>OW804094.1:126094754-136074438 GCA_942159475.1 Sthenelais limicola | reverse complement strand
GGGGGGGTGGAAGGGCAGGTGAGGGGGGGTGGAAGGGCAGGTGAGGAGGGAGGCAGGTGAGCGGGGTGGAAGGGCAGGTGAGGAGGGGGGTGGAAGGGCGGGTGAGGGGGATGAGAGCCCCATGACTACTACCACTCCCCCACTCCCCCAGTGTAAGTCAATCTGTGCTATCATATGTACCCAGCATCGTGTGATGTAGGCCCAGCAGTCGGCATTAACACACATATAGTCGTACAGTCGTACACTCAATCGTACACACAGTCGTACACTCAGTCGTACACTCCCGCCCGTACACTTCTCCTCCTCCTCCTTCTCCCTTCTCCTCCTCCTCCTTCTCCTCCTTCTTCTTCTCCTCCTCTCCTTCTCCTCTCTCTCCTTCTCCTCCTTCTTCTTCTCCTCCTCCTCCTTCTCCTTCTCCTCCTCCTCCTCCTCCTTCTCCTCCTTCTCTTCCTCTCCTCCTCCTCCTCCTCCTCCTTCTCCTCCTTCTCCTCCTCCTCCTCTCCTCTCCTCCTCCTCCTCCTCCTCCTCCTCTCTCCTCCTCCTCCTCCTCCTCCTCCTCCTCTCCTCCTCCTCCTCCTCCTCCTCCTCCTCCTCCTCCTCCTCCCTCCTCCTCCTCCTCCTCCTCCTCCTCCTCCTCCTCCTCCTCCTCCTCCTCCTCCTCCTCCTCCTCCTCCTCCTCCTCCTCCTCCTCCTCCTCCTCCTCCTCCTCCTCCTCCTCCTCCTCCTCCTCCTCCTCCTCCTCCTCCTCCTCCTCCTCCTCCTCCTCCTCCTCCTCCTCCTCCTCCTCCTCCTCCTCCTCCTCCTCCTCCTCCTCCTCCTCCTCCTCCTCCTCCTCCTCCTCCTCCTCCTCCTCCTCCTCCTCCTCCTCCTCCTCCTCCTCCTCCTCCTCCTCCTCCTCCTCCTCCTCCTCCTCCTCCTCCTCCTCTCCTCCTCCTCCTCCTCCTCCTCCTCCTCCTCCTCCTCCTCCTCCTCCTCCTCCTCCTCCTCCTCCTCCTCCTCCTCCTCCTCCTCCTCTCCTCCTCCTCCTCCTCCTCCTCCTCCTCCTCCTCCTCCTCCTCCTCCCTCCTCCTCCTCCTCCTCCTCCTCCTCCTCCTCCTCCTCCTCCTCCTCCTCCTCCTCCTCCTCCTCCTCCTCCTCCTCCTCCTCCTCCTCCTCCTCCTCCTCCTCCTCCTCCTCCTCCTCCTCCTCCTCCTCCTCCTCCTCCTCCTCCTCCTCCTCCTCCTCCTCCTCCTCCTCCTCCTCCTCCTCCTCCTCCTCCTCCTCCTCCTCCTCCTCCTCCTCCTCCTCCTCCTCCTCCTCCTCCTCCTCCTCCTCCTCCTCCTCCTCCTCCTCCTCCTCCTCCTCCTCCTCCTCCTCCTCCCTCCTCCTCCTCCTCCTCCTCCTCCTCCCTCCTCCTCCTCCTCCTCCTCCTCCTCCTCCTCCTCCTCCTCCTCCTCCTCCTCCTCTCCTCCTCCTCCTCCTCCTCCTCCTCCTCCTCCTCCTCCTCCTCCTCCTCCTCCTCCTCCTCCTCCTCCTCCTCCTCCTCCTCCTCCTCCTCCTCCTCCCTCCTCCTCCCCATTACTTCCCCTTCTCTCCCCTCCTCCTCTCAGCATCTGTTGTATGTATGTATCCTCATGCAATATTTAATACCACTACTGGTGTGTTTTCTGAACATGTATGCTTGGCCGTGGGGGTGGGGGTGGGGGTGGGGAGGGGGTGTGCTGTACCCATGCAACATTAAATCTATACATTATGTTAGTCTTCAGGGAGAGTGAGGTAGTGGAGGGAGAACACTGAGGCTGTTTTTGTGCTGAGTGATATCACGGAAATGAGACATTGGATGAGATGGCTTGAGTAGGAGAGGAAGGGGAGGGTTAGATTAAGCAGTGGCTATACAACAAGTCAATGGTGAGGCAGTCTTGGAGGCGCTCACACGAGGAGCTCTAGGACCCATCATTGACTTGGGATGTTTAGGTGTCGCCAGCCGCTTGGTTAGCGACTGTTGCGTCGTCACTAGGGCATTAGAAATCGCTAACAGTATTTCTTATCCAAAAGATCTTTTCACTCTCCCTTACTCACCTCTCTTGCTCTTATTTCTGTTCATTCCCTTTCTCCTCTAAAGACAGAAAAGAACCCTTTACCTCTCTTTTTCCCTTCTCTTCTCCCTAGCATGTTGCAGCCAAGAAAGATATAGAGTTGAAACTTATATTCCTCTTCAAGAGAGATCTTTGTATAATACAATGCAAAAAAAACAATAATTTTATTTAACATTCTCTAGGTACAAACCCTCAGATCAGATACGAATGATATGTCAGCCTACTTCGCTAATCCGTATCCCTGCCTAGAACTAGGCGTTTTAATGGGAACATAATGACATTTTGCAGTCTTAATGGAATTATAATGGCACTTTACGGTTTGAGGCAAGAGGCTTTCCCTTCGCTGGAAGGGACTTTCTCAATTTTGGGCCTAGACTGTTTATGTCTGACTGGAAGAATTGCTCTGTAGAAACTAATGACCAGTTCCTGTATCTTTATTAGGGGAATAAAAATATTTATATATCATAAGCGATGGGATACGGTACAAGTACGAGTAGAGACCAAGCAAGGTGAAAAACTGCAGTGTCGGGCCTATTACTTCACCTGACAATGAAGGATAGAGATTCTCGTTAGGAGGTAGTTCTGCTGGTTGGAGTTGTGACTTCTATTTCTGTTTATCCCCTCGCATCCATCAGTTTATATGGGGAGATATGGGGCAGAGTATTAAGATTAAAATGTCAAGTGAAAGGATTTATTATCATAATGTGTGGTGAAAAGTTGTAGTACCATGCGCCAAACTTCTCCTGGCTAGATGATGCTTGGGACTGCAAGTTTTCTCATGTAATGAATGTATGTTGTTTTATTATGTGTGGTGTACGGGTGAAGTCGCCAGAAAATGTACAATTCATCTTCTCAAACCCTCTCAAATAACCCAAATTTTCAGACGAAAATAAAGTTCGAAATACAGTTCATTATAAACCTAACCAAACACATTGCTAGAATCAATGCAGTGCCGAAGATACTCGAATTTACCTAGTATTGACCAATTGCAGCCTACTTTAGCTGAATTTACTCAATGTGTACAACTGCCAATTGTACATTTTCTGAAAGTCTGACCAATATAATAGCATCATTGGTTGCTGTTCCAACTTCCATAGGTCAATCTATTTGTATTTATTTCCCTTTTCTTTGTCTCCGCCCCTTGATCTTCCCTTGATCGCTGATCCTCCCCTCATTCTTGCTCCTAATTTTGCTGTGTTTTTCTTACATTTTTGCTTTTAGTCTTCTGCATTTCTACTTACTTCTACCCCCCCCCCCCCCACACACACACACACACTTTGTTTCCTCATTGCTCCTCTCCCTTCTCTCTTGCTTTCCCCTCCCTATCCATGTCTAGGCCCAGAAGAAAGGAAATGTCGGTGATTGTACGCCTACTGCGCTAATGGTTTTTATGACCCAGGAGTTGGCTATAATGGTATTTTCCGGTTTGGAGCGAGAGGCTTTCCCTCAGTTTGAAGGGGCTCCCCCAACTTTGAGCCTAGACGGTATATCTCTTTTCTCGCTGTTCCTTTCTATCCTTCACTTCTCCTGTCAATAACCTGCATTATACAGCTACACTATACTTATGCATGTATAAATACATTAGTAATAATAGATATATCTATATATGTGTGTATCATCTATAACCATTTCTTATTCTCTCTTATAGGTGAGTTGAGATTTCTAACGGTACTGACGTCACACTAGATAATAGAGAGAAACAGGGTAGGAATTACGAATACATGACTCGGCATATATTTACTGTGTCTTAACTATGAATAGGTCACAAAAAGAAATATTTAAAATGTGAAGAGAGTATACTAGTATACCTCCATATGGAACCCAAAAAAAGTTGGGAATCAACAAGGCGATTTAAAAGCCCTATCGCTGTTTAAAACCCTAAAGATGACGCCCCAGTGGATTCCGACAGGGACGCCCAGTGGATTCCGACAGGGGTGTTCTGCTCTGGCGTCTGTAACCAGCGTTCTTATGGGCGTCCAGATAGGAGCTCAATTTAAACATGTTCTTATTAAGCGTCCAGAGCGTTTTCATTGGTATAAATGTAGTCGCAATTTCCCAAACGCCCTGTATTGTGCTCCCTACGTGGAGTCCCAGCTTAAAGCCCAGTGTAAGTGAGAGGTGTTTACATGAAGTGTATCTACAGTTGAATATTATAGACTTTGGTCGTTAAGGATGATCGCGGGTATTTCTCAGTTACCAAAAACGGCGGAGATTTTACGACATTAACCATGTTCATATTTATTTATTTTTCGATCATTTTTTTAGGTTAGTGATGTTCAGTTATTGAAAAGAAACACTTCTGAAGATTGAAAACATTAGTATATGTTTTTTTTCTTGTTTGTTATTGTTTTACGACACCGTAAGCCACCTTGTTTACATTGAGATTCTAAGCTATTCTACTGAGCGTTTTTTAGGAAAAACAGCCGTTTTTTTAAAAGAAAAAAAGTTTAGCTAATGGGTAATGGCTTCTAACATACATGGGCAACAGTATAATGGAAAATGGTAAGCTGACATATCAGTTTTGAATGATAATGCCCTCCTGTCAATCCAGGCGGAGGTGATCTGTCAGTCACTCTCACCCACTGCACTGTCAAGTTTGGGGGCCCGCAGCTCCTAAAGTAATTTGGAAACCCCCAATTTTCTTGTTATTTTCAGAAAATATATTCCTTAAACTATGATTTACTAAAGAATCAGCCAACTGTATTTACAATTTATGGTTTAAAATGGATCAAACGTTTCAAAAACGCCCTTTTCTCCATAGATGGCCATGTTAAATTAATTAAATAACTTTTTATTTTCAAACGGAAATAGAAAAAAATCTAGTTTGGGAACCCCCCTTAAAAAAATTATATTTGAAATCAGCATGATTTGGAGTACAAACTGTGAAAAAATCAGGCTGATCTATTTACTTTGGGAAATACCCTCGATCATCCTTAATACCATTACTCACAGGGACTACAGACAGTGGAGTCCCAGCTTAAAGCCCTGTGTAAGGGACAGGTGTATACATGAAGTGTATCTACAGTTGAACATTATAGACTGTGGTCGTTAATACCATTACTTGCGGGGACTACAGACAGTGGAGTCCCAGCTTAAAGCCCAGTGTAAGGGAGAGGTGTATACATGAAGTGTATCTACAGTTGAACATTATAGACTGGTCGTTAATACTATCACTCGCGGGGACTACAGACAGTGGAGTCCCAGCTTAAAGCCCAGTGTTAGGGAGAGGTGTATACATGAACTGTATCTACAGTTGAACATTATAGACTGTGGTCGTTAATACCATTACTCGCGGAGACTACAGACAGTGGAGTCCCAGCTTAAAGCCCAGTGTAAGGGAGAGGTGTATACATGAAGTGTATCTACAGTTGAACATTACTGTGGTCGTTAATACCATTACTCGCGGGGACTACAGACAGTGCCTACCTGCTTATTTAGGTGTCGTGCCGAGGTGCTTAATTAGGCTCATCAGCCTTAATTAGGGGTTATCACTTGATGGTGCTCGCAGGCCAGGGTAAGAAATCTGGTGACACTTCAACTACTCATTATCCTACATGGTAATGATAACGCTACATGTACTGGGCTATATATAGTATATGGGTTAGGGGCTGCCTACACAGTGTGTACAATGTCATGTATGTATATGTATGCACTATGTATACATATGTTGTACATACATGGTTGCACACAATCAACATGTACATCTTTGCTATGTGTACTAACTAAATACCATTGATGAACTATGAGACAGTCTAGGCCCAAAGTTGAGGGTCCCTTCAAACGGAGGGAAAGCCAGGAGCCTGATTAGCGAAGTAGGTGTTAAATCACTGACATAGCATTCTTATCTGATCTGAGGGTTTGGGCTTAGACTAAAGATGTAAACACATGTAACACTGAGCACATGTTTACTTGTATCTCCTCCGTTAGTCTTTACTATATATAAACACCTATACTACATTATAAACACCTATACTGTATATAAAAACCTATACTACATATAAACACCTATACTATATATAAACACCTATACTACATATAAACACCTATACTATATATAAACACCTATACTACATATAAACACCTATACTACATATAAACACCTATACTATATATAAACACCTATACTACATATAAACACCTATACTATATATAAACACCTATACTACATATAAACACCTATACTACATATAAACACCTATACTATATATAAACACCTATACCATATATAAACACCTATACCATATATAAACACCTATACCACATATAAACACCTATACTACATATAAACACCTATACTGTATATAAACACCTATACTATATATAAACACCTATACTGTATATAAACACCTATACTACACATAAACACCTATACCACATATATATAAACACCTATACTACATATATAGTGGTTATTAGGCAAGGTATAATTGATGAGTCGCAGGGAGACAAACAAGGCTAGAGAGAGAGGTTAGATTTATTGGCAAGCACACGCCGGGGGACATGCGACAAAAAACACTGCCTCTACCTGACACCAAGTCTACCTCATTGCTGGATTTAGAAATTATTTGCGACGAGGGGTGAAAAATGGTTTCAAATTGTTGGAGCATTGTGGCGAAAATAGAAAATACCTTTATTGTTAGAAAATCTATTTCTCAATCAGAAAATGATTGCATCCATTTGACCTTGATACATAAGTCGGGGAAACTGTACTGAAAACAACTCTATTTACCCTTCTAGCAATAGATTATATAGACCTGTATAATTTACAGGGTGAATGGAATATATTAAACACATTGCCAAATTGGCTAGATATAAATCCAATTGTCAATTCACTCCATTTGCAAGAAAGTATCATAGGTAAACCTTTAGGTAAGAAAAATGTTAAATAATAATAAATATATGAATAAATAAATCTTTTTGAGAAATCACGCGAGTTCTGAATAATACATTAGATTGAATAAAAGGCATTCCTCACGTTGCTCCATCAATAAGCAACCAATGTTCAGATCCCGCCCCCTTACATAAATACAAGACACTGCAACTAGCACAACACCACTCACCCTCATTATACAGCTCGCTAACTCCATCCCTTACATAAGATAAGTGATCATCAGACCCTCATCAGCGAAAAAATGAGGTGAAGAAAGAAATATATCCATACAGAAAAAAGTGAGATATTTATCCAGGTAAAGTCGTATCTAACTGACAGTGAAGGTGAAGTTAACTTGTATCAATTATCCAGGGGCTGTAGTAGTAAAGAGTGGGAACTTGCTAACTGTATTAGGTGTAATGGTTGTCCATCATGAGGAGAGGATGGGGAGCTGACTGGTTTATGTCTATCACAGGTATGCAGATGGGTCAGATTTTCAGAAAGTGTGCAATTAGCTGCTGTACACATTTAGTACATTTTGCTAAATTAAGCGGCAATTTGGTCAATACTAGGTAGATTCGAGTATATTCGGCATTGCATTGATTCTAGCAATCTGTTTGGTTAGGTTGAACTGTATTTTGAGCTTTATTTTCGTCTAAAAATACGGTTATTTGAGAGAATTGGTGAAGATGAATTGTACATTTTCTGGTGACTTCACCCAGATCATGGTTAGATAGGTTGATATGTTACAGTTACCATTTGGTCCCATCGTATTATATACAGGAAAAAGGAAGAGTCGGAAAGTATTTGTGTGATCGTTGTACACACCAGTACCTGTGTATATTGAGCTTGACTGAAGTGAAACGGATTGTATATTAGTTACACATCTGTTATTGTCTAGGTGCTTAGAATGTGTTCATCCCATTACATGGTATTTTGATCATGATTTGTATCTAAATTGAGTTATTGATGGCGTTGTGGATATATTACCTTCTATTGTGACTACAAAATAAAATTATTATAAAACTAGATATGTGTATCAAATGGTAATTAAAGATTTGATTAAAATCCCCCCCCTCCCTCCTCTATCCTTCTATCTCTCTCTCCCCTCCCCCTCTCTCCTTTCCCCTCCCCCTCTTTATCCTCTCCCCTCCCCCTCTCTCTCCCTTCCCCCCTCTCTCCTTTCCCCTCCCCCTCTTTATCCTCTCCCCTCCCCCTCTCTCTCCCTTCCCCCCTCTCTCCTTTCCCCTCTCCCTCTTTTTCCTCCCTCCTCTCCCTCCCCCTCTCTCCCTTCTCCCCCTCTCTCCTTTCCCCTCCCCCCTCTTTCTCCTCCCTCTCTCCTCTCTCTCCTCCCTCTCTCCTCTCTCTCCTCTCCTCTCCCCTTCTCCTCTCTCCCCCTCTCTGACTATATAGTATATATATAGATGGTGAGAATGGAGGTCAGGTGGGTGTTCTAGCCTCTAGGGTGGTGTGCAGTGAACCTTACCTGGGGTAGGTAAGTGGGTCGAGGCGGGGGGGGGGGGGGGAGTAGAGGTTTCTAACGTGTGGATGGAGGGAGGACGATAATAAGAAATGGCAGCTCTCAAGGTGTTGTGATGTGTATCTCCATATAGCTCGCTTCAACCTCAGTATAGTATTTCCTCAGCACTAACCGTGTGGGGATTAAGTCGTAAAGTATAATGTTTTGATCCATAGATGACCTCCACACACTATATATACGGTATATATTGTTGACCATACTCCAATCATATCAGCAAATACGATAATTAAAGATAAATAAAATACAATGTTCAAAGAGTGGGCGTTTTGAGATACTCACTTATCCTCTCGTCTATAGTCAAGTATTCCAACAAGTTTGTAAAGAAATGAAATAAAATGAAGTATTTTTGTAAACCATTTGTATCGAAGACTTCCTTAACATTTCTCCATGGCAATTGTTTGGGAGGAAGACTGGCAATATTCAGCCCTTGTTAGCAAAGCACATATCATTATCTAGCGTTTATTTCAACCAGTTTGTTTAAACTGTTTATATGCTTCTCGTTCACCTTTTGTAAGCACATTGTATTGAAGACGGACATATTTCTCGAAGGAAATTGGGGGAAACGGAGGGGAGCGATTACTGTATAGTTGGCGGGGGGGGGGGGGGGGGGGGGGAGGGCGCCCCGAGGTGCAATGCATCCCGTACCTGATACCTCATCACCCTTGAGAAAATTGAAAAAACGGGCGACATACGGAAGGAATTAAATGTTGCAATAGGATTGGTTGACTCTGAGATAGCAGGGCTCGCGGTGGTTCACATGTGTACACATTAAATATGGCATATCACAAAGAACTTCCTCTCTCACTCATTTTCAGTACTATATTTTCAAAGACTCTTATTTTCAATACCTAGCCTTGTCCTAGTCCAAGAAACCGATTAGCGAATTAGGTGTCCAATCACTGACATACCATTCTAATCTGATCTGAGGGTTTAAACCTGGACTGTTTATGCCAGACTGTCTCTTTCGTGGTATATGCAGCAGCTTGTTCTGTATATTTAGAGTGTGTAGCTGGTTTTTACCCATATTAATGACACTTTCCTAGTACTATGTAACCCAGTCGACTTTTTAGCATATTTCTTACCGCAACAATTGAGGCAAAAATTTAGCGATCCAATCAAGATGATTATTTGGCGCTGAAAGAAACTGTTGGCGGCGAATCTTGCTGTTTTATCTCAGCGAAGTACGAGACAGAAGGCCTGATTATTTGTTGGCTATTTAGTGTTGGTATATAAGACCATAGATTCTATGATAAGACATAGTTTGGTTAACGATATGATCTCAGGTGGTTTTTGATAATACTTTACATTTTATTCGAATCGCTTTTTGATCTAACACCTGAGTGGAACATCAAATTGGTGGTATTTTAGATGAGGTAAGGACATGCTGTTTCTCGAAATTGAATTGTTGTATCAAAATTTCAAATATCAGATTGGTATCATGAATGCAATCACAACAAAAACAAAATAATGTCACGAAATGTTTTTGTTTTTTCAAATGGATTGATTATGATAAAGGTAATTCATATAAGTGGTACTTGTATGACCAATGACCCAACATCAAACGTTATAAATTGTACATAATCTGTAATTTAATTGTTTTTCCTCTCGAAACACTGGATCAAGTGAAAAAAACCCGTACAGGGAGCTTCTACATCCAGTCAAAATAAAATCTTTAAGAATGTACGTAGTCTAGGCCCAAAGTTGAGAGAGTCCCTTCAAAGCCTCTCGCCTCAAACCGCCAAGTGCCCTTATAATTCCATTAAGACCGCAAAATCCCATTATATTCCCATTAAAAAGCCGAGTCCTAGGCCAGGAAACCGATTACCGAAGTAGGCTGACATACCATTCTCATCTGATCTGAGGGTTTGGACCAACACTCTATACGCGTCCTGTAGGCAGAAAACATCAAAGCCCGAGTCGAGTCCTAGTCCAGCGGCGTGCCATAGGGTTAACCGTACTAGAGTACGGTTAACCCTATGGCACGCCGCTGCCTACAGGACGAGTGTAGAGTGCATAGGTGTGTATGTGGGTCAAATTTTCCGAAAATGTACAATTGCCAGCTCTACACATTTAGGAAATTCTGTTAAATTAGTCTGAAAAATTATGAAAACTGGGTATATTCAGTGTCGCATTGCTTCATAGTATCAGTTCTTCTATGTTAAACTGTATTTTGAGGCTCATTTCTGTCTTGAATTTGGATTATTTAAGAGAATTAATGAAGGCGAATTGTAAATCTTCAGAAAATTTGAGCCATACATGTACCCTCGGAGTACATGATACCATGCTCTAGCAAGTACTGTGGGATTAATAGATAATAATGTCAGGTGTGGTTGATCTATTGTGCGTCCAGGTGTAATTGTGACTGGTAGGGGTTGTAGATTAGGTGTATGATGATACATGCATGCATGACATGATGAGTGCGTGTGATAAGTCCCCTGTCATTCACACATCTTACTTACAGTCACTTTACATCTCGCCCTCTCACTCACACATCAACATGTCACCATACATCTCTACCTCTCTACTTGTAGTGTAGCTTGTCTGGGCTATCTGGCGTTGGATCATGTAGCTGGTATATAGCCTTTGCTGGGGCATTGTAACACAGAACATGTATTATAATTCAGCATGCATATAGAATACATGGCATGTTTACGTGTATACACACATGCATGTTTGCTTACATACAAACATGCCCATACACATGTACTGACATACATACATTAACACATGCCTGTATACATGTATAACATTATACATACATACATGTACATACATGTATATAATATAGATACATACATGTATAGATGCTTACATTAATAGATACAACATCGAATAACATATACATATATATACGATATACACACATACATGTATATAAATATATAGTATACATGACATACATATACACATACTACATATACCCATCGACTCGATATGAATGGCATATAAATGACACGCCTGGTACCTATACGTACCAGGCAGAATTTAATCATTCTAGTATGTGATCCCCCAAATCCATAAATGTCCTGACATTAAATTTGAACTGAGAACAACAACGCAGGTGATTGATGGTGGTTTCAGCAAAATCCTCAATTGATTCAGAGAAATCAAGACGGGGATTCACCATACAATGTGTTAAGTCAGGATACTTACATGAATCAGATCAATTCACACAATTCCAAAATACCACAGATCTTTCATAAATATTCTGAAATATTTTGAATAATATAGTGCAATAGGTCGTTCATAGCTTTAAAAAAAAATCCATATAATTAAATGAGTTCTAAACCTTACTTTAATTTACAACTTCCGTATATTTTTTTAACTTCGTGAAGTGCGGTTGTCTACGTATTTTGAAGACTATAGAGACACCCCCTACCCCTTCCTTACCTGCGCCACCTAATTTACCTATCAAAAGCTGTCCCCTCCCCACCCCACCCCCTATTACCTAGCTTGCTATGCCCCGAGAGAATAAGGTATATCTATGTGTACATAAAGTGTTCCTCTGTGTGTGAAAATACAGTAAGTGCATTCATCCAACCGCCCCACATATAAGGCGAGGCCTATAATAAAGCAATGAAATAAGCCACCGCATACGACATATATCTCAATAAATTCTTTTTCTTGAGTCAGGAGTCGCAGTCACAATGTATGACTAACCCATTTCATGGATGTGTCGCCTATAAATTGTGACAACTTGGTTCTTTGCACTGGCCAGCAAAATTGGCTTATGAACTAGATCGCAGTCGTTTGAGGCGTCTTCCTTTCTGCGTTAGTATTCATAATTATTTAATGTGTATTAATATGAAATGTTTTGTTTGTAATCATTCAAGAATTGTACTCAGATAGTCATGTGTAGATGGTTGATACAGTGGTTGTAAATTCCGTGAAATTGCTTACTATTTTGTGCTCGTAAAGATTTGAAGAAATTGTCATTAATGCATTTGACTATATTGTTTGCACGAACAAATTTGCATTAAACTTTGAGCTATTGTCTTAGGAGATGTAATCAAGGTTTTTGGAAGAAGTCTGGAACAATATCCGATTTTCAGTTATTCCTATCATAATTTTGAAGAATCATGCCTTCAAATCACGAACCATTTAGTTTAAGAAATGCCCTGTCCAATTAAAAAGTCATAATTTGTCCTAATTTTTGGACAAGGTTGCCATCAATCTCCTTTAGAAATCATGAATTAAAAAGTGGAGCAATCCTGGGTGGAAAAAAACCCAGCCCTGCTACACTCTGTTTGAGACCTACTTAGAGTAAACATCAAAGCTACCCAATGGTAACCCTAAGGCAAGTCGCTCCAAGTAGATCTCAAATAGAGTGTAGAAGCTAACACCCCCGCGGAAATGGTAGCCATAAAGTATGTGAAATAGGACAAGGCTGTCTCCTAATTGCTCATTCAAGGCCTAAGTATGTTTATAGCATAAAGTGAATACCTAATTTCACTTCAACATCTTTCTCATCCCCTGTCTGCTCCTAATTATCTTAATGAAGCAATCACTTTAATTTGGACCAGTCTCTGAAATATGAAACAAACACTTGGTGACTTTTTTTTAATATTGTAACACCACTCAGTTTGTAATTTAACTTTAAAATTCCATCTTATGATCTTTCCCTCTTCGTATTCTTACTTTTTATCTTCTAACTTTTTTTATTCAATTCCTTTCCGCTTCGTGACTTTTTATACATTCCTGTTTTCCTTTGTCTCTTGCTCCTTGTCGTCCTTCCGCACGAGTGTCCTCTCCCATCTAGGCTCAGAGTTGAGGGATTCCCTTCAAACTGAGGGAAACCCTCTCGCTCCAGACCCCAAAATGTCATTCTAATCCCATCAGGACGCCTACTCCAGAGCGGGAAAGCCATTAACGCAGTAGGCGTCCAATTACTAACATACCATTCTTATCTGAGAGGCTGTGAGCCTAGACGGTTTCCTTTCGTTGCTTACCTTTTTGCCCTTGTCCTTCTATTCTCTTTGGCCTGTTTCTCTGCCATGTCCCTCTCCTTCTTTTGCTCTCCAGTCTTTCTGTACATCCATCCCTGCTCCCCTTTCTTCCCCTTTCTCCCCCCTCTCACATTATTAAGATAGGAATTCCGTACTTGTCCATATATACACAAAATGGTGGTTTGGCATTATGCTTCTGTAATACATCCAAAGAGCGTACAGTGTCTATTATTATTGCATCCAAAATTAAATAAAGTCATCAATCACCATATTTATTCCTAGAAATAAAAGATATCAAATCAAATCAAATGTTTTTACAAAATTGAATCGACGTTCAATTTGTAATTAAGTTAACTACTCTTACATACTCACTCCCTTCCTCTCTCATCCCACCCCACTACCCTTGCCGTGAGTCTCTTTGGTTCGGACTTCCCATTGCCCTTCAGCCCAATAGCCCTAATAACGAGACACAATTGATGCCCTTGCCCGTGTGACTTCTAGCCCTGCAGGTAACACCACACCCGCTATCTAGGGATGTCTATACATATACCTGCTGCACGCCAGGATTACTATCTCTTTATTTCCATAATATAACATGTGAGGAGGAGGAGGAGGAGGGAGAGGTGTCCTCCTCGCCGGCGGATCATTATGATGATACCTTGGCTGCTTGGAATGCCTCAGTTAGATGACATTCCTGTCTGAAGGGTCGGGGAAGGTGCAGGCGGGGTGGGAGTGTGTGTGTGTGTGTGTGGGGGGGGGTAAAGTAGGGTGGGGGGGGGGGGAGGCATGGGGAGAGGGAAGAAGGAGGTAGAGTCGAGAGCGGGGCTGGGCTATTCATGGCTTTTAAACAAATATTTTGGTGTTACTTGATGTATTTATATCAGAATTTGTGGAAATAACCAGGTTTTATATTTTGTATATCTGGCATGATAATAGCTAGTATGGCAGTGTCAGTTGGATCTCTCTCCCTCCATTCTGTCTGTCACTGTCCTTTTCTCCCTTGTCTTGTCTTTCCCTTTCCACTGTCTGCTCCCTCTCTTCTTTCTACCCACCTGTCCCTCTTTAACCATCTTCCCTCTTCTCCTATCCTCCTCTTCTCCCCCTGAGAGTCTCCCCTCTCTTCTCTCCTTCCCTGTCCACCCTGTCCCCTCATCTCCCCTCTTCTTCCTTCTCCCCTCTCTTCTTTCCTTCCCTGTCCACCCTGTCCCCTTGTCTCCCCCTTCTTCCTTCTCCCCCTGAGAGTCTCCCCTCTCTTCTCTCCTTCCCTGTCCCCTTGTCTCTCCCCTTCTTCCTTCTCCCCTCTCTTCTCTCCTTCCCTGTCCACCCTGTCCCCTTGTCTCTCCCCTTCTTCCTTCTCCCCTCTCTTCCTTCTCCCCTCTCTTCTCTCCTTCCCTGTCCACCCTGTCCCCTTGTCTCTCCCCTTCTTCCTTCTCCCCTCCTTCCTTCTCCCCTCTCTTCTCTCCTTCCCTGTCCGCCCTGTCCCCTCGTCTCTCCCCTTCTTCCTTCTCCCCTCTCTTCTCTCCTTCCCTGTCCGCCCTGTCCCCTCGTCTCCCCCCTTCTTCCTTCTCCCACGGCCGCCACACAAAGACAACCGTCTGGGGGTCTCGCGGCGTCTGCCCAACTCTGACAAGTGAAGCATAAACTGTGTTGACATGGCTTGTTGGGATGACACAAATAAAGCCTCTAAAGACGGTGGTGGTGGCGGCGGCAGTCGTCGTCCTATAAAAGTGGTGGCAGAGGTGGTGCTATTGCTATATAGGAGGGTGGTGCTACTGATTCTCACTATGTCTATGGGGGAAATCGCCAGAAAATGTACAATTCGCCTTCACCAATCCTCTCAAATAACCTAAGTTTAAGACAAAAATGAGGTTCAAAATGCAGTTCAACATAATCAAACTGATCATTTCAATCACGGCAATGTCAAATATACTCAGATATGCCAAGTGTTTACCATTTTTTAGTATAATATAGCAGAATTGAGTAAATGTGTAGATCTGCCAATTTTACATTTTCTGGGGATCTGACCCATATATGTATACCTAGATATAAAAGGCCAGGTAGGAAATCTGTTTGGTGAAGGAGGTGGAAGAAAAAGTACCTACTGAACAAATGAACAAACTGCACTGCTTTCTGAACCAGACAATTTTTCAGGGTTTTTTTTCTGGCACATTTTGAAGTTCTCAAAATATTATTTGGCCTAAGACTTAAAAAAGAAAATACATTCCAGAAATAATTACCAAATCAATGGTTCAGGTTGTATAATGACGACTAATTATATTTACATATTTCATTGTGAAATATATTTACATGTTTAATTGTACCCACAAGTTACATCAATTCCTGTTTAAATATACCAGAAATAATCCATTGTTTGGTTAAACTGCGAGGTGCTATTATCACCACATATACTATAATAAAGAATAAAGCCCATGGGCACGGCGGGGGACGGGGGGGGGGGGGGGGGGGGAGAGAGAAACAGGAGAAGGTGATGGTAGTTGAGGTGGCGCAGTACTGGTGGACAAACTTCTATAGAAATAAAAGGAGAAAAGCATCAGTTAAAGAGAAAAACTGCTGGGGTCTTTGTGCGGGAGAAAATGGATTTCATCATGGATATTTGCTGTAAAGATTAAGATGCAGCTGTCCAAAGTGTGCTCTATTAGGCATATGTGAGCAATGGTGGTGTATATTCCCCCTGACATGCAACCATTCGTCTGAGGCCAGTGTTTGATATAAGCTATATATGGGTCGGATTTTCAGAAAATGTACAATTCACCTTCACCAGTCCTCTCAAATAACCCAAATTTAAGACGAAAATAACGTTTAAAAACAGTTTTACCTAACCAAACTGACTGCTAGACTCAATGCAATGTCGAATATACTCGAATTGACCACATTGCAGCTTAATTTTGCAGAGTTTACTAAATGTGCACAGCTGCCAATTGTACATTTTCTGAACATCTAACCCATACTTAGTACCTGCTTGTAGATGCTGCAGATGATGAGGGAGAGGAGCTGATAGTTGAGGTGATATATTATTTAGGTGATGTATGGCTAAGTGTGGGGCGGGTGCCACATTCAAGTGTAGCTAGCATTAATAACTACACTGGACTTGCTTAATGAAACATGAGACGACTGGGTTTGAGTGAAACAGATACATTCACTGCTGGTTGGTGGCGGAGGTGGTTGTTGTTGAAGAGGTGCTGGTGGTTGGGGAGAAGGGCAGTGAGAGACGACAGGGGACAGTCACTCACACCCTAGGTCCAAACCCTCAGATCAGATAAGAATGGTACGTCAGTGATTAGACGCCTACTTTGCTAATCGGTTTCTTTCGCTTTCCTTCCGGCTTTCCCTTCAAACGAAGGGACTCTCTCAACTTTGGGCCTAGACTGCTCAGGGGAGGCTGGGAGACAGGCACAGAAGACAAGACATAACTTGTCATAAGGGCCTACCTAGTCCACTAAGCCGATTCTCATGGGATTTTGCGACGCAGTCGACTCTTTTGCACTAAATTCTATGAGAACAGCATTTGAATCGGCTTAGTGGACTAGGCCCTGTAGAAAGAGAAGCTATGGAATTGGGAAGAATCGGGGGAAAGTGGGCAGGGCAAAGATACTTCCAGACAGTAGTTGGTCCTCTGTTGGTGCCATGATACATTTACCCCGTACAAGGTTATTTCTTAACTCTACTGTAGTTGTATTAAACAAGAGATATGTACATTTTAAGAGCTTTCTGGTTATGAAGGCTTTGTTTTCCTGCTTTGGTTATCTTTTTTACTTTAAAAAAATAAAGACAATGACTTCAAACAATCGTTTAGTTGGGGTAGGTTGTAAGGGTCGGGGATATGGAGAGTGGGACGATAAGGGCATGATCGTAAGGATCAGAGTGGGATCCAGATTGAGACATTCCGTCGTGTAAGCAGCCCCCTTCCTCCCCCTCCCCCATAGGGCTTCACCCGTACATGGGGTATAGTTGTAATAGCATGTTCAGATACATGTACGGGCTGTCTACACTAATGCGCAACTTGTCACCAGACCACGCGATGGATCACGACGATGAGCGAGCGACACAAAAACCAGACGACAGAGATGGTCACCAAGCGGCAGTGAGTAAGTGGTGGGGCGGCGCGGGAAGTGGAGGGCACTTACTGACGCGCACGCGCACTCACCACCAGCTTATCAGTAGCGGTAGACGCCACGCGCTAGCGTCCCCAGCTCACCACGCCCTCTACAGGCCGGCAGGAGGGTTAAATGTGAGGAGTCGGCGGCGCGGAACGAGCAACAAAATGCATCATAGTGACACATGTCCGCCATAGCTGATTTAGGCATGCGTCTCTCTTCTTGTTCCGTCTCATGTCATTCCTTTATTACGCTATCTCTGTATTCTGTCTCTGAGCATTAGTCATTAGCGTTACACACACACTCTCTCTCTCTCTCTCTCTCTCTCTCTCTCTCTCTCTCTCTCTCTCTCTCTCTCTCTCTCTCTCTCTCTCTCTCTCTCTCTGTCCTCTCTACCTCTCTCTGTCCTCTCTTCCTCTCTCTCTCTCTCTCTCTCTCTCTCTCTCTCTCTCCCTCTGTAAGACCAAACAAACACGCTGCTGGCCTCCGCTATTGCTACCATGCTATGACGTCATCCCACTATGACGATCAGGTTGGATCCCATCCACCTTGGTGATACCTTGGCAACATAGATATGTTGCCAGGGTGTGCACTTGTTGACAAACATTTGTTGTCTTTCCCCTTAGTTCCCCTGAAGGGGAGTTTAGGGGAATACTATTTATTACCCATTTCACCCAAGACCATGAATAATGTATATTATTCATGTGTCTTGTGTAAAAACGGTGGTGTGTAATAATAAATAATACTTCCACTACCACAGTAGTGTTTGGCACAGCATGGTTTCGGGTATGGTGACCCTCATCAGGCAAAAAGCTGAGTGACAACACCCTTTGTCACGGTGGAAGGCTAGTTTGGCCCTTTTGAAAGGGGTCTCACTAGACATCCAAATATGTGTAGGCCTCTCTGTGTATAGAAATACACAGCCTCCAAGACAGAGGCAGAGATTTTTTTAAAAAAAAAAAAAAAAAATCTCTCTCCCTCTGTGTCCTTTCTCTCTCTCTGTCTCCCTCTTCCTCTCTCTCTCCCCCTCCCTCTCTGGCTCCCTCCCTAGAGCAGTGTCCTCTCTCCCTCCCCTCCCCTCCCCCATACCTGCCTGTCTCTCTCACTCTGTCTTCCTCTCCCTGTCTGTGCCCCGCCCCGCCCCCGGTTCCACTGCTTGTTGCAGACTGTTGTTGCCCCACTGTTGGTCACAGTAAGCCGTGTATCAATCACGCGATCCCTCACTGTAGCACCAGTCCGCCGCGCCGCCACCGCCGCTATAACGCAGTTAATTTGTTTGCCAGATTACCTCAAACTTGCCTCCACAGCTTTCAACGGGCCCTGGTATTGGGCAGGATCGGGCCCGGCCCAATAATTGCCTTTTCAAGCCACAAATTAAACGTGATCTCATCCTCTTCGTCTACTCTCTATGATCAAGCAGCCCACCATCCCTTTTAAGATATTTCACATCCAAATAATTATGACTCTTATCGTCTGCTGTATTTCTTTGTCTTCCCAAGTGAATGTATTGACATAATATAAGTCCACCACCTACACATGCATTTCATTCTGCTTTTGAGTTATCTTTCTCTGAATATTTCTCGTCGATATTCTTTGTTGTGTACCTTGTCCCTTGGGTTCCACTATGACCTTCGGTTGTCTCCTACATCCCTACTTTCTGGATATCAAACTTATTGCCAAATTATTCACTCTTCCAGCATTTATTTAAAACTATCAAAACAAACCCTCTCCCGTTCACCCCTGTTGATGGAATGTGTCCGCTTGCCAATAAGATCTCTATCTCGTGATGAGGGTGATGATCCCCTATCATCGCCCGGGGTGAGACAGCGAGGAGAGCAGACGACATTTCTACCACGCTCCACTGACGTCACCGCGCGTGACCTTGCCACACAGCAGTTGTGTGTCAATGACTGCGGGTGCCTGGGACGCTAGAGGTTTTATTGAAAAGACCTCTTCTCTCTATTCTCATTTTGTGGAGTCAGAAGCAAGCGGCAAATTATGATACAATGGCGCCAAATTTTGCGCGCTGAGGCAGACGACAATTTCGATTGTTCCCTTGAGTTCAACTGCAGATAACATTCAAAGATTCTTTGGCGGGGATTCTTTAATTATGGATCGGGTCCTGCATTTACAGTAGATGTAATTACAAATATTTGATTAATGAACAGGTCTATATCTGTATAGTTTCGCAGATAGATCCGCAGACAGGGTGTCAGATAAGACATAAGAGACTGGCAGGGAAAGATCTAGATTCAATTCCTGCTGCCTATCCCTGCTGCCCGCGGTTTGACTTTACAGTTGCCGTGGCCTTTTCGTTACCCCCACCCCACCTAAACCGTACCAAGTAGCGAGTGTCTTGCTGTAAGCCCTGGGGGTCTCGCTACTTGGCCGCCTACTCCTCCTCCTCTTCAATGTCATGACAACGCGTTTGACGCTTGTAGGCGACGCCACGCCAAGTGTGACGACATAGGGTTGCTATGGCAGCAGAATGAAGGCACCACTTGAGCAGTTGTCAGCGTCTCCTCACCTCTCCCTGGTAACAACGTTATTGGCAGAATTATATCATATTGAATACGGTATAGCAGGCCTATATGTGGAGGACCATAATCATACATATTATATACGGTAGCAGGCTTATATGGGCAGGGGCTGGAGTGAGGAGAGGGCCTCATCAGATAGCTGTTTATCTAGCTTTATACATTAACATGGAATTGATATTCATGAGGTAGTTTTTTTCTTCCCTGGTCCATGGAGTGAATACAGTAAGCTGAATCTTCAGGATAACTTATTTTCATATTTACAAAATAAACTTTAAAAGTACAATAATGGTGAAAGTGCACATTTGCGATAATTATATATAATATAAATGTTTTTACAGTTGCCATGAATTAACACCTCTTTTACAGTGTACGATATAGGCCTACCACGTTTAGTTATACAGTTTGTGACCAAATGCTAAGTGGGGGAGCACCACAGGTGAAGTACCGGTCTAGCATTAAGACCTCCCAATCCTCCTTCCCTCCTCCTCCCCGATATACAGGTATTGAGGCCCACGCGGGCCGTGTCAGGCTGGTTATTGATGGCCCTGCTCTCCCCAGGACGAGGGCACAGGTAGCAGGAAATAAGGCGCACCCATAAGGCATCTGTCCCACTCACCAGCCAATCACTGTGCCCTACGGCTATCCAGCTCTCAGTTGGTCACCGGAAGTGACGTCCGTCGCGAGGCTTGAGACCGCTCTCGTGACACAAGGCGAGATTTAGCAATGTAGTTTTATAGGTCCGATTGTGCGATGTTTCGTGAACAATTTCTCCCGTTTATTCCCCCGTTTCCCCACCCCATGAATCTTTCAAGAGGTCTGTTACCAAGGGAGCGCTATTTTACTCCTTCCCGCGCTTTCACCCGCAGCTGTACCAAAAGTCGTCTGCGCATAGAAATACAAAAATATTAGTTTAATAGAGAATTACCGTTTCCAAGGCAACCAAATATGATCCTGTATGATCTCCAAAACGCAGAATTGCCAAACAGTACTCAGTACCGTACGTGAGAGATTTTGAGGTGTTTTTTGCAGTTTCTTTTCCTGCCTCTCTTAGCTTAGTAGAATGAATGAGAAATGGCTGAAGGCGTAGGAGAGAGATGTCATTTCTCGGCGTGACATTTTAAGCTTTCCGCCCCTACCCGACCCGCAAGATTATGGATGTGTACGGATGTGAATTCTTGCCACTGCCAATATTTCCCACTTCAGTTTTTCTCCTCAAGTGAGGAAAAGTTTTCCCTGCTCGCTGACGATCAGGAGCTAGGCGGCGAGCGAGGAAATAAATCAAAAGATCCGATCTTGACTGAAACCCATGACTAGTTGGAGCGGACATTTTATACTTTCACAGTACAGACCTGTACACAAACATAGATATACATTTTTTAAAAATCTTGTGTGTACTTTTTTACTTCAGCTTATCCCAATAAAGTCCTAACATTTTCCAATTGGGCGCTAATGAATTATTTTACATTTTAATTTTTTTTAAATTTCTATATCGATATTATATTTCTTCTTTGTATATCCTTTTCCACCGGAGATATAGATAGTAACTTTAATTAGAAATGGATCAAAAAGTATAATGTTAGGTGTTAATGAAACCCTTGGGATGGTAATACTAACTATATCATAACACGGTGATCACAGCCTGTACCACAGATTGACATATAATATAGAGCTGCTACACTCTTGTATGATGCGTTATCGGACAGGGCGTCAGAAAATGTACAATACTCCTTCCCAAACCCTCTCAAAATACCAATTTTGAATTTTATAGTCAGGATATATCTAGCATTTATCATTTTTCATCCTGATTTAACAGAATTTACTAAATGTAGACAGTCTAGGCTCAAACCCTCAGATCAGATACGAATGGTATATCAGTGATTGGAAGCCTACTTCGCTAATCGGTTTCCTGGTTCTAATGCCATTATATAATGACATCTTGCGGTCTTAATGTAATTATGATGGCAATTTGCGGTTTGAGGCGAGAGGCTTTCCCTCCGTTTGAAGGGACTCTCTCAACTTTTGGCCTAGACTAGATTTTCTGCCTCCCATAGGAGAGTCTAATATATACTTGACAATGATGATATATCTCAAGTGGGATGGTTGACATCCCCAGGCCTGTATAAGCATTGTTGCACTTCAATAGAAAAAATGCTAACACCACTTCTGGGTCTTGCTGACTGGCTCTCAGGTGGGGCCGGGTGTTGGCAATGAAGTATGTATGATAAGTAGAGGTAGTTGCTCATGAAGGAATGCATACATGTGTGGGTGGGTGGGTGCATGGTGGGGGTCTTTCCCTTGTGGGATATTAGGAGATATCGCCATATGCAGTATGCATACGATCCCCTCCCATTCTCAGATGCATTTTGAAATAGATGCCGGTTAAATACCCATTAAATAACAGATATGTTTCTAATTCTTGGTATACATTGCCCTTTTTAAACCATTCCAAAGAATGGTATGTCAGTGATTGGACGCCTACTTCACTAATTGGTTTCCTAGCGTAGGACTAGGCGTTCTAATGGGATTATAATGACATTTTGCGGTCTTAATGGAATTATAACGGCAATTTGCGGTTTGAGGCGAGAGGCTTTTCCCCCATTTGAAGGGACTCTCTCAATTTTGAGACTGAGAGAATCATTGATGTAATATTTGAACTTTAACACATTGATTTGTATAACAGTTAACCCCATGTATGCCATGTCTCTTAATCAATCCTCATCTTATTGTTGCAGGTGAGTTGAGTATGAACAATCGTCTATATGTTCCTGGAGGCTGAGTATGAGAAGCAGAAGGGTAAGGGTTCATTCTAGGCACTGACTTCCTTCAACGTTCTTGAATTGTGCCTTGATTGACAAGCATTTGTTTCAATATACTATGTGTATACAGAAGCCTGTGGGAACATGGTTGAGCAGTCCATATAGAACAGTTTGACTGTTCTTAGGTGCCCTTCATTGGTGGAACTACAACAATCAATTCACTAAATGTAGATCTTAAAACTTGTTTATTAATGTTTTATACGAATAACTTAAGGAATTTTCTCGATAATAGAAACACAATTTCGCGATTTTTGGTAAAATAAGTGAGCAACTCTTTAGTATGTGTGGGGTGGGTGAGATGGGGAGAGGGGGTGCATCGGGTGCCCTGCATTTCCTCCAGTATCATTACCCTCACCCCCACCCAGCACCCTCTTCATCCACCCCCACACTTGCCCTGCCCTCTGAGGCAGCAGGTCGCACAACACAACTCTATTTGTTTCACGCCGATCTATAAGCACAATATTTACCCGAGCGTGGCCCACTAAAAACAAATCATTTTAAGTGAGAATGGCTGAGCGCTCTGTTGTGGGCCGCTACTCTGAGGCCGCATCCAGCCCGATATTGGGTGAAATGTCGACCAGCTCTGTTTATCATTGGAGCGGGGGGAGGGGGGGGGGGAGCGTAGCCTAGGTAGCTGGCTGTGGCGATGATGTGATTGTGAGAGATAGGGAAAAGGGGAAGAGGAGGAAGGGGGGGGGGGGGGGTCAAAGAGGGATATTAGATGGGGCGGGGGTGAAAGGGGGAGGAGAAGAAGAGCAGGAGGGAATGGGATGTAGGATTAACATTTCCACATTCAAGGACATATTTTTAATGAGAAAAATATTTCAGAAAAATAGGAAAAGGATTCATCAGATAAAAGGATCAATAGTCAATAAGAGAGAGGGAAACAAATTTGATATTATTAATCAATATTCTAATCTATTCAGTTGCCAAAATGGCATGTTTGTGTGCGTTAATGCTGCTATAGGCCTATAAAAGTCTTTTATAGCCATGCGAGTCTGACACCAAATGGCCTTTGTCCATGCACATTTCTTACCATTTATTTGAATTATTTTCCATTTTTATTTAAGTTATTCTCTGGAATAAATAGCTTGCTTCAAAACAACATTGGGGTAATGGAATGGTAGAAGAAGGGAGGGGAGGGGGGGGGGGGTGGAAGCATTGCAAGACTGGTACAAGTGTCGATGATATGCATCTTCTCCCACTTCTGCTGCCACTGCCTCAGCTTGCTGGCTTTTCACACTGGCATTGGGGGCGAGCATGAGTGATCGCTTAGTTGTGCCTCAGTCTCATCATCACTCTCACCGCAAAACCATTGATCGACTGGTCAGGCCTGGTCCAGGCTATCACTCAACCAGAAGATGGCCAAACTCTCTCAATGGCCTTGATCAATACCCCAACCACCACCACCACCACCACCACCACCACCACCGCTGGAGAGATGGTGGTGTGGGGCACCACCACCCAATATGTTGCCTATAAAAAAAATAGCCCACCTCGTCACCCCCAAGTAAGAAATAATTCATAATGCAGTCTTCTCGTCCATCTCATTTCTAGTGACTATGCCCTATAGTACCTTGAACATCAGTGATCACCAAGGTAGAATATTAAAGGACTTTTATCCTGACTTTTCTGGTGGAAAATATAATTTACTATCATATAATGGAATGATTAACGAATCACAACATAATGTTGTTGGTGGATTTAGCTGGCGATGGAGCCTATTCACCATACAGTCCCTGTGGAGGTCCAAACCCTCATATCAGAAACGAGTGGTATGTCAGTGATTAGACGCTTACTTCGCTTATCGGATTTCTGGCCTAGCAGTAGGCGTTCTAATGGGATTATAATCAAATGATTGTGTGGTCTTAATGGAATTATAATGGCACTTTGCAATTTGAGTCCCTCCGTTTGTAGGGACTCGCTCATCATTGGGCCTAGACTGTTTACTTACTCTAGGTCCAAACCCTCAGATCAGATAGAATGGTATGTCAGTTTACTTCGCTAATCGGTTTACTGGCCTAGTACTCGGCGTTTTAATGGGAATATAATGACATTTTGCAGTCTTAATGGAATTACAATATCACTTTGCGGTTTTGAGCGAGAGGCTTTCCCTTCGTTTGAAGGGACTCTCTCATGTTTGGGCCTAGACTCTAGACTGTTTACTTGATTTTTTAAATGTTCTAACTCCTGGGTAACACTGTAGCATGTCTCTTGCTCTTAAGATGATCTGGTGGGAACGCCGACACTCATGGTTCAACGACCTGCGTCTCCTGCAGTAAGATACACGTTTCAAGTAGAGCTACTTGATCTACGGCTACACTTGCCAAACTGCTCCCTTCTCACATTAATCAATACCTCAAGATTAAATGCGTGCAATAAATAACACTATATTACCTATTGAATAAACACTGGAAGTGGCAATAGGTGGTGTATGGGTTCACGCCAGCCATTCACCAGGTTGAAATCTGGCTGTAGCGCCTGGCCCCTGCTGACATTATGGGTAATAATGGAGATTAATGGCGTCAGTAGCTTGGCGAATTTCACCTCAATTGGTTTAATTCTCTCTTGGTTTAATCTAAGTGTTGGAAACATTCCAATGTTCCGGGTATGTGGTGGTGGTGGTGGTGGTGGAGGAGACGCACAGAGGGGATAGGTGGAGGAAGGAGAGACATACACTGAGACATAAATAAGGCAGACAGAGATAGGACAGAAAAGAGTCACAGAGACAGACAGAGGAAAGAGACAGTCCAGGCCTAAACCCTCAAATCAGATAAGAATGGCATGTCAGTGATTGGACGCCTACTTCGCTAATCGGTTTCCTGTCCTAGGACTACTCACTAGGCGTTCTAATGGGTTTATAATGACATTTTTTTTATCTTAATGCAATTATAATGGCACTTTGCAGTTTGAGGCAAGAGACTTTCCCTCCGTTTCAAGGGACACACTCATGTCTGGGCCTAGACTGGAGAGATGATACTGACAGGCAAAGGTCAAGGCAGACAGAAAGACAATAAAATGTGAGACATGGGCACCAGTTACGTCATACCTAGTTACATTACCTAGAACCAACAGGTTAGCACTGGCGGGGTTATTGGCCGGGAGAACATGCCGCCGGTATAAACAGTAAAAGTGACCCGGGGAGCCGGTGTATGTGTACACACAGGGCATCAGGTCGGCCATTATAAAGGCCGGCCTCTACACCCCTGAGTGTGAATAAAGGACGTGCCTCCACCGTAGGATCAACACATCATGGCCTTAACATGGTGTCTTCAAAATAGTAAAGTTCTCGTTTAAACATCTTTTTGTCACTAGTTGGCTTTCCACTATAGATCACTATTCATGTGGACATGAAATACTAATAATACACTGGGTTTTACTTTATAAACATTAGCGTAGTTCCGTATATGCCAGGCGAGATATAAGGCCAAAGACAGTCTAGGCCCAAACCCTCAGATCAGATAAAAATGGTATTTCTGTGATTGGATGCCTACTTCGCTAATCGGTTTCCTGGCCTAGGACTCATAATGGTATTATAATGGCACTTTGCCGTTTGAAGCGAGAGGCTTTCCCTCCATTTGAAGGGACTCAACTTTGGGCCTAGACTGAAAAAAATCAGTTTTATTTCACTAAATGAGAGCCAATGCAGGCGATTCAATCATTGAGATACGCTGTAAAGCAAGTTATAGTGTAACCATGATCAGAAGGAAAGATTGTCTATCCAAAATACTGTTGTTTTAAGTCATTGTTTCCCAGAGGGACATTAAACCAACTGGTGTGAAAGTTTGGTTTGTAGCAATAGCCCATGGGGGAAGCCTTCACACTGGCCATTATAATCACACCCACTGGGCAATGTTTAATTGGGAGCAACTCCTGCAGTTGCACGTTATGGGCCATGATTTGGTGGAGAGAGCTATAGGCGGTGGGGGAGGAGGAGGTCTATAGTACTGCCCAGTACATGGTGGTGGCGGCCAGGTAAATGATGTGTATAATCACCTGCCCACCACCCACACCTCAACACTAACTAGTCCTCCTCTCTAATGTTTGAAATGATCCGAATTACCGGCGTCAGTGTGGACGCTCTGTTTAATCAACAACGCCATTTCAGTCTCGTCGTCGGTTTAACTATAACTCTAGCCATCCGCAAATTATATTCATCAATGGCCATCCATGTTTGAAGGTGGGAAGAAGAGGCAGGGGAAGGGAAGAGGTGTAATCTAGTATTGATCCTTGCTTCCAGGGGAACAACCGGGCTTAGATAATACTATAACTCCATATCAAGTAGTAGTAGGTAGGTGTGGGGAGAGACGGAGATAAAGAGACAGTTTGGGAGAAGAAAGAGGGTGGGTATCTACCTGTTTTGTTTAGGCTTTCCTTGAGCCCATTTATAGTTGGTAACAAGATACCCGCGTTGCGGGGACATTTCTTTGATGGGGATGGGTGGAAGACGGAATTCAATTAAACCTCTCGAAATCTGTCACCTCCTCATGAAAACAACAGCTGGGATAGGATGGAGGAACTCAGATTTGGGGGACAGCTCCCCTTGTTCGCGTTAGCGTTTTACTGTGGATATAGAGGAGAAGACATAGATATACTGACAAACGTGGCCCCCGACTGTTTGAGCCCCTTTTTCGCCCCCTTCTCCCTTTTCCTGCTGTTCCTATTCTATTCCTTAACCTAGAGAAAAGTTTCGGACGTTTACCTAGTGGTCCAACATTTGAGTTTATAACTCCAAAGCCATTTGTATTTCTGTTTTCGGCACAATGGGTCACATCAAACAAAGTCATTAGGGCGATGATCACCTGACTAAGAAGTTTACCCCTCTGACTAAGAAGTTTACCCCTTATCAGCCCTTTACCCCTTGTCAGATCAGAGACTGCAGAGACTGGGCCAGCGAGCCCCCAGAGCTTAGCCCAGGGTGCGCCAGCTCAGCCAGCTGGTGGTGTGCCCCCACAGAGTCATAAACTCCAGATGTCCACAGTCCAGATGTCAAACTTATTAAATTAAAGGATGTACAAAAATAAGTCATGTCTAAATATATTCTCCTTAACATGAGAAAACTTTTGGTCTTTATTCCATAATTCTAGTTTGTTTAGAAGCCAAGATAATATTTTATACATTAAAACCTTCTGAATAGTTTGTGATGTGAAAGGCTCAGGTCTAGGCTAGGGGTTATTTGACCACAAGAGTAATAAACACCAGATGTCCACAGTCCAGATGTCCAACTTTTTAAATTAAAGGATGTACAACAATAAGTCATGTGTAAATATATTCTCCTTAACATAAGAAAACTTTTGGTCTTTATTCCATAATTCTATCTTGTTTAGAAGCCAAGATAATATTTTATACATTTTATAAATGAAACCCTCTGATCTTACCACCATCACCACCACCACCACCTCACCACACCACCCACCTCACCACACGACACTTTCATCACCCCTCACATCTCGATGGGTGGGCCTTCCTCACTTCCAGCCACCCCCACTAGGTGTCACAGGAAAATGAGTAACAGATAACATCCTAGCACCGATGTCAAGATGCCAAGATAATTGTGGGCACTGTGTGATGTCCAACATTTACACCCACACAACCACAATCAATTCCCTTTTATGAGTATCCCTTTCATGAGCCCCTTCGAAATTCCCTCTCTATAAATACAGGTTACATTTGATAAGAATGGCAGTTGCAGTGTGAATGGTAATTCTACACCTATTATTAATGATTTAATAAAATTCGAAACCATTTCTTTACATTATACAGCTAATACAAGTGTTCTCTCACCTTTAGAGAATCGATAATATATATATATATCATCTTAACAAAGTTCATCAACTTTCAACCCCCTCTCTGTCTCTCTCTCTCCCTCTCTCTCCCCTCTCTCTCCTCTTCTTCCTCTATCCCAGTTCAGTCCGATGACTCATTTTTCTGTGACACATCACATCCTTCCTCCTCCTCCCCCCTCCTCCTCCTCCACTAATGATGGGCTTTAACAACCCCCCCCCCCCCCCCCTCCCTATACATTAAACCCATGTGATGTGGTCCCACTGTGGAGGAAGGAGCCCCCTGGCGGCGAGACAGAGAGGTATGAGAGGCTGACCTGATATCAGATGCTGATATCAGATTATCCCACCACCACCAGCTTTACCCCAGTGCTAGCACCCCAGTCAGTGTAATAAAAGTCTGACCACATGGTAATAAAAGTCAGGTGTCCACACAGAGCTGTCACAGAGTTGTCTACCAACTTTTTAATTTAAGGATGTAGAAAAATAATTCTGATGCAGAAGTATTCTAATGATCATAACAATATCTTTTCGTCTTCTTCATAACTGTGTGATGTTAGAACTGAAAATACATTTATATAAAGTTTCTAATGTGGTGCCACCACTTTTCCCAGAAATCAACCACCCTACACCCTCCAACCCTCCATTCCTCCTCCTCCTCCTCCTCCTCCTCCTCCTCCTCCTCCTCCCTCCTCCTCCACCCCTCCTCCCCTCCTCCTCCTCCTCCATCCCTCCTCCTCCTCCATCCCTCCTCCTCCATCTCTCCTCCTCCATCCATCCTCCTCCTCCATCCCTCCTCCTCCTCCATCTCTCCTCCTCCATCCATCCTCCTCCTCCATCCCTCCTCCTCCTCCATCCCTCCTCCTCCATCTCTCCTCCTCCATCCATCCTCCTCCTCCATCCCTCCTCCTCCTCCTCCATCCCTCCTCCTCCTCCATCCCTCCTCCTCCTCCTCCATCCCTCCTCCTCCTCCTCCATCCCTCCTCCTCCTCCTCCATCCCCCCTCCTCCTCCTCCTCCTCCTCCTCCATCCCTCCCCCTCCTCCATCCCTCCTCCTCCTCCTCCTCCATCCCTCCTCCTCCTCCATCCCTCCTCCTCCTCCTCCTCCTCCATCCCTCCTCCTCCTCCTCCATCCCTCCCCCTCCTCCTCCATCCCTCCCCCTCCTCCTCCATCCCTCCCCCTCCTCCTCCATCCCTCCCCCTCCTCCTCCATCCCTCCTCCTCCTCCTCCATCCCTCCTCCTCCTCCTCCATCCCCCCTCCTCCTCCTCCATCCCTCCTCCTCCTCCTCCATCCCTCCTCCTCCTCCTCCATCCCTCCTCCTCCTCCATCCCTCCCCCTCCTCCTCCATCCCTCCCCCTCCTCCTCCATCCCTCCCCCTCCTCCATCCCTCCCGCTCCTCCTCCTCCTCCTCCATCCCTCCTCCATCCCTCTTCCTCCTCCACCGCAAATGTCATTAAAATCCCATCAGAACGAACATTTTTTTTTTTCATTTTTTTCCCATCTACATTGTCTAGGGTCTTGCTCCGAACCGCAAAATGCCATTGAAATGCTCCGAACCGCAAATGTCATTAAAATCCAATTAGGACAGAATTTTTTTTTTCATTTTTTTTTTTCATCTATATTGTCTAGGGCCTTGCTCCCAACTGCAAAATGCCATTGAAATGCTCCAAACCGCAAATGTCATTAAAATCCAATTAGGACAGAATTTTTTTTTTCATTTTTTTTTTTCATCTATATTGTCTAGGGCCTTGCTCCCAACTGCAAAATGCCATTGAAATGCTCCAAACCGCAAATGTCATTAAAATCCCATTAGGACGGAATTGTTTTTTTCTTTTTTTTTTTCATCTACATTGTCTAGACATTGTCTACAACTGCAAAATGCCATTGAAATGCTCCAAACCGCAAATGTCATTAAAATCCCATTAGAACGAAATTTTTTTCTTTTCATTTTTTTCCCATCTACATTGTCTAGGGTCTTGCTCCCAACCACAAAATGCCATTGAAATGCTCCAAACCGCAAATGTCATTAAAATCCCATTAGGACAGAATTTTTTTTTGTCATTTTTTTCCCATCTGCCTTCTCTAGGGTTTTGCTCCTAACCGCAAAATGCCATTGACTTTTTGATTGACAATTCTGATTTTTCGATTGACTATTTCGACTTTCCGATTGACTGTTCTGACTTAATGGTTGACTATTCTGACTTAACGATTGACTTTTTGATTGACTATTTCGACATTATGATTGACTTTTCTGACTTTACGATTGACTATTTTGACTTTTCAATCGCCTATTTTGACTTTTCAATTCACTATTTCTGACTTTTTGTTTGACTATTTCGAATTAAAATGATTAAAATGACTTTTTGATTAACTATTTTGACTTTTTGATTGACTATTTTGACTTTTCGATTGACTATTCTGACTTTCGATTGACATTTTTATTGACTTTTCTGATTGACTATTTTGACTTTTTGATTGACTTTTCTGACTTTTTGATTGACTATTTCGACTTTCTGATTGACTTTTCTGACTTTCTGATTGACTTTTCTAACTTTCTGATTGACTTTGATTGACTATTTCGACTTTCTGATTGACTATTCTGACTTAACAAATGACATTTCTGACTTTTTGATTGACTTTCTGATTGACTATTCTATATATGCCCACATTTAAACGCCACAAGGATATATCATGAGTGAAATCGAAATATAACTTAATGTAATTGTACTTAGTTTCATGACCAAGTAATAGAATAATACTTAGGATATATCATGAATGAAATCGAAATATAACTTAATGTAATTGTACTTAGTTTCATGTCCAAGTAATAGAATAATATTTAATTTTCACTGGTCAAATCAATAAGGCCACCAAAAATAGGGTGTGTTTCCGATTACCCCCACCACCAACCCCCTACATAGAGAAACATTCCCCTCCCTGCCTTTTTTTGGCCTAACTTGAAAACATCCCTCTTTACCAATGTATAAACACCCCACCTATTAGCTAACGCTGTGTTGGTAAAAAATCCAACACTCCATCAGCCTCATTCCTCTCTTGTCTAGCGTCAATTTAGCTGTTTCTACGGTTATTACATATTACACTCACAACTCTGACCATTTCATTGTAGGTCAGAGTGGTGATAAAATTTGAGAGTTGTTGTTCTTGGATTTGTCTTCTTTGCCGGTGGACGCCCCAGTTTGTGTTCCTGTTAGCTACATACACTTGGCTGTTTTTAAGATCTTTGTAGTATTTCGTGTCCCCAGTGTATCCTACTCTGGTGAAATGTGACTACTATTTAATAGATGCACATTTTTTCAGGTGGGAGGGGGGCATATGTTATGAGACTATGTACACAGGAGGATCCACTGGGTGGAGCCACAGTCAGACAAGGGAGGGCTGTGGCTGGAGGAGCTATTCCTAGAATAAAGTTACACTCTACTCCATACCTTCAACCTATACACATCGTTGCCTTAGTACCCTTAAAGTCCAGGCCCAAAACCTCTCAGATCAGATAAGAATGACATGCCAGTGATTGGACGCCTACTGCGCTAATGACTTTTCGTGCCCAGGAGTAGGCGTTGTGATTTGCCAGTATTTTGCCATCCTAATTGGATTACAATGGCATTTTGCGTTTTGTAGCACAGGGCTTTCCCTCAGTTTGAAGGGTCTCTCACATCTTTGAGCCTAGACTGCATTGTTTATTTTAAGCAAATGGGATACGGGAAACAGATCTTGTTCTTTGCAAGAGGTTGCTATGATGTGTAGAGCTGCTACAATTGGCAAGACTGGAAATGTTTGACAGATATTTAATGCACTTGTCAATAGGGGGATTCGCATAGCAGCCATTTTGAATCTTGATTCGCATGGAATTATGGGACTAATGGTACAGTCTAAAATCTATAGAAAACATGTCATGTTCAGCATGGAATATTTATCAATGCTCCAATGTTAATATCCATGTGTTATATACATGTTTCCATGACCCACGTCGCCATCTTTCCCATCATGCATTTTGTTTTCATAGATCATTTATACAAGCTCTGATATTGATGAAAACATTCTTGCAATTTTTGATGAAAATGTTGCCAAATATTTGAATGTCAGATTTCATCAGAATCCATCCCAGCATGCACTGCAGCAGACATGCGCAGTGAGACATGCAAATCCCCTATTGCAACCCCAATATCTAGTGGCATGTGTAAATGCCCTATTGTATGAATAGCAATATCTCTTCAGCTTTGAAATTGTGTCCTCATTCTGCTCGTCCCTTGGGCAGATCGTCTCTAGATGTAATCATGATATATCTATGAAATATCTTTCACTGACAGAATGAATTTGTCCTTCTAAAGCAACTTCATATTTTTCCTGACATTGTCTTTCTTATTTTAACGGTTTTCAAGGACAAAAAAAACAACTCATTATTTGAGATCTGAAGTTTTAAAGCATAAAAATGGCGAAAATAATACTTTTTTAAATAAACCAGAAAATGACACTCTTAACCCTACTCTTTAAGAGGAAGATGTTGAAACTGAATTGATATTCAATATGTTCATTATCAAATTGGTTGTTGAGTGTCAAAGGAAAACGGTGCTGTTTCTGTTGTTATTGACTTAAAAGGATGAAATCGCCAGAAAATGTATGTACAATTCCCCTTCACCAATCCTCTCAAATAATCCAAATTTAAGACAAAAATAAGGTTAAAAATTCAGTCCAACATAACCAAACAGATTGTTAGAATCAAGGCAATATCAAATGTACTCAAATATACCTAGTATTGACCATTTCTCAGTCTAATTTAACAAAATTGACTAAATATGGAGATCTGTCGATTGTACATTTTCTGAAGACCCAGATGCCTGTTCTTTGTATACTGACCCGTCCTTTTATACAAATAATAATAAATAGTTTTCTTGTATATTTTCAGAGAGGAGAAGATATGCCTTGTGGAATATCTCAGCAGAGTATCCCCCGGATTATTTCCACATAAGCCGACTGTAAGCTGTTATGAGGCACCAGCAGAAACATGTCCTCCTAGAAGACTTTGGCGACCTAAGGCAGCAGCGGGGAGGTGTGGCGCAGTGGTCTAAGGTGCTTGGACACAGAGGCATGTGAGTGTTGTGGGTTCGAATCCTGCTGTGGGCAGGTGTTTTGTTTTTTTTAAAGACTTTATTTCGACAGCTTCTCCAATGAGTTAACATGAGAACAAGTTTCTTATACATGAAACAAGGTTTTCGACTTGCTGCTGAGGTGCGAGCTATAACTATGGTGTGTAAATTTCTAAGGCTAACTTTAAATGATAAAAACGGCTTATGCTAAAATGGGCTAACAAGCAACAAATAAGGTATCAAGACATAGATGAGCAAAGATGACAAAGGTGAGACAAAATAATCAATGGCATATATGGCGATTTTAACAGGGAGAGGCGATTGGTTTTTACGCTTGCTAGTGCTTGCAGAGTCACAGGATTAGTGGGCGATGTTTGGACGGAATTTTGGGATTTTGAGGTTTTTTTAGGGGGGAGGGGTGAGGGGGAGTCTAAGGTGTGCTATGTCTACCCTACCCCAGTGGTTGTTGTGTATATGTATGGAACTCTTTGCACATGAAAGATGCATTTTTTATTATGGGCCTGAGAGATAGCGGTAGCTAGATATGGCTTATAACACATAATACAATAATAGATGGTAGTATACTACCCCAGGAGTGAGTGGAAGACAGTTAAAGGAGCTGAACTGACAGCCCGGTAACACATAATACAGCAATAGATGGTAGTATGCTACCTCAGGAGTTAGTGGAAGCCCAGTAACACATAGTACAGCAATAGATGGTAGTATACTACCCCAAGAGTTAGTGGAAGACCTGTTATAGGAGCTGAACTAACAGCCCTGTAACACATGATACAACAATAAATGGTAGTATACTACCCCAGGAGTTAGTGGAAGACCAGTTATAGGAGCTGAACTAACAACACCACATGATACAATACTTTATGGTAGTATTCTACCTCACCTCAGGAGTTAGTGGAAGACCAGCTACTTAGAAGCAGCCGTGGGAATCGGTGAAGTTGGCAACAGTAAAAGCTGGGTTCCACTGGCCGGCTACTACTCCCGCTACTCCTCCTGCTACTTTGACTGTCTATTGCTCCTGCTTCTAAAGAAGTGGGAGCAAGCAACTGAAAGTAACCGGAATAGGTGCTGTTGCCCCGTTTCTTCCACCGCTACCTGTACCCCTAGTTAGAAATTTGAGCAGACAACATTTTATTTTCATATAGAAATGAACGCATCAAGGAATGTGAGGAGTAGTTACTCCCACGTTACTACTCCCGCTCCTTTGATCAAGAAGCGGGAGTAGTAGCGGGGCAGTGGAACCCAGGCTTCAGAGGTAGTGGTGTCATGTGGGCCTCCTCAGACACCCACCCATATAGAGCTGAGCAGCTCTCCCATGTGGGTCAGATTTTCAGAAAATGTACAATTCGCCTTCACAAATCCTCTCAAATAACCCACATTTAAGACAGAAATGAGCTTCAAAATGTTGATTAAGATAACAGAACTGATACTTTAAATCAATGCGATACCAAATATACTCAGATATACCCCAAATTTATCATCTTTTTAGCAGAAATTACTTAATATGTAGAGCTGCCAATTGTACATTTTCTGAAAATCTGACCCATATAGTCTACTCATGTTTTGTCATTGGGTCAGATTTCCAGAAAATGCACAATCTACAGTTCTACACATCTCCCAAATTCTGCTAAATTACAATGAAAAATGATAAATACTGAGTATATTTGAGTGTATTCTGTATTGTATTCATTCAATAAACCAGTCTGGTTGTGTTGAAATGTGTTTTGAACCTGAATGTCGTTTTAAATTTAGGTTATTTGAGAGGATTGGTGAATGTCAATTGTACATTTTCAGGAAACTTCACCCCCTTAGTTTCCATTCTCTGGGGCTGGGCTCTCTTACTATGAACCTAAAGCCAGGTCCATTAACCTAATTCAATGTATATTTATTTCTTAGAATTTCTTTTGAGACATAGCACATTTAATTAACTATACAACAGGTAAAATATCTAGCACATTTAATGAAGTATACAACAGGTAAAATATCTAGCAATCTGGACATTTCTAAATCTTCATGTACGGTTTTATACTGAACTAATGAAATTACAAACTAACTCGAGCAACTGTAGAACTATAGAAACACGTAAAACATATGGATATTGACATTTGAGCATTGTAATGGGAGAACTGGATCTGATCTAGATGTCTGACTACTTATTTTATTTGTTTTATCTGTTTTCTTATATGTACCTTCACTGCACTCTATGAGTTGTATGAATAATGTAGTTTCTTATCCTATCTTATCTTATCTTATAAATAGTCCATGCTGAATATGGCATGTTTTCTATAGATTTTACACTGTACCATTAGTATATATATATAACAACTTTTATTCAGTAATCAAATAATCATACAAAATGGGATGTTCCCTCTACAATGTAGATTTTCCAGGTCAACCCTAAAACAAAGGGTGCAAAATACATAGAATAATTAGAATAATTGATTAATTAAGATACAGGGTTACATCATCTAACCTTACAAGTTAAAACAAACTGATAAACAAACTGTCCCATAATTTCATGCAAATCAATATTGAAAATGGCGGCTATGCAAATCCCCTTTTAAATATCCACAGTTGAATCCACGACTCAAACTGAAAGTGAAAGTGAAAGTACTTTAATTTTGCAGATCTATAGCGGCACATCCGACCGGAACCGGATGCTCATGCTAGCAGTTGTTGCGCAGTCTCAGTGGTCGCATCTGAGGCTACCATGGTGACGATAATTACAGAGAAGCTGAGGAACCAATCGCTGGACGATGTTAAAGTGGAAACAGTTCCTGCCCTCCAGGTAAAGTTTACTTATTAAGTGGGAATAAATTAGTCCGAGTCCGATGTTTTAACATCTTCTTACCCAATTCATTCTTTTCCTATTTCTTTAAAAGTCAACTGGTTAACATTCAAGTGTTTTAATGCACTGTAAAACTTACTTTTTTTTTTCCTAACTGATCGATATTATAATAACCCAACGAGGTGGTTAAACATGAATATGTAGCGAACTACTCCCAATCCGCGGTCCAGCTCTCGACAAGGAATAACACAAGGTCAGATTGCTAAACAAGTCTCCTGTTTATTCCACTCCGCAAGCAAGGTCTGGCACAGCTTTGGCTATTGGCATAGGTCACCAAAGCTGTACCCAATGGGACAAGGTGTCTGCCGGACAATGTAGAGTATAAACATACAAAGCGTAAAGGAGTATATAGGAGTAAACAGCTTAGGCATGAACATAATGTAACATGCAGATAGACATAAGGTCTCTATAGCAATAAGAATGGTAAATGGTGATATACACCAGCTGCTAAGCTATATAAGATACAATGTAGAGCAGCGCTTCTAGTGGTAATGTAAGGGGAGAAATGGCAATGCCAATATAATCCACCAGGGTAAGTAGCATACCCACTACAAATTTATATATAATAACTTATTTTAATTCCAATTGGGAAGAGTTGGTCAGATATTCTTTATTTTTGTATAATATTTTGTTAAAAGTAAAATTTATATAATTTTCTGGCTTACATGAAATGTTATTAGATAATGTACTTATTCGCTTTTCTCCGGCTAAAAGGGTGGTCTCCACTGGCTGCGGTAGGCTCTGCAGTAAGCTCTGCGGTAAGCCTTGCGATGGTGCTGTATTGGTGAGGAGTGACGAGGTCCTGCCTACATGGTTCACTGACCATGTAAACAAGGTCCTCGTCATTCCTCTCCACCTAAAGAACCAGCACAAACCATCGCAAGGCTTAGCGCAGAGCTTACCGCAGCCAGTGGAGACCACCCTTTAAAGAACAAACTGTCCAAATTCTGATATTACATTCGATGTACTTCGCTCTAACACCTGAATAAAATTGAATTTTTAAAAAAAGCATATCGAAGAATTTCCCAAGACTATTTAGTGCTTTATTACCGGAGAGCTTCCCAGATTTTTAGTTGCTTTTTTTAGAACATTTTTACCACTGAATTAAACATGACAACGTACCCAAACAAATTCGCAATATCAAATATGCACAAATAAACCTAGTATTGACCATTTTCCGATGTAATTTGGCAGAACTATCTTATAATCATTAAATTCTCAACCTTCATCTCATCTCATCGTTTCACTCATTATTTCATATATATAGCATCCACTGTGGGATGTTGTATAACTTACCATACAAATTTGTAATCTTTTTATAATATCTCAAATTCAACTGGTATAATTGTTAATACATTTGAAACTGTTAATATATCTGAAAATATTCTTTAAATTTATTTGGAGTGACAGTAATATTACCTTGATGTAGAATAATCTGTATATGTGCAGGGCATGACGAAAATCACCCCTGGGGTGAGATTGTTATATCTTGTGGCTAATTCCTGAATACAATTTCTGTTAAAAAAGCCCAATGGAACCTTAGCATTACAGGCTAGATAAATTGAAAGTTATAGAGTTATGAAAGTGATGGTGTCTCACTTAATCATCAACATGAATAATCAACGTGAAATAAGTAGAAGTTACAATATTATGCAGGATTATACATAGAGAGAATGGGACGAGCCGGCAATAATCGAAAATTTATAGGACGAGATTCGTCCACATAAGCACGATGGCGTAGGCAGAGTGCTTATGTCCTATAAATTTTCGATTATTGCCAGCGAGTTCCATTCTATATTTATTATATGTGCATAAAATTTGATCATATGTTATCAGATATCACTGAAAAAATATTAAAGAAGTCTCAGAGAGCCCCGCTGACAGCCCCGTTATTAGCCAAGTTATATTGTTGACTTAAAACGTTCATATCGCAGCCATTTCTTGAGCTACATTAATAAAATTTATATCATTCAATAGAGAATTTAATGCTCTATTTAATGATGGGATTTTTATTATGTATTTCCTTAATCATAGTACCAGAATCACGGGTGGATTACCGATCGCGGGGATTTGTTTACAACGTTTGCGGGGATTTGTTTACATCCATTGCTCCGCGAAGCATATAAACAGAGCTATTTTTAGACAACTACATTCATATAGGACGCGTCCTATATGACTATTTTTATAGCACCCCACTTATAGCACTTCTCATATAGCATGCGCGTATAATAATATGTTTTATTATACCTTTTTTTTTTCTTTTTTTCCCCAACACCGGGTATTTATTCCATCTTTCAACAAAACATCGGGGCGGATAACACCACTATTTACATCCAGCCCTCTATCGTTTCCGCATCTGTTTTTTCTTCTCGTTACGATAATGACATTATGTATTTTTCATCTCTTTTTTACTCTAGACTAGAGACATTTATGTTATACAATATTATACCTGTCGAGAATACAAGAGTTCATTAGCACCTACGTTTATACCTTGTTTTATCTATCTTTGGTATAGAAATGACTATACTACTTATCTCAACTAGTTTTTAACGAAAATTTAGGAAAATTTAATACTTGTTCACAGATTTAGTAATATTTCTCCTCATATTCTCTTGATACCAATCTAGGCGGCGAGAAATTCCTGGGCCCTCACCACCTCCTCGTCTTCAGCTTTCCAGCTTACAGGTTTGTGCTTTAACAATTTATTCCTTAAGCTATGACTCCACTGGGCTGCTGCTGGTTTGCTTCTACATAGTGTGTCTGGGCTCCATTGCTCTGTTTTCTCGCTAACTATTTCTCCAATGGAATTGTCCGCTACAAATGTTTAGCGAAAAACAGAGCAATGGGGCCCAGATTTTAGAACAACATTGAATCAAAGTCATGTGCTACAGTGGGCACTGCATTCAACCTTTTTTGGCTTTGTAGAGAAAAGTGTTTTGATATAATAGGGATGGTCTTGGTTGATTAATGATTAAATGTTTCCTATCGTTTGCTGAAGCTGGGACTCCACTGGGCCGCACATTAACTCATGGCTAATAAATATATAGCAAAGTTGTATGGTCGTCGCTTTTAAATTAGGAATCCCGGGTAGTTATCTTTTGGTTGCTAGAGAGGTTAGGAAAAATCCCAAATATTGATATTTGATTGGGTTTTTTTAATATAAATCTAGGGAAGTGGTATTACCCGTAAACAAGGATAAAATATATAAATATAAATTTATATAATATATAAAACTTCATTCTACACACACCTCCTTCTATTCTACATTTATCTAGAGGAAGGACACTTTAAGAATACAAAATTATTACAACAATGTTTAAAATTATATACATGTAATTGTAAGTTGAAAGAACACGACACAAATATAACCAATGTTGCTCAATAATGGTGATCCCTGAAATAGCTTAGTAGGTCAGATTTTCTGAAAATGTACAATTCGCCTTCATTAATTCTCTCAAATAACCCATATTAAAGACAGAAATGAGCTTCAAAATACAGTTTAACATAGCAAAACAGATACTATATATCAATGCGACACTGAATATACTCAGAAATACCCAGTATTCATCATTTTTCAGTCTCATTTAGCAGAATTTCCTAAATGTGTAGAGCTGACAATTGTATATTTTCTGAAAATCTGACCCTAGTAATGTTTCTCTCTGTCATTCATGTTGTAACCACCCATTGTGCTCTATTCATGTGTTCCAGGGTCTAAAGGATGGACTATGTTTCTAGACCCCAAGTCCCGCTGGCCCCAAGAACCTGCGCCGGGGACAACAGCCCAGACGCCAGTCTTCTCCGTAGCAGGAATGCCTGGTGGTTGCACAGCTAGCATCAGCAACAAACCGCAACAACCTGCAGGTCTATTGCCACAACAACAGCAGCAGCAACAACACCAAGAACAGCAACAGCTCCATCAAGCACAGCCACAAACTTCTATCCTGGTGCCCTCTTGCCCTTCCTCCAATGACAAGTTCATTGAGTCTTGTGCTGAGATGGAGGCCATCCCCAACACGCCCCCACCCCCACCTATGAAGCGACATTGTCGCTCTTTATCTCTACCTGCCGCCGAGAGGAAAGAGTCAGTGATCAAATGGCAACCCCAGGCCAGCCAGATTTGGAGGCCTGTCCCTTCTCGCTCTCACAACCACCACCACCACCACCACCATCACCATCATCATCATAATAACAAACTAAAGAGTCGTAATTCGCCACATAATGGACATCCGCACCGTCCTCTGACCAGTCGGGCCAGTCCCCAACATAGGACTCAGGTATTTCTACCTAGTGGTAGTGGTAGTGCTACCAGTACTTGCCCTTCCTCCAGTACTACCAATAATACCAGTGTGGGAGTGGTAGGGGGTACTGGAGGAGCCCTACCTACCAGTGGCATCTGGCCTCTTTCAAAAAGTGAAGATTTTTCCACCCCACCTGAGTCACCTGTTCCACGCCCGGCCTCAGCCTCCAGTGGACGTATACTGGCTGCTTGTGCTGACCATATTATTCCCCCTCCGGCCACTGGTCAAAGGGTTAACTGGTCAGGAGATACCAAACGCAATGATGACCACCACCACCACCACCACCACCTCCATGACCACCACCAATGCCCTCAGGCTTGTGTTACTAATACTGGAAACAGTGGCGGCGGAGGTGGCGGCGGTGAGAGTAGAAATGTGGGTGAGTGTAAATGTGTAAGTTCAGGTGTAGCTGGTGGTGGTGCAACAACTACTACCCCATCATCAACACAAAACAGGGGTAGTAGCAACAGCAACAACAGCAGCAGCAGCATTTTTGGTGGAGATTTACTGAATCAACCATCATTTAACCTTAACTCTTCTAGCACCCATGGCAATAATAATAACAACAATGAGACCACAACAGTCAAGTTTGATGCGTTCAGGCTGAGGAGTTTGTCCATGGAGGAGCCGCTGTCCCAACTGCTAAAAGCAGGGTTTGCGAGGGACACAAGTTCCATGCCTGCCATTCCTCATGGCTCACATCACCATTCCACACCCTCGTCCCCCCGCAGACAGCGCGTGCTTCGCTGTCGCTCGCAGCCCTGTGTTCTTCATGATAGGAAATGCCTCAAGCGACGCCGCGATGAAGAGAGACCTGCCCTCGATTTCCATAAAATGACAGAAGTAAGTCTTGAATTACTACTTTTTTTAAAAAACAGGGATGATATGCTTTCAGTATTCCTACTGAAATCAGTTTTTCTAAAACTTTTTTTTTTATGTTGGGAGGGATTCTGCTAACCGTCTGAATTTCAGATTCTTTTAGCTTTTGACTTGGTTGAAAAAGAGTGTTATGGAGTGGAATTTTGCACTTTTTATTTGGACTTTAACTGTTGTTTTTTTTATTATTACATTTGAAAGGCCTAGTTTATTTAACAAACGAAGAATCAATGATTCATGATAGAAAAAACGTGCTATCCAGACTTAATAATTGTCGCCGGATTTCATCCAATGCACATCATTTTTAACCTAAAATTTTCAGAATGGCCCATGGCCATGGCACCACTTTCCTCCCTGAACTTTTATACTCTTTAGTATAGATTCTTGATGAGTAATGTTTTTTATCTGTAAAGTTTTTATTAAACTAGTTAGGCGAGACCTCATATTTGAGTCAAATTACTAATACAAGGGCTTTGAGATGGTATTTTCACATGTAAAATAGGTAGGAAAAGACTACTTCCGGTCAAGACCTACCAGCATATATATTTGTGGTTACAAGCCATGATGTGTACTCCAAGGTTAGAGCCCATCAGTGAGTAGCCTAGCCTACTAATGTCCCATTCACCAATTATACAATTTACCCATCAAATAAAGTTAAATAATCTTTATAATAGAATAGAATAATCTTTTATTTGTCAAAATTACATATTAGGAGGTTGACAAAGAGGTCGACAGGCTTCTGGTATGATCCCAGCTCTTCCAGCCGTTACCTGTGTAGAAGAGAGTTTTCTAGTGATGGATCTAATACATGAATAATGAAATAATGAATAATTATTAAAATATAAGTAGAGATATAATCGGAAAGATTAGTATTTACTACCTCTATTATAATTAAGGTTAAGATTTTCAGAAAATGTACAATTCAACTTCGCCAATCTTCTCAAATAACCCAAATTTCAGACGAAAATAAAGTTCAAAATTCAGTTCAACCTAATCAAACAGATTGCTAGAATCAATGCAATGCCAAATATACTGGAATTTACCTAGTGTTGGCCAAATTGCAGCCTAATTTAGCAGAATTTAAATGCGTACATCTGCCAATTGTACATTTTCTGAAAATCTGACCCATAATGTGTAATTTTGAAGTAATTGAAGTAGCAACAATGTTATTAGGGTGTAAATAAAGTAAACAATCCCGCGGCCGTAAGCGTAGTCCTGGACCGGTTACCACACTGGTAGGCTACTAGTGCTAGACCTTGCTCAGCCTCTAGCCAGAAAACGATGCTAGCAGCCAATATTTGTATGTGATCGTTTCAACTTATTTCTCAGTTACTAACGTTGTATAAAGGGGTTTGTTTTCAACGATTTCTTTTCAATTTTGGGCGTTTCTTATTGAGTGATTCCCCTCCATGCCGAGCCTGCAGGAAGTCACCGTGTAGTCCAGTTCCTGAACATTTTGCCCCGGAAAAATATGGTATAAAGACAATTCTGGTGTCAAATGAACCGGAATAACGGGAAGAATATAGTTGTGACGCGCTGGTCGCGCCTTTCCTACCTCCCTTTGCCTGTAGTGAAGAGCCAACTATGTATCTTAGGATGCCTATGGACATAATAATGATCGCACAGAAAGGTCATTTTATGATGTACAGTGAAAACAATGATTAATTTTCTTATGAGAGGGAATGTTACAGGAAACCTATACCCATGTAGTATTCCCATCAGGAAGTTCGCCAAAGTTTTCACCTTGTCCTAACCGGAACCGGAACGAGGTTATTTTTCCTGGGTTTAACCGGCGGAAGTGACGTAAAATCTGCGTAGTTGTCTCAGTTTCCTAATGCAATGAATCACATTTTATATCATTAGTTCACCTGATGTTGGATTATGAAACAGAACATAATCACATAACCACATAAAAGTGCATGGTTGACATTTCAATATTATTTACCAGGAAAGTAATGTAATATTGGCAGATCATATATGGGTCAGATCATCTGAAAATGTACAATCGGCAGTTCTACACATTTAGTTAACTATGGTGAATTAGCCTGTAAAATGATAAATACTAGGTATATCTAGATACATTTGGTACTGCATTGATTAAACACATCTGTTCTGCTATGTGAAACAATATTTTGAACTCCGTTTTTGCCTTAAATTTGGATTATTTGAGAGGATTGGTGAAGGCGAATTGTACATTTTCTGAAGGTCTGACCCATATATGATGCTTGGGTGTGGACCAGTTATATATGGTCCTGCTATTGTTCCCGCTCCATTTCGTAATTCGTCGTCGTAGATAACTACAGTTACGCGACAAAGAGCAATCGATCTGGGTGTTTTCCAACGCCAAAGTCTGAAGAAGATAGAAAACAAAGCCCATGAAAAATTAATCCCATGAGAACTTCCCCGCCCCAAAATAATTATCTTACCTAAACCGGAGAATCTAGTCTATGGCATTTTTAAAAAAGAGCAAAGGCTTAAAACAGAGGTGCAGATTTTTAGTATAGTGTCTGAAATCAGTAAATCCGGGAAAAATTCGGATAAATTGCCCAGAAAATTTATCGTAAAAGGTTCAATTTGATTTAATGACCGATATTTACCTGGTCAAAATAGCACAATAAGAGACGCATACAGCCTCTCTACATATGGGTCAGTTTGTCAGAAAATGTACAATTCAACCTTCACCAAACCTCTCAAATATCCCAAATTCAAGACAGAAATGAGGTCCAAAATACAGTTTATATATATATATAGGATTTTTATTCTGAACAGACAATACATTACAATCAGAAAAGAACATACCATCTGCAAGTCAAGTGACATGCAGGTCTTCCAGGCAAATCTTGCTTGTTGAACATATATTATATTTAGTAAGTATTTGAAAATAAGTGTTCGGTGGTCAGTCATGATGTATGAGACTGTTTGAGGTCCGTGTTTAGTTAGAGTGTCAATCATTTTGTAACAACGGATAATATTATAAGTTATAGTCGCGTAGTTGTCTTGTCCAGTGATAAAATTTCCGTATCAAATCATGAAGTAAGTACAATGATATCACAAGGCTTGATTTCTCCTGTACATTAGCTCCTGTACTGGAGGCTAAATACATTGAGAATGTTAAGAACATTAGAGTTATCGCGCCGTGGTGTTCATAGTCATGGAGAACCACTACTGTAACATATATTTACAGTCAACTAAATAAAACAGTAAAGATTTTAACCCCCCCTTCCCTGGTGTTATCGTTATATCGATCATGCTGTAGAAAGGATTTACATTCCTTGACTAATTATATTCCCCCCCCCCCCCATATTACCATCAACAAGTCATACAATGAATGTTGTTTGGTTGGTGATAACATCTGATATGCCTTCTCAACTTTTCTAAGATTTCTTAAGATGGGGATCGAAGTCAAGAGGGTACCTATTTTTCAGGTAGCCTCTGAACTCCTTCCTGTTCGGTATTGATTGGACTTCGCTAGGAAGAGAGTTCCATAAGGTGGGCATGGAATAGAGGTACGATCTACGGAAAATTTCATTTTTCGGAGTGGGCACTCTCAATTTCCTACCGTTCTTAAGGCTCCGGAGTCCTATAGCCCTGTTGTCAGTATATTGGTTTAACATAACCAAACAGATTATTTGAAACTAAGCCATACCATATCTACTCAGATTGACCTTGTAAGAAGACATTGTAAGAAGAATTAACTTAATGTGTAGAGCTAGCAGTTGCACATTTGCTGACAATCTGACCCTTATGTTGAAATATCTTTATTCAGGCTATAGAAGGGTCAGATTTTCAGAAAATATACAATTGGCCTTCATCAATCCCCTAAAATAACCCACATTTAAGACGAAAATCAGGTTCAAAGTTCAGTTCAACATAACCAGACAGATTTATTGAATGAATACAATACAGAATACATTCAGATACACTCAGTACTTATCACTTTTTCACTCTAATTTAGCAGAATTTGAGAGATGTGTAAAACTACATTGTGCATTTTCTGAAAATCTGACCCAGAAGCGTTTATTGGCTCGCTGCTGCCGCCACTTCCCTATATGGGTCAGATTTCCAGAAAATGTACAATTGGCAACAGTACACATTTAGTAAATTCTGCTAAATTAGGCTGCAATTTGGTCAATACTAGGTAAATTCGAGTGTATTCAGCATTGCATTAATTCTAGCAATCTGTTTGGTTAGGTTGAACTGTATTTTGAACTTTATTTTCGTCTTAAATATGGGTTATTTATATATATATATATCGTATTTTTATTCTGATTCCATCAATATACAATTACAATTACATCGTTCAGAACCTGGTTTGCAGCCTCTGCTGTTGCAGTTCTTCCTGGTGCGGCCAGCTAGTTCATTACAAGATTATTTTACCTTTTACGAACATTATTGAAGTGCACTTGATACATATCAGGATCATTATTACAATACAATATATTAAAATGCAAAGTGAAGATATAAAATACCCTTTCCCGGCTCATTCCTCTAAAATTGTGATTGTCTTTGGAAGATTCATTGTTCTTCATCGTCCTTCTCTCCAAGATCATTACTATCGACAGAGTTCATTGTTCGTTATCTTTGTTGTATTTGTTGTACATTTTCTGACAATCTGAGTGAGTGAGTGAGTGAGATTGGTTGCTTTACACCCTTATCAACACATTTAATATGGTTATATCAAGGGCGGGAGAGCTGAGAGGGAGGCAGTTTATGATCATACCCAGGAAATAGAGATAGAGAAGGGAGAGAGAGACAGAGAAAAGAGACAGAAAGGCACTTTCTGACCCATATATAAAGTTTCCTTCCCTGGTTCCAATGAAGAGAAGTAATGGACATCTGCCCCGCTGGTATATTACCCAGATTACTTACTCTTTTATGGCCAACATTTAACCTTTAGCTGCGAGCTACTCACCAGCTGAGCAACTCGCTACAAGGAAGGAACTGTCGGGACGACACCAGAGCATTTGGGTCAGATTTTCAGAAAATGTACAATTCAACTTCGCCAATTCTCTCAAATAAACCAAATTTCAGACGAAAATAAAGTTCAAAATTCAGTTCAACCTAATCAAACAGATTGCTAGAATCAATGCAATGCTGAATATACTCGAATTTACCTAGTATTAACCAAATTGCAGCCTAATTTAGCAGAATTTACTAAATGTGTACAGCTGCCAATTGTACATTTTCTGGAAATCTGACCGATTTAATAAAGATCGTCAATATTGGAACTAGCATAGTCGGAACCAGGTGTACAGTATAGCGAAAACCACTCTTAAAGTATAATGCCGGGCCTGAATTGGCCTTAAGACAATTGCTGAATTGGCCTTAAAACAATTCGTTAGAATTCAAAATCAAGAAACATACTTGAGTTCAGTAATGTGTGGGCTTTCTTAGGAGGAAACCTCCATTACATACGAAATTGTGGGTTTATTACGACAATTCATAGGCAATATTTTGGACTTTTCGTGAGTTCCCAATTCGTACAAATTGCGAGTTCTTGAATGTGTGGGCCCAGCTTAACACTATAATTCCCCATTGCCGATAATATCACTGTTTCAACATTTGCCTTGGCTAAATTTAACATATTGCCAAGTGTAACTACTGATAACCCAGTTTTCCTTGTTATCATGTGCTGCCCTTTATTTACATTGAACTGGTATTATAGAGGAACTCCACTAGAGGAAAAACGGCAGCGACAAATTTTGTTGTTGCCCACTAACATGTATGTATAATGCTTTATTTCCGGACTTTTAATAACATCAATCAATTTTGTACAACGAAAAACGGGTGCCTCTCCTCTATGAAACCATAGGCCTTCCTGAGGGCCCCCTTCCAAAAATGGAGTCACGTTATTAAACATCAGTTCATTTCATGTTTGCAATGAAAACGCAAATGGAGGAGTGTCAGATGTGTTGCCACATTCTCTGGAAACTGTTGCTTCTGTATGGATATTTGTTGCAACAAATTAGTGGGCATCAACAAAATTTGTCGGCGCCGTTTTCCCCTCTAGTGGAGTCGCCCTATGATATGCAAATCCTTTATAAATAGGGTAAAGGGCCTAGTCCACTAAGCCGATTCTCATGCAATTTTACGCCGCAGAGGACTCTTTTGCACTTAATTCTGTGAGAATCGCATGTGAATCGGCTTAGTGGACTAAGCCCTTAATGGCATCTGGTTATTGGTAATATACAAACGATATCTTTTAACACAATTCTGCGACGCAAATCTTTATCGCAAAGATTTCATTTTTTTAAATCCAACATTTAATCGTCCTTTCCATGCATTACCAAGAAGAGTTCCCAGTTAAAATTCGATGTCTGATGATATTAATCGAGCTGTGGTCCATTTTCCCAGCCGTATGCAAATGAATTCAACTAGAATCGGAGATGGAGATAATTTCTGTGTTTCATTAGTACCAGGGCTCATCTTCCACCGTGCGAAACTTCCTCCTATCGCTACGTCATGGGTGAAATCGCCAGAAAATGTACAATTCCCCTTCACCAATCCTCTCAAACAATCCAAATATAAGACAAAAATAAGGTTCAAAATTCAATCCAACATAACCAAACAGATGGTTTGAATCAAGGCAATACCAAATATACCCAGTATTGACCATTTCTCAGTCTAATTTAACAGAATTTACTAAATATGTAGACCTGCCGATTGTGCATTTTCTAAAGATGGGAGCCTCATCGTCTAGCCGTATTTTTCACCATTACTCCCTATTACAGGCTCTCCCCTGGCCGTCAATACATCTTATACTACGGTACTTGGCTCTGACGTGTTTGTCAAAGCCTGCCTGGGCCTTTCTTTCCTTATTTTACTTGCATCGAGAGATGTTTTTCAAGGAAATATCGGCGAGATAGTCCAGGGCTTATAACATAATAGCTAGAACATGGAGAAGGTTTTGTTGAGCTGTCATCCGAGTCCATTCGTCTCTTCTATATGGGTCAGATTTTCAGAAAATGTGCAATTGGCAGCTGTACACATTTAGTAAATGCTGCTGAATTAGACTGCAATTTGGTCAATACTAGGTAAATTCGGGTATGCATTGTTTCTAGCAATCTGTTTGGTTAGGTTGAACTGTATTTTGTACTTTATTTTCGTCTGAAATTTGGGTTATTTGAGGGAATTGGTGAAGGTGAATTGTACATTTTCTGAAAATCTGACCCATATAGGGTCTTGCGTGGGGAGCTCTTAGTCTGACATGATTGTCTCGATATTAATCATATATTACAATAGCCAATGTCACTGCAATGTCATTTCAATGTCACTGCAATGTCATTTCATTAGGTTTCTTCTCCAAGTGGAAGATTCTCCCATTAGCATTTATAAGCATTAAAATTACTAGCGGTAGCATTGGTAAATAGCTAGACACATCAGTTTTTATAAGCTTTTGAATTGATAATCTTCAGGACGTTTTTCTCAGGATTTTCAGATTCTGTAGTTTGTATTTTCAATAGAGGAAATAGTATTCAAAGTCCGATTACGAAGATAATAATATAGAGTGCGTCCATATACATGATGTGTTATAGGAAAATTCAACTCGCAAAATTGATATTTTTAAAAGTGATTTATTCACAAGTTGCCTTTGTGGGAATGTTTTAATTTTTGAGGTGCTTAACGCTGTTTGTACCATGAATAGACTTACCAAATCTCAAGACAGTGTATTAATATATCCATGCATTTCTGAGGTCATCTTATAGAGTAGCTATTTTGATAGTAAATGCCCACGCAGAAATATTGCAAACTTTTAAAAAAAAAATAAAGATTTAAAATATAGAAATACTTATTAGATGTCCTAATGTTTACTATCATTGGAATCGGCACGATCTCATCTTTTCAAATATGATGATATCTCAAAATCCTTTTTTTACGACTTGTGACTCATTTTCCTAAAACGCCACACATTTTAGTCTGGCGAACAGGAGAAGAAAAAAACAAACCCAAAAATTGTCGTTCTTTGGTCGAAATTATCCACGAATGCAACTTAAAATCATTCGAGTGCTTGGAAATGGTGAAGTCCGAGGGCTAAGGTTCTGTATTCTATTTAGAAGTGATATTGGATATGATTGGAGAGCGAAATCGAGAACTTTCTGCATCGAAATAGCTTCACCTGAAATAAAAATTTCACATCATAGAAGCAATGCTATTTGGGTCAGATTTTCAGAAAATGTACAATTCGCCTTCACAAATCCTCTCAAATAACCCATATTTAAGACAAAAATGAGCTTCAAAATGCAGTTTAACATAACAGAACTGATGCTTTAAATCAATACGATCCCAAATATTCTCAGATATACCCGGTACTCATCATTTTTCCGCCAAATTTAGCAGAATTTCCTAAATGTGTACAGCTGCCAATTGTACATTTTCTGAAAATCTGACCCCTTAACAGCTTACAGGCACATCTACTACCATTTCCTCTGAAATACTCCCGGATATCAATATTATAAATTTACACCCCAAACAGCAATATATTAATGGAATTTGCTAGGTATACGAAGAGAATATTATGGCATGTTTTTTTTTCTATATTTGACTGGAAGTGCAGGCTACATTTTCCCTTACCGATACATTTCATCATAGAAAAGGGGGAAAATCAATATAAGATAATAAGGAGGAATCTTGCCCCTGGCTATGGTGGTTTTGGGGCGGTAATACTTGCTGAGTTTGCGCTCGCGTTTATATATTCATTTCTTTTTTACCATTGCCTCCCGTCGTGCCTTGCTTATGGCTGATGGGCAAGAATCCTTCCAATAATCTACCATCAGACCTATCGACCCACGACTCACTCTTTTTCCTTTGTAAAACATATATATATGGGTCAGATTGTCAGAGAATGTACAATTCGCCTTCACCAATCCTCTCAAATAACCCAAATTTCAGACGAAAATGAAGTTCAAAATACAGTTCAACCTAACCTAACAGATTGCTAGAATCAATGCAATGCCAAATATACTAGAATTTACCTAGTATTGACGAAATTTCAGTCTAATTTAGCAGAATTAACCAAAAGTGTAGATCTGCCAATTGTACATTTTCTGAAAATCTGACCCATATATATATATATAGTAAATGAATATATGTATCTACTACTGGGATAATTATTAGATTGTTACTAATATGATGTGTTGCAGGAAAATGAGTCACAAATCGCTAAAAATTATAAATACATTTTGAGATATCATCGTATTTGAAACGATGAGAATCAAGCCGATTCCAATGATAGTAAATAATAGGACATCTAATAAATACTTCTATATTTTAAGATTGATATTATTTTTGAATAAAATGTTTGCAATATTTCTGGGTGGAGATTTACCTGTAAGTAGAATACTCTATAAGATGACCTTAGAAATACATAGATATATTTGATAGAATGTCTTGAGATTTGGTAAATGTATTCACGCTACAAGCAGCGTTAAGCACAACAAAAATGAAAATATCATCACAAAGACATTTTGTGGATAAATCACTTTGAAAAATATCATTTTTGCGACTTGTGACACATTTTCCTGAAAAACAGCACATATAAAATTCATCTAAGCATAACATTTTATACTTCTAATATAACAATTTATATTTTGTACCTGTCTAAAACATGTATATATGAAAGTCTGTCCCCAGGTTAAATCATATCCCTCACCGTTAAATAATCATATGGGCCAGATTGTCAGAAAGTGACAACAAAGTGAAACAATCGGCAGCTCTACACATTTAGTAAATTCTGCTAAATTAGGATGTAAATGCTAGATACTAGGTAATATCTGAGTACATTTGATATTACCTTGATTAAACAGATCTATTTGGTCATGTTGAACTGTATTTTGAGTCTGATTTCTGTCATAAATTTTGGCGATATTTGAGAAGATTTATGAATTAAGAAGAATTGTACATTTTCCGGAAACTTCACCCATATCTCTCTCGAGGCCATGAACTTAACAAAAAGAGAACAACAACAAGAACCAGATATTTGTCTCTCCTCTTGGTTAAAAACAGCTTTAATGGCCTGGATTGCATTCACTTTATTTTGTTTCCGACTGTTGACTGGGCTTGGAATGGCGTCGCAAAAGGCCACAATTTTAAGCAGGGTATCTATCCCCAGGCCTCCTCCTCTGTCCTACTGGGCAATTTGTCCCTTAACCTTTGGTGTGCTTTTCCTCTCTTTCATCTCTGCTTGTGGAGGCTTTGTAGGCCTGGCTGAATGTATTGTATTGTGGAAGGATTATTGGAGGGAGAGGATGGGTGGTGGTGCATTGCTGCTGTGCTTACATATAGTGTCTCATGTATTGTTATGTCGGTTAGAGATGATGCCTTATTGTTATCGCTGAACAGATGTTTCTGTTTCTTGCTGCTGCTATTGATGGTGATTGGTGCTGTTAGTTTATTGTCTGCAATACATAGATCTATGTCTGTATGTGTCTGTTGCTTACCTCTCTTTATCTTTATCTTTCTCTTCTCTGTCTCCCTCCCTCTCTCTCTCTCTCTCTCTCTCTCTCTCTCTCCCTCTCTCTCTTTCTCTCTCTCTTTCTCTCTCTTTCTCTCTCTCTCTCTCGTTCTCTCTCTTTCTCTCCCTCTATCTTTCTCTCCCTCTACCTTTCTCTCTCCCTGTCTCTCCCCCCCTCTCTCTCTCTCTGTCTGTCTGTCTCTCTCTCTCTCTCCTTCCCTCTCTCCTTTCCTCTCTTTCTTTTTCCCCCTCTATCTTTCTCTCTCTCTCCCCTCTCTCTCTATCTCCCAGTCTCTCTCTCTCTATCTCATCTCTCCCTCTTTCTCTCCTCCCTCTCTCTCCCTCTCTCTCTCTCTCCTCTCTCCTTCCCTGCTATTCTACACTGTCCTGTCCTGCCCGTTATCCTACCTCCTCAACTTTACCTTCAACCTCCGAATCATCCTGCATCTCTCCGTGCCCTGCCTCCGGGCACCGTGATCCATGTACATTATAAGAAAACATGTTTCTGGTCTCAAGCCAGCCGCAAATGTCATACCACAAATAAATTGGCTGTTGATCATCGGCATACCTATCGCAATTCCACATATTTATTCCTCTTCTAGAAAAAAAAGATCGACCCTTTCCACCATTGCTCACATTCAAAAAGAGATGAGGAATTCCTCTCAATAATAGTTTACTATCTCTGTAGCTAGTTGAAGACTAGACAGCTGAAAGGGGGATACTAGCACAGAAGGATACAAAAACACGTTGTAGTATACTACCATAGGAGCTAGTGGAATACTAGCTGTATGAACTGAAGAAGAGAAAACAGCCCAGTAAACTATCCTTTACTAATTTCTAGGCCCAAAAATGAGAGTCCCTTCAAACGGAGGGAAAGCCTAGCACCTCAAACCACAAACTGCCGTTATAATTCCATTAAGACCCCAAAATGTCATTATAATCCATTAGAAACCTAGTCCTAGACCAGGAGAACGATTAGCGAAGTAGGCGTCCAATCACTGACATACCATTCTCAAACGGAGGGAAAGCCTCTTGCCTCAAACCGCAAAATGTCATTATAATCCCATTAGAACGCCTAGTCCTAAACAAGGAGACCGATTAGCGAAGTAGGCGTCCAATCACTAATATACCATTCTAATCTGACCTGAGGGTCTGGGCCTGGACTGGACAGTAGCAGTACGATACCGCAGGAGTTGGTTGAACCGTTAGTGCTGAACTGAAACAGCCAGGCAAAACATCACACCAAAAAGTTCAATACTGGTGAAAAACAAATAAGAAGATATCGACCTGAAATTGCCAGTCCTTTTTAATCTCTGCGGGAGAATACTAAAAGGCAATTAATTCCCTTCACCCCGAATGTCGAGGCCAATAAAGTGTCAGTAAACAACAATGAAAATAATTCGGGCTAAGGAATCAACTTGCTATCTGGGCAGTGGATCTATTTTACACTGCTTCCTCCTACCATAGATCCTAATTGCTGCAGTAAATTGTAAACGCCAGTCGGTAGGAGGAAGAGTTGTATGCGCTGTAGTCGGACCAGTGGCTGTACCAGGGGGGTGGGGGAGTGGGGGCTAAGGGGTCCCCCTCCCTCTAGACCCATGGTCCTGGGTATGACCATAAAGTGCCTTTCTGTCTCTTTTTCTCTGTCTGTCTCTCCCTTCTTCTCTATCTCTATTTCCTCGGTATGACCATAAAGGGCCTTTCTGTCTCTTTTCTCTGTCTCTCTTTCCCTTCTTCTCTATCTCTATTTCCTGGGTATGACCATAAAGGGCCTTTCTGTCTCTTTTTCTCTGTCTCTCTCTCCCTTCTTCTCTATCTCTATTTCCTGGGTATGACCATAAACTGCCTCCCTATCAGCTCTCCCGCCCTTGATATAACCATATTAAATGTGATGATAAGGGTGTAAAGCAACCAATCTCACTCACTCCCTCTCAGCTCTCCCGCCCTTGATATAACCATATTAAATGTATTGATAAGGGCCTAAAGCAACCAATCTCACTCACTCACTCACTCTCAGCTCTCCCGCCCTTGATATAACCATATTAAATGTATTGATAAGGCGTAAAGCAACCAATCTCACTCACTCACTCACTCACTCACTCACTCACTCCCCATAGACCCCTTAACAGTCTAGGCCCAAATTTGAGACCCTTCAAACGAGGGGAAAGTCTCTCGCCTCAAACCGCAAAGTGCCATTATTAAGACCGCAAAATGGCATTATATTCCCATTAGAACACCGAGTCCTAGGCCAGGTAACCAATTAACGAAGTAGGGGTCCAATCACTGACATACCGTTCTTATCTGATCTGAGGGTTTAGACCTAGAGTGTTAGAATGGCCCCTGTGCCCCCCCCCCTTAACTCAGAGGGGCAGAGGGGCCCCTATAGTCCTGCTAAGGGCCCCTGTAGTAGGGGCCAAATGCCAGAATTCTTACTTTCCTTCTTTCCTGACTCTAGATGTACAATAAGCCCAAACAATTGAACTGAACACTATGTAAAATGTTTTTTAACTTAATTCTTTTAACATTAAACTATATTCTAACTTTCTAGCTTTCTAACTTTTTTGTGAAGCAAGACAAAATATTAGAGGGGTTTCATTTTTGTTGGACAACAGTTGTGGGGTTTTATTACATTGTACGTAGCTAAACTGACAGTTATGCATTGCAATGGCATTCCAAACGGGTAAATTCGAAAGATTGTCACCTCAAATGTGCCTCCTCCTCCCCCCACCCCCGGACCCCACTTCTGGTAGCGCCCTGTCCTATCTCTTTATGTTCTGGCTAGACTCTTAGGGACACTCCCAATGTATATATGGGTCAGACTTTCAGAAAAGGTACAACTGGCAGCTGTACACATTTAGTAAATTTCGCCAAATTAGACTGAAAAGGGGGGCCAATACTAGGTAAATTTGAGTATATTTGGCATTGCATTGATTCTAGCAATCGGTTGGGTTAGGTTGTACTATATTTTGAACTTTATTTTCGTCTGAAATTTGGGTGATTTGAGAGGATTGGTGACGGCGAATTGTACATTTTTTGAAAATCTTACCCATATAGGAATGCCTTAGCTTATCATTGCACGGAACCCCCTGAATAGTAATGGCTGACTGGACGTGTTTAAGTAAATACTCATTAAAGAGTGTATGTAATGGAATCACCGGCTTGAGACGACTACAAATGCTTCCTCTCCCTGCATCTTGTGCATTTGTAATACCTGTCCCATACAGCGGGTTTTTTAATATGAGTCAAATCGCCTGAAAATGTACAATTCGCCTCCACCAATCCTCTCAAATATCCCAAATTTAAGCCAAAAAGCAAGTTCAAAACAGAGTTCAACATAACGGAACTGATGTTATGAATCAACTTGATATCAAATATAATCAGATAAAGCTAATATTTATCATTTTCGGCCTAATTTTGCAGAATTTGTAGACTTATTGACTGCACTTTTTTTGTCGATCTGACCCATATGAGCTGACGGTCCAGGGAATGGAGGCTTGCAAATTAGAAATGAAGGGACCTGTTTATACCGCTAACTCGTCCTATCCGGCCCGGACCTGCCTCGGACGCTGTCTTAATGACGTCATAAATCCACTGGTGACGTCATAAAAGTTGGTTGCGCGCGCACATGATTGGTTGTGCCCTCTTGTGTTGGTTGGAGGCAATACTTGTGACCACTTCCGGTGTATCAGATCTGTGGACATTTATATTATTGTTGGCTCTTCTGTTTCTCCAGTCCCCTTCAGTCTAGGCCCAAAGATGAGAGAGTCCCTCCAACCTGAGGGAAAGCCTCTCCCTCCAAGCTGTAGAATCCCATTACAACGCCTACTCCAGAGCCAGGATAGCCATTAGTGCCGTAGGCGTCCAATTGCATGATTCGTAGCTGATCTGAGAGGCTTTGAGCCTAGACTACCATTTTTTTCTCTTAAAACATTAGCCTATTGGTGGAACTGACATAACAATACTTGTACTAGGGTCAGATTTTCAGAAAATGTACAATTGGCAGCTGTACACATTTAGTAAATTAGGCTAAAATAGGCTGCAATGTGGTCAATAATTGGTAAATACGAGTATATTCGGTTGTGCATTGAATCTAGCAATCGGTTTGGTTATATTGAACTGAGTTTTGAACTTTATTTTTGTCTTAATTTTGGGTTATTTGAGAAGATTCTTGAAGGCGAATTGTACATTTTCTGGCGATTTCACCCACCTGGCAGTCTAGGCCCAAAGATGAGAGTCCCTTCAAACGGAGGGAAAACCTCTTGCCTCAAACCGCAAACTGCCATTATGATTCCATTAAGACCGCAAAATGCCGTTATAATCCCATTAGAAACCTAGCCCTAGACCAGGAAACTGATTAGCGAATTAGGCGTCCAATCACTGACATACCATTCTCAAACCCATCAGGACAAGAACTGACTGGATAACCTATCATGACCATCAATATTAGTTATGTGCCTTCACTTGACTTTAACGACTTCATATATACACTTCTTCATCTGTTTTATTGTTCAGTACCGTACCCTCCAGTTGTATGCCCCTAAAGCACAAGAATAAAAGTGGACATTTTGTCGCTTTACAATGACATGTCTGGCGTTACTTGCTTCAAATGCAGATGTTGGGCTGAAGTCAGTAATTGAAATCCCTAGTGTGGCAATCCCATTACTCACCAACCAATTACTTTTAATAGGTTTGTTTGGGCCGAGGGTCCATTTGATTTTTTATCAACTTTTATTTTATACTTTGTTTTTTAAAGAAGTTCGTATATGGGTCAGATTTTCAGAAAATGTACAATTTGTCTTCACCAATTCTCTCAAATAACTCACATTTAGGCCAAAAGTTAGCTTCAAAATGCAGTTTAATGTAACAGAACTGATACTTTGAATCAATGCGATCCTAAACATACTCAGATATACCCAGTATTCATCATTTCTCAGCCAAATTTAGCAGAATTTCCTAATGTGTAGAGCTGCCAATTGTACAGTTTCTGAAGATCTGACCCATATATGATGGTCTGCCCAATTTTGGGAAATCCATTAGCGCAGTAGGTGTCCAATCACTGACATACCACTCTTATCTGATCTGAGAGGATCTGAGCCTAGACTGATAGGATCGAAATTTAAGACTTGTTCATTTTCTGTATAGGCCTAAAATGTTTTCAGACCACAGTAGTACTAGCTATAATTTTGAGGGTATGTTTATGTTTCAGTATTGGAACAATTCATAATCATTAAAGCGGTGTAATTAGCAATTCATACAGTGATTCCTAAGTCATTTAGATGTAGCCTCTCAAACAGGCTTCCCTTATGAAAATGTTTAGTCATTTTGAAACTGGATACTCTAATTATTAGAACATTTGATAAAAGGAGTTGTAGGGGCTCCACTGAAACTGAAGATATCTTAATATAATGGGTCAGATTTTCAGAAAACGTACAATTCACCTTCACCAATCCTCTCAAATAACCCACATTTAAGCCAAAAATGAGCTTCAAAATGCAGTTTATCAAAACAGAACTGATATTTTAAACCAATGCGATCCTAAACATACTCAGATGTACCCGGTATTCATCATTTTTCAGCCAAATTTAGCAGAATTTCTCTAAATTTGTGTAAATGCCAATTGTACATTTTCTGAAAATCTGATCCATGTATATTTGATCCCAGTCTACACAACCTACCACCACCGCCAGTTTAACCTTGCACCAGTTGATTCAATGAGTTCAATGAGGTCTGGTTTCTTGTTCAAGTCAAGTCCTTTTTACCAGCCATTGCATGCCGTTTTATTGATGGAGATTGGCCTCCCAACTTTTTCAATAGTTCTTTTTATACTCTAGGTTAAGTTACCCTTTGTTGGCATTTAGTGGCCCTGAGAATTGGATTTATATGCATCTGCTAGACACACATTGTTGTTACATGTGGGTCAGATTTTCAGAAAATGCACAATTGTCAGCTCTACACATTTAGTAAATTCTGCTAAATTAGGCTGCAATTTGGTCAATACTAGGCAAATTCGAGTATATTCGACATTGCATTGATTCTAGCAATCTGTTTCGTTAGGTTGAATTGTATTTTGAACTTTATTTTCGTCTGAAATTTGGGTTATTTGAGAGGATTGGCAAAATTGAATTGTACATTTTCTGAAAATCTGACCCATGTATAGAACCTGATGAGAATGTGGTACAAGGGACACTATTGCACTGTCCAAGATTTTTCTTTTCGTTTTGTGGCCCACAAGCCGATAGGCGAGTGGGTTACGAAAAAATACAAACATTGAGGACAGTGCAATAGTGTCCCGAGTACCATATTCGAATTTCGGTTCTATAATTTACTCCCACGTTGCTATAGTTTAGCGCCCTATTCCTTGAGAGTAAAAGGGGGAGGTCGAAGAAGAGTTGGTCTGTTTTATTGTTTCAGGTAGGGCTGTACCAAATAGGGACATTAAAAATATTATATGATGATGAATGTATTTTAACAAATATTTTGGAAAGACAATGTTTCTTTTTATTGGCCCCTTTGTTATTGGTCTCTGCTGTTCTTTATTTGTATATTCCAGGTATAGAAATTCAAAACGGTATTGCAAAGTAAAGTGGAGTTTTTTAAATGAAAAAGGTGTAGACACTACAATAATTCAATGCTATGTATTAATAGGTTTAATGAAGTGGGTAGTATTTCATTTTAAGTACTTTATATATGTATCTCCTTAAAAGGTTTACGATTTAGATATGGGTCAAATTTTCAGAAAATGTACAATTCGCCTTCACCAATCCTCTCAAATAACCCAGATTTCAGACGAAAAAAAAGTTCAAAATTCAGTTTAACCTAACTAAACTGATTGCTAGAATCAATGCAATGCTGAATATACTTGAATTTACCTAGTATTGACCAAATTGCAGCCAAACTTATCAGAATTTACTAAATGTGTACAGCTGGCAATTGTACATTTTGTGAAAATCTGACCCATATACAAGTAAACACTTCCCAAGGTCTGTCAGTGGGGTCCCTTTTACCAAATTCTGACTTTTGGGACGTTGAACTCAAATGTACATAAATATTACTTAGCATGAAATATATGTTATTTTCACAAAGTGATTACAACCATCAACTTTCGAGACCAAGAGAATAATTGCACTGAAACACTTCCAGAATAGCTCAGTATTATAGGTAAAATAAATGTCGCCTCCAAATATTCTTTATTTTCATGTGTTAACTAAAATAAAGTGGTGTTTAAACTAAAAGAAGTGTTGAAACTATTATGATGTGTGATGGAGTGTGTAGTATGTTACCATAAATGGGTGACATTTCCAGAAAATGTACAATTCACATTCAGAAACCCTCCCAAATAACCCGGATTTAATACAAAAATGAGACATAAACAATTCAACATGACCAAACCCATCCCTTGAATCAACTCGATGCCAAATATAATCAGATATACCTGGTATTTATAATTGTTTAGCCTAATTTACTAAATGTGTAGAGCTGCCAATTGTATACTTTCTGGCGGCCTACTGTGTAGGCATCACCTCAAACTATTTTCTCTCACTTTTCCAGACTGCCTACGATCGGTGTGGTTGGCGGTTCTCCAATAGACATATGCCACATGTAAGTGCTCTTTCATTTTCAACTGCCTTTCTGACGAGTGGGGACAAGTTTATTTGTTTTTGTTCAAATGCCATTGAAAGAAAATTCAATTACGCTTTGGGAAGCACCACCAGTGCCTGACATTCAAGGCTATTTGGGATTGGCTCCCAGATATATTGAAATTATAAAAGAAAATTCTTTCTATAGTTGAAGAACCTGTTAATCCTACAGGTCTACATATTAATACGAACCAATTAATATTATATATATAAATTTTAGTTATCTTAATGTGATTGTTTTCATTGTCCATTGTCGTATTTTAAGTATGTCAGATTATCAGATTCTGATAATTGAAATTGGTACTTCGTTGATACCTTTGTGAGCTTCGAGATGTTCGCATTACATGTATTCATGTTTTAGTTAATATAATTAACTAATATTTGTAAAAAAAAAAAAAAAAAAAAAAAAAATCCTTATTAATCATTGCCTCTCCTTTAAAAAAAATCCCAATCTTAAATCATGGTATAGGTGTATTACAATTTAACAGACTATCAATTAAAAGATATTTTTTATTTTCATATCACTTTGTTTAAATAAACAATTTGAATAACTTTGTCTGGATCAATACTACGATTATACAATGTACAACATACGGGTCAGATTTTCAGAAAATGTACATTTCGACTTCACCAATCCTCTCAAATGACCCACAATTAAGACAGAAATAAGCTTCAAAATGCAGTTTAACATAACAGAACTGATGCTTTAAATCAATGCGATGCCAATTACACTCAGATATACTCATACCTTATTACTCTGATGGAAGGAGCTCTTAACCTGAATAAAATCGATTTAAAAAAAAAAGAAAAAAAAGAAATCAGATTATGCCAGGCAGACTGAGAAGTACTTGACCTATTTGTTGCATTGTAAATATGGCGGGATAATTTATCAGTTAGTTGGCCTCGACTGTGCGTGATTGATGAACATAAAGCAGCCAGGAGATTATCTGTGGAATTATGTCATGGCCTTTCAATAGCACTGATATAATCACTCACTGTATAATGTAATACTAGTCTAATAGGGGATTTGTATAGCCGCCATTGTGAATCTTGATTCGCGTGAAATTATGGGACTAATGGTACAGTCTAAAATCTATAGAAATCATGTCATGTTCAGCATGGAATATTTATCAATGCTCTAATTTCAATATCCATGTGTTATACATGTTTCCATAACACAAGTCCTCATCTTTCCCATCATGCATTTGGTTTTCATAGATCATTTGTAAAAATCTATGATATTGGTGAAAACAATCTTGCAATTTTCAATAAGATATTGCCAAATATTTGTATGTCAGATTTCATCAGAATGCATCCCAGGATGCACTGTGACAGACATGCGCAGTGGCACATGCAAATCCCCTATTATTGCAATCTCACGGAAAGCCTCCATTGCAATACAGTCGGTCGTTCTAATTTAAGCTTTAGTGCTGTAATGTGAATCGGTCTAGGCTCAGAGTTGAGAGAGTCCCTTCAAACTGAGGAACAGACTCTTTGGCTCACAACAGCACAATGGCATTATAATCCATCCCATTATGACCCTTACTCCAGGCCAGGACGTCATCAAGGACAATCATTGGCCTGTGAAGGCTCCGCACTGGCCCATTGCCCTCCAGGACTCTTATTATTCACCATATTTATGTTTGAACATAGCTGACATTGATTTAACCTTGCCTAGTGGGGGTAAAAGCTAGTAACGCAAGTTAAACGGTAAATATGATTTAGCTCTGTAATACAGAAACTGAAAGCCCTCCTCCCATTGAAGGCTAATGGAGAAAACATAAGATAATGAAAGCCATTTATCTTCCCCCACTAATCAACCTAATGAAGCTGTGTTTCAGATGATAAGATTGAGAGGGAAACAGTAAAGATGCTATTACATGCAGGGCTCGAAAAAAAACCCTACAAACTTTACCTTGTCATTGGGCAAGTGGCATCCAAGATTCTTTCATTGTTCACTTGCCCAAATTTATTTGCAGAATTATACACGAACTCACACTGATTTGTATGTATCTTGTTTCATTGTAAGTAGACATCACAATTGCTCAGTGTAGGGAAAAAAAATCATTTCAAATAACATTGTCAACAAATCCGGTCACTTCCTACCAAATCTCAATCCTATCAATAATTTCTATTTTCTATTCTTTTTGCAGTATATAAGGTCTTCTCGTAGTCTTGCAAGCCTCTTCTCAGAACCACCAGAGTGCGTCCTAGGTCTCAATACAATTGCCAGCTCTCCATTGGACAGCGCCACCGTTCCCATAAGTCTCTGCGGCAGTAGCGGCAGCAAAGGTGATGTGCAAGGGAGAGTGGTAGACGAACACACCCATCTACACCTCCACCGGCACGGGAGAGGGGTAGACGAACACCTCCACCATAATAATCACAATCAGCCTTCTCAACAGGGGGCGACACTGCTGCAGCGCCAAGGCGATGGGCTAGAAGGAGGAGGTGACTTAGAGAAAGCTGCCACACGGAGTACTAGGGGACTTCTTGCCGGTAGTAGCAGCATTGACGTGGTTGATCTCATGGGTGATAACAAAGAAAACTCCTCTAACATCTTCATCGATTCTGAAGATGGCTGTAGCTGCGAGGCCGACGAGGATTGTAGTAGTAACAAAAAAGGCGACGAGGTTGAAGTGTTTGAGCTTGAAATGAATGATCTAGATCTGGAAGAAATTGAAAATGATTGAAGTGAAGGATATATACAAAGAAATGTTATAGCTCTATATATGTATATGTAATGAAGATGATCAAGTTAGGGCAAGACAAATGAAATCAGGAAGATGAAAAGAAGAAGTCGAAAGGATAATTGTTGTTGTTTTTAAGTTTATTATTATTAGTCCATTCCGTTGTGAAACGACAGATTCTTGGATGTCTGTCCTTCAGACCATAAATATATATAAAGGGTCAGATCTTCAGAAAATGCACAATCGGCAGATCTACATTTTAAGTCAATTCTGTTAAATTAGACTCAGAAATATGGTCAATACTAGGTATATCTGAATATATGTGATATTGCCTTGATTCAAACAATTTGTTTGGTTATGTTGGACTGAATTTCAAACCTTATTTCTGTCTTAAATTTGGATTATTTGAGACGATTGGTGAAGGAGAATTGTACACTTTCTGACGATCTGACCCATGAACCAAGAAGACAAGAACTGATTAAATGCGGATGAAATACGATAATGTTTTCCCCTCTTAAAAATACCTGGTGATAATAATTATGCTCTCTAGAAGATTGGCCAAATTAAGGTTACAAGGAGGATACACAAATGATACAAACATAATGTCTCCTATTCATATTATAGATCATTATTTCCCTATCTGTGTCATTCATTCATTCCTAGTCAGCTGTATAACACTGGAGCCAATCCATTGAGATGGAGTCGCATGCCAGTTGGGTAAATATATCAATTCCACAGGTTACATATATATGGATAATCAATTAAGCCTGGATGATACTGATTATAAAGATGATAAATAGCACATGTATAGTATATATTAATACTTAACCCTTAGACTTTAAGCTAAAAGGGCCAACTAAGGCTTCTGCCTATCTCCAGTATAGTATAGTATGTATACTTCTACCATCCATGAATTCTAAATACCAAGAACCGTGATGAAAATATTTCTCCTACTTGTGATATGTGTAAAATGAAATCGATGATAATATTGAACTTTCATAAACATCGTCCAGTTGTCAATCTCAGGTAATACTTTTTTGTAACGCTTTATTTTCATAACAGATATGCATTTACGCAAGATCATGATTAGATATGTTACAGATTTAACGGTTTAAGGTATCTAGAATTCACTTAATTATTATTATAATTATTCTTATTAACATTAAATTATTACGAATGCTCTTTCTCATTCTCTCTGTCTGAAGAATTTGAGTTCAGTATGGTTGTGACTTGTCATATCTAAAGACGAATTATTACAGAAATATATTTAAATATAGAAGAAGTGCCCAACGATTCCTTTAGCAGACGAAGTAAAGAATTGTATTGGCATGTTTTTTCCTTCCTGCTTAATTAAACAAACACATTGGGGCGAATCCGATGGCATATTAAAAAAAAAAGAAAGTAAGGAAAAGGTTTCACGACAACATGCTTCAATTAATACCATAATAGGCACAACAAAAACTTATAATACAAAACTGATTGTGATTGTTAGGGCGAAGTTAGTCGATCTCATTCCTATAACGAAATGCCGAAGACATGCTTTTTCTCAAGTTGATAATGATTGTATTGATAAAAACCTTCATATACCCTAGGTTATCTATACATCATCATCATCACTATATGAATACTTCTATATATGTATGTAAACTAGCATATCTTTCAAATGAAACAGCAACGTTATGTTATGCAAAAGAACGCAGCAAGTGTTGACGAGTGTAAATGTGATACTACAATGAAGCGATCGATGATGTACAATTACCAGCATATCCTCCTTATTATACACACAGAAAAAATCTACTAATTTCATTATCCTAGTTTTAGTGTAATAATATGAGGCTTCATTTTACTGATGGATTAGGTAACAGTTACTTTTGATTCAAATGATATTGTTTGTTTTCTGCGACAAACATTTCAAATAATAGCCTTGTATAATGATGAGATGCCATTGTTTCGGTTTTTGCTCAAGATTTGAGGACGCAAGAACAGGATGATCTGATGCTAAGACAGAGATGCATGTAGACATATACTGTCCAAGTTATAGTTTCCAGTCCGTGAGTTTTGTAAGTTAATCTGAAAAGAGAGTTAGTGGCGATCTTTTTAAGTGCACATACTTTGACCGATAGTCTATTGATATCATTGGAGTATGGCAAAATGGCGAATATATTATATATAGAAATGGCGATTGTTAAAAACTGGGGTATCTCTAAGATTTTCCTTTACCATTCTTCTACGTCCCCCACTTCTACCCCCTTCACTACCACCAATGTTGCATGATACCTTATTCCTAATTTGTTTTTTTTTTTAAAAACGTGTTTTTTTTTCTTTTTACATAAAAACAACGTTATTAATTAACTTATAACTACCAGAGGGAATATATCTATCTTTTTCGCAACCACGCAAATTATCTAATAAATAAATGAATGTGGACTAGACTTACCATTCTGTATTGGATGGATCTATAGATGTTCTGCTTTTATGAGTGTCTTTTCCTACTTTTAGAAAGTTAAAATTTCATGGAATTTAAGTATTTTAATTTCTTTTACCTAAAGGGGTGGTGTAATATATAGATAAAAAAGGACTCAGGCTGATTTTCGTTCTTTTCCATCGCCTGTATTTATGTATGTGCCATAATTGACCATTCAATTTCACTCATTCTTTCTTTACTCCCATCGGTTGCCATAACTCCTTAGTAGGCTTCAATCTGTTTCTTTGGGAAATGGACTTAATTTATGGGTCAGCTCGTCAGGAAATGTACAATCAGCAGATATGGGTCAGATTTTCAGAAAATGTACAATTGGCAGCTGAACACATTTAGTAAATTCTGCTAAATTAGGCTGAAATTAGGTCAATACTTGGTTAATTCGAGTATATTTGGCATTGCATTGATTCTAGCAATATACATTTTTAGTAAATTCTGTTAGATTAGACTGAGAAATGGTCAATACTAGGTATATCTGAGTATATTTGATATTGCCTTAATTCAAACAATCTGTTTGCTTATTTTGGACTGAATTTTGAACCTTATTTTTGTCTTAAATTTGGATCATTTGAGAGGATTGGTGAAGGAGAATTGTACATTTTCTGGCGATTTAACCTATTTACAGTACAAGTTAACTTTAGTATCATTAGCTGAATGCCATGAAAAGAAGCCATACAATGGAATGAATACCCGACCATTCTAATTTTTAAAAGGTGTGTTCAATCTTAAATATTCAGGGAAGTATTCTAATTGATGAGGGTGTGTATGAATGTTTTGCACCTAGGTAGGATCTTTATTGTAATCCAGGCAGAATACCACAATCTACTACTTAGGTTTCCAATGTTGAGTTAATAGGGAGGTTCTGCAAGCAAACCTATCTCAATGACGTAACCGTATCCATATCTTGTTTGGGATTCTATGTATAAAAAATAAATTGTGAGATGAAACATTTTGCTTGATATGTTATCTTACGTTTTTCCCGCCATGTTTTGCTGAACCTCTTTCTTTCTGTTTGTGTATGTTTGTATATCAGAGATACGGATACGTTTACGTTTACGTATAGGTTAGATTTGCTGAACCTCACTAATATACAAATACTGCATTCATGGTATTTGCACTCGTCAAATACAGGTTCATACATATATTTTCTAATTAGATATCCGCAGATTATATACAGAATGTGCCATAGTGCAAATAGTAAAGTCACTAATGTTGGTTGATGAACTACGGAAGTAAAGTGATTAGCTTTTCCATGTTAAAGCATATAATCAGGAAATTTCCCTAAAACTAACACTTTATATCAAACAATCTACTAGAAAGAAAAGTCTTTGGCCTTCTCAATATATATGTTCAAAGAAGCAATCAAATATCCGATTGTACTTTGTTTTATCCAGATAATTAGCCCATGAACTCTTGTTATTAGCTCTTAAGTTCCTAACAGGATTCCCACCCCCACCCAAGTCACGAAACAAAAAATGAAGTGACAGGAATCATCGGTTGCTAGTCCAAACTTCATGTACTCTTTGAGTTGCAAGATCTTAGTCCTAGTCCAATATCACAAGTAATTGCATCTCGAATTCTAATTACAAATTGTAGGTTATGTGTTGTATTTTTGTTATTGATTGATTATGCGGGGCCTTGGAGGTAGACAACATTCGGGGATGGTTGTCAACACTCGGGCCCTATTTACAATTTTAAACAATCGTCGTTCTTAATCATTATCATTACAATTATGAAGGATTTATGAGTGAACGTATGGCTTCATATGTACGAATACTTGGATAGATCGGCTATATAATGCATCATGCTTGAAAGTATTGTGTATTTGGTGATTTTAAAAAAAGGATCAATTTGCATTGGATGGTGCCATGATAAAAGAAGTCCTATACTTATTGGTTGCGGTCAATGCAGTCGCTTCAGATGGATCAGTCGCTATTCTTACGACTGGCGATAATACCTTTGTCTGCAGAACATACACATACAGTGTATGCATCATTATATTAGTCTTTCAGGGGTTGTAATGCCCTCACTCTTTCTAGTATTCCTAGATTGTTTCCCCAGACGGGTACTACAGAAAATCATGGATGATCAGTGTCTTCAAATGTATAAAGTATATATAAAATATATACACAATTGTATATGTTAACCATGTCAGATCGTTAATAGGGTAGAGGTGTTTTAATATGCCACCCTCTATTCCACCGCAATGTATCCGTTGGGAAGAAAAAAGCACTGGTGAGATATAATATAAGAATCTGAAATACATGGGAAGCCATTCATTATATAAAGTAAGAAGGTTCTTATGTGAACTGCTGGATGGCAGTGATGCTAGGATGAATGAAGGCTAAAGTATGGCTTATCTGAAAGGCTTAGGTCTGTGGTGGATTTATTCCCCTTTTTCGTGGAAAAGGATAAGAAAGGTGATGTGTATTCTGTTGCTGTTCATGCATCATGATAGTGTTATTATATTGATAACGATGAAGGAAAGATGGAAAAGTAACTCTGCTAGTAACAAATGGGTCAGATTTTCAGAAAATGTATAATTGACAGCTGTACACATTTAGTAAATTCTGCTAAATTAGGCTGCAATTTGGTCAATACTAGGTAAATTCGGGAATATTCGGCATTGCATTGATTCTAGCAATCTGTTTGGTTAGGTTGAACTGTATTTTGAACTTTATTTTCATCTTAAATGTGGGTTATTTGAGAGAATTGGCAAAATTGAATTGTACATTTTCTGAAAATCTGACCCAAATACATTGTGTTTCCTTGGCAGAAGTAGCCATGCATGTATGATAATTAAGATAATAATAATAAAGACAGAAAGTTGTGGGGAGGGTTGTATCAAAGTTTCTGAAGCTGGAGAAGTAGGAGGATGATTTGACCTTCGCCATGATGATGTTAATGTGTTCAATTTGTGGTTTCACACAACGAGGGTCTGCGTGTACATTATTATGTACTACATGTAGCAAGTCGTACCCCGTCCAGACTTTCAATTCACTCACCCTGGATAACCAGATGATGCCCCTTGCGATAATCTAATAGAGAAAATATTGGATCATGTACATAACAACGTAGTACAAGGCACACATACATACATACATACATACATACATACATACATACATACATACACCTCCACACATACACCTCCACACATACATACATACATACATACATACACCTCCACACATACACCTCCACACATACATACATACCACTTGCTCTGTTTGTTGGTTTAAGAATAGAGCTTTTTCTAGTAGCTGTGATAAAAAGAAAGGAATAAAGAAACTTTCAAAAAATAATGTAACGGTGTGACTGCTAGGAGAAACGAGTGAGGAAGAAGAAGCGAACCCGCAGAAATAAGGAGGTGCTACTACTAGGAGTTGATGTTGATTGAGGTACGTGAGGAGGGTAATTACAAACCATTGAGAGAACCAAGAGGAGGAGGAGGAGGGAGGGGTGTTTCTAAAGGACAATCCTCCAAAAACATATTGATTATTCTATGGTAGCTACAGCCCCTAGGACAAGTTAATGCATTTCCAAGTGTCAGGAATAATACTGTGATAGCGGAGACCAGAGGAGTAAGAGGGGGAGAGAGAGGGAGATATTGAGACATGAGGATGGGAGAGATGATATTTTTCAAGAAACACACATACACACACCCCGTGGTTCATATAACCAACACAACTATGATCTCAGGAGAATCTGATATTTGCGGGGAATTGCGAATGATATAATGGGCGATAATAAGGGATGATGGTGGTGATAGATGATACTGTGACCATTTTCCAAGCCGCTGAGGCTGGCCGGAGGAAAAACCCGAGCTGTATAGCCACCAACAGTGTCAATTACCCTGTATATCTAGTGGCAATAATTGTTGTTTATCTTATTGACCCTTAGAATAGGTACCAAAAATGGCAGAGAGAAAAAATGCCAATATTTGGTCCTCATTTGAGAGTAACTTCGAAGAAAGGCGCTTATCAAAACAGTCATCCATTATAAGCAAGTGGATTATGATGCTCTATGCTAGGAGCCAGCACCCTGTAAATTATTGGAAAATGTACAGAAATCTTACTCGCAGAACAACTATTACTACACTACTACTACTACTATTCCTAAAGAGGCTTAGGCAAATAGTGCTTACTTGACGAAAGTACAAAACTCCTAAGACCCTGCCCACACACAGCCGATTTGCCCCCCGATTGCCTCCCGATTTTGGTCTCCCAATGAATCCTATGACTTCATTTCATATCCTGGTTGATGTTATTTCAAAAACATAAACCAGGAATTAAAATGAGATCATAGGACTCATTGGGAGACCCCAATCGGGGGACAAATCGGCTATGTGTGGGCAGGGTTTTAGCAAGCAGTGAAAACTAATCTGTTCATATGTTATTAGTCCTGGTGCTATGAACATAAATCCTTCAAACATTTCTGGTGAAATTCATCATAAAGTGTTTAGTCGGCCTGCATTCTTCTGTATAATGATGCCGCGTCTCCTCCATCCGATGCTGTGGAGGAGTCAAATTCTTCTTCATATTGAAAAACTACCGTGTATGTTATTCTTCTCTCATGTTTTATTATTAAAATTCACATTATTGGTGATTTCTCATTGCACCCTTTGTATATATAGATATGAATGGTATCTTGGTAATCCAGACAGACCCTGGTGCATATATTATTATCATGTATTGTTGCTCTTCCATGTCCGTTTAGGCCATGTTACATAGCTATGTATATATGTACCATGTGTTTTCGACCTACCTTGCAATTAATCAAGTAAGATTAATTAATTCCAAATTTCGTCCACATCCATGCAGCCAAGATGGTGGGCGAACATTTCTCTTTTTTTTAAAACCGTGTTATTATTTCAAATAAATTGATTAGCTCGAGTGATATTGAAGTCTCAGTGCTATTCTGTCTGAGTTACTATCTAGGTAAAACAGTTTTGTGGAAGAAAAATTACACAAATGAACAGAAGAATATGGCTGTAGTGAGTTTTCTCTGCTAAAGATAGAGGAAGGGTGTGTAGGTGATAACAAGAATGATGTGATAGGGGTGGTCCAGCCCTTTGTATATTAATCCCGGGGGTTTTTAAATGACAAAAAGAAATGACAAAATCTGGATATCAGATAATGAGGATCTCTTCCCCTACTCATGTAGACAGGGAGATATAATGTTAAATAGTAATAGAGGTCAAATGAAGGTCAGTTCCCAACTGTTTCCCGCCATAAATGATCGATATAAAGAGTACATCAAAAGTAGCGTATTTCCCCGATTATAAGCCGGGGGGTAAACACATTTTTATGGTAAAATAAGCACTATAATCCATACTCTGAATATATATAAGCCTGGTCTATCACCATTTGAAATTGATATAAGCCCAGGCTTATAAACGGGGAAATACGGTATTTACAATTTACTTTCGATTGTTTTATTTCCTTGTGGGAATATACACCTGGTATATTGCATTATTGACTCGTCTCTCTGATGGGAACAAATACAAATTAAAAGAACGATTTGTGTCAAAGCACAATTGTTTTTAACCAATTTTCCTGTTTAGATTTTGACCTAAATAATGTAATATGAACCTATGTAAGTAGGGAAGTGCATGTTATTTCTTCCTGTGTCATCTTCACCACGAGTCATGTATATCTTTGTGATAGGAATCATCCAATTCTGTGTACAGTACACTCGATATATCGTAACATTTCTAATCGTTATTCTCCAAGTGATACCAGAAAATCCCTCAGCACAAAAAAAAATCGATCAATTCCGCAAGAAAGATATAAAATAATATTACTTGGAGACACTTTGTAGTTGGGAAAGAAAAGGATATGATACCTTTCTACCAACCTTTAGCCTATTATAATTGATATTCACCCTATTCCCTAACGGGTGAAAAGTTGGGCTAGTTCATTATATAACATAGTATCCTTCATGTCCGAAGCTTTTTGTAGGTTTTCCCACACGTTTTTTCCTCATACAGTGTATTTGACATTATGCTACGGCCTTTTATCCATGGTACCTCTCAGGTTGCTTGAGTTGTGGCTGAACATGTATAATTGATGACAAAAATATTAAGAAGAAGAAGAAGAAATCGACGGATGATGTCTATTGTGAATATATTATATATAAATAGCCTCCCCATTCATTCACTAACGGAGGAGGTTAACCAGGCTGTGTAGAAAAACATCTTTAGATTAATGGAGAATGAAAAGCTCAATTAGCAAGGCCATTTGTCACTATTGTTCCTTGGTGATTCTGGATGGAAACGTCTGATATACATATATGTATACCTATATAAACATTATCTGCAGATACCTTACATTGGATGTAAACATTTGAAGAAAAGAATTGTAGATTTGGTGTAAGATAATTTGTATAGATGGGTAGAAGTGTGAATCGACACCAATAACGTTCTTACTGTCCAATCCATGCACTATTTCCACAAGTTCAACGCACAATTCGTTGGTCACCTGTTTATTGTTAACTTGGTGGTCATTCATATAATAATAATAATAATATAATCGGTCTCTAGGTCCTCCCAATTGATCTTGTATTGACTTATGACATTCATATTCATTCTATCCTTGGCTTGTAGAGGAAATGTATTTCAAACTCAACTCTCTACATCTTGCTGATTCTTGATGTTCATTATCCATTTATGTTAGGTAGGGTAAAAATGTTTGTTCCTTGACTGAGCAAAACTGGTCCGATTGCCCCAGCCAAATGCCATCATAAGGAACTGTTACTTATTCATCTGATAAAGATATTAGTTCTTCATAAACAGTGGTGATTATGTAACGGCGAAAATGATATCTTCTAACCTCACGAAGAAGACACTGCCCATCATGATATCAAATGCATCTGAAGTAATTAGTTGCTGAAAGGGATATAAAAAGGGAGTTTAGGTCTCGTTGGTATCGTGTTTGCCCCATTTTCATTAAAGGGAAACACATTTTATCTGGAATTGTTTTTTGTTAAAGGTGCTCATTAAAGCTCTGAATCCACTGAGCCGTATTTCACTCGGGGGACAGTCGGCTAAAAAACGGCCAGACATTTCAATTCGTCCAATAGGGGATTTGCGTGTCTCACTGCGCATGTCTACTGCAGTGCATGCTGGGATGGATTCTTATAAAATCTGACATACAAATATTTGGCAACATTTTATCGAAAATTGCAAGAATGTTTTCACCAATATCATAGCTTGTATGAATCATCTATGAAAACGAAATGCATGATGGGAAAGATGGAGGCTTGTGTTGTAGAAAAATGTATAACACATGAATATTGACATTAAAGTAATGATAAATATTACATGCTGAACATGACATGTTTTCTATAGAATTTACACTGTACCATTAGTCCCATAATTCCATGTGAATCAAGATTCAAAATGGCGGCTATGCAAATCCCCTATTATGACTGGAGACACTTGGTTGATGGCCGACTGTTGACTGCCTTCATCTTTTGTGCATCTCCACTGACTGCCCCCCGTTGATTGAGATAATCGGCTTAGTAGACTCGGGGTATAATACATAATCGTCTCCATCCAAGATTCACTTAGCAAGAGAATATCATAAAATATGCAGAATGGGGGAAATAAGTCACATATCAGAACAGAATGACATGATATTTCCTTTTTATTTGAGTAAACAAGTGTTGTTATGATACTACTATATGAATGGCGCATATCCCTTACAGCTCTACCCATGCTTTCAACGTGTTAGCTGGCATACTATAGGAAGAAGTAATATATCATAAGATTTACCATGCATAGTGTGTGTTATCATCTTCAAATCTATGCTGACTGTTAGAAGAAGCAGTGGGATTATAATGTCTCTCCTAATCTGTAAGAGAAGCTAATGAAATAATATGATCTGAATTGTATTTCTCACTTTTATATATTTGGAAAAGTTGTGAAGTTAATTTGACAACCCCGTATACTACTTCATCATCTCAGAGGGAAAATATCCAGATTGACATAAATAACTTGTATAAATACTCTCTAAATGGATTATTAAAAGCATATCAAAGGGCTTTTACAGGTTCCAATAGTAGATTCGGAGTTGGGTGATGTTCATTGCCATGGTAACGCCATTTGATAATGTTGAATAGGTTACTTGCCCTTAGAGCCAGATTAATGCCCAAGGACACTTGGGACATAACCATTCTCTATATGATTTACTGGCTATTGTATGAGTTGATAAATTGTACTCTGAAAATACCTACCAAATAGGAAGTGATAAAGTCAAATGTGTACCAAATAGAATTATTGTTGAAGATCATGTACGTCCCTTGGACTATTTACCTACAAATATTTCCAAACGAATTGCAAACAGTTGATAGGTGACAATTATTATACTTTTCCTATTTCCAGATTCACAAAAAGAAGGGTTGTAAAATATGAAAATACATTGTTTCTTGGAGTTATGTGATAGAAGGGTTACACTGTTTTCGAGCTGTACTTAATAGTGTGAAAAAAAATCATTAAACCAATATTACTTTCTTAAGATATTTTGAAATTAATCTGTTTTAATTTTACGATAGTGATCCATGTGTTTGGAGGATCGCTAAAGGGGCTAAATGTCTAGAGAATAATTAGATTTTACGAAGCCCAAATCCTGGTGAAAATTATAGATTAAAATGAAATTTAATGTATTAGCAAATATGCTTTGATCTGCCAATATTTGCCGATTATCTCAAAATGTTGTCATTTTAGAAAATTTGATATAGAATCACCTGGACTGACCCTTTTAAAGCCCTAACAGCGTTTCCATGACTAGCATGACTCGTTTGACTTATCGCCTCCTTCAACTCGATCTTATTTTGGGAAATATATGAAAATCCATCCTCTATAAGGGTCAGGTCAGCAAAAAATGTACAATCGGCAGCTCTACACATTAATAAATTCTGATAAATTAGGCTGAAAAATTATAAATACTAGGTAATATCTGAGTATATTTAGTATTTAGATCTGTCCATATAGGTTGAACTGTATTTTGAATATAATTTTTGTCTTAAAATTGAGTTATTCAAGGGGAATGGTGAAAAGGAATTGTACATTTTCTGACAATCTGACCCATAAGGTATATTTATCTGTTTTGGTTCACTCCAATTGTTTAATCGTAAATGGTAATGGCAACTGTATCTACGAGTCGTCGGATAAGGATAGCAATCTGAATTTAAAGGAAAAATATCTTTTCCATTCATAATTCTTGGCCTATTTCTGCTTCGTGTATATATGTACAGCCGCGTCTAGGACGTCTTCCTCCCCCAGACTTGACAACTTCTGTTTAATCCAAACTTTCCAGTCTAGGTCCAAACCCTCAGATCAAATAAGAATGGTATGTCAGTGATTAGACACCTACATCGCTACTCGGTTCTCTGGCTTATGACTCGGCGTCCTAATGGGAATATAAAGACATTTTACGATCTTAATGGATGGCACTTTGCGGTTTGAGGCAAGAGGCTTTCTCTCCATTTGAAGGGACTCAAGTTTGGGCCTAGACTGTTTCTCCTCTCACCCTCGAAAAATGTCAAAATATTTGTGACAGAGTTTTTGGCAATTCTCCGCATCCAGTGTGAGACAGGCTTATCAGGAATGAAAGTCGTCAGTATTCCTACTGAAATTAATATCTTTTAAATATAAAAATTGTCAAATTTCAGCCAAATAAATGTCATCATTTTTAACCTAAAATAATTTTTTTTAAATTCTCAAATTTTCAGAAACATTTTACAAAATTCTATTTACCAAATTTCGTAGAAAGTTTCAAAGATTAATATCAAAATAAATATACCTTCTATAGAGGGGAAATGTCCGGGGGCGGGGGGATGTCCTAGGTTGGAAAGTTCAGTCACCTTACAGTTGATCAATATGTTGAAGATTGAAGACCAATAGTGTTATATCTCCAGTATTTAAGACAATGGGTAGCCCCCTGAATAATGATGTTATTTTCCATTGTAATAACCATGCCACCATAAAATCGATTGGGGGATGATGATAACATCAAAAAATCAATTCAATGTATTTACTTGTCAAATATGGAAAATGGGTGTTATTGACTTGATTGAGACATTATCATCAAACAACTACAACATAGCTTTAAAATAATGTGTATGAGTATGGATACCGTTCCCCTGTATTATAATAATATGTGATGTGTTAGAGGAAAATGAGTCACAAGTCGCAAAAAATGAATTTGAGATATTATTATATTTGAAAAGATGGGATCATGCTGATTCTAATGATAGTAAACATTAGGTCATCTAATAAGTTCTTATATATTTTAAGTTTGATATTTTTATTTTTGAAAAAAAAAATGGTTCAATTAAGTACTAGTAAAGTAGCTAAATATACTCTATAAGATGAGCTTCAAAGTACATAAATATATTTAATACACACTCTTGAGATCATTTGGAGCATTAGCTACCAAAAAAATAAGAACATTCCTACAAAGAGATCTTGTGGACAAAATACTTTGAAAAATTTTAATTTTGCAACTTATGATTCATTTCCCTGAAACACATCACATGCTTCTTATGAAGAAACCTGATCTTACCCTTGTGTTTGTACCATTCTCCCTCCTCTCTTGACATTCAAATTAGTAGCACAAAATGTACAAGTTGTATCTATAAACAAGCCTTGTCACAAACGGCAGGATTGTTATCAAGAAATGAATAAATTACTGAAGTACTCGCAAGCAACAGCCAAGAATGCATGTAAGAAGTGGTTTTTAAAAGTTCTACCGGAGTCAAAAGTCAGCAATGATTTTAATACCGACCGGTCGAGTTATGTTACCAAAATAAAACAAACAAAAAAACTCGGGGCGATGACATCTTTGTTGGTGAGGATATTATCCGACGTGGTAGGTCCGTTCTGTGGACAAATGTTTTGTCTCAGCCTCTTTGTGCTATTTGTTACAGACTTGCACAATAAATCTCTTCATATATAAATAAGTAGGTTGTATATGAGGCACGTGCAAGTCAAGATTTTATTATTTCCCTCGCCTGGGTGGGGAAGTTCTCTCTCTATCTCTCATTTTCTGTGTACGAAAGGCAATGTTGACCGCCACGTCGTTTTAGATTTGTAATATTTAAAATGGCAGTTGAAGAGAGTTTGTATTTTTGTGTGCTGAAGTAAAGTGATAAGGAGTATTTTAGAGAAACATGATTCAGTCGTTTGTGTTATTATTTATAATCAATATTGACTTCAACTTAAGATTTAATTTAAATCCGAAAATAAACATTTCAATTCAAGATATCGCACCTGTATGTAAATGTTTAGGTAATAGTGTCACAGCTCGCAGTTCGACATTAGGATTATAGAACACTTTTGGTAGAAAATAGAACACTGCATTCCAAAAGTACTGAACTGTACAAAATAGAACACTGCATTCCAAAAGTACTGTACTGTACAAAATAGAACACTGCATTCCAAAAGTACTGTACTGTACTGTACAAAATAGAACACTGCATTCCAAAAGTACTGTACTGTACAAAATAGAACACTGCATTCCAAAAGTACTGTACTGTACAAAATAGAACACTGCATTCCAAAAGTACTGTACTTAAGAAATAATTCCCTCGGTTTTGTTTGCTCGCGGGTACCGTTGCCTGAGGGAAGTTCGAGGGCTTGCCCGAGAACTTCCCTCAGGCAACGGTACCTGTGAGCAGACAAAACCGAGGGAATTATTGCTTTTCGATGTGAGGGAATTATTGCTTTTCGATGTGACGCTAGATGTTGGCACCCCGCTTATGGAGAATATGCATTGCGCGTTACCGGAAGTGCGAGGGGAGGGCCCCAAAAACAATAGATCCCGGCAGACCAGTGATCGTACGACGCAGCTGGGGTCTATAGGGAAAAAATACATCCCAGAATCTCATCAAATCACGTCTAATGTACATTGGACTCACTCATTTGGATCTAATTTTTGTTTACTAAGCCTTCCTTCCAACTGAAGACGCTTCGGATTACATGGTTGTCGTACATGTTAAGATACAAACAGTCATAAATTCAGTGGAGCCCTAACAATAACTTATTTAATTGTTTTAAATGTTCTTAACAATTACAGTTTCCCGTTTCACAATTACTAAACATTTTCATCTGGGAAGTCAGTCTGGGAGGCTACATCTAAATGACTTTAGGAATCGCTGTTTAAAATTGCTAATTAATCCACTATTATTGATTATGAAGAGTATAAACGGTAAACTAAGAGAAAAGAAGTCATTACAATAAAATGTTAAACCACAGGAGTTGTCAATAGCCATAACTTCAGTATTGTGCTCTTCACTCTATGGATCAACTATACACAACTGAAACTTCTCAATGGTGGCAGCTACTGTATGATGGCCTACCGTTTAATCCCAAACGTCTGAATCTATACTCAGTCCTCTAGAAGCGAGTCAGGAAAAGTTTATGGTTAAGACAAAGTACAGGAACATCAAAGGATACCGCTGACCTGGCCACGGCGGACTGAGCATATGGGTGAAATTTCCAGAAAAAGCACAATTCACATTTAGAAACCCTCCCAAATAACCCGGATTTAATAAAAAAAAAAAGACTCAAAACACGATTAAACATAACCAAACACATCCCTTGAATCAACTAGATGCCAAATATACTCAGATATACCTGGTATTTATCATTTTTTAGCCTAATTTAGCAGAATTACATGAATGTGTAGAGCTGCCAATTGTACATTTTCTGGCGATTTCACCCATATCTATTGAATCGCTTCTTAATTTGACCACGATCCTTGTTTCACCAGACAGTTGTGGGTCAGCTCCTTTAAATGTGATGTATCACAGGAAAATGAGCCACATCAATCGCCAAAAAAATGGATTTTGAGATATCATATTTAAGTACTTCTGTTTTGTTTATGCAAGAACAAAAATGTTAGCCATTTCTCGATGGTCAATCCCTATAGTAAATTAATCAAACATACTTCTTAGGATAACCTCTGATACTTATAGATGTATTCAATACACAGTCGTAACATTTGGTCCATGCATTCATATGACTAACAGCTCTAAGCCCCCCCCCCCCCGCCCCCCCCCCCAAAAAAAAAATAATAATAAAATAAAAATAAATAAATGTAATCATTGTCAGCAAGGGTTCGTGTAAAGAAGTCACTTCGAAAAATATAAATTTTTTCACAGACTTCTGATTAATTTTCCTAGAACACATCACATATTATAAAGTTCTGGTCTTCCACTAACTCCTGGGGTAGTATACTACCATCTAAATGGGTCAGATTTTCAGAAAATGTACAATTCAACTTCGCCAATCCTCTCAAATAACCCAAATTTCAGACAAAAATAAAGTTCAAAATACAGTCCAACCTAACCAAACACATTGCTATAATCCATGCAATGCCGAATATACTCGAATTTCCCTAGTATTGACCACATTGCAGCCTAATTTAGCCTAACTTACCCAATGTGTACAGCTGCCAATTGTACATTTTCTGAAAATCTGACCCATATGTACTGCTGAGAGGAAACGCACTCGAATTAGAAACAAAAAGCTACCATAAACAGCGATAAATAAACAGTGATAAGAAATTTGTGAAAACAAGTGATCGCCATCACATGTTCGCCTAGAAGACTCTGCCCCCTAGTGTAAAGGATGGGAACTTGTGTTCAATTGAAGGCCCATTGCGCCACCTGGTGCCTTGTATTGTTGGAATACTCGTCATGGTTAGAGTGGGGCAATCATTTATCTATTTATATTATAAATATTTGATACGTGGGTCAAATCGTCAGAAAATGTATAATTCCCCTTCACCAATCCTCTCAAATAATCCAAATTTAATACAGAACTAAGGTTCAAAATTCAGTCCAACAAAGTACAAAGTTTTGTCTCTTGACTAACGTTACTATATCTACGTGCAAACTGTACGATAAGCTGTCTGAAAGCGGGGTCTGTTTATGATAGAAATGTACAATTATTGAAAGCCATTATTGGCCAGAGTTGTGGATTGGAGAGGAGTTCCCATGCAGGCAGAAGTTTACATAACCCTACATAAGTCACATCCAAAACATCCTAGAGTAGAGAAGAACTTGGATACAAAAGAAAGTCTTTGGATACAGAAGAAATCCAAATACACGTATCAGTAATATGTTTGTTTCTTGTAAACCAATTAACTAATTAGTGGGCTGCCACCTAGTGGACAACAAACACCACTTACAGCACCCACCCGCCACCTGGTATCCAACGTTCATAACGCCCACTGCATGAAATTAGGCGCATTTCGCGAGGGAATTGCTATACGCTATTGTAGAATTGAGAGAATAATATTCTTTCAATTCTACAATAGCGTAAGCACGCATGTTATCCACTACTACCACTACTACCACTACGGTTGTGTGCTAGTCCTACAGAGGCATTTATACCTAAATACATATATATGTTTATATACCTAAATACACCCATAACAGATGGAAAGCACAGATAAATCAATAAGTCCAACATCTCCACATTTAAAAATCATTTGTCATATTTCATTTTGTAATATTGGATAATTGGGTCAGATTTTGACCAAATGTACCATTCGCCTTCACTAATTCTCTCAAATAACTCACATTTAAGACAGAAATGAGCTTCAGTTTAACATAGCAAAACAGATACTATGAATCAACGAATGAAAATGAAAAAACTGTAAACTTATCATACGCCATTACTACTATAACAGTACATCTAGTACTTTAATAAGTATGCTTGAAGACTTACACCATTCTCAACATATGATCTCACACTGACTGCTAGGTCCCGAAGACCAAAATATCTCATAACTTCTATTGTTTAATGTTGCTTATTGTTTACTGTTAACTAGTAGAGGGTTGTGTTGGAAGACCTGTCTAGGCATAAATAGTAAACCCATTTCCACGTGGGTAGAAACTATTAGCGATATTATCATTTATGTAACAAAAGGGGAAATACAGATTCATATACAACATACATATTGATATAGTCGAGTAGCTAAATGAAAAAAAACTATAGGAGAGAAAATAGCTAAAAAAAATCAGGGAAATGGTAAGTGGTAACGGTAAGTGGTAACGGTAAGTGGTAACGGTAAGTGGTAACGGTAAGTGGTAACGGTAAGTGGTAACGGTAAGTGGTAACGGTAAGTGGTAACGGTAAGTGGTAACGGTAAGTGGTAACGGTAAGTGGTAACGGTAAGTGGTAACGGTAAGTGGTAATTAATTTGAAAGACATTATGAATTATATTTGGTGTTCCTCAGAACAATCTGCGAAACTGCGAAAACAATCAATACGGAACATCCGAATTATCTATTTAGCTCAAGATAGCAACAGCCTTCATGAAGGCAAAGTCAGTATGAGGATTGTTCTCCAGGAGCTAAAATCTAGATGTTTGGCTGAGACTTGTGTTTGTGAGAATAATAACATAGTGAGTAAGGAAGAGATTCAAAAATGGAAAATAATATACTCCGACATTGTAGAGTATTTTGATTTAACAAGAACTTGAAAGACCTTTGCCTCACACCGTCCTGCATTGTACTTATTGAAATGTTGTTAATGTATTGAGCACATTGTATGGTTAAAACTGGTGGAATTGATTGTAAACAATGTCAGAAATAAACCAACCGTCCAAAACAAAACAAAAATAGATATTAATATTTTTAACAAGTTTTATTGACATATTTCACATTCGTGATACGTTTCATGTCAAGCAAAGTTTACAAAATAATTAGAATCTAAATTAACCTTTACATAATTACAATTTTAGTTATGTCTCTACGTTTTAATTCAATACATAATTATATTACGATTAATCAGAAACATTTCATATAATACCTTTACACAGAACTATATTCTCCTTAACGAGAGTGATGCTTTTCATAACAATTTTTTTTTGCCCGAATATTTTTAGAAACAAACATTATATAAAAAGTCTACCGCATAGAGAATAAAATGTGGTTGCTTTTCCTAGCGATTTCAGCTTTATCACACCGAAAAAAATTTCCTTCACAATAGGTCATGTTAAAAAACGTGTCGTGTTTACTTCATTGGTCATTGTGTACTGGATAGCCATGCAGATTGTAGTAAAACATCTTGAACAGAAAGGTAGCAGCGACATGATTGATTTGTAAAATATCTTTATTCAGGACTTAGGACATTACATCACTGATGCTATTCTCAGAATGCAACCTCCTTGATAAAGGGCACCCCCAAAAGGGCACCCCCAATAAAACAAACCTACAACAAACTCCCAAGTCCTCGTCCTACTTCCGTTTTGGGTGAATCATTCCAACTAAGTTATTCTCAGAATTGCCTGATGTTACAAAAAAAGTGTTACAATACTATAAAACATATTCCGCGAGATGACAATGCAGAAGTTACTAGTGGTATGAAGAGATAATCTCAATAATATAAATAATACCCCACTTGAAGGAATATATGTAATTAAGCTACGTACAGACAGACATGATAAGGACTGCCTTCAAATATCAAATATCAATTTGCGGGCATACACATGATATCAAAACAGACAATAGTATGCAGGTTTTAACCTAGGCAGAGACAAAAAATAAAAACATTTGTTAAAAACATAAGTATAGCGTCGTGCTCTATCAGAGATCCGTTGGGTATTACCTATTCATGTCAAAGAAAAGATTAGTCCTTGTACATTCGGCAAACAATCAAACAAAGCGATCAGGTCAATCTATTGCATATGTATGTCAGATTTCCAGAAAATGTACAATTGGCAGCTCTACACATTTAGGAAATTCTCCTAAATTAGGCTGAAAAATGAAGAATACCATGTATATCTGAGTATATTTTGTATCGCGTTGACTTAAAGTATCAATTCTGTTATGTTAAACTACATTTTGAAGCTCATTTTCGTCTTTAATGTGGGTTATTTGAGAGGATTGGTGAAGGCGAATTGTACATTTTCTGAAAATCTGACCCACGTATGGAAGTCCGTACACATGGACTCTACCTCCATCAACATCCCACATTACCATCATCATCATCCGCCATCAATAATTGCTTCTGTTTTTGCTAGGATATACATATAACGCAACTCAAATACAAACCTATTACCTAAAAATATACATCATTCGCGGAAATGTGTATCAGGATCGCCCCCATTGTTTATACTGGCTTGTCCTTCCCCAGACAAAAACACTTCATTGCAGCCAAACACAGTTTCATTACCTGTGGACAAGGTGGATCACCGCTCATCACACAGACTATCTAAACACAGAGCCAGGTGATGATAGTGGCTGCCTACATCACAACTGATTGTCATCCTCCCATATATGGGTGAAGTCAACTGAAAATGTACAATTCACTTTCACCAATTCTCTCAAATAATCCAAATTTAAGGCAAAAACGGGGTTCAAAATACAGTTTCACATAACAGAAAAGATTTGTTTAATCAATGCAATGCCAAATATACCCAGATATACCTGGTATTTATCATTTTACAGGCTTATTCACCATAGTTTATTAAATGTTTGGAGCTGCCGATTGTACATGTTCTGAAAATCTGACCCATATGTAATGGAGGCGTATTTGTCTCCAGTATGAGCTGGATAACATACTTAAAGCAGCTGTACTCTCAGTTAACGTCGCTCAAAAACAAAATATTATAGTAAGATGACCATAGTGTCAAGTACGAGATGGATTATAGGCCTATTCGCTGAGAAAGCCCAGAAGCAAAAAGGCCGTAGGCCAAGTTGCTTCTGGGCTTACAAGGCAAATATTGTCCACCGAGACTTTTATTCCCTGATTTCTTGTAAAATTACTAAAGAAGGATGCATTTTTTGCTACTTTCGATACTAAGCTAATACGGACCCGAATATTTTTGTCAGTCCGTGAGCGGCACATATTGTCATTATATTGTGTGCTCACAACCAAATCACGGAATAATGTGGTCCTGGGTATGACCATAAATGGCCTTTCTGTCTATTTTCACTGTCTCTCTCTCTCCCTTCTTCTCTATCTCTATTTCCTGGGTATGACCATAAAGTGCCTTACTGTCTCTTTTCTCTGTCTCTCTCTCCCTTCTTCTCTATCTCTATTTCCTGGGTATGACCATAAAGTGCCTTTCTGTCTCTTCTCTCTGTCTCTCAGCTCCTTATCAACACATTTAATATGGTTATATCAAGGGCGGGAGAGCTGAGAGGGAGTGAGTGAGTGAGATTGGTTGCTTTACACCCTTATCAACACATTTAATATGGTTATATCAAGGGCGGGAGAGCTGAGAGGGAGGCACTTTATGATCATACCCAGGAAATAGAGATAGAGAAGAAGGGAGAGAGAGACAGAATAAGAGACAGAAGGTTTCTGAGGTTGTTGAGGTTTCCAGATGGTAAACTATTGGGTCAGATTTCCAGAAAATGTACAATCGGCAGATCTACATGTTTAGTAAATCTTGTTAAATTAGATCAAAATGGTCAATACTAGGTATATCTGAGTATATTTGATATTGCCTCAATTCAAACAATCTGTTTGGTTATGTTGGACTGAATTTTGAACCTTATTTTTGTCTTAAATTTGGATTATTTGAGAGGATTGGTGACGGAGAATTGTACATTTTCTGGCGATTTCTCCCTACTTGTGGAGGCGAGTCTCAGGTGGTGTGAATGAGTATTGAGGAGACGGGATCACACCCTGTCTGAAGCCAACATGGCTGTCATTAGGGCTAGAAGGTCAAAGCTTTACACAGTGGCAAACCTATAGGTAAAGCTAGCCTTATTGACTTTGGAATTTTACATTTGTGATGTGTTTCGGGAAAATGAGTCATAAGTTGCAAAATTGCTCTTTTTCAAAGTAATTTATTCACAAGATACCTTTATGGGAATGGTTTGTTGGGTGCTTAACGCTGTTTGTATGGCATGAATACAGTCGCCGAGTCTCAAGGCAGTGTATTGAATATATCCATGCATTTCTAAGGTCATTGTATAGAGTATATGTAGCTACTTTACTGGAAAATACCCGCCCAGAAATATTGCAAATTTGTATTTCAAAAATAAAAATATGAAACATCAAATATGGAAATACTTATATTAGATGTCCTACTGTTTACTATCATTGGAATCGGCTTGATCACATTTCTTCAAATATGATGATGTCTCAAAATTCATTTTTTGCGACTTGTGACTCATTTTCCTGAAACACATCACATTTGTTAATACACTCTGACAGTGAAAACTTCTAAGAAGAACTGGAGATGAAACTGTAAAATTGTTGATTGGAAACTAAAATTAAAAGAGAATGAATCATAAGCAAATATCTCAAGTACTTGTGGACTTGAGGGTACAAAATGTGATGTGTTACTAGAAAATGAGTCACAAGGATATTTTTCAAATGTGTTTTTCACACGAAGCCTTGGTCAGAATATTTTCAATGTGTTTTCAATGTGTTGAGTTTTGCGCTGGTAGTAGCCTGAATATATATATGGGTGAGATTTTCAGAAAATGTACAATTAGCAGATGTTCACATTTAGTAAATTCTGTTAAATGAGCCTGTAATTTGGTCAATAATAGGTAAATTCGGGTATATTTCGCATTGCATGGATTATAGCAATCTGTTTGGTTAGGTTGAACTGTATTTTGAACTTTATTTTCGTCTGAAATTTGGGTTATTTGAGAAGATTGGCAAAGTTGAATTGTACATTTTCTGAAAATCTGACCCATATGGGTCAGATTTTCAGAAAATGTACAATTGGCAGCTCTAGACATTTAGGAAACTCTCCTAAAATAGGCTGAAAAATGAAGAATGCCGGGTATATCGGAGTATATTTGGTATCACATTGATTTAAAGTATCAGTTCTGTTATGTTAAACTTCATTTTGAAGGTCATTTTCTTCTTAAATGTGGGTTATTTGAGAGGATTGGTGAAGGCGAATTGCACATTTTCTCAAAATCTGACTCATATATCAAATTTCACGATTGTATATTGGAGGTATTCATCCATATCTGAGGTTATCCTACACTCTCCCGCGCACCGTACCCGGGCGATACGGAGCGGCGAGCATTTTCGTCTTCAGTGTGACGATTTTTGTCTACCGAGCACCGCGAACGCTACTGGTGAACTGTGGTGACGAAATTGCCTGAACTTCTGATACGAAAAACGGTCATTTGAATCACGGAGACGAAATTTGATATGCTCCGTATTCGCGCTCCGTTTTTCGTATTGAGTTTTGAGAACTACATAGGTGCAGAAATGTCTAAAGATTTTTTTAGAAAAAATAAAATTCATTGAATCTCTACAATCTTTGGTGTACATATAGCAGGGTATATGAGCATAATGCATGTGAAGTTTGGGAAGGCTGGGACCAATATTTCGATTCCTACACCTATGTTTCAGATACGTATATTTTCCCTATCATTTTGCCATATTTCGGCCTCATTAAGCCTGATTAATCACATGATTTAGTGTAAAAATGAGACATATTACTCACTAATTCGTCTAGCAAAATTAAATGAAAAATCAAAGCTAGAGAATGGATGTTGGCCAGCAAAAGAAGGGGTATACATGGGTCCCATTTTTTATGCCTGTGTCTGAGTGTCGCATGATAAGACATTCCTATTCCTATTCATTTATGTTCATATTAAACATGTATTACTCAACCGATTTTATCTGCAAATAATGTTTTCTTCAAAAGTCAATAATAGGCCTATGGGTGTGATCTCAATCACGCATATAATGCGCATTCAAAATCGCGCCTAAATACTCATTACAATGCAGCTACAATAGGACCCAATACCTGGCACTGCTTACTCACCTAGCATTCACACTTACTCTCGCACATCTCCATTCTTTGACACTCATACTCACTCTATGACACCAACGAAGACATTCTCTGGCACTCACACTCAGTCTCTGACACTGAGTCATAGAAACCCCTACACATAACTAAACAATGTAATGCTACCTCCATATTAGCTAAATCATTATAACTTTATTTTATAATTAATATTTATATTTTAAATAAGTTAATTTCAAACTCTGAGTTCTTATTATTCTACAGCAAAAGAAATAAATGATTATCTTTGGTAACTGCTCTATGATATCAAATATTATTTAACATGCACAAACTTTATAGCTACAGAAAGCTGGGCAAATAAGGAATTTAACCATATGCATCATTTTGGTCTCATTAGTAGTAGGCGTGCGTTAGCGCCGCGCGAACCTGTTACGCATATTTAGTACATACAGATGTGGTTAAACACACTATTAACATTCAGATTGATTAGTTGAGGCCATGTTGATAGCTGTTTCAGTGGTGTAATGGTTAGAGCACATGATTCTTAATCAGAAGGTTGCTAGATCGAACCCAAGCATGGGCAAGTTTTTTTCTCTGTCTGGCATCAGTGGTTCTACACTAGTGGCCGTCATGCACTAATGGTCATGCCAGCTTGTCTGGCACTGGCCGGCCAGCCTAATCCTAATCTTTTAGCTTTCCCAGGTACCCGTCGCAGGTACGAAAAACGCCGCGCGAATACGCTGAGACGAAAAATTTCGTATCAAAAGTGGGGACAAGAATTTCGTATCCAATTTCGTATCTCGCGGGTACGGTGCACGGGACAGTGTAATAGGGCGACTCCACTATAGAAAATCACAAAAATCACTAGTAGAAGAGGGGTAAAATAGGTTGTCGGCAACACATTTATTTGTTGCCAACAATTGCAAAATATCTAATTTAATTAGATATTTCGTCGCAAAAAAATCGTCGCAGCCGTTTTTTGCCGTTTTTCCCATAGTGGAGTCCCTGCATAAGGAGTATATTACTCCATAATATTAGATCACCTCCCAGTTAAATCCTAGTTAAAACCACCCTAGACAACGCCACATTTTTAAGAAATTGTATTGAGCTGGTTTCCGTGGTACAATGATATTCTCACAGACTCAAGTCAAAACAATACAAAATTTTCATTTCAGTCTTGACAAATAGTCATGTCTTGCTGTATAAAAATGTTGAATTAAAAAAAAGGAGTAATATATTTAATTACTAGTGATTGACCAGCAAGAAATATCGCTAACTTTTTTTCATGCATCCAAAAATACATAAATATTTATAAGATTTACCGTTTACCCTCATTGGAATGGGCCTGATCTCATCTTTACAGATATGATGGTATCTCAAAATCCATTGTTTGCGACTTGTGACTCATTTTCTTAACACATCACATATTGTATGTTAGAACATCGTTTTTCAAATTGTATATTTATAAAGTGTCTTTACCCATACATGAAGACATGAAAATAGGAACTTAGATATATACCATATACACAATATAATAGAATCAGATTTTCCATTTTTCAAGACTTCCCATCAAATTTTATCAAGATGTATTCTCTCTTCTAAAGGTGGCATTAGATTTTCTACCAAGTGAGCTTGTTCACTAACTCAATTTTTGAATGTCGGTAAAATACACCTTAAAGCGATTTAGCATCACAAACAAAGAGGTTAGATTCTGCAAGGATATTAGATCATCTTCCATCGAGTATGAGAAGCTATTAATAAATGATGTACATATAACACATCCCTATAAAGGCTACCCTTGTGGCTAGACTAAAATGTGCATAGTTGCGAGGTGTCCGGATTGGAGGGGGTATATCTAATAGATAGAACCTGATGAGAGTGTTTTTTTTTGTTTTTAAAGGGTTTATTCCAACATACCTGCCGTCTGGGCTCATACAATGCTAAGATATTTTATTACGTTGACCCTATTTTTATGGGTTTTTTTTTGATTTTCGGGTTTTTCTTTCCCTCCACTTCTTTAAATTTAACTTTTAACTCCATCAGAGCATCTAACAAAACTTGCTCACATTAACATACAAAATACACTTTCTCATAAGAGGATAATTAAAAATATTTTCAATACACCCCATCATTTTACCTTATAACTATACATCTACGCCACTTTGTAAAAGTATTATTTTGAGGGACACTATTGCACTGTCCAAGATGTTTGTTTTTTTGTGGACCACTAGCCGATAGGTGAGTGGGTTACGAAATAAAAACAAACATCGAGGACAGTGCAATAGTGTCCTGAGTTCCACATTTGAATTTAGGTTCTATACTTACTCCCATGTTGCCATGCTTGCCTTATATGGCTATGTTTACTGGGGGCAGGAAGTCATACCACATGCGTTGAACTGGAGCAAATTACCACACTACTCCCGCCCATACAAATAGCATGTGGTACATACATCAACATGGAATAATATGATTTACCATATGTTTTACGAGGATCTACTTATCAGATGGTCTAATTTATGGCCTTATTAGATGATTTGCTATCATTGGAATCGGCTTGACCTCATTTTTTCAAATAAGATGGCATTCTTTTTGTCTTGTGACCCATTTTTGAGTGATGCCCAGCAACAAGAATGTTTCTAGTGGATGACATTTTGAAAGTTATTATCGTGTAATGAACTCGTATCATTTTTCGACCTCAGGAAGAACAAATAAAACCATTCACTGAATAACAAGAAATCAATATTTGATTTCCAGTCTAGGCCCAAGGTTGTGAAAGTCCCTTCAAACGAAGGGAAAGCCTCTCGCCGCAAAGTGTCATTATAATTCTTTTAAGACCGCAAAATATCATTATATTCCCATTAAAACGCCGAGTCCTAGCCCAAGAAACTGATTAGCGAAGTAGGCGTCCAATCACTGACATACCATTAGTATTATCTGATCTGAGGGTTAGGATCTAGAGTGTTTTGGTATAGGGGATTATTAAAAATATTCGAGATTTTCAGTGTTCAATAAATATTATCTACTTACGTGAGAATAACTCATAACTAGTTACGTGAGTCTAACATCTCGTGTGTCACATAATAGAAGACTGCAAACCGAAAACGATTTAAAAGTGACATTTCTAAAGAGAAATTGGTTAAATATAACTTTCAGCGAAAGACATTTCGTAGGTTTCAATAATACTTTGGTTTAAAAGATCGGTACTCTGTTCCCATATGTCAGTTCTATAAATGTATCAACTTGAAAGTGACTTGACATTTTCGATTGTTTAAAATCTGTACCCTAAGGTTTGTTGCACAAGTACGCCTATGTGATTGATTCTCACGAAACGTTTCAGCTTTTTGGCCAAAGGAGTAAAAAAATGCTTCTGGAAAAAAAAGGTTTTTTATGCTTTATTCTATTTGCTTTTAATTAGAAAGCGGTAGAAAACCCTTTTCCCCCAGAAAACTGTAAATAAAAAACAATGAAATAACCGTTTATTTTATTACCTTTAGTAGGGTATTTGCATATCCGCCATCTTGAATCTTGATTCGCATGGAATTATAGGAGTTGTATGTCAGTGTAAAATCTAAAAGGTCTATAAAACATGCCATGTTCAGCATGAAATATTTAGCATGGCTTCATATCAATATCTACACGTATTATACATGTTTCCATGATGTCAAATAAGGTCCATGCTAAATTAAGAATAAGTACAAAATAGAATTACGATCAAATTTGCCTTTTGCAAAAGCTAGAATATTTTTATTCTTTTTTCAAATTGTGTACCAAAGAATGGTTTGTTTGATGTATCACGAAATTTATATTTTATATGTGGGTCAGATTTTCAGAAAATGTACAATTGGCAGATAAACATATTTTGTCAATTCTGCTAAATTGGACTGAAAAACCATCAACACTAGATATATATGAGTGTATTTGGTATTGCCTTGATTCAAACAATCTGTTTGGTTATGTTGAACAGTATTTTGAACCTGATTGTTGTCTTAAATTTGGATTATTTGAGAGAATTGGTGAAGGTGAATTGTACATTTTCTGAAAATCTGACCCATGTATGTGTTTTGAATAACGATCCGGTGTTGGACAAACTATAAATAAAAAAATACATGTTCCCATAACACAAGCCTCAATCCTCCCATCAATGCATTTGTTTTTCAAAGATCATTTTCACAAGCTGTGATACTGGCGAAAACATTCTTACAATTTCTTTTATAAATGTTGCTAAATATTTGTATGTCAGAACTGAACTGAATCTATCCCACGCAGTCACATATGCAATTCCCCGATTGATAGTAAATTTTGTCGACTTATAAATAATTGTTTTAATAGAAAAAATCTCAATCCACCAATCGAGGTTGTTGGAATACGTTCAGATCCTATTGTCGAAGATTTATCTACATAATGTGATGTGTTAAAGAAAGGATGAGTCACAAGTCGGAAAATCGATATTTTTCAAAGGGATTTATTCACAAGATGTATTTGTGGGAATGTATTTATTTTTGGGGTACGTAATTTTTCGTAGCATCAATACATGTACCACATTCCAAGGGAGCGAATTAAATATATCCATGCATTTCTAAGGTCATCCTATAGAATATATTTAGTTACTTTACTAGTAAATGTCCACCCAGAAATATCGCACTTTTTTGTCAAAACTAAAAAATGTTAAAATCAAACTTGAAATAAAGAAGTACCTATTAGATATCCTAATGTTTACAAACATTGGAATCGGCTTGATCTCATCTTTCCAAGTATGATGGTATTTCAAAATCCATTTTTTGCGACTTGTGTTTCACTTTGCCAAAGCACATCACATACGGGTCAGATCGTCGGAAAATGTACAATTAGCAGCTCCACACATTTAGTAATTTCTGTTAAATGAGGCTGAGAAATGATGAATACGGGGTATATCTGAATACATTTTGTATTGTGTTGTTTTGAAATATCACTTCTGCTAGATTAAACTGTATTTTTGTCTTACATTTGGGTTATTTGAGAGAATTGGTGAATGCGAATTATACATTTTCTAACGATCTGACACATATAATAATATTATGACAGCATATAGACATAATAGGATTCAGAAAGTGAGAGCACGAGGGGAAACGGGAAGAAGGAAAAGACTGAAAACACGAAAGGCAATTGGGAAAGGGCAAATCGAAGATGAGTAGAATCTGGGGTCGGGGGATCGCTGTAACAACTTTGTCTAAATTAATATAATATAGAAGGGGAGTGAGCCAGGAGGGGTAGGGACCGAGAACTGTGTGTGTGTTTTATGATGTGAGGGGAGATAGGCTTGGGATATAACAGGATTTAGGAGGCCTAAGGCAAGATGAATATTCAATAATAAGCATATAGAAAGGATAAAAGACAGGCTTTGCTTCCCCCCGAGGCAAGATTCTCAGAGAGATTTTGGAACACACACATATGTACAACATTGGCTAATATCTGTGGTGAACTTCCAAAAGAACCAGAATAATCAATTTGTTTCCAGTGTTATTACTATAGCTAATTAGAATCTTAAGGGCTGTCGGGCTTGCATCTCTTTGTGTGTATTCTATCATAGTCGGAATATTCCCTTTACAATGCACTGGGCGTGGAGGTGGTGAAATTACAAGTAGATTCGTCAATTAAGAAAGCCACTTTGGGGGCTGCAATTCACCCTTTTGAGATTCATTCCAATGCATGAATCTTGGATAGTTTATGACAAAAGGATATACTCTTGTCCTTTTTATATACAACGTTTTTATATCTCACAGAACCCACAGAATTAAATGAACATCCCAGAGAACCCACAGAATTAAATGAACATCCCATGACCACAGGAACTCCCCAGGACTGAAAGCAATATGGCAGACGATTAAAACACACTGCTACGGACGGACAGAATAACTGATCCTATCATGTAGATTAACAACTATCATCTTTCCTTCTACACTAATTACTAATTACCTTTACTTATGTACCACTCCTTTCCTTCTATAGTAGTAGGACTGCACCTAACAGCCCCTGGCGGAAAATCATGGACAATGCTAAATAATAGCCCCCGTGAGCCTTGTATATCCTTATCACTTATGGCTGTATAAATATGTTGAGTAAAAAAAAAATATAGTCAAAAGCAGTGCTCATGGGATGGACCATGCTATTCTGCCTGGGGCTGTCTCTATTGTGCATATAATTACTATTGAATGTTAACTAATACATTTCACTATGCAAATAAGATTAAGGTAGAGAGAGGGACATTGAGATATTTATCTACTATCCATTTTATGCTTAACTTAAGTAGTAGTCCTACCATCGTAACATGATTAAAACTATATACAAAATTTGTTGATTTTATTGTGATGTCCTTCAAAATAATATATACAAGGAACTTTATTCCCATTTTGTTACACAGATAGCGATAAAAGGTTTCTACGTGTTTTTGTTCTCTGTCACAGACAGATCTTCCAAACAAATCTTCTGTAACTACATTCCTAACTACAAGTTTATAAAATGAAATAAAATATTTCGACTATCTTACAGTGTACATCACTTCATTCCACTTTCTGGAGGGCTAAGTAACCTTGCAGTTTTTAGAGTTTCGGGGCCAGGGCTTACACGCCTGCTTATTCGGTTTTAGAGGCCTGTAGCCTCTTGGTCACCTATACACAAATAAATGCGTAATACAGTAAACAATTGACAAATAGAAAAAGAGAAAGGAGGGCGACCCAGGCTTATTTAATCTTAATCCTCTAACACATCCTCTTAGGAAGGTTCTGAATTCCTTCATGCTAAATGATTTAACTTCATTTGCGATGCTGTTCCAAAGTCATTAATAATCACAAATGGGTCAGATTTTCAGAAAATGTACAATTTAACTTCGCCTATCTTCTCAAATAACCCAAATTTCATACGAAAATACATTTCAAAATACAGTTTAACATTAAGTTTAACCAAACAGATTGCTATAATCCATGCAATGCCAAATATACTCGAATTTACCTAGTATTAACCAGATTGCAGCTAAATTTAGCAGAATTTACTAAATGTGTACAGCTGCCAATTGTACATTTTCTGAAAATCTGACCCAAATATGAGATATCCTCACATTTAGATCAGCTGACATTCTCCTTCTAACTCACACTTATATCTATTTTCACAATGACTGAATTGTATTCATCTGACTTATTCAGCAATATTTGGGTCAGATTTTCAGAAAATGTACAATTCGCCTTCAACAATCCTCTCAAATAACTCACATTTAAGACAGAATTGAACTTCAAAATGCAGTTTAACATCGCAAAACAGATATTTTAAATCAATTCGATACCGAATATACTTAGATTTACCCGCTATTCATCATTTTTCAGCCTAATTTAGCAACATTTCCTAAATGTGTAGAGCTGCCAATTGTACATTTTCTCAAAATCTGACCCACTTATGACCTATTGCCCTTCCACCGTTTCCATTGCAGCAATGGGACAAGAATATCAACAGTTACTATCAAACCTATAGGTGCAACGACATATCCAAATCCCTGATTACCTTTTCGGAATGGGAAAATGAGTCACAAACGACCAAAAAATGTATTTTGAGATATCAACATATTTGAAAAGATGAGATCAAGTGGATTCCAATGAAGGTAAACACGAAGAACATCTAAAAAGTGTTTGTATCTTTTATGTTTGATATTTTTAGTTTTGAAAAAAAAAATGTTTGCAATATTCCTGGGTGGACATTTACTAGTAAAGTAGCTAAACATACTCTATAAGATGATCTTAGAAATGCATGGACATATCTAATACACAGTCTTGAAATTTGGTACATGTATATATACGACTAGGGCATTAGATACCCTGAAAATGATCTTGAGAGATCTTGTGAATAAATCACTTGGGAAAATATCCTTTTTACGACTTGTGACTCATTTTCCTAAAACCCATCCCATATTTTGTAGTCGTTGCAATTTTGCAGTCATTGCTTGGCTTTGTCCATCATTTTATATTCATATGTATTGTTTTTGCCCCGGGAGTCCCTCCCATTGTCGTGACACTATCCTCCTAGGTTTTATCAATTTAATAGAAATGAGATATCATGTTCCACGATATTAATTCTTCCTTTAAGGTTCCCTCTTAATAAAAAATACCAAATGGTATCACAAGATTTTCATTTAAATGTTAATATACACCTGTATACATACATGTATTTATGAAGGTAATTATGTATATAGACAAGAAAATATAAGCAAAAACAATGTTTATTCTCTTGCATAAACGTGAATTTGCACAACCAATTATTCATCCATTAAGGTTAGACTATAGGAGGTGGACAAAATGATGCTGAGCATTTCTTATTCAGCAGGGGCGGATCTAGGGTCTAATATGAGGGGGGGGGGTCCAAGATGAAAAGGGCACATCACTCCATCCTCCAAAAATGAGCCAGAGGGGCACAAAATATAAAGGTCCGGGGGCATGCTCCCCCGGGAAATTTTGAAATTTAAGGTGCCATTTGGAGGCATTTGGTGCTTTTGAAGCACAAAATACAGTATTTAATCACACATGAGAAGTGATCATTGTTTCTATTTATTTTGACTTTCAAAAACCAGGGATGCAGTTTGCAAGGACCTAAGAAACACAGAACATACAACACACACTGGCAGTTGACCATGTATACAAATTGTAAGATGTGGAATTAGTTTTTAAAAAATCAGTTGTGGCTACTGTTGCAAGTGATGTAGGGGTGAAGTAGGGTGTGGGGGCATGTTGCCCTCCAAAATTGTAAAACCTGTGAAGGAGTGAAATGGTGTAGGGAGCATCATAATTAGGCAGTTTCATTAGTATTTAAAGATACAAAAAAATATTAGGGGGAAAACCTCAAAGGCAAATTTAATAATTTGACATTAAATCAAAATCTCCCTCAAATGATGAAATCACATGTATCCAATGTCACATTGACAGATCAATGGGGGTTCGTCTGTACTTCCTGCAGGCAAGCCTGCCAACAATATGTAAGGCAGCATACTTTAATTGTCTCACAACTGCCCCCAAGTGATTGTCCATATGATGTATAATTGTAAAGCAAACATGAGAGGGGGAACTAATGTCAGAACAAACATATGTGAGGCCCATACACCCAAATTAAGGAGTCATAGAAACAGCATTTATAAGTTCTTTTAACGGCCTTTTACAGCAGTTACAACAGACACTTTTGGTTGTGAAAAAAATTAAGGCACCTTTGATTGAACTGTTCTTAAAAAAGGTTTGGCTCTTCAAAAAAGGGCACTTTTGGTTGTAACAAAGACACTTTTTGGTGTGTTTTTTTTACAACAGAAAAAGGGCACTTTGGGTTGCAAAAAAAGGGCACTTTGGGCTATTCAAAAGGGCACTTGTGAAAATTTTGAGGGGGGGGGGGTCAGGACGTCGCCGACCCCCCCCCCCTTGGATCCGCCCATGTTCAGGGTTCATGTCCTTTGAGTAAATGGATTCTTGTGTCCCCCGCTTTTGAGCAGCTCATTATTGAAACCAAATCTGCCTTTTCCCTGACCTTTGTATCCTTGTAAGGGGATAGGGAAATAATAAGAGGCTGAAACGAAAGATCAAAGCATTGTCTTCCAGGTTTGTCTCTTCATTACTCCCTAGAAAACTCGTGGCCTGTGTCAAAGTTCGTCCTTATTTTTTTTTGACAATATATTTATTCAGGAGGCATGTACAAATCAAACCAAAACAATTTCGCTCCGCAGAGCGATTTTCCTCATGCCCTGATCTACTGGGCTGTATCTCTTGTCCATATGGTGGGTGAAAGCATTGTTATGAATTTACTATTTACTGCACATAGGATTCTTTCCAACATTAGATTATACTATCCTTACATCTTACATATTCATTCATAATCACTATGTGTTATTTTACATATGCAATATAAAGTGGTGAGACGATCCTAGGATCGATGGTATTAATGAGATATGAGGTGAGATGATATTATTAATTTAACTAAAATAGTACAATATTATTGTGGAATAATTAAACCATATGTTACTATAGACAACGTGCACTAATTGAATTGTAGAACTGCAACAACTTTTATGCTGAGTGAGTTTGCTCAAGAAAACAAAGTAAGTTTGATCGCCTGTGAATCGAGAAACGGCAGAAATGTTTCTTGCATATGTTAAAATGATAAATTGTCATCTCTTCATTTACTTTATTTTTAACCCTTAATATACTGTTGGTGTCAATAAGTAATTGAAATGTTGCCACATTATCTGATTGATACATACCAGGTACACTTTATTTTCACGTAAAAATATGTTTCTAATTGTGGACACTATGGGAGTAGTAATATGTAGTATCGACTGAATACCATTCTACGCATACTTAAACAGGTGCGTAATACAATACTAATAAGAGTTCAGACTCGCTGAGTACACCACAACACAGTGGACTAACAATTTATTTCATTCATTATTATTACTGTTATCATATTGTTATTGTTATTGTCTTACCATTTAAACGCCCTATATGAGACAGAGTGACTATTGACTGAACACCTCTCGGCGCCCATTCAAACTAGTGTATAATGTAATACTAACAGAGTTTAGGCTCCCCGAGTACACCGCAGTACAGTGGGCTAGCAACATACTTTAACCCCTACTGTTTACTATTATTGTTATTTTGTCTAAACGCCCTTCATGAGACAGAGTAGCTATATAATTATAGCAACGCTCATACTAATAGAGTCTTGACTCACCTGAGTACACCACAACCCAGTGGACTAACATCATGATTTACCCTCAATTGTTACCGGTTGCATACTTCACATATAACCCAGTGGTCTTGAACTAAAAACAATGTAACTTCCTATGAGTATACCACAAAACAGTGGCTAACCTAATAAACCCCCCGCCCCTGATCACTGGACCAAGAAGTATAAAACTTGTATCTTACACTGCCATTGGAGTGGCGCCATGAAACGAAATCACTCCTCATTTGTTCACATTGTATTCTTATTGTATTCCTAACACCAATTATCGCTGATAATTACTCGACGCCTGTTTACTATCTACTAGTTCGCCTGAAATAGCGCAGTAACGCCATGTTATGTCCTGTCTAATGTGAGTAGTGTTAAGCCTGCACAACTGTAATTGATGTTATACGCAAATATGTATGCGATCTGGATTTATCGATGCATAGAAACGAATTAAAAACTAGAGAGTTCCAACCCCTTTTTGGCCTTATATACATTAATGCCTGTCTTACCTTACCCGCTTTATCCTTATTTCAATGAGGTTTAAAGACCCAACTTTATTTACTTAGTTAAAGTCCTTAATGCGAGGCCCAACCCTCGCCGGAAAAGCCATAGGTAGCAATACGCGACAAGATAAAGTGATAAATGAAATTGTAGCACTTGATAATGTAGGTATCCTAAACGATACCAAAGGTTTTAAAATCATGAGCTTAAACATACGAAGTTTGCTGAACAAAGCCCCCGAGCTTGAGATAATACTCAGTAAAGTATGTTTTGATATTGTATGTATAAATGAAACATGGTTGAATGATAATATATATGACGAGCTGATTAAAATTCCCAACTATAATATATTCAGATTGGATAGAAAGACAGATAAAAAAACAGGTGGAGGCCTTGCGATTTATGTTCTAGACAAATATGATGTAACGGTGGCCGGCGGTAGTTTCCAGGTGAGCACCCCAGACATAGAGATACAAACTATTACCGTTAAACAGAACAATTGTAAAGAAATCACTATATTTAATGTATACCGCCCACCAGTTAATACCATACCTCAAGCGATTAATGAACTCTCAGAGGTACTATCCACCTTTGAGGCCAGACACGATAAAGTGTTGGTCGGTGATTTTAACATAGATTACCTGCAACCATCTCTCAGCAAGAATAGACTCATGCATATAGAGCATATTGCATCACTGAGACAATATATTTCCACCCCCACCAGAACAACAGCCACAACTGAAACAATGCTTGATTTAATATTTACCAATTCTAAAATTGTCAATAAGGCAGGAATATTAGATCTGAACCTTAGCGACCATAAGCCTACATATATCGTATTAAAAAAATCTAAAGAGCAATACCCGAAAATATCTTTTAAATGCAGGTCCTATGCAAAATACGACCAAACCGAATTTGAAACGAAGTTAACTGAGTTTGACTGGCCGGAACTACTTTCCTCTAATGATCCTAACTTATGCTGGGACAATATGTTGACTAGAATCCAAGCAGTATTTAATAAAATGTGCCCAGTAAAGGAGCTAAAAAATGTCAAGGCGCGCAAACAATGGATAACCGGTGATATTTTGGCCCAAATGAAACATAGAGATCAGCTCTACAAAGCTGCCAAACGAACAAATAACCCTAGACTAATGGACGCAGCTAAAACCTTACGTCATAGAATCAATCATCATGCACGTAACCTAAAAAATGACTACATTAAAAACCAGCTAGATGAAGATAGCCAAAACCCTAAAAAGTTTTGGAAAAAACTGGCTCCATTAATTAATAACTCCAAGGCGCGCCATTCCACCAAAATAACCCTCCAGTCAGATGGAACTGACATCGACCCCACTAATATCCCTAACTCATTTAATAGTTATTTCGCCACAATTGGAGAGAATCTAGCCGAAAAAATCGCCCCACCACAGACTTTACCTGTGGTGGACCACAATCAAGCACAGCCCCCGCAATATAACTACCCAAATTTTACCTACTCCCCGGTGACGATAAATGACCTGAAGCAAATAATTAAAAATCTCCATTCTAGTAAATCCTCAGGTATTGATGATCTTCCAACATGGGCCTTAAAGATTGCATTACTAGCTCTCTCCCCTCAGTTGAAACAAATCATTGATTTAACCCATACAACCTCAATCATCCCAGACGTCTGGAAGCAATCCAAAGTCACCCCAGTCCACAAAGCTGGGGCTACCACCGACCCTGGAAACTACCGACCTATCTCATCAATTCAATTACCCGCCAAAATACTTGAAAAAGTTATGCACAGTCAATTGTCTATACATCTAGAAGATTATAACTTATTATATGACCACCAATATGGTTTTAGGGTTGGTCGGTCCACCCAAGATGCTCTTATTAATTATTTAACAGGAGTTTATCACTCCCTTAACGAAGGTGAAACTGTACGGGCGGCCTATCTCGATCTGAGGAAAGCCTTCGACACGGTGAACCACAAACTACTCTTAAATAAACTACCTAGCTTTGGAATAAAAAATGCTGAACTTAACTGGTTTAAAAACTACCTGACGAACCGCCACCAGCGAGTATGCGTCAATAGCTTAACCTCTGACTATCTCCCAGTCACGTGCGGTGTCCCTCAGGGCACCACTTTAGGCCCAGTTTTATTTAACTTATATATTAATGATCTACCAAACAAGATAACTCATTCAAAAATCCAAATGTTCGCTGACGATACTATTATATACACTTCAGGACAAAATATTAATTCAATTACTAAAATAGTCAGGGAATTTTAGGAGAAAAAAGGCTAATCTGTGAACAAATTCCTTACCAAGAAATTTCTTCACCAATGTATTGGTAAAGGTGTCTATTAACATATTTCAAAACATTTAAACTCAACTCCCGTAGGAGAACCCGTGACAACTGAAAACAAAAATGGCCGCCACTAAAACTCTGAAACACCATAACTTGGGGTAGAATCAACATGTAATCAAGTGTGAGTACACTTTCTCTAGGTTTTAAGGCATGGGGAATCCATTGGAACATGAAAAATGTTGATACAGACTATATTTAGCAAGTTAATCTACTGATACTGGGAAAAAATGAACAAAAGATGCTAAAAAAATCCTTCCGAATGTACCCTCTGAAGTAAAAAATCTATACTTCATAACTTGGGGTAGAATAAATATGTAATAAAGTGTGAATGCTTTTTTCCTATGTTTTAAGGCATGGGGAATCCATTGGAATATGAATAAATTCAATATGGACAATATTTAGCAAGTTATTCTACTAATACTGCAAAGAAAAAAACCAAAAAAACCTGTCAATTAAAGGGAAAAATCTAAATTGGATTTATGAAGGCATTCATGATGAATGACATTAGGAAAGATATTTCTGCAGGCATTGTGATACCTGAAATAAAGAAAAAAGGCAAGTTGTCTATCTATCTGAACTTCTGAACAATATTTAGCAAGTTAATCTACTGATAATAAGAACAAATTAATAAAAGACCCTAAAGAAATCCTCCCAAATGTACCCTATTTAAAAAAAAACTAATTCAGGTTCATGAAGGCATTTGTGACCAAGAGCATTAGGAATATATTTCTGCAGTTCAAACTGTAATGCAAATGCTTTTGATAGTTTTAAGTGTGACTTGATAAGGATCAAAATAAAACCAAATGAGGACCAAAAAGAATCAATTTGTTTATAGTGTAAGACCACTGTCATGCCTTTCTTACTTTCATCATTAGCAAGTGAGCTGTTTGCATCATCAGCATTGCAATAGCCAGAAGCTGGAGGACTTCCAGGTTAATTTTAACTTTCTGGAAGAAAAGATGAAACTTCTGCATTTGGAGTGAATAATCTTGTACTAGGTGTTCAGGGCCAGAAGGAGATATAGTTCAGAATTTTTGCCTTTGAATGTATTGGAGAATCTTATTCAGCTTTCTCTATATAGTTTTGGGAAGCTCTGCCATTGGTAAACATCTAAACTTACTTTTTCTATACAAACATTCAAGGACAATTGAAGATAAACATCGCCTTTTCTCCTGCCCCAAAATACCTGATATTACATCATAGTCTACTACCACTTGGATAAAAATGGTCTGAAGATCTGCTATTCTATATTCTTTCTTCCAATGTTTTTCCAATCACTTCACCATTTGGTTCTCAGAGTTCAGTTGCTGTGCATTTTTTTATCAGTGGCTAAGGACAGGTAATTGTGAACTATTTTGTACCTTGATTGTTTCTGCACACATATGGACTTCTTCTACTTGAGTTGATGGGATGGCAGCCATCATTAAGAGGGTTGCTCAGAAAGATATATATATATATATATGCATCACTTAATGCTGTGGTATGCATGATTGAAGGATATGCCAATTCAAGAGAATGTAGCTCCTAACTACCTGAGACAACCAGCAAGATGATGAAGAGCCCTCCTATACCCAGCTGATGAAGTTGCCTCTGAATGTCACTCACAGTAATGTGAAAGTTATGATACTAATTTAATTCAATACATAAATCCTACAAAAATATGGATTGAAGGGGTCAATCACAGCAGGAGAGACTATGTATTCTGATGTTTTATATATATATTCTGAGGTTCTGAGGCACTGCTCTTGGCCAAGAAAAAAGAATCTTTGTTCTCAAACTATGAAGATATTGCTAAAATCTGAAGAAATCTTTAGTATGCTTAGCATATTTGGCAAAAAGAAATATACTATGTAATCCATATCAGAGATGCTTCCATCCCTTACTGCATCAGCTATGTGAAACAAATTCCAGTTGCCTCTCCAGAATATTAGTGTTGTTGTTGAGCTGGTTGTGTAGGTCGAGAGGAGCGGTGAGCTCCTCCCTACATGGTTCACAGGCCTATCAATTTGATAAGTGTCACATGAGTAAATTAGAACAAAGAATTGAATATACTTCTCTATGGCCAGTATGTATGATGAATTCTAAAAGTTTTTTCACATTGTTTGATGGAGTAATCAGTCATGGGCTGCATCAACTGCCCTTCTAATTGAGCATGTACTAGTATGTACTTATATCTTATATCTGTTCATTGAAATCAAATGGAGGCATGGCAAGAGGGAAACCTGAGCTGTTTAGCCAATAACTTTTGCCTGTATGTGGTAAGATCATCATTCTTCTGTTCATTATACAGGTGACCATCATTAGAATATATCAGACCAATAAAGTGAGAAGATAGAGAATAGCACTTCTTCATATCTTCATGGACAGAAACCCCTTCAGCTAATACCAGACTTTGATAACTATTGCTACTGGTGTAACATCCCACAAATGTTGCTCCCCAATGTTGATGAGGCAAAAAAGTAGAGAAGCATATTCTGGAGTCAAGGAATGGGTAAACTGTCCAAGACATTACATGAAAAAGGATGTGATAAAAACCCTAAGAGGGTAATTTGAAATTAGAATTATAGGCCATTCAATGTCAATGGATCCCCAACTTGTTTCAATGTATCAGGATCACTGGTAAACTCCAGTTTTGGTGGCAACATTGGATTTTGAGCCATGTTACTACCCTCATGCACTGTGTAAATCCATTTTACTCCAAGAAGCTAAGGAGTCTACCTTGGCAGGTACTGTTTAGACATAGAAAACTGGTTGTACAATGTCTACAGAAAATGTTCATGGGCTCATAGATAGATGTACTTTGATTTAGATATCACCATAGCCAATAGGACAAACCACAGGTCATTTTAAAAATGTGTTTGTGTGATGGATATGACAATCCTAGCACTAAGGATATGACCCACCTAAGTTGAAACAAGGATCCTGCATGACTGCTTCTTTTACAGACATCATTTGCATTGACAAGACATTTTAAACATGGTGTTTATTCATGCACGATGTGGCACAACATTAATGAAGTATTTTGGGCATGAGAAAGCTTAGATGTTTTCCAATAATAGAGCTAGAGAAGCAATATAATTACTGTGAATCCACAGATCACAAATACTACCACCTACTTCTGCTGTTAATAAGAACTTGGAAAGGTGTTCACCTGGGATGGAAGTTCAGATAGACAACTTGCCTTTTTTCTTTTATTTCAGGTATCACAATGTCATTTATTATGATTAAAAACATTTGCATTACAGTTTGGACTGCAGAAATATGTTTTCTAATGTCATTGCTCATGAATGCTTTCAAAAATCTGAATTAGATTTTTCACTTCATTTCACAGTATTTTGTTGTTTTTTTCTTCTCAGTATTAGTAGAATAACTTGCGAAATATTGTCTATATTGAATTTATTAATATTTCAATGGATTTCCCATGCCTTAAAACATAGAAAAATAGCATTCACACTTGATTACATATTTATTCTACCCCAAGTTATGAAGTATAGATTTTTTTACTTTAGAGGGTACATTCGGGAGGATTTTTTTAGCATGTTTTGTTCATTTTTTCCCAGTATTAGTAGATTAACTTGCTAAATATTGTCTGTATCAACATTTTTCATGTTCCAATGGATTCCCCATGCCTTAAAACCTAGAAAAAGTGTATTCACACTTGATTACATGTTGATTCTACCCCAAGTTATGGTGTTTCAGAGTTTTAGTGGCAGCCATTTTTGTTTTCAGTTGTCACGGGTTCTCCTACGGGAGTTGAGTTTAAATGTTTTGATATATGTTAGTAGACACCTTTACCAACACATTGGTGAAAAAATTGTTTGGTAAGGAATTTGTTCCCAGATTTTTTTAATATTCCCTGACTAAAAATCTTCAATCAGACCTGAATTCTATGAGTTCATGGTGCAGAAATAATAAGATATCCCTTAATCTTGACAAGTCCAAAATCGAAACAATACTCCCCAAGCCGTCCCTCAGATCGAGGTGGGCCGACCAGAATCTGGCAAGTCTGCCTCAGAATACAATCATGTTGGATGAAAAAGAGCTGGAGGACGTTCCCCATTACAAGTACCTAGGAGTGACTATAGATAATGCCTTAAAGTTCAAAGAAATGACACAAAAACTGGTCAATATGCTTAACTATAAGTGTTGGCAATTTGCCAAACTTAAAGATAAATTAACCCAACATACCATGCTCCTTGTATACAAGGTCATGGTACTACTGATTTTGGACCAGGCAGACTTCCTTCTGGACTCATTTGGTGGAAATGCCCTCCACAAGCTCCAAGTATTCCAAAATAGAATTCTTAAGATTATATATAGGTTACCCGCTAGGGCAAATGTACATGACCTTCATATTGACAAGCGACTACTCCCGTTACTACACCGCCGCAGGCTCCACCTGTTGCAGGTGGGCCACCGATGGGCTCAAAATCCCCACAATCTTGATCTTAGAGCAGTAAACACTAGAAACTTTGTACAAGGCCGTAAAATGTTAAAACATAATGTGCCTAAAACAGAGCAGATTAAAAAATCAATTTACAATAGATTACCGACTGTGTGGAATAAGCTCCCCACGGTGGCCCACCTAATTATCGATCCTAAAGTGTTTAAGATCCACTGTAGATCAACCTACATCTGGCAGGATGATCTGTTTATTTAAAAAGCGCTCGCATAACCATTCAACCAAAAAAACAAATCAAGTGCAACCTTTATACAAAACTTCCACTACTCCAAATTTGCCATATTGTATTATATTGTATTATATTTTTTAAAATGTACTATTAATGTAACAAGTGTAGAGAATCATCCTCAGTCAATGATTGAGGTGATATTGTCCTCTACAAAAGACGAGTGTAATGCTATAAAGAGGCCGAAGACCTCCCGCCAGCCGGAGAGTAGCTCTTTTTATGGCAATTCCAATTATATTGCAATAAAAGTTTTCTAATCTAATCTAATCTAATCTAATAGAATTCTTAGGGACCGGGTAAAAGGGAAAACCAATATGGCGACTGTTGTTTGTATAATTCTCTATATGGGTCAGATTTTCAGAAAATGTACAATTCAACATCGCCAATCTTCTCAAATAACCCAAATTTCAGACGAAAATAAAGTTCAAAATACAGGTCAACCTAACCAAACAGATTGCTAGAAACAATGCAGTGCCGAAAATACCCGAATTTACCTAGTATTAGCCAAATTGTAACATAATTTTGCACACTTTACTAAATGTGTAGAGCTGCCAATTGTACATTTTCTGAAAATCTGACCCATATGTAGCCAGGAGCACATTAGGGGATTATAACCTTGTGTGGCTTGTGTGGTTAAGGCTGGGCCCACACATTCAAGAACTCGCAATTCGTACGAATCGGGGACTCACAAAAAGTCCAAAATGTTGCCTATGAATTGTCATAAGAACCCACGATTTGTCATATGAATTGGAGGTGTCTTCCTAAGAAAGGCCACATATTACGGAACTCGAGTATGTTTCTTGAGAACGATTTTGAATTCATGAGAATTGTCTTAAGGCCAATTCGGCTCTGAGTTCTTGAATGTGTGGGCCCGGCTTTAGTGTGGCTTGTGTGGCTACATGTTTGCCCCAACATGTTTAGAACATGATCTAGATGTCAGTCAGTAAAAAAGTTTATTACATACACTTTACAAAAAGAAAACAGAGTACCGGAAAACCTTTAATGGGTTCACCCCCGCCGGTCTTGACATTATTATATATATATAATAGTTTTTATTTCTATAAAACATCGTACAGAAATATGGTTGGCACCCTCTGTAAACAGGTCTTCCAGGCGGGCTAGAACAGTTAAAACATAATTACACATTATATTATTTGTGATATTTGTCACTTAAGAGTAACATTAACGAATGTCATGCATGAGTAACCATATATACTCTGGTGTATACTTCTTTTTGTTTAGCATGAATAACATTCATGGCAAAGGCTTAATGTGCCGGTAGATGGGAAATCAATATTAATGTCGTAGTATAAAATGTCAATGTGTATAATTATAACGAAGCCACAAAACCATCATCTCGTTTTCATAGGTATCTATAAACATAGTTAAAAAAACACAGTCGGAAATCCCTTTCATTTTACGCCAACCCATCCCACACCTCCTGAAGGTGAATGGTCCTTTTATTTAAACTTGTATTTGACTTCATCACTATTTAATAAACTTCTCTTATTTCATTCATGTCCATAAACTTGAATATAGATGGAGGGAATACTGTAGGCTTTCAGGCTTGCCCCGGAAGTACATGTAGTTGGCAATGGCATTATGAAAGTGCCTTTCTGTCTCTTTGTTCTGTCTCTCTCTCCCTTCTTCTCTATCTCTATTCCCTGGGTATGATCATAAACTGCCTCCCTCTCAGTTCTCCCGCCCTTGATATAACCATATTAAATGTGTTGATAAGGGCGTAAAGCAACCAAACTCCCTCACTCACTCCTGACCTCACGTCCACGTCTACCTGTGACTCGGCCTCTAACGTCAACACTGGCGTCCTCTCCCTCATTCCACTTCGAGGAGCAAAGTCGTGTAAATAGTTTCCCACCTTTCCTCCCTTCTAATTCACATTTTATTCTTACTACTCAAAACGGCATTTTGTTATATATCCATCATACACTTGATATATGGGTCAGATTTTCAGAAAATGTACAATTCAACTTCAGAGATCCTCTCAAATAACCCAAATTTTAGACGAAAATAAAGTTCAAAATACAGTTCAACCTAACCAAAACAGATTGCTAGAATCAATGCAATGCCAAATATACCCAAATTTACCTAGTATTGACCAAATTGCAGCCTGATTTAGCAGAATTTACTAAATGTGTACAGCTGCCAATTGTACATTTTCTGAAAATCTGACCCATATGCTTACATCTCCTACTCACTGATAAGCGTATGTATTATTATTTGTTATGAATATCTCAATATTATCATGTCATCTTACTCTTCATGTACACTTCAAGATCATGTACAACTGATCGATGTCGTCGAACAGGGGATGATTGTAATACAACCCAACAATGAGTATTCAACATTGAAATTTTAAGTATCCGTGTTGAGTTATAATGATCTATACTTTAACGCGGTGGTTCATAACATTTCGGAAAAAAATATTTTGTCAGTTCATAAAGGATAACTTGTTTTACATGTTTGTTTCGTGAAAGAAAAATATCGATGAATATTCTTAAAAATGACTATTGCACTTCGAAAGTTCCGCGTGGCCCTAAATGACACTGTTGAAAACAGGTTCTCATATCATTCATTCACTCAGGGAGGCCCACATGTCTCAGGCGATATTTTCATCATATTAAGTTTCCTTGTTGAAAAAAAGCGGGGACAATTGCAAGAGTTCCATTCACCGTTAGGCAAAATATCACGAACGTAATATCCCTGTTGTTTCATCTAGCATGCATCTCTGAGAGCTGTTATTTCTCTTTTGAATTATTTGTTCTGAAATGAGTCGTAAATAGTAGATATGGATCGATGGGGAATTAAGCTGTTTTGTTTTGCATTCGTGCAGCGGGGTAAACACTTCTTCCATTGTCACGAAGGGCTTCAATTTTCAGACAAGGGAAACTTCACGCTCGGTACACACACTCTCCCCGACTCTCTCTCTTTCTTTCTCTTTCTCTTTGCCGATAAAACTCGCTCTAATTCCTCGGGTCTGAAACAGGGAATAAAAGACGACATATTTATTGAGTATTTATGGGTGAAATCGCCAGAAAATGTACAATTCCCCTTCACCAATCTTCTAAAATAATCCAAATTTAAGACAAAAACAAGGTTCAAAATTCAGTCCAACATGACCAAACAGATTGTTTGAATTAAGGCAATATCAAATATACTCAGATATACCTAGTTTTGACCATTTCGCAGGCTAATTTAACAAAATCTACTAAATATGTAGATCTGCCGATTGAATAATTTCTGAAGATCTGACCCTTATGTATTATTGCCGTTTATTTCATTATATGTTATCAATTGAATTCTTATTTTGAGGGGAGGATTTGCAGATGGTAGACAATTTTAAGTCAACATTTATACCTGCAACCAATAGCCTATATAGCATCTGCCAATCTAGGAATTAATTGTTTTCTTCAAATCATTATAGTCTAGGAACCAAACTTCAAAAACTCTGTTTTTATCCCCCACCCAAGAATCTTGTTATTCATAGCATTTGACCATACATATTGAAATCGTTCAAGAGCTTTGTTACATTGTCATATATGTATAAATTTGGTCTAACTTTACCCTAAAATATGTACTCTGGTTTATACAAATGTGAAATATTTTGCGATTCAGAAAATATAGTTTGTGACATAAGACAGCAAAGGCTTGTGCCCTTAAGTGAGCCAGTGAAAAAATTTTGTTTGAGCCCCTATGTGACTCTAAAAAGTGTCATGCTAATCCTTGCAATCACAGATTTTGCCTAAACATCCATTTTCCGGTGAAAATTGGTCGAATTTGGGACATTTCGGCTTTTGATTCTTCACTCTGCCATTTCTACTATTTCTACCATTATGATAGTACAAAGTTGACATATATGCCAAAAATTGGCAAATTTATTTTTGTATGTTCAACAAGGCTCCCAATGCTGAAGTACCATTCACCTGAGAGAAATTGCCATGGAAACAGTTGAAAGTCACGATTTTCATGACATTTCAGATGTGGTTACCATGGAAACAGCCCTAAATATGAAAACGAATGCTTGTAATTGTGCATGTGACAGTTTCAAATACAGATAGCCCTGAATCTTTTCTTTTGTTTGACATAATTATCATTCTATCATAAAAACTATCATAAAGTTGTCATGAATCATATGAAACAAGTCAAGGCAACTTTAAGTTTTAGTCCCTAACTTGGGGCGCACCACTATTATAGTGGGCAACAACTAAATATGTTGCCGGCGTTTGTCTTCTAGTGGAGTTCCCCTATAACGACTCACTATATAAACATCTATCAACGTTTGGCAATAAATAGCGGATGAGAAATTTAAAAATGCAGAAATACGCTGCAGACCAATACCCGTGTGGACATGGTCACAGGTGTGGGGTGTAGTTAGTCTAGGGTGATGACTATAGTAGACACGTACATCAGCGTTATACACTGCGCCTCCCCGCCATTCCATGAATATTTAACTGCTCTCGCTGGATCTCGCGCATACTCAAGGCGAGTTTGTGACTAACGAGAGCTTGCAATTTTGCGAATTTTACATGGAAGTCATCGATTATGGATGTGGCTATGTATGCTGAGAATTATTATCATGTAACTGATAAAATGCTATCAATAAAGAAAACAAACAAAGAAAACAAACATATATGTGTAGATGTATATATATATGGGCCATTCGAAAAACCTCAACCGTGCAAACCCAGTTAAAAAATCAGATTGCGTTGAATATTAGGGTGAACCCTTTGCGCTATTCCTTTGATGGAAGAATATTCCCAGTATTTTAGCCAAAATCTGCATTTTATAAATGTGTAGAAGTTGCCCAGGCAACATAATAATACTGTCCATGCGACTTCCTTCATGTGTTGTGTGTTAGGGTAATGAGTTACAAGTCGCAGAAAAATGGATTTTGAAATATCATCATATTTGAAAAGATGAGATCAAGCCGATTCCAATGCTAGTAGACATTAGGATTTTAGACATTAGGATTTTATAATAGGTGTTTCTCTATTTTAAGTTTGATATTTTTATTTTGGAAAAACAAATAATTTGGGGTTGAAAATGTCTACTGCAGTGCATGCTGGGACGGACTCGGTTGAAATCTGACATACAAATATTTAGCAATATTTTTATCAAAATTTGCAAGAATCTTTTCACCAATATTCTAGCTTGTATAAAGGATGTATGAAACCAAATACATGATGGGAAAGATGGGGACCTGTGCCATGGAAACATGTATAACACATGGGTATTGCCATTAGAGTCAGTGAGATTGGTTGCTTTACGCCCTTATCAACTCATTTAATGTGGTTATATCAAGGGCGGGAGAGCTGAGAAGGAGGCTGTTTATGATCATACCCAGGAAATAGAGATAGATAGAGAAGGGAGAGAGAGAGACAGAGAGAAAAGGGACAGAAAGGCACTTTATGGTCTTACCCAGGACCATTATTGACATTAGAGCATTAGTGCATTAATAAATAGTCCAAGCTGAACATAGCATATAGTAATATAAATATTATCCAGTACCAATAGTCCCATAATTCCTTGCGAATCAAGATTCAATATGGCGGCTATGCAAATCCCCTGATATAAGCTTGGTATGTTGGGGCCAGACTATTCCATAGCATTGGTGCTGCATACAGGAACGATTCTCTAAACCTCTCATTTGTGATCCGTTTTATGAAAAGGAGTCATAAGTCGCAAAATATAGATTTTGAGATATCACAATATTTGAAAAGAGGAGATCAAGGTGATTCCGATGATAGTAAACACAAGGGTACCTAACATGTAATTTCTATATTTTAAGTTTGATATTTTTTATTTTTCAACAAAAAGATTTTGCAATTTTCTGGCTGGGTAAACCAGTTAAGTAACTAGATATACGCAATACGAGGGCCTTCAAAACACAATGATATATTTAATACAATGTCCTGAAATTTGTTACATGGATTTATATGACTATAAGTGCTAAACCCTCTGAAAATCAGAACATTTCAATGAATAGATCTTGTGGAAAAAACACTTTGAAAAATATCTATTTTGCGACTTATGACTCATTTTCCTGAAACACATCACATTTAGGATCCCAAAACCAAACAATGCACTCTTTGGTTTGGGACCTTAAACTCCCTCCCCCCCCCCAATAGGCTTCCCCCCAGCGTGCTATTTGGTAATTATTACATCCTGATAAATAGATAATGTTCTACCCCCAGGAGTAAAATACAGACGCTATATATCGGCGCAATATTAAAAAAAACCAAATGCATGAAACTTCCCATCATTACCAATGTCTCTTCTGGGATTGGAGACTTCATATTATATATCACTATATAAGTTGCTTGCCGAGATTCAGTCTGTGGTGTGCTTGGTTTTGCCATGGTGTTTTAAGACTATATATTCCCGACAGACCCTTTGGTGATATATGTGATGTGTTCCAGGAAAATGAGTCACAAGTCGCATTATCATATTTGAAAAGATTAGATCAAACCGATTCTAATTCTATATTTCAAGTTTGATAGTTTTATTTTTGAAAAAAAAAGTTAGCAATATTTCTGGGTGGATAATTACTAGTATAAAGTAGTTAAACACTCTATAGGGTTACCTTAGAAATGTGTGAATATATTCAATACACTTTCTTGAGATTTGGTACACGTATTCATGCGGCAAACAGCGCTAAGCATCCGAAAAATTAGAATATTCCAACAAAGGGATCGTATGAATACTGTAAACGTATTAATGTTCACGCAGTTTTTATTTTCGCTATTTTCGTGCACCCACCTTTGTGCGCGAAAATATATCCTGCGCGAAAGGTATAATTATTGCATAAACAATGTGTGAGATTTCCTTGCTGCGCGAATTTAAATCCCCGGGAAAAGGTGTCAAAGTACTTAGTGCGCGAAAATTTATCTGCGCGAAAATAAATACGTTTACAGTAAATCGCTTTGGAAAATATCAATTTAGCAACTTGTGACTCATTTTCCTGGAACACATCACATATTCCCGACAGACCCTATGGTGATATATGTAGGAATGATGTGTCCGGGGTCTATACTAGTAGAAGTGTAAAGCAGGCAGAGATAATGACAATGAATGGTCATTAGCAATAGTTATCGACAGGGGAAAAATACTGTGTATTATAGGGATGATTGATTACATATAGGCTAACGATGTATAAGGAATGAAAAACGCATTTATTGTGGAAGATAGATCGCTGAATATTTTTATCTTCGGGGGCTTCAAATCAAGTTCCGATGATCGATGAACACTCAAGAAGGCGTCTGCTACCTCAGGATGCGAATTTGATTGGAGTGTAAGCTCTATTTTATACAGAAAGGGTGTAAGTGTGGACCGAGGTCTTTTGAAGAAGTTCCCTTTTGGCAATACTGCAGCCGTTCCCTTGAGCTCCTTCTATTGCTGACGCATGAAAAAGGGTTTTATTTCATGGAAAATGTCATCAATAAAATTAATGAATGATGAGTTTTTTGTTATTCGAGGAAAAACATCTGCCATTATTTTTTGAAGCAACTTAATCTTGTAATTGTGCGTGTTTCTATTTTCATGGAAGCTGACCTGAATTTTGTGAAATTCTCATTTAAAAGCTAAATTATTCTTTTTAGAAAGAAGGAAGAAGAAAAATAGGAAAAGAGGCATAGAATACATTTTTTATTTCACGTATTCGAGGAGAAAAGCCTTGGTGAGTGGTAAATTATATTCGATCCTGGGATAGGAGTTACAGAACAACCCGTTTGTGGTCCGAGTCCAACTTTACCAGATTTACTCATATGTGTCAGATTTTCAGAAAATGAACAATTGGCAACTGTACACATTCAGTAAATTCTGCTAAATTAGACTGAAATTTGGTTAATACTCGGTAAATTCGAGTATATTTGGCATTGCATTGATTGTAGCAATCTGTTTGGTTAGGTTGAACTGTATTTTGAACTTTATTTTCGTCTCAAATTCGGGTTATTTGAGAGAATTGGTGAAGGGGAATTGTACATTTTCTGGTGACTTCACCCATATACCTTTATTATAGGATCCAATTGGTATAATACTTAGATGTCATATGAGTAGATAGACGCTGGAAGCCTTGGGTGAGCAACTCAGGAGAGGTAGCAGTGAGAACATGGAGTGAGTGAGTGAGATTGGTTGCTTTACGCCCTTATCAACACATTGAAGGTTATATCAAGGGCGGGAGAGCTGAGAGGGAGTGAGTGAGTGAGATTGGTTGCTTTACGCCCTTATTAACACATTGAAGGTTATATCAAGGGCGGGAGAGCTGAGAGGGAGGCAGTGAGTGAGATTGGTTGCTTTACGCCCTTATTAACACATTGAAGGTTATATCAAGGGCGGGAGAGCCGAGAGGGAGTGAGTGAGTGAATGAGATTGGTTGCTTTACGCCCTTAATTATCAACCCATTGAAGGTTATATCAAGGGCGGGAGAGCTGAGAGGGAGGCAGTTTATGATCTTATCCAGGAAAAAGAGATAGAGAAGAAGGGAGAGAGAGATAGAGAAAGAGACAGAAAGGCACTTTATGGTCATACCAGAGACCCTCCAATACGTAATGGACTGTCTCTGGTCATACCCAGGAAATAGAGATAGAGAAGAAGGGAGAGAGAGACAGAGAAAAAGAGACAGTAAGGCACTTTATAGTCTTACCCAGGACCACTTGTGAGAACATGGAGGCACGACTTTCCATACAAGACTGGCTTTATCGGGCTATAACAGACACAGAGGTAAAGATAGGAGAAAGTAAAGAAGGAGGAGCACTATCCTAGGATAGGCTCAGGGAACTGCTCATCAGAGAACGTTGTAGCCAATGGGGAGTTTCTCACTGTACATCACTTTTATGGACTTGTTTTAATATTCATGGTAGGTGGTGATGTTCCATAAGGTAATAAATAACTACAATTTCATGTTGATTCCTAGAAGATGAATTCATGAATTATTCTTAATGTGTTGTTAATGTGTTTCCAACCTCCTCAGTCTTTTTATATTGTCTCCAAATGGGCGAGCGGTTAATATAACATTCATTATCCCGAAATAAAGAAAGCAGCGGGTTTTAATTCCTTAGCTTTGCAGACTAATTTTGCTAGCACACACATATATATATATATATATGGGTCAGATTTTCAGAAAATGTACAATTTGCCTTCACCAATCCTCTCAAATAACCCACATTTGAAACAAAAATGAGCTTCAAAATGCAGTTTAACATAACAGAACTGATGCTTTAAATCAATGCGATCCCAAATGTACTCAGATATACCCGGTATGCATCATATTTCTACCAAATTTAGCAGCATTTCCTAAATGTGTAGAGCTGCCAATTGTACATTTTTTGAAAATCTGACCCATATGTAGTACCAGATATTAAACATCTTTAGCCTGACAACCACCATTAACGATTTGGACATGAGCACGAGCCAGGGAAGTTGGAAAGCTTGTCCGAATAAACTAAAACTAAAGGTTTTATATTATTTCCAACAAAATATTCCCCACTATCAAATCCAGACCATTTCACAAATGTTGGAGTGATTGGAATGTAGGAACTTCATGGTGTGCATCAGCCTTGCAATGAATGTCGGGGTGAGTGACCACTAGCTGCATGTATTAAATGTGATGGGTTACAGGAAAATGAGTCACAAGTCACAAAATTGATTGATATGATTTTTAAATATGTTTATTCAGGACAACAAAAATACTTTCAGTGACTAGCGTTGATATTCTCAGCGTTGCCTGATTGCTTAAGGCAAAAGGCGCTAAATTATTTTGATATAAGAAAAAGACATAGTATGAAGGTTTTATATGACAATAAGTATGTTGAGAAACTAATAATATAGTCCTAATAGAAACTAATAATATAGAGTTTTATTCACAAGATCTTTGTGGGAATGCATTCATTTTGAGGGAGTTTAGTGCTGCTAGTAGCATAAACACATGTCCTAGATTTGAGGACTGTGTATTGAATATATCTATGCATATCTAAGGTTAACCTAAGAAGTAGTGAGTGAGTGAGATTGGTTGCTTACGCCCTTATCAACACATTGAAGGTTATATCAAGGGCGGGAGAGCTGAGAGGGAGTGAGTGAGTGAGATTGGTTGCTTTACGCCCTTATCAACACATTGAAGGTTATATCAAGGGCGGGAGAGCTGAGAGGGAGTGAGTGAGTGAGATTGGTTGCTTTACGCCCTTATCAACACATTGAAGGTTATAACAAGGGCGGGAGAGCTGAGAGGGAGTGAGTGAGTGAGATTGGTTGCTTTACACCCTTATCAACACATTGAAGGTTATATCAAGGGCGGGAGAGCGGAGAGGGAGGCAGTTTATGATCTTACCCAGGAACTACAGATAGAGAAGAAGGTAGAGAGAGACAGAGAAAAAGAGACAGTAAGGCACTTTATGGTCATACCCAGGAAATAGAGATAGAGAAGAAGGGAGAGATAGACAGAGAAAAAGAGACAGTAAGGTACTTTACTTTATGGTCATACCCAGGAAATAGAGATAGAGAAGATGGGAGAGAGAGACAGAGAAAAGAGACAGAAAGGCACTTTATGGTCATACTCAGGACCGCTTGTCAGAACATGGAGGCAAAACTTTCCATACAAGACTGGCTTTATTGGACTATAACAGGTACAGAGGTAAGGATGGTAGAAAGTAAAGAAGGAGGAGCACTATCCTAGGATAGGCTCAGGGAACTGCTCATCAGAGAACGGCGTAGCCAATTGGGAGTTTCTCACTGCACATCACTTTTATGGAATAGTTTTAATATTCATGGTAGGTGGTGATGTTCCATACGGTAATAAATAACTACAATTTCATGCTGATTCCTAGAAGATGAATTCATGAATTATTCTTAATGTGTTGTTAATGTGTTTCCAACCTCCTCAGTCTTTTTATATTGTCTCCAAATGGGCAAGTGGTTAATATAACATTCATTATCCCGAAATAAAGAAAGCAGTGGGTTTTATTCCTTAGCATTGCAGAGTAATTTTGCTAGCACACACATAATTTATTATATGGGTCAGATTTTCAGAAAATGCACAATTTACAGTTCTACACATCTCTCAAATTCTGCTAAATTAAAGGCAAAAATGATAGATACTGAGTATATCTGACTGTATTCTGTATTGTATTCATTCAATAAATCTGTCTGGTTATGTTGAACTGTATTTTCAACCTGATTGTTGTCTTAAATTTGGGTTATTTGAGAGGATTGGTGAAGGTGAATTCTACATTTTCTGAAAACTTGACCTTTATATATATAGTATCAGATATTAAACATCTTTAGCCTGACAACCACCATTAACCTTTTGCATGGACATGAGCACGATCCACGGAAGTTCAAAAGCCTGTCCGAATAAACTAAAGGTTTTATATTATTTCCAACAAAATATTCCCGACTATCAAATCCAGACCATTCCACAAGTGTTGGAGTGATTGGAATGTAGGAACTTGATATGATGGTGTGAATCAGCCTGGCAATGAATGTCGGGGTGAGTGACCGCTAGCTGCATGTATTAAATGTGATGGGTTACAGGAAAATGAGTCACAAGTCGCAAAATTGATTGATTTGATTTTTAGATATGTTTATTAAGGACAACAAAAATACTTTCAGCGACTAGCGTTGATATTCTCAGCGTTGCCTGATTGCTTAAGGCAAAAGGCGTTAAATTATTTCGATATAAGAAAAAGACATAGTATGAAGGTTTTATATGACAATAAGTATGTTGAGAAACTAATAATATAGTTCTTATGGGTACATCAAGATCTTTTTATTATTGCGATTATTATTCAAAGTGATTTATTCACAAGATATCTTTGTGGGAATGCATTCATTTTGGGGGTGTTTAGTGCTGCTAGTAGCATAAACACATGTCCTAGATTTGAGGACTGTGTATTGAATATATCTATGCATATCTAAGGTTACCCCGATCAGCTGTCCCACTATGATATTCACTGCGGTCTGTCAGACCACTCTGTAACATCACCACTACGTAAGATAGTACTTAAGACCTAAAAATGTACTTGTATAACCATCGACACCTGAAGAAGCCCAAGACCGGGCGAAAGCTTGTGTGAAAATAAAACCGATCAAACATCAACACTGGGTTTATTTCCCAATAAGAACATCACTTATAAACCCAAACCGACATCCCTAGTATAATACGATCCCCCCTCACCCTCGTTTAATATCTAAGGTTAGCCTAAGAAGTATATCTAACTAAATTTACCTTGTTGTTCTGTAGGAGGAGAGGAGTGGCGAGCTCCTCCTTGCATCGTTCACTGACCTATTGATTTGGTTAGAACCTGAACATTCTGTTACTTTTATTTATTCATGTTCACTTCACAATGATGACCTGTAGAATTATACAGATTATTTTCTTTAAAAATTGTTATTGGCCACAAATTTAAACAAATCTTTTTGGATTGGTCCCTTCCTGGTTTGTAATCTATATTTTAACAGGCCATGTAAAGTTCTATTTATCGGAAATACAATTAGTATGTATAATGAATTAATCAAATCATTTAGAGGCTTGAGTCTTAAAAAGTGCCTTCACACATGCGTGATCATCCTCATTTTCACCGCAAGGCGAGATGCCAAAATCACGTCAGATGCTATTTTTTATACATGGGTCAGATTTTCAGAAAATGTACAATTCGTTTTCACCAATCCTCTCAAATAGCCCACATTTAAGACAAAAATGAGCTTCAAAATTCAGTTTAACATAACAGAACTAATGCTTTAAATCAGTGCAATGCCAAATATACTCAGATATACCCGGTATTCATCATTTTTCAGCCAAATTTAGCAGAATTTCCTAAAAGTGTAGAGCTGCCAATTGTACATTTTCTGAAAATCTGACCCACATGGAATCTCCTTAATAAGAGACTCACGAGGAAATTCCAGCCGGTTCTAAATTGGTTCCTGGCTTAGCCAGCTGAATTTTTAATAAAGAAAGTAAGTTTGGCCGGCCAAGCCTACCTTTATATAACAGTAATGTTTAGCAGGAAGATCAGGAAGGTATTAGAGCTGACTCCTTTATTCACCTCCCAACTCTATTACTGGATCTCACTGAGGAAGATCCAGACTTCCACTTTCTTCTAACCTAGTGTTTAAAGTTGTATTCTCATCTATTACAACAACAAAATCTTAAGAGTTTACTCATGAATGATGAGTATTTTGTTATTCGAAGAAAAACATCTGCAGTTATTTTTTAAAGCAACTTAATCTTGTAAATTGTGCGTGTTTCTATTTTCATTGAAGATGACCTGAATTTTGTGAAATTCTCATTTAAAAGCTAAATTAAGTACATCACCAAGACAATGATAACATCTGACATGGCTATAAGTATAACATATAGGGTTGGATTTATCAATATTCTACAACTGTTATATGTTTATGCAAGAATTACGCAAGAAAGGGGAATCGGCCGAGAGAAAATGGCCGCGATAATATGGGAGGTCATCATAGGAAAGGATTTGGGCAACTGGACAAAATCCTCCAAAATCTTGGTCAAATGACCTTTACACTCTAAAAACTGTAAAGGCAGCGTCTTCAGTTGATACATCAAATTAGATGCTACTGTCTTCCTAGCGTCAACAGAGGACGTAATACATAGATTTCACTGACGTCACGGCCCTGGTCATGTTTGGGGTCAAGTTAGATGGCTATGTATGCTGCGATACTTGAAAATATCGTTTTCTGGCTGTTTTAACCTTTACCAGTTTTAACCTGCCACAACAATACTTTCATGATAGGTTAGATAGTCTGCCTTTAGTGTAGAATTACCCAAGTAGCTACTCTTGTGAGGTTTATCAACTTTGTTTTGATACCCCCACCATTAGCGGCCATAGATGGCAAGCGTAGCAGTGACCCCAGATATGGTAGCCACTGTGATACCCCAGCCTACTGGGTGACGTCATGTGAAATCTATGTATAGCATCCTCATCCTCATCCTCAAGACATTAGACGCATTTTGATGCTAAACGTCACGCCTGTAGATGCTAAATGTCACGCTAAATGTAATATGTCCCTGATTATTTCTTATAAAACAGAAGGTCTGTCAGAATTTGTCTTATTTTCCTTAATTCGACTCACCTTGTATTAGTCCTGGTGCATTCTAAACCCACTGTTTGGGATTCCCATTAGTTTTAAAATGATGTCACACTCCCAACAGCTATTTGGGTCAGATCGCCAGAAAATGTACAATTCCCCTTCAACAATCCTCTCAAATAACCCAAGTTTAAGACACAAATGAGGTTTTATTTTCAGTTCAACATGACCAAACAGATTATTTGAATCAAGGCAATAACAAATATACCCAAATATACCCTGGTATTGACCATTTTTCAGTCGAATTTAGTAGAATTTGCTCAATGTGTTGATCTGCCAATTGTTCATTTTCTGACGATCTGGCCCATATGGGTTTGAAATGAGTGGAACAAAAGGTAGAGAGTATTTAGATTTTGTCAGCTGGGAGTGTAGCTTTAAATGGCAGCTTCTAATGACTGGCCGACTTGATGGATGCGTCTTACTAATCGTCGAGTGAAAGGGGAATTTAAATGCAAGCCTCTTTAAGATTCTTGTCGTCAGTTATCCCCTCACTCCCTCTGAAAAATTCATTGAACGGTCCCAATTGTAAGTCTAACGGTCCCAATTCTAAGTCTATTGAATAGATTCTATTGCTGGTGGCGTTGAAATTAAATAGATTTATGCTTATTTCCCGAATAAAATTTCTATTTAATTAAGTCACACTGTTAAAAAGGTGCACATGTGCCTATGATCACAGTGATAAACTTTCGGGCAATCAATTCTAGTGCAATTTCCCTGTCAGATTCTATCATGATGTCTCTAAAAATGATGAATATATTGCAAATCCTTTGGATAGTCTAGATCTATAATGCATTATAGATCTAGACCATCCAAAGTATTTGCAATCTATTCGTTATTTTTTATTATTATACTTTAATTCTAAATATCACGTGGTATTTGGAATAATGTAAACTCTCACTCTCCAATTTAAGACGAGCCGTAACATTACTCACCAATTTATGAATATGTATCTACCTTGTCATTATATTATATCCTTCTTATCCTTATCCTATGATTTTCAAGGAGATACCGGGAAGATCTCAGTATTACATTGAGAGGGACCATTCCTCTTCAGTATCACATTAACAGAAATGTATATGTTTATTGAATAAAAGTTTTATAATAATAATAAAAAAAGTATAATAATACAAAATAATAATAATTATGTTGATCTGATTATAAATTAAAGCTGAACTCTCAGCTAACGTTGGTCAAAAACTAAAGATTTTCTACTTTTTGTTCCGTTCTTTTCCAGCCCATCTAAATCTCCCTTAACCAAAAGTTTGCTACAGGGTTTCATAAACGTTTATGTGGGTCAGATCTTCAGAAAATGTACAATTGGCAGTTCTACACATTTAGGAAATTCTGCTAAATTAGGCTGAAAAATGATGAATACCGGGTATATCTGAGTATATTTAGGATCGCATTGATTCAAAGTATCAGTTCTGTTATATTAAACTGCATTTTGAAGCTCATTTTTGGCCTAAATGTGAGTTATTTGAGACGATTCGGGAAGGTGAATTGTACATTTTCTGAAAATCTGACCCATATACGATTTAAATTTCGGAGCTCCGCTGAAATATATTCCCTGTGGTGGCTTCACTTATTATCGCTCACCGGCAGCCATTTTCCCTCAGACAATTCAATTTTAATTCTTGCATAAATATATAACCACAGCAGAATATTGATAAATTCAGTCCTATAAGTCATAATATGAGTAACCCTTGTATAAATATATAACCACAGCAGAATATTGATAAATTCAGTCCTATAAGTCATAATATGAGTAACTCTTGTATAAACATATAACAGCAGCAGAATATTGATAAATCCAGTCCTATAAGTCATAATATGAGTAAATTTGGTCATATATTTTTCTCTTAATAGCTGACAGTGCAGCTTTAACCCAGACTATGATATAGGGCATATGTGATGTGTTAAAGGAAAATGAGTCATAAGTAGCAACAAATGAATTTTGAGATATCATCATTTTTGAAATGAGGTTTCTGGGTGGGCAATTAAGCTCTAGTAAAGTAGCTAAATATCCTCAATAGGATGACCTTATGAATGCATGGATGTATTTCACACACTCTCTTAAAATTTGGTACACATATTCATACGACATGCGACAGTAGATACCCCAAAAATGAGAATGTCCCTCAAAAGAAATCTCTTGGATGAAATACTTTGAAAATTAGCATTCTTTTGCGACTTGTGACTCATTTCCCTGGAACACATCACGTGGGTCAGATTTTCAGAAAATGTGCAATTGGCAGCTCTACACATTTAGGAAATTCTCCTAAATTAGGCTGAAAAATGAAGAATACCGGGTATATATATCTGAGTATTGGTATCGCATTGATTTAAAGTATGAGTTCTGTTATGTTAAACTACATTTTGAAGCTCATTTTTGTCTTAAATGTGGGTTATTTGAGAGGATTGGTAAAGACGAATTGTACATTTTCTGAAAATCTGACCCACATATAGCCCTATGTAGTGGTAATCCACTCTAGGTTATAGTGAACTCTTGAAATAACAGTTTAAGGAAATGATCTAAAAGGGGTTATATAGGAAAGTCGACCTGGAGAACACATCCATCCATTGATGTGAGTTTGAGGAAGGGGTGGGTTCAGAGGTGGAGCCTTATCTGCTGAGCTCCATCATGGTGACCCCTGACCTAGCGACCAATGAAGCGTGACCGTCAGTGCTGTTCTACAGGCCCCAGTTTAATTCTTCCAGAACATTTTCTATTTCAATTTCCATGTAGCCTTCAGGTTCTCTTATTTGTCTTTCCCAACCTACTTAAATCTCTTAAAAACATATAGGGTTGAAATCGCCAGAAATTGTACAATACCTCTTCACCAATCCTCTTAAATAATCCAAATTTATGACAACAATAAAGTTAAAAATTTAGTCAAACATTACCAAACAGTTTGTTTGAATCAAGGCAATATCAAATATACACTGATATACCTAGTATTGACCATTTCTCAGTCTAATTTAACAGAACTTACTTAATATGTAGATCTGCAGATTGTACATGTTCTGATGGTGTCGTCCATTTCATAACATTGTTATCAACTAATAATAGCCTGGAATGCCAGAACCAAAAAGCAATAGTCAAAATAGAGGAAATAAAAGTAAAGGAGAAGTCGGAAGAACTGCTGCAGAAGAGGCTACCCACTAATAGTATAAGCAAAATATACAATTTTTTATATTTCATTTAAAGTCTCATGGTGATGATGTAGTTGTGGTTATCATTATAGTTACTATCATTCAATACATTGTTTCATTTGACCGAAATACTTGGAAGTATATCCAATGTATGATTACAACAAAACGTCCATACTTGTGTACACAATACCGACACTAATTAGACTTAGGTAATTAACTAATAATTTTACCATCTCATGTTATAATTAAGTCCATCGAACCCCTTGGGAGTATATCCAAGAAGAAAAACACTGTTAAAGGTCATTTGTATTGTATTGTATTTTATTTTATTTTATTTGTTTTCATTCTTATTGTTAGCCATAGGTCCATCTGACACAACTCATTTACTCAACATTATTATATTTTATTTCTTCTCCTCATAACCTAAGTTAAAAATCAAAATTAAAGGTAACCGCCGGCAGAAATGGAATTAACTTTTCATATAGGCACGTAGACCCTTTTGTCGTTCCATATTGTATCTTGTATTAAGTCAGACAAATAAAAGATTCTCTTATCTTATCTTATCTTATTTAAAGGCCTATTGTAAAGAATGGCATTTTTGGGTGGATCTTGATCCAATTAGCCATGGCTGGATCACATACCCACACGTGGATCTAGCTGGGAGGGGAATGACTTTTTTTTAAAGGTAAATACCAGTGTTCACTTAAAAAATGAATGAATCATGGAATTTTCATTAAACTTTGGATTTAGAAAGAACATAGTTGGGGGAACCCAGAAAGCCCCAAAAAAACATATGTCATTGGATTAGTTTTTATTTCAGGGACCACTGAAATTTATTACTGTTCACTATAGAAGTCTATGGAAAAACGGGTATTTTCTGCATTTTCCCCAATAGCATATGATTGAATCATACGATTTTCTTTTAAATCTGCATATACATTGCTGACATGTTATTCTACCCTCTCAATTAAAAAAAATAAGGGGTCATTGAACTAAAAAAAAAGTTATTCAGCTAAATTTGTATCACAATGAGCTTCCCCCATTGAAATCAATAGTGAAGGGAAGTAAACTTCACTCATCCCTAAAACACAAAATAATATGATAATATCCAGTTTTTTTGGCATTTTGTATCCCCCCAACCATGTTCTTTCTCAATACAAAGTTTGAACAAAATATATTGAATTCTATTGTTTCATGCATTAGTTCCTTGAATTCCCGCCTGCTGCAGTGCTGACAACACTGGTATTTATCTTTAAAAGAAATTTTATTGCGTGACAGTTTCAGCGAGCTGATAATCTCATGTGCACAAGAGCTTTGTCAAATTAATACCGTATCACATGAAATCCACACATATTATATGAACAGATACTAAACTATGAGGGTCTTCCAGAACCAAATATTGTTTTAACATTTAGCAATTACAATTTATAACAGTGGAATAAGACAAATCTTGCCCCAGCTAATAAGAGCTTGGCATTAGCTATACAAGATGAACATAAAGAAGGGAACAAATTTATAATGCGGTAGCTAACGCTGACCCCTCCACCCGGCCGGCCTAATTAATGTTTGCTGCTCTGAGGTAATCAGTGGGCAGGGGGCAAGGGCAAGTGGGAAGTGGGGGATAACCAGCTTGGATCTGGGTCAGATTTTCAGAAAATGTACAATTCACCTTCCCCAATCCTCTCCAATGACCCATATTTAAGTCAAAAATGAGCTTCAAAATACAGTTTAAAATAACATAACTGATATCTTAAACCAACACAATACCAAATCTACGCAGATATACCCGGTTTTCATTATTTTTCAGCCTAATTTAGCAGATTTTACTAAATGTGTAGAGCTACCCATTGTACATTTTCGGAAAATCTGACCTATATGAGAGTAAGGGAGGGGTGGGGGAAACAAGGGAATCTTATCTTATCTTATCTACCCCGTGGACAATGCATGACCTTGGCATGATTTGGGGCGGAGGTCAGTCTACATGGAGGAGAAGGATTCTCCCTTGTCCAATTAGAATAGGAAAGGGAAGCATGCACATGAATTAATTAAGTGTTTTCCTTTAGTATAAATAAAGCTTGATGCAAGGTCTCAAGCACTCCTTTCCTGGATCGAGCTGACAAACATCAACGGTCTCTGACTTCATCCTTCAAACTCGATTTAAGACCGAATCTCTGAGCAAATTGCTCTTGACACTATAATATAGTACAATATAGTACAACATAATAACAATAACAATACATGACCATGTTAGTTATAAAGTCATTTAAGACCGATCATTTAGTAAAACATATCAGTTATTCAAACTTTGTTGTATTGCCCGCAAGCAATATCGCTTCAGTTACTGACCAGCTAAACAGTATACAGAGCCTATGTTATCTCTATGGGCTGAGCATATCAAGCGTGAAATAATACCATATACACCACAATATTTTTATTTATTTGTAATTAGTCTCTGATTTATGTGGGTATTTAAAGCAGCAACCAAAGCTCTATAATATAAGCATCTGTTGATGTGACTAAACCATATCAACTTCTGTTATTGGTTCATAGCCGATGAGTAGACCATTGACTTTATTATACCAATAATAAATGCTCCTTTTGTTTCCTGAGGCTGTAGAGAGTTTGTGAGATATCAATGTATTTATTGCATGTCCTGCATGTATTGCAGCCAGTGGGTGGCTGGTGGCTGGGTGTGGAATATAGACGGACATGCATGTGGGTCAGATTTTCAGAAAATGTACAATTCAATTTTGCCAATCCTCTCAAATAACCCAAATTTCAGACGAAAATAAAGTTTAAAAAACAGTTCAACCTAACCAAACAGATTGCTAGAATCAATGCAGTGTTGAATATACTCGAATTTACCTAGTATTGACCAAATTGCAGCCTAATTTAGCAGAATTTACTAAATGTGTAGAGCTGACAATTGTGCATTTTCTGAAAATCTGACCTGTGTAGTAAACAACATCTTCTTACTTAAAGCCCTCTGTCCTCTGAGGCAAGTTTCACATGGGGTTGTGGTTGGGGAGTCAGCCTATAGTCGGCTGACAGATTGAGACACAGTTTGACTCCTTCATCCAATTGATTGTAGGCACTCCGCTGATACCACCAGCCACTCTCAGCCACTCTCTGTTTCTCCTCTGACTGCCCTTTCTTGTAGAAATAATCGGCTCAATCTTCTCACCTGGGAAAAGCAATGGGAGCTAAGCACATGGATGACTGGCCTGACTTTCCCCTGATCCACCTCCCACTGCCCCCATCAATATAATTGACTCAGTGGACATATAGGGAGGGTATAGAGGGGTCTCCACTGGCTGCGGTAAGCTCTGCAGTAAGCCTTGCGATGGTGTTGTGCTGGTTCTGTAGGTGGAGAGGAATGACGAGGTCATGCCAACATGGTTCACTGGCTATGTAGGCAGGACCTCGCCACTCCTCACCATCACAACACCATTGCAAGGCTTACCACACAGCTTACCGCAGCCAGTAGAGACCCACCCTTGAAACTTCAAATAGGGCTATGGGTATATAGTATTATATAATATTTTTGGCCTGCAATGCTAAGTCTGTGTGGATTGTTTATTTCCAGTCATTGGTATAAGTGAACGATTAAATGTAGTTAATTTGCTCACCGCCACCATGACACTTACGCTCCATATAATAATAAGTGGATTTAGCGACGAAATTAGTATATATGAGAAATAGACCAGAATGGTGTGAGCGATCCAAATACAAGATATTCTTGTTTGAGCTTCTGTAGTATAAAGTTCTTTTTTTATAGGAGATGTAAAAATGTGCCAAACCAGCGTCTGGAACGCCGTCTCCAAATGGAGATCAGCAATGGAAATGGACTTGGACATGGACATGGAAATAGCAAAAGCACTAACGTTAAATGCCATCTAGACTAGATATATATGTGATGTGTTATAGACAAATGAGTCACAAGTCGCAAAATTGTTATTTTTTCAAAGTGTTTTATTTACAAGATATATTTGTATAAAATGCATAAACAAGAATAAGCTCTGATAAGACAGAATGCTTTCTGTAGAATGAATACATGTACCGAATTTCAAGACAGTGACTTAAAAATATTCATGCATTTCTAAGGTCACCTTATAAAAGTATATTTAGCTACTGTAAATGTCTACCCAGAACATCTTTTTCAAAACTAAAAATATCAAACTGAATATATAGAAGTATTTATTAGATGTCCTAATGTTTATCATCATTGGAATCAGCTTGATCTCATCTTTTCAAATTATGATGATATCTCAAAATCCATTTTTTGCGACTTGTAACTCATTACCCTGAAACAGATCACATATATAAATAGAGAAGGAATTCACATAAACAGTATTGCTATGTTGCATGGGCAACTTCTACACATTTATAAAATTCAGATTTTGGCTGAAATACTGGGAGTATTCTTTCCCTGAAGGTGAAAAATAGGTCCTACCCGAAACTAAATTGTATAAAGACAATTTTGGCATCAAATGAAGCGTAATTCTGTGTAGAAAAATCCGCAAAAATCGGTTTAAATGTTTTTAAATAGTTATTTCAATACATGTTATTTTTCGGCACATCTACCCTGCATAATAAGCGGAATCCCAAGTAGCATAACATATCCAAAATTCACAAAGATCTGTTTTGCTGATTTTCTTTTATGTACATTTGAATGTTATTTTATAATTTCTTTATTATTTCTTTTTCGGCACCGACCCCCCCGAGGGGGATGGTGCTTAACATAATTAGCTTGATCTTGTTTTGTCCCCAATCGGAAAGGATATCTATGTGAAATAGGAAAAATCCAAAATATCCAAGACTTTTCTTTTGGAATATCCTTATATATCCGTTCTTGGAATATCCTTATCCGTTTTTGGAATATCCTTTTCCTTTTTGGAATATCCTTTCCTTTTCGGAATATCCTTTTCATTTTTGGAATACCCACTGTATTAGGCTATTCTCAACTCTTTACACCCAAATGTACCATGTATTCCTATGCCATGTGTATATGTCCAATGAAACAATATGGGGTTGAGAGGGAGAGGGAGGGAGAGCAGGACAGGGAGAGGGAGAGGGAGGGTGAGTAGAAGGGTGAGAGGGAGAGGGAGAGAGAGGGGGAGAGGGAGAAAGAGAAAGGAAGAAAAGAAAGCATGGCAGGGAAGGAGACATGTGTGTGAACATAGTCTAGTTGCTATGGTGACCACTGGTCAGTAATCACTCATGCATACAGCTGGCAGCCACACACAGTGGTCATGTATTACATAACAGGGGATGTCTCCTTTGGTACAGAGACAAAAGTAGTGTACCAGAGGGGAAATAGAACTCACCAGAGGAGAAATAGGGAAAAGGTGGGGGGATATACTTTTGTGTGGTGGATATCGCAGGGAAATAGTCAAATCTGCTCGGAAATAGGAAGTGAGGAGTTGGAAAAGAATTTGTAGTATGTGAAATAGCATGTACCAAAGAGGAAAAGACTGTACCGATTTCGTCATTGGTACATATGTCTACTTTGGGACGCAACAGATCTCATCTTTTCAAATATGATATGATCTCAAAATTATTTTTTGTTACTTGTGACTCATTTTCGTGTGACACTCTATCTCTGTTTCCTGGGTGAGATCATAAACCGCCTCCCTCTCAGCTCTCCTGCCCTTGATATAACCATACTAAATGTGTTGATAAGGGCGTAAAGCAACCAATCTCACTCACTCACTCCCTCTCAGCCCTCCCGCCCTTGATATAACCATACTAAATGTGTTGATAAGGGCGTAAAGCAACCAATCTCACTCACTCACTCCCTCTCATCCCTCCCGCCCTTGATATAACCATACTAAATGTGTTGATAAGGGCGTAAAGCAACCAATCTCACTCACTCACTCCCTCTCAGCTCTCCCGCCCTTGATATAACCATACTAAATGTGTTGATAAGGGTGTAAAGCAACCGATCTCACTCACTCACTCACTCTCAACTCCCCCACCCTTGATATAACCATACTAAATGTGTTGATAAGGGCGTAAAGCAACCAATCTCACTCACACACTCACTCTCAACTCCCCCGCCCTTGATATAAGTCGTGCCTCCATGTTCTCACAAGTGGTCCTGGGTATGACCATAAAGTGCCTTACTGTCTCTTTTCCTCTGTCTCTCTCTCCCTTCTTCTCTATCTCTATTTCCTGGGTATGATCATAAACTGCCTCCCTCTCAGCTCTCAGCTCTCCCGCCCTTGATATAACCATACTAAATGTGTTGATAAGGGCGTAAAGCAACCAATCTCACTCCCTCACTCCCTCACTCACTCCCTCACTCACTCACTCACTCACTCTCAACTCCCCCGCCCTTGATATAACCATACTAAATGTGTTGATAAGGGCGTAAAGCGACCAGTCTCACTCACTCACTCACATCACATATGTTGGAGGAGGTGCCCCTTGTTTTCTCCGCCTGATGAGAGTGGATGAAAGAGATAAACCCTGTGAACCCAGCATTACTCGACGTTCACCCCATCAGCAGCAGGAGAGGGCTGGGTGCACTACTGCAAGTGCTATATTCCCTAAAGTATATTCTTACATCTTTCTAATGGGTTTGAGAAGACTCACCTGTATCCATAGATGTGTGTATTGATCCAATTATACTTTTACCTGCTGTTGTGTTCTTGTCACTTGAAACATACATGTACTAGTTGACGCCCTACAGCATGGTAGTACTGATATGTCGGTCAGATTTTCAGTAAATGTACAATTGGCAGCTGTACACATTAAGTAAATTCTGCTAAATTAGGCTGCCATTTGGTCAACACTAGGTAAATTCTAGTATATTCGGCATTGCATTGATTCTAGCAATCTGTTTGGTTAGGTTGAACTGTATTTTGAACTTTATTTTCGTCTGAAATTTGGGTTTTTTGAGAAGATTGGCAAAGTTGAATTGTACATTTTCTGAAAATCTGACCCATGTGTTGTGTTATAGAACACAAGAACAATCTGGATACTCAAAAAACGAACTATGAGTTTCAAATGGCGATGATGATATTACCTTTGGTTATTTTTGTTTGGTATGCATGGAAGACCTGCACGGTCCATGGTGCAGATTGTATTGGCCGTTTCTAACAACTGTATTGTACTTGAGATGTTGGAATAAAAATCCTATATATATATTATATAGAAAAATCTCTCACAAGTCGCAAAATTGATATTTATAAGTGGCTTATTCACAAGATATCTTTGTCGAAATGTTTTTATTTTTGGGGGTGTTTAATGCTGTTTGTAGCATGAATACATTAATCAAATTTCAAGACAGTGTATTAGATATATCCATGTATATCTACAGGTCATCTTATAGAGTATATCTAGCTACTCAACTATTTAATTGCCTTGGATTTAGCTAGTCCTGTAGTCAAGCCTAGTCCACTAAGCTGATTCTCAGGCAATTCTCACAGAATTCAGTGTAGAGTCCTCTGCAGCGCGAAATCGCATGAGAATTCGCTCAGTGGATTAGGCCCTTTAAGGGTGAAAGCAGTCAATGAGATAAAAGGAGTCATAGGAAACTTAAATTCCACGGCAGCCAAACATTTAAAGGGTCTTTAAACCCCCGATACATTAAGAGAAAATCTTTGTTATTGTACAAATGTAACGGCCCCAGTGGTACATTTAGTGAGCTTTACCCATTTAGATGAGAGAAAACGTAGTTCCACAGTTTAACACTCCATTCAAGGCACCACTGTTAGCCTACGTCACAATGTGGCTAAATCTTGAAATGAACATGAAGTGGCATTGTGTACATTTCAGGAGCCACCTTCTGACGTCACACAGGACCCTCAGTGCCCTCTTGTGTTGAATAGACCTTTTTACCTTAGCTTTCTCAGTTGGCCCCTGTGAGTCATTATAAGTCAGTTATAGATTAAATCTTAAACATTGAGACTAGTATATAGGATGTTGTACTTATGGAACCATAACTTTTTTTTACCCACACATTGAACTTTAACTTTAACAGAACAAAACTATTCATTAAATATTTTGAATAACAATCATCTGAGTTAGAATCATCTGACATTTCAAATCTAGTCACTCACAGGCATTATTGGATATTTATTAAAATGTCAGCCATCCAATAGATGGCGATATTTGCACAATTTGAAAATGTGGCAATATTGTCTTCATTTATTTGAAAATCCGGACCAAATTGGCCAAAAGATGGTAGAATACATTGTTCAGTGTACTTTACAATTGTTATTCAGAGGTTTATTCTGAAAGCCACCAAAATAGTCCTTAATTTGATATTTGCGTACTTTCATACGTTTCCTCGGTTTAAGACATATTAATAGTAAAAGCCTTAGTACAGAGTCTATATGGGTCAGATTTTCAGAAAATGTACAATTCGCCTTCACCAATTCTCTTAAATAACCCAGATTTAAGACCAAAATAAAGTTCAAAATACTGTTCAATCTAACCAGACAGATTGCTAGAATCAATGCAATGCCGAATATACTCGAATTTACCTAGTATTGACCAAATTGCAGCCTAATTTAGCAGAATTTACTAAATGTGTACAGCTGCCAATTGTACATTTTCTGAAAATCTGACCCATATAAGATATATGTAACGCATTCTACCTTACATTAAAAGCATCAATTTTGACCAAAGTACAACAAAAACCTTACTGTTAACCCCCTCCCTTAGCCCCCATCAACAGCTAGTCAACCGCAAAATAGCTTCTTTTTTTAAAAAGACTTTATTTTGACGGCTTCTCCAATGAGTTAACACTTGCTGCTGAGGTGCGAGCTATACCTATGATGTGTAAATTTCTAAGGCTAACTTTAAATGATAAAAAACGGCTTATGCTAAATGAGCTAACAAGCTAACAAGTAAGGTATCGAGACATAGATGAGCAAAGATGACAGAGAGAGGCGATTGTTTTTTGCGCTTGCTAGTCAATCCTTATAGTATAAGGCATGTGTAGGAAGACCAGGTCCAGATCTGATGTGTACAACCTATTTTTGTACCAATTAGTGACTAGCAACTAGCAAATAAAGATTATTATTATTATTACTATTATGCTCCTATGGGAACCAATAGGAGATTATAGCTGAGGCCGAAGGGGCTTGTTACTTCACCTTGTTCTTCACTAATTGGGTCAGATTTTCAGAAAATGTACAATTCAACTTCGCCAATCTTCTCAAATAGCCCAAATTTCAGACAAAAATAAAGTTCAAAACACAGTTCAACCTAACCAAACAGATTTCTAGAATCAATGCAATGTTGAATATACTCGAATTTATCTATGTATTGACCAAATTGTAGCCTAATTTAGCAGAATTTACTAAATGTGTAGATCTGCAAATTGTACATGAAAATCTGACCCAATTACCATGGTTCAGGTAGTCAGGTGAACCCCAAAGCACAGGACACCTGTGTATCCATTCTAACTATTGCACCACTTGAGAGCGCATGTAAAATCATTTCTTTACTTGTTACTTGTTGGAATAAAGGGGAGGATTAGTTTCATCCCATTGAAGCCCACTTCTTATTCTTCAGTGTATCAATCCACGCCTCCTGTCGACAGTCAGTTATATTAATATTATTATCATATGGGTCAGATCGTCAGGAAATGTACAATTCACTCTCACCAATCCTCTGAAATGTTGTCAATTTAATGTGAAAATTAGGTTCAAAATACAGTTCAGTATTACCAAATCCATTATTTAAATCAACACAATAACAAATATACTCAGATATACCTAATATTTCCCATTCTTCAGCTGAATTTAACTGAACTTAATGAATGTTTAGAGCTGTCAATTGAACATTTTCCGACGATCTGACCCATATACAAACCGGCAAGCAGATTCCATGCCTTTATATTGGTGTTGTTCTTCTGTTTGCGCTTTTCCTGCTTGGCCAAAGGTTCTTCTATTCGTCTAATGGGACATAATTAGAAGAACTAAAATCAATAGGGGACTTGCATATCCGCCATCTTGAATCGTGATTGACATGGAATTATGGGACTTATGGTACAGTTTAAAATCAATAGAAAACATGGGATATTTATCGGTGTTGCCAATGGCATGTGTTATACATGTTTCCATAACACAAGTCCCTATCTTTCCCATGATGCATTTAGTTTTTATAGATCATTCATACAAGCGATGATATTGGTGAAAATCTTTTCCAATTTTCAACAAAAATGTTGCTAAATATTTGTATACATCTCAAACCTGAACTGAATCTATACCAGCATGCGACATGCAAAACCCCTATAAATAGATACATACAAAGATTGATAGACAAACAGACAGATAGATCGATAAATAATTAGGCATGGCAGATGGATGGAAAGGTGGATGTAGATAACTAGATCTAACGATAGACAGATCTATAGATCTATAGATCTATATACATGGGTCAGATTGTCAGAAAATGGACAATCGACAGATCTACATATTTAGTAAATTATGTTAAATTAGACTGAGAAATGGTCAATACTAGGTATATCGGAGTATTTTTGATATTGCCTTGATTCAAACAATCTGTCTGGTTATGTTGGACTGGAATTTTGACCTTATATCTGTCTTAAATTTGGATTATTTGAGAGGATTGGAGAAGGGGGATTGTCCTTTTCCCGGCGATTTCACCCATATATAGATACGCATTTGTCCATATGTGATGTGTTTCAGGAAAATGAGTCATAAGTCGCAAAATCAATATTTTTCAAAGCGTTTTTTTCACAAGATCACATTATTGGAATGTTCTGATCTTTGAAGAGTGGGTCACCTATGGTTATGTCAATCGATGTATCAAATTTCAGGACAATCTATGTAATACATCCTTTGGTTTTAAAGGTCCTCATATGGACTACATTTAGTTACTTTACTGTTTAGTGACCCCTAGAAATATTGGAAACTTTTTTTAAAAAAACCCGAAAATATCAAACTTAAAATCTAGAAATACTTATTAGATTATTAGACTGTTTACTATCATTGGAATCGGCTTGATCTCATCTTTTCAAATATAATAGTATCTCAAAATCTATTTTTTGCGACTTATGACTCATTTTCCTGAAACACATCACATATGGTACTCTCAATAAACATTCAATCCACATAGCATCAGCATTTCATTTAAAGGCGAACACATTATTAGCATTTGGGTCAGATTTTCAGAAAATGTACAATTCAACTTCGCCAATCTTCTCAAATAAGACAAATTTCAGACAAAAATAAAGTTCTAATACAGTTTAACTCAACCAAACAGATTCCTAGAATCAATGCAATGCCGAATATCAAGGAATTTACCTAGTATTGACCAAATTGCAGCCTAATTTAGCAGAATTGACTAAATATGTACAGCTGCCAATTGTACATTTTCTGAAAATCTGACCGATTTATTAAAAGCATTATCCCAAATCCTGCCAAGATAAACACCTTCAATCTTACCGCCTTACGTTGTCTTTCCTTTGCCAGCCAACTCAGCTTTACACACTGTGCAGAATTATTCCTTTCCCTATATATTCATTATACTAGAGCTTAGCATTCCAGAGCCACTATTTATATCAGGTAATGCCACTCGATCACTGCCGAATGAGAAAGGCTTTTGCACGTGCCAGCCAGTACAAGACCAGAATCGGTAGAGCATTACCACTAAATCCTTGGGCGCCTTGAGGCCTGGGCTGAGAATCATTGGAGGGTTGGACGACCATAGGTCACATAATAAAATATGAAGGGGTTGACAGTTACAGCCTGGGCGCCAGACACCTCCCAGAAGTGAGCCATCAAAAAGATTTTCTTCTTATATGTTTGCAACGTAAAGCTTAAGCACCGAGACGGTGCCTTGTATTTAAGCGGATGGATCTGTGTGTATGTGTGGTGGTGGTAGTGGTGGTGGCAGCTTTTCTAAGAATATTACATATATGTGGGTCAGATTTTCAGAAAATGTACAATTAGCAGCTCTACTCATTTAGAAAATTTTGCTAAATTAAGCTGAAAAATGATGAATACCAGGTATATCTGAGTATATTTGGGATCGCGTTGATTTATAGTATCAGGTCTGTTATGTTAAATTGCATTTTGAAGTTCATTTTTGTCTTAAATGTGGGTTATTTGAGAGGATTGGTGAAGGCGAATTGTACATTTTCTGAAAATCTGACCCATATGGGATGCCGCAAAAATGATATTTTTCAAAGTGATTTATTCCAAGATTTCTTTAGTGGAATGTTTTCATTCTTGGGGTATGTAGTGCTTGAAGGTGTAGGAATACATGTACCAAATTTCACAACAGTGTATGGAATATATCCTTGCATTTCCAAGGTCATCTTACAGGGTATATTTAGCTAATTTATACTAGTGAATGTCCGCCCAGAATTTAAAAAAAAATAAATACAAATACAAACTTAAAAATAGAAATTCGTATTACATCCTACTGTTTACTATAATTAGACACGGCTTGATCTCAATATTTCAAATATAATGATATCTCAAAATCCATCTTTTGCGATGTGTGACTCATTTTCCTGGAACACATCACATATTCGATTATGTGAAGTTTTAGGAAAATGTGTCACATATACGTACAATTTCAAACTTGACTCAAAATGTGATGTGTTGCAGAAAAATGAGTCCCAGGTCGCAGAAATGGTATTTTTCAAATGTCGTTATCGTAAGAACTCTTTATAGGAATAATTTTTTTTATAGATTTGTGTTCTTAGTAAGAGCAAAATATGTAAAAGATGTAGCCTACAGATTACAAGACGGTGTGCGAATTGTTTCTAAGCGTTTCAGAGGTCATCCTATATGGTCATTAGATCTCTATTGGTCCTGGGTATGACCAAAAAGTGCCTTTCTGTCTCTTTTCTCTGTCTCTCTCTCCCTTCTTCTCTATCTCTATTTCCTGGGTATGATCATAAACTGCCTCCCTCTCCGCTCTCCCGCCCATGATATAACCTTCAATGTGTTGATGAGGGCGTAAAGCAACCAATCTCACTCCCTCTCAGCTCTCCCGCCCTTGATATAACCATTTGAAATGTGTTTATAAGGGTGTAAAGCAACCAAACTCACTCACTCACTCACTCACTCATTAGATCTGTAATGCCATGCATTAGGCTCACTTTTTATATACTTCTTACAAATCTATTTTTTTATGTACAAATGGGTGCACATGCACATGTGTGAAACCGCCAGAAAATGTCCAAAATGTCCAACATAACCAAACCGGTTGTTTAATTCAAGGCAATATCAAATATACTCAGATATACATAGTGTTGACTATTTCTCAGTCTAATTTAAACAAATTTACCAAATACAATGTATGTAGATCTGCAGATTGTACATTTTCTGTAGATCTGACCCAAAAATATAGGACGAAAAAAGAATTATCTTATCTTATCCTATATGTTTATTTCATTCTTCGTCAACAAATCAAGAATACAAGTTGAAAGATCTAATTTTATATAAATTCATTTCAGCAGATGATTATAATCATGTTCAGTGGCGTTTTCATTTTATCTGACTTTACTTTCCTCGACCATTAACTATATCGTCAATTGATGCCCCAGTGATATGGAATAAGCTGGGAAGAATTGGATTCTTCCACTAAAATGTATTTGTATAGTGCGTTCTTTTTATATATTCATCACAAAACACAGTGCATCCTTCATCTTAGCTATCTCCTAGTTCTCTCTTAGATAGTCTCTTTCACTATTCAGCTACATGAGAAAGGTCAAGATTTGTGTAAGGTAATAGCCATTTTACCAGACTTAGCTAGACTAAGACTGAGGCTGTTCCCTACCCGTCCAACACACTATCTTGCTATGTTTATAATATGTTTAATGTCTGTATTACAATGTTATTTTATGTGTATTGGCTGATAAATACTCCTAATAAAAAAAAAGTCCAGTAGGAAGACCTGCAGGTTGTAGAATCTGAGAAACTTTGTTTTTAATGTACTTGTACAAAAAGGAAATAAAATCTATTTATATATACTAAATATCCTTGCAATACCTCCATATATATACACGTTAATTTCAGACCCAGTATTGAAAACACGATTTGGTGCATTGGAAACATGCAAATAAACACAGGCATAGTAGTAATCGATCCTACTCGGTCCAGTTGGTACGCGACACCCTATTGATTGCCAAGATATGAACCTATATAGAAGCTATTCAGCCTACCATTGCCTTTCATTAAGTTTGGTCTAGAGGCTAATTGGAATCGATCCTATGGTGTGTATTAGTTTCGCCTACCCCTCTAGCGATATCACAGTCATAGCCGCCATTTTAACCCATCGCTCTGTGTGCAAAACTTGTGAGGGATGAGGGAGAAAAAATGGGGAAAAGATTACAGAGCCTTTACTCTCAATTGTGAATGGAGAAACTGATATTACTCCCCAAAGTGCTTTTGTTACTGGGGCTATTGGTTCCGGCCCTTTGAACGCTTTTTCATTATTCATCGCTATTTCTTTTGTATGCGGAGGACATCCTAGGGGCCGCTCCGGTTGACGGTGGTAATGAAACCCCGAGGATGTTTTATAATTCAATGAAATTATTTTTGAGAATGTCATGGTATCGAGGGCATTTATCTGTCGGTGGTAACGCCCGTGACAGCTCGGGGCTATGACGTTTCAATTTATCTTCATTCTGTACCTCAAGGGGGCACTTCCATCAATGATTCTTTATTGATATCTGATTGTCGTCTGCTCCGACCGGAAATGGCGGGAACCGCAAGCTTCCGGCGAGCGGGCGCAGAATCAGTAATAGAATGCCAAAGAAATAAGTGCAAAATGTTGTCCTGGGGACATAGCTAACATACTCAGCGAATCGCTCGCTTTATTATGTATAGAGTCCACCGTTTCCACCTCTGTTGAAAAAGGACGCGTGTACATTTCCCCTTCATACAATGTAAAGAAGTGTTAAGTATTATTACACCGTTACCTCAAACAGCAGTGGCGGTCTGTAAAAGATAAATGAATTTAAGGCGAAAATATATATGAAAGCGCAATACAATCTAGGCCCAAAGATGAGAGAGTCCCTTCAAACGGAGGGAAAGGATCTCGCCTCAAACGCCTCAAAGTGCCATTATAATTAAGACCGCAGCATGTCATTATAACCCCATTTAGCGAAGTAGGCGTCCAATCACTGACATACCATTCTTATCTGATCTGAGGGTTTGGGCCTAGACTGAGTACTACTCCGACAGGGCAGGTATCCAGTTTAACTATATGGGTCAGATCTTCAGAAAATGTACAATCGGCAGATCTATATATCTAGTAAATTTTGTTAAGTTATACTGAGCAATGGTCAAAGCTATGTATATATGAGTATATTTGAAATTGCTTTAATTCAAACAATCTGTTCGCTTATGTTGGACTGAATTTTGAACCTTATTTTGTTATTAAATTTGGATTATTTGAGAGGATTGGTGAAGGGGAATTGTACATTTTCTGGCGATTTCACCCATATATTAAAACCAAAATGACACATTCATCTGTTTAATTGAGGGATAAAAAATAAACGGGACTACCGACTAAAATGTGACAACTAGATTGCCGTTCAGACGCCCTACAATGGTTCTGCCATCTTGTATTTTCTCTGTAAGGTGATCTGTATTCAGTTGACCAGTCCATATGTGTTGTTGTGTCTACAGCAGGGAAGCCGGCCTGTGAGGAGGCGGTGCATTAGTTGTAGGCTTCATCTCGTTTCCTCAGCAGACCCTTCTTTTCCTCATCGCTCTTTCTCTCTATTTCTCTCAGGCCTCACTCCCCGTCTCTCCTATATTACTTCTCTCTCTTTTCTCCCCTCCTCTCCCCTCCTACAACTTCTCTCTTGGATCTTGGCTCTTTGACTCTCTCTCCCTTTCTCTCATTGTCTTCTCTCCCGTTGCTCTCCATTCCTCTCCATTCCTCTCCCTTCCTGTACCCTCCACTCCCTTCCTTCCCTTCCTCTCCCCTCCTCTCGCCTCCTCTCTCTTCCTCTCACTGTCTACTCTCCCCTCCTCTCCCCTCCTCTGCCTTACTCTCCCCTCCTCTCCCTTTCTCTCACTCCTATCCTTCGCTCCCTGCCACCCCCTCCTCTCTCTATACCTCCTTAGCTCTCTCCCCCTTTCTCTCTCCCTTACTCTCCCCTTTCTCTCTCCCTTACTCTCCCCTCCTCTCCATATACCTCCTTGGTTCTCTCCCCCTTTCTCTCTCCCTTACTCTCCCCTCCCCTCTCCATATACCTCCTTGACTCTCTTCCCCTTACTCTCCCCTTTCTCTCTCTCTCTTACTCTCCCCTCCTCTCTCATATATATACCTCCTTGATTCTCTTTTCCTTTCTCTCTCTCTTACTCTCCCCTCCTCTCTCTCTATACCTCCTTGGCTCTCTCCCCCTTTCTCTCTCCCTTACTCTCCCCTCCTCTCTCTCTCTATACCTCCTTGGTTCTCTCCCCCTTTCTCTTCCCCTTACTCTCCCCTCCTCTCTCCATATACCTCCTTGGCTCTCTCCCCCTTTCTCTCTCCCTTACTCTCCCCTCCTCTCTCCATATACTTGTTCTCTCCCCCTTTCTCTCTCCCTTACTCTCCCCTCCTCTCTCCATATACCGTACCTCCTTGGTTCTCTCCCCCTTTCTCTCTCCCTTACTCTCCCCTCCTCTCTCATATATATACCTCCTCGGCTCACTTCCCCTTTCTCTCTCCCTATTCTCTCACAACCTCTGTCTCTATACCTCCTTGGCTCTCTCCCCCTTTCTTTCTCTTACTCTCCTCTCCTCTCTCTCTCTATACCTCCTTGGTTCTATCCCCCTTTCTCTCCCCATTCTCTCACAACCTCTCTCTCTATACCTTCTTGGCTCACTTCCCCTTTCTCTCCCTATTCCCTCACAACCTATCGCCCTATACTTGTTTGACACTTTCTCTCACTCCCCCTTTCTCAGTGTCACTTTTTCTCTCGCTCTATTTACTTATTTCTAATTATCATGTGTGCCCCATTCTCTGCCTGTCTCAGTCTCTTCCTCCTGTTGCCACTCCTATAGGATCATCTGATTACAGTAGAAGTTGACTGGGGCACTAACATGAATACGCTGGTTACCCCAATAAATCAATAATGAAACTATAACGCTCACCTGGTCTTCCCCTCCGACCAGCTTACATGACATGATTTACTAACCACATAATAATTCCACCTGTCACTCCAACGACAATAAAAAATGTTTAAAAAGAATTTATTGGAAACAAATGACAAGTGCAAAACTTAAATAATTTGGATGTGAAGATTACCATTGAATGTCACACGAAATGATGCAGAACAAGAAGAGGTGAGAAACCAATAAATGAGGGAGGAAGTTTGCACAAACAGATTCAAATACCATTGTTTATCCAAGCTTATGAACATCATAGTTGTACCCTGATAGGGGATTCGCATAGCCGCCATTTTGAATATTGATTCGCATGAAATTATGGGACAAATGGTACAGTATAAAATCTATAGAAAACATGCCATGTTCAGCATGGACTATTTATCAAAAGCTTATTATATTATATTATATATATTATTTACAAAACATGATATTGGTGAAAACATTTTTGATAACATTTTTGATAAACATTTTGCCAAATATATGTATGTCGGATTTCATCTTGAGTATGATGATAATTAGTGTGAGTAATATTATCATTGCCCCTACGCTAATGATATAATAGATATATGGGTCAGATCGTCAGAAAATGTACAATCAACAGGTCCACACATTTAATGCAATCTGTTAAATTAGACAGAAAGATTATGAAAACTAGGAATATCTGAGTATATTTGGCATTGTGTTGGTTTTCGAAATTTGCTTGGTTGTGCTGAATTATATTTCGAACCTCATTTTTGTCTCAAAATGTGTGTTATTTGAGTGGATAGCTGGAAGCGAATTGTATATTTTCTGACGGTTTGACCCATATAATCACAGTCAGTCCACTCACAGTCAGTCCTGGGTATGACCATAAAATGCCTTTCTGTCTCTTTTCTCTGTCTCTCTCTCTCTCCTTTCTTCTCTATCTCTATTTCCTGGGTATGACCATAAACTGCCTCCCTCTCAGCTCTCCCGCCCTTGATATAACCTTTTGATATGACTGCTATACTATCAGTCAGGTAGATTGTCAGTATTTCCTCCCTATAGGATTTCTCCTCATAGTTCATATTTTCAAAATCATAGTCCTGTCGTTCCTTGTTTGTCACCATATTATTCTTGTTTTCCTGCCCGAGGGAAATTTGGTTTCCAGTATGTGTTGGCCCTAATACGTCTGGTTTTGACCGTTTCCCTGGTTCCTTTGGTGGAGGAATTCTTGAAATTCCTTTAGGAGATGGTCATCCGATCCTCCTAAGTGGGATTGCTGCCGTTGCTGTTGTTGGTAACCATTGTTGAATCCTTGATTCCAGGGTTGGTTTCCTTGCCAACTTTGGTTGTCCTGCCAGTTTTGGTTACCATTCCATTGCTGGTCATTTCCCTGGTTGGCTATATTCTGCTCGATTAACTGATTTAGCCGATTCCTAACCTCCTGCATCTGTGCTTCGTCCATTATGGGTGGATTTGGATTTAGCTCTTGGTCTGCCTCATCTAGCTGAACTTCAGCCAATACGTTCTGATCTTGTTGCACTGGTCGTCTTCTAGTGTAAGCTCGTACCTTTGGGGGATGCTTGACGACAATTCTCTTTCTCAGGTTTATAGTGAGGTCCTCCAGCTTCAGCTTATTTGGTTCTTACACCATTTGATATGACTGCTATACTATCAGTCAGGTAGAGTAGAGGTATGTTCAGGCGAAGCCAGGCTAGAGGATAGCCTATATGAATATTAATAATAATAATAATAATACGTAACAACGTAGTCCCGTTTCTAGACTAATGAATCTCATTTATTCAGCTTAATTTATACAGCTGGTCAGTTGACCATGAAGCCCATTGCGCATGCGCATTAATTACATATTCCTCCAATCGGAAGGAATCATGTGGTACATATTTACATCTCTTGAGTAATTAACCAATGACAGGCCTTAACCAATCACCTTGTAGGTGCCTCATTAAGGCAACCAATCAGGTGGTGTTAGTTGGTTCACTGTCCGTGACCTGAGGGGGTGGGTCAGTGGTGACGTCACACCAGTCTGACCCCTGGCTCCCCCTTGTGTGTAGGTGCGATATTACCATACATATATTATGAGTAATGATGCATAATAGAGAGATGGGTAATTAATGCCATTGATTAATGTTGCACAATGTTAGGCAATAAATGTATATAAGATCAAATGAGACTTGAGTAATGTTATACAATATTATGTAATCATATGTAATCAAAAAGGTGTGATTTGTGGTCGTGACACTTTCAATGTGTTGATAAGGGCGTGAAGCAACCAGTCTCACTCACTCACTCACCATATAATCACAGAGCAGGACATATATATAAGTGTAGTGGGTCCACGCTTTAAATCATTGCTGCTGACTACCACTACCAACCTACAGCAGCAGGGAAGGGCATCTCTACTAGAGCAGGACATACTATTCAGTTCTGGCCAGTTCCAGCAGGAGGCGACATCATACTACGTGGCCTTGTTTGCTAAAGACACCCTTCTGTGGATGGTACTGGCGGAGCATGCAAACACTCTGCAAAGGGATCTGGCCTTTGCTTGATACTATGGATTTGTGCTGCTTGGGGAACAAGATACGTCTGTTGTTCAAATCAAGCTGTACTCACTGCTGCTTTGACCTTGTGATTGTGAGTTAAGCCTAGGTTCCACTGCCACGCTACTTCTCCCGCTACTTGCTCCTGCTTCTAAAAGTAGCGGGACCAAAGAAACGGGAGTAGTAGGGTGAAATCCCCAGAAAATGTACAATTCACCTTCATCAATTCTCTCAAATAACCCAAATTTCAGACAAAAATAAAGTTCAAAATACAGTTCAATATAACCAAACAGATTGCCATAATCAATGTAATGCTGAAAATATTCGGATTCACCCAGTATTGACCAAATTGCGGCCTAATTTAGCAGAATTTACTAAAATCGTACAGCTGCTAATTATACATTTTCTGAAAATCTGACCCAGTAGCAGGAGAAGTAGCAGCGCAGTGGAACCCAGGCTTTAATAAAACTCAGTGCAAACAAAAACCTCTTTGTTTTCATTGTCCTTTCCGAAGAATCGCGACTCTAACCCCTACGAATCTGCAGTTCACTGTATAAGGAGAAACCGCTTAAGTATAGATGAGCTTCAGTTTAGGAGCTTCTCATGACGATGTAAATCTATCAAGATTTTTCTTGACTCACGGCAAGTACTTCATTCATTGCAATCTAATACACTAGCACCACCTATCTGTCACGCCTCTCCCTACAAGGCACTCCACCAGAGGGAAACACAAGGGTCGGTTTTCAGAAAATGTACAATTGGCAGCTGTACACATTTAGTTAATTCTGCATAATTAGTCTGTAAAATGATAAATACTAGGTATATCTGAGTATATTTGATATTGCCTTGATTCAAACGATCTGTTTGGTTATGTTGAGCTGTATTTTGATCGTCATTTCTGTCTTAAATTTGGGTTATTTGAGAGGATTGGTGAAGGCGAATTGTGCATTTTCTGGCGATTTGACCCACAAGTAGCTATAGCTTATACAGCTCCATCTCTTACCTCAGGGGGCGTGAAATAGATCGCTTCCCTTTTTACCTGTAAACTGCGTGAGCTTACATCATTACCTTACATATATGGGTCAGATTTTCCGAAAATGTTCAATTGGCAACTCTACACATTCAGGAAATTCTGCTAAATTTGGCTGAAAAATGATGAATACCAGGTATATCTGAGTATATTTGGTATCACATTGTTTTAAAGTATCAGTTCTGTTATGTTAAACTGCATTTTAAAGCACATTTTTGTCTTAAATGTGGGTTATTTGAGAGGATTGGTAAAAGGTGAATTGTACATTTTCTGAATGTCTGACCCATATACTGCTACATTATAGATCGATCAGACCATTGAATTAGTCGGCTACAGTTTCTGGTCACCCTGCGAGGAATGGGGTTACACTAAGGTTTAGTATTGTGTTGTTCTTTCCTCGTGGATCGATGCAGTTTTATAGGTCATGTTGATGATATGTGATGTTTTACAGGAAATGTAAGTTGCAAAAACTGGATATTGAGATATCATCATATTTGAAACGATGAGATCAAGCATGTTTTAATGATGGAATACTTTAGGATATGTAATACGAATTTCTATATTTTAAGTTTGATATCTTTATTTTTTTTAAAAAAAAGTTTAAATTTCTGGGTGGACAATATACTAGTAAAGTAGCTAAATATACACCATAGGATATATGCATGAATATGTTTAATACACGGTCTTGAAATTTTGCACATGTATTCATGGTATGAACAGCGCTGAATTCCCCGAAAATGCGAATATTCCAAAAAAGAGATCTTGTGAATAAATCACTTTGAAAAATATCAATTTTGCGACTTGTGACTCATTTTCCTGGAACACATCACTGACATGTTCTATGCTCAAGAGGTCCACAGGTAAGATGACTTTCTTATTTTCAATATTGTTATGAGATGCAATGTCAAATCAATAAAAGCCTGACCCCATGTGGTCTCCAAGGCTTTGACTAAATAACAACCCCAAATCGAGTAAATAAGTGGGTCAGATCGTCAGAAAATGTACATTCCGCCTTCACCAATAGGGGAGTTGCATGTCTCACTGCGCATGTCTATGGCAGTGCATGCTGGGATAGATTCAGTATAAATCTGACATACAAATATTTAGTAACAATTTTATCGAAAATTGCAAGAATGTTTTCAACAATATCATTGGTTGTGTAAATGATCTATAGAAACCAAATGCATGATGGGAAAGATGAAGTTTGTGTGTCATAGAAACATCTAAAACATATGGATATTGATATTGGACCACTGATAAATACCCCAAGCTAAAGATAACATGTTTTCTATAGATTTTATACTGTACCATTACTCCCATAATTCCATGCGAATCAAGATTCAAAATGGCGGCTGTGTAACTCACCTATTGTCTCAACAAACCCAAATTCAAGACAGAAATGAGGTTCAAAGCACTATTTTTTGGTAATTTCCCCCACATCATAATGCAGGTGGGTTCTGCTGGGTGGGGTCAGATCCATGCACTGTAGCACTTCCCCAGGAATAGGGGATGTGCATATCTTACTGCGTATGTCTACTGCAGTGCATGCTAGGATGGATTCTGTTAAAATCTGACATACAAATATTTGGCAAGATATGATCGAAAATTGTAAGAATGTTTTCACTAAAATCATATATATAGCTTATATAAATGATTTATGAAAACCAAAGGCACGATGGGAGAGACAGGACTTTTGTTATGGAAACATGTAAAACACGTGGATATTGACATTAGAGCATTAATAAATATTCCATGCTGAATATGGCATGTTATCTATAGATTTTAGACTGTACCCGTAGCCCCATAATTCCATGCGAATCAAGATTCAAAATGGCGGCTATGCAAATCCGCTATTGGTTCCAAGGAAGAGTGGTGAAAGCTGTAAATGGGTCAGATCGTCAGAAAATGTTCAATTCCCCTTCACCAATCCTCTCAAATAACCCAAATTTAAGACAGAAAAATGAGCTTCAAAATACAGTTTAACATAGCAGAAGTGATGTTTCAAAACAACACAATACAAAATAGACTCAGATATACCCCGTATTCATCATTTCTCAGCCTAATTTAGCAGAGATTACTAAATGTGTACAGCTGTCAATTGTACATTTTCTGATGATCTGACCCAACTACAATTTTCCAATCAAGTGAGTGACCAGTGCCCTAATGCTCTGAGTTATCCTCCGCTGAAAGACGAGCGAGACAAAGAAAAAGAAAAGAAATAAATCGTCATGTCATGCAAACATAAAACAATTCCTTCCTTGTCCGCCATATTGCAAGAGATTTTGTGTTTCCATTTTGTGTTTTTTGAGAGACGGAGGAGTTTTGAACGGTCAGCATGTTATAAGAAGTAGACGCGGCCGAAAGTTTATCCTTCTTTGTGATTTATGGGAGTTACCTAAAATGTAGAAGTATATGGGTCAGATTTTCAGAAAATGTACAATTCACCTTCACCAATCTTCTCAAATAACCCGAATTTCAGATGAGAATTAGGTTCAAAATACAGTTCAACCTAACCAAACAGATTGCTAGAATCATGCAATGCTGAATATACTCAAATTTACCTACCTGGCAATCTGTTTGGCTAGGTTGAACTGTATTTTGAACTTTATTTGTTACTTCATTTTGGGTTATTTGAGAGGATTGGTGAAGGCAAATTGTACATTTTCTGGCGATTTCACCCATATAGTATTATAGTTACCCAACAGTTAGACAAACATGCCAACCATGTCACATGAAACCTGCTATAGGTCTAACAGAAGGTGTCCCCCAAGGATCTATCCTTGGACCAACCCTATTTATAGATATTACAAGTACATGAACCTACCACTTGATATATATACTCTGTTGTACTGACTATGAAATGAATGTCATTATGTAAATATACTGTATAGAACTAATTGATGCTATTCTCTACGTACATGCATGCCATATGTGATCTGTTTCGGGAAAATGAGTCACAAGTCGCAAAAATGGTATTTTTCAAAAGGCTTTATCACAAGATCTCTTTATAGGGATATTTTCATCTTTTGACAGTTTGATGTTCTTTGTAGTACCAATACAAATCCGAAGAAGACCGGGCTTAATGTATTGATACGGTTTCGCCTTTCGTCCAGTTGCTGACTCATTAGATGAAGGGGGTCTTCCCCCTGGGGCTGGTCATCCCACAGATGTTCGAGTGATGGTGATGTCGAATAGGCCATTGTACTTTCGCCTGATATGTTATTCGCTTCTTAATAAAGACTTAGAGATATTCGCCTTAGTTGCTTCTCGCCTGATAGGTAAATCGTCAGATTACTCGTGAGGATACTTCTTAATCGACTAGGAGTGTTGGTAGAATAATGGACAAGCTCTGTCTAAGTTAGCAGCCAGTTTTATTCTCATTCTGGTTATGACAATCACAGCTTTTATAGTAAAAATGCGGACCATAAGCAGGCCAATCAAAATACAGTACAATGCCTCCAAGTAGTTGTAATTCGCCACCTAAGTACATTCGTCAGACAAGTACATTCGTCATACAAGTACATTCGTCATACAAGTACATTCGTCATATAATGTTAGAGAAAGAAAAGGCGAATCGCCAGAGGGCGAACCGTCACCTGAGATGACATCTCCAGAAAGTTAGTTATTTCTTAAGAACAAGCGAAACGTCAAAAGGACGAATAGACAACAAATACTATTATTTTGACTCTATAACATTATCCCCCCCCACTAGCTTTCTTGACCCGTAAGAAAAGATAAATATCAATACTGTTCTGGAAATCAGCTGCCACAGTAGTCAAGAAGCACCGGAGATAATTGTCTCTAATCACAGTTCAGCATACCTTATTGTTCATCGTCTCTGCAAAAATCACACAGCAAAGCGTCCATTGGAATAATTCGAAGGAGTAGATATGGTGGAAAACGTCCCAAGTTTTAAAACTAGTCACTCTAGAGAGAAGCAACACTAACTAACACAATTGTTCTCTCAATCACATGTCTTCATCCTCTTCCTCCAGCCTGTAAGTGGCAGACACCTCTTGGGTGTAGTGAAAGTGTCCCAGCATCCGTCGGCACTTGACCTTGCTGCGGTTGACTCGCCGAGGGAAACCAGGCCAGTCGGGGAGATGTGGTGGTCCTTCTGGATTGGGGGAGGGAAGAAGAGGGTCGATAGTCTCCCACTTGAAAGTACGCTTGTAAGCAAGCTTACACACTTGCGTACCTTCCAACAATTCCCAAGTCTCGTCTTCTTCGTCCAGAAGGATGTTGGTTGGCACTATCATAGGGCTGCACTGGGGCAGTCCTAGCTCCGGTCTAAAAACAGATCCACTCTTGAGGGAGGTGTGAGGGGGAGGGGCAACGTCTCTGACAGTCTCAGTGACCAGCTGGTTCAGGCTATCACAGGTCCTGGGGGTCAGACTCCACTGCAGCTGGCGTTCTCCTGGCGATTGGCCTTGGGGAGTAGAGGGGGGAGGAGGGGTATGGAGGACAGAAGGCTCTTGTCTGACAGGGGGTGGGACTTCCTCCAGTGCCAGTTGTCCACCTGGCGACTGGGACTGCTCTGGGGGGAAAGCAGGGGGGTTGCGGACAGGGGAGGTGGGAAGCACAGGCGATCCACTCTTGGTTGGCGACTGGTCAGCATTAGGTGTGGCCGTCTCCTGCGGCCCCTCGTCTTGTGCTACTGGCCCGTTGAAGGTGGTCTCAGACGTCACTAGACCTACTTGTTGGGGAGGCAGTGGCGAAGCAGGCCTAATCATCTTGCTAGCCACTCTCACAGCTCTTGGGGGAATGGTGGAGTCAGTCAGGTCTGTCACTTTAACTACTCCCGGAGTCTGGCCAATCGCCTCCAGGGCGAACTCCTGTAGCAGCCCGTCTTGCACCGGTGACTCGGCCCTCGCAGGTGTCACTGGCTCTACCTGGGGACGGTAGGGCTGGCGAGTCGGCTGAGGTGGATACTTGGGTGAATCGGCAGGGGTGGGGGTTGGCTGTACCCTCTGTCCAGCTGGGAAATCATGAGTACATCTGATTCCCTGGTAGAAAAACTCCGCCTCTTGTTCTGTGGCGATTCGTCCGGAGAGCGGTCGCCGGCAGGTGAGCACTAGCACCTGAACCGGCCCAGGCCAGTCTAGCCTCTGATCTTGATGTACATTCTGGCGATGCTTGATGAGGTCTCGCTTTCTCCGGTTGTACACAATCTTTGGGCAGAGATCGCACTTCACGCCCAGGATCAAGTCATCATGCTTGTCTCGTTGATGTTCCTCAGCCTGGCCCCTATCTCTGGTGACATAATCGCAGGTGGGGTAACGACACTCATGTAGTTGCTTCGAAGCCATGTCGAGTTGAACTGAAAAGCCACCCGAGCCCCGATCGCTTTTATTGTTCTTGCCTGATACTTTGTAGGAACTGCTACCAAGCAACAAGTCCCCTGCACTGGCTTCAAGCTGGCCGCCAGTCCTCCCCGCCACCTCTGCAGTCGGTCTCCCTGCCTTCTCTTGGTCGTTACACAACTGCTTTATTTGATTTTTTTGGTCAGAACATAAAGTTTTGGCATCCTCTTTCTCTTTTCGTTTCATACTCCTAGTTATTGTCCTTACATGCCCTTTTTGCATTTGGATGTTTGGCTCCCGCTCTCGCCTCTCGATCCTCAGAACAGGCGACGTGACGTCATGGCAGGTCGCTATCACAGCTCCGCGCGCGGGACCTGTATCAGAATGTATCTCATTGGTTTGAAGCGTTGCTAGGTGACTCGCCGCCTGCGGTCGGCGCCCGTCTCGTTCTGGAATTAGGTCACTGTTGCTAGGTTCCCTTCTCGTAGTCAAGGGCGCTTCGCTCGGCTCCTCTGCCAATGGGTTTTCCCCCGGCGACCTAGTTTCAGTGTTGTCATAACATACACGGGTGACTCGCTCCCCCACGTTGGCTGGTTTCATGACATTTCCATGTACTACTCGCCGTTTTCTGCCTCTCTGGACCCGGTATATCATGTCACTGAGAGCCTCAACCACCAGCCAGGGGCCCGTCCAATACTGGCGAAACTTGGGGGACCGGCCCATCTTCTTTATGGGTTGGTAGATCCAAACAGACTGGCCCTCCTGATACTTAGTCTCTCTAGTAAACTTATCATAGTAGTCCTTCTGTCTTAGCCGAGTAGCTTGCATGGCTTGGAAGGCGATTGAATGGGCTCCTTCCATCATGGTGACCATGTTCCTCACATAATGTTCTCTCGTCATCAGTTCCCCTCCGGGGGTTGGGTATGCTACATCCCAGGGCATATTGGTTTCTCTGCCAAGGGACAGGAAATTAGGCGAGAAGCCAGTGGTAGTGTGTGTAGAGGCCCTGTACGCTGCTGTCACAAAACACACCCACAAGTCCCAATCACTATGCTCCTCGTCCACTAGGCCTGTTAACATGGTGGACATCGTAGAGTTAAATTTCTCCGTCTGGCCATCGGCCTCTGGGTGGTATGGTGTGGTTCTCGTCTTGTATATCCCCAACACCCTAGCCACTTCTTGGAACAGACTAGCCTCAAAGTTCCTCCCCTGGTCTGAGTGCCATATGAGGGGGGTACCGAAGCGGCAGATGATTTCTCGGACTAAGACGTCGGCTACTGTTTGTGCTGTGAAATCACGAATGGGAAATCCCTCTGTCCACTTTGAGAATAAGTCAGTCACCACCAAGATGTACTTGTTGCCTCGTTCAGTCTCTGGTAAAGGGCCAGTAATATCCATGGCCATCTCCTCCCATGGCCCCTTCAGGGGGCGTTCCCCCATCTTAGTTCTCCTCTTGTTGTTAGGGCTTTTCCTCTGCTGGCAGGGCATGCAGGTGGAGACAAACAGGGCATTGTCCTTAGTCATATTAGGCCAGTAGGCTGATTTCCGGGCTTTGCTAAAAGTTTTGTCTCGGCCTAAATGGGCCCCCAGAGGGCCCTCATGCACTTGTTTCAGAAATTCCTCTCGGGCTGACACAGGGATGTACACTCGCCATTCTCTTCCCCCTTGACCAGTCCATCTCCAACTCCCCAATAGTCCTGACTGGATGGCTAGGGATTGGAAATTGCATAAAAACCAGTTCCAGTCGCGCCCAGGTATGCGATCACGTTCGCCTGGACACTCGTCCCTCTCCACTGCCTCTTTGAACAGCACACACAGTGGATCGTCAGTTTGGTGTTCTTCCACCCAGTTCTGTCCCACATCCCAGGTAATTACTCTCAGACGACTCGTGACTATTTCCTCCTCCTCATAATCAACTCTGTGGCACTGTCCACAGGGGATTCGTGAGAGTCCATCCGCATTCCCATGTCGTTTTCCAGCCCTATGTTGTACAGTAAATGAGTAGGAGGCGAGTTCTTCCATCCATCTAGCCAACTGACCCTCGGGCTCCTTCATCTCCAACAACCACTTGAGTGCACTATGGTCGGTTCTGACTGTGAAATGGCTTCCCACTAAGTATGAGCGATATCTCCTGATACCAAACAGGATGGCTAGTAGCTCCTTCCTCGTGACACAATAGTTTTTCTCTGCTTTAGTCAGGGATCTGCTGGCGAATCCTAACACCATTTCCCTGTCCTCTATATGCTGAGATAACACGGCTCCTAAACCACTATTAGATGCATCCGTATCAAGAGTCATAGGGAGATTGGCGTCTGGGTATCTCAGGATAGGTGCTGTGCACAGTCTGTCTCTCAGCTCTTCCATGGCTGTCTGACACTCTGGAGTCCATACGAATGTAACATCCTTCTTTGTTAGTTGAAAAAGTGGGCTGGCTATCGTGGCGAAATCTCTGACGAAGGACCTGTAGTAGGAACAGAAGCCTAGGAAGCTCCTCAACATCTCCCTGGTAGTAGGGATGGGCCAGGACTGGACTGCTTCTATTTTCGACGGGTCAGTCTCCACTCCTTCTCCTGAGACGACATGCCCTAGGAACGCAACTGATGTCCTGAATAGTTGGCACTTGCTGGGTTTGACGACTAGCCCTGCATGGTCGATTCGCTCTAGAATCACAGCCAGGCGTTCTGCGCACTCCTTCACATCTTTCCCAAATACAATCACATCATCTAGGTAGACCAGGCATTGGTCTCCTACCAGTCCAGATAGCACAGTGTCCATTAGTCTTTCAAACGTGGAAGGAGCATTCACTAGGCCAAAGGGCATGACTTTGAACTGGAATAGCCCTTGATGAGTACAGAAGGCGGTTTTCTCCTTACTGTCTTCTTCCATCTCGACCTGCCAGTAGCCACTCGCCAAGTCCAATGTTGCAAAGACTCTAGCCCCATTCAACATGTCCAAGGTGTCATCCATTCTGGGTAGGGGGTAGGCGTCTTTCTTCGTAATCTTGTTTAGGTCCCTATAGTCTACACAAAACCGCCAGCCCCCGTCTTTCTTCTTTACCAACACCACTGGCGAAGCCCATGGTCCAGAAGCAGGTTCTATAATTCCTCCTTTCGCCATTCGCTCCAGTTCTGTTTCCACTACTTGTCTCCTATGAATGGGGACCCGTCTTGGTTTATTCCTGACTGGTGGGTTGGTGCCTGTCATGATATGGTGTTTTGCTAGGTCAGTCCTTCCTAGTTCTTCCCCCTCCACAAAGAATACATGCAGGAATTGCCGATAGAGATTATCAATTGTTTCGGCACATTTCTCCACTAGTTCCTCATCCGTCTGAGCCCACAGATCTTTCATGAGCTGCTCCTCTTGCTCCTGCGTCCTCATTCGCCCAGGTCTATCTCCTGCTGGTGGGGGTTTCTCTCCCTCAACCCAGACGGCCATCTTGCTTCCCTTGGGCACACGAATGTCTTGATCTCCATTGTTCAGCACCTCAGCCACACTCCCCCCTGCTTGGGAAGTGTGTACAGACCTTGCCACTCTGAGGTCAGGAACGAATCCTCCGTCCTCCAGGATCAGTACTTGGTCCTCATCCGTCCTAGCTGTCCACTCGACCTTCATCATCATTCTGCTACCCGCTTTTACAGTAGTCTCATGGGCAGCATAAGCATAGCCTTCCAGTCTCTCAGGAGCCACTGTCCCATTGGTTTCCAGCCAGATGATACCGCTGCCTGTATCCACCTGGCCTTTCCTACTCCTGATCACATCCATACCTAGTATGCCTCCTTGGTCCAATTTAGCCACAATCACTGGCATTTGAATTTTCAATGTCCCAAAGTCCACCTCAATGTCTGTTTCCCCTAACACATCCACCGGCATTCCTCCAGCTCCAGTTATCCTCACAGGGGATGCTCTCAGAGGGGGTGATTCGTTCATGCTCTGCCAGACTTGCTTGCTAATGATGGTTGTACACGCCCCTGTGTCCACTAGCCACTGGATCATGACCCCTCTACATCGTCCATCTACTATCACTCCTGCTGTGGAGGGGTCCCATCGCCCTTGTACCGCGATCCATCCCTCCTTCCCACCGGTTATGCGTTGGACAGGATCCCGGTTGTTCACTGTCCTTGGTCGTTTCCCTGGGGTTGCTGGCCCTCTACAACGGGCAGTCTTGGCCGATTCGGGCAGTCTCGCTTGAAATGCCCCATTTCGCCACACTGGAAGCAGCCCCTACTCCTGGGTTGACTTCTACTGGTCTCTAGACGTTCTAGCCGCTCCAGGATCTTCTCAAACACTGTCTCCATGGGGTCAGCCCTCTTAGTCCCTTCACTTACGGCGACTCTGATCTGGCCTTTTGGTGTAGAGTACCTGTCCTTTTCGGCTTGGGTGAAAGCTTCAGCATGGAGGGCAGCAGCTCTGGCCTCAGCGAATGTCCCTGGTCGAGCTTGCACCACCCATTGTCTCAGTCGTTCATCACGTAAGGCAGCAATGTAGGCATCCCTACTCAAGTCATCCCTCACCTCTCTGTCCACTCGTGGGTATGCCAGGCGAATCATTCGTTCAATGTCATCAGCAACCACATTCACATCCTCGTCTTTCTGTTGCCTCCTCAGCCTCAACTGGGTGCGGTACAATGCCAGCTGGTCAGCAGGTTGGTAGCGTTTCTCCAGTTCTTCCACCAGCAGCAGGTAACTGTTTGGTGCGTCTAAGTCGACCTTTTCCAATACAGCAAGGGCCGACCCGTCGAGGCTGGCGCCCAAGTACAGTGCACATTCTTTGTCAGTCCAATCATTTAGGTCGGCAACTACCTGGAAATGATTCAGGAAATCGCCCAAGGAGGTAGAACCATCATAGATGCGAGGTGAAGCTTTCACCTTTCGTCCTGGCCTGGCCGTGGCGATGCCTCCTCCACTCCCTGGCTTTGGCTTGGTATCTGGCTTTGGTACTTCGTCCAGTACCCTCACCCTCCTATCTCGAGCTGGCTGAGAGGTTCTCCAATTCTCATACTGTCTGGGATTCACTGTAACTTCCAGCGACGGGGTTAAGGCGAAGGGATGTGGATCCGTCATGGATGAGGAGGATCCGTCTTCCTCCAGGGCATCACATATCCCACCGCTGCCACCAATGATACGGTTTCGCCTTTCGTCCAGTTGCTGACTCATTAGATGAAGGGGGTCTTCCCCCTGGGGCTGGTCATCCCACAGATGTTCGAGTGATGGTGATGTCGAATAGGCCATTGTACTTTCGCCTGATATGTTATTCGCTTCTTAATAAAGACTTAGAGATATTCGCCTTAGTTGCTTCTCGCCTGATAGGTAAATCGTCAGATTACTCGTGAGGATACTTCTTAATCGACTAGGAGTGTTGGTAGAATAATGGACAAGCTCTGTCTAAGTTAGCAGCCAGTTTTATTCTCATTCTGGTTATGACAATCACAGCTTTTATAGTAAAAATGCGGACCATAAGCAGGCCAATCAAAATACAGTACAATGCCTCCAAGTAGTTGTAATTCGCCACCTAAGTACATTCGTCAGACAAGTACATTCGTCATACAAGTACATTCGTCATACAAGTACATTCGTCATATAATGTTAGAGAAAGAAAAGGCGAATCGCCAGAGGGCGAACCGTCACCTGAGATGACATCTCCAGAAAGTTAGTTATTTCTTAAGAACAAGCGAAACGTCAAAAGGACGAATAGACAACAAATACTATTATTTTGACTCTATAACAGTATCTATACGTTTCTGAGGTCATCTTGAGCATTATATTTAGCTAATTTACTAATGATTGTCCCTCAAGAAATGTTGCTACCTTTTTTTCATGCATAAGTTATATAGAAGTACAACCTAATATTTACTATCATTAGACTCGGCTTGATCCCATCTTATATGATGATACCACAGAATCTATTTTTTGCGACTTGTGACTCATTTTCCTGAAACACATCTCATATATATGTATGTGCAATCAATACCAAAGCTTTACAATTGAAGAAAACACATTAGAAACCCTTTAGCTGCTTGCTGCAGATAACATTGAGAGAAGTCATAGTATGGGACAAAAAGATGCTACTGTATTTGCACTCGTCTATGGCTAAGATTTTCAGAAAATGTACACTTGGCAGCTCCACACATTTAGGAAATTCTGCTAAATTCTGCTGACAAAGGATGAATACCAGGTATAACTGAGTATATTTGGTATTGCATCGATTTAAAGCATCAGTTCTGTTATGTTAAACTGCATTTTGAAGCTGATTTTTGTCCTAGATTTGGGTTATTTGAGAGGATTGGTGAAGGTGTATTGTACATTTTCTGAAAATCTGACCCTAATATTGTCAAAAGGCTGAGTGTGCCAAGTATGGAACAATACCAATATGTGCCTTGGATTGTGTGTCATACACTTCACTTACCTCCCTTCATACAAGTATGACATTTACTGGGAGAAATGGTGAATGGATGAATTCTATTAGGACTTGTTTTGTGAAGTAACATAACATTTGCATCACTTTCGATATGAGTATATATGAGAGGATGTGTTATGCTTTTGCTTCATGGGTCAGATTTCTAGAAAATGTACAATTGACCTTCACCAATCCTCTCAAATAACCTAAATTTAAGACAAAAATAAGCTTCAAAATACAGTTCAACGTAATCTAACATATCTATTGAATGAATACAATGCAGAATACACCCAGATACACTCAGTATTTATTATTTTTCACTCTAATTTAGCAGAATTTGAAAGATGTGTAGAACTTTAGATTGTGCTTTTTCTGAAAATCGGACCCTCATTTCTGAGGGCTGCAGTCATGAAAGAATTTCTAGCAAATAAAGGTCAATGACCTTATGTATGTATACACTGCTCACTTTCAGAAGGAAATTAGCTTGACAAGCACGGAATTTTCTGGAGGGCAAAGTGACCTAGAATCCTTTTTGTCTGTGTCATTCAATGAATGCATTTCAACTTATGAATGACAAACTTTCCAACCAGGCAAATAACGTTATACAGTAACTGTCCCTGGATATCCATATATCATATATTTATCAAACTGTAGAAATTAGATGGAATGCAAAGAAAAGTGATCTATGAGTTGGGATCATATGCACTCGTAGTTGAAACGGTTGTATCATCGCAAGTGGCATAGCCACGATCGATGATACAACCGTTTCAACTACGTGCATATATGATTCCAATGAGTAAAAAAGTGTTAAAAAATGATTTATTTACCTCGCATGGCTTTCCGCCGAAACTTGTTTATCTTATGCATCCCAAACACCTTATGAAAGACTCAATCTCATTGGATAATACAGCGTGCATGACTGGTGACCCACTTTTCCTGAGTGCACACCGAACCAATCAGAGCCAAGATAACAAGCGCCTTCGTTAGTGGCCGGAACACACAATTATGGGTCAAATTTTTTTAGAATGTACAATTGCGATTTTGAGAGATTTAGGAAGATTGAAAAAAAAATTAGTAAATATAAACTCATATTCCTTCTGACTGGTATCATAGATGTCCCAATCACCTAAAAACACCAATTATATTCACCAGATTTCAATATGTCACTTTTTATTGTAGTTGAAACAAGGTGATCTTTTTTTAGGGTATACCCGGTATCAAATGAAGTGGCAGGTCCTTATATCCTCAATAACCCAGAACATAATGATTCAATTTCCAAATAAAAAGTAGTTCCTTATCAGGATTAAATGTTCCTTTACAAGTATACCAATCCATAACTATGTATCATCTAAGGGTTTCATGTGAGACATGAAAGCAAATGGATCACATTTACCCAAAACAGGAGTGTTTTGGTTGGTAACGTATGGTTCAAATATAAATTCAATAATGCTGCAGTTGTTGCCATAAACAGGGTGAAAACCTGTTTTCTGAAAACATATACATCTATTCAATCAATATAGCAACTTATTACCAAGTTATCATGTTTAGTATTCCTGGGAAAATTGGTAATAGAAAGCCATCTTTGATACCGGGCATCCCTTTTCACATATACCGGGCATACCCTTCCCCATCAACTTTCCCCATCAACTTTCCCATCATAAATAAGTCAGAAAGTCTTCATATCAATAATAGAAAATGATCTACATCAAAGGAGAAATATATTTGGTATACAATTGATCTAATTTCAAGTCACTCCTTGACTAAATATCACCTCACTTGTCCTGAGACCAACACCTTCTCAAATATACCGGGCATCCCTCTATATACCGGGCATCCCCCAGAAGAGTACAGGTTATCTAACATCACATTATGGCTATGATTATGGGCGCGATCACATGAAACACAGTAAGTACACAAGAAACATATGTAGTAATGGATACAGGCTCTAAAATCGATGATAATAACTCGATATGATGCATCATAATATTTTTTAATGAAATTATATGGTGGTTAAGACATCTAAAAAAACATCTAAAAAATAAAAGTTGTCATATCTTATTTCTAATGTTCTCACATTTTCGGGGAGGAAACAGGGCATGTTTCTGCATAACAATACAGAAGATAAGGTCACATGGGTAGAAGTTATAACAAAAGTTCTAACTTACAGGGGTTGCCAAGGGATGCCCGGTATCATGATTTTGGTTAAAGTTGAATTAAATTGCATGGAAATGAGGCATAAAGCTACATACATATGTACAGTGAGGCATGATATGTTCAAATGGTAAGTTTTATGGCGATTTGTAGGTTAAAAATGGACTTAGTCAAGGTTACTAAGATAGAAGGAGGGATGCCCGGTATTAGGGGATGCCCGGTATCAACCACTCTTTTAATATGCTTTAAAAAGGCCTCTATTGCGTTTATGAACAGATTTTCACTTGTACATTGACAAAGGAATTGCAAGGGACATTGACATATAATAGGAGGAGCCTACCTGCAATAATTATGCTATTTTGCTATCATTTATCAACAGAAAATGATTTCTGTGGGATGCCCGGTATCAATTTATATCACATTTGTCTCAACATGCCTGACCCCATAGTCTTAAAAGTATGTAGAATTATACATATGATATTTCTGATTAATAAAAACTAACTTAACATGATCCCCATTGAAAAATAATTATTAAATGTGCATAGAAATCATGTTAAATAATGATGGTACCGGGTATACCCTCTTGGATTCTTGTTAACTGTGAGGCTATATTAATCTTTCCTTTAATCTATGACAGGAAAATGCTTCACTTAGAATTGTTGAAAACAACTTTTTAAACATATAAATAATGATTAGACTGATGAATATCACACAGATGGTTAATTCCTAAACATCTTAACAATAATTCCACACCATACAAGGGCATGTATAATCTTTGGTCACTCTCATTCTGGTTGACAATGTCCAAGAAATCCCAGGAATACCTATCCAATAACTATATAGGGTGGTTGTCTTGGTTTACAGACGAAAAAACAGAGGCTTGGTCTTGTAAAAACAATTTGAATGTGTGTTCTAGCTTTTCCTTTCCTGCCATACCGGGTATACCCCTCAATATACCGGGCATACCCCTCATATCATTTTCATTCATATCCCCACAATAAATTTATTTGGAAGATTGTCATTTGGTGTGAATATTAGGATAGATACTAGGATTACATATACTGGGTTTTAATTCCCCAGTTGCCCCAGAAATTGGATCTACATTATATTAGGGTACAGGGCATACCCGGTATGGAATAGTATAAAATCTCTGGTCTGGTAAACAATGAAGCATGGCCCAGCTATTGTCTGTATTACTGGCCAAATTGTACCAGAATTGCATCACTAATATGTTAAAGTGTATTTTAGATACTTTAAATCATATGTGGCAGATATATTTTCAGCCAGTATACACCAATCTAAGTTTGATACCGGGCATCCCCTAATGACTCCTGAAGATTGGACATTTCAGTATAGGACTGACACACTCTGATGAGAGCTAATAGAAGGCTAAAACTTCACTAGGTTGTCATAAATATGCATAACATATGAAACCATGTGAAATTTGATACCTAGAACAGTTCCTTTTTTTCAGAAGGGAGGTACAAAGTGAAAAAGTAGTGAATTTTGAGGTGTTTTTACAAGAATATCAACATTGAAAGTCATTTTTCCATACGAAAGTTACAAATAAGTATACTAATGTGTACATTTTCATAAAGCTATGGATGTTCCCTTTCCGATGACATCAGGATCAATAGGATTCATTAATTTCTCTGCCATAACCATTCAGTATAATACGCAAAGGTCCCAAAATGTGCAATTGTACATTCTAAAAAAATTTGACCCACTATGTACTTTTCCGAAACATTATGCATAGTCCGGATCAGTGAGTTGCGAGGTTGATAACTAGCCAAGTTGTGATATAATATATCCAAATCTTGAAAATCCCTTTCTCAAATCTCCTTCTTATTGTTGACTTTTCATATCTGAGGGAGACAGTAACACTTGTACTAAACAAAAGTATCAATAGGGGAGTTGCATAGATGTCATTTTGAATCTTGATTCGCATGGAATTATGGGTCTAATGATACAGTGTAACATCTATAGAAAACATGCCATGTTCAGCATGGAATATTCACTGGTGTTCCACTGTCAATATCCATATCTTATGCATGTTTCCACAACACAAGGCTCCATCTTTCCAATCATGCATTAGGTTTTCATAGATCATTTACACAAGCTATGAGCTAACATACTTGCAAGTTTAGATAAAAATGTTGCCAAATATTTGTTTGTCAGATTTCAACAGAATCCACTATACACTATACACTATACCGAGCAAAGGCAATGCTGTTGTGACATTTTCTATGTCTCTGTATCCATCATCCATCGACTGGCGAATAAACCTCTTGGCCTGCAGATTAAAGTTGTTTTTCATCAACATATGGGTCCGATTTTCAGAAAATGCACAATCTACAGTTCTACACATTTCTCAAAGTCTGCTAAATCAGAGTGAAAAATGATAAATTATACTGAGTATATCTGAGTGTATTCTGTATAGTATTCATTCACTAAATCTGTCTTGTTATGTTGAACTGTATTTAGAACCTGATTTCCATCTTAAATCTGGGTTATTTGAGAGGATTGGTGAAGGCCAATTGTACATTTTCTGAAGACTTGACCCATATGCTTTCCCTCGGATGGACCGCCCCTTCTGTCCCCACATGTATTTACCCAGTAATCAAGCAGCAATCTTGGGCTTTATTTTCTTACACGCTCCTAATGAGAGTCGTCCAATGCGCCAAGGCAATGCGATCAGTGTTGAGTGGAAGACCAAATGAGGAGGGAGCTGGGAGGATACTGTGTCAATCTCTCCTGCTCCTCCTGCTCCTCCTGCTCCTCCTGCTGTCCACATCTTAGAAATGAGTCACAAGTCGCAAAAATTACATTTTTAAAGTGTTTTATTCACAAGATCTCTTTGTTGAAATGTTCTGATTTTTGCAGGGTTTAGCACATTTAGTCATATGAATACATGTACCAAATGTCAGGACATTGTATTAAATATATTCTTGCGGTTAAATAGGTCTTCATATGGGGTATATTGAGTTACTTTACTATAAATTGCCCACCAAGAATTATTGCAAACTTATTTTTCAAAAATAAAAATATAGAAACACTTATGAGATATCCAAAATGTTTACTATCATTAGAACCGCCTTGATCCCATCTTTTCAAATAATGATGATATCTCAAATACATTTTTGCGACATCACAAATGAGGAGGGACTGGAAGGATTCTATTTCAATCCCTCCTTCTGCTCCTGCTCCTCCTGCTGCTTCTGCTTCTCCTGCTCCTCTTCCTGCTGCTCCTGCTGCTGCTCCTGCTGCTTCTCCTTCTCCTTCTCCTGCTCCTGCTCCTGCTCCTGCTGCTCCTGCTGCTCCTGCTCCTGCTCCTCCTGCTCCTGCTCCTGCTGCTTCTCCTGCTTCTCCTTCTCCTGCTCCTGCTCCTGCTCCTGCTGCTCCTGCTGCTCCTGCTCCTGCTTCTCCTGCTCCTGCTCCTGCTGCTTCTCCTGCTTCTCCTTCTCCTGCTCCTGCTGCTCCTATACTCTTCACAGCTTTACCACAATATCTTATTGTTGAAAATGTTATTTTGGGGCAGTACAGTTTCCATTTACCTAGTTAAGAAAGTGAAATTATCTTACCTTATCTTATCATACTCTATCATTTTACAACCGATACTTACTTGTTACCAACCAACTATTATAGCAATAGAACTTAGTAGAACAATAGCCAAGTTTCCCAGACTCTATAATTAATCGTAAACTACTTCTACTTTTACTTTTAATTCTGACCCACCCCCTGTAGTGGAAAATGCTGGAAGACCTGGATTTACATTGTAGATGTATGGTTCCTATTTGTATAATGCCCTCAAATACAAATAAATAATGTTTTAAATTGAATTGAATTGAATTAGATTTTATATCTTAGCTTGAGGAAATAAAATGATGTTGAAAGATATTTGTAAGATTGCTTCGTAGGTTGTTGTAATTTGTAATAACGGAAATGTAGGAGAGAATACAGAATGTAGGTGTTCTAATCATTGCATTGCATAATTATAGCAATTTAAACAAAGCTGCATTAAAGTAACGATTATAAAATAGGTAGATCACCGAACAAGTAAGTACTCCGATTGTAGTTTTTAAATCATAGTTTATTGTCTGAAAACAGTGGCAATGTCCCCACGCGTTTCGGCTAAGCTAAGCCTTCGCCAGGGGAATGTGGAAAGTTGAGTGATACAAGCTTTTATATGGGTCAGATTTTCAGAAAATGTACAATTTACAACAGCTCTACACATTTAGACATTGAGAAATTAGTCTGAGAAATGAAGAATACCGAGTATATCTGAGTATATTTGGTTTTGTGTTGATTTAAAGTATCAGTTCTGTTATGTTGAACTGCATTTTGAAAATCATTTTTGTCTTAAATGTAGGTTATTTCAGAAGACTGTCGAAGGTGATGTGTCTATTTTCTGAAAATCTGACATATGAGAGAAAAGTACACTTCATTTGCACTTGTGCAACAACGTGTAAAATCTGTAAAATGATCCGATTAGCTAAGAGGATTGGGGGAGCTAGAAATACCTGTGATATGTGATATCAAGAAAGATGAGTTCTATAGTTTTAAGACTTATATATAATTAGTTTTAAGTATATGATGAATTAGAATCAAGGAGGTATTCGATAGGAGAAGGGGGTCAGAAAGGGGCTCTATAATTTTAAGGCCCTGAAATACGATTAACTGGCACAATTATTGCACCCAAATTTGATAATATCTTATCATGTCGTTATGGTTATAGTCATACATTTCATTAACGAAGAAATCTATTCGTGGGGTGTGTCCAAATATTTGGAAATAATTTCATATTCGACGACAAAACGAGTATATGTGATGTGTTCAAGAAAAAGGTCGCAATATCAATAATTTTAAGTGTTTTATTCACATCATACATTTGTGGGGATGACTTCATTTTTAGCGTGCTTAACGCTCTTTGTAACATAAATACATGTACCAAATGTCAAGATGGTGTATTAAATATATCCATGCATTTCCACGGTCATCCTATAGAGTATATTTAGCTTCTTTACTAGTAAGTGCCCACCCAGAAATATACCATTCTTTTAAAAAATATAAATGTCAAACTTAAAATATAGAAATACGTACTAGACTAATGTTTACTATTAACGATTAACTTGCTATTACTAGCTTGTAAGACTTACCCCCTCTTTAAAATTGTTTAAAACCTACTGCAAGGCTACCTAGCCCCCCCCCCCAATAGATGTGGTAACATGATATGTTAATTTAGATTTATTTTATATGTATTTCTCTTGTATGTATTATAGAAACACTTATGTTCTTGTAGTGAATTAGAGGGTTCTGTCGGAAGAACTGTCAAGGCAGAGATATGTGACCCGTTTTTCCGAGTAGGCCATATGTAAAAAAAGAATTTGGAAAAATAAAGTTCCAATATATATAAATCTTTAGAATCGGCTTGATCTCATCTTTTCAAATATGATGATATCTCAAAATCTCATTTTTGTGACTTGCGACTCATTTTACTGTAACACATCACATATCCTATCTTGAAAAATAGTCCTGCGGGTTAGATATTAGAGCCAGAATGATAAACGGATTTCCTTAGGTGGATAATATTTGCTATTTAAATTATGACATGGCAAAGAGGAGAGCAGATTATTCATCACTTCTAGACACTAAACCCATTTTTCTTCGCAAGGAAAGCCAGGAGAAAAATGTCAGCCACCCAGAAGCCAGAAGCTTTCTGGAAAATGGATTGGCTGTGTACTTGTCTAAGCTCTCAAATGCATCCTTCATCGCCTGTCCGCCATTTGCATTCTTATTTTTGGCTTAGAATCCCAGTTGTCAATCTAGAGTCAGATTAGAGGGTCTAACCCATCAATGGAAATCAATACAAAGCTAACATGCTTGAGAATATGGGTGAAGTCACCAGAAAATGTACAATTCACCTTTACCAATTCTCTCAAATAACCCGAATTTCAGGCGAAAATAAAGTTCAAAATACAGTTCGACCTAACCAAAGAGATTGCTATAATCAATGCAATGCCGAATAAACTTGAATTCACCTAGTATTGACTAAATTGCAGCCTAGCAGGATTTACTAAATATGTACAGCTGCCCATTGTACATCTTCTGAAAATCTGACCCATATATGGATGGGTCAGATCTTTAGTAATGTACAATTCGCGCTCACATATCCTCTCAAATAATCCAAATCTAAGAGAAAAATGACGTTCAAAATGCAGTTGACGAAACGAAGGAGAAATCTTTAATCAACACAATGCCAAAGTTACTCAGTTATACACATAGGATCTAGGATAGCTGACGATTGTACATTTTTTCTGAAAATCTGACCCATATAAAGAGATAAAAATACACGGAGTCATCGCGTGTCGTATAGAATGTTGGTCAGACCTACGCTGCTGGGGTGGGTTGATAGTATTCGGGAATATAAACTTTTTTTCTTACTCCAATTCATTGTTATTTGAAGGAGGTTTTTATTCTAAGTCTTTGGGAATATATTCGCAATATGTCTGGACTGGTGCCTTTAATCTCCATATTAATAGAAAGGGACAGAAAGGACGGAATCGATATACGTATAAAATATCAATTGTTCAGGTCGACATGAGTCCTAAAACAGTTCTTGATCGTCTGTTCATTGATACATGATATTTGTGTTATACCTAATAGGACTCTGTTCGCTTTGTAATCGATCTCGACGTCAGGTCAAATCGCACGACACCCAAAAGGGGTGGAGTGCGATTTGACCCGACGTCAAGATCGATTACAAACCAAACAGAGTCCTATTAGGTATTTATTACATACTAAATCAACAAGAGAACTCGATTTTAATAGTATTTTACCTTGGTTTCCATCGATCTTGTGGATATATGGCTCAAATAGCACATAGGTGCTATTTGACTTTTCAAATAGCACCCCTGAATAGCACCCCTGAAATCACATACGTATGTAATAATAGTTTAAAGAGGCTTCAGGTGCAAATCTAGAAAAGACTTTCGTACTTTCTTGTGAACAGTCTACCTCCAGGAGACTTAGGATGGGGTAGAAAAAGCATGAAATGCAACCCAGAACTGAGTAATCTTAACTTATATACTTCATTACTTTTAAATCACACTGCATATAAAGGGGACATGCCACGATCAATAAACAGATGTTTGCAGATGATACGGTGATTTATTATACGCGCATTCTATATGAGACGTGCTATAAGTGGGGTGCTATAAAAATATTCATAAAGGACGTGTCCTATATGAAATGTAGTTGTCTAAAAATAGCTCTGTTGTTATGCTTTGCAGAGCTTTGGCTCTCCGCGGAGCATGTAAACAAATCCCCGCGATCGGTAATCCACCCGTGATTCTGGTACTATGATTATAGAAATACATAATAAAATCTACATCATTAAATAGAGCATTAGATTCTCTTTTGAATGATATAAATTGTATTAATGTAGCTCAAGGAATGGCCATGATATGGACGTTTTAATTCATCAATATACTAACGGGGCTGTCAGCGGGACTTCTTTAGTATTTTTTCAGTGATATCTGATGACATATGATCAAATTTTATGCACATATAATAAATATAGAATGGAACTCGCCAGCAATAAAGCGAAAATTTATAGGACTTGATTCGTCCACATAAGCACTCTGCCTACAGCATCGTGCTTATGTGGACGAATCTCGTCCTATAAATTTTCGATTATTGCCGGCTCGTCCCATTCTCTCTCTTTATACAGCACATAAGGACACAGGGGTAGCAGAACAAAATTTACAAGATGATCCGACAAATATTGATATTTGGCGTTGAACTGACAAAATATCTTTAAACGTAGGTAAAAGCAACATTATGGCTGTAACTCACTCAAACAGAAAAGTGGAGGAAAATCCAACAAAAGTGTTTATAGGGACAGAAGAAATCAAAAGGACGAGTAATTATACCTATTTGGGAGTAATTATTGATAAGAACTTAACATTCACATCACACATGGGTAAGATTTTCAGAATATGTACAATTCCCCTTCACCAATCTTCTCAAATAACTCAAATTTCAGACAAAAATAAAGTTCAAAATACAGTTCAACATAACCAAACAGATTGCTAGAATCAATGCAATGCCGAATATACTAAAATTTACCTAGTTTTGGCCAAATTGCAGCCTAATTTAGCAGAATTTACTAAATGCGTACATCTGCCAATTGTACATTTTCTGAAAATCTGACCCACCTACAAAATAAGATAACGAAAGCAAATGATAAGATCTACCACCTGTCCAAATTGAGGCCATTTGCTACACCTAGTACCATAAGAATGCTGTGTAAAGTAGCCATCAGCCCCATCATTGAATACCGGGAATACTGTATGATGCTGCCCCAAAGTACATTTTAGACCAATTATAAACATTACAGAACACAGCTTTAAGGAGATCAGAGGGCTTAAACAAAAGGACAGATGTAAATCACCTCCATAGAGAGCTGGGAATGCCTCTACTTGCCAAGAAGAAAGAATGGCATGCATTAGAATATGCATTCAAACTGAGCAACAATGAAGACAGTTTAGACCAGAGAAAAGTTAATCTGCGGAATGTAACTTCAGGGAAAAACCTAAAAGTAGGCGTACTTAATCTAGAATATAAAAAAATCAAAAGATCTCGAATATGCAGAAGAGCAACCTTTGGAACAACATCGCAAATGAGGTGAAATCTTTTGGCATAAAATAATTCAGAAGCTTCCTAAGGGATTATGTTAGAAGATTAAGATCAAGGAAGTCTGAGTCGCCGTCCTACCTCCTCAACCTACAATCCCTGTACTATTCATTTATTCATCTATAATTACCATACTCAGCACTTATTGTGTATAGGTAAGCAAGAGACTACAAGCTAAACCATAAAAGCAGGCATGTAAGCCCTGCCCCAAAAGAACTGCCCGGCTACCTAGCCCGCCAAAGAGAGTAATGGGATTGTGTACACTGCATCAGTGTTGATACATTGTTTATTCTATTTCATAACTTGTAGTAAGTGACATAGTTGCAGAAGGTCTGCTTGGAAGAATTTTCCTGGACAGGGAACAAGAACCTATTTCCATTTAGAAACCCATAACCGTTATTTGTATACACAAATGGAAATAAAGTTTCTTATATTCATGTAATATGTTACCCCAACCGGATGGAACTGGTTGGAAATAGTTGGATTAACATTGTAGTTAGATTTAGATATCATATTTTATTGACTGGGTATGTCATAGGGTCAAATGGAAGACCTGCATTTTGCAGAAATTGTATTACTAGTTTCAATGTTATGTACAGGTACTACGAAATAGAAACATGTAACAATTCCGTATAGTATGAATTATGATTAAGCAGGAATAGGGGAATTGCATTGTCGAAATAGGGGATTTGCATGTGCCACTGCGCATATCTATAGTAGGCTACTGTGCATCCTGGGATGAAATCTGACATACAAATATGTAGCAACTTTTTAAAAGGTTTCAAGAATGTTTTCACCAATATTAGAGTTGGTATAAATGATCTATGAAAACCAAATGCATGATGGGAAAGATTGGGACTTATGCCATGGAAACATGTATAACACATGGATATTGACATTAGAGCATTGATAAATAGTCCATGCTGAACATGACATGTTTTCTATAGAATTTACACTGTACCATTAGTCCCATAATTCCATGCGAATCAAGAGTCAAAATGGCGGCTATGCAAACCCAGTATTGATACCAACCCCTCTAATTTGTAATGTATTATTTAAAACTTCGCAACTTTTTCATATATCGCAATTCTAATGTTCTATTGTTAGGAGATAAAGAAAATCTCTTCAGAGAATAACGAACAGTATAACAGTCATTGTCTGGCCAGGGTCACGTGTTCACAACTGGCGCCCTGATTGGTACCTGGCGTGACACAGATTATTATTTTACGACAATTAAAAACCGCTTGAAGAGCCGGTTGGGGATAGCGCTTGTTGGCGGCATCTCATGGAACGTGTTTATGGGTAAGCTCATCAGAAAATGTACAATTCCCCTTCACCAATCCTCTCAAATAATCCAAATTTAAGACAAAAATAAGGTTAAAATTTCAGTCTAACATAACCAAACCGATTGTTCGAATCAAGGCAATATCAAATATACCTAGTATTGACAATTTCTCGGTCTTATTTAACAAAATTGACTAAAAATGTAGATCTGCCGAGTGTGCATTTTCTGACGATCTGACCCATAAATAAATTCGATGCCTATTGATTGGCGGGCTTCTTTAGGGATCCTTAATGAGTTGTGCGATGCTAAAGGCACATAAAATAAACTAACCACAGAGAAAATAGTTCCGTGCAGGAAGGTCTGGACCAGTGAGACGGTGCCGTAAAACTGCTTGGCTTTTGTACGGGCCGAATGCCCAACTATGGCTACCCAAGCCCTGTATGAAAAACACTACCTAGTCTACGGCCAGTAGTCACGGAGGCCTATATGGGTCAGATCGTCATAAAATGTACAATTACAGCTCTACACATTGATGAAATTCTGCAAAATTAGGCTGAAAATGATGATGAATATTAGGTATATTTGATTATATTTGATGTTAAGTTGATTCATATTATCAGTTCCGTTATGTTGAACTGTATTTTGAACTTAATTTTTGTCTTAAATTTGGGTTATTTGAGAGGATTGGTGAAGGCGAATTGTATATTTTCAGGCGGCTTGACCCTTATAAATACAAATATCGTTCACTTTACCGGTCCATACGCACTTGGCCCATTGCCCTTTTTTCCCCCAACACAAACCCACCTCCTCCTCCCCCTGCTCCTCCTCTCCCTCCTCCTCCTTCCTCTCCTTCCCCCCCTTCCTCTCCTCCCCCTCCCCCTCCCTCTCCTCCCCCTCCTTCTCCTCCTTCTCCTCCCCCTCCCCCTGCTCCTCCTCCCCCTCCTGCTCCTCCTGCTCCTGCTCCTCCTGCTCCTGCTCCTCCTGCTCCTCCTGCTCCCCTCCCCCTCCCCTCCCCCTCCTGCTCCGCCCCCTTCTCCTGCTCCTCCCTCTGCTCCTCCCCTCCCCTCCTCCCCTCCTCCTCCCCCTCCCCTCCCCCTCCTGCCCCGCCCCCTTCTCCTGCTCCTCCCTCTGCTCCTCCCCACCCCTTCTCCCCCTCCCCCTCCTCCCCTTCCCCTCCTCCCCTTCCCCTCCTCCCCCTCCCCTCCCCTCCTCCCCCTCCCCTCCCCTCCTCCCCCTCCCCTCCTCCCCCTCCCCTCCTCCCCCTCCCCTCCTCCCCCTCCCCTCCTCCCCCTCCTCCCCCTCCCCTCCTCCCCCTCCTCCCCCTCCCCTCCTCCCCCTCCCCTCCTCCCCCTCCCCCTCCTCCTCCCCTCCTCCTCCCCCTCCCCCTCCTCCTCCTCTGCCCTCCTCCTCCCCCTCCCCTCCTCCCCCTCCCCTCCTCCCCCCTCCTCCCCCTCCTCCCCCTCCTCCTCCCCTCCTCCTCCCCCTCTCCTCCTCCTCCCCCTCCCCTCCTCCTCCCCTCCCCCTCCTCCTCTCCCCCTCCTCCTCCCCCTCCTCCTCCCCCTCCTCCCCCCCGCCCCTCCTCCTTTCCCCTGTTCCTCCCCCTCCTCCTCCCCCTCCCCCTGCTCCCCCTGCTCCCCCTTCTCCCCTTCTCCCCTTCTCCCCCTCCTCCCTTCCCCTCCCCCTCCTCTCCCCTCCCCCTCCCCCTCCTCTCCTCCCCCCCTCCCCTCCCCTCCTGCCCCGCCCCCTTCTCCTGCTCCTCCCTCTGCTCCTCCCCTCCCCTTCTCCCCCTCCTCCCCTTCCCCTCCTCCCCCTCCCCTCCCCTCCTCCCCCTCCCCTCCTCCTCCCCTCCTTCTTCCCTCCTCCTCCCCTCCTCCTCCCCCTCCCCTCCTCCCCCTCCCCTCCTCCTCCCCTCCTTCTTCCCTCCTCCTCCCCTCCTCCTCCCCCTCCCCTGCCCTCCTCCCCCTCCCCTCCTCCTCCCCTCCTTCTTCCCTCCTCCTCCCCTCCTCCTCCCCCTCCCCTCCTCCTCCTCCTCTGCCCTCCTCCTCCCCCTCGCCTCCTCCCCCTGCCCTCCTCCTCCCCTCCTTCTTCCCTCCTCCTCCCCTCCTCCTCCCCCTCCCCTCCTCCTCCTCTGCCCTCCTCCTCCCCCTCCCCTCCTCCCCCTCCCCTGCTCCCCCTGCTCCCCCTGCTCCCCCTTCTCCCCCTTCTCCCCTTCTACCCCTCCTCCCTTCCCCTCCCCCTCCTCTCCCCTCCCCCCCCCCTCCTCTCCACTCCTCCTCCCTCCCCTTTCCCCCCTCCCCTCCCCCTCCCCCCTCCCCCTTCCCCTGCCCAATCTATTCGGTTGAGTGGAGGTCGGCCCATGCCGCACCCTGTCCTACTGATCACTTTTACGTCTCGCGGAGAAACATCAGCGAGATGGGGTTTTAAAGCTGGTACCAGTCGAAAATACTGATTTATCTCGATCTGACACGAAACGGGCGCGCGGAAAGCTATCAGGATAATGTACCCGAAGGCTTTGGATGCATAAGGCAACGGTGTACATCATATCCCGCGAATGTTGTTTGCACACAAAATCACACTTATCAACTGCCATTGGCCGTTGGTGCCGTGGGCTGTCCGCACTATGAAGAGATGGCCATTTGTCGGTATATTCCCTCCCCCAACCGTGGCTATGGCCTTCATAGATATTGATGATCGTTTCAGTTTACCTCGATAATAATTGTAAATGTATATCACTTTGCGAGCAAACCCGCTCTAAATAATCACCACGCTTTCCATTTCTAATAGCCCGGCCAATATTGATGTAGTAAGTGTAATATGGTCTGTTAGCTGATCCACATTTCGTGATTTCCTTTTTGTTTATTGATTTCTGTTCATAATCGATGAATAGGGTTAGAATATCGAGGCTGAATGTGATATAGCTAAATAGGTACTGTTGCTGTGTGCTGGGATGATGATGGGGTTATTTTTAGGCCTTGAGGGGGATTTGAAACGGTGAGAAGTTCAATAATGTGAGTGCTATGGCTGAGGGCGATAAATCACTGCCTTTCCAAAACACTCTTGTGCTCCTCGCAGCAATATTTGACCAGACATGGCTATTGCTGAAGCGCAAACAATCCCAAGGTCATTGACACTTTATTTGGGATTAATGAATCTACTGTTACCGAGAAATGAGTCACAAGTCGCAAAAATGGATTTTGAGATATCATCATATTTGGACAGATGAGGCCAGGGGGGATTCCAATGATGGTAAACATCAAGGACATCTAAGTAGTATTTGTATATTTTAAGTTTGATATCTTATCTTTGAAAAGTTTGCAATACATCCATTGTTCATAACATTATTTGTACACTGTGCATGCCCGTTTATGTTCAACTGTCATTTCACGGAAGGCTGTATAAAAATTCTAAATACAAAATATAAAAAAATGGATAGATGGACTCTATGGAATGACCTTAGAAATGCAAAGATATATTCAATACGATGTCTTGAAATGTGGTGCATGAATTTATGTATTAAGATAAGATAAGATATAATTTTCTGTACGGAGGATTCCACAGTCATACTATTAGTTTGGGCTGTTCTCAGCATGTTCTTGTAATATTTTCCTGCTTACAAAAGACTTTGCAATTTTGTAAATTCAATATTTATTATATATACATTATTACAATCGAATTAAGATCAGAATTGAACATATAAAGTAATGCTTACTCCTAATATTTGCCATATTGTATTTTCTCTAGTAAAAGTAATTGAACCACCATCAAAATAAGGGCTACCATTAAGGCGTTGACTTATAGTACAGGCATTTTAGGTAGATTTCAGGCCAAACCCGGAATAAAATAATGTAAAGCTGATTTTTGGATACATGATGCAAATAACAATGCTAGATATTCTTAATGTTGGCAATAATGGCCTGAGCCAGGTGTTTTTTCCTATAGAGACCAATGCTATTTTGTGGAAAATGACGCAGAAACGTCAAAATCTCAAAAAGCACACAGTCCCTAGGCGGGAACTTTTCAGAGAATGTTTCCCCATGTGTCCCGCATCATATATCCAAAAATCCGCTTTACATATTTCATTCCGGGTTCCATGCTAAAATGCCTGTACTATTAATGGTAGACTGTTCCCTGTTTCTAACTGTTTCGGTGTTAAAATACCACCGTGTCTAGCAGAGTCTAGTAGAGAGGGCATTTGCCAAACAAAGTATAACAAACAAACAAACAAGATAAGAGAATTCTTTATTCGTCACAGATGTAACAGACAAAAAGGTTGTAGTCTTCTCAAAAAGAGTTCTTCCAGACCAAGCCTTTGTTGCGTTTCTTCTCCTTGTTACATAATATCTAATTCTACCTAAACGACGTACAGGAACTTTCTGTGTGTGCATGTAAATCACACAGTATGCATCTATAACGATGAGTCAAAAGAGATTACATATGTAATACAGTTTTGAGTAAGGTTCTGTCTTAGAACTAACAATGTAAATTAAAAGTGAATGAAAACTACAAAATGTCTCAATGTTATTATTAATATCATTAATAATCAGTAATAAGTCTCTCTTTACCTCTGTACCTTTCTATTAAGACAATAAACAACTTCTTATCTTATCTTATCTTACCACTTTCAGTATAGACTTCCCAATAAAACAAAATTTTCTTTATTTGTTGTCGATGTAAAATAGGTACATATTATGAATGATTCAGTTACCAGGACAAAAGTGTGACTTAATATCACGAGGTGCAATAACAATTTCAATACAAGATATCATTATATCCAATGGCACAATGGAGGTTTTGAATCAATTGAGATGGAGGGTCAAATTGCATTACCTGCCAAAGGGGTGGAGTGCGATTTGACCCAACGTCGAGATCGATTCAAGTGAGCAATTTGAGCAATTTCAAGTTAGCAATTTCAATAATGTGTCTTTCTCTCCTTTCGCTGCTCATTTTCAACATCGTCTAGACAAATTGTGGCCCCACGCAAAAACCATTTTCGCCAAAAATAAGCACAAGTTTATGACTGCCACCCATGCCTCTATAACAGAGAACCTATGTATCCCCAAACCCCATACAACTCACTTTTCTTGCTTAATTTGATCTTAGCCTCTCTAATTTTTTGACAAATCGAAAGCGAATTGCATAAATAACTACATGTGTGAAGAAAACCGAGTGCCAGATATGAAGATATTAGTGAAATTAATAATATAATGACTTGAAAATGAGACAAATGTAAAAAGGCTGGCTGCTCTGGGACTCAACCTCACAATGTACAGTTTAAAAGTTTAACACTTTAGCCACTTAGCTATAGGGGAATATAGAAGGGCATATGCATACAAACACTTACATACATTCATCACAGTTTAGTTTTACTTTAGTCCCCCATTGTCCTCATGATGATAGAGGAGAATGGGGGAAATACATTATCTTTGAAAGTCCCTGTGTTTGAAATCTTTGAAAGTCCCTGATTTAATAAATCAAACTAATCGTAAAAATATATCTTGCATCTGCAATCTATTTCTATAATATGCGAATGCACACAGGTCTGCACACTTCCTGGACTATTTTTGTCAAAAAGTTCTGTAATAGGGAGGTTCAGCAAGTCTAACCTGTATGTAAACGTAAACGTAAACGTATCCATATCTCTGATATACAAACATATGTTAAAAGGAAGAAAGAGGTTCAGAGAAACATAGCGGGAAAACGTAACGTTAAATATCAAGCAAAATGTTTTATATCACAATTTATTTTTTATCCATAAAAATACGATGTAATTCACAAAAAAGATACGGATACGGTTACGTAATTGAGATACGTTTGCTTGTGGAACTTCCCTACTGTTTGCAATCTTTGACATAGATACTTGGGTCCTGAATCATAAATAAATTGGCAGTAATCTGGGTAAGGTAAAATTGCCATCTTGTAAAGGTCCTGGCATGACCTCAACTTACATGACCTCATCTCTCAAATGAGAGAACATCCCAACAAAGATATTTGGTAAATAAATGACTTTGAAAATACTAATTTTGCGACTTGTGACTCATTTATCTGGAACACATCACATATCTGTCCCGACACAGAACCGGATATTAAATTCTGTTTTGAACTTACTTACAAACAACTAATCCAATTTTCACAGGAGTAAGTACATGTGAAATGCGAGAAATATGACATTTATTTCAAATTAAATCTCATTCAATTGCATGATCGCCATTTAATTGTGTCACACGAGTAAACTGTTTACAGCATAGGTAGGATTTTTTATTTATTTTTAATCCATTTTCAGCCCATGACATTTAAACATTTCATTACATAAAACGCTTGTTCAATTATGTGACTACACATTGAAAAATAATCCAAAACACATTATTGCATACACAGCTTGAAAATGTCAATGTCCTTAGGTGCATTATTTTGCTTGATTAGTTCTCCCAATAGCATCTTGATTTCCCACATCTTCCACAGATCTCTTCCACAAGATTGTCAAGTGTTTTTATGTAAGAATGCCAAGTCTATCGTAAAAACCTGGCTATCCCTTGATGGAACGGTCCCTTAGTAGCGATAAGTCTCCATTTGAACATCTGAAGGCGATAGCAATGTGTCGCTCCCTTTCTGACACATACCACAGCCTAATAACCAAGCCATCATCACAAACACTTTGTTGCCCCCCTAACAAGCTGGAGTAGTGAGAATTGGGCAATAAAATCACGTGAATACTCTTTAGCGGCATAAAAATAGTCGCTAACCTGGCGACAAACAACATTTTCACTCTCCCAGAGGTTTATATTTGTGAGAAAATGACATACACAGCCAAGATGCTCGTAGGCCACAATCCATTGCCTTTATAAAGTGCTTCCTCTGTTCTTTCCCTTTCCTCCTGCGACAACCCACATATATGGGTCAGATTTTCAGAAAAATGTACAATCGGCAGATATATACGTTTTTAGTAAACTTTTGTTAAATTAGACTGAGAAATGGGCAGTACTAGGTATATCTGAGTATATTTGATATTGCCTTGATTCAAACAATCTGTTTGGTTATGTTGGACTGAATTTGGATTATTTGAGAGAATTGGTGAAGGGGAATTATACATTTTCTGGCGATTTCACCCACATCAGGATGCAGGTGGGTTCTGCTGGGTGGATTCAAACAATCTGTTTGGTTATGTTGGACTGCATTTTGAACCTTATTTTTGTCCTAAATTTGGATCATTTGAGAGGATTAGTGAAGGGGAATTGTACATTTTCTGACGATTTGACCCCTATACTTGCAATACACCATACACTAGCACTCCTTAGATGCGTGTTAGTGATACTTGGTTTAGCCAACGGTCTTAGCCTTCTGTTCCTCGTGGTAGAGCAATGGTAAAAAGAAGTTAAATCCAGATCTCTTTGAGATGTTTTCCTCACTTCACAGACCTGTCGCTGTGCCGACTGTGGGTGAGCTGCAGGCAGAATGATTTACTTGTGTATGCCTACAACTGGATTTATTCTGACAATATTGATGATAACATCCATTAATCACATATGAAAGCCTTAAACCCTGCCCACACACAGCCGATTTGCCTTCCGATTGCCCGATTTAGGATTTCCGATGAATCCTAAGATTTCATTTCCAATCCTGGTTCATGTTATACAAAAACAAAAACCAGGATTTGAAATGAGATCATAGGATGCACTAGGCGACCTAAATCGGGGAGGGGGGGGGGGGAGGCAATCGGAAGGCAAATCGGCTGTGTGTGGGCAGAGTCTTAATCTCTCGGATCTTGTTTGGTAAAAGCTATATGAGTAGCAAGCATTAAAAGGGATATGGAGCTGAAGGAACTGATCTATTATATGAGGCACTGAACTAAGAAAGTTTGAATTGAATGATTAGGTTGAACAGCCAAAGTTCCAGTTCCCGAATCAGAAGTAGAATAAACTTCTGAAAAAGTTGGATCTCATTCAAATTAATTCAGACCAATATGGGAGTAATGTTTTTGAAGGGAGATTTATTGAATAGATCAATATCATATCATCCAAAATGTATTCCCTTTGAGTTTGGCTTACCATCTCCTATATCCAGTCTTTCAATCTTATTTATAAAAGAGCAACCATAAGGTCCTTAAAAGCACCATAGGGTAATACAATAGGGAGATTTAGCAACCACAACGCTGCTACGCAACGCTAACGCATCCACTAACTATGTGTATATTACTACCGATGGAGGGATATCTCTCGAGGCCTGGCTTAGCCTAGTGCCTCTCGAGGCCTGGCCTAGCCTAGCGCCTCTCGAGATATCCCCACATAGGTAATAATGTACAAATAGTTAGTGGATGCGTTAGCATTGCGTAATGTTTGCTAAATCTCCCTATTCTCTGTGATATCTTTACTTTAGTTATTAGTTATACTAGTGTGTATATCAGTAACACTCTCTGATCGCTGTTTTCACAGAAGGAATCCCACTTTCTTGGAAGTTCCTTTTATAGCGCAGAAGACTGCTTCATACCTGGGTCAGATTTTCAGAAAATGTACAATTTGCCTTCACCAATCCTCTCAAATAGCCCACATTTAAGACAAAAATGAGCTTCAAAATGCAGTTTAACATAACAGAACTGATACCGTAAATCAATGCGATACCAAATAAACTCAGATATACCCGGTATTCTTCATTTTTCAGCCTAATTTAGGAGAATTTCCTAAATGTGTAGAGCTGCTAATTGTACATTTCCTGAAAATCTGACCCACCTCTGCCTATTGCTACTATTACTTGTCTCCCCATCATAAAACGGCTCCTCAACTCACTATACAATTAGTCCCGTTTACGTGATGTCATGCAAAACATCGATTCAGTATTATTTTGACTGTCTTGCTTCCTTGGCACACATTCAGTGAGGTAAAAACCCATATATACATACGGCCTTATGCTTTTCTGGCACGAAACACAATACCTCAATAAAGAAGCTTATTTTGCACTCCTTCTGCATCAGTCAGAGCAAAGCGGAACAATATATTGTTGGTCCCGTACATGTAGCATCTATTTTGGGTGTTTATTATTATTCATGGCATTTGTAAATATCAAGAATTGCTGTGCCTTTGATTGGATTTCATTTACTCTAACACCGGTATAGAAAGACGAGAGATATTTTAACATTTGAAATGTAATTATCATATGGAAATATAATCATTGCAATTGTTTTATATATTTGAAAACACTTAAATATGAATTCATTGCCTATTAGTTATAATCGTCACATTATCATGGAAGTACGTAATTAACATTTGTCATCATATTCATATATTGGTAAACTATTACTTGAATAAAAACTAAAAAATATCTTATAAGCCGTTCGTAACAACTAACCCTTGATTGTTGTATAAAAACTTTTTATAACCTTTGTGAGGTATACGATTGTAGAAGACCTATAAATTTATCTTTCTTTGAATACTAGATGTGAAATATAGATTATAATCATAGAGTAAAAAACATGAAATACCTACCAACATATGTACGACCAAAGGACATAGGAAATTGTATTGTATATTACTTTTAAATCTTGACCCAGCAGAACTAACCCCGAAAAGGGGAGCTGGTAACCAAGTGTAAATAAAATTCTTAAAAAAAAAAAAATTTCTTTAAATGATACAAATATATTAGTAGGACCTATAGTGGTTAAACTTGATTGATTATATGTCTTTTGAATTGTGTAACATGAGAGTTCCATGTTCGCCTGAAAATGTTTCGCCAAGAAAATTATATATAAAAAATAATGTGGTGAGCAAGTTATTTAAAGGTATTACGTACACCATACATGTATCTCTGTTTTTGGTCGCTTCAAGAAGAAAACATTTTAGCTTATCCATTGTTTGTTGAATGAGGCCATTTCAACTCAAGTTAATCAAGGTCAACACAATCATTATTCTATTGTATTATTGGCGAATACAATCCCAATCCACTTGAAGTGCAGAAGTATCTGGCTATTTAGAGATGAACTATTTGATTTGAATATTGTTTATTCATCACCAAAGATACAGACATTATGAAATTAGTGTGACAAAAAGGTCGACAAGCTTACACTCTGTCCAGCCTCTGTAGAGCGCGGCACCCGCGTACTGGGGTATGTGTCCCTCCTTGAAGTCTCTTTGAAGTCCCAGCTCTTCAGAGGCTGGACAGAGTGTATGGAATTAAATTCCAGGTATTCCCGCTATTTCCTGGTAATTTGAGACAATTAGTATGCAATACAATATTAGCAATTGGATTTGCAAGCTCGCAGAATCGCTAATCATCATGCAATTGTCCACCATAGTTTTCCCCGTATGTATTATTTAGTATTATGTATTATATTCAGCCAGACGCATCTATTGTTCACCATACTGCCCGCCCGAGTAAAATAACACTTTTCATATACTACTTACAAGCAGGGCAGAGGCAACAGCATAGGCGAGTGTCCATAAGCCTCACAGAGTCACCGTCAAATACCCATCTGAGGCCCTGAAACGACCACTGTGACGGATGTACACTAATCGACATATACGCCGCTCTTATGTCGACCGACGCCATGTAAAACCCAGGCAGGAGTGCGCCAGAGACATTGTCCACTGTCTTGAAATGGAAGAAAAACCAACATGGGTTCTGACTGGTAAACAGCTTTGAATGTTTGAATGTGAGAAGTGGCGCGGTTGCGACGTAACCAGGCAACCGGCACTTCCTTCCGGTAACCACGGTCAAGGTGATCGTTCTTGCCGCTTTGATATAGAAGCATAACAATCATTATACAAACCATATTCAGCAGTACCCAACTATTGTTTACCATACTGCCAGCCCGAGTAAAATAACACTTTTCATATACTACTTACACTGGAGAGTGAGTAGTGTATGGAAAGTGCCAATGTATGCTGGTCTCTATATATTAGGTTAGCTTTATGAGCCCAGCTTTGTTACTGGGCTTTGGATCGGCTCGATTGAGACAGGGTAGTTAGGTTTGCAGTAGTTTGTGTAGAGTTGTAGAAGTTGCTAACCCCTAACAAAGACAATAAAAGCAATCTTTGATATCTTATCGTCCTACTTGTTACTTTAAAAGTAGTGGATGGAAGCCAATTCATTCACAACAAGCTTTTTTACAGTGGCACCTCCAGAAAAATCCTGTAACGGCGCTATGTTTGTCAAAGTTACAACATGGATAAGGCAGTTCAGTTGTAGCGGTGTTGTTTAGCACTATTTTTGAGCTCATTTACATTCTTTTGGGCATGCGCACTGAGACATAAACAAGTCGGAGCGCCATGTTTCAATATTGGGAAGAGAATGCAGAGGTTTTGCTGATAATAAACCAACTAGTTCTCTGGGTTGTTGTGCACATCCTCTCCCAAGAATTTACTGTAAGCATCACAAAATGTTATAGATTTAAGGACATATAGTTTAATAGGAATTGGTTGAATAGTTTGTCGGGACAAACTAGAGAACTTTCAACTTCCCTGGTTCAAGCGGATCCTATTGACGACCCAGAATAAGAATGTTAATGTAGTTTTGGGGCGTCATTGGTTGGCCAATATTAGGTCAGTATTCCTTGTGTCTGCAAACCACTACATCTCAAGCTTATGTTTTGCATAATAGTCTCTCTTACAGTGAAATAACAGAAATATCTTTTCAGGGATGGTTTTGTCAAAAGTCTTGCTCAAAGTCAAACAATCTGCATCTGAATAAATTTTATGTATATGACCACAAATTTATTCATGCATATTCATTCATTTTCAATTATTAAAATCCTTTTGCGACTTTGTTTGATTGATAAGGCTTTATTGTCAATAACAATAGGGGAGATCTATAGCCGCCATCTTGTATCTTGATTCGCATAGAATTGTGGGACTAATGGTACAGTCTAAGATCTATAGAAAACATGTCATGTTCAGCATTGACTATTTATCAATGCTCTAATGTCAATATCCATGTGTCATACATATATGTATATTTCCGTGGCACAAGTCCCCAACTTTCCCATCATGCATTTGGCTAACCTAGATCATTTTTAAAGCTCTTATATTGCTGAAAACATTCTTGCAATTTTCGATAAAAATAATGCCAAATATATATCTGTCAGATTTCTACAGAATCCTTCCCAGCGTGCACTGTAATAGACATGCGCAGTGGCACATGCAAATCCCCTATTATACAGTTGTTATAGGGTCAGATTTTCAAAAAATGTACAATTCAACTTCGCCAATCTTCTCAAATAACCCAAATTTTAGACGAAAATAAAGTTCAAAATACAGTTCAACCTAACCAAACAGATTGCTAGAATCAAAGCAATGCCGAATTTACCAAGTATTGGCCAAATTGTGGCATAATTTTGGACAATTTACTAATGTGTAGAGCTGCCAATTGTACATTTTCTGAAAATCTGACCCTATAACCGCTAACGTCGATGACAACCGCGGTCCCTGTATACTATCTTAGATAAGTCTCTCACAATTTTAGTTAGATAGGACTTCATAGAAACCTTCTCTGTGACACATCCCCAAATTCTGTCTTCGACCGTGCGTTTATGTCAAGATTTCTAGGGAAGCTCTAGATATTTCTCTTAGGATGGGCTGAATAAATTGAGCATTTACCTTTCCAGAACAATTGGTGTTATTCCGTAAGTTACTAACCATTTCTAAAATCAATACGTATATATTTACCACATAATATTTCTACAAAAACTAATTTCCATCAAAGCTTTCATCTACAAGTTTTCATAAATCAATGGCAACAAACAAAGAATTCTTTTATAATTTTTAAGTTTTCAGAAAGTCTTCGCGGGACCGCACTTAACCCCGATAAACTACCTTAGAACTAGCTGTTGTTGTCCCTTAGAAACTAAGCATAATTATGTATTATACCGAGCCAGACCCTGAACAATACTCTGATAGTGTTGCCCGATCCTTCTCAAGGGATGGAGGAAACATTATCTATGGGTGGTTGCCTGCGAATCATGCATGGTAAATACTGATAAGAAGGTGACATTGATGAATCCCTTCTGCTAAAGTAGACGGTGATACCTATCAGTAGGAGAGTATGTTTTTTCCTTCAGACACTGAGAATCTTGAAGGGTTGATGCCTATCTCTCCTGCCTGAGCCACGCCATACTATTCTAATATTTAAAGCTGCGTTCCCTAGTATTAATATTGGATGGTTCTTTCAAAATTACATTGAGATTAGTTCCCAAACTCACTATTATTGATCTCTTACTTAATGGAAAGTCCAATAAATATCTAAATTCAGTGATTTAAGAACTGACCAGATCGTGGTCAAGTAAATGCCAAGCTATATTTGGTTTTGGAATTGCCAACAGGTGGCAGGGTGGTGTGGCCTGTAACCTGTAAATGGGTCAACAGGCTAGAGCCTGCTCCTGTATGCTCTGATCTTATTGGTTGAGGCAGGTCACTGTTATGTGGGGCTATGACTCTAGAGGGCAGGACAGTGCTTTACAAATGGTGAGAACTTTATTTACATCTTCTGGTGGTCACCAGTACGGAAATAGTCAAATATCTATTTTCAACATTAAGAAAGAGACCCAAACTCTTGGGACAAGGTTGGGTAGGGTATTTGAGATCTAAATAAGTGAAATTTGAGATTTGTATAGGAAATACTAGGGAACGCAGCTTTAACAAGCTAGATAAATGCCGAGACTTATTTCCATGAATAATTAAATTGGATGAGCAGAAGGCGCTCGTCTTCCAGGGCTATGCGGTGTCACTATATAAACATTATTGTATGTCGGGCCAAAGCCAGGGGCCAAGCCAGGATTTTCAAGTGTTTTTCTAATTTCTGGTAACAAAAGAGGGTCGGGGGTGTGGGCGGGGGTCGCATTCATGATGTTAAAGGGTCAGATTTTCAGAAAATTTACAATTGGCAGCTCTACACATTTAGGAAATTTTGCTAAATGTTGCTGAAAAATGATGAATGCCGGGTATATCTGAGTATATTTGGTATCGCATTGATTTAAAGCATCAGTTCTGTTATGTTACACGGCATTTTGAAGCTGATTTTTGCCTCAAATGTGGGTTATTTGAGAGGATTGGTAAAGAAGAATTGTACATTTTCTGAAGATCTGACCCTAAAGCTATTGTGGGTGTAGTATAGACAGGTGTAGATAGAGGGGAGAGGGGAGAGGGGAAGAATAAAGCTTAAGGTGGTCCAGGACCTGGAAGATTTGGATCTATTAAAATGATTTCGATCCATTTGCACCAACACCTTAAGAGGAATAAAGGATATTTCAATTCAATATTACTTTCAAAATACAGAAAATATAACTAATGTTTAAAGCTGGATTCTCAGCTATTACGAAATAAAAAAACTTTATTTCAATATACTTATACTATTGACTTCTTAGGACTAAATTCATCGATATTCTGCTGAGTCACTGACTGACTGAGTGATGAGCGATAATAAGTGAAGTCACCGCATGAAATTATTTCAGCGGGACAAAATCCTCCACAATTATGGTCAAATGACCTTTAGATAGCAAGGGATGGAACAATCGAACAGAAAGTAGAAACTCTAAAGGGCCTAATCCACTAAGCCGATTTTCATGCGATTCTCTTTAGTATTAAAGAGTCCTCTGCGGCGCAAAATCGCATGAGAATCGGCTTAGTGGACCAGGCCCTTTAGATCGATGACTTAATATAAGTGTTAACTGAGAGTGCAGCCCTAAAATAGAAAATACGTGTAGAATGTGAACTCCATGGCATTATATTTCCCATGTAATACTAAGCAGGAATCTTGCTAGGTTAGGAAAAGAAACCTAGGATGATCTAATGAAGTAATGAAGGATAGTATAAAAGGTTGGGGAACTTTTATGAAGCCTCTGCCCAAGGCCACAGCAATCTGCCGTGGGCAAGTGGTTCATTAACGCTGATAGGCATGATCAATTCCCACTCTATTGGGTGCAGATTGCGCAAGATTTTTTTATGGAATCATTGCACCTTTCCTCAGAAGTAACAAATTACTGGCCCTTTCTTCTCCCTCAATAGAGGTTTCGCTCGAAACTGCTCGGCTAGGAGGAGTGCCAATTACCCCATTGAAATTCTCATGCAATTAGGATTCTAGTCGTGAATTAGCTACGATTCGTAGGCTAGTAGAAAGTAGATCTTTTCCAGGTCTAATGAAATAGTTTTGCTTGGGCTGGGAGAGGCTAGCAGGGCAACGACCCGAGTATTTATAGCTGGGATTTGAACTGTGTAATGCAAAGCGAAACCATGCATACCACACTCTTACAATAATTCAGGTTAATAATAATAATGATGATCATATGGGTCAGATCGCCAGAAAATGTACAATTGGCAGCTCTACACATTAGTAATTTCTGCTAAATTAGGCTTAGAAATGATGAATATATCTGAATTTATTTTGTATTGTGTTTTTTTGGAATATTACTTCTGCTATGTTAAACTATATTTTGAAGCTCTTTTTTGTCTTAGATTTGGGTTATTTGAGAGAATTGGTGAATGCGAATTGTACATTTTCTGACAATCTGACCCATATCAATGTGGGGGAATTAAAATGTCTTTTAAAAATGCATAGAATCGTCATAGTATGATTGAAAGGTTCATGTTCACCCTTAAATTCAGAGAACTATCAGTTGTTAAAATTAAGCAGTTAATTGAAAAGACATATTAATATAAAAGGAATGTATACAACTTTGCGCTATGTATGTCTGATATGATGCAGATTGGCATACCTAAATATATTGCATAACATAGTAATTGATATCGATATATTTGCATGCAATAAGAGACTATATTTATATACCTATATATAACCAATCTATATTATATAAGAAAATCTAGGCACAAATTATTATATCCTTGTACTCAATAAAAATACGGGAAGTGGATTGACCAAAATATGAACGATTTTACAAGCATACAAATTCCATCTCACCTGGGATGGATTTCCTTCAAAAGGCTTACTATTATATGACCTCAGTTTAAACCTTCCTTGGTAGGAATATAGTATGTAAATAACGATTTGCCTTGACTTGACTTGAATGGTGGGAGAAGCTGGTGGTACGTGAATGCTATGAATATTGTGCTTATTGATTGCAACCTGTTGGAACATGAATCAATTAATGCTGCATTCATTCTCAGCTATTACGACCTACACAAGATTGCTGAATCTACTCCTAGACGAATTCTTTAATGTTGTCCCCAAGCTTCATGTGTGGAATACAATTATTTCATCAAATTTACTTAGGCAGAATATCTTTTTAGCATTACATTGTAGTATACTACCCCAGGAGTTGATGTACGACAAGCTATAGAAGCTGTAATATTACTGTTTAAATGATTTAAAACTTATACTACCTTTGCTTACCATTTATTAAATTGACTTTCCATTGAGTATCATGACATTATCATGTGCCATGAAAATGTGCTCAATAAAAGTTCTTTTTAAAAAAAACAAACAATAGATGGTAGTATACTATCCCAGGAGTTGGTATAAGACAAGCTATAGAAATTGTACAAAACAACCTGATAAAACAAAATACAACAATAGATGGTAGTATACTATCCCAGGAGTTAGTGTAAGACAAGCTATAGAAGCTGTACGAAACAACCTGGTAAAACATCATACAACAATAGGTGGTAGTATACTACCCCAGGAGTTAGTGTAAGACAAGCTATAGAAGCTGTACTAAACAACCTGGTAAAACATCATACAACAATAGGTGGTAGTATACTACCCCAGGAATTGCTGTAAGACAAGTTATAGGTCTGAAGGTCAGATCTGAATGATTATAGAAAGAACATAACAGTAATTTATTCTCGTAATTCTTCTTAATGGCATAGGCAGATTGTTTTGTATCTAAGGGAGGGGGAGAGCGAGGAAAAAGAGAGGGTGGGGTGAGGAGAGAGAGCAGAGATCAGAGGGGGAGGGGAGGGGGAGAGCGAAGAAGCAGAGGGAGAGGGTGGGAGAAATCAGATAGGGACAGGGATAATAGGATAGAGAGAAGAAGAGGGAGAGAAAGACGGGAGGGTGAGGATGGGGGAGAGGAAAGAGGGAGGGGAGGGAGAGGGAAGGAGAGAATGAAAGAAGCAGAGGGAGGTGAGGGACAAGAGGATAGAGAGAAAAGAGAGGGAGAGAGAATAGGGAAGGGGAGAGGAGAAGGGGGGTAGGGACAGGGAGAGAAAGGGGAGAAAAGGAGGAAAGGCACGGAGAAAGGAGGAGAGGAGAGACAGAGAGAGGAAGAGGGTGACCGTCCGGTGGACGGGTACTTTGCTAGTAATAATTGGTCAGATTTTTAGAGAATGTACAATTGGCAGCTGTACACATTTAGTAACTTCTGCTAAATTAGGCTGCAATTTGGTCAATACTAGGTAAATTGGAGTATCTTCGCCATTGCATTGATTCTAGCAATCTGTTTGGTTAGGTTAAACTGTATTTTTGAACTTTATTTTCGTCTGAAATTAGGGTTATTTGAGAAGATTGGCTGAGTTTAATTGTACATTTTCTGAAAATCTGACCCATATAAGATAAACAGCAAGAGAATACAGCAACCCGATATTTGTACATTTTGGGAGGAACTGACCCATATATACATACACATATACATATATACATCTATACACATATAATATATATATTGCATGAGTATATATGTCTCCCCTGGTACCAGGGTGATAGGGAGGAGGGCCTGTTATGCTGCTATGCCGCACCTAGATATGAATGAAGGACGATTCAATCAAATGTCGTCTGCTGAACGGGTTGGGACGCGGATGCGACGCCAGTGATGGATTACTTATGGGCGAGTTGCCAATCTGATCCCATCGGGATATCATAAATCATAGGCGCTCAAAAACCCAGTGTTAAGAGTTGTTTCAATGTGGTTTTGATTGATGAGGTCTCTACCTTTAGTGAAAGTGCGTCGAAAAAACATATCAAACGCCCCCAGTCGTCAGACGATAAAAGAGGAAGAAATGATGGCAGGGCGGCTGCTTGTTTTTACCAGGATAAGTAAAATCGTATTTTAATTGTCTGCGAGTACAGTGGTTTATTTGATTGCAACGGTTCATATATATATAAGGGTTAAGTCGCCAGAAAATGTACAATTCACCTTCAGAAATCTTTTCAAATAACCTAAATTTAAGACAAAAATAAGGTTCAAAATTCAGTCCAGCATAACGGAACAGTTTAATTCAAGTCAATATCACATGTACTCAGATATACCTAGTATTGACCATTTCTCAATCTAATTTAAAAAAAACAACAGATATGTAGATTTGTCGATTGTACATTTTCAGAAGATCTGACCCAATACATGTTTAAACAGTCGTCGTTATTCCAATAACACACTGAAGGTTCTATGTATTATCAAATCTTATAGTATTTTCCTGTATTTTTATGCGAAATAATGATAAGATAAGGTAAGATAACCAATTCTTTATTTCGAGAAAGAGTGTACGCGGAAAAACAGGTTATAAATGAGCTTATCCGAGGATATATTCCAGCCCATGCCTTCTACGTTAACCTTAGTCTTGGCTGTTTCTTTTCTAAAACTACATCGAGTATTAAAGTTTAATATATAATAAAATGTCATAAACCAAAATCGGGTTTTACACTTTTCTACCGTTATGTATGTCGGTCTTGTTTAGATGGACATTAGGTAATAGTTCTTTATAAGCTAGCTTTGTCACACTGGAGTTTAAAATTAAGGTGACATGGCAACTAAGAAATGGGATTAATGATGATTTATACATTTATTTATAAGCTATTGAATTACTATTGAATGTATCATCCATTTGACGGCCAAACTACGCCCGTTTGAAATACACTGCAGTGGCGAGAAATGGCTCCCAGTAGAAATACAATCTTAACAATCTTTGGGCCAAATGTTAACTAATGAATGATTACGTTTTGTAATTGATTAACATAGTTACAAAAGTTTTTGAAAAATTCATTTGCGTCCATTACTATTTTTTAGACTGTTTCCCAAACGCCAGTACTTTTATAACATCCGTTTTTTCGCCAATATTCAAACAAAATAGATACATAATACTAAGAATACAAGTACACATTATATATTTTAATAACATCTGAGTAAGTATGGAATATTGGCTATAGGCATTCTTGTATTATCAATGAATTTGGTACTACAGTACCGTTATATCTATGATCTTCCTAAATTGTGATCTAAAAAGCTCTGATAAATGCTGATAAAACCCATTTAGGCCTAATATAAAAACGATATGACTTGAGGATTATAATGTAATTGTTGAAAACTCTCGTGGTTTAACATTTTATGGTAGTGATTTCTGTTCTTTTAGTTCCTGATTAGTTTACCTTTTATACTTTTCATAATATAAAATAGTGGAGTAAATGGACATTTCAAACAGTGATTTATATATAGCCTCCCAAACAGGCTTCCCAGATGAAAATGTTTAGTAATTGTGAAACGGGATACTGTAATTGTTAATAAGCACCGGTCAAGGAGTTAAAGCAGTAGTTGGGGCACCACTGACACTGAAACTAGAAAATGATATGTGATACGTAAGGCCGGGCCCACACATTCAAGAACTCACAATTCGTACGAATTGGGGAGTCACTAAAAGTAAAAAATTTTGCCTATGAATTGTCGTAAGAACCCACGATTTATCATATGAATTGGAGGTTTCTACCTTAGAAAGCCCACACATTACGGAACTCAAGTATGTTTCTTAAGAATGATTTTGAATTTTATACGAATTGCCTTAAGGCCAATTCGGCTCTGATTTCTTGAATGTGTGGGCTCAGCTTTACAGGGAAATGAGTCACACGTCGCAAAATAGGTATTTTTCAAAGTGTTTTATTCACAAGATGTATTTGTGGGAATGCTTTTATTTTGGGGTGCTTTTTTTTAAAAATAGATTTGTATTCAGGTTGATGTTTGGCATAGGTCATGGGATTAATGTGGCTCGGGCATGGGGGGTGGGGGGATAGGGGAGGGAGAGACATTAATATTGTATCAAAAGTAAAAAGTAACCGGTTATTCAATCGTGTAAGTATCGTCATCCTCAAAGGATTGATTAGGGCTGACAGTTCAATATAGTGATTATTTCGTATGGTAACCTTCAATGCATTAAAACCTAGGAATATTCAAAATACAAAAAACAACAACCTAGAAATATGAATTAGATCTGCGAGTATGTCCTTTTTTAATTCAATTTTGAAAGAGTCAATCAAGACTAAGGATCTGTATTGTACATTTAGGTGCTTCCACCATAGAATTCCTGAATAACAGTATGAGTTGTGATATGTTAGTAAGTTAGGACGATTTACCTCAAAATTTAGCTCGCGATGTTCTCTTAAGTTATAATTGTCTACCTTTAGTGAAAGTGCGGCGAAAAAACATATCAAACGCCACCAGTTGTCAGACGATAAAAGAGGAGGAAAGCATGGCAGGGCGGATGCTTGTTTTTGCCAGGATAAGTAAATCGTATTTTAATTGTCTTCTTTTTTCTTGCCCGTTAAGTCTGATGTGATCGTGATGTAGTTGCTTGTGGATGAATTTCATGATATTAACCTTGGAATATATTAATTCTAAACTTGTTGTAAACTTGAATTTGGAGAAAACTTGAAATTCACTCAACGCCGCAGGGGTGGTTATTTTAGTGCTTTTATTTTATTTTCATCTTCATTTTTCCCCAATTGTATTCGTAATCTAGTTTCTGATAGGTTGGTATGATTTTTTGATTAATTTAAAAGGCATAGACCTGCACATCTATTAGTTTTATTTCTATTATATATTTTTCTATTTAGTTATCTTCAGTTTTGATGTATGTAACATTAGCAACCTTTTGTATACTCTGCATCGGGGTTTTTTCTTGTAAGTAAGTTCAAATTGTGATATACTAGAATATTTGTACATCTTTTCTGTAAGTTTCATAATTTTTTCAGCAGCCTGGACTGAGAAAAATGTACCACTCATAATGTCTTTGCTGAATAAAAATCTTTAAATACTTAAATACTAAAGAATATACATTGTCTAACCAACATAGTGTTTGAGGCAGAGATCCTGAACATTGTGCCATATGGGTTTCATTAATGCAAATCTTAACGATTTGTTTTGAACTATTTGCAAGCTATCTATTGTAATTTGGCCACAGGTTAAGTAACATATGTTGCCATAATCCTAATAGCTCAGTACCATCGATTTAACAAGTAACAATCTCGTTCTACTATCTAATGCATGTTGGTTAATGTATAAGTTGTATAGGCGGGCATTTGCCCTGGTCATAATACCTTTAGCCATGTCATTAAATTTTAATCTAGTGTTGAATGTTACACCAAGGTAAGTAAACATGTTAACCATTGTAGTGGACTAATAAAAATGGTAATGTTGTCAGTGGGGTTTTTATCACCTAACATCGGCGATGGGTAGATGCACTTTTGTCTAGGGAGCCCACACTGATGGTGATGGGCTTCGTGATAGACTTAGGTGATTAACCTTTGCAATGACAATGGAAATAAATTATCGCAAAAGTGCGTCGCAAAGTGCGTCGCAAAGTGCGTCGCAAAGTGCGTCGCAATAGACTTTTTTTATGACATGGTTTGAGACAGAGTTTTGTGATATACCTCGACTTTAGCAGATGATTTTGAGTTCTGTATCGCAAAAGGCTATCACAAAACCCATCACAAAGCAGAACACACTTTTGCGATCAATCACAAAGCATATTAACTTCTCCCGATAGACTACATATTGCAAACAAATATTAAACATGTCAAGTAATTTTGTGATAAACTCCGCGACTTTTTCCGTCGCAAAACCCGTCGCAAAACCTATCAGGAAGTAGCACTATCTGCTTCGACAGGATTACGTTTGTGATAGAAAACGTTCCATTTTATCAGGAAACTTATTGCAAAGCTTACCACAAAGCCCATCGCCATCAGTGTGGCCCCCTATTAGGTGGGCTTATGGATAGTTTGTTACTAGTACTCCAGTTGGCAATAGAGTTGGTGTCAGCTTGGCAATGGTATATTAATCGATCTTCAATATGCACTGAATTTATAAGTACAATATTGTCAGCAAATAGTAAAATATTACTTGATAAGTTTAACCTACTAATATCATTAACAAAAACATTGAATAATAGTGGTCCTAGTACTGAACCCTGAGGGACACCATATGTAACCAGAAGTGGCGTTGGCATATTTTACTTCTTTGTTGTTTGTTGAATAGATAATCAATGATCCAAGTTTGGAACCACATTGGTAAGTAATATGCTTTAATTTTAGAAAGTAGTAGGTCATGATGGATAGAATCAAAAGCTTTTTGGTAATCGAAGAAGACTAGACTAATTAATTGGTGCTGATTCATATTATTAAGTAATTTGTATAGGAGTAGGGAGATCGTTTCAGAAGTTGAGGAGTTTTTTCTGAATCCTCCTTGGATAGTTGATACAATTTCATGGGTATCAAGGAAGTTTTGAATTTGACTATTGACATGTTTTTCAAGCAATTTGGCGGCTACATAGGTATGGGAAATAGGTCGTAGGTTATTCGCATGGGTGGAATTACCCTTCTTTGGGATTGGTATAACCGTCGCCTTTTTCCAGATTGTAGGCATTATGCCTTGGTTAACTGAAATGTTAAGTGTAAATATCATTTGATTGGTGATATATTTAAAGAGAAGCTTGTACACTTGCATCGGTATTTCATTGCAACCGGATGATTTAGAAATTATTAGACAAGTTCCATTCACTATTTACTATTATATGACCTCAGCAAAGTAGAAAGTTGAAATATAAACCTTACAATCTGAATCGCCATGTATTATGTAAAGGTTGAAAGAAAAAAGAACTCAGATTGAATTGAATAATCATTTATTTGTCAAAGTTATACACGTGTGTGAGAGATGACAAAGAGGTCAACAGGCTTCTGGAATTAACCCAGATCTTCCAGCCATTACTTTTATAGAGGAAAGAGGGTCTGCTATGGGGAAAACTACAAATATAGAGACATTACGTGAACACAACCCCAGTATGTACAGTACAAAGTGTTTATGATATAATATAATACAATATAATATAATATAATATAATATAAACCTATCATACTTCTCGTTTTAACACTTAGTGTATAAATATTATCCTAGTTATATATATTTTTTATTCAGGTATATTTTAACAGAGACACGCTCACTCGAAATGAGTGTTTTTCATTGCGCCCTGTTACAGACTAACTTAATTACAAAATTCTATCAAGCTCATTTGTGATATTCCACGCTTTTATATAACAATAGTAGGTTAATTGATCCTAGTCAGGTATGAGTTGGTGAAAGTTAGTAAATGAGATGAGATGGTTTGGTTAATGTTGAAGGTACCGTTCTATCATAAAGTCCAATCTTTATAGGGAGAGGTTGAACTAAACGCCCAGAGCTTAATAGTTCTTTGTTTAGTGACTATGACTCTATTATATTATGTGTCCAATACTATTATTCTCATTGTACCCCATTCATTGTAGCTCTCATACAGCATTGGCGTATAATAGATAATGCGATTCTTGGTGTATGTCTAGATGCTGGTGTACTGTATATGGTTCAGATCGGCAGAAAATGTACTCAATCTCAAATAGCCCAAATTTAAGACAAAAATGAGCTTCAAAATACAGTTTAACATAGCAGAAGTGCTATTTCAAAATAACACAATACAAAATAGACTCAGATATACCCCGTATTCTTCATTTATCAGCCTAATTTATCAGAAACTACTAAATGAGTCATAAGTCGCAAAATTGATATAATCTCAAAGTGTAAGATCACATTATTGGAATGTTCTATTTTTTGGAGGGTTTATCACGTATAGCCCTATTAATCGATGTATCAAATTTCAGGACAATCTATGTAATATATCTTTTCGTTTTAAAGGTCCTCATATGGACTACATTTAGTTACTTTATTGTTTATTGACCCCCAGAAATATTGGATACTTTTTCTTTCAAAAAACGAAAATATCAAACTTAAAATCTAGAAATATTTATAAGATTAGTAGACTGTTTACTATCATTGGAATCGGCTTGATCTCCTCTTCCCAATATAATGGTATCTCAAAAATTTATTTTTTGCGACTTATGACTCATTTTCCTGAAACACATCACATTAATCTGTAGAGCTGCCAGTTCGACTTGTACATTTTCTGACGATCTGACCCTATACCATGTATCCAGGAGGGGACGCAGAGGGAACTCCTCCACATCCTGGTTTACAGTTCTCCCTGGAATCCGGCCGCGTTCACAAGAGGATATGTATCCGGGAAGAAGAGGTGCAGCAGACTTCCTTGAAAAGCTCATAAAAGGTTGCCAAGGAGAGGGCCTGGAGGAATGAGCTTGGCTCCTCCAGGGTGGGGGAAACACTGGAGCACTTGTATGACATGGTAACTAGCTAGAGGGGTCAACTGTAAGGCAGGAGGAAATTAATCCAGGAGAAATCGATGGACAAATTCTCTACGCGACCATATTGCCGCCTTGAAGGAGAAAAGAAAGAAGAAGCAGTGGGTCTTAACAACAAGAATTCGATCAATATGATCACCAAATGGAACACTAGTACTCAGATATATCGTTGTCTCTTCATATGTATCTTTATTTTCTAATTACAGATTAAGTGGGGGAAAGTTACAGTCTTTAAAGGCCATTATCAAGCATCAGGTTTGGGTTAGAAAGTTACGTCCCTTAAAGCTGTACTTGCACTTAAAATCGATCAAAACTTTGAGTGAACTACTTTGTGCTCTGTTCTTTTCCTACCCTGAACAATTCATTTGACCAAAATCACCCTGTTGTCATTTTGTATTTGAATAATTTTTATTCAGCCTAAACAAAGTAAAGTAAAGTACAATATTATCAGTCTTTGCTGATTTAAAAATGATGAAAACAATCTGATGAGGTTATATTATTACACATTTGTCTGACGACTTGACTCACTAACTTTCTAAACCCAAACCGAGGAACATGAAGAGTTTTGATTTACCTTTTGGAGCCAGGGGATTCGGTCTTACTTTTCTCATGTTTTCATGTGTCTCTTATATTTATGTGTTACGTTTTGTGACGATAATTTTAATGTAAATATACAATTCGCCTTCACTAATCTCCGCAAATATCCCAAATTCATACAAAAGTGAAGTTTGAAATTCAAGTTTGACACAACAGATTTAAATAATGCTCAATAATGTTGGTGCAAGCTCCCCAACAATACTAATAGGGGAGTTGCATGTGCCACTGCGCATGCCTATGACAGTGCATGCTGGGATAGATTCAGTTCAAAACTAACATATACACATATTTAGCAACAATTTTATGGAAAATTGCAAGAATATTTTCAACGATATCATATCTTATGTGAATGATCTATAGAAACCAAATGCATGATGGGAAAGATGAAGGTTTGTGTTATAGAAACATCTAAAACACATGGATATTGATATTGGACCACTGATAGATATTCCAAGCTAAAGATACTATGTTTTCTATAGGTTTATACTGTACCATTACTCCAATAATAGGGGAGTTGCATGTGCCACTGCACATGTCTGTTACATTGCATGCTGGGATAGATTCTGATGAAATCTGAGATCAAATATTTAGCAACAATTTTATGGAAAATTGCAAGAATATTTTACACGATATCATAGCTTGTCTGAATGATCTATAGAAACCAAATGCAAGGTAGGAAAGATGAAGGCTTGTGTTATAGAAACATCTAAAACAAATGGATATTGATATTGGACCACTGATAGATATTCCAAGCTAAAGATAATATGTTTTCTATAGGTTTTATACTGTACGATTACTCCCATAATTACTCACAAAGACACAGTGCCCGTAAAATGTTCTTCATTTGAACGGTTAAAACAATTCATAGTGCATACAAATAGTATTATGTGATAAGAGAGGAGTTGTTAAAATATATGGATAAGAACAGTCTTTGGGTAGGTGGGTGGTGAAACAACCTCTCACTGCGAATGCAGGAGCTCAAGTGAAGGCCTTTCGGTCGCGTCTGAGAGCCACCGGTCGTTTGAACAGCTATAGAGATTACATAATATATTGATTGCTGTTTGTGTTCTGTTTGTTATAATTACAGGTAATATACATTACCAACCAATTCCATGCGAATCATGATTCAAAATGGCGGCTATGCGAATCCCCTAATCCATGCGAATCATGATTCAAACTGGCAGCTATGCAAGTCCCCTATTCCATCCGAATCCTGATTCAAACTGGCAGCTATGCAAATCCCCTATTCCATGCGAATCCTGATTCAAACTGGCAGCTATGCAAATCCCCTATTCCATGCGAATCCTGATTCAAACTGGCAGCTATACAAATCCCCTATTCCATGCGAATCCTGATTCAAACTGGCAGCTATGCAAATCCCCTATTCCATGCGAATCCTGATTCAAACTGGCGGCTATGCAAGTCCCCTATTGTGCGAGGCGTGGAACACAGTAGTTGTACCTGTGTCTGCATTCTTCATCAGCATTGTGAGTTGCTCTGTGAGCTGCTCTGAGCAAATATTGCCTTAAACCTTCAGCCATCAATCAATATCCGCACTTCCTTCATTTTCTCCAGGTAGGCATTTCGGAAATTGGCTTCATTCCTTTTTTATTTCAGTTATTGGCATGAAAATAGGTTCCTTTAAGAACTTGATATGCAGGGTTTCCTATAGCAATTCATTATGAAAGACATAGTGAAAGTTAATGGAATTTTGGTAAACTAATTAGGTCTTGGAAATGAGTCACAAGTCGCCTAATTGATATTTTTGAAAGTGGGTTATTCACAAGATGTCTTGCAGGAATGCGTTCATTTTTTGTGGTGCTTAACGATGTTTGTAGCATAAATACATGTACCAAATTTCAAGGCAGTGTCTTAAATATATTCATGCATATCTAAGGTGATTTTATAGAGTATATCTAACTACTTTATTAGTAAATGTCCACCAGAAATATTGCAAACTTTCTTTTCAAAAGTAAAAATCCTATGTAATAACCTACATTTAAGACAAAAAAATAGATTTCAAAATACAGTTCAACATAACGGAACTGACATTATGCATCAATTTAATATGAAATATAATCAAACATACCTAATATTTATCATCATTTTCAGCCTAATTTTGGAGAATTTGATCACTGTGTAGAGCTGTCAATTGTACATTTTCTGACGATCTGACCCATTAAAGGTTTCATTGTTTTTCCCCAACATGTCGGCCTGCGACCTTCATCAGAGGAATGATCTCCCAACGTCATCATATTCGAGACGAGAGATAATAACACAGATTATAATAACACAGATAACACAGATTGTAAAGATTATTAATTAATTAATTTCGAAGTAGTTGGTCTCAATGTTCATCTTCCAAAAAACATGGGAACGACTGGAAGAACTGGGATTATCCCAGAAGTCTGTCGACCAATTTGTCACTCTCTTTTTAATGTAAATGTTGCTATATTATTGACAAATAAAAGATTTTTCAATTTCAATTTCAATGATGGGACTCCCGGGTCATTTTTTAAGGCGGTTTTATTTAGTTGACCTGATAAATCAAATATTAAGGATATTCTGGTAAAGTATGCTCTTGTTGTTATATGATATTGTGAATGGTATTTTATTTTCTAGGCAATCCGGAAAAGATTAATCTGTGTAGAAGGTACTCAGCCCTTTTGCCAAACCTATACAAGGGTCAAATCGCCTGAAAATGTACAATTCACCTTCACCAATCCAAACCCAAATTTAAGACAAAAATGAAGTTCAAAATACAGTTCAACATAACGGAACTGATATTATAAATCAACTTAATATCAAACATAATCAAATATACTTAATATTTATCATTTTCAGCCTAATTTTTCAGAATCTGATCAATGTGGAGAGCTGTCAATTGTACATTTTCTGACGATCTGACCCACATGTATCCATGAAATTGGAAATATTTATATCTATATAAACTGAAGACCACTGAAGAAGGAGACAACCCATCTCCGAAACATGTATGGTCGTGAATAAATAAACAACAACAAAAAAACTGTATCTCTCAGTGTCTTATTGGGTATTGTGTCTATCTTATACCATCCTGACTATATCTATATTTATAAATATTCATATTTTCCCACAGTATCTCTTTTCACCACCTCCACTTACATGCAGATTGAGTTTGTAATTGAACTAAAAGTTTCGATAATAGACTTTATATTTTACTGGTTATAAACGCACCGGGATCGCCATCTAAATATATGGGCAGTTAGATTGGGGGCCTATCCACGTATTTGCACATGGGCAAATATGACATAAACATGGCTACATGATCCCCTCCTCCTCTATTGCTCCTGCTCATGTAAACTGCTCATTACTCACTCATCCGGGCATTTGAGGCCCGATCACTGAGATGAGCTGCTCTTATTGCCACTGCTGCCACCTGGAGAGCATTATCAAAACCTTGTCTAGAGCCCAGCTCTTCTATACCACCTACTCCTCCTCCTCCTCTTTCTCCACTGCCAACTCCTCCTCCTACCTCTCTGTTCGTTGGCCGTAGCCTGACTAGTAGGCCTCTTCCTACTTTCAGCACTGCAAGCAGATTGTGCCTCTCTCTCTCTCCGCTACGCACACCCACTCACTCACTCACTCACCTCCTCTCAGTCTCCCACTCCTCTCACTCCCCGTCCCCCTACTACTACTACTACCGTATGACCTCCTCCTCCTCCTCGCCAGTTGCTCAGAGACTTGCTCAGAGCGCCTCTCAGACAAGTCTCGACCACCCGGATCATACACTTATTGCTCACTTCTCTGCCTATAAAAGATGTGAAGGCTCCCCTCACCCACTCACTCAAGCATTCATAAGCGAGCAACTCGCTACGCCGTGCCTGAGTCAAAGCAAGCGAGTTATACAAAGTGGATCGGAGCGCTTTTATATAATAGGAATATCTTCTTCTATCTTCTTCTTCTACCACACAAAAGGAGTACTACTACTACACCTACAACTTCACCATCCATATATACCCTTGTGATCGTAAGACCAGATTCTATAACACTTGGAGCACCTGAAGCCTACCTTTAAGGACATAAAACCCGGGCAAGGATAGTCTCCATAACATGGGCACCACGTGGTGGATGAGAGTGGTTCTGGTGGCGGTGGTGCTACTAGCTGTTGCTCAGGCAAATTCACTCTCGCCCAATGGGTAAGTCTCTATCATTTTTACTCCATTCACCACCTGCGTCCAGATTAAGGCCCACAAACTAGATCAAGGAGATGTAGTCGCCTGTAACGTAGAGAAGAGAGGCTTTTCAAGGATGGAGTGGAAAGGTTGTTATAGGTGGGTCCCTATGCCCTGTGACATTCACGAGCACCAATCTATAGTCTGTCTGAAAAGTAGTTGACACGGGATTCCTAAGTTCCTTTAAGAGAAGGGAAAAGTGGGGGATTTTTTACTTTTATTTATGACAAGGACCTGGCAACCTTTTGCCCAGCGAGCCGCTCTTTGCAATCAACCATGGCGAAACAGGGCCTGTAGAACCAGCTCTGCCAAACAACAGCTGCTGCACATGGAACAGGGACAGTGCAATACAAAACAGCTGTATATTTGGCCATGGTCGATCGCAAACGGCGACTCAGGGGGCAAAGGTTTGAAGCCAAAACTCCCCCCACTTTTCTCTCTTCTTAAAGGAACTAACGAACCCCGTGTCAACTACTGTTGGACAGACTATAATCAATGGGGGATGTATTATATGTATAGGTCACGTTTACTGCTTCAGCCAAGGGATCAAGGCCGCGGACTGGCCTTTGTTTTCAGTCGGTCCATCTTTAAGGGCCCAAAGTATCACAGGTGCAAACCACGCACAACTCCCATCCTTCTTTTGATGGCTAAGGCTTGGGTATGCTTGGACCAAGTGCTTAGTTTTAATCAAAACTTATAAAGCAAATGGTTTGTTTATATATGGGTGAGATTTTCAGAAAATGTACAATTGGCAGATGTTCACATTTAGTAAATTCTGCTAAATGAGGCTGTAATTTGGTCAATACTAGGTACATTCGAGTATATTCTGCTTTGCATTGATTCTAGCAATCGGTTTAGTTAGGTTGAACTCTATGTTGAACTTTATTTTTGTCTGAAATTTGGGTTATTTGAGAGAATTGGTGAAGGTGATTTGTACATTTACTGAATACTTGACCCATATGTTCAACCCCTGCTGTATAGGTCCACGTGTACTGGTATATGTGGGGGTCAGACTTTCAGAAAATGTACAATTCACCTTCCCCAATCCTCTCAAATAACTCACATTTAGGCCAGAAATGAGCTTCAAAATGGAGTTTAACATAACAAAACTGATACTTTGAATCAATGCGATCCTAAACATACTCAGATATACCCGGTATTCATCATTTTTCAGCCAAATTTAGCAGAATTTCCTAAATCTGTACAGCTGTCAATTGTACATTTTCTGAAGATCCGACCTATATATATATATATATATATGCCATCAGTGATACATACATACAACTGCGATGATCAATATATAGGGTCAGATACACAATTGACAGCTCTACACATTGATTACATTCTGCATATTTATGCTGAAAAATGATAAATATCAGGTTTATTTGATTATATTTGATATCAAGTTGATTCATAATATTCATAATATTTGTTCCGTTATATTGAACTGTATTTTGAACTTCATTTCCATCTTAAATTTAGGTTATTTGAGAGGATTGGTGGAGGAAGCAAATCGTACATTTTCAGGCGATTCGACCCGTTACCTGGCCCATAACTTCATAACTTGTTTATACAGTTCCAGTGCAATGCACTGCAACCTTTAACATATAATATAACAGGGAGCAGCAATATAGATAGATATTAAAGGGAAGAGATCAAAGTAAAACTAGATGTATGGAGGTTTGAGTACATGAGTATGAGGGATCCGTATACCAAGTGCTTCGCCCAAGCTAATCGGCAAATCCCGTGCACGCCAGAGGGAAGTTAGGCATTCAAAGCGTCCCTTCGCTTTGTATGGAGCTCAGTGTGTACGGAGGGGAGCCGAAGATCTGAACTTAAAAGTCATTCCTGGAGGGTCTGTATGTAACGAGACCAAGAGCTCCCTTATGTTTGCATGCATGCGGTGGTCTCCATGGAGTGCTTGTACATGAGTTAGATTGTCAGAAAATGGAAAATTCGTCTTTACCAATCATCTCAAATAATTCACATTTAAGACATAAATGAGCTTCAAATTGCAGGTTATCATAACAGAACAGATACTTTAAATCAATGCGATCCCAAATATACTCAGATATACCCGGTATTCATCATTTTTCAGCCAAATTTAGCAGAATTTACTCAATGTGTAGAGCTGCTAATTGTACAATTTCTGATGATCTGACCCACATACAGGTTTGTCTTGTGATCTAATCAAAGCTCGGTGCTCGTCCCCTCCAGTCATTGTATAATTAAGCCCCGGGATGGTATGAATATATAACAACATAAAGTCTGGCAAGTGCCTGCTATATATGGTGTGTTTCAGGAAAATGAATCACAAGTCGCCTAATTGATATTTTTCAAAGTGGGTTATTCACAAGATGTCTTTGCAGGAATGTTTTCATTTTTGTGGTACTTAACGCTTATTGTAGCATAATACATGTACCCGATTTCAAGTCAGTGTATCAAATATATCTAATCATTACAAGGTGATTTTATAGAGTATATTTAACTACTTTATTAGTAATGTTCCACCCAGAAGTATTGCAAACTTTCTTTTTAAAAGTAAGAATATCAAACTTAAAATATAAAAATACTTATTAGCTATCCTACTGTTTACTATCATTAGAATCGGTTTGATCTCATTTTTTCAAATATGATGATATCTCAAACTTTATTTTTTTGCGACTTGTGACTCATTTTTCTGTGACATATATATTCTAGATTTGCATAGTCAGTTTAAGTTGTTTATGAATTAAATATTTCCTCCAAACCCTTTCATTGTACAACTCATTCCTACAATCAGCATTATTTAAATCTCGGATATTTATTTCCAAATTCTTTTTATTCCCAGAGCAAATCATTATTTTGTGGAACAGTTTCTATTTAGGGAAACATAGTCTGTCATGAGTTACCCCGGCCTATTTAGAATTTGTGTACAACTATATATCTTCTGTAAATTGACACTTGAACATAAACAAGCATGCACAGTGTACAAAGAATCGTTATGATCAATGGATGTCATGCACATGACATGAGGATAATAGGCTCACAGGTAATAATTCAATGCAGAATACCCATGGTCTTCCACCCACTGCTTGGTCTAGCTACACTAGGCTCTCTCTATATACATCAACACTCTTCAAAGTCAAGTCAAAGTTAAAGAATATAAAATCGAGTAAGGTGACGAAAAACTACAAATTAAGGATACGATTAGTTAGGGTGGGTTTGTTCTGGTTGGTTTGGACAGCTTGAAGATACAGCATGCCCTTGGATCAGTGTGGGTTTGTTATGGTTGCCTGAAGATACTGCATACCATTGGATTAGATTTTGGTCAGTGTGTTTGGGTTTGAGTTGTATTTGGTGTTTGAGGAGTTTCTTGAATTGTTGGTGTTTTTTTTCTGTTGAAGTGAGGGCGTTCCATGCTTTGGCACCCTTGTAGTGAAAGCAACTATACATGACGATTCATAAGGGTCTACTTTTTTTTTTTTTTTTTTTTTTTTTTAAGATTTTATTTACACTGGGTTGGCATTATCCCAGTTTTCTGGGTTCTTCTAATGCGCCCAGTTTACAAAAGGTAATTATAAGTGAATGTGCATAACAATTGATAGTATCAATGGGGTAGAGTACAAAGAATGTGTAATGTGTGAGATTATATGCTAACTAGCTGCTTTCTGTTCCATTTTCTAAGTGAAATATTTTATCTAAGCTGAAAAACCCCAAATGAGTGGCCATTGCCATGTCAGCATGACAAGGATCAGGCCTGTTGTCTGGTACAAATTAGGATTTGAATCATAATAATTCAGAAATACAATAAGTGGAGTTTGTTTGTTTGTTTGTTTATCTTTTATTTCAGTAAGCTCACAATTTACATTGCTATTCTCAGCTTATAATTATAAATTACATGGAAAATAATAGAAACTACTAGAGATCTATATTAGACTACTATTCCATCGGGCTAACTTTAGAGATAATATTAGCCTATGAAATATTTTTGGTTTTCATCAGTGAGAATAAAAGATGATACAATGATACCTAGTGAGGACATACAAGATGTGAAACCACCGTGCATCTTACACATATTCCACTTAGTGTGGAATTCGGAGTGGAATAATATAGGGTTGAAATGGAGGTATAATAGGAGGAAACGAGATGGAATTTAAATTATACAGCTATAATAATACGAGAATGTATTCAAGCACCATGTGTGATGTGTTTCAGGAAAATGAGTCATAAGTCGCAAAAAATAGATTTTGAGATAGCATTATATTTGAAAAGACGAGATCAAGCGGATTCCAATGATAGTAAACTGTCTAATGAGTATTTCTAGATTTTAAGTTTGATATTTTCGTTTTTGAAAAAAAAAAGTTTCCAATATTTCCACGGGTCAATAAACAGTAAAGTAACTAAATACACTCCATATGATGACCTTTAAAACGAAAGGATGTATTAGATAGATTGTCCTGAAATTTGATACATCAATTGATATAGCTATAGGTGATAAACCCCCCCCAAAAAATAGAACATTCCAATAATGTGATCTTGTGAACAAACACTTTGAAAAATATAGATTTTGCGACTTATGACTCATTTTCCTGAAACACATCACATTTGGTAATCTCACCCACATAGGTAAAATAAACACTGTCAGTAAAGCAATAAAAGTACTATTGCTTCCCTCTGAGCCGAGTCTTTGATAAGGAGACAAGCCCAGTCTAGATTATATAGCCTTAATTGCCTTGTTTATGGCATAGGAACTTAGCTAAATTGATTTAATTGATGTCATAGTCATGACAGGCATTTCCCTCCATGATTGCATTCAATAACAAGTGGGGATGCACTTATACCAGGCAGTTCATCAAACAAGAGCCCAAGCCATAATCTCTTCAGAATATGGGTCAGATTTTCAGAAATTGTACAATTGGCAGCTGTACATATTGAGTAAATTCTGCTATATTAGGCTGCAATTTGGTCAATACTAGCTAAATTTGACTATATTTTGCATTGCATTGATTCTAGCAATCTGTTTGGTTAGGTTGAACTGCATTTTGAACGTTATTTTCGTCTGAAATGTGGGTTAGTTCAAGGGATTGGTGAAGGTGAATTGTACATTTTCTGAAAATCTGACCCATATATTCCCTTCGTTTCTATTCATAGGAGCCTATTAATAACTAAGGCACTTCAGCCTATTACATCAATCTAACACTATGGTATTGATGAGGCTATATCATTTTATATTACATGTCTTTATAAGAATGGGCGAACCACAAGCTGAACGCAAGAAGAAAAACACACCAGCTTTTTTAGGGCCTACTATTTTACTATAAGGATTATACCTTTGTATATGTACTCGTTCGCTGATTGCTTTCTTCCTTGATTCAGTTGCAATATTCATCGGGCGATTCAAAGGGAAACAAAGGGGAAATTAGGACCTTATAACATGGGATAGCAGCTGGCTTCAAAAGACATAGCGTAGCCGTGGTGCCAAGCCTGTGCTGTGCTTGTCCTTGTGGGTGACTGGCTGGCATGCAGCAAAGATACATTATTAAAAGCCCAGATTGTAAATAAACAGTGACAGTAACTTGCCAGGGGAAAAGCCAATGCTCCTCAATGGATCATCCACCTCAACCTCCTCCATTTTGAATACAAAACATGTGTATTAAGGGTGGTCTCCACTGGTTGCGGTAAGCTCTGCGGTAAACCTTGCGATGGTTTGTGGTGGTTCTGTAGTTGGAGAGGAATGATGAGATCCTGCCTACATGGATCACTGGATACGTAGAGAGGACCTCGCCACTTCTCATCATCACAGCACCATCGCAAGGCTTACCACAGAGCTTACCACAGCCAGTGGAGACCACCCTTAAGTAATGCATAGTAATAGATGTAGTGATACTAGTGATTTTGTAATATAAATTGATATCTTTTAGATATCAATAACAGCATTTATGTTTGAAACTAACGATGGCATATAAGTCCATGAATATTGTTGTAAAGTTCAGAAGTAGACATTTTTTAACAAGGTACTGTATTTTACTGCTGATAGTAAAGAGGGAAGTTAAAAATTAAATTGTAATTTGTTATGTATTATAAAATTGATATTATGAGACATGATATTGATGTTTAATGTGTGACGTAATAGAGTAATAAGAGAAAAACAACCCATGTAGCATTTGTACAAATTTATTGACAATTAAATATTAAAAAAAGCTGCAGAGGACGGTCTGGGAGAGAGCTGGGAATGAAAGTCCACAGAAGGAGATGAGTCCTTTTTCAGGACATGATATGTGTAATAAAGTGGAAATAAAACTATTACAACAACAATACAAATCCATACATAGCAGACAACGTTTCACAAAAAAGCTCTGACACTGCCGTCGCCCTTGATATTTTCCTCAGAAGCCTTGGGAACAACAGCTTTTAAGATAAGATAAGATAAGAACTACTTTATTTATCACATAAACAGGTATACAGACTTCTAGATTGCCTCCAGTCAGTTCTCCCTGCCGTTACCTTGGCCGAAAGGGTAAATTTAAATTCGAGTTTTTAAGATAAGATAAAATAAGAATAAAATAAAATAAAATAACAACGTGGTGAAGCTAAAACTAGGCCCTTTAGGATTTTCCAGATATAATACTTTGCTTGCTGACAGAGAGAAACAGGTATACTCCTGAGTACGGGGTCTCTGAGTAGGATAACAAGTTTTAGTCGGTTCAGTCGAACACTAGCAAGAAGGAGGCGTATTCAATAGGGGATTTGCATAGCCGCCATCTTGAATCTTGATTCGCATGAAATTATGGGACTAATGGTACTGTATAAAACCTATAGAAAACATGTTATGTTCAGCATGGAATATTTATCAATGATCTAATGTCAATATCCATGTGTTATACATGTTTCCATAACACAAGTTCCCATTTTTCCCATCATGCACTTGGTTTTTCATTAATCATTTTTACAAGCTCTGATATTGGTGAAAACATCCTAGCAATTTTCGATAAAATATTGCCAAATATTTGTATGTCAGATTTCATCAGAATCCATCCCAGTATGCACTGTGACAGACATGCGCAGTGAGATATGCAACTCCCCTATTGTAATACTCCTAATGAACCTAAACACACTTCTTCTCTCAGTGCCTCAATATGCTCATCATTGGGCCGCACTGCAGGTGTAAACATAAGCTAGGTGTTTCACTTGATACCATCTGACCCAGGATGATCTCTTCCCCATAGCCACAATGCACAAACGCCTCCAGCTTCAACATTGGCTGTCCTAGGGAAAGAAGAGACAATACAATCTGGCACTTCTCTAACATTCAAGAGACACTGTATAGAAAGGGCCGCTGGGGCATTCTATCGCTGCGGTATTATAACATAGTCACATTTCTTGATGCGGGATGAAGTCGCTTTCCTCTCCCATCCCAGGCCTCTGGAGACTGTCAAAAGACTATCACAAAGGCCCTTTTGGGCACGATTTCCTTGTGCAGGGACGATAATGAAACTATGAATGACATGTAATAGGCCGCATTGGCAAGGAACGCTAGCGTTGGCTTTAACATAATCTTCCGTGGGGACATTAGGGAAACTTGTGTATGCATTTTGGCCTGTCAACTGGGCGTTGGTGGCCTAACTGTAGTAACTGTAGCACGTGTGGATAGAATACTGTAAATATGAAACCTCTGGGATACGCTTTGTGAACATGAGCAGCATCTTAATGTGTTTTTCTCACATGAGGCGATAATATGTACGTTCTGTGGGGATATGTATGCATCTTAAAGTCCCATTGCCAATATTTGAAAAGAGAGCAGGGTATAACTGTCGTTAGCGCATTTCCTCTCAGCAATTGATGATGGACGAGTACTACCCCAGGAACTATATGTTATGTGTTTTAGGAAAATATATTTTGAGATATCATCATATTTGAAAAGATGAGATCAAGCCGATTCTAATGGTAATAAACAATAATACATCTAATAAGTGCTGCTATATTTTAAGTTTGATATATTTATTTTTGAAAAAAAAAACAACGTTTGCAATATTTCTGGGTGGAGATTTACTAGTAAAGTAGCTAAATATACTCTATAAGATGACTTTAGAAATGCATGGATATATTTAATAAACTCTCTTGAAATTTGGTAAGTCTATATTTATGGTACTAACAACGTTAAGCATCTCAAAAATGAAAACATTCCCCAAAAGAAATCTTGTGAATAAAACACTTTGAGAAACATCAATACAAAGTACAAATACCAGTACAAATTATATCCAACAAACCTCAACTCAATGATGCCATTGTTGGAAAGACTACATTGCCTTTTCCACTTGGTAAAAACATTCCAGTCCAGGCCCAAACCCTCAGATCAGATTAGAATACTACGTCAATGATTGAACCCCCACTTTGCTAATCGGTTTCCTGGCCTAGGATTAGGCGTTTTAATGGGATTATAATGACATTTTGTGGTCTTAATGGAATTATAATGGCACTTTGCGGTTTAAGGCGAGAGGCTTACCCTCCGTTTCAAGGGACTCTCTCATCTTTGGGCCAAGACTGAATCGTCAGTGGAACTGAATGCATAGAATGAATAGACCTTTTAAGAGGGAGGAACAGCCATCCATTTATCAGAAGCTTAAAACATATCCAATGCCTGGATGTGTCTATCCTTTTCTACTCTGTCAGTGTCTGTGTCGCGGTGGTGGTGACAGGCCTTTCACCTAACAGAGTTAGATCTACCCAATGCACTGTTCCGCACCCTGTGACAATGATGAAAGTGACTGGAGGGACATCGGTCAGATTTTCAGAAAATGTACAACTCACCTTCACCAATCCTCTCAAATAGCCCACATTTAAGATAAAAATGAGCTTCAAAATGCAGTTTAACATAATAGAACCGATATTTTAAATCGATACGATATCAAATATACTTGGTATTCTTCATTTTTCAGCCTAATTTAGAAGAATTTCCTAAATGTGTAGAGCTGCCAATTGTACATTTTCTGAAAATCTGACCCACATAGTGGGGTAGTATATGGTTGAGATTTTCAGAAAATGTACAATTGGCAGATGTTCACATTCAGTAAATGCTGCTAAATGAGGCTGTAATTTGGTCAATACTTGATGAATCCGAGTATATTCTGCTTGGCATTGTTGATTCTAGCAATCGGTTGTACTGTACTTTGAACTTTATTATTGTCTGAAATTTGGGTTATTTCAGAGAATTGGTGAAGGTGAATTGTATATTTTCTGAAAACTTGACCCATATATAATAGGGAGTGGCTCTGGAGCAGGGAAGTGTTGGTGTGAGCTGGCCTTCGCTTGCCATTTCTCCTGCTCGTCCGTGTGCTCCCCTATGCTATACTACTTTAACAGTGCAAAACCCTCAGAGCAGCTAAGAGTGATTGGATGCCTATTTTGCTAAGTTTTCTGGCCTAGGAGTAGGCGTTCCAACGGGATTTTATATGATATGACATTTTGCGGTCTTAATGGAATAATATCACTTTGCGGTTTGAGGGGAGAGGATTTTCCTCCGTTTGAAGGGACTCTCTCATCTTTAGACCTAGACTGTTAAAGTGACACATATCACTGAGCTCCCGATTTCGGGAATGTTTGCCGGAATTTCAACTATGTTCTAGATTAGTATATTGGTAATGGATACCCCGGAGCATTAATGTATTAAATACATATATTTCGAGTATTTAAGAGTTTAAAACTCCAATTTCGAACTATGCCACCGATGCGATGTGCCTCACAGACACGGAGAGCCATAATATCCCTTAAGCCCATTTAACTCACTTTCCTCGCTTAATTCGATCTTAGCCTCTCCAAAACTTTCACCAATCAAAAGCTAATGACATCAATAACTAAATGTATGATTTTAAAAGAAAACCAAGCCCCAGATATGAAGATATTAGTGAAATTATAAACTAAAATGACTCTAAATGAAAATATCAGTAAAGAGACCTTGTGTTATTCATTTCAGCTTGGTTCTACATTATATTCTGACAGAGTATAGACTAGACATAGTTCAGGATAACTTGACGTATCTCCTGGCAGCGCAAGCTCTCCTTTCTTATTAGTAAATTAGCAATTGCATAAGCCACAGTGAACATCTAAGTAGAGTTGGCTGGTAAAACTCCTTAGGCTCCAATTAACTTCTGAGACTTCTTACTCTAATGAGAATTAATGTTTGCTTAGCAGGACAATTATCCATCAAAGAGCAGTTGAACTAGACATCTAACATGATATTAGTCAATTATAGCTTCTATCTATACATAAATGCGTCATTATTAATTCATCGAAGGCTCTGAGGGGTCTTCATTTTTTAAAAAAGGCTTTATTCAATGTACCATGGGTCAGATATTCAGAAAATGTACAATCCAGGGGCCCATTTCATAACTAATAGCGGAGCGGAGCGGAGTCCAAAAATAGCGGAATTCCACTATTCTGTTTCATAACTAATAGCGGAACGGAATTCCGCTATTTTTCCGCTAAGTCTCCGCATTTTTTGCGGAATTCAAAAAGGTCTCCGCAACTTTTTTTGTCTCAATTTTACATGAAATAAATACCAAATAAACACTTTTTATCCTTTCTATAGCTCTTCATTGCTAGTTATTACATGTTTTAAGGTGAGAAAAAAATATTATTTTAACAATTTTCGACCAGGGTATTCTTGTCATAATGAAATGATTTATACATGTACCAAATATGGGGGGAAAGTTTTGCAAATTTCGTCTGAATTAGTTATCTTTTAATATTGTACAAAGAAATTCAACACCTTTTTTCAACGTGGCTAAAGTATTTTGTTTTTAGTTTTAAAGTTTAATAATCATCAAAAATTGATGATAAATAATCAGTAATTTTGTATTTAACATCAAGGATTCTTAAAAAAAATATCACGAAATACCACTCATAGTTATTGATACATTACTTGTATCAACATTATTAATTTCACATCGTGATAATTATGTTTGATTTGCAAATCCAACCCCTATAAAAACGTCAACTATTATGAATATTTACATTACATCGAGACTCCATAATTATGAGCAAATCCACCATTTGGTCGTCATTTGACCCTAAAATCGTCTTTTGCTCATTTGCATGGCAAACAATGATTGCAGGATAACGAGAGGGACAAAATGTTATCGATATTTGTTACTATATTCTAAATATAATGGGTTGTGTGTGTGTATGTGGGCAGAGGGACAATGCCCTGGCACCCTTGCCGCTGCCATTATCACCATTACTGGAATGGTTATTTGGCTATAACTTTCCGTCTAATTGGAATATTTTCACAAACTAAAAAGTGTTATCATCCTTATGAGGAGACCTATCAGGTACAGAATAGTTTTAAAAATTATGTGCAGATTTGTTTTATTTATTTTTAATTTAAATCCTTATTTATACATGTACAAAAATATGTACCAATCTTCGGTGCCCTTATCATCAGAGTTCTAATCACAGAATCTATCAAGCTGCCCTGGTTACAATATTCATCATTAACATTCCCACCTTCGTCTATAATCTCAGCAATATGTGTATTTTATATACGAAAAAGAATAAATCAATAGAAGCAATTCTAAAAAAAATCTGAATTTTCAGCCCTAGATGGCCAAATGACGGCCAATTGGTGGAATTGTTCATATGTGTCACAGGAAAATAAGTCACAAGACGCTAAAACATTATAATTTTAAGATAAATAAATAAATAATAATCTCTGTAATAAAACACAAACTTGTACCAACACAGCTTGGTTGTCGGGTTTTGATGTGATAACTCACAATTTATTATGTAAACCTCTATGGATGCCAACAAATTCGTATAAAATATGCATAGATTGTATATGCATAGATTGTATATATGCATAGATTGTATATATGCATAGATTGTATATGCATACATTGTATATGCATACATTTTATATGCATAGATTGTATATGCATATATTATATATGTGCATAGATTGTATATGCATACATTGTATATACATTGTATATACATTGTATATACACATGTGTATATATATGCATACATTGTATATATGCATACATTGTATATGCCAACATACACAGGCACTTATGTGTTCATATACGTATACATGTATATATATACATGTATATGTATGTATACAAAATATACGGTATACAACATTGTATACACATACATTGTATATACATATGTATACATACATATACATAGATGTATGTGTACATGTATATATGTATACATAGATTAGGCATGTGTATGCATGTATTATATATACAAATGTGTACATATACATATATACATATGCATCTATGTATGTATGCAAGTATACATACATGCATAATATATGTATATATGCATACATACACATGTAAGTATGCATGTGTATGAGAGAGGGAGAGAAGAGAGGGTGAGGGGAGAGAGTGAAGAGAAAGATATGAGTGAGGGGATAGAAGAGGGGGAGAGTGGTGAGAGGGAGAGAGAGAGTGAGCAAGAAGTGTGAGGGGGACGAGATGAGATGGTGAGGGAGACGAAAGAGAGAGTGAGGGAGCAGGAAGAAATAAACTGGGAGAAAAGAGAGGTCGATTAGATAGAATGGAGGAGGAAACATGAAGAGAGAGAGGGGAAGAGGGCGAGAAAAAAGGAAGGAAGCAAGGATACAGAGGTAGAAAAGAGCGAGTGAAGGGAAAGAGCGGGGAGAGAGAACAAGGAGGGAGGGAAACAATGAGGGAAAGAGAGGGAGAGGGAATGAAAGAGAGAGAGGTGGAGGATATCCATGGAGCAACGAGAGAGACACATGAATTAATTTTAACAAGAATCCATGTAATACTAACAATAAAATAGGATATACGTTTATGTACACTTTATCAACTGTAGGCCTATTCCAATAATGGGGCTTGGAAAAGCCTAAAATTTGGGCAAATAAATTCAAGGGTTCATTAACATTAAATTAACATATAGGTCAAAGGGCCTGAAATATCATCGCATGGCCTTGAATCCTGTTGGAATATTTTAAATGGCCTTGAAATGTTCGGAGATTCCAAGTTTCTTAAAGAGGGAAAATCTTTGGGTGCTCTTGAAATGAATCCTTGAATGGTGAGTGGGCATGAATGCATATCAAATATTTAATAAATAGCAGTTAAATATGTTCTAAAACTCTCATTATGAAGGTTCATTAGTTTTTAACTTGATTTCGAAATAAAAAGAATAGATTTCTTGCCAAGCACCGTCATCCCAAATAATACATTATTATATTCATATATAACATCTCCTTTATCTAGTATAAACTAAGCAGTCATTGGGAATTTAAGAAACGATTTATATGCGGAAATACCAATACAATTATGTGTTGAACATATAACGGAGCATAGTGGGACATAGCGGAAGCCTTAGCGGCACATAACGGAGCATAACGAACGGCAACGGACGGTAACGGACCATAACGGAAGGTAGCGGACCTTAACGGAGAAAATAATAACGGAGTGGCTTATGAAACGGGTTAGCGGAAATCCGCTAAATTATCCGCTAAAAAATGTTCCGCTATGGTCCGCTATGGTCCGCTCCGCTATTAGTTATGAAATGGGCCCCAGGGATCTACACATTTGGTAAATTGTATAACATTGGACTGAGAAATGGCCAATACTAGGTATATCTGAGTATATTTGATATTGCCTTATATCAAACAATCTATTTAGTCATTTTGGACTGAATTTTGAACCTCATTTTTGTCTTAGACTTAGATTATTTTAGAGGATTGGTGAAGGCAAATTGTACATTTTATGGCAATTTCACCCTCCTGTTTTAACCGCAATCAGTAAGCATATCAATGTGTAATAGTAAATATCCAACATATCCAACGCTTTTCTTTTTCGAATATCACTTTCCTTTTCTAAGATATTGCAACACATAATTAACATGACGTATGAATATCCGAAGAGGTACTCTCTTGGATTTGGGATATTCTCAAATATGCCTACCCACGTACCATCTAGGCGTCTATAGCTTTAAGGCTCTTAAAAGGTCTCCCATATATTTTTAATTTCTTTTGGTATTTCTTAATTTACGTTAAACCTTCTTGTTTCTCTTCATTACATCTCTTGTATTTATTTCATCAATACTTGACCATTTTTAACTGTTTATCTAAATTAAACTTTAAAAAGAGATCTACCGTGCTTACGTTTCATCTTTATATATTTTATATGGGTGAAATCGCCAGAAAATGTACAATTCGTCTTCACCAATCCTATCAAATATCGCAAATTTAAGACAAAAATAAAGTTCAAAATGCAGTTTAACCTAACCAAACAGATAGCTAGAATCAATGCAATGCCGAATATACTCGAATTTATCTAGCATTGACCAACTTTCAATCTAATTTAGCAGAATTTATTAAATGTGTAGAGCTGCCAATTGTACATTTTCTGACGATCTGACCCATATATTAGTCGAGCACTAATATAGTAAATAAGGTAAAGGTTGTAGGCGACTTCAGTGGCGACAACAGTCATCCTTTATTGAATATGTTCATGTTCACTTGTTCTATCTTTTGCAGCAACTGTCTATTATTCAAATTTCGCGGGCTTGCGGGCTTGCGGGCTTGCGGGTCAGCTGGTCACGTGTTACTCTCGCTATTTATATCCAGATACCTGAAGCTATATTATGGACACATTTTCAAATGTAGCGAAGTTGTATGGTCGTCGCTTTTAAATAAGGAATCCCGGGTAGTTATCTTTTGGTTGCTAGAGAGGTTAGGAAAAATCCCAAATTATTGATATTTGATTGGGTTTTTATTTCACTAGCTTTCGGGCTTGTTTTGCCCTACTTCAGGTGACATTTTCAAATGTCAAGGTAGCACCTTGGGTTCATTAACAAACACCAAATTACCAGATTTATTTCCCCCCAAACCAATACATCAACGGTCTTCTAAGAGGTTCTAGTTGGGAATCATCCAGATATAATCTTCTAACTTCTTGCACATACATTCTTTTAATCCTCACCTCTTTCAACACGTTTTAAAAAATGAGATATATAAGCGAGCTGGCGTTTTGGGTAAAAAAATTCAAATCAGTGAAACCTTGCGCTGTCTCAATCGAATAATTACTCTTCACCAAGTCAACATGGGAAATCTTATTTGTTCGCAAAAAAAGGAGAGAGAGAGAGAGCAATGTACCTTTCCCCCCAACTTTTTATCCGAAGATCTTCAGATGTACTACTAGAATTCGCATTTGTCTTTATACCCTTGCAAGCTTTAGAAACAGATTTATCCCCAGGGATTTGGCCGTTCTCTATCTCATGTCAATTTCCCAGACACGCAACCAGTCAAATACGGTAGCGCACGCCAAACATAGAATGTACAAGGGGGAGGAGGTTGTAGCATATATGAGTCACATTTTCGAAAAATGTACAATTGACCTTCATCAATCTCTTCGAATAACCCTGATTTAAGACGGAAATAAAGTTCAAAATGCAGTTCAACCTAACCAAACAGATTGCTAGAATCAATGCAATGCCGAATATACTCGATTTGATCAAGTATTGACCACATTGCAGCCTAATTTAGCGAAATTTACTAAATGTGTACAGCTGCCAATTGTACATTTTATGAAAATCTGACCCACATAGTGTCTGCCATACAGACAGTCACCTCTGTATCGTCTGGTACCCATCACAGCAGCATTCAATTGTAGCATGCGCTACTTATGTATATTGTAAGGGCAATTACCATGTAATGTAAATTGGCGATTTCGTGATATATTATACGATTATTCTGCCATTTCCAATGCTTTGTATCATTTAAGATCGGTTAACTTTCTTCCTATACCTCTGCACTTTATACTAGTAAATATATAAACGAATACATATATATAGGGAATTACCCTGTAATGTAAATTGGCGATTTCGTGATATATTATACGATTGTTCTGCGAATTCAAATGCTTTATATCATTTAAGATTTCTTCTATTTCCTCTGCACTTCATACTAGTTAATTATATATATACGAATATATACATAATATATTGGTAATTGGTTATTAACATATTGTTTTCAGGCTTTCAAATTTATCAGAAAAAGAGTGAAAATGTCATTTAGATGCAGCTGTGATTCACAAAACCAAATTCCTATAAATAGAGGCAGGGACATTTATATGACTGAGCACCTCATGGCTCTACAATGGAACATACACTGTGGAGTTACTCTTACATCCATTCACTCTTTAGACTAAGGTTTCATGGAGGTTGACTATGGGAGACAGTAAGGGGGTGTAGCATATGCCCTACCACATGCAACTGCCTCCTTTTCTTAGTTCTTGAGGGAAATAATCAGGCATCGGGGGGTGGGGGTGAGAGAGCAATACACGAAGGAGCAGTGAGAGCAGCTCGGATCTGAACCTTTCATAGAATTTGTATTCAAAAGCAAAGGGTGTATGTCAGGTCAGAGCGACCAGACATAAAGCTGGTCTACATAGGAGCAGGCACAACTGTGAGATGTGGGTAAATTAGAGTGGAGAGAGTGGTATCAGGCTGTTCTCTCAGTGTTAACAGCTGTGCCTCGCAACACATACACAATCAAAGCACATGTTTATATATGGGTGAAGTCGACAGAAAATGCACAATTCGCCATCGCTATTTCTCTAAATACATATATATATATATATTGAATTTTTATTCATGTAATAATAACAGTTACAATCATGAAAAGGTCTGACAATTCTCCAAATATGTCATATTTAAGACAAAAGTGCGGGTAGAAATACAGTTCAACATGAGGGAAGAGATTTTTGAATGAACACTATGTAGATATATTCAGATATATTCCTAATTATTGTCATTTTTAGCCTGAATTAGCTGAAGTTACTGAATCTGTAGAGCTGCCGAGTGTACATTTTCAGGCGATTTCACCCATATATTATATCTTGGCTAGACAAGTTATATATATTCACATTTACATCCATTTACATAGATTCTATGTTTTCAAAGTGATTCCTCCGACAATTACTTCCAACACATGCGATGGATGTATTTCATTAAAAAAAAACCTCCCATTACAAAGATTGCTTGTGAGATTCAAACGCTATGAAACTGCATAACTATGACTTGCCTTCATATTTATATATATGTGATGAGTTTCAGGAAAATGAGTCAATAGCCGCAAAATTGATATTTTCTAAAGTATTATATTCACAGGATCTGTTGGTACGAATGTTTCCATCTTTAGGTTATCTAATGCTCCAAGTCGTATCAATACATGTACCAAATTTCAAGATAGTGTATTTAATATATCTATACATTTCTAAGCTCATATTATAGTATATATTTTGCTACTTTACTAGCAAATGTCCACCCAGAAATATTTCTTTTTTTTTCAAAAATAAAAATATCAAACTTAAAACATAGAAACACTTATTAGATGTCCTACTGTTTACTTTCATTGGAATCAGCTTGATCTCAGTTTTTCAAACATGATGCTATCTCAAAATCCATATATTTGCGACTTGTGCCTTATTTTGCTATAACACATCACATATATAAGCCTCCCTGAGATGAGCATGGCAACACTCACGTATTCAAAGTACCACCTCCTGTACATATAGGGCATGATTTAAATCCCTTTCCTCTGTCACTCCACGCCGGAGACAAGGCAGTGCCAAGCCACAGAAGCCACAATCCAAAATACATACGTTGGTACAATGATAATCATGGCTTCAAAGATGGCTTCGCTGATGGCTTCCATGATTTAACTGCCTGGGCGCCTTTTGCAGGGTGCAGGGGCGGCCATTGCGGAAGCACAGGCTTTGGGGTGAGCTCAAACGGGTTTATAAGTGCATCATAGTGTAGGACACGTGCTTCCTGCACCTTCTTACGGCTGGGTCAAAGAAAACTGTATATATGGGTCAGAGTTTCAGAAAATGTACAATTGGCAGCTCTACACGTTTGAGTAAATTCTGCTAAATTAGGCTGCAATTTGGTCAATACTTGGTAAATTCGAGTATATTTGGCATTGCATTGATTCTAGCAATCTGTTTGGTTATGCTCTATTGAACTTTATTTTCGTCTGAAATTTGGGTTATTTGAGAGGATTGGTGAAGACGAATTGTACATTTTCTGAAACTCTGACCCATATATAGGTCCGATTTTCAGAAAATGTACAATTGGCCGTCACCAATCCTCTCAAATAACGGAAATGACGGAAATCAGGTTCAAAATACAGTTCAACGCAACTAGACAGATTTATTAAATGAACACAATACAGAATATACTCAGATATTCCTAGAATTTATCACTTTTGACTCTAATTTAGCAGAATTTGAGAGATGTGTAGAACTGTAGATTGTGCATTTTCTGTAAATCTGACCCATAAAGGCATCACATTATCCAGGCAAAGTCCATGACCTTTCTACGGGCGGAGAGAGCAGGTGATTCCCCGTCACGTAACACACGAGACATTGTTGTCCCTTCCACCAAAAGCCAAGCCACCAAAGAGGAAGCAAAAAAGGGGAAATCCTTTTATGTACGGCAGATCAGATTTGGCTCGACTTACCGCTTCGGGGTCTTTGAAGTTGGCCTATCTGCACGCCCTTCGATCCCGACCAAAGGTGTATGTACTCAGTATATTATTATTGGAGAGCCTTCACTGGCTCTATTCCACCAGAGGTCTAGGGAAAGGGTACGTCACTCCCACGCCCTCAAACCATATCAATAATCACGCCAAGGTCCTTTCATTACATATTATGTTGTTGTCGAATATATTATATATGATATTCATATATGTTTCTGTGGAAGTTGAGTATTATTATAGGAGGAGGAGGAGGAGGAGGAAGTTGGCTTTGTGATATGTCTGAAAGGTTCGGCGGACAGATGGGATTATTACTATTATGACAGAGGATATCATCTTACCTTTTCCATTATCTGTATGATATATAGTGACTTAGTTTTTACCTAGCGACATATCCATCCATCCAATCGATACACATCTGCTTTGCAATGTTTCTCCCCGTTTGATACTCGACATAGTGTATACGTGTATATATATGATGGGTGTGTGTTGTAGGAGGTATTATTTCATACATAAAACACACCATCCCGGTAGCATTTGGGTGGAAATAACCCCAAGATAAATACCATTCAGGCAAGGAAGGAATACAATTGCATGCAGTCGGGCTTTGCGACGACATAGGCTCGACTATAATAACAGTAATCATAGATTCGTCCCTGAACAAAGGATAGCTTACCGCACCGACAAACTATATATAGCACTATATGGGTCAGATTTTCAGAAAATGTACAATTGGCAGCTCTACACATTTAGGAAATTCTCCTAAATCAGGCTGCAAAATGAAGAATACTGGGGTATATCTGAGTACATTTGGTATCGCATTGATTTAAAGTATCAGTTCTGTTATGTTAAACTGCATTTTGAAGCTCATTTTTGTCTTAAATGTGGGCTATTTGAGAGTATTGGTGAAGGCGAATTGTACATTTTCTGAAAACTTGACCCATATAGAATGCCTTGTCCCCTTGGTCGGAAATGGCGAAAAATTGCTTCGACGGGAGAAGCAACTATGTCCGGTTACAACGGAAGGGGAGAGGCGTCTGGCCCGGGATCGTCGCCGCCATTTGTATCTGTCCTCGTCTAAAGCCCGTGGGATTTATTGGTGTTTGAGGGGAGGACGAGCCTGTGAAGGCGGGCATAAATCAAAATATCCTCCCACAAAAATACCTGCTGAACGATGATGTATTCTCGGGCCCTAAGATGAAAAGGTAATCTCGTTCAGAATAACAAGAAATGTGTGGGCCATGTTGTGATGTGGTATAGGGAAATGAGTCACAAGTTACAAAATTATATTTTCCAAAGTGTTTTATTCACGAAGTCCCTTTGTCATATCAGACGGTATTGTTACTCTACCAAAACAAATATAAAATCATATAAGGGGCCGGAACACCTCTCAAATGCCGGAGAATACACCCCTTCCATATGGCTACCTAGTAGCAATAAAAGTTTTCAATATCAATATCAATATCATATCAAGTCATATCAATACATGTATCAACGCTTGCGTTCAGAAGGTGACCCCATGGAGTATACTGTATTTATTTTCGCGCAGATATATTTTCGCGCACAAAGTACTTCGACACTTTTTCGCGCGGATTTAATTCCGTGCAGCAAGGAAGTCTCACACTTTGTTCATGCAATAATTATACCTTTCGATTTATTTTTGCGCACAAAGGTGGCTGCGCTAAAATAGGGAAAATAAATACTGCGCAAACATTAATACGTTTACAGTATGTAGTTACTTTATTGGTAAATGTCCACCCAGAAATATAGCAAACTTTTTTTTTCAAACATAAATTTATATATCAAACATAAAAATATAGAAGCCCTTATTAGATGCCCTTAATGTTTACAATCATTAGAACCGGCTTGACCTCATCTTTTCATTAAAATATCTCAAAATCCATTATTAGCGACTTGTGACTCATTCTCCTGTACCACATCACATGTTGTCGAGCAATATGCTTGACAATATAAAGAGCAACTCTATAGGGCGAGCTACTCTTACACGACCGTCTTCCTCATGGTCGTACTCGAGACAAAGATGGGTCAGATTTTCAGAAAATGTACAATTGGCCTTCACCAATCCTCTCAAATAAGCCAAATGTCAGACGAAAATAAAGTTCAAAATACAGTTCAACCTAACTAAACCGATTGCTAGAATCAATGCAATGCCAACTCATTTCGAATTTACCTAGTATTGGCCAAATTTCAGCTTAATTTAGCCAAATTTACTAAATGTGTGCAGCTGCCAGTTGTACATTTTCTGAAAATCTGACCCAGAAGCTAGAGTAGCTTCATGATAAGGTTTCCATTCCATCGATGAATCGAGACACTGAGTCAATAAGAAAACAGTATTCATATCGGCCAAGTTTTCAGAAAATGTACAATTCACCTTCACCAATTCTCTCAAATAACCAAAATTTCCGACCAAAACAAAGTTCAAAATCGAGTTCAACCTAACTAAACCGATTGCTAGAATCAATGCCAAGCAGAATACACTTGAATTGACCTAATATTGGCCAAATTAAATGTGTACAGCTACCACTTGTACATTTCCTGAAAATCTTACCCTCGAGACAAAGAAGCTACAGTAGCTTCATGATAAGGTTTCCATCCCATCGATGAATCGAGACTCTGAGTCAATAAGAAAACACTATTCATATACTGTATATGATGAGGGAGGCAATTGCCTTTTTTAATACAAGAATTGCCTTTCTCATTTACCATCAAGAGAGGTTGATATTGTTAAACCAAGAGTATGAGTGGGGTTGAAATTATGTAATGTGGGTGAAGTATTCTATTTGATATAACTTGTCGATTTGAATTAGTGTTTCGATAATTATTATCAGTATTATATACATATAGGTCTTGTCTTGAGGAAATTTGTCTGTACAGTGGAACCTCTCTATTGAGACCACCCTAGGGACTGAATGATTTGTGGTCTCATAGCGAGGTGGTCTCATTAGAGGGGCTAATCTAATAAGAGGAAAGCAATTCGGGACTGAGAGAAACTGGTCTTAATAGAGGTGTGGTCTCTATAGAGTCAGTACTTTAGTACCCAATCCGATGCTTTTTCTGCCAAAGTATATATTAAACACCTTTCTAAAGATAGAGTTGTCTTCAAAGGGATCAAAGTACAGGCATTAATAGAGCATCTCCACTTCTCATCGACTTTCCCTTTTATGGCCAACAAATCCTTTTTTCTGAATCTGTAACATTAACTTCCCTTATAGAAGTTAATAGAGAGATTTAGCAACCACAATGCACCACCACAACGCTAACGCATCCACTAACTATTTGTACATTCCTACCGCTGTGGGGATATCTCGAGAGGCGCTAGGCCGAGGGCATCTGCATTGCAGGCCTCTCGAGATATCCCCACAACGGTAATAATGTACTAATAGTTAGTGGATGCGTTAATGTTGTGTTGGTGCGTTGTGATTGCTAAATCTCCCTATTATTACCAATAGAACCGCCTATACTATGGCTATAGAAGAGATATAGATAGTATGTTCACCGACCTGTTTTAGATACACCCATTAGGGAACAGTTGTGCTTTTTCAACCAGATGTTAAACCAATAAAACTGTACCTTAAAAGGTTTAGCATCCAATAGCTTCACTTTGATGCACTGCGATGCCTGTTTGTCCTTCACTCGATCTACTCTTAACTTGATAAGTGAGCTGCTCAGCACTGTTTCTTGTATGTATATATGGCTCAGATTTTCAGAGAATGTACAATTGGCAGCTGTACACATTCAGTAAATTCTGCTAAATAAGGCTGCAATTTGGTCAATACCTGGTAAATTCTAGTATTATCGGTATTGCATTGATTCTAGCAATGTGTTTGGTAAGGTTGAACTGTATTTTGAACTTTATTTTTGTCTTAATTTTGGGTTATTTGAGAGGATTGGTGAAGGCCAATTGTACATTTTGTGGCGATTTCACCCATATATATATAGTTTTATGCTCTTGTATACCACCCTCCAACGTAATAAGGAAGGATTACTCGCTAAATGCATCTATTCGCAAAGAAAGAAATAACCTTAGTATAGCTCATTTTGCCTACAGTGGGTCAGATTTTCAGAAAATGTACAATTCAACTTTTCAGAAAATGTACAATTGGCAGCTCTACACATTTAGTAAATTCTGCTAAATTAGGCTGAAATTTAGTCAATACTAGGTAAATTGGAGTATACCCGGCATTGCATTGATTCTAGCAATCTGTTTCGTTAGGTTAAACTGTATTCTAAACTTTATTTTCGTCCGAAATTCGGGTTATTTGAGAGAATTGGTGAAGGGGAATTGTGCATTTTCTGGTGACTTCACCCTCATAGAGCTACATAACTCAGCGTTCTCCCCTTATACCACCAAGAGAAAGTTCAGTGATTGTAGTGAGGCCACCCTGGAGGTCATGTTATGACACATTACGTAACATTACATAACTCCATTATATCTCTATTAGTTATTATTGGCAAAAGCACCGGGGGTCACACCCTGTGTTCCTATGGGGAGAAACATGTGTAGTAGTATGTGGGTCAGATTTTCAGAAAATGTACAATTCAACTTCACCAATTATCTGAAATAACCCAAATTTCAGACGAAAATAAAGTTCAAAATACAGTTCAACCTAACCAAACAGATTCCTAGAATCAATGCAATGCCAAATATACTCGAATTTGCCTAGTTAGTATTGACCAAATTACAGCCTCATTTCTCAGAATTACTAAATATGAACATCTGCCAATTGTTCATTTTCTGAAAATCTTCTATGAACTACAAGAGCAGAAATCACTATCATAAAAGGTTGTAGCAAACCAGTAGGTAACAAGCTTGTTTAAAGGGGGTCTCCACTGGCTGCAGTAGGCTCTGCAGTAAGCTCTGCGGTAAGCCTTGCGATGTTGTTGTGATAGTTATGTAGGTGGAGAGGAGTGGCGAGGTGGCCAGTGAACCATATAGGGAGGACCTCGTCACTCCTCTCCACTTACAGAACCACTGCAACACCATCACAAGGCTAACCACAGAGCTTACCGCAGAGCTTACCGTAGCCAGTGGAGACCACCCTTAACTATGTATACATATGAACCAGATAGATGTGAATTAGCTTGTCTGGGAGGCTACATGTAACTGTAAGCTTCACTATTGCAAATTGTTGATCACTCCACTATGTTTGACAGATGTACAATCTCACAAAACAATCCTCTCTCTCCTCTAACCTATAATGGGTGAAGTCACCAGAAAATGTACAATTCACCTTCACCAATTCTCTCAAATAACCCGGATTTCAGACGAAAATAAAGTTCAAAATACAGTTCAACCTAACTAAACAGATTGCTAGAATCAATGCAATGCCAGATATACTCGAATTTATCTAGTATTGGCTAAATTGCGGCCTAATCTAGCAGAATTTACTAAATGTCTACATTGTACATTTTCCGAAAATCTGACCCCTATACGTTTAGAGGCCGGATGTTTTCCCAGCAGTAGCCTCCTGCAACAAGAACTGAATCTGTCCATGGTAGCGCTGCATATACATACAACAACAATTAATATGACATTATTGCATTAATCAATAATCATAATTAGTATGATCTAACTCAATCAGCTGCGACACATTCCTATAGTGAGCCTGTGTAATTCTCTGCGGTCCCCTTTGTGCCCTGGCACCGGATCAATGGCTATATTGTGTAACAGTTGGCCTTTGCTTTCCCCCTGCTATTAGCAGGCCAAATAAAACCAATCAATACCCTACTGCCACCCCGGCCATATACCATTGACTCTCCTATGACCGGCGTGCTATGTAAAACCTAGTGGGCCGTGCATATAATTTCCCTTTAAATGTCAAAGCCTAATCGCCACTCGAAATATAGCTGGTCGCAGGTGCGCTTTTAAATGTCATTAATAAATCAAGGGCCGCTGCAAGAGCGATAGAATTTCTGTACAAAAGCACTGCTCCGCGATAGGATGGCGATGGGAAGGTTTTCAGACTGGGCTGGCAAGTCTTGCTGTATGCTGATGCCACTGAGGCTTTTTGTTGTCTTGTCGCATTGCTAGACACACTCATGAAAGGTTTTCTCCTCGGGTGATATTTTGTCATAATGGTCGCGAGACACAAATAGACTATTATGTAACGCTTCAAAGCACTACCATATGGGTCAGACCGTCAGAGAATTACAATCGGCAGCTCTACACATTTAGTAAACTATGGTGAATTAGCCTGTAAAATGATAAATACCAGGTATATCTGGGTATATTTGGTATTGAATTGATTAAACAAATCTGTTCTGTTATGTGAAACTATATATTGAATCCTGTTTTTGCCTTAAATTTGGACTATTTGAGAGGATTGGCGAAGGGGAATTGTACATTTTCTGACGATCTGACCCATATGGAAGACTGTGTATATATAAGGTACAATCAGTATGATGTCAAACATGGATAAAACCTTTGCAGTGAGAGTGCATGAATATTACTAAAGGTGAAGTTTTTCTTTTCTTGATTATCTCAGGTTTTCCTTGTATATCCCTTTCCTTGTGTAGAATACGAAAGAAAGTCACCAATAGTAATTGAAATCTCTAACAATTGAGTGAGATTTTCAGAAAATGTACAATTGGCAGCTGTACATATTTAGTAATTTCTGCTAAATGAGGCTGCAATTTGCTCAATACTAGGTAAATTCGAGAATAATTTGCTATGCATTGATTCTAGCAATCGGTTTAGTTAGGTTGAACTCTATTATTTTTTAACTCTGAAATTTGGGTTATTTGAGAGAATTGGTGAAGGTAAATTGTACATTTTCTGAAAACTTTACCCGATTATGCTTGGAATATCATTATTTGAGCTGTAGACGCCAGCATTGTATTCGTATGTGGGTCCGATTTTCAGAAAATGTACAATTGGCAGCTCTACACATTTGGGAAGTTAGGCTGACTTTTTAGGCTGACAAATGATGAATACCGGGTATATCTGAGTATATTTGGTATCGCATTGATTTAAAGTATCAGTCCTGTTATGTTAAACTGCATTTTGAAGCTCATTTTTGTCTTAAAGGGTTATTTGAGAGGATTGGTGAAGGCGAATTGTACATTTTCTGAAAATCTGACCCATGTACTGTGAGAACTTGTCTGTTTCTGTAGGATGTTTTTACTCTATTTCCCCTGACAATAGCTACTTAATAATGGATAACGATGGATTAAATCGCTTAATATTTTAATTCATCGACAAATATAATTATATCTAGATAGATGTACAGCTACAACAAGTACATATTACATAATGTTTGGCTGGAATAAACGTATTTGAATACAATACAATGAATTTCATTATAACATAATAAATTACATATGGGTCAGATTCTCCGAAAATGCACATTCGGCAGCTCTACAAATTGGGTAACTTCTGCTCAATTAGACTGAAAGAACATGAATAATGGGTATATAAGAGTGTCTTTGGCATTGTGTTTATAAATAATAAAAGTCTCTTTCCTTGTGTTAAGCTGTATTTTGAAGGTCACTTTCTATTAAATAAGGGTCATTTGAGAGGACGTGTGACAGATTTTTGAATGTTTGAAATTTGAATCTGAGAAGGACATTAAGACGGAATATTTGCAAAGATACTTGGCGAAAGGAGTCGGCTGACACTGGCCAGGCCTGGGCAAGAAATGAAGACAATGAATTAGAAAGGCTCGGCCATTGATAGAAGGAAAATGAGAGAAGGTTAACGATTTTGTCGGGAACAATGCAATCACATCAGGCATTGTCATAATGGGATGGCCGGACGGTATTAATCGTTATCATTATCGTATGAATCGTTATGAGACTCTGGCCAAGTCATGGCCTTTAACTATGCATACCTCAGCATACTGGCCGATGGGGAAAGGTCAGCGAGTTATGATATGTTGGGTCATATGGGTCTGATTTTCAGCATATGGGGGAAGTCGCCAGAAAATGTACAATTCAACTTCGCCAATCTTCTCAAATATCCCAAATTTCAGACGAAAATAAAGGTCAAAATGCAGTTCAACATAACCACACAGATTGCTAGAATCAATGCAATGCCGAATATACTCGAATTTACCTAGTATTGGCCAAATTGCAGCCTAATTTAGCAGAATTTACTAAATGTGTACAGCTGCCAATTGTACATTTTCTGAAGATCTGACCCATATAATGAACAGAATAGGAATACATTATAGGAACAACGTCTGGCATGAAGCAGAGGTATGTGGTTTTGCATACATTGGAGGTCCAGGAAGCGTGCAGACCTAGAAGTCCTGCATTCGCATATTAGAGAAATAGATTGCAGATGCAAGATATATTTTTATCATTAATTTTAATCATTAAATCACCTGCAGCTAACACAGGGACCTTCAAAATGTATTTCCCCATTCTCCTCATTCACCATGAGGAGAATGGGGGTTAAAGAAACCCTAATATGTGATGCATCAATGGTTTGCTCAGTGTTATAATATGCATGATCTCTAGAGTCTTCTATGGTCAAGTGGTTAGCATCTAAGACTGCCAGTCTGGACATTGTGAATTTGAATCCCAGTGAAGGCAGGCTTTTTATATTTGTCTCATTTTCGAGTCATTTTATTTTTTAATTTCACTAATATCTTCACATCTGGGACTCAGACTTCTTTTAAACTCACACATGTAGATATTGATGCAATTCTCTTTCAATTGGGGAAAGAATTAGAGGCTCTATTTTCGGCGAAAATGGTTTTAGCACGGGCCACGATACGTCCAGGAGAGTGTGTGCCCGCTAGAGTTGATTCTTTGGCTATTTGCTTCCGGATTATTTTGTTTTAAATATATGGAATATAATCCCCCCCACGCCCTGCTGTTATAAAAGCTGGGTACAGCTGCTCCTCGGTGCAGCAGTACCCAGCGCTTGTAGTGGAGGTGGCGCACCCTGGTGTGAGTGGGACGAACTAAGGGTGGGGCAAGCAGGACGGCAAGAATGGCGGCCTTTGGCAAGGATGGCAGTGTTGCCGTGAAAACGATGACGGATTGTGTAAGTGTTGCTACCCGAATTGAAAATCCGAGTACATTAGGTTGTAGCCAATAGCTTAAATGGAGTATTCCATGCATCAATACACATTCTCACCGGGGAAAATATTGCAAACGGGTGGATAAGTATGTGTGTGGTAAAGGAGTAAAATCGTTGGACTCTAGTCTGTCTGGGCACCGTTTCCGATTGTAAATAGAGTCATTCTGACTTCCAAGGGAAGAAGCGGGGGTGCCGAAGGTCAAGGAAGAAGAAGAACCTTTTTCATATGTGATTTTTTCAAGTGTTTTATTCACAAGTTTCACAAGTTGTCTTTGGGAGAATGTTGTCATTTTTGGGTGCTTAACGCTTGCCGTAGCATGAATACATGTACCAAATTTCAGGACAGTGTATTAAGAATATCCATGCATTTCGAAGGACAAAACTATTGCAAACATCTTTTTTTTTAAAATAGAAATATCAAACTTAAAATATAGAAATGCTTATAGGGGTCAGATTTTCAGAAAATGTACAATTGGCAGCTGTAGACATTTAGTAAATCCTGCTAAATTAGACCGTAATTTAGCCAATACTATGTAAATTCGAGTATATTCTAGCAGTCTGTTTGGTTAGGTTGAACTGTATTTTGAACTTTATTTTCGTCTGAAATTCGGGTTATTTGAGAGAATTGGTGAAGGTGAATTGTACATTTTCTGGTGACTTCACCCATATGATGTCCTACTGCTTACATTCATTGGAATCGGCTTGATCCCATCTTTTCATATATGATAATATCTCAAAATGCAATTTTTGCCACTTGTGACTCATTTTCCCGAAACACATCATATTTCCCATAAGCAAGAATTCCAATCTGATTCATTGCCCTGATCTTTGAAAAAAAATTCTAACGATGCGCGAAACAATTCCAAGACATGGGCAATCCAACTGATTATTTCAATAATTATTTCAATAATTATCACTACAATTATTATGATTATTAATTACTTAAGGAGAAAAAGTCGATTGCAATTCACCATTAGCCGGTCTACTCACATTGAATGAAAGAAATCTCCTGAAATTAAATTCGGTTTCTCATATATCAATGGAAAAAATTCAGCTCGAGCTTGTAATCTTATGTCCTTTGATTCTGGCCTGATTGAAATGCAATGACATTGATGTCGAGCTTTTTTTTATTATTAATTCAATGCCTGATACCAGTTCTCAACTCGGATCGCCAAGCATTTCTAGAGTTTAAAATTCCCGGCGAGGCACGCTTTGAATGGAAAATATAAAATCGTTGACTAGAGCAGTCCCTAATTAAATGACTGGCATTTACATCAAATGTTTCTCTTCGAATAATCCTAACTTCGATCCAGCAATACTTTCTTAGTTACACTTAGATATTTGGGTCAGATTTTCAGAAAATGTACAATTCAAATATCTTCTCAAATAACCCAAATTTCAGACAAAAATAAAGTTCAAAATACAGTTCAACCTAACCAAACAGATTGCTAGATTCTACGCAATGCCAAATATACCCGAATTTACATAGAATTGACCAAATTGCAGTCTAATTCAGCAGGATTTACTAAATTTGTACAACTGTCAATTGTACATTTTCTGAAAATCTGGCCCACTTCATTCGGGGCCATCGATCTGCATGGCAGCAGCCGCGTCAAAACTACCAATAACACAAGGTTCATTTGGTCGTGAAATACGATTTTAATATCGTAAATTTTCTTAATTTTAACAGTCCATTCCTAACAGATGCACCGCCTACTCGAAGGAAATCCTTGAGGATTTATTGCAAAAGAATCCCACCATGTTTAGGTGATTTGCTCCGTCGCTCCAACCATAAATTCGTATACTAGCCTGATGAATGCAACAGTCCCACTCCGGCACCGAGGGAAAATATTAAAATGCAGCACCTCTGTCTCTGAGCTTGAGGATTTGAATTTTTCTAGCACGAAATGAATATTCAATTGATTCTTAGAGACTTGCTAACACTCCACTGGAGCCGGAATTATGCATGCTCTCCTGTCTTAGAGAGAGAGAAAGTCCCCTCAGTAGGCTGGGAAAGATTGGAATTAGTAGATGGGTCAAACCTTCAGCAAATGTACAATCGCCAGCTCTACACATTTAATAAACTATGGTGAATTAGCCTATAAAATGATAAATACACGATATATCTGGTATTGCATTGATTAAACACATCAGTTCTATTATATAAAACTGTATTTTGAGTCCTGTTTTTGCCTTAAAATAGCATTATTTGAGCGGATTTGTGAAGACAAATCGTACATTTTCTCACGACCTGACCCGTAAAATAAGAAGACTTTTGCCTAGAGCGGCGTCACACCTTCGCAACTTATCACACCAATGGCCCGGGAAAAACAGACTTGAAAGCGGCATAGATCCAACAAAGTTGTCAAGCCGCATAATCCAGGCTTAAGAGAGGATAGAGGCGACACTATCGCCGGCAATTCTTATGTCATTTGAAGGTAAAGTCATCGGTTATCCCTTGTTCAAGGGGGTATTAGCCGGCTAAGCCCCGGTAGATCGGCCTCCTCTGGATCGATGTAATTAACCCCATGACTCATCGTCTTTCGCCACTGTACCTTCGTGACTAATATTCTAATAAGGAAATTACTTTACATCACAGGTTCAAAACCTGGGCCGCAACATGGAGATTAAACAAGAATTAAAGCAAGAATTTCTTTGATTAATTTCTAACAGCTTCAGAACACCTGCTTCGGATAGTCGAGTTTTAAAACTACCATAGATTTATCAAGTATTGTTATTTCTACATATAGATTCAGAGGGGTGTTTCATAGAAAATAAGACAATTCAATGGTATAAGATACATCATATTATATCAGATGTGTTGGGCTATGAATCTTAGAATATACATACAGGTTAGGGGTGGTCTCCACTGGCTGCGGTAAGCTCTGCGGTAAGCCTTGCGATGGTGCTGTGATGGTGAGAAGTGGCGAGCACCTGCCTACATGGTTTACTGACCATGTAGGCAAGGACCTCGTCATTCCTCACCACATACATAACCATCGCAAACCATCGCAAGGCTTACCGCAGCCAGTGGAGACCACCCTTAAGTAAAGAGTTGGTGGAAGGAGCGTGAATATTGCATGAGTTGCACAGCAACAAGTGCAATATTTTAAGCGACTGAAAGTTATTATATATATGAGTTATATATATATGAGTTATATTATATACGAGTTATTATATATGCTTTAATAATATAAATATAAAACATTCTTGTGTAATAAAGTTGAATTTTGGCGCTAAACTTGGTACAAAAACGCATTGGTTGCCATGACTACCACGCGTAACTCACTAGTGACTTATGCAATGTGGATAACTCACTCTAGATACGTTGTTCTCAGAGCAATGGGTATTTAATAGAATAGGACAAGTTCTTAAATAGTGTGCTTGATAAGCCTACTTAATTTCTATATGATTCAATATTACTTTGTTGATGAAAGTCCCTAATGAAATTTTGAAATCAATCTATGTATCTATTTCATGAATTGAATAACCTATTAAGACTTTAGTTAAAGTTTTATAAATGCTACAGTAACATACTTTTAAAGAACAGCCTTAATTTTAATATTTCTCGTAAATGTTTACGATATCTTCTGACTTCTGACTTCTGACTTCTGTTCATTGATTTAAGAACTTGAAATCGGTAAATGAAGTATCAATCATGCGAAATATGATCTATCTTTATATGATATTTTCTGATGATTTCACCCATATCATAGAGTAAGTAAACTCCTGGGTATGACCATAAAGTGCCTTTCTGTCTCTTTTCTCTGTGTCTCTCCCTTCTTCTCTATCTCTATTTCCTGGGTATGACCATAAATTACCTTTCTGTCTCTTTTTCTCTGTCTCCCTCTCCCTTCTTCTCTGTCTCTATTTCCTGGGTATGACCATAAAGTGCCTTTCTGTCTCTTTTCTCTGTGTCTCTCTCCCTTCTTCTCTATCTCTATTTCCTGGGTATGATCATAAACTGCCTCCCTCTCAGCTCTCCCGCCCTTGATATAACCATCTAAATGTGTTGATAAGGGCGTAAACAACCATTCTCACTCACTCACCCCCTCACAGCTCTCCCGCCCTTGATATAACCATATTAAATATGTTGATAAGGGCGTAAAGCAACCAATCTCACTCACTCACTCCCTCACAGCTCTCCCGCCCTTGCTATAAGCTTCAATGTGTTGATAAGGGCGTAAAGCAACCAATCTCACTCACTCACTCTGTCCTTTGTTATGGTGGGCTTTATTACCTCAATGAACTCTGGTCCCTTTGCTACACAACAGGATTGATTCTCTTGGAGATAAAAGAGCCCCCCCCCCCCCCCCTCCAGCCTGTTTATATGTGGTAATAAGGAAGCCTTATACATCTTCAAGTGCAATCGGTTCATGTATTTATATACATATGGATGAAGTTACCAGAAAATGCACAATTCCTCTTCACCCATCCTCTCAAATATCCCCAATTTACGACAGAAATCAGACTCAAAATACAGTTCAACATCACCAAATAGATCTCTTTAATCAAGGCAATATCAAATGTACTCAAATATTACCCAGTATTTACCATTTACAGCCTAATTTAGCAGAATTGACTAAATGTGTAGAGCTGCCGATTGTACATTTTCTGACGATCTGGCCCATATAGATGTAATGTGTTGGTTGTGCTTGGATCAATATAGAGTCTGTTGTCTCTTTTGATTTGTTTAGAAATGCTCATTCATAGAATCTAGTACACAGGTAGGTTTATTATATGGGTCAGATTTTCAGAAAAGTTCTACAGTTCTACACATCTATCAAATTCTTCTAAATTAGAGTGGGAATTGATAAATACTAGGTATACCTGAGTGTATTCTGTATTATATCCATTCAATAAATCTGTCTGGTTAGGTTGAACTGTATTTTGAAACTGATTTTCGTCTTAAATTTGGATTATATGAGAAGATTGGTGAAGGGGAATTGTACATTTTCTGGCGGTTTGACGCATATATACGCATTCAATTAGAGAGGTGCAATAAGTGGGGTGCAATAAAAATATTTTTATGCTATGTGTACCATAAAAATTAGAATTTGGTTTTATTTTAGCTTTTAGATACTTTATGACGATTCAAAACCCAAAAGAAAGATTTATATATCACTATTTAAAGACTGTGTATTTGACATATCTATGTATATTTGTGATATGTTTCAGGAAAATGGGTCATAAGTCGCAAAAAATAGATTTTGAAATACCATTATATTTGAAAAGATGAGATCAAGCCGATTCTAATGATAGTAAACACTCTAATAATCTAATAAGTATTTCTAGATTTTAAGTTTGATATTTTCGTTTTTGAAAAAAAAAATTTCCAATATTTCTGGGGGTCAATAAACAGTAAAGTAACTAAATGTAGTCCATATGAGGACCTGTAAAACGAAAGGATATATTACATAGATTGTCCAGAAATTTGATACATCAATTGATATAGCTATAAGTGATAAACTCCCCAAAAAGTAGAACATTCCAATTATGTGATCTTGTGAAAAAAACACGTTGAAAAATATCAATGTTGCGACTTATGACTCATTTTCCTGAAACACATCACATTTGAGGTTATCCCGAGGAGTATAATTAACTACTTTACATGGCAAATATCACTAACTTTCTTTTCATGCATAACAAATATAGAAGTACTTTTTCGATGTCCTAATCATTTCAAATATTACAAAATGTGTTTGCGACTGGTGACTAACTTTTCATATGAAGAAATTAGACCAATCCACGAGTGATATCAGAGTACTTTGAGCTGTTTTCTCATCCTCAAGACCTCTAATTAGTTTACTCAAGATGGAGACTTCAGGCGGTGCAAACAACCAATCCGATCTCAAATTAATCCCAAAGGCAAATTGCGAAAGTCGTGAACTCATCTGATTTTTATGTAATTAGGTGTAGGATATGGAGACCGATCACCTTACAAAATATTAACTTAGAAATCAGATTGTCTAAGAAGATAACGTTTTGGAATTGGCAGGCTTTGCGATGAAATTATCAAGGAAAACTTCAGTTTCAGTGGAGCCCAGGCAACTCCTTTTATTGAATATTTTCAACAAGTACAGCACCCATTTCAAATTTTCAAAATTGCTACACATTTTCACCTGACATATAAATGGCTTAGGAATCACTGTTTTTTTTGTTTGTTTTTTAGATTGATGTTATCATCAATCTAATTGAATTGGGGTGAGATCTGTCAATCATTGATAGCATCTTGATTCTTCCTTCATCCTGGATATCAGTGTGAAGAATCTGTTGATTCTGATATCAGCAGATGGGATCAGAATCATGCTGGTAATGGCTGGGAGGGGGAGGGGATGGCGTTTAGGTGTGAATTAAAGGGTAGACCATGTGTGAATTAAAGTGGCAAGTTGCGAAATAAGATGCCTCATATGCAAAGGTGTTAAAGGGACCAACAGAATCACGTGGAATGACCAGTCATATATGGGATAGGGATTTCATGTTTTCTGTCTCCACTTCCTCTCCCTCCTACTATCCCTCCCTCTCAAACTTTACATTTAACTGACATCAATCTCCGTTTCCCTTGGAAACGCAATCTTCTACATGAACCGGAAATAAATAAATAAATGTAAACTGATCACTGTTAACTATTTCTTGTTTGTTTTTTTGTTGTTTTCCAATATGGGACTTGCATGCGCCACTGCGCATGTCTGGAAAGTGCATCATGGGATGGACTTTGATGAAATCTGACGTACGAATATTTGGGAACATTTTAATCGAAAAATGCAAGAATGTTTTCACCAATATCTGAGCTTGTCTAAATGATCTATAAAAGCCAAATGCATGATGGGAAACATGAGGACTTGTGTACATAAGATATATAACAAATGGATATTGATATTGGAGCATTGATAAATATTCCTTGCTGAACATGGTATGTTTTCTATAGATTTTACACTGTACCATTAGTCCCATAATTCCATGCGAATCAGGATTCAAAATGGCGGCTATGCAAATCCCCTATTAGGCCTACTCCACTTTTGTGATGCTATATTGAAAGGTAGCTATCTAGACTCACATACAGCCTTTCAGATCTGATAAGAGTGGTATGCCAGTGATTGGACGCCTACTGCGCTAATGGCTTCCCCGACCCTGGAGTGGGTGTTTTATAAGGGAATCCCCTTCTTCTGCCTTGTGGTGCAAAGAACAATTGAAATTGAAAAAAAAAAAATTCTAATGGGATTTGCGGTTTGGACTTCAGTTTTTATTTGTTTTTCAAATATTTTTTTTAACCAGAAAAACAGTTTGAGTGTGATTTGCCTCCGTCGTTCTCAGGCATAAATTGTCTGCTTTTCACCCAGCTTCTGGGTTTGGAGGGACTCTCTCAACTCTGAGCCTATATATTACTAGATTGTAATGTGTTACAAGTCGCAAAATTGATAGTTATAAGTTTTTATTCACAAGATGTCTTTGTGGGAATGTTTTTACTTTTGGAGTGCTTCACGCCTTCACGAATACATGTACTAAATATCAAGACAGTTTATTAAATATATCCATGCATTTCAAAGCTCATCTTATAGAGTACATTTAGCCACTCTACTAGTAAATATCCACACGGGAATAGTGCAAACTCTTTTTCAAAACAAAAAATATCAAAATTTAGAAATACTTATAAGATGTCCTGATGTTCACCATCATTAGAATGGGCTTGATCTCATCTTTTCAAATATGATCTCATAATCCAATATTTGCGCCTTGTAACGCATGTTTCTGTAACACATCACTGACTGGATTCACAAGGGCTACTGGAGGAAGGCTGGTGGTGTGTTCATGGCATCGATCTTTGGTTGGCGATGCCGTAACACCCATATGTTATTAGGTTATCAACGGTGCCATGGGCATGCCACATTCCACCGATTTAAAGCCAACGGGATTTGTAAAGCTCTCAAATCCAATTAAACGAGGAAAGCGTATTCAGCCGATAGCCATGGTGCTGATTGCTAGATGTCACGAATATCCTGACCTCGTAACTATATATATACAACAGCAGCATGTAGTGGTAGTGTCTTGCGCTGAATTGTTATGTAGCAGCTTTGAATATGTGCGGAATATTATTTCTTACAAGGGGGTCAGATTTTCGGACAATGCACAATCTACAGTTCTACACATCTCTCAAATTCTGATAAATTAGAGTGTAAAAAATGGTAAATACTGAGTATATCTGAGTGTATTCTGTATAGTATTCATTCAATAAATCTGTTTGGTTATGTTGAACTGTATTTTTGTCTTAGATTTGGCTTATTTGAGGGGATTGGTGAAGGCCAATTGTACATTTTCTGAAGACTTGAGACTTGACCCAAGACGTAAGATTCATCGATATTGTACAGTGATTGGGGAAACTGTGTACTCTTGTTCCTAAGGAACCAAGAAGGACTTTGCAGGTTATAATGATAGGGAGATTTAGCAACCACAACGCACCAACACAACACTAACGCATCCACAAACCTTTAGTACATTACTACCGCTGTTGGGATATCTTGAGAGGCCTGCATTGCAGATGCCCTCGGCCTAGCACCTCTCGAGATATCCCCACAGTGGTAGTAATGTACAAATAGTTAGTGGATGCTTTAAGATAGTGTGGTGTTGGTGCTCCTGTATACTCATTGGTTTCAGTGGCTTAGAATATTGCTATGCAACTCGTGCAATATTCACGCTCCTTGAACCAACTCGTTAGTTAAACTTAATTTAATACATGTATTACGGTTATTATTTGACTAAGATCTGCTTCCTTCTGAGTCAAAATGCACTATTTTATGCACTGGGATTCCACTACCTCCTTACTTCTCTTCTCTTACACTATTATCCATTTGGTGCAGTATTTTACCATCCAGTGTTAAAAGCACAGGTTCCCTGCATGAACAGGTTCTTAGTGGGTCAGATTGTCAGAAAATGTACAATTGGCAGCTCTACACATTTAGGAAATTCTGCTGAATAAGGCTCGAAAATGATCAATACTGGGTATATCTGAGTATATTTGGTATAACATTGATTTAAAGTATCAGTTCTGTTATGTTAAACTGCATTTTAAAGCTCATTTTTGTCATAAATGTGGGTTATTTCAGATGATTGGTGAGGACGAATTGTACATTTTCTGAAAATCTGACCCAACTAGTACTCAATGTGAGACTGACTGGTCTAAGAGTCGCCGGACGCCAGTTCCCCTGACCCTTGCCTCTCCGTGCAGTCACCCGGGTTGTCAGATCAAATCTCAGCTTTGACTTTTCATTCAGTCTCTTATCTCCTTCTATAGTGCTCCCCTCTCAGATGTTTTTCTTTCCTGGTATAGGGAGGGACTCAGCGTTTTCTTTTTTTTATCCCCGAGTGTATCATGATATGAGCTCTCCACCCCAGCTGGGTCGGATGCACCTTTCTCATGCACAAGGCAGGATTTCTATGGAGGAACCCCATAAGCCCCGCCCTTTTCCAAGCTGTGGAGGCCTGATGCCGTACTCTCAGGACCGTCCTTCTGCGCAGAGGACCTTGACGTGTTGTAGGCACCCTATAGGGGATTTGCATAGTCGCCATTTTGAATCATGATTCGTATGGAATTATGGGACTAATGGTACAGTATACAACCTATAGAAAACATGCCATATTCAGCATAGACTATTTATTGGTGCTCTAATGTTGTTGTTGTTGTTGCTACTTTTATTTTGACGGATTTGACAATATCAGTGGGTCAATCTCCCTGAGTTGGGAGGATCTCACGCCCTACTGGACACGTTGCTTACAAAATATAGAGGCTTTGAAAATATATGTAAATATGTATGTGTTATACTTGCATCCATGTCACAAGCCTCCATCTTTCCCATCATGCATTTGGTTTTCATAGATCATTTGTAAAAGCTATGATATTGGTGAAAGAATTCTGGCAATTCTCGATAAAATTGTTGCCAAATATTGGTATTTTAGATTTGAACAGAACCCATCCCATGATGCACTGTAACAGACATGCGCAGTGGCAAATCCAACTCCCCTATTGTAGTCTGGCTGTGCTTTATACTCATTTCCGGATTCCAGGCATAGAACCTCCAAAGCTTGTCCTTGGACGAATTCGAGGTGTGTAGCAAACGCCAGTCGGTGTGCGCCAGTCAAGGCAAAAACCTTTGCCGCAACAAAGAAATAATCATGTTCGTGTGAAGCACAGGACTTCTCTCATCTCAGCCAAGGTCGAAATAACGATGATGATGATTTCGGTCGAATGTAAAGCATAAAGGGTTGTCTCCACTGGCTGCGGTAAGCTCTGCAGTAAGCTTTGCGATGGTTTGTGCTGGTTCTGTAGGTGGAGAGGAATGGCGAGGTCCTACCTACATGGTTCACTGGCCGTGTAGGTAAGACCTCACCACTTCTCACCATCACAGCACCATCGCAACGCCTACCGCAGAGCTTACCACAAAGCTTACCACAGATTTACCGCGATTTACCCAGTCCAGGCCCAAAGATGAGAGAGTCCCTTCAAATGGAGGGAAAGCCTCTCGCCTCAAACTGCAAAGTACCATAATTCTATTAAAACCGTAAAATGTCATCCTAATCCCATTAGAACGCCTAGTCCTAGGCCAGGAAACCAATTAATGAAGCAGGCGTCCAGACATATATATGGAATATACGATATACCATCGTATTTCATAACGTAAAACTTGTAGTAACAACTAGTAACGATAAAAAGAAATCCATACTTGTATACTTACCATCTTTATGACGAATCAGAAAAAAAATAAATAAAAGTAATACATATTTCATTATTGAATGCGTAGGGAAATAATCCCTTTCAGAAGTACAAAGGTTGAATGATTGCACCATTCTCTCTCGTGTTGTGGAATCAGGCATGATTCAGTAAATCGCCCTCGTCCTACCCTTGTCCAATGATTCCCTATGATGATGATCTGAGCATGCCATAGCCCCATCTGTCAGCTGGCAGAAATGTAGGACCAATTTTCCCCATTTAATTGAATACCCTCGCATATTGCAGCGATGAAACCCTGTAATCTGAGCCCATCAATCAGATTCTGAATCTCCATTGAAACGACCTTATCTTGAGCACAGGGGTAAATTCGCCAGAAAGTGTACAATTCCCCTTCTCACCAATCCTCTCAAATAACCCAAATTTCAGACAGAAATGAAGTTCAAAATTCAGTCCAACATAGCCAAACAGATTGTTTCAATCAAGGCAATATCAGATATACCTAGTATTGACCATTTCTCAGTCTAATTTAACAAAATTTACTTAATATTTAGAGCTGCCGATTGTCCGTTTTCTGATGATCTGACCCTTAAATCTTAAGCAAGGGCGCCGGCTTCAAAAGTAGGGGAAAAAGGCTGCAATCTAAAAGTTATAAGCCCCCTGATTGCCTTTACCGAGAGAGACTTTTATGTCATTTTACATTGCATCAGAAGTAGGAGGAGCTTTCAGTTACTTTAAAGCCTGAGGACTGGATGGTAATACTTGGGTCAGATTTTCAAAAAATGTACAATTCAACTTCGCCAGTCTCCTCAAATAACCCAAACTTCAGACAAAAATATAGTTCAAAATGCAGTTCAACCTAACCAGACAGACTGCTAGATTCGATGCAATGCTGATTATTCTCGAATTTACCTAGTATTGACCAAATTGCAGCCTAATTTAGCGGAATTTACTAAATGTGTACAGCTGCCAATTGTACATTTTCTGAAAATCTGACCCACTTAAGGTAGCGAAAGGACAGGTCAAAAGCTATTGACATTGCAGAAGCAGGTTGATACTTTGAGGCAGAGAGGATTGCTCTTTCCGGATTTGTAGAACCCAATCTAAATTCAAAGGATCTTTTCAGATGTTTTAGGATTTCTTTCTTAAATTCGGGGAGTAACTGCTACCCCTTGGGGCACATTAATCAACTACGATTAAGTCCTTGATCTTTATTCGTAAGGAGAAGGCTTTTACTAAAGGAAAGCTTGAAAAGGGCATGGATTGGGGCTACTTGCAGCAACAATGTATTCAGCTGTTGTTCGTTTAGTTCAGTTCTTGGCAGGCTGGTCTACCGCTGCCCTCAGGCAATTCTCATTGATCTATAATGGCATTTTACATGCAATAATTTACCCATTTGATTATATATGTATATATATATAATGTTTTTATTCAAATACTATTTCATTACAATTACATGGATACGTAAACTAAGAACAGTCCTCTGCTCAATTGCAGATCTTCCTCGACCGCCTATTAAATAAATAAAATGCAATATCATTCTATCAATAAGATACTATTTTACATTATTTTACATTATTTAACAATTCATTTTCCAACCTAATTAATACAATGCTTGATTATTCTAGCAATCTTGTGATTTTTTAAAAACCCATTCGATTAAGAAATATTCTAGACCCAATGCGTTTAAGAAATCAGATTTCAGATTTCTATTTGGAACGTAATCACTAGTCTGCTTGCTCAACCCTCTCAGTATCTCTTGAACTGTTATAACTATAATAGAATATTTATTCTATTTTTTAATGTTTATTATATATCATTATTTCTTTACTTATCCAATTCCTATTATTTAGCGGATATGGGTCAGATTTTCAGAAAATGTACAATTGGCAGCTCTACATATTTAGTAATTTCTGCTAAATTCTGCTAAAAAGGTGATAAATTTGGGGTATATCTGAGTATATTTGGTATCGCATTGATTTAAAGTATCAGTTCTGTTATGTTAAACAACATTTTGAAGCTCATTTCTGTCTTAAATGTGGGTTATTTGAGAGGATTGGTGAAGGCGAATTGTACATTTTCTGAAAATCTGACCCATATATAGTTGTAACATCTCTGTAAATGACATTGATTGACATTGTAACCCTAAAACCTTGTTTCCTACTTAATTGATAAGCGCAGATAACTTGAAAAACGCTTGAATGTATGTGAAGTGTATATCCCTATTATGTTACATAACTATTCTACATAACATTTCTATCCATAACTATTCTATTCTGTTACATAACGAAAATGATCATTTCAAATAAACAGTGGTCACTTCAAGAGATTCTCTGATAGTAAGAGATTTGCCATCAGTATGTTGAGACAGACAGCACCTCAACAATATGTCAAATAGAGAACATTGAAAGGTAAATGCAACCAAAGAACAAAGAACAATGCTCTTGCCAATTGGTTCAGATCTTCCGAAAATGTACAATTCGCCTTCACCAATCCTCTCAAATAGCCCACATTTAAGACCACAATGAGCTTCAAAATGCAGTGTACCATAACTGATACCAAATATACTCAGATATACCCGGTATTCTTCATTTCTCAGCCTAATTTAGGAGAAGTTCCTAAATGTGTAGAGCTGCCAATTGTGATCTGTAGGCTGAAAACTGTTACGGTTCAACCACGTTAGTAGCGAACTAACACTGACACCATTGTGTATGGGTGAGATTTCCAGAAAATGCACAATTCACATTCTGAAACCCTCCCAAATAACCCGAATTTGATACAAACATGAGACTCAAAACACAATTCAACATAACCAAACACATCCTTTGAATCAACTCAATACCGAATATACTCAGGTATAGCTAGTATTTATCATTTTTCAGTCGAATTTAGCAGAATTTCACAAATGTGTAGAGCTGGCGATTGTACATTTTCTACTGCCCTGACCCCCTAGGTAATCGCTTGTCAACATGGCCCCTCTTTTCATTACGCAGAATGAGGCAATGTTCAAAGGCCCAACCTTTATTTCGACAACTGTCGCCAGATTTTCAGAAAATGTACAATTGGCAGCTGTACACACTTAGCAAATTCTGCTAAATTAGGCTGCAATTTGGTCAATACTGGGTTAATTCGAGTATATTTCGCATTGGATTGGTTCTAGTAATCTGTTTGGTTAGGTTGAGCTGCATTTTGAACTTTATTTTCGTCTGAAATGTGAGTTAGTTCAGAGGATTGGTGAAGTTAAATTGTACATTTTCTGAAAATCTGACCCAACTGTCGCCAAGGACAAGAGCCTGACAGAGCAGGACTAATTAAACTAATTGAATAGGCCCAATATAGACACCATGCATCCTGCGAAACTCACAGATGCCTTCGTTTTGGGAAACAACTTCTTAACAGTAGACTTAACTCACATCTGCGCGGATAAGAAAAGCAAACTCGGTTTGTCTTGGAATCGCTCACTAATTGAATTTAATTCATAAAAGGCAATTATTAGAAGACAGAAGTTCGTTGCGCATAGAGATGGGATGTGTATGGGTCCTGTTACAGGCCTTGTATTAAAGGTTTATGCCAAGTTAGGTTGGAAGTGTATAGGTTCAAGTGGGTTAGATGGTTCATATCAGGGGTAATCAGAAATCATCTGATGGGTCAATTAAGGAGTATATGGGTCAGATTGTCAGAAAATGTACAATTCAACCTTCACCAATCCTCTCAAATATCCCAAATTCAACACAGAAATCAGGTCCAAAATACAGTTTAACATAACCAAATGGATTATTTGAATCTAAGCCATACCATATCTACTCAGATTGACCTTGTATTTGTCACTTTTCAACCTAAATTAGAAGAATTAACTAAATGTGTAGAGCTGGTGATTGTACATTTTCTGACGATCTGACCCACATATGATGGGTTCCAGGGAAATGAGTCACAAGTCGCAAAGATTTGATGTTGAAATATCATCATATCTGAAAAGATGAAATCTAGCCGATTGTAATGATGGTAAACATTTGGAATTTGAAATGTAATATATGCAATGCGTGACGTAGCCAGTATACTGGTCCAATAGAACCTATAATTTAAAGTACGAGGCAATAATGTGAAATATGACAGCAATTTATAGAATGAGTGAAATCGCCAGAAACGTTGTCAATTTTAGTCAATAGCTGTTCTTTGGTCTCTTCTTCCTCCTCACCTTTACGGATTCCTACCACCACCAGGTTCAGAGCCCTGTCTAGCAGTTGTTTCTTGAGCCTAATCTCCTCCTCAGCCTTGCCTTGTTGCTCTACCACCCTGAAGCTTGGGTCAGTCTTTTTGACCAATGTTTCCTCCAGTCGGTTTATGCTTTCATCCGTTGTTACAGCTTTCCTTCTGAGTTTCCCTACCTCAGTATCTCTCTACATGTATTCATACCACTGCCAGTGGATACCCCTCAACTGAGAACATTCCTACAAATACATCTTGTGAATAAATCACTTTGAAAAATACCAATATCCTCCCTACATGGCACACAGGCCTATATTGTTGTTGTTGTGCTGGTTCTGTAGGTGGGGAGGGGTAGCGAGGTCCTCCCTACATAGTTCTGTAGGTGGAGAGGGGTGGGGAGGTCCTCCCTACATAGTTCTGTAGGTGGCGAGGGGTGGGGAGGTCCTCCCTACATGGTTCTGTAGGTGGAGAGGGGTGGCGAGGTCCTCCCTACATGGTTCTGTAGGTGGAGAGGGGTGGAGAGGTCCTCCCTACATGGTTCTGTAGGTGGAGAGGGGTGGGGAGGTCCTCCCTACATAGTTCTGTAGGTGGAGAGGGGTGGGGAGGTCCTCCCTACATAGTTCTGTAGGTGGAGAGGGGTGGCGAGGTCCTCCCTACATAGTTCTGTAGGTGGAGAGGGGTGGGGAGGTCCTCCCTACATAGTTCTGTAGGTGGCGAGGAGTGGGGAGGTCCTCCCTACATGGTTCTGTAGGTGGAGAGGGGTGGGGAGGTCCTCCCTACATAGGCCTAGTTCTGTAGGTGGCGAGGGGTAAGATAAGATAAGATAAGATAAGAACTACTTTATTTATCGAATAAGACAGTACATTACACATGATAAATAGGTATACAGACTTCTAGAGTGAGTGACTCCAGTTCTCCCTGCCGTTACCTTGGCCGAAAAGGGGTAACAATATTAAATTAAATGGAAAATAACATCTTGAAATTAAGACTAAGTCACTGGGACTTTCTAAGTACGCCAACTTTGGCTACTAGTGGAGATAACAGGTGTACTCCTGAGTGTTCGATCTCTAGATAAGGTAAGGTAAGAAGTTTATAGTGTATAACATTGGCAATTAAGACTAAGTCTCTGGGACTTTTTAAGTACAAAACCTTGTCTACTATAGCAGAGAAAACAGGTGTACTCCTGAGTATTCAATCTCTAGATAAAATAACAAGTTTACAGTATATTACATTGGTATTACAAAGGGGTGAGTCAGGTGTACTCCTGAGTATTCATAATCCCTTGTATACATTTGATTTTATCGAGTACAGGTTTGATGCAATTGATTAAACTCATATATATATCCCTGAAAATTCAGGAATGAGTCCATCTATATATCTATACATTTTAATTTTCGACTGGGTTTACACGGATAAGATTTCCAGTTGTGTTTGTTCCAGATATTTTCTAACTTCTTTTTTTGTGTCAAGTTCATGAACTATTGTAGGAAGTGCATTCCAGGCAGTTTTAGCTTTGTAAATAAAGCTATTTTTGTATGTTGCCGACCTTGGAATATTAATTTTGAGATTCTTTCTATTTCTGGCATGGCTCCTGGTTGATAAATTTCTCTGGTCCAAATTACACCTAGTTTGAGAGAGATAAAATGCACTTTCTACAATGTGAACTTCAGACCTTTTTTCATTTGTAAGGATATTTAAATCTTGATAGTTTTGGTCTACATTTGTTCTTCTATTAACACCCATTATGTATCGAATGCAGGTATTTAACAGAGTAGGGATTCTACATATCAGTTTCTTTGAAGCCGACATGTAGAATATATCTCCATAGTCAATGACCGGTAGGATTAGCATTTTCACTATAGTTGTTTTTAGTTTCTTGTTGATTACATTTTTTGATTTTCTGAGGAGATTTACCTTCCAACGAACCTTATTGATAACATCTTGGAGGTGTTTGTTGAAGGTCAACCTCTCATCAATCACAAGACCTAGATACTTGTACTGTTGTACTTGAGTCAAGGTCTCTTCTCCTAGAACCAAGTTTTTTGTAGCTGTTGGTTTTGTTTTTTGGCGCCCAATATCAAATTTAATGTATTGGGTCTTACTTACATTAATTGAAATTTTGTTTACCTTACACCAGGAGTGAATGTGGTTTAGGTTTTTTTGTAGTTGATTTATCAACTTGTCCTGGTCCTTGCTGCTGTGCAGGAGGACGGTGTCATCAGCGTAATGCTGAATGATTGAATTTTCTACTATTTCATTTAAATCATTTATGTAAATTGAGAAGAGAATGGGTCCTAAAATTGTTCCTTGAGGAACGCCAAAAGATATTGTTTCTTGGGATGAGATGAGACCATTGACTCTGACGGTTTGTTTTCTATTTTTAAGGTAATTCCGAAACCACATATTGGAATGTCCCTTTATGCCATATTTCTCTAGTTTTGACAGTAATTTCTCATGGTGGACGGTGTCAAAAGCCTTCTTGAAATCCAAGAAGACTGCCACGCATGTTTTGGAATCATTGATGTTCTCATAGACTTCCTGTAAAAGATCTATGTGAGCTTGAGATACTGATCGACCCTTCCTGAAACCATACTGCTTATCGTAGTAAAGGTTATTCGTTTCAAAATGGTCCGAAAGTTGTTTCTGTATTAATTTCTCAAGAATTTTTGCTGGCATTGAGATTCCAGAGATGGGTCGATAGTTGTTGGCTGATTTTTTGGAGCCATTCTTATACAGTGGAGTGACAACAGCTGTCTTGAATAATTCAGGAACTGATGCTGATGTAATCGATCGGTTTACAACATGAGTTAGTTGAAAGATAAGGGCTCTAAGGCAATTCTTAAGTATTTTCCCTGAGAGATTTGTAATACCAGAGCTCTTATGTGGGTCGATACAGTTCAAGACTTCCATAACTTCCCTAGCGGAAACTTCTCTCAGATTTAGATTTTCTATTTCATATATTTTCTTAATTTTATTATCTTTGTTACCTTGTTTCCTTGATATATTTAATAGCTCATCAGACTCAGATGGGGTTGGCTCGGCAATCTTATTGGCGAGAGAGGGTCCAACATTTGTGAAGAAGTCGTTGAACTCGTCAGGGATCCTTTCTTGAGAGATTTGACGTCCATCTTTGTCTGAGAGATAAATATGGTTACTCTGTTTAATTTTTTCAGGACATAGTACCGACTGTATTGACCCCCAAAGAGCTCTCGGGTCCCTCCCAACTGTATTGAGTTTGTCAGACAAAATCCTATTCTTTCTATCTTTGCACATCTTATTAACCTTGTTTCTTAGATGCTTAGCTTCGATCAGCATTTCGCGGTCATTTTTTGCTTTTGCCAATCTAAACTTTTTGTCTCTCTCATTCATTAGAGATGTAATATCTTTGGTAAGCCATTCAGGCTTTTTTCTAACATTTTTGAAATATTTCATCGGACACATTCTGTCCAAATACAGGTTTATTTGTTCTAGTATCATGTCCCAACAGGTACCAGGGTCTGCACTTGAGTATAGACTTTCCCAGTTTAGATTCACCAGTATTTCGTTTAAGATTTTCTGATCAAATCCCTTCATGTTGCGGGCATGATACTGAGCACCCTCATACCTAGTTCTTTTCTTTTTGATTATTATATATGTGGGAAAATGATCAGATGATGAATTCTCAACGATCCCAGACGATTGCACATTCACAGAGGTAGTGTAGATGTGATCAATTAATGTTTTTGATCTTAGAGTAGTCCTTGTGGGGACTTGAATATATTGTTTCAGATTGAATTTATCCATCAACGATTGTAGTTCCTGACCCTGGTTTTTGTTTTCAAGTAGATCTACATTAAAATCACCAGTGACAATCAGTTGATGTTTAAGGTTGAGAGCTGATAATTTTGAATCTAGTTGCTCTGTAAAGGGTGCAATCGTCCCCCCAGGTGGTCTGTAGACTAAGGCTACAATGTAGGGGGTAGTATGTTTAACTTTTACCTCAACAATCAATAGCTCTATATCCTTATCACTTAATGAGTGATCCGAGTATTTGTCAGAGTCAATTTCATATTTCTTGTTTATGTACATACATAGTCCTCCACCCCTTTTCTTAAGTTTTCGATCGAGTCTAACCAGCTCATATCTGTCTATGCTAAAAGTATTTGAGTGGTTATTATCATTCAACCAAGTTTCAGTCAGGCAGACTATTCCTAGCTTATTGTTTGAGATTTCAAAACACTGTTGTACATTTTCATAATTTTTCTGTAAACTTCTAACGTTCCAATTTATCAGGGACAACCCTTTGATGTCCGATACCTGCTGAAAAGAGGTCTGGGTTTCTGCCATGATTTTAGAGAGTTATACAATTATACAATATAATAAGATATAGTACAATATATGTGAGAGCGAGCGGTAACAAACAGCAAGATAGTTAATAGAACTTACATATTAATAGGTGTAAGTTAGGTGATATTTACAGTAATAGTGTTCGATAAGTTTCAAATAACCATACTGTTGATCTTAGATGTGCGTATACGTACTTGATCTATCCTGATCGTGACTAGTGTTCGTTCGATGTTATTGAGCGATAAAAGGGAACTTTGATTATTTCCCTCGTTAAAGGTCTTTAAATATAGTTTAAGAGATTAAGTAAGTACACACGAGTTAGGCCTTCTCCAAAAGAGTCTTTCTTGTTCTGGAAATCATCTGTCCTTGAAGATTGTTTCCAGGAAAGTACCTTGACAAAAGGTTGTTTTGGCCGTTCTTGAGTCGAGGGAATCTCATGCCGGCTCCCCACTTCCGGCTAGATGTTACCTCGAAGAAATGTTCTTTCTTTTCTTCCCAGAGTTTTTTGGCTAGTTCTTGATTTTGATCGAATTTCTCTTTGATTAATTCTGACAATAATACTTCCTCATTCTGTGAGAATTCCTGGGATGGTGTTAGTTCCCTAGCCAGATACTTTGCCTTGTAGGCAGATGCAGATGATTTTATTTGACAAGCCACTTCGGCTTGTCCCGCGCTGGTTGCTTTAAGTGTTTGGTAAGCATGTTCAACGCTGTTGTAGTCTATGTCATTGTGTTTGATTGGTGATATGAAAAAATTGGACAAATAACTATGTTCGCCATAGTAGCCTATTCCTTTTCCATGATCGATCGATATTCTGGACGCATAGTCCGGTGTACAGTGATCAGGGAGTTCATACAGATCGGACATAACATAGGATTTATCTTCCAATCGTATATGATTAAAGCAGATTTTTCCTGGGTGACCATTCTTTTTCAGAAGGGTTAGGCAGTTTCCAAGAAGATCTCTTTCATGGGGGAAAATCTGTAGGCCTGATGGATTCACTCTTACGTCTTGGTAATCAACTGTACTTTTGTTGATGGTTTGTAAGTTATCTACCAGGGCTTTCCTCAAAACGTGATCTTTAAATTTTAAGAAGATGGGCCTTGTGCTGGTGGTGTTGGAAATACCTATCCTATAAACCTCTTCTAGGTCCTCTTTTGTGACTTGGGGTCTAACCACTTGGACTAGGGTTAACATTTCCTCTACTATATTTTCTCCATCATGCTCTACAAAGTTTTCCAGTACTGCAATTGTGTTGTCATAATCTGGTTTTTTCTTTTCTCGTTTGTTTTGGTCTGCACGATTCGTCCTAGGTGCAGGATTTTTTGCATCAAGTTGGGAGCGTTGATTTTTATCCTTTCCCACCTTCTCAGAAGTATTTTTGTTGATGGTTGTTTTTTCTGAGCTGTTATTCGAGTGGATATCGTCAATGCACTGTTGTAATTGATGTTGCTGTGTCTTCAATATATCCATGGAAGCTGTCAGCTCTCTCTGTTTGGTTACAATATCATTTGTAGCACCATTTAAGTATTTCTTAATACTTAAGTCAACCTCAGGTCTAAGTGATTCTAGGAAAGCATCTTGGGCTAAGTCCATATCACCGATCTTGGTTTTTAATGCACCCAGTTCCGAAGTGACTTGTTTTTTGTGGTTGGCGATGTCTGTGCGCATGCCTGAGTTTTCCCTGTGGACTTCACTCAAAGTTTGTTGGAGTGCATGTGTGTTTGAATCAATTCTGGAGACCATTTGCACGATAAATTCATTTTGTCTTTGCATTTGTGTTTGGATGGAGCGAAACAAAGAATTATTATTGTCAGTCGGCATATAACTCTGGGAATGAGGGTACGGGTTCATAATCCAGGTCGGAGGAATTTGTTGGTGTGGCGCCGGCTGCATGTTTTGGTAGGTGTTGTGCATTGGTTGATTCTGATCATGCGTCATTTGTTGTAATTGTGACGATAAAGGAGGTAGTGAAAACAGTTGTAATTTACTTGGATCCTCCTTGTCCATTATTATTGGCGCACTTGGGCTAGTGTCTAATAAATCTCCCTGTGCTGAGTGAAATGATAAACTCCGAGAGCTGTCGTCGACGTGGGGAACGGGCGACAGCCGTGGGTTGTTGTCGGTAAAGTTGTCTGCGTGACCCGGAATAGGACTCGACGTCAGATAATCCATATGCTCATGGGCCAGATTTGTCAAATATTACTTAATGTTTAAGTCTGTTCATGAGATAATTGTCATTTGACACTACTGCGGTATCATCGGTATGATTATGAATAAATGTTCACCTTGAAACAGATCCGATATGGGATAATCCTACTTGCTCGATAATCTTCCTCCACAGTATGGTCGATAATAGGCTGATAATCCACTGTCAAAATGGCGGTTAAAGTTCACGTTTGAATCGACTATATTAATCCAGTAATCCTGGTGAGAGAAAACATTTTTTTGATGCAATCTCAGTGTTGTAGGTAGTCCTGGTACCTTCATTGATTCATATGTATAGTTTGAGTACTGTTCGATCTTGTTAAATATTGTTTTTGGCTGTTGTTACCGCAGCTCTAAGTTACCACGTTACCTCGTCATAGTCAGCATCTTGTTTTGGCGAGGTCCTCCCTACATAGTTCTGTAGGTGGCGAGGGGTGGCGAGGTCCTCCCTACATGGTTCTGTAGGTGGAGAGGGGTGGCGAGGTCCTCCCTACATGGTTTTGTAGGTGGAGAGGTGTGGCGAGGGGTGGGGAGGTCCTCCCTACATGGTTCTGTAGGTGGAGAGGGGTGGGGAGGTCCTCCCTACATAGTTCTGTAGGTGGCGAGGGGTGGCGAGGTCCTCCCTACATGGTTCTGTAGGTGGAGAGGGGTGGCGAGGTCCTCCCTACATATTTCTGTAGGTGGAGAGGTGTGGCGAGGTCATCCCTACATGGTTCTGTAGGTGGCGAGTGGTTCTGCCCTACATGGTTCTGTAGGTGGCAAGGGGTGGCAAGGGGTGGCAAGGGGTCGCGAGTTCTGCCCTACATGGTTCTGTGGGTGGCAAGGGGTGGTGAGTTCTGCCCTACATGGTTCTGTGGGTGGCAAGGGGTGGTGAGTTCTGCCCTACATGGTTCTGTGGGTGGCAAGGGGTGGCGAGTTCTGCCCTACATGGTTCTGTGGGTGGCAAGGGGTGGTGAGTTCTGGCCTACATGGTTCTGTAGGTGGTGAAAGGTGGCGAGGTCCTCCCTACATGGTTCACAGGCCTATTGTTTTGTTTTAAGCTGAATACGACCGAACAATTCCTCACATTTACTACAGATTTATAAATGAACTAAATATTATGTTGGCTAGAAGATTACCGCCAAGAAAGCTACCACATGCAAAACAATAGTATAACCTAAATTAACTTAGGTGGCAGCGGGAGCGAAAGAAAAAGCCTGTTCTCTTGGTAGTTAACCCCATGGTCCTGGTATGGTTTGGGGAAGGAGTGAATGTGATTATCCAGCAGTTGTTTTATCGAGAGGTGGCATATTAATCAGGAGTAATGGCATTCCTTCTTCCACACATCGGCATCAAAGACATATTCGCGGCGATGTAATTAGCACAGGCTATAGTATACCATCCAGAACATAGATTAGTATAAGGAAACAGCCAACAGTCAACAAGGAATTATCCATATCTTTAATTGACAAAATACTAACAAGGACCAGACAGAATAGTATCACCTATTCATAAACCGTAATGACCATAATGAGCGCCTATCGCTATTAAACACCTCCTCCCTCATTACTGAGCTGTCACTGATTTCGGTCTCTCTGAACATGCGCACGGCGCCTCAGTCATATCTGATCAAAACTTTCTGTCACCAATTTGTCATCATATTTTTTGTATCTTCTGAAGAAGCCCAAGAAAGGCGAAACGCATCAGGAACGCCAATAAACCTGCAACTTGATTCGTTCCCATGATTGTTTTAGATGAGTTTCCTCCCTTCAATTTTTTTTTTTTTTTTTTTTTTTATCTTAATCACATGTTAACCCCCCCCAAACATACTTTATATTGATATGATCCTTATTTAAACATAAGGGTGTAGGCTACCAGTGATTATTCTAAAGGTAATTATTCTAAATGAGGATTCTCGGTAGATGTTCATTACGGACATATAGTTTCTTAATTATATATACGATCTGTTTCTAATTGACGTTGTAATTTACGTGTATATCAAGGTAATGTTTTTGTAAAGATCTTTTATAAGCCGAAAATATCATACATGTATTAGAGCTTATGATAAAAAAAACCAAACTAGACATCACCAAACATGTCCCATGAGGCAAACACAACTTCACCAAAGTTTGGGATTACGGCCCTGCGCTAATTACTGTGAAATCCTGCACTTATTATGTGATGCGTTTCAGGAAAATGAGTCACAAGACGCAAAAAAAAGATTTTGAGATACCATTATATTTGAAAAGAGGAGATCAAGCCGATTCCAATGGTAGTAAACATGAAGGACATTAAATAAGTATTTCTATACTTTAAGTTTAATATTTTTATTTCTGAAAAAAAGTTTTCAATATTTTGGGGTGAACAATTACTAGTAAAGTAGATAAATGTGCTCCATAGGATGGTCTTAGAAATGCATGTATATATCTAATACACTATCCTGCAATTTGGTTCATGTATTCATGAGACCTAACTGACTATATACCCCCAAAATGAAAACATTCCAAAAAAGAGATCTTGTGAATAAATGACTTTGAAAAATATAAATTTTACAACTTGTGCCTCATTTTCCTGAAACACACATATATGTATATCATATATCCTCCTTAATTACAACGTATGGGGAAACGGTTGGCCTTGGGCTGCAGCCAAATTGATTGTTGGGATAAGGGCCCTTTGGCCTCTAGGATGGACCTCTGAGATGCTGGTGAGGATACTCGACCCCTGATCAAGCTGAGAGGGAGGAAATGGATGCGTTCCCCTTCTGTAGAGTCAGGTACGAGTCCGATTTTCAGAAAATATACAATTCACCTTCAGCAATTCCCTCAAATAACCCGAATTCCAGATAAAAATAAAGTTCAAAATACAGTTCAACCTAATCAAACAGATTGCTAGAATCAGTGCAATGCTGAATATACTCGAATTTACATAGTATTGACCAAATTGCAGTCTTATTCAGCAGAATGTACCAAATGTGTACAGCTGCCAATTGTAGATTTTCAGATAATCTGACCCTTACATGAGCAGACAATGATTGAAGCAGGTGCCTGACCATCAGTCTTGGCGGCCATGATGGATGACTGGTCACGTGGTAGTGGGTCTTGTCCTACATTGCGTAACATAGAGCTCGGGGAGTGAGATGCTCAGTCCAGATAGTGTGTGGTACTAGACGAATCGTGGCCCGTGTTTTGTTTTTAAAATGTTTATTCAGCAAAGGTGAAATTATGCAATATATACACTATTCTCATTCAGAGCTGATATGATAGAAAATTTTACAAAAAAGTTTTACATTTACATTTAAACATATATGTCCAAATACAAGATACAGGAAAAAATCACATCAAACAAATAAAAACCAACACCTAGGGCTTCATCCGATTTGCTACAGACCCAGGAGCATCGTTTCTAGTCTACAGTGAACAAAACATACAAAGAAAACATACGTGAGAAAACCATTTTCGCCAAAAATAAATGCAAGCATATGAGCACCACCCATGCCTCTATAACAGAGAACCTATATATAACCAAACCCCATCCAACAGACTTTTCTCCCTTAATTCGATCTTAGACTCTCTAATTCTTTCACCAAGCGAAATGGAATTGCATCAATAACTATATGTGTGAGTTTAAAAGAAATCTGAGTCCCAGAGGTGAAGATATAAGTGAAATTAAAAAATAAAATGACTCGAAAATGAGACAAATGTTAAATGGCTAGCTGCTCTGGGATTCAACCTCACAATGTCCAGTTTGAAAGTCAAACGCTTTAGCCACTTGGCTATAGGGGAATATAGTAGGACACATGCATATAAACAGTTACATTGATTCATCACAGTTTAGTTTTACTTTAGTCCCCCATTGTCCTCATGATGATTGAGGAGAATGGGGGAAATGCATTATCTTTGAAGGTCCCTGTGGTCGCCGCAGGTGATTTAATAACTCAAACTAATCATAAAAATATATTTTGCAACTGCATTCTATTTCTATAAGATGCAAATGCAGGACTAGTTCTGCACGCTTTTTTGATTCCCGCAAAATTCAAGAAATTATGTTGATATCAGGCCTTTTAATGATGAATCACAATATATGACAGAAATTATTTATTTAAATTACTGGGCAATTCAGATATGGTACATAGTTTATGCTTCATGGTATGCTTATTAGCCTTTAGACGCCTAATTGGCCCACCACACAGTGGCTAGTGAAACAAAATCAGTACAGTGTTTGAATGCTTGCCTATTCAGCCATTTATGCTGGTCCAGTGGTAAGACATTAGACTTTCAAATGGGACATCATGAGATTGAGTCCCAGAGCAGACATTCTTTTTAAATTTGTCTCAATTTTGAGTCATTTTATTTTGTTATTTCACTTATATCTCTGCATCTGGGGCTCGGTTTTCTTTTAAACTCACACCTTCAGTTATTGATGTCATTCCCTTCCAATTGGTGAAAGAACTAGAGAGACTAAGATCGAATTAACTGAAAAAAGTGAGTTAGATGGGGTTCAGGGATAATATGGTTCTCCAGACATGTGTGTTGGGTGGCGGAACTAAGCTTGTGTTTATTTTCGGCGAAAACGATTTTCGCACGAGGCCACGCTCATCTAGGCCCCAAGTTGAGAGAGTCCCTTCAAATGGAGGGACAGCCTCTCACCTCAAACCGCAAAGTGCCATTATAATTCAATTAAGACCGCAAATATTAATGTCATTATAATCCCATTATAACACCGTCCTAGGCAAGGAAACTGATTAGGGAAGTAGAAGTCAATAGTAGAATATTGATAAATTCAGTCCTATAAGTCATAATATGAGTAAACTTGGTAAGATTCTGTTAGTCATAACAGCTGAAAATGCAGCTTTATTACATAGGTAAAGACGCAATAGAAATTTGGTTTGATTTCCTGCGTTCCCATAGATTAATATTAGGACAATTATACTTCTTACAAACAGAATAACACCCCAAATCGTCTTATTAATAGAAAATATAAATCAATCATCACATGTCTAGAAAGAAATGTTCCAGATTCGCCATCGTTGTTACAACTCTAATTAATCATTAGTCCTTTTTATATTCTTTTTTGAACAGGTTTTTATTTCCAGATATTTCAGACAAAGTGCCAAAAATGACAAATGACAAAAACACTTTAGTTTAGTATTCTAGCGGATAATTAAATCACATATTATCGCAAAGTTAAAAGAACATTTCACATCACCATTAATCTTCTAAATGAATTATACATAATTATGTCTTTCTGCCTTTTAAGACCCTTTCAAGAGCCCATCTCTTAGAGCATAAAAGTGGCGCCATTTGTGATGTGTTTCAGGAAAATGAGTCACAAGTCACAAAATATGGATTTTGAGATATCATCATATTTGAAAAGATGAGATCAAGTCGATTTCAATGGTAGTACACAGTTGGACAATTATTTCTTTATTTTATATTTTATATTTATAATTTTGAAAAAACGTTTGCGATATTTCTGGGTGGTCGTTGAATAGTAAAGTAGCTAAAATTAATATACTTTATAAAATGACCTTTAGATATGCATGGACATATTTAATACACTGTCTTGAAATTTGGTAAATGTATTTATGCTATAAACATGATTAAGCACCCCCTAAACATTTTTTTTATATAACACATCACATTTACGCACTATGCTCCACGTCTAATTGTACAAAAGAACTGTAAAGGCATTTTGTCAGTAAACCAGCAAAAGGTTCGCCCTTGAGCTGAGGCATCATGCCTCTTGTGAGTATTTTAAATATTGTGTACAATTTATATTGTCAAAGATCATCCTCCAAGCAACGAGGGATCTATTTATAAACAGTCAAATTATATGTATACTCATAATAAACCTTTATTTAAAAAAAAGCTGCATTCCAAGATTTTTGTCTTAATAAAAAGCGGTGCATTGGTGCTCTCATTTGAAAAATATCAACTTTTTGACTTGTGGCTCATTTTCCTGTGACGAATCACATATATATGAGATAATGGAAGATTGGTCAGAGCAATTTGCTGCTGAAAAGGGAGCGTCTCCTAGAAAGCGTCTCCTATTTACCCTCTTCAGTGAGGGATCACTGGCTATCAGCAACCGGAAGTGATCAATAATCTGACGGAAACCCAGCCACAATGGACATGCCATGAATCTAATTCTAAACTGACCTGTGCGTTAAAGTAGGCCTATTGCGAAACAGTCTCGCGTTTCATATCTAACGCAGCGTGCATTATTGGACCTAACAACAGATTTCTCTTCATAACCAAATAACACAACAACATATTTGCGTGTAACGGCTGTAACTAACAATGTTACAAAGTCGCAAAGTTGATATTTTTCAAATGAGAGCACCAATGCACCAATTTCGATTAAGACAAAAATCTTGGAATGCAGCTTTAAATGTGATGTGTTATATAAAAAAAAAAGTTTTGAAGGGTGCTTAATCATGTTTATAGCATAATGTCAATGTCAATGCCTGTTAATCTATTCCTGATCAAAATTGATTTTTGATGAAGAAATATCTTAGGCTTTGGGGAGATCTTAGAACAGTTGAACTTGTAATAATAACAATAGTATAATGATATCATGTCTCACAGTTATGACGCACCTTGACCTAATCAATATGGATATGACTGAACCCCGTCCATAGATTGTCAGGATTGTATATGGGTCAGATTTTCAGAAAATGCACAATTGGCAGCGGTACACATTTAGTCATTTCTGCTAAATTATGCTGCAATTTGGTCAATACTAGGCAAATTTGAGTAAATTCAGCATTGCATTGATTATAGCAATTTGTTTGGTTAGGTTGAACTGTATTTAGAACTTCGTTTTTGTCATAAATTTGGGTTATTTGAGTGGATTGGCGAAGTTGAATTGTACATTTTCGGAAAATCTGACCCATAAAATCCTTCAAATGACATTTATGTAGCTTGGAAAAGAAGGGAACAAAGGGTAGAAAATGGTTAGTTTGTGACTGATGTCAACTGAGACTACAGCTTTGAATAGATCAGTTGTAAAGACGTTTGATGTTGCTTGTGTAACACGCTCGATATTCTTCAGTTCTTAATGGGTCAGATTTCCAGAAAATGTACAATTGGCAGTTGTATACATTTAGTAAAGTCTGCTAAATTAGGCTGCAATCTGACCAATACTATGTAAATTCGAGTATATTCGGCATTGCATTGATTCTAGCGATCTTTTTGGTTATGATAAACTGTATTTTGAACTTTATTTTCGACTGAAATTTGGGTTATTTGAGCAGATTGGCGAAGTCGAATTGTACATTTTCTGAAAAACTGACCCTTAAATGCTCCCCAGTGCATAACGATGTCACGAAATGGTCCTTGGCACCGGACCAAACCACTGAAAGACTTATTCAAGCAACCAATTCTTCACCTGTTCGACTGTGAATGAGCAATGCTTATGATGGGGTGACATAGCTAGTATACTGGTTCAATAGAACAGACAATTTAAAGTACGAGGTAACAATGTAAAGTCAATTACCAACAACAATTTATAGATTGGGTGAAATCGCCAGAAAAATGTACAATATCATAGCTTTTATGAATGATCTATAAAAACCAAATGTATAATGGGAAAGAAGGGGACTTTTGTTATAGAAACACGTTGAGAAACCTTACGTTGCAATTTGTCTTTGGTTAGGCCTTTTTTTTTGCTTTGGACTAACATGGATATTAAATATTCCATGCTGAAGATACCAGTCTTGTTTTCTATAGATTTTACACTGTACCATTAGTCCCATAATTCCATACGAATCAAGATTCAAAATGGCGGCTATGCAAATCCCCTATTGTCATACAGAATATCTAGTATCACAGGATCAATAATACAATAGAAAATACAGAATTAATCATCACATGTCTAGAAGGAAATGTTCCAATACCTAATACTCGGGTATCATATGGGTGCAAGTGTAATGCAATGGGTGCAGTGAATAGCAACTGTGGACTGGCAATGGGCATAATTATGGGTGAAGTCGTCAGAAAATGTACAATTCCTCTTCACCAATCCTCTCAAATAACCCGAATTTCAGACGAAAATAAAGTTTAAAATACAGTTCAACCTAACCAAACAGATTGCTAGAATCAATGCAATGCCGAATGTACACAAATTTACCTAGTACTGACCAAATTGCAGCCTAATTTAGCTGAATTTACTAAATGTGTTCAGCTGCCAATTGTACATTTTCTGAAAATCTGACCCAATGGTAATGTGGCTTTGTTATTAGCACTATTCATGCCAGGCCCATTGACAGTCACACTATTGTCTTTCAAGTCTACTTCAGAGACGCATAGGACAGGACTAGCCTACATAAGAGCTATAATAGTTTAATAGGGCCAGGTCGTCAGAAAACGTACAATTCATCTTCACTAATCCTCTTAAATATTTCAAATTTAAAACAAAAACTAGGTTCAATGTTCAGTTCAACATAACCAAATACATTGTTTGGATCATTGGAATACCAAATATATTCAGATATATCTAGCATTTATCATTGTTCTTCTGAATTTAACTGAATTTACTAAAATGTGTAGGGCTGCCGATTGTACATGTTTTTACAATCTGACCCAATAGATGCCGTATAAATGTAAATGTTATTAGTATTCATAGGAGACATAGAGAGAGTGTTGTTATTTGTGAGAACAATTTCAGTTGTTGGGGGACTGTGTTCGACTCATTACCATCTAGGGCACATTTGAGTTATTACCTATTCACCATTTCCTTTGTGAAGAAAAACCCCTTGTTAGATGTTATGGATACAACCCATTAATATTTACGAATAAGCCATTATGGAGAGGTTTTACTGTATTTAACATATGGGTCAGATCGTCAGAAAATGTACAATGACTAGCTCTACAGATTTAGGGAATATTACTAAATTAGTCTGAACAATGAGGAATATTAGGTATATCTGAGTATATCTCGTATTGACTTGATTCTACCAGTCTGTTCGATTAGGTTACACAGTGTTTTAAACATCATATTTGTCCTAAATTTGGGTTATTTGAAAGGATCGCTGAAGGCGAATTGTACATTTCCAGACGATTTGACCCATATACTATTGAGGAGGGCTTTTCAATAATGTTTGTTTTTAAATGTTTTATTCATCAATGACATTATGCAATATATACACTATATCTCAGTACATGATGATGTTCTATTAATAATATTAAATGATATATCAAAACAATTAATTATACAAAATACCTGAGTGATAAAAACAGATAGTAGCACCACCACCTGCGCCGTGTCACAAATATGCAAGACAGTCATATCATCACAATAATTTTTACCTAATACATATTTATATTATTCCAATTATTATCTCGACTCATCAATCGACTAATGACGACGACCTGTTGTATCTGTAGCGAATCAACTTAATTCATAAATCATATCAAAAACGGGACAACTATATATCTGCATATCTATTCTAATATGATTACAGCATTTCCTAGCTCAGAGAGTTAGGTATCTCCCATACATCGCCATTTGCGTTGAACTTATTCCAACATAACCTATTCACATTTCGTTTAAATATTTTAGGGTCATCAACTCGGTTTCTTATATTTGCAGGCAGAGTATTCCAAAGCAGTCTGATTTTGCCAAACAGACTCCTACGTATTCTCTCTTTTCTCCAAATTACAATCTCAAGTCTACCCCCACCCCTCATATTATACGGTACAACAATCTCGTCATCAAATTTAAATACATTTCTAAATAATGAGAGAAATCGTTGCATGCGTCTTACACACAAAGGTAGAATACAATAGCTTTTATGCAAAGACACTGTAGTTATTCTCTGATCTCTTATTCGTTTTTTTGGCCCATAGATGACACGTAGACAACTATTCTGTATTAGTTGTAACCTTCGTATATCATTCTGTATGGCTAAATCGGTTATAATACTACCAATCTCAATCACAGGTAATATATATGTTTTATATATCAATAATGCAATTTGCTTGTTGACATAGTGTCTGATCTTGCACAATCTCCTAAATAATATTCTAGCTTTTACACAGATGTTATTTATGTGCTGGGACATATTAAGATCACTGTCTAATAAGAATCCAAGATATTTGAACGTATTCACAACCTCTATTCTTTCTCCAGTAGTGTAGAGTAAATAGTCTCGTTTTTTCTTATTATTACTCCCATATAATATCTGCATTTTCGTTTTCTGAGAGTTAATAGTCAATCCATTCACCTCTGTCCAGTTTGTAAACATATTGATATCGTCCTGGGCAGCTACTAGATCATTATTTTCATTTATTTGATTTAGTAGTACACAATCGTCGGCATACATTAATATATCTCCATTAAAATTCATAGACGTCAGATCGTTGATATATATAATAAAAAGAAGTGGCCCAAGGACACTTCCTTGAGCCACACCAGCTTTGAGGGTTAGACATTCTGATACATCATCTTTTATCCTTACCATCTGTTCCCTCCCAACTGAATATGATTCTATTATCTTATATACATCATCACCAACTCCCAAATACCGCAATTTTTTCAGAAGAATATTAATATTGATGGAATTAAACGCCTTAGATAGGTCGAAATATGTTGCTATAGTGTCAGTCCCTTTCTCTTTGTTATCCAAAACAATATTCATGAAAGAAAACATGGCCGTGTCAATACTCTTTCCACTTCTAAAACCGTGTTGTCGCTCATTTAGGTATTCTACATTTTCAAGGTGTTGATTTAACTTTTTTACCAACAATCTTTCAAATATTTTCCCCGTTATGGGCGAAATAGAAATGGCTCTCAGGTCATCAATCCTTCTAGAATTCTTTTTTTTAGGTAACAGTGTACATATTGCTCTTTTCCAGGATCGAGGAAATAAGCCCTTTTGTCTCACTGAGTTTAATACTGAAACAAAACCGTCAATACTCGCAGTCAGTGCCAACTTTATGAATTTTGTGTTTATATCAGTATACCCACAGGATTTATTTACATCAATATCCTGTATTAATTTTAATACCTCAGCTCTCGTAATATTATCCTCCCACTCCATAAGTGGGACAATGCCTATATCGTTATCCAATACAACTTCATCTGGTGAAGACTTAGCAGTAATATTACAGAAGTATTCATTGGCGTAGTTTGCAGCCATTTTTCCACATAACTTCACTCCTTCACTTGTAATAATAAAATCAACAGAAGAGTCTAAGGACTTGCCACTCCCAAATAGGTTAGCCATATACTTCCAGAAACGCCTATCGTTCCTTGCATATCTATTGCGTATATCTGTTAGTGCATCTCTCCTTATCCGATATACCATCTGTTTTATTCTATTTTTATATTCACGTGCGTTGTTCCAGTCAACAGTGTTTCTGGACTTAATCGCCTTTTTATAAGATTTGTTTTTCTTTCTTATGAGAAGATTCAAGTCATGATTGCGAAGTACTTGTCCTTTCTTAATAGTAATAGACTGGACTGGATATAACTCATTCTGTATATGTCTGAATTCATCTAGCATCGCGTCACATACATTATCTACGTTGCCTTCATTCCATATACCTTTGTCTATTTTCTGGATTTTATCACTAATATCATTATAATTCATCCTACCGGTTGGTCGTGCCCAATATTTAAGACCAGGTCCGTTGGTAACTCTCCTATCTTTCTTGATAATGACATAAACAGGCATGTGATCACTTATGTTTTCATATATCACACCATGTTTCATAATAGATTTACAGTTGGTCGCAATAATATCCAGAAGTGACTCAGAATGTGGAGTTATACGAGTAGGTTTATCTATGTATTGTACCAAACCTTTATCTTCCAAGATGCCATTAAGTCTTTTGGCAGCCATATTTGTCTTTCTTACATCTATATTTACATCACCACCGACAAGTTTACTTGTGTTGTTACATATAGGCTCTTCATATACATTCAATGTGGTACTCAACAATTTATTAAATTGTTCATTTGACCCACTCGGAGGTCTATAAACTGTAGTTATGACCATTTTTTTCCTATTACCTGGCTTTATTTTACAGGTTAGCATTTCTACGTCATTGTTGCTACAACTCATATTTTCAATAACCTCACAAGTATATTCACTCCTATAATATGTAATAATACCTCCACCTCGCTTACCAGTAGCTCGGTCTTGTCTTACAAACTTATACCCTTTGACAAATAGCATGTTATCATTGATATCCATACTAAGCCACGTTTCTACAAATGATACAACGTCATATAATCCATTCAAATATTCCAGCTTTATATATTCCATTTTACTGAACAAGCTACAAATATTGAAGAAGACCACTTTCATTCCCTTCGTCCCTAATGTATTGCACCCGGTCCATAGACTTAATATGTGATGTGTTAAAGAAAAGTCGCCAAAAATCGATTTTGAGATATGATTATATTTAGATAGATTAGATCAAGAGGATTCCTCTGATGCTAAACATTAGTACATCTAATGAGTATTCTTATATTCGTTTATGCATGCAAAAGAAGTTAGCGACATTTCTTAATGGTCAATCGCTAGCTAATTGCTAATATAATGCTCAGGATAACCTCAGAGTTGCATAGATACATAAATTTAGCACGCTGTTCTGGAATTTGGTACACATAATCCTACTGGGTGAAATCGTAAGAAAATGTACAATTTTACTTCAGCTATCCTCTCAAATAACACAAATTTAAGACAATAATGAAGATCAAAATTCAGTCCAACATAACCAAACTGTTTGAATCAACGCAATACCAAATATACTCAGATATACCTAGTTTTTGCCCATTTTTCGGTCTTAATTTAGCAGAATTGAATAAATATGTAGATCTGCCGATTGTACATTTTCTAAAAATCTGACCCTACTACTCGAAGCACTAAACTCTAAAGACATGGAAACATTCCTATAACTTTGTGAGGATGACATTTGTGAGAATGACAATTGAAAAATACCATTTTTGCGACTTGTAACCTATTTTTCTGTAACACATATATAATTATATGAATCTTAAGCAATATAAATACTATCTTTTCCTTTAGTATATTACGTACAATTCAGGGTAGTCATATGCATAAATGTTTGAGTATCAGTCCCAAACTTAAAATATAGAAATACTTATTAGATGTCTTACTGTTTACTATCAGTAGAATCGGCTTGATCTAATCTTTTCAAATATGATGATATCTCAAAATCCATTTTTTGCGACGTGTGACTCATTTTCCTGTAACACATCACATAATATGCATAAATGTTTGAGTACCAGTCCCAAACTTGAAATATAGAAGTACTTATTAGGTTTACCAGTCCCAACCTTAAAGTATAGAAATACTTATTAGGTGTCCTACTGTTTACTATCAGTAGAATCGGCTTGATCTCATCTTTTTAAATTATGATAACACCTCAAAATCCATTTTTTACGACTTGTGTCTCATTCTCCAGTCACTTTCCATATGCATAAATGTTTAAGTATCAGTCCCAAACTTAAAATATAGAAATACTTATTAGATGTCCTACCGTTTACCGTCTAATCTTTTCAAATATGATGATATCTCAAAATCCACTTTTGCGAATTGTGTCTCATTTTCTTGTTATTTTCCATATGCATAAATATTTGAGTATCAGTCCCAAACTTGAAATATAGAAGTACTTATTAGGTGTCCTGCCGTTTACTGTCAGTACAATGGGCTTGATCTCATCTTTTTAAATATGATGATATCTCTAAACCAATTTTTTGCAACTTGTGACTCTTTTTCCTGCCATTTTCCATATGCATAAATGTTTGAGTATCAGTCCACCCGTGAATCGGCCTGGATCATTGCGAGATGAAGTCCATCGGTAGGGAATCAATTCACAAGGGCCATCTAAGGTACATTAGTAATGTTTATTCCTCCAAGCTATCATCTGGAAGGAGATCGTCGTATGAAACATTGACGCAGACGATCGAGTGGTCAGGCCTAATCTGATATGCAGCAAGCATCGCAAGAATCCAATTTATTCCGGATAAGGCGATAAATAACTTGAAGCGACTATATTATTGAAGAGATATCGCTGGAAAAGGGCACGCGCTGCCACTGGTGCCTGGGTCAGGAAGGGCTGTGACGCACATGTTTACGTCACTGTCAATATATTAGAGTGCGTCTGAGATTCAAATAAATATGGGGGTCAAATCGCCAGAAAATGCACAATTCACCTTCAACAATCCTCTCAAATAATCCAAATTTAAGACAAAAATGAAGTTCTAAATACTGTTGAACATAACGGAACTGATATTATGAACCAACTTAGTATAAAATGTAATCAAATATACCTAATCTTCTTAATTTTTCAGCCTAATTTTGCAGAATTTGATCAAAGTGTAGAGCTGCCAATTGTACATTTTCTGACGATCTGACCCATATAGACTTTCAGACATTTATTGATATTTATTGTACATGCATTGCTCTTAAAACAACGTATCTAGAGTGAGTTACGCATAGTGCATATTTGAGTTATTTGTGGTTGCCATGCATGCAACCAATTCGTTTTTCATTTATGACTCGATTCTTTTTTCTATTTTGTTCAATATTAGACTACTATTCCATCGGGCTAACTTTGGCGATAATATTAACCTATAAAATATTTTTGTTATTTATCAGTGAGAATAAAACATGATACAATGATACCTAGTGGTGACATACAACATGTGAAACATATTCCACTTTTCATCACAAAAGGTTTCAGTCGCATTGAATATGGCAATATTCACGCTCCTTCGATCAACTCGATAGTTAACCTGTATATAATATACATTTGAGTCATTTGAAACGATATTAGTCTATAAATATCTTGGGGTAGGAGATCGTAATCACATTACTCTTTGGATCCATGGAAATCTTAAAGGTATAAGTACTTCTATATTTCTTGAAAAAAGGTTATTTCTGGATGGTCAATCAAGTGCTTAGTAAAGGAGTTAAATATGTATACGCATTAAGATGATCTAAAAAAATGCATAGATGTATTCAATACAAATTCTTGGGATTTGATACATGTATGTATTCATACGACTAACAGCGCTTAACACCCCAAACATTTACACATTCTGACTTGTGGGAAAACATTTGAAAAATGTCCTTGTTTTGCGACTCAAGGCTCATTTGTCGGTGACACATCACATATATCTAATAGGGGTGTTGCATGTCTCACTGCGCATGTCTACTGCAGTGCATGCTGGGATAGATTCAGTTCAAATCGACATAGAAATATTTAGCAAGAATTTCATGGAAAATTGCAAGAATATTCTCACTAATATCGTAGCTTGTGTAAATGATCTATACAAACCAAATGCATGATGGGAAAGATGAAGTTGTGTGTTAAAGAAACATGTAAAACACATGGATATTGACATTAGAGTACTGATAAATATCCCAAGCTTAAGATACTATGTTTTCTATAGATTTTATACTGTACCATTACTCCCATAATTCAATGCGAATCAAGATTCAAAATGGCGGCTATGCAAATCCCCTATTATAGGAAACCTTGTGCAGTCCATATATTCTATCAATATCTAATGAGCCGCCATGTTGGCTTATTACCTGTCGCACATTGAACATGTTAGCACAGACCGACAACTCTCTCTGTTTGAAGACATTGCTTGAGGGAACTCCAAGCATTAGCATTTGGGTCAGATTTTCAAAAAAATGCACAATCTACAGTTCAACACATCTCTCAAATTCGGATAAATTAGAGTGTAAAATGATAAATGCTGAGTATATCTGAGTGTATTCTGTATAGTATTCATTCGATAAATCTGTCTGGTTATGTTGAACTGTATTTTGAACCTGATTTCCCTCTTAAATTTGGGTTATTTGAGGGGATTGGTGAAGGCCAATTGTACATTTTCTGAAGACTTGACCCATTAGCACTATTCCTTTCAGCTTTGTTCATCCCTTTTAGACATTTTATTCCTAACAAAAAAGGACTTACACTGGATAAGAACACTGTGGGGAAGAAGGAGAAGGCAGTTTTAATGTATAACTCATTATAATTCTGCAGATTCGCATCCAACTTTAACATTGTTAGACAAAGTCAAAACTCAAAGTTTGATAACGAGAACGCAACGACCAGGGGATGTCAATAGGAGAGTTACATAGCCGCCATTTTGAATCTTGGGTGAGGCGAAGTAGAGAAGTAGGCGTCCAACCACTGACATACCATTATCTGATCTGAGGTTTGAGACTGGACATAGGCTTTCTACCATTTCATTACAACTAATAATTCAATAGGGGGTTTGCATAGCCGCCATTTTGAATCTAGATTCGCAAGGAATTATGGGACTAATGGTACAGTCTAAAATCTATAGAAAACATGCCATGTTCAGCATGGGATATCTATTAAACTGCTAATGTCAATATCCATGTGTTTTACATGTTTCCATGGCACAAGTCCCCATCTTTCCCTTAATGCATTTGGTATTGATAGATCATTCATAAAAGCTATGATATTGGTGAAAACATTCTTGCAAATTTCGCTAAACATTTTGCCAAATATTTGTATGTCAGATTTCATCAGAATCCATCCCAGAATGCACTGTAACAGACATGTGCAGTGGCACATGCAAATCCCCTATTCCATATATTATCTATTTGCACCTGAAAGTGTACAAAAAGTAGACAGACATCTGAACGATGACTTGCAGTTTTTCAAGTATGTTCCTGGGCTAGACTATTGAACCTACTGTACATGTTAAGATAATATAAAAGGGTAACATCAAACTATCTACCTTCATATGAGTGATGTATTCTATTTTCTTTGCGTAACTGATATAGCTATTATAGAATTGTTGACATAATCTAACACATGTCTCCTTTTGTCTTTTCTAGGTAAGTTGACGATTCCTTAACATTTGATTAGGAACATGTACAGAGGTAAGGTATACTTTGTTCACAAACCCCCTGCGATTACGTATATGGGTCAGATTGTCAGAAAATGTACAATTTGCCTTCACGAATCCTCTCAAATATTTCTAATTTAAAACAAGAATGAGCTTCAAAATGCAGTATAACATAGTAACACATATATATGTTAAAACAACACAATACCGTATACTCAGATGTACCTGGTATTTATCATTTTTCAGCCTAATTTAGCAGATTTTATTCAATGTGTAGAGCTGCCAATTGTACATTTCTGACGATCAGACTCATATGCTTTCCAGAGGAAGGGCCAGTATAGAAAGAACATCATCATTCTTTGAAGCCAGTAAGAGGTCAGATTTTCACAAAATGTACAATTCACCTTGACCAATCGTTTTAAATGACTCTAATTTAAGTGGAAAGTGACGTCCAAAATACAGTTTAACGCAATGAAAGAGACATTTTCTTATCAAACACAACGCCAGCGATACTCTGATATACCAATTATTCATAATTTTTCAGTCTAATTTAGCATAAGTTACCAAATTTGTAGAGCTGCTCATTGTACATTTTCTGAAAATCTGACCCTAGAAACCCTTTTACATTGGATTATGTACAGAGGCATAATGCAAAGGCTCAAATCTTGCTGCTTCAAGTTACAAACAGCTGCTTTAAATTCTTCATATAAAAGAAAAGCGGTAAATTGAATCTGGCCAGAATTGTTTTGTCCCCGATTGGCGATAAACAGATTATAATACCCACAGGAAATCAAACAGCAATAAATTGGTAATGAGGACTCACAGACATCATTGTGGAACCTATAATATGCAGCATGCTAATTCAATTATTGTAATGGATTTGTATATTCCATTCCAAGCATATACTTCATATGCTTCAATGGATTTCTATCGGGTTCTCCGACTTGTGCATAACATTCCCCATGCCAGGACATAGAGCAGGACAGGGGCCTGTTGCACAAGCTAAGGAAAGCAATGAGGTGTGGGGGAGTTCCGTCCATTTGATTAGGTTATTCCTACCCACCATTGAGTGTATAGGTTATTCCTACCCACCATTGAATGTATAGGTTATTCCTACCCACCGTTGTGTGTATAGGTTATTCCTACCCACCATTGTGTGTATAGGTTATTCCTACCCACCATTGAATGTATAGGTTATTCCTACCCACCATTGTGTGTATAGGTTATTCCTACCCACCATTGAATGTATAGGTTATTCCTACCCACCATTGTGTGTATAGGTTATTCCTACCCACCGTTGTGTGTATAGGTTATTCCTACCCACCGTTGTGTGTATAGGTTATTCCTACCCTATTAACTTCTAAATCTTAAACTGTTATTAGTAGAGAGTAATGTAAAGCTTCTTCCTTATTTTTTTTTTCTTTAAAATCAGGCTGTCCTGAAAATATTCATGCTACATGTATGGAAATGTTCGTAGACCTGAATAAAATATTTTCTAAATCTAAATCTACCCACCATTGAGTGTATAGGCTATTCCTACCCACCGTTGTGTGTATAGGTTATTCCTACCCACCATTGAATGTATAGGTTATTCCTACCCACCATTGAGTGTATAGATTATTCCTACCCACCATTGAGTGTATAGGTTATTCCTACCAACTGGGAATTTCAGATTAGGAAGGATTTTGTTTCCTTCCTACAGTTGAAGGAATTCCTACATATGTGATGCGTCACGGAAATATGAGTCACAAGTCACAAAAGATGGATTTTGAGATATTATCATATTTGAAAAGATGAGATTCCAAAAGTGAATTCCAATTTAGCCACATTAGTATCGACTTGATCTCATCTTTTCAAAAATAATGGTATCTTAAAATTGTTTTTTTGCGACTTGTGACTAATTTTCCTGAAACACATAATATATTAGCTCCTACTGTGAGATATATTCTGGCTAGTGAACCCATGTAGAGGACGATGTGACACTAATTGGCGACCATACGGTTACACTGAGCTAGTGACAGGGCCTCAGGACAATTGTCCCCCCACCTGAGACCTAATTAAGGTAGTGGCAGAAAGTTAATCTAATAATCCGACTATACCATTCCCAGTCAAGGGTTAAAACACAAGACCTGAGAGGAATATATATATATATGTAGTGGATGGGGAATATATAGGGGATTTGCATGTGCCACTGCGCACGTCTGTTACAATGTATGCTGGGATAGATTCAGTTATTATTATCATAATACTTTTATTCAAATTAAGATAATATAGTTACACGGTTATAGGAGCTAAATTCGAATAGGTTATACCCTCTGCTGACTCGCAGGTTTTCCTGGCTGACCGCAGAACTGTTACTCCTTCATTAAATCAATATAGTGTGAATAATAATGTATGACATTTGAATAACAAAACATGACATTACAAGTACGTTTTCTATCATAAGAAAAATAAAACATGACATTACAAGTAATTTTTCTATCATAAATTTAGGTCTGACATACAAATATTTAGCAACATTTTTATAAAAAATTGCAAGAATGTTTTCACCAATAACACAGCTTGCATAAATGACCTGTGAAATTTAATGCATGATGGGAAAGATGGGAACTTGTGTTACCGAACCATTTATAACACATGGATATTGACATTAGAGCACTGATAAATATTCCATGCTGAACATGACATGTTTCCGATAGATTGACACTGTACCATTAGTCCCATAATTCCATACGAATCATGATTCAAGATGGCGGCTATGCAAATCCCCTATTGTATTGAAAGGTGACTGGAAGGCTGGTAGTCTCCATCAGTGATGGGAAAGCCTAATTAATGCTGCATTGCCAAGTCAATTATGATGACTATATGTAAACAATCTTACAAAATCTACTCATATTATGTCTTATATAGGACTGGTAGGAATTTATCAATATTCTACTGCTATTTTGTGCTTATAATACACGAATTCCAAGTCACATTGACAAGGAGAAAACGATCATAAGTACCACAGGAGAGATTATAAGTACCACAACAAAGGATTTCGGTGGGTCTTCGAAACATAAATGTGGATTTTATGAAGCCCTGAAGCAAAAACAACCGGAGAATATCCTCCAAAACATTGGTGAAATGACTGGTCATTCAGTGGGGAGATTATCGGCGGGGAGAATGTTGGGCGGGGGGATTGTTGGGCGGGGAGATTGTGGCGGGGAGAATGTTGGGCGGGGGATTGTTGGCAGGGAGATTGTCGGCGGGGAAATGTTGGGCGGGGGATTGTTGGCAGGGAGATTGTCGGCAGGGAGAATGTTGGGCGGGGGGATTGTTGGCGGGGAGGTTATCGGCGGGGAGAATGTTGGGCAGGGGGATTGTTGGGCGGGGAGATCGTGGCGGGGAGAATGTTGGGTGGGGGGATTGTTGGCGGGGAGGTTATCGGCGGGGAGAATGTTGGGCGGGGGATTGTTGGCGGGAGATTGTCGGGCGGGAGGATTGATGGGCAGGGGATTGTTGGCGGGGAGATTATCAGCGGGGAGAATAATGGGGGGGGGATTGTTGGCGGGGAGATTGTCGGCGGGGAGAATGTTGGGCGGGGGGATTGCTGGCGGGGAGATTGCGGCGGGGATATTGTCAACGAGGAGAGTGTTGACGGGGAAATCGCCGGACAGCATGGGTTGGAAAGGAACGGAAGAAAACTTGACCTTTTGCCCATTTTTTAGCGAAAGTGTAGCCTTTTAGTATACATATGGCATAATTACCTGAGGAATATTAATGATTCCTTTCATATGCTAAATGTTCCTCAGAATTAAATTTAGGATCTGCCTCCAGATAGAATCTGGTCCAGCTTCCCGAGAATGATCTTACCTCTGGTCAAAAAAGAAAACCAAAAAAAACCCCCCAAAACATACCTCCGCTCAGGCCCTCTTTCGCTAAACGTATCATAAAATCATAGACGCGAAGCTCCAAAAATTGAATTTCGCCTGGCTTTTGTTAATTGAGTTGTTTTTCAATTATACGTTTAATTTGTTATTATTGTTATGATTTCCTAATCATATATTTTTGTTTTTGCTCGCAACTCAAGGTGTCCCTCTGTTACAAATAGCTTGCATCCCAATAGCTTGCATCGCAGATTGCAACCAGACCCTTTTTCTTTCTTCCACTACTAATATAAGCTTCTTTCCTTTTCTGAATCCTATAGGGATCAAAGATGAGACTAAATTACTGAGCGAGCTTCGTTATAGTTCAAACACAGTTTGTCCTTGTCGAGAACATTTGCCCTTGTCTTCCACACGAGGAAATTACCTTTTTGAAGTTTGAAAATGAAAATATGAAAGGCTTCTTTTACTTTAAAAAAAGGAATCAAAGACAATGCTTGTTAATTAAAGACGCGACATTAGGGAGAGGCAGGAGTTCATCATTGTCAGAGTAAAGGGGTCAAACTGCCAGAAAATGTACAATTCCCCTTCACCAATCCTCTCAAATAGTCCAAATTTAAGACAAAATTCAGGTTCAAAATATAGTTTTACAAAACGGAACTGATACTTTGAATCAACCTAATACCAAATAAAATATATCATACCTAATATTCATCATTTTCTGCCTAATTTCTAAGAATTTAAGAAATATGCAGCGCTGCCAATTGTACATTTTCTAAAAATCTGACCCAAAGTGTGTTGTTTAACTGATATAAATACACACTAACAAGTTTGCCTTCCTTCTATGTACAGAGAGGAGAAGGAGGAGTCCAATTGGCTTTGTTTTAACTATATGAGGCTCTCTGAACTCCTTTGTTAAAAAAGACTTAACAAAATAAACTATGAAATAAGCAGTGTTTGAGGAAACCACTATATGCGAGGCAACCACCGCAGTGTCTTGATTAAGGCTCTTTCTTTACTAGCATCGTTATAAACTCATTCTTGTCCACAACTACAAGGAAGGGACCCAGGAAAAGAAAGACAAGTTTGGTTAATTGGCAGTTGGCCTGAATTTATCGATATCTGAGTAGTTGGATCATAAATGTGATGTGTTTCAGGAAATTGAGTCATAAGTTGCAAAATTGATATTTTTTAAAGTGTTTTGTTCACCAGATCAAATTATTGGGATGTTCTGATTTTTGGAAGGTTGATCACTCACAGCTATATCAATCGACGTATCAAATTTCAGGACAATCTATGTAATATATCCTTTCGGTTTAAAGGTCCTCATATGGACTACATTTAGTTACTTTACTGTTTAGCGACCCCCAGAAATATTGAATTTTTTTTTTCAAAAACGAAAATATCAAACTTAAAATGTAGAAATACTTATTATTTATTGGACTGTTTATTATCATTGGAATCGGCTTGATCTCCTCTTTTCAAATATAATGGTATCTCAAAATCTATTTTTTGCGACTTATGACTCATTTTCATCAAACACATCACAAATGTTTATAATGTCCAGTTGGCTTAGTTTGTTTGTTTGTTTTTTTATTTATTTCATCTTTAAAGTAAAGTAAAGAAATATTTTGACTTAGATTTAGACTAATATTTACATTAAGATTTAAGATATTTTTTATTCAGAAAAAGCATCTCCACCTGGTCATATGGACCATATTTCTGTTTCTTTTTCTTTCAATTTCTTTATTCAGGATATTTTTTATGATTACCATATGATGTATGTATGCCTACAGAAAGGAAGCAGAAAGGGGGAAGTAGGCTGGATAATTATTGTCATTTATTTGAGTAATATGCTGATTTATTTCACCCTTGATATGCTCAGCCCATAGAGATAACATAGGCTCTGTATATTGTTTAGCTGGTCAGTAACTGAAGCCATAGAGATAACATAGGCTCTGTATATTGTTTAGCTGGTCAGTAACTGAAGCCATAGAGATAACATAGGCTCTGTATATTGTTTAGCTGGTCAGTAACGAAGCGTTATTGCTTGCAGGCAATATACAGCTAACCTGGTTTTTGGTACACTGTGCGCATTCTGCTTGCTGATCTTCCGCAGTTCTGGCTCTTCTTCGGGGCTATGTTTTTGGAGTGAATCAACCTAAACAAATGATTATTTAACTATTTATTCCTCGAAATCGCTGTAGATCATGTTTATATACTATAAGTTATGATTGTGGGAGGGGTGAAATAAACAAAGAAGATTCTCGGCGTTGTGAATATTCACCCATGGCGGTCGCGGGGCTGCTGCCCCTTGACCGTCATGGGTGAATATTCACTCCCGCCTCGAATGCCAGGTAGTTCTATGTATATACCTGGATTAAAGATGATGTGATGGATGTTCAGATACTAATCCACTACTGGATGCATGACTGGGAGGAGGGAAACCTATTCTGGTATTCGGAATGTAATTTGAGATGTTCTTATATAAATTAATAGATTGTTTAGTCTAACAGATAACGACGCAATGAATTCATGTAATGAGTAGTATATAGAAAATACTTGTATATAGGCAATGCTTGAAAGATCCATGCTGGATAAAGCGTCTCTCAATTGAAGTCATATAAAATATATTATTGGCCTTTAATGAAATATAAAAAGATTATATAGAAGAAAGCCTCATAATTCATATATATATATATATATATATATATATATATTGATATAGTCTTTAGATTTAGATTTTAGATTTAGATTCAGGTTTTATTCAGGAATTACATTACATCGATGATGCTACTAAATTTAAAGTTCCAGATAGTCTCACACTTAACTAATAGGAGTGAATAGTGATCAGGTCTAATGGAGACCAAGATCCTCATTGTGATCCACCCAATATTGATGTGAAGTTTCCCACATGGAGTTTCAAATATGGAAGAATAGGGAGATTAAGCAACCACAACGCACCAACACAACACAAACGCACCCACTAACCTATTTGTACATTGTTACCACTGTGGGGATATCTCTAGAGGCACTAGGCTGAGGGCATCTGCATTGCAGGTCTCTCGAGATATCCCCACAATGGTAACAATGTACTTATAGTTAGTGGATGCGTTAGTGTTGTGTTGGTGCGTTGTGGTTGCTAAATCTCCCTATTGTCTCTGATGAGGGACGTAAAGAAAATCTTCCAGTACTGCTCTTGTTTATGAAGCAACTAACTCAAAGACAATGCAATCAAGGGAGTACATCTTTTGCAATTGATTCCCAACAGCAGATAGGTTTTTAAAAACCTGTACTTGTTTGAGGTCTCCCGGGGAGTAAGGCAATTAAATGGAAATAGAGGAGAATGGATTATATGTCTCTATGCCTTCCTCCCTAAGAGGATGTGATGTTCACTGTCCCAGACACTAAAGGGGTCAGATTTTTTGAGAAAATGTACAAATGGCAGCTCTACACATTTAGTAAATTCTGCTAGATTAGGCTGCAATTTAGTCAATACTAGGTAAATTCGAGAATATTCTGCATTGCATTGATTGTAGCAATCTGTTTGGCTAGGTTGAACTGTATTTTGAACTTTATTTTCGTCTGATATGTGGGTTATTTCGGAGAATTGGTGAAGGGGAATTGTACATTTACTGAAAATCTGGTAACAAGGCTGGTGTAATGTTAGATACTGTGGGGAGATTGTTTTGTTTTTGAAATAATTGCTGCTTTTGAAGTTCATAATTACTTTCCTCTCATTTAATTTAATAAACACGACTTGCTTTTTTGTTTGTCCCTCCTGGGTGTTAAACTTTATGGTGGTTTATATTCTCTTTAATGTAAGGTTCCATGTAAACAACATGGAAATTGTATTGTATTTAAATATTTTTATTCAGCAAATAAACATTATGGAACAGTTACACTATTCTCAGAGTATGCTGTTGGAGATACAAAAAGGATAATAATAATAATATTTCATAATTCTTCGAAAACTTCTAAATATATATATATCTCACAAATCTTTCGAGATAAGAACAACATTAAGAGCCTCGCACATTAGGCATTTACTACAAACCTCACAGAAAAAGGAATAGTAATATTTTAGTTTGGATAATCTATTGAAATAAAAAATAAAAAATAAAATTCCAAAGAGTGTATCCTATCAATGTATATATATTTAACACTCAGAAATGTAGTTTTCTTCACGAAAGGTAAGGAAAGTAAAGAGAATATGTTTTTTTTAATATAGTAGCGTTGTCCTAATTGCATCAAACCATGTGAACATTGAAAGAGTAGGTGGGGTTGAAATTATGTAATGTGGGTGAGATATTCCATTTGATATAACTTGTCGATTTGAATTAGTGTTTACGTTTTCCCTCTATCAATTGAATCAGGATTTGTACAAGAGAATGCTAATATCTGCTAAGATTATATTTGTTCCATGATAATTGATGTCTTGATATCTTATAGAACATGACTTTTATTGATACTTGTATTTTCAACGATGGCAATTCATGAAAAAGAAACACATTAGCTGGTTATGCGTATTTTCTAATTATCCTGTTAAATGTCTGGCCAACAAAAATATCTAAAAAAATAAATAAACAAATTAGCATCATAACTGAAATCGAAAAGTCAATTTATATGTGAGTGACGAGTAGACAAACCAGCCCCTCGTAGTGAACAAATTATCTAAAAAACACAAAAATAAAACAAGTAACTTGAATAAAATCATCATCTTGACTATCTGCTATTTCTCACAAGACATCACAGCAAGCAGAATATGGATAGCATCTATGGAAAAATCTGTGGAGGTTACTTCAAACAAGACCAAACCAAAAGCACCGAGGAGGAGAGGAGTAAGAAATATCTGACAATTTCTCCTCCACTAATGAGCAGAAGCAGTCCCCATCTCTGCTGCCGAGCTGCTCCTAGGCTGTCTCCACATCGTGAGCAACTGGATTAGCTTCATATTATGTCTCCTGATGAGTTGATCTGTAAATGTTTTTTCTCATACAAGCAACATCTCGGAACATTCGCCACGCCACTCATGATAGGCGATATTGGAAATGTTCCTCCTCATGTGAAATGTTCCGCCCCATGCCATATGGGACCGTAAAGGAGGAGGTGGTGCCAAAAGACCAAGACTGGAACTTGGGACATTTTATGCTGCCGCCGCCAAAGACCTTGGTTAAGCATTAAAACTAGGCATGAAGACTTTGCGCGGTCGTAATTTCAATCATGATGATATTTGCTGTTGGATGTTGATAAGTGTCTGCTACACGCATTTTGATGTTGGCTGAAAGGAGTCGTGGTTTTAGCTCCTTCTGCTGGGTCAGATCTTCAGAAAGTGTACAATTCGCCCTCCTCACCAATCCTCTCAAATAACCCAAATTTAGGACAAAAATAACGTTCAAAATACGGTTCAACATAACGGAGCTGCTGTTATGTGTCAACTTTATACCAAATATAATCAAATGTACCTCATATTATCCTAATATTATATTTTTCAGCCTAATTTTGCAGAATTTGATCAATGTGTAGAGCTGTCAATAGGGGAGTTGCATATATATGCCACTGCGCATGTCTTTTACACTGCATCATGAGATAGATTCTGTTGAAATATAACATACAAATATTTGGCAACATTTTAATTGAAAATTGCAAGCATGTTTTCACCAATATCATAGCTTGTAGAAATGATCTATGTTAGCCAAATGTATGATGAAAAAGATGAAATCCTGTTTTATGGGAACATATATAACACGTGGATATTGACATTCCAGCACTAATAAATATCCCATGGCATGTTTCTTGCAGATTTCAGACTTTACCATTAGTCCCATAATTCCATGCGAATCAAGATTCAAAATGGCGGCTATGCAAGTCCCCTATTGTACATTTTCTGAAAATCTGACCCATCTCCTGGTAGTGTTTCAAGCCAAATCTTAGCCGGTGGCATAATGCTTCAACTGTTTGCATGTCAAACTGATGATTGGTTTTGCTGGTCACATTCAAATTTGACTTAGGGCTGGGGACAGGGGGAAGACGGAAGTAGAAACATCAAAGCCATCTGAAGGATTACTCTCCACTCACGGAGGCAGAAAGAGAACACTTCCGGCGAGGGGTTCTGGTTAATGTGACAAGGATGTCATGCTTGCTCAACGCGTGGTGGGAGGATTGTAGTTTTTTTTAACGGTTTACATTGTGCGGGGCCGGGCAGCGTCCTCGGCAATGAATGATTCACGTGGTAATTTAATGGCCACACGAGTGTTTCCAGGTGCCTACTCCTGACCTTAAAGATGGTTAAGGCTTGATTAGTTTTAACACAGGGCTGTCTGAATTAAACTGCAGGGACATGGCATATTATCAGATCTCTCTCCTCTATAGATTGAAGCTCTTTGATATCATCTCACTCTCGCCACTTGTTTTAAATGTCCCAGCTTCCTTATCAGGTTCTAAACATGGTTCAATTTTAATAATTAAATGGCAACTTTCACTGATTTTATTCACACTACCTAGATAAATATAACAATTCATGGATTTATTTGACAAGTTTAACAAGCTCGGGACAACTAAGTTAGTGAAATGTTATCATTTGAATCATGCTTTTCACTATGTGACAATTTGAGTTAGTTCGGGTACAATATTCGTGCAGTTTTATGTGTTATAGTGTCAGATTTTTAGAAAATGTACAATCAGCAGCTCTACATATTTGGTAACTTATGCTAAATTAGACTGACAATTATGAATAATGGGCATATCAGAGTATCTCTGGCGTTGTGTTTGATAAGAAAATATCTCTTTCATTGCGTTAAACTGTATTTTGAACGTCACTTTTCTCTTAAATTAGGGTCATTTGAAAGGATTGGTAAAGGTGAATTGTGCATTTTCTGAAAATCTGACCCTATAAATAGCCGGAAATGACGGAGTGGGCGTCTCATTTCCTGTGAAGCGTACCAAGTGTATTGATCCTTCTTAACTTCCACTTGATGACGTCACGATTCTAAGCTTACAGATCTAGGTTAGTTGAGTTTAGAAGATAAAATTGATAGATAGATAGATAGATAGAGCAATCTTTTATTCATCTGTGTGTTACAGGCTGTTGATGAACAGGTCAACAGGCCTCTGGGTACCTTTCAGGATTTATACCCAGATCTTCCGGCCCCGATGTGCATTGGAAAATCCACCACTGCATGTAAAAGTGCCACTGACCAGTCACAAAAGTGCAACCCTCTCAAAAAAGCAGTATTGCGCCTGGTTCTGCACCTGATGCAATGTGCATCATCAGATGCACTCCAAAAATGCGTATCAAATTTATATATATAAATCGGGTATCAATGCACTAGCTACATGCAGTGGGATTAATGGATGTCAGTCAGTCAGTCTAGAGGAATTTATACAATTCATGAATCATAGTATCTTTTATTCTGACTCAAAAATATAATTATATTTCATAAGGCAACATATGAAAACATTTATGGTGAATACAGCGTTTTTTCAATGTAACTGTTAAAGCCCTATAAAGAATAACAATCTTATAAATAAAGCCTCTACCTAAATGTCCTGTTTACTTGTATGAATAATGATGAATGAAGGAATAACTTTCATGAAGTAATTCCCTCCCTCTCCCTCAGACTCACATAGCAATAGCAATGAAAGTGCTTCACTGAGTGCATTATAACTGTGTCTTTTACACCTGGTCAGTAGCACATCGTTGGGAGCATCAGAACCACATTTATATGTAGGGTCCATGGAGCATATTTTATTCATTTGACAATCTCATGTAGTCATCTGTATAACCTAAACATTCTTAACACTTCTATCACAAATAATATTTCAAACCAAATCCGCACCCACAACTACCATAAAATTCTACAACACAATGAAGCTACTTTAACATTCCATAATACCTGCCACTGCTCACTCACCTGCATGGCATTCACACCTAATGTCGCACCTATCTGACATCCCCCTCTCTGACACTCACACTCCATCTCTGACACCCATTCATAGAAACCCCTCTCTACTAAACTAAACGATGTAATGCTACCTCCATATTTTAGAATAAAGGTATTTGTACTACTAGAAGTATGATAAATATATTGTGATGTATTTTGGTATTTCGTACAGCCATGGAATACAAATATGCGTAACGATTACGCGCGGCGGTAACGCACGCCTGCTACTAGTGATATCGTAATGATGCATATGGTTGAATTCCTTATTTCGTCAGCTTTCTGTAGATATAAAATGTGAGCATGTTAAAGAATATTTAATATGATAGAATGTGGAATACACACACGCTGACATATTTCTCTCTCTACCTTCTTATCAAGAAGGTTCTGAGTGGATTCTTGGTTTTTGAAATGAAGTATGTGTCAGATCTCATCTATATGTTATCAATAGTTATTAATTACTCATATTTATTAAATGCGGTAGAGTAATAGTACTCATGTGACGCTGACAGTAGAGCTACCACTCTTACTTTGGTGCCTAGTATTTCAAAGTATGAACAAAAATCCGAACTGATTTATTTTTAATATTTCAAGTCCAAATAGAACTAACTAAATTAGTATATTGTATTGGTCATTATTTTATAGTTTTATTATTTCCTGGCCTGGATTTTATATTCAACACATGACTTCCCAATATATTTTTTCATACTTACTATGCCAAAACTCCATAGTAAATGAATAAAAAAAAGATCATGGATTATCCAGTGTCCAGGCTCAATGGTAAAATAAGTTTAAACTATGTCCGACTAAATATATTGATTTATTTCCAGCATTTTATTGGGCCTCCCGTGATTTTTCTTCATTTTTAAGGCCCTAAAATCCAGTTTTTTCACCACCATGCCTAAATTCTGAGGAAAACTAAATAGGGGGTATTTCTTATGTATTTTGGGCGGGTGGACACGATAAAACTATTAAAAATTGTCTGCCATAATTTGGTTTCCATTCAAATAAGCAGAAGACGATTTTAGGGTCAAATGACGACCAAATGGTGGATTTGCTCATATATGGTACTTCAGAACTTAAGATTCTACTTCTGAGTCGAATTTTGATATATGTGATGTGTTACAGGAAAATGAGTCATAAGTCGCAAAAATGGATTTTTAGATATCATTATGATTATTTGAAAAGATGAGACTAAGTCGATTCCAATGATAGTAAACAGTCTAATAATCTAATAAGTATTTCCAGATTTTAGGTTTGATATTTTCATTATTGAAAAGAAAGGTTTGTGATATTTCTGTGGGGCAATAACCAGTAAAGTATCTAAATATACTCCATCTGGGGACCTTAAAACGAAAGGATATATCAAATACGGACTGCACTTTTGTGACTGGTCAGTTGCACTTTTGCATGCACTGGCAGATTGTTCAATGCACAATGGGCTTGTTCTCACCAGGTGGCGGCACTCTTCACTAGGTGGCGTGTCATGTCACTTGGTTGTATTTACAATTTATTTTACAATGGAAGCACCGCTATTACACTTTTGTGAATTTTATACACTATGAATGTTCTCCATTATGTAATTAGGAATATTATAAGTGATATCCTTCTATGGATAACTTGTATAATTTATCTGTTTGATATTGATCATCAAAACACCCCTATTATTATACATAGAGGTTGTGCCTATAGTGGCTTGGGGGAGGCAGAGTTAACAAATAACTGAATCACATGAAAGCCACTGTGCCACACTCTAAGCAACAAGGCTTACAAATAGGATGGTATAATTGATGAAAATGAAACGATGCATGCAATCCTCTACACCTTCTTTGAAATTCTTTGGGAATATAGATATCCCTCAAACCTTTCTGTGAGCAAAACTACTCTCCTACAGAGCAATGAAAGTGCCTCATTGAGTGCATCATAAGTGCGCTTTTTAACCTGGCCAATAGAGCATTATTGAGAGCATCAGAATCATAGTAAATACAACTGGTCAGTAGTGCATCATTGAGAGCATCAGTAGTGTATTTATAAATCGGGTCCATAGAGCATTATAAAATCAAGTTTGAGCCTCATAACTGTTTACGATTTCCACTAGTAAAGCACCAGGTCAGAATCAGGTCAAAAGTTCCAGGTGAGAACTAGGTCAGGATTGCAATCATGCACATCGGGGCCGTTCCCATATAGGCTTCTACATAATTTTGGTTGTGTTATACATTATAAGATATGTACTATACAGTAAAATATAAGATACAAAATGCGAAGTACAAGACATTGATGATGTCTAACAAACTTATATATAATATATAAAGATTTTTATTCCGATTTTTTATAACATTTGACATCATCTTGTACATATTGAATCAGAAAAAAATCAGGAAATGGGCATTAATAACCATCTGTAAAGCAGGTCTTCCAGATCACCCAAATAACTGGAAATGAAATATGAATGAAGTATGAATAAATGTCCTAAGCGATTATCAAAGTGTTTGTTAGATGAATACTGCTATGGACAGCAGTCATCTAACATCATAGAAGGATTTTAGAAGAATGGAGGAAAAAATATGATTTATTGTTATAATTAATACATGTTGGTGATACGAAACTAAGACGACGGCTGACTTTACTGCACTTTTGCCGCCTGTCACTGGTAACCATGGCTACCACCTATAGCATAACCCGCCATTGCCCTACGTCACTTGGAACCAAGTAGATCCGCCCGGTCAATGCCCGAATTCGGTCACCAGGGCCCTGTTGTATAAGCTAAGGAATCAATTTTGAGATTGGTTGCTTTACGCCCTAATTAACACATTTAATATGGTTATATCAAGGGCGGGAGAGCTGAGAGGGAGGCAGTTTATGATCATACCCAGGAAATAGAGATAGAGAAGAAGGGAGAGAGAGAGACAGAGAAAAGAGACGGAAAGGCACTTTATGGTCATACCCAGGAAATAGAGATAGAGAAGAAGGGAGAGAGAGACAGAGAAAAGAGACAGAAAGGCACTTTATGGTCATACCCAGGACCAAAAGCATTGAGTATAAGGCTTTTCCTTCCCTGAACCATTCTTGCCCAACTGCTAAGCAAGGAAAACTAGCTGTTCACGAGGGAATTCCTTCAGTCCCATACAGTTTCAAATTGTGAGAAATGTGTTATATTAGTCTTTAAACCCAAGAAATGAGTGAATGAATATTATGCATTCTATAACCTTGCTGAGCCACACCTGTACAGCAAGGAATATTCCTACGAGCTGGGAATTTTATGTAGGAATGAATGTAGGGAGGGAAAAGTTCCAAAAGAAAAAAATTCCTTCCTTACCTTATACAACAGGGCCCAGACCGTAATATGGGCTGTATAACATTTCATTCTGTCCTCAAATAGGGGATTTGCATAGGCGCCATTTTGAATCTTGAATCGCATGGAATTATGGGACTAAAATCTATAGAAAACATGCCATGTTCAGCATGCAATATTTATCAGTGCTCTAATGTCAATATATATGTGTTATACATGTTTCCATGACACAATCCCCATCTTTCCCATGATGCATTTGGCTTACATAGATCATTTATACAAGCTCTGATATTGGTGAAAACATTTTAGCAATTTTCACTAAAAATGTTCAGATTTCAGATTTCAACAGAATCCATCCCAGCATGCACTGCATTTAGACATGCGCAGTGAGACATGCAACTCCCCTATTGGGCAATCATGGGTAAAGACCGAAGCAGGGCCATAATAAATACATTTTCCACGTGAGGGGAGTGATTTTAATACCTATAAAAGCCAGGGAATATAAGAAGACATGTAAAGTTCCATGTATATATCTTGCACTGTAAAATGATATGTCTGTTGAAGGGTGTGGAGGTGTTATTAGAGGAGCACTTCCTGTAGAGCCCTTTGGAGGTGATACTATGCACTAGTATCCCTTTCCACGAACGCCTTTGTAGCCAACCAACATATAGCCTCAGATGGGTGATTGGAAATTCCTTGAATTACTTTTTAGAATGGATACTTTCAACTCACCAGATTCATGTAAGAGTTCATTTATAGATGAGATGAGATGTGATGAGATGAGATGTGTTACAGGAAAACAAGTCACAAGTCGCTAAAACAAAAAAGAGATCTTGTGAATAAATCAATTTGAAAAATATCAATTTTCCGACTTGCGACTCATTTCCCTTTAGCACATCACATATATATTGCCTTGCATTCGCTCTAAAGTCATGACTTTATTATCGATTTCCAACCCTGTTTAACCTATGGAAATATTGCCCAAGCTAAAGGTATCACTGAGAACAACTAGATTGTCACAGAGCTTCTATAGTTTAGAGTGATTATTTCATACGGATCTAATTATTATTCCCGATTTAATTAGACCTAATTAGCCGACGTATACAGCCCTTGATCCCTTCATTAGGTGAACTGTGGAAGGATCTCTGCTTTCATGGTAACACGACATGGCATACGGTCCAAGAAAAACATAAGTATTAAAAAAACACCAAAAAGACCAACATAAGTATTATACACTGCAGTAATATGTGATAAGTCACAGAAAAATGAGCCACAAGTAAAAGAAAAACGTATTTTTAGATACCATTGTGTTTGAACAGATGAGAAAATGTTCGCAATATTACTATGATATTTGATCCCGAAATTTGTGATGCGTGACAGAAAAATGAGTCATAAGTTGACACTACTCCTGATGAAGGGCAAGTAAGCCCGAAAGCCTTGAGTTAAATAATAAACAACATCAACTTTATTAAAGAACTTTTCTATATCAACATCCATTTCATCTCCGGTTCCCCCGATATACAGCGATCTACTTTCCCACTACATTAAAGTTAAAGATTAAATTAGATTTCGTGATATAATATTTAAAAGATGAGATTAAGTGGATTCCAAAGATGTTAACATTTAGAAAATCTAAAAAGTGTTTCTATACTTTATGTTTGATATTTTCTTTGCTTGAAAAAGGAAGTTTGCAATATTTCTGGGTGGACAATTACTAGTAAAGTAGCTAAATATACTCTATAGGATGGCCCTAGAAACACAAGGATGTATTTAATACACTGACTTGAAATTTTATACATAGATTCCCATGAGCTAAGGCGCCGAATACATCAAAAATGAGAACATTCCTACAAAGAGATCTTGTGAATAATACACTTTGAGAAATATCAATTTTGCGACTTATGACTCATTTTCCTGTAACATATATATGTTCTAGCTTGAGGCCATTGGCTAAAGTGCTAGAGTATCTTATTCCCAACATGGGAGTCGGCAGAGTGGGTAAAGCTTTCATCTGGTATTATTCCCTACAAATGACGGCGACTTTACCACTCCTGGGACAATGATTAAGGCCAGTAACGGGGCCGTTCTCTTTGTGGAGACGTTCGTTATATGTGATGTGTTATACACAAATGAGTTACAAGTCGCAAAAAATGATATTTTTCAAATGTCTTTTTTCACAAGAGCCCGTGGTCAGGATGTTTTCATTCTTGGGGTGCTTAGCGTTGCTAGTAGCATAAATACATTTGCAAAATTTCAAGGCTGTGTAGTAAATATATCCATGCATTTCTAAGGCCTTCTTAGGATCCTCGTCTTCTAGTATATTGAGCTACTTTACTAGTAAGTCTATTTGGGTCAGATTTTCAGAAAATGTACAATTGGAAGCTGTACACGTTTAGTAAATTCTGCTAAATTAGGCTGTAATTTGGTCAATACTAGGTAAATTCGAGTATATTTGGCATTGCATTGATTCTAGCAATCTATTTGGTTAGGTAGAACTGTCTTTTAAACTTTATTTTCGTCTGAAATTGGCTTATTTGAGAGGATTGGTGAAGTTAAATTGTACATTTTCTGAAAATCTAACCCATTTATCAATGCCCTAATGTCAATATCCATGTGTTATACATGCTTCCGTAACACAAGTCCCCATATTTCCCATCATGCATTTTTTTATAGATCATTAATATAAGCTCTGATATTGGTGAAAACATTTTTGCAATTTTCGATAAAAATGTTGCCAAATATTTGTGTGTCAGATTTCACCAGAATCCATCCCATCATGCACTGTGACAGATATTCGCAGCGGCACATACAAATCCCCTATTGAAATGTATAGATGATACAATGAACAATTAAAAGAGATAATTTTGTCTCTCGGTCCGTCTTAAGATAATTGAATGAATGAGTTAATCACCACTTTTTTTTAATTTCTCCATCCAGCATAATTTTCCTTCTGAGTAATGAACAAACACAGGCCCCACGAAAATAAATAGCTTAATTTGTTCAAACAAAAATAACCGATCATAAGGACTACCAACCTAACATGAATTGAAAACTTGAAATTCAAATTACAGAAAACCTGAAAGCAAATAACAGACTGAACAGGTCGGTTCCTTTATTTCAAAATTCCCTTTTGTTATGGCAGCAACTCGTCTGTATTTAATTTGATTGTAAACGGCGAATAAAATCGTTTGTGTACATTTTGAATTCGGTCCCATTCTCTGCCATCATAAATGCGGCGAGCAAGACAAAAACAATGCACACCAATTATATCTACCCTGCGCGGAAAAGCAGAGCCACAGTAATGCAATAATCATGTTAACGTGGAAATATTTCAATGTTTGTTTGTTTGTTCAGAGACGCAAGGCCTGACCGTAACTTAAAGCTGCATTCTCAGTTATTTGGAAAAACAGAATCTTGCTGGATTTACTCATATGATAGCATTGAATTCATCACTATTCCGCTGCTGTTATAAGGGTCAAGTCTGTAAATGTACAATTGGCCTTCACCAATCCTCTCAAATAACCCAAATTAAGACGAAAATTAGGTTCAAAATATAGTTCAACATAACCAGACAGAATTATTGAATGAATACAATAAAAGAATACACTTAGATATACCTAGTATTTATCAATTTTCACTCTAATTTATCAGAGTAGAGCTGGAGCTGTGGATTGTGCATTTTCTGAAAATCTAACCCATATACATGTTTATATAAGAATTTGAAGTCAAATCGAGTGAGAGACAATGAGAAAGTGAGCGATAATAAGTGAAACCACTCCAGGAAAACATTCTGGGGAGGACGTTTATGAAGCACTATAGCAAAATCAACCCTCCACAATTTTGGTTAAATGAATTTCAGATGGGATGGAAAAGAACGGCACAAAAATAAGAAATCTTTCAGTTTTAGACCGATGTTAACTGAGAGTGTAGCTTTAACTCTGTTACTTGAGCAATTGGCCATGTTCTAATATCCATGAACTAGGACAACTTGAATGAATGCAAATATTTAATCTTACATGTTGATAATAAGGGAGTTGCATAGCCGCCATTTTGAATTTTAATTCGCATAGAAGTATGGGACAAATGGTACTGTATACAATCTATAGAAAACATGCAATATTCGGCATGGAATATTGAGTAATGCTCTAATGTCAATATCCATGTGTTATACACATTTCCATAACACAAGCCTCCGTCTCTCCCATCATGCATTTGGTTTTCATAGGTCATTTATAAAAGCTATGATAGTGGTGAAAACATTCTTGCAATTTTAGATTAAAATCCGGCCAAATATTTGTATGTCAGATATCAACAGAATCCATCCCAGGATGCATTGTAACAGACATGCGCAGTGGCACATGCAAATCCCCTATTACATCTCTGGCACATGCCAGTAATATATTTCCTGAATAAAAATCGGTTTTACAAATTATAACCAAAGTCTTTTGTACATGAATTTTCCTAACAAATAATTTATTAGTTTTCAATCTGAGATTAATTCCATTATCATTTGAATATTTCAGATTGCACAGTTCATTCCCTGGACAGAAAGCACGCAATCTAATTAGCAAAGCGTTTTAAAGAGCTTTTCTTGTTTTCAAGAGAAGACATCCAAAACACTCGGGACCAATTCCTTCTTAACAAACACGCAAAGCGAGTCACCCATCTCGCGTTTTTACCACACTCAATTGCTCTAGTCAAAACTTTGAAACTTTTAATGAGTCTCCACTGGAGTTCCATCAACATATTATCCGTCCTTCTCCCTTCAAGACTAATCATTGATTAATCCTTACTTAGTTGTATTTAGTATCCACCTTGGTGAAATTGCCAGAAAATGTACAATTCCCCTTTACCAGGCCTCTCAAATAATCCAAATTTAAGACAAAAATAAGGTTAAAAATTCAGTCCATATAACCAAACAGATTGTTTGAATCAAGGCAATACCAAAATATACTCAGATATACCTAGTATTAACCATTTCTTAGTGTAACTTAACAGAATTTACTAAATCTGCAGATTGTACATTTTCTGAAGATCTGACCCATGTAAGAAGACGCCTGGTTGTGTTCCAGAGTCGTCATCTGTACGATGTATGTAATATTACAGACTTTTCCTCTTTTTTTGCACATATTACGCATATCCAAAATACATTACTAAGACACCTTTTCCTATTATCGACCAGATATTCCTATTCCTGGACTAAATAGTTTCATGGCACCGACTTTTTCTTCATTACGGAGATCTTTTCTCCCATTCCAAGAAACCTTTTTACTATTACCACTCCCCTATTACCTATGACCTGTGTCATCTGCTGCTATGACGCATTGCAGTTGGTCCTTTTAAAATATGACAGTGAAGATTTCTTCCTTTTTTGCTCCTTTCCTAAGCGTCATGGATAGACTTGCACACCTTGATTAATTTTATGATCTAAATCATATCAATATATACAAATAAATGCAATTTATCCACACACAACCACTTTTTCTTGGGCATTACCTAGAAAACAATTATTAAACTAATTATTCTTTTACAGAAATTAAATGTCATATAATAACCAACTTTACTTTGGTCGGATAAGTGTTTCTATATATTTCGTTTGATATATATTATGTTTGAAGAAGAGTTTTCAATATTTCTGGGTGGACAAGTACTAGTAAAGTAATTAAATATACTCCATATGACGGACTTCGAAATGCTAGAATCTATTTATTACACTAGCTTGAAATTTGATATGTGTATTGATATGACTAAATTCATGCATTAAACCCTTAAAAGGTTAGAACATTTCAACAAAGAAATCTTGTAAATAAATCACTTTGACAAATATTATTTGAGCCACTTGTGACCTTGAAACAAATCACTTATTTATATACACAAATACAACCTAGATTGTGTTGTATATATCTCTACATACCCCTTCTGTTTAGAAGCTTTATGTAAGAAATCGAATTCCCCTTTCCAAAGTAGATTTTGCAACCTCGAATCTCTTTGAAATTGTAACAAAATGGTAGGGTGGGTGAGTGAGTGATTGAAAAGACCTTACGTTTGATACCAGTCACCTTTCCATCAATCTTACAGACTCGCAAGCCCAGAACCAACATTGCGAAAGCCTCCGCCCCATGGATATATCCCTGGGGTCAAACATGCACATAACCATTCGCAGAAACACATTCATTCTCACACCCACATCATGAACGCATTCTGTTCATAATTCCATATCACCAACCCAGCGTCCTTAAATATTCATTAGAAGATTATTCACGTTTCGCCTTCATCGGTCCAATAAGGTACCTATAATCGTTTTGTATAAGAACTCCCATCCATTAGGTCCGAACGTAAGGATATCTGTATGACTACCACTCTTGTGGGACTATGGTATATGTGATGTGTTACAAGAAAATGAGTCAGAAGTCGCAAAAAATGGAGTTTGTGATATTATAATATTTGAAAAGATGAGATCAAGCCGGTTCCAATGTTAGTAAACATTAGGATAGCCATTAAGTGCTTCTATACTTTTTATATATAAGGTAGTTTGGGATATTTTGTATGGTTGATCACTAATAAAGTAGTTGAATATACACTTTAGGATAACTTCAAGAACAAATGAATATATTTAACACACAGTCTTAAAATCTGGTACATGGGTCAGATTTTCAGAAAATGTACAATTCACCTTCACCAATCCTCTCAAATAACCCAAATTTTAGACGGAAATAAAGTTCAAATACAGTTTAACCTAACCAAACAGATTGCTAGAATCAATGCAATGCCGAATATACCTGAATTTACCTAGTATTGACCAAATTGCAGTTTAATTTATCACAATTTACTAAATGTGTAGAGCTGCCAATTGTACATTTTCTGAAAATCTGACTCACATGTATTCATGCCACCACCAGCGCTGAAAAACCAACAAAATAAAAATATTCTGAGCAAGGTATCTTGTAAATAAACCACTTTAAAAAGTAGCAATTTTGCGACTTATGCCTCATTTTCCTCTAACACAACACATATAGGAAATAAGTCTGGCCGATACTGTAGGGAATTAAAGATGTATATACACGGCAACCTGATGTTACACGGTATTGCATATAGCAAACGGTGGGATCCCGGGAATAGGCCATGAAATTTTGAATGGCGAGTCCAAGTGGTCGTTGGCTTGCAAAGCCGGTGGTCATTGGTGGTATGATTTATACGTTTAGGGGTATAGAGGCCAGGAGACTGTGGCTTCCTATGTGGCTTCTTATGTGGCTTCGTAGGCACAGTTCAGTATACTCCCCTTAAGGCTGGTACTTGCGAAAGAGCAAATTGCGGTTCTCTAAGACGGATGTATACATACTCCAGAGGTGCTTTATCAAGTAGTCAGCAAGGCTCTTGTAAAAGTAAACTCATCTGCGAAGGAATGGTTTTATACACATGCTTTGGAATTTAAATGTTGTCTAATTTATATATCGAATAGGTGAATTAGGTACATCTTGCTTTACATTTCATGTTTCTGTGGTTATTACTGCTTTTTCTAACTGAAAATCATAAGCTTTTAAATATCATATCACAAAATCCAATTTTTGCAACTTATGACTCTGTTTTTCTGTAACACATCACAAATTTCGTTATCAAATATCAGGACATCATTACAGATATATGGCATTTATGATATATATGGACCCATGCATATTAAGTATCACATAAAGAGAAATAAACTTAAATTAAGTGCTTGTGTGTGGCTTCCACAATGTGATGTGTTCCAGAAAAATGGGTCACAAGTCGCAAATTTGATATTTTTTAAAGTGTTTTATTTACAAGATCTCTTTGTCGGAATAATTTCATTTTTGGAGTGTTTATTTCTCGTGGTTGCATGAATACATGTACTAAATATCAAGACAGTTTATTAAAAATATCAGTGTGTATCTAAGATAATCCTATGGAGCATATTTAGCTAGTTTACTAGTCATTATCCATCCAGAAGCAAACTTTTTCTTTTCAAAAATAAAAATATCATACTTAGAAATATCGAAATACATATTAGATATCCTACTGTTTACTATCATTGGAATCGGCTTTACCCCCTCTTTTCAAATATGATAATATCTCGCAATCCATTTTTTGCGACTTGTGACTCATTTTCCTGCAACACATCCCATATGGTTCATCTATTTCATTAAGTTCTTTCCAAGTGCGATGACAAGTTGCACTTGCTACTATGGTGTGCAGATGTTGAGTACCAGTATGAGGGTCCGATTTTCAGAAAATGTACAATTGGCAGCTCTTCATATTTAGTAAAATCTGCTAAATTCTGCCAAAAAATGATACATTTTTGGTATATCTGAGTATATTTGGGATGGCATTGATTTAAAGTATTAGTTCTGTAATGTTAAACAGCATTTTGAAGCTCATTTCTGTCTTAAATGTGGGTTATTCGTGAGGACTCGTGAGGGTTATTTTTATTGAATTTTTATTGAATTGGAGAATGGGAATTGTACATTTTCCGAAAATCTGACCCATATATGGGTCAGACTGTCAGAAAGTGTACAATCGGCAGCTCTACACATTCAGTAAACTGTGGTGAATTGGTGAATTAGCCTGTAAAATGATAAATACCATGGGTATATTTGGTATTGCATTGAATAATTAAATCTGTTCTGTTATGTGAAACTATATTTTCAACCCTATTTTTGCCTTAAATTTGGATCATTTGAGAGGAATGGTAAAGGCGAATTGTACATTTTCTGAAAATATGACCTATGAACGGTTAATGGATCGTCTCGACTATGATTTAATGACGACTCAACAACCCTCCATTTAAGGAAGTGAGATCTCGTTAATCATCCTGGCAAAACATTCCTACTATGATTAATCCAAGGCAGACTTTTATTCCCATGAATTATTAAACGCATAATTTAAAGGCCTAGGAAGATGAATGGTGTGGTAGTGGGTTGGACGTGTTATGTGGCCATGTTTAATGGTTTATTATATGTAAATCATTTAGAAAATGACATCTTTTTCATAGTGAAATGTATTATTTATAACGATTAAAGCATGGGGTCCACTGAGCGGATTTTCTCATTGGGATCGAGTTGTTGGCTGACTAATGGAAACACGGGCTTATGATTTGAGAAACTATTTCTTTTTCTCGTTCCGTGCAGAGAAAGTCGACCAACACAGTTCACGGCTACCAGCATTTCCGCGGGGGTTACCTTGACAACCCCCGCCAGTGTCCTCCAATTCAGGTGTCCCGCTGGTGTTTGAATATAAACATATATTCAATTAATATAAAACTACTGCATAGGATGACCTTTGAAAGGGAAGGATATATGTCTCATGTTATTAATAGTTATTGACAAGGTAAGGGAATACGAGAAGGGAATACGTTCATATAGATAAACAACGAAAACAAGATTGACACAAGTGACTTCTCTCGTTATGTTATAAAAAAATAAATACACATTAAAGACTGCAAACATTAAACACTGATAATACCAATGGGCTATCAAGCATCATAAGGGCTATTGTGTACTTATCACTCATTGAATTTCAAATACAATATAAATAACCAACACCTATAGGGCACATGCATCTAATCAGACTATCTAATTTGGAAAAAAAATACAGTAAATATTATAAACTAGAGACAAATTCAAGATGTTAATTCAGAATGTTCAAAGAAATAAAAACTAACATTTTTTCTATTTTTATAATTGAAAGCATGTATAAGAAATCTGTTAAATTTCATATGTGTGAAATTCAACTTGTGCAAAATTGACGCTCCTTCAACCAACTTGTTAGTTAACCTGTATAGGTGAGTGAGTGAGTGAGTGAGATTGGTTGCTTTACGCCCTTATCAACACTTTGAAGTGTTATATCAAGGGCGGGAGAGCTGAGAGGGAGGCAGTTTATGATCATACCCAGGAAATAGAGATAGAGAAGGAGGGAGAGAGACAGAGAAAAGAGACAGAAAGGCACTTTATGATCATACCCAGGAAATAGAGATAGAGAAGAAGGTAGAGAGAGAGACAGAGGAAAAGTGACAGAAAGGCACTTTATGGTCTTTACTCAGGACTCAAGTTAACCTGTATATATATACAATATAATACATGGTACAAAATATACCCTGGGAGCAAGAGGAGCAATTTGTTTCTTCACTGACCCGACCAATATAAACGTAAATATTGAAAGAGCGACTCGCTGGTGAACAGATATAGTTACCAGGCAGGGAATGTAAGCCATGAGAGCATTGCTTGTTGGTTTAATGTAATGGCAACACCGAAAAATACTAGGGACTTTAATGAAGTCATCGTGTTTACTTAAGTCGGTCTGTGTGTTATCTCCAATACGAGATATTGCCTGGGAGAGTCATCTATCTTATCCGGCCTGTTTGCAGTTTATATGGGACCACTAGCAGGCCTGACAGCAAGGGGTTCTTCCACTTCCAAAGGGAAATCCAAGGAGATAGCCCCGAGCCTTTTGGGGCACATTTACCAACAGTCGCTTGGTCGCCGTGCAGAAGAGAAACATGCGCCCAATGCATCGCTCAGTAAGATTTGTTCCGGACACTTCTAATACATAAGGGTGAGGCTGTCGGAAAGTGTACAATTCACCTTCACCGATCCTTTAAAAACGGTACATTTAAGGGAGAAATGAGGGTTAAAACAGTCCTATTTGAACAGACTGTTAGAATCAAGTAGGCACCACTTGGATATACCTATAGTATTCATCATTTCTAAGCTAATTTGGGTCGTATTTCCAGAAATTGTACAATTCACCTTCACCAATCCTTTAAAAACGGTACATTTAAGGGAGAAATGAGGGTTCAAACAGTCCTATTTGAACAGACTGTTAGAATCAAGTAGACACCAAGTATACTTGGATATACCTATAGTATCAATCATTTCTAAGTCAATTTGGGTCGTATTTTCAGAAATTGTACAATTCACCTTCACCAATCCTTTCAAATGACCCTAATTTAAGAGAAAAGGGACGTTCAAAGTACAGTTTAACGCAATGAAAGAGACTTTTTTTTATCAACCCAACTCCAGAGATACTCTGATATACGCATTATTCATAATTTTTAGTCTGATTTAGTGTAAGTTACCAAATTTGTAGAGCTGCTGATTCTACAGTTTCCGAAAATCTGACCCATTTAGCAATATTCCCTAAACATGTAGAGCTGGCAATTGTACATTTTTTTACCCTTAAAGACACCCCACCCACATACAAAGAGGGCCAGCATACGCTTTGCTAAGCTATTTCTACCATTTCAATATAGCAAGTTAAATCTTTCTCCAGCCAAAGTCCCGGGGGTCAAATTTAACACTGCCGGCAAATTGTGCGCACCTGCCGTCGCAAACTAATCATAGTAATGCAATTCACTTCCATTTAATGCGGGCAATAGTGTTAAAGTCGGTCCCAAAGGGGGGCTCCACTGATCCCTATTGATGTTTATAGGGTTTGTGGGAAGAGTGGAGTGCTCCCATTAATTAAGCGGATCATTACCCCAAGGTGACTCCCTAGAACCTATGTTATCCATGCAAAGCACTCGGGCTAAGGTAAATGTGGGAGTGGGAAGAGTCTAGGAACATTTTAAGGAAGGGAAAAAGCTTACTTAGATAGATGTGGGTCAGATCTTTGGAAAATGTGCAATCGGCAGATCTACGTTTTTAGTAAATTGCGTTAAATTAGACTGAGAAATGGTCAATATACTAGGTATATCTGAGTATATGAGATATTTCCTCAATTCAAACTATCTGTTTGGTAATATTGAACTGAATTTCTAACCTTTTTTTCGTCTTAAATGTGGGTTATTTGAGAGGATTAGTGAAGGGGAATTGTACATTTTCTGACGATCTGACCCATATCCACTTACTGCAATGTGCCGAGTGGCGTCCACGGCAACAGCAGGGAGAGGATGCGGCCCAATGATGAGGCAATAGATTCATCCCTCCAGCACGGAACAAAAGGTTAAGTTATTCCCTCAGGCAAAACGAACCCAAGCCTTTCCTCCAATTGGCCCGGCGGTGCTCCGAATCATGCGGATAGTTAAGCTTCTATAGGGAGAACCTGTATGGAGGGGGTGTGATCGGTGGTCAAGGAGACTGGACACTGGGCAGCAGAGCTACCTGATGGGACAGGTGGGTCACGGAGAGGTTCTTCTGGCACTTTGCCAACTGCTGGTGGCGCTCACAAATATGTTCATTACCTCACGTGACACCCACGTGACACCCACGTGACACCCACGTGTCACCCCGCGTTCATTTCTTATTGTGTTACGTCACGACTTGCATCTTTTTTTTGACCGACTTGAGATGAACGTGGAACATAATAAATAGGTGAGACGGTGGAATATGGGTCAGATTCTCAGAAAATGTACAATTCACCTTCACCAATCTTGTCAAATAACCCAAATTTCAGACGAAAATAAACTTCAAAATACAGTTCAACCTAGCCAAACAGATTGCTAGAACCAATCCAATGCTGAATATACTCGAATTTGCCTAGTATTGACCGAATTGCAGCCTTATTTAGCAGAATTTACTGAATGTGTAAAGCAGCCAATTGTACATTTTCTGAAAATCTGACCCACATAATAAATAGGAGCGGAGAAGGCGTGAGAAGGAATCTTCAGCATTGATGAATAGAATAGATGGACTATCGATGGGTCAGATTGTCAGAAAATGTACAATTGGCAGCTCTGTGCACATTTAGTAAATTCTGCTAGATTAGGCCACAATTGGGCCAATACTAGGTAAATTCGAGTATATTTGGCATTGCACTGATTATAGCAATCTGTTTGGCTAGGTATTTTGAACTTTATTTGTGTCTGAAATTTGGATTATTTGAGAAGATTGGTGAAGGGGAATTGTACATTTTCTGGCGACTTCACCCACATGGACTGATGCAGAGACACGTGATGAAGGAGGTGTCATACATGTTCTACTTTGTATGTATATTGATAACTGTTAGTACCGCAATAATCTTATGGGACAGATTTTCAGAAAATGTACAATTGGCAGCTGTACACATTTAGTAAATTCTGCTAAATTATACTGCAATCTGGTCAATACTAGGTAAATTCAAGTATATTCGGCATTGCATTGATTCTAGCAATCTGTTTGGCTAGGTTCAACTGTATTTTGAAGTTTATTTTCGTCTGAAATGTTGGTTATTTTTATTGAATTGGAGAATGGGAATTGTACATTTTCTGAAAATCTGACCCTTATATGGGTCAGACTGTCAGAAATTGTACCATCGGCAGCTCTACACATTCAGTAAACTGTGGTGAATTAGCCTGTAAAATGATAAATACCATGGGTGTATTTGGTATTGCATTGAATAAATAAATCTGTTCTGTTATGTGAAACTATATTTTCAACCCTATTTTTGCCTTAAATTTTGATCATTTGAGAGGAATGGTAAAGGCGAATTGTACATTTTCTGACGATCTGACCCATATAAGAGTCCAAAGTTGAGGGTCCCTGTAAACGGAGGGAAGGCCTCTTGCATCAAACCACAAAGTGCCATTATAATTCCATTAAGCCCACAAAATATCATTATAATCCCATTAGAACGCATAGTCCTAGGTCAGGAAACCGATTAGCGCAGTAGGCGTCCAATCACTGACATACCATTCTTATCTGATCTGTGGTCCCGGGTATGACCATAAAGTGCCTTTCTGTCTCTTTTTCTCTGTCTCTCTGTCTCTCTCTCTCCCTTCTTCTCTATCTCTATTTCCTGGGTATGATCATAAACTGCCCCCCTCTCAGCTCACCCGCCCTTGATAGAACCTTTATATGTGTTGATAAGGGCGTAAAGCAACCAATCTCACTCACTCTTCACTCTTATCTGATATAAGGGGTTGTGCCTGGACTGAAAGTGACTTTTCCTCGCAATATGAATACCTTTTATGCACATCTAGCAATTGCTAATACTTCCCGGCAGGAACAAACAGAAGTGGGTGTTTTCTCAGACCAACTTCCTAGAAAGAGGAAAGACAAGGAACGCTATGGTCATTGTCTACGTCACGTCCGTCTCCTCAGGTCTTAATGCACCCTCGACTGATATTGTCACGCATAGAGGAAACCCTGTTTGCATTCGATGTGCTCGCCCCTTCCCTCCATCTCAAAGGAGCCTATGCGACAGAAACTAATAAAATCGCTGAGGCGATTACGCTCGGAGCGACCATGGAGTAAGTACAGCTCATCTCAGATCGATCCATCCATTGCAAAAGGATAAATTACGATTTTCCCGGAAATTGCTGAATCATGTTTGAAAAATGGGCCAAATACAGTGAAATTAGGAACAGTTTGAGACGCGTGGTAAAATTGGTTAAAGCTGCTCTCTCAGTTTAACGTCGGTCAAAAACTGAACATTTTCTACTTCTTTAATACTCCATTCACTATCGTTTAATATTACATTCGTATTTACGCATCTAAAGGTCATTTGATCAACATTTTGGAGGATTTTGTCCAGTTGTTTTAGCTACAGGGCTTCTATAACGTCCTCATTTATATTTGGAGGACCCACCCCAATCCTTTCATGCGATGAAATCACTTGTTATCGCTCATCGACAGAATTTTTCTCTCGGTGATTAAGCTTCAAATTCTATAATACACATATAACAGCAGCAGAATATTGATAAATCCTGTCTTATGAATCATAATATGAGTAAATTTGGTAAGATTTATTTTGTTGTAATAGCTGAGAATTCAGCAGCAGCTCATTCCCCCTCGTTAGAAGTGACTGATATTGGGGTCCTTTTGAAAGGTTTCACAGATCAGCGAACAAGGGCAGGTCTTTAAGCGTTATCTTGCTTACAACAGGCAGGCAACTTAGCGCTAAGGATCTCTGTTATGAATGCTTAACATTGCAGAATCAACTATGCCTATCGCCCTCTCATATAGCGACAATGTCCAAGGCCGATAACGGCGGGCAAGATGTTCCTTCCAGGCTCGGCCTCCACTACACTGTCTGTATCCCAGTGATAGCTCTATGTGATATGTTACAGGAAAATCAGTCACAAGTCGCAAAATTTATATTTTTCAAAGTGATTTTTTTTACAAGATATCTTTGTTGGAATGTTCTCTTTTTTGAGTGGTTTAGCGCTTTAAGATATATAAATTTACATACCAAATTTCAGGACAGTGCATTAAATATATCCTTGTGTTTCGAAGGTCATCCTGACTATATTTTAGTTATTTTACTGGTAATTGCCCACCAAGAAATATTGCAAACTTTTTTTCAAAACTAGAATTATCAAACCTAAAATATGGAAGTATTTAATAACTGTCCTAATGTTTACTATCATTAGAATCGGCTTGATCTCATCTTTTCAAATATGATATCTCAAAAATATGTTCTGCGACTTGTGACTCATTTTCCTGTGAAACATCACAGGTCTGTGTCCGAGTGATAGCTGTATGTAGACATCCTTCCCACAAGCTTTAGCTTAGGGCGCGATTACCGGAGCTTTTAGTGAGGGAGCTATGATATGCTATTAGTTTCTGGCCAATATCGCTCATGATAGAGAGGGCATTTTTTATTTGGTATGACAGGAGGAAGCAGTTACTATCTGTCTGTACCAATGATCTATATGTTATATACTACTCGATAATAATTGTACATAAATACACAAGTAAAATGGAATGTTTATACTATTGAGAGCTTCAGGTAGGGCGGGGGGAGAGTCTTTGTTTTATTAGTTGAACAGTAGTGTTAAAAGAAGTTAGAAGAATAGGGGATTTGCATAGCCGCCATTTTGAATTTAGATTCGCTATCCGCTGGACTATTTTCAATGCTCTAATGTCAATATCCATGTGTTGTTATATATATTATAGTCCCCTCCTTTCCCATAATGCATTTGGTTTTCATATATCATTTATACAATTTGTGATATTGATGAAAACGTTGCCAAATATTTGTATGTCAGATTTCTACAGAATACATCCCAGGAAGCACTGTAACAGACAAGCGCAATGGCACATGCAAATCCCCTATTGAATTGCTTATATTTCTGAGTTGCTCTTTATGTTAAACAATGGTCCCCAGACGGCAATGAGTTAGACCCTGCCCACACACAGCCGATTTGCCTCCCGACTGCCCCCCCCCCTAATTAGGTCTCCTGATGAATCCTATGATCTCAGTTCAAATCCTGGTTAAGGTTTTTGAAATAACATAAACCAGGATTGGAAATGAAATCCTAGGATTCATCGGAAGACCCAAATCGGGGAGCAATCGGGAGGCAAATCGGCTGTGGTTGGGTAGGGTTTTAATCAACATGGCTTCTATACCGTTGTCTATGCTACTAAAGCCTCAGTACATAGTGATGATCATTTTCATTATATTAATATGGCATAAGGGACTCCAAGTGAACACATTCTATCGCATCATAATGCTGATATTTCTATTGAATATCTTTTTCGAATTTTAGTTTTTAAAATTATGTGTCCATTTTTCGCATCGAGAATAGCTCTAAAGGTATCCAGCAAAGCTTGAGTCTTGTTGCAGATCAGAATAACGGTGGAGTTCAGTTTCCATGACAAAAAGACCCAACCATTCATGTCAATATCCTATTTATACATAGGCTCCGGACCAATATTAATCTGTCAGTTATAGTGTATAGACTGTTAACATGCATGGTGTCCTAGCTTAGAGTCCCATCAATATAATGGATCAGGATTAATTTAATTTCCTAGATTTTATAGTCTACATCCAATGAAGGTAAACTGAATTATACTTAATGGAGTCATTTAATCTCGTTACTGGTATCTGTGGCTTACATGCTGAACGAAAGCTTATTGGTACCTGATATTTTCAGATTTAGATAATGGTTCCGATCTATATTTAGCCATAATTGTGATGTGTTTCAGGAAAAAGAGACACAGTCGCAAAATAGATATTTTTCAAAGTGATTGATTTACTAGATCTCTTTGTTTGAATGTTCTGATGTTTGGGGGTTTTATCGCTTTAAGTCGTATAAATACATGTTCAAAATTTCAAGACAGTGTAATAAATGTATAAAGCTGCGTTTTGAAGGTCATCCTATAGTGTATATATTCAATTACTTGACCAAGAAATATTGCAAACCTTTTTTCAAACAAAAATATATCAAACAAGAAATGGAGAAAAACTTCTTAGATGGCCTTAATCTTTACTATCATTAGAATCGGCTTGATCTCATCTTTTCAAATTTGATGATATCTCAAAATCCACTTTTTGCGTCCTGTGGTGACTAATTTCCCCGGAACACATCACATTATCATATAATAATGAGATGATAATTCCACGATACTTATTCAAATCCTCATGTAACTATAATCGTTTCACCCCTGGTTCATCACCATCAGAAAAGAAGATTAACTTCGAACAGTTTTTGGTTAAAAAAATCCTCCAAATTAAAACTTTAATTGTATGGCTGAGGCACTCAGGAAGTCTGATGACAATAAAACTCGGTAATGTCTCTCTCCCGCAATGTCGGCCATCAAGCATCGCTTTGGACAATGATGCGGCTCCCAAATTATCTAACCTCCCCATCGATTTCCACTTTATCAATTTGCCTGTTTGAGAGTCGATTGCGATGGATTTATTGCATAATCCATCGCCGATGATAACACTCAGTGATTCTCTTGCTGGCGCGATCCTGCTGTGCGTGTAATCACCAATAGGGGGGTTTGCATAGCCGCCATTTTGAATCTTGATTCGCATGGAATTATGGGACTAATGGTACTGTGTAAAATCTATAGAAAACATGCCATGTTCAGCATGGGATATTCATTGGTTTTCCGATGTCAATATCCATGTGTTATACATGTTTCCATAACACAAGACTTCATCTTTCCCATCATGCATTTGGCTTTCATAGATCATTTACACAAGCAATAATATTGGTAAAAAGGTCCTTGCAATTTTAGATAAAAATGTTGCCAAATATTTGTATGTCAGATTTGAACAGAATCCATCCCAGCATGCACTGTTAGAGACATGCGCAGTGGCACATGCAACCCCCCTATTGTTCACATTCTGGACAATGACTTTGTCTCTCCCGCGAGTCCTCAGCCAAACTACTTTTCATCATTAACGCACGCGGGCCACATCCTTGAGTTCTCAGGGGCCGCTTGGCACACGAGAAAAAAGGCGTACTGGTAATTCTGTGAAGAGGGCGTGGACGCCGTGAAGGGCTTTGGCTAGACGAGTGAATGGCTTGATTGCAACAATGCACAAACAAAGAGGATATTATTTGGCTTCATCAATATTTTAAGTTGGGCCAACATATAAGGTTTTGATTGAAAATGGGGAACAAGGAATCATTGCATTGTCACTATTATGATAAGTTTTTAAAGAGTGTCGAAAATTTTTATCAATTTTTATCAATCATATTTGCACTGAATTCACCAGGGATTTTTTAAAAAATGTTTATTCGACAAGATTTCACATGATGTGATACATTTCATTCGGATGCCACAGTAAAACCATTATGCGCGACCCTTAAACACATTTTTTCCATCCATCCATCCATTTTGTTTATATTTTTTTAATGTACACATTCTTTATTTCAGTGCTTACAGTTAGATCAGAGTTTCCATTCACTTTAATTCAGAATATTATTTAATATGACTTCATGACGTACAATAGGAGCCTTAGATCAGAATAAGACTTATCTGGTCTTGTTCTTGGACTAGAGGAAAAGAAGTTTTTATTTTTAATTAAAATTATAATTTTTAGAGATCAGAAGAAATTTGGAGTCTATTGCAGTTCTAAAGGTCTAGTGCTTAGTGGTTGGACTATAGGTCAGATTTCAGAAAATGCACAATCTACAGTTCTACACATCTCTCAAATTCTGCTTAATTAGAGGTAAAAAATTATAAATACTGAGTATATCTGAGTGTATTCTGTATTGTATTCATTCAATAAATCTGTCTGGTTATGTTGAACTGTATTTTGAGCCTGATTTTTGTCTTAACTTTGGGTTATTTGAGGGGATTGGTGAATGTCAATTGTACATTGTCTGAAGACTTAACCCTTATAGGAGAAATAGTTTAACACTAGTTCAATGTCAATGTCACTTAACATGAAGTGATAAATATCCATGGAACAAAAGGGAAATATGTCTCTTTTCTCTCATTAGGATAATTGGTTTTCATTAGTATCCAATGAATCCAGTGAATCCATCCGTCCATGTCTCAAGGTCACTATTTTTTTGGGTAAGAGTTTCAGAAGATGTACAATTGGCAGCTGTACACATTTAGTAAATTCTGCTAAATTAGGCCGCAATGTAGTCAATACTAGGTAAATTCGAGTATATTCGGCATTGCATTGATTGTAGCAATCTGTTTGGTTAGGTTGAACTGTATTTCGAACTTTATTTTCGTCTGAAAGGTGGGTTATTTGAGAGGATTGGTGAAGGTCAATTGTACATTTTCTGGTGACCTCATCCCTTTAGTTATTTATTATTTATGAGTCCGCAAGTCTCAAAGGCAACAAATCGTTTCAAAGAGCCTTCAGGATACCGTTTATTGACCGGAAAAACATACAGTGAACACAAAGGAGGAAGAAATATCCCCCTTGTATCTTCTATTTATTCTATTCGAAATGCAAGATTATCTTTAATGCACTGTCTTGAGATTTGGTGCTTGTATTTTATATGACTCCAAGGGTCAAGTTATCAGAAAATGTACAATTCACCTTCACAAATCCTCTCAAATAACCCACATTTGAGACACAAATGAGCTTCAAAATGCAGTTTAACATAACAGAACTGATACTTTAAATCAATACGATACCAAATATCCTCAGATATACCCGGTATTCTTCATTTCTCAGCCTAACTTTGCAGAATTTCCTAAATATGTAGAGCTGCCAATTGTACATATGCTGAACCACTCAAGTGTTAAACTCCCCAAAAGTAAGAACATTCCAACAAAGAGACCTTGTGAATAAATCACTTTGAAAAATATCAATTTAGCGACTTGTGACTCATTTTCCTGGAACATATTACATTTTTGTAGAGAATTCATTGCTGACCGACAGCGGACCGTTAACAAGGTGCTAAGAACTACATATATAACTATAGACCACGTCAATGTGATCTCGTTAACCCGCAGAGACGACCTGCTTGGGCAAAATACCAGACAGAAAAAGCAACTCAGGCACCTTTTGATGCATATTGATATCCCCATGGGGACGTCTGCGCCTGCGCCCGCCCCACCACACGTACTCCAAATACTTTATCCATAGGGGGATTTGCATAGCCGCCATTTTGAATCTTGATTCGCATGAAAACATTCTTGCAATTTCGATAAAAAAAAAGTTGTTAAATAAACGTATGTTAGATTTGAACTGATTCCATCCCAGCATGCATTTTAATAGACATGCGCAGTGGCACATGCAAATCCCCTATAAGGGGGTTTGCATGTGCCCCCACAGCGCATGTCAGCTATTTACAGTGCATGCCGGGATGGATTCAGTTAGAACATGACATGTATGAATATTAACTTTTAACAAAATAGCCTAAATGTTTTCACAAATATTCTTCCCTGTGTAAATGATCTATCGAATCCAAATGCATGATTAGAAATTTTAGAACTTGTATTCTTTTAGAATCCTTAAAATATAACAGGTTCTCTTTGCTCATAAGACTTAAGATAGATACAAGGAACTACAATTCTGTCTAAGTTTCAAGTGATTAAGAATGATTTGTTATAATTCAATTAGAATAAGGAGCTTAAATGGAATATTTTCCTCTAAATAGCCATCTTTAATGTACACATGGGGGCATTGGTAAATATTCCATGTTGAACTTGGAATATTTTCAACAGTTTTTACCGTGACATACTAAAGTCATTATGGCTTCCTCATGAGTCATGATTAAGGATGGTGCAATGCAAACACCCTATTGCTCACCACTAGGATAAGCCCAGGAGTAACTCGGGGACTGGGAGTTGCCCCAGAAGGGCCACCATCCGGGCGGCGTGGGACGAGTTTAAGCCTCTGTAGGAGGAGAGAAGCGTCGCTAATAACCCTCTCTGCGGGGTAGGTCCTTGTGTCCGCTCTACCCATCGATCATAACAGAAAGATTAGATTCTGGTATTTTCCAAGTGACTTTTCACCATGACCTATGATCAGGCCATATTTCAAGATCGTTCTGGAACATGCGAGTGAGTGGTGGCGAGCTAGTTGGAGGTGCTCTGATTCCAAGAATCACTTGCCCACCAACCCACACCACGCCTGTGATTGATCTCCAAGTTGATAGTACCCAACTCTAAATCAATGTGATTTTACGTCCAGAAAGAATTGGCTTTAATGCGTTGCCCTGACAGATTAAACTCATTTAATCCTGCTTTTGCCCCATGCATCTCGTATTTTTGGACAAACAAATTGCACTTGTTGACAGCCAGTTTGGATTCATGCTCGTTTTTTTGCAACTTTTCCATTTGCCACTAGCTTTTGTATCTCCCACAAGGTTCTTATCAAAGGCAGTTGGACGAATCCATTATGTCTGTACTACCATTCGCTCTCATGGTATTTGTACCGTTGATATCGATCCTTTCTAGTTTTCATCTCTGTCGCCAAAGCAGGTGAAGTTATTTTGTGTCCAGGATGCGGGTTATTTGTCGTAAACTGGTAGATAATGATAGTGATATATATGGCTTGGTATGTGACTCATATGAGTCAGATTTTCAGAAAATGTACAATTCAACTTTGCTAATCTTCTCAAATAACCCACATTTTAGACGAAAATAAAGTCCAAAATACAGTTCACCCTAACCAAACAGATTGCTAGAATCAATGCAATGCTGAATATACTCGAATTTACCTAGTATTGACCAAAGTGCAGCCTAATTTTGAAGAATTTACTCAATATGTACAGCTGCCAATTGTACATTTTCTGATAATCTGACCCATATAACTCTCCTGGGCCAGTTGAATAAACTGAGAACCACTATAAACAACTCCCAGCAACGTTCCCAGATTGTGAGTGAGTGAGATTGGTTGCTTTACGCCCTTATCAACACATTCAATATGGTTATATCCAGGGCGGGAGAGCTGAGTGACTGAGTGAGTGAGATTGGTTGCTTTACGCCCTTATCAACACATTTAATATGGTTATATCAAGGGCGGGAGAGCTGAGACGGAGTGAGTGAGTGAGATTGGTTGCTTTACGCCCTTATCAACACATTTAATATGCTTATATCAAGGGCGGGAGGGTTGAGAGGGAGGCAGTTTATGATCATACCCAGGAAATAGAGATAGGGAAGAAGGGAGAGAGAGAGACAGAAAACAGACAGAAAGGCACTTTATAGTCATACCCAGGACCTTCGTTTCCAGATTGTGGTTTTGAGTGCTTTGTTGTGGCTTGATTACACCTCAAACACACTTTGGTCACACATCTAGAATCGTTTGGTCACTGCTGTTACCAAAAGTTGTTAAAATTCAAAAAAATATTTTGAAGTAAAAGTGATAGCCATGAAAGTTAATTCCATCCTGTAAATGATGCATAGTTATATACATGGACTGTGGGACTGTGTAGAGGACCTTCTTTACATTTAAGGACACTTCACAAGGGATATTTTCCAAAATCAAATTTAGCAACCAACACAGCACTAACACAGAACCAACACAGAAGCAACGCAGAACCAACACAGAACCAACACAGAACCAACACAGAACTAACACAGAACACCTTTTTATTCCAACTGGCTGTCAACAAGTGTAATTGTGCAATTTTCTTTTTAAAAAAGGTATCTATTTTTTTGGTCAAATGACTTTTAGATGAGTTGGAAATAAATGAAACAAGAAGTAGAAAATGTTCAGTTTTTTTAACCAACGTAGCGTGCAACTTTAAGAGGATGCACACCACAACCTAATGCTAAGACTTTAAAATCTTTAATATCCGAAGACACTACTGCAACAACAATCGATATCACGTTACGCCAACTTATAATGCACAAAGCAAATTTCACCTTCCAAAATTAACACACGGTAAAGCCATATACCGCTGATGTTGACGCAGAGGCAAAATGCGAAGTAACATGAACAGTTTGTGCTGGACCGTAAATTGATCTAATCTGGGGAAGTCAACATCATACGAAAATGGCTAATGCATCTCAGCATCCTCATGTCTACATTGTGTAGGGCTGGACTGTCTCTCCCCTTCTCCCTCCTGGGCTTAATGGATCGCCTTCAGGGCTAAGATAGATGTGCTTTTAGAACACGTTTAAGGGGCCGGCCTCGGTAGAAGATGTTAAATGATCTGGGAGACTTTGTAGTCAAGATTCAGACAGCTTCTCTCTCCTCCCACTCCCCCCTACACACACTTACTCCTTCCTCCTCCCCCTCCCCCACTCCCCATCCCTCCTTTGCCACCCCTCCCTCCTGCCCCTCCCTCCTGCCCCTCCCTCCTTCTCCCTCCCTCCTTCCCCTCTCTCCACCCCTCCCTCCTTCCCCTCCCTCCTCCCCCTCCCTCCTCCCCCTCCCTCCTTCCCCTCTCTCCTCCCCTCCCTCCTTCCCCTCCCCCACCTCCTCCCTCCTTCCACACCCAGACCTCCCCCCCTTCTTCCCCTCCCTCCTTCCCCTCCCTTCTCCCCCTCCCCCACCTCCTCCCTCCTTCCCCTCTCTCCTCCCCTCCCTCCTTCCCCTCCCTCCTCTTCCTCCCTCCTCCCCCTCCCTCCTCCCCCTCCCTCCTTCCCCTCCCTCCTTCCCCTCCCTCCTTCCCCTCCCTCCTTCCCCTCCCTCCTTCCCCTCCCTCCTTCCCCTCCCTCCTTCCTTCCCTCTTTCCCCTCCCTCCTTCCCCTCACTCCTTCCCCTCTCTCCTCCTCCTCCCTCTTTCCTCCCTCCCCCATCTCCTCCCTCCTTTCCCACCCAGAACTCCTTCCCCTCCCTCCTCTCCTCCCTCCTCCGCCTCCCTCCTCCCCCACCTCCCCCTCCCTCCTTCCCCTCTCCTCCCCCTCCTTCCCGCCCTTCTTCCCCTCCCTCCTTTCCCACCCAGACCTCTTCCCTCCCTCCTCCCCCTCCCCACCTCCCCCACCTCACCCTCCCTCCTTCTCCTCCCTCCTCCCCCACCTCACCCTCCCTCCTTCCCTCCCTCCTTCCCCTCCCTCCTCCCCCTCCCTCCTCCCCCTCCCTCCTTCTCTCCCTCCTTCCCTCTTTCCCTCCCTCTTTTCCCTCCCCGAGCTTCGTTAATATATCATGAAATGGACGATGCCCGGACACTATAGACTAATATGTGATGTGTTTCAGGAAAATGAGTCACAAGTCGCAAAATTGATATTTTTCAATGGGATTTATTTACAAGGTCTCTTTATAGGAATGTTCTTATTTTTGTGTCTTCTTTTTTATGTAGCGTTTAATGTCGTATGAATGTATTTACCAGATTTCAAGACTATATATCCTTGCATAACTAAGGTTATCCTATAGAGTATATTTAGCAACTGTAGGAATACTAGTAATATTCCATCCCGAAATATCAAAACTAAAAATATCAAACTTAAAATCTAAAATTACTTGTTAGCTTTCCTAGTGTTTACCATCATTAGAATCGGTTTGATCTCATCTTTTCAAATATGATGATATCTCAAAATCCCATTTTACCGACTTTTGACTCATTTTAGGATAACACATCACATATATCGGCTGAAACCACATCAGCAATTTAATGGGAGTAGTCCAGTTAAGGACTGAAGGCAAAGAGGCTAAAGTACCACAGGTTGATATTGTACAAAGTACTGTTAAAAAAGGCCACCACTTGATATACATTTCTTCTTCCAGGGTTCAATAAGTGGAACCACTTTCACGCACAGACCCATGTCAATTTCCATTTAGCCGGTCAGCCATATCGGGATCACAACCCAAATGCCTTGTATGTGGGTCAGATTTTCAGAAAATGTACAATTGGCAGCTGTACACATTTTAGGAAATTTCACTAAATCTGGCTGAAAAATGATTAATACCAGGTATATCTGAGTATGTTTGGTATCGCATTGATTTAAAGTATCAGTTGTGTTATGTTAAACTGCGTTTTGAAGCTCATTTTTGTCCTAAATGTGGGTTATTTGAGACGATTGGTGAAGGCGAATTGTACATTTTCTGAAAAACTGACTCATTTGCGTTCTGGCCATATTTTCCCTCCCTTCTAGGGTACTTGTCATTTTTGATGCATAAGTCACTGGGGACTGTATGAAATATATATCTATGGGTGCCCCTATATATAAGTCGTTTTACTCGGGGCAGGTTAATGGGGCTTTTTTCATATACTACTTCCAGTTGCTATTACTCGCAGTGCTGCTATTTTCTACTAAGCAGGGACTCTCTCGTAAACTACTTAATGCCGGTGAGATGTGATGAAGTTGGTCTGTTGGCTGGTCTAGGGGCGGGTCTAGGCTGGGGGCGAGGGGTGGGGTTGGATGAGTGTGGGGCGGGGGGTGGGGCGAGGGGCGGGGCGGGTGCTGTTAAAGGGGCAGATTTACAGAAAATATAAAATTGTCAGCTGTACCAATAGGGGATTTGCATGTCACACAACGCATGTCTACTGCAGTGCATACTGGGATAGATTCTGTTGAAATGTGACATAGAAATATCTGGCAACATTTTCATCGAAAATTGCAAGAATGTTTTCACCAATATCTGAGCTTGTATAAATCATCTATGAAAACCAAATGCACAATGGGAAAGATGGGGACTTGTGTCATGAAAACATGTAGAACAAATGGATGTTGACATTGTCGCATTGGTAAATATTCCAAGCTGAACATGGCATGTTTTATATAGGTTTTATACTGTACCATTAGTCCCATAATTCCATGCGAATCAAGATTCAAAATGGCGGCTATGCAAATCCCCTATTTGGTAAGTTCGGGCAAATTAGAGTGGAATATTTCAAATGCTATGCATATCCAAGTTTCTTTGGCATTGTGTTGATTACAAGTACCTCTTTCCTAGTCTTCAACTGCATTATGAACGTAATTCTCTCTTAGATTTGGATTATTTAAGAGGATAGGGGAAGCTGAATTGTACATTTTCAGAAAGTTTGACCCTAAAGCTGCATTCTCAGCTATTATGACAAAGACAATCTTATCAAATATTATGACTTATAAAGCTGAAATCAGCAATATTCTGATACAATGCTGAGGCAGGCTATACAAAGACTCGCTCCAGACACTTGTCACAGAGTCGCCTATATGTACTGTGCACTAGTAGTATAACCAAATGAGTATATGTCACAGGAAAATGTGTAACAAGTCGCAGAAAATGAATTTTGAGATAGCAAATTTTCCGGTAACATCTCATTCTCTTCTCTTCCACTTTCCATTGTCTTCGTATATATTATAATTATATTCCATTTCGACAGTTAATCAATTTTCTTTATTCTTTATTTGCAATGTCTAGTGAATACAGATGAGGCAGTTCTGGATCGGGTCTTCCTGCGCATGCCTTACTATATGGGTCAGATCTTTAGAGAATGTAGGGCCTACAATTTGCAGATCTATATATTTAGTAAGTTTGTTAAATTAGACTGAGAAATGGTCAATATACTAGGTATATCTGAGTATATTTAATATTGCCTTAATTCAAACAATCTGTTTGGTTAAGGTGAACTGAATTCTGAACCTTTTGAAGCTTATTTTCGTCTTAAATTTGGATTATTTGAGAGGATTGGTGAAGGGGAGATGTACATTTTCTGACGATTTCACCCATAAGGATTTGACTAGTTAGTTCAGGGTTAACAGTGAAGGTACTTGTCGTTGTTGTCATAGAGCCAACGCCCACAATACAGTATATGGGTCAAATCGTCAGAAAATGTACAATTCGCATTCACCAATTCTCTCAAAAACCCAAATTTAAGACAGAAATGAGCTTCAAAATACAGTTTAATATAGCAAAAGGGATATTTTAAAACAACACAATACAAAATATACTCAGATACGTCATCATTTCTCAGCCTAATTTAACAGAAATTACTAAATGTGTAGAGCTGTCAATTGTACATTTTCTGACGATCTGACTCATACAGCAAGATTATTATACGTAGAAAATATGTACATAAAAAGGTATACACGTACGAAATGGAATAAGCAGGTGATATATAGATGGTGACAGAAAGTTACTTGGTGGCTAAACTGCAGTCATTGAATTAGTCCCAATGTAATGAGTTCCGCCGCATGGGGAGTGGTATTCACAGTGCAGATCTATTCATGGGTGAAATCACCAAAAATGTACAATTCACCTTCACCAATCCTTTCAAATAACCCGAATTTCAGACGAAAATAAAGTTCGAAAGACAGTTCAACATAAAGAAACAGAATGATCTTGTATTGACCAAATTGCCGCCTAATTTAGCAGAATTTACTAAATGTATACAGCTGCCAATTGTACATTTTTTGAAAATCTGACCTATATATATATATAATCGGAACTATATTTTTAAAAAGACAAAACATTTTTATATATCCATTATATCATAGTTTCTTTGAAAATACGCTTAATTAATGTCTGGTTAGTTTGCATGTGTTGTCATACAATACAAAATTTCGTTAACGTTACTCCAATGAGTCTAGGCTCAGAGATGAAAATGTCCCTCCAAACTGAGGTAAAGCCTCTCGCTCCAAACCACTTAATACCATTCGAATCCCATTAGGACGCCTACTCCAAGGCTGGTAAAGCCATTAGCGCAGTCTGCGTCCAATCACTGACATACTGTGAGCCCCTAGACTGTACTTTCATTTATATATGGATCATATTCATCTCATCCCATGTATTCCATAATATCTCTGCATACGATCTCTCGAAATGTCATACAAATAAAAAGTTGTAGTTGTATAAGAGTTGTATAAGTCTGAGTTCATCGACTATCTTACTTGCACACACCATTGCACCTGTAATATCACTATGTGGGTCAGATTTTCAGAAAATGTACAATTGGCAGCTGTACACATTTAGTAAATTATGCTAAATTAGACTGAAAAATGGTCAAAACTACGTATATCTGGGTATATTTGATATTGCCTTGATTCAAACAATTTGTTTGGTTATGTTGGACTGAATTTTGAAGCTCATTTTGGTCTTACATTTTGGTTATTTGAGAAGATTTGGGAAGGAGAATTGTACATTTTCTGGCGATTTCACCCATGTAAGAGGACTACACATAAATCCCTTTCAGCTTTAGAATTTCGTGAAGAATATTGAAAACAGGAGATTGTCTAAAAACAACTTCATTATTCCTGTGCCTCATCCAATGCATATGTTTAATTTCTCGTCAATATTTCTTATACAATAAGACAGTCAATAGCTTGCCATGAGGAAGGCGTTAGTGCTGAGCCTAATGGGTTCTTATTTGTGCATCTTTCCTTCGTTTTATGAAGCAGGTTTAGAGAGAGAGATCTGTTGTCCCTTTTAACATAAGGGTCAGATCTTCAGAAAATCCTCTCAAATAACCCATATTAAGACAGAAATGAGCTCCAAAATGCAGTTTAACATAACAGCACAGATACTATAAATCAATGCGATACCAAATATACTCAGATATACCCGGTAATTTTCAGCCTAATTTAGCAACATTTCTGAAATATGTAGAGCTGGCGATTGTACATTTTCTGAAAATCTGACCCATTAGTATTATAACCTTCAATACATACAGCCTTATCTTAATGCATATACTCCCCCTGTATGCTACCTTCAACGCCCTCTGTGTTAATTCAGTACGACTCAACGGATAGGAGTCGAAGTTAATGAACATACGTCCAACTACCCCCCCTAAAAATAACACAGTCTAGGCTCAAAGTTGAGAGAGTCCCTTCCAACTAAGGGAAAGCCTCCCTAGTCTAGGCTAAGATGATAGAGTTCCTTCAAACGGAGGGAAGGCATCTCGCCTCAGACAGCATGTGCCATTATAATTTCATTAAGACTGCAAAATGTCATTATAATCCGATTAAAACGCCTAGTTCTAGACCGGGAAACTGAAGTAGGCGCCCAATCACTGATATACCACTCCTATCTGATCTGGGGGTTTGGGCCTAGACTGTCCCGCTCCAAAACGCAAAATGCCATTATTATATAATTAGCACCGTAACATACCAATATAATCCCATTAGGACGCCTACTCCTGACCCAGAAATGCCATTACCACAGTAGGCGTCCACTCACAGACATACCATTCTTATATTTGAGCCTAGACTGAACATAAAATTGTCAATATTGCAATTACTCATAACAAAGTTGATAATATATTACCAAGCCTTGAATAAAAGTGAAAAAATCAAAATGTAACGTAGTCAGATTTAACATGATAGGAAGATTTAGCAACCACAATGCACCAACACAACACTAACGCATCCACTAACTATTTGTACATTACTGCCACTGTGGGGATATCTCGAGATGTGCTAGGCCGAGGGTATCTGCATTGCAGGCCTCTCGAGATATCCCCACAACTGTAATAATGTATTAACAGTTAGTGGATGCGTTAGTGTTGTGTTGGTGCGTTGTGTTGTGGTTGCTAAATCTCCCTATTATCTATTAAAATTACAATTCAGTAGATGATAGCTTCCAAATGTAGTCATCTCCTCGAGCAGGACCATGTATACACACACCTACTTTTATCGCTGCCCACTTAAGTCTAATGTCTCTCCGCTGGCACGATACATATATATAGGGCGTTCCAATATTATTCTAACCTGTCGCGGCACATTTAATCGAATATTATGAATACCCAAACGCACTTGCTCTCCCCAAACAACCCCAAATTGTATGGACGCTGATATGGATCCTGCCACGGTCGCCCAATATACCTACAGGGTCCGATCGTCAGAAAATGTCCAATCGCCACTTCAACACATTTAGCTAATTCTTCTAATTTAGGCTGAAACGTGACAAATACAAGGCCAATCTGAGTAGATATGGTATGGCTTAGATCCAAATAATCTGTTTGGTTATGTCAAACCTGTCAAACTATGTTTTAGACCTCATTTGGGACCAAATTTGGGATATTTGAGAGGATTGCTGAAGATTGAATTGTACATTTTCAGACAATCTAACCCACAATCTCATGAGCTAAACGTGAAGGCAATGTAGCGGACACAATTTGTGAGCGGGCTGATTTTTTGGTATTCATATTGAAGCACTGAGCGTGGCTATATATTGGCATGGCTCGATGGCTACATTAATTAAGAGGGTTAAAACCTACTAGGAATGCTTGATTAATCAATGAAGAGCGGGCACCTAAACAATTATCTTCCCTCTTAATGACTTATATTGTCTATAAGTATCTGTAGCACATATTTTACCCTTAATGAGCAATGTGTATGGCGTGGAAATAAGGTCTTTATTGCAAGGCCACTATTATTAACACTTCTGCAGCATGGGTATTTGGATGTTTTAGGTGAACAAGCACATTATTGTAATTTCCCCGCGTTCTTCTATATGGGTGATGTTGCCAGAAAATGTATAATTCGCCTTCACCAATTTTCTCAAATAACCCGAATTTCAGACGAAAAAAAGTTTAAAATACAGTTCAACCTAACCAAATAGATTGCTAGAATTAATGCAATGCAGAATATACTCGAATTATATATATAGTATTGGCCAAATTGCAGCCTCACTTAGCAAAATTTACTAAATGTGCACAGCTGCCAAATGTACATTTTCTGAAAATCTGACCCACATCTCCCTTCTTCCAATTTCTGAACTTTTACAAAGCATATTACGCAGACAATGGACACCGCCCAGCATATAACATGTGGATCTAGTATTATATGTCAGCCCCATTAACCCCTAGACAAACGTAAGGATTTAAGGGCCTAGTCCACACAGCTGATTCTCATGGGATTCTCATAGAATTTAGTGGAAAAGAGTCCTCTGTGGTGCAAAATCTGTTGCAAAATCGCATGAGAATCGGCTTAGTGGACAAGACCCTGTACTCCATGTTGGTGTATGTACCACATGCTATTTGTACGGATGGGAGTAGTGTGGTAATTTGCTCCAATCCTATGCATGTGGTATGACTTCCAGTCTCCAGTAAACATAGCCATATAAGGTAAGCATAGCAACATGGGAGTTAATATAGAACCTAAATTCGAATGTGGAACTTTATGTTTGTTTTTTTCCCTAACCCACTCGCCTATCGGCTCGTAGGCCACGAAAAAACCATACATCTTGGACAGTGCAATAGTGTCCCTTGTACCACATTCTCATCAGGTTCTATCTATTTACCTCAGCAACAAACATGAGGTAATTGCAACCTATCACAACCTATAAGAGAGACAATAGCATTGCTATCCGTCACCGTGACAGTGACAGCAGTTTGACCCACGTGCAGGCAAATTAACGTAGAGGCTCTAATAGTGACAGCAAGTGGCCTACCAAGTGTGGAGACAGGATATGAAAATGACAGTTGTCATTAGGGCGTCATGAATATATTCAGTGGCTATAACAATCCGCTGCCCTTGGAGGTGGTGGTTGCCAAAATGTGCTGTGACACAGGGAAATGAGTCACAAGTAGCAAAAAAAAATGTTTGAGATATCATCATATCTGTAAAGATGAGATCAAGCCGATTCTAATGATGGTAAAAACATTAAGGACATTTGATAAGTATTTCTTTATTTTATTCCGCTGCCCTTGGAGATGTTGGGAATTTGCCTCTAGTTTATAATATTTATTGTAATTCTTTTCCAAGATTAGATAGCCTGATTAGATGCACGTGCGCTGTAGGTGCTGTTTTTTAAAAATATTATTGTTTTGAAATTCAATGAGTGAGTGTTACAATCGCCCTTATGAGGCTTGTTAGCCCGTTGGTATTATTAGTATTGTTTAACGCTCTCTCTTATTTCTTTTTTCATAAACAAATATTCTCTCTGATGGCAGCTAGTATATCTGCAATAAAAGTTGTCCAATTCAATCCAATAATAAAACGACAAAAGTCACTTGTGTCAGTCTTCCTTTTGTTGTTTATTTATACTTATTGCATTCTCTAGTAGTATTAGTAGATTCAATTTTAGGATCTTTATGATTTATGTCTACTGTGGTTGTGATATCAGCTGAGTAATTGATAATTGTAATTTTTGACTTCATATTTCGGACGAAAACAATCACCTTAGATGGTTATACGTATTTGATAACGTGTTAAATGTATTGGCCAATATTCAAAAAGAAATAGTAAACAGTAAATCAGGATTTCTGAGAATAGCATCATAGATGTAATGTAATTTCTGAATACAAAATCTAAAACTCTGAAACGCTAACACTCTTGCAAAAATGCCATCCATATCCTCAAGCATAAGCAAATCAACAAGTAAATGATATTCTTCAACTGTTAACTTATTCTACGGGATCAAACGATACTCCTGTTTTGAATGTTTAAAAATGTCAGAGATTGAGTCACCATATTTATGTTAAGACAAAGATTTCTCTGAAAACGAAACCTTCTGTGCTGTCCCGTCATAACCTTTTTACATTGAAGACGAAATGAGTTATTTATTATAAATTCTCTCAGGTGGCAGATTCAGAATCACTTGTGTTTCTAATATGTGATGTGTTTCAGGAAAATGAGTCATAAGTCGCAAAATTCATATTTTCCAAAGTGATTTATTTATAAGATATGTTTGTTGGAATATTCTAATTTTTAGGATGCTTAATGCTGCCAGTAACATTAATACATGAACAAAATTTCAAGGCAATGTATTAAATATATTTATGCATTCCTAAGGTCATCTTATTGAGTATATTTAGGTAATTTATTAGTAATAATCCTACCAAAGATATTAATAACTATAAGTATTTCTATATTTTAAGTTTGATGTTTTTATTTTTGAATGGGCAATTACCAGTAAAACACTTGGCGAAGTTGAATTATACATTTTCTGAAAACCTGACCCAGCTACTCCTGTGTGTATCTACCTACTCCTTTTTCTATCTATCTACTCCCCTCTCTCTCTATCTATAAGATGCTTTAATCTGCATGACAGCAAGCAGGTTCCCACCAAGGATTTGACTCATTGACCATAAATACATCGCACCCGTGTGAACTTTTCCTGGCGGTCTCTCCCCTATCTTTAGAGTCGGCAAACCGAACAAAACCGGTAATGGGAACTAAGCCAAGGTCCTTCATCTCAACGACCTCGCTGTGGCCTCCCGAATCAGGAAGCTCGGAAAGAATGGTCCCTGGGAAGGTGGCGGCCCAGCTCCCTCATATCTTTCTCTCCCTTTTCCCTTGATGGGTCAGATTTTCAGAAAATGTACAATTCGTCTTCGCCAATCCTCTCAAATAACCCACATTTCAGAAAAAAATAAATGTTAAAATACAGTTCAACATAAGTAGACAGATTGCTAGAATCAATGCAATGCCGAATATTCTCGAATTTAGCTCGTATTGACCAAACTGCAGCTTAATTTAGCAGAATTGACTAAATGTGTAGAGCTGCCAATTGTACAATTTCTGAAAATCTGACCCTGTAACACTCTGTACATGATTACCTCGTGTAGCGTTGGTGATTGAGCAAATCCTTTTTCCAGAGGAGCATTTTCGTTATTATTAGAAGGTAGGGACAAAGGTCTATGTCCCTATCCTAGCTTTTAAGTCGGTTTGTGCCCGGTCTCTAATGTACCTCGTCAAGGGGAGGAGATTTAATAGACTGACAGCCACTGATTTCAGGGCTAACTTTGCCTGACACGGGGCACATCTGCCTTTGGACAAGCTGGGTTCTCCTCGATCAATCTTTTGTGGACCAAGGCCTCTTGGCTAACTATGTCAGGTTAATGGAGTTCTCCTAGCCTCCCTAACTGGCATGGAATTAATCAGAGTTTATTGCTTGAACAAGCGTTAATATTTACTCGAATTGTTATTTTTTGTTGCGCCATGAAAGGGAAAGACATGCACTGTCAAAGAGAAGTGCGATGTGTCCCAGGAAAATTTGTCACAAGTTGCAAAAAATGGATTTGGAGATTACAACATATTCGAAAAGATGAGATCAAGCCGATTCTAATGATAGTAAACATGCAGTAGGGCATTTAATACGTAATTCTATATCATTATTTTTGAAAAAAAAAGTTTGCAATAGTTTTGGGTGGGCAAAATTTTACTAGTAAAGTGGCTAAATATATTCCATAAGATGACCTTAGAAATGAAAGATATATTTGATACACTTTCTTGAAATTGGGTATGTGCATTTATACGACAAACAGCATTAAATATCCTAAAAATAGAAACATTCCCACAAATACATATTGTCAATAAAACACTTTGAAAAATATCAATTTTGCGACTTGTGACTCATTTTCCTTTAACACATCACAAGGTATTGCCTAAACTCGCGTGATCTTATCATAGGGATTCCATATGAACAATGGTGATGACTGGCGAGAGATATGGGTCAGATCTTAAGAAATGTACAATCTGCAGATCTACATATTTAGTAAATTTTATTAAATTAGACAGAGAAATGGTCAATATACTATGTATATCTGAGTAAATTTAATATTACCTTGATTCAAACGATGTGTTTAGTTATGTTGGACTGAATTTTGAACCATATTTTTGTCTTAAATTTGGATTATTTGAAAGGATTGGGGAAGGGGGAATTGTACATTTTCCGGCGATTCCACCCATATTCTCCTTGCCTCAATGAAAAACAAGGCCTGCTCCGAGGTAGGATCATCATTCGACCGCTGATTGATCACCTTTGTGTCAAACCTCTTTCAATCTGTGTGGAAATAATTTTATAAAAGCTTCGCCGAATTCACCGCGGAGATGCCCTCCAGTCAGGGAAAACAATAGCAAAATCATTAGATGCCTTGAGCTATTGGCAGAAGAGGCCGATGCTCTTATTTTTGCTCGACGGATGAAGAGCTCGCGACCGCCGATGAGTAAGTGGCTCGGAGGGAGGTATCTCCGGGGAAATTTAGAAGAAGGTACCTTCTTGCAAGTGCGGCAAACGACAAGTGTGCGTCAATTAGGGCGCCGTGGCAGAACGAAAAGAAGCCCCGTGCCTTAGCGTCCCCAAGTTAGCTTTCGGCTGATTAGATCTCACACTTGGCTACCTCTAACGATCCACAATCAATGCTTCTTTGTCAGATTAGGAGCGATGTTGATAACAGAAGGGAGAGGAACCAAACAGGGCCGACAAGGGCGCCGCCGTCTAGCGGTGCAAAAAGTCAATAAGGTAGCTTTTCTTGACGCGGAGGATGCCTCCTCGCAAGGTTAAACATGCATGCGCGCGGGGTTTAGTACTATATGGGCCAGATCTTCATAAAAATGTACAATTCGCCTTCACCAATCCTCTCAAATAACACACATTTATGACAGAAATGAGCTTCAAAATGCAGTTTAACATAACAGAACTGATACTTTAAATCAATAGGATACCAAATATACTCAGATATACCCGGTATTCTTCATTTTTCAGTCTCATTCAGCCTAACTTCCTAAATGTGTAGAGCTGCCAATTGTACATTTCCTGAAAATCTGACCCAGATGCGATTGAATGCAAATTGGGGTATTTTTCGACTTTTTTCCTGCTGCTATCGAGCAGCATGGTTTCGGACAAACAACAGATGCATTGTTTGAAGGCGCGAGTCAGAAGTTTTTGCACAGATTCATGCGACGATAGACTGACTATATGTTGGGCACCATATGAAATATGTAATGTGTTGCAGAAAAATTGGTCATAAGTTGCAGAAGAATGGATTTTGAGATATCATAATATTTGAAAAAAATGAGACCAAGGGGATTCCAATGATGGCAAAGATTAGGGTGTCTAATAAGTATTTCAATGAATTAATATCAATCACTAGTAAATTAGCTAAATATAATACTCAGGACGACCTCAGAAACGTATAGATCCATTTAGCACACAGTCTTGGAATTTGGTACATGTATTGCTACTACAAAGAACATTAAACTGTCAAAGAATGAAAACATTCCTATACAGACATTTGAAAATTACCAATTTTGCAGCTTGTGACTCATTTTTCTGTGACACATCTCACTTGTTAAAACGTTTTAGTCTGTGCCAGCCGATATCGGGTAAGACAATTGGACTTCTTTTATCTTTTTAAAATTTCCTTTAAAGGCCTATAATATATTTAAAGCATCTTTACAGCATTGAAGAAGGACATTGTAATATTCAGCTGCGCATTTAAAGTTCACAATTCAATGTCTGCTATCGATATGGAAGTATCAGCGAGTATGTGGAGGAGCAGGGTTTTAAAGCCTCTATTTATAATTCATAATCAATATATGGGTCAGATTTTTCGAAAATGTACAATCGCCAGCTCTACACATTTAGTTAACTCTTCTAATTTAGGTTGAAAAGTCACAAATACAAGGTCAATCTGAGTAGATATGGTATGGCTTAGATTCAAACAATCTGTTTGGTTATGTTAAACTGTATTTTGGACCTCATTTTGGGATATTTGAGAAGATTGGTGAAGGTTGAATTGTACATTTTCTGGTAATCTGACCCATAGACGCCCTTCTTTGGTCCAACAGTAAAATCTATGTCATAATGGAGTGGAATTAGAACGGAACCTGAGGAGCGATGCAGCAAAAACCTCTCCATCGACAATTCAATTAGGAACCGTTAGTAGACGAGCACCTTGTCACGAGGTATTAGACATAATTTGTTAGTCAGAAAGGACAATGTGGATAAATTCTAATTTTGTCAGGGAAAAATGGGATCTTGAGAGTGGAGCTATTTGATCAGGGTAGCTGGTACTGTAGACATTATCATGCCGGTGATGAGGCTTAAATAGCCCAGCCAGAAGTAATCTAATACCATTGGAAGAAAAATGATTGGGCGTATATATGCAATATTGATGGTTATAATCCGCGCTGTCTCGTCAACGTTCAATTTACTATAGTCGCTATTCTCCGTTTCTTCATATGAATGTGATGTGTTTCAGGAAAATGAGTCACAAGTTGCAAAATGGATATTTTTCAAAGTATTTTATTTGCATGATGTCTTTTGTATGAATGTTCTCATTTTTAGGTTATCTAATGTTTCTTATCGTATGAATTTGTGTACCAACATTTTGACCGTGTATTCAATATATCCATTCATTTCTACGCTCATCATAATATAGAGTTAATTCAGCTAACTTTACTAGTAATTATCCACCCAGAAATATTGCAAAAATCTTTTTCAAAAATAAAAATATCGAACTGAAAATATAGAAACACTTATTAGACCCTAGACCTGCCTTCTGGTACCGCCCCTGACGTGTACACAATTTCAAGGTAATATATTAAATATATCTATGCATTTCTAAGGTCACCTTAGGGAGTACATTTAGGTACTTTATTAGTAATTATCCACCCACAAATATTAATATATTTTTTTTCAAAAATAAATTTAATCAAGATTACATATAGAAACACTAGTATGATGTTTATAGTGTTTACCATCATTGGAATCCGCTTGATCTCATCTTTTCAAATATGACAATATCTCAGAATCAATTTTTTGCGACTTGTGACTCATTTCTGTGTAACACATCACATATATAAGGGAATCCACCCCTTCTCTCTTTCTATTCTGGTTAAGTAGTCCTTTCCAATGATGCTTCTTCTACCTTATGATGGATCGGCAAGCCTGCCAAAGGACATTAATTTTTCAGTAATTAGCGAAGTATTTGTCTCACACCTCCATTGTTATTGAGATTTGCCCAGGCTTGGTAATGGTGGGAGACGACGCTGGAGGAGGGGTTGAGCTAGCTCTGGGAGATCTTATTAGGGGATCTTTACTAATAGCATCTGCAATTTGAGCCTAAAATTCAAAGGCTGTTATTCTCCGGATGTGATGCCATTGTCTCAATGTTAAGGGTTGTATCTAATAATAGGGAGATTTAGCAACCACAACGCACCAACACAATACTAACGTATCTATTAATTATTAGTAAATTATTACCGTTGTGGGGATATCTCAAGAAGCCTGCAATGCAGATGCCCTCGGCCTAGCGCCTCTCGAGATATCCCCACATCAGTAGTAATGTACAAATAATTAGTGGATGCGTTTAATAGTGTTGCGTTTGTGCGTTGTGGTTGCTAAATCTCCCTATTGTTACATTTGGGGAGGGGGAGGGGGAGTTCATTAATCATTTCCCTATCTGCCAGAGCTTGCTTTAAAGATTATTTTAATTGCTACCCAAAAACTGAAGTTATAATAATGCTGTGATCAAAATAATTACAGCATAAGAGTCAGATCTTCAAAAAGTGTACAATCGGCAGATCTACACATTTAGTAAATTCTGCTAATAGTAGGCTAGAGTCAATATAAGCTCAAAAACAGCCAAACCTAGAACAAATTGCAACAAAACGTTTTATGATTGTTTCTAGTAATTTCAGATAACAACATATCAAATGTTGGACAAAATCGGAGTTCAGGAAAGTACAAAAAAACGCAAAACAAAATGGCCACCACTAATGATTTTAGACACAATATTTCAGGGTAAAATCAAGATAAAACGTCATATCTCAGCTCCTGCTAGCCCAATAGGCAAGAACCGAAATGCTGTCTTTAGGTCGAAATACCACATCTGGCACTGATTTCAGACAGGCACCGGGGGCCTATCTGAAAGTGGGTGGGGCACTGACCACAGCTGTTGGTACACACCCGCTCAAACACAGTGCGGGTGCATGCATTATGCACTCAACCTGCACCTACACACAGCATTTGTTCTGTAATTTCTTTTCCATAACTATTAAAGGAACATTAAGTAAGATGAAGATAGAGCATGGTGTTGTCTCATATATCCTAAAGTTTTGTGGCAATATTAAATGTTTTTCTGTCTCTAAAATTACATTTAATGAAGGGTCCTCTCTGGGTCCATTGAAACCTGCACCCTCATAATGTAAACACAGGTGGCTTGACCCCTCTTCCGGTCAAAATTCCCCATCCTCCTCTACTCTGGCCCCAGTCTACCAGTCAGCATGTCCCATTCCGAATCTTGGCTATTACCATGTATGATACCACTTTTTCTAGGTTTTGAGGGTCAATGAATCTATTTCTGCAATACCTTTTATGTTTCAAGGTCATTTTCAAGGTCAAAATCCAATATGGCTGCCACCAGTAAAACGAATATATCATATCTCAGCTCCTGTTGGAACTAGTATACTACATCCGTGAATAATGCTACTTTCTCTAGGTTTCAAAGTCTGAGGATTCCATTTCTGAAGTATTCTTTTGTGCTTCAATGTCATTTTCCAGGTCAAAATCAAATATGGAGGCCACTTGGAAAGAGAATATCTCAACTCCTAGTACCAGATGTATGTGTACATTTTCTAGACTTTGAGGATTGTGTTCTGCTTTCGCCCATTATCGCTCACTGGCGCCCGATTTCTCTTGGTCGATTCAACTTCAAATTTTTGTATATATATAAACATATACAGCAACCTAATATTGATACATTCAGTCCTGTAGGTCAGACAATGAGTACATTTGATTAGATTCTTTTTGTCGTAATAGTTAGGAATGTGGCTTTAAAATCCACAGCTTTGGAGGTTCCAATTTCTACTGATAAGTTAGAACCTACTGAGCAGCTTTGTCCAAATGTGCGATTCCATCTCCCTACACCAAGGCAGCACGTAAACTATTTCCTTTAAGGACTTCATTAGGCAAGAGTCCCTCCTCCTCCTTCTGGATACCATCTTAATTTCTTACTTCACCAGCGAGTTGCCAGTGCCCACGGACCTGTCAATACTAACATCAATCTTGCTTAGGGACTGTTCATTTTTAACCACTAGGGGGGAGGGGGGGAGTGAGTGAGATTGGTTGCTTTACGCCCTTATCAACACATTTAATATGGTTATATCAAGGGCGGGAGAGCTGAGAGGGAGTGAGTGAGATTGGTAGCTTTACGCCCTTATCAACACAAAGTGGAAGTGTTGTATCAAGGGCGGGAGAGCTGAGAGGCAGGCAGTTTATGGTCATACCCAGGAAATAGAGATGGAGAAGAAGGGAGAGAGAGACAGAGAAAAAGAGACAGAAAGGCACTTTATGGTCTTACCCAGGAGCAACCACTGGCGGGGTGTGTGTGGTGGGGGAAGGAGAATTTTCAGGGGAGGCCACCTTTTTTGTACAGACTTTGAAGAGGGGGAACAGCTTTTTTTGCACAGACACTAAAGGTGTGTGTGGGGGGGCGGGGGCATTTTTTTTTACACAGACTCAGAACTACAATCATCTAGGGGGGGTCATGACATTTTGCACAAGACTTTAAGGGGTGGGGGCGGTCATACAATTACGCACAATAATTTTTCCAAATTCTGCACTCCCCCCGCTCCCAGTAGTTAACTATGAACACTCCCTTAAGAGGGCAGTTGCCACACCTTGGTGGGCGTGTTTCAATTACGGTCCAGAGGGGAGCCTCATGATGTAATATATCCATCACATGTAGTGTGTAATTTGTGGGGCCAGCCCAACATAGAGTGTATTCCTTGTTAATCAACACTCTACAGAGGCCAGTTCCTATACAGTACTTTGTCTGCGCTTTCAAAGCAATTACAGAAGAAGCATTCATCAAAGTGTTAGTGTAATTGAAAGAGAACAGGCATATTTTAGTAGGATAAAATAATGTAACAGAAATACTTAATACAATATGTCATGCATTTAAATATTTTTCGTCCATTTTGTCCATTTTGTATTTATTTAGAAGGGGGAGGCATAACCCGGAATACCTGCACACTAAAGCCCTGCCCACACACAGCCGATTTGCCTCCCGATTGTGCTCCGATTTAGGTCTTCTGGTGAATCCTATGATTTCATTTGTAATCCTTGTTTATGTTTTTGAAATAAGATGAACCACTATTGGAGATGAAATCATAGGATTCACCAGAAGACCTAAATCGGGGGACAATCGGGAGGCAAATCGGCTGTGTGTGGGCAGGGCTTAAGAGCAGCGTTCCATGTCCGATTTCACATATTCTAGGATTATAACATAAGGCCCTAGTCCACTAAGCCGATTCTCATGCGATTTTGCGCCGCAGAGGATGGGAATCGGCTTAGTGGACTAGGCCCTGTAGAGGATAATGTAACAAATCCAAGGACTTGAAAATGAATAGAGCATATATATAGGAAGCAGGATGGATTATGAAACAGAAAACATGCAAGGAAACACAATATTCGCTTTACAGCAGAAAGGTCATTTAACAGCGATTCTGACAGTCAGCACTAAATATACTCCATGATAGAATACTATAGAAATGCTCCTCATCAGGTTAAGATTGCGTATTTTATCATCTTTGTATCCTTTTCAGTAAAGATCATTTCCTTAAAACTTAAGTTCTAGCCTTTGTGACTCTGTTCTGTTTTCTCCTATAACACAAAGGGCACTATTTTATTTGATATAGAAAAACTGGCTTCTTATGGTAATATCATACGTCATGGGTAGTGTTTTGTCCCCAATCGGAAAGGATATCTATGTGAAATAGGAAAAATCCAAGACTTTTCTTATGGGAATATCTTTTTCCTTTTTGGAATGTCCTTTTCCCTTTTGGAACTTCCTTTTCCCTTTTGGAACTTCCTTTTCCTTTTTGGAATGTCCTTTTCCTTTTTGGAATGTCCATTGTCTCAGGCTATTCTCAGTTCTTTTCACCCAAATGTACCATGATGTATTCCTATGCCAACATGTATATATGTCCAATGATGCAATATGGGGTTGAGAGGGAGAGGGAGGGAGTGTGGGTGACGGTGAGAGGGAGAGGGAGAGGGAGAGGGAGATTGGGAGAGGGAGGGGGAGCAGGAAAGAAAGGGTGGGATGGAGAGGGAGGGTGAACCGGAGGGTGAGAGGGGAGAGGTAAAATTGTAGCCGCACCCGGGTTCGAACCCACCCATGTTCATGCCACTGGGCCGACCCAGCACTTTATACCACTCGGCCACCCACCCCACCCCACCCCACCCCACCTCACCCCCACTACACCCCACCCCACCCCACCCCACCCCACCCCACCACACCCCCACTACACCCCACCCCACCCCACCCCACCACACCCCCACTACACCCACTCCACCCCACCTCACTCCACCTCATCCCTCTCCCACTCCAACACCCCACTCCAACAACCCACTCCACATCACCCCCCCACTCCACCACACCCCACCCCACCACACCACACCACACCCCACTCCCCCCACCACCACCCCATCCCCCCCACCACACTCCACCCCCCCCCCCCCCCCCAACCCACCACATCCCACCCTACCCCCCCCCCCCCACCACACTCCACCCCCCCCCCCCCCCCCCACCACACTCCACCCCCCACCCCCCCCACCCCCCACCCCATCACCCCCCCACCCCACCCCACCACACCCCACCACACCACACCACACCACACACACCCCCAACCCACCACATCCCACCCTACCCCCCCCACACCCCCACACTCCACCACACCCCACCCCATCACCCCACCCCACCCCACCACACCACACCACACCACACTACACCACACCACACCACACCACACCACACACCCGACCACCCCACCACACCCCACCACACCCCACCCCACCACACCCCACCGCCCCATCCCACCACACCCCACCCCACCCCACCACACCACACCACACCCACCACACCCCACCCCACCACACCACACATTCTATCAAATAGACTACTACTAAGACGACATTAAATAATCAATAACAATTCCACCTAATAGACAGACTAGTTCCTATTTTCAATACCATACAGTCAGCCCTATACACACCCTCCCCTATTACATATGTAGTTCATTCACTCCGCCCGATTCCCTATTCAAGCCATTCGCTTCAAAGGCTCTGATAGTTTTTCCTCTACCTCTGTTGATATTCACAACTTGGCTCAGTGCCAGCCTTTAAGCTGCTCGAGTCACAGATCAGCGTTAATATGGTCTGAAGGACATTGGTGACACATTCATGGGTCAGATTTCCAGAAATTGCACAACCTACACTTCTACACATCTCTCAAATTCTGCTAAATTAGAGGGAAAAATGAGTATATCTGAGTATATTCTGTATTGTATTCATTCAATGCACCTGTCTGGTTGGGTTGAACTGTATTTTGGACCTGATTTTCGTCTGAAATTTGCGTTATTTGAGAAGATTGGTGAGGGTGAATTGTACATTTTTTGTAAATCTGACCCATTTATCACTGTACCCCTGAGTTACTCTTTGAAGGTGTAAAATTAGACACAAGGTGCAGTGGGAGCTAGTGGGACTGTCTTGCTCTATTATACCTGTCAGTTATTCCCTCTGAAGTATTTCTTTGCTTCCTATTCAATTGATTTTTCTTCTTCTTCCTTCCGATGAGTGAATGACAATTGTTTGGTTTAGAGTAACCTCCTCCCCAGAGTCTTTATGGGTGAAATAGCAGTGTGTCTGTATACATCATTCAATATGATGCGTGTAGTTAGTGGTAGATTGATTTTGATTTGAAAAATATTTTTATTCCGGACTAAGGACATTACATCACTGATGCTATTCTCAGAATTGCCTGATGTTACAAAAAACTATTACAATACTTTAGAACATACTCCGCGAGATGACAATGCAGAAGTTAATATTTATATAAAGAGGTAATCTAGATAATATAAACTAGCTGCCCCTGTCTATCACCGGGTAGACATGCCCTCTTCCCTTCATGTCCCTTCCCCATGGGTAGAACTTATAAAACAAAGGTCCAAACAGACCTGTAGATCTATTTAAAATGTAGTTTACAGAGGTGACGCAAAAACCCCTTCCCTCTCCTCCCTCCCATCCTCCCCGTTTCCCCACCCGGCCCCATATCTTTCCCCATCTTCCCAGTCATCTCCAGCATGCAGGAATATGTTGCTTCCCCATCCTCCCTTGTTCACATCACACAAAATCATAAAGTAAGAAATTCAAACGCCTTAATTTTTCCTCTGCCCTTTGATGGGCGCTTACTGTGAGGCATGTTGCTGGGGAGCGTCTCTACGACGACGACGTTGCGTTGCCAAATAGGCGGGCGCAACTTAAGTTGTGTTGCCTAATATCAGAGTTGCGTCGCCAAATAATACAACGTAAGTCAGTCAAAGCAGAGGGAGCGGGTGGATTACGGTAATTTAAACAGATTCGCTTCTACCTCTTTTGAAAAAATTAATCGGGAAAAACGAAGGCTGTGGTAACCTCACTTGAAACCAAAGTAAGCTGCGTGGAAAGTTTGGGAAATTTGCATGGCTCATGTACGGAGCCTTTGTTATGTTGATGTCGTAACTATCTTATTAATTAAGCGGATGATACGTCACTTAAAGGAATATAATTAATTAATTAATGACAATGTTTCACAGACATGATGAGACAGGCCTTCAAATTTCCATTTGCGGGCAGACATATAATATCAAAGCAAACAATAGTACAGGTTTAAACCTAGGCAGTGATAGCATGACCAGGATAAAAACATTTGTTAAAAACATAGGTATAGCGTCGTGCTCTATCAGAAAACCGTTGGGTATTACATATTTATGTCAGAGAGAAAGTATTATACAGGTTAACTAACGAGTTGGTTGAAGGAGCGTGAATATTGCACGAGTTGCATAGCAACGAGTGCAATATTCTATGCGACTGAAACCAACGAGTTAGTTAATAGATTTATTATACATGCTTTCAATCATGAAAATGGAAAAATATCGAGTCATAAATTTGAATTTTACCGGTAATTTTAGCAAATAACCAGATTGGTTGCCATGACAACCCCATGTAAATCACTAGTGAAATACGGACTATGCGTAAATCACTCTAGATACGTTGTTTTCAGAGCAAGGCCTGTATAATAAAATATCAATACTTGTACTTTCGTTCAATTTATAAGGTCGGACAAACACACAAACAAAGCGATCAGGTCAATACTACTGCACATAGGGTAAAAATGAAAGGGATATGATCCTGTGTACTCTAGTTGCAAGGTCGCACATGGCCTTATTGTTGTATCGGAATATCTTTATTTCCGATTATTGATTTCTTATTTCAATGGATTTTTTTTGTAAAACATCACATATCCGTTGACCTTCTGTGAGACCACAGTTCTTCCAGGCCGTCCTTGGTTATTTCTGGGTGGGTTTTACATTTACTCAGTTAAAGGTTTCAGACATGGGTCAGATTTTCGGAAAATGTACAATTCTCCTTCACCAATCCTCTCAAATAACCCACATTTAAGACAAAAATAAGCTTCAAAATGCAGTTTAACATAACAGAACTGATACTTCAAATCAATGCAATACCAGATATACTTAGATATACCCGGTATTCATTATTTTTCAACCAAATTTAGCATTATTTCCTAAATGTGTAGAGCTGCCAATTGTACATTTTCTGAAAATATAACCCACATGTTTTGTTATAGACATAACTCTTCTATCTATAGTCCATATTTGTACGGACATTATTACAATTTTTCAAATGAAATTTTATAACTTCTTCATGATGATCCCTCATGTGTCCCTTACTTACACATTATGTGTCAGGATGTCACACACTATCTACGCAGACGTTACACAATAGAGAGATTTAGCAACCACAACGCACCAACACAACACTAACGCATCCACTAACTATTTGTACATTATTACCGTTGTGGGGATATCTTGAGAAGCCTGGCCTAGCGTAGCGCCTCTCGAGATATCCCCACAACTACGGTAATAATGTACACATAGTTAGTGGATTCTTCTTCACCAATCCTCTAAAATGTCCCAAATTTACAACAGAAACCAGATTCAAAATACAGTTCAATATCACCAAATAGATCTGTTTAATCAAGGCAATATCAAATATACTCAGATATTACCTAGTATTTAGCATTTACAGCCTAATTTAGCAGAATTTACTAAATTTATGTATAGAGCTGCCGATTGTTCATTTTCTGACAATCTGGCCCTAATAGAGATGTATGGGGACTGACCTATACTGATTACAATGGTGAAATATCCATTTAGCTCTATTCCATCTCACTACATATATACAGCTCAAACCGTACAGAAAATGTTCAATCGGCAGCTTTACACATTTAGTAAAGTCTGTTAAATTAGATGCAAAATGACAAATATTAGCTATACCTGAATATCTGAGTATATTTGGTCATATTATGTCGATTTTGTATTAAGTTTGCGTTCTCCAATAGATACATGTGGAGACAAATTGTACATTTTCTGAAAACCTTAGCCTTATAAGTGAGGGGTGTGAACATGGTAGAATTTATTGAACCAGAACTATGGCAGAGTAAAGCTGGGGAAAGCCTCACTAAATTGCCTTCTGCAGAGTTGTTTTGCACAGACAGCAAGATCCCAACACTCCAGACTAATGCACTAAATATGTACATATATGGGTCAGATCGTCAGAAAATGTACAATTGGCAGATCTATATATTTAGTAAATTTTGTTAAATTAGATGAAAAATAGTCAATACTAGGTATATCTGAGTATATTTGATATTGCCTTGATTCAAACAATCTGTTTGGTTATGTTTAACTGAATTTTGAACCTTATTTTCGTCTTAAATGTGGGTTATTTTAGAGGATTGGTGAAGGGGAATTGTACATTTTCTGGCGATTTCACCCATATGTACAGAGGGTATAGAACTCCAGGGGAAGGTCATACTTTATGTGTGAAGCTACTATGTGAATATGTTCTACTATAACTCCTGAAGCCCTTGCTGACTGGGGAAAGGGCATTCCATCTTTACATCAGAAACATAGCCTGGGACTTGTTAAACAAATCTTAATCAGATTTTTCTTGCTTAGCTATTTGTGATGTGTTTCAGGAAAATAAGTCACAAGTCGCCAAATTGATATTTTTTAAAGTATTTTGTCCACAATATCTATTTGTAGGAAGGTTCCCATTTTTGCGGTATAGATCTAATGCTCCAAGTAGTATGAATACATTTTATGATTGCGTATTAAATACAACTATGCACCTCGAAGCTCATCGTATAGAGTGAACTTAGCTACTTTACTAGTAATTTGTACTAGTAACTTTCCCCCTCACACCAAAAAATATGAAAATATCAAACTTAATATATACAAACACTTATTATTTTTCCCACTTCCCGTGACACATCAAATCTGTCCAGCTAGTAAGTTTTAGAGAAGAAATGTTGTGATGGCAACGCAATTTTTGGTTCTTAATGGAGGGATTTCCTACCAAAGCAAGAGAAATAGCTTATCAAAGACCATTTGAAGTAAGGATTTGTTATGACCGAGGCCCCTGGTGCCACTAATCGTTTCTTCCCTGTAGAAATGACTAATAGCCCAGGCAAGACAGCGTGGTAAGCTGTCTGTCTACAGCACTGGTATTTGTATTCAGTGGAGTGACCGCAAGTGTACTGGGTTTGAAGCCAGTGTCCGACAGAATGCTACACATACTCCACATATTCCAAGACCCTCTAGTTTTTAGAAAGTGTAAAAAGAAAGTGTAAGCAGGGGCAATGCAGTGTTAACTAGAATGCCACACCTGACATTAGATAGACTACCTGTACACCAATATCAAAAGTAGACCATTTAACCTAACAAATACGAGCCGGTGGGCACATAAGGGAACAAACATGGGTAAAATTTAAAAAAAATGTACAATTCACCTTCACCAATCTTCTCAAATAACCCAAATTTCAGACGAACATAAAGTTCAAAATACAGTTCAACCTAACCAAACAGATTGCTACAATCAATGCAATGCTGAATATATTCGAATTTACCTAGTATTGACCAAAATGCAGCCTAATTTAGCAGAATTTACTAAATGTGTACAGCTGCCAATTGTACATTTTCTGAAAATCTGACCCATATTGCCATCGCTGAACATCTGACCCATATACTTGTCTGCACCTTATTGAACCTAAAGGTCAGGCTGTGCTGACAATATCGTTTATGACGAAATGCGTCTGTATCCTGAATAAGATATTTTTCAACCAGAAAATCAAGCCAGGGGAAGGTGGGTGCTGGTAAACCACCACGGAGAAAGGATTTTGGCGGGTTTCTGTAATATAAATATGGACTTTTATGAAGTCCTGTAGCAAAAGCAATCACACAAAAACCGCCAAGACGTCGGTCCAACTTTGTCTGGTAGCGTCCATATGTTGGGATCTCGATTCGTCGCTATCAAAACATTTTGATCGGTGCATATTATTTAAGCTAACTTAAGTGCATCCTATTGCAAATTCAAATTCAAATTCAAAAATTCTTTATTGCTGATTTTGCTACAATAGGTTGGTCAATTCTGTACCTTGTCAGACAGGTCTATGACTGCCGACTTGAGTTTTTGTTTTCGAAAGTTGTTACAGTTGAAAGTTCAGAACTTGGTTCTTAATACTAACATGGATGAGATGAGTAATTACATTGAATGACATTCTGTGGTTGTTATATAGTTACAATACCAACTGACAATTCAGATGCATAATAAGTAATCAAAGATCATATTCAAACATTGTAGCCAAGGCATATTTGGCGAAGAACCCAGGTAGAAATACTTAATGACAATGAGCACTTTTGTGGTGCAGCATTAGACTAATTTTATTAATCATAATATATTTGTCAAAAATATACCATGATAAATTTTCAGGTCATTTCAAAATGGTGCAAGAAGTTGCTGAGTATATTTTCTAAATGTTATTTTGTCCTCAATCTTGTGAGCGATAGGTTTGAGCAAATTCCACCTAGTCTGCAATAGTGTAGATAACTAGCCATTTTGTATCACCTTCTCTCACTCACTTTATTTAACTAATTTTATTATTTTATTATAAAGGACCCTCTGGAAGAGCTATGGCTGCCCCTTTTAGAAATTATTAACAGATATAGATACAAATGCTGATAATATCATCAACATAAGGACAAAAATAAAATCTTTGTTTTTCGTTCAAATTGTATTACTCTTCTTTATTAGATTCATATGATACAATGCCTTGATGAGCCTGTGCGTTTGCTACACGGAGGAGAACAATGGTATTCTTGATACCTACTTTGTGCCATTGACAGTGACCTCTCAGAATATAAGCATATATGTGGTTGAAATCGCCAGAAAATGTACAATTCACCTTCACCAATCCCCTCAAAGAATCCAAATTTGATACAAAAATAAGGTTCAAAATTCAGTCCAACATAGCCAAAGAGATAGTTTGAATTAAGGCAATATCAAATATATACACAAATATACCTAGTACTGACCATTGCTCAGTTTAATTTAATAAAATTGACTAAATATGATATATGATCACCAATCACCTGAAATAACCCACATTTAAGACGAAAATCAGGCTCAAAATTCAATTCAACATAACCAGACATGTTTATTGAATGAATACAATACAGAATACACTCAGATATACTCAGTAAATATCATTTCTCACTCTAATTGAGCAGAATTTGAGAGATGTGTACAATTGTAGATTGTGCATTTTCTGAAGATCTGACCCCTATATCGAAACGCTGTCACCCTCCACATGGTGATTGCAATCTCTGAATGGCAACACCTCCCCTAGAAGACAATCCTTCCCAATTTAGTGATTGATGCAATCTTTCTTCACATACCTAGCATCTTTATGCGTGGGCCGATAGAGTTTTTTGCCTTCTCAAACGACGATCATTAAAAACCTAGCCTGAGGCCTTTTAAACACCCACCTCTGAGGTTAAATTTAAGGCAGGTAATAGAATTACGACCAAGGCTTTATTCTAAGGAATGCACATTTTAGCACCCTCGCCAATGCCCAGTTTTTATACAGTAATTCTATCATTCTTGCCTTTGGCTTCGGTTGTGGCTTCATTTGGAAGCCCGCCTTTATTCGGTAAATAGAAGCCAGGAAATCAATAGCTCGGAAACAGATGTATCAATTTATATTCGCGACTGTGCCTCAAGGTAGAAAGCAGATGCTTAGGCATTTCTTCTTTCATAAAGGACATACTGGTACATATTTGAAGGCCTTTGAGTCAGATTGTCACAAAATGTACAATTGGCAGCTCTGTACACATTAAGTAAATTCTGCTAAATCAGACCGCAATTTGGCCAATACTAGATAAATCCGAGTAGATTCGACATTGCATTGATTCTAGCAATCTGTTTGGTTAGGTTGAACTGTGTTATGAACTTTATTTTTGTCTTAAATGCGGGTTATTTGAGAGGATTGGTGAAGGTGAATTGTACATTTACTGGCGACTTCACCCCTTTGTGCCAAGGCCTTTATTTATATGGGCAGTCACGAAGGGTCTGGTCTCTATGGGCTGAATAACTTAAATTAGAAAGCCAAGTGTTATCACCACGACCTCCCTCGACTCCACTCCTTAGAACTAAGCAAGTAGAGGAACCTAGACTTAAACTGGTTATGCTTTTTCCCTTTCCTTTACTCCCTCTTCTCGAGAACTAGGATTGCTATCTTAGCTTCTCCAGCTTTTCTGCAATCTGCAATTTTAACACAAGTGTATTGTCCTCAGAGCGTGGTCCTGGGTATGACCGTAAAGTGCCTTTCTGTCTGTCTGTCTCTCTCCCTTCTTCTCTATCTCTATTTCCTGGGTACGATCATAAACTGCCTCCCTCTCAGCTCTCCCGCCCTTGATATAATCATCTTAAATGTGTTGATAAGGGCGTTATGCAACTAATCTCAGTCACTCACTTTTCCTCAGAGCTGCTGTGTGTTCTGAATTTCATCGAAGAATTGCCGAAACTATGCTAGCTTTTATATATATATAAATAACTTTATTTCCATTTTGTAAAGGTGTTGGTTACAGAGGGAAATCTTGGCATAAAATACAACTTCTATATAGCATATAGATCTACCAGAGGTGCCATTTGAAAAATAAAAAGTACAACAATCTTAACATAATATCATAGTAACAACTTAGCGGCTAAGATACAATGACAAATTCGTATTAACTCCCGGGTTACAAGAATAGAATATTCGTTTGTTTTAGCATGGACAAAGCCATGGCAACAGCTATATAAATGCTTAAGCAATTGTATATATCCCAGCAATAGGGATTATCCCAACTGTAGGGATTTTTGATCAGATAGTCAATAGCCCATATCACTGATATACATTATGGGGTTGTTTTTAAACTTGACCAACATTTTTATATGTTATCCCAAACCTCTTGTAAATACACTGTCCGCAGGAACGTACGGAAATCTTTCCTTGTTTTACATTTATATCCCCTAATATCCATAGAGTTCCAAACATCTGGGACTCTATACAACAATGACCTCCTAACCTTTTCGGTTTTAGGTGTAACAATTTTTAACATTTTTCTTCCCTCATACATTCTTAGATTCCTTTTCTTAACATCAATGTTGATAAGGTTTGTACTTTGAGGAAAGGCTATATCCAATAGGTGTGACTCTCTACTCTCTCTCTCTTTTGAACGTCATTATTTATAAAGTTCTCTGACAACAATGAAAGAAATGAAAGAAGAGAAATTGTAAAACTATGTAAAACTATGTAAATTTAGTGAGAATTAGTGAGATAAACTAATGGCTTTTTCTTTTACCTTTACAGGACCAACGTATGCAGTAATCTGTGTCCGCGATCTTTCAAAGAGCGAGTTCAGTCCTTTAAAAGATGTGGTCTCTTTGGGTGGAGGCGGTGTGCCCATTACACGTAAGTCTTATTTCTTTATTTCCATATGGGCCAGATCGTCAGCAAATGTACAATTGGTAGTACTGCACATTTAGTAGATTCTGCTAAATTGGGCTGGAAAATGTGATGTGTTCCAGGGAAATGAGTCATAAGTCGCAGAATTTAGTTATTTTTCAAAGTGTTTTATTCACCAGATGTATCTGTGGGAATGTTTCCATTTTGGGGTTGCATAATGCTTGTTGTAGCCTGAATACATGTACCAAATCTCAGGATAGTCTAATAAATATATCCATGTATTTCTAAGATCATCTTATACAGTATATTTAGATTCTTTACTAGTAAATGTCCGCCCAGAGATATTTCAAACTTTTTTTCACAAATAAAAATATCAAACTTTAAATATAGAAATACTTATTTTGATGTCCTACTGTTTACAATGATTGGAATCGGCTTGATCTCATCTTTTCAAATATGATAATATCTCAAAATCCATTTTATGCGACTTGTGACTCATTTCCCTGGAACACATCACAAATGATAAAAGCTAGGAGTACCTGAGTGTTTTTGGTATTGTGTTGTTTCTAATAATCTGCTCAGTTGTGTTGAACAGCATTTTGAACCCAATATACAATTTGTCTTATAATAATATCTGGTTTGTGTGAGGGGTTTGATGAAGGTGAATTGCACATTTTCTGACGATTTCACCCATATATTCACTTCTAGTCCAGATTTTCCCTTTGTAAAACAAAATAAAAACTTAATTTGAAGATTATAATGTAATTTTAAAGAACTCTTGTGGTTTAACCTTTTATGGTAGTTATTTCTGCTCTTGTAGTTCATGTCTAGTTTAGCGTTTTTATTACACCCCTGTGCTGCAGTTGCCTATACCTTCAGCATTGTATGTCACACTTGGTCAAGGTGGTGCATAACATGTAAATTATGTCACCCTTGGTGCATACAACAAATAGGTCCACCAAAAACTGAAATTACTTCTTTTATTTTTATTTATCTATATTTTTTATTCACTAATGGGGTGTAATAAATATGGAACAAAGCTCGGGTGAAGTCTGTACACTTGATAGTGACCTCGGGAGTGGGGAAGATCTCGGGCTAACGCCCTCTTACTTCCCGCACTCCCTCGGTCACTAATAAGTGTAGAGACTTCCCCCTTGCTATGTTCCATCTATATAGCCTACCTTTCTTAAGCAGAAATAGTGGAGTAATTGGCATTTTAACAAAAACAAAACAGTGAAGTCATTTAGATGTCAAATGAAAATGTATAATAACTTTGGAACTGTAATTTGAAACATGGTGCTGTACTTGTTAAAAATATTAAAAAAGGAGTTGTGGCCGGTTAACGATAAGGAATTCAAACTATGGGAGGGATTCTATGATGAATTGTAACTCTTACCTATTGTGGCATATATTATGATAGTATAGAAAGGTCATATAACAAGATGACACATGTGTTGAGATAATAGTGTGAATGGTACTTCACATTATATTTTGTCTCGAACAAAAAACAAAGCAAGAGAAGGACGCAAAGATAGAGTGTGACCTGCAAGTGTGATCAAAAGGTTTAAATTTATATCGCGTTCAAAGGCACTCAACAGTAGGGTGTTTTTTTTTAATTTTAGAAATGAAAAGGTAACAAACAAAGTAGAGTCGCTGATTTTATTTCCGAAAAGACACAAAAATGAAAAGGTGTATACACATACCTGAAAAATCGATATAAGAGTGATGTAACATATTGTCAAGCTCTTTAAATGTTGACTCTGTCTGACTTTTGAATAAAGACCCGGTGTTAGGGAAAAAAAGAAAAAAAAGGGAGTTGTTTGGGCTCCACTGAAACTAAAAATAAAAAAACAGGAGCTCAAGGGGTCAGAATCGTGTCCTCAAGTAGTTATGATTCTCATATGAAAAGGATCGAGGTAGTATTAAGATATTTCCCATATCTGTTCTGTCATGATTCCGACATCTATATGTTGTTTGAGAGACCTTTGTACTTTCTTCTGATGACTTGAAAGTTGGAATCAATAAATGTGAGACGTATGAGCTTGGTTTTATTCCTTTTCTCCAAAGGTGCATTCATAACTTCTTGCTTGTAGGGTACAAAACGAGAACTGCGATCAATGTGCTAAATAAAGTCTATCGAGCAAACATGAACACTATATATTTCAATGTATAAGATGAAGTATTATCCCAATTAAAGTCCTTGATATATGGGTCAGATTTTCAGAAAATGTATAATTGGCAACTCTACATATTTAGTAATTTCTGCTAAATTCTGCTACAAAATGATAAATTTTGGGTATATCTGAGTATATTTGGTATCGCATCGATTTAAGGTATCAGTTATGTTATGTTAAATTGTATTTTGAAGCTCATTTCTGTCTTAAATGTGGGATATTTGAGAGGATTGGTGAAGGCGAATTGTACATTTTCTGAAAATCTGACCCATATATGTGATGTCCTACAGGAAAATGAGATGAGACCATCTAATAAGTACTTCTATATTGTTGCATACATGGAAAAATGTTCGCAATATTTCTTGATGGTCAATCACTAGTCAAATAGTTAAATACAGTCCTTAGGATAACCTCAGATATGGATAAATATATTCGATACACAGTCTTGAGGTTTGACACATGTATGTATTTGTATTTAAAGATTTTTATTCAGACAAAAGCATTGTGTACAAGTACATTATATCTCAGAATTTGCTGATTTTCTATTATTTCATTGTTTCATAACTACTCATAATTTTAGTGACGATCTTGTTCACCTAAATAATAATAATAATCTGATATAATATGATTGACATAGACAATGTAAAAACATAAGCACATACGATAGCTGTTAAAAACAAAACACCAGCGCGTAGTTCAATATCATGACAATCAATGAATCTTCTAATTAGTTTAAGACATTTAAACATTCCAAATAATGTATTGTCACGAGCAGAGATAAATTTTGTACTAACATACATATTCTAAATATTCTAGAAAACCATTGGGTCTGGGATTGCCCAGATATTGCCACTCATTTTGAATGACACTAGGCAGATCTTTTTTATTTGGTTATGTATTGATGTTACTAACAGCACAAAACACCAAATAAATGTAAAAATTCTGAGCAAGGAATCATGTGGTACAAAATTTGAACAATTCGTTGATACTTATTTTTCTATAACACATCAAATTATACCCAATATTTATCTTTTTCAGCCTAATTTCGCAGAATTTGATCAATGTGTAGAGCTGTCATATGTACATTTTTTGACGATCTGACCCATAATGTCATATGTTTCAGAAAAATCACAAGTCGCAAAAAGGGTATTTTTCAAAGTCATTTATGCACAAGTTCTCTTTGATGAAAATCTCTGATTCATGTCCCACATTTCAAGACTAAATATATCCTTACATTTCAAAGACCATCCTATGGAATAGTATTCAGTTATTTTACTGGTAATGGTGCACCCAGAAATATTGCAAACTTTTTTCATACATAAATATATCAAACATTAACATATAGAAACACTTAGATGTCCTTCATGTTTACTATCATTGGAATCCGTTGATCTCATCGTTTCAAACATGTTGATATCTCAAAATTCATTAATTGCTACTTGTGACTCATTTTCCTGTTACACATCATATATACATGGGTCAGATGTTCAGAAAATGTACAAATCAACTTCGCCAATCTTCTCAAATAACCCAAATTTCAGACGAAAATAAAGTTAAAAATACAGTTCAACCTAACCAAACAGATTGCTAGAATCAATGCAATGTCGAATATACTCGAATTTACCTAGTATTAACCAAATTGCAGCCTAATTTAGCAGAATTTACTAAATGTGTGCAACTGCCAATTGTACATTCTCTGAAAATCTGACCCACATATAATATGCTGGTGAATCATCAGGAGCAGGGAAGCAGCTTGTACTGTAAAGCATGTGCTTGAATGTCAATAAATGCATGTCAACAAATGCACGTGAATGAATATCAAACAAAGCAGCCTTTTGATAAAAATATCTCCCTCTCTATCTCAGGTAGAAACCGCCTAAGGCTCCAGTACATCAGCTGGAAACTGATCTCACGTAATTAACATGTACATTAATGGATTATGGGTAAGATCTTCAGAAAATGTACACTTGGCAGCTGTACATATTTAGGAAATTCTGCTAAATTAGGCTGCAATTTGGTCAATATTAGGTAAATCCGAGTATATTTGGCATTGCATTGATTCTTTCGATCTGTTTGGTTACATTGAACTGTATTTTGAATGTTATTTTTGTCTGAAATTTTGGTTATTTGAGAGGATTGGTGAAGGTGAATTGCACATTTTCTGAAAACTTGACCCTTATGTTGTAGACAGAGAGGAATATTCATGATCAGGTATGAATGGTTGCAATTTCTTTATATGCGACCAAGCAAATTATGAGGTCATTGCCTATGCTAAATGGTACAAGTGCGTTCCAATAGGGGATTTGCATGTCTCACTGCGCATGTCTACTGCAGTGCATGCTGGGATGAATTCTGATAAAATCTGACATACAAATATTTGGCAAAATTATCAAAAGTGGCAAAAATGTTTTCACCAATATCATAGCTTGTATAAACGATCCAGGCAAACCAAATGCATGATGGGAAAGATGGAGGCTTGTGTCATAGAAACATGTATATCACATGGATATTGACATCAGAGCATTGATAAATATTCCATGCTGAGCATGACATGTTTTCTATAGATTTTACACTGTAGCATTACTCCCATAATTCCATTTAAATCAAGATTCAAAATGGTGGATATGCAAATCCCTTATTGCATGAAGTTTGTTCGTTCACAAAGGGCACAGACTAGAGAAGCACATGTCATCAAACATGCATAGCATAAATGGTGCCAGATTATTAGCGCAAACCCAAGAAGCCACTTTGAAGCCATATAGGGAAGCCATGTCTCCCCATTAGTACATCAAGCACTAAAGACCTAAAGAGCCGCCATAACCCAGTATTCCGACATCGTGTTGATGTGGGTCAGATTTTCAGAAAAGGTACAATTGGCAGCTGTACACATTTAGTCAATTCTGCTAAATTAGGCTGCAATTTAGTCAATACTAGGTCAATTCGAGTATATTCGGCATTGCATTTATTGTAGCAATCCATTTGGTTAGGTTGAACTGTATTTTGAACTTTATTTTCGTCTGAAATTTGGGTTATTTGAGAGAATCAGTGAAGGTGAATTGTACATTTTCTGGTGACTTCACCCATGTACAGCAATTATAGATAGTGCCGCGATTAGCGTGTTCATGTTTTACATGCATCTTATCGATAATCGTTCGCATGATGTAATTATATTTCTTTTTACCTTATTGCATGTTGCTTGAATTCATGACTGAGTGGCTTCCCTGTCTGCCGCTTTCTGTGCTGGGCGACCAAGTGAATTAATAAAATAACATCTGTGAGGGATTCTGGTGGGCCGGTCGCGGAGTGTTTTGTACGCCGCGGAGTGGAGGTTGCCAGCTGCAATGGTATGCCCCATGCACCTCTCCTAAAACATTTGCATAAAATAAAACCTAATCAGGATCTCCTGGTTTTCGCCAGGACCTCGGCGCTGACTATGGAAAAGGAAAGGGATAGAAATTGGTCGATGTGTTCGCTCTGGGTGTGATGAAACTTAAGGTGAAACTTGCCTTGAAGAAGATAATATTAAAAATCGTAAACTTAAGGCTTATAATATTGTAAAATGAATTATTTAACCAACATTGTATTTTTGATTGGCCAATCATTTTATTAATTTTTTATTCAAACATGACATAAGCCTCTTCACACAATGTGCAATATTGTATTTTGTATACTGTATTTTGCACCTGATTTGTGACTTAAGTTTGGGTTGTTTGAGAGGATTGGTGCAGGTGAATTGTACCTTTTTCTGAAATGGGGAAAGCTTTTGCCTTGCATTGCCCGTTTATTTCCGAATCATAAGAACGTCATAGCAAGTTATTTCATCAAACAGTATAAACAGGGATCAAATTCCTACCCACCGTACTAAGGGGAAGAAGTGTAGGAATTCCCACACACAATAGGAGATTTGCATAGCCGCCATTTTGAATCTTGATTCGCATTGAATCATGTCATGTTCAGCATGGACTATTTATCAAAGCTCTAATGTCAATTTCCATGTGATATACATGTTTCCAATACACAAGCCGCCATCTTTCCCATCATGCCTTTGGTTTTCACAAATCATTTATACAAACTCTGATATTGGTGAAAATATTCTTGCAATTCTCGATAAAAATCTTGCTAAATATTTGTACGTCAGATTTCAACAGAATTAATCCCAGGATGCACTGCAACAGACATGCGCAGAGGCACCTGCAACTCCCTCATTGTCCTTTCCTTAGCTTATACAACAGGCCCCTGGTCTTGCTCCAAGCAATGTCTCTTATCTCCTTCATTCTCCATATTGTATTCAGTACATCATTGAAATTCCATTAATCCTTTCCCTTAAAGATTAGATAGACTTAGATTAGACTAGAAGATGTGGATAAGTTATTGATAAAGTCTTAAATCAGTTACACAAATTCTTTAAACGCCTGTTACATTGTATTCATGTCCTAAATCACAAGGGTCTATAGGTATGAAGACTTAAGAAGCTACTTTAAAAGCTACTTTAAAAGCTACTGGATAAGCTTATAGCCAGTAATAAATAGGTCTCGTTATTAGTATATGGAATACTAATGAATAAGCTCATATCTTTCTTCTTTTATTTATTTAGAATTTTTATAGAGCCAATCTTTCGTAAAAAGACATAGACAGGCATGCACAGTGTATAAAGAATGTTATGATCAATGGATGTCATGCACATATGAGGATAATGGGGACACGTAATTCAATGCAGAATAACTATTGTTTCCCGCCCACTGCTTTGTCTAGCTACACTAGGCTTTATCTATCAAAACAACTAGAAATCAAGTCAATGTTAAAGAACTTAAAATCGAGTAAAGTGATAAAAAAAATTTACAATTTAAGGACAAGAATAAAAGTATGATTAGTTAGGGTTTGTTTGTTTTGGTTGGTTTGGACAGCTTGAAGATACAGAGATGCCGTTGGATCAGTGTGGGTTTGTTATGGTAGCGTGAAGATACTGCATACCATTGGATTAGATTTTTGGTCAGTGTGTTTGGGTTTTGAGTTGTATTTGGTTGTGTTTGAGGAGTTTCTTGAATCGTTCATATGAGGGCGTGTTTTTGTGTTGTTGGAGTGAGGGCATATCATTCCAGTCATTTGCGCTTTTCACCCTAAGAGCAAATGACGACAAATGTTCTATGGGAGCATTTGTGGTGACACAGCCATTCTTCGGCTACTTCCGGTTCCACTTCCACGTGACTAATTGGTTCCTACAGTACACAGAGATTTCCGTATTATTGTATGAGTTTGTCATGCGTATATTGTAGATCTAGAAAACTAAAAAACAATACCAAATACAAGCATGTAAGACTTGATAGAGATGGTCCAACCATCAACTGTTAAGATCTTATAATGTCTTAATGTAATAATATTATGAGCAACTCGGAAACACAAGTGAACGACTGGTCATGATCTATCCAACTGGTATGACACAACGTAAATATATCCTGACGTATATGTACAACTGCAGTATCATGTATGGTAATAAGGTTCTTAATATTTCATGTATTTAGTTTTCAAACTACTTGGGTGAATTTGTCAGAATATGTACAATTCGCCTCCACCAGTCCTTTCGAATAATCCAAATTTGAGACAGAAATAAGGCTGAAAATACAGTTCAACATAAGAGAACAGATTCTATGAACCAAGGCAATGGTAAATATATTCAGATATACCTGGTATTTATCATTTTTCTGCCTAATTTAGCAGAATTTACTAAAAATGTATAGCTGCTGATTCCAAATGCCAAGACTGTATACTAAATGTATCTATGCGTCTTTAAGGTCATGCTGAGCATTATATTTAAGAAATGCCACTTACTTTCTTTTCATGCATAGAATACATTGAATTACTTATTAGACATCCCAATGTTTACCATCATTGCAATCCGTTTGATCTCTTTTCAAATATGATTATAGCTCAGAATCATTTTTTCCCACTTGTATCTCATTTCTCTGTAACACATCACATATATATATGTACTGAAGAGCTCTCAAGTAGATCCCCTCGGTGAAAATAACAAGGACGAGAACTAATGGCGTAATAATGTCCATTGTCAGCAAGTAAATGAGAAGAGACGACCTTGACTGTCGGTATAGGTTCTATGGAGGATGAATTATATTAGAGGGTCAGATTTTCAGAAAATGTACAATTGGCAGCTGTACTCATTAGTAAATTCTGCTAGATTAGGCCGCAATTTAGTCAATACTAGGTAAATTCGGCAATGCATTGATTCTAGCAACCTGTTTGGTTAGGTTAAACTGTATTTTGAACTTTATTTTCGTCTGAATTCCGGGTTATTTGAGAGAATTGGTGAAGGTGAATTGTACATTTTCTGGTGACTTCACCCCATTAGAACAAAAGAGTCGGACACAAGCTAATGCATACATCATTCCAACGGACAAGCTATACTGTCTTAAGTGAATAATTAAGTAATTGTATAGGAGTATATCTTCTTAAGAGATTATCTTAGTCAATTAACACGCCATTGTTTTTCTTTTTCACTTAGCGACTCCGATTACTTTAAGCGATTTGCCATTGTATACTGGTCTAGGCTCGTTAAGAAGCATATGGGTCAAATTGTCTGACAATGTACAATTCGCCTCCACTTATCCTCTCAAATAACCCAAATATGGGTTAAGACAAAAATGAAGTTCAAAATACGGTTGAACATAGCGGAATTGATATTATGAATCAAGTTAATATCAAATATAATCAGATATACCAAATATTTATCATTTTCAGCCTAATTTTGCAGAATTTGATCAATGTGCAGAGCTGTCATGTGTACATTTTCTGACGATCTGACCCATATAAGTCTGTAAAAAAAGATTTTCTTCTTAGAAATGTGTCTAATGTGTATGCTGCTTTTATATGATGAATATGGGGTTATGTGTCGTGCAATTATCTCTTAAGATGGAGTTGATGGAGCGACAGGAATATTGTCTCTTAACAAAAACGATGCGAATGTAGATAAATACAAGAGAAAGGATTTGTCAGTTTTGTATCGATGTAATAATAAGGTACAATTTGAGATATATATCTTTGTCATTAGTGTCTGAGAGAAGTATAGTGTCTGAATACATATGGGTCAAGTTTTCAGAAAATATACAATTCACCTTCGCCAAATCCTCTCAAATAAACCAAATTTCCGACAAAAATAAAGTTCAAAATACAGTTCAACCTAACCAAACAGATTGCTACAATCAATGCAATGCCGGATATACTCGAATTTGCCTAGTATTGACCAAATTGCAGCCTAATTTAGCAGAATTGACTAAATGTGTACAGCTGCCAATTGTACATTTTCTGAAAATCTGACCCATATTGCCATCGCTGAATACAATTTAAATGAACTAAACTATATCAAACCAATTTTAAACAATGCTTTCTTTTCAAAGATCTTTATGTAACATGAAGATCTTTTATGAGATATGGAGGTTGAAAGTTTCAGAAAATGTACAATTCACCTTCACCAATGCTTTCAAATAACCCAAATTTAAGTGAAAAGTGACGTTCATAATGCAGTTTAACACAATGAAAGAGATATTTTCAATCAACACAATGCCAAAGATGCTCTCATATACCCAGTATTTATGTTTTTTCTGTCTAATTTAACAGACGTAACCAAATTGTGACGCAACCGTTTGTGCATTTTCTAAAAATCTGACCCATGGATCAAAAAGTGATTGAATTGAACAATTTGCCAGCTTGTATTTCAATAATGTCAGTCCTTGTTCTGTATTATCCTGCCTGAGTTCCACACATGAATTATTGAGGCAGGTTTGTGAAAAACGAGCCTGGGTGATTAAATATGGGTAAAGGTATCGAGTCACTGTAATGTCCTCAAGGTTCAGCACTCTGGCACTCCTCCGATGGCTTAAATTGATTACTGAATCTAAATAATTCACTCTGTCTTATGTTCGACCGTCCTGCCTTGTCAGCATTTCTAAGGCCAAGGTGAAAGTGGAAAGAAGAAATGACAAATAGTGTGGAGATAGAGATGACAAATAGTGTCGACTTTTACTCCCAACCATCAGTACATTGTCCCTAATGATAGGGAACCTATGACATGTAATCTCTATTGTTATTATTATTATGAAAAGTGTAAAAAGTAAATTGAAGAGGAACTAAAAGAACATAAATCACTGACACAAAATGTTAAACCATGAGAGTTCTTAACAATAGGGGAGTTGCATGTCTCACTGCGCATGTCTACTGCAGTGCATGCTGGGATGGATTTTGATGAAATCTGACATACAAATATTTTGTCAGAAATTGCAAGAATGTTTTTACCAATATCATAGCTTGTACAAATGATCTATGATTAACGAACTGCATGACGGGAAAGCTGGAGGCTTGTGTTATGGAAACATGTATAACACATGGGCATTGTCATTAGAGCATTGATACATAGTTCATGCTGAACATGACATGATTTCTATAGATTTCAGACTGTACCATTAGTCCCATAAGTCCATGCGAATCAAAACTCAAAATGGCGGCTATGCAACTCCCTTATTACATTTTAATAATCTTCAAATCAAGTTTCAAACTGAATATTTTCAACTGTGCAAGTAGTATATGGGTCAGATTTTCAGAAAATGTACAATTAGCAGATTTACACATTTAGGAAATTCTGCTAAATTAGGCTGAAAAATTAAGAATACCGGGTATATCTGAGTATATTTGGGATCGCATTGATTTAAAGTATCAGTTCTGTTATGTTAAACAGCATTTTGAAGCTAATTTTTGTCTTAAATGTGGGTTAATTGAGGGGATTGGTGAAGACGAATTGTACATTTTCTGAAAATCTGACCCATATAGGGAGTTTATATATAGGGATGAAACCCAAATTCTTACTAAAGCCCTCCTATCTAAGCTATCTTTTCTAGCTTAAGAAGGAAATTCCTACTGTAAAAATAAAAATTACCATTGTTTGCATAACAAATTCCTTCCTTAAACGTTTCTTACCAACTGCTTAGCAAGGCACTGAACTATTAATGTCTCACTGCATGAAACTGGGTTCAAGATGAATGCAGATTGTGACCATCTCCTTCATGTAATGTCTTCCCATTTGTGATTTGCTACAGAAAAATGAGTCGCCAAGAAATACGGATTTTGAGATATTGTCATTTTTGAAAAGATGAGAAGAAGCAGATTCCAATGATATTCTACATTCGGACATCTATAATATAGCAGCACTAAGCACCCCCAAAATGGGAACATTCCTACAAAGAGACCTTGTTTGTTTGTTTTAAATGTGTTTATTCAGCCAGAGACATCATGATTTCATACACTATTCTCAGTATTAGCTGAGGGTAAAAGATTAACATTATTGGTTTGATACATCAAGATATGATTTAACAAATATGTGGCTATATACATAAGAATCAATTATAAAATAATATATTTCAGAGAAAGGCATGAAAATCGAATAAATCGTAAATAATAGAAATAAAATCGAAGCAAAAAGGCTAAAGATCCATCACCTGGGTATAATCGTCGTTATACTACTGACCAAGGAGAGACCAAATAAATCGAAAAAAATATTTCTACACACAACAACATAATAATTGATATTGATATTGATATTGAAAACTTTTATTGCAAACAAGTAGCCTTGTATGAGAGGGGGGTATTCTCCTACAGATGGGATGTGTTCCGGCCCCTTTGCTTTGGTACATTTTGTTGCTAGTGAAGTAACAATACCAACTAATGAATAAATGAATAAATCACTTTGAAAAGTACCAATTTTGTACTCATTTTCCTATATTTTTACATGCTTATACACTAATGCCTCAAGCTACCATCAGCTCACAAACAGAACGCATGCACTTTTGCTTTTCAAAAACACTCCATAGCAAACTGGCAGGAGGGACAGGTAACAAACACACACCGAGGAGATAAAATCAGTATAGGTAGCTGCGGAGATTGAATCGGTCAACAACATGCATCGCTTCTAATGTCATTTACCCAGTGTGTTTTGTTCTAGCCGTACCACCATTAACGATCGCTGTATTCTTCTCCTTCAGATACGAAACTACCACACGCAATGAGACGTGCTATGAATGCTGTCCTGGGTGGATACAAAGCGACTTAGACAACTGTGCCGCTCCCGAACGTAAGCTACATTTTGTTTTACCTAATGGGCTGGATCTTTGGAAAATGTACAATTCCCCCCTATCCTCTCAAATAACCCAAATCTAAGAGAAAAATGAGGTTCAAAATGCAGTTTAACACAATGAAAGAGACATCTTTAATCAGCGCAATGCCAAAGTTACTCTGATATAATATAGAATTTTGAGTGTCTAATTTATCAGATGTTAATAATTTTGTGGAGCTGGCGATTGTACATTTTTTGAAATTCTGGCTCTAATAAGACACACGCAAAAACTATCAAGCATGCAAGCAATCGTGTATTGGTACATGAATTCAACATGATACTTCGTGATAAATTTGATGTCTTGATATCAAATGCCTGGTAAAATATTGGCATTTTTTTAATTCTTTTTTTCACTTGTTTTTGATATTTGCATTCAAATCTAAACGATGGGGAGTCCAAATACAATGTAATATGTTCACTTCAATCTCAGCAAAAAGAAGAGAAATACTCAAGAAAATATCAATTTTAGTTAATTGTCTAATTTGAATCTTCCATTCGACAGCTCTCAAGATCAACGAGAGAAAAAAACCTATTTTTTTTTAATACTAAAGCTACTTACAAAATCTACTTATGCGCTAAAAATATCTAAATCCATTTAATTAGGTAAATGTTGAGTTTCTAATTTATATTTGTGCAGCCAAATCAGTGTAAATCGTATAAATATAGTCAATGTTTCAAACAATGTATTCGCCGCCTAGATATGGGTAAGATTTTCCAGAAAATGCACAACTTACAGTTCTACACATCTATCAAATTCTGCTAAATTAGAGTGGAAAATGATAAATACTAGGTATATCTGAGTATATTCTGAATTGTATTCATCCAATAAATCTATCTGGTTACGTTAAACTGTATTTTGAACCTAATTTTCTTCATACAAATTTGGGTTATTTGAGAGGATTGGTGAAGGTCAATTGTACATTTACTAACGATCTGACTCATATACTGATGCACGAAACAAGGACCAGTATCAGATTCTAGAACAGATTATTTATAAACCTTTCAAAGGAAGAATAACCAAGGGCGAAGAAAATAAAGAAAATATAAAAAGAAGAAGAACTAAATAGCACAGTCCTTGCATGTCTGCCATGCTTTGCTTTGTCGATAAAGTCGATTCAATTTTCATACATCACCAGCGATATTAGCATTTGTAGAAATGCTTTTTAGCTGGTCAAGCTTTTGACAGTAAATATCCTTTCCCTGTCATTTGGGGAAAAAGTTCTCTGAGAACAAAAGAAAGATTTATTGTTATCAATTTCCACGAAAGGGCTTTGATGCTTTGAGAATACTCGGCCTGTCTCCTGGCTTTTCTTGTCAAATGTCAAATTAACTTCTTTCCGTTGCAACGGGATCCAAAGGATTATTGACGGATTTTATGTTTGAAGGAAGTTGATTTTTGAGGGGTGTGGGTCTGATTATCCAAGACATTAAAGCCTGAATTTCCATAATCAAAAGAGCAGTTAAGTCTTATTTCTTTCACAAACTCAATCCTACTACTCTTGAAGTTATATCTAGTGGCTGTGCATAATATAACCTGGCCATATGTGATCCGTTTTAGGAAAATTAGTCATAAGTCGCAAAATATGGATTTTGAGATATCACCATATTTGAAAAGAGGAGATCAAGCTGATTCCAATGATAGTAAACAGTAGGATACCTGATAAGTATTTCTATATTTTAAGTTTGATATTTTTATTTTTGAAAAAGAAAATTTGCAATGTTTCTGGATGGGTAATTACCAGTAAAATAACTAAATAGACTCAATACGAATGCCTTCAAAACGCAGGGATATATTTAATACAATTTCCCGAAATCTGTTACATGGATTTATATGACTATCAGTGCTATACCCACTAAAAATCAGAACATTTAAAAAAGAGGTCCTGTGAAAAAAACACTTTGGAAAGTATCAATTTTGCGACTTATGACTAATTTTCTTGAAACACATCACATATGTAATCATGGCTCAAATCATCAGAAAGTACAGGCCTGAATTCCCACAGACAATTCCTTCCTTAGCATCTACAACAGACCCCAACTCTTCCAGGGTCAGGTCTTCAAAAAATGTACTAATGACCTTCACTAATCTTCTCCAATAACCCAAATTTAAGACAAAAATCAGGTTCAAAATACAGTTCAACATAACCAGACAGATTTATTGAATGAATACAATACAGAATACACTCAGATATACTCAGTATTTAGCATTTCTCACTCTAATTTAGGAGAATTTGAGAAGTGTGTAGAACTGTAGATTGTGCATTTTCTGAAAATCTGACCCTCCAGGGACTAATTGTCTCGCCCGGTCTCACACTGTACTATATTACATCACATCTAATTCACCAGAAAATGTAGTAGTTTTTCCTATCATTATATGTTCATCCAAGTAGACTGCAGCAGCAGGTAGAACGCCACAGACTTGTATTGTGTTACCTGTTCTGGACTGTATCGTGCATATTTGTCTTGAGAAGCTGGATAAATAAAATCATTAAAAAAATAATATAGACACATACCTCACGGTACTGTATATTTGGGGTGGTCATAACTTTACCCTCATACCTTAGAAACTGGCGTTCAGAGGCCTCGTGTAGAAGCTAAAGAAATAGATGGAACCTAGCAAGGGGGAAGTCTGTACACTTGTTAGTGACCGAGGGAGCGCAGGAAGTTAGAGGGCGTCAGCCCAAGATCTGTGCTGCCGATGCCACTAACAAGTGTACAGACTTCACCCGAGCTTTGTTCCATATTTATTACACCCCATTAATAAATAGATAAAATAAAAGAAGTAATTTCAGATTTTGGTGGACCTACTTGTTGTATGCACCAAGGGTGGCATAATTTACATGTTATGCACCACTTTAACCAAGTGTGGCATACAATGCTGAAGGTATAGGCAACTACAGCACAGGGGTGTAATAAAGGCATGTTCTCATGACAATTCCTTCCTTCACCTGAAGGTGGTAAAAGAATGTAAACTAGTATCCCTCAGAGCTGGTCATCCCTCTCATCCTTCTGACATTGGCATTTATTATTTATTATATTATCATATCATGTAATATCTATTGTAAACAATATGAACTTGTAAAAGTAATTAAGATCGTTGTTTGAAATTCTTGGCGACGCACGAAAGAAAACTACATTTGTTAGTCATGCGTATTTTCTAACTCTTAAAGATCAGTGATGTTAAATTTAAGGCCAATGAAAAATATTTAAAAAAGATAAATTTATACATCTTTGTTTGACACTATGACATCTCAAAACCCATTTTTGCGACTTGTGACTCATTTGTCTGTGACGGATCACAAATATACCTGTCAGAAATGCCTAAGCCCTAATAGGACCTAATGGGAAAGGTGACATAAATGCTCTCCCGGATTGAGGTGGAGTAATGTTACGGGTTTATTGTTTTGATTAAACAGAACGAAATGCGCCAGCTATTTGTGATGTGCTGCAGGAAAATGAGTCACAAGTCACAAGAAATGAATTTTGAGATCCTTTTATCATATTCGAAAAGAGGCAGATTCTAATAGGGGACTTGCATAGCCGCCATATTGAATCTTGATTCGCATGGAATTATGGGAGTAATAGTACAGTCTAAAATCTATAGAAAACATACCATGTTTAGCATGGAATATTTATCAATGATCTAATGTTAATATCCATGTGTTATACATGTTTATATAACATATGTCCCCACCTTTCCCATCATGCATTTGGTTTTCATAGATCAATTTTATACAATTTGTGATATTGGTAAAAAGATTCTTGCAATTTTCGATAAAATGTTGCCAATTATTTGTATGTCAGATTTCAACAAAATCCATCCAAGAATGATTAGATTTGATCAGAATCCATCCCAGCATGCACTGCAGTAGACATGCGCAGTGAGACATGCAAATCCCCTATTATGGTAAACATCACGATAAATGATAAGTGTTTCTATATATTAGTTTTGATATTGTTATTTTTGAAAAAAGTTTCCAATATTTCTGAGTGGATAATTACCAGTAAACTAAATATATACTCTATAGGATGACCTTGGAAATGCATGGATGTATTTGATACACCGTCTTGAAATTCGGTACATGTATTTATGTTACTAACAGCTCTAGGCACCATGAAAATGAGAATATTACAAAAAGAGAACCTGTGAATGAATCACATTTTTGCGACTGGTGACTTATTTTCCTTCAACACATGGTAAACAAACTCTCATACATGTCCACCCTATCTGAAGTCAGGACGTCCCATCCATCCAAAGCTTAGTTCATGGGTCAGATTTTCAGAAAATGCACAATCTACATATCTATCAAATTCTGCTAAATAAGAGTGAAAAATGATAAATCGTAGGTATATCTGAGTATATTCTGTATAGTAGGTAGACGTGGCAGTATTCACCTAAACCCGTACGACCGTTGAATGCCAGTGGGTGGGATCTGTGCCTTTTTTATAGGTGTCCAGATTCCCGCCAAAGTTGAAAATCCTTTGTTTTAGTGCTGGATCTAGGTCCTGGTCACTGTGCTATTTCCGTCCTGCCTGTCATGTGAGTCTGTTGCTCTCCTCTGTTTGGGGTTAGGCTAGACTTGCATAGGGCCCTCCCTTCTTGGGTAGAGGCTTGTGTGTAGGGTAGGGGGTATTATAGGGGTTTTAAAATGTTAGGGGGGGGGGAGAATAATAGGGGGGGGCAGGGGGTGTACAAGATTTTGATCTTGTATAAAGGTGAGAGTGAATGTAATATTCTTTCTCTGGAAATAGTGTTATTTTTAGTTCAAACGGTTTCGGCTATGGGCCTCATCAGGTACTTTATTTAGGTGTGTGCTCTCTCCCCTTTTCTTTTCCCTGTTTTTTAGGGGGGTAGGGGCGGTCAGTAGTTTTTTATTTCTACTTTGTGGTTTACATGTATCATGTATATAGGATTTTTCTGTTAGCCTTTTTACCTTAGTATAGGGCTGGGCATCCAAAAAAGAGTACAGGTCTTAGTGAGAGTCAGTCCCCTTGGTATATTTTATATTTAAAAATCCTTTTCCCAGTTTGGGAGAAAAAATTTTTTTGACGTGGCTTTAGTTTTAGAGGGGTATACTGGCTCATTTGAATTCTGAATCTTTTACATTCATTCCATGTGGTTGGTACGTTTGTAGTCTGTGGATCCAGTTGTGTTCTATTAGGGTTCTGAGTTCCTTTGCCCTTTTGCTTTCTGGATGTTTGTATACAAAATCTATTATTTGTATCTGGAAGTCTTCTAGACCTGAGTGGTCATGTTGGTTGAAGTGCTTCGCTACCACTGATTTTGTTCTATTGTGTTTTATATCCGCCATATGTTCGCTCGCTCTTTTCCATAGGGTTCGTTTCGTTTGTCCTATGTATAGCTCTTCGCATTTTTTGCATGATATGCAGTATATCAAGTTTGAGCTGCCGCAGTTCACGTTTGTTTTTACGTCCGTTTTTCGTCGCTTCGTATTCTTTACTGGGGTGGTTTTGTTTATTTTGGGGCATACTTTGCATTTTTTGTGTTCACATTTATTTCTTGTTTTTTCTTCTTTTCTTTTTTCTGTGCTTTTTTCTGGGTTGTAGTCTAGTTTTGCCCTTATTAGGTGCTCTCGTAGGTTTTTCGGTCTCTTGTAGCCGCATACGAGTTTCTTTTCTTTCAAGCTTTGTGTCTGTTTTGATTTTCCCAGGATTGGCCAGTACTTTTTTAGTATGGTCTGGGTTTTGTCGTATGTTGGTCTGAAAGTACTTATATGGAAGATGTTATTTGTTACTTCTTCCTTTTTCTGTTCTTTCCCTTCTTCTCTATCTTTCATGGCTTTTTTCAGAGCCGTTTGTATGAGGTTGTCCGGGTATCCTCTTCGTTTGAAGTGTGTTTCTTTTTCTTTGCTGTTTTCTACAAAATCCTCGTTTTTTGTGCATATTTTGTTTATGCGTGTGAATTGGCTATACGGTAGGCTCTTCTTGCATTGTGGAGGATGTGCCGAGGTATAGTGTAGGTAGTTGTTTTTGTCGGTTGGTTTTGTGTACAGTGTGGTGTACAGTTTCCCATCTATGTCTTTTTTGACTTTTGTGTCTAAGAAATTTACCTCCTCCCTTGAGTATTCTGAGGTGAATTTGATTGAGTGGTGGAACTCGTTTATTTTCTTGATGAATTCCGTTAGTTCACTTTCTCCGTGTGTCCAGACAAAGAATATGTCATCTAAGTATCTTTTCCAGACGGTGGGTTTTAGTGGTGCTTCTTTTAGCATTTTTTCTTCTAGGTTCCTCATAAAGAGGTTTGCGTAGGATGGTGCTAGGGCTGTTCCCATGGCTGTACCTCCTACTTGTAGATAGTTTTCTCCGTTGTATTGGAAGTTGTTTAGTTTGAGGACCTTTCTTAGAAGGTCACAGATCGTACTATTACTTGGTTTTATGGTAGTTTTTCTCTTTTGTTCTAGCATTTCCTCTATTATTTTGATACCTTCTTCGTTTGGTATGTTTGTGTATAGGGCACTTACGTCAAGTGTGCCTAGGATATCCGTTTCCTTTACTTTCTCTGTATTTTGGATAATATTTATAAAGTCTCCCGTATCTTTTATGTAGGAGTTTCCGTCTTTCACCATTGGTTTTAGGAAAATGTCTACATAGTTTGATATCTTTTCGGTGGGTCCGTTGTTTGCTGATACGATTGGTCGGCCTGGTGGGGGTATTTTTCCCTTGTGGATTTTTGGGAGGAAATAGATCTGAGGAGTTTTGCATGTCTTGGTTTTGAGTATGCCTGAAACTTCTTTTGTCAGTTCTTCTTCTTCTACCATTTTATCTATATATTTATTGATATCTCGGTTATATTGTTCTGTTGGGTTTGATTCCAGTTTTTTGTAGTACTTTATTTCTGAAAGGTCGTTTTTGCATTGGTTAACGTACTTTCTGGTGTCTTGTACTACTATGGCTCCCCCTTTATCTGCTTTTTGGATGTACAGTTCCTTGTTTTTTGATAGGTTTTTTAGGGCCTGTTTTTCACCTTTAGTGAGGTTGTGTCTTTTGACCGTTTTAATTTTTGTCTTTGCTATTTCTGAGTCTACGGTTTCTATGAAAAATTCTAGGTTTGGGGGGCCCAAAGGAGCAGTTTTGGTACTTTTTTCTTTGAATTTATTTTTGAATTTTGTGAGTTCAGGGTCCAGGTCTTTTTTCTCTTTTTTCTCATCTTTGTTTTGGATTTTATTTTGGTCCAATTTTTCGAAGAGACAGTGGAATCGCATTTTTCTATATAGGTCTTCAGTTTCTCTAATTACTTGCGAGATATCGGTATTATTTGTAGTTGGGCAGAATTTCAAACCTTTTGCGAGTAGGTTTGTTTCGTCTTTAGTGAGGGGTCTGCTAGAGAGATTTACTATATCGCCTTTTTGTAGGACTTTCGATTTGGATGTGGGATCATTTTTTGAAGTATTGCCTTTTTGTAGGACTTTCGATTTGGGTGTTGGGTCATTTTTTGGAATAACATTGGAAATCAGGTAGTTTGAATTTCTTTTATTTTTTCTTTTATCATTCATCATTATTTCACGCTGCAAAGCAATATGATTTTTACTACTAGATTCCATATATATTTGATTGTCATTTTCATTGTTCATTTCGGTATCGGTTTCCGGGTTCTGTTGGTTTACTAGTATCGTGGGGACGCGTTCCTTGGATAGGGGTGATAGTGGCCCCTGTCTCCACGGCCTGATCCCCTCTGGGATCCTCTCTGTGAGCCTCTGGGGGGACCTCCATAGTTGCCTCTCCCTCTCCCGTATCTCTGAGCTCCGCGCCCCCGTTGGGGAAAATCCTGTCTTTTAGTAGGACAGACAGTGGAGAGCGGGTCGATTACGTCAGATTTTGTTGGTGGTTTTGCCATAAGGGCCGCTCTTCTCTCATTCAGAGATTTGTTTTCTGCATGAGTAAACTTTTCGGCTGAAATCTTCCATCCGATTTCTGCCGCTGCAATTGTGTTGTCCGATCGGCAGACTCCCTGCTGTCTTTCGGTAACCAGAGTGGCCGTGGCTTTCAGTGCCACGGACATGCTCGAGTTATCGCTCGCTTGTTGATGGAGGTGCTTTGCAGCTAGTAGCATCTCTTCTTTTGCGTGTTCCATTCTCATCGTATGGAGTTCTGTTTGGAACTCCGTAATCTTCAAGAGGTAGCCTGGCGTCTTATCCAGGCAAAGGGCCCAGGGTTCCAGGACTCCGTATTCACTTGCCTTCTCCAGGTAGCTGGCCCGTAGCTCTTGTTTAATTGCCTCTGTATTGGCATTCCGTGCCGTGGCCCAAGTCGTCTTGGCTTCCATAGGGAGTATACAGTTTTCATCAGTATTCTGCAAAGATAAATCAGTGTTTAGTATAATTGCATCTAGATTTTTATTTATTATTTCTCTTAGCCTTTTTTCATCTCTTTCAGCCTGGGATTCTATGGGGTTATTTTCCGCATTTTCTAGGTATCTGAGATTTTCTAAGGTTTGGTCTAGAGTGATGGGTTCCAAGGTTTCGGTGGCGCCATCGTGTGACTCGGTTAGGTCTACCCGTTTTTCCTCAGCCAAGATGTGTCCGCCGGTGGCGCCATCTATCTTGGTGGGCGGGGAGTCGGATTGTTTTCGTTTTTTGTTCGGCGTGGACGTGAGATAGTTTATATCTCTTTCTTCTAGGTATGAAGAGTTAAATGATTGATATATTTCTGATATATGTTCAACTAAATGTTCGACATCTATTTTTTCTCCCAAACTGGGAAAAGGATTTTTAAATATATATTCTGTATAGTATTCATTCAATTAATCTGTCTGGTTATGTTGAACTGTATGTTGAACCGAATTTTCTTCTCAAATAATGGTTATTTGAAAGGATTGGTGAAGACAAATTGTACTTTTTCTGTCGATCTGACCCTAATACGATAGGAAAGATGCCCCAAAGCTGTATTTTGCTGGCAGAAAAACAGTTGTTTATTTATCGCACTAAATTTGACGCCCAATTTAATAGAATCTGTTGTAATAACAATCAATTGCTAAAAAAACTTATATTAACATGGAATGAAGCAATGACAAACGATCCATCAAGACTTTAAACTGCAGCCTTGTCCAGTAGCCGTGTGCCGAGACCAGTCCCCAACACTGTGCCCAAGGGAGGTGAACTGCACAGGGGTCAGATTTTCAGAAAATGTACAATTCACCTTCACCAATCCTCTCAAATAACTCACATTTAAGACAGAAATGAGCTTCAAAATGCAGTTTAACATAACAGAACTGATACTTTAAATCAATGCGATACTAAACATACTCAGATATACCTGGTATTCTTCATTTTTTAGCCTAATTTAACAGAATTTCCTAAATATGTTGATCTGCCAATTGTACATTTTATGAAAATCTGACTCACAGGTTGAACATTGAAACATAATCCTTTTCATGAAGACGCTGCAGGCAGTCGCTGGCGGGCGTTTTACCCAGGCCTGGATTGTACCCCCCCCCTCCCACCCAACCCACACACCCCTCCCTCCCTGATGGGTGAAGTCACCAGAAAATGTACAGTTCACCTTCACCAATCCTCTCAAATATCCCGAATTTCAGACGAAAATAAAGTTCAAAATACAGTTCAACCTAACCAAACAGATTGCCACAATCAATGCAATGCCGAATATGGGTCAGATTTTCAGAAAAGGTACAATTGGCAGCTCTACACATTTGGGAAATTAGGATGAATTAGGCTGAAAAATGAAGAATACCGGGCATTTGAGAGGATTGGTGAAGGCGAATTGTACATTTTCTAAAAATCTGACCCATATACTCGAATTGACATAGTATTGACCAAATTGCAGCCTAATCTAGCAGAATGTACTTGTACAGCTGCCAATTGTACATTTTCTGAAAACACGACCCTGGTAAAGCCGCCAACAAGCCTCCAGAACGGGTATAAACTTTGTTGTTGTTTATTTTATCGTCAGAATCCCATTATAGGAAGTTTCTGCTTCTCTAGTCTGTGAGGAGGATCTTAAACCCTACTGGACACATTAATTACACACTAATAGGACCTGTACACACACAGCCGATTTGCCCCCCGATTGCCCCGCGATTTGGGTCTCCTGATGAATCCTAAGATCTCATTTCAAAACATTGTTTATGTTATTTCAAAAACATAAACCAGGGTTTGAAATGAAATCATAGGACTCATCGGGAGACCCAAATCGGGGGGACAATCGGGGGGCAAATCGGCTGTGTGTGGGCAGGGTATAACAATCTACCTTTAATTTAACGATGATCTAATGGTGGCCCTTATCGATCATGGGCCTTTGTAAATAATTACAATTTCATCAAGATCTCACCACAGTTGTTTGTTTAACTGTATTATAACAAGTGGACTTAATAAGTCCTGGGCAAGACCATGAAGTGCCTTTCTGTGTCTTTTTCTCTGTCCCTCTCAGCTTTCCCGCCCTTGATATAACCTTCAATATGTTGATAAGGGCGTAAAGCAACCAATCTCACTCACTCACTCCCTCTCAGCTCTCCCGCCCTTGATATAACCTTCAATGTGTTGATAAGGGCGTAAAGCAACCAATCTCACTCACTCACTCCCTCTCAGCTCTCCCACCCTTGATATAACCTTCAATGTGTTGATAAGGGCGTAAAGCAACCAATCTCACTCACTCACTAAGTCCAGTATATATTAGTATCTTAGTTGAATGGAATACAGGACTACAGACTACAGACGAACCAAAGATATGTTATTTTATGATCAAATAGGCCAACAATGAAGGCACAGTAAATATAACAATAATGACTAAAGAATGTAAAGTATAGAGGAACCAATAGTGTATGAGGAACTTCAGCTGTGGGACTGGGGTGGAAGGCATGAGTATCCCTACTAGAATGGAAATAGTCAGGAAGAGTTGGGTTTTCCCACTGTATATCTATAGTTTGTGATGATTCTCTGTAGTTAGCTGCGATACTTTATTGCCTTCACAAATAACTAGTGGTACAATAGATTCAATTGGAAGACCTGCAATGTTGCAGATAGTGCATACCTAGTGAGTGAGAGAGATTGGTTGCTTTACACCCTTATCAACACATTTAATATGGTTATATCAAGGGCAGGAGAGCTGAGAGTGGGTGAGTAAGATTGGTAGCGTTACGCCCCTATCAACACATTTAATATGGTTATATCAAGGGCGGGAGAGCTGAGAGGGAGGCAGTTTATGGTCATACCCAGGAAATAGAGATAGAGAAGAAGGGAGAGAGAGACAGAGAAAAAGAGACAGAAAGGCACTTTATGGTCATACCCAGGACCAGTAGTGCACACCTAGTTTCTATTTATATTACATATACATATATACACATATATTACATATATATTACATATACATATATATTTCATATTACATGTACTATGGAATACAATCTAAACCACAGAGCTTACCGCAGCCAGTGGAGACCGCCCCTTAAATACTTGGCACCAGAAATGGGGGTGGGGGCGTGCCCCCTCTATAAACCCCCTCCCCCTCGTCATCGCCCTCCCCCTCCTCTATGCCCCTGGAAAGGCCAACCACAGGGCATGAGGGTGTCATTTGATGCCGCCCGTGATAGTTGGCAGGGAATAAGCCACATTGGGGGACTGGTGGAGGCTTTCTGGCAGCCCAGACACAAATCTAGACTTTATCTGGCCCCCTGATACGGCCACAGGTAGCGCTGACTAATTCCAATGATCTATAACAGGGTACGTTGCAGTCAAATATCAGGGGAACCTAACTAGTTGGGCGGTCTAAGTTTTTTTTGGGTAATCTCATTGCTTCAGTGCATATGTTATATATATATATATCAACTGTGGGTGAAAGTTATCTAGAAATTGGTTTCAGTTTAGAAGGCGTTTCATTGCTGGGGATCATATGGACGTGAGGAATTTCTCTTGAAGCTGCGCTGTCAGTTAAAGGGTCAGATCTTCAGAAAATGTACAATCTGCAGATCTACATATTTAGTTAATTCTGGTAAATCAGACTGAGAAATGGTTAGTACCAGGTAAATCTGAGTATATTTGATGTTGCCTTGATTCAAACAAACAATCTGTTTGGTTATGTTGGACTGAATTTTTAACCTTATTTGTGTATTAAATTTGGATTATTTTAGAAGGTTGGTAAAGGGGAATTGTACATTTTCTGGCGATGTCATCCTAACGTTGGTCAAAAACTGAACATTTTCTACTTAATGTTCCATTCGTTTTCAATTCATCTAAAGGTCATTGGACCAAAGTTTTTGAGGATTTTGCTACAGGGCTTCTAAAACGTTCTCATTTGTATTTGGAGGACCCGCCCAAATCCTTTCATGCAATCACTTCCCTTATTATCGCTCATCGACAGAAGTTTTTTCTCGGTGATTAGACTTTAAATTTGTGTATAAACATATAACAGCAGCAGAATATTGATAAATCCAGTCCTATAAGTCATAACATGCATGCATTTGGTAAGATTTGTTTTGTCGTGATAGCTGAGAATGCAGTTTTAACGGAATCAATTTTCCCCAAATCATTTAAATATGATATATGGGTCCGATTTTAAGAACATATACAATTCACCTTCGCCAATCCTCTCAAATAACTTACATTTCAGACGAAAATAAAGTTCAAAATACAGTTCAACCTAACCAAACAGATTGCTAGAATCAATGCAATGCCGAATATACTCAAATTTACCTAGTATTGATCAAATTGCAGCCTAATTTAGCATAGTTCACTAAATGTGATCAGCTGCCAATTGTACATTTTCTAAAAATCTGACCCATATACATAAACCACGAAAGAATATCATCTCCAGGTTAAACTAGAAACATAATTAAATTTAACATAATAATAACAAAGATTGCCTTGACAACCACTTAAACTCAAATACATTTCATTTGTGGTACTCGCTTGAGAAACTGATTAAGCTCAGGTCGAAAGCCCTTATCAATATGCAGCGAAAAACAACAGAAAACATTATTTCCCACCATAGTGACGGATTAATGGCATTCATGAATACTCCTTCGTGTTTTCCATCTTCATAATGGACATTGAAAAGGACTTGATTATTATTCAGACGCTCTTTCTATGCTATAACCATCTCCTGCCTGCAAACTGGTTTACCACTGGTTTTCATCACCTATTACTCAAGCGCGGGGCCTAATCCTTTTCCTTATCTCTTTAAGTCCAACCTAGTTTCGCTTAGTGGCCGATTCAACTCAATTTAGTGCTCAGACTTTTCAAATTCCGCCTTGACATCGATCAATAGGCTGATTTCATTAAGGATTTCATTGTAATTTCATGAAGGAAGGAGAGCTTTTTGCAAAAATAAAGCCTCGCCAACCGAGTTTCATTCGGAAAGTTTCCTTTTTCTTGTAACGGGAGGGACTGCATGAACAGAATGTGTCGCGCGATATTCAGCCTTTATCGCAGGCGACAATGGGCTGAATACGAAAACAATCTTTAAATCCGGGCAGCAATTCATTGTGGACAACGGCTGCGGGCTCTTGAAACAACTGCCTTTCAAATTCATCAATCATGGCGACAATTTGAGATAATTTTTCACCTGCTCCCATGACTTTTGAACATTCATTTTTCCTTATTCCAGAATCTTTTCTTATTCTCCCGTTACTCAGATCTCTCTCTGTCTCTTCCCCTGTCGTTTTAGCTCGAGATCTCTACCTTTCGTATCTCTCTATCTCTGTTTTTTCTATTCTCCTTTTGTCTCTATCTTTCTCTCTTTAGCTCTCTCTTTTTTAATGGTTTACTTTGCGTACATCACGCCAGCGGGACGTTATTCAAAGCAATACAGACATTGTGTTTGTCTCTCCTATTATCTCTCTAGGTTACACTTTCTTTATCCCTTTCTCGTCTCTCGCCCTTTCTCTTCCCTCCACTCTCTCTGCCTTCTCCCACACTCTCTCTCCATTCGCCCCCCATACACTATCTCTCTTCCTTCTGCCCCACCCCTCTCCCTCTTATCCCCCACTCTCTCTCACCCTTCTTCCCCAAACAATGATATCTCTCTCCCTTCTCCCCAACCTCGCTCACCTTCTCCAACACACTGTCTCTCTCCCTTCTTCCCACACTCTCTCTCCCTCTCCCTCTCCCACTTCTCTCTCCATATTCTCTCCTCCTTCTCCCCTACACTATCTCCCTCCCCACACCCTTTCTCCCTTCTCCCCTCACTCCCACACCCTCTCTCCCTTCTCCCCTCACTCCCACACCCTCTCTCCCTTCTCCCCCATACCCCCTCTCTCCTTTCTCCCCTCACTCCCACATTCTCTCTCCTTTCTCCCCCACACACCCTCTCTCCTTTCTCCCCGCATAAACCCTCTCTCCTTTCTCTCCCTTCACACACTCTCTCCCTTCACCCCTTCCCCCACATTCTCTCTCCCTTCTCCCCCCACACACCCTCTCTTCCTTCTCCCCTTCCCCCACCCCCTCTCCCCCTTCCCCTCTCTCTTTCCCTTCTCCCTCCACTCTTTCCCTTCTCCCCCATCCCCCCCACCCTCTCCACCCCACCCTGTCTCTTTCTCCCCCTTCCCCTCTCTCTACCCACTCCCTCCACTCGACGCCTCCGACCACAATACTTCAGCCCTGATTTGCAGATCTGCAGGTGAGATTGTCCCTAATCACATTGTAGCACAAGTGGAGTGTGTGAAGAGGGAGGATGGCGACTTGATGGATGTGCTGGTGTCCATATCGCTTACACAGTGTCGCGTTGGTGTCGCGTCGCCTCCAATACTCTCAATCTTCTACAAGTGTTTTCATGGGAATCTCCCAATGTGATAAGCCTTGCCCAACCCGTATGATGATCAATATCTTATCTCGTCTGGTCGGCGTCTACCAAGCTCCAGCCCAGATTAGCCAACCCCATGTGTAGTGTCAACCACTTGGCTTACCACTGAAGCAATGTTTGGGCATGGATTAGGCTTTAGAATAGGATTATCCTGATAGCTGGTTGCCTGTGGAGAGCTCGATCACCCACTCCACCCCCCACCCATGCCATACTCTACTGCCATTAGATATGGGCCTACGCGGGGTGAAAGCACTTACCCCCAATAAACCAACATCAGATGATCCTAATCGACTATATGTGATGTGTTGCAGGAAAATGAGTCACAAGTCGCGAAATTCGTATTTTCTTATGTTTTATTTACAGGATCTCTTTGTAGGAATGTTCTCATGTTGGGGCTTTCTAATGATCTAAATCGTATGAATACATGTACAAAATGTCATTAGATATTTTCATGCATTTCTAAGGTCATCCTAGATAGTCTATTTAGCTACTTTACAAGTAAATATCCAACCAGAAATATTGCAAACTTTTTTTCAAAAATAAAAATATCAAATTTAAAATATAGAAATACTTATTATATGTCCTGCTGTTTACTATTATTGGAACCGGCCTGATCTCATCTTTTCTTAAAATCCATTTTCAAATTCCATTTTTCGACTTGTGACTCATCTTCCTGTAACACATTACAGCTATCGCTATCGCTATCGCTATCGCTATCTTGAAGCCTATGTTACATATCTATGCCTACGTTCCTTAGATAGTAATTTTCCTGTGCTGTTTGCCATACAATTTGTATCAATTGTCTCGAATTTGTCCTTTTTCTGTTGAGACTAATTATTTTTTCTTTTGAGACTAATTATGGTTTCCAATGTCAACCTTTCAAATGAAATGTCAATTGCATTGAAATAGTAATGATAATTTAAGATGGCAGGAGAATCGTGATGTTGAGACATCTTCGTACACTTTTTAGTGAGTGAAAAACATGTTTATTACGGAAACCCAAAATTGTCACAGACTATTTTGTTGAAATGGTAGAACAAAATATGAAAAAGTATATCTGTAATAAAGAATACGAAATCGATAATGTGTTAAAATGAGAAAGGTTTAGGAATGAAACTCAAATTAGATGAGATCTCACCAAATCTCATGCCTATCAAATGCAAAATGCAGCACTGTTCAGCAGTCTCAAGTGCAGAACTATGCAGAACTATGCAGAATTATGCAGCATATTAGAAAGTTAATAAACAACGCAAAAGTCTTTATTAATTCAGATTTCTCTCAAATAAACGATCCATATTCATCTTTAATTTTAATAGAATTTAGCTGGGAATGCAGCTTTAAAGGGTCAATAAACGGGTTCATGATCACTTATAGGTCAACAAACTTTATGGAGCCATAAGTACAACACCCAAATCCCATTTTTTTACCTCCACTTATATCTAACTTATAGTCACTCAGAGGCACATATTGAGAAAGCTTAGTTGAAAAGGTCTGTTTAGCACAAGAGGGCACTGAGTGATGTCACTAAGTATTTGCCTGAAATGTACGCAACATCTCTCCTAAATTGTGTGTTATGTACATTGCATGTTCATTTCAAGATTTTGCTTCCTTGTGACATAAGCTAATGGTGGCGCCCTGAATGGAGTGTTAAACAGTGGAACTACATTTTCCCTCATGTAAATGGGTAAAACTCAGTGAATGTTACATTAAGTACCACTGGAGCCGCTACATTTGAATAATAGCAAAGAAATTTTCTTATAATATTTTGGGGTTTAGAGACCCTTTAATGCAACTAATGTGCCATAGCCTGACGCTACGGCTCTTGATGGCATGTTGAGAAGGAAACACTGGACTTAGGAGTGTGTTGAGTGATCAGGGGCCTCCTACACAGCCTTCTCACTCCAACATCATGCATAAACACACACTTGGCTACAGATGCACCATCCTATACATGGGTCAGATTTTCAGAAAATGTACAATCGGCAACAGAACACATTGAGTAGACTCTGCTAAATTAGGCTGCAATGTGGTCAATACTAGGTAAATTCGAGTATATTTGGCATTGCATTGATTCCAGCAATATGTTTAGGCTGAACTGTCTTTTGGACTTTATTTTTGTCTGAAATTTGGATTATTTGAGAGGATTGGTGAAGGTGAATTGTACATTTTCAGGCGACTTCACCCACTGTATGTAAAGGCTAATAAGGGGTTTAGGCACCAGCACCCAGCTTCTGGGTTTAATGGCCATTTTGTACCCAGTTCACATATGGTGGAACAACCCTGTTTGCCAGGATATTCACTATGGGGAAAGAGCCTCGCCTCATGTGTTGAAATAACCATTCATTTTCAATTTTGTATCCCTAATGCACTTGTCAATAGCAACCCCCAACCCCCGGGTGTATGGGGGAATGTCCTGGGTATATTGGGAAATATGATGAAATTGTCACTTATTATCGCTCATTGGCGGCAGTTTTCTCTCGTCGGATCTATATATATATATATGTATACCTTCAAATTCGTGTACAAACATATAACAGCAGCAGAATATTGATGAACTCAGTCCTATCAGTCATAATATGAATGCAATTGGTCAGATATCTTTGGTCATAGTAGCTGAGAATGCAGCTTTAAGCCAGAGCCTCCCGCGACAAAATGTCATTATAATCCCATTAAACGCCTACTCCATGGACAGAAAAACCATTAGTGCAGTAGGCGTCCAATCACTGACATACCATTCTTATCTTATCTGAGAGGCTGTGGGCCTAGACGTATCGTGGCCCGTGCGAAAACCATTTTCGCCAAAAATACCGAGTCCCAGATATGAAGATATTAGTCACAATGTCACAGTTTGAAAGTCTAATGCTTTAGCCACTTGGCTATAGGGGATTATAGTAGGCCCCATGCATACAAACACTCATATTGATTCATCACAGTTTAGGTTTACCTTAGTCCCCCATTGTCCTCATGACGATTGAGAAGAATGGGGGAAATATATTATCTTTAAATGTCCTTGTGTTTGCTGCAGGTGATTTCTCAAACTATTCATAAAAATATATCTTGCATCTGCAATATCTTTCTATAATATGCGAATGCACGCTAGGTGTGCACGCTTCCTGGACTCTCTCTCAGCGCAACAGTATCATATATCTGGCTTATCTTATCAGGTTTTATAATGTTTCCAACTACTGCCTAGGGATTATATCTAATCCAACCAGCTCCTTTAACACAAGCATTACATCTCAGCACGGAATAACACCTGAAAACCTAAATAATATATACCTACAATTCCTGTGCTGGAAATGTTCTGTAATTAACGCATCCCTCCTAGTTGGTATACATTGGGCGTCTGGTTGGTGTAATTAGAGGCCATTTTTACGAGTTTATAATATCCTTAATGAAATGTCTCCGGAACCGTGAGCGGTTGGAAAAGATCATGCTGTCATCGTGTGCCTTAAGCTGCTCTGGCGTCCCAGTGATTTAGCTGTTACATGGATCAGATTTTCCTAAATTGTACAATTAGCAGCTCTACAAATTTAGGAAATTCTCCTAAATTAGGCTGAAAAATGAAGAATACTGGGTATATCTAGTGTCGCATTGATTTAAAGTACCAGTTCTGCTATGTTAAACTGCATTTTGAAGCTCATTTTTGTCTTAAATGTGGGCTATTTGAGAGGATTGATAAAGACGAATTGTACATTTTCTGAAGATCTGACCCATAGTAAATAGTGGATTTGCATAGCCACCATTTTGAATCTTGATTCGCATGGAATTATGGGACTAATGGTACAGTATAAAATCTGTAGAAAACACACCATGTTCAGTATGGAATATTTATCAAAGCCCTAATGTCAATATCCATGTTTTCTACATGTTTCCATCACACAGGTCCCCATCTTTCCCATCATGCACTTGGTTTTCATAGACTATTTACCAAAGTTATGATATTTGTGAAAACATTTTTGCAGGTTTCGATAAGAATTTTGCCAAATATTTGTATGTTAGATTTCATCAGTATTCATCCTAGCATGCACTATAACAAACATGTGCAGAGGTACATGCAAATCCCCCTATTGTTTTTTATTCCCAAAGAACCTTCAAGGTGCCTCATGTGCATGGGATCCTATCTCTGTGAGGCTCTGCATCACAATGCAGGTGTTCTCCATTTTACCCGTCTAGATATGTACGACTCAATTAATTGCACTTCACTGAATTTGATCAGACTGTGTGAATAAGCGTTTCATCGGCCATGCTATGCAAATTATCACTAGTTAAAAACAACTATGCACTTTTCCCCTCTGTATCTCTCTGTCTGTCTGTCTGTCTCTAAGTGGTATAGCTGCGTTACATGTAATATTATTCCACATTAGAAATCGATTGGTATGATTTGAAAAATATTTTATTCGGGTCGAAGACATTTTTAAACATTTAGTACAAATATTCTATTCTATTCGAGGAAATGCCTCATATATCCATTGACATGCGTGATATGTTACAGTCTAGTCATGTTGCATACAGCACCCAAAAAAATAAAAAATTCCCACAAAGGGATCTACGCAAAGAAATAACACAATTTAAAAAATATCAATTCTGCAACATGTCACTCATTTTCCTGCAACACATCACAAATATCTGCTATGAGTTTCCCTATTTGCCCATGATGAGAATAATAACGGTTTTGTTCATAACGCACGGTGGGTTTAATATTACTTTCCATCATTTTAATTAAGGGAGATAGGATGTTCTTGCCCGATCCCAACCATTACTGCGGTCTCATCTTTCACAATTTCCATTCAAAACAATTTCTTAAACGGACCTTGCTGTCAAAATGGCCTCGCATGTCAACAATTGTCGGATCCCTGGTAATTAGCTGACCCAAAACATGCAGTCCGCCTTCAAATTTCTATTAACTCCAACAAATTAATTGTTTATCTTAATTAACCTACTATATATATCAAAGTAGTACTATCGTTTCACTTTTGCAAGCTTGTAGTTTAAGATCCGAGTAATCATTATTCTAAATATTCTTTTTAAAAGAATAGCTCATATACTTTCTAATCAGTTTTCCTTTACAGTAGTCATCAGTATTTCTTGGTAAATGGTGGTGGTTATGATGGTTTTGAAAATGATTTGAAAGTATAATTCCCTGGCAATGGCATATAAATTGAGAAAATATGATGCAAGGCAATATGATATTGAGACAGATTGCCGAATCACTTTAGAAAATATCATTTTTGTGACTTGTGACTTATTTTCCTGGAACACATCACATATGATGACGATGATGATGCACCTTACACACAAATGCCATTCTCTCTGCTCATATTTATTCGGATGTGTACATGTACTACTGCTTCTACCGAGAGTCAATATCTCCTTCATATGTATAAAGACAAAGCCACTGTGTGTGTGTACTTGGGGCTCAAGGTAAACGGTGCATTAATAAACCAAGATATTCTTATACAAAAAGACAAAGGTACAATGGCAGTGTTCAGTGTAAAATAAGGGTTGAGTCGTCGTGACAAGTGCAAGCAAAATTGCCTTTCAATAAATTTTACAATTTTCCACAAATGTAATGTAAATGAGTTAAAAGTCACGAAAACTGGATTTTGAGATATCATCACATATGAAAAGGTGACATCAAGCCAATTCTAATGATGGTAAATATTAGGACAGCTAATAAGTACTTTTATATTTATTTATGCATGAAAAACAATCTGTCTTAAAATTCGGGACATATATTCATGTTACCAACAGCACTAAACACCCCAATGATAAATGGATTCTGTGCATGTGTTTCTATGGTAATGTAACACAAATTAAATCCAATATTTTAGTAGTAAAGTAAACGAGATGTCTGAATTATTTTATAGCTAAACAATAGATAAGCACCTCGGCCATCGAAAACGAATAAAACACATTTACGACAAGAGCAATTTCATGCCGACCCAGTTCTTAAATACAATATGCTAATATTGGCCATCACATATAATTCATCATCCATGTGGGTTAGATTTTCAGAAAATGTACAATTCATCTTTACCAATCCTCTCAAATAGCCCACATTTAAGACAAAAGTAAGCTTCAAAATGCAGTTTAACATAACAGAGCTGATAATTTAAATCAATGCGATACCAAATATACTCAGATGTACACGATATTCTTCATTTCTCGGCCAAATTTAGCAGAATTTCCTAAATGTGTAGATCTGCCAATTGTACATTATCTGAAAATCTGACCCATTTATTCCATTGCATTTGCCATTGTTATGCATGCATTTCCACCAGAATATAGTAGTTCATAGGAGTTCATTTAAGAACCTACAGTGCAGCAAGACACTGCTGAAGGGCTGAATTATTATCTCCTGGGCCAGGTCTTCAGAAATTGTACAATTCACCTTCACCAATCCTCTCACATAATCCAAATTTGAGACAAAAATGAGGTTAACAATACGCAATGAAAGAGACATTTTTTTTATCAACACAACGCCAACCAGACAGATTGTTTGAATTAAGGCTATATAAAATATACTCAGATATACCCAGTATTTATCATTTATCAGTCTTAATTAGCAATATTCACTAAATGTGTAGATCTGCCATTTGTACATTTTCTGACGACCTCACCCTCCTGCAGTGTAATGGAGAAGCTGGTGCAGAGGGGTAAAATCGCCAGAAAACGTACAATTCCCCTTCACCAATCCTCTCAAATAACCCAAATTTAAGGCAAAAATACGGTTAAAAATCCAGCCCAACATAACCAAACAGATTGTCTGAATCAACTCAATACCAAATATACTCCGATACACCTAGTATTAACCATTTCTCAGTCTAAATTAACAAAATTTACCAAATACGTAGATCTGCCGATTGAACACTTTTTGAAAGTGTGGCCCATAAGCTGGTGCAGCGGGGTATAGACATAATCAATAGCCAGGCATAATTACCAATACTACCTTGGCACAGATGAATCTTGGCTCAGTCCTCTCCGATCATTAAAACCCGCCTCAAGCATGTTTCCATCATGTCTGTCCGACGGTGCATATAAATGTCCGACTATTATGGGTGCACATAAATTACTGGAAAAGTCGCTAAATATACACAATAGCATGGCTTTAGAAATACATAGATACATTCATACACTGTCTTGACATTTGGTACATGTATTCATACCACCTAAAGGGGTGGACACACACAGCCGATTTGGCTCCCGATTGTCCCCCGATTAAGGCCTTCTGGTGAATTCTAGGATTTCATTTCCAATCCAGGTTTATGTTATTTCAAAAACATAAACCAGGATTTGAATTGAAATCATAGGATTCATCGGGAGACCAAAATCGGGATTCAAATCGGCTTAGAATCAGCCATGTGTGGGTTCCCCTTAAGGCATTAAATATCTAAAGAAAAATAGGGCATTCCCTCAGAGAGATCTTGTGAACAAATGACATTAAGAAATATCAATTTTGTGACATGTGACTCGTTTTCCTGAAACGCATGACAAATACAAGTAAGGTCAGGACACACAGAGCAATGTATGAGGGTGAGAGTCGTTAGGAAACCCTATACGCCAGGTCAAGGTTTTTGCCTTCTCAAAACAAACTGCTAAAGGTTACCTTCCCTCAGAACATATTATTGCTCTGCTACTGGGTATGGGTGTTTGATGGTGTTAGGGTTCAAAGGTCTTGGTGGAAGACCAGGAGGTTACTGGAGAAGACGTTTATCACTCCTATACTATCTGGTAGTATATGAATGTGTCTTTCCCTGCAGAGATTTCCCGCTCTCAAGAGTTCAGGTGTGAAGGTTTCTTGGGGTGGATATTTAATTAACGTAAATTCAATTAAATTCAATATTATGAATCAAATATTCATCAATACTGAAGGTTTCATTTTCTTGAAGAACATTAGAATAATTATTAAGGGCTATATTGTGATTGGGAGTATATACTTGCTAATTATATATTGGAATACATTGACTCAGGGGGGCACTATGGCTGCATTACACTATACACAATAAGGTCGTGTCTTAAAGGTCTCGTAACACCCTCTAAAATTAACGACTACAAGGGCTTTATGATACGAGGTTTGTTGCATTGAAACTCATGCATTTAAGTGAGGTAAGTAGTCTCTCAGAGATCTCTCAGACTAGTCTAAGAAAATATTTGTATATAGTGCAATGTAAGTTACAATAAGAGGGAGTTATGAGGCCTCTAACAGTGGTTTACCACACAATCGTATATGGGTGAAATTGCCAGAAAATGTACAATTCACCTTCACCAATCCTCTCAAATAACCCAAAATTAAGACAAAAAGGAAGTTCAAAATACAGTTCAACCTAACCAAACAGATTGCTAGAACCAATACAATGCCAAATATACTCGAAATTACCAAGTATTGACCAAATTGCAGCCTAATTTAGCAGAATTTACTAAATGTGTACAGCTGCCAATTGTACATTTTCTGGAAATCTGACCCATATAAGGTGCAATGCACCCTATGTCCGATAAGATTGTGTCTTAAAGGTCTCTAAGTCTCATTTAAACTCATGCATTTGAGCGAACTATACAAGCTCTCTTAGACTAGTCTAAGAAAATAATCGTATATATATATACTACTAGCATACAGTGCAATGCAAGTTACGATAAGAGGGAGTCGCGAGGCCTCTAATTATAAAGAACAAATTTACGAGCATCCAAGCAGAGGTGCCAACGGATATGCAAATGAGTCTGCCTTCTCCAAGGCTAATGAACCCCCACAATCACAAAATATAGAGTTGGGGTCATCTTGACCCCATCTACATGTAAGTCATGTCCTCCCATACTGTACTGAAATAGCAATGCATTCCTACCACTTTCTCCTGGGTTGCTTAAAGTTATAATATACGTGATGGTTCCAGGGAAAATGAGTCACAATTTGCAAAAGATAGAATCTGAGATGTTATCATATATACAAAGATGAGATCAGGTCGGTTCCAATGATAGTAAACAGATGAAAATCTAATAAGTATTTCCATATTTTAAGTTTGATATTTTTACTTTTGAAAAACACGTGCATTGGTGCATTGCACTATACGCGATAAGATTGTGTCTTATAAGCCTCGTAACACCCTCTTAAAGTTACAACTACGAGGGATTTATGATACGAGGGTTGTTGCATTGAAACAACTAATGCATTTGAGTGAGGTAAGAGCTCTCTCAGAGCTCTCTCAGAGTTCTCTCAGACTAGTCTCAGATAATAATCGTATATAATGCAATGCAACGTTTACTAAGAGGGAGTATATAGTGCAATGCATCCATGATTAGTAAAGGGTGGTCTCCACTGGCTGCAGTAAGCTCTGCGGTAAGCCTTGCGATGGTGCTGTGATGGTGAGAAGAGGCGAGGTCCTGCCTACATGGCCAGTGAACCATGTAGGCACAAGACCTCGTCATTCCTCTCAGAACCAACACAAAGCATCGCAAGGCTTATCGCAGAGCTTACCACAGCCAGTGGAGACCATCCTTAAAGTAGCTAAATGTAAGTCATAGTACTTGCTTCCGCCTGAACCTGTATTCACATGTTAAGCTTGAGATTGTACCCCAATAAATATCACTCAGTATCTGAAATAATCATAGGAATCCACCTATAAATTACAACCTTGGAGAAATAATTCTTCTATACCCCATCTCGGTGCTTTCTCATTAGAGGTCATACAGGACGTGCATAGACTTTAAAAATGAGTGGATCCTTATCAATTGACAGACATAGAGTATATATCATTCCGTCCCTTCGGGTGCTTAGACTGCCTGCCTGCAGGTGCAGTATCGAATAAGGGATCCATATGGGTGAAGTTCACAGAAAATGTACAATTCTTCTTCACCAATCCTCTCAAATATCGCCAATTTACCACAGAAAGCAGACTCGAAATACAATCCAACATCACCAAATAGATCTGTTTAATCAAGGCAATATCAAATATACTCAGATATTACCTAGTATTTACCATTTACGGCATAAATTAGCAGAATTTGATACATGTGTAGTGCTGCCGATTGTTCATTTTCTGACGATCAGGTCCATATAGGAGGAGGGAGTAGTAGGACAAACCTTTTTTTATTATAAGGCAAGTTAATGCATTCCCCTTGTTCACGTCAATCATGCAATCCTAGAGTGCATCAAAACAGTCGGAGTTTCCTATCCCATTAGAAATTTTGAGTCAGTGCGTCTGTACTAATGCCCTTTTTACAAGCCTAGCGAGGCAGTCCACTGGAATATATGTCCACTGGAATATATATCTCTCTATAATATATCTTAGTAGATCATAGAATGCAGATATCTATCAATTTGGAAAGTGGCCTGAGCACATGGATAGAAACAAGGGATCATAAATGTATGAATCATGGTTGTTATGCTCGACCACTAGAGCGAGCCACTTTGCCTGAAGATGATTTTTATCATAGCATATCATACGTCTAATGATATGAGACATCATCATGCCAGTATCTTGTGATTTTAGATTATTGCTATTTTCCAGCTTTCATATCGATTTATATCAAATGCAAATGGATATTATAGAAAGGGGGATTATGAACGAGTGGTCGAGGTAAGTGGGGGCGATATATGGGTCAGATTTTCAGAAAATGTACAATTGGCAGCTGTACACATTTAGGACATTATGCTAAATTAGGCTGAAAAATGATGAATATCGGGTATATTTGAGTATATTTGGTATCGCATTGATTTAAAGCATCAGTTCTGTTATGTTAAACTGCATTTTGAAGCACATTTTTGTCTTAAATGTGGGCTATTTGAGAAGATTGGTCAAGGCGAATTGTACATTTTCTGAAAATCTGACCCATATAATATATCTATCTGTGCAAGGAGATTTGTCATCGATTTTAAGATATTCTGACGTAATAGAGGACTATAAGCCTTTTAAGCCAGAAGCGACTTAAAGGAGGTAAATCATCTATATATATATATATATTTCAAGCCCGACAGGTTAAGCTGCAACAGAATAGCCTAGGGAAAGTACAGACACTGTGAGATTGATTCAAAGGATGAATATAGCTTCAAGGATACAATAATTCATATGAATGTGCAGTCTAGGCCCAAAGATGATAGAGTCCCTTCAAACGGAGGGAAAGCCTCTGGCCTCAAACCGCAAAGTGCCATGATGATTATATTAAGACCGCAATATGACATTATATTCCCATTAGAACGCCTAGACCTAGGCCAGGAAACCGATTAGCGCAGTAGGCTTCCAATCACTGAGTCACATTCTTATCTGATCCGAGGGTTTAGACCAGGAGTGTGTGTCTCAGGAAAATGTGATATATGATATCATCATATTTGAAAAGATGAGATCAAGCCGATTCCAATGTAGATTCTAAATAGTAGGACAGCTAATAAGTATCTGTATTTTAAGTTCGATATTTTTAGTTTAGAAAAAGACAAAAACGTTTGTACTAGTTCTGGGCGGACATTTACTAGTCAAGTAGCTGAATATGTATCTATATAAGATGACCTTAGATATGCATGGCTACATTTAATACACTGTCTTGGCATTTGGTGCATGTACATTCATACTAGGGAATGCACTAAGCCCCCAAGAAACAAAGCATTCCCACAAATACATCTTGTGAAAAAAACACTTTGAAAAATATCAATTTTGCGACCTGTGACCCATTTTCCTGTAACATATATGGGTCAGATTTTCAGAAAATGTACAATTGGCAGCTCTATACATTTAGGAAATTCTACTAAATTTGGCTGAAAAATTATGAACACCAGGTATATCTGAGTATATTTTGGATCGCATTGATTTAAAGTATCAGTTCTGTTATGTTAAACTGTATTTTGAAGCCCATTTTTGTCTTAAATTTGGGTTATTTGAGAGGATTGGTGAATGCGAATTGTACATTTTCTGAAAATCTGACCCATATACTTTAAACAACTCACGAGAGTCACTCAGGAGAAAGTGGCACGAATGTGTTTTTGCACTGTCAGTACAGTACGGGAGGGCACATGTGTGCAGAACAAGAACAATCGGATTAACACAGTTTTTTAAAAATTCCTTTGACAGTTTTAGAAAAATGTGATACGGGATGTCTTCCGAATTCGAATCATGTGTGTGCCTTCTCTGACAGGAGGGTCATATCTTCAGAAAATGTACAATTCGCCCTCACCTATCCTCTCAAATAATCCAAATCTAAGAGATGACGTTCGAAATTCAGTTAAACACAACGAGAGAGACATTTTTAATCAACACAATGCCAAAGTTACTCAGATATACACAGCATTTATAAATTTCCAGTCTAAAGGGTGGTCTCCACTGGCTGCGCTAAGCTCTGTGGTAAGCCTTGGGATGCTGTTGGGATCGTGAGAAATGGCGAGGTCCTGCCTACATGGCCAGTGAACCATATAGCAAGGACCTCGTCATTCCTCTCCACCTACAGAACCAGCACAAACCATCGCAAGGCTTACTGCAGAGCTTACCACAGCCAGTGGAGACCACCCTTAATCTAGCAGAAGTTACTGAATTTGTAGATCTGCCAATTGTGCATTTTCTGAAGATCTGACCCAGGAGGAGTTTCGTCGAGATTTCGTTGAGGTTTCTTAGAAATAAATAGTTTTTCAGACCTAAACTTTATGAGGATGATAATTGCCTATTCTTGCCTATAAAGGTCTGACATATAAGATCAAATCCCATTATACCTTATGAAATCAAACCTTGGTTTCCTGACGTATGGTCCCGAGCTAAATAGGGATCTCAATAATATCGCAATCATCGGGCTACAAACATATAATCACACCTCAGCCTGTCATTGCCTCTAATTCAACCTTTGTCTATACATAACTGTTTCCTGTAAATGATACATAAATAAGGGGGGAATCAAGGCTAGGAAAAGGAGACAATGATAGGCTTTCTGTGTCATACATACATGTTGTATGCGGCCTTACCCCACAGAGGAATGAGTCATTGCCCTTTGATATGTGATGTGTTACAGGAAGATGAGTCACAAGTCGCAGAAAATGATATTCCTCAAATGTTTTACTACGACCCTCACTCAGAATGTCATCATGGGAGTTTAGCGCTGTTAGTATAGCATGAATACATGTATTAAATTTAAAAACTGTGTATTCAATATATCCATGTGTATCTGAGGTTATCTTAAGGAGTATATTTGGGTCAGATTTTCAGAAGATGTACAAATCAACTTTGCCAATTCTCTCAAATAACCCAAATTTCAGACAAAATAAAGTTAAAAATACAGTTCAACCAAACCAAACAGATTGCTGGAATCAATGCAATGCCAAATATACTCAAATTTACCTAGTACTGGCCAAATTGCAGGGTAATTTTGAAGAATTTTCTAAATGTGTACAGCTGTCAATTGTACATTTTCTGAAAATCTGACCCACTTAACTAGTTATTGATTGACAAATATTGTTTTATGCATACAAAATAAAGAAGTACTTATTGTATGTCTTAATGTTTACCATCATTAGAATATCTCATCTTTTCAAAAATGATATTGTCTCAAAATCCATTTTTTGGTGACTTGTGACTTATTTTCCTATAACACATCACATATATACGATGTCAGCTAGCGATGTCAACTATATACGATGTCAACTAGCGATGTGTTCCCGCTCGTCGGCTGGATGACAGCCCGCCCAATGAAATAGCGTCACATTAGGGACCCGCCCGGTCGTCACAAAGCGGCGAATTTCTGCCGTTATGAAATATTAATTCGTCACCAGCGTTTGCTACATCGTTGGCTCATGGGTGAAGTTTCCCGAAAATGTACAATTCTTCTTCACCAATCATTTCAAATATCTCAAATTTACGACAGAAATCAGACTAAAAATGCAGTTCAACGTGACCAAATAGATCTGTTTAATCAAAGAAATAACAAATATACTCAGATATGCCCTAGTATTTACCATTTACAGCCTATAATATAATTTAGCAGAATTGACTAAATGTGCAGAGCAGCCGATTGTTCATTTTCTGACGATCTGACCCTCTTGCTGCGCGCTCACCCAGACCCAGAGGCCCTGAGAGCCAAGAAGTCGAGTCACGACGTAAGAGAACGACGTCACGACGTAATGGGACGTCATGTACTTGTAAGCAACATGAGTTCTGACTGGTGCTGCCTGGCGCCCTCTTCTAGCGCTAGTGGCATCAGTAATTTCCTCCTGGCGGTGAAGGTTGTGTCAGTTCTGTGGGATGATGAATGAGTTGAATATGTTGTATATGGGTCAGATTTTCAGAAAATGTACGATTGGCAGCTCTACACATTTAGGAAATTCTCCTAAATCAGGCTGAAAAATGAAGAATGCCGGGTATATCTGAGTATATTTAGTATCGCATTGATTAATAGTATCAGTTCTGTTATGTTAAACTGCATTTTGAAGCTCATTTTTGTCTTAAATGTGGGTTATTTGAGAGGATTGGTTAAGGCGAATTGTACATTTTCTGAAAATCTGACACATATGTTCCTCTTGCCCTGCCTCCAGCTTAAAAAAGTAACCAAGAGTGAACTCTGTCAATTGCCTCTCTCTATATGGGTGAAGTCAACAGAAAATGTACAATTTACTTTCACCAATTCGCTCAAATAACCCGGATTTCAGACGAAAATAAAGTTCAAAATACAGTTCAACCTAACCAAACAGATTGCTACAATCAATGCAATGCCGAAAACACTCGAATTTACCTAGTATTGGCCAAATTGCGGCCTAGTTTAGTAGAATTTACTAAATGTGTACAGCTGCTAATTGTACATATTCTGAAAATCTGACCATATGTAATGTGTTACCGAAAAACGAGTCATAAGTCGCAAAAATGATATTTCAATGTTTTCTCACAAGAGACCTTGCTCATAGAATGCTCTCACTTTCGGGGTGTTGCTAGTGGCATGAATACACGCATTAAATGTCAATGCTGTATATTGAATGAATTGAAGCGTATTATGCTAAGGAGTGTATTTAACTGCTTCACTAGTGGTTTATATAGCATCAAGAAATATCGCTTATACTTGTAGGCCCTATTATATGCATCCAAAACATATAGAAGTGCCTATAAGATGTCCTTATTGTTTACTATCATTAGAATCGGCTTGATCTCATCTTTTCAAATATGATGATATCTCAAAATACATTTCTTGTGACTTGTGACTCATTTTCCTGATTCGCATCACATATGTGTCAAGAATTGTTGACATTTCTAAGTGTTTGAAACCTGAGTTGAATACATCTGTATAGAAAGGCTATACATGTACTGGACCTTAAGTTGGTTATAAATTAGTTTAGTGTGCAGTAACAACTGGGGATGTTTCGTGATTATAAGTTACCGTTGTGCTGGTCCATTTAAAGTATGTTAGATCAATTAAATGTTACGAAAGGGGGAGATCATGAAGTTTTTCTTTATGGAAGGATCGTTGAATTCCCTAACGTTTTGAAACTTTGAATAAATTATCTGCAGATAATTAATTAATTAATTAATTAATCATCATGACGTATCATGCAGCAACTAAATGCCATCAAACCCGTAAATCGTATTTATTCGGGACTTCTCATTTGAAAAAGGGGAAATTAGTTCTTTTTTTTCTTTTTAAAACATGGCAACTTTATTTCGTCAAACCTACCATCGAGGCATCTACATTTCTAACGCTCTCGCGCAACGACCTTCTGTATTTCAGGTTACTTTTGTTTTTATTCTTTTATACTTTTTTTTTGGTGTTTTGGTGTTTTCTATACCACTGCCTCCACTGAGCAAGGCCTTCTTTCTATATCCTTCAACTTCTAATAAAACGATCACGTAGATCATTGATGAACACTCTCCATCCCCCCCCCTTCTTTTGATTAACCCTTTCCCCATATTGAATAGCCCTAAACTTTCTACATGTCTCTCTGGGAAATTAGTTCTTAATAATGTTGTCATGCTGTCTAGATGCTCAAAACGTGATTTCTGTTCCCTCTATATGTGTGATGTGTTGCAGAAAATGAGTATTCACAAGTCACACAAATGATATTTCTCAAAATGTTTTCCCAATTCGGGTGTTTTGAGTTGCTAGTAGCATGAACACATATAGCAAATTTCAAGGTTGTATATTAAATGCATTTAAGTATATTGTCCAAAGGAGTATATTTAACTACTTTGTTAGTGGTTGACCATCAACAAAATATTGCTAACTTTTCTTCCATCCATCCAAAACATATGGAAGTACTTATTAGATGCCCTAATGTTTACTATCATTGAACTCATCTTTTCAAATATGATGATATCTCAAACTTTGCGACTTTTAACTCATTTTCCTGTAACACATCACATATTTAAACCAAGCCTGGATCGGCTATGCATAGGGACCTCCTTATCTTATCATCTATCAGCTCTGTCAATTATTACTCAAACCTGACGGATCCAAGCCAGACCAGGGAACAGCCTCAGATTAGATCCCTGGATTCATCCCTGGATTCGTCCTTCATCTACAACTACATGCATTAGCTTGAATGCAGTCTAGGCCCAAAGATGAGAGAGTCCCTTCAAACGAAGGGAAAGCCTCTCGCCTCTAACCGCAAAGTCCCATTATAATTCCATTTAGACCGAAACATGCATGTCATTAAATTCCCATTAAAACGCCGAGTCCTGGGCCAGGAAACTGATTAGCGAGGCAGGCTGACATACCATTCTTATCTGATCTGAGGGTTTGGACCTAGAGTGAATGACTGTCTCGATTATCTGATGTGTTACAGGAAAATGAGTCACAAGTAACAAAAAATGGATTTTGAGATTCCATCATATTTGAAAAGATGAGATCAAGCAGATTCCATTGATAGTAAACAGTAGGACATCTAATAAGTATTTCTATATTTCAAGTTTGATATTTATAATTTAAAAAAAAGTTTGCAATATTATGGGTGGACATTTACTAGTAAAGTAGCTAATTATACACTAGAGGATAGACTTAGAAATGTATGGAAATATTTACAACACCGTCTCGAAATTTAGTACATATATTTATACGACTAAGGGCATTAGATACTCTAAAATGAGAACATTCATACAAAGAGATCTTGTGAATAAAATACTTTGAAAAATATCCATTTTGCAACGTGGGACTCATTTTCCTGAAACACATAACATTATATAGTAGATTCAATGCTAGTTGATCCATCACTCTTATTCAGAAATCCGATCCATATACATATAGCTGCTTGGATTAAGACATCAATATAGTTTATGCCATGTCATGCATATTGCCTAAGACACATCCTTCAAACACACAGTTCACATTTTCTCCGTCCCCACTTCAATGCAATTATATAGTATTTTTACATTTAAAACGTTTACTTTGACTCCTGTTACAATGGTATTACCCTATCAGTTTTCTGATAATCTTTTTTTTTTTAATTTAAAGATATAATCACGATTTGAAGCATCGATGAATAGTATCTTGGTTCATGTTTTTTTCTTTCATTGTATATACTCCGAGCTATATAAATCCAAATGATGGAAACAATCCATTCGGTGAAAGATTTTTATAGACTTTATCTTACTAAAACCACCATTATAACGCTACTTATAACGCACCATGGTGAACAGTAAGATAGCCTGAACGAGTAATCAATTTGCTTTTGATTGCCCTGTCACTTCTCAGAAGCTTAGAGATATATATACTCTTGAATATATACAAATCCAAATGATAAAAACAATCAATTCTGGGGAAGACTTTTAGAGAATTTATTTACCAAGAGCACACACTGCCTATTTTGCTTTATTTTATTTTAGGACAATCAAACCCGGCAAGATAGGAATGACAATAAGGAATCTGCTTTTGATTACCCTCAGAAGCTTAGAAATATATATATTCTTAAATATATAAATCCAAATGATAAAAACAATCTAATTCTCTGAAAGGCTTTTAGAGATTATATTTCACGCTTATAAGCACACGCTGCCTTTTTTGCTTTACTTTATTTTAGCACTATAGAGACCAGGAAGATAGGAGTGAGTAAGGAATGTGCTTTTGATTGCCCTGTCAGTTCTCTGAAGCTTAGAGAAGGTCATGACAACCAATTGGTTTCCTCTGAGGCACATACCAAGTTTCCCTGACATTGCAACTTTGCAAGCGGAACTGATGGGCTTGGAATGACAGTACCCCCTTTAACACAGAAACACTGCAGCATGGGCAGTTTCTCCCTTTATGGTACTTTCGCATTGGGCGTTCACATGCAGAAAATGTTCTAGAATGTTCGTCTAGTTCAGCCATTTTGGTCGTTTAATCTCAGTGCATCACATCAGGACATAGCCTCAGGGTTGGTGTCTGGGGGGAAAGGACAGTGGGAACTTACAGTGATTGCCCTGGCACAACCAGAGAGAGATCTGATAATGCAACATGGTTGATACCAGGAAAAGAACTACTGTAAACGTATTAATGTTCGCGCAGTAGTTATTTTCGCTATTTTCGCGCACCCAGCGTTGTGCGTTAAAATCCTGCGCGAAAGGTACAATTATTGCATAAACAATTAAGGTGTGAGACTTCCTTGCTGCACGAATTTAAATCTGCGTGAAAAGGTGTCAAAGTACTTAGTGCGCAACAACATGGATAGATATCGCAAATGTAGCCCCTCTGAGCGATTATGGAACAACGGTATGAGTCTAAACAATAGGGGATTTGCATGTGCCACTACGCATGTTTGTTACAGTGCATGCTGGGATGGATTCTGATGAAATCTGACATACCCAAGTTTTAGCAACATTTTAATCGAAAATTGCAAGAATGTTTACACCAATATCACAGCTTGTATAAATGATCTATATAAACCAAATGCATGGTGGGAAAGATTAACACATGCATATTGACATTACTGCACTGATAAATACTCTATGCTGAACATGGCATGTTTTCTTGAGATTTTACACTGTACCATTAGTCCCATAAATCCATGCAAATCTAGATTCAAAATGGCGGCTATGCAAATCCCCTATTGAGTGGTTGTGTATGTGTGATTTGCTAAGCGGTGTAGCACAAAATGAATGCCTATAAAGACTATGGTCTAATTAGGAAAGTGTATTATACATATGATGGTCTAATCTAATGAATTGGTGCAATACCTTCCTTGAGTGTCAAGTCATCAGAAAATGTACAATTGGCCTTCACCAATTCTCTCAAATAACCCGAATTTCAGACGAAAATAAAGTTCAAATTACAGTTCAACCTAACCAAACAGATTACTAGAATCAATGCAATGCCGAATATATTCGAATTTACCTAGTATTGACTAAATTGCAGCCTAATCGAGCAGGATTTACTAAATGAGTACAGCTGCCAATTGTACATTTTCTGAAAATCCGACCCATATATATATATATATATATATATATATATATGTATAGGCAAGAACAGAACATGTAGAGCATCTTTAGCTATTGATCGACGTATACAGCTGCAGATTTTCTACTTTTTGTTCCATTCTTTTCCAACCCGTCTAACAATCATTTCACCAAAATGTTGGAGGATTTTGCCCAGCTGTTTTTGCTACAGGGCTTCTTAAATGTCCTAAATTGTATTCGGAGGATCCGCCAAAATCCTTTCTTACAATGACTCACCTATTATCGCTCACCGGCGGCCGTTTTCTCTCGTCCTAATCCACTCCAAATTCTCGTATAAAGATGTAATAGCAGCAGATTATTGATAAATGCAGTCCTATAAGTCATAATGTGAGAGAATTTGTTTTGTCATGATAGCTGAGAATGCAGCTTTAACTGAGAATGCTGCTTTAAATGATACTGCCCCTTCTTAGGTTAGACACTGTCTATTATATATGTGGGATTAGAAGACATTAACGCATTAACAATATACAATAATACAACAGTTTCCCCAAAGGGATATTAATATGTTGATATAGTTTTCTGTGCATATATTTATATATTGTTTCTTCGAAATGTCATTATAGAGATTATAGACAAACATTTCCGTGAACATAATCAATTCAATCTACAATATCACATGGCAGGTATGGGAAATATAATATATCTTTTACATAAATCATATAATACTTCCTCCAGGGATAGATCTACTTTCTTTGCAGTAATCGGAATGCATTGGGAGATAAACTCATGCTCAAATATCCTTGGCTTACAGTCAGACTAAAGCCTGGGTTCCACTGCCATACTACTTCTCCCACAACTCCTCCCGTTTCTTTGGTCCCGCTACCTTTAGAAGCGGGAACAAGTAGCGGGAGGTAGCCGCTTCAATTCAAACATGTTTGATTTGAAACAGCTTCTTCCCGCTACTTCCCGTTACTTCTAAAGTAGCGGGAACAAAGAAACGGGAGTAGTAGCGGAAGAAGTAGCCTGGCAGTGGAACCCAGGCTTAAGGGTGGGTTCCACTGGCCGGCTTCTCTTCCCGCTACTCCTCCCGTTTCTTTGCTCTCCCGCTTCTGCTCCCGCTTCTTTCATCAAGAAGCGGGAGCAGTAGCGGGAGAAGTTTAGAAGCGGGAGCAAAGAAACGGGAAGAGTAGCGGGAAGAAAAGCCGGCCAGAGGAACCCAGTCTTTAAATGCAAGTAAATGATTCAGAGTAAGAGCGACAATGCCAGCGACAATGCCAAACTTCGCTGTCCAGCCATTGCTGTTGTACTTAGTACTACCTTCACTGTCGCAAGCCTGAATCTGCAATATCTTATAATACAATGGCATTAGACCTATCCAGGTACCGTTATATCTACTTGCAACTCGATGTATAAATTGGAGACATTTGCATTGTATTTCCTCGATGTTGACAGTGCTTCTCTTCAGGCCTGTTCAACTTCAATGGGCATGCCTTTGCACTGCTGATTAGAATGTACGTGTACATCTTATCCAGCCTCAAATTCTTTGATTTAGAGGGAATATTAGACATTATTTCCTATGGATTAAAGATGCATTATCAGCTATGCATGTGAAAATCAGACACACTCGGTTCTTTTGCACAAACATCAACTATTTAACATACTCAAATACGTTCATTTGTTTCTAGACATTGTCTCTCTAGTAGAACATGTAAATAGCAAAAGAATCTCTACCGTTCTCCATTTCCAAAAAATGTGGACCGTTATGTCTCTTTTTACTTGTTCACAAGCAGTAGAAGTAACAGAGATTCTCTCACTGACCCATACATATGGGTCAGATTTTCAGAAAATGTACAATTGGCAGCTGTACACATTTATTACATTCTGCTAATTTAGGCTACAATTTGGTCAATATTAGGTAAATTTGAGTATATTCGGCATTGCATTGATTCTAGCAATCTGTTTGGCTAGGTTGAAATGTATTTTGAACTGTATTTTCGTCTGAAATGTGGGTTATTTGAGAGGATTGGTGAAGGCCAATTGTACATTTTCTGAAAATCTGACCCATATGCTAATGACCATGGTCTTCAACCTCTACGCTGTTCCATATTGTGTATTGTGCTGCTCCCTAATCCCTGCCAGTTGTTAACATGGGTATTATGTGGGAGTATGTGCACTTTCTGGATGCCCAGGCGCACAAGGTGGGTTGTTACAATTGCAACAGGCCATAACAGCCCACTTGTATTACCACACTCATTTCAAAATATTGATGTACAGAGTGTTAGTTTTACTCGTTTTTTCTTCATTTCATTGCTACCACCTGAAGGGAGGGTGACTTTATAGTGGTTATTAATTTGATTGTAGGTACCTTAACAGCTAATAATGTATCTTTATAATATTATAATATAATATAATAGAAATAGTATTCATTATTAATTAAATAAGTATAGATTCTTTAAAACAAGAAAAGATTTCGATGTTAAAATAAAAATCATTCAGATAAGCATCTAAAAATAGATGTCTTAATGGAATGACAAAAGAACGTGTATAGGCACTCTTGGGAGAGCTATGTTCACAAAGAAAGAGAGGACCTTTTTCTATATTATGTATTGCAAATCGGAAATAAAATCACTTATAAATATATTGTTACTTAATAGTTGCGTAACATGATATTATGGATATTAAGGTTGTGGTGAGGAGGGAAGAGACTTATGGCATGTGATAGAGGACGAGATATAGCGAGTTCTCTATCACATGCCCATAAGGCTATTCCCTCCTAACCACAACCTTTCAAGTCCTCTAGGGGTTGACCACAGACTCTATCCGCTGGTAGGATTGTCCGTTACAAGGGCAATTTAGAGACAAAACCGGACCGGAGACCCCTAAAACACCATAGAGTTATACTCCCATGCAACTGGTTTACTAAAGCTACTACCTAGTGAGCATACTCAAGAAAGACAACAAATGACACAAATGGCTGCCACTGATATTGTTCAGCTTTTTGCTCTGGAAACATGGCCGGCAGTGAACTAATTGGACACTATTCACTGGGGCAAAAGTACCAAGTACGTACATAAATTGTACACCTGATAGTTCATTGTCTTAGGGATAGTGGATGATCCTTCTGCATCTTTCCACGAACACAAAAGGTTCCTACTGCTCCATTTTGGTCAGACTTTCAGAAAATGTACAATTGGCAGCTGTACACATTTAGTAAATCCTGCTAGATTAGGCCGCAATTTAGACAATACTAGGTAAATTCAAGTATATTCGGCATTGCATTGATTGTAGCAATCTGTTTGGCTAGGTTGAACTATATTTTAAACTTTATTTTCGTCTGAAATTCGGGTTATTTGAGAGAATTCGTGAAGGTGAATTGTACATTTTCTGGTGACTTCACCCATTTGGAGCGGGACAGCCGCTCAGCCCTTGTGTATCAAGGAGCAGTGTATCTAGGATGATGTTTCACGTTGTGTGCAACGGTTAAATGATGATCTGCAGATCTACATATTCAGTGAATTCTGTTAAATTTGACTGGTCAATACTAGGTATATCTGAGTATATTTGGTATTGCCTTAATTCAAACAATCTATTTGGTTATGTTGAACTGAAATTTAAACCTTATTCTTGTCTTAAATTTGATTTGTTTGAGAGGGGTGGTGAAGGGGAATTGTAGATTTTCTGGCGGTTTCATCCGTATAGCTAAATATGCCACACCTACTACATGCACAATACACACAGCTGAAATATAATCTATACAAAACGTCTTTGATTAAAGCTGCCACGTATAACTTTTTTCGGGGATGTAGGGTGGTCGAGTGGTCTAAAGTGCTGGGTCGGCCCAGTGGCATGAACATGTTGTGGGTTCGAACCCGGGTGCGGCTACAATTTCATCTCCTCCCCACAGGTCCTAGAGAAAGACAACCATTGCGGTGATCTAGTCCTAGTAAAAAGTATCAAAGAAACATAAGCACTACATATGCATAAAGACTGTGTACTTTTCAAATATTAGCAGCTAGATCTGAGCAGAGTAAGAAAAAATGACTCATATTGGGAATATCATATTCCCAATTATTATTCATTGGTAACATCTTCTTTGATTTTTAAAAAGAAAAGAAATCAGTTACCAGTCTGTCAACACGGCAACAAACATGCAGATATGTAATGCAATATCATATTCCCAATTATTATTCATTGGTAACATCTTCTTTGATTTTTAAAAAGAAAAGAAATCAGTTACCAGTCTGTCAACACGGCAACAAACACATATATAATGCAATTGCTTTAAACGTGTTTAAGCCAGAGCTAGCGCAAAGTTGATTATAGGCTGAGGGAAGGAGAAGGCTATTGGGATCATGTTGTAGGGGCTATTAGGATAACTAAACCTCTATTGTGGTACTGCAGTCATTCATCAAGTAGCAATGGACTCGAGTAGATAACTGTGTACCGAGTCTGGACATTCTTTTCCCTCTCCTTATACTTCATCGATTAAACCTCTCCCTATAGGGGACTTGCATCTGCCACTGTGCATGTCTGTTATGTTACAGTGCATCATGGGATGGATTCTGATGAAATGTGATTTACAAATAAATGGCCACATTTTTGTAAAAAAAATTGCAAGAATGTTTTCACCAAAATCATTTATAAATGATCTTTAAAAACCAAATTCATGATGGGCAAGATGGAGGCTTGTGTTATGGAAACATGTATAACACATAGATATTGACATTAGAGCATTGGTAAATATTTCACGCTGAACATGACATGTTTTCTATAGATTTTATACTGTACCATTTGTACCATTATTACACATGTGAGCAGTTAGAAAGGTGCAGTTTGGGGGTGCAGTTCAGTTGATATGAACCGCTCACGTGTGCCGTTCGGCCAAAGACACAATTTCATTGGTGCAGCGTAGGCCAGATGACGTCGTCCTGACTGCGTAACTTAGGCCTACAAACTGCGGTGAATGAAGCCTCCTCGAGCTAAACTATAGGCTTAACAAGTTAAATTTACTTTTTAACATCCAAATAGAGTGTGTAATAAATAGCAAATAGCCCTCTGTTCGGGTTCAAACTGATCTCGACCCATCAGAAAACGGGAACTCACCCCTTCGGGGTTCGTCCCGTTTTCTGATGGGTCTCGATCAGTTTGAACCCTCCATCGGGCCATTTGCTATAACAATTCCATGCAAATCAAGATTCAAAATGGCGTCTCTGCAAATCCCCTATTGTCGATAGGGATCAGTTATAAAATATATAAGATTAATTCCCACTTGTGTATGAGAAACAACTTGAATATACGTTCCCCGGCCGGTCCTTCGTTCCCAGAACATCCCTTTTTTTGTTCTCCCATTTCATATACTTGAGGAAATTTCTCGATTGTCTACCTCCCCGCTTTTTGTCTGAAAAAGGATGCGCACGTAATGATTACAATTATGAGATAAAAAGATCAGCGCTAGATGAAGATGTAAGAGATTATGAATTATGCATACATTTGTGGTTTTCCCTTTACCAGCAGTGATTCCCACCGGGCTGTTGCAATATGTTACTGTACCTCACAAGAGATTTTACCCCACACTTCACCCCCAGCCGAGCATACACTATTCAGGCTTTTTGTACACATGTATTAATTCCTCGTGGGGGTTTTTCTATAGTAGCTGAGTGAATGATAAAAACTGACCCTTTCTTTTCCCGGAGGTATTCTACAGAGCCTTCTAATTGTTATGCCACAATAATTACGCGAGGCACTTCTGTACGCATAACGGGATGGGAAAACTACCATCTAGATACCTACCCACTTGGAAACAACCAAACAGACAATGTATCACATGGGTCAGATTTTCAGAAAATGTACAATTGGCAGCTCTACACATTTAGGAAATTCTCCTAAATTAGACTGAAAAATGAAGAATACGGGGTAAATCTGAGTATGTTTAGGACCACACTGATTTAAATTATCAGTTCTGTTATGTTAAACTGTATTTTGAAGTTTATTTTTGTGTTAAATGTGGGCTATTTGAGAGGATTGGTGAAGGCGAATTGTACATTTTCCGAAAATCTGACCCACATAAGAAAAACCCCATCTAGTTAAAGTACCGACCATGTACACAAACACTCCTACATATTATTCTTAAGTTGTAATAATTAAATAAATATTATATAATACTGATTACAACTTATACTAGACTGGTTGGAAACCCAAACAAGAGAATATTTGAAAGGATAGGTGTTCATTTTCTGAGTGGATCCTAGTAGTTTTCTTAGTGAAGCTAGATGTTGGTAAAGGGCCTTGTCTACTAATCCGATTTTAATGCAATTCTCAGGGAATTTACTGGTAAAGAGTCCTCTGTGGCTCAACATTGCAGGAGAATTAACTCAATGGATTAGGCCCTTAAAGGTATAGTTTTGAGGGTAGTGGTAGTCCTAAAACGCTCCCACATATCATTACAGCTCTTTCTATCCTAGGCCTAATGCAACTCTTTTACCAAGGATTAATAGATATTTTCATGCTTCTTTTAGCTTGTCCATCCGGGCCGACGGGCATCCGGTCCTGCGCAGACCTTCCAGATGGGAACTACCAGTCATGTGACCATTGTCACATGTTCAGCACATGTTCGGCCGGGAGACTAGAGGAGTCGCCATGTTGCTGTGGTCTCGTGTGGAACGATGCTTCTAAGAGATGTGAGTGGGCATCAAAGACCTGCACATTAGGTAAGTCTTGTGGAAACACGTCTATGGGTCAGATTTTCAGAAAATGTACAATTGGCAGCTCTACACATTTAGTAAATTCTGCAAAATTAGGCTGCAATTTGGTCAATACTAGGTAAATTCGAGTATATTTGGCATAAAATTGATTCTAGCAATCTGTTTGGTTGGGTTGAACTGTATTTTGAACTTTATTTTCGTCTGAAATTTGGGTTATTTGAGATGATTGGTGAAGGTGAATTGTACATTTTCTGAAAATCTGACCCCTATGTGCGCGAGTTCATGGGTGCTGAAAGGCTAGTGCAGTGGTGAGGGTCACAATCTGCATTCATCTTGAACCCAGTTTTATGCAGTGAGACAATAGGATTAGTCCACTGTATGAATGGCCCGGTTCATTAACCAATTCCTACTTAATAGTTGACTTCCTTAGCTAATTTTCCTTGCTAAGAAGTGATTTATTTATTGGTCAGATTTTCAGAAAATGTACAGTTGGCAGATCTACGCATTTAGTAAGTTCTGCTAAGTTAGACTGAAAAATGGTCAATACTAGGTAAATCTGAGTATATTTTGCATTGCCTTGGTTCAAGCAATCGGTTTGGTTATGTTTAACTGAATTTTGAACTTTATTTTCGTCGGAAAATTGGGTTATTTGAGAGGAATGGTGAAGGTGAATTGTACATTTTCTGAAAATCTGACCCTTATATAGAAGTACTTATTAAAATCGGCTTCATCTCATCTTTTTTTAACATGATGAGAGCTCCAAATCTATTTGTTTGCGACTTGTGACTCATTTTCCTGTGATGGGTCAGATCTTCAGAAAATGTACAATTCGCCCCCATCTATCCTCTCAAATAATCCAAATCTATGAGAAAAATGACGCTCGAAATTCAGTTAAACACAACAAAAGAGAAATCTTTAATCAACACAATGCCAAAGTTACTCAGATATACATAGTATTTATAAATTTCCAGTCTAATTTAGAGCTGCCGATTGTGCATTTTCTGAAGATCTGACCCAAATGTACAAGACATTACAAGGCAAGACATTACCTGAAGGAGATGGTCACAATCTGCATTCATCTCGAAAAACCCAGTTTATGCAGCGAGACAGTCACAATCTGCATTCATCTTGTACCCAGTTTATGCAGTGAGACAGTCACAATCTGCATTCATCTTGTACCCAGTTTATGCAGTGAGACAGTCACAATCTGCATTCATCTTGTACCCAGTTTATGCAGTGAGACAGTCACAATCTGCATTTATCCTGAACCCAGTTTCATGCAGTGAGACAGTCACAATCTGCATTCATCTTGAACCCAGTTGTATGCAGTGAGACAGTCACAATCTGCATTCATCCTGAACCCAGTTTATGCAGTGAGACAGTCACAATCTGCATTCATCCTGAACCCAGTTTATGCAGCGAGACAGTCACAATCTGCATTTATCTTGTAACCAGTTTATGCAGTGAGACAGTCATAATCTGCATTCATCCTGAACCCAGTTTATGCAGCGAGACAGTCACAATCTGCATTCATCTTGAACCCAGTTTCATGCAGTGAGACAGTCACAATCTGCATTCATCTTGAACCCAGTTTCATGCAGTGAGACAGTCACAATCTGCATTCATCCTGAACCCAGTTTATGCAGTGAGACAGTCACAATCTGCATTCATCTTGAACCCAGTTTATGCAGTGAGACAGTCACAATCTGCATTCATCTTGAACCCAGTTTCATGCAGTGAGACAGTCACAATCTGCATTCATCTTGAACCCAGTTTCATGTAGTGAGACAGTCACAATCTGCATTCATCTTGAACCCAGTTGTATGCAGTGAGACAGTCACAATCTGCCTTCATCTTGAACCTTGTTTCATGCAGTGAGACAGTCACAATCTGCATTCATCTTGAACCCAGTTGTATGCAGTGAGACAGTCACAATCTGCATTCAACTTTAACCCAGTTGTATGCAGTGAGACAGTCACAATCTGCATTCAACTTTAACCCAGTTTCATGCAGTGAGACAGTCACAATCTGCATTCAACTTTAACCCAGTTTCATGAAGTGAGACAGTCACAATCTGCATTCAACTTGAACCCAGTTTCATGCAGTGAGACAGTCACAATCTGCATTCATCTTGAACCCAGTTCATGCAGTGAGACAGTCACAATCTGCCTTCATCTTGAACCCAGTTGTATGCAGTGAGACAGTCACAATCTGCATTCATCTTGAACCCAGTTGTATGCAGTGAGACAGTCACAATCTGCCTTCATCTTGAACCTTGTTTCATGCAGTGAGACAGTCACAATCTGCATTCATCTTGAACCCAGTTGTATGCAGTGAGACAGTCACAATCTGCATTCAACTTTAACCCAGTTGTATGCAGTGAGACAGTCACAATCTGCATTCAACTTTAACCCAGTTTCATGCAGTGAGACAGTCACAATCTGCATTCAACTTTAACCCAGTTTCATGCAGTGAGACAGTCACAATCTGCATTCAACTTGAACCCAGTTTCATGCAGTGAGACAGTCACAATCTGCATTCATCTTGAACCCAGTTGTATGCAGTGAGACAGTCACAATCTGCCTTCATCTTGAACCCAGTTGTATGCAGTGAGACAGTCACAATCTGCCTTCATCTTGAACCTTGTTTCATGCAGTGAGACAGTCACAATCTGCATTCAACTTTAACCCAGTTGTATGCAGTGAGACAGTCACAATCTGCATTCAACTTTAACCCAGTTTCATGCAGTGAGACAGTCACAATCTGCATTCAACTTTAACCCAGTTTCATGCAGTGAGACAGTCACAATCTGCGTTCATCTTGAACCCAGTTTTATGCAGTGAGACAGTCACAATCTGCGTTTATCTTGAACCCAGTTTATGCAGTGAGACAGTCACAATCTGCCTTCATCTTGAACCCAGTTTATGCAGTGAGACAAAAGGATTTCTCTACTGTATGAATGGCTTTAATAAAGAAGTACAGGGGCTCGGTGCAGAACAAATCCTTAATATTATCCTTCCATTGCTACTTTTCCTTACAGCTGGTAAGGAGATTTTAGGGAAGGAAAGTGCAATACTGACAATACTAGTTGTTTTTCAATTCAATTTATTCAAAAGATTCTTTATTGATGATGTTGATATACAATCGGTTGATCATCCCTGACTATGATGTTAGCTCTTCCTATGAGTGCAATTATTTTTAGAACTTCGAATTGAGGTTCAAATAAACTAATAGAGTAATAAACAACTAGTTTCAGTACATGAGAATGATGGAATGGTTAATTACTGTGAGAGTATGGTATATATGATAACGAGTAATATAGTAGTGAAAGTTATATAGATAATGGTAACCAGTAAATACAGTGGTGAGAGTTTGGGCGAATAGTACAAAATAAGTACAAAAAAAATAAAAAAATAAGTAAAGTAAAGTAAAAGTTGTAAGGCAGGGTAAAATGTTTGCACCTCAGAATGGTGTCAGTGAATCTTTTTAATGTTTTTAGTTTTTTTTGTTATCCTCTATTTTATGAGCCACCAATTCTACATTATTCCATCTGGTTGCGCATATATATTACAGACTTGGCGATTTTTGGTAATTTTGAATTTAGTACAGTCAGGTTTCTCTTACCGAGGTTGTATTAAATATCGAACACTATATGTAAAATGGTGTATTAACTGAGTTCTTATAAATAAGATAATATTATTATATCTTTATTTCAAAGTTCATGTACATCAAAATCGGAATACAATATCTGCAACCTGTGGATCTTCCAATAGACCCTCATAGCGTACCCAGGCTTTGAAATATAGTATCTAACTACAATGTAAACAACTTTGCATATGAGGTACACAGTGAAGATTCAAATCTTCCCTCTATTCCCAATCAGTTCCATTCTGATTGGGTTTACACTTTTACACGAATACTCGTGGCAGCCCCGCTTTATAAACGGTGTGGTTTACAGTAATAAGGTATGTGAGCCATAATTCAGTACAGGACTCAAGTTAGCCGTGACAAAAATCAGACATGTCGGGAGACATCAGACATGACTGAAAACAGACATGTCTGAAAACAGCATTTCACTTGCTGCTTTCGGTAATTCGTCCTGTAATTCTAGCGTTTTTCAAATCAAAGCATTGCTACAGTAGGAATTTCCTATCGATAAGCAAAGCCAACTAGCTTATAGCAATGAACATTTTAAGTAAGAATTTCTTATGCAACAGGCCCCTGGCCATTTGCATGTTGGACACATTGACCCGATGAAGTAAAATAAGACATACTGACATGGACTTAAAGAATAAAATAAAAATAAACCAGGCTGAAATGTATTATCTATATTTTAGGGAATTTCATGAGCCCATTATTCAATTCTGATTTACATAGTGTCTTGATTATTACATATAACCGTTTCTATGGTTAGTTAGTTAATTAATATAAAAAGGACATTTTATTTGTTTCATTTATATCCCCATGGCATTATAGTGGTAACAAATTAGCCTAACTTATTGATTGCCTAATTTTACTTATAGCCCAATTTTCGAAATATGCTCCAATAGTTTCAACAATCACTAGGAATGTCTTTCTAGTAGAGTACGCATTAGTGCTCTATTTAAATCTGATGTTATCATTGTTCTTTGCTGCCCACATTAAGAGACACGTTTAAACTAGAATTACTAGAAAAAGCTCTAAAGGCTGAATTCATCAGAAAATGTTCAATTGCCCTCCACCCGATCATCCTCTCAAATAATCAAATTCGAGACAAAAATAAAGTTTAAAAAAGAATGCAGTTCGGCATAACAGAACAGATTCTATGAATCAAGGCAATGTAAATATGTATTCCGATATCCCTAGTATTAATAATTTTTCTGCCTAGTTTAGCAAAATTTACTAAATGTGTAGAGCTGCCGATTGTACATTTTGTGGCAACCTCACCCATAAAGATGTCCAACCGCATTAATTCATAATCCAGTTGAGGCAGTGAACGACTATCCAGTTGGATATTACCTCATACCAATCATTGCTCTGTGTTTGAAAATCAATAAAATTCTAATTCAATTAGCCGATGAAAGACCGTTCCAATAATTGCATCACTTCCATGAAGTATGCATAGGTTCACAATCAATATTATGAACTCACTAATGGAGTACCTCTGAGTTCCAAGAAAATAACATGGTTATGAACAATATCCAAACATAACTGAAAGCTGGTGCTTAACGCTGCACACTGAGTTAACGTCGGTCAAAAACTGAACATAATCTACTTTTTGTTCCATTCTTTTCCAACCCATCTAAAAGTCACTCAACCAAAAGTTTGGAGATTTTTGTCCAGTTGTTATTGCTACTGGGCATATAAGACCTCCTCATTTGTATTTGGAAGACCTGCCGGAATCCCTTCATGCAATGACTTCACTTAGTATCGCTCACTGAATGCAGTTTTCTCTCATTGATCTTATAGAGTATATCTAGCTACTTTACTAGTAATTGTCCACCCAAAATTACTTATATTTAAAATAAAATACCAAATTTGATATATATATAGAAGTAATTATTAGCTCTCCCAATGTATACCATTATTACAACGTGCTTGTTCACATCTTTTCAAATATTAATTTTTAGCGATTTGTGACTCATTTCCCTGTGACACATCACATTTGTCATTGTTGTGTGGCTTGGGAATGCACATTACATGTTTTATCCATAATGCTTGCAGGTACCACCAGTGGACCGCCTGTCAGGTCAACCCCAACGCAAACAGTTAACAGAGACACAAAGGAAGCCGATATTACCACAACGGGTATGTAGTCATTGCCACTAAATCTGCCATTTTGCCTCCTGTATGATTTCACAAGTGTTAAGAGTGGTCTCCACTGGCTGCGGCAAGCTCTGTGGTAAGCCTTGCAATGGTTTGTGCTGGTTCTGTAGGTGGCCATGGAGAGGAATGACGAGGTCCTGCCTAAATGGATCACTGGCCATGTAGGCAGGACCGCGCCACTTCTCACCATCACAGCGCCATCGCAAGGCTTACCACAAAGCTTAACGCATAGCTTACCGCAGCCAGTGGAGACCACCCTTTATAACTACAGATTGTTACAACCAGGGAACACAAAAGGTAACTAATTAATGGAGTTTAAAGATGTATTTATTCCTGGTATATAACGGGATGGTATAACCTTGGTTTTATTAGGTAGGTAACTAAAGAATGTAGGGGGGGCTAATGAACATTGGCTCATTTGCCCTACCTGTGATTAGACAGGTGTGGGATAGCCAATCGGCAACCTGCACCAGGTCGGATGAACAAAGCAGAGTCTGGCCCTTGCAAAGAGATTCCATCCCTTTGGAGACAATCTGCGAGTAACCTTTTCAGTGTTACTATTGAGCTTGCAGATTGTTATGATGGCCGCTCAGCTGGCCGTAGGGGTCTACGGGATTAGGAGATTTCTCCTAATCCTTCAGCTTTCCAAGTATATGATTTACGATGTTAGAAATAAGGAAAAATAAAGATTAGGTGACTTTTGGAGGACTATTTCCAGAGTTTAATCATAAAATTACGAAATTGGCATTTAGCATGTATAACCAACCTTCAGGCATTTTCTGGCTTTGTATTCAAATATATTTCAATCAACCTTGAATCTTGGGATTGTTATTGTTCTTTAGGAATGATATAAGTTCTTTCATACCAGCAATACTCTGCTGCTCGGGGGCCATCTGAAAAGAGGAGCATCTGCTATAGAGAAGGCTGAATCCTTTTAATAACGATACTTCATAATTGTATTAGGAAAAGGGTAATTTAATAAGTAGAAAAGTCTCCAATGCAAAGGAGTAGAACTTTGGTTTTAAGGCCAGCTTTATAACATTGAATTCTCCAAAGATTTGGATTCCAGGAATTGGGACTAAATACAAGTAACACACTACAAAAGTTTCCAAATAAATCTTGGCTATCTGTATCAATAATATTTCACAATTGTACTGTGGAAATATTAAACAGGGTAATTAAAAAAAAGTTTGAAACTTGATTTGAAGATTATAATATAATTGTTAAGTTAACTCTCATGGTTAAACACTTTTTCTGGTAATGATTTCTGTTCTTTTAGTCCCTGATTAGTTTACTGTTTATACTTTTCATAATATAAAAAAGTGGAGTAATAAGCAATTCTAAACAGTGGTTAACCCAGTTTCATGCAGTGAGACAGTCACAATCTGCATTCAACTTTAACCCAGTTTCATGCAGTGAGACAGTCACAATCTGCATTCAACTTGAACCCAGTTTCATGCAGTGAGACAGTCACAATCTGCATTCATCTTGAACCCAGTTGTATGCAGTGAGACAGTCACAATCTGCCTTCATCTTGAACCCAGTTGTATGCAGTGAGACAGTCACAATCTGCCTTCATCTTGAACCTTGTTTCATGCAGTGAGACAGTCACAATCTGCATTCAACTTTAACCCAGTTGTATGCAGTGAGACAGTCACAATCTGCATTCAACTTTAACCCAGTTTCATGCAGTGAGACAGTCACAATCTGCATTCAACTTTAACCCAGTTTCATGCAGTGAGACAGTCACAATCTGCGTTCATCTTGAACCCAGTTTTATGCAGTGAGACAGTCACAATCTGCGTTTATCTTGAACCCAGTTTATGCAGTGAGACAGTCACAATCTGCCTTCATCTTGAACCCAGTTTATGCAGTGAGACAAAAGGATTTCTCTACTGTATGAATGGCTTTAATAAAGAAGTACAGGGGCTCGGTGCAGAACAAATCCTTAATATTATCCTTCCATTGCTACTTTTCCTTACAGCTGGTAAGGAGATTTTAGGGAAGGAAAGTGCAATACTGACAATACTAGTTGTTTTTCAATTCAATTTATTCAAAAGATTCTTTATTGATGATGTTGATATACAATCGGTTGATCATCCCTGACTATGATGTTAGCTCTTCCTATGAGTGCAATTATTTTTAGAACTTCGAATTGAGGTTCAAATAAACTAATAGAGTAATAAACAACTAGTTTCAGTACATGAGAATGATGGAATGGTTAATTACTGTGAGAGTATGGTATATATGATAACGAGTAATATAGTAGTGAAAGTTATATAGATAATGGTAACCAGTAAATACAGTGGTGAGAGTTTGGGCGAATAGTACAAAATAAGTACAAAAAAAATAAAAAAATAAGTAAAGTAAAGTAAAAGTTGTAAGGCAGGGTAAAATGTTTGCACCTCAGAATGGTGTCAGTGAATCTTTTTAATGTTTTTAGTTTTTTTTGTTATCCTCTATTTTATGAGCCACCAATTCTACATTATTCCATCTGGTTGCGCATATATATTACAGACTTGGCGATTTTTGGTAATTTTGAATTTAGTACAGTCAGGTTTCTCTTACCGAGGTTGTATTAAATATCGAACACTATATGTAAAATGGTGTATTAACTGAGTTCTTATAAATAAGATAATATTATTATATCTTTATTTCAAAGTTCATGTACATCAAAATCGGAATACAATATCTGCAACCTGTGGATCTTCCAATAGACCCTCATAGCGTACCCAGGCTTTGAAATATAGTATCTAACTACAATGTAAACAACTTTGCATATGAGGTACACAGTGAAGATTCAAATCTTCCCTCTATTCCCAATCAGTTCCATTCTGATTGGGTTTACACTTTTACACGAATACTCGTGGCAGCCCCGCTTTATAAACGGTGTGGTTTACAGTAATAAGGTATGTGAGCCATAATTCAGTACAGGACTCAAGTTAGCCGTGACAAAAATCAGACATGTCGGGAGACATCAGACATGACTGAAAACAGACATGTCTGAAAACAGCATTTCACTTGCTGCTTTCGGTAATTCGTCCTGTAATTCTAGCGTTTTTCAAATCAAAGCATTGCTACAGTAGGAATTTCCTATCGATAAGCAAAGCCAACTAGCTTATAGCAATGAACATTTTAAGTAAGAATTTCTTATGCAACAGGCCCCTGGCCATTTGCATGTTGGACACATTGACCCGATGAAGTAAAATAAGACATACTGACATGGACTTAAAGAATAAAATAAAAATAAACCAGGCTGAAATGTATTATCTATATTTTAGGGAATTTCATGAGCCCATTATTCAATTCTGATTTACATAGTGTCTTGATTATTACATATAACCGTTTCTATGGTTAGTTAGTTAATTAATATAAAAAGGACATTTTATTTGTTTCATTTATATCCCCATGGCATTATAGTGGTAACAAATTAGCCTAACTTATTGATTGCCTAATTTTACTTATAGCCCAATTTTCGAAATATGCTCCAATAGTTTCAACAATCACTAGGAATGTCTTTCTAGTAGAGTACGCATTAGTGCTCTATTTAAATCTGATGTTATCATTGTTCTTTGCTGCCCACATTAAGAGACACGTTTAAACTAGAATTACTAGAAAAAGCTCTAAAGGCTGAATTCATCAGAAAATGTTCAATTGCCCTCCACCCGATCATCCTCTCAAATAATCAAATTCGAGACAAAAATAAAGTTTAAAAAAGAATGCAGTTCGGCATAACAGAACAGATTCTATGAATCAAGGCAATGTAAATATGTATTCCGATATCCCTAGTATTAATAATTTTTCTGCCTAGTTTAGCAAAATTTACTAAATGTGTAGAGCTGCCGATTGTACATTTTGTGGCAACCTCACCCATAAAGATGTCCAACCGCATTAATTCATAATCCAGTTGAGGCAGTGAACGACTATCCAGTTGGATATTACCTCATACCAATCATTGCTCTGTGTTTGAAAATCAATAAAATTCTAATTCAATTAGCCGATGAAAGACCGTTCCAATAATTGCATCACTTCCATGAAGTATGCATAGGTTCACAATCAATATTATGAACTCACTAATGGAGTACCTCTGAGTTCCAAGAAAATAACATGGTTATGAACAATATCCAAACATAACTGAAAGCTGGTGCTTAACGCTGCACACTGAGTTAACGTCGGTCAAAAACTGAACATAATCTACTTTTTGTTCCATTCTTTTCCAACCCATCTAAAAGTCACTCAACCAAAAGTTTGGAGATTTTTGTCCAGTTGTTATTGCTACTGGGCATATAAGACCTCCTCATTTGTATTTGGAAGACCTGCCGGAATCCCTTCATGCAATGACTTCACTTAGTATCGCTCACTGAATGCAGTTTTCTCTCATTGATCTTATAGAGTATATCTAGCTACTTTACTAGTAATTGTCCACCCAAAATTACTTATATTTAAAATAAAATACCAAATTTGATATATATATAGAAGTAATTATTAGCTCTCCCAATGTATACCATTATTACAACGTGCTTGTTCACATCTTTTCAAATATTAATTTTTAGCGATTTGTGACTCATTTCCCTGTGACACATCACATTTGTCATTGTTGTGTGGCTTGGGAATGCACATTACATGTTTTATCCATAATGCTTGCAGGTACCACCAGTGGACCGCCTGTCAGGTCAACCCCAACGCAAACAGTTAACAGAGACACAAAGGAAGCCGATATTACCACAACGGGTATGTAGTCATTGCCACTAAATCTGCCATTTTGCCTCCTGTATGATTTCACAAGTGTTAAGAGTGGTCTCCACTGGCTGCGGCAAGCTCTGTGGTAAGCCTTGCAATGGTTTGTGCTGGTTCTGTAGGTGGCCATGGAGAGGAATGACGAGGTCCTGCCTAAATGGATCACTGGCCATGTAGGCAGGACCGCGCCACTTCTCACCATCACAGCGCCATCGCAAGGCTTACCACAAAGCTTAACGCATAGCTTACCGCAGCCAGTGGAGACCACCCTTTATAACTACAGATTGTTACAACCAGGGAACACAAAAGGTAACTAATTAATGGAGTTTAAAGATGTATTTATTCCTGGTATATAACGGGATGGTATAACCTTGGTTTTATTAGGTAGGTAACTAAAGAATGTAGGGGGGGCTAATGAACATTGGCTCATTTGCCCTACCTGTGATTAGACAGGTGTGGGATAGCCAATCGGCAACCTGCACCAGGTCGGATGAACAAAGCAGAGTCTGGCCCTTGCAAAGAGATTCCATCCCTTTGGAGACAATCTGCGAGTAACCTTTTCAGTGTTACTATTGAGCTTGCAGATTGTTATGATGGCCGCTCAGCTGGCCGTAGGGGTCTACGGGATTAGGAGATTTCTCCTAATCCTTCAGCTTTCCAAGTATATGATTTACGATGTTAGAAATAAGGAAAAATAAAGATTAGGTGACTTTTGGAGGACTATTTCCAGAGTTTAATCATAAAATTACGAAATTGGCATTTAGCATGTATAACCAACCTTCAGGCATTTTCTGGCTTTGTATTCAAATATATTTCAATCAACCTTGAATCTTGGGATTGTTATTGTTCTTTAGGAATGATATAAGTTCTTTCATACCAGCAATACTCTGCTGCTCGGGGGCCATCTGAAAAGAGGAGCATCTGCTATAGAGAAGGCTGAATCCTTTTAATAACGATACTTCATAATTGTATTAGGAAAAGGGTAATTTAATAAGTAGAAAAGTCTCCAATGCAAAGGAGTAGAACTTTGGTTTTAAGGCCAGCTTTATAACATTGAATTCTCCAAAGATTTGGATTCCAGGAATTGGGACTAAATACAAGTAACACACTACAAAAGTTTCCAAATAAATCTTGGCTATCTGTATCAATAATATTTCACAATTGTACTGTGGAAATATTAAACAGGGTAATTAAAAAAAAGTTTGAAACTTGATTTGAAGATTATAATATAATTGTTAAGTTAACTCTCATGGTTAAACACTTTTTCTGGTAATGATTTCTGTTCTTTTAGTCCCTGATTAGTTTACTGTTTATACTTTTCATAATATAAAAAAGTGGAGTAATAAGCAATTCTAAACAGTGGTTCCTAAGCCATTCCCAGATAAAAATGTGTTATAATTTTGAAATTGGATACTGTAATCGATAAGAAATGTAATAAAAGGAGTTGTTGGGGCTTCATTGAAACTAAAAAAAAGCTACACTCTGGCAGCAGAACTTTGGTTTCAAGGACATCATCTCCATTACCTCCAAGTCCCCACAGACTGTGATCCCAGCAATAGGGACGAAAAAACTATTGTTCCAAAAGTATCTTGTAATTGATAATTAAGCAGGCAGTCCATATACCCCAGCAGTGGATTTGATGGTCGCGGCTGGGACCGTGCATATGGTACGATTATATCCTCTAGGGGCTGAGTTGTATATCTTTATCTAGACTAAGTATGGATCTCTTTGCAAGGGCCAGACGCGCAGTCTCATTGATAGTTATCGGTCTTGTATGAGAAGCAACTGTTCTCTGCTTTGTTCATGTAGATGGAGGATGGTTGGTCAGGGACTGTTCATGGTTAAAAGTAAGGGCTGCCGTCAGTACAATATCGTCTATATGTGATCCGTTTCAGAAAAATATGTCACAAGTCGCAAAATATTATTATTATTATTATAATATTTTTATTCAAATCAATATAATACAGTTACATGGTTTCTAGGAGCTTAATTCGAACAGGTTAAACCCTGTGCTCACTCGCAGGTTTTCCTGGCTGACCACAGAACTGTTACTCCTTCAATAAATGAATACAGTTACAAAAAAGTACAAAGTTTTGCATAATAAAATATTGCAATACAAATGCAATATGGATTTTGAAATATCATCATATTTGAAAAGAGGAGATCAAGGCGATTCCAATGAATGTAAACATTAAGGACATCAAAAACAAAAAACTACTTTTACTTTTTAGTTAGATATTTTTATTTTTGAAAAACACGTTTGCAATATTTCTGGGTGGATAATTACCAGTAAAGTAGCTAAATAATGATCTAAGAAATGCACTGATATCATTAATAAACTGTCTTGAAATTTGATAGATGTATTCATAAAACTACAAGGACTAGACATCCCAAAAATGAAAATATTCCAAGAAAGGGATGTTGTAAGTAAATTACTTTGAGAAACACCAATTTTGCGACTTGTGACTCATTTTCCTGAAACACATCACATATAGGTTCTTTATTAAATAAAGACACACCGGCACTATAGAAATATCCCTAGAAACTATTACTACCATGGTAGAAGCATTTGAAACCCCAGCATGGCCTCAGCACGGGCAGGCAGGGTTCTATCATGAGTGACGTCATGACTCCTCCGAAGATGTCTGCCTGCATTAAACATCATAATCCAAGATTGTAACCCCCACCCAGGACTCTTATTATTCACCATATTTATGTTTGAACCTAGCTGACATTAAATTTACCTCAAGAACTAGGGATAAAGCTATCATTTTTCTGAAGGCGGTACTTTCTTTTAACCACGGAGGGAGGAGAATTTGCGATAGATTCTTGTGCAAAATTGAATGACTCCCTTAAAGTCTTGTGCATAATTTCTGGCCCCCTCACCCCGTTAAATGTTTGTGAAAAATGTCATGATTCCATCTACATTATTGTAGTTATGAGTCTATGCAAAAGAAGATGCCCCCTCACACTTTTAGAGTCTGCACATATAAAAATGACCCCCTTCAGTTCAGAGTCTGTGCAAATAAGTTGGCCCTCCCCTTTAGAGTCTGCACAAAAAATGTGCCCCCTGAAAATTTTCCTCCCCCTCAGTTGCTAAAAAGGAACAGTCCCTTGGTTAATTGGTGGAGACTCGGAGAGAAGCTGTTCGACATCATATCCAGGACCTCGACAAAGCGGTGAGGTCTCGTTCATAAATCAAGAGAAGGATGCCCGTCTAAGAATGAACTTGGTGGGTGTATGAGGCAGGGGGAAACAATATGATAGTCCTTGGGGGTGGGTCCTGGTTGCAAATGATCCACTTATTCTGCTTAATTTCTGGCTATAGGGCGACTTGAGGTTCCTCCGCCCATCCCAATGCTTGTTGTAACCTTAAATTGATTTGTGTTTGTGCTCCCCCGACCACTGAATACATGCGTGGGATGGTAATAATAGCTTGGATCCTCAACAAATCCTTTTTCCCCTGGAAGACAGTATATCATATCATAATAGCAATTCTTCTCCCCTGTCCCCCGATGTCCCTTGCTCCGAAGCGGTATTACGTGTAATGAATAACTTTGTCTGGAGTTTTGGACCAATATCATCGCTCCCATTCATTGCAGTAGCATTCTTGTTACGTTGGGTATAGAGTTGCCATGGCGAGTAACCATCCTCGAACAATTCACCAATAGGGGACTTGCATGTGCCACTGCGCATGTCTGTTACAGTGCATCCTGGGATTGATTCTAATGAAATCTGACCTACAAATACTTGGCAACATTTTTATCGGAAATTGCAAGAATGTTTTCACCAATATCATAGGTGTTATAATCTATCTTTGAAAACCAAATGTATGATGGGAAAGATGATACTTGTGTTATGGAAACATGCGTAACACATGGACATTAACAGTAGAGCTTTGATGAATATTCCATGCTGAACATGACATGTTTTCTATAGATTTTACTCTGTAGCATTAATTCCATAATTCCAAGTGAATCATGATTCAAAATGGCGGCTATGCGAATCCCCAATACACACACATGCCTACAGGCCATAGATAGGTAATGCACATAAGCTAATCAAGGCGGAAGTAATTTCTAAAATGGGAGGTAAAAATGTCTTGCGGTCCTTCCTTTAGAAAGAGCGGCCCCGTCCAGGCTTGCGTGCGCAACAACTGATTGGCTTTATTCCCACTGTGTTCTTCTCATGAAGGAAGCAGTCCCATTTAAACATGAAATTTCATTTAGATTCCAACTCAGTGCGATTACTTTTTTGAAGGTCGCATTCTCAATGGAAAAGAAATGATTTCATTGTCTAACTTATTCTTTTCCAATCGAACCCAAGGTCAAGGCTGTTCATGGAGCTTGCATCGAGGTGTAAAACCACCATCATCTATCAGATTCTGGCGTTTTACTTCTGTGTACCTTAAAGGAAGCTATGTTTGATGTGTCACAGAAGAATGAGTAACAAGTTGCATAAAAAATGGATTTTGAGATACCATTGTATTCATACGACCCTAAAAGTGATAAGATTCCGACAAATAGATCTTGTAAATTAATCACTTTAAAATATCAATTTTGCGACTTATTTTCCTCGAGCACATCACATTTAAAATAATACTGCCTTTAGCGAATACACGCTTCCAGGCCATGCGTGAATATCAAGAAGATGTCTGTTGTAGTATCTGCATGACTGATCTTATGCAAGAGATTCAGAGATAGCACAGGGACGGATCCATGACTCTGGCATATCTGAGGTTAATTACATTGGTATAAATTCTCGTTAACCTCTCACAGGGTTTGGAGTAATAAGTAAGAATCCTTGTAACATAATCATCTTTTCAAACGTTCATTCTACTTGAACTCGCAAGATTGTAACTCCTTAACATCTCCTAATGTAATAAACTTTATTCAACATTTGGTTTGGGTCTGGCTGGAAGAACAGCTCTGCAGAAGCTAATGACAAGTTCCTATATCTTTATTACTGAAATAAAAATGTATATATGGTTTGGAGTCGGAGGTTTTATTTATCTTTAATGAATTTATATATTACTAATACGATCGTCTATAATCATTCATTTAAATCCATCTATCCTTTCTTTAACTGAGGAAATAAACTATGGGACGGTTTCAATTTAATACTAGCTAAGAAGATATGTCAGGAGACTTACACATCATACTATAGATAATATCTAAATGGATTACTAGCGTAGCACAACAAGAGCCAAGAAATAGCTCAAAATATTTAGAAGAAATCCATTAGCCTCTACAAAAAGTGAAAATAGATATATTGCTCCTAATTTTCAAAACACTGGATGAAATATTGATACACATATGGCATGATATGGTGTTGCTATTGAAATAACTGGTAATACAGCATTATGCCTAATCGAGGTTCTTTTTACCCTTTTCCCGCAGATCCTGACGGTATTGAGTGCGGGCCTGCAAATGGCTGCTGGATACGTTACAACTTCCGCTACGATGACAACTGGAACGAGTGTCATGGCGACCGCTTTGTGCGAAGGAGCGGACACACTTTTGCAAAATACGTCGGAGTTATACTGTGTTCAGAGGACAAATATAAAATATTCCTAGCTGACCATCTCAGAGGGCTCTTTCAGAATATCGCCGATGGGAATGGCGACGGTAGAGATCATTGCGAATTCGTCGGCGGCAGCGAATGCAAAAAAGGAGTTCGAGTAGCTTCCGGTTACTGGAAATCTCCGCTTGTTTACGGTAAGCCTAAAAATAAATTTATTGTCTAATATCGAATTCATCATTGCATCTCACAAGGCAGAGCGTCTTTGATATTAGCTGACATAATTGTGTTTGTGTGCACGTAAACGCAGCCATCTTAATGTCATTAGTGGATGAATATGATGTTTTAATATTGATTGCAAATGATGGCTGGCCGAGGTCCTGAAGGCAATGCAGTAAATTAATAAAGAGGGTTGGTCTTGAAGCAGGGAAGGCCGTATGGCTGACTTACCTTAGATGGTTGGGTTTGTACCCAGTATTAAAGCTACTCTCTCGCAGTTTATATATGGGTCAGATTTCGGAATTCGGAAAATGTACAATTCAATGAATCTCCTCAAATAACCCGAATTTCAGACGAAAATAAAGCTCAAAATGCAGTTCAACCTAGCCGAACAGATTGCTAGAATCAATGCAATGCCAAATATACTCGAATTTACCTAGTATTGACGAAATTGCAGCCTAGTTTTGTAGAATTTACTAAATGTGTACAGCTGCCAATTGTACATTTTTCTGAAAATCTGACCCCCATATGTGGAAATGGGTGTCTGTCCTCTGTCCTTGAGAGTTTTTCCGGACCAACTCTCTAACTACCTTTCTACGTTTACATGTTACGCCCAGAAGTATCTAATTACATTGCTTATGTTATGAGATCGGGGCAGATAGCCTTGCATGTTTTTATAAAATGAGTGTGGTATAAGCCTTACATGCCTACATCAGTGTTCTAAGAGCGTATAGTCTCCTGTTTAGCTTAATAAGATAGTAGTTATAACAATAATCATGGTAATAATAACAGTTATCCCCAGAGTAACCTGAACGATAATATACAAGGCATGAATGACAAACTAGCATCCAAAAGGAACCTAAAAAATGCAATTCTTTCTGACAATATTAGAATCCCCGATTTCTAACCACAAGTATATTATCATCAATTCAATACACCCCAATGACATATGTCAATACACTTGGACCTTCCAACTTCAACTCACCCCCATCCCCATCTCATCTCATTATTTCTCAACCCACTACTACCATATTAAGTTACATGTAACGTCTCAATGAAAGTCAATAGTTAATGCGAAAATTCATGGCAAGGTGCCCGAGCCTTGCATTTATTTTGCCATGGCATATGCCAGCATTTATTTTTCCTGAATAAAAATATGTTCAAAAAAAGGAGGGTGACTCAGGCTTTTTCTACTCTGTCAACAGGTAGCAGGAAAGCCCTGAAATCCTTCAGGCCATAAGACTTAACTTTGTTTGGGATGGTGTTCCAAAGCATTGGTCCTCTATAAATGAGTGATTTTTGATTTTTGGATTTGGTTTCCTGTTTTTTGTTTGTTTTTCTTTAAAGAAATTGTATTGAGTACATTTTCATGGTACATGATAATCTCATGATTCGTTTAATAATTTTCCTCAGGGTTACTTAGCTTATAAGCATATTCTAGTAGATGAGCTTCTCTCCTCTTAGTGAGTAGAGGCATTTTAAGCTCTCTACGTAGCTGCCTTTCGTTAGTTCTTTTGCTCAATAATTATTGTTCATATAAATGTGAACTTTTATGATGCTCTGTAGCAAAATCATCCGGACAAACTCCTCCAAAATTCTTGAGGTTAGAACTACAAGTTTCCCTCCCTTCTTCTCTATCTTTATTTCCTGGGTAAGATCATAAACTGCCTCCCTCTCAGCTCTCTCGCCGCCCTTGTTATAAACTTAAATGTGTTGATAAGGGCGTAAAGCCCTTACCCACTCCTGATTCAATGGCTCGAGTTTATACTTCACTTTTTATCCAACAGGCGGCTACAGGTCGCAAATAAACAGTAAACAAGAGGCATTGAATCACGTGAGAAGTTCTTAACCTCGAATACGGTTATTTCTTTATACTATTCTTCCCGCTCATAGTGAATAACCCATTCTGTTGTAGTATAATAGCAGCATAATATTGATGATTCATTTATGAATTACATAAATTTCGGGCACCCAACGGAAGACCTACATAGACACTTGTTTATTTAGAATGTTGGACTACCTTACTGTAAAACATCTTCAGCAATAAAAGAATTCTTGAATTGAATTGAAATTGGAAAGATTTTGTTTGTGTTATAGATGATAATCCAGCTGTAATGAAATTTCTTTTTTGAGAGTGAGCTGAGAAAGAGATCTACCCTGGTATAATTATGAAGATTAGTTTTCTAAGAGCAAACTATATCCAATTACTGCCTGCGAATGAATTCATAGAATAATTCCTACTTGATCATATGACATAAGCCATAGTAACACAGGTATGGACAGGACACACTTTCTTCTGGTTGTGGTTTCTATTATTCGGAATCCCGCCACACCCAAATCTACTTTCTGTAGATACATTTTTGTATTGAAATGTTCTGATATTTAGAGGGTTTAGCACTTATAGTCATATAAATTCATAAAACAATTTTCGGGACATTGTATTAAATATATCCTTGCTTTTTGAACGCCGTTGTATGGAGTATATTTAGTTATATTACCGATAATTACCTATCCAGATCTATTGCAAACTTTCTTTTCCAAAATGACTCATTTCCCTTGAATACATACATCTAAAATAGTACTAACAGGTTCAGAGAGACAGGCGTGGTTGCTCCTCATTCAAAGCAGAGAAATAATAAAGAAATGAAAACGTTGAGCTGGAGGGTTGAGATCCTCTGACACCCTTTGTTCATATTTCATTCAGCTCCACTAAGCCTGAGCTTAAATGGAATTGCACTGGTCTGACCTTCTTTGGAGAATATGATCATAGACAAATACGCCGAGATGGGGTGAGGAATTCTGATGTTCACAGTTGTTAGTGATCAAAATGTGTTACAGGAAAATGAGTCATAATTCACAGAATTGATATTTTTCAAAGTGACTCATTCACAAGGTCTCTTCGTTGGAATGCCACCACATTGGTATACTGTTATATGTAATATCTTCAACAATTTAAACGGTAATATCTAATGCGAAATTTCAGGGTAAGGCGGAAGACCGGGCCCAGCCTGAGCCTTACACAAATTTGCTATGCATTCTAGGACCAAACCCTCAGATCAGATAAGAATGGTATGTCAGCCTACCTCGCTAAACGGTTTCTTGTCACAAGACTCGGCGTTTTAATGGGATTATAATGACATTTTGCGGTCTTAATGGAATTATAATGACTGTTTGCGGTTTGGGGAGAGAGGCTTTCCCTTTGTTGGAAGGGACTCTTTCAACTTTGGGCCTAGACTGTATGGCATATGCCAGCATTTATTCTCCTGAATAAAGACATGTTTAAAAAAAGAAAAAAAAAATCGTTTTTGAAATATTAAGGGCTGCTGAAAAATGTAAACTTAGATTTCTATATACAAGCATCTTTATACTAAAGATAAGACATGTCTGTATTCAATACTCATATATATATAGTTCATAAGGACATGCGGAAAATGTATATGAAAAATGTCCTCAGTGTTTGGTGATTTACTGAGAAGTGATTACAGCCCATTTTGGAGTGCAATATCCTTGTATAGAAGTCGCCATAAACGTATATAGACACTTTGACGGGCACTAGCCCACCAACAGGGATCTGCTTTAACACTGGCAGATCTGGCAGTCTCATAAATCATAGCATAGGGAAACTTGGGCTAGGCCTGTGAAGAAAGGACCTGATGAGGAGCAATGGAAGAAGCCATTGTGTAGTAAATAACCCATCGCTAGACCCGGGGATTCACAGATAGCACAGGGACGGACCCATGACTTGCTGTTAGGTGGGGGAGTGGGGGGGGGGGGGGGGGGGAGGGAGGGAGATAAAGGTGGGAGGGTCTATTCACCACTATTTGGGTCAGATTTTCAGAAAATGTACAATTGGCAGCTCTACACATTTAGGAAATTCTGCTAAATTAAGCTGAAAAATGAAGAATACCGGGTATATCTAAGTATATTTGGTATCGCATTGATTAGAATTGTATGAGCCTAGTCGGCAGGATATGTTGAATAAAACCTTTTAAAAACAAAAAAAAGTATCAGTTCTGTTAGGTTAAACTGCATTTTGAAGCTCAGTTTTGTCTTAAATGTGAGTTATTTGAGAGGATTGGTGAGGGCGAATTGTACATTTTCTGAAAATCTGACCCATTTAAAGCTGCATCCTCAGCTATTCGGACAAGTAGAACCTAACCAAATTTGCTCATATTATGACTTATAAGTGCCTTTCTGTGTCTTTTTTTCTTTCTCTCTCTCCCTACTTCTCTATCTCTATTTCCTGGGTATGATCATAAACTGCCTCCCTCTCAGCTCTCCCGCCCTTGATATAACCATATTAAATGTGTTGATATGGGCGTAAAGCAACCAAACTCACTCACTCCCTCTCAGCTCTCCCGCCCTTGATATAACCATATTAAATGTGTTGATATGGGCGTAAAGCAACCAAACTCACTCGCTCACTAGGACTGGATTCATCCTCATTCTGCTGCTGTTATATGTTTGTACAAGAGTTACTCATGTTATGACTTATAGGACTGGATTCATCAATATTCTGCTGCTGTTATATGTTTATACCAGAGTTGCTTTTAGGTGGGGGAGGGGTGGGGGGAGGGTCTATTTTGGAATATTTGGAATGGAAGTTAGCATCATCATTATCATACAGTTTATTTCACATTTCTTATTTCTCATTGATATTTCATATTTCGGTCAACTTTGTCCCCAATTTATCATGATTAAACATACTGTGTACCACATGTACATGAGAACTGTTCACTGTTTACTGTTACCGTAGAATAGGTAAAAGTAGATACGTACCAAAGGGAAGAAAACATGAAAGGCAAATAAAGAATTCTCTTATTTTATCTTAACTCTATAGAATAGACTCTCAATCCCCCCCCCCCCCCGCCCGACACCCCCTCCCACACGCACACACATACACCACCGCCCTCCAGTCACTACCACCACTACAGTATACCCGTATAAAAGCCTGATATCTAAAGGAAAGTGTTTCATTACACAAGAATTTACCCACTCGCACTGGCACCGCTGTAGGAGCTTTAGGCATAATGCAATGGAGGCGCCGCAAGCCGCACCATGGGTTAGCAGTAATTTTTCTCCACTCCGCATGCATGGTTGTGGCAGGCTGAGGTGGATGACTGATGGATCGGCCACAAAGTACTGACTTGGCCCCCCTTTGTGTGGGTACTCATCCTTAGAAGGAGGGGTAAATCACAAATAAATATTTAAAAGCTTCTTCTTCCCACCCACCAATATCTGTAGATATTATAGTGTATATTGCTACACCTTCTTGTGTTGAAGGAAAATGAGTCACAAGTCGCAAGATTTTGAGATATCATCATATTTGGAAGATGGGATAAAGTGGATTCCTAGGTGGTTACATAGGGACATCTAAGAAGTGTTTATATATTTCATGTTTGATATATTTAAGTTTGAAAAAGAATTTGCAATATTTCTGGGTGGGCAATTACCAGTGAAGTAACTAAATATACTTCATAGGATGACCTTTGAAACACAAGGATATATTTAAAACACAGTCTTACAATTTGGTACATAAATTTATACGACTTAAAGCGCTAAACTCCCCAAGAATTAGAACAATACGACAAAGAGATCTTGTGGATAAACCATTTTGGGAAATATCATTTTTGCGACTTGTGACGCATTTTCCTGAAATAAATCACATATATATGGGTCAGGTCACCCAAAAATGTACAATCGCCAGCTCTACACATTTAATAAATTCTGCTAAGTTTGACTGAAATATGATAAATACTAGCTATATCTGAGTATATGCGGTATTGATTTGATTCAAAGGATGTGTTTGGTTCTGTAGAATTGTGTTTTGAGTCTCGTTTCTGTATCAAATTTGGGTTATTTGGGTTATTTGTGCATCTTCTGGAAATTTCACCCATATATATGCTTTATTCTTGCTTGCACAAGAGTACATAGCGGCCCATATGCTTTGATGCCTGGCTTGGGTCACTAAAGCTCTACCCAGGTTATAAAGGTAGCAACACCTCAAAAGGGGAACAACATGTGTCCATGAATACAGTGGAACCTCTCTATTAAGATCACCCTTGGGACTGAATGATTTTTGGTCTCAGAGCGAGGTGGTCTCTTTGGAGGGTTCTAAATCTAATAAGAGGGAGTGATTCGGGACTGGGAAGTCTGGTCTTAATAGAGGGGTGGTCTCTATAAAGAGGTGGTCTTTATGTGAGGTATCATAAGAGTATCATAAGAGAGTGTATAACGGGTCAGGAGACAACAAGTGTTTATAAAAAAGTACAAGAGAGGCATAATGCCCAGATAATAGTAGATTGTGGCATACACCAGCTGCTAAGATTTGGGTCAGATTTTCAGAAACTCTACAATTCAGCTTCGCCAATCATCTGGCATCTAAATGACTTAGAAATCACTGTCTTACATCCACATTCACTACTGATGTACCAGGAACAAATGTGATGTGTTACAGCAAAATGAGTCACAAGTCGATAGTAAATCTATATTTTAAGTTTGATATTTTTAGTTTTGAAAAAGGTTTGCAATATTTGTTGGTGGGCAATTACTAGTATAACGTAGCTAAATATACTCTATAAGATGACCTTGGAAATGCATGGATATATTTAATACACTGTCCTGAAATTTGGTACACGTATTCAGGCTACAAACAGCGTTAAGCACCTCAAGAATGAAAACATTCCCACAAACTTATCATGTGAATAAATCACTCTGAAAATACCATTTTTGTGACTTGTGACTCATTTTCCTCTAACACACCACATTTTATTTGCCCATTCAATACAAAATAACGAAGAGGAGTCGTGACAAAAATAAATCAGAGGCCAACGCGTCGCCCTTTGCTTACAGCAGATACAACGCAAGATTTTAATTGATATTTCTTATCTTGGAAAAATACCGTTGGGGGTCTTCTCTGGTGTTCCTAAAATTCACTCAATCATCTGCTGTTAAACCCCCTAAGGCCCCATTTGTGACACTCGAATTAGGACCTAATTCTCAGATGAATGCCCTTTTTTTCAAAATTTTTACCGTGACTTCATTCAAAATTAAGAACCAACTCAGAGGTAAAACTTGTCCATGTGCCGACTTGGCGGCTGCCACAGTAATCTTCGCCAGACTGGTCATTATTTAAGTTTCATCATTATTTTTCCCACCTCAGTTGGTCACTGGAATTGGTTAATCAAGATTGTATGGGAGGACGGGAGGGTTTTAATATATTCAATGTTCACGCCACTTAGATTCCATCAACGGCTCGTGAAAATCCATATTCATTGGCAAGAGGGGATAGAGGTGGCAGCAGTTTTAAATTCATTGTTCGCCCAGAGAGAAAATATCATATTGCCTCTCTAATTTATTTAGACTTGCACTCGTGCCTAGAGATAGTCAACTTTTCTCAATAAGTCATTGCTGCCCGTCGTACGAAGAAGATAAATTCTTCCTCTCAGTGAGAGAGAGAGGGGGAAAGTTTTAAGGGGAGATGTCTAGGCTTATATGAATGAATGCATTTGATTCCATCAATTCACCAAGGCGCAGAAAAACTCTCACTCCACTGCTGGTGCTGGAATGGAAAGTCTGACGTATGTGATTCATTACTTAACATTTCTCAATCCTGCTGAAATTGAGATATTATTGCCAATGCCTTTTTGTGGATACCAGCAAGCTAGATTGCTGATTCAATGCTCTCTTGGATAGACTACCAATTTGATATTAAGTTCTTTATATATATAGGGTTGATTAAGGTCAGCTGAAAATGAACTGTCTGGAAGGATGATAACGAATTTCAAAAACTTGTACAATATTTATGAACATTCTCAGTTCCAATGAATGAGTTGATGAATTGTTCCAATTGATACAAATGGATGAATCGATATAAAATCAACCAGTTCCGATAGTATGTAGATTTGTAATTGATATTTGTGATGTGTTATAGGAAAATGAGTCACTTGTTGGAATGTTCTCATATTGGGATGCTATAGCGCTGCTAGTAGCATGAATACACATACCAATCTCAAGACTATGTATTGAATATACCCATGCATATCTATCTGAGATTGTTCTAAGGAGCATATATATTTAATTACCTTAAGGCCCAAGTCCACCAAGCCGATTCTTATGCGATTTTGCCGCAGAGGACACTTTTGCACTAAAATCTGTGAGAATCGCATGAGAATTGGCTTAGTGGACAAGGCCCTTTAGTGATTGAGCAGTGATTGACCCTCAAGAAATATAGCTTACTTTTTTCTCATGCATAGAAATTATATAGATTATAAATTTCCTAATGTTTACTATCATTGGAATCGGCTTGATCTCACCTTTCCAAATATGATGATATCTCAAAAACAGCCTCCGGTGAGCGATAATAAGTGAAATCATCGTAAGAAAGGATTCGGGCAGAATGAGGACGTTTTAGAAGCCCTGTAGCGAAAAACAACTGGACAAAATCCTCCAAAATTGTGGTCAAATGGTTGTTAGAAGGTCGGAAAAGAATGGAACAAAAAGTAGAAAAAGCTCAGTTTTTAACTGACGTTAGCTGAGGTTGCAACTTTAACATTACAGAAGTGAAACATGGGGATAATGAAACATGTATAGCCCTTCCACTGTATAGAATACACGCGGCGTGTGCTCTCCTCCATCTCATATTGTTTTAAACATTATTGAACAATTCTCCTGGCCTCAAGTAGCTGGGGGAAACTTGTCTCATGGGACAGAGCGATTGGCCTGCCGTCCCTAACGATTTGCAGCATTCGATTTGTGTGCTTTTCCCTGTAGGTGGAGCGCTGACATGGAGGTCATCAATAACCTCTACTTCATCAACCCATCCCAACTAACCACCACACAACCTTCTCCTCTTACCTAATCCATGCAGTAGAAAGTTTATTTAAAGTTATAAAACAAATCATTGATGGATGTTTTGAGCCTGTCTGTTGTCTCAAGGGGATGTAGCTTTTTATATGGACGCAAATGATGAATTATAATGAACCCAAATGATGAATTATAATGCATCACATGATGAATTACAATGAATCACATGATGAATTACACTGAATCACATGATGAATTACAATGAATCACATGATGAATTACACTGAATCACATGATGAATTACACTGAATCACATGATGAATTACAATGAATCAAATGATGAATTATAATGCATCACATGATGAATTACATTGAATCACATGATGAATTACAATGAATCACGGGCTGTGCTGTGCTGTGCTGGGAATAATATATCTGCATAATGCATTTGCTGAATAAAAATATTAAAACAAACGTGATGAATTACAATGAATCACGTGATGAATTACAATGAACCACGTGATGAATTACAATGAACCACAGATGAATATCAATGAATCACGTGATGAATATCAATGAATCACGTGATGAATATCAATGAACCACGGATGAATATCAATGAACCACGGATGAATATCAATGAATCACGTGATGAATTACAATGAACCATGTGATGAATATCAATGAATCACGTGATGAATATCAATGAATCACGTGATGAATATCAATGAACCACGGATGAATATCAATGAATCACGTGATGAATTACAATGAACCACGTGATGAATATCAATGAATCACGTGATGAATATCAATGAATCACGTGATGAATCACAATGAATCACGTGATGAATCACAATGAATCACGTGATGAATCACAATGAATCACGTGATGAATTACAATGAATTACAATGAATCACGTGATGAATAACAATGAATCACGTGATGAATAACAATGAATTATGTGATGAATAACAATGAATCACATGATGAATTACAATGAATCATGTACAATATTGGTTAGGCATATTTATGAGATATAATTAGATACAATTAGTAATTGATTCTTGCATCATACGAGTAGATAACTATACCACAGTAATGTACTTAATGCTCTTGACTACATGGTGCCCGGGCGTACACAGGGTCATCAGCATTCTAACGAACACCAGGCCCATTGTCAGACCTGGCATCAAGTTGTCGCATTTCAAGTTATAATTACAGTTCATACTACGACTGAATGGGTTATTCACTTTGAGCAGGAATAATATGCCCATTTAATAGTTTGTTCATTTCTGTACGCGTTGTATAAAGAGATAGAATTACCACAATGTAAGTGCATCTGTGATTGGTCTATATCCCTGTCATTGATGATGTCAGAAGAATCAGAGATGAGCTTACTCAGCAGCAACGCACACTAAGAAATACATGTCCGTCGTGAACTGCTTCTGCCGGCCTTTTACATGCATAAGAATGTTGATTTTCTATTATTACCAAGTTGTAGTATAAAGAAAGAACTATATTCGAGGTTATGAACTACTCATGTAATTCAAGGGCTCTTGTTTAACTTAATATTGCATCCAATATGTGACCTGTGGCCGCTTGTTGGGTACAGAATTAAGTGTAAACTCGAGCCATTGAATCACATTTGTAGTTCTAACCTCTTGTACAGTTCTGTCTAATTATAATTTACAATCAACTCTTGTATACTATGAGTAGTGCTATATATCACAGTAGTGCACTTAGGTTTTGTGCTTGGCTATAAGTTGGTGCCCGGTTGTACACCAGGCCAACATCATTCTAACAAACACCGGGCCCGTTGTCAGACCTGGCATCCAGTTGTCAGATGGGTCGAGAGCATTCTGAACAACACTGTTCATGCCGCCTGGCAATATTGCCTTTATTTCGTTTCGTTTTGGGCGAGAGAGAGAGTGTATACTTATATTAACTCTGGGTTTGGTTTTGTGCTGGGTCCCCCCTCCCTCCCCCCTCCCTCCCCCCTCCCTCCCCCCTCCCTCCCCCCTCCCTCCCCCCTCCCTCCCCCCTCCCTCCCCCTCCCTCCCCCTCCCTCCCCCTCCCTCTCCCTCCCTCCCCCCTCCGAGTAGGAAAAGAAATTGTCCTCTAAATATATCCTGAAGTCGGGGAGCGTTGGGCAATTACGGCCTTTTGATAGTAGCTTGTTAAACAAGGCGGGGACCTGAAAGTAGAAAGTTATTTTATTCTCTCTGTCTTGACCATTGGGACTTCTAGTAATTTGCCGTTGGTCAGATTTCGCAGGTTCAGTCCTCTATCATCTACATATTTGTTGTCACAGCTTATTTCAAAGGCAGTCTGTAAAGGGTGTGAGTTTCTTCTCTCGTTTAGAAAAGGGTTTTCTTGTATTATATGATATTCTGTCACACTAGTGGTCTTTTATAGGTTATATGCTATTATAAAGAAAGCGTTTTGTATAGTTTTACATCTACATGTAGTAACAAATCGCAAATAGCATCAAACATTGCAGCATCAACGTACCCAATCAAACATATATTTCTAAGATTTCTCTCCAGTATCAATTCATACTAAAACATTGTATTTCCTTCTTTCCAGGGTTTTACCGGGATGAATGGGGTCAAGAGCCTCACTATGGCCCCATTGGACGGGGCTGGCTCCCTGGACCTAAAATGGAGAACCCCAAACAGGATACACAACGCTATTACGTCAGATGGTACCAATGTGGTGTACACATTCCTGGCAACAACACAGTTTTAGATTACGTAACAACAACGGGCAGCTTCCCGGTAACAACGGAATCATCTGTTGCACCCAAGTCCCCCCACTTGAATAAAGCTTCATCAACGTCGTCTCCACCATTAGAATCAACAAAAGCAAGCTCAGTGCCGAGGCAAACAGTTTTATGTAGGTTTTAATATAGTATTACTCTTTGTGATGGTTACAGGAAAATGAGTCACAAGTCGCAAAAAATTGATATTGTTCATAGTGATTTATTCACATGATCTCTTAGTCGGAATGTTCTTCCTTTTGGGTGGTTTAGCGCTTTGAGTTATATATGGGTCAGATCGCCAGAAAATGTACAATTCGCCTTCACCAATCCTCTCAATTAACCCAAAATTAATAGAAAAAAAAGGTTCAAAACTCAGTTCAACCTAACCAAACAGATTGCTAGAATCAATGCAATGCCAAATGTACTCAAATTTACCTAGTATTGGCCAAATAACAGCCTAATTTACCAGAATTTTCTAAATGTGTACAGCTGCCAATTGTACATTTTCTGAAAATCTGAGCCATATAATGTACCAAATTTCAGGACAGTGCATTAAATATATCCTGGTTTCGAGGTCATCATATACACTATATTTTAGTTACTTTACTGGTAATTGCCCACCAAGAAATATTGCAAACTTTTTTTCAAGAATAAAAATATTGCACCTAAAATATGGAAATATTTAATAGCAGCTGTCCTAATGTTTACCATCATTAGGATCGGCTTGATCTCATCTTTTCAAATATGATGATATCTCAAAATCCATTTTGTGCGACTTGTGATTCAGTTTTCTGTAACACATCAGATATATCTAAATATATTTGATATTGCCTTGATTCAAACAGGTTGGGCTATGTTAAACCAAATTTCGAACATTATTTTTGTCATAAATCTGAGTTATTTGCGAGGATTGGAGAAGGCGAATTGTACAATTTCTGGCGATTTCATCCACATGAGCAATCAATTAGGAACATTTCTAATTTGTTGTATATTAATTTTATTCAGGCAATATGTACAAACTAGTCTCAAACCTGTCGTTGAGATCTTTTTTTATATAATTAAGCTGTCAGTTTATAGATGTGAAATATCTACTTTTAACTCCCAACATTACCCTTGTCGAATGGAAATGATGAACTTTTACCATCAGAAATTAATGACATTATAAATGAATCTATATAAGTTTTAATTCTTCGAAGAAAACAGTCGTAGGCTTTCATACAAATGATTAATTTGATGATAAGATGCATTTAAATATAGACCATCAACTCTCGCCCTTAATTGCTAATTAAATTAATATTTTGAGGCAATTCTTTTTCAGCCACCAAAGTGTCATATCAAATAGCCACAACGACTGAAGGGAGAAGGAAAACGACCCCACAAATGTCGGCTGACAAGAGCCACAGACTGCTGCGACTCCCTGATGATGCACACATGCAGTCAGATATGGGGGATACAGGTACGCCTATATAAAACACTTCTCCAATTTCTCAAATGGAAACCTTTTAGTGGCTCTCATTATCTCGGTGTATTTCAAAGGAGACCCGCATCTTGTGACTATGAGCTGGGCGGGCGGTCGATGGTAATATCAAGATGGATGGTTGTAATATCTTAGGGACTGTTCATAATTAATCACGGAGGGGGGGGGGGGGTTGAGGGGGGGGGAGGTGCTGGGAGATTTTGCAAAAAATAATTCTTGTGCAAAATTGTATGACCCCCCCTCTTTAAAGTCTTGTGCAAAGTTTCTTGGGCCCCGCTTGAAAGTTTGTGCAAAATGTCATGACCCCCTAAATCATTATAGTTCTGAGTGTGTGCAAAAGAAGATGGCCCTCACTCTTTTAGAGTCTGCGGAAAAAAGGTGCATCCCCCACCCTTTAAGACACTGTGCAAAAAAAAGATGAGCCCCCCCCCAAAAAAAAGGTGCCCCCTGAATATCCCCCACCCCTCAGTGGATAAAAATGAACACTCCCTTAGTATCAATAAGCATGTAACCACATATGAGTCCTTTGCTTTATATTTCCAAACAAGCGCAGATAGTGATATTGCTAATTATGACAGATACATATATATGCTCGTCTCCCAGATATAGTATTTATTGATTTAGATGGTAAATTAATTAATATTCTCTCTACAGGAAGTGGGAGTGGAAAGGAACCCGGAAGCGGAAACAGGGGACCAACGTGTGACGTCATAACATGTACGCCACCTAGCGTTTGTGTAGATCTCTATGGCGACGACGAGGACGAGCCTTTTAGTAAATGCGTGTAAGTAGCAGAACTATGTCATTTGTGATGTGTTGCAGGAAAATGAGTCACAATTTGCAAAATTGATATTATCCAAAGTGATTTATTCACAAGATCTGTTTGTTTAAATGTTCTTATTTTGGGGGAATTTAGTTTTTGAGGTTGTGTGAACTCACGTACCACATTTCAAGACAGTGTATTGAATATGTTCTTGCGTTTTGAAGGTGATCCTATGGAGTATATTTAGTTACTTTACTGGTAGTTAGTTGCCTACCCAGACATATGCAAACTCTTATTTCAAAATAGAAATATCAAACTTGAAATATAGAAATACTACTTAGAAGTCATTAATGTGTACAATCCTTGGAATCCACTTGATCTCATCTTTTCAAATATGATGATATCTCAAAATTCATTTTTTGCGACATGTGACTCGTTTTCCTGTAACACGTCACATTTATGGTGATTGTTTTTTAAAAATGAATTGTATTGGGTCTGATTACAAATTTATGCTATTCACATAGAATCCATTCAGAAATTCAAGCAAAGTTACAATAATTTAGCTACGTTTTTAGACAATTTAAACTAAGTAGTACATCAATGTTTGTTCATGCTCCACAAATCATTATACCCATTCTATCATCTTATTATGAAACTTTGTAGTAGTCTTAGAAAACCGTAGTAGTAATAGAGTAAACAAAAGAAAGCTCAAGAACAAGATTCAGGCACCCAATGGAAGACCTATTTAGACGCATGTTTATTTAGATTATTGGACCACCTTATTGTAAAAATATCAGCAATAAAGAATTCTTGAATTAAATTGAATTGAATCAAGATTTGAATGTAGTTAACCTCACCTTTCAAACATCTGACGGTCGGGTATATTACTACACACAATAACAATATGCAAGGGTTTTTTGTACATGTCCCTTGTTGCTTTGTTCTACCTCTCCAGGTAATTTCACGTAATTTTCTACTCTGTTCTATTTTGCCAAATGGTTCCTGTGTAATTGTCCTCTTTTCTCCTGACGTTCAAAGAAGGACGAATAGTCCCCTTAACATTTGATGGAAGGCATTAAAATCGATCATCTTGGTTTTATCTTTGATTCTCGTCGGTTTTCGCTTTAAAACGCTGATGTACAATTGGGAGGTTCAGCAAATCTAACCTATACGTAAACGTAAACGTATCCGTATCACTGATATACAAACATAATGTTAAAAGGAAGAAAAGAAGTTCAGCAAAAGATGGCGGGAAAAACGTAACGTAACATATGAAGCACAAATTTTTATCTCACAATTTATTTTTCATACAAAAAACTGCGATGTAATTCACAAAAAGGATACGGATACGGTTACGTAATTGAGATAGGTTTGCTTGCAGAATCTCCCTATTGAAAAGATGATGCAACAAAGAATTCCATAATAATGCAACAATTCTTCTCCGATTGTCCAAAGTGGAGGGCATACTGGACATATATATTTTTTGATAGTGAAGCTCGCTCAAGAAAGAATCAGTCATATGTGATGTGTTACAGGAAAACTAGTCATAAGCCGCAAAATTCATATTTTGATAGGTGTTTTATTTACAAGATCTCTTTGTTGGAATGTTCACATTTCTGGAGAATCTACCGCTTTATAATTCGTATGAATACATGTACCAAATATACACATGCATTTCTAAGGTCATCCTCTAGATTACCGGTATATTTTAGCTACTTTATTAGTAATGAAATATTGCAAACTTTTTTTCCCAAACTGTCCCAAATTTTTCCTATAACTGGAATCAGAGCTTGACGTCATCTTTTCAAATATGATAATATCTCAAAATCCAATTTTTCGACATGTGATTCATTTTGATGTAACACATCACATATACTGTCGTGGAGGTTGATCTGATCGAGTTTGATCTGAAGGAGATCAAGAGAAAGGCTCTACAAGAGGAAAGAAGGAGTGAGGGCGATTAGGAGGAAGGGATACAAGGTAATTTGGGGCAAAATTGTAGGGCTGGCAAAGGGAAAAAAAGGAAGCAAGAGAAAGTTGAATTAAAATGAGGGGCACTTTGAAATAAAAGGGGCAATTAAGGTTTTAAAGCATGAACTGAACCAAAGAGAAGACCATTTGAACAGGGAATTATTGCTCATCAGAGACCTCCCTGATTAAAATATTAAAAGAGATTTCAATCTTCAGCAGTTCACATATTTGCCAAAATATCCAAGAAAAAAAAGAAAATCCCAGATTTTTAAATAAGAAGACACGAATAATGACGTTTTGTTTAACTTAACAACAGGAGTACAACTTTCTTTTATCTATGATTGTCATAGAATTCCTCCATATGTGATACATACAAGTCGCAAACAAGTAGAGTTGGAGATATCATAAAGTAATATTGGACTGAATGAAATGAAAAAAACAAGAAGAAAAATCATAATATTGATATCCACTGGTTCAAATTCTTCTCATTTACAAAGTTATCTATGGTATCTGCATTTTATATTACAACAATGTCCAAGACTTGCACGCTTGATAACGGGTTCTTATGAGTAAATAACACTGATATTCGTTTCCCTACCTGTGACTCATTTTCCTGTCACACATCACAAATAGTGACACGAGTAGAAAGGGCTGACACCAATATAAGGTAGGCTTAGGTGTGGTGGTGTGAATGGGGGAGGGGGGACATTCCTCTCAGCTGCCCTTCAGACCTACTGGGTCAGATTTTTCAGAAAATGTACAATTAGCAGCTGTACACATTTAGTAAATTCTGCTAGATTAGGCCGCAATCCTAGGTAAATTCGAGTATATTCGGCATTGCATTGATTCTAGCAATCTGTCTGGTTAGGTTTGAACTGTATTTTGAACTTTATTTTCGTCTGAAATTCGGGTTATTTGAGAGAATTGGTGAAGGGTAATTGTACATTTTCTGGTGCCTTTACCCTACTGTATGGCAGATAGAGTGACGTGTGTAGGGGGTGGGGGGAAGGCTGATATGCACGTGGTAGATACCTTGGCGTGGCGGTGGTGGTGGTGGAATCCCTGGCAATTATCGTGATATCACACTCGCATTTCATTCATTTCCATCCATGGCGGCTCATCCTGGCTGCTGAGGAGATTGCGCTCAACTGTCTGATATTGATCAGATTCTTTACCTGGAGCTGATTCAGCAATCCATCATCTCCTTCTCCCAGACCTTCCCAAGCAGCAAACCACGTCTCACTGTGGAAGGGGGAAGGAGGAGGGGAATTCCTGCTCCTAGAATTACAAGTATGATAATATCATCTCCCCTACCATTACATTTCTTGGTAGAAGAGAGAGAGACAGACAGGTGATCCAGACCATATCAACGTTAAGGAGTTTATAATTTGGAGGGGGAAGGAGGGAAATTCCTCCTGCTAGAATTACAACTATAATAATCACTATTACCACATTTTTTCTCACTAATAATGGTTTATGTGTGAGAGCACGGCGCTGGTGGGTATTTAAAACATATCATTACTGTATGTGTATTATTAATATATGCCAGCAGATTTGATGTGATATATTGTTAGTATTGTGTCTAATTCCTATATTTCACTTGTTTGTTTCTTACTTGAGAATTTACATAGAATGTATATAATAAAACCAGGCTATACTGAGAATATTCATGCTTAATGTATGGAAATGTATATGATCCTGGATACGTACCATCACATTTCTTGGTGGAAGGAAGAGAGACAGGCAGACCATATCAATGTTAAGGAGTTTATAATTTGGAAGGACATAAATTCCTGCTCCAAGAATTACAAGTATAATATCATCTCCCCTACCATTACATTTCTTGGTGGAAGGGAGAGAGACAGACAGGTGATCCAGACCATATCAAAGTTAAGTAGTGTATAATTTGGAGCGGGAAGGAGGGAAATTCCTCCTGCTAGAATTACAAATATAATAATCACTATTACTACAGATTTTTCTCACTAATAATGGTTTATGTATGAGAGCACGGCGCTGGTAGATGGGTATTTTAAAACACATCATAAATGTGTGTGTATCGTTAATATATGCTAGCAGATTTGATTTGATATATTTTTAGTATCATGTCGTCTAATTCCAATATTTCACTTGTTTGGCTCTTACTTGAGAATTTACGTAGAATGTATATGATAAAACCAGGCTATACTGAGAATATTCGTGCTTAATGTATGGAAATGTATTATGATCCTGGATAAAACATTTTCAAAATCAAATCAAATAACCTCATCTCTCGTACCATCACATTTCTTGGTGGAAGGAAGAGAGACAGGCAGACCATATCAATGTTAAGGAGTTTATAATTTGGAGGGGGGAGGAGGGAAATTCCTGCTAGAATTACAAGTATAACATCATCTCCCCTACCATCACATTTCTTGGTGAAAGGGAGAGAGCCAGGCAGGTGATCCAGACCATATCAATGTTATAAAGGGTTTAGATTTGCTTGCAGGTTGGATGTGAAACGGCACTCAGATGCTTTAAATACCCGGATAAATAAATAGAGAGAATGAAACTAATGTAATTGAATATTTATATACTAGATGTCCCCCTTTAAAACAAGTAATACTTCTCAGCATGTATTTTCTATTCAATTCCTCCATCCCTTCTCCTATTCTTGTTCACGCCCACCCCTATAATTCAGGCTGGGGTGGCAAGTCATATGGCGGTCAAGTCATATCAAAGTAAATGGACCAAAGATATTCCTGAATCTGGGGATATATATCTGTGACTAGAAATTACCAAACCTCTTTGTTTATATATTTCCCTCCTTCCCGCTCCGCATTTCATATAGGTGTCCGGCTCCTCGACTTGAGCTAATACGAAGATCTATCTTTTACAAACTTCCACTATACTGGAACTCTCTTGACACAAATATCCAAACATCCGACACAAGTAAAGCTTATACTAATAAAATCAAAAGCACGGAAATTTGGACGGACAATAATTATCTCTACTAAACATTACTGTCTCCATATCTACCTCCCCCCCCCCTTTCCATCTTTCCTTCCCCTCTCTCTCCCCCCCCCTCCCCTTCCCTCCTCGGATTTTGACTCGAACTACGAACTTTGTTTTATTGTATTTTGTATATTTATAACCATTTTGTATTTTGCCCAAGAGGCTCTTTATATTTACTCTGTAATATTATCCTTTTGGTACTATTACCTACAAAATATTGTCTCACTCAATATGATTGGGTGCTGTTTCTAAGCGTAATCTTGATTTAAATTATTGTTGTCTGAGACCTCCATAAGTAGGGGCCTCCTGTGTGTCGTCGACGCCATGGAGTATTGTTTACCCCTACAAATATAAATTCATGTAGTGTCCGATAGGGCTTGAAACCCTCCCGAAGCTGGGAGCTTAGACCCATCGACATTGCCGCCTGGCTAATAAAAGTCTCAACAACAACAACAACAATATATATAAAACATGTGTAGAAATCGTAGATTATATGTTATATTTCACCCTTAAACAAATTATAGAAACTAGCTGCAATGAATGATAAGAATGTACTTAGAATATTGAGCACCAAGTTGATTATTTCCAGATCATATATGTGATGTGTCATGAGTCGCAAAAACGATTTATTTCAATGTGTTTTATTCACAAAATCCCTTCATAGGAATGTTCTCAATATTAAAGTGTCCCGTGCTTGAGGTCCTAGGAATAAATGTACCAAATTTCAGGACAGTGGCTTATATTATTGCATTTCGAAGGTCATCCTATGGTGAACATTTAGTTACTTTACTGGTAATTGTCCACCCAAACCTTTTTTTAAGAAATAAAAATATCAAACTGAAACTATAAGAATATTTATTAGATGTCCTAATGTTTACTATCATTAGAATCGGCTTGATCTCGTCTTTTCAAACATGATGATATCTCAAAATCCATTTTTTTGCGACTTGTGACTCATTTCCCTGTATCGCATCACATATATAATATACATATATATATATGTACATTGCATCACACGAGAGCACCCATCCAGCAGTCTATTCACAATGCACTGCAATTCCAATGGATTATTTCTTATTTTCACTGTAATGAATTAGTAGCTTGTGAGAACAAGGGGAATGTTGTGGAATATAAAAACTCTCTCTCAGTAAATTCACAAAGGAACATTCATTCCTTTGCCTAACTTCCAATATGGGAAGACAGTCGCAGGTGTTCATCAGAAGCCTTCGTTTAATTTTCCCATGTTAAATAAGTTTCATGTCGTCTGCATCCATCAAGAATACATTCTGCTTTTGTGATTCTACAATTGCAGCTATAGACATTGAAGAAACAATGTTGAACATTAGGCAATGACTGTATGTATGTTCATTAAGATTATAAATGGCTTATGTGGCTACTGGAATTTCATTTCATTTAATCTTTTCACCATTAAGGGCAACATATAGAAGGTACACATGGAGTCAGATTTACTTGTAAGCGCGATCTCACTGCACAAAGTTAGACGGAATAAAAAGTGTATTGCGATAGAAATTATTATCATAGCACACAATGAAGCTCATCCGATGATGTTTTAGGTGTCCTCCGACAAGCATAATTGCCACAGTGTTAATGTATATATCAGACTACACCAGTCTGATATATCACTACAGGGTCTGAATACAACCAGAATAGATTAAATTCAATTAAAGAATTCGTTATTACTGACCGCGAATCCTTTCTGGGAAGCTGGTTCTTCCAATGAATGCGTCTTTTTGACATAATTGGTTGCATAACGTTGCAGTAACTTAACACTAAAGGAATGACCTTGTAGTTCTCTAATCTAAATTTAGTAACAGGTGAATTTAACAGTGATAAATATCACTGGTCATTCAAAGCCAGCTATGGCAGAGGTAGTAGAAAGATAACAAGTAGTAAGTAAGTATTTGTATTTAATATTTTTTTCAGCCGAGACATTATGTAATACATTATTCACAATAATCGCTGATTTACTTTAAATTCAAGATATTATAGTAGAAATAACATAAAAAGAAATAGTAATCCATATGAAGAAGTATGTTTATATGATAAAGTTAAAATATCAATTTAAACCCGTCACCAACGCATCTTTCATATTCATAACAGTCAAGGTAGGGTTTCTAATACAACAAAAAAATAAATGATAATAAGTAACAATGTAGTTGGATGAGATGAGTAGTTACGAATGTTTAAGGTGATTTCTTAGCAGGTGAGCTGACTGACACAATTTGTGATAAGTTAATTTAATCCATAAATGCATGAGCGTTATGTTATTTCACGGAATGTGTAGGTGTGAGATGTAGGTGACAACATGTGTGACTAGTATTGATTATTCATGTCTTGCTGTACACTCAGCAGAATGACAAGTGTTGTCAACGCCCTCCCACACCCTGAGCGGGTGAAGTCTGTCGCTATTACCAGGTCTGCAACAATCGCACATGTTAGATTGTTGCAGGACCTCCTCCTATGTTGAGCCGTACAATTTAATATTGGCGTTCACGAGAAATCGTGTCTTATGCCCGACGCATACATGGCCGATTTAAACCAGGATTTGAACTGAAATCCCCAAGATTCATTAGGAGACACAAATCGTGGGGCAATCGGGGGCCGAATCGGTCATGTGCGTCAGGCTTTGCCCTACACATTCAAGATTGATCGCAGAACTTGATTATTTTTTAGATGTTTAGCCTTGATAGTAGCATAAATACACGTACCAAATTTCAAGACTGCGTATTTAACATAATCTATTTATATCTGAGGTATTTGGGTCAGATTTTCAGAAAATGTACAATTGGCAGCTCTACGCATTAAGGAGATTCTGCTACATTAGGCTGGAAAATGATGAATACCAAGTATATCTGAGTATATTTGGTATTGCATTGATTTAAAGTATCAGTTCTGCTATGTTAAACTGCATTTTTAAGCTCATTTTGGTCTTAAACGTGTGTTATTTGAGAGGATTGGTGAAGACGAATTGTACATTTTCTGAAAATCTGACCCATATCTCAGGAGTATATTGAACTACTTTACTAGTAATTGACCAACAAGAGACATTTTTTATGAAAATAAAAATGTTCAGGCATAACAAAATTACAGAAATACATATTATATGTCCTAATGCTTACTATCATTGGAATCCCCTTGATGCCATCTTTTCAAATATTATGCTCAAAATCCATCTTTTGCGACTTGTGACTCATTTCCTTGTAACACATCACACTAGACGTCTTAGCCGCCGCGTTATCAACAGCTTTTTGTTGCTGGCTCCTCGCCATCCTTTGTCTTGGAGCAGCTCTAGATAGATAATACTAGGCTTACTCCTGCCTTTATATTAGTCAAGTCTTCAGAAAGATGCACAATTGGCCTTCACCAATCCTCCCAAATAACCCAAATTTGAGACGAAAACCAGGTTCAAAATACAGTTCATCATAACCAGACAGATCTATTGAATGAATACAATACCGAATACACTCAGATATACTCAGTATTTATCATTTTTCTGTCTAATTTAGAAGAGTTTGAGATATGTGTAGAACGGTAGATTGTGGATTTTCTGAAAATCTGACCCATATATTGATGGTCTTCCCCCTGAAGACTCTGCTGTTCAGCCCTTATCCTTGTGCGCCAATAATTGCTCCATCTACTCTACAGAGAACAGCTTGGTGTGAGAGCTATTGCAACGCCTGACCATCTAATGTTGGCAATTTAATCTTCAAAACCTTAAACAATGATGAATGTTCGCTTCATCTAAATGATCGCCGATAAAGCATGTCGTAAATTGATCTGCGATTTGTGCCTGAAGGGATGGTAGAACCGGTCCTTTGATAGCGGTGCATAACAGCGCTCATAAATATTGCTATTGAGCTAAAAACAAAAGCTTTTTGTTTTCGTAAAAAGGAGTGATCGATAGCCGATGCTGGTGGGAATGACCTATGAGAATGGCCGACTTTGCAAACAAATCGGCTGTTGATTCGTTTTGAAGAAAACAATTAATCACGAGAATTACCCGAGGATTCTTAAGTGCCGCCGTACAGTCGGGCAAACATTAATCTGTATTTCTCTATGCGTGGTGACATCCGGTGGTGTACCACATTAGTGATTACACTCTAGGCCCATAGATGAGAGAGTCCCTTCAAACGGAGGGAAAGCCTCTCACCTCAAACCGTAAGGTGCCATTATAATTCCATTAAGACCGCAAAATAATCCCATTCGAATGCCTAGTCGGAGGACAGGAACCTATTAGCAAAGTAGACCCTGCCCACACACAGCCGATTTCCCCCCGATTTTAGTCTCCCAATGAATCCTATGACTTCATTTCAAAACCTGGTTTATGTTTTTGAAATAGCATAAACCAGGATTGGAAATGAAATCCTAGGATTCATCGGGTGACCGAAATCGGGGATCGATCGGGAGAAAAATCGGCTGTGTGGGCAGGGTTATAGGCGTCCAATCACTGACATACCATTATTATCTAAGCTGATGGTTTGGGCCTGGATTGAGTAGCCAAGAGACGAAACTGTTGTATAAGAGTAGGGCCTATGTCATGTTTTTCTTTCTGATTTTCCCTAACATAGAAGAACTTGCAACTCCCAATATTACATCGGGAGGGATCACCACGATCTTTGGTGTACATAGAGGTATTGATAAATGTTTTACAGAATCCTCGCTGCGCCAAACCGCTACCGGCAAGAGAAAAGCGAAATCTATAACAACAGTGGTGCTTTAGTGACATCTATGACGACAATCGATCATAGAAAACAAGTACGGACGCTGCCTCGTTCACGCATGCGCAAGCATTAGCGCAGGCTGGACACCAGTGGTCGATCTATTTTCCTAATCGAGTGAATATGCAAGATCACGGAGTAATTTAATGCATTAGTGACTAGTTTTTGTTCCAAAGTGCTTGATGACTCTCCAACGTTGGCGCCAAAACAGCTCTTTGATGTAGCGAACCACGTGATCCTGCGCAACCAATGAAAGCACCATTTGCTTCCATTAACTTGCTATTGACTTAGAGTCTACAGTTGATGATCAGACGCGAACAATTGGGGTAGAGTGCGATCTTCAAGGACAATCAGTTCCCAGGGAATGTTCCATCTCGCAGAGGAGCTTGGGAAAAATGACTGGCTTGCTCTCTCTAATGTACAATTGTCGTCTGCCATTTTGCCCGAGCTCCCCGCGCACTTAGGCTCCCCCTTCTGACCAAAGCGGAAAATACATGAAGCTCAAAGAGAGTTTAATGGGTTCTCTTGCCACTCGCACCCGGGGAGTCTCCTCGATTCACACCTCGTTCCTAGTGGGTATTATTCCTCGCCATATCACAGTGATAGGTGGCAATGCGGGCCTGTGTTGTCCCTAGTATACTTTATAGCACCCGACAAGGTTAGTTCTGTCAAGCCTTGGCTGTGGATTCGGTTATATATTGTCCATAGGGGGATGACCTCTGCAGAAACAAATGGTTCAGCCCTTCAGAAAATGTACAATCTGCAGATCTACATATTTAGTGACTTCTGTTAAATTTGACTGAGAAATGGTCAATACTATTATATCTGAGTATATTTGATATTGCCTTGATTCAAACAATCTGTTTGGTTATGTTGGACTGCATTTTGAGTCTGATTTCTGTCTTAAATTTGGATTATTTGAGAAGATTTGGGAAGGAGAATTGTACATTTTCCAGCGATTTCACCCAAATGCTGATCCAAGAGCCCTTCAGAAGGGCCTAGATGGGGGCGTGCATTGTAGAATGATACTCGGTGACATCAACCCTGTGTCTAACAACACCATGTGGACTCCCAACGGCTGAACACCCATTTGTATAACGGTCAGATTTTCAGAAAATGTACAATTGGCAGCTCTACACATTTAGGACATTCTGCTAAATTTTGCTGTAAAATGATGAAAACCGGGTATATCTGAGTATATTTGGTATTGCATTGTTTTAAAGTATCAGTTCTGTTATGTTAAACTGCATTTTGAAGCTCATTTTTGTCTTAAATGTGGTTTATTTGAGAGGATTGGTAAAGACGAATTGTACATTTTCTAAAAATCTGACCCATAACGTCCCAGTTCTCACAGAGGTCAATGACCCTCATGATTAACATATAGTATCATTTCCCACATCCATTGATTTTCCATTACTTGTTTTTACCTTGGGGTATATATCTACTCATATTTCACTCTATCTGCCGTTGCAAAGCTTTTTCCTAGTGTATCTTGTAATTGCTAGATTGGTTCATTGCATATCATATATTGCAAGTCTGTGTTTTAAGCATCGCTGGGGGAAACTTATATATTATAGCAAATCATATATGATGTATTATATATTTATTTCCATTATTATTTGGCATCATAGAGCATTAATGCCGGTGAGCGATAATAAGTGAAGTGATCCTAGGAAAGAATTTGAGCTGGTTCTCCAAATACAAATGAGGATCTTTTAGAAACCCTGTAGCAAAAGTAACAGAATCCCCGAAAGTTTCTGTCCAATGACTTAACTGAGTGTGTAGCTTTAAGTGAGACTGAATCTTGTGCTATGTCTAGGCCATGTTAACCGAGAGTGTAGCTTTAAGATTAAAAACTGAATCTTGTGGTATGTCTAGGTCACCTTAACTGAGTGTGTAGCTTTAAGGGAGACTGAATCTTGTGGTATGTCTAGGCCATGTTAACTGAGGGTGTAGCTTTAAGTGCTTTAAGTGAAACTCAATCTTGTGGTATGTCTAGGCCATGTTAACTGAGTGTGTAGCTTTAAGTGCTTTAAGTGAAACTCAATCTTGTGGTATGTCTAGGCCATGTTAACTGAGTGTGCAGCTTTAAGGGAGACATAATCTTGTGGTATGTCTAGGTCATGTTAACTGAGAGTGTAGCTTTAAGTGAGACTGATTCTTGTGGTATGTCTAGGCCATGTTAACTGAGTGTGTAGCTTTAAGATTAAAAACTGAATCTTGTGGTATGTCTAGGCAATGTTAACTGAGTGTGTAGCTTTAAGATTAAAAACTGAATCTTGTGGTATGTCTAGGTCACCTTAACTGAGTGTGTAGCTTTAAGTGAAACTGAATCTTGTGGTATGTCTAGGCCATGTTAACTGAGTGTGTAGCTTTAAGGGAGACTGAATCTTGTGGTATGTCTAGGTCATGTTAACTGAGTGTGTAGCTTTAAGGGAGACTGAATCTTGTGGTATGTCTAGGTCATGTTAACTGAGTGTGTAGCTTTGAGGGAGACTACATCTTGTGGTATGTCTAGGCCACGTTAACTGAGGGTGCAGCTTTAAGGGAAACTGAATCTTGTGCTATGTCTAGGTCAGGTTAGCTGAGTGTGTACACGGCTATGCCTATGACATTGGTCAGAAGTCTGTGGACTTCTGCTCGCTGGCCACAGGCTGAATGTACGTCCTAACATTTATACGTCTAAGGAACGCTCCTTTACCAACCCGCCACTGGCGCCCCCACCCGTCATGCCTGATCGCCCCAGAGTCGGCGGCCTGTTGTGGGACGTAATGTTGGGACAAATGTGAAAAAGCTTGGTCTGGGATTCAACTCCACAATGTTCAGATTGGAATTCCTAGGTGCTAACCATTTGACCATAGAGGACTGATGAGATGACACATATAAACACTGGTCATATCTGGACTTTACCTTGTAGTATACCTGTATTAGTAGACCTGTTATGTAATAGCTGCATCGGCGGATAGCCGTGAATATTTCATGCCTGTTATGGACGTCCATGCATGGATGTTGGGGATATATGTACTTCTCCCAGACGATGCCCATATTCTTAGATTCAGAGTGCATCTTTAAGGGAAACTGAATCTTGTGGTATGTCTAGGCCAGCGTGAATGCAGCGGAAGGTAAACATGAAAGTGTGCTCTGAGAAATTAGCAGATCAAGCGATGGAGATGTAGGATGGCGTGGGAAAGTTGGGCAAGGTGAGAGTGGGTGGATGGAAATAACACAGGAGCTGTGTGCCCCGTGTGGGAGTCAAACATATGGTAGGCCTCTGCTAGAGCTTCCTGATCTCTGTCAATAACATAGCTCGATACCAAGGTAGACAATCGACCTGTACAAATTGATATGTTTGGGGATATTATCTAAAGTGGTTCTTATATGGGTCAGATTTTCGGAAAATGTACAATTTATCTTCACCAATCCTCTCAAATAACCCAAATTTCAGACGAAAATAAAGTTCAAAATTCAGTTCAACCTAACCAAACAGATTGCTTGAATCAATGCAATGCCGAATATACTCGAATTTACCTAGTATTGGCAAAAATGCAGCCTAATTTAGCAGAATTTACTAAATGTGTACACCTGCCAATTGTACATTTTCTGAAAATCGGACCCATATAGTGTCCTTGTTTGATAAACGGTTGTAATTGGACGCCATTGTAAAGAGAGTCTTTATATCATCTCCCTTTTTATTCTTTTCAATATTATTAGAAGTATTAAATGGATTTACACGTCCAGTATAGGGGGAGGGGTGGGTATGGTTAAAACCATTCTATCAGCGATATTCTTGTACAGTGGGAGAAGGATTCAGTAACAAATGGCAGCCATTTAAGAAAATATTATTAAGGGAGGCCATGTTGAATTGTTTTTCAAGGAGTCTACGAACAATGTTTTTAGTACCCCAGAGTTACATTTGTGCCAATTTTAGTGTTTTTATCCGGCCTGTCACAGTATGAGTAATATTTCGGTCTAACCTCACTTACTAATGTACATGTTTGGTTATTAGTAATTTGAAATATTTGGGATATTTCGAGGGGGACTATCTTCTGGACGACCTCCCAAAGGATGACCACAACATAAATGCAATAGCTGATGATAAGTTTACTCTATTCTAAGCTTTTGAAAGCATTGTTCAATTTGATATCGCAATATTTTGTAACATGACATGGAATTCTAAAGTGGGCTATGCATAGCCCACTTTAGAATTCCATGTCATGTTACAAAATATTGCGATATCAAATTAATGGACTTCTCCAAAGATTTCTTTGTCCAAAGAAAGTGTAGTGTTTCCTATCATTAGAATCGGCTTGATCTCCTCTTTTCAAATATGGTGATATCTCAAAATCCATTTTTTGCGACTTATGACTCATTTTCCTAAAACATATCACAAATTTCGAAATAAATACAGCACCAACACCGCGCCAACAACGTGGCAACGCCGTGACAACACCGTGTCCAGTGTACCAATATTTCTAGGAGATTATGACAATATAATAATTATATGGTTAGGATTTGCCCAGAAGACTCCAAACCATTCACCACTTGCCTCACCAAACGCCTCTTCAAAGCCCAATAGTAATACATTGCATGCTGTCAGCAAACACATTATACATTCTGTCTTTTTTTTCTGTCTTCTCCAGTTGTCCTCCTGGCATGGCCACACTGCATGAGGATCCAGACCAATGTCTCGAGGTGGATGAATGTCAAAGTTCTCCCTGTCAGAATAACGGCGAGTGCCTTGATAGAAGAGGAGGCTATGTGTGTAACTGTGCACCAGGCTGGCAGGGAACCCACTGCAACCTTGTACAGTTCCAAGGTAAGTAAAGCCGAGGAGAAGAAGGTCAGGGAACATGGGAAGAATCACCAATTATTGTATACATACATGTATATTGGGTCAAATCGCCTGAAAATGTACAATTCGCCTCCACAAATCCTCCTCTCAAATAATCCAAATTTAAGACATAATGAAGTTCAAAATACAGTTCAACATAACGGAACTGATATTATGAATCAACTTAATACCATTATATTCAAATATACCTAATATTTATCATTTTCATAGAATCACCAATTGTTGTATGTGCGTTCAGATTTTCAAAAAATGTACAATTGGCAGATGTACACATTTAGTAAATTCTGCTAAATTAGACTGTAATTTGGCCAATGCTAGGTAAATTCAAGTATATTCGGCATTGCATTGATTCCAGCAATCTGTTTGGCTAGGTTGAACTGTATTTTGAACTTTATTTTCGTCTGAAATGTGGGTTATTTGAGAGGATTGGAGGAGGTGAATTGTACATTTTCTGAAAATCTGACCCATGTATAATGGATCAAATCGCCTGAAAATGTACAATTCGCCTCCACAAATCCTGTCAAATAATCCAAATTTAAGACAAAAAAAAGAACTTCAAAATACAGATCAACATGTTATTAATCAACTTAATACCAAATATAAGATGTCTTATCTTATAAGATAAGATAAGAGGTTTTTTATTTGCCTTTAAAGGGGTACAAATACCGTAGTAATTGTGAGTTTTTATGAGACAAGACAAAATGTACAATTGGCAGCTCTACACATTTAGGACATTCTGCTAAATTAGACTGTAATTTGGCCAATGCTAGGTAAATTCAAGTATATTCGGCATTGCATTGATTGTAGCAATCTGTTTGGCTAGGTTGAACTGTATTTTGAACTTTATTTTCGTCTGAAATGTGGGTTATTTGAGAAGATTGACGAAGGTGAATTGTATATTTTCTGAAAACTTGACCCACGTATTTGATTTCAAGTGTGTGATTCATGGGTGCTATTTGAAAAGCCAAATAGCACCCATGTGCTAATTGACTTCCATGCCCATTCTAACATTGGTATGTCCACAAGATCGATGGAAACCAAGGTAAAATGCTCTTAAAATTGAGTTCTCGGTGTCTCGGGGTGTCGTCGAGATCGATTACAAACCGAACAGAGTGCCATTGGGTATAACAATCACTCACTGAGGGCTCGTAACTCTCTCATATCATAACTTTCATCACATTATTTTTTCCTGGACTAGTCTGAGATAACTCTTACCTGTCTCAACTGTACCCTATATCATACAGGATCTTATCGGGTATAGTGCAATGCACCCCCTGTATAGTGCAATAGGACCTGTCTGAACTAAAGGGTACTGGGTCAGATTTTCAGAAAATGTACAATTTGTCTTCATCATTTCTCTCAAATAACCCACATTTAAGATGAAAATAAAGTTCAAAATCTAGTTCTACCTAATCAAACAGATTGCTAGAATCAATGTAATGCCGAATATACTTAAATTTACCTAGTATTGACCGAATTGCAGCCTAATTTAGCAGAATTTACTACACGTGTAAATCTGCCAATTGTACATTTTCTGAAAATCTGACCCATCTAGTGAAGCAGCAAGCGGTTTTAATAATTACATCAATCATTTACACGAATCATCTACTTCTGGCCAATCTGACTGGCACTGTGCTGTCATAATGATTAGACTGATGAATAATTAATGCACGTTTGATAGCTGGACAATACTGCAATGTCAGATCACTGTCATCAGTACTGAAGCCCTTGTTATCGCTGTCCCTACTCACAGTTAAACCCTGTTTGGGTGAAGCCACCAGAAAATGTACAATTCACCTTCACCAATTCTCTCAAATAACTTGAATTTCAGACAAAAATAAAGTTTAAAATACTGTTCAACCTAACCAAACAGATTGCTACAATCAATGCAATGCCGAATATACTCGAGTTTACCTAGAATTGATTAAATTGCGGCCTAATCTAGCAGAATTTACTAAATGTGTACAGCTGCCAATTGTGCATTTTCTGAAAATCTGACCCATCTAGCAATTGTCAGGCGCTGTTCAGCTATTGAAGGCTTTAAGCCTTTTAAAGGTCCGTTAAGTTTGTATTAAGGTTATATCTGTTACAAATGTTGTATGCTCTTCTCACATGACTTGACTTCAGTTAGATCCTGCTCACACACAGCCGATTGTCCCCCCGATTGTCCCCCGATTTGGGTCTCCCGATAAATCCTTTGATTTCATTTCAAATCCTGGTTTAAGTTTTTGAAAAAAACATCAACCAGGACTGGAAATGAAACCCTTGGATTCATCGGGAGACCCAAATCGGGGAACAATCGGGAGGCAAATCGGCTGTGTGTGAGCAGGGTTTTACTGTGATGTTTTTAGCATATATGATTGATCAACGTATCATCCTACTATCCAATGTGTTGAGTAGGGTTAAACCCAAAACAGAAGGGACAGGAGATGGGGGACTATTTTTGGTTTGCCTTATATTGGGGTACGACGTTTTGGGCTTCATTAGGCCTTCACCAGGAGTTTATAAAAACATATTTTATCCATTCAAAGCTCTGCGCAAAGTTATAAAAGGCTTTTTACTGGCTGCATGTACAAGGCTTTAACTTTTAAGGTGGGCTACATAGATCTCAAGGGAGGTTACCTGGGTATTGTTTTCCCCCAAATATCTTTTTCAAGGAAGTGATTTTTGAAGCACTTTCAATGCTATTCCATTCGAAATATTGCACATACTTTGCCACACTTACGACCGAATTATAAAGGAGGGAGTGAAAATAGAAGAAGGGATGGGGGAATTGAATAGAAACTACACGCTGAGAAGTACTAGCCGTTTTAGACGGGAGGCATCTAGTATAATATTAATTAACCTGTTTGTTATGATTCTATCATTGCAATATCTGAAAGCCATGCAAATAGTCATGGAATACAGTTCACAATACAAATCGTTTGCGACAGTAAGGTGAAAGTTGAGTAGTAAATTCACAAATATATGTGATGTGTTACAGGAAAATGAGTCACAAGTCGCAAAATTGATATTTTTCAATGTTTTTTATTCGCAAGATCTCTTTGGTCGTATGAATACATTTACCAAATTTCAAGACTGTGTATTAAATATATCCTTGTATTTCTGAGGTCATCCTATAGAGTATATTTAGCTACTTTACTAGTAATGGTCCACCCCAAAATAGAAATATCAAACTTGAAATATAGAAATACTTATTAGATGTCCTAATGTTTACCATGATTGGAACCCTTTTTATCTCATTTTTTTCAAATATGATGATATCTCAAAATCCATTTCTTGCGACTTGTAACTCATTTTGCTGAAAAAACATTTCAGGAATCTGATTTTAAAATGTCTTGTCGAGTTTATTCCATAATTACGCAGATTTCACGAACACTACAAACCAGTTTGTGAAATTTGTGAACATGTTCATATTCAATATGATCTAGCCATGTTGAATATTCAATGGGTATGAAATAAAAAAGAGCCACACATTAATCTTCTTGAGATGTCTTAGGGTAACCGGAAGTAAATGTGGTGTGTTTCAGAATAATGAGTCATAAGCCGCAAGAATGTTCTGATTCTTTAGAGTTCAGCGCTGTAACTCATATAAATTCAAGTACCAAATTTCAAGACAGTGTTTTAAATGTATCCTTGCGTTTGAAGGTCGTTACATGGAGTAAACTTAATTACTTTACTGGTAATTGCATACCCACTCAGAAAGATTGCAGACTTTTTTTTCAAACATAAATATATCAAACATAAAATATAGAAATACTTCTTAGAAGTCCTTAATGTATACATTCATTGGCAATCGGCTTAATCTGAAAGTTTTCAAATATGATGATATCTCAAAGTCCATTTTTTTGCGACTTGTGACTCATTTTCCTGTAAACCATCAGCAATGTTCATATTCAATATGATCTAGCCATGTTGAATATTGAATGGGTATGAAATAAAAAATAGCAACACATTAATCTTCTCAAGATGTCTTAAGGGAAAATTGAAGTAAATGGTTGAAGCCGCCAGAAAATGTACAATTCCCCTTCACCAATCCTCTCAAATAATCCAAATTTCAGACAAAAATAAAGTTCAAATACAGTTCAACCTAACCAAACTGATTGCTAGAATCAATGCAATGCCGAATATACACGAATTTACCAAGTATTGGCCAAATTGCAGATTAATTGAGCAAAATTTACTAAATGTGTACAGCTGCCGATTGTAGATTTTCTGAAAATCTGACCCATGTGATGGATGACTATGTGTTGTTGCAGGCAGCCAGCGGCCACACTGCAACCATTGCGGGGATTATGGACGTTTACTGGGCAGCTGTTCGGGCCAATACTGTGAATGCAGGAAGGCTAGGTACAACGCATACACCTGTCTCCGTGAGTATATATTTTATATATCTTTGATGAATAAATAATTACGGTGCTACGTCTGAAGTCAGTATCAGATGGCTGGGAGAGAAAAACACCCACACGGCACTAAAGTGGTTATTAGTGCATGCAGGGTTATGTGATGTGTTTCAGGAAAATGAGTCACAAGTCGCAAAATTGGTGCTTTTTTAAAGTCGTTTACTTACAAGATCTCTTTGTTGGAATATTTTCACTTTTGGAGTGTATAATCGTTGTGGTTGTATGAATACATCTGCCAAATTTCAAGACTGTTTATTAATTATATCAGTGCATTTCTTAGATCATCCCATTGAGTATATTTAGCTACTTTACTGGTAATTATCCACCCAGAAATATTGCAAATGTTTTTTTCAAAAATAAAAATATATAACTAAAAAGATAAAAGTACTTATTAGATGTCCTTAATGTTTACATTCATTGGAATCGGGTTGCTCCCATCTTTTCAAATATGGTGATATCTCAAAATCCATATTTTGCGACTTATGACTTATTTTCGTAAAACGGATCACATATGGGTCAGATTGTCAGAAAATGTACAATTCAACCTTCAACCAATACTCTCAAATATCCCAAATTTAAGACGGTAATGAGGTCCAAAATATAGTTTAACATAACCAAATAGATTATTTGAATCTAAGCCATACCATATCTGGGTCAGATTTTCAGAAAATGTACAATTCGCCTTCACCAATCTTCTCAAATAATCCACATTTAAGACAAAATTAAGCTTCAAAATGCTGTTTAACAGAACTGATACTTTAAATCAATGCGATACCAAATATACTCAGATATACCCAAAATGTATAATTTTTTAGCAGAATTTCGCAGAAATTACTAAATATGTACAGCTGCAAATTGTACATTTTCTGAAAATCTGACCCATTTACTCAGATTGACCTTGTATTTGTCACTTTTCAACCTAAATTAGAAGAATTAACTAAATGTGTAGAGATGGTGATTGGACATTATCTGAACATCTGACCCATAGGTGATTATCATTCTCACTATGGGTGTGTATATGTTGTATAGAAGGGATGTCGCCTGTGTTATTATGCAAATGTGGCAAATGTTGTTTTATGATCCCTTTATTATGTCACATGCAGCTGTGATCTTTCCCATGTAAATGAATACAAAGGAGAACATTTGGGTGAAATCGCCAGAAAATGTACAATTCCCCTTCATGAATCCTCTCAAATAATACAAATTTAAGATAAGATAAGATAAGATAAGAAAATCTTTTATTTGCCTATTTAAAATACAAAGAGATGACAAAAGGGTCGACATGTCTATATGAAAAGTAAATTCCATTTCTACCGACAGTTACCTTTAATTTAGAAGGCCTATTTACTGTATACGACTGAGGCTAGGATTAAATATGGGATAAAATAAAACAATAAAGAAGCGAGATGAGAGAATTATCAGATGGATCTACGACTAACAAGTGTTTAAGTATATATAGACATGTTCCAATAATATACTTTATTGGTTGGTAAAACAGTTGTTTTGAGTAATATAAAGATAACTCGTGAGTAAGACTGCACTTGATGTACTTTCACAATGCTTACATAGATCATAAGAAATTTAAGACAAAAATACGGTTCAAAATTCAGTCCAATATAACCAAATAGAATGTTTAAATTAAGGCAATATCAAATATACTCAGATATACCGAGTATTATTCATTTCTCAGTCTAATTTAACAGAATTTATGAAATATGTAGATCTGTCGAGTGTACATTTTCTGAACATCGGACCCATAGATATATGATCTTGTGAATATTCTATTGTAGATTTGCTCTGGCACCAGGTTCTAACTCATTATTTCTTTGGGAATGTTGAAATATAATTTTTTTAAATTTGTTATTGAATATTAAATTAGAGGACCAATTATTGTTAAGTTTTTTTGTTCGCAGGTCGACCTTGCTCTTGAAATGAGTGTTATATGGGTTCCAGACAGAACTAAATATACTGCACAATCAGCTTACCGTTTAGCATTATTTGATGCAGTAGGAATGGATGATATAATTATGTACATTCTTTTCATTCATGATGTTTATACAGCAAGGTCAAAGATAAGAGTGATCAAGTATGAAATGCAAGAGATCATACACTAATATATTATAATGACATGGGCTCATGGGGTTTATTATACCTTTGGTGTGATACTCCCATAGGCTTAAGCACTGAGCCTCGTATTGAAAAATGCGGGCAATAAAGAGCCCATATTGCCCGCATTGACTTGAGTCGGCGAAAAACGCCGAGTTCAACTATGAAAAGTACAGGAATTCGAATATCAAACTGAACGATATTTATCTTATTAAGTATTTTAAATCGTATTCTTGTTTTGGTAATCGTAATTAACTGAGAATTAAGCGAAATAACGATTCAAAATGGAACTACATTCTGCAGCAGGCCTTGTCACACCCGGCAGGTCAAGCGCGCATTGATATGTAGTTAGCAACGACTCAAGGGAGGTGGGAGGAGGGGCCGAGGGGATCCACATTTAGGCTAATTTCCATCGATGTTCACCGTTTTTTCACGTAAATTGTCTAAAAAAAGGTATAATAAACACAAAAGAGCCCTCGGCGGATATCTCTGGTGCATATCTGCCTCGGGCACTTTTGTCTATTTATTCAACAAGGAATAGCCATGGTTTTCCACCCACTGCTGTGTCTAACTAAGCCTACTGGGTGTTGTTTCATAATGAAGGAGACATGGACAGATTTATTTGGAAGATTTGCGAATAGTGTTCAAATGTTACAAAGAATGTCCCAGCCAGGCGTTTCATACTGAGAGACATTCGCACATTCACATGACCATATTCGCAGCACTTCGCAGCATATTCGCAGGACTTCACAGCACAACAGTGTGCACCCAACCATGACTGGGTGAGGGTGGACAATGGCACTGGCCGTGAGTGTTTGTCTTATTACATAATACCTGTAATAGCAGACAGGGAGGTGACATGGGCTGCAAATATCCTCTAAGTTGCTTGTGAATGTGCTAATGTCTCAACTTTGATTATGAAACGGAATTTGATCCAAAGTGGATGTTTTTCTACTTAATTCCTATGTCCCTGATTTTGAAACAGGGCCCTGGTTCTAATAGATGCTAAGCTAGGATTCCTTAACACTATAATATCATATTGAAACTTTATTACCATTCGGTTATACATGTCTATATGGAAAATATGTCTCTCGTTTTTCTTGTGGACAGTTCTTCCGCCGGGACCATTTATCTAATAACAATAATGAATATTTCTAGAACATAACATCCAATAAACTAAAGTACAGTGAGTAGTCGTAAAATATATATCTTTTAATCGAAATTAGATGGATTTTGAGATATCACCGTATTTGAAAAGAGGAGATCAAGCTGATTAGAATGATAGTAAACACTAGGACACCTTACAAGGATTTCTATGTTTTAAGTTTGATATTTTTGTTTTGAAAAAAAAAAAAGTTTCTGGATGGGTAATTACCAGTAAAGTAACTAAATATACTCTATACAAAGGCCTTCAAAATGCAGGAATATACTTAATACAATATCCCGAAATTTGTGACATAGATTTATGTGACTATTTATGCTAAACCCTCTAAAAATCAGAGCAATTCAATAAAGGGATCTTGTGGAGAAAACACTTTGAAAAATATCAATTTGGCGACTTGTGACTCATTTTCCTGGAACACATCACATAGTGTAAACATCCAGTTGTTGTGAACTATAATGAGGGCCTGAGGGAAATAAATCTGACGCAGCCCTTAGCTTCAGGAGAACTAGTCCTCGATTATTGGCAAACAGGCATCCTTATAAAAGCTAATAATATTCTTATCAGTCTATATCTGTAAATAAAGACTAATTTAGCGCTTTTGGCGCAATCCTATATCGCCCTATTTAGTGAGCCTGTTTTCCCTCCAAGGGAATAGGGGACTTGCATAGCCGCTATTTTGAATCTTGATTCGCATGGAGTTATGGGACTTATGGTAGTCTAAAATCAATAGAAAACATGTCATCTTCAGCATGGACTATTTATCAGTGCTCTAATGTCAATATCCATGTGGTATACAAGTTTCCATGGCACAAATCCCCATCTTTCCCATCATGCATTTGGTTTCCATAGATCATTTACATAAGCTCTGATATTGGTGAAAACATTCTTGCAATTTTCGATAAAAATGTTGCAAAATATTTGTATGTCAGATTTCAACAGAATCCATCCCATTATGCACCTTAACAGACATGCGCAGTGGCACATGCAAATCCCCTATTATCTACAAAAGACACATTCACCGAAAGGACTGTTACAGTCACCTCCAACCCTAATGCCTCGGCAAGAAACGTTGTGTTTTTGCGGTCCGCAAATTGCAGTGTGGCTGTAAAAAAAAAAAAGAGAAAGCGAGCGTTTTGCCAAAGGAGGTTGTTCTCTGAACAAAACCGCTGGCAACATTGAATGGCACTTCACTTTGCCTGGATGAACTTAATCCGACCCCAATTTTTTCCCGGTTCGTTAATCTCTAGGAATCCCATTTTCTGTGTTATGTTAACCACAGGATAGCTTTAGCACTGGTTTTATTTATATGTATCCATTATACCAGATTAATAAAAAATGCAACACCCGATAATAACATAATTAAATCAGCATATTAAATGTTTGAGTATTCAAATACTGCAGGTAGAGGTGAGGTGCAGATGAACACAATATAGAGAAGTCACCAGAAAATGTACAATTCACCTTCACCAATTCTCTCAAATAATCTAAATTTCAGACAAAAATACAGTTCAACATAACCCAAACAGATTGCTAGTATCAATGCAATGCCAAATATACTCTAATTTACCTAGTATTGGCCAAATTGCAGCCTTATTTAGCAGAATTTACTAAATGGGTAACTGTCAATTGTACATTTTCTGAAAATCTGACCTATAAAGATAAGGATTAGATTGTGAGGGTCTTGCACAACCTTATCATCTGTCTCATCTGTCTCTATAAGTGGAAACATTTCAAATTGTTTTCCTTCCCACAGCCACATTTCTCCTGGAAAAAATTAAAACGACAAGTCAAACAACAAACCTGGTCCCTGCCTTTAATTCATGTGGCATTTGAGAATGGAAGTCTAAGGTCTCAATGTGTATCATTTGGCGTCGCTCTCTCTCTGTCTGTCTCTCTCTGTCTCATTCTCTGTGTCTGTCTGTCTCTGTCTCTTTCTCTGTGTCTCCCTCTATCTGTATATCTCTTCCTCTTTCTCTGTTCCTGTATCTCCGTCTGTCCCTCTGTCTCATTCCCTGTCCCTCTCCGTATCTCTCTCCCCTCTCTCATCTTCTCTCTCTCTCCCCTCTCTCTCCTCTTCCTCTCCTTCCCTCCTTCCCTCTCTGTGTCTCTCTCCCGCTCACTCCCTCTCTCCCTCTCTCTCTCCCCCTCCCTCTCTCATGCTCCACCCATTCTTCTCCCTCTCTCCCTCTCTCCCTTTTGCCCTCTCCCTTTTGCCCTCTCCATTTTGCCCTCTCTTGCCCTCTCTCCCTCTCTCTCTTTCCGTCACCCCCTCTCCCCCCCCTCTCTCTCCCATGTCTCCCCTATCTCTCTTCCTCCCTCTCTCTCTCTCCCTCTCTCTCCCTCTCTCCCTCTCTCCCTCTCTCTCCCCCTCTCTTCCTCCCTCTCTCCCTTCTCTCCCTTTCCTTCTCCCCCTCTCTCTCCCCTCTCTCTCCCTCTCCCCCTCTCTCTCCCCTTCTCTCTCCCCCTCTCTCTCCCCATCTCTCTCTCCCTCTCTTGCCTATCCCCCTCTCTCTCCCCACCCTCTCTCCCCTCCCCCTCCCCCTTTCACCCGGTGACCTCCCCCCCACTATATGGTGACAAGAGGGTGGACATTACTCACGCTGTGTATTATTTATTCCCCATATTTACCGCGATATATTGCCTCCTTTAGATTTACTGCCGCGCCAACTCCCATTTAATACGGCAGACATATAAACGCTCCTCCCGGCCGTTATATATCGACAAGCATTGTGGTCGGGGCCAGCTTATGTTCCCTAATGTCAAGGTCGAAAAGCCAATATTCTGGGCATGGTGGATATTGCAATTGTTATTCCCTAATATGTGGGGCTTATCAATGTGCATATGTTGAAACAAAGTCTAAAAGGTGCAATTCACCTTTATATTGCCAAAACCTAGAATCCATTTATGGGTCAGATTTCCAAAAGTGTACAATTCTGCTTCGCCAATCTTCTCAAATATCCCAAATTTAAGACGAAAATAAAGTTCAAAATACAGTTCAACCTAACCAAACAGATTGCTAGAATCAATGCAATGCCGAATATACTTGAATTTACCTGGTATTGACCAAATTGCAGCTTAATTGAGCAGAATTTGCTAAATGTGTGCAGCTGTCAATTGTACATTTTCTGGAAATCTGACCCTTATAATGAATGTTCGTCCCTTGCACGGAAAACAAGCCATTTTTCCCTTGAGTTATTCGTATCAACCATAAACTATACTAACACTACATAGTGACTCCATAGTAACTCCTATTATTAGAGTGGCACAGTGACAATCGAGCTATTGTTATCTCCACATGTAGGCTAAATGTACAATATTTACATTTTCACACTGACTTACAACTCCCATTATTCCATGCGAATCCAGATTCAAAGTGGCGGACATGCACATCCCCTATTGTCCTTATTCGTAAATTCAAACAAAATGCTGACTTACCATGAGGTAGATTATTTTTTGTTTTGATATCTAATCATTGTATTATTATTATTATTCAAGGGAGCCCTAAGTTTCCTTTATTTCACGTAAAACCGATACATGTTTTGGCCCCAGGCCCTTTTGGTTCTTGTTTTAAAGAGTACAATATAAAGATACAAAAATATGTGAATGTATCTATTATGTTATACTACCAAAGACACCTGATGACTTTAACCGTATACATCAGCGTGTATGAGTGGTAGCCTGCATATCATAACCAAGTATATGGTGGTATAGTCAAGATATTTCACATTTTTGTTCAATTAAAAATAAAAATGTACTCGTTTCGACACTGCTCGTCTATGTTATACTATATCATTTTCTATCTACCTGTTTTTACTTCTGACTTACTAGATTTTTTAGATTTAGAAAATATTTTATCCAGGTCTACAACATTTCCATACATGCAGCATGAATATTTTCAGGACAGCCTGATTCATTTAACAGAAAAAGAAGCTAATACATCAACTCTACTGTGAAAAATATATGATCAGATGTTGATACAATATACTATTATATGCTAGATTTTTATAGTACAAATTTTACAGACATGATATAATAAAAGTAATAAAAACAAAGTATCCTTGCTCATTTTACATTGTTAGTGGAGAGAGTTTAGGGAAAAACAAACTAAGAAACATTATTATACAGTTTTGTCGACGCCGTGCTCTTTCATATTAACCATTAATAATTTAGAAAAATGAACTTATTTTCTTTTAGTTTTTAACGTTTTAATGGTTAGTACTAAAATACTTTCAGATAAACTCTTAACCAGACATTACAGACATTAACAACATATATAACTGAACACCTATCCATTAGATCATTTATTAGAGTGTAATACCCATATCAAATAGAAGCCACCTACTGAAACCATGGGTATCATATGGGTCAGATTTTCAGAAAATGTACAATTGGCAGCTCTACACTTTTAGTAAATTCTGCTAGATGGGTTATTTGAGAAGATTGACGAAGTTGAATTATACATTTTCTGAAAATCTGACCCATATGGGTCAGATCTTCAGAAAATATACAATCTACATATTTAGTAACTTCTGTTAAATTAGACTGAGAAATGGTCAATACTAGGTATATCTGAGTACATTTGATATTACCTTAATTCAAACAATCTGTTACGTTACGTTGAACTGAATTTTGAACCTTATTTATGTCTTAAATTTGGATTATTTGAGAGGATTGGTGAAGGTGAATTGTACATTTTCTGACGAGTTCATCCTTATATGTGATTCGTTTTAGGAAAATGAGTCATAAGTCGCAAAATATGGACTTTGAGATATCACCATATTTGAAGAGACGAGACCAAGGTGATTCCAATCATAGTAAACACTAGGACACCTAATAAGAATTTCTATATTTCAAATTTGACTTTTTCTTTGAAAAAAAGTCTGCAATGTTTTTGGAGGGGTAATTACCAGTAAAGTAACTAAATATACTCCATACGAAGGCCTTCAAAACGCAATGATATATTTAAAACAATGTCCCGAAATTTATTACATGATTCATATGACTATGAGTGCTAAACCTCTTAAGAATCAGAACATTTCAATAAAGATATCTTGTGAAAAAACACTTTCATTTTCTTGAAACACATCACATATACACTATAGCCATACACGAAGGTCAGGCATGATTATGTTGGAGCGAGGTATATATATCCCAATGTTTGCCTTGCTACGAGGAGACATGATGATGTATCGATAGCTGGAGCAGCTCATATGACCTCTGACCCCTGTCCGATTATCCTAATCAAGAGGTCAGCAGGTCAGCCATCTATAGCAGCTGGAAATATCAATATGGAAAGGACCTGAGTGACCGGAAGGCTTCCGTCGCATGACATTGTATAAACGCCGGCCATTAGAGGTTTGGTATGTGGCTTCAACACTGGCTTCAGACCATGGCATATGGCTTCCCACGCCAATCGCGTTGAAGCCACATGGGAATTCTGACTGTCATTTACTTGGGGCCGTTCGTCTGCCCGCCGCTACTCTGAGGCTTTTTTGATGGTGTATGCTCCAACAGTTGTTGCCATTCATAGAGTGGATGGAGGTAAATATAGGTATAAGGGTCAGATTTTCAGAAAATGTACAATTGGCAGCTCTACATATTTAGTAATTTCTGCTAAGTTCTTCTATAAAATTATAGATTTTGGGTATATTTGGTATCACATTGATTCAAAGTATCAGTTCTGTTTTGTTAAACAGCATTTTGAAGCTCATTTTTGTCTTAAATGTGGGTTATTTGAGAGAATTGGTGGAGGCGAATTGTACATTTTCTGAAAATCTGACCCATATGTGCTGGAGGATTTCCTCCTGTGCATAAAAATACCTGTGAATTTGTGTTTCGTGAGGTCGGGAGGTAAATGGATTTTTCCAAAGGGAACCAAGGTTCTCCAAACGATATTCTATTAAGTGTGGGGTTGTTGTTTTTTGTTTTCTCTAAGTTTCATTTTAAAAAAAAATCTATATTATACATTTTCATAATCTTTTATACACGTAGCCTATTTCTTTCCCTAATATAAGCTAGACACAGCAGTGGGCGGAAGACCATATATTATATGTATTTTTCACTGAATATACTACCGTGAGCCTAACTGTATTATAACTGACAATGTACAGCATACATGCCTTATTGTAATATCTCTTTATTGTCTGATGATTGCTGTATACACATATTAAATAATAAAAAAATAGAAATCATATATTATCGTACGTATATAGTACATAGTAATCATATATGCCCATGAATACAGACCTCCCAAGAGCACCAGTGCTGGCACATAGAAGATAAAACTCATTAAATGCGCAACAATACAGAAATACCCTTCTTCCTGCTGTATATATGGTAAAACTGCTCCTCACATGAAATGTTAATATGTGCATGGACATTCAGCACAAAAACACAGTATCCCAGCGAAGAGGCATTTGTCGTCTGCTGCGCTATTATCCTTTTCTTACAGCGGCATATAGCGTTCTTCCCTGGTCAGGCTCCAATGGCGAGGATGCTATAAATAACCGCCATGTTGACTGTTGAGCTCAGCCCAGATCTGCTGCCGTTTGTCGAATAAGGCGATCGGCACAGCAAAGTCCCTGCCTAATAGATAAAATTCCTTTCTGCTGCCTAATCCCAAAGTGGAAATTTAGCTTTCCGGGAATCAATCTGATCCAATAGACCAATATTGTCCTTAAAATTAGCTGAATGTGCCCAAGTGCAGCCTATCGACAATTTAAAAGGGGAATATAGATTTTCTACGAACATAGAGAGTGGGGGGAAATACATGGCTGATTGCTAAGGTCTTTAGTCGCTTCAGGTTGAATCAATTTTGGGAGAGTGTTTTTCAAAATGGAACATCTCCAGCGGCTTAAAGTCTACTTGAGTTTCCAGTGTATAGGTATTACATTATGGATTTTCCTTTTAAAGTGAACAATAGGGGATTTGCATGTGCCACTGCGCATGTCTATTACAGTGCATCATGGGATAGATTCTGTTGAAAAGTGACATACAAATATGTAGCGCCGTTTTTATAAAAAATTGCAAGAATGTTTTCACCAAAGCATAGCGTGTATGAATGGTCTATGCAAACCAAATGCATGATGGGAAACATGGAGGCTTGTGTTATGGAAACATGTAAAAGACATGGATATTGACATCATAACATTGATAAATATTCCATGCTGAACATGGCATGTTTTCCATAGATTTTAGTCTGTACCATTAGTCCCATAATTCCATGCGAACCAAGATTCAAAATAGCGGCTATGCAACTCCCCTATTTACCATTTACAGAGTCTCTAGGAGATGTAGTGCGAGGATGGGGCATTTCTTGATATTTCCTGCTGGTACTTATTCGTCTTGTATCTGTGCCTGTCAGTCTGAATTCCAACTGACGTAATTGGGTAAAACATTGTCTGTAACTATATTATGGAGAGGGTGTTATATCTGCTAATATCTTAACATGGGTGCAAATTAACTGGCATCAATCAATAATGACAGTTTATTCGAGTAAATGTGTTCTGGTTAGAGTTTATATATTCACCAATCATGTAAAGCTAGGTGCACAACGGACGGGCAAAAGTAAATATCTATTTCAAATTTTCAGTCAGTAGAGTCCAGAGTATTACCGCGAGATTAATTTGGTTGTGCTGTCTTAGGCTATGTACTTGTATTATATAAGTATGGAATCTTTTTCTCAATTTTCAATGCTTCCCACCACCCCACCCCCTGGGCTGCCCCTCGTGTCCAATACACACACCGCCACTGGCGTCATGTATATGGGACATTCTTGACTGCGTGCAGGTTCATGTAAACACGGACGTACGGTAGCGCCAGAGCGGCTTGTCTCGGAACTAAAATGTGGCAATGGCGATCGATTCAAATCATATTTCAGGATTCGGTGGTGGTAAATGTGCTTATATCTTCTTTTCTAGACAATATTGTTCCAGTAATTACTCGCTCAGAACGTTGCTTACTAATATACGGTAGTTCTCACACCAGAGAAAAAGCTGAACGCGCATCTATTTGCGGGGCAGAGCCATCTGTAAGGGTGATCCATGTCCTATTGCGTTAGTTTAGGGTCCCGGTACAACGTTTTTTTCCCTCTTTAATTAGCCGATGGCAGCTTTTTTCAAAAGCGGTGGTTGCGGAGTGTCAAGTCAACAGCTGATTTTGAGTGGGGGACAGAAGGATAATGCGGGGGGGGGGGGGAGGGCACATATATTTATCTAGGATTTTGATCATTGACATCTTTCTTATTTATAGTGAACCTAATTACCGCAGTTTATTGCATTTATTTATTTTTGACTGAGACACCAAGTCCCGTTTCTAGGGTGTTTCACTTGCCCCAGTTCACTGGAGGTACAATAACATGTGCAAAAAGGATAGGCTAAATGTACAATATTTACATCAATATATTGGCTATAAAAACACTTCCCATGTTCAGCATGGAATATTTAACAGTGATCTCATGTAAATTACCATGTGTCTTACATGTTTCATAGAAACATGACTTCGTCTTTCCCGTCATGCATTTGGTTTTTATAGATCATTTATACAAGCTAGGATGGTGCACCTTGGTGAAAACATTCTTGCAATTTTCGATAAAAAAGTGGCTAAATATTTGTATGTCAGATTTGAAATGAATCCATCCCAGCATGCACTGTACAGACATGCGCAGTGGCACGTGCAAATCCCCTATTGGTCAGAAATCAAGCACAATGCTACTGAAGCGCCACCTGACGTCACAGTCCAGACAGCGTCTGTCTAAAGAACTAAAATAGTCAGATTTTCAGAAAATGTACAATTCACCTTCACCAATGCTATCAAATGATCCTAATTTAAGAGAAAAGTGACGTTCAAAATACAGTTTAACGCAGTTCATGAAAGAGACATCTTTTTTTATCAACACAACCCCAGAGATACTCTGATAAATGGGTCAGATTTTCAGAAAATGTACAATTCACCTTCACCCATCTTCTCAAATAACCTATATTTCAGACGAAAATAACGTTCAAAATACAGTTCAACCTAACCAAACAGATTGCTAGAATCAATGCAATGCTGAATATACTCGAATTTACCTAGTATTGACCAAATTGCAGCCTAATTTAGCAGATTTAACTAAATGTGTACAGCTGCCAATTGTACATTATCTTAAAATCTGACCCAAATCCAATATTCATAACTGTTCAGTCTAATCTAGCAGAAGTTACCAAATGTGTGGAACTGCTCATTGTGAATTTTCTGAAAATCTGACCCAAAACCTCAAGAGATCACCCTTTCCAGTGAACGCATGCTTGTTAAAGGTCATCATCAATTATTAAAACATTTTCCCAGCTACAGATCACTGTGTGTACAATCTGAGTTGTATCTTTCTATCTGGCTGACTCTCAAGTGAATTAAAGAAGAATCGGCTGCTCCCAATTATCATTCTGCCCCTCACCAATTACGAACTCAAAGTCAAGTTAATTTGAACTCAATTAGTCGGGATGCGGAACGGAGGGCCTAGACCTGCCTGGACCGAATGTAATACGATCTGATCCTAACAATGCGACCAGGGATCTCTTTCTTTCTCTCTAGATGGGTCAGATTGTCAGAAAATGTACAATTGGCCTTTACCAATCCTCTCAAATAACCCACATTTCAGACGAAAATAAAGTTAAAAATACAGTTCAACCTAACCAAACAGATTGCTAGAATCAATGCAATGCCGAATATACTCGAATTTACCTACACTGTCCCGCCCGCCGTATCCGCCCGATACGAAAATGAATACGAATTTCTTGTACCCACTTTTGATACGATTTTTTTCGTCTCAGCCGTTTTTCGTACCCGCGACGGGTAAATAATAACCTGGGAAAGCTAAAGGATTAGGAAGACCCCTACGGCCGGCCGGCCGGCCAGTGCCAGACAAGCTGGCGTGACCATTAGTGTATGACGGCCACTAGTGAGAAACAGAGAAAAAAAACTTACCAATGCTTGGGTTCGATCTAGCAACCTTAGGATTCACAGGCGAGCTTCTACCCCACTACACCACCGAAATTGATGAAGGCATCCGCTCAACAGATAGTCAAAACCTGGTCTTTTCCCCCCAGTTACACCTATGCACTTGGTACATTGTCACGCATTTTTTTTAAAACGCATGGTCCTATAATCACTTGATAATTGAGTGTAATAGTCAATCACCCTAGACCTGTGTAGTAATAGGTTGGCTTTTTGTTATAATCCTCTAACAGTGTACAAAAGGTTTCATCTCAGGGTTACTACCTAACATAGGCCTAGGTACAAACCCTTATTTTTAGCTCTATTTTTATTTCACACTCTGCTGTTTCGCAGGCGCTTAGCTTCTCCACTTTCCATCAGATTGGCTCCGCCCTGGACTTTTCTGAAAGATTTATTCAAGGGCTCTAGGAGGAATATTTTGGTTATTCTATAGGCCTATTTGCCGCCGAGCAAAGGCCAAAATACCAACCACATACCTATTATCTACCTATCACAGGTTCAAAGGCTTCGTTCAGACTCACTCTATACTTATTAGATTTAAAATGAGACTTTATAATTTCAACCAACCGATCCTGTCCACCCTGGTATCATTTTAAAGCTAATAAATAGACATACTACAGTAATAATTTTCATTTCTCTACCATTTTTTCCCGCCGTGGAAATAGCCAATCTCTGGCCGCCGCATTGCAACCATATACCTTAGGTTAAAACAATATTTAATAAGTTTCACCTTATAGGTAAGCTTCACGGTGCCGACCAGTTATTATCCCACAAGGGTGGACGAGGGGAAGGGTGGATACAGTATATTTTCTCTTTCATTTCATCAATATTAGTGGGGCCATTTACCTATATCATATATGTAAACACGCCTCATTCAGGGAGGGAGAATAAACGTTAACAGTATATCAGAACAGGATTATGCAACAGGATATCCGACTCTCTCATCACTTTCTATAATAATGTTTGTTCTGGAAGAAGTGGGGGGCCCATTCCGGCCTGATTCTGTCTTGACCTCTCTGAATAGAATACACTATCCTATACCTAAGTATAGCAGCAACATCACACATTTAAGTTTTAACACTTGGCAATGCCCCATTTCGCTTACCCATACGCATGGGTGTGTGGCATCATTTTCACACACATTATTTTAGCACTATTTGTTCTACCTTTTTCTTGATCGTTGCATGGACACAATATAACATATCAATACGAAAAACGGAGCACGAATACGGAGCGTATCAAATTTCGTCTCCGTGATTCAAATGACCATTTTTCGTATCAGAAGTTCAGGCAATTTCGTCACCACAGTTCACCAGTAGCGTTCGCGGTGCTCTGTAGACAAAAATCGTCTCACTGAAGACGAAAAAACTTGCAGCTCCGTATTGCGCGGGTACGGCGCGCGGGAGAGTGTAGTATATTGACCATATTGCAGCCTAATTTAGCAGAATTTGCTAAATGTGTAGAGCTGCCAATTGTACATTTTCTGAAAATCTGACCCAGTTGTATAATTTTCTATTTTCCAGCCGAGGTGGGGGCGTGCACTGTTCTTCGCAACCAATCCAATGCAAGTGGGCGGCCCGAGCTGATGATTGACAGGCCGATAGGCGTGGTCTACAGCTGCATACCGGGTGAGAAAAGCGGTGAGCAGCCTGACGGAACTATCAAATTCACACCACGTGAGAAACAGCGAGATCTGCAACAAGTTTATAAAGTTCATGCTCTAGCCGTTTATAGGTAAGGAAATCAGTTATTTGATAGTATTTAATCTTATTTGTCTTCCTTTCCTAATCCTTTTCCGATTCTTGTATGCTTTTGTCCATGTATTTATGGGTCAGATTTTCGGAAAATGTACAATTCAACTTCGCCAATTCTCTCAAATAACCCTAATTTCAGACGAAAATAAAGTTCAAATACAGTTCAACCTAACCAAACAGATTGCTAGAATCAATGCAATATTGGCCAAATTTCCGCCTAATTTAACAGAATTCACTAAATTTGTACAGCTGCCAATTGTACATTTTCTATCTTCTTCTCCTCTTCTCCTTCCCCGTCCTTCATTTTCTCCTCCTCCTCCTTCTTCTTCTTCTTCTTCTTTTTTTTCCTTCTTCTTCTTCTTCTTCTTCTTCTTCTTTTTCTTCTCTTTCTTGCTCTTACTATTATCATCATTATCATTGTTGTCTCCTCCGTCATTATCTTTTGACACTTCTTGTACTTCCGGGTCATATCATAATTATAATATATCATTTATTACCCATATAAACGGGCAAGTAACAAATAAACTATAAGAGACTACAATTTATTACAGATATATTTGACTCAGGTTTACACGATTCTGCGTTTGACCACGGTATATACCAGTTATAGCAGTAATTCTAATAAGCAGCAAGCAACTGCTATATGTGATGCGTTTCAGGAAAATGAGTCACAAGTCGCAAAAATTCATATTTTAAAAAGTCATTTATTTACAAGATCTCTTTTTTGGAATGTTCTCATTTTTGGAGTATCTAGTCTTATAGGTCTTATGAATACATGAACCAAATTTCAGTATAGTGTATTGGCTATATTCACGCATTTCTAAGACCATCCTATGGAGTACATTTACCTACTTTACTAGTAATTGTTTAACCCAAAAATATTGAAAACCTTTTTTCAGACATAGAAATATCAAACTTAAAATATAGACATCCTTATTGTTTAATGTCCTTAATGTTTACCACCATTGGAATCGGCTTGATCTCCTCTTTTCAAATGTAATGGTATCTAAAAATCTATTTTTGCAACTTGGGACTCATTTTCCTGAAACGCATCCCATATGGGTCAGATTTTCAGAAAATGTACAATTCACCTTCACCAGTCCTCTCAAATAACCCGAATTTCAGACGAAAATAAGTTCAAAATACAGTTCAACCTAACCAAACAGATTGCTAGAATCAATGCAATGCCGAATATACTCGAATTTACCTAGTATTGACCAAATTTCCACCTAATTTAGCAGAATTTACTAAATGTGTACAGCTGCCAATTGTACATTTTCTGAAAATCTGACCCATATATTAATAGACCAATTTGAACCCAAGCCTTGTTGTCGTGTTACCTCCCATTCGGGTACACATTAGGGGACAGCCAGAGGGAGAGTGTGGGTTTCAAACGAGAATCATAACTAAGCTAAGGCAACAATAATGCTATTTCACTTGGGCTTTGAAATGAGCATTACTGTGATGTATTGTTCGGCCTCTAGCATCGTTCCTATCATATAGATCATAAAAATGCCAGCTTGGTAGGGCCAGTGAAATATCTCACCGTCCTTGTCATGATCTATACTATTCGCCTTCGTCCCAAAGCTGCATTCTCAGCTATTATGACATGGGTCAGATCTTCCGAAAATGTACAATCGGTAGATCTACACATTTTGGTAAATACTAGGTAGATCTGAATATTATTTGATATTGCCTTGATTCAAACAATCTGTTTAGTCATGTTGGACTTTGAACCTTGTTTTTGTCTGAAATGTGGATTATTTGAGAGGTTTGGTGAAGGGTAACTGTACATTTTCTGGTGATTTCACCCACATGATATTAGGCTAACTCAACATATGTCTTCTGAATTCGTCAATATTCTGCTGGTGTTCCATGTTTATACAAGAATTTAAAGTGTAATCGCTGAGAGAAAACTCACGCTGATGAGCGATAATAAGTGAAGTCACCGTAGGAAGGGACTTGGGCGGATCCTCAAAATACAAACGAGGATATTTCAACAGTCCTGTAGCAAAAAGAACTGGACAAAATCTTCCAAAATTTGAGTCAAATGACCTTTAGATGGGTTGGAAAAGAATGGAACACACAGAAGAAAATATCTGGATTTTGACCGATGGAAGCTGAGAGTGCTGCTTTAAAAATCCCCAGCATTTGTCCTTTTCAAAACAAAGGAATGGCCCCGAGCTATCCGTCTTGCCAATGTGACAGTATCTCAGGAATATGAACACCTGCCTCTGTTCAGTGAATCAGGGGCGGATCCAGGAGTTAGACCCTAGGGGGGGCACAAGCAGTCCTCATTCAGGACATTTATGGGTGGTGGGAGGGGGCTAATTAGCACAATTTTTACAAAGAAAATGGTTAACATGCCAAAAAATGTCTTTAAAATATGACCTCTTCATTTTAAAGGAATAATTCTGGCAAAATTTCGCTTGTTAAAATTAGATTTATTTTTCATTCCTGGGATGAAAAAAAACCTAAAAAAGCTGGTTTAGAATAATGACCCAACAGTGTCATAGCCACAATATATATACCTATGGGTCAGAGTGCATGGTCCCCCAGGAATTTTTTGTAGAACTTTCAAAATGAGTGCCAGTTGAGCACATTCTACAGGGCTCTGAGCCTCAAATCTAAAATTACTGATGCACTTTGAAAATTACTGATTTTTAAGGCCCTTAAAACCCCACAATCAAAATTACTGATTATGGGAACTCTGCCTTGAAGTGTCCTTAATTGAGTAGGAGAAATATGGATCTCCATTCAGGGTTCTCCTCAGAAATATATGAGAGTGTAGTGGGTCCAAGCTACCATATAGTGGCCTGCAAGAGACAAGATACCTCAGGATTTGTTCTTGTATATTGAGTATTGTTTTAAAGCATTCTGCTGGTTTTAAGGCCCATCAGAACAATCCTTTAAGGTTCAGAAGGTACATAATATAGAAATATTTTCAGTTACATTAAAGACATGACCAGGGTTCAATGATTCTTAAATACCATAAATATATAGAACTGACCGCGGTGCTGTCTGTGGCATGTTTCTTCACCGAGTTGAAGGCGTGAGGAATCCCGAGGTGCGGAGCGTAGCGTAGCACCGAGGGATTCCTCACGCCGGAAACAAGGTGAAGAAACATGCCACAGACAGGACCAAGGTTAGTTCGAGATTTATTTGACCTCTTACAAACGATTTTAAACATATTAGATTGCTTTTAATTACGGTAACTTACTGCGAGAGAAACACATCAAGGCTGTGGCATGGAATTCCTTTGACGTTTTAATTCATGACGGCCGTCGTGACGTTGACGAAGGCCGCCGCACTTACAATGCTTAGCGGAGGACGTAACATCATGGCATGGCGTGTCCCTATGACAACGCTGGCCTACTTTCGGAATAGCCAATGAAAACGCAGATGGAGAAACTGGGTCATCTGTTTCGTCCCTAGGGATGAATGAAACATATTTCTTCCCGCTCACTTGCATATAGCGAGTCTATACAAAGTCTATGGGCACTTCATTCCAGAGGTGAAATAATAGAGGGTTTCCGAAGAATAAAAAGAAGAGAATAGCCCTGTATTAGAAAAAATGAAAAAAATCGTAATAGTAGTGTACATCAGGTGAAGTTGCATAAATATTATATCGTGTACTAAATCAGTGGAGGAAAAAATAAAATTCATGAATTATAACTTCATACTGCAATTGGGACAGTTATAATATTTTGCCCTAATCTTAGATGTCTCCTCAAAAGGAAATAACATACAATTAACTTCAACACCATTTTCTGATAATTTGCAGGGAAAATGGGTATTTGAATTTCTAGATATTTGTTTCCCTATTTGGCATGCCATTTAAACGCATGAGATATTTCCTGAAGTGTAGGAGTAATTGCTCAAATGGATTGATGAATTCAAGATTAGGAAAGACTATTGGAATAAAACATTATATGGTTTATTCAGATGTCATATGTTTAATTGGACTAGGAGAGAATTTCATACTTGTGAAATTCAAAACATAATCATTGATATATAAGGTAGACGAAGCTTGTAACACCTAACCTGCACGACCGCTGAATGACAATCTGGTGTACCTGGGCTCTTTTTATACCCTGGTTTTGGGTTTGGAATTCCCGCCAGATCCCTGATCCCTGGGTCATGTGACCTCGATCCAGTCCATATATGTGTAGTGTTTAGACTTGCACTAGATTTGTACTAGACTCTAGTCTTGTTGAGTAGAGTTGGCAAAGGGGAAGGGAGGGGGGAGAAGGGGTGGGGTTGTGTTTTGGTGATTGGAGGGAGGGTGGGGTTATGTGTCTAGTGTTTTCTTATACATTTGTTAGTTTTATAATTTCTTTTTGAAATATAAGATGGCTGGTTTTTTGGAGCGGTTTCGGCTAAGGGCCTCATCAGGTGCTTTGTTAGTGTTTTAGTTCTCTTCCCTTCTTACACTGTCTTGAGTAGACTAATTGAGGGGCGGTCCAATGAATTATTTTCATTGTTTTATTGTTTTATTTTATTTTCCATAATGTTTTTCAAGGGATTTTTTCGGTGGGAAAGTGAAGTAACATTGAGTAGTTATTCACTCATGTCATTCAAAAGAGTACAGGTGTTGGTGTGAGCCTAACCTCATTAGGGATACTTTTTGTAAATCTTTTACCCTCTTTGGATACTGGATGAGAGCTATTACATAATGTGCAAGTCTGGTCCAGGTCCTTGGAAGTGGCAAAAAATTGTAAAAGATTTACAAAAAACATAATCATTGATAGTCTATTGCAGTCATTTCTTTTTTGACTTGCTTTGATACACATGTATATGCAGTGATATGAGCATTACGATGCGTATTTAATATTAGAGTAGGCCTAATACTGGACACATTGCTTCTTAGTCCAAATTTATTTGGACAACATGATTTGGTGTGATGACTCAGGCTTCAAAGCTACTAAGCTAGCATACATTCTGTCAGGAACACAATCGGAAATCCCATTTAACATATAATTTTGATTCATGGGGATGCAGTTGCAAAGCATCAATTGGGTCTTTGTATATACATGAGGAATCTTTTGATTTGTTTTGCATTGTTTTGCATTGGAACTATCAAAATTTTGCCTCAAAATATTTTTTATGAGGTGGGGTCTAGGGGGGGCACGTGCCCCCCAGGCCACCCCCTGGATCCGCCCCTGAGTGAATGTCTAAGACAAGGGGATGTGGCTGACACAATTCTGCATTGCAATCAGAATGACAATCCTTCATTCAAATTTCCCTTACAAAGCCATAAAATCAATCAAAATGTTGGTATACACGCTAAGAAAAATTCCTAGAACTAGTATGCAATAGCGTAGTGTGTCATGTGCATTGCATAATTATAATATAATATAATTCCACGCGGTATCAGTCATTGAGTTAACACAATGCGGGGATTAGGCAATCACTCAAGCGCGCCCAAATGGGAAGGCTTGCCTAGCCATTGTCTTAAGTAACACCTCCCATAAGGCTTTCTCTGTATATAACTAGGTGCGAATATGAATCCATATTCCCTTGTAGCATTGTAGCATGAAATAGGTGTATGGTGAGAAAGTATATCCTACCAGAAATAAAATCGAATTATTTTATTATTCTAAATTCCATGATTAATATATTTATGTTTGAAGTATCTCTCGGTGGACAATTACTAATAAAGTAACTAGATATATTCTATCCAATAACCTTCAAAACACAAGGATATATTCAATGCAATATCTTGACATATATCTATATCACTAAAAGCAATAAAGCTACCAAAAATAGGAACATTCTAACAAAGAGATCTTGTGAATAAATTACTTTGAAAAATATTGATATATAATAATGATGTAAAATACGTTTTATATCGATTCGAACGACTTGATGCGGCCGACGGAAATAATTTATTACGAAGAAACTAATCGTCTGATTATAAATCTGAAAGCAGGGATGTCTTCCTGACATTCAGGGAATTCTGGGATAATTTTTATATTCCGATCGGAATTATTTTGAGGGAGCACTGAGCTATCAAAAGCGGAAAGCAATATTTTCTTTTAGACTTGTGACACATTTTCCTGTAACACATCACATATACCCTGATATATTGAATATATATATTCCTGAAAAAAATATTCCCTGCTCTTCCTCTCCTTTCCCGCCTATCTCTTTCTTACTTTCTTTCAATTGCAATCTCCCTGTCTACCTCTCCCCATCTCTCTCTCTTTCTGTTCCTGTCTTTTTTCTCTCTCCCTCTCCCTCTCCCTCACACACAGACTTATTAGCAGTCATTGTTCACATTGATAGCTGATTCAGTAGTGTAATGGTTAGGGCACTCGCTTGTTAATCACAAGGTTGCTAGATCGAACCCAAGCATGGGCTATTTTGTTGTTGTTTTGCATCAGTGGTTCTGCACTAGTGGCCGTCATGCACTAATGGTCACGCCTGCTTGTCTGGGACCGGCCGCGGCAGCCTATAGGGGTCTTAGGGATTAGGAAACTTCTCCTAATGCTTTAGCTTTCTAAATATATGATTTACAATGTTAGAAATAGGGAGAAATAAGGATTAGGCGATTTTTGGAGGGGAATTTCCAACAAAATCTCATAAGATGGGATATTTCTGCTCATATGTGATGTGTTACAGAGAAATGAGTTTGCAAAATTGATGTAAGTATTTTATTCACAAAATCTCTTTGTATTTAGAATATTCTCATTTTAGGGGTTCTAGCGGTTTAAATCATACGAATACATGTACCAAATCTCGAGACAGTATATTAGATATATCTTTTCGTTTCTAAGATCATCCTATATGGAGTATATAAAGCTACTTTACTAGTGACTGTCCACGCAGAAATATTGCAAAGTATTTCTTAAGCATACAAAAATCAAACATAAAATATAGAAATATAGAAATGCCTTTCCGATTTCCTAAATAATTACATCATTAGGAATCCACTTAAACTCATCTTTCACATATGATGGTACCTCAAAATCCATTTTTACGACTCATTTTCTGTGACACATCACATTTATAAGGTATCGTTTCTTTTATCAATGGAGGTATATGGGTCAGATTTTCAGAAAATTTATTTGTCTTCAGCAATCCTTTCAAATAATACAAATTTAAGACAATAATGATGTTCAAAATTCAGTTTAACACAAGCAAACACATCCTTTAAATTAACTCAATACCAAATATACTCAGATATACCTAGTTTTGCCCATTTTTCAGTCTTAAATTAGCAGAATTGACTCGATGTAGATCTGCCAATTGTACATTTTCTGAAAATCTGACCCCTATATATATGTGTGTCTGTCTTGTTTTGATCTCTCTATCTGACCATGACCTTCTCCCTCTGACCATGACATTTACTATGATTAACCTATATCTTCCTATTTCCCCTACACGACTCTCCCTTTCTACCTCTTTGCACTTTATAGACTACTTATCTGCCCCATCTCTTACCATTTGCCCTTCAACAAAAATACTTCTTCACCCTCTCATCCACTCTTAGAGCCCTAGTCCACTAAGCCGATTCTCATGCGGTTTTGCAGAGGACCCTTTTCCATTACATTCTGTGAGAATCGCATGAAAATCGGCTTAGTGGACAAGGGCCTTTATTTTTTCATCATTTGTCATGACAATCTCGTATCAAAATGTCCTTCAACCATTGAGAAATATCGGAAATTAGTGATACTCAAATATGCCGATTTTGATCCTTTCTTGCAAATTATAATTGACTCTGGAAATATGTAGTGTGAATACAGGGCCTAGTCCACTAAGCCAATTCTCAGGAGATTTTGCACCGAAGAGGACTCTTTTCCACTAAATTACGTGAGGATCGCATGAGAATCGGCTTGGTGGACTAGGCCCTTAAGAATAAAGAATATGTTTCAATACCTTTCTAACTTTCCTCTGCAGGAGTACGAAAGGTTCAGTTGTGGTCAACGTCACGTGGCCGGATGAGGAGGAGGAGACTAATGTGATTGACAGCGCTGATAATTACGTCATACTGGCTCTAGCGAATTACTGGCCCACATCTTGGACCGTCGTCATCCCTCAGTGGAGACAGCTCAGCGAAGTTATTGTGGTAAGTTGGACACAAATGTGTTGTGTTTCAGGAAAATGAGTCATAAGTCGAAAAATTGATATATTTCAAAGTGTGTTTTTTAGACGATTACATTATTGGAATGTTCTGATTTTTGGGGAGTTCATCCCTTATTGTTACATCAATCGCTGTATCAAATTTCAGGACGATCTATGTAATATATCCTTTCGTGTTAAAGGTCCTCACATAGACTACATTTATTTACTTTACTGTTTATTGACCCCAAGAAATATTGGAAACTTTTTCAAAAATTAAAATATCAAACCTAAAATCTAGAAATACTTATTAGATTATTAGACTGTTTACTATCATTGGAATCAGCTTGATCTCATCTTTTCAAATATAATGGTATCTCAAAATGTATTTTTTGCGACCTATGACTCATTTTTCTGAAACACATCACAAATAGTCTAGTTAGGGGACATGTCAAAATCTTTCGGCAACTTCGCAAATTTGTAAACTTGTTTGTTTGCTTTGGAGAGGTTTTCAAACCCTAGCGGACAGCGTTTCAAGCATAGTTCAGTGAACAATCCACCATAAACGCCTTAATGGTGGCCCTCATTATCTTCAATTTACATTCAATTTATTTTCAAAATGGCGTCACAATATAATCTATTGAATATTACAAACATATATATATCAGGTAACATTTTGTGTTCCTAAATTTGAACTAAAGGGCCTAGTCCACTAAGCCAATTCTCATGCGATTTTGCACTGGAGAGGACCTTTTTCCACTAAGTCCCGTATAGCATTAATACCAGAGGTGTTGGATGGTCTGAGTGGACCACTTAGACCATCCAAAACCGAGGGTATTAGTGCTTTTAGACCCGGTTTGGTCAGATTCGACTGTTATTTACCACTTACTGGCTTTTATATACCAGTTCTTTCGATGTCTATAACCCCCATTCTTTACCAGAAGTTGCCGGAAGTGATTGCCGTGGTCTATTGTGACAAAAAGACACCCCAGAATCTGACCAAACTGGGTCTAATGACAAATAATGGTGCAGTCATGTGTAAATACACGATGACCAATCATTGCTTCCCCTGGTGGAGGCGTCCCTAAACTATACATCCAGCTTCCTCCCGCACTTCCCCCCATCCTCATCCTCACTTCCAGCTACGACAGCAGACAGTACGCACCTACATTTTGTTAACACTCTTCGTTAACAGTCAAACCAGCTTGGATCTCTACTTACATTTGCTCTAAAAATGGGTAGACCAAAGCGTGCCGCTTCAACACCTAAACAAAATGGAAAAGGTGTAGAAAAGAACAGTGGTGGGTCAGTAAAGAAGAGAATAGTGCGTCCACGCACTGCGAAGAAACCTCCCGCCACGGATGAACCTAGGATAACCGTTGAGCTACAAGGCGATTCAAGGCTTGACCGGATGGAGGATGCTGTAAGGAAGATTAGCGAGCGCGTGGAACAAATCGCCACCCAGAACAATGGCCCCGCACCTCAAAATCTGCAAAAGCCTCCTACAGTAACAGCACAGCCCCCTCCGCTACCTCCGCCAAACACCTTGCGATATTCTCAGAGCTATGATTCGTATATACAGAAGGAAATGGCCATGGAGACATACAGACCCCCGGGAACCGAGGGTAAGTCCTTAAGTGCTGACTTGTTCGTTGTGAAAATGACCCCAAAACCTTACATGTATGTTCGCAGAGACGGGGCCAGTACAATGAAGCAAAAGCTGGAGAACAGACCAAAATTAGAGATGTTGGAATATATTTCTGCACTCCTAGCACTCATTCGGGATGAGAGAAGGGAGGACAGGCGTAGTGACAATCATATTATGAGCCACCTCCAGGATGTAATAAATGATGCTAGGATCCTCCCCTGGATTAATGTGAGAAGGTTTTCACAAAACCTATTTGACGATATTGAAACTGGGTATCTTAGGTGGGAGGACACTGGAGCTATCCAGACTGAAAGAGCACGCTGTACCGCGCTTTCAGATGGACGCCGACCTAGCGCGGGAAACTCAGGACGCGTCGCTGGAAAGGCGCAAACCAGCGGGGCGGCCAAGGAGGTAACCTGCCGGGATTTTAATAGCGTCCGAGGCTGTGCCCACAAATGGGACCACTCTGACAACTCATCTAAGTTCATACATGGATGTGCGTACTGCTGGGCTGCCACAGGAAGAGCCTTAAGCGGGCACAATGTCCAAAACTGTGAGAGGCTGGTTAGCGATCAGGCAAGAGGGGAGCCTGAACCCAAAAATGGGAGAAGCGCAGCATCACAGATATCTTTCTTCAAGGGTGTTTCAAAAAACGCCCAAGCCCCGCAGTAATATCTACAGGCGGGGAAAATAGTCTAAGAACTCGCATACCTATGAGACATAACGATGCCAGACCTGCCACGCCCACCGGATCAGCTGTTCACGCTGGACCTCGTAGCGGCGAGAGCTCACATGAGAAACAAGATGGCAGCGCTGGGAAGCGAGACCCCACTTCATGTGACATATACAAGCCTTACAATGTAAAACCAAGCCGATCCCAAGCAGGTAAAGCTCAACATATGAAGTATTCCACTAATGATTGCGATAATGATAATATACATCGTGACCAGGACTCAAATGACAATGTTAAAGTTGATATATGCAAAGAAACAGATGCGCCAGTGCTCGACATACCATTGGACGTGTTTGTGTACAATAGTGATGGGCCAGCTGTGCCCGGTCCAACCCATATAAACGACAGTGCTGAATATAATGGGAAAACACCGGACTTCAGTAAAATAAGAAGACTGTGTGAGTCAGATGAGACTGATACAGATATGGTACTCTCTCCTAGTGTTTTTCGAGAGTATAGACGTCGAATGTGGCCAGACAGCACATCGCAGGGATGGAATGAACTGGAGCTAAGAGAGATATACAGGCAGGTAGCCAGGACAGGCCTACCCAATGCACTACAGGCACGAATACCTGTACCATCTCAGCTCAATATTGTGGCGTGGAAGAAGTACCTGGGAACATCAGGAGATGGGGGTGAGTTACTGGACCTGATAACATATGGGTTCCCATTAGGTTATCTAGGACCCACCAGTGACACTAGTGAGGTCCCCAATCACCCCAGCGCTACAAACTTCAAGGCACATGTTGATGAATGGGTACAAAAAGAGTTAGAGAAGGGAGGTATTGTCGGCCCCTTCACTGACCCCCCATTTACTCCTTGGTGTCATGTCTCCCCTCTAATGACAAGACCGAAGAGAGATACAGAGGAGAGACGGATAATATCAGATATGACCTTTCCAGCAGAGACCTCTGTGAATGCATACATCGTTAAAAATGCTCTGTTTGGAAAAATACGGAGCCACGGCCTACCAGGCATCGATGACATAGCCGGTAGGCTGAGGGAAGTAGGTAGGCAAGCGCACCTGGCCTCCCTAGATGTGAGTAGAGCTTATAAGAATTTCCGCTCTGACCCCATTTCTTGGCCGTTACAGTGTATGCGCTGGAATGGTCTCTTCTATCTGGAGACCGCCATGCCGTTCGGGGCCAGGTGCTCCAGCATGCACATGCAACGCGTTGCTGATAAGATTGTTGAGATATTAGAAAAGAAAGGTATCTGGGCGAAAATGTATCTAGACGACGTGATAATTGTCTCAGACTCAAAGGAAAAGTGTGAGCGAGATATGTGTATTGCTGCCGACCTACTGGAAGAGCTTGGCCTGCCTGAAGCCAAAGGAAAGCGGCAGATCGCCTCCCAGGAGGTAACATGGCTAGGAGTGACTATCAACTCAGGTGAGATGACACTCTCAGTACCAAAGGAGAAGTTGAACGAAACTTGCTCTATTATCAAAGGAATACTGAAGAAAAGAACCATTGCGCATAGGCAGCTTCAATCGATACTGGGAAAATTACTTCACATTGCTAAATGTATCCACCCAGCCCGCCTATTTGTGGCACGCCTCCTAGAAGCGCTGAGACAGGACAAGAGGCCCTTCATCCCATTAAACACAGAGATGAGGGCGGATTTGGTCTGGTTTCTTGAATTCAGTCAGGAGTGGAACGGGGGTAGCGATAATCCCATGTAAAAGCTATGGAAGGACTGTAGCAGTAGATGTTACCATCACTGGAATAAGCGCCAGTGATGGAACACTTGCATATGAAGGACAAGTGGCCCCAGTAGGCGATGGAGCACAAAATAAATCAGAACTAGAGGCAATGAATCTGGTCGTTGCTATACAGACATTTGTGAACTACAGGGATAGGGGCAAACATATCAGAGTGCTGTGTACAGACCCTGTCATTGCACAGGTCATTGATACTGGAAAGTGTAGAAACCCCATTATCTTACAGTGTGCTCGTTTTGTATGGATGGTGCAGGCCCTGTTTCAATTCTCCATTAGTATACAAATTCAAACTAGCCCATTAGCAAGCTTTGTGCATGATCTATCTAGGGCACACATTTCAAAAAGAAATATGGCCTCCGCGCATGACTTTGCCCGTGAAAATAACATCAACCTCGTCTACCCCTGTCTATTCGTGTTCACAGTGATAACACCTCCTCTTTGCTCCAGATCCGGTGCTTGCATCACTGCAGGCGTTGGCCATGAAGAGACAGGGCCAAGCCAGGGCAAAGGGAACCGAAGAGAACAGGAGGTCGGCAGTAGGGACTTTCATCGCCTTCCTGAGGGTGATGGGACGGACAGTCCACTGCATGGACCATCATATAATATGTGCATATCTGGAGTACTTAGCACTCCACATCAAGTGTCCAGGGACAATAAAGAATCACCTGTCCCACCTGAGAGAGCACTGCAGAAGGAGGGCGGTCTCGACCGAATCACTAGACCACCACAGAACAAAGCTGGCCATGGACGCAATGGAAAGAACTGTTATATACCAACAAAAGGGAAAGGACCCAGTCCCCATGCCAGTGCTAAGAGATGTGATCTCGCACCTCGAGGTGCAAACAGAAGGACTGGTGCTGAAGGCAGCAATTCTTGTGATGTTCTTCGCAGCCATGAGACAATCCGAGGTGGCACCCCCTACAGTAAAAAGGTTCAACCCCCTCGTCCATCTGACCAGGGGAGATGTAGAAGTCGGGGAGTCCGAAGTGAAAATCACAATAAAGCATGCTAAGAACTTACAACGGTACAATCAGAAGCAAGTGAGATCATTGTACCCATTACAGGACAACGCATGCTGCCCAGTGAGGGCAAAATGATGATGGACAAGTGTCCAACCAGGAATATACATGAACCCCTGTTCATGTTCTCAAGAGACAGACAACCAGTCCCGATTTCCTTCATTAAACTGAAATGGAACAGTGCCTTAAAACAACTAGGAAAGGACTCTACTGCATATAGCCTACACTCTATCAGGAAGGCTGCAGCGACCCAGGCACACCTAGCGGGAAAATCTGACTGTGCCATTCAAAATTACGGTGGTTGGTCATCGAACGCCCACCGATCCTATATTGTACCTGACCCCCATAGTATACACTCCTCCCTAGGGGTCGCCATCTCCTCACCACCCTAAACAAAATAATAAAAACTACCTTGGAGCTTGGCATATTTTTATATATTTAATTTCATAATTCAAGCTATTATTCAATTATTGTAATATCTACACAATTGTAATTGTTACACCATTGTAATCGTCATAACTCATAAAATATTACATCAATAAAATGTATTATCTCCAGCTCCGCCTCCTCGTTCTCTATCAGGGTTCAGTAATGGTGCAGTCATGTGTAAATACACGATGACCAATCATTGCTTCCCCTGGTGGAGGCGTCCCTAAACTATACATCCAGCTTCCTCCCGCACTTCCCCCCATCCTCATCCTCACTTCCAGCTACGACAGCAGACAGTACGCACCTACATTTTGTTAACCCCACCCACCCACTCCAAGAAACAACTGTGTATCTCATAGGGCTATTTTTATATATTTAATTTCATAATTCAAGCTATTATTCAATTATTGTAATATCTACACAATTGTAATTGTTACACCATTGTAATCGTCATAACTCATAAAATATTACATCAATAAAATGTATTATCTCCAGCTCCGCCTCCTCGTTCTCTATCAGGGTTCAGTAATGTGGTGGGATTGTTATTCCCACCTAGGATGCCCCCCAGTGGTGTTTCTGCCCCACTGTTGTTTATTAGTATTGCTCTGAAAACAACGTATCTAGAGTGAGTTACACATAGTGCGTATTTCACTAGTGAGTTATGTAGGGTTGTCATGGCAACCAATCTGCTTTTTTTTAACTAAAATTACCACTGAATTTCAAATTTGTGACTCGATTTTTTTCCTATTTTTATTTTGAAAGCATTTATAATAAATCTGTTAACTCGGCTCACTGGCTCGACTGTTAACTAACTCGGCTCACTGGCATGCCCAGTAGGTTGTGGGTTCGAACCCGGGCACAACTATAGCTTCACCTCCTCCCCTAGTATAGTGGAAGACTCGCAACTCGTGCAATATTCACGCTCCTTCAACCAACTCGTTAGTTAAACTGTATTTATAACAGGAGCACCATTACCAACGAAAGAGTGTAACGGAATTATGTTCATTTTGGTCACACAACACCAGGGCTGTGTTGCACAATGCTGCTCGTATCCCAATCTTTGCTGTTCGTTCGTACAGATTGTAAAGGCCCTGCACGTTCCTTAATCTTACCTAATCGCGCTCGTTCTTTGGTCAACCTACGATTATCCGTTGCACAACTAGTTTGTGGGGTACACGTTCGTGAAAATCCATGAGAAGGTAAAGATACCATAGTGTTTTTAATTGTTTTGTTTGTTCGGATTGCCAGTTCAAGCTCTATTATTAGAATAATAATGGGCAATGAATGACCCAGCAGAGACATTGAAGGGTTAAAAGATTGAAATAGACCATGTTCTGTCCACGAACGTGCAGCCAAGGACTGAAATTGTGGTTGATCTTTGGTTAAGAATGGTTAAGAGTAGAAAAGAGCAGGCTCTGTTGCACAAGGGCTAATCCTACTCTTTCATACTCCTACACGTTCTTTAGTCTCATACTCTTGATTATACCTTTATACACAATACGGTACCAATGTGTGACCAGTATAATCCAGGGGAATTCCGTCTTATGACCTCACTATCATGGTATATTTCGTTCTGTCCTTTCTAATAATAATACTCAAGTAGTTACAATTGGTCTTGGGTTGATGTATCTGCATTTTCCTAGCTTGCACACATGTACAAACAAAACAATGAAAGCCTTCATTCACACACTCTCACGCACTTACTCACACACTCCTTCACCTACAACATAACCAAGGGCTTGATCATTGGGAAAGAACGAGAACGAACGAGCAGGCCTATTTCCAACGAACAGCTAAATGTTTTAAAAAAATAAAAATCACCTTACAATCACTTATTATATTGTTTTTATTCATTGATGTATGGAAATTAATGAATACATTATTTATATATGTGCCCATAATCGTTAAGAACAGACTTAGGACGACCCTAAGGGTCGTCCTAACTTTGGCTTGTGCAACACCACTTTTACACAGTTATTTGTCTATGTTCTCACGATTATGTACGAACGTGAACCCACGAATATTGTTGTGCAACAGCTACTCGCAAGGACCCCAAAGAACGAACAGACAGGAACAACTAGGTAATTAACAATTACATCATACTTTAATTGTATACCCACCAGCAATAGAGAGTAAGTGAGTGGGCGAGCACCGTTTTAAACTGACTAATTCGGACTAAGTGTTGGAAAAGACCACTGATAGTGATGTCATAACAAGTGATTCCCCTGGTGTATACAGGTGCCCTGTTCATCATTACCGTATTGTATACATATAGTATGAGCACGAGTGTGCAACTTGAGAACGTACACGAGTGTGTAGAGTTAGGAGGGGTGCTTGTGCAACAGAGCCTGATCGTCTCTAATCCTGGTCGTTCTTATGCAAAGATCAACCACGATTTAATTCCTAGGCTGCACGTTCGTGGATATTCATTGTGCAACAAAGCCCAGTACTAATTTATTCATTTGGGTCGCCTTGGTGACGGTAATTATTCACTGTCACTTTTAATTACCCGTCTGTTCATCAAGATGGAAATGAAGATTTCATCGGTTCTTATTTGATATTATGATTCTGAGTAACGGATTGGTTTGTTCATTGGTTATAACCATATCAACCGGAGCAAAACTCAATCATTCGCAACCTCTCTCGTTGCGTAATAGGGGACTTGCATGTGCCACTGCGCATGCCTGTCACAGTGCATCACGGGATGGATTCTGATGAAAACTGACATACAAAATTTAATATTTTGTAACATTTTTATAAAAAAATGCAAGAATGTTTTCACTAATATCACAGCTTTTATAAATGGTCTATGAAAACCAAATGCATGATGGGAAAGATGGACGCTTGTGATATGGAAACATGTATGATACATAGATATTGACATTAGAACATTGATAAATGGTCCATGCTAAACATGACATGTTTTGTATAGATTTTATACTGTACCATTAGTCCCATACTTCCATACAAACAAAATTCAAAATGGCGGCTATGCAAGTCCCCTATTGCCATGCATATTAGGGAGGTTCAGCAAGTCTTACCTATACGTAAACGTAAACGTATCCGTATCTCTGAAATACAAACATACGTTATTATCACCTTAAAAGGAAGACAGATGTTCTGCAAAACATGGCGGGAAAAACGTATCGTAACATATCAAGTAAAATTTATCTTTTGTACACAAAAATGCGACGTAATTCAGAAAAAACATACGGATACGGTTACGTAATTGAGTTAGGTTTGCTTGCGGAACCTCCTTATTAAAAGGACAGCCCTAGTACTGTGGTATGTTCCATTAGCAACAAACTAATATATATATTTACACAATTTATTCCTCCCCCATGCTCCGAGAGCTGCCATTTCCCTTTATCACCAGCAAGACGATGTTTTTATTACATCAGAGCGAGACTCCAAAATACCCCAACAACCATTAACTTGGATGGTAATGACTCTCCTGCGTAACCTCGCCAAGGTCCTGGTCCAATAGGGGATTTGTATAGCCGCCATTTTGAATCTTGATTCGCATGGAATTGTTGGACTAATGGTACAGTAAAAAATTAAAGAAAAAATGCCATGTTCAGCATGGAATATCTATCAATGCTCTAATGTCAATATCCATCTATTATACATGTTAACATAACACAAGCCTCCATATTTCCGATCAAACATTTGGTTTTCATAGATTATTTATGAAAGCTATGATATTGGTGAAAATATTCTTGCAATTTTCGACGAAAATGATGCCAAATATTTGTATGACAGATTTCATCAGAATCTATCCCAGAATGCATTGTGACAGATATGCGTAGTGGCACATGCAAGTCCCCTATAGGGGATTATGTCACTGCGCATGTCTGTTACAGTGCATGCCAGGACAGATTCACTTCAAATATAACATACAAATATTTAGCAACATTATTATCAAAAATTGCAAGAATCTTTTCCTAGATTGTCTAAATGATCTATAAAAAACCAAATGCATGATGGGAAAGATGAAGTCTTATGTCATGGAAACATACATGTATAACACATGGATATTGACATTAGAGCATTGATAAATAGTCCATGCTGAACATAACATGTTTTCCATAGATTTTAGACTGTACCATTAGTCCCATACTTCCATGCAAATCAAGATTCAAAATGGCGGCTATGTAAACCCCCCTATAGCACCAGTTCCGTCTATAGTCAGCCCTGATGAACTCATCAGTATTGATGGTTATTAGGAAATGCTTGCTATTTATTAACCTTTGCTGTTTATTTCTATCTAATTGCGATTAGGATGCGCTGTCTCCATAATGATAAGAGTGACTATGATGACAATAAATATCCATGCACGTCTTGTCATGAGAAGAGTCCTTTATCGTATTCCTAAGTAGATACGGGTCAGATTTTCAGAAAATGTACAATTCACCTTCACTAATTCCCTCAAATAGCCCGAATGTCAGACAAAAATAAAGTTCAAAATACAGTTCAACCTAACCAAACAGATTGCTAGAATCAATGCAATGCCAAATATACTCGAATTTACCTAGTGTTGGCCAAATTGCGGCCTAATTTAGCAGAATTTACTAAATGTGTACAGCTGCCAATTGTACATTTTCTGAAAATCTGATCCACATACAGTCTCAAAGAGTGCAATATGCTCTGTGTTGGCAGTAGTAAATCCATAGTATAGGTGGGTGAAGTTTCTTGGGAATGTACAATTCTTCTTCACAAATTTCCCAAATTTACGACAGAAATCAGACTCAAAATACAGTTCAACATCACCCAATAGATCTGTGTAATCAAGGCAATAATCAAATGTACTCAGATGTACATTACCTAGTATTAACAATTTACAGCCTAATTTAGCAGAATTTACTAAATGTGTAGAGCTGCCGATTGTGCATTTTCTGACGATCTGGCCCATGTACTCCATGTGAGGAGGTGGTTGTTTCAGGCTCACTCAGAATTCGTTGCTTGATAACAATTCAATCCCAGTCTAGGCCCAAAGATAAGAGAGTCCCTTCAAACTGAGGGAAGGCCTCACCTCAAACCGCAAAGTGCCATTATGATTTCATTAAGACCGCAAAATATCATTATACTCCCATTAGAACAACTAGTCTTAGACCAGGTAACGGATTAGCGAAGTAGGCGTCCAATCAATGATATACCATTCTTATTTGATCTGAGGGTTTGGACCTGGACTGTACCGTTCTACCTGACACTATATCAACATGGCATAATGGCATGTTCTCTAATATGTATACATAAATACATCAATCATATTTATATACAACATGGAATATCGTGATGCAAACCCTTTGTATGGCATGTCATGGGGAATATACTCAGCCCTTCAACAATAGACATAATATCCTTCCTCTAAGTGAATACTATGGATATAAAAAGTGACCTTGAGCATCAAGTATATGGGTCAGGTTTTCAGAAAATGTACAATCTACAATTATATACATCTCTCAAATTCTGCAAAATTAGAGTGAAAAATGATAAAAACTGAGTTTGAGTGTATTCTGTATTGTATTCATTCGATAAATCAGTCTGGTTGTGTTGAACTGTGTTTTGAACCTGAATTTCGCCTTAAATTTGGGTTATTTGGGAGGGTTGGGGAAGGCCAATTGTACATTTTCAGGAAACCCATATGTGATGTGTTATATAGGGTCAGATCGTCAAAAATTGTACAATCGCCAGCTCTACACATTTAGTAAATTCTGCTAAATTTGACTGAAAAATGATAAATACTAGCTATATCTAATTTAGGTTGAAAAGTGATAAATACAAGGTCAACCTGAGTAGATATGGTATGGCTTAGTTTCAAACAATCTGTTATGGTTATGTTAAACTGTATTTTGGACCTCATTGCTGTCTTGAATTTGGGATGGTTGAGAGGATTAGGGGAGTTGAATTGTACATCTTCTGACAATCTGACCCTATAGAAAAATGAATCACAAGAGGGTTTGGAGGATTCAGCACTGCTAGTGACATGAATATATGTACCAATTTCGACTGTGCGTTAAATATATTTATGCATGTCTGAAGCTGTCCTAAGGAATATATTTAGTTTCTTTACTAGTGATTTACCATCCAAAAGTATCACTTACATTTTGAATTTGTGAATTTGTATCATGAATCAACTTGGGGAGAGGGGAATTGTACATTTTCAGGCAATCTGACCCATACACCTAAATCTATATCCATTATTCCTTGGCCTTGGCCTTGGCGTCTCTATGCTTTGCTGTGATGAAAGGCAATGGCCCAACAACACGTAAAGTCAGGCATTTAAAAAGAAGTATTATCATTTGGTGTGTTCGTGTGGAATCAGGAAGTACTGTAACCTATACTTGATATGTCATTCATGATATGGGTCGGAATTTCAGAAAATGTACAATTCGCCTTCACCAATCCTCTCAAATAACCCCAAATTAAGACAAAAATATGCTTCAAAATGCAGTTTAACATAACAGAACTGATACTTTAAATCAATGTGATACCAAATATACTCAGATATACCGGTATTCATCATTTTTCAGCCTAGTTTAGCAGAATTTACTAATTTTGTAGAGCTGCCAATTGTACATTTTCTGAAAATCTATACAACCATCCATACATACATAATTACATGGTTATGACGTCATTATCTCTCGGGTGTATATATTGCTACTTTGCTCATTTTCTAACAACCCCGCATGATACCATAATGTAACCACCCTCTAATGAAGCCACACATCTATAGGCAAACGTGTTAGGGTCTCTAAATAAAAATGCTACAACGAATCTCCTGTGAGGTGTTTTAATACGTCGCTTCAGAGATCAGGTGTTATCTTGAATAAGAGGTAGAAAAAAACTATTTCCGGAGCGGTGCTTTCGGCACATACACTTCCGGTTCCATAGCTAAGAAGTACGCAACATGGCACAAAGTTACTGGCTACTTTCGTTGAAGTTAATACATTTCTACAGAGTTTGGAATTTACATGCTCTGATTATGCTAGACAGGCTACTTTGGTTAATGTCTAATTAAAACGTTGACAACCATGAAAGCATCAACAAAAGGAGGCGAGTGGTGCATAGGCCGGCGGAAGTGCGTATATCGTCGATGCATGTCATGGTTGCAATATTTCTACCTCCTTTCGCCCGTTAGGGAGAGTTCACGCCCGATCTTTGAAGCGACGCATTGAGTGAATTCCATTCCTTCATTTTTAGTTATACAAAAAGTGGCACAGATGAGGGAAGTAATGTGCAAGGTGCACATGTTCAACACCTTCTGCACCGGCCTCCTTCTTCCCCTCATACCGCTCTCAATAGGGGAGTTGCATGTGCCACTGCGCATGTCTTTTACAGTGCATTCTGGGATGGATTCTGATGAAATCTGACAAACAAATATTTTGCAAATTTGTTATCAAAATTGCAAGAATGTTTTCAACAATATCACAGCTTATATAAATGATCCATATTAACCAAATGCATGATGGGGAAGATATATGTTATGGATACATGTATAACACATGGATATTGGAATTAGATTAATAATAATAATAATAATAGATTTTTATTTCCATAAACGTTTACAAAGTGTAATACATAGTACAGACTAGAAATTGAAATGAAATAAAATATGGAAAAAGGAGTATTATCTGTAAAGTATACAGGTCTTCCAAATAGCCCTGAATTTAGAATATGATCTATACTAGTTGACAATGTAATATGATATAATATGACATAATATAATACAATGTGCTGAGATCGCCGGTATCTCATCGGTACTGTCAGTACCTACCTATCTATGAACATAGGTATGTAGGCAAGAATATACTAATATACATGGGTACATACAAACAAAGTAGAGTAGTTTGGGCCTAGACTGTACCACCGTTCTACCTGACAATATATCAACATGGCATAATGGCATGTTCTCTAATATTATGTATACTATGTTTTCTAGATTAAGGATAGATATTCCATGCTGAACATGGCATGTTTTCTTCAGATTTTATACTGTACCATTAGTCCCATAATTCCATGCGAATCTAGATTCAAAATGGCGGCTATGCAAATGCCCTATTGGGTGCCTTCTAGGTCAGCCCATGTTCACACATTAGTCCATTTGCCAGGGTGCACTGAGACGCGTGATCTTCTCTAGTGCGTTTCACACACCTGGCTTTTATGTCCATCTTTCCCTGGCCTGATGAAACTTTTAGCATTGTAGGGTCAGATTATCAGAAAATTCACAATCTACAGTTCTACACATCTCTCAAATTCTGCTAAATTAGATTGAAAATTGATAAATACTGAGTATATCTGAGTGTATTGTGTATGGCATTCATTCAATAAATCTGTCTGGTTATGTTGAACTGTGTTTTTAACTAGATTTTCGTCTTAAATTTGGGTTATATGAGAGGATTGGTTAAGGCTAAATGTACATTTTCTGAAGACTTGACCCTGTAGCAAAGTCGCGGTACAACGGGATCTGCGCTGAATTCCTTTTTCCGTATACTACTCACACATATTGTGTTTTTAAACCATAATTTGATGTCTTCCAGGGAAATGAGTCACAAGTCGAAAAATAATATTTTCCAACGTGATTTTTTGACAGGATTTCTTTGTAGGAAGTATCTAATTCTTTAAGAGTTTACTGCTTTCAGTCGTATTAATGTACGTAAGTGTACGTCATCCTATACATTTAATTACTTTACTAGTAATTGCCCACCCAGAAATATTGAAAAATCTGTTACAAACATACATTATCAAACATAGAATATAGAAAACTTTTTAGATGTCCTTAATGTTTATTATCATTGGAATCGGCTTGATCTCATCTTTTCAAATATGATCATATCTCAAAATCCGTATTTCTGCGACTTGTGACTCAATTGTCTGTGGCACATCACATATAGCAGAGTACAAACCTGTTTTCATATTGGGGGTGGAGTTGCCCCCCCCTCACCATAAAATCTGGACCTACTATTTTATGATACTTTTCAATGCATACAGACATAAGACACATGCATGTATGACAGTGTAAATCATAATATTGTCATTGAACGTGCACTAACAAAAATATAGTTGAAAGTAATGCCACTACTACTAGTGCCAACTATTTATAAGTGCATCACTAGTATGCTCTTCCCTGGTAAGGGACAATCAAACTACCTGGGCTATATGTGGTACTATTGCTGACAACAATACGGCAGTGTCACCTGGCCTGCAGTGGCTAAATTAAGTCCCAGTTGCGGATATTTTGGTTTAGTCAATGAGTTGTTGCTACTTCCTTGTATACCTCCCTGGTACGACATAGCAAAGTGTTAAAAGGCTTTTTACTTACTGTATGTACAGGGCTCTAACTTTGGGGGATGGCTTACATAGATCTCAAGTGAGGTTACCTGGATATTTTTTCCCAAAAATATTTTTTTCAAGGAAGTGATTTTGAAGCGATTAAAATGCTATTCCATTGGGAAAATCAGACATGCTTCGACCCACTTCGACCCATTTCAGCTGGCCTTCATGACATAGCAGGACGATGCAATGTCCCATATTTGTCCCCGTTTGTTGGGCTGGCAGGGATGGTTAGAATGGCATAGAATGGCCGACTGCTTACATCAACGAAAATACAAAACAATATTTACTGCTCAAAACGGCAAGATCATGGCTTTCCACTGGTTCATTTTGATTCGAAATCATTTCTAAATTGTTGTTAATGATAGTAACAGCCCAACAAAAGTGGACTAAAGCCATTAGATCCTTCAGGATCGAAGTGTTTTCGCGCTATCAGTGTCCTGTTTTTCTCTCTTGGCTGGGTTGGTGTAGATGGGGGAGGGACACTGAGTGGAGTGAGGAGGTGAATTATAAAGGTGGGAGTGAAAAAGTGCAGGAGAAGGGATGGAGTAATTGAATATAAACTACATGCTGAGAATTACTACCTGTCTTAGATGGGAGACATCTAGTGTTTTTTTATTTCTTCTGGATCTGGGCAGAATAAAGAATAGATTAACAAAGTGTGAGCTACTGTTGGGGATGTTAAAGCCCTTACTAATGATTTTATGTATCATTTTAAACCGAATTACCAGTGAGAAAAAGCTAAATGAGAAAAGGTATAGAAATTTTTGAGTAAAATGGAAAAAATATATGAAAAAATGAAGAAATATAATCTTTTCCACAAACAACATTAGAATATTCGAATCTGCAATTCCATGCATCAAATACTGAAAAAGTTAGAACAGAATTTCTGGTCAACTTGACCAAACATTTAAATCTGAGAAATGTCCCCAGCTTGTTTGTCTTGGATCCACCCCTTGAAAGGGAACCTGATCTTTCCAAAACAATTCATTAACTTTTCTGCAACATCTTCAAGATAATTGCCTTGAATAAAATTGATGTTGTGTTTATACAGAGTTGGATTTGCTGTGTTTTTGCACACAAAATCCCTCAAAGTGGGAAGAATGTGATCCGTTTTAGGAAAATGAGCCATAAGTCGGAAAATTTTGATTTTGAGAGATCACCATTTTTGAAAAGATGAGGTCAAACTGATTCCAATGAATGTAAATACTAGGATGTTTAATAAGTATTTCTATATTTTAAGTTTGTATATTTTTATTCTTGAAAAAAAGTTTGCAATATTTCTGGACGGGTAATTACCAGTAAAATAACTGAATATACTCCATACGAATGTCTTCAAAACGCAGGGATATATTTAATACAATGTCCCGAAATTTGTTACTTGAATTCATATGACTATGAGTGCTAAACCCTCTAACAATCAGAAGATTTCAATAAGGAGATCTTGTGAAAAAACATTTTGATAAATTTTGCGACTTATGACTCTCATTTTCTTGAAACACGTCATAAATATGCAATAGACAACCTTTATGATGCATCATCCCCTGTCGACATTATTGCTTGTGGGTCAGATTTTCAGAAAATGTACAATTGGCCGCTGTACAAATTTAGGCTGCAATTTGGTCAATACTAGGTAAATTCGAGTATATTCGACATTGCATTGATTCTAGCAATCTGTTTGGTTAGGTTGAACTGTATTTTGAACTTTATTTTCGTCTGAAATTTGGGTTATTGGAGAAGATTGGCAAAGTTGAATTGTACATTTTCTGAAAATCTGACCTTTTGCAGCCCAGATTAGAGGCCAACAAACTGGATCAGCAAGTCATTGTTGTGATGCATTGCTCCGTAAAATTATCTTTGTATGACATTCAATGAAAAGATAAAAACACACATACATAGTCATTATAGAGATATTGGAGACAGAATGGCGCGTGGGGTCTTTTGGACAGTATGACAGTTTCAGAAATGGCTAAAATACACATGTACGGGTGAAGTTTCCTGAAAATGTACAATTGGCCTTCACCCATCCTCTCAAATAACCCAAATCTAAGACGAAATTCAGGTTCAAAACTCATTTCAACACAAACAGACTGATTTATAGAATGAATACAATACAGAATACACTCAAATATACTCAGTATTTATCACTTTAATTTATCAGAATTTGAGAGATGTGTAGAACTGTATATTTTGCATTTTCTGAAAATCCAACCCATACAGTATGACATTTAGATATTTGAATAAGTTGCATAAGTTTATTGGCTGAAACGTATTTTATAAGTTAATAATGAAAACTTGTTCCATGGTAAAGGGCCTTGTTCACTAAGCCGATTCTCAAAAAGAGGCCTCTGTGGCGCAAAATCGCATGAGAATCAGCTCAGTGGACTAGGCCCTTAAGTGTGTAATGACGTCAGGCTTCCATAAACTATGACAATAGGGGATTTGCATGTCTCCCTGCACATGTCTATTACGGCAGCATGCTGGGGTGGATTTGGTGGATACTGAACATATCATGTTTCTATAGCTTTTACACTGACATACAACTCCGATATATCCATGTGAATTCAGATTCAAAATGGTGCACATGCAAATGACCTATTAGTCTGAAATCAATTGTGTCGCAGCAACAGATAGTTAGTTCTCTGTACACGATCTAGGGGTCACCATTTCCTTCCGCTCTCCTGACTAACACCTCCGATCAGTTTGTGTCTAAAAGGAGAAGGAGGAATGGTCAATGACCTTTCTGGTCATCTACCTCTAGCTAGGGCATTCCAGAAAATAACTGACCACCCACGATACTAAATAACACCAACAAGTCGAGAACACCACGGCTCCAAGTCCTAAAACAGAGGATCAAGACACGAGGAGCTCCCGAGTAGCTTTGTGTTGAGTTTATAGGGTCAGATTTTCAGAAAATTGCACAATCTACAGTTCTACACATCTATCAAATTCTACTAAATTAGAGTGAAAAATGATAAATACTAGGTATATCTGAGTATATTCTGTATTGTATTCATTAAATAAATTTGTCTGGTTATGTTGAGCTGTATTTTGAACCAAATTTTCCTATTAAATTTGGGATATTTGAGAGGATTGGTGAAGGTCAATTGGGCATTTTCTGACGATCTGACCCCATAATGGCTAACTGCGTATAACAAGGGTTTTTGAGCATGCAGCAGAGTGCTGAGAACTGTAAACCTAACTTTGTAACACATTCCTCCTAAACAAATAGTTTCTTAATTTCAAACCAGCAGCAAGGTGTGACAATAATAAGAACAATTTAGGGATACTCAGGGCAATATGCCCGTAACCTAGGAAGTACCCCAACAGAGAGCGTTTACAAATATAGTTCAGGTTTCATTGTCAAAATTTCTTTTTCTTGCTGGGTTCTTCTTGATTTCTTATAGTATTATAGAGGTCGGTCAAGATACATGAAATGAACAATATCCAGGCAGAATAGAAGATTTGCATAGCCGCCATTTTGAATCTTAATTCACATGGAATTATGGGACTTATGGTACAGCATAAAATCTATAGAAAACATGCCATGTTCAGCATGGACTATTTATCAATGCTCTAATGTCAGTATCCATGTCTTATACATGTTTCCATAACACAAGGCGCCATCTTTCCCATCATGCATTTGGTTTACATTTTTTTTTTTAAACTTTATTTATACTGGGAGTGCAAAATCCCAAACTAGGGTTTTTCACGTGCCCCAGGTGTACAAACAATATGCAGACAATTTACACTTTAAGTTATACTGTTATACATAGATTATTTATAAAAGCTATGACTTTGGTGGAAACATTCTTGCAATTTTCTTAAGATTTAAGATGTTTGTACGTCAGATTTCATCAGAATCCTTCCCAGGATACACTGTGACAATCCCCTATTTGAGAAAGTAAGTACGGTTGGCATAAATTAAGGTCATGTGAGCGGAAATTGAATGGTGTTTTATTTTAAAGGACAGGCCTTACTTCATCCAGTCTTTTATTTCATTTCACCTTTGAATGTGGTCAATACGCATGGCCCATTGAGTTAACACTGAGAGCTCAACTCAGTCCTGCTGCAGATACGACAACCATATCGGGTCTCAGGCTGATATGGAATGAATATAGTTCTCTAACGGTAATAGTATTAACGCATATAAATGAGTTAAAGAAAAATTAAAGAAAAATTGAATATGTTTAGTAGAGTAATTTACTGCAAAACCGTAAAGGAAAATAACCGTACATGACAGTGCAGACTCAAATAATTATGCGTTCTAAACATTTAATACAATCATAACAAATACGCATGTCGACTCTGCCGATGTCTTGTTGCGTTGCCTTCCAGATTCTAATCAATTCTAATTTCATATTACACATTTATATAGCATATACGATTTACTAGTATTCTACCGATTCATCTTCAACCCAACAAATTCATTCGAAATCACAAGCACCTTATTCTTCTCCATGTCTTTACATATTATTAAACAATGCAATACAATTCGTCTATTCAGTTTGCTTCTATATGTATCAATTCATCATGACGTTGTTATGTTCTTTTTTCACAACTATCGCCTGAGCCCTAATAAGGGCATTTCATTACATTAAAAACGTGTGGGACCCATAAAACACAATTCATATTTCTATCTCTATCACATTTCCATTATATGCTCATCAATACCTTACCTTCGACCAATAGTGTTTCATCAGTTTTACAGCAAATATAGTCCCTCGCGGGTGGTAAAAAACAGCGCATAGAAATAAGCAAGTGCGTCATGACGTCCCATGACAGGCGTCATGACATCCCATGACGGGCGTCATGAAGCAAACAAAGACGTTGACGTCAACCAAGATAAATTTGACCACACTTGAGTACATTTTAATAAGTAATGGCGAAATAGATACAAAAAAATCCGCGGGACTATGCGATACAGCTTCCCGCTCTGCCCCTTGGGCATTTTTGTCTAAGTATATTCCATCCCAGGATGCACTGTCACATGGGTCAGATTTTCAAAAAATGTACAATTCAACTTTGCCAATCCTCTCAAATAACCCAAATTTAAGACGAAAATAAAGTTCAAAATACAGCTCAACCTAACCAAACAGCTTGCTAGAATCAATGCAATGCCGAATATACTGGAATTTACCTAGTATTGGCCAAATTGCAGCTTAATTTAGCAGAATTTACTAAATGTGTACGGCTGCCAATTGTACATTTTCTGAAAATCTGACCCACATACAAGCGCAGTGGCACATGCATATCCCCTATCGCTAAAATCATAGCCGTCGGAACAAATCTACAACATTAGTTTTGAGATTTGCCAGCCATTATCCCGGGTTTATAATTTACCAGCATGGCTAAAGGACTAGGGGGAATCGATTACCTACTCTCTGTTATCAGTGTAGAGGACCGATGCTCTATAATCTATCCACAAAAGCTTGATCTTAACAAGTGCTGATGAAGGTGGTTTCTTCTGAAAGTTATTACCTTTAGATTCCTGTGGCCAAATGGTTCATAAAATAAGGGAGTAACTGCTTACAGGTAAACTGACACATGTCAATCGAAACCTCGCCTAAGTCATCTAACTGATTTATTATATGCTTGAATAATCCACATACAAACATTTTAAAGGTATTAAGGGGATGTGGGGTGGCCAAGTTGTCTCAAGTGCTGGCTCGGCCCAGTGGCATGAACATAATAAGTTGTTGGTTCGATTCTGGGCGCGGCTACAATTTGACCTCCTCCCTTTTACCTCAGGTACTAGAGGAAGACTAGTGATCTAGTCCTGGTAAAGAATTTGAAAAAAAAACAGAGAGCAGAGTGGGATAAGAGGGAGAGAGAACATGTGAGTGGAGAGAAATCAGATAGGAAGAGGGAGAAAAGGATAGAGAGAATAGGGGAGGGGGAGAGAGAAAAAGAGGGAAGGGAGGGGATGGGAGAGTAAAGGGGGGGGAAGGAGAGGGAGGGAGAGAATGAAAGAAGTGAAGGGAGAGGGTGGGGGAAATCGGAGAGGGAGAGGGAGCAGAGCATACAGAAAGACAAGGTGAGAGGAAACGGGGAGGGGAGGGAGGGACAGGGAGAGAGGCAGGGAGAGAGGAGGAGGGGACAGAGAGTGAGGGGAAGAGGGTGACCGTCCAGAGGACAGGTACTTTGCTAGTATCTTTATGTTTGAAAAGACTAGACACCCTTTGACTAGAAATGCATTTCTGGATACCACCTCGTTTCAATTAACCCTGAATTTGTGGGGAGGTTAAAAAAAGTTCAAATCTACATAAAGTTAAGCTAAAGAGAAATGAAATGTAAAGTAGGAAATATGCAGGAAAACTGCAAAAAGTTCAGTTTTTACCAAAATGTATTTTGACAATTGCTACTCTCTCATATAGGTATTGGTTGATTTTTTAAAAGAAATATTAGACAGTTTCGACTGACTTCATATGTGATCCGTTTTAGGAAAATGAGTCATAAGTCACAAAATATGGATGTTGAGATTTAACCATATTTGAAAAGAGGAGATCAAGCTGATTCCAATGATAGTAAACACTAGGAAACCTAATAACAATATCTATATTTTAAGTTTGATATTTTTATTTAAAAAAAAATTTGCGGTTTGCAATGTTTCTGGATGGGTAATTACCAGTAAAGTAACAAAATATACTCCATACAAAGGCCTTCAAAACCCAAGGATATATTTAATACAATGTCCCAAAATTTGTTACATGGATTTATATGGCTATGAACGCTAAACCCTCTAAAAATCAGAACATTTCAATAGAGACATCTGGTGGTAAAAACACTTTGAAAAATATCAATTTGGCGATTTGTGACTCATTTTCCTGGAACACATCACATATATGTTATCACTTTTGCGTTGTAAGCACTGTAAGCATTTGATAATGTAATTGTACTGTTTAGTTTAATTATAACTTTGTAACAAACGCAGTGGCACACCATTCACTGTTAATCTAATTCACTACCATACCCGTGAAATCCCCAGGGATGTTTCAATTTCTAATCACATCAATTAAAATAGATTGGAATTTCTTTGTAGACAACGTGACCTTTCTTTGGGTTATTAGGACTGACTCTGATCTGGTCCTTTATATTTCACGTCCCGTAATTAACTGCCTAGCAGCTCATTCAATATGGAATTAATTATAGATGTCTATATATGGCTCATTCAACATGGGATGAACTATAGAGGTCTATATATGGCTCATTCAACATGGAATGAACTATAGAGGTCTATATATGGCTCATTCAACATGGGATGAACTATAGAGGTCTATATATATCCACCATCATAGCACTAGAACTAGATGAACTAGAACCAGTGTGAGTCAGTAGTTAGACACAACAGTGGACAGAAAACATGGAATTCAGCAATGAATATATACCTGTGAGCCCATGTCTAGGTTAAAATTGATTTGCAAAATGACTATGTATCTTCACTGTATTTGCGAAATGATTTGACTTGAAATTGATTTGATTTGAAATTTGAAATTGATTTGCTGTATAAACATTCTAAATATAAAAAAAAATAAAAAAAATACATGGCTCATTCAACATGGGATGAACTATAGAGGTCTATATATGGCTAGCCAATGTGATTTATTCATTCTGACAAGGCTGGCCTGAGGAACGCGCTAAGGAATTGGCATAACTATGGATGAGATACATTAGAATACTTCTTATACCGGGGCATTTACTGTAGAGGCATGATGGGTCGCTCCTAGCAAGCTGACAAAATATGGCTCCCCCATCTACATACTAGATTCCCAGCTGACATTAGTAATTACTGATGTGACACTGGATTTCTGAAGGTATTTCACAATAGCAGTAGACACATGTATTCCAATCACCATCAACAGGGCTTGAAATCTGCCCTATTTTAGGGAGCTTTTTTTCTTTTTTTTAAAATTTCGAATTTGTATACAGCCAATCTTCCGTGAAATGACGGTTTAACATAGACAGGCATGCACAGTGTACAAAGAATTTCATGATCAATGGATGTCATGCACATTTGATGGGCTCACGCGTAATAATTCAATGCAGAATAACCATGGTCTTCTGCCCACTGCTGTGTCTAACTACACTAGGCTTTAGCGACATATCAAAACTACTGAGCATCAAGTCAAAGTTAAAGCATATAAAATCGAGTAAGGTGAGAAAGAAGTACTAAGTAAGGGAAAAAAATAAAAGTATGATTAGTTCGGGTGGTAGCTATCTCAGACAACCTCGTCTATTAGCATTGTATAATACAAGGTTGTCAATTGGACTCGCTAGAATCAGGGTAGTAGAAAGTTCTCTAGTTTGCCCAGACAAAATACTCAAGCAACGCCTGTCATATATATGTGTCCTTAATCAGTAACGTTTTGTGGTGCTTACGGTGGATTCTTGGGAGATGATGTGCTCCACAAGACAGAGAACTAGTTGGTTTATTATCAGCAAAACCTCTCCATTTTCTTCTCGATATTGAAACTCGGCGCTCCAACTTGTTTATGTCTCATTGCACATGCCCAAAAGTATGTAAATGAGCTCAAAAATGGTGCGCGGCTGCAACTGCACACTGCTGATGTATGGAGCATGTTGTAACCTAGATACAAAATGGCTACCTTGCTGGGTTTTTTGGGTGGAGCAGATGGAAACTCTGCCTGCAGTTTATTAGTTTGTCACATCAAGCATTGAAAGGTAACACATAGGGAGATAAGACATTAGACATTGATTTTATTATCATAGTGAGGGGTTATAAACTTCTGCAACTCTACACAAACTACAGCAAATCCACCTTCCCCATTTCAAGCGCTTCCTTTCCGTAGCCCTGATCGTGAAGGGCTATGAACGTAGCTAGTTCGGGTGGGTTTGTTATGGTTGATTTGGACAGCTTGAAGATACATATCCCCTTATCTTATGAGATAATAAATATCATCAACAACAACAGCATTATGATTAAGAGCATTCCATAGATGGGTAGCTAGTGAAATAAGGGCGGCAATGCAAATCCCACTATTACGATCACAAACATAAGAGAAACCAGGAGGCCATTTTTGTCCATTTCAAACAAGGAGAGAACAATATAAACAAAACTGTTTTTAAAAGGCCCACATTTGTACATGTAGTCATCACTATAAACAATTCCAAAAAGCGCTCAAAAGTGTTATTTTCTTCCACGAAATTGGCACTAGAAAAGAAAATCTTAAATTCACTGCATGTCTTTACGGCCACTGCCTTGTGCAGTCCAGGGGCTATATAACAACCATAGACAGAGACTAAATTGATTAATAACCTCCGTTTTGGTCATTACTCCTTTAGTAAAGTGAATGAATATTTGTTTTATTAAGTGAAGCAGAACCCAATAAGGCCATAAGAAATTTAGACATGTTGCTGGTTCATTCCCTCCCATCCCACCCTATACATGGGTCAGAATATCAAACCATGTACAATCGCTAGCTCTACATATTTAGTTAATTCTTCTAAATTTAGCAGAAAAATAATAAATACTAGGTATATCTGAGTATATATAGTACTATATACACATTATCTGTTTGGTTATTTCAAACTGTATTTTGGACCTTATTTCTGCCTTGAATTTGGGATATTTGAGAGGATTGGCGAAGTTGAATTGTACATTTTCTGACAATCTGACCCACGTAGTAAACTCCTATACTCTACCTAAAGTTTTTTCTTACTCTGGCTAAAATCTCTTAGATGTTTCTTGCCGCACAAAAGAAAGAACCAGAAACCCCTTTAAAAGTACATTAAAGTATTATTACGAAATACTGTAAACGTATCAATATTTGCGCAGTATTTATTCCCGCTATCTTAGCGCACCAACAATTGTGCATGACAATATATATGGGTGAGATTTTCAGAAAATGTACAATTAACAGATGTTCACATTTAGTAAATTCTGCTAAATGAGGCTGTAATTTGGTCAGTACTAGGTAAATTCGAGTATATTCGGCACTACATTATATAGCAATCTGTTTGGTTAGGTTCATGAAGCCGCAAGGTGTGAGGCTTTTTGCTGCGCAAATTTAAATACGCCTGAACAGGGGTCAAAGTACTTAGTTCGCGTCCGCGCGAAAATAAACACGTTAACAGAATTTTCAATTCTTTGAAAGTCAACCTGCCCCCTGCATACCTATCGGAAACACGCCTAATGTTTCCTTTGGCCTAACTAGCTGTGAGAGTGGATTACCCTCTGCATCATCTACACATGGTACTCAGCACATATGGGTCAGATCGTCAGAAAATGTACAATTGGCAGCTCTACACATTTAGGACATTCTGCTAAATTAGGCTAAGAATGTGTCAATACTAGGTATATCTGAGTATATTTGGTATCTCATTGATTTAAAGTATCAGTTCTGTTATGTTAAACTGCATTTTTGTCTTAAATTTGGGTTATTTGAGATGATTGGTGAGGTTGAATTGTACATTTTCTGGCGATTTCACCCATATAGGAGTGGGGAAGTTGAGCCTTATAAGTTCACCAGCACATGAGTCAGATTTTCAGAAAATGTACAATTGGCAGCTATATGTACAAATTTAGTAGATTCTGCTAAATTATGCAATTGCAATTTGGCCAATACTAGGTAAATCGAGTATATTCGGCGTTGCATTGATTCTAGCAATCTGCATGATTAGGTTGAATTGTATTTTGAACTTCATTTTCGTCTAAAGTTTGGGTTATTTGAGAGGGTTGGTGAAGATGAATTGTACATTTTCTGAAAATCTGACCCACAAATAAGGGTCAAATCGCCTGAAAATGACCAAGTCCCCTTCACCAATTCTCTCAAATAACCCAAATTCAAGACAAAAATGGAGTTCAAAATACTATAGCATGAACAGCATAGTATCGCGTATGGCCGAAAAACAACTCGGCCTACGGCCTCGTTGTTTTCGGCCATACTCGGAGAATATAGCCCTCCGAAGACGCGAAACTGTGCTATTCTTGCTTTTATTCCATGATTCTTAACTTAAAAAACTTTATTTGCTTTAATTTCATCAAACTGTGTTGTCTGCATAGTTTCGAACGGTTGTGACGTCACTGTACAATACAGGGAATTTATATTGTCCACCTTGTGAGCGGCAAGTATATCGATTATATTGTACGCTCACGGCCAAATCATGGAATAAAGTTCAAAATAACGGAACTGACATTATGAATCAACTCAATAGCAAATATATATATAATATTTATTATTTTAAGCCTAATTTTGCAGAATTTGATCAATCAACCCAAACACCTATATTGGTCAAATCGTCAGAAAATGTAAAATCAAATACTCCTAATTTAAGACAAGAATGGGGTTAAAGATTCGTTCAACATAACCATACAGAGTGTTTGATACCAAACTTAATACCAAATATACTCGGATATACCTAGTATTGACAATTGTTCAGTCTAATTAGGCAGAATTTACTAAATGTGTAGAACTGCCGACTTCGTTTATTGTCCGAGCTGGCCCTCTATGCCTTCGGGAACCTGTCTCGGCCTCCGGCCTCGACAGGATTCCCGTCAGGCATAGAGGGCCAGCTCGGACAATAAACTCAGGCTCTAATTGCCCAATGGAAACTATATGGGTCAGATTTTCAGAAAATGTACAATTCAACTTCGCCAATCTTTCCAAATAACCCAAATTTCAGACGAAAATAAAGTTCAAAATACAGTTCAACCTAACCAAACAGATTGCTAGAATCAATGCAATGCCAAATATTCTCGAATTTACCTAGTATTGAACAAATTGCAGCCTAATTTAGCAGAATTTACTGAAAGTGTACAGCTGCCAATTGTACATTGTCTGAAAATCTGACCCATATAAGGACTTAGGTGCTATACTAAACACATAGGAAATTAAGTATTTCTTTGTGCAAAATATCTCTTGCAGATATATATATATGAAGGTATAAAACTGCTGTATTCTGGTTGAAATAGGGGATTTGCATAGCCGCATTTTGAATCTTGATTCGCATGGAATTATGGGACTAATGGTACAGTCTAAAATCTATAGAAAACATGTCAATATCCATGTGTTATACACGTTTCCATAACATAAGTCCCCATCTTTCTCATCGTGCATTTGGTTTTCATAGAACATTTATACAAACACTGATATTGGGGAAAACATTCTTGCAATTTTCGATTAAAACGTTGCCAATTATTTGTATGTTAGATTTCCACAAAATGTATGTTAGGTTTGATATTTCTATTTTTGAAAAGTTTGCAATATTTCTGAGTGGACATTGAATAGTAAAGTAGCTAAATATACACTAAAAGATGGCCTTTGGATATGGATATATCTAATAAACTGTCTTGAAATTAGATTTCGACAAAGATATCTTGTGAATGAAACACTTTGAAAAATATCAATTTTGCGACATGTGACTCATTTTTTTTTATATAACACATCACATATACAGTGGAATCTCGCATAAAGACCACCTCTCTATAGAGACCACCCCTCTATTAAGACCAGTTTCTCTCAGTCCGGAATTGCTTTTCTCTTATTAGATTAGCCCCTCTAATGGGACCACCTCGCTATTAAGACCAGTTTCTCTCAGTCCCAAGGGTGGTCTCAATAGAGAGGATCCACTGTACATTCCCATCTGGTTTTAACAGTTGGGATGTCCTTTAGACTCTTGACTATACTACATGTCACTTCATCTTCATATAACAGCCTACCTAACATACCTATTATTATTTTCCCATTTGCAGTTCAGCCACGCCCACCGTAACACGACGGTGACGGTGAGGAGGGGCGAGGCTGACGGGGGGCTGGTGCCCGTCAACACCTTCCACCTCCACCCAGCCTCCTATCCTCCCGGCTTCGGGGACGACACCCACCGGGATACCAATACACCTGCAATGCTTGATTACCTGTACACACAATATGGCAAATTGGCAAGCTTTACAGGTAAGTACGAGCACTCCCTGCTGGGTGCTATAGTATAGACATACTCCCGCCCCCACGTCGTCTCTATGGGGCAGAGAATGTGATGAGATTGTGAGGTAGGCATGATGGGCGATTAGAACCTGACGTTGTAGGGGGGGCGGGTGTATGCGTTCTTAGGGACAAACTGAGGCGGAGCCGAAGTTTGTCCCTAAGAACGCATACACCCGGCCCCCCCTACAACGGAAGGGTCTAATTGCTTTAGTCTCGCATTGTTGAGATCCACACACATACAGCCACCCCCCGGTCAGCACCAACATGGACTGGGCTAAACGCTCAGTGTTCACCAGTGCGTGACGACCACGGGTAGACGTACATATGTGCCTCCACAACCTACAACCAAATCTCAACAATTCGAGACTAAATGCTGTTAGAATGGAGCTGTATAGAGAGATATAGAGTGGCCTTTAGATATAGGGTGTTGGAGATAGAGAGAGGGGGAGAGAGGTAGACAGAGACAGAGAGATATAGAGTGGTGTTAGAGATAGAGAGAGGGGGAGAGAGGTAGACAGAGACAGAGAGGGAGAGATATAGAGTGGTGTTAGAGATAGAGAGAGGGGGAGAGAGGTAGACAGAGACAGAGAGGCAGAGATATAGAGTGGTGTTAGAGATAGAGAGAGAGAGGGAGAGAGGAAGACAGAGACAGAGAGGCAGAGATATAGAGTGGTGTTAGAGATAGAGAGAGGGGGAGAGAGGTAGACAGAGATAGAGAGGGAGAGATATAGAGTGGTGTTAGAGATAGAGAGAGAGGGAGAGAGGGGGACAGAGACAGAGAGGGAGAGATATAGAGCGGTGTTAGAGATAGAGATGGGGGGGTGGGAGAGGTAGACAGAGACAGAGACAGAGAGATATAGGATGGTGTTAGAGATAGAGAGAGGGGGAGAGAGGTAGACAGAGACAGAGAGGGAGAGATATAGAGTGGTGTTAGAGATAGAGAGAGGGGGAGAGAGGGGGACAGAGACAGAGAGGGAGAGATATAGGATGGTATTAGAGATAGAGAGAGAGGGAGAGAGGTAGACAGAGACAGAGAGGGAGAGATATAGGATGGTATTAGAGATAGAGAGAGAGGGAGAGAGGTAGACAGAGACAGAGAGGGAGAGATATAGAGTGGTGTTAGAGATAGAGAGAGGGGGAGAGAGGGGGACAGAGACAGAGAGGGAGAGATATAGGATGGTATTAGAGATAGAGAGAGAGGGAGAGAGGTAGACAGAGACAGAGAGGGAGAGATATAGGATGGTATTAGAGATAGAGAGAGGGGGAGAGAGGTAGACAGAGACAGAGAGATATAGAGTGGTGTTAGAGATAGAGAGAGGGGGAGAGAGGTAGACAGAGAGGGAGAGATATAGAGTGGTGTTAGAGATAGAGAGAGAGGGAGAGAGGTAGACAGAGACAGAGAGATATAGAGTGGTGTTAGAGATAGAGAGAGAGGGAGAGAGGTAGACAGAGACAGAGAGATATAGAGTGGTGTTAGAGATAGAGAGAGGGGGAGAGAGGTAGACAGAGACAGAGAGATATAGAGTGGTGTTAGAGATAGAGAGAGAGGGAGAGAGGTAGACAGAGACAGAGAGATATAGAGTGGTGTTGGAGATAGAGAGAGGGGGAGAGAGGTAGACAGAGAGGGAGAGATATAGAGCGGTGTTAGAGATAGAGAGAGAGGGAGAGAGGTAGACAGAGACAGAGATGGAGAGATATAGAGTGGTGTTAGAGATAGAGAGAGGGGGAGAGAGGTAGACAGAGACAGAGAGATATAGAGTGGTGTTAGAGATAGAGAGAGGGGGAGAGAGGTAGACAGAGACAGAGAGGGAGAGATATAGGATGGTGTTAGAGATAGAGAGAGGGGGAGAGAGGTAGACAGAGAGGGAGAGATATAGAGCGGTGTTAGAGATAGAGAGAGAGGGAGAGAGGTAGACAGAGACAGAGATGGAGAGATATAGAGTGGTGTTAGAGATAGAGAGAGGGGGAGAGAGGTAGACAGAGACAGAGAGATATAGAGCGGTGTTAGAGATAGAGAGAGGGGGAGAGAGGTAGACAGAGAGGGAGAGGGAGAGATATACAGCGGTGTTAGAGATAGAGAGAGGGGGAGAGAGGTAGACAGAGACAGAGAGATATAGAGCGGTGTTAGAGATAGGGAGAGGGGGAGAGAGGTAGACAGAGACAGAGAGGGAGAGATATAGAGCAGTGTTAGAGATAGAGAGAGGGGGAGAGAGGTAGACAGAGACAGAGAGATATAGAGCGGTGTTAGAGATAGAGAGAGGGGGAGAGAGGTAGACAGAGACAGAGAGGGAGAGATATAGAGCGGTGTTAGAGATAGAGAGAGGGGGAGAGAGGTAGACAGAGACAGAGAGATATAGAGCAGTGTTAGAGATAGAGAGAGGGGGAGAGAGGTAGACAGAGACAGAGAGATATAGAGCAGTGTTAGAGATAGAGAGAGGGGGAGAGAGGTAGACAGAGACAGAGAGATATAGAGTGGTGTTAGAGATAGAGAGAGGGGGAGAGAGGTAGACAGAGAGGTAGAGATATAGAGTGGTGTTAGAGATAGAGAGAGGGGGAGAGAGGTAGACAGAGACAGAGACAGAGAGATATAGAGTGGTGTTAGAGATAGAGAGAGGGGGAGAGAGGTAGACAGAGACAGAGACAGAGAGATATAGAGCGGTGTTAGAGATAGAGAGAGAGGGAGAGAGGTAGACAGAGACAGAGATGGAGAGATATAGAGTGGTGTTAGAGATAGAGAGAGGGGGAGAGAGGTAGACAGAGACAGAGAGATATAGAGTGGTGTTAGAGATAGAGAGAGGGGGAGAGAGGTAGACAGAGAGGGAGAGATATAGAGTGGTGTTAGAGATAGAGAGAGGGGGAGAGAGGTAGACAGAGACAGAGAGATATAGAGTGGTGTTAGAGATAGAGAGAGGGGGAGAGAGGTAGACAGAGAGGGAGAGATATAGAGTGGTGTTAGAGATAGAGAGAGAGGGAGAGAGATAGACAGAGACAGAGAGGGAGAGATATAGAGTGGTGTTAGAGATAGAGAGAGAGGGAGAGAGGTAGACAGAGACAGAGAGGGAGAGATATAGAGTGGTGTTAGAGATAGAGAGAGAGGGAGAGAGGGGGACAGAGACAGAGAGGGAGAGATATAGAGTGGTGTTAGAGATAGAGAGAGGGGGAGAGAGGTAGACAGAGACAGAGAGGGAGAGATATAGAGTGGTGTTAGAGATAGAGGGAGGGGGAGAGAGGTAGACAGAGACGGAGAGGCAGAGGAATTGACAGAGAGAGAGAGGTGGGGGAGGGGAGATAGAACAGCTTAGAAGGGTAGAGGATAATTACTTTGATACTGATACCCCCTCTCTCCTATAGTCTCTTTCTCCTCTACTCACTCTCCTCTCTCTCCTCTGTCTCTTCTCTCTCTCTCTCCTCTCTCTCTTCTCTCTCTCCTCACTCTCCCTTCTCTCTCCCCCTCTCTCTTTTCTTCTCTCCTCTCTCTTTTCTCTTTCTCCCTCCTCTCTCTCCTCTCTCGCCTCTCTCTCTCTCCTATTATTCGTATTTGAGAAAGAAAGAGGGAGGTATATCAGCGGAAGATAAAGAGAAGACTGACAGAGAGAATGGGAGAGACAGTAATAAGAGAAAGACAGACGAAGAGACGGATAGCAGTTTATGAGTTAAGAAGAAAGAAGAAAGTGGTATAAAGAGAAACCGAGATGGGGAGAGATGGATGAGGTATTATAGAGAGGTCTACTTGTTAATAGTAGTGGATATACAGTGGAGCCTACTCGTATTTAAAATTATAATCGATAGAGCCTGTGGCGAAATGAAGTCTTCATCAAAATGGCAATACTGATAGTGATAATAATAGCACCTGAAGTGGAAAAACACTAAATATAAACTGAGGGAAATTCAAAGAAGAATCCATTATCTTTGGCGGAAATAGCCTTTTGCGAAACGATTTGAGGCGAGAAAGTATCAAATAATTTCCTATGAAATTGCTAAGTTGATATTATTGACATTTATTAGATACGCATTGCTCTGACATATCTAGAGTGTATATCTAGAGTGCATATTACATTAGTGTGTTACGAGTGGTAGCCATGGCAACCAATGTGTTTGTTAACCAGTTTACAGCCAAAATTCAAGTTTATGACCCCAAAAGTTTATTATTTATATCATTAAATGCATATATATGATAAATTGATATACAGATTAACTAACGAGTTGGTTGAAGGAGCGTGAATATTCTAGGCGACTGAAACCACAGAGACTTATTAAATAAGCTTTAATAATATAAATAGAAATCATTTTTGAGTCATGAAGTTGAATTTTGGCGCTAAACTTGGTAAAAAACCCACATAGCCACATTGGTTGCCATGACTACCACACATAACCCACTAGTGACATATGTACTGTGCGTAACTCACTCTAGATACGTTGTTTCCAGAGCAATGCGTAATAATGAATAAGGTTAACTAGCTCATATATAAAGATGAAATTCGACTCAGGAGTTTGATAGCAGCTTGTGGTGCTGTCAGTTCGACCAGGTGCTCTTATAGGGGTCAGATTTTCAGAAAATGTACAATTCGCCTTCACCAATCCTCTCAAATAACCCCCATTTAAGACAGAAATGAGCTTCAAAATGCTGTTTAACATAACAGAACTGATACTTTAAATCAATGCTATACCAAATATACTTAGATATACCCACAATTTATTATTTTTTTAGCAGAACTTACCAGAAATTACTAAATATGTAGAGCTGCCAATTGTAAATTTTCTGAAAAACTGACCCATAGGCCTACCCAGGAGCTAGATTATTTCCCCTAACAACCACCATTTCTATACTTTATCATTTGGCCCTATCAAATTCTGGATTCTGTCAAACATCGTGTTCCAAATCCACCTAATTTCCCGTGGATAATGGGAGTCTGGACCTATTCCATTAGCGGATGATAATATAATACCTCTGCAGTTGGGGCCATTCGATACTCCATCCACCAAAAAAAACCTCTCCGCCTTCAAGATACAAGTATCACGAATCCGCTGATATGATCTGCCGTTGTCTCAATACACCTGACACAAAAAAGTATAAGTTCCTAATAGGCCTGATGCACACATGGCCGATTTGGCCCCGATTTGGCCCCGATTGCCCCGCGATTTCGGTCTTCTAATGAATCCTAACATTTCATTTCAAATCATGGTTTATGTTATTTCAAAAAGATAAACCAGGATTTGAAATGAAATCCTGAGATTGAACATGGTATGTTTTTTATAGCGTTTACACCGATTTACAACTCCCATCATTCCATGCGAATTAAGATTCAAGAAAGTGGACATGCAAATCTCCTATTGGCCTTCTGCTGATTATTTATAAGCATTATTAAGTCATATATTAAGATAAGATGAAATAAGGAACTCTTTACTTTGTATTTGTTTATAGCTTCTTCCATCAGTAACTTAGTAAAATGTCAGGTATGATAATAAAGAGTAATCTTGTATCACTTGAATATGATATCAAACAAATCAAGTTTGCATGTGCCACTGCGCATGTCTATTACAGTGCATGCTGTGATGGATTCTGTTGAAATCTGACAAACAAATATTTAGCAAGATTTTTATCGAAAATTGCAAGAATGTTTTCACCAATATCAGCTTGTACAAATGACCTATGAAAACCAACTGCATGATGGGAAAGATGAGGGCTTGTGTCATGGAAACATGTATAACACCTGGATATTGACATTAGAGTATTGATAAATAGTCCATGCTGAATATGAGATGTTTTCTATAGCTTTTACACTGTACCATTAAGGATGGTCTCCACTGGCTGCGGTAAGCTCTGCGGTAAGCCTTGCGATGATTTGTGCTTGTTCTGTAGGTGGAAAGGAATGACGAGGTCCTATCCACTGAGTTCACTGGCCATGTAGGCAGGACCTCGCCACTCCTCACCAACACAGCACCATTGCAAGGGTTACCGCAGAGCTTACCGCAGCCAGTGGAGACCACCCTTTAGTCCCATAATTCCATTCCAATCAAGATTCAAAATGGCGGCTATGCAAATCCCCTATTATCAACCTGCTTATTTCTCTCTATTTCAGGCACATACCAGGCCGATAGCTGGCAGTTAAGTATTGGGAAAGGTCGGAGAAGTTCATGAGTAGAAGAAAGGCGGTCCCACTCACCATAGAAAGCATTCTGAAACATTGCTGTTATATATCTCGTAGTCTTCATTTCAACAATTCAAACCAAACATCTACTGACAGACAAATATGACAGAGGGATTTTGATAAGGGAATAGAATCAGAATGAAAAAGTACCACCAAGGGAGTTCTGTCAGTGTATAACTAGGGTTTAAAGTTGGTTTAATTAATTTAAAATTAATTTAAATTGTTGGTTCCACTGATGTATTTATTATATATGTTCCTCTGCGGTTCAGAGGACGTCATGTATGAGTACCCAAACTGTTGATGATTATAGTTATTTTCCGATTTAATAATATAATATGTTCGGAATTGTTCATGCCGAAAAGTCGAATCATGACAAAAAAAGTGTATAATAGCAACGATGCCTTGCAAGAGAGAATATTGTGTAATATACATCATGTGTAATCTTATATCATCAGTGCTTGTAGCACTGCAAAATAAAACACGAGACATAAATTAATATCATATATACATAGAGAATATAAGCCGTGAACACACACAACCGATTTGGCTCACGATTGTCCCCCGATTTTGGTCTTCCAATGAATCCTAGGATTTCATTTCCAATCCGGGTTGACGTTATTTCAAAAACATATACCAGGACTTAAAATGAAACCATAGGATTTATCGGGAGACCACAATCAGGGGGCAATCGGGAGCCAAATCGGCTGTGTGTGGGCAGGGTTTAAGGTGTTTGATGAGTGAATAGTTTACACATTTTCTCTATTCTCAATTCTGGAATATGATGATGTCAACCAAGTGTGTACAAAATAAATGAGTATATTGTACTATTTTGTGGCTGAAACCTATCAATAGTTGTATAAATCCTAAATGTGAACCATGTGTAACAATAACTATATTATATTATACACATGTACAGCTTATTACTTTGAACTTAGTTACCGTGTTTGTATATTGTACCATTAGAATAAATAAGGCCCTAGTCCACTAAACCGATTCCCATGCGATTTTGCGTCGCAGAGGACCCTTTTCCACTAAATTCTGTAAGAATTGTAATTGTACTATTTTATTTCCAGCGTTAAACATATACATTGATACATTTGCGAAAAGGGATGTTTAAATCATTCTAATGAAAAATACCTTCAGAATCGCATGCAAATCGGCTTAGTGGACAAGGCCCTTTAGCTGATCATAGGGTTGTTTGTATGTAGGGATAATATATTGGGCCTTTCATGAGTGAGTGATCACGTCAATTACAGAAGGCTGAATAATGCACTGAGGACCTTAGATCACCTTGGTTGAGGCTACTTAGAGGATGCTCATTACCATGAAATATAGGCCTAACTGCCGTTTATCATCAGAGAGACACTTTGTACTCTAGTGGTGCATACCCCTTGTATATATTGTAAAGAGATATCATATCAACATCAATTGGAGTATATGGGTGAAGTCACCAGAAAATGTACAATTTACCTTCACCAATTCTCTCAAATAACCCGAATTTTAGGTGAAAATATAGTTCAAAATACTGTTCAATCGAACCAAACAATGCTAGAATGAATGCAATGCCGAATATACTCGAATTTACCTAGTATTGACTAAATTTGCGGCCTAATCTAGCAGAGAATTTACTAAATGTGTGCAGCTGCCAATTGTACATTTTCTCAAAATCTTACCCATATACGTGTATGCAATTACCCCTTGTAGCCATCAACGTTTTTGAGCGTCTTGAAGTGAAAAAGAAAATATATTCTTGTTCTGTCAATGGATGATGATGTCAGAAAGGTACAAAGTAATTTATATCTAGATGTATATAGATTATTTCTCATCCTAATCAGAATGTGTTAATTGGTGCATGTAGGACAAGTCTGTACATTCCACATCTAAACCTTCAGGGTCAGATCTTCAGAAAATGTACAATTCGCCCTCGCCTATCCTCTCAAATAATCCAAATCTAAGAGAGTAATGACGTTCGAAATGCAGTTTAACACACAGTCCTACGTATTACCGCGTTTCACCAACCAAATTTGGTTGTTAAATTGGTATGCGGTAAGAAGGGACCATAGAGTGGCCGGTGCCTCGCCCGCTCTTAACCACTGACACATGTTTGGAGCGTGAGGCTCTCTATGAGGGACTAGACAGGCAACATATTAAATTTGAATAAATGCTGGCTCACACTATTCTGGTATTGAAATAATTCAAAAATATTGAAATATTCGTCCTATTCTTTTGTGAATATTGAAGATATAAATTACACTCAGATATAAACAGTGCTTGAAATGGACACTCATAAATATGTGTCATTTCGCAATCCTCCCAAATGCTTAGTTAGTATAGTGCAACTTCAAGAGCCCCAGTCTCAGTAACCCTACACCTTGTGGTGACAGCCCAAGAGATGTTATGGGTAAAACGCGATCAAGCGCGCAGTGGGTATGGGAGATGTGTATCTGGACCCTCCGGTAATACGTAGGACTGCACAACGAAAGAGAAATCTTTAATCAACACAATGCCAAAGTTACTCAGATATGCAGAGCATTTATAAATTCTCAGTCTAATTTAGCAGTAGTTACCAAAGTTGTAGAGCTGACGATTGTACATTTTCTAAAAATCTGGCCCTTCAGAAGAGTTAAGCCCCATATCCAATGAGCCGATTATCTCGACGGGTGTAGTCGGAGGGAAAACTGAATCAAGGAGAAGATAACCGACTGTCAGGCAGCTGTCACACGGCTTTCAGTCGTGTCACTCCCGTCAAGGTTGGATTAATCTACCATCGTCAGCCTATTGTTCAATGTGTGATTTGTTACAGGAAAATGAGCCACAAGTCGCCAAATTGATATTTTTCAATGTGTATTATTCACAAGATCTTTCTGTTGAAATTCTGCATTTCTAAGATCATCCTATGGAGTATAGCTACTTAACTAGTAATTGTCTACCCAGAGATATTGCCAAGTTTTCTTCAAAAATAGAAATATCAAAGTTAGAATATATAGAAACACGTATTAACTGTCCAATTGTTTACCATCATTGGGATCTGCTTGATTTCATCTTTTCAAATATAACGGTATCTCAAAACCCATTTTCTAAATTTGTGACTCATTTTTCTGTGACACATTACAATTCTTATTCTCTCAGCCTACTGCCCGCTGTGGAAAATCGGTTTAGTGGAAATCACCTCATGGTAGAATAAAATGCATTCCGTTTGTATTTTCATTGATTCTGAATATAATTTCCAGTTGATCTCTAAATAGAATGAGGGGTTCGAATGCGATAGCAATAAACACGCATACATTTGGGTGAAATCGCCAGAAAATGTACAATTCCCCTTCATCAATCCTGTCAAATCATCTAAATTTAAGACAAAAATAAGGTTAAAAATTCAGACCAACATAACCAGATTGTTCGAATCAAGACAATATCACAAATGTACTCAGATATACTTAGTATTGGCCATTTCTCAGTCTAATTTAACAGAATTTACTAAATATGTAGATCTACAGATTGTACATTTTCTGAAGATCTGACCCATGTAATACAAATGTGTCCCTTGACTTTCAACAAGTTTCTAAAAATGTATTGATTTTGATCGATTTTTCCAAATATTAACGCAAAATAACAATCATCTTACAATAGTTGATAGCATGGGTCACACCATTGGTTCGTTACTATACTATTGATTCAGTATTGATGTATAGGTAATCGAATCGCACCATTCAATGTACAGGTATGTTTTGGTTGCTCTTGCATCAAATAAGTCCCTCTCAAATGTCATATGCCATAGAAAAATGAGTCACAAGTTGCAAAAAATGATATTTTTCAATTGTTTTTTCATAAGACCCCTTGAGCAGAATGTTTTCATTTTTGATGTGCTTAGTGCTGGCAGTAGCATAAATACATGTGTTAAATTACAAGACCGTGTATTTGATATATCCATGCATTTCGTAGCTCACTATCCAGTGATAGTGCACATTCTTTTTTCAAAAGTAAAAATATCAAACTTAAAATATAGAAATATGTATTAGCTGTATACCAATGTTTACTATCATTAGAATCGGTTTGATCTCATTCTCAAATATGATGGTATCTCAAAATCCTTTTTTATGCAACTTGTGACTCATTTTCCTGTGACACATCACATATGTGGATAGTGTTCCCACCGTTATAAAACAATGGAGTCCCATCTAATGTGATGTATATATATTATGCAGATGATTTTTTGTCGAGAGCTGGAAATATAGAGACAAATTATATATATATATATATATATAAAGTTAATATATATGAAGTATAAAGTTGATATGGACAATTCCTCAATGAATTAGACTTGGCAATAAAATTTCTATGAAAAGTCAAACAAAATTGTTCAAATGTTGTATTTGCGATCGAGCAGAAATTCGAATTAAAAATTATAATTGAGCAAGCAAATTTTGAGTTTTATCCTGTTTGAGCTTTTAAGAACGGTAAGAAGATTTAAATGTTGTCAACTTCCCGTAAGATTTTAACACTTGTTTGAACACCTTGTCTGTGTAAAGATTAAAATCGCAATCAAAGACTTTCATCCTTATTTCAAACATCAAAAAGAGGCGTAACGAGGGTAAATGTGTTAAAGGTGCACTCTCTGTTAGCGCCAGTAAAAAAACAAATATTTCTTCCATCCTTTTCCAACCCATCTAAAAGTCATTTGACCAAAATGTTGGACGATTCTGTCCAGTTGTTTTTGCTACAGGGCTTCTAAAACGTCCTTATTTGTATTTAGAGAACCTGCCTGAATCCTTTCCTATGATGACTTCACTTATTATCGCTCATCAGTGGCGGTTTTCTCTCAGCCAATGTGCCTTCAAATTCGTGTATAAACATATAACAGCAGCAGAATATTGATAAAGTCACTCCTATAAGTGATAATATGGTCAAATTTACCAGTACAATACATGTTTACAAAATACATGAGTAAATTTGGTAAGGTTGTCTTTGTCATACTTTAACAAACAACCGGCAGGCAGATATCGGCGAAGAAATGAATGAAGACGACTCCAATGAAGCTATGCTTTCATTTATTTACACTAAATTAAACAATCAACCTATTTACAAAAATGCTTTCATGTATGTAATAATACATTTATAATTATATAAATATCACCACATATAATTCTTGGATAAGGTTATATCACATTTATCTTTATTTCAATACTTTTTAAAAGCAAATACTGCTGACTCTCTTCTATGACAAGCTCTATACCAGACACTTCACCTGATATTCTACTCTAAATACATTGTGCTGACCAATCTTTAAAAATGTCCAAGTCAAAACAGGAAGATCTTAAAAGAAAGAGTCCTCCAAACCCATAGAAATTCCCTGAAGTGTTCTCATATTATGGAAGCCCCATCAAGAAGAGCTTTGCTATTGCGGAAACCATTGCCTCTCCCCTCCCTCTGCCCTCTGCAGTTGATGGCCCTATTATTGTCCGGTATCAAAGATAGTTCTTGATTGTTATTCCCTCCTGATAGACCCAGTATTGCGCCCTAATGATGATTCCCTCCCGTCCATGTAACTTTGTGGCGTTTTAAAGCTGTATTCTCAGCTAGAGTGACCTAAAAAAAAAATCAATTCTTCATTAGATCCCCCGAAGATTAGAAAATGAGGAAAATGAAAAAATAGCATCACATTCTCACTTACATTTTTTAATTTTTCATATTTTATTGTGCTCGACTGGCAATTTTCTAGAAGAGATGACAACTCATAAGGTTGTTAATCTGCTTTCCTGGCCGGGGTGATCCCAACGTATTTCTTTTTAACGAGTTTTTTCCCCCTTAAAATTGAGAGGACGTAAAAGAGGCATGTGCCAATCTAAGAGCATTTAAGGAGTCATTACAAAAATAAGAGGGAAATGACCAGAATCTAATACCTTAGCCTTTCAAATAAGTAGGAAAAACGGGCCCAAAATTCCCCAAAAACATATGATATTTATTCAGAGATTTGCCGGATAAGGCGTTTTTTTTTCAGTTTTATTTATATAACCATAGATTGTAACCATTAGCCTTAAATGAATTAAACAAAAAAAAAAAAATTTAGTCGAAACCAGCTGACATTGCTACTTTAATCAAGGGCTTAGTGTTGGAGCGGGATCATGCTCCCCCTGTTGGCCATCAAGAGCTTAGAGGCCGAACTACTGCTGATCACCCCCTCGGAGACCAGCCGAGCCGTGCGTTCCTTCGTCCTCTCCAGCTCGGACCATCGCGTCTCCTCGCCGACCTTCTTCGCATTGTTCAAAGCCTTGATCCTTTGAATCGACTTTTTGTCAGGGACCAGCTTGGCCCTCTCTTGTTCTTTTCGCCGCAGTTCTCGTTTTTCTTCCAATTTACGTTGAAGGTCCATTAGTCTGTCATCTTTTACTTCCGGTTTCTCATTACGGGTCTTCTTTCTCTGCTCTAGCCTGGTGGAAATATGGACCAAGTTAAAGTTTTGTCATCATCTCATCTCAGAGGAGTATTACGTCGCCTGGTATGATTTTTGTTATGGTTGATGGTTTGAAATGACTGGAGGGGGATGTTTGAGAGAGAATAATCATTTACTAATAGGAAAGGCTTTCAAGACCTATTTTTACATCATTCAGGATCAATATGAAACTTTCGTTCCAGACTGTGGTCTTAGTAATTTGTGAAATTGTGAAATGTGTGAGTCTCTGCCGAAGAGCTGAAATGCAGTACATTATAGGAAAAGGGAAAAGATCACACATTTAAATTGCATTTTTAAACCTGTCTGTCTAAGGTTTGTGTGTGTGTGTGTAAGTTAGTGCAAAGATAAATAGTATCAAATTTCGGATAAATAGAATTATTTTAGATTTTTTCAAACTTCCATTTTCAAATAACCATGTCTAATAATCTAGAAAATTTGGGAATTGTGAGCTTTTAAAATAAGGGATTTGATAAACTACAAGTTCAAAATCTAAACCGTGCAAGTCGACCTACTGACAGCATGCACTATATGGTATCCCGCTTCGTCCTCATACACAAGTATATATAGAAAGTATGTATATATATATGTCATATCAAAAGTACATGTATTTATAAGAATTATATGCCCTTATCTATCGATTTTAAAGACATTTTGCGAAATTTCTCCGGCCGATAAATTTACAAATTTGTCATCAATGACTACGTATTACACCACCTAATCGATAGATATCATGGACATATTATACTAACACAATACTGTAAACATATTTATTTTCACGCAGATAAATTTTCGCGCACTAATTCAAATGACACCTTATCGCGCGGATTTCCAATTCGCGCCGCAAGAAGTCTCACCCACTTTATGCAATAATTATACCTTTCTCGCAGGATTTATTTACATGCACAAAGGTGGGTGCGCTAAAATAGCGAAAATATATACTGCGCGAACATTAATACGTTTACAGTATTGCTCTAACTAAAATTAAATCATCTCCATTTTGTGCTACTGGTCTAAGTGTGGGGTGGAGAAAAAAACAGGTGATACACGTCGTGTTCTCTTTAATCATTCCCATGCAAAAATACATGCGTTTAGAAACCTTCCCTTGCCTTTTTGCCTCTGTGAGGCGCCTTGAAGTGAGCAAGAAAAATATCAGTTTTAATCTTTACAAAGGCAGGGCAAAAAGATTGCCATTTGAAACCGTTTCAAAGATAAGCATAGCGAAATAGAAAGACTACACTCTTTTTATCCATAAAACTTCTACTTCTAGGGATGATAATATAATATGAGATATCTTTATCAGAAATAACTTTATTTACGGAGGGAAATGGATATCGTTTATCAAGTTCAGAGATGGGTAGTGTATTCTTACTTTATCGCTGCGGACTTGCTCTGTTCTTTCCTATGTCGGGATATGGTTTCTAGTGTTGACATCAGCATCTCGTCCTTTGCCTAGTAAAAATAGTTTTTAATGCTTTTATTCGGGTTTATTTCGCAAGTAGTTAATACTATCAGTTACTCGAATGCAAAGGTTAACACAAAATTAACCTTTGGATATTTTCCGTTTTGAACAATGCGCAAGAGTACACTAAGTTTTGAATTAACCATGTAATAACTTTTAATGAACACATTCACATCAAGGTGAGTTAGAATAACATTATGATGTAGAAGTTTTAGTTAAAAATTTATTTTAATTTGGAAGCTTCAGTAGCGCGCCTAGTGGGTGAAGGTTGAATCAGCTTGTGGGTGAAATTTTCAGAAAATGCACAATTCATCTTCACCAATCCTTTCAAATAACCCAAATTTAAGTCAAAAGTGACGTTCAAAATGCAGTTTAAGAGAATGAAAGATATATTTCTAATCAACACAATGCCACAGATACTCTGATATACCCATTATTTACCATGTTCTGTCTAATTAAACAGAAGGTACCAAATTTGTACAGCTGCCGATTGTACATTTTCTGAAAATCTGATCCTTGTACTTGGATGTATATTGGTCAGATCTTCAGAAAATGAACAATCTGCAGATCTACATCTTTAGTAAATTTTGTTAAATTAGACTGAGAAATGGTCAATACTAGGCACATCTGAGTATATTTGATATTGGCTTGATTCAAACAATCCGTTTGGTTATGTAGGACTGAATTTTTAACCTTAATTTTGCCTTGAATTTGGATTATTTGAGAGGATTGGTGAAGGGGAATTGTACATTTTCTGGCGATTTCACCCATAAATAGCCTCGAATAAATTGACTCTACCTCTTATTTTGCTCTGAACCGTACCAACTGTACCAACATATGAGTTGAACCCATTTTTCGCCCCGCTGCCGAAATATTTAACTCAAAGATAGACACGATAATCTTCAATGACATAGTAACAATCAAACTTTCGATCTGGCAACTAGATTTGTAAAAAAAAAAAAAGCCCACAAACCCAGAGCCATAACACAGCTTATTCAGAGAACAGATTTCAGTATTCCTGAACTGAGTGATGAACGACTGCATAACAGCAGTATTCCAGTGATTTATTTTCAACATAATTTAATGATGATAGTACCTAACAACATTCATTAGTCTCATTCCATTGATGTCATGCACATGGGGATGATACTAGCAAGAGCCTAACTTTTATTTAAAGTAATAATTTAAACATATAATGGTATTATGGTCAATAGGGGATTTGTATGTGCCACTGCGCATGTCTGTTACAGTGCATCCTGGGATGGATTCTGATTGGCAACATTGTTATCGAAAATTGCAAGAAAAACAAATGCATACAGGGTGGGAAAGATAGAGGCTTGTGATATGGAAGCATGTATAACACAAGGATATTGATATTAGAGCATTGATACATATCTCATGCTGAACATGGCACAAAATGGCGGCTATGCAAATCCTTTAAACATTATTTATTTTACCTGTTTTGTCGCTAAGATGTCATCTCGTTTGTCCTCCTCCTCATTGGTCTGTTTAACTCGAATATGCTGAATCCTTTCTTTTAACTGAAGAGAAATGGAAATCAATTAACTCAGATTTATCCTTTTATGTTCAAAGACAAACAAAACAGTTGTCATAATTCTTGCGTGCACCTAAAACGAGTTTCTTTAATTTTTGAAAAGGGGAAAAAAATCAATGTCTGTTGATAAAGAAGACTATATAAAAACTGCTGACTAAGGAATTATAGATCAACGAACTTTACACAATTTGGCAAGTCCTTTATTATCAATAAAATGAGAATGAACAACTTTTTGTAAACAACTATAAGCGAGCAGTGGGAATAATTTTATATGTATGTGTGTCGAGTTCTGATGATGGGTATCCCAATATGAATACTTCTACACCTTTGTGTAAAGTGCGTTTTGGTAACTCTAGCTAACTCTCTATGTTCTAAAGTGCACTATATCAAATAATTGAACAAATGAATACATAAATCTGGAGAGAGGGGAAGGCACACCCGCTCCTAATAAAAACATTGATGAACCTCAGCAATAGGTTCCTATCTGTTATGGTTATGGTGAAATGTTTCAAAAGGATATTACTATGTGCCTAGAGTTTCATTAGCGTTGTACTATTATTTATAACTGTAGATAGAAGTGACTGAACACCTCCATTAATTATCTTCTTTTGATCGAATACAAATTGTTAACAATCAATCAATCATAAAGCTGGTATTAGCAATATTTGTGTTTGTTATTTGTCTGATGTGCAAGGATCTGGCAAAGATGTCCAATCAAATAAATACATAAACATAGGAATGTTTTCGCTTTATGTTCATGCATCCTAAGTACATAAATGTTACAATGATCTAATCTAAAGGGTCTAAGGTATAGATGAGATGGAAATATAGAAAAAAGCTTGACGAATAATAACATCTATTTGTAAGACTGTATATTGGAATTTTCTTTATAGTGAATGTGAACAATATAGCACATGTATATAATGATGATAATTTTTCTGTAGAATCTTATTTACTTGGTCATGGCAACGCACGAAATATAACTGCATCTTGTCAGTCATGCGTCTTTCTTTATACCAACAATAATTGTTAAACTGTTTCAGCCAATAAAATATTTTAAAAAAAAACAAAAAACAACGTTAAACTCGTTACCATGGGGATGGTTGTCTTTGAATAAAAAAATAAATGAATAAATATATATAATATTATAATGGATGAATGAACCAATATTTACTTCTGCAATGGACATCTCAGAGAGTAGGCCGTGGCCAGCTTTCTCTGAGAGATCGACGAGTTTGTGTCTGATGATAGGTGTCGCCTCCATCGCCCGGATCTGCTGGATGAGGGCCATCTTCTGCTTCATCTCCTCCTCCGCCTAGTGGGAAAGACAAGAACTATTAGATGGCAAGCCTTTACTATGTGGGTAGGTAGGATTGTATTATTTTTATTAATTCTGTTATCAGCTGGGTTCAAAAACACCCTAGATGGAAGAAGTGGAGGAGAAATAAATATAGATCGAATACTTCTTTAATAGATATATCAAAATAAAAGAAAAAAGAAAAGATATCTCAGTGTTTCATGAAATAACAAATATTCATAACCACTGCTTGTCTTATGTGAGCCTGAAGTTATCATTTCACTTATGTACTAACTATTAAGCGATTTCAATTTTGAAATTGAATTTTACCCCATAATTTCAAACATTTTGCCAATTATAACTTTTTCTTTTATACCTATCCATGGGTATATTTTGGTATCGCACGACAGCTTAAATCCAGTTTGATTATAAATAAATGGATTTTGAATTCACTTCAATTACAATAATTTCATGTTTTGATATTAATTTGCGGGGTGGGTATAAAGGTAAACACTCCAGGTCCAAACTCTCAGATCAGATATGAATGGCATGTCAGCCTACTTCGCTAATCGGTTTCCTGGCCCAGCGTTTTAATGGGAATATAATGACATTATGCGGTCTTAATGGACTTATAATGGCAGTTTGCCGTTTGAGGTGAGAGACTTTCCCTTCGTTTGAAGGGACTCTGTCATCTTTGGGCCTAGACTGTAAAGTTCAATGGTGTAAACAGATAAGAATGGTATGTCAGCTTACTTCACCAATCTGTTTTCTGGTTTAGGACTCGGCGTTTTAATGGGAATATAATGACGTTTTGCGGTGTTAATGGAATCATAATGGCACTTTGCAGTTTCAGGCGAGAGGCTTTCTCTTCGTTTAAAGCGACTCTCCAATCTTTGGACCTAGAGTGAATGCACTTTACCTGTTCCAGGGCTTGTTTCATCAACTCCTTGCTCTCCTCATTGACCTCCTGTACTATCCTGGCCTTGTACTCCTGGAGCTTGACCTTGGCTTCTTTAGCTCCAGCATGTGTGTCCATTACCTGCTCTACCAACGCTCTGGGGGAAAAATACAAAATGCAAAATGAGCAAATTTGATCTGTTACAGGTCACGATATCGCAAAAAAATAGAGTTTGAGATAACATTTGAAAAGATGAGATCAATCCGATTTCAGTGATGGTAAACATGCAAAACATATCTAAGAAGTTTTTCTATATTTTATGTTTGAAAAATGTTTGCAATGTTTCGCGGTGGGCAATTACCAGTAAAGTAACTAAATGTACTCCATGGGATGATGTCTGAAACGCATAAATATATTTTATACACTATCTTAAAATTTTGTAGATATACATTCATATGACATAGAGCGCAAATCCCTCCAAAATGAGAGCATTCCAACAAAGAGATCTTGCAAATAAATCACTTTGGAAAATACCATTTTTGCGACTTGTGATTCATTTTCCTGCAATTCATCACAAATGGGCGGGACTTATGTCTTTCATAACTCTATAACTAGAATATAACCAGCCTGTTATGCTAAGGTTCCATGGGACTGATATCCATTGGCTCTGACTATTGAGAAGCCACTTTATATACATGTGATTATGTCTCTTACCTATCTATGTTTATATGTATTTATATTAAGTAGATTAGATCATATTCTAAATGATGGGGACCTGTATACATTACAGATAGTACTCCTTTTTCCATTCAACCTCTAGTAGGCTTATATTTACATTTGTAAATGTCTTATGGAAATAAGAATCTATTATTATTATTAGAAACTCTGACTAAAAGGTAAGAATATTCAGGTACTTTTAGTGCTTAGTGTAAGGTCATGTGTATGTATGGAAATGTATTTTAAAGTCTCTATTCTATAAAGAAATTGGTGCATGTATGTACATCCATATGATAAATACCACTCTTACTCTGGACACCCAAACAGAGCAATTCATAATCGAAATTAAAATATTTAGTCTCATCGTGAATCTAACAGCATTATTAACTTTCTATTTAATTAAACAGTTAATTTACTACTTTGATTTATTGTTCTTTTGCCTTGGAAAAGTTTCCGCTTTTTTTAAAAACCTGACATTTATCCTGATATAGGGTTATTCTATTCTTATTATCTACATAATGTTGTCTCTAAAATACTACATGGGTTAAAGTGGGTCTCTAAGTATAACTGAGTACATAACCTTTTCACTGTTTAAGTGTTTTGTTGACCTCATTGTACACAGGTCCCCATTTGAGAATCCATCTGAGATTCTTTCATGTTCTTTTTGATAGACAAAATGCTTGAAATCAAAATCAAAAATCCCTATCATCCCTTAGCACACAACCTTTTCACTGTTTAAGTGTTTTGTTGACGTGATCGTACACAGGTCCCCATTTGAGAATCCATCTGAGATTTTTTTATGTTCTTTTTAATAGACAAAAGGCTTGAAGTTCAAAGGCCAGCTATCACCTAATGCACCTTGAATCGTTCAAAGTAAAGTTCAGATCTCACGTATTATTATCTATAATAGGACTGAAAATTTCAGGTAGGACCCTCTCTAATAGGGGATTTTGATGTCTCACTGCGCATGTCTACTGCAGTGCATGCTGGGATGGATTTTGTTGAAATTTGATATAGTAATAATATTTGTCACGTTTTTCATCGAAAATTGCAAAAATGTTTTCATCAATAACAGAGTTTGCATAAATGATCTATGAAAACCAAATGCCGGAAATTGCAAAAATATTTTCACCAATATTAGAGTTTGCATAAATGATCTATGAAAATTAAATGCATGATGGGAAAGGTGGTGAATGGTGTTATGGAAACATGTATAACACATGGTTATTGACATTAGAGCATTAATAAATAGTCCATGCTAAACATACATGACATGTTTTCCATAGATTTTACACTGTACCATTAGTCCCATAATGCCATGCGAACCAAGATACAACATGGTGGTTATGCAAATCCCCTATTAGGACGCGTTACTCATGTTTATTAGACAAAAGTCTTGAAGTCAAAAGGCTTGAAATCACCTAATGCACTTTGGATCATTTAAAGCAAAGTTCAGACCTCACGTATTATTATCTATAATAGGACTCACATCAATTAAAAATTCAAGAAGTACAAAAACAATTCCCCTATACCTCATCACTTCCTCCTCTTTGAGTCTCCTGTCCAAGTATTCCTTCATGAGGCGGTCAGCCTCGGCCTTCATCTCAACCACCTTCTGTTTGTTCTCTTGAATGAGGTTAGAGCGCGCGAGGATGGCGTCTTCATGGCTCAGCTTGCCCTCTAAGCGGCGCCTCTCTATTTCTGCCAGTTCTTTGTCCAGGTCGGATTGCCGCATTTTGTTCTGCCATTGCAAGAAATCTGAAGCATCTCGCGCACCTGCCTCCAGACTCTCCAGCCTTTGTGACAAAAGGAAAGTGAAGAATTGTTGAATAAATGAAAGAATTTTTTTTTGTTGAGAATTTCAAATAAATGAAAGAACGTGAAGAATTGGGAATTAGAATGAAGGTGAAGAAACTCAAAAATTAATAAAGGAAAAGTTCTTGTCAAATTGAGCTTGTGATTGGATTATGATAAAAAGTATTATATTCTACACCTCATGGCTTCATCAAATATCTGGTTTTATGTTAAAAATAATCTCGGACGATGTGTAATAAAAAGTAATGAAAGGCATCTGTGTAATGAACGTAAATCAGGGTCAGATCGTCAGAAAATATACAATTTAACTTCGCCAATCCTCTCAAATATCCCAAATTCAAGGCAGAAATGAGGTCCAAAATACAGTTTAAAATAACCAAACAGATAATGTGGGTCTAAGCAGTACTATATATATACTCAGATATATACCTAGCATTTATTATTTTTCTGCTAAATTTATGAGAATTAACTGAATATGTAGAGCTAACGATTGTACATATTTTGATAATCTGACCAATATGGGTCAGATCTTCAGAAAATGTACAATTGGCAGATGGTCATTTTTTGTTAGTAAATTTGGTTAGTTAGACTGAGAAATGGCCACTACTGAGTATATTTGATATTGCCTTAATTCAAACCATCTCTTTGGTTATGTTGGACTGAATTTTTAACCTTATTTTTGTCTTAAATTTGGATTATTTGAGAGGAGGATTGGTGAAGGCGAATTGTGCATAGTTTGATGTTCTGACCCATATGCAGATGCGCCTGGGTTCGAACCCACGGCAGTCTCATGTCACTGAGCCAACCCAGCGCTTTAAAATATTTAAAAATCTAGAATAAATTGCTTGTTTATATTATGTTGGCACTCGCAGCTAGAACATTGGAATCAATTTGCTAATTCGGACGTGCTACTTTTCATTTTGACCTGAATCATGATTGAAAATTGAATACAAATTCAAAATGTTTGATAATAATTAAGTCCTATACATTTGATTTAAATCTCTTGTAATTCACAAGACCACTTACTTTTTCAATTGTGTTTCTTCCCGTTTTTGGTACAATTTTCCCTCTCGCAAAATGGCTGCTGCATTCAACTTCACAGGGATGTTGTCATTCTGTCAAAGAACAGCATATTATTATTATCATGTAATTCATATACAAGATCATCACTCGCCATTTTACGACAGTTTTCTTGCTGTTCAGATGTTTACGTTCCATTGGGAACAGTCTCCATATACATAAATCGATAATCCGATAATGTTTTAGCCTATAAATGTGATGCGTCTCAGGAAAATGAGTCACAAGTCGCAAAATTGATATTTTTCAAACTGATTTATTCAAAGGTTCTGTGTTGTAATGTCCTGACTTTTGGGGAGATTAGCGCCTCAAGCCATATAAATATATGTATCAAATCTTAAGACAGTGCATTCAATACATCTTTGTCTTTCAAGGGTTATCCACTGGAGAATATCTAGTTACTTTACTGGTATTTGCCCCTCCTAAAATACTGCAAACCTATTTTTTTTCTCAAAAATAAGAATATCAAACTTAAAATATAGGATTACTTATTAGATGTCCTAATGTTTACCATCATTGGAATTGGCTTGATCTCATCTTTTCAGATATGATCATACCTCGAAATCCATTTTTTTTGCGACTTGCGACTCATTTTCCTGGAACACATCACATTTGTAGAAATGAAACTACTGTGATACATCAAGCTATATCACAACAAACCTCAATAAGTATTGAAATAAATTGATTGTTTGTAAAATTGCGCTTTGTCTAATAGCTGGAAAGCTGCCTAGTTTACTCGGATGATTATTGGAGAGAACATAGTTATTGTTGTGAAGGTAGAACTGGAGTATTTTATAGAGTAATCTGGGGCGAGTCAAATACGCCAAGTGATAATTAAATAGCGACTGTCGCAGATTAATCAATACCTAATCGAAGAAATCCTTGTGCCTCTGTGAACTTTAATGAACATGTTCAAGGATTTTCTGTCCAACCAATAAAACGTGATTAATTTGAAGATCAAAGCTGAATGCACAACAAACCTAGAAACTTTTTTTCACAACATAACAAGGCATCCCTGAGAAGGAGAATGTTTTGCTGAGCTTCACACTTGACAAAGGCAGGAGGAAAGATGTCTTCAAATAAATGTTTCCATCTGATTTCCAGGAAATTGCTTTCATTGGCATGATTCATTCATATTGCTCGACCGCCAATATTATCGTATTTAATAATAAATTTATTTCTCGAAATTTCAACGATGTGATAATTTTGATTTCAAGAAGCGAAAAACAAAACCTACATCTAGGATAATTATATCATAAACAAAGCATGTGGGTCAAATCGTCAGCAAATGTACAATTGACCTTCACCAATCCTCTCAAATAACCCTAATTTAACAAGAAAATTAGGTTCAAAATACAGTTCAACATAACCAGACAGATTTATTGAATGAATACCATACAAAATATACTCAGATACACCTAGTATTTATCATTTTTCACTCTAATTTAGCAGAATTTGATAGATGTATAGAACTGTAGATTGTGCATTTTCTGAAAATCTGACCCATGTAGTCATTGTTTATACATAGGGGTGGGGGGAGGGGGGGGGGGTCATTTAACAAATACAGAACTAGTATTTAATCAAATAAGACGTACGTTTCAGATATATTGATCTATATCGAATGATATGGTTGAGCATTCAAATGTGAATACACGGTCACAAAAAAACTCTTTTTCTGAGAGAAGCACTACTGAAAGTTCATCTAAAATATTAACTTGGGTAGACCTCATTTCCTTTCAGGTGCATATAACCTTTCTAACCTTATCAAATGTGCATTTGGATAGGCTGTCTGTTAGACTTTCAAATCGCTGTAAGGATATATTAATAGTTTAGTGGATTCACAATAGAAGTCATAGCTACATACAGAACAGAAATGAAGACATTTGAAAATACAAAATGTGATGTGTTACAGTAAAATGAGTCACAAATCGTAAAAAAAAGGATTTTGAGATATCATCATACATGAAAAGATGAGATCAAACAGATTCCAATGATGGTAAACAGTAGGACAGACGATAAGTATTTCTATATTTTAAGTTAGATAATTATTTTTTTAAAAAAAAATCAGTTTGCAATATTTGTGGGTGGTCAATTACTAGTATAGTATAGTAGGGTGCATTTCATCAGCCTCATTTTATTTTGGGGGGAAGTATGTTTTGAGGATTGATTCCCATACAGAATTTTATGCTCTTTCATTTGAATAGGGTCCAACCTCTGGGAAATGTGGGACTTGGTCACCATGGCAACCAAATGGAAAATAACCACCAAAATGGAATGTTTTGGGTACAAAATGAGAAATATTCCATTTTTATTATATCGTGCTGCATATCAAATCGAAGCATTCTTAAAGACGAATCAAACTGTGCGCATGCATTTGTTCTACTAAGGATATCTATAGGATGACCTTAGAAACGCAAAGATATATTTAATACACTGTCCTGTAATTTAGTCTATATGTCTTCATACGACTTGGAGCATTAGATATCCTAATTAAAATGGGAATATTCACACACAGAGATCTTTTGAAGAAAACGCTTTTAAAAATATCATCTTCACAACGTGTGACTCATTTTCCTGAAACGCATCTCGAATTAGAAGCAATGGCCAATTACACATATTAATCAGGGAGACCTAATTCAGACAATGGGACCTCACCTATTTTCAATGAAGCATTATGTAAAATGTTATTTTTATTCTATGTTATTTTAAGTAGATACCTACCAGCATGCCACTCGGAACTGGATGCGATTTGTGTCTGTCAAAGTCAAGTTTGCTTTCCTCTTCAGCCATAATAGATTGAATTTTCTTTTGTGTCTTTTCAGACTTCTCTGGGTTGGCGCATAAAAACTGTATTCTGCTAGCTTCCATAAGCCTTTCCTTTTGTAAAAGATAAGATTTTGATGTGAAATAATACTTAAGAATTGGAATAGGAGAAATATAGGGGAATTTGATGATTTTCTGTTATTGAGATTTAAAATTTCCACCTCATAAGTTGCTTTAGGAAGTGTATTTATTATATACAAATAGAGTTGAGAAATAATGTAAAATACCTTAATGTACTCGGTTATGACATGCAGCTTATATAAGATATTCTCATATTTTTGTATTTCTATATTATCCGTTTTAAAACAACAACACAATGAGATTGGGGCAAAAAATGTAACTGTCATTCATGAACATGTTTTTTGAAATAAAGGAAACTTTGGGCTCCATTGAATAACAATAACAATATTCAACATTATATAAAGGTGAACCAGCTGAAGCGGAAATTGAACCAAAACTCTTTTTAATTCATAAATTACTTACTTCAGCATCTCTGCGATTCAGTTCCTTGTGCATGGCTATTATGGACTGCTCCTTGGGTTCCTTATACAGGGCTTTAGGTACTGGACGATGCATTTGTAAGTGGGGAATCTAGAAGCAGAGCATGAGAGTACATATTTAAACCCTGCTCACACACAGGCGATTTGGCACCCGATTGCCCCACGATTTGGGTCTCCTGATGAATCTTAGGATTTCATTTCAAATCCTGATTTACGTTTTTGAAATAACATAAACCATGGTTTGAAATGAAATCTTAGTATTCTTCAGGAGACCCAAATCGGGGGCAAATCGGCTGTGTGTGTGCAGGGTCTTAGTATAGAGGATTTGCATGTACCACTGCTCATGACTGTTGCAGTGCATCCTGGGGTGGATTATGTTGACGTCTGACATGCAAATATTTGTCAACATTTTTATTTAAAACTGCAAGGATGTTTTCACCAATATCATAGCTTGTATAAATGAGATATGAAAACCAAATGCATGATGGGAAAGATACAGACTTGTGTTATGGAAACATGTATAACATATTGATGTTGACATTAGAGCACTGATAAATATCCCATGCTGAACATGGCATGTTTTCTATCGATTTTACACTGTACCATTAGTCCCATAAATCCATGCAAATCAAAATTCAAAATAGCGGCTATGCAAATCCCCTGTTTGCATGGTACTTATTCCTCAAAATGGCTGTAAATAATCTTTATTTAACATTGTAGACTAAATGTCTCCTCTGTGACATATACTGATAATTTGAATTTGAATAAGTCAAAAACCTAATCGGCACTCTTCGGGAGACCTAGAGTTCTAGACCTGAGCGACCGCATTGTATACTCCATCAGCAATAAAGGATTTTTGAATTTGAATTTGAATTTGAATTGTTTAATTGTCTAAGATGAAATAAACACAGAACAACCCTAAGTCTCTCAGCGACGTAATATTTGATGCTCTATGGTATGGGCGGATACTCTTGACGCAGTACATAGAATATCACTCTCTCACCTCGAATCAGGGGTAATTATATCTATAAATCTACAGTGAATGAAATAAATTAATCCAATTAGGACAAAAATATCCTTTACCTAATTTTACCCCGTCATGATTTGATATTAGGTATTGCACTATATTGATAAAATATTGGTTTATGAGTCAGAGCTTCAGAAAATGTACAATATGCAGATCTACAAAATAATTATTTAGTAATTTTTTGTTAAATTAGACTAAGAAATGACTAATACTGGGTATATCTGAATATATTTTATATTTCCTTGATTCAAACAATATATCTGTTTGGTTATGTTGGACTGAATTTTTAACCTTAATTTTGTCTTAGATTTGGATTATTTGAGAGGATTGGTGAAGGCAAATTGTACATTTTCTGGCAATTTCACCCATATACAGATACGAAAGGATCCCAGTCAGGCAAACCTCGCCCCCCTCCCCCCTCGCACACAACCCACCGACCCCACTCTCATTATTCATCAATGTAACTGCAGTAATCGTATAAGGGTCAGATTTTCAGAGAATGTACAATTCCCCTTCACCAATTCTCTCAAATAACCCACATTTAAGACAAAAATGAGCTTCAAAATGCAGTTTAACATAACATAACTGATACATTAAATCAATGCGATACCAAATATACTCAGCTATTCCCGGTATTCATCATTTTTCAGCCTAATTTAGCAGAATTTACTAAATGTGTAGAGCTGCCAATTGTACATTTTCTGAAAATCTGACCCATGAGCACTCACTGGTTCAGGCATAGGCACACTCCTCGGTCTGGGCTGTGTAATATTGAAAGGCTTCACTTCCGTGTTTTTAATTTTCGTCTTCGGAGGTTTGACTTTGTTCTCGATTTTTTCTTTTAGCTGATCGACCAAATCGGCGAGCTCTGGTAACCAACTATAAAAGAACCAAGTTGGGAATTAAAACCTGTTTGCGGCAATGCCGACTCATTGTTTAATTATTAGATTTTTTATTTCAGATTTTTTGATTGACGGAAATGTCGCTGCAAAGTACAAAAATGGATAGTCAGGATTTACAACTTGTTTGCCGACTCATTATTTAATTATTAGATTGTTTGTTATATAAATGGTGAATGACAAAGAAAAAAACATATGGAGAAGATTATATGGGGACATCGAAGAACTAATTACGTCAAGTAAATAACACCCCTGTACTGTAATATATGATTATTTCATCTTGATTTGTTTAAAGAGTTGTGCACTCGCCGAAAATAATTCCCAATAAATGTGGTATCATATCGGCTGTAAATCTTGGTACGGCCGCAGAATGCATGTATCTGATTCTAACTACATTTTCAATCTTTTCTGGTATTAACCATGTTTTTAGAACTGTATAAGCCAAGACGGCAGGCAACTGAATAAAGTCCTTTTGCAAAAACAAAAAAAGATTGATTGTTATTAAGATATTTCAACTGACGAAAACGTGCAACTTCTAAATGTTAATGTTCATTCTGGATTTAACATGTCTCAATACCCTAATCGATTTTTAATGTCTAACTAAGTACAGGGTTATTAATGTTTTATTACCTTAAATGTTAAACATGTATTCATTTATGAATTTATGTATTACTCTGAAATGTATCAATGGATGTGTAAATTGTATTGAATAGCCTGGTGCAATGATTTATGCTGGCGCGATGTTTTAAGCTGAGGCAATGATTCATATTGTGAAACAACTGGGAGCTATTGCTCTCAGAGAGAGGGTACAGAAATACATATTCCGGCTGAGAAAAGACCTTCAAGGTAGCACCCTAGAAAATAGCATTAGTATGGAGGACGGTATCGCATGCTGCGTTGAACAAATTCAATTATTTACTGACCGAAGCAGCGGAGACAGAAGAGTTGTTTGAACAAAGGAATTCTCATAACATTTGGTCCACTCATCCTTCATCCACGTCCGCAGATTCTTCTCGTCCAGGAAAAAGTTGAGGAACTAAAAGAGAGCGATTCGAGAAAATGTAAATTTTGTAGAAACAAATACAGAGTTAAGGGCCTAGTCCACTAAGCCGATTCTCATGCGTTTTTGCGCCGCAGATGACTCTTTTGCCCTAAATTCTGTGAGAATCGCATGAGAATCGGCTTAGTGAACTAGGCCCTTTAAACAATAATGTGAATTTTTTTGTAGGAAAACTTTTGATGATATCTGTATAAGTTTTCTGATTATGTCGTAGAAAATAAAAACTTTAAAAAAAAAAAAAAAATATCACGCCGTTCACGTATGTTACCATAACTGGACTAATTAACGTGTCATTTTGTTCATAATTTAAACCATAATATCTAGTATATTGTGGAAATTACTGATCAGATCTTTTATTTCCATGGAAAATAAAACTAGGGTGAACTTGTCTTCATCCATCTTCATTTATCCCTCATTGATATTACTTGTTGATGTCAATGGCCTGATGAGCTATTATTAGCGAAACCATGTAGTGCCAAACCGATGACATTGTCATTGGGAGGAAGGAGTTTATTTGACTCTAAAAAATCATTATGTCATGTTGGGAATTTCTGGAATTTTTGGATTTAAATTCCTTTTTAATCTCATTTGATTTGATTAATAATGACATTAAAACGCCTTGGATACAGATTCTAAGCAACAGGCGCAGATTAGATATTCTTATATTTGTTCATCTTTATATTATCCTGTTTAAAACAACAACACAATGAGCCTGGGGCCAAAAATCACTGTCACTCATGAACATGTTTTTTGGGGGGAATTAAAAATCTTTTAATGTATGTTAACCAAACGCTGAGTCTCCTTGGCCTAGGTCGACACATCCGTCCGTTGGGCTTAACCATTGAAACAACTCAACTGGGCCAATCACGGGAGAGTTACTCCGGGCCCAAACGGCTAGCTGGAGTTTCAAACGCATTCTCAGCAAAGTCACACAAGCAAGTGGACGTGCAATCGCAACGCGCAAGTTTTTCTCTCCCACCACCATCCTCCTTTACTCCACCAAAGAAACCATAGGTCAAGGAAAGGACACAGAGTCTTCTTGTGTTCAAGCAAAGGAAAACTTAAGGCCAGGTCAGTGCAAATATAGGCCAAAGTCATCCGGTCAATGACCTAATTAAGGCCGACCTGGTCAGACCCCCTATTAATTAATTGGTTAATTAATTAATTATTAATTATCAAATATATATTATTAATATCTGATACACAGCATTTTATACCCGGCATAGCCGTGTCAGGCGGACTCCCAAGGGACACCTTGATCTGTATAATGCAATTTTCAATAATCAATTAAACATGGGACTTCCCATTGTTTAAACAAGGTTACAGATTCTGGATATGTAACCAGCAAGACGTGACATTATTAAACTATTACGTAATATTATGCAACTTCAATGGACCTTATAACAGCAACTTTATGAACTCCATTTTCGTGTTATGTAATATTATGTCACGTCAGCAAGCAATAAAAGATTTATCCCCAACTCAAATCTGAATTTGTTTAATGTGAAATAAAGGAAAATGTGGGCTCCATTGTACAAGAGCACAACGAACATTGTATCAATGTTTGCCAATCAATCAGATTTGTTTAATTTGAAGTACTTTATTCTGCTCACACATTACAGTGGATACAGATCTAAACAAATTCGTAGAAAATGTTTACAACCTGATTTACGGCTTCAAACATTAAGTAACAATAAAGTTTAGTCCCATCCAACGATCTCTCTTAAGTAAATAAACCCTACTACAACTTTATAAAGTAAAATAAGTAAAAACACTCTACTACTTATTTATTAATGAATTAGGAATCCGCTGGAAGACTAAAATTAACTTTCAGATGCGGGTCTCCTTTTTGTACAACTCTTTTGTATAAATAAGAAATACATTGAATTGAATTGAAGTATGAAGAATATAAATCATGACCTATCAAGCTTAAAGGTAAAATCCTGCACCAGTGCAATATGCTAGGCTCAAAGCCTTTCAGATCAGATAAAAATTGTATGTCAGCGATTGGACGCCTACTGTGCTAATGGCGTTTCAGGGCCAGAAGGGCGTCCTAATTTGATTATTATATAATGGCATTTTGTGGTACTAATTCGATTATAATATGGTATTTTGCGCTATAAGATCCACATAATTAGCCTGTGTCATACCTATTGGTATGGGGTTACTATACCCAATGTCAAGAAATTTAGAATAAATAATACCGTCTTTAGAGGCTCAGAGTTGAGAGAGTCCCTTCAAACTGAGGAAAAGACTCTCGCTCCAAACCGCAAAATGTCATTATAAGCGCAGTAGGCGTCCAATCACTGACATACAAATGGTATGTCAGTGATTGGACGCCTTCAAGTTTGATCTAAAGTTGATATCATAGACTATAACAAAGAGGGTTCCCTTAATTCACTTGTACTCGTTCACAAGAAACACTGCAGCACATAATATTTAGAAATTGATGGTAAGAAATGTAAAGAATACCTTGTACATTTTGTTTGTATCCTGAGACCTTACGAACCGTCTCAATTGAGCCACTCCTATTTCATCCAACCTGAACAATATCAGATAACAGATCACTGAAAAGAAATGTAGAAACATCCTTACTGTAGGTCGAAATGGATATTGAATATATTTTGATGATAATAAAATATGAAACATGTTACAGTGATATTTCATTCTCTTCAGCGGAACCATCCGGGGTTGAATGTATATATTATGCTTCACCAGGCTGTTCAGCAACGGTGGGGTTCGAACCCAGTACCTCTGGTCTTCCCCTAATTCCTGGGGTAGTATGTATACAACCATCTATTGCTGAGAGAAAACGGTTTACAGATGAGTCACAAGTCGCCAATAATGGGGTTTAAAATATTATCATATTTGAAAAGATGAGCTCAAGCCGATTCTAATGAATTGTAGTGTTTCTACATTTTATGTCTGATATATTAATATTTGAAGAAAGGTTTGAAATATTTCTGGGTGCATGGACAATTACCAGTAAAGGAACTACATACATAGGATCACCATCTAAACGCAAGAATATATTTAATGCACAGTCTTCAAATTTGGTACATGTATTGATATGCCTCAAAGCGCTAAACCCCCTTGAAAATCAGAACATTCCAACAAAAAGATCTTGTGAATAAATCACTTGGGATAATATAATTTTTCTGACTTGTGACTCATTTTCCCGAAACACATCATATATTTGTATAATGTATCGTGCATAGTGTCACAGTCATTAGTAACCCAGTCTGTAAGCACTTGAGTGGACGAGAAATAGCGCACCAGTCCACGGTGGGGTTTGAACCCAGTACCTTTGGGTACAAAGCCAGCACCTTAGAGTTAGACCGCTACCCCACCCCTCCCATTAAATGTAAAAATAAAACATATTAAAAATGTCATCAATTCATCTATCTATAATTAGCTTTCCCTGTTCAACAATCTTACACCGATCACGATAGTAATGCATGCTTTAGAATGTGTGATATACTATCTTACATGAAGGGATAGTGGTACATTATTGATACCATATTGTGAACGACAACCTCATGCATTGATGATGTTACCACATACTTAATATTCTTGGGAACAGACAAAGCATTCTGTGAAATAGTGTACATTGAACCAGATTTATTTGTGAATGCTCACGATCCATATCTTCAAGTTAAAAATAAATGTGACATGATGTTAAATCTTGGTATGAATGAATAATATAAATGGCGATTTGGTATTTTCGAGGGAGCATGCATGCATTGTTTCATGCTAACAATAGTCACTTACCATGATCATCCTTTTTAGATGTACAGCAAATTTAAGAAACATTGGTCATTTTTTTCTTCAAAGATTTCACAAAATAGTTAAAGTGTAAATCATCTCAATTTAAATCAGATATTTCTATTTACTGCATTGAGGCAGGTACATAATAATTCTTGTATCGTAATTTTTAATTCACAGCCGTATAACGGCTATAATAATTAGTTTCTAAATGAGAGCTCCGTATAAATCGCTAGATTCGCGAAGTTGGAGAATCAGAGATATATATCTGTCGTACCATTTAAAAAACTATGGGTTATTCTACGCATTATTGTACCTTTGTATAAGTTTTCTTCCGATCGTAGCACATGCTTTCCATCACGAACAAAAAATCCGTCTGTGACAACCTTGAGAATGATATTATAGCGGACACATCCGGCAAACACTTCTGTGATGAACGTGTGCATATTTTCATCCAGGCCCTACAACAACAAATATTTAAATTAAGGACAGAGACGCACCGAAAGATTACACTCACAGTTCTTTATATATATATGGGAATTTAACAAGTACTGAACACGAACGACTTTCAACCGGTTAGCAGTAGGCCTAATTCCACCAAAATTGAACAGACAATCGGCCCCGGGGTGCCTGAACATGTTTGAGGATCGTCATCATGTACGTAAAATTCTCAAATATTAGCTGACAGATTCCCACCCGAAAATCTGAGTATTTATTTTCTAAAAAGGTGATTGATTCAGTAAGACAGGGGTTTATCTTGTCTTCATAAAGATATTACCAGTTTACTGAATAATTATTATTGTAAAGATTATCACGATAATTAGATCAAATACAAATGATGATATTCATTTTCCAAATGAATACAATGTACAGTGGTACCTCTCTATTAAGATCACCCTTTGGACTGAATGATTGTTGGTCTCATAGCGAGTTGGTCTCTTTGGAGGGCTCTAAATGTAATAAGAGGGAATAATTCGGGACTGGGAAAACTGGTCTTAATAGAGGGGTGGTCTCTATAACGAGGTGGTCTTTATGCGAGGTTCCACTGTACATGTATCCCATGAAAGGTGATTAGTGAAATCATTATACCTGAACTCTTTCCAAAATCCCCTCAATGTGGTCCTCCATAGAAACTTTATTGGGATCGTATGTATCCAAGACATTAGTGCAAATCCGCACCATGTCTCTGTGACTGAGTTCCATATTTTCTGTTGCGTATGCCTACAAAAGAGAAAGACATCCAGTACCAACAAATGAAATGTAAAGATTTAAAAAGAAATAGTTGAAAGATTTGAGGCAACTCAACTGAAACAAACCATGTTGTTAATTTTGTAATTTTGTCTTTTATTTGGCGACCCTGACGCGTTCCGCCTTTCTTGGGCTTCTTCAAGAAAGTTTAAAAAGAAAGTTGAGTTGCCTCCAAAGTTTCTATCAAACTCATGTTTGGCTTCTTAGAATTAGTTAGATTTTGAGGTTAAAAAGACTATTATATCATGAAGGCTTCCCATCTAGCTGTATATGAGAAAACACCATCCATGAAAACATTATGTCTCAGTGAATTTCATTTAAATTTTAAAGTAGAGTCAAATAAAGTCAACTTCCCTACTATCAGGGAAGTACTACTCTGCATGCCATCCTGCTAGGGTTGCTTCGGATACTCACAAAGATATGGGTTTGAAATTGAGGAGTTGGGAAATACGTGACATAAATAGAGAGAATGGAACGGGGTGCTAGTAATTGAATAATTACTATAGTACCGGGTTCCATTCACTATTGATTATATGCTCCGAGCATAGACACATATTGATATATCAACCTTTGTTTTTGGTTTTGAATCGTCATAACTTATATTTTAAATTTAGATTTTAAATTCAATTTTAATGTTAAATTATGACGATATTATTATATCATGTCAGACATAAAGTATCTAAAAGCTGAAAGAAAACCCAATTCGATTTTTTATTGTAGACGTACAATAAAAATATGTTTATTGCACCCCACTTATTGCACCTGTCAAATGGATGCGCATATAATAAAGTAGTTAACACAATCAAGAAAGGAAAGGAAATTGGTTGCCTTTGCCTTTGGTCTATAGCCTGTCTAGATATCTATGATTATTTATCTAATATTTGATCATGCCCTCAAGTATATTAATTTGTAATACACATGATATGTTAGCTATAAAACCAACATCGGTGGTGTTTATAACCGACATGAATCACCATTATCCGATATTTATTTTATTTTTTACAAAGTTAAAGACTGAGAGTGAGAGAATAATACACACAATGATATGACAGACTGAGAGAGATACTCTGACTGAGTGCGACTTCTCTCCGAGTACCGTACGGTAGGCCTACATTGTTTTGGCTTTTGGTTTGCTGTCAGTTTTGTTGCGTTAACAGAGGCCATAACTTGGCTGTGTACATAGGTAATGACTAAACGTTTAACAAATTAACAAGTTTAGCCGAAATGACGCAAACCAATCCCTACCGTCGATCTAAGTAAGCCCCTATAGCGGTTACATCGGCCACAGACAGTCGGTCAGTTGACAGTTGTTCCACTTCTAGTTCACCAGACAAACACCTGTCGACTACCGCGACACATATTATTAATACGTTGGTCGGGAAATAGCTCTCAATCAAGAGCCATTTGTCACCCAAGATTTAATTACATACGATTCTAATTACAATATATGACTTACTTGATTAGATGAGGGTTATACGAAGTTCAGAGACGAAGAATCTTATCCCACAAGTCGAGTTTTACATACGATCGACCACCATTTGTTTACTGGCAACGATGAGATGATAAGGCGTTCATGATATAGTTTCGTATAATATTTACAAAACATTGCTGTATAACTATATTAAAGGAGATATGGTAATTATTTTAGAGAATGTAACTCCTTCGACTATTTATCAAAGGCCATTATTTATCATAGCCTGGAAATATTGCGCACTTTGTATCCGAAACTAAAAAGCCAACGACACGCTCTACGAAGGGTTAATCGGAAATGCTCGGCAATACTCGGTATTGTTCGGCACGCGTCTTGTTTGGGTGAGTTGTTGGCGCGTCGAGGCCGAGCAGTGGATTAGTTCAGCACGAAGGAATACATCACTATTTGGATTCTATACGGTTGGGAGGATTATGGCAACTCCGGAACATAATCAGGTATGTCTTGTTACATGTGAATGCACACCTTTGGAGAAAAGACGATGCTTGTAAATATTTATTTGCTAAGCACGTCTCCCGAAGCGATGGCCCGCCGATGGTTATCTCTCTGCCAAGGAGCCTGCTTACAGGTCTAGCTCTGACCCAGCTGATGCGGCCTTACACCCCGTCCCCGGTTCCATTCGCCCCGCAATCGCCTCTTCGGCGATCCTGTTGGTGCTGCTGCTGCCGCTGTTGTGCCTGTGCCTTGCTGGGCTGCTAGGGAGCTAGAACTAGCATCCACCCTCCTCCTCCTCCCCCTCTTTTAAAAAGAAATCTGTGTTTGGGTGCAAGTTTGGTTTAAAATGGAACCGGTTAGCCTATTACCGGATAACGATTGTTGAAATTTCATAGGTTAATTCCTCCCACGCCCATACTCGGCATATTAATTACTAGAATGGTGCTTCACGAGAGAGCCCTTATAATAGGAATGGCTGATAACAGTATCAGAACCACAATCTCAAAGATACATAAATTTCTGTCAATATCCTTTTAGCCTGTCTGTCTCTCTTGAAAGGGTTTGGAGATTGATGCACATAGCTTTTTTTCTGGTCCCAATTGACAGCCTAAAGGAATAAATTGACCAGTTTTCTGACAAATGCTCAAAGGTTAGAAGATTGGTGATATGCAGATTTCTAGATGCCTATAAGGCTATGAAAATGGTTCGGTTTCTATGCCAATGTCATCATATATATGCCTTGCTATTATTCATGTCAACACTAGTTATTTTTTATCAGAGATTATTTTGAGTCTAAGTGATGTCTATAGCGTCGTGTCAATACCCTAAGTGAGGTCGAATTATTTTCAGGTATTTTTCTCGAGCCCCCTCTCTAAGAACTAACATATTTACTCCAATTGTGATTGCCATTTGGTGATCTCAGTGTAGATTTGTATCTCCACATCTAAACAAAACACCCAAAGTGCATTTTCCTTCATTTATGTTTTAAAGTATAACTCACCAGTTGAGATAATGCAATAAACACAGTAGTCAATGGTACATTTCAAGGCTTAGGCCTATACATTATGCATACAATCAAATCTAAAATCTCAGCAACTTCGTCTATATCAATAATCCTACCAATACTGTTACACACATGGGGGAAAGGAGGATTTAAAACCAGTTGATCATATTCACCCTGACAGCCTGCATGGGAATTACATGCTGCTTAAATCATTTTCCCAGACAGTCCATGACCTTTAGAGTCATGTCATTGGAATAGTAGGCAATTTTCAATCAGACAAAGTGCATGTGTTTACACAAGAGGGTCGTAATGTTAAGCGAGGCAGACGTGCGCATAGTCAACCGTCCCCCGTCCGCCCCCCCCCCCCCCACCACCACACACACCATTTCACACGGTTTGGTCTGTTAGTTGTCCCCGAAGAAGGACAAGACAAACCAGCATTTTATAGTAATGGGGAGATTTGCAGGGCCAGGGTAGCCCCTTCAATATGAGCAGTATTATAGTGGTCACAGGCCTTCCTCTTATAGCCAAGCAAGGCTTTGTACCCATGGCTGGACTATGAACTACCATAACATTTTGTTCATCATGTTATTAGTTTATTGCTAACGGTTAGCTTTCTTTGCGGCGACAAAAGAAAGCAAAACTAATAAAATATCTTCTTTGTGTATATTTTAAAATCAATACATCAATGTTGGATAATGGTATGAGACTATTTCAGTGATATGTCAGATACTTGGTTTTGCTAATGGTCTTTATGCTTTATTTAACCATAATATATATGGTTATTTACTTCTGTAAATGTTCGCTCAGTACCAATGGTACCTCTATAAACCCCGCAGTGGAAGATCACCGACAGGTGAACTGTGTTTTTGTATAAAATTAAATATTTGAAAGGATCATTGTAACTGTTAAAACCGTGCCTCAATAAATATTTATACATAAAGTACCTTTCTGAAATAGATATCTGTCGTTTTAATGAAATATTTTCTGAATAAAGGATGCAATAACAACATAGCAACAGCAGCAGTAGCAACAACAGTAGTAGAAGTTAGTAGTAGTAGTAAATGTTAATAGTATTGCAAGGTACCTCTCTCTATACAGTCAGTCAATGCCCCCTTCCATGTCCCCTCCGCCCTGTGCTCACTATTTACTCTAGGCAGTGCTACAAAGTGTGGCCCCTCCCCCACCCGGCGTGGATGCAGGAGAGGAGGAGTGGGAGGATGAAGGTCTAAAGCTAGGCTTGAGCAGCTCGGATCTGGATGCTGCTGCCTCTCTTTCCTCCTGTTGTTGCTGCAGCACCTCTTCTCCCCACTCGCACTAGCCGGCAGGCTGCTGCTGTTGCTGCCGACGCTGCTGTCCCTCTAATATTCTTTTTTTTTTTACCTCTGTCGACCCATCGATAGTATGGCTAAAGTCTTCCCACTCCAGCCTTGACCATGTGTTAGTGTTTGGTTGATGCTGGAACATACCAGAGAACCACGTTGGATCGATGTATAAACTCGAACACTTTAATGGGTGAGATTTCCACTCCAGAAACCCTCCCAAATAACCCGAACTTAATACAAAAATGAGACTCAAAACACAATTCAACATAACCCAACACATCCTTTGAATCAAGTCAATACGGAATATACTCAGATATAGCTAGTATTTATCATTTTTCAGTCGAATTTAGCAGAATTTCATAAATGTGCAGAGTTGGCGATTGTACATTTTCTGGTGACCTGACCCTTATATGGAATAGAGATTCCTGAATTTCAAATATCAATGTAAAACCGATGATTTGTTTGTTCTTTTTTTATTTTGATCTCAAACTTTACTTTCACATTTTCCTAATCTATTGTGTTTGCTAATTCTATTTTGATTTACTCACATGGGACATAGGCTATGCTACCACTTTCGGGGAATCATGAAATTTTTGTTAGACTACTGTAAAATAAAATGATTACTTGGAGTGTATTGATGCCCTATGTCTATTACGGTGTGACTTAGACCATGCCATGTGTATTGTTTTAAAATTACTATTCTAAATTCTTATAATATTTATGGTATAGTGAATATAAAGTATGAAGACCCCATACAGATTGATGTACTTTTGGAGGGTTATTCTATTTCTTTCTTCTTTTGGACAGCTTGAACTGATAACATTGTGTATTACAAAATGTTTCTGCTTAATACAATTATTTAAATACAAATACATGCATGCAATTCATGTTGAGCACTAATTCTGGCTTGAAGACAGTAATTTAAAGCTATACAATATATCCAGGCACACACTGGGAGAATATAGAATACACATATTATTGAAACGTCATTCATAAGGCACTGCATGGGATTGACAAAAAAGATTTTTGATTGTATTCATGTGTCGTGATTCAAAGTTCATTAAGAACTAGTCCATAAATACGTATATATGCAAAAGTAGGCTGATCTGTTGAAATCAGGCTAAAAATATCTTCAATTTATTAATTGACTTGTCAACTATGTAGGAGGTCCTTTTATACCGTAGCTAGGTTTAGTTCCAATAATAAATACTTGATTAAGTTCCTGATTGTTCCCTACTGTGCCAATTAATCTAATTAATATCAAGGGTATTGTTGAATGGACCCCAGGGAAGAATATCTGTCTGCGGAATACAAACATTTTGATTTAAATAGAAGGACGCTCGTGGCATGAGCCCAATTATACATAGTTATTATTCAAAAATACGGTTTTATGGATGTGCTAGTCAGGTCTCCAACGATGTATATATATATCACAAACAACAGTATGTGTGTAGTCTAGCCTCAGAGTTCCAATTCACTGTTTTTATGAGTTTATCAAATGAAATTACGTACACAAATATAACATTAATTAACATGTGTATACACATGAATGTAGGAAATTTGCATTCTATTTTGAGTGTTATACAGAACACGATTTTATAAGAACAACGTAGTTTGGAATAAAACTATAAGAATAAGAATAATAGGTTTTTATTTCCATATTACATTTACAACCGATGTCATACGATGTAGAATTGAAAGAGAAACCTATGGAAAGAGGAATATTCTCTGTGACAGTCACAGTTCTTCTGAATATTCCTTAAATTTTGTCTTAAATTTTGTCTTAATTGGCTATCATAATTTTGTACATATATTCCAAGCTAAATATATACAGTTCCTAATATTGGATCTGCCTGCTACACAACAGTAAAATGTAATGACAAAGTAAAAGTAAAATTCGAGGGTAACCTTGGTAACATTTTGTAGCTTCGGTGTACAGAGTTGGTTGTATATCATTAGTAATAACTATTTATAAATATATAAGAATACTTATTTTTTACGCTTTAATATAGAACATTAACAAAATGATGTTTAGTACTAGAAGTAGTATTAGCCAGAGAAGTTAATAGTATGAACCATTAACATTGTACCGACTAAAACCAATCGATTTGATCATAAATGCATGTGGGTCAGATCGCCAGAAAATGTACAATTCACGTTCCCCAATCCTCTCAAATAACCCACTTTAAGAAGGAAATTAGATTCAAAATACAGTTCAACATTGATTTGATTTGATTTTTAAAAAAAATTATTCAGCGCATGTTTACATTTTCATACATCAAGTACAAATATTCTCAGACAAGCCTGATTTAAATTATACAAATTTGACATTAAAGTAACTACTACATAGATTTAGTTCGTTTTCAGATTTTCAAGCAAGAAAAGGACAAAGTTTATAACTTTGTAAGTTATATAACATGTTTAAAATATTTTAACAGACCAGCATGATAAACCCATTATAGATTATATTGGTACATGTTTGGAGTGTTGTATTAAAATACCCATCACCTGCGCCATGCTCTCACACACAAACCTTTATACATCGTGTTAGTGTAATAGAACATTCAACGTTGTTACCAGACTATTCAAGTGTCCAGAAAGAATTGCTATACATAAGCTCCTAAGTCAAGGGCGATTTACTTCAATATCGTACATTTTATCGTATCCATTAAATCATACATTGCATCTAGTAATGATCATCTTACCTTCTGTCTTACATGCACTTCATGCACTGATTCACACACTGTCTTTCTTACACATCAACCCGCCAAGATTGAATAAATCTGTCTTGATACCTTTTCTTAATAGCTGTTTTAAGTATCTTCGAGTCAGTCTCTGTCCTTATTTCCTCCGGGAGTCCATTCCATATATTATTGACTCTGCCCGCTATACATCTGCTTAATCTACTCTTCTTCCATCTAATTACTTTCACCTTTCTTCGATTATCTCCACGTAATTGATAACCAATATTCTGGTCTGTGAAGCATAGCCAGACATAACCAGACAGATTTATCGAATGAATACAATACAGAATACACTCAGATATACCTACTATTTACCATTTTCACTCTAATTTAGCAGAATTTGATAGATGTATTGAACTGTAGATTGTGAACTATAAACGTATTTTTATCACTAATTACCTATTGGATTTAGTAGTAAAATATGGACAAGGATACAACATAAACAAATCACATATTCGCTTTTGAAGAGGGTGGGGACAGCTCAATGATATTACTGGGATAGTTCTGGAATGCAATATATGACAGAATGCTGTTGATCAAGCTATATAGGAGACAAGAAGATGCAAAAAGGCCCCAAAATAAATTGAGAAGCGCTGAAAAGTATTGATTTATTATACGAGTGACTATTGTGTGTACTGTATTACAATTACTAATGTATGATTCCATAATTATTTATAAATGATTGCTTTTGTCCGTTTAATAAGCATCCGATTATATGCTCTGACAGTTTAGTTAGACTAATTGTAATACGATTAATAGGTGGTTGTCATTTTATTTTTGGTGATGGAAGGGAAAATATACTTCTACTAAACCGACAGAACTTTCTCTGTGTAAGAGTATCCGAGATATCTGATGTAGTTTATAATTCGAGCGCGATGTTATATTTCATTATATTTGAATCAGGTGCTGCTGAAAATAACAACGCAATGCATGATGTTATGCTTTTTTCTGAATAAAAATATCTGAAATCTTAAAACCTCTGATAGAATAGAATAAGACACACATTGAAAAACATCCGGATGTGGGAGTGGTTGGGAAACAGGAGACAGGTAGAAGATGGATATGTCTTGGGAAATTGTCTGCAGATTTGTAAAAGATCAATCTAAGCTTTAATGGATTGTCGGCGAGAAATTTGACCACACGCTATCCCCCTGTTGCTGCCAAGTACATTATCGCCTGGTCTTTCATGTACTCACAGGACGTCTATTTTCCAATAGCTACCACATGTGGTAAGATTACATTCTGAAGAAAAGAATAATTAGGTTTGCTAATGCACCAGCCGTATATGGGTGAAATCGCCAGAGAATGTATAATTTCCCTTCGCCAATCCTCTCAAATAACCCAAATTTAAGACCAAAATGAGGTTCAAAATTCAGTTCAACATAACCAAACAGATAGTTTGAATCAAGGCAATATTAAAATGTACTCAGATATACCTAGTATTTATCATTTTGAAGCCTAATGTAACACACTAATTTAGCAGAATTTACCAAATGTGTAGATCTGCTGATGGTACATTTTTTAAATATCTGACCCACATACATTATGGCAAAAATGGGAGTGAGATTGGATGAGATGTCTGTAAAACTGCACGAAAGTTGGTGAACACATGCATGCGAATTGTGCTATGTTGGTCGCCTGTCTCTAGACGAATTTTCATTAACTAATTCTTTTTTAATCATTTTTATTCAGGTTAATTAGCAGTTACACAAGTTAAAACAAGTATGCGTTAGATAATGGCTCCCCAGTTCACCGTCTGGGTGGTCTACCACTTGGCCCTGAGCCGGAGAGAGAAAGAAATTAGAATTTCAGTATATTACATTAATTGTTCTGGGAATCCCATTCCACATACCATATCTTCTGCCATTATATTTGCAGTCAATTAAATGTTCAGTCAACTGATAGAATTATGCATATCGTACGTGCGTAAGGCCTTTGGCTGCTTGTTCATGTATACAGGCCAAAGTAAAATTAAAGTACAAATCTGATGTTTTTTCATTCCCCTTGTCACATCTTTTAAATACTATGTGTGCTTCTCGTTTCTACCGTTATTAGAAAGTGCTCGTCGGGAATATATGGTTTTACATAATAAAATGCCAACTCCGGTCATTAGAGAATTTTCCCCTTCAAAGTAATTTTACTGATACTCACGATCACGATCACGAAAAGGCAATTGTACTGTTAAACACGATATAGCATAATAGCACAGGATATACTATTATATCAGTAGTATTCTGTAAGTAATATGCTGGGTATAGTTTTTTTAGGTTTTGATCTAAATATAGAATTCTAAATATAGAAATGAATAGCGGTTTTTATTTTATTACATCACTGATATCATCTGATAAGGATTGTTTTGCGTCACTGATATGATCTGATAAGGATGAGCAGGTGCTAGAGTGATGGGTGGGGTGTGAGAGGTGTGCCTTAGTTGAAAGCTAAACGTGAGAATGAAGCAGCATAATAGAACATGATTAGTTTTTACTGAGGCAGGATCAAAACCTAAAAAACTATACCCAGCATATTACTTACAAGAATACTACTTATATCCGTAATTATCAGCATTTATATTCATTCTCTACAATTGTGATTAAAGAAATATATAATTCATTGACGCTTACAGAGAATACATTTTCCATCTCCCAGTCAATATACTAAGACGAAGTGACAGATTCTTAGAAATATTTGATTTGAAAAGTATTTTATTCAATTCAATTCAATTCAATTTAAAAATTCTTTATTGCTGATCAGGTAGATCATCCCTGACTATCGTGTCAGTTCGTCCCATGAGTGCCAAATGGATATAAACACATACACACAGTGTTGTTCTCATATAATAATATCTTGCTTATAAATATAAAAACCTTCAACCCATCATAATATAAGTCTCAAACATCCATACTGGTATTCAATTCAATTCAAGACATTTTTTATTTGCAATTAGCGGCGATTACAAAAAGGAGGTCCCAGTTTTGAAACCTAGGTTCCAAGTCTTCCTATGGTTTCCTGACAAGACAAGGTGGTTGCAAAATAATTAAGAGTAATTAAGAGACAATAAATGATAAAATATCCTTTTTCACAAACATATAGCATGATAGGACATCCACCCAGACTACGGTGTGGGGTGATTTATGTGGACATTATATACAAAGGGCTATTATAGCATAGAACGGATTAATCATCGTCATCCAGTCTGCAGACCAGACAGACGGGCTTGACCCTCATTATACAAATGGCCCTCGATATGTTTTTCTACGGTCAATCAAACTGGAAAGTGCTTGACAAGGGGATAAATATAACATATCGCCCATGTAATTTTAGCGCCTATCATTCCAGATTAAGAATGACATGACAGTCGGTGCTTTCACGATGAAGTGAATATAAAGTGTTGGATTAATCGTCGATGTCTAAAGACTTGAGCCTTAAATTCAATATAATAATTATTTAATCGGGTTAGCAGTGGCCAATTTAAAGAGTCTAGACTCACAGCCTCTCAGATCAGATAAGAATGGAATGCCAGCGATTGGACGCCTACTGCGCTAATGGGTTTTCTGGCGTAGGAGTAGACGTCCTAATGGGAATCTAATGGTCTTTTTCCGGTCCTAATGGGATTACACATATAAGGCCAATTTGTAGGGACTTAGCGTTTTGGAGCCAGAGGCTTTCCCTCAGTTTGAAGGGACTCGCTCATCTTTGAGCCTAGACTAAACGCATGTTATAGTTCAAAGCAGGACAAAGAACGCAATAGGTTATAAGACAAGGTTGTTAATCTTTCAAATTTGAAATCCGGAAAAACTTATTAGCTGTCCTACTGTTTATTTTCATTGGAATCGGCTTGATCGAATTTTTCCTAATATGATGATATCTCATAATCCATTTTTTTGTGACATTTTTTTTGTAAAACATCGCATAATATTTCTCTTGTCACGCAGTAACAAAATAATATCTAGAGAAAATGGTCCTTTTGTCAACTATAGCTGTTCTTCCCAGAAGGCCTCCGCATATTGATACATTTATGTTGATTTTTGATTTTGATTTTGAAAATATTTTATTCAGGATCGTATACATTTCCATACATTCAGCACGAATATTCTCAGTATAGCCTGATTTTATCATGTATACATTCTACGTAATTCTCAAGTAAGAAACAATCAAATGAAATATAGGAATTAGACACAATACTAACAATATATCACATCAAATCTGCTGGCATATAATAACGATACACACACAGTAATGATATGTTTTAAATACCCACCAGCACCGTGCTCTCACACATAAACCATTATTAGTGAGAAAAATCTGTGGTGATAATCACTCATTGTTTAGACAACTACAGTTTAGTTGTGATTATAAAGAATTCATATTGATTTTCTAAAATTACATCATCTTAACGATGTCAACGTATATAGTTGTCAGGAATAAAGGCTTATTGCCACATAAATCAATGATCAACATACTCTTAAGAAGTTGGACTGCTTGTTATACAATTTAAGCTCTTATTGTATTTTTCATCATACTTCTTAAATGAAATAAATCATATCTTAAAACAATAACATCGTGTAATTAACTCTACACCAAACATCCAATGCAATCTGAAGTTACTCTGAAGTTCACGCCATGAAAACAAATCACCAGCATTTTAAATCTAAGAACATTTATATACTATCTCGAACTAGAAATGGAACTTTGTATTGTTTTTGACTTGAGTCTCTGAGAATATCACTGTACCACCGACACCAGCTCAATAAAGTTTCTTTAAAAAAAGCATTATTTTAGCTCTTGTGTGTTTGACATTTTACAGTTTATTGTTTTTGAGTTTCGGTATATCGTCAGTTGGCGAGTTTATGATTGTATATTTAAACTTTACAATTTGTTAAAATCTTATTTTTACATGTTGCTTGCAGAAGCCTGCTGAGGCTAATGGTGTTAAGGAGAGGGAACAGTTGAATAGACTTGAGCCTTAAATTCCATATAATAATGGTTTAATCGGGTTAGCAGTGGTCAATTTAAACAGTCTAGGCTCACAGCCTCTCAGATCAGATAAGAATGGAATGTCAGTGATTGGACGCCTTCTGCGCTAATGGATTTTCTGGCTCAGGAGTACACGTTCTAACATTTAACATTTTATTGTTTTTCAGTTTCGGTATATCGCCAGTTAGCGATTTTATGATCATATATTTTGACTTTTCAATTTATTAAAATCTTTTTTTCCATGTTGGTTGCAGAAGCCTGCTGAGGCTAATGATGTTAAGGAAAAGGAGCTGCCGTGTGTACCGGGTGGCTTGGAGCACCATGAGGTCAACCTACCTGTGGTCGGAAAGGTGGATGTCTACGTCCAGGTCAGTTCCCTTTTCATAAATCGATTAAAAATGGGTGAAATCGCAAGAAAATGTACAATTCGTCTTCACCAATCCTCTCAAAAAATCCAAATTAAGATAAAGATGAAGTTCTGAACTCAGTTTAGCATAAACAGACAGATTGTTTGGATCAAGGCAATACCAAATATACTCAGATATACCTATTATTGACCTTTTCTCAGTCTAATTTATAGCAGAATTTACTTAATGTGATAGATCTGCCGAATGTACATTTTCTGCAGATTTGACCCATAATAGCCTTTGCCTTTCAGAACAAGGATCATCTGCAGTTGAATTGTATTGTGATACTGTTCTTTCCATATTGTTCATATATCATGACAGGAAAAAGGACATTTTTTCAAAACCTTCTGTATAGACACAGATCTTCCTAGTTGTCCCTGGCTAATCATGTTTAATTATAACTTTTCATCAGTCGGTGTCACTATAACTCGTTTTGATTTAGTCATTTTGATTCTATTATTAAGATGCATACTTAATGCTAAGTATCAATCGCATGATATCTAATTCACATAACATCCCGCAACACTACAAAGGGGTGTGACAAGTATACAGTTTAACACAGAGTACCTATACAGTTTGTCTATACAATACAGAAGTTATCACAAATATAAGCTGCAGTGCATAAGAAGGACATCTAGTGGTCCATATAGGGAATACATAAAGCACTGTACTGCAAACCCTAGTGGAATAGACTCTACTCCACCCCCAATGTAGCTGTATAGAGAAGATGTGGTACCCACAGCACTACACTATTACTCAGGTCTACAGTGATTTATTTATTACACCAACTGGAGGGAACATTTATAAAGTTCCCAGATTGACCTTTAATAAAAGGTAGAGGAATGGGGGAGCGTTGTAGAGACAGCCTGAATGATAAGATAGCTGGCTTCTTGATCTTTAACTTTGACAGGGGTGTTAACCCAGGGATAGGGGATTTACATAGCCACCATTTTGAATATTGCTTCGCTTGGAATTATTTAAGTAATGGTACAGTAAAAAATCTATACAAAACATGCAATATTCAACATTGAATATTTATTAATGCTCTAATGTTGTAATAAGGTTGTGTATTAAGGTTTGGTTTTAATTAACGGAAATTATATATTAATTAAAGATGTCAATATCCGTGTGTTATACATGTCTCCATCTTTCCGATCATGCATTTGGATTCATAGTCATAGATCATTCATAAAAGCTATGTTATTCAATTCATTTAAAAATGCTGTATTGCTAATGTTATTACAATGGTGGATCACCTCTGACACCAACACTGATGCCAGTTCTTCCTGGGATTGCCGTTTCATATTGGTGAAAACATTCTTGCAATTTTCGATAAAAACTTTGCCAAATATTTGTATGTCAGATTTCATCAGAATCCATCCCAGCATGCACTGTAACGGACATGCACAGTGGCACATGCAAACAGGGATGGTTGGAAGAACTGCTTATAGCAGAAACTGTAAACCTTTTTCTTAGGAAATAAAAGTTATATATATATAATTGTAATCCCCAATTGCTCTGAGGGATAAGACAGTTAAGACGGATAAGCTCTGGTTGCTCACCTGAGGAGAACGCTGCAGGTCCTGGGTTTAAACCCACACCTGTAGAAGTAATGGAGTATCTGGTCCTCGTGTACGTTCTTCTTGGGAAGAAGAGATAAAGCTTTTGTGCAACCATCTAGAGAAACAGTTGCCATCCCTCTGAAGCAGTAACAAATCTATGAGATAATGGGTCAGACTTTCAGGAAGTGTACAATTGGCAGCTCTACACAAGTAGGAAATTCTGCTAATTTTGGCTGGAAAATGTTGAATACCGGGTATATCTGAGTATTTTTGGAATTGTATTGATTTAAAGTATCTGTTCTGTTATGTTAAACTGAATTTTGAAGCTCATTTTTGTCTTAAATTTGGGTTATTTGAGAGGATTGGTGAAGGTGAATTGTACATTTTCTGGAAATATGACCCAACTAATCTATGAGGTAATACACAACCCTATGAGCAAGACTAGTCCAGCTGTAAGAATTGAACTAGAAACAGGTAAAAAGCAACTATACAGGGTGAATACAGATATATAACTCATATCGCATTTTCGATAAAAACTTTGCCAAATATTTGTTTGTCAGATTTCATCAGAATCCATCCCAGCATGCACTGTAACAGACATGCGCAGTGGCACATGCAAATCCCCAATTGCTGTGAGGGATAAGACAGTTAAGATGGATAAGCTCTGGTTGCTCACCTGAGGAGAACGCTGCAGGTCCTGGGTTTATAGCCACACCTGTAGAAGTAATGGAATATTTATTCCTCGTGTATGTTCTTCTTGGGAAGAAGAGATAAAGCTTTTGTGCAACCAACAAGAGGAACAGCTGCCATCCCTCTGAAGCAGTAACTAATGTATGAGATAATGGGTCAGACTTTCAGAAAATGTACAATTGGCAGCTCTACACATTTAGGAAATTTTGCTAAATTAGGCGGAATAATGATGAATACTGGCGATATGTGAGTATATTTGGTATCGCATTGATTTAAAGTATCAGTTCTGTTATGTTAAACTGCATTTTGAAGCTAAGCTTTGTCTTAAATGTGGGTTATTTGAGAGGATTGGTGAAGGTGAATTGTACATTTTCTGAAAATATGACCCAACTAATCTATGAGGTAATACACAACCCTATGAGCAAGACTAGTCCAGCTGTAGGAATTGAACTAGAAACAGGTAAAAAGCAACTATACAGGGTGAATACAGCTATATAACAAGTAAGGTATATTGGTGAAATTGCCAGAAAATGTACAATTCACCTTCACCAATCCTCTCAAATAATCCACATTTAAGACAAAAATAAGGCTCAAAATTAAGTGCCACATAACCAAACAGATTGTTTGAATTTAGGCAATACCGAATATATTCACATATACCTATATTTCCCAGTCTAATTTAACAAAATTTACTAAATATGCTGATCTGATGATTGTACATTTTCTGAAGACCTGACCTTTATAGCACAGGCGAATTTGTGAGTTAACATGTATACAAACCCAGTATCGTATATTCACAAAAATATTTCGAGAAGCTATATTCTTTGGGCATCCGATTAAAAAGAAGAACAATACTATTGTTCCAATATGAACCACTAGGTGTGTACGAAAGGGACTGGCATGGAAGCCTTCTTCTAAGAAAGCCCCTCTCTGATTGGACAAAATCAATTATATTGGCACCAACCTAACAATCTAAACTCCACACGGAGTTCTCCTCTGGATACACGCATGGCTGCTAGTGCTAACATTATCTTCATGCATAAAATAATATAAAAGTACTTAATATATCTTCTTATGTTTACCACCATTGGAATCAGCTTGATCTCATCTTTTCAAATATGACTAGTGGTCCTGGGTATGACCCTAAAGTGCCTTTCTCTCTCTTTTTCTGTCTCTCTCTCCCTTCTTCTCTATCTCTATTTCCTGGGTAAGATCCTAAACTGCCTCCCTCTCAGCTCTCCCGCCCATGATATAACCATATTAAATGTGTTGATAAGGGCGTAAAGCAACCTCACTCAAATATGACTATGATCTCCAAATCCATATTTTTTTGCGACTTGCAACTCATTTTCAGTCTTGTGAAAGAGCCATAGTAACTCCTTTCCAAATTGCCTTGACAGCGGTCAGAACGTAGGCCTTATCGGTACCTCCAGCAGAGACCAACTCTCCACAAGGTCATGTCCTTGAACGTAGCCCCTCACCCTAATTCACTTCACTTGCAACTCCTCTTGTCAGTTTATCTAAGGTCGGGTTAAGGCTAGGGGTTAAAATGGAAACGCTCTCCGTCTCGTAGTCTTATAAGTATTTAACAAACCTGAAGTACTTAGTGTCTCGAAGGCCTTTTGGCACGCAGGCTTTGATTTGACTGTTCTGTCTGAAAGCTTAAAAACTGGCTTCCTTATCACAAAGAGGGGTGAAGTCGCCAGCAAATGTACAATTCCCCTTCACCAATCCTTTCAAATAACCCAAATTTCAGGCGAAAATATTGTTCAAAATACAGTTCTACCTAACTAAACACATTGCTAGAATCAATGCAATGACGAATATACTCGAATTTAGCTAGTATTGACCAAATTGCAGCAGAATTTACTAAATGCGTACAGCTGCCAATTGTACATTTTATGAAAATCTTACACATATGCCATTGGTTGAATACGTTCTCTCGCTTCACAGTGCATTATGCCAATAGAAAACACAAGACAGGTAGGATGATACCCATGTAGAATTGCTATTTATGAATTTAAATGAACATTCCGTAGAAATCTTATTAAATTACTAGAACACCTGAACCAGAAGGTCAGCAGTTTTATTAAAATTGTTTTCATTATTCTGTGGTTGGGGAGATATTTTGATTCCAACGTTTCGGTTCTATAGTTGAACCTTCCTCAGGGAAATTTTACATGTCAATTTTATAAAGGGTAACATAAAAAGATACGTATCTTTACTTCTATTGTATTTTTTATTTAGATTTCAATACAGTTACATTTAATCAGAATGGGATACTATCATCTGCCGAGGTAGTTCTTTTCAGAAAGATGCTGTTTAGTTACCATAGTTACAATAAACAAGTTTAAATGCAGCATTCTATAGAAATCATATTATTCTTTTGGTGGCAAGAGGCTTTCCATGTTAAGTCGATAAAGAACTTGATATAGGCGCTGTATTGCTGCTCTGGGATTGTAATGTTCCCATCCTACATTATCGCTCATCCAGCAGATCTGGGTCACACCATAATCCTGTGCCAAACGATGTGTAGATAATGGAAAAGTGCGCCGATCCTAAAATGGTGATATATCACACTTTAAGATAATTAATATGGCTGGCAGTTTAATCTCTGTAAAGCTGCAGGCCCTGCCAGACAGCAAGGCGATCTCACATATAACTTAACATCCCAGGAATATTCTGTGTATATCTTATTCCCTTGCTTGTTGACGACAATATCTGATATGCGTAACTAAATAGAGAGAATGGAACGAGCCGTCAGTAATTGAAAATTATTGGACTAGTTTCGTCCGTGTAAGCATGATCCATAGGCAGAGGGCTTACACAACGAATCGAGTCCAATAATTTTGTTATTACAACGGCAAGTTCCATTCTATATTTATTATATGTGCTATATTATTACAACTTATATCATTCGATACAGAGTTTATTTCACTTTTTGATGGTGTGCCTCTTATTATGTATTTTTATGATCATGGTACCAAAATCACGGGTGGATTACTGATCGCAGGGATCCGCACAGCTTTCACTCAGTGTGAATTTGTTGTGATGCTTCGCGGAGAGCCAATAGCCAAGGCTCTGCGAATCATAGCAACAGAGCTATTTTTAGACAACTACATTTTTATTGTACACATACCATAATTATTGTTTTATTGCACCCCACTTATTGCACCTCTCAAGAGTGATGCGCATATAATATAGGTAGATATATCATGTTTAAAATACAGACAAACATTCACTATTATATTACATATATATATAGATATTTCAGTAACATGGACTGTGGGATAGATTATGAATATGATTTATGTACGTAGCCATTTTGTTAATGGTTCCAAAACCCCCAAAATAATGATAATTTAGATTTTGTTATTAATATTATCTTTTTAAGTTATTGTCAGTATTATGTCATTGTAATTCAATGTCTTATAAAATCACTCAGGTTGTGATGAGGCATTTCCTGATATATGTTCTGATGCCCTGACACTTCAGGAGAGCCATGTATAGTAGGTGTATTTTCTGATGCCCTGACACTTCAGGGGAGCCCTATATAGTAGATGTATTTTCTGATGCCCTGACACTTCAGGGGAGCCCTATATAGTAGATGTATTTTCTGATGCCCTGGCACTTCAGGGGAACCCTATATAGTAGATGTATTTTCTGATGCCCTGGCACTTCAGGGAAGCCCTATATAGTAGATGTATTTTCTGATGCCCTGACACTTCAGGGGAGCCCTATATAGTAGACGTATTTTCTGATACCCTGGCACTTCAGGGGAGCCCTGTATAGTAGACGTATTTTCTGATGCCCTGACACTTCAGGGGAGCCCTATATAGTAGATGTATTTTCTGATGCCCTGACACTTCAGGGGAGCCCTATATAGTAGATGTATTTTCTGATGCCCTGGCACTTCAGGGGAGCCCTATATAGTAGATGTATTTTCTGACGCCCTAGCACTTCAGGGGAGCCCTATATAGTAGATGTATTTTCTGATGCCCTGGCACTTCAGGGGAGCCCTATATAGTAGATGTATTTTCTGATGCCCTGGCACTTCAGGGGAGCCCTATATATATAGTAGATGTATTCCCTTTTTTGAGTTTCTTTCCATTTACAACCACTGTAATGTCTAGGACTTGTTCTGCTTTACATACAAAAGTTCGTTATATCTTCAGCTACACTTCTATTAATTTAAAATGTATTCTATAATTTGATTGATTTGATAACGTTTATTCTAAAAATCGGGTACATCTTTAGGAATCAATCCATGTTCGTATCAGTGTCCCGGCTTTACCATTCAATCTTACTTTCCATTAACATTCAGTTGGAGTAAAATATATAGAAAAAAGTTCATTATAACTTTACAAAAATATTTACTAATAATGAATATGATATGAATTATCTGTTTTTACATGTATATATATTCTTTGCTATTTCTAACAGTTATCTTTAAATGATATTTAATATATCGATACCACTATGGTTGCTAGGCTACAGGTCATGTATTTTTCACAATTTCACAATAATTCAAACTAGATGCCCCCGTCTAAAACGGGTAGTACTTCTCAGCATGTAGTTTCTATTCAATTCCTCCATTCCTTCTTCTATTTTTTTTCACTCCCACCTTTATAATTCAGGCTTGGGTTACATTACATCAGCCAGTAAAGCCCAGCTGCTGTAAATGAGTCAAACATGTGCAATTTTCCGAAAGGAATAGCAATGAAATAGCTTCAAAATCACTTCCTTGAAAACATTTTAACGTTTTTAGAAAACGATACGCAGGTAACCTCATTTGAGATCTATGTAAGCCACCCTAAAAGATAAAGCTAGGGTTAGGATAAGATACCTAAAAGATAAAGCTAGGGTTAGGATAAGATAGGATAGGGTTTCCAGTAAAATCTAGGATTTTTACTCAATATCAATTTGACATTTGTAGCAGCAGGTATATATATAGATGCAGCGACGGGTTTTTGAATACTTTGTATCCTGGTAGAGAGTATTCTAAGCTCAAGGTCAACTGTGCCATTGGGTCTATATACCTAGGTGCCTCTCTATGTGTATTCTGCTGCACTGGGAGCCGGGGAGGAGCAGGTTGATGGATGGGGCGAGCAGCTCGCCTGGACTTCACTTAGGCACGTGAAGCTCATTCTTCTCCCGGACCCGGTGCCAGTTCTCATATGGGAACCCTTGAAGTAATACTTATGAGGGTAAGATTCTAAGAAGATGTACAATTTGCAACTGTACACATTTAGTCAATTCTGCTAGATTAGGCCGCAAGTTAGTCAATACTAGGTGAATTCGAGTATATATTTGGCATTACATTGATTCTAGCAATCTGTTTGGTTAGGTTGAAGTGTATTTTGAACTTTATTTTCGTCTGAAATTTGGGTTATTTGAGAGGATTGGTGAAGGTGAATTGTACATTTTCTGGCGGCTTCATCTATATATGACCTTAGCTCGAGTTTGTAGGGTTCATAGCATCGAGAATATAAATCATAATAATACAGAATAAAATATAGCTTTTTCAAACCCTTTGCACTTCAGTTGTATCCTGTATTAATTATTATGTTTGTTTTACACAAAATATAACTTGATTCAGATTATTTTGCATAAATTTAAGTACAAAATCAAAGGTCACAATCACCACTAGTGATGCATTGTAAGTGACTATAGATCTATGGGGTCAATACTGGCAAAAGGCTGAATGATAATTTTTATAATCTTCCAACAACAAATATTGCCAATTATGTAACGCTTTAGGTTTGCAATGATATAGGATAAGACAAATATAAAATATGCCCAATACAAATGCCCAATACAATAGCCCAATGCATATAGGCGTACTTGTATGATTACTAAAAAGATATAAAAAAAACTTACAAAATCCAATATCGGGGTTTGAATTGTAGTTTCTACATGTTATGGGATAGGTTTCGCCAATAATGATGCCTGACATTAACTCAAGTTGCTTAGGTTGCACATGTGGGTCAGATTTTCAGAAAATGTACAATTGGCAGCTGTATACAATTAGTAAATGCTGCTAAATTAGGCTGCTATTTGGTCAATACTAGGTAGATTCAAGTATATTTGGTATTGCATTGATTCTAGCGATCTGTTTGGTTAGGTTGAACTGCGTTATGAACTTTATTTTCGTCTGAAATTTGGGTTATTTGAGAGGAAGGGTGAAGTTGAATTGTACATTTTCTGAAAATCTGACCCATATATGGTGGATGCTTGAATAACCCCTCACACAAACCACCAACATAAATACCCTGGCTAATACACCAGGTGGATTGGTTGTATTCTAATTAATCCCGTGACATGGGCATTGGTTCCTAATCCATCTAATTATCCACATACCACATATGTCTAGGATAAGGTGACACTTCCTTCACCCAATCGGACGATGCATGCCCAATACTTCTCAACTCATTGCTGGTAAATTCAGACTGTCAAGGGCTGCATTTCTATCATTTGATACAGGCAAGATTGCACCCCTTTGTTAATATGCACACATGTTCAAAATGACAGTTATTTTACATTGAATTGATTTTAAAAGTGTTTTATTCAGTAGGCCTATATGCAGTTCTCATCACAACCTGCTGTATTTTATAAGATTAGATAATAATGATAGCAATTACAGTGGCATAATAGCGACAACAGCTTGAAGAGATAATACAAGTTACAAAAACTAAATCATCATTATTTTGGTTCTTTTTGGAATTATTAATAACATACCAGAAACAATGGCTACTTATGGGTCAGATTTTCAGAAAAATTGTTTACAAATCGATCCGATTTAAGATAAAAGTAAACTTCAAAATGCCGTTTAACATAACAGAACTGATACTTTAAATCAATGCCATACGAAATATACTCAGATATACCCAGTATTCTTCATTTTCTAATTTCCTTAATGTGTAGAACTGCCAATTGTACAGTTTCTGATAATCTGACCCTTATATACTTGTCCCCTAAAAACCCTTTTCTGTCGCTCATCAAATAGGACAAAAAAGGGCTTGCTTTCTATACAGGGTACACGTTTCCTTAAAGGAGATATTTGACGTTCTCCTTTACGTTAAGGTGTTGAGGGTAAGCTAGGGTTTAGTCAACCGCATGTACCGCATGTACTCGGCATGCTTCCTTCCGGAAACAGATGAGTGAAAAAAAAGGCGGGAACACTATGCGCAGCATGTGGGTTCCGGACTCCTCGCTAGGGGGCCTTCAGCAGTTTGACCCAGTTACATTTCCAGGCACCAGGAAGAGGAGCTCTTACTGGCACCGTGGCCCCCACTTAAGTATCCCAGGCTGGGTCCATTGATTCTTCACAAAGAAACAATTATTTAGTGGTTTAAAACACGACTACAATGAATGAATTGGGATGTATTTTCATTGCTTGACTGATGACTTAATTGATTTATTTGTGTGCACTACATCTGGGCTGTAATTAAAAGTACCATGAATATTTTATGGGAACGGGATTGGAATAGTGGGCAGTTCAGGCCCGAACCCTCAGATCAGATAAGAATGGTATGCCAGCGATTGGACGCCTATTTCGTTAATGGCTTTCCTGGCATAGGACTTTGCGTTCTAATGGGATTATAATGACATTTTGCGGTCTTATTGGAATTATAATGGCGAATTGCGGTTTGAGGCGAGAGACTTTCCCTCTGTTTGAAGGGACTCTCGCTCACCTTTGGGCCTAGACTGGTGGGGATATTTATCCCACTGAAAGCACCAATACTTGAGATAAGGTGGTAATGGGGATCGTTATCAGTTGTTTACTATGTTATCAGTTGTTTACTATGTCTTTCTGGCACTCTCGCTAATTTATTGCTTCATTTAAGCTAGCTTCTGGTACTAGGAAGTATTCTCAGAGCCATCGATCCAAGCCTATCGTGTTTTGCATGCTCTAGAAATGTCGATTTTACTTTTTAAGAGAAATGGCAAAATACAACGTCAATCTGAATATATATGGTATGGCTTAGATTCAAATAATCTGTTTGGTTATGTAAAACTGTATTTTGGACCTCATTTCTGTCTAAAACAATCTTGAATTTGGGATATTTGAGAGGTTTGGTGAAGCTTGAATTGTACATAATTTCATTTGCTCTTGGAAATATTTTATTCAGGACAAATAGACATTTGTGTACATCAAGTATAAATATTCTCAGAATAGCCTGATTTTAAACTATACAGGTACAACAATAGAGTTAATAAAATGTTCACTTTCTATACGATTAACGATTCATCTTCTGACAATCTGGCCCTACACCCTCTTTGTCATTTATTCAGTGCAAATGAAGAATGCAAACCAACTTCATATTAGCATGCCAGCCACAAAACCTGTATTTTGGACCTCATTTCTGTCTTGAATTTGGGATATTTGGTAGGTTTGGTGAAGGTTGAACTGTACATTCTCTGACAATCTGACCCTACACCCTCTTTGTCATTTATTCAGTGTAAATGAAGAATGCAAATCAACTCCATATTAGCATGCCAGCCGCAAAACCTGTATTTTGGACCTCATTTCTGTCTTGAATTTGGGATATTTGAGAGGTTTGGTGAAGGTTGAATTGTACATCTTCTGACAATCTGACCCTACACCCTATTTGTCATTTATTCAGTGCAAATGAAGAATGCAATTCAACTCCATATTAGCATGCCAGCCACAAAACCTGTTGGATGACATTGACTATTTAAGGCAAGGTGCACCGGTGAGATGGAGTCGGAAGAGACTATCCAATGACCTCAGCCGCATAGCATTGAAGGCACCAGATTGCTTAGGCCAAAAAAAAAAAATAGGTGTGTTTCCGATTTATCTGGCTGAAAACTAGGTAGTGGGGGTGGTAAATTTTTTTTTTGTTATTTTTTTTTGTTTGGAAACCACCTCCCAGGAACTGAGAAAAATGTCTTTTTCATAACAATAGTTGTTTTGAACATGGGAAATGTGCTTTTTGACAGTTTCGGGTTAGGAAAACCTGTTTTCCTGCTTTTATAAGTTTTTTTTGTCAAAAAATCCAAAAAAACTAAGATATGATGGGGGAAAAATCAGGTATGGTAAAATATTTTTTAGGTAGGGTAAGGTTTTTCTAGGTAGGGGGGGGGGGGGGGGGTAAATCGGAAACACACCTATTTTTTTTTTGCCTTAGTCTCTACCACTAAGGCCTTTTTTCTCTTATTATTATGCCTTCTCCGTCTTATCGATTCGTCTATTCACATGGCCTACTTACCTGTCACCCGTCACATGCCTTTTATAGATTTGTTATTGTCGGGATACCGTAGCGGGGAGTCTTGTATCACGGCCCATGATTGCTTTCCTGGATATTCTGATAATACGGTTCCCCAATACAGCCATGAAACATTGCAACCAACGGCTCGGGGGTCTTAAATCTGCTCGCTAGCCTGTGCCGTGACTGCATTGAGCTGCTCTCTCTCTCTCTCTCTTCCACCTTTTGCTCCTCCTAATGCATGCGATGGCAGCAGCAGAAGCGGGAAATAAGGTTAAGAAAGTGTTTTTTGTTAGCGCATATATGTGATGTATAGGTATGTGCCTCTGGTAGTAGGGTACGTACTGGTTTTGTGTACACAACAAGGTGGTTCATTTATTTTATTCAAAAGATGCTGTTAATCTGACTAAACATGTCTAAGGGTTAAATAAGCAATATGTACGTCTAGATGATCTATAGGAATATTGAGATGACCTTTTATTTGTCAACAAATACAGTTACATATATATAGAAAGACAAGCAGGTCGACAGACTTCTGGGAGATTTCCATTTCTTCCAGCCGTTCCTCTTAGAGTAGAGGTTAACTAATGCAGAGGCTAATAAGTGTACATGGGATTATTGTTTGTGTGTGTGTCTGGTACACACGAAACAATAAGAAAAGTAGCTGTTACCCTAACAATCTTATTGTGAAATTGGAGACAGAAGTGAGAAGTGGAAAGTGTCGAATTATATTGCCACAATAATGGAATCGATGGAAAACATAATATTGAATAACAGATAAACTTCTAAACTTCCTCTTGTTAACCAGAGTCAGTGTGCAACATAGTGAATTTGGAGATGAAGGTCTGGGTCATAGATAGGGTTCCCGTGGTCCAGAGCAGTTTGAACATTTTATCACTTGGATATTTCATTGGAGACCGTCGGGCCCTGACAATTATCAATCTCAGAGACTGACGAAAATTCAATGGAGACCTGGGCGTCGGTCTCTGGGTTATGTTGCACACTGACCAAGTGTGTTACAAACGAAACGATACAAGACAGTGTTATTCTAAATAATATATGGATAGAAAAACAGAATAATGACTGATGGGTGACCTTCTTTCACTTCTTTCACTTCTTTAACTTGGATATTGCTATGACTTGCTACATGTATGAATGTGAACCTAAATCTAAATGTAAAATCTATTTGTCTAGTTCTGTAAATGTAGTTAAGGGCTAGAAGGGAAGAACTACATTGTAGAATTTATTGTCCGATTCCATGTAACTATGTTGTAAACTGGAATAAATATTCAATATACCATAAATATATACAGTGGACCTCGCATGAGGACCACCTCTCTATAGAGACCACCCCTCTATTAGGACTTTCAGTCCCGAGCTGCTTTCCTCTCATTAGATTAGCCCCTCCAATGAGACCACCTCGCTATGAGACCATAACTCATTCAGACCCAAGGGTGGTCTTAATAGAAAGGTTCCACTGTATATATAAAGGACTGAAGTGCGGAGGTTAAATACCACCACACAGAGCATTCTCTAAGAAAATAATGAAAAGCGACAAAGTAAAAGTGTGAGAATGGTATAATGCATGAGTCTGCCTCAACACTATAGTGACAGGTGCTTGGTCGCTACCATCATGTTGCTATAACAATATAGTTTAGCTGATTCCCCGATATATGGTGATGATTATTTGATGTGGTAGGTGAAGTAACCAGAAAATGTTCTAAGCACAGCGTTAATAAGCGGTGCGCGGGCATTGCTGCAGCCTACCCCCTCCCACCTACACTGCTGCCACCTTCAACCACACAGCAAACCACTGACTTCAACCCGATCTCCTCTCACTTCACTTTCAACCGCCAAGCCTCACACATTTCACCCACCCACCCACACCTATTCTCTTCAATCCTCATTCCTCCATACTAATTACTTATCATTATCAATTCAATTTTATCAAATCACAATTTCTTTTATAATTCATCTCCTTTTACCAATTTTACCATCTCTCAACTTTACACTTTTATACAAACTATTTATTATATACATTTTTATAAAACATCAAATTAAAATAAATATTTAATTTCCCAAAGCTGCCTTCACTTATTCCTCCGCCATACTATATAGGCTAAGTCAGTAATGTACAATTCATCTTCACCGATCCTCTCAAATAATTCCAATTTCAGACGAATATAAAGTTCAAAATACAGTTCAACCCAACCAAACAGATTGCTAGAATCAATGCAATGCCGAATATACTCGAATTTACCTTGTATTGACCAAATTGCGGCCTAATCTAGCAGAATTTACTAAATGTGTACGGCTGCCAATTGTACACTTTCTGAAAATCTGACCATGGTAGGAGACGATATTCAATGTCAAGTGGGATATATAAATATATTGCCACTTTCTACTTAAACAGATGTCCATTGCACACTGATATTCCATTGATCAGGCAATCTTCCTCTAAGCCATGAGAAGTTCTTGCCCACCAGCATTATACCACATCTCGTGTCCAATACAAGAACAATACAATAGGGGAATTGCATTTGCCACTGTGCATGTCTTATACATAGGCAAAAGCGCATGAGGGACGATCTGTCGGCCCATATTTCCCGAGGGCGTAGTGATTTTCGGTGAGTGAGCGTAGCGAACGAACCGAAAATCACGTAGCCCAAGGGAAATATGGGACGACAGATCGTCCCGAATGCACTTTTGCATTTATTATCACCTTAATAGAGGTTGGAACGATACATTTTTCGACATTTTAGCTGGAAAATGGTTGGAATTCGATGAAAATCGATGGCAAAACATGCAGTTTACGCTGCCCCTCCCACCTGGATCTTGTTTATAGTTCCGGGTCTTTGCAATCAGTACATATCAATGCGCGTTGGCCTGCCGGGTTGTGACAAGTCCAGCAGAATGTAGTTCTATTTTGAATCGTTATTTCGGTTAATTTTCGGTGTATTACTATTATTAAGACATGGATATGATTTAAATTACTTAATAAGATAAATGTCGTTCAGTTTAATATTCAAATTCCTGTACTTTTTGCGTTTGAACTCGGCGTTTTTCGCTGACTAGGCCTATAGATCTATAGAGCCTGTCACTATCATCAACACGTCTCCGATCATTTGTTGTCAGCCACACTAAGTCATAGGCACCTCGAATCAATTCCACAGCTTTAAATCGTTGATATTCTTTAGCAAAATCGCATTTTTACATATGATTCCTCGGTTCAAATTTTTATTTGAAGGACCTAGCTTTATTATTTCGAGAGAAAATCGGGAAAACGCTCAACGGTTTACCAAGTGGACCTATGCCCTAAGGCTAAGCTTCGCAAAATCAAAACATGTGCTGTGCAGGAAAATCGCTCACGTTTTTAAATCAATTTGTTGCCTTTTCGCAGCTTTCCATCTTTTAAAAACTCAACTAATGCTTTGATAACAGGTAGACTTCGATAATTATGAAAGGATTTTAGTTTATTTCCTTTATTTGATCAGATTTTTTCATGACCGCTCCCAGTGATAGCTTCAATACCGTAACTAAGCACGCCGATCTATACGATAGTTGCCTGCTCTCACAAGCGCCTTCGGCGGTGGTAAGTTTCTACCTACACCTTTGATCGATTATAACGTCAACGAAATAAGAGAAAATAAGTACTGGCTCATTTTCCTTTAGCTATGGTCGATTAATATAAGGGGTATTTTTTGTGCAGAAGGAATTATTTAAATAGAAATATAAAAAGATACGAGCGGGACTATTTTGTTCATTAGGTGCGGGTAATACGGCGGGGAGCGGGTAATACGGCGGCCATATTACCCGCTCTCTTTGATATGAAGCTCAGTGCTTAAGCCTATGGGCGTATCATATCAACTCCCCCAAAGGTATAATAAAGTGCATCCTGGGATGAATGCTCATGAATCTGATAAATATTGTGCAACATTTTTATCAAAAGTGCAAGAATGTTTCCAACAGTATCACAGCTTGTATAAATCATCTATGAAAACTAAATGCATGATGGGAAAGGCGAGCGCCTGTGCTATGGACACATGTGAACACATAGATATTGACATTAAAGAATAGATAAACACTCCATGCAGAACATGGCATGTTTTCTATAGATTTTATACTATACCATCGCTCCCATAATTCCATGCAAATCTAGATTCAAAATGGTGGTTAATCAAACCCCCTATGGGACCTGGAAATATTCATTCTTTATGGCAAGAATATTACATTGACCTGCCCAGACCAGCTGGCAAATGTTTACCAACCACCAGAGAGCCTACTTCCCGTTCTTGGTCTCGTTCACTCTCCAACATTCAGCACCAAGACGCCCTAAAAAAGCGCCGCCCTACCAACACACAGCTATAGTGGAAACTCGCCGTTAAACTAAAAGCAGAGTAGAAACGCTGAATGAAACGTACGCAGATCTGCCGAGCTCGTGTTGGTTGAAATCATCGACAGTTCTAAGCAAGCGCAGAGCAATGGTGGCCCAGTTTGGGGGCCAATACTGACAAAAACACCTGGATTGAGGTGTGTATGGAGTACTGCGTGTTCCCGTTGCCAGTGTCAGCAGCCATTTTATAGCATATTATCTGCGAGTTCATTCAACCAGTTCTTTTTGATTTGTTTTGAATAGCTCCCATGATAAACTCGCTCCAAATAGGGATCACAAATGGATGTAGGGAGGGGTATAATGCTAGGCAGGCAATATCCTACCAGGAGCGTTGAGGGATATGGGTCAGTTTTTTAGAAAATGTACAATTGGCAGCTCTACACATTTAGGAAATTCTCTTAAATTAGGCTGAACAATGGTGAATACCGGGTATATCTGAGTATATTTGGCATCACATTGATTAGAGGTATAAGTTCTGTTATGTTAAAGGTATATGCGGGTGTTCAATGGAAAAAAAATTGGTCGGTGACTTTTTTATGAAACGTTCAGGGATCATTCCTGACTACATAAGAAAGCAAGAAATGAAAAAAAAAGTACATGTCAACGACTTATTTTTTTTTCTACAGCCCCATGAAAATAACAGTGCTTTAGCATTGAAGTCTATGGGAAAATGTTTTTTTTTTCACATTTCAATATATAAAAAAATAATGATCGGTGACTTTACATCAAAACTTTCTATACATATATTTGGTATATTATGCTACAGATTTACCAAAGAAAAACAGTATGTTGACGAGGTTAAAAAAAAGTTGTGGTCATTTGAAGATGACATCACCCAAATTTAGTAATCAAACAGCATAATCAATAAAAATGAATCCTGAAAAACATGACTACAAACTGCTTTAATAAAAATAAACCCTGTTGATATCGAAAATGGAGCACAAATACATCTCAACTTATGATGATGATAAACTATTTCAAAGAAAAATAGGAGCCGCTAGGTGGCGTGTGTGATGACACCCGCATATATCTTTAAAATGCATTTTGAAGCTCATTTTTGTCTTAAGTGTGGACTATTTGAGAGGATTGGTGACGGCGGATTGTACATTTTCTGAGAATCTGACCCATATAATACTAGGCAGTCAGTATCCTACCAGGAGCGTTGAACATAGTAGGATGGAGCAAATGAGCCATGTCCTGCTATAAAGCTGCATTCTCAGCTATTACGACAGGTAAAACCTTGCCAAATTGACATGTCCTACAGGCTTCTAATTCAACATGTGTGCGGGGTTGGGGGCTCTGAAAATATTAACCATGCACTCTTCTCTCCTATCATTATCAATATTATGGGTAGGATTGTCAGAAAGTGTACAACTCGCCTTCACCAATCCTCTCAAATAATCCAAATTTAAGGCAAAAACGGGGTCAAAATTATAGTTTTACATAACAGAGCTGATGTGTTTAATCAATGCAATGCCAGATATTCCTGGTATTTATCATTTTACAGGATAATTCAGCATAGTTTATTAAACGTGTAGAGCTGGCGATTGTATATTTTCTGACGGTCTGACACATAATTATACAGTTAGTGCGGTTCAAACTTGTAATAATAATAAATTCTTTATTTTGGCAAGAGGTACAAAACAGTAGTACACTTCAGATTATAGGGAATGCCTCTAATCTACTAAGGTTGACTATCTACTGTTTTTAGAAACCCTGTAGCAAAAACAGCTGGACAAAATCCTAAAAGTTTTGCTCAAATGATTGGAAAAGAATGGAACAAAAAGTAGAAAGTAGTTTTTTACCAACGTTAAAAAGCTTTAAAAAGAGGCGATGCTAAAATATGTTTCTTGTATGTATTTTGTATTTAATATTTTTTATTCAGACAAAGACATTATGGAACGAGTACATTATTCTCAGTGATTGCTGATTCTTATAATTTCCATTGTAATCCATATAATGAAATACGAGATAAGAAATAAGTAATATTATAGGCTAAAACCATTACCGACGCATGGTTCAATATCACGACAATCCAGCTTGAGGTTAGGTTAGGTTGGGTTATTCCACTTAAGGGTCAGATCTTCAAAAAATGTACAATCTGCAGATCTACACATTTAGTGAATTCTGTTAAATTCGACTGAGAAATGGTCAATACTAGGTATATCTAAATATATTTGATATTGTCTTAACTCAAACAATCTGTTGGGCTATATTTGGAACCAATTTTGAGCATCATTTTTGTCATGAATTGGAGATATTTGCGAGGATGGGAGAAGGCGAAGTGTACAAGCTCTTGCAAGTAAGGCATCAAAGAATCAAAAGAACTGGTACATACAGTACGAGTCACATTGATTCCCTCCTAGTGCAGGTGACAGGTGGAATCAACAGGAGCGTGTTGCACAACAAATCCTTACTTAAAATGTTCCTTGCTTAGCTATTTTTCCTTGCTTAGGCGGGTCCTGGGTATGACCATAAAGTTCTGTCTCTTTTTCTCTGTCTCTCTCTCCCTTCTTCTCTATCGCTATTTCCTGGGTATGATCATAAACTGCCTCCCTCTCAGCTCTCCCGCCCTTGATATAACCATATTAAATGCGTTGATAAGGGCGTGAAACAACCAATCTCACCCACTCCTTGCTTAGGTAGGAAATTCCTACTGTATAGGAACAGAAAATAGCATTCTCTGTACAGAGAATTCCTTCCCTAGATTTCCCTTACCAGCTGCTTAGCAAGAAAGAGGAACTAAGGAAAATGCCAGGAATGAATGATTTGTTGCGCAACAGGCCCCATTATGTTATAATAGTGCACTCTAGTGACCAGGTGACAGATAGAATGGTACAGGACGGGGATGACCAACGAGAGTAGGACTACTCTCGTTGGAGTGACTCGACTCAATTAATGTTGCCCAAGCTCATTTTTTAAAAGATATTCTTATTTCTTGAATTTCCACAATGTGGTATGTCTCATTCTCGAAATATAACCCATTATAAATTTGCATTCAATACCCGTTTATACCAGTAGCTACGCTTTACTAAATTAACTTTTAATATAATACTTCATTATACAACGTATGATTACATTACAATACACTATATATTATCGGGTTCGCAGAAATAACCCACTTAAATGCTTTTGTTTTCATACCAATACAGGTATGATTTCGCATGAATAAAAAACATTTCGTCAGTACAGTATGCACCTTGTAATATTATGTGGTTATAACCTAAGGCTATCAATACGTTTTACACTTCTATCTCTTAGCTAGAGTTTATAAGTTCACGTCTAGATCCTCACTAGCATAAGTGCTTATATATTACATCCTCCAGTGATTATTTAATGCAATTTACAATAACTAAAACACAGTCTAGGCTCAAAGTTGAGAGAGTCCCTTTAAACTGAGGGAAAGCCTCTCGCTCCAAACCGCAAAATGCCATTGTATCTATATCATAGGACGCCCTACTTCTGGCCCAGAAACGCCATTAGCGCAGTAGGCGTCCAATCTGTGACATACCATTCTCATCTGATCTGAGAGGTTATGTGAGCCTAGACTAGAAGGAATACATCGCCGTTCCTCCTCGAAAAAACCCATTTGTTTTGAAATCATCTAATTTATGCCTGTGACCTCTATAATAAATATAATTTTGTTGATCAAGAAAAAAAGCGACCGGCAACACTTATTTTAGACCAGTACTTCACATCAAACACATGTTTAAGATTGCTTGGATAGCACAGAGGAACTTGCTTTGGCCCTCAAATGTACTCTATATGATGACCTTCGAAATGCAGGGATATATCTAATACACTGTCTTGAAAATTGCTATTCATATGACTCAAAGCGCTAAACCCTCCACAGATCAGAATATTCCAACAAAGAAATTCTTTGCATAAAATATATTGAACAATATCAATTTTGCGCCTCATTTTCCTGTGACACATTATGATGTGTTACAGAAAAATGAGCCATAAGTTGCAAAATTGTTATTTTTCAAAGTGTTTTACTCATAAGTGTTTCTAAGGTCATCCTATTGAGTATATCTAGCATCTTTACAGAGATATTGATATTACACCCAGAGATATTGCAAATCATTTTTTTAAATGAATAAATTTAGACATATTGTGGATTTCCTTAATGTTAACATAGTTGTAATCCACTTAACCTCATCGTTTCAAATATGATGATATCTCAAAACCATTTTTTTTCTCGATTTATAACTCATTTTTCTGTGACACATCACACACACATATATGCTATTCTGCTATCCCTTAAGTGTCCATTTCCGTGACCCATGCATATTACGGAGCGCATTTGACACTATGGATATAATAACCCGAGCTTGTATGAGCTGGGTCAGATTTTCAGAAAATGTACAATTGGCAGCTGTATACATATAGTAAATTCTACTAAAATGGGCTGCAATTTGGTCAATAGGAGGTAAATTCGAGTATACTATTTGGCATTGCAGTGATTCTAGCAATCTGGTTAGGTTAAACTGTATTTTTAACTTTATTTTAGTCTGAAATTTGGATTATTTGTGGGAATTGGTGAAAGCGAATTGTACATTTTCTGGCGACTTCACCCAGCTACATATGAGGAGGCTAAAAATTCAGGATTTATGTACATGGCTAATGTTTTGATGTATGCAGACCATAGCCTAGGTACTAATAGTAGGCTGGTAAAAAACTAGCCTCAGTCCCTGGGACAATGTCATCGCAGTGGTCGACTCGTCCTTGAGAGAACATAATACCCCTACAGAGGGTCACTCTACAAGGTCGTTCATGGAGTGAATCAGAAATAGAAGGGGAAATAATGTTAATATCCTGCAATACCCAGGATACAAACGAAAAAACAATGGCCACATTGAGATGTACCTAAGAGATCAATAATAAAACGTTAAAACAACAACAATATAGTGAAATAGTCGCATAACACCGTAACTTCAGATCTATATTTAAATCATGATATAATAGTTTTTATTTGATTTTGATTATAATTTTAAGGTATTTGATATAATTATGATATAAATATATCAAATAAAGTATAATTTATATATGATTAAGTTTAGGCCGAATTGTGAATTCATTTGTCCCGTCCTCTCACTTGAGGATGATGTGGTCTTTTTGGTTTGTTTTTTTGATAAAAGCTATATTTGCCACCTTTGAAAGAGATCATATCATCCTCAGACAGTCAGAACTAAACATGACAATAGACGGTAGTATACTGTATGAATACTACCCCAGGCCTTGCAAGGTGGAACACCACCCACTAAAACCAATAACACCAATATAACAGACGATTCTCGTGACCCAACCAAGCTATATTTGTCACTTGAAAGAGACTAAACTTTATACAATGTGGCACAAATCACTATATATTATGTCAATAGACGCAGTCTAGGCCCAAAGATGAGAGAGTCCCTTCAAACGGAGGGAAAGCCTCTCGCCCCATAGAGCAAAGGGCCATTATAATTCCATTAAGACCACAAAATGACATTTTAATCCCATTAGAACGCCTTAATTGTCCTAGGCCAGGAAACCGATTAGCGAAGTAGGCGTCCAATCACTGACATACAACTCTTATCTGATCTGAGGGTTTGGGCCTGGACTGGACGGTAGTATACTGTATGGATACTACCCCAGGGGTTGCATGTTGGAAGAAGACAACCGACTAAGGCTAAATTGAAAAGAGTCTGGGAATATGTGGCAACAAAACAGACCATTCTCTGGAGAGAAGCCAGGACTTGTCCTTATGGGTCAGATCGTCAGGAAACGTACAATTGGCCTTCACCAATCGTCTCAAATAACCCAAATTTAAGACAAAAATGAGCTTCAAAATATAGTTTAACATAACCAGACAGATTCATTGAATGAATACAATGCAGAATACACTCAGATATACCTAGTATTTATCAATTTTCACTCTAATTCAGCAGAATTTGATAGATGTGTAGAACTGTAGATTGTGCATTTTCTGAAAATCTGACCCTTAGGCGTGAGCACCAGCATATATGGGTCAGATTTTCAGAAAACCTACAATTCACCTTCGCCAATCTTCTCAAATACCCCAAATTTCAGACAAAAATAAAGTTCAAAATACGGTTCAACTTAACCAAACAGATTGCAATAATCAATGCAATGCCAAATATACTCGAATTTACCCAGTAATGACAAAATTGCAGCCTAATTTAGGCTAATTTACTCAATGTGTACAGCTGTAGATTGTGCATTTTCTGACAATCTGACCCAGCATACTCCCCCCTGCACCTGCTCATGGTCTGGCAGGAGCAGCTCAGGGTGTGTGTGTGTAGGGAGGTATCTGTAGCATGTTTCCTGGATGTAAACACTCCACAGGGCCATACCTCACACCTCATACCTCCCTTAGCAGCGGCAATGTGTCGCGTCCTGTCGTTATTGGGGCCATGGTCTAGGCATGTAATGCTTTTAGGGTCACATCTTCAGAAAATGTACAATTCACCCTAACTTATCCTCTCAAATAATCTAATACTAAGAGAAAAATGAGCTTCTTCATAATTCAGTTTAATACAAAGAAAGAGAAATCTTTAATCAACACAATGCCAAAGTTACTCAGATATACATATAGTATTTATAATAGTCCAGTCTAATTTAGCAGAAATTATCAATTTTTTAGAGCTGATAATTGTACAAGTTTTTATAAATAAAGTTATTGTCTCATGGTTAATAAAACCCATTCTTTCTTCATATTATGATAACTGAAATTGAATGGTGAAAATGACTCGTTTGGAAGTCTAACACTTTAACCACTTGACTACCGGGGACTATATATATGGCACATGCAGATAAACACTTAGATTGATTCATCACATTTTATGTTTACTTTAGTCCCCCATTCTCCTCATGGTGATTGAGGAGAATGGGGAAATAAATTATCTATGAAGTTCCCTGTGTTAGCCGCAGGTGATTTAATGATTCAAATGAATCATAAAAGTATATCTGCAATCTATTTCTATAATATGCCAATACAGGACTGTCTAGGTCTGCACGCTTCCTGGACGAATGTATTTATCTTTGGATTGGAAATGCTAACTGTTATAGAGCTTCCTATTCGGTGTCTTGGAGCACAAGCAAAAACAAATTCCACTTATTCTGATAAAGTGTATTGAGTATAATGGACACACCGATGATGCTAATTACATCTTATGCAGACTAATTGGATTGTTATTGCGCTGGGCTAGCAATGAGTTTTTGTGTCATGGCCCTGATACATCTACAGCCGCTACTACCACACTGCCGACTCGGCATAAATATCTCTCAGCATTGTTTACTTTTAATATTCTTTGCGTAGTAAACAAATAACAAAGAGATTAAGTAAAGAAAGAAGGTTAAAAACAATAATCGTCAATTTGTATGATTAATTGATTAGTTACTGATGCTGCCTGGATGCGTGGTGTTTGTGCATAATACAGTCTATACCTCCGTGCTGCTAATTCTATAAAGAAGGATGGTGAATATGGATGTGTTTACCACTACAAAGGCTACCATAGTGTTGCATTGTTATTACATTATTTATTGTTGTTGTTGTTGTTGTTATTGAGCGGGTTCTCTGTGGGTGGAAAGAGTTCAGAGTTTTACCAATGGGCTAGCGAGCATCATAATCACTCATTCAAAAACGATATTTAAAAAAAGCCACCACCTGTAACGCACGTGCATCTAATCTAATTTGGAAACGAGTTATGTTTTGTGAAATGACTTTAAGTTGGTTGGAAAGGAACGGAACAAAAAGTAGAAAATCTTCTTTTGATTGATGTCCTTTCCATTTTCTGACAAACCCTGGATGATCCACCTTTTTTTAAATAACAAAGCTTTATTCCCTAGCCCCTGCCATCTTGGCACATACAATTATATCGCTCTTGCGGACGACTAGAATAAACGGGAAATTACTTCTTTTACGTCGAGCCAACTTTGACAATGAAGTTTTTTTTGAATTTTCGATTTTCTGTCTACTTCTCATACCACTTAACAATCATATTATCGCATGAACATAACCCTAAATGAAACTCTATGTGGGGGGTTTAGCTTGGAGGGTTTGGAGGGTTTGGAGGGTTTAGCGCTTTAAGCCATATGAATATATATATCATTGCGTTCTAAAGGTCATCCTATGAAGTACATTTAATAACTTTACTAGTAATTGCCCACCAAGAAATATTGCAATTCTTTTTTTCAAAACATAAATAATTATATCAAACATAAAATTAAAAAAATATAGAAATACTTCTTAGATGTTCTTAATGTTTACAATCATTGGAATCCGCGTGATCTCATCTTTTCAAATATGATGATATCTCAAAATCAATTTTTTGCGACTCGTGACTTATTTTCCTGTAATACATGAAATATGGAGTCGGTAGAAAGGTGACATCCTCATGTACAAATAACAAACAGTTGATGACTGCAATTCTCTATAATGGGTGGGATTTTCAGAAAATGTACAATTGGCAGCTGTACACATTTAGTAAATTCTGCCAAATAAGCCTGCAATTTGGTCAATACTAGGTAAATTCGAATATATTTGGCATTGCATTGATTCTAGCGATCTGTTTGGTTAGGTTGAAGTGTGTTTTGAACTTTATTTTCGTCTAAAATTTGTGTTATTTGAGAAGATTGGTGAAGGCAAATTGTACATTTTCTGAAAATCTAACCCCTATGTGGGATTCCTCCCAAAAGGCGAGAATCCTTTGACAGAAATCTCTTCTTGAATTAAGGGTAATTGCCTGCACCGTGGCTTTGATCTTATGCTGACCTTAAATATTGGATACCTCTCGGTATTAAAGCATCCCACTCGGCTTCTCTGGGTATGGGTGGAATTAAGTAAGGCCTTTGATTGTGAACCAGCGCACTTTGAGATTGACATCTTATTCTGGGTGAGGTAAACCACCAACTGTAGTCACAAACAGCAGGATCCCTTTGATACTGACGGTCAATATGTGTATCATACAGCACAGATACATACACAGGGACATGTGCTTTATGATAGGATGTAACGAGGTTAGTTTCTGACTTACTGTACACGATGGTCACGAGTTTTTTTCGACCAGGGATCTCACGAGAAGTCGAGTGAGTGGTCGAAAAAAACGAGTGGCCATTGTGTACAGTAAGTCAGAAACTAACCGAGTTACATCCTATTTTTATACCACGATCTTATATTATAAAATAAATTGAAGAAACAAAGTATTTATTTACCTCGCTTCTCTCCAATGATCCGCCATATTGGTTTTTTTTATGCCAAAGCGCTAAACAAGCATATAGCTGATTGGCTAATCAACGACGGCACGGTGGCATATGACGTCACGAATGGGCGTGACGTCATGAGCGAGCGAGCGAAACGTCAACCAATGAGGATGCTTCTTACATTTAGGCCAAAAAAAGTTAATATTTTCACGCGTGGATCCTTTCAACAAAACACCATGGCATGTATTCACTCATTTGCAGTGTGTACAACCCCCGATCGTGGTATAATACAATGGGACATATATGCTTTACAATGATATGTGATGTGTTCCAGGAAAATGTGTCACAAGTCATAAAACTGATATTTTTCAAAGTGATCTATTCACAAGATTTCTTTCTAGGAATGTTATCATCTTTGGGGTAAATACCGTTTAATTAAGGTTGTATGAATGCATGTACGCAATTTCATTTCATCTAATATATCCTTGTGTTTGCTATAAGAGTATATTTAGCTACTTAACTAGTAATTGTCCACTAAGATATATTGCCCACTCTATTCTCAAAAATAATAATAATATCAAACTTAGAATATAGATGTCCTACTGTGTACTATCATTAGAATCGGCTTGATCTCATCTTTTTAAATATGATGATATCTCAAAATCCATTTATTTGCGATTCATTTTCCTGACACACATCACAATTATGCTGAAGTTATAATTTTTGAGCCCCCAAACTGGGTGCGAATTTTACCCTAATAAGCGCAACCTTTCCCTACGTTTTGACTGATGTCGTACGTTTGGTAACGACGTTCATATAGTACCAAATAGGCTGTGCATATTATAGATCCAATGCAAAGAATCGAGTGAGTGAGTGAGATTGGTTGCTTTACGCCCTTATCAACACATTGAAAGGTTATATCAAGGGCAGGAGAGCTGAGAGGGAGGCAGTTTATGATCATACCCAAGAAAAAGAGATAGAGAAGAAGGAAAAGAGAGACAAGAGAAAAAGAGACAGAAAGGCACTTTATGGTCATACCCAGGACCGGTGCAAAGAATCAAACTTTAATGAATATTTGGATTAAAGTGACCATAAACATAGGGAAAGAGGTATAAATTCCAAGGATTTAGGAAGGAAGGAAGGGGATATGAATGTATATATATAGTCCCCCCCCCACACACACACACCTTCATCCAGCACCTAAGTGCCAACATTGTCTGTTGGTGAAAAATAATATCAGCTCGTGCTAGCTGCGTCATATATTGATAGTCACTCGGCTCGTGGTGCATATGCAAAATGAATACTCTATCGATTTTGATTGTATCTTTTACTGAAGTATCGATTTGTCATGTGGAGACTTTGCAACAGGAATTTATCATGCATGCCCGTAACATTGTTGATGGAAATCCTTTGTATAAATTTCCATCACTTTTTATCAGATGCATAATGCTTTGAGATATCGATCGTTAGCTTTGGCCTATACCCGAAGATCATTCATTTTATATGATTCTCTTTTATAGTGAATTTATTTTCTGTGAATATTGATTTCACAGCTATATTTAAACTAAACATATAGATCCACTATTATATTTTCATCCTAGAAGAAATTGAACGTTACATTGATAATTAATCAAATTGATTAATCGATATCAAATTACGTAGAATGGAAAAGGACTTTTTGAAGGACCTCTGGTACTTTAGCTTGTTTCGTTTAATCCCTCAAACGATCTGTATAGTAGTATATTGAAATCTATTCAATTCAATAGGAGATTTAAATGTCTCACTGCGCATGTGTACGACAGTGCATGCTGGGATAGATTCAGACTCAGAGGGTTTGGGCCTACACTGGGTCTGTGCTTAATAACGTGAGACATTTTCTAGTTAGCTTATAAAGTCAATGACCCGTTAACACTTTTCCCTTTATATTTGCTCCAGGAATCAAAACGTTCATGGCATCTCAATTGCGTTTTCCTTGTATGTAAAGGGGGTCTCCACTGGCTGCGGTAAGCTCTGCGGTAAGCCTTGCGATGTTGTTGTGATGGTTCTGTAGGTGGAGAGGAATGGCGGGAGTGCCCAGTGAACATGTAATTAAGGAGGATCTTCTTACTCCTCTCCACCTGGGGCGCTTTCGACTTCTTCCCCACGACCAACACCTGGTGAACAGGAAATATAGAAAATGGAGGAAATGCGCATGTGCGATCTTCCCTAAGCCGAACACACTTTGAAGGCACCAGGGGAACGGGACGAGTTCTGACATTTATTATCATCCTTCTCCAACATTAGTTTCCATCAAATTGAACCAAGAATACATGAATTGTGTATGTTTTGAAATTCCGGGGTAACAAAATTAAAGTTTTCATTCATATCATGGGTTTAAATATCATGACAATACCGAAGGCGCTTGTGGAGACAGCAGCGCGCATGCGTGAGTAACTTCCCCAAACCTCCCGGCGGTGCGAGGTGGGGTAGCACCAGGGACACCAGCGGCGTCACCAGCGCACGTTCTCCTTCCTCCCGTGGGACACTAGGTGCACTCGGAGAACAAGTCGAAAGCGCCCCTATAGAACCAGCTCATCACCATCGCAAGGCTTATCGCAGAGCTTAACGCAGCCAGTGGAGACCACCCTTAACTGTACACAGACAATTCCCATACAGTGTGGTGGAGCTGATGGTCGGCCAGTGGGATATATAGCTCCCCGTAGCTGAGAACCTATATTACTTTTTCACCAAGGTGTAGAATGTTTCACTGGGGAGGGCGAGGAAATAGTTGGTTTCCATGACAAACTCTGGAACGAGACGATAACACAATACTATGGGGAGCGGAGGTTCGTACCTCCAGCGGACCAACTCCCAGACATGATTAGATGGGTCACATTTTCAGAACATGTACAATTCGCCTTCACAAATCCTCTCAAAAAACCCACATTTAAGATAAAAATGAGCTTCAAAATGCAGTTTAACATAACAGAACTGATGCTATAAATCAGGGCGATCCCAAATATACTCAGATATACCCGGTATTCATCATTGTCCAGCCAAATTAAGCAGAATGTCCTAAATGTATAGAGCTGCCAATTGTACATTTTCTGAAAATCTGACCCAGATAGCAGTTCACACACGATACATTCACACTACATTCTTGACTGTCTTTTCCTATAAATATACATGTATATAAAAGTCTAGGCCCAAAGATAAGGGAGTTCCTTCAAACGGAGGGAAAGCCTCTCGCCTCAAAACACAAAGTGCCAATGTAATTCCATTAAGACTTCAAAATGACATTATAATCCCATTAGAACGCCTAGTCCTAGTCCAGGAAACCGAAAGCCATTAGCGAAGTAGGCGTTCAATCACTGATATATTACTTTTATCTAATCCGAGAGGTTGTGAGCTTAGACAGATGAATACTATATTATAGATGGCCATCCCGTACCGACTCCCCGGTCACCTTCTAAGGTTTTTGCCCTGAAACTAAACATGCACACAAATATATATATATATATTGAATTTTTATTCCATAATAATATACAGAATTGGACAAAAGCCTCTAAAAATAGATCTTCCGACGCGCCCGAAACAATATTAAATGATGGATAATTCAAGCTTACATTTTAACAATTACATTCCGTTAAATGTTGTATTATACAGTATTAATAATATTATTTCACTTTATATTTTTGATAGGCGATATACATTACATCGGTCTGTTTTTACAATTCACTTTCGTTGCAATATATTTATGAAAATTTGACATTGTGAGGTTTAGATTGCAGTTTACACAATTTTAGACACAGATTCAGAAGTAGCTTGTAAAACATAATATCTTAATTCTAACATATACTGATAAACTATATCGTTTTTAAGACCTTTGAATAAAAGTCACCCCTTATATACAGTGGATTTCCATTTTAAATTAATAGTTTGATAATTAAAATTAACATCGATGTCTCGATCTTGGTTTGGCATTATGAACCTTTTTTCTTTAATTTTCCATTCAGTCAGTTAACTCTGACTACTCTCCTCTTTTAAATATTGATCAAAATTTACATATTGTTGACGTAGAAAACGTCGGAACTCTTTTCTATTGTCCAATAATTGGGCTTCATCTGGCAGACCATTCCATAATGTTGTCAAACTATATATATATGATCTTTTAAATATCTCGTTTTTTGGGTGAGGAACCATTAACTTCTTTCCTTTTGCTAATCCTCTAATGTTTATTTTCCTATTATCCGTATTTTCCACTTTCCTCGATCGCAAGTACGCGAGGTCTAGAATATGTGACTCTCTTCTATTCTTTAATGAGGGTATATTAAGCTCTTTGTGTATCTGTATTGTATTTGCCAGCCTTGGAAGACCGAGAATTATTTTCAGCGCAGCATTTTGAAGTGATTGAATTCTATTTAAATATTTTTGGCTAGAAGAGGAATAAAGAATGTCACCATAATCTATGTGTGGAAGGATGGTAGTTTTGTAGATAAGAAGGATTGTTTTCTTATCACATACCTTATACAGTTTCGATAGGGCTTTGATTTTTACTCTAATAATATTTATTTTCTTGTCTAGGAAAGTTTTATAGTTCAAATTTCGATCAATTTCGACACCTAGATATTTATAATCTTTGACCGATTCAATAATTTGACTATTTATAGAGTAGTCCGCCATGTTATGAGCGTTTGGTTTGGAACATATTGAAACAGTTTTGCATTTTTTAATGTTCAGGGAGATTTTGTTCTTCCTGCACCATTCATATACATTGTTTAAATCTTGTTGTAATAAATCTATTGGCCCTGAATTTAGCGGCCTATCTCCATGTAAAACCATATCATCCGCAAACAGCTGAGCCCTACTGAACTGGATAACTTCTAATAAATCATTTATATATATAATAAATAGTATCGGCCCTAATGAGGTGCCTTGTGGGACGCCACATTTTACAGTCTCAGGTGATGATAATACCCCATTCAGTAATATTCTCTGTTTGCGATTTGATAAATAATCCCTAAACCAATTTTCTGCCCCCTCTGAGATCCCGTATTTCTTTAGTTTTTTGATAAGATATTCATGATTAACCGTGTCAAATAAATAGCTTTACAAGCAATATTTATAAATAATCCTTGCCAATTTATGTTCTTTGGGCCATTTTACACCCTGCCAATATTAAATTCAGCCGGGACGATCAACATCTGCCAACACAAATAGGTCCAGTAAATATTGTTAACGTTAAAAGTCTTATTCAGTCTAGGTCCAAAGAAGAGAGAGTTCCTTCAAACGGAGGGAAAGTCTCTCGCCTCAAACCGCAAAGTGCCAATATAATGTCCAATCACTGACATACCCTTCTTATCTGATCTGAGGGTTTGGACCTAGACTGTATTCATTTTTATCATATTGTAGACATATTATATCTTTATTTCAAGACATTATAAAACTAAATAAAATGAATTAAAATAAATACTGCTCTTCACAATACAAAGCAAACTACTATAAACAAATCCTTGCATCCCCTTAAATAAATAATTGACTACTTTTATCTATCATGACTACGGGTTTTACATTTGTTCATCATAAAATGATGTCCTCATGTCTACGTATCGCAGCCTAGTGTACCAACTGCTTATTTTCATTGGGGGAGTGCCCCCCCCCCACACACACACCCCTCTTCTCCAAACAACCAAACCTTCCGGAGTAAAAATGGGCAAAAAATCGGAGCATCCGCTAAAGAACTGGGTCGGCGTCCTTGTCAAATGATGACGAACAACTGACCAGTCTGGGCCTCCTGCTTTCTACCCTTTTTGTTCTTAATCTAGGCTACTCCTATAGTGTATTGTTATTTTGCCTGACATTTGCAGCAACCAGGGTTCCTTTGGTCTATAGGTGGGTCAGATCATCATAAAATGTACAATTGGCAGCTCTACACATTTAGTAAATTCTACTAAATTCGGCTGAGAAATGATGAATACGGCGTATATCTGAGTCTATTTTGTATTGTGTTGTTTTGAAACATCACTTCTGCAATGTTAAACTGTATTTTGAAGCTCATTTTTGTCTTAAATTTGGGTTATTTGAGAGGATTGGTGAATGCGAGTTATACATTTTCTGACGATCTGACCCAGGTATAGTCCCTCCAGTTGAGTATCTTTATGCTGCCGTAAATGTGACAGGAGAAGTCTAGCTAACAGCATGGACAAGTCTTGAGTTATTGACTTAGAATATGAGTAAAAATATTCCTTCCACATAATGTATTCAAAGGGTCAGACTTTCAGAAGATTTACAATTGGCAGCTCTACACAATTAGGAAACTCTGCTAATTTTGGCTGAAAAATGTTGAATACCGGGTATATCTGAGTATATTTGGAATTGTATTGACTTAAAGTATCTGTTCTGTTATGTTAAACTGAAGTTTGAAGCTGATTTTTCTCTTAAATTTGGGTTATTTGAGAGGATTAGTGAAGGCGAATTGTACATTTTCTGAAAATCTGACCCATATACTGCTTGGCATGTACCCTTCAAGGAACGCTTTGTAGAAAATATCCCTTCTATATGATTTATTAACGGAAAGGTAGGATTTCACTTGTACAGTTCTATGTATGATTGTGAAAAAGCTAGAAATGTGCGAACGTGGCATATGATATCTAAGGGTTTAATTTAGGAATAATTTTTTGGAAAGAGATGAAATTCCTCAATAAACTAAGACACCAGGTCGGTTTTTGTAGTACTTTTTATTAAATATAAATGATTCACTCAGAATAAAGCAGCGTATTATCAAAAGATGAGTGCATTATGTGTGTATGGAATTATTAAGTACATCGTAGACATTTATATGATTTTTATACAGAATAAAACATTAAATGAAGATGATTAAAAATGGTATATTATATTCATTTTCATTTCAAACGCAAGCAATGATTTCCTCTTCCAGAAGCTTTCAATAGCCTCCGTCAGAAAATGAATTTTATAATATGTCCCTATAGTCTTTCAAAAATTGTATCTAATCTGGATTTGCATTGTCCCTTTTACATGGCCCATAATAAATCATCGAAATCAAACAAAGTAACCGTAAGAAAGGAATTAGTTGACATCAAACTGCATCAACGCCAATATTATTTAATCCTATTTAATTTAGGCTAAATTCTCACTGTAGAACAGAACATTTTTTTATAAAAATATTCTACAAAAAGCATCAATTCATAAAAATAACTCAAGGCACTTAAGGACATACAAGTTTGTTCTTATTTTTAGCGTTCAAGAGCTCCATTCAATAGCACTTAAGATTCAAAGAAAGAAAAACTTTGTCTAAGCTTTTCACTGATCCGAAGACAATTACTTCAATTTCGTAACGGCCTATCCATGTCTGGATCTCCTTTTGCATAATCTATTTTTATATGGGTCAGGTCGCCCAGAAATGTACAATTGCTGTCAGAATGGCAAATTTCAAAAGTTGGTAAATTAACATGTTATCTGATCTTAATTCATAGAAGACACCTTGAATCTTAAGTGGATATAAATTATATTAAAATAGTCTGAGTGGTTCATGTTTTTCTTCGGGCTGTATTAAAAGGTAAATCGGGGTTTTCAGTTTTAAATAAAAAATAAACCCTCTCCACACATGTGATGATAAAACGCAAACTATAAGCCCAGTAGTTTTACATAGATATGTGTCAAAGTAAGTTTAATTACTCAGTAAGGTATCTGATAAAGTTTGTGGTCATAGACACTCCCCTTAAAAATGTATTTCACATCTCAATCTTGGTCAAGGTTTAAAAAAGATTTATTCTAAATAAATAAATTAAAAATATTTCCTCCATGCATAATATAGTACTAGAGGCTATAATACATTCGACTTCCATGCACTAATACATTAAGATACCTTCCACGCTCCTACTTTTACATAAACCACCTTCCTTCTCATCCCATAAAGCTTGGAAGTTAAGCTGCATTGGGGCTGGACAATGATAGGATGGGTTGCCCCTGCAGAAATTGCATGTGATCGCCTTTTTAATTAATGTCCTGTTCCAACTACAATTGCTGTCATGGACCTCGATGTATTTTATAAGCACCATGCAACTCAATTGCGACACAATTCATTCGCAAAAAGAAATAAAAAAAGAAAAAGAAAAAGAACAAATATATTTTGGTCCATTTACCTGGGAATATATAATATATGTACATATATTAGCATATATTAGCATGCACATATTGTGGCCGGTGAATCAGTAGGCGATAAATAATACAACATGAGGGTCAGATATTCAGAAAATGTACAATTGACAGCTCCACACATTGATCAAATTCTGCCAAATTAGGCTGAAAATAATAAATATCAGGTATATATTTGATTACAGTATATTTGATATCAAGTTGATTCATAATACCAGTTCCGTTATGTTGAACTGTATTTTGAGCTTCATTTTTGTCCTACATTTGGGTTATTTGAGAGTATTGGTGAAGGTGGATTGTACATTTTCTGAAAATCTGACACATGATGAATTACGTTTGAGCGTGTTTGTGATATCTATGTCCATACATCTCTACCATCACTGTCAGTCACTCACCATATGTGACACCATTTGCTGCGTAGAATGTTCAGCGCAAACCTCATTCTCCGAGGCACTCTGCCCCAGTTGGAGATGTTTTTTCTTTTATTATTATTCATTTAGAGGCCAATACCACCGCCGGAACACATGATTCTCAAAGAAAAAATATGGAAAAACGCTCCTCACTGACAATATAATTGGGACATTAATGACCGCCTCTGCCCTTAGATTCCGCTATTGGGGCAGAAAGTAATATGGAAGTGTTTATAAGCGGAACATCTGACATGAATATGTCAGCCATTAGACGCCTGGTTGTACGGTGACTGAAGGGATAAGGATTTAATAGTAATATTGCGTGATATATTTACTGGGATAAAGGGCATAGACTGGAGATATTAGGAGTGGGTTGACACGTAGGTCTATCCTTAAAGCTGCGTTCTCAGCTATTACCACAAATATAATTTACACATATTATGACTCATTATACACGCATTGCTATGAAAACAATGTATCTAGAGTGATTTACACATAGTGCATATTTCACTAGTGATTTACGTGGGGTTGTCATGGCAACCAATCTGTTTTTTTACTAAGATTACCGGTAAAATTCTAAGCTATGAATCAATTTGTTTGTATTTTCATGATTGAAATCATGTATAATACATCTGTTAACTAACTCGTTGGTTTCAGTTGCTTATAATATTGCACTCGTTGCTATGCAACTCGTGCAATATTTACGCTCCTTCAACCAACGCGTTAGTTAACCTGTCCGTATATGTCATAATATGTGTAAATGTGGCACTGAATTCATGTAGGGCTTGATTTATCAATATTCTGCTGCTGTTATAATGTTGATACAAGAAAAGAAAAGGGTCATATATTACTACTTCTATAAATACAAACTTTATGATTAATAATACATCTTTCATATTTAGAAATAATTCCACGTTCTAGACCGCCCAATTGTCGTATGAGAATGAGTCACAAGTCGCTAAAAAAGGATTTTGAGATATCATCAGATTTCAAAAGAGGAAATCAAGAGGATTCTGATGATGGTAAACGTTAGAACACCCGAAAATTGTTTCTATATTTTAAGCTTGAATTTTTTTATTTTGAAAAAAAAGTTTGCAATATTTTTCGGTAAACAATTACCAGTAAAGTAGCTAAATATACTCTATAGGATGAGCTTAGAAACGCATGGATATATTTAATACACTGTCTTGAAATTTGGTAGATATAATTATTTATAATACAAACAGCATTAAGCACCAAAAGAATGAAAACATTTCGACAAATACATCTTGTGAATAAAACACTTTGAAAAATTTTAATTTGGCGACTTGTGACTCATTTTTCTATAACACATCACATTTATGAAGCACTCTTCTCATCTAAAAGCGATGAAAAACATGTCTCTGGTAGTTCATAACAGCGCCATTTCATGCTTTTCACTTATAAAAACTTCTTTAATCTCGCTTTTTTTTATCATCTGTTATTAAACCAGGGTCCTTTGGACAAAACGCCAAGCACAGGAGGCACTGGAGAGATCTGAGGACAGGAAAAAAACGGTTGAGTTAACTGACATTTTGATGGTTTTAACTCGTTGTCACTGAAAAACATGTCGAATAATGAAAAATAGGTTGATAGACTCATCCTTAGTGAAGATATATGACAGACTTGCATTAAGACATTTCTAGTCCATACAAGTTCGGCGTTGACGTATTTAAACAGCTGTTGCAATATCATATTACCCACTTTGTACATTTATATCATAAGTATGCAATCAAGGCTTTGTCATTGACGAAAACTTGTAAAGTTGAAAAATAGTTTATTGCCATTAGTAAGCCTTCTGTGAATTTATTTCGAATGAAAACTATTTTATTTATGAATTTTCTGAAGGATTTGTATATGTTTAATGTCAGGAAATACTAGTTGGGGATGTATTACTGATGCACACAAATGCAGGGCTTGCTGGGGAAGGGAAAGGTAGATCGGGGAGGGACATTGATAAGGGTGGGGAGGTGATTTATAAAGGTGAGAGTGAAAAAGAGTGGGAGAAGGGATAGAGAAATTCAATAAAAACTATATTTAAAGATAATTACTACCCGTTTTATAAGGGGTGCATCTAGTCTAGATGAAATGTATACAGTTGATGCATAAAAGAACAGATGAGGAAACAGTAGGCCTGAAACAAATGCTAATAACAGGGGAATACACTCTACACGCGTTCTGTAGGCAGTAAACATCAAAGCCCGCTATGGTTAACCCTATGGAAAACCACTGCCTACAAGACGCGTATAGAGTATAGATGCACATATAGTCCTGGCTTCATTGCCACAGCAATGATACTGATCTCCAAACTCCCTGCTGCTCTGACCGAACCAATGTATATAAATTTATTTTCACTTCACAAATAGCTGAGGTTTCAGAGAATAGGGCTCTAGAAGCTAAACTATACATGGGTTTTTTGTTATTTTGATGTGTGTGTGTGAGGGCTTAGATTGCCTGGACTATACATCGTCGGAGGCCTCACTGATGCCACACATAGTTGTGGTTAGGCCGGTTGGTCCACTCAGTCATGTTGATAGCCCTTGCTGATCAAAAGCCCGATCCAGGTCCTGAATTTTGCGTTAGCTACTAGACTGCATATGATTTCTGTAGGCAGTAAACATCAAAGCCCGCTATGATTAACCCTATGGAAAGCTGTTGCCTACATGTTGTGTATAGAGTATAGATGCACATATATAAAGCCTATTCAGGCAACCTATGGCGTACACATGTGGTAGTCAGGAAGGGTTGGTGGTTCAGCTGGTGGAGAACCTAATGTGTGAAGCGCGACACAGTATTCATGAGAGTACACAGCCCCGTGTCAATCAATACCGTCCAGGTCCTACTCATATGTTTCCCATATGATCATTACTATGTCTACACCTGCCGCAGCACAGGAGGGATCATATGCGTCACTCTAAATGCCAGGCCTTTTATAATACCCTACCTGGCATTTATAGTTTGCACCTATAGTAGCCACAATATGGGCTGATAGACACCTTTTTGAATGGAGTTGTGAGCTGAATTCGGCCATAGATTGTTTTATAGGCTATTTCAGTCGACGATTGGGGACTTTTCTGGGCACATCATACAGTTAAGGCCTATTCACATTAACACGACCACCCGGCCGATCCGTGCTGGCTGTAATACTTTAACATTGTGTATTTTGCCGTGCGGCAGCCGAACACCAATCGGCCGTTGTAATGTGAAAGGGCCTTTATAATGGACTTAGAAGGGTATATCAGACTGCTTGTGGACTGTGACCATATTTGTGGTGTGTTACACAAAAATAAGTCACAAGTCGAAAAATTGATAGTATTAAATGTTATTTATTCACAAGATCTCTTTGTAGGAATGCTCTTATCTTTGGGGTATGCACCATTTAAAGTTGTATGAATAGATTTATCAAAGTTCAAGACTGTGTATTAAATCGCGTTTGGCCGCAATATGCATATTGCATATTGCCTTAAAGCATTCCCACGCGTTTGGCCGCGTATTGCCTTAAAGCACTCCATAAGGTAGGCCGCGTAGTGCGTGAAAGCACTCCAACGCATAGGACGTGTAATGCGATAAAGGATAAAGCACTCCGTGGGAAAGGACGTATTGCCAAAAAGCATCATGATAACAACGTTATTCAATGGTGGCGACGTTATGGGCCGTCCTTAAAATATACATGACGTTATCAGAATGTGCGTCATCCAAAGAGCAGTGGACGCGGTGAAGCGTCGTGGTGATGTGACGTGTATATTTCACTCAGGACGTCATCAATTGATGTTCCTTTTTCCGCGCTTGGTCGTCAAGCATGATGCAACGTTGGCGGTGCTGTCCTGAATGGGTTAAACTCTCTAATAGCTAGAGAACAGCCTCCTCAGGAGGTGTATTTCTCCCCATCACGGCAGGCCAATTCTTCAGCTATTACAATTATTGATTGAGTGGCTTAACCTCTGGGAGGAAGTAGGTGAGCGCATCCCTATCTATCCTTAGATCCTCCCCAGTGGTCAAAGAATCCATTCCACAAAACGTGAGCCGGTTTGGAATCGGCCTGTTTCAGAATAATCGATACCAAAGGGTTATTATTATATATCATTATAGCAAAAGTATTCAACTACTTGGTATGAAAATGGATCTTTTTATCCAGGCCTTCGAGGTGTTACTGCCCATTATGGACATATGGTTCTAGGTCATTCCCCCGCCAACAATCTCCTCGCTGCAATTCCCCCGTCAAAACCTCCCCGCCATACATTCTCCCCGCCAAACTACCTCCCCGCCGACATTTTCCCCGCCAATAAATCATTAAAATTTGAATTTATCTAGAAGCCAAAGAATGATGAACATTTGCTGAAATTCTCATATATATATATATACACAAGTAACCTCACCATTGAATTTATTTGTACCAGTTGAGTGGGAATCAACCATAAAAATCATCATGTGAAATGCAGCAAAGTGAATGAATTAAAAGAACAGTATTGGGTGGAATTGTAAATGGTTTTTATTTTCTTCTAATTCTCTTCACACAAATACACAATATTGTTTGGTATTCAATTGATCAGCCAAGTAAGGCTTGGATATCAGTGGTTAGTGAGTGCATTAATTGGATATGTATATCACTGTACATTATGTATTTTACCCATTCAATACGATCCTTACTTTATATCAAGGTATTAACATGATGTCATAAGTCGTGGATGATAATTAAACAGGAATTATTGGCCGGGAAAATGTCAGCAGGGAGGTCGTTTGGTGGGAAGAATGTTTGGCGGGGAGAATGTATGGTGGGGAGATTGTGGCGGGGAGATTGCAGCGGGGAGATTGTCGGCGGGGAAAACACCGGACACCGATCAGATAATGCTATTGTGGCAAGTTCTGGTCCTGGGTAAGAGTGCCTTTCTGCATGTCTCTTTTTCTCTGTCTCTCTCTCTGTCTCTCTCTCCCTTCTTCTCTATCTCTAATTCCTGGGTATGATCATAACCTGCCTCCCTCTCAGCTCTCCCGCCCTTAATATAACCTTCAATGTGTTGATAAGGGTGTAAAGCAACCAATCTTACTCAGTCCCTCAAATATGAGATGTGTTCCAGGAAGAGGAGTCACAAGACGCAAAATTGATATTTTTCAAACTGTTGCTTTCATGAGATCTCTTTGTAAGGGTGTTCTCATGTGTGGAGGGTCCAGTGCCTTAAGTCATATTGAGACATGTACCAAATTTCAAGAGAGTGTATTAGAGACATTCTTGCGTTTCTAAGGCATTCTTTGGGTTGATCAAGACCGCATCTCTGGGCGAAATGCCTTTGATTTTCAGACCGAATCTCTGGGCGAAATACCATTGATTTCTACAGTATATTTAGCTACTTTACCAGGAGCTGTCCACCCACAATTATTGCAAAGATTTTTTTCTAAAACAGAAATATCAAATTTAAGATATAGAAATAATTATGAGATATCCTAATCTTTACTATCCATGGAATCGACTTGATCCCTTCTTTTCAAATATCATCTCAAAATCAATTTTTTGCGACTTGTGACTCATTTTCCTGTGACACATCAACTATTGTGATTGATACGGAACGTGAGCACAGAGCTATACACTCTGTTTGAGACCTACTTAGAGTAAACATTTAAGCGACCCAGTGGTAACCCTAAGGCAAGCCGCTCCAAGTAGACCTCAAATAGAGTGTAGTAACCAGTGCAGCTTGCAAGGTTGAGAGCCCTCTATCATTCACCTCCAGAACTAGCATTACGTTTATAGGTCACAGCCTCGTTTAAGGACACGTACAAAAGGTAGGCAGCCATCTATCCCCCCGCAAAAAACGTAGCAACACAATAATGCCTAATGTTTCCACTCAGTGTCCCTTCACTTGGACCAATTCTTAATCATTAAGCCAATAATTAATTACCTCTCTGATTAAAGAAAACAAGAATGAATATATCATTGGTAATTTTCATTAGCTGGCTGTCTTGATTGTTTCGATGGTTCTTGATAGAGAAAGTGAGAGCCTTCAAAGCTGGGCGACTGGTTGTGCAAATAGCTGTCGAGAGTTGGATGAAAGTCTATGCAATGGTTGGGGAACATGGCTCGTCTGTCATTCTGAAGGTTGACACTTCTGAAGGTCAGTTGGGAGGCTGTTTGTTTGCAGCACCGAGGAACTATGGCCCTCAATATCTCCAAAGAAACACCCACCACTGGGTAATAATAATGATAGCTCTTTTATTTCCATATCACATTTACAACAATTGTCATATAATGTAGAATTAAAAGAGAGAAACCTATGGAAAGAGAAATAATCTCTGTGAATATATCACAATAGATCTGTCTCCAGTTCAGGCCCAAACCCTCAGATCAGATATGTCAGTGATTGGACGCCTACTTCGCTAATGGCTTTCCTGGCCTAGGACTAGGCGTTTTAATGGGATTATAATGACATTTTGCTGTCTTAATGGAGTCATAATGGTACCTTGCGGTTTGAGGCAAGAAGCTTTCCCTCCGTATGAAGGGAATCTCTCATCTTTGGGCCTAGACTGTATCTAACATATATTGCATGTATAGCTACTTTGGCCTTGTGTTTTCGATCGAAGAAAGCAGTGGTGACTCACTACAAGGAAATGCTCCAATTCTAAAGAATTCATATCGCTACGATCGATAGTATGTGTGACTCATACATTAGACTTACCTGGTAGAAACCTTTCTCTTGTGCCTGAGGAATAGCCTAGTTGCGAGATGCGGTCTGTATTTTAAACCTTATGATATATTATGTTTTAACAGTCTAGGCCCAAAGATGAGAGAGCGCCTTCAAACGGAGGGATAGCCTCTCGCCTGGAACTGCAAAGTGCCATTATAATTCCATTAGGACCGCAGAATATATGTTTGTGCAAGTTCTTGTTCAATTTTTATTCAATAAAGCATATACTTTTCCGCTATTATGAAATACTGAAAAGGAATGGTCACTCTCAATGTACAGTCTATATTCCCATTATAACGCCTAGTTCTAGGCCAGGAAACCAATTAGCGAAGTAGGCGTCCAATTACTGACATACAATTCTTATCTGATCTGAGGGTTTTGACCTGGACTGTTAAAGATGTTAAAATGATATATATATATTTCTACCATACAGAGACTTATTGGTTCGGTTAGTAAATGTGTATTGCTGAATCAACACCACCGGTAACTGACCATGGGTCAAGATATGACCAATTAGCGTCTACCATTGTCTGGAATTCTTCATGCACTGGAGGAAAGGGTCATGCATTGAGCGCTACGTGCGGACAGCCACGCACATTTCTCCTGGTGGGTCAGATTCTCAGAAAATTTACAATTGGCAGCTGTACACCTTTAGTAAATTCTGTTAAATTAGGCTGCAATTTGGTCAATGCTAGGGAAATTCGAGTATATTCGGCATGGCATTGATTCTAGCAATCTGTTTGGTTAGGTTGAAGTGTATTTTGAACTTCATTGTCGTCTGAAATTCGGGTTATTTGAGAGGATTGGTGAAGGTCAATTGTACATTTTCTGGTGACTTCACCCTGGTATTATTTGATCAAACATGATACTCAAATTCCACCTGTTATACTGCACTGCTACAAGTGTTGTTTATTATACGTGAGTAGGATTCCGTTACCATAGTATCAGAATTGTGATGTGTTACGTGAAAATGAGTCACAGGTCGCAACAAATGGATTTTGAGATATCATCATATTTCCAAAAATGAGATCAAGCCGATTCTAATGAAAATGAACATTAAGGACATCTCAGTAGTGTTTCTATATTTTATGTCTGATATATATCAATATTTGACAAAAATGTTTGAAATACTCCAGGATCTCCTTCTAAATGCAAGGATATATTTAAAACACTGCCTTGAAATTTGGTACATGTATTGATATAATTTAAGGCGCTAAACCCCCAGAATTTTAGAACATTCCAACAAAGACATCTTGTGAATAGTTCACTTGGGAAAACATCCTTTTTGCGACATGTGACTCATTTTCCCGAAACATATCACAATGATTCTTGGCAAGGTTCATTTTACATCCAGTTGAGACACGGAATATTCCAGTGTAGCTCCAGCATCTTTTCCCTGGCAGTAATTCTATTTGTAGTGGAAGTTACTGGCAGTTGGGGCTGAATATTGGTTCCTGGCTAGATGCTGTTTCCCTGAATAGGCCATGTTGCATGACCAATTGACATCCTTGCTCTTGCCAACGTTCAGACAGGTGGCAAAACTATCAATGCTTTTCTCTACTAACGAACGCCCAGTGCAGAATCATCCACAACTTTCCTTTTCTGTAACTCGGTGTGTGTATCAGGGGAGGGGGAAGGGATGGCCTCTAGGCTTAGCAATATAACTATAATAATGATATCGAATATAGAGCTTCTCTGAATGAAGGCAAAGTAAGGTACGGAGCCAAGGCCCAAGAGTATGGAATGAACGTCCTTTAAATGCAAAAATAAATGACATGGGCATTGTTGAAATCACATCTAAAATCGAATGATAACTGATGTTATATTGTTTTGAACTGAAACGAAATGGCATTGGAAATCTAGTTGGTACTTGGAAGCAACGAGAAAAGATTGTTATTGCTATAACGAAATCGGTGTTAAATGATCAATGATCAATTATTCTTATCCACAGCGAATTTATTCTTATGAATTGTATGTGTGATTCCTTTTTAGAATAGGGGCCTAAATGCAAACAAATCGTTGATGTACTGTAGTATTATACATGTAAACTCTGACTAATTCATATAATGGAAGAGAAACGCTCACTTTAGTCGTTATCTTGTATTGAAGTTAATCATTACAAATGTACATACCTTTATAGGAGATGAGACCTATCACATTGTGAAAGTCTGCCTAATAAAATTGTTTATGTAAGTGTAAGTGTAAGTGTAAGTGTAATGCTGCTTTTGATGCAAAACCGTTAAAAAAGTAGAAAATAACTATATATATAGCTATATTTCAGTAGAACAAAGGTCAATGATAAATCCCTGATCAGTGCTTATGAAATGTCTGTCATATTCATTTAAGAAAAGGGATCTTTCTTTACATTAACGTTGCCAGAGATCTCTATGATATGATGAAAAAGTACAGCAACACCAGATGCTTAGTGAGATTATCTTGAAGCCAGAAGCAAGACAAGATGGTTAGTGAGATAATGAGCGATTTTATCTTAAGCCATGCACTCCTATCTGAGATTAAAACCAACTGCAACCTCCCCACAGAACAGATTCTACAGTCCTGGTTTCATCGCCACAGCAGCGATACCGATCTCCATTCTCCCTGTATATAAATTAATTTTCACTTCACCACAAATTGCTAAGGTTTCAGAGAATAGGGCTCTAGAAGCTAAACTGGACATGGGTTTTTTGTTATTTTGATGTGCGTGTGTGTGAGGGCTTAGATTGCCTAGACTACACATCATCGGAGCCTCACCGATGCCACACATAGTTATGGTTAGGCCCATCAGTCCATTCGGTCATGGGCTACTGCAAACGCCCGCAATTGGGCGCGAAATCGACTTCAGAGCCAGTACTGTCTAAGCAATGATGGATGTTTGTCTACTCAATACCATTATTTGCAGATAAACAGAGAGATAGTGAAAAAAAGCCAGAAGCCCGACAATATGGTAATAATGAGAGGTTTTATCTTAAAGCCAGAAGATGGATAGATGGTTAGTGAGATAATCAGATATTTGATCTTAAGCCATGCACTCCTGCTTCTGATTTATCTGAGATTAAAACCTACTCAACTACTCAATAGCATTATTTGCAGATAAACAGAGAGATACAAAACATAACCTTTTAAAAGAGACTCAGTGCCAACTGGTAGTGTCCATAATGAAGAGGTGCTCCTGTATGAGCAGGTTACCTCTGAGAGAGTGACAGCCTCTTCAGCCTGAAATATTCACGAAGACACCGTCTGTCTGTACGTCGACTCGATTTCACTGTTGTCGCCTGGCCTGATACATCTAATAGAAAGACTACTCATGGGTCGGATTTTCAGAAAATATACAATTTAACATCGCCAGTCTTCTCAATTAACCCAGATTTCAGACGAAAATAAAGTTCAAAATACAGTTCAACCTAACCAAATAGATTGCTAGAAACAATGCAACGCCGAATATAGTTGAATTCAACTAGTATTGACCAAATTGCAGCCTAATTTAGCAGAATTTGTTAAATGTGTACAGCTGCCAATTGTACATTTACTGAAAATCTGATCCATATATAGACGGAGTCGATTCCTCATATAACCTTATCACCCTGTCCCTATAGCACCGAGACCTCTATTATACATACACCTGCGTCAGGGAACAAGATGTGTATACAAATATGTGACGTGTTACAGGGAATCAGTCGCAAAAAAATGATTTTGACATACAATCATATTTGAAAAGATCAGATCAAGCCGATTCTAATGATAGTAAACATTAGGACAGCTAACAAGTATTTCTATATTTTAACTGTGATATTTTTAATTTTGAAAATAAAATTTTAAATATTTTTGGGTTGACAATTAATTACTCGTAATTACTCTAAATATATACACTATAGATGACTTTAGAAATGCATGGATATATTTAGCACACTGTCTTGAAATTTGATACATATATTCATAAAGCGCAAAGCCTTAAGAAACCAAAAAAAAATTCCCACAAAATATACATACTGTGAATAAAACAATTTGGAAAATATCAATTTTGCGACTTGTGACTCATTTTCCTGGAACACATCACATGTAACGGCATAAGTGAATTGCTTATTCCTTTGGTCGAAAGGCTTTCGTATTTTATGTAACCATTGCAGATGCACTCATGAACTGCGTATTGGACGTGGATTGGCATTTCTTTCTATGTTGGATTTTCAATAAGAATACCAGAGTCCGGTGGAAAATGTGCAATAAATGCTTGATATTCAGTGACCGTGAGGTGTTCTAGGTATGGGGTAATAATACAACGATGGCTAGAAAGAATTGATGTATATGTTGTGAATTCTCTTTTAGCTTGCCCGTGCCAATAGGGGATTTGCATGTCTGGGATGGATTCTGTTGAAATTTAACGTACAAATATTTGGTAACATTTTTATCTAAAATTGCAAGAATGTTTTCACCAATATCATAGCTTCTAAAAATGATCTATGAAAACTAAATGCATGATGGGAAAGATGGGGACTTGTGTCATGGAAACATGTATAACACATGGATATTGGCATTAGAGCATTGATAAATATTCCATGCTGAACATGGCATGTTTTGTATAGGTTTTATACTGTACCGTTACCCCCATAATTCATTGCGAATCAAGATTCAAAATAGCGGCTATGCAAACCCCTCTATAACAAGACTAAGTGTGATTAAGCCCCCGGGAATGTGATACACAGCCCCTGGTGGAGACATTACTCAGTCCCTGTATAGAGCTTCCTACCTTAATGTGGAAATATCAGACAGACAGATTGATTTTCTCAATTCGATCATTTTTTATTGTTGACAACGTCTGACTTTAGACTTTAACCATAAAACCCTGGTCTCACTCTACATGGGTGAGGTCGCCAGAAAATGTACAATTTATCTTCACCAATTCCCTGAAATGATCCGAATTTCAGACGAAAATAAAGTTCAAAATACAGTTCAACTTTACCAAACAGATTGCTACAATCAATGCAAAGCTAGCGAAACAAGTCAATGATAAAAATATTGTATCCGTTACCCTGATTAAATTATTAATATGATTTTTCCCATCACATCTCATCTCATAGTTTGCAACATCACTCGCTATTTCTCATGATCACAATGTATTCCTTATGTAACAATTAATTTTTCTAAACAGCTAATCTAGATTAAATCACCCATAAACGGTTTAAAATGCTAACCACTTATTTTGTCTGTAAAAAAGAGTTAATTGGTCAGTAAAAGTCAGTAATTTTGATGTTGGCTTGGACAGGGAAACCATGCCAGCCCAAAATGATGGTTGAAATGTCATCTAACCGTGTACACAAATAACTCCAGGCTGTCAAATTATTTGTGTAAGTCACAAGTATAAGGCACTAGCGAGTTTCGCTTAACCCTACCCACACAAATAAATAATTATTTTATCAGTCCTTTTAATTTGTATTAGGACGCAAATCTAAATTGTCTGCCCATGATTTGATAGAGCGGTGTATATTTGTATTCTGCAAGAAACACTAATACTTTGGATCATATAATGGGTGAAATCGCCAGGAAATGTACAATTCTTCTTCACCAATCCTCTCAAAAAACACATGTTTAAGACAAAAATCAAGTTCAAAATACGGTTCAAGCTAACCAAACAGATTGCTAGAATCAATGCAATGCTGAATATACTTGAAATTACCTAGTATTGACAAAATTGCAGCCTAATTTAGCAGAATTTACTAAATGTGTACAGCTGCCAATTGTACATTTTCTGAAAATCTGATCCAATCTATTCTCATTGATCAATACAAGTAATCATCATATTTGACATGTCATCTCTTAATGGCTTATTCCCATCCACTACGTTATATTAGATCGAGGCAGCGAATCAGCAAATATTGCACCTGTTGTGCTTGTCCAGTATTGAGTTCTCTTATTTACAGTAAAGGCTGGTCTCCACTGGCTGCGGTAAGCTCTGTGATAAGCCTTGCGATGGTATTGTGCTGGTTCTGTAGGTGGAGAGGAATGATGAGGTTCACTGGCCATGTAGGCAGGACCTCGCCACTTCTCACCATCACAGCACTATCGCAAGGCTTACCACAGAGTTTACCGCAGCCAGCGGAGAAACACCCTTTATTGAATTGCTGGTCAAGTATTGAGTTCTGTTATTTACAGTTATTCAATTACTTGTCTAGTATTGAGTTCTGTTATTTACAGTTATTGAATTACTTGTCAAGTATTGAGTTCTGTTATTTACAATTATTGAATTGCTTGTGAAGTATTGAGTTCTGGTATTTACAGTTATTGAATTGCTTGGCAAGATTTGAGTTCTGTTATTTACAGTTATTGAATTGCTTGACATGTATTGAGTTCTGTTATTTACAGTTATTGAATTGCTTGACAAGTATTGAGTTCTGTTATTTACAGTTATTGAATTGCTTGTCAAGTATTGAGTTCTATTATTTACAGTTATTGAATTGCTTGTCAAGTATTGAGTTCTGTTATTTACAGTTATTGAATTGCTTGTCAAGTATTGAGTTCTGTTATTTACAGTTATTGAATTACTTGTCAAGTATTGAGTTCTGTTATTTACAGTTATTGAATTGCTTGTCAAGTATTGAGTTCTATTATTTACAGTTATTGAATTGCTTGTCAAGTATTGAGTTCTGTTATTTACAGTTATTGAATTGCTTGTCAAGTATTGAGTTCTGTTATTTACAGTTATTGTATTGCTTGACAACAATACACAGTCAGATCTCAAGGACATCCAATCTCGCCCTTGAGCATGAGGTTTGGCGAGACATTTCTAACTAAAAAATATTCTTGAATAACACTCTTCAACAAGTCCAGACTCTCAGATCAGATAAGAATGGTATGCCAGTGATTAGACGCCTACTTCGCTAACCAATGTTCTTGCCGAGCCTAGGACTAGAAGTTCTAATTGGATTATAATGACATTTTGTGGTCGTAATGGAATTTCAATGGCACTTTGCAGTTTGAGGCCAGAGGCTTTCCCTCCGTTTGAAGGGACTCTCTCAACTTTGGTCCTAGACTGGGATCTATATAGAATAAATATCTTCTATTCTATTATAGATACCAGTCTATATCAGGTTTCCTCGAGATGTGCTCGATTAATTAAAATGAATTTGGTCTAGTTATTCCAGACAAGGAATCATGAGTGCATTTGTATGTTGCATGTGCTATTCATAAGGAGGGATGTATATGCAATAGAGTTGTCTGTCGCTAGTTATTAAACCTGGTGCTCATTACTTATAGAACCATTATATACCGCGTGCCTGGGAGATAGGTGCACGTGAGTGTGTGTGGAGGGGGGCTGGCAGTGTGCGGATGGGAGGTTGGGTTGTCATTACTATGTATCGTGTGAGGTATATTGCTATGCCTTATATTATGTGGTTTGACACAGGAAAATGAGTCACAAGTTACACATTTGATATTTTTCATTGTTTTATGAGATCTCTTTGGTGGAATGTTTGGATTTCTGGGGTGTCTAGCGCTGCTAGGAGCATGAATACATGTACCAAATTTCAAGAACGTATTGAAGATATTTATGGATATCTGAGATTATCCCAAGGAGTATATTCAATTATTTTGCTATATAGTAAGTGACCATCAAGAAATATGGCAAACAATTTTTCACACATAACCAAATCTAAAAGTACTTATGAGATATCCTAATGTTTACTATCATTGGATTCCGCTTGGTCCCATCTTTTCAAATATAATGATATCTCAAAATACATTTCTGTGCTAATTGTGACACATAGTCTCATTTTCCTGTGATTGTACCTGAAATTCTCTATATATACCATTCTCCTTGACATATAGGCCTAATTATCACCACTGTATTTCTAATGATACATTTAATAACATCATTCTCTAATTCCATTACAGGTGAGTGTTCAGGTGACGTCAAATATCCCCTTGACACGTTCCCAGCAGAAGAAAAACAAGTAAAGTGTTCAACATTGGCGAACAATCTTATCTCAATCGCCATTGTTTGTGTATTTTTTTTGTTTTTGCAAAAGACTTTATTTAGTTTCCTGCCATCTAGGCTCTTACAATTCTAACACATTTTTAATCAGGTAGAGTAGAACTAATAAGAAATAAAGCAAGCTTTCATATCATTTTAAAACATTCCACAGTCTCATATAAAAGCAGAGGAGGTGGGTGATTAGAGGGAGTAAGAGCGTGGCATTTGACCCTTTGACAAAAATGATCAAATTAAGGATTTTTCAAGATAGCTTTGCGCGGTTAAAAAAAAATAAGGTGGAGATTATTTTGAATGAGAGAGTGGGGGGCGGGGGGATATTTGTTTGTGTATTAATTATGCCTCTCATATAATGTCTTGCAAGTGGTAGCGTTCCTACTATACAACAACTAAATCTACAAATACATATGATTTATATATATTGTTGCGGGGACGACTCATAGGGAGTCCAAAAGGACCGGGCTCTAGATAAGGAAGGGGCTCGTCTTCTGCCCAGAGATGGTCAAGCGAGGGAGTAGATGAATAGCTCATGACGTCTTATGGTGGTCTCGTGGATCTGAGTAGATTACCAGTTAAGCGCAGACGATTCTGATATATAGTTAGGCGATTCTGAGAGGTGTTTTACAGCTTAAGTCTCTGATTAAAGATAGTGACACGGCGTATCGATAATTCTCGTCTTCTACTGTATTAGTCTTCTTTGAGCAAGGAACAAACAAGGTGCTTCACAGACAGCCAGGTTTATTATGAACCAAATCACATAATCACTCATATTTATACATAAAACGCGGACCTAAAGCAGGCCAGAGTCTTAGACAACAAAAGCGAATCACTACAGAGTCTCATGCGACTCAGAACGAATCGTGAGGCGATTCGTTAATAAAGCAATAATTATGTTTGATAAAACCCGACGAGTCGCTCCCGAATCGCAAAAGGCGATTCGCTAGATGACCAAACTTTTATAATTGGAAGCAAGTTATGTAGAATTAATTTCCCCAGATAACCCCCCATTACGATTCTGCAGCAATATATATCGTATTTTTATTCAGACTTAAAATTAGGTACGTCAGAATAGGAAAAGTACCCTCAGTAAACTTGTTTTCCCGGCCTCCCTTGGAAATGAATATACATGGGTATACATAATATCGAGGTGTGAAATAACGATATCAAGCGGTGAGAGTGCTTCAATCAAATAATTTAAAATTAAAGATTCAGTGAAAACGTGTTTTCACAGTTTTAGTTTCAAGTAAAGTCTCTACGTGTCCGTTCTGACATGTAGTGGTCAGATCGTCAGAAAATGTACAATCCGCCTTCACCAATTCTCTCAAATAACCCAAATATAAGACAAAAAACAGCTTCAAAATACAGTTTAACATAGCAGAAGTAATGTTCCAAAACAACACAATACAAAATAGACTCAGATATACCCCGGTATTCATCATTTCTCAGCCTACTTTAGCAGAAATTACTAAATATGTAGAGCTGCCAATTGTACATCTTCTGACGATCTGACCCATTATATATGCGCTGGTTCAAATAGAAGGTTCTACTTTGTCACTTGGTAACATTGCTGTTGCCATGGTAAAGCGATATATGTTTTATATCACCACTGGACACTCCCATAGGGCTGTACTGTCTCCACAGAGTAGATGGGATGTCAGAGCATTATTGATTAATCCTGGTCGCAGCTGATATTGTGTTGTGTCAGATGGGGTTGGCTCTTCTCTCTGTGTCTCTTGCCATCCTAATGTTTTTTGTTTTTAATCATGACTGGGCTAATAAGTTGGCTCATAGATAGGGCTCTTGATGGTTGAGCGGGGGGAGGGGTGGGTCCTGTGTTGATTTGTCGCGTGGGTCCTGTGTTGATTTGTCGCGCTATTAGGATGAGCATTTGTCCCTTAATTTGACGTCAATGTATTAACGTAAAGTTAATGTTGATAATACATAAGTATATTGATGTTAAGATATTGATGTATAGCCACCATCAAATTAACGTTGGGAAGTTAACATCAAGAAAATCAACGTTAAGTTAATGTTTGCTTAACGCTAAGATAGTAACGTGAACTTAATTCACGTGAAATTAAGGTTAATATCATGTCATAACGTTAACGGTGCTGAATTAACCTTCGATTGACGTTAATCAACGTTGTGTTAATGTGAATTGTTACCTGGGTTGTCCCCAGAATCCCATGTCGATTTGTTGCTCTAAGAAAGGGTCTATGTCATTTGTCGATCATAAGAAATGGCTATGTCAGTGTGTTGATAACACATCACATTTGAACCATCGTACATCTTGACACAATAGGGGAGTTGCATGTGCGACTGCGCATGTCTACTCCAGTGCATCATGGGATGGATTCTGTTTAAATCTAACATACAAATATTGGGCAAAATTTTATTGAAAATTCCAAGAATGTTTTTACTAATATCACAGCTTGTGTAAATGATCTATGAAAACCAAATGCATGATGGGAAAGATGGAGACTTGTCTTATGGAAACATGTATAACACATGGATATTGACATTGGAGCATTGGTAAATAGTCCATGCTGAACATGGCATCTTTTCTATGGATTTTACACTGTACCATTAGTCCCATAATTCCATGCGAATCAGAATTCAAAATGGCGGCTATGCAAGTCCCCTATTGGTGCTATTACACATCTGCTATGTACCACAGTGGGGAATGGCTCAGCCCAGTTCCTGCCCTCTGTGTGGCATTGAATGGTGTTTCACATCATGAAATACTGTCCCATAGGGTCAGATCGACAGAAAATGTACAATCGCCAGCTCTACACATTTAGTTAATTCTTCTAATTTAGGTTGAAATGTGACAAATACAAGGTCAATCTGAGTAGATATGGTATGGCTTAGGTTCAGAAAATCTGTTTGGTTATGTTAAACTGTATTTTAGACCTCATTTCTGTCTTGAATTTGGGATATTTGAGAGGTTTGGTGAAGTTGAATTGTACATTTTTTGACAATATGACCCCATAGATGGCAAGGGGAGGGCATTACAGGTTCTGTCCAGGGATAAATTCATTTATCTTGCAGTATTATCACTTGGATAAGTTCAGTATGGTGTTTCCGATAGCATCCATTTCGGAGGAAAAACTGGTGCGTAGAACAGAGAACAAGAAGTCAATCTACCTCTGCACTCTCCACTTTAGAGTAAGGGATAGGATAGGATAGTAGGGAATAGGGAGATAGGATAGGATAGTAGGGAATAGGGAGATAGGATAGGATAGGATAGTAGGGAGTATAGCATAGGATAGGATAGTAGGGAGTATAGCATAGGATAGGATAGTAGGGAGTAGGGAGATAGGATAGGATAGGATAGTAGGGAGTAGGGGATAGGATAGGATAGTAGGGAGTATAGGATAGGATAGGATAGTAGGGAGTAGGGGATAGGATAGGATAGTAGGAAGTAGGGGATAGGATAGGATAGTAGGGAGTAGGGGATAGGATAGGATAGTAGGGAGTATAGGATAGGATAGTAGAGAGTAGGGAATAGGATAGGATAGTAGGGAGTAAGGGATAGGGTAGGGAGTAGAGGATAGGATAGGATAGTTAAGTAGGGAGTAGAGGATAGGATAGGATAGGATAGTAGGGGGTAAGGGATAGGGTAGGGAGTAGAGGATAGGATAGGATAGTTAAGTAGGGAGTAGAGGATAGGATAGGATAGGATAGTAGGGAGTAAGGGATAGGATAGGATAGGATAGTAGGGAGTAAGGGATAGGATAGGATAGTAGGGAATAGGATAGGATAGTAGGGGGTAGGGGATAGGGGATTTGCATGTCCCTCGGATGGATTCAGTTCAAATCTAACATACGAAAATTGAAAACATTTTTATCAACAATATCATAGCTTGTGTAAATGATCTGTGAAAAACAAATGCATGATGGAAAAAGATGAGGACTTACATTCAAAACATGAGGTCACAGTTAAATACTCCATGCTGAACATAATCATGTTTTCAGGCAGCCGATATTGTACGTGATAAACCCCTCACTCTAGACTTGTGCAAGATTCTTTTTTTTGTTTAAAACACAATATTGTCAGCAATATATATATATTCTCATGTTAGAGTCACTACAGCCTCGACTGAGGAATCAAGCCTGTCCAGGGATCGCCCAAGCATCAGTAAGGCCTTTGCTGTGTGCGCTCATTGAGTTAAATCCTGCCCACACAGAGCCGATTTGTCACCCGATTGCCTCCCGATTAGGGTCTCCCGATGAATCCTATGAATTCGTTTCAAATCCTGGTTGATTTCATTTCAAAAACATAGACCAGGAATTAAAATGAGATCATAGGATTCATCGGGAGACCGAAATCGGGGGACAATCGCGGGGCAAATCGGCTGTGTGTGGGCAGGGTTTAAGGCAGAGAGACTTGATGCTAGTCTACCCTCACTCCACATGCTACAAAAACTGTACCCAATATTTGGACCTGTTTGCTGCTGGGCAGCTACGTTATCCTTGGCCTGCACCTGAGAGCTTAATGACCTTAATGCGCCAATTGCCTTCCCTAATGTCACAGGAAAATTGACTTCCTGGTTTTAGTCGCGGGTCACAAGGGCCTAGCATGGATCGGTAATGATGGAAAATAGACTAATGCGGTCCTTGGCGGCGACCGCATTGGCGACTACCTCGACGACATAATGCAGTTTGGGGAACTGTTTTAACACCGCCCTGTCATGATAATATCCAGTGTCATAAAAAGGCTTGGAACAGGAGGTCGTCTCGGCACCCTCGCTTCCACGATCCAATTGCTATGTCTTCCTCTCGCCTCGCCTTCATCCAATAGGGGAGTTGTAATTGCCACTGAGCATGTCTATTACAGTGCATCATGGGATGGATTCAGTTCAATTCTGATATACAAATATTTGGCAAGATTTTTGTTGAAAATTGCAAAAAAAAAATCACCAATAGCATAGGTTATAGAAATGATCTATGAAAACCAAATGCATGATGGGACTTTATGTTATGGAAACATCTATAACACATGGATATTGACATTAGAGCATTGATAAATAGTCCATGCTGAACATGACATGTTTTCTATACTTTTAATTCTGTACCATTAGCCCCATAATTCCATACGAATCAAGATTCAAAATGGCGGCTATACAAATCCCCTATTGCTACGTCTTCTTCTTCCAGCCTGTCTGGGACGCAAGAACAGGCTTTTTTGTTATTGATTTAAGGGATCAAGCTGTCTCCAATGAATAGCTAGGTCGCTTCTAGTGTCTGGTTTGGAGGAATAAATCCATTTCAACACCTTGAGACCAGGAGGAAGACAACACGAAGGTCGGTGAGCGATGGTGGAAACACAAGTGGGTCAGATTTTTAGAAAATGTACAATTTGCAGCTGTACACATTTAGTAAATTCTGCTAAATTAGGCTGCAATTTTGCCAATACAAGGGGAATTCGAGTATATTCGGCATTGTATTGATTGTAGCAATCTGTTTGGTTAGGTTGAACTGTACTTTGAACTTGATTTTCGTCTGAAATTCGGGTTTTGTGAGAGAATTGGGGAAGGTGAATTGTACACTTTTTGGCCACTTCACCCAAGTAATATTGCAGCAGTGGTCTGGGAACCTGAGACAGTGGGGGAAAGAAAGGGAATGTAATTTGAGTATCAGTTCTCACAACTTTCCATATTTTCAAAGGTTTTGGAGCTCGCAGAAACCAAAACCTGGGGGAAATGTTTTATACAAGAAATTCGGGTTATTTGAGAGGATTGGTGAAGGTGAATTGTACATTTTCTGACGACTTCCACCATAATTATATCAGATAATATTGCTACTCAAGCTATACATCCAGACCAACAGGTCTAACCTCTGGGGACTTCATCAGATGTATTTACCTGAGACTTCCTGGGATAATAACAACCCTTTCATCCCTACAGCACCATTATTACCACTGGTTAGGCCCTGCCCATACACAACCGATTTGCCTCCCGATTTCCCCACGATTTGGGTCTTCCGATGAATCCTAGGATTTCATTCCTAATTCTGGTTTTTGTTATTTAAAAAAACATAAATCAGGATTTGAAATGAAATCATAGGATTCATCGGGAGACATAAATCGGCGGGCAATCGGGGGACAAATCGGCTCTGTGTGGCAGGGTAATATGTGGAATAATCATAAAATATCCTATTTTGTCGGGTGTGGTCCGAACAAGAATACTCTATTTATTCTGTTGAAATAGAATACAAAATCCCTCCCACTGGTTTAATGATAGCATGATCATGGTCTGTGAGTACTCCAGAATCGTGACTCTCATATTTCATTGCTTTTATTGGTAATAAAATGTTTTCTATGATCAATAAATACTTAATATCATGCACTAGAATGCTGCTGCCAAGCCACTCATGGCATTGTTTGTTTTCCCAGATTTGTGATGATCGCAGGAAAATGAGTCACAAATCGCAAATTATTGGATATTTTTCAAATTCACTAATTCTTTATGGTCAATCGCTATAGTAAAGTAGTTTGCCCTTAGTGTTTAGAAATATACCTAAATCAACTCTAATTCGGCATTAAATAGTCCTGCCACCTAGGGGGCTAAAATATGCCAATTCTTAGATAAAGATTTAGATAAAGATAAGTGCAGTAGAATCACCAATTAGTATGAAATGTCCTCGGTCTAATTGACCTTGTTCTGAATAAATGCAATATTTCAGAATTCGCTGTGGTAATTTTCCAAAAGGAAATATCCTATATAGGTTTAATTCTCTGGGCTCATCACACACAGAGCTTGTTGAGTTTGGTGACCTTTAGTTTGACCTGCACAAAGTATGTCATCCCGCCGTGTGACAATCATATTATATAACAATAATTAGAACTAACATCGAGGCAAAGAAGCTAATATTAGGACACAATTATCACCTTGGGTATTCTCTCAGTCTACTTCCAATTCTTATATAACACGTATATATAATAGCAGCAGGATAATGATAAATCCAGCCGTATCAGTCATAATAAGAGTACGTTTGTTAAGATATGTTGTCATAATAGCTGAGATGCATCTCTAACACCTAGGCCCCCGGGACCAGGTACAACGTACGGGTCAGATTTTCAGAAAATGTACAATTGGCAGCTGTACACATTTAGTGAATTCTGCTAAACTAGGCTGTAATTCGGTCAATACTAGGTAAATTTGAGTATATTCGGCATTGCATTGATTCTAGCAATCTGTTAGGTTAGGTTGAACTGTATTCTAAACTTTATTTTTGTCTGAAATTTGGATTATTTGAGAAGATTGGCGAAGGTGAATTGTACATTTTCTGAAAATCTGACCCATAATATAACAGCAGCAGGATATTGATAAATCCAGCCGTATCAGTCATAATAATAGCACATTTGTTCAGATTTGTTTTGTCATAATAGCTGAGATGCATCTCTAACACCTAGATGCTCTGGGATCAGGTACAACGTATTCCTGTTGGGTCAGATTTTCAGAAAATGTACAATTAGCAGCTGTACACGTTTAGTAAATTCTGCTAAATTAGGCTGCAATTTGGCCAATACTAGGTAAATTCGAGTATATTCGGCATTGCATTGCTTCTAGCAATCTGTTTGGTGAGGTTGAACTGTATTTTGAAACTTCATTTTCGTCTGAAATTTGGGTTATTTGAGAGGATTGGCAAAGGTTAATTGTACATTTTCTGAAAATCTGACCCATATATAACAGCAGCAGGATATTGATAAATCCAGCTGTATCAGTCATAATAAGAGTACATTTGTTAAGATTTGTTTTGTCATAATAGCTGAGATGCATCTCTAACACCTATGCCCCTGGGACCAGGTACAATATATACCTGTGAGATTTTCAGAAAATGTACAATCGGCAGCTGTACACATTTAGGAAATTCTACTAAATTAGGCTGCAATTTGGCCAATACTAGGTAAATCCGAGCATATTCGGCATTGCATTGATTCTACCAATCAGTTTAGTTAGGATGAATTGTATTTTGAACTTTAGTTTCGTCTGAAATTTGGGTTATTTTAGAAGATTGTTGAAGGTGAATTGTACATTTTCTGAAAATCTGACCCATATATAACAGCAGCAGGATATTGATAAATCCAGCCGTATCAGTTATGATAAGAGTACATTTGTTAAGATTTGTTTTGTCATAATAGCTGAGATGCATCTCTAACACCTAGATGCCCCTGGGACCAGATACAATCTATGTATGCCCCTTGGACCAGGTACAATGTATACCTGTGAGTCCCGCCACCACCCAGTCCCAAGGTATGATATTATAGCTTATAAGGTATTGACACAAGATCACCAGTCCCCGGATTAGAATTATCTTCTGGGATTTCTGGTGGGTGTGATGGCCGACGGTCACCATGGAAACAGACGCAATACCCAATTGCTTGTTCTGGCGGAAAAGAGGCTGGTGACCTTTGTGTGTTGGTCCCCGGATGTAGAGCTTTGGCGGAAGGTTAGTGAAAGGCTCAGATAGCGCATAGGGGAGTTGTATAGATGCTAGTTTGTTTGTTTAATAAGTTTATTCTACCATATCATTATCTCCGAAAGGACAGTCAGATAGGGCGCGCTCTCTCGCGCGCTCTCTCGCTTTCTGTCTGTCTGTCTCCCCCTCTCCAGTACACACTCTCTCTTACTCTGTCTGTTCTCTCCCTCTGTCTGTCTCCCCCTCTCCAGTACACGCTCTCTGTGTGTTTCTCTTTCTGTATGTCTCTCTCTCCCTCTGTCTCTCTCTCCCTCTGTCTCTCTCTCCCTCTGTCTCTCTCTCCCTCTGTCTCTCTCTCCCTCTGTCTCTCTCTCTACCTGCCACAATCTCTCTTTTTTCCTCTCTCTCTCCCTCGCTCTCTCTCTCTCTCCCTCGCTCTCTCTCTCCCTCTTCTCTCTCTCCAACTCATCTCATGCTAGATAAATCGTTTAAATAAAGAGTATCGAGAACCGATTCATTTACAATATAGAGATAGTTTACAAGCAATTAATCTATAGATAATTTTATAAAGCATGGAATAAGACTTTAAACCAGTGATAATGGCATGCCACGACACACTCCATATATATATCAAGTCGAGAAGAGGACATTTGTTTCAGGCACAACAATAAGGCCACACTGTGCCACATCCTAACCTGTACGCATGAGAGCTAGACGAGACATAGAAATATGAAAAAAGTAAAATATAAAATAAAACCACTCACAAAGTGTCCTATCTATGAACTGAACTGAGTATCTGAACATTTTTTTTAGTAATCCCAACTACATCTCGATATAACGCCTGGAGAATAGTAGTTGTATCACTATAATATTACTGTGCATTTTGTGATACATTTCGGACTCATGTCCCACAAAGAACTTTATTTACACCTGCTCTTTAACAGAAGCAAGACCAGGTGTAAAGTCCTCACAAGTGATACAGCTTAGACAAATTTCATGATCCATCTTTATTATCATTATTCAATGGAGCCCACATTTCACAAAAAAACACATGTTCGTAAAATGACAGTTATATTTTTGCCCCAGTCTCTTTTGTTGTTGTTTTAAACAGGATGGTATGAAGATATGCAAATATGAGAATATATAATAAGTTGTATAAGAAATACCAAAGAGAACTTATGACTTTAACTTTTAGTTTCACACAAATATTGGCCAAATACTTACTAGCTATAGAGCAAATAAAACGTATATATTATTGTAATCAAAAACCGAGAGCTAAAGTTCAGGCTACTGCCGAAAATATGCAGAAATCTAGAAAATGTACCTGTATACGGATGATAAAAACGTTCTCAAATCAATCAAATCAGGTTAGCATTCAACCTGCTGGTGTCCATGCCAACTCCCCTATTGAGCCATACAGCAGTGACCTCTGTACGGGGACAGCGGGAAGACCATTAATTTCCTGTCCACCCAGGCTCAATAACAAATTATATAAAGGCATCTTATCCCTGGACCATCTCGATATTCCTTTCTGTTTACATTGGTATCGGTTCACCAAGCATATTTGTATGATTTGGGGAAGGCAAATTGGGAGTCGGAATGGCGACCTCTTATTTCCCCTACAGTGGCTATTTATGTTTACGTTTATGTGGACGAGCATTTGTGAAATTAATTCCTTATCCATTAGTGCAGCAGTGAACTCTGAGGGGATTTTGGACGTTAGACATTTCTATTGTACAAGGTAGTTGTAAAAGGTTTGTAAAAATAAGAGTGACAGCGAAAGAGAGAGAGAGCGAAAGGGGAGAGAGCAAGAGAGAGAGCAACAACAAGAGAGAGGAGGGAAAGCGAGATTGAAAGAGAGAGGTGGAGAGATTGCGAGAGGGACAGAAAGAGGGAGAGAGAGTGACAGCGAGAGAGAGGGAGTGATGGCGAGAGAAAAAGGGAGAGAGAGAAAGAGGGAGAGACAGAGTGCAGGAGAGGATGATAGCGAGAGAGGGAGTGACACCAAGACAAACAGACAGACAGGGAGAGACAGACAAAGCGAGCAAGAGACATGAGGGGGAGACAGAAAGAAAGACAGAGAAAGCGAGAGACATAGAGGAAGAGAAAGAGACATACAAACAGAAGACAGAGCCAGAGAGAGAGACAGAGAGAGCGCGCATGCTAGAGATGGGGAAACAAACAGACAGAGACACATAGAGAGAGAGCAAGGGACAGAAAGAGAGAGCATACACGTAAGAGACAGTGAGAGACAGGGAGAGCTCGCATGCAAGAGAGAGCGAGAGACAGACAGAGACAGAGATAGAGACAGTGAAATTTTCTCATCACCAATGCCACCTCTTTACTCAGCAAATAACACATTAAACCATGAGCAGGAAAAAAGTGCAAATAGTTCACCGTATTCAATATTAATTCAGAGGAAGTTCGCAGGGGAGAGCTGCTCTAACAGGAGCAGTTACAAAGGGTTGCCAAGGTTAATTGCAATATAGAGTCGTACCCAGGTGGGTAGGAATACCTCACCTGTGTAATGATGAGAGGCCTTTTATTGTAAAGGAATTGCCACCTGAAATCCTGAAGGAAACTCCCACGCAAAGAACCCAATGCACTTCTTATTGGGTTGATTCTTGGGTCAGATCTTCAGAAAATATACAATCGGCAGATCTACATATTTAGCAAATGTGGTTAAATTAGACTGAGAAATGGGCAATACTAGGTATATCTGGGTATTTTTGATATTACCTTAATTTATACAATCTGTTTGGTTGTGTTGGACTGAATTTTGAACCTTATTAGTGTCTTAAATTTGTTTTTTTGAGAGGATTGGTGAAGGGGAATTGTACATTTTCTGGCGATTTCACCCTCTTTCATTCTGAGTATTGACGACCGCGAGGTGCGCTGTTCATGTATGATGGATTAAGAGAAATAAGTACATTTCGACAGGTAAAATCTTCCAAGAACACATTCTTCAATCAATCGACAGGGACTTTTATGTCACTATAAAAGGAAATGAATGAAAAGGGACATGCATGCGAGCCTTAAACACGTAGCACATTGAGTACGAGTCTTCTGGTTATTTATGAGGTCAAATATTATTCAGTTTACTATAATATGTGATCTGTTTCAGGAAAATGAGTCATAAGTCGCAAAAAATAGATTTTGAGATACCATTATATCTGAAAAGATGAGATCAAGCCGATTTCAATGATAGTAAACAGTCTGATACAATAATAAGTATTTCTAAATTTTAAGTTTGATATTTTAGTTTTTGAAAAAAAAGGTTTCCAATATTTCTGGAGGTCACTAAACAGTAAAGTAACTAAATGTAGTCCATGTCAGGACCTTTAAAACGAAAGGATATATGACATAGATTGTCCTAAAATTTGATACATCGATTGACATAGCTATAAGTGACAAATTCTTCAAAAATCAGAACATTTCAATAATGTGATCTTGTGACAAAACACTTTGAAAAATATCGATTCTGCGACTTGTGACTCATTTTCCCGGAACACATCACATATAGCGTCCACAGCCGGGAAATAACCAGATAGGATATAATTGTTATGTTGTTGATCTGACATGAGTAAGGGGAACAACTCGTTAGCCAAATTGTTGTTATTCTGTTGTGACAGAATGAGAAAGAAAGTCTACATACACAAATGTGCTGATTGGAAATAGTCTTTTTTTATTCTTTGCATAGCTCTTATTGTCTATTGTACTTGAGGTAAAAATTCACAAAAACAATGCTTATCTGTTTACTTATAATTGCTTATATGTCTGTTCTCTGTTTATCAAGACTGATTTCTAGTAAAATCTGGATATATAAATGTAATGATAAATATTTACTTCTTTAACAGCTTGGTTTATGCTTTTTCACGGGGATCCATGGGAATATGATTATGTGAAATTGGGCTCAATAAAAAATTATTTAAAAAAAAGAAACCGTCCATAAATTATACTCAAAATCATTTTCCAGAAGTTAATTATTTCAGGAAACGAGAATTGCACACTCATACACTTTCCCCTTTCCCCTATTGCTTGCAGTTATGCACTTGAAAACAACTAACGTTACACTAAGTCAAATACCCGTATCTGGCTACAAAAAAGATAAACTATTTAAAAGGTTTGAATACAGTAATTACCCCGAACATCCCAACCAATTAAGATAGATTTCTTCTTTACAATTCACCCCCATAGATCTGTACAGTAGCGTTAGGCAAATACACCAAGATGAATGCTTTAGAGCAACAAAAACAAGTCGATGGTGGTGTGGCAGTTACTGGTCCCTAACTGGACCAGGGGGACCAGTCATTATTCCCACGTCCCTGGATTCCCATTACGTCCAGAATGAGAATTGATGAGGGAGACTCGGTGAATGAGAGGAATTTTATTATATGCCTCTTTGAAAGGCGAGTGGGTAATTGATGTGCTCGGAGTAGCTCATGTTAGAAATAGATGGTGAAAAGGGCTGACAAATTGGTATGATTTATGCATTGGATTGTGCATTGTGTTAGATCAAATGGAACTTGGTGAAATGTTATATTATATTCCAGGAGGCTTTCTATGTATATAATGGGTCAGACCGTCAGAAAATGTACAATTCGCATTCACCAATCGTCTCAAATAACCCAAATGTAAGACAAAAATGAGCTTCAAAGTACAGTTTAACATAGCAGAAGTGATATTTTAAAACAACACAATACAAAATAGACTCAGATATACCCCGTATTCATCATTTCTCAGCCTAATTTAGCAGAAATTACTTAATGTGTAGAGCTGCCAATTGTACATTTTCTGAAAATCTGACCCATATATATCATACTGATCTAGTTCTCGTCCAGCGATATGGTATAGGGTAGACGATAGCACTCATTCAAGTCATATATCTTCGTCATATTTTTGCCTGCGTTCCCCCACGGCGAAGGCTTTATATTACATGTACGTATAAATATGGGGCGATGGATTTACCATGAATCAGATTCGTATTCACAGGGCTGTGAGAATGTAGAAATGAGCAGTCTAGGCCTAAAGATATTGCGAAGTAGACGTCCAATCACTGATATACCATTCTTCTCTGATCTGAGGGTTGGGCCTGGACTGGTAGCTATATGGCAATAGGCTACCTGATTGTATTTGTATGTTTATACCAATACTCAGATATACGCAGTATTGACCATTTTTCACTGTCATTTAGCAGAATTTACTAAATGTGTATATCTGCCGATTGTACATTGTCTGACGGTCTGACCCACCTATATTTTCTCAATATAAGTGAGGTAGAGGTCACTAGAGAGGGTCATTGTTTCGCTAGACTGTCACGAACAAGGGATAAGTTATACCACTGAGCTGTCAATGCCAATATTTAGTTGCCTCTAAAAATGGAAGGCAAATGGTGGATGCAATACCCCAGACAGTCAGCTCTCTTTCTTTTTCTTTAGAAAGATAGAGGACATAACATATGACTTATGGCAATAGGATTACTGCTATACTTTTAGGCGATGTTTCTTACGCTTAAAGTTTAGATTTGTTTTCGTGAGTGTGTGTGCGTGTGGGGGGGGGGGAGGAGGAGGGGGGAGATATTTTTTGAATTTGAATATTCTTCTATTCCAGCCAAACATTATGTAATATATTCTCAGTTGTAGCTGTGCATAGATAAATAAACTTAAGTAGTCGCAGAAGTAAATTCAGTCTATGAGTTTCGGTTATCAATGTTGATTATTTAGGGAAAATGAAATGAAAAATAAAAACACGGTACATGCAGAGATCTTCTGGCAGTACGCTCGAATACAAAGTTGACATTTTCTACTGTAAATCACGATATTCCAAGCGTATGTTGTTAGTAATTGCAAGATATATTTTGCATTAGCCATTCGGGGTATTTATGATTGAAATTAAAGCAATGGGCACATGGGATTGATCAATTAGCTGATTGCTTTGCGCTGAAGCTTGAGGAGAGAGAGGCGACTGTTTAGGCAAGTGCATTTGTCTCTTAATACCAATTTAATGTGTACATAATGTCTATATTGCCTTCTCCCTAACAGTCTGGTATCAAGCAGTTTTTATTTCCCATAAATTTCCAATTAAATCCCCATGCAATGGATTATTGATAGGCTTCGACTACAGTGGTCTGGAAGTATGGTATATTATAGACCCCGCTCCCCCTCCCCCTCCCCCTCCCCCTCCCCCCTCCCCCTCCCCCTCCCCCTCCCCCCTCCCCCTCCGCCCCTTCAGCACATGTTATATGGAAACAATGGAGAATATTAACTAAGATATTGGGTTTCCTGCTCCTTGCTTGTTGTATTGGATACGGTTGATGTGGGTCAGATTGTCAGAAAATGTACAATTCAATTTCACCAATCCTCTCAAATATCCTAAATTCAAGACAGCAATAAGGTCCAAAATACAGTTTTACATAACCAAACAGATTATTTGAATCTAAGCCATACCATTTCTCCTCAGATCGATCTTGTATTTGTCACTTTTCAACCTAAATTAGAAGAATTAACTAAATGTGTAGAGCTGGCGATTGTACATTTTCTGACGATCTGACCCATGTGCTTATCTAGCTAGTGAAGGTATGGACACCCGGACTGTCTAGACAGGTTGATAATGTAATTGACTATCCCAACCACATTCTGGTATAATGATATGGGTCAAGTTTTCAGAAAATGTACAATTCAACTTCGCCAATCTTCTCAAATAACCCACTTTTCAGACGAAAATAAAGTTCAAAGTGTAGTTCAACCTAACCAAACAGATTGCTAGAATCAATGCAATGCCGAATATTCTTGAATTTACCGAGTACTGACCAAATTGCAGCCTAATTTAGCAGAATTTACTAAATGTGTACAGCTCCCAATTGTACATTTTCTGAAAATCTGACCCATATACCTGTTCATACATTTGGTATATTCCATATGAAATATTATAGAAATGTGATTACATCATGTCATGCAATGTTAATAAGAATTATGAATTAATTAATAGGGACAAAAGGCGCGTATAACACGTGTTTAGGAGTATTTTCTATCTTATCTTATAATTATGTGTCTTTTGAATCACAAAAATGCCCTTTTTCTTAAATAAGAATGATAAAATATGGATATACACGGTGATAGATGAAGTATCAATCATAATACAATAGATTAAATGATAATTAAAAGATAACAGTGAATGTAAATCATACAATAATAGATCAATAATTGATAAAATGACAATTTTACGATATCGTTATAATATAATTACAGGATATAGTTATAAATTATAGGGCATTAAATCCTTTTATCTTTTTTTTTACCAATAATTGTCAAACAAACCCGTAGCACCCCCTTCAATAGTATTTTATTATAATGGGTCTGCGGCAGTGAGTAGAGAGTCAGGATTGAGTGAGTAAAGTACGCGGTGGTGGGTCAATAAAACCGGAGCTATTGGTTATTTATGACGGTTTTTTATTACAGAGAATTCAAAATGCACTTTCAAAGCCCCGGCCCTGGGCCTGCCAATGAAATCTAGCATAATAACACACACCCATTCCTGGGCAAGTTTTATAATAAAAGCTTCATAAAAGCTTTCTGCTTAGGCAAGCAGTGGATTCGAACACGAAGCCTTATTTACTCGTAGAATTGTTTATTTGGGGAGGGAAATGCAACAGACAGTTTGCTTCCAGTGGTGGCAGATTCACAAGAAATAAGGAAAAAAAATGAAATGGACTCGCAATCGGAAAAGGCGTGGTTTACTAATTATATTTGATTTTGCCTTGGCGACGTGACTTAAATTTGTGATGTGTTATAGGAAAATGAGTTACAAGTCGCAAAAGTGATTTATTCACAAGATCTCTTTGTGTGAATATTCTCAGTTTGGGGGAGTGTAGCGCTTTACGTGGTATGAATTCATGTACCAAATTTCAAGACAGTGTATTAAATATACTTTTGCGTTTAGAAAGTAATCTTATGAAGGATATTTAGTTCCTTTACTGGTAATTCCCCACCAAGAAATATTGCAAACTTTTTTCAAACATAAATAGATCAAACATAAAAGATAAAGACACTGCTTAGATTTCATTAATGTTTACCACCATTGGAGTCCACTTGATCTCATCTTCTCAGATATGATGATATCTCAAAATTCATTTTCTGTGTGACTCATCTTCCTGTCATATTTGAGTATTTGGTTACAACAGTAGGTGGAGAGAGTTCAGTTACATTGATATTTGATATTTGTACTGTCAGAATCCTTCTGTTTCTGTACGTTGTTTTTATCTTATGCTTATTTCACCTTTGCAATAATGCTTTTGGTAATAACTAACTACTACTGTTAGCAAATGTCTTGTGTATCAACTTTACTTCATTAGTAACCACTATATTTTGATGTACAGCTATACCAGAGAACAGTTTATATTACATAATGCTTAGCTGGAATAAAAATATTTAAATACAAAATACAACGAATATTTAAAACTTTCTTCTTTTTAATACAGAACATACAAATGTCTTTAAACCTTAACTTAAAACTGATTTTAAGTTCATTTACGGACGGACACTTTCGCCCCATTTTCTTCCGTTTTTCTCTGTAGCATCCTTTCCTTCAGACTTAATTTTCCGGCCAGTCAGGAAGCTCCCCCTCCTCCCCCCAGCCTATACCCCACAACCCCCTCCCTCCCATCCTCCCCTCCCATCCTCCAGGCATTAGAACACTTAGGTGCGTTTTATATTTGTATTTAAGTAATTTTATTCAGCTGAAACATTATGTGGTACACATTATTCTCAGTTACAGCTGAACAATATAGTTCAATAGTTGACATAAGGTCTCCGTGAATTATATGGGTCAGATCTTCAGAAAATGTGCAATTGGCAGCTCTACACATTTAGTAAATTCTGCTAAATAAGGCTGAAAAAATAGTCAATCCTGGGTATATCTGGGTATATTTGTTGTTGGAGGGATATGAACAATGTTTTGGTTAAGTTAAATCATATTTAGAACCTAATTTCTGTCTTAAATGTAGGAAATCTGAAAGATTTGCAGAAAATGAATTGTACATTTTCTGACGATTTCACCCATATTCATTTTACCAACAAATATATCAATAAAGAAGAGGCAAGGATGAAATAACATTACAATATTTCAGGGCGTGGAAACATATCCATGTGGTGACAATCCTATAGCAGTACATCACTTTCAGTAAATAATAGACAATATATCATATTCCAACTCTCACCCAGAGGGTGGTTCGTACTATAGCAGGGTAGAATTAAAGAAATAACAAAACTCAAAAACCAAATCATACCAAGAGACAAAAACGTCTACTAGTACTGGGAAAAACCCGCCACCTGTAAGTGAGAGGCATCTTCAGGCAAAAAAATGTGTCGCAGGAAAATGAGTCACAAGCTGCCAAAAATGGATTTTGAGACATCATAATATTTGAAAAGAGGAGATCAAGCCGATTCTAATGATTGTGAACATTATTACACCCAATAAGTATTTTTATATTTTTTATGCATGAAGAAATATTAGTGAGTTTCTTAATGGTAAATGACTAGTGAAGTAGTTAGATATACTCCTAAGGATAACCTCAGATATGCATTAATATATGGGTCAGATTTTCAGTAAATGTACAATTTATCTTCGCCAATCTGCTCAAATGACCCAAATTTCAGACGAAAATAAAGTTCAAAATGCAGTTTAACCTAACCAAACAGATGGTTATAATTCATACAATGCCGAATATACTCAAATTTACCAAATTTTAGCCTAATTTAGCCTAGTTTACTCAATGTGTACAGCTGCCAATTGTACAGTTTCTGAGAATCTGACCCATTATATATTCCATACAGTCTTGAAATGTTATGTATATATGTATTCATGATTCTAACAGTGCAAAACACCCCAAAAATAAGCAACGGTTCTTGTGGGAAAACATTTGAAAAATATTAAAAAAATACTCATTTTTCTGCGACACATCACAAATTGGGTCAGTGACCCCCCCCCCCATCCACACTCAGCATCTAAACCCTGGATGTGATGTGGATACTAACAATGCAAAACACCCCAAAAATGAAAACATTCTATAAGCAACGGTTCTTGTGGGAAAACATTTGAAAAATATAAAAAATACTCATTTTCCTGTAACACATCACAAATTGTTAGTTAATCTGGTGGTGCCCCCCCCCCCCAGCATCTAGACCCTGGCTGTGGCTGCCAGTATGCGACTGTTGATTGTGGTTGATGAGGAAGGAGGGACCGTGTTTCACCGTGCACCGGCTCAGTCTGTTTGTCTCTGGAGCCAAGTGTGTAATCAAGACATTTCTACACACTGCCACTGTAAAACACACCAACATTCTCTAATTTGCATCTTTTTGCTTCCCGTGTGCAGTCTGAGAACAGATAGCCTAGGCAGAGGTTAGTGGTACATTCAATCAGCATACCAAAGTCTATCGCTGTACCACATTTCATGCTTTCATATACCAATTTGAACAACTCTAAATTATTGGATAAATTTACCTGACTTTAGTGACTGCCTTGAACAATCCAAGGGTTATAATAATCATAGGCAGAGACTAAAACGATTAGTAACCTCCATTGAGGGCCTGCTGGTGCACCCCAGCTTTGCCTCGGGATTATACACCAAACAGTGTACCAGCAGCCCCTCAATGTCGGTCATTATCCTTTAGTGGGCAACGAGGGAAATACAGACTAGCAAACAGGCTCAGGAACACCAACGTTTTGAAACATATTCTGCACCCCTGATACTATTCTTTTAGACTGAAAGGCAATTTAAATCCAGTCAGGTCCAGACGGCCACATTCCTCGATTCCACATCCAGCGATAAGCTTAACCACAAGCTAAGACTAAGGCTAAAAAGCTAGACTTGTCCCCTAAAACCTAGGGGTCCAAAATTGCCTCCTAAACTGACTGAATAACTCTTCATATATCCTTTGTAATTGGTATAGACATTGAAAGGCATTCGTTAATGTACATCTCTAAATATTCCAAATCCTAACATAATCCTAAATATATATGTTTCAAGGTATTCCATATGGTCTTATGAAAACTTCATAGACTGGGACAATACTTCTCAGAGTTTAATTAAGCGTACTGCCATTGAACCCCATGTCATGATGTTTAACTGAATCAAGACTAAACCAGAAATTGAATGAATAGTGGTTGGTCACCTCCAGTCATCGACGGAGGTGTGCGAATTGTCAAGTACTTAAAAACAAATGCTGTAATTTAGCAATAAGAGGGATTGAACACCTCCTACTAGCTGGAGAATGCCCCCTTCATGCAATTTTTAGTTGAAATAATAGTCTTCAAATCAAATCAAACATAACTTAATTTGGACCTGCAAAAGAAACTTTCTATTTCAACATCAAGATCAAGAAGTAGCGACTATGTGGGAATAAAAATGTTTTTCTCATTTGAAAGTGAAAGCCATTAGGACTTTTCTGCTTTTTTAAAGCCATTTTAAGTGTTTAATAGATCTTCTGTTTGTGCCAGCCTGTGCTACTCCGACCTACTGTGGTGAGAACTTATAAAAACAAAGTATGTTTTAGGTGTTAACGCAATCATTCATTCCATCTTTATACAGCTACTTTTACGTATAACATTGGTATCATGAAAACATGTCCATATAAATTGATTTTTTTTATTTGAAAATATGTTTATTCAGGAACAACGTTACATTTCAGCGCCAAGACGTTGATATTCTCAGTGTTGCCAGACTGCATAAAGGGTGGTCTGCACTGCCTGCGATAAGCTCTGCAGTAAGCTCTGCGGTAAGCCTTGCGATGGTGCTGTGATGGTGAGAAGTGGTGAGGTCCTGCCTACATGGCCAGTGAACCATGTAGGCAGGACCTCGTCATTCCCCTCCACCTTCAGAACCAGCACAAACCATCGCAAGGCTTACCGCAGAGCTTACCGCAGCCAGTGGAGACCCTTAAGGTATAAACATAACTTTCAAGCAGATGTTATGACAAAAATTAATTAATTATTTGATATATAATATGTAATACATTCATGAGAAGAAATCGCCGAAAACTATGTAGCATAAGGAACAGTTAAGTTTGTACTGTAGGTGAAGCCTAAACAGTAAAAAAATGATGATAGGATTTACTGTGTAAGACTGTGTATTGAATAAGCTATACATGCATATGAGGTTATCCCAAGGAGTATGTTTAATTACGTTACTAGTGATTGACCATCAATGGCTTTTAAATATTTATTTTCATGCGCAAAGACATAATAGGGTCAAATTTTCAGAAAATGTACAATTCGCCTACAACAATCCTCTCAAATAGCCCACATTTAAGACAGAAATGAGCTTCAAAATGCTGTTTAACATAACAGAACTGATACTTTAAATCAATGCGATACCAAATATACTCAGATGTACCCCAAATTTATCATTTTTTTAGCAGTTTTTAGCAGAAATTACTAAAATTATCTACAGCTGCCAATTGTACATTTTCTGAAAATCTGACCCATATGGTTTATATACTGCTGATTATTAGCTCATTAGCCCCTGGACATAAAGCCTGGATTGAGAGTCTGTAATGAATAGATGATGAATAAAGCTAGACTGGGAACATAGGATACTGATGGAGCATCAGCAGGCAGCATTTACTAATGAGACATATATGTATAATATGACCCAGAGCTCTGGTGTACAAAGTGATGGAAGAGATGGTATTAGATTAGGGTTTTATGAGACATTCTCCCAATGGCTTGCTTAAGCCGTGGACACACACAGCCGATTGCCCCCCGATTTTGGTCTCCCGATAAATCCTATGATTTCATTTCAAGTCCTGGTTTATGCTTTTGAAATAACATCAACCTGGATTGGAAATGACATCCTAGGATTCATCGTAAGACCAAATTCGGGGGACAAATCGGCTGTGTACGGGCAGGGTTTTAGTGTTCTGTCATATGAATTTGATATCCCTCATACCAACTTTTTTTTATTGATATTGAATGCAAGTTGAGGCTATTCCTGTTAAGGTTCTATGTCCACTGAACCGATTATCTCAACTGTTGGGGGAGAAACAGGGGGCAGTCAGAGGAGAAACAGGGGGTAGTCAGAGGAGAAATAGGGGGCAGTCACAGGAGAAACACGGGGCAGTCACAGGAGAAACACAGGGCAGTCAGAGGAGAAACAGGGGGCAGTCAGTGGAGAAACAGGGGACAGTCAGTGGAGAAACAGGGGACAGTCAGTGGAGAAACAGGGGACAGTCAGTGGAGAAACAGGGGACAGTCAGAGGAGAAACAGGGGACAGTCAGGCCAGTGGAGATGCATGGCAGATGAAGGTAGCCGACTGTCGGCCGTAATACCAAGTTTGATGTGTGTCAGGAAAAAGTAGTCACAACAAATGGATTTTGAGATATCATCATATTTGAAAAGATGAGATCAAGCGGGTTCTAATGATAATAAACATTAAGGACATCTGAGTAATATTTCTTTATGTTATGTTTGATGTATTTATGTTTGAATTAATGTTTGCAATATTTCTGGGTGAACTCTTACTAATAAAGTAGCTAGATATACTCCATAGGATGCCCTTCTAAACGCAGGAATATATTTGATATAGAGTCTTCAAATTTAGTACATAAATTCGTAGCACCTACAGCTTTACACTCTCCAAGAATTCGAATATTCCAAAAAAGAGATCTTTTGAATAAATCCCTTTGAAAAATATCAATTTTGCGATGTGTGACTCTTGTTCCTGGAACACATCACAAGTGTGTTTTATTTCGTATTAATTTCGCATTAATGTGGAATCAGATTGGTGTCTAATGCAGGATCTATGTACTCCATCTATACCTATTATCGTTTTCCTTCATAACACTGACACAATGTGCCTTTACTGAGCATCATCAACATACTTGCTATTGTTTCTAGGCATTCATTTATCTATTCTATTTATTTAAATACATATAATTATTTTTACTTTCCATCATACGTATACAGAATAACAAGAGCATGGAAAAAGGGCTTCAAAACCTGCTAGAAGCAGGTCTTCCATGTGAGCCAGAAACGAAAAGACACTATTAGAGAAATGTCTAGAAGATGTACATTATAGTGTACTAATACTTAATAACATACATTCCATTTTAGATGTTAATACATTATTAGAAATACTTTACAGTCAGAATTTAGGTAGTTTTAGATAAAGCTTTGACTCTCCAAGGCTTACATTTGATTAACTTTATGATACCTATCTAATGAAACAGACTGGGACTGGCTTCTGGGACTGGCTTCGTTTAACAAAGCAATGGCAATCCTATTTATAGGGAAGCCATGCTACATGTAGAGCAGGTATAAAGTGCTAACTAGAGCAATCAGAATATCATGGCCTGGAAAAAGTGGTTAGTTACGGCACGTTTTCCATTGCACCTTGTCACGAAGCCGAATTCCTAGGGACCTATGTGCCTCTCCCCTCTTCCTCCGACCTAGATGCCTCCTGATTGGCTCAAAGGCTATGGACGGTTCCAAGAAGGGAGTTATAAGGGGTGGGGGGGGGGGGGGGGCAGGGAGGTCAAAACGCTCCCTCTTGAGTACATCTTTTCTGTGGTTGTAAGTAGGTAAGTTCAAAGGAGAAAACCCAGCCATATGAAAAGTTAATTTATATCATATTAGTGCCTCTGCATGTGTATGCATGCATGTTAAAGAACCATTTGTATTTAGCGTTTAATGTTTAACCCACCAGTTTGTTTCCTCTTAACAATAGTATGAAGAAGTATACTACATCTAGAGCTGAAGAAGACCGGGTGGAAGACATGGACTAAAACAGACAAAGTAATGGTGTGAGGAAAGAGAGTGAGATAAATAGGGAAAACAGAGAAGGGTGCAACTTAAAGAGTGAAAGAAGGAGAGTAAGGAAAAGGGAAAGAGGGAGCGAGACAGCGAAAAAGAGAACGAGGGAGTAAGAGAAAGAGAGGCAAACGTAAGAACAGACAGGGAAATGGTGTAAGGGAAGAGAGTGAGAGAGAAGAGCTTGAGATAAATAGGGAAAAAAGAGAAGGGTGCAACTTAAAGAGTGAAAGAAGGAGAGTAAGGAAAGGGGAAAGAGGGAGCGAGACAGCAAAAAAGAAAAGGAGGGAGTGAGAGAAAGAGAGGCAAACGTAAGAACAGACAGGGAAATGGTGTGAGGAACGAGAGTGAGAGAGAAGAGAGGGAGATAGGGAAAAAAGAGAAGGGTAAAACTTTAAGAGTGAAAGAAGGAGAGTAAGGAAAGGGGAAAGAGGGAGCGAGACAGCGAAGAAGAGAATGAGGGAGCGAGAGAAAGAGAGGCAAATGTAAGAACGGACAGGGAAATGGTGTAAGGGAAGAGAGTGAGAGAAAAGAGAGGGAGATAAATAGGGAAAAAAGAGGAGGGTAAAACTTAAAGAGTGAAAGAAGGAGAGTAAGGAAGGGGGAAAGAGGGAGCGAGACAGCGAAGAAGAGACTCCCGCAACCCTATGAGTTGCTCATAAAAATCTAAATTTTAATTCAACTTCCATGGTAAGTTTCTAAAAATTTCAAAATAGACGAGTGAGAGGGGGATAGAGGAAGCCAAGTGGACCCCCTTTCCATTCCACAATGAAGCCATGAGTCCGCCCTTCCAAAGTCTTATGAGATTGGAACTGACACCACGGGTAATTAGGACACATTGTTTCTTTTGATCCTTGCCTATTGATAGGTCATCCTAATTATCACACCGGGTGAGACAGCCATATCTTTCTCCTGTTTCAGGAAGGGGAAGGTTTACGTTTGGCTCTCCACCCCTGCTTCTATTAGGGTCAGATTTTCAGAAAATGTACAATTCAACTTCACCAATCTTCTCAAATAACCCAAATTTCAGACGAAAATAAAGTTCATATTACAGTTCAACCTAACCAAACAGATTGCTATATAATGTAGTGCCGAATATACTCGAATTTACCTAGTATTGGCCAAATTGCAGCCTAATTTAGCATAATTTACTAAATGTGTAGAGCTACAAATTGTACATTTTTTTGAAAATCTGACCCATTAGCTCACTTAATGTGGCACGTTGTCTTACTGAAATTTAGCTAATTATTCTACTTAATGAGGAGAGGTGTTGTGGAAGGAACCTACGGCGGAAGGAAACATTTTGCAGCTACTTATGTACGTTTATCCACATTGATTATACATGCATTGCTCTGGAAAACAAACGTATCTGGAAAGAGTTACGCATAGTGCATATTTCACTAGTGATTTACGTGGGGTTGTCATAGTAACCATGAGATTACCGGTAAAATTTACCGGTAATCTTAGTGAACAAACCAGATTGGCTGCCATGACAACCCCACGTAAATCACTAGTGAAATACGCACTATGCGTAAATCACTCTAGATACGTTGTTTTCAGGGCAATGCGTGTATAATATACGAATATAAATAACTTAATATACTTAATATAAGGTAAACCCTATAGATGATAACATGCAGGTCCTTTTATAAAGAGCAATGCAAAAGAGCAGTGGGATATCCCAGTTATCTGCGCTAATGGCTTTCCTGGCCCCGGAGTAGGCGTCCAAATATGATTATAATGATATTTTGCGGTTTGGATTGAGAGGCTTTCCCTCAGTTTGGAGGGACTCTCTCAAATCTGATAATATGATAAAATAGTGTACTCGGATCAATGGTAATAGACTGCAAATTGGCCCCTTCCATGTAGCATCTGAAAGTGATTTCAGGAGGGGTGGAGGCATGTCAGTTGGGCAAGGGTAATCACCCCTTCTGTCTCTTGACTCCCATTTGATTTGATTTTTTATTTCCATAAGCATCACATCATTACAATGCTATTCTCAGCATTTAAAGGGCCCTGTCCACTAAGCCGATTCTCATGCGATTCTCACAGATTCTAGTGTAAAAGAGTCCTCTGCAGCTCAAAATCGCATGAGAATCGGCTTAGTGGACTAAGCACTTAAGTTCCAGAAAGAAGACTTCAGATTTATATAATTAATATTCCACCATTTAACACTACTACAATTAACATAAGTTTTTACTATCTAAGCAATAATACATATACATACGACTAAGACAATATTTGTACTAGCAGATAATTCACCCATGAAATGATGATAAACGTGATTTCAGGTACATGAATAAGAAACTCTATGGGCCCTACTCCGCTAAGCCGATTCTCATGCGATTTTGCGCCGCAAAGGACTCTTTTCCACTAAATTCTGTGAAAATCGCATGAAAATCGGCTTAGTGGACAAGGCCTTATGATAATATAGTGTGGTATTACCCAGGACCCCACGCTGAAAGGATTTTAGCAGTTGATTAATTCATATGACTTGATAAAGGGGACACAATGAGGCTTATTGGTAAACGTATAGCGCACTGGACCTCCTTCCCATTCCACAGTGGTGTTTTATACCAAAGTCGTTTATATCATTTACCCCATTTCTAATACCATAAAGTGTCTTTCTCTCTCCTTTTTCTGTGTCTCTCCCTTCTTCTCTACCTCTATTTCCTGGGTATGATCATAAACTGCCTCCCTCTCAGCTCTCTCGCCCTTGATATAACCTCCAACATGTTGATAAGGGCGTAAAGCAACCAATCTCACTCACTCACTCACTCCGTTCAATGTGAGAGACATCCCACGTGGAAATATTCACAGGACAAAACCATGTCTCCATGGATAGAAATCATAATGGAATACCAAAACCAGTCATTAGACGCCGAGGAGGAATGCCACTTTCTTTGATATTATTCATGAGCCGGATCACATGCGGTGGCTGCCGGGAGAGATTGCGGTCTGGCTCCAGCTGCCGCATTCAAAACACACTAGGGTCAGATCTTCAGAAAATGTACAATTGGCAGCTGTACACATTTAGTAAATTCTGCTAAATTAAGCTGCAATTTGGCCAATAAAGAGGTAAATTCGAGCTTATTTGAGAGGATTAGGCTGAAAAATAAAGAATATCGGGAATATCTGAGTATATTTGGTATCGCATTGATTTAAAGCATCAGTTCTGTCATGTTAAACTTCATTTTGAAGCTCATTTTTTGTCTTAAATGTGAGTTATTTGAGAGGATTGGTGAAGGCGAATTGTACATTTTCTGAAAATCTGACCCTAGTGTGACCCAAATATACTCAGATATACCTGGTATTTATCATTTTTCACCCTCATTTAGCAGAATTTCCTAAAAATGTGTAGAGCCGCCAATTGTACATTTTCTGAAAATCTGACGCACTATTTCCCCGTCCTGACATTTAAAGATGGCTGTAGGCAGATGTCTCGTCAACCTGAGGTCGTAAGATCGCCAGTTTAATTGATAGAATTTAGCCTGAAAATGTCACCCGAGTACTGCAGTAGTAATGAGGTATTCAGGCAAACGCTTGATCTTAAAATGCTCGTCTTAGTAGAGGTCAATGCATTGATTGGTTTGTTGGTTTCTGGAAACAAGCTTGGCCTTATACAAGACATAGGTTAAGAGAACAGTCTAGGTCCAAACCCTCAGATCAGATAAGAATGGTATTTTTATGTTAATATTTGCTATTCGGTTTCATGGGCTAGGAGTCGGCGTTTTAATGGGAATATAATGACATTTTGCGGTCTTAATGGAATTATAATGACACTTTGCGGTTTGAGGCGAGAGGCTTTCCCTTCATTTGAAGGGACTCTCTCAACTTTGGGCCTAGACTGAGAATTCGTCATGTATATATGGTTCAGATAAAAAGGTTGTAGTCATCTCAAAAAGAGGTCTTCCAGACCATATGCCTTTCTTGTTTTTTCTTCTCTTTGTTACATAATAGGGAGATTTAGCAACCACAACGCATCAACACAATACCAACGCATCCACTAAGTTTTAGTACATTATTACCGTTGTGGGGATATCTTGAGAGGCCTGCAATGCAGATGCCCTCGGCCTATAGCTATCCCCACAGCGGTAGTAATGTACAAATAGTGTTACGTTGTTAGTGTTGCGTTGATGCGTTGCGGTTGCTAAATCTCCCTAATATCTAGTTCTACCTAAACTACGTATAGAACTTTCTGTAAATGTAAATTACATAGTATGCATCTACACTCATGATTCAGTGTATCAGAGTTGTCTAACGAGATCTTGGTCAGATCTTCAGAAAATGTACAATTCGCCTTCACGAATCCTCTCAATTAACCCAAATTCAAGAGAAAATCAGCTTCAAAATACAGTTCAATATAACCAGACAGATTTATTGGATGAATACAATACAGAATATAGTCAGATACACCTAGTAATTATCAATTTTCACCCTAATTTAGCAGAATTTGATAGATGTGCAGAGCTGTAGATTGTGCATTTTCTGAAAATCTGACCCTCTTAGTTACATTTGTAATACAGTCTGGAATAGAGTTGTGTCTTAGAACTTCCAAGGAAAATTAAAAGTGAAAGAAAAATAGAAAAATATATTAGTCTTCGTCAGGTGTCAAGATGAGAAATAACATTGCAGGGTGAGAGTGTAGGACGATGACCCCGCCTGGCGGTGAATCTTCATTATAAACTGCTTTTCTTCTCTTGTTAGACAGTTTATAAATCAATCATTGAACAAGGTGATTATTGCAAGGGCTGAAACTTAGCAAACTCCATAATTAACCCTGCATCAGTCATCCTCAATCCTAGTCCAACTTATTGGTATTCTCTTAACCTATCTTATATGTCTTGTATTAGGCCAATCTATCTTTCGCAATAGGGGAGTTGCAAATGCCACTGCGCATGTTTTGCAAGAATGTTTTCAACAATATCACAGCTGTTATAAATATTCTATGAAAACCAAATGCATGATGGGAAAGATAGGGACTTGTGTCATTGAAACATGTATAACACATGGATATTGACATTAGAGCACCGATAAATATTACATGCAGAACATGGCATGTTTTCCATAGATTTTATACTGTAATGTTAGTCCCATAATTCCATGCGAATCTAGATTCAAAATGGCGGCTATGCAAATCCCCTATTAAACATAACATTGAGAATGTCCAATGGCTTGCTATGGAGACAAGGGTTAACTGAGTCACTGAGGGAGCATCCAATTCTATTCATAAGATTCATGGCGATAGTGACAAGGCGATAGAGTGCTGCCTTCCCTCCTCCCCTGGATGGAGTGAGTGAAATGGGACAAGGAGCTGATGGTGACTCCTCCCCATCCATGCTTGAATGCTTGTGGTATATTGTAATGAATATCTTATATCCCCCACAAGTCACTAAATTCATATTTTTCAAAGGGATTTATTCACAGGATCTCTTTCTTGGAATGTTCTAATTTTGGGGGTGTTTAGCGCTGTAGGTCGTATGAATACATGTACCAAATTTGAAGACTGTGTAATAAATGTATACTTGCGTTTAGAAGGTGATCCTATAAATATATTTAGCTACTTTACTGGTAATTGCCCAACCAGAAATATTGCACACATTTGTTAAACATGAATATATCAAACATAAAATAAAGAAATACTACTTAGATATCCATCTTGTTTACTATCATTAGAATCGGCTTGATCTCATCTTTTCAAATAGGATGATATCTCAAAATCCATTATTTTGCGACTTGTGACTTATTTACTTGGACGACATCACAATATATGTCCTCCCTAATACTGCCTTGACACTTGGCTCAATACAGGAAAATATCACTCTCGCTGATAAAATATCTAATTGGATTTTTGCACCTTTAGTCTCTCCTGGTAGCATAGGACAAGTATGTAATTTAGTTAACCAATACTGGTGATAAATCAAACTAAAACGGATGTATTGTAAAAGACCAAAATACATCTTTCACCTCTTTCATCCCGATATTACTTATCAATGATTTAAATGTTTGCAAACTATAATTCTAACCACTCTGGAAGAACTGAGTCACCAGAAATGAAAGTCCTTTTACCTTTTGCTATAACTGTTGTACATTGGAAATAAAATACTTATATAGGCCTATATATATTATATTTGTAATTCTAATATGTTTCTTGTCTCGTACCTGTAATTCTCTATGTATAACATTTCCCTTGTCTTATAATCACCGCTGTATTTCTAATGATACATTTAATAACATCATTCTCTAATTCTATTACAGGTGAGTGTTCGGGTGACGTCAAATATTCCCTTGACACGTTCCCAGCAGAAGAAAAGCAAGTAAAGTGTTCAACATTGGCGAACAATCTTATCTCAATCGTCATTGTTCTTGCTCCGCTTCTAACCAGTTTAAAATAGAGTACCTCGCATTTGTTGCAACCTCTCTAGCTCGTTCTTAAATCAATTGGACGTCGTCTGTCTCAATATTGCCGTCAGGGGTTTTTACAGCGTTTGTTAAGTAGGCCTACTCTTCCCACAATCAGTGACGTCATCATTGTGTGTGCTCATGCCATCAAGTGACTGAGCAACTTCTGTAATTGGTTGTTAAGTCACATGAATGTACCTGTAACCAACAGAATCATTAATAATGGAGAGAATTGAACGAGGTGACTTGCTATTCACTATTTATTACATGCTACCGAGCAAAGACGAATGTTGAAATTCAATTTAATTCAATTCAATTCAATTCAAAGCATTTTTTTTATTCATACTTGATGGATGTGCACAAGAGGAGACATGCATCTGGAAGTAAAGTTCAGGTCTTTCAGCATGTTCCTGACTACTTGGAAATCGAAGAAGGCATTTTGATGCAAATTTTAAAGGCCGAAAATAATTTTTAAGGCTATCCGTCTAAAGGTCCAAGCTAAGTGTGGTTGGTGATATTGGGCAAGGGGTTTATAATTAAAATAAACATTGGCATCTCAACTAGCTAACTGATAATCAATCTATCTAATACATTTACAGTTTAAAATAGATAATGATTATGGTCAGTGCCGTCCAAGCAGCGTGAAACACAGCACAATCAAACAGGGTAGTCTTTGATTCTGAATCATCGTATAACGTTTTCAAACCAGGACGAAACAAAACTTGATTTGAACCCATAAAGTACGTGTTCAATATAAACATTTTTATTTCACCCATATTATTGCACCCCTCATACAGCATGGTATAATATGTATTATTTGTGCTCGCATAGATAATATGAATAAGATCGGGTCTGTGAAGCATCAGATTATTGTTACAATAGTAAACATCATTATTATGCTGATGTGAATGGCTTAGCCTGAAAGCAGAGAGTCAATTAACAAACACAATGTAATCCATTGCCAGGCTTAGCATAGTCCCTAATATTTATCAATCTACTTATCATTGCTTAATGAGTCCCATGGTGATATTGTCTCTCTGGAACCATGTATTTACTTCACGGTCTAGGCTCACAGCCTCTCAGATCAGATAAGAATGGTATGTCAGTGATTAGACGCCTACTGCGCTAATGACTTTCCTGGCCCTCAAGTAGGGCGTCCGAATGGGATTTTAATTTTATTTTCTGGCGTTTTGGAACGAGAGGCTTTCCCTCAGTTTAGAGGGAATCTCTCAATTCAGAGCCTAGACCGAGAAATCGTTACCTAAAATGATCCATGCTAAGTTATTTTTCCTGGCTAAGGACATTTCTACTGCAGGAATACACAATAGAATTGTCTGTATAGAGACCTCTAGGCCTATATAAATATTAAACAACTTAGGAAATAAGAGATATGCATATTATATGAACTATCCTTATTTGCGTTGCCATATGGCCATATGGCCAGAGATGACACTGCACCCAGTGAGGAATCCTCAGAATGATTATTACCTGCCTAACAGTCTAACTTTCCTGGCCCTGGAGTAGGCGTCCTGAGGGAATTTTAATGGTATTTGCGGTTTGGAGCGAGAAGCTTTCCTCCCCTTGGAGGGACTCACTCAACTCTGAGCCTAAACTGTTAACACACTATGCGTGTGTCTTGGAGAAGATAGGGAATGTCTTGTCGGACATTGACCTTGCAGTGCAGGTGTCTGCCTCCCCAGGCTATTATTGCTTACGTGCATTGTCTGGCATTGTATTGACCAAATTACAGCCTAATTTAGCAGAATTTACTAAATGTGTAGAGCTGCCAATTGTAAATTTTCCGTAAATCTGACCCATATATATGTGATATTTCACAGGAAAAGGGGTCAGAAGTCACACAATTGATATTTTTTAATGTGATTCATTCACAAAAACCCTTGCTCACGATGCTTTGAATTTTGAGGTGCTTAATGCTGCTAGTGGCAGCATGAATACATGTACCAAATGTCAAGACTATGAATTAAATATATTCGTGTTTATTTGAGGTTATCCCATGGAGTATATGGACTTTATTATTCCCATGTCCCATTAGTCCCATGTACTTTATTATCATCTGTTTTATAACTTGCTTTATAACTTGTTTTACAACTTTAGCTCGTTCTTGCCCTGTTAATATATGTCTTTAGCCAGTCTCTCTGTTAGTATAGATGTATTTTCTATTATGAGGTGACGGCTGGAAGACCAGCATTTTATCCAGATGCCTGGTCACCTATTTGTCTCACTTCCATACTTGTACCTGTATAACCTCAGACAAATAAAGTATTTTTCAATTCAATTCAATTCAATATTAAACTACTTTATTATAGTGATTAACCATTAGGAATTAATGCTAACATTTTGCCATACATAGACAAATATGGAAGTACTTGTTGGATAAATGTTTAGCATCGGTGGAATCCCCTTGACATCTTTCCAAATATGATAGTATGTCAAAATCCATCTTTTGCAACTTATGACCCATTTTTCTGTGACATATCACATAAGTTAAGATAAGATAAGTGGTGTTTTATTTGTCTTTAAAGATGTACAAAAATATTTTGCTTATGAGGAAGACAAACTGGTCGATATACCTTATGGGAAAAATCTGATGAATTGACCCATTTATTCCGGTAATTACCGTGTCTTGGAATAAGGTTTGAGTGACTAAAATAGTCTATGTCTAAAGATAAAGGAATGATAAAATAAAATAAAATAAAATTTTGACTTAGTGTTACATTTCTATCTAACTTAGACTTAGACATATATGTACATGAAGGTTGGTGAATATCAACTACATTCATAATCTGTTGAGATTCTCTGATATAGATATGAATTAAACAACACTAAAATGGTTGTGGAAATTGACTACTAACTGGTTAATAAACAACACTAATTGCTCGAACCAGAACATGTCTTAGCAGTGCAGTCTTAGAACGGCCGCAACAGACTCCCATTCCAACATGTAAAACTGATATTTGAAGACACTGGGCCATTATGGACGGCTAGGGCCGGACATAAATAGGGTCAGATTTTTAGAAAATGCACAATTTAAAGTTCTGCACAACTCTCAATTTCTGCTAAATTAGAGTGAAAAATGATAAATACTGAGTAAATCTGAGTGTATTCTGTATTCTATTCATTCAATAAATCTGTCTGGTAATGTTGAACTGTATTTTGAACCTGATTGTCGTCTTTAAATTGGGTTATTTGAGAGCATTGGTGAAGGTCAATTGTGCATTTTCTGGAAATTTTACCCAATAGGTTCTTATACAATGCAATTTGTCTTATCTTCGTCGCCCATCGCCATTATGCACAATTCTGGCCACAGTCAATTATTGTCTGTACGGTATATTAACTTCCCGTTATGATTTTAGATTAGATTTAATAATATTCTATTCAGGTCGATGAACATTTCCATACATAAAGCACGAATATTCTCAGGACAGCCTGAATTATTACAAAAGAATTTCTACGTAAGTCAAGATGGTTACATACAGCTGTTGGTATCATTACTGTTATATAAATGTAATAGTACCATATCTTGGAAAGTTTAATATCTTCGTATTTAAAGCCATAATATAATTCTCTCACCAATAGAGGATTTGCAAACCCGCCATTTTAAATCTTGATTCGCATGGAATTATGGGACTGAAATCAATAGAAACATGCCATGCTCAGTATGGACTATTTATCAATGCTGTAATGTCAATATCCATGTCTTATACATGTTTCCATGGCACAAGTCCCCATCTTTCCCATAATGCATTTGGTTTTCATAGGTCATTTATACAAGCTCTGACATTGGTGAAAACATCTTTGCAATTTTTGATAAAAATGTTGCCAAATATTTGTATGTCAGATGTCATCAGAATCCATCCCAGCATGCACTGCAGTAGACATGCGCAGTGAGACATGCAAGTCCCCTATTATATCCCCACCATGATCGGCACTTTGGCCCTCATCTAACGGTCCCTCTATATTTATTACATGGGTCAGCTTTTCAGAAAATGTACAATTGGCAGCTGTACACATTTAGGAAATTCTGCTTAATTAGGCTGCAATTTGGTCGATACTAGGTAAATTCGAGTATATTCAGCATTACATTGATTCTGGCAATCTGTTTGGTTAGGTTGAACTGAGTTTTGAACTTTATTTTCGTCTGAAATTTGGGTTAGGCCTATTTGAGAAGATTGGTGAAGGTAAATTGTACATTTTCTGAAAATCTGACCCACATTCTGAATTGCAATGAGTCCTCCCTAATCTGGACACCTCATTATTAGGGATACTTGAGTTTCGGGACAGAATCAGTTTGGCTAATTATATTTATATAATAGATGTATTTTAATGGTAAATGTATGATAAATCCCATGAACAATCAAGATTGTAGGCAGAGAAAGGGGCTAGGTGGTATCTGTCAACATGCTGGGACTATATGGTCACTATGGGAGATAAAGAACATAATCTAATACATCATTTACGATGGTCACTGTCTTAACCATTTTTTGATTATTGGTAACTTACACATTTCTTGGGAATTCTAGCCATTTACATTTATTATCTGATCTTTATATTTGGGAGAAAAACAGCTGTCATTTCCGACGTAATGTTATGATATGGGTCAGATTTTCAGAAAATGTACAATTCGCCTTCACCAATCCTCTCAAATGACCCACATTTAAGACAGAAAAGAGCTTTAAAATGCCGTTTAACATAACAGAACTGATACTTTAAATCAATGCCATACCAAATATACTCAGATATACCCAAAATTTATCATTTTTTTGGCTGAAATTACTAAATATGTAGTACTGCCAATTGTACATTTTCTGAAAATCTTACCCATATAGGGGTCACCGATGTGTTAGTCTTCAAGTGGGGTGCAGTCAGTGGGGATTTCCCAACCTAGTCACGAGACTTGCAGCCCCTATGCTTGACTTAATTTTCTGACGTTTCGGGTGGATGGGGACCGTCTTCAGGGAAAACTATGTATTTCAATATTGGACATTATTTACTACAGTGACACCCCGCTCACCTTTCCTCATCCGAACCTCTCCACTATTAGGGTCAAATCGTCAGAAAATGTAAAATCGCCAGCTCTACACATTTACTTCATTCTTCTAATTTACGTTGGAAAGTGACAAATACAAAGTCAACCTGAGTAGATATTGCATGGCTTAGATTCAAATAATCTGTTTGGTTATGTTAAACTGTATTTTGGGCCTCATTGCTGTCTTGAATTTGGGATATTTGAGAGGATTGGTGAAGTTGAATTGTACATTTTCTGACAATCTGTTCCGCTAGGGACACCCTCCCAAGGCTAACCGTTATGGGTCAGGTTTTCAGAAAATGTACAATTGGGAGCTGTACACATTTAGAAAATTTTGCTAAATTAAGCTGCAATTTGGTCAATACTAGGTAAATTCGAGTATATTCGGCATTGCATTCACTCCAGCAATCTGTTTGGTTAGGTTGAACTGTGTTTTGAACTTTATTTTCGTCTGAAATTCGGGTTATTTGAGAAGATTGGTGAAGGTGAATTGTACATTTTCAGAAAATCTGACCCTTATAGAAAGGTTCTACTCTATCATTCCTGGCAAGCAATTGAATCTGTGTACGCGGGGCAAACGTTACTGGGGCCAGACTTCAGTATGGGTAGTGTAGTCGAGTGATTACTGCACGTCCTAAATCAGCATTTCAGAGGTACTAAATCCCGCTACTAACACTCCCCCCTCACATTCACTCCTTCTTCTCACGCGCTGGGAATCTTCGCCTGGACCACTGCGGCCTGATCCCAGACAATAGAGAGACTTAGCAAGCACAACGCACCAACACGACATTAACGCAGCCACTAACTATTTGTACATTACTACCGCTGTAGGGATATCTCGAGAGGCGCTAGGCCGAGGGCATAGATCTGCATTGCAGGTCTCTCGAGATATCCCCACAACGGTAATAATGTGCTAATAGTTAGTGGATGCGTTAGTGTTGTGTTGGTGCGTTGCGGTTGCTAAACCTCCCTATTAAGGGCTTGGTGCTCAGTGCATTAAGGCCCGATTCACCCCCTCCCCACCCAATACAAGGCAGACTTTGCATATGGGATGTTGTTATGGCACGATGAGGCATCGGGTGATTGCATTGGGGGAGAGTGGAATACTAGGTAGACAGGTTGAGGCCGGAGAAAGCAAGGAGGAAGAGGAGGAGGAGCAGGAGCAGGACTGTTCAAATTGTAAAAGTGGTGTTATGTATGATCTATTATCATGTACTTCTTTAGTTTTAGAAAGAAAACCATCATTTTAATGCTTTGTGGATTGAAATGGCACCAAGCTAGCCTTCATTCATAATGTGTTACTTGCAATTCCTCAGGTATTCTGGCAACTTGTCACCGCAATGCACTTGATATTTGTTGTATTCAAGACCATCGATTATTCTGAGCATATATGCCATGATGTATATTTCTGTCTGTGGTATAGATCTGGGGTAACATTTCAAACGAGGAACATATCAAATTAGGCAGTATGGTAGAGGAGATACAGTCTTGAACCCTCCTGGCCCCCACCATCCTCTCCTCCACCTCCTCCTCCTCCCCCATCCTACTTCAACTCCTCCTCCTCCAGCACCGCTACCTCTACTCCACCTCCACCTCCTTCTCCCTCACCTCCTCCCTCACCTTCTCCTACTCCTACTGACTACTCCTCCTCCTCCACCTCCACCTACTCCTCCTCCGCCAGGTCCTCCTCCTTCTCCACCACCTTCTCCTCCGCCACTGCCACATTCTTCTCCTTCTCCTCCTCCGCCACCACCTACTCCTCCTTCTCCACCTCCTTTTTCTCCTCCTCCACCCCCATCTCATTCTTCCTCCTTCTCTTTCTACTCCACGACCTCCACCTCCTCCTCTGTCATCTCCTCCTCCCTTTCCACCTACTCTTTCTCCTCCACAACCTCCACCTCCTTCTCCTCCTCTACCTCCTTCTCTTCTGTCACCTCCTCCTCCACCTCCTTCTCCTCCTCCTCCTTCTCCTCCACCTCCTTTTCCTCTATCACATCCTCCTCCTCCTCCTCCTCCTCCTCCTCCTCCACCTCCACCTCCTTCTCCTTCTCTTCCTCCACTTCCTTCTCCTCCTCCACCTCCTTCTCCTCTGTCACCTCCTCCTCCTCCACCTCCTTCTCCTCCTCTTCCTCCTCCTCCTCCTCCTTCTCCACCTCCTTCCCCACCTTCACCTCCTCCACCACCCCACTTCCTCATTCTTCTGCACCTCCTTCCCCTCCTCCCCCACCTCCCCCTCCACCTCCTCCCCCACCTCCCCCTCCTCCTCCCCCCCCTTCCTCCGCCCTAACCACCTCCTCCTCTGCCTCTCCCCTGAATCTGCTCAGAACCTCTCCCACCTATTCCATCACTCTCCCCACTAACACTATGGAGTGTCGCGGTTCTTCAATTAAACCAGGATTCGACCAATGTATCCTCATCAGTCTACAGCCTATCAATACCATTACTTTCCCTTAGCGCCTATGGAGAGAAGCCCTGTGGCGGTACCAGTGAAATGGGATTTGAAGCCATTGTGGCTGCCTCTAGGTGCATAGCTTAAAATAAGTCTCATCAGCTTATTTTAATTCTTATATTGATTCATCTACATATCTAATCTCCCGATCTCTCCAGAAATATTGAATAATTCCTGGAGATGGTTCTCATTGAGCGCACCTGGCTGCTGGGAGATTTGTGGGATATGACCTCAAATAAAGGCCTACCAAATCGAAACAAATTTAAACGAGTCAATTTTTTATTATTCAGTAAAAACGTGAAAGAATACCACTTTTTCCCATTGTAAACCGCTGATTTTGTCGAGTGACTCTACAAAAAAAATAAAATGGGGCATCCTATCTTTTTTTCCCATTTATGTGTTCCTTATGTAGTAAGGAACGATGCCTGAAAGTTTTATGACAATTGGATACAGGTCAATTTTTTTTTCAAATGAACTGTCCTGTATAGGGTGGTCTCCACTGGCTGCTGTAAGCTCTGCGGTAAGCCTTGCGATGGTGCTGTGATGTTGAGGTGTGGCGAGGACCTGCCTACATGGCCAGTGAACCATGTAGGCAGGACCTCACCATTCCTCTCCACCTACAGAACCAGCACAAACCATCGCAAGGCTTACCACAGAGCTTACCGCAGCCAGTGGAGACCACCCTTATGATTTTAAGTTGCACCTTCAGACACACGTCCTATTTGTTTGGGTGTGTGCAGTGCACCTGGCTGTTGGGAGATGCTGATATCAGGCATATTATTAGGGTGAAGTCGCCAGAAAATGTACAATTCACCTTCACCAATCCTATCAAAGAACCCAAATTTCAGACAAAAATAAAGTTCAAAACAGTTCAGCATAACCAAACAGATTGCTAGAATCAATGCAATGCCAAATATCCTCGAATTTACCTAATATTGACCAAATTGCTGCCAAATTTAGCAGAATGTACTAAATGTGTACAGCTGCAAATTGTACATTTTCTGAAAATCTGACCCATCATCTATTGATTATAGTGAATATTTGATTATAGTGCATTTCTGATTAATATAGAAAATTTAAAGAAATAAAGATTAATTATTGTGACAATAGAATAGTATATCATGTTAATTAATATAGGAAAGACAAACATACTTATCGCTGAAAATAATGATTTAATCATACATATTCCTCTCTATTCCCGAGTACAATAAAATGTTATAACATAATTGAATAGTTGAGTCCGCTTGGTTCTGGCCTTGTTGCACTTGGTAAATGGGGAGAATCAATCTGAAACTACCGCTCGTCGCCGACCATTTAGTGCTGCGAATGTATTAAAGCATTGCACTTCATCACTGCACTCCAACCTGGGACATAATATATGCATATTGACACGGGATATTGCCATCTGGATTGCCGCTTCTGATAGCTTCCCTTTCAGAAATCTCTGTGATGGGGAAAAAAGCTTATTTTCGAAATGACATAGCGAAGTGAATTTATGATTGTGGTTGCAAAAATCGCTAAATCATTCACGAGATCTTCCTCTAAGGTCATCATCCAAGCTTGAATAATAGTTACAAGCGTCAATCATTTCGGGAAACTATCTTGAACATTGCAAAGTAATTATTCTGAAGAAAACACCCCGCAGTAATTTTATTGAGCAAATTTATTCCACACGACCCTACACGTTTTTCCTTATTTTGGCTTCATTAGGGGTAACAGCATTGGACAATTCAAGACCTTACGGCAAAAAATACAGAGTTAGACGTATTTAGATTGGTTTCGTATTTGACAGATGGAATTAGCAGTGGATCTCATTGTTCATTTGTTTGGTTTCGTACAGAATTCTAAAATTTTAATCAGTCGGTTAATTACATATTTTTCTTATATTATTATATTATTTATGTGAACAGATCGTCACTAAAATTTTGAGAATTGTAAAATAGAAAGAAATATTAAAAAATCAGCAAACTCTGAGCATAATGTACTTGTACACAATGCCTTTGTCTGAATAAAAATCTTAAATACAAATACAATACAAATACAATGTATATGAGTTAAAAAATTTCATTTGCATACATAGTATTGCGAAGTAATTTTGATCTGAGCTTTTTTTTTTGTCCATCCGCGAAAAAGCGTATCGGCTCCGAACTGACCACCGAGGTGAAATCCACGGTGGCAAATTAATGCAATTGTAAGATCCAGCAAAGCACACCTGGTCACATCAACTGCTGATGCTCCTGCTCTCTCCTCTGACGAAGGTTACACAGAAACAGAAAAAAAAAATTTGGTAAACAAAATTTCCAATAATAACAATAGATCGCTAGAAGCCACAGAGATATGGACAGAAGCCACTGTCAACTATCTCCTCTGGCGAGGCAGCCAGGTTTTGATCAGAGAATTTAGCCGCCTGAAAATTGAATGTCATTAGAACGTTGTTTTTGCAAAGAGCATTAAATTACCCGGGATCATTTTGCTCCATCACAAACGATCAATGCCTATTGCCAGGCTTCAATCGAAATGCTGTTTCAGCACTTTTCCTTTCCCCGCTCCTCCTCACCGTGGCCACATTGTGGTGGTGGTGGTGGTGAGGCTGACGGGGAGGGAAGGGAAGGTCCTGTGCAAGTCTGTGTCATCATAAATACGTCTCAATGTTAGATTGAACAGAAAAATCCGGTCGGAGAACAACACTGTCAATTGATTTAAATACAGCATCCTTTCCTATTGCATTGTATTATTAGTTATCTTTAACATTGTACTGCTATAAAATAATGATGAAAATTCTTTCTTTTCAGTACACTACTGCGATTATCCCACCTTATTACATGTGCTTTCTGTATTGCTATGAATCTATATGTTTTCTTGCGAACAACTCATTGTAATATAGGCTGGGCACATTAGAACATCCTGGACTTCCGGGAAATGTAACACCAGTTAAAATAGAATCTTTAAAAAGAAATTGTTGCAAATTAACCCTTGTAGAAACAGCAATAAGCATTTTACCTAACCCTACCTCATCAACCCTTCATCTCACTCCTCTTCATCTCAACCCCCTGCCTGACAAAATTATATGAAATACATTTATGTATACTCTTATGTCATTAGCATAAGCATTAAAATTACTAGCGGTAGCATTGGTAAATAGCTAGACACAGCAGTGGGCAGAAAACCATGGCAATTCGTATGTGAATTAAACCGTGGGACTACGTCACAATTATGTTTCATTGTTTGACTTGCTGTATAATATTATACATCCTAAATTAAGAATAAAGGAAAATAAACATACACTGTAGGTCTAAGCCCTCAAACCAGATACGAATGCTATGTCAGTGATTGGACGCCTACTCCGCTAATCGGTTTCCTGGCCTATGACTCTGCGTTTTAATAGGGAATATAACGACATTTACCGGTCTCAATGGAATTATAATGGCACTTTGCGGTTTGAGGCGAAAGGTTTTCCCTTCGTTTGAAGGGACTCTCTCATCTGTGGGCCTAGACTGCGTAATTGTTGCTAGGACATGTCCAGGGCTGATTTAGCAGGCACATTGGTCAAGTCTCTCTACAATTCCCTTTAGTGATAGATCTATGGTCTTGCAGGAAAAGAATTCGTCCGGAGAAATTGGGATACAGTCTTTTCATCCTAATACTGCCTTTCGCTAGCTTCTCCGTCAGGTTCTGATTGGGCTTCTTTCCGTTAACCCCTGCCAGTCCGCCTGCCTTACTAGCCGGGACCTATTGACTACCCCTAGTAGACTCAGTATGCTACACTTACAGGATCTGGGAAATGGTCATTCTCCTCTCTCACTCTCCTAATCTCCATCCCTCCTCCTTCCTCCTTCTCCTCGTCCAAAACCACTCTCATATGTAATGTGTTACAGGAAAATGAGTCACAAATGGTTGTTGCGATATCATCATATTTGAATGATTGAGATCAAGCTGATTCTACTGAAGATAAACATTAGGACATCTAACAAGTATTTCTATATTCTAAATTTGATATTTTCATTTTTGAAAAAAAAAACCGTTTGCCATATTTTTGGTTGGAAAATTACTAGAAAAGTACAATATAGGACGACCTTAGAAATGCATGAAAATATCTAATACACAGTCCTGAAATTTAGTACATGTATTCATACGATTTGGATCATTAGGAATCCCAAATATCAGAACATTCCTACAAAGGTATCTTGAGAATAAAACACTTTGAAAAATATAAATTTCGCAACTTGTGACTCATTTTCTTTTAACACATCCAATATTGACCATCACCCATACCGACAGCCTTGAATGACATCGACCCGACCCCGCGACCCGGCCCATGACACAACTCTGCTGGTTGCCAGTATGATTGGGGATTGTTGGCTGAAATGGAACGGGCAATTCTATGAATAATCTAATAGCTCACATTATCCTTTTATATAAATCATTTAAGTTTTTTCCCCTAAAGACTGGCAGTGATGATAATAGGCAATTTCATGATTGCGCTTTTTCTGGGCGATGGTGGTTGGGATGGGGGTGCGGGTAGGGCGGTTTGTATTTGTATTTGGGTCAGATTGTTAGAAAATGCACAATCTACAGTTCTACACATCTCTCAAATTCGGCTAAATTAGAGTGAAAATTGATAAATACTGAGTATATCTGAGTATAATCTGTATAGTATCCATTCAATAAATATGTCTGGTTATGTTGAACTGTATTTTGAACCTGATGTTCGTCTTTAACTTGGGTTATTTGATCGAATTGGTAAAGGCTAATTGTACATTTTCTGAAAACTTGACCCATTTGTTTATTCAGTCGCATTTTATCATTTATAGATAACATTCTCATCGTAAAAAATTTCAATGGAAATAATTAACAATTTTACTATTTATGAAGCATTAACAATCAACATATCCGATATAAAAATAGGAGAAAATAGCAGTAAAATCAAGAAATATACCATCAGGAACCTTACTATTCCATAGTAACCCCTTTCGTTGTAACCCCATGCACCTGCCCCCCCCCCCCCGGCCCCGAAATGGAATCGCCCGCATCCATAGGGTCGTGTCTCAGGAGTTGTTAGGTCAGATTTTCAGAAAATGTACAATAGGCAGATCTACATATTTAGTCAATTCTGCTAAATCAAGACTGAAAAATGGTCAAAACTAGGTATATCGGAGTATATTTGATATTGAGTTGATTCAAAGGATGTGTTTGGTTGTGTTAAACCAACGATCCCATAGGATCGTTGGTTAAACTGAATTTTGAACATCATTACTGTCTTAAATTTGTGTTATTTTAAAGGATTGCTGAAGACAAATTGTGCATTTTCTTACCAAAATCTGACCATGTTACAGGTGTCAGGTCATAAAGGGTGGTCTCCACTGGCTGTGGTAAGCTCTGCGGTAAGCCTTGCGATGGTATTGTGCAGGTTCTGTAGGTGGTGAGGAATGATGAGGTCCTGCCTACGTTGATCACTGGCCATGTAGGCAGGACCCCGCCATTTCTCACCATCACAGCACCATTGCAAGGCTTACCGCAGAGCTTACCGCAGAGCTTACCACAGAGCTTACCGCCGCCAGTGGAGACCACCCTTAATGCACTTAATACCCCATGTAACAGTTCACGACAACAGGTAGTACAGTGACAGTAATCGCTTGTTTGAAGATTGATCAGCTTATAGTGGTAAGGGAACCCTTGACCATTTCCTGAATCCCAACCTTGACCTCCTCTCAGCATGGTTCAATAGGGGATTTGCATAGCCGCCATTTTGAATCTTGATTCGCATGGAGTTATGGGCCTGTAAGTCCAAAATGTATAGAAAACATGTTATGTTCAGCATGGACTATTTATCAATGCTCTAATGTCAATTTCCATATGTTATACATTTTTCACAACTGCCCATTTTCCCGAGATGCAGTTGGTTTTCATCACAGATCATTCACACTGCTATGCTATTTGTGAAAAACAATTTTCGATAAAAATGATGGGAAATATTTGTATGTCAGATCTAAACAGAATCCACCCCAGGATGCACTGTAACAGACATGCGCAGTGGCACATGCAAATCCCCTATTTGTATAACTACATTGTACAGTCAAAATGCATTGCACAATGATGGTGGAATTTGGATATACATATTTTCTCTCATATATACCAGAACCAAAGTGTGCAAGATTGTCAGTCGTTTGCAACATTTATTATACGATTGCAACGCTTGCAAACGCTCTCGCAAGCTGACATGACAATTACCTTTCATTACGCAACACTGCCACTGAGTAGGGAGTTAAGGGTGGTCTCCACTGTCTGCGGTAAGCTCTGCGGTAAACCTTGCGATGGTGCTGTGGTGATTACCTTTCATTACGCAACACTATCACTGAGTAGGGAGTTAAGGGTGGTCTCCACTGTCTGCGGTAAGCTCTGCGGTAAACCTTGCGATGGTGCTGTGTTGGTGAGAAGTGGCGAGGTCCCGCATGGTTCCGCATGGCCACATGGTCAGTGAACTATGAGCTTACCGCAGCCAGTGGAGACCCCCCTTTACATGCACGACCATATAATCAATCACTAAACATCGCTTTTTCCAACTATGGGTTAAAATATTGCGCTCAGCTTTTTCAATCAAAGCCGACACATTCTCAACACCGACACCAATAGACCCAACATAGTACATTTAATAGCTTTAATACCGGCAGTATCATATTAATTAAACCTTCCCTAAAAGAAATCAAGGAATCTACACAATCCCTTGTTTCAGTAACGTGGAACAATTTGCCAGGTTAGATTAAGCACGAAGAGTGGAAAAATAAAAAAAAAATGTAAGGGAGACTGATATTGAACTTTAGATGTGTAAAAGCCTCGAGGGCAGGATACCATGAATACAACCTTTTTTTTTTTTAAAAAAAGAAAAAAAAGAACGAAGAGTGGAAAATGATCAAAATGTTCTTGAAGGAAAATGATGATTGGTATACGTGAGATACACACAACTAGTTAGCCAATTTGTTGTTGTTCTGTTGTGACAAAATGTGATGTGAAAATGAGTCACAATTCGCAAAATTGGTGTTTTTCAAAGTCGTTTAGTTACAAGACCTCTTTGTTATTTTTGGAGTGTCTAGTCCTTGTGGTTGTATGAATACATTTACCAAATTTCAAGACTGTTTATCAATAATATCAGTGCGTTTCCTAGGTCATCCCATTGAGTATATTAAGCTACTTTACTGGTAATTATCCACCCAGAAATATTGCAAACTTTTTCTTCAAAAATAAAAATATCTAACTAAAAAGATAAAAGTCCTTATTAGATGTCCTTAATGTTTACATTCATTGGAATCGGGTTGGTCTCATCTTTTCAAATATGGTGATATCTCAAAATCCATATTTTGCGACTTATGACTCACTTTCCTAAAACGGATCACAAATGAGAATGAACGTCTGTACAGATGTATTGATTGAAAATTGAAACTTTTGAAAAAGTCATATTCAGCACCAAGTGGTCGTTGTTATTCTCCGTTGTTATTCTTCGTCTATGGTATTGGGAGTCCAAAATCATAAAAACAGTGCTTATCTGTTTATTTCGTATTGTCGTGACTGATTTCTAGTTATATCTGGATGTATCTGAATATATGACACAGCGGTGGGCGGAAGACTATGGTTATTCTATATCGAATTATCACCCGTGAGCTCATATCTCAATGTTAATGTCCTCAATTGAGTATTAGAACTTCAGTGTACAATGTACTTGTTTGTTGATAACTCAACTGTCGTTATCACAAAAGATATGCTGTATAAAAATACTAAATAAAAGAAAAATAAATGTAATGTTAAATATCTACTTCTTTAACAGCTTGGCTGATGCTTTTTCACGGGGATCCATGAGAATATCATTATATATGTCAGATTTTCAGAAAATGTACAATTGGCAGCTGTATATATATTTAGTAAATTCTGCTAAATGAGGCTGCAATTTGGTCAATACTAGGTAAATTCAGTATATTCAGCATTGCATTGATTATAACAATCTCTTTGGTTAGGTTAAACTGTATTTTGAACTTTATTTTCGTCTGAAATTTGGGTTATTCGATAAGCTTGGTGAAGGTGAATTGTACATTTTCTGAAAATCTGACCCATATGTGAAATTGGACGCAAAATTTATTCTAAAAAAAGCAGATATCAATACTTCCCCACTGTCTTAAACACTAAAGCCATTTCACCTGCTCTGTTAACACGCGCATGCGCACTCACCACCTCAAACGCGACCTCATCTGCTCAAGCAATTATCTGTTGCCGCTAGGAGGACATTCTCACACGGTGCTCTGTGCGCCCGCCTTAGTTCAAGGCCCTTCAGCGCAACATCAATAATGCTATCAGCCGATACCACCGACCTGTGGTGGGAGGGGGGACGGGGGGGGGGAGGGGGGGAGGGGGAACTCCCATTTATTCCAACAAAGCTCCTCCTCCACGCATGTTGACCTAAGCCCTACAGCTGCCTGGGATCACAGCCAGGACATCAATCTTATTCCATTCTAGCTTAAGCCTGGAATCTACTGAACGGATTGAAGCTTGAGTTAGGCAGTCGGAGAAGTGGATTTTTAGATCATCTTATTTGAAAAGATGAGAAAGATTAGAATCTGGTTGCTCTCATCTTTTCAAATAAGATGAGGGCAAGCAGATTCTAATGATAGTAAACATTAGGACAGCTAATAGGTTTTTCTATAATTTAAGTTTGATATTTTTATTTTTGAAAATAAAACTTTGTGATATTTCTTGGCGGACAATTACTAGTTAAGTAGCTAAATAAACTCTAAATGAATTGATAAACTAAAATCCTTTCATCTTTATCAAAGCCTACCCTTTATCAAAGTATTCCTTTATTTTTTTAAGAATCTAAAGCTGTGAAAGTGTCTAAAATTGATTCGGAAATGTGAGCTATTTTTCAACTGGATTTCCCTCGCCGCGATGCCCGATAGAACAGTGTACATGATCAAGCATCATATAAGGTTGTAATTTGATAATATTTCTACAAAATATACATTGTTTAACCTTATATATAGCATATATAACTCGTGCAATATTCACAATCCTTCAACCAACGAGTTAGTTAACCTGTAAGTACCTCCACTAATACACCTATGGGTCAGATTTCCAGAAAATGTACAATTGGCAGCTGTACACATTTAGTAAATTCTGCCAAATTAGGCTGCAATTTGGTCAATACTAGGTAAACTCATGTATATTCGGCATTGCAGTGATTCTAGCAATCTGTTTGGCTAGGTTGAACTGTATTTTGAACTTTATTTCCGTCTGAAATTTGGGCTATTTGAGAGGATTGGTGAAGGTGAATTGTACATTTTCTGAAAATCTAACCCATATTCCCTCAATACTCGTCAATCCGGCACACTCTTCGCGAATCACATGCATATTGCCAACTTCATTAACACTCAGTTAATATTAAACTGAACAAAGGCAGAGGTAAGCTTCATCTTGTCGTTGCAAGTTCTTTTTCCAAGACTTGTCATAATTGTGGCTTAGTGGAAGGTGGAGGAGAGATGGAAGAGTGTGGAAGGTATAAGGCTCTTGTAGCAGCAGCAGATCTATTGGTGAGGAAAGATGAAGGGTCGGTGTTGGGGCGGATTAAAGGAGAGTAGAGGGTGGAGGGGGGTGCAAGGGAGCACAAATGCACCCTATATAGGGGTGAAATCGCCAGAAAATGTACAATTCACCTTCACCAATCCTATCAAATAACGCAAAGTTAAGACAAAAATAACTTTCAAAATACGGTTCAACCAAACCAAACAGATTGCAAGAATTAATTCAATGCCAAATGTACTCGAATTTACCTAGTACTGGCGAAATTGCAGCGTTATTTAGCAGAATTAACTAAATGTGTACAGGTGCCAATTGTACATTTTCTGAAAATCGGACCCATATAGGGTCAGACCGTCAGAAAGTGTACAATCGGCAGCGCTACACATTTAATAAACTAGGGTCCCCTTCTTTTTCATAGATGCATTTGGTTTTCATAGATCATTTATACAAGCAGTGATATCTGTGACAACATTTTGAAAATGTTGCTACATATTTGTATGTCAGATTTCAACCCCAGAATCAATCCCAGGGTGCACTGTAACAGACATGCGCAGTGGCACATGCAAACTCCCTTATTATACTAAGTTTTGCTGTTTGGACCCAGTACCGTCAACTCTGCTGATCAGCCAATTGGAAGTGCGCTTACAAGTATGTGACGGCTGCTCGATGGTGCAGAAAGTCTGATTGGTCAAGCCCATTGATATCGGTCCCAAAGGTCACGTGACCAAAGATGGCAGTTTCTAAGCGCGGAGGCGGGCGTGCATGATGACACGTTGGCCGGCGTCGTCACGGAGACAAAACGTTCAAGGTCAAGGTCGAATCTACTTTGCACTTGATAACGTCACATTGCATTGTCCATTTCACCTCTCTGGCGGTGAAATCGATTCCAAGAAGCATTTGACTGAGACGCGGGGGCGGAGAAGGACCTTACAGACAGTCACAAAGCGCTGAAATGGGAATGTTTAATAGAATAGTGTATCTGTCTAAATGGGGATTTAAAGCTGTATAAATAAGCCGATAAATAACTTAATTAAACCAACTAAATTAAACCAAAGATGGTTGAAAGGGAAGGATATCGCTTCAAACTCCGACAGACAACTGCAAAAATAGGTATTGTAGTGTGACTTTTTTTTTATTATATTCCAACGTTTCGGGCTATAGGGTGCCCTTCGTCAGGGAAAGTGTAAATTAAACCAAATTAGTTCATTGTTTGACATAAAATACTGAAGTTATCGATATGTTGCTGCTGTTATATATGTGCTATATATCTGAAGTCGAATCGGCCAAAAGAAAACAAGCTTTGGTGACCGATGATAAGTGAAACCTGTGCTGTATGGTTTTATGATGTAAATGGGGACATTTATGAAGCCCTGCCGCAAAAACAAAAGAGTGAAATCCTCCACAATTGTGTCCGTTTTAGGAAAATGGGTCATAAGTCGCAAAATATGGATTTTGAGTATCATCATATTTGAAAAGAGGAGATCAAGCCGATTTCAATGATAGTAAACACTAGGACACCTAATAATGCACTTCTATATTTTAAGTTTGATATTTCTATTTTTGAAAAGAAATGTTTCTGGCTGGGTAATTACCAGTAAAGTAACTAAATATACTCCATACAAAGGCCTTCAAAACGCAAGGATAGGCCTACATTTAATACAATGTCCCGAAATTTGTTGCACAGATTTATATGACTATTAGGGCTAAACCCTCTAAGGTCCTACCTACAAGGTTCACTGGCCAATGATTGTGTTTGGTCGATGTTAGCTGAGAATGCAGCTTTAATAGCGATGGACGCAAAGGGTGGGCAGGTCAGTGAGAGGTTTCAATATCTCCCTCATTCTGAAACATGAGATATTTCTTAAAACCGGAGAACTTGACCCAAACAAACATGCGTCTGTAATAGTCTTGAGGGTCAACATTGGGACGTCTAATAAGTACCTTTATATAAGGGTAAGATTATCAGAAAATGTACAATTGACAGCTGTACACATTTAGTAAATTCTGCAAAATTAGGCTGCAATGTGGTCAATATAAGATGAATTCGAGTATATTCGGCATTGCATTGATTCTAGCAATCGGTCTGGTTAGGTTGAACTGTATTTTGAACATTATTTTCGTCTGAAATTTGGGTTATTTGAGAGGATTGGCGAAGTTAATTTGTGCATTTTCCGAAAATCTGACCCATATTTAATGACTGAAAATAAGAAAATGGCGATATTTCCTGATGACCAATCACTCCAGTAAAGTAGTAAAATATACTATAGAATAATTATAGAGTAATTATAACCTCATATATTCATCAATATACACGAGACACATTCATGACATTTGGTACATATGTGATGTGTTTCAGGAAAATAAGTCATAAGTCGCAAAAAATAGATTTTGAGATACCATTATATTTGAAAAGATGAGATCAAGCCAATTCCAATGATAGTAAACAGTCTAATAATCTAATAAGTATTCTTAGATTTTAAGTTTGATATTTTCGTTTTGGAAAAAAAAGTTTCCAATATTTCTGGGAGTCAATAAACAGTAAAGTAACTAAATTTAGTCCATATGAGGACCTTTAAAACGAAAGGATATATTAAATAGATTGTCCTGAAATTTGATACATCGATTGATATAGCTATAAGTGATAACTCCTTCAATTATGTGATCTTGTGAAAAAACATTTTTAAAAATATCAATTTTGCGACTTAAGACTCATTTTCCTGAAACACATCACATATGGTCATACCCATTTATAGTGGCACTAAACAGTCTTAACATGAAAACATTCTGAGCAATTAAGGGTAAAATATCATTTTCTGTGACTTGCGACTCATTTTTCTGTGACACATCACATATAGACAGAGCGAGAGCGATGTTTGTAGTCTAAAAATACCCTAACCACTGTCCACACAATATTGCCTATTGCTCGCTGTCTGCCTCCACCTCAACTTGACCACCAGACTATACACACTGACCAATAGTGTCATTGGGTAGTGTGGTCAGTCGTACGTGCCCAGGGCTGTAATAGTTGGTCATTTGTTGCCTCCAGTCCTTCCTAGTTACATTTATTGAGTGAGTGAGTGAGATTGGTTGCTTTACGCCCTTATCAACACATTGAAGGTTATATCAAGGGCAGGAGAGCTGAGAGGGAGGCAGTTTATGATCCTACCCAGGAAATAGAGATAGAGAAGTAGGGAGAAAGAGACAGAGAAAAAGGGACAGAAAGGCACTTTAAAGGGTGGTCTCCACTGGCTGCGGTAAGCTCTGCGGTAAGCCTTGCGATGGTTTGTGCTGGTTCTGTAGGTGGTGAGGAATGACAAAGTCCTGCCTACATGGTCAGTGAACGATGTAGGCAGGACCTCGCCACTCCTCACCAACACAGCACCATTGCAAGGCTTACCGCAGAGCTTACCGCAGAGCTTACAGCAGCCAGTGGAGACTACCATTAAGGTCTTACCCAGGACCACTATTGAGAATTGATTAAAATATATTTGACCCATTACTCAACATTACATTAATTAAATGCGCTTCTCAGACTGTTTCATGTCTAAATATGATATTGGCCTCTATATATATGATGATGTGTCACAGCAAATGAGTCACAAGTCATAAAATTGATATTTTCTGAAGTGATTTATTCACAAGATCTCTTTGTTGGAATGTTTTCATTATTGGTGCTTAGCACTTTTCAAGACTGTGTATTGAATATTATATTCATGCATATCCGAGGTTATCCTAAGGTCCATATTTAATTACATTACTAGTGGTTGACCATCAAGTACTTATCATAGCTGTCCTAATACTTTACTTACCATCATTAGAATCAGCTTGACCTCATCTTTTCAAATATATTCAATTCAATTCAATTCAAACATTCTTTATTGTCATATTTGTACAAAACAATTTTGGTAGTCCAATTCTGGCATGCCAGATCTTCCTATGGATGCCACAAATTTATATTGATGTACCTCAAAATCCAATTTGCGACCTGTGACTCATTTTCCTGTAACCCATCACAAATGGTACACACGGGAAATAAGGGCCATCTGCCAAACTGGTTTTATCTGGGAAATGAAAATCTCTCCAGTGGAAATAAAATCTTTAAAAAAAACCCTTCTGCCAACTGCCTCCTCCTCGTGTTTACAAACGCAATCAACGCTTGAAACTGAAACCGAAACTGAAACTGAAACTGAAAGTAAATTACACAAGCTGAAGAAGGCACATGTAGGCCGTGTTAGCTGCTTTATGGTGAGTTATTTTACACTTGTGGTAGAAACAAGCGTTTGTGCAATTAAACTAGACAACACAACAAGCCAGGATTGCCCTTCTCCCACCCGCATACATCGACGTACATGCCCAACACTGCTCCAGTGCTGTGGGGTGTACTAACTCCCGTGTAAAAAGCCCCTTCCCCATTACTACTTACATAGGCGGGTTGTATTGGTTCTGACAACTGCTTTTTTAAATTGATGCTTGGTGGCGGGGTATGTCATGTCCTGGTAGAGCAGTGTTTTTGGAGCTGTTATCTCAATACGTAATTGGGTATTTGCTTTTCCCCTTGCTTGAGGAAGGGCTGTATGGATGGCTTTCTTGAAGCTGCATTTTCAGCTATTACGACAAAAGGGGTCGTACCGAATTAGGCCTTATATGGGTCAGATCGTCAGAAAATGTACAATCGCCAGCTCTATACATTTAGTTAATTCTTCTAATTAAGGTTGAAAAGTGATAAATACAAGATCAATCTGAGTATATATGGTATGGCTTGGATTCAAATAATCTGTTTGGTTATGTTAAACTGTATTTTGGACCTCATTGCTGTCTTGAATTTGGGATATTTGAGAAGATTGGTTGAGTTGAATTATACATTTTCTGACAATATGACCCTAATCATGAGCTATAGGATCGAATCTCTAATAGTATCTTGCTGTATAAAAGTAATGTTAAATATCTACTTCTTTAACAGCGTGGCTGATGCCTTTTCACGGGGATCCATGAGAATATCATTATGTGTGAAGTTGGACACAAAGATATATTAGAAAAAGAAATTACCGATATGGCTGTTTCAGTATTGAAAGAAAGAATCTTGGGTTGGTGAATAAAGGGAACTGTCCCTTCAGTTTCCACCAGTGTTATAACTCGAATTATAACGTGTAGATGTATTTAGAATATTGTATATTGAAGAGCTATTGTAGGAGAGAATGTGTAGAGACCGGAGGCTTTGAATCACGAGAGCCGACCGAAGAGTTTATTATTGAAACCAATCCACATGAGTGCATGTGTCCTTATCTCATTAGTTAACCTATATCCTTATATGCACTCTGCTGTTACCTGATCTTCTTTAGTAGACTTGCATAATACTGCGATTAATTAATTTAAAAAAGTAATTAGAGTTATTATAGATCATATATAATTAGATCATTAATTATAAAGTGGTTAATCATCATTACGTCATTGTTACGTAATATGATGTAACACAATTCTCAAGATTCTATCATTTTACTTTTTGAAGTTTTAAAAAGGACCAGGATGTAAGTTAAATATTGAATGTAAGTTAAATATTGAATGGTGGAGCACCCCCTTTAGCGGTGGGTAGTATGTTTACAGACAAGAAATACATAAATTGTTTATTTGTTAAATTATACAGTCGTTAGAAAGATTTTTATTTTATCAGAGACATTAATAACGCATACTGCACGAAATTATGCTTATTCACTAGGGAATTGCTCCACGCTTGAAGTTTTAAAAAAGCAACCAGGGTAAATATTGAATGGTGGAACACCCCCTTTAGTGGTGACCAGTGTGTGTGCAGTATGATTAGAGAGACAAGAAAAAACAGACCCCATATGTGATCCGTTTCAGGAAAATGAGTCATAAGTCCCAATATGTTGATTTTGAGATATCACCATAATTATTTGAAAAGAGGACATCAAGCTGATTCCAATGATAGTAAACACTAGGACACCTAATAAGTACATCTATACTTTAAGTTTGATATTTTTATTTTGAAAAAAAAAGTTTGCAATGTTTCTGGATGGGTAATTACCAGTAAAGTATCTAAATATACTCAATAAGAAGGCCTTAGAAACGCAAGGATATATTTAATATAATGTCCTGAAATTTGGTTCACGGACTTATATGACTATAACTGCTAAACCCTATAAAAAATCAGAGAGATTAAATAAATAAATAAAGAGATCTTGTGAATAAATCACTTTGAAAAATATCAATTTTGCGACTTATGACTCATTTTCCTGAAACACATCACATATTGTTTGGAAAATATTGCACGAAATTATGCCTAATTTATCAGGGAATTGCTTCACGCTATATACTTTTATAGGAAACCCAGGCCAATAAGCTCCTTTTCAAGAGTCAAGGCCACTTAAAACACTTTTTCAGCAACAAGATGTGGAAGGAACTCAGTAACGGAGGTTATTAATTTGTTTAGTCTATTTTGGGGCGATTTCAAACCACTCTAACCAGTGAATAACGTGTATTGATGAGGATAATGTCCTCCCAGGGCAATTATAGTTCTGAGTGAGTGAGTGAGATTGGTTGCTTTACGCCCTTATCAACACATTTGATATGGTTATATCAAGGGCGGGAGAGCTGAGAGGGAGGCAGTTTATGATCATACCCAGGAAATAGAGATAGAGAAGAAGGGACAGAGAGACAGAGAAAAAGGGACAGAAAGGCACTTTATGGTCATACCCAGAAATAGAGATAGAGAAGAAGGGAGAGAGTGAGAGAAAAAGAGACAGAAAGGCACTTTATGGTCATACCCAGGAAATAATGATAGAGAGGAAGGGAGAGAGAGACAGAGAAAAAGAGACAGAAAGGCACTTTATGGTCATACCCAGGAAATAGAGATAGAGAAGAAGGGAGAGAGAGACAGAGAAAAAGAGACAGAAAGGCACTTCATGATCATACCCAGGAAATAGAGATAGAGAAGAAGGGAGAGAGAGACTTTATGGTCATACCCAGGACCAACAATTATTATTCTCTCAGGGCATTATATATAGGTCTTTGGTGGATATTATACCAATATAAACGTTACCAATATATACTAACATACAGATAGAACGTCTGACAGATGCCCCAGGTGGAGTGTAAGAAGATCTCTACTCATGAATGTATAATTGCAAGAGACCAATCAAGCCTAGAGTGAAGAGAGGCTAAGCATGCCAATATCCCCGCCATGAAGCCAATATCCCCGCCATGGAACTTGTTTCACCTTGCTACACCTGCACCCAAGTTATTAGTAACATAATCACACCCAGGAGATAAATGATTTATATGGGTCAGATTTTCAAAAAATGTACAATTCGCCTTCAACAATCCTCTCAAATAACCCACATTTAAGACAAAAATGAGCTTTGAAATGCAGTTTAACATAACAGAACTGATACTTTAAATCAATCTGATACCAAATATACTCAGATATACCTGGTATTCTTCATTTTTCAGCCTAATTCAGCAGAATTTACTAAATGTGTAGAGCTGCCAATTGTACATTTTCTGAAAATATTACACCTGTCCACTTGCCATCTCACATTTGCTGGTAATAGAGCTGTGTGCCAATTATGGGAAATTCCTTTAAAGCCATATATATTAATATATACCTGAGGCTATGTTTTCTTTTAGTTTCAGTGGAGCCCCAACTCCCTTTATTGAATATTCTCAACAAGTACAGTATCCAGTTTCAAATTAGTTTCAAAATTACTACACATTTTCATCTGACATTTTAAAAGAATTAGCAATTACTTGATGGTCAACCACTAGTGATGTAGTTAAATATGGACCTTAGGATATCCTCGGATATGCATTGATATATCAAATACACAGTCTTGAAAAGTGCTAAGCACCAATAATGAAAACATTCCAACAAAGAGATCTTGTGAATAAATCACTTAAAAAAATATTAATTTTATGACTCCGCTATTTCTGATTATGAAACATATAAACGTTAAACTAGACATGGACTACAAGAGCAGAAATCACTACCATAAAAGGTTAAACCACAAGAGTTCTCAACAATTATGTTATAATCTTCAAATTAAGTTTTTCATCTACCCAAGCCAGTAGCAAACCAGTAGCTAACAAGCTTGTTTAACTATGCACATGGGTGAAATCGCCAGAAAATGTACAATTCACCTTCATCAATCCTCTCAAATGATTCACAATTAAGACAAAAACTCAGTTAACACAACCAAACCTATTGTTTGAATCAAGGCGATACCAAATACTCTCAGATATACCTATTATTGACCATATTTTAGTCTAATTTAGCAGAATTTACTAAATGTGTACAGCTGCCAATTGTACATTTTCTGAAAATCTGACCCATATGCACCAGATAGATGTGAAGCCTGTCAGGGAGGCTACATGTGACTTAGGGTTCACTATTCAGGGTTCACTATTCAGGGTTCACTATTCAGGGTTCACTAAACTGAACAGACACTAAAGTAAGAGATGAAAACATTCCGACCAAGGCTTCCTTTAAAAACACATGAATTTGTAAGACATCACATGGGTGAGATTTTCAGAAAATGCACAAATCACAGTTTTACATATCTCTCAAATTCTGCTAAATTAGAATGAAAAATGATAAATACTAAGTATATCTGAGTGTATTCTGTATTGTATTCATTCAATACATCTGTCTGGTTATGTTGAACTAAATTTTGAACCTGATTTCCGTCTTAAATTCGGGGTTATTTGAGAGGATTGGTGAAGGCCAATTGTACATTTTCTGAAGACTTGACCCATATATGGAGGGTGGCAATTGTCACACCCTGCAGGTCCCTGTGTGGTGAAGACTAGCAGCAGAAGCGTTTATGCACAGTGATTCCTCATGATGAGAAGTTGTTGTGACAGCTTGATTGCTTTCCAATGTAGCCACACATTGGTCTGGTATTAAGCTCGTACATGGGTCAGATTTTCAGAAAATGTACAATTGGCAGCTCTACACATTTAGCCAATTCTCCTAAATTAGGCTGCAATTTGGTCAATATTATGTACATACCTGTACATTTGGCATTGCATTGATTCTAGCAATCTGTTTGGTTAGGTTGAACTGTATTTTTAACTTTATTTTGGTCTGAAATTTGGGTTATTGGAGAGGATCGGTGAAGGCGAATTGTACATTTTCTGGCGACTTCACCCATATATAGATACCAGCAACAATTCTGCTATTATATGGGTCAGATTTTCAGAAAATGTACAATTGCCAGCTGTACACATTTAGTAAATTCTGCTAAATTAGGCTGCAATTTGGCCAATACTAGGTAAATTCGAGTATATTCGGCATTGCAATGATTCTAGCCCTCTGTTTGGCTAGGTTGAACTGTATTTTAAACTTTATTGTCGTCTGAAATTTGGGTTATTTGAGAGGATTGGTGAAGGTGAATTGTACATTTTCTGAAAATCTGACCCACATACTGGGTGCTGTAGCAGGGAATAGAACCAGGTGCTAGTATAGAGGGTGTGAAGGTGTGCTGACCATTGTCCTAGCTAATCTCAAAGAAAAAAGGTAGAGAGCTTTTTAAATTGTGGCCGTTGACGTAGCTTCACTATCTGATGTTCAGTCATTAGCAGGGTGGTTCTAGATATTCAATTTGTCATTAAAAATATTGTTAATAAGGAAATAAAATGTTGCAGTGAGACATGCAAATCCCATATTGGGGCTTGGATGACACTGGCATTCACTCCAAGGCCCCAAGGAGGCATTGGGTAAGAATTGTGGTTAATAAAGGGTCCCTTAACGGATTAATGGTCACATTTAAGATAGCAAAGTTTATCGATCCATAAGTATAGTACTCAAGTACCACTTTTTAAAAACTTCATTTATGACTGCCTTATTAGTGACTCACAGAAGTCAATTGTTGGCTCTGTGTGTGGTCAGAATGTTTTGCCTGAAATGTATGGGTCAGATTTTCAGAAAATGCACAGTTGGCAGCTGTACATATTTATTCAAATCTGCTAAATCAGGCTGCAATCTGGTCAATACTTGGTAAATTCGAGTATATTTGGCATTGCATTGATTGGGTTATTTGAGAGAATTGGTGAAGGGGAATTGTACATTTTCTGGCGATTTCACCCGTATACAATGCCGCTCCCAACTTGTTTATCCAAGTTATGGATTTACGACATTCAAGGCTCCGTACAAAGTTATAAAAAGGCTTTTTACTGGCTGGATGTACAGGGCTCTAACTTTCAAGATGGCTTAAGTAGATCTCAAGTGATGTAACCCGGGTATTGATTTCCCCAAAATCATTTTTTCAAACTTACCTAGTGTTTTCAAATGAATTTCAATGCTATTCCATTCGGAAGAGTACACATGCTTTGACCCACTTACGGCAGCTGGGCTTTACAGGGCTGATGCAATGTCACCCCTGCCAGTGGTAGAGTGGGGAGGATGATTATAAAGGTGGGAGTGAAAAATAATAGGAGAAGGGATGGAGGAATTGAACAGAAACTAAATGCTGAGAATTACTGGATTTTTAGAGAATTTTAGACGCCGGATATCTAGTCATGTATATTACATGTTCATTTAATCGCATTATAACATTATTCTCCTGATATATCACATATGCGATTCGTTTTAGGAAAATGAGTCATAAGTCGCAAAATATGGACTTTGAGATATCACCATATTTGAAGAGAGGAGATCAAGGTGATTCCAATCATAATAAACACTAGGACACCTAATAAGAATTTCTATATTTCAAATTTGATATTTTTCTTTACAAAAAAGTTTGCAATGTTTCTGGATGGGTAATTACCAGTAAAGTAACTAAATATACTCCATACGAAGGCCTTCAAAACGCAATGATATATTTAAAACAATGTCCCGAAATTTATTACATGGATTCATATGACTATGAGTGCTAAACCTTTTAAGAATCAGAACATTGCAATAAAGATATCTTGTGAAAAAAGCACTTTGCAAAATATGAATTTTGCGACTTGTGATTTTCTTGAAACACATCACATATAGAAAAGTGGGGATGTCATGATGATTGGCAGAAAGCTGCAGTGATGCATCTACCAGAGAAATTGGAGCTTGATATTAGGAGATGCAGTAACTTTGCCTTCGCCTAAATGTCAACGTCAACAGGAAAGGTTGTTTTGCGGCCTGTGTGTGGGTCAAATTTTTCAGAAAATGTACAATTCGCCTTCACCAATCCTCTCAAATAACCCACATTTAAGACAAAAATGAGCTTCAAAATGCAGTTTAACATAGCAGAACTGATACTTTAAACCAATACGACACCAGATATACCCAGTATTCTTCATTTTTCAGCCTAATTTAGGAGAATTTCCTAAATTTGTAGAGCTGCCAATTGTACATTTTAGGAAAATCTGACCCGTGTGAGGCAATAGTAGATCCCCGGCGAGGGCCATTCAATAAAGCTTTACCCAGCAGACAGTCGCTGCGTCCCTGCGTCTCCCCGTGGAGAAACAGCGAGAGACTATAGCGACATATGTCACAAGGTCCCAGGTGCCAGCAATGGAATAATGCACATTGGCCCCAGCCACAGTCTCCATTAGACCGGCTTCCTCTTGTGGGTGAAATCGCCAGAGATTGTACACTTCACCTTCTCCAATTCTCGCAAATAACTCCGATTTATGAGAGAAATAATGCTCAAAATTAGTTCAACATAGCCCAATAGATTGTTTGAATCAAGGCAATATCAATTATATTCAGATACACCGAGTATTGACCACTTTTTAGTCTAAGTTAGCAGAATTTACTGAATGTGTAGATCTGCAAATCGGACATTTTTGAAGATCTGACCCATGTATCTGCGGATGGGGCCGGTAAAGTGGCTGATAAAGGAAGGAAATAATCTTAGCAACGCTGCTCCGGGAGGGAATGACTATTATTACTATAAACGTATTAATGTTTGCGCACTATTTATTTTCGCTATTTTAGCGCAGTGACAATTGTGGGTGAAAATAAATCTTGCACGAAATGTATAATTATTGCATGAACAAGGTGTGATACTTCCTTGCTGCGTGAATTTAAATCCGGGCGAAAAGGTGTCAAAGTTCTTGCTCGAAATTTTATCCGTGCGAGAATAAATAGGTTTACAGTATAGGGAATGTAATGGAGAATGAAACCGCAGGTGAATTTATCTTATTGTTGTTGTATGATATTTAATCAGGAGGCTTTTTAGGTTTATTTCTACAGCTGGTCTACAGAAGACAAAATCAATACGCCGCAAAATTCAATTCAATTCACTTCAAAATATTATTTATTCATACCTAAGGGGGACGTACAAATAGGATCCATACTTCAGAAACAAACTTTTATTATCTTTCTGTAGGTTTCAGGACAAGAGGATGAGAACATTTTTATCTAATTTTTAATATTTATAAGTAAGATGAATTGAAACTGAAGTGTATACACTCTAAGAAGAAAGGGTTCTAACAAGAACCCTTAAGGGTTCTTCAGCTTGTCGACATGGCAGAACCCCTAAGGGTTCTACTTAGAACCCTTTTTTGAGGGTTCTAAGTAGAACCCCTGTTTCGGGAATAGGCAGGGTTCTACATAGAAGCCTCGATTTGAAGAACCCTTTGAAGAACCCTCTAGCCAAAATAGGTAGGGTTCTACATAGAACCCTGATTTGGCATCCATAAAATTGCTTGTAATTTACAATGTTAATTCTGAATAAAGTATTGATTTCATTATTCCCTGTTGAATCTAGACTGGTCCTTATAACAGCAGATTTGTGCTCAGTGCTAATGCTGCATGTTTCTCCACAGAAGCATTTTGCCCAAGAGCATTCAAGGAGAGACTGCATATTATATGCAGTCCCTTTGCTTGACTTTTTCAGAGTTCCTCACCCATTTCCATCACTTATACTTACCCTTAATACAATCCTCTCCTGTAGCTGTCATAGGTATCCATTGCAACTTGGTGTTTGGCAATTTTGGTACTTCAGTAGTACTCATAGTAATAATATTAGAATTATAAGGGTGCTTTCTTCACAACATTTTTCAACATCAAGCAGGTAAGTTATACAAATAAAGTATTGATTTCATTGCTTTCAATATTCCCAAGTTTATAAAGTGTAATATCTATAAGGTATACATGCCTCATATAAGTATTACTAGTGAGACTTTTGTTCTAATAGAAATTGTAAATAGCATGTAGTAACCTGTGAGGGCACCTAGTGAAAGCCAAGTTCCACGGTACTGCCACCTGGTGATAACAGATGTAGATGTGTGCCTGTGAGCCCTAAGGAGAAAAAGGGGGTTCTATGTAGAACCGCTTTGAGTTAAAGAACCCTTCAAGTGCACGAAGAACCCTTAAATCGCTGAAGAACCCCTATGGTTCTAGATGGAACCCCCGGTGGTCCCGAAGAACCCTTTTAGGTGTCGAAGAACCCTAGGGTTCTTGGTAGAACCATGGGGTTCTATCTAGAACCCAAAAGAACCCTTTTTTCTTAGAGTGTACATGTAACGTTGCTGAGGCTTCGTGAAAAAGATTGAATGAAAATGAATTCTGCCTTTGGTCTGATGTATAACGTGGAATATTTTTACTTTAGTCTTTTCACGTTGTTCTCTAATTAAATTGACATAGTATAGAGTATATCGGTCAGATTTTCAAAAAAATGCACAATTGGCAGCTCTACAAATTTGGTAACTTCTGTTTAATCAAACACAAAAATTGTAAATAATGGGTATATCAGAGTATCTTAAGCATTGTGTTGATCAGAAATATTTCTTTTATTGTGTTAAACTGCATTTTGAACGTCGCGTTTGACTTAAATTTGGGTTATTTGAAAGGATATTGGTGAGGGTGAGTTTTCTGACAATTTCACCCATATACAGTAGAACGTGTGACTCTAGGTGAGTGAGTGAGTGAGATCGGTTGCTTTACGCCCTTATCAACACATTTGATATGGTTATATCAAGGGCGGGAGAGCTGAGAGGGAGTGAGGGAGTGAGATTGGTTGCTTTACGCCCTTATCAACACATTTAATATGGTTATATCAAGGGTGGGAGAGCTGAGAGGGAGGCAGTTTATGGTCTCACCCAGGAAATAAAGATAGAGAAGAAGGGAGAGAGAGACAAAGAAAAGAGACAGCGAAGCACTTTCTGGTCATACCCAGGACCATGTGTGACTCTAGATCGGGAGGTCGTGGGTTCGAATCCCATAGTCAGCAGGGATTTCTCCCATGGCCGCCTCCAACCCAGGGTTAAGTGCTGGGCATAGGCTTATATGTGATCCGTTTTAGGAAAATGAGTCATAACTCGCAAAATATGGACTTTGAGATATCACCATAATTGAAAAGATGAGACCAAGCCGATTCCAATGAATGAAAATATTGAGGACATCTAATAAGTAGTTTTTTCTTTTTAGTTAGATGTTTTTATTTTGGAAAAAAACAAACATTTGCAATATTTCTGGGTGGATAATTACCAGTAAACTAGCTAAATATATTCAATGGGGTGATCTAAGAAACACACTGATATAATTAATAAACAGTCTTGAAATTTAGTAGATGTATTCATACAACCACAAGGACTAGACACTCCAAAAATGAAAATATTCCAACAAAGAAATCTTGTAGGTAAACGACTTTGAAAAACACCAATTTTGCGACTTGTGACTCATTTTCCTAAAACGGATCACATATGGGTAGACTGACCACCAAGTCAAGGGGCAATAGGGGATTAGCATGTGCCACTGCGCATGTCTGTTAGAGTGCAACATGGGATGGATTCTGTTGTAATCTGACGTACAAATATTTGGCAACATTTTCATCCAAAATTGCAAGAATGCTGTCACCTAACCATATCGTAGTTTGTGTAAATAATCTATGAAAACCAAATGCATGATGGGAAAGCTGGGTACTTGTGTTATGGAAACATGTGCCTTATTCACATGTATATTGACATTGGTGTACAGATACATATCCAATGCTATAAATGACACGTTTTCTATAGATTTTACATTGTACCATTAGTCCTATAATTCCATGCAAATCAAGATTTAAAATGGTGGCCATGCAAGTCCCCTATTACTATACAAGTGTGACACTAGGGGGCGCTGAGGTCACGTCCCCTACAGGTGGCAGTATTCCCGGGCCTTATTAACACTAGGATTAGCACATGTTAGTGCATGGCTGACCAACCACTAACCACTAGCCATTGTAGGACTGGTCACCTGCATATATATATATTATGGAAAGCGGAATGCATATAACCGAAAATTGCGCATGCGCAAAAAGCGGCAACCGTTTTTATCGCAACATTACCGAAATAGCCGCAAATTCCATCCGACTTTCGCGGCCGTCGAACCGCTTTTTACGCACCGCCGGCCGCGTTTTACGGGGCCGGCGGCCGCAATTTGCGGTACTTCAGCCGCCCATTTCGCAACTCTTACCGATTTTGTCGGCCGTGATATGCGGCCGGTGTCATGACGAAAAGTGACCCCCATCGAAAAGTGACCCATGGGTCTATTTTCGGTAATCGAAAAGTGACCCACCCCATCGAAAATCGACCCCCTCTTCTTGTTGAACTTAATGTTCTGAAATGATATATTACAATGCCTGATATTGCCTGATATTGTATATTAATTCAGTTGTTTGAAAGATAGTTTAACATAAAGTTTCTAGTGAGTATAATAACTTATAACGTATACATAATAATGTAATGAGAAATAAATATCTGTAGTAACTGTAATTTCTACCATCTATAGACGCTTCCTAGTTTTAAAATCTAATAAAATAATCTGGATACATAATACCTATTAATAGTAACAATTATCCTCCCCCAGTTTCTACACGGTGAGGGCATTATTACAATAAACCAGCCTATTTATAACACCTAGGGTGATTGAATAGGTGTAACATTTAGCGCGACAATATTCGGGAGATTTTCAGAAAATGTACAATTTGCCTTCACCAATCCTCTCAAATAAACCATATTTAAGGCAAAAATGAGCTTCAAAATGCAATTTAACATAACAGAACTGATACTTTAAATCAATGTGATACCAAATATACTTAGATATACCTGGTATTTATGATTTTTCAGCCTAATTTAGGAGAATTTCGTTAATGTGTAGAGCTGCTAATTGTACGTTTTCTAAAAATCTGACCCATATATACACACATGTGTAATGACCCTCGGTGTGCACAGGGGAGGAGAAATAAAGATAACAAGGCATAAGCTATATTGTAATTACTCTAATTTATTCCATAATGAAGGTCCGAACCAGGTACAATAGTATCACGTATAAGAAAAGGTGTTATAATTAAATAATAAGAAGTACAAAGAAGCAAAGGAGAATATAATGAAGTTGACTAGCTTATACTGCCATCTCGTGGCCACACTCAGAATTATACAACATGGGATAACATGCGCAAGGCGCGATAAATGGATGCGCAGCATGCGCGCTCTATACAATCCATTTTAAAACAATCGTAAGTAGTATAAAAAGTGAGAATAAGCTACGGCATTACACATGCATATATATGCATATGACATGGCCAATTGTACATTTTCTGAAAATCTGACCCATATAGAGCGGCCGCAATTGTCAGCCGCAATTGTCGGCGTAATTGGCGGCCATGAACAGAATTAAATTCAGCTTAGAATCTGACTTAATCAAATCTGTAAGGTTTGAGGGCAGAGGGTCTGAGGGAGGGTCTGAGGAAAGGGTGACTGAGGGAGGAGGTGGCCAGGCCAATCTGTGGTCTGAGGGGGCCAATCTGAGGGAGGAGGGTGTGTGGGAGGAGGGATTGAGGGAGGGTCTGAGGGAGGTGGGCCCGAGGGAGGAGGGTCTGAGAGAGGGACTGAGGAAGGAGGGTACAAGGGATGTGGGTGTGAGGGAGGCGGGTTTGAGGGAGGAGGGTGTGAGGGAGGAGGGTATAAGGGCGGAGGGTATGAGGGAGAAGGATGTGAGGGAGGAGAGTAAAAGGGCGGAGGGTATGAGGGAGAAGGGTGTGAGGGCGGGGGTATGAGGGTGGGGGGTATGAGGGAGGTGGGTATGAGGGAGAAGGGTGTGAGGGAGGAGGGTATAAGGGCGGAGGGTATGAGAGAGGAGGGTATAAGGGCAGAGGGTATGACGGAAGTGGGTGTGAGGGAGAAGGGTGTGAGGGAGGAGGGTATAAGGGCGGAGGGTATGAGGGAAGTGGGTGTGAGGGAGAAGAGTGTGAGGGAGGAGGGTATAAGGGCGGAGGGTATGACGGAAGTGGGTGTGAGGGAGAAGGGTGTGAGGGAGAAGGGTATAAGGGCGGAGGGTATGAGGGAAGTGGGTGTGAGGGAGAAGGGTGTGAGGGTGTGAGGGAGCAGGGTATGAGGGATAAGGGCGTGAGGGAGGAGGGTATAATCAAATAATTTATTGGCATGTAGGAGACTTCAGAGTGCAGCACTTTTCAGCATATTAAGAGGTTAATTCAGCACATTAGAGTGGTGGAGACGTGTGACTCATTTTCCTTTAACACATCACATAATATATGCATATATATGCATAGATATATGGGTCAGATTTCAGAAAATGTACAATTCGCCTTGCCAGTGCTGCTGTTGAACACATTGCAATGATTCTTACCTTGCTTGCTTGCTACCCATACTAACTGCCCATACAACCCTTACCACTATATCCCTACCATACAATCTTCTCATCTTTCAACCCTCATAACTTCTAAACTATTAATTTTCCTTATTAAATTTTCACTCTCATTAGAATTCTTATTTACCCCTCTACCATTTTCCATTAAAAATTCTTTAAAATTATCAACCCTCCCTATTATCGCTCACCTTACCACTATATCCCTACCATACAATCTTCTCATCTTTCAACCCTCATAACTTCTAAACTATTAATTTTCCTTATTAAATTTTCACTCTCATTAGAATTGTTATTTACCCCTCTACCATTTTCCATTAAAAATTCTTTAAAATTATCAACCCTCCCTATTATCGCTCACCTTACCACTATATCCCTACCATACAATCTTCTCATCTTTCAACCCTCATAACTTCTAAACTATTAATTTTCCTTATTAAATTTTCACTCTCATTAGAATTCTTATTTACCCCTCTACCATTTTCCATTAAAAATTCTTTAAAATTATCAACCCTCCCTATTATCGCTCACCTTACCACTATATCCCTACCATACAATCTTCTCATCTTTCAACCCTCATAACTTCTAAACTATTAATTTTCCTTATTAAATTTTCACTCCCATTAGAATTCTTATTTACCCCTCTACCATTTTCCATTAAAAATTCTTTAAAATTATCAACCCTCCCTATTATCGCTCACCTTACCAATTAAATTTTCACTCCCATTAGAATTCTTATTTACCCCTCTACCATTTTCCATTAAAAATTCTTTAAAATTATCAACATTCCCTATTATCGCCTTTTCCTTCCCTTCTCAAGGGCTCTATACAACTCCAACCTACACTTACTTACCTACACTTACCTACACTACCTCCCATTACTTCTACCATTACTTCTACCATTACTTTATCTCTATTTCCCCTTTTATCATAACCAGTGCTATTAGTGTATCACTATTTGGGGGGAGCACTGGAACATATGGGGGATAGTGCATGTTTTAATGGCTTGCCCAGCCCTGGAGTAACCACAATTTTCCAACATTATTCAAGACACATTTTAGCAGATTGGACTAAATGAGAGGATGTACTGGAGGAGGTTACTGCAGGTTGTAAGTGGAGGAAGTACTGGCGGAGATTACTGGAGGTTACTGGAGGAGGTTACTGGAGGAGGTACTGGAGGAGGTTACTGGAGGAAGTACCCCTGAACCTCCTGCTGTATTTCCTCCTGTACATCCCCGTGTACCATCCCCCATACTTCCTCCTGTACATCCCCCTGCACTTCCCCATGTACCTCCTCTTGTAGATCCCCTTGTATGTCCTCCCGTACCTCCCCCTGTAAGTCCCACTGTATATCCTCCTGTACTTCCTCCTGTAAATCCCCCATAATTCCTCCTGTTCATCTCCCTGCACTTCCTCCTGTACATCCCCCGTACTTCCTCCTGTACATCCGTCTGTACCTCCTCCTGCAGGAAGTACAGATGGATGCATAGGGGGAGGTACAGCTAGGAGGAGGTACAGGGGGATGCACATTCCTGTCACATTATTCTATCATGAAATACCCTCCAGTACCTCCTCCAGAACCTCCTCCATTGACCTCTTCCAGTACCTCCTCCAGTAACCTCCTCCAATACCTCCTCCAGTACCCTCCTCCAGTACCTCCTCCATTAACCTCTTCCAGTACCTCCTCCAGTAACCCCCTCCAGTACCCTCCTCCAGTACCCTTCTCCAGTAACCTCCTCCAATACCTCCTCCAGTAACCTCCTCCAGTACCTCCTCCAGTACCTCCTCCAGTACCTCCTCTAATACCTCCTCCAGTACCTCCTCCAGTAACCTCCTCCAGTACCTCCTCCAGTAACCTCCTCCAGTACCTCCTCCAGTAACCTCCTCCAGTACCTCCTCCAGTAACCTCCTCCAGTAACCTCCTCCAGTAACCTCCTCCAGTAACCTCCTCCAGTACCTCCTCCAGTACCTCCTCCAGTAACCTCCTCCAGTACCTCCTCCAGTAACCTCCTCCAGTACCTCCTCCAGTAACCTCCTCCAGTAACCTCCTCCAGTACCTCCTCCAGTAACCTCCTCCAGTACCTCCTCCAGTAACCTCCTCCAGTACCTCCTCCAGTAACCTCCTCCAGTAACCTCCTCCTCCAGTAACCAACTATACCCCTTTCCAGTAACCTCCTCAGATAACTTCCTCCAGTAACCTCTTCCAGTAGCCAACTATACCCCTTTCCAGTACCTCCCCTAGTAACCTCAGGTAAGTTCCTCCAGTAACCAAATATACCCCTTTCCAGTACCTCCTCCAGTAACCTCCTCAGGTAACTCCCTCCACCACTTTTAACAGGTACAAGGGGACATACAGGAGGACGTACAGGAGGAGGTACAGGGGTATGTACAGGAGGAGGTACAGGGGGGTGTACAGGAGGAGGTACAGGAGGAGGTACAGGAGGGTGTACAGGAGGAGGTACAGGGGTATGTACAGGAGGAGGTACAGGGGGGTGTACAGGAGGAGGTACAGGAGGAGGTACAGGAGGGTGTACAGGAGGAGGTACAGGAGGACGTACAGGGGTATGTACAGGTTGGAGGTACAGGAATATGTATTACGTTTCATTATATGGGTCAGATTTTCAGAAAATGTACAATTCAACGTCACCAATCTTCTATAAAAAAACAAGATTTCTGACGAAAATAAACTTCAAAATACAGTTCAACCTAACCAACCAGATTGCTAGGATCAATACAATGCCAAATATACCCCAATTTACCTAGTATTGACCAAATTGTAGCCTAGTTTAGCAGAATTGACTAAATATGTACAGCTGCCAATTGTACATTTTCTGAAAATCTGACCCATATTGTACATGTATGTTACATACCCCTCCTCCCCCATACCCTACCCCCCTTCATCTCCGGGCCCATTTGACGGCCGCATTTGACGCAAAAGATGCGCATTTGACGCAAAAGACGGGCGAAAATATCGGTGTGTCATGCGCCGATTTCGGTCACACATGCGCCAATTTCGGTCACACATCGCGCTTTTAACGCTTAGTCACCCGTTTTTTTCGGCCGCGGCCGAAATTACCGGCCGAAAAAAACGCAGGGCACATTTGGCGCACCCGTTTTAGTCGGAGGAACCCGTATGTATCGGCCGATATTGACGGATGCGAAAAGTACGCTCCCCATTCAATTACTATTGAGCCGCTTTTTGCGCATGCGCCATTTTCGGTTATATGTATTCCGCTTTCCATAATATATGGGTCAGATTTTCAGAAAATGTACAATTCAACTTCGCCACTCTTCTCAAATAACCCAAATTTCAGACGAACATAAGTTTAAAATAAGGTTCAACCTAACCAAACAGATTGCTAGAATCAATAAAAATATCAAGCCTAAAATATAGAAATATTTATTAGCTGTCCTAATGCTTACCATCATTGGAATCCGCTTGATCTCAATTTTTCAAATATGATGGTATCTCAAAATCTATTTTTTGCAAGTATTGATATGACTCATTTTCTTTTCATTGTACCTGAAATTCTATATATATATACCATTCTCCTTGTCATATATGCCTAATAATCACCACTGTATTTCTAATGATACATTTAATAACATCATTCTCTAATTCCATTACAGGTGAGTGTTCGGGTGACGTCAAATATCCCCTTGACACGTTCCCAGCAGAAGAAAAACAAGTAAAGCGGCGAACAATCTGATCTCAATCGCCATTGTTCGTGTATCAATTATGTCTCTCATATAATGTCTTGCGATTGGTAGTGTTACTCATTTTTCTGTAACACATCACATATTATTAGATTAGATTTAGATTTAAGAATATTTTATTCAGGTCTATGAACATTTCCATACATGAAACACGAATATTCTCAGGAGAGCCTGAATTATTACAATTTTTTTTACATAAGTCCGGATAGTTTACATACAACTGTTGTTATCATTACTGCTATATAAATTTATTAATACCAAATTTTAGAAAGATTAATAATTTCGTATTTTAAGCAAGTTATACGTGGTCCAAATGTACAACGAATATAAAAACAATACCCATACTCATTAAACACTGCAGTTACAGGAGTTTGAGGGGCGATTAAAATACATGTATAATATTTCTACAGACGCCGTTCTCATTCATATTAACCATTAATAATAACCATTATGACCTTTTGGGCGACACAACCCATGCATAAATCATCAAGAGCATCTCATTCGAATGATTTGTCCTTGTGCTTAGTTGGCGAAACACCAAATCGCTCGCTAAAAATCATTTTGATTCACTTCGGTCACAGAGCTAACGCCTATAAGCCATGATCAACACGGACCCAATTTCTGCCGTCAGGTTTACCTTTTACTCCTTGCACGGTTAGGTTCCCTGGCTTCCACCCCCCGGCAACGGAACAAGCTTGTCATTGACCTCTGTAATGATCAATTACGGTCGATGTGACACCCTAAAGCTTTTAAAGATGAATACCAGCGTTGTCAGCACTGCAGCAGGCGGGAATTCAAGGAACTAAGGCATGAAACAATAGAATTCGATATATTTTGTTCAAACTTTGTATTGAGAAAGAACATGGTTGGGGGAATACAAAATACCAAAAAAACTGGATATCATCATATTATTTTGTGTTTTAGGGATGAGTGAAGTTTACTTCCCTTCACTATTGATTTCAATGGGGGAAGCTCATTGTGATGCAAGTTTAGCTGAATAACTTTTTTTTTAGTTCAATGACCCCTTATTTTTTTTAATTGGGAGGGTACAATAACATGTCAGCAATGTCTATGCAGATTTAAAAGAAAATCGTATGATTCAATCATATGCTATTGGGGAAAATGCAGAAAATACCCGTTTTTCCATAGACTTCTATAGTAAACAGTAATAAATTTCAGTGGTCCCTAAAATAAAAACTAATCCAATGACATATGGTTTTCTTGGGCTTTTTGGGTTCCCCCAACCATGTTCTTTCTAAATCCAAACTTTAAAGAAAATTCCATGATTCATTCATTTTTTAAGTGAACACTGGTATTTACCTTTAAGCGAAGGAAGAGATGCCGATACAAGGCCCCGAGGGAACAGTTTTACAAATAATGATAGATATATAAACATATAGTTAGTGTTCAATTAAAATTTCTTTCTATTGAGATGAATGGCGATTGAGTTCCGCTAGCGGTAGCGTTGCAACGGGTACTGTTGTCATAAAATCTAGATTTTACAATCAATTAAGCCCCCTTCTCAGAAGAATTCTTTCACATATAACTTAGCAAGAATATCCCTTTCTAAGAACTTTTAATTTCAATGTAGTTTGTCCAAAAAAGATCTTAGATGAGATTTCAAACTTTGAATGAAGTGCGTTGGAAATGGTTGATTAAACAGAGTGAGAAATTGACTTAAATATAGAATATAAGATTTTAGGATCATCAAACTTTGTGTCGATGAAAGTGATTATTATTTCTATATTTTTCAGAGGGTTGAAGCTCAAAACTTTTGTATGTCTAAGAAGAATTCCTTGCAATCGCCAAAGATGATATGTGATTTTTTACATGAAAATGAGTCACAAGTCGCAAATAAAAGGGAATTTTGAGATACTTTTGATATTTTTACATTGAAATAAAATTGTATTCTTGGTTGGCAATTACGATTAAAGTAACTAAAATATACACCATATGATGACCTTCAGACCACAAAAATATATTCAATGCCTTGCCTTGAAATATGGTGCATAAATTCAAATGACTTAAAGCGCTAAACCACCAAAAAATCAGAACATTCCTACAAAGAAATCTTTGAAAAATATAATTTTTACGACTTGTGACTTATTTTCATGAAACACATCACATATTTATACGGACAACACCTATCCCTTAATAATTCTTCTGCAGTATGTTAAAGTCACTGCGATACAACCACGATACAATAATAGCCATCACAAAGCATGAGTATCTGTAGGAAAACCAAGTTTGTTCTCCTTCAAACTGAGAGCAGCTTTTAACCCTTGTCCTATTGCATCCAGCTGCAGCATAGACACAATACGAGGGTCAGAACTTCAGAAGATGTACAATCGGCAGATCTACACATTTAGTCAATTCTGCTAAATTTGCCTGAGAAATGGTCAATACTAGGTATATCTGAATATATTTGGTATTGCCTTGATTCAAACAATCTGTTTGGTTATGTTGGACTGTATTTTGAACTTTATTTCTGTCTCAAATGTGGGTTATATGAGAGGATTGGTGAAGGTGAATTGTACATTTTCTGGCGAATTCACCCACAAGGCGAGGGGACGGTGTCTCCCCCTCTCACACTACCCCTTCATACTATAGGTAGTACAATCAATAAGGCCTCTCGCTACCCTCCTCCTCCTCCTTCTCCTCCTCCGCCTTCTCCAGCTCCGCGTCTTCTGGAGGTAAATTCGATCTGCCTGCACCACCGGGTGACCATTTCACCCCCGCCAGGCACATGTTTGTTGGTCACCAGCTTCTCCTCCTGTACATGGGTCAGATTTTCAGAAAATGTACAATTGGCAGCTGTACACATATTAGTAAATTCTATTAAATAAGGCCGTAAGTTAGTCAATACTAGCTAAATTCGAGTGTATTTTCGGCATTGTTTTGATCATAGCAATCCGTTTGGTTAGGTTGAGCTCTAATTTAAGCTTTATTTTCGTTTGAAATTCGGTTTATTGGAGAGAGTTGGTGAAGGTGAGTTATACATTTTCTGACGATCTGACCCACATGTAGCGTCTGGGCTAGCTAGCCAGGCTTGGTGGCCTGCTTCTGCCGTGCTGCACCACTGGTAGGGTGCAATCTGGTATTGCCTCGGCTGGGGCCCGTTGCATGAGGTATCGTTAAGTAAAAATCGTGTCCTTAAAATATCCTTAACACCTTACTGTTGCACCAGCCAATATCGTGTCCTTAAGTCATGTTGCGTGTCCTTAAATTGGGGGTCTGTTAAGGAGGTGCCTTTGAGCATGGGATATCCTTATCATAGCGCTAAATGATTTCCGTTGTCTGTTATACAATACTGTGAGTATTTTCAAAAGTATTTTTTCTCAGAAATGGTGATGATACATGTGATAAGTAGATTTCATGATTTAAAATAATTTTCTAATGTACAAAAATGACAAAATGTACATGTATTTTGCAACCCGTGGGGTTAAGGATACGTCAGGTCTCATGCAACATTGGCAAAATTGTATTGTTAATATATCCTTAACGTATCCTTAATATATTATTAACGCTACGATATCACCAAAAAGTGGTGCAACGGGCCCCACTGGTATAGGTGTAATTGGTGGATCCTGAGGGCTCTAGATACACATGGGTCAGATTTTCAGAAAATGTACAATTCGCCTTCACCAATCCTCTCAAATAACCCACATTTAAGACAAAAATGAGCTTCAAAATGCAGTTTAACATAACAGAACTGATACTTTAAATCAATGCGATACCAAATATACTCAGATATACTTGGTATTCTTCATTTTTCAGCCAAATTTAGGAGAATATCCTAAATGTGTAGAGCTGCCAATTGTATATTTTCTGAAAATCTGACCCCATATATATATACGTCCCTTGCACATGTTGTAGCAGGCTGTTTAGTTCAGCACCTGCAGCTGGGCTTCCACTAACATGGGGTAGTATACTACCATCTATTGTTGTATGAGGTTTTACCAGGCTGTTCAGTTTGTTTGTTGTTTTTTTATTATAAGCTCTCATACATATATGATATTTTCAGCTCATACACAATCTTTACAAAAACAGTACCTTGATATATACGTAAATTATAACGTCAATTAGGAACCGATCGTATATAATTAAGAAACTATATGTCCGTAATGAACATCTACCGAGAATCCTTATTTACCTTGAAAATAATCACTGGCACATGGTATGGTATGCTACTGGTATGTATGGAAACTAGTGAATCAATTATTTATATGTGTCCAAGTAAAAGTCCCATAAACTTATCATTATCCGGGCCCACTATTAAAGCTGCAATCTCAGTTAACAACATAAGGCCTTGTCCACTAAGCTGATTCTCATGCAATTCTCAAGGAATGTAGTGCAAAAGGGTCCTCTGTGGCGCAAAATCACATGAGAATCGGCTTAGTAGACAAGGGCCTTAACATGTTCTGCATTATGTTCTATTTTTTTCCAACCCATCCAAAAGTTAGTCCAAAGTTTTAGAGGATTCTGTCGAGTTGTTTTTGCTACAGGGATTCTAAACCGTCCTTATCTGTATTTGGAGGAATTGCCCGGATCCTTTTCTATGATGACTTGTTATAATTTATTATCACTTATATCTGCATTCTATCATGATTTCAAAGCTTTAAACAAGAATTCCAGGCCCTCTCTCCATCCTCAACCAAGTTCGATTATTCCCTTTAAGCAGTTTGGCCTGGAGAAAGGGTGTGTGAGTGGGGAGAGGAAGAGAGAGAGACAGAGACAGACAGAGAAAGCAAGAGAGAGAGAGAGAGAGAGAGAGAGGAGGGGGACAGAGAAAGAGAGGCAGAGAGAGAGACAGAGAGAGAGAGGAAGACAGAGAGAGAGACAGAGAGAGGAAGCAAGAGTGAGACACATAGAGAGAGTAAGCAAGAGAGAGAGGCAGAGAGAGACACACAGAGAGAGAGGAAGAGAGAGAGGGAAAGAGAGACAGAGGGAGAGAGAGGAAGCAAGAGTGAGACAGAGAGAGAGAAAGCAAGAGAGAGAGGAAGAGAGAGGCACAGAGAGAGACAGAAAGAGAGGAAGCAAGAGAGAGAAGAAGAGAGAGAGAAGCACAGAGAGAGAAAGAGAGAAAGAGAGAGGGAGGGAGAGAGAGACAGAGGGAGAGAGAGAAAGCAAGAGAGAGAGACACAGAGAGACAGAGGGAGTGAGACACAGAGAGAGAGAAAGCAAGAGAGATAGAGAGAGACAGAGAGAGAGAGCATGACAAAGAGAAACAAAGACAGGCAAACACAGAGACAGAGTACCGAGCTACACCGATCAATTACCGTCACTGTGAAGCACAAGCAATCACAGGTGAAGAGCTTGCCTGTTTGTATTGGTCGCATACACGCAGCAGTCCCTAACGTCTCGCCCTCATGCAAACGCTCTATAACAATAGCCAGCACATTCATATGTTCCTCTCTAAACTCGTATTAAATGCCAGATTCATCTGGTTCTTCCTGTTCGTGTTTATGGGCTGCCCCTTTTAATAATGGATGAACAATATAAGTGGGTGTGTGATCAGTTGAATGGGGCTCTGTCGTGCATGAAGGAAGCCAGTGCATGGATAGTACGATTTACCATAATAATATTAAAGCCATGTATTATATCCATGGCTTTTATTGATATGAGAGGGATTCTTCTGCGATATCATACTTAACTAATGAAACATCCAGTGTTGGAACAGTGTTATCATATAAATGTATATCCAATAATTCTTTCATTACGACGGCGAGTTCCATTCTATATTTATTATATCGGCATAATACTTGATCAAATATCATTAGATATCACTGAAAAAGTATGAAAAAAAGTATCAGAGATAGTCCAAGCACAGCCAACTCTGTCTATACCTGTGGATTTGTTGACATGCTTTGCGGAGACAGAGGAATTGCGGAGGTAACATCAGAGCTATTTTTAGACCACATTTTTAAGCTACCCTACTTATTGCACCTGTCAAGAGGGATGCGCATATAATAATATGGCTAATGGCTACTTTTAATTATGCGTTTGTACTAAATTGTTATGTAATAGGAAATTTGCATGTGCCACTGCGCATGTCTGTTACAGTGCATCCTGGGATAGATTCTTGAAATCTTGCAGACAAATATTTGGCAACTTTATTTTATCAAAAATTGCAAGAATGTTTTCACCAATATCATAGCTTCTGGAAATGTCCATGAAAACCAAATGCACGATGGGAACGATGCAGACTTGCGTCATGTTTACGTGTATAATACATGGCTATTGACATTGGAACATTACAGAAGATGACATGTGAAACAAGATTCAAAATGGCGGCTATGCAAATCCCCTATTCTATCCCATTCAAGTAACCATGAACTCCACATTCACAGCATATAGTACACGAAATGGAGGTTATTAATCTTTTTAGTCTCTGCCTTAGGTATTTATATCTACCCACAATCACTAAATGCTTATAAAGCATGTCTGTGCGTGTGCTACTGCGCATGTCTGTTACAGTGCATGCTGGGATGGATTCAGCGTAAGTCTGTCACTAATATTGAGCAACATTTTTTATCTAAAATTGCAGGAATGTTTTCACCAATATCACAGCTTGTATTTTTTTTATTATTCAGTTTAAGGCCAATACAATATTTAAATTATTATAAAAAACGCAATATCCCTCAGGGATGTTATCACACGGTATCAATAATCTATGAAAACCAAATGCATGAAGGGAAAGATGGGGACTCGTGTTATGAAAATATTATGAATAGCACATATATATAGTTCATATTGAGCATGTTTTCTATAGTTTTTAGACTGTACCATTAGTTCCATAGTTCCATGCGAATCTAGATTCAAAATGGTAGCTATGCAAATCCCCAATTACATTCCTTTCTACAAGCGGCAGGCAATATTGGCCTCATAAAAGAGAAAACCCTGCTCTTCTGTCTTGATTTTCATGTCAACGTGACTTGCATCTTAATATTCGTCCTTCTATTTAGGCTGAGACACCGTATATTATTACATGGCATGAAGGCAATATGATATAGTCCGGTGTCGTAGTGCAGTGTCTAGTGTCTCCCACCATCATGCGGACTTATGACATCATATATGTTCCAGGGAAATGAGTCTCAAGTCGCATAATTGTTATTTGTCCAAGCGTTTTATTCAGAAGATGTCTTTGTGGGAATGTTTTCATTTTTTGAGGTGCTTCACGCTGCATGCAGCATGAATATATTTACCAAATGCCAAGACTGTGTATCAAATGTATTTATGTATTTCTGAGATCATCCCTTAGAGTATATTTAGCTACTTTACTAGTAATTGTCCACCCAGAAATATGGCAAACTTTTTCAAAAATACAAATATCAAACTTAAGATATAGAAGTACTTGTTGGATGCCCTACTGTTTACTGTTAATGGAATCGGCTTGATCTTATCTTTTCAAATATGATGATATCTCAAAATGCATTTTTTTGTGAATTGTGACTCATTTTCATCTGACACATCACATTTTAAGACTATTTGAGTCCGTTCCAAATGCACTCAGAACGAGGTACCTATGGTTTAAGCACGATATGTTTTGTTGCTATACACAGCTGAGGGGGGAGTGGGGGGGGGGACGGGCTGGAACTCATTTTCCTTTTGTCAGGACCAATCACCTAGCATATTTTATCATTTTGAATGGACCAATCAGATCACGCAATGCACCGTGGAATGGCAACTGTCAACACATGATACCAGGTTTTCTCATTGGTAATATAAGTGGAATGCGTGGGCTGTGGCCTTGGAAACTTCAAATGATCATAAATACATAAAGATCCGAAATTAGAAACTTTCCATGCAAAATCAATAATAGGATTGCATGTAAATTTAGGCCTAGTATGTCGTGAGTTTGGTAATAACATTTGTACAAGTACCTGTGTGGTACCAATGGTATTGCTTTGATCGCTGTTTTTTGTAACCAGGGAAACCAAACTCTCATTTGGATAGAACCAAAGCCCAATGACCTTTTCACACAGAATGTTGTTTTATCTCCTGGTGTTCTCTGGTAAATATTTCATTGATTTCCCTCCCCAAATAGGGGATTTGTATGCATGTACACAATTCATCCACACGCAACCACTATTTCTTGGGCATTACCTACCTAACACTTATTAAACTAATTATTCTTTTACAGAAATTAAATGTATCATATAATAACCACCTTTACTTTGGTCGGATTTCTGGTCTATGAGAATAGCCTAAGGACCTCAGTGCTAGTCTACTAGCCACTATTCAGATGCCACATAGTAGTATATGAAAATGAGCAACTGACTCTGGCATAAGAAAGATAGCTATGTGGATATCTCTGTGAGAGAAAGAAAAGAAAGTCTTCTGATATTAGGATATCCATAAGTCATGTTGATTATGTGTTGGAATATCTTAGAAAAGGAAAATGATATTTGAAAAAGAAAAATGTTGGATATGTTGGATATTTACTATAATATATCATGACGCATTTTTATCCTGACAGTTTTGGGACAAAACACCATTAGTCCCATAATTCCATGCGATTCTAGATTCAAAATGGCGATGATGCAAATCCCCCTATTGCTTCAGTCTCATGTTTAGGAACACCTCCCTCAGATGGATAGGGACATGCATTAAACATCTCCCATCCTCCACCAGTCCTTGTGAGAATGAGATTAAAGGACAATTTAAATATTAATGACTCTCGCTTAAGTAGTCGCTTGTAAAATCACTAGACAGGTATCTTCACACATCCTACTCATTATTTATTTAAAACATTTTGTTAAAATTTTCTTAATATTGTTCTAATGTTAAATAATTAAATCTAATCGGGCTGAATATGAAATGGAATCTTCTCTGCCTATCAAGAATTGTTAAACTACGTCAGGGCATGACAAAAATCACAATAATAATTATATTTTTGTGAGATTGTAATCTGTCTGTCTAACCGGACTACAATTTTGTCAAAAAAATTAAATGACTAGTTAGTGTGTAGGTCAGATTTTCAGAAAATGTACAATTGGCAGCTGTACACATTTAGTAACTTCTGCTAAATTAGGCTGCAATGTGGTCAATGCTAGGTAATTTCGAGTATATTCAGCATTGCATTGATTCCAGCAATCTGTTTGGTTAGGTTGAACTGAATTTTGATCTTTATTTTCGTCTGAAATGTGGATTATTTGAGAAGATTGGCGAAGTTGAATTGTACATTTTCTGAAAATCTGACCCATGTACATACATCAAGACGTATCATCTTGGAGACTGATTCATGCTAAAAGATTGCATCGACTGTCTATGAACGCCTGGTTATGGCGCCTTATGGATGCCTGCATAAAATCAGTTATAAATTAATTATTAATGTTTTCTTGGTATAATAATTCATAAAATTGCTACTAAGGAAAACTACCATCGGAAACCACTATCCAGAAGATTTAAGTGTAAAACGACAAGCTATACTACTAGCAAATATTACAATAACGGTTGTAATAGACATTACCTTAATAAAAATATGGATATTCTTAATAAACATGTGGTTACACATTATTATGTAATAGTTGCATACCGTGATGTAACACATTATTATTCATAAATTAGTATTTCGATTTTAATGTTACATTTCTCCATTAGAGAAATTGTGATATTCATCAATTCAATTCAATTCAACTAATTCTTTATTACCAAAGATGTTACATGGATGTAACGGTTCCAGTTCATGTCTTTTTGTTTAAACTTGTAGCCGTAATTGTTGCTAAAACTAATTTTGAGATACTACCTTTCTAGTACAGACATGATGATATTGCTTCTCAATTAGAGATGACAGAGAAGCAATAGCACTAATCAAAGTTTGAGTAGATTATCAAGGTCCAAGTTTGAGTAGATTATTTTTGTTCAAAGTTTGAGTAGATCATTTTTGTGAACATGTTGGTCTTTAGTTCTACTATATTACAGATATAAGTTTTTAACCTACCGACTCTAACAGATAAGATCCTTACAAATGGAAGACGTAGCGTCAAATTGTCCCAACTGAAGTTATTCTTTAGAAATTGATTTATTCTACAGTTCTACACATCTCTCAAATTCTGCTAAATTAGAGTGAAATATGCTAAATACTGATTATATCTGAGTATATTCTGTATTGTATTCATTCAATAAATCTGTCTTGTTATGTTGAACTGTATTTTGACCTGATTCCTGCCTTAAATTTGGGTTATTTGAGGGGATTGGTGAAGGCCAATTGTACATTTTCTGAAAACTTGACCCTAATACTTGTACCTCAAGTTCATTAGAAGGGATTCTAATTAATTAATCTAGTCTAAAGCTTAACATCTAAATAAGCAAATGTAACTTCTATCCCATGGTTCAATGGGAGATCACTGGTCAAGACGCTGGAGGAACTTCCAGTCTATGGCTTCTGCCTTTGCCACCTTGTGGGACTTCTGACCACTACAACGGTCATTGGTCTCACTCTTCTAATAGGGAATTTGCATGTCTCACTGCGCATGTCTACTGCCGTGCATGCTGGGATGGATTCATTCAAATCTAACATACAAATATTTGGCAAGACTTTTATTGCAATTGCAAGAATGTTTTCATCTATATCAGAGCGTATATTTATTTCCGATTTGTAATAAAGTTACACAAAATATAGAAAAAGGTCCTCTCTTTCTTTGAGAACATAGGTTTTCCTATAAGTCACACATGGATATTGACATTGGAGCATTGATAAATAGTCCATGCTGAACATAGCATGTTTTCTATAGATCTTAGACTGTACCATTATTCCCATAATTCCATACGAATCAATATTCAAAATAGCGACTATGCAAATCCCCCAATCAAACAAAAACAAAAAGCTTTTTACCACTTTATACCCAGAGCAGTCTCCAGGAATAGGCAATCATTGCATATGGCTGGTTCACGTTTCGTGCAGCCACAAACTCCATAAACGCAGAATGCCTAGACTCAGGGACCATTGCCAGTAATTATTGATGATGGTGCAATTATTCTCTTCCTTAATCGGTTGTCTACTCACATCAGGACTGCACGCCAACACTCGCCAGATTGTACCAGATGTCCGGAAAGAAATAACTTTCGCAAGAGGATAAGGCAGAAGGGACTTGGTGGATTCTTAGAGTTGGTACCTGGAAATTCAGGGGGAGAAAAGCCTGTATACTTGCTTCACGATTGTTTGTTTTAAATGTGTTTATTCAGCCAGAGACATTATGTTTTTATACACTATTCTCAGTTTTAGCTGATGGAAAAAGTTAATATTATAGATTCGATACATCAAAGTATAATTAAAGATTTACAAAAGAAAAATCAGATCATACAAACATATTAATCATTAGAAAAAACGAAAAATAAAAGAGGTAACAAGTGTAAGAACCATCACCTGGGTATAGGTATCATTATACTACTGACCAAAGAGATACAAAAAATACCTGGAGGCATATATACAAAATAATAATTCTGAAACCATTCAGATCAGAACCAAAATCGATACATCGACAACAGGAATGGTTATATTAAACTCTCAGGATCTGGAATCTTCCAGACGTAAACCATATAAACTATCAAACATTTAGGGAAATAATCTTTCTAATATAAATACTTAATTGAAGCATATAGTTTAGTGTTTCGTTAAATTCGGAAATAGGTTTTCTTACTTCACTAGTTGAGTTCTGTGTTAACATGTGAAGATATAGATGTACATCAGAAATAGAATCTGGGTCAGATCTTTAGAAAATGTACAATTGGCCTTCACCAATCCTCTCAATTAACCCAAATTTAAGACGAAAATGAGATTCAAAATACAGTTCAACATAACCAGATAGATTTATTGAATGGTTACAATACGGAATAAGCTCAGACATACCTAGTATTTATCATTTTTCACTCTAATTTAGCAAAGTTTGATTAATGCGTAGAACTGCAGATTGTGCATTTTCTGAAAATCTGACTCATCTATTGCTGTAAAAGTGGGCCCTACACACGGTTACCTCTACACCAAAAACTGATGATACAATAGAGGGGTTGCATGTGCCACTGCGCACGTCTGTTACAGTGCATCCTGGGATGGATTCTGATGAAATCTGACATACAAATATTTGGCAACATTTTTATCAAAAATTGCAAGAATGCTTTCACCAGTATCATAGCTTGTATAAATCATCTATGAGAACCAAATGCATGATGGGAAAGATGAGGACATGTGTTATGGGAATATATATGGGTGAGAATTTCAGAAAATGTACAATTCAACATCACCAATCTTCTCAAATAACGCAAATTTTAGACAAAAAAAAGTTCAAAATACAGTTTAACCTAGCCAAACAGATTGCTAGAATTAATGCAATGCCGGATATATCCGAATTTACCTAGTATTGGCTGAATTGCAGCCTAATTTAGCAGAATTAACTAATGTGTACAGCTGCCAATTGTACATTTTCTGAAAATCTGACCCATATAACACATGGATATTGACATTAGAACATTGAGAGATAATCCATGCCGAACATGGCATGTTTTTATACTGTTCCATTAGTCCCATAATTCCAGGGAAATCAAGATTAAAAATGGCGGCTATGCAAATCCCCTATTCCATTCATTCAAGCATTAATCTATTTAGCCGGTATTTATTATTATTTCTATAAATATCACCTTATGAGTATAGATAATTTGATCTTTTCCCAATTAACTTACTTCTCTTTATTTTTTTTACTGTAGTCTAGGAACATACCTGGAAATCATTTTTCAGAAATGTCTCCTTTGTGTGCTTTTAGGTACAAATGAATAATATGTAGAATTGGATTGAATTGAATTGTATTTGGACAAAGTCTATACCCAAATATATATCAACGTTTTGTTTATCAATATGCTAACTATCCAACCTAATATAGATATTCATTCATTCTTAACATGTATGTAAATGGAGCCACTTTTGATAATAGTAATAATTATACTGGGTTCAGGTATTCTAGACCAGGTCCAAGACCACCCTAATTGACCCATGCACCCCACCCCGTCCACTATGCCCCACATCCATCCCCCCACACCCCACACCCCCACACTCCATCCCCACACCCTCACAGTCCCATATACACCCCACACACTCTTACTCCCCTTAATATACACCCCACATACACCCTCACATCCTTACACCCCATATACCCCACATACACCCTCACATCCTTACACCCCATATACACCCTCACACCCTTACCCCCCATATACACCCTCACACCCTTACCCCCCTTAATGTACACCCTTACACCCTTACACACCATATACACCCTCACATCCTATACACCCCACAAACACCCTTACAAGTTACACCCCATATACACCCTCACATCCTTACACCCCATATACACCCTCACACCCTTACCCCCCTTAATGTACACCCCACATACACCCTTACACACCATATACACCCTCACATCCTTACACCCCATATACACCCTCACACCCTTACCCCCCTTAATATACACCCCACAAACACCCTTACACCCCATATACACCCTCACACCCTAACACCCCACATACACCCTTACACCCCACATCCACAACACACCCTTACACCCCACATCCACACCCTCATAACATCCATCCCACCCCACCTCCACATCCCCCTCCCCCCTCCCCCTCCCCCTCTCCCCCTCCCCCTCCTGGGACTCAGAGAGCAGATGTGAGGACAACTGATGCGGCAGGGATAAGAGCAGCGGCTCATAGAAAGCTTTCCCAGCAACAAGAGAAAATAGCGAGATCTGCGCATCATCAAAGTGCATCGCGGGTGACAGGTGTCCGTGGAAGTGCGCAGCTTTGATGTTCACCGCTGGTTACTTCTTCATTTGAAGGCACAAAACTGCTGATTGGCAGGATTTCCATGGATCTTTCCTGGTTACCATGCGGCTTGCAGTCATGGTCCTTGTGATAGATAACTCTGAATAAAGTTGATTTGGGAAGGCCTCATCTATATGCTAGATAACAATCGGTCAGAATCTAGAACCTGAAAATTAGCATCTATTCAGAGATGTTTTTATGTGGAGCTCTCAAAATAAATGACCTAGTCATTTGTGTTATCATTTATGTAGTTCATATGAATTTGGATCATTTATATAATGATCAGATTAATTTAATCTGTGTGTAGGTAATTTTTTCAACAGTTTATCAAGTGTCATCAATAAATAAATAAATAATTCTTTTTAATGTTCATGCCTTTGTCATGTTTTATGACATGGCATTATTTCACCATTAATTAATCCATGATATTATGGTTGTCTAGTGACTGCCCTAACGGCCCTGTGGATATAACCACATTAGACAGAGACTAAAGGGATTAGTACCCTCTATTTTTGGCCTGCTGGTGCACTTTCAGCTCCGTGTCACATGTCCACCATTTCGCTTGTAGAGTTGACACTCAGAACATGTGCAGCTGTTAAATGAGTAGGCATGTATGAGTAGTCATGGAATCGCTTGAAACTTGTTCAGCTTGATCATATCTACAGTAGGTATGGCAATATCTGGTGTATTATTCTGTTTTCAATCATAAATATGAATGGGTCAAAGCTCTTTTTGGGGGACAAAACAATACCCAGGTAACCTCACTTGGGTAGAAAGTAAGCCATGTTGAAAGTTTGAAATCAGTACATTGAGGCGGTGAAAACCCTTTTACAACTATGTGGAGAGACTGCATGAAGTGCTTGGGACGCCATTGTGGTTGCTGGAAATTGGTTCGTTGGAGCAGACGAAAAAACTAAATTCAACTTGTTTGAAAAAAATATTTAGGAAAAACCTCACTCACAACAAAATTAAGCCATGTTGAAAGTTAGAGCCCATTACATGCAGGCAGTAAATGTCTCTGTAGAAGTATGTGTGCAGTCTTGAATGTCGTACACAACAAATAATTAGTGTGGATATACTAGCGTTATATCTGGTAACTAGCTGTTTTTAGACAAGCTTTGCACCGTTTTTCTGCTGATTTAATACTCTTTGGACATGCGCAATGTGACTTAACCGTTGTTTTTAATCAGAGATTGGCTAGAACTCAGGTGTTCAGATACAAAAGAACTACTCTGTCTATTCTCTACATTCTCTCTCACGAATGTACCTTGAGATTAAGGACACATAGTTTCATAGGAATGTGTTGAGTAATCAGTCTCAACAAACTAGAGAAGTTTTAACTGCCCCGATTTCCTCAAGGCTAAGACGACCCTATAATATATATTCAATAAATAAAGGTAGTTTTATTGGCTATCTTATTCTTAGAAAATATTATTAGACAAAGTTTCACATGCGTGATAATACTCATTTGCCAATTTACAAAACAATATTTCAATCAACTTTATAGACATCTAGACAATTTTAACTTTAATTCATTTGATGATAGCGATTTTATATAATCAGTTGCTATAATTTAGTTAGATAGAATATCTTAAATTATACATAACTTCATAACGTTTGCGTGACAAACGACCTTAGATTTAATTAATTGTCATTTACTTATGAAATAAATACACTTAGTCATCCAATACATGTACAATTGTATACCTCGCTCTGAAACATGGAAAAATGGAAGGATTAATCATCTGTTGTTATTTTTAAAAACAAACTGCATCCAACCTTGCCATAGTTCTGCCTAACTATATGTGAAGTGTTTCATGAAAAATAAGTCACAAGTCGCAAAATTGGTGTTTTTCAAAGTCGTTTACTTACAATATCTCTTTGTTGGAATATTTTCATTTTTGGAGTGCCTAGTCCTTGTGGTTGTATGAATACATCTACCTCAAGACTCTTTATCAATTATATCAGTGCGATTTTTTTTCAAAAATAAAAATATCGAACTAAAAAGATAATGTTTACATTCATTAGAATCGGGTTGATCTCCTCTTTTCAAATATGGTGATATCTCAAAATCCGTATTTTGCGAATTATGACTCATTTTCTTTAAACGGATCACATGGGTCAAATTTTCCTAAAATGTACAATTGGCAGCTCTACAAATTTAGGAAATTCTCCAAAATTAGGCTGAATAATGAAGAATACTGGAAAAAGAAAAGTATCAGTTCTGCTATGTTAAACTGCATTTTGAAGCTCATTTTTGTCTTAAATGTGGGTTATTTGAGAGGATTGGTGAAGGCGAATTGTACATTTTCTGAAAATCTGACCCACATATTAATGGAGAGATAAGCTCAGTGAGTGATTTGCTTCAGATTATATCTTGTACTTGTTTCATTTCACGCAGGATATGAAGGCATAATATCAATCAATGGTTTCTACAGAAGGAGATGGAGATTGTGTTTATGAAGAATAGATTCCTCTTTCTCTTCTGCAAGATGTTCAATGTGAAATATTTATAACCTTGGCATTGCGCCAGCAGTTGTGTGCCAACCAATGCATAACTTCAAAGAGACGTTTCATCTTGTTTTTAATTTTCTCTTTATCAGATAGAAATGTGTGTGTGTGGGGGGGGGGGGGAGATTTGTGGTTAGAATGACTTGAATGATGACGTATTAGGACAGAAGTGAATATAAATAACGCAAATAAGGGTCAGATCGTCAGAAAATGTACAATTGACAGCTCTACACATACATTTAGTCATTTCTGCTAAATTAGGCTGAGTATATTTGGTATAGTGTTGTTTTAAAATATCACTTCTACTAAGTTAAACTGTATTTTGAAGCTCATCTTTGTCTTAAATTTGGGTTATTTGAGGGAATTGGTGAATGCGAATTGTACATTTTCTGACGATCTGACCCATACATGCTATGGATTTTCTATTTTGATTTATTTAGCATATTTATGAAGCCATAATGTGTTGAAGGATGCACTATACTACGGGGGCACTAATCCTTTTAGTTGGATCCATGATCTTCTGCCTGGGCTGTTATGTGCATCATTAATCAGGACAAATGAAGGCAACCGAGTGCAGGGGATAGTGGTTAAATAGGAGGAAAGTGACAATTGGTAGAGTTTTAGATGGAGGTGTGTTAGTTGGGATTGCATTGGGTGAAGAAAATATTTACAGGTAAAATGTCTTGAAGGTGTCAGTTGGTCAGTCTGTGATGTCAGCAGTTTTTGGATTGACGAGAACTTATTAAATATATGGCAGTTGATTATACATTTTGAATTTAATAAAATTGGCGACAATGGAGGCAATGCATTGTAGGTTAGTTCTATTGTAGGTTGGTTCTATGGTCCCTCACCCACCCCCCCCCCCCCCCCCTCCACACACACACACCCTCTGAATTAGCAATCTACCCATATTCTTCCAATTCGCTTCATACTACTTTGATCGGGAACAGACCAATAATGGCATGGTTTCCCCTTCCATGTTTCGTCAAAGTGTGTCCACTTCTATCCCAGTAGTTACCCAGTATATAGCTGCCACTGCCCATGCTATGAGTTCTCATTAACTCCGTCCCATTGTCTTCTTGCTTGTTTGTGGAAAACAATGGCACAGCTCCCTCTCATTTGCTCTCATTTGCTCCCATTTGCTCCTGCCTATTGTGTGATTAGTCTCGTTTGATGCTCTATTTTCATAGAGAGCTGAGAATCTACAATGCTTACTTGTCCTGGGAAATAGAACGATTAGACAACAAAGTGCTGTAGAGGTATTGTCCCTCAATAGGGGACTTGCATAGCTGCCATTTTTAAACTTGATTCGCATGGAATTATGGAACTAATGGTACAGGGTAAAATCTATAGAACACATGCCATGTTCAGCATGGACTATTTATCAATGCCCTAATATCAATATCCATGTGTTATCCATATGTTTCCATCACAGAAGTCCTCATCTTTCCCAGCATGCATTTGGTTCTCATAGATCATTTATACAAGGTATCATAATTATTAGTGAAAGCATTCTTGTAATTTCCAATAAAAATGTTGCCAAATGTTTGTATGTCATATTTGAACTGAATCCATCCCAGCATGCACTGCATCAGACATGCGCAGTGAGACATGCAAATCCCCTATTATAGTATGTTTTTCACTGCGCCTCGTTGGAACAATAAACATAACTAGAGCGTACCTAATTAAATTGTGATTAGTTGTTAGGGGTGGAATGCGATTAGATGGAATGAGGTCAAAGATATATTTTAAAGATGGAACTAAAGAAGTGTTTTTCATTCCAGTTGATGTTAATATGATTCAGTTTGTTTTTTAAAAAAAACTTATTCAATAAACATATATACATTTCTGTTTTAATGCAGTACTGAAAAGGAATGGTCCCTCTCAATGTAGTTTCTACGATGAGATCTTCCTGGTATCCCTTTTAAATCATAGTAAAGTAAAGTATAGCTACATATTCAAATCATTGGTTAGGTAAAATTAAAATTTACATCTTCATTAACTTGAGTTTCAAGACATTCTCTTTATAATAATAGATCAAATTAGTCAATTTCTACACAATTCTTCGGAGCAGTACAAGTCTGTAATCTTGTTTATAATAGAAACCCTTCTACTAGAGTGACTTTACATTTTCAAAGAGTATCGTTACATTTTTGCTAGAAAATCTTTACACTTTTACATAATGGATATTTCCTCCTGTACTAAATGTTGCCAATATACAGGGTTGGTCTCTTGGTATAGGCTTTTTTACTTGTCCCAGTTTTACGTACAAGCATACAAGTTCATATTGAATGGCTGATATTGAGATCATGCAAGGATATAAAATTTACATACAGATATGCACGTGTTGTACTTGCTAGCAGTTCAATTATAACCACCATCATAATAACAGAATTTGCTCAAGCAAAGATTTTAAATTAAATTGTTTTGGATCTACCATCAGGGAGCCTATTCCTGGAGCACGGGATTCTGTTTGTAATAGATCTTTTTATTTGTTCAGTTTTTGGAGTGGTTTGTTTAATAACCTTCCTCACATGAATAAACACAAATATTCTAAAAACAGAAAATGTACAATTGGCAGCTCTACACATTTAGTCATTTCTGCTAAATTAGGTTGAGAAATGATGAATACGGGGAATATCTGAGTCTATTTCATATTGTGTTGTTTTGAAATATCACTTCTGCTATGGTAAACTGTATTTTGAAGCTCATTTTTGTCTTAAATTTGGGTTATTTGATATAATTGGTGAATGCGAATTGTACATTTTCTGACGATCTGACCCATATGTTATAGAGACTCGCCTATTTGCAATTAATTTACCTGTTATTTGGTCAACCTCCACAAAACTCCTTTTTTATTATTGTGTCAGGTTGTTCAGGTTTCACTTAATTTACACTTCCTGCACATTTAAGTAGACTTGTTCTAATATTTGATTTGTTTATTTTCCAGGGTAAAAGGAGCAGTGGAAATGTAGTAATACTTACCGTTCATGACCTAGGATGTGATGGTAAGTAGTCTTAGGTTTTTATTGAAAGCTTCATTCTCAGCTATTATGACAAAGTCGAAAGAGAATCGGCCGAGAGAAAACGGCCACTGGTGAGCGATAATAAGGGAAGCCATCGCAGGAAAGGATTTCAGAGGGTCTCTACAATATAAATGTGGATTTTTATGAAGCCCGGTGGCAAAAACAACTTGACTAAATGTTGTTTTTGTTACCTTGCTCATCTTTCTGTCAGATAGAGGCCTCTGGGTTCATTTATGCCTTCTCCCCTTCCTACTATTTTCTAAATAACCTTCTCTCCATATTGGATCGCTCTAAACTTCTTGATTACTTACCACACTGACATGCTTTCAACATCCTAATGTCTGTACAAGGACTTTACAAACATATAAGATTGATACCAACCATAACCTCAACCCAACCTGCTTAGGTAACCTCAACGCAATAAGTGGCCTTCATACGTATTTGACATAGGGATCTAATTCCAAGGTCTTAGGGACAGTTTTGCTTCTGAGTGGGGTCTGCTTATTCTCCCTAATAAGTGAAGCCATCGCAGGAAAGAAGCTCGGCAGGTCTACGAAATACAAATGTGTAGTTTCATGAAGCCCTGTAGTAAAAACAACCAAAAAGAATTTTCCAAAATAATTTGACGATAAAGCTGCTTTCTCAGCTTTTACGAGCAAATCTTGCGCCAAACTTACACATAATATAACTTTAAGACTGAATTTATCAATACTCTGCCTCTGTTATATGTTTATACATGAATTTGAAGCCGAATTAGCCAAGAAAAAACGGCCGCCAGTGAGCAATAATAATAGCAGTCTTCGTTGAGAAGGATTTGGGCGGGTCCTCCAAATACATTTTAGAAGCAAAATGTTACAAAAACAACTGGAAAAAACTTTTGGACAAATGACTTTTTCGATCGGTTGCAAAAGAATGGTACAAAAAGTAGAAAGTGTTCAGTTGTTGACAGACGTTAACTGAGAGTGCAGCTTTAAGTGAGAGTGCAGCTTTAACTGAAAGTGCAGCTTTAACTGAGAGTGCAGCTTTAACTGGGAGTGCAGCTTTAACTGAGAGTGCAGCTTTAACTGGGAGTGCAGCTTTAAGTGAGAGTGCAGCTTTAACTGAGAGTGCAACTACCTGTCCAAATAATTGTTCCCCACCAATGCGACATACCCAGAATACCACAGCCACTCATTACGCATTCCAAACACCAGATTACCCACAAAATTACACAAAATCCCTCGACCCGATTTCTTGGTCCTGCACCGTGAAATACAAACTAGTAAAGCCAGGACATAAATCGATCATACCGTGTCCACATGCCATAAATGTGCGCTCAGCCACCAAGGGTTGCTGATTTACGGCAGTCAAGTAGGCCTACATTGTGGCCAGAATACAAGCCCTGGGGAGAGGGAGAGAGGGGGGGGAGAGGCGTCATGTCCAGGAATCAATAGTTGGTTAAGATTTTTAGAAAATGTACAATTTGCCTTCACCAACCCTCTAAAATAACCCAAATTTAAAACAGGAATGAGGTTCAAATACAGTTCAACCAAACCAAACCGATTTCTTGCCCAAATCGAACAAATGCAATGCCAAATATACCCATATATACTTAGTTTGTATAATATCTCAGCCGAATTTATCAGAATTTTCAAAATATGTAGTGCTGGCAATTGTAAATTTTCTGGAGATCCAACCCAGTTGCACATGTATGGCCTGCAACACATTGACACATTGATGTGCATAGCATTGTGTCCCTCAGCTTTATTTAACTCAGAATAATATTGGAATACACTCTGTTAAACACAGAGAGAGGGCACGTTTGCTATTGTATTAGAAAATTACATGGATGGTCAATTTAGGCCAAATGGGTTTCCATTTGCTTAAGGCTGCACTCTCAGCTAACGTTTGTAAAAAACGCAAGGTTTTCTATTTTATTATTTTCCAATTCATCTATTAGTCATTTGACCAATATTTGGGGGGGGGGGGGATTTCGTCCAGTTATTTTTGCTATAGGATCTCATCTCATGTGAGGTGCCTACGGAAAAAAAAATATTGTATTGTCTATACTCTGATTCAGGAGCAAGTAACTCCAAAATGTATCCGAACCCGACTACATTATGTAATTTACGTCGGTTCAAGCTGCTATATAAATGTTAAAAACTTAAAATAATGTAAACTATTAGAAAATTATACTGTGTCATTGAAAGTTAACATTTTTCCCTTGAGTCTGTGAGATTATCTATGTAAAAAATTGAAACCAGCTCAATAAAATTTCTTTAAAAAAAAATAATTTGTATTTGGAGGACCCACACAAATCCATTCTTATGATGACTTCACTTATTATCGCTCACAGGCGATAAATAGTGAATGGAACTCAGTACCAGTAATTGAATATGTATCGGACTCGACTGCTTTAGAATCACGTCTAATAAATATTCAATTATGGCACCTCATTCCATTCTCTCTATTCATAGGCTAAATAGAAATCTCTGATACTGGTGCTGCATAAATGTGGTGACCCTTGCAGAGTTCTGCAAGCGTCCCCAGAGCTGGGCTGGGAATTGATGACTATAAAATCCATGATTATATTGCTTGCCACGCATGTGGGTCAGATTTTCAGAAAGTGTACAATCGGCAGCTCTACACATTTGGTATGTTCTGTTAAATTAGGCTGAAATTTGGTCAATACTTGGTAAATTCGAGTATATCTGGCAATGCATTGATTCTAGCAATCGGTTTGGTTAGGTTGAACTGTATTTTGAACTTTATTTTTTTCTGAAATTCGGGTTATTTGAGAGGATTGGTGGAGTTTAATTGTACATTTTCTGAAAATCTGACCCATGTACGTTTCTGCACGACATTAGCCTTAACCCACTTCTTTGGAAGTAGCTGCCACATGCTACCCATGGCGGACACCAGTCTATCTGCCATGGCACCAACATCAAGTCTTTATTTTACAATTGTGAAGTGTTACAGGAAAATGAGTTACAAGTCACAAAAATGATATTTTATTCACAAGTTCTCTTTGTGGGAATGATCTTATTTTGGGGATATCTAATGTTCCGAGTCGTATGAATGCATGAACCAAATTTTAAGACAGTGTATTAAATATATCCATGCATTTCTAAGGCCATCTTATAGAGTATATTCAGCTAATTTACCAGTAAATGTCCACCTAGACATATTGCAAACTTTGTTTTCAAAAATAAAAATATCAAACTTAAAATATAGAAATAGATTGGATTCATCAATATGTTGCTGCTGGTATAATTATGTTTGTACAGGAATTTGAAGTAGAATTGGCTGAGCGAAAGCGGCCTCCGGTGAGCGATAATAAGTGAAGCCATCACAGGAACGGATTTCAACGGGCCTCCGAAATATAAATCTGGATGTTTATGAAGCGCTGTAGCAAAAACAACTGGACAAAATCCCCCAAAATTCGAGTTAAATGACGATAGGTTGGGAAAGAACAGAACAAAAAGTAGGAAATCTTTAGTTTCTGACCGATGTTAACTGCAGAGCTATACATACAATTGTACGTATAGTTCTGATGACTGGTAGCGAAGCTTTAAATGGGCTTATTCCCGTTCCATGGAGCCTTCATGCTGCCGTTAATTCATCGAAAAACATACATTTAAACAAAGCAGGAATAAATACAAATGTATGAAATAGTTGGTCAAGATTATATCGAAGTTACAGAAAGGAGTCAAAGAAATGACTTGCATTATAATTAACAAAGTAGCACCGGAATAGTTAGTACCAGATTCCTAAACATAAATTGGTTTTTATAATAATTCACTCCCAACTTCTCCCAGCAGAGGGAATGCATTTGTGATCCGTTTTAGGAAAATGAGTAATAAGTCGCAAAATATGGATTTTGAGATATCACTATATTTGAAAAGAGGAGAAGGCGATTCTAATGATAGTAAACACCAGGACACCTAATAAGTATTTCGATATTTAAAAAAAACAGTTGTCAATGTTTCTGGATGGGTAATTACCAGTAAAGTTACTGAATATACTCCATACAAAGGTCTTCAAAACGCAAGGAAATATTTGTTACAATGTCCCGAAATTTGTTATATGGATTCATATGCCTCTAAGTGTTAAACCCTATCAATTTTGCGACTTATTACTCATTTCCCTGAAACACATCACATTTAGTCTATAGCATCCACACAATGAATTATAAAAACTGAACATGCAGTACCCATGTACTACTAAGTACTATTTTTATTATATGTGTTATGGCAAGTGGATTAGGTTTCCCCCTGGCTGGCCTCAACCTCCTCCTTAGGGTAGGGGGATTTAATTCAATTATCACGGCCTCAGCAGAGGTTGGTCGGGCAGCACTAATGTGTGCATCTTCCAGATTTGTTAAAGCAATCATTCATTCTTGCTGAAACAAAGCAGTGCACATTAGAGTCTATGATAAATGGAATGGAACTAAATGATGGATGGGTCTTCTGATGTGGATTCAAATATATTTATTTTCCAATTGGATGGCTTCAGTGAAAATATGGATGGAGTCCCTGGGTTGGATTATGACCTGCTTATAAATGCAGCTAATGCCTCTTGTAATATTTAGTGGAAATCGACTAGAGCAAAAACGGCGCTAACAAATTCTGTTGTTGCCCACTAACTATGGTTTCATAAAAGAGAGGCACTCTTTTACGGTGTAAAAATTGATTTATTAAATAAATGTACACTTCCGGAAACAAACATTATACATACAAATACATACATACATACATACATACATACATACATACATGTGTATACACATCATTCACATACATACATACATACATACATACATGTGTATACACATACTGGTCCTGGGAAAGACCATAAAGTGCCTTTCTGTCTCTTTTCTCTGTCTCTCTCCCTTCTTCTCTGCCTCTATTTCCTGGGTATGATCACAAACTGCCTCCCTCTCAGCTCTCCCGCCCTTGATATAACCATATTAAATGTGTTGATAAGGGCGTAAAGCAACCAATCTCACTCACCATACATACATACATACATACATACATAAATATAAACAAAAATGAAATAATTAATTTTCATGGTTTATGCCATTGTTCCCTCACTAACAAAACACATGACTGGATGCCCTGAGCCTTCCAACCTTCCATGTATAGGAGCTATATAACCTATAACCTGGTGTCAGACTATAGCAGATCAATCACTATACATCCTTGGTAATCTTTACCTCAGTGAAAGCGGGTTAAAGAGTCGTTAGTTAGTAGGATTGATCATACTAGCCTTCCTGCAACGTACTCAGTAGGCAACAGATTGCCAGCTCAGCCAATATATATGACAGTCAGGTAGTTAAGGCAAAACTACCCACAAGGTGCCTACCATTAGTAAAACTAAGATTTCTTTTTAGCTAAACTTAAAGTTGCAATCTCAGATATTCTACTTTTTGTTTCATATTTAAGTTATTTGACCGAAATTTTGGAGGATTTTGTCCACTTGTTTTTCCATTTGTGTTTGGAGGACCTGACTGATTTCTTGGTTATGATGATTTCATTTATTATCGCACACCTGCAGCTGTTTTCGCTCGACCAATTCAGCTTCAAATGCTTTTATAAACATATAACCGTTGCAGAACATTGATATATCCAGTCCTATAAGTCATGATATGAGTAAATTTGGTAATATTTTGAAGTCATAAAAGCTGAAAGCTGGGTTCCACTGACCAGCTACTCCTCCCGCTACTTTGACTATCTATTGCTCCCGCTTCTAAAGAACTTTCCTTGAGGTAGGCACGCTGGAAACAAAAGTCACCATTTCATACCTGACTACTGCGTTTAAGTTGGATTTTAGAGTGATTTAATCTACCTACTACTATTTAAAACATATAACAGTTGCAGAATATTGATAAATCCAGTCTTAAAAGTCATAATATGAGGAAATTCGGTAACATTTGTTTAATTGTAATAGCTTAGATTGCAGCTTTATTTTTTTATTCAGGATGTTTATGCAGCAAAGTAAAAAATAAGAGTGATCAAGTATGAAATGCAGGAGTTCGTACAATGAGACATTATTATGACGTGGGCTCACAGGATTAATTCAACAAGGAATAGCCATGATTTTCTGCCCACTGATGTGTCTAACTAAGCTAACTCATTCTAAGATGCTGAGCTAGGATTTCTTAATGCTAGGACATTTTGAACATAGGAATATAGGTGTCCATTATATGAACCTGCGGGTGAGGTGCATTTGTGTGGGTTGTTTTCACAGGTTGGCGGGAAGTTTCTGCATGACCTGTGCCTGTGTTCATATCATCAAAAAAAATACAATTCGCCTTCTCCAATCCTCTCAAATAACCCACATTTAAGACAGAATTAAGGTTAAAAAAATATTTTTACAAAATGGAACTGATATTTTGAATCAACCTAATACCAGATAAAATATATTATACCTAATAATTATAATTTTCTGCCTACTTTCAAAGAATTTAAGAAATATGCAGCGCTGCCAATTGTACATTTTCCGATGATCTGACCCATGTGTAATGACCCGGTTGTATGTAGAGGAGGAGAGTTTGGTTATAATATAAGACAAGAGCCTCAATATTATTACTCTGATTTATTAAGACTGAAGTCATGGTGTTGGTAAAATGGCAATGACATGTAAAAGGGTATTTAAAGGTTGGTACAACATGATAATGGTAATCGTATAACAGATAAATACAGAATTAACACAGCTGTGACACACAGGTCCATCTGGTGTTAAAAGGTTGTAGTTGTATGGATATAAGTAGTATATGGAAAGTTCAGTCATGGCACTACACTTCCCCCTACCGGGTTTAAAAGAAATTCATACGATTTCTTTACCATAAGTTATACAAAAATATATAATACCATATCAATAGCATATCTTATATATGACATAAAGAGAGAGAAATAAGACCGAAACTTGAGGTATATGTAACGGACCACAAGTAAATATAAAAGAATATAAATGTCAATGTTTTAGACATAATGATACAATAATGTTCAGAAAAACTCTGCTTCTGACTTATAAGAAAACGATTAATATTAATAGTATCAAAAATAAACCAAGGTACAGACATGTACCATGCCATCCAGCCTCGTTAAGACACAGGCACTTAGGAATATAATAATATCTATAATATAAGAATAAATCGCTTCATATTTGTATCGACGGTCCCTCCTTCTCGTACCGATCCCAATTACAGCTCCTCAACACGTCCAGCGTAGAAAAAGTCTGCTGCTTCTTACAGGACATCAGGACATCAGGTTCGAAACCAATCACTGTTCCAGAGTATAAATATATTTCCACAAATATAGTGAACATAGTCAGTATCCAAAAATGATCATACGAGATAAAACTTATTTTCACTCATATATTAGTCAGAATAAAATTTCATGGAAAAGGTAAAAATATTTTACCCTAATAATAACCATTGAAGGTATCGGATTCACCTCAAAAATAAGACTTCGCAAAAATAGGTAAAGCATTATATTAAAATGAATACAACATTTACCCAACTAGAAAGGCTTGATAGCAATATATTTGATTAATTATTCATACGTGAGTTGTTTCACCCATCATCATGTCGACTTCTGTCATAAATTCAACATTATTTGTTTTATTTGGACTAAGAAAATCTTCAGGCTTCTTAACGGTCAACAAATCTTTTACCAAGTCAGCATTTGCAGATGACGACTGTTGACCTTGGCGATCTTGTCCAGAGGCAGCTGGAACTTCTTCGTCTACCGACATAGGAGTTTCATCCTTATCGGGAGGTTTACCTACCGCCGCCGACACAGGAGGCGATTTAAGCTGCTGAGATGCGACAGCCGATCTCGTCACCTTTGGAATCGTAGCTGTCGGAGGCACCATCGACGATGGACCCGGGGCTACACTACTAGCATATGTTAGATGCTTATTAGGGGCCTGAGTGGGCTTCTTAGCAAGAAAATCTTGACTACTAGATGAAGATTGCTTATAGGGAGGCTGAGGGGGCATTTCGGCAAGGAAACTTGGATTCCCAGATGTAGAGCTTGAAGCAACTGAAACACTAGACAATTTTGTATTTAACAAAGCCCTGGTTTGCATATTTTTCTCCCTCAAATAACTAAGGGCAGAAGATGGGGAAGTCATTTTCCTCGTGCTTGTACAAGTGGATTTATAAGCTGCAAATTCAGCCTTCACTTTAGCTAACTCGCTCAAAAGTTGTTGGTTTTGATTTTCTAAGTCCATTACCCTGACTTGTAACTGATCGTTGAGGCTTGTAGTCTCCTCTAAAGCTTCTACCAGCGATTCTACTTGTTCCTGGCTTCTCATAATTGATGATACCTCTGTAAGAGGCTTTACCATATCGGACATTGCCACGATATAATCTTTTTGGATTCGATCCATCTCCTCCAAATGTCTGCCACGTTCTAAATCTAAAGAAGCGCCATAATTATAAGTGGCTTCATCGTAAATATGCTTATAATTAGTTAGAGAATCAGCCTCTATATGCACACTGGTGGTTACTTGAGCAGAAGAACCTGCTGAACTAGAACGTCCCAAAGACCATCCATTTGTTGCCGGCAATGGGGCATCAACGAGCTTCTGCTTCTTCGGAGTCGCACGAGGTGTACCCGTTGCCACCCCACGATATCCTTCTTGCTTAGCAGTGTCCTCCATCGTTTTCCACATATGTCTGGTCACAGCTAGACTATAATGAAATGTTGGGTTAGGTTGAAGAACCCGATCTTTGGAGGTTAATGCCTCCATATATTGGTTAGCCAGAGAATCTGACATACGATGGCGACCAGTAGGAGAAGTAAGATGAATTACCATTTCTTTCCTCCTGTCGACCACTTTCTGACATAAATTGTCTGGGCACTCCCAGCCAACAGTCAATGGTGTGTGTTCCTCACACAAATGTCTTAATAGTGATAATTTAGTTCTAAACATCTTAACACCATAAGTATTTAGGGACTTCGACCTGCAACATGTGAAGGGACACCTCATCCCAGTTGTATAAATAGAGACGGCCATCTTTAGCTTTAAATCTTGGTCTTCTCTTACTGATAGGCCTTTCTCAGGCAATGTTTTTGTAGGGTCACATAATTTAGCAAATAAAGCTTCATACTGACCCATTTGATCGTCGTCCGAAGTCTCAGGAAGATCGATACATCCATCTCCCTTGGCTGGTAGTACAGGACATATGGAATAATCTTCTTTCGGAGTCCAATTCCTCAAATTCCTTTGGAGGATTTTAAATCGCCGGGCTAGGCCATCGTCGGTTCTATTTTCTCTGTAGGATTTCTCATCCTTTTTTCTATTTTGTCTGCCAGAATCCCTTTGGGGACCTGACGTTGAAGACCTCCTTTCGGAGATATTATCAGGATTAGTAAGTACCTCACTAGAGGCATATTTGTCATGGGGGTTAGTACTACCTGGCTGTTTGCCAGACATATCTGAACTCTTGTTTATACTGGATGCCTACAAATAAACAAGAAAAATTGTCACCAACATAAATAGATAAAATAATAGCAAACGGTGGACAGGTATAAGCATTTAAAATCAGCTTTACAGCCTATAATTCCCACAAAATCACATATGTTGCCATTTTCCATAGGGTTCAATAGTGCCTGAGTTGAAATACGCTTCTTCCGACGTCCGCGCTTTTAGATATACCCAAACCATGTTAAAATGATGCTACACGTGCCCATAGAGCTCCATACTGATTGAGTCGTACACATTTCTCTGTTTGAGTCGAACACTTTCAGAGCGCGGAGAAGCGAAGTCTTGTCATTCTCCATAGAGCGCAGTGCTGTACGAGTCGTACACCTGCTTACTCCGACGTCCGCGCTTTTGACTAACACCACTCAGTACGCTGAGAGAGCGGCAGTGTTCCCTGAGCACGAGCCCGCACACACGGTGACCCAAAGGCACGGTCGCTCGGTCTAATCAATGCCGTATAACTCTACCTTCAAGTATGAACACTACACATTGAATATATGTCTACCAATGATTATATTCCTACCTATCAGGTGAAGTATGGCAAAATAATACGATATATTCATGTAAATACATATCACAACAATAGCAAGAAATAACGGCGAGTCATTCCCCCTAAAGCATGACCTATAAACCACCTCGTGAACGTACCATGAATGTGTATTCATAGAGTTCACTCATACCGGTGTCTTCAGAATTGGGATATAATTTAGAAGTTATCAACCCAATTATACCATATGACATATATCACAATAGCTGCTGGAATATAAAGTAAATGACATATCCTAGGATTAGCATGTAACTTACAGTTCTTCCAGATTGCTTTGAAGGAGTTTGTATGCTCGAGCTCCGATATGTCTTAAGCCTTCGAGCAGAAGTCGTCTTCTGACTGGGAGGTAGAATAGTACCCAGAAACCTCCGCCCAGGGCTCTGATGTATGCATTGTCAATGTGATTTACATATTAAATTGTTGTTTGTATTTATAACAATTCGATTGGAAAATAATGTAATGACTTTGCCGAGTCAATAAGGCTTAATCCTAACTCGTTATAGAGCGGCCTGACATATCAGAGCCTAACAAGGCAAATCACACATATAAATATTAAAAAAAAGATTATCCGGTCTGTATAGGGTCCTGTGATGATCCTTACGCTTCTCAGATCAATCAACAGAGACTTCTCGTTGTGTTTTATTATAACTTCTCATCGACAGTGAAGTCTGTGGATGATAATAAATTCCCAATAAAAAATAAATTTCATCATGGGAGAACAATTACTACCAGACCTACACCAATGGTTGCTATAACCAAGCTATAGGCATGACGAATAGCGATCAGGAATTTTTATTTCCCTTTTTCCTTCACCTCTCTTCTTAGGAACAATATTCATATTTTTCCCATCTTCTGGATTAATTTTAACGTGTGATTTTCTACGTGAGATAGCATGTTTCTTACCTTTGCCACGAGGTTTCTTGATTTTATTATTCTCAACTACATCGGACTTAGGCGGTTTCTTGGGAGGTCTGCCTCTTTTCCTGGCCAGATCAGGTTTCAAGCTAGAAATATAATCTGAAATTTCCTGACCAGGAGATACTTTTCCTCCTTCTACCCTGATAACATCCCTACCTATTTCACGTAGGTTTTCAACTTCAGGCGAATTATGAAGATTGGCTGTAGGTCGCAAACCATCTGTCGACGTAGGGTCCACAGCAGTCTTCAAATAATCACCATTCCATCGAACTTCTCCTCTAGATGTTGATAGGAGGTATGTATGATAGTTTATTTTACTAATAATTTTGAAAGGGCCATCCCATTTAGCCCCATATTTATTGCTGGCGATAGGTGGATAATATCTATATACCCATTCACCCTCAGAAAAATTCCTGAGTCGTTTGCGACGATCATATGATCTTTTCTGAGCAACTGATGTTAAATTCAATTTATCCCGAGCAAAAGCATGGCCTTCTCTCAGTTGTTTTCTCAATTGTTCAAGGAATACACTGGGAGAAGTTAAATCCAACCCTCCTCGAGGAACACCAAAAATCAAATCAGCTGGGGTATAAGCTTCATCACCAAATATTAATGAATATGGCGTACATCCAGTGCTGGCATGTACACTTGTATTAAACGCACTTACTATACAGGGAATTAATGTGTCCCATTTTTCAGACCCATAATCTATATAGCAAGATAATTGTTCGACTAAAACTCGATTTATTCTTTCTGCCTGGCCATTACAGCGGGGTGTATAGGGATTAGTATGTTGCTTATTTATATCAAATATTCGACACAATTCCCTCATTACCCCACCTTCAAATTCTGGGGCCCCATCGGTATGGATAGCATTGGGAGCTCCAAATCGTAGGATCCATTCTTTGAATATAGTCCAGGCAACTGTTTCTGCCTTATGATCAGGTAGACAATAAGCTTCAGACCATTTAGAAAAATAATCTGAAACAACTAATACACAAATATTACCAGTTGTGCTTCTCTTAAAGCCACTCAAGACATCCATACAAATGCGAGAAAATCGCTCACCTGCCAGATCCTTCGTCAAGGGTGAAGTATTAGTTCCAGACCTTGTTTTCCTAGTCGAACATGCTTCACACATCTTAATCCAACGACTGATAGAGCCTCTTAGACCTGGCCAGTAGTATCGTTGCTTGATAGCTGTATAAGTCCTGAAATTACCAAAATGTCCAGCACAAGCTGGACCATGGTGTCGATCGAATATCCCTCTTCTACTGTCTATAGGTACCACGATTCTACTAAATAGCTTGCCAGACGAGGGTTGTCTCCATCTTACACATAATAAATTATTAAAAATAACCAAATCATTCTTCTTCCCTAATATAGCCCGAAAATCATTACTTTCTGCACTGGAATCTTCAGGCCAGGGAAGGGTTTTATTCACATACATAATAATACGTTTGGTATCTGGATCCAACGTTTGTTTCTCTAACAGACCCAATGGTTTGACTGGGACCTGTTCCATGATTTTAGCAGCAGCTATCACAGCATTATGAGCCCCACAATCCGTACAATCTTCCCTCTTACACCTACTATACGGTATTCGTGAGAGAGAATCTGCGTTGATATGGCGACGACCAGGCCTATGCTGTATCACACCAGGAGCAGTGATATTATACAATTGTAATGTCATAAGCCATCTAGCTAACATATGTTCAGGTTCTTTAAAACCTATTAACCAAGTAAGGGAAGCATGGTCAGTTCTTATAATGAAATCTCCCCCTAAGATATAATTCTTAAATTTCCCAGAATATATGACGACAGCCAATAATTCACGATAAGTTGTGCAATAATTCCTTTGCGATTTACTGAAAGAATTGCTGGCATAAGCGATGACTTTTTCCACCCCATTTTGTTCCTGAGATAGTATTCCAGCCATACATTTACCACTGGCATCTGTATCGATAATATATCTGCCTTCTGGAGATGGATAAGCTAAAACTGGAGAATTTGTCAAAGCCACTTTTGTTCGAGCAAAAGCATCTTCACATTCAGGGGTCCAGTTTACCTTAAATTTAACTTTCTTAGACGATTGTTTGACAATGTCCTGAATAGGATATATTAAGTCAGCAAATTTATTAATGAACTGACGATAATAAGAGGCAAATCCTATGAAAGATCTAACCTCCTTCACCGTTTTTGGCTGTGGCCAGTTCAAAACAACTTTTACTTTTTCTGGGTCGGCTCTTATGCCTTCCTCAGAGACCACTCTACCCAGGAATTCAACTTTTCGTTGGAATAATTTGCATTTCTTAGGTTTTAATTTTAACCCATAATTTCTCAATCTGGCAAAAACACTGTCTAAATTATTCAGCATCTCGTTCAATGTTTTGCCAAATATGATTACATCGTCCAAGTAGACTAGGCAGATCTTATTTACCAAGCCTCTTAACATTTTGTTCATCATCTTTTGAAAAGTAGCTGGAGCATTGCAGAGTCCAAATGCCATTACCTTGAACTGGTATAACCCAGAAGCAGTAATAAATGCAGTTTTTTCTCTGCTAGATTCATCCATGGCAACTTGCCAGTAGCCACTTTCAAGATCTAACGTACAAAACCAGGTATTTCCACCCAATGCTTCTAGACAATCGTCTATTCTTGGTAAAGGATAACTGTCCTTTTTAGTAACGCTATTTAATTTTCTATAGTCGACACAAAAACGGATGGTGTTGTCTTTTTTTGTTGACCATTACTATAGGAGATGACCAAGGGCTATCACTTTCTTCTATTACCCCCTGTTCTAACATTTTTTTAACCTGCTCCTCGGCGACTTCTCTCTTCCTAGGAGCTTGTCTTCGATATGCCTGTTTAATAGGTCTAGCATCGCCAGTGTCTACCACATGGGTAGTCATCGACGTATAACCTAATGTTTCTCCAGGGAGACGAAAAACGTCCTTATTCCTAAGAATCATTTCCTTTAAAATATTAATTTCTTGGTCACTCTTTACATGAGAACCATTTATTAATTTTTCCAGACTGGAGGTATCGACTGGATTATTTTCTTCTATTTTAGTCGCTGAAACAAAACAATCAGTGATATTATTAGGAGAGACCTCCTGTAATGAATTTTCATCGGCTTCAAAAACATATCCAATAGGAATATTCTTTTTCAGACGAATTGGTAAGGCAGTGGGGTTGCAGATAGGGATCTTCGCAATTTTAGAGTTATATAAATAAGTATTTAACCCACCAAAGATTTCCCCATTTTCCCCTTCCACTTCTGGCTCTACCACATAGGCACGATCGGTGGGTAGATTTCCCAAGGTAACATCAACAACCATAATGGCAAATGCTCCTATATGGACCTCTTTTTTCACATTAGCTGTTCCCAAAGCCCCTTTACGAAGGCAATTTATATTTTCTTTACCATCATTCAAGGACAACCGACCCGGCCAAGCGATTCCGCATTTAAATCGCCAGGTAAAATCCATACCTAAAATAGCTTGATCGCCATCTAGGTGGGAGACTACCAAACAGGCATTTTTGTATATTTTGCCTCCAATATTCAATTCAAATATAGCATAACCCAGTGTTTCAATAGGTCCACTTGCTAAAGGTTTAATCCTCATCCGTGAAGCGTACAGAGGAGGTTTGCAAGCGAGCGAATCATAGAATTCTTTAGAAACCAGGCTGGTTTGAGCCCCAGTATCATAGAGAAATTCTCCTCGCATCTCACCAATAGAAACAGGTACATACCATCGCATTTTTACCAATAAAGGTGTTAAATGAATCAAAGTTTCAGATTCTTCACATGGGTCCGTTAGTATAGACACTTTTACATCTCCATCGTCGCTTTGTATGGCGCTGATTAGAGCAAGGTCACAAGCATCGTCGCCCCTCCTACCTGAAGTATCCATATCCAAGATATTAGGTGGAGAAAATAACTTACTTTTCACTGTCGGCTGGGCTTCATATACAACATCAGGTTCAAGCGATTGGCCAAACGCTTTTTCTTCCTTGTGTACAATCCATCCATTCCCATCAGAATCACCACTCTGAGGATGATATATAGTTTCTGGGTATTCGTCACAATTGTTTTCACAATTGATAATATTCATAGGGCCCAGGGCCTCAGCTGCGCTTCTCACTGAGACCCCACAGCTTTTCCCTGGTCCCTTTCTTTAGCTCTTTTTTCCTTGCATTGTTGATGTAAGGCTAATACCTCTGGACATTTCCATTTTCCATGGTCTCTAGACAAGCAGAATTTGCATTTATTGCGATTTTTCTCCTGATTAGAGTTGCCTGAAGCATCTGACTTATTCTCAACCTTGCCTGGTTTGTTATATTCGCCAGGTTTCTTACTGGCATAATATTGCTTTGGTTTATAACTAGGATTTTGATAATTCCTATAGCCTTTTTGCTGCATCCTAAATGATTTAAATGCTGCAATTTCGGCCTCTAGCTCTTGATCTTCTTCTACGAGAGAAGGTTCATCTTTCTCTGTCGACACTGCAGCCAAACTAACTTGTTTAGCCTCTTTTCCTTGGAAAGAAACCAAATTAGTTGGCATTTGATCTAATAAGGAGGATCGCATTTCATTTGACCCTCCAGCACATCTCATTTGATGAGCTATGTCGACAGCTATCTGTAGAGTACTGGGCTTATAATATTTCACCCAAAAAGCGATGAATTTGTCTCGTAGACCCTCACCAAAGAGCATGATTGTTTTCAGCCTAAGATTTTCTGGATATTCATTATAGGCCTTTCTACACAAATCGATTAAACTCTCAGCATAATGCTGAAAAGTTTCATCTTTTTGCTGGACCCTGGTTTCATATTCTCTGATTCTGTCCTGCGGAGTTTTCTCATCGAGCTGACAAGACAATCTCCTCAACACAGCTTCTAGGGATAGTTCTGAAACATTCCCCCATGTAGTCTGTCCAATATGGCCAGAAGTGGCAATAATTAATTCTCTAACAAGAGTATCATCATCCCAGCCATATAAATTAGCCCAATTCATGGCTCCTGCCAGATATTCACTCCAGTCCGTACCCTTGTACTTTTCCAAGGGCTTGGGCCTAGGCACTTCACGAGGTCGATTCATTGCTAATCTTGGAGCTTGAAACGAGGTATTTATGTCTAACCTGCTAATTTCTTGTTCCATTTCTACCATGGTCGATTTCCTTCGAGATTTAATGCCTTTGTCTACTGGTTTGGTTACCATTGAGGCCATAGGGGCTATTTTTTTTGCTGGATTATGTGTTTGCACATTTCTCAATGGAAGTTGGGTGATCGATGTGGCCGCTCCCACAGATTGACCCATAGCAATATTAAATGTCGAATGTCTTTGGACATTTTGCATTTGTACTCTCCTAGGTATTACTGGAGAGAATTTAGCTTGTTTTGGCAGCTGTATAGGCTTAATCGGAGGATTATGTGTCTGCTTGTATGGCGTTTTCCAGGCCAAACTAACATTATCAACTTTTAAAGTATAATCGTCGAAATCTCCCCCACCTTCTGAATAGGTTTTACCATAAGAGTTGACTATTTTTTCAATAGCCTTTCTCCTGTTGGTAGAAATGTCTGGTACAGACCCCCAGAATTTTAAATTCTTAGGCTTTGTATTTTCGACAGGAATGATTATATTTTCCCCATGATCAGAAGATATATTTTCACCACCGAAACCGTCAGGCTGAAGGCCCAGCTTTTCGCATTCGATCATTAAATGGTCTACCCGACCCAAAGGTAACTGGTAAACATTTGCAAAAACAGATTCGGCTAAAGTTTTTATATATACCCGATCTGCTGCTGTATAGGCTTCTATTGTCCAACCATTGTCGATTCCCAGCCTAATAATATCCTCAAGTGAGAGCATATCTGCAAAAGCGGGATTGGTAACTTGACTTGCATGGCTGCTAGCCTTTTCATTGAAAACAGACCCAGCGACGGATCTGACCTTGGTCGTTCCCTGGGCTCGACGATCGCGTCGGTCCATATTAACGCCAGGATCGATTTCTCGTATACCAAGCATCGTTTCCCATTCAAGCCTTTGTTCAGGGATTACTTGGTAAGTACCCCGATCTAAACTATCGAGAGAAGCAGCTAATCGTCCATCTAATTGGTGATCTAAATCGTCAGGTAATCGGTAACGACTTACTGAATCGTCAAAGTCAATGGAAGTTTCTGAGTCTGCAAGATGAGAACTCAGGTTAAGCATAGGATCGCCGTAAGGCAATAATTCCTCACCAATAGTGGGGATATTTAAATGTCCATATTCAGACATATGAATAATCAATTCCTGAGAAGGAAAATTTTCTTACTCCTCTATTGGTCACGGCACCAAAATGTAATGACCCGGTTGTATGTAGAGGAGGAGAGTTTGGTTATAATATAAGACAAGAGCCTCAATATTATTACTCTGATTTATTAAGACTGAAGTCATGGTGTTGGTAAAATGGCAATGACATGTAAAAGGGTATTTAAAGGTTGGTACAACATGATAATGGTAATCGTATAACAGATAAATACAGAATTAACACAGCTGTGACACACAGGTCCATCTGGTGTTAAAAGGTTGTAGTTGTATGGATATAAGTAGTATATGGAAAGTTCAGTCATGGCACTACACATGTATATTCACACATACAGGTCTAGACTAGCATATTAAATTAGATAGGAGAAGAAGATTACTTAGCCACTGCAAAACAGATAACCAGATTGCATGACGCACAGTAATAACACTAATTACAATCAGTAAGAATCTTGGAGAAAAAGAAAGAAGCATTGCATGTAAAACATCAGCTTTGTGTAATGCACTTCCAGGGAATGAAAGAGAGGTAGCAAATCAACATTGAGAAGTTTCAAAACGTGCAAATAACTGAACAGAGACAGCTTTAAATTTCCCCATATGACATTTCTGAAGGTCATTTTCTTGGTAGACTGTTTTCCATATGTGATGTCTTAAAGGAAAATGAGTCACAAGTCTCAAAATTGATGTTTTTTAATGTATTTTATTCACAAGATCTCTTTGTAGGAATATTCCCATCTTTGGGGTGTGTACTTTGTGAAGTTGTATGAATACATTTATCAAATTTCAAGCCTGTCTCAAATATATCCTTACATTTCTAAGCTCATCCTATAGAATATATTTAGCTAATGCTCCACCCAGAAATATTACAAACCTTTCTAAAATAAAAATATCAAATTTAAAATATAGAAGTACTTATTAAATGTCCTAATGTTTACAATCATTGGAATCGGCTTGATCTCAGCTTTTCAAATATGATGATATCTCAAAATACATTTTTTGCTACTTGTGACTCACTTCTCCATAGCACATCACATTTATGTGGGTCAGATCTTCAGAAAATGTACAATTCACCTTCACCAATCCTCTGAAATAACACAAATGAGCTTCAAAATGGAGTTTAACATTACAGAACACATACTTAGATCAATGCGATCCCAAATATACTCAAATATACCCGGTATTCATAATTTTTCATCCAAATTTAGCAGAATTTCCCTAAACGTGTTGAGCTGCCAATTGTACATTTTCTGAAAAAGGTGACCCATCTAGTATATCTGGTATCTGTTTGCCAGACAGAAGTTGACATTACAGACACCTTTTGTTCCATTCCTCTCCTTTTCATTTGACCAGACTATTGGAGGATGGTGATAATTGTTTTGGCTACAGGCCTTCCTTTTTGGACGATTCGACTTCAAATTTGTGTATCTTAATACATAACAGCAGCAGAATATTGGTAAACTAGGTCTTATAAATCATAACAGGAGTAAATTTCGGCAAGATTGTGTTTGTAATTGCGGAAGATGCAACTTTAATGTACCTGAAGCAATTGCCCATTTCCCTGCACTACTCGATGATTGTAATTTGGTGACATGGACCCATATCGGGGCCAATCGGGGGGCAAATCGGCTGTGTGTTGGTAGGGTCTTTTTCCCCCGATTGCTCCCCGATTTTGGTGTCACTATGAATCCTAGGATTTTACTTCCAATCCTAGTTTATGTTATTTCAAAAGTATAAACCAGAATTTGAAATGAAATCCTAAGATTCATCAGGAGACCCAAATCATGGGGCAATCGGGAGCCAAATCGACCATGTGTGCATCGGGCTTTAGTGTGCAGATAGGCAATGGGGATGGGACTAGGTAGAGTGATGCATACATGTCGGTCAGATTTTCAGAAAATATACAATCGGCCGCTCCACAAATTTGATAACTTCTGCTAAATTCGACTGGAAAATCATAAATAATGGGTATATCAGGGTATCATTTGCATTGTGTTGATTAAAAATATATCTATCGTGGTGTTAATCTATGTTTTGAACTTCAATTTTCTATTCAATGTGGGTTATTTGAGAGGATTGGTGAAGGTGAATTGTACATTTTCTGACGATCTGACCCATGTCCTAATGTGACACCATCTGTAAGCACCACTGGGCCTGGGGCAGGGGCGATAACAAGGGATTAATGCTGCCTTCGGCACTGGTGCGGGCACAGGTGGGATGCAGGGGGGGGGGAGGTAGAGTGCGGGAGGGGGCAGACCCCATTAACCACTAATATATATAGTGCCCATTCCGAGTATACTGGACAGGTCGTGAGAAAATGTACAATTCCCCTTCACCAATTCTCTCAAATAATCCAAATTTAAGGCAAAAAGCGGGTTCAAAATACAGTTTCACATAACAGTAAATAATCTTGTAATTAATGCAATGCCAAATATACCCAGATGTACCTGGTATATGTCATTTGTAAAGCATAATCCACCATAAATTATGACATATGTATAACTGCCGATTGTATAATTTCCGAGAACCGGCTCCATGTGACAATTCTGTATCAAATTAATGACAACAATCAGTTAATTGCACTACGATCTTGCTAGGATACAGTGGGGAGAGCCCTCAAAAACACTTCTTAAATTGGTTAGTAATAGCATCCAAATACTATATTTATCGTCAGAGAATATTCCATAAGAACGAGGTTGTGTTTGCAGCTTTTTTAAACGAAGCCAGTCTAAACTTGAGAATCTTAGAGTATAATAATACGGTACAAGGTCTGGAGAAAAAGAAAACAAATTCCTGGCGTAAAATGCTAGAAGAGGTCAGATGTTTGTCATCGATATAAGGGAAAAGTCCCAAACTTGTTATAGCTGCTAGGCGGCTGCTCATTGTTAAGAGTAGAGTAAAGGGCCTAGTCCACCAAGCCGATTGTCATGCGATTTTGCGCCGCAGAGGAGGACTCTTTTGCACTAAATTATGTGAGAATCGCAGGAGAATCGGCTTAGTGGACAAGGCTCTTAAGTGTGTACTGACCCACCTTGTGTGAAGAGAGAAAATTATTAGAAAAAAACAAAAAAACTATACAAATAAGGGACACTGCATATTTGTTGTCGTAAAAATGTAAGAGCCACGATGGCAGGATATGTCTGAATAAAACCTTTTTCAAAAACAAAAAATAAATGACAACAATCAGTCGTCTCAAATAATCACAGACTTAGCTTAACAATAAAGTTAAAGACAAACAAACAGACTTTTTGAATCAACGCAATGCCAAATATAATCAGATAGTATATATGGGTCAGATGTTCAGAAAATGTACATTTGGCAGCTGCGCACATTTAATAAATTCTGCTAAATTATTTATTTGTTACTTCATTTTGGGATATTTGAGAGGATTGGTGAAGAGGAATTGTACATTTTCTGGCGATTTTACCCATATACCTAGCGTTTATCTTTCTCAGCCCAACTTAGCTCAATTGACTAAGTAGAGGTGCCGATTGTACATTCAAACCCACATTCACATATCGAGGTTTGTATGGGTCAGACCAAGAAAACATTAATAATTAAGGGCCTACTCCACCAGTGCGACACGATGTGTGACATCTGTCGCATGGGACGAATAGGTAATGAGATAATTCTGAACGATTTCGCAGTTATCTCACCCTTGCATGCATGCAGCATGAATAAGTTATTGTACTAATTATTTTCCTTCCTCATTTGTTGACATGTGTGACAAATATCGCACATAATGTCGCAGCTGTCGGGTTTAGCTTCCAGTGATAAACAACCCAAATGACAAATGGAAAGATGTGTTCACAGATTTATATAATTTGGTTAGAACTCAAGTTCTTTACTTAACGTTCTATACACTATGCTTGCCCAATGTGTGAGGTTATCACCCCGCACCCCATACACATATATGCAATCTGGTAGTATATATTGCAGACAATTATATTTATCTGAACGTGTCTTTATCACTGAGGATGTGCCTGTCCCCAGTGTTCAGATTTGTCACCCCTGTGCTTTCTTTCCCTCTCTCTCTCCTCCCTTTCTCTCTCACTTTCTCTTTTCCCTATCTGCTCCCTGTCTCTCCCCTCTACCGCTCCCTCTCTCTCCCTCTGCCTCTCCCTCCCTCTCCCTCTGTTCGTCCGTCTCTACCCCCTCTCTGTACCTCTGTCCCTCTGTCACCCCTCTCTCTGTCCCTCTGTCCCTCCCTCTCTCTCCCTCTATTCGTCCCTCTCTCTACCCTCCCTCTCTCTCCCTCAGTCCCTCCCTCCCCTCTCTCCCTCTCTCCGTCTGTCTCTTCCCCCCTTCTGCCCACAACCCACTTCAGCTTCGTCCTCCAAATCGACCCCTGATAAGGAAGTGTGCCGAGTGCAATGTCCGCCATGGCATACATAGGCCTACCATAGGAACAGAAGGGGTTGAGAACGTCTGTAGAAAACGATAAACTAGTAGGGAGTGCACCTTGGTCTATAAGGAAGCGAGGGAGTGGGGTGGAGAGCTGACGGAATTGTTGGTAGAAACTGAATCTATAGCTTGTGAAGGAATGGGACCACCAACCACACAATACCAATGGCTTCTGGCATGGCTTCTGACACGAAGAAGCCACCCTTTATAACGCACCGCATTCTATATACATATATATAAGGCACTCTGTGATATATTTACCTTCACTGATAGAACCTCTACAATATGACAGTAGGAAGAAAGGGTTAAGTGCATTGAGAAGGAGAATTGCTGTGGATGACAGGGTAGTAGTACCAGATGCTATGATCTCTCATGGTAGTAAAATTCATAGTGCTGCTGCCCTGACTCAGTGCAAGGAGGAGGAGTGGGAGGAGGAGGGATGCTGAAACCTACCACTACCACTCCATCATTTAAAAAAGGAAATGATGTGTTGTGTTGGTGGTAAAGTATAGGTCTGTGGGTGTTTAATGAGGTGCCCTGTATCTCCTGTAGTTCAACATGGGACAGGGTAAGGTCAACAAGGTGTTAAGCTTGCAGTCAAGTGCTCCAAATTTAATATTTGGAATTTGTATTTGAATATTTGTATTCAGCCAAACATTATACGATTACACACTGTTCTCAGTTGTAGCTGTAAGAGGCCTACATCTAAGTTAATCGAGAAGTTGGAAATAATAGAAAAGAAGGATGACCAAGACATAAATCAAATTAGCTAGAATTCTAGCAGGTCTTCCATCGACATAAGGTAAAAACATTCAGAATAATCTAAATTCTGATCGCAGTTACTGGCGTTTAAACTCATATTCATAATAGTTCAAACAAATACATGATACAGAATTGACCATGGCCGTTGCTGAGACTCAGAGAGATAGAGAGAGAGAGAGGAGGGAGAGAGAGGAGGGAGAGAGAACAGGGAGAGAGAAGAGAGAGAGAAGGGAGAGAGAGAGAAGAGGGAGAGAGAGAAGGGAGAGAGAGAGAAAAGGGAGGGAGATAGAGAAGAGAGAGAGAAGGGAGAGAGAAGGGAGAGAGAGAGAAGAGAGAGAGAAGGGAGAGAGAGAGAAGGGAGAGAGAGAGAGAGGAGAGAGAGAAGGGAGAGAGAGAGAAAAGGGAGGGAGGGAGAGAAGAGAGAGAGAAGGAGAGGGAGAAAGAGGTATTTGATACTAGTGTAGCCTGAAAGTGGAAGCGATTAATATCCTGCACGATCTACCATTTCACCCTGAAAGCAATAATGGTGCAAATATTGAGCTCATTATTAAATTCCTGGTTATGCTCAATTGCACTTAAACATAGTACTCTCGCTATGATCACTCATCACATTGTGACACGCACTGAATGAGCGAAGGTAGGATTGGGAGACAAAATTTATTCCATTTCATTTTATTTCTGATCTTGTCCTTTGGTCTTAATTGAACCTTGTTCAGTAGAGTTAGGTTTAGATAGACACAGCGGTGGGCGGAAGACCATGGTTATTCTATATCGAATTATCATCTGTGGAGCCCATATCTCAATGTTAATGTCCTCAATTGAGTATTAGTAGTTCATTGTACAATGTACTTGTTTGTTGATAACTCAACTGTCGTTATTACAGAAGATATGCTGTATAATAATATTAAATAAAAAAAGAGAGTATTAAGGAGGGAAATGATATAGTATATGTGGGTGAAATCTGAGGAAATTCGCCTTCAGCAACAATATTTGAGACAGAAATGAGGTTCAAAATACTGTTCAACATAACCAGAGCCCCATACATAAGGATCTGACATAACCGGTCTTTTGAATCAGCGCAGCATCAAATATACTGAGATATACCTAGTATTCATGATTTTCTATCAATAAAACAGATGCATATCAATAAAAGATGATATACCTTTATCAAATATTTATAAATAACCGCAGTATTAAGGGACAATACCTCTACAGCGCTTTGTTGTCTAATCGTTCTATTTCCCAGGACAAGTAAGCATTGTAGATTCTCAGCTCTCTATGAAAATAGAGCCTCAAACGAGACTAATCATACAATAGGCAGGAGCAAATGTGAGCAAATGAGAGCAAATGAGAGGGAGCTGTGCCATTGTTTTCCACAAACAAGTGAGAAAACAAAATAGCGTCCGAAGGTGTCCGTCCAGGGGTCTGTTGCATATAAAGAAAGCCTTAAGGGCCTTGTCCACTAGGCCGATTCTCATGCGACTCTCAGAGAATTTAGTGCAAAAGAGTCAGTCCACTGCAGCACCAAATCACATGAGAAGCGACTTAGTTGACTGGGCCCTTTACTTAAAAAGTTCCTTGCTAAGTTATATTCTTTGTGGAAGATTTCTACTGTGAGAATGAGGATTATAATTGTCTGTATACATGGGTCAGATCTTTAGAAAATGTACAATCGGCAGATCTACATATTAAGTAAATGCTGTTAAATTAGACTGAGAAATGGTCAGCACTAGGTATATCTGAGTATATTTGATATTGCCTTGATTCAAACAATATGTTTGGTTACGTTGTACTGCATTTTGAACCTTATTTTTGTCTTAAATATGGATTATTTGAGAGGATTGGTGAAGGCAAAATGTACACTTTCTGGCGTCTTGACCCACATATTAAAATCCTTCCCTATAAACCTTACCACTTAGCAAGGATGAGAAGCTAAGGAAGGAACATTTATATTAAAGTTGCACTCTCAGTTAATGTTGGTAAAAAAGAACTAAATATTTTCTACTTTTTCTTCCATTCTTTTACAACCCATCTATAAGTCGTTTGACCAAAATTCCAACTGGTTGTTTTTGCTACAGGGCTTCTAAAGCATCCTTATTTGTATTTGGAGAACTGCTCGAATCCTTTCCTGATGATGAGTTCACTTAGTATCGCCATCACCAGCAACAGGCTAGACTACATCTACTTCAAATTCTTGTATAAACAGCAGCAGAATATTGATAAATCCAGTCCTATAAGTCATAATATGAGTAACTCTTGTATAAACATAACAGCAGCAGAATATTGATGAATTCAGTCCTATAAGTCATATTATGAGTAACTCTTGTACAATCATACAAAAGCAGCAGAATATTGATAAATCCAGTCCTATAAGTCATAATGTGAGTAATTCTTGTATACACATATAACGGCAGAAGAATATTGGTAAATCCAGTCCTATAAGTCATAATATGTATAAATCTAGTATAAATAAATTTGGTAAGATTTCCTTTGTCATAACAGCTGACAATGCAGCTTTAAGTGAGGATTTGTTATGCAACAGGGCCTCAGTTCCCCTGCTTCCCCCACTGATGGAACAGCCTGCCTTGTCCTGAGCATGCTGCTGTATCGATTACACCTCCTCCCTCCTACCTACCCATGCACCTACCCCTCCTGCCTATATGGGTCAGATCTTCAGAAAATATACAATTGACAGCGCTACACATTGATCAAATTCTGCAAAATTTCATTTTTGTCTTAAATTTGGGTTCTTTCAGAGGATTGGTGAAGGTTAATTGTACATTTTAGGCGATTTGACGCTTTAACATGAATGTTAAGTTGATGAGAGGTAATAATGGAGGCTGTGAAGATTATCTAGAATGGCCCCGTGAGTCAGAGGAGAGATATTGTTTGATATTGCTGCAGGGTCACATAATGAATAAAAGAGGAAGGGATTTATAGCTTGGATAGTCTTAAGCCCCTTTGACTCCCACCATAAACCCACCTGTATAAATACCACCTGATTGCCCAGTGCTGAGTAATGGGAAAGGGACAGAATCTGTAGTTTATGGCTCAGATTTTCAGAAAATGTACAATTGGCAGTCGTACACATTTAGTAAATTCTGCTAGATTAGGCCGCAATTTGGTCAATACTGGGTAAATTCGAGTATATTCGGCATTGCATTGATTCCAACAATCTGTTTGGTTAGGTTGAACTGTATTTTGAACTTTATTTTCATCTGAAATTTGGGTTATTTGAGAAAATGAAGGGTGAAGGGGAATTGTACATTTTCTGGTGACTTCACCCATATTATATATAGAGAAATACCCACTGGCTAAGGAAAGGATTTTTTTGTGAGAATTCCTTCAGTTGCAGTTGAGCCCCAATAACTAAAAGCACATAAATCACTACCATAAAATTCTAAACCTTGAGTTCTTAACTATTACATTATAATCTTCAAATCAGGTTTCAAGCTGACTAAACATTTTCATCTATGCAAGTAATGTATAAGGATGAAACAGGTAGAAGATTTGCATTTTTCATTCCTTCACTTGTAAGTAGAAAAATAATTCCTTCCTATGTGAAATTCCCTGCAAATAGGAACCAAAGAAAGAGAGATATGTGAGGAAATACCCACAGACAAGTTTCATTACCTTAGCTTACCCAACAGGCCCCTGTTACAACATAAGAAGTCCTTACTGGTACACCAGAAAATGTACAATTCGCCTTTACCAATCCTATCAAATAACCCAAATTTAAGACAAAATTCAGGTTAATAATATAGTTTTACAAAGACGGAACTGATATTTTGAATCGACCTAATACCAAATAAAATATATACCTAATATTTATCATTTTCGGCCTAATTTCTCAGAATTTAATAAATATGCAGAGCTCCAAATTGTACATATTCTGATGATCTGACCCTACTTAAAATGGCCTTGCTGAGATAGTGTTCCTTCCTTATATAGGACATTCCTATTGTAGAACTTCAAAAATACAGCCTTACCAGCTGTTTAACAAGGACAAATAGCTAAGGAAGGTCACTAGTCAGTAAGGATTTGTTATGCCATGAGCCCTAGGCTCTGCCATCAACTGTAACTGTACATACATATAATGTGACTCCCCGTAACGACCACATGTCTCCCTATATTGTAAGGCCCTAACACGGTTGTATCACTCAGGAGGAGTGAGAGAAACGGCCATAGACAGGGTCACTTGAGGCAGGAAAACGAGACTGGTCATATATGGGTGAAGCCGCCAGAAAATGTACAATTCTCCTTCACCAATCCTCTCAAATAATCCAAATCTAAGACAAAAATGGGTTCAAAATTCAGTCCAAGATAACCAAACAAATTGTTTGAATTAAGGCTATATCAAATATAGTCAGATATACCTAGTATTTACCATGTTTTATTCTAATTTAACCAGATTTACTAAATTTGTAGAGCTGCCGATTGTACATTTTCTGAAGATCTGACCCTAAAGCTCCATTCTCAAGTATTATGACACAACAAATCGTACCAAATTCACTCATATTATGACTTGGATTTATCAATATTCTGCTGCTGTTATATGTTTATACAAGCATTTGTAATCACCAAGTGACAACGCCCGCCAGTGAGCAATAATGGTTGAAGTCATTTTTTGAATACATTTTCTTTTGCGAGTTTTGACTTATTTTGCTGTAACACACCACATGTTATCGGTTTGAATGAAAAACAAAAAAAAACTTGGTGATGGTACTACATGGATCAGATCGTCAGATAATATACAATCGCTCTACACATTTAGTTGATACTTCTAATTTAGGTTGAAAAGTGACAAATACAAGGTCAATCTGAGTAAATATTGTATGGCTTAGATTCAAATAATCTGTTTGGTTATGTTGAACTGTATTTTGTACCTCATTGCTGTCTTGAATTTGGGATATTTGAGAAGATTGGTGACGTTGAATTGTACATTTTCTGACAATCTGACCCTCATACTCATCATCTGGTGAGAAAACAAGAAGGAAGGAGGATGAGAAGGAAGCCAATTAGGTGGACTAATATTATAAATAAGGCTTGTACTGTGTCATTATTTATCCACATAGCATACATGGGTCAGATTTTCAGAAAATGTACAATTGGCAGCTCTACGCATTTAGTAAATTCTGCTAAATTAGGCTGCAATTTGGTCAATACTAGGTAAATTCGAGTATATTTGGCATTGCATTGATTCTAGCAATCTGTTTGGTTAGGTTGAACTGTCTTTTGAACTTTATATTCGTCTGAAATTTGGGTTATTTGAGAGGATTGGTGAAGGTGAATTGTACATTTTCTGGCGATTTCACCCATATAGTATAGCACATAATACCAAAGAGGTTCAATACTTATTAGTATATAAAGTCTTTGATAATACTCCATTGTTCTCCTTTGTTTGCAGCAACACAATATATGGACTTTGTAGCGCATCCGAAGATGCAGCGGATTCGGGAGCGCACCACGTGGGTCCATCTAACGGTTCCGGGACAGGATACAGACTCCCCTGACCTTCCACCCTCGTAAGTACAATTCAAATATATGATCCGTTTTAGGAAAATGAGTCATAAGTCGCAAAATATGGATTTTGAGATATCACCATATTTGAAAAGATGAGACCAACCCGATTCCAATGAATGTAAACATTAAGGACATCTAATAAGTACTTTTATCTTTTTAGTTAGATATTTTTATTTTTGAAAAAAAAAAGTTTGCAATATTTCTGGGTGGATACTTACCAGTAAAGTAGCTAAATATACTCAATGGGATGATCTTAGAAACGCACCGATGTAATTAATAAACAGTCTTGAAATTTGGTAGATGTATTGATACAACCACAAGGACTAGGCACTCCAAAAATGAAAATATTCCAACAAAGAGATCTTGTAAGTAAACGACTTTGAAAAACACCAATTTTGCGACTTGTGACTTATTTTCATGAAACACTTCATGAAACACAAATGTTTATTTCTGATTAGTACATAAACGTAATAAGGCTCAGCTATCTGCATTATTAGCAGGTCTTCTTATAGCTCGCCTGTACAGGTTTTGGTCATACATACACGTACCATCAAGATAATACTGTTTTCCTCATTTCCAGCTTGATTCACAGGATATACTAATACTAATTTAGCTTTTAACTACATAATTTAGTTATGATACAACTATGGACGGAGATTGCAATATTGGGACAGATTTCTTTTGAGAGAATTGGTGAAGGGGAATTGTACATTTTTTGGTGACTTCACCCATATAGAACATAACAAATATATGAAAGACAATTTACCATTACAACGGTTCTTACCAGACTTGTTCAATTCAAGTCGAGTTATAAATGTAATAATAATAATTATTATTATTCATATTAGGATTAATTTACCTATTAGTTATTAGGATTAATTAACATATATACAGTAATCAGGATAAAGCTTTGTATTTGTTCCTGTAACTTAGTCAATACAACATTTATCACAACATTCATGGACTTTAACTTTCTTTGGTACATTTATTAATACACATTGGAGATGATTCTGGATTATGTAAACTATATACCAATTTCATTATAATTATATCATTGGTTGACAACCATTATAAAATCAATGTACCTATTATTCCAAATAAAAGGATCAGTCGGAATGAACACTTTGAGCACCCCAAGTCCGATAAGAAATGAGATGAAAGCTGTATTCTCAGCTATTACGACGAAACAAATCTTACTAAATTCTATTATGATTTATACGACTGAATTCATTAATATACTACTGCTGTACATATGTTTATACAAGAATTTGAAGACTAATCACCGAGAGAAAACTGCAGCTGGTGAGCGATAATAAGTGAAGTCATCATAGGAAGATATTCGGACAGGTCCTCCAAATAGAAATGAGGACGTTTTAGAAGCTCTGTTGCAAACACAACTGAACAAAATCTCTTAAAATGTTAGTCAAATGACTTTTAGATGGGTCTGAATAGAATTTATAGCAATGGGTCATCGTGATCAGTGGATCAAGCCCTTAACAGTGAATTAATAATAATGGTGGCAGGAACCCAGTTCTAACTAAGCCTTAAAAAGACAGAAGAAGTAGAAGGAGAAAGAGAAGGAGGCTAATCGCTCATTGACTTTGATTAATTCGTGATTTGGCCTTTTTCCACCCTAACAATTGTGTAAGAGGTTAATTGTAGTCTGACAAAAGGTGTCCCCAGGCTGATGGTCATCCATGGAATTGGATACATTCATTAACACATTAAACCGTTATTTTGTTTGTACAAATGTATTTATTCAAGAATTCAACCGTTAATCAATGTCCAAGTGAAGAGAGAGTGCGATGTAAAATTGTGTGATCGACCCCGGAGGAGAAAAGGATTTGTTGATAGACTGAATAAAAACTTTGAAAAAAAAGAAAAGAATTTAACCGTTACAGCACGCTCATCGAATAATGGTCTTCGTTGTGCCCTGAAATTAAGCATTGATCAGAATATTACAATGAGGTGAAGGAAGTAAATAAGAGAGAATCAGTTTAAATATTAAGATATAGACACCAGACACACATAGTTGTATGAATATACGCTTCACATTAAGAGTATGAGATAGAAATGAAAAGATGAGTTATAACGACGGGTGAAGGCTATAAAGTCATATAAAGGCTATGTGCGTGTTGGAGTATAGTGTTTCCCAAAATTAATAGGTCAAATCCGATAAAGTTGTTTAGATATAGTAGAATAAGAAATGAATTAACAAGGTTTTCAGTTATGAGGAAGAGAAAGTATGGTAGAAGCAATGGGAGAAATTGAGGGAGATATTGTGAATAAGTGGTAAAAACTACATCATTGCACATATATATGGGTGAAGTCGCCAGGAAATGCACAATTCATCTTCAACGATCCTCTCAGAAAAAACAAATTTGAAGCATTAATGAAGTTCAAAATACGGTTCAACATAACCGAACAGATTGTATTGAAACAAGGCCATATCAAATATACCCAGATGTACCTAGTATTTATCATTTGGAGGCTTAATTTTAAATTTACTAGAAATGACTCCAAATTTTAATATGTAGAGCTGCCAATTGTAGGTTGCTAGGCGACTTGGTCCATATAGATTGATCATAATAGCCTACCGCTGGTTCCAAATCTTTAGTTAAAAGAATATATGGGTCAGATTTTCAGAAAATGTACAATTGGCAGCTCTACACATTTAGGCAATTCTGCTAATAAGGCTGATAAATGATGAATACCGGGTATATCTAAGTATATTTGGTATCGCATTGTTTTAAAGTATCTGTTTGGTTATGTTAAACTGCATTTTGAAGCTCGTTTTAGTCTTAAATGTGGGTTATTTGAGAGGATTGGTGAAGATTAATTGTACATTTTTTGAAGATCTGACCCATATAGGGGAGGAGGTTGGTGGATGGGCACAAGAATGGATGGAGTAAGCTATACTATTAGACATGGTAATGCCTTTTGCCTATGCTCTATTTATTTTAATTATATTTATATCATTTATATTTGTTTTTTAGATACGTGTTCCCAACAATGCAGAAAATTGGAGAAGACCTCGTACATGTTCTCGACCAACTCAAGTGAGTGCTTAAGTTAAATTCATCTCAGATATAACACTTTTACTATTTACACTTTTAAACCTCAAATGAAATTTTGAAAATAAAAACAATTAACTATTATTGCAACATCGTTCACTATGGGAATCTAGTTACAGAAATTAAACATTTTCCCAAGCCCAAGATATCATTTTATATAATATCTAATATTTATTTTATATAATATTGTCATGTATAAAAGGTATAAAAGGTATTCAACTACAACAGGATCAACAATTAAGCATCAAGGAATACTCCAATATAATACAATTTAATTTAATATAACATAATATGTTGGATTATATAGTACATATGTTATTGTTATAATGTCCATTTGTTGTATTGGTTTCACACTGTATGTATGTTTGCAGGATTAAGGACGTTGTGTGTTTTGGAGAGGGTGCAGGAGCCAACATCCTTGCTAGATTTGCCGTGAGTGTTACAAAATAACCCAAATAATTGATTTTTTTTCATGCGTTGCCTTTGAAATCATATTAAGCAAGAAAATTAGTGCTCCGCTCCTATTTGGCTGTCAATGCAAAGATGATGCAGCCACCGATAAACCAATTCAAACTATTTTGCTAGGGGGAAAAATCCTATAGAACCAAATCTTCTGTTATTGAATTTCCTTTGCCACTATTTCCAGATGGTACACACAAACCGAGTGATGGGAGTGTGTCTAATGCATTGCACAGGTACAACGGCCGGCTTTCTGGAGTCACTCAAAGATAAGGTAATATTCGGTAATTTCTAATGTTTGTACACATTTTTTTTAAATCACACAAATACTTCTAGCAATGAATAAAACCAATAACACCATTTCAACCTGGAGAAGTATTTTTAAAACTTATCTACCAATGCCTGATATCAATTGTACAGTTTTTCACTTGTTTATCAATATTTTAACGGATAAAATACAGATCAATATCAATTATCCTTTCCTGTATCTTCATACTGGTCCAGATGTTGTTGATTTCTTTTTGAATGTGTATCACTTCTTTCATCTCACTAGCTTCAATAAACCTCATGAAAGCATCATAAAGGGTGGTCTCCACTGGCTGTGGTAAGCTCTGCGGTAAGCCTTGCGATGGTTTGTGCTGGTTCTGTAGGTGGAGAGGAATGACGAGGTCCTTGCCTACATGGTGGCCATGTAGACAGGACCTCGCAACTTCTCACCATCACAGCACCATCGCAAGGCTTACTGCAGAGCTTATCGCAGAGCTTATCGCAGCCAGTGGAGACCACCCTTAACATTGTTCCTTGAGCATGTGTACTTGACATTGTTGCTGTTAAAAGTGTTTATCACATGTTCGTTGAAGATCTGCCTATGATAATAATCCGCAGGTTATCAACTGGAAACTGGATAACATCGGAATGAACCCTACAGCAGAGGCCTATCTCGTCCTCCATCGGTACGGATCGGTAAGTCAACATCTATTTCATGAGCAATTTAAGGCTTTTGGAAGAAAACTTGGAAATCGAACCAGACCAATTAAACTATATCCTGCTAATTTGGTTCTGATCAAGTTCACAAGTCATGATGAAGGCTACTTGACCATTTCACTGCAGAAAAGCCTCCTATTTCTCCAACACCTCAATATTCAATATTCACAGATTGGAACGACGCACACAAGCGCAATCAACACACATTCAGTGCTTTGGATATGTGTATTGCTCAACACACAAGGATCCTATAACATATCGAAGTCGTTATGACTAAAATCCTGCCCACACACAGCCGATTTGGCTCCCGATTGCCCTCCCGATTTTGGTCTCCCAATGAATCCGATGACTTCATTTCAAATCCTGGTTTATGTTTTTTAAATAACATAAACCAGTATTGGAAATTAAATCCTAGTATTCATCGGGAGACCCAAATCGGGGGGCAATCGGGAGCCAAATCGGCTGTGTGTGGGCAGGGTTTTAAACGAATACAATATCCCATTGATCTGTTGATTAATCACGATATCATCCCAACATCCCTGATGAAGATTGTTTCCTCCCCGAGATTCTAATTTCAGCGCCATTAATGTTAATCGGAGGAGCATGGATCTAAATTTGCATGATATTTTCCCTCCTCAACATGACCTATTGGTGTATGTAATTCCCTTAACATAATCAATATTCTCGCTAAATCCAATGGCTAGGAATCGACTATCTTAATCGGTTCGATCTCAAGGGACGAAATGAACCTTATAACACAGGATTTGTATCCTGTACAAATACATAACAAATAATAACCTGGATGGCTATTCGGTATTGTTTAAAAGAACCTTATATGATCAATTTCATGCAATAGTACTATAGAATTTAACGTTCTGGTCTTTGCAGTTTTCTTAGCTAGAGTTTTACAAGTTTCATATCTCATATATGTTATCTGAATTTGGTTGTCTATAAATAAACTATATTTCACCAAGCAACATATACTATTAGGCATAAGAGGTCATTGCTATTGACAGACATCTTATACTCTGACTCCTTATGAATTTAGCCCCAGGCTAAAGTAAGTGAACACCGTTAATTATACAAGCTACACGCCTAATATAGACCCCGTCTAACCTTTTCAGGGACGAAAGATTCCCCACCTCAGAGCCAACAGACTTAGGCATTAGCAAAGTATGCTAATAGATAGATTAAAAGCATCCTAATGAGTATGATTAATACCAAGAGCGTGTTTTAGATAAATTTATGTACACTAATGGCTTTGTAGTCGTGGGTCACATCCAGCTTTTCTATTTTGTCGATAATTTATACAGTCAACACTTATCATACAAACACTTATAAGGGGTGGTCTCCACTGACTACGATAAGCTCTGCGCTAAGCCTTGCGATTTTGTTGCGATGGTTTTATATGTGGGGAGGAGTGATGAGGGGGCCTGTGAACCATATAGGGAGGTCCTCATCAGTCTTCTCCACCTACAGAAACATCGCAACACCATCGCAAGGCTTACCGCAGCCAGTGGAGACCCCCCTTATATAGAATCAACTTAGTTGTCCAGGCTATAGATTAGCCTCAAGCTTATGAGACAGTGTTCATCAGGCTATACACTCATATTTCTAAAAACTAAGCAAAACAATCCCTATGAATAATCCAGCCATGATAGAATGATTTAATATAATACAACATAGATCATTAAATCAATTTTACGATTAATTAACTTAATTATTGATTAATTAACTTAATATTGTAAGTGATTTACCGTTGATGTTGCATATATAACAACATTAGGCCCTCGGATCAGGCGGAACACAGAGCGAAAATACCACGCCAAAGGTAGTTCTCTTTCTTCCCTAGCATAGACTGCAGAAAGACTGAAACTTAATTAAAGTGTAGCTACAATAACAATAATATTGGTTATGATTATGCATACTACTCTAACATGAATACCATCAATACTAGAATCAAGGGGTGGAGGTGTATTGGTGGTATCCGCTCTCTACATGTATTAAACCCTGCCCACACACAGCCGATTTGCCCCCGATTGCCCCCCGAGTTGGGTCTCCCGATGAATCCTAGGATTTCATTTCAAATCCTGGTTTATGTTATTTCAAAAATATAAACCAGAACTTGCAATGAACTCATAGGGTTCATCTGATAACCCAAATCGGGAGGCAATCGGGGAACAAATCGGCTGTGTGTGGGCAGGGTCTTAGTTATATACCATGCACGATTATACATACAGAGGACATTGCAGTGAAAGGAAAAGTTTTATGTAGACGCAACTAATTCTAATCATTCATTATCATAGTGTTAAATATTATATTCTGTGCGCTACTGGCATATGTTCGCCTTGTCATAGACAATATTTGGTTACATTTCTCATTTGTGATGTGTTACAGTGAAATAAGCCACAAGACGCAAAATTCATATTTTTTAGAGCATTTTATTGACAAAATCTTTTTGAAGGAATGTTCTTATAATGTTGGTTATCTACCGTTTTAAGTAGTATGAATATATATATGTACCAAATTTCAAGACAGAGTATCAAATAAATACATGCATTTCTAAGGTCATCCTATAGAGTATATTTAGTTACTTTACTAGTTTTTGTCCACACGGAAATATTGCAAACTTTTTTCAAAAATAAAAATATCAAACTTAAAAATATAGAAATATTTATTAGATGTCCTAATGTTTACTATCATTGATCTTATCTTTTCAAATATCATAATATCTAAAAGCCCGTATTTTTGCCACTTGTGACTCATTTTGCTGTAACACATCACATTTGATAAGCGTGAAAAACAAACCAATTGGATCAGCTTCTTCTTATTATCAGTATGCTTTAGAAGTTGCCCCCAAGTTGTCCCCCTCGTTCAATCCATTCCTCCCAGTCACCTCATATCGATGTCTTTATTTTCTGCTTGTTCTATGCCTTGCAATGCTTTCAGATAATCCGGATAGGTAAAGTGACGCGTCGATCCTTAAGACATATATACTACTACTAGCCCTGTTCAGATAATTCTTAAGACGATTGTCAGCTCTCTATGTTGTTATATTCTTAATCATACATCTCTCACTAACTTATATAATATTACGTATTTGAAGAATTACTGTAGGGCTATTATAAGTGATGATTTTCCACCACGAGACAGCTCATTTAGGAAAAGTGAGGGTGTTGATTAGCAACACCCTTGTGACTTGTCCTAGATTACTATCATGGCGTGTGTGCGCATGCGCCGTAGTCACGGGTTGTAGCGGGTTTAACTCACGAACACTATTTTTTACCTTTTTCCTTTCGTTTCCGTTTTCCTTGACTACATTTGAACATGCACGCCAGATATTCGGCATTTTTCGTTCCTTGTGTTCAGTTTACACACTGCTGTCTATTTGGAATTCTCACTCCAATATTTATGATGCATGATTTATATATTAGCATGGATGAATTTCAAGGCAAATCCATTCAGAGAAGGAATTGCTTTTCAAATTGGTATATTATCGTGTCCAATTTCAGGCTTATTTGGACGGCTGTCAGAATTTTGCTTGTCCTGTCTAATTATATATAAATTTATAATTACCATGAGAATAGAGAATGGATATAAGCTGATTTATCTATTTCTTGCCAAATTAATCACTATTCCATTGCGATTTCCTCATCAGATATGATCAAATGATTTGGAAATAAAATGTTCAAATACCGTACCAAACTCAGTCGCCTGCTCTCAAACATTTGAATCATGCTTCATATATGTGACTCTTTCTCCACCAATAATATACTTATCCTTATAGAAAACGACTGAAAAGTTCTCTAATTTCACTTCTTACTTTTCTAAGAACATTTCTATGATTTACCATACAAATTTGCATGTCTCTTCCTTAATTTGTTCCTCATTCGAGGGTGGGTGTGGTACACCCTATTGGAAACCCATTCCTGAGTGATTTTATATACTATAAGAGACCCTTCTTTAGTGAGGGTAGATTTAATAAGAGTGTAGCCCTTGATAACAACAGGGTGAGTGCAAGGAGCTTCTGTATGGGTCAGCAACCCATAGGTTCCTAAACTTCCATCGTAATCTTATAACACTAGTAATAAGGGAATTATATAGCTGTCAGGTCTATCATGCAGCGATCCTCTACCCTGGGTTCTCCACCAGTCTTTTGTATGCATCTAATATATTTGAAGATGGATGTAGACGTTCATTTAAAGATGATATTCGATAGAGTTGTGCTTAGTGTTCTTTATTCCATAATTGTTTTATCCTTTCATGGTCAGCATTATTAAAGTTCGCCGATTTGTTTCTTATCCCTCTACCATGCTAACCTTCTAATGTTGTCTCTCCACTTTTTTCCATATTTATTCACGATGACCTTGAACTCTGACCTACAAATGGCCTTGACCTTACGTGTAGTCGACACCTGAGGTAATGTACTGTGGACGTTGCGATGCAATCCCTTTCCCTCTTCCTTTTACCCGAGATATATTCATATTTGCATTTTCTGTTCGTAAGATTTAAGAAAGGTTTAGATCTAGATCTTCTTCACAAACTGGAATCACTCAAACACCAACAAAACGCACTTCTGACGTGATGACGAATCTAAAAAGTCTTTTTCCATCGATGATACATTTCTCTCTCTCTCTCTTTCTTTCTCACTCTGTCTCTCCCTACATCTATCTTTTTACCTTCAACGTACAAACTCAAGTCATAGAACGCACACATAGCTCTAAGTAGAACCACATTCATACATAGAATCAATCATCATCAAGTCAAACCTCAACTTCTTCATTAACCGAATGCAAAATGAGAAGAAGGAATTGATAATTAGTTTCTATGTTAAAGTTGCATCCTTTGTAGCGATGATTTGGGTGATCCATTCACCATTTGCCCTCCTCTGTGCATCAAAGAGACATTTAGAGAAGATCTCCCTTAACTAATGAAACTAAATACAATAGTGCACGTTTGTTACCAAGAAGGTAGTCCACCTGTCTGAAAACTCCTCCTCAATGCAACAAATTCCATACTTAGTTAATTCTTCTAAGTAACTCAGTAATCTCCTTATTTTTAAGTCTTGATCTCACATTAAAAATAGCCATTGATGAATGATTGCATATTATCCCTACCTCCATTAATTATGATCATGTTCAACTTTATTCGTATGATCATCGAGTAAATGTGTAGACGAGAACTCTCATGGATATAGTGCATTTAAATTAGAAAAACACGTGTGTGTCATCTCTCCACGTGTTTTTCATGATGTCCTACATACCTAAACTATAGTTTATTATGATGATATCAAGATATTGAAGTATTGTGTTAGATAAAGCCGTGGTAATGTGAGTGTAAGAGTGGTAGAGTTATTTTCTAGCAAAAAGATAATACTTGTAACATGTCTTGGGTATTATTATTCTAACAAAATTAAACCTTTATTTCGATTTTGAGTTTTTACCGCTGTTGCCAATTTCTATTTAATCTGTCGCCTCGCTCTCTTTTCTCTCTCCTGTCTATTTCATGCTTGAATCTCATTTGGCCCCGAAGGCTTTTGAGGTAACATTTGCTTGACGGGTTTGGATTTTTAGTTCCTTACTTTGCTCTTCCCATTTCTGTAATTATCTTTAATTATCAATCAATTAATCTATATTTTCCTGAATCGTTGGTATTTCATTGGTCTGGTAACAGTTTGCACTCTTAGATTCCTCCTTCCCTCACAATCATATTCCGTCTACTTAACTTTAGACATCAAGTATATAGATTATATAAAGACATTTCTTAGTTGTAATGCTAAATATTAGATATATGAGAAAGGAAATAATAGATAAGATGTTAATTACTTCATGAATCTTCGGTTATATTTCAAGAATAGGGCTAATTAAGTTAGTTAAGTTCTCTAATTTATAAATTAAGTTAGAGTATATTCAGAACTAAGTTCAGATAGATTCCTACAAAGTATCTCCATATATATAATATATGTATTCTTATGCCCAGTTTTGCAGCATGGTCCTTTGAAAGCATGGTTTCATATAATGCAAAAAATACCCTGAGAATCGTATTAAAAAAAAGAAAAGAAAAAAGCCCCCAAGCATGTTATCTATCCCATGTAAAAATTATAAAAGGTAAATGAGTGTACATAACTCCTGCATTTTGTTTTTAAATAAATCATTCTATGCTGATTTAAAAAGCCTCATTCGTGAATAAATTAATTCTAAAAGCACTAATTAATAAGCTGAAGATATTTATAGATAAACGTCATACATAGAGAATGGATCATTAAACTGTTAAATCTGTCATTATAGATCGTTGGATTTATTATTGGAAATTATATCATCATTTCATTATCCGATTACCCTCAGATTCAAAGATAGTTTGAATTTTCACGTACATAGCCGGTATCAATGGGGTTTTACCGTTCCAGATTTCGATGCGAATGCTGTTGTCCTCATTCAACATTTTACTCACTTTATCCTCCTATACAAGGCACCTTTGTTGATAAATAAGACTGGTTTTTCCTTTTGGCACATGAATTTTCCTCTTGCAGTTGGACGAGCCATATACGACGCATCCAATCTTCTATTTCTAATGGCTTTATTTCACCCGAAGTATTTTTCCATATCGTGACAACGTATATCGTACACTATTTTTGACCTTAATATAATAGATTCTTAGATGATGTAACCTACTATCTTCTTTGTCGAAGTCTCACAAGAAACTCTAGCGATCAAACACTATATATATTTTCAATCATCTTTCAATTTTATCCTCCAATATTTTAGATTTTCAAATCCCATTCGTAGAAACGGATAGCTATATATGTAAAATATACATGGTCGAAATTTTCTTTCTTCAAAAACTTTTGATATCGTTCGTTTGAAAAAGACCTCGGGTCATTGTTGGTCTTTTTGTCTTGTCTATCGTGTGATTCTTTTCAGACTTTATACTGCACCATTGATTTCATGCAATTAACAATCGTGTGGGTCTCCAGCTAATCTACATTTCATACGCACCAGTTTGAATTCTTTCAACTTTATTAACCATTTTATGAAGCTTAATATGTGAATACATACTCATTGTATTGAGCATGTCAAATTTTCGATTTAAAATTTTGAACTTTAGAATCACCTTTCATTCAATTAGAAAATAAGCACTTATAACATAGTGACACAATTCAATGTCAGTTCATAGATATAACTAGAAATAGTTGAGTTATGATATCTATGTATATTACACATTCGGGTTAACTGACGAGTGCCTCAGAATATCGCATAAAGTTGTAACTGGGTAACTCACAAGTGGGTTGCGACCGTGCAACGCATGCGATATTCCAAGCAGTCGCGAGGCACGCATCATCTAATATATGCCTTCAATCTAAATTTTATATTTATATCATAAATCCTATTTTAAAGCTGACCAAATGATACCAAATCTTATCCCACTAGTTGGATAACACTGATCTGTCATAACCCATTCTCAGACCAACTATGTACATAATAAAATTCATATATTCTGCTTCATGGGTGTCCCCTCTAGTGTAGACATAACCATATATCTATCAGGAATATACATGTTGGCTAATTGAAACTCACCTTTTCAGTTCCACAAGGCGGAAGATAAACAACAATTGAAATCCGCCATTGATAATTATCAATCTAACCTCCGAACAAGAAGCAACCCCAAGAACCTCAAGAAGTTCGTCGAAGCATTCCTTAAGTAAGTGTTAAGGGCCTAGTCCACCAAGCCGATTCTCATGCGATTTTGCGCCGCAGAGGACTCTTTTGCACTAAATTCTGTGCGAATCGCATGAGAATCGGCTTAGTGGACGAGGCCCATTAGATATCCAGGGCATGCTTGTTATGGTTACACAGGTGATCATCGTAATCTGTAATAACGATTATAATGAGACAGGCTTAAAAGCAGTTCTTATCGTTAGTCTTTATTACAGTTAAATTCAATGTGGCTCACATACAACGTATATTGTCTAACGTTATACGATACGATTACGAGTACATACAGCAACAGTTCAAGTACGATACGATTACGATAAATACCACGAGCAATTGTTGAACAGAAATCAAAATTTACCCTGAAAGAGTCTTTTAAAGGAATATCGGCAATATACATGTATACACATTTTCTATCAATATGTTAAATCTAAAACTAATATAAAATCATAGAAATAAATATTTTTCTTTTAAATGATCGTTTCATTGTTATAAAAAGTGCTGATTTTAGGCTATCAATATACATACACAATCTGCACATAGTACATACCTTCTTTATTCATTTCTGTTTAGTGAATTAGCGCAGGGGAAGAACATGCTTTTTCAGTGGAAATACATTAATTTCTATTTTTGAAATACCCCCGGGTCTTGAATAATTGTTCTCAAGTTTACCATGATTGTAATAAACTTTCGTAAGTATCTTATCGCCACCTGATACACGGTGCAGTCACGATATTTTCTTCTCTTAGGTATTGCTTGACATGCCCACCAATTGTTCACCTAATATTAACGTCAATTCTATTACTTTATTTCCAGACGTACGAATATTGTCACACCTGAGAACGTTAAAAAACTCTCGTAAGTAGCACGAATTGTTCTTAAAGGCCCTATCCACTAAGCTGATTCTCATGCGACTCTCACAGAATTAAGTGGCAAAGAGTCCCCTGTGGCACAAAATCGCATGAAAATCGGTTTAGTGGACTATGCCCTTTGGAAATATGATCTTATAGTAATAATATTCATAATAGGAATTGCTTTTTGTGAGGAAGTTTATTTCAACTGGGCTTGGGCAATAGTCAAAGATTTGGTCAGAAAAGGGGGTGTAACGGATATAATGATATCTCAAAATCCATTTTTTTCGACTTGTGACTCATTTTCCTGTAACACATCACATATAGTGCAACGGGTGCTTTTAGCAGTCACCCCATGCACTGAGGCGTTGGTAGAAGCAGTGGCAGCCAGTGAAAGCATTGGGTTCTACCGGCAGTACTACCTCTCTCGCTCCTCCTGTACCTACCTATATACAATGACTACCAGTCTATGCCATGGAGGAGGAGGGCTAGCTGCGGTAGACGCTATGCTGCGTTCGTCTGTCCTCCTACCTCTACCAAATGAGTATTCTATACTCGTTGCTTTAACCATACCTTCCCCCGGCTCCTCCTCCTCCTCCTCCTACTCAACCCTCCCCTCCTTTTATTCCTACCCCAGTCAAGGCCCAAAACCTCTCAGATCAGATAAGAATGACATGCATGTGATTGGACCCCTATTGCGCTAGTGACTATTCGGGCCCAGTAGTAGGCATCGTAAAAGGATTATAATAGTATTTTGCGGTCCTAATGAGACTATAATGGCATTTTACGGTTTCCAGCGAGAGGCTTTCCCTCGGTTTGGAGGGACTCTCTCATCTTTGAGCCTAGACAGTACACTACCCTTCGCTCCTTTTCTTCCTTCTTCTCCCTCCTCCTCCTCCTCCTCCTGGTCCTCACTCTCCATCTCCTCCAGCGCCTTGTGTGGTTGCTATAGCGACGCACCCAAAGTCATTGAAATTAGCCCCCCGCCTCCCGTGATTGAGAATCTGTCGTTGTTATGGCGACGGAGATTTAGAGGCAATTCTTAGAATGGGAATTGTTCATTCAATGCGGATAGCTGTCATCAGAAAATACACACCCATGCGCCTTCCTTCCTTCCGTCTTCCCTCACTCTCTCCCCCCCTCTTTCTTTCTATATATGTGTAGAGGTTAAAGGGGCTATATATTTTGACGATATGTCATTTAGAAATATGTCTGTAGTTTTCGATGACCTGCACAAGTAAGAACATTTGTGTGGAATACCAACGCTATATTCCTTAGATTAATTGATATTTGTTAATGAAGAATGTAGCAGAGATTCCATTGGGGAATTTAAACCTGAGAGAGATGTAACTTGACCATAACGTGCTGCCCTCAGTGCATGTTGAAGGGATGTGAACTACAAGCGAGGCAGGAGGTACATCCTTAGAGTTTTAAACTCTTCAATACTCGAAATATGTATTACATACGTTAATGCTCCCAGGTATTCATTACGAATATACTAATCTAGAACATGGTTGGAATTCAAGCAGACTTTCCCAAAATCGGGAGCTCAGTGATATGTGTCACTCTAATGCTAATATTATTTTTTAAAAAAACATTTTCATTGGCCACATTACATTACAAAACATTATTTCATCTTCATTTTCAAATACGCATAACAGACAGAGCTGTTATTCTTCATGCGTTGCCTTACAATTTAAATAAATACCCTATCAGACATTGAATAATGTGATTTTGGTGTTTCCATTACCATCTACAATTATATAATTCCAAAATAATAAACATTTGACTGGTCTATGCGCCACGATTGTTTACCTTTAACATCAATCTTATCCTGTGTGATAAATGCCTATACGAGGCGGAGCGGTGCACTAAGCATATTTAGTTTAGTTATTTCTCAGGGTTCCAGACTTGGTAAATAATCATTCTGAGGATTGATTCCGCACTGGATGCATCCCACCCGTATGACTATGTCAGTCTAGGCCCAAAGATGAGAGAGACCCTTCAAACGGAGGGAAATCCTCTCGCCTCAAACCGCAAAGTGCCATTATAATTCCATTCAGACCGCAAAATGTCATTATACTCCCATTAGAACACCTGGTCATCGGTCGGGAAACCGATTAGCGAAGTAGGCGTTCAATCATTGACATACTATTTTTATCTGATCTGAGGGTTTGGGCCCAGACGGATGTAGTTATAAGGATAATTTCTTTACCCTAAATCATTTAATATATTGATATAGAGGTCTCTATACAGACAATGCTTTTATGTATTCCTGCAGTAGAAATGTCCTAGACCAGGAAAAATAACTTAGCATGGATCATTTTAGGTAAGGATTTCTCGGTCTAGGCTCAGAGTTGAGAGAATCCCTCCAAACTGAGGGAAAGCCTCACGCTCCAAACCGCAAAATGCCATTATAATCCAATTTAATGTGCCCTACTACAGGCCCGGGAAAGCCATTAGCGCAGTAGGCGTCCAATCACTGTTCGTATGAAACAGGCCACATCAGTGAAAAAAGCACGATTTTTTACTCATTGTTTCGTTCTTTACCAACCCATCTAGAAGTCATTTGTGATGCGTTCCAGGAAAATGAGTCTTAAGTCGCGAAAATTAAACTTTTAGATATCATCATATTTGAATAGATGAGACCAAGCCGATTCCAATGAATGTAAACATTAATGACATTTAACAAGTACTTTTATCTTTTTAGTTAGATATTTCTATTATTGAAAAAAACTTTGCAATATTTCTGGGACAAAAATTACCAGCAAAGTAGCTAAATATACTCAATAGAATGATCTAAGAAACGGACTGATATGATCAATAAACAGTCTTGAATTTTGGTAAATGTTTTCATACAACCACAAGGACTATACACCCCAAAAATAAAAATATTCTAACAAAGAGATCTTGTAGGTAAATGACTTTGAAAAACACAAATTTGGCGACTTGTGACTCATTTTCCTAAAACACATCACATTTGTGGGATTTTGTCCAGTTGTTTTTGCTATAGACCTTCATAAACGTCCTTATTTGTATTTGGAGGACCCACCCAAATCCATTCTTGTGATGACTTCACTTATTATCGCTCACCGGCGGCTGTTTTCACTCAAACAATTCTACTTCAAATTATTGTAGGCTTATTCACATAACAGCAATAGAATATTGATAAATCCAGTCCTATAAGTCATAATATGAGTAAATTTGTTAGGATTTGTTTTGGTCATAAAAGCTGAGAGTATAACTTTAACCCATCTGCACTTGAGGCGTATTACCTCTCTGGCTCCTCCTGATATATCGATAAACAGACTGATCGGGCTTTTATGGTCACGTGCAAGAAACCCATTTACACATGCGCTAATAAAGCTGCTTATCTCACGGCATATAACAATTATCCGGGTCTTAAGGGAGAAGCACCTGCCACTGGAGAGCCACTGGCGATGTATTCTCCATCTTTTAATATCCTCCCTCGGATACATGTATGTGATGTGTTACAGAAAAATGAGTCACGAGTCTAACAAAAATTGTATTTCTCAGATGTTTTCAGTTTTGGGGTGTTGAGTGCTGCTAGTAGTATGAATAAATGTACCAAATTTTAAGGCTGTATATTGAATGTATTTATCCATATCTGAGGTTATCCTAGGGAGTATATTTAACTACTTTACTAGTTATTGACCATTTAGAAATATTGCTAACATTTTTCCATGCATAAACAAAGTATAGAAATACTAATTAGATATCCTTATGTTTACCATCTTTGGAATCTGCTTGATCTCATCTTTTGGAATATGATGGTATCTCAAAGCCCATTTTTTGGCGACTTATGGCTCATTGCTATAATATAACACATCCCATATAGCAATGGATCTTGAGGAATGGAACAACAAAGAAATTCTGTGAATAAAACACTTTGAAAAATAATAATTTTGCCACTCGTGACTCAATTTTATGTAACGCATCACTGGTACTACTGATACTACTCCCTTTCTGTCTCTTTTCTCTGTCTCTTTTCTCTGTCTCTCTCTCCCTTCTTCTCTATCTCTATCTCCTGGGTATGATCATAAACTGCCTCCCTCTCAGCTCTCCCGCCCTTGATATAACCATATTAAATGTGTTGATAAGGGCGTAAAGCAACCAATCTCACTCACTCCCTCTCAGCTCTCCCGTCCTTGATATAACCATATTAAATGTGTTGATAAGAGCGTAAAGCAACCAATCTCACTCACTCCCTCTCAGCTCTCCCGCCCTTGATATAACCATATTAAATGTGTTGATAAGGGCGTAAAGCAACCAATCTCACTCACTCCACCTCTGCCCAATAGACTGACTACTGTTCGTCTGATTACCGTATAACCTCCTATAAAGGTGCTACATCAATAGGATATCACATTCTGTTCTCATGTGAGATGATCTTAATGAGCTTTATATTATTTGTTTTATAACTTGTTAAATACTATTTTCTGATTGCTCTCAACAGACTGGTTCCTGTGTTGTTGATTACTGGGGCCAAGTCTGTGTTCAAGAACACAACGCATATGCTTCATCAGGCCATCGTCAAACACACAAATGATAAGACTAAAGTGGAATTCATTGAGGTTAATGGCATCGCAAACGTGCTAGAAGAAAAGGTAATGTTGCACTTTTGCTCTTTCTTGTATGTGATGTAGGTGTCAGTTTTTACTCTGAATACACTTTTACAAACACTATACATTGTATGATTGATTAGTATATATTTGCACTGGCAACAGGTTCTAACTCATCATTTCTCTATTTATAACTTATCTTTTCTTTTTATTTTATCGGAGAAACAATTTTGAGGTGTTTATTTTTCAAAACTGCACAATCAGCTGGCAGTTCTGCATTGTTTCGTGCAGTAGGAGACAAATAGGCTATGAAACTCTTAAACTTAGTTTAGATGAAACTAACATCCTGTACTGTATCCAAAGACTAGTTCATCTCTAAAATGTCTATTATATAAGTTTGTATGTACAGCAGTGTGCATGTGTTATTATGTATATTGTTTATTTCCGGATTCTGCACATAGCATTTTAATAAAGATATAACAGTTTACACCGCAAAAAAGGAACGGCCCACTTCTTTGGTAGCCAGAGCTCTTCCAGAGGGTCCCTTATAATAAAATTAGATAAAGTTAGGGAGAGAAGGTGATACAAAATGACTAGTTAGCTACGGGACCGCAATGGGATGCAGTAGCTATAGGTTCACTAAGGTGAAGACAAGTATATGTGTGTCCCTTATGTCCATGTACAACGTGTGAACATCGTCCACTGGCAGGTATTTGTTGGATTAGATGGGCTATCTACTTTTGATATTGGTGTACAGGTAGTCTACCCCATGTTCTAAAGTCTGATCATCGTCGCTGATCTGTATGAAATCTTGAATATCATTTTTAGGAATATTATATAACCTTGATCCACATTACTATGTAAGACTTGAATAAGTTATCCTGTTAACTTATTCAAGTCTTACATAGTAATGTGGATCAAGGTTATATAATATTCCTAAAAATGATATATCAAATTATATATATGCTGCGGTAGAAATAGAGTAAAAGAGCAGTTGGAAGGACTGCTACAGCAGAGGCTACCTCTTTTTTCCATTAGTAGTTAGCAAAAGACAATGGGTCAGTTTTTGCAAGTGTGCTGTTTTGCTTGAACATCATATTTCCTGTCCTATCATCAATAATATGTATTGGATCTTAATGATATTAGTGGCATTTCATTCTTATCAACAAGGGCTTTCATTCCACGTAACTTGTTCTAGGCTGGTACTAATATTTATTGTTGTAAAATACCAAAAACTATCAATAGAAAAAACCAATAAAGTAAATTTAAACGAGTTGAACAATACCTTCTGGTAAATATTTTGTTTCATTTCTCCAATACATCTAAATTTGTTATAATCTGTTTTTTGAGCATAAGAACTTGGTAACGCCCTCCCAAACACAATACGTATTTGTATTTAAGATTTGTATTCAGTCAAAAGCATTGTGTACAAGTACATTATTCTCCTAACCTAACCTTTAGTATACCACTGAATGGATATCATTCACCTGTACTGTAGGGTATTATACTCTGTTCTTTATGATTCTGTAAATCGGTGATTATTTTCAACCAGCACTCTGAGAATATTACCATTACTACAATGTTCCCTGGGTATATTTTCTCAGATTATCAAAATTATTGTGATGGATTCATATTGTATCAACGGAACATGTTTTCACAGATTTGATGGTGCTCTGATCACATTAAAATTTAAATGAAAGTAATCGCATTACCCGGCCACTATTTATTGTGAAGAGTTGAAGTATTCAGGAGATATTACCGAAAGGGCAAAACCCGATAACAAAGGATATAATACTTTGTGGGGTATGAACAATAGTTTAGTTTATTTTGCAACTCAACTCGAAGTTCTAAAAGGAATAGCAATCACCGGAAGAGCTACCAGAGATGACCAACCAAATTCAATAACATCAGCAATGACATCTTGACAATTGAAACGCATCACAAATGTGAAATTTTGTCAATAAAAGTTTAAAAAAAAATAAAAATAAATGAAGAATTTTTGTGAATTGAATTAAACCTCCGATAAAATGTTATGAATTTATACAAAATTGTTGTTTTCCTCACCAACTTGGTTACCGAATATATACTCCCATTTCAAAATTTCCATTTTTTCATTTTACCACAGCCGGAAAAGCTTGTGGAGTGCTTCCAGTACTTCCTACAGGGCCTAGGACTTGGTGAGTAGATACAAACCTCATAATAGTATTATTTATTTTCTAAAGCCTAAATCCACTGATCAAATTATCTCAGGGTGGGGTCAGGGTCGGTAGAGAAGCAGGGCGATGTTGTAAGTCAAGATGCATGTAAAGGGCCTTGTCAACTAAGCCGATTCTCATGAATTCTCATGATGCATTTATCATGTATTATTAAGATATGTGCTTGTGCGTGTTCCAGTGTCCTCTGTGCCCATGCAGCATGTTCAGAAGGCCGCTCGCCTCCGCTCCATGTCAATGGAGGAATACGACCTCCCGAAGTTGCGCACACGTTCCATGTCAGGCGGTTCTGGAGAGCAGACCTGCAGTCCCATCTCGGGCAGCCCTCCAACTGCCCCTAAGGTAGGTTTTTCACTTACAGTCCTGGCTTCATCCCCAAAGCAGTGATACCGATCTCAATTCTCCCTGACCCTCTGAACGACCAAATGCATATAAATTAATTTTCACTTCACCACAAATTGCTCAAGTTTCAGAGAATAGGGCTCTAGAAGCTAAACTGTATGTGTTTTTTTGTTATTTTGATGTGTGTGTGTGAGGGCTCACTGATGCCACACATAATTGTGGTTAGGCTGGTCGGTCCACTCGGTCTTGTTGATAACCCTTGCTTATCAAAATCCTGATCGAGGTCCTGAATTTGGCATAAGCTACTAGACTGCTTACTAACGTCCGAGTCTAGGCCCAAAGTTGAGAGAGTCCCTTCAAACGAAGGGAAAGCCTTGCGCCTCAAACCGCAACGTGCCATTATAATTCCATTGAGACTGCAAAATGTCATTATATTCCCATTAAAACGCCAAGTCTTAGGCTAGGAAACCAATTAGTAAAGTAGGCTGACATACCATTCTTATCTGAGCTATGGGTTTGGAACTCGAGTGGTCCGTCTAATTATTCTTTTATAGAATTTTATTTGAGCTTAAATTAGATGACAATCTACATGCTGTTACCTGTTGTAATGCTGTCGCTGAATAAACTAATCTAAAAGCTGTATTCCCAGATGTAATGTAAAAATAACCTTACCAAACTCTCATGTTAAGACTTACAGGACTGAATTAGTCTATATTCTGCTGCTAGTATGTGTTTCTACAAGAATTTGAGGTAGAATCGGTCAAGCAAAAACAGCAGCCAGTGATCGAGCGATAATGGGGAAGTCATCATAAGAAAGGATTCGGGTGGGTCCTCCAAACTTGAATAAGAACATTGTTTATGCCCAGAATCCTCCAAAATGTTGGTCAAATTACTTTTAGGTGGGTTGGAAAAGAATGGAAGAAAATGTAGACAATATTTAGTTTTTACCAACGTTAGCTGAGAGTGCAGCTTTAAATAAACTAACAGCCCATTCAACCAGTGATTGGGACTGTAGATGTGTCCGCACTAGCCGCTATAGACCAGGCCATTGGGCAGGGCTGGGCGATAAATGGGCTCATGAATACCAAATAGGACAATGGAGGTTTATAACGAATCAAGACCTATGTACTTTAGGAATGGACAGGCCCTCACAGTGGAGTCCGCTTTTACGTGTTGAGATCAATTACTAACACGAAATAATTGTTTGTAATTTAGTAGATGGAATTATCGTTTCGTGAGGCAAAATGTGTGTGCACGATTCCTAATGTGATTTTGTCCATCTTTCGGGGAGATCTGCCATGCAGTTCTATGCCCTCGGCCAATTCCTGTAATTTCATGTTTAGGTGGATTATTTTTTGTGATAATATGTTTTAACTTTAAAATCAAAGTTTAAAATATGGTATTTATGTCTCTTGATTCAGGGACAATCGCAGCTAACGGCTTCAGATAACTGTATGCTACATCAATATAGAATAATTAATTAACGTTTGCTCTTATTGTATGTTCCCTTGAAAACTTCGATTAAAAGATTGGGTGGAAAAGAACTAAAGATCCATTGTATTTGTCTTGACAATGTCATGAAGTCTCAATTACATGAGACAAAATAAAAGTAGAAAGTTTATTTCACTGCCATCTATCCTCATCCAACTATAGAAGTCATTCATAAACATAAGAGGTAAAAATATAATTACCACCCGAACATGGTCAGAAATGTACATAACCAAGGTCTAGTTATTTACAAAGACCTGTACGAACACTTTATGTTGTGATAGGATAGTCCCAACAAAGTGTCCAAAAGATTTAAAACGATTAAGAAATGATAGTAGTAATTTAATACCGATCAAAAGAGTAATATAATAGTATGAGTACTTATTTGTCTTCTTGTCATGTTTGTAACTTGATTTTTGTTATTAGTGTAGCATGAGAATTCACGAAACTGTACGCAATTAAAATATTTTAATTATTTTAAAACTTCTAGTGAAACAGTAACTTTTACAAGTGAGTCTCATTTAACTTTTAACTTTTCCCTTCCGTTTGCAGGAAGACTCCAACAAACCATCAGTCACCGTGGCTAACTGAAGCGCCCTCTACAGAGCCATCTACCAATCATCATCATTGACGAAAGTGACCGACTTCCGGCAGCGCATCATATGACAACTTGGCACATTTCTACGTCGACGAAAGAAGCTCTAGAATCGTCACAGACCCAGCCCTCCTCCTGCTCCTCGCGATACAGTGATTTTAATTGCAGGCCTGGAAGAATGATTTTTTATTTGATTTCTTAAAGAAGGAGAAGAAGTGTGTGGCTTTTCTTTTAATCAATGAAGCACTGTTATCCCTTGGTCGTCCGATTGTCAACACGATAAAAACATGGTATACTATTGGCCAAAGTATATATATATAAAATGCCGCTTAGCTGTGTTCGTTCTGGACGATGAGCTACTACTGCATTGCTCCAGGGGAACAAGAAACATGAAAGGATTGATATTGTTTAAGATGTAGCAGGAACGCTGGCTACAACAATAAAGTAATCTTTTGGAAGCCTAATAATGTTTGTATCATATAACGGTAAAGTTGAATGTCTGAAAGGGATCTATTGCTTTGTGCTACAACTTTTGTTTATATATAGAGGTATGTGTATAGTCCGATTATATAAAAAAGGAAGTTAGAAAAAAACACTGAAATATAATGTTAAATTCACTTTTTGTGTGAACGAGCGAAAGCTTGCATAGTGGAAAAATTCAGGTGGTTTGTCCGAGGGTGACAGGTTTCGTATAATAATGATTAAGAGACTATTTTTTAGTTTTTGACTATTTTTTACCCTTTAGATCTGTACTGATCCAGATCCGCCATGTAGATATGATTTCTGTTTGCCGTTTAGAGACCTATAATGTGGATTTTAGTAATTTTCCTTTTACTTTTGGCTTGCTTGTTAGGGAGGGCCCCGTTGAGTATATTGGTGAAAAGGGGATCCATTTTCGCTCTATTTAGAGTAGGAGCAAATTTGGTGTTTTGTGTCAAAGCACGTAATGTCAGAGTTCAGAGTTGGCACCCTGTTATGGTTCTTACATATCTCACCAATCGAGTCTTTGTTTACCAGGTTAAAGTTGGTACATACAGAAGGATGGTTTGCTTACACCCCACTCACTGGTCTAATCTCTTTCTCCTAGCTCAAAAATCAGCGGGAACAATCAATGATTTATATAATATATATCCATATACCTAGTTTGATTGCCAATTATTGGTGAGATAACTGGATATGATTGCAATTTCACCTCCTCCCCGCTACTGGAAGAACAGTTATATGAACTGAAGTAGTGCTGCTAAAACAATGTTGAAAAAACAATCTTGCACATGTAAAGTATACTCTGTTCCATTCTATGAGTTAGTTTCTATGAGTAACTCTTCTACTATCTACCAATCGGGTGAGCAGATACGCAAGGGAACACTACGACAATGTACTGTCGTACTGGGTTCTACTTTTGTGCAGTATATCAAGGGCCAGGCCATGTCTCGTGACATATCCCTAAGTCCTGCGGAGGAAGGATAAGGGTTAATTTACCTAAATGTGATGTGTTAAACAGAAATGAGTCACAAGTCGCAAAAATGGATTTTGAGATTTCATCATATTTAAACAGATGAGATCAAGCCGATTCTAATGGTGATAAACACTAGCATATCCAATAAGTGTTTCTATATTTTAAGTTGATATTTTCGGAAAAAAAGTTTGCTATATCTTTGGGTGGACAGTTACTAGTAAAGTAGCTGAATATACTCTATAGATTGAGCTTAGAAATGGATGGATATATTTAATACACAGTCTTGAAATTTAGTACACATATTCATACGACTCAGCATTAGATAACCTAAAGATGAGAACATTCGTAAAAAGAGATTCTGTAAATAAAATACTTCGAAAAATATCAATTTTTCGACTTGTGACTCATTTACCTGAAACACAGCGCAAATCGAATGTATCATCTCCTTTATAGATATATGTACCTTCTTTGCCAATGTACACTACATAGCTATACAATATACATGTATCCAAGAGGGGTGATTGGGAAATTATGATTATGATTTCCCTTTGAATGCAACGAGATCATGTTGAAGATATCGTATTAATTTCTCATGAGATCCGACTGGCAAGACCAGAACGAATTTGTGAACCAGAGGGTGGTATAATTATTGCAAGGTTCCGCACCATTTACAAAAACATACATTGTATTGTCATAATTATTGTATACATGTCAGCTTTTGTTTATTGTTTTTTCACGCAATTGCCATAACAATGTCAAGCAACATTTTAGCAACCCTTTCCTGGTGGATAGACAAAGATTTCATTTCATGGCTAAGAAATACAACTATCCACATGTTAGATTATTTTATCTTTTAAGAGATGCTTAGCATGCTGATGAAATTTACCACATTTGTATTGATTGCCAGACTGACGAATATGATTTTAAGATCCTCCACATTTCTTGAAACATATATATTAGGGCCACAAAAAATATATGATTTTCTGGTAGAATAACTTGGATGTTCTTGTTGCAAGACATAACCATTCGGAATGGAATTTATAGACCTGCAAAAATGTTCAGAATATTGTGTAATTGATATTCATATCAGCATTCATCGAGTCGTCAGGGAATCCTTGTGCGTTGTTCTTATTACAGCTATGAGTAACAAGACACCAGCAACGTCTAAGTGCAGCCAAAGAAAGAGTTAAGAATTGACTTGCCACCACCATCAGCATTCCCTAAATCAGTTGTTATTAGTAAAAGGGTAGGATCGAGGGGCTAGTGAGATCGGTCACCCTAATTCCCAGAAATCCCTCATTCATTGTTCTTTTAAGGGTGGTCTCTACTGGCTGCGATAAGCTCTGCGGTAAGCTCTGCGGTAAGTCTTGCAATGGTGCTGTGTTGGTGAGAAGTAGCGAGGTCCTGCCTACATGGCCAGCGAACCATGTAGGCAGGACCTCATCATTCCTCTCAACCTACAGAACCAGCACAAACCATCGCAAGGCTTACCGCAGAGCTTACCGCAGCTAGTGGAGACCACCCTATACTAATCAAAACTACCACCTTTAAAATTGGTGAAATCGATTCATATTTCCCATTTAAACATACCATGACAATGACACCAGCCCGATAATACTAATTCCAGACTTCTAATTCCACGATTACAAGATCAGACCCTCTTAGTTCCCTCTCAATGGTCCTCTACTCATACAAGGCTTATTATTCGGGATGTCTTTATATCTATATATCCTTTTGTATGTTTCGAAGTTTGCCATAAATTTCCAATGATCATAGAGATTGCATCGACATCTTTTAAATATCTAATTTAACGTTGTTGAAATAGCTGGAAGCATCACGTATGTATACTGGATGACTTCGTTAATATCAGGCTACGTTAAGCACTTGAGTTAGACAAAAATACTGCTATGCAAAGTTTCCATTTCCATTAAAGGGTCGTTGACAACATTGATGTCATTTCCAATATATTAATATTACCCCATTTCCCACCATAAGTCCCTCATTGTTCAGTGGAAACAAGGATTGGACACTCTACTATCTACCAATCGGGTGATGACCAGATTATCCCCAGCTTTTCCTAAAACATCAGAGATATAAATTCCGAAATGGTGCACGCAGTCTAGGCCCAAACCCTCAGATCAGATAAGAATGGTATGTCAGTGATTAGACGCCTACTTCGCTAATCGGTTTCGGACTCGGCGTTCTAATGGGAAAATAATGACATTATGGGGTCTTAATGAAATTATAATGGCGGTTTGAGGCGAGAGGCGCTCCCTTCGTTTGAAGGGACTCTCTCAACTGTGGGCCTAGAATGCATGTCCAATGTATAGGCTGATTGTTGCGTTGACAAGTCTGATGCAAAGGAAACAACCATGACATTCATGAAAGTTTTTGGTATCCACCAATGCCATGACTAAGCATATTGAGTGTTGTATTTGCAATGTTATGATTCAACTGTGGCTCATTTACAAAAATGGAAAATAGAATGACATAGGCCGTTGATAATTGTTATAGAAAGTAGGCAAAGTTTCTTTGGGTTTCTTTTTCTATGGGTGAGGATTTTTGCAGGATTTCATGACTACCCGACTCGGCCAGTCAACCAATCTATCATATAGAATATGCATTTGAATGGAGTTCTCTTTTCTTCATGAAAGAAGAAAGGGTTTTGATCCTACTAAGTAGTGTTTATGTCTTATTAAAAATACCCAATCTATGGTGAAAATGTATTTATATATTGTGTAATATAATTACATGTTATGGTGTAGAGTAGTGTGAATCCAAGAGCCGAATAAAGAGTTAGGGTGTATCCATCTTTGACATTCAGTCAACCAAGTGTAGAGCGGACTTGTAACATTTTAGGCCATTATTAATATGTCCTTTGTTATAGAAATATGAGTCACAAGTCGCTAAATTGATATTTTTCAAAGTATTTTATTCACAAGATAGCTTTGGGGTGCATAACGCTATTCGTAACATAAATACGCGTACCGAATTTTAAGACTGTATTAAATATATCAATGCATATCTAAATGCCATTGTAAAGAGTATATTAAGCTGCTTTACTTGTTAATGTTCACCCAGAAATATTACAGAGCTTTTATATCAAAAATAGAAATATCAAACATAAAATATAGAAATAACTATTCGATGACCTAGTGTTTATTATCATTGGAATCGGCTTGATGTCATCTTTCCATCTTCCATCTTTCAAAAAAAAAGGTTTAAGACTTGTGGCTCATTTTCCTGTTACACATCACATATAACGCGATCTTTTTATTAGTTTTCTGTTGAAAGGTAGACCATCGACATATCTCGATTAAATGTGATCTTTGCAAACAATGAAATATTTTGAGTCAAGGCAGAATGAACGATACCATAACGTAACATTCATTCTGTATTTATTCTGTAGATTCTTGGCTTGTTATGGTTATTTTCTCAATGGTATTTCCTGGCCAAAGACAATAATCAACATAATAGTCCGGCTTTGGTTGAACTATCCTTTCATACAACGTGTGTAGCAATGTAAAAATATATAGCCTTAAAAAGGGCTATACTATATATTATATATCCTGTTTACGGGTGTGTCCTAACTCCAGCTAAATTTCACCGAGTTCCCTTTTTGTTGTAATGGGCATGAGTGAAATATAGGTCAGATCTTCAAAAAATGTACAATCGGCAGATCTACATATTTAGTAAATTCTGCTAAATTAGACTAAAGAATGGTCAATACTAAGTATATCTAAATATATTTGATATTGCCTTGATTTAAATAATTTGTTGGGCTATGTTGAACCAATTTTGAGCATTGTTTTTGTCATAAATTTGAGTTATTTGCGAGGATTGAAGAAGGCGAAGTGTACAATCTCTGGCGATTTCACCCATATACACTGCATGTACATGTATATTAAGGGGGCGATCCACTGTTGTCTGACAATACTCGCAAGTTGGGGGCTAGTGTAGCACCCCTGCTCCGATTAGCAACCGATTGATTATGCTCCGACGAATTCATGACGTTGATTCCTGCTGTCGGAGTTTCATTGGGGTCAAATCAAACTAGTTTGATTCTGCCCAACGCATGCTCCGACGATATAAGCATCCGTCGCAGCCTCCATCGGACCAGTGCAACACCCCCTTAACTCATAGCATTTCAAGCCACAGCTGATATGTACATAGCTTGGCACCCAGCCTATACTTGTGGGAATAAGACAATAATTGAGATTCACAATCGTTCCTCGTTTCTCTACTCTTTTAGCAAGATCATTTTGATTCATTAATAAACCATACTCGACTAAAAACAATGATTTAATTAAAGCCCAGAATGATATTTAACGATTATTTAAATATTCAATGGTTATTTAAATAATTCTAGCATGAGTGAAACTAATGTGAACGGCCTCCTAGTGTTTTACCCTGTCTCTGACATTCTCCCTGTTAGTTTTGTACAACTGTAGAGCAGCATACTAGGTATCCTGACTGTAGCCCTGTAAGTATTCCCCTTAAGGGTTAATTCTGTGGATACATACATATTATATATGACACACCGCTTCATAGAAGGTTTGCTACTCGCTGTACAGTAGTCAGTTAAACACAATATCAAAGTGTGACAATAAAATTCCTAGAAAATCCATATTATTGAGTTATTTTGTTTATTCTATGTTAAAGCTGCAAGTCATGTAATCAATATTGTACAGAATTTGACCATGATGCTTCTGATGCAGGAATTTGTTTTTGATTTTTTGTTTTTTTATTTCATTTCAGGCAAATAAACAACTTTAAACAATTGTTATAAAAGACACACTATCCCTCAGGGAAGTTTTCATGCGGTGCCCAAATCATACACGAAACCGTGAGGTTCTTCCTATTGAACCAGTCAAATTCAAAACTATGACTACACCATGTTATTTCTTATCAACTCGATAGCATAACCTCAACAATTATTACATAGACCAGGGAGGTATATACAGAGGGAGTGGTTGCGAGGTTCATGTATGTCCACCAAGTAGTTGGTAGTTCTGCCACTAATACTACTAGCGCCAACTGACAAGCGTGTCTATCCTATGTTGTGGAAAAGGCCAATGGAACCTACCTGGGCTAGGTAGTACTATGAAAACCAGCTCTGCAGTGTCACCTGGCATACAGTGGCTACACCATATACAGGACACGCATGGTCTGCTTGAATCAGTCTGCCATGACTACTCCCTCTGTATATACCTCCCTGCATAGGTAAACATCAGTTGATCATACATTCACATCCCTTCCTAATATCAGTAAGTACCACACTATATTGTCAAATATTTCGTTGACATGCTGACATCCTTTGCTTGGGTGGTTTCACTTATGATCGCCCACCGGCCCCTGTTTTCATTTGACCGATTTGACTTCAAATTGTTATAAACCACCTCCACTCTGGCTATTTAAACAAAATAGAAATTCAGGTTCTAACCAAATCGATAGGTCACTGAACCTGTAGAGAGAAACTCTTAATCCCTCTCCACCTACAGAACCATCACATCAAGAGGATAAACATACAACAACATTCAGTCCTATAGGTTAAAAGATTTAATGAGTAAATTCGGTAAGATGTGTTTTATCGTAACAGCAGACAATGCATCATTAATGAAAATCATTGCACTTGCACCCCACCCTTAAACATTTAATGAAATAAAAAGAAAGAAATGGCATTCTATTGATTACATCAATTGATTAATCAAAAGAGTTGCAACCCCTGCTTTAATGTAGTTCCTACTTAAAATGGGGTTGGTGCACAATAGTCTGTCTTTCTTAAAGTGTTTCTTAAAGTGTTGCAAATTCTTTATCATAATTATATGTGGTCTGTTTCAGGAAAATGAGTCACAAGTCACAAAAACTGAATTTTGAGATATTATCATACTTGAAAAGATGAGCTCAAGCCGATTCCAATGATAGTAAACAGTCTGATAATCTAATACGTATTTCTAGATTTTAAGTTTGATATTTCTATTTTTTAAAAAAAAAGTTTGTAATATTTCTGGGAGGCAATAATCAGTAAAGTAACTGAATATACTCCATATGTGGACCTTTAAAACGCAAAGATATATTATATATAATGTCCTGAAATTTGATACATTGATTGATACAACCATAAGTTATGAAAAATATAATTTTTGCGACTTATGACTCATTTTTCTGAAACACATCACATATTTTATCGTAAGCTAAATGTACATGCATTAAATTACAATTACTGAATTGTTAATTCGCAATAATTAAGAATGCTTATCTGTAATGTATTTGAAGGATTCTTGATTATTGAGCATCATTATGTACACAGGTGGTAAATTGTAGGAAATAGCTTTCCTGTCTTTACACCAGGTGGCAGAACTGTATAGGGGACGGGGACAGGAGGTACTATTCAAATACATGTTGCAATAGGTAACTAATAACCATGCTAACAGTTTAAAAAACAAGAAGCAGTTGCAGTTGATAATTTATTATTCTATAATTGTTTTGCAGTTTTAAAGTATTCCAACTTGTGTCAGCTTAATTGAATTAATTGCCGTTTCCAAGGGAAACGTTTGCAGATTTTAGTTACATGTAACCCAGGGTCAAGTGACAATTATTGTCATGTATTGAAAATGATATAATATCCTGACTCTTATTGATGAAGCACTTTTATTGGAGGTTATATGGTAATCAGACATATGGGCAGAGGTGGGTAGAGTTGTTACATAACACAGTCATGAAGAGTTAGTGATATATTACTAGAGAAGCAAGACCAAATGCTTAGTGAGATAATCAGAGATTTCAAGCTGTCCTGTCAATCTGTCCTGGATTCTAATCAATTTTTTTATTTTTTTATTTGACAGTATTTACAATTTCATGATGTCGCCGTCAGACGGTGTTCCCACCACCTGCCTTATTAACTATACAAGTGTAACATTTTCATTCATACATCTTTATATCGTCATTGTCAATGCGTTTGTCGAGGGGGAGGGAGAGGAGTGGGACAACCCAAGACTGGGTATGCGTATTTAGCCTTCAATAAAAGCCATTTTCTTGAGTTTGTGTTCCTATTATGTTTCCTTTTAGATAATTCTTTAGCGTTAAAGCATCCATGTTTCTAATCCCACTATTCAACTCATTCCACTCTGCTGCTACCTGGTAGCACAGAGAGTCCCTATCATGCTCTGTTCTAGGTCTAAATTGTGCTATCAATGGGCCTTCACGCAGGCCTTCAATGATGGATGTTTGTCTACCCAAATGCTATACTTGCAGATACCGTAAATCTACAAATAAAAAACCACAACAGCACACTGATTGTGGTCTACTACAAGATAGGGTTGTCAAGATGGATAATGGTGCTTCTGCTTTTGTCCATTCCGTGGGAATGTTTTGTGTGTATTGATTGACTCAGTTATTTTAAGTCCATATGGATATGGTGTAATACAGCGTTTTAATGTTGAAGCAAATGATTGAATTGTTAACCTTTAGTTTGGAAGACTAGGGAAATAAGATGTTTATCATTCACCCAAGCTTAAGAATTGCTCAACATTAATTAAACAAAATCACCAGAAATGAACAATAAATAGCTGCAACAAATAATGGATTCTTTTTAGAGAAAATTAAATAAATTGCAGGAAGATAGTGGAGAAAGCAATTCTTCTTCGTTTTTAATATTTAAATCGTCTTTAGTCCTCTGGATGACATTATGAGCATGATTGTCAGAAAATGTACAATTGGCCTTCACTAATCCTCTCAAATAACCCAAATTTAGTATATAAATAAATGTATGTTCCAGTGTTTTCAAGGCCATCTGGTCCAATAAGTATTAATGGGGACCTCGCTCTTTTATATCCATGCAGATCATATCTAGATATTTGTTTTTAGCTGGCCAAAAATACGAAAAATAATATGTGTGAAGTCTGTAGACAGTATGTATCATTAGGGTTGAGAATGTTAAATTTGATGGAATTATTATTAATAGTATGTACGAGAGTAACGGGTTAGACTGTAGATTAAAGATGATTTTTTATTCTAGATGTCAGTCTACTTATAATTATTTGGGACCGACTATTAATTAAGCATAATATTTCCTCTTGAATTGTTCGATCATGAACAAATGTGATGTGTAACAGAAAAATGAGTTACAAGTCGCAAAAATGATATTTTTCAAAGTTTTTTTCACAAGATCTTTATTGAAATGTTCAGATACTTAGAGGGTTTAGCCCTCTTCGTCATATTAATCTATGTCCCAAATTTCAGGACATTGTATTCAATATAGCCAGTTACTCTACTGGCAATTCAGAAATATTGCAAACGTTTGGGGTTTTTTTCCAAAATAAAGATATCAAATTTAAAATATAGAAATACTGATTTGATGTACTACCGTTTACTATCATTGAAATCAGCTTGATCTGATCGTTTCAAATATGATGATATCTCAAAATCTATTTTTTGTGACTCATTTTTCTCAAACACAGCACAATTATGAAATTTCTCGAGATAAAAATCTTTATTAAAAGAATCCCATTGGCTAAGCCCTGTACGGAATGAAACAAGTCATGAGGTCTTTGCTGAATCTTTATTAACAAAAATCTAGTTTTCTTTACCAGCACATTTCCATATTATATAGTTTATTCTTTACACATACATGTTCATAAACACGTTTTATTCTTGATAGAACAGTTTGTCATAATCCAGTTTAATAGTTATAATAATATGGTGCACTAGACTGACATTGTTTTGTCATTCTGTATATATATAATATATATATTACTCCTTTTTATTTCATCAGGAACAGCTACTTATGTCGGAATCACATATATTTGTTTTTACATAAATCTGACATGTCGCTATCATTTAGGGAGGGACACAACTAAACATAAATCATAATAATAGACAACTCGCTTAGTCTTTTACATAGCACAGCGTAATTCCCCAAAGGGGACCTAGATATGTTAACATGGGTCAGATTTTCAGAAAATGCACGATTTGACTTCACCGATCCTCTCAAATAACCCACATTTAAGACAAAAATGAGCTTCAAAATGCAGTTCAACCAAATAAAACTGATAATTTAAATCTATGCGATACCAAATATACTCAGATATACCCGGTATTCATCACTTTTCAGCCTAATTTAGGAGAATTTCCTAAATGTGCAGAGCTGCCAATTGTACATTTTCCGGAGATCTGACCGATATATAGGGTTCTAGCATAGAACCCCGCCAGGCAGTACCTCCTGGTCCGCCCCCCCCCCCGGCCCCCAGCCCCAGCTGGGCAGAACCCATCTAGGACAAAAACACCGCAATGGATTTAAAGCAGCAATCTCAGCTATTACCACAAAATAAATCTTACCAAATTTACACATATCATAACTTATAGGACTGAATTCATCAATATCCTGCCACTGTTATATGTTTAGACATGAAACAGCAGCTAAGCAAAAACGGCTCACGGTGAGCGATGATAAGTGAAGTCTTCGCTAGAAAGGATTTGGATGGGTTCTCAAATACGAATGGGGACGTTTTAGAAATCCTGTCGCAAAAACAACTGAATAAAATCCTCCAAAAAAATGGACAAGTGACTTTTAGATGGTTTGGAAATAAATGAAACGAAAAGTAGAAATTATTCAGTTGTTTGCCAATGTTAGCTGAAAGTGCAACTTTAATACACAAATCAACATGTCGCCATAACCCTGGCGGGGTTTTGCCCTGTATGGTCTTAGATGGGGGGATTCTGCCGGCGGGGTTTTGCCCGGACACCACATAGCCTTCCCAAATGCATATTTATGTTTCAATGATAGCATGTCAAATAAAGTATTTAACGAAATGTACACGTGTATATATAATGCATTCATTGTACATTGTGCATACATAAATAAGTTCTTTTTAAATAAAATTAACTTATGAAAAATGTGTAACATTTTAAACACATTCTGGTCGAGATGATGCTAGCATGGCAAGTATACACCCATCCACCCACCCACCCACCCCTCATATAATTCAAATTACCATTAAAATAATTTAAGAAAGATCTTCTCATCGATTAAATTAGCGATCGCAATCGGTGAAATAATAATCATGATTTATTTTCGCATCTAAATACAAACATGAAAGCGTTTCTTTTTCCATAGACGAATAATATACGTTAGCAAATATCAACTACATTCATAATCTGTTGATATTCTCTGGTTATTATAATTATCGGATCCATGCTGTAAAAGTATTTCTGAATCCACCCGTTGAGATCTACTCCTGAATGAAATGAACCTGCCCAAAACGGGATTTGATTGGCTGGCGTCCATGGTCGACTTTATCCGCCTCCTTCCACTCCATGTGCTTGCAAGAAACTGCTGCAAAATCTGCTTTGTTTTGGTATTTTTGTTATATTTGCTAAATATATATAATATGATTATTTTCATTCTCATGATAAAAACAGTTACAGGAATTGGTCGGGAGCCTTAGAAGAAAATGCTATGTCCATCCTAATTTACATAAATATTTTGTCAATAGCTATAACATCACTGTTATGTTATAAAAAAATAAAGTTCATGGTATATTCCAGTTTCCAGCAAATTAATAGTTCCTAAGAATGAATTTCGGGGATGCTGTCATCAAAGCTAAAACAACATGTGAGATGCCTTAATTATTTTTCGTTCAATTGGTCATGGGGCTGTTGAATAATTTTGCACCAAAACCGCAATAGCAGCGGCCGATATGTTTTGACATTGACATAAATAATAACTACAGTCTATTCCTGCCGAGACATAAAATGTGATGTGTTCCAGGAAAATGAGTCACAAGTCGCCAAAATGAATTTTGAGATATCATCGTTGTTTTTAGCTTATGTGAGTGGCGCTATCTCTGTAACTGGGCAACTGTCGGTTAATGTGTATTGGGTTATTGAGCTCGAAGATAGTATCTGATGTGTTCATTTTCCTTAAAAATCTGGGTGATTAATGTTAAAAACTTACTTATTTACTAAGATTACCATGCGAAACTTAAAGTTTCTCTACAACAATATCAATACTTTTTGAATATTTATTTGTATCGCATGATATTGTATGTAATAAAAATCTTTAAAAAAATCATATTTGAAAAGATGAGATCAACATTTTAATGACTTATGACTCATTTTCCTGGAACACATTATAAATAATAACCACAGTCTGAAATTAAAGCACAATTTACTACACAAATGAAGCGTGTCTTACTGCTTTGTCTACTGAGGCTGGGTGTTATTATTGGAAAGATTATATTTCCCTTGTAACTCCAGCTTTACACTTTCCATTCCCTTTCAGTTTCAGTCCCTAGGACTGGTGATTTCCAAAATATCCTTAATAAAAAGGATATTCTCCTATAAAAGAATAAGCTTGCGTTTTTTTAAATATATATATGGGTCAGATTTTCAGAAAATGTACAATTGGCAGATCTACATTTTTAGTAAATTCTGCTAAATTAAGACTGAAAAATGGTCAAAGCTAGGTATATCTGAGTATATTTGGTATTGAGTTGATTTCAAGGATGGGTTTGGTTGTGTTAAACTGAATTTTAAACATCATTATTGTCTTAAATTTGTGTTATTTGAAAGGACTGCTGAAGACAAATTGTACATTTTCAGAAAATCTGACCCAAATATTACTACCATAAAGTATGACCTCATAAGTTAACCACGTTTATCTGCAACTTATACTGTCAGCGTAGACAGGACAGTTGAATATTATTTCATAATTAGTGGTGCTAATTTTCGCGATATCTTTGATAAAAATGTCAGCCTAAATGCAAATTTGACTAACCTTTTACAAATATACTTGCGAGAACTGGCCAATTTTCCTCAAGACTTTTAACACTGAAACTTTATCACTTGTCTATCATATAAACGGTACACTCATTATCATAAATAGACTCTGAGGCTACCCATTCTTTATTTGTCCTTTGGTAACAATTATTTTACCTGCAATGTCCAGTGGGTTGAATTCGTACATAAAATATACTGATGCTATATTCATTTGTATGTCCACAATTATATGGCTATAATTGATACTTTTAACCTGCGGTCGTAAACTGATATTAAATTTAATGAAGATAATATGCATCGATAGTCAATAATGAGATTTTCAAATCATCATTATGAATCAGGCAGGTACATGTGCCTCAGTCTGTGAATAGCGTACTTTAGGTAGCTAGCGTCTAATATTCTGGAGGCTAGATATTGCAAACAAAGCCGGCACTCCACTTGTACGTCAAAGGTCACGTCAAAGGTCACGTCAAAGGTCACGTCAAAGGTCACGTCAAAGGTCACGTCAAAGGTCACGTCAAAACATCCAAGGGAAGGCAAGGCTTTTGCATTCATACTTTATTATACACACATTGCTCTGAGAACAACATATCTAGAGTGAGTTATGCACAGTGCATATGTCACTAGTGAGTTACATGTGGTAGTCATGGCAACTAATGCAGGTTTTTGTACCAAGTTTAGCCCCAAAGTTCAACTTTATTACACATGTTTTCTATTTATATTATCAAAGCATATATAAATCAGTTAACTAAGTCGTTGGTTTCAATCGCTTAGAATATCGCACTTGTTGCTGCGCATCTCGTGCAATATTCACACTCCTTCCAACTCGTTAGTTAAACCCGCTACCTGTATTTAACTCATTTGTGTCTAATTTTATTTCTAGATGAAACATTTGTCAATGAAAAGGAGCTTTAGTACAAATGCAAAAGCCTCTTCGTCCTGCCGGAAGTTCTGACGTTTGGTTTGACCGGATCTTGAGGTTTGATGTGAAATTTAATGCAATATAGTGGAACCCAGGCTTTACCGTCTTTGGGACTTCCCCCTGAAGAATTCAGGTCATCAGGGTCATCTCAGGTCATCTCTGTCAATCACTAATCAATCAATAAAGGCTTTCCATATTTGTTTTTATTTTGATCGCAAATAATAATTGAGGTTCTGTTATATATAAACAAAACTAAAAAGCATTGAAGAATGGTTCGCATTCGGGATACTCCACTGTTTGAGTGCAGTAGCTATATTTAATCCTGTGTAAATACCCCAACAGTATCCCATACGAGATAATAATTATAAACATTTCATCTGGCCCGTGATTGTTTTTTTTTAATTTAGTTTAATCACATCTCTAAACAATAGAAAATATGTTGAAAATCTGTTTAGTTTCTATCAATGTTTTGGAGCTGACATGCGCAGTGATATATGGAAAACCTCCATTGATAGCTAGAATTGGATTGTACAAGGGTTTATTATCATCCTTGATGCCTTAGCGTTTGTGACTTATTTCTCCCTTAGTGCTATTGTACAACAAGTATTACCTCTTTTTTCGTCCAGTGATAAATATGTAATGATTTCTAATTACAATAAGCACAGATTTATATGGGTCAGATTTTCAGAAAATGTACAATTGACCTTCACCAATCCTCTCAAATAACCCAAATTTCAGACGAAAATAAAGTTTAAAATATAGTTCAACCTAGCCAAACAGAGTGCTAGAATCATTGCAATGCCGAATATACTCGAATGTACCTAGTATTGGCCAAATTGCAGCCTAATTTAGCAGAATTGACTAAATGTGTAGAGCTGCCAATTGTACATTTTCTGAAAATCTGACCCATATCTTTGTTTGATGTCTTTTAAACATGCGCTACACATTATGTATACATTCCAATATTAAACAACAACATAGTCAACTATGATATAACAATGGCTTTACTCTTCTCCCCTGATTCCATCGATCCATATGCAAAAATAGTCTTTACAATGTTTAACTTTTCTGTATCATGATTCTAGTTCACAACAGTATAATTTATATATATATTATAACTGTTGGTAAAGATTTCCATTCTTGTGATATATATAATAAAACCCTTATTGTAAAGGGAGTCAGTGTTCAATGATTGGTTTAAGAAGATTAATTCATTTCATTTCGGACAGGTTGCATCATAAAAAGCTTAACTAAAGGGCCTTGTCCACTAAGCCGATTCTCATGCGATTCTCACGGAATTTAGTGGTAAAAGCTCCTCGGCGGCGCAACATCGCATCAAAATGGTGGACTAGGGCCTTTCCTTGGTATATATCTTGATGTATACTCTCAGAGAAACTAGATCTGATCTTTCCAAAGACACCTGGTTTCTGGACTCCATATGACCTGAATGTTGGACACTAGCACGCACCATATATTCCATGTATACACGCATCCCCCTGAACCACAACTGTCGGGGGTATGTGTTGTTGAAGAAGACGCGATTTCCTTTACTTTCCAACTTGAGAGTAGACCACGTATTGTCAGTACCAACATACCCGATGTGCACAAGTAGCAATAATAATTTTTTCACTCCTCGAAGGCAGATGAACGGATAGTATGAATACGTGATAATAGATAATTAATTCCCAACCGATGCTTCAGATAGAAATATTCCTTTTATTTGAACCGCACAAATATTCATATGGCAAGTGGAGAAATGGTTTGGAGTGATGAAATATATATATTGATATTGTCCATATGATAGACTTTGGTGCATATACCATCCGTTATTCGGTTGATTGATATATCCCATCCACTCGAGAGAAAACACAACCCATCCAACAGGACATTTTTGTATAACATGACCAAGTTATTCTTGATTCAAAAACCACATCAGCTGGAAGAAACACACCAGCTCCAACCCCTTCATGGTTCCCACATGGCACAGACCTACGTCGTTCTGGTGAAATCCGGAAAACTTTTAAAGTTCAAATTGTGTTTAGAAGTATAGCCAAACACACACATGTGTATGCAATAGGGCGATAATTAATAGATTCTCCTCCCGTGGTATTAACTTGGGTTTCTTCAGAGTTGAGTCGAAGCCTTCCGGAGGTTAATCTCTATGATGATTGACATTACATCTTTGACCAGTTTTTTCATGGTGCCGATGTTGGTTGCTGTGGAGATGTGAACATAGAGCTGCTTCTCTCCTGGTTTGCATTGGATGAACAGGCTCTTGATGTACTTCTTTGCAGACTCCGGGGAATCACCACCTGTAGATAATGATAAAATTTATTTAATGAATTTAATTTAGTTAATTTAATTCAATAAATTTAATTTAATAAATTTAATTCAATAAATTTAATTCAATAAATTTAATTCAATAAATTTAATTTGGAAAAGAACTGTGGTGCCGGATCGAGTCGGAACCAGTCCATCTCGCGCTGGCACCACAAATTCTTTATTTGCAAGATGTAAGGCCCTCGTCCAATAAGCTGATTCTCATGCGATTCTCACAGAATTAAGTGGAAAAGAGTCCTCTGCGGCACAAAATCGCATTGGAAATCGGCTTAGTGGATTAGGCCCTTAAGAGATACAAATTTGCTTATGCTCTTCAGATTTAAGAATCTGGTCTTCCAGTGCATGCCATGCTACAGACCTAATATTTAATAAGTACGAGATAATATAATGCGACAATAAAATGGTGATATATTAGATATAAAGCATGTTTTACTATATATAATAGCGAGATAAATATTGAGATTAAATGTGATGTGTTATAGAGAAATGAGTCACAAGTGGCAACAAATGGATTTTGAGATATCATCCTATTTGAAAAGATGAGATCAAGCCGATTCCAATGATAATAAATATTATAGGCCATCTAATAAGTATTTCTATATTTTAAGTTTGGTATTTTTATTTTTGGGTGGACAATTAAAAGTAAAGTAGCTAAATATACGCTATACAATGACCTTTAGATATGCATGGATATTTAATACACTGTCTTGAAATTTGGTAATTGAATTCATGCGACAAACAGCGTTAAGCACCCCAGAATGAAAATATTTCGACAAATACATCTTGTGAATAAAACATTTTGAAAAATAGCAATTTTGCAACTTGTGACTCATTTTCCTGAAAGACATCACAAATATGAATTAATTATGGACACTCACCTTTGTATTTGGGGAAACATATACTGAGGGGATGGGTTTTCAATCGGTGTTCAAAAATGTCCTCCTTGTTGAGGAAAAGAATGAAATCTGTCTTTTCCAAGAAGGGATTACGTATCAAATCTTTGAACGTGGATAAGCTGTCCTGTAGTGAGTTCTGTGGGAACAAATAAGAGACCATCATTCTATTTGTGACCAACATATTCAGGGGACAGATGTGTTGGAACGATCTGAAAGTGGTCATAGCTAGTTTAACCACTTTACATAGAAAACAAATATATAGATTAGTATGGAAGGAAGAATTAATACAATTCTCCAAATAAAGGGGTTTCATTCCGTTTTCATTCTGTTAAACAGCCTGTATCGTTTGCATAATGTTGAACAAGTATTTTTATAATTGTATATCTGAAATAGGTATATATTGGTACACTTGTTTCACATATAATATACAAATTTCTTAAAGTAAGTTGGTGCTTGATGAACAATGCCTGGTTAACAACATTGTTAAAATATAATTATTTATACTGCTCCCCAAAGTACAATTTTGAAGCTGCTACTATGTAATGGATTTATATGATTAATGTATCACAAATAATTGAAATAATGATAACCAATCCACCGAAATAAAATAAAAATACATAGTTCCATCGCAATACACATGAGCTAGCCATAAAAACAATGGAATATATGCATTTTGACAGTTTTCAAAATGCTCACAAAAATTTGCAAAGCACATTCCGCCATTTTACAACATGTATCAAAGAATTTTCATTCTCATGGCAGATCATTAATCTATATATATTATGATATATATATAAAAAATAAATATACCAGACATAGATAGTCTTCAAACAAAGCACACTAGCTGAAATCTCTACACATCAAATTCTTGGCACTTGGAAATGATTTCAGAATTTGATAGAAAACATATGTTTGGATGTGTTGATGATATCAGTTCAAAGCTAACTCTTCCATTCCTTCCATTTAATGGAAATGTTTATTGTGATTTGTAAAATCTAGGCGGTGTTGATGAAATTAGTTCTGGTTATATCAGGAATGGTTGAGGTAAAAATGTCAATAGGGGTATTAAGCATTGGTGCCGACTACATGCTTTGAATTTCTGATGAAAAACGACTTGGTATGAAGATTATATCTGTAGCCATGCTGCAATAGCCAAATCTCCCTGATTTCAGAAGTATGGGATGTTGATGATATTCGAGGAGGAATCCATAGTGCAAAATGCTGAGGTGTTCTGTTAAAAGCATATTTAAGACCCTGTGTCCACTGAGCTGACGGGTGGGCAGTCGGGGGAGAAACGGGACAGTCGGGATGCAGAATAAAGGAAGGGTAGCTGACTGTTGGCCGTCAGACTAGTGAGTACCTCCTGTCAAAACTCGGCGAATTTAAAGGGCCTTGTCCACTAAACCGATTCTCATGCGATTCTCACCGAATTTAGTGGAAAAGAGTCCTCTGCAGCGCAAAATCGCATGCGAATCAGCTTAGTGGACTAGGCCCTTACTAGTCAGGCCGTTTTTCATCAGTCACAGCTTCCCATGATAAAAACGGCTCAGTGGATAGAGGGTTTAGATATTTTAACCTAATCTCATTCAACGAGGACAATAGGGAAAGGACGGGGTAGAGGGGTAGGACACCGAGAGGGTATAATTATAGGCAAAGAGAGATAGCGACAATATCCATAACAATTTAGTACCAGACGTTGGTCTTTGGAAACTCCAACTATGTTGCGTTCCGCCTGACAAAGGGTAGAAAAGGCCAGACGTTATGTCAACCTACAGTGGTTTCAATATTCATCAGGGGAAAAAAGACTTTTGGTGGGAACAAATTTCTTAAATCATTTCAATAGAAATATATATAATGATATGATAAGTATCAACTACTGGGGAGGTATGATAACATCTGCTTTTTGATGCAATTCTAAATAGCAAAAACCGCTCATTATCAATTGGTTGAAAAATGATTGATAAGATGTAATAATAAGTAACAAAAAACGATTTAAATCCTGACAAATCACGATCTTCGCAACAACATCATTCTACGTGATCAATATGCGGTATTTTAGAAAGGAAAATGCGAGAAATTAAGGCAAACGAGAGTGGGTACACAATAATAAAATAATAGTTGAAGGGGACAAGGAGATTATGGCTCACCAGTGAGGGATCCTCTTCTAAGGTTTCGCAATACCCACTGAGAGCAGCGAAGAACGTTACGGCCGTGACGCCCTCGAAGAAATGAATCCATTTTTTCCGTTGACTCTTTTGCCCGGCGACGTCTATTACCCTGCAGAAAAATGTAAAAACATAAATAAATACATAAATGAATAAATGAATAATAATAATGTTTACCGATGTTGTTCTGATTGTTCTGATGTTATATGGGTCAGATTTTCTGAAAATGTACAATTGGCAGCTGTACACATTTAGTAAATTCTGCTAAATTAGGCTGCAATTTAGTCAATACTAGGTAAATCCGAGTATATTCGGCATTTCATTGATTGTAGCAATCTCTTTGGTTAAGTTGAACTCTATTTTGCACTTTATTTTCGTCTGAAATTTGGGTTATTTGAGAGAAAGGGTGAAGGTGAATTGTACATTTTCTGGCGACTTCACCCATATGATATCATATGAAAATGTATCACAATCCATATAAGATCTGCCAGGGAGACAGAGATCTATTCACCGTTATACTTGTTGATTTTTACTGATTAATGCTAATTTATACTTATGTTTAGTTTAGTTAGTTGAGAAACTGGAATCATCTCTCTTAGAGATGATAGATGGTTTACTTTGCATTTTAATTTCGCTTTTAAATGCTCAGTAGTCTAGTCCAGGAACACACTGGAAGACCTGGAAGTCATGTTTCAGATGTATTTTAGGTGCAAATAAATGATATATTGAATTGAATTCAAGTTTAATGCCACAATATTCCCCGACATCTGCAAAAATATATTATTTCCATTCTCGAATGTCAACGCCAAGAAGATACATGTTGCATTTACTTTTTTTCATTGGATAATGATGTTGAAGTTATTACATTTAAAGGTAACGACCAGCAAAAATACAGTAATATATAACAATCAAAGTATCTGAATATGGTATGGTCAGTTCCATTCAGTAGGAAACTGAGATTATAAAGCCTGCATATGTTTATGCATTGTATGGACCTTATTCAGACAGACTTTGCTAAGACCCCATTCTGGAGCCGGGGGCAACTGATCATATGATATGTATAAGTAAATAATTGTATTACTCGGGTATCATTTTTTAAAACTAGTATCTTGAATACTGCTATATAGGTGTACATATCGAAGCATCGCCTTTATCTGTCCTTATCTGTTTGCATAGAACAGAAAGGGATTTTGCAACATTGATCAAGTTCAATGACTATACTCGAGGTGGCAGCACCTTTTCCAGTTGAGACCATTTACTATTGCACATGAGTTGGCTTTACTGCGGGCTTTACTGCGGGCTATACTGCGGCAGTAGCTACTGCTTTTATCATTCTTTTATAACAAATTATCTACTTCACCTTAGACAAACTTATTAGATAGCATGTTCATACGCACGTGCGCTACAGGTGCTGGGGTTCTTTACTGGGTTAATTTATCTACGAATTGAAGCTATTTTTTCTCATGATTTGTTGCGCATAGAACTGCCTCAGCTACTAACTCAAGGAAGCCTAATTTACATTATTGCATTAGGTCTCATCACAAGAGAAGGCAAAAAGGGAGTGTTCATTTTTAACCACTGGGGGAGGGGAATTTTTCAAGAGGGGGGGGGGGGGGCTCCTTTTTTGCACAAACTCTGAAGGGGGATCTCTTTTTGCACAGACCCTGAAGGGGGGCACCTTTTTTGCACAGACTCTAAAAGTATGTGTGTGTGTTGGGGGGGGGGAGCATGTTTTTTTGGCACAGACTCAGAATCACACAATGATGTAGGGCGATTGGGGGGGGGGGCGGTCATGAAATTTTGCACAAACTTTCAAGGAGGGGGGGGGGGGCAACAAATTGTGCACAAGACTTTAAGGGGGGGGGGCATACAAGAATCTTTCGCCAATTTTTTGCTCCCCCTCCCCACCACTTGTTAATTCTGAACAGTCCCTAATAGTAGAAATATTACCTATAGCTAAGGTCATTCATGTGAAAGTTGTGTTCTTGCACGCCAACCGTTGGTTTCCTAATATAGAGTACGTCTTGTATTGTGGGGATGTAATTTGGTGCAAGTATCCTATCCAGATTCTCCAGAAAACTGTCAAAAAGAAAAACATTCGCTTTAAGTTTAACAACATTTTGGTTTATATGTAACCACATAGTTTGTTACATGTTGCTATGGATACAATCTCAGAATTAAATGATTCTGTTCCAATCAGAGAAGAATTACTCAATTTCCTCATTTTATAGAACAATTTATAGAACTTGTATATATTATACATACATTATTCTTTTAAGATAGTACTTATCAAGTTCTGTGGTTTCGCCAATAATAGGGAGGTTCCACAAGCAAAATTATTTCAACTACGTAACCATATCCGTATTTCTTTTTGTGATTTACGTCGCATTTTGATGGATACAAAATAACTTGTGAGATGAAATATTTTGCTTCATATGTTATGTTACGTTTTTCCCGCCATTTTTACTGAACCTCTATCTTCCTTTTTACATATGTTGGTATATCAGTGATACGGATACGTTTGCCTATACGTTAGACTTAAATTGCTGAACCTCCCTATTGCAAATATCGCGAACCTGTTTACAAGCACCTACCACTGTTACTATTGTTAAGTCTGGGGAACTTAAAAGAAGTATGCTAACATACGAAAAGATTTTGACATGATCCCTCAGACATTCATTCAAAAAAGATAGGACTTTCCCAATAGACATTGATTTAAAAAAGATAAGACTTTCCCTCAGACATTGATTTAAAAAAGAAAAGACTTTCCCCCAAACATTCATTTAAAAAAGAAAAGACTTTCTCACATACATTGATTTAAAAAAGAAAAGACTTTCTCACATACATTCATCTAAAAAAGATAAGACTTTCCCTCAGACATTCCTTTAAAAATGGAAAAGACTTTCCCAATAGACATTCATTTAAAAAAGATAAGACTTTCCCAATAGACATTCATTTAAAAAGATAACTTACTATTCCTCCGCCATAACCAGCTTTTGTTTGAAACTATCACCCTGTTTAAAACATTGCTGCACGGCCCCGTCCTTCCACAGTTTGAGTAGTTGGTCCTTGTACTCTTTGATTCTGGAATACTCGTGTTTTTGGTGGAACTCTTTATGAGCTGGGCTGACGGGAATAGCTGTAGTGGTACTGGTAGAACCCACGCCACCCGGGCATGGACTTGATGACAAGGGAACATAGTAGTGGTTACATTTGGGGAAAGCTAACTGTAATTCGGCTGCGAACCTCTGCAAGAAGAAGGGCAAAGATAAGGATGGCATTCTATCTATGTATACATACGGGTGAAGTCGTAAGAAAATGTACAATTCGCCTTCACCAATCCTCTCAAATAATCCAAATTTAAGATACAAGTGAGGTTCAAAATACAGGTCAACATGAACAAACCGATTGTTTGAATCAAGGCAATATCAAATATATTCCCATCTGGTATTGACCATTTTTTAGTCTAATTTAGCAGAATTTATGTCCGGCCAGAAATATTGCAAACATTCTTTTCAAAAATAAAAATATCAAACTCAAAAATAGAAACACCTTATTGATTCTAGTGTTTACTATCATTAGAATCGTCTTGATCTCATCTTTTCAAGTATGATGATATCTCAAAATCAATTTTTGACTCATTTCTGTGTAAAGAAGTTACTTTTCTCTAGTACATACCGTATTTCCCCGTTTATAAGCCCGGGATTATAGTAATTTCAAATGGTGATAGACCAGGCTTATATTCGGGGTGGGCTTATATTCGGGGTTAAGGATTATAATGCTTATTTTACCATAAGAATGTGTTTACCCCACGGCTTATAAACAGGGCAGGCTTATAAACGGGCCAGGCTTATAAACGGGCCAGGCTTATAAACGGGCCAGGCTTATAAACGGGGGAACACGGTAAGTGTATCATGTAAACAGGGAACCTACCGCATTATCCGGATCCTCAAATTCTACATTTTGGTCTCTCATGTGATCAATGATGAGATTAAAGCCGTCTGTCAAATTCTCGTGCACGAAGGTGGTTTGTTTTGCCCGCTCAGGTTCGGGAAAACCGTCTCCCTGATTAAGACGTAATTGTTTGATGAATGTGCTTTTACCTGAGCTGGCACCTCCTGATAAAGAAATAAAAGGTAGACATTGATTTCAGACGGGAGTGGAGATGGTAAAAGCCGCATTATTAGTCATTACGGTGAAATAAATCTGATCGAATTTAGTCATTATTTAAGCTATAAGACTGTAGTTTATTATGTTTATAAACAGGCATTTGAATCGGTCGAAAGAAAACAAGTGATAATGAGTGAAACCAGAAGATCGCTGAATCGCTGATTGCTGATCATTGATTGCTGATCGCTGAAGAATGTAGATGGTTCGGTATCTTTACTTAATTTTACTTTTGTTTTTCAAATCTAAAGACCAGGAGCATAGTGGAAGACCTTAAATCTACTTTCAGATTAGGCCTCTTTTTGTAAAATGCTTTTAGGTACAGATAAATAATATATTTATATTAATTTGAAATGCAGCAAAGGATGTCAGCGGGTCACCGAAATATAGCTCTATGTGGACTTTTAGGAAGCCCTGCAGCAAAAGCAACAGAGCAATTTTGGTTAAATGACTTCTTGATAAATGTTAAAGCTGCCCTCTAACGTTGGTAAAAACAAAATATTTTCTACATTTTCTTTCATTTCTTTCCAACCCATCTTAAATTTTTGACCGAAAATTTGGAGGATTCTGTCAGGTTGGCTTTGCTACAGGGCTTCTAAAACATCCTTATTTCCTTATTTGTATTTGGAGCATCCGCCCGAATCACTTAATCCCTGAATCACCTATGATGACCTCACTTATTATCGCTCACCGGCAGCTGTTTTCGCTTGACTGATTAAAATTCTTGTATGAACATATAACAGTAGCAGAATATTGATGAAGCCACTGCTATACATCATAATATGAGTAAAATTGATTGTCTTTGTCATAAAAGCTGAGAATACAGCTTTAACTGAGAATACTGCTTTAAGATATTGAAGATGCACTTCAGGATCGAGAATCGTATTTATAAATTTTTAAAAAAAATTATTAACAGCAGGAGAGTGGACTCCTAATTTCGTATTTCTTCATAATGTAACCTTTAAATCTGATCAAGGGGACCTTAATTTTAGCTCTTGAGCCCACAACAATTGTATTACTTTACGATGTTAAGTATAAACGTATTAAACTCTTCAGAATAAAAAGCAATGGGATTTCCGCCGACTTTTCTAATTCAATCTACTTTTACAATGCTTCCAAGCAAACCATAGTAACTATAACCAGATATCTGAAATCTTGTTATCAGAGCCTTCGTTTCCATGCAACTTTGTTCAGTCACATTAAATACAGGCCTCAATAGGGGATTTGCATGTCTCACTGCGCATGTCTGTTACAGTGTGCATGCCGGGATGGATCCAGCTCAAATATGACATATGAAATATCAAGCAAAGTTCTGCAAAAAATTCAGCAAAATTGCAAGAACGTTTTTACTAATGTCATAAATATATACAAATGATCTATTAAAAACCAAATGTATGATGGGAAAGATGGTGGCTTGTGTTATGCATATGGCAACATGTATAATACATGGATATTGCTATGGGATCACCAGTAAATACTCCATGCTGAACATGGCATAAGTTTTACACTGACATACAACTCCCATAATTCCATGCCAATCAATTCGAGATGGCGGACATGCAAAATCCCCAATTAAGAGGGTGTACACAGAAGTTCCCTTTATGCAAACTATCCCTTTTCATACCAAAGACTATCTCTTCTCGTTTTGACAGTTCGCTATTCGGTGGCTGATTTAAGAGATCAGGAAGGACATAGCACAAGTAAGCCCAATCAATGTTCAAAAAAGAAATCCAATCCCCCAAGGTGATAGATGACACTTGTATTTCCCTAAAGGGTCAGTTAAAAATGACATCTTTAGAATTGAGTTCAATACAAACTACCCTATATAGTTCATGTTACATGTAAATTGCTGGTTATCGTATACTGCACAATGACAAATCCTATCAGAGGCAGAAAGAGACACCATTTGTCAAACACATTGCGTCTCGTATGAAGATCATCGATCACCTTTCAACATCACAAGCTATCATTACCGTTGGAGTCTATGCTAGATAATCGGGGATACATATTAGGCAATTTCCGTTGAAATACTAATATTGATATTTCCCTGTTGTGACTAGTTCTATTAAATCATCCACACCTCCCATTACATGTCTTCTCTGAATTGCATATTGCTTTCATTTGCAACATAACATTGTTATTGTTAAAGAAATATTACATCTGAAATTGTAATGAGATTTATGCTTTCCATTCTGTATTACCATATCTATTATGTGCAACACTTGGTATGTTTATAATCAGCACATTGCTGTATATATTAAACTTATATGACATATATATCATTTTAAAATTAAATCCCTAGATGATATATTATAATTTTCAGGAAAGATTGTTTTTGATTCAACGGTTGTACAGGTTAGTTACTTTATAGTCTACCTATTATAGTCTAGTTTATTATACACGCATTGCTCTGAAAATAACATAAATACTTTACGCATAGTGCGTATTTCACTAGTGATTTACATGGGGTTGTCATGGCAACCAATCTGTTTTTTTTACTAAGATTAGAGTTTACTAAGCTTGTTGGTTTCAGTCGCTTAGAATATTAGACTCGTGCAATATTCACGTGCCTTCGACCAACTCCTTAGTTAACCTGTATATATTATATTATATTATATTATATTATATTATACTATATCATATCATATTATATTATATTATATTATATTATATTATATATCTGATTATAGCGTAGGTCTGGTCCATTGGTTAATTGGAATCTAGAATCTAGTACCCACCCACCACCGTGCCGCTTTGACAACATCACTTAAAGGAATAAATTGGAAATTTCCGACACAAAAGATTACATGCAGTGATAGGAAAACACCAAGGCCTCCCGCGAGAAACCAACTTAAATCATCTTCTTACCCAGAATGAGTAATTGAATTTCATTTTGTCTTTTCTCTCTTTCCTCGTCTATTTGCTGGTCTATACTTCGGCTGCGAGCGAAGGCGTCCCTGTTTCTGCTCATCTCCGTCTCCCAATCGATGTCCTGCGACTGTCAAAACAAAAAGATAAATTCCACATCAGAGAGATACATTGTGACATTGGCGCTGGGGATATTTATGTAAGATTACGTATAAGAGTGAAGTCGCCTGAGATTGTACAATTGGCCTTCACCAATTCTCTCAAATAATTCAAATCTAAGACAAAAATCAGGTTCAAAATACAGTTCAACACACCTAAACCGATTGTTTGAATCAATCCAATACCAAATACACTCAGATATACCTAGCATTGATGATTTTCCAGTCTAATGTATTAGAATTCACTAAATGTGTTGATCTGTCAATTGTACATTTTGTGAAGATCGGACCCATAAAACAACGCAGGCTAGAGCGGCTGGGGGATTTTCAAAATGGGGGAAGGAGAGGCCCAGATCCACCCGAGAACAAAGCCAGCCTATTTTATTAAAATGAATGTATTATTAGTTACAATTTCTAATAAATTATGAATATAGTATAGATATATTAGATTAGATGGATACCATTAAAACTGGGAATGCTCAAGCAGATGGTGGATATAAATCCCTGATGCTAACACTTACAAATATAAACAAAACTCCTATACTTATGTATTCAAAGGCCAGGTAGTTTAAAACAGAAAGGTTAGTCTATAGAGCGTAATTAACATAAATGATTATAACAGAAATACAATACAATATTACAAAATTCAACCACTATGAGGTTCAAATTATCAAATTATCAGATCAGATTATCAAATAATCCTTCAAATATATAATGAAATATATATCAGTAATTAAAATCCAAGATGAATATCAATTTTGCAAGGTTCTGGATTATGATTCCAGAAATATTTCTCTTCACTTTGGCAGCGAGATGGCTCTATATGTCAGGCGCCCCTATATATACACGGTGCCCACTATATGTGTTGTGTAACAGGAAAATGAGTCACAAGTGGCAAAAATAATATTTTTTAAAGTGGTGTATTGGCAAGATCTTCGTAGTTATTGGACTGTTTTGATTTCTGGAGGGGTTAGTACTTGTTGTCAAATTCCAGGACGTTGTAGTAAATATATTCTTGCGTTTTGAAGGTGATCCTATGGAGTATATATATATCTTGTTATTTTACTGGTAATTGCCCAACTAGAATTATTGCAAACATTTTTCCAAACATAAATATATCAAACATAAAAATAGAAACACTGCTTAGATGTCCTTAATGTTTACTACCATTCGAATCCCCTTGATGTCATCTTTTCAGATATGATAATATCTCAAAATCTTTTTGGGGGAACTTGTGACTCATTTTCCTGGAACACATCACATATTGCCTAAGATATAACACAAGGAGATAGGGAGATGCTGGCTTGCCGGAGATAGAAGGGATTAAGTGAAAGAGATGTGGTTTATCATTGTCGGTATGTGGGATCTAGATTTTAAGGGACATGGGGGCTTAATACAATACAGATGATTAATTTTAGCGACAAGATGGGCTCCATTGATATCACTTCCACGTTCCACTCCACTCCACTTCCCATCTTGATATTGTGTCAGTTTTTGTAATTGAAAACATGCATAGTTCGAATAGGTAACATTCATTTACAGTCTTACTACGAAGTTCTATTTAGGACCACATGAAATGAAAAGAACTATGTTTATTGTGTCTATTCGTATTGAAGACACTAGATAATAAACTTTTCTTGAAGCTGCATTCTCAGCTATCATATGAGCGATAATATGTGCAATCATCATTGAAAAGGATTCGGGTGGGTCCTCCAAGCACACATGACGATGTTTAAGAAGCCATGTAGCAAAAACAACTATACAAAACCTATGGTTTGGAAACGAATAGAACAAAAGGATGAAAATATTTGGCAAAAACTCAGAGTACGCCTTTAAGCCATGGGCACCCTAGTAGTAAAACATACATCTGCCATATTAGACCCATCATCGGGTGAAATATTGATATATCGCCAGGAGTAATAAGCCCCCGTACATAATGATCAAGTATGGTGATCACAATCAATGAGATAATGATGGTATAATGGTGCACCTGGATATGAAACTAAGCTGATCGGATTAGCCAAGGAGACAAAGACACCAATCACTAGTTCAGCTTATGATAATTAGGAATCATAGTGTATTGGTATACTTTAGAGGAGCTTTGGGTTGGTTACAATGTATGGGGCAATCCATCAAGACAAATAGAAAATGTACAACTTACGTTCACCAATCTTCTCAAATAATCCAAATTTAAGACAAAAATAAGGTTCGAAATCCAAGTCCAACATAACCAAACAGATTGTTTGAATCAAGGCAATATCAAATATACTCAGATATACCTAGTATTGACCATTTCTCAGTCTACTAAATATGTAGATCGGCCGATTGCACATTTGTACATGAACTGTGTTTTGAACTTCATTTTGGTCTTAAATTTGGGTTATGTGAGAGGATTGGTGGAGGCAAATTGTACATTTTCTGGCGATTTGACTCATATACTATCATCATTATAGAATTATCTATCAACTTGACAAAATAAAGTTTTTCCTTCCAGCCAGCTATTATAAATGCACTTATGTACACAAATACAAGATATGTATACTTAGGAGTATATATATCCATGGAGGCAGTGACCGTGAAATCTTAGGTTGCGGGGCAGTTCAGCAGCTAAACGTCCTCAGCCCTGAAGACTGATTTCATGGAGAAGTGCACCGTAAAGGCTGTCTATTGAGTGAGTGCAAAGTGTAGATTTCACGTACTTGAGGATGTTTTCACCCTGGCGAAATACCCTTATACTACAGCCCAAGCACGCAAAACATGCGATGTGTTTCAGGAGAATCAGTCATAAGTCGCGAAAAAAGTTATTTTTCAAAGTGTATTTCTCCCAAGATATCTTAATTTAAATGTTTTTTACTTTTAGTCATATGAATCTATGTACCAAAGTTCAGGATATTGTTTTAAATATATCAAAATATAGACACACTTATTAGATGTCTTACAGTTTGCCACCATTGGAATCGGCTTGATCTCATCTTTTCAAATATAATGGTATCTCATTTTTGTCATTTTTGAGGGCATTGTGACTCCTTTTCCAGAAACACATCACATATGCGATATAATGTTGCCAATGTGTGAGTATTAACCACAAAATCTGCAGATGTAATACGATTTTATAATATTATTATCTCTCTTCCTTATTATTTTCATTCTTTCTTTCAGAAATGTCTGTAAAACTCATGGTTCTCTCATTTCCCGAATGAGGGCGCATTGGGCAGAGGCTGGAGGGGGTAGTGCTCCTGGTGCCACGCTCTCTCGGACACTCGACCTCACTCCAGCGTGGTCAGCCAGACGGACAGCTTCGAAAATTACCAGACTCCCGTCCTCATCCTACAGTTAGGAGAATAATCTCTCTTAAACTCAAGAATGGCTGGTATTGGAACTAGAACACGCGGGGCTCGGATTATTCTACCCGAGGAGCCACTCAGAAATGGTCGTAAGAAACCAGGCCCGAAGCCTAAAAAGACTCCGGCCAAAAAGACCGTTAACACGCCAAAGGCTAATGGCGGCCCTGGACACGAGGTTCCTCAACCGCCAGAACAGGACCAGCAACAGCAGGCCCCTCCGCCTGACAAGTCTCTGAACGAGAAACTTGACAGACTACTAAACATCCTAGCAACAGAAAGAAGAATCCTAGAGGGCATTCAACACGACAGAATAAACTTCATAGACGATCAGGCCATCTCCCCCCAAAATCATAGGCCACGTGACTTGACCGGTGGTCAGGCCTGGAGGGGGTAGTGCTCCTGGTGCCACGCTCTCTCGGACACTCGACCTCACTCCAGCGTGGTCAGCCAGACGGACAGCTTCGAAAATTCCCACCCTCCCACACCAGGGAACAAGCTTTCAGCAGTTGAGCTTAATACATAAAGCGGTTATGGTTATAGTTTACCATCTTCTTTGAGAACTTTCATGTATATCTCGTTTTCAACTTACATGTCTTATCATTTGTACCACCAGGTTACTTGCAAACTGATTATATTTCTCAAGAAATAAAACTGCTTCAAACAGCCACTCCACTTCTGCCTTCCGTCTCAATGTGATGAAATCCAGGCTGTACTGAGAACATCGTTACTATATGTATGGAAATGTATGTGAAACTGCATAAAATGTTGTCAAAATCAAAATCAAACGGAGGTTATTAATCCTTTCAGTCACTGCCTTAGGTCGTGATAGCCCCCAGACCTTCAAGGCAGTAATTAATCATCTTTTCAGTGTCTGCCTAAGGTGGTTATAGCCCAAGGACTGTTCATGACAGTGGTTAAATGTATATGTAGTCCTATTGGTAAACTATACCGGTATAGGGAAACTACCAACTAGAGGAACTACCATTCTAGAATGATACTACTCCGAGAATTAGGCATAGCCATGTCTGGAATATCCATGCGCCCGACAATTTGATTTGATTTAGCCTGATTTCCCTTTCGAATACTTGTTAATCAATGAGCATTGTATTTCTATTTTTGTTATCAGCTTGTACTGAGAAAAATATAATATGCATAATGTCAGCGCTGAATGAAATATTTAAACAAACAAACAACATCGTTGCTTTGGCCTCAGACTTGTTATAATTAATTTAAAAGTAAAGTAGAGTGGAACCTATCTATCGAGACGACCCTTGGGACTGAACGATTTGTGGTCTCATAGCGAGGTGGTCTCCAATTTGGGACTAAGAGAAACTGGGGTATTGGGGAGGGGGAGGGGAGGGAGAGGTTGTAGGAGGGGAGAGTGAGGAAAAGGGAGAGGATGGGGAAATAGGAGAGGGTGGGGGAAACAGGAGAGGGGGAGGGAAAAGAGGGGAGGGAGAGGATGTAGGGGAAGGGAGAGAGGGGAGGGAGAGAAAGCGAGGAGGGGGAGGATGAGGAAGAGGGGAGGGAGAGATGGGAGAATCAGAGATGGGGTTAGGAGAGAGAAACAGGTATGAGAGAAAGACCTTTTGGGGGGGGGGGAGGGAAAAGAGGGAGAGGGGTAAGTGTGGGGAGGGAGGGAGACCTAGTGCTAGTATGATATAATGCAGCAGTCGTAATATGAAAAAAAAGTAATTGATATGTAAGGGCCTGTGAATTAGGAAAATACATTCTTGGTTCAGAGCTGACGGAGAAGCCTTTCGCTCCTAACCGCAAAATACCATTAAAGTCCCATTAGGACGCCTACTCCAGTGTTGGGAAAGACATTAGCGCAGTAGGTGTCCACTCACTAACATACCATTATTATCTGATCTGAAAGGGTCTGAGCACCGACTGAATACGGTTGGTTCGCGTTGATGGTATCATTGCGAAAGCTTTCCTGGGAGATATCCAGAAAAACATTTACTAAAAACATTGGTGTTTTCCTGAAACAACGGAAGGACTTGCAGTACATTAATTTCATTAGTTCCTCCCTGCTGCCAAGTTTGACTCACTACTGTCTTTCCCTTCGGGCTTAAAAGGTTCACCTCCAGTCAGGACAATGTAGCTTTGTGTATAAAATAAAGGAGAAAGTTTTGAAAAGAATTGACCAAAGGGGATACACTGAAAATACAGTATGACATGTAACAGCACACAATTTAGAACTATAACCCTTTACAACATAATTATTATATTTGCACAACATGTTGTGAAATGATTAAGAAATTTCTATGAAACAGAAAGGATATGAAACATATAGGTTTGGTGTGAAATACTGTCTTCAACCTGGCTATATTTTCCAAGGGGGAAGAGAATAGAATATCCAGAAATTCTACCCGCTAGTACTTTTGCTTGCTCTACTTATTTTAGTTTCTGTTTTTGTTCTTATAGTTGTCATTTTTCTCACCTTGAATGACACTGCATGCCCACCAACCACCCATCCTTCACTCCTCCCATGTGTTAGTGTTTGATACCTGACTGCCTACCTGCCTAGTGTGTGTGTAGCCTTGAGGCAAGGCTACACACACACTAGTGGCAGGCAGTGGTAGGCAGTGGCAGGCAGCGGGAGGGGCAGTGGCTGGTGAGTGAGTGTAGTGTGTGAGTGAAGGTGCAGTGTGTGTGAGAGCTCCGACAGGGGTGGGATTCTAAACCAATCTTTATATTTAAAATTGCAACTTTCCTGTACCAGATTATACATAAGTCGTCCCCTAAAAAGGCATGAAGAGGAACACGACTTGCCGTACAGACAATGTAATGGTACCCATTTAGATGGGAAAACATAAAAAACAGGTCGATGGGTGTGAGTTCTGTCTAACTGAGAATACCAGGGGTAATGGAGCAACGAAAGGAGGTTTAAAGGTGGTCTAAATCCGCCCTATAGGGGGCGGGGGCGGTTGCGCTTGGTCCAGCAGCCATGAACTTTTTCTATGTGAACTTTAATATGAGCTTCCATTAAGAGAAAATACAGGATGTATCTTGTCCTGAGAACCCAATCACTCTGCTCATAGAATAGATGCATCATGACAGAGTAAATATATGGGCCCTACAAATAGCATTTCTCACATTCAGCAAATGTTTATTTAATCATTATGTGACAGGACTGATAAGCAATAAATTCCGTCACTATGATAAAGGACATGACAGATAGGGGCCAAACGCCTCTTCTGACTCACTAGCTTTAAATACCATTGACTCGTTCAATGACAAATGTAGATTTAATTGAATAATGTTTTTATTCTAAGCCTAACCACCGGGGCTTCAGGTTAAATTGAAATAGGCAACCCATCATCAGGTGAAATACTTTGTGTTCCACAGAAAGACTTTAAATTCAACTTAGGGCTGATGTCCACTGAGGCGATTTTCCCATGGTGGTAGCTGACAATAGGGGAACTGCATGTGCCACTGCGCATGTCAAGATTCAAAATGGTGACTATACAAACCCCTATTGGATTATCAAATCGTGACGGGAGACACTCGGCCGACCGCCGACAGTCGACTATCTTTATATGTTACATGTATCTCCACTAGCCTGACTGTCCTCTTGTCTCTTCTCCTACTGCTCCCCCCGCCCTTTCCCCCATCGCAATCATCGGTTTGGTGTGTATGAGGTTTTAAATATAAATCAATATATATCGTATAGCTAGGAATCAGGGTGTAACACACCCTAGGGGTACAACCAATCTAATGAGTTTAATTAGTGATAATTATATCGCACTACTAGTTACTATGTAGTTATGTTTAATTTAATAGACACAGCAGTGGGTGTAAGACAATGGTTATATTCTGTGTTGAATCATTGCCCGTAAGACCAATATCGTAATTGAACTCCATTAATGGTAACACTCAGTGTACACTGTGCATGCCTGTCTACGATTCAACGGTCATTTTAACAAAAATAAAATAAGTAAGAGTTTTCACATTTGGGTCAGATTTTCAGAAAATGTACAATTCACCTACACAAATCCTCTGAAATAACCCAAATTTCAGAAGAAAATACAGTTCAAAATACAGTTCAACCTAACCAAACATATAGCTAGAATCAATGCAATGCCGAATATACTAGAATTTACCTAGTATTGTGCAAATTGCAGCCTAATTTAGCAGAATTTACTAAATGTGTAGAGCTGCCAATTGTACATTTTCTGAAAATCTGACCCATTTAGAAGAAATACAATAATCGTTCGTCAAGGTTATAAGGAGGAGGTTTGAAATCCCCCTATTCTTTTTTCAGGATCCGTTCCCACTCGTCATATTACAGAAGCCGAGGCCAGAAAATGATCTTGGCTGTGGCATTTCCCGTCTACAAATGGATAAAAAGTGAGACCTCTCCCTTCTCGCGGTAAAAGGTTAACCAGGCTAAGAAATCAAATCAAAATATCATCTCGTGAACGTCAGTGTCAGTGTCACGGTCGCAGTGGGTGTTCACGATTAGGTGTTAGAAATCATATGGAGTAGGGTTAGATTTTCAGAAAATGTACAATTGGCCTTCACCAATCCCCTCAAATAACCCACAATTAAGACAAAAACGAGCTTCAAAATACAGTTTAACAGAACAGAACTGATACTTTAAATCAACGCGATCCCAAATATACTCAGATATACTCAGTATTCATCATTTTTCAGCCAAATGTAGCAGAATTTCCCAAATGTGTAGTGCTGCCAATTGTTCAATTTCTGAAAGTCCGACCGATTAATATCTGACTGTTTTCTGACTCTGAATTGTTAATTAAATCGTCTTTTTTAACTTTATGCAGTGGGATAGAAATAACATGATTAATACGGATGATTATAATACTTATTCGTTTTATGTTGAACACTATTATAACTCTGTAAGTCGATATTGTAAGTGCTGGTTATTCTGTTTGTAATTTAGAGTCCATATATGTGGTCAAACAGATGACGAATAAAACTTAAAGGAGTTTATGGGTCAGATCGTCAGTAAACCACTAGTGAAATACGCACTATGCGTAAATCACTCTAGATATGTTGTTTTCAGAGCAATGCGTCTATAATAAAACCGTGATACTTGCTGTTTTTCTGGTTGTAAATCGTCCCCGTTTTAGATTCTCCAGAACCTGGACTAAGGCTACATGTATATAATTCTAATGAACAAAATGTGTTAACAGAACGTACAGGTGTAGGATGTGTTGTTTTCGAATGAAACAACCATTCGAATTCATGTCAGGTATATGTTTGATACAATCTACAATTGTTTTTTGCACGATTTGATCATGCCCTAATTCGTTGCACGGGTGCCCTTGCCGACAACGATTCTAATTAAGCTTGCAGATGTTTGAGTATACATAAAATAACTATAATTTTTAAAGACAAAATACCTTGTCGCTTGAGAGGGGTGGGGAGTAGCTAGAATCCAAGTTTATACCGCTTACAAGCGCAGATTAAAACACCTGTGTTGATAGGGGAATAGTATCTCAAATTAATCACATCAAATTGCACTTAATATGGTTATAGGAAGGGAAGTGTACTGATAAAATGTTGTTTGTGTTGTCGTGTGGTTAAAGTTTGCCTATGACCTATCCACCAAAAGGAGACGCAAATTTAATATTTCTCTCTAAATGGGATAGTTACTTTATTTGTTTCCGATCATGAACTTTCTACACATGTACCAACAAAAGAATCCTTCTTTGGTTGGAGTGAATTGGCAGTTGGGAGTGGATTATTATAAAAACCGAAATGCCAATATTTATATATGCTCAAGAATCTGGTGCTAACGATTCCGGTGCTACTTTCTGAATTATAATGCAATTCCTTTCTCTAACTTTGATGTAATCTTGACCGACTATCTCATAAATTTATATTTCTTCCTTCTTTGTTTCCACTCTATGTATTTCGGTTACTAAACGGCAGCATGAAGGCTCCATGAAACGAATTTCTTTTACCATTCCTTGATATTATGAAACGAGTATTTTCTATCAATTTCCAACTGTTGATTGTAATACCAGATTTGTATGGTGTTTATGGGTCCGATCGTAGGTAAATGTACAATTGACCTTCACCAATCCTCTCAAATAACCCAAATTTAAGAAGAAAATTAGGTTCAAAATACAGTTCAACATAACCAGACAGATTTATTGAATGAATACAGTACAGAATATACTCAGATATACCTAATATTTATCATTTTTCACTCTAATTTAGCAGAATTTGGCAGATGTGTAGAACTGTAGATTGTGCATTTTCTGAAAATCTGACCCATATATATATATTCACTAATTGTGCCTGGAGGGTTCAAGCGTAAATAAGTGCCTAGATTTAACGCTGTATATGACGGGCAAACAAGACTAAGGGAAAGTGTTGCAATGTAAAGAGACTTATATATGGGTCAGATTTTCAGAAAATGTACAATTGGCAGCTGTACACATTTAGTAAATTCTGCTAAATGAGGCTGCAATTTGGTCAATACTAGGTAAATGTGAGTATATTCAACATTGCATTGATTCTAGCAATCTGTTCGGCTAGGTTGAACTGTAGTTTAAACTTTATTTACGTCTGAAATTTGGGTTATTTGAGAGGATTGGTGAAGGTGAATTGTACATTTTCTGACAATCTGACCCATATGCTAACCCATAGCCTCTATGCTCATTATTAACCTTCCAAAGTAGGTAGTACCTATCCAGGGGCACACACTAGTATATGTTATCGATTCACTAATGGAAGCTAAAAGGCAAAAAGGCAAAAAGGCAAAAAGGCAAAGGGTTCCCACACTCTTTCTCACGTTTTCCCTGTAAGAAAATATACATTTCCCATGCGGTATGATTGCAATGAAGCTTATAACAGTTTGAAGGCATTTTATAAAAAAAAGTTTTGACGTGCTTGTCCATTTATTTCCAAGATTGATGTTTCATTCTGGATCTAATCTCTCACTTCCCCGACTAGAGTCTTATTTTTATTTGCCAATAATTTTGTGAAGGGCACCAACACATGTATTTGGGTGAGTCGCGAGAAAATGTACAATTCACCTTCACCAATCCTCTCAAATTCTTCTATCCATATCAGCCTCGAATGAGAATAGTGTGTAACTGCATAATTTCACTCTGCTGAATAAACATATTTAAAATAAAAAATCAGTCGAAAAGGACGTTCAAAATGCAGTTGAACTTAACCAAACAGATTGCTAGAATCAATGCAATGCCCAGTATACTCGAACTTACCTAGTATTGACCAAATTGCAGTCTAATATAGCAGCATTTACTAAAGGTGTACTGCTGCCAATTGTACATTTTCTGAAAATCTGACCCATTTGATGGTGCATTGCACCCCGCATTGCACTAAAAGAAAAACGAGACACCCTCTATCCCAAGGGGGACATCCTTGCCTTTGAAGCAAGGAAACTCACCACCAATTTATCAAAATAAAAGTTAAACCCCAACGTAACGATAAGGGAGGGATTCAAACTATTCATAAACCATATTCATTTTATCTCACTTCTCATGAGACCCTTAAAAAAACTTGATCCAGTGTTCTCATATAAACAGAACACAGAACTAACACGGCCACACTAGCGACTGATGAGACCTTTGGGTCGAAACCACAACCCACTGATAGAGGGTGGGGGGCATTTGTCATTCTTATTAAATGTTTATTCTTAATTTAATCATTGAAAACGTGTTTGTTTATTCAATCATTACCCCCACACAGATGTGTAACTATTTCACGCATATATACTTTTAACTAACCCCAGGAGAGCATCTTAGCAACCACTCTTGGTTGCGAGTGATGTCATAGTGGCAACATCCACACACCAAGGCAACAACTATCGTTGCAAGGTGGGTTCAGGTTGAACGTATTGGATTTGAGGTAACACTCTACTGATGTGGAGTTCTTAAAGAATTATATATCAATGAAATTGTATATAGATGTTCAATGGTTAGTTTTCATTCCTTTCTAAGATCATGAATCACTTTACCAATTATTGATTATGATTAATTAATGTGACCATGTATCCTATTTTGAGTACGGTGTTTTCCCCCAGTAATGTTTTTCGCTTTCTATTGCTTAACATATGATGGGTCAGATTTTCTGAAAATGTACAATTTGCCTTCTTTAATTCTCTCAAATAACCCACATTCAAGACAGAAATGAACTTCAAAATACAATTAAACATAGCAGAACTGATACTTTAAATCAATTCGATACTGAACATACCCAAATATACCCAGTGTTCATCATTTTGCAGCCTAATTTAGCAGAATTTCCTAAATGTGTAGAGCTACCAATTGTACATTTTGGGAAAATCTGACCCATAATATAAGAATCTCATCTAGAATGAAATATCTTGGGTTGGATTTTGTTGTTGTTGTTTTATTTTTTATTTAGAATGTTTATACAGCAAGTCAATAAATCAAATCATTTCACGAGTAGTCAAGTGCAATAAAGATACATAGTCATTTCGCAAATCAGTTTTAACCTTGACATGGATTCACGGGTAGTTATTTTTTGCTGAATTCCGTGGTTTTCTGTCCACTGCTGTGTCTAACCACTGAGCGGTTATAGTGGTTATAACTGAGGGTAAGAGCATATATATATAATGGGTCAAGTCCTCAGGAAATGGACAATTGACCTTCCCCAATCCCCTAAAACAACCCAATTTTAAGACAAACTGAGGTTAAAAATACAGTTCAACATAACCTGATAGATTTATTGAATGAATGCTATACAGAATACACCTAGATATACTCAGTATTCATCATTTTACACTCTAATTAAGCAGAATTCGAGAGATGTGTAGATTGTGCATTTTCTGAAAATCTGACCATATATATGTGATCCGTTTTAGGGAAATAAGTCATAAGTAGCAAAAAATGGATTTTGAGATATCATCATGTTTAAAAATATGAGATCAAGTGGATTTCAATGATAGTATTAAAACATGAAGTACGTCTTAGAAGTATTTCTATATTTTAAGTTTGATATTTTAATTTTTGAAAAACAAGTTTGCAATATTTCTGGGTGGACATTTCCTAGTAAAGTAGCTTAATATGGTCTATAAGATGACCTTAGAAATACATGGATATATTTATTACACTTTCTGGTAAAGTTGGTAACTGTATTCATGCTATAAGCAGCGTTGAACACACGAAAAATGAAGACATTCCCAGAAAGGCATTCTGTGAACACCTCATTTAAAAAAATATAAATGTTGCGACTTATGACTCATTTTGCTATAACACATCATATATGATATATGATATGAATCTGATTATTATACACAATTTTCCAATTTAGGAATGTATAGCGGGAGATGTAGGTTGAATGATGTCTAACCCAGCCTCCCCCCCCCCCCACCCGCCCCGCAGCACCCCCCCCCCCCCCCCCACCTCAACACTCCGCACACTTAATCTCCATCTGGTTCCACTTCCTAGGACTAGCGTTTTGAACCAAAAACGAGATTAAATCCAGAGCCTTTCAATTGTAAAATATACGGATTAAATTTCATGCATGGATTGGAATAATTCGCAGGCTAGAATTAATAGGGGATTTGAATGTGCCATTGGGCTTATCCGTTGCAAGATTGGGATGAAATCTGACATACAAATATTTGGCAACATTCTTATCGAAAATTGCAAGAATCCTTTCACCAATATCATTGCTTTTATAACTGATCTATGACTATGGGTAAGATGGGGACTTGTTCTCTGGAAACATTTAAATCACATGGATATTGACAGACATAAGAACATCGATAAATAGTCTATGCTGAACATGACATGTTTTCTATAGATTTTATACTGTATCATTTGTTCCATAATTTCATGCGAATCAAGATTCAAAATGGCGGCTATGCAACTCCCCTATTGGATAAATTACTCTTATATACTTCCGGACCTGTCACATCCTATAAGGAAGAATAGTGCGAACACACGGCCCGATATCTACAAGTACCTTGTTAAGTTTAAAATAACATTGATCCCCAAAATTCCCCCATAAATCACACCTGATCCTAGCGCTTGAATGTGATTAAATATGGGCTTCATTTCACGAACTGAATGGCAGATTGTCCAGCCTTGTTCAACCTGTACGCCGGCTGTCCGACTCTATTGTACGTATAGCGTAGTAGATTTGCGCATTTCAAAGGAAGAATGTAATTCTTTCTGCACACAAACCGAGGCATATTGATACAAAAGGGGGACTTTTCCCCAAATAAGACCATCTTTACATTGGAGAGGTCTTGTTTGCAGGGGTTGTACCAACCTAGAGTGGAAAACTCGAGACACTATTCAGGTGAAGCATTGTTGCAAAGCTGTCCTTTGGTAGAGAAGTGTAGACCCAAGGTCTAAAGAACTGTAGGCTGTAAGCTGTTAATAGAAAATGTAAATAAAACATCTAGAACACTTGGCACAACGACTTAACCCCACTCAGTCGACTAACAGTTGGTACATGTATTGCAAGTGACCCGGGTTAGATCTATACATGTGGGTACGATTTTCAGAAAATGTACAATTCGCCTTCACAAATCCTCTCAAATAACCCACATTTGAGACAAAAATGAGCTTCAAAATACTGTTTAACATAACAGAACCGATGCTTTAAATCAATGCGATTCCTAATATACTCAGACATACCCGGTATTCATCATTTTTCAGCCAAATTTAACAGAATTTCTTAAATGTGTAGAGCTGCCAATTGTACATTTTCTGAAAATCTGCCCCATGTATAGAAGGGGAGCATATTTCTGGCGTTATGTATGATATAAAAGGCTTTGCTCCTTCTTCTGAATAACGTCTATTGTAGTGAGGAATAGGGGAGTTGTATGTGCCACTGCGCATGTCTGTTACAGTGCGTTCTGGGATAGATTCAGTTCAGGTCTCACATACACATATTTAACAATATTTTTTATCAAAGATTGCAAGAGGGTTTTCACCATAGCTCGTGTTTATAAATGATCTATAAACACAAATGCACGATGGGAAAGATGGAGGCTTGTGTTATGTAAAGATGTATGACACACGGATTTTGGTGGGGTTTTCATATAGATTTCCCACTGACATACAACTCCCATAATTCAATGGGAATAAAGGGCAAGTCCCCTATTGCATCTTTTAGATTATGTTAAGCTTTAAGCCAAAATAACTGATTGCTTCTTATACATGTCCAAAGCCAAATCTCATCCCATTTGATTCACGTACACGGATTTGGTATATATTCAACGCCTACGCAAGAGAAAAATCAACTTAATTCCAAAGAAAGCGACTCTAATATTGAATAAATTGTAATGGTGAATAAATATATTTGAGGATGAACTGCTATCTCAATGAACTCAGAGGAACAGAAAGGCCACTCCGATACACTTTGCCCTATTCACGTTTATATAAACTGTAAAAAATACAAATAATTCATTTCGTCTAGAATACATAAATCAGGGACAAAGTTTCCAAGGTCTCCAGTGGAGCGATGATCTCTCAGATAATCACACACAACATACGGATGAAATAATGTATCTATAAAAGGGTAAGATTTTCAGAAAATATACAACTGACAGCTGTACACATTTAGTAAATTCTGCTAAATTAGGCTGCAATTTGGTCAATACTTGTGAAATTCGAGTATATTCAGCATTGCATTGATTGTAGCAATCTGTTTGGTTAGGTTAAACTGAGTTTTGAACTTCATTTTTGTCTTAATTTTGGGTTATTTGAGAGAATTGGTGAAGACGAATTGTACATTTCTGGCGATTTCACCCCAAAGCGTACCTTTGAATAGTTGACAAATTGCCATGAACATCTTTTCCAACCTATTAGGCAAATACAATTTTCTAGTTTGGCACAAGTGCATGGGTACTCGTTACTCTTCTCCTTCCTTACTCTTTGATGTCAACACATCCATTCAAGCGAGAGTCAGAACCCTATTTAGAAGTACTAGGGAACTTTGCATCTTTTGACATTACATTAATTACACATAAAAGGAAGGTGTGATGAGGTTGGGGGATCATAGACCCTTGACAGTTGGGTGCAGTTGTATAGGTCGCAGTGTCAAACAAGGACTATTAAACCTGCACTTTCTGTTAATGCCGGTCAAAATCTAAATATTTTCTACTTTGTTCCATTCTTTTTCAACCCATCTAAAGAGCATTTGACCTAAATTTTGGAGGATTTTGTCAAGTCGTTATTGCTAAAGGACTGTTAAAATGTCCTCATTTGTATTTGGAGGACCCGCCCGAATCCCCTCCTATGGTGACTTCACTTATTATCGCTCATCAGCGGGAGTTTTCTCTCGGCGATTACACTTCAAATTCATGTATCTATATAAACATATATATGTATAGTATGTATAAAACAAAAGCGGAATATTGATGAATTCAGTCCTATGAGTCATAATATGAGAAAATTTGATGACATCTTTTTTGTCGTAATAGCTTAAAATAACGCTTTAATAGGTCCAGGTAACTAAAGATATATATACCGTTAGAAGTACAGACAAAACACGAACAATATTGGGTCAGTGTTGAGGTTACCATGAGTTGCATACAATACGAGTGAAAGAGGTATTGTGTTTAAAACCAGGTCATTTATTTTCATCACACCTAGCGATTGTAAAATGGCGTTATGCACCAGTGATTTTACAAAGGTTTTCAGGTGAGGCAACAAAAGCCTGTGTTTAAAGGGAAAAGGGTGAAGGGATCAAGACGCAATTATTATGGATTGCCTTCGTTTGAAGGAGATTCCTGTGGGGGTAAGTGGGGAGGTGTTGGGGGGGGGGCATGGGTTCCTGCTTACTCCCCCTCAAGGAACAAATTGTTTTGGAGGTGATTTGCAGATTTTGTCCAGATTAAAGAAAATCAGCTGTAATCGAGCGTGAAATACAATTTACAGGAATAGGGCGACTCTGTCCTTTGATTTTATTGTTTGGTTTGATTATGTTATTTAATTGTCAATTGATTTTTTTGATAGGATCCTTGGGTAAAGGCAAATATAGTAGGTTTATCAACTGGATTATATTGATTGCCAAGAATTACATTCATCGGCAGAAATTATTTCATGATGACAATATTGAATACAGAGGTTTTGTAAATGGGATTGAGAAAAGTTACTGTGCTTAAAAATAAAATGCGGTATTTGACCAGAATGGCCAGAAGTCGTTAAGAAAGGTTAGTAAATACATAGATCAGCTGTATAAATCATAAAGATTGTATTTCTTCATATGTCATCAATGTTGGCGGTGGTGTTAAAGGAAGAAAAGTTGGAGCGTTGGAGCAAATAACTTCAATATTTGTTATATGATAAATGACTGTGAGTGAGAAAATCCGAAAATACCAACATTTTTCTTATGGAAAAAGTGGGTAAACGTTGTTGGAATTTAGACATGTATATTTATGCCCAGATGGAAGGAATCTTAAATAAAACAATAAAAATAATAATAAAAGATAATTGCTAGAGTATGTTGTGCAGGTACCAAGCAGATCGACACAAGGAAAAATAGAAAGGTTGAGATGAGAGAAGAGGGTTAAACTGTTTTATAAGAGGGTTGAATTTCTCATGAATTATGATCGTTGGAAATGAGCATGGATGTAAGGGCGGCATGCGCATCCCTTTTTGTGGCTAAAATAGAAAAAAAACCTTCAAGAACCATCCATGTCGAGAGGCTCAGATCATAAATCCAGTTTTATCCATTTGGATTTGGATTTGGATGAATGTTAATCTTCGCTATAAAACTTAGTAGTTCTTATTCATCTGATACATTTGTCATTTTGTACACGGTATGGTGCACGTTAGGAAAACCTGGTTTGCAGATGGCATAGTCGTATTTCCTATACCTTGTATGAAAAAATGTATGAAAAATGGAGATAAAAATGACTATGATATAATATAGGCCCCCAGGTTTAAAGGTGCATGATTCCTGTACTGAGAATCTTGTATCCGCCCCGGGTTAAATTAGAGCTGTATAACCAGGTAAATCTAAAAATAATAATCTCTTTTTTCTTCATCAGAATTTCCGTCTAATGGAATATCTGAATACTGAAAATGCAGCAAATTCTGGTACTTCTTCAGTTTTTTTCATCCAAAAATGCATGTTTTTTTTTACTCGAAATTGTCATTATCTTGTTGAAAATGTTAAACCATGAGAGTTCTTCACAATTACATTATAATCTTTAAATCAAGTTTCGAACTGACTAAACATTTTCATAAACATGTTTGGCAGCATAGTTATCATACCTTAGTGTATAAAGATTTTGCTGAAATAATATTCTTAAACAAACAACATATTGAATGCGATAATCATGATAACCATGCAAGTATTACATACAAATCCCCTATTGCTTGCTTGATTAGTCACGTCTAGATCTAATTGAGACGACTCTTCCGCCTAATTACATTCTTGGGTCTAGGGTCCAGTGTATATTGACCTCATACCAGAAAGAATTGCCTATTTCTCCTCGCCTCGGTGAAACTAAGTTAGTCTCCATGGAGGAGATGGACAATTTGTACAACTATCATTCAATGCATTGCCTGCGAGCATTTGTTTTACTGATAATTGTTTTATATGCCTCTGCGTTGAACACAGACATAATTTTATAGTTGTTCCATTACCAGGAAAATCAACCCCAAACTGTTCTTTCTTTGATCCTTAGCGGTGTATAATGGATTTTTTGAATTCTTAACTTGGAAATAGATTAATCTTCAATAACTGATATTATTTTCATGAATTTCTGGCTTTGCCCACAACATTTCCATTATTTTTCTATTCGGCTTTTCTACAGTGGTAATTTCGGGGATGAAGAGGATCACCAGAGCAATGGCCTTGTGATGTACCTAACAGGGCTATCCTAAAATTTCCAATTCCCACTAGGATTCCCTAAGCCTCAGAAGTACAAAGAGAGCCACGTTGACAATAAACAGCGTCATTTTGGTGTACACTGAAATAAATAATTTGGCGGATGATTTGGATTTGCACCAAGATGAATAACACAGAACATTTCCCCGAAAATTAACGGGTAAAGCAAATTTAAAAAGAGAAATGGGACCCCCCGCCCCCGCCTTCCGCAATCCAACTGCACCTCAACCCACCCCCTTCACTAATGTATGGTCCACCCACATTGTCCTTGAGGCAATGGTTAGATAAGTACTACATATGTTGTCGATAGAGAGATCTCGGATTCTTATCCAGGTTAACAATTAGGGTTTTATGAGTGTACTGAGTGCGCTACGTTGTTTAAAGCCAGTACAAAAGGCAAATATCCGCAGGTGACGTAACCGTAGGGTGTTTACTCACGAGGATAAACCCCCTATTGTTCCGCAAACACAGTGGTGGAAATAGTTTGTTTTTGTTCTCGATCTCGTTAGAAAGAAGGTGGAGCCTGTTACATGAGGATATAAATTGTTATGTGTTTCGGGAAAATGAGTCCCAAGTCGCGAACATCATATTTTCCAAAGTGATTTATTCACAAGATCTATTTTTGGAGGGTTTTGCGCTTTAAGTCATATCAATTCATGTACCAAATTTCAAGACAGTGTATTAAATATATCCTTGCGTTTAGAAGGTGATCCTATGGAATATATGTAGTTACTTGACTAGTAATTTTCCACCCAGAAATATTGCAAACCTTTTTTTCCAACATTACTATATCAGACATGAAATATAGAAACACTATACTTATATGTCCTTAATGTTTACTATCATTATAATTGGCTTGATCTCATCTTGTGGCTAATATCTCAAAATCCATTATTGGCGATTTGTGACTCATTTTCTTGTAACATATCACATATCAAACCCTTTACTTGTCATACTTTCCTCTCGAACACAAATAAAAGTAATAATTCATCATTAGCGTATATATATACATTATATATGTGATATCGCCCTTTTAACTAGTAAGGAGCATGGTACAGAACCGGAACTACACAAGTTTACATGTTGGGTTTTATAAGAACTATCAGAGTAATAGGGGAATTGCATGTGCCACTGCACATGTCTGCTACACTGCATCCAGGATCCTGGGATGGTTTTGGATGAAATCTGACAGACAAATAATTGGCAACAGTTTTATCTAAAATTGCCAGAATGTTTTCACCAATATCAAAGCTTTTATAAATGATCTATGCAGACCAAATGCATGATGGGAAAGATGGTCACTTGTGTTAAGGAAACATGTATAATATATATGCTGAACATGGCATGTTTTCTCTAGATTTTAGACTGTACCATTAGTCCTATAATTCCATGCGAATCAAGATTCAAAATGGTGGCTATGCATAACCCCTATTGTATAACTTTTCAAAGGTATTGGTTGATTTTATGCATATAATACATTAACAAAAAAAGAGATACATAACAGAGAATTAGGTTCTTGAGAGTTAACCACCTATAGGTAAAGTCTATAGATCTTCGTCCTGTTCACGCTATTAAGGGAAATTCATGAGGTTGATAACCGAGGTTCTGAGACCACCAACCAACTCTCACGTGGATTCACGAGGTATAGACTTTAGAGAAAGCCTGCAAAATAAATCAACAGAAAAAACCCATCCAGCTCTAACCGGAAGTAGCTATATCTCCCTCCGCACACATGGTCGTCTCAAAGCGTTTAGACATTTCTTGCTAGTAAAGACCACAAAATTGATTCAGTCAATCTTCCCATAGAGGATGCAATATATAGCTAGTGATAGAAGTCTAAAGGAGTATACTTACAAGCCTACCAAAGTGCTGTACCATATCATCATGAGCCGACTTGTACCGATCCATTTTCGCAGGATCAATTATTTGTAAAAAATGAAAATCGATGATAAAGATCAATATCCAATACTGCTTGATCAATCAAGTCTGTGAGGTGCAAAATTCGAGTTCCAATTGTCCGGAATGGGGATAACAGGGATGATGGATTGTAGTAGGAACTGAATATTTATAATACAGTGTCTTGTTTCCAGTTCTCTGTTAGCTATAGGATGAATGTGTGTGCTGTGTGTGTTATGTATGATCGGTGAATGGGTGAAGAGTGAGTAAGAAGTGTGGCGTCGCTTTATTCTATAGCATACCCTTAATTATCAGTTCCTGCTACCACGCCAGCCATATCTGATTAGACAAATTAACACTATTCATCTTCGGAAGTGGAGCACATAGGGGTATTGGCTCAGAGTATTTGTTCTTACTTTCCAGCTCTCACTCTCTTATTAATAATCTCTCTTCTTCTTCTCCCTTGCTCTGCTGCCTTTCTTCTTTCTCCACTAACTTCTCTTACTCCTCCTCCTCCTCCTCCTCCTCCTCCTCCTCCTGGAAGTTCGATCGGTCTGGATCTTTGTAAGTGAATGTTTCTAGCTGAGAGGAGGCTCAGGAACTAACTGTATCTCTCTGAAACAACTCCTGTGTTGAGGAAAGTGCTGACCTGTCGGTTATCTTTAGCTCCGGCCTTTCGGGACGATGATGCTGCTGGTGAGAAATACTACAAACATGGAGCAGCAAACATGTGATGTCAAAATGTTAATCAATGCATGTGTGTTTGTAAAATCATCACACAGCCCTTAGATCATCCAGGAATCGCGATCCCTCGATCTCTCTCTCCTCCTCCGCGGAGCTGAACTATGAGGAGATCACTGTAAATGGACAGAGGAGAGAAACCTTTGGCAGAAGAGAGTGAGTGAGTGAGTGAGGGAGGGAGAGTGAAAAATGGACAAGAGATAGGGAGCGATGAAACTCGCTGGTGATGCATACAGACTGCTTTGCGTCTTGTTTGTTTTTTTGCTTACGGCAACAACTTTGTCGTCTCCACTCTTCCCATCACAGTTTCCCTTATATAGCAGCAAACTTGTGAATTTCAAATTAATCCTCCTCCTCCTGACAGCTCTGAAAAGTTTCCCACAATCCGGTCGACTGATCTATGCGAAGGAAATTGCTAAATTGCAAATTGAACTCCAAATAGGTCGTTTTTTACCACTTTGCAACAACACCCTCTGCTCCTCTTCACCTGATCGAACTTGTCACATTTAGTTCTGTTTTAAAATTGGATTTGATAGCTGGAATCTTGTATGGACTGTAGCCTCTGCAAAGCATATAAACATATAAGCTGATATCTATGTCAATCGCTCATAATGATCTGATCATACGAAGCACATTATACGAATTTAATGGTCGATGCAACCCAGCGATGGACAAATGACCATCGCAGGTGTTCGGAATTGGCCTACAGCAGAAATCCAGTGCTTTGTCAGGTGTGTATTCATATAATAAGCTATGCTTGGATGTATATATGTATATATATGGGTGATATCGCCAGGAAATGTACAATTTGCCTTTACCAATCCTCTCAAATTATCCAAAATCGAGACAAAAATAAGGTTCACAATTCAGTCCAACAGATCGTTTGAATCAAGGCAATATCAAATATACTTAGATATTAACCATTTTTCAGTCTAATTTAATACAATTTACTAAATATGTAGATCTACAGATTGTACATTTTCTGGAGATCTGACCCATGTATGGGAGGAACAAGAGGAGGGATATATCCTCTTCTCTGGGTTGACGAGCGTCCCTCGCTTAGTTCAGCTACAATCTGGTGCCACTAAATAGACAAATATGCCCATGGCATGTACCGACAGCTTGGCTGACAGACAACAACACACTCTCACTGCTTTCCTTATAATATATGTGTGTATATCCCAGAGTATGTATACATATATAGAGACGAGTCAGCTCAGTAATTTATGGACAGTCAGACCCTGAGCAGAATTTCACCAGATTTCCATGCACCAAATCCTGCGAATTAAACTTGGAAAATTTGGTAACAGACCAGGTACAAACCATCGGACAAGAATGGTATGTCTGTGATGATTAGACGCCTACTTTGCTAATAGGTTTCCTGGTGTAGGTCTAGGTGTCCTGATGGGATTGTAATGACATTTTGCGGTCTTGATGGAATTTAATGGCACTTTACTGTTTGAGGCGAGAGGCTTTCCCTCAGTGTGAAGGGACTCTCAACTTTGGGCCTAGACTGGTAATATTTGAGTACATGCAGTTTTGCATGTATGGAAGCTGGAAATATATTATGATATGGATGAATGGATTTTAAGCAGCATTTTATTAATAATTTATATTATATGGAGAGGTTTGTAACGTCAACTATACAAATCCCAATCGATACAAGTCCTTTATAATAGATGACAGGTTATATACTTCCTATAGTCTAGGCATGCTCCTATGCTTTTAGTACTGTATTCATATTTTTGAAAAAATGGTCCTTTGAATATATATCCTCACGTGTATATATTGAAGTCCCTGTTTCTGTGCGGTTTATGAACGTACATGGGTCAGATCGTCAGGACATGTACAATTCCCCTTCATCAATCCTCTCAAATAATCCAAATTTAAGACAAAAATAAGGTTCAAAATTCAGCCAAACACAGCCAAACAGATTGTTTGAATCAAGGTAACATCATATATACTCAGACATACCAAGTATTGACCATTTCTCAGTCTAATTTAACACAATTTACTAAAAATATAGATCTGTCGATTGTACATTTTCTGAAGATCTGACCCATATCCATAATTTTAACGCCACAATGGACGCAGGCACTCGAGAGGCATCTAATGTCATATGAATATGCCAACATACATTAGCAGACCACTCATCAATAGGTGTATCTCAGGAAATGGAATTTTCTCACGGTGGGGTAAATAATTGTATGAATAAAAATCTCTCTGTGTTAATTCGGTCGGTGCTGATGGTTTTTGTCCCCTTTTACCACATACAGATATATATGGGTGAAGTCGCCAGAAATTGTACAATTCGCCTTCACCAATCCACTCAAGTAACCCAGATTTCAGACGAAAAAAAAGTTCAAAATTCAGTTCAACCTAACCAAACAGATTGCTAGAATTAATACAATGCCGAATATACTCGAATGTACCTAGCATTGACCAAATTGCAGCCTAATTTAGCAGAATTTACTAAATGTGTACAGCTGCCAATTCTACATTTTCTGGAAATCTGACTCATATAATGAATGGTGAGTTGGACTGACGAGTCTGGCGGGATTCTATAGACCCCCGTGGATGTATATTAGATGAGAAATCAGATCCATGCATCATATGCAGTCGTGCACTCGCAATAATTAGATGACCAGCTGAAACCGTATAAATTGTATTATTCAAAGCTATAGCTCCTAGCAGCAGCCTTTAAATCAATAGCCAGATTTATCCAACAGCTATTTCTGCATGATGTATATATGTCAAGGATACCTGCACATCCAATCACACATTTATTATTTAAACAAACTCGAATGATGTTTTGTTTCTCCTATAGTCTACGATCCTGTATATTTAGAATACAGTGCACTGAACATGTCATTTATATCCAGCGAATGACAATAAATAAATCACTGCTGTGATTAGATCGTTCCAAACGTGCTCACTCTAGGTCCAAACCCTCAGATCAGATAAGAATGGTATGTCAGCCTACCTCGCTAATCGATTTCTTGTCCTAGAACTCGGCGTTTTAATGGGAATATGATGACATGTTGCGGTTTTAATGGAATTATAATGACTCTTTGTGGTTTGAGGTGAGAGGCTTTCCCTTCGTTTGAAGGGACTCAATCAAGTTTGGGCCTAGACTGTGCTCGTACAGCTCTCTATATAAATCCATAGAAGTCAAAGATGTGTTTAAGAGTTGGAATACATTCCTCGGAAGCTGCACAGGTATTCCAACAGTTGGTCGGATGGACAGGTGCACCTTGACAAAGACTATAAAACATGCACGCCCCTTTTTTTGTTCTCGCCAGTTGACACAGTGAGGTCAGATCGAGTACATCCTACCTCCCGACCGGAGGCAAGTATTCTGTTTACATCCAATGTATATTGTATTATATATACATCAATCCACGCAAGAGATAACCTAACAGCAATGCCTCGCCATGCAGCAACTTATGCATTAGATATAAGTATACCACATGTATGCAGCTAGGTTTGCTATATAGGATAGCGATCAAAGTATATTCCATATATGACAGTTGTGTGATGAGTATTGCGAGTGGTACCTATGTATAAGGGACGGTAGGAGCCAGGAAAAGTGTGACCATGAACCTTCACGGTACAGCAGCGAATTAAACAGATGTTGGAGGTGGGTTAGGACGCTTATACACACGACCACACACCCCTACTACTCCTACTACAGCCGCCTTCCTCCCTCTCCTCCTCTTCTGGTTCTTGATGCATGCTTTTTCAGTTTTGCTGGACGTAGACTTGCCAACAGGCCTTAATACACACAGATCCGTTTATTTGGAAGAGTTTGATAGTGTGTGGAGGGAAACCAATGGAAATTCATGGACCACAAGTTGAACAGATTTCCATGGACATGAATGCGATGTTGAACATCGTTGGTTATTTGTGTATACGCAAATTGGAAGAATTGGTACCCTATGCAAGTTGGGATGAGACTTTAATGTTGGTAAAGAAAACTGTACTTTCTCTATGCTATAACGTTTCTGCGACATCAAAATGATAACCAATTCGTTAGTTATAAACAGCTTTGTTTACTATAATGAAAAGCGGGATAGAGAGGAAATAAATTAGCGAAAAGTGGCGTGTGATTCAGGAGAAACTAGATATATAAATGATAGCAAGGAGAGGCGGATAGTACGTCCGTCCCATGACAATATCTTCACGCTTTAATGCTTCGCCCTGCCCAGCTGCGCTCCGAGCCAACCTGCGGCGGGGAAAATGGCGGGAAACGGCAGTGTAAATGTCGTCTGACACGGAGCACATCCTGTCAGAGATAAAGTTGCCCCCTAAAAAGTATGTCCGACCAGATATCCTCTGAACCCCTCAGGGACGTCAGCCATCCATAGCTATACTCTGTCTCCGTGGCCAAGAGAGCGGTACATTCTTTAATGTTCTGTACTTGGCCATACTATCTTCCTCCCTCGCTATATGGGAGACAGAGTATAACTAAGCAAAGGGGTGCATTATGAGGGCAATGCATGAAAAGGGGAAATATTGCGAATCTCAGACTCAGATATTTAACAATGATATAATTCTATGAGGCCAAAACAAATAAGGTGTGGCTCCGGTTTATCTAGCTTAAAACTAGATAAGGGCGGGGGGGGGGGGGGTAAATTTCCTTTTTCTTTTTTTACCCCTTGTGAAACCACCATCCAGGAAAACAAATCTATTTACTGTCTATTCCATAAGACTAGTTGTTTTAAACATAAGACATGTAGCCTACACTTACAAAGTTTTCTGGTTAGCAGGACTTGTTTTCCTGCTTAATTAGCTTTTTTGTCAAAAAATCATTAAAAATGTTAGGGGCGGTCAAAATTTGTTTTAGGTGTAGTAAGTTTGTCTAGGTGTGTGTATGGCGGGGGGGGGGGAGCGGGGGGGGGGGGGCTTACTCTATAGTCAAGTGATCGGAATACACCATATTCCTCTAAAATATGACTCCAATATAGTGTTATGTGACATTACGTAACCTTGCTCAACCTATTTATTCATATTAAATATCAACTAGCAACCACCCGTGCTACGCACAGGATTTCCTAGGATTTCCCCATTGTTCATCGTTCTTCCTTCCATTTTATACCAACTTTCTTTCCCAACTTCTTTCTCCATCTTATTACCCTTTGTTGTACATGTCTCAAATGAAACCCTTTTTAGATGTTATTGGTCACTGTTCATCAACAGAGAAATGCCAAAGTATGATCAACAGTGAAAATCGTGGCAATCCCTCCAGCGGTATCGGAGGAAAATTGGAGAACTACACCTTTCTCTTACAGAATTAATATTATAGATTACCATCCTTTTATTAATATCATATTTCCATAATCGCTATAATATAAGAATAATCCTGAGAATATAAACATGACAACATCCAAAATTCCTAAAAAGATGTATCAACCTTCTTGAAATAAGATACATGACAAGGATAAATATAGTTGGAAACAATCTTGGCCACTAGCCCCAGGTTGGGAATACATTATAAGTGATAAAACGGGGCTTGCCTAAGGGGACACAGGTGGTCGACAGTCAAGTTCACAGTTAAAAAAGGTCGTGCGCTAGATTCAGTAAAATGATTGTGACATTTTTAATCACCAACCTGTTTACGTAACCCAGTGACTTGCATAGGCGGTTAGGTATTGTGATTTAGTACTTGTATATGATTTATGTGCTTTGTTTATGAATATATGGGTCAGATTTTCAGAAAATGTACAATTGGCTGCTCTACACATTCAGTAAATTCTGCTAAATTAGGCTGCTATTTGGTCAATACTAGGTAGATTCGAGTATATTTGGCATTGTAATTATTCTAGCAATCTGTTTGGCTAGGTTGAACTGTATTTTGAAGTTTATTTTCGTCTGAAATTTGGGTTATTTGAGAAGATTGGCGAAGGTGAATTGTACATTTTCTGAAAATCTGACCCATATAAGCACCTGGCCGAGCTAGTGACGAGTGTGTCACGCGTCTCCGTTGTTTACATTATAAGTATGGCAATAATATTATAATCGATTTACCTGCATGCATGATTAATTGCTTCCAAAGGCTTTCCTTTTGGTAAATAGAGAATTAAATCTAACTTGTAAACCACAAGCTTACTGTTAGACAATCCAAGAAGAATTATAGCTAATTATTGTCTAAGTTGTATGAATGACTTTGCAAAAAAGAAACTGACTCAATATATAGATTTCAGTGCCGACCTAATATTAAAAAGAAGTTTCTATTTGCAAACTGCATGTTTTTGTACTAGAGAACTTGAAAAATGTATATAATTAAGAACCATTCTTATTTCTCCACACTGGGAATGGTGTCAAATGTGACGTGTTACAGGAAAATGAGTCACAAGTCGCAAAAATGGATTTTGAAATATCATCATATTTGAAAAGATGGCATCAAGCCGATTCCAATGATGGTAAACAGTACGACATCTAATAAGTATTTCTATATTTTAAGTTTGATACTTTTATTTTTGAAAAAAAGGCTTGCAATATTTCTGAGTGGACAATTACTAGTAAAGTAGCTATTTGTACTCTATATAGGATGAGCTTAGAAACGCAGGGACATATATAATACACTGTCTTGAAATTAATTTGGTGCATGTATTGATGCCACAAGAAGCGTCAATCACCCCAGAAACAAAAACAATCCTATGAAGACATATTGTGGGTAAACTTACTTTGAAAAATATCAATTCTTATCACAATTAAGTAAAATATAAACTCATAGCCGTTCATTCACATTGTTCATGCAAGAAACAAGCATAAGCTGGCTCTAGTAGGCGGTTGCTAGTCTCAAGTGGACCTTAGTGGATTTAGTAGCTGGATGTAATATATTTCATAAATTCATGGACACAGTCCTTTACCGAGCTTCTAAGATGTAAGAGCATTCTTCATTCATCCACCTGCCTCCACTACAACTCTCGAATAAATATCACTGATACTTTACTATTTAGAATAACACTAGTGCTACTTGCTCTAACTTGTAGGGAATGGTATTGAAAGAGATTAAAAGATACAGTAGGTGGAAATCTTCAAATTCATTGTGTTATACATTGCACTATAGACTTCTCTTTATGTATAACTGAATTGGGTTTAGACATAAGCAATGATATCGTTTTTTGTTTTTTTTCACGTTTTGGAAAATATTTTATTCAAAAGACATCGGACACGGGTCTCACAAATTCAGGTGGTTTTCGTGGCGCACTGATGTTGACATCTTTTACAATTTGCAGTGCGGAGAGAACGTAAATATATATATTATGATACACAAAACAATTCATTATAGTAAGATGGATACCGTTTTTGACATGTATAGTTAATCTGTTACTACTGATGATAAACTTGGCGAGATTTGATGATGTTAGATTTTATGAGATGAGATGGGGTGATGATTACTGGCTATGTTTTATTTAATATCTTCTCTGTGCAGAGGGAGTGAGGTGGGGTTGAGGACCAAATGTCAGGACCTCGGTTATAAAATTTGCCAGTTTATAGTCAGTATAACTTATAGTTATGGACAACAAATATTGAAGTAATATACAGATTTTGTGACATTTAGGGCTTTCATATGTACAGGCTTTTTTGGAGAAATTATAAAGGAGGTAAGAAATAGTGTTATAACTAGATTAGACCGTATCATTTGGTAGCGTTATACTTTTGACCCTTACTGGTTATCCAGATGAAACATATTTACACACATGAGCACGTCGATCACAGCTGTACATTGAGAGATGAAACCAATGAAATAAATGAAATAAAAGAGGGTAATACAATTATAGTAGGTACTTGTAATTTGCAATTGCATACCTCAGGATCGTTGTAATAAATACAATCAACAAATTTTCCATTTGTAAACTAGTCTTCATGAACCGTATAAATATTGATTCTATCCTAATGTAAAGCAAGTATTCATGTAAACATTCAGTTTTCTATTTAACCTATCAATAATAGAGAAGTATTTGCACCAGTTTGGATGTGATTGCGATCATCAAGCAATCAGAAATTAGGTGGGAGGAGGTGGGGACATCCCACCTTTTACCTGCCACTTAATTCTAGTTTGTGACATTCTGAGACATCCTCAGGTGTAATAGCATCGGCCCCCCATGCCCACCTAATCAGCCTTTAATGGGGTGGTAAGTGGCAATTCCTTGATAAACATGGAATACCGTAAATCCTGCATTAAAACCGCCCCCTGTCCTGTATTTATATGATTCTATATGATACAAAATCTTGTGAGTATAATCATCAAGGTTCAAAGTAAATGAAATGTCGTCAGTCAAGCTCTACTCCCTTAGCAGGCAACGGCCCAGCGTCGACATTGCAAAATTTGTAATCTTTACTGCAGTTTTTTTTTTATAGATGTCTGATACTGTCTTTTACTTACTCTATTCTTGGAGCTATTGCTTCGGATCTGTTATACTTGATTGATATGCTATGTAATTGTGGACATCGATTGTTGATATTCATTATTAAACACATTTAGTAAAAAGTCATTAATTATTGTTATAATTTCCATAGTTATTGATTACATGCCAAGGATTTTAGCTTGACCCACAAATATTGCTGCCAGGAAAATCAATAATATACGAAGCAAAAGATGCAGTTTACTGATCTCGTGATTTAAGATCTAGGTCATGACCAAGTTCAAGATCTGAATAATTGATTTATATAAAATGTGGCATCGAAGATAGCGGGATCAATCACGTATTAAACCATCTTGATAATTAGAGTATCTTAGTCTTTTCAACACGTCAATAGGGGATTTGCATAGCCGCCATCTTGAATCATGATTTGCATGGGATTGTGGGACTAATGGTACTGTGTAAAATCTATAGAAAACATGTCATGTTCAGCATGGACTATTATCAATGTTGTATTGACAATATCCATGTGTTATAGATTTTTCCATAACAGCCTCCATCTTTCCCATCATGCATTTTATTTTATAGATCATTTATACAAGCTGCGATATTGCTGAAAACATTCTTGCAATTTTAGATAAAAATGTTGCTAAGTATTTGTATGTCAATCCTGAACTGAATCTATCCCAGCATGCACTGTAATAGACATGCGCAGTGACACATACAACTCCCCTATAGGATATCTAATCAAGATCAATAATCAATATTTAGAGACAGGGGAAAGACTAGAAGAAATGCCGACTCAGAACCATGATAGTATAGATATCATGTGGTAGTCTCTGAATAGATAAAATCTTTAAAAAATATATAATAAATTATATATATCATAAAACCATACATACTTTTTTTCAGAAAAAAGGCGATTCCTGAATACCGTATATGTAAAGTGACTTGGTCGAAGATCAAACTAAACTATGTGACAGCTAAAGAATGAAGTTCCAGAAAAAAAGGCAAATAAAAAATATCTTATCTTATCTTATCTTATACCAAATGGCATGATGTAGGTTTATAATCGGGTCGAGACAAGCTGAAGAATGAAAGAGTCCCGAAGGGACAAGTTCTTTTCTTCTACTCGTCGAGACCCGTTTATAAACTGTACAGAGTGCCATTAAAATTTTGGTAACTATTACATACTGATTTGTAGATTTATTTGTTACATTTACCTTATTAGTACTGTATTTCTTGCCAAATTATCTGAACTATGCCTGAAAACTTTTTCAAACATGCAAGCGAGCGCTAGACAGCAGCCGCTAATGACGCAACGACATGAACCAATCAAATTGTGTTAAAATGGGTCACGTGTTACCATGACAAGCGTAATGGCTCAAATAGCACATAGGTGATATTTGACTTTCTAAATGGCACCCCTGAATCTCACCCTCGAGGTATTTGAACACACTTCACATAATTTCATAAGATGATTGATTCAATGGAATAATGAACTATATCATGAGTGAAACTAAAACTAATATTACAGCAAGTGGAGACAGCAGGCAGGGAAACCTAGAAATCTTGGAATCCATTGAACAAACCTATTTCTTATTCTTGTCTTTGTCTTCAGCAAAAGTATTAACAACTAATTACTATAAAAAGGAGTTATTTTTCATCTCCTTTACATGAACCTTTGTGCAGGACCCAGTAAAAATGAGCGATTGCGGGTTCTTTGTTGTTTTTGAGTTGGTGTAAAATGGGTGGTCATAAAACGTAACGAGACGTGCACGCCCCCAGGGCCTTTTCACGTTTGAAGGCTTCCAAGAGAATCCATTCATTGAAGAATCCAAAAGCATAATCATTTATAATCAGAACAATTCCAAAATCTTCAAATCAAGAAAGAACCTGTTTGAAATGACAAAATCGCTTGCAAACAATGAAATAAATTGCTTTGGAAAGAGATAAGGGGCTATACGTCAAAATGCCTTTGCAAACCTGATTGAATTGATACACAATTGTCCCTGAAAAACCGGTATATTGAAACTGTTAGGACTATAGAGGATTTAGCATTGTGAATCAAATGTCAACTACAATACATAAAGGTCTTAAAGCTGCGTTCTCAGCCATTAAGAGAAAAAAAATCGCATGAAATTTACTCATTCTTCTGTATTGACTGTATTGTATTTAAAGATTTTTATTCAGTAACAAAATCAATTAAATACAAGTACAAGTAAGTAAAATCTCACACCAGTGCTGTGTCGTATTCAACCATTCATATTGAGTGAATCTTATTTACTTATATATATATTACATATATAACAGATATAACTAAATAAGATTTATATATTTAACATTCCTATATTAGGTTCCTATATGACGTTATTCATATGCTGCTGCTGTTATGATTACACAAGAATTTGTAGTCGAATCAGTAGGCAGAAAATAGCAGCTTTGATATATGGGTCAGATCTTCAGAAAATGTACAACGGACAGATCTGCATTTTTAGTAAACTTTGTTAAATTAGACTGAGAAATGTTCAATACTGGGTATATCTGTGTATATTCTCTATTGCCTTAATTCAAACTATCTGTTTTGTTATGTTGGACTGAAATTTGAACCTTATTTTTGTCTTAAATTTGGATTATTTGAGGGGATTGGTGAAGGGGAATTGTACATTTTCTGAGGATCTGACCCATATACACAATGCATTTTGCATCTAGGCACCCTTTAAATATCAAAGTGTATGATAACTGATTTGAATCCTTTCTTCCAGTAATAAATAAACCCACAGAAACATGTGCCACTTTTGAGCGAAGCTAATAGTGACTAAGGACTCCAGCTCAAATGATGAAAGAACTAACTACTTGACATGCAAGGATTCCCTTTGAACTCTTTTTCTCACATACTATACAGTTGGGAAAGACATCAATTGAAGATGCAGCAACATAAAACGCCAATAACATTTTAATTCACGTCATTGTCAACTCTGTCGTGGACTATGTGGAGTACGCCCTGCAGTAAATTACACTGAGAACAAGTGAGTAAACAAGCTAATTGTAATGTTCCTTGCCAAGTGCCTGCACAATAGCAATTAGCCCATCCACCTGGCTGTATAGCCTCGGTGCCCTCTTGGGCGAGGCAAAAAGACAACCAGTACAGCGAGCTGAATGTACATGACGAGGGCAATTATACAAGGCTACGACATGGAACCTGGCTGGAGATAACGACTCTAGCATTTGCCATCTTCAAAGGAAGCTCTATGTTAATTGGGGATTTGCATAGCCGCCATTTTTAATCTAAATTCGCATGGAATTGTGGGACTATAATGGTACTCTGTAAAATCTATTTATACTACGACTAAATGGGTTATTCACCTCGAGCGGGAAGAATACGTCCATTTAATAGTTTGTTAATTTCTGTACACGTGTAATACAGAAGCGTGACGTCATCAATTGGTCTGACGTCATTAACGACGGCGATATTGACCAATCACAGACGAGCATTCTTCCACCTGACTCGGGATTTTGCACATTCAGAGTAAACCATGGCCGTCGTTTACTGCTTCTGTCAGCCTCATAGAAGCGTAAGAATGACTATTTTCTATATTTCCAAGTCATAGTATAAAGAAATCCACTTGTTGGATACAAAATTAAGTGTAAACTCAAGCCATTGAATAACACTTGTAGTTCTAACCTCTTGTACAGGTCTGTCTAAAGAAAATATGCCATGTTCTGCATGGAATATTTATCGGTGCTCTAATGTCAGTATCCATGTGTTATACATGTTTCCATAACACTAGACCCATCTTTCCCTTCTTGTATTTGGTTAACATAGAATATTTATACAAGCTGTGATATTGTTGAAAACATGGTTGCAATGATTTCATCAGAATCCATCCCAGGACTGCGCAACTCCTCTATTGCATTTGTCTTGCAAAGCGTCTATCTAGCAAGCTTTAATATCCCAGGTCATTATTTTTTCCAGCTTGTATTATCTTCTTGACATGAACTATAATAACATCTCTAAAAGCTAATTAAAGAAGGGAAATTGATATGGGCCTATGAGGTAATGTGGAGTCATAAAAACAATTATTCTGAAATTACCACAGAGTTCACTGTAATAGAATTTCTATTCTCAAGAACGTAACAGAACACTGGGTTTTTCATTGATGTTATTCATACTGGATAGACATTTCCTACCACGGTTTTAAATATCCCACCACGAAATAAACATGTGTGACCCGCCAAGCAGAAAGGTACCTTTTCACGGGAGTTATAGTTCCTGGTATTCCCGCTAGGAGTCACATCATATTCATGACGTCACTGTCACAAATGTTTATGTTAGTAATTCTGAGAGGCAGGTAACTTTGAAAGTCTGTAACTTCAATAATTTTTGGAGTATCAACAAAATTCTTTCACTTTTATAATGCTCATTTCCCCTTCTGTACATGTATGTACATGTATGTAATAACTTTATTTCCATTTTCACATTTACATATATATAAAATGTTGATTCAGGATAAAGGGATAAAAAAAGACAAATAATCTGGCCCTGGAGTCCCCTTTCTGCTTGGCTGGTCACATGTGTTCTATAGCTTTTAGACTGACATACAACTCCCATAATTCCATGCGAATCAAGATTCAAGATGGCGGACATGCAACTCTCCTATAGGCTATTGAAATAAGGGTTTCACTGTAAGCAGTAAGCATGAATGAATATATCATGTGTTTCAGGAAAATGAGTCACAAGTCGCAAAAGTGATATTTTGTGATATTAATTGATTTATTCATGGGATTTCTTTATTGGAATGCTCTCATTCTTGGAGGTAAGTGCTTTTAGGAGCATAAATACATGTATCATAATTCAAGATTGTGAGTTAAATATATTCTTGCGTGTTGAAGGTCGTCCCAAGGAATATATTTAGTTACCTTACTGGTAACTGTCCACCCAGAAATACTGCAAACATTTATTTACAAACACAAAAATATCAAACTTCAAAATATGGAAATATCAATTAGCTGTCCTCATGTTTACCATCATTAGAATCAGTTTGAATCTTTTAAAATATGAGGATATCTCAAAATCCATTTTTTCTGAATTGCGACCCATTTCCCTGTAGCACATCATCACATATATGCTTCAAAGTGTGTGATTTGTGTATATGTTTAAATTGCATTACTTGTTCCTGGCATTGCTATAAGGGTCAAATCGTCAGTAAATGTACAATTGACCTACACTAATCCTCTCAAATAACCCAAATTGAAGAAGAAAATTGGGTTCGAAATACAGTTCTATATAACCAGAAAGGTTTATTGGATGAAAACAATACAGAATACACTCAGATATACCTAGTATTTATCATTTTTCACTCTACTTTAGCAGTATTTGATAGATGTGTAGAACTGTAGATTGTGCATTTTCTGAAAATCTGACCCACAAATACACAAACATTAATAATACAGGTGGCCTGTCGTTGTCAATGAGGCTGTGACACGGATCATCTGTGAAGGTTGCTGGAGCCCTGTCTCATAGGCTTAAGTGGATTTGCCAGCCCGGGTAATGATGGGATAATATCATTAGGGATTATTAGGGTCTTCTCCCTCCATATATCCCTGTCATCCCCCATCTAATCTCCTTCGTCCTCTCGTCTACGGACCCTCATAACGCAATGTCAACCAGGTTCTATCATTCGATATGTTCATGTAGATCCATTGCAATGAATAATTCCAATTGATCTTGTCAAAGTGTGACCCTAAATATAGAGCTAGGGATATAGTTAGGACATTTGTAATGTCCCTCACGCAAGTAGGTATTTATATATTGTATGAAGGCGAACTTATGTATTGCAAAGTAAAATTTATACATAAAAGAAATAGTTTTCTCTTTCAGATTAAAGTTTCTAATAATCAATTATGTGTGCACCAAAAGGCAAAACCGCCTAACGGTTGTTGGAAACTAACTCATATAAACTGTTTAGATTGACACATTAAGTCGATTATCTAACGGTTGAATTGGTTCCTACACCAACTTCAAACTCATCATATCCATGTGACTGAGCGCCTATGGGTCAGGTCTTCAGAAAATATACAATCGGCAGATCTACATATTTAGTAAATGTGGTTAAATTAGACTGAGAAATTGTTAATACAAGGTATTTAGACATTGTATTGATTCAAACGATCTGTTTGGTTATGTTGGACTGAATTGTGAACCTTATTTTTGTCTTGGGTAAGATTTTCAGAAAATGCACAATCTGATAAATTAGAGTGTAAAATGATAAATACTGAGTATGTCTGAGTGTATTCTGTTTAGTATTCGTGCAATAAATCTGTCTGGTTATGTTGAACTGTATTTTGAACCCGATTCCAGTCTTAAATGTGGATTGTTTGAGAGGATTGGTGAAGGCCAATTGTACATTTTTTATCGACTTCACCCATTATATAGATTGTCCCATTTGGATGCCGCTGTCAGTACATGGGTCAGATTTTCAGAAAATGTACAATTCGCCTTCACCAATCCTCTCAAATAGCCCACATTTAAGACAGAAATGGGCTTCAAAATGCAGTTTAACATAACAGAACTGATACTTTAAGTTAATGCGATACCAAATATTACTCAGATATACCCAGTATTAATCATTTTTCAGCCTACTTTAGGAGAATGTCCTAAATGTGTAGAGCTGCCAATTGTACATTTTCTGAAAATCTGACCCACATACCAGTGCAGCCCACATTATATAGTTAACAGACTGGAAGCTAATGTGATTATGTTCAACCATAACAAAATTATCCTAATTGCCGGAACGTGAACTATTACTCCACGGTGTTGGCAGCCTTCCCAGCCCAAGCACATACTATTGTTGAGTGTTGTAACAAGCGGGATGCTAATTCTGTGATAGAAACATTGGCAACTGTATTGTCTTACAGCCATTTATACACCTACTTAGGGAAGAATGTGTACGTCCCATGCAACGCTTAACCCTGGAGTACTAGATGGGTCAGATTTTCAGAAAATGTACAATTGGCAGCTGGACACATTTAGGAAATTTTGCTAAGTTAGACTGCAATTCGGACAATACTAGGTAAATTCGAGTATATTTGGCGTTGCATTAATTCTATCAATCTGTTTGGTTAGGTTGAACTGTATTTTGAACTTTATTTTCGTCTAAATTTTGAGTTATTTGAGAAGATTGGCGAAGTTGAATTGTACATTTTCTGAAAATCTGACCCAGATACTCCCAAGCAAGCCATTCAGTCTTTAATATAATGAACACATGTATGATATAACGTTTGCTTAAGGTTCCTGTTAAGTTGTTCTTGATAAAACGTGTAGCATTCCATTTATTTACGGGGAGCTCGTTGCATGAAGACCTAAATATGTATTTAATGTCATCAATCTAAAGTCATGCATCCCAATGTTATCAGGATAGAAGCAGAAACAAGCTTGGCTAAGCTTTTATGCTCTAAATTAATGTTGTTGTTTTTTTTGTTTTTTTTTTTATTAATGTTACTTTTATCCATGCAGAACAACAATAACACTAAGGGCGGATACACTTTACTCGGTATTTATCATTTTACACTCTAATTTATCAGAATTTGAGAGATGTGTAGAACTGTAGATTGTGCATTTTCTGAGAATCTGACCCCTATCCTTTCTATTGACTAGTATAGTAAACTACTTTCTGTTCGTATCTGAAATAGATACTAATTAGATGCTATACCCAGTCTATGTACAAGCTGAGATCACTTGAAAATCCTCTGGGAAGTGTAACCCAGTGGAAATCATTAAATTAAAATCACTAAATAAAACTGTTGAAATGCACTGATTAGGTTTATAGATGGATCGCGTGTCAAGCTATGATTTAAGCGAACTGCAGTAGCAGCAGACAAAATGGCCATTTTCTAAAAAAAAAATTGAACATCAATAACCAAACCAAAGCAGCAGGAACTCAATCCATTTTCTCTCTCTCCAGCACCAAGGCGGAAGTTCATCGCGGACACTATAATAGTTCTTCCGTTTAACACAAGATGTCTCTGGCGTAGGGCGGCGGTGGCGTGGGGAGTAATTTGGCGGACGTCTAGACGTCGAACGTGTCATAATCTTCCCTTGCATGATACACAGCAGCCGCATATATGTTCCGCATAATTGGAAAATACTTTGCCCCCAACTATTCCATTCATCTTAGAGACAGGCAATTAATTGGAGGTCTTGTCGGGAGGTTAGCGGTGCTCCACCTCATGAATTGGTTATGTTTTCATTAGCCTCTAGTCGTGGCCCGAACCTGATGTGCTCCATAAGTCGGGGGTGAAGCCTTCTAGTTATCTCTAATAAATGGCGATGTTATTGCTAATATGTTTGAGTGATGTTGATGATATCCTTAATGGCTATACGGTATTAAATAGGAATCAGGGAAGGATCATTTACTTGAGCTTCATGAGAATAGCATGCCATATCAAATTGATCTCTATAAATCTTAACAAAAAAAATGATCATGGAGTGAAACTTATGAGATAAGATAAGAAAAGAGAAGAGAAGAGAAGAGAATTATTCGCCAAAGATGGTATTCAATTCAATTCATTGTATTTTTTATTCATGCAAAAGGAATTTCAGTTTTTTTCAGCGGGTTCCTAACTAGTTGGGGCTCATAGAATAAATTTTGATTTACATTATTATGCCAAAAATGGTTTTGAGGGTTATTTTTCTAGATGTCTAGACTAATAATTTTTGGTTGAGGGAAGAAGTAGTTTATAGTAACGGTAAACATTTGCTTCTCATCTATCTAGCTAACAGTATGAATACTGTAAACATATTAATGTTCGTGCAGTATTTATTTTCGCTATTTTCGCGCACCCATCTGTCTGCGCGAAAATAAATCCTGCGCAAAAGGAATAATTGATGCATAAACACGGTGTGAGACTACCTTGCTGTGCGAATTTAAATCCGCGCGAAAAGGTGTCAAAGGGCTTAGTGCGCGAAAATTTATCTGCGCGAAAATAAATACGTTTACAGTAATCACAAGCAAGATAACATAAACGACTCAGTCTAATCAGTCTAGGTCCAAACCCTCTGATCAGATAAGAATGGTATGTCAGTGGTTGGATCCCTACTTCGATAATTGCTTTTCTGGCCTAGAACGAGGCGTTCTAATGGGGATATATTGACATTTGTGGTCTGTGCGGTCTTCGCCTGTTCATGTCTTTGCATTTTGCGGTTTGCAGGGAGAGGCTTTCCCTCCGTTTGAAGGGACTCTGTCATCTTTGGGCCTAGAGTCCTATTAAAACATATTCCAGTCACATGACTGTACTGATACAACAATAGATAACAAAAATTACTGAATTCTGTAAATCAAGATTTTACATTGTGAAAAGTGAAAATATTCATGTAATGCATCAGTCGCCTGGCTATTATAGAAGTTTTTAATATTCTAACTAATGCTATATCATTAAGTTGAAAAGATTGCAATATGTTGTAGGCGGAGGATGCATACATTTCAATTCAGGCATACAACATTGCACCCGCAAAGGTATTGACTTCTTTTGATGTTAAGTGTTTCTAAAGAATAGGGGACTTGCATGTCCGTCATTTTGAATCTTGATCCGCAAGCAATTATGGGAGTTGTTTGTCGAAGCAAAAACGCGAGAAAACATTCCATGCTCATGTTCAATTTTAATTGTCATTAATTGGTCGACGAATGAGAACTATCGCTATGTGAAACTTTGTCAATAAAATTTATTAAAAAAAAAGAAATTATGTTCACATGCGACTATTAAGCACAACATGTACTGTAAGAAAGTTACCACTGTAACTCCCCTATTGGAAGTTATATTCGCCCAACATTTGATTTAACAGATACGATGCAAGCAATGCAAAAATTGTGATTTTTTCATGCAAGAAAAAAGGTTTTCTTGCATAGGATATTTCCTGATGGTCACTCACTGTAGTAAACTAATTAAATATCCTCCTCAGGATAACCTCGGATATGCATAGATATATTCAATACAGTCTTAAAATTTGGCAATTGTATTTATGCTACAAGCAGCCCTGTGCATCCAAAAAATGACATTCCAATGAAGAGATCTTGTGAATAAATTACTTTGAAAAATATCAATTTTGCGACTTGTGACTCAATTTCCTGAAACTCATCACATATGTGATCCGTTTTAGGAAACTGGATTTTGAGATATCACCATATTTGAAAAGATGAGATCAAGCTGATTCCAATGATTGTAAAGACTAGGACACCTATATATGTATTTCAATATTTGTAGTTTGGCATTTCTATGTTTGAAAAACAAAGTTTGCAATGTTTCTTGGTGGGTAATTACCAGTAAAGTAACTAAATATATCCCATATGAAGGCCTTCAAAACGCAAAGATATATTTGATACAATATCCTGAAATTTGTTACATTGACTTATATGTTTATAACTGCTAAACCCTCTAAAATCAGAACATTTCAATCCAGAGATCTTGCGAATAAATCACTTTGAAAGATATCTATTTTGCGACTTATGGTTCATTTTCCTGAAACGCATCACATAATCATCATGTATAAGACAAACATTGATGTATACATGATCCGTGCTGAACAGACGTGGAGATGTTTTTTTCCCAATTTTCCCATTTTTGTTTCCATTGGCCCACCAAAATATCATGAATGTGTTTGTACTAATTGAGTACCTGCCAATGATACTTTTCTGATGGTTTATTTAAATATAATGTCAAGAAAAAGCTCAAAGATTTATTCATAGGTTCACTTACCACCTACCACCTACCTCTTGTATGCACATTTCAGAAAACAAAACCTCGAAACTCACCTGAAACAAAGCAACAGAAAAAACATTAGTTACACAAATACAGAGACTGAATTAATTCAATTAACTCTTTTTCAAGAGGAGCTTGGCGAAACTGAATTGTACATTTGTATATATTGAGCTAGGAGGCGACACTGTACAGGGTGTCGCCAAATTGTAAAGCTTCCAAGAGTCTATTATTGATTATTAATTATAATTTAGCATATTATTTCTTATTTTTGTATAACTATACATCTTAAACTGATTTGACTTCTGTATTTTGATAGCATACCGTCACTCTTTTTTTTGGTACAAATTTATTTATTCAGGATGGTTTAACAATGTATAGCACGCTCATCCGTAGATGGTTTTTCGTTGTGCCCTGAGAGTATAAACATTCAACATTGTGAGAGGTATGAATGGTGAAGATAAACAAGCTAGTTAATACATTACCTTCCAGTGTATAATCAAACAGTATGATAAAGGATTAATGGAATGAAATGAAACAAAAGTTACAGACTCTTCAGTTAGGTTGATGGCTCAACAATATATGAAACAGGTGTGGGAGGGTGTCGATGATTCCCGAATTAAACAATCTCATATTTACAAGTAGGAACATATAATTATAGCGATGAAGACAAATGTATACGTCTACCCAGTGGAGACCAGTAGTGACTGGTATAGACTAGTCAGTCATTGCGGCAATACGATAAGTGGATAGACATTTCACAGAGAGCGGCAATATGAACGTGTAATCAGAGACAAAACAATAATAATAATAATAATGTACAGTGGGTTACAATCATAGGTGGAGCACATAGAATCCCAGTACAGAAGCAAGTAGACGAAGGCCAATATCTAACGGGTACGTTGTACATAATCCTAAGAACTTTTATAAGGCCCTAACAGGGGCAGGGGACAGGTTATAAAGAGGATGCACATAAGAGATGCATATAAGAGGGGTTTCTTTGTCTCACATGTTCTCGGAATTTGTTGTTTTACAAACCGTTTTATTCATCTGTAGAGTTCTGTCCATCCTCTCTGGAGGACGTCGTATGTGGTTTGTGAAGATATCTGGGGTAGAAATGGGATTTTGAAGCCTTTTTAAATCGGGATATCCACATTCTATTTATAGCCTGGGAAAGCCCCTGTGAGATACCACGTCATTAGCCTCAAGCTACTGCGTCAATTCAAGGGGGACCCGACTACATGCAGAGGAGTGGGAGAGTGAAGAAAAGGGGTGGGAGGGTATTGGAGGGTATTGGAGAGATATTGGGGAGGGAAAGGGTGTAAGAGGGGAGAGTGAGACATAGGGAGCAAAAATCATAATAATTATCAATTATAATTATTAATGATTAAATAGTTCTATATTTTAAATTTGATATTTTTATTGTAGCTAAGTGTCCTCTTTAGCATGACCTCACCTTTAACCGATCAATACCCCAAAGAATAGAACATTCCTACAAAGAGATCTTGTGAATAAGATTCATTGATAAAAACAATTTTGCGACTTGTGACTCATTTTTCTATAACGCATCATATATGTGTAAGGCAACCTGTAGCTTGCTAACTAAAGGCTGGTGACTGATGCAGGCTATAATATCGTGCAATTAAGGGAGTGGTCCTGGGGAGAATCGATCAATAACACAATCACGGATGAATAGTTTATCCAGGTTATTTGGTCGCAGATCAAAACAAAGGAATACACATCAGAGGTAGATTGATTTGAATCATTTGAATGATAACATTATCAACAGTGCTAGTTGATGAATAAGTTCCTTCAAGGCTAGATTGGTTCATTTAGGCAGAATTATTTGACATGCGATTACTGCCATTCAGGTCGAGATTACCATGGAAATGTTGGTATTCACTTAATTGTTGGAGTGGCGAACGATTGACCAATGCAATCAGTGCTCCAACACTGGCCGTGTTTTGTCATTCTCAAAAAAACAAAATTGAATTTAAAAAGGTGCGCATTCAATAGGTCGGGTCGACCCAAGCATGTTAAAGTCGAAAACATTTAATTCTAAAGTATGGTTGGAAACAGAATCAATCACGTAAATGGTCTGAATCCTAATGTACTCTCTAGTACATCTAACTCGTCCACTTCGTAGACAATTGTGTCAAAAAAGGCTGTTGTATAATATTCTGAATGATTTTTCTCCTTTTACTAATTTACTAAAATATCTTCATCAAACTCTTCCCAATCATTTCAGGACTACTTCTTCTAAAGCTACAGTCTTGTTTACCGTCCGTTCCCCTGCTCTTGCACCCGCCATGTTTAGGCTGAATGTATGGCCATCACTGAAGCCGTGCCCATCGGTGAGGCAGCGTCTCTTTAGCGTGCCCCTTGATTGAAGTTCCCACGTGTACATCCCAGCAATTATTGCATGGTCATGTTCACTGTCCAGGCCATGCCTCGCACTCATGTCCACTCAATTGGTCTAAAATTAGGGTGAGGACCAACACACTTAAGATGGGCGAAAATAGGGCGAAACAGAATTGCGGCAGATGTGAAATGTTATGTGTTAGAGGAAAATGAGTCACAAGTCATGCAGCTTTAAGAGTTAAGAGGCATTTCACCAAAACTGGTTTGTCCTAAACAGGTTTGTCTTAACCTCGGAGAGCCATATAGACTGAGGATTACCTGCACACTGAACTATCTATATTCTGTTTTAATATACACAGTCTCTGAGATCTCCAGTCCTCTGCCACGGGGCTGTAATACTGCACATCCCAGAAACTGTGAATGAATATAAATATTATGTTTGACATAGTCCTGTCGGAATTAAAGAATTTCCTCTCAGGCTTTTACATTAATTCTTTCTGTAAACAGTGGCAGGCAAGCATTGCAGTTGCTGAAGAATTATGAACGTAATTGACAGAGGGCTAATCCTGTTTACCTGAAGAGGAGTTATATCGTCCTTAAAGGTAAAATATACTCAAACACTGTCAACTATACCTGTTCACTGTCTCTGCCATCTGTTATGATAGTTGGAAATGATCAACAACATAATGGACAAACAGGAATGCACTGTCTATTAGAGCAGGAAACTGAACTTGTCTATTTGTGTACTTATGTAGTTCAACATTAGCGGGTGCACTGGCTGAAAGCCAACTTCTTTTCACTTTCAAACTGTTAACTGTCGCCACCACCAGGGGCCCCCTATAAGAACTATAGGGGGAAAACCCATTAATCCCCAGTCTTATAGGGGGCCTTCACTATAGGCAAGTGGTGGCCAATGGTGTTGCCAATAGAGTATTTTTGTATTTAAATATTTTTATTCAGCAAATAAACATTATGCAACATTTACACTATTCTCAGAGTATGCTGTTGTGGATACAAAAAGGACAATAACAATAATAGTTCATAATTCATCCAAAATTTACAAATCTATATGTATATATCACAAATCTTTCCAGCTAAGAACAACATTAAGAGCCTCGCACATTAGACATTTACTACAAACCTCACAGAAAAGGGAATAGTAATAGTAATATTTTAAGTTTAGACAATCTAAAAAAATAAAATCCACCCCGCGTTGTGTCTTATTCATATATTCCAAAGGGTGTATCCTATTTTTGTATATATTTAACAGTCAGAAAGTAGTTTCTCTTCACGAAAAAAGGTCTTTCCACCACAGAATCATAGCTCATGGATCACCAATAGATTACCAATAGATCCACCAATAGTTCACCAATAGATTATTGCCCAATGAATGGCATATAGAGGCGAATAGAACATATACTGGTAACACAATTGGTAATGAGCTGTTCCATTGTGGCAAATAGTGGCCAATAGTGGCCAATGACAATCTATTGGCTGAAGAAATCAAAACGTTTTCTTTCTTCGGCTGATGGCGAGTAGCGGCCAGTGACTTGCCACTCCTTTGGCCAATGACTTGCCACTCATTTGCAATGACTTGCCACTCATTTGCAATGACTTGCCACTCATTTGCAATGACTTGCCACTCATTTGCAATGACTTGCCACTCATTTGCACCACTTTCTCCACTGTGGCAAGTAGCAAGGCCAATAGAGTGGCCAATAATCGGCCACTCTATTGGCAAACTACACTACTCTACACAAACTTGCCACTACTTGCCAATAGTGGAAGCCCCCTATCATGCAGTAATGTTGAACTATCTCTATTTGTGATAGGATATATGCTCCCTAGTGGAGTAGGTGGGTGAACATTAAGATATGTCTGAAGTAAGGTATAGTAACAAGAAAGTATGCATAAAGAAGCCCAAATCGGCTAGAGTACGAGTTAAGAGTGAATTATTCTTTGTTTTTATCCTTAAAAAATCACAGGAGACACGATATTTGCGCCTTAGCAGTATAAAAGCTAAGGCAGGATATACTAAATCAAACTTATTTTTTTAGAAAAATAAAAATAAATAGGGTGTGTCATTGTGTCATCTACAGACACAGAACGCTCATACCTGAGAGCTATTAAAGAGTTGATGACCGACATTGAGCTTTGCACACTTTAATGTACACAAACAGTGCACAGCAGGCCCAGCATGGAGGTTATTAATCTGTTTAGTCTTTACCTCAGGTTGCTATATACCCTGGACTGTTCAAGACAGTGACTAAAGATGATTTCTTCTATATTATAATATTTCGATCTGATATTTATCAATATTTATGGACTGGAAGACCTACTTAGTAGAAGGTATAATCTCATTAGGAAACATAATCACTTTTGTACATATAAATTACTAAATAAAAATAGATATATATATTGTACAAACGTGAAATAATTATATTTAAAATGAAACGTTAGTAAATGTTATACGTATACATACACGTCTTTCCTTCAATTCTGACACACTCCCTTCCACGGGTGTGTATATCACTTATTAATCTATTCAAATTCATCATTTATACTTGAAAGAAGGCTATTTGGCACACGACTGATTGTTCCCAGTTTCAGGCACGATTGCAGTTCCCAACACGTTCTGCTGATCCGAAAATTCTTCCTAAGAGAAAAAGCAATTATCTCATAAATCCATCGATGTCAGCATTCTGCCTTTATAAAGACATTAATTGCTATGATCATATGATCATAGGAAATCTTGCAAGTAATTGGTCTCTAGGTTTGGTCTATGTTCGCCATGGTGAAAGAGCCATACTGTCAATTTAATAACTGCACTAATAAGGACAATATGGGAACTCTTATAATGGCACCTGTCGGAGATAAGAGAGAAAGGTAATACGGCAGGCTGCGACCATGTCCCGCGATTGTTTTGGAATCTTCGCTGCTTATATTTTTCGCAGGATGGCTGCGTCCGTCTGACGAGGTGCTGTGTTTACATTTGTAATGAAGGTAATATATTTGGTGACATTTCAATCGTGCGAAAAAAACCTTGGCGGGCCTGAATAGAGTTACATGTCTTACTGCTTCAGCTGAGGCCGTTTTCCCATTCATTATGGTGAGGCGACTCGATTGTTATTTGTGCAAAGCATACAGAATTTACTTTTTGTGCACTGTGTTTCGCAGCGGCAGACTGATTCGAGCAAGGATGGTTTTTCTCTTTGGGACATGCTTTCTCTTTATACAATGGCTCTTTGGTTTGTCTGGGAAGAGTCGTGCCGATGAAAAGTACATTTCTGAATGGTTTAATAGCTTTCCATTACGGGTGTTGAATCCTGGGCCTCATTGGGAGTAAATCACCGCTGGTTACCTTGGGTAGAAGTATCTTCTGTTTTTTTATTTATTTAATTGGTAGGTTTATATCAATCATTCGACAATGCAACGATAATACAATAAGGGACGTACGTTCTATATTGTCAATTATAATACAGTTGAGGTCATTGAGATATGGGTTCAAGGTAGTATTAAGTATATATTCGGTGAGGAATAGCCATGGTCTTCCGCCCACTGCTATGTCTAGCTAGTACAAAGGAAAGAAATGGGTCAAGTTCTCAGAAAAAATACAATTCACCTTCACCAATTCTCTCAAATAACTCAAATTTCAGACAATAATAAAGTTCAAAGTACAGTTCAACCTAACTAAACCGATTGCTAGAATCAATGCAAAGCAGAATATAGACGAATTTACATGGTATTGACCAAATTACAGTCTCATTTAGCAGAATATACTCAATGTGAACATCTGCCAATTGTACATTTTTTGAAAATCTCACCCAAATAGGCTACAGAATACTTCTATGTGTACAGACTAATATGGGGTACAGGGGTGGTGCATCCCAACAGGGGGACATATGTCATTATGATTTAGAGTACTGCAAGGCAACAGTGCTTTCAGTGTCAATATATATATCTATGCATGGTGTAGAGTTTGGGGACATATATATATATATTCCTGTTGCTTAAGAAGACATTTTCCTTCAAGAATGTTCCCCATAACATCCATTTTGCAATGACTACATTCGCATTCATGTTCATATGATGTAGAAATGCTGCAAAATGTATTTAATAAGCTATAGAATGATTAACTTCATTTATTTTATCGCTTTTAAAGTGTTGCAAAAGATGACAATGAATCATGTATACATTGGTTCTGATTTAAAACTGAGAAACTAATTAAAATAGGTTTGCACATCCATTATACAACAATATAACACCCTCTTCTGTTTGTTCAAGGCCTTTTCGTATTTTTGCATTGCTTTAATTATGATAGGGCGCGGACAACTAATTGAATTGAACCGAATTTTGTTTTATTTGTATTACGAAGGCATGGAAACAAAAAGGTTGCACATTTGAAATAAAGTCATTCAGGTCTTCCCATCCGCTCGGGGGTGAAGAACAATCACGCATCCAAAAATAGATTTATGCAACACGAATAAACATTGATTTAAAGAGCAATTCATCTTCTGCACCTAAATGAGGTGATTCAGCAGTAATTGCATGTGCATTAATAAGGTCACTGTAATGTGTGTAACCGGAGGAGTTATCGATATGAAGTTGAATAAAACAGAGAGCCAATAGGGGATTTGCATATGCCACTGCTCATGTCTGTTACAGTGCATGCTGGGATGGATTCAGTTCAAATCTGACTTACAAATATTTAGCGACATTTTTACGAAAATTGCAAGATAGTTTTCTTCAATACCATAGCTTTTATAAATGATGCATAAAAGCCAAATGCATTATGGGAAAGAGGGGGGCTTGTGTTGTGGAAACATATATGGGAGAGATTTTCAGAAAATGTACAATTGACACATGACCTGGGCTACCTAACATATATATAACACATGGGTATCGATATTGGAACACCGATAAACATTGGCATGGCATATAAACATGCATGTTTTCTATCCACATCCCATAATTCCTTGCGAATCAAGATTCAAGATGACGGACATGCAAGTCCCCTATTGATACGGGATATATCAAACTGAAATTCATTCGGGAAATCTCTCATTAATCAAGAGAAACTCATATAGCATATAGTCCCATTGACATTTAGGATCCTATATTTATGTAAAGAATTAATCTTTTTCTGTTTTCTCATCAGAAGATAATTCAGACAGCTGACGGCTTCCCCTGGAACAACTTATTTAAGATTCGTCCATTAGGAAAATGTAATTTTCTGATATACAATATGTGGTTTCGTGTTTTTCCAATTGATGGCTTATATTATAGAATTGTAAGGACTTAGTATCTATATTGGAATCTACAGCTATTTGAAATATAATACTGAGTTTTCTTGGTGGTGTATCTATCCCAAGTTAAAATATATCTAAATATTTAAATAAATCTTTTGTACGTTTTGACAAATATGACATGCACATTCTTGTATTTAAGTTTCTTTTTATTGGTGCAGATTAATCAAGAATTTTAACATCGGGACCAATCACATAACAATGGGAAAATGTACTCCAATAACACAATCCTCATCCGTCACAAAAATATCAAATATAGAGTTAAAGCACAAAAAGGTATTAATCATAACTATAGTCATTTACAACGTTACTTGATAAATTAACATTAATCATGTTATTTTAGACATGTCGTTTATCCATCATTTTGTACATGCACGATAATAACTTTTAATCACTTCCGTCACGTTTTACTATAATTATATCATCATCTAATTTCAAAATACAACGCAAATAGTTTTGTTTTTTTGTGCCTTGCATAGATAAAACATACTCTGAACATAACAGAATTCACCGCTGTTATAAGAGAAAGTCAACAGTTCCTATCACCCTAAATACCTTCTCAATGGTGACTCCCACGGACTAATGTCCATTTCTTCAGTGTGTCATTTGCAAGAAAGGGGGCGTGCTTCTGCTCCAATTTTCGTCCTTAACCTTGGTATTAGCTTTGTCACCATCGACATCAAAGGCGCCGTCGTCACTACGACATTTTGGACCAATAAATGGCCGCAATCAAGGCAACCACTTTAGTACCCTTATCATTTCTTCTTACATGCAAAAACAGACCATCTAATTAAAGCTGCTATTCTCAGCTATCAAGACAAAACAGATCCTAACGAATTTACTCATATTATGGCTTATGACTGCTGTTATATGTTTATATTTAAAAGAATCAGAGCCATTAATACTGGTGTATGGCTCTGTAAGAATTGAAAGTGGAATGGGCCGAGAGAAAACGGCCGCGGTGAGCGATAATAAGTGAGGCCATCATAGGAAAGGATTTGGGCGGGTCCTCCAAATACAAATAAGGAGGTTTTAGAAACGCTGCAGCAAAGACAACGAGATATAATCATCTAAAATGTTGGTCCAATGACTTATAGATGGGTTGGAAAAGAATGGAACAAAAATAAAATGTTTAGTTTTCGGCCGACGTTAATTGAGAGTGCAGCTTTTATCTAATGTTAAAGTTATAATCTTTTTTCTACTGATCTTTTTTTGGGCCACACTCCTCGTTAGTGACTCTCCCAAGTAGATAATCTAGACCAAATCATCAACTATGCATCCATCATGTACATTTTCTGACAATTTCACCCATATAGTCGACATCACCTGTCAGTACCTGACAATTTTATTCATATAAAGCGCCATTATTGGAGTCAGGCCCCCAAAAAAATAGGTGTGTTTCCGATTTACCCCCCCCCCCCCTACCTAGAAAAACCTAACCCTACCTAAAGTTTTTTTTACCATACCTGATTTTTCCCCCATCATATCTTACTTTTTTTGGATTTTTTGACAAAAAAAACTTATAAAAGCAGGAAAACGGGTTTTCCTAACCCAGAGCTGTCAAAAGGCACATTTCCCATGTTCAAAACAACTATTGTTATGAAAAAGACATGAAAAAAAGAAGTTATCACCCCCCCCCCCCCCCAACTTATTTTTCAGCCAGATAAATCGGAAACACACCTATTTTTTTTTTGCCAGATAACGAATAATAAGCGTTGTTTTTCTCCCAGACAACAAGAAATATTTGCTTCAACTGATAATGCTGCTTTAAGGGGAAAAGGTTTCGGATAGAGAACAGTCTCGACTACTGCACAAAATGCCCCGGTGAAGGCAGCACATTGTGACAGTCATTTACTACACTAGGGTCTCCAGTAACCAGCTGTTTCCTCCAGACAAGATAAACATTGGCACGATCCCAAATACTTTGATTCTATAATTTACATTTAGACACGTCGATCGGAGGCCATGTTGATTTTAGTTTGTTTAATCAGTTAGACCAATCAAGGATGTCCCGGCTGTGAACCTGACCTTAATTAACCTTTGGCCTGGTTCCAATTTGCCCCCTTCATTAATAGGGGATTTGCATGTGCCACTGCGCATGTCTGTTACAGTGTATCATGGGATAGATTCTGTTGAAATCTGACATACAAATATCTAACAACATTCTTTTAGAAACATATGTTAGCCAAATGCATGTTGGGAAAGATGGGGATATGGAAACATGTATAACTCATGAATATTGACATCAGAGCATTGATAAATAGTCCATGCTGAACGCCATGTTTTCTATAGATTTTAGAATGTACCATAAGTCCCATAATTCCATGCGAATCAATATTCAAAATGGCGGCTATGAAAACCCCCTATTAAAGCGGTAATAGCGGGAAAACAGCTTTAAGGGACCCCTTCTGGATTCATGGCTTCCTGTTGCTCTCGAGTTCCAGAAATTCTCAATCTGATGCAGTTTAGTATAGCATCAATTAAATTGAACATAACACATGGACGACGAGTGCCAATGGGTCTCCCATGGATACCCTCCACTGTAATAAGGTGCTCTTCATCAAAGTCGGATTATAATTCTATGGTCCCGATATCATGAATCATATGACATTATCATGTCACCGGAATCGTCCCAATACGCCGATCGCACCAGACGTGATTTCTCACTTATGACATCCCTATTCATCCAAATATCCCGACGGCATTACAAATATAATCGCCAGAAATGAGGAATCAGTATGATGGTGATAGAATTGCCTGAATTCTATAGATACTCTTTGGCGAACAAATACTGACCCCAAATTCCCGGTCAAATGTTGTCTTGTTTTTTTTATCCTTTTTTCCTGGGGTATAGGGGAATTTGAGGTATAGGGGACGTTTGTTACAATGCATGCTGTAATAGATCTATAGATGCTCAGGTCTGACATACAAATATTTAACAACATTTTCATCGAAAGCTGCAAGAATGTTTTCACCAATATCATAGGTTGTATCAATGGTTCATAAAAAGCCAAAATGCACGATAGAAAACTGGGGGCTTGTGTTATAGAAATTACACATGGACATCGACATGGTATTGATAAATATCACATGCTGAACATGGCATATATGGGTGAAATTGCCAGAAAATGTACATTTCCCCTCCACCAATCCTCTCAAATAATCCAAACTTAAGACAAATATAAGGTTCAAAATTCAGTCTAACATAAACAAACAGATAGTTAGAATTAAGGCAATATCAAATATACTCAGACATACCTAGTATTGACCATTTCTCAGTCTAATTTAACAAAATTTACTAAATATGTAGTAATATCTGCCAATGGTACATTTTCTGACGATCTGACTGGCGTGTGGGCCACGATCTGACTGGCGCATGGTTTCTATAGATTTTACACTGACATTCAGCACCCATAATTCCATTCGAATGAAGATTCAAGACGGTGGCCGTGCAAGTCCCCTATATTGAGTAGTGGTTGAAGTTTGCATTTGTGAAATCTATAAACAATAAAGACAATATCATCATGATGGCCTATAATGTGCACAATATTTGTCTGACATTATAATCAAAACATATTCAAATTCAAATTCAAATTCAAAAATCCTTTTATTGCTGATGTTGTTACAATGCGGTTGTTCTGCATTTACAATTTAGGTCTTCCAGAGGATGCCGCTTTTACGGACTTGAATCTTAAGAGTAACATGAAGGTTGCAGAAATTGGTTTTAGAAAAACTTGAATGAGATGAGGTGAAGGATGATTAATTACAATGGGAACATCGATACTAGATGACATAAGGCATTGTACATAATGGGTGTTCAAAGGACCCTAATCAGATATTGGCTTATATAGTCGTCTATATTAATACAAATATAAACAGGTTATATAATGATTAGTCATTTGCAATAGGTACATAAACAAGCTCGACACAGAGTTGTATGTGTCAGTATAGAATATTCATTTGTTAATGGAGAAATAGTATGCCTGTCTGTCTGTCTGACATATAAGAATTTATTCAGATTTTGGCTGATAACTTTGAATATGAAAATGATTTATCCCAATATTTATTTGTCTTAGCTATCATATTAACTATCCTATTGCATACCCTTACAATGTATATTATACATCTGTTATTTATTGTTAAAACACACGAGAAGATATTGGTCTTTCGATACTAGCTTCCTAAAATAATCAAACAGTGTTTTTCATTCTGGGGGAGCGAATTCTGAAATTATCTCTAATAATACCTAACCTTTATATATCTACCAGTTCAGAGAAGTGATATTAAAAATTCATATTTAAAATTGGCTTCATGGAAAAGAATTTTGCACAGCAGTCGTTGAATCTCAGGTATTTATTTGTTGACTGGCATAATTTACAAATGAATGAAAGCTGTGTTGGTTGCACATCAAACGTGACCGTATTTTATGAAAGGAACAGAATTCCATTCACAGTGGAAGTGCATATAAATACGGCCATAATTGGTTGAATGTTTTGGATCGCGTTAAATCTGTAATATTTGCATAAGGAATCTGTTTTCCACTTCCAATACAGTTTGGGGTCTTATTGAACATCAATTATGCATTCAGCCTTGTCTTGTATTAATGCCAACTCGTATTTGTTCAGTTTATCACCCTAGAATGCTTAATTAGCAGAATCTTAGTGCTATTCCTCTTTCTAATGTAATCTTAAGCGGAGGAACGAGGTAAAAAGTAATGCACTTATGAATGTCTGATCCTCGTTGAGCTGAGATGGTATAAGCCACTTATTTGTATATTCCTACTTAAATGATACCAATGAGGAAGTTTTAGAAGCCCTTTAGCAAAAGCAACCGGACCAAATCCGCAAAGGTTTTGGCCAAATGACTTAAAATTAGATGGGTTTTAAAAAAAGAATGGGACAAAAAGTAATGCTGAGTTTTTTGACCAACGCTATACTGAGAGTGCATCTTTATTTTTTGTATTATTTCGCTAAAGGCCAATATATATATTTAAAAGAGTTCACATGAAAAAGGCTATATTCACCCTGGATTTTCGCAAGGGTCGCCTATTAAAACAAATCTCATAACACATAGCTGCTTGAAGCAGTTTATTTTAAAAAAAAAGAAATCATACGCAAAACCGTTAGGTTCTTCCTAATGAACCAGTCAAATTCAAACCTCTATGACTACACCATGTTATTTCTTGTCAACTCGATAGCACCACCTTAACAAAATGGCAATTTTATTACTGTTTGGCTGCGGAGTGTATACATGTAGAGAGGTAGGGGGTGAGATCTTCGGAAAAACAACTTCAAGTCCTATTGTTATAGACAAAACTGTTGCTTACTTCGATCAAGTTTACGTCGATAGCTTTCCACGATGTAATCCTGTACTGGATTAAAACATCAAACACCAGCTATATGATTTATTGATATCTTTTACACCTCATAATTGTTAAACATTACTCAGCTTTATTATGTACTTTGTATTAGTTTATCCCATAAATGTCAAGGGAACGGCCGGAAGATCTGGGTATAAATCCTTAATGGTACCCAGAGGCCTGTCAACCTATTCTTCACAATAACTGTAAACCCTTGATGAATAAAAAATTGTTCTATTCTATTCTAACACAAAGGTAACCCAGTTTTACAGACAGTCTTAAATGGTTGCCTTTATCACAAGATAAAAGTGGTGCATTATAGCTAGACTCTATAAATCAGGCCAACCAGAGCGTTTGAAAAGCAATGCCAGCCATCAAGGGTTGAATTTCAATGGAGCTAATTGACCATGATCGGATATGATATGTGAACAGTGCACTTAAAGACTAATGATGCATCATATAGTCACCTGAAAGCATATATTCAAGACACCCTTTCAGTAAATATAAAAAGATTATGGGTGAGTTTACCACAAAATGTACAATCAACAGCTCAACACTTTTAGTAAATTCTGCTAAACTAGTCAGAAAAATTATGAATACTAGGCATATCTGAGTGTATTTGGTATTGCCTTGCCTTCAAATGATTTATTCACATGCTCTCTTTGTTGGAATGGTCTAACTTTTTGGAAGGTATGCGCTGTTTATGGCATGAATACATGTACCAAATCCCAACACTGTGTATATGTATATGCGTTTGTGAGGTCATTCTGAATAATATATTTAACTAAAGTGATTGTCCCTCAAGAAGTATCGCTAAAATTGTTGTTCATGCATAAGAATTCATTATGTACGGTATGTCCTATTGTTAACCATTATTGGAAACAGCTTGATCTAATCATTTCAAATGTTTTATATATCTATGCTCGATATATTTATATATGCCTCTAACTTCCCGACTGCTGCCGGACTTGGTGGTTATTTCACTGCCGCCGGTTTTACCTGAACGCACAAGCTCCATTCTGGTCTCAGCAGTCAACCATTCCAGTTTGTTAATTCTGTACTGAAGTTAACAAAAGAAAGTATGTTGAAATAATGTTTTTTAATGGACTGAATTCATAAATATATCACGTCTGTGTTGTATTAGCTTAGGATGTCCCCATTAAATCCTGCTTGTACAACGAGTGGCAAAATGGTGGAAGAACCCCATAAACAATCGAATGAAATATTCATAAGCGTTTTGTTACTTGATTGTTTAGCATTCGAGACAGATATTGGCGATTAAATTGTGTTCACATCATCAAGGACTGGAGTCATGGATCATTGGTAAGGGGATTAACATTTGTCGTTACCTTGAAACCAGGGAATCATAGAAAGTCATAGCAGTGAAAATTTGCGAGCATTTTCTTTGTCTAACGAACATGCCATTAACTAAAGTATAATGTAATTTTAAAAGCCTTTTCATCAATTATGATGTGTTACAGGAAAATAAGTCAAAAGTTGCAAAATTGGTATGAATTAGAATCCGTCAAGATTGCATTTTCTTCTTAGCATACAATTCATCCCACTATGTTTCTAATTAATTCCTGTGTTTCAAATATCAACCTACCATAGATAAACCAAACATAATGGAATCCAAATCTTTTGTTTCTTTATTGATAAGCTGACGTACATTGGCGATATTCTCAGCTTATACATAATTATAGACATTACTACTAAAGTACTAGGATACTTACGATAATACATAATAAGAAAAAAAACGTATCTATATTTCATGTCAATAACCTAAAGAACCATACCTTAATTAAGGTTTTTACTCAAAATACAAAAATTAAAAACAATACAGTTATTGTTGGTATATTGGCATACGATAAAAACATAAGATGACAGTTTAGTCATAGACTAAGGGTTTGGCTATGAGCCGAACATGAAATATACATGGGTCAGATTTTCAGAAAATGTACAATTGGCAGATGTGCACATTTAGCAAATTTTGCTAAATTAGGCTGTAATTTGGCCAATACTAGGTAAATTCGAGTATATTTGGCATTGCATTGATTGTAGCAAACTGTTTGGTTACGTTGAACTGTACTTTGAACTTTATTTTCGTCTGAAATTTGGGTTATTTGAGAAGATTGACGAAGTTGAATTGTACATTTTCTGAAAATCTTACCCACATGCATATCTAGAACGATAAGGAGCTGCTCCTATTGCTCTGTTGTTTATCCCATTAACTGGGATAACCCTTCACCCATGATCTCCATTTGTAAGGACAGCACAAATACCCTTTGTCCCAGGGTGAACCCATTTATAAATCCTAGATGGGCGCCTTTGTAAAGGGAAACTTGCTGATCTGTTCACCTTTGTCCGTCCCCCTTCAAAGACCTCTTTTTTACTCAGCCACAAAATTAATATCTCTCTCTTTCAGGCCCTCTTTTGATGATAACGCCCACCTAAACATCTCAAGATCTATTTACTTGTTTTAAGCACTTTAAGAGTGCACTCATTGTGAACTATATATTCTGGGGTTTGTGTTGGGTGTGGGCAAAGCAAACATGATTATGCTGATTGCGAAATCCGAGCGTCCAATTTGGAAAGAGTACAAGTCTTGATTAGCCTTATACTGTGACCTTGAAGGATGACAAATCAATAGCTCAACAGAAGTGGAAACGCCTACATTGAAGCAGAGTATCCATCGGAATATTCTAGCCCTAAATGATTTCCTTTAATATGCCGTACATTCAATTGCAGTGATCTAGTCGTAAAATATCTTCTTGTCCTGTTCAGAATGACTCGTTAGAATATTTCTAATCCTTTCCCTGCTTAACAGGCACTGAGAATGAAGCCACTCCTGTCAGTCTATTGCCTTCAAAACTTCTTAAAGGATAATGGCTTCAGCAAATGGCTTCAGCGAAATGCATCACCCAAGCTCTGCCTCCCACCAGGATAGATGTGATGCGTTATAGGAAAATGAGTCGCAAGTCGCAAAAAATGCATTTTGAGATACCATCATATTTAAAAAGATGAGATCAAGGCGATTCCAATGATAGTAAACATTAGGACATGTAATACTTATTTCTAATTTTTAAGTTTGATATTTTTATTTTTGAAAAAGCGGGTGGGTAATTACTAGTAAAGTAGCTAAATATACTAGATATGATGGCCTTGGAAATGCATGGATATATTTATCATACTGTCTTGAAATTCGGTACATGTATTCATACGACCTGGAGCATTTGATAACCTAAGAATGAGAACATTCCTACAAAGAGATCTTGTGAATAAAATACTTTGAAAAATATCAATTTTGCGACTTGTGACTCATTTTCCTGAAACACATCACAGATGTGTCCTTCCGATGGTTCTTGGATGGTTCCCAACACTTGAAATCCATCATTTTCTTAGACAGGTTGCCCAAACCAGAGTGACAGTTTCGACAGCCGAATACAAATAATGCCTTAGTTTGATTTGACGGCAATTACTGAAATGAACCGGGGAATCAAACACAGGAGTTTAAAAATCTAAATCAATCTCCCAAGTGGGAAAATTGGCGCGCCCCCATGTGACGTGTAAATGAAGGTGTAACCCGAGTGCAGACAAGGAAATATTTTCAATTATCCATCGCTTATCATTGGACATTATCCGAGGAGATCGATATCGGCGAATATTTGGAAAATGGCTGTAATTTCGAGGTAAATGTCAGCAACTCTGAACACAAGGGATCATCGGTATTTACTTGCCAAGCCATTGTGTGGGAGTTGTCATAAACAAGTATCATATTCCATCCTTCTGCCGCAGCATACCTTATACCTTCAACATTGTATGCACTGCTCAGATAGGCTGCATCATGGTTCGATTCAACTAAGAAATAGGGAGATTTAGCAGCCACAACGCACCAACACTAACAACGCATCCACTAACTATTAGTACATTATTACCGTAGTGGGGATATCTAGAGAGGCCTGCAATGCAGAAGCCCTCGGCCTAGTGCTTCTCGAGATATCCCCACTATAGAAATAATACAAAATCATCATTCTTACGCTTGTAATAGGCTGGCAGAAGCAGTTAACGATGGCCATGTTTTCTTAATGTGCCTCACTGCTGAGTAAGCTCATCTCTGATTGGTCTGACATCATTAATGACAGGGATATGGACCAATTACAGACGCGCTTACATCAAGCCGATTCCAATAAAGGTAAACAGTATGACATCTAATAAATATTTCTATATTTTAAGTTCGATATTTCTATTTTTGAAAGCAGAATTTGCAATGTTTCTGTTAGGACATTAAATAGTAAAGTAGCTAAATATACTCTATACAATGACCTTTAGCTATGCATAGATATATTTATATATAATTATAAAGATTTTTATTCAAGTTGATCAGTATCATGAAATGGACAGGAGCCTCTGCGAACAGATCTTCCTGGTCCGCCCCACAGATGTACCTACTCCAATCTCCAGAATAACAAAATAGAATACAAGGCACCACTTCTGGATATATTAGTCATCAAGTTAAAGCTAATACATTTAATACTGTCTTGAAGTTTGGTTAATATAATGTATTCATGGTTCAAGAAGCGTTTAGTACCCCAAAAATGAAAACATCCCCACAAATACATCTTGTGCATAAAACATATTACGAAATATCTGTTACCTGTTAATTATTTGTTAGACATTCATATCGTCCTCTATTAACTAATACATTTAATATGTTATATCACATTCTATTGTCGCGCTATGTAACTCATATTATTAAACACAAATCTCAGTCTTATACAGTAAATAATCTCTCTAAATTAATGGTAACTGTCGGTAGAAATGGAACTTACGTTTCATATAGACATGTAGACCTCTTTGTCATATTATCTCTTATTGTATTCTACGATCCCTTAGGCAAATAAAAGATTTTCTCATCTTATCTTATCAATTTTGCTATAAAAAATCTCATATTATATGATTCTAGGATTGCAGGCAGGATTCCAAAAGTGCTACTATTCACAGCTGCCAGTATAAAGAGCTCCCATGCAGTTGGTATACGCCAAGGAAACAAAACCTCGAAGACCCCAGCACCAAAGTGAAGGAATTGATCAGCCTTTTTCCCCTTTCAAATAATGAACTGCAGGCGCAAATTACAACAATTAACTCACCCACACTTGTCCCTGGCGTTGTTTTACGACACACTTTCTCCCTTGGCAGGAGCCACAGGTGGTGAGTTTCAGGCAGTGCTAACGTAATCGGGTGGTGGGGGTGGGGGCCCCGAGTGCTAAAGTACAAGGGTTATCCATTCAAGGGTCATCAGGGCACTAATCCATTACGACAGTGGCTGCCAGAGCAAAGAACATGCCCTTGCCAATATCAGCCTTTTGTGGGTGAAATCGCCAGAAAATGGGCAATTCCCTTTCACCAATCCGCTCAAATAACCCACATTTAAGACGAAAAATAAGGTCCAAAAGTTAGTTCAACATAACCAAACAGATAGTTTGAATCAAGGCAATACCAAATATACTCAGATATACCCAGTATTGACCATTTTTCAGTCTCATTTAACAGAACTTTCTAAATGTGTACAGCTGCCGATTGTACACGTTCTGAAGTTCTGACCCTTGTATTTAAGAATGTACATTTGGTGGGCGGGGCAAGTGACATGTGATTGATGGCAGATGGCAGTTTCAGCCTTGAAAGGGTCAGCGGAGGTTAGAGCGTGATTCTATTCCATATTCAAATCAAGTCTGGCTAATAGATTTCGCTTTAAGGCTTGTGCATAAATGAATTTCTGGCCAGGTAGAGCCATCAAATTAATGAGAATGGATGGTTGAGACCTCGAGGGGAGTGGCTAGAGAGGTAGCAAATAATATTTCATTCAAAGCAAGACTCAAGATATGTGATGTGTTACAGGAAAATGAGTCGCAAAAGATGGATCATAAGATATCATTATATTTGAAAAGATGAGATCAAGTCGATTCCAATGATGATAAACATTAATAATTGTTTCTGTATTTTATGTCTGATATTATTATTTTTTAAAAATATCGCGCAATATCTCTGGGTGGACACTATAAATATACTGTAGAATTTAGAGTTAAATTCAGGACTTTTTGTTGAGCTGCCAGGTTGTAAATTCGCCACAACTGCAACATGTGCAGCTTGATTATGCTAATTACTGGGTACTCCTTTTGTCCCTAGGTCGGTCTGAAAAGGGGGAGGGTAGAGGGATGGGGGGACAATGGGCTTCATGGGAGGGTAAGGGAGAGATGGACGACACCACTCCTATACAATAAGAGAGCATGCCAACACATGTGTATGGATTGGTAGATATGACATCAATCTTTAAATAGTTGAATGGAATAATTAAGGTAATTCTAAGGGACACTGGACCGGCTGGGGGAAGGTGGTGGGTTAAAACCTTTTATGAAAGCCATGTATGGATTTATGTATATTAATGGATGTGCCCAGGAGTTAGTATATAAGCCTGAATAAACTGGAGACAGATCATTCAATCTTCTTGCCTCAACAACTGGATTTCTGACTTCTCTCTCTACCAAACTATTGGAGCTCTGGTCAAATGACCAACTCTAATTTACAATACACCAAAGGATGAGGTTTGTAATGCATAAATATCTTTGAGTCACAGTCCTGAAATGTACCCTTGATACCCTAATTGAGAACATCCCTACGAAGGCATCTTGTAAATAAAACACATTAGAATACACGTTTCTGCGACTTGTGATTCAATTTCCTGAAACACATCAGATAATGCTAACATTCTGATGAATGTATCTTTGTCATGAATAACCGCTTGCTCACTTTGTTGAGAAAACAGCCTAGGACTAGGCTTATTTTCAGGACTAAATATCTAAACGATCTGTAAAGAAATTGGATATTGAAAAGAGTCAAATTCCTTGAAGCCCTGTTGTTTTTAATAATCGTACAGAATGTATTTAGCTTGTACTCTGTGATGTGTTGACAAAAAAGCTAAAAAATATTGTTGTGTAAATATTACCCTTATTATGGATATAATGTTCCATTGATTGCTTCTGTATCGACAAAAACAAATTGTCAGTATTAACAAACTGGCACACGTTGTCAAAAGAAATATTGAATATTAATTATATAAAATTATAATAATACCTAAATATTCGTCTAATCGTCAATGAAAACTTTTGTATGGTTTTGACTTCAGTCTGTGAGAATATCAATGTATCACCGAAACCAGCTCAATAAAATGTCTTTTAAAAAAATAGGACTAGATTGATGTACACTATATGCCCATACCCAAACTATAGGTAATAGGGACATTTAGCACTGACAACGCAACAGCACAACGCTAACGTAAACGCTAGTTGCTCAAGATAGGGTGGGCCGTACATAGTGGCAGGACTCAATCAGTTTTAGACTTTATCACAGGTGGAGAAGTGTTTTCAGAGGGCTAAAAAGCACACCATTTCATGAAGGTGAGTAGTATGTTACACATGAATATAATGAAAAACACCTCCTGCTTATTTGTACATAAAAATGAAATCACAATTGACCATCATTTTAGCTTGAAATAGACATACGTTGGGAACGTATTGGCCCACCTCACATGACATATTCCTCATAAAACATATGTTAGCGTTAGTGTTAGCGTTAGCGTTGTGGTTGCTAAATCAGCCTAATGACTTAGATATGATGTGCTAATTCTCTCTATCAATTTAGATAACCTGTAATTTTCCTTGATCCATAGGAAGCCCGAATAGAATATTGTCAATCATCGATTTCTTGCTGATCGTTTATTCTCTTACATATGCAATTTTCTTTCTTTTTCATTAAAGGTCAATATCATATTTAATACAATGATTCAAAGACGCATCATACATAATATTGCAATCAGTGCTACTACACCATGGGTGTGTTTACGATCACATGAGTAGATATTAGGGCGATTCAGCAACCAAAACGCACCAACACAAAACTAACGCATCCACTAACTATTTGTACATTACTACCGCGATAGGGATATCTCGAGAGGCGCTAGGCCGAGGGCATCTGCATTGCAGGCCTTTCGAGATATCCCCACAACAGTAATAATGTACTAAAAGTTAGTGGGTGCGTTAGTGTTGTGTTGGTGCGTTGTGGTTGCTAAATCTCCCTATTGATCTAAGTCCTCGTCTAGACCCATTGCCCATATATAATCATTAAAACGTATAACAACAAAATATCAATAAGTCTGACATGAATCGTGAACAAGATATGACTGCTGCCAATCCTCATTTATATAGCTTTCGAAACAAGTGAAGCAGCTCTTGAGCTTGATCTAATCATCCTGCCAATAACTCTACTGACCATCATGTATCCAGAGCCTACGTAGAGGAACTTGTTTTTCTTTTAACGATTCAACTAATGGCCTTCGACCAGATCGTTCAAAATATAGGTAGAATTGGAATTAGATCGTGATTGCCTAGTGTATACAAGCATACCATTCTTATCTCTCTGGTTTTATCTCGTATCTTCTTCTTCCACTTCCCATAAAACTGCCTTGATAAGACCCACCATTCAACAGATAGTGAGAAATGGATAGAATATGAGTAGATTGGGAGCCACAGGTGGCATGCACTGCTAAAAATACTTATCCAACTTTTTGCTTAGTTTTACAGTGCACCTGAATCATCCAGTATAATAAGTATCTGGATGAGATTTGTTTTAAATACAAGCTTGTAGATTATAATATTGCATACCTAACATTTAACTCAATGTTGTTATATATATGTGATGTGTTTTCGCGAAATAAATCACAATAAGTCGCAAATATATATGGTCAATTCTCACGAAATGGGGGCAATGGGTGGTTTCAGAAGTCATTTTTTCAAACTTCTTAGAATTAGGAGATTTTTATGCATTGATAAATATGGTATTTGGGGAATGTAAACTGAAATTCGCTACTGGATTGGATGAGTATTTCTTTCTCAGCATCAATTTGAATTTTAAACTTATTTTTTCCTAGGTGCCTACATCGGGGTAAGCCTTGTTGATTTATGGACTAAAGCTGTGAGGAATTACTGTCTAATAAGAATTGGCTTTTATCATTATACCCTTCCCAACTTATTTGATGACATATTTGATGAGTTTTGAGAGGGTCTGTAATGTGTAGAGGATTGGAAAACTCAAAAGAAATACCCTGACGTAGGCACCCCACCCCGACGTAGGCACCCCACCCCCGACGTAGGCACCCAATCCCCGACGTAGGCACCCCATCCCCGACGTAGGCACCAATCTCAATCATTCACAAAAACGCCTGGAAAACATTTAGATATTTGTCTTTACATCTTGAAGTCATCACACTGAGAATCATGGGTAACTTATTAGCACTAATTATAGTATATAAAGCCTACTTGTTGCCACCTTGGGTCTACATTAGTATAGGGGCCTACTTAGGGGGGTGCCTACGTCGGGGTGGGGTGCCTACGTCGGGGTAAGTTTTTCTGGCCATTTAGTTAAATATTTTCCACATATATTGTTCATATGCTCAGAATTTGAAGTCGTTAACATTATACATTGCTCAATAGACACAAGCAGCTTGAAAGATGAATTGTAACAGAATACTTGCTTCAATTGTATCCCGACGTAGGCACCTGCAAATTTTAGCCAAATTAATTTCTTTTCAAAAGAATTTGTCTACCATGAAGACTGGAAGGATGAGTCACACAAATTTGATTTTTTTCTTTCAGGAACATTATTGGCTTCATATATATATTGTAGTTACGCCTACTGAGGGATAATTTTATATACTTTTTTACAGGCTTTATTGCCCCGACGTAGGCACCCTGTGATTTTAGCCATTTTTTGACAGCCAATAATTGGGAATAAAAATAATATCTCCTATATTTTCCCCAGAATTTAACAAATAACGCTTATTAAATGGTCAGATCCCTATTATGAAGTAGAAATTTTTATATAAATTCTTCGTTTTCAGTGTCTGCGGTCTCATTTTATTTATTTCAGTTTTTAAAAACGTCAATTTTCAGCTATATTTTCTCTTTTTATGTACAAAATGCACATTAATAAACATGCTCAGTATGTCATTTGCGGAGTGTTTAAAGCTGTTTTTTAGAGCTATTTTACTTGTGACTGACATTAACACATATAACATACTTTTTTTTCATGTGTAAAAAAATAAAGAAGTACGTATTGGATGTCCTAAGATGTTCTAAGACTATCATTGGAATCCGCTTGATCTCATCTTTTCAAATATGATGGCATCTCAAAATTCAATTTTACGACTTGGGACTCATCTTCCTGTAACAGATCACGGTTGGTAGATTTCCAGTTGGTGGCTTTCAGGGTGGTACATGGGTCAGATTTTCAGAAAATGTACAATTGGCAGATGTGCACATGAGGCTGTAATTTGGCCAATACTAGGTAAATTCGAGTATATTCGGCATTGCATTGATTCTAGCAATCTGTTTGGTTATGTTGAACTGTATTTTGAACTTTATTTTCGCCTGAAATTTGGGGTATTTGAGAAGATTGGCGAAGTTGAATTGTACATTTTCTGAAAATCTTACCCACATGTGGGAGTGGAGGTACTCTAGTTTTCCCTGTCACGACCATACATCCGTTACGTTAACAGCGACACGTAGTCTCCTAATATTCAACCCTTTCAATCTAGAAGCACTCATATGTGAGCCCTAGAGTATGTTCTGCTCATGTATATTGTTGGAGCTGCTCGGGGCGTGCTGATGGCCTGATGGAATTAGACATTACAAAGCGGAGCCGACCCACTGGCAGCTGCTAACAATTATGTCCCCCCACCCAAAGCTTTCCACAACGCGTCGGGCAAAACATGCCATCAGCAAAAGAGGTTTCCTGACATGTCGCCCGGTTGCTGAGAATAAGCCACTTGGGAAGCCACAGGGGCGCAGCGAACCAGCCAGAATCAGCAAAGAAAGGATAGAGTCACATCCCAAACTCATGCACCCTATAGGAGCCACAATGGCATGAGGAATAAACTTCCCATTGGCAGATAGTTGGGCGCTTAGGGCGATGAGGATGGGAAGGAATTGCAAAAAAGACCCCATCTGTGAAGTGTTTCAGGGAAATGAGTCACTAGTCGTAAAAACGCTATGTGTTTCATCCACAAGATCTCTTTGTGGGAATGTTCTCATTTTTTTAGGCCTTAACAGTCTGGCCTTAACCTTGTTACTAAACTACATTTACTGAATCTCAAGATTGCGTGTTCAATACTAACCATGCATTTCTAAGGTCATACAGCGCAGGCTATATTTACCAAATTTACTAGTAATTGTTCACCCAGAAATATTGCTAACTTTGTTTTTCAAAATGAAAAATATCAAACTTAAAATATAGATGTACAAGTTTATAAGATATCCTAACGTTTACTATTATTGGAATCTGCCGATCTCGTCTTTTCCAATATGATGATATCTTGAAATCCTTTTTTGCGGCTTGTGACTCATTTCCCTGTTTTTCCCAACACACCAAAAATAGGATTGTTTTGCCAGTAGGGGAAGATGACTAGGTAGTAAAAAAACATGTGCACCAAGGTGCAATCACTTCAAAAATGCTAAAGTAAGGAGTGAAATGCGCCTTTGATTAAAAATTAAAAACATTAACAGATTTTCAACTCGTTGATAGTTAAAAGACAGTTTGTCCATTTGCCTTTTTAAATTGTAAAAACATGTCCTTGTTTGGACTCTTTTATTCAAGTTTCACTCGAGTTTATTTATTTTTTATCAAATCCATGGATTCAAATGGCGGCGTGAACAACTTGAAGCTACGGTTCTTGTGGGTTGGTTTTCCTTCCCAATTTTGTTCGCCAAGCAATAATCCCAGATAAAACCATTTAACACTGTGATACATGCAGCAACTTTTGGAATCGATTGCCTGATTGTCTCTGCTTTTAACAAATAACAAATAATAATAATCTTTTATTTCGTCCTTCTGCACACAGTGCAGGTCTTCTAGAAGGTCCTCGAGTTGTACAGTTCGAGTGTAAGCTTCGTCTGTTGGACATATGGGTCAGGTTTTCAGAAAATCTACAATTGGCAGCTGTACACATTTAGTAAATTCTGCTAAGTTAGGCTGCAATTTGGTCAATGCTAGGTACATTTGAGTATATTCGGCATCGTATTGATTCTAGCAATCTGTTTGATTTGTTTGAACTGAATTTTGAACTTTATTTTCGTCTGAAATCTGGGTTATTTGAGTGAATTGCTGAAGGCGAATTGTACATTTTCTGGCGACATCACCCATATACGTCTTTAAACACCTGATGTACAGGTTTTACTCAATATCTAATTTCTAATGTAAGTCTCGGTAGCAAAGTGGATATATGGAGGAATTATCTTTTTGAATGAGTCACGATATCCTCATAACTTGCCTTTGATGACTAGTTATATGTTATAATAGTCTTATGTACTCTTCTGCTAGCCTAGACCATCCTGTATTAAACACGGTAACGGCTGAACAACATGGATTTTATCCAGCGGCCACTATACCAATTTTGTCTACCGCAAATGAAAAGCTTTGACAAAATTATGTATCAATGAATCAATGATATACAGTTATATATTTGGGTGAAATCGCCAGAGAATGTACAGTTTGCCTTCACCAATCTTCTCAAATAATCAAAATTTAAGACAGAAATAAGGTTCAAAATTCAGTCCAACATAACCAAACAGATCGTTTTAATCAAGGCTAGGTCAAATATACTCAGATATACCTAGTATTGACCATTTCTCAGTCTAACCTAGCAAAAACTACTACATATGTAGATCTGTAGATTTTACATTTTTTTTAGATATGACCCATAAACATAACGTTTTAAATGTTCAAAAACATCGAACAAACAGATGAACACTAGATTCTAGGAGGACTCAGCATCGTGGTCAGCGTCCTGCTAGTAGGACATAATGGTCAGTGCCTTGGATTGCAGAGGTAGTCAGGGAGAATGATTGCCAAGATCTAATCATGGTCAAGGGGGCAGCGACTTGTCTCTGACCATTACACATTCCTATCAGACGACACAAGATTCTCCCATGGCGACAGACTGGCGACAGACGCGGCCTCTAGCTTTGTTGGACGCTCGTCTAGTGACGTCATAACCACTTAGAGCTGATTGGTTGACATTTAGACAAAGCTCGTCCATACGCCCCATCGGGTGGTTGACGAAAATCGTGATTACTTCTGGTTATCACTTAAACAGTCACTAAACCCCAGAATATCATGCGAAAACCAACTATTTTGTTATTATTCAAATGTAATGGCCCCAGTAGTACTTAATATAACCTAACATTTAGCGAGTTTTACCCATTTAGATGAGGGGGAAAGTAGTTACACAGTTTAACACTGCACACAGGGCGCCACTGTTCGCCTACGTCACAAGGTAGCGAAATCGTGAAATGAACATAAAACAATGGGCCTTGGGTGTTGTACTTATGAATCCATAACGTTTTTTTGACCTACAAGTGATCATGAACCCGTTTGTGATGTGTTTCAGAAAAAAGGTTCATAAGTCGCAAAAAATAGATTTTAAGATACCATTATATTTGAAAAGATGAGATCAAACCGATTCCAATGATAGTAAACAGTCTATTAATCTAATAAGTATTTCTAGATTTTAAGTTTGATATTTTCGTTTTTGAAAAAAAAATAGTTTCCAATAATTCTGGGGGTCAATAAACAGTCAAGTAACGAAAGAATATATTACACAGATTGTCCTGAAATTTGATACATCGATTGATATAGCCATAAGTGATAAGCTCTCCAAGAATCAGAACATTCCAATGATGTGATCTGGTGAAAATAACACTTTGAAAAATATCAATTTTGCGACTTGTGAATCATTTTCCTGAAACACACCGTTTAATGGTCTCGGCCTTACCAGCATTGTAAAATATCCTATTGATCAGGTCTGATATCAGAATCAACCCTGGCAATAACCTTTATGCACCATCGTTGCACAATGCTGTAGAAGATGCTAATGATACTAACATCGGTGGGCAATTTCACCACATGAATCAGAGTTTAAGGTTTCAAAATCTAACCATGATGTTGAAATTTGATAACGTTAGGTAACAGAATCAGCGTTGTAACCGTTACGCAAGCCAATATAAGTACTAAATTGATTAAATTGTCGATTCTAATTAGATAACTTGAGACACTATTAAATTTCAAAAGACAAAACTGCCTGAGGGGACAGATTAGGAATTGTGCAATTATATATATAAGTTTACATAGCGGACACGGTGTCTTCGTTATATATTTCTTGAATATCATTTTGGCCTTTAATGAATAAATGAAAAACAATCATCGTGTATAAACCGTTTCATGTATAATACAAAGCAAAAATTGATGTAAATATGATCCGTGCTGAACAGACATTGAGATATTTTTTACCCATTGAAGAAGAGCTGTTGTATGAAAGGAAGTGATATGAAGGCAGTCTTGGGAAATTAAACATTTATTTTAATTAAATTTTGTTGATAAAATATCCATATAATATACGGGAAGAGCAATTTCTACGAAAAAAATGTAGAAAAGAGAGGTAAAAAAGAGGGGTTTCTTTGTCTCACATGTTCTCGGAATTTGTTGTTTTACAAACCTTTTTATTCATCTGTAGAGTTCTGTTCACCCTCTCTGGAGGATGTCGTATGTGGTTTGTGAAGGAAATCTAGGGTAGAAATGTGATTTTGAAGCCTTTTTTAAATTGGGATATCCACACACTATTGATAGCCTGGGAAAGCCAGATTGAAGAAAAACAGGTATACCTGTTTTTCTCTTCCAACCCCTCATATATGAGAGACAGAGAAGAGGCGGAGGGAAAAGAGGGAGAGGGGGAAGTGTGGGGAGAGAGGGGGACCGTCCAGAGGACGGGTACTTTGCTAGCAAATAGATAAATAAGTACAAAATTGATGGATGAAATTATATAAAATTGAAGGTTTTGTTTAAATTCATGAGTATAAAGTGAGTATGAATTATGAAAAATGAGTATAAATTCATGATGAATGAAATTGTGTAGATTAAGAAGTAATAAGTTAATGGGAATGAAATGATGAAGAAAAATGTGTGGGTGGGTGGGTAAACATATGTGTTGGTGTTGGAGGCAGAGTGTGAAGTGAAGGTTTGAGAGAGAGTGAGTAGACAAGTGTTGTGGAGGGTCATGTGAGCAATTAGTAGAGGTTTGAAAAGTTGGGATGGGAGGCGACTCGCTTCAATGATCAGCCATGGTGCTGATTGCAATAGCCACCAAATTTTCCCATTTTCTTCCCATTGGTCCACCAAAATGTCATGAATGTTTCTGTACTAATTGAGAACCTGCCAATATTACTTTTCTGAATGTTTATTCAAATATAATTTAAAGAAAAAGATTTATTCATAGGTTCACTTACCACCACCTACCTCTTTTATGCACATTTCAGAAATCAAAACCTCGAAACTCACCTGAAATAGGAAACACTCAAAACATTAGTTCAGAGACTGAATTAACCAAATACACACAGAGACATGATGCATCCTGTGAATTAGTAGAGTAGAAAGAGTAGTAAAATCAAGTAGGGTAAAGTTATTTGCCGATGCCACCGTTTTATACATTGAACATCACCTAAAAAGATCCTGACGAAATCATAAAGTGGTGCAAAGATAATAATTATCACTCAGCATAAAAAAGTGCAAATCAATCGGAGGGTTTTGAGACATTTACTGAATGTAAATATTGATCAAACAACACTTAAATATATATAATATATCATGGCATAAAAATAGAACTAAACTTGAGCTGCATATACATGTGACAACGCATTTACAAAATATTTTCTTAATATTCCAATGAGTCTCTCAGCAGAATAAATGGCAAGAATACGGAATGAAATAATAAAAGAAAGGATCAACATTTCCTCATCCGTACCAAATATATTCCAAATAAATAATTATATTGAAATGCATATCATATCCAAACTATTGAATGTTTGTAAAGGTTTAGAATTGACATATATTTCCCATAATTGCATTCTAATCATAATTTCAAGAGGGTGTAAATATACAAGGCCCCTATCCTATTATTTATTTGTTGCACTAACTAACGAGAGCGACAGAACACCTTCAGCCTTTTAACTGCTTTCTTATTGCTAGTTATTTTTTATGAGCCTTAGCGAGGACTATTTATAGCACACTATTTACCAAGATCATTTTATATCAGTCAATATTAATCATACACAGCCGTCGAATTGGCAGAAGAAGATAATTACAAGAAAAGGCTTCTTTATACAACGATCATTTCTCCTTGCCTAATTGGACGCAAAATGGAAAATGGCGATATCATAATTGTGTGATCTGATACCGACAAATGAGTCATCGGAAAATTGATATTTTTCAAAGTGTTTTATTCACAAGATTGCTTTGTAGGAATGTTCTCATATTTAAGAGTATCTACTGCCTCAAGTCATATGAATACATGTACGAAATTTCAAGACAAGGTATTGGGTTTATTCATGCATTTCTAAGCTCATCCTATAGAGTATGTGTACCTACTTTACTAGTAAGTTTCCACCCAAATATTGCTAACTATTTTTGAAAAATAAAAAAAAACTTAAAATAAAGAAATACTAATTAGATGTCCTAATGTTTACCATCATTAGAATCTGCTTGATCTCATCTTTTCAAATATGATGTGAATATGATCTCAAAATCCGAGTTTTGTGACTCATTATCCTGTGACACATCCCATGTATCGATCAGATTGTCAGAAAATATACAATTCAACTTCGCCAATTTTCTAAATAACCCAAATTTCAGACGAAAATAAAGTTCAAAATACCGTTCAACCTAACCAAACAGATTGCTACAATCAATGCAATGCCGAATATTCTCGAATTTACCTAGTATTGACCAAATTGCAGCAGAATTTAGCAGAATTTACGAAATATGTCACGCTGCCAATTGTTCATTTTCTTAAAATCTGTCCCATATATGGGCGGATCTAATACATTTGATTTCGCACCATTCCCGATGAAGCACCTCTTTTCATGGCCGAATATAAAAGTGATTTAAAAGTGCTGAGGTCAGCATAGATGAGGTGAAGACTTCACCTTATATCGCAACTCGCCTTCTGGACGGCGATTTATAATCCTTAGATGTCCCTTATAAATGGGGCCTGGGAAAAAAGACTCCCACTGGCTTTAAAAGTGACTGGACTGGAGGGCTTGGTCTCCTGACATCTCCCCTGGAGTCGGAGCCAGTCTAGCGGGTATAGGTGAAAGTAACTGATACCATGATTTAAAGGTGACGCCAGGGGATCCAGGGGAATCTTATAGGCAGGTGATTGCTGGAACTGAAGTCAGGGAAGATCGGCTGTCAGAAATCGCACCTCGCTATAGTGAAAGGTACTTTTTGTGATGGATGTTTCACAGGACAATCCCAAGTTCCAAGTCGCGAAAAAGGATTTCAAAATACCAGTATATTGGGAAAGATGATATCAAGCGGATTAGAATGAAAGTAAATATTATATTAGGACATCTAATAAGAGCTACTATATTTCTTGATGGTCACTCACTGTAGTAAAGTACAGTGGAACCCCTCGATCTATTAAGACCACCGTTTGGACTGAATGATTTTTGGTCTCATAGCGAGGTGGTCTTATTAGAGGGATTTAGATCTAATAAGAGGGAATAATTCGGGACTGGGAAAACTGGTCTTAATAGAGGTGTAGTCTCTATAATGAGGTGGTCTTTATGTGAGGTTCCACTGTAGTTAAACTTATATTCTCCTTAGGATAACCAAATAAGGATATGCATAGATACGCTGTTCTTGAACAACCCCGTTGGCTTCGCCTTGAGATTATACACCAAACAATACACAAGCAGCTCCTCAATGTCAGTCCTAATCCTTTAAAGCTTAGACTGTAATGCAACAATAGCCACCCGAAGCACCCTGTCTGATTTCTGTCTATTACAATTATAACATTCAGAAAAGATGCTGGCAGATCTTTTTTATGAGCCTTTACCTGTTGGGTGAAAACGCCGACAAATGTACTATTCACCATGACCAATCTTCTCAAATAACCCAAAATTAAGACAAAAATGAGGTTAAAAACTTAGTTCAAAATAACCAAACAGATAGTTGGAATCAAGTCAGTACCGAATATATCTAGTATTGACCAATTTTCTGTGTAATCTAGCAGAACGTACTAAATGTATTGATTTGCTGATTGTGCATTTTCTGAAGATGTGACCCTGTTATGTAGGGATCTATTATAGAGATATATATTAAACGATGGACGCAAGCGCTGGAGACAATGCAAGTGAATGCCCAATAGGGGATTTGCATAGCCGCCATTTGAATCCTGATTCGCATGGAATTATGGGACTAATGGTACTGTATAAAATCGATAGAAAACATGCCATGTTCAGCATGGACTATGTATCAATGCTCTAATGTCAATACCCATATATCATACATGTTCCCATAACACAGTCTACATCTTTCCCATGATGCATTTGGTTTTCGTAGATCATTTATTGAAGCTGTGATATTGGTGAAAACATTCTTGCAAATTTCGATAAAAATATTCCCCCAAACTTGGGTGTCAGATTTCAAAAGAATCCATCCCAGGATGCATTGCCACAGGCATGCGCAGTGGCACATGCAAGTCCCCTATAGCCTGTCGATCTATACTCTCTATAGAATACAACAATGTATGGTGCTAGTATCTCATATATATACCACTTACTATCAACGATATTACTCTCCGGATCAATATGACTCTTGATAGGTTAAAGGAACGTAAAATATTACATTCTAAGAAAACAGTATTCTTGTCAGTCACCAATAATCGCTAACAGGTCTTTCAAGCACCCCTTTTTTCTTCTTTTTTTGAATACATTTCTTCTTCCTTTTTTGATAAATTCATTCTCGAACTTTTCACATTGTGATAATTCTCATCTCGAGAAGCAAACATCGAAAGAAATGCATCTAGGATACATTTTGAATAGTAACATATCATATACTGACTCTGAGACTTTTACCGATAGTTGATATTCAGATCCCACGACAACAACTCTTTATAGCGTTTAGGTGTGAATTAAAGGGTAAACCATGTGTGAACTAAAGTGGCAAGTTGAGAAGTAAGATGCCTCCTATGCAAAGGTGTTAAAGGGACCAACAGAATTACATGGAGTGACCAGTCATATATGGGATAGGGATTTCATGTTTTCTGCCTCCCCTTCCTCCACCTCCTACTATCCCTCCCTCTCAAACTTAACATTTAACTGACATCAATCTTTGTTTCCCTTGGAAACGCAATCTTCTGCATGAACCAGAAATAAATATATGTAAACTGATCACTGTTAACTAATTCTTGTTATTAGATGTAATACAGGGTTATAGGTCTGACGATATCTGACTCAATTGGAAAGAAAGTACGCTAAGTCTTGCCGTTAACATGGCGTGATGGAAGGCGGAACTGCATCTGATATATATGGTCTTGGTACAAAGGGCCACCTGGTGGATGATTTGTGCAACTGTATCACTCATTCTCTGTCTGTATATCCTGTTTCATGCTTGTCATTTGCCAGTAGGTCCACGCCTAGTAAATGCGCTTTTATTCTTGGGTCAGATTTTCAGAAAATATAGAGTTGCAGCTGTACACATTTTAGTAAATTCTGCTAAAATAGGCTGCAATTTGGTCAATGCTAGCTAAATTCGAGTATATTTGGCATTGCATTGATTCTAGCAATCTGTTTGGCTAGGTTGAACTGCATTTTGAACTTTATTTTTGTCTGAAATTTTGATAATATGAGAGGATTGGTGAAGGCAAATTGTACATTTTCTGGCTACTTCATCCTCTAATATAACACCTATACTGTATCCACTGGGAAGGAGGAGAGACTACCTCCAATTTCAGGTTGAAAAATATAGTTCCCAATCGATTGGAAGAACTGGGCATAGGTTAAGTGACCCATGAAGTAACGCTATTGCATACATGGATGGTTCCGCGCTTTACCGGGCGCTGCTATCGCACCGTCATTCCACGACTTGTGTGGTGGTAGTGTAGGAGTTTCAAAAACAGTTTCTTGTTACGCGTCTTCCATTCACTAACGCGACTAATTCTGACTTTGATAAGCTCAATATTGACACTGGAGGCTGGGACCGGGGTCTTTCCTCACATGATTCATGCCATGTGCGGATATTACCTGCCACACAGGGGCGCCACAATCAGATTTAATTAGAGTGAGGCGACTGGCAGATTGTCTGCCTATAACCCTATAATTCTGCCATCGATCTCCCCCCAAAGGCCCCTTTCATCGGCCCGACCACGATTCTTGCTGCATGTTTACACGCTTATCTTTTGCCTGAAAGCAATGCACATAAATAAGTGGAGGTATTTTGTGAAGATATTCAAATGATATTCAAAAGCAGTGTGTTACCCGCGGTAGGGTTGATTCAGACTACAAAGTTTTCCAGTTTGAGATTTGAATATGCTTGTTGGTTTTGATTATCAAAGATGAGACAAAACTTGTTTAAATGTGAAAATTGGTAAATACTAGGTATAACTGAGTATATTCTGTATTGTATTCATTCAATAAATCTGTCTTGTTATGTTGAACTCTATTTTGAACCTGATTTTCATCTTAAATTTGGGTATTTGAGAGGATTGGTGAAGGCCAATTGTACGTTTTCTGAAGATCAGACCCACATTGACTATATCTATGCATGTCCCAGGTTATCCTAAGAAGTATATTCAAATACTTCACTATAGTGAGTGACCATCGGGTATATGGTTAACTTTTATTCACTCTTAAACAAGTATAGAAGTACTTATAAAATGTCCTTATATTTACTATCGTTGGGATCCGCTAGATCCCATCTTTTCAAATATAATAATATCTCAAAACTGAGAGAAAAAAATTTCCATTGGTGATCTCGAACTAATTAAATTCATTTCGACATTTTAATAAAATCTCATTTGGTTAAAGAAGTGTATAAATAAATTTCCTGCAGATGTCACTGGATCCGTCGTCCAAAATTGAAACATCAGCTAATATATTTTTTTGTGATGCCGACTACAAATAAGGCCAGGAGCCGGAGTTAATTCATTTTCTTTTATTTTCCTTTTATGCATATTTCTTGAGAAAACATGGAACAATTTGCACGTCAACTTACGTAATGAAAGCTAAAAAAAGCATTGAATCAAGGATCAAATAAGGCTAATGAAAACTGCTGTAATCAGCATTAAGGAATTAAAGGGTCAGATTTTCAGAAAATGCACAATCTACAGTTCGACACATCTCTCAAATTCTGCTAAATTAGAGTGAAAAATGATAAATACTGAGTATATCTGAGTGTATTCTGTATAGTATTCATCCAATAAATCTCTCTGGTTATGTTGAACTGTATTTTGAACCTGATTTTGTCTTAAATTGGGTTAATTGAGGGGATTGGTGAAGGCCAATTGTACGTTTTCTGAAGACTTGTCCCTTAAAGTTGACGAGGATGAGGTGTCAACGACCACATTAAACGCGATCCCTCTCCGATGCTGAGGGTGTCGAGTGGAATGTCTAAAGCGTACGTAGACGGTGCGAAAGGATCAAGATCTCTGATACAGTGCTTTCATCCATGGCCACGATAAAGGATTAGTATATTGATTGAACACTAGCTAGGGTCCCCCACTAGCTAAGTACATTTGATTGCATTAAAACACTAAAAAATCTCCGATTTCCCTTGACATCCCTTGAAGCCATTTTGAGGGCGTCTTCTGGAAGATTGCTTAGTTTATGGAGCATATCTTTTCAAATAAAAACCACCTCGGACCATTAAGGACTTATTGAGAAGACCTGTAAGGTTATATGGAGATTCCCTTAAGTGTTAGTTGTATTGTCTTTTCTTAATATGGTCTACATATTAAAGTTAAGCACCGGCAATGTCATCTCCCAGATTTAAGTCGTACCGAGCAATAATAGGGGATTTGCATAGCCGCCATTTTGAATTTTGATTAGCATGGAATCATGGGATTAATGGTACAGTTTAAAACCTATAGAAAACATGTTATGTTCAGCATGGGATATTTATCAATGCTCTAATGTCAATATCCATGTATCATACATGTTTCCATAACACAGATGTCCATACTTCCCATCATGCATTTGGTTTTCATAGATCATTTATACACGCTGTGATATTAGTGAAAACATTTTTGCAATTTTAGATAAAAATGTTGTCCAATATTTGTATGCCAGATTTGAACTGAATCCATCCCAGCATGCACTGTAACAGACATGTGCGTTGCCACATGCAATTCCCCTATTGATAATGTATAAATCAGCCACCAGGGATACCATGGGATTAGGCTGTCGGTGATACATTACTTGCTATAAAACAGTAGCAATCCATTTAATCGCTCCATAAAATACTCCAACTAGTACCATGTGACACTTTATGGGTAAAGTCGCCAGAAAATGTACAATTCCTCTTCACCAATTCTCTCAAATATTCCTAATTTAAACCAAAATCAAGATTCAAAATTCAGTCCAACATACGTTAACATTTTAAATCAAGGCTATGTGAAATATATTCAGATATACCTAGTATTGACCATTTCTGAGTATAATCTAACAACATTTACTGAATATGTAGATCTTCCGACTGTACAGTTTCTGAAGATCTGACCCATATACGCCTGCAGAGTTAATAAGTGCACGTTTTATTATTATAATTATTTTTAATTCTCTTCATCATTTACTATAATCAGTCGGTGAGAAATTGGATTATCCTGTCAGCTCATAGCTGTTCTTCCCAGGTACCCTAGATACATTTTCAGACAAAGATCCTATTTGCTAAATGCTTAATTCTAACATTTTTCAAGTAGAATACCATCTAGAACAGTTAACAATGCGGTCGTGAATTAGTCCTTCTAATGCATGGAATTTTCTGGTGGACCAGGCCCTTAACACTGCCTGGTGGATAAGTATATTAAGAGGTTAATTAATTGCACTGGTAATCCCTTTTACCCCAAATTGCCACTGTGGAAAAGCAAAATACACAAATAATGGATATTTCGTGGGAAAAGCCAGAAATTCATAAATAATATCAGTTATTGAACATTAATTTATTTCCAATTTTAGAATTCAAGTATTCCATTATACACTGCTAAGGCTCAAAGAAACAAAGTTTTGGGTTGATTTTGCTGACCATAATAATGCAACAACTATAAAGTTATGTCTGTGTTCAACACAGAGGCATATGGGCCAGATTTTCAGAAAATGTACAATTCACCTTCACCAATCCTCTCAAATAACCCACATTTAAGACGAAAATAAAGTTCAAAATACAGTTCAATCTAACGAAACAGATTGCTAGAATCAATGTATTGCAGACTATACTCAAATTTACCTTGTATTAACCAAATTGCAGACTAATTTAGCAGAATTTACTAAATGTGTACAGCTGCCAATTGTACATTTTCTGAAAATCTGACCCATATAAAACAATTATCAGAAAAAGGAAGGCTCGCAGGCAATGCATTGAATGATAGTTGTACAAATTGTCCGTCTCCTCCATGGAGACTAACTTAGTTTCACCGAGGCAAGGAGAAATAGGCAATTCTTCCTGGTATGAGGTCAATATACACTGGACCCTAGACCCAAGAATGTAATTAGGCGGAAGAGTCGCCTAAATTAGATCTAGACGTGACTGATCAAGCAAGCAATAGGGGATTTGCATGTAATACTCTGTGATTATTGCTTGTGTTGTTTGTTTAAGCTTGTAATACAGCAAAAACATTATACGCTGATAGCTGATGTCCTAACTGGGCACCGCCTGAAAACTTCCCTAAGGGATAGTGCGTTTTTTTTGTAACAATTGTTTAAATTTGTTTATTGGTCCGAAATGAATATATAAAAAAACAACAAAAAAACAAGCTAATATAAGTTGTGATGTAATGTTTTACTAAATGTGATATTTCTATAATTATGCATTACATGTAAGTTGCACAAGCAAAACCTCTTATGCAACAAGCGTGGGTTAGAAGTGGATTGCTTTACGAGGAACAGAATGCAATTTTGGCAAAAGTTGTGCCAGCCTGGAGAATTTCCAGCAGCTCTAGAGGGAAAGCAAGAAGAGAAAATATCACTAGACATCATGGAGATGACACAACCACCATTTCAACCTCGACCCACATGCTTCTAACCTTAAGCAAAGAGGTGATTAAGATGATTGGCTTCATTCTCTTCAACCCGGACTTAGTACATCAAGCGAAATAAGGGTCTGAGGACAAAGCATGGGGCACCCCTTTCATCGATGACCTCGCTTTGCCTGCTTCTGGGTGAAGACACCAGAAAATGTACAATTCACCTTCACCAATTCTCTCAAATAACCCGAATTTCAGACGAAAATACAGTTCAAAATACAGTACAATCTAACCAAACAGATTGCTACAATCAATGCAATGCCGAAAATACTCAAATTTACCTAGTATTGACTAAATTGCGGCCTGATCTAGCAGAATTTACTAAATGTGTACAGCTGCCAATTGTACATTTTCCGAAAATCTAACCCGTGTATTCTTATTTGTTACCTCGCGTTGCCTTCTTCTGTGCTTTCTGACATTGGGATCACTGCAGCAATGTTTTAAAAGGCAACTCCCGCTGGATACTAATGCTGCAATCTCAACTTTCACGAGAAAAAAATATCTTAAATCTTAAAAATAATTTTACTCATATTAATGACTGAATTTATCAATATTCTTTTGCTTATATTGTCCATGCAGAAATTTGAAGTCGAATCGGCCTAGCAAAAACGGCCGCCACTGAGCGATAATAAGTGAGGCCACTGCAGGAAAGGACCTTGGCGTGTCCCCCAAATATAGATCTATATATGGGTCAGATTTTCAGAAAATGTACAATTCACCTTCACCAATCCTTTCAAATAACCAGCCCCCATTTAAGACAAAAATGAGCTTCAGAATGCAGTTTAACATAACAGAACTGATACTTTAAATCAATGCGATACCAAATATACTCAGATATACCTGGTATTCTTCATTTTTCAGCTTTATTTAGCAGAATTTCCTTAATGTGCAAAGCTGCCAATCGTACATTTTCTGAAAATCTGACCCATATTATTTATGGACTTTTATGAAGCCCTATAGCAAAGACAGTTGTAAATGAGAAAACAATTGGTTGAATTACCTTTAGATAAGTGGTAAAAGAACGGAACAAAAATTAGAAAATCTTCTGTCAAATGAGACCGCCACTTTCAGATCAATGCGCATTATTCTGTAGAACGGAGTTGAATGAGAATTATTAACCGATCTAGGATATTTAGGTCAGCCAGATACCTTAATTATTTCATGCAATTAAGAGTAGTTTTATATTATTCAAAGAATGCCTTCAATGTAGACTATTTCGAGCAATTTTTGAATGGATGCCCCCCAGTGAAGATGAAAGGTTTCATCTGCCTTCAGTACTAGCTTGCCCACCCGTTAATCTATGCATATATATAGGGTAATCAACCGAATGTATCGTTTTAGGCGTTGGTAATTACCAAGAATAAATCATGTATAGACCATGATTTTGTGATACATATGATCAGTTCGCTTATTTATGAATATTTATAATACCTCTCATTAAGTACGCTGACAGCATGCCACAACATCAGTGTCACTTCTGTCCTCAAAATAATGGATTGTTTCTTGGTTAATCATGTTGGAATTTTCAAAATTGAATTAGAAACAATGGGTTATCCAACATAAGGTGTTTATATTGCTATCGACTGCATGCACATAGCAAAGAGCTCTCTGCTACATATGTTAACAACTAGGCCTAGGCCAACGGCAATTCTAAAGATCATTTGGGAATTAAGGTCCATGGCCAGCCGGCCGATTGCAATACTTTTACACTGTGTTGTTGGCTGTACATCACTCGTACCTCATTGTTAACAATTTAAACATATCCTAGGCCAACTGCAATTCAAATGAACATTTGTAAACTAAAGGTCTATATCCATTGTCATAGCCAGCCGCCCAACTGCAATACTTTTAGACAGTGTTCGTTGATACCTTATTGTATCTCAATGAATAAACATTGTATAGTGTGGTTTGGAGCAGGAGGCCTTCCCTCAGTTTGGAGGGATTCTCTCAACTCTGAGCCTAGACTAAAAAGGCTTTCCCTCAGTTTGAAGGGACTCATTCAGCTCTGAGCAGCCTAGACTTAAAAGACGTTCCCTTAGTTTGAAGGGACTCTCTCAACTCTGGGCCTAGACTTAAAAAGCTTTCCCTCAGTTTGGAGGAACTCTTTCAACTCTAAGCCTAGTCTGTTCAGGCAACCGTCTTTACACACCTTATCCTTTTCACTTTAAACTGTGGGAAAATTGCAAGCCAGAAAGCGGGGATTCCCCTTGCAAGTACTCGTCCCCATTAATACGAGGCAGAGTGATAGTGACGCGAATGAAGAACCTTTGTTACAAGATATTGCTATGGAAAGTAACAGGCGCTGGTTGAAAGAACCCAGAAATGTATTTACGTCAAAGCTCTGGCTAATTTGGTCCCAGGAGAAATTTGAATGGGGAACATGAAGCTATCATTCCATACAGTTAGTCGACCGTATACATATGGGTCAGATTTTGATAAAATGTACCTCTTTGTATTTCAATGAATAAATCATTGTATAGACCTGTGCGGTTTGGAGCAGAAAGCCTTCCCTCGGTTTGGAGGGAATCTCTCAACTCTGAGCCTAGACTTGAAAGGCGGCTCTACACATTTAGTAAATTCTGCTAAATTAGACCGGAAAAATCGTCAACACTAGGTATATCTGAGTATATTTTGTATTACACATGTGAGCAGTTAGAAAGGTGCAGTTCGGGGTGCAGTTTGGCTGATCCGAACTGTTCAGGCTTCCATGGTTACACATGCCTAAATGATGCAATCTCAATGGCGCAGCATAGGCCTGACCCACAAACCTGAAACAAATGACGTCGTCTCCGACCGCATAACTTAGACCTAAACATTGCAGTGAATTGAGCTTCTTTGAGCAAAGATTTACGCTAAGCAAGTTAAATTAACTTTTTAACATCCATATAAAGTGTGTAATAAATAGCAAATGGCACTCTGTTCAGGTTCAAACTGATCTCGACACATCAGAAAACGGAAACTCACCCCTAGTTTCCTCAGTTTGAAGGGACTTTCTCAACTCTGGGCCTAGACTTAAATAGCTTTCTCTAAGTTTGGAGGAACTCTTTCAACTCTGAGCGTCTTTTCTGATGTGTCTCACTCAGTTTGAACCCTCCATCATGCCATTTGCTATAAGTATTGCCTTGATTCATACAATCTGTTAGATAACAATCTGGCTGTATTATGGATTCAATAGGGGATTTGTATATATATGTTACAATGCATGCTGGGATAGATTCAGTTCAGGACTGCTAAACAAATGTCTAGCAGCATTTTTGCAAGGATCTTTTCACCAATATCTTAGATTGTCTAAATTATCTGAACAACCAAATTCATGATGGAAAAGATGAAGACTTGTTTTATTGAATCATCTAACACACAAGGCTATTCGCATGAGATCATTGTTAGATACTATATGCCGAACAGAACAGGTTTGCATAAATTTTACACTGTATCATTAAGGTCTGATTCCACTGGTTCGCTTATATATGTGCTCATGGCTCGCTCTTGCTGCACTTGTTTGTAGGGCGCTTGTCAATCGCTCTTCATCCGCTAATATTTTTAGCGCAAGACAAGCTCAGAACGATTTTACTGCTCCGCTTGTTTCCTTCGGAAATCAATAGCAAACGTGTTGGTGCGCTCTCACTGCGCTCTTCGTCCGCTCGTTTAACAGGCAGAAAGAGCGTTGTGTGGCTGCGCTCAAATCAAACACGTCAGATATTAGCACAACGTCCTGCGCTCTTCTAAAGAAGCGCAAATAGGCGTTTTTAAGAGCGTATAGAAAGCGCAATAACCGATTCTATTAGACCGCTCTGGTTTAGCTCTAACTTTGCTTGTTAAGTGCTAGGAAAATAAAAAGAGCGGGCCATGAGCGGGCCAAAAGAGCGAGCCAGTGGAATCGCAGCCTTAAGGTACGATTCCACTGGCTCGCTTGTATATGTGCTCATGGCTCGCTCTTGTTGCGCTTGTTTATAGTACGCTTGCTATTCGCTCTTGGTCCGCTTTTATATTTAGCGCAATACAAGCGCAGAGCGATTCTACTGGTTCGCTTCTTTCCTTATGAAATCAATGGTAAATCCCTTGGTGCGCTCTCACTGCGCTCTTGGTCCGCTTGTTTAACAGGCAGAAAGAGCGGTGTGTAGTTGCGCTCAAATCAAACACGTCAGATATAAGCGCAACGTCCTGCGCTCTTCTAAAGAAGCGCACATGGCATTTTTTATGAGCGTATAGAAAGCGCAGTTACCGATTCTATTAGACCGCTCTGGTTTCGCTCTAAGTTCCTTGTTAAGCGCTCTGGGAAATAAAAAGAGCGGGCCATGAGCGGTCCAAAAGAGCGAGCCAGTGGAAACGCAGCCTTAGTCCCGTAATTCCATGCGAATTAAGATTCAAAATGGCGAATATGTAAATCCCCTACTATCCATTTAATTTAGTTACTTTATAAATATGACCTAAAGACATTTTAGGCATCTTATAACATATATTACATAATGATATTTCGGGACAATTCGAGATTTCTTAGGAAATATTGATTAAAATGTGTTTTCAGCCGCCAGTATAAGGGTCAGATTTTCAGAAAATGTACAATTCACTTTCACCAATTCTCTCAAATAATCCAAATTTCAGACGAAAGTAGAGTTCAAAATACAGTCCAACCTAACCAGACAGATTGCTGGAATAAATGCAATACCGAATATACTCGGATTTACCTAGTATTAACCAAATTGGAACCTAATTAAGCAGAATTTACTAAATGTGTACATCTGCCAATTGTACATTTTCAAAATCTGACCCATAACCTAAATGGAAGTTATTTTACCTAAGGGCAAAAGGGTTGACGTCTTTGTTCAGCCTCGTTCGCCCCCTAGGGGAAAATGCACAATCGATATCCTCTAGATATGCCAAACAAACATAATTCATTCAACACATTTCTTCCTTTGGGAGAAGATGCTAAATTGATTCACGGAGTAAACAAAGAAAAATCTATTTTCTATGTCAGAATTCATCTTCAAAATGGCTTTGCAAAATTCCTTTGGAATCAACTTGGTCTTTTGGGACAATGCAGAACAAAACGACCACACGACAATGGATATGTTCAATTGTTCTCTTTGGGCGAATACCTAAAGTTGATTGTCACATATCAAGTGAGTCAATTTGTTTCCAAGCATTGTTAGCTTGTTACAGAGACAGGCTATTTTCTATTCGTTTCGTTTTCTAAATGGCTTCGCAATACCAATGTGTATATTTTAGCAATGCCAAACAAAAACATCACGATACACTATGGATATTCTGTGCTGTTCCTTTTGGGAGAATACGTAAATTTGATTTTCATGTATCAAGTCAATTTGTTTTCCAAATAGTTATATACAATTCATGTTAGCGAAAGAGGCCCTGTTCTATATGAGATACGTACTATGAATGGCTTGGCAATATCAACCAATGTGTATTCTTACATTGCCCAAACAGAACGCCCACGATACATCAGATATGTGATGTGATGATGTGATGTAGAAATATGAGTCATAAAGGGCCTTGTCTACCAAGCCGATTGCCATGCGATTGTCATGCGATTCCCACAGAATGTAGTGTAAAAGAGTCGGCTGCGGTGCAAAATCGGATGAGAATCGGCTTAGTGGACTAGGCCTTTTAGTCGCAAAAAAAGGTATTTTTATGTCACTTTCACCAGAATTTTTTGAAACAGAAGAGTTTGGTGTTGTTAGTAGTTGCAATACTTGTATCAAATTACAAGATTGTGTGCTAAATGCATTTATAGCGTTTCTGAATTCAACCTAAGGAGTATATTTAACTAATTTACCAGTGATTGACCATAAAGAAATATCGCTATACTACCATTTTTTCATGCCTACCAAGTATAGAAGTACTTATTAGATGTCCTTATGTTTACCATCAATGAAACAATATTTTTAGATATGATGATATATCTCAAAATCCTTTTTTGCCACTTAGTCATGACTAGTTCTTGTGTAACACATCGCATATATATAGAGAGAATGGGACGAGCCAGCAATAATCGAAAATTTATTGGACGAGATTCGTCCACATAAGCACGATGCCGTAGGCAGAGTGCTTATGTGGACAAATCAAATTTGATCATATGTCATCAGATATCACTGAAAAAATATCAAAGAAGTCGCAGAGAGCCCCGCTGCCCCGCTGACAGCCCCGTTAGTAGGCCTACAACAGTGCCCACTGTGTGATCATGCAGTATTTAGGCCTACTGATATTGTTGAATTAAAACGTTAATATTGCAGCCATTTCATGAGCTACAATAATAAAACTTATCTCATTTGATAGAGAATTTAATTTTCTAGTTAATGGTGTGGTTTTTATTATGTATTTTTATAATTATAGTACCAGAATCACAGGTGGATTACTGATTGCGGGGATCTCCACGGCGATCTCCGCAGAGACAGCGGAAGTGCTGAGGTAACGTCAGAGCTATTTTTAGACAACTACATTTTTATGGTATGCGTACTATATTAATATATTTATAGCACCCCACTTATAGCATCTCTCATATGGAATGAGCATATAATAAAAATGTCTTATTAGACACAGATTACTCTGAAAGCAACGTGTCTAGAGAGGTTTACACAAAGTGTAGGGTTCTTTTTTCATGGTTGAAAGCATGTACATGATAAATTTGTTAACTAACACGTTGGTTTCAGTTGCTTAGTGCAACCCGTGCAATATTCATGCTCCTTCAACCAACTCGTTAGTTAACCTGTATTTCTAATGTTCCGTTTGGGAACATAGATAACACTGATAGCCATACGCATACAAAACAACTATGTGAAACGGGCGCTTTTCTATGAAATACCTTCTCTAAATGGCTTGGGATCAATGTGTATATTCTCGCAATGCCAATAGCACTGTGCTGCAGGCAGGAGCAGCTGTGCACCCTCACTATAGCTGGGCACAGTAACCAACTGTTTGTGGGCCAGATTGTCAGAAAATGTACAATCTACAGTTCTTCACATCTAAAAATTCTGCTAAATTAGAGTGAAAAATGATAAATACTAGGTATATCTGAGTGTATTCTGTACTGTATTGTATTGGTTCAATTCTGGTTAGGTTGAACTGTATTTTTAACCTAATTTTTTTCTTAAATTTGGGTTATTTGAGAGGATTGGTGATGGTCAATTGTACATTTACTGACGATCTGACCCATGTAAGAGCACGGCGAGATAAATTTTGTTAATAATTCTCAGCTGATACTACATCACTGACTCTTGTATTAGATTTTATACACATTTTTTCATTTTTTTTCTTCTTTTTTATGTCTACATATTATATATTGATAAAAAAGATAACAAGAAGTTGTTGGATCATGTCGTTGTACGATAGTTTTTATAGCTGTTTTTCCTACTCTCATTTTTATTTTTTTTAATTGTCTATATACTTGTTGCTGAGAACATAACAGAATTTATTTGGAACATATGTCTTTGTACGACTGTTGTGTATTGATTTTTCAAAGTGTTTTTTCCACAAGATCTCCTAGTAAGAATGTTTTCATTTTTGAGGTGCTTAACGCTATATCCCATTCCCAAATTTCAGGACAGTGTATTAAATATATCCATGCATTTGTAATGTCATTGTATAAAGTATATTTGGCTACGTCACTAGTAAATATCAACCCAGAAATATTGTATTATTGTTGTCAAAAATAAAAATATCAAACTTGAAATATAGAAATACTTATTGGATGCCTATTGTTTACTATCATTGGAATCGGCTTGATCTCATCTTTTCAAATATGATGATATCTCAAAATACATTATTGGCGACTTGTGACTCATTTTTCTCCAACACATCACATATATATGCATGCGTTTGATCACCAAAGTTATTTTTTTGTTCTAAAATCTGTATTCAGGAATTAGTAACAATATAATGCAATCTCACCCCAGGGGTGATTTTCCTCATGCCCTGATATAATACAATTTAATTCACAGTCAGGGTATTGTGTCATCTGTATAATCAACTACACCAGTCATCGTAATTCTATCTAACATATTACAAATTATGACAGATATTCTTTTTTGACCTTTACGCTTTAGTCAATTTCAAAGATTCGTTATATACATATATCCAATTGGATATATGTAGAAGAACAGAAATACTGATTTTTTTGGAAACGTTTTTATTCATGTAGTTGGCCTGACACCTTCTCACAGTATAGTGATTTTCGTGGGCATCAAGACCATAATCAATTACATAGTGCCGTAGGGTATAGCAATTCAATCATGTTCCTTAACTATATAAACATCTCGTATAATTATTTAAACATCAACGAATATCTTGTATTTCTTCTTTCCGAGCCAGGTGTGCCCGTGATGAATAATGAGTTAATGAGATGAGATGGGGGTGATATGGGGTGAAACGGTTACTGACTAATGTTATATACGTGCTATTGCTGTAGTGAGAGATTTGGCAAGACATTACATGTAATGCCATTTGGTTTCTTGATTTCAGTGTACATAAGACAGTGTGAGTCTATGTTAAATACAATGCGTGTGTTTGTACTTATACAGTAGAGGGGACGGAAAAATTGTCCAGCAACAAGTTATACAATAAACGCGATAGGCGGTGGAGGTTATACAGTACCTCATAGATATAATGGTACCCAGGGTCCAACATATATACAACAATTATACACAGTTATACACTCTAAACACCAGGGGAAGAAGATTGTGTCTAGCTGACCAGTCGGGAGACTGGGATTTAACATAACAATGCAATTACGGAGCATTTTGTGCACCTAATATATAATATTTCAGCCTTACTTTAAAGCTAAGGGGATCATTCATCATACGTACATCCTGGGGTAATTCATTCCAGAGCTTTGCTTTACAGGAGTATACACATTTTTGGTCTCTTACATTATTGGGGCGGATAACATCAAGGGTTGGTGTATTGGCCTGTCGTGTCGGTCTGGGCGGTATTATGCCTTTATTCTTTACATAGACATCATTATGGGCTATTTTACATAAATTAAATCTTAATCTGCTTTCAATGTTCATGGTTTTCGCTGACACCCAAAGCTCCCTATTACTCATTGTATAGTTCCTATCAATCGCGACTCTAAGTATATTATTCTGTATAGTCTGGAGCCTTTTCATTTGTTTTTGATTCAAAGGAGTTAGTGCGAATAAACTATAGTCAAATATGGATAATAATTTTGACTTAGCAATTGTAAGTGCAGCACCTGTAGTCAAATTGTGTCTCAATTTCCTAAATACAAATAGTTTGTTATAGAGCTGACTCACTAAGCTATTGAATTGCGGAATCATATTTATGTTTTGGTCAATCATAAGACCCAGGTATACGTATTTCTCTACCTGTTCTATTTCTGTGCCACCCATAAGTATTGAGATCTCATTATTCAGTATCTTTTTCTTGGGCCCAAGTGTCATACATTTCGTTTTTTTAACATTTACCAATAACTTATTACATTTACTCCATTTATAGAACCTTTCTAGATCACCATTCATAATTCTTGTACATTCCTCGACACTATCTCCTCTATAGTAAAATCCGGTATCATCAGCATATTGTATGAACCGGCTGTTTAAATTCAAATATTTAAGATCGTTCACATATATTAAATACAGTATAGGTCCTAGGACTGACCCTTGGGGTACGCCATAATCAATGGGTCTCCAATCGGAGACATATTCACCATTTATGACTCGTTGCATTCTGTCTGCAAGGTATGATCTGAACCAACGACAGGCTAACTCGCTCATACCACATTCACGCAGTTTCATATTCAATATTGTGTGGTCTACAGAATTGAATGCCTTAGAGAAGTCTATGTAACAGGCCACAGTAATCTTATTAGAATAGGTTGCTATATTTACATCAGTTAGGAATTCTATCAGTGCCTCCGTGGTGGAATGGCCACTTTGGAAGCCAAATTGTTTTGTACATAGGATATTATTTCTATACAGGTGCGACATTAGCTGCTCAACTACTATCTTTTCTGTAACCTTGCCAGCTACGTGGCAAAGTGAAATGGGCCTCGTGTCTGAGGGAGTAATGGGATTGTTGGTTTTAGGGATTAATTTCACGTTGGCATATTTCCATTCGTCCGGGAAGATTCCTAGTGCAAATGACTTCTTTATAATGTGTAGTAATTGCATTATTAGGATGTTAAATGCATCCTTATAGATCCTGGTGTTCACTTTGGTGCAACCAGAGTTCTTATTTATCCCAATGTCTTTTATAAGATCAACCAGTGGGCCTCTATCGATATGGAATTCCTCCCAGACAAATGGGGTTAATTCTTCAATACCTGTACGATGTACCATGCCTATTTCAGAGTTAATTTTCTTCCCTACATCGCAATAAAATATATTAACACCATCTACCAAATTTAAACCAGTTTGATCTTTCCCATCTATTTGCAGGCTGTTAATGACAGGGGTATTTTTATTCTCTATGTCTTCTACTATCCTCCAAAATATTTTAGAATCTTTACGATGTGTATACAATAAGTTCTTATAATATTCAGATTTGGCAAGTCTAATACGCCGATTGCATGTGTCCCTCATATTTCTAGCTCTCCTAACATCTAACATATCTTTCGATTTATTTGCTATCTTGTACAGGCGTTCCCTCTCGGTATGCAATTCTTTCAGTTCAGCAGTGTACCATTCTGGTCTTACTGTGACATTTTTAAATACCTTGGTAGGGGCTACTTTATCTGCTGCTGTGATAATTTCCTTTTTCATATAGTTCCAACAGATGTTTGGATCTTCAGAATCATACAATACATTCCAACTGGCCTTATTCAGATTATTTTCTAGTCTTTCATAAGAGTAATTTCTGCAGTCTCTTCCTTCTAGAGTCCTCTTGACCTTTTTTACCACCACTTTTTTAAATATAGAGTAAATCGGGTTGTGGTCTGACAGCGAATATTGAATAATGCCTGATACAAAATCAGTTTTACCTCCTATTATAAATAAATCTAGAATCGAGTTCTTGTAAAGACCATACCTAGTAATATCTTTCGTTGCTATAGTAAGGTTCTTAGAGTCAACATAGTTACGTAATGCCTTAGATCTATTGTCACTTACGTTGTTGTCAATATTAAAGTCACCACATATTACTAAATTACCGATAAGATTTGTACCATTATTAAGGGATTTCCTGGCTGTTTCTAGATCGGTCAAGAAGCATGCAATGTTGCCTGCCGGAGGCCTGTACGCAACTAGGAGGTTATATGTTGGTGCTTTTTTACGTTTTATGACTACACTCATAATTTCACTATTAGCGTTAGATATCTGGTTTTCTGCAAAATATGTGTGGCTGTAATCATTCCTAATATAACAACACAGTCCTCCACCTCTACATCCAGTCGTTCTATCTAGACAGATTAAGTTATAGTCTTTGCAACTAATCACACTATCTGGAATCTCTGCTTTAAGCCAGCTCTCCGAGAAGCTAATGACATCTAGGTTGTTCGTCATAATTTCATTCTTAATTGAGTCTATCTTGGGTAATAATGACCTTATGTTGTAGTGAACCATTTTAACACCCTTAATCTTTTTTAAATCGTTCCATGATGTGATATTAGTATTAGACATTATACACAGTGGACAGTGTTCGTTATAGGAATTCTATACAAATATTGGTAAATATTACAACCTAGTATGGACACAAGTTCTACAAAAGACAGTCTGCCTAGTATATAAATATGACATACACCGGGGGGCTCGTTGGGATAGAGGTGGGCCCATGTGCATAAGATACCTTCCCTTTTCGCATGGCGAGGTGGGAATAATATATTAGTGGACATATGCACCATGCGCAACATATCAATAATTAAGACAATAACGTCGGGTAAGACACATGTACTTAGTATTCTATCGTCATGAGAGCAGTAAATCCTAATACTATCAAGCTGGGAGTACCGGTATAACCTCAGACACGACTTGCGGTTGACATCACCTCTGCACGAATGCCAGCTATAGCAGGCGTTACCGTACACAGGGACAATGCCAGAATTAGAAAATGCACAACACTCAGTGTTATATAATTTTAGACTAGGTGCCCTTTTCGCATGGCGAGCTGGGCGCATACCAGATATATATAGCTGTAGAGTACATATACACTTTATACGGATCAGCTGATTTATTGGGTAAAGGCCGTTATAATAATTAACCGAGGAACAGGACAGACGTTTGATTGCCATACTATTATTAATCACACCAGAGAAAGATATGCAGAACAGAATAACATAAATATCCATTTTCATTTGAAATTTAGTGTGTTCATTATCCCATATAGCATGGTGCGCCGGGTTGTGAAGTTCGTGTGAATCTTTAAATGATAGCCAGTTTTGTGATATGCATATAACTAAAATATATGTGTCAAAGCATAGATCTATTTCCAATACGATAACATCCCCTTTTCGCATGGCGAGCTGGGGACTAGAGTCAAGTAGCTTTGAATCTTGGATCATTATGAAATAGAACGACTTGTTTGGCCCATTGTTGTAGCACTATATTATCCAGGTGTACACCATCCGTCAACCTCTGATAGTGGTGTATATACGCCCCCTTGCTCCTGGCATGTACCTTGTGAGTTAGATTTAGGTGTCTGACATGCCTGTTATGGTTCAGCTCTATAATTCTTTTATTGATACGAATGACTGAGTTATCAACTATATTCTGATATATGGAGGTGCCCTCCAAGCGATTAGCAGTGTTTAAATTAGCACCGATCAAACTGCCCAGGCCTATATAACAGGAACTGGGCAGGGTTTCCAATTTAAGTAGACACATTTCATACAGCTCTACCATGTAATTGGTGAGCTCTTCTTCATCATAGATCGATAATCTGATCTCCCTCGTCTCCCGATTTTTGGAGCACATATCACAGATGCCCCCAATGAGCATAATCCTATTTGGTCTGTGAACTCGGTATAGTTCAATGCACTTGTCAGTCAGATAGCTAAGCCTGCCTCCACTATAAGGGATGCAAGTTATGTCTTCGCTCATTGGAAGGTACGAGTTCAGTTCTTTTCCCCTGGAGTCAGTAATTATAAGTGACTTGTTGCTAGACATTGCCCAGGCCAAGATAATACGCACTGCTGCTTTCCCTTTCACTGGGGTTGGAGAATGTCGGGGCGTAAGGGGATGGACGATTATTGTATTCGTAGAGAATCCTTTGCATTTCCACAGGGTCAGGTGTGTGACGGTGGAAACAGACAGGGCTGTTAACTCTTTTGTTATCCCTTAACCCTTCCTCACTGGAGAGGGTGCGCCCTCTTTTTTCTTGTTGAGTCTGACGGGAGCGGTTTGCTCCTTTACCTTTACCTTTGCCTCTATTACCTCTATTAGCACCCCTTCCTCCACCTCTAGATAAATTCTGGCGCACGTTTGGATTAGCTGCGGGACTTGAGGCCGCATTGTCTATCCTAGTAACAGGGGGGGGGGGTGGTCGGGCGTTCAGTCCATCATGGTCCATTTCAGCCATGTTCTCGGTGTGCTCATTCATTGGAGGGGCTTGGTTGTTCCTTTCCTCGGCATTCTCAGTTTGCTCAAGTGGTGGTAATTCATCTTGATCCTCATCATCCTCCTCATTATCAATCACCTTCTGACGGGGGGATTTGCTAGAAGCTGGATTCCACTGTGCGCCCTGGGCATTGGCTGTAGTTATATCCTTACGCTGGTAACCTATATCAGAGGTTAGAAACTCTCTGTAGTCCTCGAGAATAGCGCCAATGGCGTTATTCCCTTGGTGTGTTCCTTCAGTTATGAGCTTAGATGCTAACGAAGCCCCACAGGCCTGATATACTATCTTATTTTTTAAATTGGATGTTTTAATTGTTAACAATTAAAACATCCAATTTAAAAAATAAGATTTTATACTAATTAATGAAACATCACTTTTTTTTTATCAGTATATCAGTATTATTGTTGTTATGGTTCTTTATTTGTCAATCTAAAATAGACAACTAGGATACGGACTGTTGACATTGGTTCGGGTCCTTCAGTTCACACTGACGGTAACATAATTATGCCATAGACAAATGTTGTGTGTTCCAGGAAAATGAGTCACAAGTCGCAAAAATGATATTTTTCAAAGTGTTTATTTTACAAGATCACTTTATTGGAATGGTCTGATATTTGGAGAGTTTATCACTTATAATTATATCGATCGATGTATGAAATTTCAGGACAATATATGTAATATATCCTTTAGTTTTACAGGTCCTCATATGGACTACATTCAGTTACTTAACTGTTTATTGACTCCAGAAATATTAGAAACTTTTATTTTCAAAAACAAAAATTTCAAACTTAAAATCTAGAAATACTGATAAGATTATTAGACTGTTTACTATCATTGGAATCAGTTTGATCTCATCTTTTCAGATATAATGGTATCTCAAAAATCATTTTTTTGCGACTTATGACTCATTTTCCTGAAACACATCACATTTATTATTATTATGCCATAGACCAGTCAGGTACATTTACACGGAGTAAGGTCTACAAACCTTATCAGTCAGTATCAGTTAGTACCCAGGAGCTTGCCCTCACTCCCAGCTTCAAGTATCCTTGTTATCGTTGTGTATAAACTTTCATTAAGTACGTACTTGATGGTCAATGTGAATGACACACTCACTACAAAGGCAATCATTACAAACAGCAGGACGGTAATTGGGGGTTTGGGTGTCTTACTGCGCATGTCTATTGCAGTGCATGCTGGGAGAGATTCTCGGTCCCATTTTCAGAAAATGTACAATTCAGCTTCACCCATCTTCTCAAATAACCCAAATTTCAGACAAAAATAAAGTTCAAAATACAGTTCAACCTAACCAAACAGATTTCTATAATCAATGCAATGCCGAATATACTCGAATTTACCTAGTATTGACCAAATTACAGCCTAATTTAGCAGAATTTACTAAATGTGTACAGCTGCCAATTGTACATTTTCTGAAAATCTCACCCTTCTGTTCAAATCTGACATACAAATATTTGGCAACACTTTGTCGAAAATTGCAAGAATGTTTTCACCAATATCAGAGCTTGTATAGATGATCTATGAAAACCAAATGCATGATGGGAAAGATGGAGGCTTGTGTAATTGAAACATGTATAACACATGGACATTGACATTGGAGCATTGATAGATACTCCATGCTGAACACGGCATGTTTTCTATAGGTTTTACACCGTACCATTAGTCCCATAATTCCATGCGAATCAAGATTCAAAATGGCGGCTATGCAAATCCCCTATTGTGATTCTTGTTTTCTCATAGCATGCCATATCCCCAGTGCTCTCACATTACTTATACACTCAAATATTGTACCCTCACTTCATTGCCAAGATTTTCAAAAGATTGGAAAAGGCAAACAAATATGTTGGATTGATTGTTCAAATCTATTTCCATTGCTATGCTTTGAAAATCGCCCCCCCCCCCCCCAAACAGAAGATGAAAGCAAGATTTGTTTTCCGTTGTATTGATATGAGGATTGAATGTTGGAGTATTTGAATGTTTTATAAAAGGAGGCAACACTTGAAAACGTCCATGCTGGATAATACATTATTTTGTATAATGTTTAAATATGATATTGGCCTTAAGGGAAATTAAAACAAATATATTTGCCTCAGAAAATGTACAATCGGCACCTCTACAAATTTGGTAACTTCTGTTAGATTAGACAACAAAATTGTAGATAATGGGTATATCTGAGTATCTCTGGCATTGTGTTGATTAGAAATATCTCTTTCATTGTGTTAAAGGGTCAGATTTTCACATTGAGTAAATTCTGCTAAATTAGGCTGCAATTTGGTCAATAGTATGTAAATTCGGGTATATTCGGCATGGCATTGATTCTAGCAATCGGTTTGGTTAGGTTGAACTGTATTTTGAACTTTATTTTCGTCTGAAATTTGGGTTATTTGAGAAGATTGGCGTAGTTGAATTGTCACTTTTGACTTAAATTTGGGTTATTTGAAACGATTGGTGAAGGTGAATTGTGCATTTTCTGAAAATACCACCCATATATGCATGTTATCAGATGCTAGGACTTAGTTCAATGGCTGCACGACTGACACTAGATTCGGAGTGATCGATATCAGTTCCGTGGAGCTAAATTGTCTAGCTTTATCAACGCTAGACATTTATTAGCAGAACTCTCGGCTCAGTGTTGGTTTATACTCGGAAATAATGGCCTATCTGACTGTACTGGCACTCCATGTGGAGAGCACAGATCTAGCCTATTCAAACACACTCAATAAAAATGCTTCAGTGCTAGATTTATATTTTTGCCCCCACGTATGTAATGGGAAGATAGCATGCGAGCAGTTGCCTTTAATCGGGTTTGTTTATTATTAATGCTATAGGAGCTGATTATATTTTCAGGAGTGGATTTAGGAGCTGATATATTTTTTAGGAGCTGACTATATTTTTAGAAGCTGATTTAGGAACTGATATATATATATATGTGTGTGTTTTAGGAGCTGATTGTTATCTGCCATATTTATTACTAAAGCTATGGAATAGCATCTTATTAAGTATCGCCCGTTTTAGGAGATGATTATATTTTTTAGGAGATAATTTAGGAGCGGATATTTTAGGAGTTGTTTTAGGAGCTGATATATAACTGTTATATTCATTATTAATGCTATGGAATAGCATCTTATTTAGTATCGCCCGTTTTAGGAGATGTCTTGGCATTCCTGCCCAGTCTAGAGAAAAACAGAAGACATTTTGATCATACTATAAGGGGTCGTGCATCGAACAAGCTAGATACAGACTACCATGTTACTTGACAAGATAACAGGCAAGCCTTCCCCCTTCTGGAGAAATCTTATTATGTTAGCCCTGCAATGGCTGCTTGTGTTTGAAGTTATTCTGTTTAAACAGCCCCAAGTCATATTGACGACTGGAGAGAGAGGGACAGAAAGCAGGAAATTGAATCATAATTCCTTTTGCTGCCTAATATTATCGTCTTTTCACCCTCGTCCACTCGTCACCCGCCAAGAAAAACCAAGGTCTTTAATTAGGTGGGCCTGGCCAGATAATTTCGTGATTTGGTCAGACAAATTAGTTTCCATCATCAACAAAGCTGCCGTGATTAAACGAGTCGTTCACCAGTGAAAGTTACTCGCCTTCTGCAAGCTGTGACATTGTTATGATAGCTCCGTTCTTCCTGATTAAAATTTAACTCGTGTTTAACGCTAATATTTTAAATGTCCAGCTGTTCTATAACCCTTGTTGATCCTTATCTCTCATGAGATAACTGAGATTTCTCACCATTGAGGGGAAAAAGGGTGAAATTTCTAGAAAATGCACTATTCACATTCAGAAACCCTCACAAATAACCAGTTTTTAATACAAAAATGAGACTCAAAATACTATTCAACATAACCAAGCACATCCTTTGAGTCAAGGCAATACCGAATATATTCAGATATATCTGGTATTAATCATTTTTCAGTAGAATTTAGCATAATTAACCAAATATGTAGATCTGCAGATTGTATATTTTCTGAAAATCTGACCCAAAAGGAGAAAGGATGCATGCTGCCCGGCTCCTGTTAAACACGATTCCTCTTTTTGTCAAATCTCGTGCCCCACGTTAACCTTTCGTGAATTGATAACCTTGGCATCTTTTCGCAGCCTTTTTATTCAATCAAAAAGTATAAATATTTTCAAAAAGGCTTCGAATTTCCAGTCATGCAAAGGAATGATTGAAAAAGTAGTTGGAAAAAGAGTTGTGTTACAGGGAAATGAGTCACAAGTCGCAAAAGCGGATTCGAATGATGGTAAGCATTGAGGACATCTAAGTAGTGCTTCTATATTTTATGTTTGATATATTTATGTTTGGACAAATGTTTCCAATATATCAGTAAAATAATAGGATGACCTTCAAAACACAAATATATATTTACTACAAAGTCCTCAAATTTGGTACATAGTTAGTTCCAAATGGCAAAAACTGATAGCCCACAAAAAATACAACATTCCAATAAAGAGGTTTTGTGAATAAATCACTCTGAAAAAAATATTTTTTTGTGACTGGTGGCTCATTTTCCTGTACACATCACAGAAAGCGGGAAGGCGGTGCATCGGTTGCTCTCACTCCAGGTGGGTCCGATTTTCAGAAAATGCACAATCTACAGTCCTACACATCTATCAAATTCTGCCTAATTAGTGTGAAAATTATTAAATACTCGATATATCTGAGTGTATTCTGTATTGTATTCATTCAAAAAATCTGTCTGGTTATGTTGAACTGTATTTTGTACCTCACTTTTGTCTTAAATTTGGGTTATTTGAGAGAATTGGTCAAGACAAATTGTACATTCTCTGGCGATTTCACCCAGGCGCTGGATTGGCGAGTGAGAGTATTGGGGCTGAAGCTTAAGAAGCATTATAAGCATTCAGACCCACTGGGGGATTAAGGACCTGCTGGTCACCCTGATGGTATTAGTGGACACATGACGGACCTTCAGCCCTAATCGATGTGGAACTGTTCTTCAGGTCAATTGGATAGAAATGGCAAAAAAGTGGCGTTAGTTTCGTACCTTGGAGACAGAAGGTTTTCCACATTTCCTTTTTGTTTTCATTCTCATGAAATATTCTGTCAAACTCTGCATCTTCAGGTAAGTGAGGTTTCATGTTAGTTCCCAGTGGTCTTATATATATAATATATATACTTCTGGGTGCAAAGCGTAAATTAAGGTGATGAATATATATATTATGTTCCGTGAGTTTTGCTTCAAACCAAGGAGGTAGATTAGAGGGAGTAATTGTCATATATTGGTATGTAATCTCATATGTAATGTGTTACAGAAAAATGAGTCTTAAGTCGCAGAAAAATGGATTTTGAGATATCATCATATTTGAAAAGATGAGATCAAACGGATTCCAACGGTGGTAAACAATAATTTCCGAAAATCTGACCCATGTATTCATACTACTATAGCAGCGCTAAGCAACCCACAAGATGACAACATTCCAACATTTCAAAAGATATTAATTTTGCAACTTGTGACTCATTTTTCTGTATCACATGTCAGTAAGTCTATATAACTGTATGTTTATTTAGCATGCGCTTTGAACCAGTATAATGTACAGTTTATAAGGGGGCATGTATCGATTGATTCTTCCATCACGACCTCGATTCAAAGTGAAATAGGGCAGAAATAACATCAGCATAGTGCAGTTCTTCCTGTTAGTACCAGTACATGTAATATAACGATACAGGTCCCAGATAGACAGCAGAAAGAAATGTCAAAAGTATGGAGTGTCATTTATACATGTTACCCTAACACACATAATTTTAATAATATTATTCCTAATCTACCAAACCATATTCCCGATTAGCCTCCTTCTCAGCAAACTGACAACTTGTTTCGGGAGAATTGGTCCAGCTCAGCAGCCAACCCAGAACATGCCAACTTGACATATGTTAGGCTCATCTTTTCCGAACCTGACAAACTTCCAGCCATGCAGACAGCCTAACCCCCCCCCCCCCCCATCCCGCCTACCCTTCCCCCATCTAACCAAGTAAGAGGTAAGAGGTAAGAGCCAGTCTTTATATTGTATAAACTGCAGCCAAACATGTTTTGGATTTTGCATATTTTGCAAAGAACCTTTTCCCAGTCAGGAATTGATGAAGTCTAAGTAGAAATGATGGAAAGGGAAGATTAGCTAAATATTAAAAAGCACAATTTTGGAATTTTAGGAAGTTTCCGATTTGGTTTCTAATTCTCGGCTAACCCGGAAAGAAATTCCCCAGTTCGCATGCATTTTCAATGGTTAGTTCGTCATTCATTTTCTGGGTTAGCCTACTAATTCTTCCGGTTTGGGGTTAATTCATAACATGTATAATTGACATTCCATACTAAAGGCATCATACCTTAATCTGGGCACATTCTGTCCCCATTCCTCACATTGCCCCCGTTGCATAACAAACTGCGAGTAGCTTTTTCAGTGTTAAAATTGCACTCGCAGACTGTTAGTCTAACCTAGTTTCTGTGTAGTTAATCTATATAGTTAATTTTTACACTCTCCTATCGTTACCATGACATTAAAGAGTGTGAAAGCCTAACAAGGTACTCATTATCAGGACCATTAGCACCATTAATATACATCATACGCTGGTGTCATAACAGTACTTTATGAATGATTAACCTTGTTATTATCGGAATAGATGGTTTCAATGTGCCACCCATCTCACCTCGCTTATAAAGAATTGTATATAGGTAACCTTTTTCACCACATTATTTCTCTTTTCATTTATCATCTCTTCATACTTCTTCATATAATCATAAATGTTTCTTATTTAGTAATGATAAATTGGCTGTATAAAGACTGTGAATTATGTACAAATGGCAAGTTGTATTGTAAATTAGAATAGAATAGAATAGAAATATCTTTTATTCATCACTGAGATCTTACATTAATTTTTCCGATGAACAGGTCTACAGGTTTCTAGGTACCTTGAGGATTTACACCTAGGTCTTCCTACCGTTCCCTTTATCTATATATAAAACCTAATAAATATTATACAGTTTGCTTGGGTAAAATCATTTATATAGATTTTTTAAGACCCTTATCTAGTTACTAATAAGTAAATCCAGTACAGGATTAATTTCAGGCGGGCAAGTCTTGCTCTACGCTTAGTATACATGTGGAAATACAATAAAACAAAAATAGAGTAAATAAAGTGAGATACGTATGTCTCAACCAAGGTATCAGTATAGTTAAATAACAGTGTCACATAATATAATATGTTATATATACTATAATATAATATAATCCTTCGTTTAATGATACTGAATTGAAAATAGAGTAATGGGAACAAATACCCTCGATGTGCCAGAACGTGTAGCAGGGCGCTACGAAAATCACCTCTGAGGTGAGAGTGTCAATAATGTAATTAAAGCCTGAATAAAATCCTGTTCTAAAAAAATGAAATGTCCTAGTTATAGGACTAGCTGGTGTTGTTAATTGGGTTCACAAATGTGATGTGCTACAGGGAAATGAGTCATAATTAAGTCGCAAAATTAATATTTTCCAAAGTTATTTATTCACAAGATCGCTTTGTTAGAATGTTCTCATTTTTTAGGGGCTTAGCACTTCAAGTCATATTATCCTATGCACCAAATCCCAAGGCAGTGTATAGAATATATCATTGCGTTTTAAGGTCATCCTATGGAGTATAGTTTCTTTACTGCCCCTCTATTACAAACCTTTTTCAAACAAAAATATATCAAACATAAACTCATCTTAGATGTCTTTAATGTTTACCACCATTGTAATTCGCTTGATCTCATCTTTTCAAATAATGATGATATCTCAAAATCCAATTTCTGCGACTTTTCATTTCCCTGAAACACATCATACATGTGTTGAAAATGGGGAGGATAATGTAAGGGAAAGGGGAGAATGCAGGGAGCATGGCCAGAGACTGTAAGAGCAATGGATGGAGGAGGACTGTGGAATGTTAATTAGATTAGATTACAAAATAGGAGTTCACAAATATAAATTCGTTCGGGAGAGGGTGGGGGTTCACAAATATAAATTCGTTGGGGGGAGGGGTATTATCAACCTGCAATATTGGATTTGCATGTCTCACTGCGCATGTCTGTTAAACTGCATCCTGGGATGGATTCTGATGAAAACTTACAAACAAATATTTGACAACATTTTTATCGAAAATTGCATGAATGTTGTCACCAATATCATAGTATTTATAAATGATCTATAAATCCCAAATGCATGATTGGAAAGATGGGGAATTGTGCCATGGAAACATGGATGGAAACGTGTGAAACAAATGGGGATTGACATTAGGACATTGATAAATAGTCCAGAGGTTTACAGCTGGTCTGTAAACTAAATCATTTTACTCATCTCATCTGATTTCAATAACACTCACAGCTATGAATATGACTCCACTTGGATGTCGTCATGGCATTAAGCAACCATCACTCACTCACTCACTCCATGCTGAAGATGTTTTCTATGGACTTTAGACTGTACCATTAATCCCATAATTCTTTGCGAATCAAATTCAAAATGGCGGTTATGCAAGTCCCCTGTTAGTACAGAGCATATTGAGCATCTGAATAAAATTCTACTGTACTTAATCCTGTGGGTTAAAAACTATACGATTCCCGTCATTCACTTCACCCTTTTATGTCCGCTTAATTTCCAGCTTTCCAGTAGAGTACCACCACGTTTCTATTAATAGCTCGAACAATGAACACAAAAATAACCAGTGCGTAAGATCTTTTATTGTTCGTTTAAATTTCAGAATGTCGGTGCATGGGCTGTGCGAGTCAATAGTTGGCCAACACCACAAGGCCTCTGCGCGGGCTGGAACATGTATTTAACCCGCAGTGCAGGAGAATGGGCCAGCGATGTCGATAAGGCTAATTTTATGGGAACTTGTTTGCAGAGCTTTCTATATAAAACCCGTGTCAATTGCAATGTTAGGCATAGCTGTAGTTCGCCCGCGTTGCAGCAGGGTAAAAACTGCACCAATAGGGAGATTTAGCAACCGCAACGCATCAACGCAACACTAACGTATCCACTAACTATTTGTACATTACTACAGCTGTGGGGATATCTGGAGAGGCCTAGGTCGATGGCATCTGCATTGCAGGCATCTCAAGATATCCCCACAACGGTAATAATGTAGGCCTACTAAAGCTTAGTGGATGCGTTAGTGTTGTGTTGGTGCGTTGTGGTTGCTAAATCTCCCTATTATCTGTAGGGGGATACAACGGGAGAAATGGGTGCATATAGATATATATATATATATATATATATATATATATATATATATATATATACCCCCATCTCGAATTAATATTTTTCAATGTGTTTTATTCACAAGATCTCTTTGTAGGAATGTTCTTATTTTTGTAGTATGCACCATGTAACGTCATATAAATGTACACACCAAATTTCAAGACTATCAAATATTTCATTTTATTTCTAAGCTTCATCCTATGAATTATATTCAGCAATGGTCCACCCAGAAATATTGCAAACTTGTTTTCAAAAAAAAAAATATCAGACTTAAAATCTAGAAACGCTTTTTAGTTTTCCTAATGATTACTATCACTGGAAATTAATAATCTGGAATATACCCTCTCCACCCACACACAATTACATAAGCACATTAACCAAAGTTAAGTGAATAGATTCCAAGAATCTAAATAATAAGCCGATCGAGCCTGGGTTAGTGACGTCATTAATTGACTTAATTTCTCCAGTCAAGGCTCACAGCTTCCCAGAACAGATAAGAATGTTATGTCAGTGATTGGACGCCTACTGCGCTAATGGCTTTCCTGGCCTTGGAGTAGGTGTCCGATAAATGGGATTATAAATGACATTTTGCGGTCTGGAGCGCGAGGCTTTTCCTCAGTTAGGAGGGACTCTGTCAACTCTGATCCTACACAGGTGGGTATACTTGATGGGGGTACATGCTACACGGTGATGGGGGTACATTATACATGCTACACGGTGATGGGGGTACATTAGATATGCTACACGGTGATGGGGGTACATTAGATATGCTACACCGTGATGGGGGTACATTAGACATGCTACACCGTGATGGGGGTACATTATACATGCTACACCTGGGGTACACCTGATGGGGGTACATTATACATGCTACACCAGTGGGTACACTTGATGGGGGTACATTATACATGCTACACCTGGGGTACACTTGATGGGGGTACATTATACATGCTACTCATAGGGTACACCTGATGGGGGTACATTATACATGCTACTCATAGGGTACACCTGATGGGGGTACATCATACATGCTACACCAGTGGGTACATACTAACATGAGCCTAGAGGGTGTCATTTAAATCCAAGGTCTTTATTGCTGGGGGTAGGGGTGGGGGCTAATTTTAGAACTGTTACACCAGTCATGAAACTTCAATACTGGTAATCTACCAGGGAGATTATAATCATATACTATAGCATGTTAACGCTATAGCTGTTATGTTCCGTGCTACTGGATGGGAAACTACAGAACTCCAATAATCAAGAGTGTATATTCTACACTGACAGGGCGAGAGATAAGAGATGATTATCAGAAGTTATTCGTGAAAGTCATTCTCTCTCCATTCCCGATAGGTAGATGACATATTTCTCATTGACAAAACTAATGGACTGTCGAAAATGATGCGAAATAGTCAAGACAAAACCTCTTTAACGGGGACAGGTTATTTCACTTCAATCAGCAAGCTGCTATGCTAGCAGACAGTTACGCCTCTCAGGACTGTCCGTGTATGGGTTAGATTTTCAGGAAATGTAACGTTACAATCTGCAGATCTACATATTTAGTAAATTTTGTTAAATTAGACTGAGCAATGGTCAATACTAGGTATATCTGAGTATATTGGATATTACCTTGATTCAAACAATCTGTTTGGTTATGTTGGACTGAATTTTGAACTTTATTTTCGTCTTAAATTTGGATTATTTGAGAGGATTTATGGAGGGGAATTGTACATTTTCTGGCGGCTTCACCCATAGGCGAGGATGCTTGTCCTTGGACTATATGGAGGCAACAACTCAGAGGGATAGAGTCGTTATGAATCCATGCATAATGGCATGATTAACCTGTCTCATTGCTCAGAGACTTGGCGGTTTTGACAGATTAAAGTGTCAGATGGGAAGGATGTTGCGGTGTTGCACAATTCGCCCCTCGATTGACATACACCCGTGCAGTGCGATTTAATCATGGTATGATATTAGAATAGGGGCTTTGCATTGCCACCATTTAAATTTTTGATTTGCATGGAATTATGGGACTAATGGTACAGTGTAAAATCTATAGAAAACATGTCATGTTCAGCATGGGATATACATGTGTCTGTGCTCTAATGTCAATAGCCATGAGTTATACATGTATGTTCCCATGAAACGAGCTCCCATCTTTCCCATTATGCATTTGGTTTTCATACATGAAACCAGACATGCGCAACATTTGGCGCATGGAAATCCGCTATAGGGGCTTTGCATGTGTCACTGCGCCTGTCTGTTACAGTGCATAATGGGAAAGATTCAGTTCAATTCTGACATACAAATATTCAACAACATTTTTATAAAAAACATTTGTAAAAATGTATTCACCAATACTTGTATAAATGATTGATAAAAAACAAATGCACGGTGGGAAAGATGGAGACTTGTGTCATGGAAACTTGTATAACACACATACATTGACATTAGAGCACCGATAAATAGTACAAGCTGAAATTTTCTCTGTAGATTTTATACCAACATACAGTTCCATGCAAATCTACCCCAGTAGCACACAACATTAGGAGAACATTGGAAAGGGGTTACCTTTGTGTTAGTTTGTAGAAAACATATAGAAAACATCAAACAAATGTTTTTCCCAAACCCATCTAGGACTGTTATGATTGTATGTTCCTGTAACGTTTTCAGTTAAGATTAACTAACGTTCTGAAATGAATGTGTAAGAAGCAGTAATTCCCATACAGTAAAGAAACGTTTCAATAAACTATGTTCCCCAAACATTAATGTTTGAACACAAAGAGAACATTGCATAACATTATGCTATCCTAGTGTTCCTGACAGAACTTTAACATTCAAGATGGCGGACATGCAATTCCCCTATAGAAGCCATATAACTAAGGTTTCCGGAGAGAGAAAGGATTTAAGGAGAGGCTTGAGGAGGCTGAGCTGACAGTGAAATGTTACATGTAAATGCAGGTATAACTAATGAAATGTACAATGGGACTGACACTTCGCTGGCACGCATGGACTTCCATTGCTTTTCAACTGTTCTAATGAAAGTTATAGGGAAACTATGGTCAATTTTAGATATATATAATTTATATCGCCGCTTCATTGTTATCCATGAACTTTATTTCATTTACAAGAAGACCACTAAGTCCATAGATCCTTAACTTTATTATCAAACTATACATGTATATATATTATTTAACATATATATTATTTCTTATATTATTTCTATTTCAGAACATAATACAATGTACAGGAACGGTGCAAGACATTTAAGTGACATTATCGAATTGCAGCTAAGATACACATACAATGTTTCATCATTATTAATAAGTTATCAAAGGATTAATGACCAACATTTAGGGGCTACTGGTGCACTGTTTGGTCGAGGGATTATACACTAAACAGGCCCGGAATGGAGGCTATTAATCCTTTTAATCACTGCCCTAGTTGGTTATAGCCCTAAGACCTTCAAGGCAGGCAGTAAACAGGGTTATTTACATCAGTTTGAGGCCTACTATATATATCAATTACAAGTTTGAGGTATAATATATATATATATCAATTACAAGTTTGAGGCCTATTATATATCAATTACAAGTTTGAGGCCTACTATGTATACAATTGCAGGGAATGATTTAGGAACGGAATCATTGGTCAATTTAGCTGAGTAAGCATCCTTAATATGAACTCCCATATATAGTGCTTTATGAACCTGTCACATCAGCAACTCCCATATATAGTCCTTTATGAACCGGTCACATCAATAGCAGCCAAGGCCTGAAGCCAAAGCTGTGCATGCGCATGATGAACTGATGCCTTCTCCTCACCACCACACAGCTTCAAAACCAGAAACTCCTTCACCTGACATTCCACTCCAGTGGTGATGAATTATGACTCCTTCAGTCCAAATATACCCAGACCCATCACCATTTCTCCACCACCAACAACTAAAGTGAAAAACAGGCCTTTAAATAAAAGCCATCGATTCCCGACACTGAACATAGATGGATATTGATTGTACTTATTTGAGAAATGACTGGGGCAGAGAATTTCAAAAAAGTCCATCCTGAGCTCGAACTAATCAACGAAATTGCCCCAGAGGAAAGGCTAACTAATTGTCCTACTATGCCTTACTGATTGGCCTGATTAGTTCTTACAGGCTGGGCATTAAAACACTAATCAGTTCTAGAGGGACAGGTGCATTTAATTCCCCATTCCATGTGTATGGTTGTATATGTAATCATATCGCCTGTTGCAATAGACTTCTAAATGCAACTAGATTTCTTTTTTAAAAAAGAGATCGTCATTGCACATGAGTGCGCCTTGTCGTGTTTTTGTCACATGGCAATCTAGGTTTGATTAAATATATAAGAGCGTCCCTTGCAGAATCATGCAGGCTGAGTTGATATGGTAGGGGTATAATATGAGTGCGATCATCTGAGGAGGCAGGTTTATATACAACTAACAGGTCGGTGAACCAACGGGTTGTATCATATGTAACCCTATATATGTACAATCGCCAGCTCTACACATTTAGTAAATTCTTCTAATTTAGGTTGAAAAGTGACTAATACAAGGTCAACCTGAGTAGATATGGTATGGCTTAGATTCAAATAATCTGTTTGGTTGTGTAAAACTGTATTTTGGACCTCATTGCTGTCTTGAACTTGGGATATTTAAGAGGATTGGTGAAGTTGAATTATAGTATAAAGTATATTTTCTTACAGTCTGACCCATATGTTCATCAAAAGATATAACGTGTACATATATTATTGTGTATTGCTACCTGAATTATTGTTTGGTGGTTGCCATGGAGTTTCCCGCCATCGGCTTCACTCCCTTGCTTGCTACTGGCCTGGCAACACCTGGACCTTTCTTCCTTAACTTATAATAATAACAACAACATATCAGTCCATCAGTTTCGTCAATGACTGAATTTGAATCTGTTATTCCGGTCTACTTTGCAGATAATGCAATCACATATGAGGGCCAGATCTTAAAAAAAATTGTACAATTGGCAGATCTACACATTTAGTAATTCTGCTAAATTAGACTGAAAAATGGTCAATACTAGGTAAATCTAAATGTATTATATTGCCTTGAGTCAAGCAATCTGTTGGGCTATGTTGAACCAATTCTGACGATTTCAAGAATGGCCACAAATGCGTTAATGTTCCACAAGACTAGACTTCATCTTTCCCATCATGCATTTACATTTTAATAGACCATTTATACAAGCTATGATTTTGGGGAAAACATTATATTTCAATGCATTTTCAGTATTTCAATTAAGTTTTTGAAAGATTGTGAACTGAGTCTGATGGTACAATCGTGGCGACTTCACCCATATGGGTCAGATTTTCAGAAAATGTACAATTCACCTTCACCAATCCTCTCAAATAACCCAGATTTAAGACAAAAATGAGCTTCAAAATGCAGTCTAACATAACAGAATTGATACTTTAAATCAATGCGATACCAAATGTACTCAGATATACCCGGTATTCTTCTTTTTTCAGCCTAATTTAGCAGAATTTCCTAAATGTGTAGAGCTGCCAATTGTACATTTTCTGGAAATCTGACCCACATATATAAACATAGGACATGAAGAAGAAGCAGGTGCCGCTGGTTGTGCTCATGTCGTCCCAGGCAGTCCTGTAGGATCTCCATACAAGGAGGCTAGATACTACTATCCAGGACCATCTCCTCTTCTTCCCTCCTCCTCCTCCTCCTCCTCCCCCTCCTCCTCCTCCTTCTCACCATCTCAGACAGCACTTCTAAGATGCTTAAGAGGGCATGTGATGCTCCTTAATTATACATTCCTCCGCATGTCACCGAGGTTGTGGTCACGGTATATATATCGAGTGATTTATGAGATGTGCTACATGGGTGCTACCAGGGATATATAGTCTTTTGTCGCTGTAATCATGCAGGAGATACAGTCGGGCGATTGATCATTTTTCATGGAGGGTTCGACAGAGACAGATCGCCTCAGTGATACGTATGTGAGGCGTAAATCTATAGAGTGTGGGTGGAAGTAATGTATGGATAGTCACGGTGTCCTATCTATTGAGAGCTATATATGATTTATCGTGGTAAAATTGAGCCACTAGTTGCAAACAAATGTGAGATGATTTTTATAAAGAATTTTGAGATGATTTTTGTTATATTCATAAAGATGAGATGAAGTTGATTCCCAATGGGGGTAAACATTAAGGACATCTAAGAAGTGTTTCTATATTTTCTGTTTGAAAAAGGGTTTGTAATATTTTCTGGGTGGGCAATTACCAGTAAGGTAAATTGCAGTCTTGAAATTGTTATGCTGCTAACAGCACCTAAGCTCACAAGAATGAGACCTTTTCAACAAAGAGATCTTGTGAATAAATCACCTTGAAAAGTATCGATTTTGAGACTTGTGACATATTTTCCTGAAACACATCACATTATAGACAGAGCTGTATGGATGTTTTTTCTATTTTTATTTCGAAACTATTTTATTCAGGATAACAAAATTTACATACATTAAGCACGAATAATTTCAGTATTGCCTGATTTTATGGTATACATTCTACATAAATTCTCAAGTACGAAACAATCGAGTGAAGTATAGGAATTAGACATAATACTAAAGATATATCACATCAAATCTGTCGGCATATATGAAAGATACACACACAGTAATGATATGTTTTAAAATACCCATCCACCAGCGCCGTGCTCTCGTGCATAAACCATTATTAGTAAGAAAAAATCTGTGATGATAATTACTCATAGTTAGACTATATCAGTCCAAAAAGTAAATGACTCTCCAAGGCATGCAGTATGCTCATCAACACTGTCCAAGCATATCTATCAGAGAAAAGCTTTAATAGAACGTAAACGGTGTGTCGCTATGAACCTGTTTGTGGACCTAATTTGTTTGATGAATATATTAACTCTTTTGCACTAAATTCTGTGAGAATCGCATGAGAATCGGCTCAGTGGACTAGGCCCTTTAGGCTAAACATTAAAAATATACTCTCAGCAAACATGAACTGAACATTAGCTACATATTTGTACCCACCCAAATCCTTTCCTAATAAAACTTCATTCGTTATCGCCTTTTCAAATTCGAGTATTAGAAAGTAACCGCAGCAGAATATTGACAAACCAAGTCCTATAAGTCATAATATCAGTAAATCTAGTAAGATTATTTTTGTCATAATAGCTGAGAGTGCATTACAAAAAAATAGCGTAATCACATAAAGATTGTATTCTCGAATCGCATGTCGTATAGAACGTTATCAAATGACTATTATATAGTATTGCATACACGAATAGGCACAGAAATACAACCTCTACATCCATCTAGAAGTACTTAAATATACTCTGCATCACAATGTTAGTAGATCTAAAGGCCCTTGTCCACTAAGTCGATTCTCATGCGATTCTCACGAAATTTAGTCAAAAAGGGTCCTCTGCGGCGAAGAATCGCATGAGAATCGGCTTAGTGGACTAGGGCCTTAACAGTAATTTATCATTACATTTGTCTAGTCTTTCTGTTCTTAAAAGTCACAAAATCATTAAATATAATAATACCTCTATGTATACATAATCGCTGACGAAACCTAAATAAAATTATATTTAGTAACATAAGGAGAAACATAAAATCGTGCTAAACAATTTCTTCCAAACTGTTATACCAGTATAGCTTTCTGCAGCCACATAACTTCCTTTTCTAAGGTGAAGTGGACATCTCAGTGTCATCACTTTTTCACGAAACAAAATAATTTATTTAATATGATCTCATTTAAATTCATACTTTACAATCTAATAAAAAACGAACTTTTTCGAGACCCTTTATGAACCAATAATCTCCACCGTTGCAGAACCAAGGGAGTCTAATAGGGGACTTGCATGACCGCCATTTTGAATCTTGATTTGCATGGAATCAGTTTAAGGCTCAGATTTTGAGAAAATGTACAATTGGCAGCTGTACACATTTAGTACATTCTGCTGAATTAGGCTGCAATTTGGTCAATACTAGGTAAATTGGAGTATCTTCGCCATTGCATTGATTCTAGCAATCTGCTTGTCTAAGTTAAACTGTATTTTATTTTTGAACTTTATTTTCGTCTGAAATTAGGGTTATTTGAGAAGATTGGCTGAGTTTAATTGTACATTTTCTGAAAATCTGACCCTTAAAAGCTATGAGAAACATCCTATGTTCAGCATGGAATATCTAACAGTGATCTCATGTGTTCCATGTTTCCACAAGAACAGACGTCTTCTTTCCCACCATGCATTTGGTTTTTTAATAGATCATTTATAAAAGCTATGATTTGGGGGGAAAACATTTGTGCTATTTTCGATAAAAATGTTGCTAAAGATTTGTATGTCAGACCTGAAACGAATCAATCCCAGCATGAACTGTAATGATACATGTTCCGTCAGACATGCAAATCCCCTATTTATTGCATAGATTATATTTTAATGAATTGCAATTTATAGTGTGATATAGTGTGTCATATTAAATCTACTTTGCCTTTTTACCCCAGACCCAGCTATGCTAGGCGACAAATCTAATTTTGCTCCCTTTTAGGCAGATAGATCGATATGCCAGAATGTTTTCAGGCGGGACGGAGAAGTGGGCTTATCGAATGACACAAAAGTAGAGATTTGTATTAAATCACTTTTATAGTCGTTAACCCCCACCCTCCCATCATCTCAGAGGCAATCGACAACCTGTTGTTACATTACAGCTCGTTCCGAAATAGATGTGGGTGAGATTTTCAGAAAATGTACAATTGGCAGCTCTACACATTGAGTAAATTCTGCCAAATTAGACTACAATTTGGTTAATACTAGGTAAATTCGAGTATATTCTGGATTGCATTGATTCTAGCAATCTGTTTGGTTGGGTTGAACTGTATTTTGAACTTTATTTTCGTCTGAAATTCGGGTTATTTGAGAAGATTGGTGAAGTTTAATTGTACATTTTCTGAAAGTCTGACCCATGTGTTGAGTGTGTGCTGTGTCCCGATACATTACGTCATGACAGAATAGGTTCATTCTTTAACAAGTCTTTCCTTCGACTATTATTGATCATACTGATCGGAATAGCCACTTGCATGTCCGCTTTCAATGACTCTTAATACTCTACCATTGAGTTGTGAACGGTCACTTTATAGTGTACGTCAACCCATGCTACTTGGTACTGTGCTATGCAATTGTCTTACTCTTAAGTCAGGATCAGGCGGTAAGACCTGCAATGCAGATGTCCTCGAGCAATTCCTGTAATTGATTCTAAAGGAATTAAAATACTTATATACAACACATAAAGTCACAAAAAACACAAAAATAAAACGAACCTTCAAGCAAGTCTGCGCCATTTATCGCATGGCTTTCTCAAGGCTTGCAGCAAGACTCAATGCATGATCGCATGCACAGCGCAAAGAGAACTCAGCAAAGAAAGTACTCACCCTATGTTTTCTAAGTTTGGCTCGAGCCTTCATCTTCCTTTTTCGGAGAAAGGCCCTAATGCAACTCTATTACTCGGACGGGGCCGTGGGATCCTCCCGGAATGGCAATCAAACGAAGCGCCAGCTACAACTCTAATTCACGAGAGGCAACAAGCGGGGACAAAGCAACACTGGAGAGTCTCTCTCTCTCTCTAGAACAAGTAAGGTGGCCGTGGAGCAGCTTATTCTACAGCTGGCCGATCATCCGAGCAACTCCCAGCTGCTCTTGCTACACGGGCGAGGCAAATATTAAATTATATCCAGTAGAACGAGCATAGGAACCAATTTGCATCAACCTCTCAGTAATAAAGGGTCGAGGGATGTTGAGTCGGATTGGTGACTATCCGGATGACCTGACTATCTTGCTATAGAGAAGAACGAGTGTTTGCTTTGCTTGGGTGATGAATTTATATCCCATTTAGGCTCCAGAAGTGTAGTAAACTTGGTTTGCGAAATCCTCCAAAAGTCTTGTTTTCCTGTAGTGCATGGTTTGCTTTTTGGGGTTAGGTGTGTTTAATAGACTAGGTGAAATAATGGTTTGGTATATAAATTTTTCTCCTGGTGGGGATGTATCCAGAAGACAGTATTGTTCCCTTTCTACACTCTTTCCCTGAGCTGTCTCATTCCTCTCAGCTCCTCTCTAGCTAGTGATGCGCTACTAACTTCTTCCTTTCCTCCACCACCTCCTCCTCCTCCACCTCCACCTCCTCCTACAATGTTTAAACTGCTGCCGATGCTGCTGCTGTCCAAACTCATCCAGTAGCTTTTCCAGCAGGGGGAGAGAGGGAAAGAGCTGTAGGCAGGCCCCCTGTTTTACTGGCAGAGTCTCCTTCCTATAAACGAGCCACCTTCCGCAAGCTCTGGCTTGCCGTCGGAGAAGGGAAGGAAGGGAGTGGTCGGTTTGGGAGTTGAAGTGAGATTTGTTTGTGGGGGGGGGGGGGGCGGTGGTGCTCATGCAGCGATATTAAGTACGGACAGTCCGCGCTTTCTTAGCAACCACCTGGATCACTGGAGAGATAGTGGGTCAGATTTATAGAAAATGTACAACTTGCAGCTCTACACATTTAGCAAATTCTGCTAAATTAGGCTGTAATTTGGTCAATACAAGGTAAATTCGAGTATATTCGGCATTGCATTGATTCTAGCAATCTGTTTGGTTAGGTTGAACTGTGTTTTGAACTATATTTTCGTCTAGAATTTGGGTTATTGGAGAGGGTTGGTGAAGGGGAATTGTACATTTTCTGAAAACCTGACCTGTGTAGACTTTCTCATTGACTGGTAACTCTGATTGATCTGAGTAGCTCGGAGTAGATGAATAACTCGGAGATCGATGGCAAGTCGGCTTGGACCAATCAGGGGTGGCTTTTCTAATTAACTGATTAGCAATTGGCCAGGTCATTGCCAATGGTTGCATTTATAGGTTATTTAGATAATGTGATCATTTGGAACTAATTAATCAGACATGTTACACATTAAAAATATTACATAATTAATTATACAAAATATGCGTTTATGTTATGATACATTGGTCAGGACTTATAAAATATAATTTATCACATACATACATGTACATCGTTGTTGATGAGAATTGTGATTAAATTAATAGAAATTCGTTTTGTAACTTTTATGTATGGCAACATGGAAAACGTACGATGCATTGTTTGTATCTGTTTAAAGTTGCAGACAGTCTAGGCCCAACGTTGAGAGAGTCCCTTCACACGGAGGGAAAGCCTCTCGCCTCAAACCACAGAGTGCCATTATGATTCCATTAAGATCATGAATGTCATTATATTCCCATTAGGACGCCGAGTCATAGGTCACAAACCCGATTAGCGAGGTATGCGTCTAATCACTAACATACTATTCTCATCTGATCTGAGGGATTTGACCTAGACTGCCAAGGGTGAATACACGATTTTAAAGCATTAATTGGAGTAAACATGTTTTATGTAATGATAAACAAACTTAACCAGCTATGTATCAGACTAACCATCAATTCCGCTGCTAAAATTGTTAAACTTGCAATACTAAAACAAACACTTTACTTAAGTAAGCAACAACATTGGCAAAAACAACTAGAACCTTGAGATTTGTGATGGGCACATAGGTGATGTGTTCCAGGGAAATGAGTCACAAGTCGCAAAAAATATAAAATGTTATAGATTTTGAGATATCGTATTTGGAAAGATGAGATCAAGCCGATTGCAATGAGAGTAAACATTAAGACATCTAACAAGTACTTCTATATTTTTAGTTTGATTTTTGTTTCAAGTTTGCAATATTTTTGGGTGGATGATTCCTAGTAAAGCCAACACATTTCTTTTTTGAATTTCACTTTTTTTCCCTAAGATATTCCAACACATAATCAACACGCCTTACGGATATCTTAATATCCAAAGAGATACTATCTTGAATTTGGGATATTCTTTCTCGTGACTTCCTCATTTGTATATACTACTATGTGCTTTTTGACTAATATAGCATTAATACCTTCGGTTTTGCATGGTCTAAGGGGTCTGTTAGCTAGTAGACTAGTAGAAGAAGTCCCTTAGGCTATTCTCATAGACAAGAAATCGAACCAATATTGAACTTGGTTATTATATGATACATTTCAAAAACAAACAAGGTGTGCTAGTCTGTCTGTTACCATTAGGAAAGAGGCGGAAAAGGAACCAATCCTTATGGTGATAGTTAAAAGGAGCAGTTGAGATCGGTCGCAACAGCAGATGACACAGAACATAGGTAATAGGGGAGTGGTAATAGTAAAATACTCCATGTAATCACTTTGTGGTGGTTGGTTATGGGAGAAAAGATCTCAAGAAATAGTTGGTGCCATGAAACTATTTGTTCATGAAATAGGAATATCTGGTCGGTAATAGGAAAAGATGTCTTAGTTTTTTTGGGTATGCGAAAAAAGCAAAAAAAGAGGAAAGGTCTGTAATATTACATATATATCGTACAGATTATGACTATTGGATGCAACAATGACCTTGGAAATGCACGAATATATCTAATACAGTCTTAAAATTTGGTACATGCATTCATACAACTTCAAACGGTACATATCTCAAAAATGAGAAACTTTTTTTTAGATTTTTTAGATTTTTATTCAATATAATATTATAAGCAACAGTTACAATCTCACAAATTCATGTGATTTTCGTTATGTCCTGCTGCAAGTGTCTTTTCTTAAATTGCAATGCAGGGTATTATTATTTAGACCATTATTTGGTCACATCCATTATATAGTTTAACAAAAGTTATTATTGATGTACAGAACAGCATTCAGATTATTATATAGATATAATGTTGGTCAGTTATGAGTTTGTTGGGACTTGCGTCGTGTTACGAAATGATGGTATGAGATGGGGGTTCCTACTTCCTACAACTTGTGAATAAAATACATTGGAAAATATTCTTTTTGAGACTTGTGACTCATTTTCCTGAGCCACATCACATATCATGTAACTAAGACATTAAGGGAGTAAATGCAAGAAAGCATTCTTTTAGGCTTGTTCGGGGTTATAGTTTGACTATATTTGCTTGCGCTATCAGCAGTAAGAGTCCGATGGTTTGCCTCCCACGCCCCATCCTACTGGAGGACCTCATGTTTACATGTGTTATAGTGATCCCGGTAATCACAAGTAGTCGTCAACTCCACCAGAGGAAGCCTCTCCATGAAACCTAGCCATGCAGGGTCAAGTTTTCAGAAAATGTACAATTCGCCTTCACCAATCCTCTCAAATAACCCAAATTTCAGACAAAAATAAAGTTCAAAATAGAGTTCAACCTAACTAAACCGATTGCTAGAATCAATGCAAAGCAGAATATACTCGAATTTACCTAGTATTTACCAAATTAGAGCCTCATTTAGCAGAATTTACTAAATGTGACCATTTGCGAATTGTACATTTTCTGAAAATCTCACCCAGCAGGTCTGGCTCGGCCACGATTGTGGATAAACTCTTGTTGACTTTGCCAATTCGCTTTTCTTACTTTTTTTGCGATACTAATAATACTGCTGATCCCGGTTCGATTGCTTACTTCATAGCTTGCTCGATCTGCACCTGAATATTGTATATTGGGCCAGATCGTCAGAAAATGTACGATAACTTTCCACGAATCCTCTAAAAAAAACCAAATTTAGGACAAGCCCAAAATAGGGTTCAACATAACGGAACTGATATTATGAATCAATTTAATACCAAATATAATCAAATAAACCTATAGTATTTATCATTTTCAGCCTAATTTTGCAGAATTTGATTAATGTGTAGAGCTGTCAATTGTACATTTTCTGATGATCTGACTCATATATGTTTCATTGAGTCATGGTTCACTGAGAAGCGAGAGGATATTAAGTAGTTTAAATTTTCTTTAGTGATAAATTAATAAGTTTGCTGTTAATAGGGATGACTCTGTTTACTTGTAACTCTAAGAACTAGCGAATGCAGATTGTATCCCTAAGGTCAACTCCACTAGAGGGAAAACGGCGGCGGTAATTTTTGTTGCCCACTAACATCAGTTCATTTCATGTTTGCAATGAAAACGCAAATGGAGGAGTGTCAGATGTGTTGTCACATTCTCTGGGAACTGTTGTTTCTGTATGGATATTTGTTGCAACAAATTAGTGGGCAACAACAACATTTGTCAGTGCCATTTTCCTCTCTAGTGGAGTCGCCCCATAACACTTGGATATTAACATTGGAGCACCGATAAATATTCCATGCTGAACATGGCATGTTATGTAGGTACTCCACTGTGGGAAAAATGGCAAAAAACGCCTGCGACAAATTTTTTGCGACGAAATATCTAATCAAGTTAGATATTTTTCAATTGTTGGCAACACATAAATATGTTGCCGACAACCTATTTTACCCCTCTTCCACTAGGGATTTTTGTGCGCCGAATTTTTAGGCATGTCGGCGACACGTTTTGCCTGTCGGGGCCGTTTTTTTCCAATAGTGGAGTTGCCCTATTATATAGACTTTACACTTACAAACTCCATAAATCCTTGCGAATCATGATTCAAGATGGTGAATATGCAACTCCCCTATTATGGTCTAAACAAGCAGGTATCACTATTTTCAATTCAATAGTAGGTAATTATAATCTCTCTGTTAGCGGAAATTATAATAGATAAATTCTGTAATGCAAATATATAGTTATGCATAATAAGCAATTCAATCATATCAAATGTTTTCAGGAATATCAAATGTCAAATATCATTGATAATTATGTTGGAAAAACGTCCTTGATATCAAATTCGATTAGAGCTGTTTTATTAGAGTTAGGGTATAGACTTGGCGCCTATATGTGATTTGTTACAGGCAAATGAGTCACAAGTCGCAAAATGGATATTTTTCAAAGTGTTTTATTTAGAAGATTTAGTTTTGGAATATTCCCTTTTATTGAATGCTTAGCGCTGTTCGTAGCATGCATACATATGCCAAATTTCAAGATCGTGTATTAAATATATTTATGCATTTCGGAGCTCATCCTATGGTGTATATTTGGCTACTTGACTAGTAATTGTCCCCCCCTAGAGATATTGCAGACTTTCTTTTGAAAAATAAAAATATAAAACTTAAAGCATAGAAATACGTATTAGATGTTTTAATGTTTACTATGATTGGAATCGGCTTGATCTCATCTTTACAAATATAATAATATCTCAAAATCTATTTTTCCCGACTTGTGACTCATTTTCCTGGAACACATCACATATTGTATTCACTTGCCACTAGCGTAAATAGACGGTCAATTGGCAGGAGGCTGATCGAGTAGAGTATGTGATGTGTCACAGACAAATGAGTCACAAGTCGTAAAAAATAAATTTTGAGATATCATCATTTTTGAAAAGATGAGATTAAGCCGATCCCAATGAGGGTAAACATTAAAGGGATCTAAGAAGTATTTCTAGATTTTATGTTTGATATTTATGTTTGAAAAGAAGTTTGCACTATTTCTGGGTAGGCAAATACCAGTAAAATAATGTAATGTACTCCATGGGATGACCTTTAAAACACAGGTGATAAGTACGGATCTGTATGAAGATGGGGATGTTACTTGGTGTGATCCTTGATTTGAGGTACCGATAAATATGATATATTCAAAACTTGAAACTTGATACATATATCCATATGTCTGAGAGCGCTAAACACCTCCAGATCTTGTAAATAAATCCCTTTAGAAAATATCATGTTTGCGACTTGTGACTCATTTTCCCGAAACACACCACATAATAATGTCTTGCTAGCCTTGCTTTATAGGCAATCGAGTAGAGTAAGGCTTGGCTCTTAAGTAAGAGATGCCTTTAACGTCAAATCCCGGGCCCGCTAAGGTTAATACATGGGTCCTTAGTTAGAGATAGTGCAGGGAGAAAGCCGTGGGATCCCCTCATGAAAGACCTCCTCTCCCTGCAGCAGCCTATTTCAACTGAGGGATAATTTATTTTCTGCTGGGTATAACTTTCCTGTTGGCAGACCACCCTGCTTCTTTTCTGGAGAGGCTGGTGTAGTCTTTATTTTTGTTAAATCAATTTCTCACTTTTTTCCCCTCGTTGAGTTCAATTTTTATACCGAAGCCGCTCCGTACATGTCAGTTCATTATGAGATTAAAGTGTTGGTGGTGCTTTGTAATGGGTGTTACTCACGACATTGGTTAAACATAGACAGCAACAGTAGCTGCTACCCGCGAGATTGATTGGTCCCTGAACAAGTTTGTAATTAGTGTACTTGCCTGGTATCAATTTAAAAGGTATTACTCATAATGAGGAAGAAAATTGCAAAATGAAAAAGCAATGTTTCTGTATATATGGGATGTGTTTTAGGAAAATGAGTCACATCGCAAAAAAATAATAATTTTAGAATAATTTTCGACAGGAACACTTGCTCAGAAAGTTTTCATTTTTGCAACGTCTAGTGCTGATAGTAGCATAAATAGATGTGCCAAATTTCAAGACTGTGTATTTAGTATATCATATATATATCTGAGGTTATCCTCAGGAGTATGTTTATATTGGCCATCAAGAGTATGTTTATATTGACCATCAAGAAATATTTTTTGTATCTGAAAATAAAATATTTCAAGCATAACAAAAATATAGAAGTACTTATTAGATGCCCTAATGTTTACTATCATTGGAATCCCCTTGATCTCATCTTTGCACATATCATGGTATCTCAAAATTCCTATTTTGTGACTTTCCTAGAAACATATGTATGTATGCGAGAGGTTAGGATGGGGGGTGTTTGGGTGCAATTGCTAACTTCGTATATTGAGATTGTATAGAAGTAACGCCTACGATAAACACCGATCAATGCTTATTGATTTGTGCCGAAATGAAAGGTAATTCTATCCATAGATCTGTACTCCACCCACCGGTTGATTTCTCTTGTTTACATGATGATTTCCTTTGTATTCAAATGATCCTAATCCCATATAATTAATCTGAGTTATTGATGTATATATATATAGAAATAGACGATAGATTAGGGTAAAATGATCAAATTAAAGCTAAGATAATGCAGTCTAGACCCAAACCCTCAGATCAAATAAGAATGGTATGTCAGTGAATGGACGCCTACTTCGCGTATCGGTTTTCTGGCCTAGGACTAGGCGTTCTAATGGGATTATAATGACATTTTGCGATCTTAATGGCAGTTTGCGGTGCGAAGGGAATATTATTGATATGTAGTAAAAATCTGTTTCGTTAAAGCTGCATTCTCAGCTTTTACGAAAAAAACCCAACAAATCTTTCCAAATTCACTCATATTATTTTTTAAATTCACTCATTTTCCTGAAACACATCACGTTTTGTTCCCATTGCTCCAGCAAAGTATCAGGAATGTGTTTGTATTAATTGGTTACCTGCCAATATTACTTTTCTGATTGTTGATTAAAATATAAGTTAAAGAAATAACCCAAAATTGATATGTATTCATAGATTCACTTACCACCACCTACCTCTGTTATGCACATTTCAAAAACAAAACCTCGAGACTCACCTGAAATAGAAAACAATAAAAACATTAATTACACAAATATACAGACTGAATTAAACATGCATTCTCAGCTATTACAACAAAACAAATCTGACCAAATTCACTCATATTATGACTGGATTAATAAATATTCTGCTGCTGTTTATACAAGAATTTGCTTTAATCCCCGACGGACAACTGCCGCTGGTGAGCGATAATAAGTGAAGACATTATCAAATCTCTGTCTGAATAAAAGAGCAATCCTAGACTAGAGTACTTGGTAATCAAATAAACAAATCAAGACAATAAAGTCATCAGATTTAGGAGTGCTGACAACTAGAGCGCTCTCTGAGACCCTGTCCACACACAGCCGATTTGCCTCCCGATTACCTCCCGATTTGGGTCTTCCGATGAATCCTAGGATTTCATTTCCAATCCTGGTTTATGTTATTTCAAAAACATAGACCAAGATTTGAAATGAGATCATAGGATTCACCAGGAGACCCAAATCGGGAGGCAATCGGGAGGCAAATCGGCTGTGTGTGGGCAGGGTCTAAGCATGCCCTAAAAGCCTGTCCCTGTCCCCAGTTTAGACGACTGGTTGAATTAATTCATTTATGTATTTTTTATTTCGTGGACTAAATGTCTAAAAATCCTGAAATGTTAATTGATATTGAAAAGAATCAGAATCCATATTGAAGCCCTGTTGTTTTTAACAATCGTACTGCTCATTATTTATCTCAACCTCTGTGATGTGATGATGAAATAAACTCAATAATATTGATGTGTAAATATCACCCTCATTATGGGTCTAATGATCTAATAATTACGTTTGTGTCGACAAAAAACAAAAATGTCAGTATTATTTAGCTGGCTAGCGTTGTCAAATGAATTATTAAATATTCAGAATTATAGTAATACTTGTATTGTACATCGAATCGATAATGAAAACTGTTGTATTGTTTTGACTTTAGTCTGTGAGAATATATATCACTGTACCATCGAAACCAGCTAAAGAAAATACAGCTCCTGGCCAGATTCCATTTGTGATGTGCCTCAGGAAAATGAGTCACACGTCGCGAAAAATGGATTTTGAGACACCATTATATTTGAAAAGATGAGATCCAGCCGATTCTAATGATAGTAAACATTTAAATGCTAGCGATATTTCCTGATGGTCACTCACTATATTGAGGTAGTTAAATATATTATTCAAGAGAACCTGATGATATAGATAGACATATTCATTACACAGTCCTGACGTACGACATTTGACACATATATGTTTATGATACTAACAGCGCTAAATACCCTAGAAATGAAATGATTATGAGCGAGCGTTTTGGTAGAAACGCACTTGAAAAATATTTGTGTGACTCATTTTCCCGGGACACATCACATTTCTTAAAGAGCAGCTCTTCCACGTGGAGAGGGAGATGCTCAGTCTGCTTCCCAATTCCCATTCACATCTTAGATGAAGGAATTCCAGAAACAGGAATTCCCGAATCGCTTATTCTATTCTGATATTCTATCTGATTCTATCTGATGGAAACGCATGCAAAACAATCACATTAGCTGGTTATGCATATTTTCTCATTATCCTGTTAAATGTCTGGCCAATAAAAATATTTAAAAAATAAATTGTGAAAATGTGTAGTTCTCACTTAAAATTACACATCTTGTAAGGATAGACCACATGCATGGTGCCATTAAAGATTTGCTTTAGACAATTTCTTTAGAAGAAAAAGGCTACCCTATTCAGGGTAATCTGATCAGATATTGTGCCTAGGTCTTGTTAGGTTTGTCAAGGCCAGAGATCCTTTATATGGGATGTGTCACAAAGAAATGAGATATCATCAAATTTGAAAAGATGGGATCAAGCTGATTCCAATGATGGTAAACTTGAGGAGAGCTAATAAGTATTTCTATATTTTAAGTTTGTAATTTGTAGTTTAAAAATCAAATGATATGGCCCATTGGTAGTGTAAGTAAGCTAGATCATCCTATTATATAGTTTTTGTTAAAAAGGTTCTATAAAAATGATTGAATGTACTACTTGCTTTGTTTTTAGTTCTGTTTGCGAACAGACTCTCCGACAGACGAACAGAGTTTCTTTGTATATAAACTGCATAAACTGGGATTAAATAGTTTTGCTTATACGACCACTGGGTACCGATACATTAATAAGGGGAAGTAAGATTGTTGGTATCTGTAATGGAAGGTAAAAAGCTCTACTTAATATATTTATGTTAAAATATTTAAACCTGTAGATTTTTTATATTGGAGATGAGACTATGAAATTCTGCCAATAAAATTGTTAAAAAACCCATTAACCTCCCAAACATGCTGTCGGGGTAGGTGGAAATATTTACCATTATAGCCTTGGAAAGCCCTCTAAAGCAGTACTATAATACTTAGTGTGAATCAATATTATACCCAAGCTGCTGCATGTATCTTACAGCATTTAGCATAAGGGTAAGATTTTCAGAAAATGTACAATTGGCAGCTCTACACATTTAGGAAATATACTGCTAAATTAGACGGAAAACTTGATAAATACCGGGTATATCTGACTACATTTGGTATCACGTTGATTTCAAGTATCTGTTTTGTCATGTTAAACTGCATTTTGAAGCTCATTTCTGTCTTAAATGTGGATTATTTGAGATGATTGGAGTAGGTGAATTGTACATTTTCTGAAAATCTGACCCATAACTCCAGTGACTTTCCCCACTGTGACGAAATTCTACTAGAATCAATAGTGAAAATGCCAGGGCCTGCTGCACGTCAAGGTGATTAGTTCCTCCTACTCACATTTCACATCAATCGATGTCAACCTTATGTAGTTATAGTTGACCTTTATACCATCATATTCGCCCACCATCTTGTTATCAGACGCTGCGTGGGAAGAGGCTTGGGTTCATTCGGTACAGATGTTCCTCAATCGAGGGTACCAACCCAATTCAAAGACAATTTTCATCTTATACTTTCAGTACATACATCTCTTCTCAATTTATGAAATTAAGGTAAAGGTGCCGTCTGTGACTGGGTAAACATATCCATGGGTGAAATCGACAGAAAATGTACAATTTGCATTCCGCAATCCTCTCAAATAATCCAAATTTAAGACAAAAATAAGGTTCAAAATTCAGTCAAACATAACCAAAGAGATCGTTTGAATCAAGGCAATATCACATATACTCAGATATACCTAGTATTGACCATTTCCCAGTCTAATTTAACCCAATTTACTATATTTGTAGATCTGCTGATTGTATATTTTCTGAAGGTCTGACCCATATAGTTTCATAGTGTAAAATTCTGACCGGTATTACTATATCAATAGGTAAATTTGAAGTCTTCTGGTGTAAGTTACTGACTTTTAACGACTCTTAATGCTCTGCCATTAAGTTGAAGAGTCACTTTATACTGTATGTCAACGAGACTATTATGTACTGTCAACCAGCCTACATTGTACTGTCAACAAGACTACATTGTACTGTCAACAAGACTACTATGTACTGTTCTATATAATTGTGTTATTGCTATAACTGTTTGCAAAGGAATAAAAATACTTATATACAACTAGCAAAGTACACATCTTCCGGACGGTCACCCTCTTCCTCTCACTGTCTCTCCTCTCCTCCTTTCTCCCTGCCTCTCCTCCTTTTCTACCCTCTCTCATCTTGTCCCTACCCCCCGTCTCCTCTTCCCTTCCCTATTCTCTCTCCCCCTCTTTTCTCTCTATCCTCTTGTCCCTCACCTCCCTCTGCTTCTTTCATTCTCTCCTTCCCACTCCATCCCCTCCCATCTTTCTCTCCCCCTTCTTCTCTCTACCCTATTATCCCTCTCCTTTTCTGATTTATCCCACCCTCTCCCGCTGCTTCTTTGCTCCCCCTCCCCCTCTGATCTCTGAACTCTCTCCCCTCACCTCCCCCTCCCTTTTTCCTCGTTCTCCCCATGTCTGCTGATCTCTCTCCCTCTCTCCCTCTCTCTCCCGTTGCTAGGGACGTGTTGCTAGGGAATCCCACGTTGCCTTGAATGGTGAGACATAGAGGCATGATCTGAATTGCTTCTAGTTCCTAACAGGGGCTTTCCCAGGCTATAAATAGAGTCTGGATATCCTGATTAAAAAGGGCTTCAAAATCACATTTTCACCCCAGATACCTTCACAAACAACATATAATGTCCTCGAGACAGGGTCGACAGACTTGTAGAGACAAAAAAACAGCAGGGGAGATCACAGATTCCCAGAACATGCCTGACAAAAAAACCCTTTTTGAGATTTATATATTAGATGCACTGGATTCCTGTTACTTTATTCCTATAATCCCTGATCTCATTTGTCATGAGCATCCCAATCAGTCCAGCATGTGGCCTTAACTTGACGATACCGTATGTACCAAGGTATACATGTAAAGTCATCCACAAGTATGTTTGTTTAGACTGGTTGAAGACTAATGAGCAAAAGGTTTCTGCTTTGTCTGCTTGCTGGGACGTGGTTGGATCAGGGCTGATGGTTACATAGTACACCTGAGCCAGCCAAATGTGAATAAACCTTAGTTCACCTGGAAAACCCCTGATATCTTGGGACATGATTCGTGAATGGGAATATCGATCTTAATCATACTGAAGCCAATCATATAATATTTGCATTTATATCTTACTTATTTATTCATGATATAGCCAGGTTCCCACATTAGAGGTGCACTATAGAGGATACAAAAGAATATTCATACTCGAAATTGTGGTTCAAAATAGAATAAACTAAAACACTGATCCTATATTGATTGCAATGCTATAAAGAATCAATTCTAAACCACAGAAGAACGAGGAGATCAGTGTCAATATTGCAATCTATACAACCAGAAGTATTTCACACACATATATATAAGAACCATGTGTGTTCAATTTTGCGATTGCATGTGCAATTATCGAAATGTTTGCGATTAGTCGCAAACAATTCCTGCTTAATTGTAAAATGTATTATTAGAAACGTGGGTATAGGGTATTGCAATATATTTCCCTTTCTCAATGAGAACCATCTCCTGGAATTATTACATTTTACTGGGGAAATCAGGGGATTAAATATATAGATCAATATAAGAATATCATAATGTTTTTTTATTTATTGTTTTTAGTTTTTATTTCCACTGGGTACAGCACCTCCCCAGAGTGATAGCATGTTCTGGCAGACGGTTATCTTTCAATACCGTTCTTTGCTACGCCCATATAAAAAAATATCGAATGAAACTTGGAGCTAGCTAGTAATTGGATATTTATTGTACGTGATTTTCAGATCTCGTTCAATAAATATTCAATTACTAGCACTGAGTTCCATATTTTCTATGTCGTCTATTACCCTGATTAAATTTGATGCGTCACAGAAAAATGAGTAAAGGTATAGGAGAATCTGCACTCTACCTACGGAAGCGCCACCTCACGTAGGTTTCCATTATCATGGGTAAACCCCACTTCTGCTTCTTACACATCCGGACACTGGAATTCCTCTCACGAAGGAGTTTATTTGTACTCCAACCCAAATTTAGAAATGTCTCTGATGGAATTTTCCTATTAACGAAGACGGGGTACAGCAAATGGCTGCTCCTGCGAACACCATTACCTCGGGCACATTTAGGTTTGGTAGAGACCTATGGAAGGGTCTCGTACAAATACTACTTGACAAATACTAATTGGGCCCTATTTGTGATGTGTTTCGGGAAACTGCCACTGCCCAAACCACCACATGTGTACGAGCAATGGTTTTAAAGCGGCATTCTCAATTCTTATTACAACAAAATCCATCATACCCAATTCACTCATATTATTAATTGCCTACCCAGACATAGTGAAAACTTCTTTTCAAACATAAATATATCAAACGTAAAATCTAGAAAAACTTCTTAGATGCCCTTAATGTTTACCCTCATTGGAATGGGCTTAACCTCATCTTTTAAAATATGATGGTATCTCAAAATCCATTTTTTGCGACTTGTGACACATTTGTCTGTGACACAACACATACTCTACTGGATCCGCCACCTGCCGATTGACCGTCTATTTACGCTAGTGGCAAGTGAATATAATATGTGATGTGTTCCAGGAAAACGAGTCATAAGTCGCAAAAAAATGGATTTTGAGATATCATTATATTTGCAAAGATGCAATCAAGCCGATTCCAATCATAGTAAACATTAGGATATCTATATAAAAGGTACTTCTTCATTTTAAGCTTGATATTTTTAGTTTTGAAAAAAAGGTTAGCAATAGTTCTGGGTGAACTAGTTCTAGTAAAGTGACTAAATAATATTATATTCTGCAGGATGACCTTAGAAATGCATGGATATATTTGATACAACGCCTTGAAATTGGGTACATACATTGATGATACAATAAATATTAAGCGCCCCAAAAAATAGAAATATTCCCACAAATACATCTTGTTAATAAAACACTTTGAATAATACCTATTATGTGACTCATTTCCCTATAACACATCACTGACATATTCTCATTATCAAATACATATCTCTATTATCAAATACATATACCTATTATCAAATACATATCCCCATTATCAAATACATATCCCTATTATCAAATACATATCCCTATCATCAAATACATTATCTATTATAAAATACATATCCCTATCATCAAATACATTATCTATTATAAAATACATATCCCTATTGTCAAATACATATACCTATTATCAAATACATTCCTCATTATCAAATACATATCCCCATTATCAAATACATATCCTCATTATCAAATACATATCCCCATTATCAAATACATTTCCCTATTATCAAACACAATCTTCAAAATATATAGACACAGACGTGCAATAATGATTGTTTACCTTTAGAATAATATAGAGAATATTTCTGTGTGAGGACTAGCAGGTCGTTGCATTAAGACAGGGAGGCAGGGTGCAATTACTGCACATGTAGCAATAAGGGCTGGCAATGTAATGGCAACTGCCTCATCACAAGGCCGACATGCTAGACGATCAATAGATGTCACAGTAAACCCAGGGTGCATGTCAGATATGATTCAGGTCAGTGTGAGGAGGAGAGTGGGTAAACTCAACCCCTCATTTTGCTTGTCAAAATAACATTGTACTTTTTGTTTATTTATGTTTATTTTGGTAGAAGGGGAGAATATCGCTGTATATCGGTTAGGGCCGGGGTGGAAATGATGGTTCTCTCATGGTGCAATATGGCACCAGGGGGAGTCATTGATCCGTGCTCACCTACATACCCCACCTACCTACAAACCCTAAAACCCTCTACTTCCTCTTCCGCCTTCTCTCTCCTACCTACTCACTCTGTCCTTGCTTTTCCTATAGGCAGGACCTAACCAAATTTATATCTGCTGACATCCAGCTCATTTTTGGCACATTCAAGCCTTTTACACCTGCACTATACAGTACTTTACCTCGCACACCTTTTACCAAGCTTCATTTTATTACACCTACAAGCCTTTGCCTGTCATTTCAACATGGCAACAAGAAGACGGGTCACTAGAAGCGTGGCAGCCAATATGGAGGACGCTGGCCATATATCCATCAACACTGCAAGGAGGGCCCGCAGAAAGGAGAAGAAAGCCACTGAGAGGGCTAGAGTGGATAAGGAGATTTCATTCAGGATTCCCAGACGCCTCAAACGTAAGCAAAATACCAATGACACTGTTGACATTAATGATTCCACCTCTAGTACTACCAGTAGCCGTCATAGTACATTTAGTAATGCTAGCTCCTTGAGCCATTCGAGGTTAGAGGCAGTGGAAACTGAGATAGCAGGATTAAAAGGAAATTTGCTTTCTGTTAATGAAAAACTAGATTTGCTTATAGACCAGTCCCTACAGCGAGCCCCACCAAAGGAGCAGAGCACACCACCACGCCGGCAGGGAGGGCCTAAAGCCATGGCCAACACCAAGGGACACAGGTCTAGCAACAAAGTGGTTCCAGGACCCCGAATCATACAGGCGGACCTAGACACTGACCACTACATAGAACGAGAACTCCTCCGTGAAAAGTATGACCAAAGGCATTCGGGTAAGCCCCATAACATTCTACTCAGCACTGAAATGCTACCCAAACCTTATATGTATGTGGAGAGGAAAGGCGTTCAAACCATAAAGCAAAAACTTGATATGAGAAATGATTTATCTGTATTAGAATACCTAGAGGGCCTCATGTCCATTCTTAACGATGAGGAGGCCTATGAGGGCCAAGATAAACATATAATGGAATCAATCCATTAAAATACTAGGTATACCAAAATCAAAATACTCCATACATGGACTCAGGAAGTCAGCCGCCACCGCTGCCTTCTCACTTGGCTGTACCGAAAATCAAATCAAAGACTTTGCTGGCTGGAGAAGTCATAGCTACAAAAGATATATCAAGAACAATCCTGACTGTGTCACCGCAGCTCTCTCTCAAGCAATCCAAATGTGATCAACATATACTCATGTATTTTAATTTACCATTATTTCCCATACTAACCATCCTAAAATCCTATATCCCAAAATAAAATTTTCAATCCCACCACCCCCCTCAACACCACCCTCTCAACTATTACTCCTTGGCTTTTGGGCTATTCAAAATTTCTTACAAAATTCTCATAATCAAATAAATCAATTTTATCAATTCAATTATTTTATCAATTCTTATCACATCATCTCCTTTATATAAAATCAACTCATATCTTAATTCAACCATTCAAAACTTTTATATTTATATAATTTTAAATGATAAATTATACAAAAATAAAAATTTTACAGCCCACTACAGCCTTTACTTTCTTTCCGTGAGCGCAATAGATTAATGGTTCTCTCATGGTGCAATATGGCACCAGGGGGAGTCATTGATCCGTGCTCACCTACATACCCCACCTACCTACAAACCCTAAAACCCTCTACTTCCTCTTCCGCCTTCTCTCTCCTACCTACTCACTCTGTCCTTGCTTTTCCTATAGGCAGGACCTAACCAAATTTATGCCCACCCTCCTCATCCCTCTTTTCTCATAATTTCATTTCAACAATTCTCATCAACTAAATCAATTTTATCAATTCAATTATTTTATCAATTCTTATCACATCATCTCCTTTATATAAAATCAACTCATATCTTAATTCAACCATTCAAAACTTTTATATTTATATAATTTTAAATGATAAATTATACAAAAATAAAAATTTTACAGCCCACTACAGCCTTTACTTTCTTTCTGTGAGCGCAATAGATTAATGAATCGATGTAGATATCATTAAAAGTTGTTGATTTTGATTTTATTGATTACACAAGCTTTCGGGCTATGGACGCCCTTCTTCAGGTTCATGTATTTTTATTTTGAATTTCCTTTATTCTAAATTGATCATCGATAGCAGATAATGCTTTCTTTTACTTCATTTTGTTAGTTTTGTTGGTAACGTTATTCAGAATGTCTGGCGCAAAACACCAGGAATATTGATCTGAGAGCTATTAATACTAGGAACTTTGCAGAAGGAAGAACATCTTTGAAACAAATTAACCCCCAAAACAGAACAAATTTGGAAGTTGGTCCTTAATAGAACAACATATTCCTGTAACAAGCTATAGCCGGTGGCACACAAGATAATAGACCCTAAAGGACCTAGTCCACTAAGCCGATTCTCACGCGATTCTCACAGAATTTAGTACAAAAGAGTCCTCTGCGGTGCAAAATCGCACGAGAATCGGCTTAGTGGACTAGGCCCTTAAAGCGTTTTAAAATGTATGCCAGAAATGAAGTAATGTGGACTGATATCAATTCCATAGCCTAAAAGAAAAATTATATCAATAGAGAATATTAATGATGTAAAGGTTATGCTATTTTATAGAATGTAACGATGAAAATGAACAAGAAGCAGCGAGCGAGCTACCTTCGGTCACTGATGAAGGTGGTATTATTTGTCTGCTTAAAAACCACAGACCATGAAGGGGAGCTTAAAAACCCCCTGTGTGAAGGAGAATTGCTCCCCAGATTCAATAAAATGTTCATCAAATCAAATCAATGTATAAATTATTTCGCCGTTAGGTTATCAATAACATGGTGCATTACTATAGCTATACATGTATGCGTTAACGTAATAGCATTTCCTCAAAGTTTGATAGAACCTTAGAGAATGCACATCTCTGAAAGCATTACATTGTATGATGTGTTAAAGATAACGATAGATATAGATATTATTAAGTGGATGGTCGATGCTAAGATGAGTGTTGATAATGATGATGGTGGTGACTAAATGTATGTTGCAATCAAGTTAATAGTGAAGTTCAAATATACTAGGTTGATGATTTGCATAATCTAATAGATGGGTCAAGTTTTCATAAAATGTACAATTTACCTTCGCCAATCCTCTAAAATAACCCAAATGTTTAGACAAAAAAAAAGTTCAAAATACAGTTCAACCTAACCAAACAGATCAATGCAATGCCAAATATACTGGAATTTACCTAGTATTGACCATTTTTAGCCTAATCTAGCAGAATTTCCTAAATGTGTACAGCTGTCAATTGTTCATTTTCTGAAAGTCTCACCCATACATGTTAGGTAGCACAGGTCACCCGGAATTGTTTCTGGCAATTTTTAATAACTATTTTTGAACATTATTACTTCATGTCAAATATGCTGTTTTAGAGCAAAATGAGTCAAAGATCGCAAACATTGGATTCTGTGATTTAATTATATTTTTGAATGGACATTTACTAGTTAAGTAGCTAAATATACTTAAATACTATAATAGATAACCTTAGAAATGCATAGATAAATTTATTGCACTGACTTGAAATTTGGTAAATGGTAAAATTATGCTACAGATAGCGTTAAGCATGCCAAAGATGAGAAAATTCCCACAAAGACATCTTGCGAATAAAACACTTTGAAAAATATCATTTTTGCAACTTGTAGCTCATCTTTCTATTTATATAACACATGACAAATATGTACTGTCTGAGAATTTCAAAATTGCAATATCTCACAGTAATGAACACTTCTCTTACATGTATACATGATCTATATTTAGTATTTTTGACTAAGATACTATATCATCAAACGGTCTAGTATTACGGGATTCTTTTCAAGATGGATTTCAAAGTCCGCTCTTTCATATAGGCGTCCTTGAAACTGTATGAATTCCTCCTTTCAGAAAGGAAATCTATTCTTCATATTCTTCATACATGAGAAATCATACAACTAGTATAAAAGGTAAATGGTGGATTCAGAGGGAATATATAGAATTATGAATGCCTTTATATGAACCATAGAGGTTTTCTTTATGGTTCCCAGTAGCTATTGAACTTACATGTACAGCAAAATCCATAATCTTTCTATGCAGGTAATGGGTTTTATAATAATAATAACGTCAAAGTAAGCGATGTTAGTATTACAATCATATCCTCAGATAATAATAAATCAAATACAAGCATTCTCCCTTCTTCTCTATCTCTCCCTTCTTCTCTATCTCTATTTCCTGGGTATGACCATAAACTGCCTTTCTGTCACTTTTCTCTGTCTCTCTCTCCCTCCTTCTCTATCTCTATTTCCTGGGTATGACCATAAAGTGCCTCTCTGTCTCTTTTCTGTCTCTCTCTCCCTTCTTCTCTATCTCTATTTCCTGGGTATGACCATAAAGTGCCTTTCTGTGTCACTTTTCTCTGTCTCTCTCTCCCTCCTTCTCTATCTCTATTTCCTGGGTATGACCATAAAGTGCCTCCCTGTCTCTTTTCTGTCACTCTCTCCCTACTTCTCCATCTCTATTTCCTGGGTATGACCATAAAGTGCCTCTCTGTCTCTTTTCTGTCTCTCTCTCCCTTCTTCTCCATCTCTATTTCCTGGGTATGGTCATAAACTGCCTCCCTCTCAGCTCTCCCGCCCTTGATGTAACCATATTAATATGTTGATAAGGGCGTAAAGCAACCAATCTCACTCACTCAAATCCAAGCAAAGTCCTTCTATGACACCAATAATTCATGAATTATCAAGTGTTTCAGTCTCGATTGTTATATGGTAGGGACATATGTGCACCCCACCCCCCCCGTCACCAATATCCCACCACAACCACCAACCCCAACTACCCCAACTACCCCCACTACCCCTTGGTGTAAAGATTCCGGCTTTAGATGAGCTTGCATGTAGCCATAGATGCTATCTAACCGATACACCCCTTGCAGAGCCTCACTCTAGGGCCCATTCACATTACAACGGCCGATTGGTGTACGGCCGCCGCACGGCAAAAACCACAATGTTAAAGTATTACAGCCGGCCAATATTGGCTGGCTGGTCGTGGTAATGGAAATGGACCTTAACCCTGCAGTCTAAACGAACCTTTATATACCCAAAGTACTAAAGTTATATTTTTTGATTAATGTTCAAGTATCATACGTTGTTTTCAATGAAAACATAATTGAATTGAATTGTTGCTATCAAATAATATAAATAAAAATAATAATAAAATAATGTATAAATAATAATAATAATAATAATAAAACCAAGGCCAAGTTCAGTAATGTTATGTAGGGAACCCTCTATGGTGGCCCAGAAGTGTTTGGGAACTTGCTGTTAAGGAGGAATTAGTGTTAGAAAAAATAAGCAATTTGCTATAAAAAGGGGGGAATAGAGGAGCTTCTTTTGAGACATGTCCCAAAGCACTTTTGTCTTGAGAAAAGGATTTCATTTGGTTTTAACTGTTTTGCCTCATCGGATACTTTTTACAGGTTATGTTTATGTACTAGTGGATGCCTTATTTACCTATACTATTGTTATCAAAAGTCATTAATCATGAATTAAAGATTGAAAAAATGATCACACTCTAGAAGAAGATCCGCCAGAATAAGATCCCAACGAGTGGGTTGGAAAATGACAAAACTAAGAAATCTCACTGCAATATTCTGTTGTGGCTTTCACTACTACTATTTTCCATTCAAAAATAAAGACATTTCGATCTATTAAGTATTGTTGGACAATTTGCGGATAGAATTGACATTCTATTACGAAGCTTAAATTCTATATGGGTCAGATTTTCAGAAAATGTACAATTCCCCTTCACCAAACCGCTCAAATAACCCACATTTAAGACAGAAATGAGCTTCAAAATGCAGTTTAACATAACAGAACTGATACTTTGAATCAATGCGATGCCAAATACACTCAAATATACCTGGTATTTATCATTGTTCAGCCTAATTTAGCAGAAGTTCCTAAAAGTGTAGAGCTGCCAATTGTACATTTTTCTGAAAATCTGACCCATATAATAACCACCTTTAAAATGTATGTATAAATAACCTTGTAATCGGTAAAGAAAGAAAAAAACATTCTTCATTCCAGTAGGAAAGTTTTCTTGCTGTATCAACAAATTAGGCATTTCGGACTGGAATTTTATTTTCCACAAATGCCTCTGGTCTCGAAGACGGTTGCAATAAAACGGATGCATTTCTCCGTGAGTGATCGCAAAAACACCCATGGAATGAATCCATTGCGAGGAGTGGTCTCTTTTTCTGGAAATTCAAGCTATGAAAGAATTTCAATTAAACCAATTCTGTTCGGAGGAATCAATCGTCTTGAAACCATTTCACTTCAATATTTCTTTAATGGGATGTGTTTTCATTCGTCAATGACAATAAAATTAAAAAACTCAACACCCCATTTCTTTAAATTACACATCGATATTGGTTATACTCAGGTTGTGAATGGAAGGGAATGTGATATGAAAGAGCTAATAGAAAAGAAGCTAGCTAATTTATCAAGGTCTAATCTATTAACCTTGCGTTACTATATCCTAGTAGTAACCGAGGTTGTCATTAATTTCGAAGTGAATCTAAAGGGCCTTGTCCACTAGGTCGATTCTCATGCGATTCTCATAGAATTTAGTGTAAAAGAGTCCTGTGTGGCGCAAAATCGCATGAGAATCGGCTTGGTGGACCAGGCCCTTAATGCATTGTTTTTCTCGTCTGGATACAATGTCATATGCATACCCTTGATGTGGTGCAACCTTGACCTTGCCTCTACCTCGCTATCATCATGAACTGTTCTCAAGGTCAACTCGTGACGCCAAGGTTCAGCCTCCATATAATGTCACTTTGTTATTATAGCAGGATTATATGATAGGCTGTAAAGGCCACAACATCCTATCTACAGGGTCGATGGCATGGCTGTTCTGAAGGTCTGCCATATCAACAATGCACAAACATAATTATGCATGCATACTGTCTGATACATATCCATCCGTCCACCCTATATTGGTCAGATTGTCAGAAAAGGTACAATTCGCCTTCGCTAATCTTCTCAAATAATCCAAATTTAAGGCAAAAACAGGGTTCGAAATATAGTTTCACATAACAGAACAGATGTGTTTAATCAATGTAATACCAAATATACCCAGATATACCTGTATTTATCATTTTACAGGCTAATTTGACGTAGTTTATTAAACCGTTAGAGCTGCCGATTGTACATTTTCTGACGGTCTGATCCATATAGATGGCCCTTTCTGTAATAGATACTTATATAACAGTACCTTAGAATGGGATCGGTTATTGCTATCATTATTTTAAGAAAAGGATTTGAGCGGGTCCTCCAAATACAAACGTTTTAGAAGCCCTGTAGAAAACACTCAACAGAATCCTCCAAATCGCTGGACTTTTAGATGGATGGAAAAAATGGAAAAAAAATAGAAAATGTTCAGTTTTGACTGATGTTAGCTGAGAGGACAACTTTAAGAGAAGCCGCCAAAGATTGTTCAGGATTCCACCCTGACCCTCTCTGGTTATAGACTCATGATTGAAGGACGGCAATAAGTGAACATGTATCATGTTATTCTTGTGGGAGCCTTGTTTGAAAGATTGCATGTTCTTCCCAATAGAATATAAAGTACTTTATGAGTGGTTGAAGCATAGCAGGGGTCAATGATGATGTATGTGTATACGTGTATGTAATAGATTTATTTCTAAATTGTACATCTTTTAAAGTACGGAAAAAGGGACAAAGAACGAGTCAAACAATAAAAATTACATTCAGAACTATCTGTTAGTACACAGGTCTTCCCAGTATCCCTAACCCTGATTAGGACTCCAGTTATATCATAGACTTATTATGTGCTGGAAGTCCTCGATGATTCTATTTTGTTTCTTATAACAGAATAATTAACTTAAGTTCATTGCTGACACGTATGATTGGTCAACATACATATGTGATCGCATATATATATTATCTCCTATCGCATATGTGATATGTTAAAGGAAAATGAGTCAAAAGTCGCAACAAATGAATGTTTGCGACTCAAGGATATATTGAATACAATGTCCTGAAATTAGGTTCATTTGACTAAAAGTGCTAAACCGTTCAAATAACAGAACATGTGTTTTGTGAATAAATAAGTTTAACAAATATTAATTTTCCAACTTGTGACTCATTTTCCTGAAACACATAACATATATAATGGGTTAAGAGTATTAAAGTAGAATCTTATTGTTCTAGGTTTCCTTTATCTCGGAGCCAGGACTTTGAACAAAAATAAAAACAACGCCATTTTCATTTGCAATTTAGACGCCAAATATTTATTCTTATTTTATAGGATAGTACTACTCTCTAGTCCCTTGAAACCTCTCCATATAGAAACCAGAAAATGAGGAATTTGCAGTCAATAGAGATAAAAAAAGAAACATTTTCGTTTAGCGAAAATTGAATTGGCATGAGAGTTTACTTTCTCTGCTTAACAAGGTCTCTGACCCTTGGCTCGGGGGGAAAGGCAGAGGTCGAGAAACCTGTCGAAGATTTATGAGCGACTTCACTTAGCTACTTCCCCTGGAATAAACCTCGAGCTTATTTGTTTAAGTCTCGATTGTGTAGACATCAAGTCTCAACATACTTATTCCTGGCAAACATAACCCCAGGAAGTGATTTACATGAAGCGAAAGAATCACTGGATGCTATCAAAGCCCTGAATTGGGACGTTAAGGGATACTGTATTTTGGTAATGGAAATATCATGTCTCAGGAATCGCAAATGAGATCAAGCCAATTCAAAACAATAGGACACTTTATATATGTATTTTAAGTTTGATATTTTTAGTTTTGAGAAAGGTTTTGAGAGTTTGTGATATCTCTGGGTGGACAATTACTAGTAAAGTAGCTAAATATACTGTATATTATGTTGACCTTAGAAATGCATGGATATATTTAATACACTGTTTTGATATTTGATACATATGTATATATGCTACAGGAAGCGTTAGGCAAGCCCCAAAATGAAATAAATTCCCATAAATCTATTCAAAAATAGAAAGTTTGTGACTCATTTTCCTAAATCACATCACACCTGGGGATAGTGACTTTTGGTAATGGAAATATCATGTCTCAGGAATCGCTTGTTCTGCCTATTGCCCTGAGGGATAATATATATATATACGACCAGACCTAGTTACTTTGTGCTTTCTTGCGCAATAGGGGATTTGCATATGCCAGTGTGCATGTCTGTTAAATTGCATGCTGGTATGGATTCTGTTGAAATCTGACATAAAAATATCTGACAATATTTTATCGTAAATTGCTAGAATGTTTGCACCAATTTCAGAGCTTGTATTAATCATCTATGAAAACCAAATGCATGATGGGACAGATGGGACTTGTGAGATAGAATTATGTATAAGACATGGATATTGACAATAGAGCATTGGCAAATAGTCCATGCTGAACATAACAGGTTTTCTATGCGTTTTGCACTATACCATTAGTTCCATAATTCCATGCGAATCCAGAAGCAAAACCGCAAGATTTGATGGCAATTTTGAGTGGTCTTAATTAGGCTATTATTCTGTATAAATATGGATTGTTTTTCTCATTTTCAATGACACTCCCACCAAAATTAAGAGGGAAATGTCTGTAGATGCTATTACAATGAATATCATTGTCAATTCCTATACAGTGAGGTTGAAAAGTGGTCAATAAATGGTGTTTCTCTCTCTATTGCGTTCTTCGATGTATCGGGTATGACGTAATTGGTGCTGAGGAAGTAGCCTGTCGGCTTTTTCACAGAAAAAATCAGTAGTCATATCTCGCCAAGATTCAAAATGGCGGCTATGCAAATCCCCTATACAATGCCATACATCCAGTAGCAATAACACCCAGATGCTTTTGAAGCATCTAGAAGCATGATTTCAATGGACCTTGAAGTTTTAGTTTCGGCATGCAATCTGGTTATTTTATGATCAGCCTAGTATCCAGACGATATACTAGAATTCAGAGATTGCGTGATGGAAACCATAAGAATCAATTCACTGCTCTCTGTTTACTACAAGTGTTATTGTTGTTGCTTAAGAACCTATGATAAAATGGTTTAAAAGATAGAATACTGGTAAAATAGTTTATGAAAATATGTTTGATAACTCAGGAAATCACATTTCATTCTAAATATTTTATGAATCAAAACCATTAATCTATAGAAGTTCACTAATGTGAGTAATAAGTTAATTTAGTGTCCGATCACGAAGTCCGAAGTGAAACAATAACAGTATAGCTTAGATAAGAAGTGTAGATACAATACAGAATTAAACAATAATTGGAAATACCTTGACTATGATACGAAGGTTACCACTCATACCCGCCGATGTATACAGTTAAAGTCATCAGGTTTCTTTGGTATTTCTTATACAATATATTACATATTCACATATGTGTGTATATTTATATTATTCTCCTTAAAACAACAACAAAGGAGCCTGGGTCAAAAATATAAATGGAAGTTTTTTGTGAAAGAAAAGAACATTTGGGTTCCATTGAATGATAATACCCTATCTTATTTCATGCCAACGTAATGTATAGCTGTTAATCTGAGAACAGTTTTAATTTGAAAACAGATTATGTATGGTGACAGGCCTAAGTGATTGATATTTTCCACTGGTTCGGAAACCATTTGCGATGATAGAGTGCTTCAATTTGTGGGAAAAATCTCCAGCTTTTCAGAACATCGTACTGTCGACTCCTATGAAGAAATTGGTAGCCAGTCCTAATGCATTCATTTGTCATTGGAGCCTGATTTAGATTGGAAAGAGGGAACATTCTGTTACAATTACACAATTAGTTACATTCTTAAGAGAAATTTTAAAAAGAATCTTTCTAAAAGCTGCATTTCCAAGTAATCGACCGAAAACAATTTTTCTCAATTCTGCCCTCCATTTGTTCCCCGAGGAATTAACAGCTTTCCCTCGAATTTTGATTTACTTTTTTATTTTTGCTAGCAACTAGGGATAAAAAGGATTAATAATACAATTTGTTAGTCTCTTAATTCAAGTATTTTTAATTTAATCTAAGATTCCCCAAGTAAGATGATGAAAGAGAGAAGTATTGAAAAAAAGGATTCCGGTATTCGCCAAAAGTATTAATTAGAAAAGTAATTTGGGTTTGCACTATTTCTTATTATTCCAAATGAAACCAATGTGGTTGGACAATTTCTACTTCTCGCAAGTCTCCAATTGGTGTCGAAATTAATTACTTATTTCTACAAAGACACAATCAGTAGTTGAAACACTGAAGTGAATGAAGGATGAGGATGGATGAAGGATGAAGGATTTGCATGTGCCACTGCGCATGTCTGTTACTGTGTAACATGGGATGGATTCTGTACAAATCTGACGTACAAACATTTGGCAAAATGTCCATCGAAAATTGCAAGAATGTTTTCACTAATATCAGAGTTTGTATAAATGTCCCATGAAAACCAAATGCATGATGGGAAAGATGAAGGCTTGGGAAACATGTATCATACATGGATATTGATATTAGGACATTGATGAATAGTCCATGATGAACATGACTTGTTTTCTATAGATTCGAAACTGTTCCATTAGTCCCATAACTCCAAGCGAATTTAGTTTCAAAATGGCGGCTATGCAAATCCGCTATTACCATATTGTGCCTACCTTTTAATGAAACAAGAAAAGTCAATTATGAGTTTGCATTTTTGTCAGCAGTTCTCCTGTATAGAGGACATCCATTAGAAAACAAACTGTCCCGCAGCTGGTTCATCGGAAATTTATTTCCTGTAATTCCAATTATGTTTTTGTATCCTCAGAGGGGACGGCATAAGAATACATTTGACAGCTTGCTATAATTTCCGTCTGATTGTTCTAATTTAGGAACTGAATTCTTTACTGTAGTCACGCCTTTGATGCCTAAAATCATCCTATAAAGATAACTCTGTGGGTGAAGGGACCGGCAAATGTACAATAGGGGACTTGCATGTGCCACTGCGCATGTCATTTTGCAAACATTTACCAACATTTCTATAGTAAATTGCAAGGATATTTTCACTAATATCTTGAGTTAGTTAAATATGCCATGCTGATAAAAAAAAACAAAAAAAAAACAACATGCCATGCTGAACATGACATGTTTTCTATAGCTTTTACACTGGCATGCATGATTTCCCATAATTCCATTCAAATCAAGATTTAATAAGGCGAAGATGCAAATCCCCTATTGTACATCATCTCACCCATGTATACGGGTCAGATTGTCAGAAAATGTACAATTCGCCTTCACCTATTTTCTCAAATAACCCACATTTAAGAAAAAAATAAGCTTCAAAATGCAGTTTAACATAACAGAATTGATGCTTTAAATCAATGTGATACAAAATATACACAGATGTACCCGGTATTCATCATTTTTCAGCCTAATTTAGAAGAATTTCCTAAATGTGTAGAGCTGCCAATTGTACATTTTCTGACGATCTGAGCCATACGATATGTATATTAAATGATGGGGAATAGTGTTCATCTATATTCACACTTGAGCCTAAAACATTCTATCTTGATTTTACCTTGAAATATTGTGTCTAAAATCACGAGAGGTGGCCATTTTGTTTTGCGTATTTTTGTACTTTCCTGACCTCCCGTCAAACTTTTGATATGTTGTTCAGAACATCTGAAATTACTAGGAACAGCTAGGAACAAAACGTATTGTTGGAATTTGTTCCAGGTTGGGCTATTTTTGAGCTTATATGTGATGTGTTTTAGGAAAATGAGTCATAAATCGCAAAATTGATATTTTTCATATTGTTTTTGTCACAAGATCCCTTTATTGAAATGTTATGATTTTTTAGAGGGTTTAGTACTTATAGTTATATAAATCCATGTAACAAATTTCGGGACATTGTATTAAGTATATCCCTGCGTTTTGAAGGCCTTTGTATGGAGTATATTTAGTTACTTTACTGATAATTACCCATCCAGAAACATTGCAAACTTTTTTCCAAAAACAAAAATATCAAACATAAAACATAGAAAGGCTTCTTAAATGTCCTGCATGTTTACTATCATTGGAATCGGCTTGATATCCTCTTTTTAGGTATGATGATATCTCAAAATCCATATTTTGCGACTTATGACTCATTTTCCTAAAACGGATCACATATTGACTCTACTGCTGGGCCATTACTAATTATTTCGGCACTCAATGAAACATCTGTTATGACTACTATCCATTAGAGGAACCATCATATGGGTCAGATTTTCAGAAAATGTAAAATTCAACTTCGCCAATCTTCTCAAATAACCGAAATATCAGATGAAAATAAAGTTCAAAATACAGTTCAACCTAACCAGACAGATTGCTAGAATCAATGCAATTGCGAATATACTTGAATGTACCTAATATTGGCCAAATTGCAGCCCAATTAGCAGAATATATTAGATGTGTACAGCTGTCAATTGTACATTTTCTGAAAATCTGACCCATATGGTGCATGTTGTACTAATGAATGGTAAAACATCAGAGTAGCAGCCACTCACCGGGAAGCCTTCAGATTGAGGCAGAAGAGACCAAAGTGCCCAGGTGATGGGAAAGGAATATGGAATTGATTTCCCCATGGTTATTTTTCGATGAGTGTCTTCGACAACAAGTGTTTTTATTTCCTTTTGAAGTACAATTACAGAATCAGGAAAATGGACATACTTACACAGTTCTCCCAAGAGTGCCTAACATATAGAAAACATACTCCTCTCTAGGAGCAAGCCTGTGAGTTATCTAAATGAGCTCTACAAAGAAATATTTAATATATGGGACAAATATTACTTTAATCTCAAACCAACGACTGCTTCTCAAATAAGAAAAGAGAGACTTTGGTATAACAGGTTGATAAAATACAAAGGGCTACGTTCCTATACCCATCATGGGAAAATGAAGGAATATCGGTAGTAGGTGACATAATAACCCCCCCCCCCCCCCCCCAAAAAAAAAAGAAAAAAAAAGAGTGCCTAACAATTTTGAATTACATTTCATACTAATTTGGTCAATAATGGTGCAGAGTATTAAGTCAGGATTGCTTTCTTATTCCTTTTTTCATTTATAAAAATGAATAAATAAATTAATGTATAAAAACAGAATGCATGTCTTTTCAAAAAGAAATACCAAACTGGTCGGCTTATTGATTTGGAATTATAGATGTTTTGCTGGCTGTAATCATACTTATTTGTCCCCCCCCCCACTATTGAAACTATCATATAATGGACTCCTATATTCCTATATCCAAAATGTTCTAGCGTTAAGAAATCCTAGCTCAGCATCCATTAGATGCAGTTAGCTTAGTTAGACACATCAGTGGGCAGAAAATCATGGCTATTCCTAGTTGAATTAATCCCGTGAGCCCACGTCATAAAAATGTTTCATTGTACGAACTCCTGCATTTCATACTTGATCACTCTTATTTTTTACTTTGCTGTATAAACATCCTGAATAAAAAAGGAAATATGAACTACTGTATTGATGAAGATATGTTTTGGAGTCAACAAACATAAAACATGGTAGTTAGAGACAGCATGGAATTCTAAACTATATCATCCGTGAGCCCATACCACTGAAGCAGACCTGTTTTACAAATCAGACATTGTATCGGTTACATGACTAGTTGTTAGTATAATTGTATTTGTTTATTTGAACGTAGCTAAAACACCCTCCGTTCCCTTTAAAAAATAAAATATCACATTTGTTGATATGCTGTATAAGTATTCTAAATAAAACAAAAAAAAACGGACCGGAGTTTATCATCTTATCCCGTTGCTAAATGGTGACAACACCATAGGCGAAAGTATACAAATAGAAAAAGAAACATTCATCGAGTAGTGATTTCCAAATAACGCAGGAGGAAATTCTGCTGACATCATGTACAACTCAAGAACAGCACGACCAGCAGGTTGTGGGTCTGATGGTCAGAAAATGTACAATTCACTTTCAGCAAATCTCTCAAATTTCCCACATTTAAGACAGAAATTAGGTTCGAAATATAATTCAACTTAACCAAAACATTGTTTAAATCCCCTAATACCAAATATACTCAGATATACCCAGTATTTACCCTTTGTTTTAGCCTTATTCAGCAGAATTTACTCAAATGTGTAGAGCTGACAATTGTACATTTTCTGAAAATCTGACCCTAGTATGAAAACCTCCCACTCACTCGCATCGACTTTATTCATGCCGCTTCTGTCCTTAAGAATGGCTGAATTTTATGGATAGGTTTTCTTCTAAAAGCTTTTTAAATTTCAGGTCAGTGTATTGTGTTTATGCCGTCCATTTTCCAGAGAGTTTACAAAGTAACACCACCTGAGGATAGGGTCGCCTTACACGCCTACGTCTAGATTATTCATCTACACAAACCCAAACTCCGAGATTTTTTTTACAGCATTATAGGACTACATTATTGATGGGAAATACCCAGAAAAATTAATTGTGTTGGTTGAGTGCATTAAGAATGCCTCGACAAATAATTTAGTATTGACGAATTGTTGTTTTTATAATCCTGTACACGTATACTTTTATCAATTTTAAATAAATGTATAGAAGGCAAAAAAAAGGTTAGTTCATCACACTGAGGGTGCATTGTACTATACATGATAAGATCATACCTTATCAATAGGCCTCGTAACACCCTCTTAAAGTTACGACTACGAGGGCTTTATGACATATATTGTTACATTGCAACTCATGCATTTCTGCGAGGTAAGAGGTCTCTCAGTTCTCTCAGACTAGTGAGTGAGTGAGATTGGCTGTTTTACGCCCTTATCAACACATTTAAGATGGTTATACCAAGGGCGGGAGAGCTAAGAGGGAGGCAGTTTAAGAAATAGAGATAGAGAAGAAGGGCGAGAGAGATAGAGAAAAAGAGACAGAAAGGCACTTTATGGTCATACCCAGGACCACTCTCTCAGACTAGACTCAGAAAATAATCATATATAGTGCAATGCAAGTTTTGCTAAGAGGGAGTTACCTGGCCTCTAAGAGTGGTTTAACACACAATCGTATATATTGCAATGCACCCTATCACAAAAATAGCTCTAGGATTCAGCTTGTGGGTCAGATCTTCAGAAAACGTACAATTCGCCTTCACCAACCCTCTCAAATAACCAAATTTAAGATGACAATCAGGTTCAAAATAGAGTTCAACATAACAAGACAGATTTATTGAATGAATACAATACAGAATATACTCAGTTATACCTAGTGTTTATCAATTTTCACTCTAATTTAGCAGAATTTGATTGATGTATACAAATGTAGATTGTGCATTTTCTGAAAATCTGACCCATGTATGAATGGCAATATGTGCCCCTTTATGACCCACTGAAGACCCGCGCCTCATTATTGAAGGCGTTCTTTTTGTGGAAGACTTTATTGATTAGAACTCCTCCCTCTCATCTTCAGTGACCCAGTTTATTGCTACAGGAACAACTTTCAGAGACAACTTTCAGTAATATGTATATATGTGATGCGTTACAGAAAATGAGGCACAACACTCAAAATTGATATTTGTCATAGTGTTTTGTTTAAAGATCTCTTTGTAGGAATGTTCTCATCTCTGGGGTACGTATCTTTTATAGTTGTATGAATGTATTTACCAAATTTCAAGACACTGTATTAAATATATTCATGTAGTTCTAAGGTCATCTTAAAGAGTATATTTAGCTACTGTAACTAGTAAATGTTCACCAAAAAATATTACAAACTTTTCTTTTCAAAATCAAAATATCAAAATTAAAATATAGAAATATTTATTAGATGTCCTACTTGTTTACTCTCATTGGAATCATCTAATCATTTGAAATATGGTGACATCTCAAAAAATATCATTTTTGTGACTTGTGACTTATTTCCTGAAACACATCATATATTCATCATTTCAAGGTGGCGGGGGGAGGGGGCAACCTTGATAGACCTTCAAACAACCTCAACTACACCTTTGATAGCTGCCAGCTTATTACAGTTACGTGCTTATAAACATATTTGTCACATATATGGGACAGATTATCAGAAAATGTACAATTGGCAGCTCTACACATTAAGGAAAGTCTGCTAAATTTGGCTAAAAATGTTGAATACCGGGTATATCTGAGTATATTTGGGATCGCATTGATTTATAGTATCTGTTCTGTTATGTTAATCAGCATTTTGAAGCTCATTTCTGGCCTAAATTTGGGTTATTTGAGAGGATTGGTGAAGGTGAATTGTACATTTTCTGAAAATCTTACCCTTATATAGATATGTATATAAAGAGTGAAGCCATGCCCCACCTAGGGGATGTAAAACTTTGCAATTTTTTCTGGCTGGGCAATTACTAGTAAAGTAGCTAAATATAATCCATAGGATGATCTTTGAAATGCAAGTACATATTCAGTTCACAGTCTTGAAATTTGGGACATGTATTTATGTTACTAAGAGCACTTAACCCCTCCGAGAATTACTGATTTCCAACAGGGAAAACTTGTGAATAAATCACTTTGAATAATATCATCTTTTGCGGCTTGTGACTCATTTTCCTGAAACACACCACATTTATATTCATTTGTATGAAAAGCCTCTCAGTGTAACACTCCAATACATTGAATGGGTTGCCTTAACGAGGACATCAGAATGTACTCTTTCCACGCGGGTAAATCAATGGTTGTGACAGCCGGTTGACAGGCCGTGTGCCCCTTCTACCCACATCATCTAGACTACAAATGTTCTTAGGGACTTATATCTCTGACAGATGTGAATGGACACGTCCAGGGATGCCCCCAGAGGAAGGTTAGATGTACTTATCCCAACGTCTTCATAATGTGATTATGTGTCGAGGAAGGGAAGGACATTGTTTATACACACAAGGGTCAGATCTTTAAAAAATGTACAATCGGTAGATCTACACATTTAGTAAATTCTGCTAAATTTGACTGAAGATTGGTCAATACTTGGTATATCTAAATATAGTGGATATTGCCTTGAGTCAAACAATCTGTTTAACAACGAGTGCTTTCATAAGTTTGAATGTCAGCGGTAATCTTAGTAAAAAAACCCATATTGGTTGCCATGACAACCCTACATAACTCACTAGTGAAATACGCACTATGCGTAACTCACCCTAGACACGTTGTTTTCAGAGCAATGCATGTGCAAAAAAAACTCTGTATAATGACAGCATACCCTGAATAGAACATATTGGTCAGATTTTCAGAAAATGTACAATTCACCTTCACTAATCCTCTGAAATAATCCGAATTTCTGACGAAAATAAAGTCCAAAATACAGTTTAACATAACCAAACAGATTGCTAGAATCAATGCAATGACGAATATTCTCGAATTTACCTAGTATTGGCCAAATTGCAGCTTAATTTAGCAGAATTCACTAAATGTGTGCAGCTGCCAATTGTACATTTTCTGAAAATCTTACCTATATAGTCCAGGAACAAGATGTAAAAAAGGCACTTCCAGTCCCAGCCAGATCTTCGACAACTTAAGATGACAAAAGAAATCTAGGGAATCCAAGATTAAAGAAGATTATATAGTGAATATACAATAATGCGATGAGATGAAGGCTTGAGATTGCCAACACAATATAGTATTTCTATTTATACATATTTAGTGGCATTTTTTCTTTATAGTACACAATATCTATATAATTCAAACGCTTATCCATAATTCAGGTTTTTAAGACAGAGTAAAAATACATGCCCTCACTCAGAATCACTATCAAGTGTGAGAGTTGATGAGCTATTAAAAGAAGCTAGTGTGGGAAGAGGTTGAGGAGGAGAGATCCCGATGAATGTAGACTTAAAAGACCATGTTCCCCCTGTAGGCGTATGGCACAAGCGACTATTCTTTATGATACAAGGCTCTAGACAGAATTCAAAGAAGCCACAGCCTTTTTGTGGATAACTGCTCATAGTGATGTGTCACAAGGCCCAACATTTTGAGATACCATTATATTTGAAAAGATGAGCTCAAGCGGATTCTAATAAGTGCTTCTATATTTTTTATGCTTTTCATGCAAGAAAAGAATGCTTTTCTTGATGGTCACTGCACTGTAGTAAAGTAGTTACATATATACTTCCAAGGATAACTTCGGATATGCATAGATATATTCAATACACAGTCTTGAGATTTGGTACTTGTATCCATGCTACAAGCAGGACTAAGCATCCCAAAGATGAGAACATTCCAAAAAGGAGATCTTGTGAATAACGTACTATAAAGAAAGATCAATTTTGCGAATGCTGACTCATTTTCCTGTGACACATCACATACCGCCTAGTAATATGCGATATATAGCCCATCGTGCACGCCAGTGGTGTATTTATAGAGAGAATGGAACGAGCCAGCAATAATCAGAAATGTATTGGACGAGGTTTGTCCACATAAGCATGATGCCGTAGGCAGAGTGATTATGTGGAAAAATCAAGTCCAAGAAATGTTTAGATTATTGCAGGCGAGTTCCATTCTATATTTATCATAATGGGCATAAAACTTGGTGCATAAAACTGCATAAAAGTGGCCGACTTGGTGAAGAAGTAGTTCATATAGGACACGTCCTATATGAATATTTTTATAGCACCCCACTTATAGCACCTCTCATATGGAATGCGCATTATGATAAAGGGATTTATTTTACAGTTAGATGAATCCTTCAGTTATAGCTGCATTCTCAGCTATTATGACTGACACAATCTTACCAAATTAACTCATATTATGATTTATAGGACTGGATTCATCAATATTCTACTGCTCTTATATGTTTATATACAAGAATTTGAAGTAGAGTCTGTCCAACGAAAACAGCTGCCGTTGAGTGATAATAAGTGAAGTTTTTTACCAACGTTAACTGAGAGTGCAGCTTTAACCAAGAAAAATAACCTAATGCACTGGATTCCGATCACTTTATTCCTATAATTCTTTATCTCATTTGCCATGAGCAGCCCAATCAGTCTAGCATGTGGCCTTAACCTAATTGATGATATCGTTTCTGGCTGAAGACTAATGAGCAAAAGGTTTCTTCTTTGTCTGCTTGCCGGGACGTGGTTGGATCAGGGCTGAGGGTCATATAGTGCACCTGAGACAGGCAAATGTGAATAAACCTTAGTTCACCTGGAAAACCCCTGATATCTTGGGACATGATTAGTGAATGGGAATATTGATCTTAATCATACTGAAGCCAATCATATATAATAGTTGCATTTATATCTTACTCATTTATTCATGACATAACCAGGTTCCTGCGTGCAACCCCTACCCCCACCCCACGGGGTATAGGGTAATGTCCTGGGCATGTTAGGACATATGATGAAATCCCTGACCCCCCAGCGCAAGACATTTTTGTAAATCCCCAACACCATTAGGCGCATTCTTTAAACCCTGTGATACAGCAGTAAAGTAGGAGAAATTCCCGATTGGGTGGGGGGCATATTGTCTTGGACATCCCCCTACCATTCCCCCTTATCCCTGGGGATGGGTTTACAATTGACAAGTGCATGGGAGGTGCAACATAGGGGGTACAAAAGAATATTCATACTCAAATTTGTGGTTCATAATTTTTAGATACAAGATTAGATGGGTAATCAAAACAGAATTACAATGGATTATTTTTCAATACGATTCTTTGCTATGTCCATGTAATAAAAAGCAAATGAACTTGGAGCTAGCTAGTAATTTGATATTTATTTACGAGATTTTCAGATCTTTTCCACTAAATATTCAATTATTAGCATTGAGTTCTATATTTTCTATATTTCCTCTGTTAACCTGATTAAATATGAGATATTACAGAAAAATGAGATATAAGTCGCAAAAAATGAATTTGAGATACCATCATATCTGAAACGATGAGATCAAGCCGATTGGAATAATGGTAAACATTGATTAGTGCATCTAATAAGTTCTTCTATATTTTTTTATGCATGGAAAAGGCAATATTTCTTGAAGGTCAATCATTAGTAAATTAGTTGAATAAAGTGATTCAAGATGACCCGAGTCATTTATATAATATAAGGGTCACGTCTTCAGAAAATGTACAATCGGCAGATCTACATCTGAAAAAATTAGACTGAGAAATGGTCAATACTATATCTGAGTATATTTGATGTTGCCTTAATTCAAACAGTCTGTCTGGTAATATTGAACTAAACTTTGAACCTTGTCTTGTCTTACATTTAGATTATTTGAGAGGATTGGTGAAGGGGAATTGTGCATTTTCCGGCGATTTCACCCAAAGCTGACTCATTTTTTTTTATCGACATGAGTAACGTTACAGCTTTAATTTTAAGTTCACGCTGTTAAAAACACAGAAAACCAGAATAATATAACCAAGCATCGTATATAAGGTATCTACAATTATATTATGCCCATAGTTTGTTTGTTTGTTTTATTCACAAGCTCACGTATCAAATACAACATTTTCAGCCTATATAAACATAATTAAATAATAATAATACAAATTACTTTATGAAATCATACATTCACTATTCAAATTAATTACATAATTAAGTTATAGTCAAATAAGTCAATCATTCTGATGCGACACATAATATTATACAGGTAAACTTTTTCCCTTTTTGGGTATAAAGGAAAACAATGAGTGATTTGAGAAAGATGATGTGAGATTTAGTTATCATAAGAAGAACCACGCCATGCAATCGGTACAACCAACCAACCTAACCCCTCTCACCCAACAATATCAAATAGCACAATTACTTGGTCCAAGACAACATGCTTACACAAGATAAGCTTTGTTTCTTCAGGAATATCGACATAGCAACCACCAGGCACGTCTCGCTTAAATCCTCCCTGGATTATGATAACAAGAAGGGTATATGTGATGTGTCACAGGAAAATGAGTCACAAGTAGCTAAAAATGGATTTTGAGATATTATCATATTTGAAAAGATGAGATCAAGCCGATTCTAATAAATGTAAACAGCATGACATCTAATAAGTATTTCTATATTTTAAGTTCGATATTTCTATATTTGAAAGCAAAATTTGCAATGTTTCTGGATGGACATTAAATAGTAAAATAGCTAAATATCCCTTATAAGATGACCTTTAGATATGCATGGATATATTTAATACTGTCTTGAAATGTGGTAAATGTATTAATGGTACAAAAAGCGTATAGTATCCCCAAAATGAAAACATTCCAACAAATACATCTTGTGAATAAAACACATTAAGAAATATCAATTTTACGAATTGTGACTCATTTTCCTTTAACACATCACATATCTATCCTCACACTATAGACACACCTGAAACAATGTATTCATCCTAGCCGTGCAAGTCTGCTACGATCACAAACTTTCTTCAGACAAAAGGAGTTAGATACGTGAGTTGGGATTCTTCTCCTACGTGATAAGGGCGCATTAAAGATAGCCAAGGGCGTCGCTCTGGCTCGCTTGATATAGAATCTCTGGCTTGTGAAAATACGATTAAACTTTTTACTTTTTGTATTAACATATTTATACAGCCATCAGTGATAATGATATACAAGGCTCACGGGGACTATTGTCTAGCATTGTCCATGATCTTCCACCAGGGGCTGTCAGGTGCAGTGCTACTACTATGGAAGGAAAGGAGCGATGCATGAGTAATTTTAAGCCGTGGACACACACAGCCGATTTGGCTCCCGATTGCCCCCCCCCCCCAATTTGGGTCTCCTGATGAATCCTATGGTTTCATTTCAAATGCTGGTTTATTTTTTTGAAATAACATAAACCAGGATTGGAAATGAAATCCTAGGATTCATCAGAAGACCCAAATCGGGGGGCAATCGGGAGGCAAATCAGCTGTGTGTGGGCAGGGTTTTAATGCTGTTATCCGATTTTCTAATATATGTTCTGTTATCAGCGCATAGGTAAATACATAGACAGAACTACCCGGAATTTGAGGCGGGAGTGAATATTCACCGATGACGGTCAAGGGGCGGTAGCCCCGCGACCGTCATGGGTGAATATTCACGACGCCGAGAATTTAAGGGTTGTTCTGTGTTTATTTCACCCCGCACACTAAACTCATGTTAAATTAACATGATGTACAGTGATTTTGAGAAATAAATCGCTTCGAAAACATCTCTCCGAAAAAGGACCGGAACTGGCGAAGATCAGAAAGCACGCATGCGCACAGTGTACAAAAAACTAGGTCGGCGGTGTATTGCCCGTAAGCAATATCACATCAGTTACTGACCAGCTAAACAATATCCAGAGTCTATGTTATCTCTATGGGCTGAGCATATCGAGGGTGAAATAAAGGTTGATATCATTATACAGATTGATTGATTGATTGGTTGAAGAGTTTTTATTGCAGGAAATGACATTACACCAAGTTGGATGTTTTTCTCAGACATGCCTGATTTCGAAAAAAAAGTATAAATTCGTCTAAATTATTACACTAAATTAATTTGACAAAGTCAGATAATGATAAATCATAATTTGTTTGACCAGCTAGATTAAGAATAACATTGATAAGAGGTGTCCCAGATGCTTGGTAAGTGAATAATTATGTTTCTCTTTTCCTCCTCTGCTCTTTATTACTATTTATTCAGAAATCTAAATAACATGCAGAGTCTGTTATAGTTATAAAACGCCTTTTATATATAAAAAAGAAGAATTCTATATAGACTATAATAGGGAAGCCGTGGACACACACAGCCGATTTGGCTCCCGATTGTCCCCTGATTTTGGTCTTCCAATAGATTAAGACTTCATTTCCAATCCCGGTTGATTTCAAAAACAGAAACCAGGTCTTGAAATGAAATCATAGGATTTATCGGGAGACCAAAATCGGGGGGCAATCGGGAGCCAAATCGGCTATGTGAGTCCACGGCTTAAACTGTACAACTGTTCAGCGCACATGCACATCGGGTTCTTGGAGACATATTCCAGTATTCCCGAAAGAAATTAGACAAAGAAATAGTCAGATGTCAAAATCCCAAGGTAGATATCCCCAATCATTTTGGACGTACGATATTAGACGATAGACAATCAGTAATTGGAGGTCAGGGATGCCAGGAACAAGGTATATATATATGGGTCAGATTTACAGAAAATGTACAATTGGCAGATCTACACTGTTGGGTAATTCTGCTAAATTAGACTGAAATTTCGTCAATATTAGGTAAATTCGAGTATATATCTGGCATTGCATTGATTCTAGCAATCTGTTTGGTTAGGTTGAACTAGATTTAGAACTTTATTTTCGTCTGAAATGTGGGTTATTTGAGAGAATTGGTGAAGATAAATTATACATTTTCTGAAAATCTGACCCATATATATAGTAGTTCAAGCTAGGAACAAAACAGCATGATATAAAAGTAGTTAGGGAATCTGCAATAATTAGAAATAAAAAAAGGTGCTGAAAAGATTCAGTGATTTTGAAACTGGATACAGTAATTGTTAAGAACATTTAATAAAAGGGCTTGTTGGCTCTACTAAAACCGAATAAAGGCGTTTGATAAAACGATCGACTGAAGAGGGGCTATGTTCTGAAACGTTATGATAAAGGAGCTGACCCTAAATGTCTATAATTGTTTATGTTAAAAATCATTTTCATGAACCGGCCGGAGGTACAGATTTCATGTGTAAAAATGCATACAACGGGGGTGACTTTTCTTGAAAAGTCTTACATAATCCATTGTGTTACATTGTAGTACTATAATTAGAATTCAGTATTATCTACTGTTAATTGATAAATTCGACCGCTGTAAACAATCAAATTCCAAGTACGTATGAACTTGCACAGAATGTAACGTAAACTGACAGAAATGTAAACTTAGCGGAAAATCCATTATTGTAAAGTTAAAGATATCCCTGGTATAACCAGAGCGATATGATGAACCCATTCTGCTAAACTAGGCAGAAAAATGATTAATACTAGGGATATCTGAGTATATTTACCATTGCCTTGATTCTTAGAATCTATTCTGTTATGTCGAACTGTTGATATGACTGAACCTTATTTCTGTCTCAAATTTGGACTATTTAAGAGCATTGGTGGAGGCGAATTGTACATTTTCTGACGGATTGACCCATAGTCTATCACACTCATTGCTCCCCAACCCGTGTGATATCACTTTCAACCAACTCCTCAGTTAACCTCTATTTCTTTTCTGATGAAAGGAAAATGGGGAGAGCGCAAAAAGAGGGTTACTAAGTGCACTTTTTAGGGCCAGCACTCGTTCTTTTTCCTCCCAAGCCTCTTAATTGTGGCTTCCTGAAAAGGGGGACAAATATTGCAGTCCTGAAAAGCTTAATCTTTTTAATCTTAAAGAATCTTTAAAAGAGTCAGTTGTCCAGGATTTTTGTGGACCATATTTTAAAAACCTGTCATAGTTTGGCTTCGTTAATCATTTTTATATTTATTTCTTGTTGTTTGTCCCAGTATTAGCTTATTTGTAAATAACTGCGAGTAGAATTCTTTTTTTTTCATTATTTCATTTAGAGACCAAGTCATTAGGCCTATATTGTTCACATGAAAAAACGCAATGTCCTCCAAGAATAAACGACATAAGAAAAATAACTCCACTCATCTCAAGAAAAACAATATTATACATCTCTTAGATCAACCATCAAGTGTTTATCAAGATCTATACGCATCCAAATCAATTCAAGACTTTACATCAATTACAATCCCAAACTCACACACATTTAACTATAATTATACTCTACCGTGTATGTACAAATACCCAAAGGGGGAATGTTTAACAGCAAGGTTTCCGCTGACTTCTATTCTATGCTATCAAAACAATGAAATAACCCTGGGCCAAAGCCTTATATGGGTCTGATTTTCAGAAAATGTACAATTCGCCTTCACCAATCCTCTCAAATAACCCACATTTAAGACAAAAATGAGCTTCAAAATGCAGTTTGACATAGCAGAACTGATACTTTAAATCAATGCGACACCAAATATACCCAGATATATCCAGTATTCTTCATTTTTCAGCCTAATTTAGGAGAATTTCCTAAATTTGTAGATCTGCCAATTGTACATTTTCTGAAAATCTGACCCATATAACGATGAAAACAGTGTGTTAAGTGGTAGCTCTAGGTAAGAAATGAGGTTTTAAAATCAAATACCAGACAAACTTGACAGATCCTCGACGGAGCGACGGTGTCATATGAGTCAGATTTTCAGAAAATGTACAATTGGCAGCTGTACACATTTAGTAAATTCTGCTCAATTAGGCTGCAATTTGGTCAATACTAGGTAGATTTGAGTATATTTGGCATTGCATTGATTGCAGCAATCTGTTTGGTTAGGTTGAACTGTATTTTGAACTTAATTTTCGTCTGAAATTTGGGTTATTTGAGAGGATCGGTGAAGGTGAATTATACATTTTCTAGCGACTTAACTCATCATATATTGAGGATATTTATCTAAATACCCTTATAAAAAGGACATAAGCTGTGACATTGACATCACAGGATAAGTAGGCTGGGGCCAGATCGGAAGCAAAAGACTCATATATTCGAAATTTATTTTGTCTTTATTTGTTTGCTGCGAGGCAAGCTGAAATAAAAAGGGAAGTAAAATTCTGCAGATAATGCGGTTCCCACTCGGAGACAGAAGGCAATCTTCATATATGGTTGTTTCTTTGTTAGTTTAAGACGCATTTATTCCGCTAAAGCTTTATGACAGCGATATGCTGATGTCATCAGCTAATCCAGATTAGATTGAATCTACATTAATAAATGTGATGTGTTTCAGGAAAATGAGTCACAAGTCGCAAAATTGAAATTTTTCAAAGTGGTTTTTTTTGCAAGATCTCTTCATTGAAATGTTCTGAATCTTAGAGGGTTTACCACTTGTAGTCATATCAATCAATGTACCAAATTTCAGGACATTATATCAAATAATATCCTTATAGCGTTTTTAAGGCCTTCGTATGAAGTACATTTAGGTACTTTACATACTTTACCATACCATACGATACCATACTTTACCATCCAGAAACATTGCAAACTTTTTTTTTTCAAAATAAAAATATCAAACTTAAAGTATAGAAGTACTTATTAGATATACTAGTGTTTAATATCATTGGAATCAGCTTGATCTCCACTTTTCAAATATGGTGATATCTCAAAATCCATATTTTGCGACTTATGATTCATTTGCCTGAAACGATCACAACTGGAGAAATTATATAACAACCTACATGTTCGTTATTTCAGTCAGAATTGCAATATAATTTGGATTCCAGAATGAATAATGAAGCTATAATAGTGTATCGTTCCGTGCACCATTGCTTAATAATAAAGGCGAGGATCCCAGTTTGAAAAATTAAATGGCATGAGGTATCTATTCAAGTATTAAATAAAAGTATAAATTGTTTAACAAAAAATCATGAAAGATCACGCACTGGTAATGACTAGTCTGTGGTGAAATAGAATAGTCAAGAGGAATATTGTGCTTGTTTTGTGAGTTATATTATTATTATATAGCTGAACAGAAAACACAACAATATACCCCCTTAGAGCAGTTAATTGGACCCTCCCCCCCACACACACTCCTACCCCACTCCCACCCCCTCCTTCTCCAACACACATACATTCCTACTGTTAATGATAATAATAATAGATTTTTATTTCCATAAGATATCTACAAATGTAAATATAAGTGTGGACTAGAGGTTTAATATGAAGAGATGGAAAAAAGGAGCATTTTCAGTAATGTGTACTGGTCTTCCAAGTACCCCTGAATTTGGAAAATGATCTAGACTAGATGATATACATACAGTTGTATACATATAGAACATACAAATGGAAACACATTTAGGTAAATAAAGCAAAGAGACATAAATCATAAGTGTATGTGGTGGCTTTGTCTATTGGTCAGAGCCAATGGATATTAATACAAGTTGGTACTTTAGCATTGCAAGCTAGAAAGATTGATTAAAGAGTAAAGAGAATGACATTAGTTGTCAATGTATGCGGTCAGTACATAACAGATGATAACAGTAGTAATAATAATTCATTGTTCATTGCTTTCTATTATAAAGAACATTTGCGGGAGCGATTAGAGAATCGATGATTATTTGAGAGGATTGGTGAACGTGAATTGTACATTTTCTGACGAATTCACCCTCTTTCATTCTCAGTATTGGCGACTGCATACACATACATTCCTACTGCTCATTGCCTACTATTATAGAGAAAAAACATTTGTGGGAACGATTAAGAAGGTGGAAATGGTGTCTAAAATAAAGCCTGCTCCTCTAGCAGCAGAGACTAAGCGCCGGAAGCCATCATTCTGGGGATTGGGTGCTTAATGCCCCTGGTGGAGGCTGAGTACATTAAGAGTGTTGGCTAGTGCTCCATCCAGCTTTCAAACTGAGGCCTAAACACCAGTGCACAATGAGATAAAGCAGAGTGCATTATCAGAGTGCATTATCAGAGTGCATTATGCCCGACCGCGGGAACAGGTTGGTATTAGATTAAAATACTGAGTACCATCCACTGGATATCAGATTTGGGCGGGCCTCTAGGTGTAGTATTTGTATGGAGCTCTATTTCTTATCATATATGGGTCAAATCGTCAGAAAATGTACAATTCAACTTCACCAATCCTGTCAAATAACCCAAATTTAAGACAACAATCAGGTTCAAAATACAGTTGAACATAACCAGACAGATTTATTAAATGATTACAATGCAGAATTCACTCAGATATACTCAGTATCTATCATTTTCCCCTTTAATTTAGCAGAATTTGAGAGATGTGTAGAACTGTAGATTGTGCATTTTCTGAAGATCTGTGCCATATATGGGTCAAATCTTCAGAAAATGTGCAATTGGCAGATCTACATGTTTAGTAAATCTTGTTAAATTAGACGGAGAAATGGTCAATAGTATATCTGAGTTTATTTAATGTTGCCTTAATTCAAACAGTCTGTTTGGTTAAGTTGGACTGAATGTTGGACCTTATTTTTGTCTTAAATTTGGATTATTTGAGAGGATTGGTGAAAGGAAATTGTACATTTTCTGGCGATTTCACCCATATATGTTTTCTAGAAATATTGCTCTTCTTTATATTGTATTAAAGTAATATTTATTTGGGCGCTTCCTTTAAATATGGTTCGCTTAACATCCATAATTGGAATGTAGCACTATTTATTATTATGTATGTGGGTCAAGTTTTTAGAAAATGTACAATTCAACTTCGCCCATCTTATCAAATAACCCAAATTTCAGACTAACATAAAGTTCAAAATACAGTTCAACCTAACCAAACAGATTAATAGAATCAATGCAATGCCAAATATACTCGAATTTACCAAGTATTGACCAAATTGCAGCCTAATTTAGGAAAAATTACTAAATGTATACAACTGCCAATTGTACATTTTCTGAAAATCTTACCCATGTAGAAGGAGATTGCCTTATGTCCTGTATTGTATGTCTAGGAAATAAAAACTACTATATATTATAGTAGGTAGACGTGGCAGTATTCACCTAAACCTGTACGACCGTATTTCCTCCCCAGAATGGGTAAAACCACCTAGGGTGGAAGATTTTGAAAACTATTATACATATTATTATATATTCACAATGAAGAAATAAAGATTCAACAAAATAGACTTTAGAAAAATCGTCAGATATGTCCATGCGTCCCCTGTCCTGTTGGAATCTGTGTGTTCGAATACCTCTATTTAATCAGGATGTTGGCTTGTGTGGTATAGTACAATATTCTCAGTATAACATTTTCCACTCACAAAATTATCATAGTTACAGTGCTATATAGTTAAGTGGGTATATTAAACAGTGATATAGATAAGTGCGTATATTAATCCATTATAGTTAGAGCGCTATAGATAAATGGGTATATTAATCCATTATAGATAATAAGTCGGTATCTTAATCGATAAACTGTACTACATGAACGACCTGATATAAAATATTTCCAAGAAGGAACATATGATATGTATAGATAAAACACAATATTGGAAAAATGAGAATCATCTCCCTTTGTGCACTACCTCTCAATATATCTAAATATGATGGTCATCAACGTAAAACATCAATTAAAAACATCTCCATGATTTCTTACTCAGAAGAAGCTTAAATTTGTTGTCCCAACGTTTTTATTCAGACAAATCAACAGATACACTCTCACAAATCAATTGTGATTTTCGTTGTGTCCTGAAAATCAAATCTATTATACATCATTTTTAGCAGGAAAGTATTATTAGACATTATATCGAAACCATTATCTACAAATATGACATCTTACTCGTAATAAGGAACGGCTTATATAACTCACTTGTGATTCATATGGTGACATTTGATTAAACTTATGATGTGTTTCCTATTTATGAGATGAGATGAGGTATGAAGGCTCTAGGCTTTTGTTATATTTTCAATCCATTTTTGGGGGAGTGTGGTGAGGTTGGTTGGATTTTTCACGACATTTACTATATGTTTTAGTTACACTGAATACTAAAAACATTTATAAATATGACAAAAGCTTAATAGTCTGTGAAGGCCTGTAATAGGGGTGGGTGGATAGAGAAATAAAGTAACCTAATTGTGATGTGTTGCATGAGGCACAAGTCGCAAAAATGGATTTTTAGATGTCATCATATTTGAAAAGATGAGATCAAGTGGATTCCAATGATGGTAAACATGAGGACAGCTATTAAATATTTCCATATTTTAAGTTTGATATTGTTACGTTTGAAATATTTCTGGGTGGGTAATTACCAGTTAAGTAAGAAAATACACTCCATAGGATGACCTTCGAAACACAAAAATATATATGCATACTCTTGAGATTTGGTACGTATAATCAACGGTCCTGAAGCTATAGGATCGTTGGTATATTGATATGACACAAGGCAGTAAACTCCCGAAATTGAGAACATTTCAACAAAAGAAAAATTTCAATTGTTTGACTCGTGACTCATTATCCTTTGACACATCACAATCATTTATCTTATTCTTATTCTCCGGTTCAGACTGACTCCAGTTTAGACCTGGCAGCAGCGCCAAAACCTTGATCCTCTGCCCTTAGTTCAAAAGCTTTTAAATGTATTGTGTTCAGAATTTATAAAAAAAAAAAAGAAGTTAAAATCTTCTTCCTATGATCAGATCGGAAGTCCGGTGCTCGTACCTCTTTACATGTGGCCGGGAAAAAGAGAGAGAGAGGGAGAGATAGAGATAGAAAGGGTGAGAATGAGGGAGAGAGAGAGGGAGAGAGAGGGAGAGAGAGGGAGAGATAGAGTGGGTGAGAGAGAGGGAGAGAGAGGGAGAGAGGGGGAGAGAGGGGAGAGAGAGGGAGAGAGGAGGGAGGGAGAGTGGGAGAGAAAGAGAGGGAGAGAGAGAGGGGGGAGAGAGGGAGAGATAGAAAAAGAGAAAGGGAGAGAGAGAGAGGGAGATATAGAAAAAGAGAGGGGGAGAGAGAGGCAGAGAGGGAGAGATAGGAAGGGAGAGAGGCAGAGAGAGGCAGAGATAGAAAAAGAGAGAGGGAGAGATAGGGAGAGAGTGGGCGAGAGAGAGAGGGAGAGATAGGAAAAGAGAGAGGGAGAGAGAGAAAAAAAGACAGAATTCCCTGTTATTGACGGTTGGTTCTCCGTCCAATGTACTCGACGCAATGGGCAATCATTCATTTATGGAGTGCTCCCATTACTGCCACAAGAGCGGGTGGGAGGACTGGGAGAGGAGGAGGATCAGACGATAAAGGCTAAATCAGACATCTCACCAAGAGATCAATAAATCTCTTAGATTGGTGCGCCAACATCGCCATTATTTGCCTGCTGCGACTAATTCCCTGTAAAACAGTACACACATGTCCTCGGCCTTTTATATCACTTACCTCGCCATTATAGAAATCAATCGATTATTTAAGATTCTACGATACACAATATTTTTATTGGAGATTTTGTGAGTGGGGTGTGTATGGCCCTAGCTTATCTAATCTCCTGATCAATTGAAAGCTTCTGGCAATCAGAGAGAAGGTGTATAGGGTATAAAGGATGTTTCTGCTCGGCAGAGATCGAGGTGTGGTATTAATCTGTGCAGCACCTGCGCTTCGTTTAATCTCCTCTCTACATAGTCTTAATACTTCTTTCCGCGTCTGCTCATTCCCTATTCTACTACAAAGGCAATTTGGCATCTGGTTAGTACATTATGTGTATATGTGATGTGTTTCAGGGAAATGAGTCATATGTCGCAAAATTGATATTTTTCAAAGTGTGTTATCCACGGGATCTCTTTAAGGGAATGTTCTGATTGTTGGAGTGCTTAATGCTGTTCATCTTACAAATATATTTACCGAATTTCAAGACAATGTAATAAATATATCGATGCGTTTCTACGATCATATATACTATAGATTATATATTCAGAGTATATATGTATATAGTGTATTCAGATTATATATTCAGAGTATATTCAGCTACTTTACTAGTAATTGTCCACCCAGAAATATTGCTATTTTTTTGTTCAAAAATAAATATCAAATTTAAAATATAGAAATAGTTATTAGATATCCTAATGTTTACTATCATTGGATTCCGTTTGATCTTATCTCTTCAAATATGATCATATCTCAAAATCCAATTCTTGCGACTTGTGACTCATTTTTCTATAAAACATCACATAATTGATCGATCTATTCCTACCTTTTGGTCATCCCTGACCATATATTTCCTGGCCGATCTACTCCTGGTGAAAATGGACTTCATTTTTGATGTAATTTGTACTCCAATATCAGTGAATAAAACTGAGGACAGGTTTGTGTAGCAATGTTTTAAGCAATGCGGATACACCGCATTTGTTATGTACGAATAATTGTTCGGTTCAGGCGGTGGCTAAGGGGGCTGGCTCAGTTCATTATACGCCTATATAATGGGCGAATTCGCCAGAAAATGTACAATTCGCCTTCACCAATCCTCCCCAAAATACCCCTATTTAACACAATAAATAAGGTTGGAAATACAGTTCAACATAAACCAACAAATATCTTGAATCAGCAATATCAAATATACCCAAATTTACTATTTTACAGCCATAATTAGCAGAATTTACTAAATGTGTAGAGTTGCCGATTGTACATTTTCTGACGAATTCGCCCATATACTGAGAACATAATGGTAATGTTAGGAGTACGCATACCGTGAGTAAAGGCTCTATTTGTTTGACCAAGTTCATTAACAGCAGCAGACCAATATAATCCCCTCAATGGCCAGGACTTGGTCGTGGGCCAAATATCACAAGAGGAATTCCACGCACTCAACATAAATAAAAATAGCCAGGGGTATCATGCACTAATAAAGAAGGCATGGGATTTATTCGCTACTAGTTAATTACACTGACAAGATTGGTTCATGAAGAGCTCCCCCGGAGCGACATAATCCTCCATTGTTAGTATCCCTTTGCTCACTTTTGAAAAATTGTAAATCTGAAATGATCCTGTGGTGCGATTGATTGTCGAAATGGTGAGCCATATGGGTCAGATCTTCAGAAAAAGTACAATTCGCCCTCACCTTTCCTCTCGAATAATCCAAATCTCTAAGAGAAAAATGAGGTTGAAAATGTAGTTTAACACAGAGAAAGAGATATTTTTAATCAACTCAATGCCAAAGATACTTGAATATACGTAGCATCTATAATTTTTCAGCCTAATTTAGCAGAAGTTACCAAATTTGTAGAGCTGACGATTGTACAACTTCTGAAACTCTGACCCATATAGGTAGTGTTACTGGTGTTTGGTGAGTTACTTACGAGTGTTTAGATAACATGAGGTAATTACATTATTAGGAGTGATTGATACATGTACTGTTATATCAATCACCAGCATTGATTGCTTCCTTCCTTCTGAGTTAAACTCCTTATTTGTAAAGAATGGATTGGTTGGATTTTCTTTTAAATTGGTTCACTTACGGTTTACATATGTTACATTATTACATTTATATATCTTCAATTCGGAATAAACACATGGTTCAAGCAATCTAATATCTATTGTACAATTGTGCGTTTCTAATATTCTAAAATGGCAAAACAGTAATATAATGTTTATGATTATAAATATAAAATGATTCTTATTTAAAAATAAGATCCTTACTGTGTATATAATACCATGTTCAGGAAAAACTTTTTTGGTATAGGTTGGTGTCTTATGCCACGTCCACCTATTATAAAAATGATTCTTGTTATTTTGTCGTCTTCTTTATAGTGTCATATGGGTCAGATTTTCAGAAAATGTACAATTCAACATCGCCAATCTTCTCAAACAACCCACATTTCAGAGGGAAATAAAATTCAAAATACAGTTCAACCTAGCCAAACAGATTGCTAGAATCAATGCAATGCCGAATATTCTCGAATTTACCTAGTATTGAGTATTGTATTAGTATTTTGCAAAATGAGGCTGCAGTTTGCAGCCTCATTTTGCAAAATCTACAAAATATGAACAGCTGCCAATTGTACATTTTCTGAAAATCTGACCCACATACAGGCGTTAATCGGAGGGGAAAGAGGAATAAAATGATCGTATAATACTGAGGATACAGAGAAAGGAGTTGTTATGTAAAATACGAATACATACAGAGCAGAATTTATGTGGAATCGCACCATATCGCACGCAAAGCTCAACACATGGAGTAATTAGACAGAACTGTACAAGAGGTTAGAACTACAAGTGTGATTCAATGACTTGAGTTTAGACTTAATTTTGTATCCAACAAGTGGCCACAGGTCGCGCGTTGGATGCAAAATTAAGCTCAAGTGAATAACCGACTCAGTCGTAGTATAATGAGTAATTACACATGTCTTCTAACGTCTAGCTACATACATCCAAACCTTATGTGATGTGTCACAGAAGAATGAGTCTCAAGTCGCAAAAAAAAAGATATTTCTAACATGTTTTCCAACAAGAACCCTTGGTCAGAATGTTTTCATTTTTGGGGTGCTTAGCGCTGCTAGTAGCATGAATACATGTACACAATGTAAAGACCGTGTATTGAATAATAGCGATGCGTATCTGAGGTTATCCTAAGGAGTATATTTAACTACTTTACCAGTGATGGCTTGGTACTATAGCACTATGCCATGTTTTGCCCAGACAATACAAAATTAATTAATCAATTGATTAAAACTATGTTGAGTACTTCATCTCCTCCAAGGCTCTGAATCAAAGATTAAGAACATTTGGGAATTTCTTTCCAGGGCTCGTAATACTGCATTGTAAACTATTTCCCACTTAGACTTTACCTGGTATTTGAGCAGGCCTTAATAACACCTTATAATAAATCATAATTAAAGAGCAGAGATCGTGATCGTGTAGAGATTGCCAGCCAAGGCAGTAGTACCTGCTCATACTATATCGCCTGATCAAGGTGGAAGCCAAATCCACTCAACCGTTGAAGTAGTGTTAAATATAGCTCTGGCGAATTACTGAACATGCCATTTCATGTACATATGGTGTTGCCCTGGCCATCAAACAAATGACTACCGCCATAGCTGGGGCAGAGAGAGGGAGGGAGGAATGGAGGGCAGGGTTCCATACATGGATCATTCAAATATGAAGTAAACACACCAAATCCACTTTATTCGAGATTGTTTGATTGCCTCGAAAAAAGAAATTTAGGAAAGGTATTTACATCGACTGCAGATGTATGCTGTGTAAGATAAAGACGGTAGAATGCGGCTAAGGTTAAGATGTAGAATCTAGCCCACTGAGATAAACAAAGATAGTTTCTGACCCGAATAGATTTCTCTAGCTTTAGCGGCGGTTTTTTAGATACTGTGCAAATCAAGTATTCGAGTATATTCGGCATTGCATTGATTCTAACAATCTATTTGGTTAGGTTAAACTATATTTTAAAAGTTATTTTTGTCTTAAATTTGCGTTATTTGATAGGATTGGTGAAGACGAATCGTACATTTTCTGGAGATTTCACCGATATAGATAGAACTAGAGCTTCTCCCCGACACACACACAAACACACTTCCTTCTCCCATGAAATCTCGCAAGATCTCTCGAGAGATCTCCCTTACCGCCTCATGAATGGTACATGTACTAGGGTCAGATTTTCAGAAAATGTACAATTAGCAGCCTTCCACATTTGGTAAATTTGGCTATATTACGCTGCAAATTGGTCAATACTAGGTAAATTCGAGTATATTCGGCATTGCATTGATTCTAGCAATCTGTTTGGTTAGGTTGAACTGTATTTGAATCTTATTTTCGTCTTAGATTTGTATTGGGTTATTTGAGAGGATTAGTGAAGTTGAATTGTACATTTTCTGAAAATCCACTAGGAGTTTGCCCTGTAAGTCTCCCAGGGCTCCATGTAGTCAGTACATGCTACCAATCACTGGTATTAGGGTCAAATCTTCAGAAAATGTACAATCGGCAGATCTACATGTTAAATTAGACTGAGAAATGGTCAATACTAGGTATATCTGCATATATTTGATATTGCCTGGATTCAAACGATCTGTTTGGTTATGTTGAGCTGAATTGTGAACCTTATTTTTGTCTCGATTTTGGATTATTTGAGAGGATTGGTGAAGGGATATTGTACCTTTTCTGGCGATTTCACTCATTTATTACCTCCCATGTTATCATTGTTTAACATTTCGTATGAAATATAGATGAGAGTACTATGTATTTACTTGTGTACACGCATGTATTGCATGCATTTATACATGGGTGAAATCGCCAGAAATTGTACAATTCGTCTTCTCCAATCCTCGCAAATTACTCAAATTCATGACAAAATGATGTTCGAAATGTGGTTCAACATAGCCCAACTCATTTTTTTTAATCCAGGCAATATCAAATGTAGTCAGATATACAGAGTATCGACCATTGTTCTGTCTGATTTAGCAGAATATATTAAATGTGTAGATCTTCCGATTGTATTTACTTTGGAGATCGGACCCACACATACTCTGACTTAATGTTGAGTACTTTATATATGGGTCAGATTTTCAGAAGATGTACAATTCAACTTCGCTAATCTTCTCGAATAACCCAAATTTCAGACGAAAATAAAGTTCAAAATACAGTTCAACTTAACCAAACAGATTGCTAGAATCAATGCAATGCCAAATATACTCGAATTTACCTAGTGTTGGCCAAACTGCAGCCTAATTTATTAGAGTTTACTAAATGTGTACAGCTGCCATTTGTATATTTTCTGAAAATCTGACCCATATATAGAGAGCCTAGTGTAGTTAGACACAGCAGTGGGCGGAAGGCCATGGTTATTCTGCATTGAATTATTACCTGTTAGCCCATCATCCTCATATGTGCATGGCATCCATTGGTTCATCTTTTACACTGGTCTTACTTCTAAGGGTTGAGATGTGGGTTGAAACTGTAGAATTGTAAACTGTCGACTGGGAAACCGAAATAGGTCTAGAAATTTTTACTGGACTGATAGTAAATGATATGAGAGTATGACGGCTGTTAAACAGCCAAAAATCGGTGTTGCCCGAAGAAATACTTGTTTTTATCTTACTGCGAACAAATCATATGCATTGTTTCGATTCATTTTGAGGCAAAAAATACAAAAAAAATAATAATAGTGTATGTATGTAATAAGCGATGACCAAATGAAGAAGTCGTTGTAGTATTGATGAAAGGTTGAATAAGATCTGATGCGTAGATAATTAACCTTGTACTGTACTTAAATGTTTAAATGTATAATGCTTTTGTATTGATTAGTTAAATATCATTTTCACTTGGGGATGAGACGTATCACTGTTGTGAATATATGCCAATAAAATTGTTTTAAACAAAAATAAGACCTCTGAAGTTTAGAATATTAATATCTTATATGGCCCCCAATATCTATGATCCCCTTTCAAACTGGATAACATTCTTTTACCACTATTAATATTCCCTAATAATTCCATGACTAATGCTTCTTCAGACATTCCATTCTCGGTAGTAAATGAACAAGTACTGGCCTGGGCTTTAAGTTGAAGTTTTCCGGGCCTTATTATACAAATGGGTCAGATTTTCAGAAAATGTACAATTGGCAGCTCTACACATTTAGTAAATTCTTCTAAATTAGGCTACAATTTGGTCAATACTAGGTAAATTCGAGTATATTGGGCATTACATTATATTAGCAATATGTATGGTTAGGTTGAACTGTATTTTGGACTTTATTTTCGTCTGAAATTTGGGTTATTTGAGAAGATTGGCGAAGTTGAATTGTACATTTTCTGAAAATCTGACCCAAATGTGAAGGAGAAACGTGTATCGCAATGGGTAGTGCTTTAGGTGCAGTGGGAAGAGACTGCAGATCGTCTTACTGCTTCGGTTCTAAGGCTTTTGGAGGAAAGACGAGTAGGAAAAGACAGAAACATGATATCACAAAATGACTGAGTGTATTTCAACTCCTTCCATAGTCAAAACCTTCGCTCGTGCTCCGGTTTGTATTGAACAGAAGGCTTCGTATTTTAAGGGAAAAAATAGCTTTCATGGATCCAATCCATTTTCTTAAAATGAATGTTCACATTGTGTGTTCAGAACAATGAATATGATAAATGTATAGCCGTTTAGGACAATTCATAATTATGAAAGTGGGTCAAGGCTGGACAAGTATTCAGATTAAATTCGTAATGAAGAAAGCATGTCATCCAATACTTCATCCTTCAGTTGTTGGGGTGTATGGCGCTTCTGGACCAGATCTCGAGACTGTGGATTGAATATCTTCTTGCATATCTGTGGTTACCCTAAGGAATATATTTATCTACTTTACTATAGTGAGTGACCATCAGGAATTATCGCTAACTCCTTTTCATGCATACACTTATATATAGAAATACGTATTGTGTGTCCTATTGTTTACATTCATTGGAAACATACAACCATTTCAACTTAGGGTGTTGGTTCTTCACCATGGTATTAACATTGTGTTAGTATACCAGTCCATCATCATAGCACTAGAACTAGATAAACTAGAACCAGTGTGAGTCAGTAGTTAGACACAGCAGTGGACAGAAAACCATGGAATTCAGCAATGAATATGTACCTGTGAGCCCATGTCTAGGTTAAAATTGATTTGCGAAATGACTATATATCTTCATTGTACTTGACTACTCGTGAAATGATTTGACCTATTAATTTGCTGTTAAAACATTCTAAATGAAAAAAAAAGAACAAAAAAGGCAAAAGGAGATAGGAAAAGTGCATCCAGAGGTATTCCCCCGCACATGCTCATTTACAGTTTGGCGACTAGGAATCAGCCTCTGACTGGAAATATAGATGTATATATGGGTCAGATTTTCAGAAAATGTACAATTGGCAGCTGTACACATTGAGTAAATTCTGCTAAATTAGGCTGCAATTTGGCCAATACTAGGTAAATTCGAGTATATTTGGCATTGCATTGATTCAGCTGCTATCTGTTTGGTTAGGTTGAACTGTCTAAAATTTGGGTTATTTGAGAAGATTGGTGATGTTGAATTGTACATCATTTGAGAATCTGACCCGTATATATGTTGGTCTTGACCGGAAATAGTCCTATCCCACATCTTTTACAGCTGAGGATACTAATTTGAAATAGTTGTATTCCCTTGATCTCATCTTTTCAAATATGATAATATCTCAAAATCCATTTCTTGCGACTTGTGACTCATTTTCCTGATCCACATCATATATTATAACCTTAATATTCAGTCTAGGCTAAAGTTGACTAAAAAGTAGGTTTGAGTCCCTTCAAACGGAAGGAAAACCTCTCGCCTCAAACCGCAAAGTGCTATTAAGACCGCAAAATGTCATTATGTATTCCCATAAGAACGCCTAGTCTTAGGCAAGGAAACCGATTAGCGAAGCAGACCATTCTTATCTGATCTGAGGGTTTGGACCTTGAGTGTATTTTACTTTCAGTTGTTCCGAACCCGTCTCTAATATTGAATACAATGGATGACCAAATTGCCGATATATGGGTCAGATTTTCAGAAAATGCACAATCGGCAGCTCTACAAATTTGATAACTTTTGTTATTGTTAACTTAAGTTAGACAGGACAATGATAAATATTGGGTATAGCAGCATACCTTTGGCATTGGGTTGATTGGAAATATCTCTTTCATTATGTTAAACTGCATTTTGAACGTCACTTCTCACTTAAATTAGGGTTATTTGAAAGGATTGGTGAAGATGAATTGTACATTTTCTGAAAATTTCACCCATATACATACATGGGAGACTAAGGAAATTGTTTCCTAGGAACCGATTGTCACCTGGAAAGTTTTCCTACATACAATTGAAGATAGATTTCTTCCATTTACTTTCCCCATTCGATTTGAATAGGGGAGTTGCATGTGTCACAGCGCATGTCTATTACAGTGTATCCTGGGATGGATTCTGAGGAAATGTGACATACAAATATTTGACAACATTTTTATCGAAAATTGCAGGAATGTTGTCACCAATATCACATCTTTTATGAATGATCTATAAAAGACAAATGCATGATGGGAAAGATGGAGGCTTGTGTCATGGAAACATGTAAAACACATGGATATTGACATTAGAGCTTTGATAAATACACCATGATGAACATGCATGTTTTCTATAGATTTTACACTGTACCATCAGACCCATAATTCCATGTGAATCAAAATTCAAAATGGCGGCTATGCAAATCCCCTATTCGCTACCACAGGAATAACCTTGCCCGGGCATTCCTGATGAGATCATCTCGTCTTTTGAAAGGGAATAATTGGATTCGCATACGGCAAGGAGAGAAATATTAGCTCTATCAAAAGATGGTCTCATTTTAGCATGTGACAGTACAATCATCTAACGGTGGTGGTATTGAGTTGAAGGTAACTCTAACGTCATTTGCAGCCATTACCTTGGGCTTCAGTTTCAAATTGCTGCGTTGAGAATTGAAATGGAACGGTGGGATTGCCACCAACAGCTTCCTGGTTTCAGTTACATCTGAAAAAGCTGTGCGAGACATCGTGGATCATTTTAATGGAACCTTTTATGTATGAATAATGTATGTACTGGTGGCATACGATCAGATCAGTGGAACTATCTGTGATGAATGAGCTGTGACGTTCTCGCTTATAAATATATATATGGGTGAAATCGCCAGAGATTGTACAATTCGCCTCCTCCAATCCTCGCAAATAACTCCAATTTATGACAAAAACAATGCTCAAAATTGCTTCAATCTAGTCCAACAGATTGTTTGAATCAAGACAATATAAAATATTTAGATATGCCTGGTATTGACCATTTTTCAGTCTAATTTAGCAGAATTTACTAAATGTGTAGATCTGCCGATTCTACATTTTTTTAAGATCGGGCCCATATAGAGGTTTTAATCTTCATGTAAAATGAACTCAATACAGAGATTGGGTTAGATGCAAGAATGATATCTTTAGTAGCGGAACTCCACTAGAGGAAAAACGTCAGCGACAATTTTTTTTGTTGCCCACTAACATCAGTTCATTTCATGTTTGCAATGAAAACGCAAATGGAGGAGTGTCAGATGTGTTGCCACATTCTCTGGAAACTGTTGTTTCTGTATGGATATTTGTTGCAACAAATTAGTGGGCAACAGCAAAATTTGGCAGCGCCGTTTTTCTCTCTAGTGGAGTCGCCCTATAACATGGTATTTGTATTTAAGGATATATTATTCCGCATAGTATGTAGTATTGGTCAGTTAGACCGTCTCTCACTATCACTGCCCCAACATCACCCACCACCCCCCCCCCCCTCCACACACACACTCTCTCTTTAACTCTCTCTCTCCTCATCTCTTGCTCCTTCTCTTTCTCCCACTCTCTCCCTCTCTCTCCCCCTCTCTCTCCCCCCCTCTCTCCCTCTCTCTCCCTCCCTCTATCTCTCTACCTCTCTCTCTTTAACTCTCTCTCTCCTTCTCTTTCTCTCCTCATCTCTCTCTCCCTCTCTCTTTTAATTCTCTCTCCTCATCTCTCGCTCCTTCTCTCTCTCCCGCTCTCTCCCTCTCTCTCCCTCTCGCTCTCTTCCTATCTCTCTCTCCCTCTTCTGTCTGTCTCTCTCTTCCTCTCTCCCCCTACTCTCTCCCTCTCTCCCTCTCCCTCTCCCCCTCTCCCTATCTGTCTCCCCTCTTTCTCCCTCTCTCCCATGTCTCCCTATCTCCCTCTCTCTCCCCTCTCTCTATCCCTCTTCTGTCTCTCTCTCTTTTAACCTTCCTCCTCTGTCTGTCACATCTCTATACTACTAAATAATCCAACCGTCTATGTGCCACATTGTGTATTCCATTGTTGCGCTACCATGTGATAGAGTAAATCAAACATGCATTGAACAAATTTCCCATCATTTGGATGAAAATGGAATGTTAAACAGGGCAGTAGATTATACATACGGCAACAATGGAAACATTGTTTTTTAATTGAATTGACGACCTTTTAAATTAAATTGATTACTTTTTAAATTGTATTGATGATTGGAGAATTGGCTAACAGGTAATTTAACTTGTAGGAACCCAGGGCTTCTATTCTAACCCAGGGGATTGCCCTGGGGGTCCTCAAATTCATCTTACAATACCACTCATTTTGCAAATAAATTCCCCTCCGGATCTCATTAGCCTGTCTGAGGCACTCATGGCGGACCCATCAATTAAAAATCCACATTTCTGGCCTTACCCTTGTTGGCAGCCTTGTATCATTGGACCTTAAGGACCTTAAAAGTCAGTCATTTCCGATGTGCATCAGTAAAAAATGAGTTATTCTTTATCTGAGCCCTGTAAGCATGAATGTTACCAAAGCCAAAGAGCTAGTATACTTGAATATTTAAATAATTAAATAATGTTCATATATTCTTGTCCATACTTAAAAATTGGTGTCTAAACAATTTTGAATATGCATTAATTTGCATGGCCTTCATTGATTATAGAATGAAATCACACCATTCAATAATATGTGATGTGTTTCAGGAAAATGAGTCATAAGTCGCAAAAAATTGATTTTGAGATATCATTATATTTGAACAGATGAGATCAAGCCGATTCTAAAGATAGCAAACAGTCTAATAATCTAATAAGTATTTCTAGATTTTAAGTTTGATATTTTCGTTTTTTAAAAAAGAAGTTTCCAATATTTCTGGGGGTCAATAATCAGTAAAGTAACTAAATGTAGTCCATATGAGGACCTTTAGAACTAAAGGATATATTACATAGATTGTCCTGAAATTTGATACATATATTGATGTAACCATGAGGTATCAACCCTCAAAAAGTTGGAACATTCCAATAATGTGATCTTATGAAAAAAACACTTTAAAAAATATCAATTTTGCGACTTATGACTCATTTTCCTGAAACACATCACATATGCTTAGGGTGACTATGGTTGACATGCTGTTTGATGCATTGCCCTTATAATCAGTAGAACGCACTCATATTTCTAAATTAATTATCCCTGGGGGAGCATGCTCTTGGACCCACTACAAGGTGGTTGCACTTCCTATGCAACTCCCTGTGCATATTTCTTTGTATCCTTTGTAATCATCTGGGTATATATCATATATATATCCATACCCATGTAAAATAATTGCTCATTAATTATAGATAATCATTTCAATATTGAGCCAACTAAAAACTTTAGTCTTAACAATCATAATTTTACGTGAAGTATTCCTTTAATATGAAGATGTCTTGTGTATTTCAAAGACCTTTTTTACCTGCTCCACTTTTTCGGTAAAAAGTCAATACAAATTGGACTAATTAGTCATTAAAAGCCATTAATTCTGATGTTGGCTGGGTTGGGGGAACGAGGATTTAACAGTAGGGGGTAAATATCTTTTTTGTATGCTGCATACGTATCATTTTTTGGAAAAGGTCCAAGACAACAAACCTGCCCCCTCCCCCCCCCCCACCCACCCACCCACCCACCCACCCACACACTTGGAAATAGCTAGCTACGCCCCTTGAACATCGAAATAAGTTGAAATCTGAGTGAGTGAGTGAGATTGGTGGCTCTACGCCCTTATCAACACTTTGAAGTGTTATATCAAGAGCGGGAGAGCTGAGAGGGAGGCAGTTTATGATCATACCCAGGAAATAGCGATAGAGAAGAAGGTAGAGAGAGACAAGAGAAAAGAGACAGAAAGGCCCTTTAAGGTCTTACCCAGGACCAGAGTTGAAATCTGAGTGATGTATGAAGAGATAGTTATGATATGAATGAATATCTCCGAGATGTAGGGTAGCTTGCAGTAGAGTATTGGAGATATATTGTAAAATTATCAATGTTTCCAATAGTTTATCTTAGCTAAAATGGCGTCGGTAACCCGAATTTCTAGTGACACTTCAGTCAAGTAAATTAACTAATTAAGGGAAGGCTGCAGTACCGTGGGAAAGAACTGACCAACAATACAACCCACCTTGGTAATTACCTGTACCTGCAATTATCTGAGTAATTAAATGTGGACCAGGGGATAAGGTTTTATAATCACACTGTAACAGACGGAGTAATTGGGGGGGAGTCATTCTTCTAACTACAGCATAACAAAAGGGGAGGGACGCAAATAAATAAATAATCAGACCAATTGGGGGACCATAAGCCTAAGACTTAATACCCTATCCCAATACACACAAGCTGCCCGTACTTGTCAGAGGGGGCTAGTATAAGGGAGGGCCATTAAATATCACCAGAGGGAAGGGGAGTGGGGAATACAATTATTGATTTTCTTGTATGTTTGTAATTTGTGAAATTATTATTATTATCATATTTGTCCTTTTATTATGTAACTATGACTTATACTTATGCGATTCTTAGTGTAGAAATTATTCTGTACCTTTTTATGACATAACCATGCGTTATGATTACATCATACATACTGACCCACCCCTCATGCGGGAGGTACCCAGGGGGTATAAATGTACAGGAACTTGGCCAGTGAAGGCATTCATTAAACGAACCTAAAACACAACGTTTCTCTGACTTAGAAACCTTTTCAATATGAATATTAATCGAACGGGAGTCTAGGCTATAGGATAGCCTAGCTCTATGAATAATCAAGCAGAGATTCGTCCTGATTAGATGTAATTTTTATTGGTGAAAACACGGGTTTATATAAATGATATACATACACTGCGCATGCCTATACATTAAGCCAATCAAGTCATAATTACATTGGGTTAATTAACATTAGCCTATAGCATGTAATGATTATAAAAGACCACAGGAGGTCGCTATATCTAACCAATGATGCTTGATAGAATTGTTGGACCAATAGCATTGCCTGTTGATTGTACCCAATCAGACCATATTTCTCATTAGGCTATCGGCCCAATTGGGTGTGACCCAGTTACTCACAGTCCACCTAGTGTGTGACCTTGGGACTAACCTTACTCATGAATATTCATAAGCATATAGCTTATATGATCATATATCTATGTATGTATGTAATAGCTTTATTCCTCATTTTATATACAGTTACATTCGTATAGAATAATGGAAAATGGATTTTATGTCCTTCTGTGAATTAACGTAGGTTTTCCTGGACTTCCATTTCTCTCATAGATCGATTTCTATTGTTCAAAAGTTCAATGTTCATTCTGTTGTATTCTGTACGATCTTGTGGTTAATATTCATACTATATTACATAAACAATGACAGTAATATTCAATGTTAATGATATACCGTTATGCCATTGCATAATCTTATGTAATACCTTTGTTATATTTACGTGAACAATACTGATCGTGACAGTTATAATGATAAAATAGTTATTACACCGGGTGAGGAGGGTGGGCGGGAGTATATTGTCCAACAGACAGTGAGTAAGTGAGGCCGGTGAATGGAGGCTGACGTACAAGGCAGGTCATGGTAGGCCGCCCTCCAGCGGTGATCCAATGAACTACCATTGGCCAATGGTCTGGGAATGGATTCAGTACTATATATGTAGCCGCATTTTATCATATGGGTCAAATCGTCAGAAAATGTACAATTGCCAGGCCAGCACATTTTTAGTCACTTTGGCTAGATTAGACTGAAAAATGGTCAATACTAAGTGTATATGAATATATTTGATATTACCTTGATTTAAACAGTGTGTTTGGTTATATTGTTGTCCGCATTGGTGAATAGCTAAGGCGGGATCATTGCCGGCAGGGCTCGACTCCCATCAACCCTCACTCACTCACCCACGCCACCTATCACCCGGTATATAACATACCTCCGCCATTGCACCTTCCTCATTCACCTCTCTGCCATTGACTTATACGCACCCACCCACCCACACATATCATCATCATCTCAATACTTCGATCATCTACTCCGCTCATCAATTTATTTTAACAAATCAAAAAATCATTTATTCTACTATTCAACAATTTTTACCATACTTTTACCATCAAACAAAAATCAAAATCAATTTTATCAATAATAAAATCAATTATAACTCCCAATTGCCATTGTTGAGTCCTTTGTCCGGTAATGATCTGTATTTGGAACCTTTATCTTGTCTTAAATTCTGGTTATTTGAGAGGATTGGTGAAGGCGAATTGTACATTTTCTGACGATTTCACCCATATAATGCACTTTTCATGTTATTATACGTGTATTATACTTTAGAGTCAACTCATTTTGATCTAGGGAAGACTCATTAAGAACAAGTTAAGTTCACACTTCGCCCAAACTTCTCACATTATATGAAGAGTACGCTTCAGACACTGGTGAACTTGGTAAAGTCGATAATTACCTATAGATTAGGTGGAGGGCGATGCAATTATGTTGCAATGAATCAGTGTATGACCCGGATGTAAGGGGTGCCCCCTGGTGGTGAAGGAGACCACTAGCGCCACCCACTCAGTCACGTGCTGGCTGACGTCACCATTGTAAACCATTTTGTGTTAGGTGATGAATTCGTTAATCAAGTGCTAACTTCTGTTATATGATATAGGTCAGATTTCCAGAAAATGTACAATTGGCAGATCTACACTTTTGGTTAATTCTGATAAATTAGACTGAAATTTCGTCAATACTAGGTAAATTCGAGTATATTTGGCATTGCATTGATTCTAGCAATCTGTTTTGTTATGTTGAACTGCATTTTGAACTTTATTTTCGTCTGAAATTTGGGTTATTTGAGAAGATTGGCGAAGTTGAATTGTACATTTCAGAAAATCTGACCATTATGATATATAGACAGAACTACCCGGGGTTTGAGGTGGGAGTGAATGTTCACGGATGATGGTTAAGGGGCAGTAGCCCCGCCACCGTCATAACGCTGGGATTCCAAGGGATGTTCTGTGTTTATATCACCCCTAACACATGTTCACCTCTAACTAATGTTAGATTAACATGGTCTACAGTGATTTGGAGAAATGAATAGTTAAATAATTCTAGAGTGATTTGTAGAAATGAATAGTTAAATAATTATTTATTTAGCTTGATTCACTCCAAAATAGCCCTGAAGAAGAGCCGGAACTGCTGAAGATGAGAGAGCATGCATGCGAACTGTGTACCAAAAACTAGCTTGGCCGTGTATTGCCCGCAAGCAATATCGCTTCAGTTACTGACCAGCTAAACAGTATACAGAGCCTATGTTATCTCTATGGGCTGAGCACATCAAGGGTGAAATAATTTGCAATATTATGCAATGATTGCCTCACAATGATTTACCACATTAGTATTAATATTCCCAATTATAATCAACACTAATTATTACTTATTAAATTAATTATTCCGACTACTATGTTAGACTTTCAAGAACCAAAAAAACTATGCAAGAATATGATCAGAAGTAGAGATAATGGTTCATCTGAGTCTGTGAGATTATTAATGTATCTGTCATTAAAACCAGCTCAATAAAATTTCTATAAAAAAAAAATCTGAAACAGACATTAACTACTAACTAGTTTATTAATGATTTGTGTAGACCAGCTAATAGCTTGGTCTGATTACACCAGGAACCCTTCGGTGCATTGCCATACAACTACTGAGTTTAATCAATATCAATCTGCTCTCCTCATTCGCTCTTAATAAATGATGTGATTTATAGGAGTTACTCATGTAATAGGCCAGTGCATAGCCATAAGTCACTTTATCTCTGTATCTCACATAATATTGTCTTAGTATCTTATATCATTCTAATACATATATATATATATATGTTCTGATTCTTAGTGGGTTCAGCACTCATAGTCATATGAATCCATGTAACAAATTTCGGGACATTGTCTTAAATATATCCTTGCGTTTTGAAGGTCTTCGTATGGAGTATATCTAGTTACAATTACCCATCCAAAAACATAGCAAACTTTTTTTTTTCAAGAATAAAAATATCAAACTTAAAATTTAGAAATACTTATTAGGTGTCCTAGTGTTTACTATCATTGGAATCGCTTTGATCTCCTCTTTTCAAATATGGCGATCCTAAAATCCATATTTTGCGACTTATATGACCCATTTCCCCAAAACGGATCACAAATGTGTGCACTTTGAGATGAAATGAATTTAAAATGCGCAATGTAACAAAGTTCTCTAAATAATAGCAACCCTCCAAGATATTTTCTTACTTCAATCATTTCGAAGATATAAAAGTCGGCAGGCAATGGAAGACCTGTCACATCAATGACAGAACTATCCGACCTATTGCAATTAAAATATGTAATAAAGAATACTTGAATTGAACTGAATTGAACTGAATTGAACTTCACAAAAATTAACCCAAAAGTCCTTTATACCAATCATGGTGATGAACATATGTGATGTGTCACAATGAAATGAGTCACAAGTTGCAAAACTGGTATTTTTCAGAGTGACATACTCACTAGAACCAGTTCTCTCAATGCTCCTATTATATGTCAGATTTTCAGAAAATGTACAATTTACCTTCACCAATCCTCTCAAATAACCCATGTTTGAGACAAAAATTAGCGTCAAAATGCAGTTTAACATAGCAGAACAGATACTATGAATCAATGTGACACCAAATATACTCAGATATTCCCGGTATTCATCATTTTTCAGCCTAATTTAGCAAAATTCGCTGAATGTGTACAGCTGCCAATTGTACATTTTCTGAAAATCTGACCCTATAAGGGCCTCTGGTGCTGTTTCTAGTGTGAATACATGTTTCAAATTCAAAGACTATGTATCTTAGCTAGCTACTTATTATTGTAGCTACTTATTATAGGGACTGACCATCAAGAATTAGTGCTATCCTATTTTTCATCAATATAGTAAATATAGAAGTACTTATCAAATGTGTTAATGTTTACCATCATTGGAATCTGCTTTCAAGATCTCATTTCCACAAATATGATATCTCAAAAATCATGTTGTATGCCTTGTGACTCATTTCATTTGTTTGTAATACATCCCATATTAGATCGCATCATGTAATTTAGAGGCAAACAAAATTGTTGGACATTGTACATTTTTTGAAGATCTGACCCATATGGGTATTAATAATATCTAGTTTAACTAAACCAGGTACTAAACCAATGAAATAAAACGAAAAAAAGAAAACTTATACTTCTTCTGTTGGATGGAAATCAACGCAACCCCACACAAATGACTTTTAACAAGTTAGCAGTAATTCAACCATATTATTTAATTTTAAATAGTCAGAGTTCTTGTTTTAGTGGTAATTTGCTGCTGCGAGAGTCTTTGTACAAGTACTGCTGCATGATGCTGCATCTTGAACAGCAACCGGAAGTGACTAGATACTAGGCACCAGGCTACTAACACGTACAGCTATGTTACTATTATGCAACCTTAACCAGTTAACCTTAAATTGGTGGTCCTAAGTCAGTGCAGGTAGTAGATATATCATATTAGTAGCCTGGCGCCTAGTATTAAGTCGATAACAACGTTAGCACTCCTTCCTGCCCAATGATACATAAGGTGGCGCCACTATCAGGCTGCATGTCTCCAATAATTCCTTTAAGGGGACACGGACATCACTAGTTTAACTTACATTGAGGGATATGTAGTGTACACTACGTTTGGTTTATAACATCTTTGATTCCTACTGCATGAAACATTGCTGAACTGCAAGCTGATTGTGCGGTATAGCTAGTTCTGTCAGAACCCCATGTAACACTCATTTCAAGAGCAAGGTCAAAAGTTCTGAAAATCGGTCACCACTAGTTTAAGTTACATTGAAATATATGCAGTGTATATTACATTTGGTTTATAGATAGCATCTTCGGTTCGTACTGCATGAAACAATGCTGAACTGTAAGCTGATTGTGCAGTATATTTAGTCTGTCTGAAACCCATATAACACTCATTTCAAGTCAAGAATTTTACTCATTATCAATGATAGCAATTTATGTACCAAACAGGTACTACAACACTTAGTACACAAGAACATATTTATATCATCTTTTTCTCATATTTACTAATACTCATCTCATCTCATATCATTCCACACCAAATAATTACTTCTTCTTTTTCTTATTAAATTGTTCTCTCTTTTTTAGTATTGTATTAGTATTGTTATCTTTTTTATTATTTAAATTTTTTAGGTAATCCCGGATGGTAAGCTTAAAACTCTGAATATAACCCTGCGCATGTCACAATGCCAGGGCTGGGGTGGAAATCGAACAATAAGATCGATCCCCAAATTTTGAAAGGGCAGGCACATGCCTAACCCTGTCTGTTATCACCTGGATAAATAAAGTATTAAAAAAAAATAAAAAAAATCAAGAGCAAGGTCAACCTTCGATGGAAAAAAACAACTTCTCAAAATCGTACATATCGTATATTTCAACATCCCCAATAATGAGTTAGAACCTGTTGCCAGTGCAAATCTATACTGAAATATGCCTAGTTCGATGTGAACGCTGTAAGCCTCACCGACCGGTGGTAATGCAAATTAACTGCCTAAGAATACGACGCCTCTGAGAACTTTGTAATTCTGGACACTTAGATATATTGTATTCATTCATTAAATTTGTGGAAACCTCTCAGACTTCATCTCTTGAGCCTTCTTTTCAAGTCCCATTTTATTAAACCGTAATGACTTTTTTTCCAACGTTTTTATTCAGGCAAAATCAACTCTTACACACTCACAAATCAATTGTGACAAATCAATTGTGTCCTGATTTACATTTCCTTTTCATCCACTGGATAGCTTTTTTTCAACCGTAGGATAAATTTCTTTTTTCGACATTTTGTTCGAACTTTTAATTGTATTCAGAATGCAAAGGGGGCAACATATATTTATTTTCAAAAATTTCTGTGACTAGGGTTTGTCTTTGTTGGGATGTTTTCCGATTGATCTCCGACAATGCTGATGTGCCAAAGTACGAAAGTGTCCGTAGAACAAGAAATTTAGATTCAAACTACAGTCAAACATAAAACATAAAATATAGAAATACCTTTCCTAACTGTTAAATGGGACACACCTTAATAATCGTTATGTATATTATATACAATTCAATGTTCGTTTTCGAACCAAAGCAGATAAAGCATATACATTTGCATAAAAATGTCAGAAGACATCTGTGTCGATTTCAAACATGTATTGCGTACATGTAACGTATATATCCAACCATAGATTAATCGACAGACAGGGTAGACTATACAGGTACAGTACTTTCTAAATAAATTTAATTCTCGAAATTTCCCCAATGTGATAATTCTCATTTCAAGAAGCGAAAAACCGACTAAACGTACATCTAGGATAATTATATCGTAAACAAAGTACAAAAGTACAAAATATAGAGACCCCCCCCCCCACACACACACACACAATCGTCACTTATTTCTGATATTTCTGATATTTCCAATTACAATAGTTTAAATTACCCCCCAACCCCAACTCGTCCCCCAGTCCATATAAACACCCTATTTTGTTTTTGGGCCTCTAGAACATTTTAAAAACAAAAGACGAGTGAGTTTGCAAATATAGAAATATTACAATCACACTAGTAACGCACTGGCAATTTGAGTCATCTATCACATCAGCGTAACATATGTTCCGGAAGAAAAGAGTTCTTTTATATTGGCAAGTACATAAAACCTTTCATGTCGGATCTAGTATGCTTCTTTTATTTAAAGAACAAAAGCAAACAAACATCAAGAAGATCTATAAAGTGCAGATTTGATTCGCGCCATGCGGGCGTCGATCTATAATTTAGCCAATAGTGATACGCCGAGGCAATATGCAATACAGAGGAGACAAAGCAATCAACTATATAGTGGTGATAATTCAATCATTTCATGTATTCTCATTATTAATTCTCCTTCTTTCATATACCCTTATGGCCATTGTGACCGGTATAATTGTCGTCCATGTGCTATAGATATCTACCCTGATTTCATATCATTTGTGGGTTTTTTTTGTCTAGAAGTATTGCATCAATGGTGTTCGTGTAAAGATTAACTGGGTCAGATTTTCAGAAAATATAGGCCTACAATTGGCAGCTGTACACATTCAGTAAATTCTGCTAAATTAGACAGCAATTTGGCCAATGCTAGGTAAATTCGAGTATATTCGGCATTGCATTGATTTTATCAATCTGTTCGGTTAGGTTGAACTGTATTTTGAACTTAACTTTCGGCTGAAATTTCGATTATTTGAGAGGATTGGGGAAGGTGAATTGTATATTTTCTGGCGACTACACCCAAATATTAAACATTGCTTAATGAAACTCATACACCCAAGAGAAAAGTGACGAAAATTTAAAATGACATCGCTGAATAAATATTCATTAAACTAAACTCATGGGGTTTAAGATAAGACAAGATAAGATAAGAGAATTCTTTATTCGTCATAAGACGGTTCAGACAAAACTGTTGTAGTCATCTCAAAAAGATCTCGAGGTCTTCGAGACTTTCTTGGGTTTGTTTTCTTCTCTTTGTTACATAATATCTAATTAATATTGAATAATATATAAGGTTTAGCCAACTAAAGAGCTAATCTGCGGGACCTTAGCTATACTAATATCCAACCAACAGGGTTAGATTTCCAGAAAATGCACCATCTACAGCTCTACACATCTCTAAAATTCTGATAAATTAGAGTGAAAATTGATAAATACTGAGTGTATTGTGTATAGGATTCATTCAATAAATCTGTCTGGTTATGTTGAACTATATCATTTTCTAATCTCATTTTTGTCTTAATTTTGGGTTATTTGAGGGGATTGGTCAAGGCCAATTGTACATTTTCTGAAGACTTGACTCAACATTTGGCATTCACCGGAGGAAATGATATGTTTGTATCATGATTGGTGTAACTACCTTCTGCATTGTACCATTATTGCAAATAAAAGAATTCTTCAAATCAAATCAAATCAAATCAACAAGCGACCCGCACCTGTATGAGATTGTCTTTATGGTGCAATAACTGCGATGCTTTCTAAAGATTTAAGATTATGACGCCAGCCTATGCTATATCCATATACGCGTTATTATTAAGTACATGGACATTGTTGTGGAAATATCATAAAATATGCATTTGCATTTTGTTAACATCATCATTACATCCGTTGTGTTTTTGCACACAAAACATCTCAGTGACGTAGAGATACTGTCTAGGCCATTCAATGAGTATTTATATCCTTTTTATAGCCCTCCATATATGGCTTTTTACAGCAGCTATTGGCAGGAGTAGAATACGGTAGAGAACAGAGGGGCAGGATGAGGGAGAGACTAAGCACGATATCCACATACACGTCGACCGTCCGCTGAGCGGTCACCGTCGGACGGTTACCCTAGCGACCGCTCGACGTGCAAGTGGATACCATAGCCACCGTCGAGCGGTCAAGTGCTCCCGTCCGACGGTCCCTCGACGGTCCCCCCTCCCGTCCATATCTAAATATTTAGATTTGGACGGGAGGGTCACCGTCCGACGGTACCCCATCCAAAAATATTTTTTTTGTTTCTGTTTTTTTAGTGCTCTCACAGCCTGAGTACATTGTCTTGATGTCTGGGAGTGCTTTGGAGTACTTATAGTACAACGATTATTTGATTTAAATTGATGTAGATTAATTGGGGTCAGTCAGCGTTTTTTTATTCCAAGGTTCACTGGGCTTACATTTTTATTTTTATCGTTTATCTTTTATTCCCATTATTTAGATCACACTTCGAGCTGACTTTTCTTATAGCCTATTGTTGCTATCAAGATTAATTTTATTTTGTTCATTTCTAACGATTTATGTATAATTATAGTAATTTTTACTAACTATTTCGATTTGTGTGTGGTTTGCTGGTCCCTGATTTCGGTGAATAGTTTAGCATTAATTTGTACATTTATTTTTTTATCATTTCTAATGATCTACAGTTATCTATTGGTATTTTTTTGTGATTATTTCGACTATTTCGACTTCAAAAGTCTCCCAATTGGTAGAAATAAGCCCTAAGAGTGTCTGAGTGATTGTTATAGTGATATATATTTGAGCTATGGAATCGATTCTATTATTGGAAAATACCTCAAACAGGCGCAGAAGTGAAAACAGAATTTTTGAGCAATAATAATAAATATAATCAGGTCGGAAGAAAAAACATAGCCAGGGCATATGGTGGGTGATATATTTAAGCTAGATATTTTAGACAGAGTAGAAATATTACCCTCAATGACATTTATATGTTTGATTACTCCAGGGTTATTAATGTTTTATTACCTTAATTATGAGCACAAACTTATTGCTCACACATGTTTCCCCGACTCTACTCATTGGGTAGGCCTAACCTCAGACTTTTGCATCTTCGCCACAATTATTAGTTGAATCATTTCACCAAATCGATCACATATTTAGTCTGGTTTTGCTGCTGATGAATCATGTTTTAATTATTGTATCATATATAGTATATTTGTATTATCTAGAAGAGAAAGGGAACGATAATTATTATGGAAGTAAAATGAACAGATGTAGAGCCTGAAGCCTGAAGCTTTCTCTTGAGGATTATTTTCTTCCTATATTCCCGCCTAGGCTTCAATCTTTAATAGGGAGATTAACAGGATTAATCATGTTTGCTACCATATTTTCCAGACATGTTTCTGTTCCTTTACATGTTTTAACCATTAAATAAATATACATATTGGCCTCAAATGAATAAAAAAAAGAGAGAGAGAGAGAGAGCGCTAGAGAGAGAGAGAGACCAGAGAGAGAGAGAGAGAGAGAGACGGGGAGAAACAGAGAGAGAGAGAGAGGGGATGGATGGTAGAGAGGGAGAGACAGATGAGAGGGATAAAGAGAGCGAGAGAGAGAGAGAGAGAGAGAGGGGTGAGGGGCCTGGGAGGCGGGACAGAGGAGAGGGATGAGATTGGGAGAGATATATATAAATAAGCATACATTGAGTAACCACTAGTAGGGTCTGGATGAAAGTACTATCCCTCGACGGTCAATATCTGGCATATATATTGGACGTGCAAGTAGATACCGGGGACCGTCCACTGCCACCGTCCGCTGTGGCCACCGTCGGACGGGGGCCATGGGCGGATGGTCGACGGTCGACGGTCGACGGTCGACGGTCGTACCAATTGGACGTGTAAGTGGATACGCTATTTAAAGCTATGGTATCTACATTATACAGGGCCATTATGGTAGTGTGTGGCTATATATATGCACTCTGCCCAGGGTGGATGCGGAAGTTGGATGAAAAGCGGAAGAAAGCGGAAGAAAATTTGGAAGAACCAAAGCCAGAGGATCAAGTTCCTTGTTTGCCTTGGACAACTTTGAGTAGTTTCAGTCTATATATGGGTGAAATCACCAAAAAATGCACAATTTCACTTCACCAACCCTACCAAATAATCCAAATTCAAGACAAAAATAAGGTTCAAAATTCAGTCCAACATAACCCAACAGATTGTTTGAATGAAGGCAATATCAAATGTACTCAGATATACCTAGTATTGACCATTTTGTTGTATAAAGCGTTATGAAGCGACTGGTCTGACATCTAATGTATATTATGTAATTGAGTTTGTAAGTTAGGAAACATCGTTTGCATTGTTATATTATTATGCACATAAATATTGTATATATACCAGGTAATATGGAATGCCCTAGGCTACAGCATTGGTGCTCATACCCAAAACACCGGGTAACAAAGCTCGCCTGTGTATTACCCGCTACACTCACCATTAATTTCCACTATTTTTTTTGCCATAAATATCGAGAGAAAGTATGGTAAATACAAAACTACCCTCGGGCAATGTCGCAATAATCGCGATAATGTTGCAAATTTGGGTCAGTTTTTTTAAGTGTGCTATTTTGCTAAAATATTGCATTGTCGTCGATATCTTCTTTAATAATTCATGAAAAATCATGATCTTAGTGCCATTTGATTCGTCTCACCCCGATCGTTCATTCCAAATATACTTTAAAAAACTTTTGATCAATATTTACACCTAAAAAATGTCAAAAATGCATTCTTTCCTAATTTTTCCAATGAAATAAATATTAACCAGGATATCAAACATGTAGCATATGTTCTAGACATCAATCATTCACATTAATTTGCTCCTATTGGATAGTCCTGTATCTAAAGTGTCTCCCTCAATTTTTTTTTACTTCATACTAATGAACCACCTCACACCAGATCAATTTAAATAATTCCAACCATAAATCTCACGTAGGATGACCCGTTTTTATACCCAGTCGCAATAATAGTTATTTTTCTTTAAAAATCATGAAATTACTCTTATATACCCTTGTATATATGCTTTATCGTGTACTAAAATTTAAATGTTCTAGCTTGTCAACTTTCGCCTGTACATTAACTTAATGTCCAAAACTCATTTTTCCAACAAGAAGGGACCTCTTACGTGAGTAAATCATAATTAGTCATAATTATTCCAATATTAAATGAAAAGTGTCCATACAGTCATCCTCTGATCCCAATAGCCCTTACATTGACACAACCATCTTTTTATTTTAAAAAATGTACTTATTGGGCCCATTGTATAACAAAACGCTCGTAAATGGCTCGCATCCCCTCGTATCCTATCGCATCTTTTTGACTTACGAGGGACTTACGAGATATGACAGACTTACGAGGGGTGGTTTGCATAACAACCCTCGCAGCAATTTCGTAACTTGTATTAATAAACACATCGTATCTCCTCGTATCTTCTCGTATCTGAAGTTTTAATTTGAATTGAAGAGTTTATTACGGTATTTGAACTTGGAATGGTGTAGCAAGATTAGCATTAATGATCTGTCACATTTATATATCAACATAGATATATATTCTCATATGTAATCACAATGTTCTTGTATTGTCATAATAAGTTATGAATGGTTATTATGATTGATAAATAATGCGTAATGGTTGATTAATTCTTTACATATATCATGTATGTAATATGTTGGCTATTGCATCATCCATGATCTGGATCTCTTACAGATCATGACGTCATAGCTAGTGCGTCCTACTGGCTCTATACCATGTTCAATGTTACATGCATGTCTATCCATGTATGTATATGTATGTCAATATGCATACATGTGTTTACGTATATATATATGATATATAATATACATATTATATGTATATGTATGCATACGGGTATATATAATTTTATACTAAGATGTTCATGCATGGAGACCATTGCAATTGTATATATGAGTCATAGCTGTGCATTTTGTTTTATATAACGAACATGCAAAATGGTAATGGTGATGCCAAAAAAAAAGTGTAAATACCATAATTCTAAATCAAAAGAAAGCTGTATAAATCCTCATATCTGGAGACGTGGGGTATGTGGGGTTTATTAGAATAGAGGTACTGGATGGAGGTAATAGAGGTAATTACAGGAGGAGGTACTGGTGGAGGTACAGGAGGAAGGTGCAGGAGGAAGTACTGGAGTGGGTACAGGGGTAGGTAAAGGAGGGGTCACAGGAAGGGGGTTGGGTACAGGAGGCACTGGAGGAGGTACTGGAGGGATTATAGGATCATGTATCGGAAGAGGCACAAGAGGAGGTATTGGAAGAGGTAGGAGATGCTGGAGTGAATACAGGGTTAGGTAAAGGAGGAGGTACAGGAGGTATTGGAAGAGGAGATACTGGAGGAGGAGACACAGTCACACTGGAGGAGGAGATACTAGAGGAGGTACTGGATGAAGAGGTACAGGAGGAGATACTGGAGGAGGAGATACTGGAGGAGGTAGTGGAGGAGGTACTGGAGGAGATTATTTGAGGAGGTTACTGGAGGAGGTTATTAGAGGAGGTTACTGGAGGTGGAAACCCCCTCCAGTACCTCCTCCAGTACCTCTTCCAGTACCCCCTCCAGTGCCTCCTCCATTATCCCCTCCAGTGCCTCCTCCAGTACCCTTACAGTACTTCCTCCAGTACCCCATACAAAACCTCCTCCAGTACCCCCTACAGTACTTCCTCCAGTACCCCCTACAGTACCTCCTCCAGTACCCCCTACAGTACTTCCTCCAGTACCCCCTACAGTACCTCCTCCAGTACCCCCTCCAGTATCCCTTCCAGTACGTCCTCAAGTACTTCCTCAAGTACCTCCTTCAGTATCCCCTCCAGTACCTCCTCCAGTACCTCCTCCAGTATCCCCTCCAGTACCTCCTCCAGTACCCCTTACAGTACTGCCTCCAGTATCCCTTACAGTACCTCCTCCAGTACCTCCTCCAGTACCTCTTCCAGTACCCCTTACAGTACTTCCTCCAGTACTCCTTACAGTACCTCCTCAATTGCCGCCTCCAGTACCCCTCCAGTACCTCCTCAATTGCCGCCTCCAGTACCCCTCCAGTACCTCCTCAATTGCCGCCTCCAGTACCCCTCCAGTACCTCCTTAAGTGCAGCCTCCAGTACCTCCTCCAGTGCCTCCTCAACTTCTCCCTCCAGTAGCTCCTCAATTGCCGCCTACAGTACCCCTACAGTACCTCCTCCAGTACATCCTCCAGTAACCCCTGCAGTATCCCCTTCAGTGCCCCCTCCAGTACCCATAACAATACATCCTCCAGTACCCCCTGCAGTATCCCCTTCAGTGCCTCCTCCAGTACCCCTTACGGTACCTCCTCCAGTGCCTCCTCAAGTTCCCCCTCGAGTACCTCCTCAATTGACGCCTCCAGTACCCCCTACATTACCTCCTCCAGGAGGTACTGAAGGAGGAGGAGGATATGTTATTTAATGTAGTAGGGACACTCTGAAAAAACTATGGCTATCATAGAATGGAGCACCCATTACCAGATGTAAATTCCTGTCAAATTGTATCATTTTAAACTTGAAAAAAACAATATACATACATATACATTATACATACATGAATACAATACATACATACATACATACATGTATATATACATACTTACATACATGCATGTACATACATATATGGGTCACATTTTCAGAAAATGTACAATTCAACTTCGCCAATCTTCTCAAATAACCCAAATTTTAGACGAACATAAAGTTCAAAATACAGTTCAACCTAACCAAACAGATAGCTAAAATCAATGCAATGCCGAATATACTCGAATTTACCTAGTATTGACCAAATTGCAGCCTAATTAGGCAGAATTTACTAAATGTGTACAGCTGCCAATTGTACTTTTTCTGAAAATCTGACCCATATGTATATACATGTATACATGCATGCATACATATATATACGTGTATACATACATACATAACATGGATACTGTTACTAGGTTCCCCGGCCATGCTATTCACCCCGTCCCTAGTAGAGGAGGTCTAGAAATTAACCCTGTAATCCTTTAGCAAGGCCCATAAACAGTAAACAAGTTAATCCTCAAAAGGTATTTCATATAAATATGAACATGAACATATTACTCCTAAATGTCCCTACAACATTTAATCAAACGTTTGAAATACATAGAAATCACATGTATATAAGTTATCATACACATAAGGAGCTCGCCTTCCTTCCTCCCTCCTCTCTCTCCCCCTCTAATTTTTTGGGCAATCAAAACCAGGTTACGAGGACATGCGAAAAGATGCGCAGCCTTAAAAATGCTCGTAGACATTTGCGAAATATTTACGAGAAAAAATTCCTTATGCACAGCTAGAGGGAGATGCGAGGGTGTATTTACGAGGAGATACGAATTTCTGGTGCTTATACACATGCTTTCAACTTACGAGGCACTTACTACTCAGATGCGAGGACTTACGAGGTTCTCGCAACCTTATACAACGGGCCCATTGTCAAGAGAAATGCAAATCTTGCTAAATATTTAATATTCTCACGTACAAGTCCCAACAAATTATAAAGGTATATTCACTGCAAATATTACATTGCAGAGACAATTTCGTTTTGATATGATTACTTGAAGTGTTTGGAATCAATTTAAAACTATTTGCAGTTATTGATACCTTATGACCGGCACTGGTCAAATTCGATCTGTTGATCTCTTGAGATGTTATGTTGGAAATAATAATTCTCACGTAAGAGGTCCCTGTTAGAACGTAGTAGAATAAAAGCTTTGGTACTCTACCAATCTATAATGTTTTATTGTTTTAAATGTTATTCTTATATTCAGACACATGTACAATATATATTACATTGATTCCACTTTCTGAGAACAATTACCTTTGGTTCATTTTGATGATAAATAATAAATCTCACGTGCAAGGTCCCTACTGGCAGGTAGCATCATAAAGCCATTTTGTTCTTTCAAAGTATATTTTACTCTTGTTGTAAATAGATTTCTGACACATAGGGACCTTTACATGTTATATTAGATCGATTCCACTTGGGTAAAAATATATTTTGGGTTTACTTTGAAGAAAAGAGATAACTCTCACGTAAGAGGTCCCTATTTTGAACTAGCAAATTAGGCATTATTCATTACCAAACTAAGTTGCATTGTTGTTTCAAATGAATTCTAAGCATTGGACACATGTGCAATATATAATTAGATCGATTCCACTGGAGGAGAAATATAATTTTGGTCAATTCTGAAGAAAAATCATAAATCTCACGTACAAGGCCCTAATGGCAGATAGCATAATAAGGCCGTTTTTTCCACCAAACTACATTTTACTGTCATTTTAAATAGATATCCAACCCATAGGTGTCTGTATACTATACATTAGATTGATTCCACTTGGGTAAAAATATATTTTGGGTTTATTTTGAAGAAAAGAGATAACTCTCACGTAAGAGGTCCCTATTTTGAAGTAGAGTATTAGGTCTTTTTTCATCATCAAACTATGTTGTACTGTTGTTTTAAATGAATTCTAAGCTTTGGACATATATACATAATATATAAGATCGATTTCACTTGGGAAAAAACATAATCTGTTGTTTGATAGAGCAAAAAGGCCTTATTATACGTCCTGCCAGTAGGGACCTCATACGTGAGATTTATCACTTTTACACAAAATTGACCAAAAATATATTTTTCTGCAAGTGGAATCGATTTAATATATAATATGTATGTGGCCAAAGCTAACAATTCATTCAAAACAACCGTATAACATAATTTGATAGTGAAGAAATGCCTAATATGCCATTTTGAAATAGGGACCTTGTACGTGAGATTTATGACTTTTCTAGAAAATAAACCAAAATTATATTTTTTACCCAAGTGGAATAAATCTAATAGATGATATACATGTGTCTAGGGGCCAGAGATCCATTTAAAACAACAGTAAAGTTGAGTTTATTAGAGCAAAATGCCCTTATTATACTACCTGTTATTAGGGACCTCTTACGTGAGATTTATTACACTTTTCTACAAAATTGACCATAATATATGTTTTTAATGGATTTCTTGGCCTTAGACATGCATCTGTTTCATATTAGATCATTTTCACTTGGATGAATTATTTTTTTTGGGTTAATTCTCGGTTTATCTAGTAGAATAGTGATATTTCTTATGATGTTATATTTGATATTTTCCAAAATCGAGTGAAAAGTGGCATATTTGCATATTTCCTCACTTTATTTGCTTGATTAACATGAGGTGATGGAACTTTAGCCTTTTAAGTGATATTAGAATTGCTAAAGAAGCAAAAACAAGATTATTAGCATACAAAAATACAAGTTGGAAATTTTAGGTGAAATTCTCACGTAAGAGGTCCCTATTTAAACAGGTTTCTCCATAGCCTGATGAAGGGCATGGACATTTCATACCCTTAATAATGTCTTCAACTGATGGTAATAGATGTCAGGAAGTGTGTTTGTAATAATGGAACAGAAACTATGCATATTAAATCTGTGAGGTTATTTGTAAAGAAAGAGATAAAAGAAATCATGAAATTGATGTAAAAATGAATGATAACCGATTTGTATGTATTATTCCCATTCTGCACAGGTATTGTGTAGAGTTTCAAAAATCTAGGATCCCATGATAATTGTCATAAATGATAAATGACCGATTTTTCTCACATTTCGGTTAATAAATTTGATTAAAATTATGATTTCACATTTTTCCAACTTAAAGAGGGACATGGTACGTGAGAATTACAGGGAGGTCATTTTTAATGGGCCATGAAGAGCCCAACCACTGGTCGGATTTTGTTGGAATAAAGTTTTCCTGAAATCTTAGAACTAGAATATGACGATTTGATAGAGAAAAGATGATTTCTGTTTAATTTAATTTTGACCATTACCCAAGCTCTATGAATTTGAAAACAGCACACTTTAAAAAACTGACCCAATTTATATGCTTATAAATGCACTTACCACAATTACTACTCATGTGGCCAGGATTGCCCTTGGACACTTATTTTTCGTATTTAAATAATTATTTTTGTGGAAAAAAGACTTATATAATTTTGTGGAAAAAAGACTTATATAATATATTATTATAATATACTTATATAATGATATAGCAATAATTATAATGATAAGCATCTGTAAAATCTCCCTTGGGCTACGCAATGTTGTCGGGTGCAATGCACCCTTACAAAATCGCTACACCCACGGGAGATAACCACCTCTCACACAGCCAGAAGTCAATTTTGTCTATTAATTATCTTGTTCTTATCAATAACAATATACAAAGTTACCTAGATATATGTAACACATGCCTGGATTAGAGATGATGATGTAATCCGTCTTATATGGTTGTGTAACAAGTAGCTAATTATGAGCTAATCAACTCCCCTGATTAGTTCTGCTGTTAATCCTGCCCACTGCATGGAGGATAGTTTATGTGACAATATGTTGGTGTTGGCACTACAAAAAGTCCATCGTTTTCACCTTAATCAGAGCTATTTAGAGAGGGAAGTCTATGACTACACCATGTTATTTCTTATCAACTCGATAACAGCACCTCAATAAAATGGCAATTTTATTACTATTTGGATAGCTGCGGCGGAGTGTATGTAGAGAGGTAGGGGGTTAGATCTTCAGAAAATGTACAATCAGCAAATCTACATACTTAGTAAATATTGTTAAATTAGATCAAAATTTGTCAATACCAGGTTTATCAGAGTATATAAATTTGATATTGCCTTGATTCAAACAATCAGTTTGGTTATGTTGGACAGAATCTTGAACCTTATTTTTGACTTAAATTTGGATTATTTGAGCGGATTGGTGAAGGGGAATTGTACATTTTCAGGCGATTTCACCCATGGGGTGTTGTGCAACATGTGCCGTCTATATAGAACAACATGTAGAGACCACTTAACGCAGAGGCAACACAGTTTTACAGACAGCCTTTGATGGTTGCCTTTATCACAAGATAAAAGTGGTGCATTATAGCTAGACTCTATCAATCAGGCCAACCAGAGTGTTTGAACACAGTGCCAGCCACCAAGGGTTGAATTTCAATGGAGCTAATTGACCATGAACGAATATGATATGTGAACAGTGCACTTAAAGACTGATGAAACCTCATATAGTCGCCTGAAAGCATATATTGAAGCCACCCTTGCAGTAAATATAAAAAAGTTATGGGTGAGGTTGCCTTGATTCATAAAATCTGTTCTGTTATGTTGAACTGTATTTTGAATCGTATTTTTTCCAAATTTGGATTATTTGAGAGGATTGGTAAAGGGGAGTTGTACATTTACGGACGGATTCACCCTTATATATAGAGAACATCCTACCATCATGAGCTTAACATACCTAGGGAGTGAGAGAGGCCTAGATAGCACAGAAGGGTCAAATCTTAAGAAAATATACAATTATAGACCTGCATCCACAATATAGCAAAAGGGATGATTATCAATTCTGTCCCTATTTTATGTGCAGATATTATTTGATGTTGTATGTTGTTCGTGCCCTAACATTGTTTCATACAACCTTTTTGTCTAAGCTACCATTCTTTGACAAATAAAGAATTCTCTTCTCTTCTCTTATATATCAATCGAAGAGATGCATGTTTCATTCTGGACTATTGACTGCAACTGTAATACTGTAATAATGCTATTTAACAAGAACCATTTCACTCATTTGCAAGGAGGACAAATACACACTATTTTCTTCTACTAATATAGTGTAAAATATGAGGCTAATCAACTTTCTTACCGCCACAACACTCATCGATCGCTTATCACTAAAAGTCCAAAGGTACAAGTGAGGTCCAGGTCTGACCGTTATCTCAAGGTTGATCATGTGGGAAGGGAGGGGAGGGACTGACCGCAAGGTCAGGGGAGGGGGTATTGATTGGGAGGGGGGAAGGGGAGATAACCATGGGACCTGGTCACCATGCAAAGGGATTGGTCAGGTGTGGCAGTGGTCACTCTGACCCCCGTTTTAATATTTCCTGTTCATTGTTATCCTGTGGCTGATTGGATCTCTTATCTAACCTGGTAATTAATTGGTCCAGTCAGGACAAGCCAATCAGCCCCAGCCCTGTGCACTCATTGTAATCTGTCCACGTATAAAAATAAACACATGTGTACAGCGACCTCTTTTAACTGGTAGCTGGCTTGAGACATACATCTCTGTGTGTTGCGTTGATTCATTTCTCGCTCAACTACTGACCCTAACTATTTCGGAGAATGACCCACAATTCTTCAATAGTATTGCAGTGCACGTGAGATGGACTCGGTAAAGAGACCGAATGCTACCAACTCAACTCAATTCAATTCAAAACATGTTTTATTTGTATCTAGGGTGTTATACAAACAGGACCCATACATCTGAATATAAATGCAGGTCTTCCAGTATGGTCCTTAACTACAGGGGGTGGGTCAGAAATAATAGTAATTGTAGGTTAGTCAGAGTCTGGGCCGAGTCTGGGAAACACATTTCTGGCTATTGTTCAACTAAGGTCTATTGCCATAAAGGTTGACTACAAGTGAGTATCAGGGGGTCCGTTACATAAAGGGAAATCCGCAATATTGCGTCTCCAATCGACTAATATAGGATCCGCAAAAATTGTGCGTCTTAAATTTGTCAAGGTAGTATTGGGTGATATTGGGTCTCCACCTAAATTACGTTGATATATCACTTGCAAGTGGAGACGTGCTCCCCAGTGGAGACACAATATCCAAACTTAGGATGCAACCCACTTCACAAATATGCACAATTTGTTCTGCATCCCAGATTAGTCGATTGGAGACGCAATATTGCGTATCTCCCTTTATGTAAGGCACCCCAGTTGTAAACTGGTGGAATAAGATAATATAATACCACACTCTCAATTAGCTAATAATGTGAATATATAATATAACTAGCACATGTCAAAACATTTCAATTTTCACAAGTTGTTGGTCGGTCCTGACCCAACATTACAGAGCATAACAGAAAGAGAATTAGCATTACCAAGACAATGTATTAACTCAAATTGAAGACTGAGTGTCCCCAATCAAGGACAGGTGAATTTCCGGTCAATCCAGGCAAACACCTGCCTACAAGTAATCGACAAGACCGCAGTAATTAACAATCTGTCTCTCTCTCTTAAGTACCTGAATGTCAAGGGTACAGGTCTACACATAGTCCACACAATTAATTACCCTATATCACCTCTTCTTCTTCCTTTTCTCCTTCTTCTCAATCTCCTGCCAATTCCCCTAGTGTCCAATTTCTATTTCCCCTCTCGCCTGCGTTCTTTCCCTTGCTCTCTCTAACCCCACCCCCCTCCCTATCACACCTCCCCTCACCGTCAATCTTCCCAAGTCCCTCCCTCCCTCCTTGTCAAGTGCCCTTGCATGGAGTCAAGTCACACTCAGTGTAGGATTAATATCAAGCCTCCACTGTCCATACGTAGCCCTGACTACCACATTCCAACGTGTCCTTTCCTCGAGGCCAGTATATATGGGTCAGATCTTCAGAAGATGTACAATCGTCAGCTTTACACATTTGGTAACTTCTGCTAAATTAGACTGGAAAATTATATATGCTATATGTATATCTGAGTAACTTTGACATTGTGTTGATTAAAGATTTCTTTTTCGTTGTGTTCAACTGCATTTTGGAGGTCATTTTTCTCTCAGGTTTGGATTGTTTGAGAGGATAGATGAGGGCGAATTGTCCATTTTCTGAAGATCTGACCCATCATAACAAGGCTGCCAGATTCAGGGGTGCTCTCATGACAGCACAATATCCTACATGACCGCTAGGTGGCCTCGAGCATGTACTGAATACCATATCTGATTCATTCAGGTCCCACCAGAGTACAATGGACGCAATGTCCTCGCTGCCTTAAGTTTTTAAAGGGCACAGCGGGAATGGGAATTGCATTTTCTTTTACTATCACGAAATTCTAAGTAAATCATTTTATTCATGACTGAAGAGAAAATCGGTTGCCCTGCCAAGGTACAGTCTAACTAAGCCTCTATGGAGCTTTGCCCCACATGCACCTGCCACAGACGACTACCAGATTAGTTGGAAAAACTAATCGCTTCAAATAGGGGATTTGCATAGCCGCCATTTTGAATGTTGATTCGCATGGAATTATGGGACTAATGGTACTGTATAAAATCACATAGGACATATTTATCAAAGCTCTAATGTCAATATCCATGTGTAATACATATTTCCATAATACAAGCCTCCATGTTTCCCATCATGCATTTGGCTTTCATAAATCATTTATACAAGCAATGATATTGGTGAAAACATTCTAGCAATTTTTTTTAAAATGTTGCAAATATTTGTTTGTCAGATTTCATCCGAATCCATCCTAGGACGCACTTTAACAGACATGCGCAGTGGCACATGCAAATCCCCTATTCTATCATGTAGGTTTCAGGAACCTACAGATAGTAGTATTGAAAAGTGTGTATAGTTTCAGGGTAGGATCCAATAGCATCCAGTACAGATATATATCATAATGATTATAGAACACCCTTTCAATAAAAAACTAATCTGTTTCCTGCTTTCATATATTCAAAGGGTCACTAAACCCTGAAATATTATGGGAAAATCAACTATTTTAGTATTATTCAAATATAACGGCCTCATTGGTACTTGATGCAACCTAACGTTTAGAGAGCTTTACGAATTTAGATGAGGGAAAAAGTAGTTACACAGTTGAACACTTCATACAGGGCGCCACTGTTAGCCAATGTCATAATGTGGCTAAGTCTTGAAATGAGCATGCAATGTGCTTTAAAAAACAAGTCAAGAAGGGCACTGTGTACATTTCAGGCGCCACCTTCTGACGTCACACAGGACCTTCAGTGCCCTCTTGTGTTGAACCGACCTTTTTACCTTGGCTTTCTCAGTTGGCCCCTATGAGTCACTATAAGTCAGTTATAGATTAAATCTTAAAGGTTGAGACTTGCATGTTGTACTTGTGGAACCATAACGTTTGCTAGCCCAAAGGTGACCATTAACCCATTTAGTAACCCTTTAATGGATGCGTTCTTATACATTGTTAGTTGAAGAAGATACATGAAAACAATCATGGTGATTAATGCGTCCTTTTGTAACTGTTTAAATATTATATTGTTCTGAAATGAAATTTTAAAACCATATATTGGAGTCACAGCTGAAGTGTCACAAGAATAACAACGTATGAACCACTCCTATATGTTATATTGTATTCTTATTAGTTCCTATTTTAGTTACATTATATAGTCATGCACCTAGTTAGTTAAAACCACACTAGACACAGCGTCAGGCAGAATATCATTACAGATACCGTGAGCTTGGGTCTTGACAAATAGTCATGTCTTGCTGTATAAAAATGTTGAATAAAAAGAACAAAAAAAAACAACATATGAGATATATCACAATTCTTCAATAAAATTTATTTAAAATAAATAAGCATAGCCTATAGAGTAAAAGCTGTATTCTCAACTAAATTACGTTCTTACCAATTTTACCAATTTTCTTATTGTTTGATCGACCTTTAGGACTGAAGTTCTGAATTATGTTGCTGCTGTTATTAAATGTTTATATAAGAATTGGACTTTAAATCGGTTGAAAGAAAACGAGCGCCGGTGAGCGATAATATGGGAAATCACTGCTATAAGGATAATTTCAGTGGGTTGCGAAATATAAATGTGTTTTTTTATGAAACTCTAAGGGGAAACAACGGTGTAATTCTTTTGTGGTCAACAATTGTGGTCAACTTATTTATAGGTGGGTAGAAAAAGAATGGAACAAAATGTAGAAAATGTTTAAATGTTGATCGATGTTAACTGTGAATGCAGCTTATACATTTCTGATTCGTCAAAAAAATGTATGGTAGAATCTAAAGTAAAATCTATAGTAAAATCTATAGTAAAATCTATAGTAAAATCTATAGTAAAACCTATAGTAAAATCAATAGTAGTCCTAAAATGTACAAATGAAAATATGGAGAAATCCCGGAGATGTACCTGTATGAAAAGAATAAATAAAAACGTATTCAAATCAAATCAAACCACATTGATGACGAATGTTTTACCTACCTCCAAGTATTGTCAACAGCCGATGTATTTCTGGTTCCAGCCGGTGCCCTGAAAGGATTGATGAGGAAATGTAACGAAGGAGTTTTGGACAATGTTGAGAAGATGGATGCATTAACACCTCGTCTCCGTTTAAGCACATGGATTTTACCCTATGTTCCCAGTTTGAACCGCCAAACCTCAAAAATAAATCATAATTCTTTAAAGATCTGACTTAAAGCCTTATATAATGCAAAGTTTTAAACCTTAGATAGTGAGTTTTACGCAACACTTCTTTTCGTGCTGAACATTTCCATTATAAATATTAATATTTTCCTGGGCTGTAATCGGCGGGTTAGGTCGGAAAGAAAGCCGATGCACTTCCTCAGCTTCCTGACATTTCCGAAATAGAATTAGCCTCCAAAGTGCATGCCATGAATTTGAGTAGAGCAGCGAAATAGCGCGGAGAAAACCCAAGAAATACACGGCTAATATATTCCTTAGACGTAACCTTTAGAACGGCAAGGAAAGTAGGGTCACAAGATGACATTGAAAGGTTGACATTAACTATATATAGGCCTACTGCGGCTTACACAAAGACAAAGGATGTTTTGTTTTAGATATTTCATTCAGCGTGACATTATGGGTCAAGTCATCAGAAAATGTACAATTCACCTTCACCAATCCCCTCAAATAACCCAAATGTAAGACGGAACTCAGGTTCAAAATAGAGTTCAGCATAACCAGACAGATTTATTGAATGAATACAATACAGAATATACTCAGATATACTCAGTATTTATAATTTTACACTCTAACTTTTTAGAATTTGAGAGATGTGTAGAACTGTACTTTTTTCTATGCAGGCTAATATTTGAAATCAAACCAATTTCATGGAAAAGTTATATCAAATTTCAAATCATTAATCTGTAGTAATAATAATCTTTATATAGTAATACTTTCAATGAGTTTTCAACCAATAACTGGTTCTAATAAACCAGGCTTGATTAAATAATTGGGTAATTAAACTATAATATGTGAAACGATAAAAAGAGAAGAAAGGTACAAAATAAACTACCTACACCCGCGCCCTGTCAACATCATGAAAGTATGGGTCAGATTTTCAGAAAATGTACAATTGACCGTCAACAATCCTCTCCAATAACCCACATCTAAGACGAAAATAAGGTTCAAAATACAGTTCAACATAACCAGACAGGTATATCTGAATGAATATAATACAGAATACATTCAGATATACCCAGTATTTATCATTTTTCACTCAAATTTAGCAGAATTTGAGAGATGTGTAGAACTGTAGATTGTGCATTTTCTGAAAATCTGACCCGTATGTTCTCACCATCTAATCTAAATAATTATATGTCATTTATTCATAATAATATAGGCTTAAAAACAATCTCATCCTCAGGGCAGAAGGTAACACTGCACAGAAGCAGAGTTTTGCACAGTGACATGAAGTGATTAATATACATTTGTTTGGGTAGGAGTTATATTTGTGTGTATAAGTCCTTGTGGGTCAGATCTTCAGAAAATGTACAATTTCACTTCACCAATCCTCTCAAATAATCCAAATTTAAGACAAAAATAAGGTTCAAAATTCAGTCCAATATAACCAAACAGATTCTTTGAATCAAAGCAATATTAAATAATACTCAGAAATAGCAAGTATTGACCATTTCTCAGTCTAATTTAACAGAATTCATTAAAAATGTAGATCTGCGAATTGTACATTTTCTGACGATCTAACCCTAGTCTTCTTGTATGAACAGCAATGTTTGGGGATGTCACACATCGCCTGGTCTTTCACGGGTCTGACTAAAAGACGCACAGCACCGAAAACCCGCACAGCATCCGCACAGCACCCGCACAGCACCGCCGCTACTGGTGCACTAATATTAGACGCACCACTTTGCCATTTTGTACATGAAATATTCTTCTGATAACCATGATATTAGGGGATACAGATTATTGAATATGGATCTCAAAAGGCTGTGAATATGGGTTTTATAACTGGAATAGTTTTACTGTAAATAGCTGTCGAAGTTCGTGATATTTAGATTAATCTACTGACATTAAATCACTGTCCCAGTCATATATCTGGGTAGGGAATACTTTTTCTGGAACCGGGATTGGGGCCTATTGTAAGTCGGGATTGGGGATTTAAAATGGCCTATGGGATTCGGGAAAGGGATTCAGAGTCAGATTTAATTTTTCCAGGTAGGGATTGCAAATAGAAAAACGGGATTGCAAATTGAAACCTGCGGGATTCGGGAAACGAGAGAATGGACAATATCAATTTCATCTTGGACGAGCGTTTTCTGAACAGAATTTTTATTTGTATGCAACTTCGACAGTTGATGACAGTAAAACTATTCAACTATTCAATCCCATATTTACTGGCTTTTGAGTTATACCCATCATTATTGATATCCTAAAATTTTCCGGTTATAAATTGAATATTTCATGTGAAAAACTGTGAAGAGGTACATCTAATATTAGTCGCGCAAGTAGCGACGGTGCTGTGCGGGTGCTGTGCGGATGCTGTGTGGGTTTTCGGTGCTGTGCGTCTTTTAGTCATACTTGGGTCTGACGCACAGCACCGAAAACCCGCACAGCATCCGCACAGCACCCGCACAGCACCGCCTCTACTGGTGCACTAATATTAGACGCACCACTTTGCCATTTTGTACATGAAATATTCTTCTGATAACCATGATATTAGGGGATACAGATTATTGAATATGGATCTCAGGTACATCTAATATTAGTCGCGCAAGTAGCGACGGTGCTGTGCGGGTGCTGTGCGGAGACTCACCACATTTAACACTTAATGATGGAGAAATCTATCATTCATGCTATTTATTCCGCTTTCATTTGTCAATAACTAGTTATATTTCTCAAGAAATAACACTGACAACTATTTACAAAGCATTCTACACACAGCCTGATTCCTGATTTGTAATATATTTGCATATTAAACTCCTGCTAAATAAATATTAGTTCTTTAAGTTTGAATTTAAACTGGTCAAATATGGCATGATGTAACTGAAGAAGGTTAATAACTGAGTGTTTTCTGTGACATCTGAGCTGGTAGCTCTGGGCATGTAATTCAAGGCAGGGGGAATTCAAGAGAATGCGATAAGAATTCGCATTACCCAGTCACCCAGTGTGTAAGGTGCCAATCGCTTGATTCCAACCGTGCACGCCATCTGTTCTGGTTCCATGGTTACACGTGATATAAGGGTGGTCTCCACTGTCTGCGGTAAGCTCTGCGGTAAGCCTTGCGATGGTTTGTGCTGGTTCTGTAGGTGGAGAGGAGTGGTGAAGTCATGCCTAAATGGTTCACTGGGTATGTAGGCAGGACCTCACCACTTCTCACCATCGCAAGGCTTACCGCAGAGCTTACCGCAGCCAGTGGAGACAACCCTTAAATGACGCAATCGGGTCACAAAACAATCATGAAACTGTCAGTAAATAGGACGAAGGGTTCGTCTGGCTTGCTGACACCTTTCTCGATCAGTTGGAAACCTTTATCAGTTCATTTCATAAGAAAACAGTAACTTGACTCTGCAGATGCTTGAGGAAATAGCTCGGTCTACTTCATTTACTGGCCGAAACACAATTATTAAAAAAGGCAATTATTAAAAACTACTGCATGTAGAATCAAGTGACGGGCTGCAATCAATAGGGAATACTGTTGCCTACATATTTTCTTAATTTGTATTTTATAGATAAACAGGACAGTTCGATGAAAAAGAAACTCCCAGTCCAATTGCCATAAAACCTTCAGGGATTGTTCCTTACCACAGACGAAACAAATAAATGGAAAAAAGACATGTTATCCCGTTAGATTTTTTTGGTAGAGTCACTTGAAAAAAGGGGTGGTTTACTATGGAAACTTATGAGAAAATGTGTTTTTTTCACGTTTTATCGAATAATAAATAAAATGTCCAGTCCAAATAAGTTTAGGTTTGCTACACTTTTATGTAAGGTCATATCCCACAGATTAACAAAATAAATCATATCTGACCATGATCAAAAAAAGGTTAGAGACTTCTAAAGTTGACCATGTAGTCCACTTTTCGTGGCTGGTCTGGCTGATGCCATTCATTTCACATTAATATTTGTCATTGCACAGACTTTTCACTCATATACATAGAGTATCATTATCAGCCAAAGGGGTTTTTGCATCAATATAATTGTGATTATACTTCCCATAGTGAAAAATGTTTATTTCTCATGGCCTTTTAACAGGCCCTGTACGAAAATAATAGAAATAAATTTTGATTCAGACAGTAGACACTAGGGGGACCACCGCTATAATAGATTTATATGGGAATCACCATGGCTATTATAGTTCAACTAGGAGCCGCATAGGGCCGTTTTTTCGGACGCACCTGTATACCTTTAAAAACGGTTTTATCGAACATCTTTGAAGACAATTCTCCAGCATTATGGGAGGTTTGCAAGCCTTCTCTGGTCAAATGGTTTTATTTAATCTAAGATGTTGGTGCATTATTTTCATATTTTCTTTAAAAAAAACAACTTAAAAGTTTTAAAAAATGGGCGCCATCTACGTTTTCTCGGCAAGTGGCATCGGCCCTGAATTTAATCAGTGTTGGTCAGGCTCAAGGGTCAACAATCCATGGTGGATGCCACTCTCCAACATTTTTTTTTTTATTATTTTTTTGTTCACTCTCCAACATTCTGTACCTCCTAAAGTGATTGCTAAGCACCTTTTGAGACTCTGCCTCCAGTCTATATAGATACATGTCAATCTTCGAAATTCCATGCCCAGAGTTGGTTGGTGACCCGAGGATTTCTGACAATGGATGGATTTAAAAAAATATAATTATATTTACAGTATCTCGTAAATGCATGAGCGAATGTTAGGGAGGCAATTAATTTTAAAGATCCACCGTATTTCATTTCATTAGGATAAGAATTTATTTTCGGGAGGTTGAATTACTTTCCAACAGATATTAAAAGATTCTTTTTTTACCTATTATTGCAACTTGAAGCTATTTAAATTGTCTGGCTAAATTAAAATAAACTGGCAATATGGAAAGGTAGTACATGACCTGAGTTTAATACCATCCACCGCTGACAATGAATAAGTTTTCTTATATTTTTGTTTCTTGTATTTGGCATTACGAGATCCACCCCCAGTGAGCAGACAAAAAAACGGGAGTTGATTCTTTATTACATAATAATAAAATCAATCAAGGTTTAATTATCTTTATATGAAGCTATTAATAACTGATAACTAATAATTACCCTAATAAAGGATCTAAGATGATCCAAAACGTCGGAAATTTCTGAAAATAAATATCACACAGCAAAACTCATCCACCATTGTCTTATTTCGGGATTTGGTGTTTAATTCCCTCGTTATATAGTTATTGATAATTAGTTGAGATTATTGTGAGAAATGACGCCCAGTGAAGACTAGGATGTAGGAGTGGTTGGGAGGGTATGTGGGTCAGATTTTCAGAAAATGTACAATTCGCCTCCACCAATCCTCTCAAATAACTCAAATTTGGGACAAAAATGAAGTTCAAAATACAGTTCAACCTAGCGGAACTGATATAATGAATCAACTTAATATCAAATATAAACAAATATACCCAATATTTATCATTTTCAGCCTAATTTTGCAGAATTTGATCAATGTTAATTGTAAATTTTCTGATGATCTGACCCATAAGTAGAAAGACGGGGTGAGGAGCGAGGGGAGGAGAGATAAATTGAGGAGTGGTCGTGTGTTGTGAGAGAGGCAGGGGAAGGCCACAGCGTGAGAGAGGTAGGTGGCGACAGTATTGATATAGTCTGTCCAAAAAGTAGTTGACACGTCATTCCTTAGTTCCTTTAAGGGGAGGGAAAAGTTGGTGTGTTTTGACTTCAAACTATTGGCCCCTGATTCGCCGTTTGCGACTAATCATGGCCGTTTGTGACCAACCATGGCCAAATGTACTGCTGTACTGTATTGTGCTGCCTCTGTTCTATGTGCAGCAGCCGTTGTTTTGCTTAGAAGGAAGGCAGAGCTGGTTATATTGGCCCTGTTTCTTGATGGTTGATTGCAATGAGCGACTCGCTGGGCAAAGAGTAGACAGGTCCTTGTCATAAAGAGAAATTAGAAATCTCCCACTTTTCCCTCCCCTTAAAGGAACTAAGGTATCACATGTCAACTACTTTTTGGATAGACTATATAGGTGTTCGCTAGCGTCGCTGAGGTGTGGCCTCAATGCCATGCAGTAGCAAACGATGACAAAATTAAGATATTATAATTAGTAGTAAAATGTATATATATAACTGTGAAATTACAATGGTTTTTAGATACCATAATAAACCATTTAGAATATACCTGAAAAATAAGAAGCAGATTACTACCATTTCCAATCATCATCCAGACATTAAATCAATTTACCTAATAAATTGTCAATCCTTTGTTCCCCAATCCATTGTCTTGAAGACATTCACACGAATGCCCCATTAATTATCACCGAATCACAACTAATCGTTAGGCCACCCTTCATCACAGGCAAGGTCCTTTTAACAAGGCACTTGAGGCAAATTGAAGAGACACGCCTGGCGTCTTGTAAACGAACCAAATAAGGCTGCAAAAATTAGTTGTGCTACTTGTCACTTTTCATCTTCTTTCTGAAGAGAATCCGTGAATATATGATAACGGTCATATATTCAGAAACTGTACAATCTGCAGAGCTACATATTTAGTAAATTTTGCTAAATTAGACTGAGAAATGGTTAGTACTGGGTATATACGACTGTATTTGATATTGCCTTCATTCAAACGATCTGTTTGGTTATGTTGGACTGAATTTTTAACCTTATTTTTGTCTTGAATTTGGATTTTTTGAGAGGATTGGTGAAGGCGAATTGTACATTTTCTGGCGATTTCACCCATGTGATGTGTTACAGGAAAATCAATCGAAAGTCGAAAAAAAAAAGATATTTTTCAAATGTTTTTCACAAGAATCCTTGCTCAGTGGGTGTTTAGTGCTGCAATTAGCACAATTACATGTACCAAATTTGAAGACTGTGTATTGAATATATTAACTATCTTTTTTTCGATGCATAAAGAATATAGAAATACTTATTAAATGCCCCATTGTTTAACATCATTGGAATCATGCTTCTTGATTTCATTTTGTCATAAATGATGGTATCTTTCTTGTGACGTATGAGCCTTTTCTCAATAACAGATCACATATATATTGACATTGTCCATAGTTTGTTATATGGGCCGGGCCCTGTCAAAAAGCAATAGTTCTTAACAGATGACAACTCCATTTAGTTCATGTCCTGCCTGGCCACGCGGGAATATTTCTTTTTTTCTAAATATTTTATTGGCTGAAACAGTTTAACAATTGTTGTTGATATAAGGAAAGACGCATGACTGACAAGATGCAGTTATATTTCGTGCATTACCATGACAAAGTAAATTATGTTTCTACAGAAATTTATCATTATTGAATGTGCTATATCGTTCAATACATTATCAAAAATTCCAGATTATGCAGTCTTACAAGTAGATATTATTATTCGTAAAGCTTTTTTCTCTATTTCCAATCTCATCTATACCTTAGTCCCTTTAGATTAGATTATAGATCTATTCAGGGACAATAATGAAAATATTGAATAGCTGCAAACATGATCGTAACAAGTCCACAATATCACTTTCCTACAAGGGTCAGATTTTCAGAAAATGTACATTCGGCAGCTGTACACATTTAGTAAACTCTGCTAAATTAGGCTGCAATTTGGTCAATACTAGGTAAATTCGAATAGATTCGACATAGCATTGATTCTAGCCATCTGTTCGGTTAGATTGAACTGTATTTTGAATGTCTGAAATTTGGGTTTTTTGAGAAGATTGGTTAAGGTGAATTGTACATTTTCTGGCGACTTCACCCACAACAGCTAAACTACTCTGAGATGCTCTGCGCATGTCATTCACCTTGGTAACACATCCGGGTTCATGCATGGCAAGTTCCCTGATCTAGAGCGCCTAGAGAATGAGAAAACAAGAAAAAACAAAGAAAAACAATAACAAGAGCAATGGATAGTCTAGATAATATCTCCAGAAACACCTCCCTATGAAGGATCTTCTCATTTTCTCAGTCGCAAATCCCTCGTTCACATAACGAGAGAGAAACGAGCATTGCACTAAAGGCAAGGCACTTCACCCGAAGCAACCTTTCTTATTGTAACTAATGTCTTTTAGATAGATTGGCTTAAGGGAATAGGGAGAAAGGCAATCTGCTATTTGTGAGCGGCCTTAGAATCAGGTTCAAAGAGTGCTTTAAATCTGGCTTTAAATGCTGTCCTCCTCCCACGCAGGTCGCCAGCGTTGTAGTGGAACATAATAGCGCTTACAAGTACTCCGCAGTTTAACGGCCAATCGTCACTGCATTAAAATTCGCCAAGAGGGAAAGATAATTGTGACTTTGAATTGATTTAGTTTGTTATTTTCCATCACATTATATAGTAATTTTATTCTCAGCTTAAGTAGAAGATGAAAAAGAGATCAGGTTGATTGTAATCGGAGACATTCTGGTCTGGATAAAACTGGAAATGGATGAGAGAGTGAGGAAATATCTCAAAGGTTTTTCTTTATTCCTCAAAGGCCAATATAATATTTATGAAATCTATATAGAAAAACGCCGTGTCAACCATGGACGTTTTCAGTCGTTGCCTCAACGTCAAAAGATAAATCGACCGAGTGGACAGAAAAAAACCTCCTCAATACCAAAAAAAATCATTTCAATCAAAATCAATCATTATACATTTACATCGCTCATCATATCCATAAGGCCTGAACTGGTACGGGGGTCAGATCTTCAGAAAATGTACAATTGACAGCTCTTCACATTGGTCAAATTCTGCAAAACTAGGCTGAAAATAATAAATATCAGGTATATTTGATTATATTTGATATTACGTTTTGATTATATTTGATATTAAGTTGATTCATAATAATATAATATCAGTTCCGTTATGTTGAACTGTTTTCTCCTAAATGTGGGTTGGTTGAGAGGATTGGTGGAGGCTAATGCAGGTATATACAGTAGAACTCCATTGTTACAGTCAGACTGCTCCTGTCCTCTAAGTGACTGACTGAACCCCTTGTGGTACTGGTGTATATACATTGCATTGACCTAGATACCATTACCAGCTATTACCTGTTACTAAAACAATAGCCCCATGTCACCATGCTTGGTCGCACACAGGTATAGGCTATTATTATGTAACGCGACAGGTCGTGCATTTGAACGCAGCTTCCTGACGCCATGAATCATTAACATTGCAAGCACTGAGGACGCCCCAAAACGCGAAAATAAACGCGCAAATCCATATCTATGTACGCGGAGTTTTAACATTTTCTGAATCATACCATCCAGGCGTTGCTACGTCTCCAATGTTGATTGGAAATCACGGTGATGGGCCTGTGGCCCCACTCCCATTAGCTTGGACAATGCGCTATGGTCCCTACTGCTGGACAGACTCATTGTACCGCATTCCATGGTCCAGGAAAACATCTTAGAGAAAGGAATATCACTTAGTAGGATTGCTGTTGACCGAACCATGATAATGTCACTGAAATGACGGCTTGATTATACTATATTGTTCCACCTATTTAAGCATAGAGGTGCGATGTCAACTATTTCAGAGATGTATAAAGGTCTTTTCTTTTCTTTCGATGTGTTATAGCAGTGTCTTTTCAAATGACGGAAGGGACAAGGACAACTTAGTTAATAGGGGATTTGCATGTGCCACTGCGCATGTCTATTACAGTCCATGCTGGGATGGATTCTGTTGAAATCTAAAAAAGAATAATTTTTATCGATTATTGTAAGAAAGTTTTCACCAATATCAAAGCTTGTATAAATGATCCATGAAAACCAAATGCATGATGGGAAAGATGGAGACTTGTGTCATGGAAACATGTAAAACCCATATATATTGACATTAGAGCATTGATAAATAGTCCATGCTGAACATGGCCTGTTTTCTATAGATTTTAGGCTGTAACATTAGTCCCATATTTCCATGCGAATCAAGTTTCAAAATGGCGGGTATGCAACTCCCCTATTGGAAACTAACTCATTATCATATCTAGATAATTCCCAAAATTGAAAAAAATGCGAAATATTCACAAGGTTCATTCTTAAGGTTTAATAAATATGAGAGATATTACTAAAAAGAAAGAAGATGCCGAATTATTTGTATCTAGATGATCCTTTAATTAGATCACCCAGATACATGTCCGTTTAGTAGGCTATGGATATATGCATTTCTATATAGGCCTAACAATTCGGACCAAATGCAACGAGCTATGTTCTATAGATTTCCACGTGGCCCTATCCCCAGCAGTTTCATATTGGAACTACAGAATTCAGTGAGTTGGATGACATTCAGGGACAACAACCCCCTCTCATTATCCCCCGAGAGATAGGACACCACTGCATAGAACATCCCCACCCTCCTCTCCTTCCATCGCTCTTTTTCGATTTTTCGAATATCAATTGACATAATCTTAGTCTTTCGATATTTGTCCCGGCAAAAACAGGCTCCAGACAAAAATGAACGGAGATGCGATTATCATAGCTTTATGACAGAGTCCTTAAAGAAACCCGATATAGTCCTCTCGGAGATATTGATAAGCTGATTTAGAGATATGGCATATCACTGCGCGGGGGGGTTCTTTTTTCCGATGGAAGTGTAGCTAAAAATACATAATCTAGTATCTCAGCGGAAAGCTAGCCCCTGGAGGAAGGTATATCAGCAAACAGGGCAGATAACATGCGAGGTGGAAGATCTTGGAAGACAGTAGGAAATTGAATTACTCGGTCAGTACTGATTGTTTATGAATGTTATAAAAGGTGATGTCTTGTCTATCAATACTATGTAGGTAGGCAATAATGATAAGAGTGCTTTTGGGTGAGTAAGTGTTCATTACTTAAGCTCTATTGGTATATTAGAAGCACTAGAAATATGAGGCTTTATAAAAAAGGATCGATATCGCAGATTCCTCTTCTTATCTTTATGTGAAAAGCCTTAAAGGTTCTTGCTGGAGTCGATGATCGTTTAGGAAAAGCAGGAATAAAGGAAAGGTGGGATGTTATTTTAGAGTGGATATATTTCTACTAGATGCGCAAGGTAACCCCCCATCTTAAATAGCTTCACCCGTCATGTATCAGAATACCTGGTTTGCAATTGATGAATTGGATTTTGCCAATTGCACTGGATTTATGTAAAGAAAAAGTAAGAAAGTCCCTATTATATCAAATACCCTACAAAAATGTAAGAAATACCCTACTAAAAAGTAAGAAAGTCCCTATTATATCAAATACTCTACGAAAAAGTAAGGAATTCCCTACTAAAAAGTAAGAAATACCTACTAAAAAGTAAGAAATACTCTACTAAAAAGTAAGAAAGTCCCTTTTATATCAAATTCCCTACTAAAAAGTAAGAAATAGCCTATTAAAAGTAAGAATATCCCTATCATATCAAATACCCTACTACTGGTATAATATGGAAATTAGAGAATTTAAATGCAAGGATTGACAGGAATTTAGAACGTTCCTCCGAACAGTCTATCTTCAGGAGACATGGGATGGTGTTGATTGCACCTATAATATCCCAACTTAGAGCTGGGGATAAACAATTTGTATCGTCACCTCCTTAATGAGTGCTTCAGGGCTCTTTTAAAAACTGTTTCTTCTCCTATTATTCTTAGGTTGGCTGTTAATTTCTTCCGATTTATTCTAACCATATTAGCTACCGATTTTTCATCTCTACAATTTTTTTTGTAGAAGTCTCCCGATATGGGGGCCTCTGCTTGTGTGTGTGTGTTTCTAACCGGAATAATCCCTTTTCCTTTCATAACGTTTGATTCAGACTCGTATTTCTTCAATATAAGTTCTTTACGACTACAGTCACATTGATCAGTCACACTAAGAAGCGTCCAATGTTGAGAGAATGCAACAGAAGCAGTCTGCAGAAGTAACACCATGTAAACAAGAGGGTGCCGAGTGTCGGGGTCAGATTTTCAGAAAATGTACAATTCACCTTCACCAATCCTCTCAAATAACCCACATGTAAGACAAAAATAAGGCTCAAAATACAGTTTAAAACATAGTAAAACAGATATATATATATTAAACCAAGACAAAACCAAATATACTCAGATATACTCGGTATTCATCATTTTTCAGTCTGATTTATCAGAATATACTAAAGCTATAGAGCCACCTATTGTACATTTTCGGACGATCTCCCCCGTCGGGTCCCTGAAAGGGGTAATTCATCAAACCCGCCACACATAGCTTTACCCCTGCACCGATCTATACCCCTACCCCACTCAGCCCCTCCATGGCAATGTCCATCTGGCACTTCACAAGGCTGGAGTATATATTGATGTGTTATATGGAGTGTCAGTGCGAAATCCCATTCGTCACTTTCACTGTCAAAAATGGGCACCGCCTCAATGCAGAAGCATTTCATTGATGTCGGTTAGTCGTGACTGGTATTGATTTCAGACAGGTGGGATTTAACACAATCTGGCAAGGTGGCGCTTCATGTCAGCCAACATAAATTGCCCCAAAGCCCTGTTTTGTGTTATTAGAGATATAGTAAATATGGGAATATTATTTGGCTATGTGTTGTAAGCTTATTTGTGATCCGTTTAAGGAAAATGAGTCATAAGTCGGAAAATATTGATTTTGAAATATCACCATATTTGAAAAGAGGAGGTCATAATGATTCCAATGAATGTAAATACTAGGATGTTTAATGTAAGCATATTTAGGCAACGCTCGAAACACGTCGTTGAACGAGAATTGCGTCTTTTTCTAACTATTGATTGAAATTAATGTATTGGCCTGTAAATGAAATAATAATAAAAAAAAAGTATTTCTATATTTTAAGTTGATATTTTTATTGTTGTTAAAAAAGGTTTGCAATACTTCTGGATGGGTAATTACCAGTAAAGTAACTAAATATACTCCATACGAATATCTTCAAAACGCAAGGATATATTTAATATAATGTCCCGAGATTTGTTACTTGGATTTATATGACTATGAGTGCTAAACCCTCTAAAAATCAGAAGATTTCAATAAAGAGATCTTGTAAAAAAATATCAATTTTGCGACTTATGACTCATTTTCCTGAAACACATCACATTAAAGCATATTTAATCCAAACATGTATGGTATATATTTCATTTAAATTCCCTGAAGAAGGTAGACCCTAGTATCTAAACGTTGGAATCGTACATCGGAAATAAAACTTGAAAATAAAAATCACCTTATAAAAGTCGCTGACTCTCTGGTGTTGGTGCTCTATCAACTTATAAGTTAATTTAAATTATATTGTCGATCGTTTATTTATTTTTCGTCGTAACATGTTTTTTCATTGTAATTATTTGTTGAAATAAAAGTGTACAATGTTTATTGTTGGTTTTTTAATAAACCATTGATAATGATTTGGAAAAAGTTAATAACAATCATATCATTATTTGGAGTGAATATAAACTGTACAATTATAACCATATTTATTTGTTACTAAAGGATTCACCGACAGACATAGCTGAGAACAGACTTCATTTATTGAAAGAAGCAGTATTGTGCTCTACTCATTCTAGGTCCAAAGTTGAGAGATTCCCTTTAAACGGAGGGAAAGCCTCTCGCCTCAAACCACAAAATGCCATTATAATTCCATTAAGACCGCAAAATGTCATTATATTCCCATTAAAACGCCGAGTCCTAGACCAGGAAACTGATTAGCGAAGTATAGGCTGACATACCATTCTTATCTGATCCGAGGGTTTGGACCTAGAGCCTACTTATTTGATTGTAAGATAAATTGAAAGGTCTGAAACCTCCCATCTGCTGGAGACAACCCTTTGTTCGCAATCATCGACTAGAATAACATGTTTTCAAAATCAAAATCAACATGATAAGGAACGGTCTATAAAGCTGCTTGGCATTCTACCCATCCCAACATTTCAGGTCGTGATTTCATAATTCAAAAATTCTAGAGAAAAGCTGACATTCATTTGATCCAATGTAACCTACCTATACGGCTTTAGCTCCTTGTTTTCCAGAATGTGTCTCATTAATTATTAAATACCATAAAAGCTTCATTCATTGGAATATGGAATGATAGCAGACTAGACATCTATGTACATGACAAATACATGCCAAGGCGAAAAGTCTCCTGGTAAGTCAATATGCTATATGGGTCTGATTTCAAGAAAATATACAATTGGCAGCTGTACACATAAATTTAGTAAATTCTGCTAGATCAGGCCGCAATTTAGTCAATACAAGGTAAATTCGAGTATATTCGGCATTGCATTGATTGTAGCAATCTGTTTGGTTAGGTTGAACTGTATTTTGAACTGTATTTTCGTCTGAAATTAGGGTTATTTGAGAGAATTGGTGAAGGTGAATTGTACGTTTTCTGGTGACTTCACCCATATATCAAACCCAATTTGTAGCTGGCCAGCCATCACAGTGGTTGCCCTACCCTTTGCCGCCCTGTGCTAAGACGAATGATGTGTTTGGGTCCGTGACACAGGAAAGAAGGCAGGGGTGAAAGCCTTTTGTTTTGCTTGATGAAGCTCGTCACTGGAGCCAGTGTGGGGGAGGGAACTAGAGAACCAACACTGACCTCTGAGACTGCATGGGGAAACCATGAGTTTCCAGGATTTTACAGCTTGGTATTGATGAGAGTCGTACTAAACAGGCCCGGCTTGTACTGCAACTGTTATGACATATTACGTAACATTGCATAACCTCATCATATTTATATTCATTATTAATTATCACCTCTTTATTAGGGTTATAAAATCGATAAGTACCAGTACTGTGCAAGTATATTTATACAAGCCAGTCCAGGATATGAGGTAACAAGCAATTCCATTTTGTTAACTATTATCTATATAAAACCCACATGTACAGTCTGAAGTATATTAGACTCCAACTTAATTATGTTTGAAATAACCTGCAATATGCATACCCAGATACTCATTGCGTTGTCATAAAACCCTAAATTAAACAGCCTGAAGTATATCAGACTCTCAGAGGGACCATATTACAATACAATTACTAACCACATTGAAACAAGTGTGAATCTCCTCAGTTCGAAGTATATCGGACTAGAACAAAAGCCTGTCTCAAAACTATCATACTGTCACTCTAAAATGCTAGTATATATTGTGATAATGTAACATATGATAATGTACTTTATTATATGAAAACGGGAAAATACCCCTATTTTTTTACTCTCTGTCTCACTGCTATTTTTTATGTATTTTCATGTATAACTAGTCACTCGACTTTTTAACCGCTATGTTTAGCCAAAGGTAGAACCCTAGATATTATTCCAAATTAAGGTAACCGCTGGAAGATATGCGTCGGACATAAATCTGATGCATAAGCATGTCGACCTTTTTGTCTGCAACCGACTGTAACTGTACTTAATTTGGACAAATAAAAGATTATCTATTCTATTCTAAGCATACGCCTCCTTTTCATTGACTCTCATCCTGGTGAGAGTTTGTACGGATATGTCATAAGAAAGTTAATTGGATAATGGTTCTTTAATATAATAGATCAGTCGTGCCTCCAAGTCCCTTATTTATTCCATCACTAAAACATTCAAAGACCACAACACGGGAAAATGAGTCAAAAGTCACAAAAAGAAGTTTGAGGTTTCATCGCATCATGTTTGAAAAGGTGGGATCATGTCGATTCAAAAAATGGGGACATTGCAATATTCGTAGGCGAACATTTACTAGTTAAGTACTAACTATATACTCTATAAGATGACTTGGATATATTTCATACACTGTCTTGGAATTTGATATATGTACTCAATCATAAACACTTTGAAAACATGTAACTCATTTTCCTGTGACACTTCACATATGATAAAACCTGGATTAGATTCTAGAATGACATATTTTATTTTGAATTCTCTTCCTTCTCTGTGGCACATTGTAAGAAAAAACATTCTGTCAACTTATTAAACATAGCTTTCCATAATGGTTAATTGCACTGAGAATACTTTCTCTGTATGATGTACTCCTCAAGTAATCGTAGAAGTACACAATAAGGAGTTTATTATTGTAGTTGTTCCAATCAGAAATAATTAAGACACTTTGACTGTGTGTGAAACCATGATTCAATCCAATTACAAGATTTCTGAACAGGAGGACTCCTCGCAAATCAAATTGCCAGGTGCGGAGGAATTGATTCGCATTGATTAAATGTTGAACGGGTCTCAGGTTTTCCTTTCTAAAGCAGTCTGCCTTATTAGACATAAAGGAGCCTTGAAAGGGCCTAGTCCACTAAGCCGAGTCTTATGCGATTCTCACAGATTTAGTGGTAAAGAATCCTCTGTGGCGCAAAATTGTATGAGAATCGGCTTAGTGGACTTAAGGGACATAATGTGTGTAGAATATTGATCAGACTTATGTCCTTAATTACCAATACATACATGATATATATATATAACTGGTTTGCCTTGGAAACTTTGGCAACCATGAAAGTTCTTCATCAATAGCCTAAAGGGCCTAGTCCACTAAGCCGATTCTCACAGAATTTAAGTGCAAAAGAGTGCTCTGCGGCGCAAAATCGCATGAGAATCGGCTTAGTGGACTAGGCCCTTAACGTCTCAATACTAACAAATTGATTATACATCTGTAGTGACCTGGTATCGTTCGAGGAGGTGAATAAATAAGACAAGATGAAGATCTTAATATATAATTACTCTAGTTTTCGATAGAATCCCTGAAGGGATATAATTATAATGAATAGATATGACAGAAAGTGTGTACAGAAACATAATATACAAACAAAAAATTAGGACCAGATCAAATTAAATATAGAAGGCCAAGAAACTGAAATCTTAGATGTCCCAAACCATTTTAATAAATTCTTCATAGAAATAGGGGAAAAATTGGCACAAGCTATCCCAGATGCTGATAATGAGACAGAACCTACCTGCCAGGAAAAAACAGATACCCCATACCAACCCGCCCAAATAACCACTAAGTCACTAAAGAAAATTATAAATAATATAAAAAATACAAAAAGCTCAGGATACCCCAAACTAAAAACCACTATACTCAAAACATCCCTAAAATCCCTCCTACCCCAACTAAAGTACCTGTTTGAACTCACTAATTCAACTGGGAAAATACCCAATAGCTGGAAAGAAAGCATAGTAACTCCAATATACAAAAATGCAGGAACAAAAAAAGACCCTACAAATTACCGTCCCATAGCCAGCATAAACATCATAGGGAAAATATATGAAAAAGTCCTAGCTCAAGATTTATCATCATACCTTGAAAATACCCACAAATTAAATAAAAATCAATACGGATTAAGATATGGAAAATCAACTACACAAGCAGTCACAAATTTTCTCCAATATACATACAATGCTATACATAACAATAAGCATGTACATGCAATATATATTGATTTCAAAAAAGCATTTGATACAGTGAATCACCAAATAATATTAACAAAAATCCAAAAGAATTTTAATAGCCCAGATTTATACAAATTACTTAACAATTACCTTGAAAATCGATATCAAAAAACTACCTGCAATAATACCATATCGGAAGCAAAAAAAATCACCTGTGGCATACCCCAAGGGACAACAATAGGCCCATTAATGTTCTTATTATATATAAATGACCTGCCAGATAACATAAAAAATAGCTCAGTGCAAATGTATGCTGATGATACCATAATATTCACAGAAACCCTAAGTAATGGGAAATCAGAAACTCTCCAGGAAGATCTAAAACACCTGGAGAACTGGTGCAAGATAAATAAAATAACAATCAATACAAAGAAATCAAATAGTATGATTATACAATGCAAAAGAGGCAAAAACTCTAATAATAGACCAAGCAAATACACCATACAAAATGAGGAGTTAGAGTCAGTTACAACATATAAATATCTAGGGATCCATATAGATAACACTTTGACATTCAAAAAACAAATTCAGCAAGCAGCACTATCAGCAAATCTAAGAACCAATCAACTTAGAAAAATTCGAAATTCACTAACAACTAAAATATCCACATTAGTATATAAAACAACAATTCTTCCACTCATGGACTATGGAGACATATTATATGACTCATGTACTAAGAAACTAACTGGAAAACTCCAAACTATTCAGAATAGAGCTATAAGAATAATCAAGAAATTGCCCAATAGAACAAATACAAGAGAATGTGAAAATGAACTGAAATTACTTCCTCTAACACATAGACGGATGCTGCATTTAATCCAGTATGCCTATGACCTTGCACAAGACAAAAACAATCTAGCCAAGAAAAATAAAGAAACTAGACATTCCAAAAACAGAAAGGACATACAACAGATTACGTACAGAACAGAGAAGTTGCACCAAAATTTCCACAATAGAGCTATAAGAGCATGGAATAAGCTCCCAACAAATATCCAAAAAATAGAAGACAAAAATATGTTAATAGAGAAATTAAATAAAAATCTCCTAAGTGGTAATCTTAATACCCTCTAGGTTTTGTAGGAAACCAAGAGCTTAAAATAAAACAAAATTCATAATTGATAAGTTATACGGTATTGAAGGAAACTGTACTTAATAATATAATAAATTTAGAGACCCGCGGTTTTGTATGAAACAGCGGAATCAAATAATAATAATAAATGCCTCATTGGGGGACTACATTGGGGTAATGGGTGGGTTATGTACTAACACCATGAAAAATGTATCTGTTCAAATTGAATTTTAAGAAATATATAAAGAATCAAACGAAGACTGTATAATAATTAATACATCAGATAATATATATCATATTGTATAATATATATTTATTACTGCGTTGATATCTAATGCTACAATATCATGTATAAGTAATAACTTATACAAATCCTTGCTATGTAACGAAAAGCATCATAAGTTAAGATTCACCCAGGATACAAACGAAAATGCAATGTTCAATCATTGAGATGTACCTGATATGAGATCAATAAAAAACGTTACAACAACAACAACAAATGGTAAGATGACATAGAAATGGTGATTATAATGGTACATGAAAGATGGAGCCCTCTGGTGGTAAGGGAAAACAGATGAGCTGGAAATGTTGTAAGTAGTATATGGAAACAGTATGCGTTCTCTAGCCTTATCGGGTAATTATGGGGAACTCTAGGAACTAATAACAATAAGTCCTAACTAATGAAGTACAAGATCGTAAGTACCTCTTTATTTAAATCTCTTTCCTCGGGCTAGTGAGCTCTGGGTTACCAGAAATGTTGTAAGTAGTATATGGAAACAGTATGCGTTCTCTAGCCTTATCGGGTAATTATGGGGAACTCTAGGAACTAATAACAATAAGTCCTAACTAATGAAGTACAAGATCGTAAGTACCTCTTTATTTAAATCTCTTTCCTCGGGCTAGTGAGCTCTGGGTTACCAGTGGCGCCCTTGGTGGAATTTGCGAAAACGCAGCTCTAAATGTCCACTGAGGTTCCACTGAGAAAGATCACTGGAACCTCTCTATTAAGACCACCCTTGGGGCTAAATGATGTTTGGTCTCCTAGCAAATTGGTCTCTTTAGAGGGTTTTGAATCTGATAAGAGGGTATATTTGGGACTGGGAAAACTGGTCTTAACAGAGGGGTGGTCTCTATAATGAGGTGATCTTTATGTGAGGTTCCACTGTAGTTCTGTCCCCATTGTTACTGGACCAGGGCTGTGGAAATCAACCTATAGTGCTAAAAGGCTTGGTGGTATTACTAGGACGTGGCCTAATTAGAGATAGCGTCCTAATTAGAGTACTTGTAAGGAACTATAAGAGGGGAGCTTGCATAACATAGTGTAGAATATGAGTAGCCTCCAGGCCTCATAACGCGTCATCAGACTGTGTGTACACACCCTACACATAGCTCTTATAACTGAGCTTCTATCAAGTACATATATTTATCACACTGCCATAAAACACTCCTCAAATACTTCTTTCTAACTGTCTCATTTATGATAGGTTCACAGGAGGCTAATGATGTTAAATTGTGCTATAAAAGTGACTTGTGATTGTAAATTGAAATAAGAAGTATAAATTGTAGATTGGGATTTGAAACAGTAGGGACCTTTGTACTCTTTCTAGATATATTTTTTTTGCAATTATTAAGTGACCTAGTAATAATACGGATGATTCAATGAGTGGAAAACATTAAAACTTCAAATTCAGTTAACGTCGGTCATAGTGAACATTTTCTACATTCTGTTGCATTTTTTTCCAACCCTCCTCCCCTTCCCCCCCCCCCTCCTCCCCTTTGGCGCTCGTACCGCCTTCGACGGGGGAAACCTTAAAAAAAACTTGATTAGCAACATATTCTGAATTCCAGTTCATGCACTTCTCTACTATACCTATCCACCAGCGTGCTAAAATGTGGACAGCACAGACCCCTAGAAGAGACATCGATTTCCACCTGGTCGTCCTTACAACTAGGCCCTCAATGCAATTCACCGGTAAATAGACCTGTCTATTGGTCTTTGACTGGCTTCTTACAAAGGGACAAAAAGAGCCTTGGAGCCACTATGGTGCACACTTTCTCTCTCTACTGATGTATCAATGCAGAATATCGATCCATACATGTACATGCATCCCTATATGCGATGGGTTACCGAAAAATGAGTCACTAAAAGGATGTTTTTCAAAGTGGTTTATTCGCAAGATTTATTCGTGGTAATGTTTTCGTTTTGGGGCGCTTAATGCTGTTTGTAGCATGAATACATGTTACCAAATTTGTCAAGACAGTGTAATAAATATATCCGTGCGTTTTAAAGGTCATGTTATGGAGCTGTATTTTGAACTTTATTTTCGTCTGAAATTTGGGTTATTTGAGGGGATTGGTGAAAGCCAATTGTACATTTTCTGGCGGCTTCACCCATATAGAAGACCAATGAGCGCGCGGAGCTAGTTTATAGAAATACATTGCAGGTGTTAGATATACTTTTATGATTAATTTAAATCGACATGTTTTCTTTTAATTTTGCTAATATCTCAATATCTAGGGCCCGGTTCTCTTTTAAACTAACACATTTGGTTGTTCGTGTCATTTCATGATGAATCGATTTGAGCAAGAAAAGTAGTTTAAATGGCGTTCTCAGATACGGGTCAGATTTTCAGAAAATTTACAATTTGTCTTCACCAATCCTCTCAAATAAGACACATTTAAGACAAAAATGAGCTTCAAAATGCAGTTTAATATAACAGAACTGATAGTTTAAATCAACGCGATACCAAATATAACCAGTATTCATCATTTGTCAGCCTAATTTAGCAGAACTTTCTTATTTTTTGAGCTGCCAATTGTACATTTTCTGACAATCTGACCCATATATAGATTCCCTGGATCAGAGTGCGGGGTGGCAGTACTGAGCTTGTGTTCATTTTCACGGCGAAAAATGTTTTCGCACGGGGCCACGATTCATCCAGTTCATCTGAGAATAATTTCCAGTAAATCCGTAGCCATATTCGGGGGAAGGCTTAAATCCCTTTGACTGATGACAAAAACTTCACACCACCAATCATTCTAGACTTTCAACTAGAGGCAGCCCTCCCAGGTGTAACGACCGGATTCTGTCGCCCTATTCATCATGGCCCAATTTAGAAGAAGTCATTTTGGAGGCACATGGCTTTTGTCCAAAGGGATCGAAGCGTTTCATCTTGGCGAAGAAGCGCTACCTGGCTGGCAAAGCATTCATCACTAGCTTCCACCCAGCTTCTGTATTAGGTTCAGATCTTAAGAAAATGCACAATTGGCAGATCTATATATCTTATAAATTGTGTTAAATTAGATGAGAAATGGTCAATACTAGGTATATCTGAGTATATTTGATATTGCCTTAATTCAAACACTCTGTTTGGTTATGTTGGACTGAATTTTGAACCTTAATTTTGTCTTAAATTTGGATTATTTGAATCCAAAGGATTGATGAAAGGAAATTGTACATTTTCTGGAAGATCTGACCCATTAGATCTGATTCTGCATGGGCGAGTCCCTCTTAAATCGTCCCATTAGAAATTAATGAAATGCAGAATGCTAGCAGACTCTCCCGGAGAGCAATGGCCTCACCGCATCATCGGATTATTTTTTAAGAGACTATCTTTTAAATATGCAAGCTGCATTTGTTGCCAAACAAGATTGATTTTAAATGAATCGAATGGACGACATTCAACCGGTTGATTTATCATGAAATAGTGCTTTACTTTATTATCATACATAATAGTGTTATTATAATTTAGTTTTAGTTTGAATACGAGGATGATTATATGATTTTTGTATAATAAATGATCCAATTTGTTTACACGGATTTATGTGTGCGTTTATTGTATTCCATGTTCGTGGAGACCTGAATATAGGAACAATGTTTGTATCTGATGTGGATTGAAATGTCAATCGTCGCTTAATGGTTATTTTATTGATAGGACAGCAATGTTTTAATTATATTAACTATGAGATATCGTATAAATGTATTTTTCTAACGAATTTTCTATATGAATATGAATTATATCTATAATGGTAACTATAGGATATTATATATAACTTGAACAATTCTCCAGACCAAAACGATCATAAAATGGTCTTGTAAATAAAATCTTACCTCGTTCAATTAATTTGAAAGCAATTTTTAATAAATTTTAATTCTCCCATGGTTGATCTTGTGAATGGTTTTCTAAACGGGTTTTAAACATTTTGTAATATGCTACTGAAGATGGTGATAAATGCCTAGACGGTAATTAAGATACTAAAAACTTCTGATGATGCAAATGAAACAAAACGTCTTCTTAGTACGAAGACATTTTCATTTGCACTGCAGGTAGGACTTTATATGATGTTTTGATAATTAAAGCTGCATTCCCTAGTAATAATATTGAATGGTTCTGTTGAAATTACATTCAAATTAGTTTCCAAACTCACTATTATCGATCTGTTACTTAATGAAAAGTTCAATAAATGTCTGTATTCCATGATTTTACCATCACAGACATACAAGAATAAGTGCGGCTGAGTTAGCAATAGTAATATAGGTGCGTTCAGTAGACACCAGGGGTAGACACTATCTAGAGGTGAGGTCAGGATCTCAGCCTGGGACACACTAAGTGCGCCTGCGTGAGATCACTTACCCATGCGCAGAACGTTTAGACTGCCATCTACCAGGTCTCTTGGGAATCAGTATCTCCATTGGTGGACACCACAGCCCTCCGAATACAGATTCGTCACATTTAAACTCAAATATCTATCTTCAACATTAAGACAGAGACCCAAATTCTTGGGACAAGGTGGGGCAGGGTATTGATCTTCTAAACAAGTGAGATCTGCGATTTGTTTAGAAATTAGCAGGGAGGGCAGCTTTAAAAGTATCAGCTTGCACTGAGAAAGACGTACTGAGATAATGTCTTATACCCTGCCCACACACAGCCGATTTGCCTCCCGATTGCTCCCCGATTTGGGTCTTCCGACGAATCCTATAGGATTTCATTTCCGATCCTGGTTTATGTTATTTCAAAAACATAAACTAGGATTTGAAATGAGATCATAGGATTCATCAGGAGACCCAAATCGGGAGACAATCGGGAGGCAAATCGGTTGTGTGTGGGCAGGGTCTTACTGAATAAACACATTTTGACCGGCAAGTATATGGAAAACTTTGAATTGTTTGATGTCGACTTTGATGCATCTGGCTTCTGCAGAATCTGCAAACAATCCCATCAAGATGATCACAATACTGTTAAAGATTTCTTATGGTTATATAATTATTTTTTAAAGCCTCATATCAAAAGGAATTTGCGTTCAAAGTTGCGGAAACTCTGATAAGAATTTCAGTCGGCATGGGATATCAGATATGATATAAACAGCTTCCTAGATGTTGCACTTGCTAAAACATGATATCACATCACAAAGGAGCATTATTTAGAGGAGGAAAAAGAGAGAGGGGGAGGTGAGGGGAGAGATCAGAGGCGGAGGGGGAGAGCAAAGATGCGGAGGGAGAGGGTGGGGGAATCAGATAGGGAGAGTTAGGATAGAGAAAAGAGGGAGAGGGGGAGAGAAAAAGACGGGAGGGAGAGGATGGGGGAAAGCAAAGGGGGGGGGGTGAGGGGGAATTAAAGAAGCAGAGGGAGAGGGTGGGGGAAATCGGAGGGGAGAGAGAGAAAGGACGGGGGTGGCCGTTTTTGACGATTTTTCTGTAACACATCATATATCATGACATATATAGGACTGGATTATCAATATTCTGCTGCTTGTATATGTTTAAAAATTAAAGCTACATTGAGCTATTACGACAAAACAACCATAATCTTCCAAAATGTTGGTCAAAATGACTCAAATGATAGATAAGTTGGAAAAAGAATGGAACAAAAGATTTTCCAAAATTTCCACCGATGTTAGCTGAGAGTACAGCTCTAAAACATATCCTAATATCATACTAAAATATACACAAATATGTAACGAGACATTTCCACAGTTCATCAACATTATCCAATTTAAATCTCAAACTTGTAATATTTTACTCTTTTGACATGACGATATAGACACCAAAGGAAACGTTATGAACTTAGATCAAGAGAATAATCGGGTTCTATTGATATGATCATAACTACACTTTCCTGAATTATTTACAGCCTCTAGAGTAGCACTATAGGGGATGATTACAAAACATGAGGCTAGTCACATTGTTTTCCACAAAGCACCAGGACCAGAGCCTAGTTTCATGTCTCCGACTCTCTATCATGCAGCCCACTGAAAGGTTCTATAATCAAGCGGGGTATGTGCCCATTTCCTTTCTCTCTCAGTAGCAACACAAGTCTATTGGAATCTATTTCCCTTCGCCCAAAGTCTGACATAGTCGTTACTCTGTCGAGATTCTGCCTCTGTATTCTTTTTGCACGGAGAAGGAAATATATTGTTGTTATCGTCACATGCGAGCAGATTCAGTTGAAAATATTTTTTATCTTTCCGTACCAGCTGATTGTATTTTACTAAAGGCTGACAGATACATTTCTTTTCTAGTTTGTATGCGTTTGTGAGTTAAACCCTACCCACACCCACACCCCCACCCCCCGATTGCCCCCCCCCGATTTGGGTCTCCCGATGAATCATAGGATTTTATTTCCAATCCTGGTTTACGTCATTTTAAAAAACTTAAACCAGGATTTGAAATAAGATCATAGGATTAATCAGGAGACCCAAATCGGGGGGAAATCGGAAGGCAAATCAGCTGTATGTGGGCAGGGTCTTTAAGGTACTTTGGCAATGGCATTATCTATATGGAATATTCCCAAACTATATGGGGCTTGTGACAAAAGGACATTATTACTTATTTACAAAGTTATGATACGACCAATTATTGACTACGGAGATATCTTTTATTCTGCCGCAGCTCAATCGCACCTGCAAAAATTACAAACGCTGCAAAACTCAGCTCTAAAAATAATACTGCATCTGCCCAAATACACGAGTTCTAAAGAAACCCACTCTAAACTAAAAGTCACTGCTTTGAATACAAGAAGGAATGTACATATGTTGGACCTGGCCTTCCAGCGCACAAGGAATGAAGACAATCTAGAAAAGAAAAATGTTAACTTAAGGAGATTAAAAGGAGGGAAAAAGTTAAAAATTCCCCATCCGAAAAATGAGGTGTTTAAAAAATCCTTCCTATATACAATGCCTACTCTCTGGAACGAACTACCAGATGAGAGACAGGTAATAAAAGATAGAAAAGAGTTTAGGCGGTACCTAAAACAAGAATATAGCTTGGAAACGGACCAATACCTAAAAATGGACGAATAATCTGTGTATATCGGAGAAAGATAAGCGCTATCCTCAAACTGAGCAAGGTCCTACTGAATTTCATTAAAACTGTATGGAATTATTGAACGGATTACTATTACTATGTTATTGTGTTGTAAATGTATTGTAATTGATACAGCCTGAATAACCATCTAAATTGTCTAGTGGTATCTTGCCACAATCAAACAATGGACAGAAATGTCATAGCTTACTATGTTAGCATTGAAGTGTGAATGATGAATGTTAAAAAGAACAGGAATGTAAATCCTTAGTACAGTGAAGATCGATATAGCGATAAAATGAAAATTGTTTATAAGGGGGCAAGGTAAGGGTGCTACGGGGAGTTTGTGGGGAGGGGAAGGGATCGGGGGGGTTATGTATTAAGCATAACAAGTCTTGATTATCGAATTGAAATTGATGTTCTCACTATTGATGTATAAAGTATAAAATATTAATAGACAGTATGAACAAATCTCTACTGTCATGCACATTGCATTGTTTATTAATGTACAAATAAGGTCAAATTGTCGGACTAAGTCCCAAACAATGGATTAGATTATAAGATGAAACAACGTGTCAACCTCACAATTTAGAACTCAGAGAAATACAACTTATCCTGAACCGTCCATTGAAACATAGTGAATTGAAATATACTGTAATGTAATGTTATGTATTATGTAGAATGAATGATTAAGTGTGTATTTTATTTAGTTAGGGCGGTCGTGGAAGAACTGCGAGGGGGCAGAGGACAAAAACCTTTTCCATTTTTTATGTGATATTGTAATTGTATATCATGAATGAATAAAAGCATTATATATATATATATGCACCAATCTTTATTTTATTTCGATCGGCAAGCTCAGATCCATTTATTTTCACTAATAGGAAATATCAATTTTCTATACAATATAGAATACACACAATTCAGGTGCAGCACATTATTATATATGCAGCCCTCATTGTGATAATTTAATACTGTGTGTGTATTCTGAGAAGTTTACCATTGATAGAGTTTAGCACTCCTTTACTTTATAGGGAAGGGGGAAGGGGGAAGATGGAAGGGGGAGGCCAAATGCTTTGGTCATTTAAGTGTCATTAAATGTTGCCTACTTGATATGTGCTATTATGACCTGGCTTAGAGGGGAGAGGATTAAATCTAAGACAGGACGAACCTCCCCCAAATTGGATCGAGGGAGGTGAGCCGAGGCCATAGCCCAGCTATTTTTTATGAGGATGTGAACTGATTAACAGGGACTAATGAAATGCCTTCTTCCACACCTCAACATCAGAGAGAAATCCCCGCCCTATAATTAACCTGCCATAAACTATATATTCATGGGAAATAGTTATAGTCTTTTTAAAGCCGCCTACGCCAAAGGGAATCTTACCGATTGTACTCATATTATGACTTATTGGACTGAATTTATCAATATTATGCTGCTGTTATATGTTTATACATATTATAACTTATACGATTGAATGTATCAATACTCTGCTACTGTTATATGTTTATACAAGAATTTGAAAGTGAATCCGCTGATAGAAAACGGCCGCCAGTGAGCGATAATAAAGGAAGTCATCACAGGAAAGGATTCAGACGGGTTCTCGAAATACAAATGAGGACGTTTTAGAAGCCAAGTAGCCAAAACAAAGTGACCAAACCCACCAAAACGTTGGTCAAATGACCTTTAGATCGGTTGGAAAAAATGGAACAAAAAGTGTTATTCTGTGTATATCTAAGTAAAGTGGCGACGCGAGAATACATCCACAAGGTGGACACTAGTTTTTCTATAATTAAAAACACAAGCTGCCGTTAATTTGTTTTATTCATAATCGGCGTAACATACAGTGCATAGACAGTGGTGATGGTCTGGATGGAGTCTAGGAATTGTAGAATAATAAAATGTTTGTAGCAAGGAATGTATAGGGATGGTGGGTGGGTAGCTCAATACTGTATGGACGTGGTCGCCAGAATGACCAGACCCGGGGTAGAGCTCAGCAGGTCGACTTGGGTTACGCAACCCTTATGATTGGGTGTGTTCGAAGGTCTCATTCTGTTTTGGCTTGTTCAAAATTACCTGTAATTTAATCAATTACCACCAATGAATTTAAATGTACGGCCGATTACGTAATAAAATCAGATCCAAACAAGCCTCACTGGACCAGCAGTCTAATGAGAAATTATGGTACATAACTCATTGTCACAATTGCTACTAGTAAGAGTCGACTCCAGCACACAAACCATAAAACCAGTGCTGTTGTCAGAGACAGACATCAATAGAAAGTGAGGAGGATTGTGAATATTATCAATTGTTTGTCAGCAGCAGAGTCAACCTTCTGACAGATGACGATACACAGGAGGACGGTAATTCAGTCTTTTGTCAAGAGGAAAATGTTTTATTCTCTGCGACTGGTTCTGCATTGCTGACTACTGGCAGGATGACGAATGTGATGCGTTACAGAGAAATGAGTCACAAGTCGCAAAACCGATATTTTTCAAAGCATTTTATTGACAAGATCTCTCTGTAGGAATGTTCTCATTGTTGGAGTACGTACCGCTATAAGTCATATGAATACATGTACCAAATAGCAAGACAGTGTATCAAATAAATACATGGATTTCTAAGGTCATCATAGATCGTATATTTTGTTACTTTACAACTAATTTTCCAGACAAAAATATTGCAAACTTTTTATCTAAAAATAAAAATAGCAAACATGAAATATAGAAATATGTATTAGCTGTCCTTAATGTCTACTATCATTAGAATCGGCTTGATCCCATCTTTTCAAATAGAACGATATCCAAAAATCCATTTTTTGTGACTTGTGACTCATTTTCCTGTAACAAGCCGAAAAATAATGGATTTTGAGATATTATATTTGAAAAGATCAGATCGATCCGATTCCAATGATAATAAACAGTTGGCCATCTGGTGCCTAACAAGTGTTTCCATATTTTAAGTTTGATGTTTCTACTTTTGAAAAAAAAGTTTGCAATATTTCTGGGAGGACCATTACTAGTAAAGTAGCTAATATACTCTATAGGATGACCGTTAAATATGCATGGATATATTTAATTCACTGTCTTGTCACTGTCACTGTCTATTTGGTAAATATATTCATGCTACAAACATCATTAAGCACCTAAAAAATGAAAACACTTCGACAAGGAAATCTTGTTAATAAAACACTTTGAAGAATATCAATTTTGCAACTTGTGACTCATTTTGCTGTAACACATCACAATTACTGAGAGCGTCGATCAGTGAAGAGTGGCTCGTGTGAGTCGCTATTGTAGTCATGAGTTGCTCTATGGGAATCCTAACAATGCATACTGACAGAAGAAGGTTTCATATTCAATATAGTATATCTTAGAGTGAGGGAGGATCTCTGTATATCGGTTGGGCTGGAGGTTCTTTGGTACTTTCATTATGATGAAAATAAAGGATTTGTTGCTGTTATTCCTTATTATACAAGCTTTCGGCCTCACTGGGCCTTCTTCGGGTATGTATGTGTCCATATATTATAGGTTACATAAAGCAGAATATTAATATATATGGTAACTATATGAGTGTTATAATATGTGCATATGTTGAATTAGAGTAGATGTTATACCCAAAGGAATTACGTACGAATACAATAGATTTATATTCCAATAGTTATATTCCTATGGCCTCGATGTGCAGGAGTTTTAATAGCAAAGTATAAATATCTATCAGAATTCCTTTTTTTCTAAACTAAAAACAGACGTTATTGAAGTTTCAAAACAAATATAGATGAGAGAAAATTAAAAAGAGTAGAGTATTATAACATCATATTTAGGTTTAAATGGAATGTATGTATACTGTATATGAATAGAAAAACTATTATAATCCAATATCTTCCATGAGTAGGAGTTCTATGCAAAAAGCATAATTATCTTTCAAAATCCCTTTTTTCTAAAACAATAACCGGCGTTATTAAAGTTTGATAAAAAAAATATGAATTCATCATTACGAAGGTGACTAGGTGTTGACGGTTAGGCGTCCGGAGGAGAGTGAGGGGGAGAGGAGGAGCGCGTGTTGCGAGGTAGGAGGTAGTGGAGAGAGGAGAGGATAGGGGGCAGCATGTGGTGCTTCTGGTCGCGACCCTAGTGGGAGTCGCAATGCCCAGTCATTGCTAATTGCAAGTGACCAACTCATTACGAGTTTCTCCCCCCAGTGACGAGTACCAGAGAGCAGTTATGGGAAATTGTTTTTATTTTCCAATGCTTATGTGGTAGTATACATAGGAAACAAAAACAATAAGTAATTAAGATGATAGGTAATTGGGTTAATTAATTAATTACCCGAGGTAATTAAGAGTTGAGTTATTTAATATACGGCCAAGAGCCATATAGAATGGGAAGAGGAGGGAGGGTTTAAAAGAATGGTAGATGTGGAGTAGGTGAGGTGTATATCAGGGGCGTGAGTTATTGATATATGAGTTTGATTGTTGATGTACGGCTGAGTAGGCGTTATTATTATTAGAGTTCTGCATTATGCCAGGAGACAGTTCGTTGAGTCATGTCATCTGCTTTGTATTATGTCAGTTTGCGAGCTCTTGACTATTGGGTTATTTAATGGATAATTATATATTAGCCAGGGCACTTGTCCGCGTGCTGAAATCCACTTTATAGTGGCTGGCTGGCCTGAATGGCCTTCACAAGTTTTTTATTGGTATTTGACTGGTCTGTACCCATGTAGACCCTAAATGCGTCAGACGCCCATCCACCTAGGCGTTTGACCTCTGTCTCGGTCGCTCCTTGGCAGAAGGCCGCCGTGGCCGCTGACTTCCTCAGGCTATGAAGCGACAGCGCTCTCACGTCGACTGCATTGGCTTGTAGGTGGTGCTTCCAACGCCTTGCAATGTATGAGGCGGGGACAGGTCGCAGTGAAGACTTGAATGTAAGGAATGGTTGGTCAGCGTGCTTAGTGGGGGCCATTGCGATGAGCTTTCTGATCATTCTTACCACGCATATATCTTTGTCGTCAGCTTTATTAAGAGTGATGGTCCTACTCTGGAAAGCTGATTGCATGGTCTTCCCCCCTTTTATTCTGATGGTGACGTAGTCCTTGTGTACGGTGACATCGGCCCTTGTTAGGTGTCTGTGATGGTCAAACTTCTTAATTGACTGTGGTGTGACCTCAGACTGTCTCATTGCACCATAGAACATCATTAGTACGGCTGTTGCGACCATGATCGAGTCCTGATCCTGGCCCAGCCTTTTGATCATGCGTTTTATGGTTGATAGTTGTATATGCTTCTTCGCCTTGGGGGTATAGGACTTATTTCTCATTAAGCCCTCGATGGTCCAGCCGACCCTTTGGTGTGGAAGTTCGTTATGTCGTGGTCACTTTTCTTCATAAATGTCTTTATGTGTGAGAGATGGTTTCTCACTGTTTTGGGGGATCCCAGGCGGTTGGCTAGCGCCTGTATGTATACACATACGTGGGCCACCCTTGGTCGGCGATAGTCAAAGCCCATGTCATGTGCGAACGTTATGTAAGCCTTGGCTGCGGACCTTCTGTTGCTGGTTGTTCCTGGCGCCCAGGCTTTCTCCTGTGTTACTGCCGCTTGTCTCGCGAGCCCCTCCATTGGAGTCCCTGAAAGAGATAATGGATTGTTCAAGGGCATAGGTGCATGTATTTACAAGTTCAAGAGAGTAATGGTTTAGCCAATATTGACATTTATCATGATCGCGCCTGCTAAGGTGCGCTCTGCTGAGCGAGTCAGCCACGTTGTTAATAGATCCTTGGATGTGGGCATATGAGAGCCTGATGTCATATTTTGCCTGCATCATCCAGGCCATTCGTGCGGCTGCTAGCATTGCCTTGTTCTTTCCTCTTCCTGTTGTTAGTACTTGTACACTCGACATGTTGTCACATAGGATGTGTATGTGTATGCCTCTGTCGTTTTCCTTGACCAGTGTGTGTAGCGCGATCGCCACATTTACCGCTTCCACCTCTGATATATTTATTGCCTGGTCTGATATGTCACATATCTGGTGCTTATAGGCAAACTGTCCATCAGTGCCACCGACGCCTGATAAGCAGGCGTCTACTAACATTACCTTTGTTGCATAGAGGTCTGGTATCACTGACATGCCGTTCCACTCTGAGCAAAAGGCGGTGAACCACCTTAGATCTTCTTTCATGTCTGAGTTGATGTTTGTATGTGCCCCTTTAAAACCTCTTAGGGCCTCGAGTAGACGAGACACAAATAGTCTCGCTGGGGGGACACATTTGCTGACATGTATCAATGTGCCTATGAGTGACTGCAGCTCCCTCTTGCTGATGGATCGTCGGCATGTGTACTTTGTGGTCATTGCTACGGCCTGTCTGACCTTTTCTTGAGGCATGGCTAGGGTCATGTGCTCTGCATCTATCTCTATACCTAGCCAGGTGACATGTTGTGATGGTGGTTGTAGCTTAGATGCAGCTTCGACGAGTCCTAATCTCTTTAGTATTATCCTTGCACTTTCATATGCCCGTGATGCCTGGCTGATGTTATTGGAGATCAGCACGAGGTCATCCAGGTACATAAAAGCGGTGTGTCCATCTCTGTTAAGCATCCTTACTATGGCATTGGCGACCCTTTGCATGTGTGCACTTGATCCTCGGCTGCCGAATGGCATAGTTATGTCACAATACCATTTGCCTTCCCATTCGAGGCAGAGGAGGGGCCAGTCGAGGGGGTCGCTGTAAAAGTTCTTGTATGCTCGTGAGATGTCAATTACTGCCATGTGCGCGCCGGTGCCTATTCTCTTGAGGTGTGACACCAGTGACTCAACTGTGGGGAGAGAGTGATCCCTCTGTTCTCCCCATACTGAGTTTTTAATTATGTATTTGTTAACTGAATTGTCCTCGGGGAATGTGAGATCAATTATCACACGCCGGGCGTCTGAGTCTTTCTTGGCCCTTGACATCATGGGTGACGTGTGCGACCATTCCACGAAGGGGGGCTGATCGAACGGGCCTAAGAGGCCTCTGAGGTCGATCTCCTTCTTAATAAAGTCGTCAATCTTTTCTTTGAACTTGTTAGCACTGGGGTGGTTGTTAGCTCCGCAGTTTTGTGATATTGGGCCCAGGTACCCCATAGGGAATCCATATTTCACAAACGATAGAATTTCTCTATCCTCGTCTGACGATGTAAGCAGCGAGTCCCACTCTGCGATGTTTAGTTTAGAAGGTATTATCACTTGTGAACCGATTGCGTTTGGTACTCCTTGTTCACGAACCATTTCATATATTTTTGCAAACTGACCCCAGGTGTTATTACTTCGAGTCTTAGGCCAGTTTTGCTGCCTGTGCTCGGCGAGGTAGACTGGGCTCGTGTCTACATCGGCCGGGCTGATCTTTCCCGCACACACTTGTATAACTGTTTCAAAATGCTGTTGGTAGGACTCATGGGTGAGCAGTGGCCTACCTGTATACCCCTGGCTGTATTTAACGGTTGGAATGAACTCTGGGGCCCGTGGATTGAGTGATTTAACGTATTGATAATCAGTGTTACCGTTCGATGTCTGTTGTGGTCCGCCATGATGGTTCTCGGCGGAAGTCTCGCCGGGAACGTGGCGTGGAGCGAGGCTCGCCACTGTGGCCCCTGGGGCCGCCCCTGGATGATTAACTAGGTCGCGTATGTTTACATCCAGTGGGCGTGGCAGGTCCTCCGCGTGCGCCACGCCCGCTACTCGTTTTTTGAACTTGTGGAGGACTTGGCATCGTATCCATTGTTAGGCTTGTGTCTAGGACCACTTCCACCTTGTGTTTGAATGTTATTCCTTGGTGTGTAAGATCCATCTATCTGACTTTGTTGGTGTTTTAGCCGTTTCTGACATTCTCTGATGGAGTGCTTGTTCCTCCTACCTATAGAGTCACAGTATGTACAGACATGTAACATTGAGATCAGACCTTCCTTGTGGTCGGCAGAGAATGAGCAACCATCTCTGGAGTTGTATTGTCTGCATATAGCCTCCACTTGCTTTTCTCCTTTGTTGTTATGGTTGTTGTTCTGACTCTTTGTGGATCGGTCATTTGAGTGGGGGGCACTGTATCCCTGTCCCCCACCTGTCAGGCAAATCCTTACTCGTTCGTCTTGGATAGTGGACTTGTCTGACCAGCTGATCTTGCCGCTCTCGACCATATCCCAGATGTACTGGGACCATCTTCTCACTGCACTCCATGGCCTCTCTAAACTGTCTTTCGTCACCTGTCTCAGGTGATGCATCAGATGCGTGTAGTCGTCTGATATATATCCCTCTGGGTCATCCATTAATGCCAGATATCCGTCCAGATATTCGTTGTAAGTTAGCGATGATCGGGCATCAAGCTTTTGCTTGATGGTCTGGACGCCCTCTTTGTAGACGTACATATAGGGTTTAGCCATAATTTTGGAGTTATGAATGTCTGATATAATATCTACCCTACCATGTAACTTGTGTGCAAATCTCTCCCGGTCCAGTTCCCTCTCCAAGAAGTCATCTGCCTGGACCTGGCGGCGAATAATCCTCGGCGCGGAGTGTGCTCTGCGTTGTGAGTCTGTGACCCACTTAACGACGCGTCCGTGTTGTGGTTTCTTGGGTGGCTTCGCCGAGCCCTCGCTGGACCCGCTGCTGCCGGTCTCTGAGGACTGCTCGCGTCCCCGCTTGGAGCTCTTACTCGACCTTGTGGTAGACCTGGAGCGTCTGGATGATTGTGACCCAGCGTCCGAGCTATCTGCCTCCGATGATTCCGAGCCAATACCTTTTGATTTTAGAATCAGTGCGAATTGTTTTGACAGACTCGCTATTTGTTCCTTCACTGCTGCTACGTCTCCGGACACCCCGATTAGACCTTCCTGTAGAGACTTACAGTTGGCTTTCGGCGGGTCGGGGAATTTGAAGATGGTGTTACTGTCTATACTATCTTGGTCGTCTTGCTGACTGCCGGTCTTTCTCGATCTAGTATTCCTAGGCATATTGAATGTTTTTCCCGAAATGTTCTTATCTTAACGTGTACTCCTGTTGGTGGTATGTATTTCCTGCCCAACTGTTTCTTAATAGATGTGAAACATTTGATTGGAGCCAAGAATTTTGAAGTTTGAAGAAGGTGACTAGGTGTTGACGGTTAGGCGTCCGGAGGAGAGTGAGGGGGAGAGGAGGAGCGCGTGTTGCGAGGTAGGAGGTAGTGGAGAGAGGAGAGGATAGGGGGCAGCATGTGGTGCTTCTGGTCGCGACCCTAGTGGGAGTCGCAATGCCCAGTCATTGCTAATTGCAAGTGACCAACAAATGGGGATGTGGGGTGGCCGAGTGGTCTGAAGCACTGGCTCGGCCCAGTGGCATGAATATGGGTGGGTTTGAACCCGAGTGCGGCTACAATTTCACCTCCTCCCCCTGTACACCGGTACTAGAGGAAGACAAACATTGCGGTGATCTAGTCCTGGTAAAAAATGTGAAAAAGAAAGAAAGAAGAGGATATAATACGAATAGGTCGACCCCCTAAATATTTACTAATAAGTTCAAAGCTATCACATTGGAGGGTTCCTCTCTAAGTGGGTCTGTCCTGCTTTTGGTTGTTAATGTGTGATGTGTAGCTATAGGATCGTTGATTGGGTCAGGAACCATAAACTTGGAAAGGTTCCTCCAGTTCATGGCTTGTTTACAAATACTGGCTGGAGCCGATGGCCTGGGAGATACTGTCTAACTTTACTGCCTGGAAGAGCTTGTCAGGTTTTCCAAAAATATACAATTGGCAGCTGTACATTTAGTAAACTCTGCTAAATTAGGCTGCAATTTGGCCAATACTAGGTAAATTCGGGTATATTTGATATTGCCTTGATTCAAACAATCTATTTGGTTACATTGAAGTGGAATTTTAACCTCATTTTTGTCTTAAATTTGGGTTATTTGATAGGATTGGTGAAGGTGAATTGTACATTTTCTGGCGATGTCACCCACATCTGTTATTCAAGGGTTTTTTTAATTCAATTTTATTCAGATAATCGAGCTCGTATATTATGATAATATTAAGACAATTAAGGCAATCTGTAATAATGGATTGAGTTGTCGAGTGCATCAAGAGTGCCTCGACAAATATTTACGAATTCTGGTTTTTATAATCGTGTGTATAATTGTATTCATTTCATACATAGAAGGAAAACAAATAATCATCTATACAAGGTCGGAAATGTTCATGACCACGGTCTAGTTAGTTATAAAGACCTATACGAAGACTCTATGTACCAACCGAGTATCATTATGATTTTGTAGCATGAGAAAATATCAGGAATTCCTGAAACTGAGTCTGGACGCTGGTTTAGAGTGTTGGTGAATGCACTCTTAAACATAATGGTTCTTCAAAGAACCCATTTGATTTATTTTTGCTTATCAGTCAAGGAGGGCTCTTGAGTTGTCCCTCTTGAAATACCTTTCTAAGAGTGCAAGGAGGAAGTAATGCATGATGCAATCTGGAAGGGGTTAGTTTGAAAAGGTTAGTATGTACTGGGAAGAGGAGTAATGATCTTAAGGGTCCTTCAGAGATCACTGAGAGGTTCAGTAGGGAGACCTTTACATTTCAAATGTAAAAAGATGAATTTGATTCGATTTGAAAACGTTTTTATTATTCGAGTTCTTGAGTAGATCTTTCGGATTTCATATTCTCCGCCATGCAGTTTCCTATGTAATTAACCTTTATATGTGATGTGTTACAGGAAAATGAGTCACAAGTCGCCATTAATAGATTTTGAGATATTAGCATACTTGCAAAGATGAGATCAAGTCGATTCTAATGGTGGTAAACGTTAGGTCAGCTAATAAGTATTTCTGTATTTTAAATTTGATATTTCTATTTTTTTAAATGAAAGTTTGCAATATTTCTGTTTGGACAATTACTAGTAAAGTAACTAAATATACTCTACAGGGTGATCTTATTTAACTGTCTTAGAATTTGGCAAATGCATCTATGTTACAAAAGGTGATACGCACCCCAAAATGAGAACATTTGTTCAAAGAAAACTTGTGAATAAAACACTTTGAAAAATATCAATTTTGCGACTTGTGACTCATTTTCCAGTAACACGTGACATATGACTTCGTTTGTTAGGGAATAGACTATTCTTTTTATATTATTCTTTTCATTACAGGCATCATCATAGTTAAAGTTATTGTTATTTCTGTTTTGTGGTCTTTACACAATATGTACATTATATACAATAATTACTCTCTCCTTCTGTTAACATGCTCTGGTTGTTTGTATGTTGCTGGTTCTGTAGGTGGGTCAAGTCTTCGGAAAATGTACAATTGGCCTTCACCAATCCTCTCAAATAACCCAAATTTAAGACGAAAACCAGGTTCAAAATACAATTCATCATTTATAACCAGAAAAATCCACTGAATGATTACAATACAGAATAAACTCAGATATAATTATACTCAGTATTTATCAATTTTCACTTTAATTTAGCAGAATTTGATAAATGTGTAGAACTGTAGATTATGCTTTTTCTAAAAATCTGACCCAGGTGGAGTGGGGTGGCAAGGTCCTACCTACAAGGTTCACTGGCCAATGGTTTAGTTACAACCTGAAGATGCTCTGGTCTCTACACATAAATAAGATGAATAAGAGTATCTTTCATTTGGTAAATGCATTCATTATGTATTATGTATTATACATTATATACCTCAGGTTATAATATGGTATTTTAGAATTAGGGAAATGTGTTCTTGCCTTTTAGGTGTTCAGTACTACATTAGTGAGTAGGAATACAATTAGGCAGATTTGGGGATGATTGTTTAATTTACAGTTGAGGTTTGGACATTTTTACTTGTATATACTTGGGATTATTTATATGAATGAATTATAGATTTGGTGAAAGAAGAAATGAAAAAAGGATAATGGGAGTGGGTGGATGAAGTTATGTATGCGAAGGAGGTAAGTTGAAATGTAATCTTGAGGAAGTAGAGCTACTTTGGCATGATTGTGTGTTATAGTTGGCCTCTAAACCAGGCCTTATACTTGATAGTCCATGGTGTTACACGTGTGGCATTCAGTAAGTAGGGGATGAGGTCAAAGGTCAGGTCAGGCCCGTGACAGTCTGGTCAGGCAGACATGACACCAATAAGGGATTTGCATGTCTCCTGTGCATGTCTATTACAGTGACTGCTGGGTTGGATTCAGTTCTAATCTGAGTACAAATATTTAGCAACATCTTTATCGAAAATTGCAAGGATCCTTTCACCAATATCATAGCTTGTGTAAATGATCCATAAAAATGAAAAGCATGATGGGAAAGATGAAGGTTTATTTCATGAAAACATGTGAAACTGTTTAAATTATATTCATTGTATCACATTAAATTTGGTAGAATTTAATTAAGTTGTAAAACCTGACTAACTTAGCAACACATGAAAATAATCACCATTGTGGTTATGCGTATTTTGTAAAGAATTTAAATCTAAAAGGCCATTAAACAAATATTTACATGAGATGGCTGTTAGATAATCCATGCTGAACATAACATGTTTTCTATAACTTTTACACTTTTACACTAACATGTATACAATTCCTATAATTTAATTATCTATAAGCGAATCTAGATTCAAAATGTAAACATGCAAATAATCCCCTATATTAGGCCAAGGAAACCAAGCTAAGGAAAGTGTCAATATTGTAGAATAGCTGGGTTTGAAGGGAAAATGCAGAAAATATTCTAAATCAGCAGCCTTCTGGAGTGCCTTGAGCCAGAAGTATCATTGTGTAAAACTAGTAAAACCATATATATAACTCCAATCTCCAATCTTCAATCGGTGTGCACTGTAGAAGTAACATGGATTCTCTCACTGACCCTTACATCTGATATTCGCTAATGACTAAGGTCAACAACCTCTACGCTGTTCCACATTGTGCTGCTCCCTAATCCCTGTCAGTTGTCAACATTGGAGGTATGTGGGAGTATCTGCACTTCCTGGAGGCCCAGGCGCACAAGGCAGGTTGTCAAAGTTGCAACAGGCCATAACAGCCCACTTTTAGAATCGATCTGATGAGATTCTGGAAGGTTTTTTTTCTTTATAGATTCCCTCTAAACCACTTCCGTCCCCATAGATCCGTCCCTATAGATCAGTATCAAGCCTATAGTTCAGTCTGAAGACTCCCTATAGATCAGTATCAAGACTTCCGTCTCCATAGATCAAGACTTCCGTCTCCATAGATCAAGACTTCCGTACTTCCGTCTCCATAGATCAAGACTTCCGTCTCCATAGATCAAGACTTCCGTACTTCCGTCTCCATAGATCAAGACTTCCGTATCCATAGATCAACCCAACCCTGTCACGTATAGAATGAAAAAAAAAGCTAAAGGACCTGACGAGGCTCGAACCCTCAACGTTCTCCGCAGAAGTCGAGCAGCCTAACCACTACACTACAGAGCTGGTGGAGATATAGCGGCTGAATGTTGCTACCGTACCCGGACCGCTTAGAGTTCAAGGCGACTTTCGAATGAAATCCTCCGTGCGCTATATAGACTACCGTACACAATGCAACGCCAAGTGAACGTGCACATGAGTGGGTATGCCGAAGGATCTTCACATCTCTTCCGGTCTACGAAACGTAAGCACGTATAGCTTCTGAACTGGCCATTCATTTATTACTCGATTCCCGTCGACTAAATCTTCGCTATCGGGCTCAAACACTATTTAAATCATTTCTACCGATTCAAATCTTTTATTTATTTCTTTTTTAAGTCCCTAGACACACGCAACACGGCATTCGAGAACCGGAAGTGCCCGATGCTTTGGATAGCAAGCAGCAGAACCTTGCGAAAACAGGCCGGCTGGCTGAACATAAACATTAGCGAATACGCACCTCTGATTGGCTGTTTCTCCGCTAAGCCCCGCCCACTTCACTTGGCCAGCCGTCGCGGTATCATTTAGATTTCGACTAACGCGGTGTCCGATGCTTTGGATAGCAAGCAGCGGAACCTTGCAAAAACAGGCCAGCTGGCTGTACATAAACATTAGCAAATACGCTCCTCTGATTGGCTGTTGTGGCTGAAGCTTCATTCGGTCAGCCGTCGCGGTATTATATAGGTTCCGACTAAAGCAGTGCAATCACTTCCGGTCTCATAGAAAGGCTGACGACTCGCATGTCTTTGCATGATATTTTGGATGTTTTTGGATGTTTTTGGACGGAATAAAGCAGGTTTGTCTATCTTTTTTGCTCTAACATTAAGGGAATATCATCAAATCAAGGGAATCTCATCAATTCTCTTCTAAAAGCAATAATTTCCTCGGATTTTTCTGCTCGCGGTGTCTATAGCGTCAGTGAAGTTCTCGGGCTTCGCCCTCGAACTTCCCTGACGCTATAGACACCGCGAGCAGAAAAAACCTCGGAAATTATTCCTTAAATAGTACCACACTCAGTAAGGTCAAAACATTAACGTACAAATGGTTAGTTTTACTCGTTTTTTCTTAATTTCATTGGTATCTCCTGAAGGGAGGGTGAATTTATAGTGATTATCTTGAAGTTAGTAAATAAACTGTAGGTATTTTCACAGATGATGCATTTTTAAAGGATTACTAAATGGGTTAATGGTCGCTGAAGAGGTAGCAAATGTTATGGATCTATGAGTACAACACCCAAGTCTCAATTTCTAAGATTTCATTTATGACTGAGTTAATAGTGACTCACAGGCGCCAACTGAGAAAGTAAAAGATCTGTTTAACACTAGACAGCATTGAGGGTCCATTACGATGTTGAGATCTAGCCACATAATGGCGTATGCTAACATTTGTTTTGTCATAGTTGCTGAGAATGCAGCTTTAACAAACAAATTGTTGCCTTTGATAACATGTGTATAAACTCATATATATATATAGAGAGAGAGAATAGAATGAGCCACAAGTAGACAAAGATTTATTGGAAGAGGTTTGTCCGAGTAAGCATGATGCTATAAGGCAGAGTACTTATGCAGACAATAAAGTCCAATAAATCTTTGATTATGACCACGAGTTCCATTCTATTCTTATTATATGATCATAAGATTTGATCAAATATCAAGTGTAGATCATCAGATAACACTGAAAAAGTAGCCAACTCGATGAAAAATGTGTCAGAGACAGTGTGAGCACCCCCAACTTTGTAGGCCTATGGATTTGTCAATGTGCTTCGTGGAGACCTGAATGGCTTGTCTAAGTTATTAATTTCATAGTAACACATAGTAACACACACAAGTCCAATCAAAATTCATGAATGACCAACATTATATACACCTATGTAAATATGTATATTGTATGTTATGAAGCTAAATCTTCTCTCTTTATCGAATAATGAATGTCATTAAATAACGGTAATTAAAACCATGATTCCCTGCTCTGCAAACATTAAGTAAAAGACAATTGCAGCAGCTTGCTACGAAAATCACATGAATTTGTGAGAGTGTATCTGTTGCTTATTATTCTGAATAAAAATCTAAATGTGAAAAAAAATAGTTTGCCTACATAGAACTATGAAATTAACAACTGAAACAAGTGCCTTTGGATTTCCACGAATCACATCAATGAACTGTGGAGGTAACATTAGAGCTATTTTTAGACAACTACATTTTTACAATAAAACAATAAAAAATAAAACTTGTTTTATTGTACCCCATTTATTGCACCTTTCAAAAGAATGCATGTATGGGTCAGATTTTAAGAAAATGTACAATTCACCTTCACCAATCCTCTCAAATAACCCACATTTAAGACAGAAATGAGCTTCAAAATGCAGTATAACAGAACCGATACTTTAAATCAATGCGATACCAAATATACTCAGATATACCCGGTATTTATCCTTTTTTTTTAGCTGAATTTAGCAGAAATTACTAAATATGTAGAGCTGCCAATTGTACATTTTCTGAGAATCTGACACGTATAATAAAATAAATAACGTGTTTGTTTCTCAAGTAACACAAAACCTGCAGTGGATTTGAATAAGAAGATTGAAGAGGCAGAATGATCTGGCAACATCATGAATTCAACCTCTCATTGCTCTGCCCTGTGTGGTCCTAGATTAAATGCCTTGGATTCCAATAATACCCTTGGAAAATTAACAGACCTCTTTTATTTCTGAGACGCAGTCGTTCGGACGATCCCCCTTCACAGTGCACTTTCTATAAATAGCCATGTGTCACTCAAATGTTGAGCCGAAAGAAGAAAACATCTCTGTTATTTGATTAAACCTAATCTAGGAAGAGGAATAGGTCGAGTGGGGCAGGGCTTATTGCGGAAAGGACGACCTTTGTGTTCTGTGATCTGAGATTACTTCCAAGACGAATGTCATAAACAGAATGAGAAATGGTGGATTTCTCAAGAACTGGGTCATCCTAAGAATTGATTCGAATTGTTATTTGAATTAAATGATAGTTATTTTGAAATATAGAGGAAGACTATTTGTATTTACCCTATATAGGGAAGTTACATGTCTGTTACAGTGCATCCTAGGATGGATTCTGATGAAATCTGGCATCCAAATATTTGGCAACATTTTTATCGAAAATTGCAAGAATATTTTTACCAATATCACAAATTGTAGAAATTTTGTTATAATGCTTTTCAAACATAGAAGAATCAAACGTAAAATATAGAAACACTTCTTATAATAAATGTCCTTAATGTAACTATTATTGGAATCAGCTTCGTTTTTTCAAATATAACAATTCCATGTAAAATTCAAATTTATGACTTGAAATTGAAATTTTTGCACTTGTTGCTACGCAACTCGTGCAATATCCACGCTCCTTCAACCAACTCGTTAGTAAACCTGTATTAATCCAATACAAGAAACTGCACACTTTCTGAACTGTGGTAGTAGGGAAGTCAGCAAATCTAACCTATACGTATAAACGTGAACGTATCTGTATCTCTGATATACAAACATACATGAAAAGAAAGAAAGAGGTTCAGCAAAACATGGCGGGAAAAGGTAACGTAATATATCAAGCAACATGTTTCATTTCATAGAATAGAAATAAACAGAAAAATAAACAGAAAAATGCCACGCAATTATTAAAATATGATACGGATACGGTTACATAATTGAGATAGGCTTGCTTGCAGAACCTCCATATTAGGGAGCATTACATGTATACAACCCGTGTCTCTCATGCAGCCCCCTGTATTCAATCACTATTAACTAAAGTTCCTTCTTTCCCCTTTAATTTCTCTTTCTAAGTACAGACCCCAGAGCAGAGACAACCATTTGTGATGCATCCCATGTATTAGAGGAAAATGAGTCACAAGTCGCAAAATTGATATTTTTCAGTGTTTTATTCACAAGATCTGTTTATATAAATGTTCTCAACTTTGGGGTGTCTATCGCCTTTAGTCGTATGCATACATGTACCACATTTCAAGACAGTGTATTAGATATATCCATGTATTTCCATGTATTTCTCTCATCCTAGAGTATATTTAGCTACTTTAGTAGTAATTGTCTACCCAGAAATAGAGCAAACTTATTTTCAAAATTAAAAATATCAAACTTAAAATATAGAAATACTTAGATGTCCGAGTTTATCACTATCAGAATCCGCATGAGCTTATCTTTTCAAATATGATGATATGTCAAAATCTAGTTTATGCGACATGTGACTCTATTTCCTGTAACACATCACATTTTATCGAGCCCCAGCTGGGAGAACTCTGTGCTGTGATCAGTCAGGTAAAGGAGGTAGAATATCTAACATCTGGGCCCTCGCACATAAAAAAACTAGACTTTAGACAATGTCTAGGCAAAAATCTTCAATAAAATTCCCGGCTTCAAGGACAATCTTGAAGCCTGATTTTGTTTTTTCTCCAGTCTCTGAAAATTAGACAAACTAATTGTCTCTTCAATTTTTGTCCTTTTTTGTCCAGTTTTGAAAGTACTGATAGTACTGAGTCACCTTAAATTCATTTTTTGTTTTAAATTCATTTATTTGCGTACAGTTTCGGGAATTCTCGATATTCTCATGCTATACACAAATCACAAAAGTCTAGATACAGATATAAAAAGAATTACAAATAAGTACCCATACTCTTATTATCGGTATCAAATTACTACATTTAATTTCTTATTCGTTTAAAAACATTTTGACACTGTAAGTTCATAAAGTGTTCGTACATGTCTTTATTAATAACAAGACCATGGTCGTGTACATTCCAGAACATGTATAGTTGGTTTTTTGTTTGTACGTATTTCCTTCTATGTTTAAATATATATGCATCTATATGTATGCATACAATACGTACATTTCCCCATGTGTATATTTGTAATGTACTTATGCCAATTTCTCTTATTACATACAAGGTCAATATGTTTACGTAATTGATAGGGAAGATGTCTATTCAAGATGGAAAAAATAAATGATGATAAGAAAAATGAATGATGATAAGAAAAATGTTCTATTCAGGACGTAATTGATATATGGGAGAGTAAGGGAAGATGTCTTCCAAGCAATTGCTGTTTTGAAATGATGCCAAATGAGAAACTTGTGAATGATTTAGCCATGTATATGCCCAGATGGCAGGTGTTTTGAATAAAGGTTTAAAAGAAATATATGTTTAACAGTCCAACAGACGCCTGTCCACCTTATGGATGTAATCTCGCCTTGCCTAATGATATATTCGTAGACACTACAATTATTAATATAACCTCTCTTTAAATTATATAATCTTTGGGAAACTCCTAACTCACTATCAATGATATACTACATGGCCCTCCTTCATTGCCATGGTTATTCCTTACTCACACATAGTGCTGCCGAAGCCGTAATAAGTCAAATAAAATCCCACACACCTACATATTGCAGCATCTATGAATCATCAGAGCTAAGCGGGTAGAATGAATTTACATATATGTATATTCATGAGTTCACACATCATATATTATTGTGATAATGAGGTAGATCAAGCCTGGGATGCTGAAGGGAAGGAAAAACACTAATTCTGTGGCACCATTCTAGGACACCATCTTCTGTGGCACCATTCTGGGACACCATCTTCTCTGGCACCATTCTGGGACACCATCTTCCAGTCCAAGTCCAAACCCTCAGATCAGATCAGAATCACATGTCGGTGATTGGACGCCTACTTCGCTAATCGCTTTCCTGGCCTAGGAATAGAAATTCTAATGAGATTAATTTATATTGACATTTCGCAGTCTTAATGGAATTATAATGGTACTTTGCAGTTTGAGGCAAGAGGCCTTCCCTCCGTTTGAAGGGACTCTCTCATCCTTGGGCCTAGACTGCTTCCAGAAAACCTCCAATTGCTACGCCCCAGAGAACAACCAACAAGTTCAACCACTATCAGGAAATAGGCACCTCTGTTATTGACAGCTATTGATTCCATCTCTGAGGAACCAACCATTGATCCCCCTTCAATGTACGTGTTAATGGGTCAGGTCGTCAGAAAATGTATACTCGCCAACCCTACACTTTCAGTCAATTATTGCTATAGTAGGCTGAACAATCATAAATACTAGTTATATCTGAGTACATTTGGTATTACCTTGATTAAAACAGTCTCTTCGATTATGTTAAACTGTATTTTGAACGTCATTATTGTCTCAAATTGGTTTTATTTGAGAGGATTGGCAAAGGCAAATTGTACATTTTCTGGCGACCAGACCCTTATAAGTAATGACAGGTGGGGAGAATATATACATTGAGGATGGTAGAATTCCCTCTGGGTGGGGGTATTTTAGTGGTAGTTTTTGAAGCTGTACTCCATCAGATGTAAGCTGTCTTTCTAATAGCAGAACTCCACTGGGAAAAAAACGGCAGCTACAAATGTGTCTGTTGCCCACTAACAACAGTTCATTTCATGTTTGCAATGAAACCGCAAATTATGCAGGACTGTCAGATGTGTTGCCACATTCTCTGGGAACTGTTGTTTCTGTGCTTTGTTGCAACAAATTATTGAGCAACAACAAAATTCGTTGCCACCGTTTTCTCCTCTAGTGGAGTTCCGCTATTATGGTAGTTTTACCGCTGGCAGTTGTTCCCTAGATGGTAGCCTTTCAACAAAACACATGTTGACAGAGCAATTTTATGAAAACCTTTGTGTAGCGAAAGGGAACAAAATGCTAAATGCTAATTGACTGCATGAACATTTATCAAACAGGTGCTTTCCTGAGCCCTTTGATCGTAATGTCAATCTCTCGGCCCTTTCCGCTAATCCGAAATATCCGATTAAAACAGCACTCGGTTTCTTCTGCTTCAAGTGGTAGACAGTGTCCTACAGGCACCTCTGTTATTGACAGCTATTGATTCCATCTCTGAGGAACCAACCATTGATCCCCCTTCACTCCTGCCATTGTTTCACACCAGCCATACGGCTTCTGCGCAATTTACATATTAGGGTCAGATTTTCAGAAAATGTCCAATTCGCCTCCACCAATCCTCCTCTCAATTGACCCAAATTTGGGACAAAAATGAAGTTCAAAATACAGTTAAACATAACCGAACTGATATTATGAATCAACTTAATATCAAATGTAATCAATATACCTAATATTTATCATTTTCAGCCTAATTTTGCAGAATTTGATCAATGTGTAGAGCTGTCAATTGTACATTTTCTGAAGATCTGACCCATTAGCTCTTCCATCTGGCTTCGAGTGCTAAATAAAGTATGTATAGAATATATTATGAGCCTATGTATGTCTACAATTGGTGTTTGTAAATTAAAAGCAATAATATAACTTATGGACAGGAGTAGCTTTCAATTCATCAGTGAGAGCTCATGGCTCTACTTATTGATCATCACATGGGTAGAAACGCCAGAAAATGTACTATTCACCAATCCTCTCAAATAATCCAAATTTAAGATAAGTTTAAAATTCAGTCCAACATATCCTATCATATTATTTGAATTAAAGCAATCAATATCGCATATATACTAGATTGACCATTTCTCACTCTAATTTAACCAGATTTACTAAATACTAATTACAGAATTACTAACTGTATGATGAAATGTCAGATGTATGTAACGGAATTTTGGAATAAAAATCTTTATATATATATATATCTAGATCTCCTAATTGTACATTTTCTGAAGATCTGACCCATATATGTTTTATTCATACAAGAAAGGTGTACAAAAAGGAGACCCGCATCTGAAAGTGAATTCCCGTTCTTCGAGTGGGTTTCTGACTAGTTGTTACTGACTTTACATTATTACGCCAAAAATAAATTTGAGGGCTATGTTTCTAGATGTCTAAACTAGGAGTGTTTGGTTAAAGGGAGAAGAAGGTTATATAAAAAATAATAAAAACGATAAACATAAGCTTCTCATCTATCTAGCTAACAGTTAATATGATCTATATATAATACATGTTAATACTTTCATTGTTAGTAGAAACAAATAATAAAGATAAAATACACAATATATATTTCTGATCCTCCTCCCTTCCCCTCCCCTTCCCTCCCCTTCCCTCCCCTTCCCTCCCCTTCCCTCCCCTTCCCTCCCCTTCCCTCCCCTTCCCCTTCTCTCCCCTCTCCCTTCAGTCCCCTCCCGTCCCTCCCTCCCCCTCCCTCCCCTCCCTCTCCCCCCCCTCCTTCCCCTCCCTCTCCCTTCCTCCCCCTCCCTCCTTCCCCCTCTTCCCCTCCATTCCCCTCCCCTGCCTTCCCCTTCCCTCCCTCGCCCTCCCTCCCCCTCCCTCTCCTCCCATCCTTACCTTCACCTTACCCCTCCCCTCCAACCTCCCCTCCAACCTCCCCTCCAACCTCCCCTCCCCCTTCCCTTCCCCTTCCCTCCCCCTCCCTCCCCTTCCCTTCCCCTTCCCTCCCCCTCCCTCCCCCTCCCTCTCCTCCCATCCCTGCCTTCCCCTCCCACCCCTGCCTTCCCCTTACCCCCCTCCCCTCCCACCTCCCCTCCCCCTCCACTCTCCCCCCTTCCCTCCCCCTCCAGTCCCCCTCCCATCAACACCTCCCCATGGATCAGTTTATTTTGCCAGCATAACTCTAGCCTAATCATGATGGGAGAGGCACAGAGCCTCTAATAAAACAGCGCAAGATTGGTGGATTGACCTATGGTCGTGCATGTGACACTAATATTACCACTCAGCCATATTCTATATCATCTCGCCAATCATTGCCAGATGAAAGAAGACTGTTTTCCCTGGATGTGCTTCTTGGGTCAGATCGTCAGATAATGTACAATCAGGAGTTCTACACATTTACTAAATTCTACAAATTAGGCTGGAAAATGCTAAATTTAGGGTATATTTGATTATATTTATATTTGACCATATCTATTTGGGCACATGTATGTATACAAACTGTATTGTGAACCTGCTTTCTGTCTTAAATTCGTTATTTGAGAGGATTGGGGAAGGCCAATTGTACATTTCCTGGCAATTTGACTCTCTCACTTTAGTGTTGTCCACGATGGTCCGATCTTACCTTGGGAAATCAGTGCCGAGGGTTGGGAGAATTTACAGATGGTTTTCGCCCTGAACCAAGAAATATGATTGTATCTGGATCTACGTATCCAGACATATTGATCGTTAAATGGGTAAGATTTTCAGAAAATGCACAATTGGCAGCTCCACACATTCAGGGAAATTCTGCTAAATTTCTGCTAGATTTGGCTGAAAAATGATGAATACCGGGTATATCTGAGTATATTCGTCATTCCCTTGCTAGTCTGAAGCCATCAACCTACAGTAACGTGTGTCATTAGGACCATGTACACCAATATCAATCATGTTCACAAGTCCATGGCTGTGGTGGGGGGCATTATGCAGCAAGGGAATTACAGCATTCACATATGTAGAGTAGAGCAAATAATTGACTTGGCTCATAATAATAGAGTAGCCAATTTCCTAGCCTCATCTCATTGCTCTACCTTCGTCTTAGGTCAGCAGGACACTTAAATCACAGCACAGGCTACCTCCCTCCCGAGTAATGAACGTGGTCGATTAGCGTTACTACACATGCATAATGCCATGTTCGTCACTAGACTTATAAGGTGATATTTGGCGTGGGCCATATGATCATTGATTTATAAGGAACAATTGTATGAAAAAATAAGAATTAGACTTTCAGACATAAATAGCAAGAGAAACATTGCAGGTGCTTTTGCTTCCCTGGTCATGTCTGTTTTTGTGCAGTGAATTTATGTAGTGGAAAGTCTCCGAGGTTAATTGCTTTAAATGCTGGTTTATATTTATAATCAGTATGTACAATATTGAATAAAGAGCGAACTTATGGACGCCCTTGATACTGCCTTCCATTCTCTGTTTATGTTCCCACTAATTATTAATTATAGGGTGAGTTATATAAGAAACTGTATTTCCATGTTCGTATATACAATCAACAACAATAACATTTAAAGGTTTTGTATGGTCAAGTGCCCCATGATAAAGCATTACCATCGTTACTCAATTTTGTGTCAGGATTCTCCTTCTTTTTCGGGATTCCCCATTTTTGTGGGATTTTTTATATATGGATGTATATATTTAATACACAGGCTTGAAATTTCGTACATGTATTTATGCTACAAACAGCGTTAATTACTTCAGAAATGAAAACATTCACCCAAGTAAATCTTGTAAATAACACACTTTGAAAAATAACAACTTGTGACAGTTTGGAACGGTGTTGATGGCTCAGGCTTCATGCTGGCACTCACTGGTCAGGTGACCAGCTGAGGCTCCTCCCACTGACCACACGTGACCTATACTGGCAGCCACCAGAACGCCTGAAGACCTACGGGCCTTACTATCCAATCTAGGCAGTCCACCTGGCCCTTCCACACCTTGGGGTATTTTTAGCCTGGGAAGCGGTCATTTATTGTATGGCTTTGCCATTATTTTCCTGAATATCCTCACCTAGGTTCTCAAGACTGCTTCGGCTTTTGTTAACCATTGTAGTCCTTGTGTATGGTCAGAATGACTATTAACAAAGAATATTCAATATAAATATTAGAACTACATGTACAGGCACTCATGGATACAGAATACAATATTTAGTATTTATCATGCTTTTTACCTTTTAAACATAACAGAATAAACAAGAATAATGTGAAATACATTGACTATACCTTCATGTACTCGGTTATGATGCAACTCATACACATACACGCCGATGCACACAGTTAAAGGTTTCTTTGGTAGTTTTCATACAACATATATATTAGATATTCACATATTTTTGTATCTTTATATCATACTCTTTTTTATCATTATTTCATTTGAGGCCAGTACAGTTAAATTATGAGAAATATAAGAGAAAAACGCAGTATACCCTACCCGGCTAAAACCCAAACCAAAAAGGAGCCTGGGGCCAAAAATATAACTGTCATTTGTGAACATATTTTTTTGTGAAATAAAGGAACCTGTGGGTTCCATTGAATAATGATAATCATGATTGTGAGTAGAAAAGATGAAGCAATGATGACAGACCTGAGGAGGCTATTGGTGGATGAGGTGTACAGATGGATTCATCATGGGGACAGTGCTATTGTTGTCAATGGTCTCAAAATATTGTGATGTGTTCCGGGAAAATGAGTCATAAGTCGCAAAAAATATATTTTGATATTATTATATATTTGAAAAGTTGAGATCAGGCGGATTCGAGTGGTGGTAAACATCCAACAAATGTTTCTATGTTTTATGTTTGATATATTTTTGTTTTGTTTATTTCTAAGTGGACAATTGTCAGTAAAACAACTGAATATACTCCTTAGAATGACCTTCAAAACACAAAACTATTATTTAATACAATGTCCTGAAATTTGGTACAAAGATTCATCTGACCGAAGTTGCTAACCCCTTCAGAAATCAGAACATTCCAACAAAGAGATCTTGTGAATAAATCACCATGACAAAATATCATTTTTGCGACTTGTGACTCATTTCCTTATAACACCTCACAAATCAGAAAACGAAGAACTCAGAGCTCTCAGGCAACAATATTCACCTTACTCAAGGTATTCCCTGAAGTCTGAGGAGGCGCAGGTGTTTCATACAGCATTCCCAGTTCTCAGATCATTTCATTAGAATCTTCTGCTGGGATGGGGATAGTTTTACCCCAATAGGGGATTTCCATAGCCGCCATTTTAAATCTTGATTCGCATGGAATTATGGGACTAATGGTACTGTGTAATCTATGGAAAACATGATATGTTCAACATGGCATATTGCCACAGTGGTCTAATGTCAATATCCATGTTTTTTTTACATGTTTCCATAACACAAGAGCTCATCTTTCCCATCGTGCATTTGGTTTCTCATAGATCATTTACACAAGCTATGATATTGGTGAAATAATCCTAGCACATGTCGATGAAAATCTTCCTAATATCTGTATTTCAGATTTTAACTGAATCCATCCCAGCATGCACTGTAATAGGCATGCGCAGTGAGACAGATGCAATCCCCCTATAGAACTGTCCCTAGGTTGTATGGATGCTCTTGTAATTGCCTTACCTTTTACTTTTTATTGCTGCCATATAATATATATAATATATATTTATACGGCTGGCATCGTATATATTTTTTTGGTCAAATGTCATTTTATTACAGAACACATCTCAATTTACATTGATATTCATAAGAGCCCTGTAATCTATTCAATGCATTCTTATAGTAAGGCATCATATATTATCCCAGCTTATATAAAAGATATATTCGTTTCCTAAGTGAGAAGACTTTTGATATACAATTCTATAAACTCAGTTTCTTGTATCACACCATGAAATAATGAGGTTATGAAATAGGTGGAAGGATAGTAATAATGATAATGAGATGAGAAAATGTACAGACTATTTATATCATGGTCTATTAGTCTTAGTGAGTAGTAGGATGACTTATTTTACGCTCATAATGTGAAGGTGACTGACAAGAATGATTATAACCATTGATTTCTTGGAAGTTATTCGACATTTTAAGAACTTTAAACATATATATACAATCTAGTAGATGAATCTTCACAAGTAACGGGCAATTGTAATGTGACAGAACCAATATAGCTTTACACTACCACCTTGGTAGGCCCAGTGAATGTCACATGTAGGTATGATTTACTCTGGATTGTCTGAACGTATCGTTCTACACATCTGTATCACCCAATGTCCCTCGGTTCTCTTTTTATCGCCCATCAATCTGAATTATTGCATGCAACAATGCATGAGAGATAAGAACTATTTTGCTCATCAAAATAGGATATATAATGTAGGAAGCCAGGCCCTAAGGCCAAATGTATTGGTGTTGCAGCTATATAGCTGCATGGCGGCCCCGACCTAGGCTTCCCACGATTTTGTTTTCAATAATTTGACAAGTAATCCAACTTATACTTTCACTGATTGCAGTTGAGGAGATTCACTAGGAATTTACAATGGAACTGTAAGGTTTTATAGTTTGCCCTTGTATCGAGAATCTGAAAAAAGAAGAACTTTATAGAGCTGAACGCAACCACGCCTTTCTCTTTCTCGAGCTTAACCAGAAGTCTTATAATCATGGTTTATTTTGTTTGTTTGTTTGTTTTCTTTATTGATAGCATTTTATCAGTTACATGATAATAGTTCTCAGCATATCAGAAATCTTAGAGAAAAAGTACTAATCAAATATTTAAACAATTTAAGAATTACTAGACATCATAAAGCAGTCGAAGACTCTATGGCTCAGCCGGCCTTACATGCACCAGAGGCTCCCCCTACCGTTAAATAACAACAGCAACTCTCCTTTACATGTGCTATGTCGCCACCTGGTGATACTAGTCAAACTACTCTTTACTACTGTCAGCTACTTAGCTATCCTAGTGGTGTAGCTGAACATATCGGTAAAAACGAAAGAACAATTTTTATATGTTTTCGCATAAGATAAAATGATTAAAACTGGTTCGGGTCTGGGTCCACACAATACTCCTAGTATCCTTTCTAAACTTCCCCACTCTCTCTAAACTCAAGCCACAATTTTTCTTTTATTCTATTTTTGAAATCGCCAAGGTCCACTATGTTTCTAAGCTCCAAAGGTAAGTCATTCCACACAGCACCGGCTTTTGATAAGCAGGACCGGGAGGTAGCATCTTTCTTCCAATTATAAACTTCTACTCTCCTCCACATATTCCCCCTGATGTTCATGTTAATCCTTCTCTCAACAAAAGTGCCCACTCTGAGTGTCAAAGCTAATATCCTACTCAATCGTCTAAGTCGTATCGGGAGTAATCCACATCTCATATGGAGGTCAAAATTTGAGATATGTCCTCTCACATTCAAGAGTGTCCTAAGCCCCCTGTTTGAGTTTTCTGGAGTCGTTGATGGACATTTTGTGGACCCAGATCCGTACAGACTATGCAGCTCTCTATGATCGGCAAGACAAAAGACTTATACAACGATATAGCAATGTTGGACCCAATATATGGTAAAATCTTCCTAATTTTTTATGTTTCAAAATAGACTCTTTTTATTGTATGATTGATCATATGGTCCATATGTAGGTCGGAATCAATGAGGAGCCCAAGGTATTTGAATAAATTGGTTACCTCTATTTCCTTACTTAGCAATTTATATTTTGGAACATTTACTTTCTGTTTTCTTTTACCATATATTCTTTGATGTCTAGTCTTCACTGTGTTGAGTCTAAGCCCATTGTGCGAACACCATTTTTCAAATTTCAAGATATCTCGTTGTAATTCGTCAACATCGTTTTGCTTAGTGACTGGTCTCCAAATCACACAATCATCAGCATATAGCTGGACGTTGGAAGAGAAGTTCATACCCATGACATCGTTCATGTACAGGATAAACAGGATAAACTATATTTCAACTAACTTTTGAGTAAACTTTTTTTTCAAACATAAATGTATCAAACATAACACATAGAAATACACTTTAGATGTCCTTAATGTTTACTATCATTAGAATCGGCTTGATCTCATCTTTTCAAATATGATGATATCTCAAAACCCATTTTTTGTGACTTGTGACCCGTTTTGCTGTAGCACATCATATATTCGCCAGGATATTTAATCAGGGGAATAGTAGGTTTATTCGTATTCTGATCATACACAAGACATCGCTAAATTTACTTGTAATTTCTGGGTATTATACCAAGTAGAATTTCTTTTGAAAACTGTTAATGTATTAAAAATGTGTCAGATAGATCATATCATATGTCTATTGTTATTATAAACTACTTCCCCCATATCAACCACAGCAATGACCTTTAAGATAAGAAGCCTTCAAACTTATTGTTGGCCTATAAAATGTAAAACCAAAATTTCTTATCATTTCCAAGTAGTCAGGAACCCGCTGGAAGACCAGATGTGTCTCCTTTTTGTACACCTTTCACGTATGAATAAACAATGCTTTGAATTTAATTAAATTGGGTTCTTTCTTGTTTTTCGGTTGAGGCGGTGATCGTGGCGTGAATACACATTATTATAAAGCCCATAGACCCCCAGGCTATCATTGTGCGGTTGTACGATTTATAGTCTGTCTGAAAAGTTAGTGATACATGATTCCTTAGTTCCTTTAAGAAGAGGGAAAAGTGGGGGATTTTTTACTTCTATTTATGACAAGGACCCAACAAGCCACTCTTTGCAATCAACCATGAGGAAACAGGGCCAGTATAACCAGCTCTTCCTTCCATCTAAGCAAAACAACAGCTGCTGCACATGGATCAGAGGCAGCACAATACAATACAGCTGTATATTTGGCCATGGTCGATCGCAAACGGCGACTCAGGGGGCAAAGGTTTGAAGTCAAAAGTCACCCCTTTACTGTCTCCTTAAAGGGACTAAGGAATCACGTCAACTACTTTTCGGACAGACTATAGACCGTGTCATATATGCTGCGTCTGCCTCTTATAAATGGCTAAATTAAGTTCACATTATTTTATTTTTTTAAAGAAATTTTATTGAGTTCAGTTCCTTTGTGCAGTACAAGGGTAATCTCATGGAATCCATTTCAAAGCGAAATCGTTATTATGGTTCCTTTGCATATACATTTATATTTATAGGACTAACAAGAACGTCTGTAAATGGTATTGCCAAAGCAATGAAAAAAGAAAAGGGAAAGGGAAAACAAAAAAAAAGAAACTGAAGCCAGAAAAGATTATGTGAATCTATAGCCATTATATCTAGATTGTAATACGGCTCTAACTTTATATGTAATCATTTAATTTATATTTTAAGGAGCAAAAATAAATATTTTCCCAGAATAAAAATCCAATATAAATATGAAATATTTCTTTAATAACGATTTAATGAAACTACATTTGTGAACACAAAACAAAATCAAGATAAATACGACTACTGATGGGATTAATTATCCCAATTATTCCACTAATAGATTGAAAATGTCACATGAATGTATTTATGTGCCCATCAAAATTAATATCATAAATCATTTTGACTACCGTAGTGATACAGGAATTTAAAATTTACAGCAGTGGTGAGACTGCATTAATCTCCGCAGCGTTTATGGGTCAGATTTTCAGAAAATGTACAATAATTATTCAACTTCGACAATCTTCTCACAACCCACATTTCACACGAAAATAAAGTTCAAAATACAGTTCAACCTAGCCAAGCAGATTGCTAGAATCAATGCAATGCCGAATATTCTCCAATTTACCTATAGTATTGACCAAATTGCAGCCTAATTGTGCAGAATTTACAAAATGTGTACAGCTGCCAATTGTACATTTTCTGAAAATCCGACCCTTATTCATTTGGAATCCATTCTACAGCAATTATGAACACATTTCAGAAAGCAAAGCTTTCGAAGAGTTGTCCTTAAATCCAGGGCATGACGAGGCATTGAAATCAACTCCACATCCTCCTCGAGTAAAGATGATTTCATTTCTCAAAAATACTTCAGCTCTGAAAATGTCTCCTGTGAAATTCAAGCGTCTGATAATTACTGGAGTGCTTGGGAGTAAAACATTTGTGCGCTATTACTTTCTTTTCCAAAGAGAGACCTTCTTTTTCGTTTGCTTTCAAAATCGGCAGATCATTTCTTAAACTGGGTTACGCCGTCGTCGTGAAACATGCAATATTTTAACCAGGCTCCAAGCATCTTGCCTTGCCTTGCGTGTATCGGCAATACGTCTGGCAGTGCATGTCTTTCTTTGTCACAAGTAATCTCATTACGACATTTAGAACGCTGTCATTAAGGTGGGAAAGATGATGGATCTTCGAATGTTAGAGACATAATTGCGTTACTTTTGGAACTATAATCATTGAGTACACTACATCTAACATGGAAAGAACGTCCATAGTTTTCGAAGTGCGGTAAACCTTTTTCAGATTTCCCATTATTGATCTATGTGATGATTATAGTTCCGATGTATTAGATATATACCTCAGGGGGGTAAAATACTGAAAGGTTTCTTTGATATAATGGAGTTCTCGGTGAGACAACGGGGTGATTTGCAACCCATTTGCAAAGTTTTAATATAATATATGTATGCCTTCATATAAGAATATGACATATGTTTTTATTTGAAAATACTTGATTCTGAAACACATGTATACATGAACATTACATCTAAAAGTTGAAAATGAAATTAATTAGATGACTCGAAGGTTAGCCAAGTATTTAAACGCTATAGCAAGACTTCCAGTAGTCTAAGTAAGAGGTTTAAGGTATTCCCCCAATCGTTAGTAGTTAGGCCATTGCATAGATCAATTAGCATAATGGAATAATAACTATCAGGGGTGCTTCATGCAAGATAAATAAATCAGCACATATTATAATCGCTTGGGTAAATTCTTCCTCCTAGAACAGACATGGATGCTTTAAGATGCACCATGCATATAATCCTAGAAATATGTATGCAATAGGGTATTTGCATGTCCGCCATCTTGAATCTTGATTTGCATGGAATTATGGGAGATGTATGTCAGTGTAAAAGCTATAGACAACATGCTGTGTTCAGCATGGAATATTAAACAGCAATCTCATGTAATAGCCATGTGTTTTACATGTTCCTATAAAGCAAGACATCATCTTTCCCATCATGCATTTGGTTGATATAGATCATTTTGCAGAAGCTATGATATTGTTGAAAATATTCTTGCAATCTTTCATAGAAATGTTGCTTAATATTTGTAGGTCAGATTTGAACTGAATCCACTCCAGCAGTCACTGTAATAGACATGCACAGGAGACATGCAAATCCCCTATTGGTGTCATGTCTGCCTGACCAGACTGTCACGGGCCTGACCTGACCTTTGACCTCATCCCCTACTTACTGAATGCCACACGTGTAACACCATGGACTATCAAGTATAAGGCCTAGTTTAGAGGCCAACTATAACACACAATCATGCCAAAGTAGCTCTACTTCCTCAAGATTACATTTCTACTTACGTCTTCACATACATATTTTAACTTCATCCACCAACTCCCATTATGCCTTTTTCATTTCTGCTTTCACAAAATTCATAATTTATTCATAATAATGTTCAAATAACCATTTGAATAATAATAATAATAATAATTCATAATATTTTCAAGGTCAACTGAATTTGAACCTTATTTCAACAAGTATATACAAGTAAAAATGTCCAAACCTCAGGTGTAAATGCACATTCTCTATTGTCAAACTCTTTCATAATCCAAGACTCTTATATCTTTGACCAGGGGGCACAATTAAATATGTAGTGAATATAGATAAGATAAGACTGGGTTGTCTAAGGGGAGGCTTATATACAGACCACATCTCTATTGCATGTCTGCTCTCCTACTGGCCACACAACCATCAGCACTGCCCTGTCACACGACCAGAATCGCCCGTGGTCATTCGCAGGTCCAGCGACTACGCACACATTGCGAATAATCTATATAGAGGACTCAGATTTCATTGGGGTGGTGTGTGTACCGAGTCTTTTAAAGGTATTTGTCACTGAGTGCATTGCCTAAATTGAGCCAGAGCATTAGATCAATCGCCAGTCTATAAAAGATTAACAAATCGATATCACTTTGCTCATTGAAGTTGGATCCATGACCTTCTGGGTCAGATTTTCTGAAAATGCACAATTTACAGTTCTACACATCTATCACATTCTGCTAAATTAGAGTGGAAAATGAGTAATACTATGTATATATCTGAGTGTATTCTGTATTGTATTCATCCAATAAATCAGTCTGGTTACGTTGAACTGTATTTTAAACATAATTTTCTTCTTAAATTTGGGTTATTTGAGAGGATTGGTGAAGGCCAATTGTACATTTACTGACGATCTTACCATTCTAAGCACACCATGGCTGAGAGGAGAAATCAATGCTCCAATGTGTCACATGTATATGATAGATACACATGTTTACGCCTGCATACAACCCTCTTTTCACTGTTACATAACAAATGTCTGTGCCAGATTTAGACCAAAATGATGTGTTGGTCCGCGACTGCCGAGAAGCAGGTGAAAGGATCCTAATTTCCTGTGGCATTTGTTACGCGATCAATCTAAATCTGAGATCGACCACCTTTCTGTTTACACCCGACTACCCCGTCTAAGTGCAATGCTCCAATGATCAAAACATCATCGTGATGTGTTATAGGAAAATGAGTCACAAGTCGCAAAGTTGATATTTTTCAAAGTGTTTTATTTGTGGGAATGTTTTTATTTTGAAGGTGCTTAACGCATGAATACATGAACCAAATTTCAAGACAGGGTATTAAATATATATGTTGGGACGGGGGTTGACGAGGAGTAATAGAAGAAGTTCGACAAGGAGTTTGGTCGAAACCAAGCAAAGCTGGGTTTTAATATGCCATAAACAGATACAGTAAAGCAAAAAATCTTCTGTTCCTGCACGTCTGTGCATGGCGATGCTGCAATTGAAAGTGAGTGAACAAGAACGTTTCAGGTGAACCGAGTCGCTGCAACGGTTCTGATTGGCTAAGAGAACAATGGGTGCATCATAATAAACTGGATGACGCCCTGTGATTGGTTGAATAAATGTGGGCGTGGCCCAGAAGGAAAGTAACCGCCCTTGGTCCCAAATATGGGCATCGACCCGTCGAATATATATATATATGCATGTCTAAGCTCATCCTGTAGAATATATTTAGCTACTTTACTAGTAGTCCAACAAGAAATATTGCTAACTTTTTTTCAAAAATAAAAATATCAAACCAAAAACATAGAAATACTTATTAGATACCCTAATGTTTACCACCATTACAATCGGCTTTATCTCATCCTTTTAAATATGGCGATATCTCAAAAAAAAACAATTTGCAACTTGTGACTCATTTTCCTGCAACACATCACATTTGCCCTCGCGCTAACATACTGTTGTTCCATTTGCACTGATTTACCAATTGGGGACTGAACACTATGTCTTATGTAATCGTTCCAAATGGTGTCTACCAGGGATAATTGCTGGTTGCAATTATAGCGCTAGCATTGGTTGCTCTGGTGAATCAGTGTCACCCCATTTGATAGACTTAGACAACAATCTGTCAGGAGAGCAAATGCAGTTTATCACAATACATTGCTTTTATTTTGTTTTGTAGCTGGCCTGTCTTTCTGAACGCAAACATATCAAAACAAACAAAAGCTTCTGAATAATATTGGACAATTTTTACCAATCATTTGTGATGTGTTTTAGGAAAATGTGTCACACGTTACATAAAATGGGTTTTGAGACATCGTAATATGTGAAAAGATAGGACCAAGCCGATTCGAATGATGGTAAACATTAGGACAGTTATTAAATATTTCCATATTTTAGGTTAGATATTTTTATCTTTGAAAAAAAAGTTTGAAATATTTCTTGGAGGGCAATTACCTGTAAAGCAACTAAAATATACTCCATAGGATGACCTTCGAAAAACAAGGATATATAAAATGCACCGTCCTGAAATTTAATACATACATAAATTTATATGACTAAATGTGCTTGACCCACAAAAAATCAGAACATTCCAATAAAGGAATCTGGTGAATAAGTCACTCTATAATACATCATTTTTGCGACTTTTGACACATTTTCCTGAAACACATCACATTTAACAGCTGAATTTAATGGCACAACATGAAAGCTGAATGGCCGTAGTGTGAGGGAATGTGGAATGGTGCCTTTTAGACCAAGGTACAACCGATGCCGTTCTATCCTCTGGTTGTAAAGAGGATTAGACGAGACAGGATTTATTTCAATTGTAATTGACCGTGTGCGGTTGAATTGATAAGACTAGGGCCCATTGGGCCTCTTACTTCCTAACGGTGAACGGTATTTGAATACAACTTGCTTTCCCCACCGATTGGACAGTAAACGGTTTCGGATAACTACCCAGAAAGGTCCATTAGACCCATGCCTTTTGGGTGAAATCTTCAGAAGATGTACAATTTGCCTTCACCAATCCTCTCAAATAACCCAGATTTAAGCCAAAAATGAGGTTCAAAATACTATTCAACACAACTAAACAGATTGTTTGAATCAACCCGATACCAAATATATACTCAGATTTACCTGGAATTGACCATTTTCAGCCTAATTTAGCAGAATATCCTAAATGTGTAGTGCTGCCGATTGTACATCTACTAACCATCTGACCCTTTTACTCCCGGTTTTGGGTGGGGAAACCTATCGCAATATGCACGTCCAGAATGCACATGGACAGATGATGATAGAACCAACCAGGAGGTTCCAGGAACGCTTAGTGACTGTGTCTTTAAAGTATGCCATTTCTGGGTCAGATCTTTAGAAAATGTACAATCACCAGCTCTACACATTCAGTTAATTCTTCTAATCTAGGTTGAAAAGTGATAAATACAAGGTCAATCTGAGTAGATAGGGTATGGCTTGGATTCAAATAATCTGTTTGGTTATGTTAAACTGTATTTTGGACGTCATTTCTGTCTTGAATTTGGAATATTTGAGAGGATTGGTGAAGTTGAATTGTACATTTTCTGACAATCTGACCCCTCTCACTCTAGGTCCAAACCCTCAGATCAGATAAGAATGGTATGTCAGAGATTGGATGCCTACTTCGCTAATAGGTTTCCTGGCCTAGAACTCGGCGTTCTAACTGGATTATAATGACATGTTGCGGTCTTAATGAAATTATAATGGCACTTTGCGGTTTGAGGCATGAGGCTTTCTATATTCGCTTCGTTTGAAGGGACTCTCCCAACTTTGGGCCTAGATTGGCCTCTATTGACGCAGATAGTAGAAATTCTCACACTACCTACCTTGTAACAACACGGATGGGTGATAGGGCGAGTATCTTAATCCTTTAACTGCTGTCAAAGCACCACCACCACCACTGCAGCGTCTGGAATAATAGAGTACAGGGTCCTCCTGGGTCTCCTCCTCTGTTGAACAGGTAGGTCTTGCAAGAACTCCTCCTCCTCCTGTATAACTCCTCCAGGGACTGATATTGATGATGTCAATTCCGGAGATTCCTTCCGTAGCTCTTCCTGTGGGTGTCCTCCTTTTGCACCAGCAAGTCCTATTGACCGACGAGCAAATCCTCCTCGGGTACAGAGCTATTCTCTTTCCTCCTGAAGCTTTTGATATGGACCGTGGAGGAGTTCACCACCAGCACCTGGAGAAGGGGAGAGAGACGCTGGTATATCTCTTTAATACTGGTATCCAGGCGCCGCGTGCCAGCAGGAGCAGTATGTATTCTCTCTGTGATGGGGCCCTCTCTCCTCTCTTTCTGCATCAGCTCGCTATAGATTCGTCCTCTTGCATTTAACCCACAGTAGTATAGTCATCGGCCCTCCTCCTGTGCTGCGACTAGTAGTAGTAGAGACTTTCAGGGACGGGTGGAGGCAGAGAGTAGGAGTAGGAGGAAAGAGTCCGTTCAACATTGGCCACGGCTGTATTAGCAATAGTATATAGAACTGGGGCAAAGGGAGCGGCGACGGCGATCTGCTGCTTGGCTGTGCGTTGGTCGGGCGGGCGGGCAACGAACGAACGGTCGCAGAAACGCAGCCTGAGCAAAGCGATGTATGGTTAGATGTTGTTGGATCACCCACCCCCGGGAAGGGGTGGAAAGGGGGAGGGAGGCGGGAGGCGGGAGGAGGAGGGGGAGATCAGAGAGAGCGCGAAATTGATGGATTGATACATGGATTGATGGAACTGTTGGTGGATATGCAGGTATGAGGAATAGTATGAACAGTGTAGGCCCAAAATTGAGAGAAGGGAAAGCCTCTCGCCTCAAAAATCGATTAAAAATCTGTTCTTTCTAACGGATCGATTATATAAATATTAAATCCCGATATATAATGTATAACTTGTATAACTTAAAATGCTTAATTACTTATATAACATTTACAACCCATAACATGAACATGTACCTGAGCTCAATACAATTTATTTTTAAAAAACCGCAAAGTGACATTATAATTCTATTAAGACCGCAAAATGTCATTATATTCCCATTAAATCGTTTGTTTACCATCATTAGAATCGGCTTGATCCCATCTTTTCAAACAGGATGATATCCAAAAATCCAATTTTCGCGAATTGTGACTCATTTGTCTGTAACACATGACAAATGTCCAGTGCATTGCAGTGAAAACTAGCAGTAGGGCCAGGTTAATAATATTACAAGTGGGACCAAGGATTTTACAGGTACGTCAGTCAGCAGCAACATATCTACCAGTGTTTTAAATCCTTTATTCGAAGAAAACGAAAAACACCCTTTTCTGAGTACGAAGCTCTTTCAAGCTGGTTTTGTTTTGATGGTAATAATTAACTGTGTCGTACTATGTTTTATTATTCCCCATGACATGATATGTGATGTGTTAGAGGAGAATGACTCACAAGTCGAAAAACCGATATTTTTCAAAGCATTTTATTCACATGGTCTCTTTGTTGGAATCCTCTCCCCTTTGGGTGGTTTAGCGCTTTATGTCATATGAATTGATGCACTAAATCTCAAGACAGTGGATTAAGTATGTCCTTGTGTTTCGAAGGTCATCCTATGGAGTATAGTTGTTACTTTACTGGTAATTGCCCACCAAGAAATATTGCAAACTTTCTTTTCAAAAATAAAAATATCAAACCTAAAATATAGAAATATGTATTAGCCGTCCTAATGTTTACTATCATTAGAATCTGCTTGATCTCATCTTTTCAAATATGAAAAAATCACAATGAGTTGTGACTCATTTTTCTGTAACACATCACATATAATTATGATATTTTATTTCCAAGTGGTAATATGTGATGTATTTCAGCAAAATGAGTCACAATTCGCCAAATTGAATTTTGAGATACCATCATATTTGAAAAGATGAGATCAAGCAGATTCTAATGAGGGTAAACATTTGGACATTCAATAAATATCTATATTTTAAACTTGCTATTTTTATTTTTGAAAAAGAAAGGTTTGCAATATTTCTTGTTGGACAATTACTATTAAAGTAGCTAAAAAGACAATATAGGATGACCTAAGAAATGCATGAACATATCACATACACAGTATTTAAATTATAATCATACGACTTGGATCATTGGAAACCAAAACAAAATGAGAACATTCCCACAAAGAAATCTTGCAAATAAAACACTTTGAAAAACATCAATCTTGCGCTTGTGACTCATTTTCCCAAAACACAAGGAAATAGCGAATGAAGAGATGTTAGAAGACTGATCACTGTTAGTTGGGACTTGTTTATTTGTAATTATTGTAGCAGTTGATGGTTGATGGGGCTATGAAGGTTGAGCTCTAAGCTTAATCAAAATCAATGAAAATTAATCGATTGGGTATCAATCAATGAGTTCGGGAGGTTGGGATGTAAATAGAACATTGACAGGAGCCAGTAGCTCTGTATTTTTCGCCCTTGGTATATGAGACAGATCGTCAGAAAATGTACAATCAGCAACTCTACAAATTTAGTCAATCTTGTTACATTAGGCTGAACAATGATAAATAATATGTATTTCTGAGTATATATTTGTTAGTGGTATTTGACATTACATACCAAATATCAATGCGAGTACCATGACCAAATTAAGTTTGATTAAAACAGTTCAACATATACCACCTTTTGGTATAATATTGAACTGTTTTATTCGAACTTAATTCTTTTCTTAAATTTGATTATTTGTGAAAGTTTAAGGCGGATTTTACCAATTTGTTACGAATCCACCCATTTTTTCAAGGCTTATGCATCGAGATGAAGGCAGTAGAAGGGAGGACAGTATTGGATGTTGAAATATGAATACTGTTATTAAGTATATTGAAACAGTGTGAAAGAACAAAGGTCCCCCTTTTCTGACAAAGATTATTATACCTTCATATGTGATTCTGAGAATCCACCGTTGTTATTCATCTGCTACCTACTTCTTCCACTATAAATAAGAATGCAAGAAATGTATATTACCTGCGGGAAATATGATAAGCCCATATTACCATCTTCACAATACCCAGGGCCTGCATACCAAAGGTGAAATAAACCTCAGCATCTCGTGCTCCTGATCAACATGTGTTGGGTTGTTGTGTATCAGGTATATGCTTCCTAAAATGTTCTTACTAAAATATTCTTAAAGTTTTAAAGATTCTGGAGGGCTACAATGAAGACACTTGTAAACTGCATCTCATTTGCTAATTTCTCTCTTGGCCCCTCTTATCTTATCTGTTACACCCTCTTGTTTCTCTCCCTCCCAGCATTTCAGGCCAGATGGAAGGATTTGTATATTTTCATCATTTCAAATGAGTGTAAATAACTTATGAAAATAGAAAACAGTTTAAAACATGAATATATACTTGTTGCTACGCAAGATAGTTGCCTAGTAACCAGAAATTGATGAAGTAAACTCCCAGGGCTCCCAAGGCAAAATACCTCTCCCAGGGTAACTAAACCTCTGCCTGGGCAATTAAAACTCTCCCAGGGCAAGTATAGTTCTCCCAGGGCAACTATAGATCGTCCAGGGCAACTACAGCTCTCCCAGGGCAACTATAGCTCCCCCAGGGCAACTATAGCTCCCCAAGGGCAACTATAGCTACCCCAGGGCAACTATAGCTCTCCCAGGGCAACTATAGCTACCCCAGGGCACTATAGCTCCCCCAAGGCAACTATAGCTCTCCCAGGGCAACTATAGCTCCCCCAGGGCAACTATAGCTCTCCCAGGGCAACTATAGCTCCCCCAGGGCACTATAGCTCCCCCAGGGCAACTATACCTCTCCCAGGGCAACTTTACCTCTCCCAGGGCAACTATACCTCTCCCAGGGCAACTATACCTCTCCCAGGGCAACTATACCTCTCCCAGGGCAACTATAGCTCCTGACTCATTTTCCAGGCATATACCTACCTTGATAATGCCTGGTCTCTATTATGGCAACTATCTGACAACTATAGCCCCAAATTTAAACTAACAGTTCAAAAAGTAATCGCGTTTTTAATAATGAACACGATCTGCTGCCAACACCCTTGAGACTTTAATTGTACCTAACATTGGACCAATATTTTGCAAATGTGATTGATAGGGGGTAATTAAGACCTCCTTGCTAATAGATTATGATGGATTGAATTAACTAGGTTCTTTTTGCAGATTGTTCCTCACAGCAAGTGCTGAAAAGTGTATTATTAAGAGCATTATTTTTTTTTAAATTCTTACACAAGCAGACAATGAACATTGTGATCATCGTGTTGCAGGCTTAATGAGAGCTCAACTCAATACGAAAAAAAGAATCCTCTTTTTTTTTGCTACTTTTTTTTGAAGGGCACTAGGGAAGGAAGACAGCTAGTTTAGTAACATTTTGAAATGATTGGTTGCATAATTATATTATGTATTATTATATTCATTTTATATTACATTATTTTTATCGCACCCATAAGGGCATTGCGCTGGGGTGGCTGAGCGGCCAAGAGAGCTGGGTATGGCTCAGTGGTGTGAGTGGGGTTCAAACCTGGGCTCAGATGCAGTTGTGCCTCCCCCCTACACCCCGAGACTCAGGTACTAGAGGGTCAAGTCTTCAGAAAATGTACAATTGGCCTTCACCAATCCCCTCATATGACCCGAATTTAAGACGAAAATCAAGTTAATACAGTTCAACATAACCAGACAGACAGATTTATTGAATGAATACTATACATAAAACACTCAGATATATTCAGTATTTATCCCTTTTCCCTCTAATTTAGCAGAATTTGATAGATGTGTAGAACTGTAGATTCTGCGTTTTCTGAAGGTCTGACCCCTGAGGAAGACCACCAGTGAGGTGATAGATCTATGTATATATAATAGGCAAGGCTGATACTGGCTATGGCCGATGCTAAGCAGCTTTAGTCCTTGTGATTGATGGTAGGGATAATAGACGCATGAGTAAAAGAAATCTTTATAAATTATATGCAATAACTATTAGTTCATTATTACCAGTGTAGGGATATCTCGAGAGGCCTGCAATGCAGATGCCCTCGGCCTAGCGCCTCTCAAGATACCCCCACAGCAGAAGTAATGTACAAATAGTTAGTGGATGCGTTAGTGTTGTGTTGGTGCGTCGTGGTTGCTAAATCTCCCTATATCTGTTCCCCCTTGGTGCGAACTGCCTGCCTTCCATCCTGATCCACTGCACCCTTTTGTCAATTTAGTTAAGAAAGCAGCTTAAAACAAGGCCAGGACAACTGGTACACACGTGCATCCAGTTAATTGATCGTAAGCTACCACATTTGCATAGTAGCCATAATAAGCCATTTCTCTGGGTCGTTAATGTTTGCAGCAAACAATGCTATTATTGTGGCCAACCCTGGGTTTCCCCCCTTGCATGTCAGAGACAAACAAGTGACCTGCAGACATGCTGTTTCCTATACCAATTGCTCGCATAACGATGTGTGGTTACGTATGTTATTTGAGCCTTCACAAATAGTTCTGCGTCATGGTCTCAGTGCAAGGATAGGGTCGAAACATAAATGTGTCAGATTTTCAGAAAATGTACAATTCAAATTTGTCAATCTTCTCAAATAACCCAAATTTCAGACGAAAATAAAGTTCAAAATACAATTCAACCTAACCAAACAGATTGCTAGAATCAATGCAATGCCGAATATACTCGAATTTACCTAGTATTGACCAAATTGCAGCCTTATTTAACAGAATTTGCTACATGTGTACAGCTGCCGATTGTACATTTTCTGAAAATCTGACCCATATGTCTGTGAAGTAATATCCCTTGGTCCATATATGTCTCCTTATTGCTTTTACCCGGATATTTGACTAAAGCTGTCTTTCGTATATTATAGTAAGAATACCATAGTGTTAAGTACGAGGTGGATTATATTCGCTGCTTAAGCCCAGACGCAAAGAGGCCATAGTACGAATATTGTCCACCGAGGACTTGACACTGTGGTCATCTTGAGACTTTTATTCCCTGATTTCATGTAAAATTACTAAAAAAAGCTACATTTTTTGCTACTTTTGCTACTATTCTAATATAGCCCCGATTATATTAGTAAGTCTGTGAGTGGCACGTATTGTCATCATATTGTCCGCTCACAACCAAATCAGGGAATAATAGATGGTACTTCGTATAAGGTTCAGAGATGGTTATTTGAATTTATGTTATCTAGTACGTATAATTGACTGAGATATTATCTTCTTTTTAAATTATGTTTTTATTCAATTCGATTCAAAGAAATCTTCATTGCTGAGGTGTGGCACATATGATAACGAGTAATATAGTAGTGAAAGTAATACAGGTAATGGTAGCAAGTAAATACAATGGTGACAATGATACAGACATTTGGGGCAAGTTGCATGTAAGGCGAACAGAATAAAATAAGATAAGTACAGTACAGTAAAGTAACAGTTTCACGCAGGGTGAAATGTAGAATTCGAAGTCCTAATGTTTACTATCATTAGAATCAGCTTGATCCCATCTTTTCAAATATGATGATATCTCAAAATTTATTTTTTTGCGACTTGTGTCTCATTCTGCTGTAACACATCACGTATATATAGGTCAGTTTCTCAGAAAATGTACAATTTACCTTCACCAATCTTCTCAAATAACCCAAATTTCAGACGAAAATAAAGTTCAAAATACAGTTCAACCTAACCAAACAGATTGGTATAATCAATGCAATGCCAAATATACTCAAATTTACCTAGTATTGACCAAATTGCAGCCTAATTTAGCAAAACTTACTAAATGTGTACAGCTGCCAATTATACATTTTCTGAAAATCTGACCCATGTACCGAAAATATACGTAGACATCCTTTTCTCTATATATAGAGAAAGAGGCGTTTATGTACACGTCTGACATTTTAATATATAATATAATAATATGTCAGGCCCCCAGAGTCACACCTTTGTTACCTAGGATAATGGGTCAGGCCGTCAGAAAATCTACAGTTGATAGCTCTACACATGTAGAAAATTCTTCTAAATAAGGCTGAACATTGGTGTATACAGCTTTATATTTGAACACATAATTATTTGGTATTCTGGTATTTTAAAACATCTGTTCTGCTATGTTAAACTGTAATTTTAAAACCTCATTTTTGCCTTAAATTTGGGTTATTCGAAAGGATTGGTGAGGGCCAGTTGTAGATTTTCTGACGATCTGATCCATACAGAAAGACTTTCCTTTCCACCCGCATGTAAATGGGTCAGATTTTCAGAAAATGTACAATTGGCAGCTGTACACATTTAGTAAATATTGCTAAATTAGGCTGCAATTTGGTCAATACTAGGTAAATTCGAGTATATTCGGCATTGCATTGATCCTAGCAATCTGTTTGGTTAGGTTGAACTGTATTTTGAACTTTATTTTCGTCTGAAATTTGGGTTATTTGAGAAGATCGGCGAAGTTCAATTGTACATTTTCTAAAAATCTGACCCGTGTATACACAGGGAATGACATATGAGACACATTATCTCGCTTCACGTGTAAAGAGCACATGTTGCTAACACACAGGTAGCTTGTTTCTGTACTAATAAAAGGATAATCATATCACAACTTGCAATTATGTTTGGGTGCTTGGCAATCATTATCCCATCAGACTTGCAACAAGAAAAACGATGAGCGGGACGTCGATACATAATTAGTTCCCAATTGTTGGCCCCCAAATGTAATCAGGAAGGACAATGACTAAAGGGAACTCGGTGCTATCCTTATACCTCTTCCGAGTGAATAGACAGATGGGTGAGATCGTTGGAAAATGTACAATTCACCTTCACCAATCCTGTCAAATAAGCCACATTGAATCGAAAAGTAACGTTCAAAATATAGTTTAACCGAACTAGAGATGTATTCTTAATCAACACAATGCTGAATACTCTGATGTACCAATTATTTATGATTTTCCAGTCTAATTTATGCAGAAGTTTCAAATTTTTAGAGCTGCTGATTGTACATTTTCTGAAGATCTGACCCAGATAGAGGTTTGGGTACAGCTGCACTCTCAGTTATCGTCGGTTGGAATCTAAATACTTTCTACTTTTTCTTCCAAAATCTTGGAGGATTCTGTCAGTTGTTTTTGCTATAGGACTGTTAAAATGTCCTCATTTGTATTTTGAGGACCCACCCGAATCCATTCTATGTGACTTTGTTATGAACAAATAATAATCGTTTATAGCAATTTCACTGATTATCGCTCAGCAGCGGCCATTTTCTCTCGCCGATTACACTTCAAATTCTTGTATAAACACAACAATTGATGAATTCAGACCTATAAGTCATAATTTGAGTAAATTTGGTGAGATTTGTTTTGTCATAATAGCTGAGAATTCAGCTTTTAAATCTAGAAGAGGATAATCTTTCACAACCCAAAGCAGTCTGTGTGGACCACCTGTCGCATCCCGTAGTCATAATCTGTATGATATATCTAATATTACAGACTTTTCCTCTTTTTCTGCATATAATTACACATACCCAAAATACATTGCTAAGACACCTTTTCCTATCACCAACCAGATATTCCTATTTCTGGAACAAATTATTTCATGGCACTGACTATTTCTTCGGTACTGAGATCTTTTCTCCCATTACCAACCACCACAAAGCAATTACAAGAGTTTTTTTACTATTACCACTCCCCTATTACCTATGTTCTATGTCATTGGCTGTTATGACAGATCTCAGCTGCTCTTTTTCAACTATTTCAATCTAATCGGAATGGATAGACTTGTCCACCTTGTTTATTTTTATAATTTAAAGAATATCAATATATACAAAGAAATGCAATTTGTCTACACACAACCACTATTTCTTGGGCATTACATACAAAACAATTGTTAAACTAATTATTCTTTAACAGAAATGAAATGTATCATATAATAACCAAGTTCACTTTGGTCGGATTTCTAGTCTATGAGAATAGCCTAAGGGACTTAGTGCTAGTCTACTAGCTAGTAATAGTCACCACATAGTAGTATATACAAATGAAGGAGTTTGAGATATCTTTCTGTCAAAAAGAAACCCAAGATAGTATCTCTTCAGATATTAAGAATCCATAAGTCATGTTAATTATGTGTTGGAATATCTTAGTAAAGGAAAGTGATCTTTGAAAAAGAAGAGCATTGGATATGTTGGATATTTACTGTTACACATAGATATCCTTACTTACTGAGGACAAAAAACCACCTGCCGTGGTACATGGAGGAAGAGTCTCTTTCAGAGCATTAGGAACTTCCGTAATGTAGCTCTTGCTAGCTTCATTAATTTCTCATGCCTCAAGTAAAAGTAGATGCTGGAGCGAGTATGTTATGGTTTCTGTTGTTCATGAACGGTGCAGACATGCTATTGGGTGGTTATAGCTCCCCTCTAACTCAAAAAGCTGTGCGACAACTGATATTTCTGCTAGAATCAGCAATATTTGTTTGCTTGAATATAATAGAAAACTAATAGAATATCCGGATTTAATCAAATAGATGCCATGGTTAGTTTTCAGACAAGATCAAACAGTGGGTAAGATTTGTTTTGTTATAATAGCTAAGAATGCATCTTTGAACTTAAATAAATTGCCTTGGAGATTAGTCTTAGTATCAAGTGGTGAACATGAATCAAAGCATTGGAAATTACTGGTGTTTGTGAATTTTATTTTTTTTAAAGTAATTTTATTGCGTTCAATTTCAGGTAACCCTGATATTCTCATGAAACACGTACAAATGATCACTATAACTCATAGAACATTTACATTCTTATACTTACCACTACCACATAATAGTGGAACTCCACTATAGGTAAAAAACGGCGCCAACAGGCAAAATTCGTCGCCGACATTTCTAAAAATTCGGAAAATTCGACATGACTAAAAATTCTAGTTGATGAGGGGGTAAAATAGGTTGTTGGCAACACATTTATTTGTTGCCAACAATTGCAAAATATCTAACTTGATTAGATATTTCGTCGCAAAAAATTCGTCGCAGCCGTTTTTGCCTGCTGGCGCCGTTTTTTACCTATAGTGGAGTTCCGCTATAAGACACTGATTTATTCTATCATTTCTAATTCAAATATAGAATTCAATCTCATATTCTGTAACTCATTACAAAGAAGTTATTGACCAAACAATCGGGTTGCATGATGGCTTCCGATGTATGTCACCTATGTCATATTAATCATGGCATACATATTATTGAATGAAATACTTATTATTGAATTAGATACATACATCATACCTTGAAATTGCCTAGACACTTCGCCATTATGTATGTACAAATAGGAGGGCACATAGGTACCTTTCTATAGGATAAGTATGTGCAATTGAATGTTCTACTGTATGGCTTTATCTGGTAAATTCACCTATTGTGTATTTACAATGCACGTTAATGACACTTAATAAGGCCAGGGCACGTAATTGTTCACTTACACAACACTTCCCCCACCCGCCCCCTAGTGACTTCCGACACATTGTTTCTGTAACACATGACATTTTATCTAAAAGTTACATGTCAGCTCAGTTGTTCAAGTCCTATGCATGTAAGAGCAAGGTGAAATACATATGTAAGGTGCAATATATGTTGCCATGCAAAACATATATATTTGGAGGTAGAATATAGAAAAGATTCTGGAACTATTTCTTTTTATATAAAATATTTGTATTGGCCTCAAATGCTTTACTCCCTGTTACAAAAGTTTGCATTACCAAGAAGCTGACTTGTTCATGCGCCAAAGCTAAACAAAAACATTAAATTAAAACATCAATTGAATGACTTCCTTTAAACTCCTAAGACCTTATACCTATTTCATTTATCTCTTTATTACATACGTATGTGATTTCAAGGGTGTGGTTCATGGGTGCTATTTGAAAAGTCAAAAAGCACTATTGTACTATTTGACTTTCATGTCCGTTCTAACATCGGTATGTCCACAAGATCGATGGAAACCAAGGTAAAATGCTATTAAAATCGAGTTTTCTTGTTGATTTAGTATGTAATAAATACCCAATACCACTCTATTTGGTTTGTTATCGATCGAGAAGTCAGTACATAGTCCAATTTAGTCTACATTTCAATGTAAGGTACACAATTTCTATCAATACTGTCAATAGGTCAATTTCGTGTTCAATACAGTCATTTTGATTACTCCATATCTCACCATACAACTTGTTATACAATTATCACTGTGGCGACACCAATCATGAAAAACTGCTTTACCTCATCCAATATATGACAAATGTAATTAAAGAAGGACATGGTTTATATGGGTGTTTCAGTATTTATATAGCTCTGAAATGTATGATCAGAAATCAGAGATCATAATCAATATTAGATCATAAGGATTTCGTCATTAATGTCATCATGACAGTGGTTTTTGGATAAAGCAAGTTACCAATTCTGATAGTGATTAGGTAACACAAAGGTGAAGATGACTGTAAATGACTGAAAGGTGTTTGATCTAAAATTGATAAAAACATTTTCACACTCTTTAGTTCCACAAAACCCCAAGTTAAAGTTATTATAGTATTCCTTTGTCATGTGTATATCAAGATCTGAAGATTATTACTATCTGGGTCTTATTATCGATTAAAATATTATCTTATCTTTCAAATCACAAGTAACCAATTTGGTGAATAAGGTGAAATGGAAGGTAAAACTCTTATCCAACGCTTGATATATGCTAACAAAGAAGGTGAAAATTGATATTATAAAAATGCTAGTGATCCCCAATATTGATAGGGGTGACATATTCTATTCTAGCTCGAATAAGAGCCATATGAAGGCCGCAATCCTTAATTTATGCAGCAGTAAGAGCAGCTTTAAATGTGAACAAGAGATCTAACATAGAAACAGAACTCCTAGAAATGAACACATTGCCGAACGCAGGTCCATGTCTTAGAGTGCACCCACCATCTTGCAAAAAGATGAGAAAAACATAGATCGTAGGAAGCTTCTTACATGCAGCCATACAGGAAATAGAAAGAATCTTATCATCAGACATCCCAGAACAGCCCTATATCAAAACTGTTTCTTATACAGAGCTAAACAGGCCTAAAACAATCTTAAAAAAGATTATCAAAATTTAGAAGTCAGGAAAGAATTTGGAACTAGGATGGTGGCAGAACTCCGAACTCGTGCCCAGATCGAATAGGCATTGACCTATGTACAAACTTGCATATATATCTATTTGTATACTTATTGCTACTAGGTCTAACCGAACTACCACCTTTATGTTAAACAGAACTATGTGTATAACCCTTCAAGGTTGAATGTTAAAGACACACTACAACTATAACTCTATACTATTGTGACTTCTTAGCCTCACTAATTGTGATTATTTAACCTCACTACTCAAATGTAAACCCTCTCAAGTATATGAGTAGGTAAACTGATATTCACCACTCTCACACAAGATCGGTAGACCATGATTAATGTTCCCTATTTTACCTTCAAATGTACTTGCAAAACTGTTAAATACCGTACTGTTCTGTATGGATTACATACTGTATGTAGAGTGTTATAACTCTAGGTGGCCTTCACTTTAACAAACCATACTGTATGTATGGAATCGTTATATATACATTTCTTTACCTGTCCTCTTACTTTATTAACATGTCTAAGTCTAAGTTAGATAGAACTGTAACATTAAGTCAATATTTTATCTGATTTTATCATTCATTTATTAAGTAGCTTTAGAAATAGAACTCTTTTAGACACTTGAACCTTATTTCAGAACACGGTAATTGCCAGAATATCAACCGGTTTGTCTTCCTCCTAAGAATAATATATTTGTACACCTTTAAAGACAAATAAAAAACCTCTCATCTTATCTTATCTTATTGTGTCGGGAACTTCACCGCTCCCCTAAAAACGCTTAGTAATTAAAGATTACACATTGTCATTTTCCCTCCACATCGCTTCATATTTCTCTCATATTTCTTCATATAACTCTTAATGCTGTATTATATGAACTAATTTTGTAGGAAAAGGTCAACCAGCTGAGTTTTTAGTAGGATTGTTTTAGTAGTCAACGCATACAATGTAATAATGAAATCTCCTGCTGTAATGAAGTGAAACATTTCTTCAATAACTAATTAAAAGCTGTTGTACTGTAGTGCATGTGGTCTATGTATTTCAAAAGTCAAGGATAATAAAATGAGAAGACGACCTTTTGCTTGCTTTTTTTCGTTAATTATCTGCTGTTCAGTTATTGCTACGAATAAGGATATCTATCATATTCATATCCGGATACTCTGCAGGTGCAACTCTGTAACTATAAATGATGACAGTGAAGAAGGGATGGCCTTAACCACCAATAAAGGTAGTTTATTACACCATAAACAGATAATTCAATCAATAAGAAAAAAAATTTCACGGTATGTGTACTCAAGTTGGGAGCGGGAGAGCGAGTGAGGGAAGGAACATATTTGAAGTGGGCGTGGAAGGGACTGACATTGTGACGTCACACCGTTACCTGGGGTGTAACGAAGGGGGCGTGGCCTGCCGGGCGTTGCCTGGCGTCGTCCCGATATACTCGGTGATACGTCACCTAGACATCTTAATAGAAGAAAGAAGTATTTTCGGATGCCTTGAAGTCGACTATATTAAAACTGATTCCAAAAATTAAGAACCCAATCACCCCATCAGACACACGCCCTATATCATTATGCCACATTGCTGGTAAGATTACAGAAAAAATAGTAGTGAATCATATAATGGCGTATCTCTATAGGAATGACATTCTTTGTAAGCATCAATTTGGGTTTCAGTCGGGACACTCAACTACTGAGGCCCTAGGAGAATTTATATCTCACATGAATCGGGCCACGTACCAGAATCAAATAACAATTGCATGTTTTATTGATTTTTCTAAAGCGTTTAATTCAGTTGTTCATGATATTCTATTAGAAAAATTAAAAGAGTGTGGTGTTTCAGACCTAGCTTGCAAATGGTTCAAATCGTATTTAAGAAAACAAATGGTAAAAAATGGGGAGTTTTGTTCGAATCTTAACAATATAGAAGATGGTGTACCCCAAGGTTCAGTACTTGGACCGATATTGTACTTGATTTATGTCAATGACTTTAAACATCTTAACCTGCGCCGCAAATTCATACAATATGCTGATGATACTGTATTCTATTATACCGCCTCCAAAATTGAAGATTGTGCAAATGTAATGAACTGTGATTTATCAAAATTCCATGCCTGGAGCAAAAGTAACAATTAAGTTACTTGTCAATACGAAAAAAACTAAATGCATGGTTATAGGTACTAAAAGAAATGCCTTCTGAATGACTGCTCAATGACTGCTTGATGGTCAATGTACCAGTCTTCTTTTATTCAAGCTGGACACGTAGTGTCTCTCACAGGTGGACATTCCTTCACGTACAATACATAATATACAATGTTAACTATGCAGACATGCCCTCAGGGTCGTCTGTCCACCTGGTAGTATAACAAAACATAAGTATGGGAACAGAGTTAATCGAACAAGTGAACAAATATGTATACCTTTGTATAACGATAGACCAATACTTATCAATGGTACCACAATATAATAGTTTAATTAGCCAACTTTACTCAAAGATTTATATCTTTAGGAAGATGAGAGTAAATTTGACTACCTCAGCAGCCCTGGTAATTGCTTAATCAAAGCTACTGTCGATTTTTGACTATAGTCTATTTTCTTTAACCCCTCTGACCAATGCACAATTGTCAAAGCTACAAAAAATTCAAAACAAGATTATTAGAATTGCCATGGATAGAAATTACCGTATGAGTAATAGGGAACTACTAATTGCTGCCAAGGTAATGAGCATCGATACTAGGATTAAATTCAATATTTGCAAAATAGCCCATGATGATATATACAATAAAAACTACTACTCAATCATTATGAAAGAGGCCCCTGTTGTAATGTTTTTATGTTTATACTACACTGTGCTGCTCTAATCTGCTCATGATAGGGTTTTCCTATGAAAGTGTAGACAGACAAACATATAGGGGTGAGATCTTCAGAGAATGTACAATCTGTAGATCTACATATTTGGTAAAACTTGTTAAATTAGACTGAGAAATAGTTAATACTAGGTATACCTGGTTACACCTGGTTTCCCTTATACTCTTGACAGTATCCTTTATCACCACCTCATCCCATCCCATCACATCTCATCATTTTTCCTTATCATCTCGCATACATGTTGTAAGATAGATAATTGTATATTCTTAAATCTATAATGGTAATTGTTAACTCTAGAAAACGTATGTTTACTTAACTGTTTAACTATTTTTTAGAAACATTGAATCCCCACCGACGTCTATGAATTGTAAATAGCACCGTCTGGCACGCCACGAAAATCACCTTTTGAGTGAGAGTGACCAGACAAACATTTTCTGAATAAAAGCCTTTCCAAAAAAAAAGTTGTACTGCAACCTTGTTATACTTGCACAATGGTTAGCCATGTCCGGGGTCTGGTACATAATCAGGGACAAAGGACCTATGACAAAAATCCCATTTGGGACAAATTCCATTTCATAATCAAATGTTTGCAATGAATTTTCGCAACTTTGAGAATGTTTGCAACAAATTTTCAAGGTGCTAATTAAATCCAATTAGAATTTCCTCGCCCATATATTCTAAACTAATTCATATTACTACTAAGAATCTTTGGGGATCGTTTGAGGCCTACTTCTTTGCAACCTGTCCAGAGAGACATGTCCAGGAAGGGGGCAAGTCTGGGACATTATTTGTGACGTTGGCCGTTCTCAGCAGATAGGACAAGGACATTTTCCTATCTCTCAATCATTATGAAAGAGGCCCCTGTTGTAATGTTTTTATGTTTATACTACACTGTGCTGCTCTAATCTGCTCATAATAGGGTTTTCCTATGAAAGTGTAGACAGACAAACATATAGGGGTGAGATCTTCAGAGAATGTACAATCTGCAGATCTACATATTTAGTAAAACGTGTTAAATTAGACTGAGAAATTGTCAATACTAGGTATATCTGAGTATATTTGATATTGCCTTTATTCAAACAATCTGTTCGTTTATGTTGGACTGAATTTTGAACCATATTTTTGTCTTAAATTAGGATTATTTGAGAGGATTGGTGAAGGCAAATTGTACATTTTATTTGGCGATTTCACCCATATATAGCTGGCGACGTATAATCGTCTGTCTCTATGGGTGAGACAAACATGTATTTGGAAGACAATATATTATGCTTGGTCAAAAGAAGCAAGTATGTAGTGCCATGGACAATTGTATATTTCCTATACTACTCACGTCACTTTGTATAGGGAGTTTGTTTTGTCCCGAATCGTTAAGGATATCTATGTGAAATAGGAAAAATCCATGATTTTTCTTTTGGGAATATCCTTTTCCTTTTTTATTTTGATTTTGTAAATATTGTATTCAGGACTAATAAACATTTTTATACATCGAGCATAATATTCTCAGAATAGCCTAACTTTTATGGTTACAAATGTATCATTATTTCTAATATAGTGTTTACATATATCTCATTTTCCTCATTACTAATCATATTTTATGCAAATTATACAATAAGTCAGTAAAAAACGAGACAAACCAATATAATATACCAATATATTATGTATATTTAGTATATATTCAGCCTGCGACATTAAAAATAACCCTCCACCCAGGAAGTGTCCTTTTCCTTTTTGGAATGTCTTTTTCCTTTTTGGAATATCCACTGTCTTAGGCTATTCTAAGTTCTTTCACCCAAAAGTACTATGATGTATTCCTATGCCAACATACATGCCCAATGAAACAATATGGGGTTGAGAGGGAGTGGGGGCGGGGGAGAGCGGGGGTGGGAGGGAGAGCGGGAGAGGGAGAGGGAGGGTGAGCGGGAGAGGAGGGTGGGATGGACAGCCTTAAGGCTACTACTCTTATTTACTCCTTCTTTACTGATGAGATACTTCATTATATGTACCACACCCATTGATGTGTATGGATGATGTCATCAGATCTACCCACTAGGTTTGGAATAAACACAGTAATAATAGAATGATGAGTTCTGTTGTTATTTCTCCTCCTCAGGTGAACATAGGGTTATTACATATATATGATGTGTTACAGGGAAATGAGTCACAAGTCGCAAAACTGATATTTTTCAGAGGATTTCATCCGCAAGATCCCTAGGAATAGTCTCATTTCTGGACTATATATCGCTTTACGTCCTATGAATACATGTTCAAGACAGAAAGTTAGATATATCCATGTATTTTCAAGCTCATCCTATGGATAACATCCTATGGATAACATAGAATATAGAAATATGTATTCGGTATCCCTGTTTACTATAATTGGCATCGGCCTGATCTCATCTTTTGAAATATGATATTTCAAGATCCGTTTTTTGCGACTTGTGACTTATTTTTTTATAACACATCACATATATTATATGTGATGTGTTTCGGGAAAATTTTGTCAAGTGATTTATTCACTGGATCTCTTTGTTCGAATGTTTTCATTTGTGGGGTATCTAGCTCTGTGAGTCTTATGGATACACCTATCAAATTTCAAGACCTTGTAATAAACATATCCATGCATTTCTATGGTCATCCTATAGAGTATATTTAGTTAGTTTACTGGTAAATATCGGCCCAGAAATATTGCAAACCTTTTTTTTCAAAAATAAAGATATCAAGCTTGAAATATAGAAATACTTATTAAATGGTCTAGTGTTTCCTATCATTGGAACCTGCTTGACCTCCTCTTTTCAGATATGGTGATATCTCAAAATCGATTTTTTGCGACTTATGACTTATTTTCCTAAAACGGATCACATATACACACCCTATAGATGATGTATTCTGCTGTCTTACGTCTTGCCTCGCCTCTCCCAGTGCCTCGATAATGCTACACTGTAACATGTGGTTATCCCTTTTTTTGTGTACTTGCATTTCCTTTGAATCTATATGTCATATGTCATTAGTCCTTTATGGTAATGATTGATACCACTTGTGTCTTTCTTGTTTGTCAGTCTTTGTTTTCTGATTATCTACATGTATTTGAATGGAGGGTCTCACTCCTGTTACTGGTTATCCCTACCTACCTACATGAACCCTTATATATATTGAATGATAACAATACTATGCTTTATAATTATTGTAGGTCACACTCCCATCAGTAGCTATTCCTGCATACTTATAATAGATAATCGATTATCTATCCATGAATCCTTCTCACTACTCGTTAAATACTCTTCCTTTCATCTGTAAATTGTCTACTGCTTTAATAACCTGCTGGGGACACTAGAACATCCTGCCCCTTCAGGAAGTGTATCTCCCAGTGGAAATAAAATCTTTAAAAACATCAGCAGCTAAGAACTCAATATTTTCTACTTTTGTTCCATTCTTTTCCAACCCATTTAAAAGTCATGTGTCTATTATTTTCAGGCCGAAAACAAAAAGACTCTTGGGTATGTCATGATTTTGACCTAGCATAATTGTACAAGAATTCATGTCATTATTAATTGTTGGTATTTTGAAAATATATTCTTAGGTATTGGTGAAGGCGAATTGTATATTTTTCTGACGATTTCACCCATATATGCATGTCTGCCCGGAAACATCTCCAGCTGCTTCTATACGCAGACAGCCAGCAGATAATCTTCCACTCCCAATCAACAAGCACAGGAAAACTTGCGGGTCTCAGGTGACAAAATCATTAGGTTGGCTGGCATAAAACTTCAAGGTCGTGGAACAGTCTAGTCGACCTTTAGCACATAACATTCTCTGAGACAAAGGGGAAATGGCATGTTGGCCCTCTACACCCAGCAAGAAAGACAAAAGGTAATAACTTATCGCGTGCTCTGAATTTCAAATAGACTTTTTCCTTTTGCTTACATCGCAGCATGAGCTCTCTGACAAAAGGCTTTGGTATGCTTTGGTTCCAGGTGTATTTTATATTTAGTTGTTTTAAATTGTTTTGGGTCCATAAGGGGCAGGTAATATTAGTGTTTTATGCACAAGACCTCTTTGTTCTGACGTTTTGGGGGTTTAGCGCTTTCCTTCATCTGCATTGATGTATCAAATATCAAGACTGTGTATTAATATCTCTGCTTCTCTGCTTCTTCGAAGGTGATCCTACGGAGTATATTTAGTTACTTGACTGGTAATTGCCCACCCAGAAATATTGCAAACTTTTATTTCAAATATAGATATATATCGAAGATATAGAAACACTTCTTAGATGTCCTTCATGTTTACCATCATTGTAATCAACTTGATCTCATCTTTTCAAATATGATCAGATCTCAAAATTCATTTCTTGTGACTTGTGACTCATTTTTCTGTAACACAACACATATTCAGCCCCTCAATACTTATTTTATCAAAAAAGACTTCATAATATCTTCAATATTTTTATCAAACCATTTATATCGCCATCAAATCCTCCACTAAAAATACTGTTTTCAATTATATACATTTTATCTATATGAATTTTATAAATCAATGTTACATCCCAACTCTGCCTGTCTTGTTTTTCATATATGTGTTGCCATCCTTTTGACTTTTCAGTGCCTGGGTTGAAACAAACATCATATCTCACAAATATGACCAGAGAAGTGACAGGGTATTTCCCACTCTCCTCCGGATGGTAGTTTCCTCACCCTACCTTTTACCATACACCCCTGTACCGGCAATTGCCAACTCATACTTTACCATATACTCATCACCTCTAAACCTCTCATAAAGGGCCTAGTCCACTAAGCCAATTCTCATGCGATTTTCACATAATTTAGTGCAAAAGAGTCCTCTGCGGCGCGAAGTCGCGTGAGAATCGGCTTAGTGGACTAGGCCCTTTATCATACCATCTCACATATTATCCCGTTGCATTATTATTTTACATCATATTAGGGAGGGGGGAGGGGGAAGAAGGAAAACAACATTCCCATCTTTCTAAAAACACACTGCCAAGGTATATAGTTGGCATTACCTCACAGAAAGCCCAGGACTATGATTGGGAAATTGCCACCCCACTAAATCCCACAACCTGTCCCCTATGGGCACTGAGTGCAATGGAGTGCAATGGCGACTGCAATATGAGTGCAATATTCCGCAATGAAGTGCAATGCAATATGAATGCATATGATTGCATTGCCATTGCAGTCAAGTCTCTATAGTTGGCTGCAATGGCAATGCAATACCAATTGCACTGGCATTGCATTGTCTTATTCCTTTGCTGTATTACATTCTACAACAATCATCCAAGTTACATTTATTATTTAGATCGCTGAAGGATCTTTTCCGATTAAATTATTGACGATTCTTTTATACAAGAATTCCGACTGCAATGCCAGTGTTTTTTTATTGTGCTACTATTGCGCAATGGTCATTGCATATCTATTGCAGTAATGTAGTGACCATTTATTTTCTAAATCGTTGGAATTTGCGTTTTTGAAAGATATATGAGCTCCCTTGCTCCGTAAAAACAGCTATTATACATAAAAGGCTTTGAATCAGATGTCAGTGTTAAATCTCCATAGAGAAAATTTTCGATTGAAATTCAATCTTAAAATCACCTAAATCTCTTTATTATATACGCGTTGCCGTTGTCTGAGGTTTTAAAGCTTTGACAAGGAAAATTGATTCGAAAAATCGAGCCATTTCCCGCAGTGGCCAAATGATAACAAAATGATCTGTAGAGATTGCCGTAACTTTCAATGGAGGTAGAGGTGTAATATACCTATCAAATGAATTAATAAACTAAAATCCTTTCATCATTATCGATGCCTACCTTTTTTAAACCATTACTTTATTTTGAAAAGATTTAAAGCTGTGAAAGTGTCTAAAATTAATTCGGAACTGTGAGCTATTTTTCTCAAACTTTCCGTTCGCACCAAGGCCGGTACAACAGTGCGCGGATAGTAATAGGCCTACTAAAAACAAAAGCATGATCAAGTATTTTATAAGGTTGCAATTTGATAATATTTCTACAAAATATACATTGTTGTCTCTATATTTAATGAATCAGATAACTAACTCGTTGGTTGAAGGATTGTGAATATTGCACGAGTTGTACAGCAACGAGTGCAATATTCACAAACGAGTTAGTTATCCTGTATGTATTACATTCCTCAACAATCACCAAGTTACAATTATTATTTAGATCTCTAAAGGATCTTTTGCCACTAAATTATTGAAGGTTTTTTGTGCAAGAATTCCGACTGCAAGGCCAGTGTTTTTTTATTGCATAACCATTGCGCAATGGCCATTGCATATCTATTGCAGTAATGTAGTGACCATTTTTGGTCTAAATCATTGGAATTTGCGGTTTTTAGGGCTAGGTCTGGATTAGGGATTTAAAAGGGTCTATGGGATTCAGGAAAGGGATTCAGAGCTGGATTTAATTTTCCCAGGTAGGGATTGAAAAAAGAAAAACGGGATTGCAAATTGTAAACCTGCGGGATTTGGGAAATGGGGTTATAAAAAACGGGAAACAGCATTCAATGTGTGTGTGTGTGTGGGGGGGGGGGGGCGGCTCGTCCATACCTTGTATCAACAATTGTCCTATATAAGACTGACCTTGTAACATTTGTGGTGACTTCTAACCACAATATAACCTGTGTTTAAGTTTGGTCTTAGCTTTCAAAACGTGTGAAAATGATGCCACACACCCATCAGTATGGGTAAGGGAAATTGGGCATTGACAAAATTGTTAAACGTGTAACATTAGTGTATTCTAAAATATGCTATGGAATAGTGTATTCACACAAGCCTTATTCTTGATGTACAGAAATAATACTATATCATGATCAAGTCAGGCAGGAATACGTATTTGTACACTTGTTTCAGAACGAGCAAGAAATTACAAATCAAAACTCACGTCATTTTCTACCATTGAAATGATCAAGAAATACTTGATATACAGTGGAACCCCGCTATTAAGACCACCCTTGGGACTGAAGATTTTTGATCGCATTAGAGGGGTGGTCGGTGGTGGGTTGGGGGAGGGGGCATCGCCAGGAATTGGTATTAAAGAATTATTTAAAGAGGTCGTAATGGAACCTTTCTTAATTGATGATAGAAACGTGATGCTCTTGACAATATTATTTAGCAGACAAATTGTGATGTGTTTCAGGGAAATGAATCACTTTTCAAATTGACGAAATCTCTTTATCGGAATGTTGTCATTTTTTGGTGTATTTAGTCATTGATGTTGTATGAATACATGTACCAAATTTCAAGACAGTTTATTATATTATCCTTGCGTTTCCAAGTTTATCCTACAGAGTATACTTAGTTACTTTTCTAGTAATTTTCTACAAAATATATTGCAAACTTTTTATTTCAAAAATAAAAATATCATATTGAAAATACAGAAATACTTTTTAGCTGTCCTAATGTTTACCACCTTTAGAATCGACTTGATATCATTTTTTCAATTATGACGGTATCTCAAAATCTAAACAGTTTATGAAAGACAAAACAACACAAAACTTCCAAGCCTAATACAGAGGCATGTGTCTGTGGAGAAGTGGACGCATGGCTTCTGACACCTTCACATTCACTGAGTGTGAACACTCACTCATTGACAGCCTAGCTTTTCTGTCGATGAAATGGGTTCATTGGTGTCACCTCAGGATGGGCGGGATGAAACTGGTCTTAATTCGAGGAGTATTTGGTTGTTTGGGACTTGGAAATGGTGGTCACAGTGGTGGGAATGGATGCTTTGCACAGGTCGTTCTTTGGACACTCAATATAGTTAGGGGTATTTATAGCTAGATTTATTTAGGTTTAACTTTAAGGGTTGGGGACAAGTTATTTTGCAATTCCTCGGCCTCTTATGGCCATTTTAAATAAGTAACGGATTGTACTGTCATGGAAATAAAATGATGAAAAAAGCAAATGACACAGCATATTTTCAGTTGCTTAGCAACCATAAATAGCCTAGCAACCATGGAATTGCCTGAAATAGTTACCTAATTTAGAGAACTATTGCATAACTGCTTTATTTTGGTATATTGGTAATGATTATCTGTTAGAAATCAGTTTTTCCAGGAAAATTGATGAAATTTTAGTTAAAAATATGTTACCATGGCAACAGAAGCCAAGAGAATAATTCTTTTCAGAATGGGTCAATATAAAAAATTAATTATCATATTAAAATGTATCTCTGTACCAAATTTCAGGTTCTCAGATCTATTCTAATGTTCAGAATTGGTTGAAGTACATACTGATATGAACAATGAATGAGCTTGCAAACTAAAGTCAAGTCAACTAGGAAGTGGGCCTGAAGGGTCTTTTGATCAGCCATTTTGGATCTTAGAACCATTTGGCAGCCATCTTGGAAATTCTAAAAGCTGAAGCATATCACTGAAAATGTTATCATTAAATAAATGTTATATTTTAGAACATAAATAATTGCCTTACCCCATAAAATATACATAAAATGAGCCATTTTGGAGAAATTTCAGTATATTATCAGTTGCTAAGCAACCATACATAGCCTAGCAACCATATGATTAGCTGAAATAGTTAGAAAAATTAGAGAACTATTCCATAGACTACTTTATGTGTGTATACCATATCAAATTATTGGTTAGAATTCAGTTTTTCCAGGGAATGGCCAAAATTTCACTGAAAAAATGTTACCATGGCAACAGAACCCAAGAAAACAATATTTCAGAATGGGTCAATATCCAAAATTAATCAGCATACCAAAATCTATCACTATACCAAATTTCATGCTTTCATACCAATTTGAACAATTCTTGCATTTTTTTGCACCAATCTACCTGACTACAGTAATAATGTTTTGTATTTCTCTTCATTGCATTTGATATCATCGTACACCTCAGTAAACATTAAAAGAATCATGGGAGTAATAATGTAATAAATATAATAATAACATAGACAAACAGAACTTAGTTGTCTGCCATAGAAGACAACAGAATTGCATAAACAAAACTATGATTATACTGTACAGGCATTTAACACCCTAATTCAGTGATCTAATACATCTCAGTCTATCAGGAACAAAATTAATCTAAAAATAATTCTTTGGTCAAGATTCATCAATGATTATTTCCGGTATTCTTCATTATTCTTCTATATTGCTTGACCTCCTGGCAATGACTCGAGCCTCTGCAATATAATAATAAAACTATGTAACACATGTACAATCTAGTCACACACAAGCTAATACCTATCCTTTATTCTAAGATAGGAGTTCGCAAAAAAACCTTTGTATGAATCCACTATTAACAGCTATATTGTGTAGTTCACACCTACTGGCAATTTCGCTCAGCTATTGAGTTAGCCATGCCAATGGACGGGGGTGGCGTGGCATCTTTTTGACACCTTAGAAAGCTAATTTATTTTATTCATTCTGTGCACATAGGAGCAGCAATGACTGTTGGTGCACATTCCTTAATCTTAATGTGGAATGGTTTTCCTGACAGAGAATATGATAATGCTCAGTCCGAGGAAATAGGGATTACATTTACACTGGATTTAATCAAATCGATTGTGATGGTGTGAGTAATTATACCTGCTCGAGGTAAACAACTCTCTTGTGCATGTTTTACACAGTCTCTATCTACAATCAAGATGAAAGTTGTATGTTCTAATAATGTGAGCAAAAATCGAATGGACTAATCTACTGGAACTTTGATTTATATTGATTGGCTGGCCATTGTCTTTATAGTTCTGTGACCCCCAGCAAGTCCTGGTTATGGGTTTTCTACTGTCTAAATTTTCCTGATTTTTGTGTCGAGTGATTTCAATAATATTAGATTGGCTGTCACCAAGAGCCTGGTACAGATACCATAAATAAATATAATGCTTATAAAATGTTTATAAACTAATCAAGTAACCATGAACAAATTTAGACAAAAAAAGATTAACCTTCGGAATATGACTTCAGGCACAAATTTAATAGTACCAAATCCAAAAAAATCAAAAATCACTCATTTATAGAGGACCAATGCTTTGGAACACCATCCCAAACAAAGTTAAGTTTTATGGCCTGAAAGATTTCAGGGCTTTCCTTAGAGACTACATGTTGGAAAAGGCCTGAGTCACCCTGGGTGAGTTAGTATTAATACTATCTTATAAACCTTGACTGTACCGTTGTTGTATGCACATGGAAATAAAGTTAATTATATATTTATCGCGTTTCACTGAGAAGCAGAATAGATTATAAAAGATTGTATTTGTTGTTAACATTAATATTTGTATAGAATAAGTTCCAAAATTAATCAGAGAAGATAACAAATCTCATCAACTCGGTCTTGGCACAGCTCTGGTCTAGGTAAAGCACCCTACATGCATGTGTATTCTATAACGGGAAGGCTAGTTCTGTAGGCATGAGATGCCACCTGGAGGATACCAACTGCACTGCACGAGTAGGCCCGGCTAGTGGAGGGTGTGGGTTGTCACCAAGGGCCTGGTACAGGTGCCATGGAGTTAAGGCCAATAATCATATAATAGTGATACTTTACCATTCTGGAAAAATCGCTCACCAAAGTTCTTCAAGTCACATTCTAATATTCTAAGTTGAAATACCCCCACAGTGTTCATTACATATGTGTTGTAGACCAAAGTGATTTAAGGATTGACCATCAAGAAATGTTGCTGACAATTTTCTTCTAGCTTAAAAAATATAGAAGTACTTATTAGATGTCCGAATGTTTACTATCATTGGATACAACTTGATCTTATCTTTTCATATATGATAATATCTCAAAATCCTAATTTAGCGACTTGTGGCTCATTTTCCTGTAACACATAATAATATGTGAGATACTCGATCATAATATTGAGTCAGTGCACTGGGATAAATACGGTATACTAAAAACAATAACCCAAATATTAGATTTTTCAGATTTATTACATCCGGTAAATATAGGAGAAACACGGTTGATATACATTTCGCATTATGAATCAAAAAGGCTGAACAAGTACTCATAGGTATAAAATGTATAATATCAAACACTAGAAATACATGAGAGAGCGCGATGAATGAACCCCAAAATAGGGGCAAGCTTCTATGAGCAATAGTACATCACATTATCCCTCCAACTGCTGAGCATTTCCAAAGAGTATAATTTACATTCAAGTGAAAAAGCTAACCAAGGACCTTTCAGTCTAGGCCCAAAGATGAGAGAGTCCCTTCAAACGGAGGGAAAGCTTCTCGCCTCAAACCGCAAAGTGCCATTATGATTCCATTAAGACCGTGTTAAAAATGTCATTATAATCCAATTAGAACGCCTAGTCCTAGGTAAGGAAACCAATAAGCGAAGTAGGCGACCACTCACTGACATACCATTCTTATCTGATCTGATCTGAGGGTTTGGGCCTGGACTGCTTTGTCTTTTTAAAGTATCGTAGTAATACTCAATAAGTTGAAGGGTGATTATGCATTAATAGTATTCCAGATGAAACTGATTTATATGAAATGAGCACTATTATCAGAAGTAATGAAAGGTACATTTAAATATGTATAAAAAAATAATTTATGGGAATCAACAATCCAATAGGATGATCAACAGTAAACCCAGGGATGTATACGTGTGTTGTACAAAAGATGCAAATGAAAAACGATCACTTCTTAAGAATGAATTTTTAATGTGTATGAATGAAATGTTCATATGTAAAATAACTTGTGACATGGAATATTATGCAATGCTATGAAGGATATTAATGACTAGAGGAATTATAGTAGAAATAGAAGAGATTCGGGTTATATAAAATACCAATATAATACCCTTATAATAACTTGTATACATATATTTGTTCGAAATATAAATTGACAAAATTATGTAGTACGCTTCTGAGCTTTTGCTCAGTTCTTCCGGCTGACGTCAGCCCAAGCCACTGCAAAAGATTTAACCATCGACAAGAAACTAACATTTGTGATGTATTGCAAGAAAATGAGTCACAAGTCGCAAAAAATAGATTTTTAGATGTCATCATATTTGAAAAGATGAGATCAAGCCGATTCTAATGATGGTATACATTAGGTTCAGCTAATAAGTATTTCTATATTTTAAGATGTTGGGAGGGGATCTGCCAACCGGTTGAAATTCAATTTTACTATGCTGTGACTTGTGTTGAGTAAGAGAAGTATGAGGTGGAGTTTTGCACTTTTTTATTTGGACTTTTACTGGTCAATATATTTTACTGGTTCTATATTTTAAGTTTGATATTTTTATTTTTGAAAAAAAAAGGTTTGCATATCCCTGGGTGAACGATTACTAGTAAAGTAGCTAAATATAATCTATAGGTTGTGCTTAGAAATGCATGGATTCATTTAATACACGGTCGGGAAATTTGGAACATATATTCATATGAGTGACATCGCTAGATATCCCCAAAATATAAACATTCGAATAAATAGATTTTGTGAATAAATCACTTTGAAAAATATCAATTTTGCGACTTGTGACACATTTCCCTGAACCCACCATATTTTCAAGAACCTATCATTTTAGAAGCCAAGTGACTGAGATCGAACTTCATGTGTTTGAGAGAAAGACTACTGAATCAGTGCATGATGAACTAAGTGTCCTTAATCTACGACTTGTCTTGATGCTTGCTGTCAACTGGATCTGTGAGAAAAGTGTCTTAGAAAACAGTGACAACAGTGCAGTTACAACTTCAGTTGCAGAACCCACAAAACTGCAGTGTAAGTTTATAAGGGGGCAGAAGTGAAAATATTGTTTGCTGTGGATTTGTCGATAGTGCTATACATTTAATAAATTCAATCAGATTAAGAGGAAAAATGATACATACTAGGTATATCTGCATATATCCATATACATATTTCGTATTGGGAGGATTTATACAATATTTATGATAATGTTGAGCTCTATTTTGAACTTCATTTCTATCTTTATATTTCGGTTATTTGTGAGGTTTGTTGAAGGCAAATTGTACATTTTATGATGAAAATACAAAAAGTATTAAACATCTACTTGATCGTCATAGTGAGTGATTGCATACTTCTAACATACAGTTTACCTCCGGATCTTTTCTTTCTTCCCCTATCACAAAGAGTATAGGGATGTAGGCATTATACAATCTAAAGTCTTTCAATTTAGTGTAGTTAACAGTACAGTAAACATATAATTATAGAAAAAGGTCCATTCACTGAGAATGCTACACGAACCGTTATCTCCACATTAATATTTGGCAAATATTGTAATAATGATTTAACACGTTCTTCCCAGGTAAGGATGATCCTCCCTCCGCAGAGCCTAGGTATTGACCACTGTTACCGGGACTGAGAATTATTTGCAATGGTTTTAAGTGTGTAACCGTTATCATTGTGCATTACAAGGAGAGAGGGCCCTATTAATTTAATAGTGGCTAAACAACTCTCTAATCAACTTGTGAAATAACAGCAATGGAGCTGCAATGATGTCTAATTATGAAAAGGAGTTCATTGGTAAAGTACATTGGTGATAATTCATTAGATCAATAGCAATAAAGAACTATATTTATTTAGATGGATGGCGTATACCTTATAAGTATGGACAACGATTTCCTGACAAATAATAGCAAAGGACACTGAACAAATACTTATATATTGAGCAATTAATTGAAAATATCAATATCAAGAATGTTTAGATCAACCTGCCAAGCATACTTGTAAGTGCTTAGTCCACTAAGCCGATTTTCATGCGAGTGTGTGCCGAGGAGGACTTTTTTCCGCTAAGTTCTGTGAGAATCGCATGAGAATCGGCTTAGTGGACTAGGCCCTGTATGCCTATTATGTGGTCAAAGCTGCACTTTCTACTTCTTGTTCTATCCTGTTTTAAACCATCTAAAAGTCGTGTGACCCAACTTTTGGAGGATTTTGTCCAGTTGTTATTGCGACGTGGCTTCTAAAAGGTCCCCATTTGTATTCGGGGGACCAGCCCGAATCATTCCTAGTGTAGATTTCACTTATTATCGCTCACGGGTGGCCGATTTTACTCGGCTTATTCGGCTTTAAACTGATGTATAAACATATAACAGCAGCAGAATATTGATAAATCCAGTCTAATAAGCCATAATACGAGTACATTAGGTATGATTTGCTGTGTCGTAATAACTGAGAATGCAGTTTAACTATGGAAATCTTAGGACCTTCTGTTTGTAACCTGTAGCTCTACCTTGTCAGTGACTGGATGTGCAATTATTGACAGACAACGGCTCCAGTGTCAGTCCAAACTTGATGAGTACGAACACGTTGGATAGAATCATTGTAGTCACCTGAAAAATATATTATTATTGTTATTATCATTTTTTCTAATTTGCAGTTGGATTCAATATATATACTGAGTTATTCAAGAGGGGATTGATTTTGAAATTGATTGAATTGGTAGACAGGTCGATTGGTAGATATGGCGAATTGGTTGTTGACATCTAATCTGGACACATTTCTGTTTTACAAATGAGAATGTTATTCTAGATATGTGTACTATTTGAAAATGGTAGTTTTTATTCTTTGAATAGCTCCTATTGTTGATTGTACTGGAGGTAAAAAAATCTACAAACACAACGTTATCTGATACTTGTATCGATCGGATGTTTATAGTGAAACTACAATGCGAATAATATCTGGAAGTATAAAAGTAACGTCAAAAATATATTTCTTCGACAGCTTAACAGATGCTTTTCCACTGGGTTCCATGAGAATATCATTATATATGTGAAATTGGACACAATACAATTTTATAAAAAAAAAGAAAACTCGGTCTCTCTATTATTGATTGAAGAAAGAAAAATGAGAAAATCAGTTTCAGTCTCAAGAAATTGACAGTTTTGCTGTGGGACATACGATTCCTGCCAAACATCCATGCCCCAAACTGTCATGCCAGCAAATATTAGCTTGGTGGGAACTGATTTTTTCTCGTGTATTGATTTGAGATTATGCAGGACTGGAGCCTTGACAAGCCTGGCTGTCTGGACTGAGGGGGCTTTTATAGATCTGTCTCCTGAGCTAGATGTAATAACAATCAAAATCTGGAGGCAGTTTATCAGCTTTGTCAGTATCTGGTTATGGCAAAGATTATATTACATTCAACCGATTTAACATCAGATTGATTTCTCATATGATATGCTATCTAATCAGACCTAATTTCATGTATAAGAAGAGGTGTTGTATTTGATATTATATGAAAGCGATGGAAATTAGATCTATATTGAATTTGGAAAATAGGATTTGTGGGGATATTTTGTGGAAGAGATCTATTCTTTTCTCTACAGAATTTTAATTATCTGCACAAGATTTTGCATCTCAAGGCAGACAATGAGAATGCGATTGATTATTTAAACAGAAACAACGGTGGTTTGAGAGATAAGAGTGATATTCTAAATATTCATATTGAAGGATTATTATTCCAATACAAAGCAATAGGGGATTTGCATAGCCGCCATTTTGAATCTTGATTCACATGGAATTATGGGACAAATTTATGGCACAGTCTAAAATCTAAAAAAAACATGCCATGTTTAGCATCCAAGGACTATTTATCAATGCTCTAATGTCAATATCCATACATCATACATGTTTCCATGACACATGTCTTTATGTTTCCCATCATGCATTTGGTTTTGATAGCCATTTATACAAACTCTGATATTGGTGAAATTTTGTTTGCAATTTTTCGATAAAAAGTCTTTCATTAGAATCCATGTCATGATGCACTGTAACAGACTTGCACAGCGGCACATGCAAATCCCCTATTGAATATTCCACCAACACACTTACTGTCATGATAGTGGTCCTTGTGATGTTGAATAGCCTCCAAGCAGTAAATCCAATATGAGAATGGGAAAGGCGGTGAAGGAACATCATGACCTGGGTCAAAATATTTAGAGGTAGATTATTATATAGATACAACTCTTAAATGTATATAAATAGATTGTATTTCTGCCATAAGCATTTATGAATACAATGAAATACAAATGCTAACTCTGCTTAATTAGTACCAAACCGAGACCGAATGCTAACTTTATTTATATTACCAATTTGCTCATTTTTTTTTATAAATAAGCGACTATTTCGCATATTACTAAAATCCTCTGATGAAGCCTAATATAGGGTGAAACGCATAAGGATCGCAAATAAAACCCACAAAATGTTCAATTCAATAGGATGTAAATGGTTAAACCACATTCAGTGAACGTTATTTGGAATCAACACACTATATGTATACACAACTCTGTTAATTTCTTGTATATTGTATTTGGTACTCATTTTAAAAGGATTCTGAAGACCAGACATCTATCAATAGAACTAATTGATTCACTTATGACATTTCTCATTAGTTTATAACACCTTTATGCAAACCTTTTTTTGATTATTACTTATTCTCATATTGATATGAGAGGTATGTCTGTGGGAAGAGTATCTACAGATATGGACTGTATGTGCCATGAAGTTGTTCAATAGGGCATGTAAGTTTCTTGGTGGCCGCGAGAAAACTAATGTAAATTTGTGGCATAATTGTACAGATATGTGGACCGGAAGTCAACATGTCCATAGACTCACCATTGCGGTGATAAATAATCACCCACTACATCGCCAAATTAAAGGTTTAATTATTATGGTCAATATAATAATATTATGTGAAGCTATTAGTCCTATTGATATATATCTGGTCTTCACAATTCTTCAGATTTCTTAAAATGGTGACAAAACTAAGAATAATTATGTCCGCAATCCTGGGCCTATGGAGTTTTGTGTAATATGTCCACACAATGTCATGAAACTTGTATAGTAGCGCAACTCAAAAAATGGCTGCTGTGGACTACTTACACTCCATATGCTAGTCTTACCTGTATTGCCTTTAGGTGACAATGTTTGCTCTCTACATCAAACTGTACATCAAGTAACTCTTCCTTCGGAGCCACGGCCTGGTAAAGAGTCAATAATATTGAAGAAATGGATGATGTTCTAGATATAATAGAGCTAAATAATACTTTATAATTAGTAACTGAACTATGTAGATATGATTTTAAGATGTTCAATGAAAAAGACAATTATCCAAACTTGTTCATATCAACTTCGACTTTCTGAAGTGATGGATTCATTCTGCAAAGCCTAAGACTATAGTGAATAATTTAAGATTATTCAATTATGTATTGCTGATTGAGTTTCTGAAGTAAAACAAGTAAGACTTTTTGCAGCATTAATATCTGTAATATCTCTAGATCAGAAAGAAAAAACTATATTAAAATGACTATTTTGTCATCAAACTTACTGTTCTGCACAGCGATGCACAAGCTGAAGTCAGAATGATGACCTGTCCACTGATAGTTATTAGATACACAATTAACACGCCCATTTCCAAGGTCATTATATCTTCTGCCTTCCGAAATGCGAAGGTGTATAGGGTAAAGCATATGAGTGGTATTGCAGTCAAGTAGACTACAAGCTGATAAAGTGAGAACAAATCATCTGCAATTCTAACAATTGTACATAGTTTTTGATGTTGCCTTCGTACACTTTCCAATTTGACTGTGTCCATTGTGCTATAGTTCTTGGCAATTAGGGCTGATATTTCAGTATAATTATACTTTAGGCCAGAAATTATACCAAGCAAGAAGGTGACTGGCCATGCCCATATTGCAACTGCATATATTGAATAGATAGCATAACACACTTGAACAATCCTCATGTCTCTGTAGGCCAGAGCAGCAGCTCTTGGTATGTTCAAGAGGAATTTCGAGGCAATGGACACCTTGTAAGGGTCTTCCACAATAATGACACAGACTGTACAACCTATGAATGACATCAAAAAGAGCAGCATCCCTATAAAATGTTTCCATACACGTGAACGTATATGGTGTGCTGTAGTGCAATGGTAATGTCGACTGTAATTATACCATTCCTTGAACAGTTTTTTAAGACCAGGAGAAATATGGCAGAAAAAGATAGTGTGAGTCACAGCAACTTGTCCATACCATACATGGAGTGTCAATTTTGTAAAAAGCTTGGTACCATAGCTGCGCCCTTCGGCATAATTTGCAAAGAATCTGATGAAATTCATCCATAGTAGCAGGCATATAAGTAGTGAGAACACACGAGATGCTGCCCAACAGCCTTTTCCAGGTCTCTTTATGTGAATCAGTCCAAGGAATTTACCATACAATAGTATTGGTGCCAAACCCCAGGGTATTTTCACTTCATTTGGGCCAAATAGATTCAGGCAGTGTGAGGCACCTGCACATGTTTCACAAGATGCCATAGGGTTGGCCATGTCTACTCCCTCTTCACCAGGAGCATCATAAGTATCCTCAACTGCATCAAAGAACTTTGTAACAAATTGTCGACTATGCTGCTGTTGTGATCTATTAGGATCTCTATGTGATAACAAAGCAATTGGTATGTCCTTCACCTTGGGCAGAGAGTTTAGGATTGACCTTGCCGCCATGTTTAAATGTCCTGTGACAACGATTAATTATTCATTTTCATTTGGTCAATTTAATATCTTTGAGAGCAGAGCATTGGCTTTCACAGGAATCTCTTTCAGAGGAAATGTTTTAAGTGATTCTGCTCAAGTTAATTATACTGTTTCTGGTACAACTTTTCATTATTAAGACATTGGAGACTAGAATAAGCAGTTATATGTAAGCTGGCAATGATGGCAAGCTGGTCAAATGATGATATTCTAGGATGTAATGAAATTATAAGGCTAATGGTGTTGTTGTAGAATTAGTCATTGCTTCCTTTGGTTCAAGCGTAAGGCCAAATTTAAGGAGAATGAATGCATAGGAGATGACCATTGCAATAAGCTGAAATGACAATAAAAGAATGTGTTATTCTGGATGACCCTTAGTGCCAGTATATTATTAAAACATAAAAAACATAATTTGAACACTCAAAATTCTATCAGAACTTCGAAGAAATCTGTATTTATCATATATAGTAATAGGATGATATTTACTAGTGATAATTTGATTTATTCATGATTAGATCATATATAATCAGATTTCATTATAGATATTAAATTTTACTGCTATTGTATTTGTTTTGATACATAATAAAAGTTATATGCAATATAAGTAGTATACACAATATATACATACTGTTGTCATTGTAGTTCTTGTTATATTGAACAACTTCCAGGCAGTAAATCCAATATGAAAGTGAGACAACCGATGGAGGAAAAGCATCAACTGGAAAAATAAAGATAAATGGCATTTGTTGTCCAACACACATTTGCTTGGAATACTAGGTACTGTTTCTTTTATGGATACTCTTAATAGCCTCCGTCATTATATGTCACATAAAATATGTTACTTCATTTAAATACTTAGGATAATCATATACATCAATTTGCATTTTGTATGGTGACTGTTATTGTGCAATTGAACTAGTAAATCCCTTTGCAAACATAATAAGAAGAGTTAAGTGCTCTGAACTGATACAAATTGCCTAGACCTTATGAAAATACTTTAAGATCTCATGAATGTTTTACTTGCTTAACCTCCCATATGTTTCTATTCCACACATGTAATCTGGAGTCTCAAGGGGCACACATACAAAGGAACTTTCTACCAGGTACAGCAGAAATGATTTTGAAATTCTGACTAGAAGGTAATTTGATTTTCGCTGTACCCAGTAGAAACAGACATCTTCATGAATGTGTATAAACTTCTCTGTCAACGAAAATTGTTCATGGGTGGTTCTAATTATTGAAATAAACAGGGTCAGGTCATAAAAAGGGGTTCAGTCGAGCATCATATGATCATACATAACTAAATTCTTCTAGGGTAAAAGCATGAATGAGACCTGAAAATAAGTATGTGCCGTGCTTAAGATGGTGTGCATATGAACAATTAGGGTGAAACTTACAACGTTGAATGAAACCAATTCAGGAATATTGTCATACTATAAAATCAAGGGCATTATCCCATGATATTCTGATCACAGGGGTTCATAATTGTAATGCAAATTTGAAACCAATAAATACAAAACGAGATACAAAAGTCTATCATTTCCATTTTATTATCAGATTGTTAGAAGGTGTGATACGAAGAATAACATTTGAACTTCCAGAGCAAAGAATAGCTTCAAGAATCTTGGTGCTACCTTTGAAATGCAGATAGAATAGAAGAAGAATGTACAAGGAGTGATGTCAAAATAGGGTCGCGACGGTCACAACAGTCGCCAGCCTGTTGGCACTTTTTCAGTGACAGGGTTGAGACTTGTGTGGCCAAACTACACTGAAATTGTGAAAACTGAGCGCCGACCAGGAATCCCCAGAGATAAAAAGAAGTGATGTGACCTGGACGTGACTTGGTTGTGGCACATGTACTTTTCACTCAGCTGAACGCAACTATGTTCCTACTTCAGACACAACCATGGATGCAGCCTTCCACAATCCTATTTTGACGTCACCCCTTACACAAGGGCAAACATAATATACCAGAAAAGTATCTAGTGAAAAGAGGAGACTCATGTGTCTATGCAGTAAACATTACATGACATAACCATCTTGACAGAATAATGAGAAGAAACATTTTTATCCTTACTTGAGCTGCTCTCTTTGTGTAGTGTTCATGCTCTACATCAAAATAAACATCGAGCAATGCTTCCCTAGGAGCAACAGCCTGTTAAATAATATGGAATTTTCAATTATTCTAAAAAGAATAACAGTTTAAGATCCAATCTTTTTTCAATGGTTATGTTGTCAATCTGTCCCTTGCATGACTCAAATAGACTTTTCTTTTTTGATATGATGGATTTGACTTTGTGTCTATCCCAACTATGCAAATATGTTACTGGTTCTTAATAGTTGATGTATTGCGTCATGGTTAATGTTTATAAATATTGTGTTTATAGATCATATATCAAAATCCAAAACGTTGATGAATGTGCTAAGGATAAATATTACTTTTATGAGTGAGAAACACTTAGGAACAATCCAAGTTGGACTTGCAACATTGATATATGTTTTAACTTCGTTAAAGGTAATCTATAATGCCCACATGATATATGAGTAAATTAACATTGGCACTGACCGTATCACTCAAAGATGCTGCACCATTAGATATAATTATGATGTGTAAACAAATACCCAGTACATGGACCATCAAAAGTGAAGCCTCCATTTTAGTTATGCTTGACGGCGTTGCAAATGCATAATTATAGACTGTGAAACATATCAAAGGTACTGCAGTGATATAGACCATGAGGTTGTATACACACAGTAGATCATCAGCTTTCCTCACAATGATGCATAAAGTCTGGTGCCGCTTTCGACAGCTCTCCACTCTGACCATGTCCATCGATTTTTTTCCGCTGTTGATCAGATTGGAGATCTCCCTAAAGTTGTAAGTCAGTCCAGATGCAAGTGCCACATTTAGTGCCACTGGCCACACCCATACTGCACATAGAATAATGCCAAATAATAAGTAAGAGATTTGTATTGTCCTAATATATAAGATTGATTTGGATTTAACATCATGCAGACTCAGTAAAAAGACATATGCAGTTGATTCTTTGTAAGGATCTTCTACTATTATTATAATCAAGGTGAAGATCCCATCAAGGACCATCAGGCAAACTATAGATGCAAACAAAAGGTAAGAACGTTTGCGCACATGGCTAGCTGTTGAGCAATCGTAGTGGCGATTATAACTATCCCACATAGAAAATAAGGTGTTAATCCTTGGTAGAATGTAGTAGAAAAATAAAGTTTGGGTGGATGCAACCTGACCAAACCATAGATGTATAGACAGTCTCAGGAATAACTTTGAATCATATTTCACAGAGTCCCCATAGTTGAAGCAGCATCGGATGAAATTCACCCACAGCAGAATACAGTAGGCAAAAGAGCAGGAGAAATGTGGTGATCTTAAACATCCTTCCACTGTGGATTTCCTCAGCCCAAATCCTATGAATTTGCCGAACATTAAAAGAGGTTTGAGACCCCATGTCATTGTAGCCTCTTTAGGGTTTAAGATGAAGTTGCATTTGGCAGAGACTATACAATTATCACAAGCAGCCTCCCTTGGTAAATCTCTCATGAATTCTGATTCAGTTGGAATGTTATTCAGACTGTCTTCCACTGAATTGTAAAAGGATCTTTGTTTTGGATCAACAGGTGATAGGCCACCGTCCTTGTGCCAGTTTAGCTTTGATTGTTCACTAAAGTCCTCTTCAATTGCTTGAGGAGCAATGTCCTGATGGAATGGCGATTGGGATTCCATCTTTACAATCTTCATTTCCAAGAGTTTTGTGTTCATGGTGATGTTCACCTGAAAAACCAGGGAGGGGAACTATTTATAAGCACCATTAAATTAATTAATTCCTTCTCCCTGACTGTCACATGTACCTTACAACCTCTACTTCTAATCATACTAATTCATTACTCCTTACATATATATCGAAGAGAACATTTCAGGACATTTAAATATGTAATAAGAACAATAACATTTTAATGTTGCATGGAAATCTAACTAACTATATGGAAGTAAAAGAAAATGTATCTTATTCAATCCATGTCTGTGATATCATATGAATAAACTCATTAGTTGTAATCATCAAGGAAAGATATTAATTGCTACCTTCTGTATGTTTTATTACATTTTTATTATATTTAAATATTGCATTGGCCTCTAATGAAATGTTTAAAAAAGATTTCAATGTAATGCTGGGGTAGAAATTGACTGAGGCATGTTGGGCCATCCCCCAAATTGCTTTGATTGCCCCCGTTGCATAACAATCTCCGAGTAGCTTTTTCAGTGTTAATATTAAGCTCGCAGATTGTTATGCAATGGGGCCAATGACTGCGCTATGGTTTTACTTTTTTATATGGCTCCTCAGTTCAATTGAAAATATCAACATATAATATCCACTAGCAGGATAAGTTGTAATGATGAGACATGGATAGGTGAGTTGTTGCATATGGGACTTGACTTGCATTTGAAAGAAAGAAATTCTACGCCATTGAAAGAAATTCTTATTCTCTAGTGATTTATTAAATAGGAAACTGAACTTTCCTTGTATAATTTGAGGTGGATCAAAGATTTATATCTTTGCCTAGATAGCTCTGAAGGTAGACAAAAGGATTTGGATTCAGAAAAATGTACCTAACTTATATGACTGAAGGATACCTATAATATCCATCATATCAGTATCCATTTATATTATGTACGTAGCAATAATCATGCTCTAGTACCACAAGTTTAGTTTTCATAATGACGAAGTCAATACCAGGTGCAGCTTGATCAATTCTCCAATAAAATGTTAAAGGTACAGAAATAATGACACTCATTTATTTTGTTCCTCATTTCACTCTTTACATTCGAGGAACATAGTTGTAAGTTTATGGTTCTTCAATTCAATTCAAATATCCTTTATTGTCAGATAATTACAAAGAATTGGTTGGGCATTTCTGGCATGCATGCCAGCTCTTCCAATGAGTGCCACAACTACATTATTCCGCATAAGCGACAATATGGTAGAATTACCAAGAATAATAATATGAAGTTCTGCATAAAGACATAAAGTTCTGTTCTTGTCAATTTCTAGGTCTATCTTCATTCTTATGAGCTCCTGTGAAGCCATGAAGCAGTATTTAACTGAGACCCATCAATCCGAGGAGAAATTGAAAAGGGTTGATGAAACCTATTTGACAGATTCCACATCTGATGTTTCTTATTGTCAAGATAGCTAAGGGATACCATACCATTGTACTAAACCATGTGATTCTGAATCTCAAATGCGTTGGTTATATAGCCCCTGATTGATTCCAATAAAGGCAATCGAGAATAAATGAATACAAAAAACCTAGATGTTGTATGGAACGGAGATTTATAACAATGTGAACACACAAGAGAAATTTGGAATATAATCATGTGCCTATTCGATATTGCTGAAATGACTGCTTCCGAAACGAGAATGGACCTTTTTTTTAAATGCCTAGTACCGTTTGCTAAAAAAAATCGATGTTGAAGATCTCTTGAAAGCTTTTAGAGAATTCTTTTAGCCCAACTAAGATACAGTAAAGTATAGTTTTGGAGCTGACCCAAGCTAAGAAATGAAAGCATAGTTTTTGTAGAAAATGACTGAGGTATGTTAAAATAAATTCCTTGAGACTTACCTACTTTTTCTTGGCCAACGTGTGTTCCAAATAATGTAAAACTACACTTTCCCTCTTGTCCTCAAAAGTTTGCTCTTCCTACAATTACAATTAAGTTGGGATTCTTTTCTTAAGGATATATTATGTGCATGCAGTATCAAGTCAAAACACATCTTCCTGGAGAGCTCTCAGTTGACAACGTTGTAACAGGTTAAGTTAAAATGTTGCACTTGATAAAGGTGAATAAATTAAAGGGATCACATTTTCCTAATCGTATATTAGGCAATGAGACAAATAAAACAATAACCTCAAACATTTAAATCTATGGTTATTTTCTTTAGGAATATATTACGTGATGCATATATTTATATGCGGTTATATTGTGAACAGACACATGCCTTACCAACCTGAACTGCCTGCCGCTTGGCAACACCAAGCGCGCAAAGCCTCAAACTTTCAAACACTCTACCAAAAGCTGTCACACAGTCGGTGTCGCTTGGGAAAATCTTTCTTTATTTTACTTGTTGAATGGCACTTGTAAGAGAGAATTCATATTACCTTTGCCTACCGAGCCAAATAAATATATTATCGTCATTACTTGTCATCGTCTTCAGTTCATTAGATATTGGTTTAGAATGGTTTGATTAGAATATTCATTGGAAAGAAGTTCAGATAAGTTACGTATATATATTTGCTGACAATGAAAGACAATACCTATTTATACTATAGATTGATTGTTGTCGCCTTTGGCATTAGTATACTGTCTTCACCTTCTTTCATTACTTAAACTAGATTCACAGATAAAGCGATCAAAAGATTTTCTCAATATTTTCTTTCTTTTATCCTGAGTATTGTAGATGATTCAAATGAAGAAATGAAGAAAAAATTATATTTCCCCGAATTTCCTGAGTTTATCATGAATTCATGGGTTTCTCTACAATAATTCTATGATTTTGTTTTTGCTGATCTACAGTGGCAATCTGGATTAAATGGGATTAATAGTGCAATTAGTTGGCTTCTTCATTTATAGCTATTAGCCAGTATTATCCTTACATTTTCGATTCCAAAAGGATTTCCAAAGTTTAAGAAGATGATAGAGAGTCAGACAGATGAAAGTTAGATTTTGGTGGTTGCTCTAAATAATTATAACAAGAAAAACAGGTCAAAACTCATTAATACTCTATGTGGGTGACCTTTGGATGGGTCTAGAATGAATAAGTTACTCAATAGACAATTCAATTTCATTTTCTGACGGGAATTAGCAGAGTATGCAGCTTTAAATGGGAAGATTAGCCGTTACCACAACTATATATATATTACCTGTAGATTGCTCTATATATGAGTCCCTTTAATGTAGAAACTTTGTCTCAATAGGATTTAATAATAAACACATACTGAAGACGATCCCCTGAAGACGATCACCACATGGACCGACACGTTGGGAAAACAATATAAAACTAACTCCGATGGAAGTGGTTGAGTCAGCCCAATTATTTAACTTCATAGATCTCTTGCTTGTCTTATCAGTCTTACAAAGGCAGAATAGTTTCCTGTATTACTGCAGGCATTCTAAAAAGAATTCTAATTTCTCTTGTCTAGGCCATTTTTCAATTCCTATGCTCTGTGTATAACCTCATTGTGTCTATACAATACAGTGGAGCCTGTTGATAGACAATACTATCGCACGTTCTGCTGTGGAACTTATTGCTTATGTACAGCGATAACCTGGAGCACAAAAGCAGAAACTGCTGCACAGAGACCCATTCACAGGCTTCGCCGGTTCCTGAAGTTCTCTACGTGACAGGTCATTCTGTGTCCAAAACACATCACTTCTTCCCCTGGGGAGAATGTTAATCTACCTCTAATGGGTTGTGTGGTGTGAAATAGAATGAAGCCATAGGAAACGACCTTCCCCTTAGAAAGCATGTGCGCCACTATATGGGAGTTGGGCACACGATCACAAAACACCTGCTCACCTTTTTTATATGGCCAGCAGTAGCAACGCACCGGAATGCAGATATTGATTTGCTATACAGAACATGCGACTTTGTACCACGCCAGTGATGTGTACCCACCAATGTTAGTCTATTGCCATTGAATGCTTGGGAGATACTCATGGGAGAGTTTGAAGTGCATCTACTGAAGCAACAGAAATTAGATAATATCTGTTTCCATTTCACTTACATAATTAGCTTTTGAAAGGGAATGCCAACTTGATGGTTTTACTGTGTTGTAGTGGGTCTGGTTTGAGTTATAAAGGATGCCAGATGCTACTATACTGAGTCTCCGTGGCCAAGAGAGTGGTATCCTTTGATGTGCCTGCACTCGGCCATACTATCTTCCTCCCTCGCTATGGGACACAGAGTATATCCTATACACATGCTGCACATGCTGCTATACACATGCTGCTACTGCTACTACATTACAAAACTGGTCTGTAAGTCCACTTCTTTTAGACTAAAGGATTAATACCAGAATAACGTTGGTATCAATTAGTTCTTGCTGATACTTTGAGGACATTAGATGGGTGCCATTTTTTTTATAAGAGTGCACTTAGTATTTAAATCACTATAGTTTAATTAATAATGGTATATTATAATTCCAAGACAATTTAGGTTCATCGGCCACATAATACTAAACCACTACCTACCTATTATTGAAAGAATAAATGAAATTATAGTGAAAGAATAAATATATCTTACACTAAACTGAGAGAGAAACACCTCGAGGGTCGGACTAAGCCTATAGTACCTACTGGCTCGAATACAAAATTTTGCATTTATTCTTTCATTATCCGCAAATACTTCCTATAAAGACGATCATTCTTAATAAAAACCAATAAATAAATAGGATTGCTCTCACTCGGGAGCAATAAACATTCAACTTTCACAGTGTTTCCTAATAGAAGCAATTCTACCCCTGCCTCTAATGCCCTCAGCTCGTGTTGACCTCAACAAGTTGATCAATAATTCACATCTCTCTGCTTGCCTCCTTGAGTGTAGTGACCAACCAGCCATGCGGCTGGTATCTTAGTGCGTAAGAGAGGGATGGTGATTGAACGAGTGCCTACCACTCTTCATTAATAAAACAACAAAAACCTACCTACATTTGGAATTAAAAATTTAAGATTAGCATAGCAAGTCTGGCCTGATATGCCTATGCATTGTCCCTATATACTATGTGATGTCTTATTGGAAATGAGTCACAAGTCGCAAAAATTGGAATTCGAGTTATTATCATATTTAAAAAGATGAGATCAAGCGGATTCAAAAGATGGTAAACAGTAAGACATCAAATAAGTACTTCTATGTTTTAAGTTTGATATATTTATTTTGCGGTAGCTAAATAGTAGCTAAAGTAAAAATAGCTAAATGTACTCTATAGGATAACCTTAGAAATGCAAGGATATATTTAATACACTGTCTTGAAATTTGGTACCTACCACAACGATGGGAACATTCCGAGAAAGATATCTTATAAATTATTAATGACTTTGAAAAATATCAATTTTGCGACTTGTGACTCATTATCCCGGGACACATCACATATATTCGGTATCACACTGAGTGTATTATTTCTTAACTACACCAATAAAATTCTTAACTACACCAACTACAATGGGATCGATTGTATGCCATTGACACCATTCTCCTCCCAAATACAAAGTGCCTAAATCATTGTTGTCACAGGGATCCCAGTCAAGGCAGTCTCAGTCCCATATCGATGGTATACCACTTGAACAGAGAAAACCCTGGCTACGATCTACTCGAATAAAAAGAAAATGCTTTCCTCCCTTTGGGAGATCAATTTTGAGAAATAGCGATTCTTCATATTTGGTTGGCATTCTGAAAGGCAATTGATACATACCTTGGAGTAGAAGATATGCATGAGGCTGGTAGCGGTAAATACTCCATGTAGCAAGTGGTAAGAGAGCAGCTCATGGGCTGGGAATCAGGTCACAGTCTGTAAGAGGAAGGAGGAGAGTGCAGTAATATGCCTTGAGAGAAGGAGGAGGGGCTCAGCGCTGCTGAAGCCTTGGTCCCGCAGACAGGCAATATAGTGATGGCATGGGACCCAGCTACAGGCAGGTTATCGGTTTTAGAAAGCCTGACAAAGGAGGTGTACGATGCCTCACTTATATGTTAATCTAGCCATGTGATAGCTTTGATAAATGTTACATGAATATTGCATGTGGGGCTATCTGCAGGAAAGAGCACAATCTGAGATGTGTTACTGGAAAATGAGTCACAAGTAGCAGAATTCATTTTTTTAAGGTGATGTATTCACAAGATCTCTTTGTAGGAATGTTTTCCATTTTGGGGTATCTGCCGCCTTAAGTTATAAGTATATTTACCATATTTCAAGACAGTGTATTAAATACTATACTTGCATATCTAAGGTCATCCTATAGAGTATACTTAGCTACTTCACTAGTAATTGTCGACTTATTGCAAACTTTTTTTTTTCAAAAGTAAAAATATCAAACTTAACATTTGATCCAGATTGCCACTGTAAATGGGCAAAAATCAAATCATAAAACTATTGTAGAAAAAGCCATGGAAATTGGAGAAAATAAAAATTATTCTTTATTTTCTTTATTTGAATCTTCTATTCTACAGTAGAAGGTAAAGGGGAAAAATCAAGAAAACTATTTTATGGTCGTTTTAGCAAGGAATGCTGCTTTAAACCATGACAGAGGATGTGTCCGGTGCCTCTCTTATAATGCTGATCTAGCCATGTGATAACTATGATTAATGTTGCATGAATATTGTATGAGGAGCTATCTACAGGAAACAGCACAATATAACTTGGATGGGTGAGCAGAATGGATGTAGACCAGTTGGAATGTGTTCCACAATCGATAGCCATCTAGCCTGTAGTTTGGAACCGAGTGTCATTGGTGATTTTTCATATCCAATCTCCGACATCACTCTTTTCCTCCCTAACCACCATCTCAGGGTCAGAAAAGCCATTAGCACAGTGGTGTCCAATCACTTCCTCCCCCTCCACCCTCTCATACTTTACCTTATGAGGATTTATCAGATTTGGCTAAATGTATACAGCTACTGATTGTACATTTTCAGACGATCTGACCCACCTCACAAGCATGATTATGTGAAATTAATACACACTCTACAATCATTGCAAAGTGTTCTATTAAGGGTGGTCTCCACTGGCTGTGGTAAGCTCTGCGATAAGTCTTGCGATGGTTTGTGCTGGTTCTGTAGGTGGAGAGGAATGATGAGGTCCTGCCTATAGTTCACTGGCCATGTAGGCAGGTCCTCGCCACTTCTCACCATCACAGCACCATCGCAAGGCTTACCGCAGAGCTTACCGCAGAGCTTACCACAGCCAGTGGAGACCACCCTTTACTGTATAGTGCCAAATTTGCGCAGATATTCGCGAGGGCACCCTAAAACGTATTTTCGTGGATCATAAAGTTTGTGGTAAGACTCAGATCAGGACACAGTGCCAATATATGAGGTCTTCAATCAAATAAGCATAATAAGGAGGACGCTAACAGGAGGACATTTACCAGTTTTATGGGACTTTTGTTCTGCAAAACATATATACATGCTATAGCATCGTTTGGGATGGGTAAACACTATACGTCTGTGACAAATAAAGCCATCATTCTGTTCGCTGCTTCAAAGAGCCCAATATGAGGCTAGAAAGTGCTTTTGACAGCTCAATATGACGCTAGAAAGTGCTTCAAAAAGCACAATATAATGCTAGAAAGTGCTTCTAACAGCACAATATGATGCTAGATAGTGCTTCAAACAACACAATATGATGCTAAAGTGCTTCTAACAGCTCAATATGATGCTAGAAAGGGCTTGAAACAACACAATATCATGCTAGAAAGTGCTTCAAGCAGCCCAATATGATGCTAGAAAGTACTTCAAGCAGCCCAATATGATGCTAGAAAGTGCTTCAAGTAGCCCAATATGATGCTAGAAAGTGCTTCAAGTAGCCCAATATGATGCTAGAAAGTGCTTCTAACAGCACAATATGATGCTAGAAAGTGCTTCTAACAGCTCAATATGATGCTAGAAAGTGCTTCAAACAACACAATATGATGCTAGAAAGTGCTTCAAGCAGCCCAATATGATGCTAGAAAGTGCTTCAAGTAGCCCAATATGATGCTAGAAAGTCCTTCAAAAAGCACAATATAATGCTAGAAAGCCCTATGTCACTGATTCCCTAGCAAACCCTGCTATAAGCTTCCATCATACAGCATTTCCACATTCTACACACATCGCCTCTTGAATGGGATAAATGACATTATGTGACCCTGGTCTGAATGATCTCCCTTGAATACATGGCTCATATCCCATGAGGGAGGGACGCCTCAAGGGGATTGATTTGGGCCTGACCAAATCTCTAAATCAGATAATCTTCCTGATTTGGACCTTGTACTGCATGTATGGTTCCAAATGTCTGCTATTAGAGGGCTGGAAAACCTCCCTCCAGCTAGAGAATGCCCCGTTTATGTAATTTTTAATTGAAATAAAAGTCCTCAAATCAAATAAAGAATTGAGTTGAAAACAGAGTCACCTCGTCAACGTTTATTTCCTTCAGGTTTTAATCAAAGCCAGTGGACAATGCAGCCCCTGGAAGAGCTGGCCACACCTCCTAGCCAGTCTAGGCTCAGAGCTGACAGTGTCCCTCCAAACTGAGGGACGTCAACCCCATTAGCGCAGTAGGCGTCCAATCACTTACATACCATTCTTTTCTGTTCTGAGAGGCTGTGAGCCTAGACTGTGACCTGCAGAAGTAACACCAAACCAAACAACATCAGGCTCATACTATATTTCTTTATGCAGGTCGCAGCCTATAGAGTACCAAAAGTTTGCAGATTGCAGACTGTCTGACAATTGATCATCTTCTTATTCCACTAGAAGTTCTCCATTTATATGAGTCCCGCAGTATCCAATTTATCCTAAATAGGTATACTATATGTGGATAGCTTGCCATCTAGGAAAGTAAGATGGCACAGGATCTCTTTAAAAAAACAAGTGCCTTGCATTATTGCCAGTGGTGAGAAGCTCTCGTTGTACCACTCAATTTCCTTGTTTGAAAACAAGGGGAAACTTCCGTCGAATTAGCTTACTCGGATGCTTACAACAGCACTTAGGTCTCTCTATCTGTCAACGTCTGGCCTCTAATGACTGAAAGGTGCATCGAAAGCTATATTCCCAACACACGGAGCTGATTTGATTCGAATCCTTTCAAAGGCTAATCTTCTCAAGTGGACCTAGCCTAGAGCAATCTATGGGGACTGGCAATGGCTAAATTACATCAAGACTAGAGGGAAATCATCCACTGGTGACTACCAAACTAGATAAGCATAGGCAAATATGACCCTTCCCCCTCTAGCCAGGAAACCCAATATGTGGTAGAAGCAATGCAAACCTACACTATTATCCCAATCATACGTAGATAAATCAGATTATAGGGTTTGTAAATAAAGCATCTAGTAAGTCTAGGATATGTGGGTGATCCATAATATCAATATGCAATAACACACATACATTATATATACATTTGGCATTGCCTACATATTCATGCATACATCATGAATACGCATACATGTGTACACATTATGAATATTCATAAAAAATCTACATGCATGTTAATATAGACATACGCATTATTTGCAAAATAACTCTTTTTTATCACATATTTGTTTTGTGAGAAAAATCTCCATCAGGCCATGGATATGATTAAATGATTTTTAAAAATTATTCTATTCATTTATATTGTGTTTATATTACATGGAGGTATTCCAATTTCCTTTTCCTTGGTCAGCAAAAATCTAATATACAAAAAAGATATTATCCGCCAGCAATATAAACACCGTACAATACCCCTTGGTGTAATCATTGTATTCATTTCCTCCTGCGGTTGATATTCTATGCATAATGGACAAATCCTCTCCCCCCATAAAAAGCAAAGGTAATGTAATATTCAGAGTACAGCTGCCGTGTGCTTCAACCCCTTGTTGCGCTGCACCTAGAAATTGACCAATTTGGCAAGATTTATTCTCTATCGTGTATAAGCCAATGCAGCCGACCAGCTGGGCATGTATCAGTGGCATATAAATGCACGAACATAGGCCGTTATACACTTGCTGCTTGTGCTAACAAGCGCTTTTAACCAGGTCCTGTTGGTCCATATTATGTGAACTTCACATGCATTGCCTATGCATTGGGTTGGTATGCCCAGGATGCGTACATGCCTAGGGTGTGTACATAGCATACAAACCCTATGCATGTATATGCCTAGGGTTTGTGTGCTAGTGGCCTGACATAAAACAAAGACACGCATCACATTATGTGTATTGTTTTTCCTTGAAACGTCTACTCTCTGTTAAAGTGTCAGTAAACCCCAAAATATTATGAGCAAATCCATTTCCTTGCTATTATTGAAATGTAACCACCCCGGTTTTACTTAATTCAACTTATTATTTAGTGAGTTTTACCCATTTAAAGGAGTGTAAAAGTAGTTACACAGTTTAACACTCCATTCAAGGCGCCACTGTTTGCCCACGTCATAAAGCTGCGCCAATCTTGAAATGTACATGCAATGAACATAATAAACAACTCTCATAATTGCTGCTAGAAAGAAGGAGGGTGGGGTGGGCAGAAGGATATATTGAACAACACAGGTGTGCATATCAAAACAAACTGTTTCAATTGCTGGAAGATTGGAGGGGGAAGGTAGAGATATTATGTTCATTTCTGGCGCACCTTATGATGTCACACAGCACTCTCAGTGCTCTCTTGTGCTAAACAGACTTTTTCAACTAGGATTTCTCAATTTATGCCTGTAAGTGACTATAAGTTAGACATAAATAGAAGTAAAAGAATCGAGACTTGGGTGGTGTATTTATGGCTCCATGAAGTTTATTGTCCTAAAAGTGACCATGAACCCGTTAACTGACCCTTTAATGTCAGTAAAAAACTGAACATTTTCTACATTTTCTTCCATTTCTTTTTCATCTAAACGTCCCTTGACCAACATTTTGGAGGATTCTGTCGAGTTGTTTTTGCTACAGGGTTTCTAAAACGTCCTCATTTGTGTTTGGAGCCGAGAAGTCTTTTAATCTAATTCTTTACTGCTTTAACTAGCCCTATCAAATACGTAATATCTATAGGCTCCTTTCCATCCCTAATGCAGTCTCACTTATCTTATTTAAGGAAGCTGTATCCTTATCTTGTACCTGCTTCTTTCCTTGTACCATATCATTTCTTATCAGTAAAATAGGCCTATCTATAAAAAAGCTTGCGCCAATGTTTCATTGAAGGACTCCTCGGCAAATTAAATTTGATGAGATTGAGCCACAAATTTACTTCTTGAACTATAAAAATTAACTTTGAATTTAATTTGCATCGCACTGAGGGAAAGCGACCATGACAGGTAATTTAGCATGCATACTATCAAAGACAAAGTCTCAAGGGTGGAATCATAGGCTATGATACATGGGACAGGCTTCCCTCGACGACATCTAATTACAGTGTGTCCTGCTTAGTCTTATCATCGGTGCTTGGCGATCTGGAAAGCAATCCCAGTGCATTCTTGAACTATCGCTGGCCCCGTTTTTATGAGGTTGCGTAAAATCCGGATCGTTATGGTTGCGCAAGCATTATCGTTGCGCTGCACTGCAAAATTGGATCGCAAACGGAAATTCTAGCGATACAATATCCCCAAAACTTATGCAACGGGCCCCTGGGGGAATATAAAGGGAAGTGTATTAGACCGATTATGGAGTGCTTGTGCATTGTAAAACAAGACAACATCAGTGCTAGCTGTGATGATATATGCATGTTAAAGACCAATCACTCAAATCTGAAATCAGTAGAGCACAGACCATTTATGGTGTCTCCTTTCAATAAATAGAGAGAATGGAACGAGGTGCTATTATTGAATAATGGTTGGACGAGAGTGTGCAGGATTCGAGTTCAATACATATTCAAATACTAGTACCGAGTTCCATTCACTATTTATTATATGCACCTAGCATAGAGAAATATTGAAATATAATGATTTGGTTTTGGGTTTTGAATCGTCATAATGTATCTAAAAGCTAAAGGGAAAACCCTATTTGAGCTTGTATTGTACACATGCGATAACAATATGTATATTTCATCCCCTTTATCACACCTGTCAAGTGGAATGTACATATAATAATAGGTGGTAGTATACTGCCACTAACCAAGGGACTAGAGGAGGACCAGGTATATTGTAGTTGGATTAACACTGCCTGGTAAAAAATATTGTACAACATCAATAAAGTTTTGTCCACAGGCTAAAGATACGGGATTGTTGGTTCCCATATGTTGGGCATAAGACCCAGTTTAAAGCAGTGGAATTCTAATACTATTTATGGTCAGGGCCTGTCAACCTTTTGCTCCGCTGGTCGGTCCTTGCAATGATACATGTATACATGCAGCTGTTTTTTCTATATCAAGACAAAAAGACATGCGTTTTGGAAAATAGAGAAAGGGACGAGTGGGGTGTTGTGTATGACTGAAACAGCTGCATTTGTTCATGGTCAAGCAACTCAAGCAACTCGAGCAACTCACGGGGCAAAAGGTTGACTAGACATTAACAGAAATAGTGACAAAAGTTCCAACACATTTTCCCTCTCTTATGGGAACCAAAAATCACGTATCTTTAGTCTGTGAACACAACTATAGCTACACACATTACATATATCATGTATGTTTACATTTGATACTCATGACACTTAGTGTGGGACATCAATTCGTGATAACTTCATTTCCCGGGGAAAGAGTGACAGCTCGGCAGACATTTACCAGCATGGCGGTGCATATGTAATTATGTCTGTATCACAACATCCCCAGGCGTACCGACGGTAACATGCAATTCATCAAGGCATTTCCATCCATTAGCTGCACTTTTGTATAACAGCCCATCAGCGTTCATTGTCCCGCCCGTGCATGGTCTCGCATCATGTGATGTATTGTTGAATACATGTATCGGTTTGCAAACAACCTATTCTATGCATTCCACAATACTGAATGAATAGTTGAGGTGAAATTGGGAATTTGTTCTTACTTTGTTAAACGTGTATATGAATGTATTTCATGGTTGGCCTGGAAAATCTACTGTGTAGAGGGATCATCCAATTTTTGTTAATCATTATTTGATTACTCAATAATAGTTGTTATATATAATAATTTATTATTATATTATATTTATATTATTAATTATTTATTATTATATATAATAGTTTATTTAATATAAACAGTCGGGCTTAAAAAAAGTGGGACTAAACTATCCTCCCACTATAAATAGTAGTTTAGTCCCACTGATGGTCCCTGTCTGGCAAATAAGTCTCAACAACAACAACAACAACAACTAGGTCTTAATAATATGATTATATTGATGGGAGGATATTTGATATGTTAAAACTGTTGAGTTAATTTGTGCAACTTTGGTAGAATGAGAGGACAACAATATGCCTAACGAGAAGAGATCAATGAGAGAATGGTTGAGCGATGGTGGGGAGTATGAGTTGATGATAATGTGGAGAAGAAGGAATGCTATTAAATCACTAGCATCGTTCGCCTCCTGATAAAGCAACAGCTGGGTCATGCTTGGTGGAGGGACCCGATTTGGGGGAACATCTCTAGCTCCTGTCTTATCATGCACCCTCTCCCCCACAATATTCCAAGCTTATTTTGCTATGTGATGGAAGGAAACAAGAATTAGTTAACAGTGATCAGTTTACATTTATTTATTTCCGGTTCATGTAGAAGATTGCGTTTCCAAGGGAAACAAAGATTGATTTCAGTTAAATGTAAAGTTCGAGAGGGAGGGATAGTAGGAGGGAGAGGAAGGGGAGACATGAAACATGAAATCCCTATCCCATAAATATATGACTGGTCACACTCCATGTAATTCTGTTGGTCCCTTTCACACCTTTGCATATGAGGCATCTTACTTCTCAACGTGCCAATTTAATCCACACATGGTCTAGCCTTTAATTCACACCTAAACGCCATCCCATCCCCCTCCCAGCCATTACCAGCATGATTCTGATCCCATCTGCTGATATTAGAATCAACAGATTCTTCACACTGATATCCAGGATGGGAGGAGCCAAGATGCTATCAATGATTGACAGACATCACAGCAATCTATTTAGATTGATGTTACCTCATCAATCTAAAAAGAATGGTTAAAGCAGCAAGGTGATCGTTCCACAAGCCACACTTATCACAGAGGCGGCGAGTCATGTCAGCCTGGTGTTAAGAGTAATTACCAAAACAAGCAGGCCTTCCCTCCAGTGTCACATGATTGCGTGAGGGGATCTAAAGAGGCTGTAGAGGACCATCAGCATGGAGAGGGCTAGATATCGAAGGGTCATGCACCTGTGAATTCTACCACCCCCTCACCCTTAAGGTGACACTTGCCGCTGAGCTCCTGATTTTTTTGACATATGCTTGAATTTCAACAATGTTCTGGATCATTATGCCATTAACCAATACCTGGGAGCCTTAATGTATGAAATACAAGTATTTGGAATATATAAGAGTTTAAAACTTCAAATTTCGTGGGGTGCCTCCAGCACACTATAGTCTCTCAGACATGGCAGTTGGAAGAGGTCTCACCGCCTTATCTTAATTAGTTGAGTACTACCACCTGGCTGGGACAGGGTATATATAATGTGACCATGTAGGCCTTACCTCCTGACTCGCTCCTACTTCACACCCCTCCACCATGCTCCAATGGCAGCACTCTATTGTCAAGTTACTTGCCTCTCTCAGATTTAAATTCCCCGTTGGAATCCCTGCCACATACATCAACAGATATAAAATAATCTAAGGAATATAGAACTCTGGTATTCCACACAAATGTCCCTAGTTATGCAAGTTATCGAATACTACAAACATATTTCTAAATGAAAGATATAGTGATCTTAGCCACTTTAATTCCCCGGCGGTAAGGGAGAATGGTAGGGGGATGTCCAAGAAAATATGCCCCCACCCAGGCGGCGATTTCACTTAGTTTACCTAAGTATCAAGGACATTCCTCACCGTGGGGAATATCCGTCAGGGTTTATATTTTTTTTATTATTTTATTTGCAATAATAATGTGAGAAGTGTGCCCCATGGGGTCGGGGAATTTGTCACTAATTTCTTGCCCTGGGGGGTCGGGTATTCCATCATATTTCCCAAAATGCCTAGGTCTTCCCCCATACCCCTGGAGAGGGGGTGGGGGTTGCAATTGACAAGTACATTAGTGGAAAGAAGTAATTATAGGTGGGGTGGAAAGTGTTCATCAATAAAGTCAATAGATTGCCCCAATTTGGGGCAAGGTATTGATATTGATGCTCCAATATCCATATCCAGTCATTTAACTTGTCAAGTTGTATATTTGTATTAATCAAATCTAAGACCACACAGCATAAAGCCGGTTATCCACTTACACGATTGTCGGTCACTTTGGGGTGACCGACAATCGGTCACCTCATGTGACCGACAATCGTGCAAGTGGATACCGGGTCACCGACAATCGGTCACCTGGTCACCGACAATCGGTCACCTGCTCCCGACAATCGGTGACCCCTCCCGACGATTACTAAAATTTTAGTAATCGTCGGGAGGGGTCACGATTGTCGGGAGCCTAAATAATTTTCGGGACCCTAAAACTATTTATTTATTCTGTTTAAATGGCCATATTAATGGTGCTTGTGATGGGGATGAACCTCCTGTTCATTCCTGTCCAGTTTAGAGTATATTTGGACATTTATTTTTATCATTTAAATTGATTTATATAGAATTATTGCTATTTTTAGTGAATATTTTTATTTGTACATGGTTTGTGGGTCCCTGATTTTGGTGAATAGTTTGGTGTTGATTTGTACATTCATTCTTTATCATTTCTATTGATTTTTAATTATTTCGTGGTATTTTTTTGTGATTATTTCGACTTTTAAAGTCTCCCAATCGTACAGTATGTTAGCCCATTGTAGCATACCCATTTAACTTAATATTTCTTTAATTAAATATACCGAATATAGGTTTTAATATATTTCCATATATGAGTAATTCCACCAATTGGTCGACATATGACTATTAAATAGATTTTTGCATTTTCAACGAGAAATCTGGGTCTGGAGGTATTTTAATCAATTCTGTCCATTTCCCCGACTGAAAATACATCAGATCGTGATTGTATAGGTTTACTTCTGCGAGAATAGATATATTATGAATATCGATAGCAGGAGATGGGAGGAAATGAACTAAAGCGACTGGATTATTATTAAAGTTAAAGGACCAAGGGTTGAAATATCCAATGTTTCAAACGCAGCTCCGAGAGAAAACATCAAGAGTGAAATACTTCTGTCGTATATTCCCTTTATTCCTCCTTGTGTGCTGCTCCTCAACCCGATTCATGAATAGGTACATATGGTATATCAATGATTTTCAACACAAGAGAACATTTTGTTTGCAGTACAAACAGGAATAACTAAATAAATATAATGATGAAATAAGTACAAACTTGAACATAAATAGTGAAATCTGTAATAACCATCATGGTTAAAGTCCGGATCAAATAATATGAATGGTTAATTAATAATAAATTAATCGCATAATACAAATTATAAATATGGTCAGGGGTTGCAATGGTTATTCTTATTTGCTGTAAAATAATTGTCCAATTTCTGGATATGATGTAAACTGAAATCTGGAAATAAAACTATTACAACATTACAAGAAATACCTAGATACGATCTATATAGAAAATCATTTCTTTACCATATGGCAGGCATTTGGAACAACCAAAAATATTTCTTGGTAGAAATAAGCCTATACCGGTATATATTCGTCATAGATCACATAATTATTTAGTCTATTTGAGCAGAGCTATCCCTGGTAGTACTCATACGTTGGAAACTTATTTGATATAGACAATAATATAGATATTATTATTACATAAATGAACTTAGACAATAGCATGTATTATGGATATAAATTATTCCTTTAATTATAAACAGGTGTCGTTAGCAATGATATTTGAGGTTAAATCATTCACTTTACTTGATACAACGAATTGCATACTGTAAGTGAGTGTTTTATTTTGTTTTATCATATTGTACAAGTATTTTATATAATAATCGCCGCCTGGTACACGATTATCGTACAAGTGGATACTGGGGACCGACAATCGGTCACCCCTAGGTGACCGACAATCGGTGACCAAATGAGCAATTTTAGTCGTGCAAGTAAATACCGGGAACCGACGGGAACTGACGAAGGTGACCGACGATGGTAGGGAACGGATTGTCGGTCACCTTTGTCGGTCGTCGATTGTCGTGTAAGTGGATACCCCATTTAAGGGTGAAATCGCCAACAAATGTACGGTTTTTCTTCACTAATCCTCTCAAATAACCCTAATTTAAAACAAAAAAAGATCCAAGATACAGTTCCACATAACCAAACAGATATATATTAAATCAAAGAAATACCAAATATACTCCAATATACCTATAGTATTTTGTCATTTCCCAGCCTAATTTAGCAGAATTTACAAAATGTGTAGACCTGCCAATTGTACATGTCTAGCAACTTCGCCCAATATGACTCAACTACCATCATTTCCTCGACGCCCCTGCTCAGACCCATTTCATCGTTGCTAGTGATCTTCTGTATTAATGCAAGTTAAGATGTGATGCGACTTTGCCATTCCCACAATATCAGACCAGCGAATAAAGGTAGATCGACTGTGGAGAAGGCTACATTAGAGGACAGATAGAAGTACATTAATGACTAAAAAATATAAATGTCTTCTGCTCGTTGTGAACTGCTACAGTCTAGGCCCAAAGTTGAGAGATTCCCTTCAAACGGAGAGAAAGCCTCTCGCCTCAAACCGCAAAGTGCCATTAAAATTCTATTCAAACCGCAAAATGTAATTATACTCCAATTAGAACGCCTAGCCCTAGGCAAGGAAACTGATTAGCGTAGTAGGCGTCTAATAACTGACATACCATTCTTATATGATCTGAGGGTTAGGACGGTATCATTATAATTGCTAATAGGTAAGCCTTTTATCTAAATGTAACTGTCGCATAAGATGTCACATTTCTGTAATAAACACGTTTTGCAAAGAAACAGAAAAAAAAGTTCCTGGTGCTACTATGTCTGGGCCGTTTCAGCTATATCTCTGTACATTAACATCAAATAAGATAATAGCATGAACTCTTATGGAATATTTTATTGGTGGTCAGAGTGCAGGAAATACCCTTACGTTAGCAATAACCACCTGCAGGAAATGAGAGTGCAGGAAGTACCCTTACATTAGCAATAACCACCTGGGAGTTCAGCCTTTATGTCCATTTCCATCCATTGCGTCACGTGATTGGTCAAGTGTACGTGTTCTGACTGCAAGGTCCTTAAGGCTGCACTCTCAACTTAACGTTGGTAAAAAAAACTAAATATTTTCCACTTTCTGTTCCATTCGTTTAAAGCCCATCTAAAAGTCAATTGAAAGGATTTTGGAGGATTCTGCCTGGTTGGTTTCAGGGCCTCATAATGGCCCACATTTATATTTTGGGGACCTGTTCTTGCTCAGCCGACTCAAAAATCTTACCAAATTTACTCATATTATGACTTATATGAGTGAATTTATCAATATTCTGCTGCTATTATATGTTGATACATGAATTTGAAGCCAAAACAGCCGAGCAAAAATTAGCCCCAAGTGACCACTAATAAATGAAGTCTCGCAAGAATGATTAGGGCGGGTCCTCCAAATACAAATGAGGACGTTTTAGAAGCCCTGTAGCAAAAACAACTTTTGGTCAAATGACTTTTAGATGGGTTGAGTGAGTGAGTGAGATTGGTTGCTTTACGCCCTTATCAACACATTTAAGGTGGTTATATCAAGGGCGGGAGAGCTGAGAGGGAGGCAATTTATGATCATACCCAGGAAATAGAGATAGAGAGGAAGGGAGAGAGACAGTAAAGGAATGAAACAAAGAGAAGAAAACATTCAGTTCTTGACCGATGTTAGCTGAGAGAGCAGCTTTAACCCATTGAAGGCCTGGAGGTGCTTAATTAGGTCAACAACTGGAGCAGCGCAGGTGAGCACATCTGGGAGAGTGGGACGCGAAGAGGATTAATTAGCAAGAGTAAATAGTATCTCTGGGACAAGGAGCAGAGTAATTAGTGTAAGACTTGTAGTAATGGAGATATCGGTCTCATACATTCGGTATTACATGGAGAGATAGTGTAAGGTTGGAAGTATATAGTGTTTGCATTGCTGGAATGAAATCAATGTGATGTTGGGTTGATAAACATGTGAAATTCCCCAAGAAACCTCAATTCTTGAAAGATTTGAATAGCCATGGTAACCGTATCTCCATGGCAACTGATCTGACACCCTTGAAAACTATTTTAATGGATTCCTTGACCCCAAAAACCATATCAAAATGGTGCAACATTAAAGATTCGGACCACAACTTGTTTAGTTACGAGCACTTTTTTACTTTGGCGGCCATCCTGGCGGCCATCTTGGATTTCTCAAAATGCTAAAGGGTGGCAATGCGCCATCCACCTGAAAATCATTGGCCCACACCCATATATTAAGAATCCAGTGAGAAAAAAACTATATCACAACTTTTGTATGTTAGGCAAATTTCGCCCTCTTCTCTACCCGACTATAAGGTTAAAGTACATTACGTTCTGTAAGCACTGACCCATTTATGAAAACAGCATAATATAAACTTTACCAAATATAACTTAATCTAGGAGTTTTATTGGGGGTAATGGGACTAATGGGGTTTAAAAGGTATATTAATTTCGTCGATTGAAACATATTACTATTTTGAAAATTGTTAACATGTAAAAATAGATATTTCATCAAAACATCCTGCACAATATTTTGTACCGCAAGAAATGCTCTGTAAGAGTATATCAACCAAACCATTCCTTGATATTTGCTTGTTAAGCTATCTTTCCTTGTTTAGATAGGACATTTCTACTGTATTAATAAAAAATAGCATTGTCTGTATAGCAAATGCCTTCCTTAAAGGTTCTTTACGAACTGCTTAGCAAGAAAAAGTAGCTAAGGAAGGAAAGTCTTATGCATGCAGCGGCTCCCTCACAAATTTGTAGTTGGAGCTTATTTCATTTGATTTTCATTTGAAAATCTGTTATTCATCGAATAGGACACACGTGAAAAATACGACAAATGGGTTGACAAACCTCTGGAGTGGAACTCCATGTATTACGGCTGTTACCGTAATAAAAGATTTAGAGATAACTACAAGGGAACTACACAAGGGTTATACATTATGGCAATACGTATACGGGTCAGATCGTCAGAAGATGTACAATTGACAGCTCTACACATTGATCAGATTCTAAAAGATTAGGCTGAAAATGATAAACACTGGGTATATTTGATTATATTTGATATTGAATTGATTAATAATATCAGTTCCGTTAGGTTGAACTGTATTTTGAACTTAATTTTTGTCTTAAATTTGGGTTATTTGAGAGGATTGGTGAAGGCGAATTGTACATTTTCAGGCGATTTGACCCATACAAGGTACAATATTTAAGTTTGAGATTATGTTTTAAGTTTTAAGACAATGCTATTTACCCCATAACTAATTATCGCCTAACATGATTCAACTCCTGAGATTCCCACAAGGAAGCGCTTAATGCGACCATCTATACTCTACCCAGCCTCTGTAGAAATGAGACTTCAAAGAGTTCCGGTATAGGCTAGCATTTGGGTTTCGGTTCTACAGAGGCTGGACAGAGTGGATAGGTTTAGCTGCAACGTGCCGGCCCAACACATTGATACGGGCAATCGTCCTGGGATCACATTGTCCAATAGCATTAACAAGACCAACGCACGTGACCAGAGGCTTGAGATCTGGGAGTGATATTGGACTACTATTACCTCATGTCCAATGCATAGTGTCATTCGTTCTGGAGCCCCGCACCAGCCTCAACAACTGAGGAAACATTTTGTTGGGCCTGAGCTAACACTAACCCTCGTAATTTTCACGGGGAAGTGAATTAATTAAAATGTTTTATTACTGTCAGAAAATCAATTTCAAAAATCAATATTTCTCTTATTTCGAAGGTTTGAGTGCAATGTGTGCCATGTCTATAGTTTTTTTCCTGGCAAATATTAATATAAATTTACCTAAACTAATACCTCACCAAGTTTTTGAACTGTTTAAAACCACATCCAGCCGCACTACCACACTCAACAGGAAATAATGTTATATCATATTACATAATCAGATTGTAATAGTGATTAACCACATTGTTATCAATAGTATAAATCAATTAGGGTCTTTAATTACTGTAATTACTTATCATAAAATAAATTAACTGCAGGATTGTGCAACACTAGTAAAGGGATCAGGTTACATTATAGTCATTCATAAGTTATATTCATAATATAACAATAACCATCCATGCTCTTCCGCCCATTGCTTCTTTCAAGAAAGAGTCGATAAACAGACAAATATCGACCATTATTAGACCCCACATTCAGACGATTGGGGATATATATCCACCCAAATCAGACTTTGCTGTTAATACTAGATTTGATTGCCCCAGAGTGATCCGATTGGATGTTTTTTTATCTTATTGTAGCAGAGATCAGTCAGATTATGTGAATACCGATGTCATATAGAAAAACAACAACAACAGCAATAAGAACAAAACACCAGTGGCTTGACAACAATCCGAAAACAAAAAACGACAGGGATGATTATACCAATACTGATTGCACATGTGGTATGGTTATACCAATACTAGATTAAATATATGGCTCTAAAGTTCTAAGTATATCTAATAATATTGTAAGTTACAAAACCAGGATTAAATTGTAATGAATAGCTTTCTTTATTAAATCTTTATTTTTAATGTGCTATGGACCGTGTTTGGTGCAAAGACCTATAAAGTAGGTATTATACGATGCATACAACAATGTTGACTCGCTAGTCTAGACCCCACTTCTTCCCTACACATAAACTCCCATTCCATAGAAGTAGATTCTAAGAGGCTAACAGGATTCCAGTGATTGTATTATGGCAGGGTGTGGTATGTATACATGTATAGGCCCCACGTTCGAGACGGAGAATGTATAGGGGATTTGCATGTGCCACTACGGATGTCTGTTACATTGCATCCTGGGATGGATTCTTGAGATATCTGACATACAAGTATTTAGCAACATTTTTATCGAAAATTGCAAGAGTGTTTTCACCAATATCACAGCTTCATAAATGATCTATCAAAACCAAATGCATGATGGGAAAGATGGGGACTTGTGCCATGGAAACATGTATAACACATGGATATTGATATTAGAGCGTTGACAAATAGTCCATGCTGAAGATGACATGTTTTCTATAGATTTTATCCTGTATCATTCGTTCCATAATTCCTTGCGAATCAAAATTTAAAATGGCGGCTATTGTTATGTAACATTACGTAACATTGTATACCCTCATTATATTTATATTAATTATTAATTATCACCTATCTATTATATTATCTCATTACTTAAAATCGCTAATTATACTTAACTACCTAGGACTGTGCAAGTCTACTTATACATACTATGCCATGGGTATTACGTAAGGGCTACGCCCACCTATTTACATATCCAAACCCTGGAGGAGCCTGTACCGTTACTCAGATATATTAAACAGTTGCCTGGTTCAGTGTTATGTAACATTACGTAACACTATACAAATCCCCTATTGGTACATAATTGCTTAACCCTTTAGCTGATACCTCAGATATAACACTATATTTGACATTTATTATTCATGTATTATCTATGTATTTGACTAAACATAATTTGACTGAAAGGCCTTTGTAATATGAATGCCGCATAGGTACTCTGAACAAACATTTGGTGTCCATCAACTGGTTGGTTGCATGCATGTATTAATGTTTACTGAGTTTCATACTGAGTGATAATACCAAGCCCAGCCACGTTCAGGACTACCAGTTACTAGCAAGTAGCGTAGACAGATGGGTCGTGTCTCTCCAACAATTTAAAACAATCACTTGTGTATATATGTTGGCAATAACCCCAAACCATAATACTCGATCTTCTGCTTGTCCACAGATGTACAAATGTTTTTATCTTTCCTCAATGCAATTAAGCAGTTTGTAAAGCTTGAGCATGTTGCCAATATTTCATCATTCAGTTCTATAGATCTATAGTATCTATCAGTTACAAAATGCAATGTAATTTAAACAGAAAATAAACAATGTATAGAGCATATTTCATATTACTGTAACCGTATTTATTTTCGCGCAGATAAATTTTCGCGCAGCATCTGCTTTGACACCTTTTCGCGCGGATTTCGCGCAGCATTGAAACACCTTGTTTATGCAATAATTATACCTTTCGCACAGGATTTATTTTCACACAAAGGCGGCTGTGCTGAAATAGCGAACATAAATACTGCGCGAACATTAATACGTTTACAGTATACCCACCTTGTTTTAGCAAGGAGCGATTTCGGGGTAAATCCCTGCCAGGGTAGATCCTCCGGAGAAGAAAGTGGTTGTAGAAGTGGTAGAGCTGAGTTTACTGAGCTGCTCGGACGACAGTCCCTGTCCTGCTCACAGTATAGTACTAGGAGTAGACGTGTGACTCGGGGGTTATTCCTGCAGTTGGGAGGTCCCACCTTCCTACATACATATATATTTATACAATCCTACATCGAGATATATAGGTTTGATCCTCGTTTACGTCCTTGTTTTTGCAGTGCCTTTGTACTCCAGTGCTTGATCACCTGTGTGCGGTTATGCAGGTATTGTATCCACCCTAAAACTAGAGTACATTGGTATATGTATACAATGTATTCTAAACCCTGCCCTAGGTCAATGGTAAGTAGGTGAATTTAGACTAGGCTATATATCTTCCTGCGTTTATCAAAGAATGCCATGCTGCATGTGGGAATGCAATTTATGAGGAGCTCTCTCTTGCACTCTCTCTCTCTCTCTCTCTCGCTCTCTCTCTCTCACACTCACGTTCCCTGTTTCTCTTCCCCACATGTGCACGGTTGCTTGCTGTGTAGTTCTGGCGTTGATGGGACGGACAGTGGGTACTGTATGTTATGCACCAGTCAGCCAATGATGATCAGTGGCTCTTTGCACATGGCTTCATCGAGGCAACAAGACGTGCCAAAGTCAGCATCGCCTGCGGATATCTTCATATTTCCAAATGCAATTGTCAGTTAATGCACTCATTTATTGAATATGGCATGAATATTACTTCCTGAGACTGGGAATATGTGAGGTCGCCCCCCTCCCTCACCTCCCCACCTCCCCAGATTATGACGGAGTGTAATGAAATAGGACATGTGTGAAGTAGGGGTTTCTGCATCAATACCATAGACTACAGCCTTCGTCCCTAAACTGATGTAATTTCTAGAGCGACAGTGCAGATCTACTGCTCCTAATTCATTGATACTCTATTGATTCTCCTCCGAGGGCGAGTGGGGGGGGGGCTCCACTTTTGGTAGTTTATCTTTCGAAGTTTTCTTAAATCAAGGACTTAGAATAGAATAGAATAGAACAATCTTTCGTCGAAAATTACAGTTACATAATAGAATGATAAGCAGCCAAACTACCTCATTGTAAATAAGATCGAAATACAATAAAGAATACTTGAATTGAATTGAATTGAACTAGTGGGGAGGCTAATAAGTCTACATGATGATAATAAAATTAATTAATAGTTTCATTAATACATAAATGAGGGTATACAGTCAGCATAAACCGTACATTATACTGTGATAATCATACGATACGGTGTAATTATTGACATGTATGATGATAGTATTATCTGTCTTGTATGATTTATTATTTTTAACTTGGGGAAGTCTATCAATTTGATACCAATATCTAAATATTAATCATCAATATTTAATGGCCGGACCTGTCTTTATGTAAAGGTGCCTTATCCCTGTAGTGATAAAAAAATGCAACTATTTATTAGGACATCAAGCTGTTCAGAGCCAGTTCCTGAGATTAATTACAATGGGTGGTACATTATGCTGCTGAAATGTGGTTTGGGCTCAATCAATTTACTTAGAGGTCCTGCATTGCATTTCCCTGCCGCCCTGGTCCTTATTATTTGCTCATACATATGACTTGCATGATACATCAATGTTTCTTGACTAAACAAACTTTCAAGGGATTGCTTTCCCAGATTATTGCTCCACCTATCCGGAGAAGAGAAACACTATTTGGGTCTCTTCTGAGTACTATTCTGAATATTATCTTGATACTATTTTAGAAATAAAATAAGTGATGAAGAAGATGAAGACATACACGTTCAAATTCCAATTTATTAATTGACCAATAACATTTTAGGAAACTCTTGTTTTCTCTAAAGTTTAATTTGATTAGGTTTCTGGCTGAGGAATATTAAAATATGTATTCCTATATTTGCTGGTTCCGTTGTGTTGAAATATAGAATTTACATCAACGAACCACCCTGCTTCTTTCAATTTCTGATAAAATTGAATGTCAATGTTAAAATAAAATTCCGAGAAAACAAGAAGTACAAGAAATTAAAATTATGGACTAGGTTGAAGAACGTATCCTGATGTATGACAGAATTATGATCTTAAAATTTGGCCACCTAGCCAAATGGTTATTTATAGCCAAGAATATACCATTTCCTCTTTATACTTCTGAACAATTTATCAATGACTGGTGTAGAAATGAATGCAGTTGGTCTACTTCAGCTCACATAGCTTTAATTCAATCTTTCAAAATAATACATTTTATCTTATAACCTCAAAATAATATTGTTTATTGAGAAAGTATTTCAGTTCCAAATTTTCCAAATTTACAACATGTTGCTTGGTCGTCATTGGGGCCGGTAGTAGACCTATCTCTACTGTTAATAATGGATTCAAACATCCTCAAAGTCGAATATTAATGTGGTTGTCATGGGAAACTTCTCAGCCAACTGTCATCAGCATTAACCACATCTCCGCCATCCACACACGAGCAAATAATTCTCCTGATTTATTACCTGTCAACAATTTTGAACCTGTCAACAACTGCGTGCTTTGAGTAACCCAAATGAGAAAGTCTCTTCGGGAAATAGCTTATAACTGATTTGTGGACTGTCTTCAAAGGTTTTGAACTGTCACTAGAAGACTGTAAGCGTTCTTTTGGGATATGGGTCAGATCTTCAAAAAAAAATGTACAATTGACTGCTCTACACATTGATCAAATTCTGCAAAATTAGTCTGAAAATGATAAATATTAGGTTTATTTGATTATATTTGATATTAAGTAGATTCATAATAATTAGTTATGTTGTTAAACTGTATTTTGAAGTTCTGTTTCTGGTTACTTGCTATGCTTTTCATACAAGAAATTATACTATCCCCAGAAAAAAAGGGCTTGAGTGCTTTGGTTCAATTTTGTTATTGTTGTAGAAATATACATATATTTAGTCATCATGTATATGGTTTATACTAGGTGTATGTAACAAAACAAAATGCCTGTATCCCAATGTACCTATATTTTATTTTTTAAAAGGTTTTATTTATATTGGGTACCCGAGTCCCAACATCAGGGTTTTTCGCCCGCCCCAGATATGTAATTCATACAGATTAGGTGGCGATAACATAATACGGTATATTATATTTTCAATATAGACGCCAATAAGACTATTGTAGATTTGAAATTAATGTTTTTGCAGAATTTGTTGACTGTAAGACTATAAGTAGAACCTTTTAACGCTTCACTCTAAGTAAACATCGGTAAAAAACAAAATGTTTTCTAAATTTTCTTCCTTTCTTTCCCAGCCCATCTAAAAGCCATAAGACCTATTTTTGTTAGGATTTTTTTAGAATGTTTTTGCTACAGGGCTTCTAAAACGTTCTTATTGGTATTTGGAGGACCCACTCAAATCCTTGCTTGTGATGACTTCACTTATTATCGCTCACCGGCAGCTGTTTTTGCTCGACTGTCTCTACTTCAATTTCTCATATAAACATGTAACAGCAGCAGATTATTGATGAATTCAGTCCTATAAGTCATAATATGAGTAAATTTGGTAGTTTGTTGTTAGTCACACTATACTGAGAATGCAGCTTTAAAGTTGAAACATGCTGCAGCAGGTGGAGGTCTTTTAGCAATGTATATGAAGGTAGCCATTTATTATATTTTATTAATGATTCCAAAATAATAATATATCATTCAAAGTGCCTCAGGTTGTGACGGAAATAACACTTTGTATAAATCATATCCCGAATAAAATACTATTCAAAACAAAAGATGTATATCATAGCGATGTTAAATTGTAAGATATCACATTTGTTCAGTATGACACATGTGGTCAAATATTGCGCAGCAACAATTCATTCACTGTATAAACAAGCCATGTATAAATTTTATACAGCTGTTAATGTTATTGTTGTTCATATAGATTTAAATGTATCGAATTTCAAATCTAACACACCTGTGTTTATTTTGAGTGGCAAAATCATGCTCATTGTATTTAACAAGGGGTAAAAATTCTTTATTATTTGAACAGAGAGTTTTTTGCCATCCTCCCGGCTGGTGTTCTTGGGACTGAGTCAGGACCGCAGTAGTATGTTGTGGATGGCCTTGTGGACAAGGCTCTGTGAGGTGGTGAAGGAAGCGCTGGTGCTGGTGCAAGAAATGTGATGTGTTGCAGTAATATGAGCCACATGTCGCAAGAAAGGGATTTTGAGACATCATCCTATTTTAAAGGATGAGATCAAGCTGATTCCAATGATGGTAAACATTAAGGACATCTAATAAGTACTTCTATAAAGTTGTTTATGCATGAAAAAAGTCACCCTCATTCTTGATGGTCCATCACTCTAGTTAAATAGCTAAATATACTCCTTAGGATAACCTCATATTTGCATTGATACATTCAATATACAAAATTCAAAATTGGTACATGTATTCATGCTACTAGCTGCGCTAAGCACCCAATTAATGAAAACAATGTGAGCACATTTTCTTGCAAATTAATTTCTTTGAAGAATATCAATTGTGCGACTTGCGGTCACAAATGGTGGTCTGACGACCTCCTTGAGCAAAAGTGGTCGTGATCTGTCCCCATAGAAGGGCAGTAAAGGCTGTAGTTGGTGATAAACCATGCTGTATATATGATTCACGAACAATATACCACATTATCTCAACATCAAACGATATTACACCTGATAGACGAGTCATTTAGGAATTGTTTTAGGGAGAGCGTCTGTTTGGCGGTATGCTCTTACCACAACCTCGGCGCTATTTCAAAAGCAACTATATACACCTGATCATCAGTATGAAACAGTATCAGAAAAGAATTCTGTCTAGAAAAAGAAATTGGGTCATTGTGATCTTAGAGTGATGTCCGTGCACGTTTCAGATGATGTCCGTTCTACACTTTCACTTCCTTAAAAATGATGCTGGGCTGGGCTAATTTATCTGCCTCTTATTTTTGGAAACAACCTTCGTGATAATTATCTAATAATCTAATAATCTACTAATATACAAAAGAGTAATTTATTATAAACAATACCGGTATTTACTAAGTTTGAATTGACTAATTGAGATCGTGTTAGTTTTACCTTCTTAGTTCATGCCTCGAATGCCTGAGCTGATGCTAATTCATTTATCAGCGGAATATATGGAATTCGAGCTTCAGAGGAGAAAGAAAATATTTTAATTTATATAGATTACAAGAATAACTCCATAATTGATTATTAATTTTGCTAAAATGCTGGCAGAATCTCTTATACGTTTCTTTCAAATGAGTACTTTTGGAGCTATAGGGGAGATAAAAGTGAATCTTCAAGTCAAAGCTTTGATTTAAACGAATGGTCCATGAATTATATTATTTTCGTGATCACATTAGCATTACAATGGGGCTTGATACTTATATTGAGTCAGTATACTGTGTCAAATATACAGAAAACATGAAACAACTCAGAATATCACATTTCTTTTAATTTATTCGATGTGTTAAACATTGGAGAAACACGGTCAATAAACATTTCACAACATTGATACAAAATACTGGACATGTTTATGTGTATAAAAATGTATAACATCAAACATTAGAATTATATGAAAGGCCACGATGAATGAACCAAAAAATAGGGGCAAGCTCCTTTTACCGAAGATTTCGGACGATTATCATATATTCAAGTGATAAAGCTAACCTACAACCTTTGGTTATTCTTTAAAGTATCTTACTGATGTTCAATAAGTTCAGAGGATAGATATATAAATATATGGGAATCCAGATGACTTATGTAATATGAGTACAATTATTGGAAGTACTAAGTAAATAAATGACAACTAAATATATTTGAAAATATTTGGTGAGAGTCAACAATACAATAGGATTATCCAGAATGAACCCAGGGACGTATAAATATGCCGTACAAAACATAAGATATCAATTGCGGCAGATGGGAAATCGTCAGTTCTTAACAAGTATGAATAATATGAAATTTAAATGAGTATGACATGTTCACATATAAAATAGATGGAAATTGAGACATGGATAATTATGCAATGCATTAATGATATTCATTTGATTTGACTAACAGGTGTTGTAGTAGAGGTAGAAGGTATTCGGGTTAATCAATTACCAATATATACCTGTATATTTTCCCTAATGCTATAATATGAGATGAAGCTGATGGTAAATAGATCAGGACCCCAATGAGAAAGATACACCATGAAATGTTAGCTTTTACCTCCTCAATGGTTCCTAGGGTCGATATGAAAATTCAATGATAAAGTACATTTCTGGAGTCCATTACATTCATAGCTTTAAGCTCATTAAATGATAAATGATTTAATGATTAAATGATTTATCTTTGATGGATGGCTTAACATTTGCAAGACAACTATTTCCTGACATATAACAGGAAAGGACACTGAATAAGCATAAATATTTGAGCAAAAATATCAATATTAAGAATGCTAAGATCGACCTCCCAAGGATACTTGTATGCCTATAATATGTGGTTAACTATGGGAATCATAGGACCTTCTTTTAGGCCTTTGCGGTGTGTCTGTCAGTGACTGGATGTGCAATTACTGACAGACAGTGGCTCCAGTGTCAGTCCAAACTTGATGAGCACAAACACGTTGGATAGAATCATCGTAGCCACCTGAAAAATAAGTGGAAGTGAAATAATACATTTTATTTTACCTTTGGGTATTGTCAATACGTACGGCCCATTGACTTAGCCCTGAGAGTGCAACTCAGGCCTTAGGCCTGATATGGAATGAATATAGTTCTCCAACAATAATAGTATTAATGCACAAATGAGTTGCAGAATTAAGAAAATAAATGATGGAATAATGTTTACTAGACTAATTTACTTCAAAACAGTAAGCCAAATACAGTTTTGATAAGTATTGGCCAAATAAATACAAAAAAATCTGAGGGACATAGCGGGAAATCCGTATTGTCCCTTGGCTTCAGTATCCGACCACGGGTGCTACGCATCCTTGGTTGGATACCTCTGCCACGGGACGATACGTCTTCCCACTGTGTCCCTTGGTCATTTTTGTCTTAATATTGTTATCATGAATAGCAGACATATAACTCAGTAAATTACTTAATCTAAAATGAAAGATATGACCAAAAGGGAAGTCTGTAAAGGGCCTTGAAATCTGCTTATCACCAGACAAATTAACAAAGTAAAGGTTATATGAAACACATAATGAATCCATGAACAAGAAATTTAGGTTTTGACCAAGGAAAAAATTTCCCCCTGATACCACTCTTTCAAATAGATGGGCCCAAAATATGAGCCATTACCGATTGGCTGTTGAGAAGTAATGTCTTAACCAACATTGAACTCATTATATAAGCTTGTTCACCTTTGCCGGGGATAACCTTAAAGAAATAATGATTGTAAATAGTATATAGATAAAGTAAACAGACAGCTTTGCGCTTTGGGACATACAATTCATTGCAAACCCTAATACACCCCTACTCTCCCCACACACAGGCATACACAACTGTCATACAGGGCAATATTGGCTCTATGAGATCTCAAGTATTGATTTGGGATTACACAGGACAGCCCCAACAAGCATAACAGACCCGACTGATGGGCTTTTATAGATCTGTCTCCTATATTGAATGTCTATTCATAAAAAGTTGATCTTGAAACAGGACAAGAATCAATTTTTACTGACATCTAGCGATGCGAAAATTGGAGTAAGTTCCAATAATTTATCACCAGATCTTTCATATGATATGACACTGAGAAGGGAGAGAGTAAGGCCAACTTCTAATTTGGAAAACAGGGTTTGTGATAGAAAATAAGAATAAGATTGCTTATTCAGACAGAAACATTGGTTGTTTGAGAGATAAGAGTGGTATTATAAATATTCATATTGAAGGATCATAATTCCAATACAAAGCAATTGAATCCTATGCCAACACACTTACTGTCAGGATAGTGGTCCTTGTGATGTTGAATAGCTTCCAAGCAGTAAATCCGATATGAGAATGGGAAAGGCGGTGAAGGAACATCATGACCTGGGTCAAAATAGAGGTAGAGTAGATTACATAGTTTAAATATTTATTTTTGTTGCAAGACGCCCCCACCCCACCACCACACACACATAGAACAAAGTAATTTCTATTTAAAATCAGGAAGGAATTTGGTGGAAAAAGCTGGACCTTTTAAAAGGTCTCTGCATATGTTATTTGAAACGTTATTCTAAAAATATGCTAAATACTAAATAGCTGGATTAGACCTACACATATGTATAAAAGTTGAACAATAGTAACCACCTATTATTCTTTGTATCATTATCTTCATTCAATTTTAGTTGCTATTAAATATGTAGCATGCCATGTATTATTATGTCATATCTTGGTAAATATCGACCGTCTTGATTCAGTTTTTTCTCATGAATTCACAACAATTGTACATCAAGAAATCAGACCTACCACTACACTTGGTCCCATATTGATAATAGAAGTGTCTGTAAAAGGGATATATATAGATGAGGATTGAAAAACTATTCCGAAATGGTCTTACCTGAATTGCTTTTAGGTGACAATGTTTGCTCTCTACATCAAACTGTACATCAAGTAACTCCTCCTTTGGAGACACGGCCTGGTAAAGAGCCAATAATGTTTTATGAAACGGATGTCTAAATTTATGTTTATGAGCATTGATGTAATATCAAAGTTGTAATCTCACAATTGTTTGTACAATATTGTTTTTCATATTTGAAAAAGCTATCTTTTATATATAAGAGAGATTTTGCTATAACATAGGTGCTGGAAGATTGAAATAATGGATTTTTCCACCATTCATTCATACAAACCTAGAAAATTCCTTATGTAATAATGTTTAACCCTGACTTTTTGAAGTGACAAATTCTGCTCGAAAAGCTTTACAAGATTTAGTGCTTTTGAAATTTGTGTATTATTGAATGTCATCAGAAATGTTGCATTATATGCGTGCGACGTTCACCGTCCAGAAAACATGAAAGTTACTAATTAGAATAACCAAAATTACCTGTCTGCTCAGCGATGCACTAGCCGATGTCAGGATAATGAGCTGGCCACAGAGAGAGACTAAATGTACAACTAACGTGGCCATTTCCAAGGATGTTGAATCTTCTACGTTGCGAAATGCAAAGTTGTATAAGGTGAAGCATATGAGTGGTATTGTTGTCATATAGATTACAAGCGAATAAAATGAGAACAAATCATCTGCAATTCTAACAATTGTACATAGTTTCTGATGTTGCCTTCTCGCATTTTCCAATTTCATTGTGTCCATGGTGTTATAGTTCTTGGCAATTTTGGCTGATATTTCATTGTAATTATACTTCAGGCCAGAAATTATACCAAGCAAAAAGGGGACCGGCCATATCCATATACTAACTGCATATATTGAATAAGCAGAATAAAATGCTTGGAAAATCCTCATATCTCTGTAGGCTAGAGTTGTCGCATTTGGTAGATTCAAGAGAAATTTGGAGGCCACCGACCCCCTGTAAGGGTCTTCAAAAACAATGACACAGACGGTAAGAGCTGTGAATGTAATCAAAAAGAGCACCATTACTATCAAATGTCTCCATAGGTGTGAACGTATATGGTGTGCTGTAGTGCAATGGTAATGTCGACTGTAATTATACCATTCCCTGAAGAGTTTTTTAAGACCAGGAGAAATATGGCTGAAGAAGATTGTCTGAGACACAGCAACCTGCCCATACCATACATGGATTGTCAATTTCATAAAAAGTTGAGTACCATAGCTGCGATCATTGGCATAATTCGCAAAGAATCTAATGAAGTTCATCCATAGTAGCAAGCATACAAATAATGAGAGCATCCAAGACCCCCCACCATAGGCTTTTCCAGGTTTCTTTGAGTGAATCAGTCCAACTAATGTACCCAACAATAGTACTGGTGCCATACCCCAGGGTATTTTCACTTCTTTCGGGCGCAATAGATTCAGGCAGTGTGAGGCTCCTGCACATGTTTCACAGGGTACCAAGGGGTTGGATGTGTCCATTCCCTCTTCACCTGGAGCTTCATAAGTATCCTCCACTGCATCAAAGAACTTTGTAATAAATTGTCGACTATGCTGCTGTTGTGATCTATTAGGATCTCTATGTGACAGCAAAGCATTTGGTGCATTCCCTACTGTGGACAGAGAGTTTAGAAACCACCTAGTAGCCATGTTTAAATGCCTTTAGAAATGTTTAACTATTTAATTCTAGCCTATCGATTTAATCACATTCATGATGGAACATTACCATCCACAGGTATCCCTTTCAGGGGAAACACTCTGTTTATGTTGTGTATACTTTTCTTGATACAACCTTTCATTATTGAGACATCAAAGAATGGAATTAGCAGTGAAAGGTAAGCTGGCAATGATCATAAACTTGTGAATGATGATACTCTAGGAGGTAATGAAATTATGCTGAATCTGTAGGTACTATTGTAGAATTAGTCATTGCTTCCTTTGGTTCAAGTGTAAGACCAAATTTCAGGAGAATGAATGCGTAGGAAATGATCATTGCAATCACCTGAAATAAGAATGAAAAATGTGTTACTACAGAGGACAGTTGTAGTTGGTGATAGCATATTATTTTGAAATCTACCCACTAAACAAAATACTACCCTTTAGGACTTCTCCACACACACACTTTTCCCAACCGGACACCTCCCTGCCTTATGAAGTTTGGTGACGAGAAGTCTGACAGGGTATGTAGGTGTCTGGTGGGAACATGCACAGTGGGAAGAGATCTGGACACTGATATGGTACCATATTTACAAAACATTCTTGGAACACTGAAACTTCTATTTGGATGCCTCTATTTTACATGTAACAGTAATATTTCCAGTGCATTTATTCTTGATTGGGTTAAATATTAAGATTTCACTGAAAGTTGTTGTATTATTTTTGATAGAAATATAAAATATTATGTAGTGTACACAATATACATACTGTTGTCATTGTAGTTCTTGTTATATTAAACAACTTCCAGGCAGTAAATCCAATATGGAAGTGAGACAACCGATGGAGGAAGAGCATCAGCTGGAAAAAGAGGTAGAAATGGAAATCCATTGCCTGATACTCATTTGCTGAAAATGCTTGTTACTGTTTCTTTCATAATTCCATTCATCTATTGTATCATTTAAATTCTAATGCTAATGATGCATATATGTAAGAATGTATGAATGTACAAACTAAGAGTTACACTATATATATTTCATTGCAACATCACTAGTAGATCTCATTACAAACAAAATAAAAAGGACTAAGCTTTATCAATATGATATGAACTGCCCAATTGACTTTTTGCAAAAAGTATGAGATATATTAAGGTCATTTGAGGCCTTGTTATAATGGGAATACGCTTGTCCCAATAGATTTATAGTCTCATGGAAACAAATGCTAATAAAGATAATTTTGTACTGCGTACAACACAAATTAGAATTTTCAGGGCCAGAATTTCTAAATAATAAACATGTATTTTTACAGATAGATACAGGAGGTCTGTTTCAAAGAGAATTATCAATGGATAGTTGCTCTAACCCAAAGCCAAATATTGAAATAAACAAGGTCACAAAAAGGGGTTCGATTCAGTCGAATGTCACGTAAGATTCATATATAAATAATATTTTTCACGGGTAAAAGCAGAACTGAAGCCCTGAAAATAATCTTGTGCAGTGCTTAATTAAGGTTAAAACATTGTTTTCACTGAACCCAGTTTACAGATAAACAGTTTTGGAGACACTTACAATTTTGAATGAAACCAATTGAGGACTTCTGTTAAAATTTAAAATCAAAATAATTATCCTGCGACATTGTTGGGGTTCCCAATTGTGTGAATCAGAATTTGAAAACAATGAATACAAAACTAGGTGCAAAGATCTATCACTTCCATTTTATTGTCATTGTTGAAAAGTGTGATACAAAAGAACAAAATTTGAAATTGAAGAGTACAGAATAGCTTTGAGAATCTTGAAATGCAGATGGAATACAGATTAGATAGATCTATATATAATGCAATGGTGAACATAAATACACAGTAGAATCTAACGAAAAGAAGAGAGAACACTTATGTGTCTTTGCAGTAAACATATATACATGACATGAATATCTTGGAATAATAATAAGAAGAATTAATGTTCTCTTACTTGAGCAGCTCGTTTTGAGTAGAGTTCATGCTCTACATCAAAAAAAACATCGAGCAATGCTTCCCTCGGAGCAACAGCCTGTTAAATAATATATATTTGCAATTTAGCATAATTCCAAAGATAATAACTAAAGGTCCTATCTTCATTTCAGCACTTAAATGTTCTGGTTCCCATAAGAAACTGTCCCAGGGATACCATAGCTTAAAAAGTCATTGTTTTTGATATGATGGTCTGGGTATTCTGTCTATACTAACGATCTAAGTATGTGATTGTTATCAATCTACCTATGCAAATACAAGACTTAATCCATTAATGAGCGAATTGCATGTGAGGGAACTTATTATTCATTTACAAATAATCACATTTGGTCTGGTAGAAATAGTTTGATATCATTGATTACAAAGTTCCACTGCAAAAAGTATTTGTCAATATGAGTTTTAAGATCAAAGGTAATCTATTGCGCCCACATGTTGTATGAATAACTTTGGAACTGACCGTATCGCTCAAGGATGCTGCACCAACAGATATAATTGCGATGTGTGAACCAACACCTATTATATGGCAGAACATAAGTATAGCCTCCAGTTTGGTCACGCTTGATGGTGTTGCAAATGCAAAGGTGTAGACTGTGAAACAAATCAAGGGCACTGCAGTGATATAGACTATGAGGTTGTATACACAGAGTAAATCATCAGTTTTCCTCACAATGATGCATAAAGTCTGATGCCGCTTTCGACAGTTCTCCAGGCTGATCATGTCCATTGATGTTCTTCTGCTGTTGATCAGATCGGAAATCTCCCTAAAGTTGTAAGTCAGTCCAGATATGAGGGCCACATTTAGGGCCACTGGCCACACCCACACAGAACTGAGTATCAGACCAAACAATAAGTAAGCAATTTGTACTGTCCTAATATAAACTATTGATTTGGATTTAACATCATGAAGACTCAGCAAGAAGCCATAAGCAGTTGATTCTTTGTAGGGATCTTCCCTTATTATAATGACAAAGTGGAATAACATATCAAGGACTATCATTAAAATGATAACAGCTAACAAAAAGTAACAGCGTTTGCGCACATGGTTAGCTGTTGAGCAATCATATTGCTGATTATAACTATCCCACATGGAAAATAAGCTGCTTATTCTTGGTAGAATGTAGTAGAAAAATAAAGTTTGGCTGGCAGCAAGCTGACCAAACCACAGATGTATAGTCAGTCTCATGAACAATTTTGAATCATATGTCACCGAGTCCCCATAGTTGAAGCAGCACCGGATGAAATTCACCCACAGCAGAAGGCAGTAGGCAAAAGAGCAGGAGAAATGTGGTGATCTCAAACATTGCTGCACAGTGTATGTCCTCGGCCCAAATCCTATGAGTTTGCCAAATGCCAAAAGGGGTTTGAGGCCCCATGTCATCTTGGCCTTTTTAGGGTTTAAAATAAAGTTGCATTTGGCAGAGACTATACAATTATCACATGCAGCCTCCCTTGGTATATCTCTCATGAATTCTGATTCATTTGGAATGCTATTTAGACTGTCTTCCACTGAATTGTAAAAGGATCTTTGTTTTGGATCAACAGGTGATAGGCCACCCTCCTTGTGCCAGTTTAGCTTTGATTGTTCACTAAGGTCCTCTTCAATTGCTCGAGGAGCAATGTCCTGATGGAATGGCGATTGAATCTCCTTCTTTACAGTCTTCATTTCCAAGAGTTTTGTCTCCATGTTGATGTTTACCTGAAAAACCAGGATAGGGAACTGTTTATCTGATAGCATTTAATAAATTATTCCCTCTCCCTCTGTATGTGTCTTATTTCCCCTAAGATTACCTGTTTAAAAACGATTAAAAGAGTGCTTACCTGAGTAATTTCAGGCCTGGGAACCCATTCAAGACTACTAAATCTCATGCATGGACTGTTTCAATGCTACTTATTTTATGTCTGTTTCGAATTATGTAATGATATTTAATAATACCTTTCTGAAGGTATGCCCTAACATCCTTATCAGCTACAATATCTAAGGGGCACATTCTAAACATTCCCTTTTTTCCCTGCAGTCCCTTTTAAAGGCGCCTAATATTGTGCTCTATAATATTGATTGCTACCTTTTGAAATGCTGTCTCTCTCATATTGTCTAATAGAGTGCTATACAGACACACAGTTAGTTATAAACATTTATTCTGTTCATCATGTCACTGCGTTTATTTGTAGGTGAGTGTTCATATGTTCAGCTAGACTGATTTAATAAGTTGTTATTCCCTTGCTGTTCAAGACTGCCATATCAGAGACATTTTAATACCTCTCCCTGATTGGATATATAATTCTAACCATTGGCATTGTCTGCAAAAGCAACATGGATTCCCAAATTTTGTCCACTCAAAAATATTTCACAGTAAGAATGAGTAGGAAAATTACCTTAAATGAAGTTTCGAATGTGAACTTTTTTTAGTCGCAGAGATTCGAGGCAGTGCGAAGTGGTGATAATTTGGTAGTTTGAAGTGACGGTATTTGAAAAGAAAAAAGGCAAAAATGCTGAATTTTTCAGTCATTTTACATGGAATCATGAAATAAAAGTAAGATTACCATAGTGTCAAGACCTCAGTGGACAATATCCGCCTTGTAAACCCAGAAGCAACTCGGCCTCTTTGCTTCTGAGCTTAATCGGCGAATATAATCCACCTCATACTTGACACTATGGTAATCTTACTATATTATTCTCCAAGCCAACGTCCTTCTCTCTAGTGCCCAGATATACAGTAATGACAATCACTTTAGGTCTATGGAAATCTATTCAATAGTGTTTTACATTGATACATAAAGTCGGTTGGATAATACAAGCTTGTCAATATTTTGATGTAAGTAATAATGAAAAATAATATTAAAAATAATGAATGTTTTTCAACCACCATAGTGCATAGGAAGGCAGGTTAATTCCAATGAAATCTCATACTCTCTCGCCTTTGCCTTTGCAGTTGTCGGGGTCAGTGAGAGGTGCCTAGTTCCTCTCCTATATTTGAGAGTTCCATTTGATAGATCTTGGTGTTGTCTTGCTGGTCTACGCTGTGTTTGCCCTACCAGCAAGACATTTCAAGTCTGTAGTATTATGGATGTATTTGAATTGAAGTTGCCTTGCAGTTATATTATATTCTCAGCTATTATGAGAAAACAAATCTCATCAAATTTACTCACATTATGTCTTATAGGACTGGATTCATGAATATTTTGCTGCTGTTATATATTTATACAAGAATTTGAATGAACATTCGCCAAGAGAAAACGACCGCCGACGAGCGATAATAAGTGATGTCCTCATAGGCAATGATTTCAAATAGAAATGAGGACGGTTTAGAAGCCCTATAGCAAAAACAGACAAAATCCTCCAGAATTTTGGTCAAATGACTGTAGATGGGTTGGAAAAGAATGGAACAAAAAGTAAAAAATCTTAGCTGAGAATGCAGCTTTAATGTCAAATCCTGTGATGTAAATCAATCTTTATCTAAAGCCCATCCAACCAAGGAATATTTAAACGGTTGATGATGCTCCTTTAAAAGATTTCACTTTTGATATCACTCAACTTAAAAAGTAGGCAATTTGGACCAAACAGAAGCGGCAGTTCCGCAGAAAATGAATGAGGTTTTTAAAAATGAGGCTCACCTAATTAATCTCGACCAGCGCGCGATCCAAGCAATGGAAAACTATTGACCTTCCTTTTACTTCTTCTCAACGGTTTGCTGCAAGAACAATAAAGTCGAATCTCCACTTTGAAGAGAAAGGCATACCATAATAAATGACACATTTTCAAATGCACATATATTTATGAACATTTGGCAAACAGTTACTGAATATATTGAGGCATACTTTGTGAATGGACCAAGGTTTTAGTTTTCAGAACAGGATAAAGAAATGGGCAAAATGGTACAATATTTCAAGGACTGGGGAGAAGTTCTGTAAACTTTAAAGATACCAACATGAAGCATACTATATTGTTTAGTGAGTATTATGTATATTATTTGTTGACAAAAGAGTAAACACCATACCTATTTATAGATCAATCTGTATCGCTTTTGGCATTATGTTTTTCCCTGTGCTTTCATAATCTAGAGGGAAATATTGTGCTGTGTCCCAAATGATACCAGCAGATTGGTATATTTGTCCCACAAATATAGACACTTCCACTGGGTTCAATAATCTATAGGATTGGTGCATCAGGTGCCTCAGGTATAACACCACTTGTGTTATACCTGAGTGAGGACCTGAGGGGAATCATTCCAGTATTGAAGCTCATCCCGACTACTTGTGTCATCCTTGCAGCACTCCAGACTTTAAAACTTTAGATTAATTATAAGTTACATTTAACAATTACATTTAGGAAGATTATACCCCCCCCCCCCCCCCAGGGTATAACATTGGTGGAGAACGGTTCAAAATTTCGGTACAAATTATTAATTTCACAAAATTCCGGCCCTGGAGTAAAGTGGAGTGTTACTCCAGACAAGCCTGAGGGGTCTACAAAGGACGCTGGACTCAATCAAAGGAGGAACAACCATCTCCTCTTTTGAGAGTTGGGTGCTCAGCCCTGGGTGCCGAAGCCTAGGGTCCCCAGTATGGATGAGGCATGAGGGAATCATCATCAGCCCTCATGTATATATTAATTGAGAGGGAATTAACAGTGTTGCCCCTCAGACACTTACTTAGTGGAAAATGGGAGTTTCTTACTATAAACTCCCATAATTATGTGTTTGGAACCTTGCTATTTCAGTGTGGACTTCTAATATAGATCATGTACATCCTGCATCTATTATAATGGACAATGGGATGTAGGAAAAATAAGACCCCAAAAAAGCCTAAGTCTGACTATACATTCCAGGGCATGTGGAAAAGGCTTAGGAATGCTAAGGAATACTACACTGAGGCAGAGGTACCAGAAAGAAGGAGACTTGAGCTAGGTTCTTCCACATCAACCCCAGAGGCCGAGGCAGGTCTGTCGGCGGAGGCTAGCCCTGATAGCACAATAAATGCGGATATTGATGGAACACCTTCAAAGAAGCAATATCCGGATTTAGAAAAACATAGGGAGTGGCAGAGGGCGAATGAACTAGCTGGAGGCTTTGGACACTTCTCGGATTATAGAGAGACAGGGGTGGAAAAATTTTTGTTGGATGAAAAAGACTCAGATAAATCAGACGATAAGTCCACAACCTCTAATTCAAAATATAAGTCTCTATGTCCCATTGCTCATACACATTTTGGTTCACACAGAAGTGGAAAGTCATATTGAACAGAACTGCCAGGTTTAGATCGTCATTTTCACCTCATCTTCATCGCATGATGTGTACGCTTAATATGTGCACTCATATACACTACTACTATGAGTTTTTCTGCTGTTGGACCCATTGATATCTCCAGTGATAATCCGAAATACAAATTCAGAAACTGCATGGCCCCAGACCCATTTATGAGCCTGTCCCATCCCTGGAGTTCTCTGTATGGCAAGTCATTCTATGTCCATAACATATTACTTCTACCCCTGGGGGAGAATGTTACTCTTTCTCTAATGGGTTGTGTCGTGTGAAATAGAATGAAGCCATAGGAAACGACCGTCCCCTTAGAAAGCATGTGCACCACTATACGGGAGTCGGGTACACGATCACAAACCACCTGCTTTACCTTTTCATATGGGCAGCAGTAGCAAAGCACTGGAATGCAGATATTGATTCGTTTTACAGAATGTGCAACTTTGTACCACACCAGTGATGGTTACCAATAAATAGACAGAAATTAGATCAATTCCCTTTATCTTATCACTTAAACAATTAGGCATCTTAAAGGCAATGCCAGTTTCATGCCTTACTGTGTTGTAAAGGTTCTAGTTGGAGTAATAAAAGGGATACTATGTGAGTTACTCCTTTTTAAAATCCAAAGTTTGGCATTGAGTCTACAGAGTGATCTTTCTTAAATTTATACACGTACCTTTCTCATTAGACACTGATAGAATCAATAATAGGGATGCCACAACTGGAACGCAATAAACTTTCAATTCCCACAGCGTTTTCTCGTGGAAGCAGCCTCTAATGTTTCTGGCCCATGCTGTCATCAACAAGTCGATCAATAATTCAGAGGTCTGTACTTTTAGTGTGCAGTTATCCACAATCCATGTTTTATGAGTGTGTAACAGAGCTGCACTAGTGTCTACCACTTTTGATTTTTTACAAAATAAGAACATCTGGTCTACATTCTGGTATTATAAACATGCTGGTAACAACAGCTTAGCAAGTATGGCCTGATATGCCTATGTGCTATTTCTATATGTGATGTTTTACAGGAAAATGAGTCATATGTCGCAAAATTGATATTTATAAGTGTTTTATTCACAAGTTATTTTTGTCGAAATGTTTTCATGTTTGTAGCATGAATACATGAACCAAATTTCAAGACGGTGTATTAAATATATCCATGCATATCTAAGGTCATAGTATAGAGTAATCAAGCTACTTTACTAGTCAATGTCCACCCAGAAATATTTTTTCAAAAATAAAAATATCAAACTTAAAATATTGAAATACTTATTAGATGTCCTACTGATTACTATCAGTCGCTAAATAAGAACGTCTGCCCTTGTGAATTGTGAATAAATCACTTTGAAAAACATCAATTTTGCGACTTGTGACTCATTTTTCTGTAACACAGCACATATTCCACTTCTCACTGATGCTATTCTTCAAATACTGTACCAAGAGCATACAGCCACATTGATACCATTCCAATACCACAGGCCAAATTGCCTCACAAGTTATTGTCACTAATAGAGATCTCTGTCGCGGCCCACAATGGCATACCCGTCAGCCTCCCTCCCTGCAGAGAAAGACTGTATTCCTCCTGTGTAAAAACATAATGTTTCTCCCCCTTTCGGAGATCAATTAAGAATAAATGTGCTAGCATTTGTATTTGGTTAATAACCCTAAAGACAATACATACCTTGGAATTGCTGATCCACAGGACGGCATTGGTGTATACTCCACCCACGGAGTCCAACTCATCTGCATGGAAGCAGTTCACAGACTGTAAGAGGAAGGAAATACCATTAGAGTACTGGGACGGACCAGTAGCGGGGTGGCTTAGGCACTGCTGAAGCCTTGATCCAACAGACAAGCAATAGTGATGCCCTCAGCCACTGCTTAAAGCAGGTTATCTTTTAGGCCAGATAGAGGTGTATGTTTCCTCTCTTATAAATGCTAATCTAGCCCTTTGATGATTAATGACACATAGATATGATTAATGTAGCATTAATATTGTATGTGGCATTATATACAAGATAGAGCACAATATATCATAGATGTATAAGCAGAATGTATTATCATTATTCAGTGGAGCCTGAAGGGCCCTTTATTTCCCAACATAAAACGTTTATAATTGACAGTTACAATTTGGCCCCAGGAACATAACTATAAAAAAAATAGATGGTGTGATCACAGAATATTAATTGTATTTGGTGTGGTGTAAGAGGGGAGCTGTGTTACCATTCACTGTTCATTATATAAGTTGTGTGACCTTTGCTTACAATTGATAAGAGTCCCACCATGGATGAGGGTGAGTAGTTTGGAATGGAGGGCTATTGGTGATTCATTCATTCATAGGTCTGGAGGTGTATGTATAGGTGACTGATCCTGCCATCCCAGGAGACACAGGGGCGGTACCAGAAGGCAGGTCTAGGGGGGGCACACTTGAGGTCAAAATCTTCTGAATTTGCCTGTTTAGAATGTCATTGCAATGCATAACAGTTAATTTGCCTAATGGCAATGAAATAAAGCCCCCAACAACTCTAATTTGTCTATCAAAAATGACAACCCCAATTTTCTTGCATCAGAAAAAAATTTGAGAAAATGAAATTAACAAAATTAATTGTCTCTTTTGAGACCCTCTTGAGTCCTCACATTTTAGGCATATATATAGGTTTATTTTGTCAAGAATTTAGATAAGACTTTATTTCGACAGCTTCTCCAATGAGTTAACATGAGAACAAGTTTCTTATACAATGAAAACAAGGTTTTCAACTTGCTGCTGAGGTGAGAGCTACAACTATGATGTGCAATTATCTAAGGCTATCAATTTAAAGGATGAAAAAAAACGGCTTATGCTAAGTGAGCTAATCAAGTTAACAAGTATGGAATTCAGACAACAGATGAGTAATGATGACAATGATGAAACAAAGGAACAATGACATACATGGTAATTTTTAACAGTATTTTGTCGCAGGATTGATGGACAAGGTTTGGACGGATGATTGGGATTTTAGGGGGGGGGAGTGTGGGTGTTGGTTCAGTGTAGAAGGAGGTGTTTCTTAAGGGCTAATTTGAAGGATTTTTTATCTTGTATTTCTTTGATGGGCTTTGGTAGGTTGTTCCAAAGGGTTCCTCCTAGCTGGGTGATTTTTTGTATGTCTCAAGGTTTGGGCGTGTGATTGGCAGATTTAGGGTTGACTGGCTTCTGGTGACTCGTTGGGGTTGTTGCTTAGGGACTGGGCGTTTGTTTTGGGAGTGGGCTCTCCTGTGGGCTATCATAAGGATTTGGATATTTCTTCTAGTTTCAAGGGGGATAATGTTATGCTCGAGCATGGCAAGTGAGGGACTTTCTCTTCTTTTGAGCAAGGCTGCAATTCTGATGCCTCTTTTAAGAGATCTGTCTAGTTTTTGTTTAGCTGAGGAGGGGGCCATATTGAGGAAGCATGAGTTAAATTCTAGGTGGGGGATTAGCATGGATTTGACAATTTGGATTGCTGTTGGTTTCGAAAGGAACAGTCTGATTCTTGCTAAGCTCGATAGTGCAATGTTGGATTTGTTTATTGTTGAGTTGATGTGGGCAGTGGCATTAAGGTTCGAGTCAAGTGTTGTCCCTAGGTATTTAAATTCTTGTACAATTTCAATGTCAGAGCCTGATAGTTTCAGGGGTTTCAGGGAGGGTGCTTGTTTCTTTGCTCTGGATTTATTTCCGAAAATCATGGCTTTTGTTTTGTTTGAATTAATCGTTAGTTTGTTCCTTGAGCACCAGTTTTCGAGGTGGGGTAGTGAGGACTGTAGGATTTCAAGGGATTTGGTGGTAGAAGGGGAAGAGACATAAAGTATTGTGTCATCGGCATAGAGTTGGCAAGAGACTTGATTATTTGTGAGTGACTTGATGTAAGAGGGTAGGGTGTTGATATATACTATAAACAGTAGGGGGCCAAGTATTGAGCCTTGTGGGACTCCAGTTGAGAGTGGTAGGGAGGAAGAGAGGAAGCTTCCGATTCTCGTCGATTGGGAGCGGTTGGAGAGATAGCTTTTGAACCATGATAGGCAGGGTAGATCAAATTTTAGGAGCTTTAGTTTGTTGATTAGGATATTGTGGTCAAGGGTATCAAATGCCTTTTTTAGGTCAATGAAGAGGGCAGTAGTGGGGCATTTGGAGTTGAGGGAGGATGAGACATGATCAAGAAAGTCTGCTAGGGCTAATTGTGTTGATTTGTTTGATCGGAAACCATGTTGTCTATGGTGGAGAATTTTATGGGATTCTAGGTGGTTATAAGTTTGGTAATGGATAATTCTTTCAAGTATTTTGCCAGGGATTGGAAGGAGGGAGATTGGTCTGAGGTCTGAAGGGGAGTTTGGTGATTTGATTTTCGGAATTGGGACAACAGTGGCCTTTTTGAAACTTTCTGGGAAGGTTGTTGAGTATATGGACATTTTGAACAGGTGGGTGAAGTGGGGTAGTAGGGATTGCATGGCATGTTTGATAATGGTGGAGTTGAGATTTGGGATACCTGAGGGTTTGCGAGTGTTGATTTTATCTACCAGTTCGGATACTTCTGCTTGAGAGAAGGCATGAAGAGAGAAAGTTGGTAGGGGGGGGGGTCGGTGGCGATGAATTCAAGGTCTGACTTGGAGTCTGTGGGTGGTGGGGAGATTTTGTCAGCAAGTGATGGGCCTACATTAGCAAAGAAGGTGTTAATTTGTTTTGGGAGGTCCTTATCTGGGATTTCAGGGAGGGAGATAGGTGTGTCCTGGGATTTAGAGGGTATGATACTTTGATTTCTTTCCAAAAAGCTGTTGGGTCTTTTTTGTTCGATTCAATGGCAGTTTTTACATAAGTGTGTTTGGCTTTTTTGATTGCATTATTGATTTTGTTTCGGAGTGCTTTGACCAGAGACCAAATGTTGGGGTCATTTAGTTTACGGGCTTTGCGGTGGAAGTAGTTTCGGTCTGCTATTAGCTCAATAAGGTCTTTAGATAGCCATGGAGGGGTTTTACTGGGGATTCGGAGGGATGTTATGGGGCCCTCACTGTGATCACCCTTCTTGTTTGAATACAAATTTTGAGACCGTCTGAAATTTAAAACCCTGTTGAGACATTCTGGGTCAAAAATGCTTTTTGAATAGAGGCCTTGAAACTTAATTATAGAAATTTAGTTTAATGTTAAAAGAATTAAAGAAGCTAAAATAAAATATGGGGTTATTGGGAGTGTTGTACATGTTGAATCACCGGTTTGAAGAAAAGTGCAAATTCGGGCAGTGCTTTAGGGGCCCTTCAGGGGCCCTCTGCTCTTCTGAGTTAGGGGGGGCACAGGGACCATTTTAGGGGGTCTAGGGGGGGCCGGTGCCCCCCAGGCCCCCCCCCCTGGTACCGCCACTGAGACACACACTCTGTCAATGAAGCCATTGGTGATTTCCCATATCTTATTATATAGTAGCTGCTTTGGGGCATAGAGCCATCATTCTGCAAGAAGATAGGGAAATGATGCTACAAAGCCCTATGTAACTGACCCCCCAGCAAACCCAATACTTTTGCCTCATGCCACACTTGTACAGTCTATAGATATCGCCGCTAGAATGATAAAATGACCCTATGTGACCTCGCACCATTAACTGAATGATCTCCCATGCATATGTGAGTCATATCTCATGAGAGAGTGCCACATCAAGGGGATTTGGTACTGGCCAATCCTCTAAATCTGATAACCGTCCTGATTTGGGCCTTAACGACCATAGAGACCAGCATAAAGGACCACTGAAAATGGGAGAAGTAATATGTTAACTGTCATTCCCACTTTTTGTCAAAATAGACCTCAAATTCTATGTTTCTTTACACTGCCTGAAGTGTGCCAAAAGCCTGAAGCCTATTGAATCATCTTTTTATTTTACAGCTCCCCTTCTCTACGTATGTCCCCTTAAGTTTGGGACTTTGCTTGTTTGCGGTCACCATTTATTCTTAAAAATCAATGAAAATAAACAAGTTTGCTTTTTTTCATAGCATCAAAGATAGATTTCGGAAACCACAGATTTGTGTCATTTTCAAGTTAATTAGAATTTTGGTCTTTAAAATGATATATTTTCCTCAATATGGCTCTTTTCCAATGATGGCTTTCTCAGATTACATTCATCATTGTATTGCAAGTTCAGCATTGTAGTATTATGAGCAAAAGGAGATAATTAATTGAATAAATTGACTCCTAGATAACAAATCACAGAAAATAAAATATATAAAAGTTCTGCGCTTATAAATGAGTCACGCAATATCAAATCCATTGTAAATCGGTATGTTGCTGTTAAGGAAAACCAGTCTGGCCCAAGGTCTCTTGAAAAAAAAACAAGAAAACAAGAACCTCGCAAATATTGCCAGTGGTGGAAAGCCCTCAGCTTCTCGCCGACAAACCACACACCACTCAATTGCCTCGTTCAAATTAAGGTGGAACCAAACTATAGCCTCAGTCGAATGCTTGTGATAGTGCTTCGGCTTACCACTCAATACCTGACGTATAATGATTGGAAAATGCATCTGTAGCTATATTCCCAACACTCGGAGCTAATTTAGAGGTTAATCCTTACAAGTGGACCAAGCTTAGAGTAATCTATGGGGTCTGGTTAGGGCTAGATTACATCAAGACTAGAGGGAATACATCCACAGGTGGCTGCCTGGTTTAGATGAGCATGGACAAATATGAACCTTCCCCCTCTAACTTGGCAACCCAATATTTGGCAGGAACCAAAGCAAACCTACACTAGCATCCCCATCGCAGATAAATCAAATTATAGGGTTTGTAAATATACCATCTGGTCTAGGATATATAGAATACACCAACTTGTGGGCGATCCATATTATCCATATAATGTTAGAAGTAGATGGAAATAAAAGTTCTTCCTAGAGTCAGCTGTTATTTAAGCTATAGTTTTAACACAGCGAGATCTTAATGCATGTCTGCTCAATTTCACATTTTATATTGCCTATACTTATAATTGCTTATATTTGTAATAATACAAAATAAAGAATTGTTATATATTCATTGTAAATAATGATTATATTGTGTTTATATGTATATAATATGTAAGTATAAATGACTATGGAGGGGCGAGGGCTGCACGGGCCACAGTGGTCAATCGACTCTTGTGGTCAGTCTACGTCTAGCTCCCATGTTCACCTGTCCCTTACCTTGTCCTATAAAAATCTTTAAATGAATTCCAAGACGGCCTTCCATAACAGCCTGCTATCACGCAACATCGTCATTATCTAGTGTATTCATCATCAATAACATAAACGGATTCTATCTTCAGTCGGCTGAAATATGGACACGGTTATATACAATTCAAACGCTCAGCTGCGATATTTAAACTCCGTCGTATGAATAGAAAGTTTTCGATTCAATTTCGCTCGCTGTATTTATTATACTTAATGCCTGGTATTGATAGTCTATGCACAATGAAAAAGTCCTCTGCACAAATAAAAAGCAAATGTCATGAAATATTCAGACTACAAAAGCCATATGTGATGTGTTCAAGAAAAATGAGTCACAAGTCGCAAAAAATGGATTCTGAGATATCATCATATTTGAAAAGATGGGATCGAGCCGATTCTAATGATGGTAAACATCAAGAACATCTGAAAAGTGATTCTATATTTTATGTTTGATATATTTATGTTTGAAAGGACATACTGTACTGTATACTGCAACCTATGTTATGCTGCTCATAGACATTGCCAACTCTATGAAGATTTATTCTCCGGAGTGTTTAGTCAATGAAGCGTTCACTGGCATACACCAGTGGCATACAAATGCACGAATAGATGCCCCACTACACTTGCTGATTGTGCCAACAGGCTCTGTTTGACAAGGTCTCTTTGGTCTATATTATATGAATCTCGCATTGTCTATGCCCAGGGTTTGTCAACATACAACAAGGAAAAGCACTGGTTGTGCTATACATATTGTTGTTCTTTTTATATAATGATATATAATTAGCTTTTCTGAACTTTACCTTACACCCTACTAAACAGGTAATATAGACGCCTTTGTCTCCGTAATGTAGCCAATGAAAACCCACTTCTTATACAAGTAAGCAGCTCATTTAAAGAAGCCATATAAAGGAAACTTATTACAGTATTCCACAGAGGGAAAGCGACGCATGATAGGTAACGTGGTAATGTAGCTTGTATTCTATTAAAGACAGAATCTCAAGGTGCTATGTCCAGATGTGTTCCCACACAACCCACTGAGGGGGCCACAGGTAACCCCGAGCTGTATAGCTTGGAAAAGTAGATGGGTGTGGGGTGGCCGAGTGGTCTAAAGTTTTGGGTGGGCTCAGTGACATGGACATAGTGTGGGTTCAACCCCGGCCCGGCTATAATTTTACCTCCTTCCCCCAGGTAGGCCTACTAGAGGAAGGCCACCATTGAGGTGATCTAGTCCTGGTAAATAGATATAAAAAAGCCCAGGCAGTCGTGCAATCCATGTGAGATCGCTCATTATTCATAGCTGCTACAACTCTCCATTATAACTTAAATTCGCAATATCTTAAGAAGTAATTTATTTGATCAGTCCAACGAATATCTAGACATCAAATAGGGTAGAAACAGCATAAGATAGGAGGATAAGTGGGACTGGCTTTGATCAACGATATTTAATTAGAGTGTGTCCTGCTTAGTTATGTGTCATGTGGATTGGTGATCTGGAAAAACATCACAGTGCATTCTTCAACTGCTGTTTGGGAAATCTAAAGAGAAATGGGTTGCAATCGATAATATACAAAAGGTGTAGAGTAAACCTAAAGTGCATGGATGATATTTCCTTTCGATAATAGATGATAGTATACTGCCACTACCCAAATAACCAGTTAAAACTTAAATGTCATGACAAATTATCCTACGACTTTTATATTTATACCTATAATATATATATATATGGTTCAATTTCATAGCCATGACAGTAAGGATGGGACATTCGTAATAACTTCATTTCCCAGGAATGGGCGCTAACTGCACACATTTGCCATCATGACAATGCATATAATTGGTGATGTATTGCACCAGAGGCGTACCAATAGTAACATACAATGCTATGAGGCATTTCCATGCACTTTTTAGAAAGACCCATTAATGTTCAATTCCACAATGTCACAAACAACTATTCGATTTATACATAATGCATACCATTAAATACAGAATATTCCAAAGAGAACGGTTTCACGGTGGGGATGGAAAATAGCTCTATATTCTCTTGGTATGGCAATATTTTAATCTTATGTACCATAATACTTTGTAATGTATCCATTATATCATATAACACCCAATCTCTTAGCAGAGCTTAGGCTACCTTAGGATTGAGGGTCAACCGGTAATAGGTGGGTGACCATTGTGCAGAGTTGCTTTTTAAATATCTCTCTGAGTCTCAGGACTAATGTAAAGTCTCAAGTTCCAATATCAATATCCAGTCAGGCTTCCTTGTCAACATGGATATCTTAATTAATCATAGCTGACACCATACCCACAAAGCTATATTAGATCACAACAGCCATCGACTGTTATGTATATATATATATATTTCTCCCTTTTTTTATATGTTGTATCAACTCTAAACCCTCCTTCCCACGCAGAGTTAAGGGTGATTAATTCACGTTTATACAAGGCTAACATTCATCCTGGGATTTTCCTTGACCAATATCATTATCGAGACCAACGTACGTGAAATAAGCCTTGACATTTTGGAGTTATATTGGACTAATATTTACTCATGTCCATTGCATATTGCCATTCGGGCGGCAACCCATGAGGGAAGAGAGTTAAAGTTCTCAATATTAGCAGATTGTCACTTCAAACCAATTTATGTTAGAGCTTTATAAAAGTCTTTTACTCTAAGTTTCGAGTAATAACGTATAAGGAATAGGTGATAGATATTACAGACGAACATTCTAAAAGTATTTGCTCCATAAACGGAGACATTCTATCAATTCCAGTTATTACTATTTATCAACTCCCGTCATCTCTCAAACAACAATACTCCTCTCTTTCCTCTCCTAAGTGCTTTGGATGCAATGTTTTAGCATTTAGGAGCAACGTCATGTTCAGTTTCTTTGTATTATAAATGATCTTCAGGAATGAGTCATAAGATGTGTCTCCAAAGATCGATCAATATCCCAGCATCGATCATTGTTAGACCTCATATTCAGATGGTCGAGGACATATTGACCCAAAACAAACATCTATAGACGAATCATTTTTTATCACCAGGCGCGATTGCTCAATAGTGATCCAATTGCTGGACGGTCTTGTAGGGTAAAGGCAGATCATATGAAACCTGACTAATGAAAGTGGCATGCCAGGAAGAACTTTTCATTTACTCCCACCCCCTTCCCCGACCCACGTTTCGTTTTACACCATTTCTTATTTTTATGAATTCTACCAAAAAAAGAGTCCTGTTCATTTTTAACCACTGGTGGAGAGAGAATTTTCAGGGGGGGGGGCAACTATTTTGTGCGGAGTCCGAAGGGGAGGGCACTTTTCTTGCACAAACTCTGAAGGGGTCACCTTTTTTACGCAGACTCTAAAGGTGGGGGAGGAGCATCTTTTTTTGCACCACAGAACTACAATGATGTAGGAGTATATTTAACTACTTTACTGATACTTGCCCACCAGAAAATATTGCAAACCTTTTTTCTTAAAAATGTCAAACATATTATATAGAAACATGTCTTAGATGTCCCTAATATTTACCATCATTTGAATCTGCTTCATCTAATCTTTTCAAATGTAATAATATATAAAAATTGTGTGTGACTTGTGACTCATCATTTTCCTGAAACTCATCACGAATGTATATGAACAAAAGCAATGTTGACTCGCCAGTCTAGACCCCACTTCCCTTTTATGAACTTATATCCCATAGAGTTTACGACATGTGTATCTACTATTGAGGGATTACGTTGGACTAGAAAAACAATTTGGCTGAAAGGGCTTTGTATATAATATGGACACTGTGTAGGTGCTCTGAACAAAGAGTTGGTGTACTTGTCCATCAACCGAGCGGTGGCATATGCGTGTATAAATGTTTAATTGTTCCATGTCCCGGTGTTTTTAGACTGAGTAGTGGGTCTATCAAAGTGGAAGACTACCTGTTACTAGAGAGGAGTGTAGACAGATGGATGGTATCACACCAGCAACCTAAAACAATTTGTTTTGTATATATTGGCAGTATTCCAGAACTACAATAGGATACTTAATCCTTTTCCTTACCCAACAAAAAAGATGTTTTGATCTTCTTACGTGCAATATTAGGGTAGTTATCGTTAAGTTTGAACATGGTGCTCTTACCTATTATATCAGTTCTAATATCAAACAAAAGATTGCAATAACCCCCTTGGTATATGAAGCATATTTGTACACACCTTGGTTGACTCGGGAGCAAGTTCAGAGCACCTCCCTCGCCTGAGCCTTACTGCTCTGGATCATCCTGAGAGAAGGAAGTATAGTTGTTGTAGGGGTATAACAGGACGTACGACAGTCCTACCCACAAAAAATAGTACCTGCATGTGTGACTCATGGGATCTATTTCTGCAGTTGGGAGGTCCCAGGTCCTTCATGTATATCCCACATCAAGTCATATGTTATAAGCTTGATCTTCGAGTATATATCCTTCTTTGCATACTGCCTTTGTACCACAGGTCTCACCACTGGTGTACAGCTATACTGGTATTTTCCATCCCAAAAGCTGGAGAGTATAAATATTTTGGTATGTATGTGTATGCATCCATGTACTATACAAACGCCCGGTGTCAATGGTAAGTAGGATAGGTTCGAAACCACCTACAGGCTATGCTATATGTTTCTTACTGTGTTGTTTAGAGCGTTTATCTAAGAATGCTATGCAAGAAGAGCTCGTGGATATGCTTCTTCCGTGAGTTGCTCCCACTCTCACTACTGTCTCTCTCGCTCACTGTGTGTTTCTCGCCCCAACATGTGCGCGGCTCTTTGCTTGGAGTAGATATGGCGTTGATGACACACTGTGCTTGTAGGGCCTAGATGCCAGCCAGCCCGCAATGATCGAGTGTCTCTTTGCACATCGCTGTTTATCGACGGAACAAGACGTGCCTAAGTCATCCCCTGGGGATATTTCTATATTCCCCATGCTTATGGGCGTATCTATTGGCTACTACTTGCCAGGATCAAGACTAATATACTACCTGAGACTAAGAATATAAGAGTCCAGACGGAGACGCATATTAGACTGATGGATGATCTGTGCTTTGGACAACGGAATCCGGTGGAGTCTAAGGAAATGGGAAATCTGTAAAGGGTTTTGTTTCTGAATCAATACGAATGCGAATACTACTCATCAATGATTTTTGTTCGTCTCACAGTGCAGTGATATGAATTGCAAATATTTAATATAACATCAACTTGTGGAGAGCCAACTCTTGAGATTCATTTTAATGGGTTGTGGAAATGATATGCAATTCTTTCCACAGAATAAAGAGCCCTTGGTGTGTAGTATATGACCTGCATGGCTTCATGTAAATAAGCCTCCTTCGAACCGTTGCATTATGCTGCTAGTCGGTATACTAGTGGTTTGGGCTTGATCAATTTAACAACCTCCCCCCCCCCCCCCCCCCCCCAAAAAAAAAATATATATTGTTTTCAATTCCTCAGCCACCACCCCCACCCCACCACCCACCCACCCACCCCACACACACACACTCGCCTAGAAAAAAAACACACCTAAAAAATCATTGATTGACCATGCCTGTTGTTTTTTTTACAATTATTTTATTTTTTTGAGGGGTGGGGGGGGACAAATAATGCCATTAAAAGCAGAAAATCATGTTTTCCTAACCAGGAACCGTTAAAAGACCCATTTCTCTTCTTTAAAACAACCATTGTTGCGAAATAGGCATGTTTTTTCCTGGAAGGTGGTTCCTTAAAAAAAAGTTACCACCCCGCTCCCTAACCTAGTTTTCAGCTAGAGAAATCGAAAACACACCTCACTCCTTTTTTGGCCTTACCTAAGAAGGTTCTGCATTTCCCTGCCTGCCTCTCCTTGTTTGCTCATACATATGACTACATGCTATATCAATTTCCTTGGTTACACACAAACATACACGGAATCGCATCCCCAGACTATCTCTCTACCTGTCAGTGAAGAAGATATGCTAGCATATACTATTCTTAATATTTCATTCACTTCTGTCACCAAATATTGAAAGAACTCATAAAGTTGTAGGAAACTTTAGTGGAAATGAAGAAATAGTGTTTTATATTCTTGTAATAACTAATAAATTGACTGATAACATTTTAGGAACCTATTGTTCTTAATTAATAGTGTTTGGGTGATAAAATAGGATTACCTTCGTGACCCTGACCGATTTAAATTTGGGTGAGATTGAGTTGGTCTACAGGATTCTGAGGGGCGGGGCTAAGGTTGATGATTGGCGTAGCTTAATTACCCGATGGCCCGGAGAGAAGCCTAAGTAACTCTCATGTGCACAGTTAATATTAGTTCGGAAGTTCTTGTATTTAAGTTCAGCCAACCCGGATCAGCACTGAGTACATCACTGCCATCCACACTTGAACAAATACTTCTCATGATTAACGTCCTGTCAACAGCTGTGTGCTTGGAGAAGCCGAAATTAGGGCGACTCTTGAGAAAGGGTTGACATTTTCTTTCAGAGAATTTTAACTGTCGCTTGAGAGATTTCAAAGCGCTCTTTAGGAATATTTTGAGTTTCCCATTACAGACTAGACTTTTATTTCCTGCTATGCTCTCATCGTGCTAAAATAAAATCATTCTATGCCTATCAATGCAGGTATTTGAAATAAATCATTCCTTGATTAAAGGCAAATAACGCCTGAAACGTCGGACCCAGAATAAACAAACCTACAACTTATCCCCCCCCCCCCCCGTCCCTGTCCTTATTCTGGCTTGGGTTAAACCTACATCTTAAGATTTGAAATAAATGCATGCCGTCGAAGACAGTTGAAAGAAAGAAGGAAAAACAAAGACAGCAGGTTTCATTAGTTTGAGTTGAGCTATTGGTAAGACTATTTATTAGGGATGTTAAATTAAGGATATATCACATTCATGCAGTATCACAGATTTTTCCGAATGTTAATGATGTTCACAGATTCAAATGTATAGAATTTCCTCCATGCCAAATCGAACACGCCTGTGTGAATTTTGAGTGGCATACTCATGCTCATAGTCTTTGACAACAGGAACGAATTCCTTATCGCCTGGTTTGTGTTTGAGCGGAGAGTTTTTTGCCATCCTCCCAGCTGATGTTCTCGGGACTGAGTCAGGACCGCAGTAGTAAGTTGCGGATGGCCTTGTGGATAAGGCTCTGTGAGGTGGTGGAGGAGGTGGTGGTGGTGCTGCAAAGAATGGTGGTGGTCCTGGTGGGCCAACAAAAGGTGGTCTGAATACATCCCTGGGTGGAGATGGTGGCAATCTGTCCCCGTGGAAATGTGGAAGGGGCTGTCTCTGGTGATATGCCATGTTGTATGCTTCACGCGGGTGGGATAATCCCATTTCCAGATCCTGCCTTGGGTATGATGCCACCCTGAAAAGGAAATAGTTAATTAGATGAAATAGGTTTGTAATATCCAGTAAATTCTACTCCGAATAGTTAATTAAATTATTGATAATAATGAAATATTTATCTCTATAAGTAAAAAAAATGTTGTGCCAGGGGATGTGGGTGATATCCTGCGACGGTAAATACTTTATTTATATAAAAATTCAAATCATGATTTACTATTGTTCCTAATATGATAATTAAAGATTTTTCTTTTTACATTAGAATACTTCAGTATTAAGTTTCAAAGTGGATATTTTGGGTTGGAATGCTTACTTCTCCTGCAGCTCAGACAATTCCTTTTGAGTCTTCTTGAGCATTCTGTTTGCTTCTTCATAAGCTTGGAACCGACGGCCAACTTCACTGTAATAGAATAATTAAGTTGCTGTAAATTGGAAAACGGTACAGAAACTATTATTTAAGGGGCCCGTGACTTGGTGTAACTGATGCATGTGTTGAGGACAGGAAAAACAAAGAGTCTGTGTGTATCACATTAGGGACACTCTTCAGATATTTCATGGAAATAAAAATATCCTTAATCTAAAATATCCAACAATATCCATGACCGATCCAGGTTTAGGCCATGGTAAAAATAACTATTTTAATGATGAATTTGTGTCTGGTGCTCTAAATTATTACTTATGACGCCTCATTATTACTTATGGCGCCTCATTATTACTTATGGCGCCTCATTATTATTTATGACGCCTCATTCCAATATTGTTCTTTAAAAAATCCTCATTTTGTTGAGAGGAGTTAATTGTTACAAACACGATGAACCTAATTTATCGCATTATGGTTCGGTCATAAATCCAAGACTTTTGCTGATTGGATTTGAAGTTACTATTTGAAGTTACTATATGACAGGGAATTCCAGGAAAATACCTTGGTGGAACTTAAAACGAGCTTAATTACATTTTCTTGATCTAATAGATATTCTGAATAAAGCTAAAGATGCCTTACACCAACAAAACAACAACAATGTATGTCTGGCAGTAGAATAACTTATGAAGGTGTGTACATACTGTCGGTAACTTCGCTCCACTTCACGAAAGTGATCTCTGAGAGTATCGAGCTCCAAACGAGACTTGAATACTTCCTCCTTGATTGAGGCAATAGCACTCGTCTCAAGTTCATCAGATGTCTGGGTAGAGCATGAAACCATCACTGTGTTCCTGCTGGAGTTTCTGAAAAATAGTATGGACACACTCCATGTTATTTTTGTTTATGAATTTGTTGTTGGACTGGAAGTATTGTTTTTTCGATACTTGTGTACTTGCCTTATATATAAGAATAATTAATAGCTGATTTATGTAGTAGTTGTCATTTCATTATGAGTATTTTGTGTAAAACATTCTTTCAATCATTATAAAGCGATCGAAAGTTTCGACTGAGAATAATGTATTGTCATAATGACTTATCTGAATAAAAATCTTTAAATAAAAAAATTGGTCATGCACTAGAACTCCACCAATGTGTGCTAATATTTATATTTGCATTTAAATTCAAGAGATATAAATGTCAATGGGGTATTTCTATATATTGTTCCGGACCATATATTTGTGTGGTTTCAAACAGACTTGAACAAGGAGGTTTTCATATTATTTAATTGGGAAGTTTGAGGGAAGGGGAAACTTACTTTGTACGGCACTCACAGCGGGAAAACTGTGTGTTCTGGAGGGTGGGCGGGGTGGGGTTGGGGAGGGAAAATGGAAATTATGTAATAACAGGACAGAAACTCAACACAAACACAAAATAAATAAAAAAGAAACTCCACTTGTGTATGTGAATTATAAGGTATTCAATAATTAGTCCATGTTTCATCGATACAACTCTTCTTCATCCAGATAAAAATAAATCAACAGAACAGAGAAGATCGAACGAAAAGAAAGCTTCAATGTTTAGTATATGAATAAAGATTAATCTTTGAACCTACCATGTCTCTCTGATGAATCATATTATTTGATGGAACCTTAGCATTAGGCGTGGAGCCTAGTGCCACATCCATCAAAGTGTTGGTTTGACCGAGCAATGTTCCCACCACTAAGGAAGGAGAGTGCTGTAAAAGATAGAATAATGATAATTAATCATCATCTCCTCAAAACTGCTTACATGATTATGTCATTTGTGAAAAGCTCAGCATTCACCGTTATCTAGGCTAACTAGTCTAGGCTAAGTCTAAGAGTAAGAGGCAGAAAAAACAAAACATAGGAGAAAGACTGCTTAGAACTATTCAAGATACATAAGGCATACCGTACAAAGCAGCAGTCGTAAGTTATTTAAACATGAATCTAATCAAATGCTATAGCAATCTTAGCCAAATCAGCCAAATCCAGGAGCCAAATTAGGATTATCGCCTATCGACAGGTGCGGATCAATTAACACCTCAGCAGAAGATGTTGTTTGGTGGGTTTTGTTGTTGTTTTTTTATCGTTTGTTGGAGCATCCACCCCCAGTTTATTCAATAAACATCATAATATAATCCAATGTCACAAATAATTGTATCTATGTGCGAACAATTCATGAACAGGATAGGGCATGTCTTGAAGACTTGAACTTGAAGGTTACAGCCATCGATCATAACCATTTATCGATGTTTTTAATGGCTAGCCTCAGTAAATTATTAGTAATTGGTCATAAATAGTCGAGGACAAACTTACTGTCATTGCAGGGGCCATGGGTACAACTGGAAAATTGCGTGGAACGGTATAATCCATGGATTCAATATCTCGTACACAATATAACGCAGTTTCTGTCGTTTACTCGTGTCGCTATGAAATGACGTACAACGTCACTTTAAACAGTTTATAATTCCGCGTTTTTTTTACTCGATCCTTCCGCTCCGCACGAAATTTAACTCAAACGTTTTTAAAAAGTCCAATCTGAAGCACTATAAGACAGTTTGGACAATGGCCAAGTAAGATTTTGGCGGGGACACGGGTGCATTCAAACATGCCACATTAAATACAAGTTAATTCTGAGAACTATTTTACTTTCTGTCCATGACGTAATTTTTTTTACACGACGTAACGTCACATTTGTGACGCGACGGATCGGTGGTCGCTCTCAAAATAGTCTGTAGTCTAAATCCAGGCGGAAGGAGTTATTTACCGTCAATAAAAACTCTCTAATTAAAATCTAAATTGTTTATTCCCTTGTCTTATAGCTATTTGCTTCCTATGCTTGTTTCTGACTATCGACACAAATGAATGCTCCTTTCCCCTGGCGCCAAGCACAACTATCCGCAGTGGGGATTCCGTGGACAAACGGAAGTACGTCATTCTTGGTTTGTAGGGCTTCCCTGACCCATATTTAAGTTGGCGATAACACACCTCTCGGAAGGCGAATATGAAGAATAACCGACAGTTTCTAGCAAATATCCTGTGCATTTCAACTTCATAAGGTTATTCATTTTGATGTGTCAATCCAGGCGTTACATTCTATGGAGTAGTAGGTAAATTTACTTTGAATTTTGGGTTGCTTTCGGCATCTTTGTCCCGGTGGACTTAGCGTGAGTCGTGAGTGAGGTTGTTTATTATTGGATGCTCGTGTCCTATGCTCGTGTCACGAGCATTGCTCTGTGTCTCTACTGTTATGTTCGTTAATGTTACCCTTTTTTTTTATTGTACTCTCAGTTTAGCATAATACAAATAAGCTCTCCTTAACTAACAATCTTTTGTATATCGTGATTCTCTTATCACCAGTCGCAGAATTAAGAACAGGTACCTGTACTGTAGTGTACATTATAATACAAAATCAAACTCAGAGGGAGTGGTCACTATTTTCATAATTTTGTTCACGGTGGCTTTATATTATATAAGTCTTATATTAATCTACCTGTGTATCATGTTTCGGTTGCCTATCCTCGAACGCATTATAGTCTTTAGAAATATTTTAAACCTAATACACTTCACTGGCTTCTCTGTATTCATGTATCGACACGTTTGAATGTGCTGAATATATTGAAACCAATGTAAAAAATAATAATGGGGGTTTCAAGCCTCAAGAACAAGGTTGATGTATTGACACTATTGAGGTGGAAATCTTTATCTTTGCTTCACTGAAGTTATAATATTGTAAGAAGAATCCGTGTTGTCAAGTCCATTATAGTCCCCAAGTTTTAAATCGAAATCACACTCCCATCATCCTAAATACTGTTTTACTAATACTATATTAAACTTAAAGTCTGTTCATAAGTTTGGTAGTACCGTATTAATAGTTACTATTTTGATATAATTGTGTTATCGTAGCCTACCGTATACCGTACATATAGTATAAAATCACCATGTCCATGGTCATGGAAGTAAGTTATTATTAATGTTATATCACGACTTTGGTTGTGACTTGGCGTCGCGCTAACATAAATCTGTGTTTATTTGTAAATGTGTAATATCGGGTTGATTCTGAGGGATACTTAATCCAAAATATTAAGTCCGCTAGGTGTGATCCTTTTTAGTCTGGAGATCCATCTTCTCTCCTCCCTGTCACTGTCCGATTTTGCTTGAGGTGTATCTGAAGAGCATTGAATCAGGTTCATGCATCAGGTTCAGGTTCATTCATAATTCTGTGATTATGTTTGAATTCGCGAGTCCAATGCATTCGAGTCCAATGCTGTCCAATGCCTTGACCCTTTATCGCGACCAGAAGTTGCAGAGCTGATATCCATTAGCACGATAAGTTATACCGATAACGGTGCCTATTAACGTTACCGATATCGTGACGAGTAAAACGGCGACAAGCCTCACGATATCGTGTTGTCGGGAGGTCAACATGAAGTCTGTGGGGAGCGTTAGAGCTTGAGTTGTATGCAAACAACGTGTTCCTCCAGCTGTGCTATTCCACAAGCAGATAACTTATTACACAAATCGATAATAAGATTAAGCAACAAAAGCTTATTCCACAAATCGATATTAAGATTAAGAAACATGTATTCAGTCAGTCTGACTCACAAAGGAGTAGTTCTCCTATAAGTAGGAGAGTCCCTTTTGTTGATTTTACACATGAACATAACCACCTTCGTCGTTGATTGAGGGTTGTTCATTGCTTATTTCTCCATTATCATCATTATAGCAAACACAAATGGCTTCAAACTTATAACTGCCAACATGGGAAATTAAAGTAAATACATTGTATTTAACTAATTCTATTTCTGTACATTTTATTGAGTTGCTCCACTTCTTAGGCCAATAGTCACTAACTGTTATTCCTAACTCATGTATAGATGTTTGATTAAGAAAATGCAATATTACTCTACATCAAATCATCATCACACCAAACTAAACATTTGAAATCACTTATAATATCAATACGGTAGGCAGCGCTGCCACAATGCTCAATGCCTTAACACTCAAATCAATCTCACCTCAACTTGAATCAATTTTTGTTTATACAAGCTACACTATTGCCAGAGTGATAACAATACCCTAGTGTTATACATATTAGATTGCCATGGTTACAAGAAAACCATAAATAATTAAATCTCTGGGTCGGTTCTAAAGTTGTAAGGATACGAAATATATATTACAAAGTTGAGATTAATGATAGACAGCATATGTTCATTGCGTTTTGGTGCAGTTTTCTATCACAACTAGCTATGAACGTGGGCGGTGGCTATAGTTGACGGGGACACTTTCATCGTGATAATGGATACCGTAGGGCAAGCACATGATAGCGGCAACGATCAAACCCATGGGCGCTGATGTCGGGCGTTCATTACAAGGGGCGGTCATCTCCTGTAGTCGTCATATCTTTACTTTCTAATGCGATCTGATGCTAAATCTCCCTGCAGTCGTATTTATATATATCAATGTTTGGCTCAATCCTTAGTGCATATCCCAAAGGATTCCCACGTTACCTGATGGACCTGTGACGCCAACACCAGCTGCTACAACTAACCGAGAAGAATTGATTTATCTGAAGAAGGAAGGTGCTTGCCAAATCTACAATCATGTCTTCCCACAAACCGAAGCGGTTTGTTTGGTCGGAAGAGAAAGAAGATCTGCTGATCGACCTGTATGCCAAGAACGAACATCTGTATAACACCAGACACAAAGCCTACTTCGACGGCAACAGAAAGTACTTGACCATGTTAGAATTCAGCGCCATCCTCAACGTACCTGGTATGTGGTTTTATTCCGCGCACACTATGAAGGTCCCTGTCCACTAAGCCGATTCTCATGCGTTTCTCACAGAATTTAGTGGAAAAGGGTCCTCTGCGGCTCAAAATCGCCTGAGAATCGGCTTAGTGGACTAGGCCTTTAGGATAATTTTTTTTAAAGATTTAATTTATACTGGGATAACATTTCCCATCGATATGGGATTTTTCAAATGAGCCCAGTTTGACAGTCATAGTGGTATAATAAGTGGTTGTACAGAAAAATTGGGAATCCAATAACAGGGTTTCCATGGGGATAGCCACTAGCCATGAGTGTTACACATGTACAGTATGATATGTTTAAGTATGAATGAATCAGAATATTGACTTATTGGATAGATTAAAATGAAGAATAGAGAATAGCTGTCGTATTAGCCGATAGGTTTTTTCACGATGTTTTATTCAGGTCGTTTTCACAAAGTATTCTCGTTCCAAGGAACATTTTCATCATACCCTGATACTCAATCCCGTACAATTATTCGTATTGGGTTCCAAAAAAATTATAAATGGCAATTACGCATTTGAAAGTTAATTTAATTACATCTAGATATATATGGTATTTCCTTTTATCATGGAATCATGAATCGTCATACAATAGTTCAGTTCAGGAATTATTTTATTGTATTCCTGGAAGTTGCAATTCAGACCTTCTAGTGCGTGCCTTGACCTAAAACTAAAATCAGAAAGTTATAGAAATAACACCAGATCTTAAGATTAATAGCCTTTAAAGTATTCGCGTTGTAGCAGAAATATGTTTTATATTTACAGTGGATGAGGTTGAGAAACATCTACGTAGTCTAAGGACTCAGTTTGGACGGCAGATAAAAGAAATGAAGCATGGAAATTCGGAGAAAGAACCATCACGTCGAGTTCTACGAGTTCTTAGTCGGTTGGAATTTCTAGCTCCATATCTCCGGCACAGGACACCTACTGCCCAATGTCCGTCGGTAAGTGTTTTCCATGTTTGATCATTTATTGTATGCATGCAGAAGTTCCGTTCTGTTTCGCCAGAAAAGACAATAACGGTCAAGTCGTCAGAAAATGTACAATTCGCCTTCACCAATCCTCTCAAATAACCCACTTTAAGGGGCAAATATACGGTTATAGTTTAACATAACCAAACAGATCGTTTGAATTCAACCCTATAGAAAATATACCCATATATAGCTCGAATTTATCATTTTCAGCCCATTTTTGCAGAATTTACTTAAAGGTATACGCGGGTGTCAACGCACACGCCACCTAGCGGCTCCTTTTTTTCTTTGAAATATTTCGTTACCATGATAAGTTGAGATATATTTGTACACGATTCCCAATATCGACATGGTTTATTTTCATTACAGCAGTTTTAAGTCATGTTTCTAAGATTCATTTTTATTAGTTATGCTTATGTTTTTTGGGTTTTATTGGTTATTTCATACTTCAAATGACCATAACTTTTTTTTAAACCCGTCAACGTACAGTTTTTTTTTGATAAATCAGTAGCATGATACCCCAAATATATGTGTAGAAAGTTTTGATGAAAAGTCACCGATCAATTTTATTTTATATAGTAAAACGTGAAAAAAAAAAACATTTTTCCATAGACTACAATGCTAAAGCAATGTTATTTTCAGGCGGCTGTAGAAAAAAAATAAGTCGTTGAGATATACTTTTTTTTTCATTTCTTGCTTTCTTATGTAGTCAGGAATGATCCCTGAACGTTTCATGAAAAAGTCACCGACCAATCTTTTTTCCATTGAACACCCGCGTATACCTTTAATATGTAGAGCTGCAGGTTGTGCAGTTTCTGACGATCTGACCCATTAAGCATTCCTATTTTTCTTTCAATATATTAACTTCCAGGGCTAAAAGTGTATCATCCACTGTAGAATCAATTAACCTAGATCTTAACTCGATAAACTGATGGGGTTTTTCTTTAAACACATTGAAACATACATGCTACAGTGAGTACCAACCGAAATCATTCGATAATAGCAAAAACAAGTGAAAAGGAAAGTTAAAAGAACGGTCAAAGTAGACGCTACTCATTTTGTACATTCATGCTTAACATTTATAATTTGATTTAATGTAATTTGGGTATTTCTGTTACCGTTAACTGTATTAACTATTAGGCTACCGTAGATGTAGAAAAACAGGGAAGAACTGCTATAACAGAGGCTACCACCGTTTTCCTCTTAATTGTAGATATTACAAATTCGATGTACCTGTTGTTGATGGGGAGATAAAGTTAAATAATAATAATAATAACACCATAACTTTTCTCTTACTTTCCAAATGCAACACAAATAAGAAAAGGGATGATTCCGATTCTTCAAGTCGTGAGGAAAGATGGCCATCATTCAAGCAAGAAGATGATTTTGACGATTTCGATGATGAAACAGATGATACGAGTGTCTCCAATGTTAAATCACGAAGTGGGTCTAACGCTGTTATTAACAACACTGAGTCAATGAACTCAATAAGACACATTCCCAGTGATGTAATAATCAAAAAGGAGCCAGACGAGGCAGACCAGATGTCATATTCCTCTTTAGATACAATCATGGACGAAGACACCATGCCTTCCACGTCTGGTGTCAATAATTCATTAACATCTACCACAGAAACTAAAAGATTGAAAAATAGAAAACCACGCCGACGGTCTACGTCATTTGACTCAGAATGTAGTGATACCAAACGCACCCACTATTCCCCATCACGTAGGAAGTCTGCTAGGTTAACTTCACTGAAACATTCTCTACAAGATGTTAAAGATAAGAAGCCAAAATGTGTCAAAAGCTCTGGTGTTGATAGGATTTCTATTGGTGGAAGTCAACCACAAACATTTGCTACGATACCAACTGTACCCTTTGTATCAGCCTACCAACCTTCTCCCTTTCCTGGTATAGTTGAGGAGGGGGATGAGGTGGTCTACTGGGGCAAAATGATAGTCCAGAAACTGAGGCGTATTGAGGAGGCTGACATTAGAGACCATTTAATGATGTATGTTGATCATCTTGTGACTGATGCTATTCGAGGTGAATGGCCACCCCATGAGAGACTATCTAATCCAAAGCCTTCAAAAAGTAACTCCGCTAGTGACTCAAATCTTATCGACCCATCTGAAACGAATGACAACCTCTTGGACGTGGCAAATTCGGTCAGTATCATTTGTATTATCTAGTGATTAGTGATTTTTTTCACTGGTAGAAAGCTAGTTGTCGTTACTCATTGATCCGAAGGAAGACTTCCATCCGTTTTGTTTTAAACTGTAAATTTACTCGTGTAACCCGTCGGACAGTTTCAGACCACTTCGGCCCTTTTTCAGGGTTAAGCTTAATTTTTTTTAAATTATTTCGCGGAATTATTTCTAGCTTTCCTTTAATATAGTGTTTATTTAAATGTGTGAATATCAATTGTATGTGTGCTTTTGTAGTTACTTCCGTCTGTATTTAAATACTCCACTGATTTTTCTACCGCTATTTTCTCTAACACTTTTTGAGCGCATTTTTATTCATGACATTTTTCTCCCATATAGAGGCATCAACCGATCAGACATTGGCAGCTTGAACTTAAACACTCATATAAAAGATGTAAAGAGAAAGTAAGCTTTCTTCGCAATCATTTTCCCTGGCTTTAATTTCACTTTAATACGTGACATCTTTTGATCTTCATAATGATAATCACTAGCAACAACTTTACTGAATTGTGGAATCGAAATGAGAATGTAAGATTTGTATCGACCGGCGTGTATCAAGCTTTCTTATAATTGATTACGAATAATTCTTATCAGGGCCAGAGTTTGGAAGCAGAACGCAACCAAGAGTCGCACAAAGCCAATGTTGGAATATCTTCTAAAACAACTCACCAAGAGCCTTCAAATGATTCTACTAGGTAACTGACGCGCACTTAATAACCAAATGGAGCGGAGGGGCATTTCTGAGGAGACGACACCTTTTTTGGACCTTCTGGCATGTAAAATGACAAGAAATTTTGTTCATATTAAGAGCGATTTTTTGAAGCAGACTAAAATGAATCTTACAGACTACCGTACGGTACCTGAGATGACTCCACAGATTGGCCAAAAAAGACCGAAATGAAATCGGTATTAAAAGATCCATGTTTAAAATGAATTTAGTTCGAATTTTGCTTTGAACCCGACGAAATCACGTTTCATCATCACGTTCAGGACTGAATTGGTCTGACGAAATTGACCCATCGCTCCATTCTTTGCTAAAGTGCGGAATATTAGTATTTTGCATTAGGCTCAACGCTTTCTAGCTCTAAGTGAAGATTATGTAAGGTTTTGGATCTATACAATTTAAGACGGTCTCTTGGATCCATGACAATCTTAAGGGAGAAGGTTTCCATCACTTAAGACTCCATTATTGAAAATAATCTGACTTATTTGTGAAAGTGTAGCTATATAGACATAATAAGCTATATATGTAACTGCTTCTTAAAATGTGTTCATACTTTTTCCAGAAAACATTCTTCATCAAAACCTAACAACACTGACAGAAATAGCGTACTTCCTGATCTAGGTAAGTTTGAAATTGTTTTAAAACAAGTTTTGCCACCGAATTATTCTGGTGTTGTACTGTCAGTCATATGTATACATCTATAAGGGTGAAATCGCCAGATAATGTACAATTTGCCTTCACCAATCATCTCAATTGATCTAAATCTAAGACAACAATAAGGTTCAAAATTAAGTTCAACATGACTAAATAGATTGTTTGAAATAAGGCAATATCAAATATACTCAGATATACCTAGCATTCACCATTTTTCAGTCTAATGTAATACAATTGACCAAATGTGTAGATCTGCCGATTCAGGATTGTACATTTTCTGAAGATCTGCCCCATAAATGAAACGTCACAGAGACGATAATTCAATATTCAACATTGTATTGTATATCAGCTGTATTATATATAGCTTTAATAATTCAGTTCATGGCAAAAAAAAACAGTTTCTTGACGATTGGAGTGCTATGATGTAAAAATGCCTGTATGGGCCAGATCATGTTCTCACTGCTAGCTCTCCTGAGTTGCTCACCCAAGGCTCCCGGAATCTATCAACTACATTTAACATCTAGTATTATTCCTCAAAACATCCTATTCTATAGACAATTTATATTCTATCTTTTACAGACAAGACTGTGCCCACTGCTCAAGAGGAGAGTCAAGGGAACGCTGATATACTCGAGGACTTGCAGTTCTACATTACACAGAATACAACTAAGCCGGGCGGTATGGAAGTGTGCGTCGATTCTGTGGAGTCTGCTGTAAATGCAGAAAAGGGGGGTAAGAATTTATTCTCAAGTTTACAAAATATTATAGAAATCTCCCAGGGCTTAAAAACAACCAGCTAAGGGTTATGTGTATCTTTGTAACTGGTATTGGTATAAGTTTTATTTCCACATACATTTACATGGAAAAAGGAGGTAGTTTCTACTTTCGCAGTCCTTCCAGCTACTCCCTGTGTATACATTACAAGTTAGATAGTATATGTTTAAATATTACAAGATACTTATACCTAATGGCCCGATGGCGGTTTGTAATAGATTGAGACGTCGGATCAAATCGCATGACACCCCAAAGGGGTGGAGTGCGATTTGACCCGACGTCTCGATCATTTACAAACCGAACAGAGGGCTATTAGGTATTTATTACTTACTAAATCAACAAGAGAACTTGATTTTAATAGTATTTTACCTTGGTTTCCATGAATCTTGTGGATATTTGGCTCAAATAGCACATACTAGGTGCTATTTGACTTTTCATATAACACCCCTGAATAGCACCCCTGAAATCACATACATATGTAATAAAAAGTCAAATAGTACATGGTCAAATACCTCAATACTCCTAGTTACTGATCTAGGAGTATTGTGGTAATATTTAGTAAATCTTGTTAAATTAGACTGATACTAGGTATATTTGATGTTGCCTTAATTCGAACAATCTGTTTGGTTATGTTGGACTGAATTCTGAGCCATAATTTTGTCTTAAATTTTGATTATTTGAAAGGATTGGTGAAGGGGAATTGTACATTTTCTGGCGATTTCACCCATATACTACCTGTTTTTACCATTGGGCCGTGGGATGAGGGATTAACTGAAATACCTCCATTTTTTCACAGGTGCCTGTCGCGTAGAATTGTGTGCTAATCTAATGGAAGGAGGTACCACGCCCAGCATAGGTAGGCTATTCTTTTGAAGTTATATAATACTGTGTTTTTATTCCGATTAAACATTTATACAATCAGAATAGAATGCAATCATCTATCGGAGTAGTTCCTCCAGAAGGATCCTAAAGCAATATAGTAGTAATAATTTCTTGTAGTCTCACATACCGTTTCACAAAATACAGATTCAATTGATATCTTTACATACAAAAGCAAGATGTGGTAATGTTCACTATACTAACTCTTTCTATAGAACCTTGACATACCATCAATACCCCTATAATGTCCCCTTTATATTTAAAAATCATAATGAGCGTAGAAGATTGAGTATACATTGGTAAAAACATGATAAAAATATCAATATTCCTTTTCCATATATTGAGGGTGGGGAGCGACAACTTAAGGGAGAAAACTCTTGTCTGAAACACATCCAAGGTGGATATGGCGTTTTTTTCCAGTATTGATGTAACTGTAATTTTCTTGCCCTAAATGAATAAAAAAAATTATCTATTTTCTCTCCCAGGTATGCTGAAAGTTATGAAGAAGCAAGTGGCGATTCCGGTATTTGTAATGATACGGCCACGTGGGGGCGATTTCCTCTACTCTGACTCTGAGTATGACGTCATGAAAAGTGACGTCCAACATTTGAAGGAGGCGGGGGCAGACGGAGTAGTGATTGGTTTACTCACCAGGTGAGTGAATCTTATCTGTTGTTGTATAAGGTTTTGCGAGGCGATTTAGTTCAGCACTTATAGCTGGTCGTCCACTAACCCCCGGGGTAGTATACTACCATCTATTCCTGAGAGGAAACATGCTAACGGGTGATGCGTGTTGAATACATTGTATTAGTAATGAATCTTTAACGTGCATAGAGTCACAGACAGATATATAAATGGCTGGCCTTTGATAAAAACCTGATTTGTTAGTGGAAGACCAACTTTAGGAGCTAAGCTAAACAGGCTGGTAAAACATGATACATAATAGATGGTAGTATACTACCCCAGGAGTTAGTCGGGGACCAGCAGCTGGACTAAACAGCCTGGTAAAACATAATATAATAGATGGTAGTATACTGCCCAGGGGTTTGTGGAAGACCAGCTATAGAAGCTGAGCTGAACAGCCTGGTAAACATAAAACAGAGTGCAAAGTTAGGTTTATTCTAATTTATTATACACGCATTGCTCTGAAAACAACGTATCTAGAGTGAGTTACGCATAGTGCATATTTCACTAGTTATTTACGTGGGGTTGCCATGACAAGCAATCTGGGTTGTTTTTTTACTGAGACTACGGGTACAATTAAAATGTATGACTCAAGTTTTTTCTATTTTCATGATTGAAAGCATGTATAATAAATCTGTAAACCTGTATACAGTATAACTTTCTGGATAACCTGTTTTACAAATATTGTTGTGTTGACACTGCATTGATATTATCACACACGCGAGAACTTCAATAATATTGAATCTATATACTGGGCCATCGACCCTATTCCAATGTATTCACCTTTTAACAATATGAATGTAAAATAATATCTTTTAATAAATTTGTTTAAAGCGATGGTGCGGTCGACATGAGTAGATGCCGTGAATTAATTGGTAAGTTTTATTTCTTTTAAACATCAGTTGATTAGATTTTACATATTATCAGAGTTGTATATAGCTCTGATATTATGATCGACTATTATTTTCTGCTTCCATTTTCTCATTAGTAATTGCTATGATCAGTTTCGCCATAAAATAATTGTATTTCTTTCCATAGGTATTGCCAAGCCTTTGCCAGTCACATTTCACCGAGGTGAGTTTCTGAAAGCTGGTAATATTTCTTCTACCATTTTTTATTCGTATTTATTGGCCAAGTAGTGTACATCCCGGTGTGGCCGCTAAAACGTTCTTCCCACCATTTGCCTTAATACTAAGGTTAATACATCAATTTCTAATTAGTAAATTAATGAAGATGAGTTTAATAGTAGGGAGATTCCGCAAGCAAATCTATCTCAATTACTTAACTGTATCCGTAATACCTCGCATTGTTATGTATAAAAACATTTTTAGATCAAACATTTTGCTTGATATGTTACGTTACATTACGTATTAGCAGAGTTATACATATATGTATAAAGCTCGGCTTCCACTTACACGTCGGTCGGTACCACGCGGTCACCGTCGAACGGTGCCATGGCACATTTTGACCGACGTGTAAGTGGATACCGAGGCGACCGTCGGACGGTCGCATGGGACGGTTTGACCGTCCATACCTCCCGTTTGACCGTCCATGCTCCGGTCAAAGATGTCAGGGGGTACTTCTTTGACCAGCGGGGCAGCCGTCAAGGGCAACGGTCAAAAGTGACCAAAGCAAAAAACTTTTTTTTTTTAGGTATTTATGGTCATACTGAAGTTTATCATTATCTCTGATACCTCTGGTTGACTCATGTGAATATTTTGCAGTACATTTGGACATTTATTCTAAGTTTATTTTTTATCATTTCACTTGATTTTGATTAATTTAGGGACAATTTGGGCATATTTTACTGCCTATTTAGATATGTGGGTGTTTTCCTGGTGCCGAATATGCTAATGACCATTTTGGTGAATGGTTTGGAGTTCACCTGTACATTTATTTTTATCATTTCCATTGATTTATGATTAATTATTGGTATTTCTAGTGATTATTTCGACTTAAAAAGTGTAAATATGTATGAGTATTTGTTAGTATTAAGTAATATTTTCACCCTGAGCATTGTATTATTGCCACCTGTGTCGAATTCGGTGAAATTCTCTTTTATTCAGACTAAATTCGGCGTTCACATATTGGGCCACTGTGTCGCCATTTCTCATCGGATTGGAATACTTTAAAAAGCTCTGTGATGCTGACATGTTCCCAGTTCGTTTGGTATACAATATAAGTTCATAGCCGTAATTAACTTGCCTGTACAGACGTTAATTAATAATTTAATACGATGATAAATGTTATTTTGGCTAAAATAAAACGTTCCAACGAATACATCTTCTAACAGCCATAAAAAGAAAACTTTTGATATTTGATCAACTCTTTTTTGCATAAACATTTAAGATCGTTGACTTAATATCCAGAAGGAATCTCATGATTCCAACATCATTCTTCGATCAGTAAATTATAATTGTATGAAAAGAATCCATACGAATACACGTTTCCGACGAATATATATGTTCAAAAACTGGCTGGAAAATACACCTTTTGTATTCCTATTGCCAACTATTGTCTCCTAACGAAAGGATTTGCTATTTATTCCATTTATATTTAGGTCTTTTTATTCAGAAAGGATGTATCAACGACTACACCATTCCATACAAATACATCATTGAGCTGATGTATTCGTATGGAATGGTGTATTCGTATGGAATGGTGTATTCGTTGGAAACGCTTATGCGATTTTATATAAAGGTGCTTATGTTTTGAAGATATATTTGCATTAAAAAGTATTAAACGTCCACATCTTTATATCAGGATTATTAATTATTGGGTTATGATGAAAAAAAAACGCTCCATACATATACATGTATTCGTATGGAATCGTTGACCAGGCTCCTATGATTTGGAGGCTTGTATCTGGAAAAATAATTGACCCAGGTCGTGGCAAATTGAGAGTCATATAGCCTGATCCAGGACTTATAAATATGGACACAATCAAAGTATATTTTTATTTTCACCAAAAATCTCACTAAAATTTCTGGAATCAACCATTTACCAATAGAAGGAGTTGGCTGTGACGGCCGCTCTTATGTCTGAAAACGCTTAAAACGATGAGTTTCTGAAAAGGTAATATAGGGAGGGGGGGGGGTCTGGTAGATCTGAGAACCAACAATTTTGATTTTCTCCACTAAATACCAATAAATAATCATAATGAATAATAGAAATATTAAAAATTAATGTACAAATTAACTCCAAAATATTGACCAAAATCAGGGACCCGCAAAACGCGCACAAATCGAAATATTCAGTAAAAATGGCAAAAATTCTATATAAATCAATTTAAACGATAAAAATAAATGTACAAATATACTCTAAAGTTCACATAAGTGAACAGGAATGAACAGGAGGCTCATCAAGATCATAAGCACCTTTGGTTTGGCAAAAAAAACCAGACAAAAACAATTAATTTAGAATTCGAATTGATTAATGATTTAAATAATAATCATTGTGAAGGTACATATCAATATTACATAATATGCAGATCTATCAGGAACAATAAAAATAATATAAGAAGTCCCACTAGCCCACTCTCTCTAGCTGCTGAAAATCCAGTCCCATAACACAAGGCAGTGAACCTGGCTCTGTTTGCCAAGCCTATTTTCTAAATATATATTTCAAATTAATATATCTAGTAATATCAAGGAGAGTTTGGTAGAGTCTGGAGATCGATGCTTTGCTAATGTATATGCAGAAATATGACCAGAAATGTCCATACAGTAATAAATAAAAAGTCTGGTGGTCCCTGGGGGACCGTCCGACGGTGACCATTCTGGCACTTTTTGACGTGTATGTGTATACCGAGGACGGTCAAGAGCGACGGTCAAAAATGGCCATGGGTGGTCACCGTTCGACCGTCGCCACTGGCCACTCTTGACGGTGGTCACGTTTGACGTGTAAGTGGAAGCCCTATTTAACTCTGTTATTAGATACCCTAATGTTTACCATCATTTAATATTTCAAGATCCATTGTTAGCGACTTATGACACATTTTCCTATAACACATTACATTTATATGATAATATGTCCTGCTAGCTTAGCTGCCTTATCTGACTGGTGTATTATGCTGTATTCAGCCATAGATATGTGTCGGGATATCAGCCAGGCCATGGAGCACGTGATCAAGCTAGGCTGCTCGCGCATCCTGACTAGTGGTGGTGAGGCTTCAGCCCTGGAGGGGGCGCCAGCTATAGCCTCCATGATTACCCAGGTAGGTCTTTATATTTTTTTTTCGCACAAACATATTTATTCAGAATTTTTAACCGTCTCACAGCAATAGTGACTTTCGTTCGGTTCCTGAACTACAAAGTCACTTTAATAATTGTGGAACGACTATTGCGTCAATATTTTTTTCATTTCTCATTTCTCTCATTTCCACTTTCAACTTTAAAAATATGCGAAGTGATAGCAGTATATTTACTCGCTAACTGTAATTTCTGATTAGGCTTTTGCTGTCCTCTCAAATATGATTCTGTCCTTTAATGTTGCTCCTAAAATCTAAAATATACCAAATAATGTAGATAACAAAATTTGTATTTTTTTAAAAATAGCTATATTACAGTTAGTATCTCCATGATACTTTCTCCCTGTATTTAATTATCTTACGTAAACAATTTAGAGGAAAATATCATTTTCATTATTGCTATTTAAAAACGAAATGAATAATTATCTTTTTTCTTGTAGGCTGCCGGTAGAATTACTATTGTCCCAGGTATGTTTTACACAGAGTACCAAATACTACTATAAATGCTGTAGCTTCAATGAAATAATACCCTTGGCTGGTAATAACGTAGTTATTTATATTATAAGAGATACACTCGTTTGTAAGTATTTCACAGTTTTAAGGCTTCGCATTTTAGAATCAATTTTTAAAAAATAATTAAAATCTTTTAATTCCTGTATCCGAAATGGTAAATCTCCTACACCTTTTAGCCAGTCTTGCGACATAAAGGGCCTAGTCCACTTAGCCGATTCTCATGCGATTCTCACAGAATGTAGTGCAAAAGTGTCCTCTGCGGCGCAAAATCGTATGAGAATCGGCTTGGTGAACTTTACAGTGTGCCCTCTTGGTATTGTTTTTAATCAATTTTCCACTATTTAGGTGGTGGAATTCACGAACGAAATCTGGCAAGGATCTTGGACAGTACTGGAGCTAAGGAGTTCCATGGGTCGGCGAGGTCGGCCATTTCCTCGGGCATGTCCTACCAGAGGTCCGGCATCTGTATGGGAGCAGCTCTCTCCCCGCCCGAGTTCTCCATCAAGATTAGCAACGCTAGCAAAGTGGAAGATTTTCTAACCATTGCCCAAACATGCTGGAATAGGTAATGTCGGTATTACGTACAGAAATTCTGTATTAAATATAAAAAATAATTAATGTATCAATATGCGAGGGTCAATATGGAAGTTGTCATTGACGATATATAACATTATTCCTCCATATTTCTCCGAGGTATATATATCTCAGGTAGGCTTGAACACCTACAATCAAGGTCCCCTTGATGGTTCGATTACCTGTCGATAATAAATATCGATCTATCAATTGTGGGTATCTTTCTCGAAACCATGTGAGATGTTACATAGGTTATGAGTCACATAAAATTATATTCAGTTATTCAATTTTGCAGACAAGTTTATATGTGAATTTTATGAATACTATCCATGGGCATGGGAGTAAATTCAGGTTACAATTTTTAGGTAAAAGTTTCTGGATGACCCTCTGATCTTAGGTTCCTGTCTAACATTGATTTTTTAAAGGTATGGGCATTATTATAATAATTTAAATTTTATTTAGATAAATGCTATTGGAATAGTTTGCAACAAGTTCGGTTACAACAATGTAAAGAAAGATGTTATATTGTCACTTCATGAAATAAATCAATCGTCAATTATAAGATTTCCATTAACAAAACCATAATTTTACTGGAGATCGATATCTTGGATAATTTCTTTGACTTTTATGTCGGTGACATTTTATTCCATGAACGCTGTTGAACCTATGTTATTAATTAGATTTGAATAAAAACAAACGAGGATGTTGTATATTTTTGTGATTTTGTTTACTCATTAATATACTTCGCTTCGTGAAACATCTTACTGGCATCAGGGAGGTGTACACATAAAGGGAGGAGAAACAGATTTAAGGCTTGGCCTCACCACTTCTTTATTTTCTTAGAGGTGTACATTCTATTTAGAACTCAACCAACTTCATGTTAGTTTATTTTTAATCCCATAATAGTGTCCACTAAAATGAGTTTAAATAAAGCCTAATAATTAAATTCGTGATCTCTGCGAGGCCTGCAAAGCCTGAACTTTGAAAAAATGAATAAAAAAAATGGTCAAATTGGTTTGAGGGGTTTGAAACTGAAATATTTTTAATCGGCCTCGAATTTTAAGAAAACTAGCACATTTCCCCCCTCCAACTTAGATAATAATGAGTGCTTAATTTCTTTAAATATATTAATGTTCCTGGTTATGACAATAACTTAAGAAATTAAGATGTGATTTTAACGGCCTTGAAAATACACATATGCTGGAAAAGCCTTGAATTGGTGTGACCAAAACCGCAGAGACATTGTAAATTAAAATTCAAGTGAACATAAGATAGGCTAAATTTGTATAGACCATAGCCTATCAACGCAATGTGTTTAAATCGAGCGAGGCCAACCTAAAACATTGAGTGTATGGCTTGTTGCGTCTCCCTCTAATCCACCCCCTTGTTATATGGTAGCAAACGTGTAAACACCCTTACATCTTTCAATGTTAGCTATTCCTATCACTCTTTGGTGTAGTACTGCAATAGACCACTGTTCAAAACATCCACCGTGAAATACTGCTTCAAATCTTCACATTATATTACAAAGAGAAATGCCGGCATATGAGACAGCTCCTCTTTCCAACTTTGCCGTTTTCACTCTTCAATTTAACTAGAAATCCAAAAATCCCCCTAAGTGTATATGTATATCAGGATGGTAGCTTTATATTAAAAATGATTATGTTGCTTCATAATCATTTTATAAACTTTGGATTTCAAAAACAAAGCGATATGAAAAGGGACGGTATGCTTAGCATTACATGCAGTAAAAAATATCTTGTTAAAAATATATATTGGAAGATTTAAATATCATGGAATCACGGCATTTCTGCATACTATCAATACTTTCATGGTGCAAAATGGCGACTGTTCAACCCTACGTACATCTACACAGACTATTACTCAAACATACATATTTACATAGAGAAAGTAATACAGATTATACACGATATTTTATGTACAATGCCAAGCACAATCAAGGAACTTTCACACAACGCTCTGAATAAGTACGAAGTACAGGTCTTTAAAAGAATTAGCCTATTTTAAACAGACCAGCCCTCTATGGGGATACAAATGTTTAATTCAATATGAATTTGTGTTAATATCAAAGGTTTAGTGGCAATTTGTGAAGAACAATACCACTAAAAAACATGGGCTAGTGACACATATAATATTTAACGACTGGTCGGATTTAATGACCATTAATATCCTATTAAATTAGTGAATGTAACCACAAATAATGAAAATTACGATAACATCCAGGTTTACAAGAGCAATACTTGGTCTACTTTTTCTCCTTTGACCGTTGTCTTCAAAACTACTACACATGGTGTTTTTATAATTATATATCTTGCATATCATTGTGCAAAACCATATATCGACAAAAATGGGTTACATTGTCACAGATGTACCCTAAATTGAATAAGATAGGTACAAACTATTGAATATGAACCTATGTCACCAGACAGTGCCCACTCAATGTAATACTTTTCAATGTGTGACAGTCGGACCTTGTAGCACTGAGTGAATCAACTGAGTGATAGACTTGCTTGAACCTAACATACCTTTTGATATAAACCCTGGTCAGTTTAGTTTCTCATTCGGCAGCCCCTAGAAAGGGCTTAGAGGCTGTATATACATATATAGCCTACTATAAACGTATTAATGTTCGCGCAGTATTTATTTTAGCGCACCCACCTTTGTGCGTGAAAATAAATCCTGCGCGAAAGGTAGAAATTGTGAGACTTCCTTGCTGCGCGAATTCAAATCCCCGCGATATGTGTCAAAGTACTTAGTGCGCGAAAATGTATCTGCGCGAAAATAAATACGTTTACAGTATGGTATGTGGGGAAGTTCCCCACAGAGTGAACCACAAGGCTTACAGAAAGCTCAAAATATTTAGAACTAATGTGGGACTTGCACACGCTATGACGTGAAATGAATATTATTTGACGTCGTGAACAACATTTCTTGCCCAAAATGTTCTCGTCATGCTTTGGTGCACCACCAGGTGGCCTGTTACCTTTTTGCTCTGGACACTCTTGCAATTAGGATATCTTAGGAGGACTACTACTGGGGTATAACAAATGTGATGTGCTATAGAAAAATGAGTCACAAGTCGCAAAGAATTATATTTTTCACAAAAAAATTCCACAAGACCCCTTGGTCAGAATGTTTTCATGTTTGGAGTGAATGTATTAAATATATCCATGCATTTCATAGCTCATCCTAGAGTATATTTAGCTACTTTACTAGTAATTTGTCCATCCAGATATATTGCAAAAATGTTTTTCAAAAGTAAAAATATCAAACATGAAATATAGAAGACTTATCTTTTCTTATCTCATCTTTTCAAATATGATATTTCAAACCCCATTTTTGCGATTTCACTTGTTACTCATTTTCCTGTAACACATCACAAATGATTTGGCCGTCTATCACCCCATAATCGTCCCAAACTAGTTCTAACATTGGACAACTCGGATTTATTGCAGATACTATTACCATTGCATCATTCACATAGAGCTCTTACATACAATATCTTAGTATAGCACCACGAGCTTCAAAAATACTGAAATTTGGTGGTTTCTTTTTAAAATAACTATCCATTCTGATATGGATCTAGTGGTACAAAATTGGATCCACTTCGAAAGTCTCATTAAAAACAGGTCGACTTTTCTCTCCAGGGTTAACATGGCGAGTTGTGATAAGATATTCGACAAGCACGCTTTTGTATGGGGGCATTTTGAGAACACATACGGTTAGGCACATGAAAAAATAAATAAGCATTATTCAAACTTTTATCTTCTTGGCTACTTCTTCCCTGTTTGTACAATACTATACACCCACACGTTAAGCCTTTATTTGGTGATTCTGGTCACTCTTTCTTAAATTAGAACTCAAAATGACATATGATCATGTGTAATTATAAACTATTAGCAATCATCATCGGGCATATTAAAATCTTAAGATTAATACAAGAAGGAATACATCTAAAAATGTCGTCGTTCTCACGACTCAAAAGGATTTTTTGATTTGTCATATTCTCCTGCGGATTTCTGTAATTCATCCTGGATATCACTGACGTCATAAACAAGCTCCTTGGATTCGTCAAGGTCGTCGTCACTTGAGAAATTGTCAAAAGATTCCTGTCGGTAATAGTCCCTCGATTCTCTGGCCTCTTCATCGTCACTGAACTCATATTTATCAGCTACGCTCTGCCGGGCGGGTTTGGGAGGAGGGTGTGTGGGGTCTACTGTCAACTTGTAGCCAGTTTCTCTCTCGATGTCAGAGAGAAGAGCTTGAGACTCGGGGTCAGGGTCCCTCAACTCCTCGCCCTCCTCTGCCTCTGGCCCTGAATGCGACGCTTGGGGCGTGAGGCGGTCCGCTTCCGGTTTGTCGTTGTCGTTAGTGACGTTAGTGGGACGGTCCTTTTTGAAGCCTGCAGTAAAGGTGCTAAGCTCTATTTCACTACCGCTTGGTGAGTCCTACAAATTAAAGAAGTTTAAAATTGAAGTAGAACCTCATGAATTATGAATAACTGGGGTAGTAATGTGGTTTGGGTGAAAACAGAAAATTTAGATATCATTTGAAACTTCATTATCGGTTTTTTTCATGCCGAACTGAAAATGACATTTTACTTCACATTCCTTCAATCAGAGCAAGGTACCCAATAATTTCATTTCAGTACAAATAGTTGAAATCAATACAAAGTTTAGAGGGTATGGGTGTTATATTGGGGTTTGAGCTTAATCATGCAACAAAGAACGAGAAGGGGTAATTACGGTTTTATCCTATCTAGGTAAGTATCCAAAGCATTAATAGAAATTTCTCTCAAAACTGGCCATGAATGGAAAACTTGCTTAATTCACGTGTGTTACTCTTACATTTAATAAAATACTCAACAAGACTTAAATCGTAATATTTGTGTTGCAAGAGGATTATCTACAGTGCAAATGACTCATAGACATTGTGCACATTGCAATGAAAGATAAGACATTAAATTGTACATTATTCACAAGAATAAACAGAAAGAAATGAAATAAATTATCAAGAACATGTTTGTACAAGCCTTCCAGCCTAATATCAGATTGTTTTGATATTTCTAGGAAGCCGATATCACGTGTTATTAATTGCCCATACCATCACACCATCGCCACACAACACACAATACTTCTTTTAAGCAATCCATTTAATGAATATCCAGTTTTATTTCATTTATCTATGTATTGTATGTAAAGATATAGAGGTTGGATTATTATGGATCTTGAGCTTGCTAGGACTTAGATAAAGCCACTGGCCGGTATTTTATGAACGCTTAGCGCTGCATTATTCACATAAAAGGGATCTTGACAATTAGTATTGGGGGCGTCATAGACCCTAGAGGACCAAGACAATGGTGTTGAACATCACGTCCATTCCTGTCCGCCTATATGAATATATACAGTGGAACCTCTCTATTAAGACCACCCTTGTGACTGAATGCTTTTTGGTCTCATAACGAGGTGGTCTTTTTAAATCTAATAAGAGGGAATAATTCGGGACTGGGAGAAACTGGTCTTAATTGAGGGGTGGTCTCTATAATGAGGTGGTCTTTATGTGAGGTTCCACTGTATAACTTTATACGAATATAAACTTATATTGCATTAGATTTACTTGTAGTCTTTTTTTCATGATCTATTGACGGCAATGTCAAACGTATGGAAGAATAACAATACTTGAATATCGAATTCTATGTGTAATGTGCTGAACATATTCTCTGAATTTCATCTCTGAATCGAGTTAACACAAAAGTGACAATTTAAGGAACTGATATACATGTATGAGACGAAATTAATTAAATGGTACATTTGTGTGCAGACATATTCTACATTAAATTCACTTCCAATATATGCCATTTCTGTGATATTGTTTAATTAATAGAGTAGGATTAATACAGGTTGCAAGAAATTGATTATAATCATATGATTACATGCACATGTATATATACTGTGGTGACACATTCTATTATTTGTTCAATTGGAAATGGACTTTTATTTACAGATAGGATTTAATACAACTTGCAAGGAAAGGAATGTTTTTCTACATTTTATCACATGCAAGACCATTGTTATCTTATAATAAATTATACACACTATATAATGCACTACAGAACCAGACGCCCCCATAGATGTGGTTGTTGAGGTATACAGGCGTTTTGTTATCCATATTCGGAAGAAAGAGTTGTCATTAAAATGTAAGTTCACTCTGGGTCTGGGAGACTCTAAAGACCCCACCTACCTTTGGCTCAGAGATAGGTTTATAAATAGGATCATCCACCTCGCCGGTAAATGGATTGGGTGGGGGCGGTGCCCTTCTCTTCTTCTTCTTTAAAAGCTGGCAACATGCCAAATTTCCAAAATCTGAGTTTGATTTGTGCCGGTATCTTTTGTGTTTAAAATTTGGGTTTTTTCTCTTTGCCAATTATTTTTTAAATAGCAAGCTCACAAACGTTTTAAATGATATGAACTCAGAGCATGTTTGATATCGAAATCATACATTTTGAAATATGCTTAAAATGTAATTTTGTGGTTTTAAATAACGATAAGAAAAGAAGGGGCATTTGAAAGTGTTTATAATGGCAGGACTATGCATGCAGCCTCAAGCAATTTTGTTCCTAATTATATCTAATTCATGCCTTTAATGATATACTTATAAAATACTTATGATACATGTTATTACAATTAATAAGCTTTCCCATATATATACGATTCACAGTTCTCAAAATGTACTTGAATAAGCATGCGTAGGCTAATTGCAATGCCGTTCTGTAAAATCATGAATTTGATGTTCATCCGCAAAAAAATATCGCCAAAGCACGCCTTTGAAACTCCTGTAAACCAGATATTACTCTGTTTGTTTGAATAATATTTGATCATTTTCATCAGAAAGGCTTCAAAATCACTCCAAAATCAGATTCTTCTGCTTCATTTCCAGTCGTGGATGATGATTTAGAATCAATAATACCAAGAATAACATGCCAAAGGGAGGTGTACATAGGTGATATTGCTAGAAGCTATAACTTTTCCTGATGTTACTGTTGCTTGGAAATGAAACAAATGAAGTGCTGCGTTGAACATACCTGCTCAAAATACTGAATTGCATTGGGGTTTGAGAGACCGTCAACCTCTCCGCTAAATGGATTTGGTGGGTGCGGGGCTTTTTTCTTCTTGTTATTTGAGAGCTGGGAAACGGACAACCACCACAGCATAATGAGTTAAATTTGCCTCAATATTCATTATATTAACTAGAAGAAGACAACCATATTAAACTAAAACATTAAGCTAAAATCGCTTATAAATATCGCTTCTGGAAGTCTTCACTTCGCTAGAACCAACCAACAGGCAAATTTAACATTTCTAAATTAAATCCAACATATTTGAGGAAATAAATAGTAAAGCCTTGAAATACTGAAGCATAAATATGAGTCTATCACCCAGGCTTTATTTTACTCTAAGTAAAAGTATATAACGCGATAGAAGCTTAGATTTATTATTTTCTTCGAAATTAATATATTTCCTATAAATACAAGAGTGTACCTGTTAAGTTGCCATAATAATAATCGATTAATTAATAGCATATCAACGACATTTGGAGAGGAAAATAATTGATCCTAAATCTAGCACTACACTAGCAAGCATTCTGTTTTTACCTTTTGGTAATAATCGTTGGAATCCTGTCTAAGAGGAAATGTGTCATGCTCTCCAGTGAAAGGATTAGGAGGTGGTGGAGCTCGTCTTTTCTTCCTGTCTGAGTTAAGGTCGTTTTTGTCATTTATGTTGTTGTTTGCAAGTGCTGACTGATTCTGAGCAACAAAAGAGCAACAAAAAAAGGGTAAGTGAGGTTTCATGTTAGTTCCCAGTGGTCGCATGTTATACTTCGGGGTGCAAAGCGTAAATTAAGGTGATGAAACGTGAGATGAATATATACATGTTCCCTAAGTTTTGCTTCCAACCAAGGAGGTAGATTAGAGGGAGTAATATCATGCCATACGTGATGTGCTTCTGGGCAAATGAGTCACAAGTCGCAAAAAATGTATTTTGAGATCATCATATTTGAAAAGATGAGATCAAGCCGATTCCAATGATAGTAAACATTAAGGACTTCTAAGAAGTATTTCTACATTTTATGTCTGGTATAAATGTGTTTGAAAAAAGGTTTGCAATATTTCGGGAGGGGGGTGGTGCAATTACCAGTAGAGTAATTGAATGTACTCCATAGGATGATATTTGAAACGCAAGGATATATTTAATAGACTGTCATCAGATTTGGTATATGCATTTATATAACTTAAGGCGCTAAATCCTCCAAACATCTGAACATTCGAACAAAGAGATCTTGTGAATAAATGACTTTGGAAAGTATCATTTTTCGACTTGTGACTCATTTTCCTGAAACACATCACATACAAGCAATGCTTGTAGCTTGGCCTCGGCACACTTATAGATAACACGCATGTGATGTCATTATTTCTTGTTTTATTTGTGTTGCTTTTATTAGTTTTAACCAAGCTATATCTATTTCAGCTCAGACAATTGTTTTGTCACTAGTAGTTCTTCCACTGGGAAGCATGTTTTTTTAGATTTTTCAAAGCTTCTGCAAATTGTGTAAGGTTTTATGGGGGGGGGGGGAAAGCCTTCCCATACTAAGAATAGTACATTTATGTAATGTAAAATGTAAAAAATTAATGATAATACAATTCATGAAAAATATAATTTTAGAATTGGTACTTTATACGCGCTACAGCATTCTACTATAGCTGGGTGAATTGAAAACATCGCGTCAACCCAGCATAAAGGATACAACAATTTTGTTAAAATCTTATAATAGTAAATAGTTGAAAGGAAACTAAACATTCTAAAACAATAAAATTGCGAGGCCAAGACACAACAAGCTCTTCTCCCTTCACCAACTCCTCCTTGTTCTAAATGAAAAGAATATCAGAAAGTTATTTGTGTATAACCTTAGCGGACTGTGTGTGTATAAAAAAACCTAACTTGAAATAAAAATGTCCAAAATCTGCATGAAAGAAGCGATTGGTTGAGTGCTAGATGTCCTGCAATATACTTACCAATGTGGGTCCCCCAATGAGGAGACTGGCATCACCAGAGAAACGGTAATTATGTGTTGTTGCTGCTTTTTCATTCAGATATCTTGGGTTTTCAACTATCGCAAACCTTTCCCTACAACGAACAATGTATCACATCTCTATTGATTAACCAGGAACAGCTAGAGCAATGGTGTGATATTATCGGGTTTTGCTGGATAAAGCTATTGCAATATTTGCCGATTGTTTGACCTAATGAACCTATAGTATTATGTATAAACATATTAATTATGTTACTGACACACGATATTCATAAACACATTCACAATCATATTCATAATTATACAGATTCATAATTATACAGTCAATGTTATGCAATGTAACGTCATCATAAGTGAGGTAATGATACGTAATAAATGGTATGACAATTTTATAAGATAAGATAATATAAGATAATTCTTTATTTTGCCATAATCGGCGTGAAGTTGGTAAAAAGGTTGTGAACTTCTTAAATTAGCGTTCTTCCAGTTCATGCCTTGCTTGTTACCTTGAAATAGTTACAATTATGTCTGGAAATCACTCATCTATAAACACATACTTATCAATACTTCTGTTCAATCATAATCATCAGTTTTATAATTGATTATCTGTTTTCTTCTAGCAAGATTCTAAAAAAGATCAAATTAAATGATTACATCTGGCCTCTTTGTAGGACATTAATCCATAACGTAATTACTAGCCATGTTATCCTTTTTTATAGGAAACCAACAACATTTTATCCAGGGTCCAGGAAATAAATCAAAGAGTTCCTGGATATTATCCAAATATTTTGACCATAAAAAGTCCTGGGTTGATAACAAAAGGAACAGCTGGAACACCACCGATAGTCAGGATATAAATGCTGAGTAAGCTTTCCATTTCACAATTACCATGGAAACAACCCATGCTTTATCTCAGTTCTCCAAATACAGGAACATTCACTTCCATGTGCAGTTTGCATGTCAGCAGATATCCAGAAACTAATTGCTGTGGATATTTTAGATGAAAGGCACATTTGACCCTGATACCAATATACAGGACGCTAATATTTATCTATAAAGAGTAATATTAAAAATACGTATCATCAGAGATCAGTATTAAGGTTTACATATATGCTTATAATTATTTGGGAAACAACAGATTGCTCTAAAAGACTTCCCAGAAATAGAATCAATATGTTTCAGTTCTGCACATGGAATTCCTTTTGTCATTTCCATTCTGGTTTTATAATAATTCATCATAATTTTCAACCTAATCGTATTTATTACTAGCTGTTGTTTAAAATTAAGCTTTAATTTATAGAATCATTGTGGAAATGTCAGGACAAACTAAACCACAAATCTCAATTTTAAAAAATCAAGATCCTCCAGAATGGATTGGGTAGATGATTTGAAGATTATAATATAATTGTTGAGAACTCTTGTGGTTTAACTATTTATGGTAGTGATTTCTGCTCTTGTAGTTCATGTCTAGTTTAACGTTTATACCTTTCATAATCAGAAATAATATTGGAGTAATTGGTTGTTGTTCTTTTTAAAAAAAAAAAAAAAAACAGTGATTCCTAAGTCATTTAGATGTCAGATAAAATGTGTAGTAATTTTGAAACTGTAATTTGAACCTAGGTGCTGTGCTTGTTAAGAATATTCAATAAAGGGAGTTGCTGGGGCTCCAATGAAACAAGAAATTCCTCCAGAATAAACATTGGCATTTCTTGATGTAATTTGATATAGAGGACTAACACCAAATATGTCACTACAAAACGTGCACTTACTTCTTTTGATGCTTGCGCCTTTTGAGTGTGACAATGGTGACGACCACGAGCCCAATAATTAGAACCAGCCCAACAGCTGCACCGACTAGAATACCGATCATTTTAGGAGTGAAGAATGTGGTACTGGTTGCACCAGTATCTGGACCTGCTGAAAAAGGAAGCAATCCACCGGCTCAAGTCTCATCATTATGTGTAATTAAAAAGGGATTTCAACATATGTGATGTCTTACAGAGAATGAGCCACAAGTCGCACAAACTGTATTTTGAGATATCGTCATATTTGAAAAGGGTGAGATCAAGCGGATTCCAATGATGGTAAACATTAGGACATTAAATCACTATTTTACTTTAAGTTTAATATCTTTGTTTTTGACAAAAAAAGTTAGCGATATTTTTGGGTGGATAATTACTAGTAGAGTAGCTAAATATAGTCTATATGATGAGCTTAGAAAGGCATGAATATATTTAATACACTTTCGACTTCAAGGACTAGATACTCCAAAAATGAGAACATTCCAACAAATGGATGTTGTAAGTAAATGACTAATTTTGCTACTTGTGACTCTTTTTCCTGAAACACATCACATGTATACTGCAATCCCAACATACTCTTTGAATTCATTTTGTTTTACACTTTACAGCAATTATTATTACATCAATCAAAAGTCCTTAGCAATTGTATGTAAATCATCATTTTTCGGAAATGCCTTTCGGATAGAGTGGGAAATAATTCTTTTTAAATAAGAGTTCAACATATGTATCATTTGCTACGATCCCATTACAATCAAATGTTTTACTGCACGGTTAGAACGAATAATAAATAAAATCCCAGGTATTTTCTAATGGAAAGTCGATGGCCTGAACGACAAGACCATTCATTTCATATTTTTTAAGTATTTTCTAAGAAATCGGTGACTGTGCACACTTCGCTTCACCTGAATGCAAAAAAAAACTTCTTTGGGAATTATTTTCCTTACCAACAAGTGAATCATTCTGTGGAGTGGTGGATGTGGGTACAGTAACACTAGTAACAAGCACATAAATTGGAGGAGTCACATCCGAACCCTGGCCCACATCTACCTCAATCTTCGTCCCAGGGGAAGTGATGATTGTGTCCGTCACTTCTTTAACAATGGTAGGAACAGGCTTTTCTGTGACAACAGGTATGGGTGCCTTTGTTGTTGGTTCTGATGTCACTGGTGCAGGAGTTGGAATTGTTGTACCTTCTGTGGTGCCTATTGTTGCAACAACAGGGGGTATATTAGGCACAGGTGTTGTTGAGGCAGGTAGGATCACACCTGAATCTTGTTTAACTGTTGTGGCACTCGCATTCTGTTCTGTCCCATCTTCTGGCTTTAATTGAGCATCAACTACAACATCATCTTTCGTTGGTGCAGTTGTTGAGACACTATTTCCAGGAGCCTCCTGTGGTTTTGTCCCTGGTGGCTCTGGAGACGGTTCCTCCTCTGCAGTAGCTTCCTCTTCAGTTACTGCTTGGGTCCCATCGGCAGATTCAATTACTTCTGTTTCAGGTTCGGGATTAGGGCTGTTTGTGGGTTCAGAAGCATTGCCACTTTGTACAGCCTCTGCTCCAACAACCCCCAACGGTGCTGCTTTGTTTTCCTCTCCATTTGCCTTATTTGCCTGGGTCTGGGCTGCTACTCCAGTTGCATAGGCTGTTTCAGTATTAGAACCCTTTTCCTCATCCTCAGTCACTATTGGTTCTGTTTGTGTATCTTCAGGCAAAGCTGCTGGTACCTCTTCAGCTGCCGCTCCTTCCTCAACAACTGTTTCCTCTGTGTTTTCTTCAGGCTTGATTTCATTTGGGCTTTTAGGTGGAGATGGATCACTTACTTTGTCATCATCAACCACCTTGGAATTTGCTAGTGTTGTTAAAATGATACTAGGTGTTTGTTGAGTCGGTGACTTTGTTTCAAGCTTAACATCAACTGCTTCAACTTGGATTTCTGAAAAAAAAAGAAGTCCAACGTTAGAAATATTTAACATATTTTCCATATATATACATTTTAAATCAAAACTTGAATGTATTGTAAAAGAAGAAAGCATCTTGAAAATGCTATCAATAAAGAGAGGGATCAATATTTACGGTTTCTTATCTACTGCTACATATCTGAATGACCCACCCTAGACTCCCAAACTCAAAAAGCCTGCATAATATACCTAAGTCACTAAAAGGTTTGTTGATTCTCGATTATCAACAAACAGTACAATGCATATAAAGAAGGAAAGAGAATATTTGATTCAAAGGTATTGATTTTTCGTTTACAAACCGACCATTATTAGATTTATCAAATGGGATGTGTGTACATAGGCATGGTTCTATATATTATGGGTCAGGTCGTCGGAAAATGTACAATTGGCAGATATACACATTTAGTAAATTCTGATAAATTTGGCTGAAAAATAGTAAATACTAGGTATATCTGAATATTCCTTTAGTTCTATCTTAATATTTGATATTGCTGAGTCAAAATATATGTTGGTTTATGTTGAACTGTAATTTGAACCTCATTCTTGTTCTGAATTAGGCTTATTTGAGAGGATTGGTAAAGTCGAATTGTACACTTTCTGACAGATTCACCCATATAGGTATGTGTGGATTGGCAGCAGCGGGACAATACACATGTATAGAGATTCGCTATAAAGGGAGGCCTCCTGGCCTGGCAGGCTCTGGACGATTCAGATGAGAGATATGTGAGTCACAAAGAGTAGCATTATTCACGCTGGGAGTTATGTAAACAGCTGTTCATTTATAACCTCTATAATCGCCTTATTATGACCATCCTCTTCTCTTTACCTGCAGGTCAAAATAGTGTGTGGGTCTGGCTGCCTAACTTTGTACAGACATTTGTTTTTATTTTTGTTTTTCTTATTTCGTTTATTTTATTTTTGCACATCCCGTCATGTTCTTATGAATGTAATATAGATAATTTGTAATTGAACTATTTGGATTGCACCAGGTAGACCTGCCAAGGCAGAGGCAGCCATCCCAAATTCTGGAAGATGTAACTGTTTTGAAAAGACCAGAATAAAAATACAATTTATATATATTATTATTTCGACATTAATTTATTAAGACATTCTATTATCAATTACTTTATTCATTAATTTGACTGAATACGTCCCTTAAATCCTATAAACAATCTTCAAAACAATCTTGAAGTAGACCTTCATTTTTAGAACTAATTTTCCATTCATGTGAAACATCAATTTGATAAATTCCAATGTCCTGTATTTCTTGGTTTAACCTTTTAAATAATATATTAGCACAAAAGGAAATATATTTGACTCTAATATGGGTCAGATCATCAGAAAATGTACAATTCCCCTTCACTATTCCTCTCAAAGAATCCAAATTTAAGACAAAAATGAGATTAAAAATTCAGTCCAACATAACCAAACAGATAGTTTGAATCAAAGCAATATCAAATATATTCAGATATACCTAGTATTGACCATTTCTAAGTCTAATTAACCAAACTTACTAAGAATGTAGATCTGCCGATTGTACATGTTCTGAAGATCTGACCCATATAGCTAATTTGAGCTGTAATAACCTCCAAATGTACATCAGAAGGCAGCCCGACCCACGTTCAGGTGGTGTTATGTTTTGGGTTTTTTTCTTTTTTGTGGTGGTGTTATGTTTGACACTGGCTGCAAGCATCGCGTTTTTACCAGGAACAATAATGAGGATTCCCCCTACCTCTGGCTGCCTGCTGGTGCTTGGAACAAGGTCTGCTCTATAAGGGATGGCTATAGATTTATCTATTGCTTAAAGCACATGAAAGGTTTTTTGTTGATTTTTAGGGGAACAGCCACCATATTTATGAATGTGGGTGTTCTGTCTGTCAAAGAACGACCCCAAACCAATGTTCTGCTGACAGCAAAGATTGTATAGTTTGTTGGAGTATCTCTGCTGAGAGTCGATTACATTGTGACATATTCTACTGGTATCTATACATTTAGTGACATTATTCTTGTGAATTGTCGAATATCATGGAAAATTGTCGAATATCATGAAAGATTTCAGCAATTATCAAGAACAATTAGGGCTTCCTCAACAAATGCTGTTACTGGAAACAAGGTCTACTATCCATGTACATTGTACATGTATAGAGGGATGGAAGTTAATTGTCGATAGCTTGAAGTAACTGAAATATATTTTGTCGACTTTCAGGAAGAGAACCAACAATATTCATACTCGAAAATTAGGGTCCTTGGTATGGAAATTACTCATGCATATAAATTGCAAGGAGTTTGAAATGAAAGTAGAAGAGATAGATTGAATTACATAGCATCCTATGATACAGTTATTTCCTGCGAGATGTAGTTCAAAGCATCATGTGTATTCAACTTGTTGATAAAAACTTTTCTCCCTTTTCAGTCACGACGTAGATGACATCATTAGATATCAGTTTACTTTACACACTTGACCAAATTCATCATTACTTTCGATTTATAAATCAATAACAAATGAATGGCAAATAGGTTTAAGTCTCGTAAATGAGCTAGTCATTGAATGAGTGCAGTATCACGAGCCACTGTCCAGTAACCAGACGTATCAAGGTATTTTTATTTCTGCCTAACTACTGGGATCTACTAGTGCTATCTCCAATATAACCTCTCGTAAGTGTCATTAGTTTTTTCAGTTACTTTCACACAACGGCTAACATACATGTATCTGGTACTAGTGCAACTGCACCCAACGGTACATATATTATTATATATATTATTTGTGTTTTTGTTCATACAAAATTTCCATGACCAAATGAATCTATGTCAGTTATGAAGCAATTCCTAATATTCAGTAAGGGCGTTATATTTTACAAATTATAAACTTCACAGTGACTCCTGACAAAACAATAATTATAATATATTTATAAAACTTACGCATTACCAGTAATATTATGATTTGGATGTACAGTATTATATGTTATTCGTTTTAAGAATTTATACTGTAAGTATATATGATAACGTATCAAGACAATCTATATGAAACATCAGAAGGTATAATATACCTGAATATAAGATATTATCGTATATTTATCTGTCGTATAGATACCATCAATCAGTACTGCATGAGAGTTGCTTATTATGCTAATAATGGAATTAGTTTTATCATTTATACAATGTAAAATCGCAGTTTTATAATAAAGTTAGTAGTATAGACAATAATGTGGAAATGTCCTTCTACTTTACAATTTCAGTCTCCACTGGATGTTGTTATTAACTCAGCACTAGCTCATGGCTAAGACTATTCCTATTGGCTGAGCGGGTTAGCTACCTGTGGAACATGGTAACATAACAGTAATTCATATGTATACATGTATAGTTAAAATGCAATTTTTTGTTTTGTTTCAATGCCCACTCATAATATCCATTATCACGCACCTTGTGTAATATTTCATTCAGGGTGATATTTCTATTACATTCTTTTAATAACATCAAATCCGGAATAAGAACCAAATCATACACCAGCTGTTATTTTCATTAGGAGGTGAGAGATTAATAGCAATTAATGGCATTCCTTCTTCCACACATCGACATCAAAGAAAAATCGTCGTTCTAAAATTGTCCTGCCATAAACTATAGTCAGTTTCGGTTTATGTTTTTCCTGATTTAGTTTAAAATGGCAGAAGAAAGCCAAACCAATGTGTAACATTACATTTCCTCCTATAATAAGAGCAAGACGAGACGGCAAATTGCTGAGGGGATGAATGAGTTCATTATTATACAAACACAGATAAGCAAGGAAGGCGAACACACGTCCTTATTCTAATAACCATGATACAGGGGGAGAGACCTATAATATATACACTTCCACTCAGCTTAGCAGATAGGAATGTTGATATTCGGGGTTAATGGGATGCTGCTGTCTCTCACCTATAAATCACATACCACTGAGGTGTGAGAGGGGGAGAAACTTTTAGGTCCCACATCATACAACTAGTTAGGATGGAAATGTAGTGGCGTGGTTATAGGGCTCCAAACCCTCTGAACAATCCTCGACACTTGTTTTTGTCTTAAATATTTTACTCTGCGAAAAACATAATGTCACAGGGACATTATTCTCAGTTACACAGAGTTTTAATCGTAGTATGATTATAACATTTATTTATAAATCTGAACTTAATCGTACTGCACTGTATGATTAACATAGCATACCGTATTCATACTAATAGGAAATGTTTACCTATTAGCAGTTAATTATGTACTTAATTAACATGGAGTTCTAGTTTATCCTTATTTTTATCTAATATTGATGTTATAAAAACCTCTAGCCTCTTTAGTTCATCTTCTAAAACATGGGAACGACTGGAAGAACTGGGACTATCCCAGAAGTCTGTCGACTAATTTGTCATTTTTCTTAATGTAAATGTTGCCTTATTACTGACAAATAAAAGATTTCTCAATTCAATTCAATTCAATAAATCTAAATAACGTGTGTGATTTATATTAAACACTGAAGCACGAATCACTAGATCCCCCCTCTTTAGCTCCCTAAAATATCTCCTAATTCCCCTGAAACTCCTATATGGCCAGCACAGGCCAAGAAACGCCTTGAGCCATGGCCTCAATGATGCCTTGCATATTATTGTATATCTCTTGGAGGCGACGCTAGGGCAATCATCACTCATCATATATGCATTAAGGAGCCTGTGTCATTTGCATCTAAGGGCCAGCGCTAACTAAATACATGACACTGTTGTGCTGATTGTTGGTGACAAAGGGACACTTCATAGATAGCCAGGGGCGACCTGATATGTGTTATAAGAATATATACATATATTCTGCTTTTAAGGAAGAAAATGAATACAATAATTGGCAATTTTGCAATAATTGGCAAAGGTCTTATTAAATGATCCCAGATTCAAGATTATTTATTGTGGATTTATAGATTAAATTCGTATATGAAGTTCCTAATGATCAAGTTAATACCAGCTCTTGGCTAGGAGTACTATGTTATAAAAGGTAATATATGCGTATAAACCGGGGTATAGAAGGAATAATCACTCAGAAATGAGGACCAGAGAGGGTTAATATCGTCGCAACTATATAGATTATAAAAGTTCGCAGTCAATTACTCTAAAGTATATCAGGGAATGTTTACATTTAGGATTAAATATCCTAAAATTTATACATCCGTGATATATGTTGTTGGTGCAAAGAATTTCTGAGTTCAAATCAAGATTGAATCAGCCAGATACAGAAAAAAGTATCAAAAGAATAGTATGAATTATCTCTTCACACCCTGTCGTCGTCAACAGGTGTGCAACACACTAAAGTGCACATAAATCAAGGCAAAACAGTTTTTACCAAATATGCTTTACATCGTATAACATTACAGCCTTAGGAAAAGAACACATGGGTCAAGACACTAAAACATGTATAATTTTAGTTTTTAACACTTTGACATAAATCAGACACATTCATTGATAAAATTGCAATATCGAGACTATCTGAGTATAACAGCAATTAAGGAAAAGTGATTTGAAACTTGATTTGAAGATTATGATATAATTGTCATGGTATAACATTTCCTAGTAGTGATTTCTGTTCTTTTAATATGATAAAATGACTTCATAACCCCAGTTCATAATTCTGGTTGCTACCTGGGGGTTTGTAAACCTGTACATATTTTTACGCCCTGACCCACATATATATGGGTGAATTCGTCAAAAAATGTACAATTCACCTTCACCAATCCTCTCAATTAACACTAATTTAAAACAAAAATGAGGTTCAAAATGCAGTTCAACATAAACCAGCAACATATATTCTGAATCAACAATATCCAACATATACTCAGATATACCTAGTATTTACTATTTCTCAGCCAAATTTAGCAGAATTGACTAAATGTGTAGATCTGCCAATTGTACATTTGCTGACGACCCGACCCATACCGTATTTATTATGGCGCCGGGTTATGGGCACAGTTTACAAGTATTGCACCCCTGCAAGAAAGGTAAGCTCTCGTGTTACACTGCTCGTGGTGTATGGGGACTAGAACAGAATCTCCATTATGATACCCGCAAGCAATTAATGTCAGACCCTCTCAGGTATAAAGCCCATTGTTGGGTAGGGAGATAGCGTGACCACGTTGTTTGGGAGCTGGAGGGGTGTCAAGAAGGGGGGTGTAACCTACAGCTATTTTATTAACACACGTCTGCCTCTATAAAAGCTTCGAATATACTTTTTAACTTTCACTGACAAACGTGTGGCATCATTTAAATTGGGTGGAGTTGGGGATTGGATTTCGCAAAATAACGAATACTTTTTCCCTTTAATATATGTGTTTGACTTATTTTGATATAAATATAAGGGTCATTACCTTTTGCATCACTCATGAGAGAGGAAATATATTAAAGGGAATATTAATATGCCAATGAGATGAAAATTGTAAGTGGATGACCAATAAAAATGTTAAAAGATTATTTTGTTAAGTCTATCAAGGAGTAGGGAGATATCATGGAGTGAATTCAATCAGAGTTGGCCAATTATGAGAATTATTTGTGTGTTGTAAACCATTTTCTAAATAAGAAATATAAATAAAAATCATATAAGCCGGGGAGTCGACACTCACCAACTGCCAATCATAATTCATCGCCTTTAAACGTTTACAAACGTATTTTTGGAATATGTTATTTTGAAATTAAATTGTATGTTATGGTCCGTCATGCCTTTGTGGACAGTCCCCGGTGTGAGGTTTTATTTTGATGCTATTTGATTGATATGTATTGTACTTTGAAGTCCGTGATTCGTCCTTTAAAGACTGAAAATATTTGTTATAGATGTGCTAGAAGTTAGTTTTTATTATTTTTTATTTTCAAACTGAGTAAAGTTCTTGAAAAGTAATGTAACAACATCTAGATGTTTTCTCTATTTTCTTATAAATTATATTTGAGTCAGCTGTGCTGGGAATAATGTATCTGCATAATGCATTAGCTGAATAAAAATATTAAAACAAACAAATAATAGAGCATACAACTTCATAACCACAGCACAATAGGAAGTCCATTTATTGTGAAAGGATTCAACAGATTTGACTCTTGTTTAGTTATGAATATGTTCCCAATATCTGAGACACAGCCAACACACTTGCCTCCTTCTAAGACCTCCCTGGCCAAGGGTAGAAAGGACCCATTAGCAATAAGATACGGTGCGAGGCACAGTCCTTTTGTGGTTGCTGATCTTCTTAACCATGCATCCCCGAACCAGCTTTTAAGAACCCTGTGATATATGCTCCATTTATTCCAGAGTCTTTTTATACTGCGGGATTACTCCAACCGATATTATTACCTGCTACAATGAACATCTATGCTCGATGCACAAATGTAGCCGTAAATAAACATGTGAAATCGGCCTCTTTCTTACATATATCTGTGTTAATCGCAACCATCAAAGGAACGAATTCTAAAAGGGCAGGGAAAAGAAGTTCATGGCATGCAATCAAATCTAAGAGGTGGGGATAATGTGACCAACCCAGTATTAAAGTGTTCCCCATCCCCCTGGTCTATTTCTCTTTAAACACTTGTGTTGAAATGGTGTGTACATTTACTTGGCACAGAACCCACCTTATTTATAGGTCTATTTGATTAAGATATTAAATGTCAATCGTGTGTTATCATGAGCACTCTAACAGAAACGAAACGTGTGTTATATGGGATGGTGATTATTATTGATTTTGAATGACAAGGACATGACCTTGTTACTCTTAAATCAATGCGTTTGTATTTAGAAATTATTGTTCTTCCGGAAGAGTTTTACAATACACATGATTGTTCTTCTCAATGAAACTCATACATGCTGAGAATTGATATCACAAAATATGTATTACATAATGGAATTATGTGTGATTACTCTGGGTGGAATTTGATTAGGACCCATGGGATAAGGGAGTCTGTGTTTTTTCATGTATAAATGGAAATTGTAAGAATCAGCAATCGCTGAGAATAGTGTTCTCGTTACATAATGTCTTTGTCTGAATAAAAAATATAAAATACAAATACAAAATACTACTCGACAAATAATAAAATTTATTAATGACTGCTATTATCGTTTATTACAGTACCCAATACTGCATTCCTTGAAATGCGTAATAAATGTCTTGAAATAAATGTCAATCAGAAATCATTGTTAATGATTTGGCAACTATTAAATATATACAAAAGTCATCTTATAATTCATATCTAGTCTAGGCTCAGAGCCTCTCAGATCAAATATGAATGTATGTCAGTGATTGGACAACTACTGCGCTAATGGTTGTCCTCGTCCGGGAGTAGACGTCCTTATAGGATTCTAATGACATTTTAATGGCATTTTGCGGTGGTTTTGAGCGAGAGGCATATTCCCTCAGTTTGGAGGGAATCTCTCAACTCTGAGCCTAGACTGTATTGGCGAAAACAATACCAGCGTCTGTACTGTCAGATTTGAATAAATACAGGGCTGAATGGACTGCATTGTTCAAAGTTGAGTCCATTGACAAAACTTTGTCAAAACTGTCCATTGACTAAATTAATCTATGGACAGCAGCAAAACTTGATCTCATTGAGGATTTCTCATTAATCAATTGTATTTTAGGTCTATGGGCAAAATAGTAATTAAGATCCCTTTGAAAATAACGATTGGCATGTGTTTAATAACCAATATTCATCACCACTATTGCCATATAGTTCTCTATATCACATCATTTGCATATATAATCACATCCATAGTTTTATATCATTTTCTGGTCGTACAGAATTGATAGTAAAGATAAGTTATTAATGCAAATACATAAAGGTATTATGACATAACACCAACTCGTATTTGGCACATCAGATAGCAGGGAAATGGCATTTACTCGTTGTCCAGTACAAATATCTTCATTCATCCATTATCCTACCATTTATCATGTCCTGCCTATCCTCTCATACATGTATAGATACCACATGTTCACTCCGACCAAGTTACATTGAACTCTCCCACTCAACAGGACTCATGTGAATGATGATTGTTACATCATCTAATGTTCATCAGATTGCAATCTTCCCACCTTTCTGCACTATTAGTGAGATCAGGGCGATTCTAAAAAAGATCTATGTTCCTCGATGTGGAGAAGAATCTATTTTTGTATATGTTTATGTAACAGTCCAGGCCCAAACCCTCAGATCAGATAAGAATGGTATGTCACGGTTTCCTGGCCTAGGACTATGCGTTCTAATGAGATTATAATGACATCTTGCGGTCTTAATGGAAGTATAATGGCACTTAAAAATTTGTGGTTTAAGGCGAGAGGCTTTACCTTCTGTTTCAAGGGCCTCTCTCATCTTTGGGCCTAGACTGGTAAGGTATAGAACTGTTCTATATTATAATATAACATGATAATAGCATATTGCATCGATCTAATAATCTATAGTAACTCTTCTAAACTGATATTCAAACTTTAATATCTCTCCAATGCAACTCTTGCTTGGCGAGTCTTTGTTAATATCCGACAAGTGAACTTTCAAGGATAACTGTTAATCAATGGATAGATTCTAAATGATAGTTTGCAGGGATAGCTAGGTGTGATCTAGGAACTCTCTAGACATTTAATTGCAATCCAGTCTCGGCCCAAAGTTGAGAGAGTCTCTTCAAACTGGAAAAGCATCTCGCTCCAAACCGCAAAATGCCATTATTATCCCATTAGGACCGCAAAATGCCATTATGATCCATGCCATAATAATTAGGACGCCTACTCCAAGGCCAGGAAAGCCATTATCACAGAAGGCGCCCAATCACTGACATACCATCCTCATCTGATCTGAGAGGCTCTGAGCCTAGACTAAATCAATCAAAAAAGGTTTACAATAGTTGTATTTACAATCAGGTAATCACTATCCGCCGATTACCATCTCATTTTAAAAGATGTGATATGCCAAACATGTCAGCTATAATGACCTCTGTGATCCCCATAAATGAACCCATATGACAAGTCCGGCTTTCCATCTACCCATCTAGTGTTAGCTACTCCCTAAATAAATGTGTTCTATACTGAATACATTCCTGAAATGAAATCCTCTTTCAGTTTGGGTTAAGTCTCTAGAAAATGTACAATATTGTATTGCATAATTGGCCTTCACCAATCCTCTTAAATAACCCAAATTTAAAACGAAAATCAGGTTCAAAATACAGTTCAACATAACCAGACAGATTTATTGAATGAATACTATACATAATACATTCAGATATACTTAATATTTATCATTTTTCACTCTAATTTAGCAGGATTTGATAGATGTGTAGAACTGTAGATTGTGCATTTTCAGAAAATCTTACCCTTATACATAACCAAGGAAAACAAGAAATTTGCTGGGTATGGAGAAAATGAAACAATTATTAAATTATTTGCTCAGCCGCTAGACTTTCAATATGAATGAATCTCAATCCAAATTCAGTCCGACTGCATTATGATAAGGCATTAATTACCATGAAATTGCTGCATTAGAGCACATGGAGTAATGAAGTAATGATATTCGTCTGTACTCTAAATAGTCCTATCATTTCAACCATCTGTTGTGTGCCCGGGCTTCATGACATGCAAACAATGCATTAATGCCTCTGAACAAACCAGACGTCCATGTATATCCTGTACTTATCGATTTTCCGGGTAGGAAATGTTATGATATATTGAACTTTCTATACTATTGCGGTTTAAGGGTAGATTTTGATACAGGCGCATAAATATATTTGATTTTTTTAATGTCAATAACCTGTCATTGGGTTTAGTTGCATTTTAGCCAAAAAGAATATATATATGTATACCGGTACTGAAAGACAAATCCAGCTCGATCAATTGCTTGCTTACGAGGGACATATTTGTTTAATATCCTGGATATAATGAAACCAAACTTATTGCAATCAACAGGAAATGAATGTGTGTGATGAGTCATATGATTTTCTTTTTCAAAACCAAAACAACAAAAGTTGTATTTATATATTTCGTGTAGATAAGGGTAGTTTTATGTCAAATAATTATACTAAATTCATATCCTATATTGAATTAACTGAGTATCTTACCTCTATAAGGAGTTCTATATGTATAAATATTCTATTTATATTTATTATAAATTGTACACTATTCAACATATTAATTATATAATTATTATAATCATATTTATAAGTCCCTTTATATATCTTATAATATTATGACAGTATCCTTATTATTACATTCATTATATTAAGTAAAATAATTATACACATTATTATTTGGTCGAGATGTCGACTTTGGTAATATATCACTTTCATTTCATATAAAAATAATTGTATTATTTACCTTTAGTGGTGGGTTGTAACGTAGACGAAGGAGCCTCCTGACTTTGCACCGGTGTGGGGTTAATCCACAGGTTAATAACAACTACAAGTAAAACAATCCTAATCTTTCCTAGAAGTGCCATGTTTCTCTGCGATTTGTATTATCCTTTTGGATATCAAGAATAACCAATAATAGGCGGTCGGTCGGTCGGTCGATCGATCGATAGCCCTTTCACCTGTATGTGTCCCACGAATGGTGAACTTCGGATGCTCCCTGATTAGGAACGGGTATTGCACTCCAATAACATTTTGTAGATGGGTATGAACGGTCAGGATAATCCCTCTTGGCAGTGTATTCACCAGTGTGGGTAATGGTTTGACTGGTATTTGAGGATTATCAACTCACTGAAGACTCTCCCTCCTCCTCCACGGATCAAACACATACATACATGTAAGCACATGTGACGAGAGCCAATATAGTATATCGTCCGGGTCTGGTAGGTCGACGTCAATGGGACTAAGTTTATATTGTATGTACGTCTCTCGTTAAGTAAAGATTGTGGTGCAGATGGGCCTGCAAACGTAAAGACAAGATTTTATATCCCCTGACTAGACACATAGATCGAGTTGTCGGATGGTGGTATGTCGTGTCATATGGTACATAGTATAGACTCCAATGCACTATATGTGATATTTAGCATTCATATATCATGGTTTGTTCCATCTGACATCATCCCATTCACCAATACTAGGCTGTAATGTGGAGGTAGGTAGGTTAATCCCCCTTGCTACTTGTACCGCAATGCCAGAGCTATGAGTTTTCATGGGATGGTCATCGACCCAATCTGAAAGGAAACAATAAGGATATGGGTGAATTCGTCAAAAAATGTACAATTCGCCTTCACCAATCCTCTCAAATAGGCCTAATTTAAGGCAAAAATGAGGTTCAAAATACAGTTCAACATAGATTATGAATCAGCAATATTAAATATATACTCAGATAAACCAGGTATTTACTATTTTTCAGCCAAATTTAGCAGAATTTACTAAATGTGTAGACCTGCCAATCGTACATTTTCTAACGACTTGGCTCATATAGAAGTACATATCAAACAGTTCCTTATTCTTATCTAATTATTTGTTTGCTTTTAGCTAATATGCGTTATATGAGTCATCAGCAGGTGGTCTATTACACGGTACAGCAGCAAGGTCCTACGAGACGCATACATACATGTGTTGTTTTTAAGACTGAGGAAGACCATGTGAAAAGATGCTCAAATATTTCTGCTTTGAATCATAGTTCATACGTCCCTCGGGGCGGTCTACATAGAAACAAGATCGAAGCAGATTATTCATCTCTATTTTTAACAATAAGGAGCCTCGACAAGTCAATGGCAGCTATAAATATAGGCAAAAAAAACAGTTCGAATCAGATAAAGCTGAATAAGGTTACCTGTCGACAAATATCACTGTGTAACTTGTATATATATAAGGCTAGCTGTGAGTCGTAAGTAGTCCAAAGTTCTATAGTGACTCCGGTGTGAGATCGAGTCTATATAGAAAAAGAACTCAAACAAAACTTTCAATGATGACCTCTCCTTTGTGGGCCAGGTTTGATAGGTCGATGTGGGACATTAAATAGGTGAAAACTGCCATGGCCGCTGCGAATAGTTGTATGTGTATGAGTGATGCTGTGCCCTTGGTCCCACTGGACCAGCAGTAACACAATCTGTACCAAATTTGGCAAACAACAATTAACTTACCTCCTCTCAGCCACCATGCAGTGTCCTACGCCAACTTATCCAATCGAATGCAAACTTCTACGCGAGTTGATTCTGTCTTATCTGTCGCCATTCCTGATAAGGCAAATCTACCCGCTGTAACTCGAGTACATTTAACTTCCAGCACCAGTCCGGTACTGTCCCAACTAGCCAGGTGATAACCACACTACTACCTGGTACTACAGCACATTTACAAGTTACACTCAATAAATCGGAGAGTTTCGGGGATTTCCGCCTCGGAAGCCTGAAGAGACGAAGGTACGGAGACGGTCTGAAGGCACTAGTATGTACACCTGAGAGAGTTGACCAGGTTAAGGGACACACCTGGCTGAGCAGGCCTACTCACAAGACCTGTGTTAACATGTATAGGTTTTCCTATTAAATCCCGGTGTATGGCGCCTCATATACCTTCATTTATTGTTCTCAGAAATCATTGTGAGCCACTTCCCTCCCATAATATTTATTCGCTTGATTCAAAAATAGGTCTCAGACAACAATAGCTTGTGTCACAGTGTTTAATTGGTGGTGGGAGCTGGTTGCTTACGTAATTTGCATACTTTCCCCCAGCTGAAGTAGGTTCTTTGTGTCTCTTTCCCCCATGAGGGCATGCGGGATGTACAGTCGTCACCTCTACCAGCTACCAACCTCGCCCACGTCAGACTCAGAATAATTATATAAAAAATATATAAACAGTCTAGGCCCAAAGATGAGAGAGTCCCTTCAAACGGAGGGAAAGCCTCTCGTTTCAAACTGCAAATTTCCATTTTAATTCCACTAAGACCGCAAAATGACATCTTAATCCCATTTTAGTCCTAGGCCAGGATACCGATTAGCGAAGTAGGCGTCCAATCACTGGCATACCATTCTCATCTGATCGGAGGGTTTGGGCCTGGACTGTAAAAGCTTGATATTGTTCTTTCTATTAAATGTAAAGAGAGCTACACCATATGTATTCCATGGGGAGGTATGTATACATGTTTACTGGTTTACACCTCACTGCTTATAAGTTATATATTGATACAAACGTATTGGTATAATTATTTCTAAGTGTTAAGATCATGTAAGGTCCTTTTCATTGTGATCAAAATATTTTACCTAAGTCTATTCAATCCTGGTCTATACACTGATCCGAAAATGGAAGATCTTCAGGTGCGTTTGACCACTTTATGCAACAGCTGATGTAATATGGACCCCTTAAAGCTCAATTCCCGATCAAACCTGTTAGCCTAAGTAAAATGAAAGGGTGTGGAGTACAATTGGTTGTTATTCGAAGAATGTCAATCCTCCCAGTGATGCATTAAACGCTCGAGTCTCTTGACTTGCTTTGAATCATTGCCTCAGTACATATTATGTATATCTATCGTGATATAAATCAGCTGATCGGGGGCTTAGTCTAGCGAGCTAGCACACTATTTATAACTATTCATGTCAACATCTCCATTTCCATTATTAGACGGCTAAATAAACACATTACATAACATGCAATAATGTATTTATCTAACCGAACATTCCATTCGATTCTAATAGCGGCATCGGCGCGTTAGACTATAAGCATTTAAAAGATAAGTATCTGATCATACAGTTGTGAAATTGTGGTTCAATAAAAAACCGAGCAAGTCAGACATATTAGGGTCAGATCGGGATCAAATGTACAATTGACCTTCACCAATCCTCTTAAATAACCCAAATTTAAGACGAAAATAAAGTTCAAAATACAGTTCAACCTAACCAAGCAGATTGCTAAAATCAATGCAATGCCGAATATACTCAAATTTTACCTAGTATTGCAGCATAATTTAGCAGAATTTACTAAATGTGTACAACTGCCAATTGTACATTTTCGGAAAGTCTGACCCATTAGATAAATAGTATAAAAAGCTGTGGGTGAGAGTGCACGCATGCAATGGACAGTACACGCTATTGGAGATCGGCTGAATAAGCCCATAACCCAGTTAATTAGATCCATTGTTGTCGGGACAAAACAGTAGGAGGTGGCTGATGACAGGGGACTGGACACTGCATGTGGAAGGAAACCCCCTTGTGGGCAAATAGCATCTACACTCTGTTTGAGACCTACTTAGAGTAAACATCAAAGCGACCCAATGGTAGCCCTACGGCGAACCGCCCCAAGTAGATCTCAAATAGAGTGTAGCTACCGACTGACGGTGAGGAACTGGCTAGCAACCGGCTAAAAATGTACAATTGGCATTTCTACACACCTATTAAAATCTGTTAAAATATTTTTAGCGAAAATAACACCTGAAAGATTGATATATGATGCATATATATATCATTCAAATGCCCTTTGTTTTGTATAAAAATCAATATCTGGCCTCCATGTATCAGTGTCTAACACACAATACTTCAAAATGTATATTTGGTATTTCGTTGACTCAAATAATATGTTTTTGTCTTAAATTTGGGTTTATTATTTTGGGAGGATGTGTAAAGATGAATTGTACACCTTCAGGTGACTTGACCCACTGTGTACACTGACCCAACATTGCTGTGCAAACCTTTAAAGGGTCGTTTCAGCGTGGGATCGCAATTGGCAATGAGTAGAAGTGTTTACATTCTGAGTTTACCATCTCTGACTTATTTAGGTTTCTGTTGGACCCACTATTTACTATCTTAGGTCGAGACTAAGGAGCCTGTTTCTAGATGGGGAGAAATGGGACACCGAAAAGTCTCTCTTATACAGTCTAGGTTCAAACCCTCAGATCAGATAAGAATGGTATGTCAGTGATTAGACGCCTACTTTGCTAATTAGTTTCCTGGTCTAGGATTTGGCGTTCTAATGGGAATAGAATGACATTTTGTGGTCTTAATGGAATTAAAATGGCACTTTGCGGTTTGAGGCGAGAGGCTTTCCCTCCGTTTGAAGGGACTCTTTCAACTGTGGGCCTAGACTGTATTCTGAATGAAACCTTAAATGGTGAAAAGTGTGAAAAATGTTTGTTTTCCTTTTATTATTGTGTGGCATGAATATGCATTGCTACATACATGAACGAGTACTGTATAACCAGACAGACAGATAGATATATAGATAAGTTATTAACTATTATTGAAAATGATTATCTTCAAATTTAAGGTGACATCATTTTTTTATTTTTATTTTCTTTGGATTAAATCGTCCCAGAAAAGGCTTTATAACATTCAGATATATTCACATAAAACAAGCATTCCTGAGTTTTACTCGAAAGCTTTTCATAAGTCACTGAAGCAAACTATCTTTTGTGAAAATACCAAACGAGCGTGTGGCGAGTTAACAATGGAATAGTACACCCTGCTCAGGGGTGGTTCATACTAGCTGGGGGTGGTCAGCCACTCTAGACGCCCTTCCCTGTCTTCAGCCAAACCAAAGGGTGTGACCGGGGGAAAGTTGTCAATAGCGGAGTTTGCATTGACACCACATCGTCTTCTGTTTTACGAGGGATCACGGGGGTTGCATATCACAAGAAAAAACGAGACAAAACAATTCCAGTATTTAGCATGAAATATCAAATAATGATTCAACTAACGGGTTGGTTTAAGGAGCGGGAATATTGCGCAGCAACAAATGCAATATCATAAGTGACCGGACCAACCAATGTTTTATTCGTTTAATAAATTAAAAGGGCACATTCTAAATCCGTATGGCCTATTTATGAACCCTTTTGCTTATTTAGGGACTTTTCATTTTTAATAACTGGGGGGAGAGGACAATTTTGAGGGGGTTACCTTAGTTGTGCAGACTATAGAGGGTGGCTACCTTTTTTGCGCAGACTCTATTAGTTGGGGGCATCTTTTTTGCACAGACTCAGAACTACAATGATATGTGGGGGTCATGAAATTTTGCACAAATTTTCGAGGGGGGCAAGACATTTTCCGCAAGACTTTAAGTAGGGGGGAGTCATACAATTTTCCACAAGTTCTCCACTCCCAAACCCCAGTGGTTAATTATGAATATAGTCCCTTAGCCTAGCGTTGAATATGTACATGGTAAAATAAACATCTTCCTTGTTAGTATACTAATAACGTGTTAGTAATGACGTCATAACACTTCTTCCCATCATGCATTTGGTAGGCTTATTTGATGGAATGGTAACAAAATATGATAATATTGGAGTACAAAATATTGCCCAATATTTTTAGTACCAATAGTAAGGATGGTGGCATCGTACATGACATGCGCAGTGTCACACGCAACTCCCCTATAGCAGTGTATTGGGGCGGTGACTTGGACACAGTGGACCGAGCACCCGCTGAACTAGAAAGTATTCTCTTCGCCTTTGTTGTCCTATTCCATTTGAGTGAGATCCCCTATATATGTATCAAATCCCTCATCAAAAGCCTGGTTTCATGTTTTATCCGTTCTATTCGTGTTTGGGAAAAAGGCTTTCGGTCGGTTGGACAAGGTTAAGCTGCGTCGAAAGCCTCGAGGAGTCATCATTATCTGTGGTGGGAGGATGCGCTCAATCTGATGACAAGACTGGATCGGTGAACAGTATCAATTTTACCCTGCTGATTTCCCCCATGGGAATTCTATTACTATTTTAGGAATATATATACTTCAAGCAGTGCAATCAAAACACTATAATATGGAGCTATACAGCTCTGCTTTAAGTAAGTTCGGGAGGTTCCCAGTTACAGCGTTACAATTTTATTAAATTCATTGATATGGATATTATTATGATAATCATGAAATTGATATATTCTGATGTTAGGTATCTCAGGAAAGGAGTAATTAAGATTGCGGGTATTAATCCTAATAATAACATACTAATCCTAATAATAACATACTAACATGTCAAAATTGGTAGTATTAGTAGTAGTATATTTAAGTAAACATTCATAGATGATCATTAGTTTTGTATTCGTTTAACTTAATAAAAAAATCAGCAAATTGTGCAGCTTATTTGGAACACAATTCAAAAGTGATAATGTATCGTAATAGTTATATAAGTTTTATTTTAAAACGAGTTGCATCCACGGGGTCCCCAATGACCTGCTTTCCCTTTTTCTCCGCTTCCCCCGCCCACTTTCCCACGGTAGCTCACGGTGATGTTTGGTGATGTCTATTTCACATCCTTCGCCAATGCAGGGGATGCTAGTGGTTATAAATACTTTGTACTTTACAGTTACATATTATTTTCGTTTTGGCGATGTTGTGTGTGACTGAGAAATGGAGCGAGAATGGAGCGTGTTCCCAAATTTTCAGGGAAGGCGGTACATTAACTAGCCCAGAAATATCTTTTAAAGGGGATGTTCAAAACCAGCCCATAAAACTAATTAGACATTGTAGGTCACCAGAATTCAGGCTTTTGAGATTAGGGAATGGGCATTGGCGTCCATCTAATATGCTGAGTGTGTGTGTGTGTGTGTGGCGGGGGGGGGGGGGGGGTCACATTGCCGTGGAGCCGGTGGACAAGGGACGAAAGGACGGCATCGGAGCCGGTCCCGCTCCCAGCACCGCTACGGTGCTTGTGCGCGCCTATACTGTCCTCTGGTGAAGACAAATGGAACCACTGGTCTGACAAGTAGTATATGGAAAGGAACCATTGACTCAGCAATTGTAGTAATCGCGCAACTTCCTGTTCAACTACAAACTACTGCAGGATACTCTATAATTATACGAAACTTTATCTGTAGACGCTCCAATAGAAATATTCTGAAACACTTCTTGCATATTTACACAGGAGACTATCAGTGTTCTCAAGGATAATATTTGAAATTTGATGAGTAAAGTCCTCATGCTATATATTCTTTTTATTTCATCAAGGCCAATAACACATTTAATGAGTTCACATGAAAAACACTTTATATACATCATGGATCTTTTCAAACGTTGCCTAAAGTATGTACATTCTAATATGTATTTGTCTTCTGAAATATCCATTTGAATATAATAATGGTATGTATGTATACAATAGAATCTTATATTCAAGCATATAAAATATGCTCGCATATATTTACCATTTTATTTTACGAATCCGAGATAGTTGTTGCCTAGATTAACGAATATATATGATGAAGTCCAGTTTCTTACAAGAATTGAACTCATAGCTTGGCATTGTACGGACGTCTATGTGAAATAGCATCAGATTATTAGGGTAATTATTAGTTTATTATATTTTAATACAGAGTGGACTTCCTGGCCCTGTTGCTACTGAGGGTATTTCAGCCTTGTTCAGTCTCTCTCTTTTAGAACTACTTTGGCATCCTTTCGAATGATAAATCGATGCACCGAAAAGGTGCTCTATTTTATTGCTAAGCACTTGTAAATGCACATCGAAGGTAAAAGGGTCCTAATGGGGGTTGGCCCCCTTCCGTCCATAAGTCTCGGTTACTGTGAGCTTCAGGTACGCTCACGAATAGTGATTACCTCATTATTACGTAATATTGGGATCAACACCTTTAATAATGAATGGTGCAATCTGTTCACTGCCTTATCCTAGTGATCAGAACGACTGAGTTCAAGCACATTTGGTTTACTTGTTGTGCACTGGTAGTACGTCCGGCTGTTGGGGATGACCTGCTACAATCATAATAAATTGCTCTTTCTTCCTTGACTTATGGCGCTTTTTAGTAGGTTTCCTTGTCGGTGCCAACCTCAAGTAACGACAATGTTTCAGATCTACGGACTGGTCTGAGAATGTAGCGTCTGACTTATGGGCTTCTTTATCCACTTTATCTGGAGGGGTTCGGACTGATCCCGCTAGGGGATAATCCCAAGGTCTTACGTTTGGTTTCTTGGACTTTGTCTGGTAAAGGGGAGGGAGGGCTCTCGGAGTTAAACACAGCTTGTCCAATTGGAGACTTCCATCTTCTGAAATCACAGCACTCTCGTGCTCTTCCTCCTCAGAATCGTCGACTTCTGTTTCCCTGTCTTTAACCTGGTTTTCTTGTGGAACATGTTCTTCTTTTGGATGCGTTACTACTCCCGGTGATATGGTATTAGCATCTCTGATTTCCTCCATGAGGCCATCGTCATCTGGTGTATAGACGCGAAAACCTGGATCGGGTAGTTTGGAGAAACTCTGGCTCCTTCTCGTTAGCATGGGGCGGTAAATGGGAGCCTGAAATAGCCAGTGGATTGCTTGGTAATTTATTGGGGGTTTTTAAAGGTTTTTTTATTCATTTTAATTGAGTTCAATTGCAACACATTGATATTCACATGAAGCTGAATTCAAGCTTCGATTAATACAGTCAGTATGTACATGTTTATATTTTAACATTACGATTTCTTCACAGCACACCTTTTATAATCACAAAAACTAGTCAATCAATTATTTCGATTATTGTTTAGCACGCCTAAGCCTGAAGTTTTCTCGTGGTATTTTGCGAGTTTAAGCTCGACTAAACTGCCAGGTATAAAGGCAAACAAAAAGGATTATTATTATACAACTTTTATTCACGATATTATAGCAAGAACAGCATAGTATCGCGTATGAGGGGGGCTATATTCTCCGAGTATGGCCGAAAACAACGAGCGAGGCCGTAGGCCGAGTTGTTTTTCGGCCATACGAGGAGAATATAGGCCCCCAAAGACGCGATACTTTGCTATTCTTGCTTTCATTCCATGATTCTTAACTTAAAACAACTTTATTTGCATTAATTTCATCAAACTGTGTTGTCTCCCAAGTCCCTGTACAATACAGGGAATTTATATTTGTCCACCTTGTGAGCGGCAAGTATATCGATTATATTGTACGCTCACGGCCAAATCGTGGAATAAATATACAAGAAAAGGACACGGCCTTCAACACTGTTGATCTGGCGGGTACCGTAATATTATTATCTTATGTGCACAAATTTGAATGTGGTAATTAAACCATTTTACGAATAGACTCAGCTGCGTTAAATAGATTTCTAAGATTAACAGGTCGCAGCAAGCAATCCCATGCTATGCTATAATTCCTACCTGGATAGATTTAATTTCATTCAAATGAGACCAAACTTCGGCACTTTTATAACATGTTAAGTTTTTGCAGTTGATTTGCTATAAACTATAGATAGAAATATTGTAAAAGTGTACCTTTATATCTCCTGCGCTTTTTACTGGTCGTTGCAAGGATTTGAGCCTAGCATGTAGTTCCTCCACTACATCTCCAGAATTATCATTTGTAGCTGGGATAGATGCAATGGAAAAACGCTTTTGTGGGGTGTCTATCTCCTCCTCTCCTTCACTCTCGCCAATCTGTTCCTGTATATCAGCAATCTTCTTTGTTTTCTTGACCTTTTTCTTTCCCTGATGAATAATATGAATACATATAATGGTTATTGTAATGAAGTGTTTCAACCATTTCTGGTTCTATTTCTTAATTATGTGGTGATGCTGAGGTTTTGGAACCGATTATTCGATGATGTTTAAGTTCCTAAAGAAATAGACCAATGGTGGCTGTAAGCCTGAATTTGCGTGTTAGTGAAAGTGACTATTGTAAGTGTCGACTAGATTAATAATTATACGCAATTAATTTCAAATAATTATGAGACATAGGCAGAATGCACGTCTGTATTTTCAATGTATATGTCTGTACATGATGTGCATCTAAATGCAGATGTGCATAATGTATGCATGCATATGGGCTTTATTTATGTTATGTTATGTTATGTACATAGATACGTATAAACATGCATTTATATGTATTATGAAAACAACTTATCTTAGAGTGAGTTATTCACAGTGCGTATTTCTGACGTAACGTCTGGTAGCCATCACAATTAACCAATATGGTTTTTTTACCAAGTTTACCACAAAGTCTAACTTTACGACTAAAAAATGTGTTCTGTTTATATAATTAAAGGCATATATATAATAAATCAGAATGTATACAATAACATGTATGTATACATGTTAGTATACATGTATGTATGTACACGTACATGTATGTATGTAGGTTGGTGTAGGTATATCATATACAAGTATGTTATGTGTATATTTATGGGTATATATATATTCTTTTTTAATATATTTATGGGTATATACATGCATGTGTTATGCATGCATGTGTTATGTATGTGTTATGTATTTTGAAACCCATCAGTTGCTGGTAGAGTATACTCAAGAATGGACAGTAAAAACATCATCGGAATTTCTTGTACCTTGTTCATACTCTGGAATAATTGAAGCGCTGCACTCATGTCGAAGGCGGCAGTACTGCTGGTGTCAGAGTAAACATCTCTGAGGTATGCTGCCACCTCTTTCTTTTTCTCTTCAGTTTTCCTCGCTTCTGGTACCTTCGTTAATCGGTTCTTATCAAGTTTCTTATCCCATTTATCTCTAAAGGACTGGAAAACATAACAAGTAATAATGATGGTAATATCGCGCTGATAAATTAGAATAAATTGTGTGTTGCATTGTCTATCTAAAATGGTTTGAATGCAGCCCATGGCTGTTGGTAATTTTGTTTTTTATGATTATATTTTATTCGGGAAATATTAATCAATGCAGCATCACAACACGATGTGGTTTTCGTTATGTCCTGACATACACAATATATTAGAACAAATAATCTTTATACAATGATGATAGTTACAATCAGTATGATCTTTGTTACATAGCATTTCCAAGGAGGATTAAGGATTAAGTGAGTGGGTGGAAATTGATAAAAGACCAACATATCAAGTTTGACAAGAGTGCTATCAATATTACAGTTTACTCATCTATATTGGTATTATATGTCATCGAAAGTCAATTATTGTCTATTTCATTTTAAAGTAGTCATGTAATAACTGAAAAAACTAAAGTTCTGTGGTAATTGCAATGATTAATATGATTTTGATGGTAAAAATCGGAACAGTACATCAAGCTAAGTATAATATGTGTGATCTGTCACAGGAAAATAACTCCTAAGTCGCAAAAAATGGATATTTAGGTACCATCATGTTTGGAAAGCCGATCCCAATGATGGTAAACATCAGGACCTCCAATAAGTACTTCTATATCTTCTTATGCATGAGAAGAATGTTCGCAACATGTCTTTTAGAGCCTAGTCGACTAAGCCGATTCCCATGCGATTTTGCGCAGCAGAATACTCCTTTCCACTAATGTCTGTGGGAATCGCATGGGAATCGGCTTAGTGGACTAGGCCCTTAACAGTCGATCACTGGTAAAGTAGTTAAATATACTCCTTAATTAGGGTAACCTTAGATATGCATAGATATATTCAATACACAATCTTGACATTTGGCTCATTTATTCATGCTATTAATAGCGAAAAACACCGCCAAAAACACCAATTTTGGCGACTTGTGATCGACTCATGTTTCTGTAACCCGTCACATTTAGACCTACAATTTACCTTCATACGGTAGTCATATTCTTGTTGCGCTGCCCTCTTTTCAGTGTCAATGTGGTTTATCCTTCGTACCATAACAACATCTTCCCTTAAGTTGGCAGTGCTGATCCATCTCTGGAAAACAATCGTAGAATATTCAATATTTATTTAATAATTAATCATTTCTATTTTAAAAACCCATCCGTAAACAATGTAAATGACTTTGTCTGTATTTTGATGTATATTCTCAATTGTTGGCAATCGTCATGAGAACGTTAGATGGTAAAATTAATTAGAAAATAAATTAATTACTTTTGATGTGTTGGTGAAGAGTTTGTCGCCAACAACCACAGGCTTCTTTGGCATTTGTACCGGCCCTGGTTTCTTCAGTGTGGCCATGACAACGCAATGAAGAGATGTCTTAGTTGCAGACAATATTCCAGTATTCAATCGGAATTTATCCTTCTATATTGAAAATCATTTTCTTAGAATCATACTGTTTCAATGCGTTATTCGTGTGTGTATAGTTACATCCCATCGTGGGCTATGTTTTTTAATTGACAGGCCGTAGTAGATTTGTTTTATTTATGTAAATTGAGTTATTCCAAATGCTCTCGAATTCCACTCGTGCGGAGACTTCCTTATGGATTGCGTTTCCCCCCATCGGTTCTCTTTCTCTGTATGTTCCGACCTGATTATTCCATTGTATGAGAAAAATCCTTGTTGGTGTAATTTCCGAAGGTTTTATAATCCAATATCGGATCCGTCCACGTATATTTCGGCCATTTGTAAAGCAAAATAACTAAAATCGACTTCCCTTTAAATACCTCGAATGTCAAGAAGCAAGAGATGAACCAATCGCCCCGAGACACGGAAAGTAGAATTGCACAAACCCCATGCACGTTTGGGAACGTAAAACCTCTAATAGAAGCCGCACCTCTATTAGGAAATGTCTATTAGAACCATCATCCGCGTAATAACGGATTTGCACTTTGTCCTCATTGGTAAACAAGGGAAAACCTGTAATCGAAGCCGCAAATGTACTTTTAAAATTTCAGGAATATTTCTGGTGTTTTATTATAAGCCGTAATTACCAGTTATGTCAAAAAGCTGAATAATAACCTGAATAATAACTTGATAATAATAACCTGTAAATTAACCTGAATAAAAATAATTATGTTTTTAAAAGCTGATTCCTGTCAATCCCATTGTCCAATGATGTTATATTGTGTTGATATATCCCTTATGTTAACATTTACTAATAAAAAGAATATACATGTTCATTTGTGAAAGTATAATAAATGACAATGTAAATAAGATATTCATCAGAATGATTTCGATGTTATATATCATGACAAAATCGCCATCAAACGATCGGTATCAGTTAAAACCTCCAAAAGGAGCCGCACTCTTGTCTTTTTGCCGTACTATAAAGGGTGGTATGATGTTATATTGTGTTGATATATCCCTTATGTTAACATTTACTAATAAAAAGAATAATTATACATGTTCATTTGTGAAAGTATAATAAATGACAATGTAAATAAGATATTCATCAGAATGATTTCGATGTTATATATCATGACAAAATCGCCATCAAACGATCGGTATCAGTTAAAACCTCCAAAAGGAGCCGCACTCTTGTCTTTTTGCCGTACTATAAAGGGTGGTATCCACTGACTGCGGTAAGCTCTGCGGTAAGCCTTGCGATGGTGCTGTAATGGTGAGAAGTGGCGAGGTCCTGCCTACATGGCCAGGGATCCATGTATGCCGGACCTCATCACTCCTCTGCACCTACAGAAACAGCACAAACCATAGCTAAACCATTGCAAGGCTTACCGCAGTGCTTACCGCAGCCAGTGGAGACCATCCTTTGTTATTCAAACTGCACCTCTAATAGAGCCATGGCTTCTATTAGAGATTTTACGGTGGATCCGCTGGGAAATCAGTGGCATGGGCAGGGAAGTGGAGAATGAAGTGAATGTTTGGTGTTTCGCATGTAAGCCAGTTCACACAACCTGTCAGCTTCTTCTTCTCCCGTCTGTTATACAATATACGGGCCGGTGGACATGCCTAACACTGACCGATTAACTGTCGATGATTCCCGCTGCAAACAATTCATATCTCAAACCTGTTTCAACCAAATTAACACCACACCATTCAAGAAACAAAAGCAAGGGGGGAAACGATGAGTTAACAATGATATGGTATGTCGCGTGGTTTTTTCAGTTTGTAGCTTGTTTTAAAATTTAAGGTGGAGTTTGCGTAAAATATTACATATAACATTGGTTAACTATAAGTATAGTTTGGACTTAATTTCATTTTTTCATTTTCCTTGTTTTATTTTCAGTGACTCAATGAACAGAGCTAGACAATTGGGATGAAATATCTAATCATTTAAGGAATTAATTCGATACAAGAAATAAATATCACCCCAATCACCCCACTGGGAGACATTGAAGCACTAGTTTAATTATGTTTTGTTTAATTTGCAATCATAATTACTTTCTTGTAATACCTATATATATATAGGACTTCGTTATTCTAAACCATCGGGGGTAATATAGCTTGCATGGCGATAGTTCAAGTCTTCGTTTTCGTTTCGTACTAGACTTGTTGTGCCATTCCAGATCATGGCATGTTTGTAGACAGAAGGTTTTGGTCCCAGGAGTAATTGAGATTCTTCGCTTGGCCTTTCCTGGCCTTGAAGTCTGCAGTAACCAAGGAGAGGATTCCTCTGGGACTAATACCTCTCTTCCTAGAACATGCGAAAGGCATATGTACTGGGCTAGCTCGTGTCGGTGTCGATAAATCGCATACGTTTCCACCACAATTGAGTGGTTGTGATAGCCATGAAAAAATAGTTTGCTACACAACTATCAGTTTTTTTCTCGCTGTTGCTTTGTCTTAAATGATTTAAAACCACCACACACGAGCGTTCTTTTCCTTACTTACATTTAATTGTTTATAGGATATCATCGTGATTAGACATAGAGCCTTAATTAACACTTTCCTTAAAATTGTTGCAATGCATTATTGATTTACTGAATTGGATGTGGAGTAATCATTGTATTGTATTGTAGAGTATACTCTACAATATATGTCAATAAAGCAATTAGTACAATTCCATTACAGAATGTAGATAATTAATTAAGGAAAGTAAAAAAGAATTTCATTCTATATACATTTTCCCATAAGCTGCTTTATCATCGCTGATTAAATTGGATAGAAAAAAGAAGATAAGATGAAAACTGCCATTTTCGTGAACATCGCAAATTGAATAAAAGCGACCATGCAATTGCCCCTATATAAACAACATTCTGCTACACCGGAATTTCATGATGGAATAACCTAGGTATCGAATACAAAACTATTTTTTTCTTTTTTTGTGAACATAAATCTTTATTTCGGTTAGCCTGCCCTTTGGGTTTCTACAGTCTAATCCATTGTTGAGCAAACCACATCAAGACATTGTCCTTCTGGACGCAGTTGTGCACGTCGTTTTTTTATTATTTTTTTCTAACTTTTCTTATTCTCATTTTCTTTCTTTAACACTTACCCGAGCCACATTAACCACTTGGTCCATGCCAGATTACCAACTTGAATACAAGTTTGTACAAAAAAATATTTTGGGTGGGAACTGATCGTTCCTTTTCCAGTGAATGGCTCGATGAAAGACTTCATGGTTTTTTTTCAGTTTGACTCTCAAAATCCGGAAAATACTTGGCAGTAAATAGATGGTATGTTATAGATATAATTAACATGGACTGGTTAGTAAACTATTAAAACTATCGTGAGATTGGTGTTCTGGACCGTTTTCCATGACCAATTTTATTGTTAAGATTCATGAGACATTCCTTCTATAGTTTCCCACAAGATGATAAAATATATCCAGCCAGTGCTTTACCATAGATCTGTCACCGTCGTCTGTGACAAGAATTTATGTATGCAAATATTACATAGTCTATATGAATCTGTGATGCCAGAGAGCCGTGTTGTCTGCCGAATTTCTTGTTCCAAAAAACAGCTACTGCATGGCCTGCGGTGCAATTGTATGGTCAACTACATTCAACCTCTGATCCCAAACCCCACTCATGGTTGGACTGTCACTTTTTCACATTCCAAAAATCATTATATATATAGCCTCGGAGAGCGTTAAATCTTGCAGACAATTGCTGAAGCCTTGATCGAAGTATAACCATCACATTCATTTCATTGCCCCCTGAATGCGATCCAAGATGTTTAAAACATTTCTATTGGTAACTATATTAACTGTGGCAACTGCAAGGTATAGTAAAACCACAGAACAAGGGAGGCATGCTAGTTCTGTGAGTACAGCTAAATACACTGAGGATACCAAGATACAGATAGAGAAGGCTACACCTGTGACACCTGTCAAGCAAGAGGAACCAAAAGGTATCAAATTTATTATAAGGGAACGTTATGCAGTAAGACAGGCAATTCATTTCCTTTTACATGATATATGTAATGTGTTGGTATATTTAGCTACTTTACTAGTGATTGTCCTCACAGAAATATTGCAAACGGGGTTTTTTTAAATATAAATATCAAATTTAAAATATAGAAATATGTTTTAGATGTCCTTATGTTTACTATCATTAGCATCGGCTTGATCTCATCTTTTCAAATATTATGATGATATTTCAAAATTCAATTTTTGCTACTTGTGACTCATTTTGCTGTAACACATTATGGTAAATGCTAGATATATATAATATTTAGATTGTACATGTGTATGTTCAAATTTGATTTTCATAATTCACAGTCCGGTGTTATCAGTGCGAATATAGACCACCACATAGTCGCGTGGAGGAATTCGTTTACCCTGTGCAAGTGCAAGAAAAGGTGAGTAAAATCAATAGATGAAGCAGAATGTATTTGTGTCGTGCATGTAATGAACCGATTTAATTTCCGCGATGCGAAAGATAGCCATGCTAAGTACCACAGCACCCATAAACCGTTGTTTCCTAGAAACGACCCTCTTCTCTTTTAATTTATAGTTTGTAACAAAATGAATTAACAAAATATATATTTCTTTTTTAAATCAACATAGTATAGTGCTATCTTTAGAATACCAGTCTTCAGTGCTTAGAAATAGAAATGATTGTTTTGATTCGGATACATGACAGTTCTTCAGCTATATTTGTCCCATGACTCCAAAATTAACCTGTGTTATATTCCATAAGTTGGTTTATTATATTTAAGTGTTTTTTCGCATTGTTGGTTTAATAAAACTCTGACAACCATGGACTAATAAAGGATTAATGACCGACATTGAGGGGCTGCTGGTGCACTGTTTGGTGTATAATCCTGAGGCGTACAGCAGTCCCGAAATGGAGGTTATTAATCTGTTTAGTCTCTGACTCTGGTTGTTATAGCCCCTGAACTGCTCAAGGCAGTGACTAATAGGGGATTTGCATAGCCGCTATTTTGGATATTGTTTCGCAAGGAATTATGGTATATGGTAGTCTAAAATCTATAAAAAAAACAAACATGGACATCATGTACGTTCAGCATGGACAATTATCAATGTTCTAATGTCAATATCCATGTGTTATATATGTTTCCATAACACAAGACTTCATCTTTCCCATCATGCATTTGCCTCATGAACCAATCATTCATCATTTATAAAGCTATGATATTGGTGAAAACATTCTTGCAATTTTCGATAAAAATGTTGCCAAATATTTGTATGTCAGAATCCATCCCAGCATGCACCGTAATTGATAGACATGCTCAGTGGCACATGCGAATCCCCTATTAATTCCTTAATTAAATACATTCATGCATAGGTTTCTAGGTGGACTCCATCTGACCCTGGATGTTGGACAAACGCCTGGACGAGGTGTCCTCCACGACTGGTCAGTGAAGACGTGGTGAGGACGGTGTGGAGGAGTGTGAACCAGACAGTGACCACTGCTGGAGGCTTCCCTGCCTGTAGTGGACCAATAGATGAGACCAAGGCCGAGGAACAGGGCTTGCAGGTGTTCGACTGCGACAGTAACTGTTATGTGAGGAGGGATGCTGCAGGCAGTGAGAATAGTTTCCTTTTATTTTGCCTTTATTCACCATAGGTTAAGTGTCCTAGAGATTTAAGCAAATATGGATTCAACAATTTGCTAATAATTAATTATATTATATGCCAATAAATTTCCTATAACGTATTCATGTGATTTGGCCACTTTTGAAAAAAGTTCCAGGAAAATATTAGTCATTTTTATGCCAAAATAGGCCTAGGCCTACACATTTCTATATTCTTAGAGAGTTTGCATGAATCAGGTTGGTTCGAATTATTTTGTATGGGAGAGAAAATGGTGGTCACCTCTCTCCCTCCTGTGATTTGAGGCATTTTTAAAAACTCATTTCTATAAATCATTTAATGGGGCCTTTGCATAAGCAATCTCTCATTTCGAGAGTGGTGGATTATGGGATCGCCCGTAGGCATATTTGCAACTATATACTTTTTAACACTTATTAGTTTTCGTCATAGAAGACAAATCATTTTAATAAATTTCCTAATCAAATATAAAATACCAATATTTCACATCTGATTAAATCCTGTAGGCCATATCATTTAATCAATTTTAAAGCCTAAACTTCTACAGTATATATAGGCTACTGTGTTTAGGTTTAAAATTAAATCCATTGAAATACCCCTGTGGATGAAAACTAAAATAATACAAATTTGATTTGCCATTTGTACTATTTTTTCTCTCTAGATATTCAACGAGGCTGCTATGCAGGAGAGTATGGAGTCAACCCATCGATTCTAGGCTGTAATACTCAAGCTGGAGTAACCTATTGTTTCTGTCTAGGGGACAAATGCAACAGTGGCACTGGTGAAGAATAGAAACAATCAGTTGAAGTTATCCTGATTTAGTATGTTGGAAAAGCCTTAAATACCTATACTGGCTATAGGCTTTTATTAAATAAAGTTCTGCATACAGGTAACTAAGAAGCTGGTTGAAGGAACCATGCAACTTATGATTTTTCTAAGTGAGTAAAACCAGCTCGAGTCGTTTGTCAACTGATTTTATATGCCTAAAATAATCTAAAAGGGAATGGCGCAATTCTTTTCTTTGGTTTACAACCTCATGTGATACGTACATAGGCCTACTGCACATCACAGATGTGTGAGATATAAATTGCGTAAATAATAAAATGCAATACCAATCATTCATATTTAAATCAATACCGATTTCATTCACAACATATTTTTAAGGCATTTTAAAAAGTTAAATGCTTTGGCGTGATTTATGGAATGAAACTTCGAATGATTGATCGATCGTAGAAAATCATCTAGGCCTATAATCTTTCGTAATGTAATGATGCAGAATTGCTGATGCCTGCAGATAGAAATAGATAGGTTTAGGTCGACATGGCAGGACTATAGGCCTAGTATAGGTCTATAGGTAGCCTACAGTTTGAAGTCATTGCTCGCATCTTTATAATTTTGGCTTGCTCATAAAATAAATAATGTTAATGGTATATTATACCGTATTGAACCAGTTTTGAAAGGGTTTTATTGAATAGTACAATTTAAAACTGAGAGGGATGATATATCAGTTAGATCTATAGGCCTATTTTAAAGAGCGGGGTCAAAAGACCTGCTATAGCCTACTTCTAGCCTAGGCTATGTTTACTTTGTTTAGGCTACCGTACCGTATAAATTCTATTGGTTTGTACCGAGGGCCAATAGATCATTTTATCAGAATAAAAGTTTCTACTTTATAATTGTTTTATTATGCTATTATTGCTGTTTCAATTTTTAAACATTTCACGCGTTCATGGTTTAGGCCTGCGGTTATAGGCCTACTAGCCTAATAATTGTGTAGGCCTACGGTGGATCCGTCTAAAATTATCCACATATCACCGAAATGACTCAATACCGATAGGCCTAGGCCTATGCATTAGGCCAACGGTAGTAACTAGCCTAGGGCCTAATTAGGCCTAATATATAATCCTCAAATTCACCATCTTTTATTACCATAATTCCTGGATCACATGTAGACCATAGGCCTAACAGTAAGTTCTTTACCTTATGATTATCAAGCTCACAAGGTAAATAATTAAATTCTGTTATAGCCTAAATATTCCCTGCTGGTTTCATTAAATTGATCTCTCATTGAGGTCATAGATCTATCCTAATTAATTAGATACGGGGAAGGATATGGGAAAGCCTGCTCGAACCGCCACACCACTAATGGTCACTGAAAAAAAAACATTTACCAAAATAATCAAATGTTTTAACGAGAAAGCAAAATCTGCGTATGCACGTTGATTATCCGCTTTTTGACTATGGCGCGAGCGTTCTCTTCTTGCGCCAGAACGGGCACCTGTTGTCATCAAGGTGAACTGCCAACACACACTAAACGGTGACGTAGTTCACATAGCGACATCAACAATAACAAGCTGCAGGTGCTTTCCCTCCTCTTGGGTTTATCGAAGACACATCTAAGGGGCTTAAGAATTGATCAGGGAGGTTAAATTGATCGCCATGGATACTGCCAAGGAGGATATGAAAGATGAGAGGGTGCCGCCATGTCTACATTGGACCGTAGACCAGGTTGCAGCCTGGATCGATGATATCGGATTTCCCTACTACAAGGTACTACTAATCATTCAATCATAATTATCCATGAAATATGAGTGATATTTATGCATGAGTATTTGCATCGGCTCCATATACCTTCTGTAACTCTGTATGAAGCAATTATTGGTGATTTATATCGATACCACCTGACATACGTACATTTACGGTATAAAATATTAAAGACATAAATTATTATTGATTGACTATAGATCTAATTGTAATTTATTTTCTTCTCCACAGGACTGTTTCCAATCAAATGTAGTCAATGGACGGAAATTAATTCTTGTTGATTCCTCTTCATTGCCTCTCTTAGGAATTACAGACTTCGAACACATTAAGGTTTTTATTAATTATTTTTTTCGTCGTGACATGCGATTAATTTTAATTGATTGTCTCTAGGGAGGGGAATTAGGCCTATGTAAAAATGTGCTACAACACGTCAACACTAGGCATGTGTCCATTAGTTAGTCATTTGGTAAGTCTCCCCTTCAGGAAAACTACACACACACACATATGATATATACTATAGTATAGAGAGAGCGAATGGAAGAGACTGAAACCCCCATTTTCATGAGACCTGTAAAATTATAAACCGAATAAAATTTCTATCAATTCATGGCAAAAAATATGAATTAACCAGAGATCAGGAAATTCATATACCGGTATTTGTGTTTCCAGCATATGCATACAGCTGTAAATATCTACTTTAAAGTTTTAATTGGGTCAAGCCAAAAATACTGACAATGTTTGGAGGAAAAGCGATTGCATTTATTATTATAGCATAGGGCCTCTGCTACATGTACAGTATATTTTTAATTGATTTAAAAACAAACATTTTGATGACAAATACAATCTGATTTTGAGAATTTTGATTTGTGAAAACTGACGAAATTTGACCAATAAGGTTTTTTTTTTAATCTGACGAAATTTGGTTATAAATGATGGAATTTGGAAGTCTTCTGGAAGTTTTAAAAAATAATGACTTCAGTAGGAATACTGAGGACTTGCATCCCTGAATTCTATTCAATGCAAATAAAGGAATCAATTCGATGTATTATTTTTCAGACAATAAGTAAGGCCGTTAGAGAACTGCTTACGATAGAAGACCCATACTGGAACAGGAGCATGTCCCACGCACCACGCGAGTCTCTCGGTAGGTCTCCATTGATAACAAATTACATAAGACTATTTTTAAGACTTGTTAAATACGGCATAGACAATTTTAAACTGAGAGAATTGAATATATTTCAACCCCAAATGAGTTAAAGTATTTATAGAAGAGTAAGGTACTCTTAAATTAAATCTTTGAATCTATAAGATTCACATTTCTTTTGTAAGACCGCATAATAATGTGTTATTCTTTCCCTATTTAGGAATGTACCTCGAGAGACGAAGTATCACAGGAGAAAAGTCTGATGAACTCACCTACACCAAATTCCTAATGACCAATGAGGATACTAAATGGCAACCTCCACTTTCAAATCACTGTCTGATACTTCCTCCAAGCTGAGAATACAAATTTACAATGAGAATTTAAACTTTCCTTCCTAGCTTTAAGTCATTCGATAACTGAGGACCCCAAGAATTTGAGTTTATTTAAATACAGGTATTAATGCCTATAAAAAAAATAGGCCGAGAAAATAGAAGGACCAGTTACTTTTTTCCACCGAACAATTGTAAGCCTATGATCCCATTTTCAAAGCAATCCGCATCATGTTAAGTTAAATCTTGTTTTACATCGATTTTGTTAATTTTGTACATTACAATAGAAGTACATACGAGTAGGTCTAGACCTTTGCCTGTGATATAGCTTAAGATCGAAGTAAAAGAGCTGTGTGTTGTCAAGTAATTATAATAATCTTGTAAAGCCACTTTATTTAATAAATATTTATTCAGGATTTACACATTTGTGTCTTGGTCCCATCAATGGTAGTATTTCTCAGATCGGTATATTGACACAGAACAATAACCACAGTAATCCCAGAACAAGTCTAACACATAAGTTCAGTTGCGGCGGAGAGTAAAGTCTGGTGTCCAACGATAGGATCCGTCCAATCCTGACGGGGGACACTCGGCTGACGCCCGCCAGTCAGTTGCCTTCACCCATCATGAGGGTCCGATTTTCAGAAAATGTACAATAATTATTCAACTTTGCCATTCTCTTCTCAAATAACCCAAATTTTAGACGAAAATAAAGTTCAAAATACAGGTCAACCTAACCAAACAGATTGCTAGAATCAATGCAATGCTGCATATACTCAAATTTACCTAGCATTGACTGAATTGCAGCCTAATTTTGCAGAATTTACTAAGTGTAGAGCTGCCAATTGTACATTTTCTGAAAATCGGACCCATGAATTACCCACTAGCCCGACGACTATCATCCGACTGCCACCCTTCGAGATAGGACACCAGGCTTTAATGATCATATTTTACATAAGGGATCATCATATATGGAATAAGATCCAATCTATGAATATTGGTTGCAATACAATAATGGAAACGCCTAATTTTAGAGAATTTTATTTTTTTATTAAAAGGACGCAGCTTTGTGTGCGATATTCAAAAAATAGATAACATTTTAAGTAACAGAAATGAGAAGATAGAATCCGCGGATTGAAAGGTATCAAGTTAATACATTTTGGAAGATTATCTACTTTGGAATTACTGGTTTACATCGGAGTATATAATCGATAAGAATTCAAGACATGATGGGAGATTTTAACTAGATTAGAATCTGATGGACTTGATACGTTACAAGATAATTATTGTAAAATGCATCCAGATGAATGGGAATGCCATCTTAAATTCTAGATAAATTAGCAGTTGTGACAAGTTATTAAGATGGATAATGTCATTGAGGAAAGCATAACATTAATTGGATACGCGTTTAATATGGTAATGGACAAGTCAAATATAAGTACCTGAAACGGAACATGAACTTCCTTTTCAGTGGAATAACCATAGAAAAAGGGTTTTGTATTCCTGACTTTAAGACAAATGGGTGTCAATAATTTTTAGAATAGTTAAGAAAGAATCAAAATCACTAGATGATTTCAATTAACCGTTTATACATGTATATTTTTTTTAAAAACAAACACTGTAATATCCTAGTTGAATACATAATTCTTCCTTTAATGTAGCAGGAATAGATTAGAAGGTCGATCCACCAGAATAAAAACAGATCATCCAGTGAAGAGGAATGCCGTCTCCAGAAAATCAAATTCGTTTGGATATGTTTGCCACATTAGTTACATCTTTACGTCTTCTGTGTTTGTAACAGCCGAATCACATCAAATCGAAAGAATTTGATTCTATCTGTAGTTTGGCGACGTAAACGACACAACCGACGGAAAAGGCTTTTCAGATTCCTGTGGATCTCCCCCATAAGTAAATGCGATTATACGAGTTGGACAATACATGCATCTGGGTGTCTAACACACGTATGAAGGCGGGAAGGTAATATCACTGGGTTTACATGAAATCATCAGAATCGTAGCCAGCGTCTTGATTTGAAGTCATTTTGTCGGCTGACATCAAATTGGCATAACTCCTATAAAAGAGAACAATTGGATATAATATAATGAAATAATCCGAATATGCTAGGCTCAGAAATGAGAGTCCCTTTAAACTGAGGGAAAGCCTCTCGCTCCAAACCGCAAATTGACATTAAAATCCCATTACACTAGGACGTCTACTTCGGGCCAGGAAAGTTATTAGCGCAGTAGGAGTCCAATCACTGATATACTATTCTTATCTGATCTGAAAGGCTGTGAGCCTAGACTGCCTGGTTAATAACAACAGTTTCTAGGTTCAACAACAATATAATTATTGTGATTTTTTCCCTGACTGATAAAGAGCTCTTGCGGAATACCGCCAGATACATATTTAGGATCGCAAAGAAAGTAAAGTAAATTTATCTTTTTGCGAGGACTATTATATGCTGGATGATCGATTAGATAACTACTTAATAATACGTCCGAAGACCGAGAGATTTTTTTAAATTGAAGTTCAGGGTCATGGGTCTGTATATTTCTACATTTGCAAAATCAGTGTACCTTTCTTCTGCGTCCTTCGCTCTCTGCTCCATTTCTTCCTTTTCTTGTTTCTTTTGGGCCCTCATTTTAGCTTTTTGATCTTCCCTTTCCTTCCGATCCCTTTCTTCTCTTTCTTCCCTCAAGTTTGGATGTTTTTCTTCTTTCGTTTTGTTAAGACGATTTACTATTTCGTTAATTCTCTTTTCTACATGAATTTTCCTAACCTGAAATTGGAATGACACGACACAATGGATTTGATTAAATAAATGTTAATGTATTTGCCCGAAACAACATAAGATAATAATAAAAAGGTCATGAAATATACTAGCAGAGATGGATATAAAGAATGTGCTGTACACGACCCGGTTGTCTGCTATATTTTGGATTATGAAAGCGGCACATATTGAAAGAACTGCAGGATCTCAAGGAGGAATCAAACCCATTCCCTCTACCATATTTAAACCAACTAAGGAATCAATGATACACATAACCGATTAGAGCATGATCCATTGATCTAGGCAAAGACTCTACACATATTACAATAGAATGTTCAGTTCACGTGCACAATGATTCCCTTCCTTCAGGGACAAAGATTTCGAGTAAACAATGTTGGAAAATTACCTCTTTTTGTTTATGGAATCCTACTTGCCCAACATCCATACCCGCGGTCTTTTTCAAGTTAGCCCACAATGTGTACACAACGTCGACGTTGTTGACTTTGTTACCTGAAAACGAGAATATGAATTGCCATTGGTCTTTTATACGCACTAGGGAGTCAAAGAACACTTTTTCTTGTGTCATAGAGCCAAAGTTACAGAATACGAGTTTTATATAGGGCAAACACGTGGGAGTTGAATATCTATAGTCGTTTTTTCATGAATGTCAAGAAGGGTCAGTGACGTTGACGGTGGTGACAATGATATCGAAGTTAATGTTTATCTTAGAAAAACAATTATATTGAAAGGAACGGGGATAAATTCGTTTACCTTGAATACTGTTGGCTTTTACTAGTTGGGCACAATCCTCGACAACCGCCATAGGCAAATCATCTATTGTTTCCCCCTTAAATAAAAATAAATTGGCAACATGACTTTCCGTATTGTTATGAATGAGTTTTATGCGTGTGTGTTTTTTAAAATTTACTTAAGATTTATATTCTGTACTTATTATTATACGAGCGGATTGACAATTCTTCATAACCCTGGTCAGATGTTTAATGAATTGAGATTAAATAATAAAGAGTATTGTAATATATTCAACCGAATTCATCAATAAAATTACATACCTTGCGTAGCCTGACGTATACGTGGGCAGATGAGAGTTTGTCCACGTGAAACCTATATAAGTAGATAAGATCAACCATCAGGTACTTTGGTAATTAAACTACATACAGAGACATATGCAGAGGATGCAGTCTAGATGTGAGAAGCCAATACAGGGCTAGATGACTTGTCAAAAGGCTTCCTATGCGGGGAATGGGTACAAATCAAGTGCGAGTCTCAAAGTGCACGTACATCAAGGATGTAAAGTTGACCACCTGATAATGTTAATACCTCGCACCCTTCATCTCTGTTTTGAGAGCATTCAAAAGCATTTAAATATTGTTTTACCTCTTTACCTTTCATGCACTCTACACGGAGCCGTTTGTTCGTTTAAATGGTTTATTCTGCATAACATTACGCCTCAGAGTAGAGATAGTAGAGATTGATACTTTAGTATTGACAATAAGTTGTTGTGATAACGCAAGACAGAGAAACGCTGAATTCACACTTACCAAATATCTTCCGGCCATCCCCATTTAATCAATTCTTCATCTATAAATCAATAAAGTACATCAAAATTAGGTACTATTTGGGGATAAACATAGTCCATCTCAGGACCTTCCGTCGCAGTCTTCAAGGGGACAATGATTACAAATCTTTGGATTGGAATCAAAAGGTAATTCATAGCTTCTTTTATACTGATTAATATTTTATTCTTCAATGTACATTTATAATGATTAAACTATTAAAGAGACTTAAGATTCATACTTTCGTGTTTGTCAATTCCAACATAGATGACATACGGTGGGGAGACCACTGAAATGAAAAGAAACAGAAATAGAGCATGATCGAGTATCAACCTTCTGACGCAGGTTGCATTAAATTCCAGGTGATACGTCTGATAAGCGTGTTTGTCAACAAAACATTTCAGAGCTTATTTTAGAGTGTGTTATCATGTGTTTTTTTGACACCAATAAGGCTCACTTATTATCAGAACCTTGACTTGCCCCTGTACTTAAATTATGGGAATAGAATGTGATCAATCAACATGAGGATTAACATTACTATTGTTTATTGGAACATATTTTAAGTTAAACATTGTCACAGACAAGTAAAGGAAACACTACCTGCTTATTTTTTCTAGTAGCACATTTCTGGGTTAGCCTAATATGACACATTTCTGGCCTAATGTAATTGTTGTACTGTAATATATTGTAGGCTACCGTATTTAGGTTATCCCAATGCTAATTGTGCCTATCTTAGTTGGTCAGTGGCCATGTCATTATCAGTGTCACTCACTGAAAGTTGTCACACTCACAGTTCATTGTTGTGTAGTCTACTCTAATTAATGTAAAATATAATCCTAAGTGGCCAAAGGCCCATACCATCCACAGTAGCAGGAGAAAAAGGCGTAGGAGCACAGGAAGTTAACTATTCTCACAATCAGACGTGAACATTTTAATGAAACAATACGCAGTTTAGGCCTACACGCAGCTTGAATTGCAATGCCGAGTGCCCGTAGAGCAGGCGAGGATAATGAGCGATAATAGGAAACTATTAGATTTCTTGATTGTAGAAGCAACTGGTCTCTCTGATCTAATCAACTATTAAAGTAGAGGTACACTTACCGTTGCTAGTGAAAAAAAACACCATGTTGTGAAAATATATAAGTAGATATCAAGCTAAGTTCTCCAGCAAACAAGCCGGACAGTCCGCTGATTTCAGTTAGTGATGTCACCACCAGGTTTCACTTTCCGGTTCACTTTCGATCAGATTTTTCTGAGATTTTAATTATTTTCTGGGAATATGCATTTCAGAGAATGTCCTTCATTTTGACGAAAGAAGTAAGAAAGCAAATAAATGGGATTACTGTCTTTTCCCAAAGGAAAATTAGCAGGGGACCAGCGTAAAATATGGCCTTGACCTTGTGAAAGTCAACACTTCCCGCCAAGTCTGAAATCACCATTGCTGAAGGATAACAACTGGTTGTAAATAGCAGTTTCTCTGACAGAAATTGTGTAGTAAGTTCAGTTTATGCTCATATTTTGTATTGTCAACCTGATGACTCTAGTTTCCCGAAGTTCCTTCAGGTTCTTGGGCTTTATTTATTCGTTATCTTTCCCCAAAACCTTCACTCAGTGTCCGGTGTTGCAGACCAAAATATTGGCACAGCCTACGTGCCTGGCTCAGCGGCTGATGATGAGCCAGTGATGGGGAAGATACAGCGTGCATCGCCATCGACAAGGTTTTCCCCAACCCCCATGTCAACTACAACTTTGTCGTGCTATGAGCCTATGTATGACTCCAATGTCTAACTGTTTTATTAGTAATAGCATTGTCAACTAATTGTAGTTGTTTTATTTCTCATTCCATAATATTAATAACTCAGGGCGAAATGTCAGTGCCCACCTTACATAAGTTACATAACAGTAGGCCTACTAACACGACTGACATAATAAATTCATAATGGTTAGTAATGCTTAAAGACATAATAAAGTATAATATCATGGCTTATGTGTTAATGTGGAAATTCCTATTTCATCTATGTCATTGTAGATTAAGGTTATTTCTATATAGTAGTGAAACATAGGAAGTATAAGAATCTGCATTCTGACCACTTACTGTGCTCTGCACAAAAACCCAAGGCTATTCGTTCTATTAATCAAAAAGTAGAGAAGTGATAATATAGTTTTATTTATAAATGTACGCGCAGGAAATGGTACCGTCGCTCCGTTTCCAGCAGGTGGTTGGTGTTTTCAGCCTATTGTTTTGACTCTTCCTATGTGGTGTTTGGGATTTAAATTTAACAAATGTTTTGACTCTTCACTACGAATTCGTTATTGTGCTTCCCCTTTGATGTCTGGATTGTTTTATCTTGTGGGCCTAAAAGCTAGCGTTGATTCAACAACAAACGACGGGAAGTTGTAATAACCAATTGAGGCAATTCGTATGGAAGCCCCACAGTCTTGGCTTTGCCTTTGGGGCTTCCATATGAATTGGTTATGTGGGATTTGTTTTTTCAGCCTTTTGCCAAAGGCCTGAAAACACAAATCCTAGACATTCCTGTCGTGCTTACCTCAAGGCTTTTAGTTTTACGTGGACCCACGGTAGGGGCCCGGGGATGGAGGACTGACTTGGAGACGAGCCCACCACAACCCAACAACACTCCAGTACAAGTTTACAGACACTCACGTTATTCGTTAATATTTGCAGGTGTCGCGTGTAGCCTCTAGGACTAAACAGGGGCCTGGCCTTAGGAACTTGCGACTAAACACGGGCTTGGGAAGTATGGCCTCCATAGTTCCTTTTAATCGTTTGACTCGTGCATCATCCGTCAGCCCGCGTGTGTCTGGAAAATCTGAGAGGTAAGGCAACGAACATTTCGACCAGTATAGTCTGTCCGAAAAGTAGTTGACACGTGATTCCTTAGTGCCTTTAAGGAGAGGGAAAAATGGGAGATTGTGATTTCTATTTATGACAAGGACCTGTCCACTCTTCGCCCAGCGAGTCGCTCATTGCAATCAACCATTGAGAACCAGGGCCAGTATAACCAGCTCTTCCTTCCTTTTAAGCAGAACAACAGCTGCGTGGGTACGTGGCCTACATATATACCTGAATATATGTATTCATATATCGAAATTCCCTGTGCTACTGTTTTGATAGAACAGAGACAGCACAATACAGGACAGCTGTACATTTGGTCATGGTCGATCGCAAACGGCGATTCAGGGGGCAATAGTTTGAAGTAAAAAATCCCCCACTTTTCCCTCCCCTTAAAGGGACTAAGGAATCACGTGTCAACTACTTTTCGGACAGACTATAGTACTAATTCAATTTAATTTGATCTCCCTGTCTCACCCTTACTAATTATACATTATGATTATGTCAATGTAAACCCAGTCTAATTACAAGCTTCTTTTTATATCAAAAAAAGAATGTAGCCCATGTACCAAATAGTTTCAGTGAAGTGCAAATATTTGGTATTCTTTTACTTTAAATAGATATATAATGAGGACCTGAATATATGTACTGTATTCGTATATCGAAATTCCCTGTGCTACTGTTTTGATATTGCTTTCTCTAATATAATATGGAAATCGACGACTCGTGAATTTAGATGAAGGTGTGAGAAACATGCATTGATGAACGTTTAAGTTGCTTTTTTCCGTCATGATGTCTCACGGCACATTTATGCTTACAAGTTACACCTCTGCACCTTCCTTCCAGATCTGCTAGTCATGGGAGAGCATCTGGGGCAAAACGACGAATGGTTTATCCAGATGACAACCCTTCTCCCGCTAAGAAGAAGAGAGACTCGCCGGACGAAGAAGAGAATTCTCCAATGAAAGTAAAAGCAAAGTCTTTCTACGGACGAGGGAGGGCTACCTACCTGAATCCCCTCCAGAGGAAAAAGTTAAAAGATTGGGGAAAATCAAGCGAAGAGAGTGGTGAAAATGAAGCTCCCCCAGAGGAACCGAAGATGCCTGCCTTAAAGAAATCGCCTGCTGCATCTCTGAAAAAGTCAAAGAAGAAAGAGGCTAAAAAGACTCCTAAAAAGCCCCTGTCTTCTAAGACAACCTGCTATAAGAAGAAGAACCCCTTACAAGAACTAAGCCCAACTTCATACTTCTCTCCATCAAAAAATAAAATCAAAACAGAAACCAGGATCTATTCTCCCAGTAGAAAAGACCAGAAGTTCTTTAAGAGTAGAAGGAAGACTGATAGCGGTAAGAAAGCTGCTGCTGTTGTTCAGAAGCGACGTGGTTTAAAACTTACATACCAGCCCAGAGGCATCTCATCAAAATCTAAAGAAGAGCCCGAGAAGCCAGCTTTCTTACGCAACAATCAATTTGTGCCACCCAATTTGTCAAAGGCTAAAACCACTCAACCCCAAACATCGAAACCGAGAAGTCCAAGGAAGCCAGTAGTTCATAGTCTGCCGGACGAAGACGACTGCCCAGCCGCGAGAACTAGATCTTCTCCGGTAAAATCTGGGAGAACCAGGGCGTCTCCGGTAAAAGCTGCGAGAACCAGATCGTCTCCAGTTAAAACGCCCTCTCTCAAAGTTGTTCGTGAGGTTATAAGCTCCTCCAAAAATCCCAATTCTCCCGATCTGTTCTCTCCCTCCGACTGGGACTTTGGAGATGATGATGATGATGGACCTGAAGCTGAGGCTGAAACTCCGATTGTGTCTCGACCCTTGGAGCAGGATGATTCTCCTTCGAGCAGCACAACAAGTAAATCTGTCAATTGCTCCTCCACTGAGCAAAGGAATCTCGATAGCAGCAGTGCTTGTGATGATTCAGTTCGATTCGTGACTGAACCTTCTGATCTGTCGTCTAGATGCACTAGCCCCGGCAGTGTGGACGGTGAGGGTGTTGATCCGTCTGTTGAAATCCCTGAAGTTAAACCAAAGTTTTATGGAATATTCAACTCCAAAACCTCAAGAGCTGTCTCTGAATCTAGGTACGATTTTCCTTTGGATATAACGTAGCAATATCTCCAGTTCGCTTTGATTTCCTTAACAGACTTTGCTTTTAATGGAACTTCTTTACTCTCTTTATTAATGTTCTTAGTCGATTCAGAGCCTTTTCTTCTAATTGGCGAAGCATTATATATGGGGCAGGTCGTCAGAAAATGTACAATTCACGTTCACCAATCGTCTCAAAAAACCCAAATTTAGACAGAAATGTGGTCTAAAATACAGTTCGACCTAACCAAACAGATATTTCAAATCAACCCAATATCCCAATATCACTATCATTTATCATTTTTCTGTCTAATTAAGCAGAATTTACTAAATGTGTAGACCTGCCGATTGTACATTTTTAGGCGATCTGACCCATATTGGCATATATAAGTTTTTATTTAGTGTACATGTATTGAGATAGTTTTCTGTGGTGCACAAGGTATGGTATCGTTACTTTACGATAATGTTACGAAAGGTCATGTAAAAGTTAAGAAATTCAGGAATGAAAGTCTTCTGCTTCAGAAATCAGTAATTTAAAACTTCGAAAAATTTTCAAATCTCTCAAAAATGCCACCATTTTATAACCAAATTTTCGTCAATATTTAACCCAAATTCTCATAATCTGATTGTTTTGAGTGATCAAAATGTTTGTCTTTAAATCATATTCTGTACCGGTAGTAGAGGGCTTTAAATAATAAGAATTCGCTATTTTCTAAATTAAATATTTTCAGTATTTTTGACAACCCAATGTGAATCCCTGAAGAATAACGATGCCCAGTTGCGTAATTGTTATTAACCATTAAATTCAATGTAACTTCTGCTGCAACACTCTTTTAACTGTGATTTTCCAGTAACGATTACGCAATGTCTGGTGCTAATGATCTGTATGTTTGTGTTTGCAGCTCCGCCACTTCTTCTCCTATTGACTCCAGACGCCGCGGCCGAGGCACGCGATCTGCCTCCAGACTCAAGTCCTTAGTGGGTAAAGACGGCAAGGAACAAATGACTCTGGTGAGTTTTTTTTTTATTTAAATCACATTCAATTCATTTACCTCAATATTTTGGGAATTCTATAGTTGCCAAATATAGAGACGATTCGCTCGGGAAAATATACTTAATTTTGAATCCATTTAATTAAAACTTGTAAATGATTAGCTCGAATTGTTGGAAAGTATGAAATTTCTAAATCTAGGGAAAAGTTGTCAGGAAATTATTGCTTCATGACATTGTGTTCATTTGCTCTTCAAAATGTGGGGAATGACACTTGATATTTTGACGACATGCTCTTCTGACTTCATTCCAATTAATTTAAAAGTATATTTTGATATAAGTATAATTTCAAATGAGGTGGGTTTAAATATATCTGACTTATAACTTATATTTCAGGACTTCGGCCAGACGTTGAAAGGTGCGGTGGTGTGTGAATCGTGTGGAATGACGTATAATCACGGCGAACCCTCAGATGAAGCAATGCACACCAAATTCCACAACAAAGTTTTCACCGTACTGAAATTTTCTGTAAGTTGAATGAAGCAATTCGGTCAAATACCCCTTCCTTCTAGCTGAGCTCAGACTTTGTACACCCTTCGATTTAATTCAATTCAAAACATTATTTATTTGTGTCTAAGGCTGGAAATAGGAGCCAAACGTCTGAATATGAATCCAGGTCTTCCAGTATATTGTCCCTAATTTACTACAGTGTGTGGGTCAGAATTAATTATTAAAAGTAATCATAGGTTTATTACAGTTGATTTAGTAGTTTTACACATGGTCCTGGGTATGACCATAAAGTGCCATTCTGTCTTGTTTAGTACAATTTCGTCTGGCTAATTTAAATTGATCCAACTAATTTTCACCATTTAATATTTTTTTTATTAGTATGATAATGACCTTAAAGTGCCTTTCTGTCTCTTTTCCTCTTCTCTCTCTCTCCCTTCTTCTCTATCTCTATTTCCTGGGTAAGAGCATAAACTGCCTCCCTTTCAGCTCTCCCGCCCTTGATATAACCATCTAAAATGTGTTGATAAGGGCGTAAAGCAACTAATCTCACTCACTCCTTGTAGTTTAACATTTCATATTTCAGTCGGTTTTAGAAAATGTTGAAACCGTATATTTAATTATAAATACAAAATGATACATTACAGGGTTGGAAAAAGGAGACCGTGCTACAAGAAATGGCTGATGGCAGTCGAATCATAGTTGTGATGCCTGATGAGAAGATTGCAATGAGAAAGGTAATTACGATGCTCCTAAACCTTTGCATAGATTTAGCCTATCGTTGAAAGTCGATTTTCTACCTTTTTTTGCAATGGATGATTTTATTAAATTGCGTTTATTTAGGTGCTGGCTGTGAAAAAAATCGTGGATGAAGACCTTGGTTTTGTTGTTGAAGCAAACGCAATCGGCGTGAACTCGAAGGTAGGCCCTACGTCTTTGTCTTATCTTACTCCCTTTTCTACCTGATATAAGAAGCTATATTACAAAATAATAATTTTATTTGTCAAAAATAACCAGAAGAACAAATAGATCAGCGCCCAAACCCTCTGATCAGATAAGAATCATGTATGACTGATTGGACGCCTACTTCGCTAATTTGTTTCCTGGCCTTCCGCCTAACACTTGGACTAGGCGTTCTAATGGGATTATAATGACATTTTGCGATCTTGGCACTTGGCCGTTTGAAGCGAGAGGCTTTCCCTCCGTTTGAAGGGACTCTTTCATCTTTGGGCCTAGACTGAGATGTACTTCTGAGCAGGTTCAAGTCTTCCAGAGCATTATAACAGATATTGTAAAAATATATTATAAAAATATAATAGGGATGAGATCATCTAAGAAATCATTAATCTTTTACTGGGAGACTACAATAAAATAAATGAGCTAACTACAGAGTGACTAAGTCTAACATGGGGAGTATACATTTGTTATAGAACAGTTATATATATCGAGATACCCCATATAACTGTTTCTTTATCTTTACATAATTATACGAGTATATCAGTGAGTATTTAGGCTATCTCTATTGAATATTGCCTTTTTTATTGCAGACGTTTATGTTTATTTCGGAAGAAAAGCAGATCGTTGGATTTTGCGTGGCAGAAAAGATATCTCAGGTACCTTAGTCAAAACCTTTTTCACATTCCATTAACCCCGATTTAACTAACGTTACGACCAGAAATTCTTGAAAGTAAACTTTTTAGCCTTAAGCGCTATAAACCCACCCTATCAAGCCAGGGGCGAGATTCTACTAATCTATAGTATGGCTGAGTAAGCGCAGGGAGGTAGCCCTGCTGAATGGAGGATGTATAAACCTGAGTATTGTAGTCTATGCCACCAAATGATGCCACCTCCCAGACACTGATCATTTTGTACCTATAATTTTGATTAAATTTCATTTGTTCATTCAGGGATGCCAGTCTTCCACGAATTAATGAATTTCCATAATGTGCATGCTTCCAAATAAATCCAGAATCTCCATAACATTTTCAAATTTTCTTCTCCATTAAACTCCACTCTGTCCCTACAATTACAGTATATCATAGTCCTTTAGCATTGCTTAGTGTCTACCCAGCCCTAGTAGGGCCAGACACAGGGAGCATGTGCCACTGCTTTTGGTTACCCTGGTCCCGTCAGTGGTGCGGTATAGTGGGTGGGCCTCCCTCCATTAAAAGACCGGGTCTTTCCTGGGGTCAAATTCCATCCTGTATCTTTAATGGAAGCATGAGACCAGTGACAGGTCCCTGGCACACCAGCGGTTTTCAGTCCACCCCTCTCCGTCACCATGGTGTAGCAGGGAGGTGGACCTGGGATGGACCCAACACTCACTAAGGGACTCTAGATCTAGACACATAGCATTGACACTTTCGAAATGATCCTATTAGGTATTTAGACAATACTGGATATCAAATGCACCATTTAATCAGTATTGTTTTCAGTTTTCTTAAGGAGGGTACCCCTTCCCCTTCCCCAAACCCTACTGATATCCTCTCCAAAGGTGAAGATGAACTTCATTATTCTGATTATCTAATCAACTATTTAATGTCTTCTGGACCTTTATCTGTTGCTAGGCATACCGGGTGCTACCAGGATCTGAGAAGACGGACAGTGGAGATGACAAGACGCCCCTGAAGCCCTGGTGCTGCAGCATGACGCCCCAGAAAGTCAGATGTGGCGTCAATCGTATCTGGGTCATGAGGACTGAAAGGAGGAAAAATATCGCATCCAAACTCATAGACTGTGTCAGGTAAATTGCCTTTAAATCAGTTCTATATTATATGATCATCATCATTTAATAGAGGCCCTAACTTACAAGAATTGATTCCGTTTATTCTCGAAAATGTTCCATATTTTTGGCATGATTCAATCAAGTGAATTGGTTTTAAATCTTAAGTTAATGCGTACAGAGTAGTTAGATTCGCTATATCGACGATTTGTTTAGTACAATTTCGTCTGGCTAATTTAAATTGATCCAACTATTTTTTCACAATTTATTAGTATGATAATGTCTAATGTCTGTTTACGTACAAGTAATTTAAAAAGTTTTCTAGCATAAAATGAATGTGGATGATGTTCCCATGATCGGTGTACTACTGCAGGGGTAATAGATTTCACCCGTTTTCATTTCAGGGCAAATTTCCTTCTTGGATTCCCGCTAAGAAAACTGGACCTGGCCTTCACTGACCCCACCCCGGACGGTCGAGCATTCGCAGCCAAATACTCCGGGACGGCTTCCTTCCTTGTATATAAGCATTAACCACATCATAAAAAATATCTTAACTTTGTATACTATACCGGAATATTTACCAGCAAATGCGGGGAGGGTGGTGCCTTTGTGCCGTTCAATTATTCTCCATATTCCTAGCTTGTTAATTTCTTGTTTTATTTTAAAATATATTTTTGTAATAAATTGCTTTGTTTTATTACGCTCGAAAATGTTTGTGACATGTTAAAGCTGTAGATAAGTAGATTTGTATTATATGTCCGTGTATATTACTTTAACTGGTATTTCTGTCGTACCGTGTATATAGAAAGGCTAATCAGTATCTCGTGTGACATGATAACTGGCACTGGGGTAAGTACTTAGCCCAGTGACAGTTGACTGAAGCTTTCAAGGTATAATTAACATGATGCAGGGTCTCCGCGGGGCCTGGGAAAATCTTGAATTTGGAGGAACAAAATTCAAGGCCTGGCAAATGGGCGTTTTCTCCATAGGATCTGGAAAATCATCCTATGGGCATTAAATTCTGTTTGAATCTATTAAATGGCCTTGAAATTTTCGAAAATTCTCAGTTTGCTACAACAGAACATTTTCTTCTCAGCTGCCCCTCTCACACCCTACGCTGAGTGACTCACGAATTAAAAGTGAAAAAACGGCGGTTGATATAAAATCTGAATATAAAGCTTCTTAAATACATGACATCTTTGGCCTATATGCAGCAATAATAACCCTCTCGTCTGTCACGAGGGCTCTCTGAAAATCATTAAAATGGACCTGGAAAGGCCTGGAATTATTGACCAAAAGCGCGGAGACCCTGTGATGTAAAAAGGTCGTCTGTAAGCTTAACTGCCTGTAGCTTCACTGGACTGACTGGCCTCTGTTTTTCATTGACTGCCTCTGTCAAATCAGGCTGGTATAGGGGACATAACTTGGGATGGACTCTCAGGGATGAAAATTGGCAAATTCCATAATTTTGTACCTAAAATATAAAAATAAAATGAACAAATTTAATTAAACGTTTCAAGAATTAAATCACTTTTTTTGAGAGGTTGAATTTACTTGGGTCGTGCAACAATGCCTGGGGGTGGGGACTTTTCTACCAGGAACACTATGGTAAGAAATATTTCAGTTTTTTTAGTGGGTCCCATCCCTGGGATAGTACTTCTTGCACAACGACTGTTTAAGCTTATATTAAGGATTAAGGGAAAGTATTTAAGGGGGAAAACATGAGTAAGTTTCCTGTCATTATCTCGCACTAGTCATAAATTTCTCGGATGTCAATCAATTTATTTGCTAACACATCTTTGTCTTGCTTAATGCAATCAACTGGAGAGAAGGACGTGTGGAAAACTTAATTTCATTCTTGTTACATCATCGCACACATCTATTATACTTACTATGTATAGGTGCTTTTAGTCATGGATTACATTTCTCATATTTGAACATGAACATTAAACGTGTGCAGGAAATTATTGGACTGACTAGTCCATTTTCTTAAGTTTTACTTTTCCCCAAGGGTACATTTGGAATAGTTACGAAGATGACAGCTGTAAGAAAACCTTTAGCGTGTATAATATAAGAACGAATAAAATGTATTTGAGAACATAAAAAGTGGTTATTTTATTATTCCCCCAAATAAAGCCCTCACCTGTAAATGGTCTTACAATTTCTAATAAACCAGTCTGTTCCTAAACTAAATGTCCAGGGTGTCCGCGGGGCCTGGAAGAGCCTTGGATTTTGGAAAATAAATTCAATTTTCGAAGATTCTGTTTCTTACTGTACACTTTCCCTTTTCATAGAGTGACTCATAAAGTAAAAGTTGAAAATCGATTGATTAAGATATGAATATAAAACTTGTTAATTACATCATTGGCCTATTAAAAAAAACAATAATTAAAACTCAGAGGTCCTCTCGTATATGTTCTGAAAAATCATTGATACCGGCCGGGAAAATAACTAAAATGGGACTAGAAAGGCCTGGAAATGTTTCAGTCTAAAAGTGCGGAGACCCTGATGTGACCGCACGCGTAAAATGGTTGGCGGGCCACATTACAAGCGATCAAAGTCCACGTCCAATGTGAGGCAGGCTTAGATTTGAAATATATCCTGGGTTCCTGATAATGTATCTTAGCAGAATAGCTAATACATCAAATATCATATCATATATATATCAAATACATGCAGGTTTACGTTCGAGATCTCGGCTCCCCAATACATATCTCACAGAGACCAATCCTCATTGTTTATTACGATTAATTTTAATCTCATGACTTACTCATAACGAGCTATGGATAGCTCTGCCCATACAACTGGAAACTTGATAAAAAGAATAGAAAACGGACACAAGCATCATTTTCATTTTTCCTTTATTATAGCAAAGTGTCTGTTGTTATTAATTTATCATGAAAGAATAAACATCAGTTTCGAAGTTTAAACTACAAAGAAAGTCTAACCAGGACACAGGGGTATCGAAACATGGTCACAGTCAAACAGCTTACGAGTACGGTTAAGATCTAATCTACGTCCTACCAAGATGTAGGAGAAGTAAAAAGTATCAAAATACATTTCAGATCTACAGTAGACATGAAGATATTTACCAGCGGAAAGGAAAATCGTATAGCTGCAGTCAGTTTTGCAAAGATCAGCAATCATGAACTTGGGTCTTGGAAAAATGCTTAACACGTTAAGTCTTCGTTGTTTCTAATATTAACGACAATATTCATGACAATTCAGCAATATCACGAGACAAATCTTTTATATGATGATCCATACACTGAATATATAATATATTTGGAGAATATCTTGCATAAGAATAAAGCATAGAGTACTGGTCATCCGTTTGGTTGTAATATGATGGAACCGAAACGAGATGTGGAAAAGGATACGACGGCAGAACATACACAATAGTTTAAGTCTCTCCGAAAATCGGCGGTCGAATACCTAGTATGTAGTTTGCATCTTTTGACCAAATGGATATTTCAATCTGGCTAGTCCCTTTTTGCAATAAGGGGAAATATTCTTCGTTTCGCTTTTCACAAGATTAGAATTCAAGATTTGTAAGTATCTGCATGAATTTGTGTTGAATAGCTAGATAATGAACGCTCAAGCCTTGCAAATGTTTTTAACGAGGGGTATAATACATATAATATATATCACGAGACAGTTAAGTCAACATAGTATTTGGAGAATGTTTTAACAGAATAGACATCGCTATAAGATAAAGCTACGCGCACTACAGAGTCAAGTTTAAACTACATATAAATCCACATACATGTAGAAGCAAAGCACCTTAGTACATACACAATACTTGAAACCCATTATTTTAGGCGTCACTTAGACGACACACGCAATCTGTGGAAGTATTTTTTGGATTAACATTCCATAATATCTTAGTATCTTTAGCTAAATACTTAACCAGTTGTCTGCCTCGGCCTACGCAATGATTTATGACATAATATAGAAGGAGAGGGACAAATACTATCATTAATCTCTGTATTCTTAACTCTCTTTGCTTAATACATAGAATAAAAATGATCGAGTGTGTGAGTGATTAAAGGTAAGATACTGGTACAACAATACAATTCGGCTCGCAGCAAATATGCCTTCGGAGCTTCAAAGGTACAAAAATAACGCATTTTTGGTTCGAGGTATTTTCTTCGTGTTTTGTTTTGTCTTACTGCGTACGATTCTTGATAATTTCGTTCAGCGCGAACCCAGCGACAGGTTCGGGCATCACTTTGAGGTTGTGTGGGCTTCAAGTTGGTTTTGAAATCCTTGACAAACATTGCAAGAGTATATATATGAGGGATCAGTGAAAAAAACTTCCGTCTAGTTAGCCGCTTGTAAATAAACAGTTACATATTGAAACAAAATTAGCGAATTGCGTCGAAAAGAGAGTGCAAGAGTAACATGTGAATTGAGGATTGTCAGATAACACAATGGAATGTAATATATATATCAATAATAATAAAAAAAAAATGGTTTGTGCATAGAATTAACAATTTTCTACCAATTCCTCTTTTTGTTTGATAGCAAACTGAATGTATTGTAAGGAAAGGAACCATCTTGTTCACAAATATGCGCGGCAATATTTCTTCACACTGATATGTATGTTTTCAAATAATTTAAAATATCTGAAAAGGCATTAACTGCATTCGACAAAACAACAGAATTACAGGATGATATACTGATTTATCTGATATACCGTACCTAGATTTACGTTTGAATCGATAAGCTCTTTAAAAAGCTGCCCGTATATGTATGACATATTAAAGGAAAAAGTACATTAAAAACAAATAAACAAAATATTCCAATCTAACGTTATCTCGAACAGCGTTAGTTCCTCGAATAAATGCATACACCGATTTTGCGTAACCAATATCCGAACACGTTCAATTGCAGAATAGATACAATGATTAGTTTAACTAAAATATCCATTAATACCATATTTTGTAGAAGTCAACTGGTGAACAAACAATAAAGGACATCTTATGTCAAAGGTGACAAAAATCGGAAATAAAACAACTCACGAAATAATTGCGCATTTGTGTGACGTAATACTTCAATACAAATAATGAGAAATATAAGGAAAGGAAATTCAGTAATCGTTCTTTGGTAAATCAATATGATTCTATTTCTTTTAAACAAAGGAAATCAATAAAACAACCTTTTGCGGTAAAGTAATTGTATCAATTTGCATTCCAGGGGGAGGGCCACTGTCCCATGATCATGACCAAAATATCGGCTAGTTACAACTGCTAGGATACAAAGTGACCCTGCATTCTTCTAATATTTATTATCTGTGCATCATACCTGACTTGTTTCAAGCAATGGCATATCTAAAAGATTGACCACCACGACTTACATATACAATTTTACACACCCGGTCTAGCCTCCGAGTAGTAGGAGAGCTACCTTTGTTTTTTAACACACCGACGAACAAACGAACGATACAAAATAGTTTTAGAACATCTGAAACTTCCTATCCTGGATATATTCCCATTTAAAAGTCAATCATCCATCCGAGCGACTAAACGTCCCTCCGAATCCGAGAGACTGGCGTAGAAAATACTTTTCCTGCACAGTGCACTTCTGACTGCACTTGAGTTTTAAATGTAGCGGTGTATTGTACTGTGTCTGTGCTGTAATTGTGCCTAATTAATACCATAATGTTCCTCTTTAGGAAAAACTTATTTAAGTTAGAATCTTTAGCATGGTTAGGCTTTATCAAGCTCTGCTTAAAAGGTCATTAAATGACGTAACCGATGCTATACAAACTTTGAAATTGCATTATCATTATTGTCATTATTATCAGTAGCACTAGCATTCGAAGCGAATGCATATGTTGATGAATCGTGATAGCATAATCATGACCGTATGGCATCTCCGATTAACGACGGACTACAGGAGTAGACTGTATATATGAACAAATATATATATAGGTACACAAATGGGGATATATAGAGATATAGCATATAAGTATATCTCATACTATAACAATGCCTTCCATGTATAACAAGTTCAAAGGCAGTGACAAAGATTTATAACCTTATAAAATGACCAGTGCATCATCGTACCCTTTTTAAAGTTTCAATGGAAACATTTGCGCATAGTAAGGTTCTATTGATAGCATGTCCACATAATAAAAGTCTGCAAAATATATCCCAAAATATTTATACTTGACATCTATCAAGTCCCGTCTACAAAGGAGCTCAAGATGATGTATTAAAACATTAGAATATAATAATATAATCATTACACAAACTGAGAAAAGGAACAGTACAGAAACAGTACAACACAGGACAGTCACAGCATTGTTGTGCTGCACATTTCCAAGTGCATAAACCCACATGAGACACAAGGCAACGTTCTCACTTAGTAACTTCTATTATACATATTAGATCCGACATCTTTAGGACAAATTTCATAAAGTTGTGGAGCATTTTTTTTTTCATACATTGATCCACCCCTAGCTCCAGGTTCAATTCGTTTCCCTTTCGTTATGATCGAGTACTGGATAATAACCTGGATATGTGCAACAATTGGGATTGGTTTGTTTGTTTCTTACCATTGCATAACTAGCGCCAGAAATACCACTTTCCAGCTTGAGACAATGGAAGGAAGAAGTTCATCGTAGAGGTATTTTGACTATATATAATATACTTATGGAAGAGCAATATATGGAAACCAATTAAGGACCATCGAAGGGCACCAAATAGAACAGTGTATAAATGCTATACCTATATGGATACAGGTAAGAAAATACTTGATAAATGTGCATTGACTATATGTCTACGGCTATACATTAGCAGTATGGTTATCAATTGTAGGACAAACAACATAGCGACCTACAACGGCTGGATACATGGAATGGACAAAGTGTCTACCCTGTTTTCGATATCTGGGGCAAATGCCAGACATGAATAAAAGCTTGCCACTTACAAAAATCCTACGTAGCACAACACTGGCAATAGAACCCCTTAGATATAAATATCACAATGAAAATGAGTGAAATATTTCTTTTTTTTTCCTATAGTATTTTTTCGACTATGAGTACTTTTTTTTCTCTGTCTTTTTAAAACAATAACAATGTGCCGCTTCGTTGTATGTATACGTAAATGGTTCGTTTTTTTTAAAGAAAACTTGCATGGTGAGTACATTTTGTATTCTCCAAGGAATTTGTTCTATCTTTCGCCTGAAGAATTTCTTGGGAAAATCTTGCAGTAGATTCTTGTGACTCATAAACATCTTAAAAAGACAATATTCCTAAAATTGTAATGTCTTCACTCAGGTTGTCTTCTCATGACCTGCAACTTATTGGCTGCAAACATTGGAGAAAAGATGGCTGGTAATTTAGTGACCCTACTTACCTAGACATATATAATATTATATGACCATCATAATAATCATAACACACATAACTAATTAAATTCATAACAAAATAATTGCGCATAAAGGTGAGAAATACTGTCTTTGCATTTTTCAGCATCTCAACAAAAAGGATCTCTTATGATAAAGTATGGTAAAAATAATCATCTAGCATAGCAGCGGTTTTTAAGTCGGAGAAGTAATAGCAGTCAAAACAATCGAGAAAGCAGAGAATTCTGGGAAGTATACTTCCAATCAACACAAATGCTACAGAACTACATTCCTTCAATAATCAGAGAGGACAATCTTTAGAAATGTTAATTTAGAGGGGGAGCTAAGGGCTCCACTTAAACGGGGAAACGTTAATTCAAATGAACCGATCCAAAGTAACATGCTATAAAGAAATGTTAATGTGTTGGTGTCCCCAGAGAGTGTGTGTGCATCATTTTGGAGGGAAAATGCCTCAAGGAATGACATTTTCATTTCAATGCTTGAATAGAATTTCTTGCATCACATAGAAGCCCGGTAACTCAGGTAGAACTGGTCATCGATGGCAGCATTTTGGGGCAATTGCATCATACATTTGGTAAAATTTGGAAGAATTTGATAAATGCATGCTGCAGCAAAATTTTCGGTGACAAAACAGACAACATTCCCCCGTTTTGTCTACAATACAATTCTTGGTACAGGCTCCACAAAATGTAACATTTATATGTATGGGTAAAACTAGCTTTTGATATTGGGTTAGAAGAACCGTGCAATTAATAAATTATGATTATGATCCTTCCTGATAGAATATCATAGGGGAAACTAGATACTTACTTTCACAAAGGACACTATGATATTGGACAAAACAAAAGTACATTTCGTTTTCAACAGAGCTCTCTGGAAATACCCATGGGTTGTTTTGATGAATGATAATTTATATATCCGACAAATACAACCCTTAAATCTGCAGGTAGGCTGTCCAAAATCAATCCCTATACATTTCTTTCTGATTGAAAACTCATTAATAATATAGGAAACATTAGCTTTCCCTGTGTAACTCTTTTTTTAAAAACTCAGGAATGAAATTTACCTAATCTTGAAACACGTATTGGGGATCTTTTTTTTATATGGCTTCACTTTGAAAAGTCTAAGCACCTCTAGGCTAAAATTGTAACGAAGTGTATAATAATGCTGCCTAAAATTATGTATATATTATCATGTTACATCAATCATAAAAATGAAGAGGACAGCTGAACACAAAAAGTACACCGACTTCCAAAAAGTCAGTCACAATGAAGTATTGGTATCATTAGCACACATGGCGACAAAAAGCACTAGACACAACCCCCGCAAAAATCTAAAAGCGCAGGGAGGAAAAGTTGTTAGTCCATATTTTTTCTAAATCCATACATTATCGATAAGCGAACATCTGTTTGTTTCTTTTTTCTTCGAAGTCTCTCTGTAATCTCAGTTTTCAACACTTGTCTCTCATTTTCAACGTTTTTTTCCTGCGATGAGGGAGGGTGAAGATGCCCTTTCTTGTTACCTCCCTTTTTTGGTCAAAGGGAGGATTTTACATCTTTTCACGAATGTTCAACTATACGTACATTTATGTATTGTGAATTGGTTTTTTCGCACAGTTGCGATAAGCAGGGATAGGAGAGGCTTGAACGGAGGGTTGCAAGTTGTGTAGACCAATAACTCAGCATATATTTTATTTCCACTCTGGGAAATAAAACTCTTAGTGAACCCGCCGATCGGTTTTTGAAACCCCAAACTGGCCATCATCTTAGTAATACACTCCTTCCTCGCTGACATACCTTTCACGACTAAGTGGAAACATAATGTACTCTCTCAATTCATGGAGGAATTCAGAGAACAGTGTCTTTGTTTTTAAACCTTAAGTTTGAATGTGTGTTTTAAATACACCTGCACGCCTATTTAGCAATATAGCGAAGGAGGCTTGCTACCGTCGAGATCTATGCATATATCGTTACAGTTGACGTAATAATAATAATGTTTTAATAGTTTAACATTGCCAGGTTATTAATCTTTCTCTGACTTCATTGCCGGTTGTACGGGTGGCACCGGGGTTTGCCCAGAAAGTGCAATAATGGCCTGGTTGACAGCTGCCATTTCTACAGCCAAGGACAAACTCTGGTCGTCGGCATCTGACATGTCCAGAGATCCCGAACTCTCCTGGCTCATTCGACAATGCTCCTTCTCACTCACCCCCATACTCGAGTCTTGTGTACCTTGGTGGTGGTGGTTGCTGTTGCCTCCTCCTCCTTGCTCTCCCCCCTCGTCCCCACCGACGTTACTCGTGGAGGGGCCGTGCAAGTTGGAGGGCGTATGTGCCCCTGAGGAAGGCCCCCCACTGCTGTGAACAGAGGTAGAGTGAGGGAGTGCCATGGTAGAGTGAGGGAGAGCCGGAGAACTGGAGCCGGTAAGAGAGGTCGGAGAGAGCTTCATGTCCATAGCCATCTCCATCTCCATGCCGTGCTGCATGCCGTTCATACCGTTGGACATGCCGTTACCGTTTGCCACGACGTCCTGAAGGTCAAACATGTTGAATCTAGATGGTCTCCCGCGACCACGAAGTGGCACTTGGCTAGCAGGAATTCCCTCTGTAAGGCGAGCGAGAAATAACAAGGGAATTAATCACTATCTTTTAAGATATTTCTTTCAGGATGGTTATGAATTTTATTGTAGCCTACCAAATAAGCAAATAGGCCTACATACCATAAATTGCCCCCCCCCCCTCACCCCCTCAACAAAAGAAGGCATTATTGGTAGCCTACTGGAGCAGATTAATGTACTGCAATCTGCCTTTATTGGGTTTTATATCAAGGGAATACTAATTGCCTCAACAACCTCTACGCCTATATGGCTTTTTTTTAATGAAAATGTTTTATTCCAAAAAATATAATCATACCTAATTTGATTGGCCCCATTTTCATAGACCCTCACACTAATGCTTGAATTAATTAAGGGGCGCGAGAACTGGCAAGGGCATTAATCACTATCTTTTAAGATATTTCATTCAGGATAGTTATGAATTTCATTGTAGGCCTACCAATGAGCAAATACATGTAGGCTATCGGTAGGCCTAGCTTAGCCTATAACGATAAATTCGGGCAGCCATCTGTGGATCAGATTGAAATCCGATACAGTTTAGTCTCAGAGTAGAGATTTCCTCCAAACTGAAGGAAAACCTCTCGCTCCAAACCACAAAATGTCATTAAAATCCCAATAGGACGCCTACTGCAGGCCAAGAAAGTAATTAGCGAAGTCCAATCACTAACATACCATTCGTGCAGCTAAACACTGTCGCGAGCTAATATTTGGCGGTAGGGCATTTCAAAACAGTTTTGTGGAGAAAAAATTTCGCAGTTGAGTGTCTCTATATATGCTATAGAACTGTGATATTTATGTGAAACCCCACTTTCGCGGTGCCAGAAATTATTTCGCGGTATTTTAGCTCGCGAAAATTTTTACCTGCACGGTACCATTCTTATCTGATCTGAGACGCTCTGAGTCTAGACTGGATATTGTTTATATTACCATGGAAACAAGTTGTTAGCCTTACCTTCCCGCGCTAGTTTCTTCATCTCTTTTCGTTTGTTGGCGAACCAATTCGAGACGATCTGCGCTGTCACTCTTTCTCTATCCCCCAACGTTCTTCCAGCTAGAAAACAACATATTTATGGTGACTACAGTACTCATCTTTCTAAAAGGTATATAGAATTATGAGATTATGAGATTACGATTATTCAACCATTAAGCACACTATATCAAGTGTTATAGTATTACACGAGCTTTACATCCCGTCATATACTCGTTCCCACGTCTGAAGGTTATATACCATTCATTTTCTGTAATAAGTGTTTTTTGTTTTTTTAAAAAACAAAGTCAAGAGTTTTTTAGGCATGAAATACAATTCAGTTGATTTAACCCTTTAATAATGCATATAAGTAGGCTATTCTTATTTGTTTTATTCAATTTATTCATATACCTAAACGTATTCCATATTATATATTTTTTGTGACATGGTGGTTATGAAACAATCATTTCAAAATGTAATTATGCACTCCTAGCAACTAAGCGCTCAACTTACTTCGAAATCCTTCAAGTGAGAAAATAAGAAACATATTGGTATGTAACTACTGATTGATTTCCTGGGGAAATCTTATACAAAAATCTTCACACAAAATAATACATGTAGCCAATAACTTTCTTTAAAAAAGCTCAAATTAGGTTCTTCAAATTCTTTAAAATGTTGCCAGATGCAAGACTTAAAAAATTAGTTTGCCTATTGGGAAAAATCGGGGCAAGAAGTGAACGAAGTGCATAGATTATAACGACAGCGACAGTCTCACGATATAGTTTAACAAAGACAAAAGAAATGATCTCCCTTTCTTCGAAGCTGGAGGTTTGGATATAACTATGCTTGTATAGGCCTATATTAGCAGGGGAAGGAGGACTAAAGTAATGTCTGTTTAATCACTTTTAATCAATCCAGAGATCTAATCATTGGCATTTAATTAATTTAAAAAAATGATTCAGATAAGACATAATGCTGGAAATCTGTTCAAACTGAACTATTTTAAAACGCATATTTATGAAACTATCAAGTAATCGTCACACGCTGTTAGAGCGCCTGTATTCATTCCTGATATCATACGGCACTCTAAGTCACACTGTAAAATTATTAAGTTAATTTGATTTTGTTAAATTAGTTTAGATTTTATTATATTTGAGTTTAGTTGGTCTGCGCTCTAAATGCACCAACGATTCCTTCTCTCAATTCTTTCATTGTAACTACAAAAGATTATGCTATTGAAAATGACGAAAATGTTGATATCGTCACCTATCTTAGGTTGGGATCTTTTCATTGCACATGAAAGCAAATGACTTAGTGGACAGGGCGCTTAAGTGTGGGAAAGCGAACAAAGGTACCAGTGGAATTACAGCATATGGAAAATCAGGATAATGACGAGGCCACAAACCTAAAGAACTGAGCAAAGACCTTGAATATTCTATATCCAGTAACTGTACTATCTGTAGGGAGGGAATGAGGCCATAAGTACGGGTGTGTGTGTGTGGGGGGGGGGGGGGGGGGAGTTCTCTCTAAAACTACCTGGGAACGCTACTTTAAGGGGCATGTGACGGGGGCAGCCCATCCGCGGGCGCCCAGAGGCATATAACTAAATTATCATTCTAGGCCCAAAGATGAGAGAGTCCCTTCAAACTGAGGGAAAGCCTCCCGCCTCAAACCACCAAGTGCCATTATAATTCCATTAAGACCGCAAAATGTCATTATACTAGAACGGCCAGGAAACCTATTAGCGAAGTAGGCGTCCAATCACTGACATACCATTCTTATCGGATCTGAGGGTTTGGGCCTGGACTATTAAAATTATGAATGTAACTGTGTAACCTGATGTACCTGAACAAGGATTTGTAAAAAAAAAAAAAAAAAAAAAAAAAAAGCAACAGAGCTTTAAGTGAGTGAGTGAGATTGGTTGCTTTACGCCCTTATCAACACATTTAATATGGTTATATCCAGGGCGGGAGAGCTGAGGGGGAAGCAGTTTATGATCATACCAAGGATAAAGATAGAGAAGAAGGGAGAGGGAGACAGAGAAAAGAGACAGAAAGGCACTTTATGGTCATACCCAGGACCACAGCAGAGCTGTAAGAATGGTTAGTTCACCTGGTAGCTCAACAGATGCGTTACATATACGTGAGATCTCGTCGCGCTTCTCCTGTGACGGGTAACTATCCTCCATGAAGCTCCTCTCCAGCACCTCCAGGTGCGCCGGCCGGAACACGAAGCGCTCGCGGCGAGGGTAGTTGACGAATTCACTAGAGTTTGGATCCATGCTGATGAACTTCTTCACCGGAGAAGGGCTGTTCAGCATAATCGCGTTCGCTGCCGGGCCTGCCAAATTTGAGACGAAAATAAAGTTCAAAATACGGTTCAACCTAACCAAACAGATTGCAAGAATCAATGCAATGCCAAATATTCTCGAATTTACCTAGTATTGACCAAATTGCAGCCTAATTTTGCAGAATTTACTAAATGTGTACAGCTGCCAATTGTACATTTTATGAAAATCTGACCCATACATAAAGTAGCAATTTTTACCATAAAATAAATGCTATATATCCATAGAAACTTGTAAAGTATTAAGTATATAGGACTATATTGTGTACGTCGAATAAACTATTCTACTTTATTTTACTGTATTTCACCCTCTGTTAGATTAAATCAACTATGCCCTTTCTTGGTAACTGCTAGAAGACCTGGAAATTAGCCCAGAAGCTTATCGACCAGTTTGTCAATCCTCCTCCATAAATGTAATAACATTCAAATAAAAGTACTTTCAAATAAAAAATCAACCTTCTACATTCACCTTCAAGCAATGGATATTTGATTTGAATTGAAAACTTTTTTTATTTGTCAATAGAGGGTACATCTTCTGGATTTTTCCATGTTTTCGTCAGTAGCCCTATATTCTTAACCCTTCATACTTTTCCTTTTTTTAACATAATTCATTCTAATAATTATATGATATTGTTTTTAAGTGATAATCACCAATTGTCCAAGTGTTAACTATACAATGAATATAATGTATTTTGCTCAATTTTTTAACCACCCCTCATGATACCATAATAAAACCACCCTCTAATGAAGCCACACATCTATAGGCAAACGTGGAAGGGTCCCTAAATAAAAATGCTACAAAGAATCTCCTGTGAGGTGTTTTTAATTGAGTGGATTCCATTCCTTCCTCTTGATAACATATTATGAATCCATTTTTTTCAAATAGGAGTTTAAGGAGACTTACCAACAGCTGCAGGATTCTTTCTGAAGGTAATATACCATCTCTGGATAGCCTTCCGACTGCGCTCTGACATGTCGTGGAAGTCACCTTTGAGATAGCGGCTTACATAAGACTGGCTGATACCTGGAGAACGCAAGATAAGTCAATATTACAATTCTCAGCTCTATATGACAGCTGCAGATTCATGCTTTTTTTAAAATCATTACCGTATATCCCCGTTTATAAGTCGGGGGGGGGGGGGGGGGGGTAACACATTCTTATGGTAAAATAATATATATAAGCCTGGTCTATCACCATTTGAAATTAATATAAGCCCGGGCTAATACACGATGAAATACGTATTAAATTTGTATTCAGTAGACATGTACAATAATATTGCGTTGGAAGACCTGCAATTTAGCAGATAGTACATACCTAGTTCCTATGTACATGTACTATGAAATAAAATCTATATATAAGAGGGCCGAAACTTCTGGCAGAACTTTTCCACAAAATGATCGTTGGTGTGTCGTGATTATTTTTTGAGAGAGATTCGACACCAAGTGTATAAGAAGACCAAGGCATTCTGATGGGGAGTTTTTCCCTGAAGCCTACGCATAGAGATTGCCTAACAAGCGTCAGAGGCATTCGAGAGCACACAATACCCCAAAAGAATTCACCAATAGAAGACATATTGATATTTGAGAGTCAGGCTTAGATACACAACAAAATAAAATTATTTTTTATAGGTTGATCCCTTGATAGCAAAGAACTACGTTGAGCAAATTCGTAGAAAAAGTAGGAAACTACAAATATAATTTATATTTTTGTGGCCAGGTAAGAAGAGACCTCCCGTTTCTCTAACTGAAAAAATTATAAATGATATAGGTGTAGACGTTGACAACATGAGTTTTCTTCAATTCATTGGATTTCTATTCATATTTGGATCGGATCGTCAGAAAATGTACAATCGGCAGCTCTACACATTAAGTAAAATCTCCTAAATTAGGCAGACAAATTACAGCTACTGTGCATATCTGAGTACATTTTGTATAGTTTTGACTTAAAATATCTGTTTGGTTGTGTTGAGCTGTATTTTTAACCTCCTTTTTGTCTTAAATTTGGATTATTTCAGACGGTTGCTGAAGACGAATTGTACATTTTCTGGCGACTTCACCCATTTACTGCCGGATGGGTGATGCTATCCGTTCTGAAACTTGCATTTATTGTGAATTAATGGGTATTAACAACTGGGTAACCGTCCCACCCAGCAAGAAACAAACTTTAGCCACCAAAATTAATTGTGTGTAGGCCTACATTTCAAAACTTAATACCAAACTACTTTATATTCTATATAATTTGGCTATTTGTTATACTACTATGGTAACATAAGTTACACTATTTTAACATACCCCTACAAATAATTGGAAATTGCCATTCCCTGATGATATTACCTACCACAGGGCTCGAAAAAAACGTACCAACTTCACTTGCCCATTGGGCAAGTGGCAGCCAGGATTTACTTGCCCTACATCATTTTTCACTTGCCCAAATTTATTTGCAGAATTATGAACGAAATCATGCTATCTGTATGTATTTTGTTTTCTTGTAATTAGACATCACAACAAGGGTTTGAAATCGGTGCTGTAGAGATTTTCACTTGCCCAATCGGGCAACTAACATTAAAATTTATCTACAAAACTTGGTTGTCTGGTGTTGATGTGAGAACCTATAACATAATTTATATTTTCTTCAACTAACGAATCTCATCCGATCTAACCACAAAGTAATTGCATTTTTACTAAGGTTCTCATCCGATCTAACCACAAAGTAATTGCCTTTTTTACTAAGGTTATTACTTAATTTCAAACATACAAGATGTCCAATCACACTGGGAATAACTGCCATTCCATTAAATCTTTCCGAGTCACCAAGTGGTTTAATTCTATATTATATAAGAGCAGTGAGTAAAAACTCGAGTAATTAACTTATTCAGTGAACAATCTTTGGAGAAGGGTCTCTTATTAACTCTATATTTTTATTCCGACCTGTCAGCTATATGTAAAGAAAGCGCAACCAACTGGAACACATCTGACAGGAGGCATACCGTTTCGCCAAATTATATTCAGTATTAGGTGGGATGTTTCCCCCTGTCTGTATTTGAGCCTTTCTCTAGCAGAAGCGGCCATGGGCGACAATAAGAGAAACTGTGAGGAGAAGACTTACCAGAAAGAGTAGCAACCTGCTGCTGCTTAATGTTATACTGTGCCACAAACTGGCGGATTTCTTCACAGCAATATATGTCCCCTTTCCTGAAACACATCGATATTGATAAATAAGTTATATTCACAGCAATATATATGTCCCCTTTTCCTGAAACACATCGATAAATAAGTTATATTCACAGCAATATATGTCCCCTTTCCTAAAACACATCGATAAATAAGTTATATTCACAGCTATATATGTCTCCTTTCCTGGAAAGATATCGATAAGTCAGTTATATTCCTATTTAGGGAAGCATCATTAAACTATAGCCTAACAAAGAATGAGTGTGTCGGGGGGGGGGGGGGGGGGAGACCGCTAACCAAAACTTACAAAGTGCGTCAGACGTTTAAAGAACACGTCCAGCAGAGGAAAGCTTACACTTAAACTGTACAACCCAGGCCCAAACCCTCAGATCAGATAAGAATGGTATGTCAGTGATTGGACACCTACTTCGCTAATCGATTACCTGGCCTAAAACTAGACGTTTTAATGGGATCATTATGACATTTTGCGGTCTTAATGGAATTATAATGACACTTAGCGGTTTCAGGCGAGAGGCTTTCCCTTTTGAAGGGACTCACTCATCTTTGGGCCTAGACTGCTTAGTGGACACGGGTCTTAATAATATTTTAATCCCTTAACAAGAAAATGCAAAAATTCTGTGAAGTTAGATGGAATGCTAGGAATAGGCAACTAGAGGAACGACCGAGGGGTCATATACTAAACCGTATGAGACCATAAAGTAATTATTAAATAGGACAAAATTAATCTGCATTGGTCCCACAGAATTAATTGCCCTTAGATGAACGAGAGATTGACAAGACAAGACTAGGTCATAGATTATTATCATTACTTTTTCTCACGCCCGTTCACTTTCTATATATATATCCTAAATCATATCAAGATGATAATTTATTTTTGTCATATAAAATCTAGAAGTAGGCAATTCACTAAAATCAATTTCTGAAACCAGCGAGGAACATTCAATGTATACAAAGAAATGCTAATACCATTCGGTAAGCTATTATAAGTTCGGACCAGATCAATACTTTGAACTAGGTCAGACAGTTTATTACCTTCCTTATATCCATGCATATTCCATATTCACTCTAGTAAACCAATTACATCTATGCTTGTGGAAATTGACTACCAACTGGTTGAATCACAACTGTATTCGGTTGAAATTAATGTAGAATGATGAGTCGATTTGGATATGGGTCAGATTTTCAGAAAATGTACAATTGGCAGCTCTACACATTTAGGAAATTCTCCTAAATTAGGCTGAAAAATGAAGAATACTCGGTATATCTGAGTATACTTGATATCGCATTGATTTAAAGTATCAGTTCTGTTATGTTAAACGGCATTTTGAAGCTCATTTTTGTCTTAAATGTGGATTATTTGAGAGGATTGGTGAAGGTGAATTGTACATTTTCTGAAAATCTGACCCATATATGCCTTTTGGGGGAATTTATTTACATTACAGTATGGTAATTACATCTATATCTAGGAGTAATTACTTTTCCTTATCATTGAAATGAAAGTATAGTATCCGTGTGACATTGATATACAATGTAGAGAACAAATAACAATCTGAATAAGAGCTAACAGATAATTTGAACTGCTTCAGTAATAAATAGCGCGGTGGAACTGGTTATTATAAACTCACTAACAAGACGACACAATACTTCACGGTCTGCCTGGTCTGTATTAATGAGTAATTATTGGCGCAGGCAATCAGGATTTAAGCACCAGTAGGAGGATGCCATCATCCATATCTGACTCCAACAACACCAATATCAAGATTTGGGGGGAAATGAAAGGAGAAGATATTAACCATTTTATTATTCTTCCATGCAAAAAAGAAGCCAAGAAATTCCAGGAAGCGTGGTATTAGTGAAGTATTATGACAAAATAATCCTCTTAATAATTTTCATGAACAAATTTAGGCCTCAATCAGGGACAGGGCTGAAAATAGTAACTCCTTGGCTGCAGAATGAGTATTATTACTGTAGAGGGGAAAATCTTAAAAGAATTTATATATGAATATTCGGGGAAATGGGAAGGGAAACTTCATGGCACATTTATTTTTCAAGGATTATTTACAACTCCAAAGTTTAACTGGGGGACTATCACCAAAGACAAGACTACTTCGCTAGTCGGTTTCCTGGCCTATGACTAGGCGTTCTAATGGGATTATAATGGCCCTTTGCGGTTTGAGACGAGAGGCTTTCCCTCCATTTGAATGGAGTCTCTCATCGTTGGGCCTAGACTGAAAGATACGGAGACAGGAATCAAAGCTCAAGCCAAGCCAGAACCCAAGAATTCACCAAAGATTTTCACACCGCAGATCAGGAGTGTCCCCTTTGCCTCAGACTTGGTCCAAAAGGTTATCTATTTCCAACCCCCGTTCTTAGGCACGAACAAATGTGATCGTTTAAAACAGCCATTTTACGACATCTCAACGAGAGGTCATTTCTGCATTGCAATTTTAGAAACTAAAATACCGTACGTCAGTAATGAATATTATTCCCGGGCGATAAATAAATTTAGAAAAAAATGCTATTTGGCTCCCTCCCTGGGACTTCTTTTGTCAGCATAATTCAGCTCCGAGTTGCATCGTGGTCTTGAATATGATTCAAAAACGAAGATGATCTCTCGCGCTCGTAGAGGGACTATTAAAAATTGACTAACTTAATTACGCCCCGATTGAAATATTTTAATGTTCAATTAACTACCGTGATTATAATAATTAACAACTTGCAGGGAGGCTCGGCTGCAATGGAAAATCCCCAAATCGAGCTGAGGGCAATAACGCAGAAACTGGTAGCGGGGTAATTCACTGAACTAAACCCTTAGCCTAGGCCCAGAGCTGAGAGAATCACTCCAAACCGAGGGAAAGCCTCTCACTCCAAACCGCAAAATACCATTTTAAATAACTATGTATTTAAGCGATTTGGCCATTAATGAATAAACAAAATTAGAATTAGAATCCCACTAAGACGCCTACTTCAGTGCCAGGAAAGCCATTAGCGCAGTAGGCGTCCAATCACTGACATACCATTATCTGATCCGAGAGGCTCTGAGCTTAGACTGACCCCCGCTTTAAAAGGGGGTAACAGCGGTCTAGCTGGGAGTATCATTGGATAGACAAAAAATGTTATTTTGCTCCCCAAGACTCTTATAATCTAATAACTAATCTTTCTTGAAAATATGAAAGTGGTGGCAAGGGGAACAATACATGTAGATCTACATATAATCATATCGAATTACTTCAAAGCCGACATTCAAATAAATCTTAGAATTTCTTACGATGAACTAACAAAATTTGGATTTGGATTTTTGTATGGCGTCTTAACAAGTGCAAATCTACAAGGTACAACGTCGACTGAATGGTATAATAAAATATATACAATAATTAAAGGTAAGTTGGTTGAAATATTGCTTTTACGCCATAATAACGGTAGCGTTATCCTATGGGCAAAAAGTTTAGGTTAATTATGGGTTGATTAACATCAATGAAGAAGGGAAACAATTGTAATATATTTGAGTGTGAAACCATATAATCATGTGGGTCAGATCGTCAGAAAATGTACAATCAGTAGCTCTACACATTTAGTGAATATTGCTAAATTAGGCCGAAATATGATAAATATCTAAGTATATTCTGTATTAGATTAACTGAAAAAATATGTTCGGTTATGTTGAATTGTTCTTTGAACTTTTGTATCAGTCTTAAATTATGATTATTTGAGAGGAATGTGAATTGTACATTTTCTGACGACTTCACCCATATTATATATAATATACATATCAAACTTACGAAGCAAATTCCTTGAACTCATCGCTATCCTCAATTTCATCCATCTCTTCTTGAGACATGGGATTTGTTATATGACTTCGGGACATGGACGTATGGTTGCCATTCACTATCTCAACTTCGTTAGCATCTTCATGTGCCCGTTTCGATGGCTGCACAACCGTTTGCTGCTGTTGTTGTTGTTGCTGCTGCTGCTGTTGCTGCTGTTGCTGCTGGAGTAGAGTAGCTTGGGAGATTTGGCGCTGGATGTTGGCGGCAACGGCCACTTGTTGCATCATCGCGGGCGCCATCTGGTGTAGGCTGAGGGCAGTGAACGGGTGAGCGGCCAGCGATACAGGTATCGTGTAGATCGGCCCCAACTCGCGGTCAATCCGGTCGAGAGACTCAAAGGCGGTCACCAGTTGCTCCTTGGTGATGCCGCTGTTACGCAATCGACGGATGAGCTCTATCTGCTCAATGGTGAAGAGCGGTTGGCCGGGCGGCTGGATCTGGGAAGCCATCGCTGGGGCAATGTTGAGGCTGAAGGGGAGGAGGTGGAGGAGAGGAGGAGGAGGAGGAGGAAGAGAAGGAGAAGAGGGAGGAGGAGAAAGAGGAGGAGAAGGAGTAGGAGTAGGGGGCACCCAAGAGTAATGGTGTTACTAGTGTTAGCGTCATTCAGTGGGGTATCCACGTACAGTTGTTAGTGTGAGCGGGGAGGAGGAGGAGGGAACTAGTTGTAGTATCAGTTGTAGTAGTAGTAGGAGTTGTTTTAATAGTAGGAAGTGTTGTTATAGTAGTAGTAGTTGTAGTAATGTAACCGTTATGCAGCGGTGGCGATGGTGGAGGTGGTGGCGGCGGAGGATGATGTTGCTGACCCAGTTTCCCCTGCTGCTGCTGGAATTAAACAAAAAAGAGAAGCGGCAAAATGGTCAATAATAAGAATGAATCGGGTTGGGCATGGAGACGGAGAAAGAATCGTTGTGAAAAGCATCGTTAACCCAGTAATGGAATTAATAATGGCTCGTAACAGCGCTAAGGTAGGAGGCTACGGGTGCGACACAACCCCACCCACCACCAAGTGTTTGTTCCTTCCACCCAACGAAACTCCCAAATGAAATCATCCCAGCGTTACTTTTATGCAACCGAGAAAACGTTGCTTGATTAATATTTTAATGTACAACTGAAGGCAATTTTGAAAAATGAAATGTCGGGCCCGGTCGATGGTGGATGAGTTAATTTCAATGCGTGTCATCTAGGCAAAATAATCAATAAATGATTTACGCCTGAAACGTAGAATATTATTAGTTGCGTGTCCCTGAGAGACCAAGGCAGGGGGATTGGGGGTGGGGGTGGGGGGTTGGGGAGTGAGTGCATTAACAGAGGTTCGAGATAATATCAAAATAATGAAAAAATGGAAACAACTCAACGACAGTCCCCTCATCATACATGCATTTTCTATCAGCGTCAATATTAATATAATTCCGTCATCTGGGATTCATTGGAATTATGGAAAAATGAAACGTGGAAACATTGTCACTGTTTTTACCCAGGAATAATTAAAACGTTATTTCTGAAGGCGGATTTTCGGAATCCAACTAAGATGTCTGTAATTTTGGAAAGGACATTTCTTTCCTAAATATTTCATCAAGACGGCGAAAGAAAGGCGACGCCTGATCTCGATGTAAATGAACACCTAAGCTGGAATTCCTTGTGCACGCGCATGGGAAAAAGTAAGAATTACCAAGAAACCCTAAATATTTTTTAAATAATTCTCCAGTGTGGGTTTACAAATGCAGTTTTATGACAAATTCCGAAATGACCAGAGTAACCAATATTATGTATACAAAAAGAATGGATATGTATGTTATTTGGCTGAAAAGTAGTATAGAGTTACTGCACCAAAACACGCCATGCAGAATACTACAGAATGGATCGAAACGCAACCTGAAACCCTGTCTAGGCTCAAAGATGAGAGTCGCTTTAAACAGAGGTAAAGCCTCTCGCACCAAACCACAAAGTGCCATTATAATTCCATTAGGACTACAAAATGTCATTATAACCCATTCTGACGCCTAGTCCAAGGCCAGGTGACCCATTAGCGCAGTAGGCGTCCAATCACTGACATACCGTTCTTATCTGATCTGAGAGGCTTTGGCATAGACTGCCCCTGGACATTGACTTCCAATCTCATTAATTTCCCTATCTATAAAGTAATCTTACTATTCCATCTAAAAAGGGAATTCGCTCTTGGAAATCGACTGCGAAATAATTCAACCTTGTCTCTCTATTGAATCTAATAAGGTTAATCATTTCCTTATTCATTTATGAACTATTGCGATCTCAGGACACCATTCTCTCTCACATTTAGTCACAAGAAAGCAGAGATTGATCCAATATATAAACCTCCATTCCTCTATCCAGTCTAGGTCCAAAGATGAGAGAGTCCCTTTAAACGGAGGTAAAGCCTCTCGCTCCAAACAACAAGTGCCATTATAATTCCATTAGGACCGCAAAATGGCATTATAATCCCATTAGAACGCCTAGTCCTGGACCAGGAAACCCATTAGCGCAGTAGGCGTCCAATCACTGATTTACCATTCTGATCTGATCTGAGAGGCTGTGAGCTTAGACTGAGACCACCATTTGGGGTTTGAGGCGGCGATATATTTTCAATTATTTCCAGAATTTCTCCTCAATTATTTTTCCTTTTTAAAAAGAAACATTATTGCGAACTCAGGCCACTAATCTCTCCAACACAGAGCCACAAGAAATCTGAGATTGCTTCCAGATAACACTTCCATTCCTCAGTCCGCCATTCGGGCGGCGATACGTTTATATTTCCAGAATCATCCATTTAAAAAAAAAATGCCAACTCTGGTCCCCATTCACTCCTGAAACATATATAGTCACAAGAAAGCTGAGAGTGCTCCCACATAGAACCTCCATACCTTTGGGGTTTGGGGCGGCAATACATTATTTCCAGCAAAACGCCCTCAGTATGGAAACACCGATGATCTGGATATGCGATGCCAGTACCCTATATTTGTCCATCTAGTATTAGTTTTCTAACCCGGGCGGGCTTAATCGCATATGCGGAGCCCAACCCAGTCCACCCATCGATATTCATGAGCAATGGGGCCGGCTCCGGTTTGAGAGAATCAAATCCAGGTTAACATATTCTCTTTTAGGCAACATACATTGATTATAACCCGGCCATGGCCGATACACGAGTCCCAAAGCCCGCAAAAGCCTCATAATAATAATAAAAGAGAGAAAGCTTCTCAATGGAACCCCAGATTGCTATGCGTTTCAATGTGGAACTTTTAATATTTAATGAAAACGAGAAGCGGTTATAAATCAAATCATATCTCGTTATCTCTTATATGCATATGTACGCGTTGGTATGGATGAATAGAAATGAGAGGAGGTGATTTATCAACATTTTGAACAAGTCGTCTGCGATGAATAAATCAAATCCAACCCCACGACCAGTGCATAAAGTTTCCCTCCCTAAACCTGCTCAACGTTAAAGCATCAATTAAAGAAATGTTTATGCCGAGCCAGGGCCAAGCATGTGTATTTTTGCCCTTGGTATTGATCGTGAAGTGACCTAGTATGATTCCCAGTCTCCTTCCGTGGCAAGCCGGTCCGGCACATAATAATAAAGACCACATATATAACGTTAAATAAAAGCAGGCTATAACACTGAGGAGTAGGAACAACTACCAGTGGCAGAGCAAGGCCAATGCATTCGCAACAAGCAGCAAAATGTGTGGTAATGATACGTTAACTTACAATGTCCACCAGTCAAGTGGTCTAAGAGTTCACAAATTAGCAGCCTTTTTGCCCATTAGGGTGGTCAATGATTGGCCCTCCAATGGTCATAATGAATATCCGAAACCTTCTCAGCACTTGCCTTGGAACAAAGCTATTACATAGGTCGTGACTCAATTAACTAGCCCATACTCGAACACACGTATATATACATCGTGTGTACATTTGAACTATTATTGTATAACATCTTTTTAAATATTATGGCTATTTTTTCTAAGTGTAAGGTAGTTATATTGGTATATAAAATACATGGCAGTAGATTTACGATGGTGATTCGTAATATTGGTACTGGAATTAGTTATTCAACAAATACGTGGCATCTTGTGCATATTATCGTCAAAAACTTGTGGATTATAACTGGTTATTAATAGAGTGCTGATGTTTCAGTATAAATCCTTGGTATAAATAAGTCACGCTTGCATAAGCAGCGAGGCAAGGAGGTCATAATTCACGTCATCCCCTGCGTCTAAATATGTCTCAATAAAAGATATATATCTCTCAGAGCAAATGGCTGCTGCCTCGAAACAAAACCAGAACGCGGCCGAGGAAATTACTTGAAATTTGGGTGGGGCTCTTCTCGATGGTGATTTTAAAGATTGCCATATATAAGTATAGCAGCACTCGGGGGTGGAACGCGGTTGATTGGAAGGGGGTGGGGCAGGGGGTAGGAGGGAAGAGATATTCCAAGGCAGATGTGCTGAAGAGAGAGAAGAGGACAGTTGAGGTGAGTGGTGGAAGGAAGGAAACAGAGAGGCAGAAATATACAAGGTGGGTGGGAGGGGGGAAGAGGGGGGATATTAGAAACAAGGTTTTAAAATAACCCACGATTCACATTTCTCCTGGAGCTCGTCAAGATCCCAGCACCTGGATGAAAATGCTATTTGGCATGATCACATTTCGACGCCATTTCTAAGTAAACAAAAAGAGGACTTCCCACCTCTTGAATATTGAGTAAAAAGCTAAGCTGCCTTTCCACAAAGCCATCCATGTGCTATTTATTAATAAGGCAGCAAGCCATCTGATACCACATCTCCAAATATTTGGGTATGAGCGAAACAGGTAACACGTACAGGCGTCACAAAAGCAAAAATTTCCAAACGAAAACGAAAAACGAAAAAGAGAATACAATTTTAATGAAGTCATACATGACCCAAATGGAAACCCCAAAAAAACATTTTAGTCGGATAGAAACAGCATGCCCCATTTAAATCACCACTGAATAATACATAACGCATTAAATGATCCAACCCGCAAGAATTGTTAATAAATGCTTTGTGTACTGTTACTAACATTTACCTGCAGTTTCAGGGCGACAGAAACAGATTGCTGATGGTGGCTTTACATAAGCCTAGGCCCAAAGATGAGGAGAGTCCCTTCAAACGGAGGGAAAGCCTCTCACCTCAAACCGCCATTATAACTCCATTAAGACCGCAAAATGGTATTATAATTCCATTAGAACGCCTTGTCCTAGGCCAGGAAACCGATTAGCGAAGTAGGCGTCCAATCACTGACTAATCTGATCATATCTGAGGGTTTGGGCCTGAACTGTAAGCGTCCGTATGATCTGACCCAGCTTCATCCATGGTACAATATATGTTACAAGCTCCCCTAAACTAAAGTTGTTCTAACCAGTCCTGTGCCCAGGCATTAGTTTACGACTCTGAATAACCTACAATCAGTAACTGTCACAGCGACCAAGTTTTTAGATGTTAAACAATATTTTTTTTCCGCCGCCACTCACAATAATCTGGTTTGGCTCTCATTGTAGGCCGACAGGAACCACAAGGAGGAGGAGGCAAAGATGGCTGCATCACTAAGTCTTGTAGTGAGCATTTTTTTTTCTTTGCACAAAGGATATGGAATTTGTGAAGACAATACCATATGCTTGATGCAATACAGTCTAGGCCCAAAGTGGAGAGAGTCCCTTCAAACGGAGGGAAAGCCTCTCTCCTCAAACTGCAAAGTACCTTTATGATTCCATCAGGACCGCAAAATGTCATTATAATCCCATTAGAACGCCTAGTGCTAGGCTAGGAAACCGATTAGCAAAGTAGGCGTCCAATCACTGACATACCGTTCTTATCTGATCTGAGGGTTTGGGCCTGGACTGCATTGGCAGTATCGTCAAAAATGACGACAAGATAAAGTCTATCAATTAATCAAACGAAACAAAGCGACCTCGCCTCTTCAATTCATACCATGCTACTTGAGGAAAAAATAAAATAAGTCTATCACTCAATTTCAACAGATTTAGAACACCGAACACTTGGGGTTTTTTACTGTTAGAATGATATCGCCTTTCTCATTTCTCCCGTTTTAAAATATGCAGGGTTTTTTTTAGGTTTGTATAGCTTTGCCTTTGAAAATTGAACAGCAATCCATCGGATAATCATACACGTGGGGCACGTCAAAAAGCATATTAACACATCATTTGGAGCAGGTGAAAAAATCCTCGCCATAAAAATCTTCCTTCTCAGTAACTAAAAGTCGCTTAACTTAATGAATTAAAAAAAATAAAGTATCATTTCTAATCGTTAAGATTTCATGAGTTCAAGTTGGAAATATCTTCTTTCTAGATATAACACTTCAGAATACATCACACTAATTTGTGTAATTTATATTTTTAAAAAATCGTGGACCAAAGCACGACCCAAGGAATCCATAGATCCCGCGAACGGTATAAAGTTCCTTGATTCTAAGAATGAGAAATAGTTATAGCTTCGGTGTCTCTCTTGTAAATGGGCTGCATGGAGGAGGGGCATTATACATAAGGCTAAGAACGGCCGATTACTATCATATAACTTCACTACAACCTGCACTAAATAAAACTCTAAACGTGTGGTACCGGTCTGGTCCATTCCATAGTTTCCATTGCAATGAAACCAATCGGTAGAAAAATGCATTCTTGACATGCCACGATATTTTAAGTTATTATCCTCCTCTGAAAAATTCAGAGCTGTAAGGGATTTTTGTAGCACGGTGAATTGAATGGTTATGGATGCGCGGGGGGGGGGGGGGGGAGGGGAGGGTTTATTCGGCGGAATGAGTGGAAGAGCTCTGTTCTAAAAACGCCCGGGGTAGCACTAATATTTTACTCATTGCCAGTAAAATATCGAAGTCCTCTTGAGTGCGGAGCTGGTGTGAAATCAATTACATCTTAGGCAAGCCGGTGTGCTAGAAGAAATCACATACAATGTACATGTTAAATTAAGCCTGGCTCCATCGTACCGTCCCCCGATCACTGTATCCATTCTATACTATGACCATATACGGAGACTCCCCCCCCCCCACCCCCCACTCCCACCCCCACCCCCCAATACCATAGCATTGTGAGGAGGAGGAACGGGAGTTGGAGGAAGAGGCATTTTTATTAATAACACTGTTGTAGCTTTCCATACATAGGTGTATTATGGCCGACCGCTCCTAACTCACATCTTTGACATTTACATCCAATATGGCTTTTCTGCTTTATTCATTACACAAATATCAAAACTTATCCACCGTGAATATACACGTGCGGCCTGCGCCAACAATCAGATAGGAGGAGGAGGAGGAGGAGGAGGAGGAGGAGGAGGAGGAGGAGGAGGAGGAGGAGGAGGAGGAGGAGGAGGAGGAGGAGGAGGGGAGACATAATATAGAGATAGGAAGGTTAGGGAGACAAGAGGGGGAAAAAGAACAATGATAGACAGATAGTTGGATAGAAGGATGGACAGAGAGCAAGGGGAGAGGACTCGGGGGGGGGGGGCTGGGGCAGACAAGAGCAGATAGAAATTAACAGACAGACAGACAGACAGACTGAGAGCAAGAGAGAGAATCAATTCACACAGAGACAGAGGTAGAAAGGAGAGAAAGAGGCACAGCAGGGGGGGGGGAGGTAGAGAAAAGAGAAAGGGAGGGGGACTTTATAGATAGAGACGGGCACATAAACATCACCTGAAAGGGACAGAAATAGAGATAGGGAAATAAAATAGACAGAGACAGAAAGGGAAGAGAACAACAGGGAGGGAGATAGGGTTTATCTTTAATTATAGATAGACAGAATAGAGATAGGGAAATAAAACAGACAGGGACAGAAAGGGGAGAAGGAGAACCACAACAGGGAGGGAGAAACAGAGAAAGAGAAAGGGTTATCTTTAATTATAGATGACAGAAATAGAGACAGGGAAATAAAACAGACGGGGACAGAAAGAGAAAAAAGAAGGAATCATAGATCAATAGGTAAATGATAAAGCGACAGAGATGACAGAGAGAGAGACAGAGGGCGAGCCTGGTCGGTTAAATCTCCAGGCGAAGACGGATGAAAAATACCCGTACCCACGCGAGGACGGGGAAAAAATACGAAGGCCTTGCTCCCTTCCTCCATTCTCCAGTCTAAGGTTTACATAGATTTTTTTTTATTCATCTCGGAGCACTCAAAACCCTTGTCTTTAAGATATGTACAGTACGGCCTTTCCTTGTAAGCTTCTGTAGCCATTCTTCTTTGCACAGAGCGCCTGTTTTAGAACATTTATTGATTTTAGTAATTAAATGAAATGAAAAATCGATATGGGATCATAATGTAGTATCTTATTTCCAATGCAGTGTTTTGTCTAGCGGGGCAGCACTTACATCTGCATGAACATAAACATTCATCATATTAAATCAATATGTATAGGACGTGACGCTATTCCTGCATTGTTTATTCAATGGTTTTTATGCGAATTTATTCATTTTGAAATCGTATGAGCATACATTTATCCATTGGCCGGGTTTATTCGCCAGGAAGGCGATATGATGATTATTACTGGGTACTAGTAGTAGTCGCTTTGGCCTGGCATGACGACTACAGACCTTTTAATATATCCAACACTGCAGTTATCTATGAATAATAGAAGACTTTTTGATTACCTATAGTCAAATACAAACCTTGCCATCTGAATTCAGCATAGATCATCCGTTTGTATTAGAGATTTTATTAACGTTGGCCGGGTATCATTGGCGATAATATCCAATATAGTACATATAAGCGGGTGATATATATGGCCTATAATTAAACTATGCTGCGCTCGCCGTAGTTAATATGATATTCATTCTAGAAAGAAAAATCACCATCTGGATGACTAGAACAATACAGCCAACTCAGTCCCCAGCTAACGACTGCTAACTGGAAATGCAAACACGACATTTACCTCTATCCTTATACACTATGAGATTTAGTTTTTCTGCCTTGTTATTACTCGGGCAAAAGGGAGATGTATCATATGAGCATATGCAGGATCAGAACACACGTCGCTGCGACTAGGGTAACATAAGCCTTTATAGTAAACAATTTGGGAAAATGAAATTAACTTCCATCTAGTTCTATATTCTTAGGAGATAATTATGATGGCGATGCTCCTGTGGGTCCCCCCACAACGTACGGCCTTCATTGGCACCCGCTAGGAAATGGCCCCCAAGAGTATACGGGCAATTTCGAGGGCATTTTAAAACACACTCAGGTGCTATTTTTTCTTCGATGATCTGAAGATGATTCCAAAGGATATTCATTTCTCCCGACCGGTTTCAATATGGGATGGGGGTTGGTTGGGGCGCATCGAAATAAATATCCTCGGATTTCACACATTAATCATATTTCCACTCGGTCATGAAGACATAGAGACATAGAGACACAGCTAAGAAGTTATTTCTAGAGAAACCTTGAGTTTAATAATAATACACGATTAGAGATGAAATGCTACGAAAGGCCGTTCAAAATGGAGCTGAACGAATCAACTGAACGTCTGCCTCACTGTTACCACTCAGTCCAGGCGCAAACCCTCAGATCAGATAAGAATGTTATGTCAGTGATTGGACGCCTACTTCGCTAGTTATAAAATAAAATCCTTTTCCCAACCCTCAACCCCTTAACCATCATTCATTTACTGAACCATCACCATAATTCTTATATGTTGAATTGTATTTAGACTCTCACACACAATATTTTCCCTCGATGTTATCTGACAATAAGGGACAATCCAGGCCCAAACCCTCAGATCAGATAAGAATGGTATGTCAGTGATTGGACGCCTACTTCGCTAGTAGGTTTCCTGTCCTAGGACTAGGCGTTCTAATTGGATTATAGTGACATTTTGCGGTCTTAATGGAATTATAATGCCACTTAGTGGTTTGAGGCGAGAGGCTTTACCTCCATTTGAAGGGACTCTCTCATCTTTGGGCCTAGACTGTACTCTGGATGTTTAGGGTGGTCTTTTTAGCGTTCACTTTCAGATGATGGAGGAATTTATACAAATAATCACAACTAGGATAAAACTGAGAACTAATTGTGGACAAGATAAAAGCAATTTTACTCTCGCAGAACCTTGATATTCTAAAGCATAATTATCATTGTATTAGTCCTTTTACTATCATCTAAAGGTCAATGCCAGTAAAAGAGGATAATTATAATTATATTAATTAATAAGGGATTGGACCTAGACAAATTAGCTAGCTTCTTTTCTATTAACCTTTCCTACTTTCCTTCCCTCCCTTCTTTAACCCCCCCCCCCCCCCTCCCTTTTTTTCTTTATACACATTTTTTATATATTAAAAAAAGGACTCCTTATTGACAACATAGCTTTATCGACAACACAATGAGTCTATACATAGTCCTAACTACCAATATATCTGCATTTGAGTGAAGCAATAAATCGACAGGTGCTCACACATTTTTACAGGTGCTGAGATGAAAGGAAAATTGGTCCCTTGACCCATCAACACCTTTATCCATAGTGTATAATACCTTCACCATATCCTATAGTATATCATATTATATTCTGGGTTAATAAACAGCAGCCAGATGACTCAATGAAATGAATCAATATTCTAAAGCAAATTAAAACCTCGAAAGTGTTTGTTTGCATGAATATGTACTTTCATTGATACCAGTGTCAGGTAGTTGTGCAAGTGCTTTTAGAATATAAAAATTGATTGGGGAAAGGAAGAAATGAAGTCCAAAAAGAAATCTGTAGCGAAGTAGGTGTCCAATCACTGACATACCATTCTTTTCTGATCCGAGAGGGTATGAGCGTAGAGTGCATAACCTTTTAAACAGGTTGTAACTTTGGTGTTGTGACTTTGCATAGATTTCGGGTGGCTACTCTTACTAACACAGTAAATTTTAGAATTTTGAGAGACTTACCCATTAGGTAGTAAGTTGAATTAAAATTCTATATTTTTCTTGTGATAACCTTACATTCTGGCAGATTATAAACACAGGTATGTGAGGAAATTATTTTTTTTAAAAAAATGTATAGGCCTATGAAAACTTACGATTTAATACATAGCGAAGAGAACATATGGTATACAGTCTAGGCCCAAAGATGAGAGTCCCTTTAAACGGAGGGAGAGCCTCTCGCCTAAAACCGCAAAATGTCATTATAATCCCAGTAGTGTCAATGTATGAATGAGGGAGCTTCACATCTATCTGATGCATATGTAGTTAAACAAACTTGTTACCTACTGGTTTGCTACTGGCTTGGGTAGATGAAAAACTTGATTTGAAGATTATAATATAATTGTTGAGAACTCTTGTGGTTTAACCTTTTATGGTAGTAATTTCTGCTCTTGTAGTCCATGTCTAGTTTAGCGTTTATAGCCTACCTTTCATAATCAGAAATGGTGGAGTAATTGGCAATTTTTAAAAAAACAGTGACTCCCAAGTCATTTAGTTGTCAGATGAAGATGTATAAGTATAGTAATTTTTTGAAACGGTGAAATTGGGTGCTGTACTTGTTAAGAATATTCAATAAAGGGAGTTGTTATGCCTCCACTGAAACTGACTGAATGTATGAATGAGGTCCTAAAACAATAATGAACACATAGTGAAACACCGAATGTCTGAAAACGTCAGAGAAACTATGTTTAAAAAATGTAGGTAACTATTTCCAATCTGACTAACGTCTATTCTGATAAACAGTCAGAAGGCATTTACAAAAAAAATCATTTAAAAGTAGTAGAAACAAAGGCTACCTAACCTTGATGACAGTTAGAGTAAATACTAAGAGAAGGACAAGGGAAAGCGAATACGTGTGTTATGGAAAGTGATATGCATGATTTGACTTGTAGGGCCTCGAACACTTTATTTCGGTTTAGTGTTCCACGACCAAGACAAGGAAGAAAACCACTCTTAACTCTTTTGTTTAATTTTCCCTTGAATTATTCGACTAACCCTCTGAAGTGGACTAGCTAGGAAGAAGACGGTTACACATCAGACCTAAGACTTAACCTAAGGATAATTGTCTTGCATAAGAATTATTATGGACGAAACAATATGTAATATCTATCATAGAACTAGTTCTATGGGGTTATACAAGGTTTGGAGTTTTAAAAAAAAGAATAACAATGATACCAACTATGTGTACAAAAGTGTAACAGAAAAATAAACGCTAGTTATGTAAATCAAGATAGCATAAAGGGAGTCAGTCTATAGAGCTTTATGTAAACCAGTTAATAGGGGAGTTGCATGTGCCACTGCGAGTGTCTGCTACAGTGCATCCTGGGATGAATTCTGATGAAATCTGAGATACAAATATTTGGCAACATTTTTATCGAAAATTGCAAGAATGTTTTCAACAATATGATTATCCCAGTCTGTATAATGATCTAATGATATATGTTAATCAAATGCATGATGGGAAAGATGGGGACTAGTTTTAATATGGAAATATGTATAACACATGGATATTGACATTAGAGCATTGATAAATACTCTATGCTGAACGTGACATGTTTTCTATAGATTTTATACTGTACCATTAGTCCCATAATTCCACGCGTATCTAGATTCAAAATGGCGGCTATGCAAATCCCCTATTGAGTGGGAAACACTTAGAAGTCTACAATAGGTACGTCATCTTAAACACAGCTAGTGACAGACCATAGGGAAAACACCACTTGAGGAGCAATAACATAAATACTGGCGATTTCTCCATGATTCCATAAAAAAAAAATCCGCGAGAATTAAAAAGGAATTCCGGGTAGTTACCCCGAGCACTCATCCAGTGAAAACCAATCAATGTTTTCTCCAATGTTTCCCCCAATAAATTCAAGTAGGAACGAGTTGCAAGCAAAAACCCTAAACCTTTTATGCCACACATTGGCGTCACATAAGAAGAATATCTGGGTGTTGCAGTAATGTGGTGTTTCTAATGTTTGCACAGTGGTAAAGTTAAACATTGTCAAAGCCTGAATATAACAATGTCAATAACACACAGCTGACTTCACCGAGTAGTACGAATGAGCCCCAAAAAGATTGATCAACCCATGAAGAAAAAATAGAAATGTTTCCATAATCTCCACAAACGATGGAGAAATAGTAAACCTCAGTCTAGGCTCAGAGTTGAGAGAATCCCTTCAAAGTGAAGGAAAGCCTCTAAACCGCAAAACACCATTTAAGAACCCAAGAAAAAGCCTACTCCAGGACCGGGAAAGCCATTAGCGCAGTCGGCGTCCAATCACTGACATACAATTCTTATCTAATCTGAGAGGCTGTGAGCCTAGACTGGCCTGCGGTAGACTTTACTCTATAGTACATACACAACCAATGCCAAAACAGGAAAACCCTGGAAAGTCTAGGCTATAAATAGTAAGCACCCGTGAGACCCAGGGCCAGATTCTACTTGACACCTCCCACTCATGAACTTGGATCATGAGGGATCCGAGCCTGGGTTGGCAAGCCTTGCCGCAGATAAGATCAGATGTCAGCGTCTACACGACTGGCGAACCCCAACAGTTGTTTTTGTTGCTTCCAGAGAGATGGAGGACTGTTAATTATGTCAATGTAATCAACCTGGACATTTAGACCCGATCTACGGAGCGATGAGCAAGTACTGGAAGAGAGAGGAGGAGGCTGAACAGCGGTCATTCAACCCTGGAGTGGTCAGATTGTGGCCACATAAAGTCTGATGAAGGCTATGTATATGGCTGATTGTTCCATGTAGATGAATCTTAATCGAGGAAAATGTCAATAGATAATTGCGGAGAATCGTTTAGGACAAAATTGGGACGAACCCGAAGGACAACTTACTATGAGCAAAGATTAGAAAAACTTTGGACAAATGTTGATTTTGTGGCCACATAGAATCTGATGAACGCTATGTATGGCTGATACAGACCTGCAATTGCTTGTTGTTCCATGTACATAAATCTTAATTAAGGAAATGTCATTTAGATAATTGCAGAGATTCATTTAGGGCAAACTTCGGACAAACCCTAAAGACAACTAGGGGCAAAGTTAGAAAAACTTCGGACAAAATCCTCAGTCTAGGCCCAAACCCTCAGAACAGATGAGAACAGTATGTCAGTGATTGGACGCCTACTCCGCTTATCGGTGTAGCTAGGACTAGGCGTTCTAATGGGATTATAATGACATTTTGCGGTTTTAATCATAATGGCACTTTGCGGTTTGAGACGAGAGTTATCATCGAATATAAAAAGTAAATATGACAGACCCCTTTTATATCTGAATTCTCGACACAAACTTATGGGTTTACACAGAGTCGGAATACACCATTTCCACACACATATAGATGGAATTTATAGAATGTCATCAGATGGTAACATTTGTGAACAATCATCTCTAAATCTGGTATGACCAATATTTGATCTTCGCGCCTTCGGTACATAAATCTACTTGATAAAACATCTCTATTTTTGTGCACGAGGGCTTGTTTTTGTCACCACATCTAACCAAGCATCGCTCCCTTCAACTGTCATCAACAACCAAGGAGAAACTGTTTTACCAGAAGCTTGGTGCTTCGGTTATTATTCATCAAGTTTGCGTTATACACAAATGCACTTTGTTGGCCTAGGAGCCATGCCCTTTCTATTTCTCAGACGCCAAATTTATTTAAGCCCAATTCCATCGACACTGAATACCATTCTCTCCCCATTCCTAGACGATAAACCTTTTTACCACAACATAAAACCACGTTCAGAAATAAAAATAAAATTGTTTCACCGGAGCACTGACACATGTTAGTCGAAAAAATATGATTTGAATATAGTACATGCACTTGGACGGGAAAGAGTGTTATAATAAATCACACCAGTTCGTGATCAAAGCAACTATATATTTTGTCACCGTTATTTTTATCAAGAACCCCCATCGCAATGTTTATGGTACCCACCACTGAAAGAGAACATCAAAGAATGTTTTATGGATCTACATATCTGAGATTATGTTAGTGGATTTATTATTGAGAGAAATATCAAGACACTATTATAACCAAGAACTCCATTGTATAACTAAGGGTTTTACATTCACTGCAAGTACCATCTGCTACAATATATATTCAGAAATAGCTTCATAAAATATATATCGACAATACTGCAGTCCAACTTAACAAATGTATCCCATCTGTAACCTAATGCCACATTGTTCCTCGTCCAATTACACTCGGAGCCCCATTTTTTATGAGCTGAACTTTTTTTTTCTTGGCGGGAGAATTTATTCTTACTTTTACCCATTATTTATATCGGGATCTATTGTTCACTACGCAGGAGAAAAAATAGAACAGACCAAATACAAAAGAAACAAATCGGAAGGGATAGGTAGACAAACAAAGACTTGAGAACCAATGTCAAGATCGACCTGTTCACTACTTCCCAGCCAGGTTTTCACATGCTATTACCGAATATAAAAAGTAATTAAAAAAATACAAAAAAAATAGTTAATTGCCATAATTGTGTTTAGTAAAGCTTTATCAAAAACAGTCAATATTTAAAATACCAGATAAGGGTCGTCAAATAGTGACAGATTAAAAATTCGTATTTGTGTCATTATATTAATTAATCAGTTCAAGGTATTTATTGAATCGTGCCAGTGATAAATTATAAATTAATTAAAGCAAGGTTTTTCCTTTAAATAATTAGTAGGTCAAGTTGACGAGTTAAGCAAGTAAACAATCGTTCACAGATATCTAACATTGAATCCAGGCAAACTTCGTAGCGTATGTTACTAGAGCATAACCTAGCTAGACGGAGCTAGGCGACAGTATATACCTATACCCCGAACATTTATTATTTACACTCAAAACCATCGACGTCACTACTACATTGATAATGAATAATCAAGCAAGGTCTTTTTTTTAAGTAATTAACGTCCTACAGTTATCGAGGCCATCCTTGTTATTACCAAACAGCCAGTGAATAAATGTCGGCAGTGGGAATGAATAATCATTAGAGCACATAACATGGAGAGAGACAGAGACGAGATGGGAATTAAGAAAATGGAGACACGCATCACATATGTTCAAATTGTAGGTTACTAAGTTGTTGGTAAACCCAAAGAAAAATAGCCTGAGCTCGCGTCCGCCGCCACCGAGTATCAGATATGGACGGGTGTTCAGTAAAGCAAATAAAAAAAGCAGCAGGGCTCTGATCCGTTGTACAATACAAGTAATGGTAGTCGCTGGGATGACCTATAAACTGCCGTGTCATTAAGGAGGGAACAATGATCCAACATTTTATGATCTTCGATCGGGCAGATTTATGTAGTGAAATGAATGGAGATGTAGTATCCATTCTTTGAAGCACATGCCCGTGGTATGTACGTCAAAGTCTACAATAAAGGGGAGAAAGGGGCCCCTATATATCTCAAAAGGGGGTAATATATTTAATTCAAGCTGCTTCGTAAGATTGGCGTTGCTGAATGTCAAGGGGATCATCTTGGGGACAGTTCATCAAGTGGGAAGAGGAGAGAGTGAAGTTGGGTACGGCTGTAACCCAAGCAATAATGGGCTGAAGAGTCAGATTGTCAGAAAATGTACAATTCAACTTCACCAATCCTCTCAAATATCCCAAATTCAAGACAGAAATGAGGTCTAAAATACGGTTTTACACAACCAAGCAGATTATTTGAATCTAAGCCATACCATATCTACCCAGATTGACCTTGTATTTGTCACTTTTCAACCTAAATAAGAAGAATTAATTAAATGTGTAGCACTGGCAATTGTACATTTTCTGCGGATCTGATCCTGAAGCGGTAGACACAATAGGTGTGTTAGGTCCCATCATGGCACTGGGCGATGTCCTGTACACAACTACAGTCCATCCCACTTGACCTGAACCACAAATCCATGACCTGTCTTTGACAAGACAGATCTGTCATCCGTCAGAACCCCCATAAATCATTTTGCTAACTCATTTCCACAATTGCAACCTATTTAAGGTAGTGGGTAAGTTTAATTCTGGACCTTTTTGCAAAAGATGATGATACATTTTGATGTAGTGTTTAAAGAAAATAAATCAATTTAACTGGGGTGGACTTTCAACTAGTTCCAATTGTTAGTTAATAAGTGTTTCATCTTTCCTAGACTTTGGTTGCAGGAAAGATGCAACCAGAATCCAAGTAGTTGGGCCAACGTTGCTTTATTCAATGCATTTATTTCGCGTCGTTAAACCAAGTCTTCATTTGCATACAAATTTTATCAAATCAATTTCTATGCAAAACGGCCAGTGGGAGTTTTAGAAAGTCCTGGTTGGAAATGGGTATTACTAAAACATGCATGATGACGGGGGAACTAAATTGGGAAACTAGGACAATGGAATCAAAATCTCCATCGAGATGGTTTGCATGAGGGGTAGAAAGTTTTTTGTAATAATAAAGGACAAAACTTCCCCCTCTTCTGATTCACACGAACCCGTGCAGATAAAATTTTAAAAAGGTCCTAAAATCTAGTGAAATAATAATAATAGGGAGAGGTAAAAAAAAGAGCGCCCAAGAAATGTGCCATGTTTTGTTGACAGTAGCGCGCGCTCGCCTTTGTCGAGATATGGTAATCAGGTTATTATGCTTGCAATTAAATTTGCCGAGAGTGAATCATGGAATATTCGACCGGAGCCTCATTGTCCCTGGTTAATAATATTCAGAATACAAGAACACAGCAGCAGCCTGGCACTGCTGTGATGGGTTGGACCGATGTTGTAGCGGCAATGGAAACAACTCCTCCACCTCCTCCTCCTCCACTCTCTCTCTGTGTTCTCTCCCTCCCTCGTTGTGTACCCCAGTAGGATAGGACTGAAGCGCCCGGGTTATGACCTCAAAATAGAAACACGGATCCAGCAATAATGTGATCAGAGATCGATTGGTATTTTTTGTTCTTGTTGGGTTGGCCCCTACTTGCTCCACTAGTGATTCCCTACGCTGGTTATGGTTAAATGTGGGTGGGTGAATGGGAAAGAGAGAAACAGAGAGAGAGAGAAAGAAACAGAGAGCAGGGGAAAGAGGGAAAGAGAGAGAGGGGACCCTAATGGGGTTCTTTCTTCATTGAGCGAAGCAGTGATTGTCTCTGTTTTTATGTAAAATTCATTTCTCTGCATAAATCGGGGCTGGTGGCGGCCGCTTTATCATCAGAGGAACGGACGATAATGAATCATTAAATGATATACCAATCACCATCTCGAATCATCGTGTACAACATAGGCACATAATAAAAAATATACCATCATCCATATTCACAAGCAATGGGCCATTTATTATTGTTATATACTGATTTTCTCCTCTTGTCTTGCCATATACCCTGTGTGTGAGTACATCGCACCACATAGATACTGCCATGTGTTAAAGTATAGGAGACAAGGCCAAACACTTTACTTGTACTATACGAAGGTGAAATCATAACCGATATCCCAAGTTAAAAATGGCTTCTTGTTTTGAGATAAAAAGCAGTGCGTCATTGTTCTCCAGCACCTCTCCTCCCCGAGCCCCCGCTGCCAGACAACCCCCCCCCCCCCAACCCCCCTCTTATACCCCTCCCCCACCCCCCAAGCAAGCGCTAGCTACCCCCGCCCCCAAGCTTCATTTCCGAGCCTTTGGAATAAATCCTTAAGCGTTCGCTGATCATTCGGTTCCTATGGCAACCTATTCACGCGATCATGAGTAGGTAGGCAGGCGTTTTATTGAAGTATTTTTTATGCTGATTCAGCCACCGGCTCCCCTGTGAGCGCCATATTGCCCTCACCACTCTATTCGCCACCTTCGTTTGATTTTTATCGACATCTCTTGGAGAGAAAAAATATACCCCGGTCCTCGCACCCGGGACAAAAAACAATGAAGTGTTGGACCTTGAGGGTTGCCATAACATGTGTGTTTGGCTGTGTAGGACATGAGAGACGGGATTTGACATGTTAAGGTTCAGTGTGCATGGGTCTGAGTGAAACACCCCACCCCCTGCCATCAAACTGGGACGGTTTTATACTACCACCGCCATTAAAAAATATGACATGTACGCTCAGTCAGAGAGAGATAGACCAAGAGAAGGGATCGAGAGTGTGAGTAGGAGGGTGGGTGGTGTTTCTGTGTGGGGGTTGGGTGGGTAAAACATTGGGGGGAGGGTGTGAGTGACAGACATGGGGTGGGGTTGAGAGCCAAAGCATGGTGCCCCATGTCTCAGGGGTTGCTAATAATATGGACCATAAAAATGTGTGAATGTGAGGCTGAGGTCATGGCCGGGATGATGCAGAGGTTGGGTTCAGGGTTGTCGGTGGTGGTTGGTAGCTAGTAGCAGTATAGGCTCTACTACTACTACTCGGGTATGGATGTGATAGAGTGAGACAGAGGTATAGCAAGGTCTTTCTCTTTCTCCTCTCTCTCTGTCTCTCTCTCTCTCTCACTCTCCCCTTCTCTCAGTACAGGAGAACCAGGGCTGGGGGCCTCCCCCTCCCTGTCTGCCGTGGTAAGAGTTGTAGTAGTGCAGGGTCGGCCAGCCCCTCGCCCTGAAAGCGGAGACGGCCGCCATATCTTGTATTGAAAAAAATCAGCATGCAGCACTTGTGAGAGTATTGACGGCAAAGTGCACGGCGGCCGTATACATTATGCATCATGTGATTTGTCATTATGTGAGAATCGCGGCAGTAAGTAGACGGGTAGATAGAGAGAGAGAGGGGTTGGTGGTGTTGGTGGTGGGTTAGGGGTACGGGGGTTGGGGGTGGGGGTCGGGGCTCAGATATATAGTGCAAGAAAGGATGCTGTATTACGACTACCACTATATATAGAGAAGGGGGTGGATATTTTTCTGCCCCCCCCCCCCCACCCTCCATACACACAACCCCCATATATATATACTACTTCCCTTCTCTTATTTTTCTCTTCTCCCTGAAATTATAGAGGCCCCATCGCACCAAGAACCAGTGTCTATGCCGTTAGATCCACAACAAGAAATTTTCCTAGTTTTAATGGAGCCAAAACGCCCACCCACTTTTTTATATTAAAAAAACACCCGCCCATATATAAAAACCCCCTATTCCACCCGCCCCTACCATCCACCACACAACACCACCCCGTCCCATCTACTACCCCTCCACGGTCGCACCCCACCCCCCACCCCACCCACCCATCCATCCATCCATCCATCTAGTATGCCGTATCAATATATATTATGTTAATGCACATTGATCAAGTTATCAATACCTCGAATTATGTCTCTCCTCACCGGGAACAAGGTAGAGCGGGTGAAAAAATCAATGGGTGGGTCATCCTCCGAGATACTCCTCACGCCCGTGGCACTGACTGTGAGGCACTGGAGTTATACATAAAAACAACCCAGGGACCCCTATTCCCAAGCATACACTCCTATCTCGGCCCTGCATGAAATGCACACGTCAAGGAATAAGATATACAACCTAGAAAAAAATGGTGATCGATATTCATATTCATATGAGAAAAAAATTGATAAGCTACACCACATATACTCCATCTTGCATTGTTAATGTCAAAAAGCCTCGCCGTTCATATCGCTGATGGATCACTTAAAAAGCCGGGCAAGGCAGTCCATTTGATACCAGTATGAACACAAGGACGGGTGAAAATAAGTAAATGAATAAAAACATATATGTTAACCTAGATAATTTAGACAATCGCAGTGTGTGTGTGTGTGTTCCTCCTCGCGTAAGAAGGAATATAAAAAAAATGGCTGACAAGCTGGGGTTCAGAGGATTCCAGTATTGGGTTCCATTGTGGAGAGTGAGAGAGATCGGATCTCTCACAATAGTGAAGGAGGATAGGAGTGAAAATAACTGTTACTCGTTTTTTTCCACCATTGCTTCAATGCCAAGTGGCTTCAGTACGTGAACAAGCTAATAGAGCATTGTGTCCCAGCCCGCTGACAAATGTTCAATGCTTGACAAGGTGTCAAGAGACCAAACAGCAAGAGTCAAGCCAAGTCAAAGGTCCTAATGGGAGAGAGAAATGTATCCCCGATATAAAGGAAAGGGAGGAGGAGACGAGGGAGGAGGAGATGGGATTCTCAAATGGGATGGAACAGTTTACCTTGATATGCCCCATCAACAAAAACTGGTTTCTTTTTAAATATAAAACATGAAGCAGTGTTTTTTATATTTCGAATCTTATACAGATGCGAATGAGGAGGGAGGGAGGGAGGGAGGATAGGCGATGGGGAAAAAATTATACAATCAGATTCGATTTGAGAACAATATTCATGCAATGCAGAGAGTGTGCGAAGGCGTGTCTGCGAAGGGACCATCATATCAAGCAAGATAAAACATACACAAATCACACTGTCTCTCGTGTGATGAATATAGATACAATGACAGTGATAAATCAAAATCAAGCCTAGCGTTGAATAGAAGTTGGAGTTGTGTAACTGGTTTGATTTTATAAGCATACATACATACAAGTCCAAAGAAGAAAATGGATCCTCTAATACTATTCATTTTACCAAGGGAATATATATATACACAGCTGTGTATATCAAAAAAACTACCCAATATATTTATCCCAGGTTTCCATATGCGTTACAATGTGTAAGATTAATATTAAATCAATTGAAAGATACACATGTAGTTGTATTGTGAAAGCACCCTTTCCATAACACCTGCAAGCTCAGGGATTTAGAAAAGCATAATTGAAAGTTGTCAGTAGGTTTTATAAAACCATTACTAGTGGATGCATTGCCCCCTGTTCCATGCTTGTACACTAACTTATACGCTATATTTGGTCGTATATACAATGTTAACAAAGAACTAAATACCCCAGTGCCTGCACTTGGGCGAGGAGGCGAATGTTGCACTGCATAAATGGACAATGCATTCCATTGTCCATAATTTTGATAAATGTTCGCATTTGGGATGAGGGAATTGCGTGTAAACATGCTTATCAAATTACAGAATAATAAATATTGCTTGTAACCAGTTATGCAGTAGTGCAGCTAGGGTATGAGTGAGTGTGCAACAGTATTAAAACCACTCAGATAGAATCCCGAAATGGGGTCAATTGGATGATATACATGTATGTTCAACCTATCTTATATAGAGGGATCGTAGCTGTAGGGAATGATAGGAAAATCAGATAGTAGTTCCAATGCAATGGCAATCAGTTGAAAGTATAAAATTGCATTTGCTAGAAATGTATGCGCGACTCTAGGGTCTGGCTATCCGTATCTGACCTGGATCTGAGATTGGGCATATATGTTTTTTTTCTTTCTGTGTTAATCCCACTTCATTTAAATGGAAGCTAGTGTATTATTTCAATAGTAAATAGGGAAGTTCGGAAAGACTAACGTAAAGGTAAACGTATCCGTATGTCTGATATACCAACATATGTTAAAAGGAAGAGGTTCAGCAAAACATGGTGGGAAAAACGTGGTGTCACATATCAATGAAATGTTTCATCTCATAATTTATTTTTTATAAAGCAATTCAATTCAAAATATTCTTTATTTGCACCTAAACATTACGTACAAATAGGAGCCATGCATCAGAAAATAATTCCTTGGCTACAGGGCTGGATAATCTTTTAGATAATGTATGTAAAGACCAGAAAGTTATTTGTTGTTATACTAGATATCTATACTACTTGGACATACTAGATCAGCATAGTCAAGTAAAAATAAAATAAAATGAAACAGTCAGGACAATATAAATTGTCACGTTCACCTAACTAAAGTTGTATATAGTTTATACAGTGTACAGAGATATAATGAAAGTATGTTATACATAAAAAGGCGACGTAATTCACACAAAAAAAAGATATAGATACGGTTACGTAATTGAGATAGGTATGCTTGCGGAACCTCCCTAATATGGCAAAACTGGTGTCACCAGAACTGAAATTCGGAGGTGATTTACTGCATCCCCCGCAAGCGTTTGCTTATTAGAGCAATTGTTCCTAAAGCAATTGTCACCATTTCATCAAAGGTCAAATGGCTGTGTATTGAAGCAACCCTAATATCCCATGAAATGTCAATACAGTTCTGCATATGGGCCAATAGAGAAGATGCAGTTATCCTACCTGCATTTTTTCTGTCACAACAATACATGTGGCTCTATCAAATACTAATAAATATCATGGGAATCATAAAGGGTGACCCTATATAAAGCTTAATGAGATACATTGGTGAGAGCTATGCGACAACATTGAGAACACATTAGAGGCATATTTGGAAAAAATAAACCTGAATTGTTTAAATTGTGATGTGATAATAAAATAAAAATCTCCCGTCAAAAACAGCACAATAAATTAATAATTTGGACACTGTACCCCCATGTTTCAGCCCATTTTGAATTTCATATCAAATTAATAGCTTCTAATAAATTACACTGCTTCCACAATAAAATATACTATTTCTAACCACCCTAAACTATAAACAATATTGATTATATTTGAGATCTATCAATTTCATTCCTCCGAGCGAAATTACTACGATGTTTTAATTATTAATTCCATCGAAAAATAGTAGAACAAATTTAAGCCCAAAAAAATAATGCAGTCCTCAATAATTAAACAGGGCCTTTTCTTTTCCCTTTTCCCTTTTTTAACCCAATCTGATGCGATTGGATGCAAAACAATAGAATTAAATGGTGTCAAATAGATGAGAATGAAGGGACATACATTACAGTATCGGCCACTCTGTGAGCTGGCAACGTCTCCCTAATGACCATCCATCACCGTGACCAGTGCGATGATTAATCTTCCCACTCAATTTGTTCACGGCACTAGACCGAGCAATAAAAAACAACAAAAATATCATTCCCACCAAAAAAGCCAGATCCAGTCGTCAAAACCCGCAACAAAAAGTGGAGGAGGCGAGGAACCACCCATTATGTCAGAGGATATGTTCCTCTGTGCTATACTCCCCACCTCAAAGGAGGTAGATGAAGAGAGAGAGGGAGAGGGACAGGAGAAGGAGGAGGAGGAACAAGCCAGTGTGGCGAGTTGTTTCACGGCCTTTGGGCTACAAGCTCACGAGAAGCGATAGCCGGGGGAAGCCGAGGTGTCCCCGGGGGCAACGCTGACACGAGGAGATGGGCCCGGGGCACACCGAGCTGTCGACGGCTGACATTATGCATTGTGGCGAGGCCCTGGTGCCACTTGCCAGCCTCAAGCTTGTCAATCACTTGGTTCCCACACCTGCCCGGGCCAGTAATTAGACACTCTCATCATCCTTCACCGTCCCCAGCTTCGGAGGAGCGCGAAATACAAGCCTTGTAGAATCTGTAAACACAGTCACATGTGTTGCCAAGATGTAAACAAACCCATGTTAGACGCAAGCAAGATCTGAGGCAAAGCCAAAGGTGGCATAGATCTATGGTCGAGATGACAAATCTCAACCCTACTGTGGGATGCTCTCAACGCAGTTTTCAATGAACGCGCATCTCTTCTCCCACCAATGCTATACATTGTCTGCCCTCAAGTTTTGCTTTTTAAAAGATGAACATAAAAAACGCCGGGACTCAAATTCTGAACCCCTGCTCGTAAACTAGATATCTCCAGTGGTATTCCCGAGTTGGTAACAGACATATAACTCCGCATGACAAAGCCATAAGCGATATGATGCGAATAATAAATTATTACCACGGTAGGCCGCCATATTGGTTAATTTAGTTAATGACCGGTTATGTTCAGCTTTGGAAAAACGCCACTGTTTTTACCTTAGCGGAGGATGGTACTGATGAACTGAGGTTGTAATCTTGGTCAAGATAGTAAGGAGATGCTAGTACAAACTTAAAACTCTGCTGCTATGGACTCTAACACAAAGAAAATAGTGATAAACAGTTAATAAACTCACCATCACCCGGCCTAGCTCTGGGTCACCGTCCCGAATACCACTCGGGGGGAGGCGTACGGAACAGCCAGATTAAAATGACGTTTTTTTTCCTCCATCCAAAGTTTTGAAAAATCCGAAGCCTTCCAGATCACAAGCTTTTGACCAGTGATATTATCCTAGGATGGTATCCACATTCCATTTTGCAAATCTAGTCCGTATAAGGTCCGTAGAAGGGGAAGAGTGCCGTTCTGGGGGGAGTGAATGGAACAGCCTATGTAAATATAATAGTTAATGTATATTCAATAGCTGGCAGCGAGCCAAGCCAGTGTGTTTGGTTTCTATGCATGCCATGCTTCCATTGGGCATAGCTCGGTCTGAGAATGAGGAATATAGTGAGACAAACTGCGATAGACGGAGTTTATTTCGCAGGTTAGCTGCCCGTCATGACAGCTGTTAGCGAGGGGGTGTGTGACACTGGCATTGACGCTGACAACAAGAGGAACGCTGTCGAGAGACAAAGTGAAAGTGGTAGACTCGGCGGAGAGGTGGAGGAGGAGGAGGAGGAGGAGAATGTGGCTTCTGATCCACTTCTGATATCGGGCGGAGAGAGGCCCGAGGGTCCGGCGGTTGGTGGGAGTAGGAGTAGTAGAACTCTGATTGGGCAGGAAAGCACACCATCAAAGCACTACCACCAAGAACAAGCGGCAGCCGATGACAAAGAGGATATGTCTGGATCATACACGCCTGATGGTAGAGAGGAGGAGAGGGGGCTTGGGGAGAAGCGTTCGACTGGCCTTGCGAGTAACCATAGCAACAAGGACGCCAGTGTGGTCTACGAGGGTGAAGGGAACGTAAGGGAGGCGGGGCACCTAGGTAGTGAAGATGACCACGTGGAGAAGGCCGGGGAAGGGGCAGTTGTTGGTAATGGGCACAGGGCGGGGCGTCAGCAAACATTAACTGGAGATGTCAACGAGGAGCATTCCGATGAGCAAGCAAGTGATGCCGCTGGTGCCAAAAGTGTCATAAACGTCGAGATTCGCTCCAAATCGGTGGCAAGTATAGCGAGAGTAGGTGAAACTGCTAACAAACCTCAAGCAGGTAACGACACGCCCCCCGCTGCTACTAATCAAGGTTCAGGTGTGCTACCACTGGACACTCCAGGGGAGGAACCCATTGGCATTGGCGGCGACCCAGTCGCGGACAGATCCAACAAACTAGCCAACAACTCGCTTCCTCACGCTGAGCCCAGGAAAGAAAATAGTAAGACGACCCTCGTACCGACACTGAAGAGGAAGAAAATGAAGAAAAGCATCTTCATCTCCTACTCACCCGAAGCCGGTTTCGTGGAAAGGAAATTCATTGTAGACTGTGTAAGACAATTCAAGGAAAACAATTTGGCCGAAGATATTTGGTTTGACAAGGATGAAAAGGCAATAGAAACTCCCTGCTGGTTTTCCCAGCGCGTCGAGGCTGTGGAAAGATGCAGAGCAGCTGTTGTTTTCATGTCCGAAAGATATTTCGCCAGTTCTTGCTCTTTTTACGAAGCCAAAACTTTGCTAGAGCGATACACTCAGGACAGCAATGCAGTTCGAATATTTACAGTAGTATACGCCGAAGAGGAATCATTTGTCATCCCTCACCCATTTATGCAATTGGCCAATAAGTGTGTCGACTTAGGTAGCAAAATTCATTTCAAGAAAAGTCTAGCGGAGAAATCTTCACTGGTAGTTGGTGCTTTTATGATGGAACTGGAAAAAGTGGCTTCAGTTAACGCACCCCCTGTCCCGGTCACTCCCCCCGACACAGAATTCACTGGTGAATACAAAAAGAAAAGACTTTGTCATTGGGGTGCTAACGACCTTCAAGAGTGGCTGTTCAAACTGGGCGTCAAAGAATTCTATAGACAAAGTCTGGCAGAGAACATGGTCGATGGATTTCTATTAACTTCCATGGCTGAGCAGGATATGGTCACTTATCTGGCAATCGATAGTCGAGTTGTGCGCAGAAAACTAACGCAACAGGTATTAGCCACGTTAGAGAAGGAACACAAACAGGCGGATAATTGGCACATAAGAGCCCGGGCTTTACGACCCAGACCCAATGTTCTATATTTAGTGTATGATCCCACCGATATTAGGATTGGACAGAACCTCAAACATGACTTATCCAAGAAAGGCCTACAAGTAAGTAATTAAATATTTAATTAAAACAAATTGAAGATAATTTCAAAGAATGATTGAAGTGCGTTTGTTGGAACTATATATATTATATATAACTGTATATAGCAAGGAATGGAAGATATTCCTAGATGTAATTATTTTCTGTGTACAAACAATTTTAATGGTTTTAAGAAAAAAAATCATGTTTCTAGTCTACCGTGTGTATGTTCATTCGGTATGCGTTGGTATATGAAAATGTTGTACATTATTTGTTACATAAACATTAATAAATAGTGATTAATACACCGATTGCTATCACTAAAATACAGGAATACTTCCAAAGGTGCCAACTAACCTCCAGATAACAGCAGGTCACCAAACTAAAGGATTTGGTCAAATGTACAATCGCCAGACGTAAGGAAAATGAATGCTTAGAAATGGCATTTTAATACCAATCATTTTCACAGCAAAGTATATATTCTTGTATATCACCTCTCACACACACAGTCCGGATCTAGGGAGTATCCAATTAAGCTATAAAATCCTCTAGTCTAAGTGGAATCAAAAGGCATTGAAGCCCATTCGTGTGCCCGTGAACAAATAGAGATATGAGCTATTTGTGGCTCGACGATTTGCCCAAGTACTTTCCTGGTGCTTGTTTAACGTTTCCAGACTTGGCAGTGATTTCAATGTATCCGAACTTGATGGGTTAGGATAACAATGACTTCCAACCAAGGTCCAGCTTCAAGTTACAATATATGTACAGAAAACTCATTCTTTTACCTATCCACTCGAATGAGAAATGATTTCTTTCTCCCTTCATGTTCCCTAACCCATAAAACGAATATTAAATCATGTTACCTTTAGGCAATGCTACTTTAATTCGTAATCATAAAGGTACCCCCACCATTAACTTAACTATTGTTATATGAGAGTTATGAGGAAATATGAATTCATTTATAAAAAAAAACTGTCTGGAGGACAGTGGGCTAGCTATCATGTATTCAGTGACCACTTTGCTCTCACATTTTGAACTCTGACCATAGTCAATATTCATCGAATATAACCAGACAGTATTTCTTAACTATGCCTTCATTTTCTAGGCTAATGAAATCAATCTGTGTCTGTGTCGAGTGCTTATTAATGCTTCTGGTCATAACCTTTTCCATCATGATTAGAAGGATACAGTTTTGGTTTAAACGTGACCAATTACTTCGAATAAGAACTCCATGTGGAGTATAGGTCAAGCAAAAGACTGACATTTCGTGGTGTCGGCAGTTTATATTACTCCAATATTGCACTCCCATGCTCGATCTATTCTTTCTTTGCACACCACCCATTCTCAAATAGATTGATTTGCTACAAATAAGTGGCACTGCTACCAGGTACACATGCTTCTTTTGGCGTTGGTGTGTCAATGTAATGATTTTATCTAAACAAATATGATTTTGGTTACAATCATTATTACACCAAGTCTCTGGACTAATTCTCTATGAGATATATTTATAAGGACTACCAGGTAAGATGTTGTATAGCTTAAATAATCACCCTAGGTAAATAAGAATTGTTTTCTTGCATATTATGCGAATATTTTAATGTCGTAAAATGTGTTTACTGCAACTTAGTTGCACCTGAGGTTATTGTTATTCAAAAAGGTGGAAATTTATAGTTAGTCCTATATTATGACTCCTTTAAATTATGTACATTTCTTATATTATTCTAGTCAGCGATCGTGGTTAATGGATTATTTAGTTGCACCTAATGTTATTGTTATTCAAGGTGGAAATTTATACTTAGTCCTATATTATGGCTCCTTTAAATCATGTACATTTCCTATATTATTCTAGTCAGCGATCGTGGTTAATGGATTCTTCAGATACGTGTTACTAATTAGAACATGGCGTGCATATGTAATGGAGCTTTTAGCATTATTTTTTTTATTCATTAAAGGCCAATATAATATAATTCATATTGAACTAGAAGACCATATGGCACGTTTTAGACGGCTACATTATGCATCAACCACATGGTATTATTTTATTTTATTTTGGTTTTTAATTGCTAAATGTATCATACCTGTTCCTGGTACCAATTAATCATTCACATATAAGTCAGATTTTCAGAAAATGTACAATTCAACTTCACCAATCCTCTCAAATAACCCAAATTTCAGACGAAAATAAAGTTCAAAATACAGTTCAACCTAACCAAACAGATTTCTAGAATCAATGCAATGCCGAATATACTTGAATTTACCTAGTATTGGACAAAATGCAGCCTAATTTAGCAGAATTTACTAAATGTGTACCCATGCTAATTGTACATTATCTGAAAATCTGACCCATATATATGTCTACTTGGATTTGCAGGTATTTCACCACACAAAGCTGGGCACATCCAAGGAAGAATTTCTTCAACACAATGGTCCAATCATGGCGCAAGCTACCCATGTACTGGTCATCTTGACCGATGCGGCCAGCAACTCACCCTTTGTCTTCCACGAGTTGGTATTTGCTGAGTGGCTCAAGAGGCGAGTGGTCATCGCCCAGTTCAAAACTGTATGGAACACTCTTCGGCCTGCACTGAGGGCAGTCATAGGTGAAAACAATTATTATCCATATTTGTGATGTGTTACAGAAAAATGAATCACAAGTCGCAAAATTTATAATTCTCAAAGTGATTTATTCACAAGATGTCTTTGTGGGAACGTTTTCATTCTTGAGTTGCTTAACGCTGCTTGTAGCATGAATACATTTTCTTTATTTCAAGACAGTGTATTAAATGGATCCATGCATTTCTAAGCACATCCTATAGTATGTTTTGCTACTTTACTAGTAAATGTCCACCCAGAAATATTACAAACATTTTTTTCGAAAATAAAAATATCAAGCTTAAAATAATATAGAAATACTTATTAGATGTCCTATTGTTTACTATCATTGGAATCTGCTTGATCTCATCTTTTCAAATATGATGATATCTCAAAATTCATTTTTTGTGGTTTGTGACTCTTTTTCCTGTAATGCATCACATATTTTAACCGTTCTGTTCCCATGTTATATATAGGTATACATGTATGTATTTCATGTAATATTTGATCGCTGGAGGCTACTCTTCTCATTACCATGAGTAGAGTAGCCTTCCCCTGTCAACTATTTCTTAGCGTTGTAGACTACTATGTTCCCACGAAAATGTTTGTAGGAATTCGAGGGACGATCCTTTATCCCGAAAGAAGTCAGTAATAATGGATGAAGGAATGAAAGTTTTGAAAAAATAGTTGATGAACCCAGGAATGCAGCTTTAATTAAATGGATGCATTTAATTGCTTAAGACCAATTCCCAAAAGTCAAAAGTTATTTCTGATATTTCGAATAGCATTAACTATAGCTGCAAAATAACAAAAATATCCTGCGGCTATGAAAGTAGAAGTCATACCATGATTAAGACCCTGAGTACCATTGATGAAAGTTCAATAGAGGAGAGGTTATTGTTTCATCACAATAACTAAAGGGCCTAGTCCACTAAGCCGATTCTCATGCGATTTTGTGCCACAGAGGACTCTTTTGCACTACATTCTGTGAGAATCGCATGAGTATCGGCTTAGTGGACTAGGCCTTTAACAGTCCATTATTGGCATGACTTTCACTAGTAGTAAGCTTGCTCGTGGTAATCCAATATCCCCCTCACAAGCCTTGGTCCAACTTCCTGCCAAGGTATAAATTGCGATGGAAACAACAATCAAACGTTTGTATTGGTTGCAATAAGCCCCTTAATTTCTTCATTTATGGCACGATCACCAATGCGATTCATGTTAAAACTGATTGATCGATATTTAATTATTCTTACTTCATAAGATGACAGAAAATCATACAAACTCACCGCGAGATTGGTACAGTCGGGTTATCTACTTATTAACATTTAATTATTCTGGCACATTAGGGAGGTTCAGCAAGCCTAATTTAACCTATACGTAAACGTATCCGTATCTCTGATATACAAACATATGTTAAAAGGAAGAAAGAGGTTCAGCAAAACATGGCGAGAAAAACTTAACGTAAAATATATTACAAAATGTTTCAACTCACAATTTAATTTTTATGCATAAAAATGCGACGTAATTCACACAAAATGTACGTATACGGTTACGTAATTGCGATAGGTAGCTTGCGGAACCTCCCTATTGTATTGCCACCCTTATTCATGATTTTTCCTCGTGAATTATCTTCTTATAATGATAAATGCAATGAGGCACTGAAAGTTCCAAGCATGTACTCATGCTTTGGTACCTATCCAGTGGATTTTAATGAAATGGAGACGAAAACTGTCTATTTAGAAGGTTTGGGAACCAAATTTAAAATCTATGAAAAAGGGTTATCCTACACAGAGTTTTAGGGTACTGTCACTATTTCTTGTGATATTCTGGCGATTCTGGCGAAAACATTGGTTTTCTCAAATAACCCAGACGGCATTCGATTTTCACTAAATATCTGTATATAGGTAAAACTAACAAATGTTAATTACTTGCTTCATTGCAACTGGGCCAGTGTCACACGGATTAACTAGCTGTAATTAATCGTTTGATCTTGCCTCAATGCTATCAGTTGAAGACGCGAATCGAAATAATTGGATACATACACTGTGGGCATGTATTAACATAATACCGTGTCGATAATTGCAAACCGTCAAAGCTACTGCGAGCAACTTTGAAGTAAGTCATTGATTTCCACAGGCCCAGAAAACGCTGTGATCTGAACTTGATACGTCACTAGGACTGAACCCGATGTATAATTTAGTATTTAAACCTAGAGGTAAACGCTTTGTGTTAATAATGCTCCTATAGAAAAAGCCATGAATTAATAGAAGCGCTTTTGAGTGCTTTTCTTGTGGTGATCAGCGTATGGGTCAGATCGTCAGAAAATGTACAATTGACATTAATCAAATTCTGCAAAATTAGGCTGAAAATGATAAATATTAGGTATATTTGATTATATTTGATATTAACTTGATTCATAATATCAGTTCCGTTATGTTGAACTGTATTTTGAACTTAATTTTGTCTTAAACTTGGGTTATTTGAGAGGATTGTACATACAGGCGAATTGTACATTTTCAGGCGATTTGACCCATATTGAGGTTGGTATGAGAAAACATGATCATTGACATGCTCCCGACCAGGCATTAATCAGTTTGAGAAAAACTGATTAGTTTGTCACAAGTATACCGACCTGAGAATCATAAGTCCACGGTTTGAATACAGGCCAACACCGGACGGCGACTGAAGTAACCCACGAAACGATATATTAGTACACCGTTATAAACCTAACGCCAGAAGAACAATTGTTTTTATGAGCAAAACTGTGAATCGAACAATGAATTTAAATTGCCAAAACCACAAAATGCTTGTTTATAACATTATTGCCAAATATATTGTTGACACTACCGATGAATGCCGTTATGGTGAATGTATGAGGTGTGTCACAGGAAAATGAGTCACAAGTCACAACATTGTTATTTTCCAAGGTGATTTATTCACAAGATCTCTTTGTTGGAATGTTCTGATTCTTGGGGGTTTAGCGCTTTAAGTCATATAACTACATGTCCCAAATTTCAAGATAGAAGTCATTCCTATTATTTAATATGACTAGTACCAAAGTCATAGTTAAAATAATTTCCTGCTTAGAAATAATGCAAACCTTTTTTCAAACACAGATATATCAAACATAAAATATAGAAACACTTCTTAGATGCCCTTAATGTTTACCATCATTGGAATCGGTTTGATCTCATCTTTTTAAATATGATAATACCTCAGAATCAATTTTTTGCGACTTGTGACTTATTTTGCTGTAACACATCACATGTAATAGTTCCTTATTGAGTTTTTGATTTTAAGTTATGTTCATTCAGGACAACAGAAATACATTTCAGCGACAAGCGTTGATATTCTCAGAAGTTGCCTGATTGCATGAGGCAAAGGCGTTAAATCATTCCAATAAGGCATAGGCCATCATATGAAGATTTTATATAAAAATAAGCATTTCTAACACATACAAATTTAGATATGGTGGATACATTGAGATCTTTTACACTATATTCAATAGTATTTTTGCTTCAGATCTTTTTATTTTTTTTAAACATATGTAAAAACAAATGAGCAGAATATCTATAACTTGCGGCGTAAGATAAACATCCCCAGGAGTAACTGAGAGTCTAAAACAGTGTGCTAGCTGTTCATTAGGCACATCACCACTTACAATTTACTTTCTTTACACACGGGGAGGCAATGGATACAGCATAGAAAGACAAACTATCCCATTAGTCACTGGAGGTTCGCCAGCACTCAAAAAATGATAATCTCTTTTGGATAATGTCATTATAAAATGACCAAGCACAGCATGCGACCTCTTACTCAGCGGGTACTGCTGGTGCATATATGGGTGAAACCGCCAGAAAATGTACAATTCCCTTTCACCAATCCTCTCAAATAACCCGAATTTCAGACAAAAATAAGGTTCAAAATGCAGTCCAACATAACCAAACAGATTGTTTGAATTAAGGCAATATCAAATATACTCAGATATACCTAGTATTGACCATTTCTCAGTCTAATCCAACAGAATTTACTAAAAATGAAGATCTGCAGATTGTACATTTTCTGAAGATCCGACCCATATGCTTAATGTTACCCATATTAGTCCCTTATTTTATTTAAAGAATTGTATTTATACTGGGTCGGCAAGTCCCTTAGCTTATAGGGTTTTTCACTTGTCCCAGTTTAATTACAAACATACAATTCTTTTCGTTGCTTCATACGACAAGATAAATATTGAGATTATACAAGGATACAATATTTACATACAGGTATGCGCATGTTACACCTGCTAGCAATTCTATTATACAAGCATCCAATTACAGATAGGTGGCATAAGTGTAGTAAGAGAAAAGTTAGAGTAAATTCAAGTAAAATACGCTTGCCACTCAGGAATTGTTGGCGTCTTTAGGATAACATCAACAAGAAACGCGACCCCTCCCCTCTCCCCACACACCCCCACTCTTCATCCTGTGATAGTATTTGTGTCTGTGTACATTAAGTACTGGTATAACCTCTGACATTTTGAAGCATATTAAAATGAAAAATAAGTTTTAATCAACAACAAAAAGACAATTGAATAGACACAATGTCAATAATACTAGTATCACCAATGTTATTCATATTCCACATATTACTGTATATGTATCTAGTATTGACCATTTCTCAGTCTAATTTAACAGAATTTACTAAAAATGAGATATTATTTACCATATTAATTATTACCATTACCTTTCAAAGATTTGAAAAAACACGTCTCATTGACATTTAAATAATTAAAAACAATTGACTTCAATTAAATTTACAGGCGATAGTCCGGCGGTAGACTTTGAAACCAAGATGTATACAGAAAGCATGGCTATCCTAGAGCACCACATCAAGCCATTCCGTTCAATTCCAGGGATAGTCCTTGAGCAAGGCTATCTAAACAAAATGTCCGAAGGCATTAAACCGCTTTTTGCGCTGGCCCACCAAACAAAGTCCAAAGGTGAGTAATATAATATGTATAGCAATCGTGTGATGTCCACAGGCCCGCTATTCTAGCAATAAAAAATTATCGCATCCAGTTTTAAACATACATATATACACAAATAGCTATTTGTGCTGGACGGACGTGGCAATTCTTGGCTTTTTATTGACAATATATAATCCCACAATTGTTGTTGGATGCGGACGTATAGAGTCTATTATAGCAATTATTTACATATATATATGATATAACTCGGTAAAACCGCTATATCCATTGGTCGTATAGACTAATCAGGTTGTAAAATGTTCGGATTAATACTATTCTTGGAAAACTCATGATGCAATTCGTAGTGTAATTTGCACCATACATTGACCCTACGTACGTATATATACATGTGCATGATGTGTTACAGAAAAATGAGTCGCAAGTCATTATATATGAAAAGATGAGATGAAGCTGATTCTAATGATGGCAAACATTAAGGACATCTAAGAAGCGTTTCTATATTTTGTGTTTGATGTTTTTATGTTCGAAAAAAAAGTTTGCAATATTTCTTGGTGGACGATTACCAGTAAAGTAGCTTCATATACTCCTTAGGATGGCCTTCTAAACGCAAAGATATATATTTCATCCACAGTCTTGGAATTTGGTACATCTATTCATGCTACTAACAGAATATTCCACCAAATAGATCTTACGGATAAACCACTTTGAAAAATATCATTTTTGCGACTTGTGACTAATTTTCCTGTAACACATCATATGGCACATGTATGTAAATCAGATTCTGGCTTAGGAATAAACGATACAATATGAAAAGATAATGAATACGATTCATTACCAAGTGTACATTACGGTTTTGATAAGATAACCTTTTAGTTCTAGGCACTATAATAGATAGACCTAGGTCAAGGAGCTATATTACACTCCCAGTTAAAATCAAATCTTGCAAATTTTCATTTGTCCGAAAAGGTCGATCCATACCGGTCTGCCAGGCCCTTCACACCGCCTAAGGGGTCTATATTATATATATATTGAGAACTATTGGAGACAATGTTTCTTGTTGTCATGCAACGTTATAGAGAATGGAACATATTGACATAGTCTATTCTCCGTTAGTTTGCCTAAAAGTGCTCTCCCATACATACAAAGGAAGCACTTAGTTTAGAAGGCATCTATATCCCATATACCTGGGCACAGATCCTTTGGCTATGCATTGGAGAACTGAGCAGGTATATATAAAGCCTGTTTACATTCCCAGTTTGCTACTATTGGCTCTCGTTAATCTACTTAAATTTGGTCTTCGTATTATGTAATTAGAACAGTCACGTTTGACCCAAGTGCCGTGTACATGCAACCGAATTTCTTATTTGATCTGTGATTTATTTAAGCGTTGGTGTGGTAAATTATTTAGCTTGATGAAGTCGCGGATTTGATTATGAACCAACGTAAGCCCTTTGTCAACAATTATACATGAATCGGAATGTTCTGTCTGTAAATAACAATTAAAAAAGGATATTTATAGCGACGAAGCTTTCGCCTTTAGAATTATTTGCCAGGAGAAGGAACAGAGAAGGCTATTGAAACCCAAAGTGTTCAGCTACAAGTGCTAGAGTAGATATATAATGGGTCAGATTTTCAAGAAATGTACAATTGGCAGCTGAACACATTTAGTAAATGCTGCTAAATTAAGCTGCAATTTGGTCAATACCAGGTAAATTCGAGAATATTCGGCATTGCATTGATTCTAGCAATCTGTTTGGTTAGGTTGAACTGTATTTTGAACTTTATTTTTGTCCGAAATTTGGGTTATTTGAGAAGATTGGTGAAGTTGAATTGTACATTTTTTGAAAATCTGACCCATATATATTGCTAGTATAAAATACAGACCGTCTACAGGTTTTATTTCATTTCCTTTTCCCAGGCGTCACCTCATGAATCATGGTTAATGCATCACTTCCACGCGTCCCTATTGTTCTCTAAACATCTTTTGCTCGTGAAATATAAGCCTACACGTTTATATAATAATATTATAATATATAATTTAAAAAAAATAATCTTTAAAGGCCAATACATTTAACAATAATTCAATGGAAAAACACTATGTCCATGATGGATTTTTTCAAGCGTCGCCTATATAAAAGAAAATTCATCTAGTAATATCAATATAACACGTCCTATATATATAATATACAACTCTTGGTAGTTTATGATCGATGTTATTGATTGTTGATAACCATTTTCATTCGACCAAAAGAATAGACAATGGTATTGTTATAAGTGTGGATCTAAGGTTAACTCTCCTCAAATAACCCGATGTCTTGGGCTGATGACATTGTAAAGTTCTATCACAATGATATGATATGGTATGATATAACATTTAAAAAACAATCACAGTTTGATTTATCCCATAAAATGCATCGGATAATGTAGGGAGAGAGGTCGGTTATTTGTATCACATAGCTGCTTCAGAAATCAAGTATGACCGCCCCTTTATATTATCATATCAAATAATTATGATCACATTTCACTACCAATTTACTGTCCTACTATTATAACCATTGTACAAACGGGGAAAATTACTTTTCTATAGCCATAACTTATACCGAGAATATTACTTTTGTCAAATGTCTAATTCCGAATAAAAACTTCAAACAACAATAATAACAAAAATACCTCGGAGATCAATGGGATTTTTTTTTATTCATTATAGTCCTATATACTATTTAAACAGTTACATTGAAAAGACGCAAATTCATTGTGAATGTTTTCATGCTTTGCCTTATAGCGGAACTCCACTAGGGGAAATACGGCAGCGACACATTTTGTTGTTGCCCACTAACATCAGTTCATTTCATGTTTGCAATGAAAACGCAAATGGAGGAGTGTCAGATGTGTTGCCACATTCTCTGGGAACTGTTGTTTCTGTATGGATATTTGTTGCAACAAATAATTGGGCATCAACAAAATTTATCGGCGCCGTTTTTCTTTCTAAAATATAATAATATTATCACCGCGTTTACATAAGGACATCTTTAGCGAATAAAGTCTAATTACTGTGTACTTGTGTACAGATTATATATAAAAATGCCACGAATGTACAACTATTATCAACAAGATCATTTGGACCTCACACTCCTATAGTTATGAGACGATTAGTGACAAACGTACGATAAAGTCTTACACTAGAACAGCATAGGAGAAGACAAATAAGTACAGGCAAGGTTTAAGGTGTTTATACATTTAGGAAAGATAGGGTGTTTGTAAATTCTATTAGGACTATTCCATTTTTAAAATTTCTATTATAAATATTTTCCAGGTGACTTGAGCGATACGAATTCCGTGGAAAGCATCAACCCGCGAGTATTCATCAGCTACCAATGGGACATGTCATCCAAGGTAGAAGAGATCCGGCGAGTCCTCGAGCCCCACGGCCTCCTCTGCTGGGCTGACATCAGCGCCTCTATGAGCGGCGGCCCTCGCGGTAACAGCGGCCTGAGCAGCAGGGGAACCGGCGGGAACAATGGACTCAACCAATTAGGCTTCCACCTGGGGGACCTATCACCCGAGTCATTAACCACCCAGATCCAAAGGAATATGAAAGCTGCAGGTGTCGTGCTCTGCTGTATAACCCCTAAATACATGCAGAGTGACAACTGTATCAAGGATCTGAGTCTAGCCGAGAACCTCCACAAGCCTATTATTCCAGTCATGTTGAGGTTCTGCCCGTGGCCACCAGAGGCAGTGCCGCCACCTATCCGCAAAATACTCGTCAAACACGTTCCAGTTGATCTTAGCAATGACAAACTCTACAAGCAAAATATCTCCGTTTTACTCGAGAGGATTAAGAAGTGTACGGGCTTGAAACAATAATTAGAGTGGAGCATAAATTATTCTCTGTTAGGGACTGTTCATAATTAACCACTAGGGGGTGGGGGTGGCGGCGAAAAATTCTTGTCAAAAATTGTATGAGACCCCCCCAGCTCCCCCCCCCCCCCCGACCACTCCTCATGGTATCGTTGTCCCAATTAATCCTTCTGTCGGAACATAGGGTACCGTATATGACAACACCCACCCCCCTTAAAGTCTTGTGCAAAATAATTCTTCACCCCCTCCCCCCACCCCCTTGAAAGTTTGTGCAAAATTTCATGCCCCCCCCCACACACACTTTTAGAGTCTGCGCAAAAAAGGTGGCGCCCCCGCCCCCCTTCAAAGTCTGCAAAAAAAAGGTGGCCCTTCTGAAAATTCCGCCCCCCCTCCCCCCACACACACAGTGGTTAAAAATGGACGGTCCCTTCGATCGTATGATGTCCAAGAATATTGTATATTTTTATACATTCTGATAGTTGATTAAGGCCTAATCTGCATGGAAGTATTACGATTTTGTATTTGTTTCTAAGTGTACTGAGAGTAGGATCCTCGCGCTCCCAACTGTGATATAACTTAGTTCACATTATGTCAATGTTTTACAGGTTCCTCTGTTGATCGTTTATATGCATTTAATGTATTCTATGTGATATGGCGAAGAATCCATGAAGGTACATGGCCTCACTGTGATATAGATATATATATCCTTTATTAACGTTGGAAATGTGAATAGATTGTAAGCATATATGATATGTAGGGTTCATACATGTAATTCACTGACATCTATTTTATAATATATTACTCACTCGTGTCAGATATGCATGCCAAATACTGTTCAATGTGATGTGTCACAGGAAAATGAGTCACAAGTAGCAAAATTAATACTTTTTAAAGTGATTTATTCACAAAATCTCTTTGTTGGAATGTTTTCATTATTGGAGTACGTAGTGCTTACAGGCGTATGAATACATGTACTAAATTTCAAGAGAGTGAATTAAATATATCCTTGCATTTCCAAGGTCATCTTATAGAGTATATTTAGCTACTTTACTAGTAAATGTTTGCCCCATAATATTGTAAACAGCTTTTTTCAAAAGGGAACATATCAAACTTAAAATATAGAAATAGGCATTCTATGTCCTAAAGTTTACCATCTTTATAATCGGCTTGATCTCATCTTTTCAAATATGATATTATCTCAAAATCCATTTTTTCGTGACTCATTTTCCTCAAACACATCACACATATGAACACGTTTATACACACTAATAGCGTTCTGATAAAAAATATCGATTCAGTATTGCAAGCCTTTGGTAGTCAATTAGAAAGTGATGCCAAGATTATACTATTGACGTGCATCTGAAGGCATCTGACTTTACTCAGCCTTCAAAATAAATTTCCTGTGAATATGTATGGGAGCATAAATTATGTATTTTTGGCATAATTCCCATTAAATCCGTCCGATTTACCGGTAACAATTGGTAGACGTTTATACGTTTCCTCGCATTTTTTAAACATGTAATTGTTACAAACATTTTCTGGATAATAAATGTTATTTATTCACAAATAAATGTTAATTATGAATATATTACTTCGTCCTTCCCATTATGGTAAGTATACTGAATATGTTAACCAGATCAAGTGCGCTATTTAAACATTAATTATTTAATATTCCTCTACTAATCAACTGGCGAACGGAAAAAAGGCCAAGCTGCTCCGAAATTTGCATGGCCCACCGCTACCGCTAAATGACCTTAATATTCACTTATAATCTTTGGTTTTCTTCATGGAATCTAAAGTTCAATCCACTCAACCCAGCATGCTGTGGTTTGGACCATCTATGTTTGGAGAAACTCGATTAAGAGGGAAAATATCGGTCATGTTTTGTCTCAGGATAATCCACCTAGCTACCCACAGATTTGATTAGTCTGGCAATCAAGAGTTGGCATATTTACAAAGATATGGATTTGGACTCTACTCAACGATTACCGCTATACCGAACCGCCATGTGCTTTGGACAACTGATGTAGGCCTATTGTAAAAGGAATTTGTTAATCTGCCCTGAGGCAAGTGGTACTCATTAATATTGTTACAAGCAAATAGAAAACGCTTTCTTAATACACAAAACAAGTTGGTTTGGCTTGCAATACGACACCTGGAGGTAATTCTTAGAACTACAACGGCTGAACTCATTTTACCGTAGTACATTATCATTGTCTATAATGTCGAATAAACTTCACCAATGCCCTCTATCGTATTAAATAGAAATAAGCGCCTTCGGCGCTTGGATTGTAGAGGCAGTTGTGTTTCTACTTCTCATAGGAATCAGACAATTTACTGGAGTTTGGAGATATCAATTTAATTGCCAAAAATGGCTAAAATCACAGGGTGCCTACGTTGGGGTAGTAGGCCTAATGTCTTTAAAAAATGATCATTGTTATTCATAACACTTTCACAACTTGGACCTCCTGGTAGAGCTATGATTAGCATAAAATGGGGTTCCCATTTCTAGGTATTGTATTTAACTTATCTGGGCGAAAATTAAGCATAGTCTGAAGCATAGGTGTAGGAACCAAAACAATGCGAGCTGTGGTGGAGATGACTGAGGGGTGAGGGGAACCACTGCCATATGGGGGAGATAGTGAGAGGACAGCACTCATGACCAGCGAGGCATGACGTGACGTAATGTGGGGTCTCTAACAGGGAAGAAAACCCCAGTACCAGGCCGGCCTCTCTTATATACTGGTCCCCGGTCTCTCCCTTTTCCACGCGGAGATCTGAGTAAGCCTCCAACCACATCTTAATATAGAGGCTACCATCCTTCCCAGAAAATGTTTTTGATAAAAGGGGGCAAATATCAAATAATATTATAGACACTAATTTATAAGCGTCTCCCCAACAATTGGGCCCATGCAGAGAAAACTATAGTTTTGGTTGAAAACTATAGTTTCGGTTGAATTGACCAAAATGCAGCTGTTAAATTCACAATGAAAAATATATCTGTCGATACTATGTGCACAGACAATGTACATTGTACACATTACACTGCAAAGGCACCGTTTACCGCATCGTATTCAATCTAAACGTTGCTGAACATGGTTGCATGTTCAACCCCGTTTAGAACACATTGTTGTAGACGCTTATAGCGCTGATTACGATTTTACAATCAAGCCCCGCGCTCCCGTCAACTGCGCTAAACGTTCTGCTACATGCTTTCAACTGTTGAAGACGTTCTTCAGGACGGAGCATCTTCAACACTATTTAGCCAATGGTTTGATTGTTCAATGAACATGTCTTTTCTATTAAGCCAATGGTATGATTGTTCAAAGAACATGTCTTTTTATATCAAAACTATTCCATCGGAATGATGAAGAGAAACTAGCTGATATAATTATATAGTTCTTATTACCAACGAAATGATTTTTTTCATCTGATATTTTTATAAATGATTTTCTACTGATATTATTATAAATGATTTTCTTCATCTGATATATTTTTTCATCTGATATATTTATATCGTCACCGGGCTGTGCGTACCGTGTAGCTTACCTGACCGCGACACACGCCCATGAAACTGGCTGCGTCACCACGCCCACTTAGACCCTATGATTCCCATGAAAAATCCTTTCCCACGCTCCTCCCCCAATATTTGCGTCACAAACTGGCGACGTTATTAGATGAATGGTCCCAACTGAGAAATGTGTTCACTTGATTTTTAAAAACTTAAGTAAATACACGTATTTCTTAATACACGTATTTCTTTCTTACATATCTACACGAAATTCTACAAATCTACACGAAATTCTACAATTCTAAACTTAAAGTATTTCTTACAATCCCCTTTGATTTCAAACATCAATAGCACACATATCCCCCGTCGAGTCTTAGATCTCAGACATCAATGCCACACCTGTGCGACATCAAAACCATACCTGTGCGACAATGTCACTGACATATATCTTTGATCTAGTTTACTGGCACTCAGATCAAAGTGGCACGATTGTCGCGCGAATAGCGTTCGTCGCTCAGTGGAGTACTCACAAGTGCCACTTCACACTCAAGACACGGGTGCGACCTGTCAGCTGGCATTCTATCCAATATATAAACCAGGCTACTAGTCATGTCAAATCATTCTTTTGAATACCCTCAACATGGACGACCGTATTGAAGAGCTTATGTTGGAGATTCAGTTGGCCATTCAGTTGGCCGAAGAGAAGATCGTCAAGGGTGGTGACCAACTACAACATCTCATAAGGGCCATGAATGCTATTGCTGTGAGATATAGACGGGCCCTGAAGTCGAAGACAATTACCAGTCATTTGGTAGCAAAAAACCTTGCCCTCAGAGCGCAAGTACTAAAAGGGGTGGCAGAGATGTATGGGTTATATACTGTGCGTCTAATGGAGAAGCAAGAGCATGACATCGCCAGCCTTGAAGATGAATATCAAGTCATTACCTGAAGAATCCGCTAGTCCCGTCCCTGAAAATAGCCCTTTTAAGGGCTCATCAAAACTTCATGAGAGTTGGCAATATTCAATCAAGTCTCCCTTCCCCCAACCCCCATCCATGCCCCGAATGAGCTAATTAATGGTCAGGACGATACCTCCTGAAAAAGTCTCCCTTTCCCCACCCCATCCATTCCCCAACCCATTACAATGATGGCCGCCCCTATTAAAAAAATAAATGGCACACCATTATTATGCTCTGTTGTGGAATCTAAGGGAAATTTAAGTCCTTAAAAGATAACGATTACAGTGCCTACATTATTACACAGTGCATACATTATTACATTTTTTACACAGTGCATACATTATTACATTTTTTGTTTATTTACTCAATACTTTTGGGGCAGCTGTCTCCGGCCTGAGAATCTTAAAAAAAAGGGGTGTATTTTACTGGTTCACCCGGAGAAAAATAGAAAAAGGGGGTGTACTGGTGGGCCCAGAGAAAAATAGAAAAAGGGGGTGTACTGCTGGGCCCGGAAAAAACCCAGAAAAGTGGGTGTATGGTGGGCCGGAGAAAAACAGAAAGATCTGACAAGCGATATACAAATTTGATATAAAAAATCGGATGTGGATATAAAAAATCGGATGTGGATTTAGAGACTAAAAAATCGGATGTGCGATATAAAAAACTAAAAATCGGATGTGCGATATAAAAAACTAAACTTGAACTTTTGTTTGTAGCCCTTTATTGACTAGGTCCTTCCGTTTACATTCTGATAATCAGTACATTAACATCATTAATCTAGACTCATTGTATCTATGATCATTAATCTAAGCTTATTCTATAAATCAAGACTATTTTCTATTGTCGAAACCTTGCTATCATAGGGAAGCCAGATAGTTGCGTCCGAGTCAGTGTCACTGACATCTACTGGTTCTTTATATTGGTCCTGTCTGATGTACGTGTATAACTGGAATGGGAAACAATAATACAATGTGAATCTTCATACAATGTGTTGATTGATATGAATCTAAAATTTCAGATGATATGAATCTAGAAGTTCAGATAATCTAGATGATATTTACTTACAGTTTCCTCCTCTCCCGAAAAATCAAATGATAGCCGTAAGGGTTGTGGCATATCACAGCCAGCCATCCGTCTTCGTTTTGCCAACAACTTTTCCTTGGACTGAAATGAAGGGCCAAGAATGAATACAATGCAACTGAAATGAAGGGCCAAGAATGAATACAATGCAACCTTCAATTCATGAATGAATACAATGCAACCTTCAATTCATAAGAAACTCAGATGTTACGAAATTCAGAACATATTCAAATGACCTTTAATATATACACAGGGAAGTAGTGTCCGATATCAAACGTCAAATATAACTAGTGTCCGATATCAACTATCATCAAATATAACTAGTTCATCTCTTGAAAATTCAAGTGCCACTAAACCATACATACATTATCCAAATCAGAATAATTACTGCTGTCCAACGCTGCAAACAAACGACCTCTCTTAGGGTACACAGGTGAGCAGGCAGTCCTCTAGAATTATAAAAATTATAAAATTACAATGTAATTTGCACAACAGGCACACCACGGAATACATGTTTTACAACTCTCCCTGCAATTGTCACACTTATATTTTCAACATTACTCTTATTACTTACCCATTCACCCATGTCGAATGTGTCCGAAGGTCTCAGACAGGCCTCTCTTTCAGGTGAAGGGATGGGACTCAGGGGCTGCTAAAACATAAATCAAAACATAAATACAAACATTTGTAGTACAGTAAATATTTGCAGTACAGTAAATAACATTTGTAGTACAGTGTTTTACATTCTCGCGAGAAATGGTACACACACATCCACATTCTTGCTAGAAATGGTACACTGCTAGAAATGGTAGACTAACATTAATAGTATACATTTTCCCCATTAAATTAGTCAATTATTTTTACTCACCAATTGACTCTCCTCAAAGCTATCAGAGCCCGGGAATACAAATATCTGACTTTCCAGCGTGGGGGTGGATGTTTGCTGTAACTAAAAGTACATATCTCCATTAGACATTACCTCTGAGCTTATTACATCCATCAGACTTTAACTTAATTAAGTGCTCCTCCAGCAGCAGTATTGACACATTATAATTCTAACAACACACCAAAATAAACACACCATAATATAAATAAACACACACCGACTCAGATTCGTCAAAACTGGCCCAAGGATGAACAAATTGGTCCAGTTGCCTCCTAGTTCGTTCGGGCCTGGGGGTCTGCATATGTAGAAGCTGAAAATAAGAAAATATAAGAAATTAATTCTGTTTTTCTGATGTCTTCATTATACATTATTTACTGTTATTATATACATTATTTACTGTATTATTTACTGTTTGTCAGTCTTCATTATACATTATTTACAAGACCTGGTGTCGATTTATAGGCACATATATTATTTACAATAAGGCCTGGCGTCGATTTACAAGGCCTGACGTCGATTTATAGGCATACTCATAAAAATGGCCTTGATTTATACTCATAGAAATGGCATGATTTATACCGGCGTTGATTTATACTCAATACCGGCGTTGATTTATACTCACAGGTTCTATATCAAGGGAAGAGCGCTTCCCAAAAACAGGTGAGGGTGTGCTGATGGTGGTGCACTCAGCCCATTCCCTTGTCCAACTGAAGGACCAGGAATCTTGCAAATTCGACTGCATGGTGCTGTGTAATTCTTGTGCTGTGTGTGAATGTAATGCTTAATCGTTCGCCAAACTGCCGATTTATAGGTGGAATAACACCCGCCCCCCTTGTTACAACCTTCCACCTATTGGTTCCCACGATTTCCCACCTATTGGTTCCCAGGGATTGACAAATCAGGTGCGAAGGGAGATTGGATGCAAGGTGTGGTGCGAGGTGGGAGGGGGGGGGGGGGGGCTGGGTGCTGGGGGTGTGATCAGAGCTTGCAATGCTTGCACCACAATGTTTTAATTTCAAGCTACTGGACATCAGATCAAGCTACTGGACATCAGATGTTATTGAAAATAAATGTTGGCTGAGAGCCATCCATATCGAAAAATAAATGTTGGGCCATCCATCTGTTTATCTCAGTTCCTATCCTCCTATCATGAGTCCCGTGTTTATTCATTTAAACCACACAACCCCCTCTCTCTGTCTATATACCACACAAATCAATCCAACAAAAACTGATGAAAACCAAATCCTTTCCCCCTTCAGTTCACTTGGTTTCTATCAACGTATCTATTCATTTTCCCCCTTCAGTTCACTTGGTTGTTGGGCGGCAAGTTGGACATGGGAAAATGGCAGAACACAGCGAGGTGGAAAAGAGCACCCGTTACAACGCTTTGCCGATCTCAATATTTATACCATGATTTTGCAGCGTTTTAAGGCTGTATGAATAACGTCTAATAAGATATGACTTGGGAAATATACAAAATATGAGTTTAGAAGCAAATCTAATTGAAAATTTGCCCGTCATTTTGCCATGTCCAATAAACATAATTGCCCCAAGCGTCAACCAATACTCGTTTAAAATGGCCGCGAATTTGGATAATAACGGTTTTCCCTGTACAGAATTACTCATCCATTTCCATAACATCTACCGATCTAGTCCTAAAACATTCGATGTTTTGGCATGGCTGTTAGTCGTGGGAAATCGTTTCAGGTAAGTTTTAGGTGATCGATCGCTACTCTCTTTTATATGGACTGATTTTAAGTTTTGTTTATTCGGTCCATCAACGGCCCGGGAGACCGGGTCGCCACCCGGGCCAGCTGACGGGGACCCATGCCTGGGGGGGCCGGTAGAGATACCCTGGGCAGCCTGACAGTGCAGCATGTTTCCCCGTTCATATATTACAGATATGCCAAGTGTCCCGATTTGTCGGAAAATCAGCCCTGTGTCCCGTTATTTTGACCAACAAGTTTATTTCGATATAGTTTTGACATAAATTTGCATTAGTTTTTAATGTCGTAGCCACAAATTTGCATTAGTTTTTAATGTCGTCGCCACAAATTTGCATGATTAGTTTTTAATGTCAGGGACCACTGAAATTAGTAAGTAGGCTTAATGGTAGGCTACCATTCCCCAAAGGAATCTATGGGGAAAAGGAGTATTGATTTTCTCCGTTTTTTCCTTTTCTTTTCTCCATTTTTCCAGGATATCAGATCATTGAATTAATTATTTTTTTAAAAATTCCTGTCCTACACCAGTAATTACAACAGGGGGGTCACCTGCGGAAGTAATGAAACCGGGGGGTCTCCGGCCAAGTCAAAATCAGAATTTCTGTGGTAAAAATCAAGTCAGACTAATGGTAAAAATCAAGTCAGACTAATGAGTCCAATTCTGTGGTAAAAATCAAGTCGTTAGAGGCCAAAAGAAGGTGGCATCGAGGCCAAAAGAAGGTGGCATCTCTGTATATAGCAGGTGGGAAGGGCTCTCAATAAAGGCATTCAAGTCTATAGAAATCTAATCGGCTGTCCATTTATCTAATCGGCTGTCCATTTATATAATATACTAAACTGTCATTCATATTTATTTCCCTCTAATTACAGCTAAATAGTAAAGCGGCCATCCTTTCACATGGATTTCAAGCGGCCATCCTTTCACATGGATTTCAAAGTTTTACAGATTCTAAGTTTGCGCATAGGTGAACCATTATTGCCAGACAATTATGAAGAACCATTATTGCCAGACAATTAGGAATTACCAATCGCGTTTATTGTACCCGGTCTGGTCCAGAACCACTACAAATGATAATATTTTTATCCCTCTTAATTGCAGTCACGTTATTGAACGTTGAATAATCAAAGTCGTTCATATTGGAGTCGTTCACATTGAATTGAATATCAAGTCGTTCATATATCAATATATCAAGTCGTTCATATCAATATATCAAGTCGTTCATATATCAAGGTAAGTGTATTTGGAGGGGGATTACTTGAAGGAAGGAGGTCCACCCCACATCCCTCTCCAGGATTTAAGGTGAATCGTTTGCATTTTTTTTCCCAATCACAAGGTATGCATAAATATTACCGATCACAATGACGAAAGCCACACAGCTGATAATGAACATTACTTTCGTCAATATATGAACATTACTTTCGTCAATATATGAACATTACTGTCATCAATATATGAACATTACTGTCGTCACAATATATTACATCCTTATTACCTTCATCAATAAAGTAAACAATGATTTTACTGTTCGTTATTGTCTTGGATGGTTTGTTATTATTGTGACGGATTGTTTGTTATTGTCTTTTGGATTCAGTCTGTCTGTATTATATTTCATGTACTACTTGGACGCATGGATAACCCATACTTGGACGATTTATTCCCAAACCCATGACGGACATGAGGACATAAAGACACCCCATGACGACTTCAATTTACAGGTAAATTAGAAGGTACAGGTATTCTGAATGTAAACCGTTTCAATACCTGAAGGTAAACCTAGAGGTAAACCTAGAGATATTGATTACCTTCAGGTAAGAATAAAATCAGGTCAAGGGTAAGAATTAAAATCAGGTCATAATATCCGATTGATAGATTAGTCACAACCCACTGTTGATATTATATAAACCCACTGTTGATACAACCCCTTAGATATCCGTGACATCAACAACCCCTGTTGATATAGGTTGTTATTATATCAACAGGGGTTGTTGATGTCACGGATATCAACAACCCTATATATATTAACAACCTATATAATTATTATATCTGATATGTTTGAATCAGAAGGACAGTTCAAACAGAAGAAGGACAGTTCACGTTGTACTAACGGTGTGAGACAGGAATTTAAGCTCAGAAATTGTAAGATCGACTTACGTTAGATGGGGGTGTTGTACTAATGGTAAAATAAGCTGGGGGTGTTGTACTAATGGTAAAATGGTAAAATAAGCTAAGATAAGGTAAGACAACGTAAGATTTCTAAGACAGCGTCATAGGTGTCTTAGCAGCTTCTTAGATATAGGAAATAGGAAAATCAGCTTCTTAGATATAGGAAAATGTAGGAATTCATTCGAGTAGATATAGGAAAATTTCATTCGAGATGGAATAGGAAAATTTCATTCGAGATGGAGCCTAAGGCAGACTCGCATAAATGTATACACATGTATGGTCTTACTCATGCAATTTACACTCCGTACATACATTTTTATTTCAATAATATACATTGCAGTTTCCCCCGCAATGTCTTAAATGTTGTAAGACCGTCTTAAGATACTGTAAGTCGACTTACATATAAGATTCCCTTCGACTTACATCCCTTCGACTTACATATAAGATTCCCTAGATCACGTTAGTACAACAGAATTTAATAAGATCACGTTAGTACAACAGAATTTAAGATCATCTTATATTTTGGTAACCATCTTAGTTATATTTTGGTAACCATCTTATATTTTGGTAACCATCTTAGTTATATTTTGGTAACCATCTTAAATATAAGATGATATAAGATGATATCATCTTATATTAGTACATCAGGACTTTATATTTTGGTAACCATCTTAAATATAAGATGATATAAGATGATATCATCTTATATTAGTACATCAGGACTTTATATTTGAAATCATGGTATTCGAATTTGAATCAGGAAGCCAGCTTTTTTTCCCTAGCCCAGCAAACCCCCCACACCTCCTTTGTCAGGAAGCCAGCACCTGAGATCAGAGGCTGTCTTCGGGAACCCAGCTTTTTCCCTCGCCCAGCAAACCCCCACCCCCCCCCCCACACCTCCTTTGTCAGGAAGCCAGCACCTCCTGTGCGGCGGGGCTCCACAGGGCGCTTTCTTTCGCGCCCCTTACAAGTGACTTCCTTTGAAGTCACTTAAAGTCAGGCACCACCTTTGAGCGCTACCGTTCGCTCATTGGCCATAGGAGCTGGCAGCTTGATATAAATATGCCCCTTGCCCATTGCCATAGCCATCTCCTCCACGACTACTCAAGAGTGAACTACAGAACTGACCCAAACGCTGCCTACGGTCTAAACGCTATCCGGTACTTCAAAGAATTGACCAATATACTCCATACCCTGCCACTACTTCCTGACATATACTTCCTGACATAGAGATATCTCTAAGGTATCGTCGACCTTCTAATAATATTGGCACACTGATTATTTTTTGATACTGCTATTATTTCCCTGATCATTGTATTTTTAGTCAGGTAATATTTTATTTAGGAATTGGAAAGTAGGAATTGGATGTATACTGTTAGGACAAGTCCAGACTTAGGTGTCCTGACTTGGACTACTAAACTTAGTAGTCCACTACTAAACTTAGTAGTCCATTTTCCATCATTCTAGATCAGCCATTATAGATTTTTAGTAGATGGGACTATATTGTCAGACAGGTGTATTTAGTAGATGGGACTGGATTTCGTCAGACAGGTGTATTGATTTTCGTCAGACAGGTATATTAAGTATTGATTAAGTGACGTGAGTGACGAAAAGTATTGACACGTTATTTTGGTTATTTTGCGCGTTATTTAGCGTTTTTTTTGGGGGTGACATCAGTGATGTTGATAGTTTATTAGGGTTGATATGAGGTGCACCTGAGAAGAGAGGCTGTCTTCGGGAAGCCAGCTTTTTCAGTAGGGGCAGCAAACCCACACCCAGGCCTAGCACCCCTAAGGGGGTGTGTTCCGCACCTCCTGACATTAGCACCTCCTGACATTTAGGCGACCTAGCACCTCAATTTTAGACAGAGAAAAGGGCTGACACAATTTTAGACAGAGAAAAGGGCTGACAGTGTTACACTCAGGGCGTACCATTGTACCATTGTTTGATATTTTATAACATACCATTGTACCAACAGTCTAGTACAAGACGTTGTTGATAGACATGTATTCTAGTACAAGGAATTTAGTTATACTCAGGGCGTGCACATTGTACTATATGCGCGTCCGACATAGATATATTAATTAGATGGATCATTGCATTAATTGGGCGTCAGTACAGACGCAGTGTACTATTGTTATGGTCCCAGTTCTTCCAGTCGTTCCCATGTGATGATCTAGAAGATGAACTAGTGAGGCTAGTGTTTGTATAACATCAATATTAGGCACAAACGAATATTCCTATTTCTCTGACTCTCTTATACTAGGGCGTCAGTACAGACGCAGTGTACTATTGTTATACTCAGGACGTGCAATATATATAGGCAGTATAGTTTCTAGTACATAGGATTTTGGCGTCAGTATATCAGGATTTTTTTTGTTTTAGGGGTTATTGTTTTTATGATACATATTCTGAGGAATAAGGCATGTTGTTTTTTGTACTGCTGGGGATGATTAAACATAATATAGGTCAGACAGGAGTAACTTATATATTTTATATTAAGTATTTTATATTACGATTTTTGAAATATTCCTATATTTAGCATTTTTACAGCCAAATAGAGAATATATATACTTTTTTGAGAGTTTTACATCATTATAGATCATTTTACATCATTATAGATACATCATTGGACAGCGATTTGCCTGGGTTTTAAGTCCTTCATGGTTTTTAAACGATTCTGACGCACATTGTATACTATGAGCGTCGGTTATGTATTATATCTGCTTGAAAGAAATCATATTTTTCTCAAAATATACGTTTGTGTATGACATACAAATTGTCTGATATTTCTCCTTTATTTGTGTATATTTACGTATACCAGACTTAGACTTCAGACTTAAGACTTAGACTTCAGTGATTTCGGTGATGTTATGCTAGAATAGGTTATGAATAGGTTATATATATATATAAACATATCAGAGTAGATATCTAACGACTAGGGTGTGTTTCTTATAGTAGGGTACACTACTATATGTTACAATGACTTGGCGTCAGTACAGACACCTGCTGGTCATATTGAAGGTGGAAATAGGAGATTTATTAATTTTGTTACACTCAGTTTGGGCGAGTGGACATTTTGGGGGAATTTAGACCCTTTTTACCTATTCTAAAGGCTTTCGGGAAACGTTGGACTTCAGACTTCAGTGATGTAAATTGTACAGTTTTACATCATTCCAGATCATTTTACATCATTCTAGATCAGTGATTAACGCCATTTACATTTTTAGCACTTTTAGGACGGATTAATTTTTCCAAATATTTTTTTTTTATTTTTGCGTCAGTACAGACGGATTTAGAGTTAAGAGACCTAGCAAAATTTTTATACCAGTATCGATTGTGTATTATGTGCATGACAGAACTCATATTTTGACGTCAGTACAGACGCCTATTGAAGGTGGAAATAGGCGTATATATAGAGGGGGGGGGCATGAATAATATTACAATATACTCAGGACGTGCTATATATATAGGGATGATTCAATTTGTATTCATGTCCTTCACACTGATTAAACTGATTCTGACGCACATGGTACTATGAGCGTCGCCCTGACGTACATTTATGATTATACCTTGAATAAGGGCCCAACTTAGTATCGATCGATTATGTATCATATGTTTTCTGTTATCTAGATTATCTTGGTTTTGTGAGAGGTAAATTTTGTAAGTATTTCGCCGTCAGTACAGACAGCATAGTCAGCATCACCGTTGTTCTCCCTTTATTAAGAGGGAGGGCGATAGACACAGAGAAGGCAGGAAAGCAGGGGTTACAGCCTCAATAATAAATCAGGAATTATACATTCTGACGCACATTGTACTATTGGCATCGCCCTGACGTAGATTTGTGTATTCTGGATATAATATTAGACGTCAGTCATGGTCATTTTGCTTATTAGGTACAGAGTTTTGGGGCAGCGTCATGTTACAATGAGTTGGCGTCAGTACAGACACCTGACGGTCATATTGAAAGTGGAAATAGGAGATTTAGTAATTTTGTTACACTCTAACTATCTAACAACTAGGGTGTGTTTTGTATAGTAGGGTACACTACTATATGTTACAATGAGTTGGCGTCAGTACAGGCACCTGCTGGTCATATTGAAGGTGGAAATAGTAATTTTGTTACACTCAGTTTTTATATTAAGTATTTCGTAGTGGGGAACCCCTAGTCATGTACATGCTCTTAAAATGAATGCTTTTATGTATACATTATCAATGTATTCCAACAACTTGCACCCTCACAGTCTATGACAGATTATTCAGATATACCTTGTTTATTACCTATTGTGTATTATATGTGCATGAAGGAAATCATATTTTTCTCAGCAAAATATACGTAGAATACACATAGAGTTCAGACTTAGACTTGGTGTTAGACTTCAGACTTAGTGATTTTAAATTCTTTCGGTGGTGCACACCTATAGGCCCCGGGACATAGATAGACATGTAATTCTCTAGCGATATGGATATGATATTAGACGTCAGTTTGGTAGAATTCAGTGTATATGAAGTACACTGACCCCAATATTTCATTAAAATCTGATATTTCTCCTTTGTGTATATTTACGTATACCAGACTTAGACTTCAGACTTCAGACTTAGACTTCAGTGATTTCGGTGATGTCTGGGCTCGCGCTAGGATTGTTTTCCCTTTAGCCACTGTGGCGAAATTCCAAAGAAATATTATCGCCACCTTCTTTTCGCCACAATCAGTGTAACTGAGACTATAACTCTTATGAATCAATAATTATACTCGGATATACAGTATTTTAATCACATCACCAGTTGATGAATAACATATATAACCAACTTAATTAATAATCTCGATCGTTTTAAAACATGATCTAGACGATAGATGAGGCCTTCATGATACTTGTAACCCCATCTTATATTTAGCATTTATCCAGTCCTTGAAGGTGGTCAAAATTGGAATCTTTTAATTGGCCTTGAAATGTTCAGATTCTCTGTTTCTTACAGAGGGGAAGTGTGTCTGTGACAGGAGATGTAAATAGGTTATGGCGATGTGGCGAATGGCTAGCACGAGCCCAGGATGTTATGCTAGAATAGGTTATGATTTTATATTTATAATAGAGTAGATATCTAACGACTAGGGTGTGTTTCATATAGTAGGGTACACTATATGTTACAATGAGTTGGCGTCAGTACAGACACCTGCTGGTCATATTGAAGGTGGAAATAGGAGATTTAGTAATTTTGTTTAAGACCATATGATGATTCACAATGTATGAATTGACAAGCGTTTACACATTGGGTCTAACTTGATCTAGACAGTGGCCATGAATAAGGTCATATTATCACATATGTACAATACAGTGGGTTATTTACAAGACAGATATTTTAGAGTTAACTTACAAATTTTGGTGATCCAGCATTTTTCGTTAAGAACTTATGCTTCCAAATTAATCCAGGTTTGAATCTCCTAGCTCCCTTGAAGCTCACTAGAGCTTGCTTAAAACAGAAACACAATATCACAGTAGTCCACTCCAGGTATTCATGGAGTATTCCTCAACAATGAGTTCCATCCAGGTTAACATGGATTCCTTTGCACAAAATTCCTGAAAAGGAAACACAGCACAATATCCAGTGTGGTGATAAGAAGTGAAGAATCCGTGAGAACCATTGTTGAAGTCCAAATAGGTGAAATTGAACCACTACCATTGTACCAATGTAGTATTGAAGAGAACCAATTCAGTCGACCCAGGCAAATGTGTTGAAACTCCTTTGAAACTAGAAGAAATGTTGATGAATCTGAAATAAATCAGACACAGCACAGATATGCAAGGCAAATGGCAGTAGATCAGGCTCTGGTGGCTGCTCAGGTGGGGTGTCACAGGCAAAATCTGAGAAAAATGGTCATAGCTCCTGCTAGACCAAGATCCTATTCACTAATGATTGGGCTGGAGCAGGGGGCTCTTTTATACCAGAGTGATCCCCTAGTGGGCATCTTGGAACTACTGTTTGAAACTTAACTTAAAACGGGCTTTAAAATCGTTTTTGAAGGTATATTTAGGCCTCTTTTCATTAAAAAGAATATTTGACATGATTTAGAACAAAAAATATTGTGTATTTCAAGAGAAAACAGTGAAAAAGTGATGCGGTGACGCGGCATTCAGTTAGGTATTCAATAAGGCATTCAGTGCCACCACTTAAGGCAGCCGTTTTCTCAGTAATTATGCAAAATTGTTTCAAAATAAATATCTCAGACCCATTATGGCATCCAATTAAACATTATTGCCGATTCAGATGTTCTAAATTCATGATTTTACAGGAAAATTCGGTTCAAATTTGGCTTGCCTATGTTAAAGATATGCGTCAAGATGCCAAGATGGCGGACCCTTTTCGGATTTGCAAATGACGAATTTGTGCACCGAAAATTAGCTAAAATAAAAGAGAACGTGTTTGTTTCACGCTGGATATTTTGTTCAGGTGTTAAGTCCCGTCATATTAAATGTTTTTGCAAAAGTTTAGGTGAATATTAAGGAAAATAACGGTGCCAGCTACGACGTGGGTTTCACCCATAGGATTAACATAGGGACATATCTGAATGGAATATTTGGAGATTTTTACATATTTTTGCTTTTAAATGGATGACAAACCTTCTCGGAGGTTTCAATTGGAGATATCATGCCCTTGGTTTGACTGAAAACGGTAAATTCTTCGAGTAATTTGATGTTTTTGTGTTAGAAATGTCACGCCCATAGACGGCCATATTAAAACGATATTCGGCGACGTTCACTCGGCGGATAATTTTTTCTTCCATACAGTGGAAATATCGTGAATATTGGTTATAGACTCGGTACATATGATGTGTATTGTCACGATTTAGCTATTGTCAGTCTTAAAAGAATCTCAGATTGTTTATTTTGCACGATGTTCGATTTCCAAATGTTTCCCCATAGACTTTAGTGTTAACACGATTTCATTGTCAATGGCGGATATGCTTAGCCCAGTTTAGGGCCAGAAAATGTTCGAACAAGGAGGTGTTTTGAAATCTGGGTCATTAACGATAGATCTGATAAGGCCACGTTCAAGATAAAGATGTAATTGTTGAAATGCTTTCATAAGAGTGATCTGTAGTCTAGTAAGGTTACTTCGCCAAACTTGACAATGTTCAGGATTTCTAATAATCTAGGTAGGGTAGCCATTTTGAATGCTTAGGACGTAGAAGTCAGCAGGTTCATTGAAAATTAATTATTACAGATTAATTATAGCCTCTTATTGTTTTAAATCTAGCTGGTACAATGTAAAACGTGCCTGACGATCTGGATATGAAGTCTCATGGCAAAATTATTATTATGTTCGTCGGAATTTTAATTATAAAATCGGTGCAAAATGTAATTTTATTATCGGAATCGGACATAGGTGATTAGGAATAGCATTGGGACATGTCAAAATGAAATATTTCCAGATTTTTACATATTTTTGCTTTGTAATGGATGACAAACGTTCTCTAGAGTTTCAATCGGTGATATCATGCCCTTGGTTTGACTGGAAACGATATATTCTTCAAGTAATTTGATGTTTTTGTGTTAGAAATGCCATGCCCATAGACGGCCATATTAAAACAATATTCTTCAGCTAGAAGAAGGCCAGAAAATGGTCGAACATGGAAGTGTTTTGAGATAAAGGTGTAATTGTTAAAATGTTTTCATAAGAATGATCTGTAGTCGAGTAAGGTTACTTTGCTGAGCTTGAAAATGTTCAGGATTTTTACTGATATAGGTATGGTAGCCATTTTGAATTCTTACAACGTAGAAGTCAGTTGGTTCATTGAAAATTAATTATTACAGATTAATTATAGCATCTTATTGTTTTAAATCTAGCTGGTACGATGTAAAACGAGCATGTCGATCTGGATATGAAGTCTCATGGTGAAATTATTCTTATGTCCGTCGGAAATTGAATTTTTAAATTGCTTCGAAAATAGGTTTTATTACGAAAATTGGAGATATGTAGACAAAATCAATTTATTTAAAATAATATATAATATACGATGTACCCAGGTCTTATTTAAATGGATTATTGCTAGATTTCATTTTAGCTATTAGATTTTCAAGAGATTTGGGTGCTTTTAAGATGATCGATAATTTTACTCATAGACTTCAATGTTAATCTCGATAGGGTAGCCATTTGTAATTCCTATGTCGTACAAGTCAGTTGGTTCATTGAAAAATAATTATTATACAATAATTACTTTATTTGATTGTTTTAAATATAGTTGGTACGATGTAAAACAAGCCTGATAATCTGGATATGAAGTCTCATGGCGAAATTATTATTATGTTCGTCGGAAATTGAATTTTGAATTTGGTTAGAAATTATGTTTTATTACGAAAATCGGTAAACGAAAGTAGAAATATTTAGGAATATTGCATTTATTAATGATTTAGTCGATTCCATAGCTTAATTGAGCTCCTGCACGATCTCTTGCCAAAATTTGATCTCAAATTGGTGTTTGCCATCAATGGTTCTGCCCCTTGGTGCGTCAGGTGATCCGTCAGCTGGTGCGTCAGGGGGACGGATCAGACTTCAGACTTAAGACATTAGACTTGACTTCAGACTTCAGACTTCAGACTTCAGACTTTAGACTTCAGACTTTAGACTTCAGACTTTAGACTGACTTTGACTTAGACTTCAGACTTAGACTTTAGAAGCTATATTGCATGAATTTCATTTTCATTTTTTTTTACAGACTTAGACTTTATAACAGACTTAGACTTTATAACAGACTTAGACTTTATAACAGACTTAGACTTTATAACAAACAGACTTAGACTTTATAACAGACTTAGACTTAGACTTTAGACTTTAGACTTAGACTTAGACTTTAGACTTAGACTTTAGACTTAGACTTTAGACTTAGACTTTAGACTAAGTTAGACTAAGACTTTAGACTTAGAAAATTGAAAATAATTGTTACTCTTCTTTTAAATAAATTTTATAATTCCGAAGAGAATAGGTGCACACATATTTGGACATAGTGTAATATGCAACTTTATAGCTATATTCACATCCTAGCTACCAATAGATCATGTGACCCTTAGTATTTAACCATTGAGTGTTCCATAGATATTGATGATTGATGATGACTTTAACATTATGACTGATGTTGACTCCATTAGGTTAATTCAATTTCAACTAAATGTGTTCTGTTCTTTTCTTTTAGTTCAAGATGATTGGCCGTGCATCGACTTGTGATGATGTGGCCTCTTGGCTGCAAGAGAACACAACTATCCCTGAGGATGCTATCACCCTTCTCAAAGGTATATAATCAGTATTTCGTCCTAGTAAACAGTAAACATGAGTCACATGTGTTCAATGTGTCCCTTTGGGAGTCCCTACCATGCCGATCTACTGACACATCTTGTACGCCGACATAAGCATGACTCGAAGTTTATAGTTCACTGTAATGCCCCAGGATGTGGCATAACATTCAAAAAATATGCTTCCTTTAAAAAGCATGTTCAGCGCGGCCACTTCAATCGCTCCACCAGGCAGCTAGAGATACCGGAGCCCGACTATGACTGCGGCGATTTCAACTTCATGGACTTCACTGATGCGGACCGAGAAACCCCCGAGATTAACCGGCCAGTCTTTGAAGATGCCTCTGATGCCTCGTTCCTGCTGAAACTTCAGGCAAAATACCACCTTGGTGAGGAGGCAGTGACCGATATCATATTTTCAATACGCGCCATGTGTGAGGAACGGCTTAACATAGCTCAGCAGCAACAAAACTTTGATTGCCAGTCTTTTACACGCAACCTCTTTGGCAAGGTGGAGACAGTAAGTCAAAGGGAGCGTTTCTATACGGACAATTTTGGGTTAATCAAACCAGTACCTGTGTACATGGGAGTAAAGACAGTGAACAAGAGAGTGCGTGGCAAATACAGGTTCGTGGAAACCCCAATCTATGGATATTACGTGCCTTTCTTACCTCAACTGACTGCTCTATTAAACATGCCAGAAGTCATCGAAAGAGGACTACATCGACCAGATGGCCACGGCCGCATGATGGACATGACAGACGGTACCTACATCCAGAGTCACCCCAGGTACATATCCAACCCAGACAGCATCCTCATCTGCTTGTACTGTGACGATTTCGAGATTGTTAATCCCATTGGTACGCATCGAAAAAAACACAAGATATGTGCCTTTTATTATACTGTCCTGAATCTTCATCCAGCTTTCAGGAATAAGCTACAGGCCATCCAGTTGCTGGCATTGGCTAAAACTGTCCACGTAAAGAAGTATGGCACTGATAAGTTGTTGGCCGACTTCAAGAAAGACCTGTGCACACTGTATGAAGGAGCTACAGTAAAAATCCAGGGCTCCTCCGAAGTAATCCATGGGTTTGTTGTCTGCTTCCTGGCTGACACCCTCGCGGCTCAGTGGGCTGGCGGCTTCAAGGAGGGTGTTGGAGGAGCACTTAAGCCTTGCCGCTCCTGTGAAGTATCCAAAAGTGAATTAGGGTCAGGTTTCCTGGAAGCTGATTTCGTTGAACGCGATGAGGAGGAACACCATCTACGGTGTGAAACACTGGATCAGGCCAGTCAAGTGGACCGCCAGCACTGGTCGAAACAGTACGGTATCAACGATTCGGGCGTGTTATCTGGTATTCCTGGATTCCAGATGACCAAATGCCTTCTGCATGATCCCATGCATGTGTTGCTCGAGGGAGTGGACAGAGTCGCCATGAAATGCCTTCTGACACGCCTCATTCTTGAGAAGAAGTATTTTTCTTTCAACATCCTCAACACCGCTATTAGAAACTTTAAATACAATGCAGAAGAACAACTCGATAAGCCTCAAGAAATAGAGAAGAATGACTTGCTTCTCTCACCATCACTGAAACAGTCAGCTGCCTCCATGAAAAACCTGCTCTTGTTGCTCCCACTTCTAGTGGGGCATCACGTACCAGAAAGCGATCCTCACTGGCAGAACTTTATCCGTCTTCTGCAGATTAATATTGTATGTTTTTCTGCAGTTGTTTCCAAGAAGACTATCTTCACCCTGCAACAACTAGTTTTTCTTCATAACTCCACATTTAAAGATCTGTACCCTAACCAAAGCATCACACCAAAAATGCACTACATGACGCATCTACCCCAACAAATGCAGCGCTTTGGACCATTACGACAACATTCATGCATGCGATTTGAAGCGAAACATATGCTGTTCAAGGGTAGGCGTTGGCGCAACTTCAAAAATCTCCCAAAGACATTGGCCCGTTCCCACCAGCGGTGGATGATCCTGCAACAGGTATCTGCTTGTGGGGACAAATCGACAGTGTACCTGTATGAAGGAGACACAATCAAAGACGGTATCTGCCATGTGGCACAAGAATGTGGTGTTTATGAAGTAATTAGGAACAGCGTTCCATCGATTGCCCCGGTCCTCATAACATCGGAAGTGAAGATCTGTGGCCTCGCATACAGGACTGGGTGTGCACTACTACGGTCCTGGAATGACTACGATTCCCCAGATCTAGTGATGATCAAGACTGTTGCGGTGCATGAAAATGACAAATACCTGATATGTGTAGAGCTCAAGTTAGAGCGTTTCGACGTACATACCAACACATACATTGTGACGGAGGGTAGTGAGATGTGTGCGCTGCAGCCCACCCAATTGCAGTTCACTTGGCCACAGCGAGTGCATATCTTACATGGACAAATGTGCGCGATTCTCCAAAATGTTGATGATGTATGGGAAATATAAGAATGGACTACTATGAAATGTATTCTAAGCTGTAAGAAAGTTGTTCGTTGCCCAGATTGATTAAACCATATCAAAGACTTTTCAGACATTGATGTAGGATACAGTGTCTTTTTGTATGTAGTATATATATATGTATATATTTTCGAGTAAGAGGCTCAACCACTTCATGTGCAATTTTTTCATTTTATTTGCATAGATTACTGCCTGGTTTATGTGCATTCGATCATTTTCATAATCTTCTTCAGGCTGTATATATGTATATATTGAATAAAATAAAAAAATCAATATGAATATCAACTTACTTCCATCTTTTTGTTGTTTGTGACCCCACAACTTAAGCTATTATTCTATGCTTTAATATAATGTTTATATGTCGATCCTGTTGACCGTTCAGCTACATTATTTAGTTAACTTGGGTTGTGTTGGGTCTAATCAAGTTTGATTAAATGTATTCGTCTATTTCATTATTTTCCTCAACTAGACTCCATACATCCTCCGACCCAACCTAGCATGTAATTTGATAGAGACTTGGATGGATTCTATATTATAATACTTATATATATTATTATTGCAGACAACCTGATTGATGGCATGGCATTGCTTGATATGGAAGCAGGACATATCGAGATGCTGTATCCAGGGAGGCTGGGCATCTCGATCAAGCTAGCAGCTATCATAAAAAAAGTTAAGGTAAGACAAATATCTCATGCATTCCTGGTGAGATAAAACTCAGAAGAGTTGATCTGTCTGATGTTACTTCAGGAGTATCTAATTATCATTTAATAAGATATTTAAGGAAAATACAATTGGCATTAGAATATTTTCTACTACTAACACTTTTTTAATAACCTGTTTTCTGATTGTAATAACATTGATGTCTTTTGTGAATTAGGCTGCTGAGATGACATCAAATACCCTCCAAGTGAACTGCGAAATCCACACACCAGCAGATGTGGTCTCCGTCAATGCTGATTCACCACCACCACCACCCACCGTCACCGATTCTCCCATAGTCACCGCACCATCTCTCTACGGAGAAGTAACCATTAAGCCGGTCTACTCAGACTTCGTCCAACGACACTTGGATGAGGGGAACGTAACAAAAGTCTGGGATAGATTGATAGACGAAACAGCTCACTACTTACTCCAGCATCATCCCGACCTGAAGTCGTACCAAAAGTTTGGAAGGACAATGTGCGCCAAATACCCTTGCCTAGGTGTTGATGTGGGCCGAAATGAATGGGTGAGTGTGACTAACTTAATGCATCATGTCTAATCTATAATGTATGCAAGTAGTTGTATGTAAGTGACTGAATAAACCTATCAATGGGTGAGAATCGGGAATAACAACTTAAAGACAGGAATTAATGCTATGTATAATTGATGGCAAACATAGTGTTGATATCACTATATAATACTGTGTGTAAAGAATCCCCATCACCCAATTAAATCGCCTGTATTTAGATCATATCAATGGTCCATAGAGAACATCAAGGGTTGAAATATCAGATAATTATGAAACTGTCCTGTGCCCTTGTCATGAAATCTATGGATATTATATTTCAGACCCACTTTTGCGGGAAGCTGTCACAAAGAATTCGCAACATTCGCTGGCGGACAAAGGTCAGGTCAGAGGGTGGACCGAGACCAGCCAAAGTTGCAAGATTTGTTGACACTGAACGTAAGTTGGTATATTGATTGTGGAATTCAATTTGTGATAGCCATCTCATTAACCATCTCCTTTTTACAGTTGATAATTTAATTGATTCCTGTGTAATCACCTTGGTTGCTTTAAATCCATGTATATCTAAATCATATCAAGTGTGAAATATTGATCTACTATTGTAACTAATCAACCATTTGAATTGAATTGCAGGTAGCAGTCCCGTGGATGCAGAGGCTGACAAAGCGTACATGAAAGAAGCTATGACTTCCAGTCGACCTGACAAGGCGAAAGTGTTGATGGCACAAAAACGGTCATTCCCAGAGAGACGTAACTGGCTAAAGACTCTCGCTGATGGGGATGTCACACACCTCATTGAGGAATATCCAATCCTGGGGAATGCAACATATGTAAGTGAAATTAACATGTCTTACATTGCTCCTACCGGAAAACAACTGTTTGTGATGATTAATGTCAGATTGATATCAATAAATTGAGAACCGAAAAATATACCTCATTTGGCCTTAGCATCATCAATCCATCAACTGAAAGGTATCCAATATAATTATTCACTTCCAAATCCATCAAATCACATCAAGTTTTAACATTGATTTATTCATCAGATATCTAATCATCGTTCTCCTTGATCCACTACTGAAGATTATTTATTTCTTACAGATTTCAGATTTCCTATATTGTTAACGACTCATCATTATCTATTAAACATTATTTTAGGTGCAGAAGGAGTTTGCATTGATGAAGCCCGACTATGTTAAGTCAGATGTCCTTGACAACTTTGAGAGCCTGTATACCAAACTATGCAGTCTACTGCAGGTGGGCGTCCAGTCTCATGAGGTAATTAGACATTTCTACTGAAAACAGTTACTAACTCCTGTAAAGCCTCAATACCTAGTGATATATCCAGGTGACAGCACTCTTGAAATAATGCTATATTATCATTATACTGTGATGGTGTTGTCAAATATATTCTCACATGGGGCTTCCACTTAACTGTTGTTACATTAAAAGTAAGGCCTGTCTTACATATGGGGCTTCCACTTAACTTTGGTTACAGTAAAACTAAAGCCTGTCTTACATTTGGACTGCACCACTGATGCTAGTCGAGTGTATATTATTGATTTCTGGTAAATATCATATTAATACTATTTTGTAGGACATGTCTGACAGGATCCAACTGCTCTGTGAGCTCGAGAAAAGCATTGCGATGCGGGGCAAGGCAAGCAAAGTGTACAAGCCAGTGATAATGAAAATGGAGGTAAGTTAAGCGCCCCAAAATTTATGGTTTGGAGACAGAATTGTGTGTTAATATCAATGCTATAATTCACTTTTATATATACTGCTCAGGCACCTTTTACAAAAATGTAGACATTCACAGTTAAACAATAATTCTCCCTAAATGTTTGTGGTGTCACTCACAGGAAAATGAGTAGTAAGCAAAGAATTTAAATTTGATATCTGATTCAATTGGAAGCACTATGTATCCACAAAAATACAGACATTATATATAAAGAGATCCTATTGGGTTGAACACCACAGTTCTGCAATGTTAGACTCGTATTAATGTCACAAAATTATATTTTAGCAAGAGAAGAGTAGTTGCTTTTTTCGCAATTGTGTGTTTCCCAATTCCGAGGAAAGCTAATAAAAACCGCTTGAAATAATCCAATGCTTTCATTTTTATTCTGCTTTCTCTAGGGCATTGACTTCAACAGGCAACGTGCTTCACGGAAGCAAGACCCACCTCGACTCCTAGTGGTCGACTCCACAGGTTTCATAACAGCTGATGGCTCAACTATGAAGTGTGATGGTGAAACCTTAGATGAAATGGTACTCGAACTTCTCCAGGCCTATTATGTTTGGGACCTGTCCTACCCCAAACAGTATCAACTGTTGGCCTTCCTCCAGAAATACATACTTCAAGACAAGGCCCCATTCCATCGTTCATCATCATTCATTCGCTTTGAACAAAAGTATATGGTCTTATAAAACAAATTCGCATTCTCATTTTAACAACTTGGACAAGATTTGTGTTCATTGGACGAGGCAAATTTAATGCTACCTTGATGGCTTCGTTTTGAGTTTAGTACAAAGACTTTAGTCTGGAACAGTTCATGTTATCGTAACAAGTCTTTTTGTCTTTTATAGCTTCGTGTGTGTAATGACCAGCCATGCAAACATGAGATACTTAGTGTAGAATTGTTGAAGCGTTGTTTGTACATGTTTCAGCTCTGCTGGATTGATTTTCTAATGTACTGTTCCATTGTACTGTACCAAGACTCATATTTTGTCATGGACATTTGATGGGAGATATTCTAGCCTTCTCTAGCTACTGTTAAAGCAGAAAACAGTACTACATATGTACATATGTTTATATAATAAAGAACCAGTTAAGAATTACATAATTTGTGTTCCCTCCTCGTTTGTGAATAGTCTTGCCATACTGATACACATAAACTTGATCATATTGATTTCATTGTTCCCTATCTATCCCCAAATGAATTCTCCAGACCAAAAGGATTTGATAAATGGTCCTTTCAATCAAACATTCCCTATGATATATATATATTTTTTTTTATATCTATGTATTTAATATACATATATATATATATATATATTATTATATATATATGTATATATATAGATATAAATATAAATATATAGATATAAAAAAAATAATATATAATATAAAAAAAAATATATATTAAAAAAAAATATATGAAAAAAAAAATATGTATAAAAAAATTAAATATAAATATATTTTTCAATTTCAATCAATTTTCAAGCAAATTTTTTCAATCAATTTTTTTTCGATTTTGTCCAGATTATCTAAACGTTTTCTGATACGGTATTGAAGACGGTTTATAATGCCAAGACGGTAATATAGAAGCTAAACGTTTTTGAACATGGTAACGGAAAAAAACCGTCTTCTAAAAGGGGACAAAAAAACCGTCTTCAAAAACGTTTAGTACGAAGACGGTTTCACTTGCAGTGTATATATGTCGAACAAGAAGAAGAGTAAAAGGTGCTTCTCAAATTACAAAAAGAAAGAAGAAAACGAAAATTAACGTATGAAAGAAATTCGACTTTACAAGAAAATATTTTCACACAATATTTGCTCCGGTCTGTGTGGTATAACTCCAGTTTTGATTAGAAAAAAACCCAGTATTTATATCAGACATTATAGATGTATAGCAAGGACAACAAAGCCATTTTATTGCAATGATTTCTTTATTCCAAACAAGAAAGGACGTTCCCGCCCCTGTCAATTTGTGTTCACTCAAACGTGGTTCTTTGACCCTCACACACGAGTGCTGTTTGCACGAATAATTATTAGATGATTGTAAATCTAACCTCTCCCGAATCGATGGAGATTGGGGAGGACGAGCATGTAGTAACAATTCTGAATTGCTTTTAATTGAACACGTGACCTAAACGACTTTTAGATACAGAGTCATTACTCACCAATGAAATTCTGTGAGCTAAAGGGATAAACGTTCACAAAATCCCATTTTTTCTCCACTACCTGTCTCATCATAAAACGATTTTCACCAATTACCTGCTATGCAGTTACCTGCAACTTCTCGTATGCAATCTTGCATGCACTTGTATTATGTAATCACACTAGTAATATTTACACTGATTTGCATACAAATATGTTAAGCTGATCATGAATATGCACACATGGTCAAAAGCAGATAACGCAACAGCAAACCGACTATAGAGATCCCAACTTTGTGTCTTGTGCTCTAGGAAAGTTAAACACCGTATAAGGATATTTATAGAATAAACTAATGGCCCCTAATCGCCCCCTGGGGTCTTTAATTAGAACCACGATCTTTTTCTTCTTGAGGGTGTAAAATATAAGAACCTGCCCTTATTTAGTAGTAGTAGTAGCTTTCGGGGCCTTTATTTTGAATACAATGAATATTAATACACACACCCTTTTGCAAAGGTATTAAAACAAAAATTAAAACAGTTTCACACGCTGATCCTACGTGTTTTATCTTCAAAGACAATTGCATCGAACGTGCATTTCGTCCTACAGAGTGCAGTTTGTTGAGTTAAATACAGATGGATAAACAATTAAGTGTAAACAAGAATGATGAACAATATTAACAGCTGTATCCCCTATATATATGCATCTCCTTCCATGGCACAAATGTATACATCAGCCGCAATATATTATATAATATAGATTAACGAGTTAATTAATTCAACGACAGTTCTAAGCACTCCATTATAAGGTTTTGCTTACTTTTTCTTTTCATTTGGCTGAGATTGAGCAAAGATTATGGTTCATACTGCGTTTCTTGCTATACTCGACTGCTCTAACCACCTGTCAGCATAAATGATATTTCTTATACAGTAGTAGGGTACGGGGAATCTCGTACTAAGCCTGTGATGTTGTTGTCTTACACTTTGTCTATATATAATATATCCCACAAGTGAAATGTGTATGTATGTAGTAATTATGTGAGCCACACGCAAAAGATTTCAGAGGTTCCAAAGAATGGATCGTATATAAAAATAGTATTTATATAAAAATATAAGATTATGTTTGGCAAAGTAGTTCACCTTTTTCAAGAGGAAACGTATGAAGTATAATTCGTGACAAACAATCTGAGTGACCCTCTTCCCATTTGGGAAGGGGATTAATCCTCGTAGTCGAGTGCTCCCCGAATGTATACAATTTTCAGTGCAGTCTTTTTTTCTCATTGTTATTTTGCGTTTCAACAAATTGAATTATATATACCAATACCTATACAGTTGTGATGTTCACTGTTAAGATCTGAGTACCTAGCTTATAACATTTACAATAATAAAAATCTTGTATTATTCAGTGAATACGATTAAATTATACAACAATTCGAAATTTACTTCCTAGAGTGATCATGTACAGTTCAGCAATGGGGTTTCAGTAAAACGACCCAGAAAATACGACGACGAGGGTTGAAGAGAACCTCAGCATGAGACGAAAAGAACGGGCAAAAGTTATTCCCAAGCAGCGTTTTCACGTTTTATCAGATGTCACCGTGATTTCACTTGGTCTCTATCTTCATTGGAGAAGGCTACTTATTTTGTTTAAACCACAACAATACCTACTGTTGACCACTCACCAAAGCGACCACAATTAGGATAACTTGGTATGATTTTAAGATATTGATTCTCTTCACAGGTCTTTGTATCAACGACTGCTACATCCATATCTTGAACTTTGAACGCATCATAGTTGTCGAAGTCGTGGACATAAGCTTTAAAGGCCCTATTCATTATGCTAATAGGTGATGACAAACCGGGATATTTGAGGCTTCTATTGTAGAAGAACAAAGTACCCTTTTCTTGTGACAACAAGAGGTGGGGATATCTGTTGGTATTGCTGTGGTTTTGCACGAACGACAAACATGTTTAAAACAGCTATGAGAACATGCCTTTTACATGCGATCACATGAAGTGACATATAAGAGATATTTCGAACTGTTCGCCATTGCCTAAATAACCACACACCAGGTTAAGTCATCGCTTCCAACAACAGGCGATCTTTATCTGCAGCGATCCAACAACTGAACTTGAGCAAAGAAGTCATGTTTTATGACATCACGAAAGGTTGAATGTCCGTATCACATGACGTAAAACACACATATTGCATATGCCTTATACAAACAATGTATATAAGGAAATACTTACATTTTTCTCATCGATGATACATTATTTATAATTATTATTTACAATTGATTTAAAAAGTAATTGCAAGTGCATTTAGTTCTTTCCTAATTAACAGATAATCGCGCTGCAATGTTACGCTGAAGCCCATTTGAAGATCTCGAATATTATTATTTATAATCAGTATTGCAGCTTAATAAGTGGAAATAGCGACTTAGATATGTCTATATGATTTATGTGTTGATTTCTGTACAGTTATTTACACATATGAAATCACAATTGTGTATGTATATATATAGAATTGTTTCTTATGTATGATTAAAATACCGATTCGCCTGCTGTGATAATGTAAATTATTAAGATGAGAGGTCGCATTCTCGCACCCCATATGGTATATTCATGTATTTTTCGTTATGGCATTACATAATGTGATCTAAAGTTCATATATAGGACTTGGGCTTATTCATTAACCGGGATGAACCCCAACCTTAAGTTAGCGACACACAGTGAGTTGATACAAACATCATCTGAGAAGTAACGGTTCATGGTGTGACAGACTTGAACATATACATGGGAATAAATAATCTCACTGTTGTGGTGTAGACGAAGTAATAATTCTCAGTTTCTTTCTCTCAGGTGTCCTTGTTTCCAGGACTGTATTCTGCACTAGCCAAGTTTCTGAGGCATATTTATAATAATATGCTGGGTTTGGACATTAAGTTGAAGTTTTGCATAGTAGAGACATATATCTGTTTAAGGCCCCATTTCCACTGAACCGATTAACTCGACAGGGGGCAGTCGGGGGAGAAACGTGGGCCCGTCAGGCCAGTGGAGATGCATTTAAGATAAAGGTAGCCGACAGTCGGCCGACAGCCGAGTGTCTCCCGTCAAAATTGGATGAATCCAATCGTCAGACCGTTTTCCATCCGTCAGCCGACTGCCCCCGTGAAACATCGGCTCAGTAGATACGGGGTTTAAGCGGTTTCAATACACATATTCACCCATAGTTCCATTTTTACTGGGGGTAAATTTTGTATTTTCATTCAAGATTTATTTGGTTGATTCATCAATTAAAAGTCCAATTCAAAAAGGTTTCCTCCTTAAAAGGAAATTCTCCTCTCTCTCTATGTGTAATTGAGGACACAATATTATTCCAATCAAGTTTGTTCTGTGAATGGATGGCTTTTCGTTCCTTTGTTTGTGAATTCTTTCAGTGGTGTGAATTCAAACGCAAATCTGTGGATGAATGTTGGATGTGAAGTGAAGACTTTTCACTGTAAACCTACATGTATTTTTCTACCAAAAAACGCGATCAGCTGAACATGTGACAACAAGACGATAATTGTTATCGTATTAAGCTCAACGTACATCATAACGTACATTGGTTTATGACTGTCTTCTTCAGCGCAGTGCATCACTAATACTTCAATATCGTTATGAATTATGGACAGTTGCGATTCACTTATTATTGATAGACAAAGTCAATAGTAACAGATGTTTATATAATATCCTGGCAAATGTGCTCGTAACAGACAACTCAGCTAGGAAATACAGTGATCAGAATCACCAAGAAAACTACCAGTAAGACTTAAAGTTTGCAGTGCAAACTTGCAACAGACATTCTAATCATGTTAATTATTAAAGTACTCGAGAGAGAAAAATGTTCACTCTAATCAACCAAGACTTCAAAGCTTGGATAACTGATCTAGAATGTGCAAAGGTCTGCACAGGGAAATAAGAAAAAAAGGTTTGAAAGACCACAAAAAGCTTCAAGGCATAGTGTAATACCACCGACTCTAGACTACGGAAGGCACATAGTTATACAATAGAAAGGAGGCACTAAGTTATACAGTGAGCTATAATAGGCAGGTTCAGCAAGTCTCACCTATATACGTAAACGTAAACGTATCCGTATCGTTGATATACAAACATACACTAAAAGGAAGAAAGCTGGTCAGCAAAACATAACATATCAAGTAAAAAGTTTTCATGTCACAATTTATTTTTTTATACCTAAAAATGCGACGTAATTCACTAAAAAGATACGGATACGGTTACGTAATTGAGATACGTTTGTTTGCAGAACCTCCCTAATGACCTAGGAAACGTGGAATATCGTATAAACAAGTGTTGAAAAGAAGGTATAGAGCATTTACAGGGTCAGGACGCCTGGAGAGGTACACTTGGCCTTCACCAATCCTCTAAAATCAATCAAATTTAAGAAGACAAACTGAGGTTCAAAACAGTTCAATATAACCGAACAGATATATTAAAACAACGCAATACCAAATTCAGATATATCCAGTATGTTATTTGTGATTTTTCAGCCTAATTTAGTGGAATTTGCTAATGTGTAGAGCTGCCGATTGTACATTTTCTGACATCCTGACCCTAATATACATGTAAATCGTATCCGTGCATTGTTATGGCCTCTGTTTGTGAGTATTTCAGATAATAAGGAATTCAAAAATCTATATAAAGTTATAAATTCTTTTTTGAAGTAAAATTTCATGGGAGATCCAACGTCAAATTGACTCCAACCGCCACGACTAATACGCCCTCTGGTTTTTGGCGTGAAAACCTGTTGGAGGTGCTCTCTGGCACCAGTATTTATGTATGGGGATGGAATCAGATGACTGTTATTTATTTATATGTACGGGTATAGTTTAGAAGCGTTTTGAAACGCGATTGCGTTTAAATCATCTTCAAGACAAGGCATGAAAGCTTCATAATTTCGATAGGTTTAACGTTTTTAAAATTCCAGAAAGTTGCATTGAACTGAAATAACAAACTCGTAACGTTGGCAGCGCAATTGCAGCCACCTCAGCAGGAGTTTTGAAAACTAGCAATTAAAGAAGCCTCACAACATTTCAATTATTTGATTGAAAACCAAGGTGCTATGACAAGCTATCTTGATCATATTCAATGTATGTCATCATGATCTATTAGGCGTAAGATGGAGAAAAAGTAGATATTCCAAACTTCGCTATAGTACTTTAAAAGAACACTCGGTGTATTCTAGGTGGGACTGTTTGATCTCTGTGTCAGAGATGAAAAATTGTGTTTCTAAAAGACTCTCTAAAGTGCCGCCGTACTTGCTCGTATGTTTGAGCAATTGAGAACAACAGTAGAAACTGTGAAATATCAAAAACTATGAGACATAGAGAACATCTCTGTAAAGTATATATATATGTATATATCATGTAATATATGCCTAGAGGTCCTCTCATCAGTTGACCTAATAAAATACCTGGACCAAGGAAAATGTCAATAACATGACTGGCTGCGTTATCCAAAAAGGACCGTTCCAAGTTCACTATCTGGGTAGCAGTAAATTCGATGGTGGTGGAAGTCGACGGGGCAGTCTTCTGACGGAAGGTTGAACGTACTAGAACGTTGTTTGTCACGTTGAGACGTGCACCTTAGGTTTGCTTTCTACCTCCTCTGTGGGAGCCATCGAATATGCACACATTTCTCCCGATAGGTAGCGCTGCCTCTGTGAAATCCTTTGCGCGCCACCTCTTCGTACGCAGCTGTAAGATAATAAAAGAGAACTTGTATCAAATAGAGTCCCAGTTTCATCAATAGTAATAATAATAGTGTATTTGAATCTTATCATTAGGGGATTTGTATGTCCACCAAATGTGGTGTGTTCCAGGAAAATGAGTCACAAGCCGCAACATTTATATTTCCAAAGTGATTTATTCACAAGATGTCTTTGTGTAAGTGTTCTCCCTTTTGGGTAGTGTTGCGCATAAAGGCATATCAATTTATGTACCAAATTTCAAGTCAGTGCATTGAATATATCATTGTGTTTCGAATGTCATCTTATGGAGTCTATTTTAGTACCTTTACTGGTCCACCAAGAAATATTGCAAACTTTTTTTTCCAAAATAAAAGTATCAAGCCTAAAGTATTGGCGTATTTATTAGCTCTCCGAATGTTAACCATCATTTGAATCGGCTTGATCTCATCTTTTTAAATATGATTTTAAAATTGTGTTTCTATATCTCAAAATCTTTTTTGCGACTTGTGCCTCATTTTCCTTTAACACATCACATATTGAATCTTGATTCGCATGGACTTATGGGAGTTGTATGTCAGGGATGGGAAAGATGGAGACTTGTGTGATGGAAACATGTAGGCCTATAACACATGGATATTGACATTGGAGCACCAATAAATATGCCATGCTGAACATGACATGTTTTCTATGGATTTTATTCTGTATACAGTATAAAAATCTATAAAAAGATAGATACCATTAGTCCCATAATTCCACACAAATCAAGATTCAAGATGGCGGCTATGCAAGTCCCCTATTAGGTGGGATTATTTCACTGTTACGTGCAACGCGCCTACACGATCTTATAGTGTATACGATATTTATATGATTATATTAATTTGCATTGTAACGTTATATATTATGATATCTCAATTTTGCCTCAAGGCTATGAATATCCATTCCCATGAAACTCTTCGCAATAGACCCTGTTTGAAATGGCAGATTTGTCTTTGATACAAACGAAATCCACGATCGAGTGATAAACACGAAGGGAGATTCTTTTTTATTTCTCGCCTTGCTATGGGCTTGATATTTAACTGTTATATTGTTTAATTGTTGCTTCTGTAATATCTGTCTAAATATCGTAAATATTTAAGTATTGGAGATTGTATCCAATATGTGATGCGTTCTAGGAAAATGATTCACAAGTCGCACAAAATGATGTTTCTCAAATGTTTTTCAACGTGAACCCTTGTTCAGAATGTTTTGGGAGTGTTTTGCGCTGTTAGTAGAATGAATACATATACCAAAATCCAAGACTGTGTAATGAATATATCTATATCTTAGAGTATATTAACTACTTTGTGGTTGACCATTGGGAAATATCGCTTACATTTTTCACATGCATACAAAAATATGGAAATACTTATTGAATCCCAATGTTCACCATCATTGGAATGAGTTTGATCTAATATTTTCAAATATGATGATATCTCAACATCCATTTTGTGCGACTTGTGTCATATTATTCTGTGACACATCACATATAATTACATAGCACTGCGACTCTTGTATATAAGAAAGTTGATATACATAGCACGAAGACCATATAGGCACGACAGAGGACAATAATGATCAGCAAAGAGGAAAAGAATCATATCCATCCTGATTGATGTATTTAATACGAGTTGCAGAACGTAATGTTTTAACCTCAATGATCAAAATATTGTATCTTTTAAAAAGTAGTTTGGTACCTACACTAATCACAATAGTCACACACAAGCGTGCCAACGAAATTTCACTCTAAAATTCTCTCAAATTTTCTAAGGCTACCTATGGTGCACTCCTATATACATATGAATGAGTCAGGGCGTCGGACAATGTACAATCGGCAGCTCTTCACATTTAATAAATTCTGTTAAATTAGGCTGAAAAATTATAAATATTGGGTATGTCCGATTATGTTTGTTAAATTGCGTCGATTCCAAAAAGCTCTGTTCAGTTATGTTGGTCCGTGCTTTAAACCTCATTTTCCTTCAGCTTATTTCACAGAATTGGTGAAGGCCAATTGTCCATTTTCCGTCGCCCAGACCCATGTGGGAAAACATGCATGGACGTAACTCGGTTTGTCACAAAAATTGCTTTATTGTTACATGTATCATGTTCTCATTAGACAGAGAATTGCTGAAGCACATAAGTACCACCCCAGCAAAATGTACAGTTGATCCCGCTTAGTTACATAGCGGCAAGTCTCATATAGTATTTCAGCCTTGAATCGGGACAGAAACAATGGTATAATGCGGATAATTTAGGGAGGTTAAGCCAGGCTAACCTATACTTAATCCTAAACGTATCCGTATCTCTGGTGATACAAACGTACGTTAACGGAAGAAAGAGGTTCAGCAAAACATGGTGGGAAAAAGGTAACGTAACATATCAAGCAAAATTATTATCTCAAAATTTATGTTTTATACATACAAATGCAACGTAATTCACAAAACATATAGGGATACGGTTACGTAATTGAGGTACGTTTGCTTGCAGAACCTCCCTATTAATGAAATTTATCTCTGTAACAACGTTGGAAGTTCCTACCATACAGTGTTATGTCACTATATAATATGAATGGGTTTAAGATACATTTGTGCTAATAGAGTTGGGAATTGATTAGACATTTCATAAGAAAACAATTTCTTTTTATGATCGATCGGTGTATGGGGTAAAGCAAAGCTTACAGACATCGAATCGGACATTTTGTTTTGAAGGAATCATTTAGAAATTTCGAAGGAGTTGTTTAGTTTGCAAATCTTTGAAAATAGGCAATGAACTGACCAAAAGCATTTTGTAAATAATTAAAGACAATTGTGTGCGTATAGATTGGAAAACAATAAAGGAATACAATTTAATTCTAAATGATGATTGTTTACATATGTTTAGTAAAAACCCAGCATGTGTGGAAATCCTCAAATGGAAAACGAACGTAAAGACAGTAACAATAGGGAGGTTCAGCAAGTCTAACGTATACGCAAAAGTATCCTTATCTCTGATATACAAACATACGTTAAAAGGATGAATGAGGTTCGGCAAAACATGGCGGGAAAACGTAACGTACCATATCAAACAAAACGTTTCATCTCACTATTTATTTTCTATACATAAAGATGCGACGTAATTCACAAAAAAATAGGATACTGTTACGTAATTGAGAGAGGTTTGCTTGCGGAATCTCCCTACTAATTGAAGAAACGAAAACAAGATTAAAAACATGCATCAATTCTACTGAATACTAAAATCTACCCGACATCAACGAGAAAACACATAGATAAATATCACGAAGCATAATGACAGGTAATGGCTATCACTTACCAACACCAGTCAAAGTTGACTGAAGTAATCAAATGGTGAGAGCATGAATGGAAAACACAATTAAAGTTAGTCATGAAACTAAAATCCTAAAAATAGAATCTATTTACTCTCTTTGTTATATTAAGATATGTGCAAACAGATGACTATGTGTGCACTAGGAAACGATTGTTATATTTAATTTGAATGAAAGTACAATCTAGTCTAGATTTTCATTATGAAAACCTTGAAATTCAACAGAATGAAGGTTATGATAGGGAACATTGCTTCTGAATTTATTAGACTGTTTAACATGCAGTTTCCATTACTGTCCTTGATTTCTTCCAAAGTATTATTTCCTTCCCTACGCCTCTCTGGATCTTGTTACAAAGGCTGATAATATGAGAAGGATGATAATATTGATATTTATTAGGTGGAAGATCCTTAGATAATGATAATGTTTCATTACAATTAGATAATATGGTCTTTGGTACACTTTCTCGGAGGAGCACTATATCAGAGTTATAATTAACTTTAGAACAATATGGTTGGCTGGGCCGAGGCGAGTTATGCCAGGCTTTGTTTCTCAATCCATTTCTGGATATTGTTTCATTTTGGGTGGGAGAAACAAGGCACTGGCTGAGTTTTGACTCTCGAGTCTTGACTCTAGAGCCAGGGTAATTTTCACTGAGTTTTGACTCTTGAGTCTTGACTCTTGAGCCAGGGTCATTTTCACTGAGTTTTGACTCTCGAGTCTTGACTCTAGAGCCAGGGTCATTTTCACTGAGTTTTGACTCTTGAGTCTTGACTCTAGAGCCAGGGTCATTTTCACTGAGTTTTGACTCTCGAGTCTTGACTCTAGAGCCAGGGTAATTTTCACTGAGTTTTGACTCTCGGGTCTTGACTATACTAGGGCCAGGTCCATTTTGTTCACAGGGGTGGTGGGTGTGGTGGTGGTGGTCACCTTTACGTGATTGGTCCACGGGAGGAACTTGTGGCTTGGGTCTATCCTCCCACCTTCCAAGTCCTGAGTCTGAACGCGGAATCAGGTTGGGCTGTCGTGAGCTGAGGAAGTCAAGCAACACCACCATGAAGGTGTAACAGTAAATGTACTCCACCTGAAGATAGCAGAAAGAAAACAGAAAAAGAAAAGTTGTAAAATTCATGTTTATATGTGTAATAAAAGGTGGATTATTGATTTTTTTTCTGGGGGGAATCTCTGTTGTTGACAAAAGCGAAATGACTTGGGGTGATATAGAATATTATATCTGTTATTCAATTTATGAATATATGTTTAATATATGGAATTTTGACGGTCGATATTTTCGTGAATAGGGAAGCAAATTTTGCTTCAATAGATTTTGATAGTGTATCAAGAATGTGCTGATATTTGATGATCTTTAAGAAAAATATTGAATGCAAGTACCCAAGTGACGGGCCATTCCAAGCAACCAAAATTGAATATAAAGTATGTATACATACATCTGGACGAAATTATTCATCCAAACAATTTATGCTACTTCAAAGCATTGTATCAATAATCCAATGAAAATTAAATCTATTCAAAGATCGCATATTTCGCACCCGAAAAGGTATACAAAAAAAATACCCTAAGTACTCTACGCAAAATATTCACTTATATATGACTGGGATCTCTAAGTCTTCTCAACTAGTTTCTCGTTATCTCTATCAAAGCCTAGTGGAAGCCAAACCTTGGTTGGGGGAGTCTTAATAAAACAACCAAAATGGTGAGATCTATCATTCTGATTATATCACGCACGACAAGGTACAAATAATGAACAGACCATGGGGGAAAGTCGGACGATGTGGAAAAATAGTCATGCATCGATTCCATGAGTTAAAATAGATATAATATATGTCCAAGTACCAGCACAGATACAATGGCAGAAGGTCAAATTTTTATGTCCATTGAAATGCATTTCGAGGATACGTAATAGTATGTACGGACCATACAAAGCATGTGGCATATAGTTTTAGAATAAGGAAACAGAATGTTTGTTGAACGTTACTCAATATTAAAATATTAATTCAATTTCGCTGGTTTCTCACTTATAATAACTTTATTTGATTCATACGCGAAGGCATGTCAATTATGTAACTTATGTGTATTACATTTAACTTTTCATGGATCGCAACAAGAAACTGTCTACTGAAAGAACATGTTTTTAAAACCACCTTCGATTAAATCTGGAAATCTGATTAAATGCAAATTAGTGTTATATTTATCAACGCATTGAATGTTTTAAGAAGTTAAAGGTACATGATGAAAATGAATTTTGTATACCGTAATATGGCATCCCTCTCAAATGTATTTAATTGTACTGGAATTGTTTGATAAATGATGTAAACTTTAATCGACTGATATTTGTTGGAAGTATCATGTCATTATTTGCAGGAATGTTTTGCCCGATTTATGTTTGTACAAATGGCATGCAGTGAGAGATAGGTGTGTTTATGATAGTTTACAAATATATGTAGGAGAAGACAGACAAAGTAAATGACAATTCTTAATATTTAAACACAGAAGATGTTAAAAAATAGTTTGGATTAACCATACGAAAGAAGAACATTATATAGTATTGTACAACCGAGCACCACTGTTATCTAAATCCCAACAACCAGTTAATGTTAAATCTAAATGTGTCATCCCAATATGATTGGAGCGTGTTTTAAGAGCAATTCAGTCGTTTGATATGATATATAATATGTGAAAATTTGTTCAGTAAACTTTATTTAAAGTATATTATTATGATCAGAAATTGGGCAAATGTGATTTCAGATGTACTGTCCTGTAAATTGCACTATTGTATTATCCCTTTTAGTGATCAGCATAAATAAAAAAGGCATGGCAAGGTAATATGTATTATAAACCAAGTCAGTAGATAGCGAGCAAGTTCCCATGGTTGAACAATGGCTATAATGTATGGTATATAATAAAAGACTTGAATTCAAAGGTTGGATGAACACGCTTGTTTTGTGGTCGTGTCCCATAAGATTATAGTTGAGATGCAATATAGCATTCAGTGTAGCACACCGATGTAAAGTACTCCTGTCATCGTGTACAGTTGATAAACACACAGACTGATATCTCAGGCACATTTTGTACAAGTGAAGAACTATTCCTCCAAGGACACTATAATAATAAGCCGTGAAAACATGCATGCAAAGCACTTTAGTCCCAATGGCCTCATCACCGCAACCATCAGGATCTAAGGGCAGCATAAACATACACATTACATTTTTAAAAAAACAAGATGACAAAGAGGTGGTGAATGAGCAGTAAGATAAGAGGAAGAGAAGGATGAGGTATCAACAGTACAAGAAGCATAGGGGGGAAGCAAAGACGATAGGGTGAGAAAAGGGCCCATTCCACTGAGCAGATTCTCTTGCGATTCTCACTAAATCTAGTGCAAAAGAGTCCCCTGCAGCGGAAAACCGCATGAGAATCGGCTTAGTGGATTAGGCCCTTAAGAAGAGGTTTTCTGAGGAATTAGAGAGAATGTATTGGTTTTTTTGTGTCAAGGCAGATTCACCTAGAGGTGCAATACAATGTTGAGGGCAGGGTGACAGGTGATTGGTCAGAGGCGGGTCACGTGATGGTCAGCCAGAGCATCCTGCTTCCGTATGTAGTGGAGCAGGGAGTCATACAGGAGCTTATATTCATCCTGAAAGCAGACAAGATGAAACATAAAAATCTCTCATGTGCTGCTTAAACATTGGCAGTGCCTATAGTCTGTCCGAAAAATAGTTGACACGGGATTCCTTTGTTCCTTTAAAAAGAGAGAAAAGGGGGGACTTTGGATTTTGCCCCCTGAGTCGTTTTCCGTTTGCGATCGACCATGGCCAAATATACAGCTATATTTTATTGCGCTGGCTCTGTTCCATGTACAGCAGCAGTTGGTTTGCTTAGAAGGAAGGAATAGCTGATTATACTGGCCCTGGTTCCCATGATTGATTGCAAAGAATGGCTTGCTGGGCAAAGGGTTGAGAGGTCCTCGTCATAAATAGAACTAAAAATTCCCCACTTTTCCCTCTCCTTAAAGGAACGAAGGAATCTCGTGTCAACTACTTTTCGGACAGACTATATAGGGTCTATAAAAAGAAGAACGATTAAGAAATTATAATATACACAAAAATGAACAACTGAGAGGTTGTAACCATGTATATTGGAAAAATAGGGCGACTAATAAAAAAGGAAACACTAGAACGCTTCGAAAGAAGTAGAAAGTGCTTGCTCTAGTAAAAAGTATATATCAATTCGACGCCCCACGATCGCAATGATTCTTATATGTAAATCGTAAGACGGGGAGAAAGGGTTATGAATGGTGTGTTACTGTTATTACAACATCAGAACCGAAATAGAAAGTATATGTTAATCAAACGACAAAAGCCAATGGTAACTTCATGGGGTACATGATTTAATAAGTATAACAAATTATATTAATTAGACATATCTCAATTTATCGATATGGAACAGCATTTTTTTTCATTTCTGTGTTTCATAAAAATGGTACTAAATAATTATGGATTTCATTGTCAGAGAGGGACTATCATCTAGACAGTGATACAGATAATGTATATATGTGGGATATCGAACTAACTACAAAAACGTATTCTACATATGGAAGATAACTAGAAGAGTGTTTACTTAGTCACCTACAATAGAAAATATTGTGATGGATAAAGAAACACATATTCTGCCATGGATTTTGCATCTACGATAGCGGCGATATAGCGCTGTGAGATTCGTGTACCTCCGAACCTGCCTACACAAAATCCATCTCTGTGCACTACCGATATTCAATTCATGTTATCAGATTTCGATTGATTGAATACCTCCGATACTTAAACATCCTGAAAATTGAAGTCCCTGAAATGATTGCAGTGAGGAGATTGAACACACAAGAAGGTATATCAAATTAAAAACATTGTTGACGGGACATTAGCAAGTTCACAAAACATGAACAACTTTGCGCGGTAGATTGTAAGGCCTGCAATAAAAATAATGATGACAAGAACTTGTTAAGCCGATCTAGCTTCATAGCATTTGATTTTTATAAGGGGCTAAATATCAACACCGGGGATGGATTGTATGGGTCTGATATAGTAAGCACACATACATATGAATTTGTCATAAAGTGTGTTTTCATGCAATTATCTTGTTCAGTGTGATTCTATATTGGTCAAGAGGGAGACGAGTATTTCTTGCCATTTATCCAACAATTTAACCATGTTTTATTATTACAATAGCCAAACCAAGCATATGCTGGAAGACGTTTCCAATGACACACATCGCCTTGTTATATCTCTTTTTGAACAAATATATTAATTAAAATTCCTACTATTACTGATACCATCTTCATTAATCTATTCAACTTTCATCAACGAATTATATCTGTAAATTAGATATTATTGAAACAATCCGTATATATTATCGATAGGATTTGTGTGTCTTAAGGGTGGTCTCCACTGGCTGGGGTAAGCTCTGCGGTAAGCCTTGCACTGGTGCTGTGATGGTGAGAAGTGGCGAGGTCCTGCCTACATGGCCAGTGAACCAACTAGGCAGGACCTCGTCATTCCTCTCCAGCTACCGAACCAGTACAAATCATGGCAAGGCTTACCGCAGAGCTTACCGCAGCCAGTGGATCCCCCCTTTAATGTTAATATATACATATTATGCTTCCCCTGACTAGGAGGGAGGGTGACTTTGTAAGCTAGATCGGCCAGTGCACGGTAAAGAAACAGGCTCTGCATGAACATACCAAACAGGACCACGATAAGACCACTGGATAGGCTCGAGGCAAAACAAGGAAAGGGTGGGGACGAGGGGGTCCATGTAAAGGGGAGTGAGGGCGAACGGGCAGGATGGATCGTCGCCTATCTAATCTTTCGGAGTTGTAGACATGATGTAGTAACCGTTTGCTCAGAATGGATTAAAGGAAAGAACACTCACTATATTTTCTACTAGCTGGGGTCGGTTGGTCTTTATTGTTTTGACCGCCCTGAAGATGTCGACCTCGCCTTCAGCTTTCAGCTTATCCCAGGCGATACTGATGGCTGTATAGCACCCACTGCGACTCACTCCATTCCTGGAAGCAAACAAGTGAAAGAAATTAGGGTCAGATTTTCAGAAAATGTACAATTGGCAGCTCTGCACATTCAGGAAATTCTGCTAAATTAGGCTGAAAAATGATGAATACCGGGTATATCTGAGTATATTTGATATCGCATCGATTTAAAGTATCAGTTTTGTTATGTTAAACTGCATTTTGAAGCTTATTTTTGTCCTAAATGTGGGCTATTTGAGAGGATTGGTGAAGGGGAATTGTATATTTTCTGAAAATCTGACCCATTTAATGCTGATGTCTAATATTGTATGTTTCATGTTTGTCTTTAATCATTTGTAGAAACCCTTTAGAAAAACAACAACAACATCATGGTCCTGGTGAGGTACAGATTTATTCACATAATAATCATTTGCCTTGTTCAATATCTATCGAAGATACACACACATATATAATATTCTAATATTCTTACGGTAGGGCTTTAAATCCTCCCTAAGTAGGGAGATCAGTTCCCACCGATAGTGACACCATTGTAAATAACTGGCAAATAAAAGTAACAACAACAATATATATTTGCTTATATATTTCTTTTTACCCTTTTTCAAACAGGATAATGTATTATTTTGCATCAAATGAATGTATTGCACTATATGGGTCAGATCTTGTACAAATGTACAATCGGCAGATCTACACATTTAGTTAATTCTGTTAAATCAGACTGAAACATTTTGTTTGTTTGTTTATGTTGAACTGAATTTTGAACCTCAATGTTGTCTTAAACTTGGGTTATTGGGGAGGATTGGGGAAGTCGAATTGTACATTTTCTGGTGATTTCACTCATATACAAATGGTGCAGTAATCACTTAGTGCGCCTCCTGGGCTCCAGAAATGAAATAAGATGGCTCAAGGCCACCACACGTGTTCCAATAGCAATTGATAGTTAAGCGCGATGTAAGTAGTATATGGAAATGATGCCAAAGTTCAGGCTACTGTGTGTATCAGTCAATAGGCTAGCGCAATGTAAGTAGTTTATGGAAATGGTGCTAAAGTCAAGGCTACCAAGTATATCAGCCAATGGGTCAGATTTTTCAGAAAATGCTACAGTTCTACTCATCCATCAAATTCTGCTAAATTAGAGTCAAAATTGATAAATACTAGGTATAGCTGAGTATATTCTGTATTGTATTCATTCAATAAATCTGGCTGCTTATGTTGAACTGTATTTTGAACCTGATTTTCGTCTTAAATTTGGCTTATTTGAGAGGATTGGTGAAGGCCAATTGTACGTTTTCTGAAGATCTGACCCCAATAGGCTAGGGCAATGTAAGTAGTTTAGGGAAATGGTGCCTAAGTTCAGGCTACCACGTGTATCAGACAATACGCTGTAAGTAGTATATGGAAATGGTGCTAAAGTTCGGGCGAGCAAGTGCTCCGCCCTTTGTTCTATTTTAACCTTCAACTCCCACTTTTGGATAACGTCGGGTCAGCGCCTATTACGGGCTTCTGCTGACATCTAACGTTATCTGGTGTCATCATAAGATACCAAAACAGGAAAGTGATAGGCTATCACTACACTACCACGTCTCACATACTTGGAACATACTACCACCAGTCAGATTACCTAACATCCAAGTAAATCGCATTTAGAAAAAAATCTAAATTTAGTTTTTGAATTTAGACCGAAATTAACTACTCAGTTTCTTTTCTCTCACCTCTCAGTATAATTGTTATTATTTATATAGATGTGCATAGAATTATCATAAACCATTATTTCTATTTCCATCAACTCCTATCATAAAAACATTGTTCCAGTAATACCACCTTACCGATGTATTTATCAATTAGAGTTCTGAATTTATATTCAAACATGTTTTGAAAATTGAGATACGGATACGTTTAGGTTAAGGTATAGGTTAGACTTGCAGAGCCTTCCTAATATATTGATACGCTAATATGCTGTGAATAATATATAATTGTTTTCCCCGTTAATTCAAATAAATAATCATTTCCAAACCCATGTCAACTATTATACCCTATTGTAATTACTATAGTAATGATAATAGGGTGCAGAGTTGAAATGAGAATATGTCTTACTATTTCCTCCCCCTTCATCCCCACCCTCCGTATCACCCCCTCACCCCCTCACCCGCCTTCATCACTCCCCTCACTATTCACCCACCCTATACCCTGTGTTCGAATTGTAATTTCAATGAACCACACACTCTTAATTCCAATGAATTACCACATTTAAGGGTGTGGCGGAAGGCCGGGCTCCGCCCGAGTCACATAGATCTCATGGCTGATGCCAATATACCAACCTGAATAAGAATTTGTTTAGGAAAAAGAATAAGAAAAATAAATAGCACTTACTTGGATATGACACATGTGGGAATGCGACCATTGCAGTCCTCGATCTGCCATCTCTCCACCTTTGTCAGCATATCAATAAGTGCATTTGCTGACGAAGGAACTTTGTGATTGTTGGGCCAGTTTCGGATTTGGAACATTTTCATGGTACGCGCCGTCTCCTCTGTTTGACTGCTCATGGCCTGAAGGGACACGAGTGTCTGTGGAAGACAAGTAGTCAATTAGTACAAAGAATCTGGTGCGCTATGATGAAGAAAAAAATATCGGGGACTGGGACATATTTCTGATCGATAATGCTTTCTCTTACAGTAGTAGGAGAAGGAACGATATGATGTCATTTCTAAAGAGGACGAAATCGTGATATCATATCATGAACAACACTTAGGTTTTAGGACGGCCTTGAACAGGAAAATGATAGAAAGACAAAAACGGGACGAACACGATTAAGGGAAAGAATGATTTCGAAATCTAATCATCGTCAATCCCTATTCCCGGTTCATTCAATTTGCAAGTTCAATTCGAAACGTCTGACGATTGAAATTCAAGGAAAAGACAGGAAGGCGAAATAGTCTACAAGAAATTCTGGCTCACAATGCCAACATTACCTCTCCAATAATATTTCCGTTACTTGTATAACTAGATAGAACGTGTGCTGTTGTGATTTGTGATATAGAATTTAACCTTACGCTAGCCTTATATTTTGTTATATCAACCAAATACCAATCTACAAATCTCATAATTAATCAATTAATTAATTAATTATAGGCATGCAATCCCTTAAATATAACTATTAAATTGGTGTACCTAAATTAGTCTATAATTTATTTATCCTCTTCATCCGTTTATAGACACCTTAAAGTACTAATTATATGAATTATTATCCTATATTAGGGTTAGTCCTATTCTAGGTTATGTTTACATTACTGTATTTGACTTCCTTGCTCGTAAGTTGACTGTTCAGGACATTGATACCAATAAGTTTGCATAAGTTATAAGTTTGCATAAGTTATATCAAAATGAGTAAAATAAAATGTATTAGAAACGCATGGAAAATAAAAAGGACACATGAACCAACGCCTGCTTGTGTTTAAAGTGCCATAACCTTGTAAATATGGTGTTAAGCTCTCTGGCACCAAAATAACATATATGTTCAGATATGTTTCCTTACCTCGTCCAAACAACCAATTGTCTAAATAGATAAATCATAATATCTATTAATTTATTGATTTCATTTCATTTCTCGCCTTAGACCTAAGCTGTACTGTTTGGAACAATTGTTAATACATCTATTTGCTGTTAGTTTATCTCTTCATATACATATATTCCGTAGAAATAGTTCATGTCCCCAATTTGGGAACCCCTATATGATAAACTTGAACAAGGAGACACTGATATAGTTGGTATATGTGATGTGTTACAGGAAAATGAGTTACTTTACTGGTAATCGTCTGCCAAGAAATATTGCAAACTTTTTTTCAAACAAAAAAGTATCAAAAATCCATTTTTGCGACTTGTGACTCATTTTCCTTTTGACACATCACATATCCTTTCACATAGCTGGTATCAGACTCACTGATACGTGTGAGTATAGGGGCACAATAGGGAGATTCAGCAACCACAACGCACCAACACAACACTAACGCATCCACTAACTTTTAGTACATTATTACCGCTTTGGGGATATCTCGAGAGGCCTGCAATGCAGATGCCCTCGGCCTAGCGCCTCTCGAGATATTCCCTCAGCGGTAGTAATGTACAAATAGTTAGTGGATGCGTTAGTGTTGTGTTGGTGCGTTGTGTTTGCTAAATCTCCCTATTCCCGACGAACGTAATTACTCTGATGCTGTTCGGTTATGTCATCTTAACTATTAATAGAGTAAATTACCTTATATACTAGAGTCAAAACCCACTGAATGTAATTATATCTTAAGATAAGATTAGTAAGCGCAGGCCATTGCTGTATTCTCCACACTTCCCACAAATCGAATGTTGTGTATATATCAAGAATATTTGAAACTTATTCATACCCGATGGCTAATAATATAGCATATAACTTATTTATGTTTTAAAATAGAAAAATGTCATCTTATTCTTTATATCACTGGGGACAATACCTATTACTCACCCTAAGCCTTCTGGCATGGACCGCCTAAACATCAAGCATTACATTTTAATGCTTTTAAATTATTTTAGCATTTAAAACTAATTTATATACAAAGCAGCAGCAGGCAGGCTGGCATGTTATGTAGACTGTCGTATCTGCATATTAAAATTACCTGTTCTTAGCTTTAAATAGAAACTGATTAAATTTCAAATTATGTCACAGTATATAAGCTTCCAAGCATTTTTAGTCTTTAACCGACAGACGGACGACTTGCGTAGGTGACGACATACACTCAATAATATTTATGACATTGAAATTGAGTGCCCACGGAAAAAAAATATCCAGTAGCATTTTGAAGTATGATAAATAATTCAACTCCAACAGATGACGATTTGGAATAATGAGCCCCACTCCATGTGTGCATGGATGCTTTTAAGGATAATTGGGGCTGTATGTATTGTAACAACAGTGGTGTTGACTGTGGTAGCACTCTAGCGTATATGATACTCCCTACATCTGTCCCAGAGAATTGTTGCTGGTATCTATATATGGGTGAAGTCGCCAGAAAATGTACAATTCGCCTTCACCGATCCTCTCAAATAACCCAAATTTCAGACGAAAATAAAGTTCAAAATACAGTTCAACCTAACCAAACAGATGGCTAGAATCAATGCAATGCCAAATATACTTGAATTTACCCAGCATTGACCAAATTGCAGCCTAATTTACTAAATGTGTACAGCTGCCAATTGTACATTTTCTGAAAATCTGACCCTATTGTATTGGTGCTTGCTGGTCGTAGTATGAGTATACAGGAGAAAGCATTCAAACAAAACTGTAACGATCGATAGGATTCTGCTCGTGCTACTTGAATACTGATATGATAGCGATTGCCTCACATTGGCGGCTGTTAAAAAGAAACAAGCCCGTTAATGGTTTGGAAGTGTTTCAATGTTTAATCGTACTGGGTGTACAGACCGGCCCCTCTCTGACAACGAGATTAGGCTCTAATCAAATGTAGGCGAGGGTTTTTTGTGTTTCTCCCATACATTGGACTAGTCCCAAGCGTTGTTATTGCTGTTTTCTTTCTATAATAGTTATATTCAACGATTTTGGTAGATATTTCGGTCATAGATATTTCGGTCAACCAACAGGAATCAAAAGGAATTAAATTGATAGTTTGAATTTCAATGACAAAATCAGCAATTTTCAATTTCAGTAGATATTAACTTTGAAAGTGTTTCAATCCTAGGTTCCCCCTTAAGAGTTTCCTTTAGAAATGAAAAAGGAGATTGAATTAAATGATGGAAATAATCCGTGTATTGAAGAGTGTTTGACCTGTAGAAATATCACAAAATACCCAATTGTAGTCTTCTTTTGCTTTATCAATTTATCTACAGTTGAAATGGTAAATGGCCAAATGATTGTGATTTGAAGTTGACACTTCCCTTGAGCAGCGAGTGGAGGGTCTGGCAACCCAATACGTTGGATATCATGTTAGCTGATCACAAAAAGGCTTATAAATAGGTTATGTGATGTAATGTGATGATCAGTGTGGTGGTTTTAAATGCATGGAGGAGGAGGAGGAGGAGTATAGGAGTATATGACAGCCTTGTCACTTAAAAAGCGGCAATGCATGACACAGTGAATCATAATTAATATACATGAAAGTATTGGTCATGATGACTTATGTACCGTGACTTCGCCAGCCTCCAGAAGATGGGTTGGGATGTCTTTGTACTTGAGATGCTGAAATATAGACATGAGAGTATGAACCATTGCTGTCAAAGCGAGTAGTAGCAGAACACTTTCTTTACACAGCGTCGTCTTTCTTTTTCTTCAAGAGCACTAAAAAATGGAGGACTTACATGTGTGATAATCTGGGGTTATTTCTTCTCTCGCTCGAAGGTTAATTGTAACAACTACAGCCAGTAAGTAAGTCAGTACATGCTAACTCATTGGTAACATGGAAAAAGTTGGGATTTTTAAAATATAGTCTATATTAGTAATATCGCTTTTCTATGAGTAGTTCAAATATAGATCAGAGCCGCACAATATCCCCCGAATGGGGAATCTTTTGTTAATACAGAAAATACGTGACTTGTGACTGTCAATCTAGATGTAGACACATGCTAAAAATGCTTGTGCAACAAGATTCGCCAAAGCAATGACTTTCTTTTACATTTTGTATATGATAATAAGTAAGCTAGAATAGTTGATATTGAGATAGTAGTAACTGAATGGGAATATCTATATCAATACTGCATTCCAATAGATTTAATTTTTTCTGATGTAGCATTCACAAAAATGCACTACACGAAATCTACAGACAACAATTTGAATTTCAGCATGCCCCATATCTGGATTTGTCAATATAATAATAATATATATATAGGACTCATACGAGGCAGAAGTGGCTACCGATGTATATAATAGAATTCATCTACGTGAATTGAAAGAGGTGGTACGGCGTCAAAAACGTGGGATTTTAAAAGTTTAAAAATTCAAAGGGACGTCGGACACAATGCTATAATCACTATAAAACCAAACAGATATAAGATCCGGTGAGGCACTTTGGAATGTTGGACCAAAAGTTAACATGCACATGTATGTAGTTACATGATGACCACAGCATTTTAAAAACACGTGAAAAACAAAAAGAAAAAAGCCAAGACCCGGCGGCGGTGGTGGTGATGATGATACTCATGATCTAGATGAGAAAGTTTCTGGTTAATTTTTTCACTTCATCTTCGTTTGTCAGAATAAATATATTCCATGTGCCATGTATAAGTGCATTATTTTACCAATAGGATGGATGAGGGGGGTATCGCCCAAGAAATATACCAATTTGGGACTCGTTATTAACTTATTATGTCCTTATTTCAAAGTGGTTTGTTCCTTGCATAACTAACTCAGACACTCAGGTCAGGCAAGTGAGAGGACACTAAAGTTCAAGGATTCAACTTTATCAAAAGCAGAATCCAGTCTTTGCGTATCCACATGTTTCTATAAGCCCAAACGCTAATACAGCAAGCATGCAGGATTGTACTAATATTTGAAATATATTGGTTTTTATAATATATATAGGCTCTGTGCTTCGTTCAATCTATATATTCCCAATCCATCCACATCACAAGAGGCTATGTTGAAAAAGTAAAATGCGGATATATATATACTGAGAAAAAACATGGCCGGTCTATCAAAGTACAATGGAAGCGCAATATGTTCTAATAAAAAAGTTTCAAACAGGTCCTCATGCAAAATTGGTGACTATACTCCATGCGGATAACCAATTTACCTACAAGAGAGATAAAAATGAGCTCCAACAAGCCAAAGGATATGATGCTAGTTGGTTTCAGTTGGCTCGGCTACTATACGCAGACCACAAAAGGGGAAATTGCTTTGGCAACTGACCGGTTCTCGTGCTGAGAAAAATTCAAAGTTTTCATCGCAATTTGCTTCATCGATTAATCCATTTAGGGGAAAAACTTCGTTAAAAAAAAACAAAAAAAACAAGCGCTTCCATTTCTCACTCGGAAGTTTTTCTTCGATGCTTTTCCGAGGGAAAAAAATCGTGCTTGAAAATAACATCGAGTAAACAAAAAAAACATGATGAATATTTATTTGACAATGTGGACCTGGATCGCCCTAAAAATAAGCGGATTGTCTTGCTAAGATGACGGTATTCTACTCTCAATCCGTGACCATTCATGCAAGGGTTTATCAATAAGTAGTGGTAGTCATAGCGACGGGCTGAGACCTCTCAAAATCTACCTACAATTTAAGGATGCTTGTCCACTACTAGTCTGGTTTTTTTTGGGGTAGTAAAAAAATCATAAGATTCACCATACATGCGCAGGGGGGTACAACTGGTCAAGGGGTGGTGAAAGAATGACCACTTCCATCCTTATAATAGTAATAATAATATAGGTGTCATCTTTCTTGGACAAATACAACTGGACTGAACTTGGCACCACAAGCCAACAACTCCCACAAACACGGACCCGGCTTCATGCCTGACACTGTTATGGAGGAATTTCTAGCACGAACATGAACTTAAAGATATGAACTAGATATGTATATATATATATAATGTAGGGATATATATATATAGGGATGTTATATGTTAATACTTCGGGTCGTTTCGTGCCTCTCTTCTTAAGATAATCCATCAGGGCTTCGTACTTCTTTGGCTGAAATATAACCCCGGCCAGGCATATCAAACTTAGTGAACGCAAAACATCACAACCTATCTTTTTTTTGTTTTCTCTTTTGTATAAACGATCAGCCAAGCTGCTGAAACGGTCTTCGACAAGGTTATTTTCTCGCTTAGGTATAAGGACAATCTGTGCTGTTAAATGTACACCGCACGTATACATAACAACAATAATAAGTTTCTTTTTAACAACTATGTAATTTGATTCCCTTACAGGATAATAAATTGGAAAAGAATAAACGCAATCTTAGACATGATAGCTTGTAATGTATATATGAATAAGTAAACCCGGTGGTGGCCCTCCCGAACGATGATGTGTATAGATCTAAGGTATTAGTAGCTACTATCGAGCAAAGATGAGCATTGCGAAGAAAGCATGCTTCGGGATGGAAAGTGTGATTGATGCTTCGTTCATTGGAACGAGTGTGCTTAGTAAAGTATTCATCTTTCGTCAGAGTTATGTATTGTTATATACATAAACAGGAAATAAAGCAAAACAACTTAAAGAAGGAAAGAGACACAGCTTGGAACACATAGAATGTATGTTTCCCTGCTGCATGGAGGACATCTAAAATGTCCACGAAGCCAAACTTTTTGTGTATTATATAGAATTATCTACGCTAGTTCAGCTTGACTCAAATCTACTTTCTCTACCATTGGACAGCTTCTGAGAGGTCTCGGATAATGGTTTTAAAAGGTGTGAAAAGAGACTTTATAGAAGATATATATATATGCACTAAATATATAAGGAGAGGAAATACATATGATATAAATGCATTCATTCATTGAAGGAGGAGGAACCTGTTCGTGTGATATATATATAATGTTATCGTGTCAAAGCTAACCATCATTCATGGCAAAACTACTAAAAATAAATCTAATGCTATTCATAAAGAGGAATTGTAACATGAAACGCGAGCCAACTGCTACCAACAAAGGAAAGAGAGCAAACGTATAAACAAATCATAGTCGTAATATAGAGAAGAATAAGGATAAGAGGAGTAATGGATAATCTGGGGAATAAGCACAAGACTAGTAAGTTGAGATATCTGGTAAATAAAGTGAGTTGGATAGAGGTTATTACTTCGGCACGAGGTGCATATTTTCTCGCCAAGTAGAGGAGGAAATCGTCCATGAGATCATCAAACTTCCTTGGCTGAAAAGGAAACTTAGCGAAATTAGGGCAAGGCTTGAGTGGCCAAGACCTGTGAGGAAAACTATAGAGAGAAAATAGAGGGATTGGTGACAGTAATATATATAGATGTAATATATAGGACAAGCAGATTCAATACATATATAACATGTATAATAATAATAAAGAGAGAGGACGGGAGTTGTTGAATATTGAGGGGTCTACAAGTCAGAAAGACGAATTAATAAATACACAGAGTTGATAGGATCGGAAAAAGGGGGGAAACTTTTGGAACATTGAAAAACAGTACGTAAGTTGAAGCCTCCAAAAATAGAAATAACCATCAATACAGCATAATATATGTAAAATACACCATTGAGATTTTAGATGTTAGTATATGTGTTTGCTGCACATTGAATCATCAGAAAAAAAAGAGGCCTAGGGAAAAAGTATTCAAAGCCTGTGATTTTTGTTTAACTTTCCCTTCCTAAACTCATCGATCATTTTAAATAGCAATGAAGGCATGCACAAGAAAGAACAGAGAATGGCTTTGGGATAACGCTCCTTTTGGGACCTTGAAGGTTGAAGAGTTCCAACCTCACACAAAACACATGATCATGAATGACTTGCTTTTTTTAAAACCTTGATCGTATGTGTTAATACTATACACACACAGGCAATAAACATTATATCATACGGAGGTGTATTTTCCTTATTATGTCGAGATACAAAAATACAGGACTTTGCACCATGGTTCTGAAATGAAAACCTCGAAAGTATATACATATATTCCACTGGGGAAATATAGAGGAAGAACATTGGCAGAATTTGAGTATAGTCTGTCACGGAAATAATTGAAGTAAAGCAGCTAAGATCGTAATGATCTACCAGCCCCATTCCCATTCTATTGATGATGTTTTGTCTGGTCCGTTGAAAAGATTCACGATTTTTTGATAGATTTTCACAATGGGATAGTAGCATGTCCTTACCTTACGGATACGGAAGACTCGAGACACTATGCTTTTCTCTTCTTGTTCAGATTCTAGCTCAATTGTCAGAGGTCCAAATGGGACTTCTTTTCCAGGAACACTAGGCCAAAATCGTGGGTAGGCCTGTGAACAAGAAATAAAGGCAATGCTGTTATATGATAAAGAATCATTTGATGATGTATGATACGATTATGCAATTGCAGATAGTGATAAAAGGTTTCTACATATATACTGAGAAAACTTAAACTAACAAATGAAATGACGAAATACAAGAGATTACTTACCCTAGATTGGGGCATGTCATTAAGTAGCACCATGGTTGGAATGTTATAATCATAAACTAATCGCCATATATCATTAACGGTACTTTTCAGTGGCCATTGTGTAACTATATAGGCGTTAGTATTTCTGTAACCCTGTATAAAGAAAAAAGGAGTCAAATATCAATATCCATTCATTAATCACAACTGCAAAATGCGTGTAAACAGTAATTTAAATGGAATTTAGAAAAGAATAAAATGAGCATCTACGTATATGTATATGCCTTCGTAGGTTGTCTTTTACAGGCTACCATTAGTCTTAGCACAATGCGAACGAAACAAAATACATTCACCGGACGAGATATCAGATAGATTTTAATTTTTATACACCATTACGAATGTGTCTACAAGAAATATAAATGCATGTCTAGTTTAAGGTGGCAGTATTTGTTACGTAAATATCCTGTATTGCAAATTGCATGGCCACAAGGTAATAACGCTTGTATCAAATCTAATGGGGAAGTCTTATGAGTTACAGTTTCCATTATGCTGGTATGAATACTGTCGATGGTACGTAGGTTGTTGTATAAGTATCCTCGTCCATCATACTTACATCAACGTAGACTGCATTGATATAATCAGTGCTATCGTTACTGTCGTGGGTGATGAGATATGGCCGGGCTCGTTCGGCTGAAAAAAAGCCATATCAATGAATGTTAAGCCTCTCTATCATAGAACAAGGGGTTTGACGGTGGACAGTGTTTTGGTCGGTAAATACAGCTCCGGACTGTCACAAGGGACATTTGCATGGCTACTGTAGCTACCAGGCAACGTAACAGTAATTATTCCACACATTAAGAGTAGCACAGGGTAAAGATGTTTGCTCAGAGTCACTCTGTTGTAAAGTTGATATTCATGCACACAACAATGTGGCACTCATTCTTGCCATCTCTCTCTGTTTCTGTCTGTCTGTCTCTCTTCCTCCCCCTCACTCCTCCCACTCTCTCTCTCCCACTCTTTCGCCTCTCTCTCTCGCCGCTCTCTCGTCTCTCTCTCCCTTTCTCGCCTCTTTCTCTCGCCTTTCTCTCCCTCTCTCTCCTCTCCCTCGCCTCTCTCTGTGTCTCTCTCTGTGTCTCTCTCCCTCTCTCTCTCGCCTCTCTCTAGCCTCTCTCTCTGTCTCTCTCTCCCTCTCTGTCTCAGCTTTCTCTCCCTCTCTCTCTCGCCTCTCTCTCGCCTCTCTCTCTCTCTCTCTCTCTCCCTCTTCTTGTCTTTTATTATTATGTAATGTGTCACAGGAAAATGAGTCACAAGTCGCAAAAGATGGATTTTGCACATTTAGCACAGTCTTGGAGTTTGGTACATGTATTACAACTATTAAGAACACCAAACTGCCAAAAATGAATAATCTGAAAAGTATGTGGTTGAATGTGGGTGGTATTCCTGGTAGATAACACATCATTGAATATGCACGCTGCACAGTCCGTATTGGATATGGGTGAATTCTTGAGACAATGTACAATTTGCCTCCACTAATCCTCTTAAATAATCCAAATTTGAGACAAAGATAAGTATCAAAATACAATTTAACATAACATAACAGATTCTATGAATCAACCCACTACCAAATATACTCAGATATGCCTAGTATTTATCATTTTTCTGCCTAGTTCAGCAGATTGTATTAAAAAATGTAGAGCTGCCGATTGTACATTTTGGGGCAACCCGGCCCATATAAACAACTATCCTTCCACACATTGATTATGGCGACATTTTCTATTCGTCATCCAGTCAAAATTATTTAAATAGACTCCAATCTCTCCAAAAAGCTGCTTTAATGATAATTCTCGTACTCCCTAGACTGACAAGTTCAGCGCAGATACATAAGGAGCTTAACATACCTTCATTAAAGAATAGGAGAGAGTCGCATATTCTAGACCTTGCTTATTTAAGGTCGAAAAAAGTGGAAAATACTGATAATAAGAAAATTAACATTTGGGGATTGGCAAAAGGAAAAATACTCTTAGTTCCTCACCCGAAAAATGAGATATTCAAAAGGTCTTATATTTCTAAGTTGTCTTCTTTATGGAATGGATTGCCAGATGAGCCTCAATTGTTAGCCACAAGAAAAGTTATTCGCGTCTAGACTATCCTGTCGCTTTTGATAAATACTTACAAGAAGATATAAATCAGATTTAATCTGAATACATTTTTATTACAATGTAACCAAGGCCGCATAATGCCATTTCATGATCGCGATATCGATATTTGTTTAGTTAACCAATTTGTTCATTCAAATTGAAATTATTTATTTCAAACCAAAATACATTGTATATAGGGGGTGACTTTTATTCAAAGGTCGTATAATATAACATTATGATTACCATTATATTAGATGTAAGACAAAGTTTTATAACAAGCTATTGTCAAAAGATACAAACAAAAACACTGTAGTACAAATGTGTAGATTGAAAGGTAATTTTCAAAATGTAAAGTCTCAAAAAGGTTGTAACACAGTCGAAATCGCTATTTGAACCAATATCGTAGAAAATAGTTATGAAAATATTAATAATAATGAGAGATTGTAAATTTCAAATGACCAATTATCAAAAACGGTAAAAACTATGTAATGACCGAAATATGTGTAATCTATGTAAAGCTTGACATTTTCATTCCTTTATTATCGTTTCGGGCTCGTCGGAAGATCTATTTTTAGAGGTTATGTCCTGTTCTGTATATTCTTATGGAATACAAATTCTATATATAGCCCCACCATAGTCAATACGTATAAATATAGACAATATGTGCTCTCCCCATTATTATGACTTGGCGGCCAGCTTGAGTTACAACCTTGTAAAACCATACTTGATTCAATTACTGTCAGCGCTAGAATCAGGGATGCCTGATAACGTTGAGAACTTGCAGAGATAATATTGATAATTATGTCCAATGATGAATCATCTATCATTGTATATTTAAGTTTTTTGTTTTTCTTTTAGTATATTTAATGTTGATATATATATTTAAGCAAGCTAGAGACAGGGAGAGAGAGGTGGGGGGCATTTTTTTATCAATACACATTATATGGGTTAGATCTTCAGAAAATGTACAATCAGCAGATCTATATATTTAGTAAATTTTTTAAAATTAGACTGAGAAATGGGCAATACTATAGGTATATCTGAGTATATTTGATATTGCCTTGATTCAAACAATCTTTTTGGTTATGTTGGACTGAATTTTGAACCTTATTTCTGTCTTGAATTTGGATTATTTCAGAGGATTGATGAAGGGGAATTGTGCATTTTCTGGCGATTTCACCCATGTATACAACAATTTTATTTCTCAGAGGAGAAGTACAGTAATTATTCAGTTGAGACACAGGAACTGTCTACTCCTTCCAGCATAGACACAAATTTCTACATCAGATCTTCCAGGAGATTTATTTGTAAACAAGTTACGTTGACAATCGTCTATAATTCTGATTTATACCAATGTTTGGAATATGGCTTTGGAATCTGGGAATCGATTGCGGACCCGTTTACAATCCATAATGAGCGATATTAAGTTGTAATTTGGCCATGATATGGATTGTTATATGGGCACATACTACCCTATGTATCATCATGGGGTGTATATCGACCGGTTGTCTTGTTACGAATGGTTATACCGTGTAATGCAGAACAATACAGGCCTCGTGGTGGGAAAGGGTTATAGTATAACAGGAACATGATTGGTATTATTCTAATTGCGAGGGATACATCATGTTTAAAACTCGATTATTCCATTATTGAATATGAATTATTCTGCTATCAGTGCATGATTCTCCATTTGCACATACATGTACATACATACATACATACATATATACATACATACATACATACATACATACATACATACATACATACACACATAATTGTGATGCGTTTCAGGAAAATGAGTCACAAGTCGCAAAACTGATTCCTCTTGGTATCTAATGTTCGAAGTCGAATCAATACATGTACCAGATCTCAAAACCGTGTATAATACATATGCATGCATTTCGTAGCTCATCCTATAGAGTATATTTAGCTACGTTACTTGCAGTAATTTATCCATCCAGAAATATTGCAATTGCTTTTTCAAGAATAAAGATATCAAACATAAAATATAGAATTACCTATTAGCTTTCCTAATGTTTACCATCATTAGAATCGGCTTGATTCCATCTTTTCAAACATGATGGTATCTCAAAAAACATTTTTGCGACATGCATTTGTGACTCATTTCCCTGTGGCACATCATAATTGGCCCCCCCCCCCGCCCCCACCCACACACATGCACACCATCCCCCGTGTTCATCTATGAATATGGGTAAGATTTTCAGAAAATGTGCAATTGACAGTGTACACATGTAGTAAAATCTCCTAATTTAGGCTGCTATGTTGCCAATACTATGTAAATTCGAGTATATTCGGCATTGCGTTGATTCTAGCAATCTATTTGGTTATGTTGAGCTGAATTTAGAACCAGATGTATGCTTTAAATTTGGGTTATTTGACTACATTGGTGAGGATGAATTGTACATTTTCTGGCGATTTCACCCATATAGAAGTTGGCGTAGAGATGAATGCTGAGGGGAAGCCTTGATTGTTTGATCTAGTGATGGGAATACATGTACGACTCGTCTAAATGACCAACCCGTTGAGCGATCTATTGATCAATTGACAACATGGTTTTCACTTTCAGTTTTCAACTTCAAGAGCCTTCATAAATGTCCTGACGCAAATTTAACCACGAATTAAATTATTCTCAGGATATAACATTTGTGATGTGTTTCGGGAAAATGAGTCTGAAGTCGCAAAAAATGTATTTGAGGTATCGTCATATCTGAAAAGATGAGATCAAGCTGATTCTAATGACAGTAAACATTAGGACATCTAATAAGTTCTTCTATATTGTTGCGTGCATGTATGCAAAGGTTAGTAATATTTCTTAATAGACACTTACTGTAGTAAAGCAGGTAGATTTAGTTATACTCCTTAGGGTAACCTTAGACATGCATAAATATATTCAATACTCAGTCTTCAGATTTGATACATGTATTTGTGCTACTAGCAGCACTAAGGCCCCGAAGAATGAAAACATTCTGAGTAAGGGTTCTTGTGCATCACTTTGAAAAATATTAACTTTGCGACTTGTGACTCATTTTCCTGGAACACATTACATTTTCCCCCAAGTGTACACTATTAAACAATCCATCTATATATAGGCCCCCGTAGAAGAGAGGCCGTCCTTAATGCTGGATTCCTCACACAAAACCACGAGCATGGCTATATGGGTTAAATCGCCTGAAAATGTACAATTCGCCTCCATCAATCCTCTCAAATAACCCAAATTTAAGACAAAAATGAACTTCAAAATACAGTTCAACATAACGAAACTGTTATTATGAATCAACATAATACCAAACATAATCAAATATTTATCATTTTTCAGCCTAATTTTGCAGAATTTGATCAATGTGCAGAGCTGTCAATTGTACATTTTCCCACGATCTGGCCCATCATATAGGTTTTTGCCGCATCCGGTGCTAGACTGTTAAACCTTTTTTTATTTGATACATCAACATGAGATATTGTTCTGTAAATTGACAATGTTCTCACGGCCTCACCAAGGCAGCCCTCACGAGGTAATGGAATTTCCGTGGCGACGCATTTACAAGTTAGATCCTCGTGCTATCTATCGCGTTTGATGGTCGCCGCCATTACTATAACAGGCTGAATATTGTGAGCCTATGAATCATTAATTATCATCAGTGGATGGTTTCGTACACATTATACCTAAATACGACTGGGCTACCACCAGCAGGACGAGGAAACGTCCATTTTGTGAGGCCTTCCCTGCTCGCCTATACCGTTGTATAATATATGTGATGTGCCACAGGAAAATGAGTCATAATTCGCAAAAAAATAAATGGAGTATGTGATATCATCATATTAGAAAAGATGAGATCAAGGGAATTCCAATGATAGTAAATATTAGGACATCTAATAAGTATTTCTATATTGTTGTAGGCATGAGAAAAAAGTTAGCGATATCGATTGTATTGCTATATTAAGAACACTAAACTGTCAAAAAATGAAAACATTCCTATGAAGAGTTCGTGCCATTTGAAAAAATATCGTTTTTGCTACGTGTGACTCATTTTTCTGTAACACATCATATATCGCGTACTACAACTTTTCATCAGCTTGCGCTAGGATTATTTTGCATATGTCATGAATTGTCATAAATTCTTTATGTTGTAATATCCAGTATGCTTCCTATACATTTGCACGGGAGAAAGTACTGGCAGATTTGGGAAACCAATTAAAGTGAATAATTCATTCAAGTTCATTACTAAATGCTATTGTTTAGTTTAGTTTGCAGAGGCACCCCAACGAGTTCCTTTTATTCAATAATATTATTTCAAATTATAACAGTAACAAGGAGTGACTGAATTTGCTGTCAGCACGTATCCCACCCAACCAGTTGAGAGGGACTGTAAATATTTAAGTGAGCCCGTAATGATTCGTTACTTTGACTTTTGAAAGGTAATGCATGGATACAGCTTGCTCTGTGAGTATTTATGGTTCTATGACTATGACTATGCTCTTATCTATTTCTCTCCACGAGTTAAACCACTGCTGTTAATCCTTTACAAACACAACTTTTACTTTTACTCTTATTTTTACTGTTGCTCATACTGAATTACTCAATGGTCAATGGTTTCATTTCAAATCCTGGTTTATGTTTTTGAAATAACATCAACCAGGATTGGAAATGAAATCCTAGGATTCATCAGGAGACCTAAATCGGGGGGCAATGGGGGGGGGGGCAAATGGGCTGTGTGTGTGCAGGGCCTTTTTGATGACACAGGGACATTTGTTGTTGGTGATGGCATCTTTTGTTCACCATTTGATCCTATAGATCAACCTCAATAAGTGTACGAATATAACCAATAGAAATGTCTAGTCTAGCCTTATGAATTCATGACATTCAAGTGGAGTATATGTGATGTGACACAGCTGTTCCTTTTGACATCTAATCTCTGTCTCTCTCCATCTCTCTCTCTCTTTCTTTCTTTCTTTCTTTCTCCCTCTCTCTCCTACTTTCTCCCCTCTCTCTCTTTCTCCCTCTCTCTCTCTTTCTCCCTCTCTCTCTCTTTCTCCCTCTCTCTTTCTCCCTCTCTCATTCTCTCTTTCTTTCTCTCTCTCCCTCTCTCTTTCTTTCTCCCTCTCTCTCTTTCTCCCTCTCTCCCTCTCTCTTTCTCCCAAAATGAGTCACAAGTCGCAAAAATGTTTTTTGAGATATCAACATAATAATAATAATTATTTGAAAAGATGAGATCAAGCCGACTCCTACTAGAAATGCTATGTACCGCAAGAATGAAAAAAACATTCAGAGCAAGGTTTCTTGTGGATACATTATTTATATTGGAGATAGACATATTAGATTAGATTAGAAACTTGTTTATTCATCACAACTGTGAAATTGGCTCTGCTTGCAATTGCATTTTCAACCTAGATTAGATTGGATTAGAAAACCTTTATTGCAATAGGTTTGCCATAAAAAGAGCAAATCCATTCATATAGACAATATGTCAACTTATACCATCATATTTCCTCCCCTCCCTTCCGCCACCGCCAGAGCTCCCTTATAGTTAAAAATAGGTATATCACTTTATGAGTCATATTTAAAGGATGCCTGGATATTGTGGTAAGTAAAAATAATCACAGCACCCCTAGAATAGATAATAGATCCCGGATTGTCGCATTTGCCCGCCGTTATCCCATTCAGTGGGATCATAGGCTCTTGTAGCAGATTATCCCTATACTAATAAGATTATGTTATCCATTTGAGAGCTCTGGTAAAGCATATTACAGGGGTGTGTCTGGATGATTGGGTATATATGTGGCAATCTTGTTCTGATAATATGTGATGTGTTACAGGAAAATGAGTCACAAGTCGCAAAAAGGGGATTTTGAGATATCATCATAATTATTTGAAAAAAGTAGATCGAGCCGATTTCAATGATAGTAAACAGTTGAACATCTCTAGAATATTTCTATACTTAATGTTTGATACTTTTATTTTAAATATATTTAATACATTGTCCTGAGATTTGATACATGTATTCATATGACTGAAAGAGGTAGATATCCCCCAAAATGAGAACATTCCTAAAACGACATCTTCTGAGTAAAACACTTTGAAAAATATCAATTTTGCGACGTGTGACTCATTTATCAGTAACACATCACATATGTTGTGATGAATGAGAACAAAGGGGATGAACTCTAAAACAGAACACGCCCACCTTCCTGCATTAGACAGCTATACAGAACTATAAATAACGCTAGAGGCAATAAGGAAGATAGTAGGGAGGTTCAGCATGTCTAACCTATGTACGTATAAACGTAAACGTATCCGTATCTCTGATAAACAAACATACAAGGAAGAAAGAGGTTCAGCAAAACATGGTGGGAAAAACGTAACGTAACATATCAAGCAAAATGTTTCAACTTACAATTTATTTTTTATACATAAAAATGCGACGTAATTCCCAAAGCAGATACGGACACGGTTACGTAATTGAGATACGTTTGCTTGCAGAATCTCTCTAGTACTGCTGGTCATTTGTAACGGAAAGGCAAGTTGTTTATGCTAGATTTATATAGTGAATCACGCATGCAGTTCAATCCAATAGAAATGCTAAGGGTTTATCCATGTTATTTATAAGCCGTCTGCGGCTATAATAATTAAATCAAGCAATCCAGTTATCTAAATTTGACAAATTTGAAATGTATCTTCACGATTGCCTTCGTGTTAGTATTTTCACCTCAGCTGACTTGGATCAGGCTGAGAAGAGTCGGATTTCTCCACTATTTTTCTCATCACATATTTGTCAAATTACTTATTGAATTAATGTTCATTGGACAAATGATCTCTTAAGTTTAAGGTCTAGTAGGAAGGCCTGCATTGTAAAGATATTGTGTACCGTATTTCTATGTATTCATACTAAGTAATACACATCTAAATACATCTACCCATTGACCAGTCTATGCTTAGGCATCTCCAAAGCTATTTGTATACAATTTTGTTTATATTAAAATCAATGTTGTGAACATATCTATATGCACCTGGACCACAGCCAAAGCATTAGGATTCAGAAACAAATACATCTCGTGGGATTTTGAAATAAATCCTGGAATCCCATAGAGATAAACGCTTAATTGCGATGGGTGGCGGCAGATATTGGGATGATGGCAACAATTGTTATTTGTTTCTATTTCTGTGAAGTCCTTAATGGTCTACTCACGGGGTTGTAACATGATATCTCTACTTTTGCGTCGGTTCTCTGCTCTGTGCCCACCCGCGCACTCCCCAACCGTTAGCTTGGGCACCACAGCCTGTAAAGTCTGAAAATATAGAGGTAAAATGTAGAGACTTATTATAAGTTATCCATTATTGTTTTGTTGATAATTCTTCTCTTCACAATGGTATATAAAGTGCGAACTGGGACGTGTTGTTCTGCAGGTCTACCAAATGAGACCTTGGTGCCGTTAGAAACGGGTTCTGACCTTATTTTATTGCTGGATTTCTATGGAGGAGAGAGAGGGAGAAAGAGAGAGAGAGGGGGAGAAAGAGAGAGGGAGTGAGGGAGAAAGAGAGAGAGAGGAGAAATAAAGAGAGAGAGGGGGAAAACGAGAGAGAGAGGGAGAAAGAGAGAGAGGGGGAGGGAGAGAAAGAAAGTGAGAGGGAGAGAGGGAGAAAGAAAGAGAGAGAGAGGGAGACAGAGACAGAGATAAGAGGTTAAAAGAGAAAAAGATTTAGTGGAAAAAATAAAGAGATGTAAGGTTTGAAAATAAACACTTAAAATATAGTTAATTGTAAATGTTGTCATTGGAGAATGAGAGGGAGAGAAACAGGGAGGTGGATGACTGAGGGAGAGGGAAAGGGAGAAGAGAGGGAGAGTGTAAAGAGACTACTTGGAATGTGGATTAATGCCATTTTACTTTTAAATATTAGGGAGATTTAGCAACCACAACGCACCAACGCAATATTAACACATCCACTAACTATTTGTAGGCCTACATTGTTACCGCAGAGGAGATATCTCGAGAGGCTCTAGGCCAAGGGCATCTGCATTGCAGGTCTCTTGAGATATCCCCACAAGGGTAATAATGTACTAAAAGTTAGTGGATGCGAACGTTAGTGTTGTGTTGGTGCGTTGTGGTTGCTAAATCTCCCTAATGCCAAACAGCGTAGAAACCAAGTGGCAACTATCAGCAATATCGGGAGAGAGAACCAGTATAAACTTGCTTTCGTATGAATTAAATTCAATTTTGAGTAATGAAAATATATAATGCAAGATACTAACCTTAAATTCACGCTCAAACCCATTCATCTTGGTTTGAGGATCTTTGATGGCAAGTTTCTGCACGACCGCAGATAATTCTTTGGCCGTAATCACAGTAGTCCCACAATTAAGATACATAACTACTACATCGTATATAAATTCATATTGAACCTGAAATGGAAAATAGGTAGATCTAAGGGCGCAAATTCGAATATTGACCTAGAATACCATACATGTATAGCAACAAAAAAGTAGACTATATTATATGCATATGGCATGTATAGGTGATAAAGATCAACTTGAAAGCGTTTTATGTCATGAGAGTGGAAAGAACACCAACAGTTCATTCCATATACGGGTGAAGTTGTCAGAAAATGTACAATTCGCCTTCACACATCCTCTCAAATAACCCAATAATTCTATTTATTCATTAAAAGCAGCATATATAAATCGGCTAACTAACTCGTTGGTTTCAGTCACTTAAAATATTGGACTCATGGCTACGAAACTCATGCAATAACTCGTTAGTTAACCTGTATATTTATCTCATGACTCCCTGCACTCCCTCCCGTCGACATATGAGAATTCCAATGCCATAGTAATAAACTAACCTCTTATAGGGTCAGATCTTCAGAAAATGTACAATCGGCAGATTTACATATTCAGTAAAGTTTGTTAAATTAGACTGAGAAATGGTCAATACTAGGTATATCTGAGTATATTTGATATTGCCTTGATTCAAACAATCTATTTGGTTATGTTGGACTGAATTTTGAACCTTATTTTGTCTTAAATTTGGATTATTTTAGAATTATTTTATTGATGAAGAGGAATTGTATATTTTCAGGCGATTTCACCCTATACTGAATCATGTTAATTTAAGGATGCCATAATTGATGTACTGCCCCCCAAAAAACAATAAAAAAAGAACAACAAAAACTCACCAAATTTCTTATCATGTTCATTCGACAATTCCTGAGATAAAGTGCGTAGTTAAAAACATCTACATTGCGTTCCGTGGATAACCGATCTAGCATAGCGTCTAGGGCAATGAAGGTACCCGTTCGACCGGCCCCTGAACTGTAAAAACAAGCAATATTTCAAGTTAAAGTAAATATCTCTAGGTACATATACCCATCAAGTTTGAAGGATTTCAATATTGAAAAAAAATTGAAAAAATTGGTATTTCGATTTGCAAGGATTGGTGAACTTTTCTGATTGCACCACCCCCCTGTCTTTTGTAGTGCTCTGTTCTGTGTTTCATTTCACAATTTATTTTTAATACATAAAAATGCGACGTAATTCACAAAAAAGATACGGATACGGTTACGTAATTGAGATAGGTTTGCTTGCAGAACCTCCCTATTAAGACTCATATAACATAATTAGAGTTTTGATAGTTCGTTATACATATATGACACATCTGCTGATGAAATTACAAAATTTGAGAATATATAAGTATAATTAGAAGAAAAAGTGAGAACAAATTGTATTATAAAAAAATTACTTTAAACAGTCTCAGTTCAGTTAATAATTCTGGGTTTGTAAATTCAAAATTATCGTCTTGACCCAAATATTGAACTGTTGCTTAAATAATATGGCGTCTCTTCATGATTTCCTAATCAAATCACCCCCACCCCATTGCATGTTCATTTCAAGATTTCACTACCTTGTCACATTTCGCTACCTTGTGGCTAACAGTGGCACCCTGAATGGAGTGTTAAACTGTGGAACTACTTTTCCCCTCATCTAAATGTTAGATTACATTAAGTACCACTGGGGCCTTTACATTTGAATAAAAGCACAGCAGTTAATTTTCTCATAACATTTTTGGGTTTAGTGACTCATTAACATAACCCCGCCAGAATATCTTTGGATAAAACGGGCTGCAAGAGACATGACAGGTACCTATATTTAGGGTCTTAAAAGAACCTTTATTTCTAGGGCAGAATTACTGAAGTAGCAGTGACTTTGAAGCGATAAGTGGTGCATCCACACAGCAGCTGATTTTCACCCTGCTTTCCTAATCTATATCCATCTAGTTTGCTTGGAGGATAATCCTTGCGTGTGCACCCTAATTACCGACGGAGGCATTTGATCTACCGCCCTGAAACTTCCATGAACCGTTCGTTATAGGATTAATAGCATTTTAGCATGAGAAAAAAATCAATAAAATATCTATTACGTAAATGCCGCTCGTAGGGAGATTAAATATCGCGCTAACAGGATGCTACGGAGGACCATATATCGTTGTATTGAGAGATGTAAGAAATTAGCTAAGAAAAATAAATGAAATTTTATCAATATTAGCTATGTAAGGGGTATGTTGTTATCAAAGTTTAAGAAGAAATCGGGTTCACAATTACATTTTAAAAATGGATTTTGAGATACCATCAAATTTTAAGAGATATGATCAAGTGGATTCCAAAGATGGAAAACATTATTCTTAGTCGATTAAGCCGATTCTCATGCGATTCTCACAGAATTTAGTGCAAAAGAATCCTCTGCGGCGCAAAATCGCATGAGAATCGGCTTAGTGGACTAGGCCCTGTAAGCAGCATTTTGTTCATTACAATCAGATGTGGTTAGACACAGCAGTGAACGGAATACCTTGTCATTCTCCTTTGAGGTATTGCCCGTGAGCCCTTATCTTGATATGGAAATATCCTCAATTAATTATAAGTTTTCACTGTATATTGTCCATTGCTTGTTTGTAACTCAACTGTCATTTACAGAGGATTTGCTGGATAAAAATACTAAATAAAATTTAAAGAATTGTCGTTGTGATACTACAAGTCTAGTATTATGTTTTCCCCATCACATCACTCGCCATTTAAAATCACGACACGACGAAAAGCATTCCACGGAATGAATGTGTTTATATATCAAAATATCCTGAATAAAGAATTTTTATTAGAATTACAACTCAAAGCTCAACGTCATAGTTTTTTTACAGTTAAACTTCTTCCTTCTCTTTTTCTGTTGTGGCAACATACGATTCCTGAATTACAGATATTTATATGTATCTTCTCAACAACAAAACAAATCTCTAAGACTCTGTAAGCACGTTTTATGGTGGTGGTCCTTTATGTAATTTTCTTTTGATTCTGTTAAGGTCCATTCCCATTACCACGACCAGCCGGCCGATTCTTGCCGGCTGTATTACTTTATCATTGTGTTTTTTGCCGTACGGCAGCCGTACACCAGCCGTACACCAATCGGCCGTTGTAATGTGAATGGGCCTTCAGAGATCGAGGAAACGCTTGAAAACATCCGTGTAGGATACTGTGTCCTTTTCTGAATAACTATGTAATTCAAATCGATGTCATTGGCCTTAAATGAAATAAAATAAAATAAAAATAATTTCTACCTACCCACAATGTACGAGAATTGGACCAGGTTTGTTGCGTGTATAGGCCCGTATCCGCCGCCTATACTCCAATACGGCACTCGGATTTGGGCAATCATGGTCGCTCCAATTGGCAAACTGAAATTGTTTAACGACCCTTTCTTCTGTACTTCCATCCTGCAGCAGACAAGGAGAGAGAGAGAGATACCATTAGGGCCTTCATAAAAAGGTGGATCCGCTATCGCCGGGAAACAGGTGCCATTAAGGCAGGAGTTAGAGGACGACCCCCAGGAGAAATCACCAGCTTCTATAAACTGTCACTGATATGTTGACTGGGAGGAATATATCTTGTATATATAACTTAATATCATTCTATATTCCAATACAAATCTATAACAATGTGAATGATATCAAGCTAGTATCGAGGTGAAAATCATGCATCCATATATGATGCTCGATAGAACAGGGATGGCAAATGCTAAGCCCTTATGTAAATACCTGGATAAATTAAGTATTAAAAGGAATATATAATAATGAATGAATGCGTACACATGTTATAACTTCTGGGACTGCTGTAGTCCAATTAAAGGTGCACTTTCAGTTAACGTCGGTAAAACACATAGTATAAAACATAATGTTTTCTACATTTTCTTCCATTCTTTTCCAACCTATCTCAAAGGTAATTGAACCAATATTTCGGAGGATTATATCTGGTCGTTTTTGCTACAGGGCTTCTAAGACGTCCTCATCTGTATTGGGAGGACCCGCCCGACTCTTTTCCAATGATCTAGCTATGATCCTCCGAAAATCCTTTCAAAATTCTCAAAAATGTTGGTCAAATGAAATTTAGATGGGTTGGAAAAGAATGGAACAAAAAGTAGAAAATATTTAGATTTTGATCGACGTTAACTGAGAGTGTAGCGTTAATCCCATGAAGTGTCTTTGGTCTGTACTTACCCTTTTTATCCTAAATGTTCGTATATTGAAATCGGCAAGTATGTCGGTGTTATCTAACCAAACTTCTAAGTTACCGTACCGACCATGCTGGTTATGCCAGTATTTCTCACATTGTTGCTGGAAAAGAAACAAAATGTTTCATATTAGTTTTTATTGACGTAGAAAACGTCCCGTAAATAATGATTAATTAAATAGCACTGAGTGAACCTAAAACATTTCCACGCCTAATAATTCTTTCAATGGTTTAACATCGAATCATCGTGATATATAGAAAATTCATCCGGGGGATAGTGTTTGTTTCGTACGAAGCAATGACTAATAGTTTTCAGAATATATTTTATCGATATAAAATTTAATTATCTCATGTTTAGATATCGTACTTGATCGTGTAAATGTGTGATTATTCTTCATAAAAATGACATATTACCAGGTTGATCACTATTTGATGTAACGGGGTGGGTATTATACTGACGGTATGGAATGGTACAGGCTATTAGTTTAGATGAATACATCGCTCGTTCATCGTTTGAGGGAAGGGGATGAGCGTTTGTATCTAGAAGCTATTTCCCCTGCCCTCTGATAGTTACAAAAGCTCAACACAAATAAGGCATTTAGTATAGTGAAAGGCAAGTTATAATAATTCCCCTAATATGTGACGTGTTTCAGGGAAATGAGTCACAAGTCAGAAAATTAATATTATTCAAAATAATTTATACACAAGAACCCATGCTAAGAATGTTTTCATTCTTGCGATCCTTAGCTCTTCTAGTAGCATGCATGAATACATGTACCAAATTTGAAGACTGTGTATTGAATATATCTATGCATATCTGAGGTTAAACTAAGAAATATATTTAAATAAAATTACCTACTTTACTATAGTGAGTGACTATTAAGATATATCACAAATTTTCTTTCATGCATACACGCATATAGAAGTACATATTAGATGTCCTACTGTTTACCATCATTAGAATCGGCTTGATCTCCAATTTTGAAATAATGTTGATATCCCAAAAATATTTTTTGCGACTTGTGACTCATTTTCCTGTGACACATCAGATATTATGTAACTCCATCGTTTTTAATGGGTATTTTGTGTGTGTTAAGATGAAGGTCTAAAAGTTAATATATTTTGGTTATTTTAAATTCTGACAAAATGCTTTGTATCTAAACATTTCCCCATGTACAGTACATACTCTGCATGGCATTACTATATTTCGTTAGGAACGAACATCGTAACACAGCATGTCACCCTGTGTATGCATGTCAGCAGTATTAGGGAGATTTAGCAACTACAACGCACCAACTCAACATTAACGCATCATCCACTAACTATCAATTTGTACATTACTACCGCTGTGGGGGTATATCGAGAGGCGCTAGACCGAGGGCATCTGCATTGCAGGCCTCTCAAGAAATACCCACAACGGTATAATGTACTAAAAATTAGTGGATGCGTTAGTGTTGTGTTGGTGTGTTGTAGTCTGCTAAATCTCCCTATTATGGAAATCCCCTTTCGCGAGCAGCAACGCCCCAAACTCTGACAAAATCATGAAGAACATATTACCCTTGCGTGTTCAAATACATTGGTAGCCATAACAATACATCGGATGTTTTCTTGCCAGACCATCCTCCAGAAGTCGGTAATAGTGTGGCGACTTGGTCCTGAAAAAGGCAATCCAATATCCTTGATTAAAAGTCAATCCAATAAAGACCGCGGCGTAAATTTGGTTAAACAATCTTCCGGCTCGCTATTGACCTAACTGTGAAAAGTCAACACTTTAATTTCCACCCAAGTATAATGGAAGTTAACGAGGCCACCGTCTGTTAATCTAAGTATCTCCGGCAGATAACCGATATTGCGGCTTTCAATTCGATAGATATTGAGTGATACTTTTTAACGTCCTTCCGATGCATTCCATAATTCAGCATTTCTTTGGGTTAAAAACGAACATCGCGTGCACAGATGAATCAATTAAGATTAGAACCAGTGATAGAGGCGTCTAAAAGAAGTCAATTCAATGTGAGCGTCAGATAGAAATTGCTGATCTCATCTAATACTGTGGACTTTCCGACTGAAATGATATGCATCGGCTGCTGTTGCGGCCAGATTGAATATTAACAATGTAGTAGCAGGCTGAAGCGATGTTGCTGAGTACGTTGTGTGATACTTGGGACTTGGTAATCTACTCTGGTCCATAACTCAGTCAATATTAGACCTTTCTATTGATATTATCCGGAATTCTGTGCATTAAATTTCTATTTTTGGGATGTAATCTCTGTACATATATAAGCATACTGCATATTTCTTATACTGATTCCAATACTCCGCTAGAGGACTAACTCCAAGATATATTGGATGACCCTCTGCGGGGTAATCCATGTCCCCGACAGCATCAGCAGCAACAGCAACAACAACAACAGTAAAACTTAAAAAACTAGTTCATAATCTTAACCCAGCCCACAAGGCGGGTATAAGAACCTTGTACATAAAAAAGACCCAACACGGATTGTTCCCAGTGATGGGCAACTATATAAATATTGAATTGTAAAACCATAAGTACAGAATGACCATGCGTCAAAATTAGAACCTATGTTTATATAAATCTATACTACCATCTAGTAAATTGAATCCACAAATGACACCAAAACTTCAAGGGCCACCTTTTAGGCGTTGACTCACTGGTGGACTGTTCCCTCAAGCATATTGTAAATCTCATATCCAGCACGGCGTGTATATCTCCTAAATTAATGGAGTAGCCCGGCTGACGTAATCAGTTTTGATAAATAAAAGTATAACAAACAAACAAACAAACAAGCAGCGTAGGGAGATTATCCCCAATATATGTCCTAAACTTCTGGTCGCCTATATTTTACCCACACAAAGGCCAAATATGAATGAAAGAAAGAATGAAAATGTCTTTGTGATATGCTTCATTGTATGAGCGTTTAGAACAAGATAAAGAGGAAATGTAGCAGAATAGTGAAGATGAACCATAAGCATGCATCTAGGATCTGACCAACAACTCTTAATAGGGGATTTGCATAGCCGCTTGAATCTTGATTGGCATGGAATTATGGGACTAATGGTACAGTGTAAAATCTATAGAAAACATGTCATGTCATATGTCCAATGTTATACATGTTTCCATAAAACATCTTTCCTTCTTTCCCATCATGCATTTGGTTTTCATAAATCATTTATACAAGCTGTGCTATTTGTGAAAACATTCTTGCAATTGTGCAATTGTCCATAAAAATGTTGTCAAATATTTATATGTCAGATTTCAACAGAATCCATCCCAGGATGCACTGTAACAGACATGCGCACTAACACTGGCACATGCAAATCATAATTTTTGTTAGATTTGGACTGAATTTCATTCCAACATCCGTAATTCCGTGGATAGTTGTTATATTTCCTCCCATCCACTACACGACAACGCCTGGCATTGTCTTGTGGACTTCAGTGCAATTAGCTTAAGCACAATGGCGTCTGTTAGCTTCAAACAACAATATCAGATATACAGTGGAACCTCGCATAAAGACCACCTCTCTATAGAGACCACCCCTCTATTAAGACCAGCTTCTCTCAGTCCCCAATTGCTTTCCTCCTATTAGATTAGCCCCTCTAATGAGACCACCTTGCTTTGAGACCACAGATCGTTCAGTCCGAAGGGTGGTCTAAATAGAGAGGTTCCACTGTATTTCCAAATATTTGTTTGTGATATTATAGGCTTGTATTTTAGGCGGTATTTTTGGATATTTTCATCGTAAAGTAACTGAAAACATAAAATAACAAAACTAATCTAATGCATGGAAAATACAGAATGGTTAAGAGCTTCCAGTTAAGAAGAACTAATTTGACAGGTTTAATGGTAAGGTTTTTTTTAAGTACTTAACGTGTGTGGGGTGGGGGTTGAGGGGTTGGGGGGATTGAAAAAATCACAGAGAGTGTTTCTCTTTCCATAACTTTCTCAAATTAATTTTACATTATATGACACCAGTTGTAAATGTGATGTGGAAATTCAAATGTATTGTTATTACTAGTGACATTTAATTCAATTAAATTTCTTTTATTCATTACTTACCCTGAGCTGCAATATAGGCCTTTGGCTTGTTGTATGCCTGAAAAGAAAAGATTGACAGCTTAGAAACAATTATAAACATCAACTAGGCTCCAGCCATGATTGTCGCCTATAGTTAAGCTTAAACAAGTTAGACAGTTATAGGCGACCCAGGTTCTTATGAATATAATACCCAAGTGCCAAAAAAGGCCAGACGCAATTCAATTATGTTTCGGTATCGCTTATAGCTGACCAAGGCCAAGCCGTTTAGAGATGATGCAGGAACCCCTGTATTGGAGTAATTCGAATTATTCCAGTCCAGTAAAAATGGATTGGTGCGTGGCAGCATAATAATATAGGGAAAGGCGATTTCATCGGGGATCGTTGACAAAATGGGCGATGCATCCTATTCACAGGGCAACGTAGATATTTAAGAAGACGGATGTTCCCCATGTGTAAATATAGTTGAGGAAAAAAGCACAGCAAAACACAAGTGTTACGAGCCAAAAGGGAACTACATATTCCCAGCGCTTTTTATTGCCTGGCCTCACGGGTTTTCCAGAGGTATTAGGAAGATTCCGCAAGCAAACCTATCTCAATTACGTAACCGTATCTGTTTCACTTTTGTGAATTACGTCGCATTTTTATGTATAAAAAATAAATTGTGAGATTTTGCTTGATAGCTAACGTCACGTTTTCCCCCCATGTTTTTCTTTCTTCCTTTTAACGTATGTTTGCATATCAGAGATTGCATATCAGAGATACGGATACGTTTACGTTTACGTATAGGTAGAACCTGCCTAATAGCATACGCGGGAATCAAGGCATTGCTGTCAAAAATAAATACAACGTCTCGTCCCTCCGGATCTGACTTTTCTATTTTCACATTTTCACATCGTATAAAAGGCCATCAAAACGCCAAACGATATCAAAACAGAATCGATAAGATATTTCAATCAATAGTGTCTTCAGGGAAGCATAGAAACGACATCATTCAAAGTGATTAAAGATTCTTTAATTAGTTCTCAAACCCAGCCCTGCCAAAGCACTCAATTTCGTAAGATTCATTGAATATCGTTCCCTTCTATTGAATTTGGATGGCATTAATCAAAATAACACCATAATATCGCCCCAATATCGCCCAGCCATCGCTTCTTTCCAACATTGTTCCTTTTCAATTGGTATCAATTTGCACTCAATTTCAAACGATAAATATCCGTTTTAGTTGATGATTGATGCATTTGAACTGGGATACAATCTTTAATACTGTGTCCTGTCTTAAAATTCAATGAACATTTCCTGATTAAGTGTTCAGAACGCTGGCAAAAATATTTACGCCGTCTGAAGTCACGCGGTAAGTGCAACTTTGATTTGCCGGATGTACACTGCACATATGTGATGTGTCACAGGAAAATGAGTCACAAGTCACAAAAATTGATATTTTTAAAAATTAATGTTTGGTTTCACAAGAACCCATGCTCATAATGTTTTGTTTTATTTGGGTAATTATAGTGCAGGTAGTGGCATAAATAGATGTTTTAAATTTCAAGACTGCGTATCGAATATATCTATGCATATCTGAGGTTAACCTAAGGACTATATTTAACTAATTTACTAGTGACTGACCATCAAGAACTATAGCTACCGTTCCTTTCATGTATGATAAAATACAGAAGTACTTATTAGATGTCCTAATATTTGCCATAATTGGAATCTGCTTAATATTTAACTTTTCAAATATGATGATATATTTTTCGATTTGTGACTCATTTTCCTGTGGCACTGCACATATGTTGGCTTCAACATTTGGGGATTGTGAAAAATTGGCGTATTTTATCCAAGTTCGCTATGTAATAATTACATTTTTTAATTCACTGTTATAGGAGAAATTTGTTGTGTAAAATGCTGACTGGTATCTTTAATTAAATGGACGAATTTTCTGTATTGGTTTTAGATATTGAGCCCAAAAAATACATAAAGCACGAAATTGATAACTTGGTATAACAACGAGTAAAATTATATTTGTCACAATAGCTGAGAATGCAGCTTCTGTTTTTGATAAATCTTTTTAATAAATTTTGTTGGGTCTAATTACATATTCATGCTCTTCTCGTAGAACCAATTAAAAATAATCAAGCAATTTCATATTAATATGAGTAGATTTCAAGCGATTAAGTTATTAAGGTTATACATAGAGATTCAGATTTTTACAGTAGTCTAACGACACCGATAGACTTTGTTAATTTCTACATAATTTGTATTTTTGAAATTTTTCCTCTTTCAGACAACAATAAATATGCTACACGAATAATAAAAAGGAGGACTTTTCTTTCGAAATATTCAAATTTGTACAATATGATAGTTTCACGTACACAAACGAGGAAGCATAGTTATAGTCAAATCGAGCATCAAATCAAGTTGTAGCAATTACATCAAATTTCACCTATACCAATCACTATTGCTTTTTAAATAACATTTGATTCTTTCCCAACTTTAACATCAGAAATGAATACAAGATACTCACATCAATGTAGCTGGCATTGACATAGCCTGAGTTGGGAACATCTGGAAGACAATCTAACGTCACTCGGCAGTGGTCGTCTGAAAAGGGAAATAAAGCAACTATTTTAGTGTGTTTTCTCTACGACCAGCCCTTCAATAAGTCTCCTAAACCGGCACTTCTCCCGGATCGCTGGGACCACCCGTAGTCACCAGGCAACAAAAAGCAATAGTAGAATGCCTCTTCTGCCGCTTTCTACCAGAGTTGGCCGGTATAGGCAGCTGATTTTATAATCCATTCACAAAAAAACATCGACAAAATGCTGTGAACGCTCACAACTGGTATTTGTTATGAATGTCACATGGCAAATTAACGACCACCCTCAGTTTATATGAGTTGATATAAATTGTGACTATGAATGTTACAGTCACAAATGATATTTTCTGGCGGTTTATGGGCCAAGTCCACCATTGTCCTCCGATGGCATTCTTTTAAACATCCCCTATCTAAGTGTCCAAATAAAATATTGATCTAAATCATTGGTGATATATTATCATTGGTGACATAGTAAAGTGAATTATGGTGTGCCTTGATAATACAAATCTGACAGAATATAGCTATAAACATCGCGAATCATTTCCAACAACTCCATGTTTACGATTAGTAAACCACTTTCTGAAAGATATATTTGCAACGCTCACATTTTAACTGAAACCCATTGACATAAAATTGGCGAGGAGAGGTAGAAGTGTGTCTTTTTACAGGGGCGGGTGGGTGGTGTTTATTGCACTAACTTTGATTAATGTTTCTCCTGACACGCTTGTACTGCTCGCAGCTGTTTCCGTGAAGAACACTAAATTGTTAAGGCGACCGCTGGCTAAATATTTTCTCTGCGAAAAACGGGTTAGTTAATAAGTAGAGGAGCGTACTCCGTCAGTAGAGAGGCAGAGAGAGTGAGAGAGTGAGGGAACTTAATAGCGGATTTGCATAGCCCCCCATTTTGAATCTTGATTCGGATGGAATTATGAGACTAATGGTATGGTCTAAAATCTATAGAAAACATGCCATGTTCATCATGGAATATTTAACAATGTTCTAATGTCAATATCCATGTGTTATGTATGTTTCCATAACACAAGTCCCCATTTTTAACATAATCGATCCCAGGATGCACTGTAACAGACATGCGCAGTGGCACATGCAAATCCCCTATTGGTCCTAACTTTTGTTTCAAAGACTGATAAACAGTCAGTGTTTGGTCTTTACAAACTTTAATTACAATCAGAGATTCTTATTTTCCGTAGTGAAGGAGGATACAGGAAGACCAGAAAATCGTTTCTGATATATGGCTCCTCTTTGTACATCACCCTTAGGTGCAAATGAAGAATACTTTGAATTGAATTGAATATTATGTATGTGTAATAAGCTATATTCTATTCTATGGATTCTAATCATTTTTATGATAATGTGAGTTTGATATCTATGATTCTTGTATATATATGGGCAGGGAGGTATATATACAGAGGAAGTGGAAGCCAGGTTCCATGCATGGTACCCCAATACTTAAGAATAATGCCACTACAGCTTGTGGCACTGTGAATCAGGTCCACCCACCCCGACCCCCATCCAATAGCCAATCAATTTTAAAGCTATTTCTAACTATGTGACTGTTATAGTGTTGCTGGGAAAAGGCAATCATCCAATAGCCAATCAATGTTAAACTTATTTCTAACTATGCGATTGTAATGGTATTGCTAGGAAAAGGCAATCAAATTTACATGGGCCACCAATGTGTCAAAGATTATATGCTGATGGAACAACTTAGCTGTTGTTTACTGATTTATGATTAAACAATATATAGCTAAAAGTGGTAGCAGGATACTTTGTCTAAATTCAACAGCACTGCAACACCACTTGGTAACACAATAACACAACCCTGACAATCATGGTCCTGTACGATCAGCCCTTCCACAGACTTCCACTCCCTCTGTATATACCTCCCTGATAAAGGTTAACTAACAAGTTGGTTGAAAGGGCGTGAATATTGCACGAGTTGAAAATAGACAAAAATTGAGTCATAAATATGAATTTTACCGGTAATCTTAGCAAAAATAACAAATTGGTTGCCATGACAACCCCACATAAATCACTAGTGAAATACGCACTTTGCATAAATCACTTTAGATACATTGTTTTCAGAGCAATGCATGTATAATAGATTCATAAGAATTAAATACAATACATCATATTATAAGTGTTATATTATGGCTCCTATAGTTACAATCACCACACGAAACTGTCAGTATAAAACCCATGATGTGGTTTTCAAAGCAATAAAATACACTAATCATGGATTTATAGATGAGAAATTATATCTCTCAATTATGGAACATGAATATTATTCATACATGTTAAAACCCACATCTTGTCGTCTTGCATAACTATGATCATAAATTGAACCAATGCTTAGCTAGTTCTTGACCGGATTATCAACTTACAATGAATAAACAATATCCATCAATAATTCATATCTTTAATTTCGAGTCCCACGATAAGGGAACCTGAATAGTATTTATATTGGTGAAGTTGTGAGAAAATGTGCAATTCCGCGTCACCAGTCCTCTCAAATAACCCAAATTTCAGACGAAAATAAAGTTCAAAATACAGTTCAACATAACCAAACAGATTGCTTGAATCAATGCAATGCCAAATATACTCTGATTTACCTAGAATTTACCAAATTGCAGCCTAATTTAGCAAAATGTATTAAGTGTGTAGAGCTGCTGATTGTACATTATCTGGCGATCTGACCCACATATATCTATAGAAATAAACAGATGACCCCACCTCTTTGTTTGAATCCAGCATGAGGCTTAAACTAAGGCTATTATCATAACTGTCCTGTGTTGAGAAGAGAAATAGAAAGAGCGAAGAAGAAAAGGCTTCCAAATCTGCTTCAGCGTTATTACCAGTCACGTAAGGGCGAGCAAGCTGATTGCTGAGCAGACTAAAGGAGGTATTTCCCCGCTCTAGCCCCCTCCCACCTAGTTCTACTTAGCTTCCTGATATACCTCATTCACCCAGGGGTGTATCCTGAACCCTCAAGGGGGAGAAGGGGCGAAGGGGGGGGGGGGGGTTAAACAACTAGATTCTGCCCATACACCCTTCCCTCCAAGGGGTGGAAGTGAATAGAATGAATTATAATGAAATAAAATGATAAAAATAGGACCTCTTGGGGTGAGGAAGCCCTGTTAACACCCCCACCTCTACCTTCTTAAAAGACAGACCCTTCCTATTGCTGTTAGCTTCATTCCGGCAGACTGTGACCTTCCATTCTAACCGCTTCTCTGACCAGTAGATTCTAAGTCGACCGACCTCTGTCTTTAGCCTTATGTTTATTACAGTACTTCATAGCAGACACTGCCTTAGACGATGGAACTTTCATGGTCTGCCAACAAAGTATGTTCTGCACTATGACCTCAGACTAATAGAATCTTGTTAATATTTTTTTTGCCCCATGAGCACATGTCTTTATAAGCTTTATGGTCCTGATGATGGGAAATAGTCCCAATCACGTCTTGGTTTGCCCTAGAATACAGCCTTGAGGTTATGATAGAATCTAGTTAAAAACTATCAATAGTTCTCAGCCAATATTATGTGATATTTGAAAAGATACGATCAAGCCGATTCTAATGAAAGTAAACATTAGTCCATCAAATATAAGTACTTCTTTATTTTAAGTCTGATATTTTTATTTTTGAAAAGAAATATTTTCAATATATTTGGGTAGACATGCATAGATATATGTAATACACTGTCTTGATATTTGGTACATGAATTCATGCTACAAAAGGCGTTAGCACCACGAAAATGAGAACATTTCTACAGACATCTTGTGATTAAATCACTTTGAAAAATATCCATTTTGCGACTTGTGACTCATTTTTCTGTAACACATCACATATAGAGAAAATCATTCAGTGATAGTTTCCTTACACATAAATTGTGATGTGTTTCAGGAAAATAAGTCACATGTCGCAGAAAATCGATTTTGAGATATCATCAATGATAAGAAGTGTTTCTATATTCTATGTTTGATATATTTTATGTTTGAAAAAGATTTGCAACATTTCTGAGTGGGAAATCACCAGTAAAGTAACACAAAGTACTCCATAGGATGACCTTTGAAACACAAGAATATATCTAATACACTGTCTTAAAACTTGGTACACAAATAATCTGGATAAATCACTTTGAAAAATATAACTCTTGCGACATGTGATTCATTCCCTGAAACACATCACAATTATGTACCTATAGCCTAGTCATAGGTCACTAACCAAGATCTCTGTCTAATCTCTCTCTTGACATCAAAATCCCAACTAGCTTAAGGGAACCCAATAAAAGCAACATACTGCCTGGGGCAAGCAGAGGGCTTTCTTTCACCTTAATTTTGTGCCCCTCTCTATGGTTTCACCACGATCTGCTACAAAGCCCTACCTTAAAGAATTCCCCCTTTGACCGAACAGACAATTAATCGTCACAGTGTTATTCGCTTTCAGTTACGGGAAACACTCTGTCTATATTAAGAATATTTTACCCGGGAGGGGAAAGTAATTTCTGAGTAAAGTGCCTCTCTGGCGAGGCATTTAGATCATTAGATGTCTAAATTGTAGGCCAAGAGCTGGGTTCTCAACACAACGGTTAGCAATCAGAATCAAATGAGATTGACCAGTGTTCATCCGGGTATATATGCCATAGCCCTGCTGGCTGGGTGGGTGAATCCTACCCTATGGTAACCCAACATTAGCCCCTCCAGATCAGCCGGCTCTGTTCCCACGGTATAGTTTTTCCAATAGTGGATTTGAATGTGCCATTGCGCATGTCTGTTACAGTGCATCATGGGATGGATTCTGATGAAATCTAACATATAAATAGTTGACAACATTTTTATCAAAAATTGCAAGAATGTTTTCACCAATATCATAGCTTTATAAATCATCTATAAAGATTAACGCATGATGGGAAAGATGGGGACTTGTATAACACATGAATAGTCACAATTAGAGCATTGATAAATATTCCATGCTTCACATGGCATGTTTTCTATAGATTTTATACTGTACCATTAGTCCCACAGTTCCATGCCAATCAAGATTCAAAATGGCGGCTATGCAAATCCCCTATTCAGCCTGAACTCCAAGCCACTCTCTGTGTCTACCTCCTTCTCTAGAATGTATGTTTATTGTAGTCTAAAATACAGGTAGGTGCTTGGTCCATGTGGCTATTGTTGATTGGAGGAATATTGAAGTAGGTAAAGGTGCTACCTGAGTTCTTACATGCTACCGTATATATTGCAATAAATTCCTGGGTACTGGTGCTTTATGGAAATTAGTCATAGTTCTAGTTTACCATCGTAATTCTAATAAGTAATAATTAATGATAATTATGATCATAAAGTGGTTACCCATTGTTACGTCATCATTACGTAACATGATGTAACACCCCCACCCCATCCTTCTCCCTTCCTACGCCCCCAACCCCTCTCCCTTCTAATCCTAGTGGATGATTTCACCATATACGCAGACATCACACGTTCAATCATATTCATAGTAAATCACAAAGGTTAATTACTCTTAATCACCTTTGTCCATCCGGCTTTATTTTCTGAACATAACATGTTTTATATGACTACTAAGATCTCATATTCCGCCAATTACATAACTCCCACTAATTGCTGTAATAACTCAGGCTCCAGCTTTCCTCAGATTGGTGAATAGAGAGATTTAGACAATAAGTTACAAGAGCTGTATATATGTGAAGTGTTATAGGAAAATGAGTCACAAGTCGCAAAACTGATATTTATTCACAAGAACCCTTGCTTAGAATGCTTTCATTTTTGGAGTTCCAGGACCTGCTAGTAATATGAATTCAGGTACCGAATTTCAGGGCTGTGTCGTAAATATACACATGCATTTCTAAGGTCATCATATAGGGTATATTTAGCTACTTTACTAGTAAATGTCCAACGAGAAATATTGCAATTTTTTTTTCAAAAATCACATATCAAACTTAAAATATAGAAAAACTTATAGAATGACTTATTGTTTACTGTCATTAGAATCGGCTTGATCCTATCTTTTCAAATGTGATGATATTTCAAAATCCATTTTTTGCGACGTGTGACTCATTTCTCTGTAACACATCACACAAACGGCGTAACATACATGTATCCTTCACCGTTACGTACTTGCGCATCCGGCAAGGCGTCGTAAATTATGACAGGAGCTGAGAGAGCAATCCTAGTGTCTCTTGACATTCACATAGACTAAAGCTTCTGGATTTACCTCGGGGCTTTAGGGAAGAAAATGGCACCCGAGCCTCTCTTTTCCCCGCCCGAAAACGCCCAACCGTGGCTCCCTTTAGTGCGCTAGCTGATGTACGACTGCACAAGGAAATTCCCGACCTAAACAAGGTTTGCGGATACAAATGACTATGTTCTTTTGTTAGAATTATAGGGATTTGAGCGAAGATGGTGTATTGTATTAAGGCAAGGGAGATCCTTAGACTCGATTTCAATGTTGGGATTATTAACACTGACTGACAGCATTGTTTTACTGCTTACTTTTATGTATAGATACATAATACTATCTTTTGCAAATCTTGTTCTGATAGGACCAATACCCTGGATAGATAAGTATATAACCAAGAGGGTAGATTTCGAGTGTGTACATTTCTAAAAAATAAACAACCAAAAGCTAGTACACTCTATATGTTAGATGTTAAATTTAAGGCCAATAAAAATATTTTAAAAAAAAATATACGCGTCTTGTAGGCAGAGGCTTTCCATACGGTTAACCATTGCGGGCTTTGATATTTACTGCCTACAGGACGAGTATAGAGTGTATTGCCCTTAGTGTTAACTGAAGTGGTAAGTAAATAACCCAGAATGTATATTTCGATATGTAGATTTCTAAATTAAAACCATATTTTATGGACAACAGAGCCTTTGATAACTGTCAGTACTGTTAAACTTCTGAAACCATTATTGAACGTATTGGAACCTAAATATATATTTATTTCATAAAGGTAATTAGTTATTATAGATCATAGATAATTAGGCCATTGATTATAATGTGGTTAATCACCATTACGTAATAATTGCGTAATATGATATAACATTCTGAAATGAGAAAGGCAATAATAACATGTCTTCCGAGTAAAATGCTGTTCATTTCGTAGTGTGATTTATGATATATAATATTATGTGTTTGGCGTATTCATTATAACTGTTTATAGCTGTAAATAGAAAAGTACTTGCCTCGGAATTACCCCTTTTATTACTTAATTATCATAGCAACATGTTACAATTCCTGCTTCCCTGTTTATATATATATACACCTCGAGCCTTGTTGATCTATATTTCATAGGTCTGCTGATCTGTCCTCATTACAGCCTTAATTAATAAAGGGAATCTGATCCTAATTGTGCCACATAACGCCTTAAACAAACTGGTAACATTGCTGGTATAAGACAGACTTATGGGTCAGATTGTCAGAAAATGTACAATCGGTAGCTGTACACATTTAGTAAATTCTTTAAAACTACCCTGCAATTTGGTCAATACTATAGGTAAATTCAAGTATATTCGGCATTTCATTGAGTCTAGCAATCTGCTTGGTTAGGTTGAACTGTATTTTGAACTTTATTTTTGTCTGAAATTTGGGTTATTTGAGAGGATTGGCAAAGTTGAATTGTACATTTTCTGAAAATCTGACCCATATAAGGGCAAATCCTGTCTGTGTTTGCTATTACATATGTGATGTGTTTCAGGCGAATGAGTCACATGTCTACAAGATCTCTTTGTAGGAATGTTCTCATCTAATTAATGCTCCAGGATCGTGTATTAGATATATCTATGTACTTGAACCTCATCCTATAGAGTATATTTACCTACTTTACTAGTAATTGTCCACCCAATGATATCAACGATCCTATAGCTACACAGTGTAGCTATAGGATCGTTGATGATATCGCAAACCGTTGTTTAAAAATAGAAATATCAAACATAAAAATATAGAAATTCTTGTTAGCTGTCCTTATGTTTACTATCATTAGAATCGGCATAATATTATCTTTTCAAATATGATGATGTCTCAAAATACATTTTTTTGTGACCTGTGACTCATTTTCCCGAACACATCACATATTGTTTGCTACTCTTTACCTTGATGGTTTACTAATTAACTAATACGCATCGACAAGGTTCCTACACTTTTGGTTAATTCTGCTAAATTAGACTGAAATTTGGTCAATACTAGGTAAATTCGAGTATATTTGGCATTGCATTGATTCTAGCTATCTGTTTGGATAGGTTGAACTAGATTTTGAACTTTATTTTCGTCTGAAATGTGGGTTATTTGAGAGGATTGGTGAAGGTGATTTGTACATTTTCTGAAAATCTGACCCTTAACGGCTTTCATGGTCTCGTGCATGTTCTATCTTTTTTTCTTCTCTCATCTCCTTGGCAAAGGGTTCACGGGATACCGTAATCTCTCGCACTAGGCGAGACTACAGAAGAGACAGGAGCAGTTGTTTCTTTTTCGGAGTGGTGTGAGTGGAAGTGACCATGCATGGGGGCAGGCGGAAATCCATATTTAGTTTTAATAGGGGATTTGCATAGCCACCATGTTGAATCCTGATTCGCAAGGAATTATGGGAGTTGTATGTCAGTGCCAACAATAAAAACGCTCCATATTTATCATGGAATATACACCATAGGGGAGTGTTGCTGCCTTTGAAATATAGCACGAGGTACGAGTGCTATATTTCAGGCAGCAACACGATGTCATTAGACTGACCATGGTTTAAGTACTAAATATACACCAATCCTCGAATGGACATAGCCATGTACTATAAATGATATGATAGAAAAAGTTTTCATCTTTCACATCATGCATTTGGAATCCATTGATCATTGATAGAAGAATTAGTTTTGTTGAACATATTTTGGCTATTTTGGATAAAAGTTTTGCTAAATACTTGTTTGTCAGATTTAGTCAGAATCAATCCCAGCATGCACTGTAATAGGCACATGCAAATCCTCTATTAACCCGATTGTCCACGTTCACAACAGGGGATTCTGATATTCGTGAGCTACCGAGCAAAGGACACCGCAAATGAATCTAAAGAAACATCAGTGATCACTCGTAATTATTTACAAAAAAAACCATATATGTATCACCTGCATAACATTTATGTATACATGTATGTTTTTATGATAAAGGATACCATAGATCGACATCTAGGATGAATCTAATTTTCCTGCATATATTTATGTTTCTTTTGGTGTTGTGATCTTACCTCGCAAGCAAAATGCGCCGCTCTGTCAGCTTTCATTGTGAAGGTGAATTTTCTTAAGAATTCCAAAATCGATAAAACCCTGGGAGTGAATTAGGTGATTGAGGGGAAGGAGGTGGTAAAGGGGGAGGGGGAGGGTGGGGGGGGGGGGGAGATCACTCCCTTTACCGTACACTACCGAATCCACAACCCATACCGTAAATCTGGCAGACAAGATCCAAGTTGTGCATGCTAGGATCGATATTGTGGATGAAAGACCAGGAGCGGGGGGAGTAGAAGGCAACAGCTCAGAACAAGCCTTGACTCGAGATGAAGGTCGAGCTTACTGCTTGAAATAAAGCTTTCGCATCCTTCTCAAAACTGTGCCAAGATACCTCGAGATAGTGTCGATAATCTAGGTGAATATAAGGGCCGTATACAGCGCATATTTATATATATTGTGTGTAAATAGATACAATATATATATAGATATAGTCCAGTTTGCTGCCATGCTTCCTTCGATATGAGAATTAATAGATTTAGCGAAGTTCATTCGGGGATGTAAGTATATAACAATAGCAGTGCTCTCTCCATGTGCTCCAAGCTATAGTTCATGTACTTGGTGTGTAACCCAAAGCTCCCTGAATCAATTATTCATTACGCAAGGTTATTTAGCATCATGAATGCCACTTTTCCAGTAGACAAATGAGCAGATAAAATCCACTGCCAACTTTACTGTGCCATTGGAAATGCAGTTGGCTGGAATCTAAAAGCTTGCCCTAGCTGCAACCACTGAACGGCTACTTAATTTTGGTAAGCATTTCACCAACAATTCCCATATTTATACTACTACAGCATATTTATTTTTATATTTATATTCAGCCCAGTAGATATAGCCAAAAAGATGGCAACAAATTTGATATGAACGGTTTGTTTAAACGGTGTTGGGTCCTTTGAGAGCCACTTATTAACAAACTAAGTCTAAAAAAATTAGGTGGGGGAACATGCCAAAATCGAAGGGCAAATGTCAAGTTCACCCAAAATATGAAGCATCAAAAATATTCTGCATTTATGTGCATATATGTAGATGGATGCATTAAAAATAGAATTTTTATTTTTTGCACTCATGACCTATGATAGGTCCTTCATTTTGAGTGAGGAATAATTATATGTTTTACACAAATCATTACGATTGTCCTTGTTTTTCGAACACGTCTTCCTCCATATGATTTCTAAACATAATAATAAGGGCCATTTTACAATAGTTTATTTCACACAATGACCCAAAAGTCGTTGGCGATAGAGGCTCTTTTGTTTATAATTATTGAAAAAGATTGAATGTTAATGGCTAAACTAAATTTTAATCCAATATAGATACCTGGACCGCGACAAATCAAACACTGTATATTACTTCATTACTCTTCTGTATTGTATTTTATTTCGTTTCATTTTACCTTCCTTTATTATTGTTTAAGGATTATCGGGAAGACCTGCTCTGACATTACCCTATTCTGATGTAACTGTATAAAATCAGAATAAGAATCTCACATATATGTGTTAATGTAATTTTAGTAGGTAAGCCATGGAATCTCTCCCCATTTGCTGATAACAATGACCAGGGAGTAATTCCAGGCAGCTCAGACACTTGACTGCACGAGTAACAATGGATTAATCGGGTTGTTTCGCAACCAAGGCTCTTCGCATAGAATAGGGGATTTGCATAGCCGCCATTTTAAATCTTGATTCGCAAGTGAGTTAGGTTCTAATGGTACAGTATAAAATCTACAGAAAAGAGCATGGAATATTTATGAATGCTCTAATGTCAATGCCCATGTGTTATACATGTTTCCTTGCATGGCACACGTCCCCATCTTTCCCACCGTGCATTTAGTTTTGATAGATCATTCATAAAAGCTTTGATGTTGGTGAAAACTTATTGCAATTTACGATAGAACTTTGATATTAGTAAAGCATTCTTGCAATTTTCGATCAAAATGTTACTAAATGAGAAGAAATGTATTGTTTCGCACCTGTAACAGGATTAAGCTGAATAAAACGATGGAAAGATTGTATGAATAATCACAAAGTAAAAAATCGGTGAAAATGTTGACGAAACCTTTTATACTAAACGAACCCTACTATTACATTTACTATTACCTTCGTCACCAAAACTGTATTGTCACTGTGTAATATGTAATGAGTATTGTAAATCTCTTTTGTATTGATATGGAAGTTAATGTAAATGTAAAATGTATATTTTTTCATAGGAGATGAGACCTACCACATTGTGGAAATCTGCCTAATAAAAATGTTTAAAAAAAAAAAATATTTGTATTTCAGATTTCGTCAGAGTCCACCCCAGGATGCACTGTAACAAACATGCGCAGTGGCACATGCAAATCCCCTATTGTTGCAATGATATCATTCAAAACGCTGTGTTACATAATTGATCACGTCGCACTATCAGATCAAATGTGTGTTCAATTTTGGTGCAGGGAACGCCCAAGCTTATTCAACCTCCTCCAAGTGAGAGTGCATTCATAGCTGACACAAATATCTGGGTTTATTATTGCTTCCCACAATCTTTGCTCACACCAAACAAGGAGATGATAATTATTTGTGATGCGTTACAGGAAAATCAGTCACAAGTTGTAAAATATTGGTTTTGAGATTTCACCATATTTGAAAAGATGAAGTCAAGACGATTCCAATGATAGTAAACATTAAGGACATCTAAGGAGTGTTTCTATATTTCACCTTTGATACATTGATATTTGAAAAAAGAATTGCAATATTTCTGGGTGGGCGATTACTAGTAATGTAGCTGAATATACTCCATAGGGTGACCTTCGAAACGCAAGAATATATTTAATAGACAGTTTTCTAGTTTGACACATGAATGTATTCAAAGTAAACTTTCCAAAATGAGACCCTTGCAACAAAGAGGTCTTGTGAATAATACACTTAAAAAAATATTGACCTATTTTACTGCAACCCATCACATTTGAGTGTAACACTTGAAAGTTTCGTGCTGCTATCATCGCTGAAAGTAGTGAAAGTAGGAATTGGCCGTTGTTTCCCCCCAGTTTCTGCCATAATATCGTACAATTCATAAACTCGCTATAGTTAGATGTAGTGGCCCGATAATTGAAACGCCATCAGATGATAGATTCGCAGGCCTATGCATACCGAGCTCCAAGACAAATATCTCATTATTCCGAGGAGAGGCAAGCCATCAAACATCGATGTTAGCACAAGAACGTAAGAGAAAACTACAGGTAATAGAACTAAGGTTTTCCACACAGAGAAAGATCAATGCACAGTGCATGTTTCTCCTGCTTAGATGTGTATTATACACTTGTCTAATCGTACAACACCCCCACAATTGTCTGTCTGATGTATTGTCATACGCAGGGAATATTATGATAATTGCGATGTCATCCAGAAAAATGAGTCACAAGTCGCAAAATTAATATTTTTTTATGTGTTTTATTCGCAAGATCTTTTTATAGGAATGTTCTCGCCATTGGCGTATGTACCATTTAAAGTCGTATGAATGTATTTACCAAATTTCAATTGTATATTAAATATATCCTTGCATTTTTAAGGTCATCCTATCCTATATATATTTAGCTACTTTACTAGCTCTACTTTGTCCAACATCTTTTTCAAAAATACAAATATCAAACTTAAAATCTAGAAATACTTGTTACCTGTGTGTGACCCCACGTCATGATAATGTTTCATTGTACGATCTCCTACATTTCATACTTGATCACTCTTATTTTACTTTGCTGTATAAACATCCTGAGCCCAAACTTAATCAGGCTATTGGCAAGTAAAAACTCAATTTCACTGAAAGTATATCCTCTAGGCTTTCCTAATTCACCATGTGCAACATGCGATTGTTTTTCAATAATTAATTTACTCACATGGGAGAACTTCGGGGTATGCGTTCTTTTTCCTATTCGCCGGTAGTAGGGCTACATCGCACGATGGTTCCGACTGAAGTCGGTTGAGGGCCTATAATAGAAGAGATAAACATTATTGTAGTGCTTATATAATCTATCCTCCCAATTTACAGAAAATACAAAATATATGGAGGCTTTGAAATATTACATTTTTTAATGAAATAATGAAGTATAGAGGGTATTTACGAAAGTAGAGAGAATACTTCAGAGGGCACCGTTTTAAACCCAAGGAATTATGCAGTCAATAGTAAACAAGCTAAAAGATATTTATCAATATATCAATATTGGATGTAGCACTTTCAACATAAATGTGGTTTGCCTTAGTAAACGTCAATAGAAAAACAGTAAAATACAGCAATAGAAAAGTACAGCAACCTTATCAACAAGAGATTGAATAAAGAACATGTATGTGGCACTAAATATCAAACATAATGACATAAATTTATTAATATTATTGCATGTTGCTCTTTCAATGTAACTGTGGGTTTGTATTAGAAACATATATAAAAATGGAAAAGTACGGCAATAGAAGAAATACAACTTGATCAACCTTAGATTGAGGAGGAATCTTGTCGGTGGGTATTAGTAAATTAGTAAACCATCAAGGTAAAGAGTAGCAAACAGTATGGGATGAGTTTCAGAAAAATGAGTCACAGGTCGCAAAAAAAATGGATTTTGAGACATCATCATATTTTTAAAAAAAAGCGATCAAGCCGATTCTAATGATAGTAAACAGTAGAACATCAAATAAGTTCTTCTATATTTTAAGTTTGATATTTTTATTCTTGAGAAAAGAATTTTAAATATTTCTGGGTGGACGATTACTAGTAAAGTTGCTAAATATACCCTATAGCATGACCTTAAAAATGGAAAGATATATTCAATACACAGTCTCGAAATTTAGCAAATGCATGTATACGACTTAAGGCGATAGATACCCCAAGAATGAGAACATTCCTGCACAGATATCATAAGATAAGATAAGATAAGAGGTTTTTTATTTGCCTTTAAAGGGGTACAAATACAGTAGTAATTGTGAGTTTTATGTTTCATGTGAATACAGTTTCATGTGAATACAATACTTTGAAAAATATCAATTTTGCGACTTGTGAATCTTGTTCCTATAACACATCACGTATGTCGACTCAGCAGGTGACATTTACTTTGAGCAACAATCATTATCAACCCGATGAACTTTTACCTGTCAGCTTAGTGGAAACGAACCAGAAGCTCTAATCATGTTCTTCCCCTATTCAAAACCCAATCCATTAGCTGTATTAAATTTATAATACACTCATTCCCTAATAGGATGTAACGTATGTTACCCCCAGGGAAACATTGAAATGAAAGAATACAAGAGACTCCACTCCTGACTGACGCTAGTGCTCTCTCATTGATATGGGTCAGATCTTTAAAAAGAGTACAATCGGCAGATCCACATATTTAGTAAATTCTGCTAAATTAGTCTGAAAAATGGTCAATACTCGGTATATCTAAATATACTTGATATTGACTTGATTCAACAACCAGTTGGACTGTTTTTGAACATTGTTTTGTTCGTAAATTTGAGTTATTTGCGAGGTTTGGAGAATGCGAATTGTACAATCTCCGGTGATTTCACCCTTAGGATTGAATTAAGGAGTCTGGCAAGCCTGGGAATAGACAAGCTCGACACACTGGAACTATTGTATGGACTTGGCTGTGCTCTATGGGTGTTATTTGCCAAATTCGATGTATAATGAATATGGGACAGAGAGAGGTATCAAGGTATAAATTATTTACACACCGATACCGATGGTAGGAAACGTATTGAGGAAAAGGCAGAAATAATCCAACATAAATAGCAAGAACACAAATGGAGAATGAGTCATATTATGTAGGAAATAACCTTTCCTACCACTCATCGTTTGACCCACTTTTAAATACTGATCTTTAATTATTTGATTATCTGATGTTAATTATCTGAAACTGAAACTATAAGTAATTCAAATTGGCAACTTCAATATTTTAGTTGACATATCCAATATATATATATTAACAATTTAATTTGTTAATTCCATCTTCTAGAGGTATGTAAATCCTGATTGATCAAGATCGATAAAACGATGTTCTGACGATGTTTTGTATTCACTTGGATGGTTGTGTCTTTTGTGCGCGCTGTAGTTGATGAATTTAGCGGATTTAGGGAATCTGGGGCTTGATTTTACTAGTCATGACTAGCTGTATCAAAGGTATCTGCTGTAAATACTATTAATCCTCAAATTAGCCATTCATTTTATCTGTAACTGATTGTAACTGATTGTAAGTATTCTTTCAATACTGGCCTGGTTGAGCTGGAACAACTGACCTGCAGAAGCTTTTGACCATTTCCTGTATTTTTTACATGCATAAAAATACTTATATATAACATCTCATAAATACAATTTCATTTTAGGTGAAACATTGACATGAATGACAAGAATTATGCTTTGTGTTCATTCGGTTGAAGAATGAACACAATTCTCACAATGAAGGCCCATATTCTTTATTAGAATTCCGACATGTTTATGAGTGAGGGGGTGTCACCAATGAGCTATCTCTCGCCCATATTTCTCTATCTATGATGAATAACCTGACCCGTTGGAAGCAATCCTTTCTGCTTTTCAATGCCCCAGTCACAGATTTCTCATTTCAGGAGACCAAGCAACTGGTATGAGTGTTTGTGGGCGGACCCAGGATGATACATAAGGGGTGGGGGTGGGGCTAGGAATGGGGTGTGTGTGGGGCAAACCACACCCCAGGCAAATACAGGCGGTGATATCTAATTATATGGTGTTAATATTGAAACTGACGTTTAATCTTAAATATTGGGTGGGCTTTCAGGCCTCATTGAAACAATGAATTCAAGGGAGTGAACCATCCACTCTCACCAACTATGTATATAATATAATAAGATAAATTTAAAAATAGGCTGTAATCTTCATTATTTCGTTTACTGCATCCACATCATCACCTTACATATACCTTTGATTTCACCTTTATCTAGATATCAAATTATATAAATATAAATTAGGTGTGTGAGTGAGATTGGTTGCTTTACGCCCCTATCAACACATTTAAGAGTGTTTTATCAAGGGCAGGAGAGCTGAGAGGGAGGCAGTTTATCATCATACCCAGGAAAAAGAGATAGATAAGAAGGAAGAGAGAGACAGAGAAAAGAGACAGAAAGGCACTTTATGGTCATACCCAGGACCACTAAATATAAATTAAATATATTTGACTGATTGAATACCCTTCACTTTTGTTAAATGATCGTTTCTCAGGGCATGATGAAAAACATCCCCCTGGGTGAGATTGCTTATTATATTAACCTGAATAAAGAATTTTGAACAAAAAGAAAATATGTGCCATGTATACTGTACTATTCAATCACTTGCTTGTCTCTTGTGTTAAATGTAGGCTCAAATTATACAGGTGTATAGGTTGGCAGGAAAAAGAGAAATTTAAAAGAAGACATTTAATACTACTAAGGAGATATTGATTCATTGTATCGAGTGACAATCATGTTACAACATTGAAGTGTTCCCAAGTTTCTCTGACTCTGTATCAATTGTATTATCAGGAGGTATTTAGAACAACAGATGTATCCTTTGTGATACATCCTACCTGAATAACATTATTAATAAAAAAAACGTAAATCAATACGGAGATAATATGTGTTATGGCACACAACTCGAATCCCTAATTAAATCAATGTAAATTAATAACAAAAATAACAATTTTGATGATAATTCAATTAACTATATCATAAGAAACAAACAAATTATATTCTCTTTCAACAACAATTGGGAATTTGCTATCACCTGAAATGCCTTATGTGATAGGAAAATATTAGTCTTGACTCGTTTGTTCACAAAACACATTTCTAAATTTGTGAATTTCACACTCAAACTCGATCATAAAAGAATGGAATTTGAATTTCTATTACCTCATCGATTTTGAAAATGACGTATACATATGTACATAATGGCAATACTATTGAGAATTCCGACAAGTGTAGGCCCACCTCCAAATTGTACTGTCTGACAAAATATACTATTCGTTATATTACTCTAAACTCGTAAAAATTAACATTGAAGGGGTCCATTGTTTGGCAGCAATAAGGAGGGTATGTGATCCCCATATAGACAAGGTGTGTGGGTGTGGATGTGGGTGGTGGGAGTGTATGGCCGGACTATAGCAGTGAACAAGGCACACGGGTCAGATCGTCCTAAAATGTACAATTGACAGCTCTACACGTTGATCAAATTCTGCAAAATTAGGTGGAAAAATGACAAATATTAGGTACATTTGATATTGAGTTGATTCATAATATCAGTTCCGTTATGCTGAACTGTATTTTGAGCTTCATTTTTATCTCAAATTTGGGTTATTTGAGAGGATTGGTGGAGGCGAATTGTACATTTTCAGGCGATTTGACCCATTATACATGTATGAGCGGGGATGACAATAGGTTGCGTACACTACACGCCTGTGCCAATGGATGTGTGGGCTTTGCACCAGTTGACCAGTTAACCAGCTTTTTCCGGGGGGAAGGCATTCTTGCCGCAACCTGTCATTTCTCTATGGTAACGTTTGGTTAGGCCTCAAACCGTCTATTCGTCTCGCAAAAGCCAAGCTAACGATTTTCTGTGGGGATTTTTCGGATGATTAATTCTATGGGCTTGGATACGGAGCTAGAAGCCGGCTACTCAGTCATTGATGTTTTTAGCCGCTATCGATGCTGTGCTGTCCTCATGATGTGACCCTCTCGGTTACATCAATGGAGAAGCCTCATTAAATTTATATCAGATATGTTTCAATTTACGACGCGATTATACGCGTTGGCGGCAGCGATGCGTTGGCGGCCTTGTTTTAAAAGCCTGTGCAGCGTTTATAACCATTTACTGGGTTAGTGGTGCTAGCGCTTGTGTTGTGATGCTATGGAGGGAGGGAGGGATGGAGGTAGGTGGGGAGTGAGTGAGAGTGAGCAGGTCTGAGCGACTCCACCATTCCCATGTATGGCCACTGATGAGAGGAATTTCACTTTTGATGGTGAGCTATTCATAGCGTTAGTATTTCCGCTTGGAATATTCTGTCCACCGCCGCCTAGTCGTAAACTGTCATAAGCTGTAAAAACTTACAGGCATTGTTCATTTTGTTCAGAATTTCTTGTTTGATTTTGATTTGATACCTTCTTTTGTTCGGTGATATCTACTGATAGTATATAGCTCTTTCAGTTGCGATCATAAATTGGGAGAAATCCATAACAAATAAAGTGAAAATATATTTATATCAACATACACTCCTTAGTAGTATATGCAATTATTATTTATAAGACATTCATAAGTGGCAAAGTGCCAAATGGGGAAGGTTTTTTTCCTCCAACATTGTCGGCAAAGGTGCTAATTAATATCCACACCTTTCATACGTGATATGAAAGATTAAAAAGCCATCATGTATAAGAATCTCTCTGCTTGGCTTACATTGTATAATATCCTTTACCCCAAAATAAGCATTTATGAAAATATTTGTTTCACGTTAACACTTAACGAATTAATGAAATCTCACACATGATTTTTTAGTGCGAGTGAACAGAGCGCATCTGATGTATGTGATCAATAAAATACAATAGGGGGATTTTCATCAATACAATCCAATAGGGGATTTGCATGTGGCACTGAGCATGTCGGTTACAGTGCATGATGGGATAGATTCAGTTCAGGTGTGACATACAAAAATCTAGCAACGTTTTTATCGAAAATTGCAAGAATGTTTTCACCAATATCATAGCTTGCATAAATGATCTATAAAAACCCAAATGTATGATAGGTAAGATGGAAGCTTATGGAAATACTATATAACACTTTGATATTGATATGGGAGCACCGATAAATATTCCATACTAAACATGGCATGTTTGTTTCTATATAGAATTCACACTGACACACAGCTCCCATAATTCCATGCGAATCAAGATTCAAGATGGCGAACATGCAAGTCCCCTATTGCCTGTATCGTTTAGAGCATTTCACGGTTCACTTCAACACTCCCCTGGATTTCGGAGGTATTTTCAGGTCATTAACATTTAATATATGTACTCAAATAAAGCTTAGGGACGATTCATTGAGGCTTTACGTCTCTCATATATATGCAGATGACATAAAATCCATCACGCCTTGATTGAAACCACACCATCAGGGATGAGTGTATCAGAGGCCACCGACTTGTCTCGATCTATCATTTTACCCAAGCCCTATAAAATGTTGTGGGTATTCATTCTCATTTCCTATGGTGCCTGTGTATTATTAAGTATGGATAGAAATCAATCAGCGCACTATAATGAACCACCTCCCGCGCCGCCCCTCTCCCTTTCCTATACGCCTCCATATGAGTAGTATAGGGAGTTGCGGCGTTGTTCCAGTGTAGTAGTATGTATACCTACGCCATGCGAGTAGTATAGGGAGTTGCGGCATTGTTTCAGTATAGTAGATGTAGGCCTATACTATATCATAGAACCGGGAGTGAATTACTACTCAGTCCAGCCCCAAACCCTCAGACCCTCAGATAAAAATGGCATGTCAGTGATTGGACGCCTACTTCGCTAACCGGTTTCTAGGTCTAGGGTTAGGCGTTCTTATGTGATTATAATGACATTTTACGGTCTTAATGGAATTATAATGGCACTTTGCGGTTTGATGCGAGAGGCTTTCCCTCCGGTTGAAGGAACACTCTCATCTTTGGGCCTAGACTGTACTGTATGAACTGAAATGGATCCTGGTGCTAAATTGCGAGGTGCTATTTACCTTAATGAAGATCTTATTCCATTCTATATCATTGATGTAATTTGATTCCATAACGTCTTAAATGATTTTCGCATTGTATCAATACTATATTAGCCCATTCTAGTGCTCGGAGCCATTCTGAAAGATATATATATAATAGTATATGGAATTTTTAATTATTTTACAATACGTTGAGTTCTGAAGATTTTGAACACGCAAACTCAATATGTCAACTCATATCTTATTGTTGAACCAAATAGCCCCAGAAGAATGATTAACATGATTCCACACTAAATCATCTATAATTCATAAGGCACATGTCCATAATTAACTTTCTCAATGCTCATCGTGATTATCTCTCAGTATTTAATTAACGCTTGTGTGATCTTACATCAGACTCCCTGACTAAAAGTCCCATATATTACACTGTGTATCTATCTATATATATAGCCGTAGCCTTCACTACTGGGTGTGGTAGTGAGAGTCCTGGTTCTCAGCCACATCACTCTGTTCTTCTATCATGCAGGCTTTTCTCTGCAAAGCCGCGCAAATCCGATAAATTGTGGATTATTGTTTTTTCCTGTTCAGCCATAGATTATGTGGCCCGCGCCTTTTTACCGAGGGCAAGTCAATAAAATACGGCATGTACTTTTTGTGCTGGGAAAATACCCCTTTGAACCTCCTGCATACGGCTGATGGCTCGGGGCTGTTTTGTAGATTGAATTGTAATCTTTTCAGTAACTTAGTCTAGGCTCAAAGTTGAGAGAGTCCCTTCAAATTGAGGGAAAGCCTCTCGCTCCAAACAGCAAAGTGCCATTATAACTTCATTAGGACCTCAAAATGTCATTATAATCCCATTAGGACGCCTAGTCTTGCGCCAGGAAAGCCATTAGCGCAGTAGGCGTCCAATTACTGACATACCAATTTTTATTTTATCTGAGAGGCTCTGAGCCTAGACTAAACTTAATAGACTAGGCCCAAAATGGAAATAGATGGATATTTAAAGTGGTTGAGGCGTTTTATAGTAGAAGCATTACAACACTTGTTCTTAGACAATTAATATGTGCTAATTCCAAATCTGGCGGATGACAGAGCATATCGTCAATATTTTCAAGACGGCGGCCATTTTTCAAAATGGCCACTTATTTTAAGCTGTATTATCTGTTTATTCATAATAGCTTCAATAATATTTGAGCTAGATCCTTCAAATTTTGTGTAGAGTTGAAGAAGTTATTGTTTAAGTACCCCAATAAATATTGGTGACCTTTCTTAAGGTCAAGGTCATTTGTAATGAGGTCAAATGTCAGATATCATTATTTTTGCTGTATAATCAAACAGACAGAGGGGCCTAACTTGCTGAAATAGGTTTAGACTGATTCTGGCCAAGGAATCTGTTTCAATGATATCAATCTAGGGTTAGTGACCAATTTAAGCAATCCAACATGGCCTCCATTATGGCTGCGAAAAAGGTCAGAAGCACTATATTCTGCAGTAAAAGTTACTTAAGCACCACCATAGATAGAACCTTTGAGAGAACCTTGCAAAGAGACCTCTCCCAAGGCTATGGTTGATTTTTGTCCAGGAAGTTGTCTGAATAATGTCAATCTGACATATTTCAGCATTTTTAGCCCATTGAGGATGGGGGCAGTTTACACATATTTTGCCTGGCTGACGGGGGCCCTTTTCCCCCTTTTTGGACTTCAGGACGGGTGTTTAACATGAGGTTTAGGGTTTAAAAACACTTTAAGAATATTTTCTTCAAATAATATGTGTCATTATATGTACATCGTTTAATAGGTGTAAACAGTTATTGATCATATTTTTTCATAATTTCTAGAATTTGGTCTTCAATAATTAAAATAATGGGTCTCAATTGGGTGCAATATGGCGACAACCTTGCTCCAAATTCACTTTCCAGCTTTTACGTATGTTAGTTATGACGTCATCATTATTGTCTCCATGACAACATACCTATAAAAATATTTCTAGTGTGTTTGTATACATATATTTCAAATTTCATCAAAATCCGTTCATGTTTTATTAAGTTATGCCCCCTTCAATTTATACAAAAAATTTATGCCTTGAGGCATCACCCCGTCCCCTGAGCCAAATTATGTGTGATGCCTTGAGGCATCAGCCCGTCCCCTCAGCCATTTTGATGTTGATGCCTTGAGGCATCAGCCCGTCCTCAATGGGTTAGATTTCCAAGATGGCTGCCAATATGTCTGCCCAAATAGTAGCTTCATTAATAATCATCGGATTTTGAAGTGCAGCACACTGAAACATAGGTTTTCAGGGGTGCAGAGTTCATTGAACATGTCTGAAACAACTTTGGATAGAATATTAAAAAGATAGTTTTGCCATAGCACCCAATATATTGATCAATGCATCATAGCTGTATTCATTATAAAGATGAATGAAGCTTTTAAAACAAATTCACAAGCAAAGACATTAGTGACTTGGCACTTCCAGACTAATGCTATATAGTTTGGCGCTCCTTTCCTTTATAGGGAAGGGGGACAATGGAAGGGGGGGGAAAGCCAGATGCTTTGGTCATTAAAGTAGCTTAATGTGTTATTAAGCACTGCCTACCTATGATGGCTAAGCTAAGACAGGAGGAATTGTGCCCCAATTGGGCTGAGGGGGGTAGCAGAGGCCATGACCCAGCAGTTATTTTTATGAGGATGTTAACTGATTAAAAGGGACTAGTGGAATTCCTTCTTCCACACATCAACATCAGAGAGAAATCACCACATTATAGTTATCCTGCCATAAACTATACATGCACTGTATTGTGATCAGACATGGGGCATCATTGGTATTGAGAATCCAAGGACCCTAATCCGACAAATTTATATTGATAAACTTTCTAAGGTTTCTGATATGTGCCAGCTTTCATGTAGAATTCTTTGTTAATAGCTTCATCATGTCCATTGAGCAGATGTAAGATATGTTTCTTGACCACATTATAACAGAGTAAATTTTGGTGTTAGCACAGCTCAATGTTATCCTTATATCACCCTTCCATTGCAAACATAAGAGGAATTAACAGTCCAATTCTGATGTACTGCAAAGAACTTGATCACTTAGATGGAGACTGTTCACTGTCAGTATCTGGGATGAAAACCTTTCCAAAGCTGTTTGTTTTCATACTAAGAAAGTAAGTCCTGTAATTTGTGTAGAAGCAGTAGGCCTACTATCTACAGGGATGAAAGTTGTCCTGCAGTTGATGGATTTCCTTCAATCATTACCAAAATGTGTAATTCATTTCCCATATCAAATGTTGTTCATCAATGGACAGAATATGTTCATCAATGGACAGAATAGCTTGTCCATCTACCCCAGAGTATTCCCAACCCTTGCATTGGAACATATGGAGAGCTATGTACCAGTAGTGGCCTGTGTCACTCCCTTATCAGCCAAGGTTTTGCCAGGAACACAGTGGAGTGATATCACTGAATTGCTGGTGGAATTCCTCTGTAGGAGAGCACCATGTACAATGCTATTAGGGCACATACCATCAATTTTGAATACCCCAACTTGCATCCCTGTACCTATTATTTCTTTGATTGGATGTCCTTCCTTCCTTTTCCACCTATTGCCTTCTTTAATGGACAGTGGAGTGTGTCAATCAAAAACAACATCAATACAATGAAAGCAGCACCTGAAGATTTATCTGACATATCTCCAAATGTCTGTCTAGGTTTCTGTCTTACACAAAGCAACGAGGCCTTCACCATCAACAATAAGAGCTGAATCATCTGGTATGTCTTTGAAAAAACAATCCCTCAGTATAGCTTATCGTCCTCTTCTAGGGTTGCCATCTGCTGCTGCTAAAGAAGGAGGAATTAAAGCAATTCTGCTGAACCCAGATAGCTAGATAGCATGCGAATGTAACACCAGTGGCGCTGTAGGCTGCAATATCTCCCAGTAGGCTAAGACAGAAGCTTCCGCCGCCCATGTTCGCGGCCGCCGCTACCCGCGAAAACGGTGATAACCCCAGCAAAAAATGTAAAGATGGTCACATGATTAATAAATGTGAAAAGAGCATATTCTCAGCTATCCATAGGTATATAATTTTACGTATTTGAAAGAGTAGAGCCCGAGCAATGACTGTACATGGTTAACCATGTTTAGGCCTACTCTGTTTCCTAGCTTGCGGGAGCCATAACCGGAAGCTCCCACCTTAGGAAAGGTAGAAAAGCTAGGTGGCGTGACTGTCGGATAATGTATTTTTCGCGCTATCAAAGATAGGGAGAATTCATGGTACCTTGGGATATATCAAAAATCAGACCTATGCTTGAGACCCATCACCCATCATGAGGGAACTAGGCCTTTTGGTTAGACCAACTTGATCGAATTGCTTCACATTTCCATCTCTGTCACATATATTGTTCCCCACTTTGCATAGTTCAGGTGGCGGTATCTATAATTGGTAGAAATACGAGAGCATTCCACAGGTCATCTCCCTGGGCATATAATTATATGAATTGAAGATTTTTCTCTCAATTGATTCAAGTTCTTGTATTCATCACATATAACAGCAGCAGGATATTGATGAATTCTGTCCTATCTATCAAAATATGAGTAGATTTGGTGAGGCTGTGTACATCCATCACACAACAGGGCATCTGCATGTGTGACCAATGATTAGATACTAGTTGTAATAGCTGAAAATGCACCTTTAACTTTCTTTCTCTAAATAGTATGCTGTATCCTTACCAGCTGTAATCTGTAAGCTAGGATTGGCTTCCCCACCAATCACAAACCATTGAAGTTTGATATCACCAGACATTTCCCTGACAGATATTTGACAAATTTCTGAGGTAGTATGATCTTTGTCACCTTTTAGGAAAACTTAATTTTAGTAGAGATCTTGCATTGATTCTGACCATTTAACTACTTTTATCCATCTATGTTGTTTCATGCACAATATCTTGCATGTACCATGTTTCCCTGGAAGTGAAAGTCATAAGCAATATGTGTTTTCTTGAAAAAAATCAGTTCTTCAAATATAATTCATATCTTTATAATGATTACACTTGTGATGCACTGATTAATAAGTTAATTGCTATGGCAACACTGTATCTTTTTAAAATACTATTTAAAGTGGTTCTAGACATGTTCAATGAATTCCTCACCCTTGAAAACCTATGTTTTGGTATGCTGCACTTCAAAATCCCATGATTATTAACAAAGTTACTATTGAGGCAGCCATATTGGCAGCCATCTTGGAATTCTAAAAATGTTGTAAGATGTCAGGTTAACATTATTTGGACAACTTCCTTGAAAAGAATCAGCATTAGCCTTATTAGTGATCTCTTTGCAATGTTTTCTTCTCTGTCTGTTTGATTATACAGTAGAAATGATGATATCTGACATTTGACCTCATTACAAATGACCTTGACCTTGACAAAGGTCACCAACTTTGGACAAGATAATTAATAAATATTGTCTCCACCCCTACACATTTTTAAAGAGTCTAGCTTAAATATTCTTTAAGCTATAAAGAAGAAACTGGTAACACAGCTTAAAAGTAGCCACCATTTTTTTAAATGGCCGCCATCTTGAAAATATTGAAAATTCACTCTGTCATCCACCAGATTTGGATTCAGCACATATCAATTGTCTAAGAACAAGTCTTGTAATGCTTCTACTAAAAAACGCCTCAACTAGTTTGATTTTCTGAAAATGGGCCTAGTCTATAAGTTCATTTGATAATTCAAAATCATTTAACAATGTAAAAACCTCTAATGCACTCTTTTACATGTCTTCATTTCTCCATTATGTAGTGATAATTGATCCCGATGAACCATCGCTTGTGTATTTATATTTCACTTGATGTCTTTTGAAATTTAACTCTTAATTTGTAGTTGTAATAGGTCTCTAAGACAAGAGCACGCGCGCCTAACGAAATGTGTTTCTTGTACATCGTATATATGATTTTCAAAAACTCATATAGTGATTGTATATGTATACCGTAAACAGTATATGTATACCGTAAACAGAGTAAACAAAGCACCTAAGAAAACTTATGACAAAGATTTGATTAGATTAAGTGACAGGGCCGCTTCTTATCGAGGACTAAAGTAAATATTCGAACATCATAGATATGTATATATATATTTGAGCTATATCCATTCTAGAATAATTATTTCTGAAAAAAAAATACTCCAGGTATGTCTGAGAATAACGTCGAATGGGATGTAATGTCATTTGCTGAATGAAAACTTGTTCAATCAATCAAAATTAGACGGAATACATTCGGTTTAAATGACTTAACAGAATACATTCGGTTTAAATGACTTAACAGAATACATTCGGTTTAAATGACTTAAAATTGAACATCAATATTACCTATTGTTAATCAACATAGCAATTATTGTATCCCACGTGCGTGTATAGTGACTTTATGGTATAAATGGTGACAATACTTCTTAACAATGTGTGTTTAGCGCTGTACTAAACACAGCCTTAATGAACAACTATCATGCGCTTATGCCCTTAGCTTATTTTAAACCTCTCTAAGACCTATTCATTATTCGCGCTCGCTCTCTCTCGCTTTTAAACACCTTATACATTAAGAACATTAGAGGATATAATATCTTACTTACCGGGGGATTTATCAGACGAGAAACAGCCTAATTGGTAATAGATGAGGAATAAGTAGAAGAAATATATCTTTTAATTAAAGTTTAAATACCACTTGATCACTTGATATCAGTTCTTCTGTCTAGATATATTCACTTCTTTATGAGCTAACCATTTGCAAATGATAGTAGAAGCCGCTATAGCTTTGTTATTACTAAATCACACAGAAGGTTGAAGATGACGGATGGGATTATAATATTCAAACACAAGTTTTGACCCATAGACTTCGGAGTTCATTTAATCAGGTGTATAGCAGTAAATTCCCATGGAACCAGAACACAGAACTGCATGAAGTAGAACGCAGATAACCGTGACGTAGAACACAGATAGCCGTGACGTAGAACACAATGGATGCGTTCCATGAAGAGATCTGAGTCTTCTTCATTGATAAGATTCATAATTTATATCATGGAAAATCCTCAGTTCTTCCCTACTACATGTACGTTACTCCTTTGTCGAAATTGCAAATCTATTTAGCTCTGAGCTGATTACATAAACATAGCATCAGTAGATCATAATAAAATTGAAATATTATACAAGATACGGGAAAGCGCTCGGTCATATCTGGATGTGTCTGCTCGTGTTTGTAGAACATTGAACAGGTCTAGAATAAAGAGAGCCAGTCCTCGAGGGGAGGTTAATCTGACACTAATTCAATATAACTTGTAACCCTATCAGTGGACTTTTACTCTGTCACAAGTGACGCCTGAGAGGCGAGGAATTTTATCTCTCATGTCTCCAAACAACAACTATATGAAGCCAGTGATAAACAAATACCAGACCACCATCGATTGTATTATACTTGAAGGTCGCTTCTTTTTATCTATGATAGGTATAAAAATACTTATGTGTGATGTGTTCCAGGAAAATGAGTCGAAGTGTTTTATTCACAAGATCTCTTTGCAGGTATGTTTTCAAGTTTGGAGTATCTACTGCCGTAGTCGTATGAATGCATTTACCAAATTTCAAGACAGTGTATTAAATATATCCTTGCATTTCTTAAGTCATCCTATAGAGTATATAGCTACTGTAGTAATTATCCACCAAGAAAACTTTGGGGTTTTTTTTTCAAAAATAGAATTATCACACTTAAAATATAAAAATACTTATTCGATGTTCTAGTGTTCGTCATCATCTCATCTTTTCAAATATGACAATATCCCAAAATCCATTTTTGCGACTTTTGACTCATTTTCCCTGTAACACATCACATATACATTATATCAAGCGACAAAAGAGAGTTTTTGTATGTATAACATCATCATCATTGTAGATCAATGATATAGGTACTATAGCAGACACAGAGGTGGGTAATGAGGGCTTAAATCAGGCCAGTCGATGGAACATGCTGCGCTAAAATGGTAGCCATGTTTTAGCTTTCCAACACGAAAAGTGGATCCCGTGCGCCAGTTAACTATTGGTATTCCTCCTCCTTGGCGTGGAAGAAGTTCATTATCATTCAAACGATTGATATGCAATTAAGGGTGATGTCACTGGGCCCTCTGTAATCAGATAGTTACTGTCAGACTGCTATACTATTGTATGGGTTGTATTGTACGAGTTGTATTGTATTGTATGGGTTGTATTGTATGGGTAACTAAATACCTTTGTGTATATGGAGCATACTGGATTACAGCGTCGATCTGGAATAGGGTTAGGCTATTCAGAAATAGAAAACGTAACTACCGAGTATACATACAGCACTTGGTTCTCGATTAAATCGCGATCCCCCCCCCCCCCCCACGCCCCCTCTCTCCCCTCCATCATCCATCTCCTTTCTACTTAATACTCTAGGACTTAATATTCTAAGGTAAATGGTTCATCACTATTTTATACCTCAAAGGCAAAATAACCCGTTTATCTATCTATCTATCTATTTCTCTATTCAAATTATAATAATAGGACGCAGGTACAATCCACCCACACAGCTTGGGACGTATAAGTGAGTTGTAAGGTGGCTGTTGTTGTGTGTGGAATATGTATACATTCTGTATTACTCATTACACACACAGCTTGGGACGTATAAGTGAGTTGTAAGGCAGCTATTGTTGTGTGGAATATGTATACATTCTGTATTACTCACTACACACACAGCTTGGGACGTATAAGTGAGTTGTAAGGTGGCTGTTGTTGTGTGTGGAATATGTATACATTCTGTATTACTCACTACACACAGCTTGGGACGTATAAGTGAGTTGTAAGGCAGCTATTGTTGTGTGGAATATGTATACATTCTGTATTACTCACTACACACACAGCTTGGGACGTATAAGTGAGTTGTAAGGTGGCTGTTGTTGTGTGTGGAATATGTATACATTCTGTATTACTCACTACACACAGCTTGGGACGTATAAGTGAGTTGTAAGGCAGCTATTGTTGTGTGGAATATGTATACATTCTGTATTACTCACTACACACACACAGCTTGGGACGTATAAGTGAGTTGTAAGGCAGCTATTGTTGTGTGGAATATGTATACATTCTGTATTACTCACTACACACACAGCTTGGGACGTATAAGTGAGTTGTAAGGTGGCTGTTGTTGTGTGTGGAATATGTATACATTCTGTATTACTCACTACACACAGCTTGGGACGTATAAGTGAGTTGTAAGGCAGCTATTGTTGTGTGGAATATGTATACATTCTGTATTACTCACTACACACACACAGCTTGGGACGTATAAGTGAGTTGTAAGGTGGCTGTTGTTGTGTGTGGAATATGTATACATTCTGTATTACTCACTACACACACAGCTTGGGACGTATAAGTGAGTTGTAAGGTGGCTGTTGTTGTGTGGAATATGTATACATTCTGTATAACTCACTACACACACAGCTTGGGACGTATAAGTGAGTTGTAAGGTGGCTGTTGTTGTGTGGAATATGTATACATTCTGTATAACTCACTACACACACAGCTTGGGACGTATAAGTGAGTTGTAAGGGGGCTGTTGTTGTGTGTGGAATATGTATACATTCTGTATTACTCACTACATGCAAAGCCTTTCATGACAACGAGCGCAGCATCATTTCCCAAGTGAACACCAACATATACGACCACTCAGACCAAGGGCGGGGGTGCCATAGACAGCCAAGCTTGCATGTATGGGTCGTGATTTGGTTAACACGAGTTTAGGTCATATATAGCTGTGGGCACACCTTAGTGGAATATATGTATCAGAGCGTATCGGAGTCATACATCCTATATGATTGAATTCCATGTAATAGAAAATTCATAATTTTTCTTAACAGATTTCTATTCAGGTATTATACACATCAAAACACTGAGAATCATTGGGAGTGGTGCATAATCGCAACTAAATTTCAATGCCTGCAATTTCCTAACTTGCTTGTAGTTAATTTTCCTGCAATTACGATAAAATATAAGATTTGTAACCCTTTGATAATATGCTTGCAAGCTCTTACGCAGTCTCAAAGGTTACATCAACAAAATCGTAAATACATAATACTTTTCCAAGGACTTGGACAAGGGTAGTTGTGATGGCGTAGGGGGTCATCACAAGGGCTTGTAAGGAATTTACAAAAGCTTACCAAAATATGCATATAATATACATAATATGCGGCAAATGAGAATTTTGAAAGTAGAAACATGTATATTTATTGCACTGTAACTAAATGTATATGAGAAGCCATGATTTAAACCCAAAATACCCAGGCATATCACGACCTGCACATTCATACAATCCGTGTTGTCATATTTCCATCTTATAATAAAGCAAATAAAGCATTTCTCCACTCAGCTCAACTGAAGCCTCTCCGCGGGTACCTGTTGACTCCACACACCCCGCCATTATGGATTGTTAGAGTCGGTCCCTATACTGTACGTTGGTATTTATGGGTCGTAATGTCAGAAAATGTGCACTTCAACCTTCACCAAACCTCTCAAATATCCCAAATTCAAGACAAAATGAGGTCCAAAACACAGTTTTACATAACCAAGCAGATTATTTGAATCTAAGCCATACCATATCTACTCAGATTGACCTTGTATTTGTCACTTCTCAACCTAAATTAGAAGAATTAACTAAATGTGTAGACCTGACGATTGTACATTTTCTGACGATCTGACCCATATAGTGGCATCTCTTTAATCCGTAACCCTCGCTATTGTGGACACTTTAGCCCAGTCTCAAGGTGGTTTATAACGGAGAGGAGCCACTATACATATGATACAGCATATGAAATATGTGATGTGTTACCGAAAGATGAGTCACAAGTGGCAAAAATGGTATTTTTCAAATGGCTTTATCACAAGAACTCCTCATGGGAATTTTTTAATTTTTTGACAGTTTAGTGTTCTTAGTAGTAGTGATACATACATGTAGGCCTACCAAATCCCAAGACTGTGTGCTAAATGTATCTATACGTTTCTGTGGTCATCCTAAGCATTATATTTAGCTAATTTACTAGTGATTGACCATCAAGAAATGTCACTAAAATTTGTATTAACCATAAAATACATTGAAGTACTTATTAGACACCCCACATGTGATGAGATTTCACTTGGTCTCACCATTTCAAATATGACGGTATCTGAAAATTCGTTTTTTTGCGACTTGTGACTCATCAAATATATAAATAGATAATATGTTTCGTGTTCTGAGATCTATAAACACTGCTGCTAACCATAGACAAACTCATTGGTACCCACTTGATACAATACACGTTCAGCTGGCCGACTTAAGTACGACAGAGTCATAGTAATTAATTACAAATATTATTTTACTGAATCTGAAAGAAAATCTCAGTCGGGCTCAAAATGTCATGTTTACTAAGATTACCGCTGAAATTCAAATTTATGACTCGATTTCTTTCTATTTTCTTGAAACTCTTTGGTTTTAGTCGCTTAGAATATTGCCCGCTCCTTCAACCAACTCGTTAGTTAACCTGTATTTAATATCCTTTCCCCACTCGTACTACTCATATCTCTCCCTTCCTCCATCCCTCGCCCTCACTCTCTCTCTCTCTCTACGCCTTGGGAAGCCATGAGGCATTATGTTCATTCAAAGGTTATCACCATGCCCACACTGATGGTGAATCCCCACAGTGCTAAGGCCATTGTGCATAGTTTGTCGTGGAACGAAGTCGGGCATGAGGCCCTGTGGAACAACAGCCAATGCCTGCCCCACCAATGTAGCCCTGTGCAATGCTAATGCATGGCGTGGGGTGCAGTGTTTGTGTAGGTTGCAGGAAACCCTCCTCCTGTATCTGCCTTATAATATCCAACCCTGTGTTTATATGACTCTCCTGTATCTGCCTCATAATATCCAACCCTGGGTTTATATGACCCTCCTGTAATTGCCTTATAATTAGTAATTAGGGTAATGACGAGCTTGGGTAAATCTGATGATGTATTTTGTGTTTTAATTCGGACTGATCTCTGTACATCCCAATATCATGTTCTTCGAAAACTGGTATAAGTATTATAGGATACCCCAGGAAGATCTCAAAATTAGAGAGGCTGGCGTCCTTTTCTGGAAATATGATGTAGTGCTCGATTCAGAATAAAAATACAATATATATATATATAATATCCAACCCTGGGTTTATATGACCCTCCTGTATCTGCCTTATAATATCCAACCCTGGGTTTATATAACCCTCCTGTATCTGCCTTATAATATCCAACCCTGGGTTTATATGACCCTCCTGTATCTGCCTTATAATATCCAACCCTGGGTTTATATAGCCCTCCTTTATCTGCCTTATAATATCCCACCCTGGGTGTATATAACCCTCCTGTATCTGCCTTATAATATCCAACCCTTGGTTTATATGACCCTCCTGTATCTGCCTTATAATATCCAAACCTGGGTTTATATAACCCTCCTGTATCTGCCTTATAATATCCCACCCTGGGTTTATATGACCCTCCTGTATCTGCCTTATAATATCCCACCCTGGGTTTATATAGCCCTCCTGTATCTGCCTTATAATATCCAACCCTGGGTTTATATAACCCTCCTGTATCTGCCTTATAATATCCCACCCTGGGTTTATATGACCCTTCTGTATCTGCCTTATAATATCCCACCCTGGGTTTATATGACCCTCCTGTATCTACCTTATAATATCCAACCCTGGGTTTATATAACCTTCCTGTATCTGCCTTATAATATCCCACCCTTGGTTTATATACCCTCCTGTATCTGCCTTATAATATCCCACACTGGGTTTATATGACCCTCCTGTATCTGCCTTATAATATCCCACCCTGGGTTTATATGACCCTCCTGTATCTGCCTTATAATATCCCACCCTGGGTTTATATGACCCTCCTGTATCTGCCTTATAATATCCCACCCTGGGTTTATATGACCCTCCTGTATCTGCCTTATAATATCCCACCCTGGGTTTATATGACCCTCCTGTATCTGCCTTATGATATCCAACCCTGGGTTTATATGACCCTCCTGTATCTGCCTTATAATATCCCACCCTGGGTTTATATGACCCTCCTGTATCTGCCTTATAATATTCAACCCTTGGTTTATATGACCCTCCTGTATCTGCCTTATAATATCCCACCCTGGGTTTATATGACCCTCCTGTATCTGCCTTAAAATATCCAACCCTGGGTTTATATAGCCCTCCTGTATCTACCTTATAATATCCCACCCTGGGTTTATATGACCCTCCTGTATCTGCCTTATAATATCCAACCCTGGGTTTATATTACCCTCCTGTATCTGCCTTATAATATCCAACCCTGGGTTTATATACTATGTATAGCGGATTTGTATGTGCCACTACTACCTGTTTTGTTCTGATTTGTATGTATACTGTTTAGCAAATAAAGCATTCATTATTATATTATCATTGTCATCTTTTGCATAGATATATAAGCTTTTAGGATATCAGCAGGATTATACACACCCTTTCTTCCCACTAAACGATTCCCTGGCACTGATCATATGATAACCACTCGCTTAATCAATGATTTGAAGTATTTGATGAGTGCCATTGCTGACAACTCCCTCTGCACAGCAGCTAACGCTATATAAAGGCCCTGAAGTGGCTTCAAATCCTGGCAAAGTGTGTCCCACGAGGAGGTGACTACACGATTGTATATATATATATATATATATATATATATGCTTAGAACTCCTAATCATATATCATTACGCCGAGCATGGCATCCTGGTTGCAAAGGGCAAGGTCCTTGCCTCTATATTATTATACTAGGATTGGTTTATCGGTGGGGCACTGTTGCACCCTGGGTAATGGTGTGCTAAATTGGTGGCGAGCTGTTAGGCCTGATTGTGTTTTTCCCCGGCTCACAAGCATCCTCCTCCTGTCCCCTCAGGATGGCTGAGGGATTCTGCACACATAGGCCTTGTCCTCGGTGGCCATCGTGAAACCAGTGAGTGACATACGCTCGGGAAAACATGATCGTGGTCACAGCAGGAGAGTATGTACGAGGGTGAGATCTTCAGAAAACGTACAATTTGCCTTCAACAATCCTCTCAAATAATCCAAATTTAAGACGAAAGTCAGGTTTAAAATACAGTTCAACATAACCAGACAGATTTATTGAATCAATACTATACGGAATACACTCAGATATACTGAGTATTTATCATTTTTCACTCTGATTTAGCAGAATTTGATAGATGTGTAGAACTGTAGATTGTGCATTTTCTGAAAATCTGACCCATATAGGCCTTGCCCTCGGTGGCCCTCGTAAAGCCAGTGGCACATACGCTGGGGAAAACATGATCGTGGTCACCGCAGGACAGTATGTATGAACGTATGTGGGTCAGATTGTCAGAAAATGTACAATTCAACTTCACCAAACCTCTCAAATATCCGAAATTCCAGACAGAAATGAGGTCCAAAATACAGTTCAACATAACCAAACAGATTATGTGAATCTAAGCCATACCATATCTACTTAGAATGACCTTGTATTTATCACTTTTAAACCTTAATTGGAAGAATTAACTAGATGTGTAGAGCTGGCGATTGGACATTTTCTGACGATCTGACCCATGTATATATATGCGAGAATGGCAATGGCTTCTGTAGAAGCTAACTCCAAGCCTCACCGCCTAGCTTCTGCCTCCTCTGGCTATAGCTAGCTACTACCTGCTGCCGCCAACGCATCTAGTATTAGTGTGAGTGTTGCCCTTTGAGCTCAGATTAACATTGAATCCTTTGCACGAATCGTGTTTAATATATGAGTCAGATCGTCAGAAAATGTACAATTGGCAGCTTTGCAGATTTAGTAAAGTGCGATAGGTTATGCTGAAAAGATATACGGGGTGATGAAAGTGAATCTATTATTTATGATCATATAAAGAAAAATAGATACTTTCTTTGGTATGTAAAGCCATGTACAAGTTGAAAATAAAACTATTACAATACAATACAAAATTTGGGTTGTTTGAGAGGATTGGTGCAGACAAATTGTACATTTTCTGACGGCTTCACCCACAGTTATATGGTTGAGGTGCTGGATGTCTCCAGGCAATTTAGGAGCATTTCTTTCCCTAATAACCCCATTCTTCATTCAGACAAGTCCAAAGACAAACAGCGGTCATTGACATTAAGACCTGGATAACCCAGAAATCTAAATCTAGACACGTTTTGTCGTCGAACGTCCCCTGTTAACTTCACACAATGCAAAGATAAAGGATTCGCTATAGATCTATCTCATGCCAACTGTCATCTACGTATTATTGGTATCATTTTTCCAACTATTTATGAACCCTACTTCCATGACCATAAAACATACACGAAATTAATCTCTTATGGGACATTCATAAGCAGTATTTAATACTTCTATCACTGCCTATCTTCTATCACTAATTCTATCACTAATCAGAGTACTTTAAGATGTAAGGTGTAGTTGTGTATAGATCTGTTTTTGCCAGTCACTTCAGAACTTGTGGAAGGTTTATATTTTGGCATAGAATACCGTCAACCATAAACATTATGCTGATATATAATTTAATAGTATTTGATACAGGAATTGAGTGCTAAATCTCATGTACCAACTCTTCTTTAATTTATTTGATCAAATTACTAATTAAAAATGGCATTTTGGCCCTGTATTATGGATATAATTCCTTCAATACTGATGTTAGGTATATAAAAGTATATATAGGGCACGAATGGTCATGGAGAGATGAATGCATCTGGAGGGTTTAATTCTTAATATTATTCACGAACCCACAGGGTGGTAAAGATGGAAAAAGGGATTGGGCCCATTTCGTGGGAACTGCTCATATATCATATGTAAATGTCTATATAATATCTCCATTCCCTTGCTTGAATGTCCTGACGTCCGCGTTAAACGTGACCTATTTGTACTTCTCTGTATGTAATAATGACACCAGTGCTTTCAGGACGGGATATATACAATTATTACATATGTATGTGATTTCGAGTGTGTGATTCAGGGGTGCTATTTGAAAAGTCAAACAGCACGATTTGAGCCGAATATCCACAGGATCGATGGAAACCAATGTAAAATGCTATTAAAATCGAGTTCTCTTGTTGATTTAGTATGTAATAAATACCCAATAGCACTCTGTTCGGTCTGTAATCGATCTCGACGTTGGGTCAAATCGATTTGACGTCACGTCTCGATCGATTACAAAACCTCCATCGTGCCATTGGGTATAAATATTTTTAAAAAACTGTATCTTCTTTTTCAAGTTTGCATTCTTTATATGTATTTATTACCCTCCTGGCATTATACATGTGAAAAACAGGATACCCCTGCATCATCTTAGGGTTATTTCTATAGAACCCAAAGCTTGGTATAGTACTGTCCCGCCCGAATAAATGGCGATCTGCCCGGTCAGCCTTGCTCATCAATAATGATCTTAACGCCCATGGCCTGCCTTGACCCATCAGGGTTAAGCCCAGTTGATATGTGCCATATCCTCCTGTAAGTATTACATTGGCTGGTCTGGGAGGAGAGAGGTTTGCGTCAAGGGGTGTGAGAATCTCCCATGGTGTAACCAAGGGTGTGATTTCCCCGTTCAAGCTTTTAGAGCTTGCCTAGTGGAAAGTATTCATATTTATAGGCCAGGGTATTGTGTGGCTGGTGCCTCTGACCTCCTCGTCTGCCATATTCATTGGTTCAAGTGTCAAGCATGGTGTTGAGACCAGCATATATGCTATTCATATGCAATTTACATTGTAAGCAATGTACAGTACCGTGAGTGGAGTTTGATGAATTGCTGTCCCATGCATGAATAATGGGGCATTATGAAGGGTACACCATAGGTTATAATATGTATGGAAATATACATAAGCCCTGCATATATGCATACACGTATGCGTGGTTATATATCATACCTGTACATGTATATGTTTTTCATATGTATATGCAGTTTCATATCCTAGCTTGCCTGCAGTACAATTAAAATTTGTGATGTGTTTCAGGAAAATGAGTCACAAGTCGCAAAATATGGGTATTGAGACGATATTGAAAAGATGAGATCAAGCCGATTCCAATGACAGTCAATTAATAGTAAATAGTTGGAGTAGTATTTTTATATTTTAAGTTTGATATTTCTATTTTCGAAAAATATACTTTATAAGATGACATATGAATGGATATATCTAATACACTGTTTTGAGATTTTGTAGATGTATTCATGCTACAAACATGAGCGTTAAGCACCCCAGACATTTCGACAAAGATATCTTGTGAATAAAACACTTTGACAAATATCAATTTTGCGACTTGTGACTCATTTTGCTTGCTTTAGCCTTTGTTTAAGATTTTCCCTTAGACAGAGGGAAAGGATTGAACAGCACAACAAAGATATGCGTTTTCATGGCCTCGATTGATTTCTCTCTGGTTCCTAGTTTGAATTTGAGGAATAATTTAAAACGCATATCTTATTTCATGCCTCTAGGCTGTGTCGAGCAGTTACGCTTATTGGATTGCAGGCAGAGAGAGAGGCGGAGAGAGAGAGGCAGATAGAGAGGGGGGAGAGAGAGGCAGATAGAGAGGGGAGAGAGAGAGGCAGAGAGAGAGGGAGAGAGAGAGAGGCGGAGAGAGAGGGGAGAGAGAGAGGCAGAGAGAGAGGGGGAGAGAGAGGGAGAGAGAGAGAGGCAGGGAGAGAGGCGGAGAGAGAGAGGGGAGAGAGAGGGGGAGAGAGAGAGAGGCACAGAGGGGGTAGAGAACGAGAGTGAGGGGAAGCAGCCGAGGGGAAGAGAAGGAGGGAGTGAGGGGAGGGAGAGAAAGGATGTGAGACCCTTTTAATATCTAGATAATTCTGAATAGTTTTATTCATATAAAACCACAATCTATATAATCTAATTAAACGAAAGAAAAAGGACAAGAGAAGGAAGAGGAGAATAAACAAGAGGAACGGGGATAGGGAGACGAAGGAGCGAGAGGGAAAACGAAGGGAAAGAAGAGAGAAAGAGAAGTAGAGAGAGGAGAAAGAAGAAAGTGGAGGCAGATGAAGCATGGTTTTAGTCAAATCTTCAGAAAATATACAATTCGCCCTGACCTATCCTCTCAAATAATCCACATCTAAGAGAAAAATAACCTTCAAAATTTCAGTTCAACACAACGAAAGAAAAATCTTTAATCAACACAATGCCAAAATTACTCAGATATACATAGCATTTATAGATAGATTTCCAGTCTTATTTAGCAGAAGTTACCAAAATATGTAGAGCTGACGATTGTATATTTTCTGACGATCTGCACCTATATTGGTAAGATTTTCAGAAGATGTACAATTGGCAGCTGTACACATTTAGTAAATTCTTCAAAATTACCCTGCAATTTGGTCAATACTAGGTACATTCAAGTATATTCGGCATTGCATTGATTCTAGCAATCTGTTTGGTTAGGTTGAACTGTATTTTGAGCTTTATTTTCGTCTGAAATTTGGGTTATTTGAGAGGATTGGCAAAGTTGAATTGTACATTTTCTGAAAATCTGACCCATATACTACGGTACACGGCGATAGCAATACAGCCAGTGCGGCCGACAAAGGCCGGGTGTAGTGGATGCCTTCTGGGCACCATATCTTGCTGTAATTCTGGAGCTTGCATCATGTGCTCAGAAGCTGGCTTATCAACCTCAGGGCCACCACAGTCTTCCCTCTATCGACTGCTGCAGTCATCTCTCATTTGGGGGCTGCCCAATGTTTGTTTCGCCCGATTCCTTTACCGTTTACACAACACGCATGACATGCCTTTGTATATATTGGCATATATGATGTATTTATAATGCGTGAATGAATGCAACAATATGTATATATGTACATATTCGCATATCAAGGAGACTGTGTAATATATTTGGACAATAGTTATAGGAAAGATACAGGCTAGGTAGGCCTATGCATTTAAATGAACAGTAAAGTTAGTGACTGTATGTGATGTGTCACAGGAAAATAATTCACAAGTAGCAAAAAATAGATTTGGGGCATTAGGGCATTATTATATTTTAAAGATGAGATGAAGCCGATTCCAATGATAGTAAACATTGCTTAAGGACATCGATTATAAGAAGTGTTTCTATATTTTAGGTTTGGACAAAGAGTTGCAATATTTTCCGGGTGGGCAATTTCCAGTAAAGTAGCTAAATATACTCCATAATTATGATGATCTTCAAAACGCAAGGGTATATTTAATCTACAGTCTTGAAATCTGGTACATCTATCGATGCCACTGACAGCACTCAAGCCTATAAGAAGGAGAACTTTCCAACAAAGAGATCTTGTGAATAAATAACTTCGAAAAATATCAATTTTGTGACTAGTGACTGACTCATTTTCCTGAAATACATCACATAATGTTATGCGCTTAATATATATATATTGGCAGAGGTTTGAATGATGAGGCGAAAATTATATCGTTTACGGTAACGGCACAAGGGAGTGCCTATAAACAATTCAAAGTTGTTCCACTAAGTGGAGAGACACATATATGTGTGTTTATATGTATAGGCCAAGAATGAATAGTTAGCCATTGAACCAGGCTTGCAATATTTATGAACCTAGTCCTATTCCAGCTTTCAGACCAACGTCTTTCGCTTCACTTACCGGCCTTTGCTTGGAGACGGACATGACAGATGCACTCACAACATAGCATATACGGCCCATAGATGGGTTTAAAGCTGCACTCTCAGCTAACATCGGCCAAAAGCTAAATATTTTCTATTTCTTGTTCTATTCATTTCCAATCCATTTGACCAGAATTTTGGAGGATTTTCTCTAGTTGTTTTTGCTACAAGGCTTCTGAAACGTCCTCATTTGTATTTGGAGGACCCGCCCGAATCCTTTACAATGCAATGATGATTACATGTATTATCGCTCATCGGTGGCATTCTCCCTGGGCGGATTCGCCTTGTAAGTTTTGTATACACATATAACAGCAGCAGAATATTGATAAATCCAGTCCTATAAGTCATAATATGAGTAACTTTGATAAGATTTTACTTGTCGGAATAGCTGAGTGCGCAACTTTAAGCATAGGGTGGGGTGGCAATTTCTGATTTCACGTTTGACAACCTGAAATAAGGGATGTATATGATAGAAAGCAAATGCCATACAGGATTACTCAAAGGACCTTGTAGAGATAAAGCCAAATGCTTAGATCGTTCTATGGTTATTACATGGGTCTGATCTTCAGAAAATGTACAATCGGCAGATCTACATATTTACTAAATTTCGTTAAATTAGACTGGGAAATGGCCAATACAAAGTATATCTGAGTATATTTGATATTGCAGTAATTCAGACAATCTGTTCGGTTATGTTTGGCTGATTTTTTAACCTTATTTTTGTCTTAAATATGGATTTTTGAGAGGATTGACGAAAGGGAATTGTACATTCTCTGGCAATTTCCCCCATATACTGCATGATTGATGATCGAGCTGGTCTGGTGTATTGGCCAGGGTTGACCTCCTCTATTAGAATCGAAAGGATCGTTATCAGGGCTTGCCAATGGGTGACCTTGAATCAATGCTTCCACCGAGCACATTTCACGATCAGTCGACATAAGAGAAAGTATTGCCGGATATAATATGCGATGTGTTAAAGAAAAATGAGTCAGAAGTCGCAAAAAAATGGATTTTGAGATATAATCATATTTGAAAAGATGAGATCAAGTGGATTCCAATGGTGGTAAACATTAGGATATTTAATAAGTACTTCTTTTTGTATGCATGAAAACAGCCTTCTTGATGGTCAATCACTAGTAAAGTAGTTAAATATACTCCTTAGGATAACCTAAGATATGGGTCAGATTCTCAGAAAATGTACAATTCGCCTTCACCAATCCTTTCAAATAACCCACATGCTTCAAAATGCAGTTTAACATAACAGAACTGATGCTTTAAATCAATGCGATCCCAAATAAACTCAGATATACACGGTATTCATCATTTTTCAGCCATATTTAGCAGAATTTCCAAAATGTGTACAGCTGCCAATTGTACATTTTCTGAAAATCTGACCCATATGCATAAATACATTCAATACACAGTCTTGAGAATTGGTACACGTATTCATACTACTATCAGTGCTAAACACCCCCAAACTATGAAAACATTCTGAGCACGGAAAAAGATTTGAAAAATATCACTTTGGGGCTTGGGACTCCTTTTCCTGGGACACATAACATATTGTACTGCCCATAACCAGCCCTACGTTTATTCACATGGGCGCTGTCAGTTTTCAAATAGGAAAGGCACATGCAATACAGAAGCGTTTATAAATACGAGGAGCGAACAATGAAGCAGATGAAGGGAGTAGGAGAGGTGTGCGAATGGCATTTGGTTTGAGCTTGTCTGTAACGCAGGGTGTAATTTTAATGGATTGAAAGGCCTTCCAGACGAGTGAAAGCTAGCTAAAGCTGGAAGAAGCGATAGGAAGGGCGTCTGACCCGACGCGCTGGATTCAGGACTGTGGTAATGTGGATAGGATATCAACACGAATAGGGCAGTAGGGCCAGATCGTCAGAAAATGAACAATCGGCAGATCAACACATTGAGCAAATTCTGCTAAATTCGACTGAAAAATGGTCAATACCAGAGTATATCTGGGTATATTTGATATTGCCTTGATTCAAATAATCTGTTTGGTCATGTTGAACTGCAAATAAAACCTCATTTGTGTCTTAAACTTGGGTTATTTGAGAGGATTGTTGAAGGCGAATTGTACATTTTCTGGCGATCTGACCCAATAGGGTAGTAGCGTGCTTGTTACTATTTTTAGAGTCTCTGACGCGAACGAGACGCTTGCTCGTGTATTGATGTTTTTGCGAGCCACTCCCCCTTGGGCTACTACCACAGCCACAACGCCTCTCTCATGAGCTTATAGAAGTACCACCGTATTTCTTCTTTACTTCTTACTCGCCCAGTGTTTGCTGTGCCCAGAGAAGGAACTAACATACTCAACAACGTCTTAATAGCCAGTCGATTATCAGCGGACGCTTTAGCAAAGTTTTCTGTAGAGTGATTGCTAGGGTGTTCTGCTAAAGGAGCTAGAATTTAAGAGTAATGTTTGATGCATCGTATAGTGGCTAATGAGCTGAATGTATTGATGTATGATGTATGGTTATTTGAATGGAAAAGGCTTGAAAAGCTTTCGGTCGTCCATGAATATTGACCAACATAATTCATTATAAGTCCTATAAGATGTGTCTATGATTATCTAAATGAAAAATAAAACGTTTAAAAAGCTTATTATCCAAGAATATTCTCGAAAGCAATTCATTATCATAATAAATGGCATTCTAAACAGCATTCCCACTCGGGATATATTATTTCGTTTGCAAAATATAAATGTAAAAATTGTAATTCCCTTTAAATAACCTTAAATCTTCTCACTTATTCTGCTACCATCCTTATATTGAATATAACTTAGGGTACAACAAAAGCCTAATTGTGCAAACTTGTTAGAAATCAATATTCCTTTCAGTTATCTGAGGAAGAAACACTGAATGTTGATATTCATACACTCGCATGAGGTATATAAATGTTGGTAGAGATATACATGTGATGTGCTTTAGAAAATGAGTCACAAGTCGCAAAAGATGGCTTCTGAGATATTTGAAAAGATGAGATCACGTCAATTTTAATGATACTAAACAGTAGAACATATAATAAGTACTTCTATGTTTTGAGTTTGATATTTTCATTTTTGAGACAAAAGTTTGCAATATCTCCGGGTGGGCAATCACTAGTAAAGTAACTAAATAAACTATATAGTACGAGCTTAAAGATGCATGTATATATATTTTATACACCGTCTCGGAATTTGGTACATATATTTATACGACTAGTGGCATTAGAAAATGAGCACATTCCCACAATAAGAATTCGTAAATAAATCATATCATTTTTGGGACGTATGAGGCCAAAAAAAATAGGTGTGTTTCGGATTTAACCCCCCCCCCCCCCCCCCCCCATACCTAGAAAAACCTTACCCTACCTAAAAGTTTTTTACCATACCTGATTTTTTCCCCATCATATCTTACTTTTTTTTGATTTTTTGACAAAAAAAGCTTACAAAAGCAGGAAACTGTCAAAAAGCACATTTCCCATGTTCAAAACAACTATTGTTATGAAAAAGACATTTTTTTCAGTTCCTGGGATGTGGTTTCCAAACAAAAAAAATTAACAAAAAAAAGCCGGATAAATCGGAAACACACCTATATTTTTTTTTGGCCTGACTATAATACATCACATATGCGTTCAACAAGGCATAAAATCCATAACAGAATTAAGCTCACTGGCTACTATACATAGGCCCAAGTTGAAGGCTACATTTTGTATTAGCTCAGTAGTAATTGCTTTGCTGGATTCATCACCAAGTTTGCCTCTGCTTATGTTTGCCTCATTGGCGACCTTATAGCACAAGAGTTGGGCCAATAAGCCGCTATGAGGCAATTATTGGATAAGTGTAAATTATATGGCCTTAATTCATTAATTGATGTCAACAATGGGGAGAAGTGGTAGGCATGATGGGGCCTGTGCTGGAGGTATATTCAGTATAATACCACCCTGGAGTATTTGAGCTGGTGCCAGTTTGCCTCTCTAGCGGTGAAAAATCTGAGTGAAATCTGAGTGAAAAATCAAATAAAAACTCATTTATACGGGATGTGTTACAGAAAAATGAGTCATAAGTCACAGAAAATAGATTTTGAGATATCATCTTATTTGAAAAGATGAGATCGAATGGATTCCAATGATGGTAAACATTAGGGTATCTAATAAGTAGGCCTATTTCTTTCTAAATTGTTTATGCATGAATACACCTTCTTGATGGTATAGCAAAATATTAGTTAAATATACTCCTTAGGATAACCTCATATATGCATAGATATATTCAATACACTTTCTTGAGATTTGGTACATGTATTCAGGATACTAACAGCGCTGAACGACCCAAAAAAGGAAAACTTTTCAGGCAAGGGTTCTTGTAGGAAAACATTTGAACAGTACCATTTTTGTGACTTGTGACTCATTTTCCTGTGACACATCACATATATAAGGATTGGAATGACGGTGTATGCACACTACTGCTCCTAGCGGGAGTTATACAGCAGGATGGCATTGATAGGACAACGTCCATGTTGTTCCCTTCTACAGGCTACTCGCCTTTCAGTTAATTATTGATAATTATTGCAAACAATTTCTCACCTTACTTTGTATGGGCGAGTGGAATTAATTATATGGCAGAAGGGACATTGTCACCACTGGTGGTTGTCAGGCCGAACATTAAATAATGAGGAGGTCTGGTGGGATGTTTATTCCACACATGTGATTGATGAGTCCAATGGTATATGCTAGCATCCTTATAATACATGCTCCAAGTTCAGGACAGATTTCATTTAAAAAATGAATTTACGATGTAGTTATTCAATAATTATTATTATTATTATCATAGATCTGAGTAGCAAAGCAGTTCCTAACAACCAATTTTGATTTCTTATGTTTTACTCCTTTAGTCTATTCTGTAGACCCCAAAATGTTAGCTCAATACTTCTGCCTCAGCTACAATATATTTATATGTATTTATTAGCCATGAAATTTCTATTGTAGTATTTTATTATAAATTTGTTTCGGCAATCACCAACCAACCAGGAACCCAGTGGAAGACTTGGAACATAGGTTTCAAAACTGGGCCCTCCGTTTTGTTATCACCATTGATGCAAATAAAAAATGTTTTGAATTGAATTGAATGTATTTATTTTGCTCGAATTGTGCATACACAATTGGACTGGGACAAGCGAAAAACCCTGTAAAGGGGACTTGATCAACCCAGTATAAATAATAGCTTTAAACAATATATATTTTACATCAAATGTAGTGTTCCAATGTCATAGAACATTGAATAATGCTATTGTGATGTGAATGGTAGAACGTTGCAAACTAACAGATTTATTTTCATAAATATTTATGAACTTGTAATAAGAATGAATTCGTTTACAATCTATAGCGCAAGAGTGCGAATTTAAGGTAGAGATTTAGTAGTAGATGTTTGTAATAAATTCCATACTATGCCCTGACATGGTGTTCTAGTGTACTCCTTATGTCTAAAACCAACTCATGTACCAGGCTGGGCATCTGTTAATTCTGTCATAAAAATCATATTACAAGAACAAACATGCCATTTACCAATACTGGTTTTAAAGAAGTCCTACTAGCTCCAAAACATTGTCCTTAGGACCCTTGAGTAAAACTTTGGTTTCGCTCATGTTTATATGTCATTCGATTGAAGTATAACTTGATAGACACCCGAGTTGTATGACACTCAGATAATATGATATTTAAGAGAAGATAAGATATTTCTTTATTTGTATTGCCATATAGATGTGATATCGACAAAAAGGTTGTGAACCTTTTCAGTTCGGGCCTCCCTTGTTGATCTTAATTTAGTTAAATTTTGTTTTCTGAATGTAATTTGGAAGTATTACATTTCTACTGCAAACAATGAGACATATAGTATCTCTTAGCTATTTAGCTTGAGAAGTATGTATCCTCCAACAAATCCCGAATTCTCTATACTACTCACGGATACATCTAGTAGCCAAAACATGTCTATTTGTCTCTAAGATCCAATATTTCCTTTAGCCATAAGCACTTTTTGCACGGAGGGACCTCTGAGAGACGACTTCCATTTTGATTTGGAAATCGCGATTTTGTCGATTAATTTTGTGTCGATTTACAGTGTAGCAAATTGATTAATTACTCAGTGCTTAGTAAATGATCGCAATCCGACGCAAGGCTTATTTGCGACCGGAACGCGACAATTTACACATTTACTTTACGACAGCAGCGTTTCATAATATTCAATGGACAGTTCCAATGATGTTGGTTTTAGCTAGGCACATTCTAGCATCACTTCAACCATGATATCCTCATCTTATAAAAGAATGCATGTATTTATTTTTACATTTTTTTACCAGGACTAGATCACCGCAATGGTGGTCCTCCTCTAGTAGGCTACCTGGGAGGAGGAGGTGAAATTGGGTTCAAACCCACAACATGTTCATGCCACTAGACCGACCGTGATCTTTAGACCACTCGGCCACCCCACATCCCCCATGTATATAATAGTTTTATCTCCAATTTTCATATAAATGCATTTTCGTTCGGAAATAGGATTCGTGTACACCTTCTGCGAGAAACACAGGTCTTCCAGGTAATCATGAATATTTAAATCTTAATTATTGTTGTTGCTTTTGTTACTGCATGTTAACATGATTCAATTTATCCATGATTTCTGTATGAATTACATTATAGGTATATATAGATATCTAGAACAAGGAGTAAGTCAGGGATGAAGGTCAAGTAACATATATATATATATATAAGACTACCATTTGTTTTATGGTTTGGTCATGTTTGGGGAAGCATCATTTGCTGATAAGAATTGTACAGGAACTATATAACCATGCCAAACATACTGAGATCGCGGGATATTTTGTTAGACTACAACTTCTTCCTTGCTGTTCGACGTATGACTTATGTCGATATGTATGATCACAGAAATAGCGATATTACGTCATTATTATATGCCACACATAATAGAGCCCTTGATGACAGAGGTTATGTCAAATAGCATTTACACCTAATGCTAATACAATGTTGGACTTCTTCAGGGGAGGCTAAAGAGACTTTTGTTTCTTACAACAAACATTCTGTGATTGTTTTTGTGATTTTCATTTGAGCGTAGCTTTACTGTAGAACAGAAGATTTGAATACAAGATTGAAGGAAAGTGTTAGTGACAAGATTATAATTTAGCAAGGAGTTCGCTGCAAAAATTGTTCGAATTTCCCCTTGTTCATGAAGCAAATTATGAAAGGGAGGATGGCAATTGTCATGACAACCAGTAAACCTCCATTGGTGCATGTTTAAACTGACTTATGTCGATTTATATTTTGCGAACTTCTGTCATTATTCTTATAAAGGCCAACACATCTTGAGAGAAATGCAGTGGGTAGTAAATTATTCGAGTCTATAGCCAAGGGGGGAAATGAATACTTATTTAAAAAGGCCTTCTGCCTGGGAAGGGATCGAGTAGTAACTGTCTTTGTTTAATGTTATCTTTACTTCCATTAATTCATACTGACATTGTACGGGTTATTTTCGAGGAATGAGACTAAATCGCATTAATTTGAAATTTCTAAGAATATAATTGTTTTTTAAAAAAGAAAAGTCTTTCCTGTTGTTATGGTTCATGGCGATTTCTCAAAATTTGTATTCATTTAATTTTAGCGGAGAACCCACAGCTCCCGTTTGGCGAATCTTTGATCCTTATAAATAAGGAATAGAACGGATTGATAATGCAATAGTAAGCCCATACAGGCAGTGCTATCTCAACAGTTTCAATTTCATCGAGGATTCCTGCACTTTAAGAAGAGAGAGCGAGAGCCATGTTGGAATAAACAGGACGCTGCTGTACAGCCAGATGAATAATTCGGAAGATCATTTTGGTTCTACACTAAGAAGAACAGACCCAACTCCTTCAATGTTTTATCTTGTGCTGACGTTCGGATGGTTTGGACATGAATAGACCACGAACTGTGATGTGTTACACAGAAATGAGTCACAAGTCGCAAAAAAAATGAGATTTTGAGATAGCCTACCATCATATTTGAAAAGATGAGATCAAGCCGATTCCAATGATGGTAAACACTAGAACATCCAATAAGTATTTCTATATTTTAAGTTTGATATTTTTATTTTTAAAATTCCTGCAATTTTACACACTTTGGGGTCTTGACCTATAAATAGAAATTCCTACAATTTTAGACACTTTGGGTTCTTGACCTATACAAAAATCCTACAGATTTACACACTGTGGGGTCCTGACCTATAAATCAAGATATAAATATAAATGCGCCAAAGTTCCCCCTCCTTCTATCCCTGAGCATTAGTAAATCTTCCTCCAGTAGTACTACCACTAAACAACGAGGACGGCTGCAGGAGATTGTTCAGTTTCATCAGGCAAATGCCCCTTTATGGTGCAACTAAATCAAGACGGCCGTAACTTCACACATTCCTAAACTGTTCTTTTAACTTTCATAGATCTCCATAAAAGGTCCCACAGGTTAATTTATAGCCTTTCTTGTACTGATTCAAATGTTACTTCCTTAAGGCATCCCAGGGGAAGCCACAAACTGCGAACGTTTGCGTTTTAACCAGGCTTTCTGACTTGAGGAGATGTCCGCACAAAGTGTAAGAGTTCTGGCAACTGTTCTGTGTGTTCGTTTAATTTTAAATATTCCATACGGGGAGATAAAGAAGCTGCTTTCTGTTTAATTCAGAAAATATTTCATCAATGTGATTGAGCGTACTTAGAAAGTTCCTGTAGAATAAACTATGTGAGAACAGTGCTTTCTTATATACGAAGGTGATATACCAATAAAAGACATTTTTTCGCATTGTATATGTATAGTTATAATCTATGTATAGCAGGTATAGTAATACACATACTTTATACACATATAATTACATCATAAATATCTTTAAACTTCCTAAATGAAAATTTAGTGTTACACTATCTGCTAAAAGATAGGTCTTCCAACTGCATGTTGCCCGAATTGTTAACATGATATGATTAAATTATATTTCATAATCTCTACAATCTCTAGATATATGGTTTTCATTTTAATCACCGGATATTCTTGTTGTGTATCATTTATTAGTATTATTATTCAATTTCCATTCCTCAAATACTAGCTTCATCTGCATAGCAGGTCTTCATGAGCGTCCATGAAATAAAAATAAGACATCCCCTTATTTTCTAACAACTTCCTAACAATTTCTTGTCTCAATTTTGCCCCATATAATACTTTGGGTACATCTCAAATTTGTCTTATTGATGGTTCACTTTTCTTTTATCATATTCTGATATTTGTTATCTATAATGAAATGCTGTAATTCTAGTTACATTCAGGTCAGGAGAATATACTTCTGATGTAATCTAATCGGGAGGGATTAATTTGGTCTAAAATAAGTCAGGAGAGTCTGAATTCACTTATGTGTAAAGCTGCCGAGCAATTGCCTTCTTTGGCCCATTGGATTATTCCCAGGTGCCTATTGCTGGAGGGCTGGCGGGTCCCCTGTATTCGCCTCTCTAATCACTCTATCATTGATCTTTTTATATAACACGCTATCCGTCCTCGGATATCCCAAGGCTTCAATCCATGAACTTCTTGATTCCAATATCTTCAGACTATTTCCTCTCATTCCATTCCGTTTCTCTAAATAAACAGTGGCCTTCTCCTCTCGTTCGTCCTCTTGTGTATTAGGGTCCTTGTTCTGCAACTATTTCTACATCGTTTAATGTCGGGATTCTTTTGGCTAATGTCTGGCTATTTACTGAGGTATTGTATACGTTATTGTATGCAAATAGGCGGTATAAACCATATTACATAATATATAGAATATAATGTATATGTAGTATATATGTTTGGAGTTTTCTTTTCTCTATCATATGTGTTGCTCCTCCTCTCAATCCTTTCTCACGTGCTCTCTCTCTCTCTTTCGTTCTTCTCCCCTCCCTCTCTCTCTCTCTCTCTTTCGTCTTCCCCCTCTCTCTATCTCTCTCCCTCTATCTCTTTCCTCCCCCCACCTTCTCTCTCCCTCTATCTCTATCTCTTTCGTCTTCCCCCCCCCCCCTCTCGCTCTATCTCTCTCCCTCTATCTCTTTCTTCCTCCCCTCCTTCTCTCTCTCCCTCTATCTCTATCTCTTTCGTCTACCCCCCCCCCCCCTCCCTCCACACACTTTTTGTTATTTCTTAGTCTTTCTCCATCTTTCTCTGTTCCATTACTTCAACTGTACGTAACAGCCTACATGTGTAACTGTAACTGTCTGATATAAGGTTGAATAAGCACTAGGTGGGGCCCTAAATGTGTCGACCAACATCCTGCTAATGGGATACATCCATGATTTATAGAATGCCCCTGCACCTTAATCATGTCCATTCACTGGCGGGGACACATCCATTAGTACAGATATTTTTACACCTATATTATGAAATATTATTGGAGAGAAGTGTTAGATAAATACAGGAGAATAGCTATCCAAAGAGGGAATCTCGCTCAGAATGAGACCTGGTCACCACCGCGATGTTTGCCCTGCTCGAGCACTGGTCTAAAGGTCATACTGAGAAATAAGGGGGGTCTCCACTTCTGCGGTAAGCCTTGCGATGGTGTTGCGATGGTTCTGTAGGTGGAGAGGAGTGACGAGGTCCTCCCTACATGGTTCACTGGCCACCTCGCCACTCCTATCCACCTATAGAACCATCACAACATTGAAAGGCTTATCGCAGGGCTTACTTCAGAGCTTACCGCAGTCAGTGGAGACCCCCCTTTATAGAGGATGCCCTGGATATAAGTCGCAATGGGAAAGGGTACAGGCGACCTAGAGTCTGTGTTGTGTCTTATCAGTAGATAAGAATAGTGTCAAAGCAAATCATTCTAAATGCCTGCTCGGACATTAGGCAGTTCCGGCAATGCTTCCAGGGCCAGATGTCCGCAGAGAGCAGGAAAGCGGAAACGGAAATTGAGTTCAGTTTTAGAGCGTCTGAGAGGGCACTAGAATGGTGGAAACAACGTTAAGTATGCATCTGACAAACTACTACTGTATACCTCAGCTTTCCTCTGCAATTACAATAGCAACTGAAAAATAAAGTAAAACAAGTTGGAAGAACAAAATGATGGAGGAGAAAGAGAAAAGAGATCAGAAGAAGAGAGAGAAAATGAACAAGGAGTAGAAGAGGGAGAAGCTGATGAGAAGGAAAGGTGGGAGGAGAAGAACAAGAATAGCGAGGAGGAGGAGAAGAAGAAGAAGGAGGAGGAGGAAAAGATGAACAAGATAACGAGCAGTACAAAAGGTCCAATGGATGTCCGAGCGCAGCAGAGCTAGAAAAAGGGCAGCAGCCATCTGTCAATAGCATAAACAGATTTAAATATAATTGCATCAACTCACCTTAAATTCAATAGCCAGAAGACCTTTTCTCCTCTTTTTGTGGAGCACTTCAAGGAAGTCTTCCACGGGAATAGGGTCTCTTGAAACAGCAGTGATGCTTTTCTCCTCCCTGGCTGCAGCGTCGGTGAATATATAGTCACGCAGGTTGTCCACGCACCACATGGCTGTGTGCCCGACATGGGCGGCGGGGGGAGGCAGCAGCAGCGGCGGCGGCGGCGGCGGGGGAGATGGAGGGGGCAGTGGGGTAGGCATTCAATTTATAACATTACATCCTTGCTATATTCACTATAATGTAAGGAGGATGTGAGGAGCATATACTACTCACAGGCTCTCGATCTCTCTCTCTCCTTTTGCTCGCCCCCGTTTCTTATCTGTGTATGTATCTTTACCCCAAGAGTGGGTCAGTGGTTGTTGTTGTTGGTGGTGGTGGTGATTTGGGGCAAATGGGGAAGAAAATGTTGTAGGTGGTGGTGGTGGTTGTATTGTTGGAGAGAGAGGGAGGTGGATGAGATGACCGGGTAGGGGGAGGGAAGAAGAGAAGGGGGAGAAGAGGGAGAAAGGAAGGGGAGAATGGGACACACACAGTGGACGTCATGTATAGAAGGGCATTATAATGGGAATTAGATTGGAGCACTCCTCATAAATATCCCTGTCCTCGGTCGGCAGCAGGGCCTGCTTGCCTACGTCCCCCTTTTCAGACAGTATCAGATGGAAGGGATTTATTTTATGGGTGTTAACTAGCAGGGCTATCGATGGGGCTAATTTTAGCGCACGATCCCAGAATGATAGCTGCTGAGGATTGATTGCAAATGGGCTGAAATGGGACTAGTGGTCGAAGTAATAGTGCCAGTGACAGTCGCAGGAGCATGGGAAAAGCTTACAACAACGTCTTGACTCCTGTACAGTTCTGTGAAGGAGACAACAGAAGGCCAGGTGAGTGAGTGACTGGAAAAAGGACAGTCTAGGGACACTGCAATACCTGCATGATGTTGTGGCTAGTCGTGCAGCATGTAACGACGGTAACGACTCCTGTGTCAACCTCTTCCTCCAGCAGGGGCATCATGTCAAGCCCTTTAATACAAGCCCTCCTGTGTACACATCAGTCAGTTCAGGTCCTGACCCACAATGTTAATCTGACTCTCTCTATATATATAATTGACTACTCCAGTGGATGAATATATACAGATGTATACATAGACAGAAGAGGGGAGATTAACGGGGGGAATATAAAGGAGATAATAATAATGATGATGATGATAATAAGGAGAGTACACGGGACAGATGCAGTAGGCTCACATGCATACAGCACCAGACTGTTGTTAGTTAGATGTGGAGAGAAGTGAGGCTAAGCAATGAGGAGGAACCTCTGCACCAGGCTGCTGTGGAGCCCGCCGCCACAAGCACAGCTCCCGCACCATCAGCAGGAGATGCTGCATCATCAGCCCACGAAGGACGAAAAGCATGGTAAATCTTTCCCCCCAACTCCTTCTCCTACTCTTTCTCCTTCCACTCCTTCTCCTCCTCCTCCTGCAGCTCCTTCACTACCTTCTCTCTGTCTGTAACAAACCAACTGGAGCTGTTTAATATTATATAATATTATATCTCGTCCTTATTCTCTCCTGTGGGCCCCTGTGAGTGTGTATATGTGTCTCGCTGTCTGTAGAAAGATAACTCCCCCTGTCTCCTCCTTGTCTCTTGCCACTAGTATTACCTTTACCACCAGCTTGTTGTGATTACTCAATGCACCCTTCATGAAGATGAAGAAGTAGTAGTAGTAGTCCTAGCAGTGCTGTCGCGATGATCACAGTATTCCATATTGAGAGAGAGAAGGAGGAGCAAAAGCTGTTGCTAGATGGGTATATAGATGGTACAGTGGGAGGAGGAGGGAGTGATGATCGTGTGCTGGGAACGTTACACAGAGATAGAGACAGTGACAGAGAAAATGGTGATAATCAGTAAGCTGCTATCAATATGTAGATGTGTATATCAAATCCCAAATGATGATAGTGACGATAGAGATAGGTATCGCTCCTCCACCATATAGCCTGCATGGGTAGTAGGGCAGGTGCGTGGCAGGCTGTTGGCTGCTCTCTCCCTGGCTGTCGACTGCTGCTGTGTCGTCTCTCCTCCTCCTCTGGTCGGCGAAACACGGAGGGATAGAGTGAGTGAGAGTGGGAGAGATCACATCATCCAGATCATCAAGGAGAGAGGCGAGGAGAGTGATCGTCACTACTGTGGTGGTGGTGGTGGTTATCCCTACTACTACTAGGTCCTCCTCCTCCTTCTTCAGCCTGCCTGGCTTGCTGCTGTTTATTCTCAACAATCTGTCGTTAGCAGGCTGCCCTTCCTTCCCCCTTACACTAGCTGGGTTAAGAAGGGGGCAGTGCTCCTCCGGGCCTAAATACCACTCCTTTATCTACCTCTCGTTTGGCCAGTTACACACTGCCCTGCTGTACAGTACACATCATGTGAGGAAACAAGCCTTCCTCCTCCTCAGCCTCCACGGTGGTGGCAGAGATGCCCTGGCTGTAGTCTGCACCTCGCCTGGTGCTGCCACTCCTCCTCCTCCTTTTCCAGCGACTGGTTTGGTTCCAACAATCGATAACGCTTCTCCTCCTCCTCCTCCTCCTCTACCTCCTCCTGTGTAGCCCCACCCTCCTAGCTTGCCAGCCACATAGAAACAACACTGGGCTGATGATAACAACGCCTCCTGGATAGATAGACCCCTCTTCCCCTCAACCTCCTCCTCCTCCTCCATTAGCTTCATATTGTAGCAATTGGACGAATTGTAGATGATGAAGTAATAGCCACCATTCAACATAGATTATGATCTTATAGGGCATGCTCACAATTGGGTTTGTACCCTAAGGAGGTCTTCTTCTGCATATGCAATGTAGACTGCCCTCGGGGCCCTCGGGGCCCTCTCTCCCCCTCTCTCCCTCTCCCAATAGTCAGCCCCCTTAAGGATATTTAATATCTTATTAAAGTTCAATTCAATGTAATTAAAATAACATGTATGTATGATCTATCAGGTAAAGGCATGGTTCCAACAGCTTTTAATTGAGGTTCTGTGCATATATGATAGTTATTATGCTTATATTGGCACAAATCGTGAAAAGTGGATCGTGAGATATCATCATATTTGAAAAGATGAGATCAACAATGGTAGTGGTAGACATTGGGCCATCTTATAACTGTTTCTATATTTAAAGTTTGACATTTTTATTTTTGAAAAGAAAAATATTGCAATATCTCTGGGTGGACAATAACTAATAATGTACTAGTAAATATACTGTATAGGATGGGCTTAGAATGAGCTTTTGTTCAAATCTAAATATATCAAATATAAAGGATATAAACTGTTCTTAGATGTCCTTAATGTTTACCATTATTGGAATCGGCTTGATCTCATCTTTTCATATATAATGATACCTCAAAATCTATTATTTTTGCGCCTTGTTACACATTTCCCAGGAACACATCACATGGGTCCGATCTTCATAAAATGTACAATCGTCAGATCTACACATTTAGAAAATTCTGCTTAATTAAACTGAAAAAATGGTCAACACTACTTATATCTGAATATATTTGATATAATGTTCACCCAGACAATCTGGTTGGTGATGTTGAACTGTATTTTGAACAAAATTGTTGTCTTAAATTTGGAGTATTTGAGATGATTGGTCAAAGCGAATTGTACATTCTCTGGCGATTTCACCCACATGCATGTTATTATCTGTATGAAGATCTATTGATAGACATGACGTCTCGACTCAACGGTTTTGTGGTATCCCTCTATGCACGCAAACTCACATATTGCATGCCCACTACATGCTTGCCTCAATGTAAAGCATTCTACATTAGCTAATGACACATTGTCCTGTGTATCTCTCCCAGGGCTTCGCATTCAACTGCAACCCAATGTTCCAGTGCTCGCATGCGATCACCCACATGGGGAAAGTCTCCAGAAAATTACAATTCCCCTTCACCAATCCTCTCAAATAAACCAAATTTAAGACAAAAATAAGGTTCAAAGTTCAGTCCAACATATCCAAACAGATCGTTGGAATCAAGGCAATGTCAATTGTACTTAGATAAACCTAGTATTGACCTTTTCTCAGTCTAATTTAACCAAATTTACTAAATATGTAGATCTGCCGATTGTACATTTTCTAAAGATCTGACTCGCATAGCTGTGGTGAGAAAAGGTCACTCAGTATCATACCAAGCACGAATTTAAGACCCGATTCTAAGTACGTGGAATACTGTGGTTATATATCCCTGAGCTTAGGCTATAACCACGGGCTTAACACCAGGGGGAGTGCATCCCCAATTCAGGCTTATCTATGATGCACATAGGCGATAATTGCATCATTATAGTGGGATGTCATAAGGTATAAATCCACCTAATTCTGTGCATTAAGGCAACACCTGTAGTAAGGCCCTCTCAGTCTAGCGGTAAATGCAATGTTGCACAACAATCCCAGGGTTGGCCTGAGGGTGAATGAGGAGCGGGTCTTGGCTCAAACCTCCCGTCCGTCCGGGGCCAAAGTAGCAATCCAAACCAATTCCATGGTAGACTTATTAGTGCCATTGCTTGGGTACATTTAATCAGTTCTCTTAACCTCTATGTATATGCTTGGACGGGAGAGGAAATTAGTCAGAGAGGTGTTGCACAATGCTTGTTTGGTTCATACTCGTGGCTGTTTGTAGCTTGTTCGTATTCGTAGAGAATCACACTCGTTTGTTGGCCTACGAACGAGATCCTGTTTCACAACCTAGTTGTGATGTGTCACAGGAAAATGAGTCACATGTCGCAATAGATTTTGAGATATCATCATATTTGAAAAGATGAGATCAAGCCGATTCCAAGGATAGTAAACAGTAGGACATCTAAAAAGTATTTCTATATTTTAAGTTTGGTATTTCCATTGGTGAAAAAAAAGGTTTCTGGGTTAACATTAATATCTACGAGTAAAGAAGCTAAATATCGGCTATACAATGACCTTAAACGCAGGGTTATATTTGATACACTGTCTTGGGATTTAGTGCATGTATTCATGCCACGAGAAGCGTTAAGCTCCTCCAAAATGAAACTCGACAGATTTTTGGGTTCTCGTTTATGAGGAGTTTCGTCCAATTTCGGCTGTAAATCCTGTTGCATAATGGAAACTCAGAACCTGCATCAGGGTTATTCTAAGACTGTTCTATTCAAGCAGATGTTTCAAAGAATGAGCAGACATCTATGGGGCAGTTTAGTAGCAAATTGTGCAACAAACGGCTAATAAGGTATGTTCCTGCTTGTTCAAAGGCTCCAACAAAGATGCAATCCTGTTCGTATTTGTTGAACGTTCATTGAAATCCATTGTGCAACACACCCCTCAAAACATACAGTGGAAGACTTAGTATAGAGAGAAGCAAAGTGTCTATTCCAGTTGAACTTGCTGCCATGTAAGTTGAAGGCAGTTTTACAGTATCGGTATCGTAGATATTCCACAGCCGCGGGATTAGAAAATGCACACTGACAGATACATTCTAGGGATATATGTGATGCGTTACAGGAGAATGAACCACAAGTCGCAAAGTTGATATTTTTCAATGTCTTTTATCCACAGGTTCCCTTTGTAGGAATGTTCTCATCTTTGGGATATGTACTGCTTAAAGTGACTCTATTGAGTATATTTTAGCAACTTTAGTAATATTGCAACTTTAGTAATATTGAAATATTGCAAACCGTTTTTTCAAAAATAAAAATATCAAATTTAAAACATCAAAATACTTATTAAATATCCTAATGCTTACACTCATTAGAGTCTGCTTGATCTCATCTTTTCAAATTGAATTGAATTGAATTGAGAAACACTTTTATTTATCATAAAACAGTTAAATGAATATGCAGAGATGATCAACTTGGGTATAATATGTATGTCCGGGTTTGTTAAATCCCAGTTCTTCCTACAGTTACCCTAAATATGATGGTATCTCAAAATAAATTGTTTCCGACTTGTGACTCACTTTGCTATAACACATCACATATTCTATATTTCGGAGGGAGGTTATTGATGTTTACTGTCGGCGACTGTATCAGAATATCGCGCCTGGTGCAACGATTACTTTCCGCATACTACTTACGCTCCATAACATAGCGGCAAGTGATCGGCCAAGCAGTGGGTATTATTGCTCAGTTTATGCAGGATTATAAGTAAAATAGGGAATTTTCACGAAAAGGGGGATCTTAAATAGACCCTTCCACTTATAAATAGGGAGGTTCCGCAAGCAAATCTATCTCAATTACTTAAACGTATCCGTATCCTTTTTGTGAATTGCGTCGCATTTTGATGTATACAAAATAAGTTGTGAGATGAAACATTTTGCCTGATGTGTGACGTTACATTTTTTCTCGCCAAGTTTTGCTGAAACTCTTTCTTACTTTTACCATACGTTTGTATATTAAAGATACGGATGTATGTTTACGTATGGGTTAGATTTCCTGAACATCACTCCTTATTAGCTCTTGTGGTGCTAACTTAATACTCTCTTCATTAGCATATTGGTCAGCTTGTCACAAAATGTACAATCGGCAGCCCTACATCTTTTTAGTAAATTCTGCTAAACTAGGCAGAAAAATGATAAATATACTGGGTATATCTAAGTATATTTACCATTGCCTTGATTCATAGAATCTGTTATGTTGAACTGTATTTTGAGCCTTATTTCTGTCTCAAATTTGGATTATTCGAGAGGACTGGTGGAGGCGAGTTGTACATCTTCTATCAAACTCACCCATATGGATTGATAGAAGTGCAAGTCGTCCATTTGGTGCAGATCCTTTGCTTTGCTCGGGAAGAGTGTACTCGCGGAAACATAATTTACAAATCGATTAATTGCAGGCATTGTTATAATGATCAATAGCCACTTAATTGAATAGCGGCCACTCATCATAACTCTCATTACTCCCGGCTGAATCTTCCGCCTAACATCGACTACAGTTTAGGCCACAAGAAGTGATCATTCACAGGCTAGATCTATGCTTGCATCCAGTGGTTCCGTCTCTATGTGATGTGTTACAGGAAAATGAGTCACAAGTCGCTAAAAATAATATTTCTCAAAGTAAGTTAGTCACAAGATCTCTTGGTTGGAATGTTCTCATTTTTGGCTTGCTTAGCGCTGCTAGTAGTATGAATAGAAGTAAAAAAAATCTCAATTGTGTATCGAAGATATCTATGAGTATCTGAGGTTAGTTAACCTATAGATAGATATGGAGTATATTCAGGAATGTAGGTTTCAAAGGGTCAACTGCTTTACTATATAGTGATTGACCATTACGAAATATCCCTAACATTATTTCCATATTTGACAAAAAATAGAAATACTTATTATATGCCCTTATGTTTACCACCATTAGAATCCGCTTGATCTCATCTTTCCAAATATGATGATATCTCAAAATCCTTTTCTTGCGACTTGTAACTCCTTTTCCTGTAACATATCACATATGGGGGCTGGGTGGTGAAACATAGGTCGACCCCTACATACTGGAATTATTTTGTAATAACAGAATAGCCATAAGCCTGCTTCTATAATAGGTGATTTGCATGTGCCACTGCGCGTGTCTGTGTCAGTGCATGCTGGGATGGATTCTGTTGAAATCTGACACACAAATATTTGGCAAGATTTTTATCGAAAATTGCAAGAATGCTTTCACCAATATCAGCGTTTGTATAAATGAGCTATGAAAACCAAATGCAGACTTGTATCATGGAAACATGTATAATACATGGATACATGGATAGATAGTCCATGCTGAACATGGCTTGTTTTCTATAGATTTTAGACTGTACCAATAGTCCTATAATTTCATGAGAATCAAGATTCAAAATGGCGGCTATGCAAATCCCCTATTGTCATTATTTGGGTAATTTGAATAATATTTTCATGTATATTTCCGCTATATCACAGAAGGCAAAGATTCTCATGTGGGTCCTTAGTTGTTCTTACTAAATAGTTGTCCTTACTAAGTAAGTTGTCCTTACTATGTAATACCCACCCCATGGTCTCATTTAAGTTTGGAAAGTGTTTAACAATACATCAAGTGTTGCCTAACTTGTGAATGAGATTATGCTGTGCCTCTCCATCAATTGATCTCCATGGGATGTTTTCATTGTTCCCTGCCTGTCATTACAGACGCTGGGGGAGTTGTTTGCCAAAGACAGAACTAGGGCTGCTATCATATTATTATTCACACTGGCTAATGTATTAGTACACCACCTTCACTGTTGACCATCTGTAGTATAGATGACAGTGACACTAGTCCACCTCAGTGTATGTTTTATTTCCAGTCTTTCGCCTTTTTCCTGGGGAAAACTTCAGACGCTGACCTTCAAGTGACTTCCATATGGCAGACCAGAAGAGGAATGGTTGTGGCATGGCCCGTCGGGACGTGTGGAATGCAAACTGCGTTTGAGAACGAAATACATTTCAATTTTGGCTGGCCCCGTGGGCAAAGGCTTATCCTAGGTCTATTGTGATAGTCACAATGTATGTATAGACAGTAGAAACGGTGAATGTGAATATACATAAATAAGGAGTTCATATGTATCCGTGGATCTATTATTTAGGAATGACGCAACCATTTGCTAGATAGACATCGTGTAGGTATGCTGCAAGTTATTTACCGATTCGAGAGAATTACGTTATTTAATTTCATCATATTGTGGGTGAAATTGTCAGAATATGTACAATTTGCCTACATCACTCTGCTCAAAAAACCCAATTAAAGACAAAAATGAGTTTTAAACATAACCCCAAAAATGCTCTCTTTAAGCATCAAAGCTGTGATTATTAAGGATATCATTTCAGGTACACGTGGAAGAACTGATAAATACAGAATGTGTTGCTCATTTCTAGCCTGTGAATTTGTAAAAATGTTTATAGCGGGAATAAAAACAGTTTTAGAATATATCAGAACCCTGAAGAGGGTGTAAAACACATCAAAACGTCGGTCCATTGTAAATAAACACATTAAAGTTAAAGTCATTAAATAGTTATTTCATATCAACGCAATATATACCAAATATACTCAGATATACCGAGTATTTGATATAATAATATTTCAACCTAATCTAGCCAACTTGACTAAATGTGTAGAGCTGCCCATTGTAAATATTCTGACGAATTGGTCCTTATATGTTCCATGAGTAATTTAGCGTCTCTGTTAATTATGGTCTCTGGTTCTATATCATATTTAATGTTGGAAGTGAAAGTACTTTGAATAGTGAGATAATTGTCTTTTTTCTAGGTTAATTTCTTTCCTGGCAAACTAATCTCTTTCAAAAATGTTTTATCAAGAGCCGCCGCTATAAGTCCCTGAATAGGGGAGTTGCATAACCGCCATTTTGACTCTTGATTCGCAAGGAATTGTAAAGAGAAATGGTACAGTATAAAATCTATAGAAAACATGTTATTTTGAGCCTGGAATATTTATGAGTGGTCCAATATCAATATCCATGTGTTATACAGGTTTCTATAACACACAACTTCATTTTGCCATCATGCATTTGGTTTCTATAGATCATTTACACAAGCTATGATATTGTTGAAAACATTCTTGCACTGTTGCTAAATAATTGTGTGTCAGATTTGAACTGAAACGATCCCAGCATGCACTGTCATAGACATACGCAGTGAGACATGCAAATCCCCTATTAAACAACAAATCCCTAATGGTGAAATATTCATCCAAAGCAGCAGTTGGTAGCGGAGAAAAATGACATCCACTGATAGAAGACGATGGGTAATTTAACTAGGTGGAGGAGGCATTTCTCAGATCAAATGTTTCAGGTAATATCCCTCGGGTACGACCAAGGATAAATGGCTTAGTTAAACTTCCATATGACTCGTTGTACTCGGGAACAGGTGCCATTTCAAGCCCTGTTCTCCAAAGGGGACCTTTTCCTTTCATGTGTGTGTGTTGCTGCTATACATCAGACCTAGGATTGCACTCGGGGGGTGGGGGTGCGGAGGCGGGGGGTTGGAGTGGTATAGCCAGTCTTTAATTCTAGTTATTTTCGTGCAACACCAAGTAATCGAGATTCTTTGACGCCCACGCCTAGACCAGCAGAACGCTGTTGTGTGATTAATCCCAACTTGCCTAGCTATCTGCATGAAGTCACAACCTTTGCTATAGTTCATCTAGTAAAGGAACTTCTTGTTTTCCATGCTGAACAATTTGGTGATTGTCTAACTTTTGGGAATGGATATTGGAAAGGGGTAAAGGGCGGGAGTGGAATTAGCATAAGATTGACGGGCAATGATGCTAATCAATGGGGGTGGGGCGTGTCGTGTGGTAGTGATTTAGAAGCCGTAGCTCTATGAAGGAATATCCCGGCCAAAGATTGATGATGAAAGTGATACAAATATAGCCTGTAAACATATAAGCGTTGGTGAATGGGGAGCAGGTGGTATGGGGCCTTCTAGCTGGGCTTGTATTAAGCGCTAGAATGAGTTGAGATGACCGCCGCGTACTGCATGCTGAGGGATCAGGGTATTAAAGCTGCACTCTCAGTTAACGTCGGTAAAAAACAAAATATTACATTTTCTTCCATTCTTTTCCAATCTAAGAGTCATTTGACCGAAATTTTTTAGGTTTCTGTAGACTTGTTCTTGCTACAGGGCTTCTAAAACGTCCTCATTTGTATTTGGAGGACCTGCCTCGAATCCTTTTTTATGATGACTTCACTTATTATCGCTCATCGGCGGCTGTTTTCGCTCAATTGTCTCTACTTCAAATTGTTGTATAAACATATATAACAGCAGCAGAATATTGATAAATTCAGTCATATAAATAATGATATGAGTAAATTTGGTAAGATTTATAAGTCACAATAGCTGAGAATGCAGCTTTAAAGAGGGTGGGGTAATTCTGCCGGACACTCAGCCACATGGTTGATGGACACATTGCAAATGCACAAACAACTTATAATTCATAAAGATTCAATATGTATTTACCAACTTATTTATTGTATATTTACCAACTTATTTCCTTATGTACTTCTACATCGTAGGCTTATTGATTTGTATATAGTTTAGCCATGAGAACGATCGACTGTGATACAAATGCAAAAGAAATGCAATGTTAATTACTTGTGGTATAGTTATTTCTATGGATCGTTACATCACAAATGATATCAATTAATTTGGATTTAATTAGACATTGTCTAATGTTCCATACATGTATATTAGAGCTATTGTAAAGATGAAGAGCAAGAATAAAAGATATTTTTAATTATGTGTTATTACCTTTCCGTATGGCATCATTCTTTTGCTTCCTTTTTCGCTTTGCCTTCGGCGATGACGCCTTTTTCCTGGATAAAAGTGGAAAATGGTCAGCCATTATTTAAAGCAGTGATTTGTCGGGCTGTCCGTCTTTACAATTAATGTCCATTTCCATATTAGGGGGAATCCTAACGCGATTAAAACGGAACAGAAAATAGGCGCAAAAGGCCTAGTATTTGTTCCCGTTGTAATCAACGAAAAGAAAAGAACTCATTGATTGTCCTTTTTATCGGACATTAATGTTGAGACGATGCATTTTTTTCTGATATTTCATTTCAAGAACGACGTCTTCGGGATGAATTATTATTGCATCTCCCTGCTGAGGTTATTAAAATGTAATTTAGTGAAATCAATCGATAAACCAACCTTAAATAGGATATTGTGGCAAAGGCAAATACGACTAGGGTGAAGGCAGCACATCCTAGACTCCAAAGGACTCCATCGGTGGATTCTTGTTCGAAAGTCACTGTCACACCTGTAACAACATCGAGCCATCGTTACAAGACATGCTTAACTCCTTATGGGTCGGATTTCCAGAAAATGCACAATCTGCAGTTCCACACATCTATCAAATTCTGCTAAATTAGAGTGTAAAATGATAAATACTCAGTATATTTGAGTGTATTCTGTATTGTATTCATTCAATAAATCTGTCTGGTTATGTTAAACTGTATTTTGAAATTGATTTTCCCAAGAGTTATACATATGTGATGTGATACAGGAAAACGAGTCACAAGTCGCGAAAAATGGATTTTGAGATATCATTTTATTTGAAAAGATGACATCAAGCGGATTCCAATGGTAGTAAACATTAAGGACATCTAAGAAGTGTTTCCATATTTTATGTTTGATTTATAATTATGTTCGAAAATAGTTTACAGTAATTTTGGGTGGGCATTTACCCGCAACATAACTAAATTACACTCAAAAGGATGACCTTTCAAACGCAAGAATATATTTAATACAGTGTAATGAAACGTTGTACATAGAGTCATATGATTAAGAGTGATACCCGCCCCCCCCCCTCCCCCATAAAAAGATATCAGAACAATAACGAGATCTTGAGAAAAATATCAATTTTGCGACTTGTGACTCATTTTCTTGTAGCACATCAATATAGTCAATATTTTAAACGACTCTCGCGTAATAGTATTAGTTATATCCAATTAAATAGACTGGTATCTTGATACATCATCTACATTATTCTTTTATTTTTCTTTATTTTTTATAATTTAAATTACTTAAATATTTTTGGCTGAAATGTGACTTAGAATCTTCTCGACCATGTAAGAATTGCCCACTAAGTCAGGGCACAACGAAAACCACAAATTTACCTATATTTTTGTGAGAGTGTAACTGTCTGTTAAATACCTGAATACAATTTTGTCCCAAAAATAGTCTTAGTATTAACATTCCTGTACAACAGTGGCTTACCCCAACAAGGAAAAATAGTGAAGATGTATAAAGAGTCTAAGTCGACGCCACTGATAAGAAATGGCTGCTTCTAACACTAAGTACCACGGAGGATGCTGTTGGTTAAAATATACCATCTACACACGCTACGGTCATGTGTGGAACTTGTCATCTATGTAAGTTAGATTAGATGGGCAGCTTATCCTTTTTACTTAATGGGCACATGCCAACCAAGGCCCTCGGAGATGCATACTTCTCTTAAAGAACTTGGATCAAGGGATGATGTATGCAAAAGGTACCCAATGATTCGTTGTCGCGTCAATTCGAAGCAATTCCACAGTACTCAAGTTAAAAAATCTCAGAATTACAGAAGAAAATGAATAGTTATTGCAAAAATATTGTTGAATATTAGTTGTTACCTCCAACAAACAACGCATCTGAATATTAAGATAGAAAGAATCACTGGGAAAAGACTGAAGTATGGGGACCTTTGGGAGTGGCTAAGTGTGTCAAAAAGGGCGCCAAGGTGTCCAGAGCGGAAAGGGACCGGTACAGTAGAAATAGAATAGAACTCAACTGACTGACCTTAATGGCCAGGTCTTCCGATTAGAGAGGTGTCCCCAACACGAGTAGAGTCTTTGGTGTATTCATTTAGGAAATACTGAGTGGGGAGAAAATCAATGTTTTTGCGACTTGTGGCTCATTTTCCTGAGACACATCATAAATAGATGATTCGTATTGGGAGTATATTATATACGGGTGAAGTCACCAGAAAATATCCATGTTATGTTCAATAATCCACTCAGTAAACCCTAATACGAGCCAGAAGTTTCAAAATACATTTCCAAACACAACCGAGCAGATTTGATTCAATCAACGCAATGCATAGACTCAGATGTATCTATAGATTTTATCATTTTGTCAGCTTAATTTCGCAGAATTTCGCAGAATTTCCTAACGTGTAGACCTGCCAATTGAACATTTCTAGGCGACCTGACCCATATTTTGACCGGTGGTATAGAATAATTGCCGACAATCCTCATAGGAAGAATAGAAAAGGAATGAATTAATCTCCGGGTGTGATATTTGTCTAAGCGGCCGATGGAATATGGCAATAGAATGATAAAACCCTAACCAAATTTAATTCAAGGTTATCGATTAACTGCGTATAATCTTTCACCATGTGGTACGAGTTTTGCCTGCCGTAGGCGACACCAGTCTTGAGTGTCTTCCCTCGCATTCCACTTTCCATAGACTCTTATGTCAACATGAGAGCTCTCAGAAAACATTACCTACTGTCTACAAACAACACTGGTCTTGATCAAACTAGGCAGCAATTCCATTGAGTGAAATTGTATACTGAAAACTGCCTTGTTATAGTAAATGCGATTGCTCGGGGATAATTGGGTTAACATGCCCGCCGAACCAATAAAAGCCACCTAGCTATCTTTGGGCAGGTCTCCATATGGGAATCACTGGGAATTCTATGGGTCCTCTCCGAGGTCCAATTTAAGAGAAAATGGTAAAGGATTTTAGTATTCTTGACTCCCGTCATTCAGTTATGCCACCAAAGAGAGAGTGTCTTCCTTTTATTCACTCATGCTTTCTGTTGGTAAATTGAATTCATATCAACAGAAGTGGGGTATTAAGGGTAGCTATAAGGGTCAGGTCGTTACAAAATGTACAATTGGCAGGTCTACACATTTAGTAAATTCTGCTAAATTTGGCTGAAAAATAGTAAATACTAGGACACATATCTGAGTATATATTTGATATCTGATTCAAAATATATCTTTGTTTATGTTGAACTGTATTTCGAGCCTCATTTTCCCATTAAATTATGCCTATTTGAGAGGATTGGTGAAAGCGAATTATACATTTTTTTTACGAATTCACCAACAAGTGGACGGCCATTGTAAGGGTTGTGGAGAAGGAGGATGTGGGTCAGATTTTCAGAAAATGTACAATTGGCAGCTCTACACTTTTAGGAACTTCTGCTAAATTAGGCTGAAAAATGATAAATACCAGGTATATTTGAATATATTTGGTATCGCATTGATTTAAAGTTTCAGTTCTGTTATGTTAAACTGCATTTTGAAGCTCATTTCTGTCTTAAGTGTGGATTATTTGAGAGGATAGGTGAAGGTGAATTGTACATTTTCTGAAAATCCGACCCATGTCCATAGGGCGGGTAATGCAGAACCCTGCATGGGTGGATCAAGCAGACCCATTACTACACAGCTAGCTCCATACTGTTGCTGGAGGATGAACAGAGGAGAGGGAACTAGGGTAAAACCCCGGCTTCCTCCTGGATGGATAGAATGGGTGCAGGATTAACGATCCAAGGCCGAAATTGATTCAAATTCCATCCAGTCTAAATGCTTTGAATGGCACCAGGGAAAGGTCTCAATATATGCACATTGATCAGTTAGGTCAACTATTTAATGAAATACATCTCCTTAAACTCCTTAAGTATGTTTTAATTGAATGTATGTGATGTGTCACTGAAAAATGAGTTACAAGTCGAAAAAAGGGGGACAAAAGGGATTTATAGTTACTGTCATCTTTGACAAGATGAGATTAATTGGATTCCAACAATATTAACATTAAGGAAATCTAAAAAAGTATTTTTTAAAAGTTTTCGGGGTTTTCTTTCTGGGTTGACATTACTAGTAATGTAGCTAAACTTCTCCAATAGGGTGATTATAAAACACAAGGATAGATTTGATACAGTCTTGAAATTTTTATACGACTAAAAGCGATAGATAGTGTTATGACACATTACGTAACATTGCATAACCTCATCATATTTATGTTAATTATTAATTATATCACCTCTTTATTAGGGTTATAAAATCGATAAGTACCAGTACTGTGCAAGTCTATTTATACAAGGCAGTCCAGGATATGAGGTAACAAGCAAACGCCCCCTTTTTCATTGACTCTCATCCTGGTGAGAGTTTGTACGGATTTATCATAATAAAGTTAGTTGGATAGTGGTTCTTTAATAGATCAGTCGTGCCTCCGTGTTCCTTATTTATTTCACCACTAAAACATTCAAAGATCATAACAATAGGCTACCTCAACAATAAGACTATTCCTCCACAGAGACCTTGTGAATAAAACGCTTTGAAAAATATCAATTTTGTGACTGATGACTCATTTTCATGGGACACATCACACATAATATATAATAATTTTTTTTTCGCAAATATATTTATTCAAGAGAATTTTTACATTGAAATTACAGCACGCTCATCCGGAGATGACTTTTCGTTGTGCCCTGAGATTACTGGTTTAATTTAACATATTGAAAGATATATTTATATAACACAGATCTATTATATTGTATATGCGTGTGTTTTCGTTTAGCTGTTGTTAGAGCCTACTAAATATGGAACATTTCACGATGGAAGATCGGAACTTCATGGATCCAACCACTATAGCATCAAAACAAACTAAAACATCTAAATTTAGTTTAGTTCGAGCCACCATAAAAATAGTCAGAATTCAGTTAGCGGGCAGCCCGGCGGAAAGGAAGGGCGAACATGATTAAAGCAAGCACTGACTGGTACTGGGGAGCACCATGCACACAGAACCTCAATCATCTTTCGATTTTTCCTGATCACGTCAGGAAAAGCAATCCTGTCCCCAGCTGTTTTTAACAACCCTTGTTCTTTTCACAGAATCATTGCAACAAAACCTCCCTCTTTCCCTCCAGACCAGTTCAATTCACAGTCTTCGTCTTGTTAGCCTGATTTTAAAGGAGAAACCAACTTCTAAATAAACGGAGATTAGTGTTTAATCCCTTATAGAGCTGTTATATTTTACCTCAGGGATAATGAGCCTTCGTTAAACAGTCTAGGCCCAAAGATGAGAGAGTCCCTTCAAATGAAGAGAAAGCCTCTCGCCTCAACCCGCAAAGTGCCATTATAATTCCATTAACACAAATGCAAAATATCATTACAATCTCATTAGAACGCTTATATATAGTTATAGTTCTAGGCCAGGAAACCGATTAGCGAAATAGGCGTCCAATCACTGACATACCATTCTTATCTGATCTGAGGGTTTGGGTCTGGACTGTCAATGGGTCAGATTTTCAGAAAATGTACAATTGCCAGATGTACACATTTAGTCCATTCTGCTAAATTAGACTGCACTTTAGACAATACTAGGTAAATTCGAGTATATTCGGCGTTGCATTGATTGCAGCAATCTGCATGGTTAGGTTGAACTGTATTTTGAACTTCATTTTCGTCTAAAGTTTGGGTTATTTGAGAGAATTGGTGAAAATGAATTGTACATTTTCTAAAAATCTGACCCAAATATCTGCCTTGTAACGAATGCAAGCAGACCTTTAAGACGTAACTGCCTAGGTTCATTGGATAGCCCAAGTGATATTTAATTTGATCCTACCCAACTTGATGACCGAGAAATTGACCCGAGAGACCACAACTAATGGGCAAAGCTACACTGTTGTACTTACGTAGTTGGACTTCATTGGGGTTAATGATTAGACCTTAGAGAACAAGGGACAAATTAACTAACCGATGAATTAATCAGTGTAATATGGGGGTGAGTAATGAGGGAACGTGTGGATTTATTGAGTTTCGAAGCCCTGGTGGCCTATATGGGTCAGATTTTCAGAAAATGCACAATTGGCAGCTTTACACATTTAGTCAATTCTGCTAAATTAGACTGAAAAATGGTCAATACTAGGTGTATATGAGTAGATTTGGACTCGCATAGATATAAAGTATCAGTTCTGTTACGTTAAACTGCATTTTGAAGCTCATTTTTGTCTTAAATGGGGGTTATTTGAGAGGCTTGGTGAAGGGGTATTGTACATTTTTCTAAAAATCTGACCCATATAACATCTTATCCTCAATTCCTACTAGCCTTCTGTCCAGGTTTTAATTTTCTTTAATCTGAAAGAACAGCCCTATAGATACCACTGATGTAAGCCTGTTCTACGTGTTCTTTTCCATTGTTTAAAACCTGTCAGAGTCTATTTAGGAAGATGGTTTTAAATAGAATAATCGCAAAGCTAATAGTATTTCCCTAAGAGCCTCAGTATATTACATCTTAACACCTATACTTTCTAGCTCGAGGATACTGAATATCGATTATGAATGGCACCCATGAGAATATTGGTGTCGGTACGGTAGCCTGATATCGTGATATATGGCACATGATTGTATTAGATGCCTCAGACCAGCTACCCGGTTTCTTCTACATGAATGTGTACTTGCCAATGAACTGTGCTAAACTGGGTTAATCATTTATATGATTGATTCGCTACCAGTTCCTACGGTAACACAGAATTCTATATGTTATATTATTTTTAATGGGGTTATTTTACCTGATGAAGAAACTAAATATTAAAGGGCAGCAGCATAAGGGCCTAGTACACTAAGCCGATTCTCATGCGATTCCCACAGAATTTAGTGGCACAAAATCGCGTGAGAATCGGTGTAATGGACTAGGCCTATAAGTCAAACTTGGTCTCCATTAGGATGATATTTCTTACTATATTTATGTAAAAAAAAGCGTAGAGATTCGCTCAAATTGAATCTCCCAGAAATATGGCCTCATGAAACCATGTGTGAGATTTTCAGAGAAAATGTACAATTGGCAGCTGTACACATTTAGTAAATTCTGCTATATAAGGCTGCAATTTAGTCAATACTAGGAAATTAAATCCGAGTATATTCGGCATTACATTGATTGTAGCAATCTGTTTGGTTAGGTTGAACTGTATTTTGAACTTTATTTACGTCTGAAATTCGGGTTATTTGAGAGAATTGGTGAAGGTGAATTGTACGTTTTCTGGTGACTTCACCCAAATGTCCCCCTATTGTGAGAAATACAACTGTGCCCCTGCTTTCCAGGATTGCGAATAACATCCCTTCTTCGCCCAGTCTACTGCAAATACTAGCTCAGTTTAAGATTTGTGGGTACTTGTGTGGGTAGCAGCTGTTAAAAATAGAAACGCATTACGATCCATGTGTTCCAGAGACACCATTGCTGTTTCTAATGAGTTACATATGTAGTGCCATAGACAATCATAAATTTCCTATACTACTCACGTAATTCCCAATACTAATTCCCTATACTACTTTCCTATACTACTTACTCTGTGTACGGGTAGTTAAATAGTATCCACAAGATGGAGCTATTTACTACAGGCTACTACTTTCAATTACTGCACTGCACTTTACTGCTGTTATACTTCATTATGTACTACACCCATTGATGTGTATGAATGATATCATCAGATCTCCCAACTATAGTTGGGAGATCTGATGATATAGGTTTGGAATAAACAGAGAAATAATAGAATGACAAGTTCTCTTGTTATTTCTCCTCCTCAGGTGAACACAGCGTCATTACATGGGTCAAGTCTTCAGGAAATAGGAAATGTACAGACTTGCACAGTACTGGTACTTATCGATTTTATAACCCTAATAAAGAGGTGATAATTGATAATTAATATAAACATGATGAGGTTATGCAATGTTACGTAATGTATCATAACATTGGTCTTCCCCAATCCCCTCAAATAACCCAAATTTAGGAAAAAATCAGGTTCAAAATACAGTTTAAGATAACCAGATAGATTTATTGAATGAATACAATACAGAATACACTCAGATATACCTAGTATTTACCAATTTTCACTCTAATTTAGAAGAATTTGAGAGATGTGTAGAACTGCAGATTGTGCTTTTTCTGAAAATCTGACCCACATGTCATATAATTTGTTGCTTATAAATGGATGTACATTATCTTCGCTATTAAGTATATAAATATACGTAGAAATAGTCTTAAGGACAGGGCAATTAAGGCATAGATGGTAAATTAAAACCTTTTCTAAAATGCTATAGTAGTATAATAATTCAACAGAATATTAGGAATATTAAAGTCGCTACAACATCCGAGGATCATTACACTACGTCAGATCCCCCGGAAGTAGGAGTTTCCCTAATGAGAACCCAACTAAGGGACTGTTCATAATTAACCACTGGGGGGGGGGAGTGGAGAACTTGCGAAGAATTCTTGTGCAATATTATATAACCCCCCTTACAGTCTTATGCAAAATGTCTTGCCCCCTCTCCCTTGAAAGTTTGTGCAAAATTTCATGACCCGCCTTACATCTTTGTAGTTCTGGGTCTGTGCAATAAATGATGCCCCCCCCCCCCCCCCACACACACACACAGTTTACAGTGCACAAAAAAGGTGCCCCCCCCCCCTCCTTCAGAGCCTGCACAAAAAAGCCCCCCCTCAAAATCCCCCCTAGTGGTTAAAAATGAACACTCCCTAATATCTATTTTTGAATTCCGGTGGTGGAACTAATGACCTGGGCCTAGCAAATCCTCGTTTCTATCCCTTGTATTCTGACAGGCCATGCCAGTTAGATGTCACATTTAGTTTCACATGTTGTCTGACGTTATGTACTTATTTTATATCCATCAGCATTTTGGGCCCTTATCCATGAAGAATTCTGATTTTATTCTAGCTGGAAAAACCAATTATATATATTTGTGGAATACTTTCATAAAATAAGTTCTCACGCCGCTGACTGCTACAGGTTACAAGGACCAAAATATCTCATAACTTAGAACTACCGTTTAAAATATCTCATAACTTAGAACTATTTTTTAAAGTTTTGTTTATCATTTACTGTTAAAGTTGTGTTGGAAGACCTGTGTAGGCAGAAATAGTAAACCCATTTCCACGTGGGTAGAAACTATTAGCGATATTATTAGTTATGCAACAAAAGGGGAAATAAAGATATGTATATATTATATGGGCCAGTTCGTCGGAAAATGTACAATATTCGCCTTCATTAATCCTCTCAAATAACTCAAGTTCAAAACAGAAATTAGGTTCAAATACAGTTCAACATAACCGAACACATTTTTTTAATTGACGCAATACCGAATGTACTCAGATATATACTTAGTATTTATCATTCTTTAGTCTTATTTAGCAGAATTTACTTAATGTTTGCAGCTTTCGATTGTGCATTTTCTGACGATCTGGCTCTTATATACATCTGCAGAGCAGCCCAGTTAATAACTAAGCTCACCCAGCCCTCTGGAAGAGCCTGTTGGAAGCTCTGTTAAATCAATTCCTCCCTATAAATGCTGTAAATCTCATTTCCTACTTATTGCATGCCTGAGTTTGAACTCATACATTTTCTATGTCCGAGGGATCATCGGATGCACCCTTCATGTCCCCAAAGGACCACGAAGGAAATACATTTGATTAATATTGCGCTCGGCACGAAAGCTCCCAAGAGGCAAATAACGTTCGGGAATAGTATTGGAATAATTCAATAACGTAAGTTCATTTCACCACTTGTCTTACATGGTTTAACAACAAACTGAATACATGTAACAAAGAATAATGTATAAAGTAGTATATTATGTAAGGCCCGTGTCTACTGAGACAATTTTGGACAGGCTGCTGGATGATGAAAAACAGTCCTAAGGCCCTTGTCCACTACGCCGATTCTCATGCGATTCTCACAGAATTTAGTGGAAGAGAGTCCTCATCGCATGAAAATCGGCTTAGTGGACAAGGCCCTTAAGATGAATGGATTTATTCAATCTTGACGGGAAGCACTGGGCCGACGGCGGTCAGTCAGCTATCTGCACCTTTCATGCATTTCTACTGACCTGTATGACTGCCCTCTGGTTCTCCCCTGACTATCCCCAACGATTCTCCTTGTATGGAGAATCGTTGCTATCCCCCCTCCCCGTACCCCACACGTGTCGAAAGAGTCAGTTTGGTGGGAAACATCCATCCATGGGGATCAAATCGCCTGAACATGTATAAATCGACTTCCACAATCCTCTCAAATAACCCAAATTTAAGACAAAAATAAGGTTCAAAATACAGTTCAACACAACGGAACTTATATCATGAATCAACTTAATACCAAATATAATCAAATATACCCAATATTTATCATTTCAGCCTAATTTTGCAGAATTTGATCAATGTGTAGAGCGGTCAATTGTACATTTTCTGACGATCTGGCCGATGGAGCTTCAGTAATCAGCATTTGGATCGTTACAAGTGTAGGTCTATACATAACCCTATATTCACCTAATTAAGCTATGGGTACATTGCACTATACACGATCTGATCATGTCTTAAAGGCCTTAGTACCATCTTAAATGTAGGTTGGTGCATGAACGCATTCATTTGAGAAAGGTAAGAGGTGTCTAAGAGGACTCTTAGACTAGTCTGAGAAAATAATCGTATATAAAGTGCAATGCAACTTATGATAAGAGGGAGTTATGAGACCTCCTCTATTCAATAGCGATTTACCACACAATCGTTTACAGTGCAATGCACCCATATCTGATGAACGTGGGTGAAGTCGTCAGAAAATGTACAATTCATCTTCACCAATCCTCTCAAATATTCCAAATCTAAGACAAACATTAGGTTCAATGGTCATTTCAACATAACCAAATACATTGTTTGAATCAAGGCAATACCAAATATACTCAGATATATCTGGCATTTATCATTTTCAGCTGAATTTAACCGAATTTACTAAATGTCTAGAGCTGTGCATTGTACATTTTCTGACGATCTGACCCTTAAACAGAATTTACGCGTACTTTACTTCTGCCGTAAACAAGGCATTATCGAGTTGTAGGACTATAATTAAGTGTTTTAGAGTTGATTAATATATATACATAATCAGTGCGCACTTGGCTCGTTAATAGGTGCAATGTGCATTGGTCTCAGGCGCTAATTCATGCAGTGAAAAGTACAAAAGCTGAACTTTTCCTCTTTCTCCTGGGAATATACATGATTATACATTAAGTACATCATAATAACTATTATAACTACAACCAATACTATCATTTTTCAATCAGCTAAGAAGATTTTGTCCACTGAGTTCCATGAGAATATGATTAAATATAAGATGGTATAAGATTCAATAAAATATTTTTTAAAAAAAAGAAGAATACTATTAGCTGACTTTTTTGCAGTACTTTATTTTTGGTGTCACGATCTTGCACCTATATACATCTGCAGATATTGTAAGTCCCAGTGTTTATGTATAGGATAGATGAACGATAGATGGTTTCACTTTCTGCCAATAGGGTATTATTGCAATCACTGACGCAGCTGGTAATTTGCCTGAGGTGTAACGTAACAGAGACGCTCGCGTTGAATCGCCTATTGGAATAGGATAACAACTACGTCCTTCTGAAGATCGAATGAATCTACCACCCTGCTTGACAAATGATACACAGCCATTTGTCTTGCGTTACATTTGCCTGATCTATTGATACCTCGTATAAGGAGTCACTTGCACTGTCGTTGAAAGGACCAAGTGGACCGAATAATTGGAATCACTCTGGGGTTGGTTAGAATACTTTCGGTTCGTATTGATATGTCTATTCGCATGTGAATACCTGCGTATACCTGTGATTGAGATGATGATGGATATTGGTAACTTATATATGGAATATGGAATATTCTACCAGAAAAACCTGAGAAATTGTAATGATATAATGACATTCTCAAGAAGTTTGAACGAATTGTATTGGACACGGCGTAAGATTCATATTGCTTAGAATTAGTTCACATATTAGGTGGCAACACGAGAATACACGCGTATTTTGTTAACGAATTTAAATGTACGACCAATTATGTGATTTAATATATATATATATATTGTAATTTGGTAATGTTTCTCAGATTTATTTAAGAGAATATTGAGGCATTTCGACATCGAACATTATGTATTATTTATCGGGTATCATGCAATTGTTCATGTACACATTAGGACAAACATTCCAAATGTACATCAGTTATACAGCTGACCATGAGTGTGAGGGACTTGTATTACATAATACATATTACATAATCTAATAAGTACTTCTATATTTTAAGTTTGGCATTTTTATTTTTGAAAAAATATTTTTGGGTAGAAAATTAATAGTAAAGTAGCTAAATATACTCTAAAAGATTAACTTAGGAATACATGGATATATTTCAGACACTAACTTGGAATCTGATACATGTATTTATACGAGGTGTATCTTAGATACACCAAAATGTGAGAACATTCAAACAAAGACATGTTGTAGATAAAACACTTTGAAACATACCCATTTTGCGACTTGTGACTCATTTTCCTGAAACACATCGCATATAATCCATGCACTCAGAGACAGGGTAATTCACCCCCGTCAGCATAGACACAGTGTCCACTACCAGTCATGAAGGAGGCAACTAAAAAGTGGCCAGGATATAAGCCAGGATATTAATATATATAACATTTCCCATAAAGACCTCACATCCTTTTAGAGAGATTTGCCAGCAGGGATAGTTAGTGGTCATGACTCCGAGCGAAACAAACGTGATGAATGCCTTTCCTATACAGTGTATACGATAAAACCATTCTGGGGATTTGATCAGGGCAGGCTCCGCACAAATATCCTAACACATTCAACACTCTGTAAGGTCCACCAACACAATTCCGTTATCGTGTTATAGATGCCGAATTGATATCCAATATTTGCATGTGGTAGAGTTGGTTTGGGATCATTCTAGTTCTAACTATTTCTATTTAACAGGGTAGAATGTGGGCCTAATGTGTGTATTTGCTGTCACTGTGACAAATGGGTATAAATGAAAGTTTGGGGCCCTGTCAGCAAACTCCAATGCAATAGGGGACTTGCATGTGTACCATCAACCCAACATTTGCATATTAGGATTATGGAGTCTGAGTGAAAATTAGAGAAAACTGTACAAAAGTTGGTCAAAACTCCATGGTGAATGGTGCTATAATTATACTCTACCATTTACTGTTTATACTGTACAACAGTTGGTGGGAACTCCATGGTGAATGGTGCTATAATTATACTGTACCATTTACTGTTATACTGTACAACAGTTGGTGGGAACTCCACGGTGAATGGTGCTATAAACATACTCTACCATTTACTGTTATACTGTACAACAGTTGGTGGGAACTCCACGGTGAATGGTGCTATAAACATACTCTACCATTTACTGTTATACTGTACAACAGTTGGTGGGAACTCCATGGTGAATGGTGCTATAATTATACTGTACCAAGTACTGTTATACTGTACAACAGTTGGTGGGAACTCCATGGTGAATGGTGCTGTAATTATACTCTACCAAGTACTGTTATACTGTACAACAGTTGGTGGGAACTCCATGGTGAATGGTGCTGTAATTATACTCTACCAAGTACTGTTATACTGTACAACAGTTGGTGGGAACTCCATGGTGAATGGTGCTATAATTATACTGTACCATTTACTGTTATACTGTACAACAGTTGGAGGGAACTCCATGGGGAATGGTGCTTGAGGAACGTGAGGAAGACCACCATTGCGGTGATCTAGTACTGGTAAAAAAAACTAAAAAAAAAACTAGTAAAAACACATATATATGTATGTCAAATTTTAAGTAACAGTATCCTAACATGCAATCTAACAGATATAATCTGTGGCAGAGGCAAGCCCTCTATTGAACGCATCAATAATATTGCATTTCATCCTTGTCACAAGAGAATGGAGATAACAATAATACCACTGTCATGTAGCCACACTTTCATCCTGTCACCTTATTCCCATGGACCCCTCAGGATCAAATTTTAATTCCGTTTTCAAGGCTACTATGGCATTGACATAATTGTTTGTGTTCGTTCCTCAGTCTGGTTGCCTAATACAATGGACAAGAGGGAATTTGTCATCAGATATAATATCTCAATATCGGCTGTATGGAGCTGGAATACGTGTACACACTTTATGTGATGGGTTCCAGGGAAATGAGTCACAAGTCGCAAAAATGATATTTTTCAAAGTGATTTATCTAAAATATCTCTTTTTTGGAATGTTCTAATACTTGGAGGGTTCAATCCGGGTCAGGTCGTCAGAAAATGTACAATGTACAGCCCTACACATTTAGTAAATTCGATTAATTCAGCTGAAAATGATAAATGGTAGGTATATCTGAGAATAGTTGATCTTATTTTCTCTTGGTGAAAGTTCTCTTGGTTATTGTGCCATCAAAGAGCCATTATTGTTACGTCACAATGACGTAATACTGTGTAAGCTCATTATAATACTATTAACTATCATTTATTATTAAAGAACTATTCAATATCCTCGTGCAATGAACAGATGCATCTTCTTATAATCTCCCCGGCGATAGATCCTTTCAAAAACGTTCAACTTTAGGGACTTTGGGGGAACAGGTGTGGGAAATGGTCCTTGAATACCAACTATTGCTTAATAAATCACAGGAGAGATCCAAACCTGTTGAAAGGGCTGTCTGGAATATTTTACAAAGGCTTCAATAGAAATATCATACAAATCAGAAAAATGAAACCATTGTAGCGTCGTTAATTGTGTCGCTATATCTTAATAAATATGATACTTATACCCTAGAATTCTATAAACGTGGTACGAATAAACATTCTGTGATGTGCAACTTGTATTCATAATAACATATGAAATCGTGTTCATTAGCTGATCAAAATGTCCATAATTCAACTACGGTAGAGCCGTAAGATTCAGCGCTTGCTCTATAGTCGGAAACACCCTAAAAATCGATGTACTCAGAGACTAAAATATGCTTTCTGTCATGTCTAGTCTGGATACACAAGTATAAAACTACAGACACATAGACTTTAAAAGACAGAGGAATCAGGAATCGGCACAAGGAGGAGCTTATCAGTAGGCACAAGTGTCGCCATCTTGAGGCTGCTTTTGCTCCCAGGTTGCCTGCCCAATGATCCATGAGGCTTTTGATCCTGACTAGCGAGGCTAGACAGCATAGATGGGTCAATTCGTCACATAATGTACAATCGGCAGCTCTACACATTTAATAAACTATATCAAATTAGCCTGAAAAAGCTTGTAAAATGAAAATACCAGGTATATCTGGGTATATTTTGTACTGCATTGATTAAACAAACCTGTTCTGATATGTGAAACTATACTATTTTGAAGCGCGTTTTTGCCTTAAATTTGGATTATTTGAGAGGATCGGCGAAGGCCAATTGTACGTTTTTTGACGATCTGACCCAGATCCATGAGGAAAAATAGACTCTCTGAGGTGCAGTGCCACACTCAATGTATCATCTACATTCAGCTGTCATTGTAGCCCCCTCGTCCCGCTCCACTCGAGCGCGCGCTTTCCTCTTGTAAGGCGAGCTTCTCTCCTAATGGCACTTGTCGCACGTGAACATGACTGAACATAGTCGTTGTCGGGGGAAAGTCCTCTGCCTTTTGCCATCATGTCTCAGGATTTGTACTAAAACCGCGCGTAAGTAAGTAATATACATGATAATATATACCCATACATACACAGAACTGTGGTGACAATGGCATATATGGATGAATAGGGGATTTGAATAGCCGCTATTTTGGATCTTGATTCGCATGGAATTATGGGACTAATGGTACAGTGTAAAATCTATAGAAAACATATCCTGTTCAGCATGGGATATTTATCGATGTTCTAATGTCAATATCCATATGTTATACATGTTTCCATAACACAAGTCCCTATCTTTCCCATCATGCATTTGGTTTTCATAGATCATTTATACAAGCTAAGCTATTGGTGAAAACATTCTTGCATTTTTTAATTCTCGATTACCTAATTAAACGAATGGCCTAGAAAGTTGTCAATCATTGATAAGCATCTGACTGAATACACTTCTCTGTGTTATCCGATATGATCAAAATTTGTGCTAATATCAGGGGTAAGGTTTGGGAATGGATGGGCAGATGAGATGTAATCTAATTACATGGAGATGTTATTGAGTGATTATCATTCAAGCATGGCAGGGGGTGTGTGGACATGGACTGGCCACGCAAGTTTGTCTATAGATATAGAAACAAAGAAAAGGTTTCAGTCCTCTGCTCATTTGCAGGTCTTGCTTGACCGCCCGTTAACTAAATAAAATACAATCATTATATAATAATTAACAATTCATTTGTTGTTTTACAAACTAACCATTACAATGCTCGATTATTCTAGCCATCTTGTATTTTGTGGTTATTAGATTCTGAGTTTTGTAACAATACACCTACATTATCAATAAGGATTTGGTCCTTCACTTATTAATCATCATATTCAATTATACATCAACTTCATTGACTTTATAACTTAGTGATTAGTCAAACTGCGTCTGGATTGACTGTCCCCCTGACCATTCCCTCCCTGATAAACAGCAGCACCCCCGCCCTATCCCTACATAATAAAATATATATTCATGTTATCGTTATATTGATCATCACTTTACTAAGGATTTACATTCCTTTCAGTAATTAGCATTCATCTTTCATACATCAGTGCAAGTAGTTGTGACCTTGTGTCCATTAATTTATCGTAGTTTGTAATTAAACTAGATTCCTGACAGGTTAATCAGGTTGTTTTTCCTATACATTTTTCCCCCAACAATATAAAATACTCAATACTTTTGACATGATAATTCTTTCAATACAATACAATACGATACAATCGAGGATAATGCAAGGCTTTCTCCATTCAGTTTAACACACTCTTAAGTTCTTTCTCTGGCCTCAGATATTTGTCAGTCTCAAAGATATACTCTTGGTTTAAATATCGCCTAAACCCTTTCCTGTCCTTTATCAACTGTCTCCCATCAGATAGTTCATTCCATAGGGTTGGATATGCGGGTATATAATGCATTGGAGCGTGCACAAGGGGGTGGGAGGGTTGTGTGGAAGCATGACCAGGGGAGTGGGAGGGGGTGTGGAGGGGGGGGGGGAAGCATGACCAGGGGGATGGGAGGAGGTGGGAGGAACTTTGAACTGTGCAGTAATTATCACTTAACATCCACCACAAGTAAATGAAATCGAGAATCGTTTCGCTTGGAAAATTAGTTAAATTAAGCTGACACAGATCGTAAACTTTAAAACATAAAAAGTATAGTATACTAACTGTTAACTGTTTCTTGTTGATAAAAATGTTGCTACATATTTGCCTCTCATATTTCAACAAAATCAATCCCATGATACACTGTAACAGACATGCACAGTGGCACATGCAAATCCCCTATTTGGATGAAAAGGCAGTGGAGGGTATACGAGTATACCTCAGGCACATAGTGCGGTGACCGATTGCTCCCTGTTTGAAGGGAAATGACTGGTCGTAAAAAAAAAGAAAAAAAGGAAGTCCCGACACTTCATTTGTACATTAGAGTCCCAATAATTCTTTTCCTACATGAAATGAATATCCCATAGGTTATACGTTGTCCCGTCCATAACAGAAGGACCCTGGACCCAGTACAAGGAAGAGCTAGGAAGGAGGATATTTAAACAGTTGCCTGTGTATCATTCACACAATCCATTTGACATTGATAATATCACATTGTCATATTCTTCCAAAATATAAAACAAACGAAATATAGGACTACATTTCATTTGATCAGAAATAAAGTAATGACTTATATTTGTTAGGCTACTAACATGGATCCGACTTGGAACATCAGTTTGAGCTTAGTAGTAATATAAATTGTACTGCTAAGGTTTTAGGAAGTGGTATCGTTGCTACCACATGCAATGAAAACACATGGTTTGTGATCGATGGACATGACATGCCTACGACATAAATTATAGTTCATCTTTGATCAATATCGTGCGCTAATGGTGTGAGGGCCTGTGTAGACAGTATGTACAAGAGATGGATCACATGCAGTCTGTGGGAATTGCAGCTGGGTTCAGTTATATTTAAAGCCTGGGTTCCACTGTGCTGCTACTTCTCCCGCTACTACTCCCGTTTCTTTGGTACCGCTACGTTTAAAAGCGGGAGCAAGTAGCGGGAAGTAGCCGCTTCAATTAAAACGTGTTTGATTTGAAGCGGCTACTTCCTGTTACTTCCCATTACTTCTAAAGTAGCGGAACGCAAAAACGGGTGTAGTAGCGGGAGAAGTAGCATGGCAGTGGAAGCTAGGCTTTAGTCTTCATGGGTTAGTTCCCACGCAAGGTTGATCAAGTACGCTTGCATCAATTTGGACAAGCAATTGAACGTGTTTCTTTCAAAATGATTTAAAATAACGCAATTTTAAATTTCAACAATTATGAGCAATCCTAAATTATAATGATATAATGATAATGAGTTGGTTGTGCTCCAAATGAGAGAGAAAATGTGAGTGTTCTGGATATCTCTTTAGAACTATTTGTTTTCTACGCTTCTCTGCTATTGATATTAGATTAGTTTTTCAACTTTTTGTTTCGTTCTTTTCCTACCCATGTGAACGTCTTTTGACCAAAATTGTGGAGGACATCACCTTGTTGTTTTTGCTGCAAGGTATATTGGGGGATGAAGACCACATTGAGATATTGGTGGCCCGCAGAAATACTTTGCTGTAGTGCTTTCACTTATTGTCCCTCACCGGCGCTCGTTTTTCTTCAGCTTATTCAACTTCCAATTCTTTAGATAAACATATATAACAGCAGCAAAATATTGATAACTTCAGTCCTATAGGTCACATCATGAGTAGATTTGGTAAGATCTTTTTGTCGGAATAGCTGAGAATGCAGCTTTAACGCAGCTTTAACGCGAAATGTAGACTGTAGAAGCCACGGAGATTCCATTCTCTGTTTCCTTGACCCATAATCAATATTAATGTTCTCAGTCCCCATTTGTCACAAAGAGAACCCAGAAACTGCCATTAATAGCCCCCAGGAGCTCGAACCATAATATGATTTGTAATTGATATTATGGGTCAGATCGTCAGAAAATATACAATTCGCCCTCACTAATCCTCTCAATTAACCTTCATTCTGTATTGGATTGTCATCTGTGAGCCCATATCTCAATGTTAATGCCATTTGATTATTGAACTTTACTGTACAATGTACTTGTTTGTTGATAACTCAACTGTCGTTATTACAGAAGATGTGCTGTATAAAAATACTAAATAAAAAAAACCACCTTAATTTAAAACAATTCAACGTAATGGAACGGACTGTTAGAAGCAAGGTAATGCCTATTATGTACCTGCTCCAGGAACGAGGTGAAAAGCAGGCAACTCATAGCTGATCTCGTATAAACTAAGTTAACAAAGTTTATATTCAGTTGTTTTACCCATAATTAAAAAAGATCTTGTGAAAAGCACTATACTAGGAATACCATCGCCCGTGTGCAGTCTAGGCTCAGAGGTAAGAGAGTCCCTCCAAACTGAGGAAAAGCCTCTCGTACCATGCCGCAAAATTACATTATAATCCCATATACTCCAGGGCTGAGAAAACCATTAGCGCAGTAGGCGTCCAATCACTGACATATCATTCTTATCTGATCTTAGAGGCTCTGAGCCTAAACTGTGTAACGGATCCTACAAATTGCGAACAGACTAAACCCTATACATGTATGTATAGAGAGTCTGTATATAATTACAGCCCGGAATTAAGCCTGGGTTCCACTGCCACACTACTCCTCCCGCTTCTCCTCCCGTAAAGCCTGGGTTCCACTGCCACACTACTCCTCCCGCTTCTCCTCCCGTAAAGCCTGGGTTCCACTGCCACACTACTTCTCCCGCTTCTCCTCCCGTAAAGCCTGGGTTCCACTGCCACACTACTCCTCCCGCTTCTCCTCCCGTAAAGCCTGGGTTCCACTGCCACACTACTCCTCCCGCTTCTCCTGTGTAAAGCCTGGGTTCCACTGCCATGCTACTTCTCCCGCTACTCCTCCCGTATCTTTGCTCCCGCTCATTTAGAAGTAATGGGAAGTAGCCGTTTCAAATGTTGAATTAAAACGGCTACTTCTTGCTACTTGCTCCCGCTTCTAAATGTAGCGGGAGCAAGCAACAGAAAGTAACAGAATAGGTGCTATTGGCATGTTACAAGAAGTGGGAGCAGTAGCAGGAGAAGTAGCGGGTGGTGATATAACGGATTATAGCAAATATTTTTCCTGGAGGTCATTTTCTCAGAACAGCATACTATATACATGACACACGCTATGGAGGTTAATTAAAATGTCTTTGCCTATCAAATAATTATACAAGCCTACATTCCCCTATATTGTCAATATGGATAATACATGATTGTAAGTCCAGTTAGAGGGAAATTGCAGAGAGAGACATGTATATATGTAGGCTTTCCTGGAAGACCTGCGTTACCATTAAGGACACACTAAGCCGATTAACCGACCGATTTTGAATTTACAAAAAAGATACGGATACGGTTACGTAATTGCTTGCTGACCCTCCCTATTATTATCTATATGCAAACATAATACATCTTTTTTTGTTTTTAAAAGTTTTTATTCAGTCTATCAACAGATTCTTTCTTCCTCCGGGGTCGATCACACGATTTTACATCGTACCCTCTCTTTTCCTGGACATTGGTAATTATTTAAAAGTGAAGGTTGAAGAAAAACAAGAACATATTAGCTTCATGCGCATGGAAATGAACATAATACATCTTGGCTTCTCTAATAATTCACAAGCTTATTTCCCACTCACCTGCTATATCTGTTTCATTGTAAAAGGGTAAGGGTGCCATTGAATAGGGGGAGGGCTGCTGCTGTATTCCCCAGGGGAAACTGGGCCCTTTTGGCGGGCGGTTGTGTTCACGCAGGATGGTATTATCTCTGTGGCGGGGATCTGGATTGTCGTATGGCCACACTTCCTCCCCCTCAACTTGGTCCACAGGGACGGGTGTAGTGTTTGGTCGAGAGGGTCGATAGTTCGGGACGAAGGGCCGATTTTGTTGTTTTTCTCGGTCGAAATAATTCTTAAATTGAGCTTTGATTTGATTGCTGATCTGCGATTCATCAAGCTGGTCTCCCGGATCACCCTGAAATATTGGATGTAGATTTTAAAGCAATTAATAATGTATTGTCGATTTAATATTTTCAGCAAGAAATTTGATTAATGTACAATATTCTCAGTACTAGCTATGTATTGTAGATTTAATAGTTTACATTTAATAGTATTAAAGTACACATTACAGAAAAGTATAGATTGACCCAGGACGGTGGTTAATACAAACAAAATGAAAAAAAATGAAGCGGATATATGTTAATAATTTTAATAATCCAAATTATTCTAAACCAGTCAATGTGGCTTAATTGCTGACCATACAACCCAGACTAGACTGGACCTTTTAACCCTGAAACTGTCCCTCCCCACTGGACATTACCCCTATTAAGTTAACTTTACAGGGCAATTACTTGTAAAGTAGCTAAATATACTCTATAGGATGACCTTAGAAATACATGGCTATATTTAATACATTGTCTTGATACATGTATTCATACGACCTAAATCATTAGTCATAGAATGAGCCCATTCCTACAAAGAGGTCCTGTGAATACAACACTTTGACAAATATAAATGTTGTTACTTGTGACTCATTTCCCCGTGTTGTATCTGGCTATGAACACCTTTGGTAGAGACTAAACGGATTAATGACCTCCATTTCGGGCCTTCAGGTTCATTATCACCCCTCAATGTCTAGCATTAATAGATAGAGAAATAGAGTAATGCTGTGTTCCTTTAACATTTACCTAGGAAACAGATTTGCTCTGGTTGCAATTTGTTGTGTACTATCAGACCTTGTTTCAACATCATATTTGTTTTGGTAGAATTTAATATTTATGAACTGTGTCTATCGTACTCTTTCAGCACGTGAGTTGTACGTTAGGCTGTTCAAGAAGTATTATGGCCCTTATGGCCCCTCCGTACTCTGATTACATATAGATACCTACTGTATTGGTATAAGTTGTGTCTTCTCTTTCAGAAGTACAGATAAAATTATTCTCTACTTATCTAAAATCAGGCAATACTGAGAGAAAAGATTAAAAAATCTGAAATAAGAGATTGAGAGCTTGAAAATGTGAGAAGAGACTGACTGACTAAATTGAAAGATGAGAAATCGTGTCTTTATGTTATATGCGTTATATTACTTTGGCATTTTAATACAACAGTATTGCACGTGATTACGAGTGGCCATTATCGAAGTCATTATCCCAGGATATGATGGAACGTATGGCATAACATGTATTTATAACTTCATATTACATACATGTATCCGGACGTTATGGGAGACATTATAGACTTTGGTAAGTTTTTGACAGAATCCCTTTTAGATGAGACCGGTTCACTCGGCTGAGTGCTATACAGTTGTATTATATATGCATTGCTCTGAGAACAACGTATGTAGAGTGAGTTATGCACAGTGCGTATTTCACTAGTAAGTTACCTGTGGTAGTCATGGCAACGAAATCGTTTTTTACTAAGTTTACGGCCGAAATTCAGCTTCATGGGACAAACATGTTTTCTATGTTCATGATTGAAAGCATATATTAAGTCTGCCTGTATGTAGTATACTACTTACTACAGTGGAACGTTTTACTGAGCGGTGACATGTGTAGGGGAAGGTCATAGATGGAACATAGCAAGGGGGAAATCTGTACACTTGGTAGTGGCCAAGGGAGTGCGGGAAGTTAGAGAGCGTTAGCCTGAGATCTTCTGCGCTCCCGAGGTCACTAACAAGTGTACAAACTTCCCCCGAGCTTTGTTCCATATTTATTTCACCCTATTAATGAATAAAACATATAAATAGATAAAATAAAAGAAGTAATTTCAGTTTTCAGGCTTAGCTGGCGGACCTACTTGTTGTATGCGCCAAGGGTGGCATAATTTACATGTTATGCACCACCTTCACCAAGTGTGGCATACAATGCTGAAGGTATAGGCAGCTACAGCACAGTGGTGAAATTAAAGGTGGGAAAGGTCTTATGGGGTGAGTTCAGGAGGGAGGGGTGACCGTCTAGGCCGGGGATCCTAAAACCATCTCAGGAATGAGGACTCTCTTTCTTCAAGTACCCACATTTAAAGAACATTAAGTCATTTGACTAAAAGAAGAAAAGGAATGAGTTGAAAACGAAAAAGACTTTTTTTAATGCCTCCCTATTCTCGACTAGAAACAAAAACTGGTATGAGTTCTGAGTTCTTGAGCCAACGAATTGTCGCCTCAACCATAGACAATCTCAAATCGTTTTTGTTTTTTTTTATATATAGATTTAAAGATTAAAGACACAAATGGACCCTGTTAGTGCCAGTTCTGTAATACAGTAATTATGATAACAATATTAATAATGATTAAGTAAAATATATCATAAAGGATATCTTTAAACAATATACAAATGTCATTTCATTATTTTAGGGAATCAGTCTAGGTTCAAACCCCCAGATGAGATAAGAATGGTATGTCAGTGATTAGACGCCTACTTCACTAATCGGTTTCCTGGCTTAGGACTAGGCGTTCTAATGGGAATATAATGGCATTTTGCGGTCTTAATGGAACTACGGTATATATAATGGCACGTTGCGGTTTGAGGCGAGAGGCTTTCCCTCCGTTTGAAGGGACTCTCTCAACTTTGGGCCTAGAGTGTTTCTAGTATGTATCTTATTTGTGGTGGAAAGAAAGGAGTGTGTGATCCCCTTCCCCTCTAAACTCACTACTGATAAGTGTTTTATGTAAATAGCCAGGTAAAATAAGACAATAACAATCCAAACCCTGCTCCACCGACACTATATGTGATGTGTCCCACAAAAATGAGTCACAAGTCGCACAAATTGGATTTTGAGAGATACCATCATGTTTGAAAAGATGCGATCAAGCGGATTCCCATGATAGTAAACATTGGGACATTTAGTAAGTACTTCTATATTTCAAGTTTAATATTTTATTTTTGAAAAAGAAGTTTGCAATATTTGTGGGTGAGCAATCACCAGTAAAGTAACTAAATATTCTCCAAAAGAAGACCTTTAAAACGCAAGGATATATTGAATATAATGTCCTGAAATTCGGTGCATAAATTCATAGGACTAGAAAGACTAAGCCTTCCAAAATCCAGAACATTGCAAGAACGCGATCTTGTAAAAAAAAACACTTTGAAAAAAATCATTTTTGTGACTTGTGACTCATATTCCTGTAACACATCATCACATATAGAATGGTTTCAACCCTTAAGATTACACCATCTATGGACACAAGTTCCAGTCGATTCATCGCCTGCATAACGGTGGCAACAGACGCGGCCAATCAATGACACATATATACAGATATCTTGTTATGTCACCTCACAGCGCCTATATCCATATCCAGACAAACTATCTCTTATACTATGATTAAGCAGCTACATTCACCATCCACCTCCATTGTATCCCGTCTATAGTGCTGGAGTAATTACTACATAAAATATTACTCCGGGCCAACTGACACTGGCAGTGTGTGCTATCCAGATGGTTTATTATTTGGAGTGTTTATTCACAACATCTCTTTGTACAATTTTGGGTTATCTAATGCTCCGAGTCGTATGAATATGTGTACCAAAATTCAAGACGCTGTATTATTATATTCATACATAAGTTCATACTGTGGAGTATATTCAGTATAGAAACACTTATTGGATGTGCTAGTGTTTACCATCATTAGAATCGGCTTGATCTCATCTTTCCAAATATGATAATATCTCAAAATTCATGTTAAGATCACTTAATGACATTAGCTAGAATAAAAGTGGTTGGGAAAATGTCCCACCGAAGGTATAAAAGTGCAAGATTTATATGTAAGTTGTAGTGAGTGAAGGTACAGGTAGTAGAAGAAATAATTAAACTGTTTGTTATATTAAGGAATAAACGATGATGTGTAGAGTAACAGTAATGCATATGAATTAATGTTAAAAATTATGTAATGATGTACGAACTAGATTTTCAGATTGGCAAATGAGAATTATTACATTTGATGTGAAACTTTGACCAATAACATTTTTATATAAAAAAAAAATGTTTGCGACTTGTGACTCATTTTGACGTAACACGTCACATTTTCCTGGTTTAAAGATATGATGTATAGTGGCACTAATGGGTCGTCGAAGAAAAATACAGAAATTCAGATTGCAGAAATTACTGTATTCTTTCATTAGGTTCAGAATGTAGGTCGAACATCCTAATAGGGGATTTGCATGTCTCAAACATACAAATATTAAGCAACATTTTTATTGAAAAATGCAATGATGTTTTCATCGATATCATAGCTTGTGCACAATTGATCTATGCAAAGCAAATGCATGATGGGAAAGATGGGGATATGTGCCATGGAAACATGTATAATACTTGTAGATTGACATCAGAGCATTGATAAATATTCCACGGTGAACATGCCATGTTTTCTATAGATTTTACACTGTAACATTAGTCCCATAATTTCATGCGAATCAAGATTCAAAATGACGGCTATGCAACTCCCCTATTATTATTTTTAAAAAAAGGGTTAAGGGTCGCCTTAAAAAGGTGTGAGATTTTGTAGTAAATGACACATTGGCCTGACGTGCTACCATTATTCATCATAATACTTTCTTAAGGGAACCAACCATTTCATCTCTAAAACTAAGATTCATGAACGCATAGGCCTTCATAAGAAAATGGGTGTGCAATCGTTTTTGAAGGAAAGGATCTCAACCTGGGCTGAGTAGAAACTGATTTACCCTTTTATTCATTTTGGAAATTAAAAGATATCAATAATAAAGAGGAATAAACAATACATGTGTAGCTGCAGTTATTATTACCTGAATATAAACTGCTCGCTTCTTCCTCTTCCTACTTTTCAGTTTCACTAGTTTGTGAGATAAATATTTATCAACGTACGAATCCATTTTTGTCATTTTGTAGAAGTTACATACACAAATCCGGTACAATATCCAAGTGATTTTAAAAGTGAGCAAAATGTTCTTAGAATCCCTATGGCACTCCTTTTCTATATGAGCGAACATGTATAAGATAGATACTATCCAATTATCCGAGCAAATAATAGTCGATGTGTCCAATGGAGTGATATAACCCATGTCCTTCCATGTTTACATAATGTGTTGGTACGACCAATTGCTCTTCTTCCTTCGAATATGACATTGCGATTTGGCTTGAAAAATAATGACTTATCCAGATGATATCTCGATGTTATTTGATGATGATGGCTATATATCAGAGCGTTAGCTGAATGATTAGACAAAGCCAAGCATGGAGCCCCATCTGCCATGGTGCCATAATTGACTTATAAGTAATCAATTAATTCTCTGGGGTAAAGAAAATGGCGGACGGAGAGCAATCTGGCCATAACATGTAATAGATCATGACACCGGGAGGGGAAAATATACCACAATTACTATATATCGACTTATAGGATTTATAGGGAATAAGATGGAATGGTTATTTTAAAAAGTAAAATGTACCACAATCACCATATATCGACTCATAGGAGTTATAGGGAATAAGATATAATTATGGAATGGTTATTTTAAAAAGTAAAATGTACCATAATTACCATATATATATCGACTTATAGGAGTTATAAAATATATGGAATAAACAACATGGAATGGTCATTTTAAAAAGTGTGAACAATATTTATAAAACATGGTCTATGATATTTAGCTATATTTGTTGACCAACTCCGGATCTTTATACTATAATAACATTGCGTATTCAAGATAGCTGCCTACGTCTACCGAAATTTCCAATGGTCATTTACCATACTTGTGATTTGCAATAGAGGGGTTGCATGTGCCACAGCGCATGTCTGTTACAGTGCATTATGGGATGGATTCTGATGAAATCTCACATACCAATATTTTGCAACGTTTTTATCGAAAATTGCAAGAATGTTTTCAGCAATATCACAGCTTGTATAAATGATCCATATTAAGCAAATGCATGATGGGGAAGATGGGGACTTGTGTCATGGAAACATTATAATGCATGGATATTGACATTAGATCACAGATAAATATGCAGAACATGGCATGTTTTCTATAGATTGTATACTGTACCATTAGTCCCATACTTCCATGCGAATCAAGATTAAAAAATGGCGGCTATGCAAATCCCCTATTCAGCAGTGTCATGTGTACAGTTCATGTGTTCTTGTACTTAGTAATATGAATTCGCTCACATCAACAGAAAAAAACACACCCTCTTACAAACAGTTCAAAAACCTCCTCAAACATGACAAAATACAACTATATAGATCCCCGGGCCATATAGGCAAAAACCAACAAATTTCAAAGGGCATGCTGTACCTTCACGCTGCCGCTACATCCACAGACCAACTTCCCTTATACAAACAAGGTGCAGGCTGTAGTTCTACGCTGCCACAAAATACCCCAATCATACACAAACTAAGAGCATGCTGTACCTTCACGCTGCCATTAGATTTACCAAACTAATAATTTCTAAATTTATTTCATTTAATTTTGTTTCTGATCTTGACCTTTGGTCTTACTTTGGACTTTGTTCAATAGAGTTAGGTCTAGATAGACACAGCGGTGGGCAGAATACCATGGTTATTCTGTATTGGATTATCATCTGTGAGCCCATATCTCAATGTTAATGTCCTCAATTGATTATTGAAACTTCATTGTACAATGTACTTGTTTGTTGATAACTCAACTGTCGTTATTACAGAAAATGTGCTGTATAAAAATACTAAATAAAAAAGAAAAGAAAAAGAAATATGGTCGGACTGTAGCTCCACTAACGTAGATATTCACTAAAACCTTGACATTTTGTATCAAAACTAGCTTTTTCCATAAATATCAAGTGTTTTAGTTCAAACAACTCGATAATACCGACACCCCCACCTCCACGCCCATGAAACGATCTTTTTCCATGGACATATAATTTTTGACAACTCTACAATTTATGAAAATTTCTTATTCTCCTGTACTAATGATCAAGTATTCGTGTGTTACAGGCTTTACTTTGTTCAGTCAATTAACCCTCTAGGGGTACAGAAAAGGCTTATCGCCTCCCTGGACGATTGTATTTTGCGACAGTCATATAAAGATGCATGGATAGTTGTATTAACCTTGCCACGCATTTGACACAGGATATCAAGCGTCGAATTGATATTCGTTGCTAAGTTAGATGTCCTTTACTTTACGACAGCATTAGGGTGAAGTTGCCACAAAATGTACAATCGGCTGCTCTACATTTTTAGTAAATTCTGCTAAACCAGGCAGAAAAATTATAAATACTAGGCATATCTGAGTATTGCGTTGATTCATAGAATCTGTTCTGTAATGGTGAACTGTATTTTGAACCTTATTTCTGTCTCAAATCTGGATTATTTGAGAGGATTGGTGGAGGCAAATTGTATATTTTCTGAAGAATTCACCCTTTATGATCTCTCTCTGGCTCTCTCTCTCTGTGTCTGTCTGTCTGTCTCTGTTTGTCTGTCTGTCTCTCTGTATGTCTGACTCGCTCTCTCTTTTTTTCTTTCTCCCTCTAGTTCTTTCTATCTCCTCTGCTATACACATATATACTCTCTGGATATTAGATCTTAAAAGACATGTTAATCAAAATATCTTTCTCACATTTACAATGCATTTCCGTCCCCTCTTGTATAAATAGATATGTATTTTCAGAAAAGAATGTGTTCATGTCATATCCTTTGGAAATGAAAGAACGGTTCTGCTCGGTTATTTTTTCAGTAAATCCACTGACTGCTTTGAATCAATTTGTAGGGCTAGCTGTACGATGTCCAACCGTCGATGGATATCTCGTATGCACGGGGAATTCTATGTAGACCGAGAAAAAGATTTCATGTCTGGGTACATATTTTTCTTATGTTCTCCTTTATCTTATAGATGCTCGAGTCCCTGTGTCCCAATAGCAATCACTCTTTTGCTATCTGCTCGTGAGAAGCTCGGGGGCGAGGGTAAAGGGAATGCTCCGCTCCTAACACTAATTTCCCGGCTACTTCTTGTCAAAGACCAAGTATTCTTTAGACCATTCTCAATCCAGATACCCTCTCTTTGTGGTGTGCTCACTCCCATTTCCCTACTCCCTTCCAAAAGCTGGACATGATTCCCTTTATATCATTATGGGTTAGATTGTCAGAAATTGTACAATCGCCAGCTCTACACATTTAGTTAATTCTTCTAATTTAGGTTGAAAAGTGACAAATACAAGGTCAATCTGAGTAGATATGGTATGGCTTAAATTCAAATAATCCGTTTGGTTATATTAAACTGTACTTTGGACCTTATTTCTGTCTTGAATTTGGGATATTTGAGAGGATTGGTGAAGGTTGAATTGTACATTTTGTGACAATCTGACCCAGTATATCCTTTCCCCCACCCTACCACTCTCCACACACACAATCTCTCTCTCTCTTCCTCTCTCTCATTGCCTATGCTGGTTCTCATACAAGTATTGGTATGTATTGCTTGTACCAGCAGTCCGGCCAGCAGTATGCCAGTCACCCTCTCATTACTAGCTCGGAGCTCCGTTTGATAAACGGTCGGTGGGACATGGTTGGCGTGACGGGGGGAAATGGCCCACATACAAGTTCCAGGGATATTTACAAGATGGTGATTCTTTAAGGGAGACACATTCTCCTCGCCAGAACCGGCCCAGCAGAAAGGACTTCTGGAGTGAGCAACATTGATGGCCACAGGTCCGGAAAATAAGGTCACCCAGAATAGCTGCTTTAAAATAGCAATAAAAACGAGCGAGGAATAATTCGCCCACTCCCTGCTTGCTGTCAGATTTCGTTTTTTCTGATTTAATGAAATTTGCATATCTAGAGATTCGAAGTTAGGAGAAACACCTTGGGAAGAAATTGCTGTCTGGTAACAAAAATTAAAGTCGCTCGATTTAATTAGAAAAATAATAGAGCAATTAAAATGGGTGTGCTAAAATAGGTAATTTGAGCACCCCTGGCATTGAAGAATTGTAGCAATTTACATGTTAGACATTAGTTGAATTATATATAATAGGCAGACAAAAAAACATACAATCAAGAATGCTACATGACATGAGAATTCTCTAGAAATAAAATGGTGGTGAAAATATAAGGGTTTCAATTATGTTTGTTATGTATTGATATGTATAATACCTCGGTTCACTTCAATGCATGTTCCTTAGCTGTTATGGGTCTTATAGGTTATAGGTTTTTACTTGGATAGCCCTAGGGGCATTATTTAACAGGAAAACTGTTAAAAACACAAAGTTTACTAAAAAAAACATTGAAAATGAAATTTTTCACAGATTATAGCGTGGCGGAAAACTTTGGAGAAAATTTTGTTAGTGTTGCCATGGTAACCATGAATTCAATGGAACGTCCAAATCATCAATAATGACGTTTAACAGGATTCTGGTTTCCATGGAAACCTATATGTCATCAAATTGTTTCAAATTTAAATAAAGTCAAAAGAGAATTTTCTGATGATTAAGATACTGAAAACAGATTTGAATTACTTAAATTTTCAGAAAAATGGCAATATATTATTTAATTGATTAATTTTAATTATTAAATGATGCACATTTTGAAATCATATAAAGGTTTAACTAAAGTTCGGCAAGTAAAAACCGTACAGCAGTTTTGGCTATTTACCCCATTTCAACACATCATATTTCAGAACTTCATATCTCGGCTTCTGTTTTTCGTATCAACATAATTTTTGCAGCATATTATGTCCTAAAACACATTTTACATTTCATATCCAAGTACATAAGACCCATATTCGCAGAGCAGGTCACATATGATATATGTGTTATTAGCGTCATCAACAGATTGGAACAAAGTGAGAATATTTTACCGGGCGTCGCATTTAGGAACCTGGACATTCCTTGCCAAACACTCTAGTAGTACAGGCACTTTAGGTGATTTTTCAGGCCAAACCCAGAATAAAATAACGTAAAGCTGATTTGTGGATATATGATGCGGGACACATGGGGGAACATTCCCTGAAAAGTTCCCATCTGGGGTCTGTGTGCTTTTTGAATATTTTGACGTTTTTGTGTCATTTTCTATAAAATAGCATTGGTCTCTATGGAAAAAAGCACTGTTGCCAACCTTAAGAATATTTAGCATTGTTATTTGCAAGGAATATGAAATATATTTAACAAGTTAGGGTACCATAGAAAACAAGTACATGTGGAGATTCCAAAAATGTATGTATCAACAAAAAATCTTTATTTTTAAATTTTGTTGCCATGGCAACGGCCAGATTTTGGTGGGAAAAATTATCTTTTTCAGATCAGGTCATAATAGTTGGGGATCTAATTGTCTGTATCATGCACAGTGTGACACCTTTTTTAAATTTGGCATCGTGTTAGATCAGGCCTGAAATTTTTAAAAACCACCAGTTACAAGTTGGTAGACACCCCTGGTGGCCAATAGCTGCAAAATTCAAAATGGCCTCCCACAAACACAAAATATGGCATATCTTGGCTTCTCTTTGCTGGATCTTCAACTATAATAGCACTTTATTGGTGTTTTTTAGTATGCGGAATTCATTTCTCAAGGTCATTTTTTGGTCCTAGGTCATTTTCAAGGTCAAAATCCAATATGGCCACTACTGAATAACAAGAATATTATCTCAGCACCCATTTCCTGGCCTAGGACTCGGCGATTTAATGGGAACTTAATGACATCTTGTGGTCTCAATGGAATTATTATGGCTATTCTAGTATATACCATACACTATAGGGTATATCACTTTGCGGATTGAGTTTTTCCCTCCGTTTGAAGGGACTATCTCAACTTTGGGCCTAGACTGCCAAAGAGATATATGCTTTATTTAGGCAATGCATAATACCTCCCAGTTGATCGCATGCGCAACGACTTATTGGAATTTGATTAATCAAAAACTTGTTTCATTATATTTGACTGAAATATCTTTAATTTAGTTCATTCCTTTATACACACCTATCAAGTGTTTGCTTTGGAAAATGAGAAAACAGTTTGTATAATAGAAATTTAGAATAAGGTTTGTTTTTTTTATTTTTCGTTTTTTTTTTTTGGGGGGGGGGGGGTGATTTATGGAGCATATTTGACTGAATTATTTGCATTAATGACATAATTATGATAATATATGATTATGATTGATTATTATTTTATTGATGTATACAATGGAACACAAGAATGCACGCTCCCTGTTTTTAAAAATATAGGATCTCAATCCCAGTGACTGAGGGGAAAAAAAGAGGGTAAATTATTACAAAAATGTACAATTCGCCTTCATCAATCCTCTCAAATACGCTTAATTTACAACAATGATGAGGTTCGAAATACAGTTCAGCATAAACCAACATTATATCTTGAATCAGCAATATCAAATATATACTCAGATATACCTTTAGTATTTACTATTTCTCAGCCAAATCTACAGAATTTACTAAATGTGTAGATCTGCTAATTGTCCATTTTCTGACCACCTGACCCAAGAGTGTTTTTTATATGTGGAAAACGCAGCAAGAGATTGACCAACGTAAAGGTGCCATAAAAGAGAGGCAGCACGAGAGCATGGGTTACTGCTGGAACATAAAACTAGGGACTGCAATGTGCAGCCAAGACTGACAATGACTTGGTGGGAAGAAAGCCATAAAGAGGCGTCGAGGGGATGTGTACCACTGTAGCAGTAGGAATGATGCATAGCCACAAGTTAATTACTGCCCTCCTTTGTTTCACATGGCCTAACATAGTCCCTCTACACGCAACCAGACTGTGCCCTATGATAATAATTCATTTAGATACAGTATACTTATATAACATAGATATACCATTTCATTATAGATGCATTGCTCTGAAAACAACGTATCTAGAGTTAGTTATGCACAGTGCGTATTTCACTAGTGAGTTATGTGGGTTTGTCATGGCAACCAATGCGTTTTTACCAAGTTTAGGGCCGAAATATGATAACTTTAAAACTTAAAAAATGGCTTCTATTTATGTCGTTAAAAGCATATACAATAAAACAGTTAACTAACGAGTTGGTTGAAGCAATGATATTGCACGAGCTGCGTAGCAACGAATGCAATACGACATATACGTCATATATATACGTCACTTATATACGACATATATCGTCACTTAAAATATTACACTCGTTGCTACACAACTCGTGCAATATTCACGCTCCTTCAGCCAACTCGGTAGGTAACCTGTATATATTTTACTTCAATTTATCGTGATTTCAATGGAGTGATTTCATCTGATATAAGTTGGCAGCTTCGCTAAAGCTGTGCACATTCTTGGGGGTCTTCCAATCTAGAATCTACGCCATAGACAGGACAATTTTCATTAGTACTCATACATAAGTACTTAAATGAAATCTCCAGTCCTATATAATTACGCTGTACATATTTCCCTGAAATAATACCCAACGTATAACTGTATACATGGGTCAGATCTTCGGAAAATATATTATGTGCACATCTAGTCTACACATTAAGTAAATTTGGTTAAATTAGAGTGAAAAGGGTCAATACTAGGTATATCTGAATATATTTGGCATTGCCTTGATTCAAACAATCTGTTTAGTTATGTTGGACTGAATTTTTAACCTTATTTTGTCTTAAATTTGGATTATTTGAGAGGATTGGTGAAAGAGAATTGAACATTTTCTGACGATTTCAGGCCTATATATACTCTAGTAGTTGTGTGAGGCACAAGCGGTTCCAGATCGTGTTCCAACGATTGATTAATCTGTGGAGGGTTCACACTATATTATATGTTTTCTAGTCAGAATATTACTGAGAAGGAATTGCGAGTGGACCGGCAGGTTTATTGATACCAACATTGCCAACCATCGCCCTAGAGGGTACTGGGATAGATTTATTTCCCGAATCAATGGTCCTTGGCCTAGTCTACATTTTGCAGAGTATTCTCGGGTTATTTTATTAGCACCCAGAGTTCCATATCAAAAATAGGAGTAGAATGGCGTCCCCCTATAAGGACACACTAATATTCTTGACTAACTGTTTTATGATACTATGGTACCCATGCCTTCTAGGAGTTAGTGTAGTTAGACACAGCAATGTTATTCTGTCTGCATAGATTTGCTGCCCGTGAGTAGCTAATGCTAATGAACCTCTTCGATTGTTATAGCCAGTGTACTTTGTACCAGTCTACCTACATTCCAATTGTTATTTGCAAAGTCAAAGATTTTTGCTGTATAGAAATTCTAAATAATAATATAAAAAAAATCTGATCGTTTCCCCAAACCATTATAGACTTTTATTGAAGGGGAAAGCATTGTTTCCTACCCAGTCAGATACAGTAGTGCTTTGAGGAAGGGATTATCCCTGATCCTTATCTGTATCTCTATGATGATTCTTTTCTTTGGAGTCTTTGGCTTAATATACTATTTTCCTAGCCCATTGTACCACTAACTATTCTCCCAACACTATTGTTCGATGGCTATTTTCATCGGAGTAAATCCTACAGTGATGATTTGATGTACTTTATGTATTATCAAATCTTATAGTATTTTCCTGTATTTTCGCTTTCGAATTAATGGTGATCTATAAGCTATTGAATTACTACATGTATCATCCCATTCGACGGCCAAACGGGGCCCATTTGAAAACCCTGCAGATTGCAGTGGCGGGAAGTGCACCCAATAGGGGAGTTGCATGTCTCACTGCGCATGTCTACTGCAGTGCATGCTGGGATGGATTCTGTTGAAATCAGACATACAATATTTGGCAACATTTTTATCGAAAATTTCTAGAATGTTTCCACCAATATCAGAGCTTGTATAAATGATCCATGAAAACCAAATGCATGATGGGAAAGATGGGGACATGTGTCATGGAGACATGTATAACACATGGATATTGACATTAGATCATTAATAAATATTCCATGCCATGGCACGTTTTCTATAGATTTTACACTGTACCAGCAGTCCCATAATTCCATGCGAATCAAAATTCAAAATGGCGGCTATGCAAGTCCCCTATACAACTAAGATCTTTTTTTAAAAAAAACAAAACAAGTAAGACATGGGCGACATGTTATGAGTCAAACATCATGTTTAGCTTTTAGATCTTAGCGGATTACATATTCTTTTTTTCTGCTCTCGCATTCCGACATCTCCTATCTGGGGCATCCCATTTTGGGTGAGGATGATTTTCTTCTTTATTAATTCAGAATACATCAACATGAGTGACTGCCTTGTTTTGGTGAGTATGTGCGCGGCAGAACTTAGACGCCTATTAATGAGGGCGAAATTTTCCCTGCATCAATGCTCATCGTATGGATGCTGTATGCGTAGAGTTCGTACAGTTCTTACCGGTATTTATGACCCTTTATGCGAGAAATAATAAGGAACACAGACCCCTTTTATTCATGTAAATAACAAATAATAGGCAATAGAAATAGCCTTTATGTGCTCTTTCAGTGGTATACAATAAAGTAACAGATTCTGTAACAGATGCAGGTTTTTGTAATCCAACCTAATTCTATTAACACCATTTACAAACAGTTACTAGTTACTATTGTGTCCATGCAACATCTGATTTTATATAGACCCTTTAACCCCTGGGGATGAAAATCGAGGGGTGCTTTATGAACATGCTGGCATCTGGATATATGCATTATGCTTATGATATAACATCCGTAGTGAATATATGTAACATTTTAATCCTTACTTATAATTTTTCCATTGGCGTCACTTTGCGATTGTTGGCTCTAAGTATCCCTGCTATGATCCAACCGTTGTTTCAGAAGATAATCGCACCAAGAATGCTAAGTAAAAAAAGTTGGAAAAATAATGTTTGGGCAGATCCTTTTACTGTCCTGGAACATAGTAGGCATTATGTGGAACACTTGTTGTAAATGCAGCCTACAATGTATGCCCCATATGTTTAGTGTATAACACCCATTTTTTCGAATATATATATGACACACTTTGGGGAATGGAATAGTAGATTTCCAGCGTTTTTATGCGCTGTGATCATAGCTATGCATTATACTGGGTGGAAGGGAAATCATGTTCGATTCCAGAGTGTTCACATGACAGTCGAGGCCCAAAGTTGAGAGAGTCCCTTCAAACGGAGGGAAAGACTCTCGCCTCAAACCGCAAAGTTCCATTATAATTCCATTAAGACCGCAAAAAGTCATTATATTCTCATTAGAACGCCGAGTCCTAGGCCAGGAAACCGATTAGCGAAGTAGGCGTCTAATCACTGACTTACCATTCTTGTCTTATCTGAGGGTTTGTACCGTGACTGATGAGGGCTTAACTTGTCTCGCCCCTCGGGTTTTTCTTTTAACTTTTAAATAGAAACATATATATATATATCCCCAAACTACTCTATTCCCAGCAAATAATGGGGAATATCTCTCTGTATCTGCATGCAATCAACTAGTGTAATATTGTAAACGCACGACGTCTACCCAATCGTGTTCACTTATCACTGTACTACGTCACTCATTGTTTTATTATATGTGGAAAACCCAAGAATTGTGGCCTAGATCTGTATGGATCTGATATTATACATTGAGTTTATACTTACGTGTTTTTATATGGACTATTGATTAGCTATTTGAACATTGGTTATTGTACTTATCGAATCTGACGGTTGAAATAATTAATTAATGGTCGTACGGATTCATAATTTATCTCTATTACAGTTTAAAACCTTTATGTAAGCTGAAACTATTGTATTGATTACAAGAGCTTATGAATATAAACAACAAACAAACAAAACAAAAATATGACCATATAAACTTAGGGTTATTGGTGTAATATATAGGTTAACTAACGAGTTGGTCGAAGGAGCGTGAATATTGCCCGAGTTGCGTAGCATGCAACGAGTGCAATATTCTAAGCGACTAAAACCAACTCGTTAGTTAACAGATTTATTATACATGCTTTCAATCATGAAAATAGAAAAAAATGGAGTCGTAAATGTGAATTTCACTGGTAATCTCAGTGTTTTTTTTAAAAAACAGATTGATTGCCATGACAACTCCACGTAAATCACTCGTGAAATACGCACTATGCGTAACTCGCTCTAGATATGCGTGTGTAATGCGTGTATAATAAATAACGATAGGAGGTAATTGTACTCTAATGAGTAACATAGTTAATTTCACACTGACTGGTGCACTGTTCACTTTCTTACAGGAAATGGAACAGGAAAAGGAACTAGGGTATCACCAAGGTTCCACAGCTAGAGTTCCAAGAAGCGATTAAGCTGTTACGAAACACTCAAATAGACATGGGGTATGTCCGAAGGAAATGCAGACTTCTCTCTCCCTCTATACAAATATACATCCCTTATTATGGTTCATAGCTCGTGACCTTATAATAAGCTTTCAGTGCATTTCCCCCCAAACCCTAGGTTGACGCCCCTCTCCAATCACACTGGCATGGTTTTGGACTGAAGAGATTCCCGCTTAGAATTTTGAAATAAATCAGTATTGTTTTATATCGGTGATAGCTATACTGTGCAACAACAGAGGATAAATAATTAAACGGATATTTATACAATTATATAAGGTTCTATTTCGATCCGTATCTATATATATGTATACACATACCCTCATGCACTGGAGCTGTTAAGGTAATTAAGATATATTTATAAACCCTATCATACATACCCAAGTGTTTGTTAATCAGAAAGCACAGGAGCGTATAATATACTCGTGGAGAAACGTGGTCTATCTTCATAGGAAGGTATCATTCATTGAACAATATCTGTCAACCACGATTAAAGCGATGAGGCCAGCCCCTTGCGTGTCATATCAATAAACCTGAGGTTTTCTTGTAATAGATATATAGTATCCAGATGCTATCTATACCTCTCAACCCTTAAGTTAATTACACATGATTGTGTAATGTTTGTTTTTTTCTTTAAAAGAAAGGCAAATAGTGTATTCCAACTGTAACTCACCTTTGGGCCTTCATATATTCCAATGTAAATACGATGATGTATATCTCTAGATATTCAGGTATTTCCAAATCCGTCGGAGGCGACTGACAGTTCAAATATTTGGAGCATGACTCTCATTGTAAGTTTAAAGCATCCCGCATACGAGTGAAACGAAAGTGAAAAAAGTTTCTCAAATGAAATCCACACACTTAAAAGTCCAGGCAAATTAGTCCGAATGGTGATGTATTAATTCACGCACAGCTCCTCCCTTGTTTTTCCTGTCCAAGAAGTAAACTGACTGCAGGAGAGGGCACTTCCATGAGGTTATAGTGTCAAAGGTTAAAATTTGGACACGCCTGCTTAAGCATAGACCCATGTAGACATATATATAGAGGGTGTATCTGTATATACAATTGTGGTTGTGGGAGTAGGAGAAGAGTGAGGGGTTGTGAGGGGGATTGAGGGGGCTGTGCGGATATCCACTTAGGTCTAGGACAGGGATGGGGGTGTTATTGTATAGGTCCTATTTAGGATTGCTAAAAGAGGCTTCAGCGAATCTCTTTATTTTGTACGGGAGCGGGACACTATATACATCGGCAAACACGGCAAACACAGTCACTGTGTGTTCTTCAAAGCACTGCAAACATGTATAAGGATACGTCAGGGATGTTTTTTGTTATAATTTAAACATTTTATTCGGCCCTGGTTTGAATAAGCTAGCGACTGTTGTGATTTATTCCTTCTTGAGCGGCGGCCGACTTGCGGTGAGAAGTTGTCAGGAAAGCAATATTTATTATTGGGCTTTTTTTTTGCAATTTAGCCTTAGACCCAAGACAGAAACTATCTTCGAATAATAATGGCAAATTCGTGTTTGATGATGGCCTGGAGGTAAATTGATCATTAGTCCGTATAATTTGGCCGGGAATTTGGCTCTAGATGCGACTCCTTAGTACTTGAAGAATAACATCTCAAACACGATCCAAGTACATAAAACACGCCTTTAAAACGACGGGAAACCTCCCCTGTCAAACTAACAGCACCTCATACTGAAATAACATCCTATGAGATGTATTGTACACAGAGGGAGGTGCTGAGATACAATCTCATTAACCAAATATAAAGTAATCCTAAGCCTTTAATGAAAGAAGCTTCCAGAAAGAAACAAATGCGTTAAATTAAGCGGTGGCGGGTATATATAAATACGTCTAGATTTGTATTCTCTGAATGAGAGTTAAGCACGCCAATCGAGTGTCCGTTTTGGATGAATGATGTCCCTGAAATAGCATCACGCGGTAGGTGGACGTTTCACCAGTGACCATTTATTATTACCCGTGCGCCAAAATAGCTTTCCGCGGCGAGAATCAACGTGGGATGGACCTGCCGCTCCCATTATATCATGCTTGACTTGCTTCTTTGATATCTTGTCTTAAAATAATTTTATTGGCATTACATTTAACATATTATCAAATACGCATAACCAACTAATGTCGTTGTTTTCATGCGTTTCCATATCATCCGAAATAATAAAGTCAGTTATCACAATTACTCAGCTTATATCACAATCGTAAAAATCTTAAAGATCAGAGATGAATCAGTATTACACAAGGAACACAAGTGTCCTATTCCATGAAAAAATCTTCGAAAATATTTGAATCGACATGCTACATAAATCAATACAGATCTCGCACTATTTGATACACAAATACCGGTGTACTTATATATCAAGTATATGGTGCCACCGATCCTATAGATACGAAATATGTAAATTTATGATTTATTAGGCGAGAAGTGTGTGACGGAAGGACGTTACAATTATAATTAAGGATTCCAAGAATGTATATAGAACTATATGTAACGAAGTCATGACTGTAATGAGCTTAACAACTGAATCTAAATGGGTCAGGCCGTCTGAAAATGTACAATTCGCTTCACCTATCCTTTCGAATAACCCATATTTAAGACAAAAATTAGGTTTAAAACACTGTTTAACCTACACGAACAGACTGTCAGGCTAATTTAACAAGTTTCCCTAAATGTGTAAAGCTGGCGATTGTATATTTTCTGACGATCTGACCCATAGATATATTATATATAGGATTAGGAGGCAGTTTCAGCGGATTCTATCTATTACACAGGGCCTCGGTACGATACGACTAGTGCCCTATTGCCCCGACCGCAGGGCACAAAGGTCCATTCGCTGTAAATAGCAATTGTCGAACAAATTGGGCTCTGGTCTAGTGCCCCCCCCCCCCCCAACACTCACCCCCCCCCCCCCCACCCCCCACCCCCACCCCCCACCCCCACCCCCACCACCACCCTGCCACTCCGTCCTCTCCTATTGAAAAATTGGTCTGAACAGTAATTTGGTCCACTACTAAAAAGGCCATGGTTTGCCGAAAATGCGATCGAGTTACTCGCATTATTGAGTAGGCCTATAGTCCATTTCTCGTTTCTATCCATTGTCAGCACAAAAGATCTGACCGCCACAGCCGACCCTTTAAGTTCAAAGAAAAAGATCGAGATATCGAGGAGATGGACCCAAGAAATTGAATGATGAAAACGTTTTCAAATCAAAAGTTTAGGCGATAATTATAAACCCAGGCCAAGAGCTCTGCTTCCATGACATGGCGGGGATCCAGGTTAATTAGCTACATGTTGTCTCGTCTCACGGAGATAATAGTAATGGAAACTAAAGGGTCAGATTTTCAGAAAATGCACAATTGGCAGCTGTACACATTTAGTAAATTCTGCTAGACTAGGCTGCAATTTGATTCTAGCAATCTGTTTGATTAGGTTGAACTGTATTTTGAACTTTATTTTCGTCTGAAATTTGGGTTATTTGAAAGGATTGGTGAAGGCAAATTGTACATTTTCTGGCGACTTCATCCTAAAACAAAAAAATTAATGAATATCCTCCATGCTAAGTCTTCCGTGTAGACGAGCACATACCTGATTCCTCCGTGTGTGTGTGGGGGGGGGGGGGCACTATTGACTCTAATATACTTGATTTTTTAACGATTTCTTTTTAATAGGTGGTCTCCACTGGCTGCGGTAAGCTCTGCGGTAAGCCTTGGGATGGTTTGTGCTGGTTCACAAGACCATAATATCCCGTGTAAATATCTAAAAATGTCGTGTTAGTGTTTTGGGCTTAGCGCGAAAGTTCAGCGGTTTTGTGGTTTGTTAGCAACAATTCGCTCCTGTGTAAACATCCTAGCTCATTTTTTTAATATTTTTTATTAGCCTTGTACATCTAAATTCTTTACAAACTATAGCGTCAATGGTGATTATTTTCATGCGTTGCCAAGTTAGTCATTTTTTACAACTTGATCAAATTCTACCAAATTTGATATGATACGAATGTAAACAAATGCAATTAACTATCCTCCCTGCAACGATCTCATAAATGAAATATAACTTGCAACGCATGAAAATATAACTCAATCTATACATTAATGATTAGTGAAATCGCCAATGGCTGAATATAGAAGCCGTTATAAATCACTGCGATTTCAGCAATTTCAGCAATTTGTGGGTACTGCTGTATTCTATATATACACGATATATGTGATGTATTACAGGAAAATAAGTCGCAAAAAAATCTTGTCCACATTATTAACATTATTATTATCATAGAATTTTATTCAGACTAAAATAAGAACAGAAACGTGCTCGAGCCTCTACAAGTAGATCTTCCGGTCGATCCTTAAAACATAAATTAATGATACAGATACTACACTACATTCAATCTTTAGTATGAGATATGATATGCATTTGAATTCCATGTACTTAGGCTATTAGAGTTTTAGGCTGGGAGGACAGGTAGACTCAGGAAGGTATAGGCCTAGTGGTGGGTAGGCCTATGGTTAGGCCAAAAAGGGTGTTTCCTATTCTCCGCCCCACCCGCCTACCTAGAAAGACCTACCACACCTAAACCAATTAACAAGGAAGCTAGTAGGGAAAACATCAATTCTAAGTATATTTCTTTTGTAGTATTCTTTGAAAATGTGTGACAGTCCCTGCTGCTGCCACCTTGCTGTCGGTGTCAAAACTAAAAATATCAAACTTAAAATATAGAAGCACTTATTAGATGTCGTACTGTTTGAGGATCAAAATAAAGTTCAATACAAACGAATATTTCAGGACAACTATCACTTATTTTACTTTGAAATGTGTTAAGTAACTGCAGCCTAACGCTGTTTAGTTCTTTATTTAACGTGAACGCTTACTTTTTGGTCTTGGACCCGACAGGCGGCAGCACCATACCAGAGCGCAAGTAGTTCGGCATTTACACATCAGAGGGTACTAATGTTTAGCAACAGCAATTTCAAAATATCATCCAGAACAGAGCAATGAGAGTACGCGTACAGTCAGTCTACAAGCAATCTCTAGGCTGCAATGAACTCTAATGTAGACATGCATTTGTGTATTAATTATTGAGAACTCATTAACCGCCAACTATAGTATCTGCGCGCCTGACGTACAACCCACCATGTGACATTACATCATGTTTTGGTCTACTCTCCCCCCACTGGCTGAGTACGACATATATCCTTAATCTTTCAAGTAAAGATTAATATAATCTGCGTTTTTTGGAGCCCCTGACAAACGTCGTCGTGTCCTAGGGCAAGTGATAACAAAAATCAAAGGAGGCGTTTAAGAGGTGTTGGTGCTAGTGGCAGCTGGCATGCAGATGTTGAGCCGTGTAACGCATGGATCCCGCATAGCATAGCTTATCCGTACGACAGATTCAGCCTAAGCAGATTTTTTAAAAAAAATGTAACTCTTTACAGAGGAGGGGAAAAAACCGGGATTCAAGGGGCATGTGTTAAGGCTCCCAAAATTTAGATGTGTTTTCGATTTATCTGACTGAAAACTAGGTAGAGGTGGGTGGTAACTTTTTTATTTTTTTTAAAGGAAACCACCTTCCAGGAACTGTAAAAAATAATAATGGTTGTTTTAAAAAGGGAAATGCGTTCCTGGTTGGGAAACATGTTTTCCTGCTTTCATGAGCTCTTTTTTTTAAAAAAAAATTTAGGCATGGTCAAAACTTGTTTTAGGTAGGGGAAGGCTAGATCTCATCTTTTCAAATATAATGTGGTCTAGTAAATCGGAAACATACATTTTTCGTTTGGGAGCCGGCAACCTTTTTTTACTCCGTCCCCCTTACTTATATATTTGGTCCCCTGAACACCGCGGGAGCGTCTAGTTCTTCTGATAATTGATATGGTCTATATCAAGGGAATTTATCCACTCATACATACAAAATCAATATAGAAATGGAAAAAGACTTGAAAACTAAGGAAATATTTTTTTTTCATTATTTGAATGTCCCATTCTGCAGGACTCAGGATAAAGGAAAGAAAAAGAAAAACTTAGAAAAATATTTTTGGGTCGCTGGGACTGCAACTTTAAGACAAGTGCTATGAACACAGGTGAAACACTGAAATCCCAGGTTTAATGAGTAAAATTGCTAAGACGTTTATTTCATTATTCCACACGGAAACAATACATCACATGTAACAAGGCAACATCAATTTTTCTTATGTTTCTTTTGTGGAATATCTCGTGATTTCGTTTTCCTCTTCAAACCTTGAGCCGCCTCTCCATTTTGCATTGATACCTGCACACCATTCGTACGGGCCTTTTTCGATTTGGGGCCAAAAGATGCTAAAATTGATACAGAATTTAATGCTTCTTCTTCAATCTGTTCCATTTCGTTCTGGATATAACCAGTGGTAGTGAGCGACTTCTGCAAAAAGAAAAGAAATAAATATTGAAGTCAGTTTGTCTTATTACTCCACGTTGGTGTATTATACCACATGCTATTTTTATGGGCAGGATTAGTGTGGTAATTTGCACCAGTTCAACGCATGTGGTATGACATTGTCATTCCCTCTTCCTCCCCCAGTACACAGCTATATAATATATAATAATATAATTATTTTCAAGGCCGTGAATTCATTTGTCAAAATTCAAGGCTTTTCCAGACCCCGCGGAGATCCTGCTACATATAACTAAATTAAAGTCATAATAGATGAAATTAAGAAAAATTATTTGCAACAAATTATTTTCCAAATTGCAAATAACAAGTCAGTGTAACATTTGTCGGCGGCATAACCGTATTATGGACAATTTTAAGATTCGGAATTTTCCATGACCTCTCGAGAATTCCACGCCTGGAAAATCAAATTGCTAATTTCGCGACTTTCCACGATCCTGGGAACCCTGTTATACGCTGTAGCACTTTGTCAAGTCAAGAGGTAGATGAACATCTAATAATGCCTCCACTCTGCACCTCAGTTGATGACACTAGCAACGTGAGGTGGCTGTAAAAGAGTACAGACGACCGATGCATCGTTTAGAGTAAGGTCCCAATAATCGGCAGCCCATCCATTAATTTATACCACACAATCAGCATTAGGGAGCTGATATAGACAAAAACGGACCTAACCTGGGTAATTCTGGCTTTTTCATTAGGCCAGCAAGCAGATGAAACACTCAATATAGATTATCAAGGGGTGATATTAGAGGGAAGGGTGTCTAGCAATAGGGGAGTTGCATGTACACCAGCTTCACTTTCGATCCGCATGGAATTATGGGAGTTGAATTGCACGGATAGCTTGTTGGCCTCTAATGAACAAAGAACAGCACTGTATCAAACACATACATACATCAGGGTCTCCGCGCTTTTGGATTGAAGAAATTCAGAGCTTTTCAAGGCATTTCCAGTCCCATTTTAGTGATTATCAAAGGCCGATATCAATGATTTTTCAGAACCTTAATGATGGGACCTAGCCAATCCCGGGGGTTTCAGTTATAGCTTTTCATAGGCCAATGGTGTTAGTAAGTAGTTTTATATTCATATTTTATATCAATCTCCGTTTTTCAACTTTTACTTTACGAGTCACGTTGTGAAAGGTGTGAGAGGGGCGAATCAGAGGAAAGTGTACAGTAAGAAAAAGAATCTTTGAAAGTTTCAAGGCCATTTGATAGATCCCAACAGGATTCAATGCCCATATAATGATTTTCCAGGCCCTTCGACAAAATGCCCATTTTCCAGGCTATTCCAGGCCTTGAATTTACGTTACCAAATTCCAGGCTTTTTCGGACCTCGCGGAGACCCTATACTTGTACACCTATAGAAAGTTTATTCCTATGCATGTGACAGAGTAAAATTGAGTCTAGTAACGGTTTTATACAGAAATGTAGATGATGCATATCTAACAGATTTGCATTTTTCCGTTTAATACAACTTATAGGGTTGCTCCGACAAATGAATATTTGTCGAAGTAGAGTATATATATCTTCTATACGTACATTTTGGTATAAATTAAATCAGCATGAACTGAGAATAATGAGATTGTACATACTGTTTACTGCTGAAATCATTAAATACAAATGTTAATTAATAACTTATATGACAACATGCCAATTTTGCCCTGCCAGGGAGCGATGAAGCTATGACCCATTCATTACATGTGTACACTGTATAGTCTGTATTCATGTTTAGTTAGGAGAGCCTGACAATTGATCTTGTCCTTGTTCTGACTATGTTTGTTTAATGTGTCTTACTCTTATTATTATTATTTTAATCGTATGTTAACGTAGTCTCAGTAATTAGATTAGCAATCAATAACTTGTTGGTCTTTACACACTTTAACTACAATAAAATATTATCCCTCAGTAGGCAATGACCATACAGGAAGACTGGAATCACCTTTCTGATGTATGGCTCCTATTTATACATAACTTTTAGGTACAAATAAAGAATATTTGGAATTCAACTAAATTGAATACCTGTTTATTGCGAGCTTTTGGGGGAATTGAAGGAGTGAACGTCATACCAGCCATCTCGTACTGCTCATGTAACTCAACGGCAGATCTGTAGTGGAAAAAACAGAGTGTCATTTTTATTGTTTTTGTTTAAAGGATTGTATTCATCAAATCATTGTGCACAAGGTACATTGTTCTCAGAACATTCGTTTGCTTTAATGATGATACAAAATGGGTGCTAGTGTTATCAAAGTAAAAATACAAGAAGTAAATATGAAGTTAGTGGCCCTAAGTACTATAGATGTGTATATTTACTCTCAAAGGCACGCTTGCCACTGAGTTCTTGATTTGGTAAAAGTTTGCTTAATGTTCAACAATGCGTTAGATCATTATGCCAGTAATCCACTCAAGGTCCAAACCCTCAGATCAGATAAGAATGGAATGTCAGCCTACTTCGCTAATTGGTATCCCTGCCTAAAACTCGGTGTTTTAATGGGAATATAATGGCATTTTGCGGTCTTATGGAATTATAATGGCACGTTGCGGTTTGAGGCGAGAGGCTTTCCCTTCGCTGGGGGGACTTTCTCAACTTTGGGCCTAGACTGAATCCATGGCCTGGAGGATATACCATACTCCATATGTCCACTGTATATTCCATAGACTTTGTGTAAATAATTACTGTGGGCATGCAGATGAAGAACTGAGCACTATCGTACTCAGATATGCACCCTGTTTCTCTCAATTTTGAGACAAATAGAGAATGTAAATCGGGGGATTACAAATGAAGCGATTGCCAGGGTTAAAAGTGAGGCCATGGAAAAAATACTGAACTATTTCTGGCATGAGAAAATGAAAAGTGATAATTTTATCATTGAAATTTTCGACGAAATTTGATAAACAAATGTAAAAAATTTCAGAAAATTTGAGAATTCAAAAAGAAAATTCGACAACTTCATAGGTTTTCAAAAATACTGATTTCAGTATAAGGGTCAGATTTTCAGAAAATGTACAATTCACCTTCAACAATCCTCTCAAATAGCCCACATTTAAAACAAAAATTAGCTTCAAAATGCAGTTTAACATAAAAGAACTGATACTTTAAATCAACGCAATACTAAATATACTCAGATATAGCCGGTATTCTTCTTTTTTCAGACTAATTTTGGAGAATTTCCTAAATGTGTAGAACTGCCAATTGTACATTTTCTGAAAATCTGACCCATAAATAGTACTTTTTCCAGCCCTTGATTAGTGAGGTTGAGAGGAATGTGACTTACTTGTAACACATGTCCACGGGTAACTGACCGCGCCCTGTGCTGGGAGCCCCGGCTATGAGATGTTTAGCGTACTGGCGTACTGTCGGGTGGTAGAACCGCTGCAAATATTACACAAATATCTAAGTATTTAATTTTAAGCTAAGTTAAAATTAAAATGTATTGAATGATAACAATCATCAAAATATGGTTAAAGGTCGAGAAAAAAAATTAGTGAGCATTAATTATGTTTGATGAAATGCAATGACTAACTCAAATGATAGTCCTCCTGTAGATGCATTCATTAAAAGTGAACGAGTGATAGAAGGCTTTCTTGATTAGATGTGTTATCATTGCATTTACTATTGATAACTGGGATGCGGGTCAGGCCATGCCAAAATATAGGTAGAGTGAATTTCTCTTAGTTAGGGCCTTTAATACCCCTACGGAATATTTAAAAAACTGATTAAAAGACAACATTTCGATGACCCTAAACATGAGATTCTGAGATTCTTTTCTTGGGAATTTTGCCGGAATTTGAGTATAAATTTTTTAATATTTGGGAGATGTTTTTGGAAATTTTCAAAACTACTGATGTCATTAATAGAGACTAAATGGACTTACCTTGAGTAAATGGAGCTCGTACAAGGCGGTGTTGGCTGCATGGCAGTGCTCAGGATCGTCCAGCTCCGGGGTGAACAAACCATTGCCCAGTGTGTCCGTGTCAAACAGCAGGTCCATCTTACTGTCCGCCTAGGTACAAACACAAGCCAGCTTATCATATTGTGTACCTTGTTATTAATAACATTACTGGTGGCTATACTGCGCTTATTAGGAAGGTTCAGCAAGTCTAACCTATACGTAAACGTATCCGTATCTCTGATATGCAAACATGTGTTAAAAGGAAGACGTTCAGAAAACATTGCGGGGAAAACGTAACGTAACACATCAAGCAAAATGTTTCATTTCAGAATTTATTTTTCATACATAAAGATGTGACGTTATTCGCAAAAAAAGATACGGATACGGTTACGTAATTGGGATAGGTTTGCTTGCGGAACCTCCCTATTACTGCGGGCTATACTACGCTTATTACTATTACTAGTACCATAGTCTCTAACTTGAACGATTCAGGCGCTATAATGGTCAGGTTGTCAGAAAATGTACAATCGGCAGTCCTACACATTTTGTAAATTCCGGTGAATTAGGGATGAACAATGACGGCATGGGTTGGGGATACCGGTAAATGGACCACAACACAGAAAATTTCCATTTTCAACGGAATGATATTTCCTTTTGAAATAATCGGGCTTTTGCATTTCACGAATAGTTATAAAATTGCTTTATAAAACGCTTTATGTAAATAAAATCAGACCCGGAGAGCTCTCCGCAAAATCAAATCAATAAGTTCACAATTAATCTCCAGAACTAGAACAACATAATAAGCTAGCTAGAACACAAAATCTTGAAAACGAGAAGGAATAACATGGGAACATTCAGGAATATATGTTATTGGTATAAATTGAATAAATCCATCCTATAAGAAAGTCATGAAATGAGTGCGCCAGGTGATGGTTTTATAATTTGACAGGTCCATTTAATATTTCATTAGAAATGTATTCTTTCTATAGTATTGATTGAACACTATATTTTCTTCGGGCAACTTTAATTAAGCAGCTTCTAGGTGAGTGAGTGAGATTGGTTGCTTTACGCCCTTATCAACACTTTGAAGTGTTATATCAAGGGCGGGAGAGCTGAGAGGGAAGCAGTTTATAATCATACCCAGGAAATAGAGATAGAGAAGAAGGGAGAGAGACAGAGAAAAGAGACAGAAAGGCACTTTAAGGTCTTACCCAGGACCATAAGCAGCTTCTACTGAGAATATTGTATATGGGTCAGGTCGTCAGAAAATGTACAATTCACCACCACCGATACATAAAAATAACCCTAATTTAAAGCAAAAATGAGGTTTAAAAAACTTTTCAACTTTATCAGCAGACTATTAGAATCAAGTCAATACCAGATATACTTAGATATACCTAGTATTCATCATTTCTCAGACTAATTAAGCAATATTCCCTAAATGTGTAGAGCTGGCGATTGTACATTTTGCAGACGATCTGACCCATATATACATACCTATATGTGGCTGAATAAAAACATTCAACTACAAATACATCAACTTACATTGAGGAAACCCCTGGCCATGGCAAGTGCAGCCAAACTCCCGTTAGAGCCGAGACTGAGCGCGATAGTAGTGAGTCTCTTAGTATACGCTAGGAGGCGCTGCGGTGACACCTGCAACAAGTTAGAGAATGTATGTTATTACATGAGCCTGCCACCTTCTTCTTGTCAGCCAACGAGCGGCCTGGCACCCGATTACATGCCAAGGGTGGGGGTGAACTGGTTACTCTACGTCCGAGTTAACACATATATGTACAATAAGTCATATCAGGGTGAGAGTGGAAACATGCTTACGCGTGGGAATATACCCTCATTAGCAATGCCAATGGTTGTTGTACATGCATGTGTATCCATAGCAGAGCTATTATATCGTGATATCGTTATAGTGTGATGTGTTTCACGAAATGAGTCACAAGTTGCAAAAAATGAATTTTGAGATATCACCATATTTGAAAAAAATGAGATCAGGCCGATTCCAATAATAGTAAACAGTAGGACATCTAATAAGTATTTCTATACAGTACTGTAGTAGTACTTTTAGTTTGGTATTTTTATATTTAGTCTATCGGCAGAATAAATGGCAAGGTAATATGGTAAAAGAAGTAATACATGTAAAAGAAGTAATACATGTAAATCAATTAATAATTCATCCAATATACATTTTTTAAAGAAACCAACCTGTTTCCTCCGCTTGTTAATCATGAGATCTAGTGACTCGAGGGCAATAGGAAGGTCCTCACTGGAGATGCCCACGTGTATGTCTAACAAAGTCGTGTACAGGTGGCGGTAGAATCGCATTGGGTCTATGTTGAGGGTTGAACCTTGTCCGGAGAGAATCTTAAACGCTGTTTGAACACAGTGAAGCGACTCTCTGTATGTCAGGTCCTGTCAATTATAAACGGCCGTGAGTAAGGTTCATGATCTTCCTCGAAAAGCAAAACTTGATAATAATTGGCAGAACTAAAACATTAACAGTAGGGGAAAATCTGGGAAATTAAGACTGCACTCTCAGTTAAAGTCGATCGCAAATTAAAGATTTTCTACTTTTTATCCCGTTCTTTTCCAGACAATTCTAAAGTTATTTGACCAATATTTTTAGAGGATTCTGTCCGGTTTATTTCCTACAGGGCTTCGTAATTGATAAAAATCCACTTTTTTTATTCCGAAATCCTTTTACGTATTATCGATTACTGACGGCTGATTCGACTTTCAATTCTAGTATTAACACATAACAGCAGCATCATATATTGATAAATTCAGTTCAGTTCTCACGATAAAACTGGGTAAGTTAAAATTTGATAAAATAAGATCCGTTTTGTCATAATAGATGAGAATGCAGCTTTTAATGGTTGGATGAATCACTTACCGTTCTAACAACCCAGGGCGAACGGAGATTTCAGTTTATATTCTAAAGGTAATTGTCAATAGTCCTTTATCATTAACTTTAATTAATGAAAAATGTCTTACCCCGGTATCGACAAGTTGGTTCAAAACTGTAAAAACATCGTCGAAGTAGTCTATGTTGATGAGGTGGGCGAACCTAGTCGGGAAATATAAATAATTCAGATTATATAAGTGTGTTGAAAACGTCAACATGCTTTAAATATAAAACGTTCAGAGCATCTCAAAAGATTATTATAACGGCTGAAATAGTTTGTTCTGATATGTTCTACTAGTATATAATATTGAAGAAATGTCGGTCTTTCTTCCGATAAATAAATGGGGCCGGCAGTGGGGCGAGAATTGAATCAACGCTAACACAAACAGGGTTATGCTTTCGAGTTCTGAACTGAGCAGGTTAGAAGAGAGTGAACCCAATTTTGTTGGGAGTATTTATACCCAGTTGATTACGATAAGATTGATTAAGGCTGATTGGTTTGTCCCAGCTGGACCAATTATCGGTCCTTATAGATACAGGATCCAATCAGTCATTTGCAGGTCTACCAAGGACCGCAGAGTTGGGCACAATACCAGGAAAGGCAACTATGTTGTAAAATCTTGATCTAAACTTGTAAGATTTAATTATTTAGTCTCATTCAGACATACATCTACGTCCATGGTTGTAATCTGTCTAGCATATAAGGAATAAAATTGATTACAGCCGTCCTCTTTTGACTGGTTCGGTTCTGGCTCGAGACATACATCTCTGTGTGTTGCGTTGATTCATTTCTCGCTCAACTACTGACCCTAAATATTCCTCGGAGAATGACCCTGAATTCTTCAATGTAATGTGAATATTAAACTTCTTATCCAACTTGAGGATTGGGGGACTTGAAATAGCCAGTTATTAAATAATATCTTTAAAAAAAACAGAAACAAAACTGAACTCACTTTGCTAAACCTTCAAGGACGACAGATAACAAATGGGAATCAGCTCCCATTTTCAAAATCCGGAAGTATGTCAGGAAAATCATATTAATTATTTCTGTGTTCTGAAAATAAAAAGTAAACTTTGTCATGAACAAGTATGATTCATGTCACATAGAGGAGAGAGAGATACGATCTTTATAACAAGATCCAATCCAATGAGGCACTCTACATAAATTGACCCACAACAGACAATAGTGGAAGTCCTTCCTTGGTTTCTGTCGATAGATGGTTTCTGTCGATTCCTATTTGCATTCTATTGACATAGATGAACTCCAGTGTATTTAAATTTTCACGGCAATAAACAATTTCCCAATCCAATCCAATTAAAGAATGACTCACCAATCTCAAGCGATTGTCAGCCTTCTCTGCAACAGCTGCATCTTCTAATTCCTTTTCCAGATGCTCCATCTGTTTCTTGCGCTGTACAAGAAATACATACATATATATATAACAGTGTGATTCAGCTACATTGTCATGAAATGGTTAATATGACTCATTGGTAATATATATTTTTAAACTAATCTGATATTCAATGAGTCGATACATGGGAAATGTATTTTCTTAAAAAGATAAATTTTACATGTGTTTGTTTTTCTATGTTAACGGCCCAGTCCACTAAGCCGATTCTCATCGAACTTAGTGGAAAAGGGTCCTCTGCGGTGCAAAATTGCATGAGAATCTGCTTATTGGACTAGTAGCACCTTGAATCTGTAAGACCATGAATCTATATAATTATGACAACTTCTTACTTTTCGATCACGTCTGGACAATTTTGCCATCTTTTCTTTTCGCGCTTTCTTGTTATCTTGTGGTGTTCTATCGACTTCTTTTATTTTCAAAACCAGCAAAGTTGCTAACATGTGCGACTGGACATCAAAATGGCATGCTTTCGTCACTCGTCCTATAAACCGAACTATCTGAAGAGCAAAAATTAATATTGGTTAGAGAAATCAACCAACTTTAATAGATGCAAACTACAAGTCCCTCCCACACTCGTAACAGTTAGTTCGGTTCAGCAGCATTTTCGCTCTGACGACAGTTTTGTGTAGCTTTTATTACATTATTTTGTTTGTTTCTTCTCAAGTAGCTTTGATTCCTAGAACTTAATGTAACTAGATACAGCAGTGGGTGGAATACCATGGTTATTCTGTATTGAATTACATGTACTGCCCGTGAGCCCATTATCTTGATATGTAATTGAACTCCATTAATTGTAACATTCATTGTACACTGTGCATGACTTCTACGATTCATTTTACGGAGGATTAGATGTATAAAAATTCTAAATAAAAAAATGAATAAAAAATCGACAAATGTTGTTTAATTAAGCTGTAATAGAGATAAGTGCACAAAGGAAAAACCTATAAACAGTGATAATACAGCAACATTACCAAGTATCAAGCAATACAAGGGACCCCCTACCTCTAATGTAACTTCACCAGATCTGTCATTCTTGAATAGTTTCTTCACGTAGTCGCAAACTAATGTCCTAACCTGAAACACAAGATATGAAGAATGAAAACCGCAATAGAGTAAAAATATGAAAAATCCGAGACTCAGATTGTCAGATTTGTCAGCCTAATTTAGCAGAATTTGATGAATGTATAGATCTGCCGATTGTAAATCTTCTGAAGATATGACCCTTATGCGCCCTTTTCCCACCTTCTTTAAGATACAGGAAGGTCATTGGTGGATAGGTGTGGGTGGATCCCATGGGCTCCATCCATTGCAAGGACAATGAAGGTAAGTCCAAACAAATAAGTACACCGGCTGTGAGAGCTCTAACATCATATATGATATTGCATCAAATGCCAATGTTGGCAACATGCAATATGTAGGACAGACGAGTCACGAAACACCTGATGGACATCAAATGCCACCCACGCTAAAGTGGTCAGCAGACACTTCAACCAACGGAATCATCAAGGGACCAAAGAACTAGAGATCTACATCCTATACTTCATATGTGGATCAGGTCGTCAGAAAGTGTACAATTCACCTCCACCAATCCTTTCAAAAAACCCAAATTTAAGACAAAAATGAGGTTTAAAGCACTGTTAAACCTAATCGAAAAGACTGTTAGAATCAAGTCAATGCCAGATATACTCACTCAGATATACCGAGTAATCGTCATTTTTCAGACTGATTTAGCAATAATCCCCAAATGTGTAGACCTGGCAATTGTACATTTTCTGACCCACATACAAACATCCTGACAGCAAACGCGCTAAAGGACTGTGACTTAACTAGAACACAACTTAAAGCACAAACTCAACTCATGCTTCAGATGAGGAATAACAATATGGGGCGATGTTTGAAAAGATTTTTTTAAAATTTTCATTCAGGCCGATATATTTACTAATTTACAGAAAGACACGCTATCCTTCAAGACGCTCTTGCCTTTCTGTGTAAGTATGTGACCTATTAGTATTATCATTAGGCCTGAAGTGAAATAAAAATGAATAATAAGTAAGGTTTGGCTGAACGGGTTATCAGCGTGCATTTGAAGGCAGCGCTATCACAATTCGAACCCCGCCTTAGCATTGAGATTAGAAAGAGATGAAAGTTTACCTCTTCATCCTTATTATTCATATAAGGTACGACAATGGCTATTATGTTGGTCCTAAAATTGAAGTGGGTGTGCGTCAGTAGAAGTTCACAAAGAGCTTGTAATCCAAGCTTCCGCATCGGCTAAAACGAAGAAAAAAACCCATACGGTAATCTCCATGTTAGTATTCAGGAATCGGCTTACAAAAGCGATTCTTCCTTTCATGCTTGACTCTAATAATTCCAGAGAAACATTCACATCGCTGTTAAAATATAACATCTAATCAGGCATATTTTTCATCTACTATAAATTGTTAATTAGTTTGGAAGATTTGTAGGGTTGTTAATACATGTTCACCTTCATGAGAATTAAATATATTTAATATATAATATTAGTCGGGAGCTAGGGGTGATCGGGGATGACGGTGATAAAGCATGCTTACTTTTTTAGCCTGAGCAGGAACCAGAGCCGACCCAACCTTCTTCCGTCTCTTTTTATGTACGCTTCCCTTAGGTGCTTTCCCTGTAATCAACACAAGTTTTTGTTATTACATATGAGGCCAAACAATATAGCAGTTACAAACCCTTCCAACAATTTAACAGCTACATAAATACGCGTGTCAGCCGTGCTGACGTATTATCGCGTTGCCTATTCAAAGAAAGCAGAAATCCAAATATCAATTACTCGGAGAAAAGGTTCATATATCGTGCGTTTTGCATTTGCACTCAAACAATCGCCCTTAAATTAAGTTAAATGCAATGGGATGTCTGCTAAACACGTTTGGCTGTATCGAAGCATCATTATGCGATAGACAAATACTTGCTAAATAGTTGGCATATCGACAGACCTCTTAGAATCATAAAAAAATATCTAGGAAGAAAGATTTCAAAAAGGACACTCACCTTTAACCAGTATTTCCAGAAAGTCTATGTAATTCTTGTAGTTATTTAACAAAGACTCTTCGAACTCCCGCGTCTTCCGTGTTTCTTTCGTAGCCTGAAAAATGTGGGACCAAAGTTTAAATTTAAATTTTCAAAATGATCCTGTGAATGGTGTCATGGTACAGCAAATAGCTTCCTGCGAATCCAATACACTACCACAATAGCGAAGCCCGGACAATGTATAACAAAAGTTCTGCGAGACAATGGATGCCAACTCAATGGAAAATGCAAGGGTTAATAAATAGGGAATCATGTACTCATCAAGTGTGCTAGTAATAGGAAATAATAAGACATAGAAAGCCTCACCGCTTGTTGTTTTTCCTTGTCACTTATCACCCTGATTTTATAGATAGGTATAATGTCCTTAAAAACCTCCGTTAAGGAAATGATGGCGAGTTTCTTTGCAGTCAAGAAAATATCCGGGTCTTCACAGTGAAGCATATTACGGAGCTCTCGGAGTTTCCTGGTCTATAAAAACGAGAGGAAATAATGCAGTTAGAATGTGTCCAACGCGTCAGGGATTAAAAGCGATTTTTTCTCGACTGTAGTGAAACACAAAACCCTCTTCATTAGAAATTATTACAGACATTCATCATGCAAATTATGAAATCAAGTGATATATTAGATAGATGTTTTATTGGGTTTTGCGAATTTTGAATTATGTCAAATATATTTCAGTCATCTTCAGAAGAAATAAATTCAGTGCGTTATATGAGGAAATAAGGTTAAGAACAATTAAACTCACATTTTCCTCTGGGTTTTCCACAATTTCTGAAGCCAGAATTCCTATTTCTTGTCGAATCTTGACTACTTTTCTCTCTCTCAAGACAACCATATCTGCAGGACTCAATGTGGGTAGCTTCACCTTTACTGGGGCTTCCTCTTCAACTTCTTGGTCGCTTTCATTTTCCTCTTCGTCTAGGATCGAAAATTAATTATACCCCATAATTATCACATGTAACGACATTTGTATGTCGATATTCGAGGGTACATATTTACAAGAAGTTACTACTCTAGGATAATCGTTTTTCTGAGAACCCTTATAACATACGTGTATCACACTAAAGGTGATAGTATCCTAAAAAAGAAGAAAGAAGCCATGTAAGAAAGAAAGAAGAAATTCCACTTACCATCTGACCGAGTGACTTCTCTGCTTTGAGGAATAATGCCTTGTTTGGTTTTAATTGGTAGAAGAGACTTAGTCTCGGTGGCAGGACCTTTTTTCTTTGATGTGGCTTCATATCTGTCTTCTAAAGAATCACTGGCTTCCTCTTGCTTCTTATTCTTCTTTGAGCCTTTCTCTGGCTTCTTTGAGCCTTTCTCTGGCTCCTTTTCCTCTTCCCTGAGAAGTTGAAAACATAGAATAAGATGAACAATGTAAACAGTAAACACAATGTTGAACTGTGATGTCAGCAAGTACACATTTATATGGATAGACCCACTATGAATGGTATGTTAGGCCACATTAGATACTATTCTCTAGGGAATATTACTTTTATTCTAGTACATACCATACACAGTATACACACTATGGTATGTCAGAACTCAAATTGAACATTTTGACAAACCTCCCTGAACCGGGGTAGTAGGTTCGACTGCTGTTCAGATTCACTATAATTGCTTTTAAGATTTGTTTATGTTTAGCCCAGTATTTGAAAACAATCACTTCCCTATCAAGATCAGATGCAGGGGGGTCGCGGGGCAGTCGATGTGGAGGGCACTCGACACTGAGGACTATAGGGGTAATAGGAGGACAAATGAAAAATCTAATTGGCGCTCGATGCAGGAATGGAAAAGCACCGAAACAACCGAGGAAGGAGAATCCAGCTGATGACATGACCAGCAGGCATCTATATCACCAAGATGTTTACAAGAAACTCTTTTCAAATAAATTAATTCTATAGTAACATACTAATTAAATAGGGTGTCTCTTCTTCTAGTTCTAGAATGCAAAGTGTGATCCAACAACAGCAGCCTATCTAGAATTACATAGGAAGTAAAATCATTAAAATGGTAGGGTTTGTTGCAGTAGGTATTTAAAGCAACTAGCCAATATCTGAAGGCATACCCGTCTGAGACATCGGTGATGAAACTGAAATCGCGTCCAGGTGTGGAGAAATATTCGTAGTCAGCCTCCGATAATGGAATATCTGGAACATCCTCCTTCTCTTGCTGCCGGAGCTGTTCGGCAACTTCTGGATCCACATGTCCCTATTGATAATGGTGGTTCTTATATATTAGAATAACCGAATATGCTTTAATTGTTTATACAAAAATGTGAATGTACTCTTAGAAGATTACTTGATTTGAACGAAAAAATCTGTTTTTATCCCATGGAATGTTCCAGTAGGCATTTAATAAATATTGGAACAAATACCAGGAAGGAGAATCGAGAAATGTAAATAAATGTTAAAATGTATTGAATATATAGGCCTATGGGTATTTCATCCCTGGCAATTTTGTTTATTCAAAACATAAATAGCAAAATTAGGTGCCGATATCTTCTAATAGATAGAATAATCTTTTATTTGTCAAAAGTTAAGATACAGGTTGACAAAGTGAAGGAGGTAAAAAACAATCCTATATTACGCGTGTCCTATAAACAAATAAATTATCAGAAAGACAACTACTTAAACGGATATGTTCTTATTCCACAATAATAAAGTTAGAATGGATATTTACCTGAGTCCTTTCACGGAGCAATCTTAGATATTGAGATTTGTGAACTCGGTCCTTTAACTTTCCTTGTTTTGCTAATTTGTTAAGACGTTTATTGGAGAGCTTCGACACGGCAACTTTGGAAGCCCCAGACCGCTTTCCACGGCCTTTGGCCTTGCCACCCTTTTTCTGAAAAGATACATATAACTATAAGATATCTACAATAGCAATAAGCCTAATACTTAAACTATAATAATTAATAATCCAATAATATAGCCCAGGCAAATGCCATTACTGTATTTTCCTACATATAACAACTATAATTGAACTATGGATTTTTTTAAAGAACTGGTTTGCTAGGAAGGTACACTGGCACACAGATATATAATAGAAGTATCTCCGCCATGTGTAATGCCATTTTATTTGACATGTGACAATGTGGTAGGCCTACTGAAACCTACTGCCACAGTGCCAGTGGAGATCAACCTCAGCCTTGCCCTTGTTTATTTAATTCATCTTCCCGATTAGGACTGTTTTAGGGTTATTTACTGACGAAAAACTGCTACAAACCGAGATGTCCCTTTGGTGTAATCAATAAACGTTTGCCAAAACACATAGGGCCTACTTATGATACTAATCAACGTCAATAGGCCTATGCAAGGAGACGGCGAACCATGCTCGATGACACAATGTGAAAATCAATGAAAACACCTTCTATTATCGCCCACTCAGGTTAAAAGGGAAACAAACCAAATGTTTCCTGATCTAAATGGCACGAAATGTCAATTCCCTGATTATATGTAGCGTGCCAGATCAGTACCTGATTATTACTGAAAAATACTGGAATATAAACACGACATATTGCACGAAACTATTCAATACACCCACGTGGATTCGCGAAAGACAACCTACCGCAGCCATTTTGACCTAATATCCGCAGCGCCACCTCTAGAGTCAGTCTAGCATCCGACCTTTGTCGCAATGTATCGAAAACAGAGATGATTTCGTCGAAATATACTGTATATATTATCGTGATGGCGACCACATAAGGATTTATTACAAGGATAACATCGGAGGAGTAAAGCTAGTCTCCTTACACTTGCCGGAGAGAGCAATTAAGGGAAAGATCGAGCGCAATGGGGATGGGGATCTTTGGCTTCTACCAAGCAAAATCTAAATACAGGTGGAGTAGGATAGACCAAAACTGGACATGGTTATTGACATATTTGGTATTACTTGCAAGTCTTAGCGTCCTCACAGAAAGTGGAAGCCCCTGTGGAGTAAATACCTGCCTACATGGGGAATGCGAAAATGCTACATCGAGTTTGTGTGTGTGTGAACATGGGTGGATTGGTCAATCTTGTGACAGATGCGGAGGAAGAATAAGGTGGGTAAAGATCGTAGCGAGTCACCATTCTTTGAAGTGGCATTGATTCTCTTGACATACTCCCTCCCTCGTCTTGCCTATGGCTATGGAGAATGCAGTGTGTTGGTCAATCGTGTGCCAATATATATATTTTAGAATATCCAGCATATATATGAGATTCTGTGCTACAGGGGGTAAAATATTCTTGAGGAGATCCCTCCTATCTCCATCAAATCCAAGGAATAATAATATGTATGTGTATTGCTTATTATTTAATATAGGCCGGTTCAGGATGTGATCTCTTTCCTATACTACTATTATGTTATGATATTAATTTAAATAATATTGTGCTATAATAATGAGTAGACCCCTCCCTCCCCAATTTCCTGATTGGTAACATAGTTATACATTCGTTATCGTTTGTGAAAACTAGATCAGGTAGACATATTTTCAGGCACAGGTTTGTTTGCTTATGTTTGGGTGCAAGTTTTGCTCGTCAGCAAATACTATAGATAACGTGGGACTGAAGTTGCATCCGGGATGACCGCTTCTCATCTGGATATTACAATTTCAGCCTACCTTGTCCTTGAGTAAATGTAGTGCCATGAACTTACAGGAGAAAAAAATGTTTATCAATAATACCCTTCACATGTACTTAGTGTGTTCTTGTTTTTTCCCTTTCTGCATGGACCCAATATGGCCTATTAATATATGAGTGTTTATTATACATGTATGTATGTATGTATATTGTTTATTTCCGGAAAACAGTACATGAAAAGGTATACATGTATAAAATAATTACACCGGAAATGGGATTAGCCCTCTTCTGTGGCAGCCACAGCTCTTCCAGAGGGTCCCTTTTAGACTAGAGTTTTTAAATTATAGTTTAGACTAGAGTCATAAATTACAGTTTACAGATATAGAGGTATTAAGTGACTAGTTACCTACACTACTGCAATGGGATGCACTAGCTATAGTTTTATCAGGGTGTGACCTGTTACATACAGTTTTTTGTGTCATTCTTTTCGGACATCATCCTTTTTGTTTTACTTTAACTTATTGTGATGAGTAATGAAGTTTGAGAAAAATGGGTCATGAGTTTGTATAGGTAGTCTATCCCATTTTCAGATCCTGCTAGGTCTTGGCATTCTTACGAACACTGCATTGACTGCTGTTTATACATCCTTTAAATTGTCTTGGGGACTAGAGGGCTTAGATGCATGTGGAGTAGCATTCTGCCGAACACTGTCCCCTCTTTACATCCAACCCTTTACATTTCATTTTTACATTTGTACATATATTTTGACTAGTTTCTATAACACTCTCTGGTCTACCCAAGAGGGATTGGGGCCGGGGTCTCTCCATCATCCCGTGTGGGAGAAGAAGTTTTCTTCGAGATAGGTTTTGAATTCAACCAGGGTTGGGCAGTTTCTCCCAGCCGGTGGAATTTTGTTGAAAAGGGTTGGGGCCTGTACTATGAATGATTTTCTGATCCTTTCAGTTTTTGTCATTGGTATTTTTAGGACTTTACTCTTTGCCAGACTTCGCAGATTGATTTTTCTGTTGTCAAGGTATCTTTTGTCACGACTCATCTCATATGCTAGGTGGAGAAGGTGTGAGTCTCTCCTCTCATTGAGATATTCCATCTCTATCTGTGAGTGGATTTCCTTGACGCTATCTGTTTTTTTCTTGTTGTATGCTAATCTTAGGAATGAGTTTTGTATTGATTGCAGCCTGTCTAGGTGTTTTTTCTGAGCCGGGGCATAGAACATGTCACAGAAGTCAAACACCGGGCGTACCATGGTTTTATAGATAAGGATTGTGTTTTTACTAGTGAGGGCCTGATTGATTTTGGCAGTGGCTCTGAGCCTCTGTATTCCCTGCTTTATTTTTGAGGTTAGGTGTGGGTTGAATGTTAGACCGTCATCAATTTCTAGGCCAAGGTATTTGTATTGTGTGACATGCTCCAAGTCAGCGTTGTTAAGGCTTAATGCGTTTGTGTTTCTGTTTGTATTTGTTTTACGCAGGGCTATGCTCATGGCTTTACTTTTTTGTACATTTACTGAGATTTTGTTCAGTGTGCACCATTTTCCCACTGCATCCAGGTCCTCTTGGAGTTCTTTGTATAAAGCTTCTCCCTGTGGATGCGAGTGGAACATCACTGTGTCATCTGCATGATGTACAACAATAATTATAATAGGTTTGTTGTACCCGGTAGGTTTCATTCTAAAATCATTAAAACTTGTGTAGAATTGCAGTTTCTGTCCTTGAGGGGTCGGAAATTTATTTGTTTCATCAAAAGGTCTCTGTCGGGATGGGTGTGTATTGGAATTCATTGTATTATTTTCTGTACATGGTTGATAAGAAAACAGAAGATAAGAATAAGATGAAAACTTTGTAAAATTAACCTGAATAAAGAATTTGTGAAACTAAAAAAGTCAATCCAAGTCAGGTCAACCGTTTATATTCTTTAAAACAAGGAAGTATAGGCATATAGACCTCCCATTTTACCTTTAGAACAGATGAGTCAGGAAGAAACAAAAACACCTGACACTTGTGGTAGTTGAAAACCCTCAACGAATAGCAAAACTAGTGTATTAGCCTATATATAGTATAGGTTCAATATAAATTTATTTGTATCCCAATAATTACATGAATCCAGGGTCTAAGCAGGAATGGTGATATAATATGATACGAATGATAAGAACTGCAAATGTAGGCCTACGAATTACATAAAAGATAGGCCTACTATATCAGACACCTATATCTTGAATTAATTTCATTTCATATTTTAAAAAATATGTCGAGGCCACCAGCCATGGCGCCACTTCGTAATCGTGATCTATTCTTAGTTCTTACTTTGAGTAAGATTCCTATCAACTTACAAAATGGGATAACGATTTTGATAATATTTACACAGATTTCGATCTAAACGGTACAGAAATCTGATGTATTAAGTAATTGAACTATTGACCAAACTGTACTGTATGTATATCAGTCTCGATAAAGAGTGATACAATCTTTCTCAAGATCGATTTATTCCATTCTATCCGAGTGGTCAAAGTAGCTGATGCGATGACGATCATTTACCTTGACCTAAAGCATTCATGTGTACGAATGTATTGAACCATAGTCTATAGGGCCTACAGGTCTACATGTCCACACTAGCCATAGCCAATCCATATTATACTTGCACACATATATAATGTATATATATTTGTTGGCAGCACACGGTAAACCCATAATATTCCGTCAATGCATTGCCTTTAACACCTTATTCTGGCAGTAATAAATGCCTCAAATCTAACTTTAAATACCGTAAGCTATTTTAGACGCGCCAGTCCGAATATTAAAACAAACTGATTTTATATTTAAAATATTTATATTTTGAAGTGTCAAATATTGTAGTATATATGACAACATATTCCAATATAAATATAAGTGACTTAGTCCAGTCTAGGTCCAAAGTTAAGAGAGTCCCTTCAAGTGGAGGGAAAGCCTCTAACCCCAAACCGCAACGTGCCAGTATAATTCCATTATAAGACCGTAAAACCGTCATTATATTCCCATTAGACCGCCGAGTCCTAGGCCGGGAAACCGATTAGTGAAGTAGGTGTCTAATCACTGGCATACCATTCTTATCTGATCTGAGGGTTTGCACCTAGACTGTAGTCTATCGAATATCCATTGACATTTTCAGATTTTTATTTCCATATCACATATGGGCCTTTATCAGGTATTAGGACATTTTGCCTGAAAAAATAAATCCCATTCAATGTGCTTAATTTGTATTGGTAATTTAACACAAAGGGACTTCTCATTTTTCAAAATATATAAAAGAAAAGATAACTTCTGGAGTTATACAACGTAGAATTAAAGAACAAATGGGAAAAGGAATACTCTCTGTGAATGTCACAGGTCTGCTGAGCATCTCTAGAATATTGGTTACTCTGCTATCTTAGTTTGTTATACATTTCTCTAACTAGTTAATGTCATGATGATATTAGTTGATCTTATAATCTAGTGAGTCCTAATATTAATTAACCCACTCCCAGCAATAACAATATTACAATAGTTAATACAATACAACATTCAGCACCTGTACAGGTTCTGTCTATCGCGTTAGCGAAGATGCGACTAGAAGTAAAGGTACCATGTCTATAAAGGTAAAAGTAACTTAGCACAGGTAATCCAGAGTATAAGAATAAACATAAAGCTTCGTATGTCTATGATCAAACAGATGTGAAGCTGTTATTGTCATGCAAATGATCAGTCATAGCATGTGGGTGGAAAAGCTTACCTGGACACCTATAGTTCTCTGCTGATTATAGAATATGGATAGCGCAGATTGCCAACCATATGTCTTTATCGGAGTTTCTATAGTTATAACATACTAGTTATGTCATCGGACAGATGGGTCAATTATAGTAGGGAAAATGACATTGATTTATTGTTATATCGGGGTGGGTATGGAACAGCATGGGGTGTAGTTCCTTTGGACACAAACAATAGCCACAAACATATATGATGCGTATATTCTATGGGTCGATATTATTTGTATATTAGTCTAAAAAAAGGACTAAGAGGATTTACAAATAAATTGATCTTTAAAATTACCACCTTCTGGCTTCACCCCTGAAGAAGAGAGCAAAGCTCTCGAAACGTTGGGTATTAATAAAAGGAACATCTAAAAATTCCAAATCGTCATTCTTCCAAAGTCTACCGAATATTCACGTGGCCCCTCTACTCCACCAGTTAGTAGTGAAAACTCCACATTCTTATCTTTAAAATTGATTGATTTATGTATTCAATACTTATATTTCATACCAAACTGATCAGGGTTCATGTGTAGCTTGTGAAGTCTATTTTTTTAAATCTTACACTATTTTGTTGCATCGTCACATATAATATTACACGGTTGACCTACGCGTACTCAATTTTACTCAACTTAATTCCTATAGTAAGTAGGTCGTTCTACGGTTCTATCCACAACATATACCTTCTTGAATGAAATTGATCATATATATTATATATGATTGATTTTTTGGATGAATTGTATTTGATTATTCTACATAATACGTCTTCAAATTGTCAATTATGATTTATATATTTCTGTAGTGATAATAGCCGAAGACGTATTAATTTAATAGTATCACTGTACATCTATTCTATAGCAAAAAAACATTTGATTCTTTTTAGTTTGGGAGAGCATAGACACACTATTATATATAATAACCCCACGCGGCCATGGCACTGTTTGGTGTTTAACGTAATAATGTTGAACTGAACATATTGATATTAAGTCTCGCTCCCTGTAGAATATGTTACCACAACAACGCCGACCCCCTCCGTAGACGGACGATCGCATTAATGAAATTGGCTAGCACGTACCTCGGGACCCCATGTACCACCCCCACGGATGAGCCTTGTGTAATATAGTTGTTCATGGGATAAATCACTTAGGGGACCGTTTTCTGGCTTATTTGTATGTACGTATGCCATAGTTTTCATTTGTCAAACCGTCTCCATATTTTATGTCGTACATTGTATTTCTCATACCTGCATAGCTTTGACATGAAATGGGACGTTTTATCGCTTTACTGCTAAAATAGTTTTAGTTTGGGGAGTACGTGGCACTTGTTTGTCCGACGGGGAACTTTTTTTTGTCAATATTTCATAACTTATTCATTTTTATTTCTCATATGTTGTATAATTATGTGTACGTATGTGTCTTGTGAACATTACAATTGTGTTCACAGTTGCAATGGGCTTGTGACAGGAGACCTGATAAAACCGAGTCTCTCCGAGTCCTGTTTGTCAAATAAAAAACATTCTAGACAAATTTAGGATTATTCTATCCCACCCTGCTCTAATCCGGTGACATCTTATAATTAAATGATGAATCTTACGGTAGTCGATCAATAATTTTGATAATAATTCGAGCATAAATTAAGATGGTGGGATTTTACACTACTAACTGAACTTGAAAACCTAGTTGACTTGTTGATCGCTTTTTTCGTGGAAAAACGATGGATTTGTGGATTTCGGAAGTGTTGTTTTACTATGCCCCTAAATTAAAATGATTGATAAATGTTTTTGAACATTGCATCCGTCAACGCTGCTATGCCAGTTGTCAATTACCATGTGTTAATTGGGAACTACTGGAAATGTGATGATATTTCAAGAGTATAGTTAATTAACCTACACAGTTGTCTTTGCTTGGTGCTCTATAGATCTATACAAGTAAATGCCACGGCATTGGCTATTTTAAGAGTAAAGCCTGTCCAGGGGTTTGATATGAATTTAGTTATTAGACTTGATACATCCTGAGAATTTCTTCCGACGGCAATTGTGATGTGTTATGTACAGGAAAATGAGTTTCAAGTCACAAAAATTTTGAGATGTCATCATTATTATTTGAAAAGATGAGATCAAGTGGACTCTAATAATAGTAACCATTAAGGACATCTAAGTAGTGTTTTTATATTCTATGTTTTGATATATTTGTTTGAAAAAAAGTTTAAAATATTTCTGGGTGGACAATTACAAGTAAAGTAACTACATATATACTCCATAGGATCCCGTTCTTAACGCACGAATATATTTAATACACTGTCTTGAAATTTGGAACATGTATTGATAGGACTTACAACACTAAAACCTCCAAAAATCAGAACATTCCAACCAGCAGATCTTGTAAGTACCACAATTTTGGAAAATATAATTTTTGCGACTTGTGACTCATTTTCCCGAAACGCATCCCAAATGACTGAGACTCTAAGGAAAGTCCTGTGAGAAGGGAAACGCTTGGTGATATCATTATTAATACTTATACGGTGTAGTGTGGGGCAATATCTGTTGCAGGATATAGTCTATTGTCTAGAGATAATAGTGAAAAACAGTAATAGCCTTTATCAGGTCACATATACTTGGGCGACGATATATCATTTGTAACTGTATGATGCTTTTATTTTTATACCTAATGGCACGATGGAGGTTTGTAATTGATCAAGACATTGGGTCAACATTGAGATCGATTACAAACCGAACACAGTGCTTTTAGGTATTAATTACATTCTAAATAAACAAGAAAACTCGATTTTAATAGCATTTTACCTTACTTTCCATCAATCTTGTGGATATTCGACTGAAATAGCGCATAGGTGCTATTTGACTTTCCAAATAGCACCCCTGAATAGCACCCCTGAAATCACATATGCATGTAATAATAAACTAAATAGGTTATAAATATATAATCTACCGTCCGGTACCCATTATTTTAGGTTGAAGAGTTCTCAACCTGATTCAAAATAAAAAGGTGTGGGTGGGTGGTCATTAAAGAGTGAAGAGGCGAATACCAATACAATTATAAATAGACTTGTTTATGTGTAACCATTCAGAGACTTAGAACTAAGAATTAGTTTTCCATAAGATGGCAAACAAACCTCCGCAGAGAGGATAGCTGGAGGGAGAGTTTGGAGTGCTGCTCTCCACGATGTGTACATCTAGTTATAAATATAGTTGTTGCATCACAGCTCCTGGTCGGGACCCTGGGGTTGATACGCTCAGGTTTTCATCATACTTGATTGTTGCTATTATTATCTCATTTTCCTGTTATGACCGTGTATACAGTCTAGGTCCAAAGTTGAGAGAGTCCCTTCAAACGGAGGGAAAGCCTCTCGCCTCAAACCGCAAAGTGCCATTATAATTCCATTAAGACCGCAAAATGTTATTATATTCCCAGAAATATAATGCCCAGAAAACAGATTAGTGAAGTAGGCTGACATACCATTCTTATCTGATCTGAGGGTTTGGACCTAGAGTGTCAACGAGATTCTAAATGTACTGTTCATTTAGATGAATATGAGAAGCAAGAAAAGCGCTAACTGAAATGTCAAGAAAATTACATCAAGTAATGTCATATCGGCCTAACAGAGATCTTGCACAATTAGATTAGATGCATAGGAGTTAGATTTTATTATACTACGTAGCAATGGGACCCCCCTGGAAGACCTATGATTATCATAGATGAGAGTAGGCCTACCCCTTTCCAGAATAATCCATCATAATTCATTTATTTATTTCACTTTGCGGCTTTCCCTCCGTTTGAAGGGACTCAAATTTGGGCCTAGACTGTATATTCAAAGGTAATGCTTCAGACTTATTGAATCAATTAAAGGCTTTAAGACATAAATATGGTTAAATATAATAGACTGCCATGATCATCATACGGGTCAGTCAGATCTTCAGAAGATGTACAATCTGCAGATCGACATATTAGAAAATTTTGTTAAATTAGATCAAAATGGTCAATACTCGGTATAACTGAGTATATTTAATATTGCTTTGATTCAAACTATCGGTTCGGTTATGTTTGACTGAATTTTGAACCTTACTTTTTGGATTATTTGAGAGGATTGGTACATTTTCTGTCAATTTCACCCTTTGCTTCTGTACATTGCCATTGACACTTTGAGGGAAATAAGTGAATTTTGAACCTTACTTTTGTCTTAAATTTGGATTATTTGAGAGGATTGGTACATTTTCTGTCGATTCCACCCATAAACAGCCCCTGCTTCTGTACATTCATGATTGCCATTGACACTTGGAGTGAAATAAGTGGATTGCCTCTTTCACCTGAGTGCTGCCATTATGTCTTACAAGTGGATATCCTATCACTGTGGCTACACCTATCAAGAAAACCGCTTTACCTCATCACATATGGCAAATGTAATTAAAGGGGGATTTTCTTTACATATATATGTGTTATTTACAGTGTACAGCCTGAAGTTAAAGTTATTACAATATTCCTTGGTGTTATATGCCTCCAAAAACACATAAATAAGCAACACTTATGAATGCAAAAGGTGTTCAAACCTTTAAAAAAAACACGTTCATATGCAGCTGAAACCTCCGAATCCCACTTTACCTCATCATGTATGAGTAGGTGTAGCCACAGTGTTAGCAGTGGATAACCTATGGCCCTGACCACTAGCCCACCTCTCAGTGCATTACAGCCGCCTATAGCCCTGAGTCGTATTAACTAGTACAGCTAGTAGAAACCTAACCAAAGAATGCAAGTTCTTTCACCTATGATTAATATTGTGCATCCATAATATGCTGCACAGGTTGGCATTGTTGATGCATGTGGAAGTCGGAGATAATAAAGCAACTGATCTCTCTCTCTCTCTCACTCACTCACTCACTCACTCGGAGATAATAATGATTTAGACGAATCTTTTCTTGATTAGGCGCATTCACACGGGAGTTTCTATTGCGCAGCTAACACGCCATTCTAGGCACAGAGCCTCTCAGATCAGATACGAATGGTATGTCAGTGATTGGACGCCTACTGATTCCTTATTGGAAATTTTAAAAATCGCCGAGTACCCCATTTCTAAGTTAACATAATTGTGCTGTAATTAGGCCTATATCATATCGTAGTCCTAAGATTGATTGTGTTATCGCCGTATTGCCTGATATCATTTAAATATCAATACTGGTACCTGCGATGAAATAATTTGCTACCATCGCTGAAATAGCATTAGAAGTCCCAAGATTAATTTTAAGTACACTCCTGATGACTATTGACTTCCTAGTTTGAGGTCGAATGGAAATATTACACCAATACATGAGGCTAATGATATAAGAACGAGAACCACTTCTTAAATAATTCATGTACGTGTGTGCAAAGTCGTCTACGTGTACACATGTCTCTCTCCTAATGGCTCCTCCTCCACAACATTCACCCAGACAATGTCTGATAATGCAATTACCACAAGTGTTGGTAGTTAGATAAGGCATCTCGTCGAGTGCCAGTGCTTATCATTGCACATGAACCCTGCTCTGTATTGGTCTAGACATAAATAACGAGTACAATTGAACGTAACCTAAGAAGAGGATGATTATTCAGCTCCTGATATATACACACACTCCAGGGTGGTCCAAATACCCCCACCCCCACCCTCTCTCTCCCTCTCTCTCTCTCTCTCTCTCTCTCTCTCTCTCTCTCTCTCTCTCTCTCTCTCTCTCTCTCTCTCTCCTCTCTCTCTCTCTCTCTCTCTCTCTCTCTCTCTCTCATTGCTGTACATTAGCCTCCACCCAACACAACCACTCTCCCCCTCTCCCTCTCCCTCTCCCTCTCCCTCTCCCTCTCCCTCTCCCTCTCCCTCCCTCTCCCTCTCCCTCTCCCTCTCCCTCTCTCTCTCTCTCTCTCTCTCTCTCTCTCTCTCTCTCTCTCTCTCTCTCCCCCCACCCCGCGCGATGGACCCTGGACGTAATGTATTTTCACTATTTGTATCGCACGTGTTGCTTTCCTAGAAATGGCCGACTGACTGTCCTGACTTATTATGGTTTATATAAAGCGCCGACTCAGTGTCAGTGCAGATCTGGTGCCTTGCCAATGTAGTGTAAATTGTATTATTAGTCTCCGGCTCAGAACTGTCTCGGTAATTTCATTTTTGATGATGTCTACAGGTCATGTTTGTTTTTATCTCCATACATGTGTGTTATTTATATACGAACTCAAAATAGAATTCTAGTGAAATGGGATGAAAAAGTAGCACGAAGATATATATATTGCCCCTGAGCGTGTTTTTACCAATTGATGATGTGTCAAGTATATAAGAAATAATAAAAAAAATATGTCTCTGTTTGTATGAGGCATTATTTAGAAATCTATTTAATCATAAACTATTCTTTAATTATTAATTAAATATTTACTATTTAGATGTATAAGGTCCCGTCGGAATAACTGTCCCTGACAGAGACGAGAGTCCTATTTTAATATATAGACCTTATGTACCACAAAATAGAAATAAAGTTTCAATATATAATTATATATATATATATATATATAATACTGTAAACGAAACAATGTTTGCGCAGTATTTATTTTCGCGCACCCACCTTTCTGCGCGAAAATAAATCCTGCACGAAAGGTATAATCATTGCATGAATAATGTGTGAGACTTCCTTGCTGCGTGAATTTAAATCCCTGCGAAAAAGTGTCAAAGTACTTAGTGCGCGAAAATTTATCTGCGCGAAAATAAATACATTTACAGTACGATATAATATATAAGGCCTTCTATGGTTCTAGTGTGGCTATTTGGTGTGCTTTCTCTTGCCACAGCTATGTATGTTCATACACTCATTCTATATTTAGTTTATTCCCTCACATATGCTCTAGTCCGAGCAGCTTTTGAGCCGCTCTTTCCACTGTCCTCGTCTCTCCCTTCACCGCCTGTATCAGGTCAATTCCCCCCTAGAAAATCACCTTACTCAATATTGGTTCCCTTCTTTTTCTCCTATTCTAGGTTAAATGCGAGCGAGGGCTATATAACGGACGGAGTAGGGAATTATTCATTGAACACCAAGTGTTCCTGGCTCCTGGAGGGACCAGCCAATGCCTCCATCCAGCTGCAATTGGATCATTTTGCCACCGAGTGCTCCTGGGATCATCTATATGTTTATGACGGTAACTCCATCTTCGCCCCGCGGATAGCTGCATTCAGGTGAGATAGGTGTTTATCCAGGGTTGGCGAGTGCACGGGCGAGGGACTCTAAGCTGTATGTGATGTGTTATAGAAAAATGAGTGACAAGTCGATTTTTTTTTATTTTTTTTTCAAATGTTTTTTTTCTACGGGAGCCCTTGATCAGAATGTTTTCATTTTTGGGGTGCTCAGCACTGCTAGTGGCATGAATACCTATGTCAAATTCCAAGACAGTGTATAAAATATATCCATACATTCCGTGTCTCATCCTATAGAGTATATTTAGCTACTTTACTAGTAATTTATCCATCCAGAGACATTGCATTTTTTTTCAAAGTAAAAATATCAAACTTAAAATATAGAAAGACTTTTTAACTGGTTTAATGTTTACCATCATTGGAATCGGCTTGATCTCCTCTTTTCAAATATGATGATATCTCAAAATCCATTTTTTGCGATTTGTGACTCATTTTCCTATAACACACCACATATTCTACTATTCATTCTATTCATACTCGTGGGCAGGGATGTTTGTTTGATGGGCATCCTCTCCTTTAATATTATGTATATAATAACCTTTGAAGTGATGGATGATGTTTTCAGTTTATTAAATTTAGAATCTTAACTCGAGCTATTTGTTGAATTCGTGCGATTGACTTTAAAATGGCGTGGTAACATCAGGTGCAATGTTAAAGATGCGGCGGAATTTAATATTTACACACCGAACATATGTTACATATTTTATCCTTAAACCACACTGTACGCTGGTATTTTAGAGACCTTAAAGAATAGCTTCATAGTGTGTAGCATATGGAAGAAGATCTTTTCAATGTCTATGTCAGTCGGGGAAAATATTTGGTTGTTAAGCAACCTAATCCTAATTAATTATTCGGTATCCGCCCTTATTTCAAGTTCACCTGTTTTCCGTCTTTGATTGCCGGGTGCCTGGTGATCGCCTCCCTTGATAGCGAGTCTTCCTCTCATTATCCTGCCTTATATTGCAAGCAGACATTTATAGAGCATCTCATAATAAGAGGAAACATCCATAGAAAGACATTAGGGAGGATGAAGCTTACTTATTGATTTGACAACATTGCCTCGTAGTTCTCCTATAAGTATTTATAAGGGTCGGATCGTCAGAAAATGTACAATCGCCAGCTCTACACATTCAGGGAATATTGCTAGCCTGAGAAATGATGAATACTATGTATCTGGTATTGACCTGATTCTAACAGTGTGTTAGTGTAGGTTAAAAAGTGTTTTAAACCTCATTTTTTGTCTTAAATCTGGATTATTTGAAAGGATCGGTGAAGCGATTTGTACATTTTCTGACGACCTGACCCATGCACTGTACGTCTTTACTCAGTGCTGGGTGGAACCACCCCGAGCCCATAGCAAGTCGTGTGTGTACAGTGCGTGTCTTAAACCTTTTTCTTGCCCCCTTTTCTCATGTTGTTTACATTTGCAAGCATACGCCTCCTTCCCATATGTTCCCATATAATGACTCATCACCTCATTCATATGATTATTTTACGCCAAGATCGAAGTGGGAACTTCGCTTTCACTTTTTCCCTCCACCTTGATAGAAATGCAATTTGGCTGCCTGCCCTTGGAACCATTCCCCCTGAACTAGTTCTCACGAATTAAACCTGCTTTCTCAGATAGTTCCGATCAGAAAATAGAATTTTCTCTTTTGGCTTGTTTTTTCAAACCTATATTGCAGAATTGTGTATTGGGGCACACTGAAACAACTGAAGAGTAATCAGAAATGGCCTACACTTTGTACTTTAGAGTGTAATAAAGAATATATCAAACAATCGATCCTAATAAGAAGCATATCAATTCCATTACGATTCTTTTCTACTGTAAATGCCCTAGTTTGTTTTATTTATTTAAAGGCCAATATTTATTCAACAGTTACAGAGAAATACGTACTATCCTTCAAGGATGTTTTCAGACGTCGCCTACTTCATAAAAACACGTCGACGTCGCCTATCATAAAGATATAGAATACCCTTAAAGGGAACTATTGATCTGATTAACAGTATCAAAATCTGCTGACTATGAGAGCTGCGAATCAAAATATAAAACAAATAAGAATTTAGAGAAAGTAATTTCCATCGATTTAGCTGAGAATGTATTGAGATAATCTGAGATTGTGAAGAATAATCAGAAGTGTGCTGCACTTTTTACTTTATAGTGTAATAAAGAATATATCAAACATATCAAGAAGCATATAAATTACATGAGAATTCTCTTCTACTATAATGAGCATTAATAATTATTGCACTACCGCCCCTGATGGTAAAATATCAGTACACAACATCCAATTCAACTGAAGTCGTCTCTCTGAAAAACCCTCAAACAACCCTTTTTGGTTTCCTACAGCATAGTTACTAGTGTGACTTCCCCATAAATATATACTATGATAAACAGATTGTCCTAGTAAAAAAAAAATATCCCTAAAAGGGCAAATACCGATCTTAACAGTATCAAAATTTGCTGACTATGGGAGCTTCGAATCAAAAGACGAAATAAACATGAATGTAAAGAAAATGACTTCCATCGATTTAACTGAGAATGCACCTTTTAGACTACTTAACACCAGGCCATTTTTACCCTCAGCACTTCGTATCTCACTGCCCCTCAAAGTTTATTCAATAAACAAAGTCAAATATAAACGTGGGGCGAGGCTAGGAAACGTCCACCTGGCCCTGATCTCAAGGTTAAACAGTACATGGGTCAGATTTTCAGAAAATGTACAATTGGCAGCTCTACACATTTAGGAAATTCTGCTTAAATTAGGCTGAAAAAGTATACCGGGTATATCAGAGGATTGTTGTTATCGCATTGATTTATAGTATCAGTTCTTTTATGTTAAACTGCATTTTGACGCTCATTTTTGTCTCAAATGTGGGTTATTTGAGAGGATTGGTAAAGGCGAATTGTACATTTTCAGAAGATCTGACCCACCTGCTTATACTTATAGCCCTTTGTTAAACATGGACACTACCTCTGTTTTCTCTGCAGTGGACTCGTTATACGGGACTCCCCGGTTAATAAAACAGTACCGAGGGTGACGGCACGCTCGGGTTCCGTGTACCTACACTTCTTCAGCGATGCAGCTTACAACATGAGCGGCTTCAATATATCCTACTCGTGAGTTACCTTGTATAACCATGTATATATGCATATCACACCTATTGGCTTCATTTTGCCATTACGCCGGTAATACCTTACTAATGACCATGGGATTATGGTGCAATTATAAGCGGCAGCCATGTCTAAAAATCAATTAACATGCACGTAGTGTTGTTGTCTGGTTGTTTTAATACCACCGGTGGCAACGTAGTATTCAACGATGATATCCCATTTACTATAATCGATGAATTGAATGAAATAGATAAAATGCCAATAAATCATTTTTTAATTGATTGTGATTGTTTTGTACAATATCCTGGTATGCATGTGATTGTATTCAAATACATTAATTAACAATGGATGCATGGCATATAGCACAGCATAAATATTCAATAATGATCCCTTAAATACACATGTTAATACAAACCCTTGTATTTCCCCATTCACAAGTAGCCGGCAGTGGCTAGGTTAGCTGTGTATAGACACTGCTCAGGGATGAAAGTCTTCAGTATTTATACGGAAATCAGTATTTTTGAAAGCTTATCAAAATTGTCAAATTTCACCCAAATTCCATCATTTTTAACCCAAGTTTTCGAAGAATTATCTAATTTTCAGTAACATTTTCAGTAACATTTCACAAAATTCGATTTATACAACATGTCGTCGAAACTTTCAAAAGATTAAAATCATCGAAATAACTTCAAATTTCCGTATCATGTATGTCGGTGATTGGACGCCTACTTCGCTAATCGGTTTCCAGGGCCTAAGGCTAGGCGTTATAATGCGAATATAATGACATTTTGCGATCTTAATGAGATTATAATTGCGGTTTGAGGCGAGAGGCTTTCCCTCCGTTTGAAGGGACTCTCTCATCTCAGGGCTTAGACTGATTAATTAACAAGAGACGATTGTAAACCAACGGAAGGGGCGGAAAACCTCCCACTATGCCGGAGAGATCTCCCCTTCATTAACAGCATTCTCGAATGCTAATAAAAGTATTCTAATCTAATATAATCTAATTGGACAAGCTGCTTGTTTCAGGGTGCACGGATGTCCTCTCAACTGCTCGGGGCGTGGTTGGTGTGAGGCGGAGGACCAGACCTGTCAGTGCGACAGTCAGTATACAGGAGATGCCTGTCACATTAGACTGTGTCCAGACGCCTGCAATGGGCGGGGCCTGTGTACGTCCAGCTCGCGTGGATTCTACTGCGATTGTCAGAAAGGCTATAGAGGTATGAGGCTATCGCATTTGTGATGTGCTGCGAGAAAATGAGTCACAAGTCATAAAAATTGTATTTTTCCAAGTGTTTCTTTTACAAGATCTCTTTATTGAGATGGATTTTGGAGGATTTTGCACTTTTAGTCATATGTGACTTATATGAATCTATGTACCATATTTGAGCACATTGTATTAAATGTATCCTTTGGTCTTAAAGGTCTTCATATGGAGTATATTTAGTTACTTTACTAAATACCGAATATATTACAAACTTTTCTTTTCAAGAATGAAATTATCAAACTTAAAATATAATTGATAAATACTTGATATATATCTTACTGTTTACCATCATTAGAATCGGCTTGATCTCATCTTTTCAAATATGATGATATCTCAGAATCCATTATTTGCGACTTGTGACTCATTTTCCTGTAACACGTCACATTTATACTCACATTTTCTCGTCTGTTGAATTGTTCATGTATGGGTCAATCATCTTTAGATGACAGAGGACGCTTCATTTAATCATTTACAAGATATTGAATCAAGTTCAACATAAGTGAAAATACAACATTATTGCAAACGCTATTAATAATTATATAAATTGAATTTCCTGGTCTCTAAATGTTCATTAATAATGCAATAAAGTACATTTTGCTACTTGATATCAATTATTAATATTGTAAAACAGGTCTGGCCAAATTAGTCCCTTTAGACTGTCTGTGCGAGCGAATATTAAAAGAAAACATTCGACGTCATTATCACTCCCTTATTTCTCTTAATTTCTCGTGATGTCACTCTAGACTAAAAAGAATGTAATTACAGCTGCTTAATAAGTGCTATCGAGGGCAAGGTAGAGGCAGAGAAAATATTCTATGCGAGCCAGCCATTTCCTTAGCTTAAGCCCTGTGCGCAAAAACTTCATCAGTGCGCGACACTCTAGGTCCAAACCATCAGATCAGATAAGAATGGTATGTGAATGATTGGACGCCTACTTCGCTAATCGGTTTCCTGGCCTAAGACTCGGGTGTTTTTATGGGAATATAATGACATTTAGCGGTCTTAATGGGATTATAATGGCACTTTGCGGTTTGAGGCGAGAGGCTCTCACTTCGTTTGAAGGGACTCTCTCAACTTTGGACCTAGACTGGCGATGGCACACCGTAAAACGAAATGCCTGTATCACCACCAATCCACTCAAGGTTTAATATCGGCGCTATGGTTTCTTAAGGATGCCTGCAATGTCGGAATATGATCGTGGTGGTCTTACACCATATTACACAAATATTACGTAGCAACGAGTAGCCACAACATAATTACTATTAATATTCCAAATTATCAAGGACGCATTTGAACGCAGTGATCTTTTGCCTCTGAAAAATTGTATTTTCTCTGGCAATGTAACTTCTGGGCGGCGTCTGGGTCTATAATGACAACTTATTTTTATTATTTAAAAAAATAATTGGAAGTGATTCTAAAGACACTGGGTTGGTACCTGTGTTCAGGTCATCAGGAGTAAGAGTAGACACATGGTAGTGACATCTAGTACACATACAACTGCTAACGTTACATTAACGGGAGGTGGTGTTCTATTCTATGCTCATTTTTGTTTTGTTTTCATATATTAATCGAAATTATATATTATGGCCAGGTTTGAAGAACCAATCGAATGTAAAAAGTATGGATTATTTACTTCATAATGTTTGGGGTTTTTTTTTTGTTTTTTTTGTTGTTGTTTTTTAGTTTGAAAAGCTTTATTCAGGTCTTAATTTGACAAGTGTAATAATGTCCTCGGCACACTTGAAGCAACAATATTTTAGTACAATAACAAATATTCTAAAGAAGCATGCATCACACGTCTGAGGCGTGTGCTTCTCTTATTAATATAAATCAATAAATGAATCATTTCACAGGACATAATAAGTTTCCGTCCACCAAATATTACGTAGCAATGAGTAGCCACAACATAATTACAAAAACATAATTATAAATGAATCATCTCACAGGTCGGTCATAATTAGTTTCCGTCCACCAAATAACCACATATCATTCAATCAAATGAATAACTTACGTAAGGTAACGGTCCATTAATACTATATATATTAATAAACAAGCCATTTACCCAATATCGGTTGTTTTTCTTAAATAATGAATGTGTTATTGCATCGGGCGAAACTAATTGTGTTTCGCAAAATGGTTCGTTTATAAGATGACTTTGTCTAGACATATTTTACCCGCATGGATCGCTACCATATCGATTACAACTCATACCGGTTATATACATTGTATGTAATTGAAGACAAACTACTTTTGATTCAGATTTTCAGAAAATGTACAGTTCAACTTCACCAATCTTCTCAAATAACCAAAATTTTGGACGAAAATAATGTTCAAAATACAGTTCAACCTAGCCAAACAGATTGCTAGAATCAATGCAATGCCGAATATTCTCGAATTTACCTAGTATTGACCAAATTGCAGCCTAATTTTGAAGAGTTTATTAATGTGTACAGCTGCCAATTGTACATTTTCTGAAAGTCTGACCCTTTTACAGATTAGGATGTTACAAAACCTCAACTTTATTCAGTATTGTTGCATATCATAGTTCATGCGTTTCCCTTGGCCACTAAGGGAAAGTATACTATTCAATGCTGTAACCAGTATATGGAAACCTAGAACACCTTGTTATTCGAACCTGCAAGTCCAGTTACATTATACGCACTGTGATACATTATTTCTTACATACTAGGAGAAGTCTAGTCTTTATAGCCAATATAGGGGGCTCCTCCACTAGAGCATAAGGGCTTGCGATCCTCAAGCGCGAAATCCACCAGGCCTCACACGTCTTGCGATTGACAGTACAATACAAAATCCCTATATTAAATCAAGGTTTTAAATTGTAACATCAAACAGCTCATCGTAAATGGATCTACCAATGCGACTTTAATTAGCGATACATCATAAAGCATCACATTTGTTTTAATAGTGTTTTATATTGCTAGCGGGGCCCACTAGGCATAGCAAGGCTTGTGATTAACATTACACAAGAAAATCCATGTATATATACTTAATGCATGGAATGACTTATTGTGAATCACAAGCCTTGCAACCCCTAGTGGATCTTCCGCTTTAGAGTTAATTTCTGGAAATCGCACACAAACTTCTAGTAGATCCCAAGTTTGCGAGGGCAGACATATGTAACGTGTTCCAGGAAAATGAATCACAAGTAGTAAAATTGACATTTTTCAAAGTGATTTATCGACAAGAACCCTTAAGGCACTAGTCCACCGAGCCGATTCTCATGCGATTTTGCACCGCAGAGGACTCTTCTGAACTAAATTATGTGAGAATCACATGAGAATAGGCTTAGTGGGCAAGGCCCTTTACTCAGAATGTTTTTATTCTTGGGATGCTCTGCTCCGAGTGTTTTAACCGAACAAACAATAAAAAACTGACTTGATGTTTCAGGTGCTGGATGCGAGACGGAGAACCGCCTGGGCGTGTGGCAGTACGCTGTTCCTCCTGCCCGCAGTCACCTGCCCTCAGGCCGGGCCTCTCACAAGAGCGTCGTGCACAACGGCGAGCTGTGGGTGGCCTTGGGCGACCAGTTTAGTGTCGAGCCCACTGAGAGTGTTTTAAAGTAAGTGTCACTTGAATGTTTGTGAATTTTTAAATATTTTGATAACTTAAAAGGGAGGAAGGAACCCAAAACAAAGAGGACGGGAGCTGGATCTGTCAAGAGATTGGCGTTTGTTGGGGTCCGACGTTCTGGGAATATTAGCCCTTTATCGAGCTTAGACAAAAAAATATCTTTGAACCATTGGTCCTGGGAATGACCATAAAGTGCCTTTCTGTCCCTTTTCTCTGTCTTTCTCTCCCTTCTACTCTATCACTATTTCCTGGGTGTGATCATAAACTGCCTCCCTCTCAGCTCTCCCGCCCTTGATATAACCATATTAAATGTGTCGATAAAGGCGTAAAGCAACCAATCTCACTCACTCCTGTCTTTGAACCAGTGAAGAATAGGGGACTTGCATGTCGGCCATCTTGATTCACATGGAATTATCGGAGCTGCATGTCAGTGTAAAAGCTATAGAAAACATGTACCGTAATGGACATGTGCAGTGAGACATGCAAATACCCTATTGTTAATGATATGAAAAAAGGTATACCACCAACAAAACAAGCAATTTTTATTTCTTCACACATAAAAGGTCACCCAGATCGACGACCTCTTATCTCTTATTCAATCTAGGTGTGGTAGTCTTATCTTGAATATTTGTATTTATTCATGATCGTTTTTTGAGCATGTTGCTTGTAAAGGGGGGTCTCCACTGGCTGCGATAAGCTCTGCGGTAAGCCTTGTGATGGTTTGTGCTGGTTCTGTAGGTGGTGAGGAGTGACAAGGTCCTGCCTACATGGTTCACTGGCCATGTAGGCAAGACTTCACCACTTCTCACCATCACAGCACCATCGCAAGGCTTACCACAGAGCTTACCGCAGCCAGTGGAGACCACCCTTAAGTTTTAACTTTGACTGTAGATAAGCTTCATAGAAAAAAAATCGGCGGGGAACGCCCCCAGCGTCTCTCTCAATTTAATGGCAACATTGTCTCCTAATCGATAGGTCTCACCATCCAGGGTGTTTCCCTGGTCCCAATGCCGTCAAAATATTTCCAAGAATTGTTATCAAATAAAGATAGCAAATCGCGTGGGCTGGGGGAAGTATTTTAGCATTTAGACACAACACAGAGTTATTGTCATTGTGTGTATTGAGTGGCAGAGTTGTAACTTTACATGTAACCGAATTACACTCTTCAAATTGCAATTGTTATGACTGTGCTGTTCATCTTTTCTGGGAAGTAGCTGGTACCTGCCTCCCTGTTGGTATTTTTGGGTCTGCGGACCTCACTCTATTTTTGTAAACACAACTATTTCTATTCAGGCATTTTTACATCATAGCACTCTCAGTTTGCAGGGCTGTTTTAAAATATTTAAGTTATAATTGCTAGGGTATTTTTTATATATGTGTGTTATAAAAACCGTAAAAAAAATAGACATCTGTATGAACTAGTAATACCTAACGTGTTTACTAGACAGTAAACGGGTTAAAATGTTGATAAATAAGAGCCGGAGATGTATGAACGTATAAGTGCTTAGATACTAAGTCAGGGAAATTACTTGAGTTATTGGGTGTACTAGGTCTACGACCACTTGTGGTACGAGGGTAGACGATTTTTGTTAATACAGAGTAAGATGTTTGAAAATGATGCGAAAAGTAATGATTCCGTCTTATTTAGCTCTTGAAAAATTCGTGTATAACTCTTGCACAATGTCTTGCTATAGCTGGTTGATTACTGGTTTATTTCAAAGAAATCCAGAATGTGGAAAAAAAAGTGTGATTTTTTTTTATTTAAAGACATTATGTGTTTTACACTTTTCTCAGAATACTACTGTGACTATCGGTTATTTATTTGCAATATCGTTTAGGATCTTCTGGAAGAACTGCCTCGGCAGATGAACGTATCTTGTTCTGATTGTATCAATACTTTAAATCGGAATAAAAATCCAATATATATCTATACATATGCACATTAATGGATGATTTAGGCTGACGAAAAGAGCTAGTTTCGTATATATTTCTTAATTGTATCATTCATAGGAAATTATTCACACTGGAAATGAAATGTACTCTGGAGACCGGATCAATTATATGTGGGTTATATCAACGATCCTATAGCTTCACAGAAGGTTATATCTGTAGAAACATTCCAATGTTTACAAATATAGTTGTTCGAAACCATTCCCTGACCTTAATCATTATCATAAATCGGGCTATATTTGGTCAGGAACTACATCTATGTGTTGCTGATAGCCTAGATATTTCATGACATTGTTATAATATTCCATATTGGAATCTCTTCTTTCTCGCAGATATAATTTCCACGAGCAGAGATGGGAAGCCTTACCCGTGGAAGAGGCCATGCCAGAGCAGCGATATGGGCACTCGCTGGTCTACTACCAGGTGAGGATTCGTCAACTTAACTAATTCCATAACCAGTGTCGACAGTGGTATATTCGGAGAACTATATATTAGATATAAGAAACTTTTATTTCCGACAAATAATAAAACAATACACGGAAATTGGTTGTTGCTCTGTCTGTGACAGTTCTTCCGAGCTAACCCTTAAATACTAGTTCATTCTAAGCTTACTTTACCCAAAACATATCATACATATATAACAAATAAATGATATAGAGAAATAAATAAAATCACAGAACGATACCTGTGATACCTTCGAAAATTAAAACTAACATTGTTTTAAATCTGTCTTACATTATTTGAAAATGGCATGATATACGGGTCAGATTTTAAGAAAATGTACAATTGACAGCTCTACACATTTAGGAAATTCTGCTAAATTTAGTTGAGAAATGATGAATACCGGGTATATCTGAGTATATTTGGGATCGCATCGATTTAAAGTTTCAGTTCTGTTATGTTATACTGTATTTCGAAGCTCATTTTTGTCTTAAATGTGGGTTATTTGAGAGGAATTGGTGAAAGCGAAATGTACATTTTCTGAAAATCTGACCCATACATACATGATCGTTGACGATCTCACCCGTCACTCGGACAAGAGTTCCCCCTGACGATGTAACCAAGTCACTATGTATCTTAGTAACTCAGTCTTACTCATTAACCAATAAGATTGAGCCACTCAGTGTTTACCTACGTCAGAGTACATGACGTCACGGAAGAGCGTTTGACTCACTCAGTGGTAGCCCACCAAGCGACGAAGACTTTCATTCATACATATATGGTTCAGACTTTCAGAAAATGTACAATTGGCAGCTGTACACATTAATAAATTCTTCAAAATTAGGCTGCAATTTGGTCAATACTAGGTAAATTCGAGAATATTCGGCAATCTGTTTGGCTAGGTTGAACTGTATTTGAACTTTATTTTCGTCTAAAATTTGGGTTATTTGAGAAGATTGGCGAAGTTGAATTGTACATTTTCTGAAAATCTGACCCATATGTAAACATTGCATTGAGTGGATGGGTTACATCGTTTTTTCGGGGCCAAGGGCCGCTGCAATTATGTTTAAATCACATGTGATTAGTTGGCATAGGGCTTACATACCTATGTCTGCATTAAATTTGTAGTTACATGGTTTCTTCGGGGCCAAGGGTCACTGTATTTATGGTTTAATCATATGTGATTAGTTGGTATATATAGGGTTTAGTCCTATGTCTGCATTTGTAGTTATGTCATAAGTGATATTAAATATATAATACTTTACTGGTCTTCATACTTCTCTCTGCCATTGGCGAATACGCCTAACGGGACGCATATATACATTGGACATTGGCGTTCTGAATGAACATTATACATTGGACGCATGACAATACGAATCTCTGAATGTTTTATCATTAATAAATTAATAAATCGTAAACATTTTATAGCAATCGATTATTGGTAATACTCTGAAACCCTTTATTCACACCTTGGTAAAACTCATCAAGTTTTTATTTCTTTTACATTCATTTGAACATTGGGGTCAAGGGGGGCGTTATAGATAACTTGCTTCCGATCAATAAACTGATATGATTATTATTTGAGTTAAGAGGTTAATGATTACTTAATGCTAGGTTGGTTCAATAGTCCGATAGTCTCTTGTTCAGAGTGATCGCTATTCCTCTGCCCCACAGTCCAGGCCCAAACCCTCAGATCAGATAAGAATCGTCTGTCAGTGATTGGACGCCTACTTCGCTAATCGGTCTCCTGACTTTGGACTAGGTATTCTATTGGCATTATAATGATATTTTGCGGTGTTAATGGAATTTTAATGGCACTTTGCGGTTTGAAGCGAGAGGTTTCCCTCCGTTTGAAGGGACTCTCTTATCTTTGGGCCTAGACTGCCCAGTCAATATTGCGTCCATTCTCAGAAGGAGTTGCTGATTTTTTTGCCTTGAATCGTTATCCAGGGTCGCCGACCGTTGTCCTTATCAGTGATTTTTCCCCCTCTCAAATGTGGGACATTTAGATAATTCTGTATTTTTTTGTTTAAATTATTTTTACCAGGACTAGATCACCGCAATGGTGGTCTTCCTGTGGTACCTGGGGGAGAAGGAGAAGCTAGCCGTGCGGCGGTTCAAACCCACAACATGTTACCCATTCCACTGAGCCGACCCAGCGCTTTAGGCCACTCGGTCACTCGGCTTTAGACACACCTCACACACTCACACCCCACACCCCATCTATATTTACTTTGTATCCTTTCTTTGTGCATGATTTTTGACTTAACGATTTATTTTTCCATTTTAAAAATGCAGGATGGTCTTTATATGTATGGTGGACTGAAAGGCAAAGTTATAACCGACGAATTGTGGCGCTTTGACCTAAACACGAAGGACTGGTCTCTGCTGGCACCCAAACCAAACAACACGGGCAAGGCAGTGGTCGGTCATACAGCACATGTAATTGATGGCATTATGTACGTTATATTTGGTCATAGTCCCATCTACGGATACATGAACACAGTCCAGGAATATAATATATGTAAGTAACTTCAGACTCTTTATTTCATTAAAACTTATACTATCAATATCAAAGTACTTCACTGAATTACCTTGTATATATATTAATCAAAGGTTCCTTGAGTCCAAGTATAAAACATATATGTTGATACTTTCTTGATACTAATTTAATTAAAAGGAATTGTTGCTGTTGTCAAGGTCCTCGGGGTGTATTCACGGCTTAATAATGTCAGTGTGTTAATCGATTTAATTTCATCAATGTAAAGAAATAACAAATACTTAATTTAATAAATAACGTTTTAAAAAATGTGTTGAAAAATAATCGTATTTTCGAATCCATCCAATAAATGCAGTGTATCAGATTCTATAGTCACACCAAATACTGATCCACTGATCTTTTGCAGCGGTGGGCATGTGGAATACAGATAGTAAAACTAAAGGAGCCATAGTCAAGGGTGGCTACGGCCACTCCAGCGTGTACGATGCCTCTAGGAATCTGATATATGTCCATGCTGGCTACCACTCGCTCACTGTCTCCAACTACCACCTGTCTGACAGCCTCTACTCCTTCAACCCTAAAGAAAGGCATTGGTAAGTTGTTGTGTATTTACAACTATTTACTCGCCAAAGCCGAGCATAGAGTGTTTAATCTATAATTCGTATATGTGCATTCTATAACCGGGAGTTCCATATCTGTGAACTGATGTAGAACTAGTGCTTTATCGACGGGACTTGTTTTATGACGTCACATCTAAAGGAAGAAGAGGGCACATATATATATATACATAAATTTCACTGACGTCACGGCCCTGGCCATGTTTGGGGTCAAGTTAGAATGCCTATGTATGCTGCGATACTTGAAAATACCGTTTTCTGGCTGTTTTAACTTTTACCAGTTTTCATCTGCCTCAATAATATCTTCATGATAGGTTAGATAACATGCCTTTAGTGTTGTATTACCCAAGTATCTACTCTTGTGAGGTTTATCAACTTTGTTTTGATACCCCCGCCGTAGACGGCAAGCGTAGCGGTGACCCGGGACATGGCGGCCACTGTGATACCCCAGCCTACTGGGTGACGTCATGTGAAATCTATGTATACTAATAAACTTAATGTACTCGTTCTATGTGGGCAAGGGAAATGTAGAACTTGTTTTCCAGCGGAGTGATACAACACTCAGCCTTTGGCTTCGTGCTGTATCACTCCACCTCCAAACTCGCTCTACATTTCCCGCCCGCTCCGAAATCGGTTCCATAAGTGGTTAATATATTTAATTAATTGTATATTGTAGTTCTAGTAAACTAGAAAATAATATCAAATACAAGCATGTAAGACTTGATAGAGATCGTCAAACCATCAAGGAAAATACATCCGTACTTATATAAATTATATAAATTCAGGTAAGATGTATAGTAATAAGGTTCTTAGTATTTCAAAAATAATTGGACGTGTCGATGTCGTCTCCTTCTCCCCTCTAATGCTACCATGCAACTGAAGAACGTCACGTTCTTCAGACGTAGGTTACCAGGACCTCCTTAGTCCCTTAGAGATGTCATGGTGACATCAACAAGGGGTGCGCTAGTTGTTAGGAAAAACTCCCAGCCGTTTTAATATCATTATGAATGTTCATTTAAATGAAATTAAAAAGGAAAACTGATGTATGTATCCTCAAAAATTCCCCCAAAGAGAATAAATGATTAATGATACTAATAAAAGTCTCCTTCTTCCCAATGAAAATATCATTGGTTTGGCACTACATGGTTTCGCTAATAATAGCTCGTAAACAGACTTGGTTGAATACCAGATATTGTCCAACCTGTATTTGGTTATAATTTGCAGGAGAATCTTGCGGTCGAGTGGTCAGTACAAGTATCTCCACACGTCTGTCATCATCAGTGATCTCATGTTGGTGTTCGGCGGCAACACTCACAACGACACGGCCAAGAGTCAAGGTGCCAAATGCTACTCAGCAGACTTCCTAGCCTATGATATGGGTAAGTATTTTTCTTTTTCAATTTAGATCTTTTTTACATAGCAAACATCTTTGCAAATTGGAATGTATGATGTTAACGATGACTACGATCTTTCTCCTGCCGATGCTACCATGTCACTGGGAACATCATAGGTTCTGCAGATGTGGGTAGCCAATACCTCACTTGTAACCTTAGCAATGTTATTAGCAACATTGCAAGGTGTGGTCACATGGAGATGTTTCAGGTGTGATAACTTGATAACTTGGCATTAAGGAGTATTAGGTAGAAACCCATACTTGTATAGGAGCCCAAGTGTGGGTTAGTATAAAATAAGATGACATCTTATTTTAGCCATTTGTAGCCATTAGCTTATTGTAGCCATTTTGAGACACGCGATTTGCTCGGAGATCTTATAGTTCATAGTTCAGACTTTCTCCTACAACCCAACTAGCATCCCTGTGTTTAATAAACAATGTTTGACACTATATGGTTTCGCTTAGTGTATAGCTCATCAGGCAAATTAGTGTGGAGCACTGCAGATTTTTTATGGACCTCATCTGGTCCAAAGAAGATTAATGTATTTTAAGGCGATTAGTGTTGCCTACGGTCTAATTATTTTATAAATGAGAAGACCCATATTTGGGACTGTAGGGGAAATCCCTTAGCCTTATTTTGACTGAGAGACAATTGGAATGTAGGTAGACTGGTCCTAAGTACAATGGCTATAACAATCAAACTGTTAATTGTCGTGTCTGTTATGGACTGTGCAAAAAGTTCGCCAAGTCGTAACAGTACCTGCTACTGTATCTGTGTATGGGTCAGATCGTCAGAAAATGTAGAATCGCCAGCTCTACACATTTAGGGATTATTGCTGAATTAGTCTGAAAAATGACGAATAATAGATACCGGTATATATCTGGGTATATTTTGTATTGACTCGATTCTAACAGTCTGTTCGATTATGTTAAACAGTATTTTAAGCCTCATTTCTGCTTTAAATTTGGGTTATTTGAAAGGATTGGTGAAAGTGAATTGTACACTTTCTGACGACCCCGTATCTGTGTTCACAGTGTCATTACATTCTCTTTTTCAGAATGCGATCGTTGGACAACGTTATCGTCTCCTCAACTTGATCAAGCTATTTCTAGGTTCGGTCATATCGCTGAAGTTCATGACAAGTAAGTTTTCTCCATGTGTTTTTTTTCAGTCCTCCTAACCTGGTAATCTCTACATTCATACTACGAGGATCCGCACAACTTAGAGGCCTAGTTATTTTTTTAATATAAGTATAAATTATATAAATTCCCTCTATTTTTAAAGGTAATTCCTTCCTGAGCTCTCAAATTATGGTAGGGCATGTCTGTCGTTATTTTTCTTCCTTCAGTTCATCTGCGTTATTTAGTTCCAGTTTGATTGTTTAAAACATTGTTTTAAATTTAGATTTTGTTCTAGGATTAACATGTTCCCTTGCGCCTTAAAAAGAGTATTGTTTCTGCACCGGTAATAGATATCCATAACGCTGGAAACTTTGCTAAAATGAGCGCTGAACAAAAAACATGAAACCTTCTAACCTTGAATGTCAGTGCTGACAAAAGACTTATTAAAAATTTGTATTTTCAGCAAAATGTATGTGTTCGGAGGTTTCAATGGTCTGATGCTGAACGACATGTATGTCTACCAACCAGGTAAGACTTGTTTGGACTGTTATCAGAAAAAAGGAAATAGATAAGGATGGAATCGCCACGAGTTTATCTATATGTGGGTCAGATCATCAGAAAAAATCTGGAATATTTGTGACCTTTGTTTAACTGTTTTATTCTCGACAAATTTTACAAATGGGATTCGTTTCATTGCGAGAAAATCATAAATTATCATAATGATACATCGAAATATTTTTAACTTTAAATATTATAATTAGGAGACTAGCAATGGTCAGTTAATTGTTAGTTTGTTTTGAGCCTCCTTTTAGAAGAGGACAGGTAGTGTAGGGGGCCCGGGTCTAATATTACCTCAATGGCTATGTGAAGGTTTGTTTACATGGTGTTCATAATCCAGGGCCTTATGTCCAAAAATTGGTCAAAAATAAAATTTCATGTTTATTTTATTTTTAGAATAGAATTCTATAGTTTAAGAGGTGCTGATAAATGATGAGATTGGGCGGCATTTTTTATTTTCAATATTTCCGCCATTTTGGGCCCACTTTATGCAAATTAGCTGAAATCAGTGGTAGGACGGCAAAGTGAAAGTGGTTTATATAAACTTCTTTGTCTACCCTGATGAAGGCTGACTGGGTCAGCTGAAACGTTGGTATTAAAGGCAAATAAAAGAAAGTCAGAAAAAACTCAAAGGTCTATTTATTTTAAGTTCCGAAGTCCATTGTCAACTAATGTCTAGTTCACCAGCAGTTGGTCGAAAATCAAACCATCATGGTTCATATAATGTTGCAGGGAACTGTCAGAGTTACAGCAGCAGGGAGTTGTGCCTGGAGGCACGGGAAGGTGTCAAGTGTGTGTGGACGGGCAGTATCGGCTGCCTACTGCTGGAGGAAGCAGAGGAGAAGAAAGCCAAGAAAATTATTTCCTCATACGAGCGAGGACAGTGCAAGCCAAATGATGGTGAGTATATTAATAATATAATATATAATATAATATATTTCATATAATATAATATAATGAGGACGGTGCAAGCCAAATGATGGCGAGTATATCATATTAATATATTTTCTTGATAAAAACAGACCGATAGGAAAAAAGGCGAAAATAGAGAGTTGTATTGGGGTTCCCACGAGTCGCTAAAGGGTCAGTCAACGGGTTCATGGTCACTTTTAGGGCAACAAACTTCATAGAGCCATGAATACAACATCAAAGTCTCAATTTTTTTACCTCCATTTATGTCTAACTTATAGTCACTTACAGGCCTGAATTGAGAAAGCTTACTTGAAAAGGTCTGTTTAGCACAAGAGGGCACTGAGAGTGCTGTGTGACGTCACAAAGGCACGCCAGAAATGAACATAATATCCCTACTCCCCCCCCCCCCCGCCCCGCCCCCCCCCCCCCCCTCGTTAGTGATTTTATTTGTTACCAGGATATAATGCCTAATGGCTAACAGCTGTGCTCCCATTGGTCACTAGCCCAGTCACATGATTGTTTTTAAAACATTTTTTATTAGTCACAATTTTTAAAAAAATTCCTACAAAAGACGCGAAACCTTATATATCTGGTTTTCATGCGTTCCCATTTCAAATATTAAATTACATAATAGAATTGCCTAGATAATTCCACTTGTATTCCCACTGAAGCAAATTACATTCTTTACTCCCGCAACCTATGTGTTGCTCATAAAAATCTATATTTTAATTCAACTTTTCTACGGTTAGTCTCTAAAAATTATAAAATAGAATAGAATCGAGAAATCTTTTATTCATCAACTGTTTTACAATTATTTTGACGAATAAGTCGACAGGCCTCTGGGTACCATTAAGGATTTATAAAATGTCCAGGCCTCTATAATCCCCTAAACCTTGTCATAACATATTCCTGCTTGCTTTCTCCCATACAGGTGGTAGCGGGTCGCTGTGTACCAAGTTGACCACATGTCCAAGCTGTCTGGAGACTACCTACCCGTGTAAATGGTGCGATGACCGATGCTCGGACACTAATTGTGACGGTGATGTGAGTAAACCTAAGTTCTTCCTGACCTTCAAAAATACACACAAAATTGAACTTTGACGTTTTGGCCGGTTTTATGGTGAAGTGATTTTTCCTAATGGATTATGAGGAATGTAGTTCATGTCAACAACAACAAACAAGGGTCATAAAAATCATGTGTTTATGGGTCTGATTTTCAGAAGATGTACAATTGGCAGCTGTACACATTTAGTAAATTCTGCTAAATTAGGCTGGAAAATGATGAATACCGGGTATATCTGAGTATATTTGGTATCGCATTGATTTAAAGTATCTGGGGTTTTTTTATGTTAAACTGACTTTTGAAGCTCATTTCTGTCTTAAATATGGGTTATTTGAGAGGATTGGTGAAGGTGAATTGTACAGTTTCTGAAAATCTGACACTTATTCTCTGCGAATTGATATACTAGTAAGTAGGGTTTACTAAATCGAGTGTCCAGGTACCCGGGGCAATCATGAGAACAGTCCGGGCCGGCATCCAGAATAAGAGATTGTAGATTAGTAACATTTTCTCCTTTTTTTTTCGCTCAGAAAAACAGATTAGTAACATTTGGTTACCCTCCTTGGGCAACTGACCGATGGATATCTATAATGTCCCAGGTTCTGAAAGTACTACCCGCAGAAAGAGTTAGTTGTATCATTTATGTGAAACTTAAGAAATGAAAATGAATTATAATATATTTTGTATTGTATCCAAAATTATGTGGAAGATTGTTTTTATGGCTGGGCAAGTACTTTGTGATTTTGGTTACAAAATCGACGATGAATAATGTTTCTGGTTCGTCGGACCCGGACTATTTCTCGCGAAAATAACTTAAGGCATTTTGTGATGATGCACTTCTGCTGTTGGTTTCAATCGACCCGGGTGCATCTTGGTCATTTCAATCCAAGCTATTTGTGACATTCTGGCCTGTACTTTAATAGGTCTCCTCCACTAGGTCGCAAATAACAAGCGACTGCTCTCGATTTTATTTGCGATCCAATCGCCGCGATCGAGAACCCCTATAAAGAACTACATTCCCATAATGACTTCCAATCAATGCGTGCCATAATTACCTTTAGAAATTCACAATGTGCCAGGCTTAATTGATGAACACTTTCGTTGACTGAGATTTCTTAAGTCTCCATTAAAAATCCAGTAGCATTACCTAAGGAATGAAGTTGTTTTTTTTTAAAAAGAAATTTGTCACCCATGAGAAAAAACAAATGTATGAATTTCACCTGAAAAAGAAAGATCGTAGATAGATAATCTGTTACTACTAGCCAAAACTCGATTTCGATGTGTTCTCTTTACATATCTTTACTAGAGAAGTTATTGCTTTTCGAAAGCGGTAACATAGTTGATATCTTAAGGGCCTAGTCCACTAAGCCGATTCTCATGCGATTTTGCGCCGCAGAGGAATCTTTTGCACTAAATTCTGTGAGAATCGCATGAAAATCGGCTTAGTGGACTAGGCCCTTGTTACTTTGACTAGAGCTCAACTTCTGTATGATTTAATTGCTATAGATTTTCTCTTTGTATAGTATGTGTACGTCATGATAATATACTATTTCTAAATCACCTTCTGAGAGGTCTTCTTTGATATGATTTTTAAGCAATAATAGACATTATTTGATAGCTAAAATTGATATTGACACTTTGGTTATTGATAGTTAGATTAAGTGTAGATTTCATGTTAATATCATAAGTTATTGTTTATGAATATATATATACAAGTGTATCGGGCATTTGTCTATGCCTTACCCATCCATTGGAGGTAAAAAAATAATATTTTAATAAAATACCCGGAAAATAAGATAAAATATGATTCATAGCTGGGGACAGGTTGAAGCTAAGGAACGATTGTATATTGGTGCTAGTGAGATATAAACATAGTCAGAACAGGTTCTTAATCTCGGCAACTTTGATTTAAATATTTTCTGTAACGTAGATCACCTCTTGATGAGTTCGATCATTTTAGTAGGAGAAAATCAAACTGTAAGGGCCTAGTCCACCTAGCCGATTCTCATGCGATTTTGCACCGTAGAAGACTCTTTTGCAGTAAATAATGTGGGAATCGCGTAAGAATCGGCTTAGTGTACATGGCCCTTTACTCTGAAGTTAGTTTCTCCTCTCTGTGCCTAAATTTCCTTGTTGGTTTCTATTTCTTATGTTAGACTTTTACATTTATTCTTGTTTCTGTTTCTGCATGCAGGAAATCACCAGTTCTCAACAATGTCAAGAGAAAGTCAGTAGCAAGTGTAGCAAACTTCACAATTGCCAAGCATGTGAGAGTGATAACGATTGTCGATGGGGAAAAGGCAGCGAGAAAGTCTGCTCTTATCGTGGTTAGTACACTTAGCAGTGGATGGCTGCTGCTAAACATAATGTGTCAGGTATTGAGTTCGAAGCTGAGTCCCCTCACTAAAAGGCGGCTTTCTGTCCCTCGAGGTAAGACAAGAAATAGTCTTCTAACCGCTATGGCCGATCTGCAGGGTGGGTATCACTTATCTGAGAAAGGAAAACTGACACTGACTGGGCTTTGTATATCTGGTTTAAACTGCTTTTGATATTAAATCTAAGATCTAAGCTTGACCTTTTAATTTCCCTTTTCCTTGTTTCGAAAATATTTATGTTTTTACTTTTAAAAGATGACACTCAAAAAGTGAAAATGACACTATAAAAGTGAATATAAAGAGCATTAAAAAATATGAAAGGAGTGGATGGGGTCAGTTAAGATTGAAGTCCCAGAGTGTCAGTTTGCACCACGCTAGTTACGAGGACGAGACATGACTGGGAGTGAAAATGGCATAATTAACTGCCTGCATGTTATCTACCCTAAGCCAAGTTACCACTAATAACCCATGACAACACTATACTAACTCAGTAACTGCACCTGCAATCCTAAGCTGCTTCATTAACAACTTAAAAGGGAGGTCCCACGGATATAAAATTCTTTTAAAATAACTTTTTTTTAAAACTGAAAACAGCTGATCAGTTCTTATGCTGTGCATATGTTGCATGTATGTCTGCAGTTTGCATGTGTATGTTTGAATGATCCTTAGGTAGAAATGATTAATTTAAAGTGTTTTTGTCACGATCAGGATTGTATCTACATAACCTATTCTGACATATAAAACTGGTTTTAACCAATGGAAATATAAATACTGATGATTTGCAAAGCCCCTGATCCTCTAGATTTTGGGTTGGCACCTAACAAAATATATATTCCTTGCACTGCCTGAATTAACAAATACAGTTGGACCTCGCTAATCCTAATCTGTTTTCTTCGACATACAAATGCTAATCCTCCTTGCGAAGGAAAGTTTTTCAAAGATGATAACATACAGTAATGACTGTCCCTATCATCCAAAATTTCCAACATCCGAATAAAAGACTAGGGAGCCAATATGTTCGGATTAACGAAGTCCCACTATACATAGATTTCACATGACGTCACACGGGTGACTGGTCAAGCCCACTGGTCGCCATCTTCATGGCTAGCGCTTCCCTTGCGTCTATAGCGTGCCCAGAGCGTGTCAGTCATCAAAACACAGCTGATAACCCCACAATGGTGGATATTTGAGTAATACCACACTAAAGAAAGACTATCTAACCTATCTAACAGGGTTATCCTTAAACTCATGAAAACTGGTAACGGTTAAAACAGCCGGAAAACGGCTCTCGAGTCTTGGAGCACACATAGACATCTAACGTTCACATGAATATGGCGACGCTCGGCCCGTGACGTCAGTGAAATCCATGTATACATTCCACTTAACAAACTATACTACACTTTATGACGACTAGCCACCAGTATCTCAGAGGTAAGTTTCGTGCCTAAACTTTGAAAATGAAATGCGAAGGTTTTGGACTGAATGTCTCATAGCCCTGTCGTGTACGTCATTGACACAGGACGCCGTGACGTCATCTGCCCAGTGTGATGACGTGTCGAGCAGTGAGTGCGGCTTCCAACATAACTGCATGGCCTGCCAGATGTGGAACCACTGTGGCTATGACCTGAGTGGCAAGATATGCTCCCCATTCTTCAAACTTGTGGCCGGTAAGATTAGATTGAATTGAAGTAAGTGCTGATCCCAGTGATGATGCAATTTGGACTGACATTGCTAGAGGATTCAGTAACTACTGGAGTAGGCAATATACATTTATTTGTGAACAAAGTGTGAGCTAGCAAGATGATTTCCTGTGCAAATGATCGTGAGTACTTATTTGGATGTATTCATGTACGAAGTGGTTAATTGAACCCAATCTTAGACTAAGTATGATATCAAATTTGTAATTTCTAGCCGTTTGTTTTAGGAATATATTACTAATAAAGTAACAGACTACTTTCTCATTAGAGAAAGAAACTTAGAACGAGAAGTAGAGTATAGACTTCTCTGGTTATTTCTTGTTTTTCAAACCTACGTCATTTGTAAGACACATGGATTCCTTTAAGAATTCTGAAAATTGTTAATAGGGCTTTTCAACTCGCCAGGTTTTCTACATTTTCAATATATGATATTTTACCCTATTGATTAGTTCTGTTCATTCTCTGAGGGTCTCATTAATTACACTCATTGACGTTATTGTGTCGAGTTAAATCTAGAATGTAACTAAGAAAGGTCACCACCCCATCACATCATCCAGGCACTACTTGATTAACATCCGATATGTAAGGGGCGTGTTTGCAGTACTAATGGCGATGCAATTGATTGACAGGTGGTTTCCTGAAGCTGGCCAACTCGGACGCCAATGACAACCGCCCGCCGTGCCAACCCTCGTGTCACGTGCACGAGAACTGCGAGAACTGCACGGCCTCCTCGTGCATGTGGTGTAGTAACGAGCAGAGATGTGTGGAGAGCAACTCGTATGTGGCCTCATTCCCTTATGGACAGTGCATGGAATGGACAACGCAGAGACCCAAATGTACAGGTGAGACTGACATTTTATTTATTTATTTTTTTAACTGATTTTTATTCAGGTTCCAAGCTAGACAACCAGTGCAATAACATTCTGCCTCTGCCACAACCAGTGGAAATAATAAAATATATGGCTCGGGCAAGCCCGGTATTCCGCCATACCCTGATTGATTGGTTCATATCTCCTCAACTGTATTATAACTGACAATGTACAATGTACGTGCCTTATTGTAATATCTTTGTATTGTCTAATGATTGCTGTATAAACATACTAAATAAAATTAAAAAATCTCTGACACTGAAAATTCACATTGTTCATCGATTATGAATTTGCGTATTACTAAGCCAGGGTTACTCACCCTTCATTAATTTTTTCACCTAACCGATATTAACATTGTAATTTGATTGGGTTTTTTTTAAACAAAAAAAAACATTGTAATTTGGTGACTTGTTGTAATAATTTACCTAAATGTATTATCGCCTTACGCTAGTTTAATTAGAATTGTTGTTCTGGGCATGACGAAAGCTACTCCCCCGAGTGAGACTGCTTGTGTACCCTGTGTATACTTAACCTGAATAACGAAATTTGTACCAACTAAAAATAATGGGACTCAACCGGGGACAACCTGGAAGAACTGTGATTTCACAGAAGATTAATAAAATGTTCTTTTTCCAAAAAATATAAATGGACCAAAAGGAAATAATCTATTACAATTTAATTCAAGATATTATTTATTTGTACATAAGTGTGGTGTACGAATAGGAGCCATACTTCGCAAATAAATTCCAGCAGGGGAAAAGAAGAAAAGAGAATTTTAAGTTGAAGAGGATCAAAAATCAATTAAAAAAGAACAATCAATTCTTGTACATTGACTAATTTTTTTCATTTAGTCGACAACATTAATTCTGTGAGAGGTGACTCCTTTTTCTGTCTGAAGGGTTACGATTACAATCAATTTTGAATTAAAATTTGAATTTTAAGTTTCAATATCTAATGTCAAGTGTAGCTATCTTGACTGTACCTCATTTGGAACTTAGTGTTAATTGCCCAAGTTTAAGTTTGTTTTGTTTTTTTTGTTTTTTTAAATTTAGGGTGTTTATAAGCAAGTCAAACAATACAGTGAAACATAATTGTGACGTAGGCTCACGGGTTTAATTCAGACACGAATTGCCATGGTTTTCTGGCCACTATTGTGTCTAGCTATTTGCTGAATAAACAATAATTATTGCTGACTCATGGTAATAATGTGTTTGTCACTTGCAGCCACCCGATGCTCGGAGCTTAGTTCGTGTGAAGTCTGCCAGGCGAACCCTGCGTGTGGCTGGTGTGATGACGTCAGTACGACTGGACTGGGCACGTGTATGGAGGGAGGGAACAGCGGACCTATAGAGGTCAACGGTACCACCGCACTGGTCAGTCTTGCCCGCTGTCCAGCCTTCCGCTGGTACTTCACAGAGTGCCCCCGTCAGTATTCTTTCACTAGTCTTTAAATTTAAACTTTTTTCAAACCTTACATTTTTTTTCGAATTTCACCTAAATTCCATCATTTTTAACCAAAGATTTTCAAAAGCCTCTCCGATTTTCATAAACATTTCACACAAGTTGATTTACCAAATTTCATCGAAACTTTCAAAGATTAAGATCATCAAAATACTTTCAATATCCCCTTGCCAACAATATTTCAGTATTTTTTCCATGTCCCCACTTTTCCCAACTTCCCAGCTTATAAGTAGTATTTCTCTATTAACGTACTTGCTTTTTTTAGACTATCAAACATCATAATTCGTTTTATCAGTTTCTATATACATGGCAATTTTCAATTCATCGATATTTATTGGTCTTAATTTATATGCTCACTTTAAATTGTGTGTTCTTCCAGTGTGTCAATGTAATGGTCACAGTACGTGCAAGGCTGGAACCAACTTCTGTGAATCCTGTGAAGATCTCACGACAGGTTTGTAGTCTTGTTATCTCCTTCCTGCTTGAAAATAATGCCTAATGTGACTATTTCTTTCTAATAGATGTTATAAAGGGGAGTATAACATCGCAGCCAAAGTAAGAAGCAATGATTGAATGTCAGGTTGTTGTTATTAGTTTATTCAATAGATGTGAACCAACGCTTCGGTGACATTACACCTTCATCAGGGTTCTATTAAACCAGGGACCTATAATCAAAACCTTTATTATATCTCTGATTAATTAATTCAGTGCCATCAATGTAGTATATATAGATCTGATGGATTGTATTTATAAAACGGTTACTATAGGATAAACATATTCATGCAAAATCTCCTGAAATATATCTTTTCCTATATCGCATTGCGTTATGTATTTAGGAAGTCAGTGTCAGAACTGCCGGGATGGCTACTACGGGAATCCGATTAACGGGGGTAATTGTTCGACGTGTGACTGTAACGGGCAGGCAGACAAATGTAACCACAAGACAGGGGTGTGTTACTGTAGAACCCGAGGCATGGTCGGAGACCATTGTGAACAGTGAGTTATGATCTTTTTTTAAATGCTCTATTTATAATGTTTTTGTTTTAATATTTTTATTCGTCAGAATGCATTGTGCAAAATACACTATTCTCAACACAGCTGTATCAAATAGTACTTATCATAGAAAAAATATAACATCAAGATAACAATTCAATTAATTATATCAGGATATTTTCTTGTATTGATTTTTAATTAAAGTCATTTCATATCAGCATATTCAACCTCCTACAAAAACACATCAAAATAATCTATTCAAAAATTACATATTGCATTAAGTACTTGAATGTGAAATCTATGTCTTGGTTACTCAATTTCTGCTTCATATTTCCTACCGAAGTAGGTTTATTTGTCATTCAGCAAGGCCATCCTTTCTATTGAAATGAAATATCATTCTGAAAACAGAATATTATTTTGAGATCGATTGGCAAATATCTACCCTGTGTACATTGGCTTTTACTTTACCTCATACCCAGGTGTGACGAATCCCACAAGTACTTCGGAAACCCCAAGGGCGGTGGAACATGCTACTGTAAGTCATCGTTTATGTTCGCCTCTGAGCAGATTTTAACACTCTGAGCAGATTTTAACACTCAGTCTGAGTTACATTCTCTAATTTACTATTCAAATTCTTCTTAAATCGAGGATCTCAGATTAACTATCGAGCCTGATTTTTTTTAAATAAATTTTATTGACATATTTTCACATAGGGATATTTCTCATTCAAATTACAGTATGATGAAACTGTTTATTTGGTTTCCATTGTATTTCCATTCTTGCTATTTCTTCCTTTCAGATAATTTGACAACAGACTACCAATTCACCTTCAACCTGTCAAAGGAAGATGACAAATATTATACCCAAATCAATTTCATGAACGTCCCTGAAAAGGTAAGTGGTCTACATAGTTTTATAGCACAACTGAGCTTGTTATTAACTTTTGTTTTGCAAAACCACGTGTGATTTCTGCAGAGTGACGTGTTTCATGGAGATGCGGAGGCGTTTGTTAATTAAGTAGTTTCGTTTAAACAGTGCCTGGGAAGGATCGCACAAAGTAATCATTGCTCGTGACTTCGCCACTCACGATGATATACAGTTATTTATAATTATAATACACATGTACATTTATAATCCTCGTGTGGCCGGCTCGTGTGTCTGATAGGCTAATAGGGGACTTGCATAGCCGCCATTTGGAATCTTGATTCGCATGGAATTCTGGGACTTATGGTACAGCGTAAATTCTATAGACAACAAGTTATGTTCAGCATGGACTATTTATCAGTGCTCTAATATCAATAGCCATATGTTTTACATGTTTCCATAATGCAGGCATGGTAAAACAAATGTTCATGTGGAGGAGGTTTTTCCAGGTGTGTGTGTGTGGGGGGGGGGGGGGTTAAATCGAAAACACCTATTTATTTATTTTGGCCTTAAATATACGGTACACTTTAACATCCTCTACTATTTCTCCTTTCCTCAGCCTGACCGTGATGTGGACTTCAATATAAACTGCTCCGAAAAGGCCCTTATGAATATAACAGTAAAAACAAGTAAGTTTCCTGTCGACTTTTGGTTGTTTCGTACGTTTATTGTAATCCAGGCTATTTTATTTGCAATTATTCATGGAATACAGAAATAATATATTTTCCTATTGCACCTGATGGGTATTTTTCCACTTATGTGTATCTAATTTCTCTCTCTCTTACAGAATCACAGCTCAATGAAATCAGGATTATAGACAACCAACCGTGCACAGATTTCAAGATGAAGCTCTACTACAAAGATTATATATTTGGGCCGGACGCAAATACTACGTTTTACGTTTCTCTTTATGATTTCAAGACGCCGTTTTGGTTGCAGGTGGGTGTATACGTCTGGGATTCATCCATTCCAATGTTTTGTTGTATCATCAACATCTTTCTCTCAGATACAGAGTAGTATACCAATCCAGGAAATTGTGAGAGACCAGTATCGTTGTATAAAAGTATATTCTGTTTGATATGCATAGTATTGGAACTATAATGATAAGTAAAAATTATAAGTTTTGTTTCTATAATTCAGGTGTAATGTTAGATATGAAAATGGCAAACCACACATGCTATTATAGTGGGGGCCGTTGCGTAAGTTAAGGGCCTTGTCCACTAAGCCGATTCTCATGCGATTTTGGGACGCACAGGACTCGTTTACACTATATTCTGTGGGAATCGCATGAGAATCGGCTTAGTGGACTAGGCCCTACGAAGAAGCGTATGCACCCGGCCCAAGCTTACCTTAACTTAGCTGAAGAAGGTATTAGGCTGTAGACAAATATCCTGAACGGTCATGACAACACTTGGATTCTAGATCTGGATGCCAAATTATCAAAGACTTTAACGTCTGGACGTGTAAACTTTCATCCTCATTCTCTTTTTCTTTATTTCCAGATATCCTTTTCACAGTTCCAACAAATTGATCTGGTGCACTTCTTCGTCACATTCTTTAGGTATGCACTGAACATTTTATCAATTCTGCGAGGATTGAATGAAATATAAAAAAAATAATAGAAAAAAATAGAAAAGAAAAAAATAAGAAAATCTGCGAGGACAAAGTTTTATTGGACGGTTGTCACCATTCAGATGAGGTGGAGCCCGTCCTTCCCCCGCAAACTGCTCCCATGTCCCACCAAGCACTTCTTTATTATTGTATTTTCAATAATTCTTTTAATAATTTTATTTATACTGGGTATTTCAAGTCCCTTCCGCAGGGCTTTTTCACTTGCCCCAGTTTCAAAGTATGTACAGTTTCAAAAAATATGCAGGTTACATTTTACAAAAGAAGCAATTAGATGATTGAAAATAGTATTGATAATTACTTTGCCACTTGTATAAAAGAGTTTATAACGTTTTAGTGATTTATATGACATTTGGAAACAATAAAATGAGTAGAGATTTCCACTTTCACAATATAAGATAATATTGAACAAATTGTCACATTTTATCTTAAGGAAAGTAATCACACCACCGTTAACTAGGAATATTCTTCTCACTGTTTAATTGAAAGTGTCTTGGTTTTCTACCATTAATATATAATAGTGAAATAAAAAAAAAAATAATAGTGAAGTAATTGTGTCCTTGTAATGCATGTATACTGATGGGCGATAATGTGATCTTTTTCAGTTGCTTTTTATCGCTGCTGCTTCTCGCCGCTGTATTTTGGAAAGTGCGCCAGCGTTTCACACATTACAGACATCGCCAGGTAGTACAATTCACCTTTTCTTAATTCTTCCTAAATAGTTAAAACACTTTATTCAATGACAATATGTTAAATGGTCCCCGAAGTGGTGACATCAGTTGTGTACCCATTGGTTGATCTAATTGAGCGCATGGCTTCCAATATACAATATATCAACTGATAATGAATGATTGTGTACTCGGTGTGATCAACGAGATTATATTAACACTCTCGTTGGTGTGATCTAAAAGCTAAATTTTTTCAAAAAGTGATATTTTCTAACTTTGGTCTGTTCAATCCCAACCCATCCGAAAGTAGTGCACAAATTATTCATTTCGGATCAAAGACAAAAAGAATTGTCAAAATTGTTTGGGTCGATTTAGCTGGGGAAAAAAGATAAAGCTCCGACTTGAATCAACTACAGCAATATCGGTTCAGTTACTGACCAGCTAAACAATATACAGAGCCTATGTTATCTCTATGGGCTGAGCATATCAAGGGGGAAATAATGTGGCATATTACTGTGAGACATACAACCTCTTTTGGTGCATTGATCCACTTCAGTTGCATTGAATATCATTAAGGTAAATTGGAATGTTAACTAGATTTGTATCGCATAATGGCACATTAACTGACACAGCCAATCTGTCAGGAAAATGAAACACTTTGAGTAGACAGTGAGAAAAAGATATTTCCTACGGCCGTCAGATCACGCTTACAGATGTCTTTGTAGCAGAAATAGGAGAATCTACAAACTTCACTAGGTTCGGTGAAGTACATTTAGGATTATTGGAGCGTTTCTGATGACAGTTGCTCATGAGCAATACACAGTCGACCTAGTTTTTGGTACACTGTGCGCATGCGTGCTTTGTGATCTTCCGCAGTTCCGGCTCTTCATCGGGGCTATGTTCTTGGAGCGAATTTTTTTTTTTTTTTTTTTTTTTTTTTTTTTAGAAACTTTATTATGATATATACAGTAACTTGTTCATAATGATCTACTCATTGGTTAGAGCAATCTTTACACTTTGACATTTCTCATTGAAATGAATTCACAGGTTATATCAATGTAGGAGGTAATTGTCAGTTCTGAGTAAATCAGATCTGGTCTTACTCAAGCTAAAGAAATAATTATTTACCTATTTATTCATCAAAATCGCTGCAGATCATGTTAGTTTAGCCTGTGGGGTGAAATAAACACAGAGCAACCCTTGGATTCTCGGCGTCGTGAATATTCACTCCCGCCTCAAATCCCAGGTAGTTCTGTCGATGTATCCTCCTGAATTTTTAAAAAAAAAAACAATAAAAAAAAATATTCAATATATTTTAAGAGACGAAGAGGGCAATTAAAAAGTGTGCCTGGAGGTAGTTGACATATTATTACACACGTGAGCAGTTAGAAAGGTGCAGTTTGGGGGTGCAGTTCGGTTGATCCAAACTGTTCACATGAACAGTTCGGACAACGACGCAATTTCATTGGCGCAGCGTAGGTCTGACCTACAAACCTGACACAAATGACATTGTCCCCGACCGCATAACTTAGGCCTACAAGTTGCAGTGAATTGAGCTTCCTCGAAAATTTAGGCTAAACAAGTTAAATTTACTTTTTAACATCCATATAAAGTGTGTAATAAATATCAAATGGCACTCTGTTCGGGTTCAAACTGATCTCGACACATCAGAAAACGGGAACTCACCCCTTCGGGGTTCGTCCCATTTTCTGATGTGTCTCGATCAATTTGAACCCTTCATCATGCCATTTATTTAGATATTAGGGTAGATATTTTATAAGAACTGTACCTTACACTTTAGTTTGCTCGTGTTCTGCTCTTTGAAACTAATATTTACTGAAAATGTTTTTAACAGCTAAAGTAAACGCTCCGGGAGATAATGGCCCACATGTGCATCCAAGTGTCCCGGATGTTCTTCTTCATTTGTTAACGGATCGATAGCCAAGACGTTCACAGACATTATGACAAGGCCTTGATTAGGAAATCAATTGGATTGTGTTATGTCTAATGAACTAGTGAAAGTTCATGGATTCGATTATAAGAACTTCTATAAGAAGGACTGGCAGACTAGAGCCATATATATATTTACGCTTGTTAATTGAAAAACATGTGGCTGTGGCTGATGGACAATTCCTCTAGTGTTATAAGTGTATTTTAACCAGAATATAATATAATTCTTTCTTGAATATTATAACTTGGACAAAACCCTCGTATAAGGGATGCGTATAAGACATTGATGATGTGTTAACTACGAATTAACTTGGTAGTTACGTAGTGGGTATATACTAACTATCCTCTTGTCCAATGGAGGGAGAGAGTGAACCTAGTTAAAGCGGTAAAAAAAAGTTTAGGATATCTTCTAGGTTCTAAGTTGTGGTCTGTTAACACTAGGGGGTAGGTTTACGATCTCTCTTTTCATTGGTGGACGAGAGACTGGTCCATGAAATTTCAGGGATGCCAGTTCATGAATTAATGAATATCCATAATGTCCATACTTCCAAAAAATATTCAGAATCCCCATAGCATTTACAAGTTTTCTTCTCCATTAAACCCCATATTTTTACTTATATATCTTAATACATATATGTATTTTAGCATTGTTGAATATCTACCCAGCCCAGTAACGTCAGAAACAGGGAGCATGTTCCGACACATTTGGTCACCCTGGCCCCGTCAGGAGTTGGGTATATAATAGGCGGCAGGCCTTGTTCCATTAGAGACCGGGTGTTTCCCTGGTTGAATTTCCATTCTGTTTCTCTCATGGAAGTATCAGAGTGGCCGTTGGTCGCTGGGAAACCTTCGGTATACCCCTCTCCATAGCAGGGAGTTAACCCAAGTAGGCCTGTGGGACTATAGGTCATAGGTGTCATAGCATGAACACTTGTTAAAATGTGGTTGTCTACACTTTATTCCCGATTTTGTTAGTTATACTCGGTAATGTTACTTATGATTTTAGAGCTAAAAATGGTTGTAAGCTCTGATATCATAAATACATTTACCGAACCTGTATGTGAAAAATAAGATATCTGGGATGCCTGAAAAGATAGTGTTTATGGACCTAACCTTGTGTCTCAGCCTATGCGACTGGAATGTCTTATCTGACATACAGAGAGAGGTGACATGCCCCTACTATGATGGCCCAGTTAGATACATGTTAATACTTGATGTTCATTTAGCATTTAGCATTCATAATTGTATCTATTCAACTCAAATGCGCCATTTCAAGAGTGTTTTCAAAATTTTCTTGGGAGGAAACCGGGGGGCAAACCCCAAACTCCGTAATATGGGCTTGGTGTACTCTCTTCAAAGGCTTTCCATAATTTGTTCAACCGCTGACTGGCATCCCTGAATAAATGGTGTGTAGAATATTATGATGTACTGTCACAGACACATACACATACGTTCTACAATTCTACATTTATATTGATTGTTCACTGCTAAGGCTAGCCTAATGCTTAACAGTATAATGTACTACGCCAAATATTATACTCTTGTTTGAGAGCTTGAGACAAATAAACACATCAAGAAGCATATTTTGGACACCATTTGTCATATGAGAGGGAACTTGCTGCTAGCATGTCCACGATTTGGGACTCTATTTGGGACTATGCCACAGTGGCTTCATTTCCTGGCCAAGGAAAGCCTCCTGTTCTATTCAGAGCAGAGATTAGAATGTGTGTGCATGTGCCACTGCACCTGCCATGTCATGGGGATACATCCAGTGCACTTCTGGATAGCTATACATGTGCATTCTTTCAAACATTTTTAATATGATTAAGTAAGCATTAAGTAAGCACCTCCATTTGTCATTGGTATCATTGTTTATGCTCTCCAGGTCGAATGCATAATGGGTAAGATGAGGGTTGTACTGTCATATATTGTTAATCATTCATTGATTAATTACCCAAAAGAATTGATAGATATTCCACGCTGAACGTGTACTTTCTCCTCTTTTTTTCCTATGACATACAACTCCCATATAATATACTTTGCAAATCTGAATTCAAAACGGCGTCATTGCAAATCCCCAATAATAATTGATAATCCATGGGACCATGAGGCTTCCATACAGAATTGGATATGGGAATCCTCAACAGCCCTATGGACCATTACCAATGACCAACATTGTAAAATATATTATATTTTATGCATTTATGTATGAATAATAAATTGAGAATGTGTAGAATTAATGTTAAATATTATTTATACAAATGCTGCTCAACTTTTTTTTCTTTCTTTTTTTTATAATATAATTAAAATGTTTAATTATTTATTTTTTCAGCGTATGGAAGTCGAGCTGGAGCAGATGGCTGCCCGTCCATTTGCCACATGTGCAATTGAAGTACCGCCATCCAATGAAATTGTATCCATAAAAAAAGAGCCGCCCGATCAGCGAAGCTCTCGTAGAAAAAAGGCGCATAATAATAATAAAGTAAGTAGTTCCCTTATAATCACATTGATTGTAATTGATATCCTACATTAATGGTATAATTTTAAAAGTTGAAGAAAATGCCTCTCTATTTTACACATTTAAAAAATATATTTTACACATTAGGATATTTCTTTCTTTGATTACAATCCACTTTAGAACTTGTCTCTTGTTACATATTACTGTTAGTATCCTGACATTCTTCAGGCCCCTGTTGACTCTAGATGTTGCTTTTCTGACTATAAATAGATAGAGACCACGGTGACAGCAGGAAGCTCGTTCTCACCACATTGGAGTCAGATGTTCACGAGGGCCGAGCGTAGAGCAGCCCGAGTGATAACTTCTGACGGAAATAAGGTGAGAACGTGCGAATGGCCGTTACCATGGTCTGCTATGTTTTGGGGTTGTTTTTTTTGCTGCGTTTATTTCACATTCTCCAACAATTTCACTCTTCCAACAATGATTATTGAAATGTGAACATATATCGGGAATCTGGGGTGGCTGAGCGCTCTAAAACGCTGGGTTGGCTCAGTGGCATGAGTAGCATGTTGTGGGTTTGAACCTGGGGGGCCTGCAGTCCTCTGTCCTCCCTCCTCCTCCTCCTCCTCCTCTTTCTCCTTCCCTCATCCACCTCCTCCTCTGCTTCCCCCTCCTCCTCCTCTGCCTCCCCCCTCCTCCCTTCTCCTCCTCCCTCCTCCTCCTCCTCCTCCTCCTCCTCCTCTGCCTCCTCCTCCTCCTCTGCCTCCTCCTCCTCTGCCTCCTCCTCCACCTCCTCCTCCTCTGCTTCCCCCTCCTCCTCTGCCTCCTGCTTCCCCCTCCTCCTCCTCCTCCTCCTCCACCTCCTCCTCCCTCCTTCTCCTCTGCCTCCTCCTCGAACAGAACATATTTCTTCCCTCCAAAAACCCAATCTATTATAGCGACTCTATATTAAACTACTATGAACACTTACGTTCGGGGGTGAACTAAAATAAATGCCACACCATTTATGTTGAAAGTAATGTTATATCAGTGTCAGTTCTTCTAATTGCCATTAAATTCCTCCTTTCTTTGTTTCAGTTAAATAAGCCTAGCCCTATTGCCATGGAGCCATTACATGGGCATCGGGCCGCCTTGCTTGCGCTTCTTGTCCGGTTACCTACCGGCGATGAAGATTATACACCACCAGGACAGTCAGGCATAGCCATAGCTAGCGCTCTAGTCACTTTGGGTACGTTCTATAACCTTCTCATTGTAACTGACAAGATATCTTGTTATTTAGTCTAATGTTAATTTATCAACTCAGATTTCTTGTAACTTTTTCTAATGTTAATTTATCAACTCAGATTTATAGTAACTTTTTCTAATGTTAATTTATCAACTCAGATATCATGTAATTTTTCAAATGTTAATTTATCAACTCAGATTTATAGTAACTTTTTCTAATGTTAATTTATCAACTCAGATTTATAGTAACTTTTTCTAATGTTAATTCATCCACTCAAGGGCTATATGATGACCAAATTCGCGAGCCACTTGGTGGAATATAAAAACCGATTTTGCCATTTGATCAAATGCGACAAAGTCTACCCGGTTAATTTGTTTGGTTTACTTTAGTCAACTAAATACATAATTAAATCCCAAATCTTTTTAAATTGGAGAGATCTAATGTCACACCATTTTTTCGAAGCTTTTCGTTTGCCAATTTACGTAATATCCGTTTTGTTTAGTTGCAGCATAAATCTGACTGATAATTAACATCTGCAGCTGTGTTCTCTCTTGTTACTCATTTTGTTGCTTTGTCTCTTGCAGGAAACCCCCGCAAAACTAGTGTGGAGTACAGTAAAGGGGAGAAAAATAAAGCGCGGAAGCTGGCAGCTCACAGTCCTGAGAATTGTATATAGGACTAGTTATATACGAGGGACTCACCTGCTGGCAATATATTGGCGTTGTTATGGCGCATGGGTGAACCAGATGGTGCTAAAAGTTGTGATAGGCCATAATGACTGCCACAGACATGGTGTACTTTCTAATGAGAAAGAATATATTGGAAGCAGGTCTTTATTCTCGTATGCTCAAGATGAGAGTTAAATTAAATTGACTGTATAAATTATAGATGACAAAGATTTGCTATTGGCAATATATGCTTCTTGTAAAGAGTACCTTATTATGATTTACTCACTTTTACTCACATTCTAAAGGAGAAAAAGAAAGGAGACAGCAGTACTTATTATATCTGGTTTTTTTCCATCATCGCCTTTATCATCATAGTTATTCGATGTTATGTATGCATTAAGAATTTGATATACTGATTATAGGTATACTAAACTTATGGTTCCGTTTTGCCACTTTTTCTTCGTGAGAATGCGACGGTTGATGCGGATTATGATGTGAATGATGATTTATTTAGATGTAATAATGATCAAAACTTATCACTTAGCATTTTATGACACTTAGTCCAAGTGTGGATTGTAATGAGTGAATGTGTCTTGAATGATCTTATGTAAATGACCATACATGCGTTATTAATTTATGTAAGAATCTGATAATTAGAATGTACCTGATAAAAGTCCTTAGCATTCTGCCCTCGCATCTTAATAGATATGTTATATACCTTTACGCAAGATCACCCTTCTGTCTCGGTCCACAATCACCAAGTGACTCTCTCATGTCCTGATCTAAAAATCCAAATATGTCGACTAGTTTATAATGGTCGGGCGTATTCCTCATGGAAAAAGACCCGGGATATCGTCTCGTTGTTATAATAGGGATGTGGGGATGCTTTGGCTTGTGCGAATACAAATGTATTATATATCATCGTCCAATGTCGTGTTTTGTTTAAACAAAAATGAATACTCAACCTTAGGGAATTCAGGCATCCCCATTTATATTATAAACCATATTAGGGAAAGGAACCCAAGTCATGGTGGATTAAATTATTTTAAATTTCTTTGATTTGCGGGGATACTGGCTCATTTATGGTAATAAGCACTTCAGGTCAAAAGACTGAATGAGTGGGTTGGATTTTGGCGAAGGAATTTGGACAGAAAAAGAGGTTGTGTTGCCACTACTTATTCTCTGTAGACATGATATGGGTCAGATCTTCAGAAAATTTACAATCGGCAGATCTACATATTAAGTAAAGTTTGTTAAATTAGACTGAAAAATAGTCAATACTAGGTATATCTTAAGTATATTTGATATTGCCTTGATTCAAACAATCTATTTGGTTGTGTTGGACTGAATTTTGAACCTTATTCTTGTCTTAAATTTGGATTATTTGAGAGGATTGGTGAAAGGGAATTGTACATTTTCTGGCGATTTCACCCATATACTGTACAACATTGGGAGGTTAGACTTGAGGGATGCATTTTACATGTGCCGCTCATCAATATCACTGACTCGTCAACTTAGCCCAGGGGATGATAATCCAGAAAATAGTGTATTCATGTAATGTTTTCATCTCACCAATCATAAATATACCAATATCATATTTGATCGCTACCCTATTAATTTATTCCATGGCTATCCATGAACTATGTCTGAAAACGGTATTTGGGGGGCGGCGTTGCCAAAGAAAAATGACAATTTATTATTATTTGTTATTTGAGCCTACCCTGTGAATATGGTTTACATTACTAAGAGATAGTGATAGATTCCAGTGAATTTAATAGCACTCTAAATGCCTTTTGTAACCTAGATGATAGAATGAATGCAGATGGAATCGGTGACCATGACAACATGTTCATCACCTTCGAATATCAAATCTTTTTAGCCTAATGTCAATTGGTATTGTACATACTCTCAACCACACCTGGCTAAACAGTATTTTTTTATACTTGGTGGATTCATATAATATATATATATACAGTTATAGACCAATGTAAATATACAGGTTTAATTATTTCCAGAAATGCCACACAATCGTATATAATTGTTAGTGTACATACTAGTCTCTTATAGGTGGAACATGTTATTTGTATACCGATCAAAAATATTTGTAAAATTAAGATCAAATTAAAAACATTCAAGTCGGAGCCATACACTTGTGACGGAGTGCAAATCCTATCTTTTTTTTTAGAATTTGAGAGCCTACTTATATTAAAACTGGTCAGAGCTGTCTTATCTTGGAGCAGTGCTTCGATTCAAACCAGTGCTTCTGTATATATATACCAACAAGTAGAAATGAGTTTTCATATTGACAAGTACCTTCCGTTCAAAAATCTCAATCTGGGAATGAAAAAGAATGATTGGGATATTATCATATCGGCAGTGCATTTTATAGCTATTTTCTGTCGCTACTGGCATTTGATCGTATCACAGGATAATATGTATTTTAGTCTCATTGCAGTTATTACGCTGCATAATGTTTGTTTAGCAGTGGAGTCAGGATATCATCTAGTGAAATGATATGACATGTTAATGTATTATGGGTCAAAGCGTCAGAATATGTACAATTAGAATTGCAAGCCTCAAATAATGGCGACAAATATTATTTAAACAAAAATCTCGGTAATTCATATTGGAACATGTTTTCAGCTGTCTTACAATTTCAATTATTGTAACAAAACATCCAGTATTTCGGGGTTTTTTTTTCGAAATACATGTGTTAGATTTTGAAAAATATGACACTAACCTGGTTGTCCACATCTTGCTGACCCGACCCAGATAATATCTGACGCCCAGTACTTTCAGGTATAGACCCTTAAATTGTTGACTTGGATACCATGTACATGACATATTATCGAACCTATTTGAAATATTGTAATGATCGTTCTTACATTCAATGCTCAGAGAGCATTTGGGTACGTTATTTACTTAAGATTACATGACATTCATTCTCGTGATGCTCAATATTAAATGAGTTATTGGATTTTTTATTGATACAAACAAAACCTTTTGTGACATACCAAATGATCCGTTCTAAGAAATAGTGTGTGGCTAAATTACTTGGTATTTACTTTAATTATTATACCCATTGTACTATTACAATTTGGTCATTTCCTTCACTTATCAAATGTGTTCTGTTTGATATTCGCTTAGAAGATAGAATTTAAATTCCTTTAATTCAAATGTTATACTCATTTGACAGAATGTATGAGGGTTTGTTCATACAGAGTGTTTTCTTGTAGCACCAACTTGTTATTTTATTGAAAGTTCTGATAGATTCATTGAACTTTTAGTGTTGCTACTAGTTGTAGAACTTAGGTTCCTTAAGTACAATATTATCTTCACTGAAGACTGGCCTAAATTTTCGTAATCACTCCCTGCAAAGCTAAAGAAAACGTTGTTACTTAGATTTATTTATAACGCCTTTTTGTTGTGGATGCGTTTGATTTAAAAATTGGGAAAAAACTTTTTCAACATGTGGTATGATGAGAGAAGGTTGTCGATTTCTGAGAAGAACGAATATTGATTATATATATCCGAGAGCAGAAACTGCTACATAGATTTCTTTTTTATATAAATTATTTGCATTTTTAAATTTAAGAAAGCAAATACATTCTTATACTTATGGTCTTTCATCTTGAACTGGAATTCCGGCTGAGTTGAAAGTTCCCTTTCTCATGTACACTAATGAGAACTGGCTAGAAAATCTAAATCAAAAATGAAATTTGAAGTGTATGCGTTAATTTCTTTTTTAGAAGAGAATTAGCTGGAAAAATAACAAAGCAAGTGCTGACTGAGGCTCTCGTTTTGTACATAATTGTATTTATAGGAAAAGGTTGTTAACTTATACGGAAGCATTTAAGAAATAATCCTAATTCGCAAGCATCAAAGTAATATTTATGGTTTAGTCATGTCTGAGATGTTATTTAATTTTGATAGTAAGTTGTATACATAAGACAATTGGCATGATATACACACTCAAATATAGATATTTACGGATCTGTATCATGTTGCGATGTGTTGTATGGGTCCATTCCTTTATTGCATTAAAGGTAATTTCCTTTTGCCTCCTACGGGTTTCCATAATTTTGGAATTACGTTTACATTTAATTGGTCATAGAGAATTTATGAACGCTTGTCAGTTAGATTGCTATGGTTGCATATGGAAGGACGGGGAAAAGCTTATGTGCCAATAACAGTATCTTGTCCACATGGGAAGCAGTTAATTATAGTTCGCGTGAGTTGATATAAAGGTTTTGGTTCAAAAAGAATAGTCTAGATATGAAAGAAAGAAAAGAGTGTAAAGTATAGGTACAACTGCATAGACTGAATACCCGCTAGTTTCTGACTAGCCTTATGGAGATCCAACTCTGAAAGGAGCCAATTGTTAAGGGAGATGAGAAATGTGGTAAATATTCCTTCTTTTGATGTTGATCATTGTTTGTAATGAATGAGTAATAAAGGGAGAATTTTGTATAACTCAAAAAATTGCTTTTAATTCATTTATACACATACATATTTACATTATCCAGAGTTATACATACAAAGTATGTATAGATCTGCGCTATCCAATAGAAATATGTATATTCTCATTAGATTAATTTTTTACAAACTATTCTTATTCATGACGGAACGGCCATGCCTTTTTACAGTAAGAATGTTCTGGCTGGAAGAAGTGATGGTGAATTATACCTAGGTGGAAAGCTAATTTCCATTGCATTGGATACAAGTCAAGTAACGTTAATCACCCATCTTCCACATTGATTTGTTAAGGCATGGTGTGGAGATAATATATACATAAACGTAGACTCAGGGATAAATGTATCAAAGCATATCTTACATTCACATCTACATTTTCCCGAATAAATAGACAAGACATACGGATGAATAAAAGCTAAAAATGTCTCACCAAATTCCTACAGACGATATTGATAGTGTAAAAATATAAAACGCTCAAGTTTGGTGAAGCACCTGAATATTTACATTGGTAATAGATACAATGTATGTAGCATTTTCTTCATATGACACATCAATTGATTTAAATTAATGCACATTGCAAGTACCGAGGGTATCACTTGAAGTATTAACCGATCCGTGAGTAATTTTCACTAATTCTATCCCTGAAGATCTCACAAAGATTTTAGAAACATAGATCATTCAACAGAGCAGTTCAAGTGCTGAAATACTTGTGACATGATTTCATAAAACATGTAAATATTACCATGACTGAATCATGAGGTAATTTAGCAAGGCAAAATAATGCTGCGATGAAAAGCCAACACTGATCGGGTAAGGAGAGGAGAGCCATGGAAACAACGGCTGGTCACTGGAAGCCAAGGAGAGCAGAGCGCTGGGATCCATGGAAACCATGATGTATGTCAGGTTATTCGCCCCCACGCGACTGCATGACTGCGCTCCTCTGCTCCTCTGCTCCCCTATCTGCTCCCGGATACCAGGACTCCTCAAGGTCCCGGAGGGCAGAGGACCAGACGGTACCCACAATTTAAGCTAATTTATAATATTACAGATTTTTTGTAGAGAAGTTATTGCTTTTAATAAAAGTTTTATTAGTCAGTTTTTATTAGGGACACTCCACTACTACCTTTACTGATTTAGGACAACCAATTTAGGGTTAGGTTTAGGGTTAGTTTTGGTATTTATCTTTATATAAAATGTGTACCGGGAGTCGAGTCGGGAGCACGCATCAAAATGCTGGCTTTTAGGTGTAAACAGTAAAGTGGGTGTGACGCTTGGTACACGTCACCCGGTGCTCCCGGAGTCAATAGGCAGCGGGGAGTCCACCAAATCTCGTCCTCAGGCGAGAATGGCGAATAACCTGTCATGTCTCATGGAAACAAAGGCTGGTCACTGGAAGCCGGCCCAATCACTTTGTTCTGAATCCTCATCCACTTCAATTCCTATCAATTTGACGCCAGACTTGAGGGAAGGAGTTCCCTTGCCTTTACCTGTAAGAAAGGGGTTTCATTCAGTAATATTTTTTTTTAAAGATTTTTATTTTCGTACATCACAGAAAATGCAGACAGACACTTTGCTCACATTTAAAAGGTTTTCAAGGTTATCTGCGAAGGTCTATAATAGATGAGAAACAATCAATTTAAACTGAAGGAAGAAGCGTTGTAATCAATAAACATTAAACATTAAAACATACCTAAAACTCTTGCTTTTAAAGCTAAGGTGATACGTCGTCCTTCCCCTTTCCCCTCAGGTTCTGACAGGGTAAGAATTTCAGTCACAATACTTTCTTTTTGAGCTTGAAGAGTAATAACCAAGTCATGTCCTTCTCCTGAAAAAATAAAATGAGAAGTTATTGGGAGAGGGATATAGGGAAAACTTAAAAATAAATGGGGAAAATGAATTGGAATCAGAGACTACCTTGCTGGGGGTTTGATTTTGAACAGCATGATAACATTATAAGGATAGATCGCGAACTACAGATGTACCTACCATCTTCAGAGGGCATGACTTCTTGTATTCTACAGAATAAATTCTGCAGAGGGTCAAAAACAAGGTCTTCATACAACTTGTCCTTTATAGAGAACCTTAATTCGTAATTATGTCGAATTTGCAGAAAGCCTAGATGGACTTCGATTCTATCTTCTGATTTGGGGACAACTCCGATTTCTGAGTTGTCTTGCTTATCAGAGAAATGGACTTTCGAACTATCAGCTGTAAAAAGGAGTCAATTTGGAAATGTTATCACCATACCAATGCTGTGAATTAAATGTGTGTAAACCTTAAATAAATGCAATTTCAACTAAGTGTCAGAGAGAATAAACTTCACAAAAATATTTGATTAAATAAAATCTAATCCATATTATTTAATTTAATATTAGATCTAGTAAGATTATTTAGAAAACACGGATTGACACAGCCTCACAATAAAATCTAGCGGGTAAATAATTTGATTCAAGCGTATTTATTAAGCTTTATGAATGGTATATATTATAGGATATGTAGGCATTGTAGCTCTACTTCCAGTTCTACGTCTTCTACCGTTCTAGCTAGCCTAATAGTAATAGTAGGCCTACAACTGTCACTGACACTGTGTCAACTACAACTTACAAGCTAGAAGGTGCTGTAGGAGTTCATGACGAAATTAACATCTAAATCGACAATAAAAATATAGCAAACCTTCAGTCGGTCCTTGAAAAGCCATGGTTGACAAGGATTAGATAACGTAAAGGTAAGTTAAAGGAATAAATCGGTCAACTCATATTCCGTCGTCTGCCAAAAGGCTGTCGGGGAAACCCTAAATCCGTACACTGGTTCCCGGCTGCTACAGTGACTGGGAACCAGTATGGGGATACCGGAAACGCATGGAGACTACTTCCGGAACCTTAAAGCAGCGCTTGCAAAATAACACGTGTGGACTATTCGAGCTGTCTTTTTGACCACAATTCGATATATAATCCATGATATAAACTCGCAAAATGCAGAACGATGATGTAAGTATCATTCTATCGTTAGAGCGTCTTTGATTTCGAAGCAATGCTTTTGTAATCGTTGAAATACTCGCACACCGGGTTTTCTCCTCGGTGACTGACTAAACACACTGTCTACATGTACCACACTGTCTTTGAGTTGGATTCACTGTAGAGACTACCCACCGTAGGTTGTTGTTGATGGGGAGCCCTAGGGGTCAGGACTGTATGGTTGGGGCTCGGGGTTGGGAAAGGATATGGTAATGGGCCATAGCCAGGCATAACATCCAGATCAGATGTTCTGACGGCAAAAACAAGCACAAGGTTTATACAAATTACACATGATTTAGCTACACTTATGTACACGGATTCATTTTAGTATAAAATAGATTATACACAGGGTTCCCGCGGGTCTTAAAAAGTCATGAATTCTGAGTTTGGGTTTTTATGGGCCTTAAAAGTCATTAATTTTCACTGTGAGTCATTAAAAAGTCATGAAAAATTATCTGAGTCCCCTCCCTGACCATAGACATAGTCACCCGAAAAAGTTGAGCAGCCGGCTAAAAATCCTAAATAGCCACCTTACACAAAACTTAGTGACATCCCTGGATCTGCTAGGTAGAAGTGAAAAATCTATAAAATTGTAGCACTGAAGTCTCTAACGAAATTATGCTGAAAATACACCAAAGCCACCATTCTTCATGTAAAACTAAAAGTAAAAAATTGTAAAAGTACAAGTCTATATTTCTATCTTTTATGTGAATCAAAGTCAGAAGTTTATATTATCATTTGGACAATATTTAACCCCTAAAAATGCTGAAAATGCACTGGAGAGCAAAGAAAACCCTCTGGCTTCTCAGCGACCCCACGCTTTAATGGCTGAGATAGTGTTTCGCACATCTGACTTTAAAAAGTTGGCATCTACATTGTATTTAATACAAGTATTCAATACAAGTATTCATTGTTTTAAGAAAATGTATTCATTGATTTTTAGGAGATTACATTGATATGTTTAAGAAGGTCATAAATAATCGGCTAACATTTGGTCATTAAAAAGTCATTAAAAAATGGCGGAATTGGTCATTAAAAGTCATGAAAAATGATGGGCTCTGGGCCGCGGGAACCATGATACATATTATATATAACAACTTGTATGCAGCAATCAAATAAATGATACAAAATCGGATGAGGCATCTACGCTGTCTTATATCATAATGCAAGTACGGTATTTAATTGAATGCATTTAGTGACACCCCTGGTCCCCCCCCCCCCCCCCTTCTAGTTCTACTTTAAAAAATATATATTCTCAGGTTACCAGTATCAGTCGCTTCTTGTCTCATATCTTTCTTGACTTATTTATTTGTACAAATTCAATAATACAATTCAACGTTTTATTTCGGATCACAAAAACCCATATATTAATTATTATGACTCATAATGAGTACCAGCTGTCATTATAATTATTTAGTTTCAACTACAACTGTACTTTTTCTTTTCAGGTTATTTGGGGTATTATTAATAAGGGGTTCTGCTCCTTCAAAGTGAAGTAAGTATGAGATATATTCTTCCTTTGGCTTTGAGTTCTTCTTTGAGATGATACGGTAGTACTGATTGTACTGTCAATGAGAGGTCATTGCCAAACCAAAACACATTGTTTTCTTTTCTTACAGAACAAAGTCACAAAAGTTTTGTCGAAATGAATTCAATCTCACAGGTCTTTGCAACCGGTCCTCTTGCCCTCTCGCCAACAGCCAGTATGCTACCGTCCGTGAAGAAAAAGGTCAGTCAGGAGAAATAAGATTTGTTTGTGTTATCGGTAGTTTGTGTCCATATATTCCTTTGGATAATTTATCTCTATTAATAAAGCTACATAATATGTAAATATAGTTTAGTTTTATAATGGTAGTTAGAATATCTAACCCTGTATTCCTGTCGTCAGACAGGGTTAGATGCACTTTCATACATAAAACGAGGGCGTGGATGATGTGGGAAGGCAAAAATCAATGGGTACATGCAAAGTTGTTCACCTTTTAAATGTTGTTTCAAGCATTATTTCGCCGCAATTTTCGTAATGCGCTGTTGAGTTTAAGTGTTGTTTTGGGCCTGTTCAATAGTTTGAATGGGGAAAACTCCTTCCGATTTCTCATCTACCATCTTGCGCAGGAGTCACGTGACCGCAAGGGGCTGGAACTTATCATCAATAGTGGAGAGTAACCAGTTACAACACTGCACACATGTTTTACCATTTTCACTGTGCGTTAAGCGGATTGGCTGAGCCAGCTTAGATAGGCGTGGCTTAATTCTGCCAGCCTCTATGGCTGGAGCAACACTGCCTTTTGCAAAGTAGCACTAAATTTTCAAATATACATGGCGGCGATCCCATCGCTTAACTAGCATTTTAATCTCTAGTTTATTTACTATTGGAGTATGAACAACATGGATTGTCAATAAAGTAAGTTTTATCATTGCTGAAAACTAGGACATAAATTCGGAAGTTCGTTTGTGCATGTATGGGATGCTATTGGTTGTTAAGCATCGCCTATGGGAACTATCTTTATAGTCCGACCAATACTAATCTTTTTTTTATTCATCTAGGTGTCATATACTTATATATGAAAACGATTGAAAGGGCTGCATTTCCCAGACGACTTTGGGAAAAAGTGAAGCTTTCTAGGAATTTTGAAACAGCCCTGAAACAAATTGAGGAGCATCTAATATACTGGCCTCAGTAAGATATTTTCCTTTCAATTATCTTCACTGTTATATCAATAAGATAGTGCAACAATTACCTGTATTATTATGTTCTTAATATTTACCTTAACTTAAGGCTGCAATTTGCTGATCAAAAGTGCCCTTACTTTATTTCTGGAATGTATTTACATCCTGTATTTATAGTGTTCCGTGATTAGAGATATGCACTAGATGGAATTATGAAGAGTGTTTCAATATTGATTATCTTATTTATTCAGAGATAATCGTTTTGATGGTTTTTCAATATTTTGTTTATTCCAGTTTCGTCAAATTGAAATGTAAACAAAGATTTACGAGGATTACTCAGTATTTAATCCGTATGAGAAGATTGCGGCTAAAAAGACAGTAAGTTTCTTATTCATGTCGTTTTTATATTCCTGTCATTTGCGTAATTGATTAGAAATAATAAGCCAGCAATACTATATGGTGCTTTGTCTACAGCTGGCTATGTTAGTCTGATTTGTAGTATTCTTCTTTTCCCTTTTATTTCTTTATATTGATATCTGTAGTGTTCATACCCACACCAAACACCATAATATCAACATATTCTACTTTTTACGGACTTTTGATTTGTTGCTATTTTTTTACAGAAAGAAATTGGTTCCACTTCAAAGACGTGTAGAACGTAGGGAAAGTCGCCGAGAGGTAGGTGTTGTTTTGGTCGCAAGTTTGAGTCTTTCTCTGCAAAGAAAAAACCTAATTTTTCCACTTATAAGAGCTCTCCTGGTTTTGCTCATTAAAAATAAAATACCACTGTATCGATATCCTAAGGCTGATTGACCACATATTTGAATAGATTATAAGTAATACTTCATCTTACTAAATTTTAAAGCACTTAAATACAAATTTAATCTGCATTACAGGAAAAAGCATTAGTCGCAGCGCAATTGGAAAATGCTATCGAGAAGGAATTGTTGGAGCGATTAAAGAAAGGAACGGTAGGTCATATATTTTTCATCTTCTTCCACGGGAACATATTTAAATTCTGATGTCAATATTGCTCACTCTTGAGTCATTGTATAGATGTTATAGATTGTTGAGGTGTTTGTTTACGTCTTAGCGCTGTTTATGTTGGTGAAACGGCCCTCTTGCCCTCTCGCACCATGTTATTCGGATCTTTCCTCTGATTTTAATTGGAATAAAAAATGATTTGTTGTTGCTTTCTTTTCCAGTATGGGGATATTTACAACTTCCCAATCACTGCATTCGATAGAGCTTTAGAAAAGGAAGAAGTCACAAGTGACGAAGAGGAGGAGGTAGAAAAGGAGGGTGAAGGTGAACAGGAAGAAGAGGACGCAGACGAGTATGAGGAGGAAGAAGAGGTAAGTCATGGACGACTAGTGCTTAGGTTATCTAGCGACTTGCCGCTGCGCCCTTCTAGTATTTATCTTTCTAGAAGTGCTTTATGCATCACAAGATTGCCATGGTGACAGTTAATGTTTGAGGGAGTGAATATCAACTTGTTGTCTCAGCCTGGATCAGAGATCAATCCAGGCTTTTCTGCATATATCTTAATATAACTTGACTATCAGATCCCTAACAGTTGCTGTCCCAAATATTAAATAAACATATTGAATAGGACATTGATTTAAATTGAAATGTTCCTAACTGCTATAATAATGGCAGGTATTTAGCCACAACCTATTCCTACTCCCCTTATACACTGATTGATGTGAACAATAATGTTTTTACTTTCCATGAGCAGACTGATGACGAAGTTGAATATGTTGCGGAAGACGAATTTGAAGAGTCAGATGAATCAGACATGGAGGTAAGGTTCCTCACCATGGCTGTGGTAGCTCGTTGTCTAGTAGTTTATTCATCATTTGTAATAGCCGGTTTCTATGTAATGACTTACTTACTAACTTAGTCTGCGAAACTAAAAATAATTCAGGACCATTAAATGTACTCAAACTGTATTACTCTAATGCTAAGGATATGGATTACTGGCATAATGATCTAGGGCATGTTTGAAATTAAGGCAAACCTTCCCCAGGTCAGGAACTTAGTGGCTAGAGGCACCTTAATAGGAACTTGTTTTCATCCCCTCCCCTATTTTTTTAATTCAACTCTTTCTAAAACTTCTTACATTAGTAGTGGTTTATTATCTCTCGATGGAAATATCTATTGTATAGTCAGATGCGAATTATGATTTTAAAGGAAAACCGATAGCAGTATCAATAATTGATATGTTTCTCCCTTGTTCAAGGACCTACGTGATGGAGAATCGTCAGATGAAGACGATAGTTCAGACGAAGAGGCCCCGAAACCAGGACCTTCATCAAAGAAGAAGAAGCGACCTCATGTCGAAATAGAATACGAACAAGAGTTAGACCAGCCATCCACATCGAAATTAAAGACTTATTAAAAAAATAAACATAATATTCTAAATGTTTTCTGTAAATAGTCCATCATCATTGAGGTATCATCTTCCTATCGTCAGATATTTTTTATTAAAGAATTGCGCCAAATACATTTATTTCCCATGCAAACCGGTAGATAAAGCTTTAGTTGCCTTAGAAATGAAGTCAATCACAGGGATTAAACACAGTATAAATGATATATTTATTTTATGCTAAGAAAAGAGCTTTTCGATTGAATGTGCCGGTAACCTATTTTATGTTGGAAATTTCACAAGAACCTATTAATAAAATGATCCCACAAAACTAGAGTTGTCCCATCATTTTATGATCACAGACATGATGTAAAATAACCATTTAATCTTTAAGGTAATGGCTTAGTCCGCTCTCACATGATCTGGCCCAATAATGAATTTATTAAGCAGCTGGAATGTGAACCAAAAACTTCCCCTGCCAAATCTGTCAATTCAATCAGATAGAAGTTAGAGCTATGAGTCCGAACGGTAGCTGGTAGTTTGTTCACGACTAAAGCTTTTCTTAATGGTTTTGTCTGTTGCATATGAGCTGTATAAACTATATGAAATGGTAACAAATTTCAACGTTTTTGGTACAAATATTTTTTCAGGTTTGGTATAACAGTAGGCTTGGAGTGCTAATAGTCCTACATAATGTTTTCAAGAAAATAAACCGCAGTTCACCTACATAATATCCGATTTACCCTTTTACTAAAAGGTATCTCCGTCTAAAACCTATATATTTTAGCTACAAGTCAGTCAATAGTATTTCTGAAAACCGTTACGGTAGCTTTATTTCACAGAATCTGTTGGGGCCTTAACATTTCTTGCAAGTTGCATAATTATCATCATTTGTAGACCTACGGTAGACCTTGATTTAAAATGTGGTAGCGGATAAGAGGACCACAACTATCAACATGCATCAATGGCCAGAATTCTCTAGATTTATCCTCGAGCTGTAACTATAAAATTTAATGATAATGAATTTAGCGGGGTCTGACACGGGAAGGGATCGCAGGGGATCACTTGCCCATCTTCCCCCCATTTACGTTGTAACGTGGTGCATTGCGTACCGGTATGTGTTTTACCTTTTTACAGTCTGAACAAACATCCGGTGGTTTTGAACCCTGTGGACTTAACCACGAAGCCCACGAGAGCAAAATAGCTTCCTAATCCTAGTATTCGAATTTATCTACCTACCGAATTGCCGATTTTTCATCGGGAATCACTGCTAATCGAGAAATAGTCAATCAAGTTTGGAGACATTCGGCAAGATGGCCAAACAAGGACCATTTTATGTTGGAGTCGACGTGGGTACGGGGAGTGTTCGGGCCGCGCTGGTTACAACGACGGGACAAATCGTGGCCACCGCTAACCATCCCTTGTCCATACTTGAGCCTGATGTAGACTTTTATGAGCAGTCTTCTGGTGATGTTTGGGAGGCCTGCTGTAAGTCTGTCAAGGTAAACATTTTTTTTTTTTAGATAGAAAAAAAAATCATTCTATAGTTTATCAATACCATGGTTGTCAGCGAACCTGCCTCTGCCTCTCTCGAGATTAGACAATAGGTCCAAGAAAAAAAATTGACAAAAAAAGCTAATAAAAGCAGAAAAACAGGTTTTCCTAACCCAGAACTGTCAAAAAGCACATTTCTCATGTTGAAAACTACTATTGCCATGAAATAGACATTTTTTCAGTTCCTGGGAGGTGGTTTTACTAAAAATAATAATAATAAAAAGTTACCATCCCCCCAACCTAGTTTTCAGCCAGATAAATCGGAAACACACCTATTATTTTTGTTGGCCTAGTATCGGATATCGGGACATACGCAGAGGCAGGTTCGCTGACTAATCATGGCAGGATAATTAGACAACGCAACGGTGATTTTTCTCTGATGAAGTTATGTCGATGTGTGGAAGAAGGAGTGCCATAGGTCCATAGGCATAAACATAGTCCATTAATCCCTGTTAATCAGTTAACATCCCCATAAAAAAAACAGCTGGGCCATTGGCATGGCCTCGGCTCGCCTCCCTCGACTCAATTTGGGGGAAAGTTCCTCCTGTCTTAGCTTTAATCCTCTCCCCTCCAACCCAGGCCATCTCACATAACCGACGTTTAAAATAATGACACTTAAATGACCAAACCACCTGGCCTTTCCCCCACCCCCCTTCCCTCCTGTTAAGGTAGGTAGATGGCAGTTTAGTGAGGATGGGGCCCTATTCGGGGCCCTATAATCTCACATGGGGCCCTATACTAAGGGAGTCCCGGACAGTTCATAATTAACCACTGGATTTGCGAAAAATTCTTGTGCAAAATTGTATGACCCCCCCCCCCCCCTTAAAGTCTTGTGCAAAATGTCTTCCATTGTAGTTGTGAGTGCATAAAAGATGCCCCCCCCCCCCACACACACACACACACTTTTAGAGTCTGCGCAAAAGGTGCCCCCACTCCTTCAGAGTCCTGAAAAAAAATGCCTCACTCCACCCCTACTCCCCACCCCATTCAGAGTCTGCACAAGTAAAGTTGCCCCTCCAGTGGTTAAAAATGAACAGTCACTAAATTAATTATATGGTGTTATAGTTACCGTAGTACCGGGGCATCGTTTTTTGTGCCACCTAAGTTAAATTCAGGGAAGAAGAACAATTCTTAAATAGTTAGTCTTAAAAGTTAAACTGGATTTGACTATTCTAATTAAAATCAGTTTTAATGAAATCTTGGAAATTTTCAGCTTAAATTATATTAAAACCGGCATGGCAAAATGACACCGGCATTGTGTTTTCATTCAATAATTCTTGAAGTTGAACATGTGTAATGAATGGGCCAGAAGGGTTAACTGTTGCCCGTTTTGATTGCGGGCTTTGACGTTTACTGCCTACAGGACCCAACAGAGTTTGTACAACATATCTACCCATTTCGAATCACAGAGAGAAAGTAATTGATTTTAATCATGTTGCCCAGATTAAAATCAGACATGGTGTCCAAGATTCTTGGATTGACCAATTACCAGTCCACCCGTATCTTCCAGTGACCAATCCCCAATAGAGTGACGGGGTTACATAATCCCATATGGCAAACCAAGTGCGACTCTTGGACCATGGATTTCTGTCAGCCGTCAGTTATTTTTCATTGAAATTGAGTTTTTACTCTATCACAGATGGTTGTACAGGGCATCCCTAAAAACCAGGTTCATGGTATTGGATTTGATGCAACATGTTCACTCGTAGTACTCGACGACAAGTTCCAGCCTCTATCTGTCAGTCCTTCTGGTATGTTTCAGTTCTACTCATCTCATTATGTTTTTATAAAGGGTTTATTCTCAGAAAATCCACAAACGTTTTCTTTGATTACCTTGTTTTAAATGTAAAATGCTGGACTTTATGCATATCTAATAGCACCTCTCACTCGCATGGTGAGGGGAAATGTTATACACAATTCCCATGTTATATAATAATATACGATATTAATGCAGGGGACAACACATGGAATATAGTGATGTGGATGGATCACCGAGCGACTCACCAGACAGAAGTAATAAATAAGACGCAGCATGAGGTGCTCAAATACGTGGGTGGCACCATGTCGCAGGAGATGCAGATGCCCAAGCTTATGTGGCTGAAAGAGGTACTGTAAACGTATTTATTTTCGCACAGATACATTTTTGCGCACTAAGTACTTTGACACCTTTTTGCGCGGATTTAAATTCGCGCAGCAAGGAAGTCTCACATTTTGTTTATGCAATAATTTTTTTTCCTGCATCGACAGGAGGAGCATCCTTGTAATAGTCAACATAATTATTGTTTATGCAATAAGTATACCTTTCGCGCAGCATTTATTTTCGCGCCCAAAGGTGGGTGCGCTAAAATAGCGAAAATAAATACTGCGCAAACATTTATACGTTTACAGTATATTCTATAATAGGGGATTGGCATAGCCGCCATTTTAAATCTTGATTCGCAAGGAATTATGGGACTAATGATACAGATTCAATTGATCCATAGAAAACATGTCATCTTCAGCCTGGATTATTTATCAATGTTCAAATGTCAATATCCATATGTTATTCACGTTTCCATAACACAAGCCCCAATCTTTCCCATAATGCACTATTTGTATCTCAGATTTCATTAGAATCCATCCCAGGATGCATTGTAACAAACATGGGCAGTGGCACATACAAATCCCCTATTAACTAATCTGTTAACTCTAAATAAAGATATCTCCCTTAAATGAAAAAGTAGATTTAAAAATTAAAAAAAAAGATTTAAAATGTAGTTTTAAAGTTTCATATTAGTCAATATGTACAGCCCAGTGAATCCCCGGATTGATGTGCCCATTGCGATAGGCCAAGGGACTTGGTGCTAGTCTACTGAAACAGCTATATATATTCTTAAATTACTAAAGAAAATAATAGACTATTCTTAAGACTTATCCATCATTTTTTATTAGATACCCATCTTAATAATTTACATAGCCTACTGTAAAAATAGTTATTTTCGCGCTGCTAAATTTCCGCCCATCTGCCGTTTTAACTCATTTTTGCGCAGACATAAATTCATACATCAACAATCCCTTAAATATTTTTGAGGTTACAAATGACCAAGCCAGATCAGAAGGGATTAATTCCCCTCGATGTATTTGCTGCTCATCGTGTGGAAACAGTGATATGAGGAAGTTAGATGATGATTGGTTGTGTCTTTGTACCAGCAGCATGTACAGTGGAACCTCTCTATTGAGACCACCCTTGGGACTGAACGAGTTATGGTCTCATAGCGAGGTGGTCTCTTTAGAAGGTTTAATCTAATAAGAGGAAAGCAATTCGGGACTGAGAGGAGCTGGTCTTAATAGAGGGGTGGTCTCTATAGAGAGGTGGTCTATATGCGAGATTCTACTGTATATATATACAGACAAACTCAAATCACTGAACCAGAACACTGTCGCATTGTAAGCAGAATTCCATTCCTGTTATTCACAGGCGGTTTCTAACCAAGTTACAGCAACGGAGGATGACTTCAGAAAAATGCCCTCCTTAAAATTACTCAATATTCCCACACACTTTAAAATCGCGCACATTAAAGGATAAACGCGAAAATCGCGAAACTATATCCAGCGCGGTAATCACTACTATAGTATTACTTATTCATTTTTACTGTGGTGCTTTGCATCGTCTGCGAACAATAGCCTACATTTTGCGTCTACATCGTAGATACCTCAAGAATGTAGTTCGGTCTGATCACGTGAGTTTATGATCTTTATAAACAAAATCTTGACTAGTTTCACTGGCTTGATTTGAATGTAGCACGAATAGCTGCATGCGCGGGGATCCAATGTCAACTGAACCGAGACCACCTCCGTTCTAGATATATGGGTCAGATCTTCAGAAAATGTACAATTGGCAGATCTTCATATTTAGTAAATTTTGTTAAATTGGGCTGAGAAACGGTCAATACTAGGTATATCTGAGTATATTTGATATAGCCTTAATTCAAACAATCTGTTTGGTTATGTTGGACTGAATTTTGAACATAATTTTTGTCTTAAATTTGGATTATTTGAGAGGATTGGTGAAGGGGAATTGTGCATTTTCTGTCGATCTCACCCATATCCCGATACAATACTTATATAGGTCACCACACGAATGATTTACAAGGAGGATACTGCTTGCTTCACGGTAATATAATCTTCTGGTTATTTTAGCACAAGAGACGAGAATGTTGGGATAGAGCGGCGCACTTCTTCGACCTGCCGGACTTTCTGACATGGAAAGCATCTGGAGCCCTCTCTAGGTAAGTTTACTTCCTTAATTTCTTGTTTCTTGTATTATTTAGTGAATTTGGAGCTCTGAACAAGGAAGTAAAACCGTTTGGATTTTTGTTTTGTTTTGCTTAGTATCGAATATTTGCTATATTCCTCAGTTTATTCTGCTCCAAAATATGTACACATACATATATATGTACAGTCATTACGGTCTCTAGAATAGAATAGAATAGAATAGAATAGAAAATCTTTTATTTGTCCAAGATAAGCTTACAGTAAAAGAGAGACAAATGGATCGACATGCCTATGCATCGAAAATGTCAATGCATTTCTTCCTGCTTTTACCCCGCTGTTCTATACTGTCAAGGTACAATTTATGAGGTTTTGATGTATTTGTTGAAACTGTCAAACAACGCCTTCTTTCAAGAGAAAACACTAAGAAAAGAAAAGCAAGCTAAATAGAAGATTATTTTCTCATGCTCAAATGTATTAGTCAGCTTTATAGCATTGTCTGAATTCCCTGGGACCTGGGGGCTGAACGGTGTTGCAATGCATGAGATAGCGTACACATTAGCATATATATGTGGTGCTGTAGAGCATGTCGGATCTTACTTTTCTACTAAAGCCTTTAGTAGTCGTTGTCCAAATGAGTTCAGGTAGATCGTTCTATCTGGGGATTCAGTTGTGGTAGCGCTTTCATGCCAGTAACACGTCCACAAACGTTACTACTAAAAGCCAATGGGGCTATTAGTGGTAAGGATACGTTACAATAGGATATGATATATAATACAATACGGTATAATCTGCCTATACTTCAGGGTACCTCATGCAACGGGCCTCCGAATAAGAGTTGATTTTATTCATACATTGTTATAAGGTATTCTACGCTTCATAAACCAGGTCGCTATGTTCGTTGGTCTGTAAATGGACGTACCAAGCAGGTCGCGGTGGGACGTCAGGATGGAGCAATGACTTCCTATCTACAATCGGCCTGGAAGATCTTATTGGTAACAACTACAGCAAAATAGGTATTATACCACTCTTAAATATTTAAAGTACCACATTCATTCTTTCATTAAACTCTTTGTAGCTGTCAGAAATGGTTTACCACAGGTTTTCAACAAATGTTGAGATATCTGGTGAGATGACCTAGAAACAAACTGTATTCCATAAGGAAGTAAAATTCGGGATGGCGTATTGGTTAAGTCGTTGCGCGTCGTGGATTCGCAACACACTAGTGAGCTGTGTGGTGTTGCCATGGCAACCAATCTGTATTTTACTAAGATTACCTTTGAAATTCGAATTTATGACTTGATTTTTTTTCCATTTTCATGACTGAAAGCATATTTAATAACTCGTTGGTTTCAGTCGCTAAAAATATATTCACGCTGCTTCAACCAACCCGTTAGTTGACCTGTATGTATATTCATTGAATACGAATTTCACCTTGGATATGCTGTGTTTAGGTAATATTGTCCAGTCGCCTGGAGAAGCATGTGGCTCTGGGCTGACGAACCAGGCAGCTGCAGACCTGGGCCTGGCTCCTCACACTGCCGTCGCTACCTCAATTATAGACGCTCACAGCGGAGGCTTAGGTGAGTAGTGGCCTTACATTAGCCTTCTTTGCTTTATAGGGGATTTGCATGTGCCACTGCGCATGTGACGATGTCTGTTACAGTGCATCCTGGGGTGGATTCTGAGGAAATCTGACATACAAATATTCGGCAATATTTTGATCGAAAATTGCAAGAATGTTCTCACAAATATCATAGCTTTAAAAATGATCTATGAAAACCAAATGCATGATGGGAAAGATGGAGACTTGTGTCATGGAAACATGTATGATACATGGATATTGACATTAGAGCATTGATAAATAGTCCATGCTGAACATGGCATGTTTTCTATAGATTTTATAATGTACCATATTAAACCCAAAATTCCATGCCAATCAAGATTCAAAATGGCGGCTATGCAAATCTCCTATTAAGATGATACTTTACTTACATTCACATTCCAATGGTACTTTTAGTTAGTTTTAAAAAAGAGAGAATGTTGTACTAGTCTACATTTGGCCACTTATGTGAATCCTTTCCTTATAGGTACCCTCGGGTGTCGGGTCAAAAGCATAGATGATTCCTGTGGCCTCACATCTCGTTTAGCTTTAATATGTGGAACCTCTGCTTGCCATATGACCGTAAGTACCTAAAGTTAATCCTTCTACCATATAAGATATGCCAGATTTTTATCTGTTAAATGTTTTCGAATAACAAATTATATTCAGATTTGGCAGAATTACATGCCTGATTCAATATATGCAGCCTATCTAATAACCACAGGTCGCCCAAGGGCAGGCCCCTTTTTTTATTTTTTTTTATTTGAGGTCTGTGATATATTTAAAGAGTTACATTGATAAGACCGCCTACATGGTGAGCGATATAGTTATTCAGGTGTGTTTATTAAGATGAAGGAACACCTTAGCAATGTAGAAAAATGTTCGGTTTTAGAGTGATTAATTCAATGCATAATGTTCGCTCACTCGTTCTTTAAACTCTATATCGTTGTTACATGCTCTGATAATCATCCCACTCGCTGCACAGTCTATACATATTATTCACATGACGTCACCGCAGTCAGTGGATATCTCCACTGGCAATCATATTGCGTGTCTATGCAGAGAGTGGTAGGCACTAGATCGAATGGTTTACCGTTTCGTGGGTTAAAAAATGACAAGTACCGGTATACTTATTTTCCCACACACTAAAAACTTATTATCTAACCTATGAGCATCTATATCTTGATTAGAATAGCATCAAATATGTTTCCGCTATCTTCTTCTAAACCGATTAACGGATTGCTTAGATCTTTGAGGTGAACCATGCCATACATGGTGCGAAGCCATTCCGCTATGTGTCATGAATTTCTTTTTTGATATATTTGGGTTAAAAGAAGGTTTAAAACCCCCATCGGAGGAACATGTATAATACACTACAGCAACACAATAAGAAACACAACCCTGACCCACTTCTAACCTCATTTGCATATGCCCCATCTGAGGAACCACCATGTCGTCAGTGGATGTATACATCACTGATTATTTTAATTTGCTATATTTTCATGTAGATTCAGATTGCTATTTAACATTGTAGGTTGCTGCGGAGTCTGTGCTGGTACCTGGTGTGTGGGGTCCATATTACTCGGCCATGGTGCCTGGGTTCTACCTGAGTGAGGGAGGCCAGAGTGCTACTGGTAAACTGCTGGACCATATTATAGAGGGACATCCAGCTTACAGTTGGCTGAAGGAAGATGCCGACAGTAGGTGGGTGTCTACAATTGTAATAGTGACGAAATGCTTCCCTGACGGGGATTTTGGTAATGTCCTAAAATTGTTACAACAGATGTGCCCGAGAATTATTATATTACATACATCTGAGAATATTGATATTATTGGTGTATTTGTATTTGATGAATTTGATTCAGCAAGACATAATGTAAATATATACATTATTCTCAGCCTATGCTGATAATTTAAGTTGAAAAATAAAGCTACATCGAGAAACTCATTATTATATTACTAGATACGCTGATAAGAGAAAACACTACGGTATGCGACATTTTGGTCGGTGGTCGAGGATCCTAAATCCCTCGTCGAATTTACAATATAATTTATTTTATATAATTTATTTTATTCCAACGTTTCGGATGCGTGGCGAGCAGTATACATTATATTACAATATAATTATTCGTGTTTTTGTTGCAGGAAAAAACACGTTCATGATGTTCTAGATGAGGTGCTTGAACACTGTCGGAAGAATGCGGAGTTGCCCCACGCTGCCTTCCTCACCCAGACACTCCATGTGTGGCCAGATTTCCATGGCAACCGTTCACCTCTAGCTGACCATACTCTGAAAGGCATGGTAGGTAATTTGCCTGTGGCTGACTGTCTTTTTAAAAATACTTATTTAATCATTTAGTCAAATAAATATCATTCCTGTGACTGACGGTCTCTGGCACGATGCATTGAACAATAGAAACAGCTTACCACTGTCATATCCGACCTTGTATTATTATGTAACAAGGCATAACCTAATTAATATGTTTATGAATATGAATGATTAGTGATTGTTGTTGAATCATTCAATCATTTTAGTCAAATAGATATCATTCAAATATACATTATCACAGTGTCATGAAAGTGAAATAATTTCTAGATCTCACTAGATCCATATTTTGCATTCTTATTTAACCTATGTTAAAAGTTCTGGACATTCATAACGAAATGGTGTAAATTATTCTAGTCGGTAGAACCTTTGCTCATGGGTGCACTGTTTAGTTTAATATAAAATAAAAGCAATTCAATTCAATATATCATTTATTTGCACCTAAAAGTGTACAAAAAGGAAACATACATCTGAAAGATGACTTCCAGGTCGTACAGTATGTTCCTGGACTAGACTACTGAGCTACATTTAATTAAAATGCAAAATCAAACCATCTACCATCTCCAAGAGAGAGAATTTAGTAAGTGTTTTTAGTCTAGGAATTACAATTCCTATCCGTTTTCTTTATAAGGTGAGTGGACTAACACTTGAAGCTGGTGGTGAGGCCCTTGGAAAACTCTACTTGGCAACCGTTCAGGCTCTTGCGGTATGTATACGGAGACATAGTGTAGTTTCTATATCGGTATGTATACGGAGACATAGTGTAGTTTCTATGAATACCAAACCCAGTAAGCGCAGGTGGACCATGGTTTGATATAGGATTTCAATTTTAGAATTGGTTTAAATATATTGAATGCTGCACTCTTTTTTTTTTATTTGAATTAATTAAATTCGGACTTTCATGAGATGTTCTCTAAGTCTTGATTTAATTGTATTGTATATTGTCTATTTCCAGTTCACATTGTACAATTAAAGTAGTAGAAGTAGTAATAATGAAAATCGTAGCTCTTCCAGGAGTGCCCTTCTACACCAGTCTTAGTTTTAATTATTAATTAACTAGATATGTTTGAGTAATGGTTTTCATCATTTGAAACGACATTTAACTTCTTTGGTTCTGATTGCTATTGTATGCTGTTCCCCCGCTACACCTTTTGTAAAACTAGTCTGATCATAATTCATTTCATTTTCTTTTGTTCAGTACGGAACGAGACATATTTTAGAGAAGATGCGTAACAGTGGACATGATGTAAAGGTGCTCTATGCATGTGGAGGGCTCAGCAAGAACAAGACATTCATTCAAACACATGCTGATGCCATAGGTAATTGTATATATTTGTGTTTCATCATTGTTATGTTACCCAAATCCAGGAGATTAGATATATTTATATTTATACTGAACTGAATGACTATTGTTGGCATCAAAGTTCTTCTGGATGTGATCGATAAATAGTAGCATCGTCCTTTTTTCCATAAAGAAAACACTGGTCAGTGTTTGACCGTCAATGGGTATATTGTTAAAATAGAACTCGCCCATGAGTTTTCATAAAGATTGAAATATAAACGCTACCTGCAATCTTCCATTCTCTATTAACTCTTTCACAAACAAGTATATCCTTACCACCTGTGTAAAATACAGGGTTCCACTATTCTGCATTCATGGGAAATAACCTGTTTCTGACGTACAATTTTTTTTCTGGCTTTTGTTTTCAGGTTTGCCCGTTGTTCTTCCGCACGCTAAGGAACCTGTGCTACTCGGCGCTGCCATGTTGGCTGCATGTGCCTCCAAAGATGTCCCCAATATTGAAGTAAGTCGTTCATTTAGAGTCGTACAACAGATGAACTTGTCAATGCAATTTCTATTTTATATTCTTGTTTCTATTACACCGTACTATCTTTGATAACATATAGCTTATGTTTGGTTTCGTATCGTCTTACTTTTTATTCACAATGTGCGTTAAGCACTTGTGAGTATTATTATGGAGATTTTTTTAGTTCGTAGGACAGGAATTTTTATTCAGATAATGTAAGCTGTACCGTTTATATATTGCACTGTAAGACGATTGTTCACAGGTTTGATTCAGTGCGTATTGTGTATATGGATGTCATTGAAAGTAAGTTTTCAATGTGTGTATTATATATGTATACATGTGTTGATGTTAAGGGAGTCGAGGTAAAATTCTTGTGTAATTTACCCACATTGTGAGTTTTAAAAAGATGTAGTCTATATCAGGTGTAACTATTTTTTTTCCCACTTAGGCGGCGATGGCGAGTATGGCCGGAGAGGGTACTGTAATCCAGCCAAATCTGCAGGTCACCCAGTGAGTACTTAAATATTCTTTTTATAAATAATGTCGTCATTGGTCGGCTATTACTGATGCCTAACATATAATCTAAGATCATTAACCTTAATTGTAATATATGTGTACATATGTATCACATTTGTGGGAAAAAGAACTATCCATTGGTACCGTATGATAGCGATGAAAAACACATTGTTAATCTTGCCTTCTATAATATCACAACTAAATCTATGAAACCATTCTTTTTCAGATACCACAACAAGAAGTACAACGTGTTTATGAAGATGTATGAACACCAAAAGGAATATTCTTCATTAATGCAGTGATTCTGCCTATTGGCGTTTCAACCCAAGTAGGCCTCATACCCGGTGCTTCCTGTACATTTTCCCACGGAAATTAAATTGTATGTTATTTGTCTGACTGGTGTATCCACGCCGCCGATCTTACACAAAGAAACAATACTATGTGTTTGAAAATAATTTCCTCATGTTTGAATATTTATAATTAATACAGAGACAAAGGTTATTTATAGAAAAGAAACATCGCATATATGTAGTAGGATATTCAATTATTTTCAGGCGTTGCCTGTTCAAGGTATGACAATGTTGATTAAGGATAATTACAAAATCACAAAATATTTATTAATATCATGCCCTTCCCTGTTCTTCGTGTCCGAGTTATATTGCAATTGAAGTGATCATCAGTAACCATTCCACTTAGTTAAATACGTGTCTGTGTGTTGCTCTAATCCAGCTGAATGCAAGAAATGTATTCATAGATTTCTCATATATTTCATTCATTTGTTACATTTTATAATAATATAATAATGAATTCTTTATTTTGCTAAGACAGTGCAAGTACAAAACAGGTAGTGAGTGAGTGATGGTTGCTTAATGCCATGACGACATCCATGTGGAGTCATATTCATGGCAATGAGGGCAAAACAGGTAGTACACTTCAGATTTCAAATCTGGTCTTTCAGTGCATGCCTCTAGACTACTAGGGTTGACTACTTTTAGTGGGGTTTGGGGGTCGGTGAGGGTTTCTATTGGGAGTGTACTGGCACCATCAATAGTGCCATTTTGTTCATGTTCATATTAATGTGAGATCAACAGTATGTGTGTACATAATACAAATACCATTATACATTCCAATGAGAAAAAGGCTCAAAGAGCATTGTTTTACAGCAAAAGAAATAGCAAGAATAAACAATAAAATATTACAATTACAATATTTAGCGCTTATTGGACGAGTTGACAACCAGTGCGTAAATAAAGAACAAGATCGGAGATCGAGTTCTTTATATAGTGTCCGTGCGGAAACCAGTCCTATAAGTTGATTATTATACAAGCCTAATTTTGCATGTAAAACGTGCTTAATTAAAAAGATAATATAATTTACTATATCTGGTTTTCTTACCAGAGGAATATGACTAGAAATAGGCAAAACGATCGGGAAGAAAGCCCTGGCTCCAGTAAACTTGCGTTGTCAAACTTGCACCAGCTAAACTTACGTTGCCAAACTTGCATCGGCATGACAATGTGCTACAGTTCCGTGGGTATACTGTACTAGTCCATTACCGCTTTACGAGTAATGGACGGCCGTCGGGACCTCGATATTGAATGCGTGTATAATAATACATATTAAGTAATACACATGTATACATTATATAGTAACGGGAAGGAATATATTTCTACCATCTTACTCAGTAACTCAGTATCATCTTCAATTTTGCCTTGCCACTCATATACAGAGGTTACGGATGGTATAGTGTTGACCCAAGCCGCTAGTTTCTTTTCCACTAGGCCCCAGTCGTCCATATCCTCTTCTCCTTGATCCCCTTTCTGAGCTAGCTCCTCTTCCTGGTTTTTCCTCTTCTTCTTCCGCATCCCTTATTCTCCACCTTAGGTTCATCCAGGCTTTGCCTAGGCTATTTCCTTCAGCGGGCCATTTGGATGTATCCAATATGTCCTCATTCTTGAGCGCCATACCGACCCCCCCCCCCCATGTCAGTTGGCGAGGCCTCTCATATTTGCTTGTCAGCCGTGGCCATCAGGTCTTCCTTTATCTAGGAATTACACTTCACCTTTGCCGCCAGGCCTTGCTCGAGAATGTCCTCCACTCATATATCCCTTTTTTGCACTACTTTCTGGGTCCTTGATGTCACTCAGCATCCTTTGGCATTCATATGGGTCTACCATGTCTAGTATGGTGGCCGTCCTGGGGTATGGGGGTTGGTGAGGGCTTCGGTACCAATGTTATTGGGGAGGCCCATGGCAAAGTGCTCGGCTGTATGACGCCCTCTTCCAACATCTTGTTAATCTCGTTTTCAACTAATGCTCTCTTACCTAGTGGGGTGCGGTATGGTCTTTGACAAATAGGTGCTGTGTTTCCTGTGTCAATGGACAGCTGTACCGGGGGCACTCTCCCATGGCTAGCTCCATCTGCTGCAAATGCATTTGGTTTGAGTCGTACCCATTCCTCTAGTGTGGTCGTAGCAACTCTTAGATCATCAATCAACGCTAGACATCTGATAGGGGAAGCCACACTCTCCATCGAGGGTCACTTGTTCCCTTGTATAATCAATGATGGCTCCTAACATACGGAGGCCATCATCTCCAAGTAATATATCATGCGCTAATGAAGGAACCACTGTAACTTCTAAGAATGAGTTCATTACCTCTATTAATGTCTTTCCCTCTGTTTCAATAATAATATGTCCTGTGAGGGATTTCAGATTTTCCGCCTCCTTCATGATGGGCTGGCGATGGTTCAATGTACATAACTTTAACCAAAATTCTTTTTGTATCAAAGATCTACAGGCACCGGTGTCCACTAGGGTATTTGCTACTACTCGTTTAAGTTGTAGCTGGATGCACACTCTTTTGTCCGTTGCCCCTAGGCGTTTCCCGACACCTTGTTCATGGGAAGGGGACAGTTTCTACCGATGTGTCCTGCCTTCCCGCAACGGAAGCAGTTGGGTGATCCATCAGGATTATAAGCAGGTTTCCCAAACCTAGTGCTCACCTTTGGTGGAGTTCCAGTTTCCTTTCTGTTCTTGGAGTAGTCCTGGTGTCTGGATTTATCCAACTTGCTCATCTGCTTCTGCATTCCTCTCATGTACCGTCCCATTTCCTTGAGAAGGTCCTTCACTTCCTTCAGATCATCAGTTCTGGACGGCACAAGGGCTCCCACCTCCATAGGCTCTATATAGAGTGCCTCGGTTTTGGCTAAAGATACAGCCCTAGAGACATTGTTAGCTCTATTAATAGCCTCCTGCAGGGTGGCCGGTCTAGCTAGATAAACCTGAGCCCTAGTTTCTTCATCTCGGAGCCCATTTATAAAGCACTTGATCAATAGCTGGCTTACAATATTCATTGCCAACTCTTGGGCAGTGTAGGCTTTTTCCACCTGATTAAGGAAGTTGGTGGCATAATCTCGACTATTCTGATAAGGTAACTGTCTCACCTTTTCAACCTCCCCCTGTTGTAGTTCTCTTTCGTCCTCATCGAGGAAGGATTGGGCCGCATGAGCGCTCACAGTATCCCATGTGATTGCTCTTTGTGCTGCGGTTTCCGCCTCTATGAATCTGCGGATGGATGTTCTTAATAGGCCACTAGACATGTTATTATTATTATAAAACTTTTATTCAATAAACATGTTACATTTCTGTAATGTTATAGCCTATCATCTCCAGGATTATAGCATTGCCTGCTCCGGTCCATGACTGTGATTCTCCCACAGCATCTATCCATCTCCTCACATGTTCTCTAGAAGTGCCATCACACACATTCATTTGCCTAGCAGCCAAGTGTGTTGCTCCAAGTGCTTCCTCATGGCTCTCTCCTGTTGTTGCTGTACTACTTGATCTGCCATTTTGATCAGAAAATGAGGTAGTTGTAATTAAATCAACTTAATTGTCCATTCGTGGTCGCCAGTTATAAAATCAGACCTCTTCTGACTCTATAATATCATGAGATAAAAGTAATGTTAACTCACAATGTTCTTCTGCTAGTAATCTTCTTATACCAGTTTGACTGTACTTGTCAAACCATTCGTCCTTGCTCCGATACACACAGTCTATGTATGTATATATATATGTATTCCTACTCTATCCAAGGGTCTAGTCCAAAGAATAACTTCAACAAGGCATTATAGGTGAATCCACTAGTCCATTTGGATTTATCCAATCTGTCCTCATTCTTGAGCGCCTGATCTCCGGTCCTCCTACCACAAGGAAGAGGTTGGCTTTTCTTGCTGCTCCTACCACATTCACAGCTCCACAATACATTTCAAAATGTTCTTTGAAAGTCTTCCATCTCGAGTTTCTTCTAGTCTTTTACTCCTGGTACCATGCGTTGATCTTAGGAATGATGTTGACTCAACGACTGCGCATAAGCTAGTGATCTTTATTAAGCGAGAGTGATGGTTAGTTTTTCACCTAGCCACCAGGTGGTAGTAGTGAGCTGTTAGTATTGACACAGTATGCAGGTGTCTTTCTGAAACCATGACACGTTCTTGATTGTGTAAATATGAAGAAATGAGTCCAAGAATTACTAGCTAGCCAGCAGGACCAGCATGGCCTACTCATGAATAATGGGAGAATAACTAGGTCGAGCTGCCCTAGAATAGGGTAGAGGACAATGCAACAGTAATAATGCAATTTGTAAATGGTTCTTCAGTTTAAACCTTAACCTTGACCGTTATCCAGGTCAAGCCTCCTGGCTCACAACAGTCTTCCTCACGTTGATCTGGTTTTTCAAGGCTAGACTCTCAGCCTTGACTGACTTAACCCATTCATTCCCACTTAGATTACCCAGGAATAGCCTCTGGCTCACCCTTAGATTACCCTCACTACTCCAGCCACTCAACCTCAGATTTACTCACTCAAAATCACTCCAGCTCCTCACTTCCCATGGGCTATGAATATCGGTTCAGTGTTTTTATTCTAGTAGAAGCCTAGTTTAGTCTAGTAGTCTCATCTAGTAGAAGTGATTAAACACAAAATGGTAATCCAAAGTATTATGTATGTCCATGTCCAACAGAAAAGTGCATGGCATATACAGTAATGTTGGCTATTGGTATCCTAATATTCTCTACATTAAATGATAATTCCCAAGTTCTATTCACAAATATGTACATTATATCTCCATCCACATCTATGAACAAATTTAGGAATGTGACACTTCTTTAAACCATCAGCCACCCGTGTACATTGCTGCACAGTTGTAGGAAGCTGCATCATTATCCTGATCATTCATAGTGAACCTAGTGCCCATGTGGTACATGGTATGGGCCATGGCAATCTCAGCAAAGTGGAACTTTGCATTGCTTACACCAATATCTTGTTTTGATGATCCAGCCACTGGGCATGGTATGCACTCCATGCATTTACTAAAAATGCCTACCTTTCTTAGGAATAAAGGAAGGTGTACCTGTTGAGTGTGGTCAAAGCTGATTTGCACACATAAATCTGATGTGCTGGGAGGGTGAGGCCCCAAAAGGGCACTTCCCCGGGTAGTGCTCAGTGTCACACTGCCTGCACTTGTTCTTCTCCCCATCCTTGCGGTGATTGTCCCAGCTGTCATGACTTGTCAGTAGCACATAGTTGCTTATTCTTCACCACTCTTTCTAATGTCAGTTCATTCTCTCGCAAAAGTCTATCTGATAGTTTTCTGTTTTAACTCCTATAACTAGCCTGTCCCTGATCATAGACTCCTTGAGATCCCAGAATCACACATACTGGCTTCCATTTGTAGATCTGTGAGGAACGCATCAATAGACTCCCCCTCTACCTGACTTCTAGCATTGAAGGAGTATCTCTCATAGACAACTCCACATCTCTGTCTGTCTTCCTTTATCTTTGCCTTGGTTACGAGTCCTGTGAAGGGATAACATTCTTCATTCTTCCTTTCAGGTTCCACATTTTCAGTGTTTGTATCTTGTGCCCACTCCTTGCAGACGTTAAGAAATAATGGATTTGATATCCATTGGTGTTTTAGCTTAAGCTCCACAAAAAAACTTCATCCAGCAAATCTAATAGGATCGCTGTCACATCTTTGTTTGACTTACACAAGAGAAGGCCTCACTTGAGGCACTCAGCCTGGGAGAGATATATGATCTGTTTGATTTTCCAGCTGTTTCTTTATCTCACCATTTCCATCTTGGATCCTTCACCATAGAATCAGTATGTGGAGCATGATACTGGATTTTCCGGCACTTGGTCCGCCTGAAAATGTTATGTTCTTGTTTGTTTGCATGTAAAGAAGATGATCCAGTGACACTTCCTCACTTCTAATTAGAATAAGTAAGGAAGCCCAAAAAGTTCACTTAAATTTGTCATTGATTAATAAAAATTAATTAATAAAACAATATATAAAAGATATATTTTTAATGAAAAAATGTAAGGCCTTTTTCACACTCTCCTTCAGCGTTGTGGCACATAGTCTGGGAGGAAGATATAGGATATGTTTGATCTTGCGGAGAAATGTATTTTCCAGCTGTTTCTTTATCTCATCATTTCCATCTTGGATCCTGCACCATAGAATCAGTATGTGGAGCATGATACTGGATTTTCTGGCACTTGGTCCACCTGAAAATATGATGTTATTGATTATTTGCATGTGGAGAAGATGAGCCAGTGACACTTTATAATTTTATCCAGCGAGTCTTATAGGATCGCTGTCTGATCTTTGTTTGACTTACACAAAGTGAAGACATCACTTGATAGATTGGGTCCAACATGTTCATGTAAGGCCTTTTTCATGCTCTCCTTCAGTGTTGTGGCACATAGCCTGGGAGGAAGATATATGATTTGTTTTACCCTCCGGAGAAATGTATTTTCCAGCTGTTTCTTTATCTCATCATTTCCATCTTGAATCCTTCACCATAGAATCAGTATGTGGAGCATGATACTTGATTTTCCGGCACTTGGTCCACCTGAAAATATGATGTTATTGATTATTTGCATGTGGAGAAGATGAGCCAGTGACACTTTATAATTTTATCCAGCGAGTCTTATAGGATCGCTGTCTGATCTTTGTTTGACTTACACAAAGTGAAGATCTTGGATCCTTGATAGATTGGGTCCAACATGTTCATGTAAGGCCTTTTTCATGCTCTCCTTCAGTGTTGTGGCACATAGCCTGGGAGGAAGATATATGATTTGTTTTACCCTCCAGAGAAATGTATTTTCCAGCTGTTTCTTTATCTCATCATTTCCATCTTGGATCCTTCACCATAGAATCAGTATGTGGAGCATGATACTGGATTTTCCGGCACTTGGTCCGCCTGAAAATATTATGTTCTTGTTTGTTTGCATGTAAAGAAGATGATCCAGTGACACTTCCTCACTTCTAATTAGAATAAGTAAGAAAGACAGTAGGGAAGCCCAAAAAGTTCACTTAAATTTGTCATTGATTAATAAAAATTGATTAATAAAACAATATATAAAAGATATATTTTTAATGAAGAAAAATATCATTTGTTTCTTACCTCGTCCAGCGAGTCTAATAGGATTGCTGTGACATCTGATTTTCCGGCACTTGGTCCGCTTGAAAATATTATGTTCTTGTTTGTTTGCATGTAAAGAAGATGATCCAGTGACACTTCCTCACTTCTAATTAGAATAAGTAAGGAAGACAGTAAGGAAGCCCAAAATGTTCACTTAAATGTTTCATTGATTAATAAAAATTGATTAATAAAACAATATATAAAAGATATTTTTAGTGAAGAAAAATATCATTTGTTTCTTACCTCGTCCAGCGAGTCTAATAGGATTGCTGTGACATCTGATTTTCCGGCACTTGGTCCGCTTGAAAATATTATGTTCTTGTTTGTTTGCATGTAAAGAAGATGATCCAGTGACACTTCCTCACTTCTAATTAGAATAAGTAAGGAAGACAGTAAGGAAGCCCAAAATGTTCACTTAAATGTTTCATTGATTAATAAAAATTGATTAATAAAACAATATATAAAAGATATATTTTTAATGAAGAAAAATATCATTTGTTTCTTACCTCGTCCAGCGAGTCTAATAGGATTGCTGTGACATCTGATTTTCCGGCACTTGGTCCGCTTGAAAATATTATGTTCTTGTTTGTTTGCATGTAAAGATGATGATCCAGTGACACTTCCTCACTTCTAATTAGAATAAGTAAGGAAATTTGCCATTGATTAATAAAAATTGATTAATAAAAAAATATATAAAAGTGTATATGTAAGTTTTAAATGAACAAAAATATCATTTGTTTCTTCATTAATAATGGGATATTGTGAGATCTTGCTTCAGTTCTGTCTCGTTCCTACAGTTTATTTTGTCCAGTTATTTTTTTTTAAAATTGCATTTATTCACATTTACATTATGTGAGGAACTGATCAGCATCAAAAACTCTAGTTCTTTACAAGGCTTCTTCTTGCCTGCAGTGCCGACTGTGGGCTTGTATTGGTTTCTTAGTTTATTTTTCATCTTGCATCACTGTCTCACAGGCTGTCTCATGATCATCTGAACTTTCAGTATCAGCCTCAATCGTATCAGCCTTGAATGTTGGAAAAGCATCTGAGCCATCTAGATCACTGAGCTCAAAATTTGGCTCCGTCTCATCTTTTTATTTTGGAATATTTCTTTTTGTGATTAATTGAATGTTTTATTGTCTGTCATGCTTTTGTGGACATAGGTCCTGGTGTGAGGTTTTATCTTTCTGATCTTATTTGATTGATATGTATGTGAGACACCGGATAGTTGCTTGGCAGATTAACCAACCATATACTTGATTTGTATTTAGATCAGATGATGTATGGTCTTAAACTCCCCGATGCGCCTCGGATGGTCTCCCCGTATAGTCGCCATTATCCGGCCCAGTTGCTAATTGAGCTGACGCTAAACTGCCGGTCGATCCTCCCGATATAAAGATGAACTCAACACATGTCAGATGAAGTACATGAGCCAAGCTGCCATACCAAAAGGCAGGGCTTTATTTTAAAGCAAAATTCAGACATTCATTTCAAAGAAACACAGTTGTGCGCATGCGCAATTATGTGATATCTCGTGTGATCCAGCACATAGGCATTTACATTCCGACACGATCTTAATTTCCGATTCCAATATCTGGTGGTCCCTCCCACGATCCGGGTATAAATTTAATGACTAAAATACAACACTTGACATTGACCATAACTCTCGAAGAGAAAATGTCTGAGAAATTCACATGCATGCATTAATCAAAAGTGTTTTCTAATCAAAACAAGTTCATAAATTGTTGCTTCATAATAGGAGTTGATACATTCCCACAGTTAGGGACTGCTGTGTAGGTCTTCATTCTACAAGAGTAATGGTTGACCATTCATCTCATAGCGCGTAACAAGGTGGTGAATTATTATTAACCCGCTCATCCATAGAGGTTCCTCCGCCCCTGGACAGTGTTAACAATTAAAATTTATAAATAATCTGTAATTAGATTTTCAATTTCTTATGACTGTGGGATCCACGTCCTCGCACACCCTTAAAGTAGGAATACTTTACATGTACTCTTTCATTGTAACTGTTTTCTTTCTTTGATTCTTCCTTGAATAACAGAATAAGTGTTAAATGTGCTTAGAATTTATTTTTACTTTTTTTAAAATAAAAAATATTGAATAATATCCCTTGATAGTAATGTAACAACATCTAGATGTTTTTCTATCTCTTATAAATCATATTTGAGTCAGCTGTGCTAAGAATAATGTATCTGCATAATGCATTCACTGAAAATGAATATTAAAACAAACCTGGTTCAATCAAAGGCAATGGCAAATTGACATTTAACATCCTTCATTTCCTGCTCTAGGTCTGCCAGCAACCTCTCTTTGGTCATACATGGCGCCATAATCCCCTTTCAACTCTATCTCCCTTTGGGACACAGCTGAAATCAAAGCTGGATGCTGGATCAAAATTTATTTATCATGCCTAGACTGGCCGCTAGGTGGGTTATTTATCTTTTTGAACATCCCTAGACCTTGGTGGTTCATCTCCTGAGTATTCCATTCTGTCTACTATGAGTCTTTATTCTGTTATCCCTCGTAGTGTTTTGCCCCATATCCTTCTTTCCTGTGTTCTCAGAATCTTGCAAATTGCCAACTTCACTTGGATGAGACAAGTTTCAGCTATTGCTAACTCATATCTCATCTATGTTGATGTTTTGCCGCTCTGCTGCCTTTTCTCTGCTGCCCCTCCATTTGAATCTGGCTCATCATCACCGTCTGCTCTTTTATATTTTTCTGTCCCTCTCTGCTTTGGCTGCTCCTTTGTCCCCATTAGGTAATTAGATACTACTACTGCACAGTAGTCCTATTTTCGTATACACCTCCTGTTTGGGCATTACTCGCTGGCATGTTTCCTCATAGAGCACTGCATTTTCCTTCCGGCTTTTCTAAGTTGTCCATCAAATTGTACAGTTCCATATTGTGACACATCTTCTTTTAATATCGTCTTTTCTTGTTGAGATCTTCAGAATTGTGAATTGATCCATTGGTCATTTCGTGTACAATGCTTTACATACACCTGTGTTGTTTCAGTCTATCAAAAGGAACATTCATGCCTATAAGATATACTTCATAGAATGATACATACTAGGTTGTATCAATCGATCTATAATCAATGATACACAATCATAAATAATGGTACATAGGAGAATGGCAGTTCAGAAGGAAATGTAAGAATATAACTTGCATTGGTTGGACTTGGTCAGCTTTGCTGCATAGAGTTCCAATTAATCTTTTCCTCTTTTCATATTATGACAATGGTCTTCCACACCCTCCACATTGACTGGCCCTTAAACCCTACTGCACCCCTGAGGATGGCAACTATCTGGTTATGCTGGTTAATCTAGATTGACACCCCTTATAGTTGAAGAATTTTCCTAAATCACCTAGGTTTGTAGGCGCAGTTTGACTGTCGAGTGGGTTTATTTCTAAGATGCTCAGTTAAAGCTTATTGGTGGTGCTAGATGTGTTAATGTTTGTTATTTAGCCATTAATACTTCCTACACGTACAGTTCCTATGGTAAAACATTGTTGAAATACAAGCATTTTTGCCACTGATTATTTTAAATGCACCATTTGACATGCATGGTTTCAAAAGCTGACTGGACACCCTAAAATTGTCTTCATGCTTTCGGGGCTTACTGGCTGTACAATATTGCTCCTTGACTGCCAGCTCCCCACTCTCATTTTACTTCTGGTTAGGACACTGGTATAGACTCACTAGATGTTTACACAATAAAAAAAGACTTACATGATAGGAGGAGTTGTAGTGCTTATTGGAGTGGTTCCAAGGTTATTCATGTCACTAGGTTAGAGATATCAATTGTGGTCAACTATTTCTATACAATGTCAGAACCTAGATGCAATACATTCATTCTAGTCATTAACATGTTTTGATGCAGCAGTGGAACCCAAATATAAATAATCAATCTAATTATAGCTGGTGCTGAAACTGATGTATATATAGTTATAAAGATGTATACTATAAGTTAAAATCCAGACCCACAGAGGGGAAGGGCATTCTCTGTATTAACTTAAATGATATCCTTGGTTTGTTTTGGCATGCCTTATTGCTGCCAGATGTCTTAACAGCTTCACTAAGACTGTGGCTATAATGATTTAATGTTGTACCATTCCTGTTATAAAGAAATAAAGTCTTGATGATATGTATTGTCTTTTTTGTGTTCCTTTCTTTGTTAATTTTCCAGACATAAAACGTGATGGGAGGTGACTCAGGTGAACATATTGAAATAATATGGGAATTCATCATTCAGAAAGCATCTAGCATCCCACATTTACCTACAAAAAACCTTGAAACACTGCCTCATAAACCCTTATCTTACCACATGATCCATCTATGTAACATTTCAATTGATATGGGTAAGATTCCCCAGGCGTTGAAAAGACTATGATAACCTTTTTATAAAAATAGGTCCAAATTAGAAGCAAAAAATTACAGACCAAATAAACACCAAGATTTAAGAAATCTAATTATCTAATCTAAATTATCTTATATAACTACACGGTGAGAACAGAGCCTGAGGCATGTAAACAAACAATAATATTAATTGTATTAGAGTGGCATCTTCACTATAAAGGAATAATTCCGGCAAAATTTCGCTTGTTAAAATAAAAGATTTCAGTTGCCTGAATGAGATGTATATTACTGGTTATAACAAAACCTAAGAAAAGCTGGTTTTAAATAATGACCTAACTGTGTCACAACCACCATATATGGGGCCAAGGGCATGGTCCCCTGGGAAACCTTTTAGGAAATGAGTGTCATTAGTAGACTGCCATTTGAGCGCATTCTACTGATTTACAGGGCTCTGAGCCTCAGATAGAAAATTACTGACTTTTTACAGATGCACTTTGAAAATTACTGGCTTTTATTTAAGCCCTTAAAAACCCACAATCAAAATTACTGACTGCCAGAACACTGCCTTGAACTGACCTTAATTGAGTGGGAGAAAAAAGGATCTCCATTCAGGGTTCTCCTCGGAAATATTATAAGAGTAGTGGGTCCAAGCTACCATCCAGGGGCTTGGGGGGCCATGATCCCCAGAAATTTTTAGTATATTGAATGCTGTTTTAATGCATTCTTCTGGTTTTCAGGCCCATTCGGACGATCCTTTAAGCTTCAAAAATTACAAAATATCAAACTATTTTAACAGTTACCTTAATCATATTACCAGAGTTCAATAATTATTAGATACCATAATAGATGGTTTTCCGAAGAATGAAAAGAAGGAGATATCCCTGGACTAAAAAATAAACGTAATAGTATAATGTACATCAGGTGAAGTTGCATGAGTTTTATATTGCGTACTAAATCAGTTAAGGAAAAAATAAATTGATATAGTGATAAATTATAATTTTCATACTGCACTGAGAGAATTATGATATTTTGCTCTAATCTCAAAAGGATATAACATACAATTCACTTCAACACCATATTCTGAGAATTTGCAGGGAAAATGTGTTTTAGAATTTCTAAATATTTATTTCCCACCTTTTGGTATGCCATTTAAACGCAGGAAAAATTGTCCTGTAGTGTAGGAGTAATTTCTCAAATGCATTGATGAATTCAAGATTAGGAAAGACTATTGGAATAAAAATATATGGTTTATTGACATGTCAACAGCGCAATATGTTGAATTAGACTAGGACAGAATTTCAGAAAGACTTGTGAAATTAAAAAAAATATTCATTGGTAGTCTGGGTTTATGCGTGTCACACAAATAGTTAAGAGTAATGCTGTGGAGTAATGCCACTACTACTATACTAGCGCCACTATTTATAAGTATGTCAGTAATGTATGCTGTTGCTGGAAGAGGGCAATCAAAGCAACCTGTGCTAGTTGGTAGTGGCAAAAAAAACACCAGTAGATATGCGATACTACCAATTTTTTTTAATTTGAAAAATCATATAAAACCAGGTAACCATGTTCCAGTAATCAATTAAAAGGGAATTTTACAGTTCATTTAGTTTAATAATTATGCATAATGCTCTACAGATAGTATTTCAACAGTGTATGGGCTAAAAACCAAAGATATTCAACTTCGGTGTCCCCTAGTGGCAAATAAGCAACTCATTTAAAAAGGGTATCATAGCTCATTTGAAAGCCTCTGACCCCTTCTATTGTTTGGCATAGGTCAGAATCTGTCCACCGAAATGGTACTAATACCCAAAATTTGAGACCCTGGTCCATGGACTTCTCGGGAACTACTATACTATACAGCTGCATTAATTACAACTGTTTCCCTATACCGAAGTCTCTTGTTATTTGTCGCCTTAAGGTTTTCCCACTAGGTGGCGTCTCCGACCTACATGGCCTCCGCCAATCAGAAGGGTTGTTACAAAAGGGGTACGGCTCTCGCCATAACCCAAACAAGTATGGCCGTTCTCTAAGGTAAGAAAACGTGTTCTGAAGTGTGTAAGCCTACACGTTAAAGAAAATCTCTCATTTCGATAACACTTATCTCATTTACCTAGGTGTAATCTATGGTTCGCACAGTATGATATGAAGAATATTCTTAATAAGAATTTGACACTTGTCATTGTGTTGAAATGTGGGGTTACTTGTTCAGTGAGATGCAAAGTGGAGTCGAAATTTTGGGCTAGAGCCTCGAGTTTTCAGTGATTCATTCTGGGTTCGCTCTGCGGCTCCCATTTGAAGTTTGCTTCATTTTAATGACTTAAAAAACCGCTATATGATGGTCACATCATCATGGTTACTTGCATTAAGTGCAGCCTATTCATCTAAAACTGGTTTCAGGAAACCACAGCCACATGTCATAGCCATAGGTAAAAATGTTAACCGCAGTGCCATCGGATAATAAACACGACCCTGGCTTAGCTGCCCCAATGCTCTCTGGAGATAGTATCGGGACATAGGCAGAGGCAGGTTCGCTGACTACAATGCTTTGCTCTGCCAGTGGCAGAGCGGATATTGTCTTAGACAATGTCTAGTCTCTAGACCCTGCACAGTGACAACTCAGTTTTATTATTTATAATAAACAGAGGTGCCAACTTCTACGATCTCTGCCTAGATAGATCTGGGATGTCAGGGTGACTGAGGGTCTAAATACGATGCTAGGAATTGGATTTGTTTAATAAAAATACGATTGTGGGTCAATTTAGGGCCAACATAAAGTGAAGTTTTAACCAATAAAAATTATTTTTGTGCCTGTTGGTTAGGCATAGGGAAAATCAAAATGAGAAAATATTTACCATGTATAGACATTAGACATGAATATAATAAATGACCGAGTAGCCTAAATAAACCAGGGAACGAAATTGATTTTAAAGAAAGTTAAAAACATGATGTCTGAGAAAGGCATCGATCCATGTAGTTTGGACGCCCAACACCTGTACATAGCCTAGGCCTACGCCTGTCGTAGACAGGGTTGGGCACACTTTGATACTAATAATGAGGGCGTGAGTCTACTGGAAAGGCAAAGATCAATCAGTACATGCAAAGTTGTTCACCTCTTACATGATGTCTCTAGCAATATTTCGCCGCATTTTTCGTAATGTGCCGTCAAAGTTTACATGTTGTTTTGGTCTGATACATTTCCGAATCGGTGACCAAAACTGCATGTCGTGCTGCGCCATCTTGCACTGGAGTCACGTGACCGCAAGAGGAAGAAACCTATCATAACTAGTGACCAATAACCAGCTACAACACTGCGCAAATCTTTTACCATTTTCGCTGAACGTTAAGCGGATTGGCTGAGCCAGCTTAGATAGGCGTGGCTTCATTCTGCCAGCCTCTATGACTGGAATAATATTCTGCCTTTTGCAAAGTAGCGCTAACTTTTCAAATATACATGGCGGCGATCCCATCACTTCACCCCTAGTTTATTTACTGTTGGAGTATGAGCAACATGGAGGGTCAGTAATGTTAGTTTTATCATTGCTGAAAGCTAGGACATAAATTCAGAAGTTCGTTTGTGCGTCTATGTGATGCTATTGGTTGTTAAGCATCGCCTATGGGAACTTATTATAGAACACCACCTAGCTTCGCTCCGCGGAGATAGGCAAACTGGTTACGATCCATGAAGCATGAAACAAGTTTTTAAGTATACCGGATCTAAATTAAGTCAAATTGGGCTCTATTTTTGGTTGTTGATAATCTTATCTCTAATAATAACTATGTTTATTTTATTATTAATTTCTCAGACATGTAACGGAATACATCTTTATGATCTAATCATGGCGAGTTTTGGCCGAGGCCAATTGCAAAAAGTTCTACAGGAGTTGAAACCACGTGATAAGACGTAAGTACAATGAATCATATTTCCTTTGTCCAAAATAATCCAAGTCCAAAATAATATTCCTTCTCCAATTCATATGATACGAACAATAACATTCGATTGTTTTACTGAAACAACCTTGAAAAACTAAATATTAATTAAATTTCCGGAATAGAAAAATCACTCAATAAATATTATTTGATTTCATCACCTCCCATTCACCTTCGAACAAATCACATCAGATAAGTATCATCTCATCCAAAAAACAGCCCCTATCTTCATATGAAATGCATTTGCAAACGTCAAATCCTCTTACACTAATTACTCTTACTCATGCACCGCTCCTTTCCTTCCATAGTAGTAGCACTCGTGACTGCACCTAACAGCCTCTGGCGGAAAATCATGGACAATGCTAGATAATAGTCCCCGCAGCCTTGTGTAATGGCTGTGTATAGTATCTTTGCTTATATCCACCTAGTATTGTAAGGGAAAATATTGTGCCATGTGAGTCGAGGAGTACTTTCAGTATGTTATTCATTCCAGGCCAAAAGTGGGTGATACCGATAGAGCTAAAGATATTGCTGAAGATGACTCCAAGCACATGTAAGTTTTAGGTTTTCTAGTTATCGCCAATTCGATTGATCCTTTTTATTTGAAATCGCATAATTTACTTTCAAGTGTCAACCTGATATTCACTATATTAGGCCTATGTTCGTTTAATATCTGTCAGCAATGAAAACTTGAAGACTGCGATAAACACATTCATAGATAAATAATGTTTTATAATAGGGCACAATTGAAAATATTTTATGACCATAAATACCACGAACGTATATTTTGGTTTCATTATGTATCGCATACTTCTAAAAGTAGCGCGGTTTTTCTCCGGGGGTAAATTTGAGATTCATGTTTAGAACCGTTGATAGCCTGCATAGTGATTGATTGGATATGGAAATTAAATTAGATACATATTCCGTTGATCTCTTGTCATACATTTTATACCAATGCTTAACTGCCGTTGTTTTGCTTCCAGACCTGCAAAGGTTGAAGACCTTGCGGAGCTCCATGATTGGAATCCAATGGAGGAAGACTTTAATGATGTCAAATTCAACTCCTATGATAGCGGACCTGGGAAAGACCTACCATTGGATGTCCAGAGACCCAAGTAAGTATAGATATGTGATGTGTTACTGGGAAATGAGTCACAAGTTGCAAAAAATGGATTTTGAGATACCATTATATTTGAAAAGATGACATCAAGCTGATTCCGATGATAGTAAACATTAAGGACATCTGAAAAGTGTTTCTATATTTTGTTTGAAAAAAGGTTTCTGGGTGGGCAATTACCAGTAAACTAACTACATATACTCCATACAATGACCTTCGAAATACAAGGATAAATTTGATACACTGTCTTGATATTTGGTACATCTATTCCTATGACGCCAAGCGCTAAACCCCCCAAAGATCAGAACATTCCAACAAAGAGATCTTGTAAATAATCACTTTGGAAAATATCTGTTCTCCTGTCTTTTACATTATCACAAGGACTCATGCCTTTACATTGCCACGGGGCCGAGCATTGTTCCCGTCTTTTTTAATGTGTCAATGAATTAAAATAATTTATCGCACTCATGTGAAACAAGTATCAGAATATACCCAAACGTTTCACATTGTCATAGGTGTGAGTGTTTATCGTTTTTCATATAGCTCAATTATTTGATAAAAATTATATGCATCATACTCATGATGATTATAATATTATAAGTGAAGTGTCTCTATTAAGTCTATATTAATAAAATAAGGGTTTGGAGCCTTAAACTGCTATCTTCCCTGAAACCGCTGGCCAGATCTCCAATATATTTCACATGCACATTGTCAAAAATGGTGCCGAATCATTCCACTATGTTTCATTAACAAATTAGGGTTGGAAAGGGGTTAGAAATGGGTTTACATCGAGCACCCCCATCCAGGGCCCCCAGCACTGCCTGAAAACAAACCTATCAGTGCCCCTACACCAGGTTTCTGGGTCACCCAAAGCATGACGTCATGGACAGGTACCATGGCAAGTTGTTGCTTCACTACGGGACAGGAGTTGATATATTTCACCATATTTCCACCAAAAGGAACTCAGGAAATGTCCATTGTGGGGCAGGGGGAGAGGCAATGGGAGGCAAAAAAACATCTTAACAGGGTTCCATTTGAGATATATGAGGCGGGGGGGGGGGGGAGAGGGGCGGGGGGAGAGGGAATGGGAGGCAACAACAATACAACAGTGACAAAAAAACATTTTAACAGGGTTCCATTTGAGGTATGAATGTTAATACAGATACTAACTTACAGAGACAACTTGAAAGAGAAAGATGGTTGGAGAGGGAACAAGGAGAGTTGGAAGATGTCGGCCCCACTGTCCCACTAGCAAATCCCGTGCGAAGCACAAGTATTTGCTAGTTATATATCAGGGTTTTCCCTACATAGACAAGTCTCCGGCGCACCGCCGGAGACGTTATGGTGGCCGCCGGAGACTCAATAAGGCCCGCCGTTAAACAAAAGCAAAAAAAAAAAAAAAAAAAAATTAAATTAAAAAAAATTTTTTTAAAAAAAACAAAAATTAGATTGGGAAATATGGGACTGGGAAATTTATTCCAAATATGTTATGCTATCAAATATGTTATCAAATATTTTTCATCAATACTCAAATGAAAAATTGGTAGGAAACCAGGTTTGAATTTTCAAGGCCATTCAAAAGATTCCAACTATTCAAGGCTTAAAAATAGATTCTCCAGGCCATTCGGCCAAAAATGGCCCATCTTCTAGGCTTTTGAATTCCTGGCCTTGTACCGATTTCATGTATATTTTTTTATATTTTAACAGGGGGCCGGCCCCCTATTCTTCATGTTTCCAGTTGTATATTACTCTAAAAGTTTCCTGAATTTAGCATATAATGACATTTGTGATGTGTCACAGGAAAATGAGTCAAAAGTCGCAAAAAAATTGTTTTTTAAGATATCATATTGGAAAAAATTAGATCAAGCAGACTCTGATGATAGTAAACATTATGATTATAGCTAATAAGTATTTCTATATTTCAAGTTTGTGATATTTTTATTTTTGAAAAAGTTTGCAATATTTCCGGGTGGATATTTACTAGTAAATTGGCTAAATATACTCTATAAAATTACCATAGAAATGCAATGATATATTTAATACACTATTTTGAAATTTAGTAACTTTATGCATGCTACGAAAAAATGTTTTAAGCACCCCAAAAATGAAAACATTCCTGCAAAGACATCTTGGGATAAAACACTGAAAAATATCAATTTTGTGACTTGTGACTCATTTTCCTGAACACATCACATTTTTTATTTATATGGTAAAATTGAATTGGAAACTTTCGATGTTGGCCTTGTTTTGATAGGTCATTTTGATATATCCTTGTTTTGAGGTAGTATATCTTAAACACAAGAATGTGTGACTCAAGGATATTTTCCCATTTCTATGACCAGAAACAGTCCATATACTAAAGTTTCAGAAACATTATATTTTGACTTATGTTTGCCCTTAAGTTTCAACAGGTGATAAATAGTTTGAAAAAGTGCAAATATACTATCATAATCAATTGGCAGATTATTTACAACTCTTTTCAGGAAATTATGTATACTTGCCTGACCAATCTTACAGCAATAATCAGCTCAAAAGTAATTAAAATTGGCTTCAAACTTCAACAATTTGCTTCTAATTTTTCTAAATTTCCAGGGGGAGGACCCCCAGACCCCCACCAGCAAGAGGGGGTAACCCCCTCTTGCATTCTCCCCCCGGACCGCAGAAGCGGCCCGGGGTAGCAGCTCTGCCGCTAAACCTCTGAATTTCATCTCATACCACCGGAGACCTCCCAAAACCTGTGGAAAACCCTGTATATAATATAGTAACGTAAACTATACAATTTTGATATACCCCCTGGACATTTATATTGTAACTATTCCCTGGATATATTCCCCTAAACGTTGAAATCAAAAACTACGTCATTATTACCATCCAATAAAACTTAAAAAATACCAAGTTGCTGGACATGTAGTTTTGATGTCAATCAACTATAAATCATTATACTAAAACTTGATTCTGCAAATATGTTTGTAGCGTATCAGGAGGAAGTCGCCCGAAACAAGATCGAAAACTGCAGCTGTATGTCTCCGGTATCCCAATCGATATGACCGAGGTGTGTTCCATAGTTTTTCTCTGTCTCTCTATCCCTTCTCTATCTCTATTTCCTGGGTAAGATCATAAACTGCCTCCCTCTCAGCTCTCCCGCCCTTGATAGAACCTTCAATCTGTTGATAAGGGCATAAAGCAACCAATCTCACTCACTCACTCCATAGTGTTGTAGTATTGTTTGTTGTACTTTATTTGGCAAATGCCCTGTCAGTGAGTCTATTCTCCCCAGTAGTCTAGCATTAGTTCTTAATGAGTGATAAGAATCGAAAACAAGCTCGACCTAGGTGTCCCCATATAGGCCCCTCAGTCAGACCTCTGTGTTAATATAATCTCGTTGGTATGAGAGACTCGGAGTGTATCATAGTTCTAATTGGCTTTTCTATGTGGAGTCTGTCGTCTAAAGTAAGGATTTCTCGCGGCTGTGATTCCACGATGTACTTGAGTGATTGTGTGAAATACAATGTGTGTAGTACATTTTATCAAAATAGATCATTCTGATTTCAGAAAGGGATGACCAATCTGTTCTCCCGTGCTGGAGAGGTAGTCGATGTCAAGAAATGTCGGCCCAGACCCAGACTAGGGGAGCCTGAGGGTCAGGCCAAATCCACTTTTGGGTAAGGACAATTATTCGGCCCCTCACAAAGTCCACGTGAAATTATTTCCTGCATTTTATTTGAAAGATATATTAATTACTTATTATGTGACCGGTTGCGAACACACGCATTACAGTATTATATAGCCATGCTATCCGAGTTGTAAACATCAAAGGCGACCAATGTTAAACCTATATGGGGCGCCGCTCCCAACATATCCCGTACAGAGTGTAGGGTGGGGTGTATTAAGTATTAATTAATGGACCATTAAAGAATCGATTTGCAAGGTCGGGGATGGGGGCCATAATATGTTTTTTTTAAAGATTCGATTATTAGCGTGCATAGTTATACATAATCTCATTTCATAAATTACCGATTTGCCACGTTTCTAACCATTGTGTCTATTTATCGTTTAGAAATACGTAAACTTTCTCATATCTGCTTTTCTAATTATGTGTACTCCTTTTAGAATTGTTCATTTTCATCGATACATGTAGATAGATAGATAGATATATAGATACTTTATTGCATCCAAAACGTCGACGTAATGCCAGGTATTCCAGAGCGTTTTCCAGTGGGTATAAAAGAGTAGAACAGGGTGTAAAACTGTTGTTGTATTAATTATGCCTCATATCTTACCTTCATATCTATACAGGTTCGTAACGTATCGGTCTGTGAAGGAGCTGGAGCTGGCAATAGGCTTGCTAGATAAGTTATCTATGGACGGTCGTCAACTGAGAGTGCGCCCTGCCTTGAGTGAAGAAGATAGAGCTGCCCGACGGAAAGTCAAATTGGTAAATCTTTGTGTTATTTCAGTTAGCTAGAAACCTGGGAATTCCTCCCAAACCGCCATGTGTACAGCTGCCTATGGTTATACGCATAGAAAAGAACCCATTGCTAATAATCGAAAAGAGCAGCGTATTGTATTCCGTTAGATTGTTTCCTCTCTCGCCCTGATAGGACCAAATATACGAAAGCAACCCCACCTCCGCCTCCCGAACTCATAGCATCGGATTGTAGTTAACATATTTAATATTTTCGGGGGCCAACCGAGTGGAATACTGGCCTAGCTTCTATTTCACTCTGGTGGTCTACAACTAGAGCCTTATTCGGACGTTGCATAGATACCAACATTTTTGGTTTATATTGCTGAAATAATTTTAAATACAGGAGTATAATAGTTACATTTAAGTAAATTCTTTGTTATGAATTCGATATGTGTCGATGGACAGTTGTAGATGTGCATCTATGATATATTTTTATGGGGCTATGTATTTATCCATCTATCTATATTTCAACTCAAGGCTAATGTTCGTATGATCGATGAGGAAGAGGAGGAGGAAGTTGCCATTGTTAATGAGAACGGAGATATAGAACTAAGTGACCAGCCACCCACGTCTTCAGCTCATGGCTCCGATCCACATGGACAGTCGGAAAATCGAGTTAAGGAACCTCCAACAGAAGAAGGTGGTTCTCAACAGAACACTAATAAGACAGCTGAGGAGTCAAAATATGCGAAACCAGGCGCCCATTCTGTTACACAGAAAAGCCCCACTTCCCCTCAATCTCCATCCAAAGGTAATTCCTCCATTTTATCTTATTTTAACAAACGATTCAATAACCCTTCTCAGAATATAAATTTGCTTCCCATTTTGTTTATTCCAGAACTATTTTGTGGTTCAAAACTAGTTTCTCTTATTTAAAACCCCGATGCAGCCATTTTGTTATTACTTCAAATATAAGAATAGTAAACGGTTGTACTTTTGAAGAAAAAAGGGAATACTTTGCACATATTACGCTCTGACTTTCGTTGTTTTGTGCTGCTGCGGTTGCCTGAAACCATTGCCCCCGCCCATAAGCGATATGTTTATTTTAATTATTCAGAAGCTAAGGCAACCACACCGAAGAAGAAAACTGTTCATGAGCCAGGACCTTGTCAACATTGTGGGAAATTGGGTAATTTCAAAATTCTCCATTTAAAAGAGCAAGAGCAACGAAAGAGGGCTGGCAAACCTCCCATGGTTGGAGAACACGCCCCCTTAATGCAACCAAGGTTGGAAATAAACGTTTTACAATACAATACAATACAAAATATCTATATATCATAAAGACTTCAATATCAATCTATATACCGGTTAATTAACGAATTGGTTGAAGGAGCGTGAATATTGCTCAAGTTGTGCAGCAACAAGTGCAATATTCTAAGTGACTGAAAATAACAATATAACTCACCCTAGATACGTTATCCTCACAGCAATGCGTATCTAATAAATTAAATAGCTACTTTTATTTTAGCAGATTTCAAATCATCATCCAACCTTGCCAAAGAATTCTTGTTAGTTGTTGATCTACAAAGGTTTGAAAGTAAGGTTCTGCCCAAACTTTGTTTTTAGCAAAGAAACATTGCCAGCGATGCTCTCGACCCTACTGTGGAGTGGACTGTCAGAAAGCTGACTGGCTGCGGCACAAAGATATCTGCCAAAAGTAAGTCTTAAATCAACTCTTTTGTAACTTACTACTAATCTTTTCTGCATCTCTCAACCTCTATTATTAATTATGTTTAGCTGTATTCTGTTATTATACCCTATAGTCCAGGCAGGACCTTATGGCCAAAAATAAAATTTCATGTTTATCTTATTTTTAGAATTGAATTCTATAGTTCAATAGGTGCTGAAAATAATGAGATAGGGCGGCATTTTTTATTTTCAATATTTCCGCCATTTTTGACCTAATTTATGCAAATTAGCTGAAATCTGATTGGCTGATAAGGAATTGCTCATACATAACTCAGTGAATTTTAAAGATATTTTGATTTTGATGACACCTACCCCAACTAAATTGACCTCAAGGAATTCAATGATGATATTGAAAATGTTCTATGAGCCTTGGTTGCTTAGCAACGAGCTATTTCCATGGTCACAAAAGCCATACTAAGGACGTATAGATTGATAACCATTTTCAAAAAACAAATTATTTTTATATCTGCAGGCCAATCATTCACGTTGAAAGATTCGTCGTTGAAGATGATGATGTTGACGACATGGTCCAAGTGAGCGTGACTTTTGTTCTTCCATTTGTCTCCACATATTTATTATATACATGTTAATATAAGGGTTATTTTAAATGGACTTTGGAATGATAAGAAATCCGCGAGTGTTGTGGCGGTAAGAAAGTGTATGGAGCCTTCTGGCCGGTAGGGGCGTGACGAATGTGTGGCTGAATGAGACTACTTTAACTTAAAATCTAGACAATTTGTGCTTGTCAATTTTACATCATAATAGTGTATCGGCACAAAAAATATGTAAACTTCATCAAATCCCATCAAAGACCTCGTGATACAAATTGTTTAATCATGATTCTAGGAATGTCTCCCTGCTAAAGTACCTGCGCCTGCTAAAGTACCTGCGAAGAGAACTACAGGCTATCGAGTTATTCAATATAAAGATGTGAAAAGGGAAACCTTGCCTATGGACCAGCTATCAGAAGTAGGTTCTCAATTATCCAATTATTTCCGTGAATCTTTAAAATGCTCCGTCTATAACTTTTATATTGCATTCGTCATTGCATATTTAACATTTAAGTGACTATTTTATGCTAGTATGCTATAGGGGATTTGCATGTGCCACTGCGCATGTCTGTTACATCGTCTGTTACAGTGCATCCTGGGATGGATTCGCATTTCTGATGAAATTTGACATACAAATATTTGGCAACATTTTTATCGAAAATTGTAAGAATGTGTTCACCCATATCATAGCTTTTATAAATGATCTATTCATCTATGAAAACAAAATGCAAGATGGGGAAAGATAGGGACATGTGTTATGGAAACATGTATCATACATGGATATTGATATTAGAGCATTGATAATTAGTCCATGCTAAACATGGCATGTTTTCTATACATTTTACACTGTACCATTATTCCCATAATTCCATGGGAATTAAGATTCAAAATGGCAGCTATGCAAGTGCCCTATTGTTTGCATTTCTTCATGAGACTCAATGCTTCTGTCTTAGGTCCTCATAACAAACACAGAGAGTCCCGCTCGTATTTCGGTGACTAAATCTGAGAATGAATCACTGAAATCCCAGATTCAAGCTCAACTGGCTAAGGTAAGAACGTTGTAGATTGATCATTGTATATTTGTAGGCATATCGTACTTTCCGCATCCACTGCAGTCTGCAGGTGCTATATTTTAGGATATAGTACCTCCCTAGTATAAGTCAGTGGTACGGAGACATATAAACACCGTGTGGTTAGGCTAGCTGGTTCTAGTTATCCAGTTTCTCCAGCATTCATTGATTTTTGAGACACTCAGGTCCATATCAATTTCACATGTGGTACTACTAGATGGTACTATAATAGTTAACAATATAAGAGATAGTAGATAAATATCTTGATGTCACTCTCTCTACCTAAATCTTATTTGCTACCATTTGGCACAGTGCAATTAGAATTTATTAGTTAGCACTTGATAGTATTATATGCACAATCGAGACAGCCCCAGGCAGAATAGCATGGTCCACCCCGTGAGCACTGGTTTTGACAAATAGTTGTCTTACTCTATTAAAATGTTGAATACAAAAAAACAAACTTGTAGATGACAAGAGGGTTACTTGGTTTTGGTGACATGATGTGAAGATTTTGTTAGATTAACACATGTTCGTGGTCAATCACTTTGACCTTTGTAATGGCTGTCTTCATCAGCCAAGGTATCGGCGTGACAGCAGTGGTGTAACACTTCCATGACCTTTGAATATTGCAGTTAACGAAGGTTCAGACGCAGGAGGAGTATAAGCCTTCAGAAGGAGATTTCTGTGCTGCGATGTTTGAAGGTGAATGGTACCGGGCAGTTGTGAAACAAGCACACACATTAGAGAAGCAGGCACTGGTCCTCTATGTAGACTTTGGCAACGAAGCCTTTGTCAAGTTCAAGGAAATATCCAAGTTACATTCTGACGTCATTGGCTACCCTGCCCAAGTAAGATTCCTATTCAGTTCAATTCAAAATATTCTTTATTTGTACTTAAACATGATGTACAAATAGGAGCCATGCATTAGAAATGAATTTCTAGTCTTCCTGTATGGTCCTTGACTACGGACAAGAATTTAATTGTATTTAAAGTGTGTCAAGTCCAGAAAGTTATTGATTGTTAATCTAATTACTGAGACTACATTAACATATTATGATCAAGACACGTGTAATTAAATTAAAGGAAAACAGTCGGAACAAGATCAATTGTCAGACTCGCCTGCCTAACTAGACATGAATACAGAGTATCCTATAATCAATGGTATTTAATAATCAATGGTATTTATCAAATAAGCTGGTAAGTTTATACACGACCAAATAATCGGTAGCCTTATACACAAGCTCGTGGACCTGAGATGTGTGTAATCTCACTTCTCTTTTTTTTAAATAGTCTATTTAACCAGGAAATAACAATTTGAGTGGCATTTGCCATCTCCGTTTTCGGGGTTCAGACATAAATTGTCTGCTTTTCACCCACCCCGTTCAATTTGAGGTTAATTCAATAAAAAGAAAAGAGCGCTCATAAGGACTGCACACTTATGTCTTGTTTAGGTACTTGATATATATTTTTTTTTCAAGGCCATGGAGTGTGAACTCGGCATAAAACCTGTGTGTGGATTAGAAAGTTGGGGACATCATGATGTTAAGTCATTCGTGGAGTTGATTCAAAGCCAAGCATCGTTCACAGTGTTTGTCGAGGGCCTGTCTAAAGATGGACTATACTTCACTAAATTCTATCTTCAAGGTATGCATTTTAATGTATTTTATCTTCAAGGTTTGCTTTTTGATGTATTTTCGTATTGTGTGTTTGGACGTGTGCTTTTGGTTTACATTTTCTTAATTGAGGATGGTTCATCTCTTCATTCATTTCTGACCTTTCCTCTGATCATCCCATCGAAAGTTGATCAAACTTAAGTGCTACACACTTAGATAACGCAGAGAAATTATGACTGAAAATAGTAATAATTACTTATGTAATAAAATGAAAGCATGGTTGAATTGTATTATGAAAATGTCTAAATCATCTTGGAAGTTTGATTGTGATCATAGGAAGCAAAAAATCGAAACTATTAATGTACAATACACGTAGACCCAAATATGTGTATTTTCGAAGCTTAAAACAGATTTATCAACACCATCCAATGTATATATATAATGGGGTGGTTCAGGAAGACCTGTGTTTTCTCACAGATGAAGTAAAACCCTTTTTCTGGATATGTATAGAACTGCAGAACTAACGGAAATAAAATCATTACATACATTAATCGATACGCATTTTCTACTGTAGATGGGAAGCATATTGCTGAATTAATGATAGCCAACCGGAACGCTGAAGCAATGGAAAAGTAGGTCCAACATTTTTATAAACACCTCGATCCCTGACGTTATCGCAATTTAAATTGTTTCAGTATGTGATAATTTAATGCCTATTTTTCTTATTCTATCTTTATACCATTCATAAAACTGCCAATACTTCAATCCAAGTGCAAGAACCTTAACTCTATCCGTTACCCTGAAAATATGATGAAAATGTAATGTGTGTAAGCAGAATAAAAACTTTTTAGTCGATCAATTTTCTTTCTTTTTTTTTAAATACTGCCTCACCTTTTTATCAAAATCTCTAATCTCGGATAGACAGTATATAAAGTGCTCAGATCCACCAGACTGTCAGCCAGCTGTCGCTCCCTCTACCTATACATAATATCTCTTAATTTAATTTGAATTTGTTCTTTTTTTCTCACCTTACTCGATTTTATATTGTAACCTTTGACTTGATTTTGAGTTGTTTTCGTACATAGAACCAAGTATAGCTAGACACAGCAGTGGGTGGAAGAGCATGGTTATTCTGCATTGAATTATTACCCGTGAGCCCATTATCCTCATGTCATGTGCATGACATCCATTGATGATAACTTGATGTGCATGCCTGTCTATGTTCAACTGTCATTTTACGGAAGATTGCCTGTATAAAAATTCTAAATTAAAAAAAACATTTCCCTTCCAGGCCGTCATCATTTAAAGTCAATCCTATGAAAGACCCTTTCGCGAAAAGGATAAAAGAACAAAAACCGACCGCCGCCGTGTCTGAACCCAAGAAGGCAGCACAAGTGAAACCTCAGCCTGCTCCGGCCATGACTCGACCGTCTCCAACTGCTCCTATTGCTGCCAAGCCTAAATCTCCTGCTCGACCTGCTTCGCCTGGACACCCTGGTGGCCTGCTCATCTCCCAGATCCCGTGTCTCGCTCCTCCGCGTTTAACCTTTGGACAACAGGTGGGGCTTCATTTTTTTTTATTTCTTTAAACGCCAATACATTTTAAATAAGTCAATGGAAAAACACTATATCCAGCATGGATTTTTTCAAGCGTCGCCTATGTAAAAAGGACAAATCTTCTAGTGATATTAATATAACACACATCCTGTTTTATGCAGTCAAATTACAGATAATAAACCTCATCATACAAATATCGTTTAAATATAGTTTCTCATATATATTCTCTTGCTTGCAGTTTGAGTCCACTCTGTGTCGGATCGAGTCTATGGACAGATTTTGGATCTTCGTCGAGAACGAAAACTTGAGTGATTCATTCAAGACATTACACGATGAGTTACAACACTATTGCGAAAAACGACCGAGAGAAAGTGGTTTCAGGTAAGACTTTATTGTAAGATTATAATTGTTTCATTCAACTATAACAATACAGGGTCTCTGCGGGGCCTGGAAAAGCCTTGGATTTGGACAAATAAATTCAAGGCCTTGAAAAGCCTGGAAATGCATATTCTTCGAAGGGTCTGAAAAATCTATTATATGGGTTTATAAGGTTCTGTTTCTTACTGTACACTTTCCCCTGATTCGCCCTTCTCACACCTTCCACAGAGTGACTCGTAAAGTAAAAGTGGAAATACAGTGATTGATATAAAATATGAATATAAAACTGGTTGAATAATTACAACCCCCAGGTCCTGTCATCTAGGTTCTGGAAAATAACTAAAATGGGCCTGGAAAGGCTTTGAATAGGCCTTGAAATTCTTTAGTCCAAAGGCGTAGAGATCCTGCAATAAGATTGAGTTGTTTCAACACAAATACTCTCTGTGAGGGATGAGCCTGAACACTTCTTTCTATAGGAGTCTCATCGAAAGCTATCAATAGACCCTTTTTGTAAGGATTATAATCACATAAAACAGTTTATCAATCAAGTCAGTATGTTCGGAGGTTTTTTTCAATATTTAAAACTTATGCTGAGTAATTGGAATCTCATTTCTAGTCAGTATGTTCGGAGGATTTTTTTTTAAATATTTAAAACTTATGCTGAGTAATTGGAATCTCATTTCTAGATATTTATCACACCTATTTATATTAATGTTGGTGCTATATGTTAGTTACCGTGCTAACTTGCTTTCTCAAGGCCTCCGGGAAGTGGACTTCTTGTGGCATTTGACTCAACTAAAAGCGAGTGGAGACGAGCTCAGTTGGTTCGGTACGACCACAGGGCAGCCGAAGTCTACTTCTTCGATCATGGTTTCTCTGCTCCGGTGGGTCTTACGGATATGCATTCACTGGACTCTAAATTCAGTTCCCTTCCTCCTCGTGCTCTGTGCTGTTGTTTGCATGGTAGGTATACACTTGCAGGTATACAAGGTCTCTAGACGAGATTACTCGCATATTTATGTAGCCTTGGTGCAGTGTTATCTTATATATATCGAATTTTTGGGTGAGTGGGGTGATGAATTCTACATGGTAGTTCTTCCATTCTGCCCGGAATAATAAATTCAGATACATTCAATAAAGGTTTCAAAAATTTAACTACTGGCAATTACCAAAAGTTCTGTTGTCTATATAAAATTTTGTTTTGATTTAGAAATCTACATACGAAATCTACTTATCCATTCAGCTAACATTAAGAACAATACAAGCTTTTGGTTTTAGAAATCTACACTCTCGAAATATACATTCTGGGTTATTTACTTATTAATTCAGTTAACACTAAGAGCAATACTAACTTTTTGTTTTAGAAATGTACACTCTCGAAATCTACCCTCTTGGTTATGTACTTTTAACCCATTCAGTTAATACTGCGGGTAATACCAGCGGCAGGGTATTGGTCCTACCAGAACAATATTTGCAAAAGATAGTAAATACCTAGATACAATCTCTTCAATTGAGTACTGATAGGATGACTACTAGATCTCTTATCAATGCTTTATTAGCTATTGATACAGTATCGTCAAGCGCGCTAAAATTATCTTCTACCTGTTCTTCTAGACATATCACCCGTGGGAGGTAAATGGTCCCTGGAGGCAGTCGATTGCTTGGTGGAATACTTCGGCCACAGTGGCACGCCGTTTGTTGCTAAAGTTATACGCAGTTATGGGGATACATATGCGGTCGACATCGATAACCAATCTGGATTACCCTCCCTCCGGGACCTACTTATTGGAAGGGGATTCGCTGTTCCTGGAGTGAGTACTCTCTACTTTAGTCTAACCGATTTATTTCTTTAACTTGTATTTTCTTTTATTTATTTATTCTGGTATTATAAAAGGGCGTGGCATTTGCCATCCCTAATTTATCGAGGATCAGATTAATTATTTGATTTTCCCCTTGACCCTGGCTGTCAATCCTTTACATGAGACAGATATTTAGGATATATAAAGTAATAATAGGTGTTGGAATGAGATAAGGTGAGAGCTTCATGACACTCCAAGATTATAAGTTGAAGGTTGCAAATTCTCGATCGTAAGGGCCGTGTGGGTCGTATTTAGGAGAAAAAGCTCTCCTTTTTTAATTCGGAGGTTATCCACTGTTCATTATTTAATGGAAGGTATATATCTTACTTTAATTCAATCATCTTTACTATTCTTGGTATGAATGTAGATTAATATAAAAATTGGTTCCATACCTATGATAGTATGTTAGTAAGGTGTCAAATGTTTTGTTTAAAAGATCTTTATTTGATTCTACAGTACAATTGTGCCATTCTCAGTAGCTACTGACATAGATAAACGTAACCGAAAAAAAGTGCCATACCATTAATTAACATTTTATCCAAGATTGTAAGACCCTCAGCCTATTTATCCACGCATATAGCAAACACCAATTGTACTTTTGAGCTAAAGTATCTGTCGCTTGACTTTTTCATATTCCATCCTTTCAAACTATTTAGTATTACTCCTCCATATTATAATTGAATTAGGTTGAAAGGTGATCAGTAGTGTACCATACCACTTCAAGTACAGAATATTGGTTACCGATTTATAGTGTAAAGCAAGCAAACACACTAAAAATTATCTCCAATTTCCAGATAATCCCGCGCGTGGTAGAAGAGCCAGCAGACACCATTGTCATGGCTTCCGAGGTGCCTCGTTTAGACATCGACGTCTCTGCGACCTTGTATGACGTCGTTTTGCGACAGTCGACGTCACACGACGGTTTTATCCTGTGTGAAACCAAAGTCGTGGAAGAGTTCGACAACTACCTGGACGAGGTCGACTCCCTTCTCAGTAACTATAAAGACTCGTACAAACCAGTCATGGTAGGGGAACTAGTCTTTGCAAAGGACCCGGCTGGTCACTGGTGGAGGAGCGAGATCCTTAGCATCAACGTGGATAAAACTGCGATGGTTAAGAGCCTGGATAACTTCTCTGTGAGTACAGTAAAGAGGGAGGATATGGCTAGCGCTCCATTTGAGTTGGCACAAGTGCCTGTGTTCTCCATGCATTGTAGACTTCATGGGGTACAGGGTGTCATGGATGGGAAGACCTGGCAGGGCGATATTTTGCCCCACTTTGAAGGGAAGCCAATAAAAGCTCAAGTCAAGGCTATGGACGGGAGTGTTTACTGTGTGGTGCTGTACTCAGAGGTCGAGGATGGATTGAAGAATCTCAACAAGTGGATGCTCCAACAAGGATTATTAGTAGATGGGCGATTAGAAAGTCCCAAACAAGTTAAATCCCCGAGCCCAGTCAAACCTCCGCCCAAGCCTAAATTGTTGGCAATGCCTGGTTTAGAGGCAATACCAAGTCCCCCTAAACCCACAATGATATCGTTACCGACATTACAGGCAACACCAGTTGTAGCCCCTGTATATTATACAGATGATATGCAGCTGTTCTCTGGCAAGACACCTAATGTTACCATATGGGCTGCTTCAGATCCGTGCCAGTTCTACTGTCAGGACAGAGCCAACTTGGATACATTCATAAAGTTTGAAGAGAATTTCCGCAGCTCTTACCCCAAGAAAAAGCAGAAAGAGCTTGACATTTCCCGGGGCGATATAGTGGCTGCCTTGAGCTCGGAGGACAATCGGTGGTACAGGGCTCAGGTTATTGGCCTTCGCTCGAGGAAGACTGACAAAGTAAGCGTCCGTTTCGTTGACTACGGTCTCCGAGATGTGATCGACGCTGACTGTATTCAGATGCTCGATGATGAATATTTTGGCATGGAGTTCCAAGGCATCAGGTGCCATCTCCCTAAATGGGACGACAGCAAGAGTGATGCAGACGCACTGGCTTACATTTTTAAAGACAACATAGAGGGGCAGTTAATGAAGTTAGTTGTGGATGGCATGGAAGGCGGGAGCTACATTGTCAAGGACATTTTGAATGACGAGGATAATAAGTCACTCTTTGCCAAGGGTGGAGCACTCGATAGTTTTGTAGAAGCGGGTGTACATGACGCTCCGCAAATAACTGTTTGTGAAACTCCGAAACCAGTCGTCCTCAAGAGTCTCACGGGAAGGATCAGCCACATCAACAGCTATGACCACTTTTACATACTTACTGATGGTAAGTGAACTTACACGACCAGATCCCAATTTTATTTTAGTTAAAACCTTAGAGGGAGTAAACCATTGACATTGCCTTAAATAGCTTGGGTCCTGTAAATGCTGGAATGGATTCTGTTGAAATCGGTCATACAAATATTTGGCAACACTTTTATCGAAAATTGCAAGAATGTTTTCATCAATATCACAGCTTGTTAAAATGATCTATCAAAACAAAATTCATGATGGGAAAGATGGGGACTTATTTCATAGAAACAGGTATAACATATGGATACCAACATTAAATATTCCATGCTGAACATGACATCCCATAATTCCGTGCGATTCAAGACTCACAATGGCGGCTATGCAAATCCCCTATTGCCATTTCTCTTGTATAGAAGCCGCCGCTGAAGACTTGCAGGTCGACGTGGATATGCATTGCCAGGTGCTTCCCGTGGATCCGGAATTCCAGCCAGAATGTGGAACTGTTTGCTGTGCCCAGTTCCAAGGTGGGTAGATTGAGTTCTCAGGACCTTTTATATCACTATATATGTGGAAATATCAAACGCGAATCTGAACCTCGTATATAATAACCATGTGTATGTTCTATGTAGACTTTTCTGGACTACTATTAAATCTAAACATAACTGTTACTGACATAGTGATACAACTTTGTTTCGGTGTGGTTGAGTGGCAATTATGTCTAATTTCTCCTCCTTACTATGTTGTAATACTGTGATTCATGTTTCCCTCCTGTCTCTTTCGTGTCCTTACTATTCTATATTACTTTTTATATTTCATGGGTCCCGCGGGTCATTTAAGTCATTAAAAAACATTAAAACAAATTACTCAGTCATTAAAAGTCATTAAATTCAATGTGCTCTGAGCCGCGGGAACCATGTATTACTGTGATTTATGTTTCCTCCCTAACCTACAATTCTCTGTCTTTAAGTATCTTAGTATGTCTCTTTTATATTTGTTTTCTTCCACATTCCCATTTCTTTTGTCACTAATAAGCCACCATTCAATACCTTCACCATGAGATTTTCACTTCGTACCAGGTTCAGGTGGCAGTGGTGGACTCTTGGGTAACTATATATTTGTAATTCCCAATCTCCCGGGTGGTGTGTTTTAACCTCCCTCATTTCTCCTGTAGTCCGTAGCTAGCTGTTAAGTGTTTCCTGCCTGCATTTCTTATGCACTTTTCATTTGTGCAACTTGGTTTTATTACATCATTAAGTGCTTTTTCGAAGGCTTTTACCATCGAATTCAAATCCCATATATTTGCCATGTCTTTTCCACAATTTATTCATATTGATACACACGTTGGCACATCGTCTCAATCAAAAGCCCTTCATTCCGGATTGGGGTGACTTGTCTATAGCTCTGGGTTCGAACCCTGAGACATGAATATTGCCGTGGGTTGGTATCCTGGTGTGGTCACTATCTTCACCTTTGTCTTCCCACACACATCTGATGCCCAGCGGTATGAGCTTATCTGGCCCAGGTGGAATAGTATTTTTTAAAAAACAGTCTTTATTTCTGGCGGTCTGATTTAAATTTATGTGCTGTAGCCTACAAAAATGGATTACAAAAGCACTGAAAAACCCCAGTATTTCTATTGGAAAAAAGGCAATTATTGGCTTTCAAATCTTTAAGACCAATATCACGAAAGATACCATATTTTGCCATGTCCTTTCCACAATTTATTGATACACTTGTTGGTATATCGTCTCACTCTATTGGGCTTAGGCGACGACTATTGCTTCTTGTATAAGTGCTTCCACGGAACACAATCATCTTAAGCAATCTCTCAATATGCTTCAATCTCTCAATATGCTTCACCGTAATGTACGTCAACTGCAAGCTTTGGATTTAGTTAGTTCCATCTTGATAACGTTAATAATGAAACAGTTATAACAGATACTGAACCTAATCTTAACGATGTCAACGCCGCTTCTTTGTAAAAAAAAAAACAACAACAACACTCACTGACTGACAGTCTAGCTTTTCTGTCGATGTGGATTCATTTTGTCACCTCAGGATGGGTGGGACAAAACTGGTCTTAATTCAGGGAGTAGTTTGGCTATTTGGGACTGGGAAATGGTGGTCACAACGTGAGGTGGTCGGGAGCATTCCTTTTTCCATTCTTTATTTATCCTCTAATTTAACATTACACTGATTGTAAATGTAACATGGAAATAAGAATCTATTATTATTATTATCGGGAAAACAATCAGAAATAAATGTTTACAAATACAAATGTTTGACGTTGCAGCTGATGGCATGTGGTACAGAGCACGTGTAGAGGCCAAGTCTGGGGAGTTCTATACTACGAGGTTCATAGATTATGGCAACAAACAAACTGCAGGACCCTGGTTCCTGCGTCCAATATCAGCAGAATTGTCTGCACACGCCCCATTCGTCGTACGGTGCGCTCTCATAGGTAAGCCTAGATTCACATTCAGGCTGACTCGCCAATAATAGCAACAACAACAGATCCACTTATCATTCTTTTGGAGGGAATCCACACACGACTTCAAATCGTTTAGCAGGAACTTCACCCCACTATATTAACAACTTAAACTGTTTAAGGCATATTATATATTTATGGGGAAATTCATGAGTATAACTTAGCACTTTACATTTCTACTGTATTTTTTAATTTTATGTATCCCTCTCCTAGTCTAGACTCTGTCCTAGAGTTTATCCAGAGGCCAGTATACCCTTTTTGTCTTATGTAAAACAAGGTCAAAAGTATTCATCAATCAATCAATCAAGATTGTTGTCAGTACATACTATAGGTATAGATGCTAACAATTGTCCTGTTTAGTGTTAGTGCTGAACGCTTAACACGCCTTCCTTACGATACGTCTCGTTTAATTTAAAAATATGTTGCCATGGTATTCCAGGATTTAAATATTTTGATATAGTAGTTGTAACCTTTTCATGTAATTGAAAGTATTAGGGATAAATGAATCTAAATGCGTGCAATTATTCAAGGCCTCATAACGTTCCTATAAATTCCTTACCTCCTTAACAATCTTTTTGCACATTTTCTTCTTTTAAAAAAATAATTCTCAGTTGACTAAAATTATACTTTGGTGAAGTGTTGGTGGATCCATATCTGATGATGAAGGTGGTGGGTATTTGGATGAGATTATGTAATACCAGTCATTCGGTGCACCGAAATAAAGAATTAGATAATACTAGTGTCAGTTATCCACACGAATGATTCATTCTTCAGTATACCAATTAAGTAAGGTACTAAGTAATTGAGAATTAATGAGATTTATTTCTAGAAAACTTACCGATCATCTGCTACATTATAACCCCTCCAAATTCCGCCTGAATTTAACATACAAAATTTCCTATCCAGTCATATTTTTGGAAAACTCTTCTAGCTTATCAAACATCATTTCCTATATTGTACCAACACCCTGCAATGAGGCCTGCTATTCCCATGTTATGTAGTGAGGAGAGATGTTGGTAGGCATGATTCCCGCGGTCCAGCGCACATTGAAGTTAATGACTAATTTTTAATGACTTCTTAAGTAAAGGGATATTACAATCGTTCTTAATGTTTCATATTTACTTTAAACATAACCTTTTGCTCTGAAAATGATACCCACTTCCATACAAAGCTACCAACGATAATTCTGACAAATTGGAATTAAAGGGAGCTAGGTGCTGGGTTGTCCAATTTTTAATGATTTTTAGAAAGAAATACGAAATTTAATGACTTTTAATAATCATTGAAAATAAATCTGCGGGAACAATGGTAGGTTCTTTGGTGCAATGTAGCCTAGTGCGTGCCCTGTGTGCTAATACTTTTGACTCATCCTTTCTAGATTTTACCTCCCCTTCCCCATGGGATGACACAAAAGCGCAGAAATTCCTGGATAAAGTTGGAAATGCGAATCTCGAAGTTGACGTGATGAAAATGGAGGATACTACCCACTGGGTTAAAGTGCGTCACCCCACATTGGGCGATTTAGCAAGCGTCGCTGCTGGCGAAGTGTAGACTGAGTATAGGTCGCTGAGTTGGGCATATCGTAGAATATCGTATGCAAAACACACGTCATTCCACTATTGGAACTTTAATACATATTTTTGAAATCCTACCACAGCAAGGTTTATCACATACCTACATATCATTTTTTTATTTTCAAGGCGAATTCCCTGTATTCTGGGATTAAATATGGTTGTGTTCGTAAATTACAAAGGTATCTGTTTAATGCTCCTGCCTCCCAATAACATTACTTGAAAAGCTGTTGCTTCACGAGTTATAGCTAATAAGCTTTTTGTTCTATGGTTGATAAGCTTTGATATTGTTTATAGGTCAAGCATGCTCCGGTCAGAATTCAATAGACTCACCTCCCATACCTGTTGTTTTTGCCACATTCCATTGCTTAGAATCAAACGAGTTATTATATTTTTTATGATTGATTGGTTGAAATTGAAGTGAATAATGTTTTTCAACTTTGTCTGCGCACGCCCCATACCGCCCAAACTTAACATTACGATTATTGTGTTAAACACATTAAAACACGACAACAGAAAAGAGTCAAACTAAAAACCAAGGGTGGCCTATTAAAATCCTATACTTATAGTAAAACGAGGCAAAACAGATAAACAGAATACCCCTACCCTCCTAATAACTTAAAACCTTTTTTATAATGATACATTCGGTGAAATAGATTAGAATGTAAGTAATAATTTTCGAACTATTTTTAAATATTTTTTTAACTGGTATGTTCATACAAGTATATGCACTCTCATTCTTAGCTAGTGGAATTGTCAATATTTACCCCCGAAACTGCATTTCATTAACAGCTGTTGAAGCTAGTAAAAGAACTTGTTTGGCTACTATATGCTGTCATGCAATATGATATAACCATTAGCTCCGTCAGATGCCAACTATCTAATGTGATGTTTAATGACTGATAACAACTGCTTTCTGTTCAGAAATGAGATTTATGTTTTAGGGATGCCTTACTTATAAACACCATTGCTGAATGCTCAGTTATATTTCTTATAATTACTATTTGATTTGATTTGAAAATTGTTTATTCATCACTAATATACATAAGTGGGAAATAAATGTGATAAAAGAGTCGACAAGCTTATGGAATTAAATTCCATGTCTTCCAGCTATTAAAGAAGAAAATAATAACTATGCATTTCATTTGTTTGCTTGTAACACTATTCACTTGAGTAGGTGCATAATGTTTCATGGTCTTTCTGGAATTGTCCTGTCAGTACACTGCACTACAAATGTCTTTTCAAATATTAAAAATGGGGGAAAATTGAGATATCGTTGTTTGATAGGCTAGAAAATGTGAGAAAAGGATCTGATGAAAGATGTGGAAAAACCTCCTCCTCTACCAACTATCTAATGCAGTGATTCACATCGTTGAATAATAAAGGTGAAACAATCGTTACAATTCCATCCATATAAACAATTCCATTCAGAATTGCACAAAATAGTATGCACCTATTTGATGCATCCCTTCCTGTAAGAATGGACCTTTAATGAATTTGATTGAAATAGAATAGATTTCCCTTAATTCTGTATTGGGTTAATGGTAAATCATGAGTGTGGGTAGTTGGTAGCTTTCCTAAGGAAGAACGCGCTTGCCTATAAGCGTTAAAGCTGTGGATATGTAGATTCAGATGTAATACATCTAGTATGCATTGTGTTTATAGCTTATGTATGTTCAATGCTTGTGTTGGTGCTATTTTCTTCTTTGGGTCCGTGAATGATTCACTACAAAGTGACTTCTTTATATTTTATTTTTCTACTAGTTAAAATATGCACGAGAAAGTATGGTAATAAATTCCTATCATTGGTAATAAAAGTCTTTGTTGTTAATGGAGCGAAACCCATACAGGAGAAACATCTCGTCCTCTCTTGGTTTCTTTATCACAGACCAGTATTTCCATAGATTTGCTCCAAGTTCAAGATGAGAGAAATTGCAAGCCAACTCCTGAGATGACTTGGTTTCTTCGGCCCCTAGAATAAACAAGACCGTAGAGGTTATGTATTGTGTAACAAATAAAACGCTGCGATTGTTTAATAGAGATAAGTTCAGCTGCTATTCACTGTCTCTGTTTGGAACCTTATGTTACAGGGAAATGAGTCACAAGTCGCAAAAATGATATTTTCCAAAGTTATTTGTTCACAAGATATCTTTATAGGAATATTCTGATCTTTGGGGGATTTAGTGCTTGAGTCTTATAAATACATGTACCCAATATCAAGATTTTTAAATGATATATCCTTGCGTTTTGAAGGTTTGTACTACAAAAAGTATATTTAATTACTTTACTGGTAATTGCCCACTCAGAAATATTGCAAACCTTTTTGAAACATACATACAAAATATAAATCAAATATAAATACACTTCTATATATATATATATATATATATATAGAATTTTTATTCCAACAGCTCATTTTTACATAACAAATGTCAGAAACAGTACATCAAATTTTCAAATATGATATTTCAAAACCCATATTTTGCAGTTATAGTCGAGGCCGATCTAATCTACAAGCCGTGAATCTTGCAGCAAGATATTTTAGATCTGTTGAAGACTTAAGCGGTTCGGCCACTGTCGACAAAGTCGTTGGCGATGATCTAGTTGATAATAATTTTGTCAAATTTAATGCGTCGACTTGTCATCGCTATGGCTTTGGCACAACAAGCGTTGAGTGGGCGATAAGAAAATTGCATCGGCAAGGGTAGCGATGAACATCAAACATGTTTGATATTTCCCGTCGATGTGGTTTTGTATTGGTGCATTGTCAATGGAGGTAATGACGGTAGCGATGCATTGGCGATGTCTAATCGATGAGATTGCATATATAAAAGCACGAAAATGAGTTCTACAGTTGCCGATCTTATTTTGGTTGTCGATGCAAAGACGATGTCACCACCCTCCTCTTGTCACCAATTCCATCGGCAATACATCGTCAACGCATCAACACCATTTTGTTGACAGTGGCAGAACCGCTTTACTCTCTGATTCTGGACCCTAATCTCATTACCATTAATTTAAAAGGACTCGGCTAAAAGACAGTCTTCCTATTCTTTGACTGATCATGACATCCACCAGACTACAGGATGATATGAGACCGGGCACAATTTGCCATCAAATTCACTGAGTTTTTTCACCTTTTCCTCTTAACTATTACCGAAAGGCAATGCAGGCCCTGGGGTGGTCGCGTAGATCACACAATCTTGTTAACTAACTAAAAGAAACGCTAACGCACAATAATAAGTGAGAAGAAAAATAAAATATCTTACTTGGTCTCCCAGCAGGCCAGTCTGGATACGTCAGCCACGCTGAGATATTCACCCGTTGAAAGCACGAACTGCAAGAGTGAAACACTCCTTGTATGGTGCTCTATGTGCGCTCTTAGAAATCGAGTGCGAAAATAATTCTATTGCACCTCTTGGTATAAAAATGCTTAAGATCTAATTCGTTATTCGTTATAAGATGGTTCAGACAAAACGGTGGTAGTCATCTCAAAAAGGTCTCCCAGACCATGCCTTTTTTGTTTTTTCTTCTCTTGGCCCGACCAAAATTCGTAAATTTGTGGTGGTTTGCCAAGGTATAAGGCGCTTGTAATGTTCTCAGAGAGAGGTCTTACCTTTAAATCTGAAGAAAGTTGCCATGTCAGTAGCTTCTGATCAATTGATGCCGAGATGATCCTATGTTCGTTGTCGATATATACACCTGCAATTAGTGAATGCCATTTTCATAAATAAATCGAATGCAATCTGTTAATACTTTTTATACTTAGCTCGGCACGATATTAGCAACCTGTTTGGTGAAGGTCATGGATTAGGGCGTCTGCAAATCTACAATCGCCTCCCCCAATCACGCCAAATTTAAGATAAAAATGCGATTCAGTTCAGTTCAACAAAACTTACCAGAACGTTTGAATCAACGCAATACAAAATATACATAGATATACCGAGTATTTATCATGTACTTAAAGTAAATGAAGATGCAAATACTGAGTGTACCCTGACGCCTATTTACATTAAAGAATAAAATATTAATTGCCTGTTGAAGGATCGACGTCGATCCGAAACGTCGGAATCACCCTCATTGTACATATTCAACATAAAATATAAAAAAAACTAGTAGGATATTAGTTTTGGTGTTAGAAAAATCAAAATTTGTAATAAAATAATAAACTTGCCATTGATTTGTGCAGCGTGTGCGTGTGTTTTCTGGCCGCTAGATGTCAGTTTGAGGCCTGCGTCTGTTGCAGTGAGTAGATGCGCACACAGGCAGTTGTCATCTCCGCCAGACACCAGTAAATACGTAGCATCTGAAGACATTTACATGAAAGAGAAATAAATGTATGTATGGATATTGTTTATTTTTTAAAAACTTATTTTCTCTAACTTGCCGTCTGGGCATTACAATGTTAAGATTTTTTCTGCTGCTGCCTGTTGGTGAAAGGGAAGAAAAACATAACCATATGTATTTAGAGAAAAAACAGTCAAAGCATTTGTGAATTGAAACATGATATATATATGGGCATGGTAGCGTACAGTGAGGGTCCACATCGCGTGGGGTGTATGGATATTGTTTATTTTCAGTTCAATGTGATACCATATTTTAATATATTTTTAGAATATTGTAGAGCTATTGCAGGAGAAATAAATAGAGGCCGGAGGCTTGAGATCTCGAGATCCGACTGACATATTTTATTATTATTATCATTACCTATTGGACACTAGTGAAATAAGCAATATGCGTAAGTCACTCTAGTCTTTGCGCAACCGACCCGCCCCCTACAGGGCGGATTTAGACCACCTTTAAACTTCCTTACGTTGCTCAAATACCCCTGGTCTTCTCACTTATACAGAACTCGCAGCCATGGACCTGTTTTTTATGTATTCCCATGTAAATGGGTACCATTACATCGTCTGTAAGGCAAGTCGTGTTCCTCCTGATGCCTTTTTAGGGGACGACTTATGTATAATGTGGTACAGGAAAGTTGCAATTTTAAATATAAAAATTGGTTTAGACTCCCACCCCTGTCGGACCTCTCACACACACTGCACCTTCACTCACTCACATAGCTTCACACAACCCAGTACCACACACTGCCCCTCCCGCTGCCCGCCACTAGTGTGTGTGTAGCCTTGCCTCAAGGCTACACACACACTAGGCAGGTAGGCAGTCAGGTATCAAACACTAACACATGGATTCTAATGTGACGGGAGGAGTGAAGGATGGGTGGTTGGTGGGCATGCAGTGTCATTCAAGGTGAGAAAAACCACAACTATAAGAACAAAAACAGACAATAAAATAAGTACAGCAAGCAAAAGTACTAGCGGGTAAAATTTCTGGATACGTTGTTTTCAGAGCAATGCATGTGTAATAAATATCGTTATTACCTTCAAAAACGCACCCACCTCTAATATGGCGAATATCTAAACTATTGACTCCAGACTGATGTCCACTGATGACCAGTTCTGGCTGTGGGAAGTCTGAGATGTTCTCCGTAAGGCAGGGCGCTATGGCACCAGTAGACTCAGCGGCACAGTGATGATGGCACACACCCCGGTAGCACTCCATGTAGAGTGAGAGGACACTAGTCATGTTCCACACAGCTATTCTACCATCAGTGCCGGCGCTACAGAGGTAGACATTCCTGCCTCCCGCTGATGGAACAAATATATGTTGGACCGAGAGAACGCAGTGGTCGTGGAAATCGGTCTGAGCGATGAGATGGAATTTCTTCTCCCGTTCATGAAATGCGAGAAGCCTGAAACACATAAGAGGTGTAAGCAGTTTAACAGGAGGTGTTTCGCCTCGTAAGAATAATGCAAATAAATAAATAAAAATGATGGAAATAGGAAACAAGACCTGTCATATTCACAGAGATTGTTTCTTATTTATTTCCATCATTTTGTTTCTCTATTCTTCTACATTGTATGACAACTACTGTAAATGTTACATGGAAATACAAATCTATTATTATATAAATCTATAGGCCTATATTATGCCTATTTGGACATAGTGCTAATAAAACCCAACAAGTTCCAAAACTTACGGTTCATCCTCTTCCTTTAATAATAAATCTATTATTATATATATATTATTATTGGAAGGAGACCCTAGATCATGAAATTAAATGGCATTTGAAATTTCTTTGAGATGACGGTATGGGCAGTTTAATGTCTTTATCTTGGAGTTGGTAATTATTTTGAATATATGTTCACAGCTGAGAAGGTATCTTTAAAAGTCCAGATACAAAGCGGGCCACCTAAGCAGAAACTATAGATACCTAGATAACCCTTACCTGACGAATGCATCCGAGCAAGCTGCTGCCAAGAAATGTACCCCAGAACATTCACCACATATCACCTCTTCTCCTGGAAACGCGGTCAGTGACATGAAGCGAGTTTCAGGATTTGAGTCCAGAAACTTCCTCTTCCAGGGTTTCCTATTACGTTTACTTTTATTACACAAGCTATGCGTCGCCATGTGTTCATACTGACACGCAGGATAGCTTCCTAACTCGGGTATGGATGTATTAGTGGCATCATCTGCGTCTAAGTTAGATTTCCCCTTATCTTTGAACAGATTCTGAAAATCTATATTGATTTTCCAGCATTTCAACTCGGCCCGACCACCTCCAGAAAATAACAAAGCACTTTGTTTATTTGGGCAGGACTCGTCCATATGTGGTGATGCAGAGCATTTGTTATTGATGGTCGAGTCCTGTCGGCGATAGGATACTGCCAATGCACGAACGCTTGACAGGTGACCTTGGATGTTTTCCAGAATGTGGTAGCTTTTGAATTCTTCCCCAGAGTCTTTGATATTGTTAAGGCTATATGTTGGTATTTAATCAAATTGTGTGTATCAGGGAGGGAAGTGGGGTCGTGCTAAAAATACTGAAATATTTTTTGCAAGGGTGATGTCACTTATATAGGGAGATGATTCGGGTGGGGGGGGGGGGGGGGGAGGGTAATTGAAAAGGGAGTTTGATTATTTTTTTCTTTGAAAGTTTCGACGAAATTTGGTAAACCAAATTTGTGCGATTTCTGACAACTTGAGATTTCTTTTGCTGAAAATCTTAGGTTAAAAATTATCGAAATCGGAGGAAATACTGATTAGTTATAATATATAGATGGAAGTTAAAAGGATACACATCACGCTCATGATGTTTATCATGGTGTCTTCACTAGATGTGGCGAGAACAGAAACAAATCCTGAAAAATGAAAACAAATTTTCAAAACTAAAATAAATCTAGAATCTTTAAATTGTAAAATTAGAATCCCTAGTTGATGATTACCTTACTTTAAGATAAAAACGCCAGGCGGCAGTACCAACATTTTAGCTATTTTTTATTTTGAAAAAAGATCTAGCAATATTCGAGTCACTATTGCCTCCACTGGAGAATCAAAAGAAACAGGACCCCAACTTGGTGCACACATTGAGATAGGCTGAGTAACCTGGTGCTAGTCTACCACAGCATTTATTCAGGTTAAAATGGACTTAGCTCCTGTGCTCAATACTGCCCAGGACGAGTGGACCACTCAGCTATAAAGATAAAAGAACCTACCTTCATCAGTCTGGCTAGATGCTATATGGGTGACATCTGTGATCTCCCGACCATGAAGTGGTGGCTAATATATTGAGATAAGAAACAAGTAGACATTGTTATTGGGGGTGTAGAAAAACTGCAAGATCTAGATTTTGTCATGCAGATTCCTATATCAAAATAACATAAACACATTGTAGACTCAAAAGCGGACCTTGAGAATAGAGTGGTCACTTTGTATAGTGGCAGTGCACAGTTCAACCCGCCCAGCTTTGATGTAAACGAAGGTGACTCGTTGATTATCGTTGATATAGACATCCCAGGCTCGATGTCCCCCTCCACATGGAATAGACAGTCGTGTCTGATTCATTCCTGAACTGTACAGGATGAAGCGGTCCTGAGGAATATAAATGATCGTCCTGTTATAGCAGACTGTAAATATCATTCAATCTCCACATCACATCATTAGCTACATCATTCATCAATTTAACAATTTAAAGTTATAACCCATATCTTGATGTAATGTTAACTGTTAAATCAACTCCTATGTAAGTTTGATTATAATTAGAACCCACTACTGATACTTAAATAGAACTGTGAATAAGGTACGACGAAAACCGTTCTTATGAACGAGACCACTTTGTACAAATTACCAGAATAAAAATAGTGTAAAAAGAAGAGCAGTATTTACGCAGATTCTGACATATAATGTTATACACAATGAAAACTGCGACCCCCGAGAATTTCACAGTACTGTAATACATTTCATCATGAGAATCAAAGGTAATAATACTATAATAGTCACATTTTAACAAAGTCATAATTTATTTCATACACTTTAATACACAATTATATTTTAATCGCAACAACCTATATAAGGCTATTCAAAGGGTGGTCTCTACTGGCTGCGGTAAGCTTTGCAATGGTGTTGTGATGGTAAAGAGTGGCGAGGTCCTGCCTACATGACCAGTGAACCATGTAGGCAGGATCTCGTCATTCCTCTCCACCTTCAGAACCAGAACAACACCATCGCAAGGCTTACCGCAGCCAGTGGAGACCACCCTTAAATTATCTTCTACATTTTATGTTACAACATACAGTAATCTAGATATTTTTGTACATTTGTACTCGCCTCAGAATAAAAACAATACAGATATTGTCCACTCATAAAAAATGAAAAGTATGTGATTTCATAATCCAAGTCTGTAAGCTTAAAGAAATAATGCGAAGCTTGCGGTAGGTAGGAAAAAAAACGATTAAATCATGTTGCTCCATAAAGTAAGATGGGTTCAAGCAATAGAGTAGCGAACAAACCGTATAAAATCCTATAAGGTGAACATCACCATCCATGACAGCCATCCGCGCAATCCATTCAAAACCTTTCATCACCTGAAATAAATTAATCATAAATATTTTACTTCCAACAACCAAACAGTATACAGCAACCATCTGAAGAAACATAAATTGCTTCCTTTTCAATAACAATTATTTGCTTATTTAGGACAGAACTTTGTAATTCTAATAAGTTTGTAATTTTCTCTACTAAGTTTGTAATTTTCTATCATGTTTCTTCACCTAACAGGAACACGGTACACTCGCTATATTTGAGTAATAATTTAATAAAGACCAGGAAAGACGATAGGCGCGGCCTGGAAGACCCCTGTTTGAGAAAACCACGACTTTTGTGGTCAATGTATCGATCATCACGAAGGCAAATAAAGAATTGTCTAATCGAATCCAATGTATTTGTCTAATGTAATTGTAATAACGATGATATTAACATCGCAGATAAAGTTTTTTAACAGGTCTTTTTGTTTTGCCCTTTGTCATAATAATTGTTTTATAATGGCAAACAGCAAACTATATCTGTCATATAATAGATATATCTCGATGCCACTATCTCTACCTAAATCTTATTTGCTGCCATCAGACATAGTGGCATGTAATAATTAGCACTTGATAGTAATTATATGCACAATCGAGACAGTCGACAGAGTTTAATTAGTGTGGTTAGGGTTTAATTAGATAGTCAATTGTATTTAATGTATTGGCCTGAAAATGAAAAAAAAAAAAAAAATTATATAGTTGAACTATACTATCGATGACATATACATTTAAGGGCTTGACACACCAATACATGGTCCACCCCGTGAGCACTGGTTTTGACAAATAGTTGTCTTGCTGTATAGGAATGTTGAATAACAAAATACCTTAGTACTGTGAAGTAAATCCAAATGGTCTTCATTTAATTCAAACTGTCGATATTGCCCATCTCGCCCAGCGGTGTAAACAAACTTGTCCTCGGCACGTATGTCAGTTACCCCAGCTTTTCCATGGATCTTCCAGAAACTTTGGATGGGTTCCCTTCCCTTAGGGAGAAAGAAAACCATTGTCACAGGAGAAAGCAATGCGAAAATAAACGTAGGGAATCAATAATTATAAAGGGAAGTAATATTAATTACGGCTAGCCAGCAGCAATAAATGAAAGAAGGTGGATTTGTGTTGAACAATATAATATTATAACTGTCATTTGGGCAAATTGTGGAGGTTGATATTTACAGAAATAATGGGGATATTGGATGGATAGTCAATGATGGAGATTGATGTGTGATACCTTAGACAAACACACATTTTACTATACTACTTACCCTGGTATAGAGTGCGCGTGCACAGAGTATATCTCGAGTGAACTATGTTTTTTTTTTATTATTTCCATTACGGACAAGACATGTTAACTACTCATTATGTCTTGAGGCATCATGCTGTGAATATACCATAGCAATGATATACCGTTATAATTATATTAGTGAGATGCCATTAATATATGCAAAAAGGGTTTACAAATTATATTTTTTTTTATTTTTTTTTTCCTTGGATATCCCCTTCTTATTCTTCGGGATACCCTATTTTTGTGTTTTTTATACTACTGTATCTAACTTGTCTGTAGAGGTCCATATTCTCGGCGTGTGACATACATGACAGGGCCAGTTCCCATGCTCTCTGTCAGACAGTCAGCTAGGCCGGCTAGAGTCTCCTCCTACTGACCTAGTTTGACTTATACTGATTTTCATCAGTCCCAGGGCTACTGGACACCTGCAGAGCTAGTATCACCCATAGGCTCTGGCCTAATTCTGTAGTAGCTCTCACAGGGTAGCAGTCGTTGAGTGACTGAATCTTGACCAGGTGGCATGGTCTTCCCATTAGGCCTACAGACGGCGTCTACGCTCTGGGTGGGAGCGGGTTCAGTGAACTGTTACTCCCCAACCTTGGTGGGGTTCGAACACACAACCTCCCGATCTCGAGTCCGTCGCGCTACCACATGCACCACAGAGACCGGTGGGTTTATGAATTATTAATATTTATGACATAATATGACGGTAATGTTACGTAATCATAACATGAAGTAAAGAGTGAAGTTTGTATGACAGTATGACGCAAAAAAGTATAAAGATCCAGTATATACAGGGGTTTACCTCTGTCGTTGCGCTATAGACATGTATTGACCCTGCCCTGTCCCCACACACGAGAAGGTCCCCACTGGCAGTGAAAGCTGCTGCAGAAACCCATCTTTGTTTGGCATCTGGCAAGACGAATTTCGTCGAGATCTCCATCGTGACTGCATTAGCGTTTTCCTCGACTTGCCATATATCCTTAAATTAAAATGGTTCAAAATGTTAGAATAAAAACAAGCGAGTCCAGGAATCGGTAGTTGAAAGATAAAACATATTAAACTCTGATTAGGGACTGTTCATTTTTAATCACTAGGGGGAGGAGAATCTTAGGGGGGCACCTTTTTGTGCACAGACTCTGAAAGGGGGCCACTTTTTTGTCCAGACTCTAAAAGTGAGGGGGCATCTTTTTTTTGCATAGGCTTAGAACTACAACGATGTAGGGGGTCATACAATTTTGCACAAACTTTCAGGGGGGGGGGAAGAAATTTTGCACAAGTCTTTAAGATTTTGCACAAGTCTTTAAGGGGGGGTCATACAACTTTCCCTCCCCCAGTGGTTAATTATGGACAGTCCCTTATAGATTGTTGTGACTTTAACTAACAAAAACTAACAACACCTTAATTATGGAAATTCAGTCTGGTTGCGGAAAGCAATGTATATGTTTGTTCGACAGGCACCAAAACTCACCACTACACAGAAATCGGAAAGTAAAAACATGGGTTTAAGCGAAACTTACAATTGCTCCATTAGGCCCCGTAGTCAAAAGTGCATCTTTGTCGAGCCATATCATACTGAACACCTTTCCATCGTAACAATGAAACGCACTGATTCCTTCTAAAAATAAAAATAAATCGACACCATCAGTCACCCCAGGACATTATTATTCTCCTCGATACTTCTCTGATATAAATACATATTGATATATATTGCCATAATTCAACACTTCAAGTGAAAGAAAGAAGCTACAGTTGAAATAATTGAGAACTCAATTGAAAACACCTCGCGTTAGATTCTGTGTAGCATTTCATTTCGCGACCTTTACGCGTTTCACCTATAGTTCTGGTTTCATCAGAGGGTTTAATTATTTCGTATGACAAGAAGCTCAATATCAAAGCCTTTTGGAACAAGCTGAAAGAATGTTTTATAAGTAGCTCAGGCTTGAAATATATGCTGTTGAATGACTAAATGTACAGAGTATTTTGGGCTATTTAGGACATACACAATATGGGACTTTTCTCAATTGGATTACCCTAATGGACAATAATCTTATTCACCGTCAAAATGTATTCCATAATAATGTTTTAATCGTGAGGGTCAATACCAATGAGGTCAAATCAAGGCATAGGGCCATGCGGCTTAACAAAATAATGCGGCTTAACAAAATAAGCAGGTTTATGAAAGAATTTCAGGAATGATAGACTGTCTGTTAAGAATAAATTAAAATGACGACGAATTCTTACTTGTTCTTGTTACAAAATTCAATATCTTACTTGAGGAGATAAGCCTGACTTGACCATAGATGTTGCCCACTGCTATCAGTGAGCTATTCGGCGACACTTCCAATAAACTATATGACTTGTATGCAATATCAGACATCAAAGTCGTCCACCCACCATCATCTATACTATATTTATAAAGAACTCTGAAAATAAAGAGAGGACAAAGTTCTTAAAACAAAATAAGCATGGTCAATACGAAGCCTCCATTGCGTCCCGCATGCGTTAGAAATGTAGAAGCCCAGAACGCACGACAACAGAAATAAAATCAATGTTTTATAAAAAAAAAAATAAAAAAAAACAAAAAAACTCTGAAAATAAGATAAAGCCATACTAGACAGTGCTACCACTGAGGAAACATGATGTGTAATGATCATTATAACAAACATTCTCTGGATTCAAAGCAAGATCTTTCTACTTGGACTTATGGAAACTCTTCAAATAAAGTAAAATACACAGGGGGTGGTGTAATGCTCGACTTAAAATGGCTGGTTAAAACTTACCCCTCGTCAGATATAATCAGAACAGCGGATTGGTCGATAAGTCGCGTGACTTTTGGTAGAATGCCATTAGTTCCTGTCTGCATCTGAACAATACATACATATATTAACCGTCATATGGATTAATGAGTACCAAACATTTTTCTTTATGAACCATTTTTTGCCAATCTACCGACGCAACATTTTTTTGTGATTATGATAAAGCCTTGACTATCACCGGTGCTGTCCTTTATTACCCAAATATATCAACCACGCGTTGCGTGCCTCATTTACCTAAGTCACGACACTCTCGTGTCTTACCCTTGTCCGCCAGGGGGCTAGGGGATCACATAACAATTACTCGTTTAAAAACCATTGCCTTCCCTATAGATCGTAGCAGCAATTATGTTAAATTCCGGTCATTAGAACAGAATGAAATATTCACACTAGTTCCCAGTTGAATCAAATTTAAACTTTTTATAGGACGACATGAGAAGATTTGGGAAGATTGAATTGAACTTAGTTAAGATAATGTCATATATTGATATGGATATTGGGTTTGGGTAGTATCCCCCACCCCGTATTCTAGGGACGCTACTCTCTCATCTGCATATCAGCCCTGGTCTTGCTTAATACTAGTATATATATGTATACAGAATCAACATGTAGAAGATGGAAACGGATTCGTGTGGTCATTCATATGATAGCTCCTATACAATAGTGTCGACCTGTTCGTCAACTTAAATGTAAACCCTTTGAATTTTGATGAATAAAAGATTTTTCTATTCTATTCTATAACAATAATAGGTAATTACCAGATGCTCTGGAGGGGACAGTTGGGTGATTTTAATACTGGAGTCAGCGTTAGAATCAGCCAGTCCCCATAGGCGTATAGAGGTGTCTCCTCCACCGGTTGCGATCAGTTTCAATTCCTCATTGACGGCAAGACTCCATATACTTTTGCCCTAAAACCAGTGCAAAGCTATTTTAATTTCTGTTAATACAAAGCCTATCACATAGACATGATTTACTTACAAGAAAGTCAAAACCACAAATAATGGGGAATAAACGGCAATTACTTTTCTAAGCAATCTATTAATTTATAATCAAAGGGGGAAAACGTAATTTTAAAAAAAGATTTTTATTAATTTCGGCTAATATAAATTTTATATCATATATTATATTATATAGGTTTTAAAAACCTATCACAGAGAAACATGGTTTACTGACAAGATTTATGTTAATTTCTGTTCATAAAAAAACATTACAGAGACATGTTTTTTAATGAAAAAAAAAACAAAAAAAAACATTACAGAGACATGGTTTTACTAACTAGAAATCAAAAGCATAAATCACGGGGAATAAATGACAACTATGTCTCTATGAATTTAAAATCAATTGAGGAAAACATTTTAAGATTTATATAAATAAAACATTGAGAATGTAAAGAAATATCAATAATCATCAGGGATCATATTCAAACGTGGCAAAACTTCTTCTAAAAAGTCCCTACCTTGTGGCCCTTAAATTTCTTTATCACGTCCCCAGAGGAGCTCCATACTGAACAAGTAGAGTCCTGGATTATAGAATTGTAATGAAAAGAAGTAATTAGGTACGGTGCTCAGAATACACAAAACTCATTCAAAAGATTTTCATCAAAATTGTCACTGTGTATATAATATATCGGGGGGGGGGGGGGGGAAACTAAAAATGTTATAAGTGTGTAGTGCTTATGCGAAAGATAGATAGATAAAAGGTACGGTAGAAATATATAAAGAAGAAAGTATATTATTATTTACTATACACGCATTGCTCTGAAAACAACGTATCTAGAGTGATTCATGCATAGTGCGTATTTCACTAGTGATTTACGTGGAGTTGTCATGGAACCAATCGGTTTTTTTAAATAAGATTACCGGTAAAATTCAAATTTATGACTCGATTTCTTTCTATTTTCATGATTGAAAGCATGTATAATAAATCTGTTAACTAACTCCTTAGTTTCAGTCGCTTAGAATATTACACTTGTTGCTACACAACTCGTGCAATATTCAAGCTCCTTCAACCAACTCGTTAGTTAAACGGAAATTACTTGTAGTATGCTATAAACTCCAGCTGAAAATAACATTAGTGTGGTGTAATACTGGTCAAAATAGAAACAATCAATCAAACAAACCTCCCCGATACTGACGATCTTATCGCCGAGATAGCAGGCATCCCACACCCTGGCAGTGTGACCATACATGACACGCACCGGTGTAAAGTCAGCCTTGTGCCACTCGTCCAGCCGACCAGGGGTTGTCCCACCCTGCACACTGACCCGCCATATCCTGATGCTCCTGTCATCCGATACAGAGCACAGCTCACCCAGTGCTTGGTTGAACGTTAGTGAGAAAATTACTCCCTGTGTTAAAGTATAAAGATATTAAAATGGCAAATAGTAAAATAATCGTAAATTCTTCGAATTGTATTACAACGGAAAATAACCATGTATCAATACACGCCCAATTAAAACAGCAATTACCGAAGTTTGAGGTTGTTGTGTTTTCCTTTATACAATTGTTGGATTTATTTTTGCCTTGTTATTATATTTTATTAAAGATATTTTCATTCAGGCTCCAGACAATGTAACCATTACGAAATGCAATATACGATGTATACGACGCATACTGGAATGACAACAATAATTACATGCATCGCTCTATAGTATTATTTTAAAGTGTGATTTGTATCAACGTTTCGGTATCGTTCCACTTCAGTAATACCAAATACATGTAATACCTAGCCTGCTATAATCTACATGCTCCTTAAAACGATGACCATAACCAATAAAACTGAAGTATGAACAGTTAAATGTCATATTTTAAAATGCTTTAATATAGAAACATGATATAACTTTCGTTTCTTTTTACTTTATTCTTTTAGGATGGGTGGACACAAAGAGTTATAGGCTCAGGGTGAGGTTTTTGCACCTGACCCGGTTAATGTACAATGAAGTGCTACGTGAAAGAGTCAATTCTAAATGGATTGATCTGAACAATCAAGTAAATAACACTAAATACAGCAATACTGCTCTTACCTGGTGACCGTCCAATCGTTGGAAGACTTCTTGCCTTTGGATAGAGTTCAGTCGTCCGCAAGCGGCCCATATAACTATTTGGTTGAAGACTGTGCCTCCAACAATCACTAGGTCATCCCAAGTAGAACCAACTAGTAACGCCGAGTATCTATTCAACGTGTCAAGGTATTGTATATAAAGATTTTTATTCAGCCATAGAACATTTTGTAACAATTACAATTTTCTCAGAACATGCTGATATGGTTACAAAATAGGAGTTCACTAAGTATAATCTGATAACAAACTTTTAGATAAGTTCAAAAAGATGAATAGAGATAATAGAATAATAATAATGTTTCTAAGAGCCTGGCACTTAGGCAATTTAAAGAAAAATAAAGAAATTCTAAAATCCAATCCCAGCGTTGTGTCTAATGCAAACAATCATAATGGGTGGATCGTTTTTATGTATATATTGAACATCCATAGGTGATATGTAGACTTGTGCAAGTCTTTCATTTTTTTAAACGAAATCTCGAAAAAATAAAAACCATCATGTTAGGGTCACTTCCCCCCCCCCCCCCCCAACTGAAGACTGTCAGCGAATGGGTATGCAACAATGACTCACCAGAGAACCAGAAACAGAATATACACCTACGACATTTTGTATGCAAACTCAAGAAATATAAAAACTGACGATTGATATTCCGGAAAGGATACAAAATGCACTTTTCCTCAGAGTGTTGAGTGGATACGACTTCCAGCGTCTTCCAACTCCAAAGAATGACGGCGTTGTGAGCAGTGGCCAGCGCAATATGTTCAGACTGGTCTGCCTCTTCCTATAGTACAGCGGCCAGAGGCTAAATTTGGGAGGGAACCCCTACCCACCGTATAACAAGCTAAATTTGAGGTATTTTGTGTAGAATTTCATGAATTTTCTGAATCTGAGGAAATAAATTGCCCAAAAGGTGGCGAACATTATCAAAATGGCCTGTTTCCATGGAAACTTGTGATTTTCTTGTATTTTAGCAAAAAATAGGTTTTTAGTGTCCCATTTCTACACTTTTATCAGTATTGTGACCAAACTTGGGAATAGCAATGTTGTATCTAAGGGTTATCATTTCCTTTCAAATCAATGACCTTGGTCAAGGTCAAGGTCACCAAATATGACCTTGAAATGTAAAAATAGCAAAATTCTGGGATGTGACATCCTATTTTCTCTTATGAAAATATGACAATAGAAGAAAATGGTAACCTAATGCATACAAATAATAACTGACATTAGGGGAAAGAAAAATAACCCATTTTTGGTATCATCGGAATGTCTGTTGCCATGGTAATCAAGCCTCACTTTTCATTCTATGCTAAATTTTGTGTAAATCTAAATTACATACTGCAGTCTATATCTTTTGAACAATTTATTTCAAAGCTACACAATTTATACATGTGAAAGGGATCCAAGTGTACTTTCATAATATATCTTTTAATTGACCTTTGTCAAGGTCAAGGTCACCATTTTCAAGGTCAAACATCAAATTTTGGTTCAAATTTGAGTATTATGTATGTATCTTTGGAACTATTAATCTCTTGTGTATACAATTTATGCATGTGATAGAACACTAGCAACACTTCCATCGGACATCTTGTCAATGACCGTGGTCAAGGTCAAGGTCACCTAATCCAAGGTCAAACATCAAATTTTGGTTTAAGTTTCAGTAATAGATATGCGTATCTTTGTAACAATTTATTTCCAGGCTACATACTTAAAGCATGTAATAGGGCTCTAAGTGCCCTTCCATGAGACATCTTGTCAATGTCATATGTCAAGGTTAAGGTCACGATTTTCAAGGTCAAACATAAAATTTTGGTACTAATTGAAGTTTTTGGTATTTATCTCTGGAACTATTTATCTGTAGGGTGCATAATTTAATCATGTGATAGGGCTCTGAGAGGCCTTCCATTAGATATATTGTCAATGACCTTGGTCAAGGTCAAGGTCATAATTTTCAAGGTCAAACATGAAATTTGGGTCCAAATTGTGGTATTAAGTAAGTATCTCCAGAACTATTTGTCTCTAGATTACACAATTTAATCATATGACAGGGCTCTAAAAGGCCTCTCGTTAAATACCCTGTCAATAACCTTAGTCAAGGTCAAGGTAACAATTTCCAAGGTCAAACCTGAAATTTAGGTCTAATTTTTACTACTAGGCATGTTTCAGTTGGCACTGTATCTTCAGATGCCATGAATTGAATATGTGACTTACTCAATATTGTTCCCTTAATCAAGAGCTCTGTATTGGTAACAATATGGAGGGTATCATAGTATATTTATGGACCATAAAGCAACATAGATAGTATAGCAGGAGGATTGGGGGGGGGGGGGGTTTATTCATGTGGTACTATAGCACTTCCCATGAGGCCGCCAGTGGCATCTCCTTAGTGGACACTGGGTCTAATAGTTCTCATGGAGCAACATAATGGGGTCAGCATAGAGGGTATTAAGGGGGTCATGGAGTAAGATGGAGGGTAAACTGATGGTCATGGAGCAGTGTAAAAGGTATAATGGGGCCCATGGAGCAGCGTAGAGGCTCTAATGGGGGTCAAAGAGTAACATGGAGGTTAAAATGATGGTCATGGAGCAGTGTAGAAGGTGTAATGGGTGCCATGGGGCAGCACAGAGGGTATAATGGGGGTCATGGAATAACATGGAAGGTAAAATGATGATCATGGAACAACATAGAGGATATAATGGGGGTCATGGAGCAACATAGAGGGTATAATGGGGGTCATGGAGCAACGTATGGGATATAATGGGAGTCAAGGAGTAACATAGAGAGCATCGTAGAGGGCATGATAGGGGTCATGGAGCAATATAAAAGGTATAATAGGGGTCATGGAATAACATAGAAGGTATAATGGGGTCATGGAGCAGCATAGGGGTTATGAATGGGGGTCATGTGGTAAAATGGAGGGTATAATGGGGGTCATGGAGCACAATAGCGGGTATAATTGGGGCTATGGAGCCCTCTAGAGGATATCATGGGGGCCATGGAATAACATATATATAAAGAGGTATAATGGGTGTTATGGAGTAACATAGAGAGGGCATAATGGTGGTCATGGAGCAGCACAGAGGGCATAATGGGTGACATGGAGCCCTATAGAGAGTATGATGGTGGTAATGGAGCACTATAGAGGGTATGGTTTGTTCTGTAATTATTATAGGGAATAATTATATATATATGTATTATTATGGCGGGGGGGGGGGGGGGTCATGGAGGGTATAATGATGGTGATGGAGCAGCATAGATGGTATAATGGGGGTCATGGGGCAGCACAGAAGGTATGGTGGTGGTCATAGAGCATCATAGTGGGTATGATATGGTGGCCATGGAGCAATATAGAGGATATAATGGTGGTCATAGAGCATCATAAAGGATATAATTGGGGCTATGGAGCCCTATAGAGGGTATGATGGGGGCTATGGAGCACTATAGAGGACATAATGGTGGCTATAGAGCATCATAGAGGGTATAATTGGGGCTATGAAACCCTATAAAGGGTATGATGGGGATCATGGAGCATCGTAGAGGGTATAATGGGGGGTCATGGAGCAGCATAGAGGGTATAATGTTGGTCATGGAGTAACAGAGAGGGTGTGATAGGGGTCATGGAGCCATATAAAGGGTATTCGGGGGGTCATGGAATAACATAGACAGTATGATGGGGGTCATGGAGCAGCATAGAGGGTATAATATGGGTCATGAAGTAACATAGAGGGTATGATGGTGGTCATGGAGCAATATAACAGGTATTATGGGGGTCATGGAATAACATAGAGGGTATGATGGGGGCCATAGAGCAGCATAGAGGGTATGGTTATGGTTATGGAGCAGCATAGAGGGTATGATGGAGGTTATGGAGTAACATGGCGGGTATAATTGTGGCAATGCAGTAACATAGTGGGAATGATAGGGATCATGGAGGACTATAGACAGTACAATAGGCATCATGGAGCATTATAGAGTGTATAATGGGGGCCTAGGAGGAGTATAGAGGGTATGATGGGAACTATGGAGTACTATAGAGGATATAATGGTGGTCATAGAGCTTCATAGAGGGTGAATGGTGGTTATGGAGCAGCATAGAGGGTATAATGGTGGTCATGGAGCAGCATAGATGGTATAATTGGGGTCATGGAGCAGCATAGAGGGTATAATGGTGGTCATGGAGCAGCATAGAGGGTATAATTGGGGTCATGGAGCAGCATAGATGGTATAATATAGTGCATGGGGCGTTGCCTCGGCATTGGATTGTTCTCTCACTAAAACCATGTCAACCAGTCGGGCTTGAAATCCTCCCACCTATGGGGAGCTTAGTTCCGCTGACGTCCATTTCTTAATGTTTGGCAATAAAAGTTACAACAACAAATAATTGGGGTCATTGAGCAGCATAGAGGGTATAATGGTGGTCATGGAGCAACATAGAGGGTATAATTGGGGTCATCCATGGAGCAGCCTAGAGGGAATAATTGGGGTCATCCATGGAGCAGCCTAGAGGGTATAATGGTGGTCCTGGAGCAGCATAGAGGGTGTCATTGGGGTCATAGAGTAAGTTAGAGGGTATGATGGGGGCCATGGAGCAGCCTAGAGGGTGTCATTGGAGTCATGGAGCAGCCTAGAGGGTGTCATTGGGGTCATGGAGCAGCATAGAGGGTATAATGGTGGTCATGGAGCAGCATAGAGGGTGTCATTGGGGTCATAGAGTAAGTTAGAGGGTATGATGGTGGTCATATGGAGCAGCATAGAGGGTATAATGGTGGTCATGGAGCAGCAGAGATGGTATAATTGGGGTCATGGAGCAGCATAGATGGTATAATTGGGGGCATGGAGCATCATAGAGGGTATAATGGTGGTCATATGGATCAGCATAGAGGGTATAATGGTGGTCATGGAGCAGCATAGAGGGTATAATGGTGATCATAGAGCAGCATAGAGGGTGTCATTGGGGTCATAGAGTAACTTAGGGTAACTTAGAGGGTATAATGGGGGCCATGGAGCATTATAGAGGGTATAATGGGGTCATGGAACATCGTAGAGGGTATGATAGGGGTCATGGAGCAATATAAAAGGTATAATAGGGGTCATGGAATAACATAGAAGGTATAATGGGGGTCATGGAGCAGCATAGGGGTTATGAATAGGGGGTCATGTGGTAACATGGAGGGTATAATTTGGGGCATGGAGCCCTCTAGAGGATGTGATGGGGGCCATGGAGCACTACATAGAGGATATATGGTGGTCATGGAATAACATAGAGGGTATAATGGGTTTTATGGAGTAACATAGAGAGGGCATAATGGTGGTCATGGAGCAGCACAGAGGGTATAATGGGTGCCATGGAGCCCTATAGAGGGTATGAGGGGGGCCATGGAGCATTATAGGGAATAAAATGGTCATTATTTAGCAGCATAAAAGGTATAGAGATCATCATGGAGCAACATTGAAGGTATGATGGAGGTCATGGAGCAACATAGAGGGTATAACAATGGTCAATGAGCAACATCTAGAGGATGTAATATTGGTCAATGAGCAAAATTTGCGTCAAAGAATGTGTCAGATGTTACTCAATTGAGTGTAATATATGCACAATATTGGTTATACTCCAGCCAAGATCTAGGTTTGAAGCCACAACAGGCTTACAGGTGAAGACTCGCCTAGCAGTCATACTTACTCACTTGACACCCCTTACTCATAGAATCACCCTATGCTATACTATGTCATTAAAATGAGCGTCATTGATTGTCATTGAATAGATCCATGCAGCCAATCAAATTAGTGAAGTAAATTCAATGCATTTGAAAAGCTGATTCCTCTACTGAAATCTATCCATGCAAATGCCATAGGCAAAACTGGCCCTCTTTTTGTGGATACGCACACCTATCATGGCTTTAATACATCTTCTATTCACAGCTCTTGTGTGTTAGATGATTATTAGGGATTACAAGGGATTATTATTAAAAATTCAGATAGAAATCTTACCTTTGTCCTTGATAATTGTGACCTTATCCTTCATTGATGAAGGTTATTGACAACATGTCTTATGAAAATGCTGTTAGAGCCCTGTCGCATATTTTAATTGTGTACCCCAGGGAGAATAGTTCCAGAGAAACCTACCTAATACAAGAATTTGGACCAAAACTTGATCTTTGACCTTGAAATGTTGACCTTGACCATGACATAGGTCATTGACAAGACATCTAATGCCTGTGCTCCCAGAACCCTATCAGATGCTCATATTGGGTAACCTAGGGATAAATAATTCCAGAGATACATAATACCAAAATCTAAAATCAAGAAAAAATGTTATGTTTGACCTTGGATTAGGTGACCTTGACCTTACCAAAGGTCATTCATATGATGTCTCATAGAAGTGATGTTAGTGTCCTATCACATGCATAAATTGTGTACGCCAGTGATAAATAGTTCCTAAGATACATACATAATACTCAAATTTGAACCAAAATTTGATGTTTGACCTTGAAAATGGTGACCTTGACCTTGACAAAGGTCAATTAAAAGATATATTATGAAAGTACACTTGGATCCCTTTCACATGTATAAATTGTGTAGCTTTGAAATAAATTGTTCAAAAGATATAGACTGCAGTATGTTATTTAGATGTACACAAAATTTAGCATAGAACAAAAAGTGAGGCTTGGTTACCATGGCAACAGACATTCCAATGATACCAAAAATGGGTTATTTTTCTTTCCCCTAATGTCAGTTATAATTTTTATGCATTAGGTTACCATTTTCTTCTATTGCCATATTTTTATAAGAGAAAATAGGATGTCACATCCCAGAATTTTGCTATTTTTACATTTCAAGGTCATATTTGGTGACCTTGACCTTGAGCAAGGTCACTGATTCGAATGGAAATGATAACCCTTAGATACATCAGTATTATTCTCAAGTTTGGTTACAATACTGATAAAAGTGTAGAAATGGGACAATAAAAACCTATTTTTTGCTAAAATACAAAAAAATCACTAGTTTCCATGGAAACAGGCCATTTTGACAATGTTCGCCACCTTTTGGGCAATTTTTTTCTTCAGATTCGGAAAATTCATGAAATTCTACACAAAATACCTCAAATTTAGCTTGTTATACGGTGGGTAGGGGTAACTTCTTAAATAATGGCTTTTTTGGCCCTTGGCCGCTGGCCTACTAGTAATCGTCATCATTTTATTTATTTTTAAAAAAATATTATTAATTTGTTTGTGTGCCAATTTTAAGTCTAACAATTAATGCGGAATTCACACACAAGAAAGAAACAGCAGTTTGTTTAATTTATAGCAAAATTACTTCTTAGTTACAACGATAATACTGTGAAATACTACCAAAATAAAAAAATAAAAATAATGTTTAATCATTTACTATAAGACAAACATCCAAACCAATATAGAACTCACCCCACCACTGACCCATGCACATGTAAGAATTCGGTCGGCGAACTCATGCTGACATTTGACTTCAATCTCGGATATGGATCTGAATCGGGGAGAACAAAAAGAGAGTAACCATACATTGTCGTATATATGGTTAGAAATTAAGGGGATTAACCACAGATTCTTGCACATTTAACTGACATATACCTGTATTAGATATCAATGATGCTCAATGGTAAAATGGGAATGATATAGGTTGACGGATTTTTCAATAGACTTAATTACCTGCTGTTCAGACTCTTGGAAGGTATTTTGATCACAGCAGCAGATTTGGCGCCATAGACAACGACCAGACGTTGCTGACTTTGTTGGATGAGAGGTCCTGAAATTATAGACGATATTTGAGGGGTAAATCAAATTCGATGCAAACAGTAAGTCTACCGTAATACTGGTACATAGAACTTAAGAAAGTATTTAATTTTATTCCTCTGAAGGGTAGTGGTAGAACGAAAATGAGAAATTACAACAACAACAACAACAACAACAACAAAGAACAACAACAACAACAACAACAACAAAGAAAGGGGTTAGCTGATGTGAATGTAAAATGTCACCAGTGTAAACTCAGATGTAATTGTAAATGGCGACAACTGACTTAGCATTTATTTCGAGCATGGAGTCATATAACCTGTACATAGTCCCCAAGAAAGTAGACAATATAGACAAAATCAAAAAACATTTCTGTTTACAAACCTGCAGTTATACCATGAATATTTTCATATGGTAGAACCTTGCATTTTCCGAGGAAGACTTTTGATTGGGGGCAATACAAATTCAAATACGGTCCCTCGCCTGAAAACCAACATCACATTTTTGTTTATACAATGGCATATATAGTGACCGACATGCGGAGATGTATAGACCCTGGAATAATTAGGAAAGGTCTACTTCAGTATTCCAAAGGGACATACCTCCCTAATAACGAGAAGATTTATAAACCCAATGTAACGTTATAACATTACAAAATATATAATATATATTTACAGGTGGTCGAGCCCCGGTAAAAGACAATCTTTACAATATAATATTATAACATAAATTGAGATAAGTAATTACCAGCGAGTAAGTATCCGTCGACGAACTTGAGGGATGTTATTGGAGCAATCAAAGACATGATGGTCCTGAAAAATATATTGCAGGAATAATTAAAGTTCTTGCCGCTGTGTCCGCTTTCACTTTTTCAGTGTTAAATTGGCTGTTAAACTTTTTTTGATCTACCAGGCTTTGTCTTTGATGTCTACATTAGTCTGACTGTCAGTATCCACTGAGAATAGTGCAATCGTACTGTGTAATGGACTGTTCATTTTTAACCACTAGGGGGAGGGGGGAGAAGAATTTTCAGGGGGGGGGGGCACCTTTTTGTGTGCAGACTCTGAGGGGGGGGGGGGGGCATCTTTTTTGCACAGACTCTGAACATGTTTGAAGGGGGCACCTTTTTTGCGCACTCTAAATTAAAAGGGGGGGGCATCTCTTTTTTGAACACTCAGAACTACAATGATGTAGGGGGGGGCAAGAAATTGTGCACAAGATTTTAAGGGAGGTCATACAATTTTGCACAAGAATCTTTCGCAAATTCTCCCCTCCCCCTAGCCCCCCCCCCAACAGTGGTTAGTTATGAACAGTCCCTAATATTTGTACTGAATACAAATTACATGAAATAACAATCGTGACATTGGCCCTGGCTATCATGCCATGATATACATCATTCATGGCGTGAACACATCCATGATCGGGTTAGTTAGTTAGTCCGAACCGGGGTGCGGACGTATAGGCCCCGGGACTTAAGGGCCCAGACGTATGGGCCCCGTGCATTTGACGTATGGGCCCCGGTAGGCCCAGCCGTTTGGACGTATGGGCCCAGCTCGGGACTTATAGGCCCCGACCGTTACAGGGGTTTTGGACTTATAGGCCCCGCTTCAAAACTTAGTGATATATTTTTTTTTAGTCAAATAATTATTTTATTAGTCAGTTTTTACTAGGGACAGTCCACTACTACCTTTAATGACTTAGGACAACCAATTTAGGGTTAGGTTTAGGGTTATTTTTGGTATGGTTTAGTATTCTTCTGGGCCTATAAATCCCGGGGCCTATAAGTCCAACGCGAGCGGGCCTTGGGGCCTATAAGTCCAGAGCTGGGCCCATAGGTCCCGGGGCCTATTGGTCCCGGGGCCTATAGGTCTGGTGTCCGGTTCGTCGAACCTAACTCAACTTAATGGTGATCGGAGTCGGACAGTGCTGTTTCGTCATGTGTACTTAGAGCGATAATGGGGCGCATCCAAATTTATCACAGAGAACATAAATCTGTATTTTAAAAAGGGTGGCTAGCAACAGAACAATACAGTGTGCTACCTTTCAATCCAATTAGAAATATAAGTGTGGTCTACTTACCGCGAACTTGCTATTAACAATACATGTGGCAGTGTTGTTCTGCGGCATAAGATGATAAGTTGGAAATGGTGAAAGTTGCTCAGCTGGCGGATAACGGTGCGTTACAACGCTACGGTGGCTCGCGGGCGGGAAAACACAAATCATGACCAGTGATTTAATCAGGTTTCATTTGAAGCATTCCTTGTTTAAAGCATATTTATTCGTCCATTTAATTCATTGTATATTTATTTAGTAGTTGATTAGGAACCCCAGTTTAATATGCTGGAGAGCCACTTTCAGGTTTAAATTACTTTTGAACAAAATTGACTAATTCGACTGTTAAAGCTGCATTCCCATCTAATTTCCTCTATTTGCTCTAATAACTTTAATTTTCTATGTGGCGGTTGATTCCTTCCAAACCCATCCGAAAGCCACCAAGATGGAATATCATACAACATTTTGACCTGTTTTTCTTTGTGTATAAGAAGTAAATCATCTTCAAATTTATAATATTCAATTATTCATTTCAATGTAAATCGGTATCCCACCATGTTTGCATCTTATTAAACTTGGAGAATCTTTGATTAAATGGAAAATTATTGGATGGCTACTATGAGACTAATAAATGGCACAATTTAACATTTTTACCCCAATTTGCCACGCAAAATACAGAAATAAAGACAATTGCAAGAGATAAAAAAAAACTAACTTCACAACGAACAGAAACTTTGAACGGGAAAAAAAACGAACTCACACCAACCAGAGGAAATGCACGTTATTTTTCAAATCTTCCACTCTGCATTGCTGAAGATCAGAGAACGAAATAATTGAAGAAAATAGATTTGTATTAATTTTGGCGCATAGGAATGCAGCTTTAACGATAAAAACATCAATATGTATGTCATTAACGATAGGATTGAAAATAACTTATTATGATAGTTTACTTGCAACTCAACTCTTAAGTTCTAAACCAAAACGCGGCACTCTTTGGAAGAACTAATTTTTAGAAAAGAACGACCGAATTGTGATAACATCTGCAATAACGAATTTTTTAATTGAATTGAATTGAAGGTAGCAAATGCATAATGACGGTAGTCAGTGATACCATGCAGTAGGGCCTACTGACGAAAAACCGGATCAAAGCAGCAAAGTAGGCCTACCCTCCAAACATGATTATATACTATAACAAAAAATCCAATTATGCGTTTTGTTATGACCCAATGTACACCGTTATATGAACAAGACCATTGTGAAAGGTATGTTGTTTATTAATTAATGAACTTTCGATCATTAAGCCTACATATAGCCTGATCATGGGCCAGAAGGCGTTTCAGTTAATATGCAAACTCATTACTTATGCATAGATCATGACACGCACCACAAAAATAGTTGTTCTTGGTTTGTTACAATGCCTATATGGGTCAGATCATCAGAAAGTGTACAATCGGCAAATCTACACATTTAGTAAATTCTGCTAAATTAGGCTGAAAAATGGCGAATACTTGGTATGTTTGATATTGCCCTGATTCAAACAATCTGTTTGGTTGTGTTGAACTGAATTTTGAACCTCATTTTTGTCTTAAATTTGGGTTATTTGAGAGGATTGGTGAAGGGGAATTGTACATTTTCTGGCAATTTCACCCATATATAGTATTATCCTGTGAGATGGAGGCAACTACATTTTTGTCCAATTCAGGAGTTCTATTTAATTATGGCTGAACAAAGCTGTCCAACTGTCCTGGTCCGGTTCATAAGTCACTTGCATGCCTATTTGCAATTGATTTTTATGTTATTTTAGATTTATTTGTTCCCTACTTCATCAAGAAAGAATAGAACCTCAAAGTCAATCCAGGATAGCCTTTATGTGGCAGATTTGAGAAGACCATTGACAGTTGTATAATGTAGTATACCTAATAATATGGTTGCTGTGATTATCACGTCAATGGTAGAGTGAATGGATGCTAATGTCTATAAGATACGATTGCCAGAATTAGCGAAAACAAAATACCTTGATACAATATAGACACCGCATAAATGCAGTGCCAGGAAAGGATAGTTTTCATAGTCTGCTGAAAGATATGTAGGCAATAAGGATGCAGACAGCTGAGTAATGGTATGAATATATCCATCCGTCCAGAGTTGTAGAGACTGAGTGAATAGACTGGGACATTGATTGATATACTCCTTTATTGGATCTATAATCCTTACAACTTGAATGAGACTCCTATATAGAGATAAGTTTTTCAGTTTCATCCTTCGCAGGTTATTTTTTTTAAACAATTCAATCTCACTCTTTTAATTACTAGCTATACATAAATATATACTCAAACCAACGAGTATAGAATGATCCATTCTGTATACTCATTGCTCAAACAGAGAAAGAAATTAGGGTGGGCCAACAAACCAGACACTATAATCAAGGAGAGTTAGTGGGTGAGTGAGTGATGGAAGCTTAACGCGGTGTTGACAGCCAGGAATTATAAGAGCGGGATGAAAATATGTACATATATGTGTGTTCATTTACCATGCAGCAACGGTTAGCACTGGATCACTATTATGTCTTCAATTGCAATGGAGTTCCCACTCTTTAGAATTACACACTGCAACGTCAAAACTGTTCATATTTTTTTTTTAAAGAATTTTATTTTCACATTTAACAGAAAAATTGCAGACAAACACTTCGCCTAAAAACGAATTCTGGCGATTTTCAAGGCAATCTGCCATTATCTATGTATCTATCATATCTAAACTACTAACAATATCCATATCAAATTAATTCAATCTTATATCAAAATTTTACTCACGAGTCAATCAATATTGATCACTTTAATATCTGTATAACTTGCTATACTGTATCTAATTTTACCACCCACTCACCCACCCCATGCACCCCCAAAATGAATTTAACTTAACGTGTTGTAAAGCCGGTGTATAACACAATTAATACAATATCTAGTTGGACTCAGCAATATCACAGAAATCCTAAAGATTCCCACATGTATACATATAACTTCTTGCTAAAAAAAAACCGGGCGGGGGGGGGGGGGGGGGCGGCAATATGCCTATAGTAGCCTATGTCACTGAATTACACCATCCATATATAGGCCTAAGCGGGAATATATGTATAGATAGACAGAGTATAGATAGATAGACGGATAGATAGATAGATAGATAGACAGATATAGATAGATAGATACAATACAGATAGCCAGATGGTGCCAAAGGTGCTGATAAATAGATAGGTGAATAGATATCATAGATATCATAGATATCATAGATATCATAGATATCATAGATATCATAGATATCATAGATATCATAGATATCATAGATATCATAGATATCATAGATATCATAGATATCATAGATATCATAGATATCATAGATATCATAGATATCATAGATATCATAGATATCATAGATATCATAGATATCATAGATATCATAGATATCATAGATATCATAGATATCATAGATATCATAGATATCATAGATATCATAGATATCATAGATATCATAGATATCATAGATATCATAGATATCATAGATATCATAGATATCATAGATATCATAGATATCATAGATATCATAGATATCATAGATATCATAGATATCATAGATAGATAGATAGAAAGAAAGATAGCTCGAGCCCATTATTTCGCCAAAGTCATAATAATTCAAGAGTTTTAATTTTAACAAAATGGAAAGTCATCACTTTCTTGATTTCAACCATGAAGCGGGTCTTCCGGCTACGCTTGGTATTAGCAGTGACTTTAGCAGTGTATACATGCAGTGTATAGCCTATAGGCTACAAACTACATATAGGCACAACCATCTCCTCTTGGTAAAGCGAAGAGGGTTAATATAAGGGCCTACACTGGTATACATAGGCGGTTGGAAAAATATATGTTAAATTCTCGTGAATATAATCTATGGTATAGCCTACACAAACCGGAAAAATCGTGTCCCATAGAAAAAACCAAGCCACCTTCAATATCTGGTACCATAGCCTACACATGTTTTTCTTTCAGCAAATGATGAAATGAATGTAATTAGGCCTACACTTACAGCCCCACAGAGAGATACATATCAATGCATCCTCCATTTTTATCTATAGCTATCTATTGGTGCATGCACGCAACGAGGTTTGGTCATGCAAACAGCAGAGTAGAGATTTATCTATAGGCTACAACATTGTATATACATGTACAGGCCTAACTCGATCCCTGGCATCCCAGTTCAATACGCCTAATTATGTATAGGCCTAGGCCTAACACTGCACTGCATAGGCCTAACCTACTTAGAACTGAGGAAATGTCAGAAAAAAATCATTTAACTCCTAAATGTACGATAGGACTACCTCCTTATGCTTAACAGCTCATATTAACAATAGTAGTATAATAATTAATATAATTTCCTTAATTAATAGCCCTACAAAGATGTTAAAATACAACTTATAGGGAAAGGGTGAATCGTGAAGTTAAACTTGTATAGTTTACAATTTAAGCCACTGAGAGATTTCATGAATCAAAAATACATCCCAGGAGGAACTGCTTCAAGAATTAAGGAGATTTATAAGCCCTTAGGGGAGTAGTGCATATCCCAGATGCCCCAGGATGTCTCCATCGAGTTGAATTATGCACAACTTCTGCAGCCAGAAATGCACAATTCCCCCGGGACAATTCCCCGTATTTCGCAACGATTTCGGTTCATTAGCTGGGGAATACCTGTTCGATGTATCAATATAACTCATAGGTTAAGATTGTCAATATGATTAAATAAATAATTGAAAACTAGTAGGCCTAATATTATTAGGGCCTACCTCAATACACCAACTGACTAAAAGGCATGATTTATTTCATGAACAGCTAGCTATATGGACCATATCGCACGTTCATGCCTTATATGAGAGTAATTTACAGGTAGGCACTAATTGACATTAAGCACAACTCGAATTCTAAGCAGAAAGCTAAATGCCAACCTATAACAATAAGTATGGTCTTTGAGAAGCTAATAAAATTATATGTGCCTAGGTTATTTGTTCACACGCGGTCTACCCACCCACCCTCCCGCCCTGACTCCCCCTCGATCTCCCGCCCACCCACTCGTGTCTCGCGTTGCATGATGGGATGCAGATCGTACTGTTTACTGGCAACATGGCGCCGACACCCGAATACGGTTCACAATAGAAACAACTTGATATGGATATATACCATCATGTCTCCTCTTAAAGGTTAAGGTGAGTGTCAGCCTGGATTCTTAAAGTTGTGTGGCACTGGGATATATCTGGAAAGCGTGTGTAACATTGGTTATAAAACGGTAATTCATTTTTTCCCATGTTCAATGTCAACACTGGACCAGCGAGAGGTAGAGCCCAACTGACATCTATGTCATGCCTGTTGTGGAGTTCCACTCCCTTGGAATCTTTGTATTTGTTTTTCTTATTGTGTGAAGGAGTGTGGGTTTTGATCTCTGGGATGGGACAATTTATTGATTATGGAAATGAAAGGCTGTCGATTGGTACTTTCAGCACGACCGTTATGGTTGCATTTATAACTCTTCGTCCTTAAACATGTGAACTGACGGGGGCGGGGTTATACTTATGGTGCCTTCACAGAATGTCTATAGATATGTTGCTTGCTCCAATGTTGACAAGTCAAAATATTGACTCTATCGTCATGGACTGGCTTAACCGGCATGTCTACCAATGCAAACACAGTCGTAGCATGTAGTAACAACTACATGTAGGGAGTTAAAGCTATGAATGGTCTAATTTCCCCCTGTAAATATATCGGCTTCATCACTCATATGCTGCCTCTGCCTCTGGCTTTGCCTCTGGCTCTGCTCAGACATCCCAGTCTTGGAACTGGAAGTTCGAGTGAAGACTATGGGTGACAGGTTCTCATCAAAGACCAGTCTTATTTACTGTTCCCCTCTTTTACACTTCGTTGTTAGAGCTTAAGCCATGCTGCCTTTTCCAAGATGTTATGTATCTTGTTCTTTACCATCTTTACATAAATCCTATGGGAAGCAGCCTGTACTTATATAATGCATCCGATGGCCTTTATGACTGGGGCTATTTTTATCTTGTCTTGATTATGATCCAAATCTATCATCATTGACATTGGATCTGCCTATATGGCAGCTATACGCTTTCCTCCTCCTACATGTGTACGGTGTATGGAAGGAAAGCCAAGATATTTTTTGGTGTATCTCAATCGCTTTCTGTTTCTGAAGAATAATGGCAATGCTATAATGTGTGTATTAAAGCTACCTAAGTTATTAAAATGTTAGCACTCACCTCAACGACACATGTGTACCGGTACGGTATGGACCGTTCATCTCTTTTAACAATGAAAATAAAATAATGTTAATATTTGCGTAGCCTACAGTACATTATACATGTACATGCCTAAACAATATAATACAGTATATAAAGCAAAAATAAAAAGATGCCATTCCGTTATATCTTGTTCCACAGTTCATTTAGCTTCAGTAGGGACCCCCTGGAAGAACTATGGCTGCCAAGAGTAAATTAGGTTATTTGTTGGACATTGTAATTTCATTTGTATTCCTGTTTGACTGGTAATATGCATGTACATACATACATATTAATACATACGTGTTGCCGTATGTATTATCATCATGGTCAAAGGCCAGACTTCAAACTTAGATTTCTTTTAAAAGTAGGATGAGCGATAACTTTCAAATTCGAACAATATTTGTATTAAAACATATATAAAGAAATGTTGGGAGGGGTGCTGCCAACCGGTTGAGTTTCAAGTAGGTGAGATTATTACTTGGTTGAAAAGAGAGATGTTGGGTTGAGTTTTTTCACTTTTTATTAGGACTTTAACTGGTATTTCTAAAGGATCAAAACTAAATTCACTTGAACCTAGTAGGGTACATTGACTTTCAGTTAAATTCTCACTTTCTAACGTTCACAACAACCAATCACCTAGTTGTTTCCAACATAATATATTATATAGCCAATATGGGTCAGATTTTCAGAAAATGTACAAGTCACCTTCACCAATCCTCTCAAATAACCCCATTTTAGGCCAAAAATGAGCTTCAAAATGCAGTTTAACATAACAGAACTGATACTTTAAATCAATGCGATCCCAAATATACTCAGATATACCCGATATTCATCATTTTTCAGCCTGATTTAGTAGAATTTCCCTAAATGTGTGGAGCTGCAAATTGTACATTTTCTGAAAAGCTGACCCATATATAGTCAACTGGGCTGGTTTAATGTAACATTGATTAGTTCTCTTATCCCATGGCCTTCAAGCCCTTGCATCCTAGATTTATTTATAATGTTCTACCCATTTACCCGCATTTTACACCATTCAAGGCTTTCATGTGGCTAAAAATAGAAACATTTTGAAAAAGTCATAGCCTATATGGCACCTACCGTTACCTATTGATCTTCTCGAATGAAATAACAAAACATATTATATTGATCGTTTGTGATTTTTAGTTCACTTGCAGCTCACATTCAGATAACTGGCTGAATAATGAAGGAAAATGGTGAGAACTGAGTTCTAAGAGTGTTGGTTCTTGTTATTCTAACTTTATTTTTCTAAATATAGAACGGACTAATCATTTATAATGGAATTCAATTTCTTTATTCTTTTCTAACACGTTGATCAAACCAAGTTTAAACTGACAAGTAAAATTAAAAGGGCATGTTCATATGATTTAAGAACTCCTTGTAATCTTTTATCCCATTATGTAGGCATGGATGTTTGGAGGCAGAAAGACAGCGAAATACACACACACATACAGACATTCACATACACGAACAGACAGATAGACTGAAACAGTGAAAGACAGAGGGAGAGGGAGGGAGAGACAGAGACAGAGACAGAGACGGAGACAGAAAAGAGACTGACAGAAGGAGAGAGACAGAAGGAGAGAGGCAGACAGATGTAGAGAGAGAGAGAGAGAGTTAGATAGACAGAGAGAGGGAGAGACAGAGACAGAGAGAGGGAGAGACAGAGACAGAGAGAGGTAGACAGATGCAGACAGAGAGAGAGGGAGAGAGACGGACAGACAGGGACAGAGACAGAGACAGAGAGAGGCAGACAGAGGCAAAGAGAAACAGAAGCACACAGGCATAGAGAGAGACAGGGAGAGATTGTATATATATTTGCCCAACACTGGCAGTAGATCAGGCCTGTTTTCTGTCAGTTGATGGTGGAGTATTTCCCGATGGGGTTACTGAGGTGGGAGTTGGGGGCGTGATAAGGATATATTGGAAAGTGAATGCGCATCATGTATAGTCGGGCACGTGGATAGGCATTAATTGGCAATCATGTTGAGTGAACTAGCTTCTAATGCCGGAGGTGTACTAGAGGGCTTGCGAACTTTGCTCACGCCATCCTTGAATTGAAATTAGACGGATGAGTTGCCTGAGCCTGTGCTAACATCCAAGTGAATAATGTATCCCTCCCCAGAAATGTCTAGTGCTGAGGCTGCAGTGTTTTCTTTTAAACATCTTTTTCCCTTGAAGATCAATATGGGGGGAAGTGATTATTCTAATTATGATCTCCTTCAATGTGTTGCAATGGACCTCTGTGTTTATTTGGCACGTTCACTTATTCTTCATTAACTTACTCACCCTGAATCATCAACTCACTCACTCACTCACTCACTCACTCACTCACTCACTCACTCACTCACTCACTCCTCAAAGTGCCAGATACCAGATCAGGTGTAACTTGCACTATAAAACAAACTGAGCGTTTACAGAATGTATTATGAGTGGTATTGCTATAAATACCCGGTAATCGTTTATATTTAGTAATAAGTAATATATTTCTAAATCGTCAATATGCAGCCTTCATTTACTAGATAATTATGGGTTGGGTCATCGGTAGATCAGTCCAGCTATTTATTAATGATGATTTTCTACACTGTAATAACACATAATACAGGTACTTGACCAAAACTCTCTTTTAGATATATTATATAACTATTTTCTGTACCGGTAACTATAGTTATTTTTGTATCGGTGTCAAAGAGAATGGGTGTGCCTGGCGATACCGCAAAATCCTATTTGAGTTTTCCTTGGTGCTATTTGCCAGTAGGCCTTCAATGTTTTATTCCGAATTTGGAGGTTAATGTATGTAAATATATGTACCTATGCAGTGTGACAGCCTGATTCATGATGAGGTGTTGACAGACATACCTGAAATTCCCTTATGTCATATGGGCCCACTCTGCATTGATTTCCATGCATTATCGTAATCCCTGGCTTTTGCCTAATCGTATGTACGTAAGGGCTCTTCTGGGGTAATTCCAAGAACGTAATTATATGTTAACTAGAATTGCTATATTGGGGGCTTTGGCTATATGGGTGAAATGGCCATAAATTGTTCAATTCGTCTTCACCAATCCTCTCAAAGAACCTCAATTTAAGACAGAAATTCGGTTCAGCATAACCGAACAGATTCTCTGAATGAAGGCAATATAAAATATGCCAAGATAAATCTAGTACTGACCATATTGCCAGTCTAATTTGGAAGAATTTACTAAACGTGTACCGCTGCCGATTATACATTTTCTGACGGTCTGACTCATATAATTATATGAAGCTTGGCTCGGGAGGGAATTTGCCCTTAGAGTTAACTCACACTATTAGTGATTAGATTATCATCGCCTTTCCAGATTGAGAGAAAATTCACTTCGAGACTCACGTCGGTTTAGTTTCTGTTTTGGTTAATTCTCTCTTTTAAAAAACATACATGGGCTACAGGGGAAAACATGTACTATACACTACAGAGATGTACCGAATGGACCCTTTTCCTTATTGTAACAACTTGAATACAAATGGAACTATTTAGCAGATGGAAGACACTTTTGAAGGGGTGGCTTATACATGTATTTGTAGTTAATTATCCAAAGGACAACTCAGTGTGGGTGCATACTTGTCCCTAAGCCTAAGGAAGCCCACCTTTAAAGGGCGAAATGTTGGACTCAGATATGATTTTCTCGATTTACTTTATTGACTTAGAGTCTTCTGACGTTTCGGACCAGTGGGTCCTTCTTCGGGTAATACTAAATTACAAGTTCTGTTTAGATATATTTATTAATTTTGTAATATACTCAATTCAGGAATTGCTATCGTCTGCTTTAATCAAATAGCCTGTACGGGTTCGTATTTCTATACTGGGTATATCATATGTTTATACTGTCCAAGGACTTCCACAGACCATGTGTGCCATCTAACAGTAGTAACTGATTGCATTTCTTAGATTGAATGTCATTTCTTCCAATGCCCAGTCTAGGTCGAAACCCTCAGATCAGATAAGGATGGTATGTCAGTGATTGGACGCCTACTTCGCTAATCGGTTTGCTTGCCTAGGACTCGGCGTTTTAATGGGAATATAATTACATTTTGCAGTCTTAATGGAATTATAATTGCACTTTGCGGTTTGAGAGGCTTTCCCTTCGTTTGAAGGGACTCTCAACTTTAGCCGATTAGCGAAGTAGGTATCTAATCACTGACATCCCATTCCTATCTGATCTAAGGGTTTGGACCTAGAATATGAGTGGAATGCGCTGCTCATAATTATATCTTGAATGATAGAAAATAATTACTGTTCTAAACAATAGTGTTTTCATTCAATTCAATTCAATGCCTGTTTTATTCATGTACAAGAAAGGTGTACGAAAAGACCCGCATTTGAAAATAAATTCCAGCGGGTTCCTGACTAGTTGGTACTGAAAGAAAAAACTTTTTGAATTGACATTATTATGCCAAAAATAAACTTGAGCGCTATTTTTTCTAGATGTCTAAACTAGGAGAGTCTATCTAGCTAGCAGTTAATATGATCTATCTAATACATTTTAATACTTTCATCGGTGATAGAAACAAAGATTAGAATAGTATCAGTCACTGTTGGCAATACATGTTTGTATTTATAAGCAAGCATAAAAGTAAAAAAAAAAGTTATTTTTTTGTGCCGCTTCATTAGTTAGTTATAAAAACCCATTTAGGCTTGTCAATCCATCAATAACAAACAAAAACCTTCCCATAATGCCATGTGCATGAGAATTGATGAGGAGGAAACGCTGCTTGGATCGTCAATTAAGAAAGTCAGTCACGTGACTCCACTGAAGCAGAATGGACCGTTAACTTCTTTTCCATTTAAGGGAATCGGTCATCAATAGGGGATTTGCATGTGCCACTCTGCATTGTATGCTGGTATGGATTTAGTTCACATGAGATACAGTCATCATGTATACACATATTTAGCATAAATAAACAGACACATTATGTTCACCGATATGTTCGTTGTGATAATGTATAAACTTCCAATAAAAAAATAAAATATCAAAATCACTTATTTGCGGGCTTGGATGATGAGCCTGTAACTGTTTTTGCCCTTGCCTGCACTATTTCAGTATTTTTGCCATGGCCCCACCCTCAGCCCTGATAATTATATAATAATAATAGGTTTTTATTTCCATAAGACATCTACAAATGTAAATATAAGTGTGGACTAGAGGTTTAATATGAAGAGATGGAAAAAAGGAGCATTTTCAGTAATGTGTACTGGTCTTCCAAGTACCCCTGAATTTGGAAAATGATCTAGACTAGATAATATACATATTATTACATATGGAACATACAAATACAAACACATTTTAGGTAAATAAAGCAAAGAGACATAAATCATAAGTGTATGTAGTGGGTTTGTCTATTGATGAGAAGGAAACTGAACTGATATGCACGAAACCCAAATGCATGAATTGATGGGAAATATTGAATTGAATTGAATGAGAGAACTTAGGTATAGCTGCTCTCATTGAATTGAGATATTATTGATACACCCTAGGTTTTGGTGGACAAATGAGCCGAGAGCTTCAGTAAAACTGGTCTTGCAGCTAAAGCCCTGCTTATAAAGCCTAGGAGTTCAACAGTTGCAGTAATAAGGCCAACAAAAATAGGTGTGTTTCCGATTTACCCCCCCCCCCCCTACCTAGAAAAACATACCCCTCCCTACCTAAAAAAATGTTTGACCATGCCTATTTTTTTTATTTCTTTTTTATTTACAAATAAAGTTAAGAAAACGCAGCAAAACAGGTTTTCCGAACCAGGAACTGTCAAAAAGCACATTTCCCTTGTTTAAAACTACTATTGTTTTAAATAGACATTTTTTTCAGTTCCTGGAAGGTTGTTTCCTGAAAAAGAAAGAAGAAAAAAAGTTACCCCCCCCCCCCCCCATACCTAGTTTTCAGCGAGATAAATCGGAAACACAACTATATTTTTTTCACCTAATACAAATATGTTCAAGCAATACAATACGTTATACAGACGGTGAAGCGTAAACAAAGACATTAGAATGTGTTTTCATCAATTCCATGCGAATCAAGATTGGAGATGGCGTACATGCAACTCCCCTATTGTCTATGCCTGCAATCTATAGCTGCCCTGTAATAGCAGTACCGTATCTCAGTCAGGAGGAAATGCCCCTTTTCCTTGCCTCCCGGCGGTTAAGATGGGCACAGGAACTAAGGTTGACAGTGTTTCCCTTTGTGTAAATCTTCCCCTGACCTCTTGATTAAGATGGATTCCATTTTCCCCCTTCGAGGGAAAACCAATCAATCGAGTTTACTTTTCGACGTATGGGCAGTATTCCAGGGTAATGTGTCACAATTAAGTTGCAAAAATGATATTTTCCAAATTGGTTTATTCACAAGATCTTCTTGTTGGAATATTCTAATGTTTGTAACATTTATTCCTTTAACTGATATAAATATATGTACCAAATTTCAGGACAGTGTATTAAATATATCCTTGCGTTCTGAAGGTCATCCTTTGGAGTACATTTAATTACTTTACTAGAAATTGTCCACCCAGAAATACTGCAAACTTTAAAAAAAAATATAAAAATATCAAACTTTAGATATATAGAAATATTTATGAGATGTCCTAATGTTTACTACCTTTGGAATCGGCTTAATCTCATCTTTTCAAATATGGTGATATCTCATTTTTTGCGACATGTGACTCATTCTCCTGTAACTCTTCACATATGGACAGTATGTGTTGAGGAGGTTTTCCTAGAAAACAAATTTGACTCAGGGTTGAATTGTTAGTGTAAAATGTCTGTCAGTTCTTGGTAAAGATTTGTCAATCGTTTGAATAATTCATAATGGAATTTGTTTTGTTTTGTTCACGTTTGGGTAATATATCTTTGAAAGTGTCTTTTCGTCAAGTCTTTGTAGCATAACACGATAGAAAACGACTATAAACTTACTCGCTTAGTTGGTAGACATTATTTTAGGATACATGTAGTAATTAATCTTATTTCATCTTTTTCAAATAACTTTTTCGCTGTCACAGTAGAGAGATGTTTTCTATTTCACATTTTTTAAATTAAATTCAGACAAGTGAAGAAGGACCAAAGTATGTCCGAAACTGTAGGCAGGAACACTAGGTCCAAACTCTCAGATCAGATAAGAATGGCATGTCAGCCTACTTCGCAAATCGGTTTCCTGGCCTAGGCCTCGGCATTTTAACGGGAATATAATGACATTTTGCGCTCTTAATGGGATTATAATCGCACTTTGCGGTTTGAGGCGAGAGGCTTTTCCTTCGGTTGAAGGGACTCTCTCAACTTTGGGCCTAGATTGGGAAGGTCCATTAAAAGAAAAATCGCATTCTCCTACTCTGTCAATCCTTCAAATCAACCTCTTTAATTCAAAGTAGGGTTAAGGAATAGTTGGTAGATCTCCTCTACAACATTTTAAATTAAAGTTACAATCACTGAACACAGTCCTTCTTTGTTTATTTTTTGTAAAATTGTACAACTTATTCTCCTATTTTTTTACATTTTAAATCTTGCCATAGTCTGCAATAGATACCAACCAGACCGTGGACTGTAAGACCTGAGTGAGCATTGTTCAGTCAATATCTATTTGTTGAATAAGGAATTCCAACCATTATTATTACTATTATTATTAATAATATTAGATATTTGATACAGGTATAGGCATTGTTTCAATACAGTCCTTGCTGATATATAATATGTTCTATATAGGATTGAGATCCCTGAAGAGAAACTTGAACCAAGTCCAAACGAGATACAATTGTTCTTCTTCCGAATAAGAAAATCAACCGCTAAAACTAGCGTTCCACCAATTGGCAGCGCTCCTACCGATCAATATATACATTAGGTTCAATATCTACAGTATTTATCTTCGCATTTGCGGTTTTGGTAAAGATCTAAGTTTTCTTTGTACAAATTTATTTATTCAGGGTGGTTTAACAATTTATAGCACGCTCATCCGTAGATGGTTTTCGTTATGCCCTGAGAATATAAACATGTTTTAAACGATATTACAGAGAGGTATGAGGGATGAAAATAAACAATCTATTAGTTAATACATAATCAGTAGTATTAAATATACCATTACACAGAATAATGGGAGATAGATCGAATGAGATGAGTTACAGACTAAGTTAAGTGTTAAACGTTAAAGTTAATAGTCTAATCTATATCTTATTATTAATTTTTGTATCTCTTCGAAGGGGAATTGATATCAATTGACCAATATCTACATGGTTCCCGCGTGTCATTAAAGTCCAACCAAAGCAGGGATGTCAGTTCTCAGATTATTGTCTGAATTCAGATATTTGAAAAACTGGCAAATTGACAAATGTCCCCCAAAATACTCCCATTTAACACCTGTATACATGTACCAAAACATTCTCAAATTCCCATTTGTCAAAATTATCGTTGGTAGCTTTGTATGGAAGTGGCTATCCATAAAGTAAATATGAAACACATTAAAAACGATTGTAATATCCCTTTACTTTATCTCCAACAAGTCATTAAAAAAAGTCATTAAAAATCATGTAAATTAGTCATTAAAAGTAATTAAATTCGATGTGCTCTGGACCGCGGGAACCATGATCTATGATTGGAGGTAACCCTAGTTAAACCATATGTTACACAATTGTTGAATAATCGTGCACAGTGTTGAGCATGTGAGGACAGACACACCCGCCGATCAATGGGTAGATGGCCAGTCTGCATAATAATGAATTCATAGCTATCGTTATGTTTATAGTGTGTTATCTTGTCTCTAGGTAATCAGCCTGCTTCATTTACTCCGATGGGGTGAGCGAGCGATTCGGGCGAGGGGCAGTCAGTAACTAACATTACTGTAGTAGTTTATGCACTTCTGCTAAACATTGGACGCAGGGAAATACATTGAGAATAGGGGAGTTCCCTACATTGGAGCATTGATACATATTCCACGCTGAACGGTGTTTTGTCTAGCAATCAACCATTGACATACATTTTTTTCGATTACAATTGCATTTTGAAGAATTGCTATAGAAAGGATCAATGCCATTCCCGGCCCAAAGATGAGAGAGTCCCTTCAAACGGAGAGAAAGCCTCTCGCCTCAAACCGCAGAGTGCCATTAAAATTCCATTAAGACCGCAAAATGTTGTTATAATCCGATTAGAACGCCTAGTCCTATGCCAGGAAACCGATTAGTGAAGTAGGCGTCCAATCACTGACATACTATTCTTACCTGATCGGAGGTTTGGTCTGGACTGGATGTTGAGATATTGTTTTCCCTCCCTGCCAGTATTCTATTTGAATTATTTGTCGTTTTTTTTAAAGTAAATTGTGTCTACCATATCCTATTTAAATGACAAAATGAAAAAAAATCACCCCTTTAAAGCTGGATTGACCCCAGCCTATTTTTCTAACTTCTCTTATGGCGAATGTGAAAGAGCCTTATTGAAAAGGAAATCTGTGTGTATACCGATACTCTATGTACAAAGAAGTAGAACCTTTAATATCCATTTTTTGAAATATTCATTTTTTGAAATATTCATTTTTTGAAATATTCATTTTTTGAAATATTCATTTTTTTGTGATTCTCAGATTGGATGGAAATAAATAGAAAATAAATAGAAAATGTTCTCTCGCTCTCTCTTTTTTTAAGGCAAATTTGCTGCTAAACCAACTTTAATACCCCCCCCCCCCCCCCCTCATCCTCTCAGCAACCGCTGCTGAGAAGTAGAAGGGAAATGAGCAGATTGAGCGGGTGAAGCGGCAGGACAAGTCAGTGTTGTCAACTCAGTGGAGGAGCTCACAACCACCTGCACTTCTGCCCTTACTCCACATGCTAATATATGGGTCTGATTGTCAGAAAATGTACAATTCAACTTCACCAATCCTTTCAAATATCCCAAATTCAAGACAGAAATGAGTTCCAAAATACAGCTTAACATAACCAAACAGATCATTTGAATCTAAGCCATACCATATCTACTCAGATTGACCTGGTATTCGTCACTTTTCAACCTAAATTAGAAGAATTTACTAAATGTGTAGAGCTGGCGATTGGTCATTTTCCGACGATCTGACCCATATACCGAATTCCTCGCCCTTCTTGACTCCATGAATGTTTGATGTGCACCACTTTTCCCTACATGATAATTAGGCTTTCTTGGTGCATATATATAATGTATTATCATTTTCTGTGAAGTGTTTCCCCGTTTACTTTCATGTGGGGTGGGAAGACGGTGGTCAATAACACACTCGGTGGATCTTTTTTGTTTTTACTTTTTTTTTTATATAAAGAAGATGCATTTCTTGCTGCCGAGCTTTTTTCTTTTCAAATTGACAATCCACTCTTGGTGATTAGCAATTCCTGGTTAATTGTCTAAGACCGATCTGTGATAGAATGACACTATGTCCTGACTGGGGGAGATAGCTGGGGCTCGGCTGCAAATGAATGGCTCTAATCCATCCACCAAGAGTAAGTCATTCCGCTATACTGAATCATTTGTATAGACTTCAGCCTTCCCCCTCCCGCCTTAGGGATGGATAGTGACAATTCAATGTCTCACAGTGTTCACAGAGCATTTTTATATATGTGGGTCAAATCGCCTGAAAATGCACAATTCGCCTCCACCAATCCTCACAAATAACCCAAATTTAAGACAGAAATAAAGTGCAAAATACAGTTCAACATAACGGAACTCAACTGATATTATGAATCAACTTAATATCAAATATAATCAAATATTTATCATTTTCAGCCTGATTTTGCAGAATTTGATCAATGTCAATTGTACATTTTCTGACGATCTGACACATATCTTAAACTATAGCTCTACAGGTACACTTGAAATCCCATGTCTTTGTTCTGAAACACACAAACCATGATGTTCATTTCTATGGCTGTGCGGTCTATATAAAAAAATTAAATTAAAGGGGTAATTTAAATCGCTGGTTCTATTGTGTTTTTCTGCTTAAGAAATATTTTAATTCGAAGCCTTGACAATGCAAAGAGTAAGCGGTTTGAATGTGCCTGTCTGCGAGTCTGGGCTCGTCTCAGTTTCTGCACTATCTTTAGTCTACTCAGCCTTCAAACAAATGTACCAGAGTCATGTCGGTTTGTGATTTACCCTCTCCGCTATCCTTAGAGGATGCATCCATGCAGATAAGCAGAGAGTGAATCGAATCTAACCAGGGAAATAGCTATCATAAATATGTCCCGTCTCAGAATGCTCTTTCATTCGAGTTTTTGCTTGCCTGTGATTAATTGGATAATTTTATGGCAATTTGGCGCGGGAATACGCTTATAAATGAATGATATTTCTCTGCAAGTGCCTTTCAAATCGGACCAGGCGGTCTTTTAAAAAGCCACGTATTGAGCTCTGTCGTGAATTATTGTGCTATACGGCCCCAGCTCATTATTGCAAGAGTTATTCCTTGCCATTTTCATGTCAGGGAGAAGTCATGATCGCCTTCACAGGGATATACATTACGAAATATTTAGTTAATTCTGTATCAAAATCTTAAGTATACATTTCAATTCTCTTATTTAAAACGAATGTGCCATGTACATACGTTTGAAATACAGGATCAGCGAAAGACATGCAGTATTTAGTTTAAAGAATACTTCTTGTCTGAATTAAAGTTTTTATGCTACATAACGTCATTTTAATGTGAACACTTTTCTAGGGATACATCTATCATTTGGGACAGAAAGACCTAGATACTCTGTCTAGGTCCAAACCCTCAGATCAGAAAGGAATGCTATGTCAGTGATTAGACCCCTACTTTGCTAATCGGTATCATGCCCTAGGACTAGGCGTTCTGATGAGAATATAATGACATTTTGCGGTCTTAATGGAATTATAATGGCACTTTGCGGTTTGAGACGAGAGGCTTTAGTTGTGAAATATTTGTATGACAGATTTTAACAGAATCCATTCCAGGATGCACTGTTACACACGTGCGCAGTGGCACATGCAGATCCCCTATTAAATTAAAGATTACCTTTTTTATCGCTTTCTAATTTCTTTTAATATATTCGTGGAATGTGACTGAACACCTGGGGTTCTCTGGCTTGGGTGAAAGCGATCTTCAGATATTTTTGCCAATCCAGTTTAAAACGTAATGCAGTGTCTTGAAATTGAAGTTATTTATTGACCAAGAATATAAATTTAATGGCTGGCTACTGGCGTTAGGGCGTATTGGGCGAGGTGGGGTCCCGGGGGTCCTATTAAACATTCGTGTACTGTTTGAATTATTAATACCTCTATGGACGAAAGCTTCTGATACCGTCTACCCCGGGTCTCTTCATTGAGTCAGCCCTCGTTATTCAAAGTATTTGTCCTTTCGCCTATTTAACCAGGTTTTAGAGAAAAAATAATCTAAAAAACACATGTGGATATTCATTCAATTCACTGTAAATTTATATAAGCGTCATATTCCAAATGAATAGTGAAAACATTCTGCCAAAAAATATGGAAAAAAAGTAAATTATAAAAATCAAAAGAACAGTTGTTACAAATAATTCATATGTGACTGAAGGAGGCCATATATATATACATTTGTAAAAGGTCGAAATATTGGACAAAGCCAATCCGACAGAAAACAACCCATACGTATCCTACAGCTTGGTCTTCTCTTTAATTAAACCATTGATATTCCAAGTAAAAAATATTAATTTACTCATATTGATGGATACAGGGATCACAAACGGCTTAAATCGTGGCACCACAACTTGAAAAAATGTTGTTTGCTTACAAACATTCATTGTCTTATATTTCATACATATTAGGTCAACTTATTTTAATCAGTATAAAATACAAAAAATGATTGAAAGCTCAGTTAAACATTGGTTTATTTTGTAAGGTCATGGGACATATTTTCGTGTATGCTGTATGCCGGCCTTTATGCAGTGTCTATGATGGGTTGCTTCTGACATCCTTACCGTTACCTCGCTGCCATACCGACAAAATAAGATGGTATTTTTATTCCATTACCATAGTAGTTCATCATACATCATATTAAATACCGTATATCATATTCAGATTAGATTAGCTAGATTAGATAACCGTTTATGTCTATTCAATTTACATGAGATCAGTGTAGGGACAATCCTAGTATGTAGGATTTTCATTGTCCCTAATTCAGTCTAGGCCCAAACCCTCTGATCAGATAAGAATGGTATGTCAGTGATTGGATGCCTACTTCGCTAGTCGGTTTCCTGGCCTAGGACTAGGCGTTCTAATGGGATTATAATGACATTTTGCGGTCTTAATGGAATTATAATGCCACTTTGCGGTTCAAGGCGAGAGGCTTTCCCTCCGTTTGAAGGGACTCTCTCATCTTTGGGCCTAGACTGAGTAAACATATTTAAGTTTTTGTACAATATAATTTCATATATACAAAGCTTGTGATATATATTAAACGTTTGCAGATGCGCCTACATCTAGAGAAGAGAATAATATTTGTATGCATTTTGCCATGTGTCCTGGATTCCTCCAAAATCCCTGTCTTAGGATTCATTATAAGTTGGACGAGATAGATTGGAGAAGTCCTGGACTTCACATGAGCCTTCAATATTTAGTTGCAGTTGGGCGGAGTGTTGTGTGAGAGAGATGACAAGGTTGGCCTTCCACCAACTGACTTCCTACCCTGTTTAAACCTGGCCATGAACTGTGTTGTTGAGAATGAATTGTTTCCAGACACTTGATTCCACTCCATCTGAGCCTCTGCAGCTGAGCTCTTTCATGTTATATTTAGTGCATCTATCTATCTATCTATCTATCTACCTATCTATCTATCTATCTATCTATCTATCTATCTATCTATCTATCTATCTGTCTGTCAATCTATCTCTCTTGTGTCTGTCTTTCTATATTCATCATACACGCATTGCTGTGAAAACAACGTATCTAGAGTGATTTACGCATAGTGTGTATTTCACTAGTGATTTACGTGGGGTTGTCATGGCAACCAAACTATTTATTTGACTAAGATTACTGGTAAAATTCAAATTTATGACTCGATTTTTTTTTTCTCATTTCATAATTGAAAGCATGTATAATAAATTTGTTATCTAACTCGTTGGTTTTAATCCCTTAGACTATTGCACTCGTTGCTACGCAACTCGTGCAATATTCACGCTCCTTCAACCAACTCGTTAGTTAACCTGTATATAACTATCTATCTATCATATAAAGTACACATGTACATTATACGTATATTATATAATATATAAGTATAATTTTATTTCCAATTGTAAAATATGGAGATCTCCAATGAAGTAAGGGCTCAGCTTGTTTTCTTTATGTTGATATTTATTATTCAAAAATAATTTCAATTTTCAACATCTTACATTCAACATATGGAAACTCGACAGTTCTTCCTGGGTGCCCAAATATTATATTTGTTTTTATTGGCTATTGGTTTCTTTTTATTGGCAAGTTTTTTTTCTCGGGCAAACTTGCTTCTATGCAAATTGACATTTCTTCCTTGAGAAGAAGAAGGAAGTAGTTTTTCATTCCTGCTAAATAAGGCACTTAATGTCTCATGTTGATCTAGCGTCACGTGGCACGTTGACTGGGTGCCAAACCACACACACACGGTGGTTAATGGGCCAAGTCTTCTGAAAATGTACAATTGGCCTGCACCAATCCCCTCAAATAACCCAAATTTAAGACAATAATGAGGTTAAAAATACACTCCAACATAACCAGACAGATTTATTGAATGAATACTATACAGATTACACTCAGATATACTCAGTATTTATCATTTTACACTCTAATCTATCAGAATTTGAGAGATGTGTAGAATTGTAGATTGTGCATTTTCTGAAAATCTGACCCTAATATGAAACGTCTTGAGAATCGCGCACCTGTCGTGGGTAGTGTACTCGCTTTACTCAATGCAGATCCTCCCCGCTTGTCTCTGGCTAGCTTCATTGTTGGTTGCCATGGAGAGAACCCAAGCTTTGTCCGTGGCGCACCTTCCCAGTAGAGCCGCCATGGAACACTTAGAGCACAACTTGTGCAAGCTTCTTATAAATATACACAAAGCATGCAAGGCTCTGTCCACCCATCAGGGAATGTGGTACCTTCCCCGCCTCCCTCTCCCCTCTTTCTTCTTCTGCTTGACATTGGGAATTGAGCCAACTTGTTTGAGATGTTGTTACTTCTCTGTCTTATTTGTTTTGACAAGACAGTGATAGAGCTGTTGTTCCCTCTCGGGATATACATTCTCTAATCTGTATTATTATTTTTTGCTTGCCAGGCTAAAAATATCTGTAGAGGGAGAGAACAAAATAGACAGACAGAGAGTCTAGAGTGGAGGAGGAGGAGGAGGAGGAGTTGGAAGAGGGGGCGATTCTACTGCATACATATATATATATTACCCCAGTAGAGAGGTTGGAGTTATATTATAGTCGCACAGATTTATAGTTATTGTCATGTTTAGCCTCTAATAGAGGTACCGCCTGTTTGGAAATAAGGCAGTGGTCATAATGTAAATGTAGTGTAATTCCACAACGCCACATTTGGATCTGCGTCATATTGTTGGGAGTATTACAAAGTCAAGCCGAGATCAAACGATAGGTTGGGTTTTAACTCGACCCCCATACATAGGATCCGCTGGAGCTGTACCTGCCCACTGGGGCCTGATCGCCAACTCAGACTACGTTTTAGGATTAGCATGATTTGAGCTCTAGTTTGGCGGTGGTTGTGCTGGAGAGGTTCGAGAGGACATTTTATACATTGGCAACATTCTAGACTTAACACAGCTTTTCTCTCTAGGCACCCGTCAAGCAACAGGTGGAGTTTTAATATTGCGCCGCCTTGACTGATCCGAACGTTCTCCTCTGAGTTCTCCCTCTCTGTGAGTGTTTCGGTCTTACATGGGCGACATGGATAACAATAACTACCGAGTTAAACTTGACTTTTAAAGGAGATTTTAAGCCAGTGTTCCAAGATTATTTCAATGAGGAATATCAAGAGAAAACACACTGAGATAGTTCTAATTACCACTCTGGTATATATATTGGGATACATAAGTAGTCTGGAGCTTTTTTGTAAACAAAAAATCTTTTGATTTTTGGTTTCCAAATATGATCGCAATTCTGCAAGATAGCTACGGACAAGGTCCTGTACCACATAATACTATTCAGGTGATGTAAACAGTTCATTTATTCTTTCTTTGTTCTTTTGTTAGCTTTGCTAAATGAAAATCTTTCTCAATTATGTTTACACTGCAAATTGCCTTGGTACGAAACCAGGGCCATTTTATTCATACCGTTAGCTCCAGGTAGGGTCTTAGTCAATGCCTCCACTCCTTGCACTGGCCGTAATTCAATATTGGCACAAGGAAAGAGAAGACAGTCTAGGCCCCAAAATGAGACAATCCCTTCAAACGGAGGGAACGCCTCTCGCCTCAAATCGCAAAGTGCCATTATAATACCATTAAGACCGCAAAATGCCATTGTATTCCCATTAGAACGCATAGTCCTAGGCAAGGAAGGAAACCGATTAGCGAAGTAGGGGTGTCCAATCACTGTCAGACCATTCATTCTTATCTGATCTGAGGGATTGGCGGGGGGGGGGGGGCACAATCTTCCCCTATTGGTATCTCCTCAATGATCGCTTCTACCAACAATTGTGGATAATATAATTGGATTACCGTGCAATGCATGCTCTCATGTCTTGCATTTAAAAATCATTCTTCATGTCAAGACTTCCATAATATAATTGGCACAGGTTTTTCTTGTTAGATTTTACTCCAAGCACAGGTAGAAATCAAATTACTGATTTCCAAGGTCGGGACAGGTTATCATAGCTCGTCCAATCTGAGAAGTATTCGCTCCTTCTCGTCTCTAATACTATCTCCAGAAGATACTCTCGACCCGGGAGAAATCGATGCAGTATTCAGTTCGATCTTCCATGCGTAAAAATACCCCAGCGTCTTTGAATAGACACTGTGGGACGCAGAGGGAGAATTCGTTTATAGCGGAACTTATGCATGCTGTCTGCCTTCCTGACTCGGGAAACAGATACCTTGCATATTTTAAAGTCGCTTTAGTTGATGCTCCTAAAACTGATTATTTTGCAGAGCGTATTTGATTTGATTTGAAAAATGTTTATCAGGCTGAAGAGATTTAACATTAATAGTTAAATAAATATCATGCAAATAACGCATTTCTGACAAAACAGAAATCTTTGTGTGCATCGTTATCCTTCAGTAAGTAATATGTGTTGTTACAAGTGGGTTTCCGTCGAGGTAACATGCAATGTATTGAAAAATGAAGATTTAGTAGGCTAGTATAGGTATCCATATATATGACACAACGAGGTATAACAGTGTAGAGTAATATGGATCACCCTAAAGTGAAGTAAAGGGTTTATGTTGGACTCAAGTCATTTGACAGGTTTTGTCATAGGTACAAAATCTAGAAAATAAAAGAGGATGAAATGAAATCACGGTTTTCTATCTGGAACTCAATGTTTTAACATAAAGGAGCTCATAGAGCCCAGGTCTTTATTCTAAACGAATCCCTGCCTTAAAAGATAATCATTTTGTGCTGATAATGGTTTGGTTTTCGGGGTAGATTTGTTTATTAACTCGAATCAAACTGCACTATTACGCAAATGGTCTTGGCTTGTTTGTTACATTGGATTGTCTCTGTGTCCACTATTTCCCACAGTGTGGTGCTTTACTACTTCCTAGAAGCTGCAATGGGCAACAGTTAGTACATTGTTAATCTCGTAAATCCTCGTGTCGCCTTTTTGTACCAATGTACAGTCAGTGTAGCTTATCGTGAAGCGAATGGGGCGTGATATCATCCTGCCTTTAAATAGAAAGAATAGACTAAAAGCCAAGTACATCGACATAGATAAGACCATCCTTAGTTACCAATATTTCAATGGAACAAATTATTCGAAGAAATGGTGATTATTATAAATATTTGTTGTGTACTAAACAACACATGCACTCGCTAACTAAAGCGCCTCTAATCGTGAAATATCTTAAGTAGTTTAACTGTTTAATCCGTCCAGTTGAGTGTTAGGGACTATGTATGGACCAGATTTTAATTGTGTGTTTGGGATTGTATGTACTTAAGATGTCTCCATTCAACACAAAGGTCCGTATGTGTGATGAAATCGATTACTTTTCTTACTACGCGGTCGTCATGGCCTTCAGTTATCAATATCAGAAAGGTTTCAGTTTTTGAATAATGAATTTGATATAAATTGTATCGGAAGTATTGCAGATATATCGACATATAGAAATATGCATATATAATTTTTTCTAAAGTTGAAATAGTTACACCTCCAATATTTCATTTAATTCATTAAATTATTTCACAACTTATTTACACTATGAAGAAAGATTTGTTGGTTACTTCTGCACTGAGCTGCACTAAAGCCATGGCCCAGCCAATATTGACCTTGCTTTCACTGTGGGAGCCTTTCCTCTTCGGTGCACCCTTTCTTTGATATCCAAGCCCACTTATATATGTTTCACAATCCTTCTCTCTATTTGCTCGCCACACAGTCAATGACTACTACTAATATGAAATTTTCTTCTTTTTCTGTCCACAGGATGTGCCACAAATTGCAATGCCACGCGGATCCTTAGGGCGCTTGCCAACGCTATCCTCGATTGGGAAGTCTAATCATGTGGACGAGGAGGAGCCTCCAGAGATCTCGGACAGCGATGATCTCTATTATCCCCAGCGACGTGACAGCGACGAATATTTCTATGAGCCGCCGCACGCGGACGAAACAGCCAAAGCGCTAGCCAAGGCCTTCAAGATCCTCAACCCGTTGAGCCATGTGTGTAAGAGAGGTGTAGAGCAAGGCTCCAGCTTCTCACACTGCAAACAGGCTGTCATCTTCGGGCGGAAATATGCTGAACTTCGACAGCTCATGGAGGCCAGAGCGAAGCTTCGCCTTGTGCGCGACTACACATCGAGGATCAATGCTGCTGCCATGTTCGTCCGCGATCTTGAGACAGTGGCGATGGAGGAGTTCCAAACATGGCATGACATTTGTCATGATACTCTGACAGGAACGCCACAAACTCGGCTGGATTGTCTGAGCTCGGTCTGTGAGGATTTACGTATACACATGAACCACTGGAACTCCATCAAACAACTCACTCACACAGACCGATGGCTCCGACCTCTCCTGCCTAGCCTGTGCTTCGAGATGGACGCGGTCCGACAGAAACTGTTCCATTTGAGGGACCATGCCATCTGGTGGATCGACCGGTTGATACGAATAGGCTTGCAGGTTTTGGCTCACTGTGATCTCGAACGGTTCAGTCAAGATGCATTGTGGAGCATCACAAGAGGACTGGAAGACTTCAATAACATTGTGGTGGCAGTGCGGTTTGAGAACCTTCAGCAAAACATATCAGTTACCTCCTTTTTCCCCAACAACTGCTCTGCTAATGTGATCGAAATGGCCACTTCAACCCTGGATCAGGCCAGCAGCCAGGCTGGACTGTCCCCCTCAACCACTGGTGCTCACTACCCCTGGGGACTGTCCTGCTCCCAGGCGGCCGTTGTTATGAACTCCTATAGGAACTTAGGGGAGAGCATCAAGCCCATCCCCTTCATCCGTGTACTTAATATACTGAGCAGTGAAAGGTCAAAGTACGCCGCCATCATGGCCCACCGCATCTTCACCACCAATGACGAGTTTGTCAATCTCACCCAGTGTAGGTTAGAAGCCTATATGTGGAATGAGAGGGAGAACAGTCAGTCACCTCCCAGTAAGAACCAGAGCAATGGTGGTAGTTCGACGGGTGGTACCAATAGTAGCATCAACACCTCTGATTACCACAGTGGTACTGCTACTTCGGGCAGCCATAGTACTACAACCAATAACCAGCCATCACACCACTCCACCCGGTTTATTGTTGGCAATATGAGGGTGCCTGATCTAGCCAAGGAAATGTCCAACATCGTCGAATTCTCCCAGAGGGAGTACGAGTTTGCTTCCAAGTTCCTCCATATTGTGTGTAGTTCTACAAATTTGTTGAAAAAACCGAGCACATCACAGCAACGCAACAGTGCTGCCCAGAACAGAGACTCACCAGTGTCCTCCGCGGCCACGCCGAGAAACAAGGACCGGGACTCCACCAATGTTGTGTTTGACCTGGGTGGTGAACAAGGTGGTGGCCTCACCACCTCCACCACCACCACCACCACTACAGGGTCTGGCGACCCCAAGAGGAAGTCAGTCTCCTGGGGGGACACTGTAGAAACCTCTGTGAAGCAACAGCTGACTCAGAAGTACATGGACTTGTTGTGGCAGTTTTGTGGCAGCCATTTGTATGAGTTTTTTCATGAACCTATTTGGGGCGGCCTCGACTCTGTGCAGGGACAGTTGGGTCATGTGGCCGTCTGTCCGGACACGGTCATTATTTTAGTAGTGAGAATGATGCAGCAGGTCTGCTTGACAGCTAAAGGTAAGCACAGTGCCACTATATATTAGTAATAATTGTTTAGTATTAATTAATAATAATTATTGTGCCGAGTCACCTCCTGCCTTCTCTAAGGACAAAAAAATAGGTGTTTTCCCATTTATATATGGCTGAAAACTAGGTAGATCTAGGGCTTTTTTAAAAAAAAAATCCACCTTCTAGTAACTGAAATTCTATTTCGTAAGAATAGCTGTTTTAACAAGAAAAATATACCTTTTAAAGGCTTTTTGGTTATGAATGTTTCCCTGCTTTAATCAGCTTTTGGGGGCTCAAAAATTAACGGGAAAGCGTAAAGTAAAACGTATTGTGGACGACTGGACTAATAGAGGTACTCGTACACAACGTCTCAGCACTCGTCCACAACCTATCCAGGATTATTCTCCACACCCCTCGTGGTGTCCTCGATTAAATTAAAATTAAACTTCACCTCCCCTACGGTACGTCTCGTTTAATTTGAAAATTATAGAAGTAAAAACAAGATAGAGCTTTTTATCTTAATGTATGATAGAGGATAGAGTTCCATAAATGTAACATATAGGAGAAACAGAGTTCGCTGCCACCCTACACTGTTGTCCCTACTCTCATCTCTCACTCCCCCACCCTCTCTCTAGCAGCGGAAAATAAGGAGAGAGTGCGGAAAAGTAAGATGAGAGAGGGGTAGGGAGAAGAGAGCGAGCACAAAGCCCTTACTACGATCGTTGTGTCAGGGTAAAGGGTGGGGGGATGGGGGCCCAATTATCAAGTCAATTATATAAGGTTAATTTTGTAAGTAACCAAATATTTCATCTTTAAAATGAATAATGATTTGATATGCACTCAATTAAATAATACATTCTTGAATATCTAGGACCATTCAATTTAGTATGGTGGGAAATCATGTGCAATACTGGTATATATATTAATATGACAAGGACATTAATTTAAACTCTACTTTACATCGTTACCCTTTTATGTTACTACATCAGTGGTAACAGTTCCAAATTCTAGATACTTTAGGATAATTGGGGGTACTATGTACATGGAAAACATGTCAAAAATCAACATTCTTTTCTGCGTAAGTATCTAGTGTCGCACCAGTAGATTATGGAAAGCACTGTCATTTAGGTGAAAAGATAGTTTTGGTCGTTTTCAATATAAATTTAGAAAAAGTCTTATAGTATGCAATTTCAGAAATGATAATAATTGCAAATGTTATAATAAACGATTCCCAATAGTGAGAGTTATGTACCGCAGAATCCTCCACGTTCATTTAAGTGGATGTAAAAAATCTATTTTGGCTAAAATACTGGCTAAAAATATTATTTAAGACCATTCAATTCGGTGTCGTTAAAATTATATATCACCTGTGCGTCATAGAAAAATTGATGAATACTAAAATTTCTGGAATCGATCATATATTTATATATCTCATTTAATTTATATATATTTTGTAATGCAATTATGGGAAATGCTAAGTGAATTATCGGCCACAAGTAAATCAATATTAGGTTTTCTAGTCTCTTGAATGACAACACATGTTCAGTAAGACTTTAGTTTCTCATTGTGACTTGTTACTCTTTGACGTAGTAGACAGCCTGCATGAAGGGAAACAAGATCTGCGCAAACCTCATGGCAAATTATACATGTAAAAAAATCTATTAAAACTCTATACGAGACGGCGTTGACTGGAGCCTCGTGTCTGGGTCGGACAAGCTGCAATTGAGTCCATGCTATGAGATGGAAACAAATCTCAATAGTACGGTAATATTCTATATATAGCCGCACAACAATAGCATGGTAAACTCCACTAGGGACCTTAGACACGGGGCGGGAGTGGCTTTCTGTGTAGCTTAGTCGATGAACACGCATGGAACAAAACTGTTCCTTCCCTCCATTTCCCTGTTCACCAAAGGGATATATGCTTAAAAGCTACCAACTGGTCACTTTCATGTTTGGGGACAGTTTGTCAATAATATCTATCCAGCTTTAAATACAAATTAATCAGTATTTAAAAAGGATATACGTTTTTAATATAGCACTAACATTCCCAACATTAGGTAATTTAATAATTTCGTTATAAAGGTTATAATAATAGTAAATTTACCCAGCTTTTGTTTTGAACTGCTTTGCTTTCCATTGGATGGTCGGTGCCTTCCGAATTGTGATCCAGATATTGAACAAAAAAAGGATAAGAGTTTTATTGAAAGGGGGCATGGAAGATAAGGTGCTATCAATCAGGTTCCGGCCCTCCCAGAGGGTATCCACTCTACCGAGCCCAGGCGCTGTGGCTCTAGTCCATCAAGTGAAGGCCTAGCCACCGATTTGCCTTTGCTATATGCATGCCTCCTTTACCGACTCTGCGTGAATTAAAGTTTATCCAACATAAGCTTAGGCCCCTTCCACCTTTATCGCTGACGATGCCATCAGTTAGAAGCAAGTACAGAGAGAGAAGTGATTCTCAACGCTTGCATTATCTTCATTGCCATGTAATTGGAAGAGGGACTTGTTTTCATAGCTCTAGGTTAGTTGAGCGAGCGAGTGAGTGGGAGTGGGAGTGGGAGAGATTGAGAGTAAATACCCCTTTCTCACTAGTAAGTTGAACCTGATATTATCTCTTGAGTTGTAGTATCTATAATTAATTATTGACTATTTTTGAATTCAAAATCTGTGAGACTGCGAACAGCATTCGCTTGGGTGTAATGTTTAAATGCAGAATAAAAGATTTAAAACAAACATACACAACAACTCTAAGCGATTCCAAAGCTATCTCTAGAATCCACCAACCCTAGGCTAGTTAGATTCTAGAAATCAATTCGATTTTCTTGGCTTTGCCAATGTTGTTTGTAGTGTGAAGAGGGTATTTGTGAGAGTATCTGTGAGTGAGTGATGTTTTAGTATAGGTTTGCACTGGCAACTGCACTGGGTTTCTAACTCATTCATTACTTCTTTGGGGATGTTGAAATATAATTCTTTTCATTTTATCGGAGAACTGATTTTGAGAAGTTTTGACCTTGCTCTGGAATATGAGTGTTATTTGGGTTCCTGACGAAACTAAATATACTGCACAATCAGCTTGCAGTTCAGCGTTGCTTCATGCAGTAAGCATAGAAGATGCTATAAAGTAAAATGTATTGTACATGGCATATCCCTCAATTGAGTAAGATGAAACTAACATATTGGTGGTATTGGGTTTTCCTGTATCCTCCCCCCCCCCCTCCCCCTCCTCCTCCCCCTCCCCCTCCTCCCCCTCCCCCTCCTACACCGTACCCTTCCTCCTCCTCTCCCTCCGCCTCTCCCTCCCCCTCCCCCTCCTACCCCTCCTCCTCCTACTCCTCCTAACCCCTACCCCTCCTCCCCCTTCTCCCCCTTCTCCCCCTACCCCTGCTCCTCCTACCCCTGCTCCTACTCCCCCTGCTCCTCCTACACCCTACCCCTGCTCCTCGCCTCCTACCCCTGCTCCTCCTCACCCTACTACTCCCTCCTACCCCCTACCCCTACCCCTGCTCCTCCTCACCCTCCTACTCCCTCCTACCCCCTACCCCTACCCCTGCTCCTCCTACCCCCTACCCCTGCTCCTCCTACCCCCTCCCTCTGCTCCTACCCCTCATACCCTGCTCCTCCTCCTCCCTGCTCCTACCCCCCTCCTCCTGCTCCTCCCCCTCCTGCTCCTCCCCCCCCTGCACCTCCCCCTCCTACCCCTACCCCCTCCCCCAGGATGCGGGGACCAGACTCGACCCTGTAAGGTGTAGCAGTTAGGCCGCCAGCTTTATGTTGAGGCTATTTCTCCTCTTCATGTCTCTATAAATCATCCGTGCGCGTCTAGTTCTCTGCCCAGACGATGCTCTACGCTACCATTTCACCCAGTCCCTATAATATTAAGTATGGCCTTACATATCTTTAAATAGAAGCGAGATCATCCCATCACTCTCTCTGTCTGGTTCTTGGTGGTTCATTTATATTGGCGCACTATGGGATTATTCTCTGAGGTGTTGAACATTATATAAGATTATATCATCCAGCGATTATGTTCTTAGAATTGGGTCTCCATAATTACAATTATAACGGTTAAACAATTAGAGTTCACGACTGTAAAAGGTCTCATAAATAATTATGTTCAGTAGAATTTATAAACTATAACCATTATTTGTTTGTATGACTTTTTTTTGACATATTTTATTCAGGTATATTAGTTACAATACAGCACGCTCACCCCAGGGGTGCTTTGCGTTGTGCCCTGTTGGGAGTCTAACATCGGGGTTTCAATAAAAAGATTTACAAAATGTTTTTAACATTTTTTTTTATATAAAAAATATCATTATTAAATTATTTCATTTCATGCCAATAGTATATCAAAGAGAAATACACATAGAGATCTATAAATCCTTATAACGAAAATCATGGTGTAACAGAAACGTCTTGACAACCAATGATATAAGCTTACCAAAACCCTTTGACGTTAAAATTGTTTTCTTGACATTTGCCCCCCCCCCCCCCGTTAAAACAGTAACCAACGTTGTCACATATATTAGACCGGCGTAACCTTTTCTCTAAACATTGTTATAGTCATAACTTATGCTTAGGTTGTTGGGACGCCTCATACAAGTCGGCTGGAAGGTTAGCTGGTGTTTTCTAATCCATAACCGTCGGCCCACCTGCCAGCTACCCCCCATAATAGAGTTAAGTGGGAAACAAGAAAAAAAAAGTAAGAAGCAACCTGTATTTTGAAAATACAGTACTTTACAAGACTGATTATGGCCACACAAGACATATAGCTCGTACTTTTGGTATCGGAAAAATGCTAGTCTTGTGCGTATATATATTTTAAAAGTGTATAATACAGTTATACGTTATAGCATGCCAAAACCTTATAAACATTGACTTCAGTGCTTCGCATGTTAATGTTAATTCAGAGCACTTACCGATATGAACGGTATGCACTGCCGTATGTAGTTGGTGACTGGGTAAAATCTATAACATATCCCTACAGACCTTACACTCGGTGGACTCATACTGTAGATTTTGTTTTTATTTTAGGCCAACTTATATTTAAAACATCGTCTTTTTATCCTGTACGTGCAGATTGGACTAACTTTATTTACTAGCTTAATTGTATTACAAAACATCTGTAGACATGTATTACAGATTTTTTTCTGTCTTGCTTTTCACTCATTTTCCTTTTTTAGAATTTTATAAAAAGAATTTGGTCCAGCTGACTAAGCTTTCTGCTCGTGTCGTGTATTATTTTTTAATGTTCACGGGAATTTTCTTCTTTCTCAATTTCGATTGCTCTGCAAGGACAAATCTTTATCAATGTTTTATCGTATCTTTACTTATCAGATTAAACGATTTTTCTAATGAAATGCCCTCAATTAAAGAAGTCCTCGCCTTTATGGGTCAGATTTTCAGAAAATGTACAATTCACCTTCACCAATCCTCTCAAATAACCCACATTTAAGACAAAAATAAGCTTCAAAATGTAGTTTAACATAACATAACTGATACTTTAAATCAATGCTATACCAAATATACTTAGATATACCCGGTATTCATCATTTTTCTGCCTAATTTAGCAGAATTTCCTAAATGTGTAGTACTGCCAATTGTACATTTTTTGAAAATCTGACCCTTATAATATTACAACCCTGAGAGTATGAATAGCGAGCTCCCCTGATGTCGCAGTCATTACCTTGTAGACAGGCCCTGGTGAAGGTATGGAATACCGAAACTGTGGCTAACATTTGTCAACATTGGTAATCAAAAGTAAAATAAAATGAAAAAAAAGTGCACCCCTATGCTGATCTACAAAATAATCTACCAGTTCACGAAGTAATTGGGGGAGAAAACACCATTTATCTTTATGATATTATTTAAGTATCTTGGTGTTGACATGGCCCACGATTACCATGCAATTACACGTTCACACCAAGACATCAGCTACTTCATTATTTGGCGATGGTATTCTTATTTAAAACTCAATTTGTTTAGGAATGATTGCCCGCATACCATACAAGTCTCTCCCAGTATTGGCTCATAATGGAGAAGAGAGAAATGTCCGGGTGATTAGATCTGACTTAAGTCATACCATTCATCTTGTAAATTACAGGAAATAGTCCTATTTATTCTTCATCTCAAGTATCCCTCTTATGCCTTTCAAGATGGCCGCTCGCCAAATATGACTGCCCATGTGGTGTACGTCCCTCACAACTAAATTGACTAAAACATAAAACATTACTCTCCTCCTTTTGTTTAAAACAGACCTTAAACTCGGAGGACTCATACTATAGATATTTTTTTTCATTTAAGGCCAATATCATATTTAAACAACTACATTGACGTTCATCGCCAAACATAAAACTGTTATAATCTATTGTGACATATGCCCTTTACTCCTTTTGTTTAAAAACCTCCTTTTTTCCTTATTATCAAGGAAAGAATGGGAGTGCTGAAAATTGCCTTTGTTGGCAGGGTAAAACAAATGACTTAATCTCGTTTTAAGATATATGATTTTAATGCAGACATATAGTTCCTAGATTATTGTATGATGGCCTTTACAGTTGTTTACTGTTGTCCATCTTGGACGTCCTTGTTATATTAGGGAGATTTAGCAACCACAACGCACTAGCGCATCCACTAACTATTTATACATTGTCACCGCAGTGGGGATATCTCGAGAGGCGCTAGGCCGAGGGCATCTGCATTGCAGGCCTCTCGAGTTATCCCCACAACGGTAATAATGTACTAAAAGTTAGTGGATGCGTTTGTGTTGTGTCGGTGCGTTGTGGTTGCTAAATCTCCCTAATACACGCTGGCTGTACCAGGAAGAACTGCAATATGCAGATGTTGCTATTCAGTACTATTTCGCTTGTTTCTTTTTTTACATTTCCACTAAAAAAGGTTATATACATGTTATATGTGCCTTATATGTACCAAGCGAAACCATGTTGTGCCAAATGGAGGGAGTCATTTGTTTATATGACTGTTAAACTCATTGATGATTGTCTATCAAACACAAATTGGCTGAGAAACGATTTCTTGGCAACAAGAGCACCCCTTTATGATCATGTCACCAATACTATCACTACGGGAACAGTAGATATTGGATACCGAATGCTGGGAAACGTTCTAACATCGCCCAGTAGCATGGTAGCACTCGAGTGGTGAAGATCACCAGAGACTCGTCGGACTATTTCGCTTTGTGTTGAGATCCAAATAAAATAATTAACCACTAAAAAATCACCCTGTTTTTAGGTTTGAAGAACGGGCGTACTTCTTCCCTAGCTTCTCGGTTTTCCTTCTGACTCTGCCAGGACTTTAATTTTTGTTTTGTTTTGCAAATTCAGTTTATTCAAGAATATCCTGCCATCTTGGCTTTTACAATGCTAAACATGTTAAGAAATAAAACACTTTAAAAGAAAAACATTTGAAACCACTTTAATCTTACTTTGTATTATAATATTGCCCATGCTAACTCGTGCTATCTGAGGTGTACCTTTTGGGGGTGGGTAGAGGTTGCAACCGTTAATTAATCGAATTACCGACTTAACAAGTTCATCAGAGAAATTTTGTTTGTTTGTTTGAATTCGTTTATTGTCGTAAGCATTTGATGATAAGGTGGAACTCTCCTGACAGGGAGTCGGGTATACCATCCAGAGGTTGCGCTAAAAGAAGTTTTAGTAATTAATACATGTTTAAATTCAGAGATAACCACAAGCAATTTTAAACAAATCCTAACTAGCCAGAATTAAAACATAACACTTCATTAAGCTTTCTCTAATTCCTTATACAAGGAATACTTAGCTTTTTTTCTCATTATGTTACACCAGGATCTAGAGAAAGGAGTCATTTTTTATGCTAAAAGAAGACTTATATTAGTTTACAATGTAGAAACCTTTTGTACTAAGGTTTTACATAATAAATATCGGGGGGAAATGTCTTTAAACTTGATCAATAAAGGGGAATAATGCCATATATGATACATGTACATACATATATATGGAATGGTACTCGGTTCAATAATCTAAAATTTACTCGCCCCTCGTACCCCTCTCTATCAATCCCTAGAGCGAGGAAGGTGAGGGTGATTTTAAACCTGTCCTATGCCATCCATATTGGCGCACCTGATCTCTCACAGAACCTAGATCAGTGGAAACTCATACTGTATGATACAGCCCCGCTGGGCCCACTGTAAAACCTAATCTCCCAGTAACATATGACTTACCAATCAGTGGGTGGTTATTGGTAATAACCACCCACTGATTGTTCCCGCCCAGTTATTGCACAAGTCTGTCTTTTTCAATACGAATAACCTTGACCTTCATTTTTCATCTTTTTTTCCAGAGGGCACACCGCTTGGGGCGCTCTCCTCAATGGCTTCCATCAGCCGACGACTTGAAGCCTGCACCGCCTGGGCTGCTTGGGACATAGGTGAGTCTTTTCTTGCGTTAGTGCCTAGCGGTAAGCTCTGCGGTAAGCCTTGCGATGGTGTTGCGATGGTTTTGTTGGTGGAGAGGAGTGACGAGGTCCTGCCTATATGGTTCACTGGCCACCTCGCCACTCCTCTCCACCTACAGAACCATCACAACGACAATGCAAGGCTTACCGCAGAGCTTACCGCAGAGCTTACCGCAGCCAGTGGAGCCCCCCCCCCCGACACACACACCTCATGTTGAACAGATTTTTCATCCGAATTTCTGTCTTAAATTGAGGTTCTTTGAGAGGATTGTTGAAGACGAATTGTACATTATCTGGCGATCTCACCCCTGAACTATTTGCCACTGGAGGTGTTTGTCTATTAGCTGCCCGTAATAGGATATAGGCAAGGTGGGCCAGTCTATGATATATATATATTAGAGTGCTCATCTTATTCTGCTTCCTTATGGAGATATAGAGATGTTACCTTTGGAGCTTTTCATTAGACACGGGATGGTGCTGGGTTCCCCTTATGGGTCAAATCGCCTGAAAATGTACAATTCGCCTTCACCAATCCTCTCAAATAACCCAAATTTGTGACAAAAATGAAGTTCGAACTACAGTTCAACATAACGGGACTGATATGAATCAACTTGACATAAACAATTGTCTATGAAATTATTATAGCAAATTATCTAATGCGAGATATTTTTGCTAGTTGTGAGAATTTATCATAATTGTTGGGTCGTTGGAAGTAGGAAGTCCACAATACATTTGAATCAACCAACCAACCGGGCAAAGACCAGTTTGTAGTGCGACCCCCCTAAGACTTTATTACTGTCATAATTTTATAACATTTCTTGGCCTTAAATGAAATTTTTAAATGTCTAATACCAATCTAAAAAAATATACGCTTGCAAATGTTAATATTAACTTCGGTATATTTAAAATGAGGAATCTCATATCGTTCATAAGCCAATTTTGCTATACCACAAGATAAGAATAATATTTGCAATTAATAATTGCTTTTGTGCTTTTTCTCACACCCAAAATCAACAAATTGTGAGATACACGCAAGGCACCCGGTTTTCCTTTAAATCCAAGCACATAATTGCCCGTTCTCGAATGAAGCAATTACTGGCAGAATTAACGGTGAAGCACCCCGACTTTTATTGACAAGCTGTACAATTCTTATTCCATTTACCATTTACCAGCCTTATTTATTATCCATAGAATAACATTTCCAAGGCGCGAGTTTTAATTTGCCTTTTTACGAGGAAAGCGCAACTGTGGTGGTTTAAAAATTGCATTTCCCACCTGTTAGTGTTAGGATCTGAGCCTGTATAAAAGCAGTATCGTATTTATAAAGCTATAAATTGGAATCTTAAATTTCAGGTTTTTGTAACTCCCTTGCGAGCCAATCGACGGACAAATGTCAACCAACGCCGTTGGCTGATGCAGAGTACAGTACGATTACAGCCAAGCACTTGCGGGATACGTATCAACCACTTTACCACGTTATGCGACTGCTAGACTTCAATACAGTTAACAACGAGGATAACCACAGAGGTGAGGCCTTATACAAGTAGCAGCATATGGGTCAGATTTTCGGAAAATGTACAATTCAACCTCGCCAATCTTCTCAAATAACCCACATTTCAGACGAAAATAAAGTTCAAAATCTAGTTCAACCTAACCAAACAGATTGCCAGAATCAATGCAATTCCAAATATACTCGAATTTACCTAGTATTGACGAAATTTCAGTCTAAGTTAACAGAATTAACCAAAAGCGTAGATCTGCCAATTGTACATTTTCTGAAAATATTACCCATATGTGATGTGTTACAGACAAATGAGTCATAAGTCGCAAAATTGATATTTTTTTTAAGTGTTTTATCAACAAGATCTCTTTGTAGGAATGTGCTCATATTGGGGGTATTTAGTCCTTTAAGACGTATAAATATAAGTACCAAATTTCAAGACAGTGTATTACATATATTATCCATGCATTTCCAAGGTGGTCATATGGAGTGTATTTAACTAATTTACTAGTAATTGTCCACCCAGAGATATTGCAATATTTTTTTTTTCAAACGTAAATATATCAAACATAAAATATAGAAACACTTCTTAGATATCCCTAATGTGGACCATCATTGGAATCCGCTCGGTCTCTTTTTCCTGTAACATATCATATATATCTTCTTCTTTGTTTTTCTTCTCTATTAAATGAGTGTGCTGACGACGCTGGCATTTACCTTTAACTGAAAGAGATCCCATGTACGAGGTTGTACGAAAGATACGAAATTTATGCATTTTTAAAGCAATAAAAGGATTAATAAGTCAATGAATAAACAAATAAATAAAAAGAAGAAATGGATTAGTTGGTAATGTATTTTCAGGGCAATAAATACATCAAATCAAATAATAAAACTACATATCGCGAAGATTGAATAATAAAAAGGATCTAATTTATATGTAATATTATATCAAAGGCCAAGTTTCAAGTTGTCAAATGTAAAGGTTTAAACAAAAAGAAGTTTGACAGAAATAAGATTTCCACAACTACATGTATCTAGAATCTCAGCGGGGTCTGTGATGATTCATACCAATGAGAGAAAATATTTCGATGAAAAAAAACACAAAAAAACCTACCTCTCATCATCAGCTCTGCACGATATATCTGCATCAACTTCATTATAATGCAATTTGAAATATAAATAAAATCCACTGCGTATGGTATTGGAAAAGATCCGTTCCCATATTTGGTTTGGGAATTGGCCAAATTGCCTTTGTGGACGGTAAATACATACAGTAGGCGTCGCGAGGATTGCGTAACGCTATCGACTGTGCCTGTGCACAGTTTCTCTGTCTACCTCTGCCTTGTAAACAAAGTAAATTGAATTGTCGTGTAACCTTGGGGTAGCGATTTCCCATGCTAATCTCTGATCAAGCGTTAATCCTTAGCAAGGGCTTGTAAATTGAAATCTCCCCAATTTCATTTGTGGTTGTAATCAAGCATGTTGTACGTCATAATACGGACGCCAGCCCAGCGGTGTTGTAAATTGCCAGTCCAGGCTCAAACCCTCAGATCAGATAGAAATGGTATGTCAGTGATTGGACGCCTACTGCGCTAATAGGTTTGCTTGCCTAGGACTAGGCGTTCTAATTGGATTAAAATGACATTTTACGGCCTTAATGGAATTATAATGGCACTTTGCGGTTTGAGGCGAGAGGCTTTCTCTCCGTTTGAAGGGACTCTCTCATCTTTGGGCCGGGACTGGCATTGATCCTTGTATGATAATTCTTCAAAATGCAATTGTAATCGAAAAAAAAATTTTGTGGAAAATCTGTGAACCTTTTAGAATTAAATTCCTTTTTAATTTCATTAGATCTAAAAAATAATGAGGTTAAAACAGCTTGGATAGTGATATCCAAGCAACAAGAGCATCCTTTGTAGACGCTGTGACATCACCAAGGGTACGAATGAGGTCTTAGTGACCCACGTCTGAAGAATGTGACGTTCTTCTGTTGCATGGTAGCTTTTAAGGGGGAAAGTGGTTGTTTTCGTTTCGTTAGATTAAAAAGTAATCGAAAAAAATGTATGTCAATGGTTAATGAACGGACATCATCTTTGGGCCTAGACTGATTGCCTGCGATAGGCCAATCGTTGTTGTTATTGGATTCAATTTCTGACCACCTTTCCATTATTTTCCAATATCAATGGAATCATCGATATTATTCACTTTAGTACGTTTGTGTAGGCTAGTAGTAGGCTATAGCGGTATAGTAGCTAGTCTATTTCCTTGATCTTTAGAGTCGGCTGTGAATTTCAATGTAGCCTTTCAATGTATTATGTTCATACGTTACGTTGATCTATTCCACCTCGGAGTAAAGTCCGAAGCTTCACGGTGAATCTTAATAGGGCGCTGGGAAATGGAATTAACCAATCAATATGCCGCCTGGGAATAGGTTGTATTTTTAAAATGCTATCTGGGAGGAGGAGGAGGAGGAGGAGGAGGAGGAGGAGGAGGAGGAGAGGAGGCGAGAAGGAAACCTCCATCATCTGAGTCTCCAGTCCTTGGACGGGGGGAGGGGGTGGGGGAGGGGGTGGACGCCTGTATTGATTAGATACAAGCGTCGGTGGTGAGATAAGTGTCATAGGGGATGGTGCGCCTCGGCCTCTTTAATTATACCACCAACCAGTATCAATAAACCAGCCCCTGGCCACTCCTGCACAGCTCCGTCATGGGAAGGAATTCAATTACTCCTTAATTGATTATAAGAATATTAAACATTCAAAAGTCTCTTTTCTTGAAGGCTAAACTTCTTCTCTGCCGGGTTATTATTCCTCGGCTGTGAAGTTGGCTCTAGGAAAAAAGGTCTCCTATCAATGGATTGGTGTTGAAAGTCGTGGGTTATTATTATAGGTCCCTGTTTTCATGCATATGGAATAGTATCTGAATATGTGATATGTGGATTTGTGTTTGGACTGATCTCCCTTCTGCTCCTGCTCCTGCTCCTGCTCCTGCTCCTGCTCCTCCTCCTCCTGCTCCTCCTCCGCCTCCTCTTCCTCCTTCTCTTCCTCCTCTTCTCCTTCTTCCCCTCCTCCTCCTCCTCCTCCCCCTTCTTCTTCTTCTTCTTCTTCTTCTTCTTCTTCCTCCTCTTCACTTGCCTCTTTTCCTAACTGAATTAAACATGAAGACGATCGATCAAACTGGACTTATATAAAGGGAAGTCAACGTAGTTTTGCAGTGGGGCATTTTGATGAATGAGTCTCTGGTCTCATCCATGGAGATACCTCCAAATATACCTGTTTAGGTATATTCAGAAACTATTCAACTTGTACAGGTCTCCTTGTCTCTCATTTGTCTTATTTTTGTACCAGTTTGATGGTCGGGTATATTATTTAACATTTTTCCTGTTTTTTTTTTAATGTTTTATATCCTCTTAATGTTGTTTTTTCCTACCACATATATTTCGACTTTCGAAATCATGTAAAAAATGTGTTCACCGCCATTTCCAAGCCATTAATCCCGTTTCTATGGTTATCCCATCGCTGACGAATGGATCTGACTGATACCATCATGCAATATTATAACAAATCATTAGTGATTATATTGATTTTCAATCTGATTCTTCCCATGCGCCTGCACAATGGATGGCTCTGACATAACATGGAATCATCACGTCACATTAAGATGCAGCACTGGGGGCCATTGCCGTGAATCATTTTCTATTGCATCATATTCCACAATATTTTTGTAGTGGAAAAGCCTCGTGTATAGGGGATTTGCATGTGCCACTGCGCATTTCTGTTACATTGCATGCTGGGATGGATTCTGGTGAAATATGTCATACATATATTTGGCAGCATTTTTATAGATAATTACAAGAGTGTTTTCACCAATACCAGAGCTTGTATACATGATCTATGAAAACCAAATGCATGATGGGAATGATGGAGGCGTGTGTTATGGAAACATACATATAACAGATGGATATTGATATTAGAGCATTGATAAATAGGCAATGCTAAACATGGCATGTTTTTCTATAGATTTTACACTGTATCATTAGTCCCATAATTCCATGCGAATCAACATTCAAAATGGCGGCTATGCAAATCCCCTATTGCTTCGCGTCTGGCGATGGATAGTCACAATATTCATATTCTTTGTATGCAAACTTTAAAACTTTGCCTAGTCTAGATCTGTCATTCGTTCATTGCGCTATACGTTAACTACACCATTCTCGTATTGAAAATCGTGTCTGTTTTAGTACATTCCATCAGGCGCCTAAAGCTATACGTCAGAAGGTCGATACCCTTTCTGTGCTGCTTCTATAAACTTTACTTTAATAGTCCAAAGCGTTATTTTTTTTAATATATTTTACATTTGCACCACTGTTAAATTTTAATGATATTCTTGTATTGGAAAAGTGTGTTTAGTATTGCATTTCCAACAGATTCACACTCTTTGTTTATGATTTAAACTTGACTGGGCTGAACCCAAAACAAAACAAACTAAACTTGTCACATAATGAAGTTCAAACACAAGAAGATTTATATTCTTTGTATTCTGCTATAAACTAAACTAAGTACCATGTATCATTTAAACATTATTATTAATATTTTATCATACCTTATATTAGAAACAAAGCTCCTGTACCGCTTTCCTTCCCATCCACTAAGATTCATACTCGGTCTAGGCCCAAAGTTGAGAGAGTCCCTTCAAACTGAGGGAAAGCCTCTCGCTCCAAACCACAAAATGTCATTATAATTCTATTGGGACATAAACATACTGAAGAATACAGGTCTGTTCTTTACTGAACTTTTTAATAAAACACAAAACTTTAACTCAAAACTTTACAATACCATTATAATCCCACGATTAGGACGCCTACTCCTGGGCCAGAAAAACCATTAGCGCAGGAGGCTTGCCACTTCCAATCATTGACATACCATTGTTATCTGGTCTGAAGGGCTTTGAGACTAGGCTGTACTCGCTTTGTACTGCTGTGAACTTACGTTGTTTAATAACACTTCACCCCACTCACTCACCCCAGCTCTGCCCTGCCAGGGCGGAAGATTCATTGTTTTGGGATGGTATTGACAAGGGACCAATTGAGTGAAGCTTTCCCCTCCTACTCGACGCGCTCGTGCCTTGTATACACAAGGTAACGTAACGTTGCCATAACCCACGGCCGTAGTAATCTGACCTGTACATAAAGCCGGATAAACTGACCTGTGAGCCTAACTAAGTGTTTCCCTTGCCTTATTTTGTGTCTGATTTTTGTTTGTTTTTAGTTTGACCCAAAAAGCTTAATTAAAGCATGAAAATAAGTCTTCCTAACCAGAAAAACCCTTAAAAAATACATTTATCTTGTTAAAACAACTACTTTTGCGAAATCCATTTTTTTTCAGTTCCTGCAAGGTGGTTTCCGGAAAAGAATAATGATAAAAAAAATTACCATATCGCTACCTAGTTTTTCAGCTATGTAAATCGGAAACACACCTATTTTTGTTGGCCTATTATAATCTATTAAGGCTATATGTAATGAAAGTCTTCTTCTGCCTGGGCAAAGTTACAATTCAAATTGGTTAGGGAGATTATTAGCAGCTAATTATCTCTGGTCTATTTGGCAACCTGTTGGATCATACATGTATGAAAGGAAGTGTCCAGTCTAGGCCCAAAGATGAGAGAGTCCCTTCAAACGGAGGGAAAGCCTCTGGCCTCAAACCGCAAAGTGCCATTATAATTCCATTAAGACCGTACAATGTCATTATATTCCCATTAGAACGCCTAGTCCTAAGCCAGGAAATTGATAAGCGAAGTAGGCGTCCAATCACTGACATACCATTCTTATTGATCTGAGGTGTTTGGCCTGGATTATATCGCCCGGACTAAGGTGACTAGAGACTGGCAGATAGTATACCCCCTCACGCCTCCTCCCCCCCCCCCCCTCACTACATACCACCCTCTGCCCGCTCGCGCTAACCTTTCTAAATAAGCCATTTGTGCCAGCTGATAAAAATTCTAAATTCTCATCAGGATCACCTGGCTAGATTGCCTTTCATCCCGGTGGAATTGAACCCGGCGTAAAATGTAAGGAGCCGGAATCAAAGACCTGCAGCCCCACGCACACTAGCAGACAGCGCACCCAACCAGTGCTCTGCACTCATTAACATCAACACGCTAACTAAGCAAATAACACAAACTTTGACTAATTTATTACAATCAAATGAGGAAAGAAAAGAAAGAAAGAAAGAAAGAAAAAAGAAAGAAAGAAAGAAAGAAAGAAAGAAAGAAAGAAAGAAAGAAAGACTCAAATGAGAATAACCGTTAGTTCACATAAATATTTCTAAATATTTTAGATTGGTAAGTAAGTAAGTAAGTAAGTAAGTAAGAAAGAAAGAAAGAAATTCCTCTTTCTCCTCCTGAGCTCCTTTTCATTGGCTTTGGAGTAATAACAATCAGCAAAGCAATTAAGTTTTTATCTCTATCCCTCCTCCACCAAAAGCACCCAATTGTTGCCAGGCTGCTGGGTGATACCGACGTGCATTCCTACTGGCTCTGGATTAGGTTTTTACCTCCAAAATGTAGTAGCGAGGGACACTTTTGGAGCGAGAAAGACGATTTGGAATAGATAGCAGCAGCGCATTCGATAACCCTCGTCATTTTGCCGTACCAATTTTCATGTCGCATTATGGGTAACACTATTCGGCCAGTTTCCTATTGATTTTCCCCTGACTTGTGTGGCTAGGAACACTCGACAATATCCAGTCCTAATTCCCTTTTCTGAGCACTAACAAGTTCATTCCAATTGTATTTATAAGACCATTGCATTGATTTCACAAATGTAATAATATTATCGTAGAAAAAATCATTCAAATTTGAAAGGCCAATTAGAAAATGAATCGATAAAAATTAGAATTGAGAAACGATTCAAACAGTGTACAAGTACCGTAGTACATGCATAAGGGTGAAATCGCCAGAAAATGTACAATTGGCCTTCCCCAATCCTCTCAAATAATCCAAATTTAAGACAAAGATAAGGTTCAAAATTCAGTCCAACATAACCAAACAGATTATTTAAATCAAGGCAATGCCAAATATACTCAAATATAGCTAGTATTGGCCATTTCTCAGTCTAATTTAACAGAATTGACTAAATATGTAGATCAGCCAATTGTACATTTTCTGAAGGTCTGAATCATATAATCCACTCAATCCCATGCAACCAGGGCAACAAATGCACAGATTATTACACAGATGTTCGCTGGTCTGTATTTTTCCACTAGGGTATTAGTCTAACTCATGAACTAATAATCTCATCTGTCTATTCCCAATCGTCTTTCTCGCTCCAAAATTGACCCTCTGAGTCTTGGGCGTTTTTCCTCGAACCATCCGTCATTATGTCCCTCCTTGTCAGAAGCAACAGCGCCTTATGTATAGATAACTCCATTTCCTCCTGAGTACCATTATTGTAATGCTCCTTCATTGAATATAACTTGATTTGAGTGTATAATTCATATCCTCAGTGCAATTGTCAAGTTTGTGGTGTAAAGAAAGCTCGGATGTTGTATGTAAAAAAAAAATATGGACTCAGTACATTGTTGATTTATAGCTGTAGTTTTATAATTTGAAACAGTGGCTAAAACATGAGTTATTCTGGAAAACATTCAAAAAGAGCGCTCTGCTCTTTATGGGACTGTCTGACAGGGGAAACCTAAGCTGGCCCCTCCTACCCCTTTTATACTTGAGGTACCCCGTTAAAGAATACACGTACAATACACGTACAAACAAGGGTGTGTGGGGCGTGGGGGGTGGGGTGGGGGGTATTCATTCCCAAGCAATAACTGACACCAGTCCAGGTCCAAACCCTGAGATCAGATAAGAATGGTCTGTCAGTGATTGGACGCCTACTTCGCTAATCAATTTCCTGGACTAGGACTAGGCGTTCTAATGGGATAATAATGACATTGACTCGTTGGTTTGACTCCCTTAGAATAGTATATAATATTTACGCTCCTTTAACCAACTCATTAGTTAACCTGTATATTTTGTAGGCTCACAGATTAGATTAAAATGTAACTGGTCATGTTGGGACCACATCATCGTTATGGTTTTTTTCCTTTATACAATTCTGCCGACCATATGCCATTGGGTGGACCAAGATGTTCTGATACCGACCCCTCTGGCTCTGTAATCTAATATACCTCCGTGATCTATTTCACATGTTATATTGTGATATTATATAGGACGAACCTAATTTGGCACCATGTGAACCTATCACAAATACCTCGGTAGATTGGAGACCGAGGAATTCTATAGTTGATAGTTGGTCTGTGTAGAGTATCGCTGTCAGAACTTAGCAATCCTCGAGGGACCCATTATAGGATGAATCTAACTGGTCTTATTAATGGTAGGGATTGGCTCCATAGGTTAATGATGAGGATTTTTTTAATTCCGGTACATTTCAGTGCAGTAGTTGTTGAATGTGTTACAGGCTGTTTGGCACCGGGTTTGGCGTCGATAGTGCCTATTGTCTATATGGGTGAAATCGCCAGAAAATTAACAAATCCCCTTCACCAATCCTCTCAAATAATCCAAATTTAAGACAAAAATAAGGTTCAAAATTCAGTTCAACATGACCAAATAGATTATTCGAATCAAGGCAATACCAAATATACTCAGAAGTACATAGTATTGACCGTTTCTCAGTCTAATTTACTAAATATGTAGAGCTGCCAATTGTACATTTTCTGAAGATCTGACCCATATATCCATGATACTAGCCAGTCGTGTAGAGAAATGAATATTAACTGCGGCTCATATGCATATGGTTTGCTCTTGATAATTTTAAATGAGTTGTGATATGATCAGACCAAAGTCACCTGTCCATGCTATCGTTATTCATAACTCTCAGTAATGAGATTTATTAGATATATGTACCAGGGTAAAAGGTATATCCTTGATTATCTCTCTCTAATCTCTATATCAGTGTACAGTGTATCATATTGATAGTGCTATTTGGTTTGGCTTATTAGCCCTGAATAATGGGGAATTTTAACTACTAGTAGACAAAAATGCGGTGGAGGCATCACAGGAAGGTCTCAATGTGATGTCTCACTTCCAGTCAGAGATGGTATCTGTGGTAAACCAGACAAGCCTGTTCCTCAGAGAGAATCGAGTCGACATATAAAATCCACAACTTTACAATAATATGCATGTATTTTCAGTCTAGGCTCAGAGTTGAGAGAGTCCCTTCAAACTGAGGGAGAGCCTGAAGACTGAACAGCTAGGGAAAACCGCGTTCATAAATAAATATTTGATCAAAAGTTACGTTCTTAATAATTTGTATAGACCTGTAATGACATCTTAAAAAAATAATAAGACATCTATCTTTGAGAGTGGTTGCTGGCTAAAGAATTTAATTAAAAAATACTTTATTCGTCTGATGTTTTACAGGTGTGAAATAGACAAATGGGTAACCTGGATTCCAGGTCTTCCAGCCGTTTCCTTTATAGAAAAAAGATTGCTATTGTAACTATACTATGGGAGTGACTGTCAAATAAGTACACGATATGATACAGTATAAAGAATGCGGCATTAATCTGTGATGTCCCATACAGAAATGAAAAGTTAATCCACATGTAATGCAGATATAATGCAGACATAATGCCCAGGTTTTCCCTGACCATTCCATGTGTGCATTAAGTGCTCATTGAAAACCCTTCAACAGCATCAACATATGCAAATTTCATAACCTGTCCAGTGTATGTGCATTGGTAGGACTTCATGTTCATTATGTGTTCATTTAACATAAACTAATTCCAAAGCTGGGCATTATGTGTGGATTGAACTTCTATAAATAAAATTCTATGACATGCTCATTAGATGTGGATTTACCAGTGCCAGTGGGTCAAACAGGAAGGGGAAGTTGGTTATACATATAGGTCAGACTACCATTTCAAACAGTTGGCAGTTGGCAGTTGAATGAATAACATCATAAGACTTAGAGACTATGAACTGACTCAGTTTGGATTATTACAGTTTTCTGCTGCTCACTCTATTTGGATGACATTTAAAGGTCAAGCCTGAGGGACAATTAAGGCAGAGGATAACAAGGCACAAGTGACAGTTACAGAAGTGATATTGAAGTAGGAAATGGCTCAGGTTGAGAGTGTTGCTACCTTAGTGCTTTCAGATGGACTGGTGTTCTCACTCAGTAAATTGCACAATATATCATAGCAGACAGAACATTCTCAAGGATTGGATTAAGGCTTGGAGTATGTTTATGGCTTACAAATATCATCAGTAAATACTAAGACTGTGGAAGAAGGTAAGAGGTACCTTATTAAGCATGCAAGTAAAATAAGGTTAGACAAAGGAAAGCTTCTCTAAACACATGTGGAACATTGAAGGTCATGTGACCTGGCCCATGTGTGTGCATTAAGGACCTGGCCCATGTGTGTGCACTAAAGGACCTGTCCCATGTGTGTCCATTAAAGGACCTGTCCCATGTGTGTGCATTAAAGAACCTGTCCCATGTGTGTGCATTAAGGAACCTGTCCCATGTGTGTGCACTGGAGGACCTGGCCCATGTGCCCATAAAAGGACCTGTGGATTAGCTCATTTACATGTGAAATTTTCCCACTAGTCATTGCATGTGCATTAACTGTTCATTGGGTGTCCCCTTAGACCTGGTCACTGGGCCATCTTTTCCGTATGGGGTGTTTCAAGAAAATGAGTCAGCCACAAGTCGCTCTTTGCAGTTACATTGGTATGTGTAACTAATATGCGAGTAACGATATGAGATCATTAATGCTACTGGTTCTGATTATATATATCTATATATACAGTGGAACCCCTCTATTGAGACCACTCTTGGAACTAAACGATTTGTGGTCTCATAGCGAGGTGGTCTCATTAGGGGCCATCCACAAATGACGTCATGCCCTAGGGGGGGAGGGGGGGTTGAGTTTTTATGACAAGGTATGACAATGGGGGGAGGGGGGGTCACCTCATGTATGACATCATGTTTTTATATTTTTGATAAAAAGACTACCTTAACGGGGAAACTTGTGCTCTAAGTAAAATTCATTTGAAATACACCTTAGAATAAAAGGCTATTGGACATGCTTCTATGGCCTCTATATCTAGATATATCCAGATCATTCTAGTTTTCTTGCAAATCAAACTTCAACAATGGCACTGTGTGAAAACATCCCTGAGGAATATTGCGTTTTTTCTATAATAATTTAAATAATGTATTGGCCTTAAACTGAATTAAAAAAAAAAAAAAAAATCAATAGGAACTGGTGTCATGTAACTTGAGTGGCAGCCTTACACTGTGACCCATGCATTTTACACAGAGGTAGCAATACAATGCCTGGTACCACACCCATTGCCCGACCAGTCCCAATGCCAAGGACGGTATTTCCATGTCCTCAAGATCGTTCTTGAGGCAGTTGACATTATGTCCTGTTACAACCAAGTCCAGTAGCGTGTACACTTCACCTCTTAATCTTTTAAAGAGTCAAGTTTCTTATACATATCTAAGGATTTGTCACTCACCTTTGAAGGTTCTTCAGAGTATTGATATCAACCATGTACTCAGACCTTTCATGGGACATATACTTTTATATAGCTAAAACACAAAATGGCCACCCTATGGGCAGAAATCCACCCACATAACCCACTTTTATGCAGAGGAAAAAATAATTTTGTCAAATAGAGTTTACTCAGCATTGTACAAAACTTCTAATTATTATAACATGTGTCTGAAATAATGCTCCTATCTATTGGCTATAAATACATAAAAAATATAGTGTTTGGAAATATTGCTAATTTCTTTTAATTCATTTTTTCTTTTGGGAAATGTTAACGTTGCCATCCCGATGCACTTTTAAAGGGTTCAGCTAGGGATCAAAAATAATTATCTAGTGAGATTTTGTTTCTGATATGTAATCTCAAACAACTTTATTCTGAATACAAACATTGAATAATTGCATATCAGAAAAACTGTTTCAATGAGATCTGAATCATTAAAAAAAGGACAAGTTGGGGAAGTTTAAACATTGCCAACCTAACGACATTCATTTTAAAAATGTGTCTACACAATTATTGATTATCAAATGAAACTTTGTCAATTTAAAGCATCTAATAAGATGTTCATATCATCAAATTTTTAATTTCAACCTAACATTTTTTCTGTTATTTTTGGACTGATTTAAGCTGGGGTTGGCCCGGATGCACTAATGGGCTGGCAACATAAAACATTGGAAGAGAACAATTTCAGTTGAGATAATGAAATTGGATATAATGAGAATAATGTATTTTTGCTACAAGAATACCAAAATATTGATTTTGAGAAATCAAGAATATTTGACAAGGATTAGAACAAGGCCATGCCCTTAAACTTTGGGTTTCAAAGATGTAAGATGATTTTCAAATAAAGTGCCTTGAAATAGAAAAATTCAAAATAAAATCAATTTTGATCTTATTCTATAGCTTGAAACGTTAGCTTAATGATACGATAATAAACAAAAATATTGAAATTTAAAAAATAACCCTCATTACCTCTACAATATTTCTATCCAAAAGCATTGGGGTGGCAACGTTAGAAAATGCAGTTTTTAAAATTAGTGTGCCCAATTTTTGTTATGAACCCTTCATTATATGTACAATGATATCTGTAAATGGCAATTAAGTAGTTTCAATGCATTTAAATTTTTAGCCAAAAATACCCTCTGTGTACCCAATTTGTGAGAACTGACCATATATATTATGAAGAGAAGTGGTCATGGAACTGACCCCTGTGGGACTACACAGACTTGATCTTGTGTAAAAGCCTTTTATGTGATATGTTCCATTACTACATCCTAAACTATAACCTCCATAACTGTGCACAATATGCAAATCAGGCTTAATGAGTTTGGGTATTATACCACTGCCAAACCTCTCTGCACATGTGCAACTCATTAGACCCACGTCCATTGGCAGGCAGAAAACTAACCTTAACATAGTGGTTGATAATCTTGCCTTATTTGTTGGACACAAAGCAAAATTTATTGCTGGTATATGTTGGCAAAATCGGACACCTATACTGAAAGAATCAGGGCCCTGGAAAAGTGCCTGCCTTGAATCTGAGCTAGGATTGAGGTCACCATAGTTGCTGTGGTACTAAATGAATTTGTAAAGTAGCCTATTCACATTCTGGGACTTCAGGGTTTTTTTAATACAGAGATTTCAATGTTGTGGATCATAGTTCTAATAATGGGGTCTGGATATTTAATTATGATGTTATACCTAATTAATGATAACCTTTTTTAAAAGGGGGAGTTGGGCTGGGGGGGGGGGGGTGCTGCAAACATGACGTCATTTTTTATCAGTTTTGAGGGGGGGTCTGGCACAGTGTGACGAAACGTGACATGGGGGGGAGGGGGGTCAAAAATGGCCAAAAAAAGCATGACGTCATTTGTGGATGGCCCCTTAGAGGGGCTAATCTAATGAGAGGAAAGCAATTCGGGACTGACAGAAACTGGTCTTAATAGAAGGGTGGTCTCTATATATATAGAGAGGTGGTCTTTATGCGAGGTTCCACTGTGTATAAAAAAAATAAAATATTATATATACTGGTGATAACTGGGTTTTTTTTGTGAACGTGGGGGTGAAAATGTTCGAAAGGAGATCAGTCCAAAATGTTTAATCCTCTGGGTACCATAGTTTTAAGTCTGGCTATCCATCTTTTCTCTTCTTCTGCATTCCTTCTTTCTCTGGCTGTATAACTACTTGCTTCAGTTTTGATGAGAGATAGGATTGAGATTGAGATGTTTGCCCATTTTCCATGGTGATAACTGTTTCTAGACGAACGGCAACCTTTCCGCTTTTTCCCAGGGAAAAAGTCAAAGACTTCTTATCGATCTCAATACCCGTTGCAACCCCCATAATAATTGTACGCTTAGCGTCTACTGACTCCTATACTTATTGGCTTGTTCTCCTTATTTTTCCCGGAGACAAACATTTTCACTTATTCAAATCGTCCTAGATATCATTTCTGTACACTTTAGTTCAGGCGGATTTGTCCCATCGCTCTCACTCGATAAACAGTGTCCGTAAATATAGGAGCTAATTTTCCAGCAGGCATCGGCATTCAGCCATTCCCACCGTCGTGTTCAGGGGCATTTTAGTTCCCACACAATCCGCTCCGGCGCTACCGTCGGCACTTCCGTGCACTGAGACCAGGGGCGCTGTTCACTGACTGAGTGAACAGCGCCTAGGCCCGGGTAGGGTCGGGGGCGGCTGGGTTGTTCATCAGCAACTGTTTTTCTTTCCTAACGCAACCATAGCCAACCATACAAATCATACAAATCTATCTCGCAGCGGTTATTATATCTGGACTAGCCCTCGTCCTTAAGACTGCAGTAACTGTTTGTAGAGCCCTAGTGCAGGCCTAGTACTCCCCATTCATGGACTGTTTGAATTCCTCAGTCAAGGGGGGAGTGACCATTTCATGGTAGTGACCATAACATGATAGTTTTTGTTTTTTAAACAAAAAAAATTCAAAGATTTGCGCAAGTCTAAACTGTTTCTTGTTCTTCCTCCTGCTCCAGTGTCGGTGAATGGCGCCATCTCTCCTGTACCCCGGGGTCCCTCACTGGCGCTCCTCATACCCTCACTACAGCGCCTCCTAGTGACTAGTGACCTGGCTGCACGCTGGTCCCACATCAAGGCCAATGAGTTCCTCGCCTCCTGGTCCCTCGGCCACTTCCTCCTCATCACACAGAGCGACATGAAGGTAAGTGTATAGGTCTAATTTAACATATTTCAATGTTCGGTAATATATTTTATATAACAAGATGGAGTAAGGAACCCAAAACAATGAGGACAGAAGGGGGGTATTTGATGTAGGTTTGTTTTATTGGGGGTCCGACGTTTCGGGCTTCAATGGCCCTTTATCAAGGAGGTTGGTTCATTTATATAAATTTAGTTGGTTATTTTATATAACATCCATGTGTACAAGGAAAATATCTGATTCAATACATGTGTACGGTAGGTAGTGAGGTATGAAAATGTTTGATAGCTCCAGGAGCATGTGTAAGAAAGGTAAGACAAATGGCAAATCCAAAATAAAATTTAAAATACAAGGGACCTGATTTAACGGCCATTAGAAATGTAAGAGCCTCGACGGCAGGTTAACCGTTAAGATTAATAAGTGGAATAAAACATTTAAAAACAAAAAAAAACAAAAGTTATAAAAAAAGAAAAAAAAAAGGATTTACTCTTTAGAAAAACAAAAAAGGTAAGTGTACTCAAAGACAATCCTCCCCACTTTTCTTTTGTAAAGAAATTGGAATTTTATTCTATTTTATTTGAAATAACTTCTTGTCAGAATTGAACACGAAATTGACTAGAAAGTTGTTGAGAGAATTATATATTCGCTTTATAATGAAGACCACATATTATAGGTAATGACTGGCTGGTTGTTCAATCAAGACACTCTACATCTGAGTCAGATTTTCAGAAAATGTACAATTCAACTTTGCTAATCTTCTCAAATAAGCCAAATTTCAGACGAAAATAAAGTTCAAAATACAGTTCAACCTAACCAAACAGATTGCTAGAATCAATGCAATGCCGAATATACTCGAATTTACCTAGTATTGACCAAATTGCGGCCTAATTTAGCAGAGTTTACTAAATACGCACAGCTGCAGATTGTACATTTTCCGAAAATCTGACCCATCTGTTATGTGTGATTGGAATTGAATACGTATAAAGGTGTAGGGGAAAGGATAACGATAATGTAATTTGTTTGATCGTTTCTGTGTAATCTTGGCAACGCAAACAAAATGAAAAAAAAATCAGATTCCTGGTTATGCTTATTTTTTTTACTCGTGATTAAAGCATTTGAGGTCAATAAAAAACTTTTTAAAAATTAGGATTTTTCTAATGAATAAAGATCCGATGTTGGACAAAAAAAAAAAAATTAGGATTTTTAACGCCAGTAACTGTATGGGGTGAGATCAGAATTTAGAAACGTCGTGACTTACATGTAACAACAGCTGCCTTAATAAACTAGAAAATACCGAAGTTTGAGGTTGTGGTGCTTTTCTTCATAATAATAAATAATTATTCTAATGTTTGTAGATACTCAGTGATGAAGTGAAGCGTTCAGTCATGCTAGCCCAACGCCTGTGCAACTCCAGTAACCATGGAAACAGTCAAATAGAGGTGCAAATGCAGATGCAACTGTCCCAGCTTCTCATGCATCTCAACAGTGTCAATGGAAATATGCAGGTACGTAAGTCCACATGGGGAGCGGGGTAACTAGCCATACAGTCTAGGCCCAAAGATGGAAGTGTCCCTTCAAACGGAGGGAAAGCCTCTCGCCTCAAACCGCAAAGTGACATCATAATTCCATTAAGACCGTAAAATGTTACTATATTCCCAACGCCTAAACCTAGGTCAGGAACCGATAAGCGAAGTAGGCGTCTAATCACTGACATACAAATCTTATCTGATCTGAGGGTTTGGGCCTGGACTGCATAAAGGTTCCACATGGTGCAAAACTTCCTATGTCATATTTTATGAGCAATTAATCAAGTTAATTACTACCATTAAGGCCTTGATTCTGCTACGGCAGAAAATTTTAAAATCGAATTAGATTAAAATTTTAGAACTAGTCGTGCTTTAAAATACAGTACCTTATTTGAAGAGATATTTTTTTAATTAAAGAACTCAACTGTATGGATTTAACTTTTACTTATTTTCAGAAAATTGCCAGTTCTGTGGTCAAGGGATTCTCCAATAAATGTCAGGTCGAAGCTCGAGAATTCTTCGAAGAGGCCATGCCACTCACCAAAATCTGGAAGAAGAGCCGGGGTAGAGGTTAGAATCCTTTCCTATTACTTGCAATGCAATTCAATAGTATCGAATTCTTCTTATGAAACATTTCCTTGTAGACCCTATCGTCTGAAATAGTAATTCCTATGTCCACCAATTGGTTGTGTAATTGTATGTGTGAACATGAATTCTCATTGAAGTTTTTATACAACTTTCCTCATACATGGTTCCCGTGGTCATTAAAAAGTCAGTAATTTTGACTTTGGGGGTTTAAAGACCTTAAAAGTCAGTAATTTTCGCTGTCCGTCAGTAAAAAATCAGTAATTTTCAATCTGGGCCAAAAAAAAAGAAGAAAAAAATCGAGCGTAGGCTTGAACTTCAGAAAGCTCTCAAAAACCTGATTATCCCACAACTTACAATAGAAACTCTCATAGTTTTTCAATTCTAACACATTAGTAAATATAGCCAGTCCATTCTGACTATTTAAACATCAAGCTTTTACTGACCAGCTAAAATGACTTCATTCAGTCAGTAAAAAGTCAGTAATTTTGATATTGTCTGGGCCGCGGGAACCATGTCATAAGTACATTTACATTTTCATGACTTAGAGCGACAAGTATTTCAGCTTCTATTCAATTTTTATGTAAAAAAACAAAGATCTACATACAGAGGAGGATTTGTCTGGTAATAGTTCAGTCTTTGCTTCACCGCTGCTTCCAACACAACAGTGTAATAATCTGAATGACTTCAACAACTATTTTCTAGGATAATACTCACACAGTTCTTTAGACACTGTCCTCAACCCAACTCATTCACCGCAATGTACCATATCATTCACACCATACAACTCTCAGTCACAGTCTAGGCCCAAAGATGAGAGAATCCCTTCGAACGGAGGGAAACCCTCTCGCCTCAACCCTCTCGCTTCAAACCACACAGTGCCATTATAATTCCATTGAGACCGCAAAATGTCATTATATTAGAACGCCGAGTCCTAGGCCAGGGCGAAGATTAGCGAAGTAGGCGTCCAATCACCGACATACCATTCTTATCTGATCTGAGGGTTTGGGCCTGGACTGGTCAATTATACCTTAAGCATTAGGTGCTGACCCCAAAAAGAAAATATGTTAACATCAGTCACTCAGCGTTTCATAATTAGAAAATAACTAATATAATATTTTTCAATTATGTGATTAATTTTATTTAGACTATATATGCTCTGTCGTACCTGGTATTTTAGAAATAGTCCAATTTACCAACTAAAAACACATTATTACTTTGTAAACGACCACTCAGCCAGCGAAAAACAGCATTTTTGATGTTAGAATATATATTTATAGTTTGAGAGAAAAAGAGTCGAACAAAAAGGCAGCCCTTTGCTTAGATTTTGCAATGCAGCCTTTTGCAAAGCTACTCGTTTTCTTTGAGAAGCAAATCCATCACTTTGGTCCTTTGATTTTGTGCATACTTTTCCGAGATTTTCTTGGATATAGAAAGATGATCTTTTGTTACGGTAGTAAGTATGAGGATACAGTTTTGTACTGCGTAGCCGTGTGACACTGTCCAATCCCTTCAGCGTGCACTAAATTTAAAATTCGGTGTCAATAATTTCATTCTTGACGAAGTCCTATTGACTAGCCTATGTGCTACAATTTCTGTTTGCATCCTTGAATTCTATTCTGATATTTTAATCCCTTTGTATATTACTGACCAATATTATGATATATATATATATGCATGTAGTTTCGAAGACAAGTTTAATTTAATTGTTAAACGTACCATTTAAATTCCTTTGAGCAAATTACACACCACGCTCAAATGAATTTTGTCTATCACAATCAGTATATATATTATCTGAATATTTTGATCAACTATAACAATGTATTTATCTTTACTGAGGTCACTGTCATATATAAGTATATTTTCAGAAGGTAAACAAGATCATGAAAACAAAAAGATCATGGATGACATTGATTATCAGTCCTTCTTCTATCCTTCTACTGTAAAGATGTGCGTGTCTCGAGACTGAACGAGATTAACATTTTTTTTTTTAAGATTAACAATTTTGTCAAAATATTTCAGACCTTCCCCAGGAGCATCTGCCGTACGCGGCCCAAGCCATGGAGGTGCTGCTGGATCCTGTCGTCAAGGGCGTCTGCAAACTGCGCGTCACTGCGCAACTGTCGGCCGTGTCCTTGGCAACCAGTGCGGTGTGTGAGGCCTGGATACAACACATTCTACGTCAGAAAATCAGGTTCAGGTGAGGCGGCGCTCATTAGATAAATGTCGTCTGCTTGTCTTTTTTTTAAAAATTCAGGGATCATTTTACGGCATACTTTAAGGGTAGTCTCCACTGTAAGCTCTGCGGTGAGCTCTACGGTAAGCCTTGCGATGGTGCTGTGTTGGTGGGAAGTGGCGAGTTCCTGAGTACATGATTAACTGACCATGTGGGCAAGGACCTCGTCATTCCTCACCGCCCACAAAACCTGCAAAAACCATCGCAAGGCTTACCGCAGAGCTTACCGCAGCCAGTGGAGACCACCCTTTACAGTCGCAGATAGCTTTTCATGCCAACTTTGATAATGTATTGTAGAAAAGCAGGCCCTGTATATTCATCGTGTGAGTCTCAAATAACTCTATTGCCCCTAAATTAAGACAGAAATAAAGTTCAAAACTCAGTTCAACCTAACCAAACAGATTGCTAGAATCAATGCAATGCTGAATATACTCGAATTTACCTTGTATTGACCAAATTGCAGCTTAATTCAGCAGAATTTACTAAATGTGTACAGCTGTCGATTGTACAGTTTCTGAAAATCTGACCCATCTAATGCTGTCGCAATGAATATGTAATAGGTTCAGGGCACAACGAAAACCACTCGGAAGAGTGAGAGTGTTTTGTATATACTATTTAACCTGAATAAAGATAGTTGTGTATAAAAAAAACTCTTTTTACTACAGCATTTATGGAGCTCATCAACTCGAGCAGGACTTTGGGTACGTGAGAAGTTGGTTAGAGGGAGCGTTACAACACAGCGAAGTCCGCCAGAGTGTCTTGTCCTTGGACATCTTCAAACATCTAGATGGCATCATCAGTCTACTCAAACGCCAGCCTGCCGGCCGCTCCAACAGCCGAGCTCGCCCCCCTGCCAGAAATCAGTTTGCCTCAGAAGATAACAGTGAGTTTGTATTCCCTCTAAATGGCTTTATTTCTGTTGAAAGAACTACCGGTATATACGTAGACTATTAAACTCTGAATTAGTTGATTGCCTAAGTGGGGGAATTGCCATGTATTTTGCTAATAATAATTATTGTTTTTTTATTTACTAATTTAGGGGGTTTTATGGAAAAAAGTATTAAATTACCTTAAGCAATCTTCCAATTCCACTGTATTGGTTAGAACTTCTACTTATTTAGTTGTCGATATTTATCTATGTAACTATTCTATCTTTTTGCGTATCAATCCTCGTGTACAGAGTATTTAATAAGAGTTAAATTAGAAACATTATGTTCAACTGGCGATTAGAACTTCTCATGACAAGCATTAACACAAGGTCAAATGGATATGTGATGTGTTATAGAAAAATGACAAGTCACAAGTCACAAAATTGCTGTTTCTCAAAGCGTCTCATTCACATTATTTCTTTGAAATGTTTTCATTCTTGGTAAGCTTAACACTGCTTGTAGCGTGAATACATTCACCAAATTTCAAGACAGTGCATTAAATATATCCATTCATTTCTAACGTCATCTTATAGAGTATATTTAACTACTTTGCTAGTAAATGTCCACCCCGAAATATTGCAAACTTTTTTTTCAAAAATAAAAATATCAATCTTAAAATATAGAAATGCTTATTAAATGTCCTACTGTTTACTACCATTAGAAACGACTTGATCTCATCTTTTTCAAATATAAATCCATTCATGATCCATTTATTTGCGACTTGTGACTCATTTCCCTGTAACACATCACACGATTTATTCGTGTGAGAATATTCAAATTGAAGAAATTTTGGTCCTTGGATATTTGATAATGATGAACTGCCCATTAAACAAGGGTTGATGCCGCTATATATTATATACAGGACTTATGAAAACTAAAAAAAAAAAAAAAAAAAACTTTATGAAAACTGAATGTTTGATGTAACCTCTCAGGCGTTATCGAAGTGAACTGTGAGTGTAACCTCTTAGGACTCACTCCATCTCCACCTCTCATTGGAAGTAAGTTGAAACAGGACAAGAAGCAACTTATGTAATGAAATAAATCGTATGCGAGAGATAGCGAGAGACACCACTAAATTCTAGTCAAGCTACTGTGTCTTATTAAGTCTCTTGTGTGGCGAATGTGTGGCTGTGTGTGGCTCGCGCAACAAGCAGCAAGATCTCTTAACTGATTATTAACCAGAGGCTACACAGGCAACCATCTCATCCCTCTTTACGTATTGTCTTGAGTCTGATTTTGCCATGGTAGTGGGTTGTGAGGAAATGTGTATGGTTAGCTGTATTCCCAGCATATAATTTTATAATTCAGAATTAGTTTCAAACTAGAAACAGCCTTAGGAAGGGTCCCTTCAACGTGAAGTAACCTTCCACCCTTCATGCCTTTCGAGTGAAACCGTGTACATAACAATATTGGACTGGATCTCTTGAGAATATAGTGTACCACTAAATGGAGTCCAATTAAAATTATTTAAAAAAGAATTGTCATATAGATAATAGATTCTACTATTAGCACAACAAACAACTATTTTAATGTAGATATGAGTGAAGAAAAACCCCTGAGTCACCTCACCTCCCTCTTCCTGGGTGATGATAATGATAATGTAATATAACGTAGTGGGATATAATAGCAAACACAAGTAAGCATGTAAGCAAAATGCATTACTTGTTGACGACCTTATTGCGGGATCAATTCTGCTGGGAATATAGCTATCTGCGTCAATTCCCCTTTAATATATGGGGGTAATTGGCAACTATGCACTATTTCTTCGCTGCAATTGCCGTGACAAAATCTATGAGAAAATTAGTGCGAAAATGGTACATTATGTCTCGACTGTGTCAGTTCTTGCTCTATGGTTTCCTTTTAGTGTTTACATGCAGCAGCAGGTGTTTGTACTGTTCCTGTGTTTATATACTTCTTTCTTCTGTATTGTTTGCCTACAGTGAAAAAGGGCTATCTTGCGGTCATCAAACGCACACTTTGTAAGCAGCTCAAATGGTGTTTTATTCGGTGTTCACTGTTTGTTAGTATGCAAAACTGCCCCACAGAACAGTTCTAAAATGAACATTCCCAGCTAACAAATGCAGGAATCCCTTTCATAGCTAACTCTAGCTTTTAAGATTGACTTTCCTCATATTGATGTCGAATCTACTGCCAGTTCTATTACTTTAAGCGTCTTTATTGGTAAGAAATGGCAATCGTGGAATGGGATCGTCCTCATTCTATGTATTTATACTTGCCATGCCGTTATATATGATAATATGAGGGAGTACATATCTTAACCTAAATCATGTTATGATCCAAACCCCATTTATACTCATACAAAAGCATGTGCTAACCGTATTATCGCCCTCCTGGCCTTTTTCACCATTGATCTCATTGGTATTTGACATTTGATTTGATCTCCCAACGCGTTCAATATGAATTCCATGCATCATTATGGCATATTTCTTGATTCAGAAGTTAGAATAGAGGATACTTACTTGGCGAACTATTGCATTATATGACGAGAAACATTAAAGCAGAACTAAGTCATGTATGTCCCTCTGTAGTGTATATATTCAATGTTAAATATTTGATCTTGGAATTGTCTAGTACTTCGCTATCATATCTTTGATTTTGAATAAACTTCTCAATTTAAAACCAGACGACAACTGAATCTGTGTATACATTCTTTTCAGGTCTCGATGCTGGGAGTAACAGCGTCGCCAGTGGAACCCACGCGGGCAGCAATCATGACGTCACAGAACGCAGCACGGGTTTGTCCACCGGAAGTAGTCAGGACGGAGAGAGCTGCCACTTCCGGGTGCCTAACATGGAACAGTGGCTGGCGCTCCGGGTTCACGGGGGTGCACGAACCTGGCTCAAGTTTCCCTCCTGCTTGGCCTCTAGTGAGCCGTAATGTCATGTCACGTGACATCTTGACATCATCCACACGTTGCTCCAACCAGGGAGGTGGTAGGTTAGAGGGAGTGGCAGCATCGGACCATTCACTCAATGGTACAAGGTTCGCCTCGCTCCGTGTATAGGAGAGAATTGCGCTGAATGGGTCTATAATAGCCTAGTCTGACTCTAAGGGCAAAGGCAAAGGAAAGAAACCATAATTTATCTGAGTATTTATATTCGGTGTAGAAACATAAATGTTTTGCGCAATATTAGTACACGAAATGTTACAACAATTTTAGGTATGAAAATTCTAAAAGCTGTGTATATTTGTGTGGAAAAACAAAAAAAGGAGAAAGGTGCGAGGCCATGTTAAAATTTGTGTCTACTCCCTTTACATACCCCTCCCTGCTCCAACCGGCAACAACGACCTTGCAACGAATTTTTTTAAACAAAAGAGAAAAAAACTAGTAAAGGACGTCGCATAGCATGATTCAATGATGTCAGCATGACATCACTCTCGCAAGAGTGCAGAAGTCGTGACATCATAGCATGCACACGTGATGTCGTCATCAAAAACGGTGTCCTTACGTCACATGTCGCGTCTTGTGACGCATGTGACGTCAGAACGCGGTGCACTGTCTCGTACTGGTGTTAGGTGTAGTGGCATGACGTTGTTGTGCTTTCACGTCGCCCTTAAAATCGACGACGCCGGTGTCTGCACAAAATAAAACTTATAGATATTGTCAATTATTATCGAATATGATAAGTATATTAACAGTTTTGTGCAGTACTGTGTATATGTATATATATGTGTGTGTACGTACGCATATATATATACCATATATTTGCATATATTTATACATGCTATATATGTGTGTTTTGGATTTTTATCATAGCAATGTGAAGATGAATTACAATACTCAATGAATCAGAGGTTGAAGCCAATGCATTTTCAAGAGATCTAGGCTGACTTAACGAGTCATCACGATCTGTTGTTTATCTCTATCGGGGAATGAATAAGAGAATCGCTGCGTTTGAATCGTGGCAGTTTGTTAGGAGTTGAAGGATCAGGAACTGCATCTCTCACGTCTCCTCTTATTATTCGTCAGCCATGGAATCATAATGCTGTCATTTTTACACATGAGCTGCGAGCACTGACAACAAACATATATTACAAAATTGGAAACGTACCGAGTCTGAAAGGAATGGAATTTTAGACCGCTATGTTAATTCGGAGGTCTATTTGAAGGACAAAGGGATAACTCCTATCCCCAAAACAGGGTCGCCATGGATTTATGTCTAGTCAGGGTATTTGACGAAGCCCTTAACGCACATTTAATACCCAAGTAATCATAATGATATGATGTGCATGTTTTGAAGAACCATGCCCAGTTGGTTTGGTGTATTTTTATATGTGATATAATTAAATACATTATTGTGATACTAGTCTCGAGTAGGATTTGTACAGTCAATTTATCCAGCGATATGTTATACAAGTACGTGTGTCTCTCAGTCTTTTTCCTAGTTGTCCCATGGCAGGATTCACACTAGAATCTTCCAAGTTTTTTTTTTCTGTTTCTCTTGTGCAATATAGACTATATCTCCGTTGTGTGTACTGCTGTCAAAACTTTTATCTACGGTATGTTTAAGACAAGTGTCAATGGGCTTCGTAGCGTCATCGTTTCCTTCTCAATATTATATATCTATATATTTTTAAATATTCAATCATTTGTTTGAATCAGCTGTAGATTTTTTGGAAGAAGGGTAAATGGAAAGAAAGGGAAGGCCAAACAATGAACTTCCGAATGGAGGGATCTTTGAGTCATTGGTTTGATCGCTGAGGGTGTTCCCAAAGAGCAGAAAAACAAAACAAGTCAAACTTTGTGAAGGACTCATCGACTGGACTACGGTGGATTTGCGGTTTGTGACCCTAGAGGGAGAACTACGAGTACTTTCAGATGTGTGTGCAAGCTTCAACCAGCTGGCTGGTTTATGCCACGTATGATAATCAAGAATTAGATTTTTTGAAAATAACCAAGTGTTGTATTTTAAAACCTTTTAATCTTTTCCCTTAAAACTTTTTCAGAAATCTGGGTGAGGGTTCGTCGTTCTTTAAACGTGACGGGTATGTCCATTCTTGGGCATTTATCATTATCACTGTAGGCTATAATGATACAAACATGGTGTCTAGATTTGCTCGTGTGTTAGTACAGGTGAATTTCGTACATTACTTGTCAATTTTTATAGCACAGGCTTTTTCTAACGTCGAACGAACCCCGGTTGTTAAATTAATATTTTTGACTATTTGCACATTTATGGTAGACTAGCTTTTGCATTTTTTAATTTTGCTGCTTGCTTATATGGAAAGATGCAAGGATTCGATGAATAAAATAAGTAGAGTTACTCTAAAATGCGGTGTTTGCACGCATTTGAATTTCAAAAATAGATATACCCACCCTGATCTAAATGCTTCAAACCTTGCAGCACTGTAGTCAATTCGGTTGAATTCCTATTCTTTTATCTTCTCAGAAATTAATTAAAAACTGGATCTTAATTGGAAAATGATAACTCGGTCGGTTGAATTCCTATTCTTTTATCTTCTCAGAAATTAATTAAAAACTGGATCTTAATTGGAAAATGATAACTCGGTCGGTTCGATTTAAATAATTTAATCAGTCCGATGGCTCACGAAATATTCAATTACTTGTTCTTATCAGATGCTGTTCTTAAAAAAGAAATCGTCTGTGGTCATACAAGAAAAAACCTAGCCTTAATTTGGCCAGTGATTCCGTGATAGAAAGGAATCATCTTCATGAATGTATTGTGTATTTGATTGATTGGTTCAACGCATAGAAAACTGTTATCAGCCTTTTAAACGGACTGTACTCAGATGAGAAAGGTTATATGTGAATGAAAGAATTGCCTGTATTGCTTTAATTTTGCTATGCACAACCCATGACTTAATTACTTGCCTTTATTATTTATCCAATACCATATTTGCCAAGTCTGAACACAATCTGTTCCCCATAGTTCTCGCATGATAAAAAGATCTCGACAATGATTGTGATAACTATGAATACTATTTAGAAGATTGTACTAGTTGAAGAATTTAGTGCTTTTTATTGCACCTCGGTCCCTGCGTATGTATATATGTAATATTTTTGCTTAAATTTATTGGTATTTCTATGAAAAGCTATTTATTCGAGGGTACCGTTGGTATGTATGTTGCTATTTTATGATTAGCTTTATAGTTTTGATCGGCCACCATGCGGCGCATAAATATTTGTCAGCATTGTATTTTGATCGAGTTGAGTTGTCGGGTAACATTTTGATTTTTTCCCCCGCATAATATCGTATGCTATTTAATGTCCCTATCTTATCGCATCATTTGAGTTATTCCATGCGATTTATGGCCAAACAACCATTCGTACGTTAGGTCTTATTACATGTATATGAGCACATACATTCGTATCAGTTATTTGTTACTTTTATTTGTTTTAGCCAAACAATATATTACTTGTTTTTAGCATACCTCACAACACACATATTAGGAGTTGCCATTGTGTATGTGCCAAAACCCTGATAGAGAAGGACGTCAAACTGTACATGGTATTTTTTTTTAATTGGGTGCATAGGATATTTTTAGATTACGGAAAACATGAATTTTACTTTGAAAAGATCGTATCGAAATTTCTAGTAGAACACTTATTATTATCATTATTATTATTATCAATATTGTACCTAATCTGACATATTCTTAGAGCATAGGTGTTGTTATCATCGCCATTAAACGTGTCCCATTTGTAATATTTGATATTTTCATCTAAAAAGGTACCATTTGGTCTTAAGAGAATGTTCTTAAGGCGCCTCATGAATTGTATTGGGACATATCACTAAAGGCTTCTGGATTCACGCTATTTGATGATATAAGGAAGGTTTAGTTAATGTTGACAATTTGCCTATGCATCGTAAGTCGTCTTGACCCTCACAAAGTTCTATTTCAGTGTCTTCTAGGCTGAGCGAACAGGAAAGGCTTAGAGAAACTATCTGTGGCTTTTACTAGTTTTCCTCATCCTCTAGCAGCAACGGAAGGGGAAAATGCATCCCTTTAACAATTCATTATTTTAATTAATTTGGTACGGTCTCTTTACAAACTTTTCAATTAGTTCTTTGGAATTCTCTGGAGCCCTTTCTTTTCTAAATCTTTTAACACTTCGGTTCCCGTATCAGAAATGTTCATTCTTTGCATTCTTTTAACTTAAATTTGTTTATACAAAGGTGCAAAATGTCTTTTTCAATCGTGAAGGCTGGAATAACTGAAGTTAACTCTAAAATATTTCTTGTTTATATTGTATATATATAAACAGAAGTAAGCCCAGTTTAATGATGGATAATTCACAAGGCAGTATATGCCTTAAGGGATAGGCTACTACTACTTGTTACTTAAAGCTATATAATATGGACAGTTGAATACATGCATTCGCTTATATATCTCTTACATGTGTAGGACTGTCTGAATGTAGGTACTTCAGTACATGTATTTAGTTGGCTGTATATGTTTTCTTTGATGGTGAGTGAAGACATCTTCGGAAATCTTACTCAAGGATCAAGAGTAAATAACATTTGCATATTTGATTTTTTTTTTAGATAATATGCCTGAAGATAGAAAACTTACCATCATTGACTTCCCCATTTTGACCCTCGGTACTTCTTCAGTTTCTATTGATGTCGGTGATTATTTACCACACATACTTCATAAGTATTGGTCCTGTAGTTAATAGGAATAGGTGATCATTTTATTCAAAGCTTGTTGGACGAGAAATTGTTGTAGCATCAACCAACTTGCCACTAATTGTCAACATACGGCGAGATTATTTGATAAACCTGAGCGCTACCTGCATGGTCAGTGTAATGCTATGCTTTTGGTACAGTAAATTTGATGCCATAGTAAAACGAGCGGTAAAACTTAGTTCAGGTACATTTTTGTATTAGAAATACCTATCGAGCCATGTCAAAGATGGCAAGAGGTTTCTTTTGGGGAATAGCGAGAAGTTCCTAATGTTAACGAAGCTTATGTTAGATTGTTTTGTCCGATTTTTAATATTTTATCATATTGTATCTTCCGAAGAAATAAAACGGATTCTAGCCATTTAAGTGCTGGCCCACAAATGTTGTTTCTCTGTTGTTCTCTTGCGATAATATTGTCACGTTGTGGAACAAGAATAAGTGGATTCAGTCAGGTTCAGACCCCTAAATTTTAGGGGTCATTATCACTTTTAGCCTTAGTCTTAGCCTTGCGGTTAGGCTTATCGCTGGATGTGGAATCGAGGAATGTGGCCGTCTGGACCTGACTGGATTCAGAGGGGTGGAGGTGCGCAGTGCAATAATGCATGGTTCCCACGAGTCATTAAAAATGAAAATACATTTTGAAGTCCCTTAAAAGATATTAAATTTGGGGTTTAGTCCTTAAAAATAGTGACCTGATAATTTCCCCGTCACCTTGAAAATGAATTCTTGCTCCAAATAATATATTTATTCAGCTGAAACGTACCAGAAGGCTTCATTTACGGATCCCCTCTCCCTGGCACACAATTGTCAAAAACGTCTGAATTACTCGCTATTAGCCAAGTTTAGCTGAAAAACGGTTTCCAAAGTACCTTCAAATTTTGGCAATTTCTCTCAAACGTCCCACACTGCAAGCATCTAATGTCACAGATCCTTATTATAGCTGAGGTTCTAAGCTTTGATTTGAAATATGACCCATAGTGGTGTTTTTTCATACATGGTACATCATATTTTTGGGCCCATTGCCGCTCCGCTATTATAGGGCATGGGGGATTCAAACTTAATCACATTCAACAAGAAAGTCAACACAAATTGCAATGCATCTGCTATTTATTGAGATCAAATCATCAACAAGATTAATCGACCTACTTCCCTGAACAACCCAACAAGTGACTTGTGTTTTGCTAAAGTGAAGTACAATTTAAATCCTCGATAACAGCCAAGGAATAAATGCAAACAACAACGTTTAGGGAATGATGCAAGCAATGGGTTTGCGTAAACCAAGTTAGTATGGGAAGGCACTACATCCGAGACGGTGATGGTTAATACCCCATCTTAACAGTATACTGAACATAGTGAGGCCTTTAGTAACACTTGGCACGTCATATGAGACAACTAATAGGGAGATTCCGCAAGCGCACCTACTTATATTACGTAACCGTATCCGCATCTTTTTTTAAAAATGAATTACGTCGCATTTTTTAGTATAAAAAATAAATTGTGAGATGAAACAATTTGCTTGATATGTTACGTTACGTTTTCCCCACCATGTTTTGCTGAACCTCTTTCTTCCTTTTAACATGTTTGTATATCAGAGATACGGGCTAAACTTGCTGAACCTCCCTAATATGTATAGGGACACCTAAGGTTACAGAAACATTCTACTTTACACGGACACAAAACAAGGGTAGGGCTGCCTATTCTATATAGTAGATCGGTTTGTTTTATCCTGGTCACAGTAAATACAGGCTTATTACTGTACGAGTCATACGGGGAACTTATTTAGACAATAAATCAAGTAAAAAATATACATGTTTTCTTCTATGGCACTAGAGTCATTTATCGTATGTTATTTGGGATGAAGATGGTAATTATACTTCAAAACTCTTTAACATGCATACGGACACAAAGATCACAAACTCGTTTTTACGGAATTGGAAAACGTGGACAGAAATTCAGAAACACAATAGAGCACCATGCGTAAATTTGACACTATATGAAGTTAGTTTCGACATACAGTAGTAGCATAATCTGTGAAAGGAAACAAGTAAAGGTATTATACCGTATAGGAAAATACAAAAGGGACGAATCTTGGCAGCACTGCTGAATGAAATAATACCGCAAGCAAGGAAGACCTCAAGACGAAACAATCCCAATCTCTCCACACAGAAATATTCTCAAGTGGAGAACTATAGCAATGCACAGAGAATAAACTGAGAAAATTCCTGTCCTATTTTACACTCGCAAATTCACACAATCATGTCAACGTCATGACATAGTGACTGGGCTTGGATGCCACAAGTGGTCAAGTGAATAAGTGAAGTTTTTGATGGAGGAGTGAATCATTAAGTATGGACGTACGATTTTCATTGTGTCCCAAGTACTGATATAATGTGTCCCGCCGTCAAAATATACACAACTCCAGTTAAAAAAACATGAAGAAATAGCAGACGTTAAAGATGAAGCAGAGGTTCAAAAGATGTCTATGTATTGAAACATTGCCTCAATGTATATCATTCAGAAGGAAACATTACATTCCCAATAATTCGGCTCACTAAAGGAATTATTATATTATGCCGAAATCAAACAGATAGCGTTTATCTAAGCGCTCAAATATACTCGGTGGGTTAGGGCCTGAATGACAGCGCTACTAGTCACTGAGGAAGATTTAATAAAAAATGATACAAAACTACTCCACTAGCCTCAAACAATAACAGAACTTTCGAGTTTATACTTGGGTCCCAGTCTGTATGACATGTAACAGAACTCGTGAAAACCCATAATCACAAACTTAGAATTGTAAAGGCCCTTGTAAACGTTTACAACTGATGTACATTGTTATCATCCCCTATCCTGTCTTAACAAGTAGTAATCATTAAATCGACTTCATAATTGTGGTTGGCACCAAAAGGGTTATTTAGTAAGAGATCACTGTTCTCGGTATGATATTCTTTGGAGAAACAAGTATGACACAAAATATTCTACATAACATGCTCTAAAGTTAGCAACAACCAGGACTTGCCCTGTGGGTAAGATAACGAACATAATTAATGCTCATGTCAACAATATTCTCTTTAGTCTGCAGTTCATATTTGAGACAGCAAATAGTAATGGAAACTTTAGAAGGAGTTTTCTTCCAACTCCAATATTTCTGCACAGCAGTTAATGACGTTTGTGAACGATCTAGGAGCCGAAGCTCGTAATACTCGTAATACCCCTCGTGAGTAACAGCAGTAATATTCTGCACCATTTTGAGTAAAATTATCTTCCGATATATTTTGGTCCCTTTTGATTTCTAACAAGATGTGCTGCAAATGTCCTTTATGGGGCATGTACTAATGCCTTGTTTTTCATCAAGTGAAGACGCCTCGGTGGTGCCATAAAATATAAATGATGTTCTTGATATCAATGCTTCTTTTTCGTAAAATATTTCCGGAGGGACATAGTAATAAAGAAAGCCACACCTGATCACGATATTCACGTTTCAGAAGTTCATACATATTTCTTTCAAGGTTGTTAACCTGAGATTGATTCAAGAGTTTAAATGGCGTAGTTGGTGTGACATTTTCCTCTGAAAAGTATACTCGTGAAGATCAAAATAAAATCTGGTATGGTTGGTTGTCTTTGAATCTGAGGCCTAGGATCAGGGTTGTCAACACAAAGGGAGCAGCCAGGCCAGTAGAGATGCATGGAAGATGAAGGACGAAGCTGACTGCCAGCTGTCGGCCGAGCGCCCACCCTGAGAAAATCGGCTCAGTGTACAATGGGCTTAGATGCAAGTCTTCCAAGAGATAGACAATTTTTATATCTGAAAACGCCTCGTTCAATCACACTTTATCTGGCAACATGGTCAATGTCTAAATTTAAGGAGAATATAAGAATATTCTACAAAACATGATTATTTTTATGGCAGCATTTCCCTCCGGCGCCATTCTTTTACAGCGATGCTAACCTGATTATATTAAGTGAATAACCTGATGCTACTCCATCTAATCAACTTCCCTGCTAAGATTTAACATCAACATAACTCACAACCGCTATCAATATCACGGAGCACAAAGGGTTTTCGTACCATATCTCCACTAGCCTATGGACGCAACATTCTATATCCAGTTATATTAAGAGACTTTATATCTGCCTTTTACTACTTCCTTACTACACAGTACCACCGTTTCATTGGCCCTACATCACAATAACATTTGGCACAATCTTGGTTTAGCTCTGCTGGGTAAGTCTCGTAGCCACGGGACAGTTTTTCTCAATACTTGGGAAAAAGTAAACGCCTTGCGAATATATAATATATATAATTTTCTAAACAAATATATAAATATTTCTCTTTCTTTTCACTATGGTAAAACAAAAAATATACATCATATGTAGTTTTTTTCTGCAGATAGATTTGTCGTTGGCGAGTTGATTGGAGGATGCCACATATCATAGCTATGATACGCAGTCCACTCTTTTATTTAAGAGAGGCGGGTTGTCTTTGAGTGGTAGTCTTTATCAGTGGTCTCCATTGGCAATCTTTGACGGCATTCTCGTCACTATGGAACCGTCCTCCATGCCAAAATAACCCTTGGAGGCCATGCGGATGAAGAGGCCAGTTTCCAGTACACCTGATGGAGATTCAGAATAAGAGAACATTTTTTTTTTTAATGAGCATGGAATTTATAAATCGTTTTATTTAACTTTAAACTATACTGGATAATGATAGTGGAGGTTCTGAGTACAAGAGAAATATATTTACTATCGGATACGTAGAAAAGATGTCACGAGGTGGTCATATTTACGTGTTGATAAATAAGTAAATACAGGGCAAACGTACTACAGTAATTAACTGTGCGTTAAGTTCAGCGGGTAGATTCTGACATAGTGTTACTGATATACTTTAATTTGTTAAAAATAGGGTATAACAGCAGGGAGGTATATACAAGGGAGTAGCAACGAATAATATGCGCGGGTGGAAGTTGAAAGTAATGCCACTACTACTACTAGCGCCAACTATTTATAAGTGCATCACTAGTATGTTCTTCCCTGGTAAAGGGCAATCAAACTGCCTCGGCTATATGTGGTACTATTGCCGAGAACAGTACTGCAGTGTCACCTGGCATGCAGTGGCTAAATTAAGTCTCAGTTGCAGTATGTTTCCCCTTTTCAGGTCACCGGATAATTGTAATATTATCATGTGCAACATGAGGCGAATCCAAAATGAAATCTATCCGTAAAAGAATTGCTATTGTCCACATTAACTCACCTGGGATCATCTTTATACGTTGGTTAATGGTGTCCCACTTGCCCGTGTTGTCGCCTTCAAACATCCAGTCCAGGAGGAAGTTACCATTGTCAGTGATCACCGGCCCCTGTAGAGGAATAACCATCTATTAGTTCAGTCTCAAAAGGGATATGGGTCAGATTTTCAGAAAATGTACAATTGGCAGCTGTACACATTTAGTAAATTCTGCTAAATTAGGCTGCAATTTGGTCAATACTAGTTGAATTCGAGTATATTTTGCATTGCATTGATTCTAGCAATCTGTTTGGTTAGGTTGAACTGTATTTTGAACTTTATTACTGTCTGAAATATGGGTTATTTGAGAGGATTGGTTATGGTGAATTGTACATTTTCTGGCGATTTCACCCATAGACAATTAACATGGGTATTCTGGGATCCCCTCACAAAAAGGAAATAAATAAATTGACATAACGTGGAAGGTGGTATAACGCCCCCAAAATATAATATAATAGGGGATTTGCATGTCTCGGTCTCGATTCGCATGGAATTAATGGAGTTGTATGTCAGTGTAAAAGCTATAGAAAACATGTTCGACATGGAATATTTAACTCATATAAATAGCCAAGTGTTTTAGACGTTTCCTTAAAACAAGACTTCATCTTTCCCATCATGCATTTAGTTTTTATAGATCATTTACATATTTAATATGATATTCACTGAGCTATTATATTGATTAAAATATCCTTGCATTTTTTGATAGAAATGTGGCTAAATGCATCACACAGATTATACCACTTTCTAGAAGTCGGTTCTGTGCACACTACACCTCTAACCGCTTCCAAACCGAAGACAAATCGATTTGCCTCGCCTTCCCAATGTTATTTACGTTAGTGTGTACAGAACCGAAGCAAATCGAATTGGTTTGGGGAGTGAGATATACACTATGTACTGATAATTGTGCACAGAAAAAAATCCTAGAAAGCGCATTATGCGGTAATGTAAACCGAACCATTTTTATTAACCAGTTCGCAATGATTCGATTAGCTTTGGTTGTGTAGTTTGAAAAGGACATAATTAAACTGAGCGGAAGGTTTTTTGTTTTTAAAAAATATATATTTCAAAAGGTGTACCGTTGACATAGGGGTGTCTCTCTCTTCAGTCATAATGGGCTGGGGGTCTTGATTCTTTAATCTTTTGAGTTAGATATTAGGGTTTACATGAGCAGGGTGAAAACGTACCGCTTTGCTTTTGGCCAATCGCAGGACTGGCTCGCCGCCATAGAGAGCTTTTATCTTGTTGATGATAGGCTTGTAGGCCAGAGGGAGCACCTCGATGGGAACGCCTTTATCCCACTTTGTTCCCAGAGCAGGTGAAGCTTTTCTGTAAGTAATACAAAGTGACAATATGTAAGTACACACAAATTGAAATTCATGCAGAAATGTAGATCAGAAATGTAGATCAGAAATGGGTCAGATTTTCAGAAAATGTACAATTCAACTTCGCCAATCTTCTCAAATAACCCAAATTCTCGACGAAAATAAAGTTCAAAATACAGTTCAACCTAACCAAACAGATTGCTAGAATCAATGCAATGCCGAATATACTCGAGTTTACCTAGTATTGGCCAAATTGCAGCCTAATTTTGAAGGATTTATTAAATGTGGACAGCTGCCAAAATTACATTTTCTGAAAATCTGACCCTAATATGATAGCACTACACAAGTGGTTGGTAATGCTGGTATTCCAGGCATTCACCAGCATTCCTGACTCTATTTCAAGCATTCTCGACATTTCAACGCTCAATATCTTTTAAAGTATTGAAATCGAAAGATGTACAAGTTTAAAACTCAAATATTTCAAATGTACACAATTTGCATAAATAACTTAAGATACCACTACTTTGTAAAAAGAGTGAGGCTCACCTATTAGAATGCGCTTTCAAATTAAGTCAGAATGAAGAAAATATTGATAACAGGAAAACTACCCCAAGAAGTCTCGATTCAGGAAAAACATTATCAGTACCAAACCCTAAAACAGAAAGATCCCTCATATACCAAGGACCCACTCTTTAGAACCACAGCCCTAACAATACAAAAATGTATGATCTGAAGGAAGATTGGGCGAATGACGAAGCAAAATACCATGGGTCACCTCCTTCACCCCAGCTACTGTTATGAATTAAAATCTGAGTTGGCAAGTAAAAGGCCAAAACCAACATTCATGTAAGCATGTAAGACATAAACATGTATATTAAGCAAGGCTACGTAGCCCCCACGATGCAAGTGGAAAATACTGAAATATGTTTGTGTGTGCTTTATTTATGTCTGTTAAAGGCCAAACATTTATACTATTATTACTGTTAAGAAGAGGGTCTTGTCGGAAGAACTGTATCTGACAGAGACATGCGACCCATTCTCCATGTAGACGATATATGTACAACAAAATGGAAAATAAAGTTTCAATATAGGTAAAAGTCAAATCAAAAGAGTTATTTTGTTCAACATAGCCAAGTTTCAGGAATATTCGCTGAAATGCAGCTGAGATGCAGTTATTTTGTTGACTATACAATACATGTTTCTGAAGCGATGAGTAGAAGTCTACGACTAATTACCTCGAATCGGCGATGACCACCATAGAGTTCGCGCATGATGCAACAATCTTCTCTTGGGTGAGACAACCTCCGCCACCTTTGATAAGGTTCAAGTCCAGGTCAACCTCGTCTGCTCCATCGATGACTAGGTCCAGCTAGGTAATAATAACATGGGTTCAACGGTGTGCTTTTGTTATGATGTAAGGTGCAGTTCTATAGCTGCCAGCTTACTTTACCAATAATAACATGGCATGTACTAGTCCATAGAGGTTAAAGCTGCGTTCTCAGCTATTACAAAATAACAAATCTTACCAAATTTCCTCATAATATGACATGTGGATAATCTGGATAACACTGGATAATCAATATTCTGCTGCAATGTTATGGTCAAATGACCGTTAGGTGGGTTAAAAAAGAATGAAACAGAAAGTAGAAAATATCTAGATTTTGACCGACGCTAGCTGAGAGTACAGCTTTAACAAGGACACGGAGCTGAATGATAAACCATGCTAGTGTCAATATGTGGGGAGTCCATATTAACACTCGTATCATGTTCTCATGATATATTTTAGGTTTAGATTTAGTGGTTGTAATGAAATATTTAAAATTATATTAGCAGAAAAAGGGAGGGTTAATATGTATGAGCTTTCGATGTGGACAATGAAAACAATATTACCACGGGAGTCCTTTCCAAGTCCGATAACATGAGGTCATGTTGTAAGATTAACTGGTGCGCCTATAAGGGAAAAAGAAAACCTTGATTATCCTTCACAAGAATATGCGATGTGTTTCAGGAAATTCAGTTACAAGTCGCAAAATTTATATTTTTCAAGGGGATTTATTCACAAGATCTCTTTGTTGGACAGTTCTCACTTTTGATCTTATACATTCATGTACCAAATTTAAAGACGATGTAATAAATATATTCTTGCGTTTAGGTCACCATACAGAGTATATTTATTTACCCACCCAGAAATATTGCTAACATTTTTTTCAAACATGAATATATCAAACATAAAATATAGAAACACTACTTAGATGTCATCAATGTACGATTGGAATCAGATTGATGTCAGCTTTTCAAATAAACCATTTTTTTGCGACTTGTGACTCATTTTCCTGTAACACACATATGGTATGACTACTTTTATATCAAATACTTCAGCAACGATCACAAGCTAACCACATGTACAGCTATAACTGGAGAGTGGAATGTTTCTATTGAACCGTGGCATTATTCATTCATATTAGGTACATTATATCAGATGTCTTTGTTTACCTGGAACGAAGTTGGAACACAGATGAGCTTGAGATTTTCTTCCCTAACACGTTCAGCTGAAATACAATACAGTTAGATTTCATGAGAGGTATACATTTCAATTCTAGTTTTGAATAAACCAAATTGCAGAAATAATCAATAAATACCGCCCCCACCCCCTCAAACAAAAAGAAGAAAAGTTTAAAAGAATCCAAAATCAAGAATTCATTTTTCTTACCGATTCTTTCCACAGCATAGACAATGGTGGAACCGCTACCAATACCGAGTATTTGATTGTCCTAGATAAAGAGAAAAACGAATAATGTAACATTTTGTCTAGTGCTTAATAACAAACATGAACATGATACATGCAGACCGACACTACTGACCCACAGTAGCCAGGGAATGCTTTACTTTATAGTAATACGTGAACTTCAATAATCTGAGGAACGTTCATAATACATGTGTTTGGACAACAGTGTATATAAGATTTTTATTCCGATTTTTGATCATACATACAATATTTCACATCATCATACATATTGAATCAGAATGTAACATGATTTTGGTCCGGTTCAATACTTAGCAGCATTTTCGATTACTTTTTAAATGGTCCCATCACAAACAGTCCTTCAATCTATCTTCAAATTATAGCAGTGGCCAGGCATTTGAAACTCTGAGGGATTTTTATGGGTCCTCACATCGTTCCTTTTATGATCAGGACAGTTATAAGGGGTCGGTAATGGCACCGTTTCGACTATAAAATGGGTGCGATGACTGGTGGAAAACTGGTCATAGTACGGGGGGGGGGGCATCTTCTCTTGCAGACTCTGAAGGGCGGGGGGGGGGGACACCTTTTTGGCGCAGGCTCTAAAAGTGTGTGTGTAGGGAGGGGGGCATCTTTTTTTGCAGACTCAGAACTACAATGATGTAGGGGGAGGGTCATGAAATTTTGCACAAGAATTTTTCGCAAATTCTCCCCCCCCCCCCCCAGTGGTTAATTATGATCAGTCCTTAAGATCTCAGCAGGTTGAAGAGACCTGATAATTTGATTTGATTTGATTTGGTTTTTATTTCTTTTGAACAGGTACATCTACTGGTTTTCCCCATTTCCCCCCGCCAGTAGCCTAATTACAATTACCTTCTGTTATAATTATATTACTATACATTCAATGATTTTTACATTATATTTTCATTTATATTCATATAATTTTAGATTTCAACATCATCATAAATGCTATATACAATTTGACGTTTATAATTTTATGCTTGAGTAAATTATCACACTAGATACTAAAGCACTGTAATGGCCTTTGTTTGTAATTAAAAAATAAAATAATTGCAGGTTTTACGGTCTCCCAATTACGCATGACATCCTCCTCCACCAATCCTATATCTAAAGATGCTACAAGGGCATTATAGTGCTTTATAGTAATGCAATCATTAAGTTATTTATAGTCACTTGGAAGGTAAAGTATCTCGAGGGAACATCCTTTCATGTCAAATCCTTTCATGTCAACTTTGAAAAGGTCTCGACTTTTGACAAACCAGGTTCTCGGTAGAAATAGGGTGCAAACAGAGACAATGTTGTGTTCATCCACGACACAAGTGATACCATGAGTGAACTGATTTATGTATGGTTACTGAGTCTAGACAACCTACAACCTTATCTCAGCAGCCGAGTGACCTGGATGAGGCAGACTAGAAAGGTCATTGCGTACATAATATATGGGTCAGATTTTCAGAAAATGTAGTCGTCAGCTCTACAAATTTGGTAACTTCTGCTAAATTAGACAGTCAATTATAAATGCTATGTATATCTGAGTAACTTTGGCATTGTATTGATTAAAGATTTCTCTTTCGCTGTGCTAAACTGCATTTTGAACGTCATAGTTCTCTTAGATTTGGATTATTTGAGAGGATAGGTGAGGGAGAATTGTATATTTTCTCAAGATCTGACCAATATGGACATGTTTCTTTCTATACTATACATCAGGTTACCTGCATGAAATCTGACATCAAGAGAAGATATACAATTTACCAGCAGCCATTAAACATGATAACAATCCAATAGCACTGGATACAAAAGCATAGATGAACCTTTCCCTTTATAGAACTCACACATCTGACAAAAGCCATTAAATGATCACCAGGCATTTCACTCATGAGCACTGCAGTCAAAAATAGAAACATGGCAGAGCTTTCAGAATCCAATGATATAGGAAAACTGAAACGGCTTTGTCGTGACACACCATCGCGAACTGATTGCCAAGCCCTTGATAAACCTGATACTATTGTGTGGCCTGTATCTCTAAAAGCTAAATGATCGTCAATACAGCTATAACACCAGTTTGATCTCGACTGCAAAAGAGAAAAATATAGCCTATTGATGAAAATACTGCTTTATTCTTTTATTCTAGCTTGACTTGAGTGAAATAAGGAGTTAGGCCTATAGAACTTATCAAAATAATAAGTTGCAATTGAAAACATATATAGGCCTATAATCAGACATTTTATGATTAAGGAAAATGATCAACTACGGTACCGTATTATTATATAGCCTAATATCAGGGTTCACGAAACATGGTCATCATACACTCGCCCACAGGACTAGTAGAGTATAAAACCACTAGTCCTTATAGAAATCTCGTAGTCCTTACAATATATTTGGCATTTTTCAGCATCTTTTGCTGCAAGGTAGAGGCAGGGACAGGGGGGGGGGGGGGCACTAATGTATCGAATAACATTTAAAATACCTCATAATTGATAGAAACCAAAGAATAGAAAACTATTTATTCATGTTAAATATCATACACAAACATGTTTCCTTTACCTCTTCAAAAATTAAAAGATAAGTGAAATGAATAATGCATGAAGATAATATTTATTTCAGCTGAAATGAGAATATTTCGGCAGGCCTTTAGAGTAGATAAAAAGGGTCTAAATTCTCCCAAAATTTCCACTCGCCCACAGGATGAGTGGCCAGGTAGGATCTACTAGTCCTTACCAAATTCTGGTCGCCTGGGGCGAGCGGGCGACCATGTTTCGTGAACCCTGAATATAAAAGACAGCTTCCATAGCCTAGGGCCTATTAAATCATTACATTTACAAGGCCCTAGGGCCTACATGAGATAATCATAAACACTAAAACAGTAGCGAATAGTTTGGATAAATCGTAGGCCTAGCTGTGACAATGACCCAGATATCTCTATAGATCTAGGTCTAAGCACAACACGTGCTGACTGGTGCGTTACCGTTTGGTGAGTTCAACCCCTTGTAAAATTATCATTTTATTCTTTAGGTAATCACCGTGTAATGTCTAACACTTAGTCCGGTCTCACATCTCGTCCAATAAATAAATAATTAATTAATTAATTAAAAAGCAGCTGAAGGTGATTTCAGTTAGGCCTAATAAAATGATGTCAACAAAGAAAAATGATTCATTGGATGAATAGCCGATATGAAATCTTTGCAGTGACTCAGCCCACAGGCCTAACCGTGTGAGCATGGAAGCCAAGCCAAAACCTGGATCACATGTTGACTTGAAGATGTCGGACAAACCTGAAAACATTGAAGCGACCGAGGAAAATAATGACATTTACTCACCTTAACTTGTTCGTCAACAGCAGCCGTCGCCGCTGCCTTCTTCCCAAGAGCAAAAGAGTCCGTGATACTCATTGTGAGCGATTTCTTCAGCTGTTTGGGATGGAAGGAGTGCGTTTTTCTCAGCACCAGAGGCAAAACACTTCTCAGGCCAAGCATCAAGTCAAGATCTCAAAGGTCAAGGACACGGAGACGCCAGGGAAGCGTCTAAAAGAGGGCAGCACATGAAATAGGAAGTTCAGAAAGTTGAGGATAGAGGACGTGGCGGATAACACTTTGACCGCTCAATTTCAGGATTTTCACCGCTGTTCAATCTGGAGTGTCTCTTTGAAAAAAAGAGCCAGATTCACGATATGAAAAAGGGTGTTTTGGAGTGTAGGCTTCCTTGTTTCATTGAGATTATCATAGCGTAGGAACTAGCCTAGGTGAACGAAACCCAAGTTTTTCATGGTAGGCTAGGCTACGTTCGTAGGCTAGGCCTAGGTTTGCATGTTGTAGGCCTATTCAAAAACATTAATAGAATAGCCTAAAATGGAATGGAATAATATATCATTTGTCAAAAATCACATAAGAAGGTTGACAAAGAGGTCAACAGGCTTCTGGGAGGATCCCAGCTCTTCCAGTCATTACCTTTAAAGAAGAGAGTTTTCTAGTGAAGAAGCTTATGCTATAGGTCCGGCTAATAGGCCTATAATAATAATTATGTAAAAACATAAGACTTAAGGATATCGGTTGGTGTGCAACCCTTATAGGCCCCCTAATGGATGCAGGATGCAGTTTTTTTTGTATACTGGACGCAGGATGCAGCCCCCTAGACCTAGTGGACATCTATGCAGACTGGTAAAACATCTAGGCCTATTTCCAGGTCAGGAAAACCTGTTTTCCTGATTTTATTTGTTTTTTTTTATGTGTGTGTGTAAAAAGCTGGACGCAGGACTCACCCACCTCAGTTGAACTGGACGCAGGATTCAGGGGGAGGCGGGGTGGTGGTGGGGGTAGGGGGGGGGGGGGGGGGATTGTACACCCACATAAAGGTTCAGCATACATGTAATGCAGTACGGTGGAAATGGTATGGTGTGGTTTGATATAATATAAACTGTCCTGTCCGATCTATTATTCTTAAATCTACCATTGATATATTAAGAATAATGCTGATGTTTAAACATAAATGATGATATAGGTTTTGCACGTACAGTAGCCTACAGTACGTTGCGGTACTATCACACGGTAGATCTACAGTGTGAGTAAATATAGGCTTAGGCCTAATAAGGCAAGTCCGTTTGGTTATGTCTGGTTAGATGTAGGCTACTTCTTACCTAATTTGACAATGCAATTTCAAATACAATATTAAATAATAATAATAATGGGGACAGCATACAGAATATAGGGTACAAAATACAACACAAAATATAAAGTACCTATTTTTATATTTCGCTCTCGAAGAGAGGTCCACACTCCCAAGGTATTTTTTTTTTATCATTCTGACAAAAATGGGGGTGGCATAAATATTCATTAAAGAAACTAAAATTAAGTTTTCATTTTGTTCAATGGAAACGTGTAAAATGGTGACTTCCATTTTTCAATTATTTTATTTGTCCCTGAGAATGTGGGTACATATATGGACAAGTATATATTCTGATAGGGGTTGAATGGATGAATATGAACACATTATCATATTCAATATTCCTTTGTGTTAAATAGAAATATGGGACATGGAAAACAGCCCCCGCCCAATTGCAATGTAGCACTTTTAGAAATCCTGACCCATTAAGGGTCCGTGGAATTGGATTCAGTCCCATAGCTTACCATAGCCTTGGCTTATATTATAGCAAGAATACATAGTATCATAGTATCATGAGGTTGCCCCATATTCACCTTGTATGGCCGAAAACAACGAGGCCTATGGCAATACTTTTATTCCATAATTTCATGTTTAAACAAGTTATAAGTTTATTAAGTTAATCAATCATTTAATGAACTATTTTTCTGTTTAACTTTATAATCAGTTTAAGTTAATGTATATATTGTGCATTTCCAAAGGAAACAAATTCTACGGTCAACTATTTGTGCGCAATGGCTAGATTATGAATATCAGACGTACTGTAATCTGAAATGCCTCAAATGTCTGTATTAGAAGAACACAGGAGTGGAAGTAAAATTCAGTTTATTAACAACTAGGAAAGTTGCACGCTCCCTGTTTACAAAGGCAGTTGGATAAACATGAAAGTACAATGCAAGGGAAATAGACATGAGACATCAAACAACATATTGTAATCTAATAATACACAATTGTCTTTTAGTCTTTGCAATTCCGAGCTTGTCTGTCTCCAAGACTTGAAACCCAGAAATCCCAAAGGGTGTAGTAGGTGTAGATCACTCAGATTCAGTCATGGGTGGTCCTCTCTAAATGGGTTCCTCTCAAAACCTATACAGTGGCCTTAAGTGGCAACTTGTCAATCAAACCAAGATAGCCAATAGAATACAACAAATGTCAACCAATAGGATGTCACACTGGCCTTCAGGGATTTACTGCAGAGATGGTAGAAGGTTGTCAATCAAGCAGTCCTTGCATAAGTGCAAAGTTAGTAGTGTTGGCATGAATTACACCACACAGAGATGGGCATCCAGATATCCTCCCAGATAAGTGTCCACACTCCTCACACCAATCCTCAACCAACACCTCAAAATGTATCACATGAACTTGCTACTCAGGATGATTGACAGAATGGTACCCAATTCACTAACATTCACGAATTTTTTTAAAAAAAAATACCGTAGAATGTAAAAATCAGTATTTCCATGCTTTTATGTAAAAAATTCTTTTATGTTTACACATGTCAAACATTTGGCACAGTGTCCGCTGTGTCTCCTTCGATGCCACTTCCGGTAAAAAAAATACACATGCCCATTTTCACTTGAAACTTAAATTAAACATCATTTTACCTGAGATTTTTACTGCCAACTATTTAGGGATGGACAGAATTAAGCATTCAACTAATTATTTCAAGTAGATGGGCTTGAATTAATCTAAAATCAATAGAATTTAATGAACTTTCCGATCACACAAGGCGGCCGAAAAAACGGGACTTTAGATATGGGTAACTTTGATACTATGCTAATACAGCCCCAATTATATTTGTCAGTCTATGAGCATTGCTTACGGCCAAATCTGGGAGTACAATAATAGTATAGGCGACCTCCCTGATATTATATAATTAATTACTTTATATGACTAGATCGTGAATAATACTGTAGAAATATATATAATGAGTGACGGTAGGCCTAATGGTGATGGGGGATGATTATGAAATTCTTTCAAGTACATTCTAGGTTGACCTATTAGGGAATTAATGCTGTATGCTGTGTATCACACCTACTAATAATGGAGACTATTGTCGATAAGTAATGAACTACTAATTGTACCATATACCCATAGCCCAACATCAATTAGTGGATATATTCACGACTCAATGAATTATATAACAGGAATAGGTATCAAGGACTTTGCGCCATAACTCCAGTGGATCATACTGTCGTAGTAGGGACCTATATTATATATGTGATGTGTTACAGGTAAATGAGTAATGAGTAAATAATAGTAAATAGTAGGGAATCTAATAAGTACTTCTATATTTTGAGTTTGATATTTTTATTTTCGAAAAAAAAGTTTGCAATTTTTCTGGGTGGAATTCACTTGTAATGTAGCTAAATATACTCTATAAGAGGAGCTTAGAAATGCATGAATATATATATATTTTATACACTGTCTTGAAATTTGGTATAAATGTATACAATAGCTATGCTACTAACGGCACTAGGCACCTCCAAAATGAGAATATTCGAATAAAGAGATCTTTGGAATAAATCACTTTGAAAAATTGTCCTGTGACACATCACATATTCAGAAAAATGAGTCACAAGTCACAATTTTCCAAAGTGATTTATTCACAGGATTTAGTTGTAACAATGTCTTTCCTCACCTTTGGAGAGTCTAGTACCTGAAGTCATACAATTCATATGCCAAGTTTTAAGACAGTGTATTAAATATATTCATGGGTTCCAAAGGTCATCCTTTGGGGTATATCTAGTTACTTTACTTGTAAATTCAAATTCAAATTCAAAAATCCTTTATTGCAGATGGTTTACACAATGCGGTCGCTCAGGTCTAAAATTCTAGGTCTCCCGAAGAGTGCCGATTTAGGTTTTTGTCTTATTAACAGAAAAGTTACAAACTGGTTCAAAACGTTTACATATAGTACATACATTGCAATATATATGTGATGAGATGGGAAATGGTTATTTACATTTGGAAGGATGTGATTACATGTTAATATTCGGCAATAACAACAACAGTTAAGTGTCCACCCAGATATATTGCAAACATTTTTTCTAACATAAACATATAAAATATAAAATATAGACACACGTCTTAAATGTCCTTATTGTTTATAATCATTGGAATTCGCTTGGTTTTATCTTTTCAAATATAATGATATATCAAAATTCTCTTTTCTGCGACTTGTGCCTCATTTCCCTGTAACACATGTCATATATCCCATAACACATTATTATTTGGAATTCTGAGGTACAGAATAGACTCCAAACAGACGCACACAATGTAAGCAGCAAACGAAAAGTGAACAAGAGGGAGCAATATGTTGTAACCTCATTTTCCATATTAATTCTCCCTTCCCATCATTAATACCATCTCAGATTCATGAATCCCATATTGTTGTATTATTGACAGCAGACCAGCACTGCGATGTTGTTGTGCTGGTTCTTTGAAATGGTAAGAATATTCACAAAGCGACCCTTTGACAAAGTGCGACCAAGGATGGCAGCACCAGTTGCCGTCCAGGTAACTCTCCTGATAGTTTGCACAGTCACATTGCCCACAGAGGGTCTGACAAGGATAGCCCCTTTATAGCATTAATTTTAACTTTTAAAAAACCCATGTGACGAACAATTCCAGTCCTGGATTTGGCACCCCCGGCCTATAACCCTACTGCTAATCTATGGCTGTTGTCCGCACAACTGTAGAGTAAGTTTACGATTTCGGCCACTTTCCACCGCTATGCATGTGTCGGCCCTTCTTATATGACTAGCAAAGTTCAGCCACTCTGCCCCAACCAAGCCTCATAGATCAGCAGTTAAAGATATATGCGGGTGTCAACACCCACGCCACCTAGCGGCTCCTGTTTTTCTTTGAAATATTTCATTATCATCATAAGTTGAGATGTATTTGTGCACCATTTTCAATATCTACAGGGTTTATTTTTATTACAACAGTTTTGGGTCATGTGTTTTAAGATTCATTTTCATTGATTTTGCTGCTTGATTACTAAATTTGGGTGATGTGGTCAATTTCAAATGACCACAACTTTTTTTTAACCACGTCAACATACTGTTTTTCTTTGGTAAATCTGTAGCACAATATACAAAATATATGTGTAGAAAGTTTTAATGAAAAGTCACCGATCATTATTTTTTTATATAATGAAATGGGAAGAAAAACACATTTTTCCATAGACTTCAATGCTAAAGCACTGTTATTTTCAAGTGGCTGTAGAAAAAAAAGTAAGTCGATGAGATGTACTTTTTTTTTCATTTCTTGCTTTCTTATGTAGTCAGGAATGATCCCTGAACGTTTCATGAAAAAGTCACCGACCAATTTTTTTTCCATTGAACACCCGCATATACCTTTAAAGCGTTCGCCCACTCTCAGGAGAACCAACGAGTTAGTTAACAGATTTATTATACATGCTTTTAATCATGAAAATAGAAAAAAATCGAGTCAAAAATTTGAATTTTACTGGTAATCTAAAGGCCCATTCACATTAACACGACCAGCCGGCCGATCCATGCCGGCTATAATACTTTAACATTGAGTATTTTGCCGTGCGGCAGCCGTACACCAATCGGCCGTTGTAATGTAAATGCGCCTTTAGTAAAAAAAACCAGATTGGTTGCCATGACAACCAACTTAAATCACTAGTTAAATACACACTATGTGTAAATCACTCTAGATACGTTGTTTTCAGAGCAATGTGTGTATAACAAAGTAGAGATAGAACATCCTGTTGGAAGACCTGTCCCAGACAGAGGTGAGAGTCTATTTTCCATAATATTATAGCAAGAACAGCATAGCATCACGTATGAGGTTAGTCAGTCGAACCTGCCTCTACTCAATGATCATGGATAGAGTCAGGCAGTACTGCGGTTGATGCTGCGTGGAACGGGTGCATTCTAAGTGTAAACATGTGAAATACATGTTCCTATTTATATTCCCGCCTTATATTACATTCTTGGTACTTTTTCAATACATTTACCGGGTCTAAGAACTTTGATGCAGGATTATAATTATGGTGTGATCGTTTTTATGCAGACCCTAAATGTGCGGGAATATTTTACGCAACCCTATTAGTAGAAGTCTCCAGTTAGAAGGTTAAGATCTTGCTTTGAAGTAAACAAAGACACGCGGCCGTTTTAATGGTCATTTTGACATCTTGACCAGCATCAATTGACAACATTTATGTGATAGCAAATCATGTAATAGTGTGTTTTTATGGCGATTTTATGCAGTCAGAAATGACAAAAGTTAAATAAGTGCATCACAGATGCTAAATTTCGAAGCTTGAAGGCCAGTGCCATGTGCAGAGTTTGGTGACGTCATGTCACGTCACGTCATGTTGACGTCACATCATAGGCGAGATTTCGAAATTCCTGCGAGATCTCCGCGACCTCGCTGTACCGCTCTAAGTTTTTAAAGAGGTCGGAGGGTTTCATGAGCCTTTTCTTCATAATTGTAATGTGATATATGGAAAACAAGGCATAGATGGGAAGGAAATGACATAAGGAAGATGTTGGTGAATTTTAAAGCAAATATTTCTGTTCTGTTTAGAGAAATGTTAAGTAGTGCCAAGTTGACACTACTGTATCCCCGCCTTTTTGAAGGCATTGCTCTCTAACTCTAGTACGGCCGTCACCATACTAGAGTTAGACTGGCGCTAACTAATATGAGGTGGGCTATATTCACCGAGTATGGCTGAAAACAAGGAGGCCATAGGCCGAGTTGTTTTTGGCCATATGAGGTGAATATAGGCCACCGAAGATGCTATACTGTGCTATTCTTGCTTTTATTCCATGATTTTTATCTCATTCTAAGTTTATTCTAATCTAATTTATCGAACTGTGTTGACCGCACAACTCACCGATAGGCTCAAACGATTGTGACGTCAGTGTAAATTACAAGGAGTTTATATTGTACACCTTGTGAGCAGCATGTATATCGATTATATTGTCTGCTCACGACCAAATCATGGAATAAAGACTACATATGTATCACAGGATGGAAATAAAGATTCAATCATACAGTCTTGTTCAGAAGGACACATTCCTCAGCGTTCCAGTTCACTGCCTACAACGATAAGCTTAACCACAAGTCCCTCCTGCATCCTTCTCCTTGTAGGGCTTACTATACCCCAGGCAGGGTGCAGACAAAATATGTATTTTTAGCTAATTTGTAAAGATTGAATTATGTTTTCATTTGAAAATATAAAGGTCATAAATCTTTTAGCATCATATCTTTTTTGCTGTATCAAGAAGTCGGAATTATAAACCATTTTGAAAATCGAAATTGCTGATACATGAACTTATACGACTTGGAATATTAGATACCCCAAAGATGAGAAGGTTCCTACAAAGAGATCTTGTGTACAAAATACTTTGAAAAAAATTATTAATTTTGCGACTCGTGACTCATTTCCCTGGAACGCATCACACGTCGGGATCATAAGTGGAATTTAATCGGAAATGTAAAATCGGAAGGTGATCTGGACCCAAGTCGCCTTTAGGTCAGACAAGCATGAGACAACAAAAAGGAAATTTAATTTTGTGATCAAAACTATAGCTGAGAAGACATTTTTCATGCTTGATACTGAGAGAAGAGGTCATGATATCAAATTTGCTGACACATGTTTTGTCCCCAATCGGAAAGGATATTCATGTGAAATAGGAAAAGTCCAAGAGTTTCCTTTTTGGAATATCCTTTTCCTTTTTGGAATATCCTTTTCCTTTTTGGAATATCCTTTTCCTTTTTGGAATATACTTTTCCTTTTCGGAATGTCCTTTTCCTTTTTGGAAAGTCCAAATTTTCCTTTTTAGAATATCCTTTTTCTTTTTTGAAAGTCCTTTTCTTTTTTCGAATATCCACTCTTCTATGCTTTTTCAGTTCTTTTCACCCAAATGTACCATGATGTATTCCTATGCCAACATGACTGGGAGGGAAAAGGTGGGTGAGAGGGAGAGGGAGGGGGAGCGGGAGGGAGAGGGGGAGAGGGAGAAAGAGAAAGGAAGGAAGACAACATGGCAGGGAAAGAGACATGTGTGTATGTGTTGCTATGGTGACCAGACTGGTCAGTGTGATCACTCATGCCTGCAGCTGGTGGAGTGCAGGTGCACCAGTGACTGACTGGGGTGTGTTATGTAACACTGCTACACTACAAAGATAGCTGGTGGGCCCACACTCAGGGCTAGTGGATAATGTTATGTAACACTGAGCCACTACTCATGTGGGTTCGATGTTCAAAAATGTACAATAGTTCTGGCCCACCAGTACTATATACGGCCATGCCATAAACTCAGCAGGAGGTGGGACGGACCTGATTCAGGCTCCCCGGTACAAACAATCCATGTACCGTGTTGCTTTTAACACTGAAGTCTATGGGGAGAGTTGCACATGAGGCACTCTTTTACTTAATAATTAATAATTTTACCAGGATGATCGCAGAAATTAACTAAATTTCGAGTACATGGTATTCCCTCCATAACATAGCCTATTTTCAGTGACTTTCAAGACTTTTTTTTGACATTTTGGGAGTGAAATGTACAATGATTGGCTACACACAAACACTAATTAGCCCAATATTTGCATTTTTGGTATTCTTTTGCTTAGTAATTCAGGTCTGCGATCATTTACAGCATTTTTAAATGGATTTTCAAGATTTCTCATGACATTTAATCCATAAGAATTTCACTGTGCTTCTAGGCTCTAGCACTTATTTCACCCCTTATCCAATAGCTAATTTAATCAAATCATGAAATTTGGCCTTCTTCTGGTTGGCAGCTGGTATTCCTCTATCCCTGAGGAATTTTTGCAGCTCTCAAACGTTTTTTTAAGTCAACTTTTCCAAGGTATCATGAAGGAACCCTATGTTATTGTATAGGGTTAGATAGGGAGTAAGCCAGTGCGTGTACCCCTCTTGTACCCATCGCGGTCTGCGCCCTTAATGAGAATGGTCTGGGGGTATAAATAGCCACGCTCGATTCGAACCTATTCATCTTCACCAATCCTCTCAAATAACCCAAATTTCAGACCAAAATAAAGTTCAAAATACAGTTCAACCTAACCAAACAGATTGCTAGGATCAATGCAATGCCAAATATACTGGAATTTACTTAATATTGACCAAATTACAGCCTAATCTAGCAGAATATACTAAATGTATACAGCTGCCAATTGTACATTTTCTGAAAATCTGACCCATGTCTCCTTTTGTATGGGTAGAAAAGCAGTGTACCAGGGAGGACATCGATTGGAAAAGAAGACCAAATCTTGACATAGGTGTCAGAGCAGCCTGACATGGCTTTTCATGTAGAGGAAATAGGACATACCATAGGAGACATAGGAAAAAGGTGCAGTGACATACTTTCCTGTGGTGATTATCTAAGGGAAATAGTGGAAAAGGAGGCTGACATGGAACTTTTTGTTCTGGAAATAGTAAAATCTGCCCGGACATAGAAAGTTAGCAGTTGGAAAAGAATTTGTAATATGAGAAATAGCTTGTACCACAGAGGAAAAGTCTGTACGGATGTCACCATTAGTACATATATCTACTTTGGGACGCAACAAGACATTTCTTCCGCCACCTGCCCTAATGCAATATACACAATATGTATTATGTATGTAGATGCCTGTACAGAAGTCATCACCTTTGCATAGTTACTGGCGCTAGCTTATATCAAGATTTATCGACATGTGTTGTTTTTCATTCCAAACTTGGGATTTTATTGCTCATTTCTAGAGAACTAGGAACTAAAGTTAATAAAGTGATATGGGTAGAAATCTGCTACGCCACCCATTTAAGCAGAATGAATGACAATAATGCATTCATTCACTCAATATCACTTATATTATTACTAGTTCGCCTTGCGCACAATGGATTGGAAGGTGAAAGAAAGGCACCGTGCATAGCCAGTGACATACGAATCACCATTCCTTACAAAATTTCGCCACCTGAATTTTGGAAGATTTTCTGATTGTTATTTACTGAAAGTGAAGTGTTCTTGGATTGTCATGATAATATTGAAATGTTTCGACGCATTAACAAAAATAAATAAATTTTGAGATATGTACAATGAAAGTCTTTGCATGTAGGAAACATATTATTATATTATATTGTATAAGCAGGGAGATTGTGTGATGCCCTACCTTAGAATGAATTAACTAGAATTACAGGGTCCTTATGAAAATCAATGTAAATTGAGATGTACTCTGTAATAAAAATGAAATTTGAACAAAAAAATTAAACCATCGCGATGACAATTCATCAATGCCTTGTGCATTTGTTCTCAATTTTTAACTTTTTAAACAATATGTAATGTGTTTCAGGAAAATGAGTCATATGTCGCAAAAAATCGATTTTGAGATACCATTTTATTTGAAAAGATGAGATCAAGCTGATTCCAATGATAGTAAACAGTCTACTAATCTAATAGGTATTTCTAAATTTTAAGTTTGATATTTTCGTTTTTGAAAAAAAAAGTTTCCAATATTTTTTTGGGTCAATAAACAGTAAAGTAACTAAATGTAGTCCATATGAGGACCTTTAAAACGAAAGGATATATTGCATAGATTTTCCTGATATTTGATACATCGATTCATATAGCTATAGGTGATACAGTCTCCAAAAACTAGAACATTCCAATCTGATCAAAAAAATTAAACCATCGCGATGACAATTCATCAATGCCTTGTGCACTTGTTCTCAATTTTTAACTTTTTAAACAATATGTAATGTGTTTCAGGAAAATGAGTCATATGTCGCAAAAAATCGATTTTGAGATACCATTTTATTTGAAAAGATGAGATCAAGCTGATTCCAATGATAGTAAACAGTCTACTAATCTAATAGGTATTTCTAAATTTTAAGTTTGATATTTTCGTTTTTGAAAAAAAAAGTTTCCAATATTTTTTTGGGTCAATAAACAGTAAAGTAACTAAATGTAGTCCATATGAGGACCTTTAAAACGAAAGGATATATTGCATAGATTTTCCTGATATTTGATACATCGATTCATATAGCTATAGGTGATACAGTCTCCAAAAACTAGAACATTCCAATCTGATCAAAAAAATTAAACCATCGCGATGACAATTCATCAATGCCTTGTGCACTTGTTCTCAATTTTTAACTTTTTAAACAATATGTAATGTGTTTCAGGAAAATGAGTCATATGTCGCAAAAAATCGATTTTGAGATACCATTTTATTTGAAAAGATGAGATCAAGCTGATTCCAATGATAGTAAACAGTCTACTAATCTAATAGGTATTTCAAAATCATAAGTTTGATATTTTCGTTTTTGAAAAAAAAAGTTTCCAATATTTTTTTGGGTCAATAAACAGTAAAGTAACTAAATGTAGTCCATATGAGGACCTTTAAAACGAAAGAATATATTACATAGATTTTCCTGATATTTGATACATCGATTCATATAGCCATAGGTGATACACTCTCCAAAAATTAGAACATTCCAATAATGTGATCTTGTGAAAAAAACCACTTTAAGAAATTTATGTTGCGACTTGTGACTCATTTTCCTGAAAGACATCACATATATGATATTTATCTTTAATCTGGATGTAGTCGTGGAAGACCTTATGTCGATTTTTGTATCATTTATTCTGATGTAATGAATAGCTTCAACTGAGAATAATGTGCTTCACAATGTTTTGGCTAAATAAAATCATTCAAATACAAAAAATAAGCATTGTGCATAACTCACTCTCGATGCGTTGTTCTCAGAGCAATGCTTAAATAATTAATATTCAGATTCCAGAACATTGTTTTACACGTCAATCGTTCCAATAAATCCCTCCAATGAATAAAGCACTAAGTTTCAAGAGGAATCAAAGACGCTATAAACCAAATGTATTGTACATTGTATATATATCCCTCGACTGAGTTTAAATGAAACTAAAATATTGCTAATATTTAGGTTTCTCCTGGACTATCCAAAGACTAATTATTCTCTAAATTGTTCCGGATATGGTTTTTGTATCTGTTTTTAATGATTTTCTATGGTTTTCAATGGTTTTGGTGGAGGTGGCATTATATACCGTTACGAAGGAAATAATTCCCATTTCTACCAATTTTATATTAGTTCAACAATGTTGAGTGCCATTAGATGTTCCAGTCTAGGCCCAAAGATGAGAGAGTCCCTTCAAATGGAGGGAAAGCCTCTAGTCTCAAACCGCAAAGTGCCATTATAATTCCATTAAGACCGCAAAATGACATTATATTCCCAATAGAACGCCTAGTCCTAGTCCAGGAAACCAATTTACGAAGTAGGCGTCCAATCACTGACATACCATTCTTATCTGATCTGAGGGTTTGGGCTTGGAGTGGCTCAGTTCAATGGTGTTCAATAGGCTGAACATTTGGTGGATTAAAGCCCTTCTTCCCGATACCCCCCCGCTCTAGTTGCCTTCAATACAGTCAGGCCAGCTTATTTAGGGGAAACCTGCAAAGTATTTTTTTGGACAAAATTCATTCAGGTAAACAGACAGTTACAGTCTTCACAAAAATATTGCTATAATTGTGATTTTCATCATGTCCTGACTTAGTCAGTCTATTCCTAGAAAGCAGAGAGGAATCTTTTCCTAAACAAAGTTGTTCCATGAATAGTGTTTTGTCCCCAAATTGTCAGGATAAAAATGTGTCATAGTAAATATCCAACATATCCAACATTTTTCTTTTTCAAATATCGTTTTCCTTTTCTAAAATATTCCAATACATAATCAACATGACTTATGGATATTTTGATATCCGAAGAGATACTTTCTTGGATTAGGGATTTTCTTTCTCTCACAGAGATAGCCACATAGCCATCTTTCTTTTGCCAGAGTCAGTTGCTCATTTTCATATACTACTATGTGGTGTCTGAATAGTGGCTAGTAGACGAGCACCGAGTCCCTTAGGCTATTCTCATTCACCAGAAATCCGACCAAAGTAAAGTTATTATATGATAGATTTAATTTCTGTAAAAGAATAGCCTAATTAGTTTAATAAATGTTTTGCAAGGGCTCCTGATGGGGGGGGGGGGGGGTCCTGTGTCAATTTGTCGCGCTAAGGATGGGTATTTGTCCCTTGTCCCCAGAATCCCATGTCGATTTGTCGATCATAAGAAATGGCTATGTCAGTTTGTCGATTTTAGGCAACAGGACACCTTATAATGTTGATTTGTCGCACTAAGGATGAGCATTTGTCCCTTGTCTCTAGAATTCCATGTCGATTTGTCGCTCTAAGAAAGGGTCTATGTCGTTTGTCGATCATAAGAAACGGCTATGTCAGTTTGTCGATTTAGGCATCAGGACCCCTTTTGCAGGTAATGCCCAAGAAATAGTGGTTGTGTGTGGATAAATTGCATTTATTTGTAAATATTGATATCATTTAGATTATAAAAATAATCAAGGTGCGCAAGTCAGCATGTGCAGCAGATGACACAGGTCATAGGTAATAGGGAGTGGTAATAGTAAAAAGACTCCTTGTAATGGGAGAAAAGATTTCAGTAATGAAGAAATAGTCGGTGCCATGAAACTATTTGTTCCAGGAATAGGAATATCTGGTCTGTAATAGGAAAAGGTTTCTTAGTAATGTATTTTGGCTATACGTAATATGTGCAAAAAAAGAGGAAAAGTCTGTAATATTAAATAGATCATAGAGATGACGACTCTGGGAAACAAAAAATAGAAAGCATTATGCCTCGCCAGCTGTCAGAGGCAGCAAGGTTCAGGTACATGGGCTTTGAAACAGTATCACTGACCATGGCCAACCACTTTTTTTTATCACAAAGCCATTGTACATTTAATCATGCTTATAATAAAGACGCATGAGCATCTCATTCCTAGACATCCTAAACTTAAAGACTTTAATCTAAGATTAATGTCAAAGTACAGTTAATAGGATATGATAACAACCCCCCGATTCTGAGACTTCTTCTGACTTGGGGATTCGATTGGTTGGAGAATTTGCGAAAAGAATTTGTGCAAAATCGTATGCCCCCTCTACATCATTGTATTTCTGAGTCTGTGCAAAACAGATGCCCCCACCCCCACACTTTTAGCGTCTGTGCAAAGAAAGGTGAAGGTCCCTAAAAAGGGCGGGTGCGGCGGAGGGTCAAACATTTCTCGTGAATGTGTGAATGTCCAAATGATATTTAACTTGCCTGAGGCAACTTTATAATATGGCCCATTGCATCAGTTAACTCTCCCTGATGATAAACGATGACCTATGTTTCCTGTATCAAAGGAGTAGGTGTTGAGCTACTCTAGGGTAAAAACATGGATATACAAAATTAATCCCTAGTATAGAGACATTCCCTGCATGGCAGTTAATTTTGCATCTATTTTATAGGAGTGAGTGAGATTGGTTGCTTTACGCCCTTATCAACACATTTAATATGGTTATATCAAGGGTGGGAGAGCTGAGAGGGAGTGAGTGAGTGAGATTGGTTGCTTTACGCCCTTATCAACACATTTAATATGGTTATATCAAGGGTGGGAGAGCTGAGAGGGAGTGAGTGAGTGAGATTGGTTGCTTTACGCCCTTATCAACACATTTAATATGGTTATATCAAGGGCGAGAGAGATGAGAGGAAGGCAGTTTATGATCAGACCCAGGAAATAGAGATAGAGAAGAAGGGAGAGAGAGACAGAAAAGAGACAAAAAGGCACTTTATGGTCATACCCAGGACCATTCTTTTTGCACAATCCCATACAGACGAAACCTTTCAAGAAATCAAGTTTCCCATAAAAATTCTCTTTTGAATATCTTATTTCTTTCGAAAAAGCAATCCGTGGAGGCTACTTCAAAATTCCTTTAGTTTCTTCAAGTTACTCGAGCAAGGCTCTTACGAGGCACAGGATCAAAATAAGAAACTTGTCTTAAATGTTTAGGGAGGTGGATGGGAAGGCTCAAGGATAAGAATGAGTGAGGGGTTCTAGTCATGTGAGGCCTATATGTAATGTGTCACAGAAAAATGAGTCATAAACCAATAGAAATGGATTTTGAGATGCCATGATGGAATGCAGAACGCAAATACACTGCAGAACGCAACCGCACCGACCGCAGAGGCTGGGCAACAGCGAAGAGCCTCAATGAAGGGTTAATTAGCAGGACAAAGCGATCGGAGTACAAAGCATTAAAAACCATGATTCGGTGCCTTGTTTAAAGCACAGAACTATGAGAGATCTGTGTAAAGTCATCAGAAACCAATTTCAACCCAACTTCAGGAACAATATTTTCGTAAAAGGTGTTAGATTCATATAAAATGTGCTACAATGTGAAACAGACCACCGCTTTTAACATCCTACATTAAAATATCATGAAACAAAAGACTATGAAGTCCGAATAGATTTAATATCCATGCAACCGTTACCTTAATCTATGACCATGTAACTAACTATGGAAGTAATAGAGACAGGTTTGGGTTGTAAAATGTTATTTGTATAATTTATATTTTGTTTAAATTGATACAATGATAACTGTTTTGATGATTGATTGATATAAGAATTATATAAAAGATTTTTGATTTGATGATGAAAAAGGTAGGCATAAATTTTGTGATGTTTGCTCGATGAGGAACGAGGGCGACTGGCACTAGGTTAGAATCGTCACAATAGATAACTCTTAAATTAACTAGGATATTATACCGTTTGACCGATAATGAAACTTTAGGCTATTTAAAAAGGCTTCGCCGACCGCCGACTGCCCACCGCCACCCACGGCCATGTTGCCGGCCGTCAACATGGCGTTCCGAGTAACGTTTGGAAGTGGTGATCCCATTGGCTGAGAGCCTGGCTCAAGGTTGATGTAATACGCCCTGTGATTGGTCAATTTTTTCCCCCGAGTTTTACCGATGCGAAGCCGAGTGTTTACCGAAGGTGCCATGTGTGAGCATGTGGCCGTACGCAGGGTGAAATGTCCGTTCATGCTTAAGCATATAGGGGTCGGGGAATCGGTGATTACTCGGTTGTGATACCAGAAAGACCTTGATATATTGGAGGTAATCGCAGTCTATATTATTTCTCTAGGCGTGGGGACATTGTTTTGGTGGCTTGGAAGTCGGGAAATATGATTTTGGGAGGATCGGCGGACCATCGGGTTCTCTACTGGTATTGTCGATAAGTAAGTGGGCGTGGCACATATATTCGGTAAATGCTTGAGGCATATGAATATGCCAGTTGACGCCGATCGGTCGAGGAGAGAGTGAGGTAGAGGTAAGGTGGGGGGGGGGGGGGAGAGGGTGTTATGGGCAGGTTTGGTAGTTGATACATAGATAAGATGTGATGTGTTCCAGGAAAATGAGTCACAATATTTTTCAAAGTGATTTATTACCAAGGTCTCTGTGTTTGAACATGATCATTTCTGGGGTGCCTAGCGCTGTTAGTAACATGAATATGTGTACCAAATTTCCAGACTGAATTAAATATATCAGTGCGTTTCTAAGGTCATCCTATAGAGTATATTTAGCTATTTTACTAGTAATTGTCCACCCACAAATATTGTAAACCTTATTCTTCAAAAATAAAACTATCAAACCGAAAATATAGAAATACATATTATGTGTCTTAATGTTTACCGTCATTAGAATTCGCTTGATCTAATCTTTTCAAATATGATGATATCTCAAATTAATATTTTGCCACTTGTGACTCATTTTCCTAAAACACAACACATATAGGTGGGTTATGATGAGCTCATCAACCAACGACTCCCCCTGGTGTTATTTCATACCATGAGAGAACCATTGCCAGTTCTTTCTGGAAGCCCATGTACATGAATCATATCACCCAAATTACACAAATCTAACAAAGCAGCTAGGTCATATATACATATATGAACTAACACAATCCACTCAAACGCTTTGTAATCTGGTTCACGTAGCAGGTAGAAACAACACACATATGGGTCAGATTTTCAGAAAATGTGCAATTGGCAGCTTTACACGTTTAGGAAATTCTCCTAAATTAGGGTGAAAAATGAAGAATACCGGGTATATCTGAGTATATTTGGTATCGCATTGATTTAAAGTATCAGTTCTGTTATATTAAACTACATTTTGAAGCTCATCTTCGTCTTAAATGTGGGCTATTTGAGAGGATTGGTGAAGACGAATTGTACATTTTTCTGAAAATCTGACCCATATATCGTTGGTGGCAGTCGTGGGAAATGAATAGAACTGAATCACTGGGAGACCAAAGAATTGAAGGGATCTTGGATTTTTTATTCCCAAATAACAGACATGAATAATGCAGAAAAACATGCAATAGGAGTAAAGTACATGAATATAGGAGAAAAGAAAAAAAAATCACAGTGTTAAGGTGGTGACCACTCAGTGCGACCGTTGAGACCAAATTGTGTCTGGAACGTAGCGGTCGCCAAGAAGGTGGGCGTGGCAGATGCGTGCATGTGTGACGTCACAATAGCCTCTGAGAACTCCCGATGACGAATATATTCATCTAGGGATTGATTGGTTATACATTTTAATAGGTAGACGCAGCATTAGCCACTTAACCTGTACACAGAATTTCCTCTACCTGGCGCAATACCTTAGAGAAAAATAAATCAAATAACAACAAATAGATTTTAAGATGAAGAAGCAAGCAGATTTCGAAGATGAAGGGAACCCACAGCAAAAATCGACATAGTCCTAACAAATAAATAAAAGCAAGAGGATAAACGAAACTGCATAATGGCCAAGCCAATGCCATGTGGCATGGAATTCAAGAAGAAAAAAGAACCGAGCTATTGGTTTCTCTTCCTCGCGGAAGGTTGCGGGCTGACGGGAGCAACTGGATAGAGTCACTCGCACTGTGCGGAAGGGAGCATCTCACCTCAATGTGCTCAGTGCGTGGTTGAAGGACCAGGGTGTAGTGGGAGGCGTGGTGGTGCCATGTACATTACTTTGGGACCAGGGGCTTAACGCAGTTTCTATCACTATAGGGCTTACTCAGCAAGAAGGGCACTTCCTTTGCACTGGATATATATTCGTCGTCCCTTAAGAGTCTGTGGAAAACATAGAGGACACTTTCTGTAATTTCAAGGTAAGATATTCAGTCGTTAATATATTTCAGGTGTTGGTATGGATCATTTATTTTAATGATTATCTGTATATCATATGATATCAAAGGCAGGTGTAGTTCCGTGAATGTAGGGAACTTTGAAATTCGAGACTTGCATTGGAGACAAAAGCGGCCCAGAATTTAGTTTTCAGGAAAATGCGACCACAGTTCCTCCTCATTCGATGGAATGCTTTTTATATTGTTTAAAGGGATTATTTCAGCGTGGATTTGATGTACTGTTCACATGAACATTCAATCTTGGATTGAACTTATCTAAACAAGAGTTGCCAACCTAACGAAATGCAGACGCTTCCCTCCTTCTGATATATATTTGTATGGTAACCACTCAGCGCCGATGTTTGTATATACACGGGGTGGTGCATTGATTTGTACATAATTTTTGTTTAACAACAAATGCAGGGAGCCTCCCCAACGGTCAATTCCGGCTATGTGTTAGGCACTGTTTACGTCTAGAACACTTAGTCAAATGTTGCTTGAATGGATTTTCATATTAGCGAGGGAAAATAGAAAAAGAGAGATACTTTAGAAAGTTTACATACAAATGGCACATGGCTATGTTCCTAGTGTGCTTTTGAGCTTTGTATATTTCTGATATGCAATCCTTCACGGTCCAGGCCCAAACTCGCAGATCAGATAAGAATTGCATGTCAGTGACTGGACGCCTACTTCGCTAATCGGCTTCCTGGCCTATAGGCGTTCTAATGGGATTATAATGATATTTTGCGGTCTTAATTGAATTATAATTGCACTTTGCTGTTTGAGGCGAGAGGCATTCCCTCCGTTTGAAGGGACTCTCTCATCTTTGGGCCTAACTGTAAATTGCAATCGTTAAATTAATTAATGTGAATACCTGGCTGGATTTAACACTAACATCTTCAGCATTGAACAATCCACATGGTAGCAAAGTGTACCCAGCACAAATAGATTATGTTGATAAGTTTAGTCAAGTTATTTAAAATAATGATTGCTAGTTTTGAGGGCCTATGGACACTTTAAGCATCTCGAGGCCCTTCTACTGTGAATATAGCATCTCACTTCTCGTGTGGATAAGTCCACTCAAATCAGCAGCTCCATGGATGGGGAAAAAAGTTCATTCAAACATACTTTCTGTTATAAATAAATGCTCGTTCTGGTAATATGGCTATTATGTATACAGCGTATTTGGTTGAATGACGCTTGGATAAGTATTTTTTCTCCTTAAAAAGGCTAAGGCCAGACGTATCCAGCAAACCGCCTCATTAACACGTTCCTAGACGTCCTAAGGTCCCCCCTAACCACTCAGGTCATTATTGAGCCATATAAAGTTCTTTACGATGTGGAAATATTATCACTTACATAATGTTCTCACACTTTCATGGGCTTCTACTCACAGCAAATAAATGAACCATTAGTGGGAGGTGTTGGGCAAACGGCAACGTACTACAGAAGGCTTTCAGTTACGCCAGCAGTACGATCTCTTGAACACGTTGAGTCAATCTGAGTCCATGCCGAGCAACTCTAAAGGACGTGATGATCCTCGGCGAATACCACGCAGGGGGATCTGCAAAGATAACTCGGGTATAACTCCTCGAGATTACCGCTCTTTTGCCATGAAATGATAGAAGGAGATCTAATCACAGGAAGATAACCAAGGGTATATATTTAAGTGGGAATCTAGGTATAAATATATTGCCTGATGTAACTTAGGCCGCAGCTAGGAGCCATCGAAAACAGCAGAAGTTGGTAAACACTTTCGGTAATTTTTCTCACGGCAGAGAGGGATAACTGATAGTTAGTGGGGATCTTCTGAGGCATAGTCTTGAAGCCGATGAAATATGGGATGAGACTTGGTGTACTGAATACGTGTGCTGACTTCCAACCTTTGAAGCGCTGCCTATTGATGGAGGTCGTTAGAAAGTCTATTATTCCTGCTCTGTAGAGTTGATATTCGGAGATGCGAATCATAGACGGATGACATTATTGCATTAGCAGTAACTAGTCTTTAGTACTGTCCTGGAAACCCGTTGAGGTTTGTATAAGGACATACGGTTTATTTAGTTGAATACATTTCTGAGTCAGGCACTTATTCTAATTTATTCATTTGTAAAAGGTTTTACCAATTGTATACAGGCTAGCATTCTGAACTAACATGTTTAAGACCAATAGTAAATTTGGAATAACTACAAGTGCACGTTGTTTAATATGGTGGCTAACCCAATGTGGCAGCTTAATTGTCGGATGGTTACCTATCTATCTATCTATCTATCTATCATTCATTCATTCAGTAGGTATTCTTTATTTTATTAGTTGTAATTATTTTCATTTCAGTACGGTACCTTGTCAATTCTTACATCGACATCTTGATGCTCGATTTCAGCATTTGTAAATTTGAGATTTCTCCTCACTTCATGACCTTGCAAATATGTGCATCTTATATATCCTAGAGTATTTCTTAAACTCACTCTTACTAAAGAGGTCACACCAGCCTTTTATTACATTGTAGCCCTAATTTAAGGGACCAGAAACTCCTTCTAGACAACCCCCATTAAACCAAACCCCTATAAATAGATAGAAAGCCCCTAGCTTAGAGGCATATGCTGGAAGACCAGGTTTGGAACCTGAAGCAAACAACATATAGTTTGTCTTGTTCTATACCTAAATGTACCTACTTGCCAAAATAAAAGAATTCATCACCATTATTATATTATATTATGAAGTTCAGATTTCTGGCACAGATGCCCAACCTAGCAGCAGGAGTTGGGGCAAACCAGCAGAGGCGTAGATGTGTGCCCGGTTGTTGCCAAAGAAAGAATTTTATTTTTTTTCAAAATATTTTTATTGGCCACACATTTAACATTCACTTAGAAAACACGCACAATATTTTCAGAAATATTTTCATGCATTGCCACCTAGAAATTATTACCTAGTCCATTACATCTTATATTAATCATTATAATTATATTTTACTCATTCTATTATCATCTATTTCGTTATTATTCCGTAATCCATAGTTTCCCACCATTCTCCCTAAGACTAGGAATTTTATGTTACAGAAGCAGTATATCAAATCATGAATTTCATCTATTGATGTTAACTTCAATTCAATATACTCTATGTGTGCATTTCAAGCTGCATTTTCAGTTTTTACGACGAAGTAAGATCTTACTTAGTTAATTGGAATCGGTCGAATGAAAACGGCCGCCGGTGAGCGATAATAAGTGTAATCATCGCAGGAACGATTTCGGCCGGTCCCCGAAATACAAATTAGGACGTTTTAGAAGCCCTGCAGCAAAAACAACAGGACAAAATCCTCCGAAACTTTGCTCAAATGCCTTTTAGATGGGTTGGAAAAGAATGGAACAACCATTAGAAAGTATTTGCTTTTTCTTTTTTTTACCAACGGTAGCTGATAGTGCAGCTTTAAGGTAGAACGAATTGGAAATGTAGGCTGCTTTCTAAATAAGGACCAAGGTAAATCCAGGTCTTTGTAGAAAATGTACAATTTGCCTTCGCCAATCCACTCAAATAACCCAAATTTCAGACGAAAATAAAGTTCAAAATTCAGTTCAACCTAACCAAACAGATTGCTAGAATCAATACAATGCCGAATATATTCGAATGTACCTAGCATTGACCAAGTTGCAGCCTAATTAAGCAGAATTTACTAAATGTGTACAATTGCCAATTGTACATTTTCTGAAAATCTGATCCATATGCACCATCAAACGATATGCACCATTATTGCCTACTCTATGAGATTATACACCAGCCAGTGCACCAGGAACCCCTCAATGTCATTAATCATTTAGTAAACTTCCAACCTGGGCAGGAGTCTGTTGCACCCTTCAAGTTCAACATACATCCACCCACCAGCGAGTACCTGAGTATATGGCAATGTATCAGCTTGGGAAAACAGATCCGACATGTAAACAGAGAGGTAGTTACTGGATACAAACGAATTGGTTCCAATTAATTTTACTTAATTGGATGGAGATTTTATCACCTCATGTACTGAACTCAGCGAACCCCATGACTTCACTTATATGTACAGGGTTACTATAAATTGTGCAATTAATTTACTTGGATCATCATACCTTGGATCATCATACCCACAGCGCGATAAACATGTTATAGTGTCACCTCTCGTTTGGGCTTTAGTAGAATGTGCTGCAGTCTATGTCTACATCCGTGTCCCAAATCTTCGTTTCTATCAAGAACAGTGATTCGGATAGAAAGACATAAAAGTGAACATTCTGTGTGATTAGTAGATCCCAGAGATAGGTTAATTGTCCCCCGCTATTAATGAATGTATGGACTGTTGTAGACTTGCATAAGAGTTATTCTTCAACGAAATTTAAAACAAAAATCTATTATATTAGAACCACTACTCATTAGAATCACTAGTCACTATCAGTGATAGACTATCCTAAGACTATCAGTCATACTATATATACATAGATCAGTGATAGACTATCTTATGACTATTGATCAGTGATAGACTATCTTAAGAAAATCAGTGATAGACTATCCTAAGACTATCAGTGATAGACTATCCTAAGACTATCAGTGATAGACTATCTTCAGAGTATCAGTGATAGACTATCCTAAGACTATCAACGATAGACTATCCTAAGTCTATCAGTGTTAGACTATCCTAAGACTATCAGTGAATGGGGAGTAGGTACGAGTAGTGGACCTCCACTACAGACCTACAAACAGCCCTGCCTTGGAGACAAGGGCTAGTCTACAACTGTTGTTACGATTATATTGAGAAAGATAGATAGGTAGATACTAGAAGATAAATTTGATGGATATGCCGCAAGCAAACGTCAGAATGGAAAGTAGGTTTTTATAATTTTGATTAACGTTTTGGTTCATTAACGACCATCGTCAGGAATGGATCAATTTACAATTTCTGTAGGCATAATTTGAGGCAGGATGTAATTAGAGACCTCAGGTGACGTCCATTGCAACTAAAAAGCACAATTGTTTACACAGTTGATTAAACCTTCTGACCCAATGTCGGGTCACAGAGTATGCGCTTATACAGGCTAGAGGGTGTATACCTGTCGTTATTGAAAGGTGAATGATTTTGGAGTATAAGGGACCGTTTTGGGCATGGAGTATACACTTAAAGACTAGAAGAGAACTATACCTATCTTTATGATTTTGTTTTTTGCTGCTCTACAGTGGCAATCTGATAGGATCAATAGTGCAAAGGTTTCTTCATGTACCTACTTAAGCAGTGTTATCCTAAAGGTGTCAGTTGTATTGAGGCACTTTCCCAAAGTAGAAGAAGATGATAGAGTCAGATTTTAAAAAGAAGGGATTTCGGCGGGTCACCAAAATAAAAATTGGGAGATAATTGGAAGGAACTAAGAAGAAAAATGTGTAGCCTCAGTTGCCCGTAATGCAGGTTTTGAAGCATGATATGATTAGAGTTACAGTTTCTATACACATATGCAACCCTCTTACTGTCAGGGCAACCTTGGCTACTCATCCTACCAGCTATCTCACCTCCGGGCAACCTCGGCTTGCAAGGCCTCATTATACAATGGATAGTAACAAGAGAGAAAATATCCAGCCAATTTTCTGAAAATGCGTAATTGTCCTCGCGCTGTAGTACTATCATACCAATCTCCGTTTACTAATGATAGAAAACAGTGGGACATATAATAAGTATCACAATACCAACTATACTTAGCTAATACTATAGCATTGGCTAAATTTCAGTCTAATTTTTACAGAAGTTACTAAATGAGTAGATCTGCCGATTGCACAATTTCTGGAAATCTGACCAAAAATGTCATTATCCATTTCACTCCAATTATCCGATGTACCGGTATTCACTGTCATTTGTCATATCTATAAATTTCTAAAACTATTACCCAAGATGTCATTATCAATCATTCCACCTCTCATTTATCCACAGTAAAGCTGTGTGTGTTGGATTATACTCGATCTATGTAAATCTTGCCTAGCGAAAGAATCATATTACTTATTTGACAGATTGTTATACATTGGCGCGCTTTCATATGTTGGACCCCGAAAGAGACAATGTATTGCACCTATAAATGCATCTATATAAGTATTCATCTTAAATATTGTAAAGTGAATTTTTTGTAACCTTAAACATGATTGAATTATTTTTATAATATCCTAAGCGCAACTACACATGTTGTATTAACTAAATTTTTTGTACAAGTTTTGAAATGCTTCTGATTAGTAACAATAAAAACCATATATATGGTTGGATGGATTGTCTCCACACCGATCAATTGTACAAATTACTTAGACAAAATATCTATCTAATTATCCGCCTGCGAAGCTTAACCTTCAGCTATTAACTTATATTGAACCTAATCTATTACCGGATCACACACTTTATGTGCTGGAATAACACAGAATTTTCCACATAGTTACCTTGGAATTACCAACACAATTGAATCATATCTATTTCTGATTTTCGGCCGCTTTTCCGCATTATTTCATCCGAGTATTTGCCGGTTCATGATGCGAACAAGACAGCTGGCCTTTGATACAATGAAATCAAGCACATTGTAATAGACTTTTTCGTTTTAACCAGGGTCCGTTGGAAGCAGTGCAAACGCATTCTCGGTTATTTCCATCGCTCAACTGTGAAATACCGTTGGGCTCAGTATGATGCATCTTTAAACACGAATAAGCCCATTAAATATCACACGGTAATCATTGATTGGACAGAGAGCGTTCACATTTTAACAGCGCAAAATGTATTATGTGGAACATAGTGCTGTGTATTGGCATGGCTTTGTCCGTTTCTCCAAAAGTCATTTTTGGAATTCTCTTGATGTTTTATTGCATGGTGGCTGATTAAGTTGACCCGATGGTATCGAATGGAGTCCCTGTGCAGTGTCTGTCTGTTTTCGGCAAACACTCAAGGGTCTTTAGGCGTAAGAATTTAAGCAGATCGCGTGAAAGTGCTGACGCGAACCAGCACGCTATGCGATACTGTTGTTGGGGTCATCCATGCAGTCCTAGAACAATTAATTTCATTTCTTTTATTTCAAACAATACATTGTACAATGTGTAGTACTATTCTCTGCTATTCCTAAAGCGCAGAGTTTTCTGAAACGTAATTGTTTATTAATACGCTAATCATTTGACAAAGACAGACTGTTTTAAACAATAGTGTTACATCAATAGTACTAATCACTCAATCGTACATATTCGATTAATTAATTCTCTGTTATATAGGGGATTTGCAAGTGTCGTTGCGCATGTCTGTTACAGTGCATCCTGGGATGGATTCTGATAAAATCTGACAAATATTAGGCAACATTTCCATCGAAAATTGCAAGAATATTTTTACCAATAGCTTTTATAAAGGATATTCATGTTAACCAAATGCATGATGGGAAAGACGGGGACTAGTTTTATGGAAACATGTATAACACATGGATATTGACATTAGAGCATTATATGTTTTCTATAGGTTTTTACTGTGCCATTAGTCCCATAATTAAATGCGAATCAAGATTCAAAATGGACAAAAAAACAAAATGTCGGCTATGCAAATCCCCTATTCTACTCCCCCTATGAAGTTATCGGAATTCTCTTGCCATTCATTCGCTATATATCAAAATTTATTATCAAACCCAACCTACTATTTCACTGTAGCGAAGGGATTCCATACTTTGTACTAAACGATCATGACTACCCACTGTGTCACGTTCAGTGATGGGGAAATTACTCTATTGCTTTTCACTCCAGACTAAATATATTTTATCTATGCTGCTTCACTGATTATAAATTCATATAGGAAGTGCATCAATAACTGTCGAGACCACCTGTTCTAATTGATAACTCTATTAAAGCACCGGTTAAGGGTGGTCTCCACTGGCTGCGGTAAGCTCTGCGGTAAGCCTTGCAATGGGTTGTGCTGTTTCTGTAGGTGGAGAGGAGTGACGAGGTCCAGCCTACATGGATCACTGGCCATGTGGGCAGGACCTCGCCACTTCTCACCATCACAGCACCATCGCAAGGCTTACCGCAGAGCTTACCGCAGAGCTTACCACAGCCAGTGGAGGCCACCTTTAACATTGCCCGTATGTATAAATGGCCAGACGCAAACATAGAGATACCACTAACCACCAAAGTCCTCGAAAGAAAAGGGAATCATTAGGGAATCCTCTGTCATGAATAGGGGGATTTGCATGTGCCACTGCGCATGTCTGTTACAGTGCATCATGGAATGGATTCCGTTGAAATCTGACATACAAGTATTTGGCAACATTTTTATCGAAAATTGCAAGAATGTTTTCACTAATATCAGAGTTTGTTTAAAGCTATCAAAAACCAAATACTTGATGGGAAAGATGGAGATTTGTGTCATGGAAACAGGTATGATACATGGCTTTTGATATTAGAGCATTGATAAATATTCCTTCCTAAAAACATAATATGTTTTCAATATGTTATAAAAAGTACCATTACTCCCATAATTCCATGCGAATCAAGATTTAAAATGGCGGCTATGCAAATCCCCTATTATAGTTAGTGCCGAGTAGACATGATTTCCAACTACTCAGATGTCAGAGTTAGATACAAATTTTTCTCGCAGAGAAATTCCCCAGCAAAACATACATATAATGTGTATTAAATTTATGTACTCTACATTATTGTCCTTTCAAATCTATCGCCATGTCTCTTCCATGGGGTGTTCTCTTGATAAAAAAGGAATATTCTCGTATATAAATACAAGGCAGATGGCTTGGGCGCTTATGTTTCATTAATATAAGTTCTATTGATTCAGGTTCGGAATACAGAGGGACATTTGGTTAGGTGTGTATGTGTTCGGGAAATAACATACTAAAATAAACCTTCCGTGAAGGCTAAAACGTGCCCATCGTACAAACAAATGTTTATTCAACTGTTTTAAAGTAAAAAGTTACATATCTGGAAAGGCTATACTAGCTGGCTATACTACTGAGGGTTTTACTACCATTGAAATAGCATGAAACAAGAACGCAGATTTGTGACGACCTTTACAGAAATCTTACAAACAACTGCTTATTAAACTATTTTAAAGGGTCGGTAAACCCCAGAATATTAATAGAAAATCAACTTCTTTGCTATCATTCAAATATAACCACCCCAGTTTTACTTTAGTTCAATCTAACATTTAGTGAATTTTACCCATTTAAAGGAGGGAAAAGGTAGTTCCATAGTTTAGCACTCCATTCAAGGCTTAGGCCCCACTGTTTGCCTATGTCACAAGGTAGCGTAACTCTTGAAATGACTATGCAATAAACAAGTCTCCTAATTGCTACTAGAAACAAAGGGGCTGGGGTGGGCTCTTGTTGACTTGCCACAAATGCTACCCATTGATTCTTTCTCCCTTGTGCTAAACAGACCTTTTCAGCTAAGCTTTCTTATTTGGTGCCTGTGAGTGACTATAAGTTAGACATAAAATGGAGGTAAAATAATTGAGACTTGGGTGTTGTACTTATGGGTCCATAAAGTTTGTCGTCCTAAAAGTGACCATAAACCCGTTGACTGACCCTTTAACGTGAAATAGAAATGTAATTAAATGTATCTGGAAAGCCTATACTAGCTTTTTTTAAAATCCAATGTTATTGCCTGATGGCGCTATTGAGATACATCGAGATCAAAGATCCAGCAAGTGTAGGATTAACCCAGATGTTAAATCAGTCTAGGCCCAAAAATGAGAGAGTCCCTTTAAATGGAGGGGAAGCCTCTCGCCATTATAATTCCATTATGGCCGCACCATGTCATTATAATCCCATTAGAACACCTAGTCCTAGTCCTAGGAAACCGATTAGCGAAGTAGGCATCCAATCACTGGCATAACATTCTTATCTGATCTGTGGGTTTGGGCCTAGACTGAAATGTCGGTTTTGCTACCGCTGCAATTGCTTCAAATAAAAAATGTTGCAAAATGTGTGCATATTGTCCGACCTACACAGAAGTCTAAATCCTCCTAATGTGATCAATTCGCAAGAGCTTTTATTCACAGCTCTATTCATACTCGTAACAGAATATTTCCCTTACATTAGTAAGCCCCTAAAACTTGCATTAGCTCTTTTTGCGGTGATCACACAATCACTTAGGATTTTCAAATCTCTACGGATCAGAATCTCAGATCCGGAACGTCTGTTTAAGTTTCAAATCATGTGGTTTCGGGCAAAGTAGTTTCCAAATGGAAAGATGTAAGCGATAGTAATACGTGAGACGGTTCATGACAAGGTTTCAGTAAACCTATAAAAATCCTAAGTGTAAAGACAGACAACAGCAACGCTGTGAACATTAAGATAAGCTTCTAACATACTGCACAAAATACGTTCACCTCTCAGGCCGATTGTGCTATACCAACTCAGTTGATTGATTCTAGTTGATGAATGAGGCTATGAGTTTTATAAATTAATGTTAAATTAATTAATGTAAATTAATATTATATCTCCTTCTGTCTAATCTATCATATACAAATGTACTAAATTTTAATATTCAATGCCAATTCATATTCATGTCTCCATGTCTATACTTGTTCTTACCTCAATGCTGCTGGTTACCTTCATAATGGCCTGGTGCGGACTGTCCATTGGTCAGTCTGCACCAGCCAATCAAGGTGCGGGTAATTTAATACCACTTAGGAAACTTATGTTTTATAAAATTTAAAAGGTAATTATAGCAAAATGTTGCACCGATGTACAGAAAATGTAAGTAGCAATGCCTGGCTCGCTACGAAAATCACCTTCGGAGTGAGAGTGGCCGGGCACCCCTGAATAAAAGCGTTCCAAAAAAAAAGAAAAAAGATACGGATAAGGTTACGTAATTGAGTTATGTAATAGTCCACTAAGTCGATTCTCATGCGATTTTCATGCGATTCTCACAGAATTTAGTGGAAAAGAGTGCTGCGGCGCAACATCGCATGAGAATTGGCTTAGTGGACAAGGCCCTTTAGACAACAAAGGACAGGTTACAGGTTTCTTCTGAAGGTGTTATGGTCACATCTAGTGAACCAGAAGTCACATTGGTAACGAACGCTCAAAACTTTAGTACCTCAAGGCACGCAATATTCTAGCAATGTATGGGCAATAATGCTTTCTTGGGGAAAGAAGAGAATGGTCACGATACGCGCATATATATACAACTGAGGTCATTGCAAGGTCTCCAAGGTTGGAAGTTCACAGGATAGAGTGCCTCCTGTTTTGTGAGCATTGGGCCCGGGAGAAAAAAGTTGGCTGACTAGGGTTCTGAGGCTGAGACGCTTGACTGACCAAAGTTCCGGCTAAATAATATATAGACACAATTACCGGGGATGTGGGCAGCAGTGATATCCAATGCTGGTGAAAGTCGAGGGCGGTACAACCCCAGACCTCAGCAGATTGAATATCACGACACCAACGACCTGTAAGACTTGTTCTGAGGGTTCTTTTACCTCCTCTGACAAAGATTATTGAAATATGAACCTTTATAGGTGACTCTGCGTTCTCATAATGGTGCTACCATGCAGCAAAATGTGGTGGATATATATGTTGGTAGCTCTACCTCTGCTTTGTCAACCAAGGAACACACTGGATTGAATTGAAAGATATTTTATTCGTCTGATGTTTTACAGGTGTGAACAAGTCCTCTAGCCGTTACCTTTATAGAAAAGGATTACTATACTATGACTGTCTAATAAGTATACACGATGTGTTATACAGTATATGATAAGACATAAAATAAGTTATGAAACAGATAATATAAAACTCACTAATATTATCATTCATGATAACGACATATAAGATATATTTGAGTCATATATAGACGTGCCACCATCAAAGTTCTCACAATTTAACTCCAACTTTACATAATATTTTAAACATCAATATTTTCTAAATAGTTCTTTTCTTGTTTAGATATACAGCGATTATGGGTCAGGACACCACGGCATACACAAAAAGCGACTTTCCTCATTTTTCTAAAGTTTATAGCATTTCAGAATTACCTGAGATATTTAGAATATTTGCTTATAAATGGGAAGATATGACAGTTGAGCAAATATTATGACCTGAATATGTAAAGTATAGCACAATCGGCCTGAGTGCGAAACCTGTTTTGTGCAGTATGTTAAAAGCTTATCTTAATGTTTGGAGCATAATTGTATTCTGTCTTCCTACTTTCAGGACTTTAGTTCATAAATGTCATTTCAGGGGAATATATGTGATATGTTATTTACCATCATTAGAATCGGCTTGGTCTCACCTTTCAAATATGATGATATCACAAAATCCATTTTTTTTTGCGATTTGTGACTCATTCCTGTAACATAGAAGAGCAAAACATCTACTGGGCCTCATGTACAGGCGGTCCCAGGACCCATGCCTCTAGAGACAATCAAGTCTAAACCCATGTAAATTTGGACTCACTTCACATTGCTAGAATTGTTACTTGTAATTTCCAACCTACATGGATTGACTCATATCTATTTACTTTCACCATGCAGTTGAACTCGTATAGATACTTAGAGCCTAGGGTAGTTGGACACAACAGTGGGCGAAAGACCATGGTTTTTTCTATATTGAAATATCACCCGTGAGCTCATAATCCTCATTTCTACATGACATCTTTGTTCATAACTTTATTTGCATTCTGAACACGTCTGTCTATGTTCACCTTCCAACCTATGAATGGATTTGCTGTATAGAAATTCTTAATGATACAAAAGAGTAATTAAACATGACATATAATTAGTTTAAAACAATAAAATGATGGTACATAATTATATATATATGCTGACGTTCTGATCAAAATGCATTGAACGCGAGGCGCATACTACAGTGAAATAAATGTATGTTGTAGATTTAGACTATATCTAATCTGTTTAAATTGCTTAAGTTTAAACTGGGTGGATTCTATTGCTTAGAGGGTCAGATCGTCAGAAAATGTACAATCGTCAGCTCTACACATTTAGTTAATTCTTCTAATTTAGGTTGAAAAATGGTATGGCTTAGATTCAAATAATCTGTTTGGTTATGTAAAACTGTATCTTGAACCTCATTGCTGTCTTGAATTTAGGATATTTGAGAGGATTGGTGAAGTTGAATTCTACAGTTTCTGACAATCTGACCCTAAACGTGTGAGAAATGTGTAAGGTATGAAGGAAGGCACACATGGGCATGAGTCAGTTCACGTGCACGCGCGGTAGGTTCTGTAAGCCAGCGAAGAACAGGTTAGAGGTTTCCCCTGAAGGTGTTGTGATGTCATCCAGTGAACCAGAAGTCATCAATCATCCGCTGCCTACATGGGTTAGATCTTCAGAAAATGTACAATTCACCTTCACCAATCCTCTCAAATAACCCACATTTCAGACAGAAATAAAGTTCAAAATACAGTCCACCCTAACCAAACAGATTGCAAGAATCAGTGCAATGCCAAATATACTCGAATTTACCTAGTATTGGCCAAATTGCAGCCTAATTTAGCAGAATTTACTAAATGTGTACAACTGCCAATTGTACATTTTCTGAAAATCTGACCCACATAGAGGGAGGGGTACTGGTGGGTATTTCCCCAGCATTTGATGCCCAGAAATGCTTCAGGGGACTTAGGAATCGAATTGATTTTTAGTTCTGATTTTAAAGATATAATGATAAAATAACCATACTGATTTCTTGAACCACTGAAAGTCACGACGGCAGAAACATTGGGCAGTAAAAAATAAAAGAAGCAACCATGAAGACGGTGTTGGGACTGTTTAAGTTTAGAGTTTTAGATCTTTTATTCAGAAATGACATTACATCAATGATGCTATTCTCAGAAATCCTGATTTACTGTATGCCAAAAATAATCTCCGCCTCCTCCTCCTCCTCCTACTACTACTACTACTTCTACTACTACTAGAGAAGGTAATTAATAAGTACACGTAGGCTAAATGAACAACAAAAAGCAAGATTGACACAAGTGATAAGTCGTTACGTTATAACAAAGAGGAATAAGAGAGAGTGGTAAGGCCCTTGTCCACTAAGCAGATTCGCAAATTGCAGTGCTTACAGTTACATTAACCTATCAATGTCAATTAACACGAAGTATGAGAATCCATGCAACAAATCAGGGAAATACCTCTCAGTTCCCTGATTGGGAGAACTGGTTTTCATTGGTATCCCTTCAGGCATTAATTTGTCACGAACGATAAATGCCAATATCGCATTACATAAGATTACATAATATTACATAAGGATATGGCATAAATTAGCATTAATTATTAAATATGATTATATCATATTACCAACATTAGGAATAAACTGATAGACTAGTACAAGTCTAGGTAACTAGTTGGGCAATATCCCACTAGGGGTCCACCAAGGACCAACATGGTAATTATGTGGGTTGACCCAATTAAGGTAACACCTGATTGGTAGATTACATCATTGGTCAGCTCTGCAGGAGACTGAGCCAGATATTTACATACCTTATCCTATTGGTGTAACATAAGCGACCCCCTGTGGTCAAATTAGGTATACTCATGATTATTGGATAATGCAAATGAAGGTAAATATATGTATGATGATTGGTTATTAATTACGCATGCGCACGCATGCGCACTGACATGTATGATGATATATAAACCCATGTTTCTCTTAATAAAAGTTATGTCTAAACAGGACAAACCTCTGCTCTTCTTATTACATAATTCTAGGCTATACTTAGCCTAGCCTCTTATTAATTCTACATCCACATTCTCAGGGATTCTAGCTAGCTCTACCATCGACACAGATCCCTCGGAGAATAGTGATTGTATCAAATGGTGGAAAACCTAAATAGTTAAACCTGGCGACACATACCCTACGTAACAGGGTAGTTACCAAGGTTAGCCCGAAGAAGAGAAAGTATAAGAGGAAGGATCCTGCTCAACGATATCGTGAACCAAACGAATTTGAAAATATAGCTCTACAATTCCATCATATCAACATGAACGAAGCAGAAATAGCAGAAGCTCGAAGGGTACTCGACCAGGCTATTAATGACAGACTTCGCGAACAACTCCTGGAGAGAGAGCCAGACCTGGCCCAGAGGATTCAACGAGGGATAGACGCGGCTTTCCGAGCAGGCCGCCCCGAGGAACCTCCACAGCCGGCCAACGCTCAGCTCGCTCAAGCTCTGGTAGCGATGAGGGCTCAGGACCCCAACTTGAGAAAACCAGAAGTGTTTAAGGGACCTACATTGACTGTAAATACGGCCCAATTCCTGGAAGGATACCACCACTATATCACGCAGGCCTATCTTAACGACCAGCCAGCTCTAGCCCGATATTTATCTACATATTTAGATGGGAAAGCGAGGCAGTGGTATGAACGATATATACGCATCCCAGCGAATGATAGGAACAATTACCGAGCGATATCAGACGCCATGATAGCTTATTTTCGGCCAGATGAGAGAAATCTCCGAATTACCCAAGTGAGGAAACAGGGTAAGACAGAAACGGTAGAGGATTATTCCTTATACCTACGTGATATAATATCTGCTAGAGCTATAAATGAGGACGGAGCTATAGAAAAGCTCATAGAGGGGCTACGTCCAAATCTTGCCCCGATTGTTCTGGCACAAAACCCAGTCACCTACGACGCGGCGGTTAAATCCGCAAAGACAGCAGAAGCCAGTGAGAAGTCTAGGAAAGACCCAGCCTTAGACACAAGTGAATTGTCAGCCATCCTCGCAAAGACATGTGCTGATTTAACTAAATCACACAAAGAAGAGATCAAATCACTCCATGACAAAATTGATATGTTATCCAAACAGAAGGAGGAGCCTAAGGTAGCCGCAACAGAAACAGTCCAGGCCATGGATCAGGACCAAGGACAGGGCGGCAACGGGCGCGGCCGAGGCAGAGGCCGAGGAAGAGGCCGCTGGAACGGCAACAAGCGCGGACGAGGAGGCAATTGGAGAGGCAAAGGAAAGGGTAATTGGAATAATCAAGGAAACCAGAACAACCAAGATTGGAATAATCAGGGAAACCAAAACAACCAAGGATGGAATGGTGGCTGGAACAATGGCTACCAGCAGCCCCAATACCAGAATCAGCAAGGGAATTCTGGGATGAACGACCAACTTATGGCTGAGTTTCAGCAATTTCTACAGTACAGACAACAGGGAAACGGCAATCACCAGGCTTATTAGGGCCAATTGGACCTGGTGCAAAACTCTCTGTCGGGCAAGAGACTTTACCAAATGGTAAAAAGAACATTCCCATGGACTTTGATACGGATAACGATGATAGTGTGCCTATTTGTTATGATATTGAAAAGATATTTACGACGGACACAGGCAAGAAGGTTGAGGACAATGCAACAATAACTCTCAAGCAAACCAGCGAGATAGGTAAGACAATTCCCATATCTGCTATTATTGAAAACGGTTGTCTAAGAATTATAGGTTATAAATTAGATATTCCAGCTCTTGTGGACACAGGAGCTTCAGTTTCAGCAATAAACGACCGCCTACTAGTGCGATGTTCTCAAAGGGAATTTGTTAAAACTAAGCGTATTACCTGGAAAATTTATGTAGCTGATGGAGGGGTTGTGCATGTCAAAAGGTTAGCAACGCTAGAATTTAATATTCAGGGTAGCAAGTTCACCCATCATTTTGCTGTTATACCTAATCTCAACAGGCCAGTCATACTTGGATGTGATTTCTTTAGAAAATACAAGGCACACATCAATTTTGAAATAGATCCTTCTCCCGAGCACATGCCGGTGAGAGCTATAAAAGCGGTAACAATACCCCCACATTCCGAGTATGCAGTTACAGGTGAAATAACCTCGATCTACGATATCAATGAGGATGGTATCGTAGACAATATGAATAGAAGGGTGACAGTACCCTTCATCGTACAAAGAAGTATGGTAAGACCGTGTGAAAATAACAGGCATCCAGTAGTCTTATTAAACACAGCCTCTAGCCCATATAAAATATACAAGGGTCAGATTTTAGGGCTTTTCACTAAGGTAAAGGAAAACGAAATTTCCAAGGTACCTGAGGCTTTAAAACAAACTATCGATTCTATCAATAATGTCCAGTCAAGCGGTGCTGACGGACAACAATCAAGATTGGATGAGTCATTTTCAGATTCTGACGCCGATTCAGATATTGAAATTAATGAATTCTCCAATATCTCAATCGATTCCACCCCAAACGTATCTCCATCATCGGTGTTAGACAGTAGGGGAAAGGAAAGATTGAAGAAAATTCTTGATAAATATAATGACGTTTTTGTAGGTCCGGACAACAAACTAGGGGTAACAAAATTGTACGAACACTCGTTACATATGAAGCCGGACACTACACCATGCCATATGTTACCTTTTAGAACAACACTCGAGAAAGCCCAAGCATTTGATGAAGTTTGTGATAAATTGGAAGCTCAAGGAGTAATTGAGGAAACAAGGACAGGTCCCTGGTCAAGCCGATCATTTTTAGTTCAAAAATCGGATGGTGGCCAGAGGTTAGTTACAGATTTCAGGTATGTTAACGCTCACCTGATAAATCAAGCCCTAATTTCCCCAAGAGCAGACGAATCGTTAGAATATGTCGGCGATCTACGTCCCACTATCTTCAGCAAACTAGACGCCCAACAAGGGTTCCATCAAATTTCCTTAGAAGAAAAATCCCGAGATATCACAGCCTTTTGCTCATACAGTAAAAAGTATAGATATAAAGTACTTCCGATGGGTCTAAAAACTTCCCCGCAGGCCTTTTGCGCATTGGTAACAATGATCTTAAATAAGCTTCAGTATAAATGTGCAATTCCATACCTGGACGACCTTTTGATTCTATCTAAAACTAAGGAAGATCACTTTAGGGATTTGAGCAATGTCTTTCAGGCTTTAAGGGAAGGAGGACTAAAGCTCAAACGCAGAAAATGCGAATTCTTCTTAGACAGGATCAATTTCCTGGGTATGGTAGTGACCCCACAAGGTATACAGCCATGCCCAGAGAAAATTGAGGCCTTACGTTCTTTTCCTAGACCAAAGACAGTCAGTCAAGTAAGATCATTCAATGGATTATGTCAATTTTTCAAGAGATTTATAAAGGATTTTAGTACAATAATCACACCCCTATACGCTCTCACAAAAGCCAACTCCAAATTCCAATGGGATAAGGCTTGTGAAAATGCCTTCAACAGCATGAAAAGAGCGATATGCGAGGATGCATTACTACACTATCCTAACTTTGACAAACAATTCATTCTAGCATGTGACGCTTCTAACATATCAGTGGGATCCGTGTTATCCCAGATGGATGATCAGGGCTTAATTAGACCCGTTGCATTTGCTGGCCGATGTCTGAGGAAACATGAAATGAATTATAATACCACGGAAAAAGAACTATTAGCGGTAGTCTACTCTGTACTTCATTTTCGGCATTATTTGGAAGGCAGAGAATTCAAACTATACACAGACCACGCCGCTTTAATACCCCTTCTCACAAACAAACAAAACAAAAATCGTATGGCACGTTGGGCGCTGGAAATCCAGCAATTTTCCTTTCAAATACACCATATCAAAGGTCAGAACAACATAGGACCTGATGTTTTATCTAGAAGGGCATACACAGAGAAGGAAGCAATGACTTCCCTTCCCCCAAAAGCAAAAAGGATTAGGGTAGCTACAAGAGTCAACTTTGGTAGGACGCAGCAGGAGAAAACTTTCTCAACCAGCGATCCACCAATACTTGTCAAAAACCTTAACGAAGCAAAGAAAGGTATCTTGAAACATGACTCAACTCATCACATTTATTGTGATTGCGAATTATCTTGGTGTCAGGAGAATCCTACAAACAATTACAACCCGATTTTGACTTCAAACCTGGACCTGAAGATTCCAAGGTGGTTATACCCAGCAAATCACCCGAATTTTTCAGAAAAACCACTGATTAAGACAAACTCAGACTATGAGAGTGCTGGTATAACCAAGTTACACCAACAACCTTTCTTGACACCAGATATCCTAAACGAAATACAAGTTTCAAAAGAAAGCACCTTAGGCAAGCTAAATCCTATGGCGCCCGAATTTATCCCAAATAGAATTGACGCCATAGAACTCAGTGCTATAGAGCGACGGGAAAATTCGGACGCGGCAGTCATTGTAGACGCCAAAAAGAAAGCACGAACAAGAGATGTATTAGCGGTCGAGAAGAAAGATTCAAATAAAGATCTATCAAATAAATCAATGAAAGATCAGGCAACTAGGGAATTTACAGACATATCTGAGATACTAACAAGAATGCCAGATAATTGCTTTTCCCTCAGTAACCTAAAACGTGAACAAGCCAAGACCGAATACATTGCACTTATGATCAGCTATTTAGAAACAGAATCATTACCAGAAGACAAAAAGATGGCAAGGTATATTCTTTCAAATAGCAAGAATTTTATTGTGTTAGAACATGTACTAATGCACCATTCAGTGGAGATGTGGAAGAAATATGGTCACCTGAGTTTACAGATTGTAATTCCAGACGACTGGATTGATCATATATTGTACATATTTCACGATGACCCATTAGCGGGCCACGTGGGGCAACTAAAAATGCTATCAGCAATGCTCCCTAAGGTCTACTGGCGTTATATGAATAGAGACATCAAGCATTATGTTAATTCATGTGACACATGTCTAAAAGCAAAGAAGCTTAAGAAAACTCAGAAATCCCCTTTAACTCTGAGGGCGCCAGCATCATACCCGTTCCAACAAGTGTGTATAGATGCAATAGGACCATTACCCGAAAGCAAGGAAGGCTACAAATATGTACACGTAATTCTAGATTACTATTCCCGTTTTTGTCTAGCCTTCCCAACGAAAACCATAGATTCACATAGTGCCATAGCAGGGCTAGTAGAAAGTCTGATCTGCAAGCATGGAGTTCCAGAAACCCTCCAGTCAGACAATGGCACGTCGTATACAGGGCAAATCTTTAAAAACGGATGCTCTAAATATGGTATAAAACAAATCTTCTCATCACCCTTTAGGCCAAAAAGTAATGGGCTTGTAGAACGTTACAATTCGAGTTTGAACACAGCTTTGAGGGCATATTCTATGGAAAACCAAGCGGATTGGAGTACATACCTCCAACACATAGTTTTCTCCCTCAACGCGACAGCAAACCAGACAACTGGTTTTAGCCCTTACTATTTAATTCACGGCCGACACCCAAACACAATACTCGACTCATCATTGAAGCTAGATCCGGAATTAAAAACAACCATTAAGTCTATACAAGACAAGGTAGTTGCACAGCATCTAGCAAATGAAACACTTGTGAATAGGCAGGCAAGTCAGAAGCTTAAGATGAAAACTCAGCATGACAAATCAGCCACCTACACAAAAATCCAACCGGGAGACCTAGTCTATATCTTAGTCCCAAATCTAATCGAGAAACATTCTTGTAAGAAATTACAAAGGACATTCTCGGGACCATATTTGGTCTGCAAATTTGTATCTACGACATCAGTAATACTAAGGGATATCTTAACAAACAAATTGACTAGGAGACCACACCACGTAGATCGTTTAAAACGGGTACAGGACGTTTCTGAAAATCCCTTTGCAAGTAGATTAATCAAAGCAGTACCTAAACATCTACAAAAGAACTGGAAAACAAAAGAAGGGACTTTAGTTCCCAAGGACAATCTTATGAAGACAGACCCAATTATATCGCCTAGACCCTCACACTCTAAACTTCAAAAACGACGATAAAATCCTCAAAACTAACATCAATTTATCGATCGTTATTCTAATACATACTATTGTTTTATTTATGAAAAGCTGGCAGAAAATGCCAGACACAATGTCTAGCCAGTCGTTCGCACATTCTTTATAATTGCATGTCACATTGATAATTACCGAAACCACAAGCATAGGCAGGCAAACAAGCGATTGTCAATTGAAAGCTCAGGTGTCAGATGTTGCCGTCACAAATCCTAATCCCAAACCAGAATACAAAAGCATTCCCCCCCTTACAGACAAACATAATAGCAGGTGTTACAGCAGACCATATGCGTTTTCGCGATACCATATGGATTAAGCGACTTGCGGGTCGAGAAGCTTCGTCTGGCTTTAGCACCTCAATAGAAGCTAAAAGACTGAATACACTCAATAAGCTGGAAACCTACGATGTCTAAGATAATAGACACAGGGGCATAGCCAACCCACTGGCCACGCAAAGACATGGCAGATAGGTATAAAGCTTAACCATTCCCATCCCACCTCAGTACAATAGTTACTATTGCAACACGAACACCTACAGCTAGACAACTCGCCGAGGATAGTTTGACCGAGCACTCATTGATTTGCAATGGCTAGGTAATTTATCTTATACTTATATACATATACGTATTACTATGCAACGACAAAATGGCAGACTTATTTTATTGGTAATATTTTACGTGAAATTTCAGTTGAAATTAGTAAATGAGATTCAGGAATTTAGGTACAACTTAGTACCATATTGGCAAGATTCTTAAAAACTCCTTTGTTTTATTGTTTTAAAGGATTATCCTCCTCCTATGGGGGCTGATATCTTGCATCTCATACCTGGAAGCATCAAAACCAACCCTCCGACACAACATAGGTATACTATTTGAACCACTACCGGCACCAATCGTCAATGGTCACGATATGACAGAAATGGTGCTGGCAGTTCCATATGACATTCCCGCCTTACCAAAACCAGCAATTTCCTTCGCAAAGGAAATGTCATTCCTATCGTATCCTTCTCCTTACCAGGAGGATCTATCAGAAACTTTAGTAAAACAGGCAACAATTATAGACAAAATGATTGCAGACATCCATAATCAGACAAGACAGACTATGGATACCATAAAACTGTTCTTAGCAAACCCAATCTCTAGGAAAACCGACAGGAATAAGAGAGAAGCTATTTTTGGATTCCTAGGAGATTTGTTTAAAGGAGTCTTCGGTTTAGCAACAATGCAGGATATTGATAACATAGCAGGGGCACTAGCCAATATTGATTACGTACTACGAGCTTTTAAAAACCAAAATGTGGGCACGGCGGAGTTATTACAGAAAGTAATTAAAGAACAAAATTCCTTCAGAAATACATATATATCAGAACACAGTATCTTGAATGGAGCACTGACTGATATGGCTACAAATATGGACTCTTGGAATCTAAATTTTACACTAAGAATTGGAGCCATAGACGCCAATGCGGCAAATGAGCGGTCGCAACTAGCCTTGCTAATGGAAGCGATATCGACACTAAGTCACAGATCGCAATTCCTCCAATCACTAACGTCAGTATCCAACTCACTTCGCCTGCTATCAACGGGAATCTTAACCCCAGATTTAATAGATCCAGTACTATTAGAAAAATATATTAACAGTGTAGACATTCAGCTTAAAATTTCCGCTCCAGGATCAAGAGTAGCGGTCACTAACATTGAATACTACTTTTCACAAAAAGTATCTGTGTTTATGTACAGCAATAAGCTACTATACGTGCATATTCCGATTATCATATCCTCCACCGAAGCGGTATTCAACATTTATCAAATCATAGCTATTCCCATTCCCATAAATACAAATTCAACGCCAACCTTGGGGACCACAACGATCAATAACAAGGTTGATTTCATAGCAGTCTCGACAGACGAGAGACTATTCCTGGAATTAAGCGCTATGGACCTACAAGCATGTCACGGAGAAGCAATTAGGATATGCAGAAGAACAATCCCTAGGATACATAGAACTTCACCATCATGTGTTGTAGCGGCATACCTGAACCTACCGGACATTATCTACGAGAAATGTAAGTTTTTCATAAATCCGGTCGCCATGCCAGAAACAAACATTATTGCTATCTCCAAAGACGAATATTTTATAACAACTAATGAAAAATATTATAGTATGGTATGCCATGGGAGGCCAGCAAGCCAACACAGAGCGACACCGACAATAATTTTGGGCATTCCATGCTTTTGTACGGTGATAATAGGGGATATATCAATACCTAACTCCAGGCTCCCATGCAACACTAGTATATCATTTCACTACCATTTACATACGGCAAACCTGCCATTTATGAATGCCATAAAAATTGACATGAAATCATTCAGTGCTAGTAGCATGCACAAGAAGCCCATACAATTTTCACCTCCGAACATTACAAAATTCCTGTCAAATCTCGTCCACAAACCACTGATGGATGAATCAACGAAAGTAGACTTACTACCTTTTGCTAACGCATTATTAAAGAATGCGACAGAGTTACCCATACCACACATCCAGGCAAAAATGGAAGAAAAATCTTGGATATCAACATTATTCAACAATCCAGCTTGGGATTATTTATCTCCAATATTTTCATGTATAGCAACCCTTCTCGCGTTGTTCGCCTTATTCCGCACACACAGGGCGGCACCTATCATAGCCTTCAGTAGGGCAGCGACGGGATACAAATTCTTAGCAGAAGTAGAGGACATTATATCAAAACAGCATAATTCCTCATACATTCACCAACTACCCATCCCAACCCAAGTCCCACAAATTATAGATCAAATAATGACGCACAAAGATACCAAGAACTTACTGGCAGCATTCATGATAGTTATATTTATCTATATAGCCATCAAAATCATAAGGAAGTGTAAACAGTGCTTTGCAAAACGCATCGGCTTAATATCAAGAAAAACAAGAACAACCCCACACATAACTCTCAAAATGTACGGAAACCCACACTACTCGATTCCACTACTGGAAATTCCTCATGAAATGGATATCATCTCACCAATATCTGCCCCACACATCCAGAACATCGAACTTTCCTCCTGCCTACAATCCAGAGTCAACATAGACTGGTCAGGACCACTAAAAATGAGGATAAATGAGAAGGATCACGATTTTTACTTACCAAAAGACATGAGAATACCGAGGAAAGCGCATTTCTCAATGAAAAACATGCTGCTCGACGACACGGTGCCCAAACGTCTCATTATGATCTCAAACTTCTCTCATCCGATCACCATTCCACAGAATTATCCAGAAATCAAGGAAAGTTGTGCGGTAAACATAGAAATAGAAGAACCTGAACTACCCGTAAACAGTTTAATCTATAACTTCACCCAGGCTCTAGCGTACAAACCTTCAGACATATCAGCAGAATAAGGAAAAAAAAAAACTAAGTTGAAATAGATAACATTTGACAACCAGTTTTCGATAATAAGGGAATTGTCTTACCTATGAATTAAAAATTGCATAAAAACATGTACTGTTCAAACGATTGTATATTTCAGTGCATAGATATATTCCAGTTGCAACAAAGGTATAAACAAGGAGGAATCGCCATTTTTAGATTATTTACGTGAATGATATCATATGTGTAGTCATAGTTGATTTACTAGAATATTAACTTGTGTTTACGATTACCAAGTTTCAAGTGCAGAGGCCAACAGCCCGTATTACATAACACTCTACGATTTGAAAAAGGGAAAACAGTAATATAAACGCGATACACAAATTCTCACAAAAAGAGAAGTTAACAAGAAGTGTTAGAGTGTAAATAAGCGTTATATTTTATATATATATAAGACTACGAAAGGTAGCAAGGTTTTACCCACGTTCTATAAATTTGTTGTAACCATTTGACAAATGTCGCCACGCCCGGCCCATAGGCAGACGTGTCAAGGTACAATACAAAAATATATCGGAGTAATGAACGAGGCTAAGAAGCACTAAAGTTTGGGGTTATTAAAATCCAAACTATAATTAAATGGTTCGTAACATGAGATGTATCTTATATTGTATGTATATATGTTTCCACAAATACTAGATTAAGAAAGTGACTACGGAGAGTCACCCATTGAAGTTGGGGGCGTTATGTCACGAACGATAAATGCCAATATCGCATTACATAAGATTACATAATATTACATAAGGATATGGCATAAATTAGCATTAATTATTAAATATGATTATATCATATTACCAACATTAGGAATAAACTGATAGACTAGTACAAGTCTAGGTAACTAGTTGGGCAATATCCCACTAGGGGTCCACCAAGGACCAACATGGTAATTATGTGGGTTGACCCAATTAAGGTAACACCTGATTGGTAGATTACATCATTGGTCAGCTCTGCAGGAGACTGAGCCAGATATTTACATACCTTATCCTATTGGTGTAACATAAGCGACCCCCTGTGGTCAAATTAGGTATACTCATGATTATTGGATAATGCAAATGAAGGTAAATATATGTATGATGATTGGTTATTAATTACGCATGCGCACGCATGCGCACTGACATGTATGATGATATATAAACCCATGTTTCTCTTAATAAAAGTTATGTCTAAACAGGACAAACCTCTGCTCTTCTTATTACATAATTCTAGGCTATACTTAGCCTAGCCTCTTATTAATTCTACATCCACATTCTCAGGGATTCTAGCTAGCTCTACCATCGACACAGATCCCTCGGAGAATAGTGATTGTATCAAATTTGACGTTTGGTTAATTAGGTTTCCAAAGTTTTGGGTGACACAAGCTTTTTATCAATTAATAATAATTTGTATTGAAGATATTTTAACATTTCTATGAGTTTTTGACTACTTTTTAATTCATTTTAGTTATTGTACAAGAGAGTTGCCTGTACACTTCCTTTACTTATTTATCACAATTTGAGACAAAGATGACAGTACTAAGGGTCCTTATCAAGTTTTACGTCATGTATGTGCAAGAAGTTAGAAGCCTATATCTGTAAGAGGGGGATAACTCCCCACTAGAACCTCTTAGGTGGCTGTTGATGTATTGGTTTTGGGGAAAATTAATCTGGTGTTAATTTAGATTCAGTGTATATATATATGTTAATGAACCCAAGGTCATACCTGGAAATTTGAAAATAAGGATGAAACGTAAACACGGTAGATGTCTTTTTATTAGCCAGTTAAAAATGATCAAGTAATGATGAAATACACGACAAGAGATGTAATTTAGTGTAATGGACAGATTCGTATTGCTACGAAAGTTTATGGTGCGCTGAGCGCAAGGTAAGGGTTAACAAGAATTAAGAAATACCAAAAATATACAAAATAAATGGGAGACACTTATTGAGCCTTAGATCAGTAGAAGCCTCGATTACAGCATACATTATACATTACATAAAACCTCCAAAAAATGTTTTAGGTCATGAGAATCTGAGTGCGTTTATGAAATAATTAAAACATCCGGAATTTCAAGTCTTTGTTTGACTGCGATGCTGTGCACTTTACACGTAAAACATAGACGTTGGAATTACTTCAGAGTGGACCGAATAAGTCGAGGTTCAAGATTAAAACATGCCACACTGATGTGATACAAAATGCAAACACATTAAGCACTCTTATGTTCAAGGCGCTGATTTCCTCTGTCAATACAAGGGATAGTCGGATAAAGGATCAATGACCGACATTGAGGGGTTGCTGGTGCACTGTTTGGTGCATAATCCTGAGGTGAGGGGTTATGCACCAAACGTTGCACCAGCAGGCCTGAAATGGAAGTTAATTAACGCCCGTCAATTGAGTGCCCCCCTGCCCCCTGCCCTAACAAAATGTATGGAAACCGGCATGCATATATAGGACCGAAATTGCGGGTAAATCTCGGGTAAATACCTTATTACCATTATTATTCAATTAGTATAAAGGTATATTGGATAAATATATTTCCATCAGATTATAATTTGTCGATTGACAATGGAACAGCACGATCTGAGAATATTGTAATTGTTGCAAAATGATTCTGTAGCTGAATAAAAATCTTAAGTACACAATATCAAAATTCTCGCCCTATTACCGAAAAAGACGGGATTTCTCAGAACACCCCTGACTTTTTCATCAACATTTTCGGTTTATAAAATCAGTTTTCTATACTAATCCTATGGCGATGCCCGAGATACCGGCATGCCGGTTTCCATAGTAATGTAGTCCTGGAGCTGTATTCATTTATGTTGGCCCCTTCCAGACGCCTCCAGGGAATGTAAATTGTGTAAACACGCTGTGCAAATATGTAAACAATTTGTAAAAACTAATTTTATTTGTTCATAGACACTTGTTTACAGTCATTGAAATGGAGTACGTCGTGTGTATGCCATACAGGAATGAACATAATTTTAATAAAAATAAACAAACTCATAGATTCGGAGATGCGAAAATGCCAGAGTGTCCCGCGTATATTCAAGGACTGCTATATCTCTTTGCGTTGACAGTGAGTTGTTTTATGTAAAGTTATGACAGGATATAGTGGGTAATTTTGGATACATCTTGTAATTTAAGGCTTCTTTCTCAGTTCACATCGGTCAAAAACTAAAGATTTCCTAATGTTTGTTCCATTCTTTTCCAACCAATCCCTAAACATCATTTGACCAAAGCTTAGGAGGATTTTATCAGCAGCAGTGAATAACTGCAGGATATTTGTGATGTGTTACACGCAAATGAGTCACAAGTAGCAAACATTTTTTCAACGGTATTTATCCATAAGATCTCTTTGTTGGAATATTTTCATCCTTGGAGGGTTCATTGCTGTTAGTAGCATAAATAGATGTATCGGATTTCAAGACTGAGGATTCAATATATCCTATGTAGCCCTAATTATCTACCAAAAAATATTGCAAACTTTTTTTCAAACATAAAAATCAAACATAGGATAGAAAAACCTCGTAAAACCTCATGTTTATCATTATTAGAATCAGCTTCATCTGATAAGAAGATAATGTCTCAAAATCCATTTTTTGGCGACTTGAGACTCATTTTTCTGTAACACGTCACATATTTGTTCCGTTCTTTTCCAACCCATCTAAAGATCATTTGACTAAAGTTTAGGAGGATTTTGTCAGCAGCAGAAAAGCAGCAGGATATTTATGGACTCAGCCCAATTAGTTATAAAATGGGTAAATTCGGTAAGACTTTACTGGGGATGCAGCTTTAATAGATAATTTCTTTGAGATGAATTTAAATGTGATGTGTTTCAGGAAAATGAGTCACAAATTGCAAAAATGATATTTTCGAAAGGCAATATCATTTTCTTTGTAGGAATGTATTCATTTTCTGGGTATCATGCTCCTCGTCGTATATATTTACATGTACCAAATTTCAAGACAGTGCATTGAATATATCTACGCATTTCTAAAGTCATCGTATAGAGTATATCTAACTAATGTACATGCATCAGAAGAATACATTTGGTCTCAATTTTTCAAATATGTTGATATCTCGCAATCGACTTTGTCGATGTTTGCGACATTATGTCATTTGCATATGGTATCTCCTATAATGTCGGCCTGAAAGGTCGCCTCAATCAAACCAACTCCATATCAGTGTCAGAGCTTCTGAAAATATACAATTGGCAGATCAACACATTAAGTAAATTCTGTTTAATTAGACTGACAAATGGTCAACACTAGGTATATCTGAGTATATTTAGCATAGCCTTGATTCAAACAATCTGTTTGGTTATGTTGAACTGTATTTTGAACCTGATTTCTGTCTTAAATTTGAGTTTTTTGAGAGGATTAGTGATGGTGAATTGTACGATTTCACCCATCAAACACAGCAGCTACTGATTACCTTTTTCTTGAATTCTCTCCTCCCACTCAATATCTTAGCAGAATGACAATTCTGCGGCAAGATCTCAAGTAAGGAGCCACTAATGTGGGGCCTCTGCAACGAGCTGATATCTCTTCTTATAGAAGTCCATTAATATTGAAACTCAACCAGCTAATCTTTAATGTCAGGTGGTGTGTGGGACTGTGTATAGATAGAACAAAAAATAGCCTCGCTATATTCTCGCTATATCCTGGCTATATCCTCGACAGCTATGACAGGTGGAATCCGAGCACTTTACATTTTCATAACGAAGCCGTCTGTGTGGGTGATACTAAATATATTCATTTACTTACGCGTCCTATGCTTGAAATATACATGGAATAGTTATTTTCTACCAGAGAGAAATGACTTCAGTTAGTTTTATGTAAATCCCAAGGTAGAACACCCCTCAGACTCCACTCAGACACCACTCAGACTGAACATTACCATTGAATTAATTTATATTCATATCAGTCAGGGAAGCAGCAATTGGCGGACGTTGATTCTATATATATATGCTCCCTTCGTCTTTTACCTCCACTGGCCTGACTGTCCTCTATTCCTTTTTATAGTCCCTGCCATGAATGGTTCTTGGGCCATAACTCCCTTAGACAGAGTCCAAAAGAATTTGCAACATATGGAGGAGGATGTTCATTTTCCTGCATATATTGGTAAGATGATGATAAACGTGGAAATATTATATACTATTTCAATTCAACATTTTATTCTGGGTGGGCTCATTGGCATCAGTAGCATGTTGTGGGTTGGAACCCGGGTGCGACTATAGTTTCAACTCCTCCATGTACTAGGGGACTACCACCATTGTGGTGATCTTGTCTAATGTAAAAAAGAAATATATGTTTCATGCTCTAACTATGTTATATCAATACAAATTGGGAGAGCACAGCAAACTTGTGGCAGTGATAGTTCCCCACCTTTCTGCACAGTGTTGTTCACCTTATTGCACTGGTCACTCCTCTCTCACAGCCACTGGTCAAGCAACAGCTACCTTGGATTGTGTTTACACTTGACGAGCACAACCGACCGCTATTCCGTAGGAATAGCTTTGCTATGATTATCAGATCACGTGACCGGTTGACCCCCCGAGAGGATAAACGTATATATACTGAGACTGTCTTCCGAAGGCCTGTTTTAGTGCTTTATTTTTTTCTGGAACTTTCTAACCGATCCCAGAAGCTCACCCAAGGGCAGCAAAGTTCAAATGGGAATATGTGTTACTTACTGAAGAATTAAAAAGTCATCGCTAACCGCAGATTCGAAGCGAGAGCTCTCAGCAATGGCCGCCATATCAACAGAAGTAGCTGGGAAGAAGCCACTATGACTCTAAGCCAATCATATCATCCGATTCGGTCACGTGACCATGTGTGCAATGGTGTCATATATAGCGGCAGGTCGGGGAAGCCCTCCGATCAGAGAAACAAAGCTGACATAGCCTTTTGCAGGTAGAAATCCGGGATTATCATTTATTCCATTGTCTGCTGGTCGTTGGGTTGGTTGAACCCATACGACCTGAGCAGACAAACTCAAAGCAAAGCGCCTGCACGAAAACGGTCGAAGCCATGCCGTAAGCAGCTAGAAATAGTTTAGTAATCGGGATTCCCGGCTGGTTTGCGAGGGCCATTTTTGCGACGATGCTTCATTTGTATATATAAAAACAATATTAGGCGGTCAGATCTGCTGAAATAGGTCTAAAATCAACATCTTTCTAGCGGTCTACACTTTTCTGGACTGCCAGCCTATATCCACCTAAACACCATAGGCACTTGTGAAAGACATGCACCAAAATACATTTGCGTTTTGCGAATATGTCGCTGCACATGCAGCTCAAGTTTAGTTCTATTTCTATGACATGATATATATATATTTAACCATTATTTGATCATTATTTACCTTCCGTTAACGTTTCACAACCCTCAGACTCTGCAAAAGCAGGCGCCTCGAAATTTTGTCATGTATGAGCATCATGAAAGAGTGTCACTGATTGGCTACACTAAATTTACATAACCAATCAAAATAGCGTCGTTATTTGGGGGCATTGAAAAAGCAGATTCCGCTAGTGAAATCTACCCATCCACATGTTATGGGCTATTCTGGCTCTGTTCTGGATGGATACGCCTACCTATCATGGCATAAGGGTATTTTGGTTTCCCTCTTGTGATACCAGTTATTTATATAGATATAGATGCAAGGTTTTAAAGGTGTTGAAATCTCCTACATACAGGCAGAGAAATGCACATTCTATGTATAGACCTACATGGGACTACGTAGGTCTATCACAGCCTGCGACGAAAAAAGTGGTCTTTCCAGTATTGCACCGGTTGGTCAATCTGTCAATCAAAATATTATGCCCACCTACCAGTGAGTACCCTCCCACCTGCAGTCAGCATGGGCATTGGGGTGATGATGTAGAAGTGACGGCAGTTTTATTGATACATGCAGCCCCCGTAATTTAATTTAATTGTTGACAAAAATAGTTGGCCAATAGGAAGCGGTGGCGGTGCTGGAAGGTCCACAATCCACAATCCACAAGCCTCCAGCAATTTCAAGGCGGCATCTAAATAGACTGTGATAGACCCTATGTGGGCATGGGTCGATGTATAGACTAGGAAACGCATCCACAATTTGCCATATCCTGATGGCATTAGTGTGGAGGATAACTAGAACCACTGTTCAAAAAATGATTAAATCATGGAATTTGGCATGTGTATACTTTTTAATGTGTTTAAAAGGACTAAACAAGTTGACAATGAAAATACCCAAAACGGCAAAATAACCGCCAATTTTTTTTTTTTCGAATAATTCTGAGAAAAATGCCCCGACATCTTATATATATAGGTGAAATAAAACCAATTGTAGAGCATTGTTCGTTGCAAAGTGACATGGATTTATTGACTGAGTGATCTGATTGGACGCCATCTTGATTTTCAGCTGCCATCTTGTTTTTTTTTCATATGTCAGGTGCATGGTCTTACCTTTTTATAATTATGCATGTTAATGGTAGTATATGCCAAATGTCATGCTTTAATCACTAAGTGAATGATTCTCGTAAATAAATGCACTTATCCTCCACACTACATGAGGCCGCTGCAAACTGGCATCATTTGCAACACATTATGAATACCTCATTACAGCAAGGATATGATGAGTTCCCATGCGTGGCATTCTTCTCAACACACAGAAAGGCAGCAATTTGTTACTGTCAGCTCCTGTCCAATTTTCCTAATTTTTGCTAAAATAGTCGTGGGGTAAATTCAGCTGTTGTTACACGCTCGCTTATTCTGACTGCAAAATGCACATCAATCTTTAAGTGTGAGAGAAATGTTATAAAACTGCCGTACTGCTATAGCATCTGACTTATTCACATGCGACACTAGCACCTGATGTATTCCCAATGCTTCTTTTCTCCTTCACCCTAAACAGGAATAGATGGGAGTGGATTTGTGTGAAGGGAGGAGGTATTACATTCGGTTTACGCCAATGAGACCACTCTCCTCACTGGGACAAGTCTGTGCAAGACTTCAATGGCTGCGCCACATGCCAACAAGTCTTCATTCATCGCCTCCAAACATGAATCAGAAATATTTAAAAAAAAAATCTTACTGATATGAAAGACATCGCATTGTTTGAAAGAGGACATCGGGTTGCAATTGCAATGTTGAACCTTGAATAGTATATTTGGGATGGGTTTTTTTAACATTCACGTCACGGAAATTGTTTGGTATACATATGTGATATGTCACAGGAAAATGAGTCACAAGTTGCAAAAGATGGGTTTTGAGATATTAGCATATTTGAAAAAATTAAACCAAGCAGATTCCAATGACGGTAAACATTAGGACATAGTTAATAAGGTATTCTATATTTTCTATGCATGAAAAAAGCGATATCTCTTGAGCGCAATCACTATTTGGTACATGTATTTCTACTACTAAGAAAACTGAACTCTCAAAGAATGAAAACATTCGTAAAAAGAGTTTTTGAGAGAATGCCACTTGAAAAATACCATTTCTGCGACTTGTGACTCATCAAACATCACATATGGTACATCATTTAAATCTTTCCATCCGTTAGGCAACAACCTCCAGGACACCAATTAGGTGGTCTTCCCCTGGTACCCGATGCTCGAGGACAGACATGAAAAGGATAACGAAAGAAAGCATGAATAAAATAACAACGAAATTAAAAACAAGGCAAGGTTTTGGTGCTGTGTTGTTTTGGAGGAATGTTTGGTAGTTACTAATCAAATTTAGTCTATGACTGGGAAGAGATTGTACCCTACACAAGAAAATCTCATTTGTTATGCTACTGAGTGACTGAAAACCTACCATATGCTGGAGAGCCCCCTTAAATGGCAGCCTATTGCAATAAAAGACTTCAAATTCAAATTAAATTAAGATGCATTTACCCTCTCTGTCCCTTCTTCTCCGTCCTTGACTGTCCTTGAAAATTATTTTTTATAAGAAATTGTCTGGTTCTCAGTCACTTCTGAATTGAAGAGATGATCACCTGATGCATTGCATCTCCGATGAAATGATCTTGTAATATCATCATCATATCATATGAGAGAAATCTTAACTAGCTTTTCCAGACGAGGGGACTTAAACGGGACGGCAAATTACCTCTCATTTTGATGTTACATTTAACAATGCTTATGAAAATGATAAAGGCGAAAAAGCTAGTTTCAGAATCATATTATTAAGTGTTGCTATATGCAATGGAACGATATGAAAAGGACTTAAGTGTTATAAAATCATGCAACTTTGAGTTTGCATAAAGCATTCTTGCTAAGCTATTTTTCTTGCTTTGGTAAGCAATTTTAACAATATAAATAAACAACAGCATTGTAAAAACAACAAATAAAACCAACAAAAACAACAGCATTGCATGTATCTCAAATACCCTTCCTTTGAATTGTTTTCACCAGCTGCCATGCAACAGGACAATAGGTAACGTAGGAACATTTAAGTAAGTTTTTATACGCAACAGGCCCGTTGTCCTACCTACATTTTGAGCTTACTTTTGGCCATAATTCTGAAAAGAAAGTCTCAAAATATTGGCTTGAACCTTTTTCCTGGTAATTGGTGAGATTGCCGGAACTCAAACATCATCTGACATCGCTGTCTGGATGCCAATGACACGTGATCGTTTTAATGGAGATCAGCAAGATGGAGTTTTTCAAGCAATTAATGCGTCAAGTGAAACAGAACACCACTCGAGGAGGTTTGTACCATTAGGGTTACTTGGCGTTTCTATGGGTTTCAGTTTTTCTCTGTAGTCTGTCTTCTCTGAGGAATTAACTAAAGTTATGTGCCGGAACCTGAATTGTTGGCAATATTATTGGGATCACCTATACTGGATATCTGAGAACATATATGTGAAAAATTGATATTGAAATTGAATTTTCTCAGTTCTCGAGGTATCTAGCGTATTAAGCCATATGAATAATTGAACCAAATTCCAAGGCAGTGTATTAAATATATTTCTAAGGCCATACTATATATGGAGTATACTTAGCTACTTTACTAGTAATTGTCCAATATTAAAAAAAAAAATAAAAAAATTGGCCAATATTGCAAACATCTCTTTTAAAATATATATATACAAAAAATCAAACATAACATATAGATATACTTTTTAGATTTCCTAAATTTAATGTTAAAGTTATCGGAGTGCACTTAATCTCTTATTTTTAAACATGATGGCATCTCAAAATCCATTTCATTCGGCTTATGACTCATTTTTCTGTGACACATCACTCACTAGAATCCCTGAGGGCGTGTAAGTTCAAAATGGCCGCCAACAGGTTTGTTACGCACTTGCTGCTACTTCCGGGACAGGAAATGACGTTGCACGCATTGAAATACCATTGCGACGAAAAGTTTTCACTGTTTTTAGATTTCTCCAAGATTTATTCTAAGTTCTGACCACTGAATAGCCATATATAGGGTCGAATTATTCTGTATATGGTGACCAGGGACATTGCTGGAGTGATGGAGAGAGAGGATGTCTTTTTCTTTCCAACACAAAGTCTACAGGCGGAATTCACTTCCTGTCCCGGAAGTAATATAAAACGCGATTAAAATAGCAAAAGCGGGCGACGGCGGCCATGACAATTAAAGGCCCTATTTTAGCCTTTGACCAGACAAGAAAGAAAAACTATTCCCATTCTCCTCTCTAAACATTTCAGACATGGATTCAAATCTTTTTCAAAAGATGAAATGAAAAGTTTCTTATTTTGATCCTGTGCCTTGGAAGAGGTTTTGCCTTGCTCCAGTGACTTGAACGGGGAACTGAAGGAAGTTTGGAGTAGTCTCCACGGATTGGTTTTTCAAAAGAAATAAGATATTCAGAAGAGAATTTATGATGGGAAACGTGATTTCTTGAAAGGTTTCGTCTGTATGGGATTGTGCAAATGTAGGATAAAAAATTATCATTAAATAAGAAGTGCGATGGCGCAAATGTGATGTGTTACATAGGAGTATATTCAGCTACTTTTCTGGCAATTGCCCACCCAAACTTTATTGGACTTGATTCTTCCACGTAAGCACTCTGCCTATGGCATCGTGCTTACACGGACGAATCAATTACTGGTGGCTCATTCAATTATCTCTATGTATGGCACATAACATTAAGATTCAATTATTAATATAGGACAAGGACACAGTAGGACATATTGACGATTGTTTAAAGCGGTATATAGGCATGGAGACCAGCAACCTCTCCTGGAAATGTATCATTATATTATTACAATGACATTTGCCCAAAATATAACAATATTTTTTAAAGCCATTATTCAATCATTCTGCATCAGATATGTTATCTGTTACAGGACAATTGAATTTTGAGACATCATCATATTTGAAAAGATGAGATCAAGCCGATTCCAATGATAGTAAAGATTAGGGAATCTAAAATGCACTTCTATATTTTATGTTTGATATTTCTATTTTTGAAAAGAAATGTTTGCAATCTTTTTGGGGTTGACATTTACTAGTAAAGTAGTTAATTATACGCTATAAGATGACCTTAGAAATACATGGATATATTTAATGCACTGTCTTGCAATTTGAAACATGTATTCAGGCTACAAACAGCGTTAAGCATCCCAAAAATGAAAACATTCCAACAAAGACATCTTGCGAATAACACACTTTGAAAAATACCAATTTTGCGACTTGTGCCTCATTTCCCTGTGACACATCACATATGTATGCAATGGGAGCATGTTGAATACAAAGCTGGGGTGTATGGGCGTCTAGTCTAGTAATAATTGCCTGTCAGATAGAAAGGGCTTCTAGCAAGTTGTCGCAAGGCTACGCCAATTGGTTATACACATGATACACGTATAGGGAAGGAAGCAATATAACCCTAGAGGATTTTTGACCTTTTGTCGTGAGGATAAACTCAATCTTAGCTGAATTGGGCGCCTTTACGACAGCTTGAGTGAGGGTTATATCATAATAGGGGACTTGCAAAGCAGTCATTTTGAATCTTGATTCGTAGGGAATTATGGAATTACGCTAGCCCTTTGGTATTATTATTGTTTAACGCTCTCTCTTCGTTTTTATAATTCAATTCAATTTACTTTTTATTTATACGAAAGATTTGTACAAAAAGGAAACTAGTTGGGACTAAAAGAATAAATTTTGATTTACATTATTATGCCAAAAATGGTTTTGAGGGTTATTTTTCTAGATGTCTAGACTAAAAATTGTTGGTTGAGGGAAGAAGTAGTTTATAGTAACGGTAAACACCTGCTTCTCATCTATCTAGCTAACATATTTTAACTATTACAATAAAACGACTTGTGTCACTCTTGCTTTTGGTGTTCATTTACATTACTTATTACGTTCTTTAGTAGTAGTAATAGTAGTAGTAGTAACCCGAGCCCCTCAAAAAATAGCCTTGGCCTATGCCACTATTATATAAATCCTGAATAAATATTTGTCAAAAAAAAAAGGAAAAAAAAGTAGATTCACTTTTACATACAGTAAATAAAGATTTCTGAGAATAGCATCATCGATGTAATGTAATTCCTGACTAAAAATCTAAAAATCTAAATTCTTATGGACTCCTTCCACGGCTGCCCAATAGGGGTTTCGCATGTCTCACCCCGCATTTATTATAGTGCATGCTGGGATGGATTCAGTTCAAATCTGACATACCAATATTTAGCAACATTTATATCGAAAAAATGCAAGGATCTTTTTCCAATTATCCCAGCTTGTGTAAATGATCTATAAAAACCAATTGCATGATGTGAAAGATGAATTCTTGTTTGATAGAAACATGTAGAAGACATGGTTATTTACATGATATCACTGTTAACTATATATTCCACCCTGAACATAACATCGTTTCTATAGCTTTTACAATGATATACAACTCCTATAATTCCATGCGAATCAAGATTCAAGATGGCGGACATGCAAGTCCCCTATTCACTCCTTCCTGACACTACACCAATGTTTCCCAGCACCCTGCCCCTGAATCAGTGAATCTATACTATGCCATAAATTGTCACCTCTTTCCAGTTGATATCCTTTTTAAAAAGAGCCCATAACATCGGAACATCTTGATGTTTTACTCCTCTTAAAGGGGTCCGATTCAGTTAAGGTTGAGGCTAGAGTTAAGAAAGAGAAAGAGTTTGACAAGACCTCTCAGCTGAACTTTTCTCAGATATTGGAAGAATTTGCCTGTGGTTGATTTGCGCTGTTACAACGTTGGGCCACAATAACAATCATGAAAAAGAGAAACTCAATCAATTCCCTAAAAAAAACTATTGTTCGTGTGTGCTTCTTCTGTCAGAAGAAGACCCACCATTTCTTTGACTTGTGCCTCTTGGATAGCCTCGGGGAGGAAGCCTTCTGAAAGGAAGCTGGTTGGTCATTGACTTTGAAACTTAATACTTTTGAATAGTTGCCATGCCGTGACATTTGGGAAAGCAATAGTTTGTATGGGAGAATGGTGTGCTGCACATTGATGTATTGGAGTTCATGCTGGCCATATATTCATGCCATTGTTTACTCTGACTGCGAAGGCCTATAACTATTTTTCTTACTTTTTTTTTAGCAGAGTTGCTACTTTGGCATTAGCCTTAAATGGCGGGATCAGAATTCGTATTCCAGCCTTCCTGCCTACCCTGCATTCGCCATACAATATACAAGTACATTACAATTTGTCAGTTAGTAGTAAGAAGAGAGCATTAGGTTTTAATCAATTGATGAAATAAGATGCTTTGGTTAAAAATGACATGTGGGTGAGATTCAATAGTTACAGTTTCATAGATAAGATTTTTTTCTCATATCACAAATGTGATGTGTTATATGAAGATGAGTCACAAGTCGCAAGAAATGGATTTTGAGATATCATCATCTTTGAACAGATGAGATCAAGAGGATTCTAATGAAGGTAAACATTAAAACATCCAAAAATTGCTTCTTTATTTTAAGTTTGATCTTTGTATATATAGTCTATAGGATGAGCTTAGAAATGTATAAATATATTTTACATACAGTCTTGAAATGTGGTACACGTATTTATACGACTTGGAGCATTAAATAATCCCCAAATGAGAACATTCGTAGTAAGAGATTTTGTGAAAAAATACTTTGAAAAATATCAATTTTCTCACTTGTGACTCATTTTCCTGAAACACATCACAAATGCTACCATTTTCACAACCTATGCGAAATATACCGTTATTAAAACAAAGGGGAAATAAACCTCCCCTAATTTAGTCACATGACTTTAAGATGGGTAAAAATCATTATTTCTTTAGTTTAATTGAGGATGAAACTTTGATACGCGGACAAGGAAATATATTTAATTCCAATGAAGTGGAATAAGATGGTGGATAAGATATACGCCAGATGGAGAGGGAGGTGTGGGTTGCAGTGGAGATTGAGGAGTCGGGTGGGGGGAGTTGAGAATTTGCGAAAAATTATTGTGCAAAATTGTATGACCCCCCTTAAAGTCTTGTGCGAAATTTTTGTGGCGTCCCCCTCGAAGGTTTTTGCAAAGCTTCATGAACCCCCATTCGCTTCATGAACCATCATTGTAGTTCTGAGTCTGTGCCCAAAAAGATGGCCCCTTCCCACTTTTAGAGTCTGCGCAAGAAAAGATGTCCCCCCTCTTCAGAGTCGGTGCAAAAATAGATGCCCCCCTTCAGAGTCTGTGCCAAAAAAGTGCTCCCTGAAAATCCTCCCCCCCCCACACCCAATGGTTAAAAATGAACAATCCCTCAGTTCACTGAAAACATTATTGGACAGCGGCATAGCAATGAAATGGAATAAAAAAGTGGATGCGCGCAAAATAAAGGCACGGAAATTTACATATGGAAATTAGGGTCTGACAGTCAAGCACGGAGAAGAAGGGACAAATGAAGAAAAAAGAGTATAGAAGAAATGGTTAAAAGCGACAGATGAATGTCTCAGGAGTCGATGTTGGCAGCGATCGAGAGGCAGTAAGTCTCAAAGGGATTTATTAGTGCTTTTTCTTTTTAAAACGTTAAACTTTATTTCAATATCATGCCTTCTTGGCGTTTACAATTCCATGACGTTTTTTTAAAATAAAAGCAATTTCTCAACTTATATGATATTTTGGGGGAGATTTTCAGTTTTCTCTTTCTTCCTAACACCTTTTATAATACATGGTTTTAAAGCTGCGTTCTCAGCTATTAGTTCGCCACACACAATCTTACCACATTTACTCACACAATGCCTTTTAGGGCTGAGGTTATAATGTTTATATAAGAATTTGAAGTCGAAAGGGCCGAGAGGAAACGGCTGCCGATGAGCGATATTGAGTGAAGCCAGTACAGGAATAAAAGGATTTCAACGGGTTTCCGAAATATAAATGAGGACTTTTATCACAGAAGCCCTGTAGCAAAACCAACCTGACAGATTCATGCAAGATTTTAGTCGGTTGACTTTAGATGGGTTGGAAAAAAACAGAACAAAAAGTAAATGTTTAGTTTTTGACTGATGTTAGCTGAGAGTGCAGCTTTAAAATGAATAGAAACATTCAGAAATTTATTTTCGACTTTTACCACATGTTAGCCAAGTTCAATCACACTAGTGTGACAACACTTAGAATTAACCCATCATCAGATCAGAGATCTACATAAAAAGGACGTAAAAGTGAGAAAGGATAAATTAAATGGGCAAACGGAGAGGCAGATTGAATCAATTGAGGAGTATCTATTATTCATAATATCCTAAGGGCTATTTACCTTTCCGTAAATTAATCCCTTATGGGAAAAAGGAATTGGGTCACTGTTTACTTTAAGACCTGCCCGCCGTTTCCTGGGGTCAATTAGGATTGAAATCTGGCAAGAAGTGTGCCAAACGATAGAACTTCAAAGCTCCTGAGAAGCGATAATGCTCCATAAACAAACATTTGCATACGCCCTAGACGTTAAAGCACGATTTCATTGCCCATTAATGTCAGTTGGTAAACATTTATATAAGATATATCTTCTTATTTCATTCTCAATCTCATTTGACACATATCCATCCTTTTGAAGTCATACATTGCATAATGAATTTGAACGTTATGTTAACGTTGTAATATTTCACTTTGATTATAGAATGTTTTGGTATATATAGATCTGAAGAACTACGGATACTTTTTCTAAATGAAACAACAATATCAAATTAAAATATGCAAAGGGTGTGTATAGCTATGTGTGCTGAGGGACTTGCGTTTAAATGAACGACTATTTGTGATATAATTATTTGTTCTACTTCAGCAATCACTGACAATAGTGTACGCTGTGTATTCTTCTTCCCTGAATAAGATACATTAACAATAAAGACCCAATGGAATAATTTGTGCGAGCAAAGATAAAACCCTACAATTATTGTAGTCGGTACAAGCAAAACAATCCAGTTCGCATCAATTCTGAGCCCAATATGACCCTAAATAGAAAAATAAAGCTGCATTTTCAGCTATTACGACTAAAAGAATCTTACCAAATTTACTGACATTATGATTTTTAGTACTGAATTTATCCATATTCTGCTGCTGTTACATGTTTTATAGAAGAATGCTATTAAGCCCTGTCGCAAGAAAAAACTCCTCCAGAATTCTGGTCAAATGACTTTTACGTTGGAAAAACACGGAACTCAAATGAGAAAACCTTTAGCTTTTGACCGATGTTAGCAGCTCAAGAGTGCAACTCTAAACGGTTTGAAAATGGAATACTTTCCCTCCTGATGCTGGACCATTATGGGCTCCAGTTGTTAGGGCCCAACGATGCTAGGGCTCAGACGCTAGGACCCAGAAACCTCAGATGCTAGGGCCCAGAGTCCCAGCACTTCAGACATTTGGGCCCATCCCACATCAGACGCTATGGCCCATGACTGATTGTGGGTGGGCTCTAGCATCTGAAGTTGGGTGAGCCCTAGCGTCTTACAAAATATTCCTGATATATATATTAGATATTCTAAATATTTAATACATTCATGTGTATGGATGTGTCGCGATTAGATCTTATTACTGTACAGAAACATCGGTCATTAATCCCTATATAAGCACTGGACTGTGCACATGGGGTGAAAATGATGAATGTTTGACATGATCTACACCAACGCTCTGCATGTTTGCTCTGGGTGGAACACACACGCACAGACAGGATAATAAAGATCCGCGCATTATTTCACCTCAGTGACTTGTCAATACGTGTGACCATTGACTTTACAATGCAGCAGGTTATTTCCATATGGCAGGTGTATTTACAGGAGATAAACACAGAATATAGATAGTCCACATAGTGTCATATTTATTCTAGCAATAGAAGTGGATGGAAAATGAAATAAAAACCTCAATATTCAAATTTTGTTTATTCAACAAAGAAATAGTATAATGAAGTTCAAACTTGGGGTGAAAGTAGTCCAGTAAATAGAATAGGTGAGGCGGGAGGTAACAACCATTTGGGGCCAGCTGGTGCACTGCGGGTGTATAATCTTGAGGCAAAGCCAGTCGGAAATGGAGGTTATTAATCCTTTTAGTCTCTTAGGTGGTTAAAGCTCCTCGCTGTCCCATTTAAAGCTGCACCCTCATTGTTTTCTACATTTTCTTCCATTATTTTCCAACCCATCTAAAAGTTATTTGTTTTTGCTACAGGGCTTCTAAAACATCGTTATTTGTATTTACCTCCCTAAATCCTTTCCCATGATAAGTTCACTTATTATGGCCCACCCGCGGCGGTTTTCGACTGATTCTACTTCAAATTTTTGTATAAACACATAACAGAATATTGATATATTCAGTTTTATAAGCCATAATATGGGTACATTTAGTAAGTTTTCTGTTCTGTTGTTTTCCGCTGTTGACCAGCACCTGCCAGATATTATTATACCTCCTGTTTTTCATTGCTCTGCTTGATAAAAAAAAATAACTATTATTATCATTAAAAAAATCTGGGTGACATCTTTTATTCTTCACTATAGCGATTGAACCTGGCTACGGAGGCATGTGCCTTAACTGGCCTTTCTTTCTCCGCCTCGCCCAATATAGCTCCACACTCAGACCATGATAGGTCATTTTGGAGTCAGTTTTCTGATGATCGCCTGAGTCAGTTGATATTTAATTGAATCATGAGACATAATAATATAAGTTTACAAAGTTGACGTTAATGTTTTTCCATTAGGGCGCAATACAAGCCACTTTCACCCAACAAATCTAATATGTGACCCTTTGGGGTTGTAAGGTTCAGCATAGGCTGCCATAGGGGGCCTATATTTCACTCTTCCCACGGGAATAATACCTGAGGCATGTTGTTGGGCGCATACATTGACAAAGTAAGCTAGGGTGGGAGCATGACCCTGGTGCCTCCCACGCTGCAGTAATCTCCATTTGCCATGTGTTTCGGGAAAATGAGTCACAAGTCACAAAAATGAAATTTTTCAAAGTGATTTATTCACAAGATTTCTTTGTAGGAATGTTATAATTTTGTGGGGGTTTAGCGCCTTACGTCATATGAATACATATACCAAATTTCAAGACATTGTATTAAATAGTAATATTCATGCATTTCTAAGGTGCCCTATTGAGTATATTTAGCTACTTTACTAGTAATTGTCCACCCAGAAATATTGCAAATATTTTTTCAAACATAACCAATCAAATACAAAATATAGAAATACTTGTTTTATATGATCTATTTGTTTACCATCATTGGAATCGTCATCTCATCTTCTCAAATATGACACCTCAAAATCCATTTTTCGCGACTTGTGACTCACCTTTCTGTAACACAACACATTTGTATCTCAAACAGTACTCTGAGGAAAATTCAATAAAATTATTTGTATTCAATTGTCCAGAAAGTATTTGCATGTGTTCAATAGTTATGCCAAATATAAATACCATGCATGCATGGACAAGCCAATGCATACCTGAGATGCATGGAATATAGGGTGGTGTCCAATGCTGCGGTAAGCTCTGCTGTAAGCCTTGCGATGGTGCTGTGTTGGTTAGGAGTGGCAAGGTCCTGCCAACATGGTTCACTGACCATGTAGGCAAGGACCTCGTCATTCCTCACCACCTACAGAACCAGCACAAACCATCACAAGGCTTACCACAGAGCTTACCGCAGCCAGTGGAGACCTCCCTTATCTGCACACTATTGGTATTCAACTCACTAGCAGTTACGATGCAATTGAACGTTTTTGTTCTTGTTTGTCCGTGATTATTCATAATAAGTCATCGTCTAAATTTTAGAACCATTCTGCCTGCATTGTGCGATAGGATTTGAGCTTTTAATACTTTAAGGTAGAGACTAACATTCCTATAGACATACAGGGTACCTGACACCTGTCTGTGTTAGTTATCAATAACCTAATATGGAAGTGCATATTTCAATCCTTATACTATTCTCACAAGATCTATCTCCAACGGGGAACAAACAGACAGCGTCCAGCAAGCAGAGCCCATATTGTTTTACAGAGGGGACGTTATAGAGGAATCGCCTTGGCCCTTTATTCTGGTTAGCAAAGAATCAATAGAAATGTAGATATGTCCAGCATGGAATATTTATAATTATATACAATTTCATGTATAATGTGACATAGTTACTTCTTTATTAATGCAAGCAAGTTAGCCAATCAGCTTTGTATAAATATGATTATTGATCGCTCTAATCATGACATTGGCATTGCACCTCTGATGGTGGTCAAATATGGACTTCAGGATATATTAAAGGTTTATTTTATTTGTTGGGGGCTTTTTCAAGGTTTCCTGACTACTCCGAAACCTGTCGTATTGACTATCTTAGCCAGTTTAACATACATTTCTCTATGAGCTCTGCTCTTACCTGATCCTCTTCACTAATAATTTTAAAATAGTCTTAACTTCTGATTATTATATTTCGATTTCAAATAGATTTCCAGAGTTCATTTTTGCAAGTCTGGTTTTTTCTTAACAATGAAGATGTTGTTCCCATTCTTTTCCAGGATATACCCAACGCAATTGTATAATTATGTACCACGTAAATATGAATCTTTGCTTTTCTGATTGTGAGCTCAAGGGCAGGCCCTTGTTACTTACTGAATATCAAACGGTTTCAATAGCTTATGACTAAATTACAAGGCCAATAACTCCGTGCGAACCAGCTAGGATCCAAAATGGCGCACATACAAATCCCCTATTGAATGCTTATCTCCCTCATTATTACTAAAAGCATCGGTCATCTGTATCTGTATTACCGATAAGAAGACAGTAATAGCGACCATGTCATTTGATTTACTTCTTGGCTCATACTACTCCTTCTGTGTGATGGATGGCAAAAGACACAGGGTGATGGGTAGTTTGGTTAACCTAGCCATTGTCATTGGTGCTTTGTGTTATCTGTGCAGAGTGATAAACTTCTCTGGGAGTAGCTAATATAAACCTGAGGGGAGAATGTGGCACGAAACATGACAGTAATTAAATATTAAGTTCCTTTCATGATGTACTGCAACTTTAAAGTAAAATGAATTAAACGTTTGTCTACTTGATAAATAAGGATGCAGATTCTGCAATTTCTAGCACTCAGGTATATATTGTTATCAGAATTTGGTGGACCATTTTGTAAGGTTACATTGCTGCTTCCAAGGTTAATTGCCCTATGACAATGGGATGGCTAAGGATAACAACTCCTTGGGACATACGCCTAATAAAGAGGAAGGCTGAAAGTTCATTGTCTCACCCTATATTGACCCCTATAACACCTAATACTAGCAGTAAGGGCAAAGGCAATGGCGAGCAGTCATTCAGCTCTTGTCTGGGTGTTGACAAGTAACTGGGTCAGATTTTCAGAAAATGTACCATTCGCCTTCACCAATCCTCTCCAATAACCCAAATTTAAGACAAAAATGAGCTACAAAATGCAGTTTAACATAACCAAACTGATACTTTAAATCAATACGATCCCAAATATACTCAGATATACCCGCTATTCATCATTTTTCAGCCAAATTGAGCAGAATTTCCTAAATGTGTAGTGCTGCCAATTGTACATTTTCTGAAAATCTGACCCAATTATGAAGGCATTATACATGAAGAAAGGAGGTGGTGTGGTTGGAAGGGCAAAGCAATGTAAAGGCACTCGAAGTTTGAAGTGGCCAAGCTAATAGGTCTCAGGACGACGTCACTCATTTGGTCACTCCATGCTAATAGGGGCACAAGAAGTGCTTTGTGCTTCTACTATCGGATTGGATGACTAAGTTTCCTTGTCCAAGAGGATTGTTTTCATTGTATTATTATTGACTAGCAAATACCCGTGCTATGCACAGGATTTGCTATAGTGGGACAATGGGGCCCACATCTTCATCTCCCCTTGTTCCCTCTCCCGCCATCTTTCTCTTTCAACTTTTCTCTGTAACTTAGTACCCGTATTACCATTCATACCTCAAATGAAACCCTTTTAAGATGCTTTTTTTGGTCACTGTTGTGGAACAGAGACAGATTCAGAGGCAATGGGAGATAGATTCAGAATGCCCAAGATTGAGGCAAAGGAACTGAGAAGTTAATCCTAGGATATGCAAAAAAATAATGGGAAGAATGTTACCTGCAGCAGTCACAAAACACGAGTGCATCACCCTATATCCATCTCAAGTTGAGTTCTATTTTTATGCCATGGTATATATATTTTAGCCTTATTTAATCATCATTTACCCTTAGTTAATGTCTTGCAACCCTCCAACTTGGCAAAAGCATGCGCCTACAACTTTGCATCATTGTATAAAGAGCATTATACCACGATCGGGGGTTGTACACGCTGCAAATGAGTGAATACATGCCATCGTGTTTTGTTGAATGGATCCACACGTGAAAATATGAACATTTTTTTTCCCTAAATCTAAGAAGCATTCTCATTGGTTGAGGTTAGGCTCGCTCATGACGTCATGCCTATTCGTGACGTCATATGCCGTACGTTTCGTCGTAGATTAGCCAATCAGTTGTACGCTTGTCTAGCGCTTTGGTATCAAAAAACCAATATGGCGGGTCATCGGAGAGAAGCGAGGTAAATAAATAGTTTGTTTCTTCAATTTATTTTAAAATATCAGATCGTGGTATAAAAATAGGATGTAACTCGGTCAGTTTCTGACATACTGTACACGTTGCCCACTCGTTTTTTTCGACTAGGGATTTCACTCGAAGCCTGCGGCTTCTCGTGAAATCACTGGTCGAAAAAAACTTGTGAGCAACGTGTACAGTATGTCAGAAACCAACCTCGTTACATCCTATCATATCATAAAATGAGCGTCATTGATTGGCACAGCTAGATTTACACAACCAATCAAAATAGTGGGGTAAATTGGCTGCATTCGAAAAGCGCATCCCGCTAGTGAAATCTACGCATGCATATGAAATGGTCAAATCTGACCATGTTTTTGTGGATATGCTCACCTATCATGGCATAAAACATATTAAAAGCTTCAGTACACACATGATTAAAATAAGGTAATTTATGAGAAGGATGGGAACTGGTATGAGGCTAATTATTCATACCCAGTTCTCATCTACAGGATTTACGTTCGCCTTGGGCTACTTAGCTGCAGTTTCTTCGGCGGAAAACTAATTAGTTCCGGAGACCACATTCTTCTTCATATAGAAAGAGTTCCTGTCATATTGTATTTGCCATGGGAAAAGTGCTGACTTTATTGCTTTGTGGAAAGCTACCAACATCGGATCCCGTTCAACATCCTTTTGTTGATCCTCTCACAATGGACCTGCCATGGCCAATGTGCATGTCCCAGGAAATCCCCCCTAAAGTGTTAATCAAGTTTGGTATTACGAAAGTTGTGCGACCTCACTTGACCATCACTTGTCTTATATTTGTAGTATAGATGAGAAAGTAGAGAAACAGGTGTAAGAGGATTGTGATGCGTTTCAGGGAAATGAGTCACAAGTCGCAAAAATGATATTTGAAGTGATTTATTCTCAAGATCTCTTTGTAAGAATGTTCTGATATTTCGAGGGTTAAGTGCTGTGAGACATGAATACATGTTCAAAATGTCAAGACGGTGTATTAAACAAATTCTTGCATTTCGAAGGTCATTCTCTGGAGTTTAATTACTTAACTGGTAATTGCCCACCCAGACATATGGGAAACTGTTTTTCAAACATAAATATTTCAAACAAAAAATATAGAAACATTTCATACACCTCCTCAATCTTTACCATCTTTAGAATCGGCTTGATCTCATCTTTTTAAATATGATGAAATCCCCAAATCCTTCTTTTGCGACTTGTGACTCATTTTCCTATAACACATCACAATTGCGTTTCACCTAAACTAGGCGCCAAGGACATCCAAGGCCATGCTTCCATGTTGTGTAACCGTTTGTACTGCATGAGAATAATTAATTGTGACATATCCACATTAACTTATCACCATATCAAAAGTGCAAAGGAATAACAAGACAAGACATTTCATATGGAGGTGATTCAATTAAGGATTAATTATATGTATTGTGCACCAATTAACCATCCCAAGGCCTTATAAATATATTCGTGTATATGTATAGTGATTAACATCATGTTAAGGACACGGTTAAGTATCTGGCGATTATGGTTGTATATAGACTTCAGTCGTTGTTGCTGCCACCTCCAGGATACCAACTAGGATTTGGTTTGTGTTTGGTTATCAATAAAAGATTTTTGTTTGTTTGCACAAATATCTTTATTCAGGTAGTTATAATTCAACACTCAAAGAGTGTTTTTCATCCTGTCCTAAATAAATATTATTGTATTATATAACCAGGGCAGTAGGACACTAGATATCAGTTACATAAGGCAGGTTCGAAATATATTTGTATACATAATAGACACTTGGAAATTATCTAATTATCTTAACTATATAATTCTAAAGAATGAATGACATAGGGAAATACATACATGTATTTCCCTCTGCAGACAATTTTGAAGTGTCACGAATAAAAAGCTTCTCTTGTTTAAAACAGTGGCAATACCCGAGGTATTAAATTTAAGCTTGTTTTAATAAAATCAGATTAAACTTTAGGGTGCATGGTCTCCACTGGCTGCGGTAAGCTCTGCTGTAAGCCTCGAGACACAAAAGAGGATTTTATTTATGTGCAGTCCAAGCGAAGTCTAAAGGGAGTTCTTCACTGGCTGCGGACCAAACCAAAGTTTTCCCTTGGACTGCACATAAATCAGATTCCCAAGCTGACCAAGTTGGGGGTCAAAGCTACGAAATAGATACCCCGATATATAGACAAAATTGACTCCTGGCTGTGTGAGAGCTGGTTATCTCCCGCGGGCGTACCAATCATCCCTCCCAGAGATATAATAAATAGACAAAATTGACTCCTGGCTGTGTGAGAGCTGGTTATCTCCCGCGGGCGTACCAATTTCGTAAGGGTGCGTAGCACCCGACGAAATTGGGTAGCCTGGGTAGCACTCATTTTCCGATCTATTTTTCTATTTAAATACGCAATAAATTCGGAATTTTACAGTTGCTTATCATTATAACTATTATTATATCATTACATACGATGTATTACAAGTCTTTTTTCCATGAAAATAATTATTTAAATAAAGAAAATAAGGATGCGAACATGGGCCTATTTTTTCAACAAAAATTCCGCCAGAGGGCAATATGATATGTAAATACCGCCCAGAGGGTAATACGGTTTTCCAATGCTGTAGCCTATGGCTTACCATACCATCCCTCCCAGAGATATAATAAATACATGTATCTCAATTCATGAGCTTCTAATTTAATCCAGTAATACACTATTTACACAACCCTCTCTCTAGAATACGAAAACACCAAAGGAAGGTAGAAACTATTTTAGGTAGTTTGCTCTGGTATCCGAGGGCGAAAGTTTATCTGGCTTCATCTGACATGGATATCAGAGTTGGAGAGACCGCGACTGACAGATCGGCTGAGGTAGACTGATAAAGAGTGACAGAGAGTGACAGACAGGGACGTTCTCTCCAATTACGGCTCATTCCGTCTGGATTCCATCTAACATGATGCCACTAGCAACATCTGCATGTTCTGGTTAGTGGAGGCAATACAAAGGCAAGGGAGTATATGGGAGAAATCGTCAGAAAATGTACAATACCCCTTCACCAATCCTCTCAAATAATCTAAATTTAAGACAAAAATAAGGTTCAAAATTCAGTTTAACATAACCAAACAGAAAGTTTGAATTAAGGCAATACCAAATATACTCAGATATACCTAGTGTTGACCATATCTCCGTCTTATTTAACAGAATTGACCAAATATGTAGATCTGCTGATTGTATTATTATCACCATAGTTATTATTCGACCTATATAAAGGTATCTTGGATTAATGTATTTCCGTCAGATTAGAATTTGTGAATTGATAATTAGAAACATAACAGCAAGATCTGAGAATATTGTGCCTGATGCAAAATGATTCTGTGGTTGAATAAAAATCTTAAATACAAATACATTCTCTGAAGATCTGACCTATAAAGTGAAGGATCATATCCCAGTCTAGGCTCAAAGTTGAGGGAGTCCCTTCAAACTGAGGAAAACCTCTCGCTTCAAACCGCTAAATGCTATTATAATCCCATTAGGACCGCAATATACCATTATTATCACATTAGCATGCCTACTCCTGGGTCAGAAAAGGGCATTAGCGCAGTAGGGGTCCAATCACTGACATACCATTCTCATCTGATCTGAGGCTTTGGGCATAGACTGATCCTAGGTGAGCAGTGGTAAATATTTGCCCTCTGATATTTTTTTTTAATATTTTTTATTGGGCTTGGTACATTTAAATTCTTTGACGCATAACCGCAATCGTTACCAAGTTAGTCAGATTTTACAACTTAATCAAATTCTACCAAATTTAATATGATTCGATGAATATAATCTAAACAACTGCAATTAACTACCCTCCCGCAACGATCTCATGAATGAAATATACCTCAATCTATACGTTTATTTCTGTTACAATACACATATACATGGAATCCCCAATCATACAATTATACAAACTGGGACAAAGAAGCCCTATGGCAATGTGTAGGGCATATGCTTGGGCATTATGTCAGTACATAATAAATCCAAACAATAGGCGTGTTTCCGATATATAGCTGAAAACTAGGTAGGGGGATGGTAACATTTTTCTTTAGGAAACCACCTTCCAGGAACTACTGTTATTGTGTAAGGAAGTAAGGAAAGAACACTGAGGCACGTGTGGTCTTCGTGCGAAGAGCGAAGCAACTAGTTTTAGTCTATATAAAAGTACAACTTCTCCTCCAGGGTCTAGTTAATGAGTAGGGAGGGGGCGGAGTCCCTTACGTAATATCCATGGCCTTATAGCATGAATAAGTAGACTTGCACAGTACTGTGTAGCTAAGCATAACTAGCGATTTAAGTACTGAGATAATATAATAAATGGGTGATAATTAATAGAAATATGATGAGGTTACACAATGTTACGTAATGTTACATAACACTACGGGCTATTTGCAACAATAGTTTAAACAAGAGAAATGTGCCTTTCAACGGTTCCAGGTTAGGAAGATTTGTTTTCCTGCTTTTATTAGTTTTTTTGGGGTGAAACGAACCACCAAAAGAACTAGGCATGGTGAAGCATCTTTTTTTGAAAAAGGTGGGGTAGGTTTTGTTTATGTAGGGGGGAGGAGGAGGTACATCAGAAACACACCTTTTTGTGATGAGTTTCAGGACAATGAGTCACAAGTCGCAAACAAATTATTTTGATATCTTTATATTTAAAAAGATGATATCAGGCGGATTCCAAAGATAGTAAACATGAAGGACATTTAATAAGTGTTTAAAGTTTGATATTTTTATTTTTGAAAACTAAGTTTCCAATATGCCTGGGAGGACATTTACTAGTCAAGTAGCTAAATATACTCCATAGGATGACCTGAGGAATGCATGAATATATTTAATACACATTCTTGACATTTGTAAAATGTATTGGCTACAAACAGCGTTAAACACCCCAGAGATAAAAACATACTCTTCACATACTCTTCTCTACAAAGTGCTCGCAAATCATTAGTCCCCCATTACCTCCAGAAAATGATTTATTAATATAAATATGAATATATTTTTATCTTAGCTCTAAATAAATTAATATCTACCCCAGTAGGAGGACACAACACCCCAAACTATCTCAATGAAACTCATCATAAGAAGTTGTTGATGGCTACCATATAGTTACATAAATACATTGACCGACAAAATGATGTGATGTGTTACAGGGAAATGAGTCACAAGTAGCAAAAAATGGATTTTGAGATATCATCATATTTGAAAAGATGATATCAATTAAGTCGATTCTAATGATGGTAAACATTAGTACCGCTAATAACTATTTCTTTATTTTAAGTTTGATATATTTATGTTTGAAAAAAAGTTTGCAATATAACGTAACTAAATCTACTCCTTAGGATGACCTTTGAAATGCAAGGATATATTTAATACACTGTCTTCAAATTTGGTACATGAATCAATATGACCGAACAAATATGACATTCCAACAAAGACATCTTGTAAACAAAACACTTTGACAAATATCAATTTTGTGACTTGTGACTCATTTTTCTATAACACATCATATTCCCCACCTCACAAATGACTCGATATATTATGTACCTGTGTGAGCTAGATTCCCAGATTAGTTCTGTGCACCAAACGCCCAGTTCATTCTAAGATGACATGAACTAGGCTATCTGAAACCCGTACAACGGGTGGGTGGTCAGGCATATATGTTCTGCCTCTAGCTTGGGTCGGGTCACCCCAGCTTCCATTAAGGTGGCATGTGACATTCCGACATGTCAGATGTATGTACCTGCGAGGAACACTGCCCACTTTTTATGCTCGCCTTCTTCCTAACAGTAGCCATTTGTTACTGCTTGGTTACTTGGGTTACTGGCCCCAGAAAGCTATAGTCTGTCCGAACAGTAATTGACACAGGATTCCATTGTTCCTTTCAGAAGAGGGAAAGGTGAGGGATCTTTGGCTTCTATTTATGACAAGGAACTGTCAACCCTTTGCCTAGCCAGCCGCTCTTTGCAACCAATGGGGAAACAGGGCCAGTATAACCAGCTCTTCCTTCCTTCTAAGCAAAGCAACAGCTGCTGCACATGGAGCAGAGACAGCGCAATACAATACAGCTATTTATTTTTAAAATTTTTATTGAGTTCATTTTCATAATACATGATAATCTCATGAGACTCAAATGAAAAACTTAGGGGGCAAGTCTCCCACTATTCTCTCTTCTTAAAGAAACAGATGAATCCTGTGTCAACTACTTTTCAGACAGACTATAGCTTGTTTCAAAGCTTGGCCCCTTCCACCTGGTCTGTAGCTCGCGTTCCTTAGCTCACACTTTAAAGGTATGAACACCATTCTGTGATGTATACTACAGGAAAATGAATCACAAGTCGTAAAAAATGGATTTTGCGATATCGTCATTTTTTAAAACATGAGATCAAGTGGATTTCAATGAATTGATGGTAAACATGAAGGACATCTAAGAACTGTGTCTATATCTTATGATTGATATATATATTCATGTTTGAAAAAAATGTTAGCAATATTTCTGGGTGGCCAATTACCAGTAAACAAACTAAACATTCTATATAGCATGACTTTTGAAACACAAGGATATATTTTTATATACACTGTCTTAAAATTTGGTACATAAATCAATATGATTTAAGGAGTTAAGTCCCTAAAGATAAGAACATTCCAACCTAGAGATCTTGTGGATAAATCACTTTGGAAAATATCAATTTTGCGACTTGTGACTCACTTTCCTGAAACACATCACATATGACGGTTGGTTTAGCAATAGCTGCTACACTCTGGCCCCAGCCTTTATTTACTACACCGTGAGATATGACATTCTGCTACAACCCTCAGTGTCTATTTATCACATAAAGCCCTGCTCCACATTAAAAATAATTACCATGGATATAGTTATTGCGAGGGGGACTGCTCTGTTGGTGAGATGGTCTTGACATAGTACGTGTGCGTCAAGACAGACTCCGTCGGCATTAATCAGATGGGTTATCAGGCAACAGCTTGATACTGCTGTCAGATTAGTTCCCAATCCAGCCTTTCAATCATGTCTGCGGCATCCTCCCCAGATTATCGGTGGGAAATGAAGGCAAACCTCTCTGAAGTGCCAACCAACATGCCTCCCTCTTCCACGTACTCCAGCTACAATGTCCCTCATTCAAGTGTCTGAACCACAGAGAGGGCATGAGAAGTGAATTTGTTCCCACTGAATATGATAAAAGCATCAACATTAAGCATGATAGTTATTAAAGGATTAATGACCGACATTGAGGGCTGTACTCTTAAGTGCTGATGGATTATTAAATCTCTTTCTTAATTTAAGGCCTCGTTGGCAGGAAATTGAATAAAGAATGTGATTTAAAAAAAATCTCTTTCTTAAGTTGTTATAGCCTCTGAACTGTTCAAGGCAGTGACTAAGTACAATAGGGGATTTGCATAGCCGCCATTTGGAATAAAGATTTGACTTATGGTACAGTTTAGAATCTATAGAAAACATGCCATGTTCAGCATGGACTATTCATCAATGCTCTAACGTCGAAATCCATGTGTTATACATGCTTTCATAACATAAGTCCCCATCTTTCCCATCATGCATTGGGTTAACATAGATCTTTTATACTAGTTGCGATATTGGTGAAAACATTCTCGCAATTTTCTATAAAAATGTTGTCAAATACTTGTATGTCGATTTCAACACAATCTATGGAACAGCCTGTCTGTTGAGATTCGGTCTATTCAAGAACGAGCTTGTTTTAAAAATAGTATCAAAGAAATGAATTCAGGGGAACATAATTGAGTTGTCGGTAAAGATTGATTTTTAGCTGCCACTTATTTTAACGCAGTAATAATTGCCTATCACGTGCACGATTGAACGCACTGTTGCTATTTTTTATGTTTAAAAACATCTTCCTCGACCCAGTTTTATAGCATTGACTAATTCAGGCCCAAGGTTGGAAAGCACCAAGTATAGTGACGTCATAAAAATAAATGCCTCGGGAAAACACCAAGTATAACGATGTCATAAAAAGGAACTCCTCTGGCGTCTACCAGGTTACCTGTTGATCATTACCGTATTTTATGTATAGACATGTACGTGCAAGAATGTCCAACGTGATAACGTGCACGAGTGTGGAGACTGGTGTGGAGGACGGGTCCTTGTGCAACAGAGCCTCATCGTCTAAAATCCTGGTCATTTGTTACATCATGTTACGCAATAATGACGTACCAATGGGTAACCACTTTATGACCCATAATTATCATTAATTATTATTAGTATATTTATTAGCCTAATTAAGTAACATGTCCATCATCCATAAGGCACCATTACCAAGGAATTTATTGCAATAATACGGTAGCATGTAAAGGCTCAGGTAGCACCCTCACCTACTTAATATTCAACCAACCAGCAATAGCCACATGGACCAAGCACCCACCTGTATGCTTATACTTCAATAAATATTCATTCTAGATCTTAGGATCAAAGCCTTTAGACTTCTTCTTCATACTTTATTTTCCTACAATAATTCGACAACTATTTCATATCCAAGATAGACCAAATCTTCATATAACACATTCTTATCCAAAGATCAACCGCGATTTAATTCCTTGGCCGCACGTTCGTGGAAATTCATTGTGCAACAAAGCCTTAATTGGTGTCTGTTTATAAGCTAATCATAATATTTCTTCACTTGTAGAAAGGAAATATAGACACTCTGTATTGTTATTCCTAACCATCGAAGTAAGGGGGACACAAGGGTAGAACTGGACCTGTTAGATAAGTGTAGGAATTCCCAGACAACTTTTCTTTCCTTGGCTTTTTTCCCTTTCCTTAGCTTTAATTATACAACAGGTCCCTGAAGCAAACCAATGAATGAGCTCTGGGACTTTTTGTCCTGGCAAGCTGAAGATCTACATGAATCTCTCTCCGACTAGTTCTTGACCGATTGAGACCGAATCACTGGGTAATACTAGTCTCCAATTTATAGTATACCATGGGTACTGTAGAGAAAATATTTAATGGTTTATGACAGCCAAGAGTGGAAGGGCGTCATGGGAATAGGGAATTTGCACATATATCCGCCAACTTGAATCTTAATTCACATGGTATTATAGGACTTGTATGTCAGTTGTATGTCAGTGTAAAATCTAAAGAAAACATATATATGTATAGCAAGGGATATGTATCTGTGCTCCAATGCCAATATCCATGTATTATGCATGTTTCTATAACACAGGCCTCCATCTTTCTTGCAATAGGGAAGTCGCATGTCTCACTGCGCATGTCTGTCACTGTGCATGCTGGGACGGATTCAGTTCAAGTCTGGTATACAAATATTTGGCAAGATTTTTATCAAGAATTGCAAAAATGTTTTCATCAATATCATAGCTTGAATTTTCTATTTGATGCATACAATAAATATATTTTTATTTGATGCATACAATAAGTGTATTTTCTATTCTATGCATATAATAAGCATATTTTCTATTTATGCATACAAGAAGTATATTTGAACTGACCCCCCTTTATTGCAGCCTTTATCCGGACATGACATTCTCATTTATTTGAATCACAAGATCTGTCTACAGCCGAGGCTAGACTTGTGAGTCAGAAGACATGAGAAGTTTCTATGATGTTGACCTCCAGCTTAAAATGAATTCCTAGATCCGCCCCTGTCTGTCTCAGACAGCCTTCTCGCTTCATAAACCAGCTGTTGACAGAGATTGAGGCTGTGTGTAGCTGGCATTGGTACCTCATCTATTATCGCTCGTCTGGAGGATGAGTCTTCCCTCCCAATATTAAATTAGCATCCTATTTATTCTGATTAGATAGATATTGACTCTATCTGCAGATACCATAACTTTGCTACAGATTACATTTTGAATTCATGTATGCAGATGACATAACACGTGCGCCTGACTTTGGTTTTGTATTTTGTTCTACTAATTTAAATAATTCAGGTAGCTTGCAGAGGCTTTAAAGATGCATTCTCAGCTATAAACATGCCTAGAGTATAATTACTATTTGAAAGTACCAAAGAAATCACCTGAAATGGATATAAATAACGACTGCTTCATCTAAAGTTTGCACGATGTTTCATGTTCATGGCAGATAAATTGTATGGAGAATCAAATATAATTAAACCTATATCCATACAATAAGTATATTTTTTATTTTTTTTGCATACAATAAGTATATTTCATATAATAATATTTTCTATATTACCTGTATCGCACCTGTCCTATATACATATAGGTAATGGGTTCATTTAATACTCCATACGTATATGTGAGCTATGTAAACAAAAACATGGTTTTATATCAGTGCGTATCAGAAATTGACAACGCATAGAACCCAATGCACATGTTGATACTTGTGCAAAGAAATCTAAATGAGTGTGATATGTGCATGCATAGCTGATAATGCATTTTTGATACCTTTTAAATATTTGTTTAATTGTCGACTAATCCCCCTATAATGTTAGCTGCTGCTTATCTTTGCCATTAAATGCATCTCACCTTGAGTGCCTGTAGATTCTATCTTACCTTGAGTAGCCTGTAGATTCTATCTTACCTTGAGTAGCCTGTAGATTCTATCTTACCTTGAGTAGCCTGTAGATTCTATCTTACCTTGAGTAGCCTGTAGATTCTATCTTACCTTGAGTAGCCTGTAGATTCTATCTTACCTTGAGTAGCCTGTAGATTCTATCTTACCTTGAGTAGCCTGTAGATTCTATCTTACCTTGAGTAGCCTGTAGATTCTATCTTACCTTGAGTAGCCTGTAGATTCTATCTCACCTTGAGTAGCCTGTAGATTCTATCTCACCTTGAGTAGCCTGTAGATTCTATCTCACCTTGAGTAGCCTGTAGATTCTATCTCACCTTGAGTAGCCTGTAGATTCTATCTCACCTTGAGTAGCCTGTAGATTCTATCTCACCTTGAGTAGCCTGTAGATTCTATTTCACCTTGAGTAGCCTGTAGATTCTATCTTACCTTGAGTAGCCTGTAGATTCTATCTTACCTTGAGTAGCCTGTAGATTCGATCTTACCTTGAGTAGCCTGTAGATTCTATCTCACCTTGAGTAGCCTGTAGATTCTATCTCACCTTGAGTAGCCTGTAGATTCTATCTCACCTTGAGTAGCCTGTAGATTCTATCTCACCTTGTGTGTCTGTAGATTCTATCTCACCTTGTGTGTCTGTAGATTCTATCTCACCTGGAGTAGCCTGTAGATTCTATCTCACCTTGAGTAGCCTGTAGATTCTATCTCACCTTGTGTGTCTGTAGATTCTATCTCACCTTGAGTGCCTGTAGATTCTATCTTACCTTGAGTAGCCTGTAGATTCTATTTCACCTGGAGTAGCCTGTAGATTCCATCTTACCTTGAGTAGCCTGTAGATTCTATCTCACCTTGAGTAGCCTGTAGATTCTATCTCACCTTGAGTAGCCTGTAGATTCTATCTCACCTGAACGGAAATAAGTCGATCTCTCGACCAAACACCCATACCGACACCCACACATCTCCCCTGACCCAACAATGACATCCTGTTATTGGTAAGACTGATCGATTAGTAGAAATGGGATGTAATGCTTATAAATAATATATAACATATATTAGTCATCTATTGTCCCTTGGTAAAAAGAGTTGTGGAATATGTAGACCAAGGTAAAGGTAGAATGAAGTCCAAGGAATGGAGGATGTTAATAGGAGAGATGGGAGGTACGCTATAAAGAGAATCGAGGTAAAAAAAGGAATGAAGAAAGGAGCAAGATATGACGGTATTATATGGATAGTATTATACTGAGGTCGATGAATAGTGAGTGTTTCAAAAGCATGGGTTTCGGATATTTATCTTTAAATGTTACTATTTGCTATAGTGAACGAGGAGGATATGTAAAAGACAGGATACCGTGAATGAATTGTGATGTAAAAGAAACCTAAAAAAACAACCCAAACTTAACTCTTCTGTGTGTCGTATCTAACCAATATGGCAGAAGGCTATGAATAATTCTCGATTTATTCGGCAATATCATGCATGCATGTATCTCAGAACCAAGTTTGTCTCTGAGTTCCCACCACACGCAAACTTGTCACTGCCTTGTAGACCCTATCCCCTGGACATGTACATCGTGATTGATGAGATTTATTGATTGGTATGTACACTGTAGTCCAGTCCCCACCTTTCCCAGTTCAGGCTCCTTACCGTTTATACACAAGGGTCAGAACCTCAGCATAAGTACATTTGGTATCTATAAGGAAAGGGAAACAGTAGGACAGGAGAAGAGGTCGGCGAGTGTTTCTTTCCTTATAGATATTATATCATATTATCGCTAAGAGAGCAGCTAATGAACAATATTCACTGATAATAAATGGTTTTAAGGAATGAGATGAATTTTAATAGGTGGACTTGTAAGAAGGTGGACTCGTAAGTATGCTCTATAAGATAGGTGTAAAGCTATGTTTTAGCAATACTTGAGTAGTATATGAAAGAAGGAGTCGCAGTGGTTCTAGTTTGAGCCATGAACCTGTTCTGTTTAATTCCAAGCAAATCAAGTCAGATTAGAATAAAACTGCACAAATACAAATAATTAGAGAACATCCAATCAGAAATCAGTGGTAATTAATTCAAAAGGATTAATAATGGGGAAATCATGCAAGTTAAGAAAGACTAGAGATAACCTTGAACTGAAACTGAAATTCTAATGATATTTCTTTTTTAAATATTTTTATTTGGGCTCAATTTAGACTGACATCTATATTCTCATGAGAACCAAGAAATACATAACAAAAGAAGATAAATTATAGGTAAACTATGAGATTATGACACAAATAGATAATTCACCTTTAATACATTTAAAATCTTATGAGCATACATTCTAACAGAGAGGCTTTAAGGACATAATAGGTAATAATAATAAGCGCACATTTAAGGTAACACAAATTACCTGAAGTGCTGAAAGTTACACATTTTCTATTTACTCAAACCCTTATAGGGGGTGTCTACTAAACAGACCTTTCCCCAACCCATATGTGATACTTATGTATTTAAACATCGGAGTATGGGTAAGGTGGACTAGTGAGTATAGTGGACTGGTGAGTATAGGATCAATGCACCCTGATGTCATATCAAGACATAGCGTAGGGTAGAATATGTATACATGCTACAACAAAGTAGGGATTTAAGGCTCATATATATTCATTGCATTCACTCATATCGTAACATATGAGCAGCTCTTCTCCCGAACGAGCCGCTCATGAATATTCTTTCAGGTTATTTCCAGGGTTACACAGAACAAGAATATAAGGGTAAGATCGTCAGACGATGTACAACTCGCCTTCAACAATCTTCTCAAATAACCCAAATTCAAGACAGAAATGAGGTTCAAAACACAATTCACCATAGCCAAATATATATATATTATATTCATAACCAACACAATATCAAATATACTTGGATATATCTAGTATTTATCCCCTGTCAGTCTAATTTAGCAGAATTTACTAATTGTGTAGAGTTGCCAATTGTACATTTTCTGATGATCTGATCCATAACTAAATTATCAAATAGCTCTTCTGTCTCTTGTATACCTTTTCCCCTCCCCTCCCTCTTTCCAATTCACCCACCCTCTCCTTTCCCTCTTCTTCACTCTCCCCTTCCCCACTTTCTCTGCCTCCCCCTCTCTCCCCATCCCCTCCCCTCCCTACCTCTCCCTCCCCTCTTTTCCCTCCCTATCTTCTCTTTTACCCATACCTTTTCCCCCTCCCCTCCCCCTCTCCTATTCCTCCACCCTCTCCCTCTTCTTGACTCTCCCCTCCCTCTCCTAACCCTCTCCCTCCCACCCTCCCTCCCCACCTCTCTTTCCCTCCGATGGTCCTGTGGTGCATTGATGGCATGATGTCACTACATTTTCGGTCAATGACTCCCTGTTCTTCTAGTTCCCAGGCTATAAATAGAGTGTGGAGATCCATGATTAAAAAGGGCTTCAAAATCACATTTTCACCCCAGATACCTTCACAAACCACATTTACTGTCCCCCGGAAAGGGTCGACGGAATTGTACAGACCAGAAAAACGGCTGATAAAATCACAGATTCCAAGAACATGATCCACAAAAAATCACACCTTTAATGAATAATTAAAAGAAATATGTGAAAAGAAAACCCATTACACGGAATTATTGGTCAATTTGAAGGAAGTGTTATTTTCTAATTGAAGCTCTTTAATCTAATGAATATTACAGATTAAATTATGAATGGAGCTCTCCGTATTGCTTTATGATGATGGTTTTCCATTGAGTGAACATTCTGGAAGACATGAATATTAAAACCAGAAGAAGATTGTTATCTGATTATTATGGAAATAAAAGAATTTAAATCGAATTTTAAAAAAACCATTATTTTGAGAAAAGATATTAAAATGTGAAAACGCCTTTTTTTGATCGCTCCAAGAGAGTCATAAAGCATCCCTAAGCATCCTTAACTTCGTAGTTTCTTTAGGCATACAAATTTCTTTTCAATATTTTTGAACGTTTTTTCATCTCGAGAAGCCTCTTTCGGGATAAGTTCTTTCTTTAGAGAGTGACAGGAGAATAGTTTTTTTCAGGTTACAACCTAAAATAAGTTTTTGATCACTATATACATATATATAGTTATTATGTGTCAGCACCATATCTTTCTTTGTTTAAAGGTGCATTACTCGTTATTACGAAAAACAAAAACCTGTCGGATCATATTAACACTTATTATACACACATTGCTCTGAAAACAACATATCTAGAGGAATTTACGCATAGTGCGTATTTCACTAGTATATAGTGATTAACGTGGGGTTGTCATGGCAACCAATCTGTTTTTGTGCAAAGATTATCGGTAAATTCAAATTTATTACTTGATTTGTTTCTATTTTCATGATTGAAAGCATGTATAACAAATCTGTTAACTAACTTGTTGGTTTCAGTCACTTAGAGTATTGCACGAGTTGTGTAGCAACTTGTGCAAAATTCACGCTCCTTCAACCAACTCGTTAGTTAACTTGTATCTATATCACTGCATCTATGAATATACTACTACTGTTATATGTTTATACAATACTTTTAATACCGGGACAAAACGGCCCCCATTTTTGTCAGGTTTTGTCAGGTTCTTTTTGATACAGGGCTTCATAAAAGTTCACATTTATTTTCTGAGACCAATCAAAATCCTTCCTGCAGTGGCTTCACTTAATATCGCTCACCTGCGGCAGTTTTCCCTTTGACAACCAATTCGACTTTAAAGTCTTGTATAAACATATAACAGCTGCAGCATATTGATAGATTCAGTCCTATAAGTCACAGTATGAGTGAATTTGACTGAACCTGACTTTAAATTATCAGCATTTCTGCTATAAGATATCTCGTCTAAGCCTTAGAAATCCGGTCGATGAGAATGACAGAAAGTGGTCATGGAAATCCTAATAAAAACAAAATACAACCGAGAATAACGTTTCGCACCATTTGCAATTTAATCTGATTAGAATCACGAATCTGCATTTGTAAAAGCATCTTGCGATTAAATCAGGTGAAATTGATGATTTAATCACGTCTGGCAGATAAAAGGGATGCTTTATATGGATCTTATCATTTTGAAATGCTGCTAATTCCTGTTGTTACGCAGTAGTATAACAACAATCAATTAAATGGATTGGAATCAAACAGCTAAGCAAACGCTAACACCTTTTGAAGCTAATTGCTCTCGAACAGACCGATCCGAATCTCGACGGATATCTGGTGAGAAATCCTATTAAAAATTCCAATGGCAGCAATTTGAAATGACAGCGAATCAAAATGGCGGCACATTACATCAGCAAATGGCACAATATAATTTGTCTTTTGCAGCCAATTGCCTAAATTGCTTTTGCAATAAAATATATCTCAATTGAATCGTCAGGATTAATAGCTTTCTTTGTGTAGGAGATCTTGACGAATTAAGATGGATAGAAATCCAATATTGTCCTCGAGAACTAATTGGTGAAGGAATAGAACCATTCAAATAGGGGTTTAGATTAAGTGCGATAATAACAAGGCAAGAAGTGGTGCTTATCAAAGTTACAAGGGTGTATTACCTCCATGTGTGGTGTGTCACAGGAAAATGAGTCACAAGTCGGAAAGAATGGATTTTGAGATATTATATTATATAGAAATTTAATATACTGTCTTGAGATTTGATACTTCGATTCATATGATTGAAAGCGCTAAACCCTCCACAGATCAGAACGTTTCAAGAAAGAGATCTTGTAAATAAAACACTTCGGAAAATATCATTGGCACTCATTTCCCTGGAACACATCACATTAGGTACCTTTTAGTGGAGCAATCCTCAACCAGGGAACCACTGTGATTAGCGTTAATTGGATCCAATCTTTGGCTCAATATTGGAGCCTCTGGTATATGAGAGGCCTCCATAGAATTGATTAGAGGGTGAGAGGCTATTGACAGAATATTGCAATTTTTGGAATTTGCCTCTGATTTTGGTTCTAAATTACCATAAAAAAACAAAGTTAAAAGAAAAACTCTAGATAATACTACTTTTCTTATTGTACCCCTTTATTTCCCCTCAGATTTATACAACGTTGGTAAATAATATCCTAGCCGTGTAATTATCTCGCACACCAGTCAATAGGGGGTTTGCATAGCCGCCATTTTGAATATTGATTGACATGTAATTATGGGACTAATGGTACAGTCAGTATATAATCTATAGAACACATGCCATGTTTAGTGTGGGATATTTATCGGTGATCTAATGTCAATATTATACCGTTATACATGTTTCCATTACACGACTCTTCATTTTTCACATCATGCATTTGTTTTTTTTTGTAGATCATTTACACAAGCTAAAGTTTTAGTGAAAACATTCTTGCAATTTTTGAGAAAAATGTGGCCAAATATTTGTATGTTAGATTTCAACAGAATACATCCTATCATGCACTGTAACAGACATGCGCAGTGGCACATGCAAATCCCCTATTTAAACATTCTGAAATTTCGCATATTTTATTGGCATGGGCAGACTTTCAAACTACGATGACTAACAAATTGATTTTTAGAGCAATGGTTGGAAAATGACATTATATCACGTCTACATTCCCTGAGATAGAGACTGTCCCCTGTGTAGCACCAATCGCTAGACCAATCAGCATAACTTGATAGTCTCAATCAAGTCTATTCTGGCAAGATAGTCTAGTCAATCTAAGGAAATATTTGGGGTAACCCAAAATAAATTGCAAAAGAATTTATTTTTGCAGGAATCCCTTTCTTATATAACCGTTGTTAGTGCCAAAGAATGTTTACCTCTCTAGCCGCGGGGGTAATTCCTAAAATCACCGCTAGGTGGCTGATATTCACGTTTTCACTAATAACTCTAAAAGAAACTCCTTAGGTGTACTTATATCAAATGTATAAACTAGACGAAATTTCACATTTTGTGAGTCATTGTATATGTCTCTATCATTATTCACCGCAGAGATATGATAATTTTAATATCAGGAAAAATATAGGATTACGCAATCACCGACATTCAAACCTGCATAAATATAAATTCACGTAAGTACTTAGCAGGCCATTAGGGGGCCATTATTGTAGAAAGGTGGATACAAGTTGTATGCAGGTTAAGGCTAAATTCTCAGCTATTATGACAAAAAGTCTTACCAGATGTACACACTGTTTGAGCTATAGGACTGACGTTATTAATATTTGGCTGCTGTCATACGTTTATGGGAGAATTAAAGTCGAATCATAGCAAAACAACTAAACAAAAACCTCTGAAATTTTGGTCAAATGAGGTTTAGATGGCTTGGGAAAGAATGGAACTAGAAGTAGAGAATTCTGATCACTCTTAACTGAGAATGCAGCTTTAAATGAGCATTCAGACCCATGACTTCTATCTCATTCCTTCCGTATGAGAATATATCCCTCGGCAGTGGTCCTCAATAAATTGGCACTTGCTTTGAACCCACTCTGCTAATCAACATTTGTGATGTGTTCCAGGAAAATGAGTCACAAGTCACAAAAATGAGATTTTCCAAAGTGATTTATTCACAAGATCTCTTCGTTGAAATGTTCTCCCTTTTAGGTGGTAGTCATATAGATTAATGTACCAAATTTCAGGACAGTGTATTAAATAATTATATCATTGTGTTTCGAAGGTCACCCTATGGACTACATTTTAGTTACTTTATTTTTCAAAAATGAAAATACCAAACATAAAATATTGGAAAATCTAATAGCTGTCCTAATGTTTACTATCATTTGAATCGGCTTGATCTCATCTCTTCAAATATGATGATATCTCAAAATACATTTTTTGCGGCTAGTGACTCATTTTCCTGTAGCAGACCACATATATGGAATGAACTGCAGAGGGATGCACCTCACTGTATAACCCAACTACACACAGCTGTGGATCGGGTTAGAACGATGCCTCAGGTTACACGGATTGATTACCAAATGGATGATAGCCTTACTTAGTGCCTATATCTCCTGGGAATCCAGAATTAATTACTAATTGGTGGCCTGCCTGAATTAGAAGTGGGGGAGGGTATCCATACTTACTAGTGCACTTAGCTTATCTTAATGTCTAAAGACCCTAGTCCACTAAGCCAATTCCCATGCGATATTGCGCCGCAGAGGACTCTTCCAATTGTCATGCGATATTGCGCCGCAGAGGACTCCATTCCGCTAGTTACTGTGAAAATCGCCAAAATTGGTTGCAAGCCCATGGGTAGCCTGCAGGGTTATCCCAATTCAACTCGTTAGTGTTGGGGAACAGATAGTAGAAAGTAGATTGATAATAGTCTAGGTTATGTAGAATTCCATTTGGAACTATTTTCCAATTTGGAGATGGGTTAACTCTGTTTCTATACTGACTCACAGCGAACTCGAAGTAACACTGCATCCAGTAGGACTGTGCTATCCATCGTTGGTACCGGTATATTTGATTTCTTTCCACTTAACTTCTAATAACCTGATATGTGATGTGTGCAGGAAAATCAGCCGCAGACATGATATTTTCCAAAGTGATTCATTAAGATCTCTTTGTTAGAATGACTTCATTTTTGGGGTGCTTATCACTTTAGTCATATTAATCCATGTACGGTACCAGAATTTTAAGACAGTGTCCTATGGAGTAGATTTAGTTCCTTTACTGGTAATTGCCCACCCAGAAATATTGAAAACACTTCTTAGATGTCCTTCGTGTTTACCATCATTGGAATCTACATGATCTCATTTTCAGATCTGATGAGATCTCCAAATTCATTTTTTTGCGATTTGTGACTGATTCTCCTTGGACATATCACACGTGGTAGAATAGGGGACTTGTATAGCCACCATTTTGAATCTTGATTCGCATGGAATTACGTGACTAATCGTACAGTGTAAAATCTATAGAGAAGATGTCATGTTCCGCGTTGAATATGTATCTGTTCTCCAATGTCATATGTCCAATGCTATACATGTTTCCATAAAAAAGCCCTCATCTTTCCCATCATGCATGCATTTGGTTTTCGTAGATCATTTACACCAGCTATGATATTGTTGAAAACATTCTTGCAATTTTTGATAAAACAGTTGCTCAATATTTGTATGTCAGATTTGGATTCAATCCACTCCCAGCATCTACTGTATGTAATAAACCTGCGCAGTGGCACATGCAAATCCCCCATTGGAAAACCTGCATGTCTACAGTGGCGAGCCTTCCTCTTGCTGTCGCTGACCATAACCTGATCTGTTCATTATTGAATTATTGCAACAGTGTCCCAGAACATTGGTCCTAGAAAAAGGCTCAATGCTGGACACTAACGCCAGAGGCATTTGACTATGAATGGGCGATCTGCATCAACAACTTGTGGTGAATAGTAAAGTGGGCATAGGCTTACGCAGGAAAGGTCCCAGGTCAATGAGTGTGCTTGTGTAACTGCCCTGTCTTACATAAGGCATGTGTAACTAGGACGTAAGGACTGGAAACTGAAGACTGAGTCCCTGGACAAGATTGCGAATAGCTATTTGTGATGTGTCACAGGATAACGAGTCACAAGTCGCAAGAAATGAATTTAGAGACGTTATCATATTTGAAAAGATGAGATTAAGCCGATTCCAATGGTAGCAAACAGTTACACATCTAATACGTTTTTCTATATTTCTAAGTTTGATTTTGAAAAAGGTTTGATTTCTGAAAAAAAGACTTTGCAATATTTCTGGGTGGGGAATTGCAAATAAAGCGATTAAATATACTCCATACGAAACGCACAAAAATATTTAATAAAATGTCCTGAAATTTAGTAAATAGATCTATATGACTACAAGTGCTTAGCCCTTCAAAATTCAAAACATTTCAATAAGGAAATCTTGTGAAAAGAAAGAAAAATATATCATTTCCCAACTTGTTTCACGTTTAGAGATGCATGCTACAGTAATCCATTGATATGCTCAGTAACACACGTTTGTAATATTCAAACGCAAATTTGGGTCAAGGTAAACTAGTGTTTGTTATACGTCCAGCCCGATATACTACACGACTACTTTAATGCATTATTAAAACATGTATGTTTTTAAGTTAAAACAAGACCCACAAGATTTGAACTAAAAGGTTTATAGTCCAATTGAAGTGTTTTTATTAAAGTCTTACACAATAGAATTAAGGGAGTATGTAAAGCATTCCCTTTACTCCTCTTAGCACAAATAATCTAAAGTATTAAGTTGACTCATTGTATATTACAATCCTTATTGTCAAATACACATAATGAATTCTGTAGTTCGCTCCTTCAAGGCTTGTGCAGTTTTATGTACATCTCCCATTTGTTCAAATTATGAGGATGACTAAAAGTACTTTATCATAATAAGGTTTCCCACTACACATTGCACTGACACCCCCTTGAATCACAGAAAGTCTAACTTCTAGATCTATGTGTCAGCAATACCAGAGCTGACCCAGCAATGTTTTGAACCACAGAAAGTCTAACTTCCCCCCTCCCCCGGGTATCCCTGTCGTTTTTCATATGGGAATCCATGTTTTTGGTATTTTTTTGTCTACTATAGTAAATGCGTCTGTAGCGGCTCATTTTTCGATAGAGGATTACATGACAGATGCAGTCCACAGGTCGCTGCCACATGCCAGGACCACTAGCATGGGTCACCCCTGACTAGCAGCCCATAGCTATTCCTGGTTAGAATATGTTTGGGCCTTTTCAGACCCCATGTACCGGTCACTAATAATTGATCGACGACCTGTCTGTGATTGGTTGGAGGTAGACGAGCAATAGTGACCAGCTTGTTAAAAAAAGAAACACTAGGACTGTTAATGAAAATAAGATTAAGTTAAATAAATGGCGATGTAAAAGTTAAAATAGAAGTGTGTGAAGTTGAAGAGATGTTATTGTCAATATTGTTTGTGCTATTTTTTTTTTAATAAAATTTTATTGGTCAAAGTTTCACATCAAATGCAATAATTCTCATTTGCCAATCTGAAAAAATCTAGTCATACATTAGTACATAATTTAACATTAATTCGTATACTTCACTGTTACTCTACATATTATTATTAATCAATTATTACAAGTGGATTTTATTACTTCCATCATGTATCTCGTGCTCTACAACCGTGTTATAAATCTTTATACTTTCGTTCCTTCGGTGGGACAATTTCCCAGCCAAATTATTACTAAGTACTATAGTACTATACTACTAATTTGTACTATAGTACTATACTACTAATTTGGGCGGCAGCAAATCGGAAATGTAATTGAAGTGTGCTTCCTGAGTGGCAATCGATTTTAGTGGGGGTGGCCTTGGTCCTGCGGTCCGGCACACACAATAGGAAGAACATTTATCCTTTCAGCAAAATAATGAAGAATCTTCCCCAAGTAGTTCTAGTTTAATCTAGCCTCAGGTGAGTAGACTGTAGGGAATGTAATCCCTACTCACTGTAACATTGGCTACTAATCCATTATTAGGTCTAGGGGTAAGAAACTTTAGGGAAGGGATTTGCTATACAGAAAACATAAAGGTGCTTTAAGATTGCAAATTACGCTTAAAGAAAAGGGAGGAATATGTATAGACATCTATTTTTTAGCGAAACAATGAAGAACCTTCCCGAATATAGAAGTAGTTCTAGTTGAATCAGAAGCCTAATAGTAAGGAGGCTATAGGGAATGTAGTCTCTATTCAAAGTAACCTTTTAAGAAACTTTAGGGAAGGGATTTGCTATACAGACCATGGTAATTCTAGCAATTTGCTACCTATGCCAGGAAAGATAGCTTAGGAAGGATCATTCTAAGTAAGGATTTCTCACTCAACAGGCCCTTGTAGTTCTTTTGATGTTAAAAGCTTCGACTCATAGATCTATGTGTTATCATGATCAGAGCTATCTTCGCAATGTTTTGCAATCTAAAGTTCTTTAATAAGATCTTCAAAGGAATCTCAAACTCCAGTAAACTACTTAAATTCGGGACGTTGACTGACATTTACAAATTTAACTATAATATATAATACCTATTATATCGATATAAAACGTTCAAACTTTAATGGCTAATTGAATAAAAGTGGCCAATATTAAAAATAGTTTACACTCTATTATGGATTTCCCTGTCATTTTCCTCGGATTTGTCAATGATGGTTATGTTCTCACCAATGTAAGAATGATTATAACATATTTTAGACACAAGATGGATTATGTTTGGCCTCTAGAGAGGGACATCCCTTGCCCACTTGCCCTTTTTTTAATGAAGGCCGCCAAAAGGTCGTTCAGATACCGTGAGGTCAAGGTACAATTAATCATTTCAAAGACTGAGGCAAATATATTTCGTGAAGCGCATTGGCACAACGGATGATTGCTTGGAGCAAAGGGATTCTATCAAAGAACAATCTGGCCAAACATTTGTCAATGCCTGACATTCCAATTTTAAAACTAGTCCGATTACATATAATGGCAATCTTATAACTCCAAAATGCCTCCCAACAAGGCAGGACAAATATTCAAAAAGCTGTGGTCTTGGAACAAAAAATATTTTTATCTCTGGTGAAACGAAAAAAGAGTTGATTATTTTATGCTTGTATCCAATATAGACCTTGAGCAGATTCTTTGTTGGTTGGAGAATGCCATCTCGATATACTGTCCATAAAGAATAGCCCACCAAAGTGATGATCAGACATGGGAGATTACGTTTGGCCATGCAAGTAGTTCCAGCAAGCAGCATTGCAAAGATAGCTTTGATTTAGTAACAATATGAGCTGGCAGCTACGCTTGACGTTTGACATTTGACGAAAGAGTTCTTTTCTATGGATTTTATTTTTTCAAATCCACTTTTGATCTATTAATAATTACCACAGTTTTGAGACCTTAGTAGAACAATAGCCAATAATTTTTTTCCCAGACTCTATAATAAACCTACAGTTAGTTTTAATTCTGACCCACACCCAGTAGTTAAGGACCATACTAGAAGACCTGGAACTATATTCAGATATGGCTCCTATTAGTATAAAGCACTTAGATACAAATGAATAATGTTTTGAATTGAAATTCAATTGAATAATCCGGATGATCTATATGAATACCCACAGTATTTTTCACATAAACCTTTGGTCTTACAACAATCATCTTTTTGGTTTGAAAATGGAGCAGAGATAACTCTTCCAAACTGTCCAGTCTTGACCTTATCTGAAGTTGTTCCCGAATTAATAAAAGGAGCTTTGCTACCATCACTTGGGCAAACCCCTTTTGGAGTGGTCTGCTCTCTTATTAGCCCGTAGAAATATGCTCGTTGGTGAAGGGGCCACAATTGGTGGCCTGGGGAATAAGTATAGCCAATGAAAAGAGCTGTACACTGATGTATGGTCAGTAACAAGGCCACGGATTGGCTGCCTATTCATCCCTAAGGTGCCATCTATAGGTTCAAATAGTAACTAATTCGTGGTCCTTCTTGGAGCTGGAACCGATGTAAAAATATGGCAATATTTCTCTATACCAACAGTGCTCCTTATCCTCTCTTTTTGCTAAGGTCTTCCTGTAGATATTTACTGTGGCCCATGTGGGAGGAAAGTCAAAGACTATTCCAAGTTATCAACGACCATCGGAAAAGATGGGATAGTTTGTGAGTGTTTAAACTGATAAAAACCGAATTGTCAGACTTTCGAAGATTAAAAAAGAAGTAATTCAAGAGGTTTAAGTTTCCTAGAACGGGTGCGCCCACAAAACAATTCATTTAGAATATATTTTCTTGGTGGCCATGATCTATGTGAACATACTATTGTTTTCATGACAATCAATGAATCTGTCCATGCCGAATTTAGATAAATTTATGTCTATCATTGCTTTTCTATCATTCCAAAATGGATTGAAACTTTTCGTTTCTCCTAGACACATACAATGATGTAAGCTATAATGTATGTACCTAGAGTTAATAATTCATCTAGTATGATAACCAGCTAGGCAGAATTAATTGTTCCCAGACAGAGAAAGTACGAACGATACAAAGTTGATCTCAAACCATCCACCTTTAAATCATACCTATGTGTTTTATCCGAGGGATGACTTAGCTCTACTCGGTAGAAACTCCTCCTCGGAAATCAATATCGATCCCAGTGAGCAGTAGACTGATGTATGAATAAGAACTAAGACGGAGGCGAGATTGAGGAAGACCTTGTAAGCAATAGTTCCCATGGTAGGTGCACTGATTGCTGGCTCCTTTTGTAATACGGCTTCGCAACTTGTCTCTAGTTGAATACATCCTCCTTGTACAGTTTGTTCCTAACTGCTTCCAGACACATGTATGTCTCTTTAATCTTTCGGAATTAATCTTCCTTGACGTTTCCCCACGATACTTTTAGTTTCTCACCGAATTTTCTCTTTTTCTAAACCGCAAATTGCTAAATTCTGATCAAAGGAAGGACAATTGGTATGCCGATCTATAGAGAATGCTCAACGACCCTACCACAAATAGCATTTAACATTTATATTACAACTTACCCCGCAACTTCCTGATCAGATCGAAAGCTTATAGGCTTGCCATTCCCGTTACTGGCTGAGGAAGGAAGGCTCGACAGGCAAATATAAGTCACAGCCTTTTGGGACACCTGCCTTTTGTTACTGGATGAAAGTAATGGGTGGGAAGTGTTGTAAAATCTTAAAAAGAGCCGATGGCTCTTCGAAAGGGTATAGTGGATTTTGCATGTATCACTGCGCATGTCCATTACAGTCCATTACAGTGCATGCATGAGATCTTTTCACCAATATCATAGCAATATTTTTATCGAAAAATCAATATCATATGTTGTGTAAACGATCTATAGAAACCAAATGTATGATGTGAAAGATGAGGTCTTGTTTTATGGAAACATGCGAACATATGGTTAAAGATGAGATCACAGTTAAATATCCCATCTATAGCTTTTACACTGATTCAACTTCCCACATTCCTTGTGAATCGCGATTCAAGATGGCTTACATGCAAATGCCCTATTGCAGAAATTACATTGGAGTAGTACACATCCATAGAAACTAGATAGGCCACCTCCAATGACCATTGCGCATCTCAGAGCGGTGTCAACTATGTGCTTTATTGTAATGAAATCTTTGGTATATTATATGGAATATGTGTTTGTCTTATGTAGTACTAGTGTATACTGGGAGAAAGAAAAGTGAGGGACATTTGATATGAAACCTTTGCCCCCTGAATCACCGTTTGCGATCGACCATGGCAACATACAGCTGCATCATACAGTGCTGTCTATGTTCAGTAGCTGATTCAGCAGCTGATTTTCCCCTTCCATAGAAAGAAGAGCTGGTTCTACTGGCCCTATTTTGCCATGGTTGATTGCAAAGAGCAGCGCGCAGGCCGAGGGTTGACAGGAATTTGTTATGAATAGAAGTAAAAAATCCCCCTACTTTTCCCTCTTCTTAAAGAAGGCCGTTTAGCTCGTGTCAATGATTTATTTGAGTATAGACTGTTTACTGACGCGTAATGACGCCTTGGTGACCAGCTGTGATATAATTGGTCACTGTTCTTATGCAAATTATGATGGTTAACCATGTGTGACATACACAGTGATATTGCTATCTCATTAGCATAACTAAAGGTTTTTAGATATGATATAAATGTTATTTAATAATAAATAATAACTATTAACGTTTGCTTCAGTTGGCAAACTTGTGTAGGAGCCCTATAAGTCTTGTTCTAATATTTCCAATCGAAATGACATCAGGGATGAGACAAATTAATACTAAGAAGTTGAGATGGAAGATATGGTCGAGGATTTCTGTTGCATTACATTTGCCCAAATAAGTTTGTGTTTGTTCCTTAAAGTATACATGCTATTTTCACAGGAGAAAAAAAAAAGCGAGTGTGAGCGAAAATAAGGGTTGAAGCCTATAATGCGCACACAAATTTGAGTTATTGTAATTTAATACGTCGATTTAAACTATGGCCATAATCTTAACCCATAGTCAGAACCAATTCATATAATAATAATTGAAGTAGCCTACATTATTAGTGCACTAGCAGGCTAGAACAGGAGGTTATTAATATCTTTAGTCTTATACCTCATGTGGCTTTAGCCCTTGGACAATTTAAAATAGAGACTAATATAGTTTTTTGTTCTTTTTAGTGAACAAGACATTGGAGGGTGAAAGTAAGTATTATAACTTTTACTTTAATTTAATTACTTATTTTATACTGTTCGCCTAACACAAAAATAACTTGCCCAAATGTCTGTAGTACTTTCACCATTGTATTTACTTGTCACCATTACCTGTATTACTTTCCCTACTATATTACTCGTTATCATATATATCACAGTAATTAACTATTAATTCCGTTATTCACATGTACTGAAACTAGTTGTTTATTAGTCTATTAGTTTATTTGAAACTCAACTCGAAGTTCTGCAAAAATGGCACTCGTCGGAAGAGCTGACATCACCGTTGATATACGTACTAGCCTCATAACACCGTCAAAGATGATCAACCAATTCTATTTTAACATCAGCAATAAAGAATTTCATACAACTTACTTTGACCCAGCAATGGCGCGTTCACTAATACTTTTAGGACGCGTTTGTAATGGTTCCCACTTACTCTAGGGGTGCATTAATTCCACATAATCATGCTTGTGAGGTGGGTCAGTTCGTCTGAAAATGTACAATCAGTAGTTGTATACATTTAGTCGAATCTGCTTAATGTCTACCCCATTGCTGGGAAAGCCATTAGAACAACATAGGCTATGCACTATTCCCCATATGCAATATATATAGTGATCTGACTAATAACACTGGTGTCTATTGAGCCTCCATTCAAATCTATACAAACTAAAAATTGTGATGTGAGAATTAACATAGGATTCAATGAGAGTTCCATACAAACCTATGTTAACCATGATTGTGCAGAATAAATCCGATGATGGTATAATCTTTGTTTTCACAATAAGAGCTACTCCAGGGCCTGGACAGCCATATAACGCAGTAGATGTCCAATTACTGACATCGATCTATACCTCCCCAACCACCATCTCAGAGAGTGCTGTTGATTTTGAAAAAATAATATCTTATTTTACACTACAAACATAGAAACGTGGGAGTAAATATAGAATCTAAACACGAAAGTGGTACTTGGGATACTATTGCACTCTCCCAGAGTACAGATATCAATATCAAATCAACTCAGTTGGGTCAGGGATGTCCCAAATTACTTTTCTAGTCTCAAATGACTTAGAACAAATCTTTTTTACTGGCTCCTTGAACATCTTAGGGTCTTCAGCTAGTTTAATATTCAAAGGTAAGACATTCCAGTACGATTTTAAACTCCCAAAGAGACTAGACCTCAACCTTTCTTTAACCCATGGTTCTACGATCAGACGTTGGTCGCACATGTATATGGTATTCATGAACGGGGTCATCAAAAGTATTACACAATTTGAATAGACAAAGGAATTTTTGCAATCTTCTGTAACAAAGGGGTGTGAGGTTAGATCTCAAGTGTAGGTCTATATTATTGATGTTATAGGGTTTCTTTAAAAATTTCGCTCCACAGCACAAACATAAGATATTATTCTGGTTCTGTGTATTTCCTAATGCATCGATGTGATACTAAATGTTTTACTGCCTTGTAGATATCAGAACTGAATGTATAATTCAATCTGTGGTCCTCTCTATAGTGCATCATATACAAGTGTATGGTAAACCACTATTAGGGGGGCCGTAACCAAGTCAGTGCATAACTTGCACTGCACTATAATGTGATGTGTTATAGAAAAATGAGTCACAAGTCACATTTTGAGTCAACTGAGTCAGATGAGTCATATTTCTCAAAGCCTCTTATTCACATTATTGCTTTGTTTAAATGTTTTCATTCTTGGGGTGCTTAACACTGTTCGTAGCATGAATACATGAACCAAATTTCAAGACAGTGCACTAAATATATCCATGCATTTCTAACGTCATCTTATAGAGTATATTTAGGTACTTTGCTAGTAATTGTCCACCCAGAAATATTGCAAACTTCTTTTTCGAAAATAAAAATATCAATCTTAAAATATAGAAATGCTTATTACATGTCCTACTGTTTACTATCATTAGAATCGGCTTGATCTCATCAATACACATGATGATATTACACCAAAATCATAGTGTAATGCAACCATAGAGCAATGAAAGTTATGGTGGGAGGGAGTTTTGCGACCTCTATAAGAGTGGTTTACCATACTTATACCCAATGGCACGACGGAGATTTGTAAAGCGGCCACTGTCGACAAAATGGTGCCGATGCAAAGTCAACGCAAAGATCATGGAATTGCCGGTGATGTACGTCAATGAAGAGGATTATCGGTGGTACAATGTCTTAGCATCGACAAGGAAAAAAACTCGGCAACTATAGAACTAATTTTCATGCTTTTATATGTGGAATCTCATCGACTTCTCATCGCCACTACCCTTACCGATGCAATTTTTACATCGCCCACTCATTGCTGGCTATTGCCAAAGGCATAGCAATGGCAAGTCGATGCAAAGACGATGCAATAAATTTCACAAAAATCTTATCGACTACCTCATCGCCAATGCATCGCCAACGATTTTGTCGACAGTGGCCGGACCACTTAATCGATCAAGACAGAGGGTAAAATTTGACCTCCCTCTCGATCTATTACAAACCATACAGAGTGCAATTGGGTATATATATATAGTGTAATGAACCCTTAGAGGCCCCGAAATTGCATCCCAGCATAACTTGCATTGTACCATATGATTGTTTGCTCAGACTATAGTCTGACAGACCTCACACCTTCCACAACTGCATGCATTTCTTCTTCTTGTTTACTATGCATGAGTTTTTGCACCAACTCTTGTATCAAAGCCTTCATAATCGGAATTTTACGATGATGCTAAGTAGCATTGAAGACACAATCCTATTTTGTATAGTGCAATAGGCCCATAATATATATGTGATGTGTTAAAGAAAAATGAGTCACACATCGCAAACATCAACCTATTTGAAAAGATGAGATCAAGCCGATTCCAATGATAGTAAACATTAAGGACATTTAAGAATTGTTTCTATATTTTATGTTTGATATATTTAAGTTTAAAAAAGGTTTGCAATATTTCTTGGTGGGCAATTACCAGTAAATTAATCTATACTCTATAGGATGACATTTGAACTGAAAGGATATATTTCATACACTGTCTTAAAATTTGGTATATGAATTAATATGACTTAAACCGCTAATTATAAGCCCTCCACAAATGAGAACATTCCAACTTGTTAATTAATCACTTTGAAAAATATCATTTTTGCGACTTGCGACTCGTTTTCCTGAAACTCATCACATATCATATGCGTGCTGGTTAAAGACAATACCATGTACAGTATCCCTGAGTTATAAAAGAACAACATTTATGCTATTGATAAATTACTATATGTCTTAGATCGACTTTTAGAGTTCATGTAGGGGATAGCTAGCTGGATAGATCTTCGTTGCTGACGGCTAGGGTTATATGAATATTAAATATGATTATATAAGAGTTATATAATCAGGGCGAATATTAATGTTCCAGTAATTACTGTACGACGATTGTTCAATATTATGTAATAGCCTATAGCGAGGCAACAGCAGTAGATATGAGTCAGGTAGAAACAGGTTGAAAGGAAAGCACTCACAAAGTCCAGATTCCAGTTGTTTTTGAAGATTGCTTGTATTGCTCAAAGTTATATATCCAACAATGAGGGTTAAGTCCTGTAGAGTTTCCTGGAGAATCCTAAGTATAATAAGGTATAGGCAAAAGGCCTAGTGTTGTGTAGAGATGGGTCAGAGCTACTGGTTATAACCTGAATGCCTTCTCATTCCACACACCACCCCCTATATACCTGCTAATGTTTGTTTGTATTCTCCAGACAACTCTCAGGAACATACCCTTAATACAGTATAAATCATGTAAATTCATGTCACAGTGGAGGTAACATAGTTACAGGTCTCCAAGGGTCGCCCTAGTTATAATCCTCTTAAAGCTACCTCTAGGAGACCTCAAAAACCCTAGTTATACACAAACGGGCGCCATCTTGCTTTTGACCCTTAATAATAATCATATATAATCAAATGATAGACTCAGAAACCCAATAGATTCAATATATTATTTTAACACTATATATTGAACTCTTTTGGAGAACTTCCTTTTTAGCGTCCATACGTCATGCAATCCAACAAGAATACTAACCAGATTACATGTACAACCCACGATTCAGACTTTTGATGTAATCGTCCTTGCTCTTGGGCCTTGTATGTATTCCTACGCCTTCGTCCTAGTTCTTGGACCTTGTCCTTGGTGCCTATATATGCATGGTGTATATAATAGCAATAAACAGGCCACCTTCATGGCGTATGGATTATCAGAATTATTCCATGCATGTTCAAGCCAATAGTAACAGGAGTAATTAGCCATTGGTTAAAGAGCCATTAGTAGGGAGAGCAACGTAGCTCCGTTGCAGTGGCCAAAGCAAGTATTTCCCCCAGAATAGAATTACTGAGATAGATGATGCGTTCTCCATTTGTCCAACATCTAGGAGCGGAGCTGCTTCTTCTTATATTATCATCCCAGCTACTTAATATCAATGTGCCGATAACATGTTTAGGGTGTTAGTGTGTTTCACTATAATTATGCTTAATGTTGTTTTGCTGCAGGGAGAATTGCATATATCACTGCTCAGTAAATGTATAGGATCAAGCAGTGAATACTGGTGTTATAGTATGAACATGTATACTTGGAAACTAATCTGGTGCTGCAAATGAATATTTATAGTGAGTTTGCACTTATAGCTGACTAGGCAAGGGGACAACTATAAATTTATATTACAACCGGGAACTGATCCACACTATGTGTACTGTTTTGGAAAACCAAAGTAATTTCACCATCACACATCATTTAAGCATAGTTGTTGTGATATAAATATGGAATAAATCTCATGGCTGTTGTAAAATAACGTATCAGATACACTTGAAGTGAAAATGTAAGCATCATCACTTGTGGCTTCGCCACTCTCAATGATACACATTTTCATTGTTCAGGTATCCGATACGTTATTTTAGAACAACCACTCGGTGCAATCCATCTAAATACTGCATGAGACTGGGGTCAAATGACCACAATAGTGAGGTGAATGGATTGAAGGGTTGTCAGTATTGTTGTATACGTAGTATTCACATGATGTCACACAGATTGTGGCGAAACTCATTGGCAGACATTTTGTGTGCACGCAGAGAGTGGCACCAGATTGGCAGGCTTTCTGTTTTGTAGGTTAAAACTTGGCAATTATACTCAATTTCCCATCATAACTCACTAAAAACAGCTATTTAACCTATTGCTTAACATACTTTATATTAGATTCAGTAAAACTTGTGGAGGTGAAACGGCTGGAAAACGGCCTTTGAGAATCATGGAGCACACATGGCCAGCTAACGTTTATACAGGGGTTGCCCACACAACATGGCGAGAGCCGTGACGTCAGTGAATACAATAGATATATGTGTTTTTATTTGTCTTCAACATTTACAAAGTCAATCAATCGGTGAGAAATATGGTGAAACCTGTCAGCTCAGAGCTGTTCTTCCCAGGTACCCTTTGGCATAATGTATACAATATTTCATTTGCTTGAAGCCTACATCTAACATCTAACAATTATGTAAAAATGCAGACTAGAATGGTTAACAATAAGGTTACACAATTACATCCTTAACCTTAGAAGATAATTAGCTGTTTAAAATATCCCCAATGAACATATATTTCGGCATCCTGTACTGGATGAGGACCGAAGTAAACAACTAAATGTTTGAGAAATTATTTCATCAACCTTGGCTATGAAGATAACACCAGTTTATGAATAGCCGACTTCACATATTGCGCGAACAGTGCGCACCAGTGACTGCGGGATTACATTTTATCTCTGTGCGCATGCCCAGTACAGCTGACTCACCTAGCTATGCGGGCTAAACCGTGTGCGCTCCACCCGAGCTCTCAGTGGACGGCCAGAGGTGTGTGTGTGGCTCTGACCATACGGCCGCTGACCCACTGCAGACCGTACCCCTATGCCCAGCCCTACGCTTACTTGTTTTTGTTGATACAGTTACAAAAGTTGCCATATACTAAAATCTAGCGGATAAATTGTTCTCTTATTAAGCATGACCAATCTTAACATGTCATTTAATAATATTGGATAGCTTACAGTACCATACAATAACTCAAATTCTGAGAGAAAAAGGAGAAAGTTAGAAGCCTATGGTTAATACATAAGGCTTCTGTGTGCTGCCAGCCTAGCACTTAGTTTGGGCCGTTTCCACCGCTCTCTGTATGGCGCTGCTGTTAATATGTAATATGCCCTATTAACAAGCATCCTGTACTGGATGAAAATCCTTCTATACTATAATACAGCAGAGTCCTTTCTTCAGAGTTGGAGAAGTGTTAACAAAGCAGATGTATTACAGGTAATGTAGATGTAATCAAACAATTACAATATGTTAAATGGGAATTTCCTGGTATTCTCTTACGGCTCAGATTTTCAGAAAATCTACAACCGTCAGCTCTACAAATTTGGTTACTTCTGCTAAATTAGACTGGACAATTATAAATGCTCTGTATATCTGAGTAACTTTGACACTGTGTCGATTAAAGAGTTCTCTTTCGTTGTGTTAAACTGCATTTTGAACGTCTTTCTTCTCGTAGATTTGGGTTATTTGAGAGGATAGGCGAGGGCGAATTGTACATTTTTCTGAAGATCTGACCCTTAAGTGTTGGATATGTAAGTAGTTATAGAGGCGTAGTTATAGAGGTAGCACGTTTACACTCAGAATTTTGAGCCAAATTAAGTCTGATGGTTCAATATACCCATGCCCTGCTTCCTAACTTACTCATTGAAAAGATAAAAGTCTAGAACTTCCAGTGCGTCTAATCTTGCTGCTAGCTATCGCTCACTTTCCTATCTCGCTTTGCTTCCAGAGGGAACTTGTCTTAATTGCCCGCCATCTCAATTTCCCGTGGCTGGCTGTGAGCCATCCACAAAATAATTAAAAGAAGGGAAACTGTCACAAAATGACGTATAAACTAAATACAAATGATCCCAGCGACTTTAGGATGGAAATTTAAAGCATCGACCTTCCAGTAGAATGTTCTTTTTATTTCAAATGATTATTTCCTTACATCATAACAACTTGCGTTTCCAAAAAGGTTAGACGGTGCAAATTGTACAAAGTGGTGGCCTGTCCCATGTTAATCATATATAGTAAGATACTAATTGATACGTTGCGCAATTAAAAATGTCAAAAGATGAAAAATACTACTAGTTATGCCCTACATATGTATATATATGTATTACATTTAGATCTGATGCAATTATCTGTTATTTTAGCAAATTTAATCAAACATAACAATCAAATGTATTCTGGACAGTCGAGATTATTTTTGTATGGGGGATTCGGGTGGAGGTGGGCGGGGGAGGTGTTAAATAAGTGTGGGGAGGGGGGAGGGAGTGGTGGTGGTGGGGGGGGGGGGGGCGGAGGAGTAATAAATTGCCATCCAAATTACATACCACAAATCCTTTTGAAGACCTAACACTATTCAATCTTATTTGGGATCACGATCGGACCATGTATCAATATGACACATCGTTTATTAGATACTAAAATAGAGACAATCAACTTTTCCCTTGGTTCAGGGATAGACCTAATAGGGCATTTGCATAGCCGACATTTTGAATATTGATTCGCATGGAATTATGGGACTAATGGTACAGTATAGAATCTATAGAAAACATGTTTTGTTCAGCATGGACTATTTACCAATGCTCTACTGTCAATATCCATGTGTTTTACATGTTTCCATACCGTGCACAAGGCCCCATCTTGCATTTGGGTTTCATAGATCAGTTCTAAAAGCTATGATATTGGTGAAAACATTTCTTGCAATTTTCGATGAAAATATAACCGAATATTTGTATGTCAGATTTGAACAGAATCCATCCCAGGATGCACTGTAACAGACATGCGCAGTGACACATGCAAATCCCCTATTGATTGAGCTAGTTGTGAAGCTCACAAATAGGACACCAATCTCTCGCCCTTCCGGGACCTGACAATGGGTATTGTGGAGGTGCAGAGAAGTAGGCATACCACACATTCAACGTCAGTGGGGAATGAAGCCGTCTGTTATTCGTGTTAAAAACACGCTCACTTCCAATTTCCATTAGTTAACACAAGTTTCACACAAATATTTGTATATGCTATAGAATAGAAGGACATGGTTTGAAAAAAAATAGATTGAGTATGTGGAAAAACAAAAGTGATAGATGTAAAGGTGAGAATCTATTGCTGTTTGCTCTGTGAGCGAGTTTTAAGAAGACAAGCTCACTGGTCAGTGGTATGTCACTCTTTTGCACGTTTGGCCGGATTCGGATTTGACCAGTGGCTATTCAGGCCAATAGGAGTGGTCTTAGTTAGGAATCGCTATGGGCCCGGGGAGGCCAGCGCAATGCACCATGGGAGATTTTAGCAGGAAGGTAGGCCACTTCCATGGTTTGTTTACTTCCGCCCCATAGCTCTCAGTAGGGGCTGGGGGTACTCGTCTTTTAATTTTGATTTAACTGGAGTAATATTGCTTATATCACCACCAAACAAAAGAATATTGAAGAAGAAATGATGCATTTTATTTGTGTGTTCACTGGATGTCATGCATGTTCCAAGTAAGTCAACAGTCATCTATAAGTGGCAGGCTCCTTTCTTAACATTAACAAGACAAAGAGAAGAAAGGAGAGCAAGATTTGGACAGATTTCATTAGACATAAAGACTTTTCACTTATTAGGTTTATTAATGCATATTCAGGATGTTTTAGGGATGTGTATCCAACAGCTGAAAACCCACATTCAACATTATCAAAGAACAATTATTGTTAACAAAAACGAAAACATCCCCTGCCAACTGAGCGTCGGCCGTCACGGGTGTGACCTGGGTGACCGGGGGAAGTGCGGGAGTGACGGCCAAGGGTTGCGGTAGCTACCCGCACCATAAACATGATATTTATAAAATGACAATTTTACCTCACTTTGATTTTGGTGATTATTTGTATGATTCCGGTCCAAAGAATCTATTGGGTAAGCTACAATCATTACAGAACTCAGCTCTACGTATTATTTTCAATAAAAATAAGAGAACAAATGTAGATCAAGAACACCTTGATATGAACCTCCTCCATTTAAGTAAAAGAAGGCAAAAACATATTTTAAACCTCAGCCATTTTCTAGCATCCAAAAAAGAGAATATAGACAATAAAAACTTGACAACTAGAAGCCATATAAAAGGCCGACGAAATTTAAAACTGATACAACGAAAATTCACAAAAATATTAAACTCTTTTACCTATAAATCAGTCAAATACTGGAATGAACTCGGAATTGGGGCTCACCAAATGGAGGACCGGAAAACTTTCCTCAACTTCATCACGGAGAATTTAGAAACTATTGAGTTACTATAATCAACTTTGTAATAACTTAATGATAATAACTTTGTAATAACTACAACGACTCTGTAACTGTATATGCTCATTTTCACACTTTATGTTTCATATCTTATGTTTTATATTTTATGTTTTAGAGTACATTTCCTGTCTGATAATGTCAAATCTATTATGTTTTGTAAGTCGGTATTTCACTGTCACGATGCTGACTGATGTCATAGGTAGCCATAATTATATGCCAGTTTTGCCCTGCCAGGGAGCCAAAAATGTATAACATATTTTATTATTTCTCTGTACATTATAGAACCTATATTCAAGTTTAGTCAGGAAAATGTGTCAATTTATACTGCCACTTTTTTTCAGTTTATTTTATTTCATTTTACTCTATTTACTCTATTCATTAATGCTGATTTACTATGTCCAAATAGTTTAATTATTTGTGTAGACAGTTTGTGTAATAGCAAAGATATTTACTGTAGACATTTTAGTGTAGCAACAAATAACTTTCTGGTCTTTACACATATTACTAAAAAATATACACCCCTGTAGTCAAGGACCATGCAGGAAGACCAGGAATACGTTTCTGAAACATGGCTCCTATCTGTACAAAATATTTAGGTACAAATAAAGAATAGTTTGAATTGAATTGAATTGACCATATGTGGCCTCCCTTGTAGCTGTTAAGCTGCACTGGGAGCACCGACTCATGCCCCAGTACAGTATCTCGGGATACTCCTATTAACAAAGGGCGTTTGCATAGAACCCATTAAAAATGATTTGTTAATTCCCCCAAACTTTTACGCAGTCTAGGCTCAGAGCCTCTCCGATCAGATGGTGTGTCAGAGATTGGACGCCTACTGCGCTAACGGCTTTCCTGGCCCGCGACAGGGCATCCTAATGATATTATAATGGCATTTTGTGGTTTGGAGCGAGAGGCTTTCCCTCAGTTAGGAGAGACTTTCTAAGCTCTGAGCCTAGACTGGAAGGGGAAGTGGGTGAAGTAGATTAGTTCCAGTCTGGGGCAGTCCTGTCTATTTGGGGTCACTGCATTATTTAGACTTTTTTTTCGTAAGATCAAGACAATTATAGCTGGAAGTCTTGATAAAAAGCTAAATACGATTTTGCCTGACAGTGATAAATAATACTTATGATAATAACCCTCTAAAAATCTTCTGTAAATGTTCTGCATGCCTTCGGAAGTGTGCGCGGCTGTTCTTTGACAATGTGAAAACGTCATCAATCTGTGTGCAGAGGTATTGTTACCTTTTCTATTGAACTTTGTCCAAACTGCTCAGTTGTTTTCGATCTAAGCCGTCAATTCTTTTCCTCTCATTATTGTACAAAGCCTTTTGTGTCTTTCTTTTAAAGAGTATCCATTATGTCTGGTTATGCCTACTCAAATATTCTGAAACAATGAACAAACTAACAGTCAAGATAATATCTTTGTATTTAACCACAAGAAGTGGAGACATAATAGAAACATGAACACGAGGGCAGGGTGTGCATTTACTGCAGTGATCCTGTTGCCTTTGTGTAAAGATACCGTTATGTAATGTGTTCCGGGAAATCCATTTTGAGATATCCTCATATTTGAAAAGATGAGATCAACCGAATTCCAATGATAGTGTTTCATTGTGAGGCCTATAGACTCAGCCCCCCCCCCACCCCACAGGCATACCTTAGTCAGAAGGGATCCCTGGAGATACACATGCTTCGAAGAACTAATCATTTGTATTGTCTGAGTTGTAATGTAAGATCTAATGGAATAAATTAATTACTCTCTCTCTCTGAATGTCAACATAGACAGACCTATTGAGCAAAAATCGTTATTAGGAGATAGCCTTTATTTCTCTACAGTAGAACTTTTAGAAAACAACAGGATTATTTCATATCCAACTACAAGTATTATGACAATAGTAAGCAGTAAGGACATCTAAGTAGTGTTTCTATATTTTATGTTTGTTATGTTTGAACAAAGTTTGAAATATTTATGCGTGTACAATAACCAATAAATTAACTAAATATCTTCATAGGATCACTTCTAAACGCAAGGATATATTGAATACACTGTCTCTAAATTTAGTACATGTATACATTTATATGACTTAAAGCGCTAAGCTCTCCAAAAATCAGAACATTCTACCAAAGAGATCCTGTGAATAAATCACCTTGTCACGACTTGTGACTCATTTCCCGAAACACATCACATATATATTGTGTCTTATGTCAGTTTAGGGTGGATAAAAAGTTGCTCATATTGAAAGAGGGCAGGCAAGGTAAAGAGAGAGTGGGAGAGATATAAAAACAGAGAGAACATGTGGGTCAGATTTTCAGAACATGTACAATTGGCAGCTGTACACATTCAGTAAATTCTGCTAAATTAGGCTGCAATTTGGTCAATACTAGGTAAATTCGAGTATATTCGGCATTGCATTGATTCTAGCAATTTATTTGGTTAGGTTGAACTGTAATTTGAACTTTATTTTCGTATGAAATTTGGGTTATTTGAGAATATTGCCGAAGTTGAATTGTACATTTTCTGAAAATCTGAAGTCAGGTAAAAAAAACTCTCTTATGGACACCGATACACTCTCCCGCGCACCGTACCCGGGCGATACGGAGCGGCAAGTTTTTTCGTCTTCATTGAGACGATTTTTGTCTACAGAGCACCGCGAAGGCTACTGGTGAACAGTGGTGACGAAATTGCCTGAACTTCTGATACGAAAAACGGTCATTTGAATCACGGAGACGAAATATGATATGCTCCGTATTCGCGCTCCGTTTTTGGATGTTGGCCATGGCTCCTCAATGTCTGTTGGTCTGGTCATGCTTGGACGCACCACGCTTGAGTGGGTGTTATTGCAATGCTTTAACACCTTCAAGAAGCCCATCACAATGGGCTTCTTGAAGCCTGACATTCATGGGGTTCATGGGATAATTTTTATATTCAGATCGGATGCATTTTGAGGGAGTTATGAGCTATCTAAAGCTGAAAGCAATATTCTTGAGGGTTTTTTTATATTGTGACAAATTTTCCTGTAACTCATCACACATATACCTGGATATATTCAATATATATTCCTGAAAAAAAATATTCCCTGCTCTTCCTCTCCTTTCCCGCCCATCTCTTTCTTACTTACTTTCAATTGCAATCCTCCTGTCTGCCTCTCCCCCTCTTTCTCTTTCTGTTCTCTATCTTTCTGTTCTGACACAGTATTAGCATTCAGATTGATTAGTTGAGGCCATGTTGATAGCTGATTCAGTATAGTATAATGGTTAAAGCACTTGACTGTAAATCACAAGGTTGCTAGATCGAACCCAAGCATTGGTAAGTTTTTTTTCTCTGTTTCTCACTAGTGGCCGTCATACACTAATGGTCATGCCAGCTTGTCTGGCACTGGCCGGCCGGCCGGCCGTAGGCTAATCCTTTAGCTTTCCCAGGTAATTATTTACCCGTTGCGGGTACGAAAAACGGCTGAGACGAAAAAAATCGTATCAAAAGTGGGTACAAGAAATTCGTATTCATTTTCGTATCGGGCGGATACGGCGGGCGGGACAGTGTAAGCTCGGGGCGAGAATTATCTATCGTTAATGTATGCATTCTTTTAACATTTCTTTGAACAAAGGTGGTAGGATTTAAAAATAGCTATCTGCCATTCTGATCAAAGTAGATGCCTTTTGTTTGGTCTATTGATGTATGCTATGCTTTGTAGATAGCGAGCCATATATATTGGGAACAGTATACACCTACATGGTAATGAGGCTAAATGAGACCGTTAATGAATTAATGCTGGGAAGTAGACAAGAACGCTTTTATGAATTACCCCCAGGCTCCACCTCGCTTATCAGCTAGGAAGCATATATTTCAGAGCTCACATCCAATAAACTCGACTATACTGTTTATATATATTGAATTTTTATGCCTTAAAAACATTTGCAGAATTTGATTTGGCTTCTGCATCGCAGATCTTCCAGCTAGCCATGAAATAAAATGAACTGAAATAAATGTATGTTCATAGTAGTCAAATTACATCAAGATAATAATTTTCATTGCTTTTGTTCCAGACAGATGGTCGGCAATATTAATAACATCTTGATAACAGTCTGTTAGTATTGATTGACAGGTTAAAGATAAGATAAGATAAGATAAGAGAATTCTTTATTCGTCATAAGATGGTTCAGATAAAAAGGTTGGAGTCATCTGAAAAGAGGTCTTCTAGACCACGCCTTTCTTGTTTTTCTTCTCATGACAGGTTTACAGTCTGACGCTTATAACATGTTCAAACAAACAAGGTTTGACAACGATGGCAAAATAGAATCCTGAGTTTGGGGCTCAGAAAGAACTAAAATTTTTCAAAAGGATAAAGAATAGTTATCATTAAAATTAAATCAATTTATTTTGCATAGTGATGTGTTAAAGAAAAATGAGTCACAAGTCACAAATATTGGAATTTGTGCTATCAACATACTTGAAAAGATGAGATAAAAGCCGACCCCAACGATAGTAAACACTAAGGACATTTAAGAAGTGTTTCTATATTTTATGTTTGATATATTTATGTTTGTAAAAAGGTTTGCAATATTTCTTGGCGGGCAATTACCAGTAAAGTAACTAAATATACTCCATACAATGACCTTCGAAATGCATGGATATATTCAATACACTGTCTTGACATTTGGTACATGTATTCATATAAAAATCAGAAAATTCCAACCAACTGATCTTGTTAATCTTTCTGGGACTGCAATATTTCTGGGTGGGCAATTACCAGTAACATAAACTATATATACTCCATAGAATGGATGACATTTGAACTGAAAGGATATATTTCAAAATTTGGCACATAAATTAACATGACGTAAACTGCTAGGCACTCCACAAATGAGAACATTCACAAAAGGAAACTTGTGAATAATAAATCACTTAGAAAAATATCTTTTTTGCGACTTAATACGCTGAGAATTATCATCTGTAAAGATGAAATGCTATCAATAAAAAAAACCAACAAACAAACCTGTGACTCATTTCCCTGAAACACATCACATATATTTGCGACGTCCATGATGAATGCACGCAGAGGTGGCATGTCAGCCATGAAACTCTTTCTGCTTTGGTGTGTGAATGGCTCCCTAGGGGGAGAATAAATCAAAGCTGACATGATTCTTGGATCCGTAAAAGGCGATTCGACGTCTGATGCAACAGTTCACAACCAATAATGACATTCAGAACAGCAGGGTGGTTGTTTGTGTATTGCACGAATAAATGTATCGTTAGTGGAGTGGGAGGAGATCGTGGTATATCGGGTTGGCCGGTGTGGTAAATGATGTCAGTTGTTAGTTATTAGGAAATAAACCCTGATTTTTTGTGGTCGTTATTTATTATACACAAGTTTTCGGGAAAGACTCCCTTCATTGATCAGGTGTTCGTTGTATCGCTACTTTGCAACTCGTGCAATATTCACGCTCCTTCAACCAACTCGTTAGTTACCCTGTGTGTATTCATATTTATGTATGTATATTACATAATATATTTATGTAGTTGTATCCAAATGGGTGCATTAAGGAAGTACCTGTAGATCACAACAGCTGGAAGCCAATGTGGGATATAGGCAGGAGGCGGGAGTTGGGTCCAACGCAACAGCTGAGGGGGGACGGTGCAAGGGGTCTATTTCTATTAGTCATTAGTCGTCATTTGTTGGGATAGCGGGGGCAGTTGTAAGCCTACAGAACAGTCCTACTAGTGTTGGACATCCGCCTTAATCCAGAAGTAAATCGCCCCAGATTCTACATTTTAATGTGATAAATTAGCTGCTTATGAGAAAACGTTAACCTCTCTCTACAGTCTATTGGACCGTCTAGCCTCCCCCCCCCTCCCGCACAAAGCTGTTGATTGTTGTGTTGACAAGTGTTGGTCATGCACGCTCTGCTGAGCCTGACCAACTGACGGGTGGCAGGTAGCGGTAGAGTCTTGATAGGTAGTTAATTGGCAATGTTTGTGAACCCCCTAGAAAAGGTACGGAATTCGGTAACCACATTTTTTGTTTCTTTTTTAAATATGGCCGTATGAAACAATTCCTTCCGTCCAAGTTGTAGAGTAGTATCACTGATATCGAGAGAGAGTGATAATAGCGTAGTTTTACGGGGAAAATAAAGCGGAAAACACATATCCCCTCGCCATGCGTTAATATATAACGAGAAACCCGAATTATCGGGCATCATTGGAAATGTTCAATTATAGCTACGCTATGTAAATTACATAGGCGATTGGATGCCGGCCGTCTAGCTTTAAACATCTAATAGAGGGGGGAAAATCGGGACTGAGAAAAACTATAGAGGGGTGGTCTATATGTGAGGTTCTACCGTTATTGGATGCAGACAGAGGTTCTCCTGTCACAATGTATACTATCAATCAATTCACTCATAAACCCGCCATCGTGTTCTCATGTCACATATAATTCTGATGAAACGTAGGCACACATCAGGAGGGAAATATAATATATATGTGCATTTAGATCATTCTGCATAAGGACCCAATCCATCGCGAACCAGATTAATGGCATAGCAAGAATAATATGCCTGACACCAAGGTAATTGTTTATGTTATGATGTTAGGCTTAATTGGAAGAGGAAATAGAATTCTGTCACATGACACCAGGGTTTGGCACTAACAATTAACCACCATAGGGGTCATGGGAGATCTTTGCTTGTGTTTTTATATGTGATGTATAATAGCGAAATGTATTACAAGTCGCAAAAAATATATTTTGAGATACCAGTATATCTGAAAAGATGAGAGCAAGCGGAATCCAATAATGGTAACCATTAGTACAGCTATAAGGGCATTTAATTCTATATTTCAAATTTTATGCTTTTTATTTTTGAAAAATAAAATTGTAATATTTCTGGGTGGACATTTACTAGTAAAGTAGCTTAATATATTCTATAGGATGACCTTAGAAATGTAAGGATATATTTATATCCTGTTGGTGAATGCATTCATATGACTTTAAACAGTACATATCCCAAAGATGAGAACATTCCATCTTGTGACTTAAAACACATCGAAGAACATCAATTTTGCGACTTGTGATTCATTTTCCTTTAACACATCACATATTGACAGTTCTCATGATCGTAACTACAATTTTAGGATTGTATAAATGTACAACTTTTACAATATAAAAAAAATGGAGTGTGAACTTATATCGCTATTTTCCTGCATTGCTAATGTGTGGGTGGCAGGTTTGCATTGCCTTGTTTGCTAATTAACTGTAAGGGATATTTCTGTCCATTCTCCATGGACACCTTTTTGTCTCTGTACACGGATTAACTTTTGGCAAAATATGAATGTAATCCATTGTAAAATAAACAAATAAAAAACAACTTATCTTATCTTATCTTAAACCGTTCATCGTGCTAATCTGGACATTCTACCAGACAATATAGCAACATGGATAAATATGTAAATAGATATTTGAAAGGCTTGGCCCGACAGAACTAACCCCGAAAAGGGGAGTCGGTAACCAAGTTGAAATAAAATCTTTAAAAAAAAAATCTATCTGTTAAAGTTGTTGTATAATTGCGTTAATTTTAAAGTAAAACACTGGGCTGGAACAGTTGCAGGTCATACAGCTAAACTATGGTTAATACCTACGATCCTACATTATGATACTCGTTTCTTGGCAATGATATTGCCAGAATCAATGAAGTAATTTCTTTCCCGCTCTACCCAGGGTCTTCCCTGGGTGCCTCCATATTGTCACATGTATGGCACTAAAATGGGCAGGTTAACTACCGGGTAGTGTTATTGTATCCATATAATATACGGCTAGAGCGATTTCTAGGAAAGGAGGTAGAAAAGAAATGGTAGAAAGAAGGTTTTCTTTGTCCAGAATGTTCTTGGAATTTGTTGTATTACAAACCACTTTACTCATGTTCCTCTGTTCCCCCTCCCTGGATGTCATCGTATGTGGTTTGTGAAGATATTTGGGGTAAAAATGTGATTTTGAAGCCTTTTTTAAATTGCGATCTCTATATTCTATTTATAGCCTGGGAAAGCCCCTGTGAGATACTACGTCATTTCCCACAACCTACGTCCAGGGAACCTAACTAAAGTTTTTACCACAGGCTAAAGATATAGAATTGCGGGAGAGAGGAGGGAGAGGATGTAGGGGAAGGGATAGAGGGGCGGGAGAGAAATTGGGGAGGGGGAGCATGAGGAAGAGGGGAGGGAGAGGGGGATCGGAGATGGGGTATTGTATTTAAGATTTTTATTCAGCAAATAAACATTATGTAACAGTTACACTATTCTCAGAGTTTGCTGGTGTGCATACAAAAAGGTAACTAAATATTTATCAGACCCCATTTTCTCTCTCTATATATATATATCAAAGCAAATCACTATGAATAAGAACAGTATTAAGAGCCTCACACATTAGGAAGTGTTAACATGAGATAATCACAGGTAGAAAGGTATTTAAATAATCTTAAAAAGTTTGTAAAAATACCCCCACAAGGGTGAGTGTGTTGAGAGGGTGACCGTCCGGAGGACGGGTACTTTGCTAGTATCTATATAATAGGCTGCTGCACTGCAGACAACTATTTTGGTGCAATCAAATCACTTCTTTTCAACAATCCCTGTCTGTGAGTCCCAGGGATGTTACACCTGAGGAAACTAATGAGGAAATAAAAGACCCCATGGATCTCTTCTTTTAGATTTTCATAAAAAGAAAAAAGGAATTTGCAAAGGATAAATTTCCTCCTCCTCATTCTCTATCACTTCTAACTCGTTGTTGACTAGTCAGGTTGACAGCGGTGCATGCATTACTATGAAAAACCATTTATATACTTCAAATGAAAGAATGACATGGAAGATTGGTTTTCGTCTTTCCTACCCTTAGTTATTATTACATGAACTTTTTATGTGAAAGTAATAGTATGCTTAAAATCTGGGAAGAGACATTTTATAAGGTAGACCTGTGAGTATGTTATTCGGGCGGATCAGTCATCTGTTTATAAATGGCTTTCAATACATACCATATGTTGGACACTGACTGTTTGCTATTACACTCATTAGACCGTGACCACACACTGACCAGAGCTAACTTACAAGTGACGGAAGGTTTGCCTTGCTAGTCTCAAGTCCTGCATTCCGGATAATGGCAAGTTTAGGTACTGATTGAATTACATATTAAAAACCCACTGAACATTATAAATAGTTTTCCTCAACGTCTGAAAACGCTTTATATGCAGTCCAGTGTTCCCTTTTAAGGTATTGGAAAGTCATTGGAAAGGTGTGGGAAGAACGTGACCACCCTCATATTTACAAGGCCCTTGTAAACTCTTACAACCTAAAGACTCTTACAAAGTTATAAAATAAAGAAACTAAAAGTGACTGTTGTAACTGCAACAACCACGTTGTAGAATATCTTGTAGCTTTGCACAATATTGCAAAGTTACAAGTTATTATAACCCTCCCCCATTTAGGGCTGGGGCGTAATAATGTGAGACATTAATGGGTTCATCATCAGGGCATCTTACATCCTTCCAACGACCTTTCAACCAAATAATGGCCCCTATGCATTGTAACTACAAGTTTCAGTTGCATCTCTAAATTCAGCCGTTACATTTTTAGACATCTCTAAAGCATTTAACAGCGTTAATATTGCCCTCCTGCTCGAAAAACTCAAATCACTAGGTATCGATAAAAAACTTACTGAAATTATTACAATCTTATTGTGTTGATAGAACACAGCGTACAGTTTTTAATGGGTTTCTTTCCAATAAAGTAGTTATGAAGGCAGGAGTGGCGCAAGGAAGTATCCTTGGCCCGTTATTCTTTGTGATTTATATGAATAGTTTGGCCGATGTGAACTTTCATGGGCAACTTATTATGTACGCAGACGATTGCGCAATATGTACGCCCATTTAAAATAGAGATTCGATCAAATTATTGCAGTTGGATCTGCAGAGATTCGCGGAATGGTCAAATAGTAATTATCTTAAGGCAAATGCCAAAAAATCTCAGATACTTGTCTTTAGGGGAAACCTTGATGCATTTGTAAAAAATCTTCCTCCCTTAGATCTTGGAATGGAGGTGATAGCATATGTAGAAGAGTATAAGTACTTGGGTACATGGCTCAACAGTCAATCTATAAAAAAACAAGTTAGTACCAATTATGGGATCGCAAGTAATTATCTTAGACGACTAAAGAAGGTCAAACATCTGTTGAACCAAGATAGGCTTGTACTGATATACAAAACTTTTATTTTGCCCATCTTAGAAAAATCTTGTGTATTCATCGATTTGTCCAACAAATGTGATTACATAAGGTTGAAGAAATTGCAAAACAAAGCACTTGGTATTATTTATGGTAACAGTTACTACAGAGAAGGGAAATTTAACATGCATATAAAGAGCAAGTTATTGCCCCTATCCTTTAGACGTGAGATAAGAGTCATCTGTTTACTAAGACGAACTGGCACCTTTGCTGATAATAACAATGCTGGACATATGCTTAGGAATGGACATAGGAAAAAAATTGAGTTAATAAAGTGGAAGAAACAACAAATCAAAAGAACCACTTTAGGTAGAGTAAACGACACTTGGAACAAGTTGCCCGAAAAAATAAGAACGATAGAGGGTGATATTGGGTTCAAGAACTCGATAAAAATGTACTACTATGGTAAATTTATAGAATCTGGATTGATTGAAATGTGACTGAGTGTTATTGTAATTATATAACAGAATGCTTGTAAGTAGCGGAATTTTTTGTCTGATTAATCGTTCTCAGATGTCGGGAAAAGTTCCTTAATGTAAAAATATTAAGATGAGCTATAAAATTGTTGCACTGAAGCTGTATTACCTCGTGAGTAGGCCCTTGTGAAAAGTAAAAAGTGATGATGACAAATAATGTAATATTGTAAAAGCTATAATTTAACGAGAAATGGAATATTCAATGGTCAGTATGTAAGAGCACGACGCTTTTCTGCATTTTATACAACTATTTTCCTACGTATCTAAAAGTCATATGACCAAATTTTGGGAGGACTCTGTCTGGTTGTTTTTGCTACAGGGCTTCTAAAACGTCTTTATGTGTATTTGGAGGACCCGCCTGAATTTTACCTTATGATGACTTCATCTATTATCACACGCCGGTGGCTCTTTTCGCTCGACTGATTCTACTTCTGAGAGTGCATCTTTAAAATCTACGTATTCACAAGCTGGGAAAGTGCAACCTGGAAGGGAAAAGGGTAGGCGGGAGGATGAGGGGAAGGGGGGGGGGGGGAAGGGGACGGGGGGAATGGGAAGAGGAAGACAGGAAGATACTGACTAAATACTAGGCCCCAGGCTACTAAAGTGGTATCACTACTCACTCCACTGACTTAGGACCATCAATTTAGGGTTAGGGTTATAGGTAGTATTGGTATCAACCCATGTATTTTATTCCAACAGTCTATCATGTCTATGGGTCAGATTTTCAGAAAATGTACAATTGACAGGTGTACACATGTATTAAAATCTCCTAATTTAGGCTGCAATGTTGCTAATACTATGTAAATTCGAGTATATTCGGCATTGCATTGATTCTAGCAATCTGTTTGGCTAGGTTGAACTGTATTTTGAACCTGATGTATGCCTTAAATTTGGGTTATTTGAGTGGATTGGTGAGGACGAATTGTACATTTTCTGGCGAGTTCACCCCTATATAGCTGTGTAAGTAGCCTGGGACCTAGTATCTAGTCACTTCCTGATGTGTGAAGCTTGTAGCGTGGGTGGGGGTTGGGGGTGGGGGGAGGCTATAAGGTGGCCGCAATGATCAATCATAAGCCTTAAGCCTATAACGAGACAATGCTAAGCTACGTTAAGATAGACAGCTAGTAGATTGACACTACCACCTGCTAAGTACTGTTAGCAGAGTGGTGTTTCCTCTGGGAAGGATCTTAGCTGGAATGGGGTGCCACCTGCCAGGCAGAATTGAGTTATGATGTTGGCTTTGGTAGAAGTTAGGTGGCACCACTGTGCCCATATGTGATAGAATTCATAGTTCATTCAATGCAGGGGCTGTGGGATTACTACAGTAAACAGTTTTGTTGTATGTATACAAGCAATGAATGCAGCTTATACCTTGTATACTATTATAAACGAAAGCTTATTGTGATGTACAAAATAAGATCGTGTCCTGAAGGCCTCTTAAGCCTGGGTTCCACTGCCCACTACATCTGCCGCTACTGCTCCCGCTTCTTGATTAAAGAAGCGGGAGCAGTAGCCAGAGAGTAACGGAGATGGGTGCTATTGGCCCCACTACATAGCCATGTTACTTCCCACTTATTTTGGAGGATCTTCTATCAAACATGTTTGAAATTTAACGGCTGCTACTTTGTAGCTGAAGTAACAGGAAGTAGCGGGGGCTGAAGCGGGGCAATGGCACCGCTCTACATTACCCCTCACATTACTTGATGTGTTCAATTCCATGTGAAAATGAAATGTCGTCGGCTCATATTTCTGAGTAGCCTTCGGGACTGTTCATAATTAACTACTGGATGGAGGGGGGGGGGATTGGAGAATTTGCGAAAAGTCACCCCCCCCCTAATGTCCTGTACAACGTTTTTTGCCCCCCCCCCACCTTGAAAGTTTGTGCAAGATTTCATGACCCGCCTTACATCATTGTAGTTCTGAGTCTGTGCAAAGAAAAGATGCCCCCCCCCATACTCAGTCTGCGCAAAAAAGGTGGCCCCCTTCAGAGTCTGTGCAAAAAAAATGCTCCCCCCCACCTGAAAATTCTCCTCTCCCCCCAGTGGTTGATAATGAACAGTCCCTTATATTACACAGTTTTTGTGAGGGTTATGATGCAAGGGTGCATTGATGAAGGTAGGAGGTATGTATGCATATCACTTACCTCTTAGTGCAGTGCAAGTTATGATATGATGGAATTACGAGGCATGTAGGAGTGGATTAAAAGATAATATTGTACATAGTGCAATGCCCTAGTGCAGAACCTCATCACTTTCTCTTCATATTGAGCGGAAATCTAAAATACTCTTCTCTACACAGTGCTCGCAAACCATTAGTCCCGTATTACTTCCAGAATAATATTTATCCATATAAATATAAAACATTATTTTTATTTAATGCTCTAAATAAATTAATATCTACCCGAGTAGGCGGACACCCAATATCCTAAAATATCTCAATGAAACTCATCATAAGAAATTGTTGATGGCTACCATAGTTTATATAAATAAAGGATATATTTAATACACTGTCTTCAACTTTGGTACATGAATAAAAAAGACCTAAGGTTATAAGCCCCTCAAAAATGAAATCATTCCAACAATGAGATCTTGTCAATAGAACAGCTTGAAAAATATCAATTTTGCAACTTGTGACTCATTTCCCTGGAGCACATCACATCTCCGTTATCGTATCGTGGTAGGGATCCAGACCCCGAACTCCATTCCATTGGCTTTCTCCTCCAAAGGCTCTCGCATATATATATCCAGCCTCCCATAAGATCCTACCATACCTAACCTAAAAGGCATATGGGACAGGCCGCCAGAAAATATTATTTTATTTTCCCTGATGAAGAATATATGATTATTCGAAACGTTGGAAACATTAATAAACATGATTCAGCAACACATATCCAACTTCGTCTCATTTTCGGATTTGGTGTTTCATTCCGTTTTCTCGATATTTAAAAAGAAAATAGATATCAAGATATCAAGATATCAAGACAGCAATTATCATAGATCAAATATAAACTTAGCAGATATTATCATTCACCAATCCTCTCATATATACTCCAAGGTTAAAGACAGAAATCAGGATAAAAATACAGTTCAACATGTGACAGAAGAGATTGCTTGATTCAACGCAACACCAAATATACTGCTACATGTACCAAGTATTCATCAATTTATTGTTCAGCCTAAATCAGCTGAATTTACTAAATATGTAGAGCTACCGATTGTGCATTTTCTGACGACCTGACCCATATATATTGGGAAGATTCCTCTTCTACTCCCTTCTTATAGAAGAACGACTCAGGTCTGTGAACATCGAACATATATTTCCCATTTTTCTTATCAACGAAAAGGTCCAAGGTAAAGGTTTTAATAAAGAGCGTGGAACATGCCATGGGCAGAGCTCTGTAATCATGTGATTAAACTGGGGTTTCAAGTCAGCTTTGCAAAAAAGTCAAACATCTATTATTCATTTAACCTTTGTACATACTTTTCTTCCATTCAATCTCTTTAAATATATCACATAGTAGGTCATTTCTTGCTGAGTTAACATTTTTCCTTCCATTTCGATATTCGAACACGAAAGGTCGTCAATTCTTGTTATTGTTATGCTGTATCTAGCATTACATAAAGACACAATTATACTTAAAGGTCATGAATATACATAAGACATAATGTAATGACGATTGCAAATTGGATTCTAGTTTTTTCTGCTTTGGCCATTCGTTGAATACAGTATCATATTTGGGGGGAATGCAAGCTAAAACTAGACAAAGCAATGAATAAAGGAATATGTAACGATCTGATCTTACTTATGTGGGATTGTTGAAGGGAGATCGAATATGTGAGAGACTGTGAGTGTGATTGTATGTTGGAGAGTAGATGATATGTTGTTGCTGTTGTTGAAACGATTTATTGCCAAATTTATCACTGCGTTAATATCAATATCCATGTGTTATATATGTTTCCATAACACAAGCCCCCATCTTTCCCATCATTCATTTGGCTTTCATAGATTATATCATTTATACAAGCTGTGATATTTGTGAAAACATTCTTGCAATTTTCGATAAAGATGTTGCCAAATATTTGTATGTCAGGTTTCAACAGAGTCCATCCCATGGTGCACTGTAACAGACATGCGCAGTGACACATGCAAATCCCATTTTCTCTGTCTGTAAGATGATACGATATGAAATGAATTGAACCGTTGAGTGAGGATAGTGTATCTTGGTATTGTAGACTGTATTCTTTTTCTGATATGACTGAAACTTGTTGTTATCCTATTGGACTTTGAGTAATAGTAAATTTATTGTATAGAGGCAACAGACTAAAACATCAACACGGTCGACATGCGTCTATATTATAAACGTTTTTAATTGTACAATGACCTTTGTAATAAAACGAAATACAAAATTACAAAAAACATTCCCCAAAAGACATCTTGTGAATAAATCACTTTGAAAAATATAAATTTTGCGACTTGTGACTCATCTCCATGAAACACATCACTTATAATCAGATCATATAATCATTAATAATTCTAACATTATTATTCTAACAAATATTGACCCTTCTTCCTAGTTATGGAATTAACAGCTATTTCTCTAATCTAATTCACAAACCGAAATCGTACGAAATACCGCTTGGAACCGTTTCAACATAAAGAACAACCGATCCATTTTAAATCCTTTGCGATTTGTGAATGTATACTTTATCCATTGGTGATATATTCCTGTAAAAGTGCACCGTGCTTCATACTGACAGCTCTTGAGCCTTGTGTTACATCTGGCTGTGAAGATGTAGGAAAAACTTGCGAGTGCAGGCTTTGCTAAGTTTATGATAGATTTACCTAATATAATCTGCAGTCCTCAGATCTTGATGGGTGAAATCGCCAGAACAATCATGTACAATTCTCCTTCACCAATCCTCTCAAATAATCCAAATTTAAGACAAAAATAAGGTTCGAAATTCAGTACAACATAACCAAACAGATCGTTTGAATAAAGGTAATATTAAATATACTCATATATACCTAGTATTAACCATTTCTCAGTCTAATGTAACAAAATTGACTAAATATGTAGATCTGCGGGTTGTACACTTTCTGAAGATCTAACACATATGCGTCTTACACACTTCAACATTCGTTGTATCCTATCAACCAAACAATTCTTAAGGGTTTTTTCCACCTGTCAGTTTTTACCTGTGATCGTTATGTTAGAATATTTATTGAGACTGAAGAGCCAGTTCACTGCATCTGCCTGATTCCTTTCATCATTTTTTTTTCATTTTTTTAAGATAAAAATGTAAAGAAACTATCAAAACGGAAGGGTATAGAATCGATTGGTGAAACAACCCCATGACTAGCTCAGGAATTGTTAATAGGGCGAGGAAACATACTCCATTAGTAATTCATCGGAGCAAGTTATAGCTTGTGAAATGTATAGTGGGTAGGAGATGATGTGTTCTATTCGTGGAAGAGTTTTTTTCTTTTTTCGTGGAAGAGTTGTGAAGCGATTCACATGTTGTGCAAACATTGTGGACAAGGCAAGAAATTGGCAGATTTTTCTTGTAATAATTCTTCTTTAATATTCTTTTCCACTGCCTCTGTATTATAGCGGACGTGTCTGAATTATGTTTGTCCCCAAAGAAACATATATCTCTACCCGAATTAAGACGGGTGTGGACGTATTATTTACGCTGTACAAGCTGCGAGATTCCTGACATGTTTGGGAGTTCTTATCGGGCAATCCTTAGCCCCAGGGTAAAAATATCAATGCATAATTATAACAATAACAATATATCAATATAAGATAAAACACAATTATATTACTTAAAGGTACATCTTTTAGCTAAAATAAGTTTTCTACTTTTCAATTCAATTCTCTTCCAAACATAAAGGCAACGCATGAAAACATCCATGATGGCTATAGCGTTTTTTCCTATGTATTCTGATTAAATATTATATAGGCCTTCAAGTGAATTAATAAAACAAATCTTTCAAAAGGTCCCCGTGCTTATTTACTGAGCGGTTAGATCATGAGGTTGTGTTGCTTCGCCTGGTCCACGGACCAAAACCGAGGTGAATTGCTTCAGCCGGGTCTGTATGGGTCCATGGCACAAGACCAAGGCGAAGCCGAGGTCTTGTTCCAGGACCAGTAGACCAGTTGGCTATACCTCCATTGAAGCGCTCTGTGACCCACCTGTCCTTACCTAGGCGGGGAGGCGTTTTGGAGCGCTCTAGGACCTATGGCTGCACTGGGGCCCTGTGCCCTGTACTAGAAGCACACACTCTCTCCCTGTGAAGTCCTATTACACTTAAGGACCATTTATCCTCTACAGCATCCCCCTCTATTCTCACTTTCTCTACCCTATCCCTCTCTTTCTCTTTCCTCCCCCTCCCTTTTCTCCTCACCTTTAACTTGTTTGGCTGCCCATATTAAGACTACTGAAAATGTCTAACTAACTTAAACACATCTGTTTGATATTCCTTAAAGGTTCACATTTAATAAAGTTACAAAATAATTCCTTTACAACATCCTCCTCATCAGCTGCCTCCATACCTCCCCCTCCTCCTTCCACACAATACCACAGTCTTGACTTCAGCCATAAACCATGTTTAATTGAGCCCGCCTATGTGGTCAAAGGTCACCACTAGGAGAAACCTCAGATGTTTTCATCCCCTCCCCAAATTAAATAAGAGTGTGGATCCATTCTCAGGGAATGGTTCAATTGGTATCATTTAAAAGTAATTCCCCCTTTTATCAAAACCCTTTTCATAATTATAGGTATATATTTGTATAATTGTTAATGTGAAATAATTGTATTATTAAGGTGAAAAAAGGGGAAATGATATGTAATTTGTATGCAGTCTCATCAGGAATAAAAGGACTAGATCACAAGAATGGTGGTCTTTCCCTAGTCCTGGGAGGGGAGGTGAAATTGTACTTACACACCTGTTGAAAACCCACAACATGGGCCAAATCGTCAGAAAATGTACAATTTGTCTCCACAAATATTCTTAAATAATTCGAATTTAAGACAATAATTAGATTAGAAATTCCATTCAACATGACTATACAGATTGTACGAAACAAGGGAGTACAAAATATATTGAGATAAACCTAGGACTGACCATTTTTCAGTCTCATTTTTAGTCACTATAAGCCCCCATTGGAGCACCACAGAGCCTATAGTCAATATAGACCACCACTGGAGCACCACAGAGCCTATAGTCACTATAAGCCCCCACTGGAGCACTACAGAACCTATAGTCACTATAAGCCTCCATTAGAGCACCACAGAGCCTATAGTCACTATAGGGCTCCACTGGAGCACCACAGAGCCTATAGTCACTATAAGCCCCCACTGGAGCACCACAGAGCCTATAGTCACTATAGGCCTCCACTGGAGCACCACAGAGCCTATATTCACTATAAGCCCCCACTGGAGCACCACAGAGCCTATAGTCAACATAAGCCCCCACTGGAGCACCACAGAGCCTATAGTCACTATAGGCCTCCACTGGAGCACCACAGAGCCTATATTCACTATAAGCCCCTACTGGAGCACCACAGAACCTATAGTCACTATAAGCCCCGACTGGAGCACCACAGAGCTTATATTCACTATAAGCCCCCACTGGAGCACCACAGAGCCTATAGTCACTATAAGCACACACTGGAGCACTACAGAGCCTATAGTCTCTTTAAGCCCCCACTGGAGCACTACAGAGCCTATAGTCACTATAAGCCCCCACTGGAGCACTACAGAGCCTATAGTCACTATAGGCCCTCACTGGAGCACCACAGAACCTATAGTCACTATAAGACTCCACTGGAGCACTACAGAGCCTATAGTCACTATAAACCCCCACTGGAGCACTACAGAGCCTATAGTCACTATAAGCCCCCACTGGAGCACTACAGAGCCTATAGTCACTATAAGCCCCCACTGGAGCACTACAGAACCTATAGTCACTATAAGCCTCCATTAGAGCACCACAGAACCTATAGTCACTATAAGCCCTCACTGGAGCACTAGAGAACCTATAGTCACTATAAACCCCCACTGGAGCACTACGGAGCCTATAGTCACTATAAGCCCCCACTGGAGCACTACAGAGCCTATAGTCACTATAAGCCCCCACTGGAGCACTACAGAGCCTATAGTCACTATGAGCACCCACTGGAGCACTACAGAACCTATAGTCACTATAAGACTCCACTGGAGCACTACAGAGCCTATAGTCACTATAGGCCCTCACTGGAGCACTACAGAGCCTATAGTCACTATAAGCCCTCACTGGAGCACCACAGAGCCTATTACTTAGGATAGGCTCTGTAATGCTCCAAGGGAGACTATATACTGGGGATAGGCTATGTAGTGCTCCAAGGGAGACTATGTAGTGAGAATAGGCTCTGTAGTGCTCCAAGGCAGACTATGTAGTGAGAATAGGCTCTGTAGTGCTCAAAGGGAGACTATGTACTGGGGATAGGCTCTGTAGTGCTCCAAGGGAAACTATGTAGTGAAAATAGGTTTTGTAGTGCTCCAAGGGAGACTATATACTGAGAATAGGCTCTGTAGTGCTCCAGTGAGGGCCTATAGTGACTATAGGTTCTGTGGTGCTCCAGTGGGGGCTCATAGTGACTATAGGCTCTGTAGTGCTCCAATGGAGGTTTATAGTGACTATAGGTTCTGTGGTGCTCCAGTGGGGGCTCATAGTGACTATAGGCTCTGTAGTGCTCCAATGGAGGCTTATAGTGACTATAGGTTCTGTAGTGCTCCAGTGGGGGCTTATAGTGACTATAGGCTCTGTAGTGCTCCATTGAGGGCCTATAGTGACTATAGGCTCTGTAGTGCTCCAGTGGTGGCTTATAGAGACTATAGGCTCTGTAGTGCTCCAGTGAGGGCCTATAGTGACTATAGGCTCTGTGGTGCTCCAGTGGGGGCTTATAGTGACTATAGGCTCTGTGGTGCTCCAGTAGGGGCTTATAGTGACTATAGGCTCTGTGGTGCTCCAGTGGGGGCTTATAGTGACTATAGGCTCTGTAGTGCTCCAATGGGGGTTTATAGTGACTATAGGCTCTGTGGTGCTCCAGTGGGGGCTTATAGTGACTATAGGCTCTGTAGTGCTCCAATGGGGGTTTATAGTGACTATAGGCTCTGTAGTGCTCCAGTGGGGGCTTATAGTGACTATAGGCTCTGTGGTGCTCCAGTGGGGGCTTATAGTGACTATAGGCTCTGTGGTGCTCCAGTGGGGGCTTATAGTGACTATAGGCTCTGTAGTGCTCCAATGGGGGTTTATAGTGACTATAGGCTCTGTAGTGCTCCAGTGAGGGCTTTCAGTGACTATCACTATTTCCAGTAGAAACGGCCCATTTTGACACAATGCTGTTATTCTTCATACCCATAGTTCCAGTGTCCTACATGTAGGACAGCTACACAGTTTTTCCATTTTCTCCAAGAGTTTGGTACTTAGAAACTCACCTTTTGGCACAGACATTGATCATAGTTTGTCCATGGTCTGATAAATGTGTCATCACAAATAGAATGGTAGCAATGTGTGAATTCTTGGGGTGAACTTTCAGAAATGAGACTTTTAACAAATCTCAGTAGTGGCCTTCACATGCAGTGATTTCACCATGGCAACACATCAATACTTCTTTCTCAAAAGTTCTTAAATACTAAAGTCTATCTATGTACATATATAACTGGTAAAAATATTATTCAGTTACAAATAAAAAGATTCCTATAGATATAGAATATAGGTGATGTGTTTCTGGAAAATGAGGCCAAGTCACAAAAAATGGATTTCATCATAATATTATTTGAAAATAAGCAGCAATATTTCTAGGTACAATTCATTTGTTTCAGCATATATGTACTATATTTTCTATATGTGCCTGTATATTTTATTCAAATTACCAAGTAATTTATTATTTTCTAGCCTAAAAAGAGACGATTCTGGAATTCTGGAATGTTAAAAGTAGGGTTCCCACAACATTATTTTTGCCAAGGAATAAAACGAAAATGGTTATAGTCATGTGTGATCATCTCAAATACAGGTTGTCCAAACCATAGGCTTGGAAACCAAATGACATCCTGTTGAGAGAATTACCCACTTCATACACTAGTAACTGAATCCACTTGAAAAAAAAATTAATTTGTCTTATTCCCAAGTATTTATAAACAATTCAATTGGGCAGAAGAAAACATCCAACCTCCTCCTATCATGTGGTGAACTTTGACCACAATGGCGGGCCCCATTAAACATGCTTTATAGCCCCATTAACAAATGTGGTTCTTTGTGGAAGAAGCAGTGGGGATTGATCTTTTTCTTAAAGTAATCTATTAAACTTTAAGGTTTTCTTACATCCTGACATATATACTTGCCTATGGTATGTACTTTGCTAGATATTATTTTATTTCTATGAGAAGAAAGAAGTTCATTTAATGAACTGCTCAGAGTCTATCTAAAAGTAATAAATGTAATCAATTGATTATTGGTCAATGAATGAGGATATGTCTATTTCACCACCAACCTCCCCCTTATCCCCTCCTCCCTGACCACCCCCCAACACACAATGACCCCTCCCTCTAACTCACACCCTCATCCCCTCCTCTCCCCTCTTTCAATTGACATTTTCATTCCCCTTCTCTCCACTACCCCTTTCCCCTTCCCCCTCCCCCTCCGCCACCTGCCCCAGCCCCCAGCCCCCCCCTTATCACCCATCCCCCTCCTCCCCCGCCCCCCCTCCCCCCCTCCCCCCCGCTCCCCCCTCCCCCCTCCCCCCGCTCCCCCCTCCCCCACTCCCCCCCCCCTCCCCCCGCTCCCCCCCCCACTTCAGAACTAAGTACATATAGTATATCTATTGTATGTTGGGTCACACAACGCTTCTACATCCGGATCCTGTTGGGTTCTACAAGGTGGGCTCTACGCGGCTACACTCGGGGTAAACGCACCTCCAGTAGACCCAGCTGAAGCAACACAACCAAATGATCTGATGGCTTTAGTACTCTAATGGCTTTAGTACCCGTTTGTTATAGCAATAGACAACGAGGATTTTAGCGTGAGAACTGTCTGTACTCCCATAGACGTCCCAAGGCCGAAGGCTGAGGGACGTCTATGGGAGTACAGACAGTTCGAACGCTACAATCCGAGTTGTATATTGATTTTAGTCCATGATGGAACACGTCAGGTGGCGCCACTAGACCAACGTGGTCTGTAGTACCATAAGTGGACGTGAAATCTGACCCAAAATGGACTAAAGTCTCTGGGCCTGTTGCATAAGAAATCCTTACATTTTCCTAACTTAGCTTACTTTTTCATGCCAAACAGCTGGTAAGGAACTGTTAGGGAGGGAACCCCCATATACATACATACACTGCTATTTCTTATAATTCATGCAGTAGGTACTTCCTGCCTGGACAGGAAGTAATATCTAAATAGCAAATAAATAACAATGACCATTTGTGATGTGCCACAGGAAACAAGTCGCAAAAACGATATTTTTCAAAGTGATTTATTCACAAGATCTCTTTATTGGACAGTTCTGAATTTGGGATGGCTTATCTATGCACTAAATTTCAGGACAGTATATTAAATATATCCATGCGTCTTGAAGGTCACCCTATGAAGTATTTAGTTATTTTACTGGTAATTGCCCACCCAGAATTATTTCAAACTTTTTTTCAAACATAAATATATCAAGCATAACATATCACTTCTTAGATGTCCCTAATGTTTATTATCATTGGAACCCGCTTGATGTCATTTTTCCAAAACTAATGGTCTCTCAAAATCCATTTTTTGCGACTTGTGACTCATGCTCCTGTGACACATCACATTTTAAGTAATATAAGGATTTCACAGGCAACAGGCGCCTGTCTTTGCTTGATGTAAATACTACGTGATAGAATAAAACTATGGAAAGGAATCTTTGATCGACTTAGTTAAGCCATATAAAGACACCACAGTCCCCTATGCCCCTCTATTAAAATTTGCTACTGATTTAAATGAAAAAAGAGTTTATAATGCACTCTTAGCGGTAGATTTGTTCTGCCCTTCAAATTAGTCCCGCCCAGAGCGAGGACAGAATCAAAGGTGGCCATGAGGTATAGCCAGAGACAATGACATGCACGACTGAACACAAGCTAATGATCCTGGCCCAGAGGAATTGTAAGTAACTAGATATATACGGTAGATAGAGTAACAAACTAATAGGGGATTTGCACAGCCGCCATTTTGAATTTAGATTCGCATGGCATTATGGGACTGATGGTACAGTATAAAATCTATAGAAAACATGCCATGTTCAGCATGGAATATTTATCAATGCTGTAATGTCAATATCCACGCGTTATACAATGTTTCCACCACACAAGTGTCCCATCATGCATTTGGTTAATATAGATCATTTATAAAAGGTGTTGGTGAAAACATTCTTGCAATATTAGATTAGAATTTTGTCAAATACTCGTATTTCAGATTTCAAACGAATCCATCCCAGGATGCACTGTAACTGACATGCGCAGTGGCACATGCAAATCCCCTATTGATTGGCAGCTGCCTCTGATGTAAGAGATACAATTCGATGTATGAAAAATAGGTTATAAAGCTGCTGACAACCAATTCATGTAGGGACCTTCACTGAAGGTATCTGGTTTAAGTATTACTTGTTGGTGAATTAAACGAAGGCTGTTTCAATAGATAAGGTTAAACATGCTGCCATAAACGTGTACTCGCACACATCGATCATTGATAAATCGGTCTGGAGAGATCGTTCAAATGTGATATGTTCCGGGAAAATGAGTCACAAGTCGCAAAAATGAGATTTTTCCGAACTGATTTATTCACAAGATCTCCTTGTTGGAATGTTCTCTCTTTGGGGTTTTTAGCGCTTTAAGTCATATGAATTCATGCACCAAATTTCAGGGCAGTGCGATAAATATATCCTTGTGTTTCGAAGGTCATCCTATGGCGTATATTCTAGTTACTTTACTCGTAATGGCCCACCAAGAAATATTGCAAACTGTTTTTTCACAAATGAAAATATCAAATCCAAAATATGGAAAGATTTGACAGTTTTCTCAATGTTTACCACCATTAGAATCGGCTTGATCTCCACTTTTCAAATATATGATAATGTCTCAAAATCTGTTTTTGTGTCTTGCGACTCATTTGCCTGTAACACACCACAAATGTCTGTATATCAGGTTCGAATTAACTCCTGAATGTAATTTTATATATGTAATGGGAATCATATAGAAATAATAGTACCATATTATGAGATGTGTTAGAGGAAATGAGCCATAAGTCGCAAAATTGATATTTTTCAAAGTGATCTATGTATAAGATATCCTTGTTGAAATGTGTTAGCGGAGAGTTTGTACACAATTACAAGACAGTGTATTAAATATACATTTACGTTTCTAAGGTGAAAATATGGAGTATATTTAACTACTTTACTAGTAAATGTCCACCCAGAAATAATGCAAACTTATTTTTCACAAATAAAAACATCAAACTTAAAATATAGAAATACTTAGTAGATGTCATACTGTTGACCATCATTGAAATCGGCTAGATCTCATCTTTTCAAATATTATGACGATATCTCAAAATTCATTATTTTGCGACTTGTGACTCATTTTATTGTAACAGATCACATATTTACACTCAAGTACCCTGAATGACAGATGATCATCCATGTGGTGTTGGTTATATAATGTTCAAAAAGGTGATTCACTTTGTTATAGCCATGTGCCGGGAGGGGTTGCTGAAATTACCTCGACCAAAAAATATATTAGGGAAAGAGAGTAGGTCAATATGTCGTTTACAACTGAACCGAATGGCCCCAAGTTTCTCCCAAAGAGTATCATTTTCTAGCCCGACTTTCTCCTTGGAATAAGTCATTTTGGTTCAAAGAAATTACGAGGCTTGAATACAGGGCGCTCACTTGAAAGTCTATACCATAGATCCTTCCAAGTGAACTTAATTATTTCACAAGAATTCTATTTTTATCTGAGAAACCTGTTTACGCTTATACAATAAAGAGGGTTGGATCTAAGCCGGTCATTTATGACTTATTTTTGCTATATGCATAACACCAACATATGTAGTATGGACTATTATGTGCATTACGTTTATGGAAATTGGTCTGGGATTATGTTCACAGGAAGTATGCACTAATCGGCGGATTGGCTGCGCAAGTTTATTTCAGTGATGGGGATGTATTACACGGTGTTTACTCGTTAGTTTACTCTACTAGCACCAGGGACCCGTTTCACTATAAATTCCCACTTAAAGATGCATTCCCAGCTAAAGGGACCAAAACATATTTTTCTCGTTTTATTCTTTCCTTTATCCTGAGTACTGTAGAATGGAAGATTCAGATCAAGTAAATGAAGACAAATTTATTTTTCCTCGAATTTTTACATGAATTCGTGGCTTTTTCTAGAATATTTCTATGATTTGGTTTTTGCTGATCTACAGTGGCAATATCGATCAAATAGGATTAATAATGAAATTAGTTGGCTTTTTCATGCCTATCTAGCCAGTGTTATCCTTACATTTTTCATTCGAAAAGGATTCCCAAAGTAAAAGATGATAGAGAGTCACACTGAAAAAAGTGAGATTTCGGCGGGTCCTCTAGATAATTATTTTGGGAGGAGTGGACATTTTACACCAAGAAGAACAGGTCAAAATCCATCAATACTCTACCTGGGTGACCTTTGGATGGGTCTGAAATAAATAGACCACAAAATAGAAAACTTCATTTTTTTATGGAAATTAACTGAGAATGCAGCTTTAAGACTGTCCTTGCTTACAGTCTAGGCTCAAAGATGAGAGAGTCCCTTCAAATGGAGGATAAGCCTCTCGCCTCAAACCACAAAGTGCCATTATAATTCCATTAAGACTGCAAAATCTCATTATAATCCCTTTAGAACGCCTAGTCCTAGGCCAGCAGGAAACCAATTGCCGAAGTAGGCGTCCAATCACTGACATACCATCATTATCTGATCTGAGGGTTTGGGTCTGGACTGCTTATATAGCTATACATTTCTCTTTGATAAGCAGCTTGCGCCGATCCCTTTGGGATGGAATATGCAATCCACACATGCAACGCTATTTTTTTTCATTCCCATATATATAATAGAACATTCCAGCAAAAGCAAGGAAAAATGTGATGTGTTTTGGGAAAATGAGTCACAAGTGGCAAAATATGGATTTTGAGATATCATCATATTTGAAAAGATTAGATCAATCGGATTCTAATGACAGCAAACAATAATTCTAATGACAGTAAACAAAAAATACGTATTGCTATTTTTTCGGTTAGATAGTTTTATTTTTGAAAAATAAGGTTTGCAATATTTCTGGGTGGACAATTACTAGTAAAGTAGTTAAATATACTTTATTACACACATGAGCAGTTAGAGAGGTGCAGTTTGGGGGTGCAGTTTGGTTGATCCGAACTGTTCATGTGAACAGTTCTGGGGGCGGGACTACTTGCAACATCATGTGACTGTTAGAAGCCTTTTGATTGGTCACAAAATATCGTCTGCTACAACCCCACTAAATGTAAACATGGACAGGGAGGATGATCTCCACCATTTTGTCACCTCAAAAGTTGCTACAAGCACAATACAAAGAAGCAAAATGAATGTATAGGAAAACCATTCATTGTATACCTAAGAAACAAAGGGATAGACAATGAATTACAAGAGATTGAACCCTACAGGATGAATAACATAATAGGGGGCTATATCAAAACAGCTACACAATATGATGGGACTAAATATGAACCTGAGTCTCTCACCACTATGCACAGAGCTCTTGTACAGTTTATGGAAGAACAGAAATATCCTTACAATATTGTTACCTCAGAGGAATTTAGTTTAAGTCACAGTTTACATGCCAAGAAGAAGAAGCTGAAACAAAAGGGCAAGGGAAACAAGCCCAACAAGTCTGAGCCATTGTCTGAGCAAGAAGAAGAAGAGCTTTGGACCACTAATACTCTTGGTTATGATTTCCCTGGGCAACTGCTAGGAACACTTTGGTTCAACAATACTAAGTATTTGGAGTTTGGGGGGAAAGATGAGCCACATCAATTGAGATGGGGAGTTATTATGGTGAAGACTGATAGACAACATTGTCAATTTCTCAAATGGAATGAACATACTACCAAGACTCGACAGGGCAAAGGTATAAGAACAGCTAAGATCTAAATAAATTCTAAACGCTTCTCACTTCTCTTTCATAGCCTACTATTGCACAATCTTGTCCAAAAATATTCAATCATTATTTATAGTAAATTATACGATCAGTATGATATTTGTTTTTCTCCTAAGTTAGTGAAAGGCAACAAAAAGTCGAAGGGTTATTTAATAAACAATAAATTGTTTTTTCAGGCACTCACAACCAGCCTTTTCTGCCAAAGATTTTCCAGAATAAGGAGAATCCTGGCCATTGTCCTGTCATGATATATCAGAAGTATGCCTCACAACAACCTGTAGAGATGTTGGCTCTGGAGGCTCCCTTTTATCTTGCGATTAACCACACCAGAAACATGAACGACTATGTCTGGTTCAAGAGATCTGAATCTTATGAAAGGACATCTCCCATAAAATATAACTCTATGTACATTCAAATCACATAGTAGCATAACTAAAAAAGAGTCGAAAAGATTGAAATATTTAAAACTATCTCTACTGAAAATAAATGCTAATAATAGTTTAGATCCTCATGTTAAAAAAAACGGAAATGGAACAGGGGAAGAAGACACACGGTAGTTCAGTCTCACAGCGCGCATTGATATTGTCAAAGATAAATTACTGATGGCGGCCAGGTGCCGGCTCCGGCCCGCCTCAAGCAAAAGAATAGGCTAAAGAAGGTGATTATTAACTAAATCATGATCATATTAGTGTGTAATAAATAGCAAATGGCCCTCTGTTCGGGTTCAAACTGATCTCGACACAGTCATAAAACCAGACTCACCCCTGTCTCAATCAGTTCGAACCCGAACAGAGGGTCATTTGCTATAAGTATAGGATGACCTTAGAAACGCACTGATATATTTAATACACAGTCTTGAAATTTGGTAAACATATTCACGCTACTAACAGCGCTAGGCACCCCAGAAATGAGCATATATTCCAAACCACACCAGAAATAAACAATAAATTGAATAAATCACTTTGACAAATATCAATTTTGCGACTTGTGACTCATTTTTCTGGAACACATCACAAATAGCCTAGCAAGGAACATTTTGAGTAAGGATTCTTTATGAAACGAGCCCTGGTGTTATATATCGACTCTCATCGTTGTCGATCATATTGAAGGTGGTTCTGACTTCATGAAAAGAACACCGTTGGCAGAAGGTTATTTGTCAAACTTAAAAAACTGGTTTCAATTTCACAGTTCATCTTGTAGCATAGTAAAGCAATAGCCTATACCCTATGAACTGGCTGTCTGTTTCTTCCATTCGCCTTTCCTCCTATTTGATCTACACAGCTCGGGGAAAGGGAGATATATGGGGGGAGGGCGCAACGAAGAGGTACAAAGCTTGAACCCCTATAAAATACATTTTGTGCAACTTTATATTACTCTTTTTCTAGAAGTGGTAACAGTGGTAAATAATATATTTCAATTTGTTCTTTTCACAAGATTTCTTTATTGAAATGTTTTGAATGTTTGAAGGCTAAGCACTTGTAGTCATATAGGTCCATGTATAAAATTTCAGGACGTTGTAGACATTGTATTAGATATATCTGTGCGTTTTGAAGGCCTTCGTATGGAGTATATTTAACTACTTTACTGATAATTGCCCAGCTAGAAATACTACTTTTTTCAGAAATAAGACTATCAAACTGAAAATATAGAAATACGTATTAGATGTTAACTGTTTACCATCATCGGAATCCGCTTGATCTCATCTTTTCAAATATGATGACATCTCAAAGTCCATTACTTGTGTCTAGTGACTCATTTTCCTGAAACACATCACACCTATATATATATCTGTGAGAGTTTATTATCTAAATGATATTTATTCAGGACCTTAAATTGTATTTATATCACATGCATATACTATAAATCATTCTCACCACATAAATATTTGACTCCATTTGAAAACTTTCAACGTTGGATTATAAGAATTTTGTAGACTATTATATCCAACAACACCCATCTAAATATCATTATCATTATATTAAAGTGATTGTGAAATCCGTCTAGATAAAAAACTAGATTTATATGAATAACAGTATCCCCCAGGGCTGCGAAAGAACCAATATATTTCAAAATTAAAGTTAATTCAACACAGTCTTTCGCGATTAACTGTTGGCGTATGCAAAATCTGAATAGAAAAAAGCCAATACTAGCTCGTCAATTCACCGTGATAGGGCGCTTTGCACCGTCTGAACCGGGGATAAGAACCGAGAGTATTTTGGCAGCAAATGCCCCCCTTGGAATCATAATTCAAAGATAGAAGATAGCGGGGCTGCAATCCCCCAATACTATAATTGAGCGCGGCCTAGTCCAGGGTAGCACATCCAGTCTTTGCCTTATAGAAGGGCTAACCTTAGAGTAAAAGAGACTCTAAGGTCTAACTGACGCAGCGGTAATTCTATCTATAACGGATCTTGCAAGAAGTCTTGATAACACTTTAATTCACTTCCCTGGATTTAAGTAATTTGACGATATGACTTGATGGATATTTGTTGAATGTAAGTATCTGTTGTTTTATTTACCCTGGGAACTGTATTCGCACTTTCATAGTATTTGGATTGGTGGAATCACTGCTAACGGGCTTATAAATGCCTTTAGATTTTGAAAGGTGGATATATATCAGTGAAGGTAATTTGAAGGTGAATCGGCGAGTTCTTTTTTCAATTTCCCAAGGTTTAGGGTCCCTTTGATCCTTCATTAAGGGTTGATATAAAAGTAATATAGTAGTATAATTGTATAGTATTTGAAGCGCACGCAGGTCTAGAATTTGGGAATGATGGTAGCAAATGGTGGACTCCTCCGTCTGTTCATGAAAAAAATAAATACCATGTTTATATAAGGAGAATGCTAATAAATTGAGAAGGCAGGCACGATTGGAAGGAAGACTATAGGGGTCAAATCGCCTGAAAATGTACAATTCGCCTCCACCAATCCTATCAAATAACCCACATTTAAGACAAAAATGAAGTTCAAAATACAGTTCAACTTAACGGAATTGATATTATGAATCAATTTAATATCAAATATGATCAAATATACCAAATAGCACATTTTCAGCCTAATTTCTCAGAATTCGACCAATGTGTAGAGCTGTCAATTGTACATTTTCTGACGATCTGACCCATAGAAGTAAATTCCCGATAAGCAAACAAATTCAATTCAAAGCATTTGTTTGTTTTGTTTTTTCATTACAAATAGATTTTCACATGCAAATCGATGATTTGAATAAATGTATAGTAAATAAACTTTAAGGAATTACTTTTATCAAAAGAAAACATCTCCTTTAACCACCAACTTTAAGCAATACTCTACTATGTTAGACGCCCAAATACCCACACGAGGTAGATGTAAGCACATAATGCAGGTGCATCTTATATAACACATGGTACAAAATACAGTTCAACCTAACCAAACTGATTGCTAGAAGAAATACAATGCCGAATATACTCGAATTTACCTAGTATTGACTAATTTGCAGCCTATTTTATCGAAATTTACTAAATGTGTAAAGCTACCAATTGTACATTTTCTGAAAATCTGACCCATATTTAGCGAAAACAAAGAAGGAACATCGAAGATACAGAAATAACTTGCATTATAATTAACAAAGTAGCACCGGAATAGTTAGCACCAGATTCCTGAACATATATTGGCATTTCGGTTTTTAGAATAATTCACTCCCAACTCTAATAAGAAGGACTCCTTTTTATGCGTATACATGTGTATTAAGTAAGGAATTGTGTAAAAAATAAAAATAAGGGTGGTGGGGGTGGGGATAGAGAAGGAAGTGGGGAAAGGATATACAGATATTAGGAAAGAAACAATCTTCATGAACTAAAACTAATCCCTTATTGACCCGCTTATATAACACATGTTTAAGCAAAACCTCAGGAAGATTTTGGTCGCGATCTAATCGTTGTTGGGCTTGGCAAGCCGCCTGTCGATCATGAGGGGAGGAGCGTTGGATAAACTACGACTATCTCACAATTAGGTTGCCGGCCTAATGGCGTGGGGTTGAACGAAATGGCCAACACGATGCAATTAATTCCCAATGCAATAACACTTACTTTCAAAACGTGAGATCTCGCTGGGTCAATGCCTTGGGTAAGTGATACCAGATTGGAAAGCAATTGTGAGCCCCGATATTATACATACATGTATAACTGATGTGGTTCCTGTCCCATTGATGGAATAGGGGATTTGCATAGCCACCATTTTGGATCGTGATTCGAATGGAATTGTTTTATAATTTGATTATACTTAATTCGAGAGTGAGAGAGCTCCCACCTAGTGACTATATCAAAGAGCTACTATTTGTCTATATCTGACATCTGGAGATCCAACCTGTGAACTATGGTCACATGACCACTGGACCATGACGGCCAAATTCTGGACACTCACCACTCGGATCTCAGCCATTGAACTGGAATGTTGATTATGGGACTAATGGTCTACATTAGCTCTTGCAAAGTGCCATTATATATAATTCCATTAGGACCGCACAATACCATTATAATCACATTAGGACGCCTAGTCCTAAGCCAGTATTACGGAGTAGGCGTCTAATCACTGACATACCATTCGTATCTGATCTGAGAGACTCTGAGCCTAGACTGCTATGTGATATGTAGGTAGAAAAATACATTATTATTTATTTATATTACATTTTGTAAGCGCATACGGATCTAGCATAGCTAATGTTATGCTCAGATGAAGTACAATCAAAGCAGCCAATGCAAAGTACATTATAAACACATTTAATCAGTCCAGGCCCAAACCCTCAGATCAGACAAGAATGAAATGTCAGTGATTGGACGCCTACTTCGCTGATATGATTCCTTGCCTATGACTAGGCGTTCTAATGGGATGATAATGCCATTTTGCGGTCTTACAGGACTCTCTCATCTTTGGGCCTAGACTATAATCATACCTGTTCAGAATACCGTTTCCACATGCAATATGGATATAAATATGATATAAGAGCTGGTGTTCTGAGTACACATTTAACAGATTTTCACTTCAGTTGTCGGGAATACACTTACGTGGAAAAAGGGACCGTTGAGTCTAATCTGATCACAGTTTGAATTAGGGGTAACCAGATACGGGGAGAATCTCAGATAGCACAAGGTACCTTCACCCCATGGGTCTGATAGCCTTGAGGGATCGGATTGGTTGTTATCTAGCAGGCAGATCCGGTCTCCCATTCCGATCTGACATGTTGCAAGTTTTCCTGCTCAACAAGGCACGATCCATCGTGTAGGCAATCAGTTAGGAAACAGGGATTAAGAGGACTTGGACCTTTTTGTCTTACTTTGTCTGCAGATGTAGATACAAATTGGAACTATTCTACCTATAACAAGTACATTGTATAGTAAAGACTTAATGTCGTTGGATAACAGTTAGTATTTAGAGTCAGTATGTTTACATTTGGGAAGGGAATTAGGGAGGTACAGCAGGTCTAACCTATTCGTAAACGTATCTGTATCTCTGATGTATAAACATATGTTAAAAGTAATAAAGAGGTTCAGCAAAACATGGCGGGAAAAACGTAACATAACATATCAAGCGAAATGTTTCATCTCACAATTTATTTTTCACACATAAAATTGCGAGAAAATGCGCACTTAAATGATACGGATACGGTTGCGAAATTGAGATATGTTTGCTTGCGGAACCCCCCTAGTATCCATTTTAGTATGGACATGTACATGTACACATGAATGCAAGTATATTGCATGGGTGTCAATATATCAATGTTATACAAATATTTAGCCACATTTCAATAACGAAAAGGCAGAATATTTTTTGCCAATATCGGGGAAAGATCCATGGAATCCAAATGTATACTGAAGCCTTGTGCAATCATTTTATATGTGATGTGTCACAGGAAAATGGATCACAAGTAGCAAAAGATGGATTTTGAGATAGCAACATATTTTGAAAATAAAGTTTGCAATATTTTTGGGTGGGAAATTACAAGTAAAGTACCTAAATATACTCTAGATGATAATAAGGTATGAAAACCCCAGTAAATATCACTCCATCACGTGTATTTGAAGTACTTGTTTATTCTTTACCCAACGCGTTTCAGCCCAACTCGGGCCTTCATCAGGGGTTGTACGAAATATACTCTATATACTCGTCCTTACCAAGGATATGATATTAATACACTGTCTTGAAATGTGATACATGTCTTCATACGATTTAAGGCGCTAGACCCTCCAACAATGAAAGCATTTCTACGAAGGTATCTTGTGAAAGCATCACCTTGAAAAATATCAAGGCTATTTATTTTCAAGGCTATTGATAGGCACTTTCATTCAAGGCTAAGACATTGCATTACTGAACAGTACTCGATGTTAAACATACCATTTGTTCTAGGCTTCTCTCTGACATACAGTTTCCATTATTCTATTCGCTTCAAAATTCAAAATGGTGAACACACAAGTCCCCCACAGGGAAGAACTGAGAGAGAAATTACCTTTTTATACGCTTTTCAGAACCTAGAGCTGTCTTTCATAAATAGTGCAATTTTCGCCATTCTGAATATTCTCTGAACTGTGTTCAGTCTATAGCTAGGACGTTTTGTTATTATGCATATCATGACCAGTTTGTATTAAGTCAGAATTGTTTGCATGCAATGCGAAGATTATTCGAACTACACCTGCATGTGTCCTTCATAAACAGTGCCATTTTCACCTTTCAGAATGTTCTCTGAAATACTAATTAGATAATTTTCTTCGATCTAGGACGTTTTGTTATCATGCAAATCACGACCAATTTAATTAAGATCAGAGTTGTTTGCAATGCGAAGAGGCCATGTTTTTGGTAAATAAGTACAAGTCACGTCTCTGGAACTGACGTGGGGCTATCTGAATTCTTTACAATCTTGAACGAGAGAGAGGGAGAGAGAGTGAACTGTGGGAGGTGAGCGTGCCTCCCAACTAGGCAGCCGTAGAAACCTCTCCACGCCTGCCAAACACCGGAATATTCAGACACGTATAAACTATTTGAACATTAATTGGGGTCTGCGTTTCCAGGAACAATAAAACAACAATCTTAATTCAATTGCAATTGGGAAATGAAAGAAAAATCTGTATTTCAAATGTCTTGCTATTAGGCTTTGTCTTCCTCTGAATTGACATGAACTGCATATTTTAATGTACCACTTTTGCAATGTAGGTAAGAATTTAACTTTGAATTAGTCATTAACTCCTGACCACAAAATAGTTAATTTCTGAAGTCCTTGAACGTGGTTGGATGATAGGCAGACTGAACCAAAAAATGTTCCTAAGTCAGATAATAAGGGAACCACCAACAATTGTAACGAAAATCATAGTGCGTTCATTTTCAGATGTGGCTAAACAGGTATATAACATTAGATTAATCACATTTGTCCAAATGTTCCATGTTTTCATGAATAAAACCTTTTTTTCAAAAACAAAAGAAATAATGTTCCTATTCAAACTGGAATGTTATGCATGGAAATTGGTTTAGCTGTACATCAAGAACATAATTTGGAATAATCACGTATATCACGGATGAATGGTGCTATAGGAACGTCTGCCTTTTGCTTCGAATTAGCTTGGAAAAAGATAACTAATTAAAAGATTAATTAAATTAGTTTAGTAACTAATTAAAAGACACTTTTGTAACGGCTTTTAAGACTTGGTATAAGGTATGGCAAATGCTACTAGGTGGTTTCATGTTATTCTATTTTATTCATCCTATTTTGGTTTGCTTTGTAATTATATTGAACATAATATTGTATAGTCATTTTAATCATGGCTATTTTTTCTTTATTCACCAATACGCACATCTCGAGATTAGCTTTTCCCCAGAGGCGAAAGGAGGATAGAAAAAGTGGTAACTTCCGCCTAGTTCGACGCCGTTGTAAAACCCTTGGTAGTTGAGGAATTACTTGTTGAAAAACACTAACAAACATTAAGAAATATGTATATATGACGATGATAACTCAGATTCATAGCAGACTATTGAGGCTTGGTGGGTACCTGGTTGCAATGTCGATCTTTTTTTGGGGAAACAATGGAAAAATATCGATCCTTTGACGCAGGTGGTTAGATTTTACGGTGGTATACATGTTTCTATGACACAAGACCCCATCTTTCCAATCATGCATTTGGTTTTCATAGATTATTAACACAAGCTATATGGTATTGTTGAAAACATTCTTGCAGATTTTGAAAAAAAATGTTGCCAAATATGTGTTTGTTAGATTATAACAGAACATATTCCATGATGCACTGTAACCTATACATGCGCAGTGGCACATACAAATCCCCTATTGTCATTAATTTTGCAAGCTCTTTCCAGCAAATTGAGGACCCCTAGACATTGCACACAGTGATATTACTACCATCACAGGAATACTTATTATAGCTCGTCCCTATCCTAATCACATGTGACAAGCCACTCCAAATATTCCTGTGAGCATTTTGTATTGTTTAAAAAAGGTGTACACTAAAGAATTCTTTTGATTACAATGTTTTCTGTCATTAGACTGAGAAATGGTTAATACTAGATATATGTATATTTGATATTGCCTTGATTCAAATAATCTGTTTGGTTATGTTGGACTGAATTTTGAACCTTATTTCTGTCTTAGATTTGGATTATTTGAGAGGATTGGTGAAGGGGAATTGTACATTTGCTGACGATTTCACCCATATTATGGATAATTCATGGTTCTTATATATATATACATATAATGTGTGTGTAAATGACCACCAAATAAGGAACTTATAGCAGCAATTGCCTCTTTAATCAACATCTACTCAATAGTAAGCCCCCAATCACTTGTGCCCTGTGCCATGGGTTTATTTATAAGATAAATGATGGCGTTCACCTCCACTCTATCGCTTATCCTGTGGGGCAGTTAGAGCACGCGAATTTAGGTCCCCATTAGCAATATGAATACCATTTCCATACGGACCTTTAAGACCCAAAGCATTGATCATGCTTGCATAAATCATCGTTCATAAAAGCCGATCTAGACTCTACTTGGATTTACTTCTTTTGAAGGTGGTCACGGGTATCTTCATATCTCCATTCGTGGCAGAGCATAAAAATGGATCGACAGTGTCAAGTCTGGAATCCAAGCAATTTGATGGTTCCTTGCCTTCCTGACTACGCTCTCAAATGAACCCATTAGAGGGAATAATAATAGCCTCAAATCCAGCCCATAAACCTAGCCACTGATGGGTGGAATAGTTACTAAGGCGTCACAAACTTTCTGCCAGCTAACTAGTCCATATATATATACAAAGTCATTCTAGCTCCTCAGGTAATGAATACCTATCAATCATGCTCAATTTCTTACGAATAATTCATAAGAAGTGAGCGGTGTATAGAAGTTGCTAGAAGTTCCCACAATTTTCCACACTCCACACAAGGGCAGTTTGTGGGAGCCAGACAATAGTGCAAGGCCGGCGCAAAGATGTGCAGAGCTTTTCGTAATTCCCCAATGACTGACATAAGATTCTGGGAATTACATCGTTAAAGTCGATTCTCAGACAAGTGCAGGAATAAAACTTTTCAAATCTTTTTTTGAAAAGCCAGAACACTCCGAGAGCTGCCATAATTGCTCCGGTCGTCTGCTTGCTACTTCCGCTCTGGCAACCAATGAAATAGCCAGGTCAACGGTCAGAGATGCATATTCAGTGGGAGAGGGTGAGAGGGGCATACAAAATCAATTCTCGGTATCTCGATTACAGTTTGTGGTGTGCCTAGTTAACACCAGTGATAATTGGCGCCCCCACCACTACCCAGAAGCCGTCAAAGAAGCTTCCGGTTTCAGTACTAAAACAAAAATTTGTTAGACAATGAATTCCTGTCTCGTCAGTTTTTTTTATCAATTAGGATAAATCTAAAGCCTGCTTTTTGCGGACATCGTTGCGATTCTTTTGGTGTATAACATTAGTTTATACCTCAAATACATACTTTTCTGTAAGCATTGAAGTATGCAGAACCATAGTGCGGCACCACCTCCCTAGCATTTGACCATAGCTGGATGTAGCAGAGGAAGCAGGCACTGCGTCCAGATTAGTTCCAAATTTTGACATTAGGCGGCGGCTCGATCGAATAGTGGTATTTGAGATACCGAGAATTATGTCCCTCCTGGACAGGAAATGCGGGGGCAAAAAAATGGGTTCTTGCTACCCTTTAACAGACCAACCCATCACTCCCAATATGTGATATGTTTCAGACAAAAGACTTACCCTAGTAATTGTTCACACAGACATATTGTTATAACTGTTTTTAAACATAGAAATATCGAACTTAAAATTTAGAAATACTTATTATTTGTCTTAATGTGTTACCATAATTAGAATCCGATAATACTTTCTTTGATTTGATTGTCACTATGTCGAAGATTTGTTAAATTTTCGTATATACCTAAAAAGGTCATGAATATATATGAAAAGAAAAGAAGAAAATAAGAATGATAATTTGTAAAAAGAGTTATTATTATCATAATAACTCAGTAAATATTGATATATTAATAGTAATATATTCATTGCAAATGCAATATTAAATCTTGCTGTTAGACAAGATTTCCAAACAAACTCAAGCGAGTAAGACTTGTAGACAAATATTAATAAAGGGAGATGTTATGACATTTGTATGAAGTATAATTAACCAAGAAGAAAGGCATTAAGACATTGTGTGTAGAAGAGGTCATCCTTTGAAACGTATAATTAAATATGTATAGTGTCTTAGTAAGGGTAAAAATGAATGTTAAGATGTAGAGATTGTTCTTTTTTTTTTTTTTTTTTTTTTATAAAGGCCTTCTTGGAAGAATTGTGTTAGCAAAGAACGTCGTAGCCAATTTCCGAGATGTAATTGAATTTGAAATGGAAATAACATTTATATATCTCATCCATCAAATATGATGATATCTCAACATCAATTTTCTTGCGACTTGTGACTCATTTTCCTGTGACACATCACATATAAACCTTGACCTGCATTATGCACTCTCTATAGCTTTGATACAAAATCTGCCTCGCGACAGACCTGCCTTTGCAAAACGTTAAAACAATATATATTTTTAACCATTACTATTTTGGAAATCGATTATCAAGTTCGTTTTTATTTATCTCATTAAACTGGGGGCAAATCGATATTTTGTTTGTCCATTGACTTTGCAAGAACACCAACCTCATGTGTGGTAAAAAGGTATAGTGTTAATTTGCAGATTTCTACTTACGACGTCTTTTAAAATATATAACTTATACGTAAATGTATAAGTAAAACACATGGACAGCATCACTGGACACCAAAGTCGGTACCTCCAAAAATATATTAGCTAACTTTGAATGATATATCGCTCAACGCTGACCAGGGATATTTTCGTGATACAGGGGCTATGGTAACCACATGCGACATGAATCATAAATAAGCAATGTGGAAAATTAATGATTGCCTTGCACTTATACGCGTGTATAAACCACTTTCCCCAACGTTTCTGTTAGGAAAAACTGGAGGTGAACATACAAATTATATGCTCGCACCTGTAGAAAGACAAAAAGTAAAATACTCTGCCTCAAGAGTTACTGGGACTTTAGCTCAGGGTGAGTAGTCGCGTTAGACACAGACATATAGGGTGTGGAGTACAATGTTAAGTAAAATCTTAAGATTTTGTACACATCTTTTAACTACAACTATTAAATTTTAAACAAAGAATTGGAGGGTCGTTGTGAGCTTATACTGCCATTTTCTGACATCGCTGGTGTATGGGTGGCACTTTTATGGGGGGTACAAAACTCGAGAAATTGTAAGGGATAAGTATTTCATCCTCAGAATATAAGTGTAATCCATTATAAACCTTTCATCCTGCTAATCTATGTTTTAAGGTTTTTGTAAAACTGCGTTAATATTGCTGGAAAGTCGTTGGCAATGTGTGGAAAGCTCTTAATGATGACCACCTTCCCCATTCTAACTAAGAGGCCCTTACAAGCTCTTACAACCCGAAGACACTCTAAGATAGGGCAGTTGTAACTGCAACAACCACATTGTAAATATCTTGTAACTTTGCAACAATTTTGGAAGATTACAAGATTATTATACCCTCCCCATTTAGGCATGGTGCTTTATGATATTTATCATCGGGGCTTTCTACATCCTTTCAACAATATTTCAACCAAATAACGACCCTCCTATTCTTTGTAATTACAAGTTTATTAAAATCTACATAGTTCCAAGCGTGTGTGCTTGCAAACTTGCATCGTAATATTATACACCACCCCCATAGAATAATTCCTTTTTATAACTGGATGACAAAGCCAACCAAGTGCAATCAAGTTCTGCGTGTACATTACTCAGGAAAGAGCTTTTAAGAAAGATAAGAAGTTTGCCCACCAGCTTACTAGGGAAGTTTCCAACGCCCAAGTTAAGCGTATTCCCGGGAAGATAAAAAAGGCATCTTTTGATGAAAACTTTTGCCTTTTCTTCAGTCCTGCATGTCGGTATCATGACTTCTAAGGATTCTCTAAATTTCGATTTCCTTACGAACTCGGTCTTCTTTCCCTGAAAGATTATACGTCTGGGAAAGTTAGATGGAAATTACATCTGGCTGAATTCGTCAGAAAATGTACAATTCGCCTTCATCAGTCCTTTCAAATAATTTGATTAAGACAATCATCCGTCCACAAACAAATGTACTAAGGCTAGATTATGTTTAGGATTTTTACTTTGACTATTTAAACCATGATGTTGCAGGAAAATTGTTCCTCAACATTGCATAATTTGGGCAGACAAATGATACCAGCTAACATCATGCATGTAGGCCTATAAGCTGTTCGGCTGGAAGGTGGACGAAAAATTATTTAGTATTCGCTCATTTAATACCCGCCATAATAGGGCTTGCGTTTATTTGATTATTTTTCTCAAGTAGTTTCTCAAGTAGTAAGTAATTATTATGTTAAAGTAGAGTTGAACGTGAAGTTTTCAAAGTATTGATATTAATAGTTGTATTGTAGCAAAGGCACAACATGAAAACATCCTTGAAGGATATTGCGTTTTTTCTATAACATTGTGTTCTAAATATGTCTATTGGCCTGAAAGGAAATTTAAAAAAAGAAAAAAATGCACCAATTACACATCTTGATCTGGGAAATAAGGTTGAACTTCAGAATTGTTTGAAAGTTGAACAATCCTGGCTGCACACTGACATCACCTAAAGCACAATGTGCAAATCCAGCCAAGCCATCCTTCGTGCAGTAATGAGTATAGAGGGAGGAATTATGGACTAGCAGAGATACCAGAAAGACAAGGTGTCGTGAGTAATAGCGAAAGGTAGCGCATGTTGTGAAATAGATAGCAAGACGCCCAGCCTCCAGTCAGAAGGGTTCATTTACCTCTTGTCAAGTCGTTTCTACCATGTGTTTATCACGGGGGCAATGATTTCCACAGGGACTGTTTTTTGTCGGTCCCTGGCGTAGGTCGTGTAGCAAGCAGACCTAAGGGAATTTATTGATGTACTTTTTAGCAATATAGTAGGGGAAGAGGATAATGTACTCAGCGATAGAAAAGAATCTATCATGACTGAATTTCTTACAACTCTTTTTGTGCTGAATTTCTCACAACACTTTTGCAGCTATAAAAGTACATAATTGATGCTTTTCATGTATCAACTATTTATCTCTGTACTGAGTTAGGGCAACACTCTAAATTCTATTTCATCTCTGACTGTGGGGAATTTAACCGAATGAAAATAGATATATTTGCAGGGTTGAAGAGGCAATATATTTGCGCCCATTCAGTGGCAATTTGCCATGCTCCTGAGCAATTGGATCAGGTAGTAAACAAACTTTGTTTGGACATCCTGTTGTTGGTGCAATCATTCAACTACCAAATTGACTACATATAGATCTTCATGGTAGCCTAAAGGGTGGTCTCCACTGGCTGTGGTAAGTTCTGCAGTAAACTCTGCAGTAAGCCTTGCGATGGTACTGAGATGGTGAGAAGTGGCGAGGTCCTGCCTACATGGCCAGTGATCGAGCCATGTATACAGGACCTCGTCATTCCTCTCCACCTACAGAACTGGCACAAACCATTGCAAGGCTTACTGCAGAGCTTACCGCAGCCAGTGGAGACCACCCTTTAGTCTGAAACATGTATACATAGGGTAAAGAATATTTGCTCAATATACTAAACTAAATTAATTCCTGGACTAACATATAAGGTAGAGCAGTCTAAATCACTGGGTCGGTCAGCAGAGCTGGACTAGTCCCCGTAAAAAGTGTAGTATAGGACGTTCAATATGGATTTATCATAAAATCGTTTATTTTGTGAAATATGGAAAAATTAAAATCTGTAAACTATTTTTTTTAAACATTTCGGTCATTGGACTTTATTGTATGCTTTTAATATCACATAAAATATCTGCATATTTCGGGCACCACTATTAGGGAAAATGGCTATCAGCAAGAAGATTGATTGTTGAATAAAGGTATTTTCAAATGCTTTTGGTATGTGCATATCCCTAAATCAATTACATCATATTGGCCAATGCTGGATCCTTATTGGCCTCAACTCCACCTATTCCCCAATCATCCTAAACGTTCTCTCATGGTATAAAATAACACCAGGGGGAGTCATTGATTGATGGGCTCATAATAACCAACCTATATTACCCATGTATCAACTACCAATACCTAACAATAACACCGTCTCCTTCCCCCCACCTTACCTCTACCTCACCCTCTCCTCGTTCCTCATGGAGCAAACATCGCAAAATTTATGCCCAGCGTCCAAATCCCTCTTTCCACATTCTCAAGTAACATAGATGAAAAACTTATTTTTTTGCATCCGATCTTTTCAAAACCACCTGAAATTCATTTGACCACAATCTTGGACGATGTTCACCACGTTTCACCCTTTTACAAATCACTTCTTCAACATCATTTAGTTTCACCATATCAATGTTTTTTCAATGAAAATATTAAACCTGCACTCTCAGTCATCGTCGATAGAAACAAAATATTTTCTACTTTTTCTTTCATTCTTTTCCAACCCTTCTAAAAGTCATTTGACCGGAATTGTGGAGGATTCTGCCGGTATTTTAAGTTTGATAGTTTTCATTTTGAAAAAAAAAGAGTTTGCAATATTTCTAGGTGGGCAATTACCAGTAAAGTAGTTAAATGTACTCTGTACGAAGGCCTTCAAAACACACAGATATGTTTAATTCAATATTCTGAAATTTGATTCATAGATCTATATGATTATAAACTTGTGCTTAGCCCTCCAAAATTCAGAACATTTCAATGAAAAAATCTTGTGAAAAGAACAAATTGAAAGATATTTGTTCACGACTTGTGACTCATTTTCCTGAAACACATCACATATATGGAGGTCCCGCCCGAATCCTTTCCCATGATGACTTCACTTATTATCGCTCATCGGCGGCTGTTTTCGCTCGACCAATTCTACCTAAACAGAAAAAAGATTGACAAGTATTTCTCTAATTGGCGATTTACGAGATGCCTTGTTCAATAATGAAAATAAATATTGTCAATGACAGGCACCGTCTGGCAACCAAATCTAGACATTAAATCTAGATTAAACCGATTAAATATCACATTCGCCTTCACGGCAGACATAAAACAGACCCATGTAAAATGACAGGGGAAGTCAAAGAGAAGCTAACCTTCCGATCTGATACCTTTCTTAAAGACCCGATAGAGATTTCTATATCACTTCAGTTCTTAATTGCCAAAAGTAAGGAAAAATATTGCAAGACACGGAGAGAAAAAACACTTTTACTGATGTGAAACCTCGGTGGTGGGGTGTATTTAGAGATAGCTAGAAAACAGGCGCAACACCTGTGCCTGCCTTAATGCAATGTACGTGTTTTGAGGGGGACTTTCTGGAGATGTTACTGATAACCTGTATAGTATGTGCATCAAATATGTCAAACCACTCTTTCCATTACACTATCTGTGTAACTTGGGGGGTCCACTTAGATGCAACGCATCCCACAATAAATGAGGAAAGGTTTAAAAGCTTGTAGGAGGACGTCTTCAATTTTGAGCTACTATTAAAGAACCAAAAAGTTACCTGAAACATGTATGTTGAAGAAACATGGTTCAACTTAAATACCGGCAAGCAACAAAGGAGAGGAACAGCTGTTTGCAGGCGTTACAAATATGTGGCTAAATTAACACATGTGTGATGTGTTGCAGGAAAATGAGTCCCAAATCGCCAAAATTGCATTTTGAGATATCGTCATATTTTAAAAGATGAGATAAAGGGGATTTTAATGATAGTAAACAATTAGGAAATCTGATAAGTATTTCTATATTTTATGTTTTATGTATCTATTTTTGAAAAAAGTTTGCGCTATTTCTGGGTGGACATTTACTAGTGAAGTAGCTAAATACACTCCATTTGATGACCTGAGGAATGCATACATATATCAAACATATGGTCTTGAAATTCGGTACATGTACACATGTATTCATATAATATAAAGCGCCACCCCCCCCCCCCCCCAAAATAAAATAAAGAAAGATCATTCCAACAAAGAAAGCTATATCATCTTTGCGACTTGCGACTATTTTCCCTGGAACACATCCCATACTGTAGCTTTGTGCCGAGAGAAATGCATACTGCCCTATAACAAGAGAGTATGTTTCGGCGTAGGTGGATACAAGCAGCTAGCAGTGTATGGTTTCTCCAGATGGTCAAAACATGCGCTGTAAACATCGGTCATGGATGTTCCATCCCATTTGGTTCGGGACTAAAAGCAAAATGTTGTTTATCTTTTGCAAACAGCTTTCAGAGATAAGCCAGTGCCGCATAGCATATATACCCTAATTATATTAGTCGGGAAACCTTCAACAGAAGCCAAAATTGAAAGATATGTATCTATGGGTGCATTGCACTATACACGATAAGATCTTGTCTTAAAGGCCTCGTAACACCCTCTTAAATTTACCAGAATTTCCAGAATTTAAAAAATAATCTGAAATTGTTGGAATATTAGAATATATCTGGTACAGAACCTTGAGAATAGGTCCTTGACGCAACAGTTTTGGGTACACCTAATCCATTCAACTCAGATTACAACATAACTGTGCGTGCGTGCGCCAGATAAACGCAATCAATTAAAATGAGGTAATTACCAATTAGTAAAGATACAAGTGTCCGCACTGCGCTCCTGCTTCAGAGTAACTCAAGCAGACTGACGAGCCGCTCACCTGCTGCTCATTTGCATATCTCCGCCAGGTGGTGTCAGTGTGCAGTTACACCACTATGAGTGGGTTAAACCCTACTTATGATTAAATAACACCCTACAGATCAGGGTTTTTAAACACGTAGTTTGGTGGTATATTTGGGTGAAATTGCCAGAAAATGTACAATTCGCCTTCACCAATGGTCTCAAATAACCCAAATTTCAGACGAAAATAAAGTTCAAAACTCAGTTCAACCTAACCAAACAGATTGCTAGAATCAATGCAATGCCGAATATACTCGAATTTACCTAGTATCGACCAAATTCCAGCCTAATTTAGCAGAATTTACCAAATGTGTACAACTGCCAATTCTACATTTTCTGAAAATCTGACCCATTTATAACCAATATTGATGAATACACAGGATTTTAAACCTCAGTCAGTTATCTCCACTATCTGCTATGTAAAGGTTAGGTAGCCCATGCAGGTAAAACTATAGTATATTCTAGGTTTTTACTAATCTAAGTATTTCGGTGTGTTTTTTGCCCAACTGCATCTGACATATATTTGTGATGAGTCACAAGTCCCAAAGTTGATATTTTTCCAAGTGATCTATTCACAAAATCTCTCTATACATAGAAATGTTCTCTTCTTTGGGGTATGTACCATTAAACGTCGTATGAATGTGTTTACCAAATTTCAAGACTGTGTATTAAATATGTCCTTGCATCTCTAAGGTCATCCTATACAGTATATCTAGCAACTTTATTAGTAATAGCCCATCCAGCAATATTAAAATACACCTACATATTGTATTTACCATTTTTCTCAGCAGAATTTACAAAATGTGTGGGGTGTGCCAGTGTACATGTCAAGGCGACCAGACCCACATACTATAGTAACAACCGGAAGCATTATGAGACCGTTGATTTGCAATTAAGACTGGACATACACGAGCAAACAAGAAGGCATCCATCAAATTTTTACTAAAAAATAAGTACAGCTTTGTCAGCGCCTCGAGCCAGCCACTTACCAATTTTTGTGCCTGCAGCAATGGTTGTTATTAACGCTGGTTGCTCACTGGGTGCAAGCTAAATAACGCTTTCCATTGGATAGCAGACACCACGTGGGACTACATGGCAATTTCTTCTCCCGTCCAACAGGAATCTATTTCGACTGCTTTTCGCCCAGGAAGAATACTCCAGTTAACTCGGTGGAAAACCTGAAAGCTACGAGGAGACAGGAGTCTCATTCGTTGTTACTTCGTTGTTACTCCATACTTTCCTCTAAAGAGAATTTTCATGCTTTCGCCACCGGCTGACAGAGGATTAGTGGGGGTGGCGGAGGGTTCGGCCCCGTATTACTAAACGTTTAGGACCGATATTTAGGATAGGATTGGGTAGGATCGTCCTACATAGGACAGGGGTGTTGTACTAAAGGTAGGATCCTAGGATTTATCTAGGATCCGCCCTAAATCCTAGGACTGCTATAGAGGTGTCCTACCAGCCTTAGGACGGAATCCTAAACACCACCAAAAATACTGTCTTGCTGCCATGCTTGCAAAGGTTTATTGTGTGTGAATAAATGACAATAATTGATGTCATCTTGAAGAGAAGAAACTATTTTCCCTGAAACTGTTCTTGCCGACCAATTTTTAAAAAGTGGTGCATTTATATAGGGCAGTGACAAATTTGTCTCATAACAGTTAGAGAGTTTTTTGTTGGGGGGGGGGGGAGGGGGCACCAATAATTGTATTGGGGGAGTGTTGCTCCCTGTTTTCCTCTCGACAATAAATGTCGAGATAATCTCAATCAAATAATCTCCATCCTCTTTTTCCTATCTTTTTACCTCTGTGCCTCTGGGTGTATATAATGTAATTTTATTTCCGTTTTTTATAGTTACATTAGGCCTAACTATCACTTCTGTACTTAAGTAATCATTTTCAATCAAACTTCTCTCTCTCTCCTAAGAATCCTTCCCTACCGTAGGATCGTCCTACGGAGGGTAGGATCGTCCTAAGGAGGGTAGGATCGTCCTATGGCGGGTAGGATCGTCCTATGGTGGGATCGCTTTAGTAATACAGAATTTAGGATGATCCTAGTCCTAGAATCTTTCTACCGTAGGATGATCCTATGTTAGTAATACGGGGCCATCCCCCACCTTCCCCAGTTAAATACTAATGTCGTTAGGTGAAGTCTTTTAACTTCTGATTGAAAAGAGTAACATTCAAAATGCTGTTGTTACAAATAAACACATTAATCATAAAGGCATTAACTTTCTAGTGGCAGCTTTCTTCTACTATAGCAGCAGCTGGAACAGTTCTCTGAATTGTCATACATGTTAGTGCATTAGTTGAATGTATATGGAGTAGACTGCCTCAGAGAAGAAGTTGTAGCTTCCCATGAGGGTAGTACTTTCAGAACACTGTTGGGTATTTTGCCATTTATGTCCTTATATTATGAGCTTAGTAACACGTGCCTCCTCTTTGGAATTGTATCATATATTATGCGCCCAATTATGAACTGTTTGAGAGAAGAATAAGTGACACAATTGATCTATAGGCCTACTATATTAAATATGTGAATATTGAATGTATTCTTTGTTGCTTTACGACATTGGTTGTCCATTTATGCGTACCCAGCTGGGTCTTCTGTTATAACTTAATTATAACTTTATAAAATATGCTGAATAGTGAAGGGCTATTGTATGAAGAGAATAACATAGAGACCGGAGGCTTGATGTCCCAGCATCAGACAGACATAATTTTATCAGGTTAAACCGTTCATAAATGAATAAATGGTCGTGGGTAACTGTGATTGGCTTATGGCCACCTCATACTATACGACTTACGACAGTCGGGGGTCTAAAGAGATTTTTCGATAACCACCAAATATTACCTTATTTCTGTCGAGGCTAAAATGCACTTTTTTTCGTTTAATTAAAATTACTCTGATATCCTAATTTATCACCCTGATGAAAAATGAGGGCATCCTTATCTGGGTATCAACACTGCGTCAGTTCTTGGAACGAGGAGAAAGCCTGGTGTTATTGGTAGTTGTGATATGAATATGGACTACAGCTTATGTCTGTTCTAAAGGCCGGAGTCACCCTCCTTCCTCCGGAGACAACTATTACAATTGAACGTGATTATTGTCATTTCTACCATTGTTGGTATTAATACTATCTTATTAAGCTAAACAGGAGATTATACACTCCTAGAACACTAATGTAGGCATGTAAGACCTACACCACACTTATCTTATTTTATAGAAAAACTGCAAGGCTATCTGGCCCCGATCTCAGATTATTACCAATGTAGATACTTATATAACGTGTAAGCTTAGAAGGTGGGGAGTTTGGACAGGAAGAACTGTCAAAGACAGAGGACAGACACCCATTTCCACAAATCATAAACTTTGACTGTACTTGTATTGTATGCAAATGGAAATAAAGTTACTTATATATATTTGGCAACTTTACAAAAACACCCAAAAAATCAATCAGAAACAACAAGCGATCAGCAATTGAATCCTAATCAAGATCAATAAGGATAATGAAATGAGCTTTTTGTATCTGAGTGTGATTCAACTTTGATTCGGATGCCCCATCCTACATCGATCACTCACCCTTTTTTCATCCTTAAAGTGTCACTAAATGGGTTCATGGTCACCTTTAGGACAACAAACTTTATGGATCCATAAGTATATGACACCAAAGTCCCATTGTTTTTACCTCCATTCATGTGTAACTGATAGTCACTCATAGGCTCCAATTTCTTCTTTTTTTAAAAGATTATATTTATACTGGGATTACAAGGACTCCAATGGCCTTGAAATGCAGTCCCATCGGGGGTATCAATGGTGGAGGCATTGTGGCCATTTAAGCCATGTGGTAATTGGTCAAACCTATCTGGCTCATTGTGAAGCAATCTGAAAGCATTGGCATAGGTTCTAGCCTCTTTCTCACGAACCTGGTCTGATTCATTGAGGTCGTTGCCCACTCTAAGAAATACAAAACCTTAGTTGAGAAACCTTAGTTAAAAAGGTCTGTTTAGCACAAGAGGACACTGAGGGTCCTGTGTGACGTCACAAAGTATCACCTGAAATGTACACAACACCTCTCCCGACATGTGTACTATAATTACCCTGCCTTAAACTATAGAAGTTGATTTTCGCATAATATTTTGGGGTTTAGTGACTCTTTAATTACTTCCCCTGAGCTGGTTTTCACGGAGACCAGAGTACTTTGTAGCTTAAACAACATTTATCATCCGTTCCTGAAGGCATACAGGTTGTAAGCCCTCCCACCCACTCACCCACCCTTCAACTATGTTGCACATTTTAATTAATCATATTTAATTTCTGCTTTAAGTCAAATTTAATCTTCATCATAATGTACTCTTTTAGATTTTAAATTTCTATTTCATGGTTACTCAAATAAAATCCAACCATACCGTCTCCTTTATGTTTCCGGAGTTCAACAATGATGCAGCACAATACAGGTCTTTGAGATCAGTTCATTCTTCAGTTTCAGTTTCAGTGGTGACCCAACAACTCCTTTTTATTAAATGTTCGCAACAATTACAGTATCCAGTTTTAAAATTACTTAACATTTTCATCTGGGAAGCCTGTTTGGAGGCTACATCTAAATGACTAACTTAAGAATTGCTAAAATTCCATATTTAGTGTTACAAACATTGGAGAAAAAGACCTGTAAATGAGTGAGGTGGACCGAAAGTGAGAATGTAAACAACCAGCAGTGAACACAGCTTGTTTTTCTGACCTTAATTAATTTCACTATTCTTTCAGCAAAATCATCGGGAGAGGTATAAATTGACGTAAGAGGTGGTTATCTCCCTTGGGCTATGCAATTTCATCTGGGTGCTGTTGCACCCTAACGAAATTGCTCTTACATGGCCCTAAGTCAATTTTGTCTATCATTAACTCCGATAACCGGAAAAAAGGTAACTTATTTCATAGTGCCACCAGAAAATATTATGAAATTAATAAAAAAGACTATGCTCAATGCTATTGGAATCTAAAAACCAGCTTAAGCTACGGGTAGGAATCATCAACCTATCACAATGGTGTTAGACACAGCATAGAATCAACACTGGGCAACTAATGACTGGATGGGATGGGACACTTAATTGCCTTCTGGAATTGACATAGGAGCAGCTATCTTGCATCGGGCACTTGGGGCCTGTTTCATAATCAAACTCTAATTGTGATGTGTTTCAGGAAAATAAGTCACAAGTCGCAAAAAATGGATTTTGAGATACCATCATATTTGAAAGGATGAGATCAAGCAGATTCCAATGATGGTAAACATTAGGACATCTAATAAATATTTCTATCTAAGTTTGATATTTTTATTTCTGAAAAAGAGTTTGCAATATTTTCGGGTGGACGATTACTATTAAAGTAGCTAACTATACTCTATACGATGACATTAAAAATGCATGAATATATTTGATACACCGTCTTAAGATTCAGTACATGTATTCGTAAAGCTTCAATGACCAGCTACCTCACGCAGAAAACCATTCCAAAAAAGTGATCTTGTGAACAAATGACTTTAAAAATTACCAATTTTGCGACTTGTGACTCATTTTCCTGAAGCACATCACAATATGGACTTCCCGGCTAAGCTATTTTTACCCTGCTTTGTGAAATGTATGTATAGCAAATGTGACGTCACAGGAAAATTAGTCATAAGTCGCAAAAGATGTATTTTGAGATGCTATCATATTGGAAAAGATGAGATCAAGCTAATTCCAATGATATTAAACATTAGGACATCTGATAAGTACTTCTATGTTTTTTATGCATGGAAACACATTTAGTGATATTTTTTGCCAATGACTATAGCAAAATAGTTAAATATATTCCTTAGAATGACCTCAGAAATGCATAAATATATTCAATATAGAGTCTTGGAATTTGATACATGTATTTATGCTACTAGCAGGGCTAAGCACCCCAAACATAAGAACATTTCAGCAAAGAAATTTCGTGAATAAAACACTTTGAAAAATATCAATTTTGCGACTTGTGATTCATTTTCCTGGAATGCACCACACATCTTCCTGTCCGAGCACCCCTTATACAGTCTTAGCGCTAGAGTCATTTTCACAGCCCAAATGTGGTTTTTGATAAACGAGAGGTATCAACATGACCGAGTGGACTGACGGGTCTAACCACAACTATGTGCGACTTCAGTGAGGCCTCTGACAATGTATAGTCCAGGCTATCTAATCCCTCACACACATACACATCAAAATAACCAAAACCCCATACAGTTTAGCTTCTAGAGCCCTGTTCTCTGAAACCTTAACCATTTGTGGTGACGTGATAATTAATTTATATACATTGGATCGTTCAGAGAGGCAGGGAGTATGGAGATCATTATCATTGCTGTGGGGCTTAAGCCAGGACTGTATACCTTTGCCTCATTTGACTGAGTAAGGATTTGTTATGAACCACACCCTAGCTGACATTTTAATATGTGTAGAATCTAACTAGAGGATAACATGGATGGGAGTCTACGTTTCTTGGGTAATAGGGTGATTTAGCAACCACAACGCACCAACACAAGACTAACGCATTCAGCCTATTGTCAGTACAGTCTAGGCTCAGAGTTGAGGGAGTCCCTTTAAACTGAGGGGAAGCCTCTCGTGCCAAACCGCAAAATGCCATTAGAATCACATTAGGGCCGCAAAATACCATTAGAATCTCATTAGGATGCCTACTCTTGGGTCCGAAAAAACATTAGCGCAGTAGGCATCCAATCACTAGAATTCCATCATTATCTGATCTGAGAGGCTCTGGGCCTAGACTTGAGTATGCCAAGATAAATGTCGTCAACAGACATGGTTGGAATTAAATGCTATAGATGAATAAAAGATTCTTATGAATAAAATAAAGTATATTACTGTCCCCATCAACCCTTGTTTTTCACAACAGATCATGCACATATCCATATTGATATTAATTCTTGCTTATGAGGAGACTATCAGATGATTAGATTTAGATTTAGAAAACTTTTATTGCAATATTGGTTTGCCATGAAAAGAGGAGGAACTCCCCGGGTAGTGGGAGGTTTTCAACCTCTCCAAAGCGTGATTACATTTGTCTCTTGTAGAGGACAGCATCACCCCAATCATTGCCTGAGGATGATTCTCTACACTGGTTACAGTGGTTTCGAATACATTATGAACAATATGGTTATGTAGTGATTTCGGCCTAGCAAAATACTAGTTTATTAACCAAGTTTGAATCTCGCCAGTCTCAGCGATGGGGAAGTAAAACCAGACACAAAGCTAAGAATACCATGAATATGTTGCTAGACCCAATAAAATTTATTTTAAAAAAAAGCTCTTAAGTATCTCGGCCTTTATTCCACCACACAAACAGTGTCCAACAGTTGATGTCAGACCCAACAAAGGTAACAAGGTACAGGTACATCAAGGTAACAGGTAACTTGAGTACACAGTCACCAAGGGGGTTGGAGGTACAAATACGTGAGTAGGTTTAATGTGATAACAGGTACTAGAAGTTTACACGGAGTCTTACCAGAACGTCCTTAAGAGCTCTGATACAAGTTATGGTAAATAACATGACTAGATAGCATCATCCTGTAATAGTGGAATAATAGAAAATTGCCCATGTAGGATTTGGTGGGAATCTGAAAGGCTGCTTTTGACCAGTTTTACCAAGGCGCATGCATCCACTCACTGCAGCGCCGGTCAAGCCAAGGTTAGTTGATAAACAAACACTCAAGAATTTAGAATTTAGACAAAGTATTCTGCTACCACTTTTAGCAATATCGCTTAATCATAAATCAGTAAACAACAGCTAAGTTGTTCCATCAGCATATAATCTATTCGTGATTGGCACATAAACACATTCACTACAATTATACTTGAATTAGTTACATAATTCAATCATTTAAACAAATTTGGACAGGTGAATGAGCTTTTATATAAAAGTCTTGCCAGATATAAATCGATCTTGATTAAGATTAAGAGATAACAGATCGATTAAGAGATAATAGATGTACTACGCTTCCTAGTTATGATATAAAATGATTTGAATTAATGGAAAGTGTGTCCCAATCATTCCGCGAATATTTCTGTAACATTAGTCATTTCTTTAATTTAACCCTATTAGGGAGGTATATACAGAGGGAGTGGAAGCCATGGGCTGACCGTACAGGACCATGATTGTCAGGGTTGTGTTATCGCTATTGTATACCAGGTGGCGCTGTGGTGCTGCTGAATTTAGACAAAGTATTCTGCTACCACTTTTAGCAATATCGTTTAATCATAAATCAGTAAACAACAGCTAAGTTGTTCCATCAGCATTTAATCTTTGACACATTGGTGGCCCAAGTAAACTTGATTGCCTTCTCCCAGCAATTACAGTCACATAGTTAGAAATAGCTGTAACATTAATTGGCTATTGGATGATTGCTTTTCCCAGCAACACTATAACAGTCTTGAAACTTTTTTGAAACTTAACAACACTATAACAGTCACATAGTTAGAAAAAGCTTTAAAATTTATTGGCTATTGGATGGGGGTGGAGGTGGGTGGACCTCATTCACAGCGTCACAAGCTGTAGTGGCATTATTCTTAACTATTGGGAAACTACGCATGGAACCTGGCTTCCACTCCCTCTGTATACATATACCTCCCTGGCCCTATAAATCATAATATGAGTAAATTTGGTAGGATTGTCTTTGTCATAATAACTTTACATACAGCTTTAAATGCTAAAATGGGGAGGGAGGAATCTATAAATAGGTTTCCCATCTTTGTTATTGCTTCAGATACAAAATAATGGATTGCTGATGTTATTTTTTAGAAAGTTTTTATTTAAGCAAGGTTGCTACTTTGGCATTAGTCTTAAGTAGCGGGATCGGAATTGGGATTCCGATCTTCCTCCCTAGCCTACATTGGTCATACAATTAGTATATTACAATTTTTGAGTTACTAGTAAGAAGAGAGCATTAGGTTTTAATGAATTGATGAAATGATTTGGTGAAGAATGAAATGTGGGAGAGATAGAGTACATTTGTTAGTTACAATAATGATTTCACTCTATACGAGTGGGAATGATATATTCGAAGTTTACAATTTGCTTGAGTTTTAGTTTAGAGGGATAGTGTCACGTTTTTCCTGCTGATAAAATACCGTCATGTTTTAGATTCAGATACCTTCATGATACAATTTAGGATACAATTCTTGGATCTTCCTCTGAATTCTTGTCGGGTATAGGGGAGTTGCATATGCCACTGCGCATGTCTGTTAGAGTGCATCATGGGAAGGATTCTGATGAAATCTGACATACAAATATTTGGCAAACATTTTTATCCAAAATTGCAAGAATGTTTTCACCAATATCGTAGCTTGTGTAAATGATCTATGAAAACCAAATGCATGATGGGAAAGATGGAGGCTTGTGTTATAGAAACATGTACAACATATGGATCCTGACATTCGAGCATTGATAAATATTCAATGCTGAACATGACATGTTTTCTATAGATTTTAGTCTGTACCATAAGTCCCATAATTCCATCAAGATCAAGATTCAAAATGGCGGCAATGCAAATCCCCTATTAAGCACACACTGGATGAACTTTATTGGAATAAACATACCACCTCGACGTCGGGTGTGGCAATGGGTGGGAACTTTAAGACCGCTGCCTGGACCAAGTTATGGGCCACACGTGTTAGGTTTATGTGCGGACATCCACAAATATTTTCTTTTAAACTTTTATTTTAGTGTCTTAATTATAGCCGGAGGAGTGGTTGGCCCATATTGGTGTCTACTTAGGATGCGTATCTGCTAAGTATTTCTTCTGCCTTCCCTCACCGTTTTACGACTTGTATTATCGCCTTTTTATTCTCCTTAGATTGGCAGATTATTGTGACTGTGGCTTCATTTAAATCACTCACAAACATGTTAATTCCTTTTCCAGACTCGTGCGCCATACCATCCCGTCCAGCAGGCGCGGTGCGTAGGCCTAATGGTGAAATGAAGCCATTCGCTGAAGGCCCTCTTCACCCTTAACAACCACCCAATCATCCCCCAAGCACTTATACAGCAGTAGTAACAACTACCTGCCACCTACAACCACTTCTGGGGGAGATTATGATAAACTCGAGTCAACTCTACATCAAAAGTCTACCAAGCATGGATATACTACACTCCAACAGGATGGTCTATGACCTTACAACTTCTTTATCGTCTTCATCAGGTACTGTGTTTAACCGTAGGGAAGAAGCTTCGTCAGTGAATGCAACTCATCCACCGAGTGTCGAATTACCAGATATAACGTACATTATCGTCATGGTGACTGTCTTCTACAGTCTGGTTTTCTTGCTGGGGGTGGTCGGCAATCTGCTGGTGATTGTTGTGGTGACACGAAATGTGGACATGAGGACGCCCACCAACTGCTTCCTCGTCAATCTGAGCGTGGCCGACCTGCTCGTATTGCTCGTCTGCATGCCCTCGGCGCTTGTGGAGGTGCTCGCCCGGGACGCTTGGCTGCTCGGGGAATCCATGTGTGAGTACCTCTATTATACTGTCATAATCCTTGTTTTTCTAGACACAGTTAGATGCAGTAACATGTGGTGGCTTCTAGGGTAGGAATACATGAATGCGTTTTTCTTTTTACTGGAGAGTTTTACTTGGAAATATCCAATGAGGTTTGTCGGTGTAGAACTTTATATCACTTCTAAAGTACTGAGGATTTTTACTACGATGTTACATAATAAGAGCGACACTTACATGACAATAGAGAGGCTTATATTTCAGAAATAATCAACTAAGATTACATACGACTATCATGATTAAGAACCATATGGTTATTTTATGGGTTTAACATACAATAAAAACGTATGATGACAATTTTAGTAATAGAGGGACAAATTTACGTATGCGGTTCGGCGCCGTGCGTCTTTACAGAGGGTCAAAAGGAAACGATTTTTCATAAACTCTTATATAAATACCTCGGTTCCTCATTGCCATACCTCGTGTTGTTTCTTATTGAATAGCTCTCTCTTTTTCACTCCTTTCTTCTCTCTCTCTTTCCCCCTCTCTTTCCTCCATCTCTTTCCATTCTCTTTCGCCCTTCTCTTTCCACACTCTCCCTCTCTCTCTTTCGTCCTCTCTCTCCCCCTCTCGCTTTCCTCTCTCTTTCCTCCTCTCTCTTTCCCCTCTTTCTTTCCTTTCTCTCCCCTCTCTCTTTCCCCTCTCTCTTTCCTCTCTCTCTTTCCCCTCTCTCTTTTCCCCTCTCTCTTTCCTTTCTCTCCCTCTCCTTCCTCTTTCTCCCCTCTCTCTTCCTCTCTCGTCCCAGTCTCTTTCCTCTCTCTCTTTCTCCCTATCTCTTTCCTCTCTCGCCCTCTCTCTTTGCCCTCTCTCTCTTTCCTCTCTCTTTCCTCTATCTTTCCTTTCTCTCCCCCTCTTCGCTCCATCTTTCTTCTATCTAGGGAGGGAATACATAGATGCGTTGTGCCTGACAAGTTGTTGGAACTTTTCAATAAGGTATACAAGTGTAGTGTTACTAGCCTAATGATTCATATTTGAAGAACTCTCTCTTTCTTTTCTCTCCCTTTCTTCTATCTTCGCACCCCTATCTCTTTCCTTGTCTTTTGCTCTCGTTCTCTCTTTTTTTCCCTCTCTCTCTCCCTCGCTCTTCTTCTTCAGGTCTCTTCTTTCACTTCCCTCTCTCTTATTCTCTATCTAACTGCCCGTTTCTCCCAATATTTATAAGTACACACACAAATGTAAAATGTCAATTATATATATCATGAGTGTGAATTTTATTTAAATCAGAATTTTACTTCAGATTCCACACATAAAGTCTCTCTCAAATGAAATCCCATAATGAATAAATATCTGATATCACACGTTAAATGTTTAAATTTTCAGTTTCTACGGAAATGAATTTCTTGGTTTTATCTTATTAACCCTAACCCCTGACTTTCTTCCTCAAGTCCAATGACACAAACAAATGAGAGGTATTTGCCTGAGGCAGACCACCTTAATAGGGGATTTGCATAGCCGCCATTTTGACTCTTGATTCGCATGGAATTATGGAACTAATACAATCTATAGAAATCATGCCATGTTCAGCATGGAATATTTATCACTGCTGTAATGTTAATATCCATGTGTTTTACATGTTTTCATGACACAAGTCCCCATCTTTCCCATCATGCATTTGGTTTTCATAGATCATTTAAACAAGCTAGGACATTAGTGAAAAGATCCTTCAAACATTGGTAAAAGTGTTGCCAAATATTTGTATGTCAGATTTCATCACAATCCATCCCAGAATGCACTGTGACAGACATGCGCAGCGGCACATGAAAGTCCCCTATTTTCCCATTTCCAGTTTGATGAACAGATCCTGAACCCAAATAAGCTATTAGCAAGTGTCGCACCCCATAGTTAATCATCTGCCACTCCTGAGTGGCCACAATCTGTGCGGCTGTATAGAAAAGTAATGGCAACAATGAACATTGTTATGCTGGGTATAATGGGAGAATTCTTTTCCATTCCACCCATATTTAAGCTTAATAGATGTTTGATATACAGCTCTGTCCCTGATTAGTCTCAACATTACCCCAATTGTTGTGCAGCGAGGATTCATGTGCTATCAACGTCCCCTGATGATGAATAGAAGATTGCCTTTCTGATTGGAAATTGGCTGCTTATTATTGCTTATAATTGGGTTCAAAAGACACCATAGCCTGACTTGTATTCTTCTAGGTGATTTATGTGTTGTTAATTTAGTACATCCAACAATTCGAAAAGGCCATGACATATGTGCATTAAATCTCAAGACATTGCATTGTATATATCCTTGCGTTTTGAAGGTTATCATATAGAGTATATTACAGGATTAATCTCTGCCTCTCTCCCTCTTTCTGTTCCTGTCTCTGTTTCCCTCTCCCTCTCTCTCACACCCTATTATCATCCAGACTGATTTGTTGAGGTCTTCTTTAATGCTGGTTCTCTGGTGAAGTGGTTAGGACGCTTGCTTGTGAACCCGAAGCTTCTCAGATCGAACCCAAGCATGGGCAAGTTTTTTTCTCTACTTTGGCATCAGTGATTCTGCACTACTGGCCGTCATGCACTAATGGTCGCCCCAGCTTGTTTGGCAGTGGCCGGGGGCCTGGAATAGGGGTCTTAGGGATTAGGAAACTTCTCCTAATCCTTTAGCTTTCTCAGGAAATAACGGCAACTGGTAGATTAGGCCCTTTTGAAGGACTGTTTCCACGGTTTACTCATAAAATTACGAAATCGGCGTTTAGTGTGTACTCCTTAGGATAATCTCAGATATGCATTGATATTCAAAACGCATTCACGAAATGTGGTACATGTATTCATTCTATTAGCTGTCCTAATAAGCGCCCGATTGATGAAAACATTGTGAGCAAGGGTTCTTGTGAATAACGCACTTTGAAATGTGTGTTGATAGAGGCCTAAATGCAAAACGAAATCGTTGATGTAAGGTACTGATATATGTAACATGATCACTATTGTTTAAATTCTTATTATAGAGAAGTAAAATCTCTCTCGGATTGTCATGAAGTAATGAAGTTAATCGATAAACTTGTAAGGAGATGAGACATATCACATTGTGAAAATCTACCTAATAAAAATGTTTAAACTTTTTTTAAAAAAATAGAAGTTTCCGACTTGTGACTCATTTTCCCGAAACACATCACAAATTAGAAGGACAATTCACAAGTCATGTAAAGCTATAAGAAGCAATCAAAATGTCAGGACACAGTTGGTCCGACCCCTTTTAGACGAGGAGCAGAGAAAGGGGCAGTTATTCAGTCATATTCCTCACGGACTGGAATATGGCATGCAACGGCCACCGGACCTAAGTGGGCCTATGGAAGAAACTGCTTTATGTCTCAAGCAACAAGACCCAAGAGGTTAACGGCCTTCAGAAGGTCACAACATCCACCCACATATGAAGCCATGTTTGATCCTAACATGAAAGTCTCTATCCTGTATTTAGAAGAAGTTCCATATTCTTAAGTAAACTCAGGGGGATATCCATCCTTTGTAAGCAGGGGTCTGCACGCATTTTGAGTTCCAGGGGGGAAACAATATTAATTGTAATAATAGTAGTTAATTAATAGTAAATGTTATAGGTATATCTAGGTGTAATATGAATGCATGATAACTTTTGTCCCAGTTATTATTCATGAACGAAATGAAATCACTGTTGTCAAACTGTCAGGATATAAGATCTGTTAAAAAATGAATAAACGGAAAAAGAATAATGCTGAGATGATATGTGACAAAACATATGATTTACCAAAATCGATTTTTGTTGTTGAATCGAGCAATTTCACTAACAAATAAAACAATATTGCCTGCAGTTGGTAGTAATGTAGTTAAATCTACTCCATAGGATCGCCTTTGAAACGCAAGAATATATTTAATACACTGTCTTGAAATTTGGTACATGGAATAATATGATTTAGAGCGCCAAGCCTTTCAAAAATGAAAATATTCCAACCAAGAGATTTTGTGAATAAAAAACTTAGGAAAATATCAATTTTGCGACTTGTGATCCTTTTTCTGGAACACACCACAGTAATATGATATTATTATAGACGACAGATTCGAATTTCTACCACTGGATTATTTCCGATATGAAGTAGCTATCAGCTCTTGATTTCCCAAAGGATTTTTGTAATATAGAATCCGGTGACGGTAAAATAATACTCTTTCACAATCAAGTTCATTTCCCGACACCAAATGCAAGGCTACCTGATTCACGTCTAGTTCCATATTCGATGCCCTCTTATCATCGCTTGGAAGCTGGTAAGGTTGTTCCCACACGGTGGCCATCTAAGTTTTAAGATTAGCGTTATTTTACAATGGGAGTACGTTGTGTGTCGGGTGGGGGGTGGGGGGTGGGGGATGTACAGACAGTGCTCTGATCGTAAAGGCAATATGGTCTATGATGGTGGCAGTTCTAAACGTTAATTAATTAATAGGGGATTGACATATAGTCGCCATTTTGACTCTTATTTTGCATGGAATTATGGGACTAATGGTACAGTCTAAAATCTATAGAAAACATATGTTCAGCATGGAATATTTATCTGTGCTCTAATGTCAATATTCATGTGGTATACATGTTTCCATAACACAAGTCTCCTTATAATGGTGTCCATCCCCCCACCTGTCTTTCCCACTCCCCTGTATAACAAAGATAACATCTCAAGAAGCCACTGTTATCTTGTGGAGGTAGGACTATCAAGAGATGGCGTAGCCTAACAGTGTAACCCCGGCTTGCGCGATTATCAATGTCCCAAAAATAATTAAATGTGTACTTAATATTCTACAATAGTTATGTGGGAAGGCTTTAACTTGTGTAAACTTGGCTAGTAAAGTTGACATCGGCTCAATAAAGGGGACAGCACTCTATAGTCTTGCTTGTAGAGCCTTACAGCCATCTTGTTTTTACACGTCCCATGTGTTAGGGCGTGTTTAAGCGTGTTTCCGATTCATATAGCTGAAAACTAGGTGGGGAGGGGTAACAACTTTTTTTAATATTATCTTTTAAAAATTGTAGATACTACCTTCTAGGAACTGAAACAAATGTCTATTTTGTAATAATATTTCTCCGTATACTTCCAATGGAGAAATACTTAGGGAGAAAACGGACCAACGGGCCCTAGCTGGGGGTATGATGCAACACTTATGATGAATGATATTCTTCTCAATGAAAGCATGAATTCATAAATGTTGAAAAAAGACTAGGTTCATTAGTGGATAGACCAGGTTGAAATATTTCTCGGGCCTATGTCCATTAGAGGAACTGTTTCTTATTAGACTATTCTTCTAATTAGAGTGGGTAATTAGTTCCTCATCCTCCCAAGTGTAATACGAAAAATTCTCTCTTCCTAATTGACGTTCATTATAGAGGTGATGCCATTTTGTGTTTCAGAGAAAAATCGATTGACAGAACTTATTAATCACAACTAAGTTTCCAGGTTCATAATTTGGGGACTTCAGTTGTAATTAATGTACTGCTCTCTCTCTATATATAGGGTATTACTGAGTTTTATGGGAATAGATTAAATACATCAGTTCTACACTAATTGCTATCAATTAAACCTCCCTATCTCACATATTACCCTTTCCTCCTCTCATCCCTCACCCCATCCTCTGCACTGCCAACCTCTAACGATACAGTCCATCACCCACTTCCATTTCTTTACCTTTCTTTACAAAACAACCCATTACATACTCAAGTAAAACATTTTTAAAACTACCTACTTTTGGACATTTACAAATTTAACCTTTCCCCAATACCACCTTATTTATGCCTTGCCAATTTTCTTTATAATGTGTCCAATATGGAATGTTGTGCCTGTTAATATAAGAAGGTTGGAGGACATTAAGAAGTTATGTTCTGAATCGTTTAGAGCCACTGATGGTATTTGGGCTATTCCAGATCCAATGGCCTTTTGTTGTGAATGAAAATGTTTGGATAATATGTCTTGAGATGGGGATCTGCTCGTGCGAATACATTTATTGGAATATCAGAATTACTGGAAAAATTAGAAAAAATTGTTAGGATTGTCATGATGTTGCACAACGCGCTTGTGTTTGTTTTTATACATCTATGTATTTTATTTATTTAATTTTGTTCTATTTTTTCAAATTTTTATATATAACAACATTTCATGTGAGATAACATCTTTACTAGACATTCGTAGATATATGGTAATATTAGAGACAGCAAATTCTGAGAATAATGTACTTGTTACACAATGCTTTTGACTGAATAAAAATCTTTAAATACAATACAATATCGAGAATTATTGTCTGAAGAAGAAGAAAGGAGGAAAAGGCCAAGCAATCAGACACTTTGATTTAACTACTCATCATGAGCCTAACAAAGCTTCCAGTTGATATTAGGCCAGAAATAAATAAGTGCGTTTCCGATTTACCGCCCCCCCCCCACACACACACCTAGAAAAAACCTTGCCCTACCTAACACATTTTTAACCATACCGGATTCTTTTTGGATTTGTTAACAAAAAGCTAATAAAAGCAGGAAAACAGGTTTTCCTAACCCGGAACTGTCGGAAAGCTCATTTCCCTTGTTTAAAACAACTATTGTTATACAATAGACATTTTTTTTAGTTCCTGGAAGGTTTTCTATAAAACACACCTATTATTTGTTTGGCCTAACCTTAAGTCACAGGCTTACTAACAACTTCATTTGACAGAAAATATTGTTAATCACCGTAATGGACAAGCAATCATCTCCACCCAGACTTATTGCTATATCTAGCCAACCAGACACACCCACACTCCTGATATATATGGGTCAGATCGTCAGAAAATGCATAATTCCACTAAAATAACTCAAATTTAAGACAGAAATAAAATTCAAAATACAGTTCAACCAAACTGGACAGATCCCTTGTATCAAGGCAATACTAAACATACTCAGATACACCTAGTGTTTATCATTTTTCAGTCTAATTTAACAGAATTTACTAAATGTGTAGATCTGCCGATTGTACATGTTCTGCCGACCTGACCCATATCTATACTAATGTCAAGAACGCTGTTTGACATGGCTGTAGGACACGAATTTATGGTACCACTATTAAAGTGTCGGTGGAAGGCAAACTATTTTTGTCTTTCTTTTTTTTGAGCCAGGTCTTGACTTATCTTCATGTGGTGGTCCCAGTGCCTGCAGGGAATGTCGCTACTATATATGTTGCTATTTCTGGGTCAGATCATCAGCAAACGTACAACTGGCCCTCACCAATCCTCTAAAATAAGCCAAAATTTAAGACGGAAATGTGATTCAGATACAGTTCAACCTAACCAAACAGATTTTTTGAACCATTGCAATACTAAATATACTCACATATACATAGTATTTATAATGTTTCAGCCTAATATATCAGAATTTACTAAACGTGTAAAGCTGGCGATTGTGCATTGTCTGACGATTTGATCCATCTATTTGTAATTGCGCTATCATAGCGTCTAGATACCAGACTGCAATGATTGATAGGCATGCAATATCCCAGGTTTAGAATATGTCTTTGGGAATATGTTTGTCGCTTTTAGACCCCATATACCGGTCACTAATAGGGGTCCTCCACTAAGGAAAACCTTGTCAAAGACAAGTCTTATGTCTCTCAGACAAGGTGTATTTCCATGTCTTAACGTGTCTCTGACAGAAAATCTCCTAGTGGAGGAGCGCACTAAGACACTGTCACTGACAATTTTCACTTGTTTTCACTTGTCTTTGCAACGTCAAAAAAATCAAATCATTTTGATTTTCGAAAAGACTTGTGTCACATCTCAGAGACACAAGACATGCTGTCTTGCAGTGGAGTAGCTTCAAATAGTTGTCTAAGACAACTTTTCACAGTTGACCTAGTGCTCTAAATTCCCTCAGCCAATCACATGCCTTGTTACAATGCACGTGCAAGCCTCATGACGCATCGAAATGTTAGGGGCCTACTGCTGTTAGAAATGTGATAAATGAGGACTTTGTGGGTCGAAATTCAATCAAATAAAGAACTATTTATTTAAGATTCATCCAAAATATTTAAAAGGAGATATATAAAAGGCGTGTGTAGGCCTAATTCCATGCAACTTAAATAACTTGAGCCTCAGAGGTCTGATCAAAGTAGGCCTATGGGTAAGTTGGTGGGGGAGAGGGATCGTAGTATACCTGGTTTGCTGGTGTGGGTGATGTGGTTGGTATTCAAGGAATGGAATAAACCTTTGTCTTGTAATAGTTGATTTATTAATCACAAGCTTTCGCCCGAAGTTTGGGCTTCATCAGGTGTTAAATAACATTGCAATTGAGGGGGCTTAAGTACAAAAATATGTAGTCGGACGATACATAGCTGCCCGCACAGAATGGTGGTGTTGCATTGCTAGCCGCCATGAAAATACAAATTTGTAACATATATAATATGATTAGAAAGTGTAGAAATTACACTTTACAAACTTGTGGTCCTTTTCTTGGATAGTAATGCAAATTATACATAGAGATCAATGATTTATACTCATAGATACTTTGATATTACTCAGATACTCGGTTCGTTGTTTTGTTATTAGATGGTATTTCAGTGGAGATAATATAGTTATCTTTTCTATTCAGGAGAGTATGTGATATTGTATTTACTCAGTGTCTTTTCAAGATCAAAGTATGGGTATTCTCACATTTTGTACCTATATAACTCAAAGTGCTCAAATTAAGATAAAAAATAATTGATGCATAATGGCAACGGGCATTATCGAAAATACACTAAAAATATGAAATGTATTGTTTATCCCGTTCCTATGGAAACACTAAGATAATTTGTCTCAGATATCTGAATATAGTGGTCACTGAAAAGAAAGGCTTGTTGGAGACAACCACTTTCCTGTCAGTGACTTTGTCTCAGATAGAATTTGCTAGTGGAGGAGTGGGCGAATCCATGTCTAAGACAAATTCGGCGGGATGAGTTGTACAGTTAAAACAATGTTGTAAGGACCTTCTCCACTTAAAATATTTGTCTCAAGCTTTAGAGTTTTGTCACAGATGGACTGGAAGTTTTTCTTAACACAATGTCAGTGACAAAAATCTCCCTAGTGGAGGAGCCCTATAATAGTTGATAGACGAACTGCCTGTAATGTGAGGTTGGAGGTAGAGAAGCAATACTGACCAGGTAAACTAGAGACTTTGTCAATGAAAATGAGACCACTTCATTCATGGTAAACAGATTTCAGTGTGAAAGTTTCATTTCCATGCATAAAGTAGAAAGACGTGCAAAAGAAGACATCATTTTGTCAATATTGTTTATGCTAATTTGAGCGGCAGTAAATCAGAATGTTATTGAAATGTGCTTCCTGAGTGGCAACCAATTTTAGTGAAAGTCAACCAATTAGAAAGTCAATTTGCTGTTTATTGTCCGTATGTATACGTATATGTCATGCCTGAAGGAGTGAGCAAGCCAAATTGAATGGCGGACATTTCCATAATTTTTTACACATTTCCACGAATTTTCAATGGCCATTTTAAGTACCTTATGAAGTTAATATCCTCAAAACAAAGATAGTAACCCTTGCATGTATCTCTTAGATTAACCGCCCAAACATATTATACAAAGATTAGAACAATCTGTATAACCTCAACCTTATGCATTTCTATGACAACAATGCAAGTGGGCGGGGGGCTTACATTGTGTTCCGATCCATAAATGATAATTGTAAACACTGCCTAGTATTGTGCAGCAACACTTTCACCCATGTATCTATAGCCACATGATATAGTCTGTCCGAAAATACACGTGATTCCTTAGTCCCTTTAAGAAGAGGGAAAAGTAGGGGATTTTTTTACTTCTATTTATGACAAGGACCTGTCAACCCTTTGCCTAGCGAACCGCTCTTTGCAATCAACCATGGGGAAACAGGGCCACAGAATAACCAGCTCTTCCTTCCATCTAAGTAAAACACCAGCTGCTGCATATGAAACAGAGACAGTACAATACAATACAGCTGTATATTTGGCCATGGTCGATCGCAAAAACGGCAACTCAGGGGGCAAAGGGTTTGAAGTTAAAAGTCCCCCCTTTTTTCTCTTCTTAAAGGAACTAAGGAATCCCATGTCAACTACTTTCGGATCAGACTATACATAACCTTCATTCCCTGGTAATTGGGGATTTGTATACATGTGCCATTGTGCATGTATAGGTTTCAGCGAATGCTGGGATAGATTCAGTATACATCTGATATACAAATAATTTGAAACTTTTAAGATAGCATAAAAGTTGCACATATTCTGGCTTTGCTCATTGTAAGGGATCCTCTTTCAGATTCCTCAAATGTATACCATTATGAAATGGTGTTATCAAAGTTGTTTACTTAATGATTTATAACCATTCTTCACTTCAATAGGGGATTTGCATAGCCGCCATTTTGAAACTTGATTCGCATGGAATTATGGTACAGTCTAAAATCTATAGAAAACATGCCATGTTCAGCATGCAATATGTACCTATGTTCTAATGCCAATATCTATGTGTTATACATGTTTCCATAACACAAGCCTCCATCTTTCTAATCATGCATTTAGTTTTCATAGATCATTTATACAAGCTCTGTTATTGATGAACACATTCTTGCAATTTTCGATAAAAATGTTGCCAAATATTTGTAAGTCAGATTTCAACAGAATCCATCCCAGCATGCACTGCAGTAGACATGCACAGTGGCACATGCAACTCCTCTATTGTACGATCCCAATTTCCTTCCGTAGCAAGAAACTGATAATGGCGACCCTGTGACTTATGGGAAAGGGAAGCCATTTTTGCCCCGGTTACAATAGTGTGTGCCGTTAATCGTGTCTCTCCCCTGACAGCTTGTTACGCTCAGCATGCCCCTAGATAGTCAGCCCGCTCAACTATGAGAAAAGGTTCCTGGCCAGGACTCCATTCACGCAATCCACAATGAAAATGTTTTATGGATATTGTTTATTCTTCTACATTCATATATTGGCATCAGGAATGATTGTGGAAAAACGCTAGGGGGAACTGTTGCCTCACATATAGGGAAAAGACATTAGCAGATTTATCTTCTAAATGCGACACAATTTGAATGTCGGTGACACGCATTAATGGAATGGATGTGTTATTTCTGGTCAGAGTTTATATCACAATAAACAATATGGATGTGGCAATCGTGGTTAAAATAACTTTATAGCTTATAGCATTATATATCAAGGTTTATTGTATAGGCACACAAAACCTGATTCAAAGAAATTGTTGCGAACATGAATAGTTATTGCTATCCAATTAACTCTAGCAAAACACACCAAATTGAATGAATAAGGACTTTCAACTTGAAGAACTACAATAAAGACATCATCGAAACTTCATTAAATAATAGACACTAATCAAAGAAACTGACCCACCTGCACGAAGATATAAAAATATACAAAGGAATGAATAGACATTGATTATATAACTATATTTATTTCATTTAATTCTTTTAGGGTCATCAGGAAAAACTATTTGTAGAGGATGTTTCACCCTGTTTTGATATGATATTTGTATATATGTCATTGTAACACTGATATCATATATGTATGAAAAGTATTGAAATAAGAAATACAATAATAATATTCAATCCATCGAGCTAAAGTGCTATATATTATATGTTATATGAAGTAAAGTTAATTCCACAAAATTGCTCGACCTTTGGTATTATAAGGAATAGAACAAGGTCACTGAACGATATAACCTTCTCGGACCTTCTCCCTCTTTTTTTGAGCCTGAGACACATTTAATTCCTCCCCAGCAGAGATCTAACAAACAGGGTGGAGGCCCTTTCTCCCACATGCTCCATTGGGCATTATTTACCCTGCTCCTAAAGTGACATAGGCTGGTCATAACTACACCAAGCAAGGCCTCCCAAAGCCCTAGCAAACATGGCAAGTAACGAATAACTTGATTAGGACCGGCCGCCGAGGAAAACCTGTGTAATACAATTCTAACTGGGTGAGAACGTCCGAAAATGTACAATTCACCTTCATCAATCCTCTCAAATACCCCCCATTGAATAGAAAAGTGACGTTCAAAATATGGTTTAACCCAACCAGTGAGATATTCTTAATCAACACAATGCAAAAGATACTCTGATGTACCCATTATTTATGGTATTCCAGTGTAATTTAGCAGAAGTTGTCGAATTTGTAGAGCTGCTGATTGTACGTACATTTTCTCGAAATCTGACCCAACTTCTTTTTCCGACTTGCCCTGCAATATTTATACGAGTGGAAAGGCAGAGATTTTGCAAGTATTTCTTTATGATCTATTTAATGAAACAAGAGCGCCGGTGTGAATTGAGCAGGGCATGGGATTTTATTGATGAACTGTTTGATGCGCCTCTGAGGCGTCTTCATCTTCTTATATTATTCCTTTCTTCGATAGTGTATGGATCGCTATCACCGAGTCTCCCTTGGAGAAAGGTGTTGGAATGATGTTACATGTTTCAGAGATCGACCAGCAGCTAGCAGATCTACTCCCTCTTCGTAGCTGAGTGCTCTAGTCAAATATTGGATGTTGTCGTTTCTGGACATCCATAGAGATGTATTTCTGCGAGGGCCTCTGCGCAGTAGACGGTCATTATTCTGTATTTGCTGAAGAGTAACAGATAAAAGTGGTGTAGACATGTGATGTGTTGCAGGAATATCAGTCACAAGTCGCAAAATTGATATTTTTCAATATATTCTATTCACAAGATTTCTTTTTTGGAATGTTCTGATTGTGGTAGGCTGAGCATGTTGAATACATGTACCAAATTTCAAGACAGTGTATTAAATAAATCCATGCGTTTTGAAGGTCCAACATAAAATATAGAAACACTTTTATCGATCTTAGATGTCCTTAATATTTACCATCATTGGAATCGGCTTCATCTAATTTTCAAATATTAGGGTATCTCAAAATCCATTTTTTGCGACTTGTGACTCATTTTCCTGTAACACATCACATATAACAGTAGTATAGTATGATTATTAAATAATGAGCAGAATTAAACTTTAAGACCTCAATACCAAAAGTGACAGGGCCTAGGTACATAGAATCTGTGGACTGGAGCAGGGTCATAGGTCAAACACCAGGATGTTGGTAATGGACTCATTATGATTGATCAATCAGGAACTTCCGGTCCAACACGTCAGGAGGAGACGGGTCCATTATTTAGGAAGCAGGGATGATGGATATTGTGTATGTATACAATGCACTTTTTGTGTTGGGGTTAGAGCAACACAAACCCTTTTAGCACGACCATGGCTTTATCGTTTCTGGGGTATTTACTTGCTTGCAGTTATTGATCTAGTCAATCACAAAAGCCTCTAAATCACGGTGCAGGTATTGCCCAACTGACGCTAATTTTAACACGATATTATGATGTTTTCATCAGTACAGTCTAGGTACAAACCCTTAGATCAGATAAGAATGGTATGTCAGTGATTAGACGCCTACTTCGCTAATCGGTTTCCTTGCCTAGGACTCTGCGTTCTAATGGATTATTATGACATTTTGCAGTCTTAATGGAATTATAATTGCACTTTGAGGTGTAAGGCGAGAGGATTACCCTTCGTTGCAAGGGATTTTCTTCACAGTTATTCATATCACTAATGATTTAACGATACTAATAAATCATATAGGGATATCAATAATAGATTGTGTTCACAGTTATTCATATCACTAATGATTTAGCCATATCAATAAATCATATAAGAATATCAATAATAGATACGTTTTTACTATAGATCAACAAAGAAATGGTTTATGGTTGTATCTAGCTGCCAGATAACGAGGCGGAACTAATCTACCAACAGCTTTCGATATATTTATGATTAAAGAGATAAGGGAATTGTTGGCTTAGACTATACATGTGCATTTGTTTATGGAAACGTGAGTACAATTAGGAAACTTGTTGAATTTCTGTACACTTTATCTCTCACCTTTATAAATGTTTTTTTAATAACAAGTAGCCTATTTGGATGGTCACTAAACGGGTGAAGGACTCTTCTCCTTCCCCATAGTTATATCCTAACAGGATATACAAAGGAAAGAGATCTATTTCAGTTACATGATCACCATGGTATATATGATAATTACCGTAAAAAATAGCTGGCCATAAGGACATAATTATAGTAAGAGAAGTTTTACGCATAGCGATGCATTGCGAAATTGCCTAAGTTACAGTGAGTTATACTAGAGGATATACAAATATTGCCGAACTCCCCTCCACCCATTCCACTCCCACCCCCACCACACACAACCCCAACCCCCAGTATATATATACCCAGAATCGCTTGCTCAGTTGACAATACCGCCTGAGGGACCTGTCCCATTGCAGCTATGTGTCCATTCGTGCGAGAAGAGTCTCTTACAAAACAGGAGGAATACGACGATATAAATAAAGAGAAGGTGAAATGGAGAGGATAGTGGGCGTGCTGATAACCCAGGGATTCCATGCACCTACCTGATATAGAAGCCAACTGCAATTACCTTTCTCTTCATTCTCCGGAATGACGCAAATGGGTAAATCATGTGGTAAAGCAAGCTCATAACATTCAAGATAATCCTGAAATGATACCGGATCCAATTAAAAAGCTAATGAATGGAGGAATTTCCCCTCACACTCATGTTGCTTTACCTCATCTCAAGCATATTGTTGGCCAATTTGTTTGCCATGTAGTGAGGAGAATTACTGCTGATGGAAGCTAAGTGCTATGTGTTCTTAATCATCATAGCCTGAACCCCTGAAGCGATATAATGAGAGATCCATTTCCCTACATATATGTTTTAATTGAAATGGGTATTATGTGGTATGGAATCTCATGAAAGCCATTAGGTCGGGGAGATAGCTCCGCTCATTTTATGGCATAATATCTATATAGGGAATTTTATGAAAGAAGCAAAGAAATAGAATGAAATGAAAACTGCAATTTCACAAATAACTATAAGCATTAGTATTTTGATATATTTCCATAGACTGAGTTCGTATTGATAAAGAAAACAGCAATGAATCCTTTATTTTAAACATTCTGCCTCTCAGTGAAAGGAGGGAAAGACATATTATTGAGCCAGCTAAAGGTCAGGGAAATGTAGACAAAAGAAAACTCATTACCAGAAGCCATGCTGGAGGTCGCAGAAATCGTGAGACAATAGCTTCAAAAACTCAAAAAAAAAATGCAAAATTGTGTCATATACAAATGCAAAATTTGATGGAACAAACTCGAGACAATAAAGTACAGGATTGCTTGTATTGCATATGTTAAGAATAATCTTGGATGAATGTAATTGAAGTTGGGAAGACAGCATCATCATAATATTTGTAGTCTTTTTCTTATTTTCTATTTCTCATTGATATTGCATATTTAGTCAACTTTCTTCACAACGTTAGAACATCATGATTATACATACTGTGTAACACATGTACATGAGAACTGTTCACTGTTCACTCACTGTTAACGTAGAGTAAGTAAAAGTAGATGAGTAACAAAGGGAAAAAAACAAGAAATCCATGGTCTGAAAGATATCTTTTGAGATGACCACGACCTGCGTGTCAAAACATTCTTATGGCAAATAAAGAATTCTGTTATCTTAAATCTAAAGGGAATAGTATGGAAAAAGCAAAGAAATGAAATAAAATAAAACGTGCAATTTTACAGATACTTAAGCTTTATTATTTTGAATATTTCCATAGATTGAGTTCTATTTTGGTCTATTAAAGCACGTATTAATAAAGAAAACAGCAACGGATACATTATCTTTCATCTCAATGAAAGTCCCAATGAACCTCCTGCCTAACCAATATAGTTGGAAGTATGCTTGACGTGTATTCATGCTTCAATCAATAATTCAGTATTTGTCAAGTCAAAGACATTCATTATTGAAACCATTATTTCTTAACTGTGCTTCATACAGCTGGTACTGAGACTCTGGAGAGAAAAAATGGTTTGCTACCCATATATAAATCAAAACAAATTAAGTGACAACAATTTACGGTGTCATTCATCATTTGGCTCAGCGTGTAGTACAAAGGCATACTGATTTAAGCAGGGATGGCACTTCCGGGTGCGTTTACTATAAGAAAACAACATTACTAAGTCACAATTAGCAGTACCTCCGGGACCTCCTTCGTGCAGGGCAGTGAGTGTTTGTGATGTGTTGCAGAAAAATGAGTCCCAAGTCGCAAAATTATTGTCATTTTTCAAAGTGTTTTATTCACAAGATGTATTTGTGGGAATGTTCTCATTTTTGGGGTGCTTAATGCTTTTGTAGCATAAATGCATGTACCATATTTCAAGATAGTGCCTTATATATATGTGATGTGTTACAGGGAAATAAGTCACAAGTCACAAAATAGATATTTTTTAACAAGATGTATTTGTGAGAATGGTTTATTTTTGGGGTGCTTAACATTTTTCGTAGCATCAATGCATGTACCGAATTATAAGGCAGTAGATTGAATATATGAATTGTGATTCATTTCCCTATAACACATGACAGTTTAGGACCCAACCCTCGCAGTCTTAGTGTAAGAAAACCTGAAGTTGATTAGCAGCACTGCAAATGTATGACTTCACCAAATTGAAACTACAGCCCCAAAACACATTTGGTATTCATGATAGAAGCCACTGATCAGAAAGTAACAAGAGTTTCCCAAGTTGGAAGCCACTGTTCGTTTAGCCGTAGCTTCATAAAATATGTATATGTGATGTGTTATAGGAAAATGAGTCACAAGTTGCAAAAATTGGATTCTGAGATATTATTATATTTAAAAAGATGGGATCAGGCTGATTCCAATGTTGGTTAACAGTATAGGGCATCTAATAGGTATATATTTTATGTTATATATATTTATTTTTGAAAAGAAACGTTTGCAATATTTTTGGGTGGATATTCATCAGTGAAGTAGCTACTCATACTCCTATGATGACCTGAGGAATGCATGGATATATTTAATACACTGCCTTGAAATTTGATACATATCTTTATATGACTTAAAGCGCTAACCCTTCAAAAATTAGAACATTCCAACAACGAGATTCTGTGAATAAATCAATTTGGGAAATATCATTTTTGCTACTTGTGACTTATTCTCCCGGAACACATCACATTATCTGTACCTTCAGGGGGAACCTAGCGGGTGTCAGAGACTCTCTAAGTATAGGAGACAGGACAACCCTCTCGAGTGAATACATTAGTGGGTCCATCACAATACATGGAGGCAGTGACCGATGACCCATCGTGCTTACAGGCAATCTACTACCATTGAACATTACTGGTTACTGTGTATGGAAATGCAGATGTCCAGTCCTGACATCCCGGCAAATAGAACAGGTCTATTCGCTGCTGGCGGAGGAGAAATTTCATTCAGAAGCAGGGCAAAAATGTGATGTGTTACAAGCAAATGAGTCCAAGTCGCAAATGTTTTGGATTTTGAGATACCATCATATTTAAACAGATGAAATCAAACCGATTCCAATGATGTCAAACATTAGGACATCTAATAAGTATTTCTACATTAAATTTTGATATCTTTTTTTAAAAAATGTTTGCAATATGTCTGGATAGGTAGCTGAATATACTCTTTGGATGAGCTTAGAAATGCAAGAATATATTTAACATACTCAAATTTGGTACATAAGTTAATGTGACTTAAAGCGCTGGGCCCTCCAAAGATGAGAACATTCCCACAAAGAAATCTTGTAAATAAATCGTTTTGAAAAATATCCGTTTTGCCACTTGTGACTCATTCTACTGAAACACATCACAAATGTGCTTTCAGTGTCCACACACAGTGTTTTAGGTACAATGCCCAGAGGCTCGACTAATTTGGTAAAATACTTTGAAATCATTTGTTTAAAAAACATATTTTTATTCAGGTAGATTAATAACAGTGTGTTGCGCTCTCACACTAGGGGTGTTTTTCGTTACACCCTGTAATATATTGCCCATTCAGGTTGAAAAGTTCATATTTTTACTAGAAAATAATCATCAATGATTCTACAAAGAAAATTTACCTGTTACCGTTTCACTGTTATCTTTATATAATAATAGTTCTAGATCAAATTCTCATCTTACGGTTAACAGATATGGTGATATCCTAATTAATAATGGGTGAATAATGGAATGGTGAGATGGGTGGTGATATTATGAGGTGAAAATCCAGATCTTTCAGAATGCTTTACTATGATTTTGGGAGGTGAGCATAGTTGACATTAGGTACGTTGTACAATAATGTGCGCAGTTTTATGATTGTCGATCTTTGCGCGAAATTAAATTAAAATCTTTATTTCTATTTTTACGTGTTTGGTGTTTTTGAAACACGTCTTATTTTATCTACCATAGAGTATACTTACTCAATATATCGGTCTGCATTTATCAGTAAGTTTGAATAAAATCTTTAACAATGTATTTTCCCTGAAATCTCTTGCTGCATTCTGCACCAGGATATAACCCTTATAAAAAACAAAATCATGATTACTAACATAGATTATTGTAAAATAAAAGAATAGTCATTCAATAAATATCTAAACGCAGGTTGTTTATGTAGGATGAGAATATAACCGATGCCCATACTATATGTGATTATTTATAGGAGACAATGTTACCAATCTAATCTATTCATTTATTTTAATTCATCCAGGTTTCAACATCGAGTGCAATATTCTAAGCGACTGAAACGAACTATTTAGTTAACAGATATATTATATATATACGCGCTCAATCATGAAAATAGAAAACATTTTAGCAGTAGTCTTAGTAAAATAACATATCGGTTGCCATGACAACCCCATATATTTCACTAGTGAAATACGCAGAGCAATGCGTGAACAATAATATTCAATATAGTTCGACAGCGACATTCAACATAAAAATTATATTAGGGATCAATAGACGGTTATACTTTAAAATAGATAACTTCAAAGACCAGAATTCAATTTCTATTCTCATCAAAATATAATTAATGTCAACGAAGGAGAACACTAATCTAAACGAGGCATCCTTGAAGTTAGGAGATTCACTGAAACCGGAGATCGGATGCCCTCGAAACCAAAAATGGTAAACTTTTTGTTTTACTACTTGGAAACCGGTTCCAGATATTGGGCACCTTTTAAGTTTAAGTGGTGGAAGTAATTAGATTTGAAGGCACAATTATGGCACCCCCACATCATTGTAATTAGAATAATGCATCTGTGGGATGAACAATCCACCCTAGAGGATATTCTGTGACTAAAATTAGTGTGGAAAGTATACACTTGCTGGGCCTATTAGAGGTAATTTCATTCAGCCACTCGACCGAAAATCTAATTTTGATTGTTCAATAAAAATGGCTGAGTAAGTAGTATTATTGATTATCAGACTTTTAAAGCAGGGAATTGTGATGTAGTCCTGAAGCCCCATTGTTATATATATGTTACATATATAGTACTTCCAAGAAGCACTAAGTTTAAATAATGTCTGTATTATAATATATGTCAGGAGTTGAATGAGCTCCATATCAGTTTTAGATCCATCGACGATTTTGCCCACTTTAAAAATGCTATAAGATTGACTATTCCACCAATATTATCATAAATTATCATAAACTTATATTTGATTTTTGATGTCTATGTTATTCTGTGATTCTGTGTACCTATCTAGATTGATCTTCTCTTATCACATTGTTCTTTTCTGGACTATTTGTCCACTAAAATGAATACATACATCTATACACATGAAATCTGTACCTCCGGGCGGCTCAGAGATTGGGGGAAGACCACCGTAGGTGACCCGATGAGCTAGGTGTTTTAAATTAAATGAATAATACTGATCTAGTTAAACCCAAACCTGAAGAAAACGATACTTTTAAAGTTGCATTCTTAGTTATTACGAATAGAAAAAGTCTTATGTGTGGATGTGTGGAAATGTCTATGTCCTGAATAAAATATTTTCAAAATCAAATCATTAGCAAATGTAATGTGTTTTAAGAAAACGAGTCACAAGTCGCAAAAGAATGGATATGAGATATGATCATATATATAACGATGAGATCAAGCCGATTCCAAAGATGATAAACATTAGAAAAGCTAAAAGGTAAATTTATATACTTTCGGTTTGTTATTTTTATTTTTGGAAGAACAGCTTGCATTATTTCTGGGTGGGCAATTTCTAGTAATGAAGGTCTCTATGTATACTCCATGGAATGATATTAGAAACTCAAGGATATATTAAATCGACTTTTTTGATAGTTCATAGGCTACATGTATTCATACGACCTCAAGGACTAGACACCTTCAAAATGACAAAGAGGATATTGTGAATAAAACACTTTGAAAAATATCAATTTTGCGACTTGAGACTTTCACACATCACAATTGTACTGATACATTGAAGTCGATTCAGCCAGGTGAAATCTTTATCAAAATGTTAATGGAAAGTGCAGCTTTAGAGACCTTCCATAAATGTACATTCCCCAGGTGCAGGAGGTGGGACATTAACTATAACGAACACTTACTCTAAAATAATATCCATTTCCCAGAGAAAGAGAAACAATTTGATATTCCCATAGCATGGAAATTGCAGTTTATCATTTTTACAGACTAGAAGTGTTCTATATCCCTTTATCTGAAAAGCAACAAACGTCACTTTCATTTCTCTTTTAATCGAAGACATTACTTCCTCTTAAAGTCCTTATTTAGCATTTTCTCTACCATGAAACATGAACATGTGTCATAAAAGCGTAATCTTAATGTGCAGCATTGAGTCTCCCGTCTGTTTATAAAGGTTTATAGAGTTTTATAGGGGACTAGAGGTGAAGGGGTTGAGAGGGAAAAGCTTTTAGTTTTACACCATATTACCCTATAACAGGAGATTTATGGATTAAAAACAAGTGGCCACCTTATGGCCCATACAAGAAAGTCTTGTGTTGGTCCTTCCTCTCGACTGCTCTTCAAGGCCAGCCACTCCAGGCTGCTGAAGTATAACATGTAAGTGGAAGAGGCAAAAGTCTAAGGGTCAGAAAATGTTTCTGAAAATGCACAATCTACAGTTCTACACATCTCTCAAATTCTGCTAAAATAGAGTGAAAAATGATAAATAGTGAGTATATCTGAGTGTATTCTGTATTGTATTTATTCAATAAATCTGTCTGGGTATGTTGAACTGTATTTAGAATCTGATTTTCGGCTTAAATTTGGGTTATTTGAGAGGATTGGTGAAGGTCAATTGTACACTTTCTGAAGACTTGACCCATAAAGAGTGGGAGTGCATGGACAGGACCGTCTCTCATGATGTTGGTTTAAGAAATGCCCTAAGTTGGGGTGCATCCTTAATACCGCAGAAATGAGCAGATCCTTTTAATCAATGCAATACTAAATTTTTATGTGTTTTCAGATATAGCTATAGTATCTATTATTTTGGCGCCTAATTCATCATAATTTACTAAATGTGTAGAGCTGCCTATAGTACATTTTCTGACAACCTGACCATTATAGCGAGTCCGAGGAGCTGGCGGAGAAATTGCTGTGTCATGACGAAGTTTCTAACTTTATAGTATCCAAAAGGTGTTAGCGCCAGTGCTGTTAATAAATGGATGAAAAAGTGGGAGAACTTATGTCTTCAGATTTTTAAGCTACATCTTATTTTAAATCTTTCCGAATTTACTCATAGGACTTAAGGATTCCCATATATATTTTTCTGCAGTTAAAATGGTTGTACAAGAATTTGGAGTAGAATCGGCTGAGGGAAAAATGCCGCCGGTGAGCGATAATCAGTGAGGCCAATGCACGAAAGGATTTCTGCGGGGCCCCGAAATACGAATGTGGACTTTTATGAAGCCCTGTAGCAAAAATAACGAATGACTTTTAAATAGATTAAAAAAGAGCGAAACAAAGTGAAAAAATGTTTACTCTTTGACCGATGTTATCTGAGAGTGCAGCCCTAAGTTTCAATGCCTTTCTTTGTAGTCGTAGCATATGCATACAATTCAAGAAAATGTTTCCCAGGAAAGAGTTTAATTCTAATATACTTCTAGAAACATTTTCTTCCCCAGCCTAAGTGGTCCGGAAAAAGGTACATATATGAATATGTTTCAGGACAATGGGTCACATTTCGCAAACATGATATTTTCCAAAGTGATTTATTCACAAGATCTCTTTGTAGGAATGTTCTGATATTTCGAGAGTTAGGTGCCGTGAGTCATTTGAATACATGTACAAAATGTCAGGACAGTGTATTAAACAACTTTATGCCTTTCGAAGGTCATTCTCTGGAGTATATTTTATTAACTTACTGGTAATTGCCCACCCAGACATATTGCAAACTGTTTTTCAAACATGAATATTTCAAACACAAAATATAGAAACACTTCATAGATCTCCTTAATGTTTACCATCATTGAAATCGGCTTGATCTTATCTTTTCAAATATGATAATATCGTAAAATCCTTCTTTTGCGACTTGTGCCTCATTTTCCTTTAACACATCACATATTTTGTGCTGACGAGCAGAAGAAGTTTGAGTCGCTTTGACAACGCCTTGTGCAATCGTAAAACAATTAATGGCGTTAGGTAGAAGTGGTAGAAAGTGTTCCGCACACACTATTATTGTAGTAATAAGGAGGAAGACTTATTATCCATGTATCATTATAGCCTTCATAATGGCCGCCATGACAGGGGGCAATATTTTATCTTAAGGACCGTTCTATACGACACTGTTGCGTTGGATACATTAGTGAAAGTTAATTGTAGCACTTAATTGACGAAAACCAATTATACTTGACGAAAAGGACACCTTTGCTACATAAGAGTACATAACTTACTTCTTCTGAAGGCTTGCACAGACGTTATGAAAGGCCGGCATTGTAATTGTTTATTATTAAGAGCTCCAAACATTTGTTTCTGTTGCTAATATTAATAAATCCTCATTACCTAAATATTGACAAATGTGACCGGTAATGCGGATCAATATTAGCAACAAGTACAAACTTTCCAACCCAGACATATATGACGTTGGTAGCACTCAGATTGAACAGGCTAAGGAATATACCTATTTGGGTCTCAACATTGATGATAACCTATCTTTTCGCCTCTACCTTCTTAAAAACTCAAATAGCCAGAAAGAAACTTCAACAACTAGCTAGCCTACGGGAATCATTCCCAGATAGTTTGATAGTAAAATCTGTACAAAGTCACCATTTTACCATTTATAGATTTCGGTGACACCATTTACAGTTGCACACCAAATAGAGCTTTATTAAATAAACTTCAAGTCATACAAAATTCTGTGTTAAGGATAGCGAAAAGGAGAGGAAAAAGGGAAAATGTTGATGACCTTCATACGGAACTATTGTACTTGGTCCCTTTACCCTCAAAGTTACTAGGAAATTTTCATTTGCATATGGACATATAATCTTTTTCCACGGGGTGGATTTAGAGCAGGTTTCTCTACCTACAAGTCTGTCGTGCAATCCATTTATAGCCATTGATGGATGGCAGGGACCAGGGAAGGGCAAGTGTGCTACTTTTTATAACGTGGTTAAGGCATTTAATTGCCTTGACCACGTAATACATAGTTGTTTTTATTTTCCATCAAGAGTATATACAGGACAATAGTGGAAAAAGCACTATACAATCTGTCTGAACAGGTCTTCCATGCGAGCCAAGTGCATGGTGGTATCTCAACGTCATAATGAGAGAACAGTTGGGATATTACTGCATCATTAATCTTGACATTATTGACATTGTGGACAACTACCAACGGTAGTTCTGAACATTTCTGAACAATCATCTATCTTTGCCTCTGGATATGGGGGTAGGGATGCTACAGGGAAGCTTGTTTGGCCTCCTCCTCCTCATGATCTATGTTAATGACCTTTCAAACCGTCTTTTAAATAAACATGTCAATGTATACGTGCGGTTGAGATGGTCGTTAGTGTCACTGGACATGATGTCACCCAATGCATGCTGGTAACTCAATCTCAATATCTGTCACCTGTCACTGTCAGGTGCATTGTTGGATGGAAAGAAATCAGTTAAAAGTCAATGCCAGCAATCCTATTACAAGAAGTCTTTTTACTGTTACCACTTCCCTATTACCTATGACCTGTGTCATCTGCCGCTATGATGCATCGCAGTTAGTCTTTTTAAAATATGACAGTGAGGATGTCTTCCTTTTTTGCTCCTTTCCTAAGCGTCATGGATAGACTTGCGCACCTTGATTATTTCTATAATCTAAATAATATCTATATACAAATAAATGCAATTTCTCCACACAACCGCTATTTCTTTCTTTCTTTTTTTTACAACCACTATTTCTTGGGCATTACCTACAAAACAATTATCAAACTAATTATTCTTTAACAGAAATGAAATGTATCATATAATAACCAACTTTACTTTGGTTGGATTTCTGGTCTATGAAAATAGCCTAAGGGACTCAGTGCTAGTCTACTAGCCACTATTCAGACACCACATAGTAGTATTTGAAAATGAGTAACTGACTGACTCTGGCATAAGAAAGATGGCTATGTTGATATCTCTGTGAGAGAAAGAAAACAAAGTATCTTGTATCTCTTCGGATATTAGGATATCCATAAGTCATGTTGATTATGTGTTGGAATATCTTAGAAAAGGAAAATGATATTTGAAAAAGAAAAATATTTGATATGTTGGATATTTACTATGACATATTTTTATCCTGACAGTTTGGGGACAAAATAAGCTCTTTTACACTATATTCTCTGGGAATCGCATGAGAATCAGCTTAGTGGACTAGGCCCATTAGTCCATCTACAACCGAGAGAAAGACTGGCTATATATGAACTGGGAAATATGGCCATAATAATTTGATAAGATCTGTTTTTCACACATATATAATGAATCCAATCTTGATTGTATCTGCATCGTTTATCAGAACCACACGGAAATAATTTAAAAAAGAAATCTGAAACGATGCGGCTTGGGACGTCAAAATATCACTACAAAACAACTTCACAACTGCGAGAGAGAACTTTTCACAAGGGACTGGGCTAAATAATCCAGCACTCTTTTCTCAGGGGAATCGCTTTATTCCATTTAAAATATTCATCTATATGAAGGGAAGAAAGAAGTCAGTCAAGCGGTTGATAAAATCCCAGCACCGCCACACTAATATTGCAGGCCGATTCTGTCTTCAATTAGAATATTTTATCCTGCGACAGGGACTGGCATTGTTTAAATGGATGTGTGCAAACGTATTAATGGCCAGAGACAATTAAAAGCTCGCTGTCCAACCTCGCTTGGTTCTCTTTTATCTGTTTCCAAACAGAAAAAAATACTTTCCTGCAACGCGATCAGGTTTTATAGTGTTTAAACACAGTTTTAATGCATGGTATCTATAGAACTCAGTTATTGGCTTCAACACCGAGAAAGTGTCTTTTGTCGTTTTCTAAATCAAAGGAGAAAAGATCAGTCTCATCATGCAGCAGCTCGACACATGGTTTGATCTTACAGTTGGTTGTAAATTATAAGAGAGAAGACAGAAGATCTAACGTACAGGCTCATTCAGAAAAGATATTTTTCTAAAAAAATCCGACAAAATGTCACAGGATGTAGTGCCAACAATATCACATAGATATACATGTACATAAAAGCACAACTCAATTGTTTTTAGTTCTTTTAATTCAATTTAAATTAGTATGATCTCATTCCTTCTACCCTAGTATTATCAGTTATAATCATTTCGTCTCAACAAATTAGATAACTCCAAACATCGTCTTCCGAAATGGAGGAGGACAGATAGCAACTACACCGTCCAGATATGTCAGGTTGGGGCATTCGCGCACCTAGGTACAGGTCACCTGCATACTTGTATGGGTCAGATTTTCAGAAAATGCACAATCTACAGTTCTACCCGTCTCTCAAATTCTGCTAAATTAAAAGTATCTGAATATATTCTGTATTGTATTCATTCAATAACTCTGTCTGGTTATGTTGAACTGTATTTTGAACCTAATTTCCGTCTTAAATGTGGGTTATTTGAGAGGATTGGTGAAGGCGAATTGTACATTTTCTGAAAATCTGACCCGTGTACACCTACATAGTGCAGGAAGGGGCAGGGGCTGGCCTACTGGAAGAGTGAGAGATATAGTTCCTGAGTACAGAACCTGAAGATTGCGAGGGCACTGACTTAGGATTAGCTAGAGGGAGTGGAGATGGTAGACAAGTACCACGAAGTCACGCAACACCTTCAGAGATCACAAGCTGGTGGGAGGGAAGTATTTGATTATAATTTTGAAGCGATCAAAGGGATCGAGACCTTGCATGCAAGCCATCCCTTTACACTGGTTTAATTTGATATGGCCTGGATACCTCATTCTTTATTGTTCATTAAAGGACGCGCTCGCTCTAATTATGTATAGATAGACAGTTGTTAAAAGTGACAACTCAATTGTAATCATCCCCCAGGAGAGAACTTCCAATAGCGGATTTGTATAGCCGCCATTTTGAATCTTGATTCGCAGGGAATTATGGGACTGATAATACAATATAAAATATATAGAAAACATGCCATGATCAATCAACATGGACTATTGATCAATGCTCTAATATCAATATCCATGTGTTATGCATATTTCCATGAAGCAATTCCCCATCTTTCTCATTATTATATTTGGTTAACATAGATCATAGATATTGGTGAAAACATTCTTGCTAGTTTCGATTGTATGTCAGATTTCATCGTAGTCCATCCCAGAATGCACCGTGACAGACATGCGCAGTGACAAATGCAAATTCCATATTCCAATTATGTTACTTCAAAAAACCCTTTTGGTTGATATTTTACACGGCTATTTAGTTCAGCTCTTATATAGCTGATCTTTCTCTAACACTTGGAGAGGTATCGTACCATTTATTGCTTAGAGGACAGATGCTAATAGGCGTGAGGTTGGTTATACAACAGGGCTTCATAAAAAGTCCACATTTATAATTTCAGAGAACCGCCGAAATACTTCCCTATGATGGCTAGGGCGATTGGCCAATTCAATTTGAAATTCTTGTATAAACATATAACAACAGTAGAATATTGATAAATTCTGTCATATAAGTCATAATAATTATAAAAAAATCTGGTAAAATTCTTTATTGTTTCAATAGCTGGGAATGCAGCATTAATTTAAACCATACATGTGTATAATTATGATTTAGATTTGAGATATTTTTATTCAGAAAAAACGTTGCATTGGTAGATGCTATTCTCAGCTGGTCCTGATAAATACTATTTAATCTATTTAGTTCCAACACCGGGCTCAAGTAGAGAGATACATCATATAGCTCCGGTAATCTAGCATTACATAGATAGAAATATACTTGTTGATCAAAATAAAATACAATTTTGTCGGAAGAGTTACATTACATAGTCATGTACTCTTCTCTTAGTCACTCCTTCTCTAAGGAGTACCATTCTACCAGTAGTCTCCAAGATATAATCTAGACATGTTATTTCAGGACAACTGGAGGATTAATAAAAAAAAAAGGACATCTATGAGTTAAAACCACCACCATAGCGCTCGTGCATATACATATATTCCCATTACCCATGTTTAGAACTAGAATAGCTCAAAACAGCCCAGTGCATGGTGGAATGGACTAACATTAAGACAAAGTAACAATATTAGAATATATTAGATTAGATTGTATATTAGATTTAAAAGCCTCGACAGAACTTATATTATAAGTTCTGTCGAGGCTTTTAAATCTAACCAAAAGAATTGACTAAATATTCTGTATGTTCCCCTATAAATGTAAACGTCTCCTTCAAGTTTTCATCTCCTTCAAACCTTCTCAAGGTTCTAACAACCTTTTATTTACAGTCAACTCGAGTCCTTAACTTGTACCATTAAACACTTACAGTTTAACTAGAGTTGCAAAGTGAGTACTTTTATGAGCCTATATGTTTCATGCTGTTTGTAACTACACTGTGTATCCTATTTATTATCACTCTATATTATTGAGACCACTTACACTCCATCAGTCTAACTTGATCTGGTCTGAGTGGCAAAGTGGGTTTCTAGTCTCCATAACTTAGTTATAAACTCTACACTTTAGATGCATATCTATACAACTATTTGTAGGATTACTGTTGTTGTGCCAAACTGGAGCAGGTGATACCCAGTGTAAATAAAATCTTGTCACAACAGTTTTAGATTGACCAACATTGATGTTGTTGTTGTGCTGGTTCTGTAAACCAATCATACAACCAATGGTGTCTATAGATCTACACCATTGGTTGTATGATTGATTAGGCCTTTGCATAATTTTTTTACCCTTATATAATATATATGTTTGCCTACAATATTATTATGGGCATATAGCGCTGGAAGGACCACGCCCCTCTCTCACGTGACGGTTACGTACGCTGTACGAATTGCACGTGACTAGGCAGCCGCAGGAGTTTCAAACACCAATTCTGGACTTGGCTCGTCGAGCCCCATTTGCCTGAAAATTTACATACTATCTGGTCATAGAATCAAATCATATAGCACAATAGTGCTCCTTCTTGTTGACATATATAATTTCACATTTCAACTCTCCATTCTCTACAAATCTTTTAAAATGAGTTTTAAAATAGAGAGAAGTTTGTAATAATTCTCATTTTCTCGTCCAAGTTAATCCAAATCCCTCGAACCTGCCCAACATGAGATCTTGCTATTCAGTTCATCCATCTGATAACGCTGGGGTTTTTTTTCTAACCCGCCCCCACCCCTTCTACTCGAAGAGCTACTCTCTCTTTATCTACACTTTCCTCATTCTGGTAAAATAGATTGATAGTAAGCAACTTTCTTCTAAATGGCCAAAGGTAGTATTTTTAGTCTCTTATGCATCCGATCTACTGCTCCTAAACATGCCTCTATCAATTATTTTGAGGGCTTCGTTTTGTATTTTCTTCTCCAGTTTGATGTAAGATGTTTAGTGCCCAGATCTGCAAGTAGCAAGAATACACACTTTCTCAGGAAATCTTTTCTGTTTAGGTTTAAGCTTTGATAAGCCCTCGGAGATAACCTAATATACCACACTTTATAATTATTCGTATGTTCATAGTTAGGTTTTATCTAACCAAACATTTGTCACTATAGCTGAGTTCTGTTGTACAGTTTTATGCCACATGTGTTTTATACGGCATCGTGCTTACATGGATGAATCTCGTTCAATAAATTTTCGATTACGATGGCGAGTTTCATTCTATATTTATTATATGTGCATACAATTTGATCAAATATTATCGGATATCACTGACAAAGTATGAAACAATTATGTTATATAGACCTTTATTAGTCCTTATTTCCTTGCAAATTAGCTTACACCATTTTTGTGTTTTTGTCTTAGTATACAGGATCTTATACCAATAATATCTCCACCAATAATGTTATATTGACCCAAAGGGCTATTGTAGATGAATATGAGAGAGTTAGCAAGAGTGACCCTCACACGATCGTAGTATTTGAATGAGTGTTTAATGGAACATAAGGCGTGGGCGCTCCTGGTAGAATACATATACATATTAATAAGCGTGGGTAAACCTAAACCTCAATGGGAGCTATGGGAAGGATATATATGCCTATATAACAGTATCAGAGATAGTCCAAGCACCCCCGACTCTTTCAACGACTCTGTCAATTCATATGAAGTATGCAAAGCATATCAACAGTGCGGAGAGCTATTTTTAGACAACTACATTTTTATAGTACGCGTACCATAAACATATTTTTATTGCACCCCACTTATTGCACCCCTCAAGAGGGATGCGCATATAATAAATGCATATCCTTTGTTTTTAGTCCTATAGCTGAGAATAGCAACTCCAGGATTTACTTTAATAATTCATTGTGGAAATTGGTTGCTCCTATTTTTGGTATTAATTTCCTTAAATGAAGCATAGCTTTCGGAGCAGTTGTCTCCCCATCAAGGACGACTGGGTCCGTAAAGAGGAAAAGATTGCATACAAATTTCATCATAAATGTCTTTTATAGATGGGCATAGTAGAGAACTATGTGTTGAATGCTACTTGGTGTGTCATAACAGACAGAGAAGACTGATAAACACATAATATAAATACTGCAAATGATTGCTACCGTATATTAATGCTGCACTCTCAGCTCACATCCGTCAAAATTGAACATTTTCTACTTTTTGTTTGTTCCAAAATGGGACATTGTGAGTCCCAGAGCAAACAGCCTTTTTACAATTGTCTCATTTACAAGTCTTAACATCTGGGGCTCGGTTTTCTTTTAAAAATAAAAACTTACACTTAGTTGTTGATTTCATTCCCTTTGCATTGGTGAAAGGATTAGAGAGGCTAAGATCGAATTAAAAGTGAGTTAAATGGGGTTCTATATATATATAGTTTTTCCGGACCAGAATTTGGGGTGGCAGAACTAAGTTTGCACTAAAATAATGTTATTAAGGCATTCAACCACTTTCTTACAGTAAAGGTCTGTAGAGCAATGGTTGTAAGTTGGTATAGTTGTGGTTTATAGATGCCCTGTGAATCCGGCCAAATTCTAGACAGCCCCCAGTGTTACATAACCATGCAGTAGCATTCAGAATAAAGGGGATTAGAGCAAAGGCCAGGCCAATTGCAGCCCAGGCAGCTAGGTCTGACCCCAATTAGTCCACAAAAAAGGAAGTGTGAGGAGTAGATTTTGTGCACAAAAATATGAAAAATGAAAAATTATATATATTTTATTCCATGATTTGGCCGTGGGATGGCCAACAGCTAGGCCAACATCAGGTGCTGATTCTTTCTGGGAATCCCAGGAAGACTACTAAAGATTCTATTAAAACTGATGTGTTTGCTATGGGTTGCTCCAGCCCACATATCACCACAGACCCATAACATTCCCTGGATGACTATTTCAAAGGATGTGTATCTACAGTGTTAAAACTCTGAATGGCGGCCTTAAACACAGCCACCAGCGCACACTAAAGACTAATCTAGTAAAGTCATTTCTGGGGTCGTAGGTATAAATTTATTCCCTCCACGAATGGCTGACCATGGATTGCGAATGAGGAAACGGGTGGAAGATCAAAGGTTCAGGCATTGCCCCAGGAATTGCTGGAAATGAAGTAAAGATGGCAGCCATATATAAATAAATCGCATTAGTTTTCCTCCTATATTAGATCATTTCCTATGTCATCACCATCATGTGCCATAGTCTAGTCTGTCCGAAAAGTACTTGACTCGTTGTTTCCCCTTCTATAGAAGAAATAGCTGGTTATACTGGCCCTGTTTCTCCATGGTTGATTGCAAAGAGCGACTCAGGGCTAAGGGTTGACATGACCTTGTCATAGATAATGTCAAAAATCCCCCACTTTCCCCTTTTTTGCCCGTGTCAACTCCTTCTCGGACTGACTATGCCAAAGACTATATATGTCTGACTCCACTGATGGGTTTCCCTCTGCAGTCATTGCACCTTTATGCTGCAGTGCGTTCTCAATCAAGTTTACATGCTTATTAAATAAAGTATCTACATACATGTACAAAGTACACTGTTTTCTTAAAATATCTTTTGAGGGCTAGACTAACCTAGAGTACCTAGATTATGATAATTAATCTTTCTATATAGAATATTAGCAACAGAAAGCATGCAGTCTGGTAGAGCACTGCTTTATTGGTGTCCACTTTCAACTGTCATCAGTTAAACCCATTACAAATCTCTTCCACTTCTTATCGAGTCGTAGCCCATGCGAAAACTATTTTAGTACATTAGTGCGAAAACAAGCTTAGTACTGGCACCTAACTCCCCATTTAACTCACTTTTCTCACTTAATTCGATCTTTGCCTCTCTAATTGTTTCACCAATTGAAAGGGAATGACATCAACAACCAAATGTGTGAGTTAAAAAGAAAACCAAGGCCCAGATGCAGATATATTAGTGAAATCTTTTTTAAAAAATGAGTCAAAAATGAGACAAATGTAAAAAGGCTGTCAGCTCTGGGGCTCAACATCACAATGTCCCGTTTGGAAGTCTAACTTTCTAATCACTTGAGCATCGGGGATTATAGGGCACATGCATTAACCACTTCCATTGATTTATCACATTTTAGGTTTACGTTAGTCTCCCATTCTCCTCATGGTGATTGAGGAAAATAGAGAAATAAATTATCTTTGAAGGTTCCTGTGTTAGCCGCAGGCCATTCAATGATTCAAATTGGTCATAAAACTGCATCTGCTATCTATTTTATATAATATGCCAATGCAAGACTGTCTAGGTCTGCACGCTTCCCGGATACAGGCAAACAAAGCAGTCCTTTGTGTGCTATGTTCTAGAGGGTCATCATTTCCTGAGTCTCCTTCCTTTAGAAGACTTTAGAAGTATTGGTTCTGTACCGATCTTGCCTAGGATGTAGTTGTTAGGTCTCCTTTCACTGTATGGGACCCTGAGGATGTTTCTCAGGCTTGTGATGGAAGGGGAATAAATGCTGAATTTAGGTTAATTTTCAAATGTTTTGTCACAAGAACTCGTTATAGGAATATTTTCATTTTTTCAGGTTAGTGTTCTTAGTAGTAGCAATACATTAGATGCCCCATCTTTGGAATCCATTTGATCTCATGTTTTCAAATATATGATTATATCTCAAAATTCATTTTTTGCGACTTGTGACTCATTTTCCTATAACACCTCACATATTTCCATATTTTGTCCTTTTTTTCTTAATTTATTTCTGGTTTTCTATGAATATTTATAATTTGTATACTCCCTTATGAACACTCCATGTATCGTTTATAGTATTAGATTTGTGCAATGGTGAAAATGGGAAGAAATTCTCACCCTAAAAATATGAAAAGGCATTATGCTGAGTTAACACTTGAAAACTTGTCACACTTGCCAAATGTTATGAAGCCATGCAATGTTTCTAGTCTGTGAAGCTATTTGATTTTCAAAAAAAAAAGATTTTGAAAAGTATTTGATTCAGGAAGACAAATACATTTCATCATAAATGATATTCTCAGTAAAGCCTGACTTTAAATACAATTTATACTTCCATTCTAAGATTTTACAAAAATAAAAGATAAAGAGAAAATCAGCAGTCAAACTTCCAAGCTGCCGTTAAGCAACATGATTCTAAACATATCACCTAATAATATTGGATAGCAGACAATATAACAAAAGAGAAATTTGAGGGAGAAAGAAGGTGAAAGTTAGAAGCCTATGCTTAAGGCATAGGGCAACTGTGTGAGCGCCCGCATAGCTCAAAGTTCCTGTCATTACCATCACTCTATCCATGGCGACACTGTCAATTTGTAAAGTAGGCTATTAATCCTAATCAAATAAATCTATTGTAAACCACTTGTTATGCCGCCTGAAATATCCGTCAGTTTTATTTCAACTAAAAGTAATGAGCCCGAATTTGTTGCACACATAGTTCAAGTCATCAGAAAATGTACAATCGTCCGCTTTTCTCATTTTGTAAAGTCTCTTAAATTAGATGCAAAATCACAAATATTTGGGATACCTGAGTATATTTCGTCTGCTTTCGATGAAAACAATCTATTGGGCTATTTAGAACTATATTTTGAACCTGATTTTTGTATTAAATTTGTGTTCTCTAATAGATATATGTGGAGACGAATTGTACATTTTCTGAAAACCTGACTCTTATAGCCCTCGAGCTTTGTCCTGTGGTCGCTCGCGTAGTGATTAACATCAGCAGGGCCCCTAATTCTCTCCCACTGCATCATTTCCTTGGACACTGAAAGTTTCTCGGAAAGCAAATCGCGCAGACCATTTATCAAAGAGTAGACCACATGAAAAAACGCTAGTCATTCCATTGCTCGTGTTCGTGACAGAAACATTGGCTTTTTCTGAAAGTGTCTTACTAAACCTCATAGTGCAAGCGCTCAGACGGTACACAGCTGAACAATCCCGGACAGCAGAAGATGCCATTATTCGTCCTACAAAAACGACAGTAAAATGCATAAATTACCTCCTCCATCAGAGATAAATTGCGGCTTCTTGAGGTCTGCCATCTTTTCTGCTGTGAAGCTCATTAATACAGTTCAGTGGCGGCCTCATGGGGTCGTTGATCTAGCTCCTGTTCACAGGGGACTGTTCTGTTGTCCGTTACAGCCCTTGACCACTGAGCTAAACACGGACATTGATACAGGCTGCTGGACATGGGGGTACGGGTTGCCTCATGCCCCTCCAGGGCCCCGTTACATGAGTTTAGACAAATCGATGACAAAGAGAGCTTTGGAGCCTTCAAAATTGTTCTTTAACTTTTATAATGAAGGTATCGTTAGTTTATGATTTTCGAAATTGTATAATTTACTGTACTCTGTACGGATACAAGACAAGCTGCAAACGTGTGTTTTATTCTACTTTTACTTTATCTTTTGAGCTACTACTATCTACTTATATCATATATTTAGGGGTAAATACACAGGTATAACTTGGGATTTTACCTTTTACTGCATTTTTAATGTTATGAAGGCCTACTCCTCTCCTATTATAGTATGGTCCTGGGTATGACCATAAAGTGCCTTTCTGTCTCTTTTCTCTGTCTCTCTCTCTCCCTTCTTCTCTATCTCTATTTCCTTGGTATGATCATAAAATACCTCCCTCTCAGCTCTCCCGCCCTTGATATAACCATATTAAATGTGTTGATAAGGGCGTAAAGCAACCAGTCTCACTCACTCACTCACGCCTCTCCTAGTCTAGACTCTATCCTGTAATATGGTAACGGCCGGAAGACTTGATTCTGCCCAGAGGTTTACGAATTATCTCAAATGCAGAAAACAATGTGTCACGGTCAACGGGCTAAAATCCGACGAAGGTACCATAACTTACGGTGTCCCTCAAGGGACTATTTTAGGTCCGATATTGTTCACGATATACATTAATGATTTATGTTCTACTGTACAGCATGCCAACATCCAGCACTACGCGGATGATACCGTGATCTATTATCATAACGTTGAAGCTGATTTACTTCACCGCAACTTACAAACAGACCTAGACAATGTATCTCTTTGGTGTATTAAGAATAAGCTTTCTTTAAATATTTCCAAATGTAAGGCGATGTCCTTTTCTCTTAGTTATTCAGCCAAGTCTAAAATGCAAAATAGTGGTTTTTCCCTCTCCCTTGGCTCCTCCAAACTAGACTCAGTTGACGAATACCAATATCTAGGGTTTCTCTTAGATGATCTACTCACATTTAAGCCACATGTAGATAAAACTCTGAAATTAGTTACCTCAAAAATCAGGCTACTTTACAAGGCCAGAGATTCTCTTACTTTTAAGGCTAAGAGTGATTTATATAAATTAGCTATCCTTCCTAACTTAGATTATTGTGATTTCTTATACGACTCTGCTCCAAAAGCTCTTTTGCAAAAACTTCAATCTCAGCAGAATCTTGCGTTGAGAATAATCTTCAATAAATCCAGGTATGATAATGTGACTCACGAACACGAAATATTAAATATCTGGCCTTTACAGCTAAGGAGAGAGAAACATATTTTGGATATTTCGTACTACCTGTCCCAAAACCAAGACCATCTTGATGTTAAGAAATTGCCCACTCGAAGTCACGCTGAGGGAAGGAAAAACCTTAAAATTATGTCAACAAAATTCAATAAAATTTTAGACTCCGCCACATATAAATGTAGAGCCCGGTGGAACTCTTTAAAAGCAGAGGCTCACAAAATTGATGACCCTGCTACCTTTAAAAAGTTCACCCAACAACTCCTTGCACCTTTTTAGTTCTTCAAATGTGTCAAATGTATTATTCCTGTCACTTTCTATGCCTCTCTTGGTCTAACATCTAATATCGTATATGTATCTGTACTCCATGTCTAAATTGTATACCCACGATTGATTGACTGGTTTTCTGCTCTCCTTTTACTCTTATGATCAAAAATGTTGATCTTATATAAGTATCTCCTTGCATTACCTATTACTACGAACTTGAAACTTGAACAAATGTATAATTATGGCATTTGCATCTCGCAGCATCTGCTTTATATAATGTCATAGTATCGGTTAAAATTACCTGCTAGCAAGCTTTCTCATCCAAATTGTGTCTCATACATAGTCCCCCTTTAATCATTGTTACTACACTGTAGTTCTCATCTCATTATCATATTGAACCACTGTTAGCATTAAGGCGTTTCAAACTTTTCTCTTTGTAACAAAACTTTTCTGCTGTTGTAACGAACAAAAATGCTAGATAAGACGGCATTCACAGGAAGACCTGACTGTACTGTAAGTCAGACCTGACCAACCAAATTGTACTACCATCCACGATTACAATAAAAGAATTTTTGAATTGAATTGAATTGAATTGAGAGGCCAGTATACCCTTTCTGTAGGTCTCTTGTGTAAAACAAAGACAAAATAAAGTATTCATCAATCAATCAATCAATCAATCAATCAACTGAAATCCGGATCGTTATGGTTGCACAAGCAATAGCGTTGCACTTTAGAGGTCGTCCTGAGGATCACTCAAAATCTGTTGGTTAACGTGGTGCGATGGGGCACCCCGGATCGGATTGCTAAGTAGGAGAAAGTGCTCTTTTATGCCAGAAAGACTTTTTCATTTCTTTTGAAAATTTGACATGTTGGACTTTATTTTATTTACCTTCTTATGATGTAATACAAATTCGGGAGTTATTCGTGGGTCATCGAAGTTCCCACTTCAGCTCAACGTAATGATCTGATAACGCATGGAATATCTATTGATACTCTAATATCAATATCCATGTACTAAACATAAGTCTCCATCTTACCATGATATTGGTGAAAACATTCTTGCAATTTTCGATAACAAAAATTTGCCAAATATTGTTATGTCAGATTTTGACAGAATCCATCCTAGCATGCACTGGAATAGACATGCGCAGTGACACATGTAAATCCCCTATTAAAAAACATAACATGTTGATCTGTCCAGTCAGTGCAATCCTCATGCCAACATTTATTTTCGACAAATGCTAGACACAGATCGTTTATATCATATAATGATTATGCAAGGGGGCAATACCCTGAAGGGTCATCACTCTACGGAAGTGCTAGAGCAATGTATGGGTATTGGGGCTTCCCCCCCCCCCCCCACACACACAAAACCATCTATTTTAACCAGCATATTTTTTCACTCCAATCCCTGATGATATCCCTTTTTCTCTCCTCGTGAAAACAAGAGAAAAAGTAAACTTTATTGTCGCGCTGGCCGAAGGGTTCATTCACCTTATTGCATTAACTTATAAATGTCTTTGCTCCTTGGTGGCGCCACATCCATTTCCAGAGAGGTCGTGAATAATGCTGTACGCTCTATCAATTGGACTTAGATAATTGAATACATACTGACTCGTGACAGAAAGCATTAATTTTAGTACGCTGAAGCCTCAGTCCATTTACCTATCTGAAGAAAGGAAAATGAGATTTGACCACTGTATCTACCCCAGGGGTGGACTGAGAGCAACTGAAGTGATGCATTGCATCATACACGAAGGAGAAGCACAGAAAGTCATTATTTCTGCTTTAGGAAAGAGAGCAGAACTATATAAAAACTTGTTTTTCACTTGAGATGTTTCTCATCATTATGGTGCAGTAAATAGGAAAGTCGGGGAACTAGTGTAGAGGGAAAGGGAGCAACTCTCAAAAGGTCATCTCTTTGTGATCTATAAATCGGTTTCTGCTCTCCAGTTTTTGTTAGGAGGTATGGCGTCTTAATGAGAGCGATTCTAAAGTGAATTCTATGTAAGGATGGCATCTCGGAGAAATATAAATATCCACATAAACACCCGCATCCCTGCCTCTGTTTTCAGCTATTACGACAAAACAAATATTACAAAATTCACTAATATTATGACTTATACGACTGTATTTATCAATATTCTGCTGCTGGTATATGTTTATATAAGTATATATTTGAGGTAGAGCCGGTGAGTGATAATAGGTTAAGTCATCACTCGAAAGGATTCGGGCGGGTCCTCCAAATAGCAAAAACAACTGTACAAAATACTTCAAAATGTTGGTCAAATGAAGTTTAGATGGGTTTGGAAAATAAAATAAATTTTAGACATTGCACATTCACATGGAGATTAGACGTATCACTGTTGTGAATATCTGCCAATAAAATTGTTTAAAAAAAAATCTTTTTTCAAAAACAAAAATATCAAACTGAAAATATATAAATTAGTCGAGCCTTTTAATCTGATACGGAAGCATTGAGTCAAGGCGAGAAATGAGAAAACAAGGCAGATTGAGTGCAGTACTGTTCGCGGGAAACTATTATTTCAGCCCCTAGCATCTATTAATAAATTCGGAACAAAAAAAGAACAAACAATTGCTTGAAGCCAAGATTTTCCACATAAATACTTTTTAGCTGTTCTAATGTAATGTTTACCATCATTTAAAATCGGCTTGATCTAATCTTTTCAAATATGATGATATCTCAAAATCATTTTTTTGCGACTTGTGACTGGTTTTCCTGTAACACATCACAAATTATAAATAAGGTACCGTATCCTACAATCCTTAATATTTATATGGATTCCTGGAAACGTATCATGGACTGACATGGGCCGATTTCAAAACCTGGACGATTTCCAGAATGATTGAAGTAACCCAGGATTTCAGATCTTATCTGAAATCAACGAGAGTCCTGTAGTCTCGTTGCTGAAATTCTGGGATGTTAACTATAATCGTTATTCCTGCCGGCTTCTTATAGTGCCACCTGGTGATAAATGGAAATCGAATTTGTAATTAGATCTAGGCGGCGCCAGGCAAGTTATTAATTAAAACCCGACTTTGCTGCACTCCTGAAACTTTATACATGTACATGGATCCCAGCATCCTAATGGTGGATTCGCATGTCCTTTAATCAATCAGGAAACAATGAAGGCAAGTTTGGGAAACTAAATGGTTGATGTTTGATTTTATAAAAGTTTATTACAAATAATAAAATTGTAAATCGATAAGATAAGTAAAATTTAATGAAGAATAATTATAATGTGGTGAAATGACATTGTGACAAATGTCAGGATTGAATGATAAGATGATAGGATGTGGGTGGGTGGGAGACTCGTTAGTGAGTTAAAATTGAGTGAGATCGATACCTGGTATATATGCAGGTAATAACCATGTGTTACACGTTTCCATACAACAAGAACTCATCTTTCCCATCATGCAATTACTTTTTATATATCATTTACACATGGTATGATATTGATGAAAAGATCCTTGCATTCTTTGTTAAGAATTCAAATTGATGTGAAGTCAACTCCTAACACATTCGGGACACTGAAAGTTTGTTTGAAATAGGTTTCTTCAATAAGGTGGGATCGACGTTTCGGGCGGCATGTGCCCTTGTTAAAAATGTTTCAAAATATCGTTATGTCAGATTCAAATGCACTGTACTGTACAATGGATATGAGATGGTTCAGGTGCAAATCTAGGAAAGACTTTCGTACTCTCTTGCGATCAGTCTACCTCCAGGAGACTTGAGGAAGGGGTATAAAAACCATGTACTGTAACCCAGAGCTGAAGGAGTGTGTGTGTGTGGTAGTGTGGGGGGGGGGAGGGTGTAAGAAGAAGAGTGAAGCCTTGAATGTTATGTTAAGGGTTTGTAACATACACCTAGTCTTAGAAATCACACCACATATAAACCAGAACTACCACGATCCTCGTGTAAGAAGTTACCCCAACTGGAATGGAACTGGTTGGGAAGAGTCGGTATTCATATCTCTAAAATCAACTGAGATATAAGCTTATTCCCTATCAGATTTCAGCCTATTTGCATACATAGGACCCAAAATGGCCAAAATATAGAAAATAAAAATTGACACCCTATCTCATCTTTTTCAGCACTCTCGAAAACCCCCATTTTAAAAAATGACCTTGATGCGAACAGAAAATACACATTCACAGTAGGGTTTAATGATTGTACCTAAGGTAGGCTACTTTCACCTGGAAGCCTACAAGGGTAGCAGACATGAAATTGGGTCCATGTTTGTGGAGGCATACCTCAGTAACCATGACAACCAATGGAGGTTTCTATACATCAGATTAAAGCTAAGAAGCTGGGCTATCCAGACAATATATTAAATAGTTGTTGGGACCATGATTTAATTGTAAAATAAAGAGAATATCTGACCCAAAATGACTAATTTTTCAGAAGGTATTTGGTTGCCATGGTTACCAGAACGTTCATAGAACAAATTCATGAGCACAGTTTGATTCGTCTTTAAGAATGCTTCGATTTGACATGCAGCATTATAATAAAAACGGAATATTTCTCATTTTGTACCAAAAAAATTCCATTTTGGGGATTATTTTCCTTTGATTGCCATGGTGACCAAGTCCCACATTTCCCAGAGGTTGGACCCTGTTTAAATGAAAGAGCATAAAATTCTGTATGGGAATCAATCCTCAAAACATACTTCCCCCCCAAAATAAAATGGGGCTGATGAAATGCACCCTACTAAGAATGCAGCTTTAAAACATTCTGAATTGATAACGAGCTTGGAAGGTAAAAACAACTTTTAATTTTCTATTGGCGCTTTGGACTGAAATAGGTTTAACAATGTTCTATGAGAGGCTCAAAATTGTTACCATGGGTGAATTCCAATTTCAATTCTTCCGTCAGTAATAACATTGCTTATCTTGGCCGGGAATCCCAGCACTGGTACAAACATGTTTTGACATCATATGAGATCATATCATATCATATAGATCATTGATCATCTTAAAATTCAAAGTTTGATATTTTTATTTTTGAAAAAAGTGTTTGCAATATGCCTGGGAGGACATTTACTAGTCAAGTAGCTAAATATACTCCATAGGATGACCTGAGGAATGCATGAATATATTTAATACACATTCTTAAAATTTGTTAAATGTATTTAGGCTACAAACAACCCCAGAGATAAAAACATGACCACAAAGACATCTTGTGAGTAAAGCACTTTGACAAGTATTAATTTTGCGATTTTCTATAACAAATCACATCTAGATATGTTCAGTACACGGTCTTTCAACCTGATACATGTACGTATATATTTATATGACAAAAAGCATTCCTATAATCAGTTCTTCTGGAACAAAACAGTTTAAAGATAATCATTTTTGCGACTATAAAGCTGTATTCTCCTGCAGTTAATATCAACTAAAAACTGTTACGGTGTTCCATTATTGTCCAACTTATCTGAAAGTCATTTGACCAAAAGCGTGGAGGATTTCACCCTGTTGATTTTTCGTTGCAGGGCTTCATGAATATGTTTTATTTTGGCGAGCGATGGTTTCACTTATTATTGTTCACTGCCTTGCGCTTTAATTCTTTCCCCCTATTCGGCTTAAAAGTTTTGTATTTACATATAACACCGCAAAATATTGATCACTTAATTAAATCAGTCCTACCTATAGGTTAAACAATCAGTAGATTGGGTAAAATGCCGCCTTCTGTTACAGAAAAAAGAGGTATATCAAACTAATTTCTTTTGGGTCTCAGAAAAATGAGTCATAAGTCGAAAAAAAGGAGTTTGAGGTACCATCATATTTGGGAAGAGAAGATTAAGTGGATTCCAACGATTTTAACATCTAGGAAGTCTAAAAAGTATTTCTATATTTTTCGTTGCATTTTTGTTATGTTTGAAAAAAACGTTTGCAATGTTTCTATGTGGATAATTACTAGTAAAGTAGCTAAATATACCCCATAGGTTGACCTTAGATATGCAAGGATGTATTCAACAAACTGTCTTGAAATCTGGCACATACATTATTTATGCGGCTAGAAGCGCTATAGACACCCTAAAATATAAGGTCATTCCATTCCATAAGGGATCCTGTGAATAAAACACTTTGAAAACTTTGGGTGAGAGACAGACAGCAAACAGATGTACCGACCAAGTGGATAGACTAAAAATATCACCCGGTGCAACCTTGCCTATATCTTTTCTCACCTCTGGGATGGTGGATCACTTTTCCTTTTACATTAGCTTCCACTTATTTCCTGAATAAAATTAGAGGCAATCTGTCAGCTGCCTTGCACGCTGTGCATACATGGGGAAATATATACGCACATGTACACATAGAATGTTGAACTCGTAAGCATCTCTTTCGGCACGTGCCATGTCATTCAAGGCCACAATTCCAACAGGGGAGTTGTATGTGTCACTGCACATGTCTATTACAGTGCATGCTAGGATGGATTCAGTTCAAATTTGACATACAAACATTTTTATTGAGAATTGCAAGGATCTTTTCACCAATATCACAGCTTGTATAAATAACCTATGTTAACCAAATGCATGATGGGAAAGATGGAGACTTGTGTCATGCAAACATGTATAACATATGCATGAATATTGACATTAGAGCACAGATAAATATTCCATGCCGAACATGGCATGTTTTCTATAGATTTTAAAATGTACCATTATAGTCCCATAATTCCATGCCAATCAAGATTCAAAATGGCGGCTATGCAACTCCCCAATTACATGCACCTGCCATGCACCTTTCAGTTAATCCAATTGTGAAGAATAAAAGAAAAGGTGCTTCATGCCCTTTTTTATGGGGAATTTTCATGCATTAGTTTAATTTCTATCCCTCTGAACAGTGAACACTGTTTTATGTCATCATCCTCTTGAAAGATTAATAGGGCTGCATGTCCTCAGGTAAACCCATGCACATTTGCTGCCACTCAGTCGAGTTTTGAGCTAATTCCACATGATATGTCTATATAATATATTGATGAAATCGCCAGAAAATGTAAAATCCGCTTTCGTTAATCCTCTCAAATATACCAGATTTAAGACAGAAATGTGGTGTTTTTTTGGTTTGTTTTTTTCAAATATTTTATTTTACCTGGGTTTACAACTCCCTTGAGGTTTAAATACAGTTTAACATCACCTAACACATTGTCTGAGACAAGGCCATACGAAATGTATTTTTTCGAAATGTATTCAGATACACCCAGGTGCACATGCAATAAAGAGAAATTTAATCTTTAGAGATATATGCCACTTTCTGACTCTTCCTTTTAATAATTCTTTATATGAATAGTTAATTAACCTCTCTTTCAGCTGTAAATATAATTCTTCAAGGGAGTACATGAAAAAGATATCTCCTGGGTAATCTCAGTCTCAGCATTTCCCAGTTTAAAGCCCTTGATTTGGTCTATGATAGAATCCCGAGTGATGTATCGATCACTGCACAAAACTAGACCCCAACAGCTTTGGACAATGCACGAAACATTGACACAACACTGGAGTTGTTTATTTTCCCTTTGTGAATAAACAGAACATAGCATGACATAATTAAGGCTAGTAACTGTATATAAGATGGTAGAGCATACATTAATATACATACATTAATATACACAGAGATGTCCTACAGTCATTTATCACGAGAGTCTGTCAATTTAATTGAACACCCTAGTTCACAAAGTCACCCCTAGGATCGCATTGTGGAAACTCTACTTCACCTGAATATATTTCTTAATAATAGTGAAATACAATCCACTGAGAAGAGACCCCGATGAAGATAGCTCTTTCAGTCCGTGCAGTATGAAAGGTTAAACAACTTGAAGACCTCTAACGAGGTACAGTGTACAATGAAATAAGTCTACCACATATAATAGAGAGGCACATTCCCATTGCATTCACAGACAACTATGAGAGGAATGTCAACTCACAGCAAATGTCTATAGATGGACGTTTGTGGATACAGAGATAGATGAATAGATAGATGGATCATATGTCATTCAAAACACACATAAAGAACTGCTATCTAGATTTAAATCATTGACCTATTTGCTCGGTTCCCTCTCTCAAGGCTTATACGACTTTGTTACCTAATCGTGTGGATTTCCCAATGGTATGTTATAATTGCGTTCCTGTTGGAGGATACACAGAAATGCTGATAAACTTAGGATCTAAATGGATGGGTGGGGTCGGGTGCATAGGGGCACAGTTTCAAGGGTATGTTGCATTAGGTGCCCCATGTCTATTAATCTATATAGTTTATTTTTGTATTTTAAAATAAATAGCTTTATTCATGAATACAGAATGCAGAGTCACACATCACTCATATTGAGCGTTTTTCATGGCAATCTGCCGTTGTCTTTTCACATATTACAAAAAGACATTTTGTTGTACACTAGATTACATTCCATAGAGATGTCTGATCATTATTGCTACTATATATAGGTGATGGGAGGTTGATAAGTATAGAAATAATGATAGAGGCTAAATATGTCTTTAAATACACAGTGGAATTCAAAAGCCGGGAGGGGAAAGATGGAACGGAGCAAATAGGTTAATGATTCATAGCTGCCTGTTTATGAAAGATACTTCACTCTATCTCTGTTATCAGATAACACTTCTTAGTCTTTGGTGTAAGGATATAAAGATATCAAAGGGATACATCTTCTAAAGCTGTGGAGCCGTAGTTGAGATCGTATGCACCATAAAATTGGTTTTTCCCATTTTAGATATAAATAACAAACTTAGTTGCAAGGCAGCTTATCTTTAGCTTATCTTTTGTAAGTATTGACATCAAACCAAATAGTCTGCCTGATCTTACCATAACATTAGCAACTATGGAAAGCATGCTTTCTCAGGATACTTTGTAAAGGAAAAGGTTTTTATTAATATTACTACAATAAGGAGTTTGTAGGGAGGCATTTCTATTTTCCATTAAGGTATATATCGTGATGTATTCATGTCAGAAAGGATAACTACAGGCGCATAAACTTTCTGAAGTAATTTAAGCACGTCCAATGTGTAACAGAAGCAAATCTCTTTGTATGAATGTTCTCCTTTTTGTTTTTCCTAGCACTATGAATCGTAAGAATAGATACACATGTACCAAATATCAAGACAGTGTATTAAATATATCCGTGCGTTTCTAAGGTCATCCTATGCAGTATATATTAAGCTACTTTACTAGTAATTGTCAATCCAGAAAAATTGTAAACTTTTTTCAAACATAATATAAAAAATTGAGCATACAATATGGAAATACTTTTTAGATTTTCTAAATGTTAGCATATAGTTGGAATCCAGTTACCTCATCTATCCAAATATGATGGTATCTAAAGATCCTTTTTTTTCCCGAGTTGACTCATTTATCTGTGACACATCACAATTATGCTCATTAGTATATATAAATCTGCTCACAGGTGTGCAATAACATGAAGCATTATGCTACACGTGTGTATTATCGGTCACCGGCGGCCGTTTTATCCTGGCTGATTCGGCCCCAAATCCTTGTTTAATCATATAAAATAGCACAGAATATTGATACATTCTGTCCTTTTAGTCATAATATGGGTAAATTTGGTTGGAATTTTCTGTTGTAATATACCTAAGAATGAAGCTATAAGAAGGCATAGCGTTTTTTTATTGCCACGAGACATACTAAAGCTTTGGAATTACATTGATAAAATGAATAGGATGCAGCTGCTCTGGTAAAAAAAACCACACTGGTGGGTTGTTCGGGTGGCAATGTTCGTTTATCATGGAAAGACATCTTGCCGCTAGCACCTATTAAAAGGTTTATGGTGGAAGTCATGCTGGTTTTTAGTTATCTTCAGATGGCTTTTTTATGTGTGTTTATGGATAATAGCGACTTTCAGGGCTGTGTAGGTTTTAACATGTTTGTATTTATTCTTCCTCGACCTACCAGGGTTGCTGAGTATTATTTATGTTAGGCTTTAATGATGACTTAAGTTACAGGCAAAGATAAGGCTATAAACCGATGAATTATATTAACCCAGGGCCCCGTTTCATGACTCTTTTTTTTTTTTTTAGAAAAGACCAGGTAGCACTCATATTGAGGCAAATGCAGAGCACCGGGTCCCACAAGTGTATTATATCAGTGCATGAGTGAGTAAAGTTAGTCCAGGATTGAGTGAATTAGGTAATACTGAGGTAGCTTGTGGTGGAGTAGCGGGCTCACAAGTGTATTATATCAGTGCATGAGTGAGTAAAGTTAGTCCAGGATTGAGTGAATTAGGTAGTACTGAGGCAGCTTGTGGTGGAGTAGGGGTCTCACAAGTGTATTATATCAGTGATGAGTGACAAAAGTTAGTCTAGGATTGAATGAATTATAGGTAGTACTGAGGCAGCTTGTGGTGGAGTAGGGGTCTCACAAGTGTATTATATCAGTGATGAGTGAGAAAAGTTAGTCTAGGATTGAGTGAATTAGGTAGTACTGAGGCAGCTTGTGGTGGAGTAGGGGTCTCACAAGTGTATTATATCAGTGCATGAGTGGGTAAAGTAGTCTAGGATTGAGTGAATTAGGTAGTACTGAGGTAGCTTGTGGTGTAGTAGGGGTCTCACAAGTGTATTATATCAGTGCATGAGTGAGTAAAGTTAGTCCAGGATTGAGTGAATTAGGTAGTACTGAGGTAGCTTGTGGTGGAGTAGCGGGCTCACAAGTGTATTATATCAGTGCATGCGTGAGAAAGGTTAGTCTAGGATTGAGTGAATTAGGTGGTACTGAAGTAGCTTGCAGTGGAGTAGGGGGCTCATGGTGGAATATGGAGTAAGAGTGGTATTTGGTCACAGCACCATGCAGGGTCTCAAACTTGTCTTAAACTCGTCTTAAATTGGTTTTAAACTGGTCTTAAACTTGTCTTAAGCGAGAGAGGCACAATTGTGGGACAGCTAGACGAAAAGACCACAACTTAGCATAGCCTACTCCAAGGGATTTGCAGTGCGGTAGCGGACCTCTTATCCTAATACCCGGGACAGCGCATTTCTGCAGTATTTAGGAAAAACTCTAACTTAGGCTATCCCTAAAGACCAACGCTTGAAACAGGGCCCTGTTAATTATTCATACCTGTAATCTATTCTTGATCCTTTAGCAGTAACTCAAGGTCACGTGACTGACCTTGATATTTTTGGATGTTTTATACATAATTAATTAGCTATACCTGATTTTGATTGAACATTGTATTACCATGCGAACATTATGATATCATGACATATGGAATTCAAATCTGAAATCTTCTGAACACTGCTACAATTAACATACACTTCTCTCCACTAACTACCTCTACGTGTACACATTATCATATTTAATATTAGTGTATTCCTCATTATGAGTGAGAGAAAACAAAAAGTCAAAATTCATAATTTGATTTAGGACAATTGTGTCAAGTCATTTGTATGCTGTTTGGTAGATAAGTAAGGTTAAATACAACGGAGTTCCAAATTCAATTCAATTCAACTAATTCTTTATTTCCAAAGATTTTAGATGGACATAAGGTTATGAATTTATCCGGGGATCTCTTCCAGCCCATGTCTTCTTTTTAACCTTAGATTTGTTGTTTGTTTCCTAAAAAATAATGAGAGGGCCTCCCATACAAGTCAGGCAGAAATTATAGAAAATTGAAAATCCAAAAGAAATGATAAAATGCGAGCAAAAGTTCTCATGAGAATAAAACATACTTTAATTGTCAAAATAAGGTTGCTGTGTCATGTAAGCGTTAAGATTGTAGAAGGCCAATTGGCAGGATAGATGAAATAAAGTTGCAATGTTTTAAGAAAAATTATTCCTCATTTACATATGGCTCTACCATCGAGAAGATATATATAGAACATCGAATCTCGTGTATTACTTTTCCTGCATTGAAGATGTATCTATCAACCTGTAGGCATATATTTTATCCGAATCCCAATGGTGAGGAGCTGCCACAATTTAATTGGAGTGGTATAGATGAAGATACACCCCTGCGTAACCTTGCATTAGTACTGCCTATCATAGCTGTCTTTTTAGTTTTAGAAAATATTTTATTCAGGTTTACAACATTTCCACACGAATATAGTATGAATATTTTCAGGACAGTCTGATCGAATTAACAGATAGAGAAAAAAGTTTGAACATCAACTCTACTTAGGGCTGAAAATTGGTCTGTCTGAAAAATGAGTCTAAAGTCGCAAATATTTTATTTAAAAAAAAAAAAGAAATTCCCCAGGAAACATATACAAATATAAAAGTACTTATTAGATCTGCTAAAGTTTTACATGGCTGAAATTCGCCTAATTCCAACTTTTAAAAATCCATTTTTCTGCGACTTATGACTCATTTTTCTGTAACAAATCACATTTTTGTCGTGAGACTACCATTCAATGAATATGATGCTGGATAGAGATCCTAAAATACAGGGTTGATTATGAGAATGTGCCAGAAATCTTTCAACCCAAAATTCATCTTATTATTCATCACCATATTGTGCCACACACTATTTTATCATAATATGTAGGAAATAAATAAAAATGATGTTTTTATGTTTAATTGACCGGTCTAATTTGTGCTTTAACCTACCTACCTGCTATTACTTCTTAATATATGGGTGGGGCTCATGAAAACTACCCCACTCCTTAAAAATCATGTCCAAGGGCAATAATATTCTTATTATTTACTTTTCAACCATATAAATACTGGCGTTCGATAGGTAATTAAAAGATCTTTCAGGAAATATATACTTTTGTGGGTCTGTGACAATTATTTACCTTTCAAAATCTGATTCAAAGTTGGAAATATCGACCATTTTCTTCATTTATTGCATGTCCAAAGCCAAAATGAATAATTAGAACTATCTTAAGATCAATTCAAAAGAATGACAACCCTTTTTTTTTATTTTTTTTTAAATGAAGACATCTTAAGGTATATCTTGGGCAAGTTTCATCATCCTGATTTTTTTTCTCACAGTCAGCTGGGGCTGGTAAAAATTGTCCATGTTTATGTGTAACTTACGTTATTATTACATCACCAACGTTGACAGACACTCAAAATCACCAACGAAACAAAAAAAAACATTGCAAATAAGTCACCAGATACCTTCTTATTGGTAAATGATCAACTGAGGGATGAACCCTTCTTTAAATTAACTCTATTGGACGATTTCCGAAAGAAAAAAAACGTACGCTTTAAGCTTGTCATTTACGTGAACGACCTCCTGCGAGAAACACTGACTAACTATCAAATTCAGCCCTCTCACGCTGTCCACTGGTGTCAGCAAGAGTAAAAACACTTATAGCATTATATCTGGGTTGAGATCTATAGGTTTGACGACCAGAAATGCCAAACAACTGTCATTTACGTCATTTGTAACTTACGTTACGATTCTTTTGGACGCTCCTAATGCCGTTGCATCTGGTACCATCGAGTCTGGGGCTTTTTTGCCATTTTCCTCTGAGTTGAAACTTCCGGCTAGACCAAGATTTGCGCGCTATTTACGAGTGTTTTGGTTAGCAGATCATCAATAAAGGTAAGTTTAAGTAAGTTTCTGACCTCGGATTTTCGAAAACACTGCTGTCATATTGTTGTTTATGATGTAGAGACAATGCTGTCCAAACATTCGGAGATTCTAAGTGTTATATCATGTGTTTTGTGTCGAATGAATGTTGTGCCATGCTTGTGTGGGCCGAAACAAGTGCCCAAACTGGGTCTGTTATTGTGATAACGTAAATGACAAAGGTGTGGATCTGGTACGTTTTTTACAGTAATTGAAGGGAAGTTTGTTCTGAGCGTGAAGGTGATACCAATTTTTATTGTCAGTAGAATGTATTCCAACTGTCTGTGTATGATTTGGTATAATTTAGGTGGTATGTGCTGACGAAATGTCAACTTTATTGATAACGTAAATGACATTTTAGATGTAAATCATGAACACATAGTTCTCATGGCCATATTGGGCCTTATTTCTCAAGAAACCTGATCATATTAGTCTAGTCACGTTTGTATGAATTATTTGCATGCATTTATTGTCTATTTTAAATCCTGACAGTATTATATACAAGCTGAAGGCTAGATTTTGTGATAACGTAAATGACGCTATCAATAATGTAAATGACAGGCCATTTATGTCTGAGGCTACACTCATTTTAATCTTGTTTTACATGCCGTCTCCGTCTGTATTGATCAAGCACAATGTAGGCAGTAGCTTTAGCTGGATTTGAACATTATGATGCGATATTTATACAGCTATTTATGGCTTTTTTTAAAATTTCAGCATGGGAAAGAATTCCGCAATAAACCAGGCGAGATATCGTCAAAGGAAGGGCCAGGACCCTAGATATCGAAGGCAGGAGACCAGGAGGGTCATGAAATACTATGCTCCAAGTGCCACTCTCACAGACTCAGAACTGGCTGATCGACGTGAAAAGCAGCGAGTTGCTCAAGCACGTCGAAGGAAAAGGCTCAAGGAGCTTATGGGGCAGAATGCAGCTGTACCAGAACCTGAGCAGCCACAAGGAGGAGCTGTCCCACAGACTGCGGAACCACAGCCTGGCTCAAGTGGGGTACAGCAGGTAGACCATTTTTTCTCTTATTTCATATTTCTTTTAATATTTCTCCCTTCCATTATTTATCTTACATTTCAATATCATATCAATGTATTTTCCTATCTTGCTCTTTTATTAATTCTTGTGTGAACCTGTTTATTTCAGACCCAGCGGAAATCAAGGAGAGTGGCAGAGAACACCGCATCCCAGGCTCCTACCACTGCATCCCAGGCCGCTGCCACCCCTTCTCAGGCTCCTGCCATCCCATCCCAGGCTCCTGCCACCGTGGCTCCTGCAGAGACACCCACAGGTCGTGACCACGATGAAGAGGATCTCCTGAGGTGGGTTTTTAGTATACGTTGAATGGGACAGGGATAGAAATAGATGGAATGAGAGTTTACATCCTTGCTTTCTATCGATGTACACAATGAAGATTAATGAATTTATGAATTTATGAATTTAAGATACATAGGATGTATGTGTAATGACTTTATTAAGAGTAGACATAGTAATAAGTGCATGGTTATAGCTGCATGGTATTTTTTTTCGTTTTCAGAGACATCGCCGCAGCAGTTGCTGAATATTTCAACTGATCAACCAGCTAGATTCCTATGATATTAATTCATCAAAATAAAAAGTCAAAGAATTATCAATCGTCCAATCATTTTGTGGTTCCATCTGCTGGACAATCTGACTATATTCAAGGATATATATTTGACAATCCATGGAAGTAACAATCAACAATAATCAATGCAATCAAGGACTATTTTTGTGATACTATTTTTGTGATGCTAGTTTTGTGATGCTATGTGCATGAACTAAGTGTAACGTCCCTACCCATGCATGAAGAGGATTTACCTTAGATGAGCCCTAATCGTAAGTACAGACAAATTTACTATGCTTTTTCTTGAACATATTTTTTCTCTGTGTATTACTTCTTAGGCTTCGTGTACGGTTACCCTTCATGACGCCACGCAACAAAACCAGAAGGCGCATCAACCGTGAGGTATCAAGGTGCAAACGCAGGATTGATAAATTGAGTAGGGAAAGGAAAGAGGTATCAGATGTAAATCAGAAACTCAGACGTCAAGTCTGGCGCTTACAAAAACAGGTTCAACGAGCAACAGACAGAGGAGCACCTTCCACAAAGGCTAGCAAGGAGAAGACCCGGAAAAACATTCCGAACCCTAGCACCCCAGTGAAACAAGCTGAAGCCATCATGCGAAAAGATGGCCTGTCCCCAAGAAAGCACATACTAGTTCGCAAACAGCTAATTGGTCATGCGGAATTAGTAGCTCACACGGCAAAACTCAACTCGAAAATACGCAAGGCTGCTGTGGAGACAGGGAAAAAAACTCATTCCGGACGTCTATTGGCAAAATGCTTACAGGTTGGACGTAAGTTATGGAAACCAAAAGGGCCAAATTCACGTATTGCAAAGGCAATGTCTGCAAGAGCGGCTGTGACATCCTTCCTACTTGATGCAGAAAATTCTATTTGTCTTCCTGGCAAAAAGGATACAATCAAAGTTGCCGGAAAAAGAGAGCAGAAACACATCCTCAATGAAAATCTGGATGTACTTCATCGCCGTTTCCTGGATGAAAACCCTAATTCCCAGATCTCCCTTGCTACATTCAAGAGGCACCGCCCTCGCCAGGCACTCCCCATTGTTAAATGCAAAAGAAATGTAGCCCTGTGCAAAATACACGAAAACTTTTCTTTGCGGTTGGTTCCCTTGAAACACTTGAATATACCAATATGCACAAGCACATTGGTGACAATGTTTAATGACGAGGAAGCCCAGGAGAAGGTGAACGAGGTGTCGGGCCCTGTTCATTTCCGACAGTGGATTCCTAAGACTGAGTACCTTGCCAACAAACCCATAAGACGTACAGTCCTTGAAGATGTCTCTCTGGATGAAGAAGCCTACAAGAAAGAGTTCATGTCTGAGTTGCCCAAGTTCCGAGCTCATCACCTTAGAGTCATCAACCAGTACAAGGAAATCTCACATCTCAAAAGAAACCTGCCGATTAACCATGTGACTATACAAATTGACTTTGCTGAGAATTATGTGTGCCACTACCGTGACGAAATCTCTGCCGCATACTTCTCAAAAGTTCAGGTAACATTACATCCAGCTGTCGTCCACTACATGGAAGAGGGGAGACTCCAGCATTTTAGTGTTATTCTGCTCTCTGATGAAACATCGCACAAGGCAACCACTGTGTTTGCCTTCCTCAAAGCGTTGACACAAAAGTGCCGAGAGAAGCTGCCAGACCTGAAGGTGATTCATTATTTATCGGATTCCCCAACTTCACAATATCGTAACTCACAGATATTTGCGGTCGTCCACAAACACCATGATTTGTTTGGCATTAAGGCAACGTGGCAATACTTCGAGAGTGGTCACGGCAAAGGCCCTTGTGATGGGGTGGGGGCCGCCATCAAGAGAGCTGCGGACCTGGCAGTTAAGAAGGGTACACTCATCAAATCAGCAGCTGACTTCATGGCTTGGGGGAGCAACAATGACCACACCGTTGCTACATTCCTTCTGGTCACATCAGATCAGATTGCGGAGTCTGCAAAAGATTTGGAGGCTATCCCTAAATTTAAGATCACTGGTACTATGAAGCTTCATGCGGTAGTTCCACATGAAGGTGGCCTCATGGTGCGTGATATATCATGCTTGGGCCAATGTTGCTGGAAAGAGGGGATCTTTGAACCTACATGTGCTGGTTGGAGGCTTGCACTGCCACAAACCTTGGGTGAAGATCTGGCTGAACTGCTTCCCCCCCAAGATGTCCCTACTGCCCAAGATGAACCCCCTGCTTTGCAAGTTGATATTCCTGCTCCCCAAGATGAAATTCCTGCTCCACAAGATGAAATTCTTGCTCCCCGAGATGAACAAGTTGAACCTCCTGCTCCCCAGCTCGGACCCCAAGTTGAACCATCTGCTCCCGAAGATGAACTGCCTTCTTCCCCTGTACCACAGGTGGCTGTTGGAGACTTCATTGCTGCCTGTTACAACAAGCAAATTTATGCGGCAAAGGTCCTCATCATTGAGGACAATGAGTTCCATGTTTCATTTATGGAGGCCACTCCTCGCAAACCAGGTCAACTTCGCTGGCCTAATTCCTCAGATGAACTCTGGGTTGGCCACAAAGATGTGATTAGAAGGATTGCGGAACCAACCCCAATTGGCCGATTTGCCAGATCCTTCCAGATCCAAAGGGAGGATTTGAGCCTCTTTGGGTTCTGAAAAGTAACTAGCAACTGCTCTCCATGAGCTCAGTTAGATCTTGTAGTTTACGTTATTGGTGTCACTTACGTTATTAGCAGCTTTTTTACACCATTTTAGCAGAAGGAAACAAGGTGGTAATAGCCATACTTTGACAAGAGGATAGTTTCATGTATTTTGATTGATAAAATGTCCATGAATAAAGGTACTTTGGCAATTTTTAGTGGAAATTATTTGGATTTTCATTGTTTTGATACACGGGGACAAGGAGAAAAAGGGTATTTTGGGTAAAGAGGGTGTGATTTGCATTCAAGGGCAAAGACATAACTATTTCAACCAAGAATGAAGATAATCTGGCTCTTTTAAGTGATTTCAATGGTGAAAAAAGAGGTATTTAACACACATACAATGACAGAGGAAAGTTGTCATTTACGCTATCAAGAATAAGTCTCCACAGATAAGCATGTTGCATTTTTGATTTTGGTATTAGTGACCTGATTTTACAAATACAAGCTCCCAGGGCCATGACATTTGTTTTTAAAGAACTATAGGTTTATTTTTAGACAGTACGACAGAGTAGGATAAGATGAATCATTACTTCTTTTCAATGTTTAAGGGAAAAGCAGGGAGCACATTTTCAGTCTTACCTTCAGTAGCCCAGCATATGAAAAAATTGGGGTTCCTTACCACTCTCATACTGTTTATTTGATGGCCTTACATGTCAATGAGCTGACCAATCTAGTTTAAAACCAACATAATCAATGAAATCAATGTTTGGCAGCTTTCAAGGAAGGATAGTCCCCTGATAACGTAAGTGACAAGCAGAAAAATCACTTCTGACATACCTATATTCACTGACTCATAGCACAAAAACTAAGATGTGTTTGATGATATGGTTTTTTGCAACTTGAGGGTGATTACCTTGACTTTAAGGACTGTAAGTATCATGCTAATTACTATAAGAGAATATTTTTTCACCTCCTGGGCCTGGGGGGCTGGGGTGGGGTAGTTTTCATGAGCCCCACCCATATTCATATAATATATTATATGATGGTCATAATTATAGCATGTAAGCTGAAAATATTGTATTCATTACAAGAGCTCATTGATAGAAAAAAAACCAAACACAAAGTCCTACCCTGAGACAAAGCGTGAAACCTAAGAACGCATTAATTGCACTAATCATGTTACCAATAAGCAAACACAAATGGGTGTTGGTCATTTCATTACCTCTCCGTGCCTGGCATTGTTGAAACCTGTTTCAGTTTTTCTTTCATCATGATTCGTACTCATTTTGATTAATTACTGATCCTTTTCCTGACGTGGTGCACATGAATGAATCCAGACGGCGTTGTTGTAGCAATGTCAGAAGTCAGGGGGCAATACAGTGAATTTGATTACAGTTCATTTCGTTGCACACAAATAGTGACATAAACCGATTTGTTCGGGCAAGTAATTCCCTTTTTGCCCGCGTGCAACAAGTTCATTTCTGCTAGTGCCGTAGGAAGATGAGATAAAAGAAAATCATGATACATTTTGAAACCAACTCACGTACAGACGAAGCAAGCAAGGCGAGACAAGTAGTGTTAAAGTTGGGTTCTCAGCTATGAAAAGAGGAACAGTTTCAAACTTTCTATTCCTACACATCTGAGAAGATTTGATGAACTTTTAGTTGTATACCCTATATGTGATATGTTACAGTAAATTGAGTCACAAGGCGCAGACATTAATTTTGGGACACCATCATATTTGCAAAGATGAGATCATACCGATTCCAATGATAGTAAATATGATTGGCATTCAAAAAGTACTTCTATATTATTTTAAGCAAGATAAAAAAAGTTAGCGATGTTTCTTGAGGGTCGATCACTAGTAAATTAGTCAAATATACTGCTCAGTAAGTATATGGTTAAATACTGTATTTGTACCATTTGTATGATCACAAATCCTTAGTAGATACCACCAACACTCCATCCTATGCTATCTCAGTGGCAAGTGGACACTAATGCAATGACTCCTAGACTCTTTTTTCTATTCATATATTATCACCAGTATGACTTGATCATAATCTATGGAATCTTGTTTTTGTTTTCTCTGCCTACATTTCAACAAATTAACTCTGTGATATATCCAGACTTGTATCAGTATATTTAGTGTGTATTACAAAATACTTCCAAAACACATGGGACAGGTGAAAAACCCCGAACACCAAGTATAAATAAAATAAATATAAAGTAAAATCTTTAAAAAAATGATGACCTAAGAAAGCAATGATCCGTCTAGCACACAGTCTTGGAATTTGGTAGTTGTAAGTATTACTATTACTATGTACTAAGAACACTAAATTGTCAAAAGATGTAAACATTCCTGTAAGGAGTTCTTGTGATAAAGACAATTGAAAAATACCATTTTGTCATGTTAATAACCTCTTTGATTGTTATAGCCAGTGTACTTTGTACCAGTCTATCTACGTTTGAATTGTCATTTGCAAAGATCTTTGCTGTATACAAATTCTAACTAAAAACAAAACAAAAACAACCGTCAGAGCCCAGACTGTATAATATATATAGGTCAAATCTGTACCAGACAGTGCGAGGACGGGACGCAGTGGCGGGCGTGAGTGGGTTAACTAGTACGTCAGTCGGCTGTAGACACCTATTGTTATTCATGCAATGATGATCCAGCAAAACCACCTTTGATCCTTCTCACATATCCTCCTTCACGCTTTTAATTTGCTAGGATGAATTCACTTCGTGCAATCAAAGCTTTGGCTTTGGATTTGACACCTCGCGTGTAATACTTTTGAAGTAGTGACTTTATGTAAAACATAGTGAAACAGACAATGGTCGATGAAGTGGTACTCTGATTAGTATACACCCATGCGACTCTGGGATCCCCTGAACAATTGTATTGTCTACTTACTAAAACTAAAAAATAGTTTGTTGCACTAAATACATTAATTCAAATGGATTACTGAGCAAGAACGTATTTATGTCTATATATATCATAATTATAAATAATTAATCAAATGAAGCTACACAAGGGGTTAGTTGCTAGAAAATTTACAGTTTACCTTTCCCAAACTTTTCATATAACCCGGATCTAAAATAAAAATTAGGTTAAAAATGCAGTTCAACATTTATAACCAAACAGATAATTTAATTCAATGTAATACCGGATATACTGAGATTTACATATTATTTGTCATTCTTAATCCAAATGAAGCAGAATTCACCCACATTGGTGATGTGTTACAGGAAAATGAGTCACAAGTAGCAAAAATGAATTTTGAGACAAATATTTCTATATTTCTATATTTGAAGTTTGCTATTTTTATTTCTGAAAAACAAAATTTGCAGTATACACTGTAGGATAACCTTAGAAATGTATATTCGAAACACTGTCTTGAAATTTGATACATATATTCAATAATAAATCACTTTGAAAATTATCAATTTTGCGACTTGTGGCTCATTTTTCTGTAACACATCACATTTAATACGTTGAAGATCCAGACTATAACAGTGAAAACGAAAAGATTTAAATACTTCCCTGTGGCCTCGCCTGGCTGCAGTATCTATTGTCATCCTAGTTACTTATGATACGAGAGATTCCCGTTAAATTACGGTCTTAAGAACACTTCTGCCAAACCATTGTACTATGCTTAGCCTCATTATTTATATGTGAGGTGTTACAGGAAAATGAGTTACAAGTCGCAAAAAAATGGATTTTGAAATATGACCATATTTGAAAAGATAAGATCAAGCCGATTCCAACGATAGTAAACAGTAGGGCATTTAATAAGTGTTTTTATATTTTAAGTTTGATATCTTTATTTTTGAAAGAAAGGTTTGCATTATTTCGGGATGGAGATTTACTAGTAAAGCAGCTAAACATACTCCATAGGATGACCTTAGAAATCATGTGAATAAATCACTTTGAAAAATAATAATTTTGCGACTTGTAATCATTTCCCTGGAACACATCACATATGCATAAATGAGTGAGTGAGGGAGTGAGATTGGTTGCTTTACGCCTTTATCAACACATTTAATATGGTTATAATCAAGGGTGGGAGAGCTGAGAGGGAGGCAGTTTATGATCATAACCAGGAAATAGAGATAGAGAAGAAGTGATTCAATACAGTAGTTAGTGTTCAGTACAGTGTTATGTGCAATCTAGAATCAGGAATTCAGCTTTAGAAATTCAACAGCAATATCAAGAAATGTTATTGATAAAATATGGACATTAACAGTTTTGTATTTCAAATATCTATAACGATTTTACAAGCTAAGCAATGGGAATAGGGGAATTGCATAGCCGCCATTTTGAATCTTGATCCGCATGGAAATGGAAATAATGGTACAGTCTACATTCTTTTCCGTTTTTTAAAAATTAAATTTGATAGGCCAAGTACACTTAATAAACCATGTTCAGCATGGACTATTATCAATGCTTTAATTTCAATGAAATAAATAAAAATACATCCATATATGTTAATAGGTTTCCATAACACAAGTCCCCATCCTTCCCGTCATGCATTCGGTTCTCATCATAGATCATCTATAGGGCCTACAAGCTGTGATATTGGTGAACATATCATTGCATTTTTTGATAAAAATGTTGCCAAATATTTTTATGTCAAATTCCAACAGAATCAATCCCAGGATGCACTGTAATAGACATGCGCAGTGCCACATGCGAATCCCCTATTCTCCCCCAGACATAGCTTGTATCCTTTTATTCAGTCTCAGTTAACGTCGGCCAAGAAATGAAAAATGTCTTCTTTTTGTTCCGGTTTTTCCAAACCATCAACATTTTGGATGATTTTGCCCGGTTGATTTTGTTACAGGGCTTTAAGAAAGTGCAGATTCATAATTCGGAGACCCGCCCAAATCATTCGCAATTATTAATCATCTTACAAGTCTGTAAGTCCTGATATTCATGCGTACATTTGTGATGTGTTAGAGGAGAATGAGTCTCAATTCGCAAAAAATGAATTTTGAGATACCATTATATCTAAAAAGATGACATCAAGCTGATTCCAATGATGGTAAACAGTAGGACATCTTATTAGTACATCTATATTTTATGTTTGATATTTTCTTTTAAAAATGAAATTTCTATGGGCGGACAATTACTAGTAAATAAGCTAAATATTCTTTATAGGATGTTAGAAATGTATGGATATAAACGTTAAAAATGTATGGATATATTCAATAACTGAAATTGGTACCTGTATTAGTGCTACTAGCAGCTCCAAGAACCCTCAAAAACATTACAAGGCCTCTTGTAAATAAATTATTAAATAATAAATACAAATTAAAATTTGTTTGTCGTAATAGCATGCAGTAAAAGAATGCAGCTTTTAACACCTTTTCTTGGTTCAATTGTCTTGATCTACACTTGCTACTACACATGCGTATCTTGGCTTTCGATTTTCGGCTGATACCACGACCTATTGACAAACCACCGAGTGTTATTCATAGCACACAATATCCAATCTAATCTGCATACATGTAGTTCGCTCGTCACATATCAGCGTTATTGGTCGTAAGTCAGCACCAATTTGCCTGAATATGTACCCGATATTTGACAAGCAAATCACATGAGAGGAGATGATGCTTCTATTCATGGGCCCAGCACAGAATGAACGATGTAAAGTTGATTATTTATGACCGAGCGACGCTGCCCCATGCAAAAGTAACAGCGACCCCCCAGAAAGACCGAATTATAATAAGTACCTATATATTGCCTTATATTTTCTGTGTAGCTATTGGGCGTACATGGTTGATGATTGCCCCTGATCATCAATTGCCTGGTGTAGGTATATATAAGTATATTCCGACGACTTCAGCCATATATAGGTAAATCAGGCGAAGCAGGACCTATTTATACTATGGTAATTTATACGTGTAAGGTCTCTCATTTCTAGGGATAAGCTGCACTCATCGGTAAAATTAACATCAGTTAAATAGTGGAGTCATATGAATCCATGTCACAAATTTCGGGACATTGTATAAAATATATCCCTGCGTTTTTAAGGCCTTTATATGGAGTATATACTTAGCTACTTTACTGGTAATTACCCATCCAGAACATTTTTTTTTTTTTTTTTCAAAAATAAAAATATCAAACTTAAAATATAGAAATACTTATTAGGTGTCCTAGTGTTTACTATCATTAGAATCAGCTTGATCTCCTCTTTTCAAATTATGGTGATATGTCAAAATCCATACTTTGCGACTTATGACCGATTTTCCTAAAACGGATCACATATGTATACATGCATGTGTATGTGCATGTAAGCCTCTATTCAGACCATATGCATATCAGGGTCAGCAGAACACAATGTAGTGTTCAGTATACAGGCCTTCCCAGAATAGAGTATTCTGTCGCGTGATGAGACATGTGATAGGTGCATTGTGCTCAATATAGGACTCTTAAGATGCTGTCAGTAACACCTCTCTGTAGAACCAGAAGCCAATATAATGCATTCAATAGAGTCCTTTATACACCCCTTCCTGGGACAGACCTGAGACATTCAACACATGGGACGCACTTAGACAAACACTAAAAAGAGATAGAAAAGCTAAGTCATTATGTATGAGAAGGAAACTATATTGTATTTTTCTTGGACCATTCTATCTTTACAATGGAAGACACAGAGATACAATCTTAAAGAATACTTTTTTCTTTCGTCATTTCTGCCTGTCTGTAGACTTGCGCAAGTCTGTTTGTGTCTAAAAAACGAAATCTCGAAAGAAAAATCAAATAGATGTTATGGTCACTACCATGTTAAGGTCACTACCCCCTCACATGTATTACTGTTCGTGATTAGGGGATAGTAGACCTGGGTTATAGGTGAACCCTGTCAATGTAACCGTTTAACTATTGTATAGGCCGGCAATGAAATAAAAACAAGGGCTAGCCTACATGTCTGCTATATCTGCTATTGTTATAACATATTACGCAATCATGATGTAACGATGATTAACCACATTAAACTTTAATTACTGTTATTACTCATCATTAAATAGATTAATTGCAGTATTGGTCACCTATAGTAAAATGATCAGGTAATATCAAAGTGGGGATAGCAAATCACAATTAATCTAATAAAAAGCTGTCAGCTGGATCCCGGAATTCAAACTGATTTCAATTGACTATGCAACATCTATTCATGCAGAGTTTATGATATAGATATAACACTAATGTGGTGGGTTCATTTACGTAAAAAACACAATATGGGTTTCCCCTGTCTAGAAAATTATACCTAATGGCACGATGGAGGTCTGTAATCATTTGAGATGTTGGGTCAAATCGAACGACACCCCAAAGGGGTGGAGTGCGATTTGACCCAACATCGAGATTGATTACAAATGGAACAGAGGTATTTATTACATATTAAATCAACAAGCGAACTCGACTAAATAGTATTTTACCTTACTTTCAATCAATCTTGTGGATATTCGGCTCTTTCAAATAGCACCCCTGAATAGCGTCCCTGAAATCACATACGTATGTGATAATTTACCTAAACACTTCTTACCCAGATACCTTGATTAAAGCAGCAGCACAATCTGTCTAACTGGAAGAACATTGAGTGCGTCATGTATGCTCCTTTTATTGCACTGTTGGACAGCAAGCTGTGTCTTGAATATCTGTAAAGCTTTGTTTATTCTTGAAGTTCCACTTAACAACTTCCTTAACGTGTGGTAGACAAATAGATCAGACTAGATCTGGTTCAATACTGTTACAGCGCCTTCTCTTGAAATCAGGTTCCAGCACTCAAAATCAATCCATGTTTCCATAGGATAGCAATGTTTTATTTGCTGAAGATCCGTGTATTATGTGATAAGATACTAAACTAATGCACTGTTATATTCAAGTATTTTGTTCATAGTTAAATGAAACCAATTAAATATATATCGCTGATTAAGTCAACCAATCAGATACTCTATAGAGTGAGAAGGCCTATGGTTTATATATAGAGTGAGAAGGCCTATGGTTTTATATATAGAGTGAAAAGACATGGTTTAGATATAGAGTAAGAAGACATGGTTTAAACAAAGAGTAAGAAGACCTATGGTTTATATATAGACTGAGAAGACATATGTTTTATATAAAGAGTGAGAAGGCCTATGGTTTATATAGAATGAGAAGTCCTATGGTTTATATAAAGAGTGAGAAGTCCTATGGTTTATATAGAGAGTGAGAAGGCCTATGGTTTATATATATATAGAGTTAGAAGGCCTATGGTTTATATATAGATTGAGAAGTCCTATGGTTTATATAAAGAGTGAGAAGTCCTATGGTTTATATATAGAGAGTGAGAAGGCCTTTGGTTTATATATAGAGTTAGAAGGCCATCAAGGTGTATAACCATTTAAACCAGATCCTTTTTATATCACTATCACCTGACTGCACCTCTTTAGCCACCCTGCCACCTGCAGTACTTAGCGTTGATGACAACAGTGTTGATGCAAATTCACGCCCACCCACCCTGAGAAAAGTCTTTTTCATCTACAAAGCCTCTCCCCAAGGGGCTCTTATGCACTTGTCAATTGACCCCTTCCCCATACCCCCAGGATGGGGGAGCGGTTATGTTTTAATGTAACAGCTTGAGCAAAAATAACAAATAAATTATCCATCTTGCTTCAAAATTTCAGGCATGAGAGGTCAGCATATGGGAGTTTGTTCATTACAGAAGGTGTTCAGGATCTCTGAGATCATACATGTGTGGGACATAAAACAAGACGTCTAACAAAACCTTGATATAAACTATCATAGATATTGCTGCATACCCCAGCTTTGCATGGCAACTAATTACCTGCCAGGAAGGGTGTCCTCTTTGTGTATTCATGCCTTTTGCTTTCTTCTGCTAACCGTGCCTATAGTTCTAACAGATTACTCTGTTGGCTTTGACCTTTACAAACAGCAAATACTGTAATATTGGGGCTACATGTTGTCAGTTCTTTATGACTTAGTCTACTATGTCATAGATTTCGTTTATTCACAGCTGATTGCTTGATTCATCCATTATATTTGTGATGTGTCAACCCGCCAGTCTCCACCAGTTATATGTCTGAAGTTATTCTTTGACTTAATTGATGTTATGCACTTAAATTGTCAGTTGCAACCCCCACTCTCTGATGGTAATAATGGGGGGAATGGTAGGGGGATTTATTTGCAATAACAAAATGAGCCCAATAGGGTTGGGGACTTTACACAAATTTATGTCTTGCCCTCGGGGGTTGGGGATTTCATTATATTTTCCAAAATGCCCAGGATATTCCCCCATACCCCCGGGGTCAGGGCATGCAATTGACAAGTGCATTAATGCTTAAACTAAGTAAAAGTTTTTAACTCATAAAGGGTCATAATAAAATCCTTTGGTGACGAGCTGTGATTGGTCGATATTGTTATATGAATTAGGATGGTCAACCCATTGGTATGTGTAACATACACAGTGATATATATTAGCATAATTGAAGGTTTTTAAATATGATATTAATGTTTAATTAATACGAAACGATGATTAATAATATTGACATAAAGAAGAGCTGGGTGTCCTGAGATCGGGGTGAACATGTGCTTAGAGAGAAGAAAATTTATATGTGTCTCTTTCCTTCCAACAATAGTTATAGTTGGTTGTTAAATGTAAAATAGACCTGCTGTGGAGGATTAACTAGATTAAGCTGCCTGGTAAAATATCATGCCATTGCAAATCGAGCCATGAAAATCCTATTATAACAACGTTTTGCATATATAGTGTAAAATCTAACACCATGTTCATGTCCGGCATGTTGCAAAGACATTTATGTAGTTATATTTACCTTCGAGTGACTATCCCCTGGGCGTAAGAAGTATATGGAAATGATACGTTTAGTGTGGTAAACTACCTACTTGTCATGCTACAGTTGTATATAGACTTCCTCAACGCTTCCGACGTTATTCTCTAGGGGAGCATTACTCCCATTTGAAGATGTGAATTCACTTCAAATTTTCTCGCTCTAAACGGCTTCACATATAGCTTGAGAGTTGCAATTAAGTAAGTTCAAGGTCGAGGATCCAATGAAGTAGTAGTTGGACTTTCAGTTAACTTTTTGTTCTGTTCTTTTCCTACCCATCTAAAAGTAATTTGGCAACATTTCGGAGGATCTTAAGAGTTGTTTTTTCTGCAAGGCTTCATAAAATTCCATAAACTCTGCGGGGACTTCACCTATATTATCGCGACCGTCTTTGCTCGGCCGATTGGACTTCAAATTCTTGCATTAACATATTACAGCAGCAGATATAATTTGAATAAATCTGGCAAGATTTTGTTTGGCAACAAGTGTACAGACTTCCCCCTTGCTATGTTCCATCTATTTTCGTAACTTTGGCTCATCTTAGTACACGCTTGTAGCACGGACTTGTAATGAGCAAGCCAATCACTGCACAGTAAAGGTTGCGAAAGGGTAGACCTAGAAAACTGACAGAAGTGTGGGCCCCAAAACAAACTAGGTTTTATGACGATAATAAAGTAAGTATTGTAGTATGGAGTTGATAATGGACCCAGATTCTTTCCAAAACCATTTTAACGGGATTTTGGAACGTCCCACATTCAACATCCCACCGGCCACATCCCACCAAACTTCAGCTCTCTGCCCTTCCAAAATCCCTAAATACCCCACACCGTGGATAGTGTGTGACCGCCCTCCTTCATCGCGCCTATATCAGGATGTATGGAGAGAACGGTAGACTTGAACACAGATTCTCTGGCTCTCCTGCCTAAGTATGCTCATGTCTGCAGTGATGAGCCTTAATTGAGGATAGATTCAGTTCAGGTCTTGTTAAGGTGTGATGGAAGGAACAGTTAGCAACATTTTATCGAACTTAAAAAACCCAAAACAATTAGGACAGAAGAGGGAGTTCGCTATTGGGGGTCCGACGTTTAGGGCTACATGTGCCCTTTATCAAGGAAAGTTTTATCGAAAATTGCAATGATCTGTTCACCAATATCATAGTTTGTCTAAAATGATCTATAAAAAGCAAATGCAGGGAAATATGGTGGCCTGAGTGCAAACATGCATACCACTTGGATATTGACATGGGAGCAAGGATAAATAATTGTATACATTCCATGCTGAACATGGCATGATTTCTATAGATTTTATATTGACATACAACTCACATAATTCTAAGCGAATCAATATTCAAGATAGCGGACATGCAAATCCCCTTTTATTTTGGCTTAAAATGTCAGAGCACGAACATAGGTAGGAGGTAAGGTTAATTTACCTTAACACATATCCATATGAGTTGGATACTTAGAGTAGTTGATTGCATTCGATAGTGTGTTCCCCTCTTTGAAGTCTCGGTCCAATAGAGGTGACACAAAGTTGTAGAAATATTTTATGTATAATAAAATGCATTTTCTTTAAAAATGCATTTTCCCGAATAAAGACTCTTTTTCTTAGACACATCCTATATCTATATAAGTTTCATTCCTGGAGGCCAATACGAAACAACGCAAGGATTTATTTCATATAATGTCCGGAATTTGGTACATAGATTCATACGACTAAAAGTGCTAAAGATCCTCCAAAATTCAGAACATTCTAATAAAAAGGTCTTGTGAATTAATCACTTTGAGAAAAACCATTTTTTTTTTGACCTGTGACTCAATTGTTTCACATTGCCCCTGTTGCATAACAATCTGCGAGCTCAATATTAACACTGCAAAAGCTACTCGCAGATTGTTATGCAACGGGGGCAATATATACATTCTGGTAAATGTTTTCTTCCCATAGAGTTGATAGATTATTCTTCTACTTTCATCACACAGAGTGGACACGTGCCATGATTTAATGGCGCTTCCCATTGACTCAAGTCTGTGTCTAGATAAACAATGGTTCGTGACCCGTCCTTGCTGGTGATATGTTTTGATAAGTAATCCAGATATTAATCCACTGATGGATGGAAGAAAACACTTGCTTCATGACTTATTTAGTGAATCATAATTTAGCTTCTTCAATCAGGAGATTACTTAGTTTGATTGGTCATATCACTCACTTTATCGATCATTTAAATATATGGACGCTATAGATAGTTACGGCTGATTCAAATCCCCTATTTGTAATGTACGTGTTACAGGAAAATGAGTCACAAGTCCCAAAAAGTGGATTTTGAGATATTATCATATTTGAAAAGATGAGATCAAGTGGATTCCAATGATAGTAAACATTAGGTCATATAATAAGTATTTCTATATTTTTACTTTTGAAAAAACGGTTTGTGATATTTCTGAGTGGGCAATTACCAGTAAAGTAACTAAATATACTACATGTGAAGGCAAATGCAAATCCCCTATTGAAGCCGGTCGGTCTCATGGATTGATTGATGTGTGAATGATAAAATATATTGGATTTTGACCATGAAAATGACCTTAAAACCGAAATATAAAGTCAGAAATGGATTCCTCACACCTGAAAACATGGAGAAATGGTATTGTACATGAATATATAGACAATCAGCAGCTGAGATATGACATTATTGTTGCCTGGTGGCAGCCATATTGGTTTTGTGCATAATGGGCGCCAGGGGGCCACCCAAATTTGTTTGCAGGGGTTTTTGAAAATTTTAGACCTACCACTGTACCAAATTTCAAAAACTTGTCACAAGTGCCCGATTGTCATGAATTAGCTTCCTCCCAGCTAATAGGGGATTTCCATGTGCCATTGCGCATGTCTGTTACAGTGCATCCTGGGACGGATTCTGTTGAAAGCTGACGTACACATATTTGCCAACATTTTCATCAACATCATAGTATAAATGATTTATTAAAACCAAATGCATGATGGGAAAATTGGAAGTGATGGAAACATGTATAACACATGGATATTGAAATTAGAGCACAGATACATATCCCATGCAGAACATGTTTTCTATGGATTTTACCATTAGTCTGATATATCCATGCGAATCAAGGTTCAAAATGGCGGCTATGCAAATCCCCTATTAAGTCTGTATCATTTCAATTTACACTATTGCAAAGTAAAGACAGATCTATTGCACTTAATCCTTTATAAGGGGATCTGGGTTAGACATCACGTGGTCTGGGGATTGCCCGACTCCTCCCAGACTTCTAGATTTCTATCAATCTCTCAGTAGTCCTAACTTGCAGAATTGAAACCACTAAATAGGATTTCCTTGCTCTAAGTAAAAATACTCCACACTCTAAAAGGTTCGCTATCCTCTCTAAAGTCACTCTGAATTAACAAATCCAGGCATTTTTGCGTGGGACTCTTTGCTAAATATCCAACTCATACATATATATGCTGCATACAGATTTACATTCAGATGTGTTTATAAATTAAAAATGTATATAACATATAAGATATATATTGAAGAATTGGTTACATACATGTATAGATATGGTTAACGTGTTTGTAAGAAAGGATCCATGAGAAAATAATATATTGTATTTGTATATATTTTAAAGATGTTTATTCATCACCGGTCATTATGCAATAATTACACTATATTTTCAGAATGTGATGTTAAATTAAGGATAGGCCTATACATTTTACAATAAAATCGATCTCAGTTCCTCTAATTCTCTAATCGACAGGGAATGACATCGAGATGACACTGGTGATTTAAATTAGTCATAAAAGTATATCTAACATCTGCAATCTACCTATATAATATGCCAATGCAGGACTTCTAGCACTGCATACATTCTGGACAATTATGTGATAGATAGTAATATTAAGAACAGGGACAGATAAACAATCGTATGTCGTATTTTAACAATCACTTTTTAAGTCCTTCCGCTACAAATAGTGGAAATCGTCAGTTAACAAGGGAAACAGAAAAACACACTCTCCATTCTCTCTTTATCATTCTCCAGTTGAAATATTTGTTCAGATGAAGCAAGATAAGGATGATCTTGAATGGCAGACAGACATTTTAAATTAATTCGAAGCGGGCCGTATGTAGATATGGTAAGACCAATAAAATCGGCCAAATTGATAAAGGACGAAAGAGAAATTGCAGTGCAAACTTTGGCTTCTCAGATAAAACGTAATGTTGTGATGGACAAGATCATTGAAAGATATGCAAGCAGAGGATGACAGAAAGGACTAGAGGCGATGCCAATAGACTCTTGTTGGTTGAACCAATTCAACATGCTCCAAATAAGTAGCAAGGTGGGGAGAAATATCGCTTTATAGTGGGAGTCCCGGGATCTTTCTTCTGGGCTTGAGTAGTAGTGAGGATTGATTCCCAAGTATAATGGTTTTATGATATATAAATTTATATTTTCACATTTTCCAAAATAAAACCAATCGATCCCTCGATGAATATATTCGTCATCGGGAGTTCTCAGAGGCAATTGTGACGTCATGCTTGGAATAAACTGCCACGTCCATCTTGTTGGCGACCACATTTGGTCTCAACGGTCGCACCAGTTCCGTGTGCTGTAGTTGATTCTATATTGCTGTGAACATTTTTTCTTTGCTCTTGTATTCATGTATTTTACTACTGGTTCATGTTCTTCTGCATTATTTAGGTCTGTTTTTTGGGAATAAAAAAATCCATGTTCCCTTGGATTTATTCGGCCAAACAGCTTCAGTATCCATTCATTTCCCACGACCGACGCCCAACGATATATGTTGTCGGGCTAGCTAGGGATGTGTATCTAACATCCCACCTATATTAAAGAGCTTCGGATGAGGCCATTTATTAATTGTTTCATTTAAAGTTTTTTTTTCTTTTTTTTTACTAACATCGATCAAAAACTACTTTTCTACTTTCTGTTCCCTTCTTTCCCTACCAATCTGAACCAATCCAACATGCTTCAAAATAAGCTGTCGGGCTAGGAATATATATATGAGCCAGATTTTCAGAAAATGTACAGTTCAACTTCACCGATCCTCTCAAATAACCCAAGTATTAGATAAAAATGAGGTTCATAATAATGTTCACCATACTCAAACAGATATGTTTAATCAACGCAAATCTAAATGTGCCTAGATATATCTAGTATTTCTCATTTTCAGCGCATTAAAATCCACATTTGCATTTCGGTGACCCGTTGAAATCTGTTGCACTTGGTATTTCTTTTCAGCCTACGATCGTTTTCTTTTGGCCGATATGACTTCATCATCATTTTTAGCATTAATTATTGTGGCAACATATTGATAACTTCAGTCCTATTAGTCAGTCAGTTGGATATTTTAAATCCAATGGATGCCCTAAGAAATTCAGATCCTAATGATCTGACTTTTCTCATAGCAAGATTCTTCTGACAGCTCTTTTTGAAATGTCCAAGAAACTAAGCATAAGGGATTCAGATTCAGAAAAGTGATTTAAAGGTGATTCAGAGTCGTGCTAGCCCGGTGTCTGAGTGGAAACAGACACGTATCTGCGCGCATGATGAGTTGGTCAGGAAGCTCTGACAGGTCTAAAGGTCTAAAAGTCAACTTTCTTGTGAAGAATCCACTGGCAGGACTGGCTGGAGGGGAGCTGGATGGGGCAGACACCCAATCACCTTTTGCTATACCCTGGTCTTTTAGAACATTGGCAATAGTACTTTACACTCTATATGCGTCCTGTAGGCAGTAAACATCAGAGCCCTCTATGGTTAGCACTATGGTACGCCGCTGCCTCCAGGACGAGTATAGAGTGTAGAGATCACATCACCACAAATTATTATATGGGTCAGATTTTCAGAACATGTACAATTCAACTTCACCAGTCCTCTCAAATAACCCACATTTCAGACGAAAATAAAGTTCAAAATACAGATCAACCTAACCAAACAGATTGCTAGAATCAATATAATGCCGAATATACTCGAATTACTATTGGCCAGAATTTAGTAAATGTGTAGAGCTGCAAATTGTACATTTTCTGAAAATCTGATCCATATGGGTATGTTCGTTAGAGAACATACACTTCACCTTCACCAATCCTCCCAAATAAATTAAGCCACTGTAAGACAAAGTTCAGGTTAAGAATAACCACATGGCATAACCATACAGATTCTTTTAGTCAATTCATTCTTTGAGACGGAAAGTCATGTGATTGCAGGTGGCGCTGCGAACCAGGGGTTGACTTTTGAGCGGTATTGGGTGCATGTCCCATAGAGTCCCATAGTAAAATTTTGAGATTTAAGCCCCCCTAAAATATAGAAAACATTCGTCAAAAATTAATTGCTTTCATTGACACAAAGTTTGATATTGTAAGTATCACATATGTTGAGATCAAAACAATTTCTCATCGTTATCATGTAGAAACAGGAGTACCGTATAAACTTTGTGATTTTAATATGGGAGTCTATGGGGGCCGATGCCTGTATGCAATCCCTGCCGTATCTGTTACCCTTTCCAACGCACTTCAAAGTTTAAATCTCATCTTTCCTGGACAAACTATGTTGAAATTAAAGGTTCTCTGGAAAGAGATATTCTTATTAAGATATATGTAAAAGAATTTGTAAATGTTTGCATAAATGTTTGTAAAATCCAGAATTAATTCTATGAAAACAGTACCCGTTGCACCGCTACCGCTACCGGAACCTGCCTGCCGTCTCAAAGAATTACAGGACATACCGAGAGATATACCTAATGTTGCAGCCTAAAATAGATAGTGAACGAGAAGCAATAGTGATTGAATATCTATTGAAAAAGATTCTGTTTTATCAAATATATTTATTCAGGTTAATCAAACAGATACACGCTTACAAAAAATTGTGTTTTTTGTTGTCCTGAAATCAAAAACATCTAAACATCGCGGAGGGAGAGCAAATTATTAAATCATTAAATTTGTCGTCCAATATTCATTCAATTACTAGCTTCCCATTTTATTCTCTCTATTTATTTCGCATTCAGTCACATCACTTTTACTCAAGTTTATGTGTACAGGTTTATACATATAACTACCTCTGGGATCCACCGCATCCTCACGTTTAAAAAAACGACAAACGACAGGCTCGAGACAAATTAGATTTTAAGGCACATATCCACTTTGTATGCGCCATCTATCGCGTACAGTTGGCATGTGCCAACCACAGACTTTGAGTCCTGCAGTGGTCTGCCATTCTTAGCAGTTCTATTGGGCTTTCTGACAAGAACTTTCAGTCTACCACTACATTCCCTTACAGATTAGCTATCGATCCGTGATACAGAGAGAGAAATAAAGGGTTTCACCAGAACCCTAAATGGGGTGTGGTCCAGGGAAATGTTTTACAAGTTGCAAAAAATTGTATTTTTCAATTTGATTTCCTTGTTGGAAATTTGAGGAACACATTGTTCGCAAGTCCTGGTAAACGCAGGGATATAGTTCTTAACTGAACAAGTTCAAAGCTGAGGGGAGGGAGGACCACTTCTTTTGGTAATCAGGCCCGCCATCCTGATACATACTAATACACTTCACTGCCTCTGGTGTTGTGCTTCACCGCCATCAGGGCGGTGGGGGAGAGGGTAATAATAAGACAAGGGGAGCTGTCCCCCAAATCTGAGTTCTTCCATCCATCCTAACCCAGCTGTTGTTTTAATGAGGAGGTGACAGATTTCGAGACGTTTAATGGAATCCCGTCTTCCACACATCCCCATCAAAGAAATATCGCCGCTGCGAAGTTATCAGGTTACCAACTATATATAGCCATGTGCTGCCAGCAGGGAAGCCTCTTCTGTGAGTTGTTTAATGTGAAAGCAAGACGTCTGTCTCAAACTGAAATGGACTGTTAAACTCTAAATAAACTACCACATTAGCTCCAGTCAATATTATCAAACTAACAGCTGCTGTTCTAATGCACCACTAATGCAATTACTGGCTTCTGCAATTTCTTTATTTATGAACTCGGATCAATGGACATTATTTGAAGTTACAACTCTTTAAGCGCAAATTATATTCACTGACTGCATTCCTAGAGACACGTAACGACAATGCTGTTTTTGTTCTTGTTTCTACTCCCTTTTTCCTTAGAAAAATCCATTAAAATTGTCCGGGATTTCGGATTAAAACAACCCTAATCAGTTAAATACTGACAAGCAGAAATGCTCAAAGAAAGCTGTGGCGATCATCCGCAAGGTGTTTACTTTTTGTGCATGAGGAGAACGGGGAGAAGATGCTTCCAACCGTTTAGGGAATTAGTCAAGGTTAAACCCTAAATGCATGCCACACAAAATATTCCAACTTTGAAAGAAAGACTAAAAACAGACCCAAGTGGTGCCAACCCAGTTCCACACATTAAGCTAATTACGCACCCCATGACCTGCTGCGTTATGACATTATTTCCTCTCAAAATCTGTTTTTATTTTCACTGAAATGTCCATGTACTATACTCTCTCCAATTAGTAGTTGACACAGCCCAAACGGACTTCTTTAAGAAGAGGGAAATGGGGGGGGGGCTTTTGACTTGAGATCTTTGCCCCCTGAATCGCCGTTTGTGATCAACCATGGCAAAATATACACATGCGTTTTACAGCGCTGTCTATGTTCCATGTGCAGCAAGTGGCTTTCCCCTTCCATGGAAGGAAGACCTCGTTATATTGGCCCTGTTTTACCATGGTTGATTGCAAAGAGCGGTTCGCAGGGCAAAGGGTTAACAGGAACTTGTTATAAATAGAAGTCAACATACAATATTCAAATCTAGATAGTCACTTCTAAATGAGGTTTCATGGGTGGTCTGAAAAAGACCTCTAACACTCGATAGTTGGCCTTTTTTTCTGTTTTTGTTATTTCCTTTATGGCTAAGACATTTAAAAGTCCACCGTGGATATTTTCAAGTTTTGGTCTGTTTTATTTCTTAACCCGATTTCTTCCTTTATTCTTTATTTTTTCTCTATGGCATATAAAGGAGAAAACACTTCCTTAACTTTCTTCCTCTCCCTGGCATGGAGTAGAAAGAAATTTCTTCCTTTGTTAATGTAACAGCCTGAGCAAAAATAACAAATAAATTATCCTTCTTGCTTCAAAATTTCAGGCATTTCAGGTCCTTATATGGGACTTTGTTCATTACAGACGGTGTTCGGGATCTCGGAGATCATATATGTGTGAGACATAAAGAAAGACTTCTAACAAAATGATATAAACTTTCATAGATATTGCTGCTTACCTCAGCTTTGCATGGCAACTAATTACCTGCCAGGAAGGGCGCCCTCTTTGCATGTGTATAATTTGTGTATTCATGCCTTTTGCTTTCTTCTGCTAACCGTGTCTGTAGTTCTATCAGATTACTCCTTTGGCTTTGACCTTTACAAGCAGCAAATACTGTGATATTGCGGCTACATGTCACTTCTTTATGACTAAGTCTACTACCTCATAGATTTCGTTTATTCACTGCCAGCTCATTACAAGAAGCTGATTGCTTGATTCATCCATTATATTTGTGATGTGTCAACCCACCAGTCTCCATCAGTGATAATAAAGTCTAGAGTTATCCTTTTTTATTTCTTATTTAGAATTTTTCATTTAGAATTATATACAGCAAATCCATTCATAGGTTGACAGGTGAACATGCAAACGTGTTCAGGGTACAAATAAAGTTATGAACAAGATTGTCATGTACAAATGAGGATTATGAGCTAACGGTTGACATTTCAATATAGAACAAACATGGTCTTCCGCCCACTGCTGTGTCCAACTACCCTAGGCTCTAAGTAGCTTTATGAGTTCAACTGGTGAATGTAAATAGATATGAGTCAATACATGTAGGTTGGAAATTACAAGTAACAATCCAGACATGCATGGCTACATTTAGCACCCAGTCTTCGGATTTGGTATATGTATTGCTACTCCTCAGAACACTTAACTGGCAGAAAATGAAAACATTCCTATGAAGAATTCTTGTGATAAAAAGATTTGTTTGAATAAGGAGAAAGAAGCTCACCTATATGGTTTCAAGAACACATAATACTCCATCATATCGACATGAATTACTATTTCCCCTGGGGACAAACCGAAAAAGAAATGCTCCCAGCTCCCGTCCGGCCAAAATACTCTGCCCCAGCCGAAGGAATTAGATTTACCTGACTTGCCTCTGGTATCGCCTGACCACGTAAAGCTCCATTGATTTCCCATAATGGCCACACACAGGCTTGTACAGATGTGATGTGAAATGAGTCACAAGTCGCAAAATTAATATTTTTAAAAGTGTTTTATTCACAAGATCCCTTTGTTGGAATGTTCTTATTTTTGTGGTTTCTAATGATCTAAGTTGTATGAATATGTACAAGTACTAAATTCCAAGACAGTGTATTAAATATTTTCATGCATTTCTAAAGTCATCCTATAGGCCTATTCTCTATTTAGCTACTTTACTATTAATTGTCCACCCAAAAATATTGCCAACTTTCATTTAAAAAAATAAAAATATCAAACTTAAAGTATGGAAATATTTCTTAGCTGCCCTAATGTTTTCTATCATTAGAATCAGCTTGATCTCATCGTTTCAAATATGATGGTATGTCAAAATCCATTTTTTGCCACTTGTGACTCATTGTCCTGGAACACATCACAGATGGCAAAACTTTGCCCTGCATCCGATCACTTTTGAGAATGGTCTTTGTCAGCATGATAAAAATGAAACGAATATTGCTATCATTGATATGCCGATTTCAACGTCTTCTAAATGCAAGTAAAAGGGCATTGTCTGGCTTCTAGTTGCTCAGGTCTGGCTTTTATTTTCTTGTCTCTTCTGGCCATAGATTACAACACAAATATGATGCATCACAGACAAATGTGACATTACTTGTGACAAAAACGGTTCCTAATACCATCATAATTATTTGAAAAGATGAGATTAAGTGGATTTCAACTATGTTGTTAAAATAAGGTTCATCCTTTCGCAATATTTTAAGATTCTTGCTACTAAATAGTTCTTAAAGGTGTCCGATCATTTTCTAGCATTTTCTCATTTAATTTAAAGATTCTTTTAGACTCCAGGTGTACACAGTTATTGACCTTTGATACTAGTTAGTCCTTTGTAGGAATCACTGTGGGCTAATTGTGTGTACAAAGCGACAATGCAAAAGGTCTATCAGATTATAATATTATTGAGAAATGTCCTAGAATATTATGGATATTGTAAATCATGAAACGAGTTTGTCTTGGGCTCAATGGAAGGTTTAAAGTGGACAAAAATATAGCAAATAAAATGTTATCAAGCTCAGGTAGCTACACCTATAGTCCCTCATTGCTAAATTTCCCAATCACAATAATAATAGTAATAACGTTAAACCAAAGGCGATATCCACTCAACTTTCTAGATCTATAGCTTCTAGACCAAATGACAAGCTTCTTTATATAAAAGGTAGAGGTTTCTTAATGATAAGGAGCTAAGAATGCAGATTGGGGGAACGTCCGCGATGAATATATGCATTAGGGACCCATGGGGACTAAGTACCCTGTAGCAGATTGCCTCATCTCCATCCATGAAGCGATATGTGATGTGTTACAGGAGAATGAGTCAAAGTCGCAAAAAATGTATTTTGAGATATCATCATTATTTGAAAAGATGAGATCAAGCCGATTCCAATGATAGTAAACATTAAGGACATCTAAATAATGTTTCTATATTTTATGTTTGTTTTATTCGTGTTTGAAAAACATTTGAAATATTTCTGGGTGGGCAATTGCCACTTAAGTAAAGTTATACTCCATAGGATCACCTTCTAAACGCAGGGATATATTCAATACACTGTCTTGTAATTTAGTACATGCAGTGATATGACTTAAAGCGGTAAGCTCTCAAAAAATCAGAACATTCCACCAAAGAGATCCCGGAAATAAATCACATTGGAAAATATCATTGTGACTTATTTTCCCGAAACACATCACATATAGGCAGTGACTTCAAACCACGGAGAATCTTTCGCCACAATGTTACATGTATCTATAAGCTTTTAATACAAAAAGCCTCCTTTACAGCTCTATAAGTTGGCTGCTTACAAAGCGGCGGAATAGTTGCGGATACTTACCAAGCGATGAAAGTAACAAGATAAACTAAGGCAGAGGGATAAGTTTCCCACTCAATAGAGCCACTTTCATTTCGATAATTCGCTCGCTCTTGCAACGTTCACATGCAGACCTCTCAGGTGATAATTGCCTTTTCATGGACCAAAGGAGGAAGATGGATCGACTATATGTCACACGCTGGATGTATTTCTTGAGCTATTTGCTTCCTATACATTATTTCAGAAGCAGCGCTTGCAGTAAGATGTAGCGCTCTTTTCTTCATCAGTGTAGGTGCCATGCACATTATGCCATGCCAGGGACTTTGTTAATGTTGGCAATCGGTGGCATTTGGTCACTGATGGCATTTACTGTGCAACACATAATATTCTTACTATAATGATCAGGCGTGGGAGGGTGCATGGTGACTTGTGAATAGATCTCCAGTGTGTGCTAAAAGCAGTAGATGATAGTCGAGTAGCCTTCCATCCCGTGATAGTGTTTGCCACATAAATGTTGGGGTTGACCAAGGAAAGAGACATTGAAGTAATGGATAGTAGAATAGGGGATTTGCGTAGCTGCCATTTTGAATCTTGACTCGCATGAAATTATAGGACTAATGGTACAGTCTAAAACCTATAGAAAACAGTTCCGCATGGAATATTTATCAATGCTCTATATATATATATATAATGTCAATATCCATGTGCTATGCATGTTTCCATGACACAAAAAAGTCCCCATCTTTCCCATCATGCATTTGGTTTGTCATTGCTCATTTATACAAACTCTGATATTGGTGAAAACATTCTTGCAATTTTGAAAAAAAAAATGTTGCCAAATATGTGCATGTCAGATTTCAACAGAATCCATCCCAGCATGCACTGTGGTATAGACATGTGCAGTGAGACATGCGCATCCTCTATTGTAGAAAGATTAACTTATATTTACATTAATTGGGTTTGTGATGGATATTTCCATGATAGAACGTGTCACTAAAATTGTGAAATTCATCGCAATAAAAATATGTCGATGTAAATGAAAGAAAAGAAGGGTATTCAGTATCATTGCAACTAATAAAATGTTGTTGTTATCAGAGAACTAGGGATCTCTGTTGGGCTCTACCTTTTGTATTATCATCGCTAATTTAATATGACCATAATAGCTGTTGTACATTCTTTGCTTCACTTGTTTTGCTGTTGGAGATTCTGATTATTATGCCACGATAGGTGTGCATATCCAAAAAAAAGAGGGCCAGATTAGCCCATTGCATATGTATGGGTAGATTTCACTAGGGGAATCTGCTTTTCGAATGCACCCAATTTACTACGCTGTTTTGATTGAGTAAATCTAGTTGCGCCAATCAATGATGCTCATTTTATGACGAAAAGTTGTAGGCGCCTGCTTTTGCCTATGTATAAAGGGGAGATGCTACTGAAAATTAAACTATAAAACACCAGCAGGTATTGCCCAGCAGGGCTAATTCTCTTTGTAAAAACCAATCCATTCCATAACGTATTCCAAGGTCGCCAAGGAATGTTAACCTAGTGAAAAAAGTTGTTTCGTGAATGTGTTCTCCCAATTATTCACTTACAATTTATATTAATTTAAGGAACAATATAAAAGGACAGACGAGTTTTCGATAAAATGTTTGCAAAAAGCCTGGGAAACAAGACTGCCTTCATTTGAAAGCCATATTTTCCCTAAATGAGACCCTTCCCTTTCTGTTGGCGTGGAACCATGGACATGTAATGAGAAATTCATTGGCGGAACAAACAAGTTTATTGAATTTCATTTTAAAAAGCTAAGACTACATTGAGTTACTTGGCAAAAAGCAAATAGGGATGCGAAATTGTGAGATAGAGGAGTTGCGTTGACTCTTGTCAACCTTGATTTGCAATAGGGGACATCCCCGTGTCACTGCGCATGACTAACCGTTACTTTGCATGCTGGGATGGATTATATTCAAATCGTTTTATATACAAAATCATAGGCAAATATTTCTAAAGAAATTACTGCTTGTACAAATGATACATGTATATCCAAAGGCATGAAACAAAACCAAATATCTATTGTTCTTCTTCGACGCAACTGTAAAGTTGGCTGCCATCTTGGATCTGTTCATTAATTCATTAAATTTACATCATATTTGCGTGAGGCCCATTTGATTTGATAATGTATTGTTAACCTCACTTACATTATTTGTATCCTAATAGAATTATATCTTATGTAACTCATGCATGAGTTATGATAACACATGTACATATCTACATGCTGAACATATAATTCCATAGCTTATGGTCTTACATACGAAACTCATAATAGAGGATTTGCATGTCCGCCATCTTGAATCTTGATTTGCATGGAATTATGGGACCTGTATGCATACACCGACATGTCGGTGTAAAACCTATAGAAAACATGCCATGCTCGGTATGGAATATTTATCGGTGCTCCCATGTTAATATCCAAATATTATGATGTTTCCCCATGTTAATATCCAAATATTATGATGTTTCCATAACACAAGCCTCTATCTTTTCCATCATGCATTTGGTTTTTATAAATCATTCATACATCGTATATGATATCGATCACCCAACACCCCTCGAAAATAAAGAAATGTACTAATTAAATAACTCTCAAAACACATCTACTAATCAAAATGTATTGAAAGTATTCCTTAGTTATTAAGGCAAACGGTGGTGGGACGACAGCCCTAGTGGCGACACTATGAAAAGTACATTCCTGCCAATAAAACCTAAACAAAAATATACAAGAAATTGATAGACCTCTGATTGATCATTGGAGCCGCAACCATCAATCCGAGTCTCTATCAATTAAAGGCTCATTGTATGCGTTATGTTTTACATCTGACAGTGATCTATCACAGAGTTGAAAGACCCTTCTACTTCCAACACCCGTCAAACCCTTTTTTCCAGAAGACCTTGGGTCAACCTTTAACAGTAATGGGATGTCATCAACATGCAATTGAAGAATTCAGGGTCATTCTCCGCTGAATATTTAGGGTCAGCAGTTGAGCGAGAAATGAATCAACGCAACAAACAGAGATGTGTGTTTCAAAGCCAAGTTTTTCCCCAATGTTGTGTGCCGAGCACGAACTGCAAAATAATTCTACATGCCCACCAGCAACAGCTGAAGGGGGTCCCTTTTTTGTTTCTTTTAAATACATCTATCGTGATCTACTTACTAATAAAGACAAATGTGTGTACATGTTTAAAACATACGACTAAACGATACATCTGAAATGATATCCTGCACCAAACTATATTTTGTTATACTCCAACAATTTATATTAACATAATCCATATCTACTTGTACCAGAATGTCAATCATTAAGTTATTGAAATACACAGATACATTATATAATCATATATCTATATATATCATAAGTATCTTCATGTCCCGCTAAGTTTTCATCAAACACATTAATACGGGTGGGGAAAACGATAGCTCTGTCAACACAGATAATTCACAGATTCAGACATACTAACTACAATATACAACCGATAGTTCAGCATATCATGGTCTACTTACTTACTTGCTTACTTACTTAGCAGTTTTTTCTCTCAGACCATTCCTACTAGAGAATTACCTCTGACCATTCCTACAATATGTTGGGGTTTTAAACATAGACCAAAGACGTCTCCCCTTTTTTTGTCATAATTTACATCGATAAATTAAATAGGCAAACAATCAATCAATATTACCTTTATATAGTCTTAGCTGCCGTGTCAAGCTAATATATGATAATAATGCTTATTTTACTGGACATACATATTGCAAGAAAATCTAAATTATAGAAAAAAGGAAGCAGATTTTTACAAGAACATGCATTAGGCATACCTTTTCTTATCAGACACATATCAAGCTCAATGTCTGAAATGATATTTAACTTGCCTTGAGCAACATTTATCATTATCATCATATTATTCTTAGTTTGTTATCCGAGCTCCATTGTATCCGCTGACCCTAGACCCTACTCATGATTATATAAGTAGCTAAACTGAAGTGTACCTATGTATTTGCTTAGTGTTTGTGTTTCTCTCCCCGGATAAAAGTAATAACCCTTGTTACTTGACCAATGAGGGAGAGCCACCCGAGGTAAGGTTGATGGAAGTAGCTTGTGTTCCTGTATCCAATCAGTAGATGTTGGACAGCTCTGGGGCGTCGGTCCTGGGTATGACCATAAAGTGCCTTTCTATCTCTTTTTCTATCTCTCTCTTCCTTCTTCTCTATTTCTATTTCCTGGGTATGAACATAAACTGCCTCCCTCTCAACTCCCCCGCCCTTGATATAACCATATTAAATGTGTCGATAAGGGCGCAAAGCAGCCAATCTCACTCACTCACTCAGCTCTGGGACAATATATATCTTGACTCTCCACTTTCAGTATTGTAACCCTTCCATACTACATCGCCGAGGGCCAAAGAACGAATTGAGGAGTTGATGGTTGATTTAGATATGAATGCTGCTTTGACTAAAATCATTGTCTCGATGCCTTTCATAAATATATATAATATGTGATGTCGCAAGTTGCAAAATTTGATTTTGAGATATCACCGTATTTGTAATGATGAGATCATGCAGATTTTAACCATAGTAAACATTATGACAGTATTTCTGTATTTCTAAGTAAATTTGTTTTTATTATTTTTATAAAGTTAGCAGTCTTTCTGGGTAGACAACCACTAGTAAAAGAGCTAAAAATACTCAATAGCACGACCTTAGAAGTTGAACAAAATACTTAATATACTGCTTTGAAATTTGACACATGTATTTATATGGTGGTGCCTTGAATGGAGTGTTAAACTTTGGAACTACTTTTTCACTGCTTTAAATGGGTAAAACTCACTAAATAATAACTTGAATTAAGTGAAACCGAGGTGGTTACATTTCAATAATAGCAAGGAAATGGATTTGCTCATAATATTTGGGGGTTCACTGACCCTTTAAGTAAAAACCCTACGATTCACATATTTGCATCTCTCTACTCTTCTGTCAGGCATGGTAAAAAGGCACAATGTATTGTATTGGATGACTTTCTTTACCACCGATATATTGTTAAAACATGTGTCTACGTTTTATCACAGTTCAAGCGACGAAAACAGAAAGAGGCAATTTAAACTCGGTGGTTCCTATCACCTCGGTTATTACAAGTTAATACAAATTTACAAATACAATCTCCCCTCAGATTCAGAAGTGCAAACAGCAATTGACGTTGTGCTCAGAAATAAGAAAGTAATCAAACCCATGAGCACGGTCTGCAGTTATATTAAAATTGGGTCTAGAATATACTAAAACAGAATCTACTGCTCCTTTCCCTAAAATACACTGTTTCAAAATCAGATGAATCACAACTGGCTGGAGTACATTTAAAGCTGCACTCTCAGTCAAAAACTGAATATTTTCTACTTTTTCTTCATTCTTTTCCAACTCATCTAAAAGTCATTGGACCAAAATGTTGGAGGATTTTGTTTAGTTGATTTTGCTAAAGGGCTTCTAACTCACCCAAATCCTTTCATACGATGACTTCACTTATTATCGCTCACCGGCGGCAGTTATCTCTCGGGAATTAAACTTCAAATTCTTTATAAACATAGCTGCAGAATATTGATAAATCCAGTGGAATAAGTCATAATATGATATAATAGCTGAGATAAGAATGCAACTTTAACCAAGAGTTTTCCCTACCTAAACTTAAAGTACAGTAACTCGCAGAGTCTAGTTTTGTTTTAAGGTAATGGACGCTAAACCAATCACCAATTACTGTTAATGCCTGGCGCATCCAGTAATCTCCATTGGACGTAATTCGTCCGCATTTAACAGGGTGTAGTAGACCCAACAACGAGCCAACTAGGCTTTTAGTGAAAATGAGCTTTCACTGTGATTAGGATCTATTGGAATACATAATTGAATACCACACTATACATCATGTCTTACATGAGAACATACTTTAGGATGCATAAAAGGTTGCAATATGGTGAATTTATGTATCTGGAACGCAGAGTCATCGCTTCATTAAGGTGCAAAGTATACTGTTTCATTTGGCATTCAGTTCCGATTCTTGACACCGTTTTATTGGCTGTGACTTTCAAAAAGGAGGATGTTATGCTGATCCATTTTAAAAGGACCTGCCCATAAATCTGTGTTATCCCGCTACATTAAATCATATTAACTGCTTTTGAACATGAAAGGACTTTCTTTGGTGAATGCTTTCACTCCCCATAACTCTCCTTGTCCCCATACATATAATATATATATAAAACTTTTATTCAAAATCACATATACAGAAGTATTATAATCGAGAAGTGGACACATTCCTCACAGTAGTGCTCTTCCTGGAGGCCCATGAAAAATAAAGGATAAAGTTCTTTTCTTTTATTAAAACAAATATGGAGTCCTGAAAAATGGTTATTAGATTTATAATAAAAATTAAATATTTGGACGTACGACGATAGATATAATATTAGATGAAGAAGGAACGAATACACAAGGTTGGCCAGAAACCAAGCAAAGCATGGTTTATTCATCAGCAATAACAACAGGTACATAAGAAAAAAAAAAAAAATTTTGAGTTCAAACACGTCTGAGCGGTGAGGCGACCAGTTCAACAGTAAACAATAGAACGTGCGAATGTTGACATGCATGATAGCGCGTCATAGTAGAGGTGCGACGATCTGATTGGCTGTGAGGAAATGGGCGTGGTCAAAGTCCACGTGATCTGCTCCCGCCCAAATATGAGCGTCGATGAGTCGACTGTGTATATTTGGACGTACGACGATAGATATAATATTAGATGAAGAAGGAACGAATACACAAGGTTGGCCAGAAACCAAGCAAAGCATGGTTTATTCATCAGCAAAAGCCAAACCTAAGAAGAAGAGAGTTTTTCCATGGCGGCGACGACATAGTCCTCACACTTTAAATGGTCTTTGGGAGAAGGAATGACATAGGATTCCACAACAGAAGACCTCCAGTGTCCTTTCAACTTAATTTCCTGAAGGGGGATGCCCAATGACGATAGGAAGGATGCCCCGCCACGACGAAATGAGTGGGTCGAATATCCAGGGCCCACAGCTGAAGCAGATAGCAAATTAGCTAAATTGTTCGAGATTTTCTCATAAGAAAAAATTTTCAAGTCTGCACAAGAGAAAAGCGGTGATGAGCTGGGAAGGGGTTGATTCAACAGCTTCCTGACCCAGTGTACTGGGCATAGGGACTTAATGGAAATAGGCTTCAAATAAATGAAGTATGGTTCATCAGAAGTTTTAGAGGAACCAATCCTCACAGTCAGTAATTCAGTAGACATTTTCACATCACTACGACAAATGGTATGAGGGGAACACACAACATGACTCACTCTCAGAAGGGATCTAAACATGAACAGATAAGCTGCCCAGCATAGCAAGTTTAGATTATCACTAGTGTCCAAGTGGGAATACATTTTTGAGAGAATTCCTAGAGTCATGGGTAAAGCTGGAGAGGGTGAAGCACCAGGCAATTTCCTAATACCTCTCAAAACTGCTTTGATGGAAGGGTGTGATAAGGTGGGGCAGTCCAAGTCCTAGCTCCGGGCATAGGATATCACACCAGATAAATATGTAGAAATGGAGTTATGTTTCATAAAAGATGACAAAAACGCAGCAAAAGCTGTTAGTTTTGACACATCAATGGGGAGCAACACAGACGAATTGTCCTGGAGGAAGGAGTTAAACATGCTCCACTGTCTCTCTCTTTGTCGCCGAGTTGAAGGTGCTAGAGAGAGATTCTTCAATATATCTACTCTTCTCATCCAAATGTCCAAGCCTGCAGCACACAAATTCACAGTTGTTAATACAACACAAATTAGCTGCACTCAAAATATCAGGAACAGGAGCATCTAACTCTAAATAGGGAAGACGAGATAGAGCGTCAGCTACTACATTGTTATGGGTGTTAATATACTTCGGAATTAATGCAATATTAAATATGAAACACATCCAGTTGAGTTCATATAACCATTGCATGCACTGTTTGCTCGAGCTGGTCCCATTCTTAAGCATGGCAATCACCTGGGTGTTATCTATAAAACACACAAGAGCCTTGTTTTTCAACTCACTGGCCCAACGTCTTACCCCAGCCACAATGGGATATAATTCCTGAATGTTAATGTTACTTGCCAATTCTTCCTCTGAGGGGGTAGGGCAGATATGATTATCGAGAGACATACCAGTAGGTATAACACCATCTCTCCAAGTTCCAGCAAACCAATCCTGGCCCAAGAAGGCAGCAAAACCTCTTGAGGAGGCGTCTGATACCATAGGTAAATGATATTCTGGGCGTTTGAGAACTCCTACACCATTAAACACCCTGGAGAATGAGTCCCACCATTTTAGGTCGAGCATAGCATCACTGGAAAGCATAATCCTGGAGAGCCTCTGGGCAAGCATGACCTTATATAAGTCAATGGGAGATGTAGCCACAGAAACGTTCCAATTGTTTCTTAGAGATGTACTTCAAAGATTTCACATCATCTATCAGCCTTGCCAACTTCTCCACTTTTCCAGGGGGAAGGGAAATGGTCATCATAGCAGAGTCCAAGTTGAATCCCAAATATACACAGTTGGTTGAGGGAGCAGACACCTTTTTCCACGCCACATGAAATCCCATATATCTGAGGCAAGCCAACACAGCATTTTGGCCCTTGGTACACATTTCATAAACATCATGGCAGACAAAGAAGTCATCTAGAAAATTAACAATCTGACAGTCAAAATATTCACGAATGCAAGCAGTGAAAAAGTCAGATATATGGTTGAAAATACATGGCCCAGTACGAAGGCCAAAACACAAACGATTGTCGACATACATATGTTCTTTACCATCTATTTCCCATCTGAAACCACAAAAACGACGGTGGTCAGGGTTAATTGGCACAGCCCTATAGGCAGATTTGATATCTACAACTGCCATGAAACTACCAGGATTGATAAATCTAACAGCATCGTCAATAGAATTATAAGAAAATTCACGAACCAGGGATGCACAATGATCATTTACAGAACAGCCAATGGGTCTACTGCAGTCGGTGATGGGCCTAATGCCCCCATCAGATTTAGGGACAGCCCCTAATGAGTGAATACAAGTTGGTAAACTATCACTACGAGAAATATAACCTTCGCTTAGTTCTTTCACTACAATATCATCCATTTTACCTTTGACAGCTGGTTCGAGAATAGATTTATAGTTGTCACAGACATAAGGTTCGACCTCTTGGTCAACTACATCAAACCCATCAACAATACCGTGATAAACATCGAGATACATATTAACAGCAGTGTTATCAAGACCGAAGAGTAAATATGCAAATCTGCAAGGTTTGAGTTGGGTACTAATACCTCCCAACGTATGGTTACAGCTACAATCACCACGAGCACATGAGGCAAAGATTTTAACTACACGACCTTTAGGCGAAGCAGGAGCTTCAAATAGGATAACATCATCATTCACATTAGTACCATTGTCACCAAAGTCCGCAATAATGTCACGAATATCATCATAAATACCTTCATTTCGGTTAGAGCTGTGTTGAGTATGGGGAGGAAGTGAGAGAGGAAAATAATCACTTGTCAAAGTCATGTTCGAACGAAGCAAGTCCACCTTGGCCGCCATGACAGTTCTTCCAACAGGAACCACTTCCGGTTCACCATGGCCACAAGAATCAACATCCGGGTCAGTCGGAACAAAGTTCACTGGGTCACAAATTCCATCGACAATATTAACACAATCGATGATAGGCAAAGTAAAAACATTTTCTACACAAAGACCCACCTTAGACACATTTTCTCTCTCACTCGCCTCATCCTATTTAGCTTTAACCGTACACGACTTAGCTCCGTGTTCCGATGATCCGCACGACGAGCACTTATGCGGAAACTCACACGAAGATGCCGACTTGCCACACCCACCAGGGTTATTAAATTTGAAGCATATTTTGTCCTTCTTAGACTTTGAACTAGCTGACTTGGTAACAGTAGTAGCCTTACGGGAATTCTCGTATGAGTAGCATCGTAGAATCTCCTCTTGTCTGACGTCCGCGAAAGCTGCAAGCCCCGCCTTGTTTGCACGCGACCTGACAGCTTGGTCGTAAGATATACTGGCTTTCAGAGCGTAGACCTGGGATCCAGACTTCTCACAAACAGTTATGCAATGGTTAACAACCCCACTGATTTCCTCTAAAGGCCTGTCATCGTCGACAAGCTTGGCAACCAATTTTAAATTCAACAGCAGCAACTTTTCTATGGACTCAATAGATTCACCTTTATCGAGATCCTTTCGCTGGTCAAAGGGGCGTGGCCGGGACCGAGACCTTGATCTGCCACGAGTTGTTCTAGCAGAAGATCCGCCCACCGCGTAAATCGAACTCTCCACACTCGAGCTTCTAGGCTTGAAAGTCACCGTGTCATTGCTTTCAGCCGAAGTAGAGGCAACAGGAACAGAAGAAGAATTCATGGCTGCAATGTTCTTCTCCATCGTCGAGCATAGGCCACGAACCAAAGACTCCAAGCCGTCAATACGAGTATTCACCTTTTCAGATTCTGTAATCGGATCGGCCTCAGGTTTCTCACAACCATCCCCAACTGGAGGTTTGTGAACAGTGTTACATTTCACACACGCTTTGCTGCCCTTAGGATTCATCTTGACACCAAAATCCGAAGATTCAACTCAAAATAAAAAATTTTGAGTTCAAACACGTCTGAGCGGTGAGGCGACCAGTTCAACAGTAAACAATAGAACGTGCGAATGTTGACATGCATGATAGCGCATCATAGTAGAGGTGCGACGATCTGATTGGCTGTGAGGAAATGGGCGTGGTCAAAGTCCACGTGATCTGCTCCCGCCCAAATATGAGCGTCGATGAGTCGACTGTGTATATTTTTGGGAGAATAAAATAAATATTCATCCATCGGACAGTAAATTGAGTTTGGACTTGGAGCAAAGAATATAGCTGCCTTAAACTGACAGCTTCTCCGAATATATTGAATTTATATTTGCATCAAACTGAACAGTCCTTGTCCATCTATAAACCACAATCATTCTTCATTCACTTGCCTTACAATTAGCAATGTAAATTGATTTAATTTGCATTGTTAATTCTAATACAAACTGTATTACAAAATGTAAGTCAGATCTCTTTAGACTACTCTGAATCCTAACTGTAGATGCAATCTGTGTAATTTACATGCACAGAAACTTTTATATGTAGGCCTAGTTTAGGGAGAAGTATATAGTATGTGACCAAGAGAAGAAAAAACAAGAAAGGCATGATCTGGAAGACCTCTTTTTGAGATGACAACTTTTTTATCTCAACCATCTTATGACGAATACAAAATTATGTTATCTTATCTCATATACTGTATGTAATTAATTCCAACATGTTACTTTTGATATTGCAGGTAAACTAGTACCCTACCTGGAATACGTAGTCACCCATGCTTCAGTGCTGACAATATTAGCGATCAGTTTTGAGAGGTACTATGCCATGTGCTACCCATTGAAGGTAAGAGTGAAGCTTGGTATGTTATTAAAATATCATTTCTTATAAGTTTAAATACATTTTATTGAGCTCAATATCGTAAAAATATATGTGCTTTGTTTGTTTTTTGTTTTTTATTTTTGAAAAGGTTTTATTCAACATATCCTGCCATCAAGGCTCGTACAATTCTAAATGGCAAGTATGCAGTGTCCCTTATATTTTATATATTTTTTTTCTATAATTTTCTCTCGCTTCACACTGATAGATCAGTAGCAGGAAATAGTGGAAATTTTGTATTACCTTTGTTCTTAACAAATTAGCAGCCGCCTAGCAGCTATTAACAAAGTATGGGGTTTCCCCTTATACCAATGTCACACCTTCAAGCTCTTCTATCATTTTAAGCTAGGGATTTGTTTCCCCAAGACCTTGTACGATATTGTTGTACTCTAATATTCTCAAATTCAACTTTGCCTCATTTAAAAAGGCTCTGAATACCACCTTGTTCTTATGGAATATTCTCTCACGATATATAATACTTGGCTGCAGTGACAATCCAATTTATGAAATGTTTTTGTGGGGTCTTCCCACTGTATCCTAATAGAATAGCTGTACAATTAAACTCTTTCCCATTGAATCCAGAAAGTATTTCACTTCTTCTGACCCACTCTTTCATTATTTGCCAAATTACATTTGGATGCTCACATTGAATAAAGAAGTGGTTAATAGTGTCGTCGTCATCACAGTAATTACATTTCTTAGATTTTTTAAATTGAATCTGAGCTAAATAGCTATTGCAGCCTATCGTCCGGTAAAAAATTCTATACTGTAACGCCTGCCATTTTGCGATCTTGCTTATATGTGCTTTGTTAAACTAAAATTAGTCACAAGTGGCAAAAATATGGATATAATCATATTTGATAAGATGAGATCAAGCCGATGCTAATAGTAATGATAGTAAACAGTAGGACATCAAATTTGGAGGACCAATTCCTTTTTCATGAAGAATATTATTGCTCACCACAGCCGATTTTGGTCTGCTGATTCGGCTTCAAAATCATGCGTAAACAAGCAGCTGAATTTTGATAAGTTCAATCATATAAGTTATAATATGGGTAAATTTGGTAAGGTTTGCTTTGTCATAATAGAATGTAGCTTTAAACTTCAAGCTTTGTATAATAATCTATGGCATATCTTGGGTAGAGCTTATAGCTATTGGAACTCAACTCAATGAGTTGTGGCGTGTGGAAACCATTTTCGCCAAAATTAAACACAAGCTTAGTACTACCACCAACAGTACACTCTGGTCTATAGAACCTACAACCTACAACCCAATTTAACCCACTTTTCTTGCTTAATTCGAGCTTGGCCTCTCTAATCCTTTCATCAATTGAAAGGGAATGACTTCAACAACTAAATGTGTGAGTTTGAAAGTAAACCAAGCCATGGATGTGGAGATATTAGGGAAATTTCTTTTAAAAAATGACTCAAAAATGAGACATAATTGAGGAGAATGGAGAAAATAAATCATTCATAAAGGCCCCTGTGTTAGCCACAGGCCATTCAATGCTTCAAATTAATCATAAAATTATATCTTGCATCTATTTCTACAATATACCAATGCAGGAGTCTCTAGATCCGCACACTCACTGCACTGATTGCATGTCATGTACTGCTGTTTATTTCAGCTGGGTATATATAAACCCTGAATGATGCATCCATCCCTCCCACCCCCATGCCCCTCCCACCAGAGGCTGACAGACACATGCAAACATAACAAGCAGTCCCGAAAGCACTTTATAATAATTTATTGTAAAGATTCCTCTGCAATCATTACCCCATCAGTGACAACACAGATTCATCAGAGTGTTTCAGCCTCTGAATTATGTCCTTATGCCATGACCAGGGTTTAAAGGAATGCGACCCATAGCCTTGCTTCAATCTCAATTGCACATCATTTGATTTGAATCATGTCCTTCCCTAAAATTTATTGATAGTTGACATGCCATTCAGATTTCAATTTTTCTCTTTATTTCGGGCCATTACAAACATCCAGACATGGAAAACAAAAGCAAGTGCTTTAGAGGAGATGAGGGGGCTTGCTGCCAATGATAAAAGAAAAGCACCCCAAGAATTATATTTCAAAAGCCTAGGAAAAATGTCATTATTTTGCATTTCATTTCATGACATGCACTTTTATGTCTGGCTTAATCAAGTCCGTAGCTTAATCATCATTGTTGTTATCAAAGATTCCTAGTGTGTATCAAAAATAAAATGTTCTGCTGTCTGGCCCATCCTTCTCAAGAACTCTTAAAGAATCCTTAGGGCATATGGAAGGATCGTGCCCAGTAATCTTTAGCTTTAACTTTTCCAAAAGAAATTCCAATTATTGCACAGTTAAATAAAAAGAAAGTGAAAGCATTGTTCCCTGTTTACCTTCAATGTTATGAATCCCATAATGTGAAACTCAGGAAAAGAAATTGTTTGTCAAACTAGCTGAGTATACATACAACATTTGCTTTAATTTCGATGGAAAGTCAAATGCAACCCTAACTGCGAAATAGGTTTGCCTATTTATATCCTTCTCTACTCAACCAACCCCCTTATTTCTTTTTACACCATTTTTTACTTTATATACACTATACAAAAAAGGAATCATTCTTACTAGAACTGGGAGTGAAAGATTGGTAAAAACAAAAATGCCAATATATGTTTAGGAATATAGTGCAACTCTGTTAATGATGATGTCAATCCCCTTTATAACTGTGGTGTAATTTTGATCCACAGTTTCCTTAAATGTGTCCTTTCTTTGCTTTCACTATATGCTACTTGTACATGACATTATGTTTGTTTGTCAATAAACGGGAGCTCCATGAAACAAACAAGATATATGCAATGTGAAAGAGGAGGCGATATATGTAATGCAACTCCTATATTGGGTTTTCTCTGGTCCAAATCACACACTGTCACTCCATGACTTCCTCGCCTTACTCCTAGTACTATCCTTCCGCTATTAAGCTCTCCTCTCCACCATGTAAACTTGTCACCCAAAGGTTCCTCATTACTATTTTTTCCTAAAACTCAGTAAATGAAATATAATATCTTTCTACATGTACTTCAAAATGTAATGACAATAATGGTTCAATGCATATTAAAAGAAAACATATCACTAAAGATGTAGAAATGTGTAATATTGGTAGACTGCCATGGATGTCCCCACATTAATCCAATGACCATGGCGAAGCAATCTCCCGATTTCGACTGCTGTCTCGCATACAGCATTCCTATTTCGGTGTTAGGGTTGCATTTTCCAACAAGTTATAAGTTTACTAATTATTAAGTTAATCGATGATTTAATCAACTATTTTTCTATTTAACTTTATAATCAGTTTAACTTAATGTTTATACCCTACGTTTCCAAAGGAAACAACTTCTCAGGATCAATTATTTGTGCGCAATGTCCAGATGGTGAGTGGCACCAGGATAGACTATATTCACAACAAAGAACTCTTAAATTAACTAGGATATTATAATGTTTGGCAGATAATGAAACCTTTATAGGCTATTTAAAAAGTCTTCGACAACACCGTAACCCACCCACCGCCGAGATGAGCCATGTTTCCGGCCTACGGGCCGTCTACATGGCTTGCCGAGTAACATTTGGAAGGGGTGATCCCATTGGCTGAGAGCCTAGCTGAAGGTTGATGTAACGCGCCCTGTGATTGGTCGATTTTTTCCCCGGAGCATACCGAAGATGCGATGCCGAGTGTTACCGAAGATGCCATGCGGCCGTACGCAGGGTAAAATATCTGTTCATGCTTTAGCATAGGGGTCAGGGAATCGGTTATTTCTCACTTATTTTACCAGAAAGACCATGTAGTATTGGATGTAATCTCCGTGTATATGTTTCCCCTAAGCCTGGAGACCTTGTTTCTGGCGATGGGATGCCGGGAAGTAGCAGTTTCACACGATCGATGCAGAGTCGAGTATAAAGCTGGCAGTTCGAAATAAAGGGGGCGTGGTTAAAATCTTAAGCGGTATGACCTATATAGGCCATAAATATGGCCACTTTTGACGCCAAATCGTCAAGTCATAGTTACTGAAATTTAGTCTTTCTCAAACTGAAAATGCAGAATATTTACTGTCATATAGAGGGTATATACTGTCATATACAGGGTTCCTGAGGTCAGTAAAAGGTCTGTTAAAGTAATTATGATTTTGGGTTTTTAAGGTGCATCTCTCTAAAATTAGTAGAATGCATTAAAACAGCACTCAGAGTGAGAGAGAGAAAGAGAGATGGGGGTAATGGGTGGAAGGCTAGGGAGGGAGGGAGGGAGCTGGAAGGCAAGGGAGGGCGTGGGCAACCAACCATGACTGGGTTAGGGGCAGGCCTGGTTTGTCTTATTATGTAATAACCAGAGGGGGCAGGGTGGAGTGGTATATGGTGGATGTGAGAAATGGGTGGAGTAGATAAGCCTTCTGCAAACATGCGAACTGGTCAGACAGATGATTTCACACTGATTGTTACCTCACACATCCCACAATCAGCTAACACATTTATGTGGGATTTAAACGATAACAAGATGATTGACAGAATGGTACTCGATCCACTAACCTTCTCAGGAACTGAGAAGGTAAAAAGTACAGTTTTTTTTCTGAATATTTTGAAAATCCTGATAGTCTTTAATTTAGTTCTCTCTAATAAACACAATCATTTTATTTCCCCACAGGTGCTATATACCTGCACAACTGCACGAGCGATGAAGATCATCTGCGCTCTCTGGGTTGTGGCTATTGGATCAGCCATTCCTTTCCTCTTCATAGCCAAGACAGAGGAGACGTATCACTACATCTTTCAGAGGAACGTAACCTTATGTGGAGTTCCTATAGTTACAGAGAAAGAAAAGGCTTACATCATAACAATCACTGTGCTCTTGTTCGTAATACCATCAATGCTACTACCCTTATTGTATGGGTTTCTTGGAAGGCAACTAGCCCGGGAATCTTCCCTCAGTCGGTCAACCCACACTGGATTAACCAATCAAAGAAACAGGGGTGCCTCTTCATCGCAGACGCTGCGAACTCGAAAACAAGTCATAGTTATGCTGGCCATACTAATTATTCTCTTCTTCCTTTGTTTGTTTCCAATGCGGGTGTTCACCCTGTGGAACATCTACAGTAGTGAGAAGGATAAGGCGGACCTAGGATTTGAAGGCTACATGCATGTCCTCTCCTTTTCAAGGATTATGTTTTATCTGAATAGTGCCATCAATCCGGTGATCTACAATGTTGTTTCCACTAAGTTCAGGTCTGCTTTTTTACGCACAGTTTGCCGAAGGTCGTCATTCCGACGGTTTTCTGGCATGTCCATGGTTCTGTCCAGCCACAGCTTCCTAAGCAGAGGGAGCATCGTCGACCAAGAACAGAATTATAGATCAACCAATATCGATTAACCTATTTATTATCTATCATGTCTGTCAATTATTCTACGAATGTAAATTTTCCAGAATATATAATCAGAATATTAGAGGTACATTATATATATTCGAATGTAAAGCAGTTGGCTATGATTACCCTTGTGTAAAATGTTAAACTCAGCTCTTTGTTTAGTACCAGACTTGTCGTGTATTGTTGAGGTAATGTGCACATTATACTGTCATTCGTAATGAGAATGAATAGAGAGGTTCTAAAGACTATTACATGTTACCACTCGGCTAGAATGGTAGAACGAAAATGGAAGAAGATACATCCAATATTATTGATTGAAGTCTTTTACAATTGAGGCCCCAATTCTTGTTATACATTATCCCAATTTCGTATATGTGAAGGGGTTGTGAAAATGTGCTTTATATTTTAATAGCTGTTTAGCGTTTTTGTATACGAAAAAAAAACGCATTCAATGGCTTATGATAATTTTATTTGTTTTTAAACCATGGCAAAACATCCGTACATGAAATAGATCCTGCTGTGTTTTACTACCCGCAGGTAATAGTCAGTTTTAGGCAATTTCCTAGAGCCTGAGGCCACATGAAATCTATATTTTTACCCAATGTTAGGCATATTAACCTACGCAGGTTTAAACATTCATGTTCATAGATGGAGTTGAACGTAGAATGTAATAAATCCCGGTCAGTGTAAGTCCGAGTGAAATTTCTGTATTTTTATCTCTTGATGGCGAAAATATTTTCATACCTTATACGCCGACATATACTGTATGTATACACTCATAAAAAACCGGTACCATGTTTTAATTTTGAATAAGAAAGCTTTTGTTCATGATATATCTATATCCATAGATTACAGGTGTCCTGAAGTGGCAAAGTGAAGTTGGTTTGCCTGGAGATTTACTGCTGTATATAATATTTAATTATCTGAAAGGAGTAGGGCTTTGTATACAAGGAAAGGCCACAAAAAAGACTTTTAGTTTCCGAAACTATTTACAATTCTGACCCATCAATTCATTGAAAAGACATTTGAGCAACGGACCCGATCGGATCCATTAGCAGGTTTTACAATTAATGACTGCCTTCATTGTCCATGTTCATTGGGGAAGATGAAATAACAGGACTAGGAGATTGTTCACAAAATGAAATCATGTCCTATTACTAGCGTTTCCATATTCATGTGGACGTTGAAACGTCTATAAAATAGTATTGATTTCTCTGACCCTCTTTGTATGCAAAAGGCTAAGAACTAACACTTCTATCTATTTGATACACATCTGTCTTGACCGTCCTAATTGTATTGTTCAATTCTCCCTCCTAGAATTCATACCCCTAAGCCTTCCACTTTTCTCAAGTGAATTTTCTTGACGAAACTAAAGTTTTCCAAGCTAGAAAATAGATTGAAGCTGCACGCTCAGTTAACATCAGTCAAAAATAAAAACGTTCTTCCTTCTTTTCCAACCCATCTAAATGCCATTTGACAGAAAGTTTGGAGGATTCTGTGTGATTGCTTTTGATTCAGAGCTTCTAAAACGTCCTCATTTGTATCTTTCCTATGATGACTTCACTTATTATCGCTCACCGATGGCTGTTTTCGCTCGAACAATTCTACTTCAAATTCGGTTCTTGTAGGCCTATTACACATAGAACAGCAGCAGAATATAAATCATCTGTGTTCTATTATGATTCTGATTGTGACATGAAGAATGCAAGTTTGAGTGAGGTCAATCTGCGGATTGTAAATTTTCTGAAGATCTGACCCATTATATATATAATGGGTCAGATCTTCAGAAAATTTACAATCCGCAGACCTACATATTTAGTAAATTTTCCTACATTAGACTGAGAAATATATGTAAATATATATCTGAGTATATTTGATATAACCTTTATTCAAACGATCTGTTTGGTTATGTGGGACTGAATTTTGAACCTTATTTTTGTCTTAAATTTGAATTATTTGAGAGGATTGGTGAAGGCAAATTGTACATTTTCTGGCGATTTCACCCATAGGTTCAAGTCCCAGTGTGGCAGCTATTTCACCTCCTTTCCCGGGCACTAGGGGACGACCAGCTGTAGATCTATGAGCTGGCCTTGTTTAAAAAATGAGAAGGAGAAATGGAGAAAAGTTTACTAGAAATATTCATAAAAGTCGTTCTACACTCATCATCACCTTGCCTTTACTTCACCACTATCAGATTTGGAAACTTGTTTTATCCAGAAACCACTGTCATGATAACAATGATGGTGAAATCCTTATGATCTAATATTGATTATGATATCTGATGATTATTTTCATACATGTCAGAGGTATATAAATACTGGAACATAATGTGAACAATGTCCCCCTTTGATAACATTCGCCATGTGATGAGGTCAAGCGGTTTTCTTGATTGGTGTAGCCACAGTGATAAATGTGGACATTTATGAAGGCCTGCAACAAGAACAACAGCTTCGTCAAATAGTTCGCAGATGGGAAGAAAACAAATAGTAAAGTGTTTTTAGTTTTTGACTAAAGTTAACTAAGAATTCCGTTTTTATATTGATTAGTGATGTCTGGTGGGAACTATAAAGAGGAAGACATACAATTGAAGGTGATTGTTTGCCCTCTACATGGATCGGGGCTGTAAAGTTTTGCATTAGATATTTATATTAAATATTACAGGTCATTGACTTGTTAATTAAACAAGTGAATGTACTACACAGCGAATACACAGTATGAATACTTGATCATGAGGTAGTGAACATGCCCCATGTTGTTTTATTTCCATAATTATAAACAATAGGGGATATGCATGTGCCACAGCGCATGTCTATTACAGTGCATCCTGGGAAGGATTCTGTTGAAATGTGACATACAAATTTATGTAGCAGCATTGTTATCGAAAGAATGTTTTCGCTAATATCATAGCTTGTATAAATGATCTATGAAAACCAAATGCATGATGGGAAAGATGGGGACTTGTGTTTTAGAAACATGTTTAATATATGAATATTGACATTAGAGCACTGATAAATATTCCATGCTGAACATGGCATGTTTTCTATAGATTTTAGACTGTACCATTAGTCCAATAGTTCCTTGCAAATCAAGGTTCATAATGGCGGCTATCTAAATCCCCTATTGAAAATGGGAATGGGTACAATCCGTCTGTATATCTTTCTTGATGTCTGGAAATTAAACAAATAATTATATCTCAATAACGCATAGAGACTATGATTAAACTAAGCTAAATTGAACTCAATACAATTTATTTAAAAAAAACACAACATCCGTTTACCATCCAGTATTATTTCAATTTCTGAACCCGTCATTTAATATCGCTAGCAAATTAGGAAATCTTCAAAACCTCTTTGATCTTTATTATTTTCGTGCTTTCTTATAATTACTAGTCCCATGCATTTTGTTTCAGTCATCGACAAATCAATTGATACTAGATCACATTGATCTGAACTTTTCAATTTTGTAACTAGATTTACTTGCCTAATGTTCTGTCATTGAAAATATATTGGCGAAGAAAGAAGACGTAGAAAGAAGGTGAAAACAAAATGGTAATTAGTTTTCAATCTCTAATCAAATATTAGGTGTTGTTTGTGGTTGAATATCATGAATTAAAGTAACAATGCTGATGAAGATAAAGTGTCCAATCGCAGCCGAGCCGAGCATGAAAACAAAACCGGAGCCAACAAAAGAATGTCGCAATTCCAAGGTTGATGGACGCTGAATAGTCAGGAAACGATTGTTTTCATTACGATTTAGAGCTAACAAAGAAAGCCCCTATTGATTCAACTTTGGTAATGGGGAATCAAGAGACTTTATTCGACTTTATGAGCGTCACCTTTGAGGCAATAAGACAGGGAGGTATTGAACAGGAATCACTTTTTTGTATCAATGATGATTACAATGTAGTATTTATTTAGGGTCAGATCATCAGCAAATGGACAATCGGCAGCTCGACACATAACATGTGTCGAGCTGCCGAATTTACTATATATATGATAGTAAATTCTAGCTATCATAGTAACGATGATAATGATTCACTATAGCTGATGATAACATCAACTGTTAAGCGAGCTATTACTACAAAAAAAACTGGAATCAAAGATAGATAAATTTCAAGACTGCTCACAAGTTGGCTTAAGTTGTAGAGAACCAGACGTTGTGGACGTTTCGTTTACATCTGGGGCGAACCAGACTTTTCCCACCAAACAGTACAGACTTGAGACTTGAGACTTGAGACTTGAGACTTGAGACTTGAGACTTGAGACTTGAGACTTGAGACTTGAGACTTATTAGATTATTAGTCTGTGAGCGACCATGGGTCAATGTGGCAAAGGTCTGGTGACAACAGGCCATTCCTAAAAGATATAAAATTATATATAAGCGATTTAATTTCATTCGTCAGTTACAAATTATACGTGATTACAATAGAAATAGGATAGGGTGTGGCCCTCTGTAAACAGGTCTTCCTGGGTACCCCTTTTGCTTTTTAAGTTAAAATACAGTAATTATCGTAATGGAAAAACCATCAATCATTTACTTGCTCATGAAGAAAGGTATTTGAAGTACATAAACAGATAAATGATAACCCTTCCTTTGGTCATAATTCGCAGATTTCGTCAATATTAATATGAGATTTGTGAATTATTAAGTATTAATACAACGTATATTATCTTGAGTTTGTCAATATAACCATTCTCTAAGTACGTTTTCGTTCTACTATATTTTGACATAAATTAAGTATCGGCACTTTCACTCACCGAAGTTAAACGGTGTAATAAAAAGCTAGGATTTATATTTAATACAATACATGCCATTACTTCATGGGATTGCGCCCCCCCCCCCCCCCCCATTCTTATCTTGCAACATATATGATTTCTTTAAAAACTCACGAAATTCTTTTCTATCCCCAGTGTTAATATTGATATCACCTGAGGTATGACCAAAGATCATAATTATAGTTGCATTAGGGGATTTGCATGGAAGCCATTTTGAATTCAGATTTGCAAAATATTATGGGAGTTGTGTTTCCCATATTCAGTTTGTGGGATGTTGTGTTCCATATGATATGAAGGAACAATTCTCCATCTTTCCCGTCGTGCATTTGGACTGTGATTAGCTTAGAAGTGTTTACAGCAATTCCGAGCAATTCTTTGATAAATATTTTGCCAGATAATTATTTGTATGTCGGAAATACCCACACTAGAATATACTCCATCATGCCCTGCGAATTGATTGATTGATTGATTGATTGGGAGATTAATTTCAACAATGTCAAATTACATCGAAACAATGTGATATGAGAAAATAAACATCTGCTTTGGTGGTCCTTCCAGTTTCACTCCTATAACACTCAATTAAATATAGTGTATTACACATCGAGAAGATTGTCTCAAATATCTTCAGAAATAATTAATACAGCATTCTTTAAACATAATACAGTATGTTTAGTGATAGCATATCACTCGGAGAATATCCTTTGCTATAGTTATACAGCTCAGTAGTACGTTCCTGAGTATTAAATGTATTTACTTGTATTTACTGTCCATTGTTCACAACGGTATATGTGGTGTGTCACAGAGAAATGAGTCATAAGTCGCAGAGTTGATTGAATTGAGTTGAAAAGTACTTAATATGTCAAATGCATGAATTGGCATCTGAAAAAATCCAGTTCTTCCAGCCGTTACCTTTAGAGAAAAGAAAAGTTGCCTAGACTATAGAAGGGAGGCTGTCTAATAGGTGCATAGTAAATATATAGAACATTATATAAATAAGTTATGAAACAGAAAGCATAAAACTCACTATAGTAACATCAAACATGAGATCCTGTATCTTTTGTGTGTAGCACCGTAAATTAAATTTTTAAAGTGTTCAATATAATAAGGTACTCATAATTCAACTAAATTTTCAATTTGTAAGACATCGATATTTTTCAGTGTTTTATTCAATAGAAATACTTTGTAGATTTCCTAAATGTTGACATCGCAGGAATTCACTTAATCTCAAATATTTATGATGGTATCTCAAAATCCACTTTTTAACATTTTTAACATCTTCCTGTGACACATCACATATATATGGGCCAAATCGTGGGAAAATGTACAATCTGTAGCTCAACACATTTTATCAAATCCTGATGAATTTGACTGCGAAATGATGAATACTAAGTATATCTGAGTATATGTTGTATTTTATTCATTCAAAGAATCTGCTGGGTTATGTTGAACTGTATTTTGAACCTCATTGTTGTCTTAAATTTGGTTTATTTGAGAGGATTGGCGAGGATTGGTGAAGCCGAATTGTACATGTTCTGGCAACCTGACCCTTAATATACGAAACTACCCTATTGCTATTTAGGCACACAAGCCAATATTTTGTACCACGACTCACCACTGACTTCTATAAATCTTCATGTTAATTTCCGGGTATAAAAAGGCTTATCCTTCCAAACACTGCCTCCACCTATTACATCTGTCACCAGATTCAACACTCGATCATAAACACCATATTTTTAATTAGGTTACAAAGATGGTCACATTGGGTCGCGTAAAATCAATCATATAATTATAGACCACGGGCTGCAGATGCCGGGGACGGCGCATCGTGGTCAGGGATAGCTCGGTCAGTACTCATCAACTTTGGATAGCATAGAAAACAGTCAGTGACATCCATGCCTGGGTCTGGACAAAAGTCAAAAGTCGCAAAAGAGATATTTTTCAAATGTTGTTTTCACAACGTCTCTTTCTAGGAATGTTTTGATTTTTGGAGTGTTAGGCGCTCTCGGTCGAATCAGTACTATTATTCCAAATTCCAAGACTGTATATTTAATATATCTCTGCGTTCCTGAGGTCATGTTAAAGGAGTATTTAATTACTTTATGTAGTGATTGTCCTCCAGAAATATCAGAGCAACTATTTGTTAACATACAAAGATATAAAAGTACTTATTAGATATGCTAACGTTTGATATCGTTAGAATCTGCCTAATCCCATCTTTTAAAATTTGATAGTATCTCAAAATCCATTTTTGTAGACTTAAGAGTCATTTATCTGTAACATATCACATATATGTAGGGACCGTGAATTGATGAACCACTCAAACGTAATGACCGATTGAACAAACAGCAATTGTGCGATTACGAAATGAACGGAGTGCCATTGGGTATTTATTACATACTTATTTGTTATATTTACCTTATTTGTACTGTATTTCTTGCCAAATTATCGGAACAATGTCTGAAAACTTTTAAAACACACATGCCAGGCAGCACTACGCAGCAGCCGCTAAGAGCGCAACGTCGCCAAACCAATCAAATTGCGTCAGTTGGGTCACATGTTACCATGTTACAACACCTATGTACAATTACAAGAAGTTGGAGGCCCCCCATAACGGCACAGTAGTATCTGATGAAGTATGTAATAATATGTATAATTGGAGTTTAAAATACCCAATAATAGGAACCTAAATTGAGGTTTCAAAGCCATATACTATACCAGCACTTTTATGTTATGTTTATCATATATTATATCTATACATGTTCATGCAATATATAGATACCATTGTGTAGTATGTTGACGGAAATGGGTTGATAATAGCAACAAGTTAGTTATTTTATGTCTTTTCCGGTGTGAATTATCTCTTTGCCAGGAATCTAGGGTCTCAGGTTAGAACACTTGATATAATAGTTCTGGTGCTGTGACCACGTTATACCGTGAATATTTTACTCCACCGCAGGCACACTACTCCCCTGCGAATTACCCCAGTACATACTCATACACTGATATAATACAATTGTGAGGCCTGGTGCTCTGCATTTGACTTAATAAGAGGGAAGTACCTGCATGTCTTTTCTAAATAAATCTGAGTCAAACTCATGAAACAGGGCCCAGGTGTTTGGAGGAAGTGAGGTGCATGCTGGGCTAAGTGGTTTGTTCAGGTAGCTGACGGTAGAGGGAGTGATTCTCACCAATGCCTGCCTCTGGTCTTTAGTCCAAGGTAGAAGGGGTGATCCTCACCAATGCCTATAGAAACCTTCGGTCTCTACTCCAAGGTTATTAGCAGGTGCTTAATGAGAGCAATGTCTAGTTTAATTACATCATGTTCGGTGTTAAAAAGGAATTAAGATTCCCAGTGCGTTTGGAGGTAGGGTTCCTGAATAATTAATTAGCTAACTGCTTTGTCTGATCATTGTGGTAAATAATTGATTGATACACAACCGGTGACATTATTTAGCACTTATTGGACGAGTTGCCGCACGGCGCGTAAATAAAGGACGAGATCGAAGATCGAGTCCTTTATTTACGCGTCCGTGTGGCAATGAGTCCTATAAGTTGATTATTATACATGCCTAGATTTGAATGTAAAACGTGCTTAATTAAAAAGATGATAACATAATTTACCATAATATCTGGTTTCGTATAGGAGAAATGGAACTAGAAACAGTTGAAACATGGAGAAAGAAAGCACTCGCACTGGCAAACTTGCGTCGGCAAACTTGCGCCACCAAACTTGCGCCACCAAACTTGCGTCGCCAAACTTGCGTCGCCATGACAACGCGCCGGTAATGTACTAGTCCAATACCGCGTTACAAGTAATGAGCGGCTGTCAGGGCCTCGGTATTGAATGCGTGTATAATAATTGTTGTTAATGAATGTGAATAGTGTCTTGCAATTGAATTGAAGCCATTTCAATGGATATAAGACTGCACTCGCTATTAAATTATACTCTTATATTTGAGATTTAAGGGGCAAATTCCAACAAAATATATTTACCAGATTTACTCATTGTTTGACCCATAGGACTGAAATTACTATTATTCTGCTGTTGTTATAATGTTTATACAAGAATTTGAAGACGAATCTGCCAAAATAAAATGAGCACCGGTGAACGATAATTGCAGCAAAGGAGTTCAGTTAGCCACCGAAATTTATGGGTATGAATGGTAGGAAAGGAACATTAAACACAAGAGTCTCACATGTTAAAATAATGATTGGTTTATTCTATCTATTAAAACAATTAACTTTGATACTCAAGGATAAATGTTATGATTTAATGTGACATCCTGTTGATGATTTAAGAGGTGGCACTATTATCAAAATTAAAAGATAAAATAATGTAATTCATTTGATAACAAAGGTATCAAATATGATATAATAGGCTATTACCTCCTGTACAGCTAATGAAGAGGATCCATACAAATCTCCCCATCATCTCAATCAAAACAGTTCAGAATTCCGATGCTGAGAGAATCAGTAATACATAGACAATAATAGTACTGATATTCAATATATATATATTAAAGAGGAGCCATTGTCATTAAACAGCTCTCTGGAATGAGCCTTTAAACTGATGTGTTGTTGTTTTTAAGAGGGTGGGAAAAAACTCGCCAAATTTCTGTATTTTTACATAAAGATAGTTTTTTGCAAGAAATGTAATGTTTTGTCCGTGTATTAATTGTTATCTCCACTCAGGAGATTAGGAGATTAGGGTTGTCATCTGTCAGTGTAATTCATTGACGTCTATCATGCAGCTAAATACTTACCGTAATAGGAATAAAGATTATTAGTCTACATTTCTCTTGAATATACCCCATGCTATGACTGTATAATTCATGAAGCCTTATGTAGGGGTTCCTTCAGTACTAGATTTTTCAAAGAACTCTTATCCATATTTTCCCCAGAACCTCAAATGGCAGTATTGATTGAGTCTAACTACTCCCTAATATGAAAGTGTTTGAGATGCTAAAATTGCTTTTGAGTAATGTGTTTACAGGGTCTATTTATAAATGTACAGATTGTGAAGAGATGTTAGTTACACCTGCTCTTCCCCAGGATCTCTTTATAAAAGAAAAGATTGTAAACAGAAATACAGGACAGTAGTTACTGTGCTTAAAGGCAGGAGCACACTGAACTGACTGATCACCGTAATCATTTAAGGATCATTCGAGAATCTGCTCAGTGCACAATGCAAGCAATCAAATCTGTTGTTAGATTTGGTATTGGGTTTGATCTGTTGATAGAGTTAAGTGGATTTGTATTCCCAAATCGGTTGGTCGGTCCACTGTGCTCATGCCTGAAGTATATTTTCAGTGAAATTATCAAAGGATTAATGGCCGACATTGAAGGGCTGGTGCTGCACTGTTTGGTGCTAGACAACACCAAGAGATTATGCACAAATAGTGCTGACATAGGCCCGAGATGGAGGTTAGTAATCCCTTTAGTCTCTGCCTAAGGTGATTATAACCCAAAGACCGTTAACGGCAGTGTCTAAATCCGATTGATTACCTTAAACTAACGGTGCATGCCTATTTTTAGGGCTATCAGTGTGATAGCCCCATTGTAATGAGTGTGATGGATGAGTTACAGACGTGTAGATTAATTAACAGTTTCCTATATCCACGAAGCGGAACATGATGATGTTATAAATATTTCATAATGACATTTTTTGTGTGCGTTGAAGAACAAGAAGAAAGATTGTGTTGAATGTGGTGCCGAATACTATATTGTAGCATTTCTTTGTGCGATTATTGATTTCTATAATGATAGGGAAATGTGTTATTTATATAAGGTTATTATGAGGTCTTCTTGGCGTGTATATCATGCATCCCTGTCGTAGCAGCCTATGTGTTAACAGCGGGCAGTCTATAATTGTTGGTTTGAGGAATACCTTCTTAATCTTAGCTCTCTTGTGTTGAGTTGACCAATAAATTTACTGCTACATTGAAATGTATGTTTTGAGTGAAATCAAAATACAACATTATAAATTATTACATCCAAACATTTTTGTGAGTCTTATTGTTCGGAATCTATACTACTGCTGTATGTAAAATGTGATGTGCTAAGGGAAAATGAGTCACAAGTCGCCAAAAGTGGATTTTGAGATATCATCATATTTGAAGAGATGAAATCAAGCCGATTCGAATGATGGTAAATATCGAGGACATCTGAGAAGTATTTCTATATTTATGTCTGATATATTTATGTTTGAAAAAAGTTTGCAATATTTCTGGGTGGCAAATTACCAGTAAAGAAACTGAATATACACCATAGATATATTGAATACACTGTCTCGAGATTTGGTACCTGGATTCATATAAGTTGAAGCGCCAAACCCCCAAAAATCAGAATATTTCAACAAAGAGATCTTGTAAATAAATCAATTTGGAAAATATCATTTTCGCGACTTATGACTCATTGGAAAACATCACAAATGATTCACGGTAAAAGTAGGAATGGATCAACAAAAACGTAGAAACACATTCCATGTCTTTGTTCCCACACCAATTGGAGATTATTCATGATTTTATCCTGACAGCCCGTTTGTGGGTACGTTTTTGCCATTCCTCCATACAACTCTCAGGATAGCTTTCACTCTCTCTATTCACCATATCAATTCATTCAATTCAATATATCATTAATTTGCACCTACAAGTGTACAAAAAGGAAACATACATCTGAAAGATGACTTCCAGGTCGTACAGTATGTTCCTGGACTAGACAACTGAGCTATATCAAAAAAAGCGAAATTAAAATGAAAAATCAAACCATCTACCACTTCCAAGAGAGAGTTTTTCAGTTTCTCAACTAACTAAACTAAACACGAGTGTAAATAGTATGGGTCTTTATCGCAGATCGCAGATCTTCAATTACAAAATACGCAATAGCATGTGTTTGAGGAAGAAGCAGATACCAAAAATATGAAAATAAAACAGAACGAATATTGGTATATTAGATATAACAAAATACGGAGAAGAGTTCTAGCCTATTACTCAGATATGGATATAATTATATGCAATAGCAATGCACGTGAGAGAGAACAGAAAAAGAACGAAATTCTCATTTGTAGTTCAGTCCGTACAACAGATTCGATTTGTTACCAATCCCCATCGCGGCTTTTCCGACAGAAAAAAATGAAATTTGATTTTAATATTTTTACCCGGCTCGATTGTTCGCATGAGATCGTATTCTGACCTATGTCATGAACCCATTTCTCGAACTTAAAAATAGGCTTCTAAGAGGAAAAATATGTAAGACATGGTCGAGTGTGCTAGATTACGACGGGCCGATATAAAAGGACCGTAAGTAGTCATTGTTTAGTTACTAAGAAAGTATAAAGTTGACATGATGCGCACGCATTCTACACACAAGACAAATATTGCGCGAGAGAAATCGGCGTCACGTCCACCTCGGGCACTGCACGTGAGGTGTCGCTGTGCCAATCTATGGTCCTCACTACCTACACGCTTGGACATCATATATCTTTCTTTTTTAATTAAAGGCCAATACATTTAAACAATTCAAGTGTAAACATGCTACGTCCGTCATGGATATTCTCAAGCGTTGCTTAATTGTTGATTATTTATCGACGAATGATATGTATGGCCCTTACTACCTATACACACTTGGGCATCATGTATTTATGGCCCTTACTGCCTACATGCTTGGACATTATGTTATTTGTCATGTATATATAGATGTGCATTTCTTTAGTATAGATACATATGAATAAGGTTCTCAATATCTGCATCGGCCATTCATTATGAAATACAAAAGCATAGGTGTGATGTGTAACAGAGACATGAGTCACAAGTCGCAAAAATGGATTTTGAGATATCATCATATTTGAAAAGAGGAGATCAAGCCGACTCCAATGGTAGTATAGATTATTGCAAGTAAGAGATCTTGTAAATAAATACTTTGAAAAATATTATTTTTGCGACTTGTGACTTATTTTCCTGGAACACATCGCAGTTAGGCTCAGAGCGCAAAGGAAGCCCGCGGTCATGCTGATCTGGGGAGCTGATTTATTAATCTGATACTATTAAAACTGTATAGCTCGTAACCTGAATATAAACGATTTTTTTTTTCTTTTTAAAAAACAAAGGAAAAACTGCATAAAACGACATCTCTACCGGCGTAACTACTACCAAGATTACTTGCTAAAACGCACGGTAATCAACTGCCAATTATTAAAATCATAAAACAAATTTTATTTTATTACTACTTCCCGAAAACGATTGTGGCCCACCTTGTACCTGGCAGCAGAAATTGAAGTATAGACAACTGGTCTATCATCAAACGATGGTCATTACTTTTCGCGAGGACATACCTGACGTTGGTCCGCTGACGGACCCATTACTTCACCGGAGTGATCAGGCAAACGCATCACGAAAAGGGCACTCAATATCAATAAGGATACATTCGTGCGAGGCTCCTCCACACCAGCCATACGTTTTATTTCTGGTCTTGTTTTCTCTCTTCAACGTCACATCAAATTACAGCAATTTAGTGAGATTGCTGTCGCCCATTCGGGACGGAATTATTGTGGAGAATATTATAAGAAAAGAGAGATTGGAATTCTAGGAAAATGGTAGATTTGAGAATATTCATTGCAGCGGCGTTTGTGTCGTGGAGTTTATTAATCAACAATGTTTCTGCAGGACGGGTAAGTCAAACTTTTATTGATTATTATTATTCATTGATTATTATTTATTGGCTCCTGATTCGACATGATGCTTTATATTAACAGGTCATAATGCGACCTGATAATGTAATGATTAAGTATAACCGCATTATTTTATTCCTTATATTGGGTAGTGTATAACAATAATGACCGATATAATTATAATAGATTTCCATTGATGCTTCCCATTCATATATATTGTTCTATAACGAATAGAAAATTAGATTTCGTTCGATCGTTTTTTTTCATTGAATATTTAAACACATCCAGATTCGAACGCAAGGACGAAAAACTATTCAAAAAGAGAAAAGCTAGTTTAATGAAAATTAACTGAAAGTGATTCCTAATAACGTTATCTAATAACGTTATTATTGTCAATCTATCTTTTGTTGATTATACATATATTGTGTGGATTAAATTTATACATGATGCTTCGTACATAATTATATCTCTTTTTAATGACGATCTATCATGAGGAATCAGAATTCCATCGAATTGAATTAGACTTTCATCAAATGAATCCTGTGAATCACTTAACATTAAGAGCGTTGAAGAGCTTTTACCGCCAATGGACGCACCTTTCTAATCGTTCGCTTTTCTAGGATGTTGGGTTTTTCCCTGATGGATTCTTAGTATTTTATTTTATTTCATTTATAACATTTCCTCCATGGCACTGCATTTCCTTCAAATGGGAATATCCGCTCGTTATATAACTTTTTTATGCTAATAAAAAGTGGAAGCAGTGAAATCAGTGTAATTCGCAGTCGAAGAATTTAAACATAAATTCGAATGGTTTTCGTGCAGGATCGGTTAAATGGATGCAACGGAATAAGAAGTGGTGCAGACTTGGCCTTAATTACAGTTCTTACCTTTAAAAGCTTCAGCAGTGTCCTTGAGCGAAATGTATTAAGTTAAAACATTTTCCGTTCATTCACAACGATTTACAGTTAGTTGTTTATAAATAGAAACAGGTTTCATCTTAGGTATTCCATTTTGATTTTTGGGATTAATTTGAGTATTAACGTACTGGCAAAATCATATCTATTAAATTGAGTATTGTTTTATATATTTTCAATTATCATTAAATCCTAGTTTGAAAGAAGAGTCCGGTGACTCGGAGAGACTTCGGCTCTTCTGTCAAATGGCGTAATAGTTTTTTATTTTCATTTTTTGCCCTCTGTTTCAACAGTTTTTCCATGCCTCGTGGAAGTACATGAGAAAGAATGTATTTGTGAATGGTTGTATGTATGAACAGCATTCTCAGGCGTACAATTCTTTCCCTTTATATCAATATTATGGCATTTCTGGCATATAAAGCAATTACCATGACAATGTTCATGCTGAACTATTCAAAGAAACTAAGCTTGGGATACCATACTGTATTAAGAAATTGTAACTTTGTTTTCATAGGGAAATAGTATATCATAGACTAGGTAACATAATATTATCATTATTGTCTTTATTCGAATTGTATTCTTAAAATCCTTTCCGGCCTGCACCTGGAAGATGTGGCAAGCAGAAGGTGTCAGCCCTATTTCTGTAAAGTTTATGGAAATGATACTATATATAGCGATGCTATAAATAACATTCCCTTCACCAATTATACTATAAAGGGTGGGGGTCCACCAGTCAGTTTTACCATTATACTCTGACCTTTTATGATATTTCGAAAAAGATAATATATTTTACCGATGGTGTTACATCATGTTAGGTAATTATGACGTAACAGGATGTAATCAATTCATGATTACTAATTAGCATTAATTATTATTATCATTATTGATATTCCGAATTAGTACCATTATCCGGAGTAATAGCATTAAGCAGTAATTTATTGCAATATTTACGGTATCACGTGACGGCTTAGGTAACACAGACATACATATTATTATTGATCCACCAATCAGCAATAGCCTTGACAACAAAGATCAAAATGTAGATTCAGACCTAAATAAATGGTTCATGCTAGATCCTGGGATCTCAGCCTTTAGACTTCTTCTTTGCTCCTTCTCTTTTCTTCAATAGCTCTACAATACTCGATATACAGATGAGATAATTCTTTTTTATTCAGGATGTTTATACAGCAAGGTAAAAAAGATGAGTGATCAAGTATGAAATGCAGGAGACCGTACAATGAAACATTATTAGGACGTGGGGTCACGGGATTAATTCAACTAGGAAAAGCCATGGTTTTCTGCCGTGTCTAAATCAACTGACTCTAATAGATGCAATGCTAGGATTTCTCAGCCTCCACCAACAGAGCTTCTTCCTTGCGTTACCTTAGTCCTACTATATTGATTAGTAGAATCTCGCCCTGCTTTGGGAGGTTGGGATTTATTAACACTAGGACATTTTTAGGATTGTGGGTGCTTATATGATGGCAATGGGTGAGGGTGTGTGTGGGGGGGGGGGGAGAGGTGTGATGTATATGGGTCCGATTTTCAGAAAATGTACAATTGGCAGCTCTACACATTTAGGAAATTCTCCGAAATGAGGCTGAAAATGATGAATACCGGGTGTATCTGAGTATATTTGGTATCACATTGATTTAAAGTATCAGTTCTGTTATGTTAAACTGTATTTTGAAGCTGATTTTTGTCTTAAATATGGGTTATTTGAGAGCATTGGTGAAGGCCAATTTACATTATCTGAAAATCTGACCCATTTGTGTGTAATTTTTTCATAATATTCATGTAACACTGGTGGAATCACCCGGTCGCAAAACTGATATTTTTCAAAGTGATTTATTCACAAGATGTCTTCGTGGGAACGTTTTCATTTTTGAAGTGCTTAACGCTCTTTGTACCACGAATAGACCTACCAAATCTCAAGAGAGTGTATTAAATATATTCATGTATTACTAAGGGCATCTTATAGAGTATATTTAGCTACTTTAATAGTAAATGTCCACCCAGAAATATTGCAAACTCTTTTTCAAAAATAAAAATATCAAACTTAAAATATAGAAACACTTATCTGATGTCCTAATGTTTACTATGATTGGAATCGGCTCGATCCTATCTTTTCAAATATGATGATATCTCAAAATCCATTTTTTTGCTACTTGTGACTCATTTTCCTAAAACACATCACATATAGGCAATACACAACTCGTTAGATGCCAAGGTTAGATAATGACCATGGCCATGACCATGATCAGGTTAATTATAGAGTTACGACATGTAAGCTTTGATTGGAATAATTAGCACGCTTTCAAGGTCCGGGCATGGGTTGTAGATCGAAATATTTCGGTCTAATTTCGAAATGCGTAGGTTTGATGCATTTGAATAGATATTTATAAGGAATTGATAAAATATTTTTATTTGATCATATCATTAGTATTGACTGAGGTAATTTTATTTAATAAATCGGTTGTTGTGGTGTTTCGTGCCTATATTAAAAAGACCATTTTTATATAATACAACTCATTAAATCATGTCTTCATAAAATAAAGACATGATACGAGCCACCAGCTCTCAACTCAATAATAATAATTCTTTATTATTTATGTTCATATTTGGACACACCCTCTAATTAATGCAGACAAAATAGTTAATGTAAATTTCCGGGAGGGCCAATATATATATGTCAAATCCGACCGTTGCAAAGGATGATGACCTGACAAAAACTTGGACAAATTGTCCTTTGATTAAAAAATCTAAATTTATCGGACGGGACAAGAATGTTGAGAAAATATTTCAGTTGAGAGATGAATCCTCCTGTCTGAATTTGACGAGAGATCTATCGTTTCCTCTAGTGGGTCACCTGGAATCAAGGCAGGAAGTCCTTCGATGATTAAACTCCATTAATGGGTCGTAATGTAGATAATTGTCTAGTGTGTGGATCATGGCATGTTCTGTGCCAGGACCTTTTCATGGAATAATGTCAAACCTCAAGGTTTGTATGAGAAAATTCAATTAACGGCCAGTCCATAAATTTCTCGTCTAACTTGTTTGAATGTTTGCATACAAGCCGGTTGTCCGAGATTTTTTTTCTGTGAGGTTTAATCCTTTTAATGTTTCGGAGCTTCATTTCTGTCCGGTGCCCCGGTCTATAAATGTTAACGACCAGACATTTTAGAAAAATCAGATGTAATAATACCTATATAGCTAGCCAGTTTTTATTTAGATGTTTGTTTGTTGAATGAGCTCTCGTACACAAGGCGATATCTATGGCTTATACATATTCAGGACATTAGACATAAAGTAGAGAAAAAACATCATAATATATTCCAATGGAGGATTACCTCATGCTTAATGCATTCTACTCAGCAATACACATAGTAGTACGGTATATATACCGTACTACTTCACGTACTAGCCTTATTAAGGCTGATTTACGAATTGCGTACAATGTAAAAATTATATTTCTAAATACATTTTATTTGACAAACATTTCACAGTATGTGATATGTCTCATTTTGCCAAAGTCCAAAATTAATTCAACCATTACATTAGGCCTACTCATACGGTATTTAAATATACATTTTTGAAAATTTAAATTGCAAAAATCGATACAATATAAATCACCGATATCGTTGACCACCGAACCACGTTCAAGAAGTCTGAGATGGAAAGAAAATTAATAATGCTAAACATTCGTACCACGACAGAGAAATATTAGCGATATACAAGTTAAGCAATGTCATTTATGTTAAATACGACAATAATAACTCTTTATTTATAATCTGTTTTGAGAAATCTTTTTTCCAACAAAATCGATAATTGTATACAGATGTAGATAAGCAAATGTTAATAGGGGATTCACATGTCTCACTGCGCATGCATATTACAATGCATGCTGGGATGGATTCAGTTGAAATCTGACAATATTTAGCAACATTTTTATCGAAAAATGAAAGGATCTTTTAACCAATATCATAGCTTTTGTAAATGTTCTATGAAAAACAAATGCATGACGGGAAAGATGGAGGCTTGTGTTTTGGAAACATGTATAACACATGGATATTGACATTAGAGCACTGATAAATATTCCTTGCTGAACATGGCATGTTTTCTATAGATTTTATACTGTAGGCCTACCATTAGTCCCATAATTCCATGCGAGGACTCAAGATCCAAAATGGCGGCTATGCAAACCCCCTATATGTGAGTCTAAAGTGTCAATGGGAATATTGCTTTGTATAACGTTACACAACCACTGATTGTATATTTTAAATACCACGACTAAACGTCCAAACATAGCGTTTTAAATGCTCCTCTCAGACGATGATGATGTTTTTAACATTCAAAAGCCATGCAGTTGTCATAATAATTACAAAAACGTTGACACCTATAATCAAGTAGAGACTCCCTATTGCGTTTTTGGAACAGATTTATGGCCACGATAGCTGTGTCAGTACTTAGCTGTGACAATATCATAACTGGTAATAGTGCTCGTTCGATGAAAAAGAATAGTCCTGTGTGACGGGAGAAAATACTGCAGCACGTACGCCACTATAGCTCCTTCATTTACATTAGGGAAATTCGTTATTTCTGCAATTCTATGAACAGATTTCAATGAGAGAAATTCCTAATCAATTTGCATTTCTTCCATGATTTCAATTTGGAAAATTCTGGATAACATAACCAATAAATGACTACTGATCAAGTACAATGATATACACTATAAAAAGAGAGCGATCAACTTGAGTTGCATCACCGTAGTATATAATGATTACAGAGAATAGAAATAAAAATATATAGCTGGTCAAGGGGAAATAATTTCAGTAAGACACGTTTTACGCATAGCGACACAACGAGAATCCTTAAATGACGGTGAGTGAAACAAAAGGATCAACAAATCAAGGCATACATGTATACATACAATGTCTCTCACACAAGTATAGACGATGTGAGTAGATATAATGCGATAAAACAAGCACACTCTGGGTCGAAACCCTCAGATCAGATAATAATTGTATGTCAGTGATCAGACGCCTACTTTGCTAATCGGTTTCCTGGCCTAGGACTAGGCGTTTTAATGGGAATATAATGACATGTTGCGGTCTTTTTGGATTTATAATGGGACTTTGCAGTTTGAGACGAGAGGTTTTCCCTTCGATTGAAGGGACTCTCTCAACTGTGGGCCTAGTCTGAGTACAATCAAGCAAAACAGTCAATAATAATAGTGGACGTGGATCAGAATTTCCGTATTTAGTTTAATGCTGAACATGTCCTAGCTTAAATCTAAGTAAAAAACCAAATGAAAGCATTTATACATCTATCTACCAGTATTTGATTGAATTAATAAAAATAGCGGATGTGTATAGACTATATAACACTTAATGGCAATTGAAAATGTCCTCACCGTTGGCAGGTTGTCATTTATGTCGGGGATCCCGGTTAATTCAGTTAATTCGCGCTAAAACAAATCTAGGTCCACAACTTGGAAATATCTATCATACGCCGAGACAGGACGACATGTACATATTGGGAACTCCGACCGCAGATGTCACTATTTTAATTAGTCACATCGCCATTTGCTGGATTCACAGTAATTTGCCAAAGGTGTTGCCGGCGTCAGGTCTGAGAAAAGTGTGAACTTACAGCATCCTTCACACGAAGGAAGCATGGGAAAGCTTAAGCTTGTGGATTGATATCAAGTCGGTTCGCATACTAAAATAGCAAGGTCGGCAACTTTCTAATTAAGCGATTCCTTAGAAATTCTAATTCTCCTCACATGTTGGCGTCCTTGTTCGACACTAAAACTTCATAGAACGATACATTTTCGGTTTTATCTGCACACATTTATTGGTCGACATGTTATGTTATGAGAAAGCAATCGGTGAATTAATAATACCAAATCCATCATGCATGTAAGATCTTTTATGTTCCAAAGTGGGATGTGTCACAGAAAAATGGGTCATAAGTGGCAAAATTGATAGATTTAAAGGGGTTTATTGACAAGATCTCTTTGTAGGAATGTTCGCATTTTTGGAGTGTCTAGTGCTTTAAGTAGTATGAATACATATGCCAAATTTAAAGACAGTGTAGTAAATATATTCTTGCGTTTCTAATGACATCCTATGGAGTATAATTTGGCAAAAGAGTGTTCAAACGTCAAATAAATCTAGCGTGAATTATAGAAATACTTTTTAGATTGCTTCGAATTTCCTATCCTATCTTTTCAAAAATGATGGTATCTCAAAATCTATGACTCATTTTGTCAGTGACAAACTCAATATTTAGATCTATAGGAGTGAAAGACAAAACCCTTCTCTCTCTCTTCTCTCTTCCTCTCTCCCCCTCTCTCTCCCTCTCCCTCCCTCTCTCCTCTCTTACTCACTCTTTCACTCTCCCTTTCTCTCTCCCTCTCTTCTCTCTGCCTCTCTCTGCCTCTCTCCCACTCTCTCTTCCCCTCCCTCTTCTCTCACTTACTCACTCTCTCACTCTCTCTCCCTCTCCCTCCCTCTCTCTCCCTCTCTTTCTCTCCCCCTCTTTCCCCCTCTCTTCTTTCCCTCACTCTCTCTCTCACTCACTCTCTCACTCTTTCTCACTCAATCTCTCACTCTCCCTTTCTGTTACTCCTTCTATCTCCCCCTCTGAATTCTCTCTCTCCCTCTCTTCTCTCTCCCTATCTCTCTCTCCCTCTCTTCTCTCCCTCTGTTTCCCCTCTCTCTTTCTTCTCTCTCTCTCTCACTCACTCTCTCTCCCTCTTTCACTTTCTCTCACTCAGTCTATCTGCCCACTACGAGATGCTACTCACTGGTCGTTACACAAAGTCAACGCGTGCCAAAGGTGTTTGATGGCCGCCCTTGAAATATAATATACTCTTGTGACGAGTGCCCTCTGGCGATAAAACTCTTCTGACAAGTCAACAATAGTTCGTTAACATACAATGAATGCTTAACACCTTCACAGAGTGCATCTTAATCATTTGTATCGGCTCCTGACCTCCAGCACATCAGAATAACAATCAAACTCACTGCATGATGCTCATTGTGAACGTCGGTACATCCGGAACCTTTGAAAGCGGTAAGAAAGAGGGGAAAGAGGGAGAGAGAGGGAGAGAGAGGGAGAGAGAGGGAGAGAGAGAGGGAAATAGACGCAGGGAGAGAGAGAGGGAGGGCTAGGGAGAGAGAGAGAGGGAGGGCTAGGGAGAGACAGGAAGGAGAGGGAAAGAGAGAGGGGATAGAAAGATGGAGAGAGAGAAGGAGAGAGAAAGAGGAATGAAAAATGAAAGTAGGGAAAGAGAAAGGGGACCGTGAGAAAAGGAGATAGAAAGATGCATGTTGTAAAGGTAAGAAAAGAGATAGGAATGATAGACAGAAGGAGGATAAGAGAAAGAGGGGGAGGGGGTAGAGATGGCGAGAGGGAAGGAGAGAGAAAGAAAGACAGAGGAAAGGTGGTGGAGAGTATTTAAAGGCGGGGGCATAAATTAGCTTGTTAACATGTTTTCCCATGTTATTTCTCCTAGGGTTCTAAACAGTAAGTGTTCCATTAACTCATGGAGTAGTATATACTATCATATATTGTTGAGAAGGAACATGTATTAAGTCATATGTCCATTACCACCGCCGCCTGAAGTACAAGTTAAGTACAGAGTGAAATTCAAAGATGTAGCATTGACAATATTACGGTTACTGTTTCATGTATTATTGACTGATTTCATGTGATATTGATTAATAGCGTAAATAGGGACATGAACACACAGAGTGTAGTAGGGTTTGAAATTAACAGAGAGAAATAGCCACCACTAGACGCCCCGCCCCCCAACCGCTATCCGTAAGGATGGCTTTGCTATGCTCATCAAAACACGTGACCGGGGCGCTTTTCGAAGCCCGGAACGCTATTGTACCAAGACTGTCTTCTGAAGAGCTTTTCTCAGGCATTTTTTTTTATGGAACTTTCTAACCGATCCCAGAAGCTAGAGTGAGTTAAGGGTAGCAAGGTCAAAACGGGAACATGTGTCCTTTACTGATAAAATAAAAACTTATTGCTTACCGAAGATTCGAAGCGAGTGCAGTCAACCATAACAAAATAAGAAAACAAATAGATGGGAAGCTATAAGGTTCATGGAAGAGCTGCAGGGCGGGCCGCAGGGAACGAGCATGGAAGAGCCCCTTAGTTACATCAATTGACACCAGCGGCGCTGTTCACTGACTGAGTGAACAGCGCCGAGGCCCGGGTGGGGTGGGTCGGAGAACGGGATGGCTGGGTGGAGGGTAGTTCGTCGAAAATGTGAACAATCCACATGATTTATACAAGCAACTAGCCTAAAAGTCACATGCCCACACAACCCAATACAGCGGTATACTTTTCTGGACTCAGAGGGTAACCATGACTATGTAAATGAAAATATTGTTAGTGAAACAAGGTGGTAGAACAGAAGGTCAAAAGGTAGAAATAACCATCTCTGCATGGGCATGACCTATAATAATGACTGTGTAAATGAAACTAATGCAAAATGTTAGTGTATATAGAGAGTTGTATTTGTTAAAACTGTTGTATGACAGCCGTACGGGCTGGCTTTAAGTTCGAGTGAGAACATGAAAAACAACAGAAAACGAACAGTGAACTGATCAGAAGAAAAACAAAAACAGAACGAACTATAGCAGAACAGGAAATCCTAGATGACCTGTGTTAGATCGCAGATGGGTGAATATCATCCGAGAGAGCGGAGGCTATTCTAAAACGTGGCTATTCTAAAATAGACCATCGCTGCAATGTTTAATTAGTATGCATAGAAATGAGAGAAAATAATAAGTTATGAGATTCCATCCGACCCCTGGATTTACCACTCGTCATTTCATGACGTATTTGACGATCAATTTGTGCGCCGTCAATGATAACACAGGTCCCTGCAAATACAACATTCTTTATTTGAAGTAATTAATCATTTCCGGGAACTAATTTTTCTCTCGTTTGGTTCACAGCATTGAAAATCGATTGAATAAATATTTGCATTCTGCCACTCTCTGTGACAGATGGAAATAGAGATGCGATAAATTGTATTCGGATCAAACACAATATAGACGCAGCACAGATCTATACTGTGCCCATGTTTGGGGTGTTGGGTGGAAATCTTCATTATATCCATGCCAATTGGGGATTTGTCTCACTACGCATGTCTATTACGGTGCATGCTGGGGTGAATTCAGTTCAAATCTAACATACAAATATTTAGCAACATTTTTATCCAAAAATGCAAGGATCTTTTCACCAAAATCATATACCTTGTGTAAGTGATCTATAACGTATATGGGTCAGATTTTCAGAAAATGTACAAGTCCACTTCGCCAATCTGTTCAAAAACCCAAATTTCCGACGAAAATAAAGTTCAAAATACAGTTCAACCTAACCAAACAGATTGCTAGAATCGAATTTATCTAGTATATTGAAGAAATAGCAGCATAATTTAGCATAATCCAATAAATGTGTACAGCTGCCAATTGTGCATTTTCTGAAAATCTTACCCATATGCATATAAGTCTCGTTTTACTGAATCACGTAAAACACATGGCCATGTATATAAGATCACTGTTAAATATTCCACTCTGAACACCACATGTTTTGTATACTTTTTTTTATTAAGGAGAGCAGACAGTAAGGACTTGAGGCCTAGGGAATTATTAAGTCGTGAAAGACCAGCAGGAGTCCTCATTAATACAAAATAATGAAGATATCCATTCCCAGACACCTTTGTATATTATTACCGCTACAACTGCACAGACAAGAAGTCATTTGTATAATTGCTTCAGTATTTCATCGGTATCACTGATGGGTCAGATCTTCAGAAAATGTACAGTCGGCAGATCTACATATTTAGTAAATTTTGTTAGATTAGACTGGGAAATGGCCAATACAAGGTATATCTGGGTATATCTGAGTATATTTGTTTTGATAAAATTGGAGGTTGATATATAGGTTGAGAATTGATTGGAGAGTTGTGATAAAATGTTTCAAAGTTATAGAAATAATAATAAATGTTTTGAGAGTTTAGAATAGAAAATACATAATTATTATGTATATATGTTGTGTGATGGCCGGTATGATTGAAATGATGGATTATATATTGTATGACTGAGAGAATGGGTCATGTCCGGGTCATGTCGCCTAGAACTATATAATGGGATTGTATACATGTTTCCATAACACAAGACTTCATCTTTCCCATCATGCATTTTGTTTTCATATATCGTTTATAAAAGCTATGATATTGGTGAAAACATTCTTGCAATTTTCGATAAAAATATTGCCAATATTTGTATGTCAGATTTGAACAGAATCCATCCCAACATGCACTGCAGTAGACATGCGCAGTGAGACATGCAAATCCCCTATTGGCAGTTCTACGATGAAAATGAATCCTGCTAAATTAGGCTAAAAACGATAAACACTGGGAATTGTTAAATACATCTGGTATTTGCGTTAATTCAATAACATCTAATTATGATGAAGTTGTTTTAAATTAAATTTTGGTCCCAAATTTGAGGTTATTTGAGCGCATTGTTGAAGGCAAATTGTACATTTCCTGGCGACTGCAAGTGATGTGTGTATGGTGGGAGTGTGTAATGTGTAGTGTGGTGTGCGTGGATAGGTGGCGTTGTGGCTTGTGCGTTTCTGACCGTCCTGTTCCCTACTGGGCATGGACCCACTATGCAGCATTAAATGATTAGTAAAATGCTTAGGCAAAAGATGTAACTCCAGTTCAAAGAAAGGTAGGGGAGGTAACATTTCTTTTTTTCCCAGGAACTGAAAGTTTTTAATTTTGTAATTCCGTTGCAATAATCTTTTTTTTTGTAAACACTGAAAAATGGTTATTTCGTGACACTAATTTCTTTAAACAAGAATAATTAATTTAAAGGGACTTTTAGTTAGAATTAAAATGTTTGTGTAAACATTCAGGGCAATGCATGAACATTTTGGACTTTTTGTATTTATCATATAATATTTTTTTTTTTTCCCAACACCGGGTCTTTATTTCCGAGGTAGACAGAGTCAACACTGAGAAGCGTTTACATTAGATACATCGCTTCTTTTTTTCACAATGACCTAAAATAAAACATTTTATATACCAAGCATATTCGTTGTTTTTCATTTCTCTATCCACCTTGACTATTCTGCTTTAAAACATTAAATATATGTGGAACCTAGGATAAACATTAGGTATCACAGGTTTACAGATCAAAAAATAAAAAAGGCAAGAAATTATACAAAAATGACATAGCTTCCACTGCGATCGAGCACCCATTGATTCGACCCACCGATAGCACCGGGGGGGGGGGGGGGTCATATTAAGAATCAAAGAAGACCACATATTTGGCATTTTCTCACCAACTTGACTAGGCATTGGTTACCAGATCATTTTCATCGACATTGTTTATATCCTAAGAATGCACAGTTTGACGGGGGGGGGGGGGGGCTGCTTAAACACTGATTACTGGATTTAACTTCTTAATCCTATATTGTATCAAATATTTTTTCCCACCTCCTCCAGTCTTTCTTATGTGAAGCATTAACAAATGCCCCATCTCTCATTGCTTTCAACTTAAATTTTAATTCCCTTAGGAACTCAAAGAAGCATAACTTGTTTTCTTTAAACAGTCGACATTTATATATATAAAATCTCGCGTATATTAGAATATAATTCCAAACGCAGTATTTTTCTTCCAGACTTGGAATACCCAACATTATGAATATTGCGTTCATGTTTTCCGATATTTCTTTATCAAGATATTCATTCTTTTTGGCCCAGTTTATTAAACTAAACCAAAAATCACATGATTTTTGACAATCTATGAAGAAATGAAATAAATCATCTACCGAATCGCAGTATTTACATAAATTGGAGGTTACTATATCCATATCATTCAGGTGAACGTTGCAAACAGTTAATTTATTAATAACACCATACTGGAACGACTGTAGTCTCACATTTCTAGTACATAGAAAAGGAACACGATACCATACTTTAAATTCTATATTCGAAATATCAATATTTTTCTGCAAAAAACGATCGTACCAATCACTATTTCTGTCGTCTTGAGTGTATAACTTATCTTTCACTGCTGTGTAAATCTCTTTAAAATGGGCTGTGATGATATTGACTTGCTTTTCACCAATCGAACACAATTATCATATAATATTAATAATAATCTTTTATTTCCTTAATGATATAATTACACTTTTGTTGGAAAATAGATCGACCTTCTGCACACAGTGCAAGTCTTCCAGGACGTCCTAGAGCTGCTCAGATGGAGTCTATACATGAACTGATGATCATCTGGTTTATCATGTAGAATCTAATCTACTTAAGTAACAAGTGGATATAAGGTGGAGGTTTTGGGACTCCCTAATATACTGCTTAATTGACTAGTTATCTATTTATATACAACTATATACATAGGTTTCTTTTGATGTTATGCTCGTTAAAAAGTTTGGCTTTATTATTCTTTAAATTTGTATTCACGATTTACAATATATTTGTGATGTGTTTCACGAAAATGAGTCTCAAGTCGCTAAATTGATATTTTTCAAAGTGATTTATTCTCGTTGTAGGAATGTGCTTATTATTAGAGGGTTTAGCACTTATAGTCATATGAATCCATGTACTAAATTTCGGGACATTGTATTAAATATATCTTTGCGTTTTAAAGGCCTTTGTATGGAGTATATTTAGTTACTCTACTGGTAATTACCCATCCAGAAACATCGAAAACTTATTTTTTTCAAAAATAAAAATATCGAACTTAAAATATAGAAATACTTATCAGGTGTCCTAGTGTTCACTATCATTGGAATCAGCTCGATCTCCTCTTTTCAAATATGGTGATCAAAATCTATATTTTGCGACTTATGACCCACTTTCCTAAAACGGATCACATTTGTTAATATATGTTATCTAATATAAGTTCATATAGATAATACAGGAGGATCGCCACGTTGGTGCCCCATAATGTGCATATGTTTAATTGTTCCATTCTCACCTTGGTCAACCGGCCCACTTCTTCCCTGGCATCCAACTACACTCTATACTCGTCCTGTAGGCAGCGGCGTGCCATAGCCTTAACGTTAGAGGGCTTTGATGTTTACTACCTACAGGTCGCGTATAGAGTGTAGTGCACATGCTATTTATTTTCCACGACGGAAGAAAATAATGATTATCTGGAATCTATGAATCTGGATGAACTGGATATTCCAACATTTAATTGAAGATCAGTGATGTTAAATTTGAGGCCAATAAAAATATTTTTAAAAAAGAGGAACAATTAAATGAAATAATGTCATGTCGATAAACGTGTGTGTGATGGCCATGTGTCTACAACAATTATAGGATATGTCAACCTGTACCATGACTGACTTTGGGATTCACATAAAATTCCATTTCGGTACGACCGGATAGTTTCAGGGGAATCAAAGTACGTTAATTAAGTTTCACACAGAGAATATTATTTATGTAAATGTCATTACGTCTTCACTATAAACATTGTATTTAGATTTGCACTCTAGTGGAGTTTTGGTGATATTTGCACGTCAGAATTTGCAACATTTGTATACTTTTCTGAAATGCAGTTTGATTTCATGGTGCAATAGAGGATTTGCCTGTGCCACCACTGCGCAAGTCTGTTACAGTGCATGCTGGAATAGATTCAGTTCAGCTTTGGAATACAAATATTTAGCAGCATTTTTTTTTATCGAAAATCCCAAAAAACTTTGTCTACAGATCTATATGTCATAGCCTATATAAATCTTCTATGAAAGCTAAATGCACGATGGCATAATTGAAATACGATAAATGTTCCATGTAATGCTGAACATGGCATGTTATCTATGGATTTTATACTGACATACACCTGATCAAAATGCAAAATGGGCGCTATGCAAGTCCCCTATTGGCAGTTGAATTTGATCAATATCTGCTAGATTTGCAAGTCAGTAACTGTATATAGCATATATATATATAGCGTATTCGATAATGTATATATAATTCTTTTTAATCACGTTATTTTAACTGAACATGCTCTGTATATATATATATACTTATATTGGGGCCCCTGTTTTTAGGGATTGGGAATTACTCCTCTTCTTCGTCCCGTCCCCTCTCATAAATATCAACAATTAAGTAATTTAATTTTCCAGTTTGGGTACGTGTTTCTAATACATCAGTATTAAATATAATATCGATTTTAGTGATTGTCATACCATTACGAGATATTTTATGAAATCATACATTTATAACATTAAAGAGATGGATTGAAGTCTAGGGTACACTGGAAAATCCATAAACAGTGTATTTAAGTATTAAGTATTGTTGTAATATTATGTCCAACGGGTGATGAATTAAAAAAACCAAGTTCAACATACCCATGTTAATGTTAATGATTAAGGAAGAGTATGAAGTTGATCAATTATAAATTGATTGGGGACTGAAACCAAAACTTCCTGAAGTAGATCGTGAAGGCTCTGATAATAAAATGAACTAGCACAAATTGAGGATTTTAAATATCCCAACCGCAAGACGGAATATAAGACAAACTTAAAATAGATGTTAATAATAAGAAATGAATGATAAGATTGTCAATTTAATCATTATATATTGTTTAATGGGAGGTCGTTGGAAGAACTGCATTTATGCAGATGTCCTAACCCATGCACTTCCTAGATTATGATTATAACACTTAGAGTGTTTTGTAATGCAAATGTAACTTGTTTTCTGAATAAAAGTATTATATATAAGGGTGAATATATATCCAATATGTTACTCCTTTGCAGCAAAAACTAATCAACTGTTTTTGTAAAAATGTGCTTTATATCATCATTGTCTCATACCCCTTTCATCTCATGTCATTAATCTATTCAACCCAACACTTCTTTGTATGAGATACCAGATAGATCACCTAGGGAAGATGGAAGACCAGGCTTTCATATGCCAGTGTATATATGCCAGACAACATCATTATATCTCACAAGCTTAACTGATGTCAAAACTGCCTTGAAAAATGACTAAAAACACAAACTTCTCTTATACTCATGGTAATTTTAGATGCTTTTATTCTCATATTGAAGGGGAAAAGATAAAAAACAAAAAACAACTGTGTATATCATTAGGATCTTCTAAAATGGATTCGACTTTTTCTGCATGTATATAAGTCCATCTGAAATGTAATCTTAAATGGTTAAAAATTAAACTTTCCGAAGTATATAATTGATATATTGATCAAATGTCAATCTGTAAATTGTATTTTTGATTGTGTATCACGGGAATATTTACCCAAGACTGAACACAAATAAAATTTATTAAAAAAAAACATACCTTGGTTAATAAATCTCTATATGTATGATAGATGATAAGGCAAAAGAGCATTGATATAATTTAATATCCCATGCTGAACATGGCTTGTTCCTATAGATTTTATACTGTACAAGTGCCTTTGGCACTTGAACCCACAGACCAAAAAGCAAAGATTAATATTTATATGGTGTATAGTTATATAATTTCTTTAGGTATATCCTGAAAAAAATGGTAACAATATCTTTATTATTAAGAAAAAACCATACTTCTAAAAATGAACACTGGAAATCTATTTGAAATCGAAATATAATAATCAAAACTTAAGAATATTTAAAAATATTATTAGTTTAGCAAATAAGAAAGGAGAGAGAGAGAAGGTCACAGAGGGAGAGGGGAGAGTGGAAGGTGTAAAAGCTACTGAGGGTTACATTTATATAAGCCTATGGTGGAGATTGGTGAGTGGATCGCCATGCTGCACAGCACTGACCACTGCATGTGGTGGAGATAAAATTCAGGTTGCAGGGAGACATGAGCAGCGAGGTATGACATGACGTAATTTTTTTTTAAAAATGTTTATTCGACAAGATTTCACATGATGTGATACATTTCAATCGCCGACAAAAATTTCAATCCCATATACTATTATCATTTATAACTAACTTTCAAACTTAATCTTTTACTTCTTTTACCAATTTACACCATTAAGGCTTTATACAGTTTCTATACTACGATTTCATACATTACTAATATAAATCAGACAACTCCATCCTGGTGTCTTCTTTAGCGAAGGAGAGATAGCAGATGCATTGGTCATCCAATGACAGCGATTCAACTGCCATCCCTCCCCACACTTACTTTCTCATGAATTATAGAAAAATATCATGCAACCCCTTTTTTTGTGATTTTTGATGCCCTGACACATAGTCTAAAATACATAATAATACAGTCTGCGTAGGTAAAAACACATAGGTCTACTTCTTATGCACCATTTCCAGATAAGTTCACTCATTACACCATTTTGTCTAGTATCTCGAAAATAAACCCACATTTACCCATCCATAGCGACGAGGGACAAATCCTTACATCGGAAGACAGGGTGTGAAGAGTTATATATGAAATTACAAAGACATGGTTTTTAGTTAAGTATCCAATCCTCATTTGTTTTAAGAAAGCCTTTTAAATTTGGCCAGTTCTTTGCCTTTTGTATAGCTGGCAGCCCATTCCACATTAGAGGGCCTAACATGTGCGGAGACTTTCTTAACTTTTCTCGTCGGGGAACCGGTACTTTTAGAATTATTCCAGTAGCCAGTCTAGTGTCTCTTGGCATGTCTTGTACATATCTTGGGATCTTAGAAAAGTTCCACATTAGCCCTATTAATGCAATGTGGCTTCTTCTTATTATATTTTTTATATTTAAACGATCTTGCATTTCATTAGTGGTAAGATCCTGTCCAATAAACACCAGTCTGACCCCTTGATTTACAACACTTTGTACCTTATTTATAGTCCCCCTATTAGCTAAATTTTGAAATGGTAGACCATATTCAGCTAGTGAGAGTATATGCACCTTTAGTATTAAGGTGGCCAAATGAGTTGTGATAAAATGCCTAATCCTAGCCAGCTGATTTACTCTAAACTGAAGTTTGTTCTTCATTTTTTCGAAGTGCTGATTTAGGGTTAGCACTGGGTCGATGGTATAGCCCAGGTAGTTCACTGATTTAGCCATACTTACTGCTTTGCCATCCACGTAAACAGGACCTAATTCTTTGAATTTCACTTTTTTCAAGGCATTTCTGCCACCAAGTATTTGTATCTGACATTTACCAGCGTTTAACAGCAGCTTATTATATTTCATCCACATCGAGATTTCATTACTAATCTGTTGTGAGACTTCTAAACATTCATTTAGATTTGCACCTGTGACGCTGATTGCCGTATCATCAGCATAAATACTGATTTTTGATGTTACAACATGGTTAACTCTTTTTATGACATTCGGTAGGTCGTTTACATATATGATAAACATTAGCGGTCCAATGACACTACCTTGCGGTACCCCCATATCAATGGTTAGTGAATCTGAGACACAATTATTTATTTTAGTTCGTTGTTTCCGGTTTGACAGATAGTTATCTATTAATTTCACTATCAAGGGATTTATTTGATAAAATTCCAGTTTCTTTTTCAGTATATTGTGGTCCAAGCAATTAAACGCTTTCGCGACGTCATAGTATGTAGCTACACTTAAGTGTCCGTTATCGATGCTTTTGATAATGGGGTCCATAAATTCAAAAACTGACCTATTTGTGGAGTAGTTCTTCCTAAACCCCCCCTGAGTATCTGTGAACAGATGGTTACTTTCCATATGATACTTCAGGGACTCACATACAAAGTTTTCCAGTAGTTTCGAGGGGAGGGGCACTAGGGCTATCGGGCGTAAATTGGTAAGTAACCGCGGGTTGCCAGATTTTGGAATTGGGGAAACTACAAATTCCTTCCATTCCTGAGGTATTGTACTTGTTCTGACACAAAGGTTTAGTAGTCTAGTGATGTCAGGTAAATTCTTTTTGAAATAGAATTTTAACACTTCACTGTTTACCCAAGATAACCCACTTCCTTTGCTTTTATCAATACCATCTATCATTTTTTCAACAGCTGACAATGTGATATTTATACGAGTTGATAAAACATTTTGCACCCGGTTATCAAGGTATTTTTCATAGTTACCGCCTTGAGTAATACCACAGTGACCCATTCTTTCAAAAATGCCATTTAGTACATTACTTGCTTCGGTGTTTGATATAGTCTTACCTTCGTGCACAAAACTACTTGGAAGTGTGGTCTTCTTCTTACCGACAAGATCATTAACATGTCTCCAAAACTTTTTACTGTTATTTTCACAGTTATTTAGGGCATTCATTATGTACCCTCTCTTCGCATTTCTGACCAGACGTGCAGCGACCCTCCTACTACGACTGGCATTTGCCCAGTCCTGATCATTCTTTGTGGTCTTAGCGATTTTAAATAACCTATCCCTATTTCTTATAGCATTAAGAGTATCAATGTCAAGTGTCATTTTACCTCTATGTATTACCTTGATTTCCTCTACAGGGCATGTCTTATCCAAGTAATATTTTAAATTTACTTTCATTTTTTCCCATATAACCTCTGTGGAGGTTTCCCCGTCTGGTATAGTGGGGGCGTCTATTCTAACATCCATCAAGTACTGTTCAAAATCCTGCCAGTCTATAAGATGGTATCTTCTAGCTGTCCTAACACATTTTTCCATTGTCCCTTTACATTTTTTTATGATCATGAATGTTGCATAATGATCCGATATGTTTACGTTTACTACTCCAGCCTTTTTTGTATGCTCATGGTCAGAAGCTATGATATCCAGAAGTGATTCTGAACGTAAACTAACTCTCGTAGGGGTTCTTATCAGTTGTTTTAGAGAGAGCTCACCCAACTTATATAACAGTTCTCTATAAGGTTCTGATCTAGTATCTAGCAGATTGATATTTATATCCCCGCAGACTACAATACTACAGCTTCTACTTTTAGTCCTGATAAGTGTGATTGTTTCATACAGGGTTTCAATAAACACTTGTTTCACCCCTGTTGGCGGACGGTAACAATTAAATAGAATTATTTTTTTTCTGGAACCCGGTTTAATTTGCAAAATTTGCATCTCAATGTCCTTGTTTGAGACATTCTGCTCACCAAAAATCCAAGGGTCGACATTGAAACTCCCATTTATGAAACAGCAAAGGCCACCACCTTTTTTGTTTTCACCAATTTCTGTCGAGCCTCTATCTAGTCTGAACAAATTAAATCTTGGATTTACAAGTATCTGTTGATCATTGTCAGATGTACCTAGCCAGGTTTCTTGAAGGGCTAAGATGTTTAAATTACCTCGTAATAGTCTATCATTGACCTCTAGTACTTTGTTTTGAAGGGATCTAATGTTCAAAGACATGACAACTAGTCCCTTCTCATCAATTACATCATTCAGCTCAACCAATGCCATTTCGTTCCTCTACACATTGCACTGAGTTCTTTACATGACAAACTTTATGAACGCGAGCCTTTTCACGCATGCAGATACAGTTGTTATATTTGCAAGGGCAGACAAATAAGACAATACAGTTGGGCATATATAAAATAGAAACGTCCCTTCTACGGGTCAGTAACGTGCGGTGTTTCATGTGCTAGCATGCTGCACCGGCATATATCTATCTAGTTATATTTGAACTCATACATACATGCCAAACATACATTAAGAACAGACAATCATCAAACATGGGCGAACAGGGTAAACAAATTCCCTCAGTGTAACACAAGTCCAAGAAATGATTCACATACCTTATACCAAACCATGTCGACCCGATGGTACGTGACACGCTCTGTGCTCCGATGTCGGCCATTTCATTTACATTAGTCCGCATCAAATATACATGCCAACCTCACTCAAGAAACTTCGATTTTTTTTACAGTCCCGCTTGCGATAAAAGTTTATGTTACCTACTACCGCAAAAGAAAAATATCTTAGCAATGAATGTCAAACCTGGTTAAGTTTGTACATTATCCTATTTACAAATGCACAGCTTGACTACCATTTGCTGCGGGGATTACCATACACCAACACTGAACTTGTTTTCCTTTTTGAGTAAACAAAAACATTAGCACGTGGCTTCACGGCTCAACTTAAGATAGGACGATCGGTAGGGTTTCATAATGTCTCTTAAGCTCTAAAGTTACACAGGTCGCTAAAAAAGGGCCCAGGCATAACTAGGATAGAGATAGATCGAAGTTTTAAACCTTATGTTAAACCAATTCATTGATTACTTATTCCTGGATGGAGCTCCTATAAATTGATACTCCTGTCGACAGCGCGAGATACAATGTCATATGCGAACTACGCAGAACACTAAGTGGGCACATACATGTTAGACAAAGAATGAACAGTGTTCAGTCAATTATGCTAAACCATTTCAATAGACCATTCATTACCAGATGGAAACTCATATATACTGAGTGTATCTCCACCCTTTATTCGCTTGGGCACGAGAGTCATTTCTTTTTCATCTGCAAGCGTTGTCTTGTTTGTTGGAAGTCGGTCATAGATAAATCAAGGGCAAGTCTTGCTGCTGAAGTGTTCATGCGCCCCCGTCTAGATCTCACATTTCCTGAGGGCGGTGCCCTTGGTTCTCTCGGAGTGCTGGCTGAGCGGTCAAATGGGGTAGGCCCATTTTCAGCGACGTTTTCGATTAAGGTCTTGGATATTGATAGCTCCATTTCATCCTCTCCACTCTCATCTTCAGAGCTTTCAATGGATGTTTTACGAGAACTTGTGTTCGCCCTTTCTTGTAACTTATTCTCTTCTTCGGAGGGGTACTTATCGAAGTATTTGATTTTCAGCTTATCTTTGGACTTTGGTGTTAATTTTGATGGAGTAATGGGTGCAGGTGGCGGTGATATGGGGTTTATGTCGACCAACTCATGTTTGAACCTCTCTCTGAGCTCTTCTCTGATTGTCATCAGTATCTTCCCTTGTCTGTTATCACCCTGCCAGGTACGACACTTGAGATGCGGTGAGCCAAGATAACAGCCGCAGCCCCAGCGACAGTCAGCGGTAGCTTCCACTAAGGTGATATCGTTTGTTGCTAAGAGTAGGCGACGCAGTTCATAACTTGACTCGAACTTTGTGCGGATTATAGCCTTCATATAGGCCTCATAATTTTTCTTCCAGTCATTGTCAGTTTCAAGTTTCGACCCAGCATCTTTAATTTCAAAGGGGTCCCGCATTTTAAGCACACGTCTAGCCACCTGAAAGTGTCCATTTTTCATGGCTTTGTTATATACGAAGCAGTGCTCAACCGAATCAAACTCGACTTTCTTCATTGAGAATCGACAGGGAAACAAGTTACTTGGCCACGCATATGGGCCTTGGTATGCAAGACAGCCAATGGGTCTTGCACCTAAACACATGGGGCTATGGTGGAAACAGCTGAGTGGGAAAGGAGTTAGAAACAGTTAGAAGGAGAGAATGGAGGAAAGAAAAGAAATATTAGATCCTGCATATCACTGCATATGGTTACCCATTACAGTATCAATAACTTTCATAAGAAGAATAACAAAAATTACAGTGTGAGATCTCAACTGTGTGAGTCTTGGGCAAAGCCTGCTACCAAAACGAGGCCTAGATCACCGAGGTTGACCTCAATCTCCAATGCCGTTTTAAAAGAGGGTTAACCATTAGTCCCATGATTCCATGTGAATCTAGATTCAAAATGGCGGCTATGCAAATCCCCTATTGGAAAGTCTCATCACACCTTATATGTCCATTGATAGTATCCTTATAACTCATTTTTTGTAATAGTCTGTTTAAAGGCCTTGCCCCTGGATAACTTGTTGATCAACATTAATTAGTCATTAATCATCCATTACTTTATAACTTATAAACGCTGTTAGAACCCTGTTAGACGGATATGTCCTCAGCCCAATTTGACAGGGATAGTGACGACTTGGTACTAGAGAGGATCTGTTATTCATAGAGCAAACACCTTGTAATGGATATGTCATGTAGGGCACATGTGCTTATGACATGGTATACCTGTTTATTACGAATTTATTCATTCTTTTTTTGTTGCTTATATTAAAATGAAAAACGGTGGGAGAATGTGATTCAGTACATTCATAAGCATAAATCGTCGAAAGAGACATGTACACGTATCTGTGGTCATGTATAATTCGGGAATACCTACATGCTATATAGAGAAGATCGAGGTGCTATAGTAATTACATATTTTTTGGCAGAGATTGCGCAGCAATTGAGTCCAATACAATATTCAATTACTCTTGCCGAGTTTCATTCACTATTTATTACATATGCCCCTTGCATAAAAGAATATTGAAATAAAATCCTATTAGTGGGTGAGTTAAATGCATGAAATGGGTTGTCTACTTCAGATCATGCCACAAATGTTTGCTTTTGAATCGTCATTAAAGTTAAACAATTCGAATTTTTATCACACCCACTTTATCGAATTGGTTTTATTTATCGATATGATTGACGGAACTGCTAATTATGGACTGTCGAATTAGTGGCGGGGAGAATGCTGGTGGGAGAAAACCCCAGAAAGCACATTTAACATACACATAGAAGATATCTACAAAGGCTACGGCGACGAAAAAACGATGATAAATTGTATAATAGTTGTTTAAGTAAGCATCTGAAACCCTTTATATAAATACAGATATCAAACATCAATGAAGATGAAGCCCATGATCCAGTCAGTGCCTATAAGTTAACAATGGGCGTTCGTTACATCTTGACATCTGTGACAAAGTTACCAGCAAAAAGGCATACCATTACTCCCTAGGTTACCTTCTAAGTAAGTTAAGCTGTGGTAAATGAAAGAAAGGCTGACACTAATACCCTTTCTCTTGAATAAACTCTGGGAAAACAAATTAATCCTGGGGGTCTATCAGTCTGCATTACACTGGCTGGCCCTTATTTGATCGGGGAACCAGATCTATTAGACTGAAATCGTCTGGCAGCAACACATACAGTCCCAGGAGAGAGGCTAGTGGACTGAGGCTTGCGTTTTCTCATCCTTGTTATTTTTTTGAAGAGGAGAAAATATCCAAATGAGATGTCAAAGAGAGGACAAAGGAGTTAGATTAAATCCCCAGAAGGGATTGTGATATGGGGATTTATTTTTCGCATAAACATAATGATAGCCGCGATATATGGGTTTAAGAGCGTAAGAACTTTGCAATCGACAACATTCAGTAAATTCTTCTGAATTAGACTGAAACAGAAAAATATTAAGTATATTGAAGAAAACTGGTATATAAATGTCAGAAGTTTCACACTTAAAACAGTAACTATCCAGAGAGGAGCTTCGTGATAGGTTGAAAGTGTGTACGTGATAGGTTGAAAGTGTGTAAATGTATCATCAGATTTTGTATTTCTTTTTTATTTGCGCTAATTTAATAGCAAAATCAAATCAGAAGCGACATTGAACTTAGCCTGACACAGATGAGCGATATGCTATTCCTACGATTATTTATATTACTTCAGGATGCGGACTGTAGATAGTGAATTAAGGTAAATCATGAATATTGTTTCGCCATTGATTAAAAATCGGGTTAGGTTTACGTGTACTTGCTGTAGTCGGTTTTCAACCATCAAGTACCGTCAAATGTGAATAGGGCATTTGCATGTGCCTCTGTGCATGTCTGTTACAGTGCATCCTGGGATGGATTCGGATGAAATCTGTCATCAAAATATTTGGCAACTTTTTTATCGAAAATTGCAAGAATATTTTCACCAATATCATGATCTATGTTAACCAAATGCAATATGGGAAAGGTGGGTACTGACATTAAAGCATTGATTAATATTCAATGCTGAAGATGGCATGTTTTCTACAGAGTTTATGTTGTACCATTAGTCCCATAATTCCATTCGAATCTAGATTGAAAATCAAGAAAAAAATGGAAACAACAGATTTAGTTTGAAGTCCCATCTTTCGATACGAATTTATTATTTTTATCTATTTATTGTCCTTTTGTTATACGTTAGATTCCTTTGTATACAACTTTCGTGTTTAAACTAATAACTAGGTGTTACAATAAGCTAATCCATTTTTAAAGGAGAAATCTTATATTGTATATATTAAAACTTAATTTACATTTCGATGTACATAAGGTCTATATGAAAATAGGTCTCTCGTTTCTGTCAGGGACAGTTCTTCCGACAGGACCTTCTACCTCTAAATAGTGATTATTGTTTACACATAGCAAACAATAGAATGCAATCAAATAATAGAATAAACTACATTTGAGTTGTTTTCACCAAATAGCTAGCCTTGCAGTAACTGATGATGGCAGATTGATTACATTTCTTTTGTAATTAATACTGTTCGATGGAGCTCCTCTAAATCTGAAACGGACGAATTTGGTCCTTTTTAAAATAAATAATATTTCAAAATCACGAGTTACATACATATAGAATTAATGTTCTCGTTCATATCGTTATACATTATGAACATTGTGAGGTCACTCTCTATATGGGTCAGATTTTCAGAAAATGTACAAATTACAATTCACGTTCACCAATCCTCTCAAATAACCCATATTTAAGACAGAAATGAGCTTCAAAATGCAGTTTTACATAACAAAACAGATACTTTAAATCAATGCGATACCAAATATACTCAGATGTACCCGGTATTCATCATTTTCTAGCCTAATTTAGCAGAATTTCCTAAATGGGTAGAGCTGTCAATTGTACATCTTCTGAACATTTGACCCATATAACTATAGGATCTGTACTTGACATGAAACCAGTAGAAGTTACTCCCAAATTAAATCCGCCGCTGGGAGAAAGTGTAGTGTGCCGTTATAAAGCCTTGATATGTAATGATCACCTCAGGCCGTAGTTCATATGTTCGCCGCTTGGAGTATGAACTACATCATCTCCTGTCTATCAGGAAGCACGTCATGGTTTTAACATGACAATCATGTATATATGACCACAATTATCCTGTTTGTAATAATTTTTCAAAAACATATTTACTTGGTGCGTTTGTTTATCTTTTTTATTTCAATAAGCTCACAACATACATTGCTATTCTCAGTTTATGATTGGCAAGTGCAATAAGCGATAATGACTAGGGCAACATTATATAACAGGAGATTAACATGTCCAATTAATTCTATACAGCAGTATTTAGCCTGATTTATCTGGATATCTAACAATTATAATGATATAACACATACAATTGCCTTGCATCCAAAGCAACCTTTACTCGCGATACGTAAGACACTCAGATCTAATTTGACATAAATATCACTTAAATTACAAAGTTATAGGTCGTAACTTTCTTGGAAGACCATAAATTTCTTTTTATATCACATGGGTCGAGCAGGCTACATTCATGCAATAGGGGATTTGCATGTCTCACTGCACATGTCTATTACAGTGCATGCTGGGTCGGATTCACTTCAAATCTGACATAAATATTTAGCAACATTTTGATAAAAACAATTGCAAGGAGCTTTCCACCAATATCATAGGTTGTGTGTAAATGATCTATAAAAAAAACAAATGCACGATGGGAAAGATAAAGTCTTGTTTTATGGGGATATATGAATGACATGACTAAAATTTATATATGAGTTAAACATTCCAAGCTGAACATAACATGTTTTCTATAGCTATTACACTGACATACGACTCCCATATTTCCATGCGAATCAAGATTCAAAATAGCGGATTTGCAAGTCCCCTATTGGGTGACGGGTATACCACCATTTTCGGAAATTTAGAATAATTCTTCCAGAAATCAGAAAAATGTACAACATATGTGACCCGCCAAGCAGAAAGGGACCTTCCCGCGGGAGTTATAGTTCCTGGTATTCCCGCTAGGAGTCACAACATGTTCATGACGTCACTGTCACAAATGTTTAAATATTAGTAATTACTAATTACTAATTAGTGTACATTAGTAATGTACATCCCTGTCATTTATTTATTTTTTATTTTTAATATTTATTTTTTGTACATGTGATGTGTCACAGGAAAATGAGTTACTCCCCAAACTTATTTGAGATCATCTACTGAAAACTGACATAACTTTACAAAAAAAAAGCCCATATCTCGGCAAATTCTGGGAATTCTCAACTATTTTTTTCGGTTATTGACTCAGGAGGACATGCAGATTCAGAATCTGTAATAAAATTCGAAAATTTGGCCCTGGAGTCCCCTTTCTGCTTGGCTGGTCACATATAATCAAGATATCATGATGTCCCGGCCGTGGCGAGATTCCATTACTCTGACCACGTACCGGTATATGGGTCAGGTCGCCAAGAAATGTACAATTGGCAGCCCTACATATTCAGTAAATTCTGTGAAATGAAGCTGACACATGATAAAAACTGGGTACATCTACGTATATTTGGCATAGCGTTGATTCAATCAAATATGTTTGGTTGTGTTCGAATTACTGTATTTATGTCCCAAATTAGGCTGTACCAAGAGGATTGTTGAAGATGGAATGTACATTTCGACTCAGTAAATTAGATTTGTTTGTCATGGTTTTCGGACACGGTCCCAGGTTGAGACTTTTAGCCTTTCCTGATATGTAATTATGTTTGTCGTATATATTATTGATCTGTTTATCATAATATGATATGCCTGCGCACATGCTTGTGATTAGAACGACTCGCTTTATTACTTGGTGATGTCTCGAATCTCTTGATATATTTAGTATTGCATTTTCTAATTTAGTCACTGTTCCGGTGAGAACAGTTTTATTCACAAAATGCATTTCGCTGCAAGCATTAAAACAAAATATTTTCTGGCAACTTCACCCATATATACAGATCAAAATATACTTAATTGGAAGTATTTGAAAAATATTTCCAACCTATACGAATGTCATTGACCTGTGACCGTGTATAGTTTGTTGTGGCACTGTCTGGCAAATTAATTATCACAGAGGTCGTTCACTCTGGTACTAATCGATATAATTGATATAAAATTTAACCATAAAACTATTTTTTATCAGTCAAGATTCACAATCCCTCATAACAGATTAATGTTGTATGTCAGTAATTGGACGCCTACTGCGCTAGTGGCCTTGCCGGTCGGGGAGTAGGCGTCTTTATGAGATTATTATGGCATTTTGCAGTTTGGAGCTATACATAGATTTCACTGACGTCACAGCCCTGGCCATGTTTGGGGTCAAGTTAAATGCCTATGTATGCTGCGATACTTGAAAATACCGTTTTCTGGCTGTTTTAACCTTTACTAATTTTCATCTTCCTCAACAATATCTTCATGATAGGTTAGATAATCTGCCTTTAGTGTAGAATTACCCAAGTATCTACTCTTGTGAGTTTTATCAACTTTGTTTTGATACCCCCGCCATAGACGGCAAGCGGAGCAGTGACCCCAGACATGGTAGCCACTGCGATACCCCCGCCTACTGGGTGACGTCATATGAAATCTATGTATAGAGGCCTTCCCTCAGTTTGGAGGGACTCCCTCAAATCTGAGCCTAGACTGTTTTCGCAATACTGAATTCAAGAGATTCAAATAACGCCCCAAACAGAACTTGTCGAAGTGATCCCATCACTGTGCCTAACCCGCTTACATTTTGTAAATACTATTCCAAAATAAAACAACTAAGTCGATATGAATTTTACCCTGGTAAATCTTCGACTATGGTTGTGATTTCCCCTGAGGGTAAGAAATCTCGATTTTTCGACCAGTGTTTAAACAAAACCCTTCATTTTCCCACTTCATTGATCAAGGAATTACGCTTTCTATGAATTTGTTTATCTTCTCATTGGCTTTTAGAATGGCGCCATCACGATTAAATCGGTGGCGGTGGAGAGTCTAGGACCCAATAAGGCCGCCAAGGCATCGGTGGTGGTGAGGACAACCAAAGAGATGCCAGTATACGTCTACTGGTCCGATGTGACCACTTGGTTTCCTGCTGAAGGTGGGTATAACTATATAAGGGTCAGACTTTCAGAACATGTACAATTGGCAGTCCACACATTTAGTAAATTAAGTAAAAAAAATGATAAATGTTGGGTACATCTGAGTATATTTGGGATTGTGTTGTTTTAAGGAATCTTTTCGGTTATGTAAAACTATATTTGAAGCTCACTTTTGTATTAAACTTCGGTTATTTGCGAGGATTGGTGAAGGCGCATTGCACATTTTCTGATGACTTCACCCATATGATGTGTCACAGGAAAAGTGTGCTTTTTTCCAAAATAAAAATATCACACTTAAAATATTGAAATACGTACACTGTAGTAAGAGTTCACGCATTTCCCTAGTGAATGTACGCGAAAGGCGGGTCAACTTGTTGCACGCTCATAGCACCTGTTTATATTGGCTTTTCGCGTACCTTTCTACTGGCGGCCGTGAGTGGGTGATGACGTCACTACTCGCTAAGCGCGTAAAATCAGTCGCCTTACCGAGGCTGATCGCAGCGCCCCGTCATGCTGTGGTGATTATTTTCACTACAACCAGTAGTCCCAGAGCAGGGTGGGGGCGGGGGTGGGGGTGGGGGTGGGGGTGGGGGTGTTGGTGGGGGGGGGTATTCTTTTTTTGTAGGCCTGTACTGGCCCACGAAAACTTAATTATTTATTTATTTTTTCATTCATTGAATTTGTGGATGGCCATCATTTCATCATTTTAGTGTATCATTTTTTTCTTTTGATGCATTTCTTCCTTGTGCCAGCTTCTGTAACGAGCTTCTGTAATGAGAAAAGTACAGGTATTTATCAAATGAAATACATTAATGCTTTGCCCCGGCAAACACAAAGCCAGCAGGTTAGCGCGACCAAATAGGAAACCTCAGCGGTCTGAATGCAGGCACTGTCTGCCACTGTGTGCACCGCTCTTGGCCGCTGGGTTGTACCCCTATATTCAATTCAATTCAAGAATTCTTTATTGCTGATGTTAATACAATAAGGTAGTCCAACTATCTAGATAAACATGTGTTCAAATAGTTCTTCCATTGGGTGCCTGATTCCTGTTTTTGAGCTTTCTTTTGTTACTCTAATCTTGGTACGATTTCTAATTCTAACATGGAGGTTTTGATGAGATGATACAATACAATGGTTTTCTGGTGTGAAACATTGATGGGAGCTTTACAATGACAATCTGGTGATATGCAAGAGTTTTACATGTTGTAACATCGGTAAGGTTATATATTGTTCTGACAGGTGAGACTTTGTTCTAAGAGACAGTAGCATTTGCAGGCAGGGTATAGCTTATAATACTTGGGTCGGAGGTTTGTATATAGGGGGGGGGGGGGGTGGCTGCGGCAGGGTAGGGCACTCAGACAAGTTACCCTCCCATGTTCGCAGTCACCCTGAGTGGGCACGGTCACCAAGCGCAGACAGTTGCCTATGACTGAAATGCATGCATGCTCTCCGCCAAGCACACATCACAGGCTCCTACTTAATATTCATGAGGTAGCGGTGCTGGGTATGGGACAGCCAAACATTACCACATTGGTGCGCATCCCTATGCTATAGCCATTGAAATCAACCCAAACATACTCGCACAAAACTTCCTTTTAAACATAATCTGGCAGCATCTTTCCATTGAAATTCACATAGGTTGTCGAGAAAACATGTCGAATTGTAGTGATTCAGCTTTCTTAAGTAAAATGCCTTGAATTGTAGACCATTTCACTTGAGAAAGGTGTAGGGAAATAGCGTGTGTTGTGCATACATGCTCAGGTTATATTGGGTGAGTGCATGCAGGTACTTTGATAGACGATTCAGGGTGCGACAAGATGCCTCCCGAACGCTCTAGACATGTTGATTTTGGTGTTGGGCAGGTAGATTTTTAATCTACACGTCTTTTGGACGGGTAGATTTGCAAAGTATTTGATTTGCCCCAGACCTACCGGCAATAAAAACTATAACATTGATCGTCATTTCTTTGAATCTCCCCCTGTATGGTAGCCGTTTTCAAGGTTATTCCAGGCTTTGAATTCATTTATTTTCTTAACTTCAAGGCCTTCAATGTCCTGCACAGACCTAGATAGCCATGTCTATCTTCAACACAGTTCTGCTGATATGTCGCTGACTTATTTCAAACATAAAATCGATCATGATGTTTACATGGTGTTAAGTTTGTATGTTTGAAATGTGCAACACGGTTTCCTCATTTAAAATGAGATTTTAAAGTTTTAAATCCAAGAAACATTGACAACAATTGGCACTCTCTCATACACTAATGCAGTGAGCGTCTTGGACGCGCATATCGTGTTTGTCTGCCCCTTGGTGGTCAGCTGTTTGACCCGTCGACCTCAATCCTATATATAGTTGGGTGGCTGTACGCTAATTGTTTACGCGGCCGGAACGCTGTGTGTTGCTTACTATTCTACCCCCTGTGACCTCTGTTATTGGCCAGAGGCTTGCTGTTTTGATTTAAACAATTAGCGCGGCCAGAACGCTCTGTGCTTATGAGTATGGGTGTCAGATTGGTGAGTCTAAAGTGGCAGATATAAATAGTAGTTTATGCCAGGACAGTTGTGTGTTCATTATTGTCTGGTTTCTGGTTTGTATGTTGGCTATGTAACAGTGACATATAAAAGATACATAGAATAACTGGATAAAACAATATATATTATTTTATTCATACTATAGGTATATCTCTTTGCGGATATAGTTTACCCAGACATATGATGAATATGAAAACTGTTTTAGATAGCTGACAAGGTGTACTATATTACATCCAAAATACCGACATTGTACAATAAATACATTACCCAGTTTTAGTGGTTACACCTAGCTATAAACTTATATATACAAACACATGTACATGTAATCACTGATTGTTGTGGTATGTACCTAACATTCTACCACTTACCTTAGAGTCTGTACATTTCTCAGGTGCCTAATGATTTAATGAATGACACAAAACTGAAACAAAGTTGAACATGGATTATTCATGAGAAGTGATACTAAAGATCATAGTTAATGAATTAGAGTGAAATAAAAGAGATGCATGCATCATACTTACCTGGGATTCGTATGTACTAGTATACCTAAAACTACATCTAATGTAGCAGACTCCCAGTCACACCTCACTGCCCTGGGCCCTCGCTCCACACTGAGCCATACCGTGGGACTGTACAACAGCAAGCTACATCATAGGCTTATGTAATCCCAGGCGGGCGGTCATCCCTCCCTCCCTACGCTCGCTCACGTCCATGCCTAGCTTTCTGGGGCGCGTGGGAGTACGCGAACTAGTGTAGCACTCGTCTAGACGCGTGGCACAGCTCGGTCTTTCGCGTAAGTATACGCATATTTATAACAGTGTATATTCTATGTCATCATGTTTACTTTCATTAGAATTGACTTGATCTCATCTTTTCAAATATAATGATATCTCAAAATACATTTTTTGCAACTTGTGACCTATTTTCCCGGAAAACATCACACATTTATTTATATCAATATTATGTATATTCTTACAATTAAGTGTATGATCATAGGCAGCTATACACATGGCGGCCTTTGGTAACCCAGTGAGCGTGTACTGGGTGGCTGATGGAATGATGCAAGTCACTCATGGGATTCGAATCTGGGTATCTAAAATATAGGGGAAAGCTACAAAATGTAATAGTTGATCTATTTACATCTGTCCAATTTTCCTTGACTCTGCTACTCACAAATCTTGGAGAGGGATCCAACTGCCTAACCACTCGAAAGATTATAAATGATCAACTTAAACAGCTTACATGATTAATGTGAGAATTAAGCAAATCTCTTTGCTGTCAACGGTCTAGATGGTGAAATTCTTATGTTGATTCTGCAGAGATTTGCATGTTGGCGTATTGACTGAATACTTTAAGATTACTTACCTCGATGAGATTGAAATAAATTATGCCCATTGAAAGGACAATCATATATGATTGCTATCAGTCTAGACTTGATGATTCATTAATGTTAATCCTAAGGGAAAACTTAATCTTTCCTACTTCAATCAAAGTGTACGATAGGTAGAAGTTAGATATAACATCTGTTATGTTATAAGGAGGTTATTCACCTTGCCTACGCTAATGGCTGCTTCATGTTACTGGCTTTTTATATCCTCACCAAGTAAGCACATGCAATTGTGATGTGTCACAGGAAAATGAGTCACAAGTCGCAACTATAGTTGATATATTTGATAGTTAATATATAGTTTGATATATTTCAACGAGGTTTCCACAAAACCCCTTGTTCAGAACCCTATCATTCATAGGGTGTTTAGCACTGTTATTAGAATGAACATGTATGTCCCAAATTTCAAGACTGTATTGAATATATATATACATGCATATCGATGCATATCTCAATTAAGTTTATTAAGGAGTACATTTCACTACTGTATTATCGGGGATGGCCCTCAATAAATCATGCATAAGAAATATAGACGTGCTTATTAGATGTCCTAATGCTTACCACCATTGGAATCCATTTTGATCTCATATTTTCAAATATGAAAATATCTCAAAGTCCATTTTTTGCGACTTGTGACTCATCAGAATTGTCATGTGTTACGGGAAAACAAGTCACAAAAACATGGATTTTGATCTTATTTGGATACCATCATAAGATGGGATTATGCAGATTCCAATTATGTTTATCTAAGACATCTAATGAGTACCTTCATATCTTTCTACGTATGAACAAATTACTGACAAATTACTGACATTTCCCGAGGGCAATCACTGGTAAAAAGATTGAATATACTTCTTTCGGGTGGCCTTAAAAACGCAAGGACATATTAAACATACAGTCTTGAAATTTGGTGCTTGTACTGCCTTGACCAAGAACATCTAACGCCCCAAAAGTCTAAACATTCCTAAGAAGAGATCTTGTGGGAAAGAAAACCATTCGAAAAATATCATTTTTGCGACTTTGGAATAATTTTCGTGAAACACATCACAATTTCCTTTGCTTGTGAATTGTTTTCATCCACGCCTAGAAGATCACATTAAATTAATGATTACGATGAAAGGATACTTATCGAATTGTTTTGTTAAAGATATTTCTATTTTTAGGGAAAACAGTGTAATTTCAATATTGAGGTTCTGTTGTGAGACATTACATAACATTGCATAACCTCATTATAGTTATATTGATTATTAATTTACCACTATGGCTCTGTGCATGGGGAGGTGGTTAAGTCCCCCTTCAGCCTCTCCTACCCTTGCATATAGACTTGTGTGAGTCTTTGTATGATTCATTTTGTTTGGAATCGAAATCTCGAAAAGACAACCTGACATGTTTTTAACTAGAGTCACTACTGCCTGGACTGAGGAATCAAAAGGCAGGGCTTCACCATGCTGACCGCGTGCTTATTGCGGCTAATGTGCGATTTGATAGTTATTGCCATATGTGATATGTTTTAAAAAATTGAGTCACAAGTTGCAAGAAAATGATTTTGAAATTTCAATTTTGCGACTTGTGACTAATTTTCCTGGAACACATCACAATTATTATTCAAAAGGATCCAATGTTGCACAACCTATCAGGATTCTCCTCTGCCCAGCTGCTCCATTTCGTATTATTTCGTAATTGGCATTGAGAACTTAGAAGAGTTGAAGCTTTTAAAATAATAGTTAAAATAATATAAGGTCCTTGGGAATATTTAAACGATATGTATGCAACCCAAGTTGCACTTTATGCTGATTATAAGAGGAAGACCATTTTAGGGTGATCTGGGGTTATAACTATATTATAATACATATATGTATTATTTATTCAACATTCCACAAGCATCGGCAACCTTTTGCCATGATTATGACTTACCATACTTACCTTCTGACGTCCACATTGTGGTCAGGTTTCTGGTTTATAAGGCCAGATCCTCCAAGTTTTCAACCATCAACAATTATTTGTCTGCTATTGTGACACTGCATAAATATTATGGGTATGACGCTTCATTCCGTGATTCTTACCTAATCAAGATGGTGCTCGACGGCAACGAATTTTAAAAAAGGAAAACACATTAGTCACTGGGGAAAAAATCCCGGATTTACTTTTTAAATCCTAGTCCAATCCTCACTAAATCCACATACTTAGGAAATACCTCCTCGGTAAATCCTCCATGTGTGGATTTAGGAATACATCCCAAACCAATCCCTCTATTATTTGATACTCAACCCGTCCTGGGTTTATATATATAGGCCATGTATTGTGTTAATCGTCATCCCAGTCTCATCCCAGATTGTATAACATGTGGGCAAAGTGAAATCGTCTAAGAGGAGAATTAAGAAGTATTCTGAGTGGAGTCAAAAGGGCCTAGTCCACCAAGCCGATTCTCATGCGATTTTGCGCCGCAGAGGACTTTTTTGCACTAAATTCTGTGAGAATCGCAGGAGAATCGGCTTAGTGGACCAGGCTCTTTACGCTGAGGGACTTGGTGCTAGTCTAACCCAAAGTTCTTCATCTGCTAATAGATTTTCCAAGTCAAGGACTCTCATTATAAGATTAATGTCATTATGAACGCTGCAGGATTCTTCCACTTGCGGTGGAAGCGAGTAAATAATCAAAACCAATAGCAGTAATTATCGGGGGTCTACCTCTTTAATGTTTTAAGCACTGTCATAATTGCTATTTCAAAGGCTTGGAGAAATGATGGGCAGAAAACGCACTCCGACTCTTTTGATAGAACCACTCTTTTGATAGAGAGATAGTGTTTTACGTGGCTTATCACTATAACAAAACTCATCAAATTTGCATAACATTAACTGCCTTAGGTTTCCTATACATAGACAATATATTTAGTCCAACAGCGATCGCGACGTTTCGTGTTACACACAGGCAGAGCGATTGCAGTAAGAGAGCCTAGCAAACAAACACAAGTCCAAGTGTAATATGGAATTTGGAGATCACCAGTGTGTATTATTTTTTTTCTGAGGGTAATTCTGTATTTATTATACTTTTCCTGATATTTATGGCAAAAAAGTAGTAAAGGTTTGATGGAAATTAATGCTGAGTGAAGTGGGTAATACATAGGTTTTATTACCCGCTGTTTGTGATATGAGTGACAATGCTGCAGCCACGTGCACGTTCCATATTAACTGTTAAAGGTGGGTATATTAAAGCAGTAAAAGAGAATACCTGGGAAGGACCCATTCAAGGAAGACACACTTCTTATATTAAATACGCAAAGATACAAAATTGCGTAACGCTGGGACCATGCGGAAATATAAAATGCTTTTGATTTTTTCGCGACAACCATTTTCATTGCACCAAGTGTGCAGTGAAAGTTATAGAGGCCTATTGGGAATAGGTTGGGGCTGAGTGCGGTCTGTGGCCAGTACGGGCCATGCTTTACCCTCTGCCTTTGCAATTCTTGGGGTAAGCTATAGAGATACCTACATATATAGTTCCTCTCACTCCTGCAGCAGGGACCCGTTGCTCTGTTTTCTCGCTAACTATTTCTCCATACACTTCCAATGGAGAAGTAGTTAGCCAGAAAACGGAGCAACGGGCCCCAGAGACAAATACTTTTGTCCATGCTTTATACCCAACTGTTGTATTGAGGGTTACGTATCGTGGATACTAATTCGTATGGAGTATAACGGTTCATCATACTATAGTAATGAAAACATGAAATTATCCCTTTGTGAACTTGTCTTTGTAATAAAATCTATTAAAAAAATCTACATCTACAGAAATAAATTTACTCAACCTCCATGTTGTAACTGCTTTGTTAACCAGGTTAATCTGTAAAATTATAGTTTTAAATCTAAGTCTGAATTGAAATACCAAGTTCATCCTTAATTAATTATAACTGATTTTGTGACTTTTCTGAACACATGATGTGTGTATGACGATTCGTGTAATCTTACCGTTTCCTTTCTGTTGAAAACTTGTACGTCAATTGGGTCAACTAGAAAAAACCTCCTGGGGATAATGCAAACCAAGTATAAATAAGATATATTGAATAAAGTATATTGAACAGGTTGGTTTCAGTTGCTTAGGATATTGCACCCTTTGCCAAGCAACTCATCCGATGATGTTCTCACGCTCATTTAACCCACTCTTTAACCTTCATTCCGTGGCCCCCTTTACTGGTATTAATGTGAAGTGGTGTCACCATGGCGTCTGGCAAACATGTATTGCTCTTTGATTAGTAGAGGTTACCTTTAAATGAGATGTGTGTCTGAGAAAAAATCAGACATTTATTAACACAATTATTACGATACAAGAGTTGATTTTAAATTGCAATAACTATTATAATATATATGTGAATTGTAGAAAGTATCGTTTTTATATAAAAGAAAAACACACCAGAAAATTCATTAATTTTACTCTAAAGAAGAAAACTCCAATTGTTTTACAAGTAAAAATGTATGGCTAGTATATAATCGGTATTTGCTTTTTATGTTATGTAAAGGGATTTTGCTTGATTAAGAATCAATTAAGATGAGTTATACAAATTGACAAAACTGAAAGAATTTCTTGATTACGAAAATCCTTCGCCCCAACCACGTTAATGCTTCCTAATTCCTATCATTAATAATTCATGTGCTGACTATGGGACCTTCTTTCAGGCCATCCTAATTACACAATATCAGAGAAAGCCTGGATAGACGATGAATACATAATGCTGCAATCCACCATAGAGATAAAGAAGGTTTTGTTAGAACAGCTTAGCTACTACTACGACTATGACAAGGAGCACCTGGTCTACTATCTGCCCATGACAGCTGATATAAGATCGGGTAAGAATTTTACTTATTCCCCTCAATCCCTCTTCCATTTAATCTCTTCTGTAACCTTTCTCAACATTGTTCCGTAAAGCTGCATTGTCAGTTAAGGCCCCGTATACACTGAGCCGATTAGCTCAACAGGGGTTCAGTCGATCTGGGCCCAAAGATGAGAGAGTTCCTTCAAACGGAGGGAAACCGCAAACTGCCATTATAATTCCATTAAGACCCAAAAATGTCATTACAATCCCATAAGAACGACTAGTCCTAGGCCAGGAAATCGAGTAGCGAAGTAGACGTCCAATCATTGACATACGATGATCTGAGGGTTTGGGTCTAGACTGGGTTGGGGGAGGGGGAAGGCGGAGGGGTGGAGTCAGTAGAGAAACAAGGGGCAACTGAATCAACTAAATGCCTCATCCAATGTTTCCACCGCTCAGCCCACTGTCCCTCTGTTTCAGTATACACTGCGGTCAACGATTAAGTATTGGCCTTTAATGATATAAAAAATGATAATCCCAATTTCTGTTTTTTACTCCATTCTTTTCCAACGTTGAAATATGGTATATAAAATTACTTCGGATGGATGGTCAGTTCATTTTGGTGTGAATCCAAATGATCATACATACGTATTTTTTATTTCTGTGTAGGCCAGAATAGCACCTCTGCCTGTACTACGAAATTCGCCTTCATCTATGAATTAGGGAATTTTAATTTAGTTTAAAATTTAAGATAATTATATTTAGCACCAGTGGAGATCCCCCTTAAGTTCAGTTAGTGGGTCGAATCTCGGAGTTATTCCCCGACAACAAAAATTATGCTCTTCTATTTGAACTTAGCTGGGAACTGTAAAATTCGAAATTGAATAGTTATTCTCAGGAGGGAACATTTATAAACACTCGATTCAAAAGAGAAATGCCCTACTCGATAGAACATCAGACCTTCCAGTTAAAGGACTTTCGAAGGAAGTTCTGAAAACTAAATTTTAATTACTCTGAAAGTTATTTTCGATGACGAAAACATCGATCTCCTTGCGTCAGTAAAGGGAATCATATTGGCAAAGTACCGTATGACATTTCTAACTTCATATTTGCATTGCCTTGTGATAATGTGAGTAACTAGGCCATTTTTAAGATCAACAGATTTGTTTGCCAAAGGAGCCAAAGAAAAAATAGCTCATAAGTAACAGCAACCTAGAATGGATCTTTAACAGCAAGTCACAATGAAATGCCACTCGGGGCTCAAGGGATTTGCATGTGTTTGCTCGGAACGTTATCTCTGGAAGTTTTTGTAAAAGTCCTGTATATAACCATAAACGAGACCCTAATGTTTTGTTTTGTTGAAGGTGATGGACAATTCATCTATCACCAAGCCTTTGATATCCCCGAGAAACAATCTTCACAGAATTACAGCCAAGCTCGATTCAGACTAATCGACAAACCCGATGAGTTGATCTCTTATTCCGTCGGGGACGAGGTACAGTATTTAATTAATAGTATTTTATTTATTCTTTCGGAAATTGTGATGTATCAAAAGATCTACAGTATTGTTTTGGATACTTTAGCATAATGTAACCTCTATAATTCATGGGAGATCTATCATATATATATCGCCTAGTCAGCTTAGTCATAGAGGATATTTTCATTAATTTTGATTCAATCCGATTATTCAACATTTAAAATAAAAGAACCATGTACCATTGAAATGCATTATTATGAATATATATATATATATATATCAAAATACGCTATGAACCTTTAATTCAAGATTATTATTTAATCAGGACAATTTCCTTTGGACAGTATGGATTTGTATTTAACAAAGGGATCTATTTATTTTGTTCTATATTATACCAGATTCCTTTATATATAGCATAGCGTCTAGGCCCGTGTTATTCTGTTATTTATTTCTTATTTCAATAAGCTCACAATGTACATTGCTTTTCTCAGCTTATGGGAGTTACAGAAAGCATTAATAGCTACCGTTATAAGTCATATATAATGGATTTAACATATCAATTCAATCTAAACAGCGGGTTCAGTCTGATTTCACATAAATATCTGACCGCAACAACAATATTAACACATACTGTGATGATGTGTTTTGTTTTTTCTCACTGAAAGTAAAAAAAAGATAATAATGTGGTGATTCCTGGGGGTGACATTCAGGTGGTTGACTGCCGTGCATCTAACACAGTTTCCGTTTAGTTTCTTACCATTCTGTTTAAGTTTAAGAATCATACTACTAAGGCAGTCCAGCATATAACAGGGATTAACTTCCTATTTGTAGTTACCTTTACATTTTCACACGATGTAAGTAAGACACTCTACTATAACATGATGATCGGGTGATTGTTCCAGCCTTTATTACATAAGTTTTACTAGTGAGAAATGAGAGGTGAGTGTAGCTGGTTGGAAATATACTGTTCAAAGCCATGCAGGGTTATTTGTACTGTACTGCTCAGACAAACTGTTTGTGTTCAGACCAACCTATGCTCTAAACGCCTCCTTATATCTACCTCTCGCTTTTGGCAAAAAGGTTGAGCTACGATGGCGGTTCCTGTCCAGAGATGAGAACGAGTTCACATTGTGGAGGACAATCATGAAGGGACCTAATGAAATCCATGACCTCGACTATGCAGATGAAATACTTTATGCTGAGGATGTTGCCAACACATATCCAGACAAGGTATCTGTAGAGCACTTCGAAGTCTCCTAATCCAATATTATACCCATATAGATATATTCAATAGTTGGATGAAGTAATGTCATGAAAGTGGCTTTATTATTATTATTATTATCAACTTTTATTATGACACAAACGTATACATAATCGGGTAAGGCCCTCTAAGAATAGGTCTTCCAATATCAATATCAATAAATCCAGTAAAAATAATCCAATAATCATGAATTTTTAAAAAGGTTTTTCAGTTTAATCCTAGGATAGGCCTAACTATTGCAATTTTGAAGTAGATAGAAGTACATTGTCTGTGTTTTATTCCACAATTTGTTTTGAATAAATATAAGTGGGGCAGTTGAACACCCACTGGTTGCCCAGTTTAAATAAAAGCTTTAACAATTCAATGGGCCAGAAGGCCACAGTACCGCCACCCCTTTCAAATCACTGAGAAAGGAATTGAAACATGAAATATATATATCCATACTCAGGTGGACAGAAAACAATTTTTGAGGAAAAAATCGCAAACAAAGCCACGATAACAGAAATGTCCATACTATAGGGCACTGTAATCGCCAGCATTACGATTTAATATATGTGACGTATCACAGAAATATGAGCCGAAATGAAATTGATTTTGAGATGCCATCATATTTGAAAAGATCAGATTAAATGGACTTTATCGATGTTAACATTTAGGAAATCTAAAAATTATTTCTATTTCTTATGTTTGAAAAAAAGTTTGCAATATATCTAGGTGGACAATTATTAGTGAAGTAGCTAAATATACTCAATAAGTTGACCTCAGGAACATAAGGATTAAATGTATACTCTGTTTGAGATTTGACACACATATTCATACGACTGAAAGTTTTAGATACCCCAAAAATGAGAACATTCTTACAAAGAGATTGTGTGATAAAAACATTTGAAAAATATCAATTTGCGTCTTACGACTCATTTTTCTGTAACACATCACATGCAGCTATATGCTATTGTTTATCATGTCAATTAGTTGATAATTAGGTCTACACCGCTGCAATGAATGTCAATATTTTGATGGTTATTCTCTGATGTTCCTTGATATAACTCCTCAACAGAAAAAAACAATAAGGAAAGGATCAAGAGTAATATTCGCCAGTTAAAATTCAATGGCCTACGAATGTAATCCTTATGTCAAGTTTAATCTATTGACAGATAAAGAAATTCAACCACATCAATGTTACGAAGAGCGTCCATTACGTAGGAAGGCTGTACCTAGTTACTGTCTCCGTTAAAATGAATCCAGTGAATCTAGGAGACGAAGGACTTTACGTCCTTTTCCTCAAATCAAGGAAATCCCTGTCATGGGACAAGGCCCTTAACCTCAGGTTATCCACGAGGCTTCTTCACGCCAATGCCACGACGTTGCTGGGGAACAAGGTGGCCCTTGCCTTGTCGTTCTGCGACGGAAGTGACGTCAGGGTGGAAGACGGCGTCGCATACTTCGGTATGAAGCCAGGCGTAGAGAATTGTATCAAATGTGAATCTTACGGTAACTTCGCGCGGGACCTTGTGCTTACAAAAGACAGGTAAATGCAAAAGTGCAAGACACCCTTTTTAATCTGATTGGTCGGAGATACTATACCGGTAAATTATGATGATAATGTAAGGATGTTAAGAAAAGTAATTGTATCCAATATTTCCTTTATACTATGGAACGAACACTTGATGCACACATTGATGAGTATAGATCATCATCATAGGAGGCTTATATTTTCATCCTGCCCAAATTCTACATTTTTATTTGCCCCAAATCTAATAATTCAATAATACAAAGCTGGTTTTATGTCAATTATTATATAACATAATACCAATAATTATTTTGATTGACATTCATCAACAACAACAATTATTTACATTAACTTAGATTTCATATTTTCACTAGGTATCTCATTCATCCATCCATTAACAATGCTGTGGTGCATTCGAGGTACTACCCAGAAACCAAGAGCATAAGTTACACATTTAGAAATGAATCCAAGAATGACCGCGGCACCTATTTCTGCCGAGCAGTTCTTAAAAACAATGATGTCGTCTCTCGGGCATTTGATGTAGCTTGGACGAAGGACCTTTCACTTGAAGCCAAAATCATTTATGTTAACCAAACAAGGGTAAATATTTTGCAAAATAAAAAATAAAAGGTTAATTGTTTACTGCGAGAAAGAATATGTTTACTCTTCGATGGATATATCTCAAATGAATTATAGCGACCCAAAATCGTTGAAGCTAGAAATTTCTATCCTAACTAAACTATATATTTGTTGGATGATACGAGTGAGAGTTTTATCGATTTATATCAATTTGTTGCCTAACAGTTGCTAGTAGAACTAATAGTCATTTAATTAAATACTAGAGTAGTTTTTGATGTAGATTTTATAACAAGTTTCTACAGCTTTTCAGCCCTCCGTCAGGTATGATAAAATCTTCTGATCTATTTCAGGCAATGATAGAGTGCAAAACAACTGCTGTACCAAAACCCGAAGTAAGTTTGTGGAGATGTGATGGAAACGTCTACTGTAGTTTGCAGCGAGTTGAAACAGGCCCCAATTATGATATAGTCAAGGCAGAGGACTCCACAAGTGGTTTAATCACAGTTAGAGTGGCTTTACGTATGTCTGCCGCAGAGTTAAAAAAAGAAGCCATAATGTGCAGGTCAAGTAATAAATTTGATCTCCAGGAGGACTGGCTCTTGTTTGACGACCAAATTACCATCGAAGAAGCTCAGCCCGAGGACTTCCCGGCTCACGTGCCTTTAGACATAAACTCTCCGACCGTTCAAAATGGTGTTGATGCGTCCGGAGATGCTAAGAGAGCTGATGCAGATGTGAGAAATAACAAGGATGTGGAAAACATTCAAAATATGCCCCAACAACCTTCAAGCGACACAGCTGGGGCTGGTGCTGGCTTTAATACAGATTCTGGAGCAGGCAGTGATACAGAGAAGCCATATCAGAAGCCATATCAGTATATGAGTGGTAAAAATCCCGCAGAATACTCACCCACCCCCCGTGGCTTCGAGTCTAGTAAGGACAGACATTACCACAGCCAGCCAATAACATATGAAAGTGGTGTACAGGGCTCAAGCTATAACAAACAGCCCACTGCTAGAGAGCTACAGCTGGATGAAGAAGGTTCAGGGGGTGATGGCGATGGTGAAATGGTGACAATATGAGGGGGGAAATATTGGCTGGTAACTGTTAACATAAATGCCATACTAGTGTGCGTCTGGTGGATAAGGAAACTAAAAGCGGCTGCATTTCCGGCTATAAACAAATCGAGTCACTCCTTTTTTAATCCCATGTGTGGTAGAATAGAATATTTGAATACTGAAAACGAAGAAAAATGGGTATTTTACGGCCTTGAATTCGTTGAGTTTTTGTGTATGAAATCAGGGCTTTTTCTCAAATCCTTTACTTTACTGCTCTACAGCGGCAATTTGGGATGAGTACAATTAATAGTGCAATTTCTTAGCGTCTTTATCTACCACCTATCTAGCTAGAGTTTGAGTCTAGTTTGAGAAGATGAAAAGGAATTATATTGAAAAAGGTGGGGGAGGTTTTACATCAACAAGAACGGGTTTTAAATCTTATCTTATATTAATATTTCATTTATTAAAGAATATAGCTGGTAATGCAGCTTTAAGGAAAATCAATTCACCTTCCACGCATACATTTCTTTAGTTTGCTAGTGTAAATGTGATGTGTTCCTGGAAAATGGGTCACAAGTCACAAAATTGAGATCTTTCCATGTGTTTTATTTACAAGATCTCTTTCTAGGAGTGTTCTCATCTTTAGGATATGTATCGTTTACAGCCGTATAAATGCATTAACCAAATTTCAAGACTGTGTATTAAATATATCCCTGCATTTCTAAGGTCATGCTATAGAGTTCATTTAGCTACATTTACTAGTAATTGCCCACCCAGAAATATTGCAAACTCTTTTCTCAAAAATAAGAATATCAAACTCAAAATATAGAAGTACTTATTTAATGTCCTACTGTTTACTATTATTGGAATCGGCTTGATATCATCTTTTCAAATATGATGATATCTCAAAATACATATTTTGCGACTTTTGACTCCTTTTTCTGAAACACATCACAAAGGTGTTCTTCAAGAAGATTACAGAGTGGAAGTCATTATCCACCATGGCAGTTTGCACTAGCCTAGAAGTCATTTTTTTTATATTCCTGATCGAGCCAGTAGGATTCTAAACTACCATTGGCAATACTTACAACTCCAGATAGCATCGTTTCCGAGAATAGTGGGATTTATAATATCATTTAATATCATTTTAAGATCGCGTTCTATCTTAAACTAAAGAGATCCAATCTGAGCCAATGATTTCTGTCCATGTATCTACCTAGCAAAGGCAAAGAAGATTATAGAACTCAGCTTTATAAACCGGGATAGATCTAGATGTTTGCGACAAGCTTTCATTGGGGATATACTCAGAACAAATGACTATATGGATAAAATCGCCAGAAAATGTACAATTCCCCTTCACCAATCCTCTCAAATAATCCAGATTTGAGGTAAAAATAAGGTTCAAAATTCAGTCTAACATATTCAAACAGATTGTTTGAATTAAGGCAATATCAAATATATTCAGATAAACCTAGTATTTACCATTTCTCAGTCTAATTTAACATAATTTACTAAACACGTAGATCTGTCGATTGTACATTTTCTGACGATCTGGCCCATATATATCTTGCACTTTAGAGTATCAATGGGATCATTGTTATCTATATTAAGAAAAAACGCTCGAACACAATTTCGAATCGCACATTACAAGTACACATTCTTCTATATGGGATACACCATGTTATATTCTAGATACTTAAGGCAAACGACTGGGAGAGCTTGCTATATGCATTGAACAATGGCAGTGAAATTGTATTTATTTAATCATAATCTCCCCGCAACACGAGCTTTGATATTCCTAGAAGATCCATTCAATTGCACTTTTCCATATCTCTGTATTAAACTAAGGAGCCATTTTGTAAGTGCCACTGAAACTAAATACATGTGTATATATATGATACTGAGTATCTTTAATGATGCTCTAAAAACTGTTATTTATTTTTTATTAAAGCGTTTGTCTTTGTGCTTTATATGATCCGAGTTAATAATTCCTTTTATTATTTGTGTATTTATTGTTTGACATTATCAGCGGGCTATATATATATATGTCCCCTCATTGTACATAATTCCCATGCTTATAATTGTTGTTGAACATATCAATAAATTGAAAGCAAACATAGATATTTCTTTATTATTCGTATCGTGAGGTCACATAATTATCACAGCATAGGTAATAGTAAAACATGTCCTTTTGAATAGAGTATATGTGTTTGATTCACATATATCTAGAATATTATATCTAATGCCTTTCATTGCATCAAATAGGACTGCTGTTTGAGGTGCAATGCCTTACTTAAAATCTCATATATATAATGGAAGTGCGTTCAATAAAACATAATTATTACTAAAAAAAATGTCTTTTGGGGATTCAAGATTTTCTTTTTTGTTTCCACCAGAAATGTGTTTCGAAAAAATAAGCTCAATATTCATTGATATAATAATACATTAAAAAAATATAATATAATACCAGAAATGGATATCGCGCAATGTAATTTCCAGGATTAAAAAATGTTTGGCAGCACAAAAACGAACTGAAAGGGTGGCGGGGGGGGGGGCGTCTCCATCTCCCAGAATCCTGTACTGCGCATGGGCAACAAACAACACCCAGTGATTTGAATGGATAGGTTTTCAAATACCATCGGTTGGAACCCATTTGAGAAGGGCTTTTTGGTTTATGGACAACAAATTAGTCACGCCGTCGGTATTTTATACGAGTCGCCTGACTAACGCGTGACTAAATGTCAAAGTACTATATGCATCACTGTCGTACGTGGCTTAATTTAGACGTACAGTAGATGTAGCTCAAACCTTAAGGCTAGAGGTTTAACTATGTGATTGATAGTCGCCGCATGCGGTATACAATAAGGCCTGGGTTTCCGTTGATAAAAAGTACGCCCAAGGCTCTTGTACCTTTGACATGTTGGGTGAGAGTCTGTGCTAACAATATAGGCATATATCATCAATATCAATATATTATTATAGCAATTTATTATATGCATTGCTCTGCGAGCAACGTGTCTAGAGTGAGTTATGCACGGTGCGTATTTCACTAGTGAGATATATATATGGTAGTCCCACATTTAAGTATAGTCTTCAGGATAATAGAGACTTATCAATGGCAACCAATGCCTTTTATCCAATTTTACAGCCGAAATTCAACTTTATGACTTACGAATATATTCTATTTATATCATTAAAAGCATATATATATAATAAAACCGTTAACTAGCTCGTTGGTTTCAGTCACTTATCTCCTTCAACCAACTCGTTAGCTGCCCTGTATATATATCGTATGGAATCGTTACTATAATAATATTATAGTAACGATTCCATTATTATGTATCATATGTTACTATATGTATCATATATGTGTTCATCTATGTATTCAATGTAGTATACTACATTGAATACATAGATGAATAAATACATGTATACATAATCATATCCCGGATTACCATTAGAGGATTGCGAAAGTTTGGTAGATAGGCTATACTTTATTATGTCCTGATACATGTTTTGTCAAAAACTTAGAACAAAATTAATGGAAATGTGAGTATCTTATCTAAAAATGACATGAATACAAGAACTCATAGAGAGCGTTAGAAAATGTACAGTTCGCCTTCAGCAATTCTATCAAATAACAAATATTTAAGACATCAACTTAGTGGTTCAAAATATAAATCGACATTAAACCGATCAACGCAATACACAGGTATACCATCTTTAGAGTTTATCATTTTTAGCCTAATTTATAGCAGAATTAACTAAATGTATAGTTACCAATTGTAAATATTCTGATGCTCTGGCCCATCTGTTGACCGATGAGACAGGGGGGGGGGGGGGGGCGTTTCATAAGTTCGAATAGCGTGCGCTATAGGGCCTAACGACAGTCGTTACCAAACATAGCGCGCGGTAAGGGCCAAAATTGACGTCAAATAACTATAACGAACGCGCACTAAATTTATCGCTACCATAACGAACGCGCACTGCGTTAACTTATGAAACGCCCCCCCCCCCCCCCGATCTATAGCGGATCCCGAGTGAATGGCCTGATGCCACTCCCTTTGATCTACTCCTAATTGTCTGCCTTGGGGACGTCACCGATCGTTTTCACAATAAAAAGATGAGTACATTTGATTTATATTGATAGGGAGGTACAGGGCTGGCGTTCAAAAAAAGTTGGTGTTATAACACCAGTGCCTTAACACTAACACGGGTGACTAACACGGTGTTAGCGGTAGTGTCCATAAGCTAACACCGTGTTAGCGCGGGTGTTAGCCAGCACCGGTGTTAGCGCGGGTGTTAGCTAACACCTGCGCTATCCTCGTGTTAGCCAGCACCGGTGTTAGCGCGGGTGTTAGCGCGGGTGTTAGCTAACATTTATACATTTATAATTCGTCTTATAAGAAGCTGAAGCATTCTTTTTTTTTTCTTTTTTTTTCATTTTTTTTTTTTTACTTTTTTTTTTCATTTGCTCCGCCCTGAATCGAAGGCTCTGTAGATATATTTTGATCATGGAAATCGATTATTGAAACAAAAAAGGAGACCGAAAGTAAATTCTATAACAATTATTCTGTATAGATCTATACACAGTACAGGGCATGCATTCATGCATTTTATCCGATACTGTACACAACCACTAATAAGGGTTTGTAGTATATATCTGAGTATATGTTGAAATAATAAATTGTTAGTTCTCATCATTTAATATAATTTTGTAGGATCCCCAGCCTTCTAGAGTAGTAAATTTTATGTCGGTGATTGGGCGCCTACTGCGCCAATGGCTTTTCCAGCCCTGGATTAACCAAGTTAAGATTTTCAGAAATACTCCAAATTTCCATAGTTAATTTTGTACGTTGGTGATTAGACACCTTTTCCTCTCTCTCTTCCCTCTCTCTCTCTCTCTTCCTCTCTCTCCCTCACTCTTTCTCCCGCTCTCTTTGTCTCTCTTCTTCTCTCCCCCTCTCTCTGCTCTTCCTCTGTCTCTTACTCTCCGGGCTTCCTCTCTCTTCCTCTTTCTCTCACTCACTATCTTTCTCCTCTCTTTCATTAGGTAATGATGGCAGGCTGTATCGGATGTTTTTAAATGAAAAAAAAAAAAAAAAAAAATAGCTAACACCCGGCTAACACGAGGATAGCGCTGGTGTTAGCCAGCACACAGGGTGTTAACTAACACCCTCGCTAACACATTGTGCTGGCTAACACCAGCGCTATCCTCGTGTTAGCGCTAACACCAGGCTAACACGAGGATAGCTAACACTCCACTAACCGGTGTGTTAGCTTTATGGACACGAATTAAACACGGGAGTTAACACTTTTTTTATGAACGCCAGCCCAGCAAGTCTAACCTATATACCTATACCTAAACCTTAACGTAACGTATCCGTATCTCTGGTGATACGAACATACGTTAACGGAAGAAGGTCGGCAAGACATGGTGGGAAAAACGTAACGTAACATATCAAGCAAAATGTATCATCTCACAATTTATTTTTATACATACAAATGCGACGTAACACACAAAACAAATATGGATACGGTTACGAAATTGAGATAGATTTGCTTGCATAACCTCCCTAATATAGTGGTCCGCTCGGTACCCTGCTGGGGCCCGTTGCTCCGTTTTCTCGCTAACTATTTCCCCATACATTTCCAATGGAGAAATAGTTAGCGAGAAAACGGAGCAACGGGCCCCAGATATAATAAATTCAAAATTAGGCAACAGCGATGACCAACGTCATCAACAAAGGATTAATTAATGGCCATTTCCATTTTGGGGCTGCATGCACCAACAATTAAAGCTCCCTCGGACCTTGTACGCTTATGACATTAGAATTGACTTTGATTCGTTCCAATTTAATCATGCACACATCATTAAATTAGAACTTTCTAATTAAGCCAACATGAAAATAACCAAAGATGTTTCCCCTCAAGCCTCCTTCTTTTGCCACGGAGATATGGTGTTGTATTTTTTTTTATAATTTTAAACGATATAATATTCAAGGCCAATACAAAATATTAAAAGAAAGATGTGTAACCGAAAAGTCTTTAGTCACAAAAATGAATTTTCAAAGTATTTTATTCACAGGGTCTCTGTGTGGGAATGTTCTCATTTTTTGGGTACCTAAAGGGTGGTCTCCACTGGCTGCGGTAAGCCTTGCGATGGTTTGTGCTGGTTCTGTAGGTGGAGAGGAATGGTGAGGTCCTGCCTACATGGATCACTGGCCATGTAGGCAGGACTTCTCACCATCACAGCACCGCCGCAAGGCTTACCGCAGAGCTTACCACAGAGCTTAACGCAGCCAGTGGAGACCACCCTTAACTTAGCACCGTCAGTAGCATGAATAAATGTACCCAATTTCAAGACTGTATATCCTTGTGTTTCTAACGTCGTCTGAGGTGTATATTTAACCACTTGAACTAGTAATTGTTCACCCAGAAATATTGCAAACTTCTTTTAAAAAAATAATATCTTAATATTGACATTAATTTAAACGACAACAAGACTAAAGCTCTCAAGAAGTACACCACTTCTAAAAACCTAACTATTGCTATGAAAGATATTACTAGGTTTGGACTAACGAAAAATTCGATTATAGACCTATTTATTATAGGCGAAAAAACTGACTATAAATGTGGTACGCTGGAATATTCTATGTCTGATCATAACCCCACCTATGCAGTCTTTAAGAAAGAATATGTTCGCAAAATCAAAGTTAATATAATTGGTAGAGATTTAAGAAATTATTCCCTTGATCGATTGCAAACAAACCTCGCTGAGTCTGATTGGAGTAAGTTATATGAAACTGAGGACCCAAACATGTGTTGGGATATCATTTATAAGGAAATCCTAGAGGCAGCGAATGACTTGCTCCAAAGAAAGAATTTAAAAATAGGACGGTGAAGCCAGATTGGTATACCAAAGAACTAACTGAAATGCATAGGGAACGGGAGTTACTATACAAAAAAGCTAACAAATCCAAAGATATGATTGACATTAGAAATGCCAGGACCTCTAGAGACAATTGTAATCGTCAAATACAAAGAGCAAAATCTGTGTACTTTAAGAACTTACTGAATACCCATCGGAAAGATTCCAAGAAATTCTGGAGAGTTGTAGAAAATATTGAAAATAAGAGCTCACAATCTATAAATAGTCTAAGGATTAATGAAACAGAATGTGAAGGTATGGACCTGGTTAATGGTGTCAACGAGTTCTACTGCTGTATTGGTAAAAACATAAATGATACAATAATAAGTGTACCCCGAATAAGAACTTTGAGCACATTCAAATGAATTGGGTAGATTTACATGTGGATAGAGTTTCATTGACGAACCAGATACAGAATATTAATAATAGCAAAAACTCTGGATGTAATGAACTTAATACTAGGATATATAAAGATGCCTTTAAATTACTCATTGAGCAATTACTTTACTTAATCAATAAGTCGTTTACACATGGTATATTTCCTGACTCATGGAAGTCGACTATAGTCAAATTAATTCCCAAGATAAAAAATCCAGTGACCCCCTCTGATACTCGCCCAATCTCACTCTGTCACATTGCGGGGAAGATAACTGAAAAATTGGTTGTTAATCAGCTTATGCCGTATCTTTATAGGAACAACATATTATGCCCCAAGCAATTTGGATTTCAATCAGGCCATTCCACTACGGAGGCCTTAACGGAATTTATATGTGATACCAATCATGCTAATTATATGAACCATGTAACGGTAGCCTGTTTTATTGATTTTTCAAAAGCGTTTAATTCTGTTGTTCATACCATCCTACTTGACAAACTAAAAGAATGTGGCATCTCTGACCAGGCATGTAAATGGTTTAATTTGTATCTTAGCAACCGAAAACAAATGGTTAAGAACGGAGAATTCTCTTCTGTATTGAAAGATATTAGTTACGGAGTCCCCCAGGGATCTGTCCTTGGGCCGGTTTTATATCTAATCTACGTCAATGATTTGAAACACCTAAACCTGAATGTTAAATTTCTACAATACGCTGACGATACAGTGTTTTATTATAGCTCGAAGAATATTGCAGAATGTGTAGAAGTTATGAACGATGATCTAAAGAAATTCCATGATTGGAGTAAGAGTAATAAACTTCTAGTGAATACTAAAAAGACTAAATGTATGGTATTAGGTAATAAGAGGAAGATCTCAAACTGTATTATAAATATTAGTATGGGCCAAGAACCCCTTGAACAAGTCAAGAAATATGTATACCTGGGGCTAACAATAGACCAATGTTTGGACGTGAATATTCAATGTAATAGCTTAATAAGCCAATTATACCCCAAAATCTTCGTCTTCAGGAAAATTAGACCTAACCTCACGAAAGAAGCAGCCTTGGTGATTGCGAAGGCAAAGCTTCTATCTATTTTTGACTATAGTCTCTTCACACTTACTCCATTGACTAATACACAGTTATCGAAATTGCAGAAGATTCAGAATAAAATCATTAGAGTAGCATTAGACAGAAATTATCAAATCAGTAATAGAGAACTATTGATATTAGCCAGGGTCATGAGTATTGAAACATGATTAAAATTCAATATCTGTAAAATTGCACATGAAGATATTTATATCAGAAACAAGGCTGCAATTGCCCCAAGGAATACACGCCAAGCAGATGCACCTATGCTACCTGTACTGCAGCCACGCACAACAAGAGACCAAAAATGTTTAATTGAAAAGAAAGCTAATATGTGGAATGACTTACCACAGAACCTTCGCAATATAGTAGACCCCCAGTCTTTTAAGACTAAATTGAAATATTTCCTCTTGGGAGAACAGAATGTTCTTGATAATGGCTAATGCTTGTGCCTGGTTCCCTTTTCCAATTCTATCACGTTATTCTTATTTGCCTATTGTAGTCCTACCTGTACCTACAGATAATATACTAGTTGTCCTATGGAGCTTTGATATGTTATTGTCGATGACTTTATTCTTGACCACCTGCTTGGTGCCCTGTATAAATCAGGTATTGATAAAGATACCCGACATGTTTATTGTATATAGTGAAGATACCAGAACCTTACACAATGATAAACTCATGAGTGTTACGATTGTTCATAACCAAATCCTCATCACGACTGCAGAATTGCTATACACACTAGACCGTATCAAATCATCCATCACCCCATTTCATCTCATCACATTAAACATCACCACCCTATCACAAATTTGATATAATGTATTAAGAATATTGTAATTTAATCTATGACTAGTAATGCTTAGGAAACTTATGTTTGTATTTTGTTTGTATTTGTATAATGTACTTATAAAGGTAATATAGAAAGTACTGCACCGATGTACAAAATTGTAAGTAGCAATGCCTCTACGCTACGAAAATCACCTCCGGAGTGAGAGTGGCAAAGCACCCCTGAATAAAAGCTTTCAAAAAAAAAAAAAATAATATGACTTACGACTCATTTTCCTGTGACACATCACGGGTCTATCTAGCTGTAGCATAAGTCTAGGTCCAAACCCCAGATCAGATAAGAATGGTATATCTGCGATTGGACGCCTACTTCGTTAATCGGTTTCCTGGTTCTAATGGGATTATAATGCCATTTTGCGGTCTTAATGGAATTATGATAGCACTTTGCGGTTTGAGGGGAGAGGCTTTACCTCTATTTGAAGGGACTCTCTCATGCAACTTTGGGCCTAGACTGAGTAGTCCATGTTGGTTTGAGACATATTGATGACCAGGGGGGGGGGGCGTTTCATAAGTTAACGCAGCGCGCGTTATAGGATCTAACGACAGTCGTTACCAAATAAAGAACGCTATTTATAACGAACGCGCGCTGCGTTAACTTATGAAACGCCCCCCCCCCCCCCTGGTCAGCCTGCTGTCCCAGTTTCACACGCCAAGTGCCCCCATGCAGGTGGGCAATCTGTTACTTCCAAGTCACACCACCACTTGATATTTATCGTCATGAACTGTTTCCGGAAATAAACAATATACATATGGATCAGATTTTCAGAAAATGTACAATTCGCCTTCACCAATCCTCTCAAAAACCCACATTTAAGTTTAACATAGCAGAACTTATGTACTTTAAATCACTGCCATACCAAATATACTCAGATATACCCCAAATTTATCTTTTTTTTTTAGCAAAATTTAGCAGAAATTACTAAATATGTTAAGCTGCCAATTGTACATTTTCTGAAAATCTGACCCATATATATACATACATACATTGTATTTATAGCTTTAAAATGTGTTTTATGTCTTGTTATTGGACAGCCACTCTAGCAGTACAATAGCCAAACATTTGTTTTCCCAGACTTTATAACTAATCTACAATTACTTTCAATTCTGACCCACCCCCTGTAGTTAAGAAACACACTGGAAGACCTGGATTAATATTCAGATGTATGGCTCCTATTTGTATAACACCCTAGATACAAATAAAAAATGTTTTCAATTCAATTTAATTCTCTTACAATAGCAACATTTTTTTCTATAAAGGTAATGGCTGGAAGACCTGGATTTTATCCAGAGACCAAGTTACCCATTTGTCGATCTAATACTTGTAAAATTCAGACAAATAAAGTATTTTTCAATTCAATAGGGGATTTGCATAGCCGCCATTTTGAATATTGATTCGCATGGAATTATGGGACTTATGGTACACTCTAAAACCTATGAAAAACAAACCATGTTCAGGACGGACTATTTATCAATGCTCTAATGTCAATAGCCATGTGTTATAAATACATGTTTCTATAACACAAGACTTCATATTTCCGATGATGCATTTGGTTTCCATAGTATGATGTAGTATATTTAATACAAGCTCTGATATTGGTGAAATATTCTTGCAATTGTTGGTAAAAATGTTGCCAAATATTTGTCAGATTTCAACAGAATCCATCCCAGCATGCACTGCAGTAGACATGCGCAGTGAGACATGCAACTCCCCTATTCAATGTTCATAGTTGTCTATACCAAAGACACTGCTACACTCTATTTGAGACTTGAATGCAGCGGTAGCTGGTATTGTTTAGCGTTGGCCGCTTTGATGCGGGCTTTTGACGTTTACTGCATACAGGACTGAAACAGAGTGTACATTATCCTGAGTTAGTTGGTTCAGCAAGTGGTGGCTTCACCTACCTTTAGGTCATGTACCCGGGTCATGTAATGTACAAGGGCATTGTGTGTATAAATGTGGAAGAGTCTCCACCTGGTGGGTCAGCAGAGAACGATCTACTCGGGCGCAGGAAGCGTCTATATACTAGGCGCCAGGATGGTAATAGAGCATTAGCATCCTGACGCCTAGTATTTAGTTGATACCTCGGGACGCAGCACACACCACTACTACATGTATTCAATTAAAACATTCTTTATTGCTGTGGGAATTACAAGTCAAATATCAAACGAGCGAACAGGTCTTCCAATGACTGTTATTGCGGATTAGTTTGGTTTGGTCAAAATGGCTAATATAAAACCTCGCAAGTTAGAACTGAATTAAACATCCAGATAGCTGATGTGATATTCATTCATAACGTTATTTTTATTAAATTCTATTACCTTCTCCACTCCCTGGGTTTTCTTCTGCCTCCAACTTGTACCACGTTATTTCATTCTAATATTGTCATATTAACTCTGATCTCGTTAACAAATGGATGAAAATTAATCCACTACAATAATATAATTTACTTTATTACAACGTCCATGCAATTGAGCACTTAAAGTAAGATAATTCTTCTAATATATCACTATTGATGCATTTTTTAAAAATAATTTAAGGGACTCCTGGCAGATCTGGTGCATGCTTTTTTTTCTTTTATTCAACATATTTATACAGTCAATTCTTATGTCAGAAGGATGGAAGGAGTGTACACCCCTTTTTATCACCTGAAGGACTATTGTCATTGTTCTTTAAGAAATAAAAAAAATATCATATATATATGCATAATATATATTAGTTTATTTGGTGAGGTTATCACCATATATCTTACAATTTGTAATCTTGGTAACAATCTTGGTATCTTGGTAACAAGTAAATTACATTCCTAATATATATGTTACTGAATCTAAACTTTTCCGGCGGTAGTAGCATCACGCACTGCTTTCAAAAACTTGATGAGAGCTGAAATAATAAGCACCATTTATGGCATGAATAATTCCAATCCTCAGAAGTTGAGAGTTTGGAGACAACATTTGCTAAAATTTAAAATTTGTTGTAAGGGATTAACGACATATACTCAGGTATTGTTCAGTTATTATTTCAACCCGAAGAATACTGAGTTGTTTAATACGTTTAGTACACAATTGATATTATTGCCACATTGCCAATCAATGTTTCATATTCTGCCATTAATACTAGAGGTGTATTAGGGTGTTGAACATAAACTGGGCATATTCCGACACCACTGCCCATGCCTCTGCCCCTACCCCTGCCCCTACCCCTGTCCCTACCCCTGTCCATGCCTCTGCCCCTACCCTTGGCACTACCCCTGTCTCTACCCCTGGCCCTGACCCTGTCCCTGCCCCTGGCTCGGCCATGAGCAAGGTACTTACGTGTCCCTCCAGCACCTCTAGTAGCTAAATATTCATGGTCTCTGTTGCGATCATCATGGGAAGCAGGAATCACTACAAATCTGTGAGGCAAGTTGAAATTTGAACGGAAGATTAGACGGAAGCATTATTATGTTCTCTACATGGATACATCGAAATTGGAATAAAATACAATTGTTTAAAACCCAACACATTACCCAACAGCTTACTTGGTAACTAGCTGTATGTGATCGGTGCGGAATTGTGCTAACTGCATGACACATTCATTGTAGGCCTCGACAACATAGGTGCTTACGTTCTCTCTCTTCACTGAAGTGCAAGAATTCGTAATTATCGTCTTCTTCATTGCATTGTACTTGAAATAATGGTGACCTACCTTGGGCATGGTACAGCTCTCCCTAGTGACTTGACAATACTCACAAGTGCAGGAGTACCAAGGACTATTGACATATATGTGTGATACTAATATGATTTAGTGGGTAAGATCGTTAGAATGTTGAAGGTACAATTCGTTTTCAACAATCCTCCCAAATAACCTACATTTAAGATAGACATGACGTTCATGATACAGTTCAAGAGAATTAAACAGAATCAATGCATTTTCAAATATACATAGATAAACTTGGAATCCAGGTAACCAGGAGAGTCATAACAAATTAGGTTGAGGAGATCGAGTGAATAATCAAAATATCGACTCTAATAAGAATACTGGTAAAGTGTTACTGTCTGCCTGATCGTAACTGTGTGTAGTGTTTCACAAGAGGGTAGAGTAGATATACTTTAGTACAAAGAAAGGACATTAAGATACATATGGTCTGGAAGACCTTTATTTGAGAAGGTCACAACATTTCTGTTGATGTACCATCCAGGAGACAAATAAAGAATTCTTTAATATAATTTGATAAGGAACCTGAGAATTAAGGATTGTTTATGCAACAGGCTCCTGGCCTTTCCTATGGGCAGGTTGTCGCTCTATTGCACTGTTGGTCTTGTAGTTGATTAAGTTTATTAATCAATCCAAAATGTTGGTCAAATCACTTTAGAAAAGGTGGGAACAGAATGTGAAAAACACTAAGAGGGCAGATTTAAATTCTATACTTGTTTCTTTTGTAAATGAAAACGTGACTAAATATATACTCTATCCATGTGACTTCCAGGTGGGTTGGGAACGCTAGAATTGTTTTTATTTGTTGATGAAAATATACTGGTAGAGAAGAGCGTCCACTTCTAAATTATTTGAAAAACTACTAGCTAGGTGTGAACATAGTGTAAACCAAATACATGTTTTAATGAGAAAATTACGATTTACCATATTCTTTTATGCTGATATGTTTTCGAAGTGCCAGGATGAAATCTTTATGCTTCTTTGCCATGTAATCCAACATAGTTTCCAAATATTCTTTACGTTCTGAAAGGGAATAAAACATCCAGTACAGTTTCATATTGGGATTATGGGATATTGGATAAAACCAAGGTTAATTGTACTTCATTCTTATTTCCTACCTATGTATAAATACTCACTTTTGTTACATTTGGTAGGATTCAGTATTCATGCATTTTATAATGCCTTTCTAGTGGGTAATATGGAATGTATAGGCTACAGCATTGGAACTCATACCTAGTCGATTCGGAGGGTTGCAAGATGATATAATGATTAAATAAGGCTAAAATATATATGTATCATGGCATTAAAATAGAACTCAACTGATGATATAATGATTAAATAAGGCTAAAATATATATGTGGTCGATTCCATAAAATCTGTGACATAGCCCCAAAATATCTCAAAATTTAGAATTAGTCAAAAATCATTTATCTTTTGCTTACATGTACTCTACGTATACAGTGATATATGGTATAATTTGGGAACACTAATCTTCATAAATCTCTCTGCTATGCTCTTTTGAAGTCAAGGGCAACAAATACAGTGTCCCCGTGGGTGGGTACATAGGATTTGCTAGCACCAAAGGCTTTAACACATGAAAACAAGTTGTTTTTATAAATATTTCTGGCCTAATTATGTATTCAATAGTTGTGTAATCGCTAAATGTTTGTAATATCAAAAGCTTTGTAATGTCAAAAGAGTTTCTTAGGCTCTATCATTGAAAATGTTGTATGATTATGTTCGAAAAAGATACCCTGATTTCAACGAATTCAATATATTCATGTCTTTCCTTTTGCATTGTGAGAAGAATCCCTGACTTATGATTTTATTTTATGGCCTATTCTGAAGACATCAATTTATTCTATATTATGGTCAGTTAATTTGATATCACTTATCAGAATAAGCCCTAGGAATAGAACAAGGAATATGTACCCACGCACGGGGACATATATGTCCCCGTGCGTGGGTACATATCTTTTGCTCAATTGATGAGTGTATACATTGGTCATATCCAATAAATCTATCTTTTTATTTCGCCACAGCTGCTTGAAGGACTTTGTTTAAGAAACATGACCATTTTTCAACATATTGCTAATATGCCTTCCAAGCAGATAATTTACTAAGTTAGGAGAAGGAGTCTGTCATAAACATGAAGGTAAAGTCAGTCAAGTCAATGAGTAAATATGAACAATCTTACTTAAATTTTTAAAGTCAACATTTTTTATTCTATTGAATGCATGCATAATTAATTCAAGTTTTAACAATTTCATTTCGCAGGCAATATATCTTCTACTGACATACAGAGAAATTTTAATTTTCTTCATCACCCTATGTGTATAGGTGGAAAATGAGAATAGCATCACTTATTTATATGTTCTACCGATATGATATAGAAATTTACATTTCCTTCATCACCCTATGTGAATAGGTGGAACATATTTACAAACATGAGAATATGATCGATAATTTCATACGTTCTACCGATATATATAAAAAAAATCATTTCCTCCATCACCCTATGCGGATCATATTTACAAAGATGAGAATAGGATCGATTTTTTATATCTTCTACCGATATATATATAGAGAGAAATATATATAGAAAAATACATTTCCTTCATCACCCTATGTGTATAGGTGGAACATAATTTACAAGCATGAGAATAGGATCGATTTTTTATGTCTTCTACCGATATATATAGAAATAGAAATATAGAAAAATACATTTCCAAATAACAGTTATATTGTGAGTGTTGATAATGAATATAACCAATCGCAGAACCACATAATAGATCATACATTATCATTCATCAGTAGTACAATGACATCCCAATACAGACATGCATATCTTCCTTCGATACAAAGTGACCTTATCACCTATTTACAGCACATACACTTGTTGTATCGTGCATTAAGAGTAAATCTAAGCCATACACCTAGATAAGCAAATATGATATACATGCCTATCACACAATTAAACATTTAAATTACAAGCTCAGAAAAGAGTAACTTGTTGATGCAGTGCAATAATGTTCAGTCTTCAGATTCATCTGATGATGACCAGGAACTCTCATCAGAAGAAGAATCTGCGGGACCAGCACAGAGCCCATTGCCGAATATCTGCTCTGATTCTTTCTCTATCACTGGTTTGTTCGACAACACAATCTGGGTCTCCCTCCAGCCTCGGCAAGTGAGACTGAACTTCCCAAGAGAAGGGTAGCAACACTTGCCGAAGCAGGAGGTGTCACGAACAAATACCTTCCCAGATCTTGGGACGAGGGCATGAATCTTCAGAATGCTCGGAACAGACTTAACTTTCCAAGAGGAAATGATTTGCTGTTCGTTGTGGACCTGGGATGCGGGTATGTAAAAGAGCCTCACTCTTGTCTCATCCACAAGCTTCTCATACAATTCCTGGGGATTTCTGATCGTTTTCCCACTCTTCACAGTGTTGTCTGCTTTTTTCTTGAGGCCTCCTCCAACCCCATCGCAGGGTCCCTTCCCATGGCCCGCCTCAAACCATGTCCATGTTGATGATAAGGATGGAAAAATCTCAGGAAACTTTGCATTGAATGCGACAATGAACTTATTCCTATATTGCGAGGTTGGGCTATCAGTCATAAAATGAACAACACGAAGTGCAGGCAAGAATTCTTGGATTTTCGGGATGAGATGTTTGACAAAAGTGATGATCGTGCATGCTGAATGTGAGCGTTCATCAGAGATGGCAGCAAAGGATGTAATTTGTAACTCCCCACTCTTGTTCCTATGATGGACCACCATTGGGTGAATGGTGGTCTGTACTTTGTTGAAGTATATTTGGGCTGGCTCGTCTTCATACTTTGCTGCCCAATTCTCCGCAAAATCCATCTGCACTGTGCATTCTTGCATGGGCTCCATGTTGTTTTTTAATGAATGGACAGCAGTATACTGGTCTGTGACCCTTTCACAGTGAAGTCGGAACCATGGTAGTTCATCCAGGAATTTCTGAATAAAATCTTCTTTCAACACCTCATGGTCTGTTAAGCGATCCCTTTTAATCATTTGGCCTTTAAAAGGAATGTCCTTCTTTTGCCAAGCCTGGAACCTGACATTTTTCTCAGCGATCTTACTTAGAGTGTTCTCGATCTCCTTGTCGTCCATCTCCAGAAGTTTGGAAGTTGATCTTGGCAAAACCTTTGCTGCCACTGACAGCAGACTAATATTTGCGTGTTTGATGCACACGCACATCCGCCTCTGTGTGGCCTCCATCAGTTTGATGTTTTGTTCCTGCGAAGCACAAAAAAAAGAAAAGCCCATCTTGATATGTGGGTATTCGTCTTGGAATAGCCCATGGAGGTGGGAAAGAGAGTCCGTCAAGCCATATCTCCCACAATCTCTGCTACTTGGAAGCTCCATTGAATGCTCTGGCCTCTTAAAAAAATCATTGACCATCAACTTCTTGGCTGTGGCCTCAGTGGAAGCGACCTTCGATGGTTTTCTTTTGTTAAACAGGGAATTTCTTGAAATTTTGAGCGTTTTTCCCAGTTTGGTTGCCAGTCCCAGTTTTCTCCTTGCTTGACTATCAGGAACATTGTCCTCTGGCGGAAATAATGTCCGCTTCACACTGGCTGGGGCCATTCTGACCTGCTGTACAGTTGCCGTCATTGGGATCAGAGCATCCATTCGTTGCGGCCTTGGTGACAGATTCATACTTATGAGTATCTCAGCTGTTTCCCTCTCTATATCTGTCCGTCCAAGAAGTTCAGGTGTTGAGAAACGTTCTATCTCCTTCTCTTTGGCAGTTAATTCCTCTTGTGTCTTTTTTAGGCGACGCTCCAGGCGGCGCATCTTTGGATGCCTGCTGAGTGGTACTAGCAAACTTTTGTTATTCACCCTGTAGGAAAGATTGTTTCAGAAAATTTAGAATTGTCATAGACACTATCAATTCTGTACATTTCTTTCAAAATCTAACATATATGATTGATATGGACATAATCAGAAGTTGGTTCATCTTCTTACATCTATTCAAGTATTGTCTCCATAATAACATGCTAACACGAATTCAAGATAATATGTATATAATAATGACAGTTGCTTCATTAAGAATATAATGTATAGTGGAAAAACAAATACATAGATGATTCCAGTGAAATCGGGGCAAAAACCTACTTCCTTGCATTTGTCTTTAAATCGAACAATATTGATGTTATAGTCTTCATATTTTCAAGAGACAAACATGTTATAAACCCGCTCACCCCTAATATAATTTATAATTTCTTTTTGCATGTGGGGTATTTCTACATTGGCTAAAATGTTACGAATGCACACCCTAAAAATTGCTCATTTACACATTTGTTCATTATCAGGGAACATTTTGTAATAATGAGATTCGCTCAACATATTGGAAGGACTTGTCAATGCATAGAAAGAAATATATTTTTGTTATCATCAAATATGAAGTCACCCGGGTCAGTTATTCATGACAAAGTCAGCCCAATTTTGCTCTAAGCGATAGATTACGAATGACACGTTTTCCTTAAGTATTGCTTTTTGCTTTAAAGATTAATGAAAGATATTTCTCATGTATGTGATGTGTTTCAGGAAACTGAGTCACAAGTCGTAGAATTGGTATTTTTCAAAGTCATATATCTTGTTGCTGCAATGTTCTCATCTTTGGGGTATCTAATCCTTGAGGTCGCATGAAACATGTACCAAATTTTAAGACTGAACTAAATATACCCATGCATTTTCAGGGGCATCCTCTAGAGTATAATATTATTTAGCTATTTTACTAGTAATTTTCCACCCATAAATATTGCCAACTATTTTTTCGAAAAAAATAAAAATATCAAGCTTAAAATATAGAAATACTCATTAAATGACCCAATCTTTGGAATTTGCTCGATCCCATTTTTTCAAATAATTATGATATTTCAAAATCCAATTTGTGCGACTTGTGACTTATATTTCTTTAACACATCACATAATTTTATATCATATTTTGCGTTTTGTAAATTATCCCCAATTTTATTAGTTCTGCAACGATTTCTCCAAGAGCTATTACAGATTCATAAATCATATTAGTGTTGAATTCCAATGTAGCAAGACGAATAGCAACGTTTGATGAATAAATAATAAAGTATAAGCAACCATCTTTGGTATAAATTTATGGTCATTGTTAATGTCTTGATAAGTAACAGTTAGCAAAATACTCAATTATATTATAATTTCTTGTATACATGTGATTAAAATGCCATTCATAACCAACCTATCGCGCTAGGTTACGATTGAATTGGTAAATAAGCACAATACCGCCAGAAATGGCTATAGCGATAGATTACGTATGCTTTTTAAAATTATGAATAGACACATTTCTAGGCCTATATGTAGTAGGTAGAGGTGGTTTTCACTTATGTATAACCCTAATAGTGTAGCCTACTTAGTGACAAATCTACAGAATTATTTTATAGGAAATATGGGATATGGTGGGGAAATGAAAAGAAAGTAACAATTGGGTAACATGATGGAAATTCGATAATGGCCCACATTTCACTTGAATCATACCATATGTATCAATAAGTTTTTTTAGTTCGGCACAGCCAAAACTGAATTGGTAAGGTCTGACCATCTTGCCCTGCTATGGGAATTTCGGGAAATGGGACTAAAAGAACTTCTTTCAGAATATTAGGATTTTGTTCTACCTTGTAGCTACTACTGTTCTTTTTCTTGGCTCAAGGAATCCTGTTGTTTTTTTGCCCTGCAGTCGACCCGACTTCCTCTCTGGCGTAATCTGGGGGGGATGATGAGGGGGCTGCTGCTGCTGTTCAGGTTCCAGCTGTTCCACCTGACCTCTCTCAGCACGAATGGCATTTAGTAGGCCTACATCTGAAATTGAAAATATTTATAAAATTGTGCCGTAAAAATGTACCCATTACCCATGCTATATATATTGGGTGCTGCAAAATATATAGCTATATATAATAATAATAATAATAATAATACATATTATGGTTGTTAACTTACCTTTGTCTCTGGCTCGACTCCTAGCCTTTTTTAGTCTCTCTTTTTCCCTCCTTATTTTGAGTTCCTTAGATGTCAGTGGAACCTCCCTCTGCTTCACCTTCTGACGGTATGCCTAAGGGGAAAAATGATTCCGGTTAAGTATTGGCCTAAATTTGTTGGTCAGTTAGAAATCAATAATAATGATATCACAATTGAGTGTAAGCCTAATTATTTCATCATAGCCTATTTGCTGATTGATTCTTTTTGACATTTAAAATGTTCAATAACTTAAATAAACTTGTACAGATTATATTTTTTTAAATAGGTTAGAGATAGGGAATAGTGTAAATTCTTAATTTTACTATTAGATGATAAGTACAGGCGCAGTGGAACAGATAAAATATTTGGGGGGGGGGGGGGGCAAACATTTTTTTTTGGTGGGGGGGGGGGGGGGGGGGGGGAACGTAGAGGGTGAATTTGCATTAACTTCCAATAGTATAGTAGAATCGAAATATTTCACACACATACAATACCTTATCAGGAAACCAAACACTATATGCTACCATACTATTGAATACAGTCGTTTTGATGTGGTATACTTTAAATTATTCTAATGTCTATGCCACTGGCTCTCTATATTCATTGGTAATATATTCAGTTTCCAAATTTGGGATGTGTCAACCCAGCTGATCGCAGCCCATATAAGGAGTTGGGTATACGGCCCCAGAAGCCCGAGATTTTCCCCTAGATTTAGACACATTTTAGGCATTTTGGGTATTAAAATGTTGAGTTTTTTTCTTGCATATATTTTGGTGAGGTGCTTAAATTACGCACAAGAAAAAAAGAATACCATAAACCAAATCTGGTGACTACCATCTGTCATCTTTAATTGTGCATTCTTTAAATATTTGAAAAAATATTTTAGATCTCTCAGATGTATTCCTATATAAATTTAGGGATGAATGTGTTTAAATCGTTAAATGTTATATTGGTATGGCCCATCGTTTTTCATACAACAACGCCTAATTTGATTCAACTTGTTAAACCTGAATAAGTAACGCAGTTTGGATGCTGGCTTCGAAATACTGGATATTTTGTATGAATTATAATATTATTATTGAATGGAGCCCAACAGTTCCTTTATTAAAATAAAAACATGAGTGTATGAGTGGTAACCTGCATATCATTTGACTTGTAACATTACAAGTCATATGTTTTTTCATCTCATAAAGAAGTAAAAGAAATCTGGATGCTTGGCAGCAAATAACTTCCTTTTATAGTTCTAGATAAAATTTTGCCAGTCGATATATATGTGATGTGTTTTAGGAAAATGAGTCACAAGTCACAAAAATAGATTTTGAGATATCAAATTCCAATGATGGTAAACATTGAGGATATCTAAGAAGTTTTTCTATATTTTCTATATCTATGTTTGAAAAAAAGTGTGCAATATTTCTCTGTGGGAAATTACCAGTAAAGTAATTAAATATACTCCATAGGCAGACTTTTGAAACGCAAGGATATATCATAATTCTGTCTTGAAATTTGGTACCATACATAAATTGATAATGACTTAAAGCGCCATCCCCAAATAATAGGAACATTCCAACTAATCTTCTGAATAAATCACTTTGGAATATATCAATTTTGTGTCTTGCGACTCATTTTCGGGAAGTAACCCCTTTCCCCCCTGGTTCCGCCGCGCCTGAAGTAGGCCTAATATAAAATCTTACTCTCGAACGTTCAGCATGAGACCTCCGCCACTCAGGGTCTTGGGCTCGGAAGCACTTTCTTATTAGCTCTTGCACCCGATGCTTTTCTTTTTCTGCCGCAGTGCGTGGACGGCGCATTTTGTCTGCAAATAATGATAATTGATTCCATTTCATTGCACACAACAAACCAGGTGGACCCTTTACATTGAAATACAAATTATGGCAGCTATGCAATTTCCCCTATTGTTGGGTGACGGCAATGTCGGTCAAATTGACCTGCCTGGCTGAAGCGTGAAGACGTCAACCACAGAAGTTTTACGTTGTCATTTACCAACTGGCCGACGCCTTTTGGGAACACAGTAGACCTAATAGAATATTGGGCTGACATCAAGAATAATAGTTAAAACAATCTAAAACACAATTTGTTTAAGGCCCCCCGCTCCCAGTTCAGCTAACCCCTTCCCAACAAGATGCTGAGAGGGCTCTGTTAATGTTATAAATCCAAGGAAATGTGCGGAGGTGTGTACATGGGCATGCATAGTGTAGTGGTTATCGCGTGAGACTGACAGCGCAGCGGCCGGGGTTCAATTCCCGGGCCCCGCCAAGTTTTTTTTTGTAAAACAAATAGAGAAAGAAGATAGTGGCTTTGACAACTTGCATCACTTAATGTCATTCATTATCATTGTTTCTTCAAAAGCAAATTGCTAGCTGTTCCATTTAGGCCTACATTATTTTAAAAGATCGGTAGCTCCCTTGGTCTGGTCGCATAGGTGCCATAGGCCATCGCATTGGGTATCGATAATGTAATGTTATCGATGGGATTTCTCATAGGCATAATTATTATCGTAAATTTGTGTTTTTGCTTATTACTCAGCATCTAACCAATATATCTTTGTAGCAAAATTAGTTTTGTAAAGATGAAGTCAGTTGTTGAAAGGTTGGAATTCTTTTTTGTCTATATTGCACCCATCGGTGACTTTACAGGTGAGCATTGAGCCTACCGGGATCAGACATTATTTATGTTCAGACGTTTTCGCTTCTAACTACACTTTTTATGAACAGATTGTTATGAGGTAAACATTTTTATAAACAAAAATATCAGATTATCAAATGAGTAAAGGGAGGGGGTACCATTATTTGTTTTAGTTAAATTCCAGATATTTATGAAACATTGAACTTACCAAATTGTCTCAGAAGACTCCTTGTCTCGCGGCGGGACCAGGGGCGACGCAAAGTTTCCAAGCAAAACGACGTCGATGACGTGTGCGGCCGATTGTGCTGCCGACTAGCGATGTACCCACCCACGGGGACTGTACCCACCCACGGGGACATGACATTATCCTCTACTCTTGACTTAGGATAAAATGTTTGACAAACTTTCTTTTTATTCATAACATATCGTTGTGGTATGATCATACTTAGAAGAGAATATAAATCATTAAATCCATATATTCCAAATGCAACACAGGAAAATTGTACCCACCCACGGGGACAGGTCAAATTACCCCATCGTTTGTCTAAGGCTCTGGAATTTTTACACCAAGCCATGGCAGTATTTTAACGTAGTCATTTTTTTGTCTGGGTAGGGCGCTATGTATGAGGATTTTCAAATATAAACAGAAGCCTTTTTTCATAGCTGAAATAATGATAAGTGTATGTACCCACCCACGGGGACAGACTACCTACCCCATCAGTTTATTGAGAATAACAAGCAGAAAATATATCATTTATAACTTATTTTGCAAATATAATGAATCCCAACGTATAACAATAATAATTATTAAAAAAAGGGAAACACCAAAAGTTAACAACAATTCTAAATCCTGACACAAACTTGAAAAACGTTTATTTTTTATACAAAAATGTCCTAAAAATAGGGTTTTCTCCCATAAAATCAATAATTTTCCTGATAGATATATAAAAGTGGGGTTCGCATTGAAGCTCTCAGTTGTCCCGATGCAATTATTTTGGTTAGAAATGTGTAAGTTGACATACAAAAGTCCAAGGGGAGGAAAACCTTATGTCACAGATTTTGTGGAATCGACCATGTATCATGGCATTAAAATAGAACTCAACTGGAGATTACTGGCATTTACAAAACACTTGTGCATTGTTTTCCCGTTGTTGTCCCGTTGCTTTCCCGGGAAAACAATGCACTTGTGTTTTGTGAATACATCACCCTATATCCATCTCGAGTTGAGTTCTATCTTAATATTCATGACTTCTCAACCGTTATTCCTACCAATTCACTTTTTTTCGAGTATTTAATGTTAACAAATTAAACTATATGTATGCATAATATATGATATTATTGGGTAATCATGTAATTGAATAATTTAATTCCTGACACATAGCCAGGGACTTCAAATGTGTATGTATACATGTGTATAAATATGCATACATACTCAATAACTATACCTGTTTAATACATACATATATGTATGCATGTATGTTTTAGGTGTATGTAATGTATCTATACATGTGTGTCGACATGTATTCATACATGTGTATGTGTACATACATCTGTATGAACATGAATATATAAACTTATTATACTTACTATTATTATGCATGTATTATATAATTCATACACATCTATGAATGCGTGTATGTTTTACATGTATGTACATACATGTATTGCTTGTATGTGCGTTTATATATATATTTAAATATGTGTGTGTACAACTACGTATATCCATATATATGTACATACTTACATATTATTATTAACATGCATGTACATGTATACTTAATTATCATACATATTTGTACATGTAGCTATAATTCATACACCTATGCATTTTACATGTCAATTGATGGAGTAATGTACAATACAGTTTGTTTATAGCATCATCGATTCCTACTGCATGAAACAATGCTGAACTGCACACCAATTGTGCAGTATATTTAGTTATTTTAGGAACCCATATGGAGCATCAACTGAAGAATCTTTCAAAAGAATCTTCTTTCGAATATACAAAATGTGTGCGACGAGTTAAGATGGAAACAGAGAAAGAGAAAGGAGAGGGAGAGAGGGAGGGGCAGAGGGCGGGAGGGAGAGAGGAGGGAGAGAGATTGAGATGGGAGATAGGAAGCCGCGTTGTCATGTTATAAGAATACAAGTGCGCTATTTAAATCAACAAATAATAGAGAACTGCTGGTCCGATTTTGTTGGAATAAACTTTTTCTGAAAGCCCCAAATCTATATATCTATATCACGGTTGCATACACAGACACATATATGGAATATGAGGACAACCTAGACTCTTTTAGAAATATTAATGTGTTGAATACACTCCTTATAATAGAGAACATATTGTCACTAGCACATTTCTTTAAGGAAATAAATTGAAACAAAAATGATCGTCCACACGGTCGCTTACATTAAAATGTGCCCATGCTAAGTTTTAAGCAATAACTTGGATGCTATATCAAAGATATCCAATGAATATCAAAGCATTTGTTGCATTGCCAAGACTATATGAGATCTTACTGTTTTACAAAGAATGCAAATGCAAAACTCATGTTTTATTATGTGCAACAATATTTCAAATAGTTGTAGCACGGCCGCTTACATCGTCCTACACCACAACAAATTCTGATTCTACAACTATACCGGGTGTTATCATCAAAATATCTTTTTTAGGAAATTATTTTGTATCTATTTTCGCATGTTATTATGTATCAAATTAAAAATATGCGGCCATATTTTGTACTTTATAAGCATTCACAAATGAAGATGTCGGATTTTTAAAGCAATTTATGCCTATAAAAGTACTAATTATCTACTCTAAAGAAGCCATTTTCTGAGCTACACAATGTCATATAAAAGTGGTATACAATCGATAGCTCTAGAAGGAGAGCATACATTTATGCTAATTAATATTACATAGAAGGTGTACATTGCAAAGTGTGTGTCCAGCCTGTTACCAGCTGTCCATTCTATGTCCGGTATGTGGATATAACAGGTGTTGTAACATACCTTTCACAATGGTCTTGTTCATATAACGGTGTACATTGGGTCATAACACTATGTCAAATGTTTGGTGGATAGACTCAAGTGGAGATACTCATAGTTCTAGTAGAAGTGCACAGTTCATTTTTTGTGTTTTATATAGTTCATTAATCTTGCATTGCTCTGATAACAATGTATCTAGAGTGAGTTATTCAAAGTCCGTATTTCACTAACGAGTAATGTGTGGTAGTCATGGCAACCAGTGCATTTCTTTTTTACCAAGTTTAGCGCCAAGATTCAACTTTATGAGTAACAATACTCTGTAATATAGTAGCTAAACGTTTTTGAACATGGTAACGGAAAAAAACCATCTTCTAAAAGGGGACAAAAAAAACGTCTTCAAAAACGTTTAGTACAGAGACGGTTTCACTTGCAGTGTATATTTAGTATGTTTATTAATCTGAAATATTACCTTTGTCATGTACCACACCAAGCAGAGCATCAAAACATTGCAATACACTGCTTTGTGCTGCACTTCCTCCTGTCATCTATAATGTCAAACATAGATCATAATTTTAATTCATTCATAACTAATCATTACATTATAGTTTCTACTTTTAATATATTCGTACTCGGTTGAAGTCGCCATACCAGGATTTTGATGAAGCTGAGTTAGATCCAAATGTCCATTTTTATATTCATTAATAATGTTGTTATAATAGTGCTGACTGTCAATAATGGTGAAAATGTCTTACCAACTGTACATTCGGTATATGAAAGTGATTTACGAAGTGAAAATTGGAAGGTTGTTGACAATGTTAAGCCAACTGATGGAACGATGTTATCAAATAATTTACTCTATTATTATTTTTATTGTATTGGACATTGACACTAGATCAGGAAAAGACAATGAACTTTCGGCTAAATACTAGCCTAGATCTATAAACTATACAGAACTGCAACTTAGACAATCTATTATATAAGCACTAAGGCCACTTTTTATTCTGTTTACATGCACCATTAACATGTGCATGTTTTATGACCTCTAGGATATATGGGCCTCAATCAATATAACAAGATACAATGTGGGTTCATTCTGACTTGCATGATTTATGGCCTAAAGGATATATCCTTAATAGACCATGTGGGTGAATTCTGACATTTCACTCCTGTCTGATATTGAATTGAACTAAATTAACTTCTATCAAAGGGAACGACTGGAAGAGCTGGCACACTCCCAGAAGCCTGTCAACGTATACAATTTGTCAATGTATATTCATTTTGATGAATAAAAGATTGCTCTATCTATCTATCTGATTGGAAGATACTTTATTTGCCAATAGGATACAGAGGTTGATAAATGGGTAAGCAGGCTTATCTTCCTTACACACATACAACTACAATTTCCTTTTGGGCTAAATCATCCCTTTGTTGTGTCTTTAAAATCTGGAGAACTTGAAGAAAGCCCAATGTTGTGTCTCAGCAGCTTTTTCCATAAACAAAATATTCCTATTCAAACTTAAATGTAACGTATTTCAACGATGGAAATTAAACTTCATTGAAATTAAATGTTGCATTCTGAGCTGATAAAAGTTCACATTTCATTACCACTGTACATACGCCTGTCTCCGAAATTCGAATTACATGGGTACCAGGGGAGTTCAGCTCCTCTGTGTTTTCTTCCAATTATAGTTAAATGAATGGTTTAATATGAAATCTTAATCAGCAGGTCTTTTGCAATGTTGTTTAGCAATAGTTTGGTATGTATTATTAGGGCAAAAAACGTATTGTTGCTTCATGATCTGTGCATGAACAAAATCGGTAGTACCTCTGTAATTAGGTTTTGGTACCTCTGTAATTCTAACTGACTTTCTGGCAAGTACCACTGTAATTCATTCACCCAAATGGCGGACTTTAGTGAGTAGTTAGCCACATTACCACCAGGTGTCTATGTGTGACATCGGCCCTAGGAGCCTCAGAGGTCAGCAGGGTTTATGCACATATACATGTATGCTTATGTACGGATATGTAACCGTGATGCAGACACAAAAACTGTCTTGGAGTGAAGCCATATATAAGAATTATTCTCCCAAACGGGCAGGATATATTCCACAGAATATAGGAAAGCTGTGGAAATATTTCAATCCCTATACAATGTGTGAAAACTTATTTTTCTTCACCTGTAAAATCTGAGATCTACCCGCCCACACATAAATTTAACGGTCCCCAAAATCAACCCCAATAAAATAAGTTAAAATGATTTCAATCACACAATTAAATTATGACATATGATATGATATATATTATATATGTTTGATAGATGATCTAATTCCATAAATGTAACAAATAGGCTATATAATGCTCAGATGTAGTATGATATAGTATACTGTAAACGTATTAATGTTCGCACAGTATTTATTTTCGCTATTTTCGCGCACCCACATTTGTGCGTGAAAATAAATCCTGCGCGAAAGGTATAATTATTGCATAAACAAGGTTTGAGACTTCTTTGCTGCGCGAATTTAAAACCGCGCGAAACGGTGTCAAAGTACTTTGTGCGCGAAAATTTATCCGCGCGAAAATAAATACGTTTACAGTAGTGGTAGTTCATCTCTAAAGTTAGGGAAGATCTTTCAATATAATATGCTATGTTGATGAAGCCAACACTCGCTCATCATATAATAATTCAATATGAAACAATAAATCACCAATGAATATTCAAAACCGTGTATCTAAAGAAGAATTAGACTAGTTCCATATATAACTGAATTTGTTGTATATATCCAAGTACCAAACTGTATGCATATGCCTGAATATGCATACCGTGTGTATGCCTAGAATGAAAGAGAAATAAATATCTAGTTCTTGTATGTAACCGACAACTGTATCAGAAATGGGGGTCATGCTAAAATCCGTCGTTATCCATAGAATTATACACCATTGATATGGTAAAGTTAAACACAACTATGTAATGATACTCAAAATAGAACAATTTCCACAAAGAAACACCCGCATTTCAAATCCATAATTATTATCTAAATATAATGTAATCAGATATCTTTGACTCTGGTACCAATAAATATACATTTACCATATAACGAAAAAATTAATGAAAATATGTATAGACACAATAGCCAAACTTTTGAATAAATCATATGGCATATGCATGGTATACATACTTTAGGATTCATTTGACCCATTTGTTCAAGACATCTAGTTTCATGCTCTAAGAAAACATTATTAATCAGACCTTTTTGAAAAATGACCATTTTTCGATCCCCTGGACGCCAAAAAAATAGAATTGACCATATGCATCTAGTAAATGAAACCAATTTACTAGTGACCTTCAAGAAATATCACTAACTTATTTTGTATGCATAAAATGTTATAGAAGTATTAGATATCCTAATGTTTACCATCAATGGAATCTGCTTGGTCTCATCTTGTCAAATATGATATCTCAAAATCTATTTTTTGGCAACTTTTGAATAATTTTCCTCTGACACACCCCATACGGTCTGATGATGGATCAGGATCTCAAGGGACAGGGATCCTGAACGGTGCAGAGCACAGATGCCTCCTCATGGAGACAGTACCTGGAGATCACTGTATGGGAAGCAAGGTCACAACAGACCTTGCTGTCAGATGCCAAGGTCAAGCTTCCATCTATCCCTGCAGCTGCTGTTGGTAGTGGTACTTGCAGTACATCAGTACAGCATTTCTCCTCAACCAAGCATGATAGGCCTCCAAAATAACCAGGCCTTTTGTGAAGGCTTATTGCCAAATCTAGTTACTGCAAGGCTTATTGCATTGAGTGTGCACCACCCTTTAAGCAAAATTAATAATCTTTGAAATAAACTTACACATTGTGGTTCCAAGCTCACTCCCTCATACACAAGACCTTCAGGCAAAGGACCTCCCCACCTAGGAGTAGAGTTATATGTTATTGAAAGTTTTATCCATCGGTTTTTCATAATCCTAGTTGATTTATTCATTCTTTATAGTGGAGAGAATGGATCAATACGTGGGGGCAGCAATGTACCAAGCCATGGTACACAGAGGATTTGCAGCCCCTAGGAGACATTTATACAAATACTAAACCAATGAATTACTATAACTTCCAATTTGCTCATTTATTGATATACCTGGGGCATCCCAGATTTTTAAACACCCTTGAAGAAGCCAAACCAAAGGTGAAACACATCTATAGAGTCACGAAATAAAATGTTCAAATATAATCAATATACTAGTTGTTCTCAGTTGAGTTGACTTCCATCTTTATAATTCATTATTCATTCTTTAACTTAAACTTATTTAAAATCCTGAACTAAATATGGCATCATCAAATCAGCCTATAGGAAATGTGGCGTTGGAAAGGAATTTGTGGTATGTGAAATAGCCTATACCACATTAGGAAAATTCCGTACCAATTATATTAGCACCTTGGTACATTTTGCCACTATTGGACGCAACAGTAAATATGTTCTTCTAGTTCTGTCAACAAATACTCATTTCTCTGATCATAAACGAGTATTGTACTCCTGTAGTGAAACGTATGCCTCCATGTCTATTGACATCAAAAACACTACTTTTAAAAATACTATTTGCAATGACTAGTTATAAGAGAAAGTAGTGTGGCACCGACAATCAGTCATAACAAAAAATGGAGGAACATTTAGGAAATCCAAAAAGTATTTAAGTAGATTTTTATTGAAAAATAAAATAAAATATTTCTGGGTGGACAATAACTAGTAAGATAGCTGAATATAATCCATAGGGAGAAACGCAAGCATAATTTTGATAAACTGTGTGGATATTTTGTGCATGTATTCAGATGACTTATACCTATGGGGACATCTAATCAGATCCAATACTCACCCTGATAGTAAGTACCTGAACACATTGAAGTATAATCGATTATCCAGACCACCTGTAAACGAAAATGTTTTCTTTATTTAGATTAAAAGTCTTTGACCCTGAACACTATTGCTATGTCCCCCTCCTTCTCTATGTGCCTTTCTTCCCCTATCCCTCTCTCTGTGCCTCTTTCTCTCGCTAGCCCTCGTTCTGTGTCTTTCTCTCTATCCTCCTCTCTGTCTTTCTCTCCCTATCCTTTACCATATTTTTTCTTGTTAGTCCCTATCTTCAGACATTAGGGTGTATCTGTCACTCAAGTTAATTGTCTATCAATGATAAGAGAAACAACCACAATACTTTTGATTTAAACACAACTATTGTTATCCAGGTATCATAAAAGCCAGCTCATTGATCTAGGATCAAGTTAAGGACTTGATGTTCTTTTCGCATCTGGCTTAGATTATTACACAATACAATTGCTAGGATTTAATATTAAGGTGTACTCAGCTAGTGCTATAGTTTGTCAGTCTTGAATAAGCACAAGGAGAGGTAATACTCTTACATTTGGTTCTTCTCTATATCTTGGAATGTGATGAGATGAAAAGCAGTTCATTTACCAAAAAGCTAGTACAAATTACTATAATGGTACTTCACTGAACCTAAATCCTTAAGGGTCATCATCAGCAAGTCATCCACATCATTTTAAAATTCTATTTCAAAATGGTGATTTGCTATAATGTGATGTGTTGTGATTTGAAAATGAGACTCAAAGATAGAAAGTGCTGAAGAAAAACTTGGGTTTTCACTTACCATTGCTCGATCTGACTTTTTTTCTCTTGCTTGATTCATTTAACAATTAATTTACCTAAAATGTGTATTCATGTGTAACTTGTTTAAAAAGTATTAATTCTTAAAATATCACAGCCTGAATAGAACTATTTCAAACAAAGAGCGCCATGGATTGCAACAAAAGTTATTTATAGATAATATTTGCCTTACCAAACATTTTCTTTAGGGAATCTCGCAGGCTTGCTATAGTTGCAGTTATGGTGGCCAGAGCTTTGATTATATCCTCTCCATTGTCTGCATACATTGCCTTTTGTGCATTAACACATGCCTGAATATAACAGGAGTCATAAGGATCAGCAATGAAGCATATGAGATATATATATGAATCTCTATTAATTTTTCTCTTTTCGTTAATGATAAGACAGAAGAAGTTGTCCCCCAAATCAGGTCCCTCCCCCAAGCACAAGACATGACCCAGCTGTTGTTTTAATCAGGAGGTGAAAGATTTCTAGTGATATGATGGTATTCCCTCTTCCTCACATCACCATCAAAGAAAAAGCGCCACATGGAAATTATTCTGTTAATAACTACGCAATTGTATGAATGTACTTACCACTATTCCAGGTGCAGCATTCTTCTCTATTTCTACATGGACAGCCACAAACCACTCATACTGACGCCCACCAGGGTAATGAACTTGTGTCATGAGATTTCTGGTCATGAAATTATTTTTAAACATGAATATACACACAAATCGGTGTTCCAGTATAAATGACCAAAATCATTACAATCAGAAACGAATAAATGATCATGGTTAATTTAAATGATATATTTGATTTATCAATATTATATATGTTGATGGGCAAATTACTTTTAATTTATCATAAGAATACAAGGAATATGACTATAGACATATTTTGATCTTTCTGTTCTCTAAGTGATGAATTGAATTTAAATTGAATGTAAAATATGACGAAAGACATTAAAAAGTTGCAATAAAAATGTATATTCTTTTACTATATCTGTATATACTATATAGGGCTTGCCATACCAAGGCATACATGTATAGTCATGAATAGTTAATGTAGATGTATAAACAAAGTTGTAATATTGAACTTTTGGTAAAGATTACCATTACCATTTCCATCTCTAAAACCTTAAAGATAATAGGGCTAAGTAATTGTCTTGGCCGTCATGGCCGGGTAAGGCACGCACTCCTACCAGTTCTAGGAACCATAGTCTCAGCATTGCAAGCATAGATATCACCGGCCTTGAAATCAAGAGAGGCCGGGGAGCCAGGCATGGCGGGTGTATATTGGTAAGGCCATTCCATTTTGGTGGTGAGAGAGGGGTGGCCGGTGTCCCGTGAAATGACCAATCATTTGCAATGATTGACATATATTAGACAATGGTGTTGCATCTACTCCATACCATAGTCGATTTTTAATACTAATACAATCATTGAGACAATCATAGATACAATCATAGATATAGCGGATTCTACACGACCATATATCAATACCGCCCGATATGAAAACTGCCCCAATATTATCATTTTGGGACAGAATACTATCCACATAATAGAATAGGTCAATCAATTGTGCCCCACTATATAATTTCATGATAATCGATAGGTTTTTCACTAATGTTACACAAAATATACGTGCAAGTTTTTACAATAGACTAGAGCTGGCATTGGTTGCGCTTCATCAAAATTATTCATCACTAAATAAATATAGGAATACAGCCTAGAGGAGGAATCCAGGAGAGCGTGTTGCACCAGGGAGTGGCAGTGGAGTCCTGAGATTGAGTTTAACCCTTACGGCTTGTCAGCCGGACACGGACACCCGTTCGTCCAGAGGTAAAGTGTTCGAAATATTTTAAAACTTTTATCCTTAAACGTTTAAAAGTGATTCATCAGACCCTGCTATTTCCTTCAACAATGCCTCAATGAAATATGGATTCCTTTGTATTACCTTGAAGCTTAATTAGCTATAGGTTACCACTCAGAGAAAGCCACTAGCCAGTGTGGGATGAGGTGAGAAAGCTAGCTATACTAGGGTGTGCTTTGTGCCATCCTCACTCCTCTTATTGTAGCAGTTAGTTTGACAGTAAAAATAACATCAATTTCATGTAATGTTACATTGAATTAGATGGCACACCCAGTCTACCCCAAATAGTTGTTAATGAGTCCAGATGACCCCCAATTCGTGCATATTGACCCCTATTTGTGCATCCTGAACCCCAGTTTTTACTGTGAATACTCATGTACATTGAATATACACCAACAATGTTAGTAGTAGCAATACATGTATTAAATTCCAAGACTGTGGTCTAAATGTATCTACACATATCTGAGGTCATCCTGATCAGTATATTTAGCTCATTTACTAAGAAGTATTGCTAACTTGTGACTTGTGACTCAACAATTTTATATTTCTCCATGAGACCATCAATTTACAACCGGCACTATCAATATCAAGCGATACCCTCCCACTCGGAAATCCCCAAAACATTGTGTATTTTAAGTACCTGTGTTAAGTTATGTGTGTGTTATGTGTAGAAACAATTTGTATCTGGTTTGGATGAGAGTAGCACATGTGGACTGAATTAAAAACTTATACTAAACAGATTCTTCGGCACCGGCACCCTTTGCAAAGAAAAGGTAAATGTCTAGAGGAGAAGGTTTTGACTGCTGAGCTTGGTTTATGGCAGTTAGTCCATCTTTGGGAGAACAAACAGTGCACCTGCGGCCCCAAAATAGAGGTTATTAATCCTTTTAGTCTCTCCCAAAGGCAGTGACAAATTGGGAAAAGTCACCACTCACACACTTCTGTGGGTGTTAATTCTATAATAACCGCATTACATACGTACTCAGCAATGAATGGTCTGATCAAAAGAAAAACGAATTAGGGGTTTAAGAACTTAACATTTACTGATAATGATCTGAATTAAATCAACAACAGAATAGCAAACATTACATTTTTTTATTACATGTCATTTGACTCTTCTGTATATAATGTTCATAATCATCTTTAAACAACAATGAGAATAGTAATTGATATTTACCCACAGGAATCGATGAGTTTCCAGTTGGCTAATATGAAACTCCGATAACTCAAAACTGGTTTCAGGCCAAGCAGAGATGACAATGCACAGAACGGCACTGCTAACTGTTTGGGGAGTATCTAAGACATCATAAGTTTAGAGTTATTTACGTGCAATTTCCAATATCTACAGGGGTTTTTCTCTGTTACAGTAGTAACTTTCTTTGGCCAAACACTGTCGGGAGATTATTAATACTTCAACAATACTAGTAGTGGAGGAAAAATGTGCTGCATCCAGATTACATTTATAAGCGAGGGCTTGCCATTGAGATTGAGACTTTAATCGGGAATTAAATTTTGGAGGATTTTATTTTGTCATGACCTCCAGCCTGTATTCAAGATAGGCTTTTAAACAGGTCTCAACTTATAATGGGCTAAATTTAAACGTTAGTAGGTGGCTAGAGCCAATAACAGTATTCGGGTCTGCAATAATTACCTTGGCAACTTTCTCATCCCCATCTTGCCAAACATAGCCGTTCACTACCAGGCTTAGTAATGTGTGTGCACGATGACGCTCTCCATAGCCATGGAGGTAGCCTGTATCCAAGACAGGGAGCTAGGAAAAGGAAAGCAATACCTGGACAGATATTATTTGATTGATAAAAAAGTCAATTGATAAAGATAGTGATGATGTAATTTGACATGGAAATGAATGGGGGAATATGATATGGTACGTTTTAGATTAATCATGTGTGAGGTAGTCCCAGAAAAAGTTTAAAATTATTCATTTTGAGATACCATCTTATCTAAAAAGATAGGATTAAGTGGTTTCCAACGAATTTCACGTTCAGGAAATCTAAAATGTTTTTCTTTATTTCATTTCTTTTTTAGTTTGAAAGCTAAGTTAGCAATATTTCTGGGTGGACAATTACTAGTAATGTAGCTGAATATAGCCCAGAGAATGACCTTAGAAACGCAAGGATACATAAATTTAACAAACTGGCCTGAAATTTGGTATGTAATTCATACAATTTCTTCTTCTCGTATTCGCATACAATTCCCATATGCCATATGTTTTGAGCATAGGCATACACAGTCCCTGGCCTTCTGGATGAATTAGGCCAGGTCCTCGACTTGGCACTTCTGCTTAAGCAGGGGACATTTCAGGAGGTGCTTCATTTCAGAATATCAATTTCATGAATTCTTCTATGACACATGACACATATCTCACCTTGTTGACCTTTCCCCGGAGAGTCTTCGAGGTGAGGGAATCCGCTAATGCTGCAGCAACATCTTCCCAAGGTTGGTAGTAAGTGGATAGTTTCTCCTGGGGATGATGGTATAACTCAATACATATTGTTTTTCAGATTAATGAAGTGCCAATATAGACTTAACAAATTAATGACCTCCAATTCGGACAGGGATCAGGCCCAGATGTGAATATATTTGCCTTACAACGTGGGCCTATTCACCAAACATTGTATTAGTACTCCACTGATCCATTTAGTCTCTGCCTTTTGGGAAATGTGAGAATAAAGAGGTGTAGTACCCACATAATAGAAAGGCATCATGAACCTTGGATTTTATTTGTATTTCATTAGATTCCTGGACTTCTGGTATCAGATTTATACTGTAATTTTCAAAAGTCCTCATAGCAATGTTTTTTGAGAGTTTAGTATTCTCAGTAGTAGCGATACCTGCACCAAATTCCAAGACTGTGTGGTAAATGTATCTATGGGTTTCTGAGGTCATCCTGAGCAGTACTTATTAGATGTCCTTATCATTTACCTCGGTAAACCGGATAAATATTTCTATATTTTTTATGCGTGACAAAAAAAGATATTCCTTGATGGATTTCTTGATAGTAAAGTAATTAGATATACTCCTTAGGATAACCTCAGATTGGCGTAGATATCTTCAGCACAAAATGTTGAAATGTAGTACGTGAAAATATAAAAAACATTCTGAGGAAGGATTTTTGAGGAAAAACAGTTGGAACAATATTATTATTTTGCAATCTGTGACTCATTCTTCTGTAAGATGTAAGCATAGCATATGTGACACCAACTTGCACACACATCAAACTAAGTTAAATTGAAGCCAAAATGCCTTTGAGGCATTGACTCAATGGTGGATTGACATAATCGCTCCACATTAATACAATTTCAACAAACAAACAAAGATATTGTATATATGGTCAGTTCTCACGAAAAGAGCACACAGGCAATTTTGGACTCTACATGAAAATCATTTTCTTGTATATGAATAAATATTATGTCAAACGATGCACCTTATATAGACCTTTGAGGGGACATATACTTTTATAGAGCTAAAATAAAAAATGGCCGCCCTATATGCTGAAAACTACCTAAATTACACACTTTTCTGGAGAGAAAAAATATATTTTGTCAAATAAAGTTTACTCAGCATTGTAAAAAATATCAAATGATTATAATATGTGTCTGTAATAATGCTTACACCTGTTGGCTATTCATACATAACAAATATAGTGTTTCAAAATATTTTCAATTTCTTTAAATTCACTTTTTGATTTGGGGAATTTTAACGTTGCCATCCCAACGCTCTTTTGAATTGGTTGCCAAAGGATGAAAAATAAATATTTAGTCAGAATTTGTTCATGGAATGTAATCTCCAACAACTCTATTTTAAATTGAAATATTGACTAATCAGATACTCGAAAAACTGTTTCAATGAGAACTGAATGATTAAAAAAAGGTCATGTTGGGGAAGTGGTAACGTTGCCAACCCAACGACATTCATTTCAAAACTGTGCCTAAACAATTTTAGATTATCTAATGAAACTTAGTCATTTTAAAGCATCTGTTTAGAGGTTCATGCCATAAAATTTTAAATTATTTCAATCTAACATTTTTTCTGCTATCTTTGGACTGAATTTAGCTGGTGTTGCCACCCCGATGCAGCAGTGGGGTGGCAACACAAAATAATGGTACAGAATAATTTTAGTTGAGACCAATGACATGTAATATAATGGGAAAGCTATGTCATTTTGCTATAAGAATCAATAAAAAAATATTGATTTTGAGAAATCATGAATATTAGACAAGGTATAGAACAAGGCCATGTCCTTTGATTTTAAGTGTCAAAATAATAATACGATTTTCAAATGTAGCTCCTAAAAATAGAAAAATGAAAAAAAAATCCAATTTTCAACCAATGTTTCAGTTGAAACGTTAGCTTAACAATAGAATAATTAACAAAAATATTGAAATCTAAAAAATGCTCTGCATTACCACTACCATGTTTATATCTAAAAGCATTGGTATGGCAACGTTAGAAAATGAATATCCCACCAAATGCACAGTTTTCAAAATTAGTGTTCCCAATTTTTATTTTGAACCCTTCAATATATGTACAATGATATGTGCAAATGGCAAAAAGTTTCAATGCATATATATATATTTAATATATATGGTCAATTCTATTTTTTTGGCGTCCATAAGGTTTTTACATAATATATTCATGGATATTGCTTTTAGACATGATTTGTACAGTTCATAAAATCCGCTATTGAAAATGCTACAATCCGAACCCTACTTTTGGGGGTCTAAAACAAATATTTACAATGCCAGCTTTGAAAAACCTGCTAAAATGGGTCATTTTTACAAAGATGTGCAAAAAAATAAGTGTTTCTCATGTGAAATGAATATAATGAATGTATATTTAGATCAAATGTGTAATAGTTCTGTAGCCAAAATACTTTTACATATCATATTATGCTTTCTGAGATTCTATTTAAATATCTTATATATTTTTCTGATAGGTATGTAATAGTCAACCCCAGGTATACCGTGCGTATGCCTAGATGTTGTCTTCTCAATCTTATAATTATTATAAAGGTTGTACAGGCGAATATGTATCCATATGATAGTAGAACTACTCTAGTTTTGAAGGAAACCAGAAAAAATGATCAATCTATCACCATTTTCTGCTTATCAATGACATAGTAAAGGGACATACCCTATAGTCAACTTTTCTGCATACCATGCGTATGCATTATGTATGTCCATATCTCAGCAGATTTACATATTTAACTTTAGACATGCATACATTAGTTGGACCCTTATTCAAGGTAATAAACATCTCCCATTTATGTTGCCAAAACACATTTAAAATAATCATCAACACTATTAGAAACATGCCATGAGTATGCATATACCGTGCGTATGCCATTATTAGAGAATTGGGACATATCAGACTATTGTACTTCATAATTATTCATAAAAATATGAATAAATGTTAAGACGTCTTTGCGGCTTTAGATAAGGGCAATAAGGAAGTTCTATAGATGGTATTTACCCTACTCAGTGTCACCCATTATAAAAGTGTATACCTGAGTCGTCAACATTTTCATGAAGATGCCCAAGGACAATAAAATGAGATTGAACAAAATTCAATTGAATATTCTTCATTACCAAACTATTTTCTATCACATCCAGGCCACCCTCATGAGCCTATGTACTGACTGCTCTTGTATGTTTCATAGAATACATTATATAAAACCTGTAGAAGGCGGCATACTCACGGCATATCTTCTTTATTGCAATAACTATTCAGAATTTGTAAGTATTATAACCACTTTTAATGCAATGAGTCAATCTAGAATCTTTCTTGATAGTGCCAAGTTCAAATAAGAGTTGTATAAGCTTCAAAGATGTTTCCTACCAAAATAGTCATGCATGCATATATATGCCTGAATATGCATACCGTGCATATGCCTAGAATGAACGAGAAATTCACATTGGAAATAAATATCTGGTTCTTGTAAGTTACAGAAAATTATATCACATAGGGGCCACGCTAAAATAGTTATCCATAGAATTCTATACTGTTATCAATTGCTCCCTGAACTTAATTAATCAGTAAACTAATTGTTTTTCTCATTTGTTATACCGTGCGTATGCCTTAGGAAAAGAGTTTATAAAGTATTGAAAAAGTCTCTATACTTCTTCTCAACTTTAACAATATATGATAGACACTCCCACCTACAAGGAAAAGCAGGCCAATGATTATCCATCATTGATATTGTAAGGTTAGACACAACTATGTAATATATACTCAAGATAGATGAATTCCACAAAGAAAGTCACCCAGATTCGAATCCATAATTACTATCTAAAAATAATTCAATCAGAAATCTGTAACTTTGGGATAAATATATAATATATCTATTTACCACATCATGATAAAAGAAATCAAATTATGCATAGACATATTTAGTAAAATTAGCTAGATCTTGAATAAATCCTATAGCATACGCACGGTATATGTACATTGGACTTCACTTGCCCCATTGCCTATAGCTCAGTTAATATCCAGAGATAACCTTACCAATTTATGCAGAAAAACCCTTCAAAACATCTAGTTTCATAGTATAACAAACATCACTATATCAGACCTATTTGAAAAATGACCATTTTTTACCCCACTGGACGCCCAAAAAATAGAACTGACCATATATATATATATATATATATATATATATATATATATATATATAAAGGGGTCGAATAAAAAATATGTTCAAACAAAACACTCAATATAGTTGAGCACTACATACCACCTGATTCTCAAGCAGAAATCCATGGGTCTCAGAAATGAAATAATCCCTTAGTTTGGGTATGCTCTCCATCTTATACACCTCTTGTTTGGAGGAGGATCTGTCAAAGTCTGTTGAATGGAGGTGTTTAAAAGGCTCCAATGTATGCTCCCTCACCTAATATATGTTTTATGGGATACTCTCGCATGTAGCCTATACAAATGAGCCCACATCAATGCTAGCAAATAATGAGTCGATTCATCAAAAAGAGTCCCATGTCGGCAACTTTCATTTTGAGATATAGGGCTCCAAAGGTGGTATAGAACTTTTTCGGTCGAAAACTTTTTTTCCCGTAATATTAATCTTTATTATGTTTTTTTTGAGACTGGAAAATATTTTGTACCAAAAACAATAATTTATGCTTCATAACGGCCGGTAAACATTTTCCTAACATGGTTGGATGGGTTTAAACAAAGGAGCCGAAGGCTATTTTTCACTTAATTAAAAATACATTGTTTGTTTGTGTCATTATGGGCAAATTAAAATCTAGGATTTTGTCCATTTCAGATGTAACTGCCGATTGTTTAACGGCGGGCCATGCATAGACCAGTTCACTGTGGAACAGCGCATCTCTCATCGGTCGGAACATGACCAAATCCATCGAGGTAATTTCAAAATAATGTTTTTCTCTATTGCCTCATTGCCCATACATGCATGTATAATACTCATTCAGTATTTTAAGCTGTAGCTTGTTAAATAATGAGGACACGTGCTACCCAATTACATAGGATAACTAATTACGTAGGATAACTGTAGGGACTCAGACTAAGATTGGTGTCGGTGATATTAGTCAGTCACAAATTCATTTTTACATTATTGTTATACTGTCGTTTCAGATGAGCTCGACATGGCACTCTTTGGTGTTTTCAATACTGTTACTGACAACAGTGATCGATGCAGTCCAACCAAGAAGGGGCGCCAGTGGAAGGGAAAGGGAAAACACCCAAAGAGCCACTACAGGATGCATAACAAGCCTATTTGCAAAGCTACCTTTAAATTCCTTTACAAGTGAGTATTATCATGAATCTTGTTGTGCCCATTAATACTGAACATTAGATAGCTATTCATAATAACATGATTATTTGCTAAGAATCAATATTTTGGTATTGTCATTTTAAGATCCTGCATTATGTTCAATTTCTTCCTTTGCCAACGATTAAATTATTATTAATTATTTTTTCTATTTCTTTTCTCTCTCTTCACTTCTAGGATTAGCCAAAACTTGCTGACAGTTTTGCTAAAATCCTTTGCTGAGGATGGTCTGGTCACTCGTGCACGACAGGGTGGTGGTCACCGTGCTGTCAGGTCTTTGCCAATAGATGACCTGAAGAACACTATCAACTTCATCACATCTTATGCCGAAATACATGCTCTTGTCTTGCCAGGCTGAGTATCTTCTCACCACAGAGACGACATCTTAATTCTCCCCTGCCGTTCTACAAAAGCTGAAGTTCATCGTCTTTACACACAAGCCATGCAAGAGACTGGCAATAGGGCTGTTGCCTACTCCACTTTTGGTCATTTATGGCGCAAGTATCTTCCTAAAATAGTCACAAGTCGTCCCATGACAGACCTCTGCTGGGAGTGCCAGCGTAATAACAGAGACATTTCTTGTAGTAGTAATTTACCTGAAGTTGTGAAAGCTGCCAAGTTAAAGAAACAGCAGAAACATTTAGACACTGTAGCAGACGAGAGAACTCTTTATCAGAAATATTTTGCTGATGCAAAAGAAGCATACAGAGACAATGGTGAACCCCCCTTGGCAAACATGCCCCTTGCTCATGTGACATTCGAGTACATCTCAGTTTTGACTTTGCACAACAAGTGCATTTACCTTCTTACCCGATGCAACCAGGTCCCCTTTATTTTCTCACCCCGAGGAAGGTAGGCCTGTTCGGTATTTGCATGGAAGGAATGCCTAGACAAGTTAACTACCTTATAGATGAGAGCCATTGCACCAGTAAGGGGTCAAATGCAGTTATTTCTTATCTGAATCATTACTTTGAAAACTATGGTCTGGGGGAGAAAGATTTAGATCTTAACTGTGACAATTGTAGTGGCCAGAACAAGAACCGGTATGTTTTGGCCTATTTGATGTGGCGTGTCCTTACTGGAAGCACAGGTCTATTACACTTAACTTTTTGATTACTGGGCACACTAAGTTTGCCCCTGACTGGTGCTTTGGTCTCTTGAAAAAACAATTTCGTCGGGACAACGTTTCTTCTCTTCAGCAATTAAAAGACAGTGTGCAGCGCAGTACGCCAGGGGGGGTCAACCAGGCCCAACTTGTAGGTGATGAAAGGGGTACTGTTTTTGTTCTATTGTACGACTGGCAGGCATTCCTGTTGTTACACCCTTGGGGGTATAATCTATAAATGTTCCTAAATTATATGAAAGATCCTGGGGAGCTAGAATGAACACTTCCAAGTCGGTTTAGTCCTGAATCTAGAGTGTCTGGCATTACCCATAACTCATTCTTTATTGCTGTGGCTGATACTGCTACGCCACCTAGCGGTATAACATAATGCCCCCCTCCCCCCTTAGAATGCTACTGCCATAATTATAATCTATTAATAATAAAGTAGCATTCCTGATGGTCGGATACAGTGGGGACACGAGATTCGACCCCCTGGAAAATTTTGAATAAATTAGATAAATGATTTTCCGAAAGTCTTTTACCCCCCAATATCTACTGAAGTTCTGAAATCTTACCCCTGTCTGGTTGTAGTTACATCTAGATTAACCAGATACATTTTAGAATTTCTTACTAACCCTATTTTAAATTCTCATACCTCATTTGAAAATAACGAAAATTACAATTACAACCATTATCAAACACAAATACAGTAAACGGCAAAGTAACATTCTCTGGCTTCTGCCACTTAATTTAATTAAATTGAAACAGAGATAAAGAATTTTTGTTGAAACCTTCTAATAAAAATAGGTAGGTAAAAATAGGTACCAAAATACCAATAAATATAACTCCGACTTACATTGACATAGTCCAAGTAAATTCAAAGTTTTGAAGATATTGAATTCATACCAAAAATATGTATTCCAGCATGGTTATTCAGTCTGCTTGCCTAAATTTAGTAAACGCCAAAATTTCCATTTTCCATATTAAATTCAAGTAACAAAAGTGAAAATTATACAACATACGTTATGAGCACATAGAGAACTACGGAATCGATGTAATAATGCAGGAGTTCACCAACATCAGCAACAGCACAAAAATGACATACGCCCATACCCCTCAAAATTCCAAGGTGCATTCCCCTTTATATTTGCAAAGAAATTTCTGAAATTGTATATATAATTTTATGAAGCTTATTAAAAGAAAGAAATTTGAATTGCACATCGATGCAGGTGATACCTGCATGTAAATAAAACCAGTTGAATGTTGGGTCCACTCACGCCATGAAGTCTTTAGGAAAGTTCCCTATTTTTACTTGTTTGGTTTCAAGGTTCCAATCGGAACAAATACAGTATGCAATGGTGCCAGATTGAAGTCCTAATTCGCCCACCAGAGTGTTTGACACATATCGTTGTTTGCTTGCAACTACTTATCGGTTGTCCAACGATAGCACCGCTCTCTCTGCCAGCCGGATCAGCAAGGGTTCGGTCTCGGCGCAAATTAAAAACCTCATGCCAGTCTAGGGTAGTTACATTCCAAGTCGGTAGGCGGGGCCAGCGCCGGCCGCACAGGTTCCCCTGGCGTGTATGCCGCGCATCAATATCTCCCGCCCGGTCTTGCGACCCTAATACGGACTCGAGCCAAGCAGTGAGTTGCCACGCCCAACGCCTATCCAACATCGAGCCCATACTAGCCGACTGGAAAAATACTCCTAGCTGACCTTAGCAGGGTGCTTAGAGACCTGCCCTTATAAGGGTACCAACTGACGAGACCAACTCCAGTAAGCAAATGCAAAATCGCACCAACACCATGCAATACTATATTTTATTTTGTTGGGTATTAATGTAACACCGTCCCCACGGCGTGGCCTGTCTTATTTCAGGTTGTGACCAAATCCCTGTAATAGAATTTATGGAGTATTCAATAACCTTTTTTGTGACGTAAAAATCTTTATCAAAAGGTAAAAATTTCGTACTTTTTAATTTTTGCAGACTTCTATATTATATTTTATTTCCTATATAAGGCTTGATAAGACTCCACCATCAACTCAACACATATTTGATATGTGTGGTCTCCAAGATTGCAGATACCAGACAGATGTAAGCTCTGATGAACAGTTTACAATTACCAAAAATGATACTACAGAAATGCACCTGCTACTACTTGTTATCGATAAAATTTTGACTTAATTTTGTTATGGACTTTTGGCAATTTCACCAAAGAAAAGCACATACATATGTCACTCATGCCCCGCCAAAACCAGGCAAACATGGCCCACATCAATCTCAGACTCCAATTCCCTTACTCAAATATGATATAGCAATTAACACTAAATTAATACCATATTAAGAATTAAAGAATTGAAAAAAATTAGCACAATCAAATCAATACATCTGGGAATTTGGGAATATTGATGAAAATATTGATTGACAATTGCCAACCATAATAGTTTTTTAAACATGTAATACAAAGGTCAAAATTGATGACCAAGAATTATGCGTGGAAATCTACCACTTAGCATGACTCAAATTGCACATTCAACTCTGACATAAAATACCCTCCTGACAATAGCCATAATACAGGGTAAAATAGGGTTAAAATATATGAATAGCTCACTAAAATTCAAACCATGCATGAATATAGTGTAGAATTCGCTGTATTGGTTGTAAAATTATTGTCTATTCAATATGTTGTAGTGATAGAGTTATCCAACCAGTCTATTGTCTGTTTTGTTGTAAGCACCAAAATATTGAAGATATAAAGTCATATTGTAGGTAGATAGGAGGAACATATCCGCAATAATGGCAGCATCCTAAAACTGTTTAAATTTTGAAAATTGATCCAGAATTGACGTTGTAATGGCCGAATCCAATAGATCCTATTATAAAGTCTATGAGAGTGGTAGCATTCGTTGAAGGTTGTGTTCATGCGTTGCCATGGCGACGTCGGTATATCTCCGTGGCATACGCACGCCCATATTTCCACTCACACATGCTCCCTGGGAGCCTTGGGTGGAACAAGAGAGAGACGAGGGGTGTTCCACATTATAACCTTAGGCAACTGAGTCAGAGAAATGGCCACGGCCACGTTATAATGTTCCCATGGCAACGCCTGCCCCATAAGAAACGCCCGCCGCATACTGGTGTGAGGAGGCCTGGTATGCACAACTAGGCTGTAAGGAAAGTCTAAAATCCATGGGAGCACTAGGTGTTATGTGAGAGAGTTGGGGGAGTTATTTCAGCCCGATCTGCATTGCTACAGCCTTAGTCCTATACAGGAGAGAAATGGAGCTATTTCACACAACAAATCCCGAATGTTTGTTTAAATAAATTGTCAATTTCCATGGCCTCCTCTCTTGAAACACATCACAGACACTCACCCAATAGAAAATCGATTCAATCCAAACTTTGTGATGAGCATTTCGATTCCAAGTAAATTGAATAAGTATGTATCCATATACCCATGCTCTCCTTCCAGTATATATATTAGAGCATGGGTTGAAAGAAGTACATGGAGATATATGTATTTTGGAGGGCCGGGGCCCCCATTCCTAATGACTCCTTTCCATTCCTAGGATAAAAATTGTCAATTCAACTCTAGGGTGAAAGCAGATGGTTTTTTCCTTCACCCCTGTGTGTTCTACTCATTCCAGAGTGAGTCTATATATATCCCCAAGCCAGTGACTCAGAATTATCCTCACTCAATCCATGAGCTGGTATGCTTGGGGAAGGCTAGGGCCTATATGTCCATAGTAGCATCCTAGTTAGAGGAGCACCTCTTCAAATGCTCCTAACTTTGAATTTTGTAAATAATTTAGAATAAATATCGTACCAAAATGATCTTATAAGGGTTCTCCACCAATGTTACACCCTTGGGGGTATAATCTATAAATGTTCCTAAATTATATGAAAGATCCTGGGGAGCTAGAATGAACACTTCCAAGTCGGTTTAGTCCTGAATCTAGAGTGTCTGGCATTACCCATAACTCATTCTTTATTGCTGTGGCTGATACTGCTACGCCACCTAGCGGTATAACACTGTCACCTTTCTCCAAATCTTTTCCAGGTATCAAAGGGTATCATCATTTTGAATTTTCTAGTGACAAACCTGGTGTTATTTCTTTCAGGCCATTTGTAGGCCCTGAAAATAGTGGTACTTTTAAAATGCTTACTGTTGATGTGGGTGATGTCCCTCAGGATAACCCACCCATTGTACCTTCTCCTGGACTGTCTGCATACAGACAGTGGTATCTTTTTAATTCTATTCGTAATTTTTGTACCGAAGAAACCAAAGACATTATGTGCCCCAAACCAACTGTACCTGTAAGAAGGGCCAGGGAGGGGGGGATGGCTACATTGTACAGGCTCCTGCAGTCGCCCCAGTAAGAGGTAGAGGGAGGGGAAGTGGAAGGGCTAGAGGAAGAGGGAGGGGTAGAGGAAGGGGAAGGGGAAGGGACAGGGAATCTTCTTCTGACGAATCATTACAATTAGGTGGTGATGAATCTTCTGAGGAGGAGGAGGAACCTCAAGCTAGGGGTAGGGGTAGGGGTAGGGGTAGGGGTAGGGGTAGGGGTACAGTAAGGGGAAGGGGCAGGGTAAGGGAATCTTCAGAATCTTCTTCGGATGGGGAGGTTGCACCTCCTCCAGCAAAGAGAGGTAGGGGGAGGGGGAGGGGAAATGTTGAGCAACGCCGGCCAGGGAGGGGTAAAGGGAGGGGGAGGGGTAGGGGTAGGGGTAGGGGCTGACTGCTATTTTATTGATTTTATTACTGATTTTATTACTGATTTTATTACTGGTGAATACTGTTGTACATTTTGTTTTGTTAGAATGAATAGGTGTGTTATCATGTATATATTGCAAGCACTGCACCGAAGAATTTTGTACAAAATTATTATACTCATGTTAACAGGGTAATAAAATAAAAAATATTAAATGAAATGCACTGATTTTTTTATATATTGTGGCCCTACTCGTCTATAATACCTGCCCCAAATCTGAGAAAAATCCAATCATATGAACTGGTCATTTTGCATGACGACGCGTCCAACATAAATCCCACAAAAGTCTCCTAGAAATGTATTTTGCCCAAATTTCACCCAATTTTCATCGCGCGATAAAATAATAAGTTACTAAGTAAATGAACTGAATTTGGTATATTTTATGGCTATGGTAGTTAGTAAAGTGTGTCCCAAATTTCATAGAAATCACTTGATAACAAATGCCCGTAACCAAGGATGGCGCGCCGAAGGTCACTCGCCGAACTTTGACCGGCTGTATCTCAGTTTCCGGCTCCTCCAGTAACTGCGTCCCTTAAATACTCACCGCAACCATAGAAATATACCTAATTAGCCTAAAATTAAGCTCTATACATCATTGGAAAGCTCTTTCCTGCTGCTTACCCATCCAATAGCTAACTCCAAAATCGATTTTGCCGACATGGGACTCATTTTGATAGATCGCATCTGATATTGTTAAAGTAATAAATTGTAACTTTGATTAATGATATGGTTTAACATAAGGTGGGTCTGCATATTTCCACTATAGCGACATATGTTTGTTCTTAGTGTGAGATAGCGAGGGTTGATGGTAAGGGATATACATAGAATTTGCATTGCCCACTGTTTGTCATGAACATGTTTGAAACATGATTTTGTACTATTTCTGAACTGGGCTTGTTAGTGTCTCTAAATCCATCGGCTAATTTTTGCTAGGCATGTTTGATGCTGCCATCGATTCCTTCTTCCTCAAGCATCACAGTTCATATCCCTAACACCAGGATGACCTGAGTTCAGGGAAATACCACCGGGTATGTTATGGACTGCCACTGACTTTCCCTGCATCTCGTAAACAAACATGCGCTATTACACTGCCATCGTTCTCATATTGAAGGTAGAAACTCCGGGTTTTCACTTTCAAAAGCTAACAAAATACAGAATATAATCCAAAAATCTTAATGTCTGCAGTCGTCTTATGGAGGCTCGATAAGACTGACTGCAGACCTTGCCAGGCAAAACAACTGAGAACTCTTGAGCTGCCAGACCATAAGTCTAGGTTTAATTCCTGTCTCCCATGTCTCCCCAGTTGGTTGCGACAATCCCACATCATTTGTACCTTTAGCTATTTCCGTCAAAATAACAAATACAGGCACTACAAACTTAATCTTACTAAACTAACCATGCAAAGCACTCCTACCCTAGCGCGGATATTATTTATTATAGTTATTATTCATGAAGCCATGAGGCTACATCACTACTAATTGAAGAGAATAATTATGTCTCCATTCAGCCATCCAGTTCGGCCACAAGCTTCGGTTCTCATTGTATTGATATGAAAAATACAAGAACTACAGAAACCTTACCTTCTTGGATTATAAGTGCTTTTACTTAACACCTTCTTTGTTAATAGATATCGAAAGAGCTTGAAATAGGCACCACCATATTCATAATTCTACACAGATATCATTATTGTTATTATTGTAAATGTTTGGCCGTAATAGTAATAAAAAAAATTAGGTAATCACATATTTAATAATGGTTCATTTAACCCTGCCATGGAAGATCACATCCCCCCACCCCCACCCTCCCATGTTGTATAAAGACCCAGCAAGGATTATATCATGCACATACCTGAGTGAGACAGCAGCGTAGGAATCGTCAGTTGGGGGATGGTCAGAGGAGGGCAACAGCCACAAGGCGGGTAGAGGTTGATTAGAGCCTTTATAATGTTGAAGATTACTGGACTTGAATAGTACTGAATTCTGCAAAATCTTTATTAAGGGGGTATTTTTGCAATTAAAGTCAGCAAAATGCTGGAAAAGGGGGTATTTTCTACTCACTTTGTGGCACAGAATAGCCTATAATTATGACAGAAACTCCGCGCCACTTCTGTCCACATGAATCAAGATTCAAGATATCAGACAAGCAAATTTCCTATTAGTCTCGTTTTGCCAGGATCTTAGGTGGACTCATTAAGTTATAAACGCCTACCTTTGAGGTTGTTATAGTATAGCCTCACTGTAGAAGTTCTCCTGTGGTAAGCGCTCTTAATAGTAAAAATGGATTGTGCAACTAGTAGTTGGAGTGGTGCCTCCTGCATGTTCTTGGTTGATTGTGAAGCCTTTATTTGTCTTCCCCTTAATGTTCCTTTTCCTGTACTGCCTCACCTCATTAATAATATTGTTAGCCAGGAACCCTAATATTTAACAAAATCAGGTAAGATTCATTCCGTTTCTTAGCATACATTTTTGTTTTGCCACTACTCACTTTGTACTGCCACTGGGGCCAGTATGGCCTTTTCTAACAAAATATATTATGTTCTTAGGACTCGGCAAGTGAGTGAATTAATTTCGTTAGGTTATGTTGCATTTCATCAGGGAAATAACATCAATTTAATGTAATACGGGATGAAGAGACCTATATACTGCCCCAAATAGCATTTCGCTTCATAGTTACAGTATTCCTGTAGATGGTGCCACCATGACACTTTCAGTATAGGCAAAGATTTAGTGTTGTGGTTCACTTAGGTATACTTCATAAATGTAGCTGCTCTAACGTTTTGGCCTGTACAGAGGTGCAGGAGGGTTTTACTTAAGCAGGCAAAGAGGATTCGGTGTCCCTGACTGTACATTTTATGAAAGGAAATCTCACAGGAACACCATACAGCAACATGAGACTCAGAGCAAGTGGTGTGTGGGCCATTCCCATTTTGTAGTCCTCCAGGCGGTATTGGTGATGTCTTTTTATATATAGTGTTGTTTTTGATTCCTCTCTTCTGAATACAATCACTCCTTATATTTAGATCTCGTTTCTTTAGCATAGTTTCTCTTTGGTCCTAGCACAGAGTGTATGTATGTACAACGTTTACTCAACTTAAGTTCACTGCATGTATTTTCGCTCTTAGATATTGATCTGCGGTGTAATGGTAATCGTTACTACTTCTATTTACTGTCAATCTATCAATAAACAATTTGCTTAAACAACATTAAGATTATAAAAGATTCTTATCTATATTATGTTCTAGCTTACAATTTCATTGTTTCCAATGTCTTTATTTTTCTCTTAAACGTTCATCATTATAATCATGGACTTACAAGCTATAAAAAGCATACATTTCTAATTAATATAGAAAGGATAGAATAAGGAATCCTTTTCCTGTTTTTATTTTTGTTTTAATTCTTTTGATCCAAATTTCACGAATTTTCCCTTTCCAACAATTCCTTTTTCTGTACTTTGCCATTTTATCTACTCATGGTATATTTTTGTTTTGATTTTGAAAAAAAATCTTTAGGGAGGTCATTCCATATCTTTGACATTTGGAAGAAAATTTTAAATAAATGTGAAATTTCCTTGCATCAAGTAAACTGAATGGTTGCATTCCTAATCTAATGTATAAGTGGGGCTTAGGGTGTTAAGAATTAGCCTCGGGATGCCCCTGAAAACATATATATCCACATACCCCCATAGCTCAATATCCCTCGGTAACTAATTCCTTTAGTCTCGTTTTGCCAGGATCACATTTCCCAGCTTTAATGCGGTCTAAATATGGCTGGAACAGAAGATAAGGATAAGGCAGGAGTACCTACCCGCCCCTCCTTCCCCCCGTCGAATCTAGCAGAACCTCTATACCCCAACAAAACAAGTCTGTAATCAAAATCAAAATCCCACAAGGTCTCACAAGGAAGAGTGAATACTAGTTTTAGCTCAGCCGCACTCGCAAAGGCTAAACAGATCCATGATTGAAATGGTCCCGTTACATATTTGACTGTCAAAGTCATTAGTTTACCTGTTTTAGCAAACCGGTCACTATTGCTTCTCTACCTACAACCAATCAAAAACCCAAATATATGGGATATCTTACAGGAAAATGAGTCACAAGTCACAGAAAAATTATATATGTTGCAAATGTTTCAACTATTGATTAATATCAACATGTCCCCCATCTTGAATCTTCCATCTTGATGGCGTTATTGGACTATACAACCTTTAGAAGACTTTTTTTTTTATTCAACATTTTTATACAGCAAGACATGACTATTTGTCAAGACCAAAGCTCACAGCATCTTTAATGATATTCTGCCTGGCGCTGTGTCTAGTGTGGTTTTAACTAACTAGGTGCATGGCTATATAATGTAACTAAAAATAGGAACTAATAACATCGAAATGATAGTATCTATCAACATATGGGTCAGATTTTCAGAAAATGTACAATTCGTCTTCACCAATCCTCTCAAATAGCCCACATGTAAGACAGAAATGAGCTTCAAAATGCAGTTTAACATAACAGAAGTGATACTTTAAATCAATGCGATACCATATACTCAGATACACCCGGTATTCTTCCTTTTTCAGCCTAATTTAGGAGAATTTCCTAAATGTGTAGAGCTGCCAATTGTACTTTGTCTGAAAATCTGACCCATATATACTGTGCTGTTGTTGTGTGTGTGGTTGCGGTTGTGTGTGGTGTGTTTTGTGGATCTGAATGTTTAATAACGTAATATTTTAGAAGTGAGAACCAATTTAAGTTCGTTAATAAATATGTATTTCATCATTCATGACAAAACATAACATTATTGCAATAAGTGTTCAAAGAATACGTACGGTAATGAATATGTTCGACTGACAGTCATTATATATAGGCCTAGTCAATGATATCATCTTTTTTTTTTTTACTATTTTCAACATAATGTTGTTATGTTATTGTGATGTGTTACAGGAAAATGAGTCACAAGTCACCAAAATGATATTTTTCAAAGTGATTAATTGATGATTTGATGATGAAGTCCTCTTTGCAGGAATGTACTCATTTCCAGGGTATCTAATGACCCTAATAGCTCAAAATCGTACTATAAACAACGATCCTATAGCTACGATTGTGTAGCTATAGGATCGTTGCTATAAATATTAGTTCCAGGCGCGGGAAGACAACACAGTGCTGCCCTCGTGTGGCTACCTCTACCCGTTGTAACGTTACTGGCTTGGCAGCGTCCTTGCTCAGTGATTGGCCTTTTCCCACTAGGCTATCCATCTCCGGGTAAGAATAGCGGCAAATGTCGTGTCTCGTGGTTTTGGGAGTTTTGGGTATATTTTGGAATGGGAAAGGTAACTAAAGGCGATAAAGGAAACTTAGTGGGTGAAGAAAGGTAATTAGAACATTTTGCTATATGGATATGTTCGTCTGAAATGTTTACCGGTACCGTACTGCTCCTGGCTACCATTAGCCTAATAATAGGCTAATTTGTCTTTTGAACTACCACATTTCGTTGGAGATTGGAGTTGGAGATTTAGAGTCTCTTCGGTCGGGGAATTCGATCCATTCAAACTGTCTGCTTTATTGACTGCTTATAAATTCCTCCCACTCCCTAATAGTTCATTTAAATATATTCTGTTAGGAATCCTGTTTATTCACAGCACCCCCCCCCCCCCCCACACACACACACACACATATGGATTTAGGACGACATGCTCGTTCTACCCTACGGACACAGCAACGCTTATTCAACGCTTATTAAGCACTGCATCCAGTGCTTAATAAGCGTTTTTTGACCATCGAAAATGATACAGTTATTAAGGGCTGCATTTGCAACGCTTATCAAAGGGGTATATATGGGTCCCATTTTGTATGACTGTGTCTGAGTGTCGCAAGATAAGAATTTTTTCCATGTCCCATGTCACTTTTTAAAACAATTCAATGATGTCTTGTGTCACTTTTTAAGCAATACATTAATTAATACTAACGGTCGATACAATGTCGTGTGTCACCTGTTAAATAAATCAGTGTGTCTCATGTCGATTTTTAATACATTTCTCAATGTCGTGTGTCAAATTTTATCAGCGTTTTGGAAGCTGTGTGTGTCGCACGTTAAGGGGACCGTGTCGCCCGTGATTTAGCGGCCGTGTCGCGTGTCAATCGTGTCGAATTTTACCCATATGTACCCATTATCAAGCACTGCACTGGCAACGCTTAATAAGCACTGCATTTGCAACACTTATTAAGCACTGCGCTGGCAACGCTTATTAAGGACTGTATTTGCAACGTTTATTAAGCACTGCATTAACAACGTTTATTAAGCACTTCATAGGGCTTAATAAACGTTTATTAAGCACTGCATTGGCAATGTTTATTAAGCACTGCATTGGCAACGTTTATTAAGCACTGCATTATCAAACTTTATTAATTACTGTATTATATTTAACTAAAAAACGCTGCATTTCGTCAACGTTTTATAGGGGCTGCAATTGATGCGGTTAATGGGATAATGGCTTTATTTCATTCAATCATCATTTTGGTTCATTCATCCATAGTCATATTACATGATTAACTGGTTGTCTTTGACGGATTCCATGCCCTCAAAGTTTGTGCCAATTCCTGTTCTCAGGCATTTTTCTTGTCTTGTTCTTAGATGCATGGTGATTTTTCTTCAACTGCAGCAGTACAAAAGCATCCAACAAAATTCTGAAAGAAAGATCATTTAAATTATTGAAACATGAATAGAGATGAAGTTTAAACAGAAAACACACTTACAAATTACGTTTCCTATATTTCACTCCCTATTAGATCGTCCTGGGAATCAGTACAATATTCTCAAATGGATTGAAATTGTTACTACACCATTTACAACCAGAATGGCTAGACAGAGTATCTATGGTGTGTCTGAATATCTGGCTGAGGAGTATGTACAGAGCTGTACAGGGTGCGTGTGTCCATGTCTGCTGCTCAAAGGGAAATGTGACTGCACTGAGATGGTGGACGGTGGTCACAGAAGTGGTCAGTTACATGGTAGAGTGTAATATGCTGAGGTCTCCCACTAGGGGACGGGGCAGCACCACCATCGTTTTGAGTGTCCAGCCATGGGGAGGGACCCAGGGGTGGGACATGCTTTACCCTGTGACCATGCATCTCTCTACTGAGTTGGCCAAACCCATGTTCATTTTAGCAGAAATCTGAATGAATAAAATAATTCCCACACCACACATTGCTTATGTTCCAAACTCCTTTCAAAGACTCTTAATACTGGTATATTTAAAACTAAAATCTCTACCTGGATCCTACTATAAAAATTATACATGTGCTTACATTGTTCCTGGATATCAGTCGTTGAATGATGGTTGAATATATATGGGGAGCTTGCATCCAAAGATGAAAGTCTACATCAATATTGAAGTCTAGGATTGAAGTATCCTTTATATGTCATAAGGCATTGATTAACAATTAACTTAACAAAATGAATGAATGCTAGAGTATATAGCCTAGCTACCAACAGGGTAGGGAAGACCCCCTCTTGAATCCCAAATCCCATTTTTTATAAGTGCAATTTCCCGAATCCCGCAGGTTTTCAATTTGCAATCCCGTTTTTCTATTTCCAAACCTTACCTGGGAAAATTAAATCTGGCTTTGAATCCCTTTCCCGAATCCCATAGGCCCTTGTGAATCCCGAATCCCGACCTAAAATAGGCCCCAATCCCGGTTCCCGAAAAGGTATTCCCTACCCTGTACCAAGTGCCCAGTGTTCCTGAGTATACTGAGACACTTAATAGGTGAACGTTGCATTGAGCAACGCTTATTAGATGGATATTTTATGCTGCAAATGCAGCGCTTAGCTGCAGTGGTGACGAGTGCTTAATGAGCTACTACTGAGTGTTGGCAACGTTGCCAGCGGAAATTAAGCGTCCAGCAACGCTTATTAAGCGTTGTGTGTCCGTAGGGTAATAGGCCTGTTCCACTGGTCGGAATAAGCCTTACGTCGCAATCGGTTTTACCAATGAAACATTGAATCGGTTTGCATCGGTTTGGCGTGCACAGGGTGATCGAATGTTTTTATTCCTACCAAACCAAACCAAACCAAGGGGGGTGTGGGGGGGGGGGGGGCGTTTACCTGTGCAACATGTCGGTTCTTATTGGCTCGGAATAAAATAAAGAAAACAAATTCCGACCAAAACGTAGGGGCTCTGAGGGGGATTCCGAGTGGATTCCGAGGGAACTGAAGGGCTCGGAATGGGACCGATTCGTGCCGAAGGTTTTTTTGCTGCAGTATATAAGGGTGGCATGGGCGTGGTCAATCAGTCAACCTCTACAGACCATAGAGAGCACATCAGTCATCATGAACGTGGAGGCGATTGCTGTTTCGGCAGCACTGCTGACAGCAGCAGTTGTCCCCATGTCATTAGAAAAAAACAGATCGAGGAGAAGAAAAAGAGGAGGACACATAGCGTTTGGTCAAGACAATGGTTTGGAGACAGGAATGACAGGAAAAAGCAGAATACAGTGTACAAATTCCAGCTGAGGTTGAAAGAGGTATGTATATTGATATTTGTTTATAGGGGCCTACTTGACTTTAAATTATAATATTACATTTCCAACCATTGAATTGCTTTGGATGTTTAAAGTTAATAATTTTGTGGACTTTAAATTATAATATTATGTTATAATGTATTGTAACATGTGCCCCTTATACATAGAATTTTCATTTTTACTACTACCTCCTGCCTGCACGCAGTCCCGAGCTCAACTGATTATCGAGGCCTGCGATTGGTCTGTGGTCCAGATTACCACAGCCCAATCAAGGATAGGCAGCTCACGTCTAACAGCAAGACCAGGGATGTGTCCCACCATTCCCACGCGTCAGCCGACGGCCAGAGCAAGAGCAGAAGCCGCCCAAACTCAGCTCACAGCCATCGCTTGACCAGACGCCCAAGAAGCCTCAGCGCCCACTCCAACACCTCAAGGTCCGGCAGCCAAGACTACAAGAAGACAGAAGGCCACACTGCTACCCCGTACAATAAGGCGACAAGATTCCAATCACCAGGAAATTCATCTTCACCTTCACCTTCTTCAAAGCCTGAATAGGGTTCTGACCGTCAGGTACACTCTGTGCCTGACGTAGAGGCGAAAGTTCGGGGAGGAAAAGGACAGAGATCTACGGATCACAGAAACCGCCCCTCCCCCCCCCCCCCCGACACGCCTCCCCAGGTTGCGCGGATGCACTTAGGATGTGCAGCCCTTGCACGGCCACGGACTACATCCGGATTCAGGGAAAAGTGCAGCCAGTGTAAGCCAGCCTTGCACATTCGGCTGCACTTTGGGTTGGCTGCATTTTGGTTGCACTTTGGTTGCACATTCGGCTGCACTTTGGTGGCGCAAGGGATGCACATCTGGCTGCACTTTGGTTGCAAATCTGGCTGCACATTTTAGTATGTCTGCTGCAGGTAGGGTATTGCAGGTGGGGCTCAGATTACTAAATTTACTCCTCTACCATTCCCATGAAGTATTGTTTGCCAGATATGTACAGTCAGAGTAGCATACTGAAGGCAACTTTAGTTGAACATCTACAGCATAGATAGCTTTTAAAGGCTCAACAACATAGGTTGCATCCTTTTATTCATCATTCACCATCACCACTGGCCCTGCATGTTCACAGACCTTCCCAGCTCTCACAATGCAATGATGAAAGTAGATGGTGAAACCTGAGTCCACTTAGGATACTATACAATATGGATGTGCATAATGGAGGGCTGTTGTTATTACACCCTCTCTAAAATATCACATACACAATTAGAATATATGGCCAATTCCACCAATTTGACAACATTTGGCCCCCAACCGTGGAAAGGGATAAAATGGGCTGATAATTAATTTGATTTTTTTTTTGACTGGATGGTTCTACCAACCTGTGGAACCACATTTTTGGCATTTTTTTTTTTTTTTTATTTCAAAATCCCATTTTGGGGGCAAAAACCGTTTTTTTTAACAGCCATTAGTCCGTGGAATTGCTAAATTTCTAAATAATCTTCAAAATTGAACATTTTTTTTTATATGTTGTGATAGTAGGTTACGTGAATATGATCTGTGTAAAAAAAAAATGCAAAAATATTATTTTTTGGCTAAAATCCAAAAGAAAAGGATTTTTTAAAAAGTGGGTACCCCTGATGTCTCTTAACGTCACGCACTGTGTTTAAGGTGGAATAAAATTTTAAAAAAAACAAAAAAACATCAAATTATGATGAATAATGATAAAACTCATAGGATTTATTATATATGGACCAAGAACTGCATTGGTTAAAGTTTTTCTTGAATACTAACAGAGAAAGAACATGGCGGCAAAAAGTTGTGGAAACGGTGGGTAACGTCTCCCAACGTCACGCTATTTTAGTTTTTTTTGAGCCCTATAAGGCGTAACTTTAATGATTAACTTTAATTTTGACATTTATTATCGATTTTACTTATTAGCAGCCTATGTAGATCGATATTCATAATTTCTGAGTAGTTTTTACATGATTTTTACGGCTTCTGCTTGAAAATCTTGCCGTCACGCAAATGTCTCTTGCCGTCACCTTGAGGAGAAAAAGTGAACTAAATTCGTAGCCGTCTAGCGTAAACGCCTGAAACAAGCGGAAGTTTTGCAGCAGACGAAACTTGAACTAAGACGGTATCGGGGGACGCCTCCAAGCAACTTAAATTGATTTCTGGTAGGTATTTAAGTAAAAAATATGTCATATTTATGTTGATACAAAAAGATCTCTTGTTATAGACTACTGTAGTTCAATTGAAAGTCCCTGTGCGAAAAGTATTCACCATATTTCAAACAAAAAAAAATCCGATACAATATCGTAGGTCATTGGCATTGACGACGACATAATCACCATAGCCTGAGCATACCGATACAACCTTGGGCCTTGTGTGTCTGTCCGGGGAAGGGGGGGGGGCTGGGGGGCACCTGTTGGCCCCTTTGGGTCTATCGACCTAGTTTCTAGATCGTCACTGCCTATACACACACGCGCTTTGAAAAATCCTAGATTTTTAAGATTTTATGTTCACTTCGTTCATGCAACAACCTCCAATGAGAGTAGGATGTTCTGGAATCCTGTGGGAACATGTATTTACATCTCAGTTCGAAGAAACGATTATGTACAGTAGGCTAATGAATATTACAAATAATAAACAAGAAACAGAAAGCACAAGTGTAGGGGTTAATCTCTAGCTTATGAGAGTGGCCGCTTCCATACGATAAATAATGATGCTTGGTTAGCAGCAATGATACAACTGCAGTGACAACAGATTGTTTTTCTTTATATAGTCGGCAGTAAAGTGAGAAGGTGTTCGACTCAAACATAGTATACCTTAGCGCCCCAAACCTTCACTGCTTGGACCGCACACTAAGCAACTTTGATAATTATTCCAGACATATTTGGACAAAATGCCGACCCCCACAGCCATAGAGTTGAAGAAGGCTCAGGCTGCAGAGAGAGCAAGGTTATATCGCGCTAGAAAACGTGCAGCCAATGATCCACACTACCAGCAAAAAAATCTGGAACGTTCAAAGGTAATTTTCAATAAAAAATAGACTAATAAAATACAGATATAAAGATGAATAAAATTAAACCTCATCACGAACATTAAATACTAGGTGTGATGTTGAAAATCATTATCTGTGGCAGATACAGGTCTAATATTTAATTTATGTTAAAGTAATTCTGATAATTTATTCTGTGATAGCTTGAAATATTCTGCACGCTTCAACAAAACATAGTATGATTGCTAATGAAGGTAAATAATATCAGGAAGCCCATCTTTGGGGAAAATGTCGGAGAAATGAAATGCAAAATTAAAAGAACCAAATACTATAGTCAGTTTGAATTATCATTATTAAATAGATAATATTCTGATCATATAGATATATATTTGATGTACACATTATATTAATTCTAGAGATACTATGAGCTGCACAAAACGGCGAGGACTGAGGAGCAGAAGCAACAACTCAAAGAAAAGAGAGCTGCATGGAAGCAAGATTTAAGGTTGAGAAAGAAAGGTATGCAATCAATAAATCATAGGTGAAAAAAAAATGTTAAACATACATAGCTTGTGGTTTATTTGAAAAATAGTACATTATCCATAAGTAAAGTTAGGTGAACCTGAACATGTGTAATATACATAATCTCTGTTCATCATCAATCGTAATTAATGTGTTTGATTGGGGTTCACACATTAGAAATATGAAAAGAGCCCGGAAATGAACGTCTTAAAATAGTGTTTTTCTCTGTAGTACAGAGAGAGTTCATATGAGGTAACTAACTCAGGGATCTTCGTTGCAAGCAAATATAAAAGAAATTGGTAAATACATTCAATTCATCGTTATACATCCATATCAAAAGTCAAATAAAAAATCTGATCAAAATTGACTAACTTATTCATACAAAAACACCTGCACTCACCACGGCAGCCATCATACTTTTCTATGGTCTACTTTCTTAGTTCGCCGGGTAGCGCTTACTACTTACATGAGTCAAAATTCCCCATAAATGATTAATGTATCCAATAAATTGTGACACAAATCGTTACAAAATCTGTACACAGATAGTACATTCATCCAACTATAAGTTTTAATGCACAAAACATTCAAAATCCAGTAAAATCGCAATCTAACATTTGCAGGTGATTTATTTCCACCCAAATGTTTGTGGCCTATAAAAATATTGAAAAAAAAAATGTATGTAGGGTCCAAGTAACTTGTTTATTTATAGCTAGAAGAAGAGTCTGAGCTGTCCATGTTAAATATCCAATAGTCTGGTCCAAACAGGGACGTCACAGAGCCACGCCGGGAGATTATGGAAGGCCAGTGTTAAACTCCCAGTAGTTCGGTGCAAACAGTCACATCATCCTCTATCCTTATATAGCAGACCCAATAGGCCCCGCCCATTTTCCTCCATACCGCACACATTTGATTTTTCTTTTCAACTTTTATATATGCTAGGGGAAGGCATTTGGGCGAATGAGTGGCTTAGTAACGCAGTCCTTGGCAAGTTGGCAGTTTGCTAAATCAGAATAGAAATGTTTTTCCATTGAATAATAATATTCGTTGTGAAAAACAAACAAAATCAGTAAGTTCTGATTTATAGCATCGGGGTGGGTTCCAGTATATCTGATTTTTCTCATCTCCACTAATAAATAAAAAATAATGAAATATAGTGACCATACGAAATATTCCTCCTACTGTTTAATAGTGACCCAACACAAAAAGAAAGCCTTATACAACACACAAAGATATTATGTGATTATTGTTTTAATAATATTTTCCTTTTTAATTTACAGCTGCCGCATCACTTGCCGCATCAGCTGCCGCATCAGTTGCCGCATCAGTTGCCGCATCAGTTGGCAATGATAGTGCAGCTGCTCTTCCGACTGAAGAAGCCAGCATCCCAACGCCTGTGCCCGCTCCTGTGCCCGCCCCTGTGCCAGCTCCTGTGGCTGCTCCTCTCCCAAAGCCTCTTCCCGCTCGTATTCCTGTTCCTAACCGTACACCTGCACCATTAAGGTATGATTAATATTCATTTGATAGACTTAGACAAAAGCTTCTCTAATTAGGATGTGATTACCTGATTATGAGACAGAATTCCCCAAATCAACTTGTATTTTAAGAATTTATTTCCATGGAAGTGATCGTCCATGTGAAACTTGTACTAAAAACAATGAAATTATCTGTTAAATTTGTATTTCTATGGAGGTGATTATCCATGTGAAATCAAGCTGTACTAAAAAAGAATCAATATTTATAATGGTAATGATAATGATAATTAAAATGATAGCGGATTATAATAGATGTTGCCTGCTGGGCTCTCCACTAGACACTAAAAGGTGGCAAGAAAATGCTCAAGCTTTTATACTTTCTGAAACAGTACGGTGCTAACGAGATGACTGAAGCGCCCCCTGCATTCACTGTTTGGACCGTCCAGTCCTGATTATGTTTATATGCGACATTATGATAATTATGTCTATTTCAGGATTCGATATGAGTCAACAAAAAGCATGGTGCTGAGGGAGAAAAACCCCTAATGATAAGTTGTTGAAAATATATTGTTTTTTTTGCAGAGAGTAGAGCTAAGTATTCTAAATATCTTTTATGACAATGATATATATTTTGTGATAATAATAATAATAATGATGATAATAATAGTTAGTCGAGCAGTACAGCACGACTGTGCATCTGAGAGGTATCTCAGGTTATAATAGAATAATAATAAAGTAATAATGTATTTTATTACGGTCTCATTTGTTAATTTCCTGTATTTATAGGGAATATCTGACTGCTCTTTGAAATACTACATGTAAATGATTTGTAGTATCAGATCGTTTCGTACTGTACTGTACATATGAATGACTTATACAACTCTGGCCATTGCTATACATTAGTTAGTCAAGCAGCATCTGGGAGGTATCTCAGATTATAATAGAATGAAAATAAAGTAATAATGTATTTTATTACGACCTTATTTAATTAAATCAAAGAAGTGAGGCTATAATTCGATAGATGACGCCCACCGCAATATCATTTTTCACAATCTTACAACCTGGACTATTACAAAATTGATTAAACGTTTGATTCTGTCATAATGATCTGGAATTCTTATTATTTTTAATCAATTCTATTCTGGTTTTTTTCAGCGAACTGCCAATACGTATTCCATTCAGTAAGATGCCAGAAGCAAAAAAATTAAAGCGTGAGCAGGCCAAGAGGTTTGAGGAAAGAAACACCTTTATCTTGGAACAGAGCAGGGCGATGGCCGACCTTAAAGCAAAGCTGGCATGTAATGAGCAACAGCTACAAGCTCTACAGAAAGAAATGGACGGGACTACTGAGAGAACCCTTGAGAAAGAAGCAGAGGAAATTATTGCTCAACATGACGTTGGTAGGTTGATACCCTTACTTACCATCAGAGAGTCAATTAAATCTTCTACTGTTTCGGCCAAAAAAAATATTTTTTCTACAGATTCTGGATCTGATTTCGGCAAGAAAATTCCAAGGGGTCTGAAATCAAAGGTTGCTCTAGAAGTTGGGGTAAGTCAACAGCTTTTAGGTAAACCTAGGATTAGACAGCCAAAGAAGGCAGAGTGGTCGGCAAAGAAAGCTATGATTAACAATTTTCTGATGCGTGCTGAGAATTCCGCCAGGCTCCCTTCAAGTAAGGACAATAGTTTGGGAGAGAGGTATGGTCTAACCAATACCATGACAGAACTATTCAACGATTTCTGTAAGGAGTACCCATCAGTGAAAATTGGTAAGAGCTTCTTCTTCCGCTCAAGGGACAGTAAAAAAATAAAACTTCTGAAAGAAACAAAAAGGCGTGATTGTATGTGCAAGAAGTGCCAGAACATGTCCCGGTTAGGTTTGGCAGCAGGATTGACGATTTTGAAGGATATGGGGACGGAGGAGGTCGAGGATAGGGCTAGGTTTAATCTAAGGGCTCACAAGATTGTGAAATTTATTTTTTGGGAGAGGCAGGAGGTTTGTACCAATGGGAATATTTTTATGAATGACATGCCAGTCAAGAAATCGCTCAGGAAGGAAGAATTTATTGAGCTGCTTTTGTCATCACACATTGATTATCTGAGCCATGTCAGTCGCTATCGTCACCAAGCAAAGACTGCCAGGGAGATGAAACAATGTTTTTCTATTACAGAATGTATCCTGGAAATCGACTATGCAGAGAACTATGGCATTATCTACCAAGACGAGCCTAGTTCTATCTATTATTCCCGACCACAGGCTACCATCTTCTCAAGCGTAGCAACATTCAAGAAAGATGGTGAAAATGTGACCAAGAGCATAGGAGGCATTTCTGAGGAAATGAAACACGCTGCTCCTACTACTTTTTCATTTTTGTCACATATTATTCCAATGATCCGAGAATTAAATCCGGAGATTAATATTGTCCATATTTTCAGTGATTCCCCATCATCACAATTTAGAAATCGGTACATAACACATCTTATATCACTGGCTCCCAAACTTTTTGATGTTACTCTTACATGGTCCTACCATGAGAGTGGCCATGGGAAGTCAGCATGTGATGGGGTAGGTGGCTCATTAAAGAGTAAGGCGGAAAATATTGTTAAAACTGGGGTGATAATGAGCACTGCAAAAGAACTGGCACAGGTCCTCAAGTCATCGGGGATTCGTACAGAAATTGTGTACGTTTCCTCAAAACATATTGAAAAAAGCAGAGTAAAAATCGAAAAATGGCATGTCAAGCCTGTGGTTGGACTCATGAAGCAACATATGGTATGCCCTTTTAATGGGGATTTGTATGTTCGCAATATTTCCTGCTTTTGCGATGACTGCTCTCTTTTAAAAAATCTGGTTCCCAAGTGTGACGGCTGGGAAAAGTTGAATATAGCTGCATTAAAAAATGAGGACTTGATGGAAGAAATCCCGGTGGATGAAAATAATTTGATAATAAGTAAGGAGAATGAAGCAGCATTGGTTGATGTAGAATTGGCTGAATATTATGGGTCTCAAAGTGAAGATGAAGGGGATGGTGGGGAAGGGATCGAGAATGGGGAGGAGGATAATAATAGTAATGATATTTTTTCAGGGGCAGAAATGAGTGTCCAGCCAGAAGAGAAGAAACAAGGGAAGGGAGATAAAACTGGAAAAGGAGAGGGAGGGAAGAGGAGAAAATCGTCAAGGCTCGGCCGCTCTAGAGCAACCTTTTTTATGCACTTGAATTAATTTGTAAAAATAAGGTATTCTTCATTTACATATCATTTTTGCATGTACGAATCATTTTCATTATGAAAAATAAGCAGATTTCTTTCAAAATTATGATTTCAGACCACAATAGTATATGTTCAAATGACTCTCTGGTTGTAAGAAAGGGTATCAACAAAGCCTTTATCCAAGCCTCATATATGGTCGTTACTGTACTCTTCTCATGTATTTATTAATGTTCGACAGATATTAGGCAAAGCAGAAACTTGTTTTTTAGAGAAAATAAAAATAAATGTCAACAAATCCTTCGTATTACCAAGCATATAGACATCTAAATTTACATATGCCTCTACTCTTGTTGAACATGATACGTATAGTTAGTTCGTCTACAATTTAACAGCCGAGTGGGTGTGGCAATAGTCCAGTCCAAACATGGAAAAATCAATTACCAGAAGCCGTGACCACGCCCACTTTGACCCATACCGCACACAAATACACAATATAAAAAGACTACTTTTGCTTAGACGACTGGCTTTGCTGTGATAAGCAAAACATTTCTAACCTCAATTCGTATACAAAAAACAACCATTCCATGGTGGCTCTGTGATAATAATAGCCAAGATATTAATAAGGAAACTTACATTCTGAATGTTCATTATTATCCTTTGAGGCTTGGATAGAGTTTTTTTTGGAGGCAGATTTTTATTTATATATTATACTTATTGTAATTATGACAAAATGATAATTTAATATATGTAATAATTATTATATGTTACAGGATTTATACATCTGTGATATACTTAAAAAAAGTATTCCTTTATCAACTGCTTCGCTTCATGTGATTATTTCTATGGGATTTTTCATGTTGTAGATATATTGTACATATGTTCCAGGATGTATACATCTGTGGTACATTTCTCTTTAATGTTTATACTTTATCTGCCTCCTTACACTGCCATGCGATTATTTCCACCGAAATATGATTTTCCATGCTGTAAATATACTGTACATATGATCCAGGGTTAATACATCTGTGATACATTCCTTTTTAATGTTTATACTTTATCTGCTTCCTCCTTCCATGCGATTATTTATCATTTCTATGTAGTCCATGTAAATATATGATATACGTTCCAGGATTCATACATCTGTGATATGTAAAATAATATTTATACTTCGCTTCATGCGATTATTTATAACTTATAATGATATCCCATGTTGTAAATGTATTATAAACATTCCAGGATTTCAAGATCCGTGATATATTTCTCTTTAATGTTTGTACTTTATCTGCCTCGTCCCATGCGATATATTGTACATATATGTTCCACGATCAAAACATCTGTGATACATTGTTTTCCAGGATTCATGATATATGTATGAAAAATTATAACATATATAATTACTCTCCTATGCCTTCCCCGCCTAGCCCAGTTTGTAGAATAATAATGATTTCTGATTCAATTTCATAGCTACGTTAGGGAAGTTTTAAAATCATAAAGTTAACAGGAACGTTCATAACAGATGTTGCCTGCTGGGCTCTCCACTAGACACTAAAAGGTGGCAAGAAAATGCTCAAGCTTTTATACTTTCTGAAACAGTACAGTGCTAACGAGATGACTGAAGCGCCCCCTGTATTCACTGTTTGGACCGTCCAGTAGAGTGCTCTGGCCAAAAATATAAAATGATATTTGCTATGGAATTGAATTCTAGCTGACATAGGCGAGAAAAGGGCTTGATATGTTTCATTGTTATATACATTCCAAGATTAATACATCCGTGATATATTTTTTTTTAATGTTTATACTTTATCTGCCTCGTCCCATGCGATTATTTCCACTTAAATATGATTTTCCATGTTGTAGATATATTGTACATTTGTTTTCCAGGATTAATACATCCGTGATACATTTTTTAAAATGTTGATACTTTATCTGCATCCTCATTCCATGCGATTATTTATTATTTCTATGTGATAATCCATGCTGTAATGTATTATATACGTTCCAGGATTCATACATCTGTGATATATCCAAAAAGGACAAGATTTATAAATTAACAATTTTGTTGGTTCTTTTTATAAAATCGATTTTTATTCAAGAAAACATTCTGCCTTCTTGGCTTTACAATGCTAAAGTAAATACATTTAATTATTTCATGTCCGTTCGATTGAAAAATGATATCTATACTTTTTTTTTTCTTAAACAATTGTATTAAGCTTGTCAACAAATAACCACTCTCTATCTTGGGGTCGATCACATTGTTTTTACAATGTACCCTCTGCTCATCATGTATGTATTGCTGGAATATAGAGGTAATTTGAAGATTATGAACATAGGTTGTGTATATCATTTCAACAAGAGAAAAATCGTCATCAAGCAATAATGTTAAGCAGCCATTGTTTTTGCCTACCTATATGTGATATTCCATGTTTCGTGCCATGATTTTATCCAGGGAAAATATCATTTTGTTATATTGCTATATTATATATATACGTTCCAGAATACTACTTCTGTGATAGATGTAAAAAAAGAAATCTGTGATTTTATCCAGTGAAAACATAATTTTTTTATCGCCATATCCATGATTCAGTGCTGAATGGTTGTATTTCGATTTTCTATATAGATATTAATTGCTTTTTTCGTCTTCAACCCTTAGGGTTACTCATAAAAAATCTAAATTTTAAAATCTAAAAAAATAGATTTTACCCCTTTGTAAGTATCTAGGTATTATAAAATCTTAATAAATAACTAATGATTAACCTTACAGAGCAGAGGGCAGACAGCTTTAAAATCCCTTATTTTTCATGATTTTGTGACGTTAAGAGACATTTTCTCTTCATAGCAGTGTTTATCTATGAGAGCTCCCTGAAATTAATATCATTGTGTTTATAGTATTTAAAATTAATATATTGGGAAGTTTTAGACACACGTCCTTACTGGAAACAATATTAGTGTCTAGTGAAATGTTATCACTTTTTAAATCAAATGTTTCTTCACACTATTTATATTTACATTTATGTTGCTTATATCAGGCTATGCACATAAGTGAAACAGAAAATATGTCCTTGTTTCCTAGCTCGATTTGTCATGAATTTATACACATTAACTGTCATTATTCATTTTATATTGTTTTCAAAGTCTTTTTCTATACATAATTATATGATATGGAGGCAAATAAAATACGAATATTAACTTTACTTGATTTGTATGTTCTTATTCACATAGCGTGACGGCAAGAGACATGCTATTTTTGGCATTTTTGGCATTTTGGGAGCTAATTTTTTACCCCCCTGTAAAAAAATTACTAATAATCAGAATGGTTCCAAACTTGGCAGTTAAATGCCCATATATATATAAGCTTGATAGAAAACAACAAATCAACTGATTAATGTAAAAATTAATTTTGGGTACCCAGGGGGGGTCTAGGGGGCCAAATGTTGTCAAATTGGTGGAATTGGCCATATGATAATAATATCCAAAATGTTCTTAATTACCGAATGATTAATATATTTAGTGTATGAATATCATATATTTGCATTACTAGTGTTTTCAATATAAAGGAATTAGTAAAAATGAGTGTGTGGCTCATGCTGCCATCTAGTGTCATTATAGGTGGCGCCATCTAGTGTCATTATAGGTGGCGCCATTTTTTTATTTTTTTTAAAATATTTTTATTGGCCTTACACATTTAACAAATAATAAAGATTAAAGTGATGGAAAAAATATGCATAACTGACAGCGCAGTTATTTTTCATGCGTTGCCCTTGTATTAGATAAACACATAAGGTAAGGATCACCGATCGATGGTACATATTGTGTCCTGTTGTCGAATACATAATAATATGTTGATACAGACTCATCAAATTAAGGTTGAAAATATCTCCATTACTACACTAGTTGGTACAATCTCTTTAACCATTCAAACTCAATACTTTCTTGATAACCAAGTCATTACAAGTAGTCATATACACAAATATATATAGCTAGTGGGTCTAATTTCTGTGTACAAAACATTTCGCTATCTCGCCGCGAGGATAAAATCTGGGCAAGGTTAAAAAGAAAACATATCAATTACCATTTAGTACAACAAGCGATTCTCTATAGCTGTTCATGAGTATTCGTTTCAACGTTCTATAATCAACAATTGTTTTGAATTCGGGTGCCATTTCATTCCAATCTCGCTTGCCAATGTAAACAATAGACCTTTTAAATCGTTCGGTCTTCGGTCTGAGTAATAGGAGATTTGGTATTTGGAAATGGTAAATGAATGGCAGGATTGGGCACAATAATGTGTCTATGATAAAAATATTAGCACATATAAAGAAATGGGATATCATTTAAAGACTTACTTATTTAAGTATAGTTAATTAAAATAATTAAAACCTCATTTTCCTGTTGAGAACAAGACATTTGTAAATGGGTGGGGAGGGGCATAGAGAACAAAAAATTCCAATAAAGAGATCTTGTGAATAAATGCCTTTTAATAATGATTTAGTACCCCTTCCAATTGATTTAAACATAAAGTGCTTACTATCAAAATGTAGCTCTGATTCAGACGAATGCGGCTATTTAGTTTGTATACAACTGTCCCTAATATTAGAAGCGTGGCGAAGGACGGCGCACGGGCGGCAACATACAGTTTATGAGACATTAGTCCATTTTGGATCAGATTTTGGCTATATTCACCGTGCAATATGGGACCATATACCACGGCGTCATCATGGTATATTGGGTGTTTCTGGCTGGTGATTGGTTATAATCCTGAGCCCCCCCTTTTGCCGTGGTATATTTGGGGTTTTTCGTTTCCCATTGGTCCACACTCAAACACCCCCACCCCCACCATGGCTGTCGTTACCGACTGGCAAAGGCGGCCATTGTTGTCTCTAAATGTGTGATTAAAATCGACATGAACGTGTGGTACAATTCGACAGGAACAAATAATACATTCTTAGCCACCATATTTTACCATTGATTAAGCGAATTTGCAGTTTAGACTAAGACCTTGACTCGATATTCCATTTGCTGCCCAGGTTAATATTGAAACAGGCAGACAAACCGAAGATCGAGGCTAGCCCCGTCCGTTCGTATAAACATGACTTACCGGTATAATTTCTTTTTTCTCGGCGCCAATCTTCCAGTAGTAGAATCTCCATGTTGTCTTTTTGGTCGTCAACGAATATTAATCCAATGACAAAGGTATAAAGGATGTATGAAGCCATTTTCCCCTTCGATAATCGCACATGTGTTGACATTCGAGCAAGCCGGTGGAAGCAGTGTGGCGACTTTAGGCATAGCCACTCTTGTGCCCAGTTCAGTTGGCGTTGCATTGTGTACTGTAATGTATATAGCGCACGGACAATGTCATGCGAAAGTCCCCAAGCCGACCTTGAACTCTGAGTGGGCGCACGATCCGCAAAAAGCGAAACCTTATAAAAACACGCCGGCTGCCTGAACTTGACTTCAGCGATTACGGACCTCTGATTGGCTGTTGTATCTGTAGGTCATTCGGCCAGCCGTCGCATTAACATACAGTTTCCGACTAAAGCGCCCAGCTTATGGCGACCTTGACCTTGATCGATTCGGATATTTTACGGTGCCAAGCGATTTAAAAAAGAAATAAATGAAAATTCTGAATTGCTAGAAATTATTTGAATATAGTTCTACCCCCCGATAGCGAAGTTTTAGTTCAGTGGCGATTTTATAAGCCATACATGTCCATCCTTTATATTGGATATTTTCTATGCTATAAGCGATCGGCGATTCTTTATATTATCTATTTTTTATGCTATAAGCGATCGGCGTTGGCACTTTCGACGGGAAGCATATGTGCGCTGAATAGGCTGTTTAATGCTACTGAAAGTGCACCACGTGGTTATATGGGTCATGCCGAAAGTCACTCTGGCTACAACTGCCGGCTGTATAGCGAGAGTGACGCTGCCAAACTGGACCCATTCCTGCAATCTAATTGCCGAAACGCAGAAATGAACCGACTGCAGAAAGGTTATTAAAATAATGGTTTGTTGTTTTGTGTAATGTAATGGTTTTGTAATGTTCTCTATTTGTTGTTGATCTGAACCATCACGGACTAAAGTTATTATACCACTCTGGTTATGGCATTCGATTGGTGTTCGATTCCATATACCCCACTCGGCCTACGGCCTCGTGGGGTATATGGAATCGTACACCAATCTCATGCCATAACCATCTAGGTATAATCCCTAATTACATGTACCCATTATATTCGGACCATGGAAAATCTAGTTGGGCCATGAACTCTAAAAAAATCATGGCCCAACTGACTATGGCAACCCAACCCACTATGTCACACACTGAGTATTTATAATTTTTCTTTTGACTTTGGCTTCATAATAGGTTGCTCATCTAACACCCCATGTAATTGAACAATACTATAGCTGGCTGGGAGGTATGGATTCGCTTTAACACCTTCTTAATGTTTCAGTATAGGTTCGAACTTGGTCACAGACAGCACACAAGTCAATGATACTATTTTTAAATTTTCTGTAGATTAGACATGTGAATGCTCTAGATAATTTGGGGCAAAAGATGGTACATTTCTATGTTAAAGCAGTGTTTACGTTGATGTCTGAGTTTCCAGAATATCAACATGCAGTGCACGCTATACACCCCATGTGGGGCAAATCTATTTATGGTTTCAAGTCTGGTGACTGGTTATCAGTTAATGAAGTGGGTGGACCTTCGATGGTAGTGGGGAGGTTAATTGGCACTCCCCCAGCTGGGTGTACAGCACCCACATAATAAAGTTAAGAATGGAAATTGAACCTTGTATGATTAGTGAAGGTCTATATGCCAGGTGGGGGTATCTTGTTGTTATTTTATTTGTTCCTCAACGTTCCTCCTAAAAACATGTGTGCTACAAACTTGTTGACTCTATGTTAGAGGTATGTGTATTCCTGTGAGCTATAAATAGAGATATCTATTGTAATAGACCAACGTCTGGTCGCGTGGCTTATACAGTAGGGGAAATGTACTACAATGTAGGAGTGTATTCCTTGGCTGAACGAGGGACATGCCACCAAAATCACCTGGCTATTATCCCAATTGAAGGGAGTACAGCCCCCTCGCGCGAAAACATATATTACGGCTGTACAAAAAAGCTAGCGCAGCCGCCGGGCACACTAGTCCAGCGGTATGGTGGTCAAGCTGAGGACTACCTTCCCGGTGCGACGCCCGTACAGCTGGGAAGCAGACGTAGTATTTTCGCGGCTTTCCCGCGACCGACGGCAGGTGCCGTGTCACTCGGGTCTATGCACTGAGAACTCTCTGACGCCTCAGTGCAATAGTATATCACCGTCAGACCCTAAGCCTCCCTCCAAGACCATCAAATTATCAACTACAGCCAAAGGATCGGGTAAGAACACTTTTGTTTCTGTAAAATTTGAGAGAGGCTGTTTAGAGGCTGTTTAAATGGGGAAATGCAAATTTGCCGCCAGATGTAGGGGAGAGCGGGGAGACTTGGGACATATTTCATCGAGCTCACTTTTCAAATCATATCTCGGAGACATAATGAGATTTCAATGATCTCTAAAGTTCTTTGTGCTGTGTATACTATCTTCTAAAATGAGTACTGGGTTTTTATTATCCAAGATTGTTATTAATCACTGGGTGGCACTGTCCCAAGTCTCCACTCATAAGGGAGACTTGGGAAAGTGACGGGGTGACTTGGGACATGCCAAGGGAGACATATATATATATATATATATATATATATAAGAATTTTTATTCAGTAATCAAATAATCATACATAAATGGGATGATTCCTTCTACAATGTAGTTATACAATGTAGTTATTCCAGGGCACCCTAGAAAATAATTGGTAAAACTTATAAGAAAATACAGTAGTTAATACAATATTTGATACAATACAGGGTTTCGTCATCAAAATTTACAATATCTAAAAGATGACATGGTGAGAAGTTACTGGTAATGATTTTAGTATTAAAATTAGTTTGGGTTCACATAGCCAACGTGGAGATTTTTAGATTCTATCTTTTACCGTTTTGTCTTCAATGACCTAACAATTATTAATAACAATAATAGGCTACGATTGAGTTCTTCGAGATTCATATTATTACAACACTATGACATTAAATTTGTGCTTCTCAGTGGCCCTCCCTGAACTGAAAGTGGCCATATCCATATTACTTATAGTTTGAACAATGTGATTCGATGGATTACCGACCTGGACTGGAAGGTAGATTTGTGTCGCCCTGTACTGGGAACATAATTTTGTGACATTCATACATAATTCACGCTAATATAATTCAATACAATACATACATTTTTTTAACAGTACATCAGAATTCAATTGGTGCATGTTTTAATCCCCCCTTTCGAATTAAGTCGACCTTTGGTATCGTAGATCCTACTTGCCTACTTACTTCCCCCCAACCTGTCCCTACCCAACTTCATTTGATGCTACAATAACTTGCTCTGTTTTGATGTACTGATCAACTTCAGAAGGGTAAACATTTTTCAAATAAACTCTAAACTGTTTTCTAGTTTTGATATTTCTAGCTTTAAGATTTAGTTCATTCCATAAGGTGGTTAGTCTGAATATATATGATTTTTTGAAAACGTCATTCCTTGGGTGGGGCACTTTAAGTTTTTTTCCATCTGACAAGCTCCTCAAATTAACTTTTCTGTCGTCTACATTATTCACCATCAATGTTCTTCTAAAAGCAATTTCAAGAACGTGACTGTGTCTCCTCGTTTCGAGGGAGGAAATATTCACAGTTTTATGTATGGCATTTGTACTAGAGTACTTAGGTAAATTTAGTGCAATTTTAATTGCAGAGTTTTTAAGAGACTGTAGGCGGTCAAGGTACCTTTGTGGTGCCCCAATGTAAAAAAACGTCCCCATAATCTATATGAGGTAGAATAGTAACCTTATAGATAAGAAGAAGTGTTGCAGTATCGCATATTTTATAAAGTTTAGATAAGGCCTTTACTTTGGCTCTAACCATATTAATTTTCTTTTCTAGAAACACTTTAAAGTTCAGTTGATGGTCTATATCCATTCCTAGGTACTAGTTAATTAGTTTGGTACAGCTGCTATTTTTTACTTGACTTGGATCATGTCCCAAGTCTCCCCGCATTTAACTCTGAATTTCTTGTGTTTGATGACTAAATGTTTTTGCTCCCCTTGCTAACAATTAAAAAATAAATCATTCTATTTCCATCAGATATATTTCTTTATGGTTTTTTTTGTAATGCTTTCTGTGAAAAATATGAAGGATTATTCTTTAATTCCATCTGTAACAGGAGATTTGGAAGAGACATCCATAATAAACTTAATTTAAAACTTTCATTTTCTTAATTTGTTCAATTTGTCTGATGGAATACTATGAGTTGAATAAAGCAGCCTGGTAGATCTCCTTCAGAGCTTTATTTTGGTACCATGCACGTCTCACAGAGATTATTTGATGAGAAGTTACACCTGTGAAAGTGATGGAGAGAAAGCACAGTGATACACTGATAAGGACAGGACGTCACAGCACTTGTCATCAGGACGATGTTTGTCTTTCATCAGGGAGAAGGCTGTGCTCCAATGACGCATTTTAGTATAAAGTATAAATTTGGTGTCGCATTGATTTATAGTATCTGTTTTACTTTGTTAAACTGCATTTTGTAGCTCTATTTCTATCTCAAATGTTGGTTATTTGAGAGAATTAATTAAGGCGAAGTGTAAATTTTCAGAAAATCTGACCTATAGTTATCTCCTGTGATAATGTTAATTGTTATTATGTTCTGCTGAATCGTTGAACAAAGATGAAAACGGCACATTTTCGGTAGCAGTCTGTGCTGCGGTGATTAAATCTTGCACACAGGATCAGCGTAGTTGTCGCCACTGAAATGCTGAGCAGCCTGTTCCTGAGTTGCTACCGACTGCAAATTGTGATATGAAATGGTACCTGCTGCTTCTGCTTCTGTTGGTTCTTTTGCAGCTACCTTGGGGATAACGGGGGACATAGCCTCTTGCTGCATGGCTGTGTACAGCAAGTCCTGTTGAGGGTAGAACAACTGCTGCGGTTGTTGCTGCTGCGGTTATTGTTGGTGATGTTGGAGTTTTGAAAAAACGTTTGCAATATTTTTGGGTGGCGATTTACAAGTATAAGGTTAAGTTTAATATACTCTATTAAGATAAGATAAGAAAATCTTTTATTTGTCTAAGGAATAGCTGAATACATAGAAGATGACAAATAGGTCGACATGTCTATATGAAACAAGTTTGTTCCATCTCTACCGACAGTTACCTTTAATTTGGATAGATTTATATCGCTTAAGGCTTAGAAACGCATAGATATAATTATTTGATACACTGTCTTGAAGTTTGGTACATGTATCCAGGCTACGAAAAGTGGTAAGCACCCCAAAAATATAAATAATCCAATAAAGAGATCTTGTGAATATATTACTTTGGAAAATATCAGTTTTGCAACTTGTGACTCATTTTCATGAAACACATCACATATAAACCCCTCCTCGACATATAGCAATCAGTAGCAGGATCGAGGTATATTATATAATTTGATTATAAACCCACCAAATTTTCGAACAACAAGGATGTTAAGCACACCATTTGGGAACTTGAAGAAGGCTCTCCACAAGGAAAGCAGCATCTACACTGCTGAAGGAAAAGCACTGCTTAAGGCACTTGAATGGGTACAGGTCTCACAGATGAAGAAATTCATCATATTCTCAGACTCGCACCCATGTCTAGAAGCTGTGAACAACCCTGTCCTTACACTGTATGGCAACATCTCAAGCATGTTTAGGTACAATACATCTTTTGTTAAGTTACACAAGTAAAAACAAAGCAGACTGAGTGTTATTCAATGGATGGCTTAGAATTTTAAAGGTTTTGGTGAGTCCAATTAAACACTCGAATCAATATGAACTCTCTTACTTGCAATTTGCCGATCAGATTTAACCTGGTTATTGCTCATTCGGTTTTTCCTTGTAAAGAAAGAGAGAATATTTATCTTTACATCAATTTGTTCACGGTCCTGGGTAAGACCTTAAAGTGCCTGGTCCTGGGTAAGACCTTAAAGGGCCTTCATATCTCTTTTCTCTGTCTCTCTCTCCCTTCTTCTCTATCTCTATTTCCTGGGTATGATCATAAACTGCCTCCCTCTCAGCTCTTGATATAACACGTTAAAGTGTTGATAAGGGCGTAAAGCCACCAATCTCACTCACTCACTCAATTTGTTCAAATAAATCCTGTACATTAAAGCCTTTGTCGGCCATCAAGGAGTCACCAGACTCACACATCTGAGTGAGAGAACTTCTCTCAGCAATTTGCCAATCACTAGTTGATCCACCAAAAGCATCAGAGCAGTAAGAGATAAGCCCTCCTGAAGTTGACCCTCAACCATTACTCACTCACTCACTCCAAGGACCTTCAATGTATTGCGTTTCTTGTAGGTTGAAAATGTGGCCCTGCTGCGCCACTGGCTGCTTTGGTTTTAAAATAGGAATTTCAGTGCCGTCCAAAATACATCTGGTTGAGGGATATTTCAAATAAGTCTCTAGGAGAGTAAAACTGAACTAAATCCTAATCAGTCCAGAAATCAAGTTCTTCAAGTTGTAAACAAAAAAATTATCCAGGATTGAAAATGTTGAATAAACCAGTTGGATTTATTTCAAACTTCCTACAAATTACAAAATCATCCAAAGTGTAACGAAATTTCATGAGGGTCACTAACAACTGATCAACTAAAGGAAGTGATGGCACAAAACCTCACAAAACCTCGAATGGTCCTGGGTATGACCATAAAGTGCCTTTCGGTCTCTTTTCTCTGTCTCTCTCTCCCTTCTTCTCTATCTCTATTTCCTGGGTATGATCATAAACTGCCTCCCTCTCAGCTCTCCTGCCCTTGATCTCAAAACCTCGAAAATATGTAAGACTGTTGACAGATGTTCCCAAACAGTTGAAAAAATAAAATAAATTTGCCAAAATCTTCCATCCCTGTGTAGTGATGAAGACCATCTGAATCTCCAATGAAGTCATGGATGCTCAGTCTCTGCCTCACAGTCTGAGTTGATTGAGTCAGTTTCTCTGTAATGCAGGCTGCTGGTGTTGCATCCTCTGTAGGCCCAAATGGAACATCCTCATCTACAATACAAGAGAACCAAGTACAATGACGGTCAATCATCTTGACAAATCCTTAAAATATCCTTACAAAATTATAATTGCCTTAACTACCCCAACATGTATATTTGCCTGTTCTAAAAATCCTTTCTTGAAATAATGTCTGAATATTCTCATGCTCAGTTCTCAGTGTCTATGGGGAGGCAGAGAAGTTAGGAGATCTGTGTGCACTAGTTGCGACCATAGTGACCATATGTTCTCATATACCAATAGTACCATCTACAAAAACTCAAAATAGGGAATGTATGTGTATCTTCTCTTACTCCAAGACAGTTAGATCTTGCTCATAAATTGTTGAAGAAAAAAACATTGTTAAACATTCCTAATTAGAACTAGTTTATTGCATCATATTACAGGTATATTCTGAATTTCATGTATAGTAACATAAATAACATAAATTTTTACAGCACATTAACTTACTATTGATCTAACTCTGCCCGTATTCTGGGTCGCAGAGCTCAATACAGGAGGTCAGCTGCGGCCCAGTTTGGGGGGATGGGTCCATGTCCAGCTCTACACAAATCATTGTGGCTAAAATGGCCACATTCCTATCTGGTGGTTGTTCTTCACTGAGTTCCATCATCAATGCTTCAATTGTGACTGCATCAACTTCTAGACTGCAGTTCTTTGCACCTGGATAATAAAGCAGTTTATTCAGCATAAGAATTTAGAATTTTATACCAGTCATACAGCCATGCTTGAACAAAATACAACATTAACCACTTTTGGATGATAATAAATTGTTCTTTTGGTACCCACAGTGAGCTATGTCTGTCAGGGTATATATTTTTTTTATAATTTTTATTTGCAATAATAATGGAAAATATGTGCCCCATTGGGTCGGGGAATGCACACAAATTTCTTGCCCGGGCTGGTCCTGGGTATGACCATAAAGTGCCTTTCTGTCTCTTTTTCCTGTCTTTCCCTTCTTCTCTATCTCTATTTCCTGGGTATGATCATAAACTGCCTCCCTCTCAGCTCTCCCGCCCTTGATATAACCATATTAAATGTGTTGATAAGGATGTTAAGCACACCATTTGGGAACTTGAAGAAGGCTCTCCACAAGGAAAGCAGCATCTACACTGCTGAAGGAAAAGCACTGCTTAAGGCACTTGAATGGGTACAGGTCTCACGGATGAAGAAATTCATCATATTCTCAGACTCGCACCCATGTCTAGAAGCTGTGACCAACCTTTATCCTAAGAACCCAATCATACAAGCAATTCAAGAGACATACACTGAAAACAAAAGACTGGACAAAGAAGTGGTGTTGTGCTGGGTGCCAAGCCACATTGGAATAGAAGGAAATGAAGCAGCAGACATTGCAGCCAAAAATGCATTGAGGCGCCCTGTTGGGGCTGACCAAATGCCATACACAGACATTGTACCTGTGGCGCAGGCACATGTCAAACGTAGCTGGCAGCGCACATGGAATGGTGTTAACAGTAACAAGCTGCGAGCAATCACACCAAAATTCAAAGATGATAACCTGACAAGACCCGAACAGGTGATACTGACCCGTCTCACAGGCACCTTCTAAAAGATGAAGTGGCTCCTGTATGTCAGACATGCAACACTCAACTGAGTGTAGAGCATCTCTTAATACATTGTCAGGCAACCAAGAGAAACAGAATAAAATTCCTGCAAAATCACAGGACACTGCAGAGTATTTTCCGGGAATCTGGGAACAAAAATATTCTTGATTTCCTACGGGAAACCAAATTGTACGACAAAATTTAGGTAACCTAAATGAAGCCTGACTTCGTCAGGCCAAACCCTGTTTCATGAAATAGGGAATTTCACAGAATAAAATAATAAAACCACAGTATATCTGCTAACTTTTGATTACTATTAGCGGAGGTGAAACTAACCAAACCAAAGGATGTTAAGCAACCAATCTCACTCACTCACTCACTCACTCACTCACATAAATTCAGCACAGCGTGTAAATGTCCAATATTGTAAGGAGTAGACCGGCTGACGCATCCACTGATGAATAAAAGTCTAACAAACAAACAAACACTTCTTGCCCTAAATGGCTAAAATGCCCAGGACATTCCCCCATATCACCAGGGGTTGGGGATGAGGGTGGGGGTCGGGGTAGGGTTTGCAATTGACAAGTGCACAAGCTTCTGTGAATGAGTTCATTCTTTTGCAAATACAAATTTCATGGTGTAACAAAGAATCATTTAAGAGTCATACCCCTCCCCCTTCCGGTTCTGCCATGCATATTTTGACATGGGTTAGAAAACATGTTTAAACCTTCAAAAAAATGTTTATTTCTTCGCTCCGATGACGCAACTACAAAATGTTTCATTCGGAATCCCCTTGGCCCATCTGACAATTAAATCTCCCGATCTACAAACCCATGGTCAGAAAATCTTCCAATATCCCTCCTTCTCAGGTCAGAGCCTCTGACAATAGCAAGATATTACCTGACATAAACAAAGAATTAGCAGGAGAAACAAGTTGAATCATAAGCTTACATACCTGAATCTTAGGTCAATCTTTGGAAAACTTCCCAGACAAGCATGATATTAAATGATGTCAGAGAAAAACGGGGCTGCTGCCATCTAGTGTTTTTGCAATGCAAGGTGTTGGGTGCAACATGTTATCATCATTTAATATCTGTAGTCGAAATTATACAAAAAATAGGTCTAAACATACTTTTCTGGGCTTGGATTCTGCTGCAATGGTTCCTTCCTGCATTTATACTTTTTCCAAGAGAACTGACTTGGTGTTGCTGTTGCTTTCAGCTTGTGCCTGATTGTGTAGCCCTTCTGTACATAGTCCTCATCCAAAAAGTGCGCCAAACAGGTATTTCCCAGCTGGAATACAATAAAAAGTTTAATTTTTCAACATCTACCTTAGACTAGTAGTTCAATTAGCTTAAATCACCCATGCAAATTTACTTAATAATATTTAGCTATTGCAACACATTTGGGAGGGCTAGTTTGGTTAGGATACAGTAATAGAACTAGGCCCAGGCCTGTAGGCTAGGCTTATTGCATAATCATGCCATCCGTTCTTGTCTTTGCAGATGACAAGATGACTTTTCAAGATGCAGGGAGATTTGCTTATTACTCCAATAACCGGAATGTATCTCGTCTGCCTCTTTACATGAATAGTTTTCCGCAAAATCCATAAGAATAAGGGCTTTGTTGGTCGCAAAATTTTCTTTCTGGTAGAGGATAGCTTTGTACTGCATCTTGATTCGTTCAACATATCCCCTGAAAATGTCCAATTAGTCCTGCAGTAACACTTTATTGAATGCTGCTTTGGTAGCTCTTACTGGCTTGCACATTATTTCCAATTTACCATTCTCATTCTTCAGTTGTTTGATATACAGTGTTTACTCTGGATATTCTAGAATCAATATTTTAGGATGTTTTTGTTCGATTTTCGTTGGATGAGAAAATCTGGCGATTCTGTTATTTTGATCAATTTTAACATGATGTTGGGAGGGGTGCTGCCAACCGATTAAGTTTCAAGTAGGTGAGATTATTACTTGGTTGAAAAGAGGGATGTTGGGTTGAGTTTTTTCACTTTTTATTAGGACTTTACCTGGTCGACGTTTCGAATCTTTCGATCCTTCTTCAGGGCCAGTCCAGTTTTGACTGAGCCAGACAGATCCGGGCCCTTATTTATACTCTGGCTAAGGCTCATGGGATACGGTTGCTAAGTAAAGTTAGCCTGACAATGACTTGAGTTAGTTGTGGTACTTTCTTACATAGTTTGTTTCACGATTTAGTTTGGTATTTTGGGGCAACTTATACATTTTTTGGCCTTTTGTATATTTAACATTTGTATAATAAATGATTTTTATCCATTTTCGGTGTTAAATTCTTTAAAAAACAATTCTTGTTAGGGTCTGGAAAGTGGGTATGACATTTGTGGGGACTTCTTAGTATTTTAAGGACAGTCGATAGGGTGGTGAACATTTCTATTAGCATTAGAATAATAATAATGATAATGATAATTGCCCACACATGTATATATGATTACTCATTTTAATGTGTAATGCAAAGGTTATATACATATTCCAGTACAAGTTGTTACACTGTATTGACTCTGTTATTAGATAGAAAATGCATTCAGAGGGAAAGTTCATCCTCGTATAGTTTTGTAAGTATACTAAAGTCCACTGCTAGGTTGGAATCCACCGTGTTGAGGAGTTGCATCACGGCAGCGAGGAAGTCTTTGTCAGCTTTGATTATCGATGGTGTTAACGTTAGTTGTTTCTTCATCGGTATAGTTTCAACAGGTTCCTGGCTGCTGGTCTCAGTGGGTGTGGTTGTGGGTGAGTTAGTACTGTTCATGGAGGTGGGTGATGGGTTTTCATCATGGCAATCGGTACTGCTGGAGCTGGAGGACGAGCTGCTCTCAGAGCTGCTTGAGCTGGATATGGTTAGGTTCAATGCTGAATTGTCATGAACTGTGCTGGGGCTACTGGCATAATCGACGAGAGTATTTAATGGATCACACACAGATGTAGATGGGACTGCTGGTTCGGGGGTCTGTTCTGTCAGTATAAGCTCAAGTTGGTTTCTGGCGCCGGTGAGATTGGCAAGAGATTTGGTGGCTTCTATGTTTTGTAAGACTGGTAGATCACTGATAGGGGTGACAGCGGGGGAATTTTTTTTTAAAATTTCACCCACTGGATAAAATTAGGCAATTGATTTAGGAAACCCAAACCATCACTCCTGCCAGTAAATGTCATGCATGTCGGAAACTGTGAAATATTAAATAATCATGAATATAAGTAGCGGAAAGAATGTTTCCTGAAAACCATTAATCTATGTACAAGCATTTACCATTAAGTGTTGCCTCGCACAGCTCCAACAGATTATTTTGCGTGCCTTTGGGTCGGCCTTGGGCAGCTGATGTAGGTTGGTCTGGTATGGGCTGCTGGACTGGGCCTTGGGCTGCTGATGTTGTGGGTATGTCTGGTGCTTGTTGTTGGCCTTGGCCTGCCGATATTATGGGTTGGTCTTGATAGATCTGGATTATCCTGAAGATATTGATCATCAATCATCATCTATAAATAAGGATAATCGTACCAACATTTAAGTATAGACTTCGAGATAACCAAGACTGTGGGTACTTTTGCATTTTTCCATGGCTGCCTTTTTGTTTGCCTTCCATTTTGCAGCAACTTTGCTTTGAATGTGTTGAGGAACAGCTACAATGCAAGTAAATGAATAAGTGATTAAATTAATTATTAAATAAATAAAGACAGCACAACCTCAAACTTCAGTTTTTGCAATTTATTCAGGCATATATGGGTACTTTAAGGCACAACGTTTCGACCTGGTGTTGGTGGTCTTCTTCAGGTGGATTAAATTAATTGATTGAGTTAAGATTCAGGCTGAATATACACATTTGTGACTTTCAAATTATTATCAAAAACCAAAAAAGTACCCTCCCTTGGAGGCGCCTGAGAAAATATCTGGAAGAAAAAGTCCAATCAATTAGGGCAAACTAACCAACTTTGGCTGAAACGTCTTTTTCCGAGAACATTTTAAAATTCTAATGTGCATACCCCCTACCCCTCTTCCGTGCCGCCACTTTGGTTAAAACTTGCATTGAGTCTACTCATGTAAGGTCTCAGTCAATTTAATCTAACTGATTGTTCTTTCTCTTGTCTGAAATGTCTAAATATTCTTCTTAACATAAACCTTGAGCTGTATGTTACCTTGTTTTTCTCTGTAGCATTGCTGTAAGATGTTTAGGATTGTATGAGCCCAGACGGCAGGGGTCTGAATAAAAGGTTTTCAAACACAAAAAAAGCACTGAACTTCACTATGAAATAAAATGATGCATGACAATAATATAAATCTTACATTCTAACGTAGCCAACCGCCCATATATGAGTGCCAGCAGGTGGTTCTCATCCAGCCTCTCCATGGTCGGGACATCAACCAATGACCCATACTGTAGCAGCAATTTCGATCTATGTAATTAGAATTGGGAAGAAAATGTGACATCATAAGATAGGGCAGGGGGATTACACTCAATGTATCACATAATGGTTGGCTATGTTGATTGGATGTAGTATGTTTGGTGTTAGACAAATAATTCTTCTGTTAGGCAATTAATTTTTCTGATGTCATCTGAGTGAATTGTTAGATTTAAAAATGAGCAATGTGCCTTACCTTGGTCTTGCTATTAGAAATGAAGTAGTCTAACTTCTCGCTACATTTTGCCATTGTGCAGACGTTAAACGTCACTGCATTGACCCTCTCTGTCAAAATACCATAATGATATAGATATAAAGTGAGTCAAACTCTCGTACGATGTGACGTCAAAAATTCTATGATGCAACAGAACACCTCAGATTAAAGATTTTGATTGGATTATCCTCATCTGGTTGCTAATCTCAGTCCATTTACATGGTCACCTGTTGTTTGTCAACAGGCGGTCAGGTATGGTGGCTTTAGAGTTTTAATACTGAATAAAGCCACTGACTGATCCATCAAACCGAATTAAAGTTTTCATTTGGCTAATGGTAAGATAATGTCTAAATGACATTGTGTGTTTTAAGGGTAGTCTCCACTGGCTGTGGTAAGCTCTGCGGTAAGCTCTGTGGTAAGCCTTGCGATGGTGCTGTGTTGTTAAGGAGTGGCTAGGTCATGCCTACATCGTTCACTGACCATGTAGGCAAGGACCTCGTCATTCCTCACCACCTACAGGTCCTGGGTAAGACCTTAAAGTGCCTGGTCCTGGGTAAGACCTTAAAGTGCCTTTCTGTCTCTTTTCTCTGTCTCTCTCTCCCTTCTTCTCTATCTCTATTTCCTGGGTATGATCATAAACTGCCTCCCTCTCAGCTCTCCCGCCCTTGATATAACACTTCAAAGTGTTGATAAGGGCGTAAAGCAACCAATCTCATTCACTCAACCTACAGAACCAGTACAAACCATCGCAAGGCTTACCGCAGAGCTTACCGCAGCCAGTGGAGACCACCCTTTAAGGGTAAGCTATCATAAAGATGATAAGGTGCTTATGGTCACGTGGTGACTTCTGGGATTAATCCCACTACCCGGATCGATATCACAGGGAAAGTTGAGGTTTGGTGTGGTAGGCCAAAGCCTAACAGAGTATAAGTCTGTCTTCTATGCTCAAATGGTGAGATATATAGTGCCGATATTCGGAAGGAAATTTTAACGGGGGGCACTTAATTCCCACATAACATTTATTCAGCCAAGTTTAAGCCTCGGGGGACGATTGTCTGCAGTCTGGTCATCCACCATCTTTCCTCTAAGTTTCTGGAGTTGGTTCCTGCGCTTGAGTCTGCATGTTGAATGAAACTCAGTACTGAAATTTGTAAACCATTTTCTAGTACTGAGGTTGCATCGCCGCAGGAGTTGAAATGTCTTGCCACAGGTAGATCTTTTTTGGTTTTGATGGAGTTGAAATGGGCGCCAAACCTCATCACTATAGTGTTTTTGGTTTGGCCCACGTATTGTATGCCACAGGTGTTGCAAGTGATCACATCAATGATGTTGTTGCTTTGGCAAGTCATGTTACATTTGCAGGTATGGACTTTCTTCGTAGTGTGTGCCTGTTATTTTGCCTGTGTGATTAATCATGCAGCTTGCAATAATTGCAGCTTCACGGTCCTGGGTAAGACCTTAAAGTGCCTGGTCCTGGGTAAGACCTTAAAGTGCCTTTCTGTCTCTTTTCTCTGTCTCTCTCTCCCTTCTTCTCTATCTCTATTTCCTGGGTATGATCATAAACTGCCTCCCTCTCAGCTCTCCCGCCCTTGATATAACACTTCAAAGTGTTGATAAGGGCGTAAAGCAACCAATCTCACTCACTCACTCACTCTGGGTCGTTTGCAAGAATTTAGAGGAGATTGGTCCGCGGAGGGTGTCCGTCTTGGGGCTGTAGAGGCCCTAACTAAAACAGCTCAGGTTTTTGTTTTTCCTTTGTCCGAAGACAATTTCTGCATTTTTAATTTCGCGGGTTGACTTGTTTCCTTCTAGTATGCCCCAATTGTTGCTTACAGTGTGGGTTAGAGGGATTGTAGGTTGTAATGAGGTAGAATGTGGATTCAGGTGTGGTTTCAGAGGTGCCTGATCCTTCCTCTTCAAGAGCTACGTTTTGGACTGTTTGTTTTTCTAGGATGGTTTTCCTGTCAGTGGATTCTACCCTTTTGAATGCTTCTCGCACCAAGGTTTTGGGGTATCCTCTCCTAAGTAAAGGAAGTGTTACATCATTGTCATGGCGTTTTCTCTGAAATCTGCTTTGTAGGTGCAGTTTCTCTTTACTCGGAGGAGTTGGGAGTAGGGAATCCCATTAAGAATTTGTCTGGGGTGGCTTGATGTATAGAGGAGGTAATTGTGACTGTTGGTTTGGTGAAGAGACTAGTAAACAATTCTCCGTTTGGTTTGATATTTACCCAGAGATCAAGGAAACTCACTCTCTCATTCGAGCGTTCAAGAGTAAGTTTAATAGTCGGGTGGAGGCTGTTGAGATGATCCAAAAATTGGAGAAGTTCATCCTCTCCATGGGTCCAGATTAGGAGAATATCGTCAATGTATCGTTTCCAAAGGATAGGTTTTTGAGGATATTCTGAGAGCTTTTTCTTCGAATTGTCCCATGAATAGACAGGCGAAGGAAGGGGCTACCCGGGTCCCCATAGCTGTACCTCCTACTAGGAGGTAATGTCTTCCGTTGAACTGGAAGTTATTACAGTTCAGTACTAATCTTAATAGTGAGCACAGGGATTGAATTGAAGGATTCAGTAAAGGATCTCTGTTACTTAGTAGAGCTCGAGCACAAGCTCTGATGCCTGCCTCTATTGGGATGTTGGCGTAGAGGCTTTGTACATCCATGGTTGCAATGATGCTTCCCGGAGGGGCTTTGATTTCCTCCAGGATTGTGATAAGGTGCCCACTGTCCCTGATGTAGGAGTCTAGTTTGGGACAATGGGTCTGAGTGGAGGTGGGAATATGATATAGATATTGTGCCTGTGAAATAATTAGTTATGTAAAAGGGGACAAAATATAGATTCTTGCCCGACCCACATTATCACTGAGATAAATCCATTGCATCCTCACTCACTCACTCACTGCATCCTGTAATAGCATCCCAGTCCTTGCACTCCCTACATATAATGACACGCATGCTCGTTCACATTTTCGCGGAGATAGGGATCTTTTGGGGGAAACTTCCCATGTCCTTGAAAATCTAAAAAAGGGGTCTTTTTTTTTATGACTTCACGAAAATGGAAAAAAGGGGTCTTAAATGGGCAGGTAAAGAGTCTGTCCAAGCACTTCCAATGATCCTATAGGACGTCTAAAAGGCATCGAAGGCAGTGCGTTTCTCTATATCTATATCTGTATCAACATAGTTAATTTTCCAGAAGGGATATATAACTGCTGGTAAAACACGAAACTAGGAGATGCTATTACAGGATGCAATGGATTTATCCAGTCTCAATGATAATGTGAGTTTGGGGGATTATTTTTGTTATCAGTGCGATCAACGCGATTAATAATGCCAAGTTTATTGTGACAGACAGCTTAAATCTGTTGTACTGACTGTATTCTTGGCAATCAGGGGATTCTGTGAACTTTTGAATTTGTAATATCCACCCATATTTAAAGAAGTTAATATGTATAGTTACTATTCAGCAGTTATTTTTCAGAGTATGAGGGATTTAAACTTGTGAATGTTTCCCAGTCTGACTCCATTGGCATGTATCAATTGATTATTTATTATTAGAGATGTCCTGGTGGCTATTAACATGGTGACTCCTTGCAAGACACCCTATTATACAATTATAGAAATTTTAAAACTCAGAACACAGTTGATACTCACCAATCAATTCCTGACCACTTGCATTTTCCATTTGTCCCTCCAATAATCTTCCAACCTCATCCATATTCATTTCGATCGCTTCTCCATCTTCATTTACTAGATAAGTTAATGTATCATGTATCAATATATCTTTCTTTTATTTCAAATAAAATCATATATTCTTATAATAATGTCATAGCCAATTTTGTTTTTGTGTGAAAACTGTCATTACCTCCACTGATGACTTCTATCTGTCCTGAAAGAAATATAAATCCAACCTTTAATGAAATAATGCTAGTAATCTTGGGAAAATGACTTCAGTTTCATACAAATCATATAATTAATCTGTTGCTTCCTCAAGGTAATATTTACCATCAGTATACGCCATATATAGGTCTTCCATTGATACCATGCCAGGGGTGGACACCACTAATTCCGGAACCTCTGAAATATCACATAAATGAACTGAGGACTTCACGGCAATGAAGAAATATATCCAAGTACATTCATTATCATTATTGAGGATACATGGAAAATGAATGAAAATACATTTGGTCATATTAATAGGGCCATTCGCAGAAAAGTCTTGCAAATTCTGTCTGTGTTTTTATAGCATATCAAAGTTGAGGAAAATGTAGTTTTGTATATCTGCGATGGTTTGATCAGAGGTCATTTGGGGTTTGAGTGTGGAAATGCTATGTCCGTAGGGTGATTTTGAATATTTACAGGTATAAAAAGATATAAAAAAAGTAAGAATTAAGTGAAAAACCATCATAAACTGATGGAATAGATTCTTAACATTTGAAAAAAGGAGGAATTCTTTTCTTGATATTTAAATTCCCACTAGTATAAGCCTAAATATAGTATCCGTCATATTTTTATGTCATGATACGTCCCAACAGTGTTTAGGGGACGTGCTGCATATTTAGTCCTATATTATTTATAATAAATATGGAAATTAACTGCATTCACAGCAATGGTTTATCATGATTATACACAATGATCCTCCTTGTATTATCATAGGACTGTAGGGGCTTGAAGGCGAGAAATAAATACTGATTTTTAAGCATGTCACAATATGCAACAGCCCTCCCGGGTTTATTATTAAATATGGAATTATTTTAATTATGGGGATTTATAGTCCATGTAAAAATGGGCAGGTAAATTAATTCTGCCTCTACAGATTCTGCCTCTATTATTTTGCGTGCCATAAAAAGAAACGGGTGAAAATGTCACAATATGTGACATAATTTTGTATAATTATACGCAGCATACAGAACGCTGAAAGAGGAAAAGTTGATATTATAAATGATTCTAATTTCTTTCTTCCTTGTATGAATAAGCAAATATGGCACTTATTCCACACTGTATGCCCCCATCGATCGATCGAATATATGTAAATATAATTGTATATTTTTGAATGTATAGTCATATACTACCTGTGAAACACAGGATCCATTATATATCAATGACTCTGGCTTAAATAGACCTTGTAATTAGTATTGGACAGGAATTTTCATTCATCATTCTCATCACTTATTTAAAACTTTTCTCTAAAAATTTCTCTTAATTTTGTCTAAGGTTAAAAATTAAATTTAATCTGGCTGAATATGAATAGAATCTTCTCTGCGATTTAAGAATTGATTAACTAAGTCAGGGCATGATGAAAATCACAATAATAATATTATTTTTTAGTGAGATTGTAACTCTTTTAACCTGAATAAAATTTGTCCAAAAAAACAAAAAAAGTTATTTAAGCTATGAAGTTACCATATACACAATAAAAACCGCAACACTGTCAGCATTATGTAGAATTTTGTATGATCCAGATTGGTGACGATCACATTAGACTGCGGTAATTTTCCTATGTATTATTTATTATTATAAATTTAATTGTGATCATTAAATATTGATTGTATAACTATCACCGCTTTACAGAGACATTTAACTTCCTCCTATGCTTAAGCATTTTAGGGATCTCTATACCCATGATCACTTCCATATGACCAACCCCACAATAGCTACTTAACTGGGGATTTTTTCCAAACCTATGCTGTCGAAATCTTCCAAGATTTGGAACACTAAATCGCCGACTATGACTCATATTCAGAAATATTGCTCACTTTCTTGCTTAAAATCTTTATATCAACAAACGAGGTAACAACACTAACCTATGTTACTTATTTTAGTGAAGTATCTATGATAATTCTGTAGTTTGACAATCTGTGGTAATCAACCAATAAAAAATCATCACAGATAATTGTTCTTTAATCCTTAATAGATTATGACATCTCATAGATTCTGAGCGTTATCTCAGATCAGTGGTAGATCTGAGTGTAAGACATACCAAAATAGAAGATCTTTGTATTTTCAAGGCTTAAAAAGAAATAGAAAAACTAAAGAAAAACGCTAGCTTATAGCCTAAATCACAAGAAAAAAGCATTTGGTGGGCATATGACAACCATTTGGTAGAATAGCTCATGATATTATATGCTCACCATCTTCCTTAAGGCCAGGGATCCCTGTACACTGGGGGTCTCGCTCATGGTGTTCAAGATAATCCTGCACCACTGGGTCATTTGGTGGTGGTGGTGGGGGCCCTCCTCCAGTGTCGCAAACGTCTGCCACATGCCTGTTTGCTTCAATGAGAACAAACAGTGGTTTAGGGTTAGGGCTTTTTTTTTTAATGCAGTAAGTGGCATGTCTCAATTATTACTAGCATTATCATAATTCTATAGGGACCTGCAATTGTTATACAATATCTATTACAAAAATCATATCAACCTATTGCATGAAGTGGTCCTGGGTAAGACCATAAAGTGCCTTTCTGTCTCTTTTTTCTGTCTCTCTCTCCCTACTTCTCTATCTCTATTTCCTGGGTATGATCATAAACTGCCTCCCTCTCAGCTCTACCGCCCTTGATAAAACACTCTTAAATGTGTTGATAAGGGCGTAAAGCAACCAATCTCACTCATCACCCACTGCTGTTGTTCGTCCGTCACATGCCCCCAGGAGACTAGCCATGGCCTGTTGGGTGTTGGGGGCCGCTAGTTGTAGAGGTGAGTGAGTGAGATTGGTACCACCTTTCCCTGGCATCTGCTGTGCCGTACTCAGTGTTAACTTCTACAATTGTTTTTTCGACCATGCTAATATACTGGGGATCCTCAAGGATATTTTCATTGAGTTTCCACATGCCTCTTCCTCTTTTGCGAGTAAGAGAGTTTACAGTTATACTCACTCACTATTGGTTTACTACTCACTAACTTGTGATCAGATTGTTGAAATATTTCTGACTGCGAATTTGTTACTCTATTTCTCATACCTTCATCTATAAAAATATAGTCAAGTCTGGAAGTAGAATTTCTTCTTCTCCAAGTGTGAGAGAGGTTACCTTCACCTCTTATTTTCATAATATCTGTTAAATCGAAACTTTCAATCATATCGTCTAATACCTCTTTGTTTTTAAATTTATCTCCTTGATTGAGATCTATATTGAAGTCTCCTAATAAAACCAGACGGTCAAAATTACTTCCATTGATTATGTCGCCTACTTCCTGCAGGACCTTGACTTGTTCGTCAGTTAGTAGGCATTAGTAGGCATGTACACATTAATAATAAGGAAAACCTCCTCATCGATTGTTACTCTGACAAAAATAATTCTACCATTCATATCTCGTCCTTCGGTACAGTTCGAGTATTTTATCCCTTTAGTGAACAAAATGGCCACACCTCTACTGTTGACATACATGACATACAAACATTATTATACTTCCATTGGGATTTCCAAATTTCCAGTTCACCTGGTGTACTGTGGGTTTCTTGCAACCCGATAATACATTGATCTTTATTTTTTAACTCAGTAAAGATAGCTTTTCTTTTTTTCGATACCTCTTAACCCATTGGTCTCATTTCTTGTCATTTCGAACAACAGATGTACCAGGGGTGGATCCAGGATTTTCAAAAGGAGGGGGCGCGGTTTCAAGCTTTATTTTATATGCTAAGCTTTTGTTCTGCAATGATTTAAATATTCAGAGATGCCTCTTACTTATTTCAATCCTAAAACCGACCATGATAAAAGTACTAAATAATCTTAAATTCACCCCAAAAGAATTTTCATTCTGTGCGGAATACATGACTATAATTATTTGTTAAATGTAAGGGTTTTGGTTTTGAACTTTTCTTAAATACAACATTAGTTATGCCTCCCCACCCTGAAAAACCACCAGAGACTCCACCATGGGAACAAAAATTACCCCTGGTTATCCTGGACCTTGACACAAACAAGAAAACTGAGACTCCTGTGCATGTATTTGAAAAACAATACAGTGAAATCAGGACACAGTTTGAAAGCCATACAGCCATTTTCACTGATGGTTCCAAAGATGGTAGTCGTGTTGGATTTGCCGTGCATACACCATTTGGGAACTTGAAGAAGGCTCTCCACAAGGAAAGCAGCATCTACACTGCTGAAGGAAAAGCACTGCTTAAGGCACTTGAATGGATACAGGTCTCACGGATGAAGAAATTCATCATATTCTCAGACTCGCACCCATGTCTAGAAGCTGTGACCAACCTTTATCCTAAGAACCCAATCATACAAGCAATTCAAGAGACATACACTGAAAACAAAAGACTGGACAAAGAAGTGGTGTTGTGCTGGGTGCCAAGCCACATTGGAATAGAAGGAAATGAGGCAGCAGACATTGCAGCCAAAAATGCATTGAGGCGCCCTGTTGGGGCTGACCAAATGCCATACACAGACATTGTACCTGTGGCGCAGGCACATGTCAAACGTAGCTGGCAGCGCACATGGAATGGTGTTAACAGTAACAAGCTGCGAGCAATCACACCATCAATCACACCAAAATTCAAAGATGATAACCTGACAAGACCCGAACAGGTGATACTGACCCATCTTCGTACCGGTCACACCAAACTGACTCACAGGCACCTTCTAAAAGGTGAAGTGGCTCCTGTATGTCAGACATGCAACACTCAACTGAGTGTAGAGCATCTCTTAATACATTGTCAGGCAACCAAGAGAAACAGAATAAAATTCCTGCAAAATCGCAGGACACTGCAGAGTATTTTCCGGGAATCTGGGAACAAAAATATTCTTGATTTCCTACGGGAAACCAAATTGTACGACAAAATTTAGGTAACCTGAATGAAGCCTGACTTAGTCAGGCCAAACCCTGTTTCATGAAATAGGGAATTTCACAGAATAAAATAATAAAACCACAGTATATCTGCTAACTTTTAATTACTATTAGCGGAGGTGAAACTAACCAAACCAAACCAAACCAAGCCTCCCCACCATTCAAGGATTCATTTTAAGAGCATCCAAGTATTTTCGTTAATGCCCAATTACGTTATATATTTTCCTTTCAATTTTTTATGTTACTTCTAAAGATTAAAGTAACATTAGGGAACTCTCCGAACTCACATTGGCCTGCTTCTGAGAATTATTTAAATTGTATAAAGTAGTAAAGATCAGAAAGTCAGTTCTAGATACATATATTTGCTTTTGGAAGGTGCATTGATGTCATCCACTATAATCAAACTATTTCATAACCTATTTACACCCCCTCTCACACACCCCTCTGTAAGAAACTGAGAATCCCCAAACATTCCAAGGTCATTTAAAAGATTCCAACAGGATTCAAGGCCCTTCGACCTATATGTTAATGTTTCAACCTTTGAATTTATTTGCCTAAATTCTAGGCTTTTCCAAGCCCCATTGTTGGAATACAGTTGATACCTGCTGTACCACTACTAAATGTTTTTTCAGGGGTTGAAAAAGCCTTGGGTCAGTACAGCAGGTCTACTCTTACTACTCACCACTCAGCACTGTGACTTATCCAAGATTAATATGATGCCAAGTTGACCAAATTTCAGTACAGTGTATGTTGATTTAGTGGGGTAACTAGGATCGTAAATCTATGTGTTGGAAGTAATTCATTATATATTCAGGCAATGGACGATTTTCAAAAAATGTCTAATCACTTATTCAGCTATTTCTGGTCATTTCCCAGCTATGGGATCTCAATATGCGCGACCGGCAGCCTTTGGTTACCTTAGGAAAATGGTTTAGAACCAGTTTTATTTTATTCAGAGGATATAAATGGGAAAACAAACAGGAAGTAATGTCATGATGATAACTATACTTATTTTGTCATGTTGATTTGTCAGGCTTTGAGAGATATTTTTCCAATTAATTACAATTTATATCAATTAGAAAACGACCTCCTTTTTTTCTATCCATTTATTTATTCATCATAAATGTCCAATGCAACATTAACAAACACATGAATTATAACTTGATCAAACATATTTATTACTTTTGAAGAATTCTAATCATTTAACAGTAGGAGTCATTTTGGCAATTTTGCACGTCTTCCCCTTTTATTGGAATTTGAAGATTCAAGCATTCTACAAATTGTCAGGCTCTAGCAGCATGTCCTCTGCATTATATTTTAAAAAATGAATATTGACTCATCAGTCAGCATGAAGTAAGGCGTACTTTTAAATCTGCATGAAATCCAGAGAACACACTTTAAGCAGTATTCGTGCTATTGTTATTTTTGACAAATAAAACGCCGACACTGCTTGTGGCTTTTCCTATTATCAACAATTTGAACCTTGTTTCAACCATTATGCTTAAGTAAATTGGCACCCCCAAATGTATGCAGGATCGATTTTGAGCTAGTGGACAAGTGTTATCGAAAAATAGTACATAGAGACGACCTTGTCTAATATGATGGAAGACGAGCTTAAACATATCTGTACTTATTAATTGATAGATTTTTTTTACTAATCCAGAAGACTTAAAGTGTAATTTGAAAAACATATTGCCACAGACCTTTCTTGAGATTTGTACTATTCTCATAGAATGAAATGTCAAGCCTTGATAAATACTTATATGTATTACCAGATGGAGTTTTAAATTTACTATTCCAGAAGACATAAGACTTAAAACATACAATTGTCACTATGGAATTTCTTGAGATTTGTACTAATCTCATATAATGGACGATAGAGCTTGATTATATATTAATGTTTATACTGTATTACCACATGGTTTTACACTAATCCATTGGGCCAAAATTTAGACTTGATCGATCCCCCATCATATTCCGACTCCAGATCTAGCTCAGTATACATACTAATTCATATTGATATCCATGTAAAAATAATAAACCCTCCATGGAGGTTACACTGCATTTTTTTAACATCTATACACATAAAAGTCCTGGGTAAGACCTTAAAGTGCCTGGGTGAGACCTTAAAGTGCCTTTCTGTCTCTTTTCTCTGTCTATCTCTCCCTTCTTCTCTATCTCTGTTTCCTGGGTATGATCATAAACTGCCTCCCTCTCAGCTCTCCCTCCCTTGATATAACACTTCAAAGTGTTGATAAGGGTGTAAAGCAACCAATCTCACTCACTCACTACACATAAAAGCCACCAAATATGTATTTCATTTCTGTTCTGATTTTACATAAAAATGTGAACCATGACAAAGCAAAATTACAATAATAAACTACTGATAGCATTCATCACTCAGGGTTCAAACCTGATGGAACATATTTACAATTCTGGAATTATTTTTGGATTTTCTTGTTAAATTCGTAGATTACTCTAGTGACAAATAACAAGCAAATATCATCACTCAGGGTTCAAACCTGATGAAACATATTTACAATTCTGGAAATTACAATTATGGTTTTATTTAATTAAGGGACATCCAAGGCTGGAGGCCTTTGTGCAGGGTGCAGGACACCTCGATCTTCGTCAGTTGCTGCACCATTCATGCTCATTGGTAGTGGTGTCATGAAATAAGGCAAGTAAACAAAATTAAGTAAGGAACAAATGCACAAAACATATTATTCATAGAAAGCAAATAATAAATTAAATGTAACCTTAAACTCTTTAAAAATAGGTTCTACAATAAATACAATTTTGAAATAAGCTCAGCTGACACATCATTATACTATACATGTCATTTTATGATGTAAATGTACATATCATTATATAATGTAAAGTGCTTACAGAAAGCAAATTGGTATCTTTATCAATCCTGCTGAAATTAATCAAAACACCTGATGGTACATATTCCAAGAGCACACATTATTACTTACCTATAGCAACTGATGATTTGGGTTTCGAGTGCCGACAGGGATGGTGTCATTTGATGTTACATGGTAGAGAAGGTGTATGAGTAAGGTTCAAAAGGCAATACTGAAGAGGCACAATCCATGAATAGGTAGTAGTTTTCAACAGCTTAAATTTGGGAGGAGCTAGTTAAACCAAAACTTTGCCTATATGTAGGTAGCATTCAAAAGAACACTGGCCTACTGGAGAAGTTATTGGTAAAATATGTTCATAGGGAGGACAACAAAAGTGATTATGGCATGATGCATGAACTGCCAGATGCAGCAAACATGCATATTAGTGGTACAAAGTTTTCTAGTAAATCTGTCTTGAACTGCCAGATGCAGTAAACATGCATAGTTTATAGTAAATCTCTCGGTAGAAACACAGGTTTTTGTGACCCTAGGAAATAAAGAGACAGCAACCAATTTTTGTTCATCACACAGGGAAGTAATGCTAAAGACTCAGAATGTGGCCTTAAACCCCTAGCAACGTCGGGATAACCGGCATCCCATTCTGCAACAAGCTATGTATTCCCCCAGTTGACTGGGATACCTTGGTAGGGAAAGCATGTTGCATGCTGAAGGTTTTCGAATTAAGACCACTGTTCATGAGTTCTTTATAATGTTTTTCCTTTATTCTTCCAGGGTTTCCCCCTCGGAATATGCGATAGTGGATACATCATCCTCTGGAACACCATCCGCTAACTGACAAGAAGGCCCATCAAGCACCGGTCTGTTACCATGAATTGCATCAGGAAGACCCTTGGACAAGAAGTTAATGATGTCATCGTCTTCTTCATCCGGAAACATAATCAACATACAGAAACAAATGGCTTATTCTGTTCATCATCAAATCATACATGTAAACAGGATTCCTTTTGCTGTAAAATCACACCTAATATACACCAGTCATAATTGTTTAACCCTTTCGAGCCCGGCCTCCCCAGGATATGACCAATTATTTGGGAGTAATATGACATGTTTTTTTGGTTTTGTGATAACTTTGCATCTAAGAGGTATATATACTCGTCTGAGGTATTGTTCGAAAGATCTGATGATACTCCTTAGAGTTATGTATAATTTTTTTCTATTTTCTTTCATTCTCATGTGTTTCCATGGCAACGAATTCGGTCAAATAAGTATTTTTTCATCAATTTTTTTAATTTAGGAAGCCTGATGCTTTAAATATGGAAGGAATTTTGGGTATCAATATGACAATTGATTACTAATGTTCTTAAGTTAAATATTTGTCAACCTGAGAACGGTAGGTTATTGACTGGTTACTATGGAAAACGTTCTAGAGGCAGATATTACGATCATTTATGCCCACTCTCCTGCGGATAACCAATGATGTAAAAGTAAAAAGACATGGTTATTTTGATTCTATATAACTTTCCATTCAAGAGGTACATCTTCTTTTCCAAAGTACCATTGGAAGGATAAGAACGTTTTCCTTAACGCTGTAAATAATTTTCGTTTATTTTCCCCCATTTCATTTGTTACCATGGCAACGAATTTGTCCAAATAAGTATTTTTTCATCATTTTTTTCAATCTGGGAAGCCTGATGCTGTAAATATGGAAGGAATTTGGGGTATCAATATGACAATTGATTACTAATGTTCTTAAGTTAAATATTTGTCAACCTGAGAACGGTAGGTTATTGACTGGTTACTATGGAAAACGTTCTAGAGGCAGATATTACGATCATTTATGCCCACTCTCCTGCGGTTAACCAATGATGTAAAAGTAAAAAGACATGGTTATTTTGATTCTATATAACTTTCCATTCAAGAGGTACATCTTTTCCAAGGTACCATTGGAAGGATAAGAACGTTTTCCTTAACGCTGTAAATAATTTTACAGTTATTTTGATTCTATATAACTTTTCTGAGGTACCATTGAAAGGAGCAGAACTTTTTCCTTAAAGCTGCAAATAGTTTTCCCCTATTTACCCCCTTTTTATTTGTTTCCATGGCAACGAATTTGCCCAAATGCGTATTTTTTTTTTATTAATTTGCTTATATTGGGAGACTGATATTGGAAACTATATGGAGGAAATATAGGGCATCAATATAACAAATTATTTTTACTGATGTCTTACACTTGTAATTGTGTTAATTGTTATGTATAGATACTGTAATACTAAATGCGATTTTGACCACAAGAACACATGTGATTAAACTTTTAACAAGATAAGTGCAGAAATCATATTACTGCAGGTTCTGTCTATTTATTCATATCCATATTCGTCCTAGGATGAACGGTTTGATTTTCATAAATCTTCAAGACAGAATCTTCAAGGCAAAATAATCATATGTACAGTCAATAATCAATCTGGTAATGTATTGAAAACGTCAACAAAAATCATTTGACACTTGCACATTGAATAATTCATATGACATTTTCATTAAACATATTGCATATGATTCTATTAACAATTTAAAACGGGCTACCGCTGCCAATGATACATTGAGGTACCCCACTTCCAGGAAATTGAACAATCTATTTACAGGAAAACACAGGAAATAACGCCAACTTATCGCCAAAACTGTACTTTGGTATGCCAGTCCTGCCAGCAGGACTTGCCCCTCTTGATGCATAAATAAATTCCATTGCAGTGTCTGCTGGAACACTGGAAGGAGGTTCTGCTTTCCTTACTGTCACCTGCCGATGCCCGCACTTTCTTCTCGTCGCACACCCTGCAGTGGTGGTATCGAGAAGCACTCACCACTGGAAAGTGGTCCGAGCCCGTTAAGCGACCTAAAATGAGCACGATTATACATTTATAAGTGTTACTTCATAAATATCAACTAAATTCATAAGCATTTGGTAATTGTAATGTGAAGATTCGTTTTATGGGGGTGGGGGTAGAGCGGGAGGTGGAGGTAGAGAGGCAGAGGAGGAGAGGAAGGCCGGGGGAGGGAAAAAGAAGCTGAGGAAGAGGGAGTGGGAGGCGGAGGTAGAGAGGTAGGAGAACGGGGAGAGAGAGGGGTAGAGGGAAAAAGAGGCTGAGTGAGGGGGAGAGGGAGGCGGAGGAATGATACATACCACCTAGATTGTAGTGGGAAATTTGGCTGAGACGTTCTCGTGCTGTAAACGTTCCCACCAACTGTTGCGCAACTTTAAACTGAAAATCCTCAAAATCTCCTCTTGCCCTCCCATCAACCAAAAGGCTCCACTTCCTTCTGGATAATATGTGCATTGAAGAGCCCCCAGAGTAAACACTTCCGCTCCACTTTTGTGTACCTGAAAGGAAAACAAGTACATATACATGTACAGAATAGCTCATTAAACATTCTGACCGAGAGGTGAAATGGGGTGTGAATCAGGTAGGCTTCCAATGGGACTCTTATTGGAAGTAGAGCAGTACATGGCATTACACTGATGTGATGAATATTGTCTTGAGCAAAAAATAACAGTATACTGACCACTTGTAGCTCTTCCGGCTCTGATCAAGGCGGGTCATTTGGTCGTTAAGGTCCACTCCCCCCATCCATCTGTTGTAGTCTGATACTACATGGGGACAAGCGACTAAAATTCGTTGCCCATGTTGCCCTCTTCTGGAGATCGTCGCCTCTTCGTCGGTTGGGTCGTGAATCGTTGATAAGAAATGTATAACTCTCTTATCCATCCAAGATGTGGCAACCATTCCTAAACATGAATTGGCCTGACATAAACATATTGGAATGCATATTGAAACGATCTTTCATGTTAAATCAAGTTTTTTTTCAGGGTGTTATTTATGAGAAAGTCTCTTTTCCATTCCTCCTCTTCCAATTTCCATTATTCCTGATTATATCTTAAAATTAAAGGATGCTATATGAACTCCTTTAATTTTATACAATTAAATAGTTCATGTTACAATAATTACCAGTCTGTTGGCACTGCGCCCAGTCACTCTCTCCTCGGTCCAAGGACGTTTGCAGGAATTTGGGGTAGCCTTTGCGATTTGTCATTGCTGTCCCACATGCAAATGTCCCAGCTTGAGACAACAAGTAATGGAGTAGCGGGCTAGTGTAAAACCTGAATTACCAGGTAAAGAAAACAAAGCACCATGATTAAAATAATTCTACACTTGTGTATGCTGTGTTAATATCACCATTTATTCAGAGATATATTCATTGGTTTCTTTGAATTATTGAATTCTATTGATATATTTTACATGGTTATTAATTAAGATGTTCTTGAATTTAATCAGCACAAGATATTTCAATATATTGATGGACTTACCGATCAGTGTATATGTGGTATCCTTGGTCAAGGATCGGCTTACAGAGCTGAATGACTATTCTGGTTGCCAGGCCAATATTGATGTGCTTCGTAATGAAATCTTGGCCACAATACAGCTCGAAGGTATAGTTATATCTGAAAAGATGTACCCAATTATTTAAGATTCCTAAATACTATAGGTACCCGTCCGCCTGATAACCATAAGATCCTAAACCTGACAGACTACTTCACAAGTGTTACAACTAGTGTAACACAAAAGGTAACGAAGTAATGAAGTTTATAGAAGTATTTATTCCTGGTACAGGTATATAATGTGATGGTATAACCTAGTTGGAATCCGGCAGGTAACTTGCTAGATAGGGCCCCAGGCAGTCTCTTACATCTGGGTTAATGAACAATGGTTCATTAGGCCCAGCTCTGATTGGCCAGGTGGGCGTCAGCCAATGGGTGACGCCTAGGTGGCCAATCTCAATGTGACTGCCATGGGGAAAGGAGGTACAGGTATAATGAATTAAAATTTCAGGGATGTATACTTATGACGCAATAAGGTATAACATATTATCCCTCAATTTCTATACATCACTCCACCAGTGAGATATTAATTAAAATTACAGTAAATGTGGCATAAGGCTTACAGTTATAAGATGCTAAGTTTATATAAACAAAAGGCTTATGGCCATGGTGGTAAATTATACTATTTTAGGTAAATTGGAGCGGCTAGCTTCGTAGTAAATAAATGCCTGGGAAGGGCATAAGAGCTATGACACTTTATAAAAAATTATGCGTTGATACATTGAGCATGTTTAAGAAAAAATATATAAAATGAAATGAAAAGGTGAAGATATAAAAATGGGTTATCATATACCATCAAATATGATTCAAAAGATAAATGAAAAATATTCTACAATGCCGGCTTTTAGACACACAAAACAAGTGTCTATTTGCAAGATTAAAAGGTATTAATTATTGCCAGGTTGTGTGCAATAATTTAATGAAAATATAAATGATACAATGCAAATCTGGAGACGTTCCCTGGTCAGTAAATGTATCCAAATAATAAGGCCGTATTAGATCGCATTTGTATTTGCTAAGGTATAACAATAACCCATACATAATGAATCGTAAATCATACTTCAGAAGATTAGAAAAAGGATTTATTGAGAATGTCTGTGTAAGGTCCTAATTCTGGATCAGGTGAAGTGTAGTTTGACATGGAGGTTATTTCACCTTAGGTACAGTTTAGTGTAATTGTAGTTAGCAAGAGGGAGAAAGAGAAGTGAGCGAGAGAGTGTGAGAGATAGATGAGTGAGAGATTAAAGAGCGTGCACAGGAGAGAGAGAGAGAGAGAGGAAAAGAGAGGCTGAGGTAGAGGGAGGGAGTCGGAGGTAGAGAGGCAGGAGGAGAGGAAGGTATACGGGGAGGGGTAGAGGGGGGGGAGGGAAAAGAGGTTGAGTGAGAGGGAGTCGGAGGTAGAGAGGCAGGAGGAGAGGAAGGTATAGGGGAAGGGGTAGAGGGGAAAAGAGGCTGATCGAGAGAGAGAGGAAAAGAGAGGCTGAGGTAGAGGGAGGGAGTCGGAGGTTGAGAGGCAGGAGGAGAGGAAGGTATACGGGGAGGGGTAGAGGGGGGGAGGGAAAAAGAGGTTGAGTGAGAGGGAGTCGGAGGTAGAGAGGCAGGAGGAGAGGAAGGTATACGGGGAGGTGTAGAGGGGGGGGAGGGAAAAAGAGGTTGAGTGAGAGGGAGTCGGAGGTAGAGAGGCAGGAGGAGAGGAAGGTATACGGGGAGGTGTAGAGGGGGGGAGGGAAAAAGAGGTTGAGTGAGAGGGAGTTGGAGGTAGAGAGGCAGGAGGAGAGGAAGGTATACGGGGAGGGGTAGAGGGGGGAGGGAAAAAGAGGTTGAGTGAGAGGGAGTCGGAGGTAAAGAGGCAGGAGGAGAGGAAGGTATAGGGGAAGGGGTAGACGGGGGAGGGAAAAAGAGGCTGAGTGAGAGGGTGTCGGAGGTAGAGAGGCAGGAGGAGAGGAAGGTATACGGGGAGGGGTAGAGGGGGGAGGGAAAAAGAGGTTGAGTGAGAGGGTGTCGGAGGTAGAGAGGCAGGAGGAGAGGAAGGTATAGGGGAAGGGGTAGAGGGGAAAAGAGGCTGATCGAGAGAGGGAAGGATGCATTTTTCAGGCTTGTCGAAATATAATATTGTACTTGCAATGATTGCAAATAAAACCCAGTACAAACAATACATTCATATTTTTGAAGTTTCAGTAGATCAGAGTAGATATGTTCCAGTGTATACATATGAATATTAAAAAAATCCAGAATAGTATTTCTTAAAACGCATAAATATTTAGACAAATTATTTTCCCCTAAGAGGTTTATGACTGTGGAAATGTGTTATTATGATGCACTTTCAGCGGTAGAAAACAGTACAAATAATAGCTCTATAATGACGCAAATTTAAGAAAAGTTTAATAGATATGTTTGGGTATTTATGGCAATTCGCTCTATAATGAACGACTCTTGTCTAGAACCTCTATAATAAGTATATGATATGTATGTATGTATGTATGTATCAATTTTATTTCCAATATTTCAATCACAATTACATCCTTCCTTAGGAAAAAGGGAGAAGTATTCTACAATCTATCACTTCTTTATACATCCTTCTGGGAAAGACAGCGTTTCCCAGCTCTTCCAGGCATCCCCGATGATGCGTTTCTTAATATTCATTGCTTGATATGTGCGATAGTATGCATATAACATTAACTCATATAATTACAGTTACATTTCACAATTTACTAAATTATTGACTAGTACATACAGTATGTCTGATACTTGAAGTGAGAAAATTTAAGTGTTATGGCGAAACATTACAAGCACCATACGACTAGGTAATATATCTATTCAGTCAAAGTTAGTACCTCTAAGTGGGTACTGTAACATGGTAAAACAAGAATTTATAATACCTTTACATATCATATTGAAAATTGTTTACATTAATTGAACACATTTTGGTTATAAGAACAATATTGATGGTGACATTGAGCACATAAGTACTTATTTCATTTTAGTCCCCGTTTGTTGGGCTGGCGGGGGCGAATGGGGAGCCTTAGAGGGACGTCTAAGCCGGAAGGGGAGACGCCGGGAAGGGGTGGGGTGATGTTTATGGTGTACCCTACTTCCGGCGCGGGTGTGTAGGACACGGTCAAAGCATGCGAACCCGCAGTCAGGGGCAATTGTGTGAAAATGAGGCCTTTTTTGCTGGAAATGAAGCGGCCATCCGTCCTAAAATAACTGATTTACCCGAACTGCATCATGTGTGCAGTGCGGAGGACTGATGAGTCCTGCGTGAGGGGCGCGCGTAGTGTTGTCACTGATGGGCCGAACGAATGTGCCGCCATCTGACGGGGGTGGCTGTCAACTGATTTGGATGGTGTTGTGCGTAAACGACAGGGGGCGTGTATGTGTTTATGGGCGTGCTGTGGTGAGCGTTCGCGCTGCTCACAGGGACGAGGAGTTATAAGCTTCTGCGCGTATAAGAAGCTAACCCACCCTAAGCAAACGGTATGGGGAGATGAAGGGCTGCTATCCGCTTGTGTGAATATCTATGTGGCCGAGTTCGCAAATGTTTTATTCTACTGATGTATTAATTTCCGCTCTTGTGAATATGTATGTGGCCGAGTTTGCAAATGTTTACTGAGTTTGCTGATGTATTAATTTCTCTGAGTGATCTGGTATTTAGGAAAGGGCCGTGGGCATAGTGCGAAATGTTAGGCGGTTAGGGTCATGCTAAAGATTGTACCAGAAGAGGCAGAAAGAGAGAAGACAGTTTAAGTAATCGTGAATTTTATTCCGACATGAAAAGAGACAGTGAGGTATGTACATGAAAGTGCGATTGCACAAAAGGTATCACATGTAAGGACAGCAAGCCCCGACCAGTTTATAACATTTAATACTAGTGGGAAAAAAGGCACTGAGGTAGGTACATGGAGCATTGAGTTTACAAAGGGTATCACATTTACTGACTTGAAGGCCCAGCGAATGTACATAACTGAGGACAAGTGTATCACTTTTTAACTGACTGGTGCATGGGCCAGTGTTGGCATTAGCAAAAGGGTAAGAGTCGAATAGTGTGTTCTAAGGAGATGAGTAAGTTAGCAGCAAGTCCCATAAAGGAAATAATGGTGTTATTAAAGTGACCATGGCGTGTGCAGAGAGGCGTTGTGTGAGTAAAATAAAAGTCTCTGTAATAATTATCAGCCGTGTAGTAAGAACTTAGCACAAGGAGTGTAATAATTGAAGCACAGGCCAGTCTCTGTAATAATTATCAGCCGTATAGAAAGAACTTAGCACTAGGAGTATAATAATTGAAGTGGTCGATTAAAAGAACCCACAATAACTTGAGACGTGGGTGGTGCACACTACAGTTGGCCAGCTATCCAAGAACGACATGTGTAAGATTCAGGGATGAAAAATTACCAAACAGATGAACAAGCAATGTAATGGTAAGGCATTGTGGGACCAACCTTTTTTGGACTACTCGGTTAAATACAACAGTGCAAGATTAAAAGAACCCATACTAAGTGAGATCGCAGGTGGTGCATACTACAAATGTACGTTTGGCAACTTCAAATTCAAATTCAAATTCAAAAATTCTTTATTGTGGATGTTGCTACAATGGGTCGGTCAATTCTGAGGCAAAAGTCAGGTCTTCCTATGACTGCCGACGTATGGTCTTTGAATGTTGTTACAATAAAAACGTGTGAAACTTAACGCTAACATAGTAGTTTATGAAATGGGTAATTACATTAATGGACATGATGAGGTATTAATTAAGTGAGAAATCAACTGACATTATCGAGAGTTAACAAGTGATCGAGGATCACAGCTTATAGCAATAAGGCTAAAGAACACGTTAGGCAGTGGTCTTAGCTATTAAGTAAACATGTGGGTAATCAAATACAAATACAAATACAAATGAGTGAGCACTTTTTATAGGCGAGGCAGCAAGTTATTATACTTGTTATAATATAATGCATATAATATCACAGGTTATTTTACTTGTTATAATATAATGCATATAATATCGAGGTAATTTAAAACGGTGTAAGAAGCTGTTGGGTATACTTTCTGAAAGAGGCCCTATCCTCAATCCTGTGAGCGACAGGCTTTAATAAGTTCCATCGAGACTGGCATTTAACAATGACAGAATTGATGACTTTATTGGTTTTTGATGTTAAAACAACTAAATTCCTTTTACCATCCGTATGGCTCCGCGTTGGCAGTTTCCTACTATCTAGATTCGTCTTATTTTCAGCTAAATAGTGGGCCATATCTAGGATGTGCTTGTCTCTACGTGTCTGTAGTGGCCAGACATTTAGGGTTTCATGCTCTCTATCGACATTATCATACTTCGACTTATTAAAAATAATTCTCAGTGCCAGGTTTTGTTGTGATTGGAGCTTCTGTAACAGAGCTTTTGGGGCAGAGTCGTATATGAAGTCACAGTAATCTATATTTGGGAGGATGGCTAATTTATAAAGATCATGTTTAGCTTTTTGAGTTAGAGAGCTTCTGGCTTTATATAATAATCTGATCTTTGATGTAACTAACTGGAGGGTTTTACTGACATGAGGTTTAAATGAGAGAAGGTCGTCAAGTATAAATCCAAGATACTTATATTCCTGAACGGTGTCGAGGAGAGCAGTACCCAGAGTCAAACTAAGAGAGGAGTTGAGAGATTTCGCCCTCGATAAAAAGCTCAATGAGAAGGACATTGCTTTGCATTTGGAGGTATTGAGAGACAGCTTATTCCTGCCACACCAGTCAAAAATATTGTTAAGATCTTCTTGAAGGTTCGCGTGAAGGGAGATAGGGTCTATGTTATGATAATAAATAACCGTATCATCTGCGTAATGCTGAATATCAGCATGTTTAACAACAGAGTATAAGTCATTAATATATATAGTAAAGAGAATGGGACCCAAAATGGTTCCCTGAGGGACTCCGTATGTAATAACGCCTTCCTTAGATTTAAGACCGTTAACGGTAACAAATTGCCTCCTGTTTTCCAGGTAATTGGAGAACCAGAGGAGTTCCATACCAGTAATGCCATAGGACCGCAGCTTATCTAATAAAATTTGATGATGAACCGTATCGAAGGCCTTACTGAAATCCAGAAAGACCGTTTTATTTAGTAATTTATTATTTAAATTTGTATAGATATTATTAAGGAAATCAATTTGTGCTTGCTGAATCGAATGGTTTTTGCGAAAGCCGTATTGATTGTTATTAAATAGTTTGTTAGATTCAAAATAATTCGTCAGCTGTTGTTGAACTGCGGTCTCTAGAATTTTAGCTGGCATGGAAATACATGAAATAGGCCTGTAATTACAGGTGCTCAGCTTGCTGCCTGCCTTGTAAAGTGGCGTGACACGTGCCAGTTTAAAAACACTAGGCACTTTGCCTAATAATAGAGATATATTGATGATATGAGTCAGTTGATCAGATAATGCAAGTAAACATGATTTCAAAATTGTAGCTGGAAGAAAATCAATTCCAGAATTCTTCGTTGAGTCAATGTTAGAGATAATCTTTCGTACCTCTTTGGATGAAAGCTCGCAAAACTTAAAGATAGTGGGCTGCGGCTCTGTGACTGTCTCTGGACAGTTTACAGAGTTGGCATTGGGGGGGAGAAGGGAATTAATCTTACTCGCTAGACTAGGGCCAACGTTTAAGAAATAATCATTAAATTCATCGGGGATATTAGATGCATCCAACATTTGCCCGCCCTTGTCTATAGATATAATGTTACTCTTTTTGATTTTCTCAGGATTTATAAGAGGTCTTAGGAATTCCCAGTATTTTCTCGGGTTTTTATCGTGAAATTCAAGACTCGATTTGATAAATTGGGCCTTAGCCGCCTTACAATTATAATTAGCTTGACGCCTGAGAGATTTAGCTTTATGCAAGATATCAGGGTCACTTGTTTCTTTAGCTAACCTGAATAATCGGTCTCTTTCGTTCATGATGAGAAGTAGGTCATCATTAATCCACTTGGGCTTAGTTCTAACATTCCTGAATTTTTTGAGCGGACACATTCTATCTAAATAGAGAGTAATGTTATCCAGAAGAAAACCCCAGCATTTTTCTGGGTCAGAATCATTAAAGAGGGGCCTCCAATCCAAATTCTTAAGAATCTCATTAAGTATTTTCTGGTCGAGGTATTTTGTACACCTCGCCCAGAAAGTATCATTATTATATGTAGTGCGAGCCTTCTTCCTTACCAAAAAGATAGGAAAGTGGTCAGATAAGTTCAGGGCTATTGTGCCTGCTGCATTAACTAGAGAGGAGTTGGTATAGAAATGATCGATGGTGGTCTGAGACTTAAGGGTTAATCTAGTCGGCTTCTTAATATGTTGCGTGAGAGAAAAATCGTCAATTAACTTTTTAAAGTCAGTAGAGAGATTCGTGCTCGAAGTTTTGATTGTTTTATAATCTAAATTGAAATCACCCATCATGAACAGTTCGTGTGAGTGATTAAGTTTTGAAAGAATATCTTGAAGCTTTATGATTAGTGTTTTTGTGCAGCCACTAGGCGGCCTATAAACGTTCAAAACCGAGCACGGTTTGTTCATTCCTTTCTTAATAAGAGCAACCTGTACCTCAAGGTCCGTACTAGAAATATTCAGATGTTTATAAGTCTCTGTATCAACAACTAGATCATTCCTAAAATACATACATAAACCTCCACCTCTCTTTCTCGTAGCTCTATCTAGCCTGTGCAGAGTATAATTTTGAAGTTGAAGCATATTGTCATGAGTGCTGGCATTGAGCCAGGTCTCATTGAAACCTAACACGTCCACATCACCTTCAGATGCTAAAACCTCAATCTGATTGAAATGTTTGTACAGGCTACGGATGTTCCATGACACCAGCTTGACACCCTTATATACTTTTAGATCTGCAAATGTCTGCAGTAGGGTACTACCGACGTCCAAAGACATTTATGGACTGACTGATATCGGTAATGATAATAGTAAGTTGGGAAATTTACTTAATCAATAGATTGTCTGGTTTGACAGAGATCACATAAGTTGAACATTTATACATATATACATACATGTGGAGAGTAGCAATTAATAGAGCGCGCTTAGAGCCCAGGGGGGGGCTTAACCTGAGAGAGTTGTAGAAGTTCGATACAATTAGCGACGACACACGACGAAATATATCTTAGCAATCGGAGTAAACTTCTCAATTTGTGAAGGTAGCGGAATAAGTCTGAAGAGAACTAATTATTATTTACAGCAAAATTACAAAATTACAAATTGCAGAATTACAAATTGTAGATTGTAGAATACAAATATTATACTGCAAATGGTAGGTGGCAAATAGCAGATACTGACATGGGTTATTCTGTGACATTTTGTGACATTTTGTGACATTTTGTGACATTTTTGTGACATGGGTTTGTTGTGACAAGGCGAATACAGTGAATACATGGTGAAGCGACAGGTTAGTGTCCTGACTTATAGCAATAATTGACTGATTGACCATGACTAGTTCAGGAGTGAGAGTGTTTGAGTGACATGTTAAGACAGATATTAAGACATTTCGATAATAGATAACTGTATTAGCAAAGTAGACAGTGATATTAACACTTTTGCGAAACCGATTTAATGAGATCATTTTTATTACAATATATATATGTTTCGCAGTAGCGGATCAATTGATTGTATATTTTAGCTGCCTTTAATCGGATACATCACCAGGACCAGAACAGGTTCGGTGGGGACATGTCATTTCAAAATAAGAGAACAATGATAGTATCTCTACTCGGGGACATGTCATTTCAAAATCTAACTAACTTGGTCACAACATTATTATATTAGATCTCATATCATCAATTCATTACCAGGTTACTGACAAAGGAATTAACATCAATGAGTTGTACGATTAATTTCAATACATTTCAGATGTGTAACAATTACATGTTTGATTCCGTTAGCGGGGCCTCGACTGAGATCTAGATTAGTCAGAAGAGTAAGAAACCAGTAACCCACCAACGGGGGGGGGAGGCACTAAAACAAGTTGCCTCAGTTTAGTGGGCCCTGGTCATCGAACAATCTAACAGTCTAGGTCAGTGGAGACTATGCAAGTATCGGAACTCAAACTAATTACATGGAGTCAAGTAAACACAGCTGACTCGAACATGACGTGTGGCTCATAAGCAATAGTTCAGACATTGCATTATTTTCATTATAATAGCCAATGCGGTGAGAAAAGTAAATTCAACTTTAACACACTTCGATCCTCATAACAACAATTTCTGTAACAATCACAATATTCTATACCAGACGATGTTATATAGACATTTCTCAAGCATTCAGGTATTTCACTTGATCGTGGCACTAGGGAGCAAGAGAGTAATGAATTCGGAGGTACTAAAACAAGTTACCCCAAGTCAGAACTGTCCAACCAACCAAAGCGACAATAAGGTGACATAACCATGATATCTAAAGAAGATCAATATTGAAATTGACACTGCAGGACACAGTAGATTGACTATTCTGAGATCCGTAGATCAACTCGATAGAAGATGTTTGGTATGGAAAATAAGTAAATATGCTTATATTTTAGATAGATAGATATTTACACCTGATTATGTGAAGAGGACAGATGCATTATAGTCAATAAATTGTTACTAGGCGAGTGAGTCTCTTTTAGCGATATGAGCAGCAAAAGTCTTTGATATGGCCTTGGCCCATTGGTCCTGTAGGTGTTTAGATAGGTGACAGCCATCCAAGGCCATCTGCAGGTAGTTATGAGTGTATGAGGAGTTATTGGCGTGATACCTGTGAATGGTTCTTTGTGTCCAGGGGGTACCAGTGTCTCTAGAGACGTTGAAATCCTTGATGAGTTTAACAGCCATTTCTACCTGCAGGTCAAGCGCTCCCTGTAGTGGGTGGATAGGAGTATCATCAATCGACAGGAGACCTTGTCGAAGTTCGTGTCGTCTGTTGAAATGACCGATAGACATTCCAGTTATAGGGGCATAACTAACGTAGGACAGAGGGAGAAGGTTTGTTATATAATCACAGGAGCTATTTAATTCGTGTGAAAGATTCTCCTTCGCCACTTCTATATTGGAATTACGAAGAGTGACTAACCCAGTGTATCTGTCCTTCACTGTTAAATTACATAGGCCGGAGACTATGAAAACGTGACTGGGCGAGAAGTGTTGTATTTCGTTGGTGGCATGGTGCACCGATTGAATTATACTAGCACCAGGCGAAGAGGAGAGATCAAAAGGGATACCTGTAGGTAAGTAATTCCGTAAAGATGGGCCCAGTGTCCTAGCTCGGGAGTCCCCGACGACGAGAATAGAGTCCATGTTGATGTTTACGTACAGCGGACGGGCGATAATTAGTGATGGTATGGAAATGATTTGAATTATAGAGTTGAATTATAGGATGCAATCACAGGAGTCCAGTCATTTGTGGAAGGCATATAGGGCCTACTTAAGGAGCTCTCTCTTCAGTTTTCCTATTATTTTCCCGCAGTGGTTTGAACCAAGAAGGTCTTTGGAATCAAGTTTTGTTCTCAGGCCGTTCTCGTCAAGGATACGAGGGAGGTTACTTCCGGTGGCCCACTTTCGGTCGGTGGTCATCTCATAAAACTCCGTCGCCGGAAGTTCCATTAGTTTTTTCTTGATGAACTTGTTTTGATCGAACTTCAATTTAATAATCTGTTCAAGAACATTTCTCTCCTTTTTCTTCCAGTCTTGAGATGGTATTAATTCTTGTCTGGCTTTACGTTTCACCTCATAAGGATTCGGGGTTTTCCGGAACATATCGGCAAGTTCCGGACGACCTAGATCTAGCGCCTTGGTGGCCTGGAAGGCGTGCTCAGCTGATGGATATAGTGAGCCTTTATAATCTACCTTAGACGGATGAAAGTTAGACAAGAAGGAATGTTCGCTCTTGAAACCAATTCCCTGATCGTTATCAACACTGACTGTACGTGCATTTTCCGGACGGCAGCCATCTGGTAGTGTATGTAGGTCACACCTAGTGAAGGCTTTACCATCTACCATAAGATGGCTACCACGATGTTCCGATGGGATGCTTTTTAGGCGCAGGAGCTGGTGGCAGTCACGAAGGATACCGTATTCGTGTGAAGGAACAATCAGCCCCTCAGCATGAATCTCCAGTTGTGCAAAACGAGGGTCAGAGTGTTTGATATCTGACAGTTTCTCAGCTATTTTCTTCAGAATATCACCGGACTTAGACCTTATGAAAACTGGTCTTAAAATTTTCACGTCGTAAAGGCCTATTCTATATACTTCCGCAATATCATCAGGATTGAAATCGGCATCAAGACTTTGACATAAGTCAAGGAGGGTTTTGGATATATCATCCACGTCAAGCTCAGTGATATTATTTAGCACCATAAACTTGCGACGAGAGCGGCCATGAGACTGTGCTTGTGCTTGTGTTGGCGGCCTATAGGGCTGCCTAGGCGGAGGACCCCAGCTATGAGGAGGCCCGTTCGGCCTGGGAGGGGGACCTTGGAAGCGTCGTTGCTGGTGAGATTTCTGCTCTGGATTAGTGATGTAAGTACTTTCACTAGTGATCTTGTTAAAACTCGACTCTGTTTGTGAGGTGAGCTTATCGATCGATGCTGTAATCTTTGTGGCCTCTAATCTTCCTTCCGTGCGCAGAGCCGCCATCTCCATGGCCAGCGTATCGGGCGATAGTGACGGTGCATTTTCTGATGAGAGACTCAATTTAGTCATATCAGCTTCTAGTTTAGAGATTTTAGCGTCAAAGTTGTTACCAAGTTGTTTAACTTCTAGCTTGAGGCCAAGCATAGCTGAATTTAACTCTTTAAGTGACGAATCGAAACATTTCTCAACGGCCCTGAGACTGGATGTGACAGAGCACTCTATCAATGGCATCAGTCGTTTCTCCAACAGCCGAGCCAGACTGTCAGAGGAGTCAGGGGATAATACAGTGTCTTGTGCTTCTGATTTTTGGGGGCTTGAGCCTTCAATATTTGACATTATACTTTTCATCCTATTCAGATTTTGAGACCTCTGGGCCAAAAGATCCTGTATTCGAGTAGAGGTGTTCCTCGGCGAAGAGAGAAGTTGTGACTGTGACAGTAATTCAGCACTACTAGCAGCGCTGTCAACATCCCTCGCTGATGAATCAACCTTATTCGGAGAGCTATGTTCTGACATTGTAATATATAGATCGTTGGATCCAGCAGGAGCAGATTTATCTAAAGGTATTGTGGAGTTATGTATAATATCGTCAAATATGCCATCATTGAACATCACCTCGGTTTCGATGGAGTGTTGCGAACACACTGGTGAGTGCAACGGTGATCGAATGTTTTCGGTGGGTCCTGAGATCGGCGTAGAGGTCAGTCTTTTCGCTTCAGAATCAGAATCAAAACTGAACTGATCAACTTGTCCAGAGTGTATGTGCTTTCCCTGGGTCAGTTCAAATTGTTTTTCCATTGAGATTGATACAGTAGGTGCAATCGATTTATAAATGAGATAAGACAGATAAATATTTTTCGCTTGACGATGGGCGATAATACAGTGATTAATCTCACCAAGGGCGTAGCCCTAGAGTCAGGTCATTCTAGGCTGGGCAGATTTCTTTGCATGAGAGTAACTTACGTCCCTTGATAAACTATGTTCAATGATCTTCATAGGCAGAGTCCAGACATATTGGTAGATGCACTAAACCATTTGTGTGGCTATGTCATAAAGTTTTCCCAAACTTTAAGGTGAAATTAGTTGAGCGCCGACATGGCGACGTCTTTCAGCCTCGGAATGGCTTTGTCTTTCAGCCTCGGAATGGCTTCATGAAGAGGAGAAGAAGGCCTGAGAGTGTCTATGCTATTTGAATATGAAAGTGACACTGCAGTTAGTGAAAGAATGTCCCCTAATCGCTTCCTCTAGTTGTCTCTGAGAACGTGGGCTTCTTGGTGGCTTGCTCTGGGGGACTTCGACACGCTGTACAACCACGTTTCCAGAGTCATCAACTAAGCCTACCCTACTCTTGTCAATCTTGGTAGGATCGGTCTTCTGGCGGTGCAAATCTGGAACAAAGTGCTCCCGGGGGGGTGGTATGTATGGTTCTAATGCAGGAGGAACTGGAGGAGTGTAAGTTGAAGCGCGTTCCCTCTGCTGTCTTGCATGCTCCCTATTCACCCTACGCACCGTGGCTAGATCTTCAAAGAGTTCATCCTCCATTGCCTCCTCTTCCTCCTGGGTGTGGGGGGGTGGTGTTGCCTGTGATGAGCGCTGCGTTAGTAGGATGTCATCAGTGTCGGCCTCATCAGGGGAAGCAGTGACCTGCAATGATAGTATATGAGACAAGTTGTTACGTGTGATTTAATAGAGAATGATCTGTGCAAGATAAGTGGTAAATAAGTAAGGCCATTTCGTGGCAAGTACAGGTGGACAGTGGCTAAGTATAGGGATGGCATAAGGAACGTCCCATTTTATTTTTTTTTGTTTATGCTGATTAATGAGTTCTTGGCCCTACCCCCAAGAAGTGTGAAAGAACCATGAAAGGTTCAGCTGCCCCAAAATGAACTAGTGTAAACTTAGTGAGACTGACCTGCGAAAGGATAAGCTGAAGGTCCTCTGCAACCTCTACTGGGCCCTCTAAGATATATTCGCAGTCTGGAGCCCTGGCTTCTGACACGCACATCTCAGTTTGGCGACCATCGGCATCAAACACCAGCTTTAGGCCTACTGTTGAAACGGCCTCTGTCCTAGTAGGGTGGGGATGCGTGGAGGTTGATGGTTGGGGTGATGTTGCAGGTGGTGGGAAGTTAACGTTGCTGCAAGTTGCCTGTTGTTTCGTGGAATGGTAGATGGACGTAGTAGTGGATGTGTCTGCTTTGTGTGGTGTAGGTGAAGGCGGACGGGACACAGTGGCTGAAGGAACCCTTCTTTTTCCTGTAGACAGTCGTCCCTTAGTAGGTGTTTTGACTGGCAGTACAGGAGGAGGTGTTGTACGGAGGGCAAGTTGTTCCTGCACATGGCTTGCGCTGTGCTGCTGGTGTTGAGTGGGTTGGGGTGAAGTTGTCTGTTCGTTGTTATGTGATGTAGGTGAAGGCGGACGGGACACAGTGGCTGAAGGAACCCTTCTTTTTCCAGTAGACAGCTGTGCGTTAGCAGGTGTTGTAACTGGCAGTACAGGAGGAGGTGTTGTAGGGAGGGCAATTTGTGCCTGCACATGGCTTGCGCTGTGCTGCTGGTGTTGAGTGGGTTGGGGTGAAGTTGTCTGTTCGTTGTTGACAGCGTAGCCCATGTTGGCAGACAAGGTGTTGGACATAGAGCGATGAGTGGCATCGTTGGTCCTAGCGTAATACTGTATGGAATTAACAGACAAATGGCCCGTTGTAGAACAGATGTCGATATCAGGGAAGGCTGCGTTTCTCAAGAGGGTAACACATGTTGCCCGGATGCAATGATTCGTGTATTCTTTTGAGAGGCCACACAGCTCCGACAAGTTCTTCATAGAATCACCTAGTGTATGTTTGCCAATAGGAGAGTTGGCATACCAATAGGTATTGGCATCATTGTATTTAACTCTGGGGCGTTGCCAAAGACGGGCGCACAAGGGATTTAACTTGCTGAGGTACTTCTTCAGAGCCATAAGCACGCACCCTGGCCCACCTGTGGCATACATGCGCTGATCGTGCGCTTTGACTCGTCTGTTAGGAGAAGGTCCATGATTTTTTTCCAAGGGTCGGTGGTTCAAGGTGGCATACTCATTGTTATTCTCGTCTAACAGGAAGATTATCTCTGCTTTTTTCATTTTCTCTAGCCCCTCTCTGCCACGTCTGCCTAGATGGAGAATCAGCTCAAATAGTACCTTTCGTTGTAGGCCAACAGCAGTGGTTACATTGAATAAACCAGAAGAGTAGATCAGCTTCAGGTCGTCTTTCTTGATTGCATGATGCCCCCGATCGATGTCAAGGCCATCTTCCGATACAGTGCGCATCATACCTTTGAGGACCTTGTTCGCACATGTGAATGGAGTGTCCTGACTCAAGTTAAGATTTCTGTAGAATGGGTGGTCGTTTATTCTGCGGTTAATGGCGGCCCTGATAGATTGGATTGAGGAGATGCTATAGGGCTCTCCTGTGGTTGAGCACAGCTCCCCATAGAATTGCTGCAAAATGTTTGCAAGTTCAGGCACTGGGAGCATTTCAAATTGGGTGCTGTGTCCGTTCGTCTCAAGCCAAACTGAAAGAAATATTTATGAAATTGTATACAACGAGTGTCTCAGGTGAGAGAGTGATGAGAAGAAAGTGTATATATGTATAACATTAATTATATTAGGCTTTATGTCGGTACCCTAAACACTGTGGCAAGTATATAGGAATATAAGTGTTTAAATTTCTATTTATACAGATACCTTGAAGACTGTACAATAAAAGTGCACAGGGAAGTCTCGGTAATAATTATCAGCCGTATAATAAGAACTTAGCACTAGGAGTATAATAATTGAATCACAGGGTAGTGTCTGTAATAATTAGCAGCCGAATAGTAAGAACTTAGCACTAGGAGTATAATAATTGAAATGGTCGATTAAAAGGTGCTAATGACATCTGGTGACAAATAGTTTGGTTCTTACACCTATGCTTTAGACAATGCTTAATTTCTGGCTATATTTGTGCTTATTTCGGCCATATTAATATTAAACCCAATTCATCAATAATTGAGGTGAATTAGCCAGTAATATGGCCAGCAAAGTTAAATGAAAAATCAGAGGTAGAGAACCGATGGAGGCCAGCAAAAAAGGTGTGTAGGCCAGCCAAAAAGGGCCCTAGAAGTACCATCGATTGTGATTTCTTCTTATTATTATTAACGCTCTGGAAGCATGGGCAACGCATGAAATATAGCTGCGTGGACAGATATTGCGTATTTTCTATCATTGTTAACTGTCTTGGCCAATAGAAATATTTACCCCCCCAAAAAAAAGAACTAGTAGTATTCAGATCTGTACAGCAAGATTAACATTTAAAGGAAAAGGAAAGCAACAGACAGTCTGGGCATGATAAGCGTTTAACTAAGGTTGTCTGCAATGTAGGAGGCCTCAAGTACTAACCTCTGAGAATCCCCAACGCCCAGTCAGTGTTGGCAACCGTTTTTGCCGATGAGCACTTGCCCATAAGAGAAGCGATCTGTTCAGGGGTTTTCTTTTTGAAAACTCGCTCATTGGGTTTCTTTTTCTTGGCTGGGCTCCCACTGGAATTCACACTTGCAGAGGGTCGAGGTGTCGAAGTGAATTCGAAATCATCTCCTGAACTGTTGTCCTGTGAATATAAATGATGGTGGAGCATTAACGGTAGTGCTAAAAAAACAGTCTAGTTAACAGGTTGGTAGTGTTACTCGTTTAAACGCAAACGTTCGCGCCTGCCTAGTGTAAACATTCTTGTTAACAGGTTCTTAGTGTGACTTGTTTAAACGCAAATGTTCGCGCCTCCCTATTGTTGTCACTGTACAGTCTGTAGCGCAGAAAGGTGTGGTGTTATGTTTAAGCTACATCTCTAAGTTAACCGTGTCACTAATTGCAATATCTGTTCACTGGCACTTAACCCTCCCAAGTCGTGATACGTAGTTTAGATAGTTTCAGGGTGGCTGTTAGAATAGTTAGGACGTACGGCCCCTCTCTGTTGACGTTATCCAAGTTAGAGTGTCTGAGTTGAGTAAAGCGGGATTATTTTCCAACAAATATATGTGTGTGCTGGCTTACCGAGAATGCTTGTTCACTGGCCAAGTTCCTGGGCTTGAGAATTGAAACATAACGTTGTCCTGGTCGCTTGTGTTGGGAGCTGCCTGAGGACGGGGAGGGTGCGGCCACTTGGCGGGAAGGTGTAGACGCTTTCACCGGGGTGGTGCCACTGTGTCTGGCTTGGAGCTTGGTCGGAGTTTTCGGCTGTAAAATGAACAGCGTACATTTAGTGTCTAAATCATGTGAAAATTGACAAAGATTAACTTGGAATGTAAGGTGTGCTTATGGGAAGTGCGATCGGAACAGTAATTACCTTTATGAAAGTGTCAGCGGGCGCTATATCCATGCCCTCGTCCGAGGAGAGATCTGCTACAACGTGCGGAGGTAGAAAATCTAGCCGTGACTGCGATAACGGTCTCAATGATTGTCCCAACAACCATTGTCTGTCACTGCCATCAACAGGAATGAACTTGTACCAAAGAAGTGGTCCTACCATCGTAACATCGCTAATCCATCCAATCCTCCACTTAGAATGGAGAAAAGCCTCTGCTCGCTCACCCGACTTGTACACACGTTCATCGGCCATGCTTGTTTACTTCGGACTGAGGAAGGCGGAAGTTGATAGTGGCGATGCTGGCTAGTGGCGATGGTGCCGCCACCTGACGAGTGCGGCAGTGACCTGACGTGACGGGTCTGGCCACGCATGAAATTCACGCTCGTCGCAGCTTTTGGAGGGCCTAGTATATTCAGTTCAAGTGTAATCGTATTAAAGAAATGATAGTAACAGCCCAACAAAAGGGGACTAAAGGCATTAGAGCATGAGGTTATGGTGCTTCGGGTTGATTATGGCTGCCGGAACCAGAACTCGGCTTCGCCTCGTTCTGGTTCACGGCAGCCATAATCAACCCTCATCACCATAACCTCATGCTCTAACCGCCTAACATTATAAAACATGTATATGGATTTACAGACCATAATAGAGATTTTTACTTCTGTTCAGTTTGAGTATTTAGTTTAGTATACTCATTTACTACTACTTCAAACTCTTTATGAGTTCAATAGAATGTATCATTAGACCAATGGCAGTGAAAATTGCCATAATAATACTATTATTATTATTAATATTGATATTATCGCTATAATATCTCGTCGTTATTTATTGGTTGATCTTTACTAGGATTTTTTGGTTTACACCCTTTTTAACTTTTGTCTTACTTTCGAGAAATTGTTTAAATTCCTCTTTAGAGGTACACAATTTTCCCTCTTTTGGTAGATTATTCCATGAAAACGGTATTAAATAGTACATTGATTTTTTAATCCTTTCAGTGTGAGGTATAGGAATTATCATTTTCTTCCCTTGTTTGTGAGACCTAAGGTTTAAGTTCCTCTCATCAGTAAATAGGTGTTTTTCCACCAAATCATATGCAATCTCCAACAAATGGTGATTTCGTCTTTCTGTTAACAATGGTAAATCATGTGTTTGTTGTAACTCTAATACATTAACTCTCTTATCTAGACCGAAGGCCAATCTCATGAAGGAATTTTGTATAACTTGGAGCTTATCTAACAGATTTTTTGGTGCTCCAATATATATGCTGTCTCCGTAATCGAATAACGGTCTTACCGCTACTTTGTAAAGGGTTAAAATATTATTTGCTGTTAAGGATCTTTGAATCCTTTTCATGGCTCTAAGCCTTCCTGTGGCTTGTGTTATTTTCTGGTTTAAGTGACTTTTGAAGGTTAACATTTTATCAATATTCAATCCTAGATAAGTATATGAATCGGTATACTTCATAATTTCATTCCCTAATTTAAAAGTGAATTTGTTTGAGGTATCACTTTTTTTGTTTGGCAGAATCTCAAGTATGTTGCTTTTATCTATATTAATGGAAATCTTATTCTGTCTGCACCATAAGTTCACTTTTTCCAGATCATATTGTAAATCTTCATTTGCCTTCTGTCTAGACTTGTTAGAGGTAAATAAAACAGTATCATCAGCGAAATGCTGTATACGAACCTTAGATGTAACATTATTTAAATCGTTGATGTATATGAGAAACAATAAAGGCCCTAGGCCAGTTCCTTGGGGGACCCCTCTTGTGACTCTCATCAACCCAGAGATTTCATTATTAATATTTACTCTTTGAAACCTGTCACTCAGGTAGTTCGAGAACCATGAAATCGCACTATTATGCAAGTTAAAGGTTTTTAATTTCTCAATTAAGATAGAATGGTCGACTGTGTCAAAGGCCTTTTTAAAATCAAGGAAGGCCAGAACAGTTCGATTTTTGTCATTATCGTTTTTATATATATGATGAAATAATGTATGGTGCGCTTGGTTCACTGAGTGTCCTTTTCTGAAACCGTATTGCTGTTTATAGAGCAGCTCTTGAACTTCGAGATAAGAATAAAGTTGATCATGCACTGCTTTCTCTAATATTTTTGCAGGGAATTTAATTAAACTGATAGGTCTATAATTTGAATACTGACCCTGTCTTAGAATCTGCCATAATAAAAGCCTTGATTCCCCATTAAACAGGCTTGTCTTTATGGTAGATCTTAAACTTCAGTCTGCCTTTGTGGGGTATCATACATTCATCAATCGCTATTTCACGCCCAGGTTGATACTCCCTTCGTGAAGCTGAAGATTGAATTGCAAAGAATCTGATATAAAATAATAACATAACAACACTTAACTATGGTTCTGATATAGGGTGTGCAAGGATGTAGCACCATTGTTCATATCAATTATATTTGAAAACAAGTTGCCGAGTTGCCTTGCAGGTTGCAGGAAAACAAGACAATCAATCAGCTGAGATATTACACTATTTTTCAATCATGCATTTTAGTTATAAAATACTGGAGGATAATATTTTAAAAAGATTACCTTGCTTGATATTTGTAATAAGTGCCCGCACTTTATACAGGGGGTCCTCCTCTTTGGACTGAAACTCATCAACATAATGTATGTAGCGCATCAATTGCTTGAAACGGGTTTTGGGGAACACCTCTGCCACTCCAGGAAATCTTGTTAGTCGGTTCCTGAAAAAGATAATCAAATATATATAATAAAGTAAGGATCTCTTTAAAAAAATATTGATCCGACTATCCATGTATTTGAAGCATTTCCTTTTCCTTTTACATGGTGGGTGTCCAGTCGAAGAAATATATAAACATGTTGATGTCTGTACACACATGTATAACAAATGTGTCTAAGGTTTCAAGCGATGTGATTGGTCTGTTTACCAATGGAGTTGTTCATGAAATACAAGTGAGATTTAGGGCATTTAGTTGTACAATAGGATGAAATAATATACTAGGAATGAAACATCTTTCTGTCATCTTTATTCAAAATGGGCGATGCATAGAAAATATACTGTATATAAATACTCATAGCTCTGATGGTATTACCATACAACTTGAATACAAGATCACTCTATCAAGACTCAGGGCAATAAGAAGTAGACGTATATAGGGGTTGAAAAAGAACCAAACAAATTGTATCACGATCGGCGAGGGGGAAATGGGATGAGAAAAGAGTTTTGAGTGGCAAAGGAGCATATATAATCATCAGGAGGTGAGGGAATCGGATAGTCATGAAGTCTATGAATTAGTAAGAAAGAAAATGTAAACTTGTTAGAGCTAAGCTAGGTAGACGATTTATTTGATGTAAATGAAGAATCATAGAATGTGTAGCAATTGGAAAGTGTAGTCCAAGTCAAAAGTAAATCAAGGGTAATAAACCACATGGACTTACTCATCGTTCCACATGCTATTAATTCGTCCCCTGTATACTTTCTCGATCGCTATCCTAACACCATAGCACGCCTTCATTTCATCAATGGTGGTGGGGTACCATATGCCTTTGTCGCCATTCCTCCGTTTTCATTCTGCGTTTGCATTGGTCCAATCTACAATCTAGTTAAATAAAACAGTAGACCCATTAATTAAAAATAACTCATGGCGCTAATAGATTAACAAAATATATTTCTATTATAAGTTATTTTTATCACTGGAAAGACTGCCAGAGATCATTCCATCAAATGATGGGGTGAACCATGTATAAGGTATATAGGTATAACGGCTGGAAGAGCTGTGACACTTCCAGAAGCCTGTCGACCTCTTCGCCAGCCTATCGTTTTGACAAATAAACATATTCTATCTATCTATCTATCTAACCTACCTTCTGGAAGAAATCGTCTGAATAAAACAGTTGAAAATAATCAACTTGTCTTTCCAGTGGTGTCTGAAGTCTTGGCCCAACAGGTCTCTCTGGGCTAAAGGTTTTCCTCTGGATTTCTTTGGGCGATTTGGCCATTTCTATTACAGGTAAACTGTTCGCCATCTCTTCCATGTGAACCAGGAGGCCTAGCACCTCCTGGTCGTATATGGCCTCTTCTTCCCATGGTGCCTTAAATGGATTTATACATTATCATTAATTAATTTGATTTCATATATATAAGCGTTTTTAATGGGACTGATATAAGGCTTAGATATCACAAAATGAAAGATATTCAGACCTGTTTGTCAAAATGTTCTAAGCATATTATATTTACTTAAAAACATGTGAAATACAATAGAAGGAAATAAATAGTTATGTATAATATAATATAATTATAATATAATATAATAATATAATTATAATATAATTCCGTAATAAGTTGATCAAAATATGAGATTAATCACCAATTCGTTATCATATCCACTAATTTCCATATCTACCATCGCTGATATTACCATTCAACATAGTACATTGAAGTATGATTATCCATTTTGCCCCTGCCAGAGCGTGACACTGATTAGCACAGTGGTTAGCATGCCGCGCTCGACGCCAGCGGCCCGGGTTCGATCCCCTGAGCAGCGCAGTGTTTTTTCTCTTGTGAAACGGACTTAACTTTTGTAACAAATAGGGGATATTATGTTTAAAAACATTAAAGTAGTTTACTAGCTGTACATATCTGTTCTGACCAAATAAAGTAAAGTACTAGAAACAAGACATTTCTCCCGTGCAGCGTAGGCTAGGGCCTAGGCCTACTGTATACAACAGACCAGTGTCAGTGACAGTCAGAGTGTGGATCAAATTTCGTCTGCTACAACTCTGTCAACAAGTAAACTTACGGCACCAAAGTGTGTTAAAATTATAATTCACTCACCTCCCCAGAATCCAGATGATCATCCTCGTCCTCGCTTGAGTCGTCAGAGCTAAAATCAAAATCGTATGTGCCTCTCACACCTTCTTCTATGGGTATATCCCAAAACTCATCCGGCAGGTCACCAACCAGCATCGGAAACGGGTCTGCCTCCGCCGCCATGTTTGCCATTTGTTTATTTTGGTGAAGATCATGTGACCATTTTTATTTTGAAGTTATTTTTTATGTTGATATCAACAAAATAAACTTTTATAAAAGGATTATGACTGGGATAGGTAAAAATCGGGCAAAAAAAATAAAATTATAAGAAAGTGAGAATAACATCTGAAGTATCCTTGACATTGTATGATCACAACAATGGGTGTCTCCGATGCACTACAGCTGCGCTGTCAGGAATATTTACCCAAAAATACTTGCCTAATAGCCAGAATCTGGATAAATATTCGTTAGAAGTAAGTTTTATTGATCACTTTTTAAAGTGAGCTAGAATAAGAGTGACATCAGTGTGAATATCATGGTTACAAACGCCAATTTACATTATTTATCATGATCGTGCTCACCTCAGCGGGTCACTCGGGGACTGTCATGGCAGTGCGGAGGCCTGGCGGAGGCCTCTCGTGAGGTTTTTATTCAAAATTATGGCATGTACAATTTAAAAAAATACAAGATCCTTCAATAAATATGATTTGTAATCCCTTATGAAAGTTTCTTGATATTTAATAATAGTATTTTTTGCATCGTTTTTGCTGGGTCCCGACTTTTACTAAATGTGGGCTGGAGCACGTGGCCCCAGCAACAATTGTTGCCCACGGGCCCGAAAGGGTTAAACATTTTTGGCATCTTTTTCTTTTATTTTAATGTAAGCAGGGGATGCAATTTGTCCTTCAGTTGACGGATTTCCTTCATTCCCATCATTACCAAAATGTGTAATTAATTTCCCATATGTCTCTCAAATAACCTATAAAAACCTTGAAAAATGTTCATTAATGGACTGATTGAATAGCATGTCCATCTACCCCAGGGTAGACCCAAACCTTGCATTAGAATATATGGGAGAGATATGTACAGTGGCTGCCTGCATCATTCCCTGGTCAGCTAAGGTTCCGCCAGTAACTCGGTGGAGTGATAGCATCGTGAGTTTAGCAGAATTCCGCTAGCAGAGGGCAGTGTGTAGGATGCTACTAGGGCACTCACCATACACCGCTACCGGGACAAGGGGCTTCCAGCCCGGCAGACGGTACTGAGTGTGGGTGGTGGCAGCAGCAGCTCAGTGCCTGCCTATCATAGCTAACCTTCATTTCGAATACATGTATATGTCTATATGCATAATACTTTCACCTCAGAACCCTTTCCGTCAATTTGGAATACCCCAACTTGCGTCCCTGTGTAAGGGAGAGACTTAATAGTCCCTTAGTTTCTGTGTGAATAGCTATAGTAACATATATATATACCATCTGATTTTTCATCCACATCCATATCACTATCACTCTCATCATCAGAAGACTGTCCCAGATGAACGATTAGATCTGGGTGCCTTGATACAAATCTTTGGTGCTCTTCTTCTTTTTCAGTTAACATCACAAGCTGCTTATCTTCTTCCTGCTCTATCCTTTTGTTCAGTTTAGCCCATGTCGTGTCTTTCACTTCCAACAAACCCTGATCTATGAGGTCACGCAGCATGTTGAAGGTCACCCCTGGGTTTTTGTTTCTGGCAACATGGTTTTTTGTCACTGCCCAAGCTGTCTCTATAGCATTGAGTTCTGGATGGTATGGTGGCAACATCAGAATACGGTGACCATGGGACTCTGCCATCTGCTGAACAACAGATATGGCTGAAAAACAGTAATGTTATAACCTTTGCAATCCAAAATAAAAGGGAAAAGTGTTATTTATATGAATAATTTGGAATTAATAGTGACACATGAAGATAGTTGAGAAATTATTGGCTACGCTTGTTTCATAAATATCTTGTATAAATATAATGTTCAAAATTCTAAATGTTATAATAAGAATATATATTTCACAAAATCAGAAAGTATCACATAGATAAAGCATAGCTTCACACGTCTTCAATGGCTACATTCTGGCTTTCTAACATGACTATTGTCATTTCAAATTTTGTGAATTGGCCCTAGTTTTCAAGCTGTCACAAGAACCCTGACTTGCAAAATTCTCGTTTTGTGAAATGAGTGTTGGGTAGTTTTATGAAATTTATGGGGGACCAAAGCCATAGAAATGTTAGCATTTGCTTTACCATTAGCCTATTGTAATCTGTACCAAGGATAGATGGAAAGGGGAGAATGATTGAGAGAATCATTGACCGCAAGTCATTGTGCCTCTTCAACAGGAAGGAAGCAACCTACCATCATCCTGCTTCTGGAACATTCTCCTCCATTGACCTCTCTTTGAGTGACGCTTCAGTATTTGCTGATTTTGACTGGAAAGTACATCATGACCTTTGTGGTAGTGACCACTTTCCAATCATTATCCAGACTGAACGGAAAAACAAAGACACCGAGCGTCCACCTAGGTGGAACATAGCAAAGGCTGACTGGGAGGAGTACCAAAAGAAATGCAAACAATCATTTCGTTCATGGCCACTGATAAAGGAAAGGGAAGAACATCCTGCCGAGTACTTTGCCAATAACCTTAGGGAAATCAGTGCCATGTGCATTGGGAAAACCTCCATCACACAAAAGAGACAAAAATGCCCCTGGTTCAATGAGCGATGCCAGGAGGGAAAGAAGAAAGGCCCTCCGTAAATTCAGGAAGACCATCACACCTGAAAATATGCACAGTTACCTCAACACTAGAGCCATCACAAAGCAGACTTTCAAGCAGGAGAGGAGAGAATCATTCCACACCTATGTGGGTTCACTCTCCGAATCCACTCCTATGCGAAAAGTATTCCAACAGATTCGGAAGCTTAACGGGGACCCTCCACCTACAGTACGTCATCTTCAGGATGGACCTGTAAAGGTGGAGACCCCTAAGGAAATTGCAGACACCATGGCTGAGCAATTCAGGAAGGTGTCATCTAGTGACAACTGCTCAGACCAGTTCCTGAGTCATAAAACTAAATGTGAGAGACAGAAGCTCAACTTTGAATCCCGTAATGAGGAAAGCTACAACAAGCCTTTCACCAAGGATGAGTTGCAGCATGCGCTCTCACAGGCAAAAGACTCCTGCCCTGGACCAGATGACATCCATTACCAGATGTTGAAACACTTACCAGAGGAAACCATGCACCTTCTTCTGGAGGTGTACAATGACATCTGGGTCACCGGAAATTATCCACCATCGTGGTCAGAGGCAATAGCCAATTCCTAAACCAGGAAAAAACCCAACGTTGGCCTCTAGCTACCGTCCAATAGCCATGACCAGTTGTATGGCCAAAACAATGGAAAGATTGGTGAACAACAGGCTAGTCTACTTTCTTGAATCGAAAGGGCACCTTTCAGTTCACCAATCCGGATTTCGTCGAGGACGCAGCACAACAGATCACCTAGTGAGCCTGGAGAGCTGGATCCGAGATGGGTTTGCTAACAAAGAACATGTGGTCAGTGTATTCTTTGACCTGGAGAAGGCATATGATACCACCTGGAGGTATGGGATCATGAGAGACATTCACAAGCTGGGTTTGAGAGGAAGACTGGATTTATTGGAAACTTCCTGACGGATAGATCTTTCCAAGTCCGCCTAGGGTCAGTCCTCTCCGAAAGTGAAGAGCAGGAAATGGGTGTACCCCAAGGCTGTATCCTCTTAGTGACCCTCTTCAGTGTTAAGATCAACAGCATCACTAAACAACTTCAACCTAGTGTTGAATGCTGCTTGTATGTGGATGATTTTGTCATCTGCTACAAGGGCACCCACATGCGAACAATTGAACGCATACTACAGCAGACTCTGACAAGACTAGCTGAGTGGAGCACCAACAATGGCTTCAAATTCTCAGCAGAGAAAACTTGTGTCTCCAAGGAAAAAATCTGGTAGTCCAGGAGGAGGTAAAATTCCTTGGCGTGGTATTTGACAGGATTCTTTCCTTCAAACCACACATTGAATACCTCCGGAGGAAATGCCAGAAGGCAATGAACCTGCTGAAGTCACCCCAACTGGGGTTGTTACAAAGAGACCTTGCTGACATTGTACAAAATGTATATCCAATCAAGGTTAGACTATAGATCTATGGTGTATGCCTCTGCTCCAAGGTCTTACCTGGACAGACTTAAGCCCATTCAGAACCAGGGACTGAGACTTTGTCTTGGAGCCTTACGTACAACTCCTGCACCAAGCCTTCATATTGAAGCTGGTATACCACCTCTGGAGTTTCGCCGGGAAAAGCTCACACTGCAATACACTATACGTGTCAGAGCTAACCCCAAAAATCCAGCCCACAAACTCATATTTGACAACAAGAACACTGTGTATCGGGAGAAGCCAAATGCCATCAAGCCAATGGCAGTGACAGCAAGGTCTTTGGACCTTGACACAAACAAGAAAACTGAGACTCCTGTGCATGTATTTGAAAAACAATACAGTGAAATCAGGACACAGTTTGAAAGCCATACAGCCATTTTCACCGATGGTTCCAAAGATGGTAGTCGTGTTGGATTTGCCGTGCATACACCATTTGGGAACTTGAAGAAGGCTCTCCACAAGGAAAGCAGCATCTACACTGCTGAAGGAAAAGCACTGCTTAAGGCACTTGAATGGGTACAGGTCTCACGGATGAAGAAATTCATCATATTCTCAGACTCGCACCCATGTCTAGAAGCTGTGACCAACCTTTATCCTAAGAACCCAATCATACAAGCAATTCAAGAGACATACACTGAAAACAAAAGACTGGACAAAGAAGTGGTGTTGTGCTGGGTGCCAAGCCACATTGGAATAGAAGGAAATGAGGCAGCAGACATTGCAGCCAAAAATGCATTGAGGCGCCCTGTTGGGGCTGACCAAATGCCATACACAGACATTGTACCTGTGGCGCAGGCACATGTCAAACGTAGCTGGCAGTGCACATGGAATGGTGTTAACAGTAACAAGCTGCGAGCAATCACACCATCAATCACACCAAAATTCAAAGATGATAACCTGACAAGACCCGAACAGGTGATACTGACCCGTCTTCGTACCGGTCACACCAAACTGACTCACAGGCACCTTCTAAAAGGTGAAGTGGCTCCTGTATGTCAGACATGCAACACTCAACTGAGTGTAGAGCATCTCTTAATACATTGTCAGGCAACCAAGAGAAACAGAATAAAATTCCTGCAAAATCGCAGGACACTGCAGATTATTTTCCGGGAATCTGGGAACAAAAATATTCTTGATTTCCTACGGGAAACCAAATTGTACGACAAAATTTAGGTAACCTAAATGAAGCCTGACTTCGTCAGGCCAAACCCTGTTTCATGAAATAGGGAATTTCACAGAATAAAATAATAAAACCACAGTATATCTGCTAACTTTTAATTACTATTAGCGGAGGTGAAACTAACCAAACCAAACCAAACCAAATTCCAAGAGGCTGGTGTACCAATGAAAAGAGTAATGACTGAAAAACCACCAGAGACTCCACCATGGGAACAAAAATTACCCCTGGTTATCCTGGACCTTGATACAAACAAGAAAACTGAGACTCCTGTGCATGTATTTGAAAAACAATACAGTGAAATCAGGACACAGTTTGAAAGCCATACAGCCATTTTCACCGATGGTTCCAAAGATGGTAGTCGTGTTGGATTTGCTGTGCATACACCATTTGGGAACTTGAAGAAGGCTCTCCACAAGGAAAGCAGCATCTACACTGCTGAAGGAAAAGCACTGCTTAAGGCACTTGAATGGGTACAGGTCTCACGGATGAAGAAATTCATCATATTCTCAGACTCGCACCCATGTCTAGAAGCTGTGACCAACCTTTATCCTAAGAACCCAATCATACAAGCAATTCAAGAGACATACACTGAAAACAAAAGACTGGACAAAGAAGTGGTGTTGTGCTGGGTGCCAAGCCACATTGGAATAGAAGGAAATGAGGCAGCAGACATTGCAGCCAAAAATGCATTGAGGCGCCCTGTTGGGGCTGACCAAATGCCATACACAGACATTGTACCTGTGGCGCAGGCACATGTCAAACGTAGCTGGCAGCGCACATGGAATGGTGTTAACAGTAACAAGCTGCGAGCAATCACACCATCAATCACACCAAAATTCAAAGATGATAACCTGACAAGACCCGAACAGGTGATACTGACCCGTCTTCGTACCGGTCACACCAAACTGACTCACAGGCACCTTCTAAAAGGTGAAGTGGCTCCTGTATGTCAGACATGCAACACTCAACTGAGTGTAGAGCATCTCTTAATACATTGTCAGGCAACCAAGAGAAACAGAATAAAATTCCTGCAAAATCGCAGGACACTGCAGAGTATTTTCCGGGAATCTGGGATCAAAAATATTCTTGATTTCCTACGGGAAACCAAATTGTACGACCAAATTTAGGTAACCTAAATCACAGAAATAGACTATAGATGGAACACCGACTCGAGCGCGAAGCGTATTGACGTCATGACGTGACGTTGCGGCCGCGAGAAATCAGCGTGAGATCGCAGGAAAGGGGATACTTCACTTCCGGTTGTTACGCGTGCAAGCAGACAGAGCGTGCAAGCAGACAGACAAGATCGAGCTGGTGTTTTTCAGTGGATTAAAGTTGTCAGAAAGAAATACGGTAAGTAACATAACATCTGTCCCCTAGCCTAATGGTCGGTAAAACTTGTACATTTATTTGCATGATTTTGTTCCCTTATTTGATCAGAATTCTTCCTGACAGCTGATACCGTTAGAAAGGGCACATGGCCTATGTCCACTGTCGGCAGCCACACTGTCATTACAACAAAAACGCAGTCTTAACATTTTGATGTTTAATTTCATATGTGGGCATTTACAATCTGTGATTTTTACATCGAGGCACAGTATACAATGAGATGTACAGTATATCTGTAGATGTAGAAACATGATGTCGATCATATAACAGTAAATATATAGCCCTAGGAGAGAAATTGAAATTTTTTTAACAGTGAATGGTAAGGGTGGGTGGTATTTTGTTGTCTGTTGGCTACTAGTAGGCCTACTACGTTTTCGAATCATCCTTTTCACAGCTTATCACAAATCGCATTTTTACATATGATTCCTCCATTGAACTTTTCATTTGGAGTAAGCCCTACCTAGCTTTATTATTTCGAGAGAAAATTGGGAAAACGATCGATGGTTTACCGAGTGGACGATATTATATAGGGCTAGGGCTAGGCAAGGCCCGGGCCTAAGCTCTGCAAAATCAAAACAACCTTCGCGGTGATTTTACGCTCCCGCAAATTGATAAAAATCGCTATTTCTAATCGAAATACATTACCAAGATGTTGAAATTCAAAAAGAGCACGCTTTTCTACCCCTAAATATGTCTTTATATCAAGTTCAGCATTTAAATGAGACAGATATGAGAGAAAGTTTTCAGTTAAATAAGTAAACAATAAAAAAGCTTGCCGACGATCATTTCATAATCCTTCTTTGGATATATCTGTATTATTCTAATGCACGATAATTTTAACCATGTGTAGACAATATTCAGAGCTATCAATGACATAAATATTAAAGTTAAACCCTAATTCCACAATTGGACCCCTGCCTTGCCCTTGGGGGATGTTTCTATGTCAGACCATTGGATACAGTGTCACCCACCAAACCCACTATTTATTCTTCTAAAAAACCTAAACCATGTGAACTTAATATTAGCCTTGTGCTGTTTTATGTTATTTACTGTAAATATATTTCATTCTCTATTATATACAAACATTTCTTTTTATCTATGTTTTGATTTTCAGTTTTGATCCAACCTTTTCATGATTTCGTATAATGCATTATATCTGATATGACTTCATTCCAAACCCATAAAAAGGGGAATAACATGTCATAGTTTGATAATGTAACATCAATAGTGAACAAGTTCTCTCCATTAATTCTATGATTATGTAGTATATATTTAGCCTTACACTCTTTAGGATTGATGTGATAAAACGTGGGTTAGGTCGGTGACATAGAAATTCTGTACTTCCCCTTAGAGAGGGAAAACATCTTGCCTGTCCCATGTATAATATCATTATTATATATATAATATGTCGATCAGACAGTCCCATCTCTTCATTGTTTTCCATTGGTAATCATAGTCCTAGTTCTCACTCAAATTTTCATAATATTGCCCTCCATATTGTCATAATACTGGCTCTTCCCATTAGCCTTCATACCTCTCTTGTGCAAGACGGAACCTGTTAATTTCTTAATGTTTATAGGGGCGAATTAGTAGAATATGAAATAGAATTAGTGTAATATTCACAGACAACGTTAGCTAACGTTCATATTTATTTAATTTTCATATTTTAGGACCACCATATGCTAGATTTCGGTTGGTGACAAGTAGATGTTTACCCACCCAAGTTAGATTTGGTATAAAACCAGAACTTTATGTTTTCATAATAAATTAATAGTAGGGCATAATTATATAATATAATTTTCAGATTCACTTATACAAAACAGTATTTAAAGTTGACATGAATCAGTTTTATTCTTGCATTGTCAAACTATCATGCAAAAGCATTTTAGACACAATTTACATTAATTATCTATGTATATACCTGGCACTAGTAATTAACGTAAATATTCACTAAACTCGGCCAAAGGGGTAAACCAAGTCGGCCCAAAGGGTAGACCAACTTGACCCAGAACCAATATGCCTCTATATTGACCAAGAAATAAAAATATTCATGAGCTAAAGAGCCTAAAATCGCACTAACTCTTTTCTATACCAAAACTAACCCTAACCCTAACCCTAAAATTGGTAGTCCTTAGACAGTGAAATGAGTAAAGAGGAGTCTGGCCATTGGCCAAGCTGGCCTTGGCTGTGGGCCAATGTGGCCTTGGCTGTGGACCGACTTGGTTTTTGGGGTGGGCCAAGCTTGGGAACAAGTGGGCCGAGCTCGCTTGGGTCGACTTGACCAGGTACCGTCAGAAAGACCCGTTTTTTATATATCGGCAAAATTTAAGTTGGATCTAAATGAGGCTCACATGCTTATGTTGTATGGCAAAACCAAGGGCTCAGTGAAGGAAGAAGAGAACTGAAAGCCATTTCTTGATGTCTCAACTAGGGCCTGAGTTATGGGGGTTGACAATGTCAAAACGCCCTGTTTCTTATATATTGGCAAATTTCAAGTCAAAGGTAGATGAGGCTCACATGGTTGTGTTGTATATCAAAACGTAGGGCTTGGTTGGGGAAAAGAGAACTGAAAGCCATTTCTTCATATCTTGATTCATTTTGTAACAATTTAAATGTTATCATTATATATATGTTACTAATCATTTCAGCTCCGTTTAAATCAAAGGGGTTTCAGTTCATCACTCAGAATGGCCAATCCACTGACAAGTGAAATAGCAGATCTTTTGGAGGTAAGACATTGTTAATACAAATTATAATGAATTGTGACAATTGGTATGACAAATAAAGACTTAATCTCTCTCTCTATATTATTTATGGTATAGCCAATGTATTGGGTTAGCATAAATTATGATGTAACTTGTGTTATTCAAGCAGGAAAGTACCTTGTGAAATAGTGTCCTGTTTATAAATAGTGTTATGGTAACAAGGTAACTGAAAACCATAAAAACGTTGGAGGTCATTTTTTGCACAAATATCTTTATTCAGGTAGATATAGTCTCATTAGAAGAGTGTTTTTCATTCTGTCCTGAAAAAACAATATTGAATATTACAGTGGCAGTAGGATATATGAGTTACATACGGAAAGTTTTAATTATAATTATATACACAATACACGCATGGGAAAATTTTAGTACCTAAATTGTATAGTTTTAAAGAATTAATGATAGATAATTTGGGTGATAATACCAGACTTAGTACATAAAGATCCCATTTGGACGGTAGTGGTGGGGTACATGTTAGGCGTATAACGTATCACATATAATACATCCACATAATTATTAATTTGTTTGTATAGCGATGGCACATACAAAAGGTTCTAAATAGCATCAATAATAATGGTCTTTGCATGGAGACAGTAGCTAAACAAAGTGAGGTTATATTTCATAGTCATCTTACGAGAAAATGGGGTTTGGGTCTCACATTTATGGTAAAACATTGATTATTACAAATTAATTGTCACGACTGAAGATAACTTGCTGCAGATTAGGTGCTTTCTATATTAGACTTTCCATTTTTCATGCAGGAAATCACTCTCGAAGAACAGCAGCCTGGCCCAGGACCATCGACTCGTTGTTTGACTACCATGTCGGTAAGTATCTACACACCATGCAGCGCTCGAAAAAACTGTTTACTTGCCCGGGGCAAGTAAAAAATGGCTCTGGGCAAGTAAAATTTAATGTTACTTGCCCGAGTGGGCAAGTGGAAATCTCTATGGCCCCGATTTCAAACCCCTGTTGATGTCTACTTACAATGAAACAAGATACATACAGATCAGTGTGATTTCGTTTATAATTCTGCAAATAAATTTGGGCAAGTGAAAAAGGATGTTGGGCAAGTAAATCTTGGCTGCCACTTGCCCAATGGGCAAGTGAAGTTGGTAGGTTTTTTTTCGAGCCCTGCCATGTATAGCTATATCAGCAATCTCAATGAGATATTTTTCAAGACTGAGACCACAATACAATGATTAGAGAATTAATATGGTGGAATTAGACAAGACAAATGGTACACACCATGGTACACATCAGGTGAGATCTAGTATCTCCTCAAGGGTAAACCCTATTTTTCAGACTACAAAATGTGAGGAATCAGTCATGTGTATACTTGGTGAAGTAGATGAAAGTTTCAATTTTTCGGCTGAGGCAAAACTAATGCTCGCTGATTCAGCAAAAGGTAAGTAGGACTGACATTGCATGATATCAAAATAATTTAAAATCTATGCTAATTATGTGCAATGTTCTTGGGCAAATTCAATTATTACACCACCAAAGAATACACCTTAAACATCGGAACTCTGTACCTATTGCACCAGAATTTAGTGATATCGATATTCTAGTACTATGACAAGAATCTTCTCATGTATTTATTGCACAAGAGTTGCCATCATCGTAGTGCTACACATTATCACCATTAAGCACAGTGCAATGCAATGCTATGCTTCATAGATAGGGGTAGGGTATAGTACCATTATATAAACCTTTTAAATATAATTTCCACTTTGCTAGTTCAAGAGAAAATAGAGAACATAAGTATTTACAGATCTTGGTGCAATGCACTCTCAACAATATATATCTTTATAAGTATAAAATATATAAACTTCATTTTCAAGAGACTGTGTTTATGATTATCAGGATTTTGGAAGAAATGCCGTGTTCTCTGCAGTTTCAGAGTTCAATAAATTGGTGCTCAGTAAAATGACTGATAGCCTTGTAACAACATCGAGAGTCAGAGGCCTAAACAAAGAGGCCACTGAAGCCAAATTTTTCAAGATTATGTGTGTTGGTGCCCCAGATCTGACACGGGTGACAAGACACCATCAGTTGACGATGTGGCTATGCACCAATCTTCTCCAAGTTTATTTAGATGCATTAGAAGACCCACAGCAAACCGTAAAAAGCCATGAGATCTCCTCTTCTGAAGCTGATGTTACTCATTACATTGGTGGCTTTGTCTGTAGTAAGCTAAAACAGAGGAATGTAGATCATGAGTACAACGACATAGTGAACACAATGATAAGTGACGAAGAAGCTGAGGAAGCTACCCTTGTTGCAGCAAAGTCAAGGGGTAGACTGACCCACTTAACCCAAGATGGGAAAGCACTTTTTATTGAGCTTGAGTTAATTTTCCGTGATCTTTTTCCACCTTTCATTGACCATATTGACTTCTCTGAATTTTTCAAATCTTGCGAATCAAATGAAGTGATTCAAAATTGTTATCATAGTGCCACAGGCACCATTGTTTCTCAACAAATAGACAAAGTATTCTCTGATTTGATATCATTATATTTCAAGGTTAGAGTCCATTCTAAGTGCAGAGTTATTGTTGAGAGGTGTATAGGCAGAAGGGCTGATTCAAAGAAAGAAAAGGCTCTAAGGAGCAAATTATCAAAATAGGATACCACTATGAAATGAGATGTATTTATGAGAAATATTCTTACATCAAATACTTACTTATAATATTGCATCTATTGTCAGACATTTCTTTTAATCTTGGGCATAGGGGTTGGATCGACCAGAACTGTACAGGGGCTCCTCTTTCCTCTAACATTGCCCTTAGGGAGAATACATAAGGCCAGGCTCCGCTGCATCCTCAGCTTGTTTTCTTGGTATCTGAGGAATATATAGTTTCAATGAATATATATATAGAAAAGGGGCTTGACTTGACAACAAAATGTTGGTCTTCAAAGGTTTCCATGTTATATTGAAATTGAATATAATAATGTTTCTCTTTATGACAAATTGTAATTCAGGCAACCACAGATAGCCTTATGTGTGGGAAACATGTTGCTTAGCCCCCTAGTGATGAAAAAGGCAACTGTCTAAAGGACTCATGCTTTTCCTACAACGTCAATGATATCTGTTTGATCCTCGCTGTCTGTTTTAAAATCGCCATTACTCCATGAATATTATATATCTGAACAAATCCTTCTAGAATCGCCAAGAAGCACTTATTTACATCATCTGCATAAAGCAGGCTGGTTCTAGAGCAAGTAGTTTTTCAATTAATTGTGTTTGAATTTGCGTCGTCGGAGTGCACACCATGATTTTCGCTCGGTATGGGCAGAATGCATGGCCATATTTTACAAGTCAGTGCTAGCTGGCTATTGCCCACAGCCTCATGACATTTATTTGATATTTGATCAAACTTGGCAAGATCTTAGCTTTATTTACATGTATGACTTTAAAAGATCAGACTGATTCTTTTCAATATTCTGAGTTGTTGAAATCTTCAAACTTCTAACTTCAAGCATGCATGTGTATCCATGCCGTTATTTTTATATTGAAGAAAATCGCCTGTAAGTTTGGCTAGAATTAACGTATCTGGACCATTCAAAGTTTTCTAGAATCCTTATCTCCTTCAGATTTTAGCCACGGGGATGCGTTGTTATCTTAATCAGTTTCTTCAAGTCAGAGGACAGACATTCCAGAGCGAATGGCGCGTAGTTGACTTTGGTCTATACAATGTAAAGAACTTGATTTATACAAAGTAGAGAACATGTATGTGTTTTGCTAGGAGACACCATAGCAACTGGCAATCATTGATACTTGCTATAGATATGTTCTCGAACGTATAGTTACCTTCCCTCAATGTTTAAAAACAAACTGCCACCTGCCCAATACAGCCAATTTGAACGTCTTCTACATGCTGGTCGATAAACATATGGTAGGCTACCCATCCTGTTTTCTGTAGGATTTTAATTTAGTTTTTGACCATTCACAGGTGCCAAGAAGATAACTAAACACATCTGAATCAGATATAGGTGGTATAGAAGCAAGATTACGAATCCATGTAACTTTCCTTTTCTTCAGATCAAATGTTTTGTCTTTTCCCATAGAGATATGGGTCAGATTTTCTGAAAATGCTCTACAGTTCTACATAAATTCTGCTAAATTAGAGTGAAAAATGATAAATACTAGGCATATATGATTGTATTTTGTATTGTATTCATCCAGTAAATCTGTCTGGTTATGTTGAACTGTATTTTGAACCTGATTTTCGTCTTAAATTTGGGTTATTTGAGAGGATTGGTGAAGGCCAATCTTACATTTTCTGGAGACTTGCCCACATGCAGACAAGCATAGGCCCTACCCTACACAATACCGGAAATAGTGAGCCAAAGTGAGCAAGTCCCACTTTGAGGGGCTTGGTCCCCTAGGGATGAAATTTTCAAGCTATCTGTGGTTGCCTGAATTGAAATTTAAAGCATACACTGGAGGTCTTTAGAGCCTCTCAACCATTGTTTGGTGTCTGATACAATAGTATATTATCCTCTCTACTAATGGATAATAAATACTAAGTACCTTTAGGTAAGCTTCTCTAAGTTACAATAAATCTCGTACTTTCTCTTCACCATTATTTTGTTATTACTATAATCATGTCTATTAATCTAGCTGATTCATGTGTGATTCTGGTCTTCTGCAACATAAGTTACTTCTTTGGTGAATGTCTCTAAAATAAATACCCATAAGTCCATATTGTAGGATTTTCTGAGCGAACACCCAATGCTCTGTGCCTGCCAAAATGAGCCTCCAATGGGTCCTGGCAGAATTTGTTGGAGAGAACCATTTGCACTCCTGAGTTTAGAAGATAACGGGTTGCCTCTATCATTGAGTTCACTGCAATGAAGAGACATCAATATTATTAAACATATGCATGAGTGGAATAGGTAGATGAAAATTTTAGGGACTATGGTGAGAGGTGTAATAAAAAACAATATCTGTTCACAGAAATCAGTTATAAGGACCAACCTAGTGTCTCTTCTAAAGGTAATTTTCAACCCTCAACAGAACACAATTATTTTTCATAAGGAAACCCCTTATATGTTAAAAATGTTATGATTGGACATCACCTGTGGTTTTTATTCCTTCATATGTCTGCCGACTCAGGAACATTTTCTCACGTTCACGCCTTGTGAAGCCTTCCCGGTTATTGACTGAATTTCTCCATTCTTCAATGTATCTGAGGAAATCCTCAGCCAAAAACTAAAGAAAATTAAAGAATGGAAACATGTTTTTAAAAAAACGTAATTATCTGTGCCATGCATTTCTCACTCAGTAATATAATATAGTTAAGGAGTAAACTGAATGTAGATATAACTTTACAAACCCTAAATCTGTCATCATCATGTGATGTGTAAGGGCTCAAGTAAGCATTATTCTTCTTCCTGCCTTCCTCAGAACACCTGCAGTAGCACAGAAAAGACAATAGATTTATGATTACTTCCAATATTGCTAATTAGATAGAACTGTACGCAAGGTTGGAACTACAAGTGTGATTCAATGGCTAAAGTTAAAACTTTCTTTTGTATCCAACAAGCGGCCGCAGGTCGCGCGTTGGATACAAAAGAACGTTTTAACGAGAGCCATTGAATTACACGAGTAGTTCCAACCTTGAGTTCAGTTCTTTCTTTATACTACGACTTGGAAATATTAAAAAAAAAGGCCATTCTTACGCTGTTAGGCTGGCCGCATGTCTAAGACTTGCACCATCTTTGTTTTGATAATGCCAAATAACCCATTCAGTCATAGTATAATAAGATTTTGATTGATTTTTGCAGGGTTTTCCTATACTAAGTGGATATTTGTTGTGTTCTAAACAAGAAATTCAGGCAGCTTGAAATCCACCAAAACAGTCTGCCAGACCCAAATTTATCCTATATATTAAGTAAGAACTTTATTGACATTACCTCACATTGACACAATCAAAAAATTTATCCACAAGCAAGATGAATTTTGCAGTTTCCTGGCAAACTTCCCCACCAAATCTTTGCATGACTGAGCCGACTGAGTGGCTTAGGACCTGCAAGTTAATGAAAAAATGTGTTAAATACCGTTTTTCATTGAGAAAAACGCTGGGTCCATTAAAAGGCTGCCCCGATATAAACCCCCGGGTCATTTAAACTTATGAAATGAATAACTGCCGGCCCCGAAAAATCTTAAATAAATGGTCATTAATTTCAAGGCTTAAGACATGAAATGAGTGCATATAATTATCATTAAAAATGTATCTCTGATTGTTTATTTATGCCTGTATTGCAATAAGGGCTGGCCCTATATAGGCACCTGCCAAAATACCAAAATGCCAAAATACCAACCTGTGCTGCAAGGTAAACACGCATAGTTGACTGGGGTGTCAAGTATATATGTTCAGCTGTTAATTTTGTCCTGTGAAGTTCCCTGTCTTTGTCCTCATCATATAGCCTTTTGATGTGTGTCCAGAGAATCTCCTGTCCGTTATTCTGGAAATTGATAAGAACAAATTTATTGACTAAACAGTGAGTAAAATCACAATATTTGGACATAAATTGCACCCTAGGTCTGCCCCTCCCCACAAAGCTGAGGGCATGCAGGGAAGACCTTTTCAAAAATAATAATAATGATAATTGTGGTGGTTTTAATGTATCTCTTATTTCGGTATTGTCTTCTACGTGTATCTCGGAGTCTGAGCTGTCCGCTGGGATAGTTCTCTCGGGCTACACCAGTGGCAGTTAGGGCTCGGGTTGTCCGAAGTGGCAACTATGACGTAATGTGCTTGACTTTATGTATTCATTATCCAACTTGTAGTTTATAGTCCTTGTAATTCATCGATATGTCTTCGATCATGTGTATTCTTATGTTCAAAACCTCTATTGTATCTAGTCTTTTATCGGTGCTAGTCTTAGCATGATGTGTTGTGAGACTATCTTATTTCACATGGTTAACTCCTGTTAACACCTTTCTTACTCTTTTATCTGGTGATCGTGGCTCAACCACTGACAGTTGGTATAGGAGGAGTAATGTGAATAAACGCTGTGCAACAGGTTAAACATCTTGTTCCCTGTTTATTTAGCTAAGCAGAGTACAACCCGAGAATCACTACAATAATAATATTATGATAGTTAATATTATGATAATAACACATATGTATGCAAGGTCAGTGAAACAACTTGGCACTAGTAAAGGACATTAAGAAATCAGACATTAATTTACACACCCATAGATGTTTGGTGTTCTTGCCAAACCCAGAGCTATTTAGGTTGTTTCGTATTGTCTTGATAAGATGGGGGGCATCACTGAAGAAAAATATCTCCCTCTCTGGGGCATAGATATTTGTAGTCTTGAAACCATTGTCCCCATGCATTCTAATAAACCGTTGGTTTGGTGAGGCCTTATCGCTGGTGGCTGCTATTACCTGAATATCAACATATTACATTTTTCTAAGTGGAAAAAAATTGATTATTAATTAGTACACATTAGACAGGCTACTAGAACACTCACATTTAAAGTGGGCATTGCAAAATGGTCTCTATGCATGGCTAAGTTGATATATATGTATTAGTATTATTTAAACTCTCCAAGATTATACTTTTTAAACTATTTTACTGTCTCTTGGATGCCCTGAAGAGTTACTATGTAACTATAATTGTGATAACATTCTGTAATTATTACTTAATACTTATATATGAACAAATCTCACTTTTAGGTTGGCCACACTCTCAATTAGCCCAACTGCTCTCCAGAACAAGGGGAATATCTCATCAGCAGTGGCTGTAGTAGTGGGAAAATACCCAATGGACATTTTTAGATTGGATGTTACCCCAACCACCATGAAGACAAGGGCGTGAGTGGCTAATGTGCCCTCTGACGATGTGATTTTTTCGTTTGTGCTCTTTACAAACCCAACAAGGTCCCCACTTCGGGGGTCATAAACTAGGTCGCGCTTGATGGCAATTTCGTCATGTAGAAGACAGACCCACCTTTCATTGTCACTCAATGGTTGAGCTTGCCTTTTTAGTTCTTTCATTACTTCTAACTGGAAGCCTGCTCTAGGGTGTAACACATTCGTGTAGTCCCTTAGAGTGGATTCTGATGGCAATTTTAACACTCCAACCTCCCGCAATGACCTGTATGCAGCTGGGCTGGTGCTATGCAGGAGGATGGCAAAGCGTACCATCATGGGGTGCCAGCGGATGCCATTTTTTTTCCTTTCAAATGCCTTTTTTTGTTCTTGCCAAAATAGTTCTGTAAAGCTATCTTTTTCAGCATGTTCCATTAAATCCATCAATACTCTGTGGCTCTCCTCATCGACTTTAATGGCTTCCTCTGCCAACTGCCTCCCAATCTCGTTCAGCTGTTTTGTAGCCTGTGTTGTTTTTACCCGTTCTTTTTTTAAGGCATCAGCAATTTCGTTACTTGAAATCTTGGATAATGGTGTAAATTTGTTTATCGAGGTTCTTTCAAGAGAGCACAGCCTGGAATGTTTTTTTAATATCATCCTCTTACTTTCCCTGCAAGACTTGCAAATATTTGCATTTTCACCTAACAAGGAACCTTTGCATCCATGAGATCGTATAGATGTTGAGCAAGTTACTTTATCACCACATTGGTCATATGTAACATGTAGGTAATATGAGGCATATGGTTTAGTAGAGTTACATAGTGGTGGAAGTTCAGCATACTTCTGCAGTTCAGAATCTTTAATGCCAGGGCATGGTTGTGATAAACTTTGGGCTGCAGATTCTGGCAAAAAATCAGGGATTGCTGATTCTGTCCTGCCCTCTGATGTTGAAGCCTCAGCATTGCACTCTTCAACTGGAGGCAAACGCTGTGCCTTCAAAAAGAATGAATCATAAGTTCATGGTCCAAGGTTTGCAACTATTTGTGGTCAATACATAATTCAACACGGTATATTGTAAGTAAAAACAGCCTGACAAGTTATGTTGTTTCTAATTTTCTACATGAAGGTTCTGAATTAATTATTTAAAAGTTACACCAAATATCCATGAAATTTGACAAATTATACAACACAGGGGCTAACTTTTTTTTCTCTTTGAAATATGAATTACAGTATAAACTTCCATTTTATGACCTGTCTACAACTATGACCCACTATTGTATGGAACAAAAGTATTTCTCGCCATTTCATGTTTTAAGAAACATTCCCTTGAATATATGTAGAAGTTTACTGTCTAACTTATCAACAAGATGAATGCAAAATGTAACTAGAAATATATATGTAATTGTAATTTCAGATGGACTGACAACACAACACAATTACTGAAATAAAGAATTTCATACAGGAGGTTTTCTTGGTGCTGGCTTTGGTGTAATAATTGACTTTAATGGCATGAAGCGTGTTGGTAAACTGCCATGTGTCAATACTTTACGCCCACTATGTTCTTCAAATAAAACCACAAGGTATGAATAACCTGATCTATTTTTACTGTACTTCATGTTCCTTTAGACCAGTTTAATTACAGATCTATGTATAAACCATCAATTTAGGGTTCTCTTGGGTCAGGTTGGAGGGATACATTTGGTAGCCTCTTCTCTTATATATACATGATTTTAATCTATATCACCTGTACTTGGATGCCAAATGTTCCTCACTAGAATGCCCCTTTATTCATCTTTTCATTATTTTATTCATTAAGGAGGTTGGCCACAATTCTGAGGTTGGGGAGAGTGCACAATTTGTTGGTCATAATTTGTCGTTGTATGCTTGTCATATTCTCTCTTTTGCAAAATATCATGTCTAGTAATTAATGGGTAAGTGTTAACAAATCATATTGAAAAATGAAATACTAACAAGTTGACAATGTTTGTTTTAAGTTTAACAAAATCTTGCTCTAATCTGTTTGTTTACAAATCGCTGAGGGCCTAGTGTTTCAGTATAAAACATGGTTGTTTCGTTGAAATCAATATGTAAAAGGCATGGAAAGGTTGTAGAATGCATTAGTATCGAGGTTTACCAAATGTAAATTAGGGTTGACAACAGCAAACAATGATGTAAACAGTCAAATTTAGAGCAAACTCGACCCCTGAGTTGACCTCGACCTGACACTGGAATTATGACATTTTCCCCTTAGTAGACTATGGTAAATCTTCCTGAAGGAGCTTGATCTCACAGTGGGAAAATAAGTATGGAAAGATACTTAATTAATCAATTTTATCTTTGAATTTAGTATACCTCAGAGCATAAGTGAAAGAATTTTGGGGAAGATCTGATGACTTTGAAATTGTGGCCAGCCTCCTTAACCATTAGAAGACAATACAAAAAGGTTTAAAATAGGTACAACAAATAATTAAATTTCATTATGCCATGAGAATCCTACAATACTATTCAGGAAAATATAATCTTACTTGTTATTATACATGTATCTTGAAAATGTCTTGAACATATCTTTGCCCTTTCAGGATTGAACGAGTGGTCACGGCGATCGATAATTCGAATGAGTTCCTTCCTCCATTCATCTGCTTTTTCCGAAATCCCTGCAATGAAGGCATTTGAAGAGAAAGTAAGTACTGTGTATAGTTCTTAACTGGATAAGCTCGAAGCTGAGGGGAGGGAGGACCACTTCTTTTGGTAATGAGGCCCGCCATCCTGATACATACTGATACACCTCACCATCATCACGGCCATTACGGTGTTGTGCATGACTGCCATCACAGCCGTGAGGGAGAGGGTGATGATAAGACAAGGGGAGCTGTCCCCCAAATCTGAGTTCCTCTATCATAACCCAGCTGTTGTTTTAATGAGGAGGTGACAGATTTGAGAGGTTTAATAGAATTCCGTCTTCCCCACATCCCCATCAAAGAAATATCACTGCTGCGAGGTTATCAGGTTACCAACTATAGCAAATACTGTTGGGGTTTTATGTATGTTTACATCACAAATATTCCTTTGTTGATTATTGGATGTTTCTTTAGTAATGATTCTGTTGAAATATATCTAATAACATAAAACAACCTGTAACCTGAACAAATTATTAATAATGGCTATAGATTTAAAAAAAATAATGGCTATAGAAAGTTCCAAGAATAAGTGCTTTTGGGTTTGTCTACCATGAAACCCATTAAAGGTCTTGGTCAACAGTCAGAAATCCCCTTGCATTGCCTGTCATCTGAACAGAACAGCTCATTGAAAATGAGGATTTCTGTCATCATAATCAGATCATACATTAAACCCGTTATCCACTTGTACGACAAAATGGCCACCGTCAAACTGGCCAGAGGTGACCAACAATCGGTCACCTGCCATTGTCGGTGGCTGCCGTCGGTCGGTATTTACTTGTACGACAAAAAGTGGCTTTTTACTGACCGACAATCGGTCACCTAGGGTAATTGTACACTAAAAACATCTTTAATTATTAACCTCTATTACTGCTAGTTAATATTACACAATCATATCACATCTCATTTGAATACCTAACAATAGTAATGTGTATTATTACTCGTTAATAGTTTATATTATCATTACAACTTCGCTTAAATTGTCACAATATTATCATCCATATTAACATTATTATAGGTCTTCCCATTAGCCTCTATACCTCCCCTATATGCAACGGATCCCGCTAATCTCCTAAAGTAAGACGTTTTTTGGGTGTACAATTAGTAAAAAATGAAATGAAATTAGTGGAATATTAATATATCGTTCATATGTATTTCATTTTCAAATTTGCAGGGGTACCATATACAAGGGTTCAGTAAACAAAAGACTGGACAAAGAAGTGGTGTTGTGCTGGGTGCCAAGCCACATTGGAATAGAAGGAAATGAGGCAGCAGACATTGCAGCCAAAAATGCATTGAGGCGCCCTGTTGGGGCTGACCAAATGCCATACACAGACATTGTACCTGTGGCGCAGGCACATGTCAAACGTAGCTGGCAGCGCACATGGAATGGTGTTAACAGTAACAAGCTGCGAGCAATCACACCATCAATCACACCAAAATTCAAAGATGATAACCTGACAAGACCCGAACAGGTGATACTGACCCGTCTTCGTACCGGTCACACCAAACTGACTCACAGGCACCTTCTAAAAGGTGAAGTGGCTCCTGTATGTCAGACATGCAACACTCAACTGAGTGTAGAGCATCTCTTAATACATTGTCAGGCAACCAAGAGAAACAGAATAAAATTCCTGCAAAATCGCAGGACACTGCAGAGTATTTTCCGGGAATCTGGGAACAAAAATATTCTTGATTTCCTACGGGAAACCAAATTGTACGACAAAATTTAGGTAACCTAAATGAAGCCTGACTTCGTCAGGCCAAACCCTGTTTCATGAAATAGGGAATTTCACAGAATAAAATAATAAAACCACAGTATATCTGCTAACTTTTAATTACTATTAGCGGAGGTGAAACTAACCAAACCAAACCAAAACAAGGGTTCAGTCGGTGACAAGTAGATGTTTATCCCCCACAGGCTAAATTTAGAATAAAGCAAAAACATTTTTGTTATGATAAATTAATAGCAGGGCATCCTTAAGTCAATACCCAAATACGATTCACTAATCTCTGAGAACGATGGAGATATGAATAATAATATAGTCTTCGGTTGGTGACCCTTTTTCTAGTATACTTTGCATAAAAACGTCTCCCATAGAATTGTTAAAGCTGAAAGAGTACAAGTACGGATGTACACACATTTGCACCATATTATATTTATATTTTATCATGTGTAATCCTGAAAGATAATAATTATAACTGGATTTACCTCATGAAAATACAAGTAGTTCGGTTGGTGACAAACACACTTCTCCACTGATTCTGCTTCTGCCATGACTATGCATGATAACCATCACAGAACAAATGTTTATAGATATATAGTTTCTTTGATATATGCTGATTATCCGCCCAAAGTGGAATTAGTGTATTCTTAAGTATATTATTTTAAAAATATATATCTTTTTTTACCCTCCCTAATTTTCACCCCCCAAAACATACTGAATTGCCCATATCTCCCGAATTTGTACAGACAGACCATGCAAAGTGGGTACCCATTTGTTCAGCCCAACGAGCCCAAATAAAATTCATGAATGAGGTGGAATTGATGTGAAAAGGTTTCTTGAGTACGTTGCTTTATAATGAAAAATCCATAAAAAACGCTATTTTACCACTTTCGTGGGAACTGACCATATGAATAACTGATAGTAAAACCTATATTCTGCATATTTAATTAAAGAAATATTAAGTTAAATAAGTATGCTACAATGTGGTGTAACATACTGAACGATTGGGAGAGTTTTGAAGTCGAAATAGTCGGAATAATCACCTAAAAACACCAATAAATAATTATAAATCACTAGAAATGATACAGAGTAAATGTACAAATTAATGTCAAACTATTCACCAAAATCAGGGACCCACAAACCACACACAAATCGAAATATTTATTAAAAATGACTCTAATTATACATTAATCGATAGAAATGAACAAAATAATATTAATTTAAAGGTACAAATATACTCTAGACTATTCACATATGTCAACTGAAGGTATTCAAGGTCGTAACAACCTTGAGTCTGGCCATAAATACATGTTAGAAACAAAATAAAAAATTGGTTGGTGACCGACAATCGGTCACCCTCCCGACAATAATGTAAATTTACATTATTGTCGGGAGGGGGTCACGACAACCCACAGACGAAATGAAGAGGGTGACCGATTGTCGGTCACCTGGTGACCGATTGTCGGTCGCCCGGTATCCACTTGACCGATTGTCGGTGACCCCTAGTGACCGATTGTCGGTGACCGTTTGTCGTACAAGTGGATAACGGCCTTTAGAGAGAATGAATAGAAGTTCACAAACATTTACCTTTTTTGGGGAGAAGATGATATGACAGTGCAGGGCACTTGTTCTTTGTAGTTCTGCAATCTACGATGCAGCAATTGTCACCTGTCATGTTGGCTAAGTGATTCACTGAAATAATAAAATTTAAAGCTGTCATGACTTTATAGACCTGGTATCGCCCCTGGCTACCGAATAATTTGAAAAAAATATATTTCTAATAATCCATTGGTTGATTTGCAATGCAAAAATGTCTGGGGAAGTCTGTATGCCACCATAACGTGCCTATTTAAACCTACAATGAAAATAGATTTGAAAGTCAAAGATAGGTAAAGTAGAGATGTTTTAGATAGGTTTGGATGTATTTGCCCATATAATCATGAATGAAGGTGAATATTATAATTTTCTTCAGAATTAGAGCATATAATATATATTTAGGAAGGTTTTATGTCACTGTAACATGTGGACATTTTACTTAATGAAAAAAAAGAGTAGGGCTGAAGGTAAGTCATCATATAGCTCAAATATAAACAGTCATATTATCCCCCTGCAGTGCTTATTACACCTCAAGAGTGCTAAAACATGATGTCACTGTAACATGCTGACAAGTTACGGTGACATAAATTATGTGACACTATCTATGCATGTATTGTGTGGACATAGAGAATCTTTTCCCTAATAATTTCGCCTCTAAATACTTGGACAGAATTTATATTTAACTTCATAAACAACCAATACAAGTATTCAAGTCATCTTAACAGGAAAACGAGGGGAAGAATGTGATATATTTTTGTATAAATTCTGGACAGAGGATCAATGCCCTGTGATCCTTGCCACTGCCATTACCATTACCATTACTGAATCGTTTCTTGTTTTTTTGTTTATTTAACTTTGATTCTAGTTGGAATATTTTCACAAAAGAAACCGTTATGACCCTTACGTCGAGACCTATGAGTCACACAATAATTCAAAACATTATGTGCATATTTTGTTTATTTATTTCTAATTTAAATCCTCATTTATTTAGAAATATGAACGATTCTCCTGTGCCCTTATCAGCAGATTTCCAGTCAGTATCTACCAAGCTGCCCTGACTACAATATTCTTTATTACCTTTCCCAATGTTGTCTTTTAAAAAAATTAAGAATTTTCAGCCCTAGATGGTCAAATGACGACCAACTGTTGGAATTGCTCATATGTCAATGGCTAGTAATCATTAAATGAATTCACAATTTAATGAAATTACACAGGACTATTTATTTGCAATGTTCCCTAAAATGACAAGCAATAGTCAAACAAATGTAGTAATTATACAATATGTTTTATGTGTTTCAGAGCCATGAAAAGGAAGGGCAAGTGAAGGAATCCCTAAACGTTTGAAGCACAGAATATCTACAGCGACCATGATGAATCTTATATATTTCACCAGTTACCTCCAGACACATGTAATGATGAAAATAAATTCAAATTATATGTGAATGATATCTTGAAACATCAGAGTGAGATATCAGTGGTCATACTTCATAAATTTCTTACCTGCAATAAATGTTAGATGTCACAGCCCTTACATCATTAAAATTGAGTGCCAATACGAACTGCAAAATGTTATAAATTGGATGAGAATTAAGATATGAGGGGTAATTCGATCTTGTTTCAAAAAGTGACATCAACACCAAAATTTAAAACTGTTTTTTTCTCCATTCGTTTTAGTTCATTCTGAAGCCTACACTCTCATGTAATAACAGAGAAGATAACTTTTCAAGGATTTTCCAAGAAAATAGGGGTCAAAAGGCCCTCTAACATTGTTGCGTTTGTACTATAATTCGGGAAAATGTAATCCTTGTGCCTTGTTTCAAATAGGTTAAATGTTTCATTATTAGTTTATATTGATATCAGTCAAAATTGATGATTTTGAAATAAAAAAAGATATCAAGAATTGGCCTTCAGTTTCCTTCTGCCCTCACAAAACCCAATGTTTTGATATACAACACAAGCGTGTTAAACAAGTTCTCAATAAAGTCCTCACTAAAATACAAAATGGCTGAGACAAGTGATCCTTGGCTGTAGTTTTATCATTTTAAGGTGTTCTTATATGGGGTACTCCTTTACCTCTGACTTGAATTTGAGTTCAGGCCGTAATCAAGATATAAAGAAATGGGGCTTATCAACATAACCAACCCCCTTATTTCAGTTTTCTTTTCCCCTCACCAAATTCTATGTTTTCATATACAACACAATCATGTAAGCCTTGACTTGAATTTGCTGATATATAAGAAACGGGGCTTTCTGACCTAATCAACCCCTATAACTCAGGCCCTAATGAAGATATCAGGAAATGGCTTTCAGTTTTCTTCTCCCCTCACCAAACCCTATGTTTTGATATACAACACAAGCATATAAGCCTCATTTACCTCCGACTTGAATTTGCCGATATATAAGAAATGGCGCTTTCTGACATAATCAACCCCCATAACTCAGGCCCTAATCAAAATACTAAGAAATGGCTTTCAGTTCTCTTCTTCCCTCACCTAGCCCAATGTTTTGATATACAACAGGGACATAATCACCGACCCCCCCACCCACCCAATTTTCCAATATATAAGAAACGGCACTTTCTGACCTAATCGACCCCTATAACTCAGGCCCTAATGAAGATATCAGGAAATGGCTTTCAGTTTTCTTCTCCCCTCACCAAACCCTATGTTTTGATATACAACACAAGCATATAAGCCTCATTTACCTCCGACTAGAATTTGCCGATATATAAGAAATGGCGCTTTCTGACATAATCAACCCCCATAACTCAGGCCCTAATCAAAATACTAAGAAATGGCTTTCAGTTCTCTTCTTCCCTCACCTAGCCCAATGTTTTGATATACAACAGGGACATAATCACCAACCCCCCCACCCACCCAATTTTCCAATATATAAGAAACGGCACTTTCTGACCTAATCGACCCCTATAACTCAGGCCCTAATGAAGATATCAGGAAATGGCTTTCAGTTTTCTTCTCCCCTCACCAAACCCTATGTTTTGATATACAACACAAGCATATAAGCCTCATTTACTTCCGACTTGAATTTGCCGATATATAAGAAATGGCGCTTTCTGACATAATCAACCCCCATAACTCAGGCCCTAATCAAAATACTAAGAAATGGCTTTCAGTTCTCTTCTTCCCTCACCTAGCCCAATGTTTTGATATACAACAGGGACATAATCACCGACCCCCCCACCCACCCAATTTTCCAATATATAAGAAACGGCACTTTCTGACCTAATCGACCCCTATAACTCAGGCCCTAATGAAGATATCAGGAAATGGCTTTCAGTTTTCTTCTCCCCTCACCAAACCCTATGTTTTGATATACAACACAAGCACTTTACCTCTAACTTGAATTTGCCGATATATAAAAAACGGGGCTTTCTGACTTTGTCAACCCTATAACTCAGGCTGTAATCAAGATATCTAGAAATAGATTTCAGTTTCCTTTGCCACTCACCAAAGCCTATGTTTTGATATACAATACAATCATGTAAGCCTCATCTACCTCTGACTTGAATTTGCCGATATATAAGAAATAGGGCTTTCTGACATCGTCAACCCCCATAACTCATGCCCTAATCAATATATCAAGAAATAGATTTCAGTTTCCTTCTGCCATCACCAGGCCCTACCTGTTGGTATACAACATAACAACCCTCCCTATCCTTTGTTTTGGTGTAGAGAGATTGTATATTAAAATCGCTTAATTAATATCTCCCGACTTCACATCAAAAACTCCCGCCAAACTTATGAAATCACAGATATTTATCAAAAAGATGCCCTGACTATACAAATCCGAATAGAGAAACTACCCATGGTCACAGGTTTATTTAACAATTCCAGTTCAAGCTCAGCCTTACTCTAGAAGTATTTCCCGAAGAACCCAACTAAAGTTACATTTTATAATTAGTAGAAGAATTATTATAGCAGTTGGTAGACCAATGTGGATTTTTTTGATTTTTTTCCCCTCCACATAATTACTAATAAAAGAAAATGTTTGGCCCCAGCTGAAATGACCTCTTATGTCTATAGCAACGTCTGGATGGGGAAATAGTGTTGTTGCTTGTATTTAGTTTGAAACCATATAAAGTTACATTTTATGGCCATTGTGGTGACAGTGGTTCTTGTGGGGTAGGACGATAATGTCTTTTCCATGCCCATGTAGATCTGATACTTGTATTTCCCTCTACCCCATCCACCCATGCAAACTCAAAATTCTGGAATTCTAGAGGATAGAACACCTAAAATCGCATCTGTAGCCTAGATAATTGTTTGTATTTGCTGCAGTGAAATTTACCAGAGCCTTTGATGTATAGGCCTAGAGAACAAGGGATGTATATGGTACATAGGAAAGGTGTGTCGGGGAAGTGTGTGTGTGTGGGGGGGGGGAGGGGGGGGGGGGGGGTTCACTGCTAGTTTAAAAAACAACATACTCACATTCACAACCACCCCCTATCTGGCACCTCTGTGGCAGCCCTAAAAAAATTAATCTCGAAGCTTAATAAACCATTATGTCAATGGGAAGGGATTGGTCTACACACTTTCAACTTTTCAAGGCGGGAAAATAAGGAAGTAGTTAGAAGACACTGCCACGCTCATTGTGGGTAATGACGACGTCAGTCTGTACCAATGTCAAGGCCATATGTCTCGTCGTGACGGCCCAATGAGTCATGACGGCCCATGTCAATTTAGTCATGAACTATCATTTGTTTATCACAAATAAAGGTAGGCAAATCAGATTTAGTTGATTTAGGTTTTAGCATATATTTACTGGAGGGGGGAGGGGAGAAGGAGAGGGGAGATGGAGAACGATTTGTGTGGTACTTGTCAATACTTTTCATCACATTTCTGAGGGGAGGAGGAGGAGGAGTGAGGAAGGGAGAGGAGGTAAAGGATGACGACGATGAGTGGGGAAAGGATAGGAAAGGAGGAGGTTCAGAATCCAGTTCACTTAGGCATAATATAATCGGGAAATGGAGTCAGATTTTAATACCCGAATTCCTGAGTGTCAGAACAAACTTGAAGGATAGTCAGTAGCTGGCAGCCAATATAAATACAAGAAAACGGCCGCTGCATCGAGACTGACTCGGTGGTGTAGTGGATAGGGCCTGCCTTGAGTGTGTGCGGCCGGGGTTCGATTCCGGCTTGGACCTTTACATTTTGTATTTTTTTTTAGTCCTACGTTTTTTTGCATGTGATACTACACCATTAATCTTATATGCCCATGATGATAAATGTAAAGAATGCTAGTTTTTGAAAAGTTGTTAATATTAAGGTAGGCTACTTACCTTGATCAGATATTGGTCACGCCCTCCTCCCGCTGACTTGACAACACTGCTCAGTGAGAGAAGTTCCAAACTAATTTTTGGTCAATCCTGGGTGTAATTGTTGTTCAAACTCGTTACAACATTCCACATTGCTGAACTTTGCTGACCTTCAAGTTCCGCTATCTCTGTCATATGTTGACGACGATTATATATTGTGGAAACAGTGAAAATAATTGAGTATTTGTCACGACGGCCTCTCTGCGAGCAATCGACGCCGGAAGTAAACAATCCCCCTAAGTAGTCAAAAATGCGCGCGCATCACGTCCCACAAGCTCCGCCCCCGATCAGCTGAATCGGTGTTCCATCCTTATCTAGTTCTGTGCCTAAATGAAGCCTGACTTCGTCAGGCCAAACCCTGTTTCATGAAATAGGGAATTTCACAGAATAAAATAATAAAACCACAGTATATCTGCTAACTTTTAATTACTATTAGCGGAGGTGAAACTAACCAAACCAAACCAAACCAAACCAAACCAAACCGAGCATACATACATTTAATGGGGTGTTCTCTGATCCAGTTGACGATGGCTTTCTTTGTCGTCAGGTTTGGATCATTTTCTCCTTGGCCTGGTATCTAAACAAGGGGGTCAAGTTGTGTATTCTCATAGGTATTAGGATTTCAGAATAGATGTGCCTTACAGTCCTTATTATTTAATCAAATACAATGGGCTTAAACTAATATGAATGATGATAGTATATGATTTTTATTATTTTGCATATAACACTGTCTTACCTGACCCTCCTTCCACATTCTGATCACATCTTTGGCTGGCTTCTTGGTTCAGAACCCCATCCTTGATTCCTCATTGCAGGGTCGTTTGTGGTACGCAGCATTGTCCATTAGCATCACACAGCCACCTAGGCTGTTGGCTGCCCGTTCACATATCGTTTGGAAGACATCCTGTGTTACAGACATAAAGGGATTACAATTCATGACTCCATGAATAATTTAAAGTGAATAATTCCCCCTCTTACCTTAGTCATTAATCTATAGAGCCAATTATAGGTCTTTGTTGGATTTATTTTTCAGGGCTATGTTATCATAAAAAATCACCTCAAAGTACACTCAGTGAGTTCATTGAACTGTGGTAGTCTGCACTACCACTCTTGTGGGCTGTCACTACTGTGTGAATCCAACCTTCCTCAGCTCCAGCACCAACCAATATGTAGCGGCGACCCTTGCCACTAGGATATAGGCCTTACTACTTCTTTTAGAGAAACATTACATTACTTATCGTCAACTATAAATACCAATGTGTTAGGACAATTCAATATAACATTTGTGCCCTTTCTCCATTTCGAATTCTCTATACCTACAGGTATAACTGATATGTAAAATGTTATCGTATTACAATGAATAATTACTATTATAAGAGCACTATCAGGTCAACTTTTAATTTATTATTGGTTATGTTAATTCAGTCGAAATAAGGCATTGTGGATTTATAAATGATAACACATTAATCATGATAATGACAAGAACTTAGGCCTACCAGAAACAGACTCGGCCAAGACCCACACCTTCAATCCCCACTTGTGCGGCTTTTTTGGCATATACTGGACCTGCAGAAAAATTAACAAAAGTAAAGTATTTCAACAGTCCAGGGATGGATTTCAACAAATCCATCTGTCTATGAAATAGTCAGTCTTAAATATGTATGCCTATTATGGAAAGACTTTAAGATTTCAAAATCAAATGGCATTAAATATTCCAACATGTCTATTCAGCTGTCCAAAAATGTTATCACTTCATAGCTTAATCATTGCATGACATATTTTTACTTGTTTTTTCCCAATGGTTGCAGGCATGCTGCGATTATGATAGTATGAATATTATTTCTTTGCTGATGTTTTTTTCTGTATGTGAAGCAAAATAGAGACTCTGTTTAGTAGAGGGATGAAAAATTATGGAATGGTCAGTCTCAAAAAAATGTAAAGATAGATATATTTACTTACAAATTTCGACCTGCCTTTGTAGGGCACCATTGATTCGTCCACACAAATATCCCTGAGGGGAGAGTACACAGATTTGGAGATGGTATTCAAATGGTTGAACAGCCAGTCACACCTCCCTTGGGCCTCACTTTGTGGTGTTGTAGACCTCAGATGAGGATAGTTGATGTATCTATAAATATAATAAAGAACATATATGTTAGGATCCTTCACCAAATTTACCCATATAAGCGATTAAGTGCCTCTGATAAATAAATATGTACAGCCTTACTCATTGCTTAATTTTCCTATACTACTCACAACTTTCTTATAAGTGCACGTGCACTTAGACGCTTTATAATATGTATGTACTAAGTCATAAATCGCCATGATCAAAATCCTAGAACTGGCAATATGATATAAGAGAGAACTATATGAGCATGTATACAGAGCACAGATGTGCACTATGTGGCAAAATGTTCCTATGTTTGTGTTCCCCAAACTATTTGACTTTTCACACCCCCAACGATACACAGTTTCAGTGGTGTAATGGTTAGCACACTGGACTAGCGCATGAGCGACCCGGGTTTGATTCCCGTCCGCGGTTACGTTTTTTTCATCAATTTCATTCCCCTTTTATAACATTTCATTTACTCAAGTTAACCTAGTATGTTTCAGAAACTAAACTTAACTTAAAGTTTTCTTGCATGACTTGCGATATGTAGCAATATTTATCTAATTAATCTTAGGCATGTAACAACTCTAGTCTAGACTGAGGCCGTGAGGGCTAGACTTATTATACCAGAGATATAGATAATTATCAACTTACCTAAGGATGATCATGAATCTATCCCTCTTCATGATAGAACTAAACATCGGGGTGACCAATTCCCTTGCTGTAGACCAGTATTCCTTCAGTTGTGCCTTCTTGATTATGCCCATGAGCATGGTCAGCGCCAGGAATTTTGTAATCGACTCCCGATCAACTGGGATCCATTTCATAAGGTGCGCTTGCGGGCGCTCCCTCCTCACCTTCTCTGCATATGCATTGGTTGCCGTCATGATCCCAGAAATAAAGTCAAGCGTGAAAAATATTTGGAAGAAATCAAGAACTGTTGTAGGGTTCTGCCTGGTGATGAAATCGGCAATACCTGGCCTGCCTTGAAAATTGTCCACTGGTGGGGCTTTGGAAATTCCCGATGGCACCCGAACCCACCTGCCACGCCCATCACTTTGTGGCTGTTGCTCTTCCTCCCCTGCTTCTTCAATCGCATCTTCATCAGATGTATCTCCATTTTGAAGATTTAGGTTACGACAGCGACCTTCCAAAGCCATCAAAGTGGTGAGGGGTAATTCATCAAGAATATCGTCCCCCTCATCACTCCAAAAATCGTCGGCATTTGCCATCGCTGACGTCGACGCAATGTTTGTAAACAATGTCGTCTGCTAGCGACACAGATTCGCGCTTGTTTTGATCTTGTTCATACGTGATTCGGTGCATGTTACCAAGGAAACTTTATTTTATTTCTCCTCCAATATCAAAGTCAAATTATGTTTCGGAGTTTTGGTGAAAAAAAAACTACAATTGTTTTATTTGAACTAAAAATATACGGAAAAAAACATTGTCACGTGTTCATAATGCCTTAAAGCAATACGCGCCCATACGACGGGAGTGCATTAAGGCAATACGCGCCGATGCTATGGGAGTGCCTGAAAGCAATCCGCGTCCTCCCCACGGGAGTGCATGAAGGCAATACGCACCCTGAATGGGTTAAAAAGGTTTTTGGCTGTTCAAAAAGGGCACTTTTGGTTGTAAAAAAGACACTGTTTGGTCGTTACACTTACAACAGAAAAAGGGCACTTTGGGTTGTAAAAAAGGGCACTTTGGGCTAATGAAAAGGGCACTTATGAAAATTTTGAGGAGGGGTCAGGACGTTGCCAAACACCCCCCCACTTGGATCCGCCCATGCCCAGTGTGTTGCTGAATATCCATGTACTGTAGATTATCCATATACTGCTGTAGTCTCCGCTTACTTGCCTGTATACTGGCAAGTAATCCCCCGTACTGGCGAGTAATCTGCACGTGCTGGTGAGTAATCCCCTCATACTGGCGAATAATCCCCTGATACTAGCGAGTAATCCCTACATACTGGCGAGTAATCTGTGCATACTGGCAAGTAATCAGCACATACTAAGATAGAACTAAACTTGAGCTGCATATGCGGCAACGTATTCACAAAATGCAAGTGGCTTTTGGTAAGTGGCTTTCACAAGTGCCTAAGGCACACATGAAAGACACTCACCAAAAGCCACAAGCGTTTTGTGAATGTGTTGCGACATATGCAGCTCAAGTTTAGTTCTATTTTTATGCCATGATCGATTTTAGCCTAGTATTTTATCCCCTTTTACCTTGTCTCGCATGACTGTGGCTGCATGGACCCGGCACTGTTTATATTTTGTTTCCAAATGCTCTTTGTAAGAGCGCCGCCATATGGCTGACTGAACATCGCCATTGGATCGCTAAGCCAATCAGAGGCACTGTTACAATTGGTTGCATTCGAAAAGCAACTCACGCTAGCGCAGTCCAGTCATGTGTATGCCATGGTCTAATCTGGCCATGTTTTTGTGGATACGCACACCTATCATGGCATAATGGCGAATAATTCCCTCATACTGGTGAGAAATCTGCGTGTACTGGCGAGTAATCTGCGTACTGGTGAGTAATCCCCTCATACTGGCGAATAATCTGCACAAACTGGCGAGTAATCCCCACATACTGGAACTAATCCCCTCGTACTGGCTAGTAATCTGTGCATACTGGCGAATAATCCCCTCATACTGGTGAGAAATCTGCATGTACTGGCGAGTAATCTGCGTGTACCGGCAAGTAATACCCTCATACCGGCAAAACCAAACTTTTGTTATTGCTATATCCATTTTATTCTTTGTTTTATTTGTTTGTATTATTTACAGCTGGACTGTAAACTAAATCACTTTTCTCATCTCATTCCATCTCACTAACTTTCATTGCCATGAATATGACTCCACATGTTGTCATGGCATTAAGCAACCATTACTCACTCACTCACTCCCTCATACCGGCGAGTAATAACCACATACTGGTGTGTAACCCTCATACCGGCGAGTAATACCCTCATACCGGCGAGTAATACCCTCATACCGGCGAGTAATACCCACATACTGGCGAGTAACCCTCATACTGGCGAGTAATACCCACATACCGGCGAGTAATACCCTCATACTGGCGAGTAATACCCACATACCGGCGAGTAATACCCACATACCGGCGAGTAATACCCTCATACCGGCGAGTAACCCCCATACTGCTGTATAGCCTGTATAAATTAAAATAACAACTGTTTAATCCTTTTTATACAGAGGAAAAAAGGTATAACCTCTACCTTTATTAAGGTAAAAATCGCTGTTTGAGAATTATTGTATTTTAGAATCAATTTGATGAGGTTCTGGGAGGTTTTTTTCTCTATAGAACCCCGCCTACGACTTCCATCTCCAGGGATCACTGGTTGGCCGGGATCTATAGTTCCCTGTCACTTCCGTTGGCCAGCCAAGTGGTGACCATATGCGAACGTTGATATAAAAAAAACAGGACCTTGTATAAAGACAAAATCTTCAGGACATCTTAATCAATATAATTTCTTATGATATCTGAAATCTTGTTGTCTTCCCATGATTCCTTCATAGAGAAATGTTAGTATGAACGTCGCATGGATGAAAAATAAAAGCATTTTGAGTGGTCGAAAGGTCTATAGTATTCCCTTGGTGCGTTTGGCGTTTGCGTGGCCGATTGAGACGGGTTGGAAGTGACTGTACTGTCACTCGCAGATTGTGTGATAGGAGTTGAAGCTTGGGCCCCCCCCCTGTACTGGGTTGGGTCTGTTCAAACATTTTGTCTAACGCAGTTTTACGGGTTACACTGAGGTGGAATTTTCTGAGATCTTCCATTAGTACGCCTATATCGGGTGTTTTCGGTGTCGGGACAAAATTCAGTCCTTTGTTTAAAACCGAAATTTCCTCTGAGCTTAATGAATGGTTGGATAAGTTAATTATACCATCATATTTTTGGTTCGAGGTATTCACGCGTTCATTGTTTTGGTTGTCATTTGAGAAGGACAAGTCATACAATAAAACCATCTCTTTTATTGAGATCCAGGTGTCAATGTTAACAAGTGAATTAATCAAATTTTTTTCCATTGGTTCACAGAAAGAACAAATACAGTTGGAGTTGTTTGAGTAACAGTTCAACAAGTGTTTGTCAGCAAAAGGGAAAATGTCGGACAGATTTTCAACTTCAAATAAAAGAACATTGTCCGTATTTTCATCAAATTTTAACACTTTTTGCGTCTTGGTTTTGTAGTCACAGTTCTTTAGGTGCGCCTGTTCCCCCTCTGGGAGGGGCGTCCCCTGCCTCTGGGGGCATTTCTGGTTCCAGATGTCTGGTTCTGGTCCAGGATCGAGCGTAAGAAATTGTGTTGATCCCTCGTCAGATTTAATTGGACTTGTTGGGAGGCTCGTGATTGTTGCTGTTGTGGAGGGGGCCTCTGAGGGGCCTGGTCTTGGGGTGGGGCCTGATCCTGGTTGGGTCTGCGATAGGGGGCAGGTCTCTGGCGCCAGGATTGACCCCCTGCTCCTCTCCAGGCATTGCGGTTTCCCCGCTGTCCATTGTTTTGGCGGTTCTGGAGGCCTGAAGGGCCTGGTTGTGACGCTGGTGTAGGGTTGCGTCTGTTGTTGGTTTGCCAGTTCTGTTGGACATTCTGTTGCTGAGCATTGGCTTGTGCTGCTGCAGCGCCAGGTGGATTACCCGCTGCTGTTTGCATTGCGGGAGGGCGGAATTCATCAGGGATTCCAGCCCATAGGGCCACTTTAGGGTGAGCCTTAAGTGCTTGGATTTGGCGGTTCATAGTTATATTTAGGTTGTCATTGTCCCTTTTAATAAGGTTCCGCGTCAGATCCATAACCTCCTGTAATGGGTATTGGGCCGAGGGGGCGACATTGTACACATTACGGAGGGCTGCTTCTTGACTTTCAGCAACTGTGTTGTGTAGGGCAGATCGGTCAAGTAGAGTGGCGGATAGCATATTCAAACCTTTAATGGCGAATTCCTCTCTTAGTTGTGCCAATCTGTTGGCTGCGTCACATGAGGTGACGTACCCCGCTGGCGGGATGAATCCCGTCGCCAGTCTGGGGAACCTGCGTGTCTGAGACATATGTCGCAGGAAGCCCGCTCGTGTGCGGCACCCCGCTGCACGTTGCTTTGAAGACCTGTAGTTGCGCCAGATTTCAAGGGCTTCTGGCATAACCTGGCCAAAATAAGGGACCCAACGAGGTCTGGAGAGATTCTCGTTTGACCTGGCGATATAAGCACCAAGGTTTTGGGTATTTTCTTGGTTGTCCAGTGGGACGTGATGTATGGCGGCTGCCGCCTCGCCTTGGGGGGGAGGTGGTGTAGCAGCTCCCGATTGGGCGGGTGGCATTTCAGTGTCCTCACCATTGTTGGAGTTGCTGTTTTGTGTATGGCTCGCCTGTGCTGTAGTTGCGTGCTGGTAGGCGGGGCCCAAAGGTGGAGCTTGGTGCCCTAGGGGTTGATTCATGTGGCCTGGTGTGGGCTCTGCCGTGTCCATATTCTGCTGATCTCTGATTTCAATCTGCAAGGAGGACATAGAGGTATGAGCGGTGGAGGCAGCGGTGGAGGTGTGTCGGGGACAGTAAAGCCTCCGATGTTATGATTCTGATTAGCACGATCATTCAGTGAAGTGAGCGATAAAAGGGGATTTTGTGTTTCCGGCACTGTCAGTCCATGGGTTTGAGTGTACATGGACTGGGAGTGCAGGTTAAATCCAGAGGATGTGTCCGCAGTGTTTGGAATAATAAAAGAGGGTGTTTTATTTTCTTTTTCTTTACGTCTGCGAGGGATTCGTTTCTCCCTTGGTGGGAGTGATAGGTTTGATGGCGGAGGTGAGTCTCGTTCACTCTCGTCTGAGGTGTGAGCGAGCGGGACTGTTGTTAGGACGCCATTGTTGTTAGTGACCGTCATCGAAGAGATGTTTTGGTTGTCATTATTGTTAGGAAAAGACGAGGTAGGAGAGTAATGAATTTTCTTCTTACTGCTCGTTAATAAACTGTTTGAGGAAGAGGATGAGCCTCATTCCCTTTTTGAATTTCTACTGAGCGCGGAAATTGCACTATCAGACATTGAATTGGGTTCAGGTTTGTGAGAGGTTGAAGGGCTAGGATTAGCAAGATCTGAGGATTGGTGGCCTACCTGATTAAATCTTGCGTTTAGACCAACAGGATTTTCTGTGTCGAAATCATAGAATCTCTCCCTGTCATTGTCTGTACTTTGACCTTCAGTTTCATCAAAAAGGCTTTGACTGGCCGTGTCCTCCAGGTGTCGTAGGTGCTGGAGTGTAAGGTTTACTTGTGATGGTGAGGGCGGCGCACCTCCGACAGCTCCTAAGAGAGCTGGGGGGGCCCCATTGTTGTTCGGATTTTCGGAAAATTCCTGACCTGATCCACCTATAAGGGGATCATGGTTATGATGCACGTTGTTCTGGCTCATTTTATCGTTTAGTGATAAAATAAATTAGTAGTGGCTAGTTTTCCAAGGCTGAGAGTGATCGGAAAAAACAGAGCTAAAGCAAAACAGAACGAGGTGCTCGCTCTCGGTGCTACCACTGTATGAGTCAAAACGCTCCTTGGCGTGACGTCACATACGATGACGCAACTGAACATCATGTCACAATGAAATCTATTGGTTAATTCCTAGTGACATTACCAAGGCGTTGGTCTGCATGGTGACCTGTAGCTGTTTGTTGTTGATATTATGAATAAAATGTAGTTATATTCAAGAACAGCTTACAGTTGGCTTTGGATTTGTTGTGAAGGGCCAAAGTGTTAATTGTATTAATATTGGGCAGGGATTACGGTGTGATTAGACTGTAATTCTAGCTTCTACAGGGTTTTTAAGGCATTAACAAGATGGCGTGGGTGACAGGTAAAAAAAACAAGGGACTGAGACTTTGTCTTGGAGCCTTACGTACAACTCCTGCACCAAGCCTTCATATTGAAGCTGGTATACCACCTCTGGAGTTTCGCCGGGAAAAGCTCACACTGCAATACACTATACATGTCAGAGCTAACCCCAAAAATCCAGCCCACAAACTCATATTTGACAACAAGAACACTGTGTATCGGGAGAAGCCAAATGCCATCAAGCCAATGGCAGTGACAGCAAGGTCTTTATTCCGAGAAGCTGGTGTACCAATGAAAAGAGTAATGACTGAAAAACCACCAGACTCCACCATGGGAACAAAAATTACCCCTGGTTATCCTGGACCTTGACACAAACAAGAAAACTGAGACTCCTGTGCATGTATTTGAAAAACAATACAGTGAAATCAGGACACAGTTTGAGAGCCATACAGCCATTTTCACTGATGGTTCCAAAGATGGTAGTCGTGTTGGATTTGCCGTGCATACACCATTTGGGAACTTGAAGAAGGCTCTCCACAAGGAAAGCAGCATCTACACTGCTGAAGGAAAAGCACTGCTTAAGGCACTTGAATGGGTACAGGTCTCATGGACGAAAAAATTCATCATATTCTCAGACTCGCACCCATGTCTAGAAGCTGTGACCAACCTTTATCCTAAGAACCCAATCATACAAGCAATTCAAGAGACATACACTGAAAACAAAACACTGGACAAAGAAGTGGTGTTGTGCTGGGTGCCAAGCCACATTGGAATAGAAGGAAATGAGGCAGCAGACATTGCAGCCAAAAATGCATTGAGGCGCCCTATTGGGGCTGACCAAATGCCATACACAGACATTGTACCTGTGGCGCAGGCACATGTCAAACGTAGCTGGCAGCGCACATGGAATGGTGTTAATAGTAACAAGCTGCGAGCAATCACACCATCAATCACACCAAAATTCAAAGATGATAACCTGACAAGACCCAAACAGGTGATACTGACCCGTCTTCGTACCGGTCACACCAAACTGACTCACAGGCACCTTTTAAAAGGTGAAGTGGCTCCTGTATGTCAGACATGCAACACTCAACTGAGTGTAGAGCATCTCTTAATACATTGTCAGGCAACCAAGAGAAACAGAATAAAATTCCTGCAAAATCGCAGGACACTGCAGAGTATTTTCCGGGAATCTGGAAACAAAAATATTCTTGATTTCCTACAGGAAACCAAATTGTACGACAAAATTTAGGTAACCTAAATGAAGCCTGACTTTGTCAGGCCAAACCCTGTTTCATGAAATAGGGAATTTCACAGAATAAAATAATAAAACCACAGTATATCTGCTAACTTTTAATTACTATTAGTGGAGGTGAAACTAACCAAACCAAACCAAACCAAACACATCACATTTGATGAAAAATGACATTTAAAGGGTTTTTTTTGTGCAAATATTAATAACTTCCAATATTGGTTGTGCTTCATTTGGATTTAAAAAGTTAAGTCTTGTCAGGCGACGGTCCACAGAATAAAAATCACTGTACTGTGATGGAATTTTGATTGCCAATTTCTTATTGAATTTATTTGTAAAGCATGGTTGATCAATCAATTTCAAAGAAGTGAAGAGCTGAACAAGTCATTCTTGAATCCTCTCTTTCACTGCGGTGTCATCATTGTCAGTCCTTGATGGTGTTGTCATACAAGAATCCATGGCAGCACATAGCATACAGTCCTCGCATGAACATTCCTTTTCACAGCAATCACAACATGCATGCTTTGGACCATCAAAAAGTTGTGTTGTCCCAAAATAAGAAGAAAGGAAGGCCCTTAGAGGAAGGCAAATTAGTGAAGCCGTGAGAAGGCTGGACGACACCATTTGGTGGCTCCAAGAGAAAAAAGAAAAGGGTTTTGTCATATCACTAGACTTTTCCAAAGCCTACTACTCAATAGATTGGGGTTTTTTATTCAGATGTTTAGAATCGTACAATATGGGCGAAAATATTATTAAATGGGTACGTACCCTACTCAAAAACTCAAGAGCCTGTTTTAGTAATAATGGTCTGGCTTCCCCCTGGTTCAGCGTCAACAGAGGCATGAAACAGGGGGACCCCCTCTCTTCTACACTGTTTTTATTAGTAGTGGAGAAGTTAGCGGATAAAATGAGAACAGATATGGAAATACAAGGGATCACCATAGGTGACCAACAATATAAACTAGTCCAGTTCGCGGACGATATATCTTTAACCATCAAAGATGAGAAATCGCTAGTTAAATCCCTTGAAACGATAGATAACTTTTCTAAAGTCTCAGGATTAAAGCTAAACATACACAAAACAAAAGGCTTTAACATAGGGAATATAAACCATAGCAAAGAAAAACTGCAAAGCATCCAATGGGTGAGCGAGATGAAAATATTAGGGATTGTAATGATTTACCCTAGAAATTATGACCAAATGGTCGAAAAGAATTGTGAAAACATAAGCGAAAGTATCAAAAAAACTTCCGGTGCATGGGGGAACCGTAATCTCTCCATAAAAGGAAAAATCGTGATCAGCAATGTACTATTAATGTCGAAAATACAATATGTATTAACCTGCATAGGTATTAACGAAGAAGGTGTTTAAAAATTCGAGAACGATATCCTAGATTTTATATGGAATGAAAGAAAACACAAAATTAGCACGAAATGGCTATGTCAGAAGGTTGAACGAGGTGGATTAAGTTTAAGATCTCTCACAAACATACTAAAAGTTAATAAAGTGAGATGGATACAAAAAGCCCTCCTCTCACCCAATGAAAAATGGCTTAATGTATTAAAATTGGTCGAGAAGAGAAGCACGAGCGATATCTTCTTAGCCAGGGAGCAGACCAAGAAAAATCATAATGAATTCTATCTTGAAATGTTCAAAACTTGGTCAGAAGTGTACTATAATCAACAGCCAGAAAGCTCCATAGAGGTTTTAAAAGAAAGAGTGTGGCATAACCAATTTATTACAAATAATAAGAAATCTATTAATTTTAAGAAATGGAAGAATGCCGGAATATTTTATGTACGTGATATTATAGACGACAATGGTCGTTTTCTTACCTTACAACAGCTGGACAGAAGATATAACTTAAATATCAGCTATATAGAAAGGTTGCAGGTACAACAAGCAATTCCTAAAAAATGGCTCAGGTTGATAAATCTGGCAGAAATACAAAACCAACTTAATGTCGAAACACAAATCAGAATTGGGAATGAAAGAATGAATGTTTTAAAAACAAACGCGAAGGCACTGTATATAATGTTTATTGATAATATTGTTATTGACATCGACAAACTAGCCAAATGGGCCACAATCTTGAATATAGAAGATAATTTAAACAGGGAAGAAACTTGGAAAGAAATATTCTCCCTTCCCATCAAAACTACAAATGATGTAAGATTGCAGGCTTTACAATATAAGGTCTTACACAGGAACATTTGCTGCAATAGCTACCTAAAAAACATCCAAATTAAAGATTTCCCAGATTGCGATTATTGTGGTCGTCATGACGACATCATACATTTTTTTCATAAATGCAGAGTAATAGAAAGGTTCTGGTCGGATATCAAGGACTGGATCACAAACTGGATAGGTTTCAGTACAATTTTAAGACATCATTTTACTAGCAAAGAAATTATATTCGGCCTAAGAGGCAAGGGTACCAAAACTTATATGATTAACTATATCCTTTTAGTAGGAAAGTCATATATACACAGGCAAAGGCTGTTTGGAAATAACATTGTAAGTTTCGATAACTTTATTGTGGAAATTAGGAAAAGGCTTGCAGGCCTCCAAGTAGCCGCGTTACAGAACACGAAGGCTAAAAAACTGTACAAACCGTGGAGAGAAATTCATGTAAACCTATAGCCCACTGTTAAAGACAGGGGAAACAAATATAGGCAGAGTACAACACTTTAAGTGCTAAGAATGGATAGAAAATACGAAAAACAAAAAACATATAAAAAAGGGAACAAAAAGTTCCAAAAAAGTTCAAGTAATCGCAAGCATAGAAGCAATAACTAATCAGAAAACATGTATTGTAATTTTTAAAAAAAAACAAGGTGAACTTGGTCTGAACAGACACCCCTTTTTTCTCATGTTAACAGCTGTTGTCATATACCCATGTTATAAATTGTCTTCTTGAATAAAGATCCAATGTTGGACAAAAAAAAAAAAGAAAGGAAGGCCCTTCGACATAGTGTCGCAGTATACACGCATCTCTGGGGTGATGACTTTTTTCCCCAAATCCTCTCGATTGCAGTACAGAATTGCCTCAGCTGGTGATCCATCACGGCCTGCTCTTCCAGTTGTTTGCATATATGCTAGAAAATAAATGCGGATGCTGACAAACATACACATTATTCTCACATCCATCTAGCACATTTTCTTGGATAAGGTAAATTAAATTAGATAGGGAAATATTCGCTCAATAAAATTTGATTAAAAGAAAACCTCATTATAGTATACATATAACCTTTTTTTGAATCGTGGGTATAATGAAACTGACACAGAGATGTAATCCCCAGTCCCCACTAATTATCATGTGGGGTATAGAAATATGGTTGGCTGAACATACTACAATCTCTATTGCGACCACCCTTGGGACTGAACAACTTGTGGTCTCATAGCAAGGTGGTCTCATTAGAGGGGCTAATCTAATAAGAGGAAAGCAATTGGGGACAGAGAAACTGGTCTTCATAGAGGGGTGGTCTCTATAGAGAGGTGGTCTTTATGCGAGGTTCCCCTGTATTATACTTATTTTTATAATTTATAGCATTAAGAAAATGTTGAATACCTTCAACTGTACTAGTTGGTCCAATATGGATGACACGACGAATGGCTTTGTTGTCCACCCCCATCCCATACGCTTCTGTTACAAATAGCAAACGTAGTCTTCCCTCGGTATCTTCCATGTGTTGGGCAATGGATGACTTGGCCTGTGCAGGTAGAAAAATTTAAGGTGTAAGAAAATATTTACATAAGAATATATTATCTATCCACCTTATATATAACTTTTTGAAAAAAAAATCATCTTAGTTTAAAATTGTATAAAATGGGTTTAAAATATTCATATTATGTGTCCTTTATTTTTCATGGTTATAAAGTGATGGAGATGACACACATCTATATCTTTACTGGTCCTGGGTAAGACCTTAAAGGGCCTTTCTGTCTCTTTTCTCTGTCTCTCTCTCCCTTCTTCTCTATCTCTATTTCCTGGGTATGATCATAAACTGCCTCCCTCTCAGCTCTCCCGCCCTTGATATAACACTTCAAAGTGTTGATAAGGGCGTAAAGCAACCAATCTCACTCACTCACTCACTCACTCACTCTATATCTTTAAAGGCTTTGATAATTGACTTACCTTAGCAGTAAGGGGAGCATGGTACTGTGCAACCTCAGGCACTCCAGCCATTGAGACATTTTCTGGAGAGAGAATCTGCACTGCCAACTCATTCCCAGCCCCGCACCATCTGAGGGATGTGTAGATAACTGTTTTAGGGAAGGTCATGTACTGGGTGTTAAGGTCGTGAATGATGGGCTCTACAACTGATTTGAATGATGATTCCACACCAATAACATTTGAGGGACGTGAAGTGACCGTATATTTGATGTTTGCCCTATCTACTTGTGATGAAATGATGGATGGAGATGTTAGGTTGAGAATGCGAATGATTTCCCCTCTCATCTTAATGGATGCAGTTGCTGTCAATGCAATGGTAGATGAATAATTAAAAAAAGCACCAAGCTGGTCGAGATTGCGGTACTCTGGTCTAAAGCCCTCAGACCAAAGCACAGCTCAATGGGCTTCATCTACCACAATTGACTTGACATCTTTGGCCCATTGTACATGGCGAAAAAGGTTCAGTACACCTGGTGAGAGAAAATCCTCTGGATGGCCCACTAGAAAAGTAAATTGTCCATCCTGAAGGCGGCGGTACTGGTCATCCACATCTGGGGACTGATCCACATCGTGGGAAAGAGACAGAGCTGGAACATAGATTAAAAGACTTAATTAATAAATAATTTGGCATTACAATTGCTATGGATATGTTAATATCCCACTAGTTTTACTTGAATTATAACAGATAAATAAATCATATTTTTCCAATTCCTTCCGTCTTTGATAAATATTCTATCAATAAAATGTCATATTAAATCTCTATCAGTCTCTGTTACCATTAGTTAGTAGTACATCATCATATATCATAGACGAATATATCAATATTGATACAGGTTAATAGGTTTGATATCATAATTAGGTATGGTTATCATACATTATTTAGGTGGATACTTACCATCATTGTCACATGTGGTCATTTTTAGAGCAGCTGTTCCCAGCATAGACAACTGCTGCACAATGATGACATTGAGGGGGCTGATCACGCATGTCTTGAATCCTTTTCCATCATGAAGATGTGTCATCAGAATTGGTAGGGCCTCAAAAATCAGAGATTTGCTGCAGCAACTAAACAAGCAGTTCTTTGAACTGTCCAATGGGTGACCTTTTCATCTGCTGTCGATTGCAGTTGATCCTGTCTAAGGTTTTCTTCAGCATCATTTGGGTCGCCATCTTGTTTGACCTAATAAGCGAGTTCGGATTTCCGCGCGCACAGCTCCTGCCACTGGTGAGGGGGATAAACAACCAGTGTGGCTGGAGCACTCACTATAGCTTAGTACCGTACACACACGTATGTATATGCAGTCTGTGGAGGTCTCTCAAACCATTTTCTCCCAATTTGCTTTGTTTGGCAACAAAAATATCTTGTAGTTCTGACACTTCAAATAAGTGACATTTTGCTAATAAACATTTTGCTATTCTTAAATAAACCCAGGGCTGCACGTTTCTGTGAATACATTTCTCTTGGTCTTCCAACTTGTGGTGAAATATCAACCAAAAGTAAAGGTTACAATATTAAACCGAATTTGGCTCAAATTCTATAATCCTGTCTATAATACCTCTACTGTCGGCTGCTGGTTATTCTGAATAAAAATCGATTGAGAAAAGTATACTTCTTCCTCTTAGCATGGCTTCTGGTATTTAGTGGTCTTAATTCAAGTTTCTTTGTTTTAAAGCAACATTGCAAGACATATAGACGATTTGTCCCCCACATATAGTAAAGAATAAAAGTATATTGTCATGCGCACTTTATATAATTTCTCTTATTTATCTATATATCTACAGAGTGTGAAATTAACACCCGCCCGCCACCAAATGTGGGTAAAACATTATGCGGGCAGGTAAAACCTAAAAGTTACCCGCCCTCCTTGGCGGGTAAAGGAAGGTGAGGCAGAGACAGAAAGTAGAATGTAACGTCCATTGTGACGGGTTTGAGTAATTCAGTATTCAAGTATATTGTAATTATCATAGTGCATGATGATTTGCTTTAAATAGTATGATGAAATAAGTCAAGTATTCTGTACTGGAGTATCTTGTTTTTGTACAAAGAAAGACTTAATTGTGGCATTGAAATCACTTGATCTTCTTTCATTGAGCCGGTCCTGGGTAAGACCTTAAAGTGCCTGGTCCTGGGTGGGACCTTAAAGTGCCTTTCTGTCTCTTTTCTCTGTCTCTCTCTCCCTTCTTCTCTATCTCTGTTTCCTGGGTATGATCATAAACTGCCTCCCTCTCAGCTCTCCCGCCCTTGATATAACACTTCAAAGTGTTGATAAGGGCGTAAAGCCACCAATCTCACTCACTCACTTCTTTCATTGAGGGGTAATTAGAGGGCCGATAAATTTCTGTGTGGGTGGGTAAATATCTGATTTCATCTGTCAAATTGGCGGTGAAGGAAAAAGTTTATTTCACACACTGGATTCTATCTATTTATCCATCTATACTATGTACACCCTTTGGTCTTAAAATTAAGTTTAAACTGTCCCATTCCCTGTAGCCACAGAACATACTAGAAGACCTGGAATTATAATCAGATGTACAACGAGGTATGCATTTTGAATTGAATTGATACACCCTGATTGTTCAGAGATGATAGCAATTTAAAAAAATGTAGAGGATATTGGGTTAATTAAGTCCAACCATGACCACAGATTTTATCTGGTGACCCTTTGGCTAAGTACATAAACAGATATCCCTGAGATGACACGCAGAGTTGCTATAAAAACAGTATATCTGATGTGAGTTTGTGCTTATTCTTGAATACCAGATCTGCCACGAAATTGTCTTATAGATCAATGCAATATATGCATGATTTATGAAGTCAAATGGGTGATTAGATAATAAAAACAGTCAGCAGGAGAGGCCCGCACCCCACTAGCCCTATGCGTTAATATAGCGGTACCACTACCCACGTGCATCTGTTTATCCCCCTTGCGTGGGGACAAGAAGCATTTGGGACATGCGCACTCGGAAATCCGAACTCGCTTATATGTATAAAATAATTGAAAACAACCATTAATAGACAAACTGGACTAAATCTAATTAAGATAAAGGCTGTAAATAAAACGTTTTGATATACAACACAAGCTGAGCCTAATTTCTGATATAATCAACCCCCATAAATCAGGCTCTAATCAATATATCAAAAATTGGCTTTCAGTTCTCTTGTTCCCTCACCATTCCCTATGTTTTGATATACAACACAAGCATGTGAGCCTAATTTATCTGCAACTTGAATTTACCGATATATCAGAAACGTGGCTTTCGAACATTATCAATCCCCATTGCTCAGGCCCAAATTAAGATATCAACAAATGGCTTTCAGTTCTCTTGTTCCCTCACCAGCCCTACGTTTTTGATATACAACACAAGCATGTGAGCGTAATTTGCCTCTGACTTGAATTTACCGATTTATAAGAAACTGGGCTTTTTGACATAATCAACCCCCATAACTCAGGCCATGTCATCTTCCACTCTTGTTGGTATCTTGGAGAAAGCTAAGCATTATTACTAGGAGTGCCTAATGGGCAAGGTGCAATTTGATGAGGGTGCAATTTGATGAGTACCGCAGGAGGCAAGCAGGGGATGGACAGAGGATTGGGGGTTGGGGTAATCTTCACATGTCACAAAGTAAATGGGTTTCCACCGAAATATGTTCTCTCAAAGTACACAAACTTCACGTTCTCTCAAAGTACACAAACTTCACTAAGACCTTGGATCGAGCTAAGACATGCAAAGGAATTTGATATATTTTATTGGTACTGCCTCTTGGCTGTGCACTTAGCAACCGGCCAAGCCCTGCCCGCTAGTTTATACACTTTAATAATGACTCTTAACAATAAGAAAAATGGCCTTTTCTTTTATTATCTGAACTGTCAGAGTATCAATAATAAAATTGACCTTATCAAACAAAACCTAATATCAATTAAACCTGATTTTATCTCTCTCTCGGAGACATGGCTCACTGAATCGACACCTGACCAGTTAATTGCTCTATCAGGCTACAATTTAGTTAGGCAAGATAGAAACTACTGCCTTCCCAACTCGACTACAGTAAAAAAGGGTGGCGGATTACTATGTTATATTAAACAAGGTCTGCACTCTGAAATTATTCCTGAACTGAGCACTTCTGCACCTCATCTTGAATCGATTACAATTAAGATTAAGCCTATAAACATCAAACCTTTCTTCATAACCTCTGTTTACAGACCCCCATCAGGCTCTATTGACTCATGCCTTGAATCCCTCACAAATATACTCTCCCAATGCTGCCTAGGTAATACTGTCCCAGCAGAAAGGATAATCCTTGGGGACTTCAATATAAATATGCTTAAAAATAACTGTCCTGATAGAAATAAACTCAAACTTTTCAACCAGCAAAATGGGCTAGCTCAACTTATAATTGAACCAACAAGATATGCCCTAAGAGGTGACACCTCCACATCCAGTCTTATCGATCTGATTTTAACTAATTCAACCAATATCTCTGATAGTGGAACTCTAAACCACAACTTAAGCGATCATGAGGCGATATTCTTTATCAGGAAAAAAGCCAAAATCTCTAGAGTTTACAATATGAAACGCAGCAGGAGCTATAGAAATTTTAATTCTAACCTCTTCCAATTGAACCTTCGTCAAAATTTTAACTGGCTCAATTTCAGATCAATTACTAATCCCGAAGAGTCATGGGAATTCATCTCAAATGCTATATCAACTACACTTGACAACATGTGCCCAATTAAAAATATACTAATCAGAGAGAATAATGATCCCTGGATCTCCAGAGAAATACTGGATGCTATTAAATGTAAAAATCTAGCAAGGAAGAAAGCCAAGCGCACTGGCTCCTCTGAGGATTTGAATGAAGCAAAAAGACTCAGAAAAAGTGTGAACAAGTTACTTCTAAATGCCAAAAAAAATTACATGCACCAGACCCTCTCAAATGTTAACGACCCTAAGAAATATTGGAAAACAATAAATATGCTTCTTCCCTCTAAAACCACTAGTTCAGAAATAAATCTGAATGATGAGAATGGCTCCCCCATACCAAAGAATAACCTCCCTAACTATATTAATAACTACTTTGCGCATATTACTTGTAATTTACTAAAAGACATAGCGGATATACCCTGGACCACAACTATACCTAATAGGATCACTGAGATCCACACTATTGCAACCAATGAAATTGAAATGCTTGGCTTAATCTCTAAAATTGATACCTCAAAGTCATCTGCAATTGACAATGTTCCAAATTCAATAGTCGAAGAAGCCTTTGCTTTATTATTACCAGAAATGACTCACTGCATCAACATGTCCTTTTCTAGCTGTATCTTTCCTAAAACATGGAAAACAGCTACTGTTGTACCTTTATTTAAAGGAGGTATATCAACACAAGTTAACAACTTTCGTCCTATCTCTCTACTCCCAACCCCCAGTAAACTTATAGAGAAAATTGTTCATACCAGAGTTCTTACTTACCTTAACACTAATAATATTCTAGACAATAACCAAGCAGGTTTTCTCCCAGGTAAATCCACAATAAACACAATTAGTCGTCTTACTGATGACATGGCCATTTCAATAGAAAAGAAAACCCCTACCCTCCTTACTTTTATCGATTTTAGGAAAGCCTTTGATATGGTTGACCATCAAATATTACTCCAAAAATTGCTCAACATTGGGATACGTGGCAATCTCCATTCCTGGATAAAATCTTACCTTTCTAACCGGTTCCAAAAAACAATTATTAACAACCTACTTTCAGATAAAGCTCAAATAAAATCAGGAGTACCCCAAGGATCTATCCTTGGACCTCTCCTATTTCTTATATTTATAAATGACATTGGTCACCATCTCCACCATACTAACTATCTTTTATACGCTGATGACACAGTTCTATATCAATCTGATCTATCCATTACTAAACTGTATCAAAATATGCAAACGGACCTTGACTCCTTAGCAAACTGGTGTAAAATAAACAAATTCCTAATAAATGCCTCAAAAACCAAACTCATGATAGTCAACAAATCAGCAAATAAAAATCTCCCCCCACCAAAAGCTATTACTCTCAACTCTAAACCCCTTGAGACTGTCCACACCTATAAATATCTGGGTGTTCTTTTGGATGACAAACTGACGTTCCAGCCTCACATAAAAAACATAATTAAAGTAATATCACACAAAATATTTCTTTTCTTACGCATCAGACACCTACTAACTGACAAATCTGCTCTCCTAGTCTTTAAAAGTAAAATACTACCATTTTTTGATTATGGGGATATACTCTATCATGATACGCACCAAGGTAATCTAATGAAGCTGCAAAGGCTACAAAACAAAGCTCTTAGAGCAATTCATAAGGTAGATGCCCTGCATCCCACATATGATCTGCATAGGGACTTGAAAGTACCATTTCTTCAAGATAGAAGAGAATTACATCTAAGATTATGTGGACACTCTAGAACTAAACCTAAATATTATACCTCCCAAAATGACAACAAAAATACCAGAGCTAATGATGCCCCAATTCTTAAAACCTTTTTCTACAAATCTCAATCTGGTAAAAACTCAGTATTTAATAAAGTAGCCAAATCCTGGAACCAACTCCCCCCACGATCAAGAAATATAGGAAACATTGAGACCTTCAAGTCCCTTCAGAAAAAATGGCTGCTTGACACCATTACTTGATATTAACCTTACCTTGAAAATGTGTCCGGTCCAAACAGATGATCAATATTGTGATACTACCAAACATGTTTGAACCGTACACCTCCCTCTTGTCTAGTCGACTATTTAAGGAAATCATTTCTGTGAAAACTTATACGACCAGATATACTCTTAACCTATGGTCGATGAGCAGTAAATCCTAAGAAAACATTGTTATGAAAGGCTTGCAAAATATATGAGGATCACTCTCATAAGATAGAGGTTAATCCCTTTGCAAATCTATTACCTGTATATACACCTTTTATGAATCTAACTATCCTAATCTAATGCTAAAACAACATTTATGGGTCACACTTTACATAAGTGGTTATCCCATCATTAACATTAATATTATTACTATTAATATAATTAAACATTCTCACTAAAATTTCCTTGAATCACTCGACGACTATGTACAAATGTATTTATGTTCTTCAAAAGCTGGGTTACGCCAGAACATCCTACCACCATGGGAGGTGCTGGACCCAGTGGAAATAAAATCTTTAAAAAAAATTATCAGATCAGTAAAAAGTCTATAGTATACTAGAGTAGATTTTAACAGGGTTGTTACAGTCTAGGTTCAAAGCCGCTAGATCGCTAATGGCCCAGGATTATGGAATACAAGTCACAAAGTTATTCTGAAAATGCAGTCTAGGCTCAAAGCCTCTCAGGTCAGATCAGATAAGAGTGGTATGTTAGTGATTGGACGCCTACTGTTATAATGGCTTTTCTGGCCCTCCTGGGCAAAATTGTTATCTAACAAAATATTTCATGCACAAGATTCTCATTTTTGGGGTATCTAATAGATAGGTAGATCGAGCAATCTTTTATTCATCAAAAAAGAGTTTACAGTGATAAATAGGTTGGCAGACTTCTGGGAAACCATTTTGGAACCTCCCAGATTTTCCAGCCACTCCCCTGATAAGAGGCAAATTTTCTACAGAGAGGGACTAAATACATTATACTATTAGCCTTTAGAATCGATCTGATGAGATTCTGGGAGGTTTTTTTTCTTTATAGATTCCCTCTAAACCACTTCCGTCCCCATAGATCCGTCCCTATAGATCAGTAGCAGTCCCTATAGATCAGTATCAAGATTTCCGTCTCCATAGATCAAGACTTCCGTCTCCATAGATCAGGACTTCCGTCTCCATAGATCAACGTCTCCATAGATCAGGACTTCCGTCTCCATAGATCAAGACTTCCGTCTCCATAGATCAAGTCTCAAGAGTTCCATAGATCAAGTCTCAAGAGTTCCGTCTCCATAGATCAACCCAACCCAGTCAAGTATAGAATGAAAAAAAAAGCCAAGGGACCTGACGAGGCTCGAACCCTCAACGTTCTCGCAGGAGTCAAGCGCTATAACCACTACACTACGAAACTGGTGGCTAAGACGCGGCTAAATTTTGCTATAACTATACACAGCCGCTTGCGCGCACCCGGACCGGGGACTTTCGAATGAAATCTTCTGTGCGCTATATATTCTACCGTACACAATGCAACGCCAAGTGAACCTGCACATGAGTGGGTATGCCGAAGGATCTCCACATCTCTTCCGGTCTACGAAACGTAAGCACGTATAGCTTCTGAACTGGCCATTCATTTATTACTCTATTCCCGTCGACTCAATCTTCGCTATCAGGCTCAAACACTATTTAAAACATTTCTACCGATTCAAATCTTTTATTTATTTCTTTTTTAAGTCCCTAGACACACGGACACGGCATTCGAGAACCGGAAGTCTGATGCTTCGTTAGTTCATGGTTAGTTGACGTGCGGGTCACTTTCGAATGAAATCCTCCGTGCGCTATATAGGCCACCGTACACAATGCAACGCCAAGTGAATGTGCACATGAGTGGGTATGCCGAAGGGTCTCCACATCTCTTCCGGTCGCACGTATAGCTTCTGAACTCGCCATTCATTTATTGCTTGATTCCCGTCGACTAAATCTTCGCTATCGGGCTCAAACACTATTTAAATCATTTCTACCGATTCAAATCTTTTATTTATTTCTTTTTTAAGTCCCTAGACACACGCAACACGGCATTCGAGAACCGGAAGTGTCCGATGCTTGCCGCGTTAGTCGGAAACTGCATAATACCACGACGGCTGGCCAAGTGAAGTGGGCGGGGCTTAGCGGAGAAACAGCCAATCAGAGGTGCGTATTCGCTAATGTTTACGTTCAGCCAGCCGCCGTGTTTTCGCAAGGTTCCGCTGCTTGCTATCCAAAGCATCGTTTTCAGTAAAATAGGGAAATCACTTCCGGTCTCATAGAAAGGCTCACGACTCGCATGGCTTTTGCATGATATTTTGGATGTTTTTGGATGTTTTTGGACGGAATAAAGAAGGTTTGTCTATCTTTTTTGCTCTAACATTAAGGAAATCTCATCAATTCTCTTCTAAAAGCAATAATTTCCTCGGATTTTTCTGCTCGCGGTGTCTATAGCGTCAGGGAATTCTCGGGCTTCGCCCTCGAACTCCCTGACGCTATAGACACCGCGAGCAGAAAAAACCTCGGAAATTATTCCTTAAATACATAATACTGTTAATAGGCAAAACGAAATAGAGAATATCTTAATAACTATAGCACTTATTCTCCTATAAAAATGGGTTTTTCGATTGAATTCAAGTACAGGAACCCAACGTGGTCATTTTGATAATACTAACATTAACAATTTAATGGTAACAATAAACTCTTGTTAAGTACAATGTACAACAACAATCTGTCCATGCTCAGAGTGAGTTCTAGTACAGGAACTCAGTACATTAGTATAATGAGAAATCCCCATCTGCCTACTCCTGCACCTCTCACCTCCCCCTCTTTCTTTCTCTCTCATATCTCTTTCCTACTCTCTACTTTCTCTCTCCTTACTCCCTCCGGTGACCCCTCCTCCTTATGCACACTTACATGATTACATTTATTTCAATATTTTATTTAATGATCTGCTAACATATGCGTTCTACAATGAATATCAATATTATGTTTGAAACATCAAGATGGAGTAAGGAACCCAAAACAATGAGGACAGAAGGGGGGTATTTGATGTTCGGTAGGTTTGTTTTATTGGGGGTCCGACGTTTCAGGCTTCAATGGCCCTTTATCAAGGAGGTTGTTTAAAACATTTTCGAAAGCGTTTCTAACCAACCTCTCGCTCTCCCTCTCCCGTTTATTGAACTCAATCCTCTATTATGCATTAAGATAAAGACTATCTTGTTTTTACTTCTACAATTGTATATGTGAACGAGTGCTGATTGGTTGTGGATGAGTACCTCCATCAGTCCACTTGTCCACAATACTAGTAGTAGGCCTACTGACCCAAGCCAAGGCTTACTACGACCCCTGAGAGACAACCCCTTGCTGTACTGAAAGAAATAAAGATGCCAGCTGCAGACAAGGCTGGTCAGCCCTGTTCTTTCATTCGGAGGGTCCAGAAGTGGTCCTGGGGCCCATTTCATAGGTAGTAACGATAGTGAGCGATAGCGAACGATAATGAACGATAGTGATATTTAGCGATATATCGCTAAATATCACTAAATATTGATAGACCATTTCATAGGTAGTAACGATAGCGATCTTAACGATAAATAGTGATAAACAGTGATAACTAGCGATTAAAAATCGCTAGTTATCGCTTAAGTTGCGGAGAATATTTTTGTCTCCGCAACTTTTTCCTTCATCTAAGAAGTCATCGTAGACATGTTTTAGATGATTATAAATGCTTTTAAATACTTATTTCAAATAATTTTATCATTTCTGCTCATTAAATCAGCATTTTTGAATATTGAATCATGGGGGAAAAATCATTGGGCGGATTTGCTGCTGCATGTTCATACGTTCAGACGCCAGACGCCCAAATCGTAATGGCAGAAGTAATAGCAGCAGTTCCTCGTCGTGCGAGAGAGAGAAAGGAGTACAGGATTAGGGTGGACCCCTTTGTTGAATTTTATTCACCGAATCGCTTTATGTGGCGATTTCGCTTAGACCAAGCAACGGTGGAATACCTTGCAGACCGATTTGGGCAATGGGATGAGGCGCCGACTCTCGGCACACGCATAGGTTGCGGATTGTCGCACCGTGAGAGGGTAGGTCTGCTTATATGATTATGTCTTGAAAATTGAATTTATATAAAATTATTAAAAATAAAAGTTTAATATTGAACTCAATGAGATCTCTGTCTAATATTAGCAAGGTATTTGTTTGCTTGGCCCTGCGATATTATGCTAATGGTTCAAATATTATCAAGGTATTTTTTCTCCTATTTTTTCTTGTCAGGTTTGCTTGGCCCTACGATACTTTGCGACTGGCGGAAGTTATGGGCTCATCGCCGACAGCCAAAATGTATCGCGATCAACAGTCTGCCGGGCCGTACAATCCCTCACGAAATTCCTCAGCAGTCACCACGAGGACTATATTCGCTGGCCAGAAGAGGCAGAGTACCCAGACGTAGCTCGGGGCTTTTTTGGGAAAGCTGGGTTCCCTCGAGTTATTGGGGCAGTGGATGGAACTCATGTCCCAATCATGAAGCCTAAAACTGAGGAGCGAGCTTTTGTGAACCGCAAAGGCTATCATTCGCTAAATGTGATGGTATGTATATAATATATTTTTAAAAACATAAATATAAAAAAACCAATAAGGTCTATGCCAGTGTCAATTGTATGGCGTCAGAATTTGATATTGGTTGAGCGGTCGCCATAGGATTAGCATAGGATTTGCGCGTCACGTTTGTTCGTGCTATTTTTTCTCCATTTCAGTAGGGATTACTGTTTAAATCGTTTGATTAATTTGTTATATGTGCATTAATTTATAATATGTGCATTTTTATTCAGGCTGTGTGCGATTCCAGTATGGTTTTCACCTATGTCAACCAGAGGATGCCGGGTGGATCACATGATGCTTATGTGTACACAACCTCGCAGCTGTGTACTGAGCTGGAGGGAGGCTTAGCAGAAGGCTTTATGCTTCTGGGCGATTCTGGGTATGTAATATTGCTAACCTACAAAAATTATTAAGAAGGAATAGTTGATATTTGTTATACAAAATTATACCCAATTAAGTTTATATCGCGCGGCAGCTAGGCTCCGCCCCCTACAGACTTTGTCCAATTAAAGTAGCCATTAAGTAAGGTAAAGTATTATACATTATACAAAGTATTATATATAGTATTATTATGTCCAGCTATTAGAATCGCTTCGAATAATTATGTTTTTCATGTTTTCAGATATCCACTGACTGAATTCTTGCAAACTCCTCTGCTCCGCCCAGAGAACCATGGCGAAAGGCGGCTCAACAGAGCATTATGCAAAACGAGGGCGACAGTCGAACAAGCGTTTGGATTACTGAAAATGCGTTTCAGGTATTATTATTAATATTATTATTATTATTAGAGCCATAGAATATTGAAATCTTACTCAGTAAATAAGTTACTTTTCGAATGCAGCTGTTGGCAGAAGGGGGGGGGGGGGGCATTGGTGAACTGCAGTTCTTTACTGTAATTCCAATAATTCATTGTTTTGTATCAAAAGCGTTTAATAAATAAATTGTTATTTAATTTTTTTATTTCAGATGTCTCACTGGCCACGATGGCTTTATTATGAGCCAGCCAGATGTATGCAGCCATATGGTGATGGCTACCGTGTGTCTGCATAACCTAGCTATTCGACGAGGTGTCCCGTTGGAGGGCATTGAGGGGCTGGTAGAAGCTGTGCAGTATGCTCAACCAGATCCAGAAATTGTTCGGGAAGTTAGGGGTGGGGGGGGGGGGGGGTAGCTAGAAGGAATGTGTTAATAGGGTATTTTGGGGAAAATGGTAATGAATAAATATAAATGTTAAATGTTCAAACAAACATGCACGTGTCACGTTTCGTCTTTATTTTTCATGTAATACTGATGTTATTCGGCAGCTTGGGCAGCCGCAGCAGCAGCTGGGCGTCGCCTGATTGTACTCTCCCTTGTCCCTGGAACACCTACAGCAAATAAATGAATCAATTGATGTAATAAAAATATATGTAAAATTATGTAAAATACTGTGATAACTAGGAGTGACTGAGGTGTCATATCTTGAAAATATTGGGCCTAAATATTAAATTAAAACAATAGTAAAGTGGTTCTTGATTGATGGGACCTTATTGGTTTTTGCATGAAAATTTCATGTGTATCTGAGTTGCATTAAGTATTTCAACAAAAATGGCTGATTTAATGATAGGTACCTTCCAACCCAATTTTCCCTAGGAACTGTAGGGCCAATGTCTCGATTTCCGTTAAATCTTCCCCAGGTGGCACAGCTCCCGCCCCCGACTTGTTTTTGTACAGCCTGTTGAGGATTGTATTCTACAACAAATGGTAAAACATAGTATTATATTACGGATAATAACCATAATAACATAAACTTAAATAATGTATTTTTCCCTGGAAGATAATATGTGCATAAAGACCCACCTTGGCTTTGGCCTTTGAGGTTAGATAGCTTCTTTTTTCCTCGCATTTCTCCCGGCTTCTATAAACCAAACTGACTGCGTTCACGCTTTCTGGAAAAATAAATGAACATATGAAGTGAAAAAGATGGTAGTAATGTAATAATTAATAATACAATAAAGCCCTAATTTCGAAATTGTTGTGTTCAACAAGGCAGCTTTGGAAGCCTCCTACCACATCCACTCAGTGGTGGAACGGTATTCACACAAATGGATTTTATGTTAATTTATTGAAATAAAAAGTTTACTATAGAACTCAGTGAGGAAATCTGCCTTGCTTTGTAAATAACATGACTGCAAGTGCACTGTTGACGTTTCAACATAAATAAATTAAATCAGATAATGTCTCTCACCAACAACCTCCTCCCATGCCTTCGTTTTCTTCCGTTGGGTACCCGAATGTCCCCCATGGTATTCATCAAGTACCTTCTTGTTTTTCATGAGGCTCGTGAAGAGGGCATGATTCTCATCCATGGTCCAATTTGGCTCTCTCTTCTTCTTCTGCGAGGAGCTCTACATTGAACACAAGATATTATTAATTCCTGAAAAAATACAGTGCTAATTTGATGTGAAACGTTCATATTTGGATTATTTTTATTTTTGTGTTGGGTCCCAATGTCACACAGTAGAAGGAATATTTCGTATGGTCACTATATTTCATTATTATTTCGAGGTGAGAAAAATCCGATACAACCAACCCCTATGCTATATATCGGAACTTTTTTTTATTATTTTTCACAACGAATAATATTATTTTCATAGAAAATCATTGCTATTCTGATTTAGCGAACTGCCAACTTGCCAAAGACTACGTTACTAAGCAACCCATTCACCCAACTGGCTAAGCTGCTAAACAATCGCATCTGCTTGCATTGGGTCTGCATCGGTTTACTAAGCATAACAACTGCTAAGCGACAGCTAGTTTGCAGTGCTTTGCAGTCAGGTTACCAAGGTGCAAAAGGTTTGCAGCCTCTTGGCAGTGGCAGCAAGGTTAATAAATAACATAAATAAATACCTTTTTATTCCAACAGATGCTCAGAATCGCTTCAGTTTATATTTTTCTCTATTTATTTATTTCTAGTGTTATTTCTACGGCCAGGCAAATTCTGCCAGTCGTTTATATTTTAATGTTAGAACAAGTGACCACACTCCTTCTAACATTGGGAGCGTCAGCCCCGTGTCTCCCACTGGGGCGATGCTTTACTACTGGTGCAAATCACAGCTATATGATCAGAGCGCGGACGTCACAGGAAGCATGCTCCGACTCGTGCAGTGTTGAACCCTATGGGAATGGTGGCAACGTTTGCCAAATTGAATGAGCGATATTGATATGTGTGGATTTTTCCCGATATGTGACCGATTTGGGTAGTCAAACTTTTACTGGGATACGTGTGCTAGTTGTATATAGATTTTGAAATGATTTTATTCACGCTTCATTGGGTCAAGTTATTCTTTTTTGCGAATTTTGACATAAATATCAATACACGGGTACCGGCCGAGCTCCGAAAGTAGGTCATAGAAAAGTATGATGGCTGCCGTGGTTAGTGCAATACCCTAGGGACAGATGTTGAAGTGGATATGAACGCATACCTTTATTGAGATGAAATTGGTGGGATAATTATCCATTTGTTATCGATAGTTGTCTTGGAACTTATTGTTTGATATTGTAAGAAAACGCCACAATAGCGCTAGGTGCTTTACTGCGTGAGGCTAAGGGAAAGCACGATGGTTCCGCGAACAGAGTAGAGAGGCAGATAGTGTATTGCAACGCTTTTATTCAATATAACCTAACCAAGTACAAGTGAAAACTAATCCGTGAGTTGAAGTAGAACAATCGATGATAAACAAATATAATATAATATAAATACACACATGCAACAATGGTACAATCAATAGGTTATGGTTTCAATAAACAAACTCACGTTTAGTGGATCTCTGCTGCGACGTTGTGCGCTTTTTGAGTGGTCAAGGAACGCTGGGTAGAAGCAAGAATAATCTTTTCTTGGCCTGCAGCGCGACTCATCCTCCCATTCGAACGCCCATATGAACGGCCGTTTTCATTGGAGGATTTATCGCACTGTGTAATCCCAGAATCCCCCGCAGCCTTTATTCAAGATGGCGGATCGGCGAGACTCTGGGACCACGCAGGCCATGTGGGGAAAATAATACGTTGGTGTAGAAAGACGATTGATATTTAACTCAGAATATAGGAGGATATAATAAAGGTAGGGACAAACGAATGTGTAGATGGTGAAATATACTCGGGAGAGAGGTTACAGAGGGAGGGAGAGGAAGGGAGAGGACGTCAGCTGAGGTGGCGGCGACGACGGTCGTTCGTTGCCGACCAGCTCCCTTACAATATATATACCAACTATGGTTTTAAATTGTACTGATTTACTACATTATTTATTGGATGTATTGATCTTATAGTTGCAGTAATGCAGCTGTCAATTTTCTAGCAGTTTTGGTATGTTTTCCTTAACATTGTTACTAGTTAAAAATAACAGTCGAACAAGTATGAAACCCTTTTTTAATGGTAAAAAAAGGCATAAAACCCATCTTTTATTTATGGGAAAAAATTAATTAATTAATAAGGGGAAAGCAGTCGTTTGGGGACTTTCTTTGTCCTCTTGGGACACTCTTCAGCAGCTGCCTTAGGTGTCTCCTTTGCCTCATTGTCGTTGTCATTGTCGGTCACATCCTCTGATTCCACTTGGCTCTCTGAAAAGAGTACATGACAATTACCATATCATTAAAATGTATGTACACGTAAAATATTTTGTTCCTTCTACACAATTGAGTTTTTGCTTTTTTAACAGTTGAATACATCTTAAATTATTTCTTATCTTAACATTTTTTGTACAGATTTTATTTCACCTTATTTCCCAGACAAGCCTAATGTACCCAGATTTAATTTAGGAAAATCTTATTAGTTTAATTCCTACCTTCCATTAACCTCCTCATTGCAGCTAAATCGGTGGCTGCTGCCTTCGCCACTACCAGCAGCTCCTGCAGGATGGTTAGGGACTGGGTAGCCAGGTCATTCATCGTAGCGATATTCATAGAATCGGCCCTCATAAGTGTGTCCCCACCTTTGACTAGCTCCACCAATTTCTGAACACCCTCCTGCACTGCGGTGCCTACTTGCATTACGTCTTTGTGTGAAGAAAAACATGGGTCTAAATATTAATGAACACTAATAAGTTAAATAATTAGTTTCCTTCACTCGTATTTGAGATACTGTAGCACATTTCGGGTGGTCTGGCAATATCATAAATATGATATAGTACAAATATGTATCCGTTAAGTTATATTTTATGGTCATACATGGCTCAATTTAAAATAAATATTATTTATTAAAATCAGAAGTACACATTATTTATTAAAGAATTTAATAATTTTACATACCGGTCGCCACAGCTGGTCCAGCAGTCCTTTTTGATTTTTGCTGAGACTTGGTGGTGTCCTTCATGGGGGTGTTTTGAGGTGGGGAATGGGTTGGGCTATCTCGTCGGGTGGAGGAGAATATGGTTGAAGATCGGTCGTCATCGGTTTCGTCATCGTCAAGGTCAGTCATGAGTTTGTTAAATCCGTCGTCTTCGCAGTCAGCATCATAATTACATGTCCCTGAGGATGCTGAGAGGGCGGAGGCGGAGGCGGAGGCGGGGGCGGGGGCAGATTCCTGTCTTGTTGAGGGTGAGGGTGAGGGTGCTGCTCTAGGTGAGGGTGCCACTTTTTCGCACATTGCGGTTGCCTTGCGTCTGGCCTCCAAAATGCGGTTCCGTGCTGTACAGGGAACAGCTGCAAAATAAAGCAGTATTTTTTATGAAATCAATTCAGAATATTTTCTGAAAATTACTTGCATATTTTGCTGTCTTCAGTCACTTTAGCCGCATTGTAGGGTTATAATATTAGGCATATGCATGGCTTCTTCTATGTGGGGAGTGGGAGTGGGGGGGGTATATTAAAAAATACTTGTCTAAGATTTAGTTGGAATTTATGTGAATGTATATATATAAAAATATAGAACTTATATTTTTGTGCATTACACTCACCGGACAAGTCAATGACACCCATGTACACTAAGCACATTATCTCGCTGTCTAGCATTCGCTGCTTGTGAGGGATGGCGTCGTTGTGTAGCGCTGAATCGAATTCTCCCTTGAGTTTCTCATACTGCAAAAATAAAATGTAAAAAAAAATTATTGTTTTAAGTATAAGTGGAATTATTTTCATTTTGACTTGCTGGACCTTGATAGGCAAGCAAGCATCGATCAGTAGATTCATACGAAGTGCATATACAGGTAATGATTTTGCACAAAAAAATAAACCCCTAACTTAAGGGAGTGATCCATATAATTTTTCATCAATGCTCTTTAGAAAATATATATAAATTGGTCATATAAAATCGTCTAAGGTTGACTGCTTTTTAATCTCACTCTACGGTATTTAATGATATTGACACATTATTTCAGGCACTTGTGATTAATCTTACCTTGGTCGTGCAGTGTGATTTAAAATACGTAAATTTGCCACTGCACTTCTCAGGCGTCCTCAGGACGAAGCTCATGGTGTTGATGCAAGCTGGGGGAATAAATAATGCATGGTTAATTATATTGATAATTTAGTAATTATAAAAAGCTCTGTTACAGAAGCTCCAGTCACAACAAAACCTGGCACTGAGAATTATTTTTAATAAGTCAAAGTATGATAATGTCGATCGAGAGCACGAAACCCTAAATGTCTGGCCACTACAGACACGAAGAGACAAGCACATCCTAGATATAGCCCACTATTTAGCAGAAAATAAGACAAATCTAGATAGTAGGAAACTGCCAACGCGGAGCCATACGGATGGTAAAAGGAACTTAGCTGTTTTAGCATCAAAAACCAATGAAGTCATCAATTCTGTCATTGTTAAATGCTAGTCTCGATGGAACCTATTAAAGCCTGTCGCTCACAGGATTGAGGATAGGGCCACTTTCAGAAAGTATACCCAACAGCTTCTTGCACCGTTTTAAATTACCTCGATATTATATGCATTATATTATAACAAGTAAAATAACTTGTGATATCATATGCATTATAGTATAACAAGTAAAATAACTTGCTGCCGCACCTATAAAAAGTGCTCACTCATTTGTATTTGATTTTACCCACATGTTTACTTAATAGCTAAGACCACTGCCTAGCGTGTTCTTTAGCTTCATTGCTATAAGCTGTGATCCTTGATCACTTGTTAAAGATGCATTACCAGCTGTTGAAGATCATGAAATGAAATGACTATCCTTGAGATAAACACCCTAAAGATATCATGTATCCTGGAGAAACGATTAAAATGAAGAAAAACTGTTTAAAAGTAACAAATTCGGTATCGGTTTTTGCTCTGCATACCACTGCATGAGTGGCCTGTAAGTGCCCATTTAAGATAGGAGGGGTAGTGGGGAACCCCAGTCCCCTACATGTGTGTGCGCAGGATCTATTTTTATATGGCTTGGGATGGCTGCACCTCAAAATAAAGACTTCTGCACCACTGAGGTCATATGCTAGGTTTTCAGTATAATTGGTTGTTCAGGCTATAATTGCTATATCAGTCTATATATATAACAACAGCCTATACCAATTGTTTACCTCACCTTTGAGTGATACCCCCACCAGCACCTGGTTAGCAGGCTATATAGCTTCGGATTATATAAGATGTTGTTTTCTTGAGTAGTATTACTGTTGTAATGGGGTTGTATTATTTGATAGTATTTATGGGACTTGTATGCGATTTTGATTATGGTTTACAAAACAGGGCATATAATTACCATACACTTATTGTAATCCAAGTAGCTAATATACTATTGTCAAAACTGGATCACATTCACCAACCTCCAAGACTGCTGTTACTCTGACTTCCATACTTTATAACATGTATACAGAACACAATAACAAACATCTGTTTGAAACGTGGAACGGAATTCCACAAAACGTCACACTATGCTAATGAAGTTAACTGAGGTCATCAGCATATGTTGCGCCCTCATTTCCAATATATGACGTATGCTAACAAAGGGGAAATCCGTGTGAAATCTCTGGTTGAGAGACGATCCAATGTCAGTCCATTCGGTGCTCACCAAATGAATAATGGGCCACTTCTTTGGCTAATTACATGCTTTTAATGGGCTCGGAATTCTTAGATATTAAGGGACATGTTTGGGTTTGTCATATACTTGGTGTATGTGACTAAAGGAAAAATTGCGCAGATTTGCGCATGCATAGCTGGTAATGCATTTTTAACTCTCGATAATGTCAGTTGATTTCTCACTTAATTAATACTTCATCATGTCCATCAATGTAATTACTCATTCCATAAACTACTATGTTAGCGTTAAGTTTCACGCGTTTTTATTGTAACGACATTCAAAGACCATACGTCGGCAGTCATAGGAAGACCTGACTTCTTTGCCTCAGAATTGACCGACCCATTGTAGCAACATCCACAATAAAGAATTTTTTTGAATTTGAATTTGAATTAGACAAGAAGAAGGCTATTCTGGATGTAGGTAGTCTAAGTCATGGGTAAACAGTGAGTCAACTGCAGCTTCTCATCGAGTAAATATAATTATTATTTTATTACATTTTCCATCGATTAAATTTAATTTTAATCACTTTTTTAATTAAATAATTAGGGTCTAACACAAAAATCGTTGTGTTCAAAAAGCTTGCTTTTAATGCCTCCTACAGTATCCACTAAGTTGTTAGAACTTATTCATAAAAATGGATTTTATGGGAATTTATGAAAATTAAAAGTTTAAAATTTAACGCACTGTGGAACCTATGGCTTTTTAGCAGCACTGTAGGGTTATAATATTAGGCATATGAATGGCTTCTTCTATGTGGTGGGGAGTGGGGGGGGGGGGGTTATATTAAGAAATACTTGTCTAAGATTAGTTGGAATTTGTGTGAATATATATATAAAAGAAATTGAACTCAAAGCGATCTTGTTCTGATATTTTTTTTATGGAACATAGCTGTGACTAACTATTATTTTTTTTAGCGTAGTAACATGTTACAAATATTATAACATATAGTTAAAGTTTTTGATATTTTTAAAAAATTCAATGACTTACCAGCTACTTCCACCCACGCAGCAGCTTTCCTTACTGGTGAGTTCTCTGCCAGAATGACAGACAGAGATGTTACTGCTGACATCAAGGCCAGCAGCTCGTCGGCCACCCACTTTGGGTCCCGCTTGAGTTTTGGTTTCTGTAGGAAAAAAATATATATGAATCTGTAGTGAACCCCCGGATATCTCGATTACCAATCCGGGGCTGTAGGCTCTCCTACAGGTAGTTTATCAGTAAATGGTGACACTAGTTATCCAGCCCGCGATAACCTTCGTGCTATTACTTAGACAACCCAGGTTCGATTCTCCTCTCGACTAAGGGAAAGTAAAACATGGACAACGATCTCTGTTTCCGTAGCTTTATTTCCCCCACAGTGCAATCACAAGGTACATGGTCAGCCGGGCTAACCAAGACATCTGACGGAAAGGATTTCCGGAATAGTCACTAATACAATCCGTACAATAACAAGGTGTGTACAAGTAAATGGCAAGATGTTCTTCGTACAGGAATAAGTGATACAGGAGATACACAATACATCACAGTTATGCAATACAGTACGTATTCTGGTCAATGCAGAAAGATGAAAGGTAATCTGTAACTAGGGTAAAGCTTACATTTCATTCAAGGTAAAAACGGAACAGATCCGAAAGGCTTGAAAGGCTGAGCGAGCGGAGCTCCAACCTTGACCTTGAAGGCCGACCCGGTTATATAAGAGTTAAAACAACAGCAAGCTATACTAGACTTGCGCTGATCCTCATATCCACTACAATACCCCCTCCATAATTTATAGATTTTTAACCCAACGGAGTAACACAATCTACAATATGTAAATTATTATAAGGCAATGTGGATATAAAATAAGTAAGAAGTAAAGCACCAATAGAGAATTAACAATGCGAATTCAAAAGTACAGGCAGGAGCAATATAGTGACCCGCGCACGTTATACAATAATCGCTACATCTCTAATTACAGCATGAGAATCATTCGGATTCAACATACTCAAACAGCCTTTGACAAGAAGGAGCTTCAGTAGACCTGCTACAGCTATATGTACAATATGTCAAGATAAAGTAATAACCTTTAGGCTGGAAAAACTTCTCACTTTCCGCACGGAAAAAAAAATATTCTTTCCGGGGGGTCCGGGGTCGGTAAGCAGTTAGCATCAGAGCATCCGTGACAAGTCCGGCATCCGTATTCATCAAGAGTCGGTTACATCAGTGACATCAGGGGTCCCCATTTCCGTTCGTCAAGGAATCAAGTCATCATCAAGTCCGTCCGGCCATTCGTCGTCATCAAAATCTCAGTCCGTAAGTCACATCCGTGGGCATTTCGTCCCGGTTTGCACGCCCAGCACACAGTAGCTGGACCTACTTCTCCTTCTGCTCAGTGTCCTCCATTCCGTGCTCCGGAATATCGGCAGGATCAATCACTGCAGGAGTTGTAGGCCTGTCTCTTCCAGGGGTCACCGGCATTGGTGGCATCATCTGGAATGACACGGGCATGGCGGGGTTTGGCACCAAACCACCGCTCACGGGTTGGGCACCCATGAACTCGTTCATGAGGCGACCAAACATGAAGAACCGCTGCATGCTATGTTGGTCCATTAGCATAGGAGCAGGGGTTGCGGGGAACGGAGAAGGCATAGGCACTTCTTCCGTCGCTAGGTCAGGTCGCTGACTCTGAGTGGCACTAGTCACAGTACTACTCGGGACACTTCGGGGCACTTGGGACTGAAGCTGGAGACGGGGTTCTCTCCCGGCGTCTTCCAATTCTGCCCGGAGATTTCCAATAATCTCCTCTTGGACGCGGATCTTGTCGTCTCTCTCTTTTAGTCCACGTCGCTGGTCTCGGATCAGACGAGCGTTGCAACGGTTCTCCTCTCTGAGTGTTGCAAGCTCCTGCACTTGGTCACGGACCGTTTGCAGCTGACGCAGGGGCTCCGCTAGCGTATGGAGCACCTCATTGACTCTGGTCTCAACGGTCAGGACTGCTTCAGAGGCTTGCTCTAAAACTTCCCTCACCGCGGTCTCTCCGGTTGCCAACAGCTCAGCAGTCGGGACAGGAGGGGGTAGTTGCGCTACCAACCCTTCAGCTGCTTGCTGAGCACACGTCGCTATCCTCTTAGGGGTAGGCGGAATTCCATAGCTACTGCTTCTGGAATTAGATCGGGATCGATCTCTCTTCTTGCCTTTCTTGCCGGACTGAGCTTTAGAAGAGCTCGGAGCTCCGGCAGCGGCACTGGCAGCTGGCCTTGCAAATCCAGTGTCCTTGGAAGCAGCTTTCGTTGCCTTCCGCCGGACTAGATGCAAATCAGCATTCGTAAGATACGTTGTCCGCATGAACAGCGTATTCACCTCCCTGGTCGGCGTGACGATTTGGGCTTTCTCCACGGCTTTGTCACGGCTAGACTTGTGAGACACCTTCTCACCGTACTGAAGGTGTCGTACCAGCTCGATACGTCTGTCTAGTCTTTGCAAACAGGAGGAGGACGGGCAAGTCCACACCTCTCTCCGGGTACCATGTTCCTCACAGAAGTGGCGGAACAGGCGCTCTCTAGTGGCGTAGGTCTTGACGCCAGAAGTGTTCATTCGTGGACACCTACACACCGCGAAGGGGCAACGGAAACCGGGTTTCCACAGTTCCGCAGCATAAGCCACCTTCTGGTACGTGCCTGCGTCCGTTTGCTCTTTACGGAACAGGCTTGGCCACAGCCGAGTCTCATACTTCTCCATGAGGTTGTCCGTAAACTCGGCAGACTCATCCTCACTCTCATCATCGATCGGGACAAACTTCCCGGGGACGTCTGTGGAGGGATCAATAGGGTACAACTCCGTACCTTCCTCATACAGGGTACGGAGGTCTGCTACCTTCTCCACATCACGGAACCGAGCGCTTCTCACACTCAGTCTCTCTCGGTGAACTTTCATCACTCTCTTCTTGGGGGTTTTGGCCACGGGTTTGCCTTCCGCGCCCTTAGGCTTAGTCACTGCGGAGGCTCCGGCCACACCAGGCGAATCGATGTCCATTCGCTCTACGTTCACGGACAAGGGGCGCAGCCCATGCTTCTTGTCCGCACTCCGCCCTCGCTCTCTGCCAACCCGGCCTCTGCCGGGGGACCTGGACTGACCACGTCCAGCAGTCCTCTCGGTGGCATTACTCCGGCCTCTGCGCGGAGATTTGCGGGGGGAAGTTCTCTTCTCCGTGGGCTCAATCTTCACGGAGTCCGGGTCTTCCTGAGCGGCGTCTGACAAGGCCTGAGCGAACTCTGCCTCACTCAAAGCCTGGAAGGGGGCGACCTCATCTTCACCCTCCTGCTCTAGGAGTTTCGCCTCCACTTCCACCGGAATCTCTTCCTCGGTGGTCTCTCCGCTCAGACTCTCATCGTCTTCGTGTCGGCTCTCGGTCCGGCTCATCTTGGGTCATACGGAAATCTCACGGAAATCACACGGAAATCACACGGGATTCTCTCAGGCACTCTCAGGGGTTAAGTTGGCAGCTTTTTAGTTCTCCGATCCTATAACATAAACATTAAAGCTCTAGTCACGGGAGCGGATGCAGCCGGAACATCTATTTACACATAACTTAGGTAAAAAGTTGCCCAAAAAGACAACGGATACAACTAGTATGATCTCTCCGAGTATTCTAGTTATAAAATACACAAGCCTGAGAACATAGAATGTACCAAACAAGCTAGATAATCGAAAAATCATCGTAGCGTGGCCCGATTCATGTCCACATCCAAGATGGCGGTTGGGTCGTAGCTTCGGTGCTCTATCTCCCCACACTAGAAACACCGAAACTTACGTCTTATACTAGACGCACACCTCTGTGACAACCATCGGTATCATGTTAAAATACCTCTCTTCCTTCCTAGCAATCATACAGAATCAATTCATACAAGTTTCATGCGACAAATCAACTCATAGAACGATCACAGTAGAAAGCGTACTTACAGGTCAGAGTCCAGGAGCAAAGTGAGCCACGAGGCGGAGCGAACTGGTGAACCCGGATGCAGCCACCTCTAGCGGCACCCTGATGCAACGCTAGTTCACTTAACCGCCACGCTACTACAGCGCCATGCTCCCGCCACTGCCTGACGGATAACGTTACCCGGTTTTGCATGCTTAGATCAGTTACGCTCCCCGTGACTGAGGTTTTTGACTGTACGTAAACTGACTACTTCTCCACTGAGACAGGGTGGAGGGGAATTCCAGTGAATTCACCCAACAATGACACTGTTACTAGCAGCAATTTCAAGGTATCCAAACCAAGATTCAGAGCCAGTACACTACGGAGTGGGACCATTCCCTCAACATAGGTCTAACTTCAAGCCACCCACAGCTCTCATCTATATTTCTGGGTTACTCATCTCCGAAATTGATGTTGTTGGTTCTTTCCCGGCTACATGAGACGAGGTAGCCTCATGCACCGAATGGGACTTAGGTGCATTTCTCCGTCTTGCAACCTTAGTCGACTTCTCGTTGTGTTTTTAGGGTGGAGGGATCAGATCAAAATCCCCCCGGTTTGCACACAACAAGGCTAGGATCCCGGTTGTAACCGATCTGGAGGACGACGCACTCGTGTCCTTGTTACAACTTCCGCCGGGGACTCATCGCGTCTCTTTCTCAACCCTCTTCCGACTTTAGCGGCAGCCTCAGCCTTCTTCGGCCTCCCTCTACGTTTGACAGTAGAGTAGACGGCAGGTGGCGTCCGAGGAGCTTTAGCTTTCGCTGCAGTTTTCGGAGGTCTCCCTCTCTTTCGAGTCGGAGGACACGGAACTGGTACGACTGGGGCCTCCGCCACAGCTTTCCGGGGTCTACCGACTTTCCGTGGCGCAGCTACAGGTTGGGGCGAATCCGGGGGATCCGGAGCTACCGAAAGGACCATTCCCTTGGTTGCCGTAGCATTGCACTCCTTATTCCGTTCCTTCCTCGGCCTTCCCCGTGGCTTAACGCCTATGGAAACTTTTTCTTTCTCTCTCCGCGTCGGACACTCCGTCCCGGGCAAGACTTTGCCTCTCTCCAGCCTCAAGATATCGCGACCAGCTTCCTGCAATGCACGGAACTCTGGTGCCCTATCCAAGTTTACCACCTGGATGGGTCCGTTCTCATCGAAAGCTCGCTTAAGGTAGTCGACGTGACACCTCACAATACCTTGAGCTGTTTCTAGTTCATAGGTTGTGCCACCTATGAATCTCTTCACTTTGAAGGGCCCATCCCACTTGGGACCGATCTTACTGGCCTGCGGATGGTTGTAGCGATATACAACAGCACCCACTTCAAAGCGCTTTGGGTTGGACTTTCGATCGTAGTCTCTCTTCTGGTGTATAGCGGATACGCCCAGATTCTCACGAACGAACTGATGGCCCAACCTCAACCAATGCTTCAGGTTCTCCACGAACGCTACTCTGCACGGAAAGTCCAGGCCTCCTGGTTCCACTCCATAGATCAGATCCATTGGGGTCACCAGCTCAGCGCCAAAGACCACGGCATTAGGTGTACATAAAGTACTCGCGTGGACACTTCCACGGTATGCATGGGCAACACAGGGGGCAAGCATATCCCAATCCGTGGCACTGTAGTCCGTTAGACAGGATAGCTGCTCGACTAATACTCGATTAAAGCGTTCCGCTTGTCCGTTAGACTGGGGTCTATACGGAAGGGTCAACAGCTTCTCGATGCCCAGCATTTCAAACATGCTTCTCAACAAGGCAGATCTGAATTCCGGCGCTCCGTCCGTTTGTAACGACACGGGACAACCAAAACGCAGGATCCACTCACGGAACAGCACTTCCGCACACCTCTCGGCCGTGTGGTCTGGCATAGGGTAGGCCTCCGCCCACTTTGAAAAGTGATCCGTCACCACCATCACGTAGTTATTGCCACGCGGGGATGGACGGAATGGTCCTATGATGTCCAAACACACTCGGCTCCACCGTTCTCCGTGTAATTCCTTTTTCAAGGGGGTGATTCCGCCACCACCTCTCGTCTTCCGCATACTGCATTCCGGGCAGGCTCTCAGCCAGCGCTTCAGGTCTCCCCTCATACCTGGCCAGAAGTATTTCATCTTCGCAGCCCAGCTCGTTTTGAGGAACCCAAAGTGCCCTGCAGTCTTAGGTCCATGCATAGCATGAAACACTTCTGAGCGGAGCGCAGTAGGAATTATCTTCCGCAAGTACGTTCTTCCAGTGCTTGGCCGAACCCATTCATAGCACAAGACACCGTTTCTCATCTCCAAACTCCCCCTGTTATGGATGTAGGTACAGTATTCATCGGACTCCGCGGACAGGGACTGCTTGTCCGGGACCGGTTTAGTACCTTCCAATACATCGATAACTCTCCGGATCGTGGGGTCGCTCTGCTGGGCTTTCTGGATCACATCTTCCTGCGGCGCTAGACTGACTGTTGCCGTTGCGACAACTGCATCATGCGCTCCGCAGTCTGCACAGTCAACGCGGACACACTTCCGAGTCGGAACTCTAGAAAGGGCGTCAGCATTCACATGTTTCTTTCCGGCTCGATGGAAAATCATGCTCTGATCCAGACCGAATTCCTGCATCTGAGTCAACCAGCGTGCAAGCATCTTTAAAGTTCAATAGCCAACGCAGGGAGGCGTGGTCAGTTCGCACAATGAAGTTTCGGTTTCCTAGCAAGTAATGCCGGAACTTCTTCAGGTAGGTTAGTACTGCTAAGAGCTCTCTCTTCGTGGCGCAGTAATTCCGTTGGGCTTTATCCAAGCTGTTGCTGGCATACCCAAGGACTACCTCCTTCTCATCTTGTATCTGCGAAAGCACACCCGCCATGCCGAACCCGCTAGCATCCGTGTCTAGGATGAATTTCCCTTCCTTTTGGGGATATCCCAGCACCGGAGCAGAGGTTAGCAACTCTTTTATGCCCTGGAAGGCCACATCACATTCCGGAGACCATTCTATGGGCTTAGAATATCTCTTCTCCCTCCCGGCGGAGTTCACAACTTCTTGCAAAGGAGCGGCAACTATCGAAAAGTTCGGCTGGAACTCACGGTAGTAGGATGCGAATCCCAAAAACTGCCGAATCTCCTTAGCATTTTTCGGAATTGGCCACTCGCGGACTTTCTGTACTTTCTTTGGGTCTGCACAGATGCCTTTGTGTGACACAATCCGACCCAAGTATTCCACTTCTCTGCGGAATAGTTCGCATTTCTTGGGTTTCAATTTCAATCCGAACTCCCGGATCTTCTCGAGCACTTGGCGTAGATTTAGGAGGCACTCCGCAAAGGCTTCCCCAAATACTACTACATCGTCCAGATATACCAGACACGCTTTCCAACGGAGATCGCCTAGCATACGATCCATCATACGTTGAAAAGTGGCAGGGGCGTTGCACAATCCAAAGCTCATTACTTTGAATTGGAACAGCCCTGCGCTAGACAGGAAAGCAGTTTTCTGCTTGCTCTCTTCGTCCATCGCGATCTGCCAATACCCACACTCCAGGTCGAGGGTGCAGAACCACTGGTTTCCGCCTAACGCCTCGACGCATTCGTCAATACGAGGGAGTGGGAAGCTATCCTTCACAGTCACGGAATTTAACTGGCGGTAATCGACACAGAAACGCTGTGAGCCATCCTTTTTACCAACCATCACGATGGGTGCTCCCCACGGACTGTTAGAATGCTCTATGCGTCCCTGCTCGTACATCCGCCAGATCTCAGCCTCCGCTAGGTCACGCTTGGCCACTGGAATCCGCCTATAGCAGAGTTTTATAGGTCTGGAATTACCAGTGTCAATCACATGTCTGACAACGTGAGTGTGGCCCGGCTCATCGCCAGGTAACGCGAAACACTCACGGAACTCAGTCAGGAGCTCCGCAACTTGCAACTTTTCACTCTGATCAGTCAAGTGCGTCTCTCTCACTAGTTTCGCTAGCGGGCATTCCGTACTCGGTGGCACCGGAATGTCAGGGGCAATCAGGTCATCATCGACTACGGACGGCAACTCCACCATCTGTATCGAGTTAATGATAGCTCTTCTAATCCCCGGATCTACCCCCTCCGGACAAGTGGCAGGGGACGATTGCAGCGTCACCTCACTCACTTTTCCGACCACCACATCAGTCTCTAGACGTAGGGACTCTCCGGACGGATTACTGAAGGCTATCACTGCTTTTTCATCCGCCGTCACATAAGTGTTAAGGCATCCCAGTGAATATTCCTTCAGCAGTCTCTGATCGGGCTCGAACATCAAACCTGTTGATGTGTCAGAGCACCTGCGAACGTCAATCTTAGCCAGTGTGACTGATCGAGGAAGGATAACCACCGCTTCCCGGAGTGTTACTTCATACCCATCCTCAGTCTCCTTAGCTTCAATCGTTTTCACAGAGGGACTCATCCGCAACGGTCGAGATCCGCGCCAATGGTGCATTTTCACAGCATCAGCGCCATTGCTCAACGCAAGCTTCCCTGAACAGTATATATTACATGAGTGCAACAAAGCAAAATCCTGAGCTAGGATCCCGGATTCGGGGCCGGCAAGACCCGTTACTACCAGACACGTAATCATATACGTCCGTTTCCCTAACGTCACGGGAATCAAGGCACATCCGTGAACAGTTATCTGCGAACCACCTCCCATCATGCACGCCAGCCGGGACGGAGCCATCGGCGGCTGTTGATGCAGGGAATCGTAGAATCTCTTTGTCACAAGGCTAGTCGTCGCACCTTGGTCCCACAGAAATTCACCGATATCTCCGTTCACAGATACAGTCGCGTACCATCTCTCCGCAATGCATGCATCACGGATCTTCAGCGTTCTCTGCTCATCACCGGAAACCTGCTGAACGACGGCAAGGTTGTCGGGACCTTCCTCCACGACTAACACTTGACCGACAACAGCTCGGAGTTCTGCACGACCCCATAGCACGTCAGGATCGCTATCTGCAAAACTATCCACTGGATCAACTCCGATCCCTGGATGAGTAGTCTCATCAGACGACCAACTAGTATCCGTTTTCGGTAACGGGCAGCTATCTTGTATTACTCTACCCGCTTCCCTACACACGGGCGTCAGAGCCTCACTCCCATCTTCCGCGTGTTGTGCAGATACCACACGAATTGTAGTACTGCGGGGCGCCATCGATTCCCCGGATCGCACTTCGCGCTCTATGCGGTCCGGTTGGAGTTTTCCGACTCAGAGGTTTTCCCGTCGGTAATCGCCTTGAGTTCGGAATCTCCCTTCTTCGCTTTCTTGGGACAGTTGGCGATGTAATGCCCTTCCTGTCCGCAAGCATAGCACCTTCCGCGGGGCCTCTCCGATTTCCCTCTCCACTGAGAAGTACTACCGGAAGTCCTTCCGCTCCCGTTGCGTCCCTGTCCGCCCTTCCAAGTTTGCAAGACCTGGATCACAGCGGCTTGCAGACCATCTTCTGACGAATCTGAAGCACTCGCTGCGCTTGTGGCCTGGACAATCGCTCTCCGCGATGCTCTTCGCGAAGGTCTGCTATTGGGTGCAGGGATCTCCGGAACAACCAGGGCAGCCTCCGCTGCATTGATGGTCGTAACTGAGCGAGAATCCAATTGACAAGATTCCCATACCTCCGCCCAATCTACAGCGCTTTGCAAGTCCCGTGGCTGCTTTAGACGCACCCACGCGGACATCTCAGCGTTTGTGACCCCTTGCAAAAAAATGCGCAGGGACACAGCTCTCAATGTGTTGTCCATGCGACCGAACGACTTTCGGCCCTTCCGTGCCACCTCATTGGCGAACAAGCGAACGGCTTGTCCTGGGGTCTGTCTACAGTTGTAGAACTCAGCCTGCAACCGGAACTTGGACCTTTCTCCGTAGTTCGCATCCATATGCTCAACGAACTGCCGGAGATTTACGTCCACTGGCAGGTCACCCATTTCTGCCAGCTGCTTGCGTGTGCCGCACCTCAATTGTCGAAGCAACTGAGCAGATGTCCAATTGTGCGACTCTGCGATCACCTTTACCTCCATGAGGTAGGTCCGCCACGCGGTTTTGCCATCCCACATCTTCACCGGCGGGACCTTCGGCGGGTGATTCTCAACTTCCTCACGGTGAACAAACGTGAACTCCTCATCAGATTCCTCTGGTCCGTCATACTCAAGACCAGGGACTAGGGACCGGTTGGTTCTACGGGATCTATGGGAAGGCGACCTCTGTCGTCGATCCTCGTCAGAACTGTCCGAGTCCCCCTGAGAACGCCTCTGCGGAAACAACGGGGATGCGGTAACATACGCCGAACGCGCATGCCCTCCGGCAGGACTTATATGACGAGAAGGACTATTCCCTCGGCCATGCTCTCTGCCATGATTTCCCTGTCGTTTGCGATCAGGTTCTCTCCACTGAGAGTCATCATGTCTTTTACGTGTTCGCCTCGGAGATGATGTCATCATCGTATGCCGAGAGAACGTCACACCGCGGTGATCTCGGTCTCTTCCGCCCTGATCGGACACAATCGACGGATCATTTGCAGTAGGCTCACTAGCCGGTTTTTGGTCCATAAACGTGGATGTCACGGGACCTCTGGTAGGATTCTGCTTCCCAATCCCCTGGATCATCTCAAGCAACTCCGACTCCAGAGCTGTCATCTCACGTCTCTGCGGGGTCCCCGTCTCTAGGGAGGGCTTTACATGATCTTCAAGTAAACGCCCGTCCGGACCATTGTCCACGGATTCCGTATTTATTCTCTTACGGAGCTCAAAATTCTCATCCATCAGCTCGCGGACTTGGGTTTGGAGTTCTTCCGCGATCGACTGCCGGAATTTCTCACGTAGGTCAGAAACTTCCGTGTAGTTCGGCGGGTCTCTCCACTGCGCGAAATTCCCTCCGGAATATTTTGGTCTCGCTCCGCCTCTGGCACCACGGTCAGAGGAAGGTGACTCGAAATCCGCGGGGAGACTTCTCGGGGTTGCCGGCCCCGGGTCTCTACCCACGAAATCTTGTCTCCTCGATTTCGTTCCATAACGACCTCCTTCCGTCTGCGCCGCAGAATCAGAATACGACATCTTTCGTAGACGTCACGGACTGCCACCGCAGTCTCAATTTCTTCCGGGAAGAAATTTGGGACAACCAACGGACTGAAAGCACTGAGGTCGAGAACTGTCACGGCACCAATTGTAGTGAACCCCCGGATATCTCGATTACCAATCCGGGGCTGTAGGCTCTCCTACAGGTAGTTTATCAGTAAATGGTGACACTAGTTATCCAGCCCGCGATAACCTTCGTGCTATTACTTAGACAACCCAGGTTCGATTCTCCTCTCGACTAAGGGAAAGTAAAACATGGACAACGATCTCTGTTTCCGTAGCTTTATTTCCCCCACAGTGCAATCACAAGGTACATGGTCAGCCGGGCTAACCAAGACATCTGACGGAAAGGATTTCCGGAATAGTCACTAATACAATCCGTACAATAACAAGGTGTGTACAAGTAAATGGCAAGATGTTCTTCGTACAGGAATAAGTGATACAGGAGATACACAATACATCACAGTTATGCAATACAGTACGTATTCTGGTCAATGCAGAAAGATGAAAGGTAATCTGTAACTAGGGTAAAGCTTACATTTCATTCAAGGTAAAAACGGAACAGATCCGAAAGGCTTGAAAGGCTGAGCGAGCGGAGCTCCAACCTTGACCTTGAAGGCCGACCCGGTTATATAAGAGTTAAAACAACAGCAAGCTATACTAGACTTGCGCTGATCCTCATATCCACTACAAATCAATATAATATTCAAAAATATTTTCACCGTAAATGCACTTAATTCACATGAACTAGAGTATAACGGTAATGTATCAGCTCACCATATTGATTAGTCCCGCAAAAAAAATGTTCCTCATCTCTGGACATATGCATGCGCGCAAGAGCAAAATATTCACATAATGACAGATAAGTAGGCCTATAAAAAATATATAAAAAAATATATAAAAAAATATTCCTACCGTAATAATATATCATAGGATATAATAATTCTTACTTCATTTAGATTAAGATCTACATTAACTAATTTATAAAAAAATATTTCAATGACTCAACTTTTTAATAGCTTTTTCCATATAATTTGGTGATTAAAACAATATTTTGGTTCATTCCCACGTCTCCAACATGATTTCACGTACTCTTAACATTGGGATTTCTCAGGAATGCGCTCTGTCACTTGGAAATTTTTTTTTTTTAACTTTCCCAACTTTCTTTTCAACTTTTCTCAATTTTTCCATAAATTATTAAATAAATAATATTATAATTACATTCTACAATGTATATCTGCATTGGATATAGTTTGAAATAATACTTACATCGTTTACTTGAGACATTACGGCTGGTTTTCTTTTTTCTAGTTGTCGACGAGTCTTTTTCCGTTGGGTTTGGCTGCTGAAGGTCGAAACGAGGTCTATTTTGCTTATATATAGCGGTCACGCATGTTTTTCACCGTTTCCCGATAGGTGGCAGTGTGGCTGGCGACCCGCCGTCTATCGGCTACTGGGTACAACTGATAGTGAACGGCAACGATCGATAGCGATTCATAAGGATTCATAAGGAATAGGCTCAACGATGGTTAACCGGCGATAGCGATGGTTAACCAGCGATAACAATGCATAACGATCCTTAACGAAGGATATTTTAGCGGAATGACCTATGCAATGGTTTTAACGATTTCTATCGCGTTTTTTAAAATAGCGATAGCGATCTAACGATAAATAGCGATAAATCGTTAATTATCGTTACTACCTATGAAATGGGCCCCTGGCATGTCTAGGTGTCTGTGGATCCACTTCTGTTCCTGTGGAGCATGTGGATCAGCATTCTTCTCCTGATCCATGAAGGGGCCTGCCCCCTGGAGGACTGTGGTGGTGCTGACTAGCACCAACAGCTGCTACTATATGGCTGTCCTGTGTGGGCGGTGGCGGCGCCATCAGCGATAAAGCGAACTATGGTGCGCGGCCATTGGGGGACATGAGTCAATACACACATCAGTGTTATAGCATTGCAAGAGTGTAGCTTTGAGAGTTACTTATGAAGAAAAGACCCAAAAGTACATGAAATATTTGTTTTACATAAACGAAATCTTTCAGGCATATAGACATAGCTATAAACTTAATTATAATTAACTTTAACTGACATTATACCCTGTTAATAATTGTCTTTTAGCCAGTCTCTCTGTCAGTATAGATGTCTTTCTATTATGAGGTGGCGGTTGGAAGACCTGGATTTTATTCAGAAGCGTCACCTATTTGTCTAAACTGTATGATTTCAGACAAAAGTATTTTTCAATTCAATTCAATATATGTCATCAATATTGCTTAACCCATTGAGGACGGGCTGATGCCTCAAGGCATCAACATCAAAATGGCTCAGTGGATGGGTTGATGCCTCAAGGCATCACACACAATTTGGCTCAGGGGACGGGGTGATGCCTCAAGGCATCAATTTTTTATATAAATTGAAGGGGGCATAACTTAATAAAAAATGAACAGATTTTGATGAAATTTAAAATATATGTATACAAACACACTAGAAATAATTTTATAGGTATGTCGTCATGGAGACAAAAATGATGACGTCATAACTAACATAATATGTAAATGCTGGAAAGTGAATTTGGAGCAAGGTTGCCGCTAGCCCGGGCTCCCAAACCCTAACCTACGGAGGGTCTGGGAGCAGAACCGAACGAACAGTGGAGTTTACTGGACCACTTCTGGCCGAGTAGAGATGTAATAGAAAAACGCTTTAACCACCGATATCTAATGTCTCCATTTTTATTTTATTTTTACACGAATTTTATTCAGGTTGATATGAGTGACACTCGTCACAACTTAATGCGGCTCGGGTAAACCCGGTATTCCACCGCACCCTGATATATTATTAAATATTTTATATATCCATTGGAATTATATATGTTGACAAATGTGCAGAGCAAAAGAAAATACCTGATCGCCGATTAGTTTTAATAAATGAGAACGTGTTCGGTAGGCTAGGCCTACTGATAATTCTGGCCCAAGTAGGCGGGACTTTCAAAACAAAGAAGCAATGTGTTGTGGGTACCGGAAGTATACAAAAAATGTTCCAAAATAAAGTGGATATTTTGCAAATCTATAAAAATTGCAGTTTATGTTGCTATGAAATTAAAAAGAGCAATGATGAAACTAAAATAATGGTGGTTTGGGATTTTAAATTTAAATCTCGCCCCCCCGAAATTTAGTGTTGTAGGAGCTTACAGGGGGCGCTACAATTCCACAGAACATTGCTGCCATTTGTCGAGGCCTACCAAGCCTACCGTTTGGTGAAAATGAGTGTGGAATGTGATAAAATACACCTATTACTCTCTCACAAGTCATTTCATTGCTTTATTTATTATGAAAGTAAGTGGAGGCCCAAGTATTTAGTCTGAAAAAGTCACCGTTCTAAAGTTTTCAGTGGGGGCTTCGATTTTACTATAGAAAAACATTACGTTGCTCTCTGACTGTGTAGCGACTAGCAAAATAGAGAGAGCGGAGCCAGTCAGAATTTCTCGGGCTAGATTGCCGCCATATTGCACCAAATTGAGACCCATTATTGAAGACCAAATTCTAGAAAATATGAAAAAATATGATTAATAACTGTTTACACCTATTAAACGATGTACATATGACACATATTATTTGAAGAAAATATTCTTAAAGTGTTTTTAAACCCTAAACCTCATGTTAAAAACCCGTCCTGAAGCCCAAAAAGGGGGAAAAGGGCCCCCCGTCAGCCAGGCAAAATATGTGTAAACTGCCCCTGTCCTCAATGGGTTAATAGTGAAAACGTCTTCACATTAAACGTTTTTGAAGACGGTTTTTTGTTCCCTTTTAGAAGACGGTTTTTTCCGTTACCATGTTCAAAAACGTTTAGCTACTATAAAACCGTCTAGGCATTAAAAACCGTCATGAAACCTTAATGTTTGGATACCTGGCCTGCCTAAACTAGTTCGCGCAAGTCTAACTCTAGTTTGGTGTTTTTAGACTTTAGGAGGCGCGAATATGAAATTTTATAAGTCGGTAGGGGGAAGCACCATCTGGCATAGTTAAAACATCCTGGTGGCTATTTGGCTCGGTACACCGTTTTACCACTGGTGGATGTTGGAGCTTCACGAAATGGACGTCAGCTGTTTATCTCTGGCATGACATACATGTATTTCACTTGCTTTTGATTCATCCTTCAGTTAGAATCACAGTTCCTTTATATAAGCGCTTCCTGAAGCCTTTCCTTAGGAATTTGCATGCGCTTTTTAGCGCCAATATTTCAACTTCCGGTGCCCAAATCTAGTATCTATCGACAGGACCGAAAACAAAAATGGCGGAAGGCCAGGTAAGTTTTCTTCCAAAATTTCAATTTCATTATGCCGTGCTTTCTTCCCTTCCGGATTGTTTGGCATCCTGTTTTTTCAATGCTCAAGGTAGTGACCATTCTAATGGTGAATTTCATTCTTTGTGTAAGGGAGGATGTCTAAAGAGGAGGCTGTTCTTGAGAGGTGCATCATTACCATTGCACGGTCCAGTCTTCCCTTGACGGCTTGAGCCGTCAAACGCAAACGGGTCAATCGCGTAAATGGTATTTGTTAGGTCGAGAAAAAAGACATTTATTCCCTAGACCTTTAATCCGGTGTGCTCATGACCAATACATATACTCCGAAAATAGTTTAAGCGTTCTTTATTATGGCGCAATAGCTCTGTCTATGAAGGAGGCCAATTTTGCTTGGATTGGCTAGAAATAATGCTTGATACTGATTGATAGGTAAACACACCCACGACGTGCCCACGGCGCTCTATAAGTATAACGTTGTAGTTGAGTTGTGAGATTGGTAGCCTACATCTATGTGCAGAACTTTCTGTTTTGAATGTCATTTGTATACTTATTGCATTTAGTCTATTGTGGCATTCGTGTATGGAGAAATGTGTCTTCTCTCTTGACCTCAACTTGGGACGTTTGGTCTTGGCTCAGGTCTCAACTACCGGTAGGCCCACATTTTTCAGGCTGGATCCATGCATATGATCATGAAAATCTTTTCCTTTCATCATCTTCATGGGAAAGTGTAAAACTTATCGCTTAAACTTAAGGTGGCTGTTGAAGACCTTAGAGTAAAAGTTTAAAAGTACTCCATATTTAGAGTGTCTCTTTATTTTAAATAGACCCTTATCATACTAGGCTATAAATAATACAAAGAATATTTCAATTAGCTGATAATTGTAAAAGAAGTCGAGTAGAATCATTGGGTGACAGTGGGTCAATTTAAATCTGAGAGATCTGAAAAAACAGCAAACTTTACTATCAAGTGCTGCCCTCAGACCATCGACTAATGGAGAGAGCTAGGAAGCACATATTTACCCACATACGCTTGTCCCGCCCATATGATATGATGTGGCGTAACCAATTATAAATAGATATGCAAACAGTGCAGTAAGTTCCTCCTCCAACTGGCCAAGTCCGACATGATTCTTCCAGTCTGTCAAACTAATATGTCAGGGCATTAAATCCTTAAAAATTGCTAAATACATTCATTTATCACTCAAAAGTCAAATGCTCCAGGGCAAGAACTACTGATATAGTGTTTTATTAGCACCTGACTGAAAGGGAAGCAAACTTTCTCCAACTCAGAAACATAGTGGCAAGAGATGACACTTTAAATCTTATTGCAGCTGTAAGATTCCCCTGAGGGCGAGTTTTCAGACAAAAATCACCACTTATCACACATGCCATCCGAGAGATGTTGATATAGTATCGTTATGCGTGAAGCCGCCAGAAATGTACAACTCGCCTTCACCATCTAGCCCTCTCGAATAACCAAAATTCAGACAAAAATGAGGTTCAAAATACAGTTCAACATAACCGAGCAGATACCACCATGTCGGAATTTAAAAAAAAACAAAAAAACAGTCGTCCTCACTAGAATTTAAAAATCAGCACAACCCTTGGGTTTTAATCAGTTCGTAGTGTAACCCCAACAACATAAACCGAACAGATTAAAAAAATATATATGTGGCAATGATTTTTAACATCTCTGATTTTTCCCTCTTTTACAGGAACTAGCGCAGTTAGAAGAGCTCTGCAAGCAGCTCTATGAGACGACAGACCAGAACCTACGGATTGAAGCGGAGAAAACTTTGGTACAATTCGCAAATTCCCCTGACTGTTTGAGCAGATGCCAGATGCTATTGGAGCGTGGCAGTGTAAGTAATATCCATACAGTTTCCGTATACACAAAGACTCAAACCATCGATCATAGAAAGACTCAACCATCGATCCTTGTAACATGTGAAAATATTGGATTTATGGTGTAACGTGTATGGCATCTTCGGGCAGAAAATCAATATATATGCTCGCTTAGAATATTCTTGTCATTCTCATAGAAAATTAATATCTGCTCGACTAGTGTCAATATCCGCTCGTTTTAGAAGTATACCTGTCGACATATGTTGCTTTTAGCACTATACTTATCCATCGACATCTGCTCGTTTTAAAAGTGTATAAACACTTGTTCAACAACTTCACAAAGCAAATTTTCAAGGAAAATCTGGATTGGAGATACAAGCCATATGATAGTGTATTAGGGAAACGCATATGATCAGGATTGGTAGAGGGCCTTAAAATCCTTGAATTCTATTTCAATTTTTTTAGGCCTTAGAAGTACTTGAATTTTGCACAAAGGCCTTGGAAAGCCTTGGAAATTGCACGCCAGAGTGAGACATCTATTTCAAAACTGGTTGTTCACAGAGGCCATTTCATTGAAAAAAAATGTTAACGTAAAGATATCAAAATCCCTATAGTGTGATTTGTGTTTCTTAGGTCTTTGAAAAACTACATATGATGTCTTAAAAGTCCTTGATTTATTTAGCATGACTAGGGTAGTACGAACTCTGTTTGATACTTTGGCTCAATTTTCCTAATTCTGTTTTATTTCAGTCCCCTTATGCACAGTTGCTGGCAGCTACTACCCTAACCAAGCTGGTGTCTCGCTCAAATGTGACGCTTCCACTGGAGCAGAGGAATGACATGCGTGAGTATCGATGTCCATTATATACTAGTAGAAAGTGTCACTTGCATGAAAAGGTTGTTTATTTCGGACAGTGGTGTATTCTAGCATCCATGACAACCAATATCATAACCAACCGGTATCGATATTGAGAGAGTTCCTGGTTTACGTCATGATGACGTCATTCATGTATGTCATGAGCGTTGACTTTTCAATTATCATGAGAACAAATCTGAAATTAAAAAAATAATGCCTATATAACACAAATTTAAAAAAAAAAAATCAAGGATCCTATTTTCCGAGGAGCTTTATTAGTTTTCCTTTTTGGAATAAACTCTTCCAGAATGAATGCCATAACGTAATTGCATATTGTAAATTCTCTAGGTTGGTAGGCATTTGTTAGAGGAAGCACTTCATTTTCACTCTTTTTATATTTATATGCAGGAAATTATGTCCTCAACTACCTAGCAACCCGGCCCAAACTCCTTAACTTTGTATCTCAGGCACTCGTGCAGGTAGGTCTTGTGTTCTCAATTAACAAATTGATTTTTAATAATGTCAATTGCAATTAACTGTCGTTTTGTCGTGTTAAATACCGACCGAGAAGCCTGCGTTAACTTCTCACCCATATGTATCATTTTGACAAGTACAATATTCAATTCAATATGTTTATTAAGCAATGATTATTATTTCTGTTTTCAGCTGTTTGCGAGAATCACCAAGCAAGGATGGTTTGACATGTCTAAAGATGAATATGTGTTCAGGAACGTTACGTCAGATGTCAGCAAGTTTTTGCAGGTAATGTCTTCCTTTAGCTTACATTTTATTGAATAGGGAAATGTGTGACCTATTTCAAAGCCTTCCTTGAACCTTTTGAATATAATTTTCATTATCTATGATATCTTAGTTAATAGGGTTGGTATATATTCTTGGGATGTGAGTAATCTATTGGTATTTCTTTAGTTATCCTTTCCAACATTTGCCTTTAACTAGCCATGTCTAAATTCATTTTGTCCCAGGAAAAAACATGGTCTTTCTTATTATTACAGAGCGGTCAAACTCATCACATGATGATTGGAGTGCAGTTGTTATCTCAGCTTGTGTGCGAGATGAATCAGGTAGGTCTGTTTTTTTGGGGGAAAAGGGTGAAATAGTAATTACTAAACAAAACTCCTTAATTGCGCAAATTAAGGAGTTAATTGCCCAAATCTGTCTTGTCTTCTGGTTACGTTGTGTGAGGATCTAGTAGAATTCAATTCAATGAATCATTTATCGCTTAAATAAGAGTTAAATAGCAGGGTGATTTGATTCTGGCTACCCCTATCTTCCCGTGTGTGCCTGAAAAGTATTATATTAAACATTAACAGAACAAGAAACGATACATTTTAAATATATCCTATATAATAATTCAATATATGATTTACCTCCCTATTGCCTCACTCCTCGTATGGTATCTCGAGCTAAATTTTCCTGTTTTACTTCATTGTAGTCTTCTCCGTAGTGATCTTCCAGATACAATGTGTAACAGTAATAAGCAATTTACATAGTGACTTTTGTGACAGACAGATATTAGTGACATGTGGCAGTTTGTAACAAAAGCGATGTGTATCAATGGCACATAACAGGGGGTCGGGGGGGGGGGGTAATATTGAATACAGTAACAGCGCGGGGAGGGGGTGGGGGCGGGGGGTAATATTGAATACAGTAGCTGCAGTGCACGAGGAATTCCTGTGGCATAGGAATTTATCGGCTGGTAATAATCTCGTAATCACTCTTTGAGGTCTTGTTTTATTTAATAAGTTAATAATAATGTCTGATCTGATTTTGCCTTTATGTGTAACAAGTGGTTACTCTTGGTTCTTCGCAGGCTGAAGCCAGTCGCTCTCTGACCAAGCACAGAAAGATTGCTTCCTCCTTCCGGGACTCGCAGCTGTTTGAGATATTTCAACTAGCTTGCAGTTTGCTGCGTAAGGCGTCTGAAGCCATCAAGGAAATAGATTTTAGCGACGCAGATCAGGTAATGCCAGATTCGACTTAGTGTATCATTATTGTAATAATTTATTGTAGTCTTAGATCTCCATTTTGTGTCATGACTTTAGTTTTGGTTCTGTAACATATTGGACATCCACACTGGGATCTAACTTAAATCATCTGACGTAAATACTGATTGAAAGAGAAATAATTCATTAGTTTTATTCATTTTTTTGTAAATGTATATTGTAATGTTGATACTTCAATAGTAAACTAGGCGTCATACGTCAACTTGATTATTAATGCTTGAGAAGGAAATAAAATGTTAATTAATTATACTCTTTTATATTATCATTTTTCTAGCATGGTCTTTTGAGTCATACCTTGAGATTGGGTCACAACTGCCTCACGTTTGACTTTATCGGGACCTCTACGGACGAGTCATCTGATGACCTCTGTACTGTTCAGATCCCTACCAATTGGCGATCTGCTTTCCTAGATGGCAATACGCTTAAGCTCTTCTTCGACCTTTACAGTAGCTTGCCCCCAAGTCTCTCACCAATGGTAAGTACAGCAAAACATATCCTGTGTATTTGATCGATCTTGGGGCCTCAGTATCAAAGCCTTTACCACTCAGTGGATGCTCGCATAATTAGCGAACGACTTGTGGATTACTGGGATAATGATTTTGTCTTGATTATTTAAATCGCCTCTGTCGGAGGTATTTTAGCAAGTCTAACCCATATATAACTGAAATCTTTGTATATACCTTCACCCCAGATGGTACCCCACTGTCACCTATGATCATGGATTTCCTTTAGCTCACATTTATTTAGCTACTTAGCACTCAAAATATCTTTAAACCCACTAATATAATACAATTGAACTTTTACTGGCTGAATTATGTGGTAGTATACTACCTATGTAGAAGGGGTATATAGAATTTGGGGAGAGAAAAATTCCACTAGAGGTGAACATAGCGAGAAGGGCCACTTAAGTCTGGCTATGGGAATACAAGTTTAAACACAATATCTGTGAGTGCTCATGCTTCCTTTTCCCTTTCAGACCATCTCATGCTTAGTACAGATTGCTTCTGTTCGTCGCTCACTTTTCCACAATGCCGAGCGGGCCACGTTCCTGAACCACCTCGTTACGGGCGTAAAACATATTCTGGAAAATCCGCAGGTAAAATAACTTAATTTATCGTACCATGCGTCCGTCAATTATTGCACATTTTCACACAGGTATTTTAGCACCTTTCCTTTCTAGCCCATGACATGAACAAATTGCAGAAAGCAACATATGACCACACGCCAATTGCCAATTGAAAAGAATGCCTAAGATATATGTAAACATTTTATAATAAAATCACATGAATATTCAAGCTAAACAAATGATAGCCTTACAAGTTATAGTTCAAAAGTGGTCTTACAATCTTCGGTTCCGAAACTAGCGGCTTGAGAGACTACTCGATGCCAACCCCAATGAACAGTTTTTGAAAATGTTCACCTTGCTCTTGACAAATTGTAGTTAAGGATGTAATGCAACCCAATGCACATTACCCCTGGATTCTAGACTTGTGTCTGAATTTCTGTTTGCTCAGGGATTATCGGACCCCAACAACTACCACGAGTTCTGTCGTTTGGTGGCCAGACTGAAGGCCAACTATCAACTTGGCGAGCTCGTCAAAGTGGACAACTACCCGCAGTTCATAAAATTAGTGGCAGAGTTCACCGTTACTAGTCTACAGGTGAGTGAGCCATTTATTCATTATTTCAATCCTAAGGCAAAAAGTCTCTACATTTCCCACTTCAATTGAAGTGTAGGAATATTTGAATTAAAGGCGAAAGTGAGGTCGTGGGTACTATCACTATGGGAACGTTCTGGTCTTCCATTTTTTTTTTATTTTTTTTTTAAACGAATTTTATTCAGGTTGATAAGTGTGACACTGGTCACTAATTAATGCGGCTCGGGTAAACCCGGTTTTCCACCGCACCCTGAATTATTAATATGTACATCTAGAAAACATTGTGTGTAATCGTTGACGGAATTTCAGTTATCTAACAATATTGTACAATTTCCGGGGAAAGGGGTCGGGGTGAATAATGAGATGATAATGGTTTTAAAAAAAAAAAAAGCTAACGTTCTCAGGTGAGAGATCTCGAGGTTAAAAGCATGCTAGTAGTTAGAGCAAGCAGGTGGTATGTCCCCTCCATGGAGCTACATACATCTCACCCCCGTCCCACCCTGTAGTAGCGGTGGAGCTGGGGATAGGAGTAGCTCTATGGTTACCTCGTACAAATAAGGAATTCTTGTCTCTGGTACCCATACAGTTCATCCAACTAGCGCCCTAGTTATTATGAGGGACAGATTAGCTTAACTACTAAACTAGTTTAGAACTGGATCTGACTAAATCTGGACCTCATATTGCTATCTCTCTTCTTCTCTTCTCTGAAAGTGAGCTCTGGTATGGCGCCTCGCACATGCGTTTGTTTACTTCTCAGCCCTGCGCCTACTGTGTGCGAGTACCGCCTACCGTGTGCTATACCGTGTGCTGTATGTTCCGCCCACACCACTCTCTCCACTAAGCGTGCCCACTCCCTCTACTAAGTACCGTGTGCTGTATGTTCCGCCCACACCACTAAGCGTGCCCACTCGCTCTACTAAGCGTGGTATACTGCTCCGCTATGTCAGCTCTCGCCGGCCCGTTGACTGACAGCTTGCTGACTGAGGAGCACGCGTCCTACCCCTACCGGCCGAAATGTGGTGCTGGTGTGGTGTGCTTCTACCTGCCGCCTGCATGCATCCTCTCAGTGCACCTCAGTACGTGGTGCCATTCAGACCACTGATACAGACCACTGTCTGCCACTAGTGGTACTGATTCTTCCCTCTCATGCGCTATCCCCGTCCTAACCTAACGTTAGTTATTCCTAACGTTATTCCCATGTGATATGAGTCATTTGACATACTGCTGTTGCTACTGATTTTCGTGCTACTGTTTTCTAGTTTCAAGCTATTCAGAGCTACTGATTATCGTGTTACTGTTTTCTAGTTTCTGTGTTGTACTGTTGTCCCTATCAATCGTATGAATAAAGTGTTTTCCATGAAATAATGCAGACTGACTAGGTTTAAATTGAGATTAAAGACTGACTGCAGATTCACTAGGTTTAAATTGAGATTAAAGAGACTATGCCTGGGAAACGAAAAAGAGAGTCAGAATTTGGAGTTGTTCTCGCAAGTACTCATCAAGGAGATGTTAAATTCGGAGAATCTGCTGGGCGGCAGTGTGTGGCTAACTCTGTTGCTATGTTGTGTTTAACTGCAAGCCATGAAACTTTGCGCAGAGTATATCGGCCGTTGTTAGATGATGTTTTAGACGTGGGCAGCGAGATATATGGCCAAGTTAGTACTTTTGTTGGAAGCCAATACTTGTGTATAGATGAATTACCTAGAAGAATTCGAGTGGGAAGAGTTAGTTATGATATTACTACAGGTGAATCTAAATTCGGCAGGATACCTGACTGGCCACAGTTGACTACTTTCTTAGTCGATATATTTGGCAGATACAGACATGCCTTGTTTATCTGTAATATGAGTTGTGTGTGTATGCTTTTTGACGGTGGAATGTATTACTTGTTTGACTCTCACAGTCGAGACACAAATGGATTGCCATGTCCAGATGGAAATGCATGCTATCTGAAGTTTGGCTCATTTCACTCTTTGATAAAGCATTTATCGGATCTATTTGGTAGCGCCACTGGCAAATACTTTGAAGTAACACCATGTACAATTAAAACGCATAGATGTAGAGCAAAAGTTATCGATCGTCGAGTGGAATGTTATTTGGACAGTATACCACCACTGTCATCTACCAATCCATTGGATTACAATGCCAAAGTTGAACAGTCGGCCCCTGCAAAAGTTGAACAGTCAGGCCCTGCAAAATCGGTGAATAGAAAAGTTTTAAATAAGCCGACCAGAAAAAATGCCCAACCCAAATCCGACAAAAATGCAAAAAGTGTTGATGGGCTACGAGTAAAATTCTGTGACGTGTCTGAAAGTATTTATTCTGATAGTGAAGTTGTAAATAAGCCGCCCAGAAAAAATGCCCAACCCAAATCCGACAAAAATGCAAAAAGTGCTGATAAGCCGCCCAGAAAAAATGCCCAACCCAAATCTGACAAAAATGCAAAGAGTGTTGATGGGCTACAAGTGGAATTCTGTGAAGTGTCTGAAAGTATTTATTCTGATACTGAAACTTCTGACAGACAACCGTCTGATACGGATGAAAATTCTGATACTGAAACTTCTGACAGACAACCGTCTGATACGGATGAAAATTCAGGTGAAATTGCCGATATCAGTAGACACGATACTTGGGATTATGAGACTGTTTTCCAAAGTGTTCAACAGGTAATGAATGAAGGGCCCAATTTTGTGTGCTGTGTGTGCTATTCCATTTATTTCCGCCGAAATGTGACCCGCATTTCACAGAACTGTCGTTGGCAATATATCAAATATCTGCGGCCCGACTATGAGAACTGTCTAAACTTGGTAGTTTGTCATTGTTGCAAGTCTAACATTTCTAAGGGGCGTGTTCCTAAATGTAGTTATAAGAATGGGATGCAATTCCCAGACATTGTTCCTGAATTGAGTTTACACCCTGATGAGGAACAGCTAATTGCCTTGCGACTACCATTCATGCAAGTTCGTGTATTACCACGTGGTGGTCAGTTAGAGATATATGGTAATATCATTAATGTTCCTACACAAATTGAACGTGGAATCGTGTTGCTGCCTAGGTATATTAACTCACAAGGTTCTGTTTGTATTAGACTCAAGAGAAAACTGCAGTATCGGGGAGTCTATAGACGAATGAACATAAGACCAGATAAAGTTCTTTTGGCTTTAAAGTATCTAATGATTAATAGTGAAATATACCAAGAGAGCGAGATTGGTGTGAATGAAAACTGGTTGACCGATACACTCCGTCTATTAGAATGTGACGAAGTAGAAGACGGTCCAGAACCACCTGCTGATTCAGTGAGTTTCATGGATATTGACGAAGATCCCACTGATCATTTAACCCCTACACTCGCTGAATTAGAAGGTCAAAAAGTAGAACAGGGACCATTAGAAGGTCAAGAAGTAGATCAGGGACCAATGGTATCACAACAATCCACTAATTCTGGCAACGGGGATGATAGTTCTAGTGACGAAAGTGATGATGGCTTTTCTGAAGTAGATCCTAGTGAAGTATTGAGCTGTTTAAACACATTGCTAGACGATGAAGGAGGAATTCCTTACTTAGACATAGCTCCTGGCGAAAACAATCGGCCCTTGAATATTGTATATGATGAACAGTGTGAGGAAATGAGCTATCCATCAGTTTATTGTGGACAAAAAATAAAGAATATTTTTCCAGACGATGTGACCTATTATGACCAATGTAAGTGGGAACTGAAAAACGTAGACCGCAGAGTAGCTCAAAATACAGAACTGATTTTTCTGAAATACAAAAAGTACCAAACATTCTTTGTGTACAAAGGTTCAATGTTTGCTCTTCGACGTGTTAAAGGTGGTCAAACGTTTACAGTTGGCCAGGTTATTGATGATGTTCAACGGGACAAAATGGCCACAGAAGACAGTGGATATTACATATTTCGAAATTTGCGAAATAGTCCACAGTATTTGAAGAGTAAAAAGTTAGAACTTTTTGCTACAGTTAGACAACGTGGTCTGCCAACATTTTTTATATCTTTAAGTTCTGCAGATTCTCAGTGGAAGGGTTTGATACGAACAGTTGGGCTGTTGATTGATAAGGTGGAATATACAGATGAACAGATTGATAACATGCACTACTTGGACAAATGTCGACTTTTGAACGCAGACCCAGTTACTTGTGCCAGGTTTTTTGATAACCGATTCCTTACTTTTCTGAACAAAGTTCTGTACCATAAAAGCAATCCATTAGGCAGAATAATTGATGTGTTTTACCGTGTTGAGTTCCAAATGAGAGGATCGCCCCACATACACGCCCTAGTATTTTGTGACGATTGTCCGCAATACTGTCCAACAAGCAACAATTCTGATTTGTGTAAATACATTGACAAGTATATCAGTTGTAGCTTAAATACTACTGAGGCAAACGCACCATACATAAAGTACCAAGTTCACCGACATTCTCTAACGTGCAGAAAGAATCAAAAGAATAACAAGTTACCTGTCTGCCGATTTGGTTACCCACTGCCACCGTTTCCTGAAACAGTTATTCTAACACCTAACAAGGAAGCTGAAAACATAGACAGGGAAAACTATAAAGCTATTCAGCAGTTTTTGGACTATGGCGATTATGACGAAAATTTCAGTTTCACCGACCTATTGGCTGTTCTAGGTTTAACTTATGATCAATATGTTCTAGCTGTCCGATCTAACATCAAGTGTGATAAGGCTTTCCTTAAGAGACAGGTAAACGAGTGCCGCGTAAATATGTACATGGTAAACTTGCTTCATGTATGGGAGGCTAATGTAGACTGTCAAATATGTCTAGATGCTTACAGCGTTGTAGCTTACATAGTTAACTACATAAACAAACAACAACGAGGTCTGAGTCTTGGTCTAAGTGAGGTAATGAAAGAGAGTAAAAAGAAAGAAAGCAAAATCCAGGACACTGTTAAGGCCATGGGTAATGTTTTCTTAAAGTCATCTGAAGTGAGTGTACAGGAATGTGTTTACATTTTATTAGGTATGCCGCTTACATACTTGAGCAGAGATGTAGCTACGATTTGTACTAGTACACCTGACAAACGAACTAGAATAGTTGAAAACTTGCAACGCTTGCGGGAAAAAGAGATTGATAGTACTGACATCTATGTTACAGATAAATTTGATATGTACGCCGACAGGCCATCTGCTTTAGAAGACTGGGTGTTTAGTGACTTTGTTAGTATGATCGTCTATACCCAAACAACTGACCGAAAGGAAGACAAACGAAGCAAGCACTTCTTGTGCACTGGCAATGGGTACACATACAAAAAGAGAATCAGAGAAAAGGTTTTATCTTATTACTGTCCAACTGAGACTGAAGATAGAGAGAATTATTACCGGGTACGTTTATTACTGTTCAAGCCTTGGAGAGATGAAGAAAATCTCAGTGGTACTCATGCAACTCACGAACTAGCTTATTCTGCTTTGACAGAAGAAGAACAGCGTCAGATTGAAGAGAGGGCAAGTTTTTACAATAAAGAGAAAATTACCGACATTAGTAAGTTGGCTGAAGCCATGAGTGACAATACGGTAACCGGTATAGCACCCGGGACAGATGAGGCCAATGCGGCCGACGAGGCACAGGGCTCAACCGGTCTAGCTGACGAAGAGTTCTTTAGACCTGTAGAGACAAAGGACTATTATACAGAGGGTATTGACCCTGGAGAGTCTAATATTAGAACTACCGGAGTAGCCGAGACAGTTGAACGCCTTTGGCCGGCCCAAATGTTGAAAGATGAGGTGAACACTCTCAATGAAAAACAGAGAAGAATTTTCGATCATGTTCTCAAATCGGTTATTACAAAAGATGAACCAGTCCGCCTCTATATCTCAGGAGGTGCAGGGACTGGTAAATCCAAACTGCTTAAGTGTTTGTACCAAGCCCTGTCACGTCATTTCAATTTGTTACCACATGTTGATCCTCACTTACAAAGTGTAATCCGTCTTGCATTTACGGGTAAGGCTGCCTATTTGATAAATGGTGAAACAGTACACACAGGTCTTCGAATGAAAATGTTGAACAATTACTTGCACTATGAAAGTTTATCCGCTGACAAGATGAATACCTTACGCTCAGAACTGCGCCACTTAAAAGTTGTTTTATTCGATGAAATCTCAATGATTGGTAACAAGTTCTTCCAGTACATTAGCAGGAGATTGCAAGATATAATGGGCAGTAATCAGACATTTGGTGGAATTCATGTTGTGGCCCTAGGTGACCTATTTCAGTTGGCACCTGTGAAGGACAGTTGGATCTTCAAAGACCTTACTTTTGGAGTACAATCCCTAGGGTCGAACATTTGGAAGGAAGAATTCCTTTTCTATGAACTGACAGAAATTATGCGCCAAAAGGAAGACTTGCAATTTGCCCAAGTATTAAACCGAATCAGAGAAGGCAAACAGACACAACAAGACATACAATATTTGCAGAAACGAAATGTCAACCTAGATATGACAAAAATACAGCCAGAATCTCTTCATTTATTTCTCCTCAACAGAGAAGTAGATGAATTGAATACTGCAGTAGTAAACCAGTGTACAGACGGACAAGTCAAAGCGAGTGTAACATCTAAAGATGCAGTAATGGGCAACTGTTCGGCCGCTATGAACAAAAAATTGTTAGAATCAACAAATAATGACAAAATGTGCAGTACAACTTTGACAAAGAGACTTGAACTGTGTACTGGATTAATATATGACATAGTGTACAACATTAACGTATCAGATGGTTTAGCGAATGGCTGTTCTGGAGAGTTAAAGTTCATACAGTTTAAAGAAGGTTTCAGTCGACCGGCCATATTATGGATGAAATTTCAAGATGAAAATATAGGCAGTGTCCAAAGAAAACTGTATAACAGTTATTTCACAGACGAAATACAGCCCGATTGGACACCCATTTTCAGTGTAACTAAGAACTTCACCGTTGGTCGAGGTGGATCTACAATGTACAGATCGCAATTTCCTCTAAAACCGGCTACAGCTAAAACTGTTCACAAGTCACAAGGTTCAACTGTCGAAGAGGTTACTGTATCTTTGGCAGGTGCTAAGAAATATGGCAATTTATTGAAACATGCTGCTTATGTGGCGCTTAGCCGGGTCACTTCAGTGTCCGGTTTATCTTTGGTAAATTTCAGTGAAGACCAAATAGTGACAGACACCGCGGTGAAAGAAGAAATGACCCGTTTACGCCTAGAGAGAAAAGTATCATTGTGTTACCCGATCATAAGAAAGTGCTCCCAAAACCAGTTGGTTAATATGTACTACCAGAACGTACAATTTTTAGCCAAAAATGCTGAATGTATCAGAAACGATTTGCAGGCTAAAAATTCGAACATCGTTCTTATGAATGAAACTCATTTACAAGCAGATCAGAGTATACATTCTCAGTTAATAGTTGATAAGATACCTATAACAACTCACACAACCACAGGGCGTCTGGAATCAAATGGTTTACTAATATTAATTGACCAAACATACTCTGTAACAGAAGAATTTCGATTCAATAGAAATAAGTGCGAGTGTCTACTAGTTTATGTGACACAGCCAGTACTAGGATACATAGGTGTATTTTACTGCAAGCCATCGGCCAAACGCAAAGACATTACAAACATGTTTAATAAAATTAGTGGCCAGACGAAGGGCAGTGTAATTTTAGGTCTGTTCGGTGATTTAAATGTAAATAAGTTCAAAGGTCAGAACGTTCATTTTATTGACAGGATAGCATTGGATCTCGAATGTTGCCAATTAGTTGACGAAGTCACAACTCGGTGGAACACACTAATAGACTATTGCTTTGCCAGTTCTAAATCTCAAATAGGTGTACACTATTTGCCTTGGTCACACCACATGGGTATTTCTAAAACATTAACGCAAAATGAATAACCGCAAAACTTAACCACAGCCCGGTAGCAATACCAGACCAGAAAAACAGATACTGAGAATTTTTAAAAAAAGTACAAATATTTAAGTTTTTAAGTGTTGAAATGTACACGAGCTGGACAGAAACCGTTTGTAAATCTAAAGATGGTAAATCTAAGATCTATGAGAATGACAGAAACCATGCCGCCATACCTTGGAACAAAAGACATGTTATAAATCAGTAATAAAACGGATGCTTTCATCCACAATTACACACAGTCGGTACTTTTAGATCTATCAGAAAAACAAGTCACTAAATGTAATTACACACAGTCGGCACTTTTAGATCTATCAGAAAAACAAGTCACTAAACGTAAGAATAAAAGAGTAATCCAGGTGGCCATTGCAAGTGTTAAACAGTTACTCTCCAGTAACCGATCTCTCTACAGGTGTAGAACGGCCATAACAGTGATCAGTAACAGCGCCTCCAGATGCGGTATGGCCGTAAAATGATCGGAAGCGCCATTTCAAAGCGGCGCCCTAGCTTACAGATTAGGTGACAACTTTTTATAAGAGGACGGCAAAAAGTACAGATTAGGTGACAACTGTTTATAAGAGGACGGCAACAAGTAGAAATTGCTTGACAGTTGTTAACAAGACTGTTATCAAAAACCTTTTAGTTGGATCAAAGAATGCAGCTGAATGAGATGATACAATAAGTGATGGATAGACAGATGTTTACAAAGACTACTTGTTGGCTCAAATCTCCCGACAGACAGATTGATAGGTGTATAAATGTATAAAATGCAAGCAACGGAAAAACAGTTATAGTGTCCACTTTATGGATCTGTACTTTGGCAAGTTACAGTAAAAATGAATTATCTGTACACTGAACGTAACGCAAAGAGTCAATAATTGTACAACATACCCAGTTTGATTTAAGAAAGAACACGCTTATAAGAAGGAAGAATTGTTTAAAGAACAGTTCAATTCAAAATAATAAACTCAACAATAGACACTTGAATGAAACAGCAAATAAATGAAGTAAACAGTTTATCAGTTAGTTGCAAGGTGGATCGGTTGAACAGTTTTAAATGTTACAACTGAAAAATAATAATGTGACAAACAGTTGTTAGTTTTAAGTTCTATAAGTACAATGTACAATGTTACGTTTTAAGAGTTGAACAGTTTTAAGTTTTACTTTCCATTACACATGACGATATTTAGAATAAGTGATTATTTTCCCCAACTGGTCCAATTGACTACTATATTCGATGGATAAAGTAAATTTAATCAGATGAACAGATACATTTAATATGACACCCGTTTATCTGAATGCAGGAGTACAGTAAACATAATAAGAATATCACTGTTGAAGAGATAAATTGATAGATAGTAAGAGAGAATAATTGAGTCAATTGCGAAAAAATTAAAAAAGCAGAAAGGTGATTAACATAACTGATCATTAGTCCGGCAACAAGTTCAGTTACATTCAGTTACTTTAGTTACATTATTTTTTGATCTATGAATATTTACTGTTTTGTATCTCTGTATGTTGCATTAATCACTTGTTCAGAATCGGTTTAATTTGTTAAGAGTTAACCCATTCAAAACCAAAATACATATGACAATAATTGTAATTGGACAAACAGTTAATCTTGTTAACGAAAAAGATTGCCCGTTGGTCAGTCTACAGATGTACCAGGGGCACACCTAAACGCCCACCCACCCACCCACCCACCCACCCACCCAACGACACACACACCCCTGCGCCCCATCCCAACCCAAAAACCGCCGCGCCACAACTCATAACCACGGTGACTACCTGTCCATCTCTTGACCAATCAGGTGGAACAGACTGATCGGATGCGTTGGCCCTTGGGACCATCAGCCAATGAGAACAACGAATTTACCCAAGACAGGGCTAAAGGTTAAGAGGCCAATCAGAGAAGCAGTAACCCGTGATGACACACTACAAAACAGACTGACACACAACCATCAGTCATTCTGTTCAAGAAATCTCACAACACAATATCTCTCTTCAACAACACCGCAACTTGATTTAAATCTCTCTTCAACAACACCGCAACTTGATTTAAAAATCATGCCAGGATTAAAAACGACAGCCGGCCGCCGATCTGTGGGCAGAGGATCTGTGGGCAGAGGATCCACTGATCCATCGGTACAACAGCACAGCCCTTTGGTAGGACGGGGCAGGGGTTCACCAAGGCCTAGAACTTCCCCTCAAGCAAACGTGGGACGTGGATCGACTGTTACTTCTTCTAGAAGTTCCCCTCAAGCAGCCGTGGGAAGACGGTCCACAACAGCGACTGTTACTGCTCCAACTGATAATCTAACCCCAACAACTGGTTTGGCAAAAGGTTACCGCATACCAAGACGGCACAACAGCTCAATCCCGTCCACTACTTCCCCACAACAAGCGCCTGCTCCTGCTGGAGTACAAAGGGCTCGCGCTGATCCATCAAATCCATCCCAAAATCAGGGAACAGTGTCTTCAACTCGAGCACAACAAAACCTTCACCAAGCAACCGACAACACCTTGGTGACCGGTACTCCAGCATCTGGAAACTTGCAGCAAAATGTTACCAGGAACAGTCCAAAAGCAGCAAACAACAAAAGGACACCTGCAAGAACGTCCCAGTATACTAGGCCAACTGCTACCGTTTCAACCTCAGCAGCCGGATCGGCATCGGCACCTGCATGGAGGAATCCAAATGTAAGTAATACTTTCAAGAAACATTTCATTACTGATTTTAATATGTGCCCAGGACTATTTCATTACTGATTTTAATATGTGCCCAGGACTATTATATCAAGGACATTATTACTTCATTACAAGACCCATGGACAAGGATTTCCATAGACTAGTCACTTCAATGCATCTTTAAAATGAAATTGGAATGTTCAAACATTGTTAGTTTCTTATAGAAAGGTGTGTGACTATAATTGATTTCAGAAATGCACCTTCAATTATAAATGTACATACGAAGAAATTATTTCATGAAGCCTTAATGCTATATTAAAGAAGAGTTCAATAACTAAACGTTTACATTTATAAATAGTTTTTGACATATAGTCCTATACTGCACAGAATGGCATTTCCTTGCTTTTGGTATTTATTGGATTATTTAGTACTTTTATCAGGGTTGGTTTAAGGGTTAAAAAGATTCAGAGGCATCTGTGTATATGTAAATCATTGCAAAACAGAATATAAAATATTGATTTCAATATATCGTATGTTGTTTAAAATAAAACTAGAAACCGCCAACCCCCCTCCGGAAAATCCTGGATTCGCCCCTGTTTCGGACTTCAACTAATAACTTATCAATTGATTGATTTGATACAAATTGAATTGTCCCACCGCAATGATCAGATTCAAAGCCAAAAGTTAAAGATATGCCAGAATAAGGTTTACCGATAATGAGTGTTTTCTTAACAGTAAAACTTCCAGTAAGTGTTGAAGATTAGGCTCTAGAAATTCAGACCGAAACTCTTATGTTAACAATGAATCTTATTTCATACAGATTAAAATTCCATACCACCTCTATTCATGAAAATTGACGTTAGAATTAATTGTAACATATTAAATCACATTTGTTTAACTGCATTACAGCCTTCAAGACCACCAAGACCTGTCAACCGAGGGGTCGTCCGAAACATTAACAACAACCTCCCAGATTATGGCCAGGAGGTGACTGTAGCTCAACTTTTGGCCATACAAGGTCCCCAAGCGATATCAGGGAAGCTCAACTGCCGCGTAATCGTTCTACAGGACGAAATGTCCCCCAACACAGCTGTCAACAAAAACCGCCGAAAGGTTGTGCTGGGCGATTCCACTGGATGCCTGTTAGGATATATTAAAAGGTCGCAGAACGTCGGATTTAAAGAAGACGACGGCATCATCCTATCAAACTATAGAATAAACAACAGACAGATTACGATACACAACCAGACCACAATCTGGCGGTAAGTCTAAAATTAGTTCAAACTTAAAACATTTTTAAACAGTTTTTGAATATTATTCTACCTCAAACAGAATACAAAAAATGTATCGACAATTAATCTGCATATCAATAATCAGTCTAACAGCAACAGTGAATCCACAACCGGGGCTCTACTAAGGCATAACAACAAGAGTATATTAGATAACAGTTTTTTTAATTTGCCTTAAAACAAGTACACTTACAAATATTGAAATCATATACTTTATTATTTCAGCACATCAAAGCCTGTGGTATCTGACGACATAATAGCAGCAGCTGACTCCCTGTACTGGACCCCAAATTCACCATTCCTCTCCATAGACGCCATAAAATCCAAAGGAACAGGACATCAAGCATCGCTAAGAGCACGTGTTATCCAGGTACTAACTCTTTCATTACCGCAAAACATAATCATCCAGTGTGCAACATAATTTAGAGACCGACGCCCAGGTCTCCATTGAAATTCTGTCTGTCTGATATTGATATTAGGCTGAGTCCGACTGTCTCCAATGAAATGAACAACTGATAAAACACTTGGTAGCTTAACAATTACAATACCGCACAGTATATGCTTATGTAATGTACTATATAAACTGTTATGGCTAAATTGGAATAACTGCCTAATGCAAATAATTTTCATTTACAGTCAGAAATGGTACGAACAGTTACCGACAAGCAGGGAAATAAGAAACTTGTCCAAGAGATTACGTTACTGCAAGACAACGCTAGTCTCAAACTGTCTCTATGGGACGCCGCAGCGGCCTATACCGACCTCCAAATTGGCGCCGAAGTGGAAGTAACGGACGTTGCGGTGGTGTGGTCAAACCACCATCATTCAGCCGCCTTGACCTGTAATTTCTCGGATCAAATAATGGTAAATAAACATTTAAAACTACCATTCTAATTAAAATTTGGCTACATGTAAAATAGGTCACACTACAACTTACGACCAGTTCATAAAACAGTAATAATTATATAACTCAAGTTAGTCCTCCATATAATAATTCATACAACAATTGGACAAATAAAACAAGAAAAACATCAAACTATCTCACAGCATTCAGTCCAATTAAATCTACATGTAATCAACTATTAAACTGTAACAATTGTTCAATCAGTCGAATCGTTCAGACAGATTATTCACTAAAACTGTTATACTTACTTTACAGATTCTCCCGCCAGAAAAGAGGACAGACACGGTGAACATAGTTGGGATAGAAATGGTCCCAAATACAGCTCGGTTTGACTGTGTCTTCCAAGGACCCACAGGAGTTACGTTCGCAAATATCGACTGCAACCAGTTATGCACAGCACTCGATGTCGACCAATCAGCGACCATAGAACAGCTTATTCCTTATTTGCCAATAAACGCCTATGTTGGCATGATAGGGAATACGGTAGAGACAATCGAGGTTCTCAGCCATGCGAATGAAGACCATTATATGCAGCCGGAAGTGTATACCACTGACATCGAACACCTGTCTTTCACCGAAAGCATGGAAATGGGTGATGAACAGTTAAGTGGTGATGAAGGCGCCGTGTACGATGACGCAGATCCCAATAACACAGATGACTATGCCCTGAGTCAACCAGGCATGGTCTACACTTATGACGACGATCTCAGCGATATCAGTGAGTTTGAAGACGACGAAAATACCATGAACGTGGATGACGAAAATACCCAAACTCCTGAAAAACCCAAACCAGTCGAACAGGATGACAAGATGCCTAAAGAGATCCAAGAGACCAAATCGGCGGAGTTGGATGACCACAGCACTGATAAACTCTCAAATGAGGTCCAAAAGCCGGAAAAAATGACCGACGAAATGAAAAAGCTGCAGCAACAGATTAACTCTGCAACTATTGAAGACAAAACACCAAATGAAGACTGTCCACTTGCTTAGTATAAACTCTAAAAGACTCAAAAGATTCAAACAGAACTAGTTAGTGGCAACTTATAAGTATTCTAAAGGATTCAAACAAATACTATGTAGTTAGTGGCAACTTATAATTATTCTAAAGGACTTAAGGAGAGGATAACACTCCATTCATAAGTGTACGATTCACTTGATACCTCGCCTTCACAAACCAATTTGATTCAGTCAATTGGAATACGGACAACTTTTAAATTGATATTTAGTTCTGCTGCTCGATAGACACTTCAAACGATTTGGATTACAAACTGTTTAAAAGTATGTTTAGTACTCATTGGTTTATACTTTACGGGTCAATTGACACTTCAATCGATTTCGATTGCAAAACTGTTTCAGAGTTAGATATGTTTAGCACTTATAGGTTTAGTACTTTACTTGTCAATTTGACATTTCAATCGATTTCGATTGCAAAACTGTTTAGGAGTTATGTTCAGCACTCATAGGTGTACTACTTTAGTGGTCAATTTGACACTCCAATTGATTTGGATGACAACTGTTCAGTTATGTTTAGTACTCATAGTTTTAGTACTTTATTTGTCAATAGGCACATACAGACCTATTTAATTCAGTCGATTACATACAGGACGACGTTAAGAAGTTAACACTACATCCAGAGGAGACTCATGACCAAAGTTTACCTGTAAAAGATAAAAACCTAAGATGTTCAAAAGGGTAAAAATATTGCTGGTTTTAAGTATTCGTAATAGAGTACACAGGTATCAATTCCTACATCTCCAACTTGCATTTACTTGTTGATATAGCAATTTGCTATTCAATTGTTTTGTACCATTGTACTGTTTGAGAACTATTAGTTCTAACATGCTTATTTAGTAATAAAAGAAACTTAAACAAAAATCGCCTGTCTGTTATTTACTACTTCATAGACTTTTTGATATGTTTAAAGGAACTTAACCACTACTTTACCATCAAATCGCAGCTGTTCGATCGCCCCTGACCATTAAGACTGATCTACAGAATGTAAATTATATGATAACTCATGACAACAGTTACTCCCAAACCGTAACATAACTCATGACAACAGTTACTCCCAAACCGTAACGATAGATGACACTGTAAACACTGAAAACAGTGAAAGATATAACAGGCCTATTAGACTGACAATATCGCCATATATCCTATCCCAATTCCCAGACCAACGGACGCGACGATAAATATATACTCTAAACCTGTTAGTGAGAAAGTATACTAGTTAACAAGGCAACTGCCCTCCTGCTAAATGACTAATATGTTAAAGCGCAACTGATGGCATAAATCTGTCCCGATAGGATCGTGAGATCCAGATAAAACTGTTATACTTCTGTCTGCCAACTTGTCTAAATACTATTTATTTACTGAGGGATATTATAGTAGTTAGTTCTTGTACATCATATATTCAAAGAAAATGTTGAGGACCTCCTGGAAGATCTGCACTTTGCGCAGAAGGTCGATCCTTTTTCCCGACATAGAATGTAATCGTATCAATGAGGAAATGAAGATTATTGTTATGATATTTTAGTTCTTGTCTTATTTTGCTGTTCTAATTCTAGATGTGGCAGTTTGCCCCCAACAGTGTGCATTACCTACTGAGCCTGTGGCAGCGCATGGTGGCCTCAGTGCCCTACGTGAAGGCATCAGAGCCCCACCTACTGGAGACCTTCACTCCAGAGGTCACCAAATCCTACATCACATCCAGACTTGACAGCGTGGCTATCGTTCTCAGGTGAGAGATCTCGAGGTTAAATCAGAAAGGTCTAAAATAAGAATATACCAGTCAGCCTTTCCTGAATATTTCATTGTGTCAATTTATAAAAGCAGACATGGCGAAACCTGCTGGACAACGGTCCTTGACCGGCAAAAGACATGTCGGACCGGTGAAACCCGTCCGACTGTCCAGTGATTAAGGTCTATGAAACGTTGGAAAAACCTTTGGAGGACTGGTGAAACCTTTGGAGGACCGGTGAAAGGTCTAAAGTAACTTAAGTTTTCGACATGTCTGTAAAAGGTTTAAATTGGTTCAAGTTCTTGTGTATTGACTTAATGATTTGATTTGAAGATTTTTTATTTGACAAAGAGTAACATCGGAAGTAATTGGCAAAATGGTAGAAAAGCTCCTGGATAAATACCAGTTCTTCCAGCTGTTACCATAACATTACTGATGAACTAATACAAATATAATTTTGTATCGATATTTTGTAGTATATATATAACATTACATAACATAACATCAGTCTCATACTGTGTGGTATGTACTGAAGCTGTAGTAAAGTCCTGTAACTCAGCTCCAGACTTTCTCTATTTCCAGGGATCAATTGGAAGATCCCCTTGATGACCAGGGTATGGTGTCTCAGCAACTCGACCAGGTGAGCTTATTTATTTAACTGGGTAGACAATATCCCTGGTGGGGTAGGGGGTGGGGTGTTTTTTCAATTACCCCAGTATTCAATTCAATTCAAGTACATGTATTCTTATTTGCCTGATGTTAAGACATTGGGTAAATTACATCTGTGGCAATACAAGGTCTTCCAGTAATTTATCTGTAACTGGCCTATTTACTTGACTTGATCTTGTGTTACTTGGAGATTATAGGTACTGATATTGATACAAAAAAGCTGGTATATAGTAGCTAAGTGTAATCAGTATTGAGTAAAGCAAACAATTTTCTGTACATGTTGCATCCTTGAAAGGGATACCTTTATTTGAGAGCAGTGGTTCGGTATTAAAGAGCACTGTTGAAGTTGTATTAGTAGTGATCAAAGAATTTCCTCCTCAATATAAAGACATGTCATCAGAAGGATCATTAGATTTGTCAATGGTGCAAGCGAAGCTAAAAATATGTATTTTTGAGAAATGTACTCACTTGTGTCTATTTCTTGTCATCCCTGAAGCTCTCGACGATTGGACGCTGTGAATATGAAAAGACGTGTACCCTTCTTGTCCAACTATTCGATGAATCCGCTGGCCAGTACCAGGAGTTACTATCATCTGGTCAGTCTAACAACATTCAGGTTGCCATACAAGAAGGTTGGTGTCACGATTTACCCTATTATTGTTGCCATATGAATGTATACATAGTAGTTTTCCTTGTAGCCTTTCAGTAGAATGCCTTGTTAAATATGTAAGGATTAATGACCGATATTTCTGGTCTGTCTGTGCACTGATGGTGGATAATTATCTACCATCAATGCACCAAAATGACAGAATTGGGGAGTTATTAATCCTCTTATGTCTGGCTACGGTGGGCATAGCTTCTGGACCTAGGGATCTTTACTCAGTCTTACCTGTGACCTGTAATAAACAACACCCTTACTACAACTTGCTGAATCCAGTATTCACTGGACTGAAGCCTAGCTCGGGCATCATTGCAGAAAGAACGACTAGCTGACACAGCAGATAAATCCCTCGACCCTAGTAGTATACGGAATCAGTACTTTAATACTGGAACCGGCCCACCTCCCAACCCAAGTCTTTGGTCCACAGATATCTTTTGTCGATCCCCAGTCTCTCCTATAACAAATGCACTTGCTAACAATCTTTGTAAATATGCAATATCCCACCAGCTTTTTCCTACATAGATCTACATAGATTTCTAACCAGATTCAAAGCCAGTGATTTAGACTTTGTCCACCCCTTCCCATACCTGTAACGTTAATTAAAGAAAGACTAATGACCGATATGGAAGGGTTAATGGTGCACTGTTTGGTATACAATCCCGAGGCTAAGCAGTGCACCAGCAGGTCCCACATTGAGGTTACAAATCTCTTTAGTATCTGCCATAGGTGACTATAGCCTCTGGACTGTTCAAGGCAGTGACTAACAACGAATAAATTTATTGCAGGTCGCCTCACATGGCTTGTATACATAATCGGAGCAGTTATTGGAGGTCGGGTATCATTCGCCAGTACTGATGAGCACGACGCCATGGACGGAGAACTGGTTTGCAGGTCAGTCATTAGAATGTGTCCTTGCATGATTGGGCAGAGCATATTATTGTACTTGAGTTTCTGATTTTAACCTCTTGATTTTCTGCACCAATTTACCGTTTACTGTGGAAATTTCTTACGCGTTCACGACTTGCCAAAGAAAATATTTAAAAAAAAGATGATTAAATGACGGCTGTTAGGTTGGGTTGAATAATACGTACTCTAGAAAATATTCTTGATATTATGCATTCATTCTGATGAAGTTTTAATGATTTTGTAATCGGTGATTGTGTTTATTCACAAATTTTTTATTTTTTTTAGTGCAGTTTTAAATTTGTACAACAGTATGGTATTTTACAATAGTTTGTCCATTATGTTACTAGGATATTTGAAAATGATTTGTGCTGACCTTTATTCCATTCCCCTAATCCAGTTTCGAATGTATTCTAGAAAACTCCTGGTATATAATTTGACTCCTACTAATCGCAGAGCTTTAATTTTCTCTTGCTGCTTAAGTTGGATTGTAACTAAATACCCCCTCCCCCTCCCCTAGAGCCTTCATCTTGCTATTTATCCAAGAGAGGCTGAACACCTTGTAGTTGCGTCTCCACCGGGTCTACTTCTACCTGCCATGTTCACCCAGGACCGTTCTCTTTGTGCCACTCCCTTGTAGGGTCCTGCAGCTCATGAAGCTCACCGATTCGCGGCTCAGCAGCGGCGGATGCGAGAAGCTGGACCGCGCCATGCTAGATTTCTTTGAACAGTTCCGCAAAAATTACGTGGGCAACCAGATGCCCATGACTTCCAAGGTAGGTTCAAGAGATGTTTTAGTGATACTGGTTCTTTCCCGCACTCAGGGTGCTACGCCTGATGAACCTGACCGATTCGCAGCTAGATCATGGGGGCTCACAGAAGCTCGACCTTGCTTTGCTGTATTTCTTTGAACAATTCCGTAGAATCTACCTTGGGGACCACGTTCAGAATTCATCCAAGGTAGGTATGGGGCCGCTAGGAGATGGATGGTCTAAGTCGGGCAGCTGTGGTAAATACGCTGGCGTCAGTGGTATAAATGCTGGGAGGATGTGATCCAATCTAAAATCTAAAATCTACCCATCTTATAATTGCTATAATTATCAAACTTAGTCTGGAATGAAAGCGGGGTGAATGATTGAGTGTATGTATGAATGCACTTTGTATGAAATTGGTATTTTTAAAATTATTTTATTTAACTCCAAGAGAATAAAGTAAAGTTGGCCGCCAACATGGTCAGGGAGTATGCCCTGTTTCTCATCCTGTTCTTAGGGAGACAACATCCAGTTAATCGTTAGATAGCATAAGGTAGAATAAAATGAGATATTAATTTATGTTGAAGGATGGAGTAGAATTGAGATGGAAGACATTAGCAAATATAAACATGAATATCTTTGTTGTTTCTCGATTAAATTGGAACCTTCTATTAACGTACGATTCATTCTCATTGTCTTAAAAATTGCATTTGACAAATTCAATTATGTATTGGAAGAAATGGGGGATGTTTCTTAACTTTCTCTATGACGTTGTCACAGTGCTTATTTTGTGTATGAAACACCGTTAACATTTAATTGTTTGAAGTGTGTTTTTATGTTATTTTATATACTTAAAACTTGATGTTTTACAGGTCTACCGACGACTCTCTGAAGTCCTTGGGCTCAATGATGAATCCATGGTACTTAGCGTCTTCATCGGAAAAATGTGAGTAGACTTAATTGGAACCAAATAACTTGTTTATTTGGAAATTGCAAGTTTTAATTTCCCAGTCCATTGAAATGGGATTTGGTGCTTTTGATCTATGGCAGGTTTTTCTGTTCTATTCTCGTTCACCTGTTCATCACAATCCTTATGGGTCACTTCAGCTGAAAATGGCATGTAAAACGTGTAATGGGTTAACTTAGTAAAATTATTTAAACGCATACTTCAGCTTGTATGTCTTTCTAGAACGTGGTATGCGCTATAATTAACCATTACTGTTGGATTTGAGCCATAAGAAAGGATATTTGATCAGATTTCGTTATAGTTAATTGAAAAATAATAAAGCTAAAACAAGAACAAATGTACTTTTTCAAATTGAACTTTCTAACTCTTGGGCGTTTCCTATTTCATGCATCTCTCTTTCAGCATTACGAACTTGAAGTACTGGGGAAGTAGTGAGCCCATTATTACAAAGACGTTGGCTCTTCTGAGTGACCTCTCCGTCGGCTACTCGAGTGTTCGCAAACTGGTCAAGCTTGATGCTGTGCAATTTATGCTAAACAATCACACAGTGAGTGCTCTATAGCTTCTTTTACTCCAGATAAAGTGTTTCACCCCACTTAACAAGAGCGTTCAGTAAATGATGTTACCTCGTTGTAAATCAGCATTGAAGAAGTGCTGTTATTTTGGTGGGTTTTTTTATACTTTAAAAATATTTAGAATGACTACACTTACTCTGTATCAACCCAATTTCAAAACATAAGCAGATTCTTGATATCGCAAAAAAAATACCAAACCTGATTTGTATGTTGAATATTTAAATTAAACTGTTTCCGATAATACAATCACCACCCCAGTTAAATCCTCTTGATATGAGACTGACAGTTATACATAATAATAATTTAGCCCGCACTCCCATCCCCACCACACACAGTGACACACTGAGTGCAGTTAAAGTATTAAAAAAAAACCTTCTCCCTTGAAATGGCAGTTCGAGGTATAATTAAATGATAGAGATGATGTTGAGGCAACGTAAATACAACGAGTCGTTGATACCACCTTTGTCCGATTGAGTAGAAGCCATAATTTATCGTTTATCTTTCTAACGTTGTTATTTCTACCATTGCAACATGAACAATGTGCTGAAGTTGCAATACACCAAGATGCCAAACTAAAGTGCTTGTCTTTCCCTTGTGTGTGACAGAGCGAACACTTCCCGTTCCTGGGCGTCAACAACATGGGGCAGCAGATGAACGATATGCGCTGTAGGACGACATTTTACACCGCCTTGGGCCGCCTCCTCATGGTGGAACTTGGGGAAGACGAAGAGCGATTTGAACGGTTTATGCTCCCCCTCACCAGTAAGTGCCATCTATTGAATTCTTTTACAAATATATACAGTATACATCGTTTGATTGCGGCTTTATATGCCGTAGTCCCCTATATTTTCAACTCAATGCGATAGAAATTTGAGACTTTGATATAATATGCCGATTAAATTGGTATTAAGTAGTTGCTATTCGTTATCACATTTCATTTTTTCTCTCAGATGCCTTTGAGTCTCTAACCAACCTATTTCCACAAGCAAATACGGGTTACCGGATGGAGGAAGCGAAGGTATAAGATCCATTATATATATAATCAAATTGTTGAGCTTTTAACAAACTTATTAAAGAAGAAACATTCTATTTATCTTTTTTTTTGTAAAATACATGATGTTGAATATTTCGGTAATCTGTTCAAAAGAATATTTCAGTATAGTCATTTGTTCTTATCCATATATATCCAGAAGCATCTTTCAAATATCTTTTTGCAAGTAAATCTCAGTATAGACTAAGAGGTATCCTCTCCTAGAGCCTGTATTCAACCTCATAGTCAGACTCGCCCTTGGATGTAAAGGTGCTTCAGTACACAGAAACACGCTTACTCTCAAATAGTTCAACCATTAGTGGTACTATGTTTGTACACCAAAGGCATACACTAGACCAACTTGGTATCTCCTATTTACAAATAAATCTTGATGCCCGGTAAATAAGGAATTCGTTACAATATAGTGCCAAGTTTTTTTTTTAATAAATACGCTTGTCTCCCTCTCATGCCTCTTCTTTCATATTTACAGCGGCAGTTGATTGGATTAGCACGTGACTTGAGAGGTGTTGCCCTCGCCTTCAACACCAAAGTTAGCTACATGATGTTGCTAGATTGGATGTATCCTTGAATTACTCAGATCTACTTGTCATTAGTGTTGAGTCTTGGCCTTACTTTTGATAATATCAACTCCACATGGCCTTTCCATTCCACGATCAATTTATAATCAATGAAGTTTCTGCTCACCGGTATTATAAAGGAACTTAATTAGGTTTTACCCAGTCTTAAGAGTATACATTATTGCATACGAAGGACTAAGAGTAAGACATGTCTGTTTTGGGTTGGTTATTTTGGCAAAATATATAAGTTGTGGTAAGAGGTTTTTATGGAATTGTAAAATTGAATGAAGGTAAAGTGATAAATAAATTTGGCGATAACCCTAATTGGGTGAGAAGTGAGAAGATAGGATGTGGGTGGGTGGGAACTTTGTATGAAAGTTGTGAGGTGGAGGAGCGGGCGAGGTATGTTTATATATGAGAGAGGGGTAGGTGTGTTGTGGATCCCTCTTCCGACAATGCAGCGGCCTAACACTTTAGTGTGATGCCAACAACATTACAGGTTATGATTTCACTGTACGGTGTATGAGACGCACTGAGAGTCAGAATGAGGTCTCTCTCACCGGCGTGGACGTTTAGTTTTCAGATAAGCAGCAGGTGGCGCCACGCTTTAAATGCCCAGCAATGAGATAATCCCATTGCATGCCCCATGTACATTTACTACCGTATACACACTATTGGAAGCCGCGGCTTCTATTGGAGGGATTGAAAATGCTCCGAAGAGAAGGCCCAAAGTGGGAATCGGCTTCTACTAGAGGGTTTTGTCGATGCAAATCTTTCAGTTAAGGCTCTCCCAAAAGTTAGCGTGCGGCTTCTAAAATAAAGGAGTTTATTTCATTGCCACTGCCAGTTTATGGTATTTGCAAGGTAAAGGAATACTCTGTGTTTGTTGCCTTTCCTTAACAGCGTGTCAGATACCCCAGCTACACCCCTATTCTAATTCAAGCGTTAGAGGTCTGGTATCATGACCCAACCGTTACTACGCCGGTGCTAAAATTGTTTGCAGAACTTGCCCAGAACCGATCACAACGGCTCCAGTTTGACGTATCTTCTCCAAATGGTATCCTTCTATTTAGGGAGACGAGCAAAGTGATCACAGGTTACGGTAAGATCATTTTCCATTGTTAGCCCCGGATGATTAAGTCTTCAGTATTTGTATTGAAATCAGTATTTTTGAAAGTCCACCGCTTACGACCAAATTTCGTCAACATTTATCTCAATCTCAATCTATTTCTGGGGTCGTCAAAATGTTTGCCTTAGAATCAGTTTAAATATTCTGCACAGTAAAGGGCCTAAATAATCGATTTCACTCCTTTTCCACCCAAAAGTATTCGGTATTCATTTCAATGTCCCGACTTCCATGCATGTTTAATTGAACAAGCAACGACTCTGCAGTCTAAGCAAAAGATTTTATAAGTTAACTTTAACATTGTAAAATTGTTGTACCACTCTTTGTATGTGAAACCCTATTAATGGCGGAAAAATTGCTGTTGGAAGTAAAATAAAGAATTCCATAATATAGTACTACAATAATATGACTTTCGGAGAAATCCCGCAAAATGTCCACTCGTATTTATTTTGCATATTATCTTATTTAGGGTCACGAATCCTGACCCTCGGAGAAATACCAAAAGACCAGCTCTACCCACTCAAGTTGAAAGGCATATCCATCTGCTTTTCAATGCTTAAAGCAGCTCTCTCTGGCAACTATGTAAACTTCGGAGTTTTCCGTCTCTATGGCGATAATGCCTTGGACAGTGCTTTGGGAACCTTCGTCAAGTTGTTGTTATCGATTTCTCAAAGTGATCTCTTGGTAAGTTTCCTTGTTTCCCGATTCCTAAATCATCTACATTGTGTATACTTGTTTGTTTCCATTTTACATCAACTGTTTAAGCTCTATTTATTTTAATAATATTCTTGAATAAATGGTGTGATCTTGCCGGATTTACCTTAGTATTTTTCATTATTTTACACACCGCGAAATACTTGAATAAGGTGTTATGTATGCTTACACATCACCAAGATACCTCATTAATGTAATGTCATTTCTCTATCACCTAGGATTATCCGAAACTCAGTCAGAGTTACTACGCATTGTTAGAATGTTTGGCTCAAGACCACATGTCTTTTATCTCCAATCTCGAGCCCCAAGTGTTCCTCTATATCCTTTCAACAATCTCCGAGGGCCTTACCGCCTTAGGTACGTTTTTGTCAATCCCTTTGAGATATTTGAATTTAAATGAATATAATGTTATTGCGTCACTAAGGCGACATCAGAGAGAATTTTTTGTATAACTATATTTTATTGAGGAAATGTTAATGCAGTCTCACAACAAGATGGGATTTTCGTTCTGCCCTGCCATACACATCACACTTATTGAACAAATACTCTTTATACAACAATGATTGTTACAATCAATATGATTATTGTAACATACAATCTTTAAGGACTAGGGATATTATACTACCACTAAGGATAAGACCATTTTTCAAACAAACGCCCAAAATGGCGAATAAGAGTAGAATGAGGATTGTGGGTATTGGATTGAGTTATTTATAGCGGCAGCTGGCAGGCGTCGCCACTAATGCCTTGGAATCAGATTCCCTGAAAATTAACTCTTTTCCCCGTTCATTGTGTGTATTGTTGGCATTACCAGACTTGCATCCCTGACTGTTTATTCACTAGGAATTTATACCATCCTATCCTATGAGTTTTTGTTTCAAGACTATATGTATAACCCTGGTTTAATCTCATTGTAGACACAATGGTGTGCACTGGATGCTGTGCAACACTAGACTGCATTGTAACCTACTTATTTAAACGTTTGACAAAGAAACAGAAGAAGCCACATCCCAACTCTGTACAAGATTCCGATGCCTTCTTACGAATTCTTGAGTTGAACCCTGAAATACTGCAACAGGTATATTGCAAAGATCTTTTTCTCACACGTATCTTTCTTCCCGTCTATCATGTTTGAAGCTTTATATTTGTTACTAATGTACTGCTTTTGTAGAGTATATCATATCATATTAGGTAATCCTAATATTACTAGGACAACAAAGCCTACTGCATATATACCATTCGTATGTAGTATGGTCATTAATTAATTAGAGGTAACATGAGGCAACGCGTTAAAATTTCTATTCTGTCGGAAATACGTTTTTTCCCAACATTTCTGTAACTATTAATGTTAAACTTCTCTCAGCCTTATGAACATTTTTTAATCAATCAATCAATGTAATTGTAATCTGTAAATCACCGAACCTAAAACAAATATTTGTAATTAAAAAAAATTGAGTCGGGAACTGTTCCATTTAATCAGGGTAATAGTTTGTCATAGAATGAGGAACATTATTCCGTTCAGTATGTTATTAAATATTAAAAGTTTTAATCGTCGAAGTGTGACATAAAAGACGCCAATGTTTTTTTTTCAGATGCTCTCTACTGTACTCAACATTATAATGTTTGAAGACTGTCGGAACCAATGGTCTATGTCCCGGCCACTTTTAGGATTAATTCTTCTCTGTGAAGACGTAAGTCCTTTGCGCAATGTTTGTAGTTTTTCACAACAATTTATGTATTCAACGTGAATTTGGTCTTCTGGATAATAATGATCGTATCAATTCGTTTGAAAAGTCATTTTGTGATTTCTTCTCGAAGTTAATTGTTTTCAAATGGCTGAGGTTATTATGTATGTCTATGTTGCCCTTTGTAGTACTTCACGAAATTGCGAGAAAACTTGATCCAGAGTCAACCTGCAGACAAACAGACTTCCATGGCCCTGTGTTTCGACAATCTAATGGAAGGAATTGACAGGAGTCTACTGTCAAAGAACAGAGACAAGTAATTATGGGTTTTTTTCTCGTCATGAAAATATTGTCATTTCTGAATGGCTCTTAATGAATTTTACTAAGACTAAGAGGAAAGAAGAGAAAAGATGGATATCCCGATTAAACACCATGGTGCCCAACGGTTTAGATATTTTGGACTGATGATCCAAATCTCCGACATCATCAAAACAACTCGTTCAAAACTAAGAGGAAAAAGCATGATTTTACATTTCAGGCCTCGTAACGTTTCTCTATTTTCCTTTGTATTTGCCCATATACTTAAGTAATGACAACGTAATTGGGAACACTTTTATCCTTTATTTATGTGGAATAAACCGACATTTTCTAACACCTGAAAATTCCTATATTCTTCCATATTTTCCTATAAATTCCTATATTTTACCCTGTAGTGAGGCCTCATATTTGAATATTGGTGTCAAGGGCGAGGATAGTCATCTATTATAAAGCTTCTGATCACATCCTTACCATATATTTCGCCCGTGTTATTTTCGAACGTTTGCTTACTTGTGTTCATTTTTCAGTGGACGTGTGCCATTATCTATGGCCTTACTTGAGGGTGACTGAAATAAGTAACTGTATTTGTGTTGTCTTTCTAAACACTAAATTATTGAACATGTAATGGGAAGTGTATACATCTCTGTTTAAATGATTACATAACTTATCCGAAGTTTTTAGTCAGTACCCCTGGTCTTCGCTTGATATATCGTTCTTATTTAAATACCAAATCATATACTAAAATACTTAAATACTAAAATCTAAATCATATATATGGATAGTTATATCCTTTTTTAAACGTGTGTGTTAATAACAAACCCCTGATATCCAAGCATGCAGTCACGAATAGTAAAAAAATACATCGTTACAAGTGGGTTATGTCTATATATTGATAACTTTCTCTCTCTTTCAGGTTCACACAAAATCTATCTGTGTTCCGTCGAGATATTAACGACTCGCTCAAAGCGTCCAACGCCGTCAGTGGCAGTATGACTGCACAAAGTGATATGATGAGTTAACGTCTCCCTTCCTACCGCCACAGAACTATGCGACATGGGGCCACCACTTAGCTACAAAGCTCTTATTCTATACAAATATATATCTTCATTCAATCATTAAATTTCTTCAACTAAATATATTTCATATTAAATCAAATCACATTTTACCTACGTAAAAATAACCACATTTCGAATGACAAATCATTCGATATTGATTTGTTTGTACATGGCATTATAAAGAAGTAAACAAGTAGTGTGCATACAATATTATATCATGAACTATGTATGGGATATGTTATGTCCACTATATATTCGGACGGTAATGGTAAATCTACTTGGATGTTTTTTTCTCAGCGCGATTTGTTTGCTATAACCGGGCTTGTAAAGCCAAGTGTATGATCCTGTAATTATTACGCTGAGTTGTCGTACTGGTTTGTATTCGTAGAGGTTGTGAATCTACCCTTAGTTCCCAATGTGTATATAGTGATGATAGGCACAGGCGGGGGATGTAAAGTTATTATGATTAGTACGTCAGACGAATAATTATATATTGTATAGGAGCATCCGATTGGTAAAGGTGTGTCCGATATTACATATTCCTTGTATTATTTCTTGAAGGATATTCACCAACACACCGTTATGTTCGTTCATAGAGAATGTGATTCGTCATTTAGTTACGTTTAAAGCACGTCTACTATAGCTTTTGCCACGGGGTTTTCACTTTCTGTGTGCTTACACCAATTGCGAATTCGTGGCATCTTCGAAGCAGCTTTTTCTGTAATACTTTTCTTCCAGATTTCCCAACGGTTGACTTCTGTCGTGATACCCTTATGTTGCGTACACTCCTGGACAATACCATTCGCCCACAGTGCGACAACCGCTTGTTCATATTCTGTGCTTCTACAGACCTTGCATTCCACCATTCTTATGATTTATTGTTCTAAAAGAAAAGTTCCAATATGTCATTGCACTATAATCTCAATTTGTCTGCCTATTGGGGTGAATGTCCAAGTTATTGTTTGTGTTTTGTGAGTGGAAGTTAGCTATGTAAGACCTAGTGTTATCAATACATGGGGAAGACAGTAATGATAGTCAATGTATGCGTGTATGTATGTGGACAGTGCCAAAACAGTACCTTTTCAATAGCTTGTGAACCAAGAACATGCTAATGATAGAGTGATAGGGATGGGCTTTGTGATTGAAGCGAGTGCTTATAGAGAACGTTTTGTCATTGAACCGGAATGCTTATTTTGCTAGTCTTCGATGGTCAGAAAATGTATAGGGATGCAACTGACACTGCTTATTTTATGGAAGGTATTGGATAACATTCTCTGACTCTTTGACACGAATATGCTTAGAGAAACACATTTTGTATCATTTGTGATTGTTCTTGGAATGATTTTGATAACATAGATGCTTTCGAATGCGGACTGATGTCGGTCAAATAACTTTTTTGATTTACGTTGTATGTTTTGGTACTTCTCGGTGATTTATTGTACAGAAGTTTTCAATGAAATTGTTGAACGCGCACACCTTTTTCTGCCAAATCTGTATCGATTTAAAATAGATGTAATGATATGTACAATTGTTTCAGTTATTGGTGTAGCTAAGATTTTCTACTGTGTTAATTCTATTTTACGGCCATGATTTATGTTTAATCGATGCATGAACGCTGAAGATCGCGGGGTGGGGGTGAGGGGTAAAGTCTTGATAACCATCTGCGAAAGAAGGGGTTTGGGAAGATCAAGACAATACTTTGCATTTGGGTTACTATCTAGCAAAAGAAAAAAAGTTTGCATGTGAAATTTGGGGGAAACAACTTATTTATCGATTATTTATTATCTTAAATCTAAAGGCCATTAATTGTGTTGATGTACCTATTTACATCAGAAATAATTTATGTCATCAATAGTGAAAAGTTCTATCGAATTTCAGGGTTAGCGATTGATTTGGCTGTGGGGAGCATTCATGTTTTTGTTGATAGAAAGATTATGATAATTCTGTATGAATAATAGATTCCTTCGTATATATATGTACAGTGAAGGCACGTTTCTGGCGTATTTTTGATATTTTATGAGTGTTTGAAGTGAATGGATCATGTTGTGGGCTCCGTCTCACTTGGTCAGAGATTGAAAATAGCGGCCATTGGGTAAAGATACTAACGCCATGACGTCAGGTGGCCGCGAGAGGGCATACGTGTCGGTATAATGATGTCCCAGGCGGGCGTGTCGGACGTGCTTGGTCTTACGTGCGTGGGTGGTGTTTAATAATAAAACTTTTCTACACTAGGAATAAACTGTGACTCTAATTACCTATGTGCTCGTGTTTTGTCTTGAGATTCTTCCTGTCTTGTGCCAATATGGGTATTTAATTGTAATTTATTACAGTGAGGGCTGATACAGAACTTCAGACTATTTTATCTGGTGTTGTCCGCCTTTTGGAAGGGGTTGGTGAGGGAATTGTCCGGCGATTGGGGCTAATTAATTAATGTGGGGCTAATTAATTAATGTGGGACAATATGCAGTGGGCTAATGGGATGCTTCAACCTAAGAAGCTATGGGCGCCTAAATTTGAAATTGGGACAGTTTTCAGAAAATTCTCCTTGCTTCATTTCTAAAAAGTGAAATTTTTAGTGCTTTTCAGACAATACAAATCTGGTAAGTTTTCTCGTCTTCTTTTGGTCATTTCCTGAAAAATTTTCATTTGGGTACTTTCTCTGGACATTCTTCCTGTGGAGTTTTCTGACAAATTATATAGGCCTACTTTTAAAGTGGGAATTTTTTTAGGCAATTCTTCCTTGACCCATGACACGGTTTATTTCTCGAGACTTCTTCCTGTCAATCCTCCATTTTCGGAAATAACTTCCTTGGGTCATAAACAAGACACATTTGAATAGGCCTACTGGGTCTGACCTCTAAGAATGCCAATGGTCCCAACGAATGCCAATAGAAGTGGTCCGAATTCCACAATTGTGACTGGTAGCATAGGGCAAGGCAGAGGCTCATGGGAGAAATATACCGGAACCGGGGTCAGCTCAGTTTTGTTTACTCCAGATGAAGCAACATTCAATGGATGCAGAACAGGGCCTCTTTTAAAAGTCATTTTAGCAGAGCTGCCAACTTCTACGATTTCGCCGTAGTTACTACGATTTCAGCATCAAACTACGATGCTACGATTTGTATGACAAAAACTACGTTTTTTTTAAATTTGGGATCAAAACATGTTCTAGTCCGTAGTTTGGGCCAGTTAACCATCAACACATTTTGGATTCTACAGTAGCTTTTGAGAAAGAGATTTCCATCTTTATTTGCACTAAAGTCCTGTAAAATTACTTAAAACTACTTATTTTTATTGATAATGTGTTTGGTATTCACATTATTGTATCTCCAGAGTCTATTACTGGTCAGGTAGTTGTTTCATGTAGAGTTAGTGTTGTGTTCTGCAGTTTGTGTAATACTTAATTTGATTCCTATATTTTCATTACATAGGGTATGTAGACTGGTTAGGAGTCTACTCAGTACTATGTTATTGCCAATATATCTGATAATCATGTATAATATATCCATACAATAACATGCTAGTGTTGAGTCTTCAAATAAACTGCACATTCTGTATAGATCAGTGGCATGTTGACTTTCTCCTAACCATCAATTATCATAATTTGTCACAGCTTTTTACCATGGAGTGTTTTTAAAGTATAAACAGTTACTATCGCACCTGTATATATTCAGGCTCTATACATATACCTGGAAATTAAGGTTCAGGTACCCATCACTTGCCAAAAATTGTAAAAATTATTCAACCTTATGTACTGTGTGACTCAAGAAATATTCCCATTTCCAAAAGTCAATTATGGGGTAAGATTACCCCCAGAATGCACCATTTGACTCCTAATTTTCAAAAAAATTCCGGGGTGCATGCCCCCGGACCCCCCTAGCAGGGCTTTGCGCCGTTGACGCAAAGCACAGTCAGCTTCCGCAAAAAACTAGGATTTGGGATCCTCCCACGTTGGCAGCTCTGCATTTTAGTGACAGAAGGAAACATCACCACCAGATGTCAGGATATATTAGAGAAGACCATGCATTTTAATTTTGCTGTTACAGGATGTCATGCCTGTTCCAGGAAATTAAAGGAATTGGACAAGCACCCATGGATGGCTGGTGTCAAACTGTTCTCCTTTCCGCACAAAACAAGGAATGCTCATCAGAGAAAAGTTTGGACAGATTTAGTTAGACGTGGAAACTTTATACCCAGCAGAAATGATAGGCCTATGTGAAACACTGAATTCATTGAGAAAAAAATTGCAGTAGCAGAAGATATTTTGCGGAATTTGTGGTACGGTAACTTTAGCCAGTGAAAGGATTTTTTCAACCGTGATGTTGGTGTGTTTTTGTGATTTCCTGGTTTGGGAAAGATTTTATTAAGTATTCTAACTTCATGATGACCAATTAAGTGAAAAATCACAGATGGGGGAGACTTGGGACAAATTGATGGGGGAGACTTGGGACGTCATGTGCCAAGTCTCCCCCGGTGCGGGGGTAAAGGTACCGGTAACTGTCATGGAGTTTGGGATGTTGGGGGGGGGGGGGGGGGGGCTTGGGTAACATTCCTATCACTTATCATCGCACAATAACATTTGGGGATTATGTAGGCCTACCTTAATATTTCACAGGTATCTTTTAATGGAAATATTTCCATATGCTTGCATATTTAAAACAATGGTTAGGGCCCTATATACCTACATTAAATTAATCAATGCGAGATGACCACGTGCACGGCAAAGCCAAAGGCCTGACATGTCATGGTTTCATTTTGAAATAGCAACAATTTATATACGCAAACCTCGCGGCAGGAAACTTGAGTGTATATCTGTGTATCTATATACTATAATATAAAAGTGTAGGCCTATACACTTATGTAAAATAAATAAATAGTTTTTTTCCCCCGGCTGGGAAGTAGGCTAGGCCTAAACAAAACAGGTGTGTCCCCCCGTGTGACCGTGTGTGGTGAGAGAAGAGTGACCGGTGACCAAGGTGAGAGCCAACTAGTGAAGTGGGGAAACACAATTAAGAGATTAAGGGGGCGCCCAACGTGGCAACCCTCCCCGAATATTCATATGAAATATATAGGCAATGCATATTATATATAACAGATAGGACCTATTCACATCCATTAAGAGAGAATAGCTACGTACGCCTACGGTAATGCTTTGTTTACATCATGACGTTCGCTCTGACAATGCGTCAATGACGGCCGTCACGGAATGCGTGTGCGTCATTGCCATTGGTAGGCCTACTTGCGTAACGGCCGCACCAGGGTTATTTTGGTCGGGCAGACCAAAATAATTTTCAACAGGATTATTCGGAAAATATCTCACAAATATGGGTTTATATGATCAAATCAGGAAAGCCAAGCGTAAAGGGGGTTCTATCGTATTCAATTACTAGGCCTATAACTTTGACCAAACTCTCATAATTTGACATAAATGAGTTCTGTGATCGGCAAGTGCTACTTTAATAAAACACTACGGTAGCCTATTTATTTTTGAAATGTCAAATAGCCTAGAATTGGTGATATCTAAAATTAATTTCTCCTAACTTCAATTCACTGCCGGCAGAAGAAAATATAGACTAGGCCTATTTATTCGTTGGGCTGCTGGCATTTATTATTTTACGGTAGCCTACCCATTTCTCCCTGACTAGCCTAATTAATGATTTGTCAAGATGTTTTAAACAGTTAGGGTGCTTGAAGCTTCATCAAAATTGAAATTAAAACTAGCTAGGAACAACTAAACGACAGTTCAATCTTAAACTTTGAGCCTGTCGCAGTTGCGGGTTAGTGTCAACTTTCATTCTATTAAATTTAAGGGATAACCATGATGATGGTCCTGCCAGTATCCATGGTCGCCGTTGCTAAGGCTGCCTCAGCCTCGATATCAACCTTTTCCGGAAGTGACGTCATATACTTGGTCCATGGTAACGCGCCGCCTTGGTCACGTCGTTTTGTTTTCCGGGCTCGGTCGGTCGGGGATAGGGATTTTTTTTTGTGAGTATCAGCCTAACATTTAACTTTCAATAGCTTTTATTTGAAATGGTCGAATTGATTTACTTGAGGACTATTTATGTTTCTTGTACGATGGCCATCTCAAGTGAAAACATATTTCATTAATGATAATTCTGACAGCATGCATTGCTGGCTCAGGAAAGTTATTTGCCGGAACGAGCGGATAGGACTCAACGGAAGAACTTCTTAGCCTTAGGCATTTGCCTAATTAGATTGTTGAATAACCTTATTGTAATGTCATCGAAACAATAAAGAATTCTTGAAATGAATTGAAATGAGATAACTATTTTCATAAATAAGCTTAATTAATGACCTAAACTAAAGCCTTGTTTGAATGCTAGGCCTATACAAATATTTTCCTTGTGAGTGTGCTCCTTTAAATGCAAAATAATGTGTATCATATGAAGACATGACATGAGGCAGATAATTGATCGTGTTTTGTTTTTAATTCCAGAATTTAGTTTCGGGGATTCGGGAGCGGGGATGATAAGCATTTGAGTCACTTCCCCTTTCCGCAATTATTTTTTTCGAGCCTTATAAGGCGTATTCACCAAAGACGAACACATTGAATCAGGGGAAATACGCGTAACTGATGGAAGGAAAATGCATCTGTCAATTCTGTATCTGTGGGTAAGTGGAATGGTTAATTCACTTGTTTCCTTAATTTGCATAACATCAATCGCAATAATATCTATATTAATTATTCGTGACAACAGAGCTATCCATCAAATAGCTCTGGTGACAACATTATTGACGGTAGGGCCTACATGGGTCATAACAAAATAATAATGGGGTAAAAGTAGCCGCTAGTGTTAGGCGCACTATTGATTGTAAATGGAATAAAAGTCTTAAAGTCCTAGGCCTAGCCTACATACTACAGTCTATAGCCTCACAGTCACAGACAGAATCCCTCCAAACTGAGGGAAAGCCTCTCGCTCCTAACCGCAAAATACCATCAGGACAATGTCCGACCTTATCTTAGAGGGTCTGAGCCAGAGACCCTCCATAAAGGTGATTAAGGGTCTGTCTGAGCCTAGACTGTATATATGAGCGAAATGTCTATAAAAATTGAGCTGCATTATCAAGCACATCCCCTGGGTGTTTTAACAGTTTAAAAAAACGTGGAATAATGTAATAAACACTTCCAATTATTACTATCCCCAGTCGTCATAGGTGTCCTCAAGATCGTGGAACCATTGGGTGCGGTTTGACTCAGACAAGCCCGACCCAAACACAGTACCAAACGGTAAATTATTTTCCTTTTTTCTATTCTGGCGACGCTTGAAAATAATCACTTGTTGTGGTTATGCGTATTTCGTTATTGTTTCTTTCTAACTGCTGTAATTAAAGAATATCCGTCTCAATAAAGTATATTTCAACAACAACTATTAATGAGCATGGAAATGTGGTATCTAAAAATATATTGACACCGGGGGGGGGGGGGGGGGGCATTTTTAGAGGTAGTTCTAATAATGAGGTAGTTTGTATTTGTTAATGTTCTTGGATTAAAAAAACAACAACTTATTATTTTAAAAAAACTTATGAGTTATTTGTGTGTGCAGGCCTATGAACAACATCCATATCAACCGCCACGGCCAACCCTTCGACCAAAAGAAAAGGATCATGGCCCCAGGGAGCCTATGGGCATAACCTCAACCTACACAGATGCTTACCTCCAGTTCGATGTAAGTAGAGAAGTCCCTATTGTCTTGGGGAGCTCAGCAATTGGGTTTCCCCATCCATCTTACTTTGATAAGGAAACATATGTCTACACCATTACTTTTTGTATATAGGCCTACACAGGAATGTCCGTTTGTCAATAGGTGGTTTTTTTAAAAACACCATATCGTATTTTAAGTCCCTCTTAAGAATTTGGTCCAGGCCCGAACACACACCAACATTACTGTAACCAAATATAAAGTGGCCGCAAATAATTGTACCAAAGTTTGATGTCTAGGAGTTGCTTAGTTTTAAATTAATAGTATTGATATTTACTTAGCCAGCATAACCCGGCCCTTCCATCTGTACCTGGGACAGTTGGAGGTAGAGATAGATACACAGTCTAATATTGATACTATATATGATAACAATTAACTATGATGTAATTAGCTTAGACAATATTACATAATGTTATACAACTGTAATGAGCATTATTCCAAATAAAATGTATCATTAAATTTGTCCTAATTTATATAGATGTTTATCCAACAGGAATCAATTAATTTTGTTTAAAATAAAGATTCATTTATTGCAGTCCACATGTCCGCGCACACCTTTCCGACCGCGATATGTACCGGTCCGCTCTGATCAACCTTTCGAACTTGACAGCGTCTATCGGAGTGACTACACCCGAAAGGTAAGGACTGAAGATTTGTATTTTATTAAAGACGAACCACACTATAAGGTCAAACATTTGTAGCCCACACATGTCCAAGCTACTTTCATGAGTTATATTAAAATTAATGACATTCTGAAGTCTTTAACATAAAAAAAAAAACTGATCACTTAATTATTGTGTCAAGAATTTTATTTGAGAAAAAAATGTGAGTTAGGAATGTTGCACGAGATTATTTCTCAATTCTCGGACGTCACTAACAAGCTTCCATATCTCGCTTATCAGTGCCCAGTCTGATAAGAATCTGCCATTCGTTCTAAATCGTGTTGACACATGCTTGGCTAAGTACTCTTGAGTTTCTAAACTTTAAACTCCCTAATTAAGTTTATAAACACAACAACAAAGTTTGTTCAGACCTAGGGAGTCTCAGACCTAAGGAGAGACAGATAAGAGGAGGAGAGATATAAGAAGCTGTGCGATTCTTCTCTGGCAAAGCGAGTCTAGAGACTTGAACAGCTGAATACATACAGCTTTTAGCACTCACTTTAGAAGAAGAGGGCCCCGGAGAGGCAGAGTCCAAATGGCTCTGGTTTAGGAGGATAGGAAGAAGAATTTAAGGCGCTGGAGAAGAAGCATCAAAACTAGAAGGGTCCATCTACTTAAACTTCATGTTCCATCCAGTACACACAAGGGATGGAATAGAGGAGAAAGTGAAGGAGGTATAGAGGGGTGCTGCAGCAACTCTACTTCAAACTCTAGCTACCTCTCCTCTGCCTCACCTCTCTCGCTCTCCTGCATAGCAACTACTAACCACTCTAACAGCAGCAGTTGCAGAAGCCAGACTGAGGGGCCTCTGTGGCTAGCTGAGATACTGGGGGTGAGGTGTACATGTATATAGTTTTGTAGCGATCAGTATAGCGGGACAAGTAGCATCATCATCATCCCAGGTACACCTGCTGATCGCTTGGATTTACTGGTGCTTTGGGCTAAGCCTCGCTCATGAACACATTAACTTCTCAAGTGTGCAACCCCTGGGATGCATACATGTAAAAGGGAGGCAGTCTTATAAACAGGATTTCTTGTGAGTAGCAAAGTTCAACAATAATTTTATTGCGATTTACATTTTGCATCCAGGCCATTTTAACATGTAGGAGATTGTTAGTGAACATGTATGTATACGTAACATAGGCTTGCATTGAAGGGGAGAGCTATCTAGCTATCTATCGTCGGTTATGTACACCCAACATAGGTACAGGCTGCATGTGAATATGTGTACACACAGCTGCACATTTACAAATAACGTCCGACCTGTTAATCATTAAAAGCGCACTTTTCAACAATTCACATGATGCTCGAGAGAAGTGTTCTGTCCATAAGAACATCCCTTATCCCTATACATCTGTACATTTAAGTCACCCAAGTGCCCCGAAAGTTGGGGACGCAATTGTGGAAATATTTAGATCTGGACTTGAGGGTTTGTTGCGAGAAGTTATTTATAAATGTTTATTTCTGTCAAAAATATATATGTACTGCCTGTCTCTGTTGGATTGTAGACGACAGAAGTAATAAACTCTTAAATATATGTGGCCTTAGGATCAGTCAGTGGACTTAGACTTAGATGTGTTTTCAAAAGTGGGGAATGTTTTAATAGCTCAATAGTCAATATTTCATTGGTATATAGATGTTAGAGTTACGTCATATATATATGCCTAGCTGTCTCTGTCTATTTGCCCATTTTTCATTTGACTGAAAAGTCAATGATTTGGGATGTTCACAATTCCTTCGGTACCTGCTCTTCCTAGTTGGCGTTTGATTCATTGCCCGCACATGTAAACATGTAACGTATACCCACACTTGTGTAAGTTACAACTACCTGTAAAAACATGAGATGCTGGCCAAGTTTACAACAGCCAAGTTCGCGGGGGGCGACCCTTGTCCATATAAACTTCTTGTCAGTGATTCCTATGGAATTGATCGATTACTGCGCAGTGCCTTGATAATTATGGTTTTGAGATGTGTTTATTAGCTGTTCACATCTAGAGCAGAGGTGGATGAACATATTATATTCAATTCATTGCTATTGATGACTCAGGTAATTGCCCTAATGGGTTCAAAAGCGCAATGATTATGATACTGCTAGGAGATAACCACTGTTTCAATGTGTCATGCTTATCATGCATGACATAAAAGATAATACTGTGGTAGCAATGGGAGTGATACTGTAGACAGTATAGGAAATTGTGGCGTGATGATAACAGAAACATGTGTACCTGTTCCCAAAATATCGTTTGGAACAACACAGTATCGTTTAGGTCTGCCTTATTCATCCCCTTCTTTCATACTTCGCCGGAAAGAGTCGTGCTATAGTTTAGCTTATATTCGATAGATGACTGATCCCCTTCTTGTAATAAAATGCATATATATAGCAAGCGAGTAACTGAAATAAGTCATGCGCGTCTAGACGTAAATGTCATTTTTGAAGGGATACTCGAGCAGTTATTGATGTTTGACTATATAGGCTCTGTCGAGGAAGATGTTGGAGGCGCAGCATTCGAGTACGCGTATTTACCGGGACCTTGTGAAGAAGCTGTATAACCAGGAATGATGGGCCTATCTTCGCCCCGTCAGAGAAAGACATACATAGAAGATATTGAAGGAAAAGGCACAAAGTAGATAAGGCAGGCCCGAGGGGATTCTCCCTCTTGGATCAAAGCATTTTGCTCGTATTGTATCTCGGCTCTCGCTGCCGCGAAATAGGAAGAAGAAGCTAGAAGACATGTCTATCAATTGCTTTTGAAGACGGGAACATTTTCAGAAAATAACCTGCACAACCCATTATCGAACAAGCTGTAGACTGACATCTCAGACTGACTTTTAGGGTATCGACCGAACATCACCGTCCATGAGATGTATTTGAACATAGTAATTTTGCCTTGAAACTATGTGTCCCCAGATTAAGGACTATTTCAATGTCAGCGCATGTCAAAATCATACACCCAACAGCTGCAATGTAATACACAAGTCTAGACAAAGGTGGTTATTACAATCGAATCCATGTTCGAATCTAATGATGCATGCTGCAGCTTTCCACAGGTAATTGTGTGATGCAGTTGAGGTGTATGCTGCATGATCTCATCCACTAGAGCGAAAACACGACCTGAACAGTGATATAAAATGTCAACGCGTCAAGAGCGGACAACATTATCGCGTAGACGCGAGATAAAGATGCTTGAGTGTTGGATGAAAAACTATCTTGATAGCGAGTAGTATGAAGAAGCCTAAAAAGTCGGAGAAGATAGCTTTTTTTATATATAGCCTGAGAAGAGTTTCTGTAAGCTTACAAGAGGAGATAGAGAGAAGTATATCTTAGCTAGGTGTTCAGGGGAAAGTGGGCTAGGCGATAACAGGGTTTTGTATACTTTGGTGATATACAGAACAAATACCTGACCTACCGATCCCGAGATATCTGTGTTAGCGGGGAAAAATTGATATACTTCACTGGTATGTTTTAAGAGCTATTTGTCTTTGATTGTTCAGAATATATCAGGCAATATTCTGATAAAGGAACTCAGTGGAATTCGGGATGGACCCCGGAAAAAAGAACTAAAATCAATGAAATAATGACCTTTCATATGCCATATATAATTATGTATCTTGTGCCAGTGCTTCACTCAACAAACGAAAAGGCATTATACTAAAACACCTTTCTTCGACAACAAAAAAGGAATATATCTCAAGCAGGTATTAATCGCAATGAAGATAAACATAGAACTTCGGGATAGTACGTTCAAATTTATACTGTATTTAATCCTCCAGTTATTGCTTTTGAAGCTAGATCTTCCCTTTATTAACCTTCCTCTTGATGCGATTTAAGACTCATTCTGCCTTTCCTTCTCCCTCCTTAGGGCTTTATTACTTGGGGTATCCAGCAAGACGTTTTATCCTAAATTGAGTCTATGCAAGGGCTGAGGCTATTTCTGTCATCAAAGGCAGCAATATAAAAAGTTATTTAAATATATAGAAAGGGCCATTATAAGCTGTTCAGCGAAGCCAGCAGTTGGTGTGCTAGTGACCTGTGTGTTGGATCTCAAGAGGAGGTCATTTGTAAAGGAGGTGTGAGGTGGGATGAAATATCCCCAGGATGTCTTTTGTGGTGGCTGCCTTTCGCGCTTCAACTACTTCAAGACGAATTAGGCATACTTTACACATGTGTGTTTTCAAGCATCTGCACATGCACATAGAGTGTCTTGTTGTTGAAATAGCCATGTATACCTGACTCCCGGTCTATTTACATGTAAAATAGGACCAAGATCTCTCAACCAGAGTTGTGGAGAGAGCTAGTCGATCCCTCCACAACTGAGGGAAAGCCTCTCGATCCAATCCGCAAAATGCCATTATAATCCCATTAGGAGCTATTACAACTGCAGTCAGATGTGTAAAACCCTCCTGCCAACCATTTTAATGACAATAAAATAATTCATTAATAATGATATGATCAAACTTCGATAACGGTAGGATGAAAAGGTGTCACTCCTCATTGATGCATTGTACACCATGCATACATCAAGTCAGGGCGATTTTACTTAAGGGAGTAATGAAAGGTGTAAGGTATTGGAAGTTGGTAAGAATAAAGATGGATTAGCTTTTAATACGTTCAGATGGGCTAGAATGCGGAGGCATTATAGATGAGATAGTGAAATATTGAGAGAATGTAATAGAGCGTCCGAATGTGATGATGAATGTGATATGATGATGAGTCCCCCCCCCCCCCCCCGCCCCTCTTCCGCTCTCCCTCCTCTTCTTGTTCTTGTTCTTTTCTTTTCTTTGGTGGGCTTTTCAGTCCAAGACACTTGCAACCCGTTGGGTTGGCCCCAGTCCAGGGTCATGCGAGACAGGTAGATACCACTTGGACCAGAGGGAAGAAGGTGTTGAACCCATGACCTTTGAAGTACAATTAACACCAGTCCTCTTGAAACCTCTGCCAATTGAGGTTACTCCACCCCTTCCCCCTCTTATTTTCCCCGGCCCCCAAACCCTACATTCATATATATCTCTACAGCATATATTCAGTATTGGCGAGGGAAGGTATTCTCTCACGCATCATGTAATATGAATGAAACAAGGCCCTCCTCCCTAGCAAAGCCTATAGGTATCTGGCACCGATAGCCCACTATTATTTAGAGAGTACAGCTTGTCTAGGCTGCATGGTACCTCTTAATTTCTATTCCATCCTATCTCCACTACACCTTAGGTTATATTCACCAGTAAAGGAGCCTACTTTCTCCAATCAACACCAAGGGATAGCACCTTTCTATTGAGGGAGATAAACAAAATAACGGATACATATACATCAACATTCATTGGGTGCCGTTATCCCAGATTGGCCTATATGTATTTATGTATACATGAATGAGTTTTAAGTACACTGCATGGTGGATCTTCCCCAGCAGCAAGTTTCTCTGGAGGGAAAACTAAGTCAAGACATGGAGGGAAGTCTGGTATAGATATTTCTACAGGTCATTCATCAAGACAGTGTAAACCGAGAAGCAGCCATTATTTACATGCAAAGGGCAGGCTTTAGTTCGCAGGACGGTGTATATAGTTGCTAAATGCCAAGCATTGAAGTGGTGCTTCAAGAAGTAGAGAATCCTGACTCCCCCGTTTACACCTCACTGTGCCATCCTATACTATAGACACCGGCTAACTGAGTCTTATACTAACAGCCAGACAGTCCATGAGCATGTAAACCACACACGCTGCAGCTGCTATTGTGTTTTATATTAGTACTTTCCTTTCTGCCTGTGCTATACATATGAGGTAATTCCACTGATAGCACAATAAAGCGTGGATATATGAATGTACTTAACACAGCTGGGTATGGATTTTTGCATGGGTAAATGGTAAATAAAACGTCAGCTGTATACAGCAGATCCATGTATGTATGTTGAGTATAACAACGAGAAATACACATCGATATATCTGGCTAGGGGCTACCCAAAGATCACTGTTATAAAATGATGTACTATAGGAGCGTATAGAATAAAACGCCCCCTCGTCTGATCTTGTTGGAATATATACTACTACTACAACTACAGTTACCAGGCAGTGGGGTGTAGTTACACCGACCCCCTACAGAAGAGGAGGAGCCGCAGGAGGAGGAGGAGGAGGAGGAGAGGGGAGGGGAGGGAGTGGATCTAGATCGAGCAGCTGAAAAGGCTGAAGTTTTCTACCTGCCAGTTCGTAGCGGGTAGCTGGAGGGGGGCCGTCTGCGCACATAGGAGAAGCACAGAGCGATCGAGTCAATCATACCTGGATTCCAGCGAATCGTTGGTGTAGGATCACACCACCCTGGAGCACTGAGTGGTGTCAGACGGGGCGAACAAGTCCCTCTTTACAATTACCAGCATCAAAACATCCCTCCATCAGGGGTAGAATATGGCTCCTCACCGCAGAGGGTAATTTCCATATAGAAATATAGACGATGGATATCTCGTGGGTTTGTCTAATCAGGGGGACGTAAAGTGGAGGCAAGGACATATATATATGTTATTATTCGATCTCTATGATGACTTTAGTTTGATTTGATCTCACACAAGTCAATCAGAAATGGATATCTTTGGGAACAAGTCCCGGAGTGCACCTACCACACCTGTGCCCGAATCACCCGTTTACGATGGTTCCATCTTCATGGTTGTGGTAAGTCTATTTAGCCGTAAATTATTAATTATTTATAGCCCCAACCCTCTTTTGGTTTCTTTGAACAGCTTTTGATAATTCAGCTGTAGAAGGACGCACCATAATTCAAGGATAGTAACTGCATGGGCTCTCAGATGATATTATAAAGAGTTTGTTCATACGTTGGCGGATGAAGAGGCTCTAGTACGTACGAGAGTTGCACTCATCTGTGAAATGTTGTTTCGCAGTCATCAGGGAATCCAAACATATTGCTCGGAGCTATTGCCTTGTCTAGCCCCTATGCCATAATGTAATCAAGGACTAGATTGAAAGGGGCTAAAATAGCACACTAAAGGTGACCCTGGAAAGGTGTCGATGAAGAGCCAATACTCAGGTGTGTGGTTGTAATCAACACCACCCCACAATGGTGTTTTTATTCTATCTTTTTTTTGTCTCCTTAGATACACTTAAGAGTATCGTTTCCTGAGCTACCTCAACTAAATTGCTTGTTAGATTTACGTAGCGTGTCGAGATAATTCATACCACCACAACCATTAAGTCCTGTTTGACAGGCGGATAATGTCTCGTGAAAGAATCTTTTGAATACATCTCCGATGCTCATGTCGAATTAGACTTCGCACCGCTTATTTCCCCCCAAACAAACTTTGCAAACCTGGTCCATCATTAGTGATCTATTCAGATGTTCGTATAAGTTATCGGCGGAATGACAGCCGGTCGTTCTTCAAGGGATTTCATTCAAACCACCATCATTCATCAGTTACTAATCTATAGTACGATCCCTCCTGATTGATGAGCCATTTTATTTCGTGCCTTATTCGAATCGAAAAAGTGTGTTTTCATGTTTAATTTGAAAGGTAAATTCACGAGCATGTAAAAGTCAATATTCCGAGATAAAACCGTATTATAATGTTCTTTTCGTGATTCGGATGGAAAGTTTTTAACTTTTAAAATGATTGCAGTATTCCATGCAGACTGTATAAGTACGATTCTGTTTGTAAATGCCAGCAACGAATCTGCCCGGTTGGATTTTATAAATAAGGTCAGAAGTCAGCCAAGCGTCAGTAACTCATAATCAATAAGCCACTCTGATGGTCCCACAAAGTGGAATCAAGGCAGGATCTTACAATATCACACGCCGGTGGATATTGAAAATTTAATCCAAACCGGTGCAATAATATAGTATCATTCAATTGACATAAAGGTCAGTGATATCAGCCCCATTGAATATTGTCAATTTGAATCCGAGTATATCCAACGATTGATTTTTGTGTGCATATATGATCGTAAGTTAGAGAGAATTTTATTTGACGTATAGAATGTTTTAAAATAGAATTGTAATCGAATTTTAAGGCTGTTGTATATCCTGACATTGGATATTTGTTTATGCGTCAAGGTCTGACTACAATAGTGGAGAGTCTCTTTCGTTTCTGGTTATCGAATGTATGTGTTGGTAACCATTCACACCCAGTTCATGGCGTACTGAGATCAATTGATGATGTTTATTTAATGATACACAGCAGTTGTATATATATACGCCCTGGTCCCTACGATATACACATATATGAATTATAATATGTCTATCAGATAAAACATGAATAATTATATCATTACAGGCAAACGACGGTTTACTTACGTTGCTTTGACACATGCCACATTTCAATCGCAATTAAAAAAAGTCTTTGAATGATCTTATAATAGAAACTAGAGAGTGTGTATCATACTATTGTGTTACTTGTGTAGAGCCATGAAATAAGTCACGATGATGATACACCGAAAAAAATAGTCTAGGAAACAGAAGGTGCGAATCTATTGTTTGCACCTTGGCATGTCTCGGGGGAATATTGGCAGAGCTCCTATGCTGATCTAGCCTACGTCTATTTTGTGTTCTCTGATTCACAAGTCCGACCTACCACGTTATATTCATCAGGATATGAGTTTGACATCTTTATCCTTCTCTTTTCTACCTCCCACATAGGATTGGGTTTAAGCCGCTCCAACGCTCTTACTTTTATTGCAGTTGTGAGTGAGGCAAGGCTATTAGATGAGAATATATTTAGTCTATAAACATGGGGAGGTGGAATTGTAAACACTTGTTGCCAAGAACAGAGGGAGTCAGGTAGGAATGGGGGTAAAGTATGCCAACAGCTTCTTGGCAGGCAGCATAATGCCGGCTTCACAGACATGTATCATCTATCCTCATGATCATGGGTTGGTCTCAAGGTTCGTGATAATAGAGTTAAACATTTAAAAAATGAATTCTGCCTTTAGCTGAAAGCCATAATTATAGCCTCCTGTTTATATAACACATAAAAAGCTTAATAATGGAGATGTTTTATTTCATTAACTGATATGTCAGACTCAGTTGGAGGCGTTATAAAGTCCTTGATACATGTCTTAAAATAGACAAATGAAAGCAGTGCGCTGCGGGTTCTTTCCTTTTGCTTAAAAAACAAAACAAAATCCAAAGCCAATTATCACCCGAATGTCAGTTGTGCAAAACATCAAGAGGAGTATGTTGGAGGAATATAATATCAAATGGCGCCCGGTGCCTCGCCTCACTGTCTTCACCTCGAACATATATTATTATTATATATATATAGCAAGGTTGCAATAAGTAAGACTGATCGCCTCCATATCCTTAGGGAAACATTTATATGACAGGTGTAAGGATAAAGATACCGAGGAGATTGTTCCACTTATCGATCCTAGTCTAGTGCACTCGCTCACCTCTTTCTTGCAGCTGCCAAGAATATCGCACCAGCCGTAGCCGTAGTAAAACCCACGATTTTCTGCACTACTCACATGCGACGAGGACGTACCCGATTCTTTGCGCAAGAGGCAATGGGTGCGCACCGGCCCAATACATAAGTATAGCGCAATTATACTCGGACACTTAATAGGTGGCCATTTTACGGTCCTACGCATGAGTGCTAGATGTTGGCCTTGAAGAATATTGTTGTCCTTGCCCCACGTCAATCGGGTATAATCTATTGGCCGACCATTTGTCTGGGTGCCTTCTCCGTATATATTTCCCTGACATAATCATTAAATGCTCGGTATTTTTTTAGAGAACAAACATTGTTTGCAAATTATCCCCAATAGGTGCGCGATTTTCTTACTATTATAAGGAATTTAATGATATTTTAGATTATTAATTGGTTCAGCTTTTCTAACCACTAATTCGGTATACGGTACCGCATATTGGGAACGGGCTGAAAAATATAACCAATAGGCTGGACCTAATTTATTTCCCTACGATGCATGCCAAATATGTTCTTCATTATTCAAATGATTCTTTAACAACCATTGTTCCAATAGCATCGTATCCTATTCTGAAATCCAAGAATGGATAATAATACACGGCATAACTCTTATATAATTGAATGAATTCGCTGATTGCAGAGTATACGGTACAATTGATGACGCAATAATTCATTTTGAACAAATATCACCGGTGAATACTTCAAAGGAAAAACTTTTATTAAACGTATTTTCACCCCACCACCACCACCACCACCACCACCACCACCACCACCACCACCACCACCACCACCATCACATAGCAATGCATGGATTATTGTGCAATATGAATATGTCCAATAAGGTGGAGCCACCAGTTCTAGCCAGGATTTGCTGCCATCATGAGGCTTTCCATAGTTACCTTTATTTACTCACAGTATATGTGGAGATGATGAAACCCGAAACTTGAAACCCGAGAGTGATTAGACTAATGGCCTAACACTCGAGACAAATAAACCCCTAGCGTGAAAACTGTAAGGAAAATTTAGACTTTTTTTTTTTTACGCAGCGTGGTATATATATATCCAGTTTAAATCGAAACAAATCACGAAATAATTAAAGGGAAAAAAAGAATAATTCTAGAATAAGTACATGACGTTAATAACCTCTGGATACTCTGTATAATGTATGATGAGCTCCACTTTGACCATGATATATCCTGAGGTTGATGTATTTTCCATGGATAATCGCATCTTATGAATGGTCAAATTACCATGGGAAATGGGATATTTGTATGGTTGAAATTCTTATTTTCTTTCCATATTCAGCAATTTAATGATTAGTTGGCTCAGATGATACAACTACGATATCCCACTTATCACAATTGGCCATCTCTTGGTATTGTATTCTTGGTATTAACAAGGTCGCGTGTATCAACCAATTACAAGATATAAACGCACCCCAACAGACCAACGACGGCGATAAATTACAACGTTTACTGCGATATGTTTATATACGTCCCGTCTAAGCTATCATACCATTTACGGCTATTTGTGGATGTCTGTGTTGCCAGTTTGTCTGGACAGCGTTCATCATTGGGAGCAGTAGACGAGATCCATTTTAAAACTGGACATGGTCGAATTTCATTTCATCAGGTAGAGGGATCATGCCGTGAGCCTCACGCACTGCTATCATTTGATGAGTGGGTGGGATGGAAATGGAAGAAGAATCGAAAAGTGCCCCCGTGACTGGTTTCATTTGCATCTGGAGGCTTGAATTAAAACAGAAAATATTGCGTTTTACTTCTTGCCTCTCCGACGGAGCACAATTCGCTGAGGCCCAACGTTGGGAAGTCTTCACGTAGATAGCCATGCAGTATAGGTGATCAGTGTTATACCACGCCCACATCCACTTCAACAAATTACATCGGACCCAATACAGGTCTTCTCTCATCAAAGACTCATCAACGCGTAAGGACATTGTGAGCAAGCTAAATATAGTACTTGGGGTATATCTATTTAGGCAGTTTCTTTTGATTGTTGCCCTCACCTGATATTTGTATGTACCCATACCTTGACACCTGGCAACGGGACTTAACAGTTGGTATTTTACGTTTAGGACCCCCTTCAACCTCTCAATCTACCCCCCGCGGCGCGGATAGCGTATTCGGATGGTCTTTTCTTGACTCAAATTGACCGCATGTACTTGAAGAGACCATCTCCGATATCTCTCGAGCTCTAACAGTTGATCACATTTCTATTCCTTATAATGTATTAAAAATCGGTGAGAACATGTAGAAATTAATGGTACAGACTTTGTCCCTCAATAGTGTTATAGCCCTATATATATTGTTGTTTTTTTACTTTCCGAAGTCATCAAACAATTATTCGGTGAATTCCTGAAATAGATTAATTCAGTGAGAGCAGGTAATGACATTTTTGGTAAACTAGAATAGAAAAAAAAAACAAGATGCCAAGAAAAACATAAATTTGTTTTGAAAACCCATTGAAAGTGAATGATATAGAAATTTAAAATGTCGATCACCATCAATGAAAACCTGATTCTGGTTGCAGTATGAATGCATATTATATTCTGCAATTGGGGATTTCTGCGGATGGCAAAGGATCATACTGATCTTATGAGGTACTGGGGGATAATCTCACAAATAACAGTGACAAGCATTGCGCCCAGATGAAGGCAACCTGTTATGCATTGTATCAGTATATCACGAGGAAAATCGTGTTGAAGAGACGAGCTCAGTGGCAGCGGCTGATCACAATATGTCATTACATCATCAGACAGATGTATGTATAAATACCCATGGCCGCCAGTGTATTATGGACTATCATAGATCTTGTCCATTATTAGCAGGCCCCTGCAGGCAAACCCTGCAGAACCTTCATTCATTGCCAAATACAGTAGTCAGTCGGTGGTGCTGATGAATGAAGCCCTATAGCCAGATTAGTAGCAGTTCCTGGCGATAGCTAGATTATTGAGAGAGAGAGAGAGAGAGAGAGAGAGAGAGAGAGAGTGTTCCTGGCGATAGCTAGATTATTGAGAGAGAGAGAGAGAGAAAAAGAGAGAGAGAGAGAGGAGAGAGAGGTAGCTAGAGGTGGCAGACTGGAGAAAGGAGAGCTGGAGGTAGGGCTGATCGAGGCAGTTCAAGTACTTCGAGCAACTACATGGGTTTCAGCTCTGACATGAACGGAGCGGCAGTTGTTGGATATTGAAGAGACTAGTGCTTGTTGGGAATCAGCAGCGCTGGTCATGTGACGCTTGATGGCCGTCTGATGCAGTCTGTTCAAGTTGACAGGGCCAGAGAAAACAAGTCCATAGCTCAAGCATATAGACAGCTCTTTTACTGCTGAGCTTGTATAGCCGATGGTGGATGGTCAGATCTATAGGAGAGGTCTTGCCGCCACCACTGCCTCAACCCGAACACTAGCCACCCTCTCTACGACGTGCACTGCTCCATCTCCGAGCCACCACCACCACCGCCACCACCACCACCACTGCCATCAACAGTTCCTACGACAGAGAACAGCCTTAAGGGAATAGAGGGCCACAGAACGCACATCTCCCTCGTCCCTACCCAGCAGGATGGCTGGCAGTGAAGCTGGATCTTCGGAGTACGAAATGGACGAATTGGACCCTAGTTTTCACCAGACGCTCCCATCTTCACCAAGACATGTGCAATTAAGAGAAGAAGCCAGGCAGGTAAGGAGAAGGCAATATTTAAAGAAAATGAAATCACATTTATGTAATCGACTCTCAAGAATACCTTAATTGCCGGCTTAATTGGCTTACACAGGAGGAGATATAGGCTTTCCAACGATTGGCCTACACTAGAAGCCTATATGTGCTCCCAGATGGAGATATCACAATCATATAAGGCCCATGGAGCCGTATAGATTAGAATATTATATAGGGCTGCCAGCTTTTAGCTTTAAAGGTGCCGCCAAATGCCAGGATGCTGGCAGTTAAAGGGGAATTGCAATAAAATACATGTGCTGCAGCCTGCTGGGGGACAAGGAAGGCTTTGGATGCTGGGTAGGAGAGGAGGAGGGCAGAATAAGATGCTGCATCCCCACTCCTCTTGTCCTGCAAGATGCGGAGACACCACCAGCGGAGGCATTTCCATTGTCCTGACCAGCATCTCAACTGGTACCACCAAGTAGGTCCTTCCATCAGGCATATATATACTAAGTCCTTCTGCCAAGCATTTCGTTGCAAATACACTATCGATTTTTTGCAGTATCTATTGCATGCTTGCCTCTCACAAATCATCCTCCCTACCTTCGTCTGTTCCGGCCAGCCGTGCTAGGCAAGCCGTTGTTGGATGATGACGGGTGGGGTGGTCAGGGCCTTGGTTCCTGAGAGGAGGGGGAGGAACCAGCATGATCAACCCCCTTTAATTCACTAATGCCTGGCTTTTCTCCAGGGGTCAATTCGGGGTCCATACACTATACCAAGCCCACTCTCTTAGATGCGGAGGCGTATCTGAGTTTTGCAGGCGGAGAATGGTCTGTGTTTATATATGCAGATTGAGCCTTCTGCTGCTTATAATGTGGATGTCCCTGGTTTGCTTCCTTGAGTTCTCTGTGAACATGCAGACCCACAGCGGCTTTGGAGGCATGATAGACACCAGGTTCACACACACCGACCTGCCATAGCCGGCCATAACTAATATAAGCCCATCGCCTCAACAACCTCTTGATCTAGCCTTGACGAGAATATGCCATGATGGCTTTAAACGAGTGTCGGCAGGAACATCAGCAATTAAGCATACAAAATTAGGAACCATCTGTGAGTCGAGGCCGTGTAGATAATTATCAAGGGACGGTCTAAATCCGTGTAGTGTTTTGCGATAAATATATCAGTTGGCATAGGAACCGTGTGCATACATATACCCACAGCGCAACGCCTGGTTGGGAGTATTCTTTTCGGTATCCGAATATGATTTTAAAATGATTTATGCAAGCTTTTATAAAAATGGAGCCATGAATAGACAAAAACATTGCCATTCTGGGTGATAAAATCCTAAACTGCGGTAAGAATGTAGCTCACACACGCGTGGCAGTAAAGAAACATTTTGAACATTCCATACCCACCCTTCACCACAATTTATCATGGGAGATGGTTTGAATATTGCGATGGTGAACGTGCTATCGGTCAGGTACCTTTATTTGTCTTTCTTTTAACAAGCTGCATTAAATCCCTAGTCACTATTGTCTTTTCCCAATGTTCACTCGGTGTGTAGCGTTCAATACGCCTGCGTGTATATGAAGCCGGTACTTGTTCTTTCTCTATATGTATGTACACTGACTGATCCCCATTGCAGTTGTATATAAGGGCTGTGTTACTGTATGAACAATAATTACATGAGTCATCAGAATAGCCTTTTTGTCAACTACTAACATGATCGAGTGCTCTTTTGTTTTATAATCTAGCCTAATCATATTTTCTGAAAGTGTCCTAAATGCCCTTTGATGTTATTTGGTAGAACGTGACTCGTTTGGCAGGGAGTGGAGACAGAGCCGGCCATATTTTGCTCCAGGCCATATTTTGTTTTTGATTCATCGTGATCAGTCGGATTTAGTAACTTTGCTGTTATTTCATCGATCGAAATTCTTTCAACTCTCAGTCGTGATTCCTTCGTTTCCCACGGAGAACTTCCAGTGGTGGAAGCATTAAAACTTGCAGTTAATACCCGGGCGGTTATTACATTAGGCCGGTAACCATCTGTCTGATTAAATTGATGCTTTTGATTAAATTGTCCGATTGGCAGTTATAGATAAAATTGTCCTGTCAGTTGAGATTTATGGCATGGGGATCCATACAAACACACCTGCTAATAGTTATATATGGGCGAACCACTGAAACAATAATATGTTTTTTTATTCATGGGGTTTTTGTCCTCTCGCAGAATCAATAGATTCACATAGGAATAGGAGGTGGAGGAGGAGGAGGAGGAGGAGGAGGGAGGCAGGATGAAGCCCATATATCTAACCCAATCCCTGTGACCCACTTGTCTAAGGATCAATTACGTGTCGCCTATTGCCATGCTACTTGGCCATGGTGAGAGCTGAACATGTATATTTGGCCTCATCCTCCGAAAAATGATGCTTGGCAAGCCCTTTTCTAATCAAATGGTGATGATCACAGCACCAAAACATGCCAGATGAGTATCATCATTGTTTATTTGGTGTGGATAGCGGGTAAATAAACACATGTTTGCTTCTCACAATACTTACAGTATTTCACTGCCAAATAAAAAGATGCCCGAATTTCAAATGGGAGTAGCCGGGGCGAAGCAATGTCTCCCTCTATGACTGGAGTTTTTATGCCGAATAATCTGAAATCAATACCTCCGAGTCCGTGGGTTGGTTGTGGTATTGTGACGTGGCTATCAGCCAGCCAGTAGCTATTATGCAACGAGGGTCAGACTATACAATCGACGATTGATAATTCTGATAAATTACACGCTAATTAGCTAAAGAGGATGTGTTTGAACAAACCTCCCGCGCGGTGTCACTCCAACACTGCGAGCTAGTGCTACCAGTCGACTCTGTATGCACAGAATGCTCAGAGACGCATAGTGAGTGGGTTCGCCTATATAGGATTAAGGTACTGGGGAACTGCACACACATTTGGAGGTAATTATTCTTTATACTCTGGTTTATTATTCTTATTAGCAACACAAGTGTATTATTATGTACCTAACATGTTTGGTACTTTATACAATAGCAGAAATCTGGCGTCACAACAATAAGGTTTGTTTGGTCAGTGCAGAGGGTGGTATGTAAAGATGAGGAGTTGCAGGAGGTCAGCTGCTAATATAAAGGATAACTCCATGTGTAGGCGTGGTAGCTATAATCCTAAGTAGTATACACAGAGTGGCGTTGGCGGCAGGCAGAAGTAGGTCAGCCTTCCGCGCTGGCATAAATAAATGGCTGCTTAGCTAAGGCTAGTTCTTTTACAGCTGAGGCAGGCCTCATTCTTTCCCACACTAGTTCCATAAATATTTCGGATAAATGGATTCGAAGAGGAACTTCCTCTCCTCTGGGGATTGATGGACCGGACGAGGCTTAGTTGTCACTGCTAGTTCAACTTACGATGCCATCTACCAAAATAACTCTCTAAGATTTACAAGGTATGTCAAGTCTGTCAGCGTTTATGGTTGCGGTGATCGGTGATTCCTAAATATCACAGCAAATCATGACCCAGTCCAGATCGTCTTCTCTTGAATATATCGCATATTATTGGCATGCATGGAATGCATTTACAGTGCTATATATAGAGAGAAAATATGTCCGTCTTATATTCAGTATATGCAGTTGGTATGATGTACTCGTTTGTGTATGACGCATAAACATCTATTATGGATGGTATGTATACTTTGCAGAACGGGTTCACGTATAACTCCACATAGATGGAATACGAACAGGGACGAGAGAATAAATCATAGGTTGGCAGCAAGATGATATATCCTACCGGCAAAGACCACATGTATAGACCATAGGAAAATATAACGTTGTGTTCAATTAGAGATTGCAGTTGGGAACAAACTAGAAAATATCAGAATGCACCAAGTTAATTCGTTAATTGTTTATCGATTCCCTCATAAATATATGGGTGGTCCGAATACAGAGCTTTTGAATGGATCTGATAAAACTTTCAAGGGTGCCTCGGGCGATAATAAACAAGAGTTGGTTTAATGGATGTGAAGCATCCAATCGGCAAACAACGGTCGAGAATGAAAACAACAAAACAAGAAAAATAACGTGATATAAACCACCATTCCATGCCAGAAACAAGCGATACATATTAACTGAAGGGAAATCGCGAGTTTCCTTTTTAAAATATCAAAATCCCATTATCTCAGTTTAAAAGTATCCAGATGAGGATATGGAGTGTGATTTTTTTCTGTGTGCTGGCACATCGTACGACCATTCATAGAGTAGGTTGGCGAGCACGTTGGGCAGACGCCAGGTCATGGGATGACCTGAACCACATAATAACCATGCCTTAGTGTAATGTATGGTACCGATGTGCCAGGCCTCTCGAGATAAATACATGCTTATTTTAGCAAGCATCGTCCTACTGTCCGTTACACCCTTCTGGCTCCCAGATGATACAACTATAAAAGAGTTGCTTCCTGCTTTCTAGTTCTACTTTGAACATATCTTGAGGCAGTTAATGTGGATGGGTAGTCGTGTCGGTAGAAAAATATGCAAAATATTTATTTATTTGTCTGGGTGAGTTCTGATATGCTTCCGACTGTTTTGAAAGAGTCATCAACGGTTGAAGGGTTGGCGATTTGGTAGAAGAAATGTGACATTTACTGGCCCGTGGCTTTCAGTAATTGATTTGTGTGTATATTTGGTATTTCTGGGTGGTTTTCTGTCATTCACCAAAGATGAAACGGGGGATTTATAAGCCCATAAAAAAACCTTACGAGGACGTTAATCGAACTATTTATTCGTTTGATATGATTGGATACTATTTGTTTGTAAACTGTTATTGTTTCATTGTGATCAAGGATATAACTCTACTTGATTTTCTTACATTTTGATATGTTTTTAAAAAGTCGAATAATTTGCACAGAACCTTTGTCATAGATAAATAATTGAACTCATTTGGACATGTATGAATAGATCGAACTTGATATATACATGTATTATTAAATGATGCCTTTTCAATCTAAATAATTAAATGAATAAATAAATAAATACTAATCGATAGCTGCCGTGAATATGGCCCCACTCGGTTGTCGTCGCGGCATTAAACAGGTCTCACACACTCATTTAATACTTTACAATTCATTCCTTCATCTCTATGATCTCCCTATATCACAATATTCATCGGTTTTTGTTTCATTATACATTCATCATCTTATTTTTAATGTAGGAATCATAGTTTTATGAGGTATCAAAGTTTAAAGATGCTTAAATCCAATCGAATGAGCATTTTCCCTGCTTTCAGCCATTCATTCATTAGTCTGTTAAATGGGAACATTGTATGACTCGGTCGATGAACTATTCCATGTTTGGGAGAGACGGATGAAGCAAACTCTCTGATGGGATCTCAGAACTCAAATAACAAACACAATCATTTCACGTAGAGCCATAAAAGTTAACGACCCTGAAAGATAACACTCTGCAGATCCAAAGTTAGATCACGAACTACCGAAAATAACTGTAGGGAGATATTTTGATGGTTGTGGAAATAAAGACCTGGGTGGCGGCGCATGGCTAGCCATTTATCATTGTTATGTTGAACTGTCTCAGACTACTCAATAATTCAGGGAAGGAACGGGCAATGGAATAGCGAACGAGTAACGCAACTGCGTCATTAAGCGCAATCCTCCGCCTTCTAAACTACATTATACTACTTGCAGTGTCACCCCCGTAGAGCATCGAGTAAGTTAGAGGCAGTCTGGCGGAGAAACAGAGTGGGATCCAACTCTAATGGCTTTTACAAGAAGACCTGCATGAAAGCGTTTCTTTTATTACTTCGCACCCCCCCCCCCCACACACACACACAGACACACACTCACGTACAAACATACCTAAACTCATCATTTTCTCATTGATAAAACAATCCTGGAAAGGGAAAGGGGCTGGTAAACAATCCCCCCAGCTAGAAAAAGAAATGTTGGTATTTCTTTCAAAGAAATTGTTTATGGACTTGGGGTAAATAATGTATTTTGTTCCACACTAACCTTTTATATTAATTTGAATGTTTCAGAATGGGAAGCGCTTGGATTCGTACAAGCCAGAAGCAAATTATGCACGGTCCACAGCAAAGGTGGACCAAGATACTATGTACAGAGTGACCTTCAAGGAACACGGTCAAGAAGATTGGGCATGGTGTCGGGCCTCCCCTATACGTCACAAAGAGTGCATTGAGAACTTCGGCTCTGGGGCTACAAAAATTGAGTCTACATCTGTTATGAAAGTAAGAACTTTCGTTATGGGGAATCTGCTATTTAATGCATACTGTTCTTATTAGGATTTTCGTAATTTCTGGCAGACAAATAGCAACAATATAATAGAAAATAAATAATTGATGACAGATTTTAGGAGTGGGCTGTAATACGTTTAGACGTTATTTTCTCTCCTCAAACAAATATTGAGAAGGGGGGAAAAATCAAAACAAATATTGATCCTGTGCTGCATGACACAAACAATTTTTGCCCCCAGTAGAATACAACAAGAAATTCACCAAAACAGGCTTCGTATACAATTTTTTCTCCTGGCCACCCTCCTCCCTTTTATAAACTTTTAAACGTATTAAGACTATCTCAACTGAAAACCTGTACGGTCCTGCTCTTTCGTCACTATCATTAATCTAATTAATTAGTTAACTAATCAGCTCAGGGACAATGACTACTCCAGGAAACCGCAGTCAAAATATCAGAAAACTAGATTCTATAATAATCATATTGTGCCAATATTAAATGTAACTATTTCTTCGTCCCGTATCTCGTACAAGAATAAACATCCTATACAAAAGTTCGCGTTCTGTAATGATGAATAATAGTTTCATGAAAAAAAAAATGTTTTTCATTACAATCTAGAATTTGTTTAACTAATAGACGGCTTATTTTTCTACCAGAACGACTTTCGTCACCACGAGCACCCAGAGAGAGCTCAGCTTCATCGCCCCCAACCTGAGAATAGTGTAGAAGGCGGATCATTCCAGGCAGATACTTCTTACAAAACAGACTACAAACAGAAGCATATTACCCCTGTACAAGGTTGGTCACTTCTAGAGTACATGGGTCAGATTTTCAGATAATGTACAATTCAGCTTCATTAATTCTCTCAAATAAACCAAATTTCAGACGAAAATAAAGTTCAAAATACAGTTCAACCTAACCAAACTGATTGCTAGAATCAATGCAATGTCGAATATACTCGAATTTACCTAGTATTGGCCAAATTGCAGCTTAATTTTGCAAAATTTACTCAATGTGTACAGCTGCCAATTAATTGTACATTTTCTGAAAATCTGACCCACCTAGCATGATGGGGTCAAACTAACTTCAAGTCTTGTAAGGTAGACACATGATTTCACAGAATTGTTGGGATAATTTCAAATTCTGCCCTTGAAATGTCTGTAAAATGCTATAATTATGTGCTTCCATTCATATATAGATACTGCCCCAAGGTGACGTCCACAGCTTTGATTGATTAATTGTTTATTGTATCCATACTACAATGGGTAGTACACATCTGACATAACGTCAGGTTTGCAGCATGTGCCTCGAATCAATACAATGCAAAATTAAGTAATATTAGATACGTTTTAACAAAGTGAAGTGCAAAAGGTTTGTCGTACATGAGGATGCTTATAACATTTGCAATTATTGAGCGTGAATAAATTTACCTCACTTATAATGGATCAATTGTGAAACTTAAACTGCCTCTTCATGAGATTAATATAATTTATATATATAAAAGAAAAAAATCCAATTTCCCATCCTGCTCCTGCTGCTGCCCCTACTGCCCAGCCTCCTCCTATTGATGGTAATAACGGCGAATGGTCATATCAATAACAAGCATATTATTTTCAGCGATCAAGCCCAAAGAGTATAAGGCTCCCACAGCCCGTTTTGAAGGCACAACCACCGTGAAATCAGATTATACTCCTCACCCTGGTCACAAGAGGGAGCCTGCCTTCAGGCCACCAGTAAACCACCAGCCTTCTAAAGTCCAATTTGAGGGTTCAACAACTACGAGCGAGGCATATCGCGAGTGGCCAGCACAACAGATGGAGAAGCCAAGCTGGGCAAAGCAAAAGGCCTATGAGCCGACCCCTGATGCTAATCTCTATTCAAGCAGTTATCAGGTAACATTAGCAATTGTATTGCTCAATAATAATAATGACAATAATGTTCTTTTCATAAATGCAAGCACTAAGCAGGGAGTTAGAGTATTAGTACATAACTCTCTGATGCAAGACTAATAATGATGTATTCCCGTAGATTGTAAAAGTTTCCAGCTTGCAATAGGCAAAAAGCATAATCAGATAAAGCAGATACTGGGGGAAAACATGGGTTAGTGTGCTCTGCAATAGTATGGGGAGAGTCATCCTATCCGCTGCAGAACCTCTGATAATGTCTGGTTTTAATTCTTCTTTTCAGAGTGACTTTGTGCAACCAAAGAAATTCCAAAGAGTAAAGCCACTCAAACCAACGCCACAAGATAAGGATATTTTACATGGCCCTTCTAACTCAGATGTCCCAAAAGTCACACATTACATGGAGAAGTTTGTTCCTTGCAAATCTAACCCAGCAAAGTCCTTCAAGATGCACCAAGTCTATGAAACTCCAAAGGAGAAATTCACTGGTGAATCTGTATATCAAGTTAACTATACCGGTATGTAACATTCCTCTTGTCATTTTACCGAACAATTTCTTTGAAATCTTTGGAAGAGAAGAGTATATTATTGTAGAATGAAACTACATTTAATCGTATTATTAACTACAAGAGCACAGCAGGAATATTTATTGGATAATATACGTGAAGATATTCCATATCATAACCATGCCTGAGAAAGTAATTGAACAAAAAACGATACAAAATATCCCCCATACACCATTGTATGAATTCTCCAATGAATTGTTATTTCAGGTGAACGGGCTTCACCGGCTCAGGCAATTGTTCCGAACCAAAGACGCAACAGTGATGAAGCTCCGAGGTCCATAGACTTTGCAACTACTTACAAAGGAACGTATAAGGCAGAGAGACCTGCAAGTTGTCCAGCAAAAGAATTGATGACTGCATCAGATGAGTTTGGACACATTGGATTCCGTAATGGCCACCAGTACTATGTGCAAAGATCTCCGAGAAGGTTCAAGACGCCAAATAATATCGATCCCATATTCCCTGCTACACCAGAAAGCCAGAAATCAGATCGAGAGAGAAGCTCGTCCCGACCTTCCTCAGCCAGAAAGAGCCCCAGGTCTCCTTCAAAAACAGATCAGAGAGTCAGTACACGATCGTCTCGTCCTACAACTCCTAAACATCCAAATACACGACCAAGATCAGCAAAGAAACCTTCTCCCGAATCAAGCCCTAGGAAGCAAATTTCCCCTAGGTCACACAATGTCAATAACTCCAACAGCAACGCTGGAAAAGGTGCTAAGGCTGGGGAGAGCACTGCGAAATCAGTGCCCAAGAAACTACCTGTGTCTAAGCCAGTAACTCAGAACAGTACTGCAACTGCAGACAAGGGTAGCCCCAAACACAGCATTCCCAAGACAGTACCCAAAAAGGAACCAGCTAAACCTGAAGCCAAGTCAAATGGCTCAGATGTACCCCCTCCTATCAGACCTCCTAAGAAAGTTGAGAAACCAGCAGAGTCAAGCACGGGCACTGCAAAAAGTGTGCCAGTCCCTGCAAAAGAAGTAACTAGTAAAGTTACCCCAACTACTCAGGTTACAGGAACAACAAACACATCTTCAGTAAGCCAAGCAGTCCCAAAACCTGTGAGCAAACCATCTCCTCCAGTTACGATTGCTGCTACTACAACACAAAAGCCAACACCTGTTGTTGCTACTACTCCTAAGATCGCTGCTACCAGTTCCCAAGTACCTTTGAAACCATCACCTGTCTCCTCCACAGCGCCTGAACTTCCAGCCACAGGCTCTCCAGCAAAGACCAGTTTCTCTGAGATGCCTACCACAGTCACAACAAGTTCGGCAGCCCCGCAGTCAGTATCTGCACCAGCACCAGCTTCTGCACCTGCTCCTGCACCAACAGTAGCTCCTGCACCAGCAGCCGCTCCCGCACCTGCACCAGCTCCTGCACCATCTGTAGAGAAGCCTACTGGTATGGCACCGGTGGTTCCAAGTGCTTCAGTTGTTCCTGTTACCCCAGAGCCTATTGTTCCATCCAAGGCATCTGTAGCAGCTGCGGCTGTCCCTCTACCTAAGAGTGAACCTGCCAAGCCAGACCTTCCTACACCTAACTACACAGTTCAGGATTCTGCACCTAAAAGTGCTTTCACACCTGTGCAGCCTTCCTCGGCACCACTTAGCACAGTTACCCCAGCTCCTACACTAACAGCTAACACTACAGCTAAGAAGGAACCAGCCCTTCTGAATGATGCACCAGCAACGTCTACTGCACCAGCACCAGCAGTTGACCCCACTTCAGTCAAGGCACCTGCACCAGTGTTGCCTCCTGCACCGCCAGTAGAGCCAGTGCAGTTGTTGGACCTGTCAGCATTAGAGAACAAACTCCTGGCTAGCAAGACAACAACTCCAAAGGCACCAGAACCAGTACAGCTTGGAGACCAGATGCCAGTAATTGCGCCTCCACCTGCACCAGCACAGCCCGTGGTCCGCACAAGCGGAATTCAGCCTGAAACAAACCTTATGCAGTAATCATCACAGGCCTTATTATGGAAGACACTTGATTGCACCGTGTTATAACCCATGAATTACGATACTTGTTCACTGACAAAGTCAGCTTTCGTTTTGTGGCAGCACATTAGCCACAAAGACATAGATTTCACCATAATATTTCGTATCATTACCATCGTGAAGACATGATGTTATAGGGCAAAGCATTGGATCGATCACTATACATACAATTAATACCATTAGGATCTCTTTTATTTGTTCATTTACGACGCCTTCTTGCAGGACTTAGCAAAAACTACAAGAGAACAGCAGGGATACTTATTGCATAATTTACGTGAAGATATTCCATATTATAAATATGCTAAGGATTTACCATGCTCATTGAACTATAGAGCTTGTGCATTGTATAAATCCAACTTGGATAATGACATCTCTGTTGCGCCGTATACTACAAACAGATATTAAGATTACATGTTGTCATTTGTAGTAAACTTCGAGATGCACATGATTTTGCCAACACATTTTGTCTGTAAATAAATTTGTATAAAATATTTATTCTGATGTAAATCTTCTTATAGAGAGTTAGGGGTTTGAACATGAAAATAATTTTTGCATTCTAATCTTTATATGCATCTAATCTATCTGGCCGGGGTGTAATTCATTACTAAGAACATGGGAGTATTAGAAGAAATAACATCTAACATTTTATATAGTGATATTCATATAGGCTGGAAATCTTTTGATACCATGGAGTGCCAAAATATGTCTCTTTCCAGCCTTGTAGTAACTGCTGTAATTCCTTCGACTGGATTAAACCATTGTATTTGATGAATGTAATGGAACTTCTGCATCGTGAGAATATATTATAAAACCCACACTTTAACTGTTGTGGCTTCATAATGAGATAATAGTGGAAATGTAGACCTATACTGCAACGATGCTGGTTCTCAGCATTGCTAATGTCTTTCCCTCAATGGTCGCTTCTGTCTTGATATCAATCTGTGATTCTTTTAGTTTCGGTTCTCCTTCATTTCAGCCAGCAGTATTTCTGGTATTTTCGCCCAACTACGCTTCTTGCTGATCGCCTTCGTGGTGAGGCTGATCAATGTGATTGTTTCATTTCCAAGCTGTATGTCAATATCACTCGGTTAGTCATGTAGGGCACCAATAAAAATATAGTCACAAAAATATTAAACATGTCTTACTTATTCTCGTAATTGTGTGAAGTACATCTATCTCAACATCTGATTATCACTTTTCTGAGGCAAACATGAAAAAGAATTTTCACTTTTCCAAATCCACAAGAACTACGTCTCAAACACGAATTATAATTCAGTTAAATAGATGCGTGGTCATAAATATATTCATTAAAAGACCAGTTTGAAATAATACACATGAAAGTTGTTTTGATAGAGAAGGCACGTACGTTTCAAAATAAATGTCATTGTAGACGAAAAATCAATGCAGGCAAATGATCGGCAGCCACCTGGTGTCAAATCCAGGAACGACTAAAAGACGTCAGAAACTCAGCATTTGTTACCATTTGTGTGAAAGATCCTCAAGTCTTCCTTCATTCGGTTGTACTTATTCATTTCTATCTTTCTTCTAACTTGCTTGAGTATGAGTTTGTATCTATTTTAAACTCACGATTTCTCGAATGGTTGAAGTTCAAAGAGATGCTTTAGAAGGCAGAGCTCATGGTCTATGGGGCTCAATGAATCCTCAGATGCCTCAATGGGGGACTTGCATGTGCACCATCTTGGATTTGGATTCGCTTTGAATTATTGGAATTGTATGTTAAAGAATATCAACATTCACAAGTAAAGACTATAGAGTATTATGGATGTTATGTTTTTTTTGTTTAAATTAAAAGACAAACTTAATAGGCAAAGGGATTGACACTGTTAGTATAAGTCGTTATCTTTCCGATCATACATTTTCACAATCACTAGTACTTGCTATCTCCTCTAGCTACCTATTACTATCATAATTATTGACTAAACTTTTTCCCCATTTCTTATATTAAAGTTGCCATATAATATCATTTATTTCTCCATAGGTCAAACAAAATGGTGTACCGGTATTTCAGCTATGAATTGAATCTATCCCAGCATGCACTGTAGCAGACATGCGCAGTGGCACATACAAGTCCCCTATTGGGAGCGCCTTGAATAATGTCAACGACCCTTGCTTGGGTGACACAAATCCCCTGGAACACTAGGAAGGATTCATGGCAGGGTTGGTCTGGGTTAATCAGCCTACAGGCTGTGTCTGTTGAATACACCTGAGGTCATCAAGGCCACAGCGTGCACTTCAAAGTGTAACACCCCCACCCCCTCCCCAGACACACACACACACACACCTCCCACTGCCTCTACTACTAAGACAGACATTTAACTCTAAAGGTTAGTTTCTGTCCTGAGTCATACTATTTAACTAAACATACACACCTTTAAATCGTTTAAAGAGTAATGCATTGGAATTACTGCAAGTATTGTCAGGAGTGTTAAAGCTATTCCCAGCTACCATGAGATTATTTCATTCTCTGGTCCATAGCGCTGTAGAATACATTTGAATCTAGAAAATGAAGAAAAAATAGTATTTCCTCCATTTGTCATAAATTCATAGTTTTTTCTCAATTTAAAAAATTTTTTTTTCACCATTTTGCTGTTCTTCAACGGCAACTGAATAGTGCAATTTGTCAGCCTCTGGGTATACCCATCTAAGCAGTGCTTTCTTATAACATATTAAATTCCATCCAGGTTCCTACCTTTGGGAAGATGGCAGGGTGTCATATGTGATGTGTTACAGACAAATGAGTCACAAAATAGCAAAAATTGGATTTTGAGATATCATCATACTTGAAAAGATTAGATCAAGCCGTTTCTAATGATATTAAACAGTAAGACATCTAATAAGTTTTAAGTTTGATATTTTAATTTTTGAAAAACAAGTTTGCAATATTTCTATATATATAGTGGACATTTACTAGCAAAGTAGCTAAATATACTCCGTAAATGACCTTAGTAATTCATGGATTTAATAATACCGTCCTGAATGTTGGTACATGTATTCAAGCTGCAAACAGAATCCAGCACCCCAAAAATGAAAACATTCAAATAACGAGATCTTGTGAATAAAACACTTTGAATAATATCTATTTTGCGACTTGTGACTCATTTTCCTGTAACACATCACATATTGAAAGTAGTGGGATTCCGGTGTTCACCGAAATGAGGAGAGATGATTTGGTTTTGCACCAAGACGAACAGGCCCACCTCCTTCACTCTAAGCGCGGACCTCTTTTAATTACGGGAATTCGTTGGAAATTCCCCTTCATTTTCTGCGTAATCCTTTTCTGGCGTTATTTTGTAACTCCGTTATTTTGCAAGTGATAAAGCTAGATAGATCTCCTAATCCCCGGTGTGCGGTGGTGCGTTAAGAGTTGGCGCGTATGGCCGTGTGCGGCAGTGCGTGAAGGGGTGTGCGCTCACCCGTGACGGTGTGAGAAAGCAGAGAAAAAAAAGCTGAACATGCTTGGGTTCGATCTAAGAACCTTGGGATTCACAAGCGAGGGTGCTCACCACTACACCACAGAACCAGCTATGAATAAGTGCTACTATATGCTAATAGTGTGTGTGAGAGAGGGAGGAAGAGAGAGAGAGAAACAGAGAGAGAGAGAGAGAAACAGAGAGAGAAAGAGGGGTTGAGGCAGACAGGGAGATTGCAATTGAAAGAAAATAAGAAAGAGATGGGTGGGAAAGGAGAGGAAGAGCAGGGAATATTTAGTTTCGGGAATATATATTGAATATATCCAGGTATATGTGTGATGAGTTACAGGAAAATGTGTCACAATCTAAAAAAAACTCAAGAATATTGCTTTCCGTTTTAGATAGCTCATAACTCCCTCGATCTGAATATAAAAAATATCCTAGAATCCCATGAATGTCAGAAACACAGCCATGCTCTCAGATTTATTAACGCATGGTTAGTTCCTGCGTAAAAAAATAATTTCCGTCGGCCGCATCAAGTGGTTCGAAACGATTATTGTGGACACGTTTTTTTTTGTTTTTGCGATCATCGTTTTATTCCTTACACATAAACAGGTTTAAGCAAAATACATCTAGGATAAGATTACTTTAGAAACATGTTCTATGAAACGATATATCATAAATGACACTGGAGGATTCACCTCTTTAATTTTTCTATGCACTCTGAGATATCTTCCATTATACAGTTCCACATTTTTCTTTCGTCCCTCCTTTTTTCGCTTCTTCCTATATTTATTATTACCAAGGTTGCTCTCATTTTTAGCAGAGACCCTAATATTTAGTGTCTCTGTTTTTAGCTCGTGCATTATCGACAGCATGTTCATTTCATCATTATTAAATAATTTCTGTCTGTGTATATATGCTTTAACCTGGAGAAAAATCCAATTTATCACCTTGGTTTGGGGATTTATTTCTTCAATACCAAAGAGGATCTCTCTAACCGAAGGAGTTTTTCTATTCTTTTTTTACTTATTGTTCTTTCTCCGTTTTCTTCACATTGATATAATCTAGTTCGTAAATCCATTCTAGGATTGAAATCCATATTCTTCTTGTTTTTAAACAATTAACAAAGAAATGACTTAGTGTGTCGGCCAGAAGGTTTTGTCCCCTTTATGTGACTGTCCTCTCTATCAGGAGTCCTAAATGCTAGTCCTAGTATGGTGTGAGATAATTAGAGACACAATAGCAACTTATTTCATGCAACAGTGCTACAAGGGAATATGGATTCATATTCGCACCTAGTCATATAGAGAGAAAGCATGTATGGGAGGTGTTAATTAAGACAATGGCGTGGCAGGCCTTCCCATTTGGGCGCGCTTGACTGATTGCGTAATCCATACATTGCGTTATCCCAATGCCTCTTGCTGCGTAGAATTAATATTACGCAATCCACAAAATGCACTACGCAATTTCATACTATTTCTAGGGATATTTCTTAGCGTGTTCATATCAAGATCTTGTTGACTTTCGGATGGGCTGGAAATGAATAGACGATCAAGTTGAACATTTCATATTTGACGGAAATCTCAAAGTTAGCTGGCAATACTGATTAAGTGATAACGTTGATTAAGTGATTTAATGCTCCACTCATTTGTTTCAGTGGTTGATTGTCAGTATAAAGATACACCGACCTGTTCCGTCAACACATCGATCTTCCACAAATAAACCCGAGATAAGAATTGGAATAAAAGAGCTGTTCTCTTTGACATACATATTCGCTTAATTTACAACACTCTCTTTGTTTACATTCAGCTCCAAAGAATACTCCTTTGTGGAAAGACATTACCTTGTAACTGCCCTTAAAGACATTGACCCTAAAGTACAAAAATTCCCTTTGTGGTATTGAAGATCTCATGTGTCGTGACTGCTAGTAAGGTTCTATTCTGACATTCATAAAAGTTCTATACAGAGCTCACTGTAAAAGACCTTGTCAGCTAATGAATCCTCATCAATTTCTGGGAATAACATCTTACCCTTTTTATAATATTGATAATTGTGAAAACCGATTATTCAGATAGCGGTTTTGAAGCAAGAATTCCTTTATATTTATATTTAGGGGTTAATTATTAAAGCTGCATTACCATGCAGCTGATTCCCGTCGAAAAAATATATATCCGTGGTTTATCAATACACAGCCCATCGAAAGTGAGCAAAATGAATAATCGATGATTTGCCCTGCATATGTTCTTCATTGGCTGAAACCATCTTCCGAATTGAACATTTAGGTATACATACGTATTTCCCATTATTTTCAATGTGGCTCTTTTTCTTCTCCTTAAACTAAACAAATCATCGATGAAATTGAATGTTCTAGGGTAACGCTGCCTATACTATAGATAGGTATATGAAGAGACTAACAAAATGCACTATTGATTCTTTTTACCCCAAATTGCAAACAAAAAACCCCCCATAAAAATCGGGGTGGTGGCGGGGGGGGGGGGGGACTAATATAAAAGAAATCTGTACTGACATTCATACAAGTACACATATATATTCATGAAAAATATAGAGAATGCCTATTTCCTTAATTTACAATAATCATTTCTTTTTCATTCTACAGCGCTGTAAGCTCAAAGAAAGAAATAATCGAAAAAAATACTTGGGTCGATTTAGCAGCTTTAATAAGAAATAAATGTTTTCATGATTATCTGAGGAAACACATTCTGTCATGGTTTTTGTGGAGCTGGTCCTATTTACACGACAGCCCCGTTTCGAGTCCGCTTCTGAACATTGCTGGAGGAGTTGTCAGCTAGTTTCAATACCACTGCACAAATACAGTCGGATAATTAAAGAGAATTGTGACATCGGGTATTTCATCCTAATTGAAAGGGTCCAAAATTAAGCCAACCTATGAATATGTAAAAGAAGAATGTTCTAGGTGATAGCACTTGCAACTCAGTCTATATCACCCAGCCTTCTAACCACATGGAGATTGTTTGGTGTTTGTTGGCGGCTATTAGACAATTAAGAGAGTTAATTGTTCAATTATCAGTATAATTCTCTATGAGATGTATCATAATTAAGTATCCTCTCTGTGTAAGTATATTCAGTCCCTTTATTTTAATCAGGCATCATCAACAGCAGCTGCATTTGGCAAATTGTTTTTTATTATGACTGGAGATGATGGCAATTTGTATAGTAGTTAATATTGTACTACATCCAAACCAATTCTGGTCAGAAGAAAAATTTGAGGCACGTGAAAGACTATGATGCAGTTTTTTTTTAACAGAATCTTTTTTTCAACTAACAACATGCTTTGCGCGGTGTGATGAAATAACGGTTCCGTTCCTTACCTTATGTCGGCTTTTAGAATATTATATCTGATTTAATAAAGAATACAATTCTGAATTCGTGACGCCAAAACGCACTAACCACACACACCATGGATCTTTCCACAGCCATATATATAATGATACCACCAGGAAGTTATTTTTTGTTAAAAAGTCACCACACAAGCAACAAAGAGGACCAGGGTCAATGTGCACGTCTATTCTCAGAGAGAAGCTGTCTGTCGTTCCGCTCCGGTGTGCACAATATAAGTAGCGTGGCGCATGCGTCGGGCGTTTCTACAGTCCCGCTGCCACTATAGGACCATTCAGGATCCCCACCCGGACACGCACACACGTACCTTACCTTTACCACCCACTGGACCGGTCCCTCCCAAACATGGTAGGTGTACACATACCTATAGCATTAATCCGTATAACTTTCACTCGCTCTTCCTGCTACCTCTCTCTAGGCCTATATAATCCTGATCTTTCTCACTTTAGCTGTATGTCCTTGCTTTAATGGTTTGTATTCCTATCAGGTAGTTGTACTGAATAGAATAGTCGGATAACAACAACATCGATAGGTTTGTGGCATCGTGTGTATACATAGGAAATCGATCATTACCTATGCACTCTATCAGTATCAGGGTTAACGATGGGTGAAGGCGAATTGCTGTTGGGAATGATAAAACGAGTGACATCGGTATTTTTTCCACTCGAGACGGCCTCGGCCGTACGTCCTGAGTACACAAATCTGACAGCAGTTGCCATTTACACATTCACCTGGCCTTTTCTGGGGGGAACACCTGAGCGAAAAATAACCACAGGAGAGAGGCCTACGTGGAGGTGGGCTTGATCGAGACCGTTTGAATAACCAAACACGGCCTACTCTGTGAATCATGAGTAATCGCAATGGCACCTGCACAGAAACTTTCTGATCAGTTCTAGCTTAGCTTATCTTTGAAGGAAACAAGGATTTTTCCACTTTTAAATACGCACATGACCATGATGCTGGACGTCTTGTCACATGTGTTCGTGAATATGCAGTGTAAACGATACCCAAAGTTTATAAACAGGTCGAGGTATTTGGGTCAATCAATCCTATAGGTCTTATTCGTTGCCGGATCATATAGGGACATGCATGTATAGTCTGTCTATGTGTGGTTGCAATCGCTCGTCTGTATTTATCTATAGATAGTGTATTGTTTACACTGCCAATTACATCATTGCCACCCAACTTAACGATGGAAATTAATAAAATCTTCAGAAATCATGAATGTCTATAGGTAGTGTGACTGTGAATATCAATTCTGATATTATTATTATTGGGGGAAAGCTCGCCTTCACTTGCCCATGCTTAGATTGCTTTACAATCAATGACATGAGCGGATATATGTCCATCAATACCGTTATAATCTTCTTTAGCACCCGAACCATTGCAGATTATCTCGCCAAGACACATGTATGGATATTTACCCTTGGATTTTGGCATATTATCACAAGATTATACAATATTACTCACCAATCGATTGCAATTAACAACCTCCTCCAGACCCTATCTATAATTTCACTATGAATTTGAGAACTTATATCATCCTATCTTAGTTTTCCCTAATTTTCCTAATGTGTTTTGATAAACATTCATCATGCATACTCACTGAGAGTGGAATTGTGCCATGGGAGAGTAGAATTCTACCAGTCTGAATAATATCTATCGATTGTATTATATAGAAAAGGAACGCTGAAAATGCAACGCCTCTCTGTCCTGACTCCGTGTCTATGTTCGGGTCGGAGGTTAACTCAACCATGCTTTTGTTGTTAGCTGGAACAGAGTGCACTGGAACAGAGTGGTGGCACGTATATATATCTCAATTGGAAAATAGAATACAATCATCCCGATGCCATAACTTTTCATTAGTTGAGTGTTATCGATTTTATCTCCAGAGACGATTGGCAATGGTATAATTGATATCATGTCCTCCATCCCCATTGATTAGTTGCGATTAGCTGCTTGAGATCATAATTATAAATTATAATATATGGGTCAGATTTTCAGAAAATATACAATTGGCAGCTCTACACATTTAGTAAATTCTGCTAAATTAGGCTGCAATTTGGTCACTACTAGGTAAATTCGAGTATATTCGGCATTGCATTGATTCTAGCAATCTGTTTGACTAGGTTGAACTGTATTTGAACTTTATTTTCGTCTGAAATTTGGGTTATTTCAGAGAATTGGTGACAGTAAATTGTACATTTTCTGAAAATCTGACCCATATTATGTGATTCTTTGATACACCGCTCTTTGGAAGTTTTATTTACAAACTAACGTGTCTATACCTATAATTATGTAACTCAATTCTTGTCTTGAAAATTGGTTTGGGATATTATTCTGCAATATTTTCAACTATATGAATAACTATATGTTTAACTTCTGGGTTGGCCAAACTCTGCACGTATACACCTCCTCCCAAGAGTTCCGAGTATGTGTGATATTTGCGCTTGTGTGCTTGCTCATGGACAGCTGCTGCTAGCCCTTAAGCAAAACTTCGCTTGACCACGAGCTGAAAAAGATCTAAATCTGTTGGGAAAAAACTCTTTGTATACATACTCAGGATAGTTCTGTCAAAAACTATCATCTCCTGTCGCTTGCGAATAAATCTTTACTAAAAAGTTAACCTTCTTTGCGAAGTAAGGTCCACTTATATAAAGACATCATAATTATATGTCCTTTTTATTAGAATTACGGTTCATAAGAGCTAACATGAATTTTGCTGAGATAAATGGCCAACGGTGATTAATCATGAGATTGCACGAAGTGGGGATCGAGGACCTGTTTCTTCCTTAAGTAAATATTAGACTTGAACATGAATCGTCTGTTTAGTTGCATGTGTTCACTAATATCATCGGGAGTTTTAGCAGGTTATGAAACTCATGCATGCATCAATTCATATTCTATTGCAATTTTCCCATATATAGCTGCCATATATATGTATACGAGTTTCCAAATGCAGGAAAGGTTGGCGTAAGAACAAAGGCCACATTAAGAACTCAACTGATAGGCTATAATATATAGTGTGTTCCATGTCACTATTCAAAGTAGAAAGTGAAGTACCTCGAGCTGAAAAAACGTTTAAAGCAATGCATGACAATGTATGTGACCGTACAATAATAGTTCCTGGTCTTTCCATGCAATCGGTGCTTTGAACTGTTGATGTGTGATGTGAATACGTCGTGAGGTATATTTCCTGGTCGTGATATATTATCTGACGACTTCACCTGTATAATATATGTTTTAGACTTGACAACACATCTGCGTGGAGTGTGGTTATCAATTAGGAAGCGTTTGATAATTATAGACAGTTTCGGTAAATGTCTAGACCTAATTAGTAAAGATTTATTTTATTGCAGATATTACGATTTATTAAGTAAACCAGTGTCCAATGTTTGAATTGCTTTGGCAAAATTGCATGTTTTCCCTCATAAATCTTTGTTTTTTGCAATTCCTTTTATTACTTATATCCTGCCTTCTTGGCTCATACAATGCTAAGACATGTGAAAAATAGACATTGTTTAATATCGATGAGAAGACAGATTGGATGAACCTGGGATCATCTAAAACTAAACATTTTGTTACATAGAACTATAATGAAAACTTGCTTAGATATATATACGAACATGGTAATATCGGCGTAATGTCTGTTGATATGTATTATGAGATAAGATGAATTATTCTGCTATTGAGGATGTACATGGAAGAGCATGGGTGAAAATGCCTTGGTCTGTACTGTCCGACGGCTAGACATTAAGGGAGCCACAATCAATATTTATTAATATTTTTTTTTATTTTTTTTTCTATTTATTTATTAATATTCATTATAAATGATCAATATTTATTAACAGCTCATATATAACACTAGTTTACGGTATTAAATCTAGTTGTGCCTGCAGTTTTCACACCTCCCCCGGCTCTCGCGCACTAACCCATCGCTATACCTCAATCTCTATCACAAAATTGATTTATTTGACTATCGTTTCAGGATCAAGCACCAACCAAGCACCAAGTTAGAGGTGAGTACCTACAAGTGCACTTGCATGGGTGATATAGATCTTCAGGTCACTGAATAATTTAATTTGATCATTTTGCGCCCTTATTATTACGAATGCATGTTAGGAGTTCGGCCTGTTAGATGCGGGTTGGCGAGTGAAAGTGCTCCAATATTCCATCTAAACTAGCCCCGTATGCTATAAAGTTCTGTGATGAAAATTGTGCATGGATAGTAATACACCACTCTCGCATTACAGAATGTTTCATGCTCTTCGACAAAGGCGGAGAGGGAAAAATTCCAAGAGCAGACCTTGGGATGTGTTTAAGAAGTTTACGATGTAAACCAACAAATCGAGAAGTAGAAGAGATTGCACACAGTGTTTTAGGTAAACTCCTTCCCATAATATAATACTATACAGTGAGAGGAGGAATCGAGTCCAGTAAATATTAAATTACTAACTCCAAATTCCACCCACTATTTTGTTACATATACCGTTCGTTAACACAGAAGAATATTGAAAAATGAACATGTTACGTTATTCTAATTCCCCATAAAGAATACCAATGTTAAAAGAAAAGCGTTATTTGAATTGTAATTGTGCAATAAACATAAATATTTGTATTGCATCCCTTTATTTGGCCTCTCCTATACAGCATGGAAATAGAAGAGAATATAATTTTGAATGGCGTATATGAAAAGGTTTGCAAAAATAGATAAATTTTTAGCAATTAAAATCACTTGAATGCAGAAAGATATCATCGACCACGCCCATATTAAACTATTAAAAAGAAGAGTAGCATGCTTGTAATTACCATACCTCTCATGTATACGTTTTGATAGATATCTGTGATATCTTCATGCCTCAGCGTCTTAAAATATTTTGGGTGTTTTCCCGCATTCTAACCACAAAGCTTAAAAAATACGCATCAGTTGAATGACTCCATAGTATTAACTGGATATTAAGTTCCTGTTCAAACCTTGTAGTTACTACTGAAAGGAAGCATGTATGTTGACGATTATATCATTCTCAGGAAGTCGAAGTACATTCGGAGTATCAGAACTGGAAGGGTGTGTACAAAAAGCATTCAGTCTCCCACAGAAAACAGAGGAAGATTTCAATGAAGCACTTAAGGTAGGGAAAAATAGTTCCATCCTTCAAACTTCTCAAAAACTCTAATCGAATCGGGCGCCTTTAAGAGCGGTAAAACATCAAGACATTCAGGTGTTATGCCCCCCCCCCCCCTGCCAAAAAGAAGACATAGACTGGAAAGGGGTGACAGGATAGACTTACCGATTCAGGGGCAGGCCCCGGATAGGTGGATGGGACATTCACAGAAAAAATACAATTATTACAATTGTAATGTGAGCCTCACTTTATAATCTCTTACAGGCGCTCTTCAGCTAAGATTGAGTTGAGTTTAGAATCATTGTTCTGAGTCAAATCAAAAATGAATGTCGTATGGAAATGAATGGACGTGAATATTATAATACTCAGGGTACTTAATTGGCATGCCCAGTCTAGGTTCACAACTTCTCAGATCAGATAAGAATAGTATATCAGTGATTGGATGCCTACTGTGCGAATGGCTTTCCTGGCCCTGGAGTAGGCACCCTAATCGAATTATGGTGGTATTTTGTAGTTTGGAGCGAGATGCCTTCCCTCAGTTTAGAGGGACTCTCTTAAATCTGGGCCTAGACTGGGTAGTTTAGGGTGGCACCCTGGATATGAATAGTGATATTGGATAATTTAAATACTATATAAACTACTCTCTGCTTATATGTTTAATATGTTTGTTGGTTTAAACTAATTGAGGAAGGACATTTGTTAAACAGGTGTTCGACCGCGATAGCTCCGGAAGTTTGAGTGTACCAGAACTTCGTCATGTCCTAAGTAACCTCGGAGAAAAATTAATTGATCATGAAATGAACGAATTCCTTCAACATTGTGATGGGGAAGTTATATCTATAGACGGTAAGTAATGACTTGATGAATACCAATCAATACAGCACCTTATCAAGGTAAGTATCCACACCACCCACCACACCCCATAGAAAGGAATTTGTAGTTTTAATGTGAAATTTTCCATTAGTTTCATTTATTACTTTGAGGAGACCCCCACCCCCTCCATGAATAGAGGGGTTGATGCTATAATCTGACATACACACATGGTTAATGCCCTGCCATTATACATTAGCATAATTAAAGATATTAGAAATATGATATCAATATTGAATGAATGATAATTTATAATATTATGATTAGGTTGGTCAATTAAAGATATTAGACATATGATATCAATATTAAATGAATGATAATTAATAATATTATGATTAGGTTGGCCAATTAAAGATATTAGAAATATGATATCAATATTGAATGAATGATAATTAATGATATTATGATTAGGTTGGGCAAGTTTGCGTAATGTTACATATATATCATTGTCATTCTATATTGGCTGCAGATTTTACAGCCAAATTATTCGCTTCTGGCGGAGGAATGTAAGCCTGGGAAATACTCACACAGCAGCTGTACATACAGAGAGATTCAGACAATGGATGCAATTTGGTCAAACCATGATGTGCTAAACGTGGATATGTAGCACTACGGCTGTTCTGTTTATTATACACTAGACAGATTATTGTACTATTTATGAATACATTCTACGTACATAATATTCATGTACTGAGATGTCTTTTCACATTCCCATTCACACATTAAATGAATCGACATGCGACTTACTTTTATTATGGTAGGAATTTGTATTTGAACCGTTCAAACATCTTGGATTTGTGTTTTTCCGTCGCCTGTTACATGTTTATGAAATCCATTCCTTGGTTAGGTGTATTCCAAGTGGAAAGTTGGCGACACCAAAAGTGCTCAACAATGGTTTTGATTTTCGCTGTTTTTCAGAAAGAAATAATGATGTATTAAATATTCTCTTCACCCATGTTGCCCAAAATTCACGACGTAACGTATCAAGCCTCAATGTAATCTAGTTTCACATAGTGAGATTGTCTCAACCTAATATAGTTACACGTGGAATTATTGTCAGTCCTTTTGACATATGCAAAAGCCAGGTGCCTTTAGAACATTCATGTGGTTTTAAATACGGTCCAGGGTATCACCCCCACAATTCACACGAGTAGTCAGTTCTGCCTCCCATATGGATATTCTAGGATTATTACAAATAACAAATATCTCATTGAGCACACATATTGTATGCAACCGTTGACGAGTTATATGGACCCCACCGAGGTTCGATATGAATAAGAGCGAGCATGATTTTTTAAAGTATCAAGATTGATTGATAAACTGTTTATTTGTATATTGTGAAGCAAAGTATGAAGAGAGTGGGAAAATCCCACTTGGCTTGAATATCTCAAGGAAGTGATCCGCTGGTTAAATACCCATAATAGGAATTTGCGCTTACTTCAATAATTTTGTCCACGTATCGTTGCTGCTTAAATTCCTTAGTTTTTTCATTCACGCCCTGATAACCGTGCTGATAACTATGACAATATTACTAGCATGTCTCAAAACGTAACGACGGCGTAACGCCCATCATTTTTGCGTACATTATTATTTTTACTTCCGCATGCGTCTAAAAGTACATACTTTGTTTGTATCATCTTCCAATGAGATTTTCAATTTTTCACTACAGGAAAATGGTAATTGATGGCTCAAACATTAATTAATTGAAAGTGCCGACGTTGTTCATAATTGTACGGCTGGTTCCAAATGCAAAATCTGTTATTAATGGTTTATTGGTATCATTGATCTGAAGTTCAGCTCATGTTTGAAAAATACCCTCAGAGTCAGATAAGGTATATGTTCATGTGAATGTTAAAAAGAAGCCTTGTAATATCTCATAGATCTGTTCATTTAAGAAACAATTCTCAATTGTTCAAGACTGTTTTAATAATGCAGATTGTCCATACAGATTTCTATATATTTATAGCTAATAAATTATAAACAACAATTTTGTTATTCAGTTCTTTACATGTATTATATATTCGTTTTAAATGGAATGATACAGATTTCCAGTGCCTCCCCAGGAGGGATCCAATACAATCATGCTGATCACTATGCAGAATACCAGTTAACGAAACCAATGCATGTTTGTTTCTCGCGAATACATGCTATGATAGAGATACCACTAACAATAAACAAATTGATGCGGTCCTTGTACGACATGCACGTGTCCACCCTTTATCGCAGCGGTAAGTCATTGGTTGCTATGGTAAACAGATCTGGCGCGAATAGCCCTTGGCAACCTAAGGTATCAGTACACTCCTTCTTTAATTATATAATTAGCGCTTATAAATATTGGTATGTGTACATATATGAAGAGAAAGGGCATATATATCAATGGCGGTATTTAAGATAATCTGCACCTTTGATCTATAAATGATGTTATAAATTATGACGCGCAAGAAATTCAGTAGTCCTAGTTTTGCTTTCGTTAATAATCAAAACCACCGGTAGTAACAGTAGAAGACCACAGGCAATGGGCGATTTCCTAGCTTCGCAATGGAATGGTAATGGTATAAAAGTAATTACCACCGAGGCTTCGTTGAAGAAATGTGATCCACTAGTTCCAATATTCTGTATGCTGTCGCCTTTTTTAAAAAAAATAAATCAGTGAAACTAATAAGAGCTCGCAAATGATTTCGTCACTGCGTATTGCCGCTGAAAAACTTCATTTAATTAGCATTCAAGTCAGAGAAAAGCAGTACGTAATGCAAAAGTGTTAACCCCACCCCACCAATTTTGATTTAACTGTTTTCATATGTTGCCAAATTTGTCGCCTACTATTACAAAATTAGAAAAACGAATACAATATTAAGAAAACTGCATGCACGCTCAGTATCAGAATTTTTGCCATGCAATCATTCACTATAGACATGTATAGAGGGATGTTTCAACAATTTCAGCTTAGTTCTCTACCATTCAACTTCTATCCAGGGTATGAAACAATTTCCCCTTTTTAAAAAAAAAATGTCCTTTCATTCGATACCAAAAAGAAAGACTTAAAATGAGACATCAGTGGGAGAATTGGGGAATATTTACAGTCAACATACTCCGGCTATAACTTAAATACGTGTAGGGCTTTGAGCTGGGGCTTCAAGATTGGTGATTCAGCTGCTTTATGTTCTCACCACCAGAGGGAGACACGTAAAACCAACATACAAAGTGAATGCCGAATGAATACCAAATGTCAAACATGTACTGACTGCATTCCAATCAAGTTCAAAGGCTTATAAAAGCAGGAGTCGAACTGGGTCAAAAACGTAGGAAAAATGGTTTTATTATGTTGTTCTGGATTTAACTTCCAGGATGATATTATATAATATAATTATAGTATACTAACATTATATCGATTATAGTTGTATATTATATTTATTAGTGCAGTAGGCCTATGTTGAATGAATAGTATTTGATATTATTACGAGATACTTCATTCTCTCCTACATATCCTTGTCATATTATGTCATTCATCCCATTAAAATGTTTAAGGACAGTGCAAAGACCAATGCCAGATTCTGATTAATCAGGTTTTAAATCATTTGAATATTGGTTAAATTGCTGGACAGGTTATCACGAGCGTTGATCGAAATCATTGAAATGGGACTTGCTTTAATCAGCCTTTAACAATGGTCCATACATAAAAAAACGATACACAATATGTTGGAGGGCCTAAACGTAAGTTGTGCCCATGCGAGAAGTGCCCATGAGATGTAAATATTAACCATGACAATATCACAATGTCCACGTCGGAGTTTGGGTGTACGCTGGGTCAGAACATGGCCTCAGGCCAGGCTTTTGATTTGTGTGTATCATACGTGGTGTCATCACTAGTCAACACATCGTCCATGGTGTCCTCCTCATAGATAAAGCCTGGTAGGGACTAGAACATTAAACAATTTAGTCGTAATGATTCTTTAAGTCGTTTGTAATTCATTCAAACCATACATAACCTTACAGTTACACAACACAGCACATTACATATGTTGCTCTGCTCTTGTGTCAACTTCATTAGGAATTCTGTGCCCATCATATTTTTTTTCGTGTTGACTGTTGTAAAGGTTCACGAAATTCGTTTATTCAGTCGAGGCTCGCAGCCTCTCAGATCAGATTAAAATGGTAATGGCGCTAATGGCTTTCTCGGCCCTGGAGTAGGCGTCCTCATGAGATTCTAATGGCATTTTGCGGTTTGGAGCAATTGAGAGGCTTTCCCTCAGTTTGGAAGGACATTTTCAACTCTGAGCCTAGAGTGAATTGGCAATACCTTTTGATTTGGTTATTCATAGAAATCGCCGTAGGGGCGATTGACTCCCTGGTTGTAAATCATCAGAAACGAATACATTCTAGCAGGAGAACAGGACTCCGGGTGCAATCTCTCACAGCTAATTATCGAGCATCGCACTGCGGCCCATCAAAGAGCAAAGTTTAATTAGTATTTATTTGGTGACATTTGAATGTGATACATGTGATATAAGCCGATAAGATCCCCGCGTTCCATATAAATATTTTTGCCTAAACTTGTTCAAGAACAGTCCAGCATGCGTGTTTTCCTGTTATTTCTAACTGACAGACGGCGAGTGATAAAGAGTAAACTCAGGTTCACCTTTTAATACATATGTGATAATTTACATCGTGAAGGTGGGCGCCAGACAGTGGAAGGCGGTCTGGTATACGCAGGCTAGGTATTTAAGTCAATGCGTCCTAGAAGTTGCGCTCGTTTATTTATGTTGTTATAAACCTCATCTCCAGCTCTCTCCTCTGCTGTTTTGACAGCATATCTTAAGTCAACAATAGCATTCCCTGCGAGGAGATCACAAAATTATCCCCATCTCGGCCATAAACTCGATACGATATTGACATGTATGGGCCCCATAAAGGTGCAGAATTAATGACAAAGATGAGAGTAGATCAGTTAGGGGGTGTAGTCAAAACAAATAACACAGAGGTCGCAAGAAAATATGTGTTGCTCCCGAAACAGGTCCCCTCTCTCCATCCATTTTTTTTTATCTCGGTTCCCCCTTGTGTTTCCCAGGCAGTTCAAACGCTTATCAGCCACTCCAGGGTTAGAGTCTGGGGATGTTGTAGACGGATACCTGATATTGCTGAGTGGGAGGAGGATCCAACGGTTGCTCATCTGACGAGTCTTTATTCAACTGTTAAGCTTTACATAGAACAATCTCTACCAGATGGCCGCCGATTCAATTCGCGTTTATCAGAGAGAACATGGGCTTTTTACTAAGAGAAAAAATTGCATCGACTTGTTAATTCTACAATATAGCCCCTGGGTTTATGGTAAAAAGATGGGTTAGAATACCAATGTGTATAGTCGTGGTTCTAATCATAGACTTCTTCATAGTATAAACTCTAACGAGAGGGCTCCCAGTCCTACTTGACGATCATAAAGATATCCGGTTGTTGGTCTTGCACTATATCTCCTCATAATTATCGTAGTGTTCTGATAAAGCATAAGATACACAATTTCCCGCTGTTTTTAAAAGAAAAACTTTCTCATATACTTTCGTGGTGACTGAATCTTTGCATAGAGCTCCCTTGGGGTGCAGCTATTGCGTAATTGCAAGGCACTAATTTACATAAATGAAAACTGTAGGTGTTTTGTCCTAAGGCATCGATGGAAATTATGCGAATGTTCACACAAGTTTAACGGTCTCTCAACTCACGACAATTTTATACCCTTTAATCATACACTTGTATGATCATACATTCATAAATGAATTAAGCATGTGACTGAATATACCATGTCAATAGTGTATGCATGTATACAGGCCATAAGCAAATATAATATGCTTAATTGTTTTATTGCACTATTTGTCAAATTATAGGGAGCATGAATATGGAAATGGGTTTGTCTGCTTTCACGAAAACACACATTGAATGAAGACCTGAATACTCTGCTATTTATAGAGATAGAGAAAGAAGCCCACTTGGCAACTTTTCTTCCCAAAGTTACACCCCTTTCCTGCACCAAGGGACTTTTCCCTTTTGTTTATGTCATCAATCAACACAGTCAGGTTCAGAAGGCAGTTGTGGTCACCTAAGTTTCAGGGAGTCATTAACACTTTAGCCTTAGTTTTAGCCTTGCGGTTAAGCTTATCGCTGGATGTGGTATCGAGGAATTCGGGTGTCTGGACCTAACTGAACAATTGCTTCCCTTTTCGCCGCAGTTATGTCAAAGAACCCACTGAAAAAAATATTGAATCCCCGCCGACAGTGTTTCGCGGGTGTACAGATGTTGAAGCCTGTTTTCCAAATCAATTTTGTGGCGACACGTTTCTCCGCGATGTTCCTTTGCCTACCTACCTCCTATTTTCACTTTAAAACACTACTACTTGTCCGCATGTCACTCAGCACCCCGATAACGATCAACCTTTTTATGGGAAAAAATGGAGACCTCTCGCTCAAGATTGAGTCCAACTATAGAACTCATGTTCAAATCCGTCGCAAAAGGAACAACTGCATAATATCCGTGCATACCAGTTTTCTCCTGAGGCAAATGCCAAAATGTCATCGACTGAACGACGTCAGGTTGAACAAAACTAATTTGTAATATTCGAAATATCATAAAATAACATAGAATGCTTACCGATAACATACTCTACCAAAGGAAATGTTCTAGGATAGGATTCAACGGCCTGATGTGTTAGTCATAATACAAAACAAAACAAATTTATACTATCAATTTGTTTGGTTAAATGACAGTTGATTATAGAGACCATTCAGCTAAAGCTACATTGCAATATCGCGTGGGGAAGTCTGCCATTCCATCCATATTTACAGTAAATCATCTACCTTGTGCTATTTTTATTCCAGATTTTGATCATTCATCATTAAGGACAATGATACACAAGAGAGAAGTCGTGTTCACTTCATTTAAAGGACGAGGCATGTCGCCTTGGTCGTTGAATGATTGATTGATAAACTCCTGACCTTTCAACTATTGGCACATGTTCCTCCATGGTGTTATAGGCAGATCATTTTTCTTTGTCTACGCAGGCAGTGGCCCTCTATCCTTCAATCATGAATTGAAGATTTAAATTTTGATATAAATATTCGGATAATTAGGCCTATGTTTTATTGACTGACTAAGGGAAAATAATATTATTCTATTGCAACATATTTTGCCATGGTATTTTTGTACCGTTCATTTAGATGGTCTAGACTGTATAGGTATCATTTTCTGCTCTATGTAAGGATGTCATAACGGTATCTAAATGAATACCAAACCTCTCCTCTTGATGAGAAGGAAATTGTTATATCAAAGAATACCTGTAACATGAGTCATGAAATCAAACACCAAGTATACAAAAACAAGCTTTTCTAACGATTCAAACTTATTCAGTCTTACCGATTTAGCAACCGAAAATAAAGAGAGATATATGTATGCGCACAAAAACATGATTGGTCTGAGATTAGGTTTTGCTGCGGTATGATCGTCATGGTGGTAGTTTGTCATCATTCCATAACACACTGATTATTACTTTGGCCCTTATTTTCTCCAGAACAATCATATTTCATTTGGAGGAATCAATTCGGATATAAGTTATGGAAGGGTCAGTGTGCCAACATAGGAATCATATATGTACCCATCGAGAAATGTAACCAGTAGGAACTGTCATGTTTCTTTCGAGTAACTACCAAACTGTATTCCCTAACAAAAAACCCTTGGTTCCCCTCATTTTACCGACTTCCTGGGGGACGATTGTGGATGAATGTGATGGGAAGAAGGTGTGGTTACCCAGATGTTCATCATATTTCACTTGCAGTTGGATTTCTTGGTGACAATATTTCACATTCATAAGGCAGGTCATGATGGCATCTAAAAATTCCAATTTTCTGCATGCGTGAACAATCGGGGTACATCAACATTATAACCCACAATAAAGTAGGTGGGTACGACTAATCAGGGCGTGCGACCGTGGTGCATCTGCATTATTTATAAATATAATAGACCAGTGTTTTATCTGTTGTGTGAAGAAGACAGGGACAAGTCTAGGGAATCCGCGCACAGACAGCAGTTCAACATACACCACCACCACCACCGTCCCTACCACCGCGCCTCACACACTCCCACTCCATTCCAAACCGTTGGCGCGCACGTACCATACTAAGTTCTGGAGCATTACCTATAATATTTCACATCCAACTGTGAAACGCCTTGCACTTCTTCTCCCACACCCAACATACAGTCAAGATGGTAAGTGTTTTATCTCTTTATCAGAAGCATATTAAGGACATTTGAAACAGTTGTCATGGGTTTGCCAAGTAAGTCATTTCCAGATTTCGATAAGTGTGCTAAGTACTAGCGCATTGTTCTTAAGCAAACCCAGAATGTATCAGTTTGGATAGATTTCTTGGCGGAACCGTAAACTGGTTAAGAAAAGTGTCGCTTTGGATCAAATATTAGCCTAAAGTAACCCCAGTATATTCTAGCCTTTATCTAAGCTTGTTCCTATACAATAAATATCATGTCGACAAGTCCACTGGGTAACATACATGTGAGAAGCTATCAAAGGTGTGCTGCACGCACTCGGCTTTCTCTACACATGTACATGGGATTCGAAGTATAAGCTCGCTTTCCCAGACTTGTAATCGCGATATAATATATAAATATATTCACCATAATGATCATCCAAAGGACACCAGAAGAATATATTATCGGCCAACTCGTTACATGCTTCTATTGGGCGCTTTGGTGACCAAAAAAACGTCGAGATAAAAGGGAGAGCGCGATAATGTATTGTGTGAATTGCTTTCTGGTACATATCCTCTAGGAATGGAGTAAAAATGCAATTTTCTCTGACAAGCGGGCCTAGGTTCACTGAAGATTGCTTATAAAAAGACACCCTCGTGCGAATTGCTTGCAAATACTTCCCTTGGGATACCACCTTTTTAATTTTTAACTTCATTCACAAAGGTGATTGAAACGTCGCTCAAATATCCAAATGTTCATATGATTACATACACAACATCAAAGGCATTATTGGACCACAAATTGAACAAAAAACCTCATAGTAAAAGATAAAACCAATTATTTATGGCACTTTGCAAACTAATTTCTATAGATTAGCGATGTGTAGTAGCATAGAACTATAACTCATAGTTATGTGGTATAGTGATATGTACATGATATCCATGAGGTACACTACATAAAATTCAGCATTCGAAATGGGGTAATGTAATGAATTTATAATATTAAGACTATCAATTAGGGAGCTATGAAAACCCTCCAATTATGAGTTGCTGCCCTAATTCGTCTGTAATTGAACTGACAATTAAGGTTTTACATACATATATCTGATATTGACACTGCATAGCTTTTGATCTCCGACTGCATGGCTATAATTGGCTTATGACAAAGGCTCTGCTGGTCTATCTTTATGTTGATAGTTTGTCCTGTCATAACTGTACTCAGTGTACCGAGATAACTCCAACATTTTCTGAAAAACAAAAATGTTTGTGACAACATCTGGCGAACAGGCGATTTCCACCACCCCCGCTTTATCGCCCTTAACAACCATCTTCGCTATAAAGACATACAATCTTTTTGTCATAATTCATTTTTGGATCACTGGAAATCCTAGAACGTCAAGTGGTCTTGGTGTTAAAAAATGCACGAAATGAGTCACTGTCTGGCTGGGCGAATATTTATTACCCATAGAAATGCACGCCACAATGATTTTTGTGGTCACAGCTTTTTTTCACTTTTGTTTGGTGTCCTCCTTACTCCGAGCTATAGTTGGAACAATAATTAAACTTTGCTCGAGGCGAAAATCTTTGAGTTTTTCAATGCACAAGCGTTTGCTGAGCCAAGTGTTTTTGTATTTTTTTTCCGGCCATGGGTTAGAGGTCCATATATTTCCCAGACCGTAATCCGGTAGAGCTTTTCAAAGGGATAAGTAGCAATTGTATTCACTCTAAATGGATGAGCCTAACGCAAAGTTAGTTATCCAAATTCCACTCTAAATTTGTATTAAGATTCTAAATTCTGCAGCAGCTATTCATAGAATATAACCAGTGGGAGCTAACGCATACATTAATACCCCTGACGCAAAACAGAAGCACCCCCGGCCTTTTTATATCACTGAAGCGCTTCAGCTATAGGATGGGGTGAAAAGGAATGTTAAACTTAAATCCCACTGAACATCTACTCTTACCTCCTCTAAGAAAGCAGGAAATATTCGTTGGTTTTCGTAAGTAAACCTGACGGCAGCTCTTCCCACTATAACCAAACGGATGTATGGTACGTGTAAATGCGGTGATAAATGGCAAAAGGTTATTGTCTAGACTGAGGGCCATGTTGGAAGTATTTATGTGACGCCTGAAATCACCGAATCTGTTTCTTCATCGAGTACTTAATACATTTCGATATGTCATGCAATAGAATTTCTAGACTCTTCTTCGCAATAGGAGTCCCTATAACTCACTGATTGTCCTTGAAATGCTTTCTTATGCTGGTTCATATCATCATAAAATTAAACTGCTCTTTAAGTTTCAACCTCGAAGTCTAAACTAAAGAGTCTTGACAGCGTTCCTATTGTCTTGTCTGACCATCAACTTCAGTTACATAGTTTTAACTAAGTGCAAGCTGAGTGGTAGTACATGGTAGTAGTTGATATAGACCACATAGACATCTCTCAATCAGAACCAGAGGGCTTGAGCCTTGCGGACGTTGTCAGAAAGCTGTTCTCAACACTACAAAGGTCTAGTGTAAGCATGACCCAAAAGAATGTTTTTCTGTGAGTGTGAGATTGAATCCTTCTCAAACACTAGGCAGTCAATGCTAGATATGGTTAAAAGGGGGACGTGCATTGACTTCCGATACCCATACTCCTCCCTGAAACTAGGTATGGAAAGCAGGGCATGAATGCAGCTTTTCATATACTACAAATAAACCTTATGTCCCCAGGCTCCTGTTCAGAATTGTTAATATCCTAGTAGCAGTGACACGAACCGCATGTCATATCAGTTGTCAAAGACAGCACACACGTGAAGAAATATATTTTAGCCTTCACAAATGGCTCTTTTGATTTTTTAATTTTATTTATAAGCATTGCTGATAAGAATTGTATTCTATAGGAAAAATGTGTAGAGATATACTAGGATATCATAGAAAGATTCTAAGAATAAACAGGGGAATAGCCTATACATATCAAAATAGCCACGCGTTTACGAAAGCCCGCCCCTTGTATAGCTATTCACGTATTTTAATGGTAACATTTTGTTTTTTGCGTCTGCGATTCATCCGGTTACTCGATATGCACAGATATAACAGGATATAATAGAACTCTTCCAATAACAAAGCAGGGGAATTTACATTTCTTAATTCCCATGGCAAGCATGATGTCATGATTGTCATGCCATTTCTGAGGTCCCACACTTCCCTAGGTTGGGAATCGAAAATGAAATTAAGACAAAATAATTGTTTATACTACTACCCTGTGTCAGAATAGGTACGATCCCATCATATTCTGCACGATTTCCAGTATGCTTCTCTATGTATGTAACTGAAAGCGAATGGAACCCAACAAGAATAATCAGAGAAACTTGGTGCGGGCTACAAATGTATATCAGGGCCCATAGAAAGCTATAAAAGTAAGGAATACCTCTGCCGCGATATATTGGCCCGTACTATAGCTTGTTACGATCAAAAGTGCGGTATGTTACAAGCGTTGATAAAAATTGCTAGGTAACCTATTTGATGGAATTGCAAAGCGGTGGGTGTTATCAAGTTGAACTTTGCTCGTCTATATAACTAAGTTTGTATTAACACTATGACCGACTCGGAAACCAGGTCATGTCTTAAACCACAGGGAATGGCTGATTCACTCAGAAAGTAGTTCCTATGCAAGCACAAGCATAAAAAACCGGGCTCCAGCGATAAACATAAACTCGGGGCAAAAGCACTGTAGAGGAAAGTGTAGGATTTAACTGTTCTGAACGCCGTCGTGCGTGTTTCGCCCACCTCTCGTCATTGGATCTTCCACGTGTGTTATACTCAGTCAGAAGTAAAACAGTCCACCCAAGCAAACTTTTAGCTAGTATTCGCCAACGGGTCTCATTGCATTGGAATTCGCCTGTATTTGCGAATAGCTGCAGCTGCATGTACCCTTATACTTTAGGGCACCCTGAAAAGTTTCCCTACTTTGAAACTTAAATAACTCTAGGAGTAGGAGCTCAAGGTGTACTTGATACATTTTCAAAAAAAATACCAGAATGAGAATGCTCAGTATTGAGTCTTTGTTTATTTCGTTTTGTATATCCAGTTTTTTTCTATTTGATATATATATATGTCCTATAACTATAACAGGAGCGGTCGGTCCTGGTTTCAATGATGTAACATTAGCATAGATAAATATTTTGGAAATATAATGATATTAATATTACACGGGTGATAATTGATAAACAATAATATTGTGATTAGGTTGAGAATATTACGTAATAATACATTACATAACACCTAAATCTAGCCTTGAAACACTTTTGCAGAAAGATCCGTCATATAATGTTTTTTTATCAGATTTCCTTGAGAGGACTTGTAACAAAGCTACCGTGTGCAAGTCCTGTTCCAAATGCTGGTGGATTTTTATACACACTTGTGTCCCTGATACGAACGTTGTTACATCGGATCTCTGTCTTTCTCGTCAGTCTTGGTTCAATATTTAACTTCTATGTCTATATGTCGTACGTGATATCTTCCTCCGGCTGACTTTATGATTTTATCTCCACGCTCGGCGTCGTTCAATTTCGATTTAAGGGAACATTTCGTGACTGTGATACCTGCATACCATTATTCCTTTTTTAAAGATCACTGGTATCTGATTCCACTTTAGTGGAACTTTTACACAAATCCTAATAACAATTGTTTGCCTTGTATTTATAGTATATAGATCATTAGGGGGCCTACATCTCTAATCAATACCCATAGCCTACCCATTCAGGGGACTTATTGGAGCTCATTAATGTGCTCAAATTTGTTTTCTGGGGTAGTAGAGAAAGAGAAGCTACCCTAGGAACATCTGCGTGTCTCATGGTTCCCGATCACCACGATGCCTTGGGGGCAGCACTCAACCATTGAGTAAACTTGTTCTATAGTTCTTAACTGGACACGGGTGGAGGTGAGGGGAGGGAGGACCAGCTAGGACCACTCCTTTAGGTAATGAGGCCCGCCATCCTGATACATACTGTTATACATGAACGCCATTACAGCCATTACAGTGTTCTGGATGATCGCCATTAGGCCTGTAATGTCATTCATGATGATAAGACAAGGGGAGCTGTCCCCCAAATCTGAGTTCCTCCATCCTATCCCAGCTGTTGTTTTCATGAGGAGGTGACAGATTTCGAGAGGTTTAATGGAATTCCGTCTTCCACCCTTCCCAATCAAAGAAATGTCCCCGCAACGCGGGTATCATGTTACCAACTATAGAGGCAGGGCACTTGGCCCACCACGTGCTCACCAGGAGATCTATGGGGACCCCTGGCGGACAGCCGGCACATTACATATTGGGCAGTAAGGAAATGTGCTACTAGGTGGCAGCTCTGTGGTTCCCTCTTGGGTTTATAATAACTCGAACGTCGTTCAACAAATATAAAAAGGCCATTCCTCACCAGGGAGGTATATGACAGCTCCTGTTTATTGTAGCCATGCACGATAGTAGTCCATTGTTTTGTAACTCTGTGTTTGGTTAGGGGTGCCTTCATATTTCCAAGGATGGACAACTGGAAAATCGAAATTTGATTGAATATTATAATACAGAACATGCATGGTGTGTGTGCCCCCCCCCCCCCACCCCTACACACACTCAGGGGTCAAATGTGTAGCCTACCCCTTTTTTGTGGCAAAACGCGAACATTTGTATGTCTCTTTTTATGATTTTGAAGGAGTCTTGTATAACAAATTGCCATTTTCCATGCTATTCTATGCCAAGGTGTGCCACAAAATGGGTCATATAATCCCCTGGCATTAAAAATATCCCCTTTTATTATAGTATTTCGCGGAGTTCAGTTGCAAAATTCATACCTTTATTTCTAATTTTGCGATCCTTGGATGTATGTAAAAAATTACCCTTTTTCCCGCAAAATTGGGAACGATCATGAGCACACATTTGTCCCCTGTGTGTGAGTTGCGGCGTGGGGGGGGGGGGGAGGGGGGAGGTGTGCAACGCACCATAGATTGGCAACATATGTATAATAGTTTAGTATGATCCCCGATTTTCGTATTTTATTTGGGCCCAATAAAATTCATGGCTTACAGAGAAAATATGACAAAACAAGTTTAGCCTTTTGTAAATTCTCATTTAAAATTCCGAAGGAGCGATGTATGTATGACTATGTTGTTTTTGTTCTTATGCTTGTAAGCGGAGAGGAGTGGCGAGATGCTTTCTACATGGTTCACTGGCCTATTGATTTGGTTAGATCCTGAAAAAGCTATCGCCCAATGTGGGGCTCGAACCCACGACCCCGAGATTAAGAGTCTCGTGCTCTACCGACTGAGCTAACCGGGCGTTCTTACAATAGCTAAGGTCACTATGTCGATTGGATGTCATTTTTAAATGTAATTGCGGATTTCTATGACTTACATAGGTATGATCATTTGGTTGGATTATCAAAGTTATGTATTCATTAGATTATTTGATATTTGCAAATATAGTTTGAGTGGAATTGAGTCGCTGTACCAGTACCACGCTGTTGGCGTGACACATTTAAACTATTTATAGTACACCATTAATCCTTCAGGGTATTGATTACTGACATAATCATCTGGGACATATTGGAAGAAATTCAAGCAAACTTTCCCAAAATCGAGAGCTCAGTGATATGTGTCACTTTAAATGTATCATTTGCATTTTCGGATAGACGGATACACGGATAGTTATTTTGAAGACAAATGCTCAGAACTGGCGCCACATAGGCCTATATCCGACCCATGCAATTTATTTTGTAATTCTTTTAATAGGAAGGTATACATATTGCCAAGCTTTTTGGCAGTAGTGCGCGCTTATTTGGCCCCCAGCTACCAACAATTATGTATAAAGTCACAATGTCGGCGCAGAAAAATCACCATAGTTACTTATGATTTATGGCTTAAATACTAGAAACGTATGTAGCTTTCGGTCATGCAAACAGTTAATGTCGTCAGTGTGCCAAAATGTAGGTTCATATATTGACAGAAATGTACATAAACCCGAGAGAGACGAGAATAAAATAAAATAATGCAAAATTGATTTCCGACCACTTTTCCTGTAGCTCTTATAACACCTCTTGCAATACTGATTTAATTTCCTACGATAAAGTGTTAGTAGTTTTTCTAAGAATATGATCTTAAAGCAGGAAGAAATAATGTTTAGTAACGAACCAAATTGATACCAATGGTTTTCAAGTGGTCATATAAGTACGGGACTCATTCACCCATGATGTTCACTACCCAACGTTCATAAAATGGCGTTGATAAAATTCTTATTCAGGTTTAGAATTGAATACAACAGAAAAATGCATTTTTTTTCGGATTGAACAGATATTCCCACGCATTGTCGGCACTCTTGTCAATATCAATTACAGCTCTAATCTTACAAATTGTTCAATATGTGAATGTATACTTACAATCAATGGTAATTGCCATGCTACTATTTTACCAGACTATCATGTAATGGGCATGGCCACCTTTTAACCTACTATATTGACAGCAGCTGTTTCCGTAGATGCTCCCATGCATTCTCACGATAACTTTTAATTGTGTGGTGCAACCAACTGTTTTCCGACTCAATAATAATTTTATTTACAATTATATATATACTGTAACAGCCTAGGTTCAGAGTCTCTCAGATCAGATAAAAATGGAATGTCAATGATTGGACACCTATTGCGCTAATGGCTTTCCCGGGCCTGGTATAGGCGTCCTAATGGGACTTTAATGTGATGTTGTGGTTTGGAGCGAGAGGCTTTTCCTCAGTTTGGGGGGACTCTCTCAAGTATAAGCCTATAGACTGACAAGTGGAAAGCAATCGGACAGTATTCGTGAATTATATGGTAAATTCATTAGGAACATGATGTTATTATGGTGTATATTCATACTCATGGAAGGTGATAACCGAAATTACCATATACGTACACGTGTACAAGCAACGAGACTAGGGGAACTAGTCTCGTTGGTACAAGTATATATAGAACTTAGATAATCCAGAGAATATACGTATACATAGCTCTGGATAATCTATGTAGACCTCAACTAATGTATGGCTAATTAGAAGACTGAACATGCTTAGATGCTTGTTCTAATGATGATCTGATACATTAAGTGATTTAGTGATATTCGTCCACACTGAAAAGGAGGAGAAACATTAGCAAGAAGACAATTAAATGAGTTAATGACAGCGCATGAAAACAACCATCTATATAAGGTCATATGTCTTTTTTAACTAATTTGTTTAAAATTGTGGTCAATATATAATATATAAATGTTTTTTTAAAGTGTATAGCAACAAGTAACTGGTAATCAACTCCCATTTATTTCGTGTACGGTATATCTTAAAGTAGCATTCCTGCCTATATCAACATAAATGCATTTTCCTTAATTCATTCTTTATTTGATCTAGTAGACTAGGAGAGTTAAATACTGAATATGAATGGTCTTCATGTATTCTTGTTTTTTTCTCTCGAAATTTTCATTAATCGAAATAGCCAAAGATTTTTCTATCCTTAGCACACATCACTCTTTCATCATTTGTAATGTTGATCAACCGCGTGAATTAAACAGTGAGGGTATATCATCTGTCAAATCATTATTTTTATACGAATACAGGCACTAGTAGAACCGGTGGAGCCTACATGCCAATTTTCAGATAACCAAGAGGTATCTGCATGTATTCAAAAATGGTTTTCACAAATTTTCAATTCGGAATTCCATGAATTCTCCGGATTATATGTAAGACAGGAATAATGTGAATGGTACGAGTTCTACGCTCGTCTTGAAGCACTTATTCATATCGACTCCGGACACGTTATGTTTTATACAGTGAATAAGGATTCAGGATGGGTAGGTAATCCTATAAATAGAACTCCTATAGATCTGCATCCTTTCCTAAATATTCTGAACAATTACATTGCCCGTGGCTTGGTTAGATTCTAGAATCTAACGCAGTTTGAGGCACAGGATGGAGGATATCGCCTATTTTTCTCAGTTTTTTAAAAGAAATATTTTATACACTTCCTTTAAGCACATTGTTCCTATCTAGACGGCACACATATATTATATTCGCGCAATCTATTATATTATTTAGGTGAATGCAATTTAGGTGATCATATAAATAATAGGTAGATTCCATGCAACAACTATATGAGTAAAGAGGAAGTACTGTTTTTATTTTTCGGGAGTCAGACAAAGCAATAAATTTGATGTTGATATTGAGTCTGTATCTAGGTGGAAAACATCTATGATCGATTGCATATCAATAGCGGACTGCCATTTTATGATGCAATTATACTTCTTTTATTAAACAACATTTTATTTAGGAATTGTTTCTACAGCAATCTCTGTACCTGAGCATTTCTCACCATGCCCTGAAACAAATTACAACAATAATTGGTGTATGTGGGCTGGCATTATACATATTGAAATCAATTATAGTTATTTTTTATGTAAACTAAAGGAAAATTAAGTGAAAGTTAAATAGACATACTGCTATGGATGAAGATATGAAACTTGAGCAAGATGAGTATGATGAGGTGATGATATAGTATGTATACATACAATGTATTACAAAGGTGGTTTTCATAAATTTTAAATTCAGAATTCCGTGAATTCTCCGTATTATATGTAAGGCAGGAACAACAAACTATACAAGGTGGGTGAGTGGTGAGACTTATTATTTTATTATTAGTTTCATAATTATCAATTATCAACTCATCCGCATTTCTTACATTTTACAGTTGTTCAGGACACCACTCCGCTGTTGTTCACAGAAAGGATCGACTATACTCTATAGCCCCTTAATTCCGATCATATCCTGTTTTCTGTACTTTTGCTTGATCAGGGAAATTCTCTTTCATGTTATGCATTCCACACTGGATCCTTCATTGTAATTATTTGATGTCTAAATTGTTTAACTTTACTTAACAAATATTTTTTGGTGTTCGTCTTTTTACATTGATGACCAGTCTTTAGACAAATTAAGAAACCCCAACACTCACCGACCTTTTAACATAAAAACAACGATAGTGGGTCTACAGTCTAAAAACATAACCGATATGTTTGAAAGAATGTCACAGTCTAGGCTCAGAGTTAAGAGAGTCCCTCCAAACAGAGGGAAAGCCTCTCGCTCCAAACCGTAACATGCCATTATAACCCCATTAGGACGCCCACTCTAGGGTCAGAAAAGCCATTAACACAGTAGGCGTCCAATCACTGACATACCATTCTTATCTGATCTGAGAGGCTGTAAGCCTAGACTGAACATGGCATATATGCCACTGAATATGTCCGATCAATCTGGGGCCACAATTATCCCCGGCAATTATCACTCACAGTTGAATTTGGCGTGACAAACCTCAATAATATAAGTCAATCATGGTGGCGAGATGCATCTGGCTGAGGCATAATCACCCATGCACCAGAGACAGGGTTTGGGGCATATAACTCATAATTATTTTCCAAAAAACACAAGTCACTGAGCCAGTACTACACCTCCTACTGCATGGTGCATCGATATATTTATATAAGGTTACCAATTATCTCCTATGACATCTTGTTTCTGGAAACAAGTTTGTTTAGAAAAGGATTCTTGTGTTACGTCTTACTCATGTAATGCTGCTATTGAAGGAAAATATTTAGTTTCCGCCTGTGCGGTGTGCATGTGGTTGTAGCGGCAAAGTGCACTGAGCTACCACATAGGCTAGTAGTAGCATAGTGGCAAGTGGTGATGGTCGGAGCATTTATAAAACCACGGACGCTTCGCATATTCTGCCAGAGACGAGGCGACCACCATCAATGCTGAGATCTAGAAGAAGTAGTGGATTTCTCTGAACTAACAACCCGACGAGGAGACTGCATCGGATTAGGATAATTAAAACTCCTCTCTCATATCCACTCTCTGGTATTTACTTAGGATCACTCAGCGAAAAACAGCAAAAATGAATAACTACATGGAGTACGAGGTAGGCTTGGCAGTTGTGTTTGTCCAGACGCTTAATTTTGTAATCCTATTAGCACATTGGCGTGTTCCAATTCATCTGGGAAGACGGTAGCTAAGGATAAAAGTCATATTACTCATAATACTGAGAAGTAGATTTAGTTTTGACTCTAAATGAAGAATTCAATGAGTGGCATGGATCAAAATCAATATTATAGATTTGAATAATTGACCGCTTGTATTGTTTACTATGCCTATATGGTTTCATGCAGTTCAATTTTAATTTTTCACAGCTGCCATACACTGGTGATACTAATGCAAACATATATATCATGTGCATATCGAAAAAAGTATTCTGTATAATGGTTCATACTGCATTAAAGTTAAACGCAAATTATGTCCACCTTTCCCATGGGGGCTAGCTGCGCCATATGACATGATAGTTTAAATACAGGCAACGGGAGCTGAAAACTTCAAATACTTGACATTGGCTGCGTGTCGTTTACTCGGTAGACAAAATATCATGTCAACTTGTGTTTTGTAACTTGTCACTTCGTATGAAGCTTAGTGGCCAAGTGATCGTTGACTTTAAGTATGCCCTCTTCTCTTTTTGTTAGCGCCTTAAGTATTATAGGAGTATACATCAGTGTCTTCACTCTTCTAAAGCTGTTTTTCTTCATCTGGAAAACAACGAACTATGGCCTGCTTTATTAGTTTAAATTGCTAAATTGCTAAGCGAATGAGAACACTTATTACAGAGGAATGTTGCTTGATTTTGGTGGGATGTCATGATTTCGTTAACGATCATGGAAATGTCGTGAAGACATTCAAAACATTGTGTGTTGAAGTTTTAATTCAGCACATAGAGTTGGAGCAATCAGTTAACTCTTATCATAACCTGATCTAGTTCTAGAGATCACCTTATCTTCAGGAGGTAAACACTAGCTGTGGTCATAGTTTTTGGTATGATTGTAATATACACCACACTCAAGATGAGTGTGCTGTATAGAAGATAACTTGCTTAACATATTCATTATTCTAATTTAATTATGAGACAATCATTCTATCATAAAGGTATCGGTGGTGCCAAAGTTGTTCCTCTGAGTGTTCGTGCCTTTGGTTCTAATAATCGTACTAAGGTTAGTCCGCCTTGGCCTCAACGTTCTTGGCTCAGTACAACAAGGCTTGGGTGGGAGTGGATCTGTGTAGTACTTACTATACTTGAGGTACCTGTTTCATGCCTTCGGCTAGCATATGGGGGAAAACTAAGAATAGGAAGCCCACTTTCCCTCAGCTGGAATACATTTCACCATGGAAATGTGCAACGTGTCTGAGAAACTTTCCCTGTATTGAGGCTGCGGAGGAGGAGGAGGCAATATGGTGACCTCTGTGTTTTAGCATACAGCCAAAAGGTCAGATCTATTGGCACCCTGTCCATCACGACCTATTCATTATTTTCAGTTTTGTTTGCCTAATCTTTACACCAGGCCGTCGCATCCTTCTTTTGGCTATCGCATGCTTTGCGTTGATCTGCCTGGGGGATTAAACCATTTAAATGGGCAATTTCGAATAATGATTAAGCAAGGTATATTAAGGATCAAAGCGCTCCTTGGATGGCTAGCTCAACAGAGGCCTGTTGAACATGAATTTGGATGCCTTGTAACATGATTTGACATCCTTAATAAGAACACCTGTAGAATAATTATGCTGCCCGAATATCTATATTATCAGGGGCTTGATATCCTATTCATTATAAAGACTTTCTTGTTCTTAATTCGTGTTGAAAATGTACATAGTCATATAGATGCTTAAGCTTTAACTTCTAAAGTTCCCTTTCCATCCTTAAATAAGGGATTTGTTATTTGCCCACAGCATAATATTGAAAGTCCGTCTAACAGAGTGTGATAAAAGAGGGCATATAATGGAGGGACCTAACTTCCCAGAATTGGCATAGTTTTGGGTTGCCGTATTTCATGAGCTGGTGATTTGAGCCCCTATTATGTGCTTATCATGGCTACCTACTTGGCACTAGTTCCCTGACAGCCAAAAAACTACCATAAAACCTGGGAAACAAAAGCAGATCAGAATCATAGCTTCAAAGAAGAAATTTCTGCCAAGAACTCATTTGAACGATTCATTCTTTAAGAACCTTTCGCAACTCAATTCAACAAGCATTCCTCCCCTGGTGAAACTGAAAGGGGAGCTTTGAATAATGTGGCTTGTAAATATTTGATTTAAATCAAGGGTTGTTGAGGAAATGAGATACTAATACAAGGGCTTTCTTGAATTGTATACATGTGTACCATTTGTGTAATGTTAAACCTGACAGTTATGAAAGTACGGTGCGTGAATAGGAGAGGAGAGTGAAATGTCTGGGCTTGGAATTGTACTTTTCACACATTCTTAAACATGTTCTCATGCAATGCACATTTATGGCCCCTGCCCTCAATATTTTATAATAATATACAACACGCAGGCATCCGTATGATCTAGGTCACGCACACAAGCAAACATTAATGTATCGCGAAAATTATATGAATTTTATGTTCTCAGGAACACATTTATCTTCATCATGTAAGGCAGTATGGATGTCATATATCAGGGCTAAATGTATGGTGTGTCCATTTTGATGTACACCCTCATTTTTACTTGTATTCTCAGTAATGCAAACAATAGAACTACCCTGGCACAGTAGCTCTGTACATCCAGAGTGTTATCGCAGGGAGGAAAAAAGTGTATAGGGATCTCACTTCATGAGCATTGGATATCTCGAAATGTTTATTTAAATATATTGCGTCGCCCCGAGTAAAGAGCATGTGTCACAGAGTGGATTCGTAAAGCGTGATAGCAAAAGTACTTTTCGACAAAGAAGAAATATCATCCATGCAAGTAATCCGGAATGTGAGAAACATTAGAACCGCTTAGTACAACAAAGGGACTTGTTTGAGAAAACACACATTTTTCACATAACTGACGTATGCGGTTGTCAGTTTACATAGATGCATTCACGATAACTAGAAAAAGACAAATTGATATCTCCCTGCACTTGAATCGTGCTGATATATAGGAAATATCTATGGGTATATGATGCGCTATTTGTTTTCTGAATTCTATTTTTGACTTTTCCTGTTTCGTGGTAAATGTCTTCAAATGAACGACAAGATGAAACACAGAGGAAAACTTCCTATATACGGATATAATATTTTAATGTTTTAACCACATGAAATGGACCACAGTGACTACCGGTATTCAAGCGGGAAATGCACTTGTGAGTCATGTATATCGGAAATAACATTCCATCGTTGCCCTGGCAGTCGAAACAATATTACATTGGTTAATGAATACGATATTATACTTTGTTGCCCAGAGCTAAAGGTTAAACATTCTAAAGGGCTCTCCTTTCTGTGCGATTATATATCTCCCCTGTATACACATTTCTTTTTTATAGCATCTTCTCCTCTTTCTGACTGTCTAGTAAAATGATAGTTGTCCAGAATAATAGGAACTTATTTTGTCTCTGATTGGGACCTACATAATTTGCTCGTTCTTTTCTGTGGCTTTCCCACATAAAAGAATGCTTCATGACACATGGCCCTGCTATTTCCAAAAATATGCCTTCCATGAAATGGTACATGTCCCCTTTCAAGGAAGTTTTGTTCAAGGCATTCGCCCCCTTTCCAATTTAACTTGTCCAACTGACAGAAAGGGCTTATTGGAATGTGGGGGACGACTAATAGCCTTTCCTTGAATGAAATAATGAACACTTTGAGCAGCATACTTTGCGTTGGCGGGAGGTTATCTTTAAGACATAGAGAAAGTCATCGCAAGAAAGAGGGCTATTTTATTTTCCCAGCCATGCATGTCGGATGAATCGTTATTGGTCATACGAGGCGCGGATTGAACCCTTTAAATCATCGGAGCTAATTGACTCAAGATACAAAATATTCGGGGTGTGTAGGTGTAGCGCAGATGTCCTTACCATTGTGATCATTCGTACATACCGTAATATATACCCCTCAGACAGTAACTTAACAATGGATGTTCTTGCAAGGATAGCCACAAGAAATATGAGTGTCCACATAGACTGATATACTCTTTTGGCATTCTTTCAAAGTGAGACGGTCGAAGTGAAGCGAAGTAACAATGCGTGCAGTCCTTTCGTCCTGCTGTGGTTTCCTGATTAAGTTTTTTCTCATGAAGATTAACTTATTTTAGATTACTTTTGAAGGTATGCCCCTATGCTTCTCCGTTCACACTCAGAACAAATGTACCTATATTTCTCGACGTATAGTTAGACAATTCTAAATGGAAAATACCTGGCACTGTTCAATGTTTGATCACTTTTAGCGTTGTTCTCTAAGAGTTGGCACAATGGGTGATATATGATTTGACAGCTGTTTTGTTCGAGCTGAGGGGAGCACTCAAAACAAATTCCCCAAAGCTCTGTGCCAAGTATAATTCAATTTAGCACAATAGTGTAACCAATTTGCCCTTTTCTAAGGCGGTTATAACTACCAATTTGATTAGTTAAAAAGCAATGTAATTGATACCCACTCATCAAGTATACTTTATATATAATAGATTCCTGATGTAAACTGAATATCAGATGAAATGAATTGCCTGATATAAAAACGATTTCCAACACTAATTTTCTGAGTAAATTACCTGGAAAGAAAACGCATTAAATCCCTCTTTTTATTCTCTCTCTCTCTGGCATATCAATTTATTTGGCTCTCAGTCAGCAAGACTAAAAATATATATCTTGCCATGTAAAATAAGAAGCAGGTATATGGTTTGTTTAAAAAGGTGAGCCTTAGGCTTAGTCATAACGGCCAAAAACTAGGCCTTTGTGCCATCAGGTGTTTCTTACATTCAACATAGCTGGGTGCTGTAGGTTTTGTTCTGAACCAGAGGCAGTTTCCAAAAGTCCGCATGTACACTCTGACCCCAGCGACCCTTGTTGCACCTAGCCCAACGTTTGGAACGAATGATCCCACGAAGGTCAGATCTATAAACTCTGCCTTGTATACCAATTACATTCTGGTGATCACTTCTAATTTGACTATTCTACATCTTCGAAAACTCATAGTAATTGTATGTATGACCGTTATAGTTGTTTTTCTGCAGAAGGCCCTGGGGTATAGACACATGTACTTTTATACTTGCCAATCTTCTTGGATAAAAATTATGGCAATATAAATCTTCTTAATTGGATCAAAAAAGATATCCACTTAATGCAATTCTCAAAGAGTTCTACTGTTAACTTGCTAAACACGTTCTTTATTTTGCGTTTAGACGTTGACTTATTGGAGTAGATATTTCTGAAGAGACTATAATAATAATCTATTTTGACCCCGTTTAAAAGTTGACATATCTTTAGTTCAAGAAAGCATATGTCATGACTTTTCTGACTTCCAATTATTTAGGGAACAATGAGCTTGTATTCCGGAGGAACGAGGTTATGGGAAACTTCAACTCCGGGAAACCATTCTATGAACAGGTGCCCATGCAGTGAGACAGGCAAATGGGAATAGATTGATTCGAACTTGATACATCGGAATTGTTCAACAGTATCACGACAGGGCTTACAGAAATGCAAATAGAAGTACCTGATGCTTCCAAGCTCAGACAATATGTACAAATCGTGTAATCTTATTTTCAAACTGTAAAAGGACGATCGAGTTCAAAAATAATTGTCCTGTCAACTGAAACGTATTCAGCTGAAATGAATCAATCATCCTCCCATATTGACAGTTTATCCAGAAGTTATAACAGTTTGATCCAACTCTTTGTGCCTTTTCAAAAGTTCGTGGTATACCCGGCCCAAACCCATTTTGTAAGGTAAATGACCTCTTATTGAAAATGCAAATATAAGCCTATTGGATTGACCTCTCAACTGTCACTTCCCATGTCAGAGGATCCGTTTACTGTGATGATCGTATGATCTCACTTTATTGAATCAGTTTGAATACCAAGTGGGGCTATAGACTATAGCTTACACAGCAGTAGTGTAGTATAGGCAGTGGGCGAGCTTGCTGTTTACATTGCTCCTCCTCCGCCCATTCTATTTACAAAGGCTGACCTAGAATCGGCACTGTACATGTCTAGTGATATAGCGTGCCTCCTCTTGTCTCACACGTGGACTTCTTGGTGGTGATCATGAAAAGACTCCCTGCTTCATCGTATTCAAGATATCTCTACTTTTTGTGTATGTATATAATGCCCTTACATTGAACATTCCAACGATGTATATATATGTAAAGTAGCCCTATGTTACTGCATTCAATGTGTAAAGATTAATATCAATAATAACAATAATAATTGTAAAATCCATTATGACAGTTGATATTTTTTGTCTGTTTAAAGAAATTACTACAATCAAATGTCGGTCATACATTACATCGTAATCAGAACAATACTAACGTTAGTTTTGTATACAACCTTCAGTTGATGCTATAATAATACTTCGACACTTGAGAAATCATTGGAGAATGTACCGGTAGTCCCTTTATTGCTAAAAATTGCATTGACATTTCTATAGTATAAATCATATCCATGTAATTGAAGTGAGGGTTCTTCATAAATACGTAACGTAATTAAGGAAAGGAACTTTGTATTATTTCATTTTTTTTTTCAATTTAAAAAGATAAAAGTGACCAGGTACAAATATATTCAAGAGTTCCTAGCATGCCCTTTCACTATATGCTACTATTTATATCAACATCAGAAAGAAACGAGCCGATACGTTACGCGATGAATAGATAGATGCTTACTTGATTAACGACATCTTACATTAATCAAATATTGTCGATTTTCACATGCCCAGGATAATTGTGATTGCAATATTATTTATGATTTAATCACATGTTCCTATTCATTACACAATTACCACCCCTATTCATATGAACACTCTAATAATTACACCCCTATAGTGTGCTACCCATATAAAAATATCGTCTGCTCTGATTTACTCCACGTGAACTGTGAACTTGAGCAATAAATCTTGCATATCTTCTATTCCCCAGGGAGTGGTGAATTAAATTAATCCCCTCTCTATGAATCTGGAAATATACAGCTGCGTATATTATATATGCAGACACATATGCAATGTGAAATGCACCGACTCTTGGCAACAAATTGACTCCACAGTATACGTACACAGCCAAGAGGTTTCCATGCAGACACGAGCATGAACAACTTGGTAAATTTTGTAAGAATCAAATGTAGCCTTTACAATTTAAAAGGAAGGTGATAGTGAGTATCAGGAAAACTCTTAGGAATTGCTACAGGCATAAGTAGGGTGATTTATATGGGGGTATCTAGTTCAATGTTCTGTCATCCATATTGTTACGGGGCGTTTCCCTTTTAGATCCTCGCTATTCATTGCTTCATACTAGGGTGGTCTGAATTGGCTTTTGTAAGAGTTTGGAGAGTGAAAACTGTGAAGTTCTAATGATGATATCATTGGACGGTAAGCAGGAGTAAGATTAAAAGCGTCATGGGGCTTCCTACATGCATCAAGGTGTGAAACATTATAAAGGTTGACACTCAAACTTAGAGAATAAGATGAATAGGCAAGGTAAGAGAGCCTCCAAATAAAATGTTTCCACACCTAAATTATTTCAGAAGTCTTTATAAATACCAAGATTCCTCGGAGCCAGCCAGGCAGGGAACATATCGTTTGACAATACCGATGATATCCTTTAAAAAAAAGAAGACTGAAATATGAAGTGAAATGTAATACACGTTTTTGTAATTATTACTACTAAAGGACAGCAGGTGGCAGGGGGAATTCTCAATGGATGTGAGAAGTGTTTACCTTTCATGCAACACATTTAAAAGTGTGTTAATGGGTAACCTCAGGGTATTTCGCATTAAAAAAAAGTGGGATCAGGTTGATACCATATTGAAACAGTCTAGGCCCACATCCTCTCAAATGAGATAATAATGGTATGTCAGTGATTGGACGGCTACTGCGCTAATGGCTTTCCTGGCCCTGGCCTAGGCATCCTAATGGTGTTTAACTTAATGGCATTTTGCGGTCTGGAGCGAGTCTTTCCCTCAGTTTTGAGGTAATCTTTCAGCTTTGAGCATAGACTGAAAAAATATATATTACAGTTTCAGAGTGTCGGTGGGTAGTGAAATAAATAATCTTTTTTTATTTAAAAGAAAATGCAGTAGTATATAACCTTTTATTGCCTTAATCTAAACGTAGTAATGGCGGCGTCTGCTTTGAACTTGTAACAGCTTAAATTTAAACTAGCATTGTATTGCATTACGGATATATTCATGATTGCGAGGAGCTGCCATATGTTCCAAAATTTTACCAAGCATTTATTTAGAATTCCTAAATGAGTCGCTACTTAACATTCGGCCTAGATCACGTATCATCACGAAGATCTATCATTCATGTCCCAGGTTTAACATCAAGTGAGGTCGCAGGACCAACAATGAGCTGACTTGTGGAGCCATCAATCTCTCAGAATAGAAATGTTTCCCCACTCTTTAGAATAATGTTTCAAATTGATAAATTGAAAACTCAGATAGAGCAGTAGGAACTATGCTAATGGTAGATATAGTGCAAAATACATGCCTACCATACATCAGACAAAAGGGAGACATTCCTGTGTCAAATATATATGATTATAGGTTCAATTCCGCCTCGGGCGCTTTTCCATATGTCAATAAATAGTATGACCTGATGACAGCGCAATATGATAATGGTTCATTTGGGTAATAGGTGTCAATTGTGAGCTTGATTTGTCAGTCCTGCTGCTAAACCATTGTATAACCAGCAACCCATCGACATAGAAATAAATCTATTTGAAAATGTAATATTTCCATGAGGTAGATGTCACACAAATCTGGTACCCGAGAGAGCTCATGCACAATATCTAAGATGTATTATGGTGATTTGTACTGACTATCAATTTTTGTTCTCTTTTTCATAGCCTCGTGGAGTAAACCCAGACAGACTCTTGGGTAAGTAAAATTGTCCAGATCTATTACAATCTGAACCTACATAAATAAAGTGACGCTCTAAAGTTGTCGGATCACCTTTGTGCCTTAAGGGCATGTCCTGGCCAGGCGTTGTGCCCCTTTAAACTTTCGAACGATTTTATTTTTACAATTTTATGCATCAACATGCGAACACGAATCAAGAAAATAGATGAACAAATAAAGAATGACTCTTTCATTCGAAAGTTATTTTGGATCGAATCTTATACTTATACCCTTCAAAAGAAACTTGTGGAACTTTGCGAAAAGCTGTTTAATAGCGTTTAGTTCTTCACTTTTTCTTATGTCATGACCTAATCCATCACCATCCATCTTCCACGCGTGTCCTACGATTTCACACATTCCTGTTTCAGAATACAGAGATGCATTCCAAGTATTCGATGCCGACAACGATGGAGTCATCTCTATACAAGAACTGAGAAACATGATGCTCAACTTCGGACAAGAGGCAGAGGAAAAGGAGATCAATGCTATCATGAAAGTGGCTGATACTAACCGTGAGTATTGGTAACATATTTATCTGAAATAATGGTTCGATAAATTACACACATGGTAGAATAACGAGGGGTGTCACTGTGAAACATTTTAACGACGGTCTTCCACTACAATTTAAGACCCCAGCGATTGATTGCGATCATTTAGGGCTCAACATTCATGATTGCGAGGAGCTGCCATATGTTCCAAAATTTTACCAAGCATTTATTTAAAAGCCATTCCTAAAATTTTAATGAGTCGCTACTTAACATTCGGCCTAGATCACGTATCATCACGAAGATCTATCACTACGTCGCAAGGCCTAGCGATTGCATACGAGTGGCGATATCTCTCCATTTCAATAACAATCATTCCAAGTATGGAAGATATAATCAGACATATCATATGGATATGGCAGATATAATCGATAAAACGTTATCAGTAGCTTATCTCTCTCTCCGTCAAGTCATCTTGTTTTTAAACGCTTTGAATCACTTTAGGTGACGGAGCGATCGATTTCCAAGAATTCTGTGATGTTATGGAGAAGTATGGAGCTACTGACCTTCAAGAGCAACTCAAAGAGGCATTCTTGCTCTTCGACAGGGATGGTTCTGGAGCCATAAGTGCAGATGAAATCAAGGTACATCCAAATGTTCCAATAATGAAATTCAAAGATATCTATTAATTCATAAGTTCTAAACCATTACTTACTTCAATGTCACATCTACGTAAATTTGTCTGTTTTCGCAACTAATTTTCCTTAATCTTTCAACTGTTGAACTTGTAGTATATTTATCTTGGATTCTTGTGTAGTCTTTAATAGAGCATTTTCCAATAGAGGATTTTCTTAAATGCATTTGGTGACTTCGGACCTGCATATATATATAGTATAACAAGTCTTAGCTACCTAAAGTTTCTTTCAGTTTCAATTCTTTTGTCGGACATTTTCAAGGCTGAATTCTAGCTTTTGTAGTGGCTTTGGTTCTTGATAAAATGTTTTTACGGGATGTTGTTCCTGGGCTTGACACCTGCACTATACCACCACCTACCTGCTATTAATCCATTATTTTCCCCTTTTACTCGTGGATCATTGCATTGCGTTGCAACGGCCAGAATTTCTTTTCAAAGGGTATCATGAGGAAGCTTGGAGAGAGATTAACGGACGAGGAAGTTGATGAAATTGTTAGGGAAATCGATCTTGATGGTGACGGCGAAATAGACTTTGATGGTAAGTAATTTGAATGAGAAATCACGTGTGGCATCGTCTTTTATTCCCCCCAATATTTTATCATTTTACCCTACCCGTTTACATGGAAACCAAGCTCAAGTAATAAAGAAATATCTGGCGGAGGTTTCCTGCAAAGAAGCACAATCATGTTCCAATACATATGAGGCATACATATACAATCTATTTCCCACACACATTCAATTAAATCAGTAAACGAACAATATTCTGCGTTTGGTTTTAATAGCACATTTAAAGCATTTCGGAGTACGTCCGCATTCTGAATAACTCGATAATTCAAATGGTCTAAATTTATTGTGATAATTATGTACTTTTTCCCACGCGGCAATGGCTCTTCCTGCCCTATTCTTTTCAATAAATTTATGAATGTTCAGTACAGTTTTTGTTATGTTATCCAGTAGTTAAATGCTCTTCCTAGGTATGTCGTTGCTTGATGTAATTAGTCCACCAAATCACTTTCAATCTTTCATTCTTCTATTTCAGAATTCCGCAAAATCTTCATGAAGAAGAAATAGAAAACCACAAGCCTTCGTTTATAACCTTTTCAGGATACATATAAACATTCTTTCAGAAGTATATATAATAGCATTTCTTCTAGGGCTTCCCGAAGTTTTCTAGTTTACTAATTTTGATCGCTCGTCTTCCAGTTTTACTTGTGTAAAGTCGCGCCATGTGTGCACTGCCATTGGGCTATCATCCATGAGCCCCATTTTGGAGTTATATTTCTCGTCCAGAAACCAAGGTGGCGCCACATTCACTACAGTCTTTCAATGTAGAGTACCATTAACATTACACTGACAAAAACGTGGGGCCTTTTATTACAAAAGCGCTGCTTAGCAAATGTAAGTGATAATAAAGAGTTTAACATGAGACGTAACATAATGTTACTACGTACACCATGAAGGCCTAACTGGCCATACAACGCGAATCTGATTTAAGAGATTCTATTCACATTTCATTGTCATAATTTATGAGTTTCCAAGACATTGTAAACACGTTTATCTTAGTCTTGGCTGTTTGTTTCACGTGTAATGTGTATGAGCTTGCCGCGGTGTTGGCTCTGTCAGCTTAATAGTTAATCGGATTAATTATAATTGGATTAATTATTCAAGAATCGTTAATATGTAGTTTTTTCTTTAGTTGTTTTTTCAGCTTTAAAAGCTTCGCATTTTGTCATATATATGTTTGTACTTATGTCCTGTGTCTGAAGCAAGGGAAACCTAGCTTCCATTGCTCTGCGATGTTTCTGTCATGTACCATTAATCTGTACGTCCTCTAATGTCGTCAATAAAAATTCAAAACGAATGATAATGACATTGGAATGATATATGTTTCTTTGTTGGTTGTTGTCTTCATTGTCCTGTTCCAACTCGCAGAGATTACACCTGTTGAATACAGGTCTTTATTTTATTAGTGATATATTTATATAAAAAAAGTAATATCAAGTCGGGGGTAAATTATTTGCGGGGAGGCAATCTTCAAATGTGCTGTCAATTGATGTCCACATTACAAGGAATTTCGACGTATGTTACCTAGATTTAATCGGACTATGCATCTACACAGACAATGATGTAAATACAAACTAATTAAAGCACTAATAGCAATCAGTCACTGAAAAGACAATAGTAAAATCAAGAACATCCTTTTATTAAAAACAAAGTAAACCTTTTTCCGTAAACGCAAGTAGTCTTCCATCGATGGTGCTATGCAATTTACCAAACTTTACACCAATGAACCAAATACATGCGACTGGTAATAGCAGATGAACGATGTGAATTATTACATTGCACTATTTTCAATGAATAAAATGACATCTCAAATTAACACGTGTTCGGTTTTTCCTCTGTCTATTGATGCTTCATCACAGTCAGTTTTGAATTGATCAAAGCATATTTTTTCCAATTCATTTATATTCTTATAGATTTGAATACTGAAATTGAAGAAAAGGTAGCAATTCCTCTTTTTTTCATGAATTCGTGCCTCTTTCCCGAAATTTTCATTTGTTCTGTTCTACATCCAGTGGCAAATTTTGGGTAGTTTAGGTAGTATAGTCCTATCATAACATTTTCAATCTCATCGTGGATTCCATAAATTGATCATATGAAAGAGCTATTTGAAAGCAATGAGATTCTGGTGTACACTGAAATGAATAATTTGGAAGATGATTAAGTTTTGCACAAAGAAGAACATGCTCAATGTATTTAATATTCTATCTTGGTGACTCGATCTTTTACGAAAATTAGATGGTAGGCTAATACAGTTTTAATAACAAAGATTACAGATGACCCTAACAAGCAGCATACTACTACTTCATTGATGTAGATAGTTATCGTAAGCTCTCGTTTAATATAGGCCTAACCCAGAGATCAATACATATTTTCGCATATTTCCCATTATATCAGAGCTATAGTTCTGATATAGTGGGAAATTTAGGACTTGAACACCTCCATCTGTGTAGAAGAAATCGCTCAACCCATGTAAAAAATTGGGAGACCAATAAAAGTATATGAAATTAAATCAATAACTATTCTGACTTGGCGAAAGATTAGCTTGCATGCCCAACGTAGTTTATGTAATATTACAAACATTCTCTATGCAATCTAGTATAATATTAATATGCCAACGTCAAAATGGTTCTCAAGTGACACACGGTGAGGACATCTTGTGGCAAAATTTCGGAATACAAACTGTCTAGTGTCGAGGCTATGTACCTCCCTGATAAAATACATTAGTTACCTGTCTGATTAACACCAAGGTTATACCATCACTCTGTATACCTGTACCAGGAATAAATACATCTTTAAACTTCATTAATTCGTAACCTTTTGTGTTACACTAGTTGTAACTCTACCATGAGAACGTTTCTCTATCACAATCCGATTCAAGATAATCATATTTCCAGATAATAAAATTTAGCTTTTGGCCACTGTTCGATATACTTGGATTTTCGAATGATCATGTTGAAATATTCAGTTTATTGTAACTAGGTTTTGCTATAGGATAAAATGATTGAATAAATATTTATAAACAGTTGATTTTATGTCCGCGAAATTATCTTTTTATAGCAGAGCTTTATGTAGTGATGAATGAATAAATTGCTCGCCGCATTACACATATATAATTATTTCAATGTAGTCTCAATTATTCTAAACTCTGGACTGCAGTGAGTCATCAAGCATTATCCAAAATAGATCAGTGGTAAAATGTCTTTCTGGCGTGAATTAACGATAGGATACAGCCCGTATTAATCAGGCACACGTACGTTTAGTCAAGAGTCATGATTTTTACAATACCTTAGATAACCATTAAATAGAAAATGGTATGCGCGTTCCTGGAATCTGACTTTTAAATGTAATTAAAGTATGTGTACCTGAGTTGTAACATTATCATTTTAATGCTTAATGAACAATACAACATTATATGGCATAACTCCGAACATGTTCATTTGATCTAAAGGTATAAGAAATACTAAAAAAAATGTAAAATTTAAGCAATACTTGGCAAACCACAAGACAAATATCACGAATCGTTGTCTCACAATAAAAAGAAGTTTCATCTGAAGTGGTCTAAAGTTTAAAAGTAAAGATGTCCAGTCCAAACAGCGGATAACTTTGAAACTCCAGCTAAGAAAATATGACGAGGTTACGAAGGTTAAGTATCCGGATAATAAATAGAGCTTGCACATGATGGTATTTGTGTCGATTCATTTGTTTTCCCCAGAGGCCATTGTTGGGAATATAGCTATAGACGGTTTGTTCAAGAAGGAACGCTTTGAGAGAGGAGCGGAAAGTTATATAGCCTCAGGAGGCTTAAAAGATTCCGAATAAACCATTGTGTAATCGCTGAGCAACAGAATCAGTGTGTGGTAAAATCGTAACAGTTTTTATGTTCCCTGAAGTAATCTTCAATTAAGAAAGGAAATAATATATTCTTTTTAGCTCATATAATAGTGATATAAGTCTTGGCATAGAACTGTACAGGTCTGGGTAATTAATAATAATTATGGAAATAAGAAATGTGAATACGGTATATGAAAGGTAGGAGCTATGAAGGATAACGACTGGTAACAGAAGGAAATATAATCATAATATCGATACTATTAATTTTACCCAATGTGTGGTATAACTATAACATATGGTTTTCATATTCATTGAGTTATTCTTCAGATTAAAAATATGATTATATTCTTTTCAGCACAAAACCGATAATAGTAGTAAATTATTTATTGAATACATGTACTTTCATTTCCAATTTTATAACATACAAATTTACGATGCTTGCTTTAATAAAACTTACAACAATAGAACCAAGCATTATTAGTACTTGTACAGCAGTCAGGCACAATACCGACCATTAGCCTACGTTAGTACAAACATTCACACAAAACCTTAAACAAGAATGGAAGATGCACTTTTTCCAGTCCAGGTGGCATTATTTTACACGATTTTGTCCCATCAAAACATAGCTGGGTGTCACTGCATTTGTTCAATTCAGTGACGACTCAGGAATTAATTTGAGTGTCTGAGTGTAAGTGATTAAAATCATATGAGGAGAATTTAATGGGATACAACACAATACGAATTTTTCATGTTTATTAGAGCCACGGATGAAGGTCACCTGGTAAGGTCCACTGTTCGTGGCTAATGATATTTAGTTTTCGGTCAGTACATATTATATAAAATCATGGAATAGACATTCATTCGTAGAACGAAGATTTAAGACATAATCATCGTACAATACATGTCGGAATGATCGGGTACTTTTGGCTTGACAATCCGTACCATGGCGATACTTGTCAAAACACTATTAATCATCGATGATGTCGTAACCAAGGACCACACTTGCGGTACATTGCGAGCGTCTTTATATATTTGCACAAATATGCATGTACTCTCCCCCGGGAGCAATGAGCTAAATTAACGCCCCATTAGAGTGTTCTGAAGCAGTAGTTTTTACAACTGTTTTATTTGAATTTAACGATTTTGCTCCTGGCAGTACATCGACATAACGTCGAGTACGAGCGGCATTTATCATCGGAGAAGTACCTCAGATATTACATAAACGTCTGTGCATATTATATTCTTCATCGAGAATTTTATATGATGCGGGTTAAGTCGACAGAAAATGTACAATTCGACCACCTTCAACAATCCTGTCGAATAATCCGAATTTTAAGAAAGAAACTATGCTCAAAATACAGTCTAGCATGACCAAAGATATTTTTAGAATCAATGCAATACCAAATATATTAGGTAGATCTAGTATTTATAATATTTCAGCCAAATCTATCACAATTTACTCAATGTGTAGAGCTGCGATGTGTACATGTCCATGCGACCTACCCAATATCAGTATTCGTGGAGTGCCCAAATAAGTTACTTAAAGATGCATCACCAGTTAATTTCCGTAAAGAATGAAGGTTTCAATTGTGAGATCTTATCATTCCCAACCCACCCGAAAGTAACCAATATAAAATATTAAAGGAGTTTGGCTTGTTCTTTATGGAAAAAAAATACGAATTATTTTCCAAATCATTCATTTCGGTGTACCTCAGAATCTAACATGCATGATTCTTTTTCAAATATTCTTAAACGTAACGAATCCTCGATGACAATGACAATGTTAGGATAGCACTGCCTGGATAGTTATACACAATCTATAGGCTCAGAGTTGAGAGAGTCCCTCCTAACTGACGGAATATCTCTCGCTACAAACCGCAAAAGGACGCCTACTCCAGGTCCAGGAAAAGCCATTAGCACAGTACATGACAGTAGACATACCATTCTTATCTGATCTGGGAGGCTCAGAGCCTAGTCAGGTCAGAAAGTATATCAACAAGCTGCCAAAGTACACCCTCAATCATTTTATTCAAAATTGCCACTGTAGGACAAAAATAGTTATGACAAAACAATGAAAATGTCGTGAGAAATCTATGAATTCAATAAAACAAAAAGGGGGGAAATACCAATGTGTCTTCAGTTCAGTCTTCAAAACGTCCATTCTAATTTTGGAGTCATTGCAATGTGCAATGACTGGGCATTGACGCGAGACCAACCCCCTCCCACACTTACCATAATCCTTACTAACTCGCGTCACTGGTCACGCGCTCTCTACCTGCACCGGCCCTCTCCCCTCACTTCGCTTTCGCCAGCCAACCTACACGGTTCGCAAATTTTTACTATTGGCATCGCGAAGCTTATTGCTACCCTACTCTCAACTTCGCCTCAAATTCTAAACATTCAAAATGACGAGGAACAGGAGGAGAAAGCCAGTGGTCGAGGCACAGGCAGCAAATACTGCTCCTGCTAAAGAAAAGGAGATAACCGATATTACACGCGAATTGGTTGGAGATACGGCGGTCAGCGAGACTGAATCCTCCGAGGAGGAAGCTCCCCCTGTCAAACCGGCTAAGGCCACGGCAAAACCCAAGACCAAGCCTAAACGAGGGGCCATAGTCGAGCCCGAGACTGAATCCTCTGAGGACGAAGCTCCCCCTGTGAAACCGGCTAAGGCCAAGGCAAAACCGAAGACCAAGGCTAAACGAGCGGCCGTAGTCGAGCCCAAGTCGGACGAGGAAGAGACCCCGCCTAAGAAGCCTAAATCCAAGGGGAAGGCCGACCCTAAGACGACGAAACGTGTGACTACACATGAACTTGACTGCCAGATGAAGTCAATGCAGCAGGCTGTGGGCGGACTACAGCATTGTGTCGAGAAAATGGCCAAGCAAATGGCGGACGTGGCGAGAGGAGTTGCTAAGAGAAACTTGAAGGATAAGCCCCCCCAGTTCAGTGAATCGAACAGTGACAGTGATAGTGACAGCGAGGACAGCCAAGCACGAGCCCCGTCGCCACCACCAACCCGCAGGTCCGGGCGCCGCTCACGCACCTCCCGACCACCTATCCTCAGCAGACAAATGGACGCAGAGCGCTACCTAGAGAAGGAGGTGGAGCGGGAGAAGAGGGCGTCCGGCCTGCAGGGTAAGAATCAATATATCACTGATATTCATGCCTTAAACATCCAATCTAAACCTTACATGTATATATCTCGTGATGGTATAACCACAATAAAACAGAAGCTCGATGTCAGGACATCGATGTCTGGCATGGAATATGTAGATGCATTTCTAGCCCTATTAGAAGACCCTCGGGCGTATAAGAAACGCCATTATCACCACATGGTATACCACCTCAGAAAAGTTACACGTGATGCTCTAGAAAGGCCGTGGCCCGCCGTTAGAAGGTGGACACAATTTGTATGGGACTCGATTGAAGGGGGCACTCTATCATGGGACGACAGACTCGGCATCCAGGAGGAGCGAGTCAGATTATGCCTGACAGCAGGAGCATACACTGGGGCCAGTACAGGCTCGCATGGGCCTGCCACCGGGGGACATAGGCTAAACAGTAACTCTCACAATAATAATAAGAGCTTTGGCGGCCAACCAGAAATGGTGTGTAGACAATATAACTCTAGACAGGGATGCAGGCACACACAGAACCACATAGAGGGATCCGTTGTGGCGTTGCACATCTGTTCATACTGCGACTCGGTAGGGCGAGCATGTACACACACAGTGGTAGAGTGCAACAGAAGGCAGAGACATGCCACGCCCACAGTCGAGGTAAACAACCAGCGCACGGGCACTGGCGGGGCAGGACAGAGCGGGGCAGGCACATATCGCCACCCCAACCACAAGCACGCTAGTGGCAGCGCTCTCTCTAACACTCAAGGTTTCTCAAAAAACGAGTAGGCGGGGCACCTGTATTTCTCAACCCACAGGCGCCCCCATTTATACCTTCAATGAACAATGTTATTAACCATGATCTCTATAGTTCTCATCCACATGTTTACGAGCACACAGCCACGGGCCATGACACTTCGCGCGAGCTCTCGCCGGAAGTCTCGAGGGGCGAGATAAACACCCAAGATGGCGGCCGCCGTGCCAGCGCAGCCCCAGACTCGGAAAGTTCCACCTCTCGACCCATGACTCGACATGTATATGATGGTTTCAGTGCTCAAGAAAATGCAGGAAACAATATAGTAGGTCACGACATTAAATACTCATCCATTAGAGACATGTGTGCAGGCAAATTAGATAGGGATGACTCAGACTTGGGACCCACTACGTTCGAACGTGACAGGCAACTACGGTGGCCCAAAATTGCTATAAGACACTCTCACCCCACTCATGCTAGCATATATGATACAGTGGCTAGTACAGGCCTACCCAACGCTATAGGTGCTAGAATAGTATTGCCTACAGAACTTAACATAGACGCTTGGGATAAGTATTTAGGTGACACAGACGACCACAGACAGTTGTGCGACTTTGTCAAATTCGGTTTCCCCATGGGCTACCTTGGCCCAACGTCACACAATGACACGGGCAAGAACCACTCTAGCGCGGACCAATATAAAGACAAAATAGACGACTTTGTACGCAAGGAGTTAGGCCTCGGGGGCCTCATAGGACCTTTCAAAAATCCTCCATTTAGAGAATGGTACCATTGCTCCCCGCTAATGTCACGCGAGAAACGAGATACAGATGCCCGCCGCGTCATAGTCGACTTGAGTTACCCGGAGGATGCCTCCGTCAACGCCTATCTCATGAAAAACAGCGTGTGGGGCGTCGAACGCGCCCACTCTCTGCCCACTGTCGAGGGCTTGGTTGAACACCTAGTGGAAATGGGACGGGACACACACATGTCCACCATTGACATCAGCAGGGCGTATAAGAACTTTAAATCGGATCCAATGGACTGGCCACTATTGTGTCTTAGATGGCAGGATGACTTCTTTCTGGATGTCACGATGCCCTTCGGTGCCCGAACATCATCTTGTCATATGCAACGCGTCGCAGATGCCATAGTGGGCATCCTGGCATCGGAGGGCATCACGTCCAAGATGTATCTAGATGACTTGATTATTATTTCGCGCAATAAATCACAGGCAGAAAAGCACTATGCCAGGGCAATAGACTTGTTCAGAGAGCTAGGATTGCCCGAAGCGGTCGACAAACGCCAACCCCCCGCGCAATGTGTTCGATGGCTAGGGATCAATATCGATGCCCGTAACATGACCCTCAGCGTTCCACATGACAAGGTATCAGAAACCATCGAAGTAGTCAAGCGATATATCAAAAGAAGGTCGATGTCACGCCGCGAACTCCAGTCTATTATAGGACGCTTAATACATATAGCAAAATGTGTCACCCCTGCGAGACTCTTCATAAATAGACTGCTGGAGAACCTCCGAGATATGAAAAGCAAATACATTAACATCAACTCTGAGATGAGGCGCGACTTGCAGTGGTTTCATGAGTTTTGCGCCCAGTGGAACGGCAAGTCTGTTATTCCAAGCCGCGCCCCCACCAAAGTTATCGTAGTGGATGCATGCCTGTCTGGCATCGGGGGAGCAGACAATCAGCGTGCGTACGCACTCCAAGTCACATCCCCAGACTCACCAGTGCATAATATCTCCGAGCTCGAGGCTATAAATATTCCCGTCGCATTACACACCCTTATAAACGAAAATGACCGAGGTGGACACGTCGAGGTCTTGTGTGATAACTCCGCGAGTGTGTCAGTATTCCAGACGGGCCGCGGCCGCAACCCAGTCATCTTAGAGGCAGCACGCCTCGCCTGGATGATACAAGCAATATACGACGTTAAGATATCGTACCGCCACATCCCAGGCATAGACAACACACTTGCGGACAGGCTCAGTAGACGACACTTGAGCGATAAATATGACAGTGACGCTAGAAATATACTTACAAAAAGAAACTTGACCATCATTGCCCCATGTGTATTTGCTCTCAAAACTCTTTTCTTTCACCAATCTAACAGGCAGAAGAATAGGCCAACTGCTGAACCGAGCAATGAGGCGTCAAACCACAGCATGGGCAGCAGGAACGAGAGCAAACCAAGAGAGTGCGATAAGACGGTTTACAGCATTCACGACTGCAAACGCGATCCACCCGCTGAAAGCATCGAATATGGTGATATGCGCATACATAGAAGAACTGCTCCTTACAATAGCATCCCCCAAAACCATCCGAAATCATATTTCGCACATCCGGACCCTATACAGGCAACTAGACTGTCCCACCACAGAGCTCGACCACCAAAGGGTGCGATGGGCCCTACAGGCGGTGGACAGGGATAAAAGTTTCACACCCAGGGCGAAACAGGCCGTACCAGCCCAAGTGCTACGACGGGCAGTCGACCTTATCCCTGAAGACCACATATCCATCACGACCAAGGCAGCCATATTGGTAATATATTATGGTGCGCTGAGACAGTCAGAAGTGCTAACCCCGCTGGTATCGAAGTATGACCCCAAGCGCCATCTCACCAGAAACGACATCATTATAAAGAAGCAAAGTATAGCCATACGAGTGAAAAGCGCTAAAAACATGCAGTCAGCGTATGAGCAAAAAATTGTAAAACTGAGAGCCTCACAGGAAAAAGACATCTGCGTCGTCAACCACGTCAAGCAGATGATCGCTGGCCTCCCCACAACACACAAGGATGAACCAGCATTCATGTTCCCTAGCAACAGGACCCCGATGCCTGCCTCATTCATAGCAAAGCAATGGAAACATCTCCTCACACAAATAGGGGCCGACCCCAGTATATACTCACTACACAGCCTGCGAAAGGCGGCCGCAACCAATGCCGCAAAGCAAGGCTGCTCGGAGCTACAAATCCAAAAATACGGAGGTTGGAAATCCGATGCCTACCGTGTCTACATCCAATCAGATACATCCAGGGTCAACAAAGCACTCAGGAAAGCAATAAGCTATGCCCCATCTCCCTAGAGAACCAATAACAAAAGACTGCTCGCTCACGAGCTATTAAATACCCCCCCCATACCACCACCCAAAATATTATTAAAATGCCACTCGGCACAAGCAATACCATAAGACAGTCCGCTTACGGCATGAACAATCGCCATACATGGCAGAGACTATGCATTTACATAGCATTTTATCGCCTACGGGCATTTTACCCCCTATTTATTCAAACCTATACCAATCACCATTCTTTCTCCCACCCCATATTACCATCCCACAAAACCCACATTACAAAATTGGCAGTTTTGGCTAATTAACTCTTAAAATCAAATTATTTTAATCCCCATTCACTAATTTATATCAATTCAATCATTTTATACAAATCATTTACCAATTTTACTACCCATTTTACCTATTTATATTTTATATAAATCAAACAAATTAAATAAAACTTTAATTTCCCAAGACTGCCTTCACTCCACTCATTTATCAACTTTAAATAACGGTTCTCTGCGTCAATGTTGGAGTCATTGCAATGTGCAATGACTGGGCATTGACGCGAGACCAACCCCCTCCCACACTTACCATAATCCTTACTAACTCGCGTCACTGGTCACGCGCTCTCTACCTGCACCGGCCCTCTCCCCTCACTTCGCTTTCGCCAGCCAACCTACACGGTTCGCAAATTTCCCACCCACCCACACCTTTTTCTCATCTCTACCTTCCTACTAACTAATTAACTCTTAAAATCAAATTATTTTAATCCCCATTCACTAATTTATATCAATTCAATCATTTTATACAAATCATTTACCAATTTTACTACCCATTTTACCTATTTATATTTTATATAAATCAAACAAATTAAATAAAACTTTAATTTCCCAAGACTGCCTTCACTCCACTCATTTATCAACTTTAAATAACGGTTCTCTGCGTCAATGATACAAAAATTGAAAAAAAAATTGTTTGTTTTGGATCTGTTTGACTGCATGGGAATGTAGCTTGGTGACAAGTGACGTTTTCTTCTATCTACTTCTGTTTTATTTTTTTAAATTTATAGCTGGAATTTTTGTGGGAGAATAATAGGTATAAAGGTTTTCTCACGTAATTATGTTACAGTATACAACAGTCAATCTTTGATATAAATGTGATTAATTATAATTGATATAAATTCTCTTTGGGCACTGCAACTATTACAAATTACGACGATAAAATAGCATTAGCAAGAAAGTACATTCTGCGAGTGCTTTATGATTTATTTTGGATAGAGTGTCAGGTGCCACAATTCTTCCTCCCCAAATTGAGTTTAAAATGTCAGTTCCAACTAGACATTTGACCAGGGGCAAGAGAAAACATGGCCAAAAAGATTTCGCCTTGAGACTTTCGCCTTAGGGTGGAAATGTTTTGATGCTATGACATCGAGATCATGATCCTTCACAAAGGTCGAATTGATGTTCGTCCAAGGTTTGAGTTCTGAGCGACTATTAGCTTCATCTTGTTACGTGTAGTTTATTGAGTGACAACCGTATTTCTCTAATTAAATATCGCACTTCATGTTTCGCGCACGCAGTATGTTGTATTTCTATGAGCTTCTGAACTTCGACGTATATTAATTTACATAATTAGAAATTATAACAAAATGTTTTTTGCTCATGATTGGTGCAATACATAATGAACTTCTTGCTTCCTTAAATCGGATAATATTACTGAACCTCGGACATACAATGGGGACGACAGTTAGATAAATATAATTATATGAGTAATTTAAATAGTATAGTACGTGAGTAGTATACGAGTGTTACAAATGAATGTTATATTTTAGTAATTGAAAGTAAAAAATAGTTATATAATTTAGGTGGTAGTAGTACCACATGCATATAGTACGCTTGTTTCCGAAGCTCAGCTATAACGAAGTCATATTCTGCTGATATGGCTTCGTCGGGGAGCTCACGAGGTAATTGCGTGCAACCATTTACACAACCTAGACATGTGCGAAGTGACGCAATGAAAATAAATAAATTCATGGTCATATTCTTGGTGCTATATGAAAGTACCAAGCCTGAATTCAACAAGCTAGCTAAAATAAGCAATGCAATGCTACATTAATTTTGATGAATACGGTATCATCATGTCATCTGTCGACATTCCCTCTCATCGTCAATCTTTGTCTGCTACTATCTGTACTCACGACCCTCATCCACTTTACATTTGTCCCCGTGAAAAGTGAGCCTGGAAGGATCTGACCTGGTCAGCAGTGCATCCGATGTCCACTGGCCATTTGCCACATGCTTCTGATGAAGGGTTGGGGCCTGCCACTGTGTCAGAAAAGCAGACGGACGCGCCAGACATGCTACGGGCGAGGTATTTAATAGCTGTGGCACATGGCAAGTATTTCCCATCCTCTGCATTTATCCCCTATTAGAATAAGAGATGATCAGCCCTGGCCCTCCTCCTGTGAATGCACTGTTATGACATCACGCACGAGACCCCAACCACGGTAGCTAGGCACGTTCATGAGAGACACTATCGCGGTTCACTTGGCAAAGTTTGCTCCTGAAAATACAGTCATGGACGTATGTCAGGGTGTACAGGTATATCATATTGCAATTGAAGAGGAGCTTTGATAATCAATTGATTCACATATATGCATTAAGGAATACCTTGTAAAGCAAGCAAGCATTATTTTTCGATGTGGAATCGGGAATACCTGGTTTTGATGAGATTTATTTCATATTTTTATTTACGATTTGTTTACATGAGCGCACGCGAGATTGACTATTTTTATATACCTTTGAGGGACCGCTTCGAACCGAGTGCCTGGAAGGATATATATATATCCGATGAAAATTAAGAGCCATTGTTTACCAAGGATTATACACGTACACTGTGCAGGTTGGAGTGACTCAGAAAGGAAATAAATGCGAAAATTAAATGAATCAGAAATACTCACTCCCGGAGAGTAATTATATAGGTAATTTTGGTGGTGCTGCATTGTTAATGAAAATCAGGTCAAACATTAATGCAAATAGGATATTCGCATAACATGTCTGGTGGAAAAAATCAATTACATATTCACCTGAAAATTACTGGATCGCAAAGCGTCATGATGTGTCATAAATTGCCATGATGACACAGAAAACATTTGTTAGCTTTATACTTAAAATACTCCAATTGAACCTCTGTGTATCCCTCAGGCTACATTTTAATTGTCTTTGATCACAAAGACTATGGTCAAACATGTCAATTATCGGAAATTAAACAATAGGAGCGTATAGGAGTGAGTAAACTGAACTGAGAAGGGAGAGGAGCTATAGGCGAGTGAACAATGTATGTATGTTATAGTTCCTAATTCAACTAGATGGAAGTCGAGGTAAATGTGACAGTGAAGGTAGGCTCTGCCAAAGCATGCCAGGTATCAACGACTCAGCGCCAAAAATTCTCTTCTAAAAACGATAATTGCGATCACCTTTCCCATAGTAGTGACCACACTGTTCAGATTGGCAAACGCAGGCGACGGAGTAGAAGTCACGGTCCCGATGCTGTCCGAAGAATCCACAAACTCCGTACTTCTAAGCCTTTATCTTCCTCTGTTGGGTCGACATTACACCAGCGACCTTCGCCAAAAAAGGAAGGTGAGCCTGAGGCATCGTGGGATGAGTTAGGCCATAATCTGGATGACCGGAGTAATTCATCGACGTCGTGTGATGTCAGTTGTTGTGGCCCTTCTCCAGTTTGCAGCAGATCTATCAGGACACCTTCTCCGCTACCCCCACAATTGAGAGGATCCAAGAGCCTCCTGGATCTTCTTACTAAACTGGTAGGCAAATCTGAAGCAGTGGAACTTCTGAGAAGGAAGGGCAACAGTAATGATGAGCCTAATGGGAAGTTGAGACAAGGGACTGACACAGGGCATTCCGACTCGACCACAGATACTGGAATTAGTAGTTTCTGCACGGAGAGAAATGCTTCAGTCTATGCTCCCGACTTTAATGTGAATGTGGAACATACAAGTGAAATCGGAATAAGAAGATATCACATGCTGCCAAGGAAATATAAAATAGATAGTTCTAGCGCCGATGAACAAAGCAATCTGTCGGGAGTAAGGGGACAGGAATGGATTAATAGTATTTTGGATTTAGATGACGAAGTCAAACCTAGAACACGGCCTCATTCTGTGTTCTTAGATCCACAAGAAAGTCGGGAATCAGCCCTGAAGATATTCAAAAGTTTACCAAACTTGGATAATTCTGGCACTGGACCAACAATTGATGCACTTCTCGCACAGTCGCAAAGTCTAGATCGCCGTCTCAATGATTCAGAACTGAAGCTCTGTGATTTAGATGCAGAAAGTTTGATATTCAGGTGCGAAAGCCTAGACAGGAGACTGACCGTGGCAGAGAAGGAACTCCACGATGTAAAGTGTACTGTTTTAGATCTGTGGGGGATCAGTAGTAGTGACTGTGACGAGCAGCCGAGGGCTATTGATGAGAAATCAATTAACAGTGGGACTATTGATCGGGTATCAGCGGGACCTATTGCAACAAATGATGAGGATGTGCTATATGTTTTTCGACGACGGCGTTCTTGTGAGGGATACAGTCCTATCAACTGGGGGAGCTCCAAGGGTTTGAACAATGGGCTCCTTGATAGTGTCAGTTCTCTCTCAACCCATTGCAGTGTTGATGTTGAAGGAGAGGAAATACAGTACGCGATACATAGAAAATACTCCAGCTCATTGTCATTATCTTTAGACGAGCAAGGTGAGGCAGTGCATGAGCCGGTGACGCCCAATCCCAGCGGTGGAGACAATTTGGCCAGAGCTCGCGACAGACTTCGTGGCAAAAGTTTAGAAAACTATTCCAGATTGAGTATTGGAACTGGTTCCAACAAATCTCGTTCAAGGATTAGCCTCCTTCAAGCAGAACCCCCTGTGGATTACTATTCCATCCCAAATATACCAGCAATTGTTCAAATTGGAGAGGGTGATTCAGGTGGCACAATGTACAGGCGTGGCGGGGGTGGTTTAAATGCTACGAACGCCAACGAGAGTTGGGGGAATAACGAGAGAGGTGGCTCCTCTCCGCAGTACGGACAGAGTGACAAACGCAACCATCAAAGTAGGCTTTCTCTTCACAAAGCACTTGATGATCTTGTCAATGAAGATGCAAGGTTTATGACTGATGCCTTTGAGCGAACGTCGCTCAGAGGTTCAGGTAGGAGGCAGAGAGCCAACTCTGATGCTCGTTCGAAACATAAGCGTTCCCGTTCAATGCCTCGGGAGATCAAGGTTGACCCTCCTACTATAAATGCAGCCTCAGAATCTCCTGCTAAAGGATTCAGTATGAAGGATGATCCCAGGCTTTATGCATCTGTACAACACTTAGCCAAGGCAAGTCCTGCTCTGTGCAGACGGAAAGAGTTTAAAGGGAGTTCAGATTATTGCATCATAACACCAGTAGAAAATAGCCGATCTCCATCGCCGCCTGTAAGACGACGACAGAAACAAAGGTCTCAATTGCAGGGTCATCATGAATTGCGCCAAATAAGTCCAAATAAGGTTGAGACGCTGCATGGGCATGATGGGCGACAATCGCGAGCACCAGCAAGACCCATCACACCAACTGTCATCATTAGAAATCCTGCAAAGGAGAGGATTATGCAAGAGAACCGATACAGATCGAAATCGGCTGGTCATCTCCCGAGAGCCCCACACTCGGAGAGACGCCCGGCCCAAAGCAACAACAATTACCCGAGCACCAGCCGCCTTTCACCTCAAGAACATGGCCCTAGGGGCATGTACAGAAAGCGGCAGGAATTCTTCAGGGCGACCGATCCACCGCTGAATGGCACATTAAACAGCGAGCCACAGATCAACAAAATCATCGAGAGCTTCATGTGCGACCACAATCAACATCCAATAAGCAACCACACATATGCATCCATAGTATCGCCAGAAATAAAAATCTATCCCAAGTATGGGAGTGACTCTACTGGGAATTCCTATTGTTCTCTTGCAGCCGAGGAGAAGCATGACTTCGACACAGATAGTGATGAGGAAGGGGATGGAGACTCGCCCAGGAGTCAGGAGACTGTCATCTATCGGGTAAAACCCCATGAGGTCACTTATAGCAATGGAAACATTGCGAAAATAAAGTCTGGTTTTAAAAAGCAATCAATCGAGTCATGCCCCGATAACGAAACTTTATTTGTTTATCCCAAACCAAGGTGGCTATCCAGATTACAGCCCGACGAAATTCACGACACAAGTGGTTATCAGTCAGAGCCTGAATTGTCCCTGGGTTCGAATCCTGATGCAGTTGATGATATCTATCGCAAGGTCAACCAACAGAACCTATCGTTCGACGATACAGATGGCTACTACGACGGTGGCAGACCGCCAATATTTTGGAAGTCGAAACACAGCCCACAGAAAGTCAAAATTGTTTATCGAGATCCAAATCAACAAAGGGATAATTTTCAACCTGGAAGTGCGCCAGGCAGATCGAATCAGTTTGTGCATGGACCTATTAATACTTGGTGCGTGGAAGATGTCCCTTGGAGAGGTCGCCATGTGTCCAGCAAGAATGGTCATCAGGCTGAGAGTGAAGTTGGCTGTAGACCAGTCATAACTGAACACTGGCCAACAAAGCAAGCTACCCTACATAGACTCACGTCCACTAATGATGCTCGTGGATTCACGCATCTCGATAAAGACCCCAGGAAAGATCCGATATACCATAAGGTAAGTGATCACAGTTATGGAGATAATTCAAGATAGATTCAATATTCAAACGCAGCAAACCAATTCTGCTGTTACCTCGCAACTGACAGGTGCACAAGTCTTTTGACCCATGGGGTAAGAAGAGTTCCGGTCGTGTGATTGACAGCAATACAGAAAGTGATTAAAATAGGAGGTCATAATTAGGATTGGCAATGTATATGTAGAGGGAAAACAGACCTGTAATAATACGCTCACGCCAAAGGCTTACTTTGTATCAAATTTTGTTTGTTCAATTGAAAAATGTGTAACTGTAGTGGCAAACAATGATACTATTAATAGACATTTCAAAAGTTAAGTTGGCAAGGATTTTAAACCCATGGACAATTGGCTCAATGTCAACATTCAGAGAATGGCTTTGGCCCTGAGCCCCATTGAAACCTTAAAATTTTCTTAACATTTTCTCATAAATTTCGTAGGAATTTAGATCAAAATTATCAAATTATTATTTACATCGGTAGAATGATTACCAGGGTTTTAGTAGAAGCAAAGCCACAAAAACACAGATCTAGATGCCAAACTGTATAAAATCGAACACAACCAGGACACAATCAAAAAGCGTACATGGGTGACGTCTCCTGAAAATGTCCTATTGCCCTTCACCGATCCTTTCAAATAACCCAAATTGGAATCATAAATGAGCTTCAAACTACATGTCAACTTGTTTTTTTTCTAAATCAACGCAATATCAAACACATTTAGATATACCCAGTATTTTCATTATGTCAGCTTTAATGTAGCATAATTTACTAGAATGTTTAGAGTTGCCGATTGTACATTATTCTGATGACCTGACCCACATGTTAAACTTAAAAAAGGATTGTGCTGGCTGACATTGACAGTACTGTGAAAATCAACTTTAATCATAACCTTTTCACTTCATTTTCATTATTCTGGGTAATACTTATTATTGGAACAAAAATCAAATCTGATTTTGCCTACTAGTAGTATGCTTTTTAAAACACATTAATGTCCCATCCTAATCAAAATCGGGAACCTGGAGACAATTAATGAGGATACATAAATAATTTTAATGTGTAACTCCTATTCAGCTAAAATAAGTTCAAGCACATTCATTAGTTTTGGTTAAAAACACTTTAGTGCACAACAATTGCATGCGGCAGTGCCTAAATTGGAATTGGACACGGCTTAATGCTTGTGGAAAAAATATCGATGCTAATGGCTGCATCATCTGATCGGTGGCTAAACGCTTACGTAGTCAATGCTGGCATCTGGTGAAAATTAGGCAAACCACAAGTCGGCTATGAGTATTGTATGCGGTCATATGCCAAGAAACAAGTGATAGCTTCTTGTCATGGTATTATGAATAAGTAATTCTAACGATCATAGTATATGTATGGAAGTTGCCAGAGTGATAGAAATCCAACTATGATATATGAAAGAACGGTATTTGGTAGTCATATATTTATTGATAGTCGGGAGCGTTTTCGGCGACCGAGGAAAAATTGGGAATTACAGCTACTATATTTAGGGATGATTCAATTTTCTAATGTCAACTTTGCAATTGGCTGTTCGAATTATAGCCATGATCAGATCATAAAATGAAATCCGAGTGCTACAATTCAATTTCAACATCGCCCAACAAAGTCAATGATCCAGGTTTGCATAGGAAAAGAGGCCTTTTGTAATTGGCTTCCATGTCAGAATTAACTTAAAATTGGGAGCCCATTGCCACAGGTCAAAAGTACACGGGTATTAGTCTAAGCTTGGGATTCATCAATTTTGCATGTTTATTTCAGCCATCTGAGCCAACATTTTGGTGGACAGTCTTATCTAAAGGTCGTCGTCTCGGAGGAGCTATACGGCCCTGGTCCTTGGCCCAATGGGTGAGTATATATGTATGAACTCGTCTTTCTATGTATTATGAATCATTGGATTCTTTGAAGCCCCATTCCCCGGAGGGAGAACGGCCGCCGGTATTATCATTCTTTTATTGATAGTCGGCATCGGCCTTTCAGATTAAATATATATAAGAGAATCCACATCGTATTTCTAATCGCACTTGTATGCAATGTCACATTCCCCACTGTATTCTCCGAGGTCTGATAATTTGTGCCATTTTGCCCTGAGAAATAAATTGTTCGAAGTCTTTAAGATATTTTCACCAAGTGAGGGAGGTTCATTTACAAAATACTCTACTGTATAGGGCTTTGTCCACTAAGCCGATTCTCATGCGATTCTCACAGAATTTAGTGCAAAAGAGTCCTCTGCGGCGCAAAATCGCATGAGAATCGGCTTGGCGGGCTAGGCCCTTTAACATTTTGTAGCAATATTCAATCATGTATTAGTATTTAATGTTGGGGGAAAGTGTCCCACGTTCCTACAAGGGATGATTTGTCCTTATTTGTGTCAATAATGTAAGCCTTGTCATGGTGGCGTTATGTGGCCCCGTACATGTACATACACAATTTATTAAAGCTGCATTCCCAGCTAAATGGACCAACATCCCAGTCTTGGCGCACAGCCTCTCAGATAAGATAAGAATGGTATGCCAGTGATTGGTCGCTGACGGAGCTAATGGCTCTCCCGGTCGTGGAGTAGACGTCCTGCAATGGGATTTTAATTTTGCATTTTGCAATTTGGAGTGAAAGGCTTTCCCTCATTTTGGAGGTGCTCCCTCAACTCTGAGCCTAGCCTAATCTATGGTTCTCAGTTATTTATTTGATCCTTAGCACTGCAGAATGAAAGACTTGATACTGAAAATGAGGAAAAAATGTTTTTCATGAATTTTCTCGAAATCTTCATAATCTTTGCATTTTGCTGTTCTGCAGTAGTAAATAGGGATAAAAATGATACTATCAAGGCAGTGCTATCTTAATATCTTTCAATTTCATTACGGATTCCCTAAGTTTAACATGAAAGTGAACCATATTGAAAATAGTGAGATTCTGGTGTACACCGAAATGGTAATGAATATAGTTTGGAAGGTTATTGGGTTTACACCTACTCTTGAATTGGCAGTCTAGGCTCAGATTTGAGAGGGTCCCTCCAAACTGAGAAAAAGCCTCTCGCTCCAAACCTTAAAATGCCATTATAATCCCATTAAGACACCTACTCCAGGGTCAGGAAAGTCAATAGCGCAGTAAGCGTCCAATCACTCACATACCATTCTCTGATCTGAGTGGATGTGAGCCTAGACTGAATTGGGGACTTTGGGATCGGTTAAGAATCGAAAACATTAGTTTTTGCGGAAATTAGCTGGGAATGCAGTTTTAAGGTCGAAAACGTGGGAAGTTCTATTACATTCCTTTAGCCTTTAAATACAGAATTCAGAAGAACACACTGTGCTATTCTAAAATTAGCATTTGGCCCCAAAAACATTTAACTCCTTGGCCGGATTACCAAGGGAAAGAAATAGAATGTTATCGAGCTCACACAATATTTCATTATTCCTTTATTACCAGATCCTGTGTTCAAACAAAATGTTTCTCAGCCGTCACTCTTGAGACCTTTCACCTGGTGCTTTGTATCATATAAGTCATAAGTATGACCCAATGGCCTTTACATTTTAATAACCAATAGACTTGCATTAGTTCAATAATGATTGCTAGTTACTATAGTTCCTTTCTCTAAGGGTTAATGAAACCAATTAGATTGAGTTATTATTCATATCCTGGTTTAGAATTGTTCATATTATATTATCTATTGTCAAGTAGATTCAACACCAGAGTTAATGTTTGGTTGCTGTGACTGTCCACTACCAAAAACCTCTCTCAACCAACCCTCAGGTGTTATTCATCGCGTGTTATAAACAATGAAGGGCTTGTTATAAATTAAAAAGTCCGCTGTTTCATGTCATGCACAAGAGCCTGTGAAATTGTGCTTACTCACGATCATATAAAAAACAAAGGCAACTAGTTTAAAGAGAGACTAACTCGATCAGTACCATAAATTTCTTAATTCTAGACTGCATTTACATCGAACTGTCTATAGGCGGTGATATTTTCAAGAACGGAGTGGGTCTGGGCACAAAATGGAAAGGCAATTAAGTCATCTTTCAGTTGATCACAAAAGCTTCAGGAAATGAGGAAGAGCAATTAAGTGTCCAAATCGGCATCGTGACCTTTGGTTCAAGCACTTACTTTTTGCCTAGGTTGCGCCTGTTAGGTAGGCTGAGTCAGAAGATCCCACAAAGATAACATGCTTGCTAACTCAGCAAGCCAGACACGTGGTTTAAGTTTTTCTTTGGAGTACATCTGTTTAGGGAATCATTTTTTTATTATGGATCAACGAGCCAGTCCATCCGTTTACCTTACGCCTTTCCTAATGATAGCCCTACTCAAAAGATATCAATATTTCACGTTGGTATTCATCGACATCTATCAAATCTATTGTGAATTTACTATAATCCTATATACTACATATATACATAATAGAGAAAAGCTAAGACATCTAGGAAGTAATCGTTCAAATAAGGGATCAATAAAATTAAACCTTAAATTTGAGTAAACTTGTTAAATAAAATGCATAAATTGTTCTATTATTCCCATTATTCCCATGAATATTTCCCTGGAATCTCTTAACCCCTTTATTTGTTTATGTATTATGGAGCAGATATATGGATCCGAATATGATGTCACCTTTTTTTAAAGGGTTACCCAAAAAGGTCCGATATTTCGGCCCATAAATGACCTCCCTGCCAAAGCTTGCCAAGCGCCGGTCTCCTACTTCAAACTCATACATGTGTGAAACTTGAATTCAAGATCTGCATGCAACCAGTCTTTTTGTCTATATATGTAAGGAACGCCATGCAGAAATATTGTTTATCGCTTTTCTGTAGTCGATATATTGTGCTGAAATAAAGGGCCTCCGGTACGAAGTCTCATGGACTTATTTGCTCATATTTTATCCTCCCTATTATAGGTCTTAATGGGAATACTGGTACGGAAATGCGTACTAAACACCATTCACAATAAGTCATCCCTTACTAACTGTCGAGAAAATTGACTCCTGTCTGCAGAAGATCCCACCATTCTCTTTCAGAATCTTGGCGAGGAAATAAGGTTTACATACGTATATGCAAGGTTCACTTATACAAAACGGACCAGCCTCCGACCCCAGCAAATCCCAGAGGGCATCATTAATTAGCGAGGGCTGCAGATGGACAAAAGAGAGAAATGGTGAACACAGTGCTGGGTATACAGCTGACTATTTGCTCCGCCCAAGTCCCATACAGCTTGCCCGACCTGTCTTTGCCCGCACATTATCCCCAAGAAGTCTTAGTCTGATAGGCCCCTTGGTTCCATCGCTCAAGTGGGCTCACGACTATAACGATGACAGTAGAGATTGCTATTCAATTTAAACGGCCTGAGATTAATTATCATTAAATATTCATCATTGGGACAGAAAGAGTGCTAAACGAACATTGAGGCGGTACAACAGTTTTCGCCAAATTGAGCTAGGGTAGCTCGAGTTTAGAACCAAATTTGATTCGATAAGGAGCACGCACTACCATCATGAAATATTAATTCCTCTTTCTAAGATTTCTCAGGGCCTTTTTCGCCAGAGACGTGATTGTTCTGCATTGAGAACACATGTGTCTCTTAGACGACAACAACCTTTATTTCTATGTGATTAGAAAGGTTATCTGTGTAGACCACTGTGGCACTCCCCGCCAGGCACATAGAAGTTCCCATTACATTTTCAATGCAAAGTGTTCCATACCTTTTTAACAGTGGGTTGCCAGGAGACTATTTGTTTGATAATTAGATAACCTCGGAATGCAGTGCTTCTGCCTTTTATATGAATCTTGGTGTAAGATAGCGTCTCTCTGGGGATGTGCTTCGATCGAGATAAGAGTTTAATTTAGAGTTCAGATATCATAGCCAGTAAATCGATCCACCTCGGAGCAAAATGCACTATGATCCATAATGAAAGCGCGTGAGAAAATCCACGAAATTCGGTGGAATCGTACCAAAATGAGCATTCCTTTGGCCTCAACTAACTAACTACAAATTCATTGCTTCAAAACCTGAAGATATTGAATTCCAGATAGAATACAATATGGTGATACTGAGATTATCATTTAAAGCGCTCATGTATCCATCCGGGATAAAACAGATGGTTTATGATCTAGGCCATATGATCAGCCTCATTGTTCGGAAAAGTGTCACGAAAACACAGAAAAGTTACTACCAGGCAAGTAATAAAAATGAATAATAAACCCTAATTCCCTTCATGTATAAAGGGAAAGGCTTACCACGTATTAGAAAGGGAGCAAAGCTCAATAGCAACGTCATTGCATTAGGCAAGCCTTAAGGTCATTCAAGCTCGTACAGCAATGATAAACCTTTATGAAATCAACATCAGAATGGCCCTGCCAAAGAATTACCCAGAGGGAAGCCGAGGCCCACTTTAGTATGCAGAGCCACCCTAATTCGAAGCCCTAAGCACACTGTACCACCAATACGTAGGACAGGAGTTGGCTTCCACAAAAGGGCCTCTAAGCAAGCGTAGTATATTCAAGTATGGGCATGTCCACCTTGGAGGGTGCTTTTCTGTATTGTGATATTAAAGGAAATTGGAATATGTTGCAAGGGGGTTAGCGGATGGCTATTCCTGTACTAAAGATTCCAGGGGGATCAATTTGGATAGGATGTGTAGAGACTGCTAATGGCGGGATGGTTTGATACGCTACCGCAATAGGGCAATCGAGACCATACAGGATCAGAGAAGTCCACTTGCTATACATCCTACTGCAGTAGGAGACTACTGCAGTTGGCGCATGCTCAGTTGGTGCCCTCCTCAGATGGCGACACAGCGTCCATTCGGTTCTTGCAGCTGCAGGCAAAGTACAGCAGCAGCAGGGAAGCTGCAGTTGTTGGAGGGAAACAGGCTGAATGGGACAGTGGCTTTATATGCGTGCATTCGGCTCCCACGTACCAGACTGCCCAAAGGAGGACATCAAGTCTGCCACATCCATCATACACAGATCTTCGTGTGCATTGCTTAGACAGACAACAGTAGCTGTGGATATTTAACTAGGTACAAATCACAGACATGGTGAGTCCTTGCAATGGCATTTGATCATTGTTCTTTTTTCTGGGTAAAGAGTTTCTCCTAAGGAATGGGATGGGATGGGCCTTTTGCACCGATGGGACAGATGAGTCGCTTGGATTCTGGCACCCTTATCAGGGAGACGGAATACACACAAGCAGGGTACTGACCCTGTAAGGAGACGGGGCTTTTAAACTGCATTTATATAACCCCCAAAAAGCTATAGGTCTTCAAATATTACAAACGCACCAGCATCCTTAGCTAGCGCTTGATACACAGTTAGTGTTAGAAGCCATTTAGCATATGAGCATCTTAATCCGATTGACTTAGAATTAGAATATCACCAGTTTCTTTTGTAGGCTATATATGGGTAAGTGTGTCTGCATTATCTAGGAGATGGTTGTGTGTTGGCATGTTTAAACAATGCTTAAGCCAACAGAATCCTGAGCGGTCCCGCTTGAGCATTACGTTCAAGACAACTAACAAAACCTGATAATTAATTCTTGGATTCCTAGGCTCTGCCGTTGGACGGCCAAGTGTTCTCACCTGTTGATATGATAAAAAACAAAAAGAATAATCATGAGCACCAGATGTCATTTTGAGGTCAAAATGAAGAGCAAACTGTAGCTTCGGTATGAGAAGATGTGTGAGTGGAGAATAACGATGTTTGGCACGTACCAAAGCTCATTAGCAAACCTCGGCGAGGAAGCTGCGTAGAAAGATAGGTTTTTATGAGGAATCGTAGAAAGTGTTATAAGATAATGACTGACAATGTCATTAGCCTCTTATGCATAGTTCTTTACTACATTGATATGTACGTATTGTTCTGTGTACGATGCCTCTACATTTGCATATATGATACATGCATTATCTACGGGGGAAATTAGCTATTGTAACTATTTCCATGTTTTGAATGGGTTTTATAGCTGTCATACTAACCGAATCGTCATCGTCATCACTCAATTCTAGATTTTACATTACTATTGGTCTGATAGTGTACGTCGACACAGTGGAATTCGGTTGAAAGAGAATCTCTGTTCTAGAACTGTTGGTAAAGTTAATGGGACGTTATAGCTCAATTCCCAGGGGTTCTCAGACGGGACCTGTGAAGTGTTGAATAAAGTATCCGTCCAAGAACGACAGACGCTCCTATCCTATACGTACTGGAATGCAGTGTGACTTGTTACGACAATCCTCCCACTCGTCGTGACAGATTTCGTGCAGTGGCGGCTGAATTCTGGCAGACAGCCGTATCCACCTAAATACTACACACTTTCTAATCAAACTCCTCTAGGATTATATGTATATAAGGAATTGCAGACAGAATGAAGTGCGATAGATGGAGAGTGCTCCCGGCAAACTTCACTTCTTTAGAAGCTTCTCGAATCCCTTCACACGGTAAATATGCTTGGACTATACGAGGAGGACGGAGGACACATTTTGCATGGGAATATGATGGCATGCAAGTCATTTTCAGTGTATCCCCTTCCCTGAAACAAAGCCAACTCTGGGACAGTAAATCATTTACAACTGCCATGCATTATTTCAAGGCCGTCCCAAATTGATGTCTCCTTACGTATGGGGTTAAGCCAATTTCAGCAAGGAAGGTGATAGGAGCAAAAGTGGCTCGCTGGCCCTATTCTCATGGGCATGAAAACTCATACTCCGTCAAGACTTTGAGGACAATGGGAAGCCGCCCATGTCCCCAAGGGAACTACAAGTCATCGTACCATACTCACAGCTGCAATACTCTTATGGATAGTTATGCCATGCCCAGGAACTGTACTGCATAAGAATGTTCATGTGTTTTCAATTTGCTTGGCCAGTCTCGTCACTCTTCCTATACATAATATGCCGGTGCAAAGGAAATGGTCCAGTATCACTGCATGAACGAGTCAGGGGTTAATTGTCTATAAAGTAATACTAATTGGATAGTTCTTCCTCCAAAGTTTTAAAGAATAGGTTCCTGCTGTGTAGACAGATCTGTGTGGGCTATTTAGTCAATCGGAAGTCAATGTACGACATATATAAGAGTGGAAACGAGGATGTGCATTCAGTATCCGGGACAATAGATCATCTTCCATACACCATGGGAAATCAATGTAACAATGTTGACAGAGATAACCTTTACACGGCCCAATGTGCGACATCTATAGAACAAAAGGTCATCCATACTTCCTTTTTAGCAGCAAGCGGGGGTATTGGCCAGATGAGGACAACTAAGATCAATAGGTCTGATGTGGTTTTCCTAGATAACCTTTATCTCTCTTGGAAATTAGTGGCCCCATCGAGGCGGGCCGTTCCCACTTGCACTGGGAAATGGCTCTTCGTCCAGGCTTAGGTGTGGCGTGATTGTAATATATATTAATTGATCCATACATCAAAATTACTGCGAAACTACTCTCTGCACTCTGAGATACGCAATTGTAACAGATCTATCGAAATTAACCATCCATTCATGCTAAATAAAAGCCCTTTAGAAAATAATATTTGATAAACCCTGAGGAATGCCCACTTTTCCCATAATTGCTACCAACAGAAATAATACTACCATAATGCTGAAGGAAACTCGAGTTTTATAGCATACATATCTATTGTACGAACTCGATGGATGATGTATGGTTCTTATACATCAGATGGTAATTAGAGGCACATTCCTATGCAGATTCAATATGGCGTCCCCATACAGTACCATCAGGCTAGGCACTTTAACGAGTCGGCTGCAAACAGCTGATTATCACAGCCCCGGCGAGGGACGTCCTAGACGCTCCATTTGCTATTAACCACGGGCTATACGTTGATATACCATTTTAGAAATTAATTGGAAAGGAGAATCGCTGGTTAACCAACACTTCCGTAACATCAAATGATTTAGTTTTTCTTTAAACAATAAACATCCGAATGAAACATTGCTGTGCCACTACCTTTCTTTTATTGGACAGGGGCAAAACCTACACTACTTGAAGGAAAGTAAATATCCTATTCAGAACTCAATTCACCATGCAGGACATTCGTCTCCCGTCAGTGCGCCAAATCGTATCTTGACACAAACAAAAAAGTAAATCATCCATCCTACCAATTCCTTCAATGCTGAAGGTTGCTCCTAGCTCATATCAAACTTTCTCAAACTAACAAAGCTATCCAAAGCCTTTCGCAATTCAGATTAAATGACCCGCACCCCTTAACCCCCTGCCTTCCAGCATTTGTGACGTCAAATGCAGGAATCCATGGCCTGCTTAGCATTCAGGTGTGTCACAGATCATTCCAAGGAGCAATCGAAATACAGCCACTGCATTCCGACAAAAACGCCTACACATCAGATTTAATCCAAAGCTATGTCAAACTATGAGAGGCGCTTCCTCCTCGCTTTTGACATCCTTGCAGCGGTAATTGATTTGATTCTCTTAAACCTAAAAGAAAGTGGGATGCAACAATCTTTATATATTATATTTCATTCTATTCATATAAGCATCACGGCTGTAATTGCTGCTCTCAGCTTTATATAATATTGATTAACAGAAGCTCATTTAGGTGAAAAAGGATGTTATACAAATATATATAATCTTATATGTTTTCTCACTGGTATATTACCCATATCGGATACAAAATAGCAAGTTAGGCTGAAGAGTTAACTGCACTCGCCTGAATAACTTACATTATTATAGAGATATCAATATCTTGTTATCAGATATAACATAAAGGACCAATTTGTTTAATCCACTCGACTGTTATAACCCTTCTCAAATTCTGGCTTCTTGGAATAAAAGGAAAGCTAACTTAACGATGTCTAGGCGGTCAGAAATAGAGTTGTATATAAACTGCATTCTAATATGTGCTCATTGCGCCTTCCTTGGGGCGTCTGTCCCCAGCGCCGAGCCTTGGCTTCAACTATCTATGACTTTCAAGAGTCGTGGGATTCAGAAATGCTAGTGCTATACTGATAGTCTTTGGCTGAAGCTATCGTCGGAGGCAACTGCTGGTTTCGCAAAGACCAGTGGAAGGGTATTTTTTAAAGTCTTTATTTACAGACAGTACATCTTTTCCCAATACTGAGAAAAGAAGTAGAAAGTAATCCACGAAAACTATCTATTTTCGCTTTGGTAAATCCGTTCTAGAAAATTGCCATGGGATGGTATCGTTTAGTTTGTTCATTGATGATTTTCTCATCAAGTGCGATATAATATGTGTCGGGGTGTTTCCTTCCATGGGAACATGTCCTCATATGATGCGGTGAATTTAGGACCTTCCTCGTTTGGAAATAATACATGTATAACACAATATATATAGCAAAATATTAAATGCATTTGGACAATATCATTATTGTATCTAAAATACTTTCAGATAAGTAACACAAAAAGAATAATCTAGAGTAAACTAGTTACAGGGTATTAAGGAAATCACCTTTACAAACTAATTGCTATCATGCAAGTTACTAAAACAATGATCCTGTGAAATATTTACATTTAACATACGGTTTCGGAAAAACCTTTGCCTTGCCCGTTTATTTCGCAATTATAACATCATAGAAATTAATTTCATCAAGAAGTATCAACAGGCTTTATACAACTTAATTCTACTGAATATTTTGTTCTAGCCGGCTTGTCCCTATTTCTTTTGATTTTTTATCTTTAAAGTCTTAAAATAACACAAGTAAATTAGAATGAGATTTAAGTCAACATAACTAATAGTCCTGTTCTACTATACAGACATTTTCTCAACTATTTAAATGAGGGATGGTTCATCAAATGTGAGTTCACTGACATAAAAATGATCCACATTAAATCCATGTATTAGGCATAACATACTACTCACATAATCTTTTTCAAATCGTGTAATACTTTTGATGACCCCGTTCATGAATACCATATATATGCGCGACCAACGTCTGATTGTAGAAAGGTCGGGGTCTAGTCTCTTTGGGATAATAAAATCATACTGGAATATCTTACCTTTGAATATTATACTAGCTGAAGACCCTTAGATGTTCAAGGAGGCAGTAAAAAAGATTTGTTCTAAGTCATTTGAGACTAGAAAAGTAATTTGGGACATCGTTGATCCAACTGAGTTGATTTGATATTGATGTCTGCACTTTCCGATCTCCCGGGTCGATTGTCAATACCTAGAAATTGACCCTTTTGTGTATGAAGTGTCACCTTGGACAATTCTATTTTTGTATGTCGAATTCAGTGACACAGCCCTAGGTTATGGTTTTTACAAATTTGTTATCTCTATAAACTCCACGTATTTGAGTATTGCTTTTCCTATTATTTTGTCTTTTGTATATGTAAACCAACTTGTTCTGAGAATAGTGTATTACATAATGCTCAATGCTGAATAAAATATTTAAATACAAATACATACCTATAGACATTCTTGCATCTTTTTTTCATGTACATTCCCCTCGTTATTGAATTTTCAAAATATCCTGTCTTTCTATTGGACACTGATGCCGCTAATACCATTGGAAAATCCGACTAATTAGGGACAGGGCTTACGCCATGGCGTACCTTATTTTCAAGGTTGGGATAAACTAATTTTGTACGGCAATTACCTTCTCGAATCGGCGTCTGGTCTTTGCTTAAGGAAAGGAATACAATTTGTCAAAAGAGAACGAAACTACACAAAATATTAGATCTCTGCATCAAACTATAGGAAACGGGATTTTCTTAATCTTTTGCATCAAGATCATGTATATATTATATATGCTGAATGATAAGTTTAAACATGAATCGCATAGTTCCAAATGTGTATTTTCCTGTTTATTATGGTATCAAATTACGTCAGTTACGAATCTTATTTACAATTGAAGGTGGAGCTGTCCCTAAGTATTCTGCCTTACGCTGGCTGAACTTATTACACAATAACCCCGACCATTGCTGATAATGACGTATCAATCATAGTAACAATGGCCTTGAAACGGTTGTTACCTATTACATTTTGAGGCTATCCATCGTGCCATCTGACCCCTCCCATGTATGTTTGGGCTGGGGGAGCTGACCGATAAATAGGATATACACGTGCATAACATATAGACGGGCATTTTGAGCCTGAACCACCTTGTCATTGTAAGCATTATGTCGAATTGGGCAACGCTGTCTCCATTATTGAAGATATGCAATAAATGTGGATATAAGCTGTGTATGATGTAACACCATCTGGCTGCAAGTGGCTAAACACCCATGGTCCCACACGATCAATGGTGTTCCAAAACTTAATGTTGGGATCCATGAGTAATATGATCAGTTAGGGCAAGACCCAAGATCCTTAAACAGGAGCATTAGTAACACGGTAGCCTTGAGCTTGGGTGATGTGAACTTGACTAAAATGTATTCATATTTCATAATTGTGCTGGGATCGTGGATGACGTCATCATCGCACATTTCTTGGTTGCAATAGGAAATACTCATTTACATCCAATGTTGGAATGATAAAATTTGAATATTGGAAATGATTACTTCATTTGAGTAAATGCCTTGAAGTATTATAAAGCTATATGGCCGTATTGGCTATGCTACATACACTCATATGATCTGCGACAATTCTGGTTCATGTGCCAGAAGTGTTGCAGATCACCACTGTATAATCATAAACGGCAATGGCCTGAACAGAGCTGCGTGTCCATGAAACAATTCCCTATATATTATTGGTGGTCCTCCGAAAGATAGGAAAGTTACTAGTCTTATGAGTGGACATTGACATAAAAGACGCATACGTGTCAGGATGTAGATACATCAAGTTTTCATGTAATGCTTTCAACGTCCAGCGCTTTGCCAACAGAATGATGGGTAGCAAGTGGCACCACTATCCCGGGCCAATTTGCCAGAGGGGGTTTGTTGCAAAAGGACGTTCTTGACATCATTTGAGTCATGTGCTTATATATATGAATTCTAATTCTAGTTATTCCGACGTTCGTATATTTGGGCACGAATCAGAGTTTTATTCTTTTTCTATTTTTTTACCTTGTCAAGACATATGTCTATTCTAATATATGTACTCCCAACCTATTATTATCATCCTTATTCCATTAACCATTTCATCTCATTATTTCTTACCCACTCAGAGGGAAAGTTATAATAGTATGTTTATCACACACTACACTTATAAAATTTGAAATGTAATAGCGAAAATTCAGGCTAGGGAGGAATACCGGACTGCCCGATCCTTATACATTAACAGTTATGGCATATGCCAGCTTATATTCCCTGAATAAAGATATGTTTAAAAAAAAATAAAATATGCGAATGCCATAGCTATTATTCATGCCCAACTTGGCAAAATTTAATATAGACAGTATTATGTTTGTGTATCTGTTGGGACATTTCTGGAAAAATTGTTTGATCAAGATTCTTTCGATTGACCATATAAATAGAAGCGCCCTCGTACGTGTGGGAAGATGGAATCGTGTTTATGCATAGACCCATTCTCTATTTTGGAGCCTTCATTCTGTATGCGAAGTAATAAAAAGTGTCACAGCCCATGGGTTATTAATCCATGATGAAATTCGAAGCCTTTAATACCTCCATTCGCCGGACGATGCATTTTGAAGTCGGAATGAATTCTGTTTGAAGGATGATTCGACACAGAATCATCAATCTTTCTCGCTCTGTGATATATAGAGACGCATTGCATATAAAAGCAATAACATTTCCTTTGCCAGACAAACTTCATGCTGAGTTCAATATCTCAAGTAACAGTATCTGTTGTCCAGCTAATTTGAATATCACGAGAGGAGAAAAGCATTCTTGAAAAGCTAGGTCGGATATATTCATGTAGAGTAATCGATCAGTTTGCACATCTGGCCTCTCGGTTTTAGTATGAGAAGCTATTTTATAGGTTTCCGCTGAGTTCCCAATGGAAACACAAAAGATACATGAACAGCACAAATAGATTCTCGAAATTAATGCTTTCCTGTTTGTTAACTGAGTTCGAGCCAAAAGATGTGTAGACCTTGATAAAATTGTCGTGTTGTATGGCTGATTTGATAAATACGGGTTAACTGACACGTTGGTTGAAGGAGCGTTATTATTGCACAAGTTGCGCAGCAATTCCACTAATTTCATGCAGTTTGGAGGGACTCACTTAAATCTGGGCCCAGTCGGATTTTGAGTGTGGTATTCTATACGGCTGAAAGAGAAGATATATAGTAATATGAGTACGGTAGTAATATGTTATGTGTGATTCTTTAGTCGATATTATACTGAAAATTCTACAATCAGATCCCACCTCTAGTGGTTCACGGACACTTATTCAAATTTATTCAAACGCGATTCCATGCAATACATATTACACATGAACCAAACTTGACCCAGGCCTAAACTGTAGAGGATTGGTGCGGCTGGTCATTCAATACCAGGGTCACGGGTTGACGTTTTGATGGCCGTTCCATTGACGACGCACGCATTGAACATAGGACGAAGTGTGATTGAAAGCAGGACATTACATTCACCAAGGGATAGTGCTTGCAATAGTCAGTATACCGAAGATTTATCAAATAGGGCATTCATTGTTATCGCTATACGTAGAGATCGCCTCCATCTCTGTATGATGGATCCATTGGTGCTTGGTATTAGTTTATCCTTAGCATGCATACATAGGGCACGCCTTCCATCGTCCTAAAGCCATAGTGCTGACGAACTATGATATCCGATAGGCTTTCTTGACAATATCTCTATTTCTTAAGGCAGGCTATAAAAGGGATAATAATTCGATTATTCTAAAGTGAGATTGATGGTGTGTTTCTCAAAATACTCATCCAGGTCATATAGACCATTGAGTGATTGACTGAAGGCGCAACTGCAAAGGCAGAAAGAAGAGTTGACGAAATTCTTAATTAGATTTACAAGCAACCTTTTCAAAGATTGCATATTTATATTGATGACGATTTGTGGTCTTTGTCGCAGTCATCTAAAGAGATACAGACTAAACTGACATAATCATTGCTCGGTTTTAAAACACTCCTATAGTTAAGACTTTCAAGTCTTTCTAGGGAAAGCTGGGTAGGAAAGCAGTGAGAAGAAGCCATGTGGTGGAATTGAAACCAGCTCATGGCTTCCCGGGACAGGCTTGACTCTGCCAATCTCCTCGTGAGGGGACCCTATCTATAAATCTCCTGTGTTCCTAGTGTCCATAGGAGAAAGCCATCAGCCTTTCACCGTAGGGGTGGGCACCGCCCCATTTTTCTGGAGGTCCTCTGAAAGCGCTGCTACAGATCTGGTCAGTGAAGCTGAAAATGAGACTTTATAGGAGCTGTGGGTATGGTATGGAGATGACAGTGTGATGCCCCATACTGTGAGTTGCCGATATAATTCAATAGAGCATTTGCATATAGCCACCATGTTGAATCTTGATTCGCAAAGGAATTATCGCAGTTGTATATCAGTGTAAAAACTAGAGAAAACATTCTTGCTCATCATGGAATATAACCAGTCCTCCACTATAAATTGCCATGTACTATACATGGTATGATAAGACAAGTCTCTTATCTTTCCCATCATGCACTTGGAATCCATAGATCCTTGTTAGAATAAATATAATTGTTGGACATATTTTGGCTATTTTAGATAGAAATGCTGCTAAATATGTGTATGCCAGACTCAAGGAGAATTCATCCCAGCTTGCACTGTAACAAACATGAGCAGTGGCACATGCAAATCCCCTATAGCCGCCCTGCCTTGTGACGGATAATGGAGAGTATTTTGAAATATCTGAGTCTCGTTGTTCACCACTTTACACTACGGGTTCAGTCTGATTCCATCTCTGTTTCAATCATAACATTTTAATACTAAGGATGGTTTCCATGGCTTAGATTTGTTTGATGGATTTGAGGAGATTTGCCACAGGAAGTATTTTTTTTTGGTTAAGACAGGTCGTAACGGATTATATTCATGATCTCCTCTGCATCTCTGCAGCTTTGGGTGAACTCTGTACGTTCTATCTGTTAACGGATGGTACCCCTTGCATGTGAAGCCTTCAAAGGAAATGTATAACATTGCTTACTAAATAAAAAGGGGTTTTGAGGCTCCACAAAAACAAGTATAGATTATGAGATCGATGAGCAGTACAAGCAGCAACTTTAAAAGAGGATAGTATACTTCACTTAAATGAGTCTAAAATACAATCGCATAAATTTGAGTCCGGTGAAAATTGATATAGTCTTTAACCTGTTAATTCAGGAAAACGTGTTTCAACCTTTTAAAGCAGGACATTACAACGTGTTTAAGAATTGTTGTGTCTTAATATAACATTAATAATATTCTGAATCGTTTTGATGAATCATATATGTGATCCACTTTGACAAACCATAATAATCAGATCTTGAATCAAGGCTCGCGTCAATGAACGTGGACTTGGGGACTGTGGCAGAATGCCATGGTCCTAGCCAGATGCATTGAATAGCACTAAGACTATGTTGGTACTGTTCCCTGTACAAACTTAGAGAAAAGAATACGCCTTTAAATGCGCAGGGGTAAGTCTATTTGTATTGATGTGGAAGCCAGAGCACTCTCGCATCCATTCCTGAAATATAAATATGGAACCAGGGCCTTTAAAAAGCCTTTAACGGTTATGTCCTTCATTGATGGCCCACACCTAGAAAAGGGCTTTTATTTAGCAATCGTTATAAATGCAATATGGCGTCAATGAGTTTAAATCAAATTGCATTCGTGATCGACTGGTAATAGTCAAGTGGCACTAATTGCTGCAGGCAGTATTCGCGTTTTTCTCTGCCATAAACATGATGTATATCCATATTATCTATACGAAATCACACCCATGCAAGTATAAACGGCCCAAGCATGCACAAGGGGTTCTGCTTGCCCCACGCCGTCTCCCATAGACGAATGTTGAGGAGGAGAACGAGTGGGTCGTTGGATTCTCTGCGGCGGCTGTTTGTGCCGGTTTGTAAGACAACAGGAAGTCCATTGATCCAACAAGATCGTCCACACAGCCACTACACCGAACAAGCACCTCCCATCTATAGGCAGGAGGGTGCTCTGCGAGCACCATGCCACATTGCCGAAACCTAATTCATAGGAAAATTTCGCCCAAGCGTACATATCTTGCGAGGTAGAGACGCCTCCCAATGAGATCCATGATGGAGTCCTTGAATGTATTTCAGTGCTTGGGAAATGTGTTGATTGAAATGTCCGGTGAACGCTGAATTAAGAGGATTAATTCTCCCCTTCCACTTGGGGATTTGTCTTCGCCGATGAGCATGCCAATGTCTATTGATTATTCGTTCGAGTAAACGAACCAGTAAATGTTCTTAAAATAAAGTATTTACTTGCAGTGGTTTAGGTTACACGAGTGTGCTGTTTATTTTGTAATGTAGTGTAATATATGTGTAGTGAATCTATGTTCCAGGAACTATTAGACGATGTATAATGCGAGCTCGTGTCCCATTAAATTGTCGTTCTGCGAGCTTATCATTGCATAAAAAACACATGTATGCCAAACTAATAGACATCTCGAACATTTTCGAACAATATTTCTGCTATATATAGCATAACAAGAGATATGGGTCAAGTCGTCAGAAAATGTACAATTTGTCTTCCCCAATCCTCTCAAATAACTCATGGGTCTAGTTCTATATGAATAACCCACATTTATTGGGGGGGATACCTTGAAAATACAGTTTTAACATAATCGAACCGATTTATTGTTTTGGTCAATATACTCAGATATACCTAGTATAGACATATTTTTTCAGCCTAACTTAACAGAATTTGTTAAATATGTAGGACTGCAGATTGAACATTTTCTGACTACCAGACCCATATATGATATGTCCTCGGACCCGTCCCATATGCGACACCAGTGCGACACCTGTGTTAGTGTCGCACATCATTATGCCATGAAAAATAATCTTCGCGCCCTGGTGAAGATATATATGGTCGATGCAACGGGGCGGGGAGAGGCTATCTTTTGTGTAGCCTAAACACATATTCTGTACAGTTGCATATGAATACAATAATTATACTTCATTATATGAAAAGCTATCCAGGCTCCGCTCACACCCTCTCAGATCAGATAAGTGATTGGAAGACTACCGCGCAAATGACTTTCCTGACCCTGGAGTGGGCGTTCTATTGGGATTGTAATGGCATATTGCGTTTGGAGCTAGAGGTTTTCCCTCAGATTGGAAGGGCTCTCTCAGCTCTGAGCCTAGATTGCATCATTAGAACACCTGGAAAATTAAGTCTTCCGATATAATCTTAAGATAAAAGCAGAAATGAACATGCATTTTCCGGATGAGATGCTCTCTCAGTACTTCTTTCTAGGGTAAAAAATGTCAGTAACCATTATAATAACTATATATAGTATAGCAAGATATTTTCCTGTGGGTGTTTACTTTATAAATTATACGCCTCTATGCTATCATACATCTGGAATGAGACACTGATCCTTGGAATTGTATGGTCTAATGATCATCCTGTAAATTTACCCTTCAGTACTCAAAGGTTAGTCTCCTGGGATTTTCACACATCTGGCACATTCTCCGAAACACAACACAATTGGGAATTGTATTATATGTTCGATGCTATAGCTTGCTTTGCCCCGCTCCTGGGAAGACAATAGCCGCTTCAATGATTTCAAGTCGATGGGACCATCTGAATCTTCAATTGAGTACATGATTCGTCCAAAGAATAATCATAGTACTATTTGCAGTTGTGGGGTGAGGCGTTGAAAAGCATTCGCCAATAGTCCCAACAACACCTGATCCTTATTAATTCTATTCAAAATCACGAATGCCATTGGTCGTGACGTGAAATTAGATGAAAAGGCTCCATGACTGAATATGAATAAATGGTCTTTTGTCTTTTGTTCCATACATTTACATGGAACAGTGAGTAGACTTATCCCTCCAAACTAATTCACACTTAATTAGCCACATGTTCCTGAAATCGTTAAAAGGCCATTACACTCGTTCTGCCGATTTTGTATGCATATCGACTGGTATTTTCTCTCTGTGATGCAGTACCAAATATACATTTAATGCAATAATGCCAAAGAAATTAATGTAACAATTTTGACATTTGATTCAGATGGCATATTACTTTCTTTCAGGGAGACATTAGGTCCTAATTTATCAAGCTTTATTCATGAGTGTGTAGACCTTTTCTTGTGGCGTATTTGTGGCACTGCACAGGAACGAACAAGACACAGGCATATCTCTGCTTGAACTGGAAGCTCTCGATTGAGTATGTGGGAACGTGCTGTTTTCGTTGCAATTTTCATTGCCATTCCTCTCCCTGCACTCGGTCTTTAGAATAATTATCCACGAGGGTCTTTTTTTGTCAGGCACTAACCTATTTTAGCTAGCACAAACTGAATACGTTCCCTGCCTTATTGGATGTTCGTGATTACACATATTAATATGTTCCAGGTATCAACATAGTTATCCGATGATCAAAATAAGTAAAGGGTTTGTTTATCAATATTACAACTATTTGAAGTATGAATAATAATCTTGATTTCTTTTCCTTTCTAGGCCGATCAATTAACAGAGGAGCAGATAGCAGGTGAGGGCGATTTATCCTATCAATTAATTATATCCCATCTATGTAAGCCAGTGGGTGGATAGAAATAATTCCAGTAAGTTGAAAGCGAAATCATTAGAGCGTTATGTCCGCGAGATACAAAGTGATCTTCGTGTCACCCACGGAATTCTTATAAGGTTAATTAAGATTCCAACAAGGTTGAATAAAATGCGCATTTGCATGTGTAATAAATTGACAATAACATGCTTTATGTAATTCTCCCTATATGTAAAGCCCTTATTAACGTCTCGGAATGTATCATAGCAAAGAATTTATAAAGCCAATCGGGCATAAAGATCTATGTTAAGACATAGACCATATTGGCAGATTACTGATTAGCAGATTTTGAACCACGGGGTAGGGGTAATGTAGTAGATGATAGATCACTCGTGTTTGTACAGAATTACATTATACACCTACCATAAGCAGGAAAGGAAGGGCATGTCTTGTGTTATCTGCAAAATATCACAATCATAGCAGCATCGTAATAAAGGATCTCTGGACATAACTAAATGGAATCCATTGATAAACGAGCCAGTTGTTTCATGAAATAATGCTTGGCTGTCTTCTCTCATATCCTACATAATATACTTGTTATGGATTTGCCTACAGAATTCAAGGAGGCCTTTTCGCTATTCGACAAGGACGGAGATGGATGTATTACAACCAAAGAGCTGGGGGTTGTCATGCGATCTCTGGGTCAAAACCCGACGGAAGCTGAACTCCAGGATATGATCAATGAAGTGGACGCAGACGGTCAGCAAACTATTTATAATTTTGTTTTTGCTTTAAAGAGAGAATTTCTCGTCGGACATGGTACTTACTGATATGACCGACCATATTTGTTCATGTATATAAATCCTTAAGCAGGTGTTTCGGAAGTAACGATTAAATAAGTTAATACTCGCATAGCTGTAATGATCTCAATTATCTTAGCTACGGTGATTCAAGAATATTTTAGTCAGACCAATATGACCTGAATAGCTATCTGTAAAAAGTCACACGCATTATACATACTCCGTACAGCGGAAGGCCCAACATTTTTTGTTTCCATGAAAAGAGCTTTTTAACATGAAAATATTTTTTTGTAATTGGGCATGTGACAGTTACAAACACAGATAGCCCCAAATCCTTGCTTTTATTTGACATATAATACATGACTATATGATAAAAACTATTAAAATTATCATGAATCTGATAACATAAGCTGAGACAACTTAAACTTTAGTCCCTAACTTAGCGAGCATATCTATAGAGGCTTCTAAGTATTTGCATAATGTTTCAATCATGAATGACCAAATGACCGGTACTATAATTTAGGTAAGAAAATAGATAGAAGCTAGAGAGTCGTATGAAGGGATATGGCTTCGCTTGTAAATGGTCTTACCTGACATACATCATGCCCCCTGTTATCCAAAGCATGAATCACATGGCAGACCGATCTTTAGGTTATGTATAAAATATAATTATGCTTTGTGTTTTATGTATCAATTACTACCACCTCGTTTCATTCACTATATAGTATGCCCCTAGCATAGACAAATATTATAATTTGAAATATAAACCTGTGTTTTTGGGTTTGAATCGTCATAAAGTATTTAAAAGCTAAAAGCTAAACCAATTCGAATTTTTACGATAACATAGTTGTATTGCACGCCACTTATCGCACCTCTCAAGTGGAATGCGCATAATACATACACATATAAAGGCCTACGGAATTAATGATTTATTTACATACTACTGATCTACCAATCCTCCTTATTTCATCTTACGTTTATCATCACACATTGTTATTATTAAGTTATTTCGTTCAGGACAGTGATTATAATTGTATTCTCAATTGGACTTGGCCATTATCTGCCTACCTATACATAAGCCTATACTATATTATGTATCTGGGTCAGATTTTCAGAAAATGTACAATTGGCAGCTGTACACATTTAGTAAATTCTGAAAAATTAGGCTGCAATCTGGCCAATAAAACTAGGTATATTCGGGAATATTCGGCATTACATTGATTCTAGCAATCTGTTTGGTTAGGTTGGACTGTACTTTGAACTTTATCTTTGTCTGAAATTTGGGTTATTTGGGAAGATTGGCGAAGTAGAATTGTACATTTTCTGAAAATCTGACCCATTCATATTTCTAGTATAGGCCTAATCATTTTACAATGAAACATATTTAAAATATAAAACATATTTCAGGAAATGGCACAATCGATTTCCCCGAGTTCTTAGCCATGATGGCAAGAAAAATGAAAGACACGGACACGGAAGAGGAAATTCGAGAGGCTTTCAAAGTTTTCGACAAGAATGGAGATGGCTTTATCTCCGCCGCTGAACTGCGCCACGTTATGACGAATCTCGGGGAGAAGTTGACGGACGAGGAAGTGGACGAGATGATTCGGGAAGCTGACATTGATGGAGATGGGAAAGTCAATTATGAGGGTAAGCAAATTGCTATAGGCTTAATTATATAATGGCTTCTTCATATCATATTATCATATTTCAATCAAGATATCCGACATTTGAGAGATGTTTCTATATACCGTTTGTTCCCCCTGCGGTTGTTGCGGTTTCATTCTGCAGTGCATTCTCTTTCCAAATATATATTTAAAAAATGGAGCTGGTCAGAGGAGATTCTTGATAGGTTGTGCAATATAGGTTCTTTGTAATAATTGATAAATGACAATAACTACAAAACCGTATATTAGCCGCAATAAGCATGCGGTCTGGTGGGAAAGGCAGGGCTCGCTTTGGATTCGGTGTAGTGTGAACATGTCACAACAGAAAGATTTCATGGAAACCTCCACTTGTCTGGAAGAATGTCCTCTGATGTTGCCATTGAATCATTATTGAATTATTATTATTAGATTTATAAGGTGAGAAAACTATTTACTATAAGATCTGAGAGGCAAAAATGACGAAAGTGTGTTCTTGAGTGGTGACTTTTATTTCCAACGTTTCGTGGCTTTAGTAGCCCTTCATCAGGGAAAAATTATTATTATTATTATACCTAAATCATGTTTCATGAGTAAATCATTTTTATACTTTATATCATTTTATATACATTATAGGCTTAATAAAAAAAATTCCTTTCTAATGAAGATGTTACATATTTGAGACGCTGACACTTCTCCTTTAATATTCACCAGAATTCGTCCGGATGATGACGAACAAATAAATAGTTTATAAAGACCACGTCAACTAGATCTTCCAACCGACCGATTTGCACGTGATTGGGACGTTCAATGACGTCATATCAGCTTCCGGGATGCAATTCCAATCCCGGTAGGAGAGGACTATGCAGAGCACCCAGGAAGTATAGGGTCTATATCTAGGAACGGTGGAAGGTTCTCCATTTTTGTCCACATTCTTCATAATCCATCATCATTTTCCACTTATATACCCCTATTTTACATTCCCGCCTTTTATCAATAAATGGAACAAATATCGTATCCGAAAATGCAACAAGGAGAAGGAGGAGCATATTGGATTGAATGGAAATATGAAATATGAATGTATGAATGTGTCCCGGGTCATGTATACAAAGAATGATACAGCGAATACAATGCATCTTTATAATGTTGCGTTTGCGGAAATCTTGCATTAAATGAAAGCAGTTATCAATGTTGTATAGCTTAAGCGCTACAAATACTCATTTTGCACAATGGATTACGGTTCTACTTTACTAGAAATATCCTAAAGAAATCTACAGTACGTTGAAGTACGCTTGTAAATACATTTGGATATTTGTTGGTACAACGATGAGTACACCAATTTTGAGAGTGTTAAACCTTAAGCGGTGGCATTCCTTCGTATCCAGATAACCGCCAGTCCGACATGCAAGCGGCATGGAGAATATGTATGGATGAACTATACCTTTACCCGCCACCCTAAGAGGACATTCGCTTACTTCCGTCTATACCAAGGCCTTTTGAACATTTCATTGTAATTGTATGTAAATTTGATTTTTTTTTCAACTTTTTTGACCGTCGAAATATTTACTAGTTTATTAACGAGTAGGGTAAGAGGATCATATTTCATTTGTACCAATCGTGGCATTTATCATAAACACAACGAGTTCCACGTCTTGGCATTTGTCAAGATTCTATACATATGTATACGAAGTATATACAATTACATGTATGTGTATGTATACAGGCCTATATGTGTATAATACATACATATATAAGTATATGTACGTATATATACATGCGATTAAATATTTATGAAACTATGACTGTCCGTTTGTAGCTTTTATTCATGGCTTTGATTTTCAGACATTTGTTGGCTACATTTCATGTTACAAAAGAAGTATGCATTATGCATACTGATGTCAAATTCATAGCTATATTATTATAGCTATAATATTAAAGTTTCGCCATCTTTTCGTCTGAATGCTTTCTTAGATTATTACATGTTAGTGAAGAATATTCTTTTATTCATGTGAGAATAAATGTCAGTGTGGCATAGCTATGTACCATTCATTCCTTCCATCTGTATTGTTGTTTACATGTCTGCCGGTAACAATGTATATACTGACCATATGATATGCCAAGAGGGTCTAAAATTTAAGCATTGCTCTGCATTCCATCAGAATGTACCCTTTTTAATGTGTCCCGTATATCTGCCGCATTGTAAGGGCGTGTGAATTGCATGGAATGGAGATTTCCATTAATATTAAAGTGACTATTCATATCGATATACTATACACGTATTCAATAAAGATATTGAAATGACTGAGTATGTTTCTTTACTATATTCACTGAACTGTATATGCTTTGTCGATTGAGACTTCGAGGTAATCATATTGGCAGACGTCTATTCCTTTTCACTATCATGTCACAGTCACACAGGAAGACATGAGTATATTCCTCAAACATGGAATTTATTTCGATGAGATTATGGTATGATATTGCTCTCACTTATCAGATTCTTGGGAAAATTCCATAATTTCTCCAAGAGCATGGTTTGCAGCTCGCATACCATCCTGCATTTGTGACATTCGAACTTGCATTATTGCCATTTCTTTTTGGAGTTTGAGCATTAGGTTGAATTTCTTCAGCTTGTTAAAGTCGAACGGCGCAGGCTCGTCTTTCTGTTTCTCCGCTCCTTCACTTTCTTTACCCATTTCCTTGGCCTTTGCCTCCTGCTCTGCCGATGCAGATAGGTCAGCCTCTTCAGGGGACTTGGATTCAGATTCGGCAGAGAGTAGTAGGTCGAATTGCTTCAACTTGTTAAAGTCGAACGGCGCAGGCCCGTCTTTCTGTTTCTCCGCTCCTTCACGTTCTTTACCCATTTCCTTGGCTTTTGCCTCCTGCTCAGATTCAGCAGAGGGTGGGTTGTCTTCTTTGGGCTTATTAGACTCAACCACTGTCTCAGTTTTAGTTTCCTCTTTGGGCTGCTCTTTTGGTGCAGAAGGTGTTGGTGAAGATTCAGTTGTTGAAGCCCCTGCTGGTGCAGCTGCCTCTTCATTTACACTCGCTGGTGCTCCTGTTGGTGAAGCAACTTCTACTTTTCCACTTGCTGGTGCAGCAGCTGCATCTTTTACGTTTGCTGGTGCTGCTGCTGCAGCAGCGGCTTCTTCTTTCACACTCGCTGGTGCTTGTGTAGGTGCAGCTTGAGATGCTTCTGGGTTGGTAGCTGGTGGTGCACTTTGTCCAGTAGTTTCTGGCTGCGGTTCGCCAGCAGCCGTTCCACTTTGCTGGGACTCCATATTTGCACAAAATTCAACCAAGGAATCGATGTAGGAATTTTCTTCTTGTACGTCTTTGGAGCTTGGATAGTCTCCTTCTGTGAGTGTACCCCCAGAGTCACTACTGTCACTTTCCGCTATGTCAGTATTGTGAACTGATTCTTCAGATTCTATGATTTCACTAATGAAATTGTCAATAAAATCTGGGAAATCTGGGGAAGATCTTTCGATATCAAAATCGTCTTCAGCAGGAGTCTCTGAAAAATTAGTATGGGTTGCGAAATTGTCTTCTATCTTCTCTCTCGTGTCTTGAGGAGGTGATTTCTGTTGGTGACGAATTACTCTATGGCCCCCTTCAAAGTCAAAATCTTCAAAACCTTGACTGGATTCAGCGAGTACCTCCTCAGAAGCAGCCTTTATAATACCATCCACAAATTGTGCAGCGAAAGTGTTAAGAGGGTCTTTTAGATTGTGTCTATTTGACTTACTGTCCTCGTCGTCTGAAGAATAATCAACAGCGTGATCGTTCACTGTATTGGCACCAGGCAAATGATATTGGCTGAACGTTTCCTGGTAATCACTAGGACTGATTTCCTGATTGGAATTTATGCTTTCACTATCACCATCATCTGCATGTTCAAGCGTTTCACTTGCAAAATCTATAGTAGGTTGATTCGCATCCAAACTGAAGAGATCAACTGTAGGGTGGTTGGGATGGAGGCTTTCGTTTACTATATCGTCTGCAATATTCTCAGCAAACTGATCTAATTCTGTAGAGTGTCGAAGTGTAAATTGAGAGTCAGTTATTTCAGTGGGACTGGCGTCTCTTTCTTCAGTTGGATATTCACAGATATCTTCCTCGCTGTCTGTAGGTAAGGCCCGATCAAGTTCAGACAATGCTCTTAAAATATCAGAGGTGATTGAGCTGTTTTCATCAATTATCGAAATTGGAATATCAATTTCGTCATCGGAAGTGGATGTTGATTCTACTCGCTCGAGCTGACTATACTCCCCCTCTTTGTCCTTATGGTGCCCTTCTGTACTTGTTACTGAAAGACGGTTATCTTTATTATACGCAAAGTCCAAACTAGAAATCAATTGAGTTGCATCGATAGACTGCCGTTGGCTTATCGGTGCTGGATTAGAGCGCCTCAATATCTCTACACTAGTTGTCTCTGTTTTTCCTGAGCGATATTGCTTCTCTGACCGAAAGTCCCTCAGACTCGATGTTTTTAATTTGGTTTCCTTTGGCACTCTTCCTACATCTACAGAGATGTCACATTTACTAGAAGGTGGCAGTGGCAAAGGGCTGAGGCTCGCTGCTGGCGTTATGTTTGGGCTACCTTTCTTAGCTGATAGACTTGAACATGCGCCCATAGCAGTCTGGGGTGAAGCAAATTAATGTGAACGAAAACTGTCCACCGGGCGTCTGAAATAGGGAAACAAGATTTATATATGTGTTGCAAGTACTGTTTGTCATTTCATGGGGGCTTAGCAAATGAAAACGTAACCTTACAATCTCGATGTTACATGGCATCAAAATCAAAATATTCCAATGGGTCAAATAAAATCTTTATCGAATAATCGTTGACACAGAGCAAAATGTCATAGAATGATTTGAAATAGTTCTATTATCATATACGATGTCAAATGAAATAGCATGGATTGCCTTTTTTGCGTCGTGTTCTAGCTGAGCAGGTGACATTTCAGTGAGTCTAGGCTCAGAGCCTCTCAGATCAGATAAGAATAGTATGTCAGTGATTGGATGTCTTATGCGCTAATGACTCTCCTGACCCTAGAGTATGTACCCTAATGGGATTTTAATGGAATTTTGCGGTTTGGAGCGGCGCGAGGCTTCCCTAATTTTGGAGGGACTCTCAACTGGCTATTTTGAACGAGATATACGTGTCTTAAGGGCCTAGGCCACTAAGCCGATTCTGATGCGATTTTGCCCCGCAGAGGACTCTTTTCCCGTAAATTATGTGAGAGTTGCATGAGGTTCGGCTTAGTGGAAAAGGCCCTTTAGAATGTTTTCATGTAAAGAAGAAATCAACGAATGGGCCATATAATTATGTTAGATACCTACAAAACAATAATAAATGGTTTAAAGGGTATTAAGGGTTTAAAGACCATACCTATTTCATCACAACATTCTTGATATTGGTGTATAATAATTGAACAAAATATGAATTAAGGATAGTAAGAACATGTCAAATGCATAATTCATTTACCTCCGCGACGAAAAGGCAATAACTTTACATATCTGCAACCCATTTGGGTAGTATAGAAACAGACAACTGAATAATGAATGCATTTTAAAAGAGAAGCAATGTTTACAAGGTATTTATACAAATTATTTGGAAAATCAACCAATGGTAACGATGGGTCTCGATCACGAATTGGATCATCCCCATGAAGCCTATAGCAGTCTACTTATAGCTATAGGTCCATGATAATATAGGACCATGATAAACTATACTGTTTGGAATTGGAAATAGTGTTTGTGTAGCGATACGCAAATATAATTTAAGAGACCATGGGGAAATTTAGGAAACTTATCGGTCGCAATGCGCTCGTAATGGCAGGGGATCGTGGTCACGGGCATAGGCACCTCTCTCACGGAAACACTGGAGTTTCCTGGGTATCTAGGTCACTTCTAGGAACCCACACGTGCAGACGTTCACCTAATGTGTATTTCGGTCATACTGCATTCATGACATCTCACCGGCAAGTTGAGGACTTGTGAGTGGAGATAGCCGCACGTTACTTTCTATGCTAGTTGCTTTGTACGACCCAAGCTCGAGTCATATCCAACACGTTTCTGGTTTCTACCTATGGCATGGCATCGGTAATTTATCGCGAATGTATGCTTAATTGGCGTTCATGGGAGCCTTGTCAAAAAAATATATTATAAGGCCTACGGGTGGGTAGTGGGTTAGCTGTGTGAAAATAACATTTAGACATCAAACCGTCAACTCCCTCATGTACTGTGCTCGAGAATCTTAGTTTACGATACTACATGGTGCATATGTACTCAACCCAATGTATCTCCTAGGACCATAGAAGTACGCGTGACCCCATCAAAGAATGATACCTCCAAAGAAGAGCAAGATGTCTGCTTATTATCGGTTAAAGTGTTGGTTGCAACAATAGCAAACAACCTGAAGAAATGGGACACAAACTTACCTGTCAAGTGAGTCCCTCTCTATCTAAGGCTGACGACCCGAGCAGTACGCTAGAGAAGAAAAGATCAACAAAACGCCAGCTTCTGGAGTAGTTACTGAACTCTATAACTTTTTCTGGGTGAGTTTCAAGGCTTGTGCTGGCCGCGAGCAACTCCTCCGGTAGGCTGGTGGGGCGCTGAGCTAAACGACCTTGACCGAGAGAGGAGGGGGCAGGGGTAGAGGTGTGGTAGTGAGTTGTTGCATGGGTGGATCTGCCAGCAGGGAAACATGGGGTGGGGAGGTGGGTTGTGGGCGCGGGGGGTGGGGCGGGGGTTGGGGGGGGGGGGGGGTGGAGAGATAACACTGGGCGTGAGGGTTGGCATGGTCTGTTTTGTCCCCAATCTGAAAGGATATAAACGTGAAATAGGAAAAATCAAAAATATCCAAGACTTTTCTTTTTGGAATATCCAGTACCTTTTTGTCAACTTTCTTTTCCTTTTTGCCAATGTCCTTTTCCTTTTCGGATTATCCTTTTCCTTTTAGGAATATACTTTTCCTTTTTGGAATATCCTTTTCTTTTTGGAATATCCTTTTCCTTTTCGGAATATCCACTCCATTTCCAAATATCCACTCCTTTTCACCCAAATGTACCATGATGTATTCCTACCCCAACATGACTGGGAGGGAGAAGGAGGGTGAGAGGGAGAGGGAGGGTGAGCGGGGGAGGGGGGGGGGGTGAGCGGGAGGGGAGAGGGAGAGAGGGAGAAAGAGAAAGGAAGAGAAGATGTATTGGATGTGTTATGTAACACTGCTACACTACAAAGATAGCTGGTGGGCCCCCATTCAGGGGTAGTGGATAATGTTATGTAACACTGAGCCACTGAGTCATGTGGGTTAGATGTTCAGAAAATGTACAATTCATCTTCACCAATCCTCTCCAATAACCCAAATTTCAGACCAAAATAAAGTTCAAAATACAGTTCAACCTAACCAAACAGATTGCTAGAATCAATGCAATGCCAAATGTACAGGTATTTACATAATATTGACCAAATTGCAGCCTAATTTAACAGAATATACTAAATGTGTACAGCTGCTAATTGTACATTTTCTGAAAATCTGACCCATGTCTGCTTTTGTATGGGTAGAAAAGGAGTGTCCCAGGGAGGACACCAATGAGAAAAGATGGCCAAATCTAGACATAGGAGTGACAGCAGCCAGACATGGCTTTTCATGTAGGGGAAATAGGAAAAAGGTGCAGTGATATACTTTTCGGTGGTGAATATCTAAGGGAAATAGTGGAAAAGGAGGCTGATATGGGAAAATCGACACTGACATGGAACTTTTTGTTCTGGAAATAGTAAAATCTTCCCGGAAATAGGAAGAAAGCAGTTGGAAAAAAACTATAGTATGTGAAATAGCATGTACCACAGAGGAAAAGTCTGTACCGATTTCATCATTTGTACATATGTCTACTTTGGGACGCAACATGGTCCATGGCTAGACTAATCCGCTAAAAGCCGTACGGACAAACACCTAATTATTGTGGTAAGGTTATCGGGTAACATACGCGATGTCTGTAGAAACGATCGAGGGATCAATAGTTGTGACGGAATTTGTGTTAATTCTGAAATAAATTGGGAACAGAACTTTTTTCTCATATTAATCAAATGGATGACTCTATATGGAGTGTTCTGAGTGTTCTTTGGGGGGGGGGGGGACCTAGCTGCAAGTTGAAGAATTTCCTAAAAAAAACTCCTCATCTTGAGCACAGAACTTTGTTCAACGTGAACATTTTAAACATTTATTATTTGGGGGGTATTTTGACCATCATATTTTCCAATACTTTGGCATACATGTATCCTTATGCCCATAAGTCCTTGTCCCTTTCAAACTCATTGCATTGGGTTTTTTCTCTTTTTCTTTTCTTTAAAAAACAACAACAAATTGTCTTGATCTTAAATGATAGAGCATGTGGAACAAACATCAACATCCTCCGTCACCGAATTAAATCCTCATCAGCACGTGCCAGAGGGTTGGACATCCACTACACTTCACAGGCCCACTGTTAGGCCAAAAAAGTGTGTGTTTCTGGTTCAAAGCAGCTGAAAACTATGTAGGAGGAGGTTATGACTTGTTAGGAACTGAAAATAATGGTTATATTATAACTAAAGACTGAGAATAAATGGCCAATTCGTAACAATTTTTTTTTAACAAGAGAAATGAATTTTTAGTTATGGTTACCTTTTGGGGGTAAATAAAAACAACAAAAAGACATTAAGTATAGGGTAAAACCTTAGTAGTACTAAGGGTAAAGCAGTCTTTGGTAAGGGTAGGGTTTTTCTGGGGAGGGTGGGCGGAAAATACTTATTTTTTGTTTGGCCTTATGCAGAAGACTCGCTGAGACCTGCTGAAATGCGGCTGAGACAACACACCGTTGCGCCAGACAAGATATCATACCTCAGGAGCGGTTTGTCTAAATCCATGCACGTGCGCATGACTAAGACCTAATGTAAACACACGTACGTGCCATAAACAGGACGTTGCCTTTCTGTATTGAGACTTAGTTTTTATGACTTACTCTGGTTTCAAATGATATTAATGGCAAGCACATCTGACATTCCTTCGGTTGGGAAAATCCTAAAAGAATGAAAAAAGTTCCAGTGCGTTCCAGACCCGGTTTCTGAGGACTTATTTAGGAGTATTGCCTAAGGTATTTCTTAACTAAATGTGCTCGGGACAGTTTTGTGATGCTCAGAACCATACAATTATCATTGTGCATTGTATTATTCTTGGTGATCTCGATATTTATACAATCTGAATATACACGCATGCATGCTGGTGAAAATGTTCCCAGTTAAAATAACTGTGTGGAAAACACCATAGCCTACAACAAGTATGTTGTTAAAATATTTTGCCTAAAGTGCCGAAAACGTTTGCCGTAATGAGTTTGTATAAATCTACATTAAAATTGTAATACATCGAGAGGACACTTATCGATTCATATAATCAGACAAGATTGAATAAAACAATAAAAAAAACGCCTGTTCAACTTCAATTATTTGAGAGTTATTCTTTTCTAGAACACAACTTTTTAACATTAATTTTGACATATAGGCTAAATAAAGTAGTATTCAATTTTGTGTGTTATCAAAATTAAGAGGACTCAAGCTATTGGAATTTACTCCAAGACACAACTTATAATTGCTGAACCTAAGTCTCATTATCCTCCATATTAGCATCTGGTGAGGATGTAAAGTTCCATAATTATAATTAAAATTGACAAGTTTGCGAATGCGAACAACTGCCTACAGGCTGAGGGAAATTGCACACACAATACATATTATATGTACAGTGTGACAATAAAGTGAGATTGTATTATAAACTATACAGACGACCGTTCATCCTGATATCCGTCACTCTGTGGTGTGTATCCATATATGATATATGGTATCGGCAGCGCTGATGCTTGAGCGTGCTGCACTCTGTTGGGTGTTGGGTGAGGTATAAATACATGTACAGGGAAGACCAATTCCTTGAAGAGGTACATATCCCAATAGTACCATGGCGGGGAAATGTAAACGGAATATTTATGTTTCAAAATTGAGACAAGTTGCAGTTAACACGCAGCGATAAATATGAAATTCCTGATGTTATTTTCTAAAGAAAATATCCATAATCAGAAGTATTTGACATTAGATATTCTTTTACAAGGTAAAATCAAAGTGAGACCAGTTTCCTGTCTACATACTACTGTTTATGACAGAAATATACAATATAATTTGTATTATAATACAATTTGAGAACATTCTGAATGTGAGCAAACAATTGTATTGAAGTACCTGAGTATTAAATGGGGGGCAAATACCATTATAATATTCAATCTCAATCTTCGATATTGAACAGTTACGGTATTTGTAGGCCTACTGGGATAATTTCTGGCATAGTTTAAAGCTTTTGTAAATGCTTCATCACAAGACCCAACGAGAATAATAATTATTGAGCTCTAATATATTCTCGTTGCAAGACCTATGGTAGGCCTAATCCTGTAACCCGGCCACACAAAAACAATATACATTTACTCACATCTTCGCCAAACCAGAAATATTGGTTTTTACATCCTCATTGAGTTTATGTACATGTATTGGATATCAATCGATGAATGGGTGAATGCATTAATACTAATATCAATTAAAATGATAACTTTGTTAATAACTTCTGAAACTATCGACTTTATAAGGAAATATAATCGTTATACTGCATTGTACATGCATGTCCATGCGTATACTGCCATGCCATCTGGGAAAATAGAAAGACAGGGTTTGGGTCCTGCTGATGGTCTCAGAGGCTTTGGTCATAGTTTAGCATTACAATACAATACAATCTACAAACACACTTCATCATTAGAAGGCTACTATCCAGAATCGTCAACATGAGAAATCCTACTTGTGGTAATATGTTTTCCAAAGAAAGGATCCAAAATGAATCGCAGCTTTCCATTTCCCTATCTTCCCATATATTGCAAGTTGTTTTCTTGTGTTAATAAACATTTATAAGCTCTTTTTCACAAAGGAAATAAATTCATAATGGAAATACAATCAGGATACAATTGATACAATTCACATAGATCTATTGATTGGTAAAAGTTTGCACAAGAAATGGTGGTATTTTTGAAACGCACATATATACTGCACTTTTAATAAACCTGCGTAAATGTATGCGAATAACTATATTACTATAGATCATAAGGCCCTATTGCTGTGCTAAAATAAACTTTTTAAATTCACACACACATATACTCAACACTTCAATCGGTTGTATATAATCTGACACGGTCCAATGATTCCGGCGTTTGCTACTGGGTCAACTCCCAACCATCGCACCTGCGCATTGACACCAACCGACATTACAGGAGAGAAAGGCTACCAAGCCGCATCTCTCCCCATAACACTTTTACCAAGGCGTTCAAATAACGTGTAGCCATGTCGGATATTCCTTTCTTCAAGACCCTGTGTGGCTTATGGATTTTACTTGTTCTAATCGAAGGTAGGCTCGCTTTTATGGAACTTCTTTAATCTGGTAGGCTATACCTATAAGGCTATATATGGAGAGAAAAGTGTAGTTTCAAGCTCGGACAGTCATTCGTAAAATACAGGTGTGCGGATTTTGAATAAGTTGTTTTTAACATTTATTATGCGTTTCATGACGCAAATATCCCATCGATCTATCATTTAAAGGGCATCTTTCCCCATTTTTATCATAAACCTCCCAGAACACCTGACAAATACGACCATTACTACATTATATTTGTGACCTATTTTCACATTAACTAACTAGGTCAAAACAGGTAAGGTATATAGGGGAAATGGCGGTGTATATTTTTGCCCTTAAAAGTGTCAAGAAATTCATAGAAATTTGGAATTGGCGCCTTCTTTTCACTTTCCTTGGCATTGGCCTTTTATCTTGCCTGGGTATCTAATCACTCCCTGCGCTACTAATCATGTTACCTATCAGCGGGTGGGAGAGATAACATAGCGGCCAGTGTTTATCATGGGCTCGTGCCTGCCATACTGTGATGACTGACGTCAGGGAATACCCATACCAGGGATGTGTGTGGAGTTTACAGTCTTCGTTTAGGTGGAATCCGACCGCAACGCCCTTCATTGAAGCATGAAACTACACAGATTTGAAGATTATAATTTCTTATAAATTATTATAACTCCCATATATATGATCGCAAATGCCCCTTTTCGAAATTATAAACTATATTATTATTAAAGATCATCTTTAAATCATGTTAAATGGGTAGCGACTCAAACCCCTCAATATTGCAATGAATGAATCATTTAAGGACCTCTCTAACCATATATATTGTAAGTAGCATTTGAAGGCGTTTTCCTAGTGCTTTATTTATAACATCCAACATATAATATTATATTAAATCTTAAAATTATATTTTTAAGAAGATCGAGGTTTTATTTCAAGGGGCATCTTCACTGACTTCAGTTATTAAATCAAGGGAGGCTTAGTAAGTTAGAAAAAAGCCCTCTCCCTACAAAATCATGCCCAAAGTATCGTTCAGACGAGAAGAAATAGTAGCTAGCGACTGGTCGGGGGCCAGTTTATGAGAATGAATGAAGTGTAGGCTATAGCCGGAGCCAATTCGGTTGCACATTGCCATTGGGTATTAACCTCAGACGATGTGATTTTATGCTGTAAAAAAATAATCTTATATCATATTATTTTCCATAAGTATAACTATTACGTCTAGATATGGTATTTAAACTTAATTTTATCCGTCACCAGAGGAAATAGCGACACTTTTGAGTTTTGTCCGACTTCGTTATATTCATTGATACATTTCATATATTATATGCCTAGTCTATATATAATTATTACATACATATATACATAATTAGTACATCCAATCATTCAATTCTACCATGCATCGTTATTGCGATTCATTCCACTTATTCCAGCCCAGTTCGCACAGTCTTCTTTTTTACTTTCCCAAATCCATTTTTTTTGTTTGAGGGATAGATCGAGTGGGGTTGGAGACATTTTGGTCATAACAGGTTTAATTAATTTATTCCAGTATGTCAAGGGCTTCAGTGTTACTACTGCAGTGGTCAAACGTATAGCGATCCCAATGATTGCTTCCATCCAACGCAAGAAAACACTTTTGTTCAAGAGTGTGTGACAAAGGGAGAAGTATGCGAGGTATGTGACCATTATACTTTCTTCTTTTCCACCAAATATTTTAAATTTGTATCAGGTATCTCTGCCAATATTATCTGGATATCAGCGAATTTTGAATTTCAAAGTACCCATTATGATAAAAAAAAAAGAGAAGCTTATGTATGAAATTTCAGTTATATAATGTTTATAAATGTTTGTGTTGACTCTACATTGTCCCTACATATTTCTAGAACATGTCTTGATCATCTATTTTATGTCGAAACCGACAGATCTTGTCAAATTATTCAATTGTTCTATTTTATAGACTAAGCGCGTCTGGGTCGATGGATGGACTGAAAAAATTGAGCGGGGATGCAGTTCAAATTGCGCTGGCCGTAAATACATATGGACGGAAGATTTCAAAGTGTACTGCTGTAACGATAGTCACTTCTGCAACGGGGCTACAAGCAGCGGATCCACGCCGTATAGTACTCTTTTCATTGCTGTTGGATCTTTATGTTTGTATCTATGGAATCGATGAGTGTGATCAAAATCTTATCTAGAATGGCGTGAATATTTCTGTACAAAAAATAGGGTGGGCTTTGGGATTTCGGAGTAAGAAAGGAGTAGATACCAATGGAGCTGCTTCAGCATTTTTATTCCTAATTAAGGCTAATGACATTCATGGAATCTTTACGATACAGCCACTAAGTCTACGATTCATCAGACATGCTTTGTGGAAAAAGAGTAGAAACAACGTTTCTTTTTCATATATGGATGTCTAGCAGCGTTGAGGTGTCCTTACTTTTTTGTACGTTTATTAATTGACTCTCCACCAGATCCTGTAGTTCAATTTCTTTTTTCAATCTGGAAGAATTCCTTCCCTAGTAACTCTTGATCACCGCTACGTTCATGGGGACGGTGTAAGCATACTGCTTTCCTGCATGCATGATGTAATGGTGTAAATGAAGTTATCATTGATAGTGAATTACTTTTTATTCGGGTTCTGTAAGTTCTATTATCACAGCGCACCTCCACTAGTTCGCAAGTAAGACGCAATTGCTTCCGCGTGAATCTTGTTTGAAGCAATCGCTAGACCTTGCGACAAGGTGGAGGAACTGTGTAGGCTCCTCATGTAGGTCGCAAGGCCTAGGATGGATATATGTATGTATGATCGCAACCAATCGCTTGTTAGTTGCAACATAATGAAGGAGCCAGATCTGATCTTTTTGTACGGATGTAAATATATAGGTATATCAAGTCATACGAGCTTATGTATATAGTGAAACGAATCGTATATCTTCTCATCAATTTTGTATACCAACCTAACTTCCAAAGCCAAATTTATTTGGCACATTGTATGATTATCATTGTACATGACGAATTATTATACATCTTTTGAGTTTATAAACATAGATCTTATTCGAGGTTATATGCAACAATCATCACAATCTAGTTTTTGTATTTAGTACAAATAGGATACTAAATTTGGAATAAATTTACAAAATGTGTACTGCTTTCTTTATTACTCGTGATATTCACAGGAACTTTCCATCGGATAGTCCAAACCTAGCGTACAAAGACAAAATTCTGTCTTTTAATTAGGAAAACATACGAGTGGTTGCAATGAACACGTGAAACAAAACTAAATCCAATGAGACCACATGAAGATGGTATTAGTTTATTCCTCTCATTATCACTCTGTAATACAAAGATATTGAATGGTCTGTACATCTCCTTTGCAAATTTTGTAAGTAAAAGTGAAAAAAAAAATCAAGCTGCCAGCAACTACGGTTTACTAACTTCAGATCATCAAAAACTCACGACAGAAATCATAAGTAAGGGAGTGCATGATTCCCAGACCTTATCTTGATGCTAACTTTATACGATTATATATACCCTTCCTAAGAAAAAGATTCCCACGGTGATGAATCGTACCTGCTAGCTCGAGAGATTACACATTTAATTAAAGTTTTATATTTAATATCCAAGACAATGTTTTCTTACCTAGCTAACTCGCAGGCCCTACACATACCTTCAGAAATTGGTTCAAAATAAGTTTCGTTTAAACCAAGTCACTCCACGATATGAAATAAATAAATACAATTTGTATGTTCTCTACTGATCTTTAGACTGTATCTCTCGCGGTAGTAACACGACATCACTAAATCAATGATATTTCAGACGAGTGTGATCCAATGTTATGCCGTACCCCAAATCAAATAAATAACGGCAATCGTTTGAAGCAAAACTAATGATAATAAAATTATAATAATTTTTTTAGTAGTACAATAGAGCCATTAGCGGACAGCCAAATCATTACAAGGTAGCATTTACCAAAACTCAAATTTGGGTGACGACAAAATTGATTCCCTTGACGGTGGGGTAAGGCCCAAGCAACTGGGGGTGAAGGGGAAAGCTTGGTGGTGCCAAGTGGTGTGATATGTTAAGGTCGTCATATAGTAATACAATGATAAAATGGCGTAAAGCTACGCTCGTACCAAGAAATGGCATTAGAAAAGTCAAACATTCATATTTGGCTCCTGAATAGCGTTATATTTAGCAGCAAAGCATTTCCAAAATAATGCTTTCCAAAGTATTGTTTTACTGGCATCAATGCACAACCTTCTTTCGACTGAGGTAACTGTAAATATAATAATAATGCGAACACAAATGTGTCTTATTCCTCGGTAGTCACTTGTGAATTTTTTATGATCATGGTGGCTCTTGTAGCAAGGGTGAGTTTTGAAAAATTGAAATAATAACATACAGACCTACGGAAAAAAATCAATCTAACGTGATCCTAAACCTAAGGATAAATATAACAGGTGATAAGTAACATATTATGAATCACGCGGTGTGGAATGTCTTTATCATCGGGTAGTTTAGAGGTTAAATCTGGCAAGAGAATCATAGCGAAGTAAGCAGAAAGACAACTTTTGGGTCAGGTCGTTCGGAAATGTACAATCAGCAGCTCTATACATTTAGTAAATTCTGCTAAATAATTAACACTGTGTATATTTGGAATTGTGTTTCCGTTATGTTGAACTGTATTTTGTACATTTTCTTACGAATTTGCCCTCATGGCTTAAGACCCGGGTGTTTCTGAATTCCCTCTCTGCAGTTAATGCATTACTATAATCGCCACCCAATGGGAAATATCAGACCAACTAGTTTTAAAAGTAAAAAAAAAAGAAAAAAAGAGAGATCGTGCGTCGTGTAGAACACAGTAGACTTGGTTTATACAGTTATTCAGCATTATTACCGACAACGATATACAGGAGAACATTTTAGTAAGAAATTATTGACACAACGAATTAGGATTAAAATACATCTCGATCTTCCTACAAAGATCAAATGAAAATATTCTTTCCATGTAACAAAAATAGAAGGTAAGCTGAAACCACTTCAAATTTTAAGCCAATATCTTTGGTCTCAGCAGTACTTGAAATCTGACGAAGAAATTGCTTGCTCATTTACAATAACATTGAATTTTGACAGGATATTAGAATTTTGTCGGAAAAAAACCCTCAGGAGTAGCATCATTGTACCTATACATTCATTATACTGAAAATAACTTAGGACATAGTAATAATTTAATATGACAGGGCTATGTTTGATGACAAGCGTTTTATAGAAATAGGTTGGAAATAGCAACTTTGATGGGGTGCAAGAGCCGATATGTGGTAGGAAATGGAAAGACCTTATTAGTCAGCAGCTTAGGCCAAGAAAATAGAAAATAGGCGTTTCCGGTTATCCCCATCTCTCCCCCGCCCCGTCTCAGCTATTTAAAACAAAATAAACTTGTGTCAATTTGTAATATATGATCATTGTTCTTTGTGACCATAAAGTATATAAGACCATACACACCAAATTCGCTGCCTAATTTTCAGTTGGTTTGAACCGGAAACGCACCTATATTTTTTTTGCCTAATCAAGAGGGTACAACTCATACACTTCAGCTATAGAAGTTTTCAGAAAAGAAGATCACAAAGAAAACATCGAAGATGCTTAGGGATTTCATAACACTTTGTTTTAAAAAGAAGTGCTCGTCAAAACCCTGTTTATGCAGAATTTATACAAAGATGCACAAGATGATCAACCTATTAATCTTAACGGTGAAAATTGTGTAGAGACGAGCTAAGTCTGAAGAATGTGGTGCTGCTTATGAGATTGAGAGCGAAATAGCCAGACACTTTGGACCTTGAAAAGGTAGCGTCAATCTTTAAAACGTGGAAAAGAGTATAAAATTGGTGGAAAATCTTGATTCTGGATTAAGTACGGTACAACAACGTATACATCCCAACCTTTGTGGAAAAGGAGTGTATACGCATTTACAAAGGTATGTCGGCTAACGGGGTGAACCGGCCCAATAATAAACCGTCATCCAACCATCGCAGAGAAGAAGTAAGATTTGCTACTATCCAAACATAAAACTTATTCCCTTTTCGTTGGGTATTTTGCAGAGATCACTTGACATGCACATCTATTAATACCGATTATATACAGGTTAAATAGAAAGTAGTTCGACAATATAGTACATAACGACGCTAAGGTATTGATGATAACGTCAAGATCGGACAGGAGAGCGGAGAAAGAGCCAGTGAGGGAGAGGGGGACAGAGGGATGGTGAGGTCACAACAGAAGTGAAGATGCAGTGGCCATCGCACTTGGATATTGGATATTGATATTTTTTAATTCTGCATGAATAGAAAGATGAATAGACATGGCACGGCCATGTAGCGAATTACTTACACACTGGCCTGGACACAAAGTGTGAGTATAAATAATTGACCAAGAATTTAATAAAAAATCATCAAGAATAGTCCAATTCGACAATATTTCAAACGGATTCGATGTTTCATCTAAAGTATCCAATCCTTATGAAATTATTCAGCATCCGTGTTCCACCCCAAATTGTAAGTCGAAATTATATAAATGGATACAGAATAAATCTTTACATATACATAATTATATGGCACAGACATTATTGCCATTACGTGAGACGCGTTGGCGCGTCGCGACATACTTTTATCAATCCCAGAAAATGAACAAAAAACTAGAGGGGAAATCTTCAGCACAATAGAAACTAAATAGTGACTAGAGTATTATGACCATCACACACACATGACTGAAAACAACCGCAGGGCTTTAGATCCAGTCGAAAAAATAGAGTATCTCAACAACTTAAGCGAGTACATCCGACATAGTATTTTCGCCTGAAAAAATAAACCCAAACAAGAAAACAGACAAAAAGAAAGCCTGAGAATAATTTCCACGGCCAACCTCAATCTTAATACTTGACACGAATAATATATTTTCAGTTATAAAATTCAGTATTAGATATGTTCCAACATGTAATAAAAATACGAAGTATTCGGAGAGGATAGAATCCAACACAAAATGCTGAAGATAACTTTTAAACATACATATATAAGCAAAATTACATACAAGGAAATCTGAATATTTGTTAAAAAATAACGTTTTAGCAGCCATGATCAGAGACAGAATTATTCAAATTAACAAGAATGTTATCTTAGGAGGGGGAAGGACACTACCTCAAGCCTGCTCAAGTGCTTTTAGTAGCTTGGTTTGTAAATGTACGGCCTTCAGTAATAAAAAAAATTCTTCCATAGTAGGATAATATGACCTAAGTGCGAACATTTGAATTCAATGTAACAGGTTGGTCAATAGTGCTTTGCCATTTAACTGGTGAACCCTGTAGAACCCCAGTTTACATCATATATTTACCCACACTTGGCTTGTTGCACACCGTTACCTATAGATATGTATAGACGGTATTACTAACATATACACAAATATGATTTTGTTACTAAAGTATGATATTTTGCTGTCTCCTCGTATAATAATGCATCTTAAATGAGCTTAGGTGGATTTAGGAGGAGTAAATCCCCGAGCTAAGTTGAGTTCTCTCTCTACTTTCTACAGCCATTTACTCGCTATTTTTCCTCGCTCGAACAAGGGTGTGTTCTGACAAAATGGATAGTTTGCTTACATGTGACCATGGTAACGCCTTTCTGACATAAACCAGCCGCGACGCCACACTCATGTGCATAGAAGAGGATGACGTTGTCACCGAAAACCTTTTTTCTTTACACACTCCCTCCTTATATTTACATTCTTGGCATACAAAACTCCCATCAAATAAAGTCCTCCCATCACATTCAAAGAGAGAGAATTATTATGTACATTTCAAGGCATTGCCTTTGTGTATATTGCTCGTATAAATAAGATACAAATAGTTTTGTTGAGTCTCTATCTCTGAGCTCTAACGTGCACCGATTACGTGATAACTCTTTATAACTCATTTCATGACACATTAGACATTTCTATTTACATTATACATGGATAAGTTTCTATTTTCATGATTAACATATTCTGTGGGCGTGCAGTTAATTAAGCATGTAATATTCATAACACATTCGACTAGTTTATGCCATCAAGTCACCTTTTGTCCTTTTAATAGCACCCTCACTTCTGACACACATTACTTATTTCTTTTTTTTTTGCTTCATTTTCTTTTCTTATTATTCCTGGATTCTTTGGACAACAGTCAGATGAGATGTACCATCTATGACAATATAGAATCAATTAAACTAAGTTTGATATTCCCTAAGTTGAACAGCAAATACTGAGCTCGTTCGTGGTTACTTTTACAATGATCGAGACTTACGTATATATACCCTAGTCAATGAACATTTGATTTAGATACCCGTTCATTCCCTCACTTATCTACACCACCACACCATATATATTATATACACACCTCAGCTTCTCTGGCAATAATGATTTGTGCACATCCTTTTGGACCTTGAAAAGGTAGCATCAATCAATCATTCTCACGATGTTATTCTTGAAGTGATGGGAAATTAACACATTTAGTTAAACTCGATGGGTCCGGGCGGTGCTGATATTTGATAGTGTGCCCTTGTAGAATGGCGGTAGAAATTGACTGCCTCGACCGGCAAACAATTCCCAAATAATCATGTTCCCGCAGCCTTCATCATCAAAGACAAATGTTATGTACCTTACGAGTCCAAAGGGTGATAGATACATGTATACCTAAGCACACAGAGTATGAAGTACTGACCGGTGAAGATTTGATGGATTCAATTATTCAACATTAAAATCGAAATGTCTTCCGACTCCCTTGTGGGATTCGAGTATCACTTGGTCAACAAGACAGATGGGAGTCGGTGACGTAATGTGATGAAATGACGTCATAGTCCTCTGTCGTGCATCTGTCTGAGCAATGAATGAGTGGGCGGATCCGGGGGTAGAGAGGGAGCCGATACGTATGTTTCCAGGATCTTGCAAACCATGTATTGTCCATTGTTTTAACATAACAAAGGAATTCTGACAGTTACCCATACTTCTCCACACACAAGAGAACGTATTAATAAGAAGGGAATGTTTTACCTTAGGTAAAACAACATTAAATCTGGGTAGCACTGGAAGACCTGGGGTTTCCCAGATGTACCCTACCAGTTAGTAATATTTCTTGTTATAAATAAAGACTTTATTTATCTATCGATCAATTTTGAACTATCCGCCGTCTTGGAGCTTCTCCTCGTTCAATTCGAGCGCTAGTTGTTGAGTGGTTTTGGTAGATGACTTGTGCATGTTTGGGTAAAGCATCAAGACAGATAATCATTATTTTCATTATCCAGCTGCACCTCTGCTGTTTCCTATCCCATGTTCCTTGTTGCTGCTCTAATGGTCGTCAGTGACACATAAAGGCTGATCGTACTCGTACTCCAGAATGGCTTTATACGAGACGAGCCGAAAGTGGAGAATGTCGAAAACGCCTTGTGAGTAAACTATTTCTTTTTGTCAATCAAACTTGAACATGCTCCGGTGGTTCCTAACACATTGAAGAACATGACTGCAGAGGGCGCGGCAATCTTGGCAGAAACTCGGGTATAAAATACTATTGAAGTTGCCGTTACAATGTTGAAATATTCCTCACAAAAATAATCCAGGCGGCATCTTCGCTGTCTACTTCAGCAGCAATAACAAGTGGTAAACACAACCTTTTTCTGTTGTTGAATAAATCAAAAGAAAACACTGGCTCCCCAGAGTACCGGTATTCAATTTCCTGGGCTCGCGAAAGAGTAGTAGTTGTCAGAAAATGAGGGTCAACTCGGCGCTGGAATTTCCCAGGTTGGTGAGGGGAACATCCAGGCCGACTAATGGCTCCTCATTGTCGTCGTAACCAAGGCAACGTTGGCTGGTGAGGATATGGATAAAGGTTATTTCTAGGAAGTGTCATAAGTCAGGGAAGCGATAAGGGTCTTCGCGATAGTCCCGTGGTATAGTAAAACGAGAGGCGGGAATCGAGTCCTCCCAACTAAATTGTTGGAATGTAATCTTAGCAGTCACAGTAGGAAATACAGGTATGTCTGGAAAGGAAAAAATAATACATGACAGTCAGTCATTTTTGTTAAAGGGAGAGGAGGTGCCTAGTCACGTACTAGTATAATTCAATCAAAATCTTTACCCATTATATTTAGATTTTTAAAAAAAATCATTATTGATCATGAATAGGACAGTTCTCAGATAACTCTCTATCACGACTATTACAAACATTTTTCTTACTTCATATAGATAATTTAACATTAGCATTAGTGTGAATGTCCCATTGTATTTTACGTGCGTTCGAGTTCGACACTTACACTAGTCCAAATGTTATGAAAATTATTCTGAGATTTTCCTAGAAAACATCTAGAGCTAGTTTGTCTCATACAGAGTCTTCTACGCTATTTCAGGATCAGTCTTTAAGCTGATTGGAATTAACGCCAATAGCTAAGTTTATGTGCCACTTCAAGTTTTTAGCAAAATAGATAATCACAATTCGAATTAGTCACCGAGCCAATTGACCCGCCAAGCAGAAAGGTACCTTTCCGCGGGAGTAATAGTTCCTGGTATTCCTGCTAGGAGTCACATCATGTTCATGACGTCACTGTCACAAATGTTGATATTAGTAATTCTGAGAGGCAGGTAAGTTTGAAAGACTGTAGCTTCACTAATTTTTGGAGTATCAACAAAATTCTTTCACCTTTATAATGCTCATTTCCCCTTCTGTACATCCCTGTCATCTTTTTAATTTGAATCTTTTTTTTGAATATTTATTTTTTGTACATGTGATGTGTCACAGGAAAATGAGTCACTCCCCCCAACCTATTTGAGATCATCTACTGAAAACTGACATAACTTTACAAAAAAAGTCCATATCTCGGCAAATTCTGGGAATTGCAACTATTTTTTTTCGGTTATTGACTCAGGAGGACATGCAGATTCAGAATCTATAATAATCCCAAATTCGAAAATTTGGCCCTGGAGGCCCCTTTCTGCTTGGCTGGTCACAGGTGTCTTTGTTGTATTTTATGTTTATCCTTATTTATTCAACCAGGAGTTACATGAATCCCGAATTAACTTTACCGATATCAGGAGGGCGGGTCAGATATTAAAGACAGCGCACTGTTTAGGAAATATCACAAGCGACCGTTTCATAGCATGGATTTCAATATGACTGTGAGCGAATTTGAGCAAAGCAATGGAATGTCTGCAATATTTCAACACATAAATATAATGAATTCGGACTCATAATTAGCATAATTATGATATCTAAAACATTTTCAACTCACTCATCTTTAAATACTAAAGAAGAGAAATCTCATTATTCCGTGTCAAATACGCACCTATTTTCACGGGAAATCCTGAAGGAAGTTTCGTTTGCATGAAATCTCTGAGTTTACTAAATTGTTTGAATGGTGCGATGACTTCCAATACATCAAGAAGGCTGTGAAAAGATATCAATATATTACTAATACTATAGGAGAGAGAGTATAAAGACTGGAATGTTGTAAAAGAAAGTATCAAGATAATAACTAAATCTCAAGTTCCGTAGTATAATTAGTTAAATTTATATATGCAATATAAGCTTATTATAATTAATAAAATAACATGACTATCATTTTGTGTACGTTACTTAAGTTGCATTGGATTAAAGCGTGATATCATATCGAGATATGTTTTATAGGAAATTCAACTTACGCCTTAACGGACATTGGAAATCCTTGGCTCTGAAAGATATATTTTGAATGATACAGGAAAATGTGGATTATGATTTAAATCGGAAATACAGGGAGTAGACATTTCAACAGTACCATTTCAATAAGATAATTAGTATTAGTTAGGCAGATAATCAACCATAATCCTGAATTCCCAAATAGTACTGAGGATAGCACAATGCATTCAAAACAAGTGAGTCAAGAAAAGGCGGGTACATAAAAATAACTTCTGAATTTTACATTTTCCAGCAGAATTAATATTTCGATCGTAAATTGTTGATCTTATAATTAGCTTGGATAGAGAGAATTGAGCTTAGTTGATTTTAGCTTGGGTCGAGAGGAAAGAAATGGCTTGTGATTTCTCAGAGTTTAAATAATCCTAGTGAGATATTAACGAATAGCCGGGCATAGAGACGTACCATTGCCAGGGTGGCCTTAAACGTTTTGTGACTCTCCTTACTGACGAGTTGACGACCAAGGTGAGGTGGTTTTCCTGGTGCAGCTTTGAGATATTCATCCCAAGTTGGCTTTTGTACATTCGCCGGCGGCATAAGTGACTGTCGGCGATTAGTCTGATCAAGAGAGGCGAAAGGGAAATTATTACAAATACTTTTCAAAATTATACATCTACCAAAAGCATAACTATCACTGTATTTAACACACCTCGCTACAAAGACACACTATTTATGAGGGAATGAATTGTATCGAACCAATAGTGAAATATTACAGGCTTATACTGTATCACGATGTTTATAGTATCTCTAGGTGGGAGGGTTTTTTTAAACGATTTTATGAAGTCTGATTCTGTTCAAGCTATGAGATGTTGTCCTTTTCGCGTAAAAGAGTGTATTTGGTCTCTAGTAATGTTTATAATATCTATCAGATGATCGTAAAAAGAAAAAGGAGCAATACGAACCTCACTGTTTTCTACAATATTACCCTTGCTTAAATTTTCCATCATTGCTTTATTTTTCTGCAAATCTTCTTCGGATAGATGCTCGCGCCTGGGCAAAGAACAAAGGATAACAAAATTACCAAGCATGACATCGATTTTCGAATCGCTGCATTGTGTACTGCCATTATCTAAATCCTAGAATAAACTATTGATTATAAAAGTATGGAATTTACCTTTTACGGGACTCGAGAGTTAAACCATGAATTGTATAGAAGTCGGCCCGAAAGCTACCAACCATTTCCTATAAATAGAACGAGTGGGATTAAGATCAAGGGGATATGATACACCTTCTCATGATTAGAGATCGATCTTGGGCAGAGCTGAATGTGGCAGCTCGATAACGTAGATCCCCGATGGTAGTAGTTAGAAGAGTAAGGAGGGACTTTGCAACGTATCATCTAACACAGATCTCCATATTTCGGAGATATAATCCAACTGAAGTTATTAATTGGACGTATTTATTGACTGATTTGACTTGTGGATGGTAATTGACTAAGGATTGAATCCCATTGATTAGATTATGCACGATGACACGATGGATTGTTACCATAATCTACATTCGTGTACATCACAACTTTGCAGAGAAGAATATTGGTTCTTGCATCACACCTAGTCAAAGATCCCTTAAAGTTGTACAATCGGCTAAATTCCGAGAAAAAATAGAAATATTATAATTATATTTTTTATTCGCTTATAAAGGATTTTGGATATTTCTTTATATAAAACTAATCATCTTCCAAAGTATTTATTTCGGTGCAGAAGCATACTTCCATATTATATGGCTCTTTTTCTTCGCCTTAAGGGCCTAGTCCACTAAGCCGATTCTCACAGACTTTAGTGCAAAAGAGTCCTCTGCGGCGCAAAATCGCATGAGAATCGGCTTAGTGGATCCCTTTAGACTGTGAACTACTCCTCGATTGAATCTTAAGATAGCAGTCTAGGTAGGTAAATCCAGAGGGGGAACGTGTTGCAATATTAATCCTTTTTATCAAAAGGTAGAACAGGCATTTTTAAAAACGAATCTAGAGTGCTAAGGCTCAAAGAAATTTTTGAAAAATAGTTAGGAATAGTTTATTCGACTCAGCTGGGAATGCAACGTTAATAGGTCAATGCACAAGGCTTTATCCTATGTTTGCCATGGCTATGCTGTTAGCTGCATGTGGTTTGTTTACGCGTGTTATCCTAACTCCCCTGACTTGGTATTATACAATTGAGCAGAACTGTTTCCGCCAACGCTAATCTAATTTGCCGCACCATACAGCTGAGTGAGGTATGCTTTCAATTCTTACTAGAAGAGCGATGAATAACTATGTAAAGTTGTTCGATGCAAATTGCCTCCGTAGAGCTCTACTGCTACCATACAAATGACACCACGCCTACTGTGATCATGACTGGCTTCTATCCCAATTGATTCTCACCCAGGCAACACGACGTGTTGCTTAGGAATTGCGCTAGTTGCAGCAACGGGTTGCTATGTATCAAGTCGTTAGCAAATAAAATAAATTATAAATTAGTCAACTATCCGATATGTGCAGTCAGTTTTAATCCACGTGTACAATTATCTACTTACACATTTATCCTCTTTGAACAGCCATCCTGACTGAGCTCTAGAGAAAGTGATATTCTTAGTAGACATTTGGGCCGCAACAATATCACTGCTCATCAAAATATCTACTTCATCTTCGATTTCAGCTTCAGACTCCTGGAATGGGCCAATTGTTTTTCATGAGAAAGAATTTCAGAAAGCAATTACAGGAAAATGTCTTGAATGTGAAGCTAAATTACATTTGATTCATTTACATGTATAACCAACATTTTGTTTCCGATTTATACATAAAACAGCACATTGATATTAACATTGATTTTGAATATGACAACTATAAAATGATCTAAATTATGAACATTATAAAAAAAAAGAATTTCCCCCAATAGTCTATATCGCTACATGTATATGAATGAACACACCCCTAATATCAGCCAGAATTATGAACTAAATTTAGGATTTAAAGTCATCTATTCATAATAGAATTTGTTCTCACATTTCCTTAACTATAAATACGCAGACCTACTCAATTTTGCGATTTCTATCAAATTTATGACAAACTATTGACAAAATGTAAGAAAATGGTTTAATGTTTAATCAAAGATCGGGCGTTTATAGGTACAGCAACATTAGCTAGCTGGGATTACACTAGTTTGCAAGTTAAGTCTTACTTTATTAATAAATAAGCGAAGAAGTCACAGCCCTTACCTCGTATCTTATACGTTGAAACACTTTAAGTTTGTTGTCTAACACAGTAAGAGACTGTGAGGGTTTTGCCTCTCCATTAAATATAAAGCTGATATCCCCCCGTTCCCATTTCATGTCGTTGAAGTCCACGAGCGTTGTATCCATCCTAAGGAGAATAGAGACACCGAAATTTATTAATCCTGTAATGTGTAAGCTTCAGTATATCTCCAAAATTTAGATAAATTCTCTCAAATTGTGATGTCCAAACAGTGAAACAAAATAAGGATAATGGGCCAGTCTTTTATTCACCATTTCTTACTAATAAATACGATTTGTATGGAGTAAATAGCAGGTGAACCTTAATGTTCTTGCCCTACAAGTTATGAGTTGTAATGGTGAAATTTCCTGTCTTAATGTCACCATAGCAAGCATTTTTCAGAATGTACATTTTTTCAATTGAAAAACTGGGTTGTTTGGTTGCCATGGAAACCATTCTATAGCAACCATCTTCAAAATTCATCAACTTTTTTTTAAACATTTAATTTTATTCAGCATGAGGAACTGAATACATTACAATTTCGGAGAAAAGAAATTAACTAGATTTTTTTGCCAATTTTATCAATAAATATTGCTTAACTTGGTAATAATAAATGGTGTTTTTTTTACAATACTAATTTCAGGACAAATACTGAAGACTTGCATTCCTGATATTATATCAGTAAAATCAATGACAACACAGGTACTAGGCATCATTCTTACCATAGAAATATACACATATGGATGTGGGAGAGAGATAAGATCTTACCGAATACTGGATCCCTTTTTATGTATTTTGCACACATCGGAAGGCAGGATCCGCGAAACCAAAGGGACTGTCAGGTGTTAATGAGAGAATTAATTGATATATACGGACCAATAGGCATATGCAACATACATACAAAGAAATCATCGATACCCACACCCATCACTCGTACTTTGGATAGATCGGGAGCACTAAAGCACCTGTGATAATGTGTCTGAATCTTTTACATCGTCTCTGGTTCAATACATGAAGTGGGTGTACAGTCTTTTAGATGGCCGAAATGCACAAGAACATTTCTGATAAAATAAATATAATTATCCTCGGGTCATCCTTCTAAGCGAATGACCAAGTTAACTTTTTATATTAAAGATAAATCGCCCTAGTTCCCATTTTTAAGAGCCATCTTTATGAAAATGACAACAAAATGGGATATGGGTGTGAACAGGGAAGTGAACTACAACGCACTAACACCATACTAACGCATCCACTAACTATTTGTACATTATTACCGCTGAGAGGCACTAGGCCGAGGGCATATGCATTGCAGGCCTTTTGAGATATCCCCACAACGGTAGTAATGTACTATTAGTTAATGGATGCGTTAGTGAGTTGTGGTTGCTAAATCTCCCTTTTATACACGCCTCGAGGCGATAATCTAATTCTTGAACTGTTCTGCTTTTAAAGTATGACGAGCAGGTTGCGCCGCTGCTTAGATAGAGATATAAACTTTTGAGTACTTCATTCATATCGCTGGGACGCTCCGTTGAAGATGCTCAATGTGTCTTCATTGTGCATGAGAAGTCATGCATTCAAAATAATAAATGAACCCTGTCTATCATTAGCAAAAAGAATGACTCATGGGGGGAGGGTATCGGTTGCTTCACGCCCGATTAACATTACATACATTGTATTAACATTAGGAAAGGGATCATTGTTAAGGGTCTTCTTCATTTCAGGGGAGTCCAGGTAACTGCTTCAAGCTTCAACACGCAAGGTATCTATTATAAAACTGATTGGTATTTCTGGTGCATATCAGGTTTAATATGCATACCCAATACCCATGAGATCATAGCTCACTTATTACAGGCAGACCTCAATTATATTCAATGACTAAAGAAACATAAGAGGCCTGATATAATATTGATGACTTAAGCCATAACCTCAGTTCCCGAAGGCAGTTCAAAGACCCTATGAATAGATTCGGTGCCAATAACTGGGCTGGGTCTTGGCCAATCGGCAACGGAAATTTCCGCATGACTTCCCATATTGGATGTAACCCAATGATCCTTTTTAATATTCTGGCTAGGAAACGCATAATTGCAACACAACCCTAATAACAATTTGCCCGCGATATAAAAACAAAACGGACAGGATAAAATCGAACTCGCCCGCAATGGGAACGGAACAAAAAAAAGACAAGCTTATGAAACACAAATAGTTATTCTAAAATGACCTATATATTAGATAATCGTGCGTCGTCATTATTGAAAGTATGCTCATCTTGTATGTTTACATAGTGTAAGATGTCTAGACTCACCCCAGCTTTGGAAATCCCATTTCAGTTCTAAGTAGAAATCGCCCAACTCCTTCAGGGCTTGAATGAGCGCAGGACGTCGCGCTTCAAGAGACTCTCGAGACTGCTGCTTAAGCTTCCTCAGCAATGACGTAACTGGCGAATGATGAGAAAGTTACATGATTATATGCTTATTGATCGAGCCTTCTTCGTAATCTAACTATACAATGATGAATCAAGGCCTTTCCCTTGGATCTAATTGTGACCAATGGTATTTGAGTCAGATTTTCAGAAAATGCGCGCTGGACATGATTAGATGATTAGTAAATTCTGCTAAATTAGGCAACAGTTTGGTCGATACTAGGTAAATCCGAGCATATTTGGCATTGCATTGATTCTAGCTATCTGTTTGGTTGTCTTGAACTGTATTTTGAACTTTATTTCCGTCTGAAATGTGGGTTATTTGAGAGGATTGGTGAAGGTGAATTGTACATTTTCTGGCAACTTCACCCATATACAAGGATATGCTTCGAATCACTTTTGAGATACAAAAGTAATGGCAAATTTGTGCCTTCATATATTCATAAGTGCCATGAATGATGTATCTTTGATGAGCACTGTGCACTCTAGAGTGCATGTGCTAGGTATGCATGCATACCTAGCACATGCATGCATACCTAGCACATGCATGCATACCTAGCACATGCATGCATACCTAGCACATACATAGCTAGCACATGCATGCATACCTAGCACATACATAGCTAGCACATACATATGTAGCACATACATAGCTAGCACATACATAGCTAGCACATACATATGTAGCACATACATATGTAGCACATACATATGTAGCACATACATACGTAGCACATACATAAATGTCCCCAGGGCTCATACTATGCACCATGGCGGGGAACACATGCATGCATACCTAGCACATACGTAGCTAGCACATACGTAGCTAGCACATACATAGCTAGCACATACATAGCTAGCACATACATAGCTAGCACATACATATGTAGCACATACATAGCTAGCACATACATAGCTAGCACATACATAGCTAGCACATACATATGTAGCACATACATAGCTAGCACATACATATGTAGCACATACATATGTAGCACATACATACGTAGCACATACATAAATGTCCCCAGGGCTCATACTATGCACCATGGCGGGGAACACATGAATGCATACCTAGCACATACGTAGCTAGCACATACGTAGCTAGCACATACATAGCTAGCACATACATACATAGCTAGCACATACATAGCTAGCACATACATATGTAGCACATACATATGTAGCACATACATACGTAGCACATACATACGTAGCACATACATAAATGTCCCCAGGGCTCATACTATGCACCATGGCGGGGAACACATGCATGCATACCTAGCACATACGTAGCTAGCACATACGTAGCTAGCACATACGTAGCTAGCACATACGTAGCTAGCACATACGTAGCTAGCACATACGTAGCTAGCACATACATAGCTAGCACATACATAGCTAGCACATACATAGCTAGCACATACATATGTAGCACATACATATGTAGCACATACATACGTAGCACATACATAAATGTAGCATAGCCAGGATATGGATTTGCAAGATGAAATAATTTCCCTTGGAATGAAGGGATACATGGGGTTTGGGCCTGTAGAGATTTAAGGTTGATTAGTTTAAGTTTTTAGTTTCCCTCAGAATGAAGGGATATGTGGAGATTGGACCTAGATTTTAAAAAGTTTAAACAGTTGTTGTTTAAACAAACAACAGGTGTTATACATCTGCATGGGTCCACAGGCCTTATCTTATCTCTGGCCCATTAGTTACAGACACAACACAATTTAGTTCCAGACATGAGCATACATGTATGGGTTCGATTTTCAGAAAATGTACAATTCACTTTAACCAATTCACTTTAACCAATCTGTAATAACCCACATCTCAGACCCAAATAAATTTCTAAATACATTTCAACATAAACAAACAGAATGCAATACAAAACATACTAGAATTTACATACTATTGACCAAATCGCAGCCAGCCTTGCATACTGAATGTGTACAACTACCAATTGTACATATTTCTGACTATTTCTGGCAGGAGGACTGGCAGGAGGAGCCCACCATGAGACAGATTTTCAGGACATGTACAATTCACTTCAACAATTCACTTTTACCAATCTCTAATAACCAACATTTCAGACCAAAATAAAGTTCAAAATACATTGCAACCTAACCAAACTGAATGCAGTACAAAACATACTCCAATCTATTCAGTACTATTCAACTTGGAGCCTGATTTATATGCTCAATGTGTGCATCCAATTGTACACATGCATCCAATTGTACATGACTCTGGAATGTTGGGAATGTCGACGAACGAAGACGACGGGACGACGAAGAATGCTGCGTCACAAAATCCTCACTATACATAATTTTATTTTAGTTAAAGTAAAAAATGGCAAATTAATAAATTTGCCATTAATAATACTAGCAAAGTACCCGTCCTCCGGACGGTCACACTCTTCCCCCCCCCCCCCCCCACCTCTCTCGTTTCCCTCCCCCTTTTCTCTGTCTTTCATACCTATTTTTCTCTCCCAACCCCATCTCCGATTCCACCCCCGTCTCCCTCCCCTCTTCCTCATGCTCCCCTCCCCTCTCTCCCTTCCCCTACATCCTCTCCCTCACCTCTTTCCCCTGTTCTTTCCCTCCCCCTGGATCCCCCTCTCCTATTCCCCCACCCTCCCTTTCTTTACTCTCCCCCTCCTACACCCTCTCCATCCCATCCCTCTCTCCAACACTCCCACCCTCTCCCTTTCCTCTTCTTCACTCTCCCACTCCTCTGCATGTAGTTAGGTCCCCCTGAAAGGTTGTGGGAAATGATGTAGTGTCTCACAGGAGCTTTCCCAGGCTATAAATAGAGTGTAGAGATCCTACAGAACTGAATAGATTTTAGTTGTTTTGTTTTTTTATTTGCAATATGCTCCCATAGTCATTGAGTTACAATGATATTTTAAGTTACAATGATATTTTAAGTTTAAATAAATAGAAAGAAAAAAGGATTATCATACAGAATTACAATAAATTTCATTATCAGACCTTCAAAGTGATATTTAATTTATTTCCCATAAGCATTAGATATGACCTTCTCTCCCAATATGTTCTTTTAGAATTGTTGGTGTAAGATTATCAATGAAACAAAGGGGGGTAATTTGAACCTAGAGGGGTCATTTAAACCTAAGGTCTAAGTTACTGGGGGGTATATCAGATGAGGGGGGTAATTTAGAACTGTTACACCGGTATAGGCTAGGGGTGTCAGTTGTTCAGAGGCTGGACAGGGTGTAGGGAATCCCACGTTGCCACAGACGGTGGGAGAGGCATGACGTCATTCTCTTTTATTTTCCAACAGGGGCTTTCCCGTGCTAAAAATAGTTGTATGAAAAAAAATATAAAAAGGGCTTCAAAATGACATTTCCACCCCAAAAACCTTCACAAACCACATACGACGACATCCAGAGAGGGGGGACAGACCTCTACAGATGAGTAAAGTGGTTTGCAAAACAACAAATTCCGAGAACATCCTGGACAAAGAAAACCTTCTTTCTACCATTTCTTTTCTACCTCCTTTCCTAGAAATCACTCTAGCCGTATATTATATGGATACTCATACTAAAGGCAACTATTTCGATGTCCCCTTGAATTATAGATAGCAAGAGACGACATACAATAGGGAAGAAAGCTTCAGATCAAGCTAACCGAATGATATGAGATAGAAGACAGGACCTACTTGTTTGTCTTTCACCGAAACTAATAGCCTCAGCAAGGGGACTCCAGCCAAGACAATTTTTCACTTTCACGGGCGCTCCATGGGCTAGTAAAAGATGCACACAATCTGGAGAGAAGAGTAATTGAAACGGATTAATAATGCAAATAAACAAGTTCAAAAGAAGAATCTCTAAGATAAATGTCAGATAAATGTTTATGAGGAGGAAGTAGTTACCTTTGTGCCCTAATATAACAGCTAGATGAAGAGGTGTGTTCCCTGGGAAATAAAAGACAAAACAAACATGAACTGACAGACAGGTGTTAACGCTTTTGATTAGGCCTAAAAGAAAATTATCTTTGTTTCCGGTCACCTCATGGTAAACATTTGGGTCGGTAAGTCGGGAATTTATTCTATTTTTTATTTTTTTTGGTAGACGCATTATATGTAGCAATTAATAAATTAATTCCATCATCAATTCATTTTCATATGAACGAAAACAACATTTTTTTCAATTGCATTTTTGTGGGTAGGTAGGGACTTAAAAAAAAAATTGCGATGCCTTAAAAAACGCTTGAGTGATTCGGCGGCATTTTCTTTGGGTCGGCCGGGGACCGGAAACAAAGTTAATTTTCTTTCATGTCTTAGCAGGATAAGCTTTGTTCCAAAGTTGAACTTGGAAAGATATATAGAGATGTCGTACAATACTGATCTTGATCTATGGAGATTGGGTCTTCATATCGTAAAAAAACTAAAATGTAATACTCTACGAGAAGACTTTTGCCAAACCACATAATAGGAGATCTAAATTGAGCATGTAGGCCTATACGCAAGTCTATTAGTGCTGACAGGCCAGGGCATTGAATAAAGGTTTTGTTGATGTTCTCGTCAAGAACATCTCTGCAATAATTTAGCACTTCTTCGTGTGTCGTGACAATCCCCTCACAAATCATGTATTGATATGATCCCATTATTTATATAAACAATGCATGGATTGACTAGCCCAACTCTAGTGTTCTACATACAATCCCTCAAAACTTCTGCCACATTATTAAGAAAATTGTTAATAACAATAATAATCATCCCCAATGTTGATAGCAACAGAAGACTGCATCATTTTAGAAAATAAAACTGACAAAATTTTATATTTCTAAAAAAAAATGACGATATAAATAACTAAAAAAAATGGGTATGGAGATCTGATAACTGGTTAGGCATACAATAAAATTAGCTTTGTTTCCGGTCCCCGACGGACCCTAAAAAATTGCCGCCGACTCAAGGGTGTTTAAGGCATTTGAAAAACAAAATTAAAATCTCCCTACCGACCCAAAATAAAAGTATAATACAAAAAAGTAGCCACGCCCGGGTTCGAACCCAGAATATGTTACTCATGTCATTGGGACATTTCCTCAGTCAGGCATATCGTCAAGATAGGTATTATATATCGCAGGCATAGACCTTAATTATAGTGCCCTTACTGTCCCAGTCAGCTTCACTGTCTGCAGAAGGGTTGATTGCACAATAATATATTAGCCAACCTACACTGACACTACGCTACGGTACTATATAATTTATAGGCTATTCCTTTAACTAGAAGTTTGAATAATGTGGTGGGTTTTTTTTCAAACTGAAGGTCAAATTATTGAGGATGGGGGATGTACAAATAAGTTCGCCCTCAAAGAAAACTGTGCATAACAGTGACCCACTCCCATGACTATCCCTCCTTCCTGACCATTCCTGTCATTGTCAATGGCTCATGCTCACGATCAAAACAAACAATACCACACACTGAAACAGCACAGCAAGTTGCAGTGTCAAACGAAAGATCGCAACATTTTCTAAAGGTTGATGTTTACAAAAGCTTATGCCATAGGGACAAGTACCATCACCATAGAGAGAACTAACGGAACGCTTCCTTTATTCAGGGATGATATAATGAATCAACCTGTCAAATCTCACAGAAAATGAGGCCGACACCTACAAGGTGATGGCTATGTACACAGTGTAGGCGAGGATCGGACTACGGTCATTGAAGTTTTGCTTAGATCTCGCTCGGTTTTTTGTCACAAATTGCAAAGCAATACAGTTAGAAAGGACATCATTCGAGAAACTTACCATGTTTGTCTTTCTGGGCGAGATCGTGCGTCCTCAAAAGCTGTGACACACCCCGAACATCATTCTTGAATACACATTCGTGTAAAGGAAAGGAGTCTGCCGCCATGATTTTCATCACGGTCTTGTCTCGGAGAGCAACGTGATTGAAACGAGACCTAAATATTTAGGCATCACAACAATGAGTGTGTAAATAGAGGGAGAGAAATCTAAGTAGTGATGAAATACGAATCTATACAGAATTTTGCGATCAAAACTAACTCCTGGAATTAAATTGTCTCTAAACCTTGATCTATCTAACCCTTGTCATGTAGTTGCTCTTTTCTAAACGAAGAAAAATCTTGATGTTTTTGACGTCACTATCCAAACACTGCAAACAAGATGGCGATGTCTGCTAACTATCAGTCACTGTGAAGCACGGGTTTGACAGATATTCTTCATGATCCCCTGCCGCTGTATTCTCGATGGACAGAAATATTTTGGAATAATCAACTTCTGTACGTTACAGATTGAGACGGACACGCCAGGTGGTCTTAGCCTCAAGGAGAGGTATGCATTCGATAAGTTAGTGTTCGCATTATTTCTCTGCTTATTACCAACGCAACTGCTCACTGTAAGGAGCTGAGAAAATTAGCTCGCCTAACCCCGGGGCCTAACCAAAGGACAAGGAGTGGTTATCAAGCTTATGTCAACCCTGTCGGGTAGTTTTTCTGTCGGATTTGAGGTTAATGTGTTGGGAACGCACATCCGTCATCCCTTGTTTTAATAATATTTGTTTAGAAACAGAAACCCTTCCTGGCTTCACCTGTCCAGGTAGTACGGTATGAGGCAAATTAACGTTTAACTTACTTTATTCTTTAAGCAATATCTTGCGCCTAGTTGTGGCAGAGGTAGACAGATTACAATGTACATTTAGTCATTACATTATCATGATTTACCAATTACAATGCCAGTGGCTCTGACCAAACAATCTAGAGACCAGCCCAGAGAAAGCCAGGGCAGATTCCTGCCAGGCCCAGGAAAGTAGATTTTTTATTTTCAATTATTATATACCAGAGTTTTACATTACATTATATTATTGTATGTACAACTCTGATTATACTTACAGTTACAGTAGATTTACACTAACCAGAGCTATACCGTTACACAAATGTAGCTCTGGTAACACTAACACTAGATCTAGTAATAACTAGTCAGCCTTTTCTGACCCATAGCCATAAATATGCTGTGAATGTAGATAGCATGTGTACCAAATTAAATTATCTAAAGAGTAAAGTATGCGGGCGAAACCATAGCCATATAATATGATATAGGTGACAGTATGTACCTGCCAATTAAATGGGAAGGGATCCAACCGACCCATCATCGCATTTCCATCATTATTGATGATGTCAGACTATCTTATCAATAAATAATGCTGGCTGTTATAATTTATAAATATTGTAATGTGACATGGCGATTGCTGCGAAATATTTATAATATTCTTTCGGAATTCATATTAATTATATGCCATGAGAACCTCAGCTGTCGGCCCTGTTGAAAGAATTACAACTAAGCAGTAAGAGTTGATTATGTGATATGTTCATGAATAATTTGTTGAGAATCAGCTCAATGACACTTTGAATTTCTAGATTTCAAACACATCCCGTTCCGACCTTTATCTGATCACTGTTGAATACATATATTTTTTTCGAGCACGAACAACTTCATCACTATTTTGTCCGGTAAATGACGATATGAAGCATTTGATCTCACTATTTTATATTTTAAAAATTGAGCAGTAAACTTGATTGACTGGTCTGTGTCATAATACCCACTGATCAGGTGTAATAAAAACAACGTACATATCTAAGACCTCTTTGCGATCTAGGTATTTGTTGGCCGATAATTTAAGTTGCACGCCACTATAAGGATGCAATCATGAGGTAAATTATAGTCATCAGCTTACTAATTCTACATTCATAAACCAAAACACTTAACAGGAGCTTCGATCGCTTCATGGTGCGTTCACCTAGTCTATAATCGATAACCGGCAATCGAAATGGAATAATAACTTGTAGCCAGACTTATTTTTTCCAGTACCAAAGTTTATCAGCTGAGTTTATCCTGGCATTAAGTCAGTCAGGCTATGAATCGCGGTATGGGTTGCATAATCGTGCGCGAATAAACAGTCTGAGCACCTATTATACGTCCATTATCTTGACGTGATAAACATTTTGGGACCTAGTTATCATAGGGATGTATCTCACTCTCTTACTAGAGCAACACCAAGTCCCACAGCCAATTTCAATGGGTACATCTTACTGGGGCCTGTCTCGACAGTCATATGATAGTGTTTTCAAGCCATATGATAGCTATAAATATATTGGAAAATATAATGGTTGAAGTATAAGTATTTGTTATTGTAATATGAATACCAGCAAATAAAACGAATTATGTCTACCAGAGTTGTAAATTCGTATTTATATGTAAAATTGGATTATTGTAAGTTGACATTTTTTTAAACAATTAGTATGATTTTTATGATCTTGTTATTAGAACATTTTATCCCCGAATATATTCTTTTCAAACAAGAACTGTTTTATTAAATTAATCTTTCTTTTTTTTCGAACAGGAGGCGTCTGACTCTGCCTTAAGTTCTGCACTTAATGAGGGATAAAAATAATCCTTCAAGTGGAACTTGGTAGCCCAGCAGGCTCTCTTTATACACATCCATGTAAGTAGGAGATTAGAGTGTGAATTAACGAGGAGCTTTCTAGGTGAACTACGGTTCACTACCGCAGGTCATGGAGGGTCACAAACAAGCACCTGTGGAGTCGGAACATTTAAACATAAACGGTTTCAACATGGAGTTTGACCGGAGGAATAGCGAACCATTCGTCGACCAGACGCACATAATACAGAGCAAAAACTATGGACACGAGGTGCTCGTCAAATTGAATACTCTGCGAGATGAGAATTGCTTCACTGACGCTATTCTGTGCGTTGGCGACAAAGAATTCCCCTGTCACAGAAATGTGTTGGCCGTCAGTAGTCCCTATTTCAGAGCTATGTTTACCAGCGATTTGAAAGAGAGCAAAGAAGTCAAAATCCCATTTAACGAAGTGAGTCCGTCGATAATGTTACAGTTGATTGATTATGCATACACTGGTAGAGCAGAAATTAACGTGGAAAATGCCCAGGAACTATTGGCCGCTGGAAGCCTTTTCCAATACCCAGCTATCATGGAAGCCTGCTGTGAGTTTCTCGGCAAACATCTCCATCCTTCGAACTGCCTTGGCATTGAGAACTTCGCCCACATGCACTCATGTTCAAAACTTGAGCTCGAGGCCCACCAATTTGCTCTTGAAAACTTTAGTGCTGTTGTAGAATATGATGAATTTATTGAGCTCTCACCCGCACGCCTTATCTCTTATTTATCCAGCGACCTAATAGACGTTAGAAACGAAGAGACGGTCTATGATGCCGCCATGCTTTGGATACAGTCAGATGTGGAAGAGAGAGTGAGGCATTTAACTATGGTTCTTGAAAATGTGAGGTTGGCCACCGTAGAAGTAACCTACTTGGAAGCTGTCATAGGGAAAGATCCTCTGATTCAAAAGATTGAGGAATGCCGGTGCTTAGTGGATGATGCCAAGCGTTATCACGAGACCCTCACGGATCAGCACGGCCAAAGAAGGAGGAGTATGCAGACGGATACCATTCAACCACGTCCATCGACTGTAGCCAAAGAAGTGATGGTACTTGTTGGAGGGGTCTCCAACATTTATAACACCCATGTTGTTCTGCCCTCTGTGGAAATGTATGACCCACACAAAGACAAATGGCTTCCCCTGCCCGAGATCCCATGTGCTGTTTCCTGGTTCAGTGTCACTGCTTTCAACAATAATATCTTCGTATCTGGGGGCATTGTTGACAACAAGTTAGTGTCGACCGTTTGGAAGTTCGAATCTGTGCAAAGGGTCTGGTCTGAAGTAGCGCCCATGTTGATACCACGCGCCAGGCACGCGTCTGCCGTTTGGAACAACAAGCTTTATATCCTCGGGGGCATCAATGTTGTGAAGGAGGGCAAGTTCGTGGCTGTTGAGACAATAGAATGCTATGACATGCCTAGCAACACCTGGATCAACGTAGGCCACTCCCCTCTGCCGAGAAATCAGTCGCATGTCGTGCCCTACCACGACACGCTGGTGGAAATCGGAGGGACTCAAGGAGGGATCAAATTGAAAACGATGGAGAGCTACCTCTGCTCCCCTGAAACAGTAAATTACTCGGGAGAACAATTCGTCCTGCCGGACAGCATCCAGTACTCGCAAATAGTCGTTCTCAATGGTATATTCTACATCCTCTGGGAGGATACCAAAAAGCTTATTTCATTGAATCCACAGAAGAGGATCTTCCGACGCTTGGCGGACATGCGTTATGCCCACGTGCATGGGGGCGCTACAGTGCTCAATGGGAAGATCTATGTGACGGGGGGCCTCATGGATTCCAAGCCGAGCAGAATCACCGAATGCTTTGACCCGGTCTCTAACACATGGACGTTAGTGAAACCCATGAGGCACGCTCGAGCATGCCAAGGTTGTGTTACTATTCAGATGAGGTAGCTATGAGTAGAAATATGCAAGTCTTTTTTGAATGATGGTAGCTAGCTCTAGCTAAGTATATGAAAAACGAAAGAGTTTGAATAGATATTATAATATATATTCTTGACGGGGTAAGCAAAGGCGGCTAGTAGTCCGACTTAAATACCCCAGGCATTTTTTTGTCGTTCGACCTGTAACTCTTTCTTATCTTTTCTTTACACAATAATTTTATTATTTGTATTGTCTGGAGGATTAACACTCTAATCCTTGATAGATCTGCTTAACATTTAACGCGCATTCCTTTCATACGTGACAAATCCCAACAAATAGGACTTCACTGTATTGAAGGCACAGTGTCGTGATAGCTGAGGGAAATGGTGAAGATGAGAAGCCAATATATATTGTGTAGTGTCCGGGGCGGGTCCTTGATCTGCAACCTGCATTAATCATTCCCAGCGATGCCTATATCAAAGTGATTCTCTTATTATTTACTTTTGGATTCATGATAGAAATTGGTATATATATATTATATTGTTTTTATCTATCGATTATCGACGTAGAACGTGTTCTGTTGTGCTTAGTTTCTCGTCATCGACGAAAGGCGGACATGGTATTAGGACTTTCTCTGAGAAAAAAAAAGCGGAAACCATTTTTAGGAGCTGTGTTTGTATAAGAGGACTGTGCTATTTTAAAGCGCAGAAAGTGTTGCTCAATCAAAGTTTGTGCTATTGTAGCTTTCGTGGTTTCTAATGAGACATGACGCGTTATTCCACGGGAACAGAATTATGTAATATTTAAATGGTATCATTTAGACAAGGACCCCTGGAAGCAGTAGAGTTTGGAAATGGTTTCATCTGAGGAACTAGTCTTGATAAATAATTATATAATGTACTCATAAACTACATTTGTAGTGCGTGCATCTTACAAGAGACAACCAAGGCCAATCCATTGAAAAGTTTAATCAAAACATATTCACTCTGTATCGCTGTACTACCTTCTTTTCAAACTCTGATATCTTTTTCTTTTTTTTTATCTAAGTGCCCAATGTAATTGGTAATTTTTGGATTATTTCGGAATAGCGCGACGCTATCTACCGAGCATTTGATTTCGTTCACTCCCGCCGCCTTGTGTACCTGAACGTTATCTGCTTCCTGGTGGTTCAATAATTACCAGTAGGTGTCTTGATATATGTGCCTCCAAATGCGTTCGGAGACTAGATCTTACCCAAAATTATCCTGGCCTCTTGAGAACACCTTTTAATGGTACCATTGTTGTCTTTTGGATGGGTTGTTTCTCCGTCGTGAGTCGTCCTCATGTGATTTTTATATTGTCGGAACTTGACATATTACATATGACTAGATATGGAAACCTTAAATACTCCTACAACCTTCTAATAACGTATAAGTAAAAACTATCATTCCATTAAAGAGTTAAGGTTATTGCTTCACGTTAGTAAACCAGCTTTACTAATTAATGTACTTTCGTGTTAGTGGGTATGTTTGTCAAATCTCCCAATACCTTAACAGTGTGAGCAGAATGATCTTATGTGATACAGTGTGTGTGTGCTCAAAGTTAGGTTTGTATTGAATACAAGCTCGACTGGGCCTGGTCACATTGTAATTATTCTATATATTGGGTATTATAAGTATCGCCAATGATAAGACTGGCGCGCGTATAATATGCTCGGGTGAAAAATCCTTCGTTCAAGGATTGAGAATAGTGACATTGTTTTCCTAAAAACAACTTAATGAATACAAAATATTTACATATATGAAGTTAGTTATACAAATCAAGGCAATAAATGAGCTGTTTAATGGGCAACTCTTGAGGTAAGGCTATTTGTGCACAGACGAACATTTCGTAGCATCATATCTTAAAGAGGAATACCTTTATATCTATGGCACCGAAATACTCTTAGAGTCATAGGTCACGTTGGGCATAGCAACGAACTAGATATTATTTTTGAATGGTGGCTATCAACATTCCAGTATTTCAGGGAAACTCCCCCGACCCATTTTCGTGGATAGGAATATTTTAAACCTGAGCTAGTCATGACTTTAGTTCTAATGCCGAAATCCGTGAAGAGATGTTGAAGAGGGGGAGGGGGGGGGGGGGGCAGTGTATCTCACCACCGGGAGGCATAAATATCAAAATCTGTCCCAAATCATGAAGGGGATGATGTAGGAGTTTTCAAATAAAAACGTTGTGTTTTGACTGTGTTGTGATCTGGATCCTTAGACTGTGTCAATTGAACCAAAGTTTGTTGTTGTTTTTTGTACAATCTTTGGTTGAATAGGTCCATTCCTGGAAGCATTGCAGAAGCTGATTTTGAACGGGATGAAGAGCGAAATGATGCCTTAAAATCTTCAACAAACCATATTTTATAACACTGTTATAGAGTTTAGAGTTCGCAAGGGCTTTTGGCATGTGTCTTTTTCGTTAAAAGATAGGGCAAGATGTTGACATGTTCGTTTTTACCCAACTCTTTAACTGGGGTGTGGGGGGTGGCCGGAAATTTCACCTCTGCCCCCTGGGAGGCACTAGTTGAAGAACACATACATGTACATGTATGAGCTGAACTAGCCCTAGTAAAAGTGTGTCTAAAACATTTTAAACTACTGGTACGGGCGAACCAAACATATAACACAGACAATCATTCGCCGGTTCTCTGTATGCACATGATTGTAAGGAAAGGTTGAATATTGTGACGTCATTTCTTATTTCCCCCCCCCCCCCCCCCGCCCCCTGTGAACTGTTTTATTGAAATTCGTAACAGTTGGGTGTATGTTCATGTAGTGACAATATCCATTGTATTTGTCACGTTTTGCTGAGTCCAGATGATATGCCGCGCGAGCCTTTCATTCAAACTCACCTCATATTTTCCTGAGAACAATCCTTCCTGGCTCTTGACATTCAGTGAGGAATGGCCTTGCCATACTTGGATGTTTCAGTATTCATCTAGTCACCCAAATCAACAAAAGCATTCTTATTCTGATTCATGCCCACGACCTTCATGTTGTTTTGCATGACTTTTTGATTGATATCAAAAGTCATTGACTTCTAATCATACCCAACCAACCCACCTGAACTCAATGGCCTCCATGTGCCATGCTATGAATACTGGGTGATATTATGAGCTGTTTTCTCTGTTGTCTTTCATTCACTATTTTGTGTATCCATATATTTTTCTCGATAAGAAGAAGAAATGAAAGAAAGGATGTTTTTTCTCCAAGTTCCAAGTTTCAGAATTCTATTGGACGCGTTTCGTTGTCAAAACATGCTTTAGGACAAGGTGGTGTGAAATCACTACGGCCCACCAGGCATCTTGTTTTACCTATTTTCCTTTTCAAATATGTTTATTGAACTGACGAACAAAGAGGGGTACCTAGCATATGCTAGTGCTCATATTGTATAGCGGAATAACACTTCTCGCTTCCCCCCACCCCCATGTGATATGGGCTATTTAAATACAGTACGGAAGACAGTCGTTTTGATGACTGACATGTCCATAAATAGCATGTTTTGAATCGCGACTGTAACTTTTCTATCTTACTCAGGTGTATTCAAGTTTGATACACTGTGAGATCTGCGGTTGTTTTATTGGAACAAACCTTGTTTATTTACAAGAGGAGAATATTCTCCTTGCACAACTTTTGCAGTGAGGATTTAACACAAATCAAACATTTGATATTAATTCATTACCCACGCCTAACTGTTTATTGTTCATGTTATCTCGATAAGTAATTTGTTACATGTCTATTAAACCACCAGAATATTAAGGAATATTATTAAGTCCCTCAGACTCATTGTACCGTTGTCAGCTATCACTCGTAGACGTATGTTAGTGTGTCAGTTGATGTCTGAAACCTGTAGTATTATAATTTGGCATACAGTTTGCTAACAGAATCATAATGATGCTTAAACATTTCTTGCTGCTTCGTAATTGTTTCATTGTTCCAATGTTAATGTTATTACAACGTGTATTTCATACAACAATAAAGTTGCCTATATTGTATCAGGGCGTTCCGTTGTTTATTAGCTCGAAGATATGAGAGCTTCTTATAGGCACTCTGAAATTAGGGAAACCAAGTCATTTCTTCGGCAGATCGGGTTGCTAATTGACATTCCTGTAGATAAGAGACCCCCTATTTATAGGGGCATGAATTGTCCTATAATCCTATAAATTTCCATGCAGTAAATATAGCCAAAGCGCCACCTTTTGGTCTAATTTTCGAAAATTTAAATTAATTTTTTCCTTTTCAAAATTAAAAGTGTTGTTCCTCCAAAAGGGCACATTCTTTGATGTATTATATATCTCAATCTAAGATGGAATGTTGATAATGCCCGCCCTTCCCCTCGCCGCTCCACCGCCCCCTGGCAGCCACTGCACCACTGATATCGCGGTCACTGATATCCACCACTGCCCCAGCTATTAGTGCCAGCTGTCCTCGCTCGTCCACCTGTCCACCCGTCATTAAAAACGTCATTTAAAACGTTAAAAAGAAACAATATTCACGGGACCGGCTGTAATAACCGCATCCTCTCAGATTCCTAACCCCAAAATTAATCAAATAAACGTTAGTGTTATTAAATAATAATAATAATAATATTCTTTATTTACAATGACTGTACAAAATAGGTAAGGGTCTCCGCGGGGCCTGGAAAAGCCTTTAATTTGGAAAAATAAATTCAATGCCTTGAAAATGGGTATTTTGGTCAAAGGGTCTGGGAAATCATTATAGGGGCCTTAAATCCTGTTGGAATACATAACTTACATTGAATGGCCTTAAAATCTTCGAATATTCTGTTTCTTACTATAATCTTTCCCCTGATTCGCCCCTCTCACATCTACCACAGAGTGATCAGAAAGTAAAAGTCGAAAAACAGTGATTGATATAAAATATTAATATAAAACTTGTCAAATATATCATTGGCCTATGAAAAATAATAACTACAACCCACAGGTCCCGTCATTAAGCTTCTCAGAAATCATTGATATATGGGTGGGCCTGGAAAATCACTAAAAATGGGCCTGGAAAATCACTAAAAATGGGCCTGGAAAATCACTAAAAATGGGCCTAGAAAGGCCTGGAATTTCTTGTCCAAAAGCGCGGAGACCCCTCCTAGTGTAGTAAGGCATGCACAGGAAGGCCAGGTCCAAATCTGATGTGTATCTCATACAGGGGTTGACTAGCTAGATTAGGGTTTGTTGGGGGGAGCTAAAGGAGGGGGTTAACAGTAAGGTATTTGCTGTACTTTCTGTTGGATTTTTGTCTTAATTGAAGAAATCGAACACCAATACTGAAAGCAGTCTACCAGTCTACCAAATGTCCTACCGGTTAAATATCGTTAATTTGAATTCGACCGGTAATTGATACAGCATTCAATTTTGAGAGACAAGCCTTGAATCTGCAAAAACGAATTCAATGCCTGAAATCGGCCTGAATTCAATGAAGCCAAACCTGCTGGGGCCAATGTACCAATCTGGTTCCTACTCCAGCCAGATGGATTCATAAAGCCCCTTCTAAATTCGCACCATCTTCCCTGATCATTTAAAATCATAAATGTTCGATTGTATTGTTATTTCGTCAATAAATGATAATAAATATTGCATCAATAAATAAACATTTAGCATACTGTACATGTAACTTAGTTCTCTATAATGTCTTCTTTATGGCCAATAAATGGTACTACACTATCTCCAAATGAAAAGAAAACGGAGGTCATGAATATTGGGACATTTTCAATCTTTATTCATTTTTGTCATCAGACTGGTACACACCACATTCTATTAATTAGCATTCATCAAACGCGCCGTTCACATCAAGGGGGGAACGTCTGGGTCGTCTACAAAGTCATCACTGTTCGCACGTTCTGTCACACTCACAACTGGCCGTGACCCCAACGGTGCTTTGGTCTTCTCAGCGTTCTCACTTACTATCTTGTCCAGTTCAACCATTTTTCGAGCAGAGCTGTCTACTTCCAACCTCTCATGGGTAGTCCTGCGGACAAATATAACGATTAACTTGTAGAATCAGATCAATAGGTAATACCTCTAGTGGGGCCGGACTCAACTAAAAGCCTAAATTCGAAATGGTGCTAGGGCCTTCAGTATACAAGCCCCAAGACTAGAATTCTCTACCCTCAAATTTAACATGTGTCAATCGCTCGTCTTTTACTAGTTTTCATGTAAAATATTTTAGATCGTTTCAATTTATGTATTCAGTCCGGGCTCGGAGCCTCTCAGATCAGATACGAATGGTATCTCAGTGACTGGACGCCTACTGCGCTAATGACTTTCCTGGCCCCAGAGTAGGCGCCTTAATGGGATTATAATGGCATTTTGCAGTTTGAGCTAGAGACTTCCCCTCAGATTGGAGGGACTCTCAACTCGGGGCCTAGACTGTATTCTGAATAAAAGTAAAATTATTTTTTGCGATAGAATTAAATGCAACAACCGTTACAGTGGCATTTAATAGATTAAGTGGATGATCCAATATATTCACCTGGGACCCGTTGACTTAGTATTCTCCTTATCCTCCTTGGGTGCCGCTTTTTTCCTCGACTTACTTTCCGCCTTTATTATTGGCTTAAAATCGGCCTGGTAATGGAACAAAATCAGATTTTAAACACCAAATATCTGTAAAAAGTTAAAAGGGGAAAGTTCTTAAAATTTCAAACTATATGGAAATGACGACTCCCAATCAAATTTGTAATTGGAAATTATGAAATTAATTAGAGTGCTGGTAGTCCATTCCCTTTGTTCGTGTCGTGTTTTAAAATTACAGTTAACATAAAAAGGTTAAGGCACCTTTGGCATTGTTATTAGCAAGTGTCCTGTTGTCTGAGATCGTTTTGCGCTGCTGGAATCTGGCAGGATTTCTTCTGTCAACACTAGTTGTAGAACCTTTAGTGGAAAATGATTATAATATATTAGGTGGTTTATATGTGGAGTTTATGAATATACAAATATATGTGGTGCGACCTAAATCAATTCCCGCCGTTGCGGTCACCAGACTGTTTACCTGCTTGTACGACAGTTCTCATCTCAAGCTCGCTCTGACTGCACTGTTTTTTTTATTTTCTTTCAAAATAAGATATTGAGCATGTTCATAGGAAAAGGACTTTACACCATATCACATAGTGTCATATATTGATATGTAAGTCAGTTTAACGGTTGTGCGGTTTTTAGTATAATTAAGTTTGCACTGACAATAGGTTCTAACTCATTATTTCTTTGGGGATGTTGAAATATACCAGTAATTCTTGTTTCTATTATTTTATCGAAGAACCGATTTTGATCAGGTTTGTTTGGTCGAGGGTCGACCATGCTCTTGTAAATGAGTGTTATACGAGTTCCTGACAAAATTAAATATAATGCACAATCAGCTTGCAGTTCAGCATTACTTCATGCAGTAGGAATCAAATATGCTAAAAACCAAATGTATTGCAAATTGCAAATCCCTCAATTGAGCTTAGATGAAGTGAACATATTGCTAATATTTAGGTTTCTCCTGTATCCAAAGACTAGTTCATGGGGCTGGGCGCACGTACCTGTCCTTTGATGGTTACCAAGACATGATCAGTCTGAATGTCCACGTCACAGAGGGAAGTGTCTAAATGTTTATAGAGTGCTACGTCCAATTCGTACACGCCCTTATCTTCGATATCTCGCAGTTGAAAATCGATTCTGTAAGTGTTAATAAAAGTTGTTAGTAGTTAGGTAGTGTACTCGATAGCCTGGATTCAGATTATACATATATGCATGGTCATACTTGGTAAGACGTCACTAAGAGTCGCCTTCCTCCTCTGGTTCTACCATGCTTCTGAGAATCTTGGATCATTCCTCAGCAGTGGGTTACCAATACCTCCCGAAAATATTGTTGCACATGTTTTACCCGAGATATAGGATATGAATTATATAAAACACAATTCTTTCAACACGAAATGCCCAAAGAATCTTAGTCGAATTATAAAATGCTTTAAATATGCAATTGTTGTTTCCTTTCAACTTACTTCGCTTCGTTAACATTCATCCGACGACCTCCTTCATTGACAAGGACACGTTTTCTAGGGGCTGGATCCGGACTGAGATACCTGTAAAAATCATGGATTAATCATTGCTTTCGGAGTTGTTGCTTAAGGAATTTCGAAATTAGTTAAAATCACCAAAATCAATAGTTCTTTGGATAATCTGACGAAAAGAACGTGAGAGTGTTTTTTCTTTAAAATCGTTGCCTGTTTTTCTTCACGAGGAATGATGGAGTGGCTTGTAACACGAGGTCCATCCTTGATATAAAAGACTTGAATTTGTTTAAACTATTTTTAAAGAAATTCTTAATTCGATTACGAAATTATCTTCACTCACTCTTTTTGTTCCCGCTTTCGCTTTTCTTCCATATGCCGGTGGACTTCGACACGAGACTCTGGTGTGAATGCTGACTTCTCGCTCCAGAATCTGGAATAGATACATTTGCACTTATTGAAGAGAACAATCAGTAGAGAGACTCTGCAGTGCATTAATTAACATCCATCAAGTTATAGTATACACTTCAAATGTTACAGGCCGTTAAGTGCAAAGAACCTACGGATATGTGTGCTATTCAAGAAAATGTTGTTTATGATTATAAAATGTATAATTTGTATTCCTTACTCTTTTTCCTTTTTGTCCGCTTCTGATATCTGTTTTGCTTCTTCCTCGGGAGTAGGACTGAAAACAATTTCTCAATATTTAGCAACTAGGAATGCGAAAAGAATGGAAAGAAGGCAATTCGAGTATAGTTCCATGTGCACATTGAGTCTAACATGAACTTTACCTAGGTTTTTTATTCGTGTTTTCTGTGTCAGTATACCAGTCTGTGCCAGTCTTCTTTTCTTGCACCTCTTGTCCCTCCAGTTTTGCCAATCCCTCTGCCCTCTCTTTTTCCTTAAAAGATCAAAATACACTGCTGACTAATTTCTGCAATACATATTTGAATGTCATGGTTGTAATTATTTTAACTCATGCGCAATATTATATAGTACAACTACACACTACTCACCCGTTTCTTGTTGTACCTTTTCTGTTGCTCTAGTATCTCTCCTCGGATGACTGGTAAAGCCTGGGGAGAATTAAATTTTGAATTGTTATTTCAAAAAGCGGAAGAACACGATGTAACAGAGGGATATTCCTAAAATCGGGGAGGCATATTGCAAGTAAATCTCCATGAGCAATTGCACATCTATAGATAATGTAATCTGTAATAGTATCGTGTATCATCCATATTTACATTATACTTCCTAAAGCTTTCCCCGGATGTCTCAACTTGTCACATTACATTTATCTTTTTTAGGACACTCACCTGTATTGCTTTTATTCTTTCTGATTTTTCTATTGGCCTTCCGTCCAGAGTCTAGAATTTTCAAATATAGTACTACTCAATTATTTTTCAATGGAGAAATGGGATCAGAATTTAATTAAAAATTATGCAATGCATATTCAGAATGATTTATGTGTAATGAACATGATATATATTGAATTATTCATATTTGCATTACTTGGGTGAAATTGCCAGAAAATGTACAATTCGTCTTCACCAATCCTCTCAAATAACCCAAATGTGATACATGAATCAGGTTCAAAATTCAGTTCAACCTAATCAATCAGATTGCTAGAATCAATTCAATGCCGATTATACTCGAATTTAGCAAGTATTGACCAAATTGAAGCCTAATTTAGCAGATTTTACTAAATGTGTACAGCTGCCAATTGTACATTTTCAGAAAATCTAACCCACTTGTGATTTTAACGTGTGGTGCGAAGAAAAACAACAACCTTTAACTGTGGTAATGTACCAATAACGTATTCTTTGTACCCTTCAAAATCTGCACACGGATTTCCAGTTAAATACCTGTCAAGAGAAAAATGTAAAAAGTGATTAATGAAAATTTATTCTCATAAAAACTCTTCTGTGAAATTTCTAAAGGAACTTCGGCAAAAGATTATTTGAATAAAACATGGGGGAATTTTAACATGTACTGGTAAGTTCAAATATTTGTCCGGGGTATTTTATACTCACAATTCATTAAACTCATAGAGGTCCTTCAAACATTCTACACTGGTCAGTTCACCCACAAAATTCACGGTTAAATCTAACTTTTTTAATGATTCACATCCTGAAATTCAAAAGGGCATGCTAATTAAATATCATAAAAGAATAAGCTAGAAATTTAACCCTTTAAGGGCAGAGGGTCTGATAAGGGAGGTTGTCTTTTAAATTGTCCCTTATTGTGGCCGTACCAAGCATCATAAAAACGAAAAAATCTTTTTAATACGCCAAATATTAGTGAAGTTATAGTCTTTCAAAGTTGCCTGCCTGTTAAATTTTGAGCTAAACTACTTAGCCTAAGTGACTTTTTAAAAGGAGATAGATGATGTAAAAGGCAATGATGTCCAGACAGTGAAAATTAATCAGGACAATGCCACATAGTCTTTTTATCACCATTTTGCTGTAAGAAATGCGATTTGTACTGAGTAAATTGCACATGAACCTAAATTTTCTGCTCTACTTGTTATGAGTTGTAATTTAGAAATTTCATGTTTTATGTCACCATAGCAACCATTTACCAGGTATACACCTTTTCAATTGAAAAAAACGGGCTGTTTGGTTGCCATGGAAACCATTCTAAAGGAACCATTTTCAAAATCCATCAACTTTTACGACCATTCATTTTATTCAGCATGAAAAACTGAATGAATGGCATTTTTTCAAAAAAATAAATTCAGATTTAGTTTTTTTCCAATTTAAGAATGAATATTGCATAAATAGAGTTATAATTCTTCCAATTTAGCCACAATCTATTATGGACACCAAATTTTCTGCATCTACCAGGCACAAGAACATTTTTTTGATTATTGGTCCTTACAACATTTGGAACACATTGACATAGGAGGAAGAGGGTAAAATAGCAGGTTTTATTAAATGAATAGCATGTCTTCTAGGCAATATTATGGGGAAAATGACCCAAATAATAGTGCATAAATGCACTACTCGCCCTGATAGGGTTAATGGACTATAATTCTGTATTTACAATTTGATATGAGTTTAAATGAATATATAATTTAAGCCTAATCCACATGTACTCAACTACAGAAGTCTTACGTTTCGACGTGCGTACGTACTCATATTTCATGGAGAAAGAGAGAGCGAAAGAAGTTCACCTATTGATCACATACCTTCCAAATTTTCTATCTTTTCAATGTTATTCAATGCTAGGTTTATGTATTCCAACTTTTTTAGACGACCAACATTTTCTGAAATGAAAAATAAGAACATTTCAGATATGGCAGAACGGCGTCGTTTATAAAAAAAAGATTAGCGATTATTTCTAAAGTTGTGAAAGAGCACCTTAATTAAAATACATTTACCCGAACAAGTAGCCTTTGGTTTTGCATGGTTACTCTTGTGAGAATTATATGATATGTGGCAGCATTTTAAAGCCAACAAGATTACTAATCTGGGTAAACTCACCTAATTTGCCGATCAGATTACTCTGAAGATAAAGAATTTTAAGCTCTCTGCACCATTTGTCAATGTATTCTATCCTGTAGAAAAATGAGAAATCAGCAAAGGGAATAGTACAAAATCAAAATTCAATTCTTGGGTGGTCGGATGACACACCAAGATAATACTAGTAACAAGGAATACAATCCTATAATTATATGCCCCATATCCCAATCACAAATACAAGTGAAATATATGTTATTCCTTATTCCTCAAGAATGTGTGAACAGTATTACTAAGCGCCATATGTATTACATGGGTTTTATCACACACAAATAAATGCTTAGACTTATGTAGCCTGGTATCCTAGCCCTTCCCTTCCATACTCCATCTAAGCCTATTGGTATTAGCCTAGCCGCCAGGGTGATAAACTTACTTTTCTATGTCTTGTTGATGCAGTGATAATTCTTCTAATGTTGATATTACACATTCGTTGTGTTCTGATCTCTTTCTTATCAATGCTTCCGTGACTATATTGTGAGAGAGAGAGAGAAAGATGTGATGATATTTCTTACAGTTTATCTATTCTGTTAGAAAATCACAGAAGTGAGATATTGATCACTAGGTCTACTCTAGGCCCTATATAGGCTATAATATATTGACACTAACCGGCGTTTTATAGATTTTCCAATAATAACTATAATTATAATATGTATCAAGGATTCTATCCAATATCATATGTAAGGGATAGTAGGAGGCTGAAAGGACACGATTGGTTCAGAATTGATTATAATTTCCAGGTCTCTATACTAGCTCCTGGTGCCGGGTGGCTAGCCATGAAAACCCTTGTCGCTTATGGGTCAGATCCTCAGAAAATGTACAAACGGCAGATCTACATGTTTAGTAAATCTCGTTAAATTAGATCAAAATGGTCAACATTAGGTTACCGTATCTGAGTATATAAATTTGATGTTGCCTTGATTCAAACAAGCTATTTGGCTATGTTGGACTGAATTTTGAACCTTATTTTTGTCTTAAATTTGGATTATTTGAGAAGATTGGTGAAGGGAAATTGTACATTTTCTGGCGATTTCACCCTTATGTTATGTCAGCCGAAGCCTGCGAAGCCGAAGGCTTGATACTTAAGTGGGTTGCGTTGTGTTGCGAATGGCCCAATGGGCGATAATATGAATTGTCCTGTTTTCTAATAACATTGGGAACCAGAAGACTACATACGATGTCTAATTGGAAATAAATACTCACTAGGTGCCATAATCCCAGGGCGATCAGGAAAATATAGAGATTCTAAAGCCTGTTTGAAAGGATGAAATTATATCGATGCAGGTTCGGACTGGAATCCAATGACGCTCTGCAAACCGGATGTGGTTACGGTTAGTTTTCTGTGATACACCCAGGTGGCAGGAGAGAGCTGTGCCGCGCGCACGAGAGTATTATTCACACCGGTCAGCGCCCGCAGGTCGACACCGCATCAAGGTAAATATCAATATCAAATGATATATGGGGATCGTCATTCAGACACTCTTTAATTGGGCTTATTTCTACCAAGAAATATCTTAACAATATCCATATTATGAAATCTTTCGCAGATAGTAAGGAATCTAGAGCCCAAGACGTGAGGAAAGGTCATTCTTTGAGACGAGAATCCGGGTATTTACAGGTGGCGCTACGATCGGCGGCAAAAACTCAGGTGAATACACCAGCTGAGTGCCATAGGCGCTAACGCTAAAATACCTGTTTTCAACCCCTTTGAAACCATACATAAACGGGTCAAAATGCTATGATCTTACATGAATATATCAAGTATTGTTCATACATTGCAGTCATTGGTTCCGTTTTTCCGACAATTGTGTATAATTTAAGAAATCAAGGGGGAAAGTTGGAGATTTTAAGCTTGGTTGCTATGGTCGTCAAGGGCTGGATTCCCCCAAGTCCCGGCCCCCTGCTCGGCAGTGGGGTGAAAGTAAACAATGGCTGAAATCTCAGCATTACTGTCGATTTTAGGCAATAAATGTTGCGGAAATGTTGCTCATGTTCATTATGAATATATTCTATGATATGGATTTTAATATTATATATGATTAACTGTTCAAAATTGCACAAAATCAGTTCGTTCCTAGAAGTGTGGATGCACTGTCACGTGACCAGATGAGCGGAGGCCGTCTCTCCCAATTTTCGCATCTATAGAAATAGTGGGCTATAAATATATCAAGTTATGTTGTCTGAGAAATAGCATAGACCAATATTATAGCATTTAATGTCTACAACTCGATAAATGAACAGAAATGACAGTAAATTACGCATAGGCCTATTTCCACAGTGAGAAGTCACCCAAAGTTAAATAAAGAACAGACGAATCCGCATATATATTACTCTAACATTATACACAAAGAACATGCATGGAAATATATTAAAACCTATATTCAGTATATTTAATTAAAGAAATATTAAGAAAAATAAGTATGTTACAACATGGTGTACGTACTGTACGATTGGGGGACTTTTGTAGTCAAAATAACCACCATATATAAATGCCAATAAATAATTATAAATCAATAGAAACGATAACAAATAAATGTACAAATTAACTCCAAACTATTCACTATTCTCTCTTCTCAACTGAAATTGGCCATTACTGTGAGGAATTTTACCCTCACGAATAGCTGTAGTTTATGACTAATAGACAGGCGTCATCATCTTCTCATTCTTCATCTCATTCTATATGGAATCTTGGTTCAAATTAAAAAAGAATCTCTCTTAAATAATTTGTACTTAAGGTATTGATTTGAGTATTGAACGAAAATAGAATCTTTTACTGCTTAGAAATACTTGTTATCTAGGTCAGGACACAACGAAAATCACAATTATAATTAATTTTTTGTGAGAGTGTACTTGTCTGATTAATCCTGAATAAAATGTTGTCCATTACAACTGTGTATGCCCTGAGGGAATCATTACAACTGTGTAAGCCCAGAGGGCATCATTACAACTTTGAATGCTCAGAGGGAATCATTACAACTGTGTATGCCCTGAGGGCATCATTACAACATTGTATGCCCTGAGGGAATCATTACAACTGTGTATGCCCTGAGGGAATCTTTACAACTGTGTATGCCCAGAGGGAATCATCACAACTGTGTATGCCCTCAGGGAATCATTACAACTGTGTATGCCCTCAGGGAATCATTACAACTGTGTATGCCCTCAGGGAATCATTACAACATTGTATGCCCTCAGGGAATCATCACAACTGTGTATGCCCTCTGGGAATCATTACAACTTTGTATTCTCTCAGAAAATTAATACAACTGTATATGCCCTGAGGGAATGCCCTCTAGGAATCATTATTACTTTGTATGCCCTCAGGGAATCATTACAACTGTGTATGCCCTCAGGGAATCATTACAACTTTGTATTCTCTCAGAGAATTTATACAAGTCTGTATGCCCTGAGGGAATCATTACAACGTTGTAAGCCCTGAGGGAATCATTACAACTGTGTATGCCCTCTGGGAACCATTACAACTGTGTATGCCCTGAGGGAATCATTGCAACTGTGTATGCCCTCAGGGAATCATTACAGCTGTGTAAGCCCTCAGGGAATCATTAAACTACTATGTATGCCCTGAGGGAACCATTATTACTTTGTATGCTCTGAGGGAATCATTATAACCCTGTATGCCCAGAGGGAATCATTACAACTGTGTATGCCCTCAGGGAATCATCACAACTGTAATTACAACTTTATATGCCCTGAAGGAATCATTACAACTGTGTATGCTGTGTATGCCCTGAGGGAATCATTGTGATTCTGTAAGCCCTGAGGGCATCATTGTGATTCTGTATGTCCTGAGGGCATCATTGTGATTCTGTATGCCCTCAGGGCATCATTGTGATTCTGTATGCCCTGAGGGCATCATTGTGATTCTGTATGCCCTGAGGGCATCATTGGGATTCTGTTAGCCCTGAGGGCATCATTGGGATTCTGTATGCCCTCAGGGCATCATTGGGATTCTGTATGCCCTCAGGGCATCATTGGGATTCTGTTTGCCCTCAGGGCATCATTGGGATTCTGTATTCCCTCAGGGAATCATTGTGATCTTATATGAGCTCAGGGAACCATTGTAGTGATTTTGTAAGCCCTCAGGGAATCATAGATGTTTTTTATATCACAATTGGGGTTGTACACCATGGAACAGAATGAAATCCGACCATCATATCTCGTTGCATAGAATTTGCATTGAAATTTTTAAGATGCTTCAATGGCCAATGGACTGTAATAGCTAGGGGAGCATCGGTCGAAGTTTGATTGGCTGATATGGTAAATTCTGTAAACATTCTATACATGTGGCAATAATACTTTCATGTTTTATACTTATTGATTGTACATATCTCATCTATAAAGACCGCCTGTGCACAATGTGAAATGTGACTGCTGATGTTACCCTGGTACATGATGTCATGCCAATTTGTGATGTCATATGCTTCAGGATCGAAGTCAATAGGGCAGACATTGTCGCGAGCTGGGTAAATAGGGAAATTGTTTTTGACATTTTTCTAAATAAGAGATGGTAATTATAAGAGTTTGTCTCATTTAACTCATTTGTACAGACCTGAGGGTAACCAAAGTCATGGTGGTTCCCTGAGGGAATACAAAGTGATAAAGATTCCCTGAGGGCATACAAAATCACAATGATTACAAAGTCACAAATATTCATTGAGAGAATACAAAGTCATGATAATTCCCAGAGGGAACACAAAGTGATATAAGGATTCCCTGAGGGCAAAATTACAATGATTCCTTGAGGTCATACATGCTCATGGTGATTCCCTGAGAAAATACAAAGTCATTGTTATAAGAGAATACAAAGTTGTGATGATTCCTTGATGGAATACAATGTCATAATGATATCCTGTTACAGTATGTTTTAGCATACTTATTTAACTGAATATTTCTTTAATTAAATATAACAAATATATAGGTCCTCATTATTAATACAAGGTCATAATAATTGCCTGAGGGCATAAAAGTATGTATTATTGAAAGTATTATTGCCACATGTAAAGAATGTTTACAGAATTTCCCATATCAGCCAATCAAACTTCACCTGATACTCCCCTAACTATTACAGTCCATTGGCCATTAAAGCTTCTTAAAAATTTCCTTGCAAATTCTATGCAACAAGATACAATGATCAGATTTCACTCTTTTCCATGGTGTACAACCCCAATTGTGATATAAAAAACATCTATGATTCCCTGAGGGCTTACAAAATCACAATGATGCCCTCAGGGCATACAAGATCACAATGATTCCCTGAGGGAATACAGAATTACAATGATGCCCTCAAGGTATACAGAATCACAATGATTCCCTCAGGGGTTACAGAATCACAATGATGCCCTCAGGGCATACAGAATCACAATGATGCCCTCAGGGCATACAAAGTTGTAATGATTCCCCCAGGGCATACAAAACCATAGTGATTCCCACAGGGCATACAATGTCATAGTGATTCCCTCAGGGCAGCAGATTTTTTTTTTTATTTTATTGAATTAAAGGCAGATAAGTTGTAATGATTCCCTGAGGGCATACACAGTTGTAATGATTCCCTCTGAGCATTCAAAGTTGTAATGATTCCCTCAGGGCATACACAGTTGTAATGATTCCCTGTGATGATTCCCTCTGAGCATTCAAAGTTGTAATGATGCCCTCAGGGCATACACAGTTATAATGATTCCCTCAGGGCATACACAGTTGTAATGATGCCCTCAGGGCATACACAGTTGTAATGATTCCCTCTGAGCATTCATAGTTGTAATGATTCCCTCTGGGCATACACAGTTGTAATGATTCCCTGAGGGCATACAATGTTGTAATGATTCCCTGAGGGCATACACAGTTGTAATGATTCCCTGAGGGCATACACAGTTGTAATGATTCCCTCTGAGCATTCAAAGTTGTAATGATTCCCTCTGGGCATACACAGTTGTAATGATTCCCTGAGGGCATACACAGTTGTAATGATTCCCTCTGAGCATTCAAAGTTGTAATGATGCCCTCTGGGCATTCAAAGTTGTAATGATTCCCTCTGAGCATTCAAAGTTGTAATGATGCCCTCTGGGCATACAGAGTTGTAATGATTCCCTGAGGGCATACAATGTTGTAATGATGCCCTCTGGGCATACACAGTTGTAATGATTCCCTCAGGGCATACACAGTTGTGATGATTCCCTCTGAGCATTCAAAGTTGTAATGATGCCCTCAGGGCATACACGGCGTCCCAATGTAGGGACCGCCCTCCTGGTATTTAGGGCTTATCCCTAAGCCCAGACACTTCACTTACCATCTGATACCAATACCAGCTGTATCTCTGTACGTTACCATCTTACAGAATAAATGCAATAGAAACATCATAGATCTTTCTTCAATCTTCTAATAGTGTTACACCAAGTATAACACAGTTGTAATGATTCCCTCTGAGCATTCAAAGTTGTAATGATGCCCTCTAGGCATACAGAGTTGTAATGATTCCCTGAGGGCGTACTAAGTTGTAATGATGCCCTGAGGGCATACACAGTCATAATGATTCCCTCAGGGCATACAATGTTGAAATGGTGTGTATGCATGTGAATGCATAGCTGATAATGCATTTTTAAATTGACTAAATAATAATTCTTTCTTTTTCTTTAAATGCCTTCATCCATGTCAGATATATTTTGCTTTGGCTGAAACATTTGTTCAAATAATAATATTACACAAACAATATATATGGCACTGAAACCAACAAGTTAGTAACTGTAAACGTATTTATTTGCTTTGACATTATTTCTTGCAGATTTAAATTAGCACAGCAATTATAAGGAAGTCTTACGCCTTGTTTATTGAATAATTATACCTTTCGCAGGATTATAAATTTTATAGGCTACATTCATGTTTACAGTAACTTTTGTTATATATGAGCAATTCTCCCAATAGGGGCACCATTTTGTTTTTCAGCCTAGGGTCTCTAAAACATGTATTTGGGACGATCACATATGACTATAACCATTTTATTTGAATTCCTTGGCCAAAATGAGGCTTTGGGAACCCTACTTTCAAATTTCTTATGCCAGAATCTATACCGCTATTGCAATAAAAGTGCTTTTTCAAGCTAGGAAATAAGTAATAATTAATTTAACAGGGTGCGACAAGATCCAAATTATCAACCTGCCCCCGGGCAGGTTGATTTAAAATCTACCTGCCCACCTCAAAATTCCACCTGCCCAGCAGTTTTAGACCCCCCTTTAGGCGAAACATTTACATGACATCTTTATAATATCTGAGACTCCCTATATATTATATATGTCATCGATATTGCTTGATAATAAATCTACTTTCTTTAGTGTTCTAATCTTGAAGTAAGTCCAAAATCATACACATTTACCTATATATTCAAGTGATACATAAACATAATTTATAGACACATGCCTAATGATAAATGTAATTAAACACATTACATCCAAAGAAGGCATTAACACAATATGAATATTACCTCTTCAATATTTGTAATGGAGGAATACAAATAGGATTTCACAATTTCCCCCAAGAATGCTTGGAAACATTTATTATGAAAAAAAGAAAGTTAAATTTCCTTGGGCTCAGCAGTGTAACGGGTAACAAATGATGCTGGCGGGTAAAACGCCAAAGTTACCCTCCCTCCGAGGTGAAGGAAAGGGAGTAAGAGACAGAGTAGAAATTAGCATCCATTGAGATGTGTTTGAGTGATTGAGTATTCAAGGATATTGTAATTAGTACAGTGTATGATCTTGCTTAAAATATTAAGTCGAAATATATCAAGATAAAAATGTAATTTGAATAGTAGGAAATTGGTATAGCTATAGACAATGCATGAAAACAACCTGTTTAGAAATTTAGGACTTTTAGGACTTTCAGTATCTTATACTGCAGGGTATGTGTGGGACATTGAAAGCCTTGAAGTTGAGAAAATAAATTAATTCAAGGGCTGGAATAGCCTTGAAAACGGCCACTATACTGCGGGAGATTCAAAGAAATGACGATCAATGTTATAGTTTTTATTGCCGGTAGGTCTGGGGCAAATTAAACACTTTGGTAATGGGAAATGGTACACTAATGTTAGTCCAAAAATCTACCCGTCCAAGGACGTGTAGATTAGAAATCTACCCGCCCGAAGCCAAAATCAACACGTCTCGGGCGTTCGGGAGGCGATCTTGTCGCACCCTATTTATGGAATTTGAATATAATAGACAGGCTCATTAAGAAAATATATTCTCCACACCCATGTTCAGTATTATGAAACACAATATTAGCCTACTCCAATCCCCAACCCAGCAGTTTCTGTATTCCATGCATCTAATATATTACCCATGAACCCCAATAGCTTTAGGCCACCCATCCCCGCTTCGCCCCCGCCCCCCTACCCCAATCTGCGAAACCCTATACTATATCATTCACACCACGTTAAGGCCTGAAACTGTGTGATGCCCCGAGGGCATACACTGACTGAAGCCCGAAAGTAGTGCACTATTCCTGCGCCCAGCTTGGAGTTCACTGCGCCCACAGGGCGCTGACCGGTGCGATCATTACTCTCGTGCGTCCCGCACGCTCACGTCTCTCCACAGACCCACTATGCACAAGTATCTTACAAGTGGCTCCATAGCCTTTGCATTGCCAAAATCAATGCCCAATATCTCAAAAATTGCATGGAAGAACTTTTGGGATGTTATAATGTAGAATATTAGCATTTGGAAACTGCTGTCAAAAAGTTTTGAGGCTCAGCTTATAGCCAAGTATAAGTCCCTCATAGGCTATAATATAGGCCATCATCAGAGTGTCAAGGCATTAGACTCCTTCCCAATAAATTGAAGATTTGTATTAAGGTTAAATTAAGAGGATGAAACGAGTAATTAGCTTTAGAGAGATGTGATATATAAGGATATCAACATTTTTATTTTTAAATTATAATAATATAACAATTTGTAAAGAGAATGATATATAATTGATAATAACATGACAATCATATTATTAATGTTGACGTTTGACATCAATTTTTAAATAGTGTATGAATGAGATTGATGTCATGTTAGGACATCGATATATAGAGTAATAAATGTATAGTTGATACTAACGGCTGTGTTTTTTGTGATTTGATGGGAAATATGGTGGGTGGGAATCAAAACTTGGTAAATTATATGGTTGGTTGTTTGATATATGTAGAGAAGAAGGAAGTATATGGGATTGTGGGTGAACACTGCCGGTAGCCGAGGGTAGGGGGCCACACTTATGCCTACGAATCATAGATTCCAATAATATTTCACATCATTGTTCAACTCTCAACCTCTGTATTTGTTTCTACACTTCTTATCTATGATATACTAGACCTATATAATTATATGTTTGACCTGGTTTCACTTCTGACTTCTAAAGTCAAATGAACTTATATTTTATTAATTACAACGCGCATAAATCAACTTCTATAGACTAGTTTTTTTGATTTTTGTAAAAAAAAAAAAATTAAAAATTAAATGGCTATCACCACGCTCAGATGAATTTTCCCGACATATATGTACCGATGATAATTTTTTATTCGTCCAGGTAACCTTTTTGGCCTATATAAGGCCTAATATCTCCACAATTCAATCAGAGGCTCAACAATTTTTTAAAAAAGCAACACAAATACTTCCTGGATTCTGGGAAATTTGAGTGGATTCGCCAATCTGTCATAACTGTCCACACGGTTCATTTACTATTCATACATCCATCATTAGGAGCTATGCCTATGGCATGAGTGTGACCGGGATTATAATTCATCATTCGTGTCCGAGGACACAAAATGAAAATTCGCACCGCAAATTTTTTTTAGACAGAATTCATCTCTGCATGATTCCAGTAGCAGGCTCAGAGCATGGAATATATATATTTTTATAAAGTGGATCACATACCATGGAACTTGTGATATTCTTGAAAATGAAAACAAACGACAATGAAATCCTGTTATAGGGAAAACATTTTAATGTAAGTTACTGGGTACAAAAGTTACAAAATACAACAATTCTGTTGAATGAGGGTGTCTGGAATAAAAAAAAACAATGTTATTCATGATTATCACTTTAGGCATACATACCTGGGTATAATATATCGAACATGATGAACACAAAATACCCACAATTAATACCGATATACCGTATTAGATTTGGCAGGGCCTATACTCTACTCAAAGATTGTAGTATAATCTTTGCTATACTATACTTGTACCGAAGGCAGTGTATTTTTTGTCTTTAGGCACACTCTGGCAATGTGACACTTGAAGTTTTATAGATGTAATATATTCACTTTGGAATGCCTTGAATAAAAACAATCATGTTATTCTAGATTATGACATTGGTGGATGATAGGGCCTATTATTATATACCCGGGTATATCATACGGTGGGACAAAATAACCACACATATAATATCGCAGTAAACATTAGAAATACATTCAGCAATCGCATGTGTCATTGTTAGGTTTATGAAACATACGTTCTTGATTGTGTATAAACACTAATATAATAAAAAAAATATACTAAGTGCGGCTTGGCCTATACTATGCTTGTACCAAAGGTATCGTTTGTTTTCTTTTCACACACTCTAACTGTGGCAAATAATATGGAAGTAAACATTAGAAATGGTTAGCAATCGCATATGTCATCGATTTGTGATCTGATAAATACATTCCTGTGTGCATGTAAATATGATATATTCAGAACAAAAATATACTAGGGTTGGGTGGGCCTATACTATGCTTGTACCGAAGGTATTATTTCTTTTCTTTTCACACACTGCTGTAGCTGTGGCAAATAATATCGAAGTAAACATAAGAAATGATAAGCACTCGCAATCGCAATCCATGTCATTGTTTTGTGATTTGAAATATACATTCCTGTTTGCATGTATAAAATATGGTAATATTCAGAATATAAAAATATACTAGGGTTGGCTGGGCCTATACTATACTTGTACCGAGGACATTGTTTTCCTTGCACACAAATACAAATAATAGCAAAGTAAACATAATAATGAAAATTAGCAATCGCACATGCAATTGTTCTGTGATATGAAATATACTTTCTTCATTGCATGTAAATATCATATATATTCAGAACACAAACTATAAAAAAAATATACTATGCTTGTACCGAAGGCATTGTTTCCATTACACACAAATACAATAATATCAAAGTAAACATAAGAAATAAAAATAGCAATCGCACATGCAATTGTTTTGTGATTTGAAACATATACATTCCTAAATGCGTGTCAACAATTTATTCCGAACAAAAACATACTTTGGAACTTAATTCTTGATTACCTGTAAATATTATATTTAGAACCAAAATATACTAGATTTGGCTGAGCCTATTATACTAGCTATGCATGAACCAAAGCCATTATGTGTTTCCCCTACACACTCTGATCCGATGACACGGGAATTACATCCTTCCCCTTTGATTTGATTCAACTTTACAAATCAGTATTATCATAAGTTTCTCTTCTTCTACTCGATTTGACAAATTTGTCAACAATCTAATTTAGCCCAAGGCCACATATTATGTTTATGCAGGTGAACACACTTCTGGTGCTCCGGAGATTTATAATATTATATATACTTTTTCACATCTGTATGCGGCTTTTACCTTATCGTAAACGAGTCAAAAATTGAACAAGATGAATTTTTGCTAATTACACCAAAATCATCAATGATATTCCTGAACAAAGTGAATATGTTTGTGATACGTATAGAAAAAAAAATGCCTTTAAAATTGCCTGTGCATCTCAATTATGTCCAATTGTAAATATTGATGTCCATTTACATAATTTTATTTGATGTTTGTGAGTCGCTCACTGGGTCCAGGTTATTTAATTCAAAACACACATGTATGCAAAAAACACATATGGCTGTCTATCGAGGAAAAGTACTTGGTTTGGTTTTACAAGCGCTTTGTGATACTCGTGAATTGTTACGGTCAGGATAGATCAAATTTGTTACAATAAATCTTACTAAAGACTCGCTCGACCATTCTCAAGTCGATAATAATAAGTAATTCAAATCTAACCAAGAGAGTACATCTTATTTCATAATCTATCAAGTAAGTCACCATTTACATAGTTATATCATTACGTTGGTAGCAGCGCTAACTTTACTATCAGTATACTAGACTGTAAGCGCGAATTTGGTGTCGTACCACCTTGGCAACACTGAAGAGTGCTAAGTTACTTAAACAATTTAAAAAAATGAAAACCATTCAGTAATGGTTGTATTAGATGAGAATTGTCATTATGACTTCTGGTCAGGTGACAACAGCTATATATCCCCACACTCATACGACTTCTTGTAATAAAAACAAGTAAAAAAACTCTTATACACATACATATATTATCTAAACGTCGTGGAATCGCGTTACAGACAGATCCCAACAACTTGTAATATTCTTGAACACGGAAACCGAATAAATTCCCAGCCAAATAAGACAAACAATTAACTGAAATCATGTTTCAGGAAATCGATCTTCATAAAAGTATGAATTACGACTTTAAAATTGTATGTATCTCAGTTGCCTCTCATTGATTACGTTCATGTTTACTCACACACATGCATACAAAAACAACCTATCACAAACATTAACACAATCATTATAATGTGTACGAATCGACACAGCAGGCCTACGCGCAGGTCTCCCACACTTCACCATCATTATACTAGACTGTAAGCGCGAATTTGGTGACTTCCCACCTTGGCAACACTGAAGAGTGTTTTAAAAGTATCTCAACGTTTTTATGTTATCAGATGAATTAAAAACCGGCCAAAAAAGTTGGTCGATTCTATGAGATTAGAAGATCAATCTTCCCGGGATGCGACTTTAAAATTTCCTTAATCTCAGTGATTCCCCATTGTAGACTACAGGCCCTTATCCACTAAGCCGATTCCCATGCGATTCTCCCAGAATTGAGGGGAAAAGAGTCCTTTGCAGCGCAAAATCGCATGGGAATCGGCTTAGTGGATTAGGCCCTTACGCATCCATGATCAATTTTACACAGGCACGCAAAACAACCACTCAATGTCATGCACACTGATACAACCATGCTAATCTCCCTCACTTGGCTATCATTATAATATACTAGACTGTCAGCGCAAGTTTGGTGTTATCCCACCTTCGTAACACTGAAGAGTGTTAAGCTTCTCAAGAGTTGTAGCAGATCAATTAATAACCTGTCAATTCAGTCGGTCGCTTCTATTCCTCCTAAATATCACAACAATTTATATATACTAGATCTGCAATGTCTGGGTTTAAACTTCCAGATAAATAAATTGATACATTCAATAAACGTTTTGGCAATTTCTGACAGTGGGACATGCATCCTTCATCGGATTTCTTACTTTTAAAAAAATGTAGCAAAAATAACCAAGGTAATGTTGCAGTGAAATGATATGTTTGTAAATATTATGACAAATAAAATTTAAAAATATAGATACGTCGCCCACTGCAGAGGGCAATACTAGTAGCGATCCTTGCGGAGCCTCATGACACACGTTTCAATTGTTTCTTTTCAATTCCGTTCCTTGTTTTTTTTTCTATTTATCTCATAATGATTCTTTTTGTCCTAAAGAATCGGATGGACTGGACTATGTCTTAAATCCAAATGTCAATTATTGCTGTTTTCTTCAGTTAGGATGTCCTTTGCCGTTCCTTTCATTTTGTGCATGCCCTTCATGTGTCTCTTGTAACCCCAGACAGTGCGAAAGCCCCTGTAGCATTGGGCGCATCGCATCACCTCGCCGCGATGGTCGAACGCCATATGCCACACGAGACGGTATTTCTCCACAAACTTCAAATCGCATTCCTGACATTGGAATTGAGTTTCTTCCTGGTGGCTTTTTGTATGTCTCCTCAGCGCGTTGTCTGACTTATATGTCTTGTCGCAGATTTTACAGGCGAATACGATGTCTGAGTGAGCTTGTTTGACGTGACGAGTGAGGCTGTCCTTGTACTTGTAGGTGCGATCGCACTGGTCGCACTGGTGCGGATCGTTATCGAAAAGCACGAGCGGTCGTATCTCCACCACAGCCATAGCTCACCTTCCTGGAAAGGGAAGATCATAAAAGTTGGATACATAATAGTGCACAGTCATCTGAAGACTTAATTGTTATATCTTATATCGGATATGCTTAGCTAATCATTTTAATTGTCAACAGTTTATAGACTCAGAGGTGAGAGAGTCCCCCCAAACTGAGGGAAAGCCTCTCGCTCCAAACCGAAAAGTGCAATCAAAATCCCAATAGGACGCCTACTCCAGGGCAAGGAAATCCCGGGGGAAATCCATTCCAATATCTGTTATACCATTCTTATCTGATTTTAGAGGCTGTGAGCCTAGACTGTCAACGAATGCGTTCCCTTCTCCCACAGTCAGGTCCAGACCGCCACATTCCCCGATTCCACATCCAGCGATAAGCTTAACCACAGGGCTAAGACTAAGGCTATAAGTGTTAATGACCCCTAAAACTTAGGGATCCAAAACTGCCTTCTGAACCTGACTGCCCAAGTCTTGACTCCATCCCAAAAGGGAATGCATTCTTTAAGTATTTAAATCAGTCAGAAAGGTGTGAACGAATTAAGCCTAATGGATGTTTATTAAGTGTCTGAATTAGTGGTAATTAGCACCTATGCAATCGGTCACTGTAGAAACCGCGCGTTTCGTAATTGCATTAAATTTCTCCAAAGATAGTGTTCACACCCACCCCTGTTTGTGACTATACTCCTGGCGCGATGTGATGTGTATTCCTTTACTATAAAAATGTGGATGTTTATTTTTGATTACCTCGATTGTAAAAGCCAAGAAGGCAGGAACAGGAAAATAAAGATTTTGCAAAAAACAAAAAAAATAGTGTTCACGTTCTATTTGTATGTCCTCTAATTTGACGATTATATGAAGAAACTCTTGTGACAGAGTGTTTTAGTGCAGCAAAAGTTATACGGACACAAACGTATATATGGATATAATTCAGTTCAGGGATGCTTAATTGGCACTCGATTCGATTCTAAGAGTAGTGCTAAGAGTTCTGAAAGGACATTAAAGATACTGCAGGCGCATCAATATCCGATATGTAGCTATATGTTAACTGCAGTTATAACCGAGTTGACATTTCTGTTAGTGTCATTCAAGCATATCACACCTTCCGAGGGATTTAGCCATGGCATACTCATGGCCTAGTTAATTCTGCAGGACATTGGTACTACGTACGACATACTTGGTATTAGTATCCTCATGGGGTATTTCGAAAGACATGTATTCCATTTGATTTCTATTCTGTGATCCCGTACCCTATTTGTCAATTCTTCTCCGATACTTCTTCTTTATAAGTCTACTAATAGTAATACGCGTACGCAGGCCCTATATGTACACTTCCTTATAACCTTAGAAGTAATATATAACATACCAATCAAGAATTGAAATTATTAAAGTGTTTATAAGATCACCTCTAATACACAGACAGGTTTCTCCCCATATGTACCAAACATGAATGAACGGGACGACTTAATATTAGTTAAAAGTCTCATTTATGGCGTCCTGAATGGTAGCTCATCTAATAAATGTAATAAGACAACGAGAGGTACATATAGATACTCAGTGGAAAGAGAGCATGAGAGAGGGCAGCAAGCATTAGGATGGCTTGTACGGGTTTATATATAGATATGGTTTAGATGTATTTAATAGCACGCAGCTGTCCTACTTACCTGTCTCTTTAGGGGTTCCTGCCACACCGCCTGCCCAGCACTGAATGTGGCGGGACTAGGGAAAGTGCATCAACAGGCCTATCCCACCTCTTGAGTATGTGTCTCCCCCACCCCTCCGCCCGTCCACACTCACCTCCACGCTCTGATGACTCCAGTGACTGGATGTTCGCCCAGTGGCTGGATGCCCGCCCCTTCTCCCATTAGACTTGTCCCTGGCTTTTATTGTTAAAAACTCAAGTAAATCTATATTATTTTATGACTATCAAATGAATTTAGTTACTTTTTGATTAAAATAAAATGTCGCTCACTGTGGAAACATTCAAAAAAAGATTGTATACTGACTCAGTGTAGTAGAAATAATCCGTAGTCGTTATTTTGTTTTATATAGTTTGGCACTGATTAAGCCCAACAGGTGTGTGGATGGGTTGGTGGGTGGGTGGGTGGGGGCTACTCTGATTTCCCTTTTCTAAAGCCACATAGTCTTATCCAGATCGACCAAACATTTGTTTTAAATTCTCGAGATCGTTGTTTGATCATTTATTTAGCACGGGATGAGGATGGGAAGATATTGATGATGAAATGAATAAAAGGAAATCTAGTATGTCTACTCCCTTATATATATTTATGGGGTTTTTAAGATTTAATTTCCATTGATACTTTATACTTGGCCTGTAAATGAAATAATAATAAAAAAAATACTGTTGGTAGGACCGTAAGCCATTGCAATTTGCTAAGAATACAGCTGTAATAACCTTGAAGCCAATTGTGTTGAAATGGCTTGACTCGGGTCAGAACTGACCCGATTTCGGAAACCACCAACCCAGGAACCCACAGGAAGACTTGGAAGGAAGACTTGGAACCAAGGCTTCAAAACTGGGACCTCCTTTTTGTAACCAACGCTAATTGCAAATAAAAAATGTTTTGAATTGAATTGAATTGAATCATTTATTGTAGACCGAGATACTCGTGCCTCTCATTATCTGGACGAATAGGAGTTAATGACCCCTCAGACCAGATGTTTTCTGACGTTAGTAACAAACTCCTAATTGCCCCTTCCCAAGTGCTCAAGAGGAGCTCCTTTCGAGTTTTAAACCAATATTACATGCTCTTCTTTGACTTTAATTGAGCCTATTCGCAATCCCTCTATTCTAAGCTTATACTTAGAAATTAGATTGGAAAATCATATAGGAAACTATATCTAGAAGTTCATTTTAAAATTATGTTCGTGACATTTGACATGTTAACCTCGCACATTAAGATATGACTTGATCATGAAGTGAGCATATATAATTAAAATGGAAAAATGAATTTTCATACTATTTTACCTCTCAAGATATATTCTGTTATTATTAATATATAGTGAACATATTTATACGCCACAGTACATGACAGTAGGCTCAGAGTTGAGAGTGTCCCTCCAAACTGAGGGAATGACTCTCGCCCCCAACCAAAAATTCCCTTAGGATGCCTACTCCAGGGCCAGGACAACCATTAACGCAGTAGGTCTCTAATAAATGACATGCCATTTTTATCTGATCTGAGTGGCCCTTTTGAATTTGAATTTGAAAACTTTGTGGGAGGATTTCAGGCCCTCTTGTGGTTTTACAGTTACATGCTTTAAGTGGTCGACAATACTCGTCTCGTCTCGTCTGGAGACGACCAACCACTAATCTATCAATTTTCTTTAAATGTTATAATATAAGTTAGCTGTGTAATATGGGGGGTATACCCACAGCGGGACAGTTTACGATTTAATATTATTAATGTGATACTTCAACTCTCTGAGCCAATTGACAGTTAATCAATAAAATTGTCGTCCGACCATATGGAATATTTTGAGGCATATTTCTTAAACATTACTGGGTCATTGATTTGATGGGCCACCGTCTGTAGTTTGTTCCAGGAATAAGGAATTCGATGTAAAATTGACTTGCGTATTTGCTCTGGGCCTAGACTGTACACATCCAGGAAGACATTTAAAATGAAATCACTTTCCAGCTTCTGCGAATGAACGGAGGTCTTCATATATAAAAACTGTTATTCAATAAGCATATACATTTCTGTTTTAATGCAGTACTGAAAAGGTATGGTCCCTCTCAATGTAGTTTCTACGATGAGATCTTCCTGGTTTCCCTTTTAAATCATAATATAATATGGGATAATGACAGTGGAGTTAACATAAAGACAGTATAGTTACATATTCAAAATCATTGGTTAGGTAAAATTTAAATTTACATCTTCATTTACTTGAGTTTCAAGAGATATTTTCTTTATAATAATAGATCGAATATAGTCAATTTCTACACAATTCTGTGTAGCAGTACAAGTCTGTAACTTTGTTTATAATAGAAACCCTTCTACTAGAGTGTCTTTACATTTTCAAAGAGTATCTTTAGATCTTTGCTAGAAAATTTTTACATTTTTACATGTTGTAGCTATCCAATTTTAGATTTAGTCATCGATTCATAACAACAATTAATAATAGAAACTGGCAGCCGAAAAGACAGGTACCTTCAAGTATTTAAGTAAATAATGTTTTAAATAAATCCTCCACTTGAATTAGGGAGAAAGAATACTACAGTAAAGACTACAGTAAATTTCTTAGAGATCTCGACTATTTGTAATTCAATATCTTTAGTTGATTCACAAAAATCTGCATATTTATCTTCTACTTCAAGAGACGAGTGGACATATGCCAATGATCCTCGACCTCTCCTTTTTAATTTCCTATCCTGTCTAATGACTTGACTCTCTCACAACTACCGCTTTTGAAAAAAGCCGCCACCGGCTACTCACAAAAATTAGACCAGTCGTACCCGTTATCACGGTCCTACGCACATAGTAGAAGAAAAGGGAATTGCTGCTGTCTCTGCCCACGAAATACATGCCTATTGAGCTTATTCTCCGTGCTCACTCCTACCGTATATTAGTAAGCAACGATATTAGCTCGTGATTACTGGAACAATATTGTCTAGAAAAGAAGATATAAGCTCATTTACCACCACCAAGTCATGAAATATGATTTGAATCGATCGGCATTGCCACGTTTTAGTTCCGAGAAAAGCCGCTACGGCCGCTACCTTACATGCGTGTTTACATCAACCTGCATGCAGGCATGAACGTCCCATACACACGCGGTGTGTGTATGGGACACTAGGTAGGACGGGGCTGGGTGGAGGGGTGTGCGTCGGCAAATGTGAACAATCCACATTTATACAATCAACTAGCCTAAAAGTCACATGCCCACACAACCCAATCCAGCGGTATTCTTTCTGGACGACCAGCCCCCTACCGCTATTCCTGCAGCAGGAATAGCTTTGCTATGATACTCAAGTCACAAGGCCGTGGCCCACACCAAAGGTGGAACGGTATGGTACCAACACTTCTTCCGAACGCCTTTTTTCATGTTTTTTTTTCAGGAACTTTCTAACCGATCCCAGAAGCTAGAGTGAGTCAAGGGTAGCAAGGTCCAAACGGGAACATTTGTCACTTACTGATAAAATAAAAAGTTATCGCTAACCGCATATTCAAATCGAGCGCTGTCAACAATCATATCAAAACAAGAAGTAGATGGGAAGCTATAAGGTTCATGGGACAGCCGCAGGGAACCAGCATGGAAGAGCCGCTTAGTTACATCAACTGACACCAGCGGCGCTGTTCACTGACTCAGTGAACAGTGCCGAGGCCCGGGTGGGGTGGGGTGGAGAACGGGATGGCTGGGCGGAGGGTAGTTCGTCGGAAATGTGAACAATCCACATTTATACAAGCAACTAGCCTAAAAGTCACATGCCCACACAACCCAATCCAGCGGTATTCTTTCTGGATAACTTTGTATCACAATATTTGCTTTCTTTACGTTACTATTTAACCACGTTTCCTGTAATAATACGACTTGGGGATTACATTCTGTTATAAACTGCTGTATCTGATCCAGCTTGGGTATCAGGCTCCATATGTTCCACGAGACAGCTTTCAGACCATCATCATTAATACTATCCATTGGGAAAAACACATTTACCTTTGCGCAAGCATACCAAGTTACTTGCTGCGAGTCGCGTTATATACGATTCCAAAAATATCTTGGAAGAGAGAGTAGGACTCTCCCTATCCCTGATGCTACTGTAGCCATGAACATATTCACCTAGAACTGGCTACTAATTACTGTAGCAACAAAGTGATCAAAACAATTTCTTCAAGTTCTTCGACCCTCATTTACCAACTTCTTCAACCTTCATTATAGAACAGAGTATATGTACAGGGGTACATTTATATAGGCATCAATATTGTATAAATTCATCAATCAATTTTCCCTATATCCTTGTAGTTACATATTATTTTGTCATTTGTGGTTCTCTAACAATCAGAAGCTAAACACACTTGGTACCTTCCATTTCAGTTTTGATTTCATTTTGTTACATTTTCCTTATACAATCTGGAGCTAAACATACCATAGTCATTTCATATCAATTATTATTGTTTGTAATATTTATATCAGTAGAAGTCGGGCTCGGAAAAGCTCCTGTCTCTATGATTACCTGAATTATTTACCTTTATGATTAGAGTTGTAAGTGGTTGAACAGATTATTTGAATTTGTTGAAGTCGGGCTCAGAAAAGCTCCTGTCTCTCCCAATTTTACTAACATTTTTGGCTAAACATCTCATAGTCATTATAAGACGGAAACACAGATTTTAATTAAGTTGTTTTATTTTCGTAGTGGGGAAAGGATTGATTTTATAATATATCTGATCACTTTCATGAATAGTCAATGTCTGTTGAGGATGTCGTACACGTCTAAACAATGTTCCTTCATCTTAGATAGTTTTTTAGGGAGGTGGGCGGGAACAAAATTTTTTCCCTGTTGGTAATGGGAATATGGAGGCGTGAGAGGACGTCAGGATGAACGTGACAGTTTATGTGTGACGTAGGTGTGACGTGAGGTCGAGTGAAAATCGTTCTCCCGCCATAATGACTGAGAATTATTCAAGAGAACAATTCCCTAATCATTATAAGACGGAAACACAGATTTTAATTAAGTTGTTTTATTTTCGTAGTGGGGAAAGGATTGATTTTATAATATATCTGATCACTTTCATGAATAGTCAATGTCTGTTGAGGATGTCGTACACGTCTAAACAAGTCCCAAACCTGCGTCATAGTTGGAGAAAGGCTCTATGAACGGAGGTAGTTTGTGATGGCGTGGGCGTCAGATAAGAGGAGACTGCGTCAGTACGCCAAGTTCCATGAGATTTGACGTCTTGTATAGATGCACCTTTGGTGTGGAAGGCAAAATAGGCCCCACCTCGACGGAGGGAGTGTAAAGAGTTTGCTGACGGGTCAGCACCCACGATGGTGAGCAGGTCACGCCACTGTCTAGCAAAGAAGGTAGTGGTCATCGTATTTCCATCATAGAAGGTAAAGAGGGGATCCTCCATCCTCGTCCTTCTCGATGCCAAACGGTGGGCGTGAAATGCTTGAACTGGGCAGAATATATTGCTGAGTCTGAGCAGAGAGATGACTGTAGGAGTTGCTGAGACTTGCATTGTTTTGGACCACTTGACGTCGATGAGAAGCCTATCATTATTGACTCTTATATCACCAAACGTCAGGTGTCTTGAAGAATCAAACTGGCTGACGGATCTAGGAGCCAGGTTCGACTGACGCAAGAATGCCTCAAACATCAGGATTATAGCTAGAGAGATATGAGTTGGATAGGGACGAGAGGCCGCGGCCGATAAGCACGCCGCAACGATGTCTGGCGTCACTGGCAGCTTAGGAGAAGGAATATGACGTACAGTGAGCTGTATCCCTCTGATGGCGTTGGCAACTCTGTTATCGTTGAATGGTTTGACGTCGAGGTTGGATGCTTTATAGAAGGAGCGGAGGAGGCTGAGAGAGTTGGCAATCGTGGGAGGAGCAGAACCGTTTAGTCGCAGGTATTCAACAAACCAGCATATGTGGCGTGGTGACGGTCTCTTGTAGTTGAGATGAAGGTGAGAACAGAACGCCAGGAATAGTGTGGCGGCAGAGTCCCTATTCTTGACCGTGCCTGGACGAAGAGCAGAACGTTGCCTCTGTTGAGCAGCTCTCGCTAGCCTAGCCGCCATTGAATTACCTAGTAGAAATTAGACAAAGAGAAAAATTCAGGATTAATGTCGACACTTGTAAGATGGTTTTTGACGACAATGTTATGGGCCTGAACTCTATGCTTCTCCGACAAGGCAGCACGAGAGAGAGCGTCTGGGATGTCCATATACACGCCCGGGACGTGTATATATCTGAGTGTTATTTGGGCATGGGCTGCAGCAAACCATAATGCACGGGCACACGCCGCCAGGGTTGGATCCCTGGCTCTCCCACCTTTGAATGTATCGATTGTGGCCGTATTGTCGCAGTGGACAACAACTATCTTGCCTGCGTCAGATTTGTTCACAAACCTCCTGACCGCAGCAACACAATTAATGGCCTCGAGGTGATTTATGCTCCTTGCTTGTTTGTCCTCGTCAGTGAAGATGTAAGCATAACAGTTCTCGCCGTCAGTTGCACCTGAGCCGACCATACATGCGTCAGCCCAGATCTGACGACCCACCTCTGCTCTAGGAATGATGGTCCTACCGTTATATTCCGGAAGGAACTCGGTGAACCAGGAGAGGTCCAGCCTGACGGATTCGTTTATATAGATCCTCCCCCCTTTAGCTGCTCGTAAAGCAGCCAGAAGCCTGTGCATAAATAATCTGGCTGGATGGACGACCTTGCCAAGGTGGGCCACACGCCCGACTACCTGCTGCATCTGCTTCGTTGAGAGGAAAGATTTTAGCTTGGCGTCAGCCAAACACTTGTATATCTCGTCAAGCTTAATCTTTGTAATGGAGATGATATTTTGTTTTGTGTCGAAATCCACGCCCAACCAGGTGATTCTCTGTGAGGGGGGCTGTAGTTTCTTGTCAGCCACCGTCAGGCCGAGAGAATTAATAATATCCACAGCTAGATCATAATGCTGACGGACAGTATCCTTGTCTTTGGCAATGAGGAGGAGGTCATCCAGGTACATTAGTGGAGAGGCTCCTTTCTGACGGAGGGCTCTGACTATAAACATGGCTGCTCTTTGCATAATAAGGGAAGATATCCTGGCTCCAAATGGCATGGCTTTGTCGAAATAAAATAAACCTTCATGTTGTACGCCCTGCAATGGCCAGTCAAGTGGACAAACCATGAAGTGTCTATAGGCCCTCTTGAGGTCGATGACGGCCATTGAGCACTGTGGTGAATTAATTCCCTGTATAATATCAAGAGCCATTGTTATCGTTGGTAGGTTGTGATGGGTTGTGACGCCATTGTATGAGTTCTTTCGAATATATCTATTCACGCCCCCGTCAGGGTAGGACAAATCGACAATAATTCTACGAGAACCATCTGATTTAGGTCTGGTCATTAATGGGCTCACCTTCGTCCATGGTACAAAAGGTGGCGTATAATATGGGCCAGCGAGAGCCCCCAGGCTTGCCTCCACCTGAATATAAGAGTTAACACTATCCTTATAAGCCGTTCCTGACGGATGGTTTGTTTGGGTCTCAGTTCCGCGCATGGGTCCCCCGGTATATTGCATAGGGAACCCGAACACTACGCCACTTATGACCATGTCATCGTCAGGGTGACCTGTCGCAAGGCTTGTCCACGCCTCAATATTCAAGTTAGAGGGGAGGGGGATCCTGGCCCCTCTCCAGTTAGGTACACCACATTCTTTAACTTTATTAAAAATATCGGATAAATTGCTAGAGACACTTGAGATAGGAGCAGGCCATTGTTCATATCGGTCAAAATTGGCATTGACGCCCACCTCACTATGACCGATAGACTCGATAACACAACATTCACTATCACTAGCTGGATCACAACAAATATCATACGTCTGGTTGGCGTGGCCATCACCAGGGACACTTTCAATAATATTATCGTGTGGGTTAGAATTGTTAGTCACATTGCCGACATTGGGACGGCTGTCATGATTTGTAAATACCTGAGGGGGGCGTGTCGACTGAAGCTCCGAGTGTTGTGACGGTGGCTGTGCATCGAGAACCGATGCGTCGATGGCCTTCTCCGGGTGTTTACATGGATTGTCATTAGAATGGAGGCTTCCATTCGAGCTGTAGTGGCGAGGGACGACATATTTTCCTTCGCAGTGGGTCTGAATAGGGTTATTCGAATCTGAATCGTCGAATATATGATGAACTTGACTTGTCAAAGTGGGGAAATCTGTTCGATGTCCACCATCTTGGATTCTAGGCGGATGCGAATTGTGCGCATGCGCAGCCAGTTTGTTTACTTCCTGAGAACTAGGAAATATAATTGGAGATGCACGAGCAAGGTGGGTAGAAGAAATGTCCGGGAATATAGGTAGAACAGAACATGAAACCGATTCAAATACTTTCGGAGAAACACTAACAGTGGAGAGGCAAGGGTTAAGTGTATCGTCCTGCCCCTTCAAACCGAGTTTTTTGACTTAGAATCGGCTGCATTATCGGTGCCAACGTGTTCGTTAGTTGACCTACTTTTCCCCCATTGGTTCTTCTTGAACCCGGACCTGTCGTTGTTATTGTAGGTGCCCTCTTTTGGCGTGTTGTTCTTTCGATTATTACACGCCCTAGCTGTGTGACTCAACTCTCTATTCTTCGTTGCAAAAAAGCAGTATCCGCAACAATGAACGAGGGTTACAGCACCTTCGGTGTGGGAAAACTGGTTATAACACTCGTCAGAATTAAATTTCACACACGGTATATGTACACCTGATTTCTTTGCAGTAGGCTTGCGTGGCAACCAGCTGAGGCGTGTGCGGTGTTGCTGAATCTCATTGGCGTCAGACCAGCTGAGTGATCCGTCAAGGATATAGTCGACGACGGTTTGTGACCACACCTTGGGCCCATCCCAGCCATGTGAGGCGGTATCCTGAGCTAGCTGTGACAAGTGTAGCGCCATGGCCTTTGATTTAGATCCGTCAGGCATAGAGGAACACAACATAAGCGCCAGGCCACAGGCGTATTCGGCGAAAGAAAGATCCCTCTTCTCCTCCTTCACCCTGGCCGCCATGTCAGGAGGAAGCATGAGTTCGGGCGTAAGTAGATTTTTCTTCTTACCTTTTTTCTTTCCCATAGTTGCGTGCTGTCTAGCTAATGCCTTGGTGACACTATCTGTATGCTTATAGAGCCTCTTTAGATGGGTAGGCGTGGGCATCTCGTCCTCGGAAGACGAGGAAGAGACTGCTGCCTCCTCCCTGAATGGGTGACGAGCCTCGGCCGAAGTCTTGAACTTTCGTTTCTTGCCTCTTTTTCTAGACGACCTGAATCTCACCTCCTGATCAGTAGAAGATTCAGAGGAGGGTGATGAAGTCGACGAGGAGGCTGACGACGAGGAGGACGAGGACCCGGACGGGGATGAGGGCGTGCGATGACCATGTTTACGTCCGCCCAACTTGCGGCGCTTCTTGGCGGGAACCTTCGTGGACTCGTGGCTTGCAGAAGCTTTGACTGACGCCTTGCCGGGGTGGCTCTGGGTGCTACCCATTGCCTGCGGCTGGCCCCGACCAAACTCAGCGATAGTCGCAGTTCTTGCTTCAGCCCTGACGGAGTCACACATCTTCTTGAGGTATCCGTCAAAGAAACCCTTGTTAATGTATCCTTCCAAGAAACTGAGATTGCTAGGAAGCTCAGGCGCAGCCGGAGGAAGCGTATCCTTCTTCTTCTTGGCAGGCGCCTTTGGCGGAGGATTGTCAGCCATTGTCTCGTGAGTGGGATCTGGAACTTCGGGCGTGTTGTCTTTCGCCTTCCTGTTCGAAGCCTTCCTGGTAGGAGTAGTGACTGGCTTCTTTGCAGCCCTTCGACGAGGCATGTTATACGCCTATTTAAAACCTTGTACCGGGAGTGAGTTACCTTCTTCCACCCACGGAATCCGGAACAAAATTTTTTCCCTGTTGGTAATGGGAATATGGAGGCGTGAGAGGACGTCAGGATGAACGTGACAGTTTATGTGTGACGTAGGTGTGACGTGAGGTCGAGTGAAAATCGTTCTCCCGCCATAATGACTGAGAATTATTCAAGAGAACAATTCCCTAATCATTAGAGTTGTAATTGGTTGAACAGATTATTTGAATTGGTTGAAGTCGTGCTCAGAAAAGCTCCAGCCTCTCCCAATTCACTAATATTTTGTATCTAATACATATAACAGATAATAAGGCATTACGCATTAATCACATAACAGATAATAGGGCATTGGTTAATTAATAGGAAATGTCACTTTATCGCGAAGTCTTGCTCATATACTCCTATGTTCTCCAGCCACTACAGTCATTGATAATTATTGTCTAACATGACTTTTGATGTATTTTCGTCTGCGGTCGCATTAAGTAGATAGACCAAAAATCGCTTAGGACGCCTACTCCAGGGCCAGGACAGCCATTAACGCAGTAGGTCCCTAATCACTGACATGCCATTTTTTATCTGATCTGAGTGGTCCTGGGCCTAGACTGTACACATTCAGGAAGACATTTAAAATGAAATCACGTTCCCGCTTCTGCGAATGAACGCAGGTCTTCTTCTATCACGGTAGACAAAGAATTGGCTTACAAATTTTTATGATGACTAAAATGAGAATGATTCATTTTACAGGAGATGGTATAAACAAAGTGACCACGTGTACATTATATAATAACGAGACTTACCAAATATATATATGACAAGCAGAGCTTCTTTTTGTTGGTAGGGGAAAATGAGAGAAGAATTTCACCAACTGAATGGACATATATAAGCCTGTAGACAAATGAAATGACATGTTTTACCGGTTTATTAATGGTTCTGGTAATTTTAAAGGGCAATGATCTTATATAAACGGTAACAGAATACAGAGTCAGTCTAGACATGTAAAATTCTGATTAAAAACCACGATTATCCATTTTTGTCAGTTTTCTTGGGACATCTCTATCCTGAGGGACTTGGTACTAGTCTATGCGAGGATATGCAAAGGACCTTGACGCTGTCGTCTTCGTTCTGTTTGCAAGAACATGATATATGGAGTCCCTTCTTCATCTAAGCACCCCATAATTTGCATAATTGTGTATTGGTCTATGGGTTTGTTCATAGGTTTGTTTAACAGGAACAACGAAGGTGATTAGTACTATCGTGGTTGACAATGTCATAGTTATGATAGTGGTTTGTGTCCATTTGAACTCCAAAAATAAAATGACTCATTTAAACTTCGTACAAAATTAATTGCTACACGGTACACGCACTATTTTCCCCCTGTTCGGCTGCGCGCAATGGGCTCAGAGAACCGAGGCCAGCTAAGCAGGTTAGATCTTACGAAATCAACGTATTTAGGGCATGTCAGGGACAATAATCCAACTAGGTCGTCCATGCATGAGCGATGGATCTAATGATTTAAAACAAATAAAAATTGCGATTGCAGGAAAGAACACCTGAGGCATAATTAGATCGTCTTCTCTTTTACAGCCATTCTACTCATACCTCAACAGTCTTTACTGTTACTGTTCCGGATACAAACTAACAGTAAACAAAGAAAATCAGACACTGAATATGTTGTATATTATCATACATATCGTGGTAATGAAAGAAATCAAATGTCCCGACACTTCCTAAATACATACCAATAGCTTAAATTGTGTTAAAAGAGTCAATCAACACGTTTCGTTCCAATATTAATACTATAGCTAATTTAGTTTCCATATATTATGTTTCCATCTTGAACTTAGTTATAGGTGCGTTTGGGCGGGGTGGTATATTTGGGCAAGCGTAATTACTTTAGCGTTGTCCTTTATGTCAGTTTTAGATGGGGCTGGTCGTTTCGCCGTCTAATTATAAGTGTCACTTTGGCGTGTTATGAATAATAATATATATTATATACGTTTAGGTCCCACATTTATTACTGCCATGATAATTATTACTAAGACCTGGGAATTGGGAAAAGGTCTATAAATAAACGCAACAGATTGCCCTATTTATATAGTTAAGGTACCTCATCATAAATGTCTACCAAAACTACTGATGAAAAATACTGTTGCTTGTATTACACGATCTTATTGACACTAATTGCGATATAGAGTTCAAAGAATTATACATGTTGGGGTATACCATGCAATAATATCATGGGCGTATATGTAGAATGCCTTCCCTCTGTGATACGTTCGATGAATTAATCTGACATTATCTATACTGCCAAATAAATCATTAACAGAAAGTTTTGAATGACTGTGCAAAGAGCTTGAGACAAATGCCTTTAATTCTCTGTTCCTGAAGTCGGACATTATTTGTATTTTGCATTGGTCTATACTTTAAATACCTTTCATAATATGCCAAATGTTTTCTTCCTTCGAGTTAATTATTCGTGTGTGGAACTTCATAATAAAGGATAACGAAATTAAAAACAAGCAGCTGTCCCCATCGACATATCTTACTACAATACTGCTCATATGCAAGTAGAATGAAGGCATATCTATAGATACATTACAACTAGTAATAGTGCCATCCCTTATGATTTCATGAAAAACTTATTTCGTTCGTATTGACTTTTATTTCGACAGCGAGGTATCTATTTATAGGCTTCCCTGATTTGATTTGTTCGACCACATGCTCGCCGAAATATGTAGTGTACAAGTTATGTTTTATATAGCGATGTGGTGTGATATATGTACCGGTAGCCATAAACAAGTTGTTTTTGCCGGGACACAGTAATGATAACCAGTGTGAAATCGAGCGAATAAAATAATTGCCGACACCTTTCTGTTTTTGGCAATTAAGGTAGTTTCTTAAAAAGCGATTGGAGCGACACCGCGTGGAGAACGAGACAGTTACTAATAATATACGTGGAGGAAGGGAGAGTAATGAATGGAAGTCTGAGGTTGCTGTTACATTTCGACCGCAATATTGGCTGATATAACACTACTACATTGGCATGCTTATCGAAAACAAGTCTGCACATGTTTAACAATAGGTCTTTATTTCTGTTTGATGAAATGAAAATATTTACATGAGGATTTTGTTTGAAGCTTATGATTTCAAAATTACGATAAATTTGACAATTGTGACAATTGTTTATCTCCCAGTATTTGATGAGGTATAAATAACAATGTCAGATACATTCACCTCACTTGCATTCCAACGTATGTTGTTGGCTTATTTCCATTGGTGATCAACACGCATGAAGTGGATGCTAAATGGAATCTCATCTAACTTTATCCGGGAACTTTATATCAAAGAAATGCATCGGTATACCGTCTAACTATTAAAGATGTCCATTTTGCCCATTGACGATGTTAGTGTTATTATCACAACCATGAGTAAGCTGGAAGTGATTGTAAATACGCAAATACAAATTCATATACGGGTCAGAGCGTCAGAAAATGTACTTTACTATTAAACAAATGTGTAGAGCTCTACACATTTGTTTAATAACATTTGTCCGCTAAAATATGTATGCACAAAAAGATCTGTTTGGTTAACCTCAATAATGAGTAACTTGGGTTACATGAGAGCAATTGGGAAAGGCAAATTATATATTTTCTGATGCCCTGGTCCATACCATGTGTTCCCCTGCCTCCTCAAGAATCATCACACAAGTGATACCACATTAAGTTTGACCGCAAGCATAACCTATAATTTTGGAATGATATAGACGCCATTACGAATTGTCTTTTAGAAACGACTTGATGTTGTGATTCTTAGTCTATGGGATAACGTTACATCACTTGTATATATATATGGAATACGTATACACAACATCAACTTAGAATCGTTTCGTTATGAAAAGTACCAATAAATTGTATCAAGGAAAGGCAAACTTGCCAGGTCACGTCTGCATCTCCGGTAGATTAATTTATTTAGGGTTTGTTGTCACGTGCGACTATATTATAGGTGTGGAGGGGGTCCAGAAAAATCTATTTTTTATGAATTTTTGAAAATGATTCAATCATTCATATGGAAACAATAATATTGTGATCAAATTTCCACACAAGTAACATGGGAAAGGTCTAATGAATTTTTAAAAGAAAACTATTTCTATGATACAACGGATTAGAAATGGTGTATTGGTCACAATGGTTGGTCTGAAATGGACTGACATATTATATAGCAAATAATAAAAATGGTATATTTAGTCTAGGCTCACAGCCTCTCAGATCAGATAAGAATGACATGTCAGTAATTGGACGCCTACTGCGCTAATGGATTTCCTGGCCCTGAAGTAGGCGTTCTAATGGGATTTTTCGTTTGGAGTGAGAGGCTTTCCCTTAGTTTGGAGGGACTATCTCAACTCTGAGCCTAGACTGTATGATATTAATGGATTTTTAGTGTGATTCCATTGGCTACACAGACATTATTTACCCTATATACTGCGTACGTTCTACCGGCCTTCTAGGACCGGTTTCTAGCGCCTCAAGTTGGACAATTAGGCAAAGTCGGCGTTATTGAAGTCCCCTATTGAATGTGTGTCTAAGTTCCCCCATTGAATGTGGTGGCACTCTTTAGTGTGATCCAATACTATTACTTATGGTTATTAATTGCAACGACCTGTTTCCTTGTAGGTGTAAGTGAAAGTAGACATCTTGCTTATATAATAAAAAAAAATATTTTCGAGACTTTCCAGAGCACATCAGTTATTCATAAGCTAACCATGCGCAATGTAGCAACACATTACCAACATTTGCTAGATCACATGCGTAGAGATAAGATACATTATGTTGGTTACATAGTAATCGAGGTTCAAGAAAAGACAATTCTAAGATCCACATTGATCGGATCTATACTAGTGTCATGGAGAAGCTTGTAAGAGTGTGGAGAAAGATGGCCTTCCTGTTTGAAATACTGTGATCGGATGGAATCTAATCATGATCCACCAACCACTCACATGACAGTAAATCAGAGGATGTTTGGGTTAATGATTGCCACAGAGATCAAATAAAACTTTGACTTGGCTAACTATTGAAGATTCCGATGTAACATGGAACAGGCTCTTCTTGTATTTACCACCCAGAGTAAACTGCGTCGCCCAACTTGATTAACTTTCGTTTATAGTTGCATTCAAACAGGTGTCGTAATCCAATACATCATTTCGCAGTAAGCATCCGAACGAATTCTGCAAAAGAAAGGGGTGTAATCCTGTAATTAAAGGTGACGGAATAGTCTACAGTCGGATTAACCAGTACAGGGTCAGATAAGGGACACACTTTTTATAGGTAGGAACAGATTGAGTAGCTGAAAAAATGCCAAGCGTCGGCTTACGTTTAATAATGTTCTTCACTGTTTTTAAGACTTGGCAAACACGGGGCTTGTCGATGACAAACATTGCTAGTTACGGAAGGTGAGAGTATATAATGTGTGGGTATGTGTAATTATGTGCTTAGTCGAGTATAATAGCTCAGTTCTATTCGTCACTTACGCAAAGTACACTCTAGCCTTCATTCGATGAATTATATTGTAAAAGCGTAGCAGAACGGGTTTGGTTGTGCTTGTCACGGACTTGGCACTATACTCAATTATTTCATTTTCCAACTTTATATTTGGAGTAGCAATGAATAAACATGAGTTTTCTCTGAGGCTATTTAAGAATTGAAGAGCCCCAAACAATCAACATACCAAACATGAATTGGAATGTAATAGTAGGGCAATTTACATGAGTGGTATAGAAATGAAATAGAAATAAAAGCATTTATTTAACAACTTATTCATTCATTCACAGCAATTTACATGGATTTTATATTGGTAATGGGTATAGGTAAATATACAAGAATTATATATTTTTTTAAGAGTTTCATTCATATATTCGTGACCTGCATCCTTTAAACGTATAACGAGATCTTGTTTTAAAATGTGGTATACTCGAATGTTTACTCACCATCACAATTTATTTGGCCATCACCATCAATATCAACTTCCCGAATCATTTCATCCGCCTCTTCCTCTGACAGTTTCTCCCCTAGTGTCATCATGACATGACGAAGTTCGGCCGAGGAGACGTAACCATTGCCTTCCCGGTCAAACACTTTGAATGCTTCAGCGATCTCCTGTTCTGAATCATTGTCTTTCATTTTGTTTGCCATCATAATGAGGAACTCGTCAAAATCGATCTCTCCATTACCTGAGAATAAAATATAATCATATGTACATGTGTGTATACATATATTCTTCAGAGAATACGTACTGTTATTAAAAGGTACGTTAAATTGGCCAGAGGGAAAGCATAACAGGAGTAAATAAATTAAAGTAAGTAAAATATCAAAATGGGGAAACTCCCTAAACTCCACCGAATTTTAACACCCGTATGTTAAGACGATCGGGCAAATAAACAATTTTAATGTGACACTATACATATATATTTATTGCATGAGGTTCCAACCCAAATTGCAAGCAAAGTTTAGTCGGGATATATCGATTGCACAATCATCAGTTGCTGGGTGTAGATTTCCTGCGGCATATCACTATTTGGAATGCAGGGGACGTCGTCACAATGAGGGACGCACTGAAGTATGGCAGGTTGTGGTTCTCGTCCATGGGACCGAACTTGCTACATTTATTTGCTTTCCGCATTGTGCAAGAATATTGCCCATCCACGTGGAATATATCGTGGCCCTCTACTTTATATCAGCCCCCCCCCCAACACACACACACACAATCTATGTATTATATACCATCTCCACTGGTAATAATTTATTTGTAACGATTACAATTGTCCCTGTTTATGAATAGTTAATTCAAACCAAATATCTCATATCTTCATTCAACATAATTAAAGTATGGTAATGTTTTGCGGGCAGAATTTTTTGTTATGCAGCGATCCAGAACGTGGCAGTGATATGTGAATTTTGGCCAAGCAGCTTTTCCACCCCTTTTCCACCAAGTCTTTCTTGCAATACACTTCTGTTCATCAAATGTTATATGAAATGCTAATAGCAATTATTGTTTTTGTTTTGTGTATTTTTTCAGGGTTATATCGTGACTATTATTGTGGAAAGGGGGAAGTGGCAATAAAGGTCTAAATGAGTAAGCGATTTTAGTCTGTTTGATTTTATGTTCGACTCACAAGGCTAACAAAGTGTGTCATAAGATATGAAAAGGAAAGGACAATATGGCTTACAGTATGTATTGTTTGTTATATATCTCCCTTTATGTATACTACCAGAGACACCGGAAAACCTTATACTAATTTCAGATGCGTGTATAGCCGTTTGCGTCAAATTAAAGATATAATACAACATTTATCAATCAAAATGATATCGCCTATAACTCGCAACAAGCCGGACGTGATTAAATTGATTGCCGCAAGTCAACTATTATTGAAGGCTTAATGCACTTGTTCCTGCTAATAAGATGCGAGTGTAAGATTGTATTATCGGATATGTTATATATGTAAATCGACTTACAGTATTTTAGATGCTAAGAAAATACTACCACTCCATGTCTAGATTTTTTTTTAACAACACGTTTATTCAAAATACCATGCCGTCTTGGCTTCTACAATGCTAAAAACATGTCATTTTAAATTCTTTTATGATTTTCGTTTTGTTTTCCATATTTTCTCTACCCCACATCATCGACTTAAAGGTACTTTTCCTTAAGAGAATCTACTTCGAAAAACTCTTCATTTCTTTTCCTTTTTCTCTCTCTAGACAACCCCCTCCATTTCATTTATTAATTGCCCCCATTCTCTGGTCTTTTTCTCTCCGCTACCAAGTATTACATTATTATATTCTCTTATTCTTAGATGAACGCTCCCTTCATTTATTAAAGTTTGAAAAATTATTGCATTATCGTGAACAAAGTTCTGTCTATAAATCTTTTTTCAGCTAGAAGCAGCATATTAAAGCATTCTTTTTGTTTGCTGCCGCCGTTGTATCTTCGCAAAATGATATACCTTTGTTGTTATCCCCCTCCTCCTCAAATATATGTATACTTATGAGTAAGTCACTGTTATTCACCCTCCTTAATTCTTACCTTTGCCCCAAACCTCTTAGCTTTCTCACATGTCTAGATTATTTCATGTGTTGTATGATTCCCCTCAAATATTCGCTTTCCTAACACATAATATTATAAGTACTTTTGTATTATGATTATATACTTACATGACTGTATTATACTATAGGCATTGAAAGGTTTCATTGTACTTCTACAGGATTTCATGATTAAGTATTGTACGTTACTTTGTTGCTGTTTTCTATAAATCTTGGCAACGCTTGAAAACATTCACACGTGCGGATGAGCGTCTTTCATATAACTTTCAATACCACACTAAAAGCTTTTCAAAACACATTTATTTACGCTATTTCAGATGAGATATTTATGAATTAATGTTTGAATATAAAATAATTTTCAAAGCTTGGCAGCTTTGTTCTAAATAATATAAAATAAACCAGTTTGGTGGGTTTTTTGTTTTTTGTTTACTGATCGCAGGTACTACTTCATAATGGGATATATATGAATTATTTAAGACTTAGGAATGCGCTTTTGGGAAAAAATCTTTTCATAATAGTATTTTAAAGAATATTCTCGAATATTCACAACTTTGAGAATGTTCACAACTTTTGAGACTTCTTAAAAAATAAATTTAAGTAGCCTAATTGCAGTAGCATATATAAGCAAAATTTTTTGAAAAACCCAGCGCCTGCATATAATTATGTGTGTGTGTAGGGGTGGGGGGCGAGGTAGCCCAAAAGGGTCTGGTATGTTTCAACAACTCAGGAATTAAAACTATACACATATCTACCCGATTACATCCCCGACGTCTGACTGAGAAAGGTGAAAGCAGGGACGGCCTGTTGTTGGGAGAATGCCCAATTGGCTTGTGTCTGAATGTATCTCAGTAAACAATTAATTAATTAACCCAGTCGCACCCCAAAGCATCCATAATATTGCTTGATAACCACTGAAACGCTTAATCACAATAATGTTAATAAGGTATAAAGTTATTCATGTGGTGTATGTGAATGTTTTAATTTACAGTGAAAGAACCTTTTTTACAATTGTCTAGGAGAGATGTATCAATTAAGCTCAGAGGTAGAGTGCCAGCGTGAAAATGACTTACGTTAGTATTAAGCATGAAATATGATCCAGAAGACACAATAAATGTACTAGCTGTAATCATCTAATATCATCGAAAATCATCTATTATCATCTAATTTTGTTTTCATCTCATCTCATTTCATTCCATCCTACTTTATCCTAAACTGGTGTTCCTATTCAGAAAAGAAAGCAGGTAGCCCGTCATGTGATGATGCCAAGGGCAATTAGGGCCAAAACTATTTTGTTCCCCATTCCTGGATAAAAAATAATAAAAATTCCCGCACAAATGCACACTGAAAATAATATCTCAGCTAAGATGCCCCTCCCCCTTCCTTCCAGTTCCACAGACACAGCCAAGGGCGGCCAGGGGTATATTAATTATTTTTTAGAAAGTTTCCATATCCATGACTCAAGTGGGCATGCAGGTCGGTGCTGATCATCTATCAATAGATAAGACCTTTCCCTAAGATAAGACTAACCTGCCAAGTGCGAGCTGCGAATGTCCTTTCTTATATAGCCATTAGCTATTTTTTAGGACAAGGAATTTTTCCTATATGTGATGTGTTTCAGGAAAATGAGTCATAAGTCGCAAAAATGATATTTTTTAAACTGTTTTTTTCACAAGATCACATTATTGGAATGTTCTAATTTTTTAAGGGTTGATAACTCTTGGTTACATCAATCGATGTATCAAATTTCAGGACAATCTATGCAATATATCCATTCATTTTAAAGGTCCTCATATGGACTACATTTAGTTATTTTACTGTTTATTGACCCCCAGAAATATTGGAAACTTTTTTTTCAAAAACGAAAATATCAAACTTAAAATCTAGAAATACTTATTAGATTATTAGACTGTTTACTATCATTGGAATCGGCTTGATCTCACCTTTTCAAATATAATGGTATCTCAAAATCTATTTTTTGCGACTTATGACGCATTTTCCTAAAACACCTCACATATCTCCCAGTCATTATGAAACAATATACAACTGCAGTTCTGCGGACTCTACAATGGTTTATGCATGATTATGCATCTCCTTTCTATAGCAAAGATGACTGAGCGGTCAGTAGAAAGAGGATTTCGGCATTTAAAATAATAAAATTGACTATTTACTTAATTTTTCATCGAGTATCTGCTAACAAGTATGTACGAGATGATATATCGTCATCCTAAAAAAAAGGTCACGTCAGGCGCAAAATCTATTGCTGTCGAATTTATATGGTACGTGTGATTTTTCTCACGTTTCTAATAGCTACTAGCCTGTCCTTCGGATATCAATATGTAAGCTCATATCCCAATTTATGGAAAACGGCAGATCCCTTTATCCACCAACGCAACGCTATTTTCCCCACTGGCAATCGATTTTTTTCCTACCACAATAAAATATGATTGGTGGGCCGTTGGGTTTCCCAACTTTTCTGGCAACTGGAAGATTTGTGGTGGTTTCTGAATCGCCATGCAATTGCGCCGTCCTGATAGACATACGGTTTTAATTAGCTTAATTAGCAAAGTAAATATGTCTATCAAATATAATCTGTCAATAAGATAACTCACCGTCAGCATCGACTTCATTGATCATGTCTAGCAGTTGCTCCTCAGTGGGATTCTGACCCAATGACCTCATTACCGTCCCCAGCTCCTTAGAAGATATGGTTCCATCTCCATCCTTGTCGAAGAGGGAAAATGCCTCTTTCAACTCTGTAATTTAAATAAAGGTATGATATTATATTATACAATTATATATTTGTGAACAACTGTGTGAAACTCCATTTTATGTAGGCATTCAATTATAGAACCCGCTGACTAGAGAAATACAGAATTGTAACTATATTGACAAATTATATTATATTATCAATGGCAAATTCAAGAGAAGAGAATACCTATACAATCGAAACATGTTATGTGTATACCTCCATAGTTTTAACTTTCATGCGCTTATATATATATGTACCATAGATGACGAGATTAAAAAGGGACCACCAAAATCAACAATCAACTTGGTGACGGGCTAATTGACTGGAAATCGATTATAAGTAATAATATCTGGCGAGGATGTGAATTGGCAATGTTTACTGATGTGGTATAAGTGGTAATATAACTGTACCTTTCTACTGGAATAAGCAGTGAGTGCATTATTATTTGTAAAACGCTTTCATAACAATTATAATCGTATGGTAATATGTGTATGGAATGGGTTGTATTGTAATAGAGGTATTATACCAACTGATATGCACTATGAAGTATTACGTATAAGGCGATGCATGAAAACAGTTAGGTAAAAACTGTGCGCTTTTGAATAGTATTGAATTATTTTGGCCTAAACTGAATCAAATCTGATAAAGTGTTGTTAGTTGCAGAACGCCGAAATATTTAACCCACATATATAAGAGATTCAATATATTTTCCCCCTAATTAAGAAGCAGTAAAAGTCAAACAGGCCATATTAAAAGTAGTGATTATATCCTTAGCACTGTCATCATTTTTTGTCAAGTACAGTAACACGTGCTTTAAGACATGGCTTTCGGTCCTCCTCAGCTAGTTTAACATTCCTATTTAAAGATCATATTGCTCCGATGGGACTTAATGACGACACCAATGCAATGTACTGAACGGTTAAATCAGTTCGGTATCAAGGAAATTGACCTGCGAGCATTAAAGGTGCTCGATCGGGTATTGGTACAGTTCAATAATCACATCATCAGGTTATGCCCGTTTGCGGGGATTAAAAAGGCAATGCACTTATGGGGCAATTTCGTCTTGGTCTTTGGGAGAAAGCAGAATGTATAACTGAATAATTTTGCATGACATTAACATGCTTAGGTTAAACACGGGGGGTCTACGACCTGTTAATATCACTGGTTCACCAAATCTCAGTAAGGATGAATTAACTGCCGCAAATGATCTTATTGTATTCAAAAATTCAAAAAACATGTTTTATACCTCATGTTAGAAGTGGAAGTTTCTTATTCTTATTTCTTTCCCCGTTTATTCCAGGAATATGTAATAGTATAAATGTATACAACATGTGCTGTAATCAGGACCGAACCTGTGCTAATGAATTAGTTGTCCTTTCAATTTTAAACTGGGAATAACATTCTTGAAATGTTAGCTTGTGGAAAAATAATATATAAAGATTTGTATTCCGACTTTGTTCATACATGTATATGGCCACAGTTGTTATTATTGTCATACATAGTGAATCGAAAATGTAATCAAGAAAAGGGCATTAACAACCATCTGTCTCCAGGTCTTCATTTAATTATTGACAAAAATGATTGATTGGTTGATCAAAATTCATTTTATTTCCATATTCAAGGTTCAGCTCACGCCTAGAAGACATAGACTATAAGAAGGACCGAAAGCTGTTTTCGAAAGAAAGCAAAATGAATGACTGAATGTTTTGCATGATATCGATTGATTGATTGATTGATCTAGGTTTATTGAATTTCCATATTCCAGGTTCAGCTCTATACATTAAATATGGTTGTCGTTTGTATTCCATACAGTCAGGTTTATTTACTTCTTAGATATCAGAAAATTACGAATTTATTTTAAACAACCAATTTTATATGTAACCGATTCTCCTATCCCTTTACAATTAATTTCATGTCAAAATCATTTTCCAGTAAAATGTTCTCTGATTAAATTATCATCTTAGTTAAATTTTGTAATAGTTAAATATACCAAAGTATTCTACGGAGTCATGTTCAAGTATACATTTTAAATGCTTTTCCTGTGTTAACTTACTTAACATCTTTATATCGGCTAGTAAATGACTAACCTAACAAGTAAAAGGCAAACAATCTAACTGAAATATAAGTCAAATTTATACTGAGATAGAACTGCACGATGGGTTGGATCCAGGAGAGCTATTTTGCTACTTCAACTATAGTCCATCAAATCATTCTGATCTGATCTTTATTGAATAGATAATAGTCTAATTTTTACTATATATGTGTAAGGGTGGTGGTGGTGGGGGGGGGGTGATGGTGGGGGTAGGGGTGGTGTGTTATACATACATGCATTATATTGCTGCTATTATCGTATCTATGGCACGAAAGTAAATCAGGGATGGACTACACCAAGTCTGCATTCAAGTAAGGAAGAAGTTAATTATACCATAGTGGTGATAAACCATATAGAATTAAGCTCACTGTGGACTTGAGCTTAATCAACTTTTGAGAACGGGTTAGGAGCTAATTGTTCGCTAGGACTCTAGAGATTCATTATACAAATGATGATGATTTGTTATTAGCGATTGGTTCCTTTACAAATACTGAAGTTCACCGACCTCTATAGTCACGGCAGGGATTATATTTTCAGGAAATGGGATTGGCATGACTTTCTTTTTTGGCCTCTGGATTCGGGATCAAAGGCAAGTAAAGGAGAGAAAAATTCGGGAAATGTGAATATAATAAATCATTTTGATGGATTTTTATGGCAAGCAAATTAATTAATGTTGATGGCAAGCAAACGCCAAGATGGAAAATAAAATAATAACAAAGCCGGAATTGTGGATAAGAGTAGAAAATCTACGAGATTTGAGAAGTGGGATGTGGGGCTTTAAAATAATTATCTTAGTTTTAAATGCATCCAGTCTAAACTCCCCTTGTAATCCCGTTGGGATGCCTAGTCCGGGGCCAGGAAAGCCATTAGCGCAGTAGGCGTCCAATCACCAACATACCATTCTTATCTGATCCGAGAGGCTGTGATCCCTGTTTATATAAACGGGAATCGGGATTCAAGGGGAATTACTGGGCGACCATTCTCTAGCTTTCTCTGGGCCATTCTCTGGCTTTCTCTGTCGCCCAGGGCGTCGCCACTTACATTACTTGTTATAGCACATATCAAGCTAAACAGTCATTTACTATAGCATCTGTTAACGAACCTCTTAAAGCTTGCTTAATCATGATGAAAGTGATTTTTCTTTTAATTAAACACAAATGTTTCAAATTATATTCTGAGATAGTTTTATCATATTCCCTAACCTGACTAGGGGGACGTCACAGTATCCAATAAGTGCTATTCCCCTCATTAAAAGATTCACTGCCTGTATGAGAATATGGCCTTCGCTCCCTGCTTCTTTCACAACTCGACTAAATGTGCCTCACTTCTATATGCCGACATTTGATATCGGCTTCCCAGCTAGCCCCCCTTCTATTATATTAACGACAAGAGTATTATGAATTATGTTATGCACCTTATTATTTATAAATCCTAACCCCTTTTCTTTCTGTGACCATATCTTTTGGTGATCTGAACTCCACATTGGTCCAGTTCATTGCTCTTACATAGCTTATAAAGAAGATTAGGAAGGGCAACAAACACCTTAAGCCACCCAGGTATAAATCCTTCTATATTTTAGATGGCGGGTTATCAATCATGAACATATTTTCCTTAAGGTAGTTGCTCGCCTTAGGCGTAAAGCTATTCACCACATTATGCTTGCTTTTCCAACTGATTTTCGAGAAATGGGATTTCCACTGCATGTGTACAACCCATACGAATATTTCTCTGCTAAATTCAAGAGTCTTACCCCTCGCGGAATTTATTCAAGGATTAATAGTGCAAATACTCATACACTCTTGGCAGCTCCTGAAAACAATTGGGGATAATGGGTTGAGCAGCAACTAGGTGCCAATGAAAAAAACATGACCCGCGGCATGTTATTTCTTCCAAACATTTTCCGAAACTTGTGTTGAATTCGACCAACGAAAATAAAAGGAGCTCCTTTTATTCTCGTTAATTTGACTGATTATATAATTTTGAGGTTCAAAGTTTGTTGTGAATTCCAGCGATCTTCCCACGTTCAAATATAAAATACAAGATCTTATTAGATGTTTACTGAGGTTGGTTGTAATTTTGTTCCATGTAAATAATTTCTCTTTAAGTACTGGCCAAACTTCATGTTTTCAAAGCGTTAATACCCCCGAATGATTTTGTAAATATTCCCGGTAGCTGGTGAACGCAGACTAAAGCACGAAGGGGTAAATAAATATTATTTGAGATTGCTATCAGCTTTGTATTCCGTACGTGGTCGACCCAATGTTTTTTCTCGAACGACTGTAAGTATTTCAATATTTCTCAGAGAGACCAGTCGGTGTTTAGAACAGATAAATTGAGTGAAACATACTAATGTGATGTTTTTGTATACTTAATACCGCAGGTTATCTTACCATTCCATGTGGATTTGTGATTTTAATCGTTGCTTAAACAGCTCAATGCAATTAACTGATCCGGGATAACGTGCGATTATGGTGAGGTGCAGATATTGAGGTAAAGATGAAGACCAAAATAGTTTGATAACGAAAAGGTACCAAGAATACACCCAAGAACAATAAGCAAAGACTCGAGCTAAGACATATAGATACTATCATGCCGATATCAGTAGCTATACAAAACTAGAGAAGTCAGTGTGATACGCTAGGCCGATTTGAAGTTCTTATATCCTCGGCAATTGCTACGCGTCATAATTGCATGTGAATTACCCTTGGTTAAACTCTTGTTTTCAATGCTACCGATCTGGCATACATACATCATATATCTTAGAAATACTACACATGCCAGTGAAGGGAAAATATCCGTCCGTATCATATAGTAATAGAGGCAGCTCCAAACATACTGCAACCAAGCGAAAATAATTGTAATTTTACCTGAAATTTCCTCCTCTGTTAATTTATCCGCCATATTCCTGTGTCCCGTGTGTATGTATCTATGTATGTATTTGTATCAATTGTCCACCTTTGCTCTAGCCCTTTCAATGCTGGAGACTGAACATGTGTGTGCAGTCCCGAGAGCGATCGAAAGGCATTCAATTATTTTCTCTATCGATGAATTGCACTTGATTAGTTTCTCTCTCCTGTGTGTCCGACGGTCAGTGCTTCAAGCGTCCACCTTGACCGGTGATTTGAGAGCCGAGGTCCATACTTGTACTCGAGCTGTTTTCACAAATCTTTAGGGTCTTGTACAAAGGGTGCGCGACTTATGGATAGCGACCGACCGAGCGACCAGTCTCTTGATCTAGCGAACCGGAGTAAGCGAGGCGTAAGGTTATTTCTTGGCCTGGTGACAGGCTGGGGATTGTATGGCGTTGTGCATGTAGAAGCGTGGCTGCCAACGCCAACAAGCACCGGTCTCCCTATAATATATATCCCGCGTGCCCCTCTCCTCCATACAGAGAGAGTAGGGGGATAAATTCGGGAGGCATCGATGGTGGGTGATAAGGAAAAGAGGATCAGCGGCCTGCATGCGAGGATCGAGATCTGATACAGAGATAATTAAAAGGATCAATGATGACTGCAGAAAAACAACAAGCGTTCCCTGCCCTGATGTTAGTTTGAGCAACTCCAAATTCTTTTTGATTATTGATTACATTTACATTTACATTTACATTACATTTTTTAAATATAATTATCTCTCATTTAGAGAGACCATGCATGGGAATCAGCAACACACTAACCGAACACAGTCGAGGCTCAGAAATGAGAGAGTCCCCAAAACTGAGGGGAAACCTCTCGCTCCAAACCACAAGTTGCCATTATAATCCCATTAGAACGCCTACTTCCAGGTTCAGGAAAGCCTTTAGCACAGTAGGCGTCCAATCACTGACATACCATTCTTATCTGATCAGAGGGCTTGTGAGCCTATAGCCTGAGTATAAATTGAATAATGATATCCGACTCTGACGTTTATTAGTGACCTGCTATTATGACGCCTTCAGGTGGCGACTGGTTGAATCTCTGCTAATTAAGACGGCCCCTTTAGAAAGTGTTTCTTAGTTTAAGAGTTGCATATACATGTATGCATAATTAGCTATATTAGTGAACATTGGAATAGATGGTTGGCGCTACTTTGTATTTATATAGGCACAGTGATTATTGTCGTATCATTAATACACACACTTTATTAGTGTATTGAATGTGTTTCCTCATTTTAATGAGACATCAGAAATTTTCCATCGAAACCACCCTATATCATCTTCGTGTCAAGAGCACCATAGTTTTATGTAGCCAAGAAATAACGTCAATTAACCAAGAAGAAGTCAGATATGGAAAAGAGTCCACGCGGCGGCAATAACAGAATACATCGAACTATACTAAACCACATAGAATGTTATATCATTTTCACTGGATTTCTACACCCACAAAGAAGAAGAATTCAATTGAAATGATCAGTTGATTTTCTAAAAAGAACAACAAAAACTACTTCACTCGCAGAGGCGAAATATTTTCCCCGGCTCAGCGCGCAGATAGTATTGTGGTAGGCCTTATAATGTATGTTTATGTGTAATTATCGTTGAATTCTTGTTAGGTGTAGCCTAGTAATCTGGGTTTTAGTCACAATAGACGCACAGGTGTTAGCCGTATTCAGGAGATTGTAACTGAGACGTTTCCAGGGACGGTCAGATTCACCCAGAAATAATGCGCCTAAAGTACACAATCAATGAATAGATTTACCGAAATTTGATAAGGACTTTACCTTTCGGCTGAATTTTAATGCTGAACCCGAGTAGAAATTAGAGATTCAACAATAGCATGTTGCTGAATGGTACCAATTAAATGACAATACGATCATATGAAAAAGTGTTTTGTTTATACAGTATTACGTATACATTGCTATATATAATTAATCATGTTCTAACGAGCAGGAACATACAAAACAAAGTTTGCTGTTGAATGGTTCATTTTATATTCTAGATAGCGTATGGGAATGTCGAAGCTGAATTGCGTTAAATTCCCAAGCGATCAAAGACTAAATGACCATGTTTCCAACGCATGGAGCTGATACTGAAATCAATTCGCTCAAGTTGTTCGCCGTTTGCCCATTCCCACGGTGTGCTTATGACCATTGTTGTATTATTTGTCCTTCTTCACCTGAAACCACCAGCAGAATACTTGACTTGAATCGTAGGGAAACAGGGGCCCATATTCCAACGCCGGATCGATTATCCCTCCACAAGTATACATTGGGCTGCGTGAAAGGATTGATTTCACGACCAGTGACCTTTGTGTATTTATATTGTGGACATTACATATGTGCTCTCATACAGAGTTGAGATTATAGTTGTCGGCCATGCCCCCGTAATGAATTATATAAATCAGCGAGTTGACGCATAGCATTGTTGTGTTAATGATAATAAAACATAAACATTCGAGGGCGTTTACGTCCAATTAGAGGAAAATACCATCACAACACCATGCAGACCTGCCCGGAGGACACGCGAACGTACGTGTGTGTGAGCTCCGAGGTTTAATGAGTGTCCTTAAAGGTAATATTTTATTTCTTTATTTTCTATAAGCATCACATTATAGCAAGGTTTTTCTCAGTTGAAGAACAAAACTAATAAACCTCTGGCCCTGGAATATGCGTCACAGAGGGATTAGAATGGAATTTTGTGGTTTGGAGCGAGAGGCTAGCTTTCCCTCAGTTTGGAGGGACTCTCTCAACTCTGAGCCTAGACTGGGAGTTTGCTGGCTGATACTCGATACCTAAATGTAGCATATGGTTCTTTTGATAATAGTTATTCTAATTGCTGACCTCCATATATTATATACGCAATATAGGCTTCATCGATCCTCATAATTTCAATAACGACGGAAGTCCAGATGTCGATCCTCATGGTCCAGTGACATAGAAATTTACAGACGCCACAAATTATTTACAGCAATTGTTTACAAAAGATTGGAAATGCATTATACCAAAATCATTAGGAAACAACTTTCGGTTTAACATGAGAGAACTGTGAAACCTGAATTCGATTTCAGTTTATGTCGGTTTGTTTTTCCAGGTATCACCATTGGGACTCCGAATAAACCATTCTTCCATAGCATTTAAGACGAATTGCAATTAAGGATTGCCCACGCAATTCCCAACTATTTTATTTTATCAAGCTAATAAGTTATACGCTTTGAACCACAAATGAAATAAAGTATCGTGTTACCAATTCGAAAATCTGTGGAGAGTATTTGAGAAATAGAAAACGATACAGAGTATGAAACACGCAAAAATATAGTATTTTCAAGCGGGAGTCAGCAGCAAGTGTTTTGTGCTGGGGATTGTGCTTGAGTTTTCTTGCTTAGTTAGCGGATATATATATGGGCAGTGACTCTGGGAGAGAACCAACACTACACTATCAATAATGCAAGATGTCTCGGCAATGGTTCTGCACACAGTGACACAGGCCTTACACTTACTCATTAGGTTCTAGACAAATTGCAATATACCCCGTGACGTGGCAGTTAATAACTCCCGCATTTACTGTAAACGTATTAATGTTCGCACAGTATTTATTTTTGCTATTTTAGCGCACCCACCTTTGTGCGTGAAAATAAATCCTGCGCGAAAGGTAGAATTATTGCGTAAAACAAGGTGTGAGACTTCCTTGCTGCGCGAATTTAAATCTGTGCGAAAAGGTGTTAAAGTAGGCTACTTAATGCGCGAAAAATTATCTGCGCGAAAATAAATACGTTTACAGTATATAACCCTGTCTCCAAGATTGGTGCATACGTCATTCACGTATTGAATACATTATTTGAGAAAATATTTATGTGCTTCAAAATATTTATGTTCTTTAAATCAGGGTGTCCATTTGAGATGATTCTTTGTAGTTTGTCGACATGGAGATTAAAGTAATTATAATATGGATTGTTTTCAAATAACTTAGGCTGGAAAATACAAATGGAACAATTGATAATTCTAGTATTTCCTGATTTTAAATGGATTCGTGGCTTCTTCTGGGACATTTTCATTATTTTTATGAGGCAATTGTGATGGATGAAAAGGATTGTGATGTGTCACAAAAAATAGGTTTGAAGTCGCAAAAAATGGATTTTGAGATAGTGGATTCCAACGAAGTAAACATTTAGGAAATCTAAATATTATTTCTATATTTTGTGTTTGATTTTTTATGTTTGAAAAAAAGTTTGAAAAAAAGTCAACCCTCCCCTGGCCTGTACAGGTCTGACACACAAGCTGCTGTTCCATGTAGACGGTATGACCGTCTACACAGCTGGGATGGCGGGTGGGTGGGCATTATTTACGGTGTGGGGGAAGGCAGGCAATTGTTTAAATAGCTCAAGGCTTCATTATCAGCTCAACATTATAACATCCTAGTTAACTTAAGAGTTCTATAAGGGCTTCAAGCCTATTACAGCTAGCTACCACTCTCTGGTACGACACCCTCTCCTGGATGCAGATTCTGAACCCATGTGAAAAATTAGCCATGGTGGTGAGTTTGTGGAGATTTTATGGGTTTTCTATAGGGAGAGACGGCCTCCGCTCATCTGGTCACATGACAGTGCATCCACACTTCTAGGAACGAACTGATTTTGTGCAATTTTGAACAATTAATCATATATAATATTAAAATCCATATCATAGAATATATTCATAATGAACATGAGCAACATTTCCGCAACATTTATTGCCTCAAATCGACAGTAATGCTGAGATTTCCCCCATTGTTTACTTTCACCCCACTGCCGGGCAGTGGGCCGGTACTTGGGGGACTCTGGCCCTTGACGACCATAGCAACCAAGCTTAAAATCTCCAACTTTCCCCCTCGATTTCTTAAATTATACACAATTGTCGGAAAACGGAACCAGCGACTGCAATGTATGAACAATACTTGATATATACATGTATGCTCATAGCATTTTGACCCGTTTATGTATGGTTTCAAAGGGGTTGAAAACAGGTATTTTAGCGTCAGCGCCTATGGCACTCAGCTGGTGTATTCACCCGAGTTTTTGCTGCCGATCGTAGCGCCACCTGTAAATACCCGGATTCTCGTCTCAAAGAATGGGCATAGGGTGTCCACATGCTTCACTTAACATCTTGTCTTGCTTCACTTAACATCTTGTCTTGCTTCCGGCTTTAAGATCAAATGTGTGATTACCTTCTTTCCCATAACTCCCCAAGGACCACATGTCACTTATCCCTAACACCTCTCTGCTCCAGCTCCATGGCTATGTTATGTAACACCTCTGCCCTTCGTGTCTGTCTGATTACCATATAACCCCCAATAAAAGGGTTACATCAATAAGAGTCAGAATATTATATTCTTATACATGACAATAATTGTCACTTGACCATAGGTTACATGTAACTGAATTCTGCTAACGTTTCCCTTGGAAACGGAAATTAATTGAATCAAGCTGACACAAGTTGTGAATACTTTAAAACAGCAGATCAGTAATAGAATGATAAATTAAATGCTTTTTTTTCTTTTATTAAATTCGTGGCAATCTTGCTGCGCTCGGCCAAATTCTGCTGTATCCAGGTATATATTATAACTTTTAAAAAACCACCATACCAACGGCCAGCCTTTTGATGACCGAGTCAGTCAGCACTGTCATGGAGGGAAAATGATCAGTTTGGAAATAGGTAGAAATTATCTTGATCCAAAGCCACCACTATATGGGTCAGATTTTCAGAAAATGTACAATTCAACTTCGCCAATCCTCTCAAATAACCCACATTTAAGACAAAAATGAGCTTCAGAATGTAGTTTAACAGAACGGAACTGATACTTTAAATCAATGCGATACCAAATATACTCAGATATACCTGATATTTGTTTTCAGCCTAATTTAGCAGTATTTCCTTAATGTGTACAGCTGCCAATTGTACATTTTCTGAAAATCTGACCCATATACTAATAGACCACTGTGCCATGCACTCCTCCCCGTCGTTGGTATTTACATTAGAACATTAAAAAAAACGTGGGCCCCCATGCCAGGAAAACTTGCTCCACAACTTTGTGCAGTCTATCCCAGGATTCTCTTCATGAATAGAATTCCCCAAGAAACAAATTAAATAAATGCCAAGTCCCCTGCTACGGAGGAGGAAATGGAGGAGTGACACATACAAGACAGACGCCAGTTTTTCATGAACTGTACATATTTTTATTACAATCCCACATGATTTAAAACAGAATGAACTTTAGACAAGGGTCAAGTCTAGTGTCACGTAAACATGATCGATGATTGGACCAGCAATAGATAACCATGCAACTTAGAACTGTTGATACACAAGATGTTTTAACATTCTGATAAAAAACCAAAGCCCAAAATCTCTTCGATTCTTAAAGGGCAAGTACATAACAGATTGGCTATGGCTTATGAAATGAATGAACACATACATGTACGTTCGCAGCAATTGGTCGAACGTCAACTGCCTCCCTCCAACGTACAGGGTTCGTACACTTGTCATAATAAAAAATAATTAAGGACATTGAAGTCAATACCAAGGATGCATTTTTTTCAAGGACCTAAGAAACGTACCCCCCCCCCCACCCCCTCCCGGAAAATTCGTAAAACAAATTGGAGCGAAATGGGGCATTGTTTTTATCATAATCAGGCAGTTTCGAAATATATGCCTGGCATTTAATGATCAAGGTTTTTTGTGGCCAGCTTGAGTACAAAAGGACTTTCAAGGCCTTGAAAAACTAAAACAATATTTAAGGACTTTATAGGCCCTGTACGAACTCTGAACATAGGCATGGGTATATGGCAAACGCAAACCGACAGAAGTGTGAAACAAACAACTGTAACATTAATCTACTCAAGAGCGTTATCGGATAAGCATCGGAAAAGTATATTGATTTAATTTCTTGTTATAAAAGGAGTGATCTGTGATCAGACCAATTATAGACGGGTTATTTATGATTCTGTGTGATTAATGAACCTGTATGATGGACACTATGGGATGGAATACACGGTATGTAATAATGTACCTATTTTCAAACATAACAAAACGCTTGGACACAGACAAATTACCAGTGCAATGGTTATGAAATGTACTGCATTACCTGAACTTGGGGCCCGTAAATTAAGATTTTCCTTCCTACGTTTCCTTGCTAGGCAATTGGTAAGGAACTTTTAGGGATGGAATTTGCTATACAAGCAATGCTATTTGCTATTCCTAAATTGGCTGAATATAAATATTTAAATATCAAAGAATTCTGGATATAAGGTAAAATAAGTAATAATTGATAGTACTACAAATAAACGTATAATGTGTATTTGTTCCCATGTTTTAAATTGGGTCCATTTTGCTTGCACTATAAAAAGCAGGCAATAGGCTCTGTGTCAGAAACTGACTTATCCGGATATCATAATGGCACAAAGATGTTGATGCAAGAAAATATATACCAGGCAGAAACCAACTATTTCAAATTTGAACCGGAACGATTATTGGTTGTTTAACACTAGGGGCAAAGCATCAAAGCTAAATGTGATCCACTCAAGAACAGAAATCAAAACTGGGCACCATGAAATAAATACTATATTGTAACAAAACATGTCACATGAAAATGTATGTATGTTACTTCTGTTCCTTTCAGAGAGGATCTAACTTCGTACAGATGAATTTTCCAAACAAATAATAATAATCTATATAATATATTGAATATTGAGTCCTGTTGACAAAAACGCCCTTTCGTGGCTGGACCCTGTGATTCAAGGTACTAATTGCATATTTGGATCACTGTGATGATAATTTCTTAGTAGCATTTCAAATATTAATTTTTCTACTTGGATTGTTTATGGTCAACCAGGCTCATATTTTCATCAATAGCGGAAACGACTAAGAGAAATTTATTTGGAAAGCCCTTGATTAATTAAACAAATGTAATAGAGCAAACCCAGACACAGATAGAACTAAGAGACAATGGGTGGAATGGTTCAGGATACTAATTAAGAGGTCTGATCGAACATCAAACATCAGAGTTAACCTTTGTGGCATTGCTTTACAGTCACCTGTCTAAATTAATTAATTGTCCCACAACAAACTAGTAACACATGCAATCGTTCGATAACTTAACATATAATCTGTCGAGTCGCTATCCTTGAGTTGAATCTTTCAGTCTAAAAAGATTTTATTCGCTATCTTTAAATTGAATCTTTCTGAGTATAAACGCTCTAACATCTTATTTACTGCGAGGAGAGGAGAGCAGACCGGTCCCACATACTCCAAAGCCACTTTTGTTCAAAAACCGATGAAAATAATAATATCGAGGCGTTTCTTGTTTAAAAGGACAGGGTGACCAGAGTTGTTATTAATCCCCACTAATATAACGACGAATTTGTTTTCTGTTTACGGCACAAATCGAATGATAGAGGTAGACTAACACATGTGCGAATTAATTCATTTTCTGACATGAAGAGTTTAATATTTACACTCATGATTATGTTATCAGGAAAGGAATAAAATTATTGGCAACTCAATAATTAAAGAAAATCATTTCCACGCTATGAACCAGCACAGTAAGTGGAAAATATTGTGGTTCATTGAAATAAAAATCGAAACCGTTTTGAACCATGGTCTGTGATTACCACAGACCATGATTACCAGTTCAATGCAATGACTATTTTCTGATATGATTCTTTCTACGTTTACCTTTCACTTCCCTAGATCTACTATGGGCTAGAATATGCTGATACCTTATTCGCTATATCAGTATAGATTCTTCTCGATTCAAAGTTACATAAATATAGGAATAAATGTACTTAACATGAAGATAACGTAGATTATGCACTTGGTTCTTTGAACACGTTGCTATCAAGCATTCTGGCTGATGTTCCTTGCAATATCTTTCATTGCAGCACAACAAAATCTTCCAATTATTCTGTACGTACACATGTACATATCATTATGATACATGCACGATCACGACTTAATTCGGTGAATATTAACCTTTTTGATTAGCTTAACCAAACCTCTAGGTACAATGTTGTCAGTAAAACTTCCGAAAGGCCTGCTTTGGTAAGTTTACTTATATTTATAATGTACCGACTTGAATCAAATGTCTCCAAAGTCCTAACAATAGTGACGTAACTATTCAGTTCACTATTCCCAAGTCAGCGGCCAAAAAGTGGGAATACACTTAACAAGCTATATGTAATAAATGAAAGGAAACGTGCATGCAATGTATTCAAGATATCAATCAAAGACAGAAATATGAGGAGTAACATCTCTATCGCTCCTAATCCAGAATCTAACAATAAGCAAATTATGACCTCATCTAATACAGCAAGAACATTCTGAACAATAACCAGCTTACATCGGATATACACCAGCTATGTATTTATGTACCTTTAAATATCAGTTTGATTGGAGGATAAAAATATAGGTAGATATAGATATATTTCCCCCTTTGTATGATTAGCAAGTCTGTCAGTCTACAGCCGAACAGCGAATTTTCGTTTGCATCCAGATGAACATTATCACAAAGCTTTAATTTACAATCATTCACAGTTGGTCTTCATACGATAACCACGCACCACTCCATCAATAATTATCCTACCCCACATATCCACCTCCTCCTTCCTCATCTCACTTGGCTCTCAAAGTAACAGTGCCATAGCATCCAGCTTTAAGCAATTATTGAAGAAAGCAAATATTAATATACAATCAGAATTACACTTGTTACAAATAAAAAAAAACTTCATATTTGCGCGTAATCCTTCGTGTAATTAGTAAGCCAAAAAAAGTTAAAGCATTTTTGTTGTACCCTGATTATGAACTTAAATAGTAAAGAAGAGCTAATAATAATTGGTCAGATGTACAGTGCACAAAGGTCAATGGAAATGAAAATAAATCTGGAAAACACTGAATTTTTAACAGTGTTAATATAACAAAGATGCAGTCAATGATAATTTAGGCAATAAAACTGATTTTTGTTGGACAAAAGCCAAAATATAACAAAATAATTTTCAAAACGACGCCAAGAATTCTGCCAGCGAGCGTTTCTGTTGAACTAGAAATCTTTCCTTTAAGGAAAGACAGATTGGTGAAGGTAACAGTTATTTGAGGTCTAGGATTTCTAACATGATAGGTTCAATCTCTCCCGGGTTGACATCGAGGAGATACTTCCCATGAATTTCCGCAAGGTCTTTGAGTTCATTCAGCTTCATCATCAGCTTAGGGAAAAGGATCGACGAGCGGTGGTAAGTATATTTATGCTCGAGATAATGTTTTAGAAGTATAAGATATTTATCTTGAATGTTGGACACAGTTTCTCTCATGGTGACATGTGGACTCTCTGGGGAGAAAAGGACAATGACGATCATCAGTATGACGATGGTCAAGTCATCGGGAACCATGCTTTTGATGGATTTGCTGTAGCTGACGTGGCGATCGTGCAGGTCGTCGTACCCTGTCGCATTCTTTAAGATTTCAGTGGGGATCTCGCCTCGTGGCGTGGTCCACATGTCTCTCTCTATGTCGTAGAGGGACACAGACCGGAGCAGCAGGATATGGATCCACGTCCCTTTGAGGATGCCAATCTGGCAGTCCTGCGGGAGGCGAGCAAAGTCTTCGAGGCGCTTAGCAAACTTGATGAGTCTGAGCACAGTGATGCTCGACTGGTTGACGAGCTGGTTGAGGGAAGGGTCGATGCGCTTGACGTGGATGAGTGGCTCAATATCGGCGGTGAAGGACAGGTCGTACACCTGGAGTAACTCCTGAAGCATCACCTCCTCCTCTTGGTTCATGGTCCGCACCGTGTAGTCTATGGGCGGCTTTAGCAGCGTGTCCGTAGAGAAGATGGCCCGGGCGTTCCTCAGCAAGCACAGCATGTTGGAGGTGTCCAGAGGGGTGTCCGAGTTGACACTGAGCGGGGTGTGGGGCTGCTCGGGCGTGGAGGGGGCGGCTCCGATGCTTTCTACCGGGGAAGGGGGCGCGCTGATGGGCGTGGAGGGATTGCCATGCGAGGTATCGCCTTGGGTGGAGGAGGAGGAGGAACAGCGCTTCACCTTCTTGCTGCGATTTGTCTGCACCTTTTGCATTCTTTTCTTGCGTTCTTCTTCACCTGGAGAATAGATAAACGAAATATAAATTATTACTATCATTATCAAGTTGCAAGTAAGAGTACTAGAGAGTGTTGCCACTACAAAATATCTATAGTCTATATCTATAGTCTATATCTATCTATCTATCTTATATGTATAGTTTAGCACAATGGTAGGCCATTGAGTAGTACAAAATTAGGTCTGGGACCTACTGAATATTCAACTTTTCCAGGCACATGGTTGTTTGAAATGAATACAAACGAAAATATGGAATTTGCGATTACCCGAACGTTCGCAAATTATTTCCCTATATCTGATTTCTGCCAGTGAATACCAGAAATGGCTATGGGTTAGGGCGAAACTTTTAAAAGATCATTTAGTGGGTTAGAGACCACTTTTGAGATAATCAACGTCACTAATTAATATATACAGCCCCAAAGTCCAGGTTTCCTATTTGCATTTATAAATTAATTATATTCTCACCACTCAAAGGCGCCAACTGAGGAAGCTAAAGTAGAAAATCCTGTTTAACAAAAGAGGGGACTTCAAACGTATGATTAACGTCACCGTTCTGCTCTTTGAAACATACACAACGCCCCTCCCACCCACGCTGCGATTAGAAGTTGTTCAAATCAGTGTGTTCGGTACATTTCCAGACTTTTGCAGATGCCATTGCTCTGACGTGATCCGATAGTAGCGCCCTGAATGAAGTGTTAACATTTGGAACTCCGCTTTCCCGCTCTAAATGGGCATACACCACACCAGGGGCTTGTATCTCAGACGGTAAAATCATTGGTCGCTCATCTGATGAAAAAGCGGCATGTACTCCAAGCAACGAGAGTTGGTCCAAGGAATGAAACATTTCCTCCCCTGTTCTAACCCTGTTCAAAGGAAAGTGCACCCTACACAAATCCAAACCAACCACGCAAAAATCTCTTAAATATTAGCTTGCGCACACAGATACTGGAGTGGTCGTAATTAATTACTTGCAAATAATATTTTCACACTGTTTCATGGCTCACTGACTCTTTAATGGCCAAGGAGGTTGCACACATTTCACATCACTTTTACATAAGCGTATAAACTGTCCAGAAATGCATCCGACCTACATGCATAAATCAAAGAGCAGATCTATGCAATCACTGAATCTCTGCAGTAAATGTCAAATGCAGCCGTTTCCATTTTGTAATTGTATACAGAAAAGGTAATAATTAAATACCAAGACAAAGTCGCGATTCATGCATTACTAGCCAATCGTGTTATCGATTCCACTTTTTTAGTGGGCCCTATTTCTATATAAATACCATTTTATCATGTCATATATAAGTTATAAGGTGTCCTAAAATTATAACACATGAACGCTTTCTATTTTCCAATACTACAGGTCTCATAGTTGGTTCACTGAGCCTTTAGTTCTGGGTGGACGTGACTTAGAGGGGGGCAGATAGGGGATAAGTTTAGATAACTACCACTTAGGGTCGCTACGCACATCACAGACTGTCACAGCCACGATAACGAGCAACATTTGAACTGAGGGTCAGCGATCGACCTCCGCTGGTGATTGTGTCACAGAAAAAGCACTGCGTTCTACAATTTGATTCACTCGAGTCAAGATAAGTCAATCACATTTAAAGAGGCTTTTATTTCAAGTGGCTAGAATATGAGCCATACAAAGCGGTCGAATATATATTATATATATATGCACAAGGCCTGAGGACTTTCACTATGTTTCCCCCTAGACATAGCTCGTGGGTGCGCATAGAATTGAGTACAATAAATTGGAAGATAGCAATACAACTGTTCCTATTTTCAGGAAATACGAGTGATCCTACACCGTACCATCTTTGTTAGGAAATCATGAAAGAAGCATGATAAAAAAAGTGCCCAGATATTATCCTCGTTATCTATACTGCGGAATAAACCATGCCTATTGGTAACTAGGGACGTCACATGAGAGCGGGGCCACTATATAGCTAATGGAGAATTTCAGAAGGCATTAAGCACTTTTCCTGGGATAAAATAAACTGTTAAAGGGAGGGGGGAGGGAGGGAGGGGGGGGGGGGTTCACACCTTGGCTTAGTAACACTTATTTGGTCATATCAGGGCGAAAGGGAAACGCGCTAACAGATGATGCAGATATAGCTAGGGGTGGTCTCCACTGGCTGCGGTAAGCTCTGTGGTAAGCTCTGCGGTAAGCCTTGCGATGGTGCTGTGTTGTTCAGGAGTGGCGAGGTCCTGCCTACATCGTTCACTGACCATGTAGGCAAGGACCTCGTCATTCCTCACCACCTACAGAACCAGCACAAACCATCGCAAGGCTTACCGCAGAGCTTACCGCAGCCAGTGGAGACCACCCTTATACACTACTCTTTTCGAGCATAAGCAACAGTTGCTTCATGTACGGTACATATAAACATAGGCAACTTATGCACGCGTTCAGCCTTTGATAACCCGGTCGTTGTACACTGGGTGGGAGGGGAATGACACTTTGGCAAGTTACTTACAGGATTCGTGATCAGTACTGCTAATGATAAGATGAAACTACTCTCTAATGTCATTTATAAAAGTATCCTAAGCTATTCTTTGTAATCTTTCTTTCTTTGATCCTTAACTCTCTAGAATGGAAGATTTGAATACAGAAAATTAAGGAAAATTGGGTTTCCACTGTTGTCCATGAATTCATGGCTTCCTGTAGAATTTTTAAGATTTTGTTGTAGTTCGGGGTAAACATAATTAATTGTGCAATTTGTTGTATTCGTTATCTACCAATCTAGACTGTCTCACAATTGCATCGAGGTTTCCAGTTTAAAAGATGAAAGAAAGCAATAATGAAGATGGTGGGATTCTGGTGTACTCCAAAATGAATGATTGGAAAATCAGGAAAAGCTTCATTGCACCCATGTTTAACTAACATCATGATTCTCTGGATGGGTTGCATCCTATTACATATATGCACGTGCTGGTGACATGTATTGGGCACGTGCTTGAAGTCATGGCTACCTTTCCAGAATGACTCTCCCATTTTGTGTCTTTGGAGATTCAAATATAGAATCCATTATTATCATATTCAATATCCAAACCCACTTTACCATATTTCATTTCAGAACGTGCACCCACTATTTATAAGGATTTAATTAATTCTTATTTAATTCTTTTTAATGTTGCAATTTGTTTGAAAGGTTCAAAGAAAAGTTTTCATGCGTTGGGGTATGGGGGTTGGAATGTCTAATTTTGCCTGACTTATACACACTCTACGAAAACTGTTTTCTCAGTTTATAGCTCGATCACTGATGTCTCCCTCCCTGGTTTCTGATTCTAAAATGTCAGTAGGCCAAACATCAGTTGGACCGCGGAATGAAATTCAATAGGGCTTAAGGTAGCGGAAAGCTTGAGTCATTTGACTCCTATCAGTTATAATCAACATGAGACGGTTTTTATACTTCACTCTATCACCAACTGGATAAACTAGACAATATATCCGGATAATGACAATGTGATGAAAATTGCGCAGGGTTAATTTTGTTGCCAAAGCAAGGATTCAGGATCAGGGTGTACTGTTTCATTCAAGCCGGATCCCCGAGGTCAGACTTTGGAAGAAGAAAAGGTTATGTAGGGCTTCTGTTCCAAGAACAACTCCCAATGTCATGACAGGGTCAACTTGGCACAGACAAAATGTTGTCCAACTGGCATTAAAGCAAATAAATAGATTCTCCGTAACTCAATTGAGAGATACAATTTCTGGTTTATCCCAGATTTAAGCCAATCTACTCTCTTTAAAGATAAAGAGATAACCCGGTACCGGTTACCAGACACCTTATCGCATCAGAAAATTGTTATCGGTCCATTTTAATCCATTTTTAACTTTCACATCTATTTCTACAATAGCAATTTCAAAACGAATACAAATAATTCAAATAACATTTGCTATAGTTGTTTTTTTCTGATGGCAGAGTTTTATTGTTTAGTAGGAGAATGTAAAATTTGCCGTCTTGTCACTAATAATCGCTTCGCGGGAAATCCATAAATGATAAGAGGTAAATATATAGCCTTGACCTCTATGCTTGGGGACAATCTAAATAGGGTTTAACGAAGTCGCGAACCAGGGAAGATTAAATCGGTGCAAAATAGTCACCGTTGAGAAAGGTTTGTGGAAAGATCGAGAATGGCCAATTTATATTCTTACCAAAAGTACTGGCTGGATAAGGGACAACTGTATATTTTACCAGGCAGTTTATTTCAGCTCTATACTATAGCAGGTCTTCCACAATCTCCAGGGGTACTTACTACCCTACCATCTTGAGAGGAAACACATCAATGGGTGTGGTATCCTACTTTTTTCGAATATTAGCAATGGATTATCAACGTGCATAGTGTCAAAGAGAGCCACACAGTGATACACACGGCCAAACGTTGATACCTCAGTCAGCAAGTGCTGAGGTTATGTTATAAAATATATTATAATATTAATTAATATTGTTAAAGGTTTTGGAAATCTCACAGGCACAGAAACTCACCTAGAATTAAATCCTTCCTCATTCCTACGGTAAGACATTTTTGCAGTCGGCAGTGGGGGCAGAATCGTCGTGTGTGAAGGTCGATTTTACAATTCCCGGAGAACAGACAAGACGTTTTCTGGAACAAAAGTTCACCACTATAATAATTTATATTAATATACACATAGTTGATCTGACGATGGGTTGCAACTTAAGAGAGGAGGGGTGCATGGGCGATGGTTATTAGTTGGAGAGAAAAGTTGATAGTTATGTTTATAATAGTAAGGAGAAAATCAAAAAGGATCCGAATCTGATATTCTGTCCGTTTGTCAGAATCTTTCTAATCATTGTCGTAGGTCAGTTCGTTTGAATCAGGGATGTTTTCGCGTGTCAATGGTTGTTCAATTATTTTGTCCGGGGAATCCACACCCCTTGAATGGTTAAGTTAGGTATACAACACCCACCGAAACGGTAAAGCTAATCTTAACTTCATAAGACCAATAATAATTCCCCCCGGTTTATTCTGTAAAATACGAGAGGTATGATGTATATATACTCCCTGGTATGATAAGAAATAAAAGCTTAGTCAAATACGATATTACTGAGGGCACATTTTAACGAGATCAACAGTGATACACGAAACGCTCTTTAAAACCTGCTGATCTGCAAATATTACATCTGAAGAACATCGATTTGAGCTCTTTCCCATATGCTGGAGGAGTGGGTATCAACAGCTGTCCAGTTGGCACTCGTTGTAGAATAACCGAGCAGACGTGAAGGTTATGGGCTTGTATAGAGTGAATTTCTCCTGTTTAGGATCACATTTTATGGCCAGAAATAGTGTCCGATTTACATCAATTTGGGAATGGCTATTATTAGAATATATTTAAACTAATCAATTAAAGAAAAAATTCGTGCACAAGACAATAATACTACCGTCAATCAAATTTCCACTTGATGGTGGGAAATCCTTTATGATAATTCTTGGTAATTTTCCTCTCCTTTTTATTGAAAAAGGGAGTGGACACTATATAGGAGAATATAATATTATGGGGTTATGGGGGGGGGGGGGGGGGGGGGGGGAGGGCATAAATTTTACCTGATGTCAATCCCAGCTCACGAAAAAAAAAATCGATGTTTAAACACAGATCAAATAGTGATATGTTACACAATGATATTTATTTGTTTTACTTACTTTCTCCTTAAGGGCGTTTCTGCGGAAGAAGGCTTTGCACGACTCGCATGATATGGCATCAAAATTACATCCCAGTGCTTTATCTCCGCACACTCCGCATACCTTGTCCCCCTTGTCCTTGCCAGACTTGGACGTGTCAGAGGCTGGAGACTTGACCTGCTCAAAGCTATGGTCTGTCTCCGGCTCCATCTTGATGTTCAGCATTTGACTTATTGTCTCTTCTCCACCCTGGGTATGATATAAATGTCAAACTTTACAAATAAGAACTAAGAGGAATGAAATAATGATCAAACTCTATACATATCGATATCAACTCTACACATCAATTAATATGGCAAATGCAAAACTTTAGATCTAATTCAGTTTATTTTCAATTAAAAGTCCTATTCAACCACGAACATGTAAACAAAATGTCAACTTCCTCCTACGTGTAGTAAAAACTAGTCAATTCGCCGTGACAGAAGTGAGTCGTGCATACTCTTCTATTTAGGAATTACCAAATCTCACAGACAAGTTTTACATTTAGTCATACAATACTTAGTTACATATTCATATCTGCAATATATTACTTTATTGAACCAGTTTGGCATGGCTTACGATAAGTAACTTGGAAGAAGTGGATTAAAATATCATGAGCCAACTCGAAAGCGCACCAAATATAAATATTTTCACTTTAAGTGGATTTTTTCCCAACACACATAGGATTTCTAATATCATTTGGTTCTTACACCGAAATTCCTTCTTATTTTAATTGTAATATCATATAGAAATACACGTTTTAGCTATACCTAGATATATGGATGTAGGCAGTAGTAACTAGATAACCATAGTATCTTTCGTGATTATGTACCAACAATGTGTTTTGGCTTCCTACATAAAGAGTACTTTTCTAGCTATGCCCATCGCAGCTAAATATCATGAATACCTTACCCCGGGTCCAGGATCAGTGGAGGAGCTGGAACCATTCTCATCCTCAGGCGTTGTCTGTAAGAAAGGTTTCATAATAATTAAGCATTAATACCGAAAAGATAAAACCAACACGTTACGCTATAAAAAGGTAACTGTAAAAAAAATATTTATTATAAATGAACATGGGCCCAGCTTATTTTAGCACAGTACCATGGACATGCCAATTTCAGCCCCGGACCAAAGAAAAACTGTATTATCACAAACTATCATTTATCTCAGTTCAATTAAGGGTATCTTATCTTTGATGCACCCTGTACCACGATGACATATATATACATGAGTGACAATGAACCACATACCAACTGAACAATACGGACTTGTCAAATAGATATACAATCGACGAATTATTACCTTTAGATAACTTCTTAATGTGCTATTTATTTTATACTACGAATAAATTGCAACAAAAAATAAATTGAAATTCACGCCTGTATATTGCCACATTCACAAGGACAGAAGACAGAAAGCCACAAAAGAAAATACATAAAATAAACAGCAAGCGGGTATCATTATCAGGGTCCCGGTTGTTTTGTGGCTTTAATGTCACTGAGTGGGTACTACACAGGCTTAGCTAATTTCCATGTGTGCTAACATCATCACAGGGAAGTGTCATCAAGGGCAGTAAAGGCCCCGTGAGTCTGACTCACCAAACATATTATTGTTTTTAGATTCCGCTCCCCGGGGACTGCCATGATATGGTGAATATTTTTATCTGTAATTCTGAAGCTGATTCAGCTATTAACGAGTGCAGATAAAAAAATGACAGAAATGATGTAACGTTAGGCCAAAACAAAGTCCCTCGTTACTTGATACAAGCATAATGATATCGGCACATAGCTGTATATTACTTAATGGGATTAAGTTGAAAAAGTAGTACTAAACTACTGTAATTTAGAGCATGTAATTGTATATCCAAAAATCATGGCAAGGCAAGGTGAAATGAAGTTTATCTGCCAGAGAGATTGCGTCCATATAAAAGTACTTGGCAGCTATGGGACATGATTTCATTGTCATCATATTTTTACTGGACTTAGATCATACTACTGTACACACATGAGTGATGACGCAACAAATCTAAATGTCAAATGTGTACACGTGGTAACTCTATTAAAAAGAAACTGTTCCCGAAAAGGCAAACTGAACTATCATGAATTGTAAACAGAAAAATAAATAAGGGAACTGAATGGATGCCATATAAAACTAGGGGAGTCATGATAAATCATAATTATGTTAGATCGAGTGCTACAAAAAGTCAGCTGGGCTTAAAAGTGTGGAGCCCAAAGCCACAGGGGAGTTTAACAACCAATTCAGGGAAAACAATTCCCCAAATATAGTCACTCTAAGGCCAATAGCGACACTTCTGCTAGCGTCTTTGTATTACAGTAACCCGTTCCTAAAATTAAAAGGCCCAGACAAAATGAAAATATGAAAGTGTTGAAGAACCAACCACATAATTATACGACACACACGGGGTTGGAATATGTACGCAGGTATTTCCACTCGGTATAGGCAAGCCAACAGATGATGATTGTTATCCGCATTCAATGTTAAAAATGCTCTCGTCAAATTTTCGAGTATTGTTCGCCTCCCTGTTCAATAACAGTATTTAGGATGACCACTCACACCAAATGGATGGCGAGGAATAATAACTTGAGGGCACACAGCGAAATAAATCAGTTGTGCGATAAAATCACCTCATATAAGTTGACCTATAATTGAACCAATGAGTGCAACAGTGGTGACTCCCAGTTCGGCCCTAGTAAATAAGATACGTGTGAGGAAAAAACTTACCTCATTACTTAGGATTTGGGCTACTTGCTCAAACAAATTAGTCGGGAATAACCATGACCCATTGGCCATTGTTAACATAGCCCGAGATGTGGGATATCTCTCAAATTTGCCAAGTGATTATGACAGGTACACAAAATAATTCCACGTGGTTATTATTTTAGAAGATGTTTGTATCCAATTCGTTGAACAGAAATGATGCATATTTGGGAGATCAGTCGAGCGGAGTAGTAAGGTTCCTTTGGTTACCACATGGCTATAAGAAACAGTCGCAGGTTTTCATACAACAAAAGAAAATGGAAAGTTCAGTCTTAGACAAAGTGAATTTTTTGTCGAGGACCCTCCTTTCTTTGGTGAAGTATTACGACACGTAGGAGCAAAGCGATCAAAGTCCAAGTTCGAAGTCGAAAGTGGAAACGACTAGATTCTGATAAGAGATCGACGAGCAATGCCCAATAGATAAAATATCCCCTTATGAGAATTAGCAGAGCTAAACTCTGGGGAAAATAAGGACTCAATCACATGATAGTGTGTCATCGTGACCTGTATTGTTAGCATCTCCCTCCCACTTACTTCATCCCCTCCCACCGAGGCCTACTCCTATTCCCCCTCCCCTCCCCCTCCACTGTAGAAGTATAAAGAGGTCAACGATCAGACTCGGCGACAGTCAAAAAGGGCAAAATCCAAGGTACAGCTATAACTGTGATTCATTCTAGGTCTGAGTGGAGTTCCCTGCTCGGGAAAACCTATGAAGTTACTGGCTACGGACAGTAGCTATTTTCGGTCAACTGAGATTTGATCCCATAAGAAATGAGATTGGGGCAAGACACATGATATTTTAGATCGGTGTTCTGAGAAGTTCGTTCATAAATAGACAGTAACCAGTGTTGTCAGTCAAAATCGATCTAAAAGGCAATTGAAATAAACGCCAAGAAGGAAGTCAAGGGAATCCAGGCTATTGGAGTATATAATTGTGCGATACAAAATCCTGATTAACTTTTTTTGTTTTTTAAAAAAACAAAACAAACGAACAAAACACCTTTTAAATATAGGCTACCTTCTTCTAACTCTAAGACAAGCATGTGAATACACATCTGGTAATAGCAATCTTCCTTTAAATGAACCCTTTGTGGTTCCAAAATTATCTAATTAATTATTATTTAAAATATTCTTTGTCTCTGTCACTTTTGAAGATCCTGTGACTGGCCATTTACATATACAAGTAATCCCACATTTTACTGACACTTAGTAAACAGCAGGTTACCTATCATCATCAAATAATATTTTTGACAAAAACAGGAGAACAGACCAGTGTCACAAACTAGATCTACACTACAGTGATTTATGTTCGAAATCATCTGAGCCTAGGCTAAGCCTGTGCCTTTTGTTTTGTCTAAATCCAGTGGCCTTGATCAAGGACAAGGCCAAGGGTTTAGCAGAGAAGTATTATATCTCCCATTATTTCTCCCCAGCGACCATATTGTTATAATAGTTCCGCATTGACAGTTGGTTCGTACGTGGAATAGAAGCTGTCAGAAGCAGAGTCAACATTGTGCACGACGATCCGTCCTGGAGAGGACATTGATCTAAATCTATCTACCCACAGTGTCAGTGTATAAACCCAGTCATAATGAACAACCTAAAAGGCTGAATTATCTGAGAGTTTATGCACCTTTGAGATGATATTCAGAGCCAGAAAGTACTTCACATGTTTCGTCTAACGAGAGAACGCCATTAGGGAAGATTGATAAGTGTTTATAGCGAGAGATGTATTCATGTTTGTCAACAGAATATTTGTTTATGTTCGCATCACAGGAAGGAAGATGGTGAACGAGAAGCCGAGTACATCTGCACGGACGTCAGAGACAGAGGGGAAGGCCAGGGCAGGCATCGAGCGATATGGAACTAATTTCAAGGGAGATGGACTGGTATAGAGCTACAGAAAAGTATGATAACAATGACACGAAAAAGAAGATATAGTTGGTAGTCGCATGCACACTATAGTTCACGAGTACAACACAAAATGTCAGAAAAATGACTACTTACATTCGCCATGATAGACCTCTGTTATGGTGACCTATTTTTAGAAACTTGGACATGCGGAACATACGTCATATGACTCGATTTACGACAATGATGTCATCTTTAATGTCTCGAAATATTTCCTCGTGATAATAAATAATGATGTTATAAATACGTATTAAGTCTCAAAACCTTTGGACTTTGGTTTCAATCTGTAGAAAATTAGGAAAGATAGGAGGAAGTAAAGTTTGCTATTTCTGACATCTAGTGGCAGGAGGAGGAAAATTACATTTGCCCATAGGTGGAGACACTGGGACTTTTAAACAACATGGCGACCTCCATGTAACACAACGTGTGTGTGGCTCGAACAGTTGAAAAGGTGTTGTTTCTGCATAGTTATTGCAAAGGTATGTACCAAACTCTGGCGAAAATGTTCACGTATCATATACACATTTGGCGTGGAAAAGCTTTGTCATTTTAAAGCATGTTATGCTAAAAACACTCTTGTAACTTACTAGCGATAGCGCTAGGCCTACCCATCTCGTCGAAGCGGACGTTAGGGCCCCGGCCTGGAAGGTAAGGCCCCGGGCTTGGACGTTAGGGCCCACGGCTTGGACGGTAGGGCCCTACGATCCAAGCCGGGGGCCCTAACGTCCAAAGTCCCATCGACCTCTGCCAATACAAGTGTGGTTGACATGTCTTCAATTTTAAAGATAATACCGTACTCAATCAATAATACGACTAGTTTAATTAATCTCTCCAGGTATATAATTTATAAAATCATTTTTTGATTTTTCCATTTAAATCTCCACTCTCCAGATAGTGATCCAAGATTCAAGGAACGGGTGTAAAACTCCGGAAAGAAGTCCAAGAAGTTCAGTGTTTCATCATAGGACACCTACAGATATCCACAATGGTCTTTTTTACCTGTGATGCGTGCGGGGAGTCTCTGAAGAAGAACGCCGTTGAAAAACACTACCAGTTCCAATGCAGGAGATGTTCTGTTCTTTCATGTGTAGATTGCGGAAAAGACTTTCCGTAAGTAAGAGCAGATGCGAAAAAGTGCTACTGCTAGTATTTCTGAGAAACTTATGCTATTTCATTCATCATTCAACGAAATTGGCTTCGCTTTCTCTACCTTATCTTTTGCTTGGTTTGCATTTATGGTTGTTAACTCTAAGTTGTGAGACATCGATTTCGGTGCTACTTAAATACCGGTACTAAAAAACCCAACAATTTTAACCTATCTGGCAGATATAACCTTACACAACTAGATGTTCAAGGTACAGTTTATTATTCGGGGAGACACGTTGTTCTGTCAGGTATGTTGACATGATAGGAAGGGGAATCCCTGAATTCTGGAAGAACATTTTACTTTAGACTGAGGGGACGGTATTACTTTGCACGTGGCAATGTTGACAAACCCAGCTTGGTCGGTAAGCTTTGTTCTGGTGCTCTGGGAGTCGGTACGCTTTAGGTTGGAGGTCGGCGACTTGTGTGACGTAATTCGGCACCTCTTGTGTGACGTAATTCGGTTCGGCACCTCTTGTGTGAAGTGCATGAGTGGCCTTACTATAGCTCTGGACATCAAAGCTCTCCGCTCGGCCGGTTGAAAGTAAAAGTAATGGCAAATGGAATCTGAATGAAGGAAACGGAACGGAACTTTTTTGGGTGTTTCTGCATGTTATAGAAATGGTTGAAAGTAAAAGTAATGTGATAAATCATGTTTTAAATATTTAGATGTTTATTAGCAAATATAAATGATTCGATTTAGGGAATTTTATGATTATTAAATGTTGGGAGGGGTGCTGCCAACCGATTGAGTTTCAAGTAGATGAGTTATATTACTTGGTTGAAATAAGAGGGCTGTTGGGTTGAAAATTGCACTTTTTATTTGGACCTTAACTGGTCGACGTTTCGGACTTTGCAGTCCTTCTTCAGGGCCAGTCCAGTATTGACTCTGCTTGTAGTGGCTAAGGACGTGGGTTTGTCTGGTGCGGCGTCAGGATTAGTGTTGTGTCTCTTTCTTTTGGAAGGTTGTCTCTCTATGTCAACTTCAATGGCTTCTTCGCTCATGGCTCTGCGAGAACGTTAGTATGATTATTAAAGTTGTTTAAGAACAAGCTGGATTAAACCATGAGGCTTTCATAGGGTATTAATCCCTAGGCATTGTTAATCCCCCTAATGGGCGCTTTTTTTTTTTTTACGAACGACTGACTTTTACGACCAACTTTCAACTTTTTTTCCGACCAACTTTCAACTTTTTTTCCGACCAACTTTCAACTTTTTTTTCGACCAACTTTCAACTTTTTTTCCGACCAACTTTCAACTTTTTTTCCGACCAACTTTCAACTTTTTTTTCGACCAACTTTCAACTTTTTTTCCGACCAACTTTCAACTTTTTTTCCGACCAACTTTCAACTTTTTTTACGACCAACTTTCAACTTTTTTTACGACCAACTTTCAACTTTTTTTTCGACCAACTTTCAACTTTTTTTTCGACCAACTTTCAACTTTTTTTTGACCAACTTTCAACTTTTTTTACGACCAACTTTCAACTTTTTTTACGACCAACTTTCAACTTTTTTTTCGTCCAACTTTCAACTTTTTTTTGACCAACTTTCAACTTTTTTTACGACCAACTTTCAACTTTTTTTCGACCAACTTTCAACTTTTTTTTTACGACTACCCTCCCCCTTCTTCATCCTTCCCCCTACTCCTCTTCTCCCCTTCCCTCTTCTCACCTCTTGCTTTAAGTTATCATTTTCCTCCGTTTTAACTCCATAACGCCACAACGATTGAATACTATTACTTATGCCCCCAAAACGATTGAAAGCCCATACTTCAATTAATTCAGAAAGTTCAACTGTTTATAAGTAGATCTGATCTATCTGTCTGATAGATATCATATTAAAAAATGCGACTAGTATCATGTACCACACAGTCAAACTAATATATCTGACACCAATTGATATGGAGGAATATGAACTGGACAGAGGAAAAGGCTGATAAAAATGACATGAGGGCAGCTGTATGGTCGACCCGAATTGGGTCGGTAGACCCTTCTCAGGAATGTTAGTACAAAAACCGATTTCATGCTGTCTTGTATAATCTCGGGAAAGAAAAATAATCTTATAATCATGAATGATGATACCTCCTTTATGTCATTGAAATAATCTCTTACGTCATTGCAGTGGGGATGCGTACAAGGAACACACAAAATGTATCAGCGAAGAAGAGAAATACTCTGGGAAAGACTTCAAACCGAAGCCTGGGGCCAATAAAGGAGAAGCTAAACAGGAGCTATGGACCCATGTGAGTTTCCGTTTGTTTGACTTTCGCCATTTGCTTTTTAAATAAAAAACTTGGTTAAGGTTGATTTTAATGGATATATTATGTGCATTTTCTTTTGAATGTCAAATTCTGCACGGTATAGTATCTTGCTCTTTCTTTCTTTAGCAAGTTCAAGCGGCCATCAACAAGTGCAAGGCTGACCCTAAAATACGGAATTGTCTCGAACGATTGAAAGACTACCCTAATATCCCTAGGAAAAAGGCCAAGTTTGAGGTAAGTTTTTTTCCATGTTTTGAGAAAATGTGCTCAGTGTACTTTATTTCAAAAGTAACTTTGGATTTTTTCCTCGAGCATCCCTTCATTTCTTTTGATGGGAGCTCGTTTTTTTATATTTTGGAAAATAAATTTTGTGTTGTAAATCCATTTCAAAATAAGTGATTAAACACTTGACTTACGAAATTATGGGATCATGTAATTGTACACCATAACATAACTCTAATACTGGCAAAGTAATAATCCTATTTCTAAGTTGCTTTGCGGTTTTATTGTAAGTAATCCGTTTTATATTTCCACCATACCTAGAACTTCGTGAAAAACAGCCTGGGGATTAGAGATGGTTCCATTGCTACAAGAACATGGGACATGATCGCAGCTGAGATGACACCAGTAAGTTCCTTACCATAAGCTTTGGGATATTAGTCAGAAAAAACTTTCAAATCCTTTCACAAGGCAACAATATAATGATATTCACACCTTCTGACCACATTCCTTTATTGAAAACCTCCGCTTGTTAGGCAGAAAACAAATGAACTGGGATGCTCTGGGTTAAAGTTACTATCTTACTTGAACCAGCTCTTAATATTACACCCAGACCGATGGTAGGTAACGTAGATATTGAGATCTCATCAATAAGATTCCAATCTTTGAAAGAAGCACGTTAATGTATACAGCTGTTGGGGTATGAGTTGAGGGACTGACCTCTGTTAGATAATATTATAATAGATAAATGAACGGCATAAATAACCTTGCAGCCAACCCCGCCACCTACCACAACTCCAGCCAAAACAAATGAGGAACCTTCCGTAGGCAATGTTAAGAATGGAACAGAGAATGGAGTTTCTGATGATTCCTCCGAGAAAAAACTCAGCAAGCGTGAGCGAAAAGAAGAACGACAGAAAAAGCAGAATAAGGACGGAAAGAAGGAAAAGAAAAAGAAAAGGAAATCCGAAGAGGAGGAAGACTCTGAGGAGGCTCCGAAGAAAAAGAAAAAGCGGAAGAACAAGGAAGTTTCTGAGGATGAGGATGAGGATCACATTCCAAAAAAGAAGAAGAAACACAACAAAGAAAATACCGTCGAAGACAAAGAAGACGAAAGCACAGGTTTGTTGAATCTTTTTCCCCCAATCATTTGGGACATAGTGTAGTAATGCCTATATATTATAAATTGTAGGGAAGAAATACTTAACTTAAGTAAATTATGAAATAACTCGTTTTTCTGGGCTTCTAGATGGAGAAATGTAATAGTCGGAACTCACGTCAGTACGTTAAATAGTCCCCTAGTACCTAATTCAACCACCTTGATGTGATGGCACTATTTAGCTTCAAGGAACATGAAAAACACGAGTTCACACTGATTTAAACAAAATTTGAGTTATTAAATACTAATAGTAATCGAACATCAAAGTTTTATTTTATTAGGTCAGGGCTATAGTGTAAGTGTATGGTGATGCCCTCCATTTGGTAGCATTGAGGAATATATCCGTCCCTCATGCTATGAGATCGTTTTGGGGGGCGGGGGGATAGGGGTTTTCCACCGGAGGGGCTTGTAGAAATTTGTAAGCTCCACGCAGTAAGTTCAAGTATCAAAGCCTTACTGCTGACTCAGCTGCCTTAGCTTAGGTCACTTCTAGCTTAGTCAGAAAGATGAGTCACACAGACAAATGGAAATAGATAAACAGACACTCGGAGTGGAGGCCAGTAAGCTGTGTGTCTTTTTATCTATTTAGCTTGTGACTGTCTAAGTTTATCATAGCCTGTACATTTAATGGCTGAGCCATATCAGGAGTAGCACTCTCAATCGTTCTCTACTATTCTAGAGCCATATCAAAGCAGCAGTCTTTAGTATTTCTACTGAAAGCAGTATTTTTTAAAACTGATAAAAAAAAGTTGTTCAACTCCTTCGAATTCCATTATTTTTATCCTAAAATTAAAGGAAAAATTCTCAAAATTTCAAAATCTCAAAATCTGATTCTCAAAATTCCGTCGAAGTTTTCAAAAAAATAAATCATTATGTTTGGCCGGCTCTATGGAGGTCACTGTCATCTTGTTGCATTCAAAGACTATAACAACTGAAGCGATCACGGCGGATCTCCGAAATATAAATGTGGGCTTTCATGAAGACCTGCAGCAAAAACAACTGCACCACAATTTGGGCCAATGACTTTTAAATAGGTTGGAAAGAATGGAAAATGAGAAAATCTTTAGTTGTTGACCGATGTTAACTGGGAGAGCAGCTTTAAACGCAAGAAAAGTCTTCGCGGAAGAATGTATTTGAGTATTTTAAGTTAATTTTTGTATCAATTAATTATTGTTTTGTTTTAGCCGAAGAAACCCCAGCGGTTGAAGAGGATGCTCCAACGGAAAAGTTTTCTTGGGAAGCCACGATCATTAGATGCTTGAGAAAGGCGGATGATAATGAACTCTCATTGAAGAAGTTAAAGAAAAAGGTGTGTAGCAATACCTGGCTAATTGACAAAAAAATTGCTTCGCCTTCTTGGTCAAGAAATATCAAATTCATCTCCTTTGACAGTAAACATCAAATTGCCTTTCCTTCTTTGTTAGTAAACATGGTATATTTCAACAGAAATTCCATTCGTAAAACTTTTCACATTTAACACATCTTTACATGATCTCCTATTCTCGTCAATGCACTCCATCCAATGACTTCTGTTCATATGTAATGTTATCTTTATTCCAGGTTTTACAGGAGTTTGCAGCGAGAGACACAAGCAAGAAAGTACAATCAGAACAAGAGCTCATAGCCAAGTTTAACAAGAAAGTAACGAAGAACCCTAGATTACTTTGCAAAAAGGATAAAGTAAAACTTGTTAAATAAGTAATCCAAGGTACTAAACATACTCAAATTGGAAACCAATCTTTCTCATTTGCTAATGGTGTTCATACTCATCTTGTTTCTAATTTACCATTTTCACAATGGTAACTATCGTTGGAGCATTATGGTTTTAACTAATTATTGTCTATGTTACAGTATGTCATGCAATTATTTGTCATGTTGTTAATGACAATTTTAGTAGCTCAGAATCTTATTGAGAGATTTAGGTCTAAAAACTAGGTTATCATTCCAAATAATTATTTCGGAATCAATTGAACGGACCATGTATATTATGTGGATCTTGTAATATGCCAACCATTATGGCTCTATCCATTCATGAATATTGTCAATAAATAATGTATACTTTATAGGATGTGTTTACATTTCCCTATTGCACAATTAAACGCTCCACAATTAAATGCGGAAGGTGCTTGATTAGGGCCACTGATTAGGACCACTGATCTGCCGTTATGTTTTGAATCATACCTTCTATATATGGTGCGTAATAGCTGGATATTTCTGGGTCACTGTTAAATATTCGTCTGATGGAAACCTGTTTTATAGCATTGCCCTTGAGTCATCTTTTAAGTACCATAGCCGTCATAGCAAGAACATTTCACCCAACTTCACAAAACAAGTCCATTCTCCAAAAGCCGTTAGCAGACTCGGCCACTGTATGATTGTTCATTTGACGCTCACCAGTTGGCGCCTCAGTTCAACTTCATGATTGGTCCATATATACATAGTCAGTTCCTTCGACATAAATATATATAACAACGTCGCCCGAATCTGAGGATTCCAGTCGCCTGGGATCTATTTCCTTATGACATGTCCTGGGAAATATATAGCCTTGTGATTCCCGCAATTTGGTGGCGGACCTTGTACCCTATGATCCCATCCATGGTCTACGATGAGTGTGGGTCCACATGTATCCACCACCAGGGTTGTACATTGCCATGGAAACCGTCACTCTAGTATATACATAGGGCCACCCTTCTCCATTTACTAGTTGTTTTCTGCTGAATAAAATATAGATTGCAGTTAATTAGAAACATTAACTATTTAGTGATATACCATACCCTGCTACAGCACTGATTAAAAATGTTTCATCTTCAACCAGAAAACTGCTTCTCGTCTGTATCGTCCATATCAATCGGGATCATGTGGACCAGATCGCTACTAATGCAATCAAAGCCAACGTTTCAACTTTCATCAGTTAGTCTAACCCTGTTGCTTTAAGGAAGACACATCTAAATTAGTTACTGCTCATAAGCGATCAAATCAATAACAATATATTACAATCGACTAAAGCCTGACAGGTGAGATGAATAATGCAATGGCAATAAAGCTGCATTCTCAGCGATTACGACAAAACAACTTGAATCTACTCATTGGTTAACCTAGTATAGGACCGAAGTTAAAGTGACTATTCTCATTAAATGAGTAGTCATGAAATCGCTTGAAACTTGTTCAGCTATTTCATATACAGTAGGTAGTAAGTTCAGAGCTTCATTATTTTGTTTACATTGAATAATTATTGAACATGTGTAATGAATGGGTCAAAGCCTTCTACCCATTTGAAATCACAGAGGAACGGTTTCAGCCACGATAGAGTGCTATCACATACCCAAGTGGGTTTGTGTGTTTTTATTCATAAGCTCATGTATCAAGTACATTTTCAGCCTATATAAACATAATTAAATAATAATACAAATTACTTTATGAAATCATACAATTGTCACAGCTATAATATAACACAATCACTAGTCAAATTAATTACGTAATTAAATTATAGTCAAATAAGTCAATCATTCTGATGCGACACATCATATTATACAGGTAAACTTTTTTCCTTTTTGGGTATAAGGTAAAACAATGAATGATTTGATAACGATGATGTGAGATCATGGATGTTAGATGACCATTGACGCCGTGCATCGATACACAGTGACTTCCAGTGACCATACCCCAAAATAGATAGAGTGACCTAGAACCCGACTTAGGGTTACATAACTCCAGATGCTTATGTTATGCAGCAAACGATTTCGACTGGCCTCCGAAATTTAAAACCTGAAATAGTTCTATAATAATTACGACATGTTTAGTCAACATTATTTCATGTCACCAAGCTACTGTAATACTATTATAATTTATCAAACAAAATACCCTATGAAAATACCCCATATGCAATGTATGAAACCGTCAACTTTACATTTGTATATATAGGTTTTGATAGTTTCATTGGTAGAGAAGACTACATATCATTGATGTCATCAGATTGCAGGAGAAAACCGCCTGCGAGCGACTTGCATGCTGTTACTTAACTTGTGTGAAAGGAAAATCGCTATGAAAACATACGAAACCTGAAAAAAATCTGAATTTAAAAAAAACGCAATTAGTCGAACTAGTAGGCCTATGAACGTATATTTCTAATCTATATCACCCATTGTTTGTATAAAAAAAATACACCCAAGTGAATCTTGGAAAAAACATTGGTGACTGACTGAGTAGCATAGGCACATGGGGCATTTTCTTTGGATTTTCTCAGGACTGGGAGATGGTAAAGGTAAAGCAAGTGCTAGGTACTGCACTCTCAGCTAACATTGGTCAACTATATTACGTTCTTTTCCAACTAAACCCATTTCTAAAAGTCATTCGACCAACAATTGGGTTTTTTGTTCAGTTATTATTGCTACAGGACTTCATAAAAGGCCACATTCATAATTCGAGGACCTGCGGAGCTCCTTTCCTGTGATGGTTCTAAACTTATTATCAGTCACCGGCTGCCGTTTTTGCTCGGCCGATTCGACTTTAAATTCTTGTTCATGTATAGACATAGACAAAGTATTCGTCCCCTTGCCCCCAGAGGCAGAGCATTGGGGATTCAAGGCCAGCAACGTGGGCTAGTATAGACATACAACAGCAGCAGAATATTGATAAATGCAGTCATATAAGTCATATAATATGATCAAATATGACTATATTGTTTCTTGTGATAGCTGAGAATGCAGCTTTAATTGGGCGACTTGTATAATACAAAGGCTAGATCTAAACTTCCATTTTTGATAAATGACGTGAAAAAGACAGACCCCTAAAATACCCTAACTTTAAAATTGCATTCCCGCCCAGCTAAATTGCTAATACAAATATAGAATTGTTAAACGTTAAACATGGTCAAGGAAAAAGCTTTCAAGACAAAAATCCCTATAAGCCTATTCATGAGTAGTATAGTCAAATGGGGCCCGTTCTTGAGTAGTATAGTCAAATGGGGCCCGTTCATGAGTAGTATAGGCAAATGGGGCCCGTTCATGAGTAGTATAGGCAAATGGGGCCCGTTCATGAGTAGTATAGTCAAATGGGGCCCGTTCATGAGTAGTATAGGCAAATGGGGCCCGTTCTAGAGTAGTATAGTCAAATGGGGCCCGTTCTTGAGTAGTATAGTCAAATGGGGCCCGTTCATGAGTAGTATAGGCAAATGGGGCCCGTTCATGAGTAGTATAGTCAAATGGGGCCCGTTCTTGAGTAGTATAGTCAAATGGGGCCCGTTCATGAGTAGTATAGGCAAATGGGGCCCGTTCTTGAGTAGTATAGTCAAATGGGGCCCGTTCATGAGTAGTATAGTCAAATGGGGCCCGTTCATGAGTAGTATAGGCAAATGGGGCCCATGCATTCTTGAGTAGTATAGGCAAATGGGGCCCATTCTTGAGTATTATAGGCAAATGGGGCCCGTTCATGAGTAGTATAGTCAAATGGGCCCCGTTCATGAGTAGTATAGTCAAATGGGGCCCGTTCATGAGTAGTATAGGCAAATGGGACATTTCCCCTGGAATTGGGGCCAATATAGGCCTATCCTATATTTCTCATTATTTGTTTTTGGGATGTTGAAATATAGTTCTTTTAAATTATATTAGACAACCGATTTTGAGAAGTTTTTCGGTTGAAGATCGACAGTACTCTTGAAAATGAGTGTTGTATGGGTTCCTGACAATGTATGATATACTGCACAATCAGCTTGCAGTCCAGCATTGTTTCATGCAGTAGGAATCGAAGATGCAATAATTAAACCATATGTATAGTAAATTGCATATCCCTCAATTAAGTTCTGATGAAATTAACATACTGCTGATATTTGGGTTTCTCCTGTATCGAAAGACTATAGTTCATCTCTAAATTGTCTCTGATATGAATTTTGTCGGTAATCGGGGTATGTATAGTATTTGATTTTAACGGTTTCAGTGATTTTGGTGGCATATATATACCCTTACAAAGGAAATAGTTCCAATTTCTGCCAGTTTTCATTTCATTATGTTCAAGAGTGTTGAGTGCCTATTCATTTGCCTTCAATTTATAGTCTTTTTTTTATTTTATGTTTTTCCCCTTCCAAGCCTTGGTGTAATATTTGTATAAATCACCATTTCCTCCTCTACAGTATGGTATATATCATTGAAATGTTCAGCAACAGTTTTTTCTGTTCTGTCCGAACAGAATGTTATTTAAGTGGCCTTGTAATCTCTCTTGAGTATTGTTACAAAAAAAGATAAACTATAAGCTAAGCTTGTGCTATATATACCAAAATGTGAGCGTCGATACGAGAAGGGCTCGTGACATTTCTCTTCCAATATCATATGTTCTGATTGCATGTTAAATCACAAATCGATATGGGAGAAGACGCCATAAAGGCTGAGTGCGAGCAGGTAACCTTATGTACATGTAGGCCTACGTGTTTAATGAATACACCTACGCACGTGGGTCCATAATAAAGGTAGAGGTCCATGGATAGAGGAGAGGAGAGGTTGGCACGCCTGTAAGTGGATGCATTCAAAGCATATCCATTTGAGGATGTGTGAAGGCGAGCACTCCTATGTAATTGGCGTTAATAAGGCCGATTTTTAATTACATAATACAGACTGATGAGGTAGTAATGTTTTTGTCGTTTGTCGTTTTTGCGTTAGTTTTGTCGTTGATTGCATATTATGATATCCCTTTACTTCGGTAGCCCATAAATCTTTCATTTGGGGGACGGTGTCCAATTTTCTGACTGAACGCAAGGCAAGATAATTAAAACAGCATTAAATCAATGTTGGTCGAAGATTGTTTATAAATGGAAGCCGATAGCTTATAAATAATTTCTGTTGATTGGTTCAGCAGTCGTTAGATTTGGTTTATTTTTGGCATACATGAATACATCAATCTTATTCAAAGACACATGTACTCATCGAACTGGATCTTAAATTTCATGGAAGCTATGTCACTAACAGAAAAGCAGACGCACGTCAGCAACTACATAACATGGACTTTTAGTTCTATCCGCTTGGGTATAGTTAAATTCTCGAGCAGCATGTTCTCGCGGCGGCAATAGCAAATTGCCCTCCACCCGTCGGTCTGTCCTACCTACGTTCAAGCGGGCCAGAATGAATATCCGAGTAAATATGCAATATAACCATAAAGGCGGCGGTGAGTGGCGTAAATTCTCGCTGCTCTCAAGTCTGGAGAGCTGGGCGCGCGCCCATTACCACTGGCCACAACCTGACAGCGACACATGGTGGGAGTCGCGCCAACTACTCTCGAGAGGGCGCCACTGTAGATTGAGCACCCAATGCGAATGACAGGCGCCACATTGAAGGGACAGATAAATTGATCGGTCTCTCACAAGACGATCACGCAGGCGTGTCCAATAAGTGGTGGCTAAAGGATGAAAAATGAAAAGTCAGCAAATAAATTGCTGAATTCCTCGATGAAATAACAAAGAACACACGGTTGCTTTGATTGACGCGCCTAGTGGCTGGCTGATCAATGTCGATATATGACATAATCCGGTCTCTAGATGATGCCATTGATGGCAGTATTGGAGCAAAATCTCGGGCATCGTCGACGGTCTCATATTACCTTAGCACGGCTTCTCCTCTCTCACATGTCTTGGACACTTAAAAATATCCTTTAGATACCAGACCGAGATTCGAAATATATTTAGATCATTTGCTTACTTTGATCCTAATGACATATGGATGATTGGGCAAGTAGATCTTGATTAGGACTTCTAGTTAAACTTAATTTAGATTTCCACTGTAATATGGATATGTTATCTCCTTCATGTATTTGTTTATTATTTCATTTTAAAACTGCTTAATGTGCGAGGCTCTTAATATTTCTCTTATCCATAATGATTTGTTTCGATATATAGAAAATGACTGATACCTGTTCATAAACGTCATGACATTCTGTTACCTTTTTGTAAGCAATCAGCACGTACTGAGAATAGTGTAACTGTTACATAATGTTCAATTGCCGAATAAAAATCTTAAATACAATAGTCCCACAAAAGGAATTCGACCAGTTCTGGTGAGTGAGTGAGATTGGATGCTTTACGCCCTTATCAACACATTGAAGGTTCTATCAAGGTCGGGAGAGCTGAGAGGGAGGCAGTTTAGGATCTCAACCAGGAAATAGAGATAGAGAAGAAGGAAGAGAGAGACAGAGAAAAGAGGCAGAAAGGCACTTTATGGTCATACCCAGGACCGGGACCAGTTCTGGAAGGTTCATGTTTGATAGCAATGCTACTGCATGGACTGGTCACATTCTTATTAGAAGTGGTTATTCAGATACCCATACACACGAATACTATAGCATAGTATGCATAACTGTACACAAGTCACGACATTTCAAATGGAGAATAGTTCCAGAGGTTCGAATTTAATGGCAGTTATAGTATTCAACTACTAGGGCAAATGATATCTTTAACTAAAAAATATATGTATCACCATAAGTAAATAATGTAGGCCTACTAAGGAGAAGCGGGCTTCAGTGACAGCCAAGAACAGCCATCTATTAACAAGCAGACAATCATAACACTAAAATAATAAAACAAAATCAGTGTCGTTGCTGTGCACTGCATGGTTGAAGTTGTAAAGCAATATGGCGTCGGATAGGTTTCTATTTCAGCCGACTTCCGGTCTAGATATATCCATATGATATATATGATACATGTATATATGAGATCGTCTAAAACCTGCCATAGCACAATATTGAGGGAGCTATAATAGGGACTATGTCCATACAGTCATCGCATTTCAGCCAAATCACATGTTGTCACACACAGTTCAATATAATCAATTATTTACCAATATTTGTAGTCGCACATAGTTCAGTTCCTAAATTGTGGATAATTTATTGGCCACGTGAGAATCCAATTCCCACTTTCTGCTGGGGGCGGTTAATGAACAACACAGCCAAATTAGATCAATCTCCAATTTGTTGGATATCCTCTTTGCCACTTTAAGTCAGATTAATTGACATTTTTTTAGTTGTAAAGAAAGAAGGGATATTTTCTCATCTGGCCTGGTACCTAGTATATATATTTCAGGCCATCCAGGATCATCTTTATTAAGCATGAATCCCTGAATCCCTATCATAACCGGATTGTTTATGTTTAGGGTGACTTTTGGCGTCGGGGATGTTTGTATTTCGCGCCAGACTCTAATAGGATCAGCTGACTTCCGGTCTGGATATATATCAAATATAGGCCTAATTAGTTTGTCATAATATGAGTAACTCTTGTATAGACATATAACAGCAGCAGAATATTGATAAATCCAGTCCTATAAGTCATAATATGAGTAACTCTTGTATAGACATAGGCCTATAACAGCAGCAGAATATTGATAAATCCAGTCCTATAAGTCATGACATGAGTAACTCTTGTATATACACAGGTCAAGCTTGAGATTTATACCTTAATTTTTGATTAAATAATCTTACAATGGCTGAATGCATGTAATATGGACAAAAACGGAGTCCTCGGGCTCCGTTGAATAGGCCTACTGAATACTATAATATCGTGTAAAGCCCGCTATAGCACAATTTTGAGGGCGCTAGGGACTAAATTCATGCAGTAATTGCGTTTGACTAATATTGGTTAGTCCACCAACAAGTAGGCCTATCAACACTCATTGGTTCCACTTAATGTTTTTGACAGAGACAATCCACAACGTTACCGTGGATACTCAATGCATAATATTTATTTTGCACGATCAAATGATAATGATACAAAAGGTTTGTTGATTTGAAAAAAGTCAAGATCGTAGGACTACTATCCTACCACGCCTACCAAGTGTCTAGGGCCTATCATTTCCTGCCAGTTGGTTCCCACTCCTCTGGTTGAGCTATCATGTAAGATTTGTGTTAAACGACCACATAGTCTTCATTATTCCACAGAACTCTGATTATTCTGACGCTATAGGTCTGCCAACAGGTTTTCGATATTCCTGGTTGGTAGTCCTACAAATGCATTGCAACGTTCGTCCAGAATAATAATTAGCCTAGGCTACCTTACTCTCATGTATTATAAGAATTATTCCCAGTTTCATGAGAGATACCATGAGGTCTATATACTTGTTCTTCTGCAAAAATATTGCTCCTAGATTCAATAGTATCGGAGCTATGGTGTGAAACCAGATCGAGGGAAAAACTTACGAGAATATAAACAAGTAGGCTACCGCTGTCTCCAGCCTTTTCTTGGAAACACCTTCCTGAATTATCGAATCACCCGCAATCTGATAGCCACCGCTTAATCAAAATGGATTTTCTATTAGAATCGTGGTTAAGTGTCTGTTTTAAGTTTGTTAGTAGCGGATTGTTTGCCTTGGCAGCTCAGTCTGAGCATATTACAAGTGAGAGCTGTCAGCTCTCATTATCGCCCTCTTCCGCTCTACGTGACCTTGAGCGGCGCGCGGACCTAGTGCACGCGGGTGTTGCGTAACCAGACGTTATTGTGCCGCGCGTGTGGGCCTATTCATGAAATCGATTATTGCAACCTCACTTAAAGTGTTATTTTGATATTTTATTAACATATATAGGGCCTACTCCGTTGTTCCAAGTCCCTTGACTTGTATAGGTCTACACGAGGGCGGTATAAATAGTTTCCCTTTATATTGGGATTGTTAAATATTGATGTCATTAGGGCCTACTCTTAAGTGTTCAATAATGAAGTACAGAGGAAGCTGGGACCAGATAGATACTAGATAGGCTTTCTGCCATCTTTAGCCTAGGTCTATCATTTTCAAGTTCTAATTCTACTGGAGCAGACTAGGTCTACTTTAGATGAAAACCAGTCACTGTGTAGGCCTAATTGATGGTTATGACCATTGCTCAACCTTTGCTCACTGCATGTATACTTACTTCATTAACTCTCCTGGGTGGAAGTTAGGTAAAGTTGGTTTATGACTTTATTATCCCTTTTATACCTGCATATTACGGAGGAGCAGTACTGGTCGAAATAATGATATAATATTGTCTACAATATCTATCCTTCAATCAACGGTGATGAAATGTTTTATTCTCGTTGCTTCAGCCGTCCCGAAACCATGTCGAAACAACAAAGGTCAATCAGATGAGATCTGACTTAACAAAAAACAAAATACGGCTAGAGCGCGAGGAGGTCCACTGATCACGCCATTGAGACCTTAATTAGAGTAGGTCTATATAGGCAATATAGCTGTCCAGCGAACCCACATTCTATTGGGCCTAAACTTGGATATAAACTGTACGACGTAGCCTAAATGGTCATTAAAGAACGAGTCTGTCAGAATAAGTGTATTTCAATACAATACAATACAATCCCGAATCATTCATGGACGGACGTTATGTCAGTAACAGAAACGCGCTGAATAATCTATATATAGCCTATGCCTTATATGTATGGCACTTTCATTCGATCTGACCTATTACAAAATTGCTCACATTCATGAGTCGTCCACATCATTGATACAGGCCATTGCCTCATATCCTCGAGCCAGGCTATCTGTTCCACTGAGGTCATATCTACACGATCGGACAGTCACAGGGCTCCTATCATACCTACACCTACCCCTTTTCTTTCGGATTGCTTAGTTTGGACAAGAGGCATTTCCCACTGTGTAACTCCTTTTCCATTCTGAGCAGCAATACTCCCTTCTTTTGTCATCCCCGACCAATAAAGCAAAGGCACCTCAAGGGCTGACGTTCGGCATGAATGGTTAGGGCTACGGGGCAGGAAATAGGAGAGGGTGAGGGCCGAGAGCGGGGGCGGGCAAACGGATTGAGGGCAGGTATTTAAGCGAAAGTGCTGTCGCATCAGACTTGGTAATGCAACAGGAGTTGGGCGGGCGTTGCGCGGTTAGAGATTGGGTGGGAGTATGTTTAATCCCATGTCCCAAGTTCGGAGGGCAGAGATGCGAAAAGGACATACAATCAAACCTTGATATTGGCCCATTGAACTATCGTTTGGTCAATGTCATGCATTTCGCCATCGTTTCCAATGAAAGCCATCGCTTGTATATGACGGATAGTGCGGAATTATGAAATGATTTGTATATTTCCATCAGAGGAAGGTGCCCTTGGCCCGAGGGCATTCTGAACACTACAGATCCGATAGTTTGCTTTGACAAGCTATTATTAATGGGCGTTAGATTTGTCAGCCTTGAAGATTTATTACCTTTCTGCCCGTAACTAGATGAGATGCTGGGCATCAACATGTATATATTTTTGTCTCTAGTATTGTCAAGATCGGCACCTTTGTGTAAGTTGTTCGTAACCTCATCAAGGTCCTTCAGATAAAGGTCCTGATGGGGAGGATCAATTGCTTTAATGAGTGGTTAAAACTGGTGTCCTTTAAAAATTCACCTCAAACGGTGAAACAATCTTTTTTGAATAAAATAGTGTGAAGGGTTAAATGCATTGAAGTGGTCCTCGAAGCTCGTATACGCGTTGAATGACACTGCACCTCCTTCCGCCCGTCTCCAAATGTGAGATCAGAGTAATGTTAGTGCAGGCCGGTAGGGGCAGTGTAGTCATCACCCGTCCAAACACACAGACCGTGTTTCCACCGGTTGCTTAGTTACCATATAGACGATTTTCCGCCATTAATATTCATGATAGGAAGGCTTCATTCATTGACTGGTCGTATACATCTGACGAGAATAGATCGCGGTCGCGAATTGACTTTTGCCGTGTGTTTCTTTGGGTATTTTGTATTTTTTATTGCTTGGGCCGACGACGCAGTTACAGAAACATATCTGGGATGTCACCAGGCGTTCTTGAGGTCCAGGGGCAAAATCATCTCGTATCATGGACGGGATGCGTGAAAACGGGTCAAAGCCGAACGGCAATATTCTGGGATTTATATGATATGTCACTTCAGGGACTGGTCTCAGAAGCCAGGGGATTGGGCATGTAAATTTCAGCCTTCTCGAGAATGACCTTTTAGTGGAAACATTAGAAGGGTCAGTGAAAAGCATATATGTTATAGATAACAGGAAGACAACTCCACATGCCTATGGGACACAAGTCCCTTCTTCATTTTAGAATTTCGGGGTAGGTCATAAATCAACATCGAGGAAATACTCATATGGATACCATTCCGCATATCCAACAGGTGGTAGACCTGCTTCCACCTAATGCGCTTGAGGGTGGGGAAATAGGAACCCCTTCTCTTGTAAATATGAACGAGCCTCGACCACAAGAGCGGCGTGAGAAACATGGTAAATAGCGTGGTAATAGAGACCTGTCATGACTTGACATTATCCTTAGTCCGGTTCAGAAAGTATGGGCAACACCAACATATTGGCCTTTACAGTTCACACTGAAATGCAGTGTATAAGTATAAATGCCACTTAGAGGAAAATGCTTCTGTTTCACTCAAGAAGGCGGACTATTTCATTCAATGATGCATTTTCTTCAAACATATATGCATAATAGGCTTAGTCCATGTCAAGGACACGTATATTGTTAAATTATTCTTTGAAAGTCTCCACGAAGTAAGCATAGCTCACTCCTCGTTGTTCATCGTTCTAATCATCTTTAAAAGCACTGTCTAATTTTCTATTCTACTTCTCTTTTCTAATATATAATGGATGGTCATTAATTAAGGCACATTTTATAGAAAATCATTTACAAACGATAAAAAGTATCGAACTTTGTAGGTATGACGGGTCATGGCATAGATATAATTGCACGAGCCTTCGGTATGAGCATTAATGATAAGTTTAACGCTATAATATGATTCTATATATATATAATATTCCATGAGATGTTACACAAGTCTTGAATAAGATAACAAGGTGTTCTCTGTTGGGATAAGTCATGTCATTGTGTTATACATGTGCATCCCAAGGGGGTCCCGGGCATGGGCGACCCAGGGAGTAAGTGTTATTCGATTACGACCTGCCTTATCACCTTGTCTGTTTGATCCATGTCATATAACACAGCTTGCCATCTGTTCCAAACCATTCACTGCTCCCTGCACCAATCATTGGAAATAATAAATCCTTCTTGAGATATTTCGATGCAGCTTCAGCACATTGGATGCATACAATAAGATAGCCAAACACCAAGTGTCAAGTTAGCATAATGACGCAATTCATCACATGCAATGCTACGCGAAGCTGTGATGGGATGTACACATCAAATGATGATAGATATACGTAGCATTGGCTTCTGCATGAATAAAAAACAATAGGAAAAACCGGAATACTCCGCATCATGAGGGATTAAGTATTTCAGGGTGGGCGAACTGAACACGTCTAACGAATGTAAATTCTGTTGTTTCATTTATCAAAAGAGTGAATGTAGCATGAAGTATATTTTTAACAATTTTATTTATACTGGGTATCCCAGGTCCCTTATAAGGGTGTTTTACTTGCCCCAGTTTCAAAATATGTACATGTTACATTGATTCAAGTAGAGCATACAATTTACAGGCTGTCGAGCATTATTTGGATTTAATCACTTAGCCACTTGTATAAAGAGGTTTATAGAGAGTTAGTTATTTATCCTAGCCCATGGGTTTGTTGAGTACAAGTATTTGATGATAATATATTGATTTATTGAAAATATTTTATTGTGCAGAAACACAAATTGATGTGATGCATGAGACAAGTTGTCTCATTGATTACAGACACATTATTATCGGAGAAGCATTATTAATCGATTAAAGAGTTTTAATATACTTCTAACATGACATGGTGTGCGGACCGAATCCCGCTAGTGATACCCCCATGCCTATATCCCCCCCCCCCAATGCCCCGCCATCCCCCGCCCATAAGAACCACGTCCAATCTTTACCCCACTATTTCATAACCCGCCATGATATACATTTATATAAATATTGTAAACGATCGGAAATACATAACTGCGGTTAGTTCCATCTGCATATTTGCTAAATAAGATGCCATATCAAGTATCAAATCGCGAGATAAGGTCGGCTGCGGTTAAGAACGGCGAACATCTTAAAAGCCAACGCCAAACAAATAAACAGCGAGCTAATTCTTAACTGAAAAGTAAGAAAAAAGAAGCTGGATCAGTGGCAGGCGGATCTACGCCTCAGTGATGCCCAATTCGAGAAGGTTAATTGGAAAGAAACATTTAAACTACCGTGTATAACAACCCCAGAGACAAGATTACAACAGTTTCAATATAGACTAATTCACAGAACTATCACATGTGGAGAATATTTGTCCAACATTGGCGTCGCCACCAATGATAAGTGTTCGTTGTGTAAGAAGAAGGACGATGTGGTCCATTTCTTTATTCTATGTAAGAATACCTATAGGTTATGGGAATATATTCTCAAATGGATAAGGGATGTTGGCTACCTGAATGAAGGTAGGAATGGTAAGAAATTGGTAAATACTGAGAGAGGAAAAATTGTGTTGAATAACACCCACATAATGTTTGGGATAGAGCATGTGAACCTCAATACAAAAATAATTAATTGGTTATTCCTGCAAATCAAAGCGTTTATCCACAGAGTCAAATTGTTTGAGAAAGGGGCATTCACCCCCCAATACCTAATGTGTGAGTTGAGAATGAGAACAACAGTGGTTATACACGCACAAAAAGTTAATAACGTCAGCAGTGAAGAAAAAGCCATTTGGAGAAGGTTGAAGGGAGACATTAATGAGACATTAGAACTGTTTAAATCCTAGGTCTTCTTATTTTATCTTGAACAAATGTCAGGTACGATACACCACCTCTCACATCGCCAATTGTCTTACAAAAATCGCCCCTTGCATTATGATCACCTAAGCTATTAACATTGGTTACCAAATCATCATTACATGTCTTAGAATGTATGAAGCCAAGAAGGCAGGAAATTGAATAAAGAAGCTTTGCAAAAACAAAAAAAAGAACGGCGAACTGGAGACTCTGCCGCCCTTCTAGAATATCCAGATGTTTGTCTTGGTTAAATTATTTATCTTACAATGATTTTTTAAGCTTGTCATTCGGATGTCATAATGTATATTTTTATTTGTGGAACATATAACATCCTTGCGCACATTATCCGTGGTGGGGATATGGTATGTAGTGATAAACGTCTGAAGGTTTAACGCTTAATGATTCGGGAATGAGGGGACATATATTGTCATAATAATTTTGGCTAGGGTGTCCTGGGATACACATTGGGATGTTATTAGGACGAGATAAAATATCTCTCTATCCTACAATACAATCTAATACACAACCCTATTATTCAAGATTTTGTATCTTGGTATAATTTTTTAATGATCAATTTAAATGATACAACGTCAGCTATATTTCTTATCATCATCCAAAGAGTTCTATGTGCGACCCAGCCTTCTCACCCTCATCCTTGTTATCTGGATATTCTTCCATGCAACCTCCGGAGTCTTTCTCCTATTATTTTGTCTTTAATTATCTATTTGGGTTAAACCTATGATAATACCTGATCTGTCAAAAGCCTCATCTCTCTTCGAAGTGTCGTTAAGGTAGCAATTCAAATGAGATGCTTCATTGTGGATTTTTTTGGAATCTCTCATAGGTGGATTTAGGCCCCAGGTCAACAATAAAAGGCCCTATCTCCAAAATTGAACGAATGTATAGGTGTTGTAGACTTGCAGCGCTATCTTAGTATTTAAAAGATGTTTTGTCTTAATTTCAGTAAACGTTATCACCCTCTTGTAGTTATGTATTCTAAATTCATGGTAACAGCCAGAAGAAATGAACTCTTGTTAGTCTCATAATGGTACGTCCACCAATTTGTCTTCCTCTCATATAAATCACAATTACCATTGTACTTGTACTTCTTTAAAGACAAATAAAAAACTCTTATCTCATCTTATCCCACATAGATAGTTGACATGACAAAATTGGTCAAATAAATAGTCATTAGATAGTTACAACTTAATCATCAAACACCATCTCACGCCATCTACATATCAATCGCATCTGTATGGATTACCTATGTGTATAAAGCAATTCCATTTGACGCCATATCTGATCTCTAGTCTAAATTACAACTGCCAGGTCTGAAATAAATGAGCAAAAGACCAAAATTAATAGCATATTAAATAACGTATTAAAAATGACTAAGAACAAAGTTTGAATGATAAAAGGATAAACTACAGGAAATACATATAAAACATGCATGAATGAATTGTATCAGGACTGTATGAATTAATGGAATTAATATAGGTACGAAGAATTATATTATTCTGTTCAGACGTCCGTGCCCTATGGTGGTGGTGTCTTTTTGAATATATTCTCTTATGGTGGAAGATTCCGTAATAATAATATTGGAAGATGAATCGTGAAATGTACAGATGAGCATTGATATGTACCATTCACTTTTTTTTGTATTTCAGGATTCACTGAGAACAGCATCTTAGATATAATGTCATTTCTAAATATAAAAAAAATCTGATTCGTGGACAATTTCGGCCTAGAATTGTCCGAAGATACACTGTATGAATATACCAAATAATAAAAAATCTTAAATTTTAGGGTAACTTGTTTGGAAGGGTTTTGCTATCCATAAATAATCCATAGTGGTCCCAAGTATCGGAGATGAATTTTTGTGACCATAATTCATCGAATCTGGTCGACGTCTAGACATCATGCAATAGCTGTTCACCACCGACCTTGCTCCACTACCAAGTCATTTGTCACCCATACTCACAGGGACCGCCCCACTTCCCCGAACCATAGGCCCTTCCCCTTGAATCACTTTGGCTCCTGTGTTGACCAGAAAGCACAGTAATGCAAACGCTATGCACCGATCAATGCCATAGGCTCGGGTTTATACTCAGGGTTCTTCGGTGGTAATTACCAATGCTTATCTGAAAGTCACCGCTACCGGGCATCTATAGCTAGTTGGAGGGTATGGAGGTAGTGCCCTGTTTCAAGGTCATGGCCCCGAGTTATGCCATCTAGTGGTGTTAGAAAGAGCGCTATGCATATATATGTCAACACTCATAAATGTTCTTTATATTCAACTTGAATGATTATGCATTGTAAAATTACATGAAACAAATCCACGTGCACCATAATTTATAATTGTGTTTAAAGGAAAGTGTTAGGAGCGTATCCAATAAGACATTAATTATATATTTTTATGTCGATAAACATGGAGGCTTTGTAGTGATAATTATTAATGAATTATTTACAATGAGATACGCTAGAGTAATTAATTGCTGATATTCAAAGAAACGAAGGGATTTCCAAATTGGTCAAAATTTCTTCATTGAAATAACCTCACTAAAAGCAATGGATTTCCTAAAAAAAATTGAATAGAAATATTTAAATTCGAAGTAACACAACACTTTAGCGGGAGGGGTGGAACCATACATTAAAGTCGAAATGTAACTTCATACCTTTGACAGTAATTCAATGAATTCTCACTTGCCCCACGTCGAAAGGTACTATGGAATGTTTGGGTGAACCGTAACACAGCATCTTGACCTAAAACCTTTTATAGAGTGCGGGTTTGATAACTTTATAGGCCCATTTGTAAGTGAAATTACAAGAGAGAATAGCCGCAGGCAATTTGACATTATAATGCCTTCTTTGAAATAACTACGCTAATAGAGTGTTGGAATACACGGTAGTATGAGAGATTGGGGTCTTTGAGACTGTCGTGACATGACAGAGTACTGACTTAAATGGATGTCTGAACAAAGCACAACGCGCCTGGAGGCAAATGATTCACGATTATGTAACGTTCTCCTTCGCCACCGGCAGTCAAAACGTATTGAATTGCCTTACTGCACGAAACTTGGCTTCCGCACACGGCGCATTGTAGATTTACCGTAGACATGAAGGGTTAGTATATAATATGTTGGCGGACAAGCACTCAGTTGGACACTTCACAACAGTAATGTGTGTAAGGTGACACTCCCTGTAAACCCACACACAACTGATTACTCTTGTTGTATACAGTAAGGCCTCGCTTAGGTGACCACATTAATTTTGGACTGAGCTCACAGAGGGATGGTCGCTTTATCGAGTATCTTCCCTTTTCAAATCTTCTCATTGAGACTGAGGCAAACTGGTTGCAATTGCGTGTTGGTCGTATTACCGAGACGGTGGTTACTCGGGGCTCTACTGTAAATATATCAGATCAATGCGTAAATCGCTCTAAAAATCAGGTTTTTTTCTGTAGCCCAGACGTTTTCTTATCGTATAGATAACTTGGCTGCTTGCAAGGGAGTAATCCATCGTGACGGTGTTCAGTCCAGGATCAGACTTGGAAGCGATTGTCTTACAGCGTGATCCGAAAGGAGGACTATGAATAAATCCCCAGGATTGACCAACGACCATAACAATTTACGTCTCACAGACAAATTTTACGTCTGGTTGGATAGATTGGCAGTTCAAATATGGCGCTGCAACGGTGAAGACAGTCATGTGATCCGAGTAGCTGGATATCGATTTGCACAACTTGTAATTATACTCATGAATGTCAATAAAATCAATTCAATTCAATTCAATTCAAAGCATTTCTTATTATACATTAAAGGTGTACAGTGGGTTCCTGACTAAATACTACTGTTTGAAATTTTGATTTACATTAGTATGCCAAAATCAATTTTAGGTTTAGTTTCTAATATCTAAACTAGGAGTATTTGGTTAAAGGGAGAAGAGTGGAAATTAAGAGAAGCACAGACAATAATAATAGAGACAATAATAATAAAGAGACAATAAACTTCAGCTTCTCATACATCTAGCTAACAGTTAATATGATCGATCTAATACACTTTAATACTTTCATCGGCAATGGAAATGAATAACAGAACAAAATACAACAGTAAAAATGGCAATGAGGTCGGTCCAGACCAAGCAGCACAAACACTCACAAAACATATGTAAAGATGCCACCGTATAGAGTGGTCTACACCAAGAAAGGAATTTGAAAGGTATATCCTTTAATGGAAAAATCAATTCACTTACAGAAGCCAAGTTGCTCTATGAACTGGAAAAGTTCATAATTAAGCCAAATAGGAAATCGTATAATAGAGCTTTTCCATGTTTCCCTTCTCATGCAGGCATCAATATTTCTTCTTTTACTTCCCTATAAATGAACTATATCATTTAACACTCGTCTCAAAGTAGATCAGGTTTTCTCTGGGTTAACTCGTGTTTCTCAATATAATCATATATCTAGGATTTTATTTTGTGATACCTTTTCTTTTTTTCATTAAAGGCCAATACAAATATTTAATCGATTCAAATGAAAGAACGCAATATCACTCAGTGATGTTTATGCGGCGCCTCATAAAAGTTTCAATCGATGTTACAAGTATATTATATTAATCTACAAACACTTAATCACAAATAATAATAGAATTATATTATATACTCAGTGAATTATCTTTGCACAAACAAAATAAGAATTAATTCGTTATGACCTCTTCTTATTACATTACTTCCATAAATAATATAATAGGGCAGGGTGATATGCGTATAATATGTTTATAACTCCCACACTTGCTATAGAAAGTGAGATAGAGATTATCTATTGAAACTGTTAATGAATACGAGACCCTGCTATACTTGAACTGGGTAATGTTCATTGATTGGTGCACGAAGGTGCTACGCTAACAACATAACTAGTATTGTAAGTAGATCATATTCAAGCTGCCCTCACTCATCTGTGTCCTCCTGTATATTCTTGAACGTGGTCCCACCTGTTGACGGATGGCTCACGCTGGAGTTCCGAAAAATATAATTTACCTCAACAAGAACCTGCGATGAAAGCATTTTTTTTCATATAAATTGTATTTATCCTGGGTTGCCAAGTCTCTTTGAATAGGGTTTTTCACTTACCCCAGCCTTATATATTAACATCCGTTTCAATTAGGCTTGCAAGCCTTCATTTTACAGTCAACCGATTACAAATAAAAATAAGGTATAGGTAAGAATCAAATTACCTCCTTCCAATGGTCCATTCTCACCTTTAATATGCCAATTACTTCTACAGCGCGGGCACACAATAGGGCAGGCCCATAGTAAACATAAGTGAATTTGCTAGAAAATATACATGAAAATGAGGTTCAAAATGCAGTTCAACATAACATAACTGATATTTTGAATCAGCGCAACAACAAATTTATATACTCAGATATACATAGTATAATATAATCTTTCTCCCTAATTTTGTAGAATTCAATAAATGCGTACAAGCCGAGAAACAATGTAAATTGTGATAGGTCTCATGATAAGAACTTTAGATATAAATGAAAAGCTTATTAATTAAATTTAAAGTTGCACTGCCAGCTAAATGTACAATGGATTCATCAATTTAGGATTGTAGTGGGTCCGCCCGATAACAGCATGTTGACTACATGGGAATCATTTATCACTCCTGTTACATACATGTACAAGTACATAGGGATCGTTTCTCACTTCTGTTACATATGTACAGGTACATAGGGATCATTCCTCAGTCCTGTTATATATGTACAAGTACATGAGGGTCATTTCTCACTCCTGTTACATATATGTACTAGTATATAGGGATCGTTTCTCCCTGCTTTCACATATGTACAGGTACGTAGGGATCATTCCTCAGTCCTGTTATATATGTACACGTATATGGGGATCATTTCTGAGTCCTGTTATATTTTGGCTTGAAGTTTTTATTCAGCTAAATTTATGTCAATTACCCTATTCTCAGTCTGAGCTGATCTTAAATGATAGAAAAAGTATTCGAAAAATACAACCATAATTATTTATAGTCACCTGAGGAAGACCAGGTCGAAACGTCGTTAATTATATGTAACAATAGATAGAGAAACAATACACACAAGAGTTCATAGAAAATGGGCATGCTGACATGTAGGGAGTCCGGACCAACAACCGGTTAATGGGCCAAGAGCATTGTACCATTAAATTGTTACTACGAAATGTATTGTTTATTCTCTTGAAATTTAAAAAAATGTGTTTCTTAGAACAGTGCACGCCCGACGAGCCTTCAATCTGACAGTAGGCCTACTTGCAAACGAAGGTTGACTATCTATAGAACATTAGAAGAAAGAATTGTTTTTACGAGGGGGTTTTAAGTGCCAGAAATACGACAATATCTAATTCGGTAGATAAAAGGTATCCAAAATCTCGATAGACCTTGAGAATAAGAAAAATAAGAGATATTGTATAGATGTACCTACATAAAAATGAAACACACCGTCAAAATAATGATATTTTAGTCTGTTGTTGGGATATATATCATGTCAGTTCGGTCGACGTGATTGAAATCTTGTTTACATGTTTAATGACCTTGTGTGAATAGTTATACTAGTTGGAAATGAAGAATGATAATTATTGATCTAGACGAATCATGGCCCCGTGCGAAAACCATTTTCGCCGAAAATAAACACAAGCTTTAATAGGCAAAAGAAAAAATAGGTGTTTCCGATTGACCCACTTACCTAGAAAAATCTTCCCCTGCCTAAACATTTTTTGACCATACCTGATTTTTTTTTTTTTTTTTTTTTTTTTTTTTTTACAAAAAAGCTAACAAAAGCAGGAAAATGGGTTTTCCTAACCCGGAACTGTCAAAAAGCACATTTCCCTTGTTTGATTAAAACAACTATTGTTATAAAATAGACATTTTTTCAGTTCCTAGGAGGTGGTGTCCTAAAAAAGTTTTTTTTTTCAAAAAGTTACCAGTCCCCCTACCTAGTTTTCTGCCAGGTAAATCGGAAACACACCTATATTTTTTGGCCTTACGACCGCCACCCATGCCTCTATTACAGAGAACCTATGTATCCAAAACCCCATTTAACTCACTTTTCTCTCTTAATTCGATCTTAGCCTCTCTAATTCTTTGACAAATCGAACGGGAATTGCATCAATAACTACATGTGTGAGTTTAACAGAAAACCGAGCCCCATATATGAAGATATTAGTGAAATAAACAAAAAAATGACTCGAAAATGAGACAATTGTAAACAGGCTGGCACGACCTCAAAATGCCCATTTGAAAGTCTAACGGTTTAGCCACTTGGATATAGGATAGGCGAATATAGTAGAGCAAATGCATTATAAACACTTCCATTGATTCATCACAGTTTAGGTTTACTTTAGATCCACATTGTCCTCATGATGATTGAGGAGCATGGGGGAAATAAATTATCTTTGAAGGTCACTGTGTTCGCCGCAGGCGATTTAATAATTCAAATTGATCATAAAAATATATCTTGCGTCTGTAATCTATTTCTATGATATGCGAATGCAGGAATGCACGCTTCCTGCATGTGACTGTTTCGTATTAGCTATAGTAGTATTGACTGAGAATAACATTGGAAAAGATGCATTGACTTCTGAATAAACATATTTGATCGAAGCAAGGGGAGAGACTGGTGAACTCATTGCAACGTTATGCCTAGCATTAGGTTTATGTATGGGAGAAATTATATCTAACCAAAACGAAGCATTGAGAAAAGCTTTGGAAGAACGGTAACTATTGTACCTTGGCGTAAAATAGATTTCTTTTACTTGTGTTATAATGTATTATTTAAAAGGTTAAAAAAGATGAAAAGCAATACGGGCAAGCTTACCAGGACAAAGTATCTAGTATAAGTATCTCAAAGTCTGTCCATATTGTATGATGAATTATAAACCTACCATGTTGGACATATTTGATAAGATTGATGTTTAATTGATTTTGATATTTAGTTGCTTTAAAAAACGTTTTAATCTGTACAGTTAATTTTGGTTGCGTGAAGTGAGTATAATTAAGGATATGATAAAATAAAATGTGATTGGTGATAAAAGGTGAAATGTGATAGTGATTAATCATAGGTGAGAGAGTACATTGTAGTTGTATCCAATATATTTATAGGAATTCTAAAGTCTATAACTACCATTTGCTGTCTAAATTCTAATAGGTCTTCAATCTTCTTCATGTCTCCATTAAGGTCATTCCACCGCTCTGTTATAGGCAAGGCTGTTTTTATAGTTATTACAGGTTGACCTTTCAACTATAAAGTTATTATTCCCATGATTTTTGTTTCTGGTATTTCTATTTTCTTGTCTTTCTATTATAATAAGGAGATGATCTGTTTCGCCTCTAAAGTACGTTTGTTTACGATAACATTTTAGTACATTGATATATATTTTTTTGATCTATTGTGATGTACATGTTATTTCACATTCCATCAAACTTTAATTTTGAATCAAATTTGGCTCCGGGATAAAACAATTGTGCGACCTCCTCCCCAACCTTACAAATTATGTCATATCCTTGTTGATATAGATATCCTAACTGGTATGCTTCGTGGTATTCTCAGTTGTCCGGATAAAAAAAATCATAGTTAAAGGTTGATACAATGGTTCCGGATTCTTTAGATAATGTTCAATTCTATTCTTAAGATGTAGAATCATGTCCTTGGAAAGGAGGAAGAAAAACGAATATTTCCAAGGAGGAACAATAGAGGGATATTCGCAATCAGCATGTAGAATAAAGGAGATGCCACCAAGTCAAATGTTGACTATCTCCTGTGAAATGTGGAGGACCCAGTTCAATTTGAGGAAGTCGGGACAGCCTTCATCAGACTTTGTGAAGAAAAGTTCCCACAGAGGCATGAAGCGATCCCCACGGATGTGATCGAAAAGGTGTAGACAATGACAAACACTCACATGGGAGAGGTTCAGAAATTGAGGAACCATCGACGTGCTTCCCTAGCATGCGATGATGACACGAGGATGATGCGAGGATCTTGTTTTCTTTCCCTTTGCTATGATGTTATGAAATGGCAGGGTTTACTCTTGGTGGTTATTTCACATCAAATAAAAGGAAAAGAATTTACAGATTCTATGAGCATGTGAAGCCAAGCAAAGAAAAATTATTTTGTCTATTCTCACATATTTGATTTTCGGCAGTATTGCGAACTAGTTTACGGACGCAGTGTGACCCAACCATACCCACCGTAACTACTTCAATACCTCTTCCCATGCGCTGATCATTGGTTCACCAGAGAGTAGAAATTAGGTAACTCCCACAACAGGGATTATTCGGCCAGCATCAGTTAAAATCTTGGATAATTAACTCATAGTCATGATGCCAAAGCAGGGAACTACTGCCAAACATATATATGCATATATTCCGAATGCTACCGATCTTTCCTCCAGCATCAGTGGGCGTGTCCAAAGTCGTAGCCACGCCTCATGATTGGTTTCAACCCTTGCACATGAGCATATCACCACCCCATGATGCCTACATGACGCTCCACCCTCCCCATTACCATAACTACCAATTCCCTCCCTCCCCCCTCCTCCTCTTCCACCACCACCTCCCGGTCACCAGTCGTTCAATCCTTGGGACTTTATACCTACCAGTCGGGGAGGTGGGTAAAGCAACATATCACATCACATGAAACAGCTTACTATTAGATGGTTAAAACCAGAGTCTACTCAAACGCAGCACGCAGGGCTATCGACATCATAGTGACTCAGTACTGACAGGATTCTCACACACACGAACCTCTAAGCACACCTGGATTTTACCCATTCTCCATGAAGAAGTAGTTTTCTCTCCAGTTTTCGTCCCGTCAACTTTGGAACGTTTGGGAGATGAGGCATTGCGTCAAATTGGAAGGAGGAGGCTACCTCAAGCTGTTTATGAACGATCGGTACCTTTAGTATTATTGGAATTTAAGGCGCAAACGCATGGTTATGTGACGCAGGCATACACCTATTGTGGTTTTAAGGATCTTGAGTTAATTTTTGGATTTCAACACCTACAACTAATTTTAAGACGTTTGATGCTATTCGGTTTGAACGAAGGTAAGGATCTACATGTTTGACATAATTATACCCGAATACCGTTTTATTTTCTTTGTGCTATTTACTGGCGCTCAAAGTATCTTTATTCATTTCTTGGTATTAAAAATAACAATCATGTTCAATATCTTTGATAAAATGCCATGAGAAAGGATACATATCATGACTGCCCCATAGTTTATAATTATTTAGAACGATAATGGTCGAACGTGGTTCTATTTTGTCAATACTTGCGGGAATGCTATCAAAGTATATCTCCCGGTCATGGCAGTCATTTCTAGATCCATACCAGCGCGAAAATAAAACCTACATATCATTAAATCCTGACCTGACACGTACGTAAATCACCAAAGAAAAAAAGAAAAGACCCACCGGGTTCAACCATAGGTCATATGATGTATGAGATGGTTCGAATCTACTAGTAATTTGTACTGCGATGCGCAATACTTCCTCACTTCTTAATTTGAAATATGTGCATACATTAGGCTCGCGAGAAAATCACAACGGAAGTAAACGATTATCATGAATGTATTTGTTTTGCTTTTAGACAACTCTTAATACATATAATATAAACTATTCGTTACAAAAGACATCGGGAGAATTCTGAATCAAAACGATAGATTAGAATCCAACTACATGATATATAGTTTTGTTTTTGTTGTAACTTTTATTCATCGAAGATATTGATACTGTCGGAGGGTCTAAACTTCCTACATAGAGGGGCTTCAAGGCATACCTACCTTATATAGCACATCACCTTCTTATTCTGGAATAAACGCTTGACACCGGCAACAGGGGTTGACATTATGTAAAGCACAGTCTCCATGGGATGGAGTGTAGACGGTCCAGTCATTTTACTCAGGCCCACATCGACTCTTCTTTTGCCAAGGACCAATATTTGTTCATTCTTTTCTACTCGGGGTAATCGATTCATGTCCTGTTAAGTGAAACGTTAGAAAGTTTTAAATCTTTTTTTAAAAGGTTACTACTTGAAATATTGACCAGTACCCGAGATTAATATTAGTTTTATAATGATTTCCTTGAATAAAACTTACTAAAGAAACAAAAGGTATCCTATTTCGGACATTTCGTCAACAGCTTTATCCATAAATGATGCGTATCGCATTAATTGCCGGTCAACGGCCTAAGGACTTGGACTTAATGACGGATCTGCCATGAAAGGGATGGGTGTGATTTTATAAATATAAATAAGGATATTATCGTGTCTCTTTGATGTTTTGAACACATGCAGACTTCAGATACACTGACATGAAGTGTGAGAGAATAGGTTCAAAGAATGAGGTTCTAAATACAGTTCATCAAATTGAACATTATCTTTTAATCAATGCAACACCGAATAATGGTATATTCAGATGTAGCTAGTGTTTCTTTTCTTTTCTTTTCTTTTTTTTTTATCAAAATTTGCTAAGTGTGTAGAGGTGCCGACTGTACATATCCCGACAACCTGACCCATAAAGTGGCTGGTGTAATTTGTCTATTAATATCACATTAATTGATTTGATTTACATTATTACCACAAGCGTTACATTCAACAATGTTATTCTCAGCTTGAGTTTTAAATATTACAGACACATTTATGCTAACAAATAATGTAGTTACTGTTAATAAGGATAATAGTAGTACCAATACTCTTTTCTAACATAAAGCATGGTGTTTAGGGGTTTTAACATACATAAGAAGTCCAATTGACAATTTAATGAGTTTATGTCTTTGATGAATACAATGATTCAAGCACTGTACGCCAATACTATATAGATTCATACATATCTGGTTTCATTTTCAGTAATCTAGATATCCTATTCTATAGGCACATTGAATGTCTCGTAAGCACTATAAGTTTGTTTTATTATCATGTCATCTAACCGGACACGTACTCCTTTCACTTCACCACTCCTTTAACTTTAGTCCATTGTTTTAATAGAAAAATGTGGGGTCAAAATAAGATATTTCCTGTTTATCTGGTTGATAAGGCAACCATCATAGCAGCCGGATTTTACTTGAAATTTATTACAGATGCTTTAGTTTTACTCTATGCCGCTAGATCCAACAAATCCATTCATTGCTCTCACAGGAATGAGACCGAACATCCACTTTGACCTTAGGAACGGTGACCTTGACTTTGATGCCTAGTAAGAGGGCTCTTAGAAATCATATGCTTAAATTGTGTACCCTTGAGATAAATATTTTAAAAGTTATAAGGCTGGTATATGTAATTAACTTTTAAACAAAATTTAGTGTTGAGTAAATGTTAGCTTTGGTTACCATGGCAACGTACATTCCAATTACACTGGGCTTTCTTTCCCCTAATGCCTATTATTATTATTTGTATTATTTGTATCATTTTTCCCAATTGCTTTATTTCTATGAGAGAAAATGGGACGCCACATTTCATAAATTTGCTACTTTTGTGTTTCAAGTTAATATTTGGTGACATCCTCCTTGGTTAAGGTCACTGAGTTAGAGACTACAGATAGTCCTCATATGTACCACCAATAATACCAAGTTTGGACACTATCCTCTTAAAGGTGTAGTAGTAGAACACTAAAAACCTATTCTTTGCTCAAAAAAAGTTTAGCTTACTCAAATTTAGCTTGTAACACATTTACAGTGGGAAGGGTTCCCAAAAGTGTTCTCTCCTAAAGTCAGCCTCTAGTTGCTGGACTATGGACAGTCAGTAATGATGAGGTCTTTGTTAACCCCATATATTGTCCTATTGGGGTCGTTTTCAACCCAGTCTTAAAGGAGCTTCATTCTTTATTTACCAAACTTTGGAAATTCTAGTTTAAGTATGAAAATGGATGCCTGAGGTATAGATTAGTCCATTCTATGCATTTTTAAAAAAATGATTAGTATAATGCAATTTTTAATCACCTTTTAGACATATCTTTTTGCTACAACTTAGTGCAAGTAGATGGCAGTGACGGTCACATGACCCTAAAGTAGCGCATTGTCAATGTGAACGCTAGTTATGCAATGTAAGGAGGATAGACTTCCCACACATCTCATAGTCATTACTTATTTCATTTGAATTCAATTTATAATAATGCTAATGAAAAAGGCTTTGTGCATGGGTTGAAAACGACCCCTTTGGGGACAAATGCATGAATTTATACATGAAAAGCGTCAATATATCCTAATGCCTCATTCGTTTTATTTTTGAGATTTTTGTCAGTCTCCGTTAGAGGAATGGTTCCCTTAAAATGTCCCATATTTGTATCAATTATATTATACTTATTATATGCCAATGTCAATGATAACCCTGATAATACAGATGGAACAGATGGAATAGAATTGGACTATAGGAATTAAAAAGACAAATTTTGTTGGGGCATTATTCATATCTAAATATGTCGAGCAGTTCACCTACATCATATTCTCCTGGTTCTAACGTTTCAGGAAGAAGAATATAACAGATTTATAAAAAAATATTCTGTTTAGACTTTGTGGTTAATATCCAGTCCAGATTCTGTACTTGTGTACTTTCGATCCAAATACGAGCAGAAATCAGCAGTTTTTATCATCCTTATTCACATCAGGTCAAACCGTATCGATTTCTTCGAAAGGAGAGGGGGATCTATTGATGTTAGAACAGTGGACGTAACTTGTTGCCCGACCCGATCTGGACATTAGTATTGTTCCATAGGTAAATGAATCAAGCCTGGTTTGTGTTTGTGTTTGGGGTTTGTCGATTGTCTGTTCAAGCATTGACGCTGTCGTTCGGATTGGACATCAAGAAATAGGTTAACTCAACTCTATCCCTTGTAGTTATTTGAAATGGTCGGAGGCCTAGCCTAGGTTTGCTGTTGTATATCAGCTATCTTAAGTTTCCTAGAGACATAGATTTGCCAAAATTGACATAATATATTGGCTATAATATACCCTACTAAGCTATGGGCAAAATAAACGATCAGGCTATGCTGATGATCTGACATACATGCTTCGGAGAATGTGAATAATATACTTATACCTCTATACATTGTGGGGACATTGGTAATCTTAAATTTGATCTATAATGCAAGGGTTAATTTGGTATTGCTGCAGTAAAAATATCTTTGCGTTTCTATGCTCCTCTAAAAATCTGGACAAAATGTTCCTGGGATCATATATATATCTTTAGGGCGCAAAACAAGTTGATTCATTTACTGGACAATGCTCAGCAAGTATCGCACATAAAACATTAAATTTATGCTGTTGCAATATTAGTAGTTGGATACGTTTAGAAATGCATGTTTCATAAATAATTCTTCCCCATGGCATAGGGGAGAAATAAATTGTCTTCATCTTCCTGCCACAGAGTAGACAGAAATATATCGTGTTCAACTAGAATTTATAAAAGAAAATCAACCTGTTGCAAAGCAATAGCTGTGTCAATGCCACATATATTCTTTTACAAACACTATTATTACGTAACAAACCCTTAACGAAAACCCTTAAACCTAAATATCGTTGTGTAATTTAATCGAAATACAACGTTGCCCTAAAATATGTCATTGCTAACGTGGCACATGAAAATGCATGACAACTACCTTGAGGGCAACGATTTCATATGCTCACGTTCGCCCCTGCCTCCTCCACTTTTGCAAACAAGTGTAAACGGTCACTACATAAAATCAAAACTTTTGGATTTTGTTGCAGACATATGCCAACATGGGCAGGTAGCAAATGAGGTAGAGAACATGTTTGCCACCGGTTCACTACCATCTCCTCCACTAATGCGAATGTATAAAGCGAGTGTGTTGGCAATCGAGTATGGTTTCATTTGCGTGCTAATGTTTACATCAGTTTGCAAGCTATAGTGGAGGAGCCCTATGAATTGTAATGCTCTAGGTAATGAACATTATAAGTTAATAACTGTATAAGTTGTAATATTATCTTTTCTTGTGTTAATTTGAGGATCAGTTCTTGTTGAGAAAAGCATTCCATGACCGCAAAGCCTTTACTGAAAAGATAAATAAATAAATAAATTCTTTTCTAGTAAACCACTATACCTATCAGACCTTTGTTTCACAGTAAAGAATGGCGAATGAGCTAAAATAATCAGTACCAAATACATTTTGTAGTTCTATATTTACTACACGATGCTACCAAATGATATGAGTAATAACAATAAAATATCACAGCAATTCTACTTACAAAAGGAACGGCTGAATCTGGCTTAGCTGTAAGCAGTGATCGTTTACTTCCGGTTTGAAGACCCATCATTTTCAAGTATATCTCAGCTCAAAACATCATTTACAGAATGTAAAACTAAGTAAAAGTTTGGTTTACAACCTTTGCAAGTTTTATCTCTTTCATTCTGAGATGATTAATTCCTGGCTGCTAGAGCTTTTTGTGATCATGACCACAATGCTACAGAGCTCGAGCTCAGCAGATACGCTATGGTGGACACATAGCTCTTACTATACATGTGTCTGCCTATAGTTACAGGTAGCATGTCAAATTCATCATGGAGTAATGGACTTTTCTGAGAAGCCCCTAAAGTACGATCGCCCAGCCTAAATGTTCACAGTTGTCCTCTTTTGATCATTTATCATTGGTCATTTATTTTTTAATATAATGTTATGATGAACAACAAATCTTAGCTTTCGAGAAGGCTCTAACAAAATGTATGGAGTGTGTTAAATTTAAAATTCTGACCCCTAAAGTTGCATTCTCAGTTATTGCGACAAAAATATTCTTACCAATTCACTCAATGTTTGACTTTTAGGACTTAAGTTACCCTAGAGATCCATTTATACGTGTAGGACCCTCATTACATGGCATAATGTACTATTGCACAATATATTTTCAACAAATGAATTCAATAAAGGGACTACCATTATAATAGGGAGATGATGAGGACATCCATCCGTATGATTAAGACATGTCTCTACTTTGGTAAAAGACATGGAGATTCGACCGTTCTTTATACGTTGTATTGATACAAATTGCTGATGGGGAACAGGAAAGTAAAGCAAAAGAAAATAAAGGCTGCAAGAGAGAAAGTATTGGCAATAACACCTTCAACATTTTCTTGTATACTATTAAAAGCATGTGAAAATTTAACTCAAGTAACATGTTAAAAAGATGCATCTCCCCAAAGCGCGCCATCATCTCACACGTTCCCGAGATGACAAGAACAGGTATGGATCTAGGCAGTTCACTAGTACAAGTCTTAGCCAACACTTAAGCAAACTCTCAGTCACTCTTTGTCAAAGTCACGCAGCTTTCCAGCCATGCTTTCTGAGTACCATTTTAGCAGTATCAAAATCTGCCAGGGCAAACCCACATGATGCCTGGTGTATTACACCCAACGATCGATGCTTGCTTCCCGCCAAAAGCCCGATGTCGTCTGCTAGAATTAGAACTCTCTCAGCCAACTTGGGCTATCATGCGTCCTAATAGTGGGGGGCTTCCGGAACACTGTTTATCGGGAGTGGGGGGTTGGGGTAGAGAGGAAAATGGGAAGTGGAGAGAGAAGGGAGGGGGAGGAATGGTACGGATAGGCTTATGTGAGTGGTGGCCAGATTCATGAGAAAGGTGGACGGTCGACTATTCCTGGATACAGATGCGACAGCTCATAGCCCCTGGGGATGAAACGGTAGTGTGAGGGCATAGCCATGGAGCGCTTCGGTACCACATGTAGTGCCCGGTCACCTTAGATGGCCATAGGGTAGAGTGGTGGAGAGATGGAAACAATTCAGTAAGAACAGTGACCAGGGGGGTTCTGCCCCCAACTGAGCTGTAGATGCCAGGTCAAAGCTTTCAGTAGACCAGATTGGAAGGCATCAAGAACATGAAAAATCTATTAGCCCATGTTTTGTCGTGAATTACGGTATCATCTAGCTACTGCCCCGTCTACCATTAAGAGGACATCGATGTCGATGACGAAGAAGGGTGTCATTAGTGCAAGAAAATAAGGCCTTCACTCTACCCCGCGCACGAGTCCCCCATTTGGGGCTGGGCGTGTGGGAGTCCCCCATTCGCCGGGGGACTGACTGCTGTTCCAGCACGGGGAAGGAGAAAGCTCATCGAACCTTAAGTGGGCAATAGTCTTCTGTCATAAACATATCGTCACCAGGCGGGTGGGGGGCGCGGTAACACTGTAGCGCCACGGGCGTCAAGTTAGCTGGGCAGGTTACTCACTGGGACAGGAAAATGTCATCATTTTGACTTCCCAGCATATTTCTGAATATATCTATAGATAGATTGTTGTTAGCAAGTTGGAGAGTGCATGATGCATGCAGAAACTTAAATGACATTTCGTATACGTTTTTGCTCGAACTCACAAAGGGCATCCTCTACAGAAAAAACCGTTAAGTGGATAACCAATGTTATTACATATTTTACATAGATCCTCATTCATAGCATTTCGTTAAGTCGCCTGTGGGAACATTGGTATGTGCGGGCCACCAATGTGGTTAAACAATATTATATTTCGCTATGATTAAAATTCCTACTTCCTCCATCCATGGGAGTGATGTAGCGACTATCGTGGATGTGCGGTTAAAAGGTGTTCAGATTTTTAGTGTAGACAGGGCCGTTTAAACCATCATAAGAATTTAGCTCCTCAGATTTTCTTTTCCCTCGGACAATGATATCCTTAATTGGTGAATCCCTCTAATTAGTTGTGATTAGATATGTTAAGATAACCGTAGGACAAATAGTCATATGCTTACTTTCTGTTTCACACATCCATTTCTATTTTAGGCAATTGTGGGATCATTTCATATTTGAACATGTTCTATCAAATCTTTGTCCATAAGTAAAGACGTAGACAGGGTTTTAGTAAAATTAGTATGTATGCACAATGACGGTGGGGCGAATGCTGCAAGGCAAAATGTCCATTGACGTAATTCGAAGTGGGGTAGGGCTGGTAACATAACCTTCATCCGGGAAATCAGAGCTTATGCGCCAGCTTCATATTTATTCTTTACTTACCTCGTCAAATTACACTCCAAGCAAAAAGATTGGATATTAATGATTGGCGGGAAGTATTGATTCTGGTAATATTTTTGACAAATCGTGTAATAACATTGCACATAATTTCACCAAATGACGAAGACTGGATCCATAAATCATGGCTTTATTGCAATCTAACGCCAATGATCTCTTCTATGATGGGGGTGGGGGTGGGGGCAGGGGTGGGGGGGGGGGGGGCAGGAGAAATGTCTCGATCAATGGCGAGATTTTTCTGGAAGTGGAACAGCGAAAAGCAGCCCATGCGTTGATGGGATGTTTCGTTGAGGGGACCTGCTTCAAGTTCAAGCAGAGAGGGGAGTTTTTTTCACACCCCCTCTTCCAGTAAAGAGAAGGATGAGAAGCATGCCAGACAGACTTAAAAAGCTTCTTCCTTCCCTTTCCTCTCTTTTTCCCCTTGCCCCTCAACCAAAGTCAACAGTACTGACTCCTGCCTCGTCCTGTTCCGTCTCCCAGGGCCCTGTACCACAGAGATCGCAGTGGACCATCGCGGCGCGCAGCAACAAGTGGTCGATACGTTCCCAACGCCTACCTCCACCAACTTCTCGGGTCGCCCGCCTCGACAGCCAGGGTGCTGGCACAGCGGCCAGCCTTATCTGATCGCTCGAGTAATCCTCCCAAAATTGTGCTGGCTTTGTGGGGATAACCGAGCAAACCAGGCCCATGATCGACAACGCCTCCGACGTCCATTTTGGATGTCGGACTTGGAATTACATGGATTTCTCGCGCGAGACGAATGGAAAATAAGCCCTGGTATTAGTTGTTTTTCTTCCTGAAAAAGACAGATGGAACGTCCCCAACCAAGTTCAGAGTACTCTTTTCCCATAGACTAGCTGGTGATAGATCAGCAAAGCTCGACTATCAAGTATCCTGATGTATGCATCAGCTAAAGATCTCCTATGTTTTATTGCTAGGATGGTGTTTCTGATATTTTCCTCTTGAAATAAATTTGAGAGAACAGATGACTGTCATATGTAGGCCCAAGCGAGCACGGACAAAATACTCAACGTTTGTTTGGTTTGAGTTTAAAAATGTTTTATGCATAGATATTGCATGTGAAAATGCCATTCTCAGTCACAATTGAAAGTCTCACACATATAAGCTAACGCGTTTATAAAAAGAACTAAAAATTGTGACAGATCTAAATTGCCTCTTTGTTACAGCTGCATTCTCAGCTATTACCACAAGAAAGGTCTATTCATATAATGACTTATAAGACTGAAATTGTCAATATTTTGGCTGTTAGATTATATATGTTTACACAAGAATTTGAAGTCGAATCGGATGAGAATAAACGGCCATCCGTGAAGATAAGGGAAGCCACCACTGGAAAGGATTTCGGCTGGTTTCCGAAATATAAATGTGTGCTTTTATGAAGGCTTCTAGCAAAATAAACCAGAGAAAATCCTCTAAACTTTTGGTCAAATGACTTTTAGACGGGTTGGAAAAGAATGGAATAAAAAGGTAGAAAATCGTTTGTTTTGACAGATGTTATAAAGTGAGTGCAGCATTTAAAAACAGAGCCATACATAGTATATGTATGGCACTGTTAAAACTAATAAGAATACAGTCCAATTTCTCCCATATGTCCCCTTTTCATTATGATGTCCTAACCGGCAAAAATGTTAATACGTGACACTTTTGAAAACCAAACCACTGCGCATGGACCTTGGACAGCAACAAGAGTCACAAGCTAATAGAGTGTAGGCCTACATTAGATTCATTCGTCAAATGGTCCGGGGTAGTGATAGAAGAAAGCCAAGACACTCCTTCAAACTATCGAATGAAAAGCTATGTCTGCAGAACAGTACCGGTATAAAGGAATTTTCTCCTCGGCTGTTGCCACATTACGCGGCCCATCTAAAATCTAGGGAATATATGCGAGTGTGCTGAACACGGTAGAAGTAAAATGGAAGCCATGCCTTCCACCCTATTGCTTGTCTGTCGAGCATGCCAGGGTAACTACCAGGGCTAACCTGCCCAATTGTGTGTCTCTCTAGCACCTCTGACACGGTTACTAACTACTTTCATAGAGATTATCTGATGGGAAAATGGTTTTACACCAACTATTGGTTGTACCAATTAAGTATAATTGAAGGCACACATTTATTATTAAATTATAAAATGATTTCCAGAATGTCGTATACATATTCGCATCTAAGTAGGTACGAAAGTTGAACCTTTCCAAGACCATTAACGAAAGGAAACACGAATTACTATAGGTGAAATCTGAAATACCGTTACTGGATAGCCTAAAAACGAAAAGGATTTAGATAATAGTAGTAAAAAGCTATGCATTATTTAACCATGTTTGGTACCGGGAATGCCTTTTTAAGTATACATAAAAAGGTGTATAGATAATAAAATAAGCTTTCAACTGTGTATTTATGGGGGTTTAACCTTCTCCCCAAATGGGTTTCCCTGTTCATAGCTTGAACCTCAAATAGTTGCAGGGAAATGGGAGATTCTTGTGGGGGACCATATTAAATCATCTACATCTGAACATAATATAAAGCTGTCATGCAACACCTATATGTGATGTGTTACAGTCAAATGAGTCACAAGCAACAAAGTTGATATTTTTGAAAATAATTTATTCACAAGATCTCGGTGTAGGAATGTTCTCATGTTTGAGATATCTAGTGCTTAAGTCATACATGTAGGCCTACAAAGTCTCAAGGCAGGTAATTGTTTTTTGTTTTAAGATTTTTATTCAGCTACGACATTTTGCACGAATATATACAATAATTCTCAGTGCGTGCTGAGTTTAGAAAAAATGTTAGGAAAATAACAGACAAGTGAAGTAATAATATCATATAATATATAGTAACATCATAGTAATGACATGAGATTTAAAAACACACACCCAGGGCAGTGTCCATTTTCATGACAGTCCTTGGAAAATTAACTATATCCATGCAATTTAAAGGTCACCCTATACAGTATATTTTAGCTACTTTACTTGTAATTGCCCAACGAACTATTGAAAACTTTTTTTCAAAAATAAAAATATAGAAATACTTATTAGCTGTCCTAATTAGGACCATCATTAGAATCTGCTTGATCTCATCTTTTCCAAAATGATGGTATCCCAAAAAACATTTTTGGGGGACTTGTGACTCGTTTCCCAGTTGACACATCACATATACATTCCAATATTCCAGCATATCAAGTATTCTTTTCCAAATTTCCAAAACTATTATCAGGTTACCAAACAAACAAAGGAAAGGAAAATGATCATTTTGAACACTTAGGAACTAATTCAGTTTAAGAGGTTGCCAAAAACCAATGATTTGAGATTTCGATGGCAATGGAGTTGATAGCCCTAATCAAAAGCGTCGTTGAGGTAATTCCCCTTGACAATGACAGAGAACGTCTTCTACCATTTCTACTGTTGAGAGGTTTCCAATTCTGTTGCCAGTAATATTTAATGCTTCAGCAATACATTAATTACTCATCTGATTGGCAGCGTGTTATGTGAATGTTCCAAGAGATTTCGCGAAAATGGCCCATTCACAGTCCAGACTATAATACTGCATACATAACCATGGTTTCAATACGGAATCTAATCCTTTAAATGACCATTCTTGGTAGCGTTATATAGCACAGATGACCCCGTTGCTTGATGAATGCCTCCTAGCTGACAGTGTTAGAATAATTTGAAACCCACTCAATGCTCCAATGTAGGTATATATATGTCCTGGCAGCAGTAGATAGAACCAGACCCGCCTTCAATGACATATTACATAAGCATCGCACTAAGCTCATGCATCTTTCATTGTTCTGCTTATTCACCGAATCAACCATCCCATACCGAGGGAATTCTGTATGCATCACTCCATCATAATGAGGAAACCTATACCCCAACAGCTGGGTCTGTAATCAAGTCCTACAGTAACTAAAGTCTTTAAGAGTGATTTCAACTTTCTATCCTAGAACCATGCCATTGTAAATTGGCGGCTTCCGTTTTGGAATGAAACCTATTTCATACGGCTAATCGGGTGATCTCGTCGATTGTTGTTGAAGTCAAAGTTTTAATTTTCATAGAGTTGGCTTCAGGTGTGTACATCATGTTAGTAGCAAGCTATAAGATACTGCATAGTTCTAGGCTGCAATACAAGTTGTGGTATACAGAATGGTCAACTACCATAAATGTTCCTTTTCTTTTGGTTATTACCAAATTTCCCTGTTCTACTACACATCAATATTGCGTTTATCCATACAATGTTTGCATTTTGATAATGTAAAACGCTCTAAAAGAATAATCGACATAAATTGCACAGTAGTAGTGTTATTAGAGGCGCTCTGAATCGTAGTAAACATCAATGCAATGTGCGGTTAACTGCATGAAAGTGGACACAGCATACTCGCCGATTGTGAATGGGACGGGGATATGTCACTTAATTGTCCTTTTTTGCCCATGCTTCTTTCAGTATTTTGATGGTTATCACATCCTTGGGTAACATGTAATTCCTAACGTACTTCAGGTAATCAATCTTAGTTCTTTTTCTTTCATGTCAGAGAAGTTTATGTTGGGGTTTTAAGTGAAATCACATGAAAAATGTGATATTGCATAAATACAAGATGAGCTTTCTAGCTCAGTTAAAATGCATTCAAATATACCGATTTGCTGAGTCACAGTCACTCATTATAAATCAACATTTGGCCCATAATACAATTATTAACTTATCCTCACAGAATGGTAGGTCCCTACTCTCAATTTCTCACTCTCCCTTCCTACTCGACTTCTGCCATTTCTTCTGTCAAAAGAAATGTTATACATTTTTAAGTAGTGTTCTCAGATGTTGCTGACAGAAAGTTGTAAACAGGTATTTTGTTAATAATGCATCCAATAATTACTGGAGAGCAAATCACATGAAGAAGTATCATCTCAACTACGTGCAATGAAAATCATTTCATTCGAAAATAAACCAAGGGATATCTACTACAGTCGTAAGACAATTCATTCTCATTCTACCGTGAATCCAATAAAGTAATTTGGCTTATTGGTTACTGACTAAAACAAGTAGATGAACATTTCCATTTCTTACGAATCAGTAGTGGGGCAGTAGATTGCTGTATACCGAGAAGGCCGAAGATTTAATCGATGTAGACATTAATAAGGTCGTAATAAAGTTGATTATAACTCAAGACTTTCGGGGTAGCTTTCCCTTCTTCAGGAGTGGTATATCATTTCTTACGAAGTAAAGGCTAGCTTGATATAAATACAAATCAAAGTCACGCGTGGTATTTGATATATCTGAAGTGAAATCGCAGTAAAATACCAGGTATATTCTTGCAATTATCATTTACTAAATAGTTCATGAATAACTTACCTAAATTACGGGGACAATCACAATTGCTTTAACAGGAAACTAGATTCATGAACCAAGCGCCATAAACAAACCCACAATAAACCACAACTTTACCGATTGAACATTTCAAGCTGCCACACTGAGTACAAACAAGAGTACCGTCTTAATATGATATAGGGACACATATTCAAATGCATGTTCGGGTCAATACGGACATTAGGAGAGAATGAACTCAAACATCGCATGGCGAGCATCTATATGAGTCTGCTCCGCCATGAAAAGCTAAATTGACACAGACAAATCGTGAATCGTGCACAATGACCCGAAGCACGCACCATTTGTGCAGGCTACAAAGCAGGCCCGTTTGGCTTCGTGTCGGACACATTGGAGTACTCGGGCGAGACTGCCGTGTGTTTAGGTTATAGTTTAGTTACTGCAAAGCAATAGCATCCTCGCTCGCTCGTGTGTTTAACAATGGTAAGTTTAATCCCTATTGGTTACGCGTCATTGGTTGGGGAGTAGTTCTGGTTTGCCTTCATTGTAAATCCCACCATCGCCTCCTTCTTGAGATGTCGCTCTCTTTTTTATCTGATGGTTGTACTTCTTGACATAGTTTATCAAGAATATGGGGATTAAAAGGCCTTCCTTGGCATCCAGCATCGAACCATACTGAATGTACCTAAATTAATAGTGCACAAATCAGTAAGAATATTAATGTATCCGGATTCCATGCTTCATCATAGTACATACTCTTTTCCAAGGTACACTTTTCATATTGTATGCATTTGGCAAGTAGGCAGTCCGTTAATGTCTATTCCTGAAGCATTTGTGTGGAGTCAGCCAATTCATTTGGACAGAGTGTCTCTGGTTTGATTTTCCTTGTAGAAATCCAAGACTTCCATTAATTCATCATCCGATCATATTTGATATCCTACATAGGGAATGTACTAGTACGGAATTCAACGTTCCCGAATAAATGTACAAATGTATGATAATAGAACTAGTATATTGATTAACAATGCATACTTGCAATGGGGAAATTGCAATGTTTTTTTATCTTCGGATCTGTACTATGAAACGTATATTGGACCAGAATTTGAACTTGGAATAATAAAAAGTCCATTGATGATAACAGCATAAGCACAGGCGTCACGATACATTCCGAAGATGTTTCACCCGGACTCAGTCAGGTTATAGGCTGCATGTATTGAGAACCATTCGCATCTACTACGGTAGCTAAATAACAGTATTTAGCATGTTGATCACACATGTGGGATGAGGAGGGTTAAACCTCTGACATAATATTTTCCTCACTAATGTTCTAGGATCATTGGAGGATAAATGGCCGCAACTGAAATAAATGTTAATTTGAAAGGGAGGGATAGCAGGTTGAATAGTTGGTCTTGATCAATTGAGGCATCACACTTATTTAGGCCTCAATGTGTTCACCTGTGCGTGGTACTATATCATTGTATGTACGGCGCTTGATGCATAATTCGGGACACCGAGTTATGTGCAGCTATTATAATGGTTAGGGCCTCGGCTAATGCACGTGCATGAATCGTGTACATGCAATGCGTGAGGACACACTGGACGCAGCATGCCACGCGGAAATGAACCCAAGCACATTGCATATTCGGATTGGGGACACAGTATAAGGCTAATTGTTCGCTCATAATCATTTTTCATATCGATTATTAATATCATTCTGAGTTTGTAGAAGTAGTTATACCGAGCCTTGCCTTTATCGACTGGACCAGAAAATGGACAAGACCTTTTCACAATTTGATTAGATTCACAGATTTAATTTCATGGCCAGTTATATAGGCAACCTGTGTGGCTTCAGGTAGACGTGTGGCATTGTAAATGGCAAGTTACCCAGTGAAATAATCTGAAGTTAGCCACGAATCTCTAGCGTTGGCCTACTGTTACAGTTCTATCAAACGTTTTGATTATTTATTCTCTTTTCCTATACTACTCACTTAATATAGCCTTTGTGAGCGGTAGTAGTATATGGAAATGCACCCATTAAGGAGGCATCATACTTTACCAGATTCCTATATTGTAATTCCTATCATGGATATTTGAATACCACATGTTGCTCATTCTGTGCTAAAATGCCTCGCGTCAAATACCATGTAAACATAATGGACGCCTGCTTGCTATTATTTATAGTAGGCTCCATCAGCCCAAGTTGGTGCACAATTATAGTCGTTATGTTAATCGGACAATTTTACCTCTCCACCGCCAGTAGGCAAATTTATATGCCACTTTGAACTTGCGAATTAGGCGAATCAATGTCAGGGGATTGGATCCTTTCGAAGAGGCATTTTATGGCCTGTTGCTCGTGTATCTATAAAGGGCTAATTTACTGATAAGGGGCTACACATATGGCGCGGTATTAGTGAGAGAAGAATGATTTAAATGCTAGAATCTCTAAACGCTTTCGGCTCGAACAAGTCTTCTGTTACATTGACAACGTTCACTTTAACAATCAATACTCATTGTGTAAGGACTGGATCTACATAAGGTAGGGGGAATAGAAGCAATCAATCAAAGTGGGAAATTGTAGTATTAATTCTGTGAAAATGTCAAAACAATGCCATTATAATTCACTTCAGTGGTGTTCCCCACAGCTCCCTTTATTAAACTATAGTAACATCCACAATTAATCACATAACATAGTAAGATACTTCAAAGATACGTCATGGTTATGTAGGCGTAAACGTGTTGCATGAAATAGTCAAGTGCCAGTTGCCACTAGGTTCATATGTTTACGAATTTAGCACAAATTTGAACTATATGTTAGATTATGTCTGGACCCCATGAGCATAGAGCATTATGTTCATGAAACCTTATTTCCATATCAATATAACATACAGAGTATAGTACAACTACATGTGGGAAAAGGTACAGATATCTGCCACAAAAGCTCTTCCGAAGGTACATTAACTAGCAGGTAATAACTTACAATGGATAGGTATACTGACAAATAAACATCTATAGGCGAGAGCATATTGGGTGCTTTTCTCATGCTGTGGTGATTGATTTTGAATGTAAGAAATCATTCAAAGAACGACAAGTAATCAAGTAAGTCGGATGGAATTTTTGCTCCAGTGGTTATGGCGTTACATGCCATGCACATTGTTCATACAATGAATTGGTGTGTTTTTGAAAAATCAAAGAATTAAGTAAATTAGTGTATTTTGAACAAGAACGGAATGGAGTGTTCCAATCATAGTAGTTTGGCAGACTGACAGACCTTCCCAGATATGACAGTTGGAGAGGAAATGGTGTGCTTCTTTTACGAATCTAATCTAATTATAGCTGGTTACATCACACCACCTGCACAGTGCGTTTCAGAGTTATAAAGGTCTGTTATATAAAATAAAATATTATACACATATTATACGCATCGCCCATTACTTTCTAAGGGTGGCATCAGTACTTCTGACGTGTCCAAAATATTTTAGGTTTCTTTGGTTGTCATCTTTTAGAGTTGTCGTTCCAGAGTTGTTGTTATTCAAAGTTTTTAAACAGGCTTAGGTATGTTACAATAGTAATAGTCTCAGTATAAGTCCTGACTATTAAAAAATAGTTATCAATGTACAAGTTAGGAGACATAGGCGCATATGATATACACGTATTACCATCAAACCACTTTTGGTTTAAGAGACGAAATCCATCCTCAGACTTCAATAGAAAAAGTTTTGTTATATAATTACATAAAATCTCATTTCAAGACTAGTTACAGCCATATGCGATGTGTTCTAGAACAATTATTCTAATGTCGCAAAAATTGATTTTTGACATTTGAGAAGATGAAATCAAGCGGATTCCAACGAGGTTAACCTTTCAGAAATTTGATAAATAATTCATACAGTAAATGAACATTACCTAATTTACGCTATTTCTGGGTGGCAATTCATTGGTATAATAGTCCAATACAGTCACATAGGATGTCCTTGCAAATGCATGAATTCATGAGTATTGAGTACAGTCATGAAATTTGATACAATATACGACGAAAAGCTCTAATCACCCGAGAAACCCGAGAAATCAGAGCATTCCTACAATTATAGTTCTTGTGCGAGTTTAGACTCAGTTATCTGCTACACATCATATATAAAGCTACTGACTAGACGAAATTCTTGAGGAGGTGTGGCTTGGTTTGATGCTTACACATCCACTTCGTTGTCGTTTCAGAGCTTGGTTCTGCTTGTGCACTGCCATTACCTGCCTTCGTCTTATTTCCCTTTATTGTATTTATTTGCGTCATTTAGTTCCGCGACAATATATATGTTTTGGTCCCGTAAAAGGTAACGAGACTAGTTGTTATTGAGAAGAGCCTAATGGTGCTAAATGAAACATTTCTAACATTTGCTTCCCATTGTGTATTTTCAGATTGAAGGATGGCGCCGTCATATGAAAGGTAAAATATAAGTTTATATGTTCCTAACCACGACAACTGGTATTTCCAAATGTGTTCGGTATGCTTGGAAAACTGTGTCTATAGATATACATTTACACGGTCGTGTTCGTGAATAGGTTAACAAAAAAAACTAAAATAAGTAAGCAAATGTTCGCGCTTCCAAATATTCACGTTAAGAGCTGACCAGTAACCCCTTTTCCACAGGACCTTTCAACGCGTGCACGCTGTGACATTATCTAACCGTAACGAAGCTCTCAGCCAGGTTAAGATGAGCGAATGTCAACGCTTTGTTGTGACCTTGTGATTACGTAAAAGGCAGTTCTTAAACTCCTCTTAAGTAAACCGATCAATAAACATCCCGGGATGCCTCTTATGGTTCCATATTTCATATCCGTTGCTGCGACATAGAGAACAATAAAGCACCGGGAATCATCGATCTCTACATAACCAATGTTGGAAAGTCGTATATTGTGGCATAGCCCCTGTATACGCATAATGTCAGCCTAATCCTTGTAATAACTCTGGATTTACTGTTATCACTACTCCCACGTTTTATTATCATGGTGCAAATCTTTGTTGTTTACAGCACATTTAGATCTAGTTGAGGTTATACAACATTTATAATTTTCATATTAAATTCAGGTGTCCTTCGAAACATCTCATTAGTAAGATGTGACCACGACTGTTAATATGTAGCACATAAAAGAAAAGATGACAAGATGAGATAAAAAAAAAACCAAGCACAGAACAGTGTATTTTATCGCTTATTTTTCCGCTGGTTTTCAACAACGATTAATTAATAGTCCGAAGGTTAATTAATACTACCCAAAGTAAGGTTTCTGGGGTCAAATTTGATCTATCCTGAGCGTAGTATCACAAGGAGCATGTGAAACAAAACCAACTACTTTTCCTTGATATAGTCATACACATATTTGGCTGTATCTTTGAATAAATAAATGAGGGACTCCCAAACGTAAAAGAAATGATTACCCCAAACTCGAAAAACTGGTCAAAAGTCTATTTTCGTTCCACAGCGCCAAGTCATGGTGTGGGCCCAAGGTATCTTGTTTTGATGTGTTCTGATGCATCGAGACATTATCCAATATGTTGAGATCACATCCGTGCTCACAAAAGGTGAGGTAATGGACTAGACCTGCTAATTGCATTACTTTTAGCATCTGCCTCGGGGACCAAGATTGTGCTTTGGTTCTATATATAAGTATATCATCATACATGTATGCACACGGCCTACTTCTGCGCGGTGCGAATACCTTGTTGCATAATTAAAATGCGACCCATAAGCTGATTATTTCAGCATAAGGTACAAACAATAGGTGCTACAAACAATAGGTGCTACCAATTACAATGAATATATATACACCAGTTAACATGTATGTATTATGTTGTTGGATAGGCTACCATATGTTCCACATCAAACTTAACTGGTGGTAAAAGGACGTAACCAACTTACTCGCTCAGTAAAATCTGAGACGATGTTAATGTTCATCAGAATGGGAGACAATAGATACGGTAGCCTAGTGTAGGTTATGTGATGTGTTAACCCTCCGAATGGTAGTTTGGTTAGATTCAGTGTCTCTGAAGAAGCAGGAAAATGGCGACATCGGTGACAGACGGCAAGGATTTTTGTAATAAATGATTCTAGTTCATAAAAAGAAAGCGAATTATAAATATTCCAAATAATGTGAACCCTTATAGAATATTTGACAGCCTCTATAAAGAAATCTCGAATTTTTGTTAACAGTTTTGATATTAAACAAGATTTATGATGAGGATTTGAAAATCCAAGTAATAGGGGGAGCATGCAGATATAGCCAATAGAATAGGTTCAAAATACCAGTAGGTGTTATTATTAACTAATATATAAATGTTCTAGCTGTGTGTAACTATTCACAAAACACTGGTGACTTTTGCTGCATGTCCTTCACAAGTGCCGAAGCCGTCGCATATATATATGCACATTGAGAGTTTAGTTCTATATTTATGCCATGATATATATTTAAGCCTTAATTGATCATTTTTCCCCTTTTATTTACGATTCGCAAACCTCCGACTCGGCAAAAGCAGGCGCCTTGAACGTTGTGTCATGTAAGAGCGTCATTGAAAAAAGCATTAATGTTTAACTAAATTTACGTACCAAATCAGAAGCGCGCAGTAATTTGCGGTATTCGAAAAGCGGATTCCGCTAGTGACATCTACCAATGCATAATGTAATTATATTAAGCTGGCCCTGTGTGGCTCTGATACGCCCACCTCTCATGGCATAATAGTAGGTATTTCATATTTGATATGCTTTCGACAGACGACGCATGAAAACACCTGGCAACAGCTATTTTAATTTGAATTAATTGTAAATTATCTATGGCCTTCAAGGAAATAATAGTACACATATATCATAGTATATCGAAGAACAGAAATTAGAAAGGTGTAGTAAAGGAATCTCTGGGATGACTGTCCTCCTGACATGTTGTCAATGCCAGAACCACTGCCACTTTTTCATGCACTACTAGCGTGTGTGCATGAGCTTGTTGCGTGGGGAATTGACATCTAATGTAGGAATTCCTAGGGTGGGAAAGTTTCCGCATGCATCATTAACTAGCATGAGCAGTGATAGATAATGAGGCCAATATTTTATTTAGCCATAAACCTACAGCGTTTAGTCACAGTGCTATAAGATGTGTTGATAATGTATTCTCTGTTCCTATACTCTGACTGAGGTTAGGTGTTGCGGTAGGTAGTAGTATATGGAGATGAACCCATGAAGGAGGCATAATCCTTTGAGGGACTTCTGACAACATCTAGGCGTTAAAGCTTTATTTTCTGCTATCACGACAAAGAATTCTTACCCAATTTGCACTTATTATGACTTCTAAGGCTAAATTTATCAATATTCTGCTGCTGTTATATACTCATACAAGAAGTTTAAGTTGAATCGTCAGAGAGATAACATTCACTAACGATTTCGGCGGGTCTCCTAAATATAATCTTGAATGTCTATGAAGCCCTGTTGCAGAAGCAACCTAACAGAATTCTTCAATTGTTTTTGTCGAATGACTTTGAGATTAGATTGGTTCGAAAAGAATGGAACAAAAAGGAGAAGATCTTTAGTTTTGATCGATGTTTAAGTTAACTGAGGGTTACGCTTTGAATGATAAAGCTTCACAGACTGATGTCCTTGGAATGAAGGCATCGAACTGGGTTTAAACCAAGAAGTTGTATCTGCACAATACATTACGTCTACAGATTAAAGATAAGAACATGTATAGTATAGTCGCGATATAGGCAAAACTCATCAAAGCATATCTACACGCATATATAATCTATACTATTATGACACATGAATGTCATTCCTCTATTTGCTGGAATTAAATAATAGTGATTAATGCATATACATTAGTACAGGAGTTCTTTGTTATTTCCTGATGCGGTCCAGTATCACCACAAGAGGTGTTGCCTAGAGAGCGGCGACCCACATACAGTTTTAAATGGAAAGGATATCTGTCCCTCCATTCAGAAATATTAAAGCTGCATTCTCAGCTATTACGACCAAAAATATCTTACAAAAATGTATTCGTATTATGATTTATAGGACTGAATTGATCAATACTCTGCTGCTATTATAATATGTTTATACACGAATTTGAAATCGAATCGGCCGAGAGAAAACGGCCACCGGGGAGCGGTAATAAGTGAAGCCACCACATGAAAGGATTTTGGCGGGCCTCCTAAATATAAATGTGAACTTTTATGAAGCCCTGTAGCAAAATAACAACTGGACAAAATCCGCCAACATGTTCGTCAAATGAATTTGAGATTGAAATAAAACAGAACAAGAAGTAGAAAATCTTCAGCCTTGCCCGATGTTAACTGAGAGCGCAACTTTAAGAGACGCGGGGTGTATCGGTGTTTTGGGACAAAAATGCTAAATGCTGTCCCTAGATTGGCGAATGTAGGACAGCACTTGTCTGAAGAATCACATTTTCATGGATATTAATCATCCCTTTGTTCTCCATGATGAAATACAATCTGTTTCACATTAAGCTAGATTGGAATGCATACCGACAACTAACGATCAAAGTGTCAATCTTTATTGTGCACTTAACACTGTCCACACCTTGAATCCTGTGCCCACATTAAGTGTTGACAAGACTCATTACCATCTAACAGCTCTATGTTTCATAACACAGGAAAATCAATGCATCTCCCCTCATCAATAATATCACATGGACTTCAACCTCATCGCTCCCCCGCAATTTAAAAGAACAATCTCTTATATGAGGCCACCAAGGTAATATATCCCCCATGAATATTTTCATGTGGGTACTTGGGAGAATCGCATTTTTATGAAGCACACGGGGTTTGTTATATAAAGCCTAATGCCTGGTAATGGTAGTATAATGGGGCTGTGGGAGGGCTTTTACTTAGACCGGTTACTTGTAGGCTTTGGTTGCTAGGGGAATAATAGCAGGACTAACTCTCTGGCGATAGAAGGCTGCAGAGTGTCATTTACAGCCTTGTTGGGGGGCATTCCGGCTATACTTTAGATATGATACTTAATCTAAGGGTTTTGTTCGTCTATGTCAACATCAATGATCTACTAATAGATGGGATCTAAGCGTCAGAAGGAGTATCCTTGTTGGGCAGAATCTTAATCGTTATAATGGATTGAATTGCCATGCCAGATCGTCATTGTAAAAGCGCTTTGGTTTCTTTAAAAATCTCTCTGTCGTTTCATAAAATTACTATGGAACAAGGCAATGTGATCGTTTTTACGTTCGCTATAATAATATTTGCTATGCCATTCCATAAAAATCCATTATGGCCCGTTTTGTAGTCTACAATATATATATAAGACCGAACTTTCGCTGAAGCTTATATGTTGGATATAATGGTCGGTCACCTATACATGTATATATTTCCATAAGGTTCAAAGTAAGGATTTGGAAAGGTTATTGGAACTCGCGGTCCACAGGGCAAGATGCATTGATCAAACCAAAGAAAGAAGCTGAATTTTCCTTCAACATTCATTTCGGTTCTCTATGATTAAAATACATTCCTAAGAATGTGTACATGTGTATAGAAATCTGCCCAGGAATGGTGCATACAGCCTCATAACATTGAATAATGTATGTTTCGAAACAAGTGATTCGATTTGTGATGTAAAACAATTTAAATAGTCACTTTTCATTCTCTCTTTCTAGATTTGACAATGAAACAAAGGCAGGTCCCCAGTCTTACGGCGGAATCAGGGGATTTATTGAAAACACATTGGACAAGTGTCGGAATTCACGCAAATTGGTGCTCTTCGTCGTATTCGTTGCATTATTCCTGGACAACATGCTTCTAACCACTGTTGGTAAGTGTTTTCATCAATGCGAGCTAGCGATAGACCCAGTCAGCAAAACATCCACTTGCACGAACACATGTTTTTCTTGCAGAGATCTTGGAGTTTCGATCATTATCATAATGGGAATGCTATCGATCTTAAGGTAAATTTAAAAAGAAATTTAGTAGTTAATGCAATATTGTGAGGATGTGGCGCAACAACCGTGAAGTCTTTGTGGAAATTACTCCAATATAGCTGTCATCCAATTAGTGATCTTTTATCACAAATAGGAATTAAAATACCACATTGAGGTCTTGTCTTGACCCATTCTTTTCTGGAGTATAATAGAATTTTACTCTCATTTGCTATAATTATAATAAGGAGTCGATAGCTATAGTAGAAATTGAAAAACATTTCTCTTGAAGTGGAAATAACAATTTTCCTGGAGTCTCACATTATGTTATATTGACAATAGATCAATACTTCGTGTTACATCACAAAATTATCAAAAGTGTTCTCAAATAGATAAATAATACAAGCTAGAAAACACAAATTTGATCAATGGATCTTATGTACCGTCTAAGAATCGAATAAAGAAATCTCTCGTTACTGACATGCAAATATTTCTGATAGATGTTGATGACCTTCCTATTGTCGGAGAATTGTCCTCTCGTAGTGATTATGAACAAATAAAAACGTTTTACATAAATGTAAACATACATGTCGTTTTGCTCACAACAATATCTCAGTCACAGATTATTAACGATTCTAAATCTCCCAAAATAATGATAATTTGCATATAGTAATTAGTATTATTTATTTTCTGGCTATTGCCACTAAATATGTCATTGTAATCGTCTCTATGGTTGTAATTTAGAATCTCATAAAAGGCCTCAGGTTGTGATGAAAATAGCCCTTTGTGTAATCCATATCGCGAATAAAATACTTTTTAAATCTAAATCAAAATCAAATCGCTTCAGGAGGAGGAGTATAATATTATTATATTCACATTCAGTAAAACATAGTGGCGTTAGGTGGCAGTGAACAGGAGGAAAGCTAAGTTCGGTGCAGTTACTATAGAAGTCCCAGTATTATTTATTGTATACCTGAAGGTTGGGCTCCTGAGAAGGCCAAGCTATATATATGTGTCCTGATATTACAGTGATGGATACACCACTCCCCATTTTTAGACGATAATAAGCTGTGGTTACTGGATCATTTGAGGGCAAAGAAATTGATCTGACCAAAGAAATCATCATCAGAGGAAAAGAACACAAGGGTTAAAGTGACTGGTCGTGTCTTTAATGTCCCAAACCAAAATGGACCACTACAGACTAATAGATAGCCATATGAAATCAAAAATACCCTTCGCCCTAAAGGGATCTCCCATAAAAGAAAGGCAGGGATGCTCGAGATCATCTCTTTTAGAATAAAAATAAACATTTTCTTAATAGTTTTAAAGAATATCTATTATTTCCCACGTTAGCCCTGGTGTGTAGTCATCCACTTTATGTTTACACGACCGGCTGCATTGTTATCATCTGCCCAGACAAAAAAAACGAGGCAATCTTTTTACTGCAGCTTGTTGAGCAAAGAACGCACATTGATCGATTACATAATTTGGGTAGTGCACTAAGAAAATTGACCGTGACAACGACAATATTTCGATGCAGTCACTTAAAGAATGTTGTTTCTGAGGTGGGCTCTGATTGAAGGCACAAAACATGCATGGGTAAAAAAAGACACTGAGACTTTAGAGGGGGTATTTATGATTCAAACAGATGCGGGCGGCGAGGGGCTGCCTTGGATGATGAGGCGTAATACCGCTCTGATGACGTGGTCGAGGGAAGCACTTTAAAAGCGCCATCATTAATCCAAGCGTCCTGATTGGCTCAGTATTGCCTTCCACGCCTATCTATATTCCCGCTCCGCGCGCCCTGATTGGGGATGGTGGCAGTTTGGACGCTGTGCGGGGGGTTGGGGCTTGGCTGGGGGATGGGTCTTTTGGAACCAACGGCAGCCCCGTCTAGACTCATGCCATATATTTGTTAACGCCATTAGAAACGGGAATGATTCTAGTCTTTTTGAAATGACCACTCTCAATCTTCAGGAAGACCGCACTTACTTCTACTACCACATCTGGCACGTCCTGGGAGATTACAATAAAGGTATGAGTGATGCATAGAACACTTTCACTCAACAAGCTTGTGTATGTGATCTCGCGTTTATAAATAGGCTTTCTTCAATATTTCTGTTTTTGAAAAAGGAAAATATCAAGCTATCAAGCCAGATCTGCTTATAGATGGTTTTGAACTATTCCTTACAATAAAAGAAACAATATATCAGCATTTGAAAAAAAATCAGTCCTACCCTTCTCAAAGATGGCCAGGCTGCCCACGTAGAATTCATAGAATTCACACTTAACCACGATTTTTGATATGGTGCCCTTCAGCAACATTGGAAAGGGTGCATTAACTACGCTGCAACGACATGCTTTTAAAACAAATGGAAGACGACTCAATGAAAATGAGAGCATTGGACTAGCTTCTTGTGAGGTGAGTGATGGACAAGCAAATCGATCTAGATCAATGTAATCCCATCGATATTTGCCGGAAGTAGAATCGATGGCTGCAAAGATTGCCTGTGAAGTGTAGGATGAAAAGTAGTCACCTTCAGAAATAACAACAACAAAAATATTCAGACTGAGAGCTTCAACTTTGATCAATAGAAGCATTCCCTGCAAAATGCTACATGTAGAGAAGCAAATAGTCTGTAGGCTGGAATAGACCAATGGACTTGACATGCCGTTGTAGCTATTGTGTATTCAATCTATTAATTAGTATGAATGACTGGATCTAGGTTGTAGCTAAGTGGTCTATCCATAGGTGCAGTCACGAGAGCTATAGTATAGAGTCAACTGTTGAGTTTTCTGCCGTGTGTCTCTATGAGGAATGCTGTGTTGCAAGATGTTATTTAACAGGTTACACATACTGTTATATATACAAGCTCCCTTAGAGAACATTCATTCTTTTGGCCAATGTACGTCCTACTTCATCACAATCAGCGCATGGGTCATTCTATCGATTTCTGTTAAAACAAGCAGGTGAAAATAGAGGCGCCATCAACATCAGTTTTCTCCCATAAAAGTGACGGCATCACTCTCAGCTCATACACATTTCATGTTAGTTCTGGGCTAAACACAAATTCTCCCTCAATCAATCGATTGGAAATAACACAACGGGTGACTGAAACTGTGTCAACATCAAGCAAATGAAATGTTTCTATTTGTTTATGTTGTTATAGACCAGACGACTTTGCCAACCCCATGCAAATACCTATTGTTCTGTTGTTCTCATTGTCCAGCAACTTCACTTTATTTACGCTCAGCAATTGATGTGTTAGGATTTGTTTTCTTTATTTTTGATGATTATTGTTGTTGTTCTGCCTTTTACTGTAGCTCGCATGCATGTAGGGTGCTAGCACGTGTCACAACAATGTGCAACAAATATGGGAAGCTAAAATCATGCAGATTCTCATGAGTGACTCACTGGGTTAATATTTCTTTTTGTAATGCAATCAATGCACTTGTTTCATACTGCGAGGAGAATAATAGATTATTATTATTATGTAACCATGCTTCGTATGCCTCCGAAGCTATCTTATTTAAAGCTGAATTGTTAGCTAATTAAGGCCTTCAACCAAAAAATATCTTAGCAAATTTACTCTTTGTTTAACCTACAGAACTAAATTTATCAATATGCTGGTGCTTGTTTATACAAGAATGTGAAGTCGAATTGGCCGAGACAAAAAGGGCTGCTACTGAGCGATAATAAGGGAAGCCACCACAAAAAAGGATTCAAAATCCTCCAAAATGTTGGTGAAATGACTTTTAGATGGGTTGGAAAAGAACGCATCAAATAGTAGATGATCTTGTCCCATGTTAACTGAGAATGCAACTGTAAATGAGAAGCAAACCTAGGGTGTGTATGGCGCGAGGGTAGGGGGTGGGGTCTAGCATATTCAGAAACTATTTCGGTATCATGTATAGGCCTATATAAACGAGCTATCAACAAAAACACGCATGCATATGGTCACAACTCAAACAAGCACAAGTTATGACAGCGGTGCTCACATACATAAACCTTATCCTGTAACGATTTGGTGGAGGCGGGGGCCACTCTGACTTAAGCTCATAAAGTCAAGATTGTGGCAATTAAATGTGCTCGCCTCCCACTGATTCATCGCATACTTATTGATCTGACAAACAATAGCACCACGCACTGGAAATAACATGAGTGTTTGTAGGAAATAGAGCTCTTTTGGGAACACATAGGTCCCCGCCCACAACCGTAAATCGCAACCTACGATTATGCAAATGCAAGCATATAGTATTCTTGATAGTATTTCTGGGTGCATTGTTTTAAACATTGCGCGTAAAACTTTAGGTACATGAGTGAATGTATTGAAGATTATATTCAACCAAATTTTCAGTGAAAATCACAGTCTTATCAGAATTTAAATTTGCTGCACAACGTCTGATATGTTTTGATATTTCTAAATGATTTCTAATGGGAGAAAACAAACCCGGTTTCCCCATAGCTTTCAAGATAGTAAACACAGGGCTGACGAATGTAGGACCTATCTGTGATCGTTAGCGTTAGGTGATTCATCGTGTTTATCATCACTTGACCAAGACTGCCAGCTTTCCCGAATACTCAGAAATATCACTATTCTGAACGTACAAGCAACACGTAAACCTAGCATCCATGGGAATACGATATACCCTGAATGGCTATTATAATTTTGTGTTAATCTTGAGTGATAATCAAATCATGGATCCGCAGAACCAAAACAACAAAATTCCTTTTAAACAGCCAGTCAGGGAGATTTTACTCATCCTGAAACTAGTACTAAATTTAGAAAAGCAAAAGAAAGATTGTACTTGTTTTTAAGCAAATAGTTTTGATACAGGTTTGCTGTGTTGTATGTATTCCAGATGACCTATGCAACAGTAACCTGTACCACTAAGGGTGGTGTGAACGCAAACTGTTGGTGGTACATATTCTATTCTCATGCCTTCCACGCAGAGGATTGGTCCCTATGTTGCTACCAAGATTACTCAGCCTAGAACCACTACAAATGTTAATGACCTCCGACAACGAGTATATACTTAGAAGGCAAATTATACCGGACAATTGCAATGGCCGGGACATTCCTTAAGAGAATACTAGAATGTGGTTGACACACTGGTTATTCTCGACAGCTCACTAGACCCTATATGTAATAGGCTGAAGGCATGCAACTGTGTCTCTTCGTAATGTTCAGTCAGTCTGTCTGTCAAGTAAACTGCTTTTCAAATTACAGAAGCTCCTTGATAAATCGTCGTTTGTCAATAGCCTATGACTCTGAGGCGAAAGGCAGGCTGTTTTTGCATTCCAATATAAGACCTCATTGAAGTGAATATGCCAACCTCAAACAGGTTCTGAAGAAAGTAGGAAAAATATATGACTGATTATAAGTAATTATGATTATAACATCATAATTGCGAGTGTCAGAATCATTGCCTGAATTAAGAGTTAGGAGTTATCATTGATTTCCATTTCTAAACAAATGTTTAACAAAGGACGGTGTAAGAAGAAATATTATTTTCACTTGCAATATGGATTCTAATTTTTACTGGCCCTATTTTATTTATTTAACACGAATCAGTGACAGTTAACTGTTTGCAGTTATGTTTTGTTTATAGTTTGTACAATTCATGGTCTGCTGGTTATTTCCGTTTTCCAATGGAAACGATGACAGGGTCCAGTAAAATCTAAATTCCGGACAAACCTTATAGCTATTCTTACTGTGTTGTACCAACGTGGCGATCATCTTGGATTGTTGCTCTCTCTCTATGTTGCTGTCTGTCCCTCTCACTCTGTCTGTCTCCAACCCAACCCCTCTCTCTCTTTCTCCTTCTCCCTTTTAATGTGAATTATACTGTACTGCCTCACTCACTGACACTGATACACTCTCTATCTCATTGGCGATTAGATCGTGAGGTTGTGTTGCTGAGGCCGGTCTACGGATCCATGGAACAAGACTGAGGTGATGCCAAGGTCTTGTTCCAGGACCCTATACTAGGCCCGGCAGGAGCAACACAACCAAATGATCTAATGGCTTTAGTCCCCATTTGTTGGGATGTTACTGTCATCAGTAACATAGGGTCACAACCCTGTCCTAACAAAAAGTCCTTTTGTACAAGCTTAATATTAATCTTAATATTGGTTTGCATCTTATCATCGCTAAAGCTATGTACAGTCATCTCTTTCTATTCATTTCAGTTCCCATCATCCCGAACTTCCTCTTCGCTCTAGAACATCCCAATGAAGGCAAAATAAAGTCGAATGTTAGTAGTACACAACCCCCGGGTGGACCAGATCTAACAACAGCCCAATCTCTAGAGGTCACGACGTGTTATTATCCTGAATCGACGTTGCCCTTCGATGGCAACTATAGTACAGCAAAAATTATGGAGTACTACTCCCCGGAATATGGCTGGCGTAGGAATCAAGTGTGTGTTGATGTTACCCCGACGCGCAGGACTAATTTCGACGGTGTACTGCCGGAAGCGACGACAGAAACCCTGGAGAGTGTACGACGTCGTGAAGATCTGCTGCGCCACAGGGATATCGTGAATGAAAGTGTTTGGGTAGGCTTAATGTTCGCCTCAAAAGCCATCATGCAGTTGATTGCAAACCCGTTTGTTGGTCCCTTAACTAATAAGTAAGTATTATAGTGATTACCCATTATGATTCACTTCATTTTCTGAAGACGCTATAGAAATAGCATTTGAATGTATTCTATACAGGGGCTATTTAAATTTTATTTAATTTTCTCTCAAAAGCTGAATTCTCAGTTATAACAGCAAACCCAATCTTCATACCAAAATGTACTCATTGTTTGACCTATAGGTCGGATGTTATCAATATTAATCGAGAATTTGAAGTAAAAGCTAGGAATTAATAAGTAAATCCATTCAGACGAAATCAAATTATTGACCTTTATGAAGCCCTACAGCAAAAACACCAGGGTAAAATCCACCAAAACTGTGGTCAAATAACTTTTCTGACCGTTTCTGATAGATGTTAGTTGAGAATACAGGTTCGTTCATTTATCTTTCCTCAAGTCATGTTTACTATATGGGGTGGGAGGTGGTGGGTCGGTTGCCTGTTTTGGTTACTATGGAACGAACATAATTCGATACAAAAAACTAACAATCATTAGGAATAAAAGATCGGGCCCACATAAGCAAAATAAAAATAATTCTCCAGGAACATAATCGGGCCCACTAAAACTCTCGAGCACAATTTGCATGCATTGCATGCCTCTTTAGGTAAAAACCCTGTATGTACTCGGCTTTAAATCTCATCGTTCATGTTTACTCTAATGACAATATCCAAGAATAGCCATTTAAACCTATGCTTCCTTATTCTGCCTGAACAATGATTATTGATTTTATTTGATTTGGCAATGCTTTATTAATCGATAAACGATTCAATCGAAGGATATTTCTCCGTCTAGGGAGGTTTACAATCCCACGATTGTCACAATATGTACTCTATAAGAACATAATTTAAATATTACAATACTACAAATTTCCTCTGTGACAAAATATGCCCCTATTCCACATAACACTCTAGGTCCAAACCCTCAGATCAGATAAGAACGGTATGTCAGCGTATACTTCGCTATAATCGGTTTCCTGGCGTATGACTCAACGTTTTAATGGGAATATAATGACATTGTGTGGTCTTAATGGAATTATAATGGCACTTTGCGGTTTGAGGCGAGAGGTTTTCCCTTCGTTTGAAGGGACTCGATCTCTAAACTTTGGGCCTAGACTGATTACACCTGTTAGCATCACCATCAAATCAGCATAGAATTATGATATCTCTGAAGCCAATCCAGAATGTTCATGCCCTAGAAGATCGCGCTTAATTATAGTTCCAACTTGTTCTTAGATTTGATTGATGTGCCTGGATAGGTAACTGATCCTGGTCTTGACATGGTAAACCTTTAATAAGTAATCACAAAATTTACCTCGAACAGGGCGTATATGATACCAAACCCCTGGACTTCTAATTAGCGCTAACCTTAATGAATGCACTAGGTCTGAGACCTATTAACAAGGGGTTAACCATCAGCAGGGTTACCTCCAGTGCGTGGCTAGCACTATGGGTATAATAATATGTATTCGTATGCATAAGCGCATAGAATATTTTATAAAGTGGCATAGAATTTCGGCACATTCAGTCCCTGGTGATGCATTACGCAATATTCCACCTTGCATTGTAAGTTAGCCTTTACACTGGGGCAAGCACAGATAAAACTAATTACATATTTATTATCAGAGAAAGTTAATTATAGAGTTCATCCCTCGCTATGCATATAAAGATACGGCCTGTTATAGAAATTTGTAATATGGAACTCGGAACACAATAACAGTAATTAGCAAACGCACCCGGACTTCGGAGTTACGTGGAAAATGCATAATTTACATATCATAGCGTCTATTTGGTGCGGTCCTTATATATTTGGTTATGATGGTTTTAGTAAAATCATTGTGTAATTCACATTAATTTATCTCAACGTTTGAAGTTAGATGCAACAATTTGGGGGTCGTTTCGCCGCTTAATCATAGAAAAACATCAGGGACATGCCTAATTTATCGATGCATTCCTGCCTGCGTTCTGCAATAATATTATATTTGTGAATGATTGAATATGAAGTGATGAAAAAACACAATTCTTAATCAAGGCTCTGGTAACGCATTTAATTTTAAAGCAGTATTCTCAGCTACCTCGAAATTCTTCCATAAAAACACAAAAACACTTGAAACATTGATACTAGGAATGTTGAGTGAAGAAGTAGCCCCCAAAACCGAAGTAAACACTGTAAATAACCAAGAAAAAGTGAGCTAGTATGAACGATAATAGGTGACTGTAAACAAATCATGATTGCAAATGCCATTTCGGCGTACGCAAAAATGGATTGGGTGGACATCTGTGGGCCCAGACACTAACAAGAACGGAACGAAATCTCCACTAAAAAGTCTCAGATGACTTTAAGATGGGTAGCAAAAGAATGGGGCAAAAGTATCACATTTATTCTATTAACATTAGCGGAAAATGCAGCTTTAAAAATGCAGAATATTACTGTGTGCTCGATGGTCACAATTTATAGAAATGCATGGACGGGGGGGGGGGGGGAGAGAGAGAGAAAGAGAGAGGGAGAGAGAGCCGAGAGAGAGGAAGAGAGAGCGCGAGAGAGCACTTCCAATCAGTCTTAAAATTCCGACTGTTGAGCGCTTGATACATGAAGGACCTGGCCAAAATCAGAGCCACTCTTCTCCCATGAGCCAGACCTCATTTCCATATCCGATCATGCGCAGTTGTCGAGATGCGCAAACAGCTAACATTTTAACATCGATCGGTGCTGCGACCAAAAACGGTAAAAATAGTTGGCGATCAGGAACGACAAACACTGGCGACTAGTACCGACCTTTGTGTGGTCATCCAAAGTCAAGATGGCAGACCCAGTCACCACTCTACCTGGCCGGCGTGTCGCTGGAATGTGGAGAAAGGGGAGGTTATATTTGCAGTGTGGTTGCATTCATACAGTATAGGTTGCAGATAGTCCCCCCTTTGCAAGTTTACTAACTACTATCGGGTAATTATCACGGAGGTGCAACCCATTTTCAGAACGCTGCGCAATTACTCTGGGAACATTTATTGAAATTAATTGAACTGATTTTAAAAGATGTTTGTTGTTTTTAGGCCATTTTAAGATCTGAAGTTCTGAATAGCAATTTCCAATGGAGGCAAATGACAGGGTTAGCAGCAATAAACTGCTTAAACTTGTTACAAAACGGCTTACAACTACAAGCCAAATAAAGGCACTTTGGATTGCCATGGGATTCGAATCCCCCGCAACAGCTGACACTCCATGTTCAAGCTCTCTCAGATCAGGCAAATTAGTATGCAACAAAAAGTGATCAGTAAAAAAACTCCTTTGTCGAACAGTACTTCCACCTCCTCCAACACCCCTTCCACCCCCACCCCCGCCTCCTATACCCACCTCCCATTACCTTTATTATTTTCCGACATTAATAGGTTCCCTTACTGACCGAACTGTAGCTCGGGGGTCGATGGGAAATGAGATCATGATGCTTTGTGACCATTAGCTCAACGTAATTTACCATTATAAAATAACCCTCAAATCCTTTCGTCAATATGTCGACGTGATCCTCTAGAACTTCTCCGCGGATTATGCATGTGCAATGAACCCATTTATCGTAAGTTAAGCTGTGTTGGAAGTACACAAATGGGTTCTTGTACACACAACAGTCCACTGGTACAATATGTAAATATATGCACGTGCAAGGGATTCATACGATGCCAATTATTGTGTATGCTTTGATGAATATTACAACAGAAGGAACGTGAAATGAATATATTGAGGGCCCTAATATTTAAAAATATTTCGAGTATTAATACATTATCCTCATACGGTCATACAGTCCTTCTTTCGAACAGATCCTCATAAGCCAGTCCACCTCCACCCCCACATTTCAACAATTAATGATGAATCCCTGATAAAATCAATTGTTTCTTGTAGTAGTCTCAAGTGTTCACGTACGTACTTGTACAACAATATATCTAAACACCTATGTTTATAATTATGTTGTTTTGAAACTTATTTATTGTAATTTATTGATACGTCAAAGTCAAGTATACAGTCCTAGCTATATAGGTCAAATATAACCAAGTTTATATAGCCTTATATTGTATGTTCAGATCCTCGTACTACATGGAACTGGAATTATGAATTATTGTATAGCATGGCTATAACCAAACTAGTCATAATCAGTTTGTATAATCTGGAACGAGATGTTTTTGTGGCTAGTAGGTGTAATGTTTTGTAATAATTGTAAAGGGAGAAATGCTTTTTTCCCCCACTGTACTAATATTTTAAGGGGTAACAGGAAAGGGAACTTTTGGTTCCATGATTCCTTTCGGGTTTACCCTTCTTTCTTATTCGGGATTCCCTATTTCCTTTTCTATCTACTAACAAACATGTCTGTAGTGGTCCATTTCGGTTTGGGACATTCTTGATAGGGTCAAGTTTCATCCTTGCTTTCACCGGCCAGTGGGCCAGCTGGAATCTCCTCTAATTGACCAAACTAAGCACATGAACTATATCAAAACTCTTGCTTTAAATGCACTTTAAGTCCGAATCTTCACAGTACACGAATGCTATATCCTTTTGTGACATTTTTATGGTAATATTAATGCAGAAAATACTTTTGTTTCAAAAGAGCTCACCTATTAACATGGCAGAAACGAAATGGAAATAGACAGTATTGGAAACTGCTGCAAAACAAATAAGCTCATAACTCCCAAAGTGAAGAACAGACCTCGACATCTGCATTTCACCCACGTGGCTGCAATGATGGGCTTGTATTCAGATGAGAAATGGCATGTTTGTAATGTTCTCAACGCCCTTGCTACCTTGTTTAAAAACGACCCAGGCTTAGTACCTGAGCATATTGTTATGGTTGTTTAAACTCTTCAGGTGCATCAGTGACTATTCGGGATTTTTGTCTTTGTTATTCGCCATGGCATCGGTCCATATTGACAGACACTCGCTTAAGAATGATGAATATTTATCGACATGAGTTTTGCCAACCGCTTCAACACAAATCACACTGACTTAGCCAGACATCACACGATCACACAGTATCTCCATTCTGGCGAAGGAAAATATAGGAAACCACACCTCTTCACCATAGCAAAATGCTATATAGCTCTTAGGAGCAATCCCACCCTCTTTTATACCAGATTTATACTGTCTAAAAAGTTCTTGCCGCAATCATATTTTGTTCACACATAACACTGATCCCATAGGCCGAAATACAACTCCCAATAATTAAGCGCACGTTCTGATGAATATTGACTGTATTATTGTTTTCTTATATAACATAGTCAATTATCATTCGTTATCGATAATTGCCGATGAGTAATGTAACGTGATTTTTAACGTGAACACGAAACTAAAAAAAATGATACATTTGTTAACCTTGCAGAATCGGATACAGCATACCGATGTTCACGGGATTTGTAATTATGTTCATATCTACAATTAGTAAGTAACAAATTCCATATTTAATGCATGTACGCATTTATACATACATGTTGCCTAAACATACGCAGAATATCAATCATCTAAAAGGATATTAATAGACGGGGAGTGCATGCATTGTTTTGCGGGTCCTTTAAATGCTGGGTTGAAATGCCTGACAAGCATTCACGCCAATCGATCATGTCAAACAGGTTTATATTTAGATTTGGCGTGGTCGATATCCTAGGCGCACTAGTATGACAATTTTAAGAGTCAATTTACTCCATGAAGGAGAACAAGCTAAAGTACTTGTAAAAGCAGATGATCAGCTCCAAATAAATGGAATTTCAAAAGTTTGGTTTCATGTAGTCGACAAGGCTACTTCCGGATATCCAAGCCACTTTCGTTTGTAGTTTTTCCCCTTAAATTAAATAGTTTCCTCCAATCAATGTGGAATCTCGAGCTGAAAAATCAGAACCATGACTATCTTTTTAAAGTCACACCGGTAAAATGATAATTTATGTGTTTTTGGTACAGAATATAGTTAATGAATCGACTTCCTCTGTAACATATATCCCAACCAGCTAGCATTGATGTACACGTTTTTCTTCCAACAGTTTTCGCGTTTGGCCAATCTTATACTGTACTATTTGTGGCCAGGACAGTTCAAGGCATTGGTTCAGCATGTTCCAGTGTTTCCGGTAAAGTGTTACACTCATTTTAAGCATAAATTACAGTCCAGAACATTTTACATAGAACTGTTGACAAATGGTATTTGGTCACTTTTGATGATTTGATTTTCTCACGAATCGTTGTATAATACGCAATTAGCTTGAATATACACTGGGCTACATCCAGACAAAATAACGTTCATTATGTTAATACGTAATATTCAGTGAACAGATAGGATTAGTTGACATTGTATTGTGATGAGTAAAGGTATTATAGCTGTTAGATGTAGTTGAGGTTAAAGGAGCCTGTTAGAAGAACTGGCAATCATGCCACATACCTGACTTCTTTTTGTCATGTTTGAAACATTGGCAACTAAATATACTTTTACTACCTATAAAGAAAAGTCTGGACACGGCCTGGAATGACTCTGTATTTGAGATGACCACCCTTTTGTCAACACAATTATCTATATATGGCTAATGAAGAATTACCTTATCTTGTCTTATACCATTATTATATTTGTTTAAATGGAACGGAAGGACATTGGAATGTGTAGTTTTGATACTATCTTATGTGGTTTTACAGGTATGGGTATGCTCGCTGAACGTTTCCCAGATGACAGAGAACGGGGCAATGCAATGGGTATCGCCTTAGGCGGATTAGCTTTGGGCGTACTCGGTAGGTGTCACTCAATGCGTCATTCAGTCCCACTGCATGAAGTAGTCTCAGCAATATCGCATACTGTGCAATTATCTACATATGCTCAGCGTTCTATATATGAGTTAGGGCGTCAGAAAACATAATTGGTGTTCATCAATCACCTCAAATAACACTGATTTAAGTCCAAAAAGAGTTCCAAAATACAGCTCAGATATACCTAGAATTTATCACTTTTCAGCAGAATTTGTAGATCTGCCGAGTATACATTTTCTGACGCGCTCTTCATTGATACCCATTTATTCTTTTCTTAATAAATTTCATTGAATACACTATCACAAAAATACCAGTGATATTCTCAGGCATTCAATTTCAAACGTAGCAAAATAGTTAACAAAAGACTATGGATTTAGCATAATTGGTTTACCTCTCGCCCAATTGTCATCTAGTTCTAATGCTTTCTTTAAAAGTTCATTAGTCAAAGCCCTCTCATTCGAGAATTCACGATCGAAATAGTCAAAAGTCAAATCATGGTCACGACTCCCTCACGAGCTACCATTTTATATTGCAGTGGGGCCCCCTTTTGGTGGAGTTATGTACGAGTTCGTAGGCAAGGAAGCGCCATTTTTAATATTAGCAATTCTCGCTCTCTTTGACGGATGTAAGTATCAATTTCTGTTATAGTTTGGTGTCTTTGTTACTGAGATGAATTTCCGTTATAACAAAATCAATGCAAATTACTTCCCAAACATTCTCAGGGATGTTCGAGCTTGTTCCATTTGTCTCTGGTATAATATTTGATTATATTGTAATCCACTTGAATCCTTGATTTCAGTACTACAACTTACAGTCTTGAAGCCGGGTATACAACCCGAGCAAGAGAAAGGAACGCCTTTACTAGAACTACTTAAAGATCCATACATTCTGTTAGCTTCAGGTAAGGAAGATGTCCACACGCATATATGTATATAGTTTAAAGGTATTTCTTGCTGTAATCAGTACAATCAGTATTTATTTTGGTCAACCTGAGATAACATTTTATTATATATTATTTTTAGACATGCGACTAACATCATCAAATATGATCCATAAATACTTCCGATGTGTCATTTTATTGAAATGCAATATTTCACTTCAAGAAATTAGTTCTTGATAATCATGTCTTTCAGGCTTTTATACTGTACCATCTTCATAAAAGTTATAACTAGGGCTGCCTGTACACCCTCTCTTGTAGACTTTCAGATGTTATCCGGGGTGCCATTAAATACATAATGCGTTCAAAATATGAATTGGAGAGTAGATTAATAATTCTAAGTGGTTCAACAATTCTAATTGTTATAACACATACACATAAATGTTATGACAAAAGACTGTCAGTCATGCAGTGGATATTAATGTACTTGGTATGAGGCACTTTTACAAGCAAGTGGTCTACCACGAGGAGAGCTGGAGATATGACTTACCTTACATCACACACCACTGGTGGCAGCACTGGCATTGCAGCTACCACACATATAATCCTACATATAGTAGGCGTATAGGCCAATGCAAAATGTGACTTTGATTGAATTAAATGTTTATTGAATAAAGGGATCCCACTTTGCATGGATCCATCAAAATGAATGATTACACTGTTTTCTAAGAGAAAAAATTGGTTAGGGATATTACTCCACATTGATGTATGTGCCACATGCTATTTGTATGGGCGGGAGTAGTGTGGTAATTTGCACCAGTTCAACGCGTGTGGTATGACATTGTCATTCCCTCCTCCTCCCCCAAGTACAAAGCTATATACTTATACATAGCAACGTGGGAGTAAAATATAGAACCTAAATTCAAATTTGTATCTATTTCAAAATTAAGCCAATTACATTTAATATCCATATGAAATACGCGTGTCAACTCTGTCGATGTTTTGTTGTGTTGCTATCAATATCTTATCAAAACATTCTCGTTCATACTCTATCCTTAGTGTAAACATTACAGATTATAAACTTAATGTGGGACTCGAGACACTATTGGACTGTCCTAGATGGGTTTTTTTCATAACACACTAGCCGATATGAAAAAAACAAACATCTTGGACAGTGCAATAGTGTCTCATTAGGTTCTATCTATTTATTTATGTCAGGCTCCATCACCTTTGCCAACATGGGGATCGCTATGCTTGAGCCATCATTACCGCTGTGGATGCTGGACACAATGAACGCCCCGAAGTGGCAACAAGGTAAGGAGGCAAATGATAACCTTTGCTTAGTGCAGGAAAAACTGCGAATTCAGTTGTATTTATAATGAGTTAATTCCTATTTCTCCGAGTCTAAAAACACATAGATAATTGACATAAACTATCAAATAAACCATCAAATATCAATACTTTGATGGAAAAAGAACACCACAACCAACAATTGTTCAGTATCTTACTGTTATCTATAGCTTGTCTTGGTACATTGTCTGTATATATGACGTTTTGACCTGGCTTGCGGTCTTCTTCGGGATATCGATGACGAATATCGAATCAAATATAAATAATAATTTCTCTAGATAATTCTATACAATATAATTACAGAAAGTGGTGTATCTTTTCTCCTCTCTTGAATCATTTTCTTATGGTTACCTTTCATTTCATTTTAGGGGCAGCTTTCCTTCCAGCTAGTATATCTTACCTTATTGGTACCAATATATTCGGGCCGTTAGCACACAGAATAGGCAGGTAATCAGAACTCCAACTTGTCCATAAACTTCAACCATAAATGGTAATGGGCAATTCCTCACAATCAATCTGTAACATCAATCTGTAATATAATATATATAACCTATCTTTTATTTGTTAAGGAGATGCCCTTTTGGAATTTAATCCCGGACTTTCAAGAAATACCAAGAGAAAATAATAAAATATGCGTTGTACACAACATCATAGTAGTAAAGTGATAATGACACTTTCGTTGCGTACAGGTTTATATGAAATAGAGTGGTGTGACTGGTACAAGTAACTATACATGATATAACACAATTACATGTATAACCACCCACTCCTTTAACGTGTTAATAGCAGACTTTGCCAATCCGATTTACATAGATCTATACATTTTGTTTATATCATTGACATTTCATGAGCTTATTGGGAAATAATCTTTATTTTCCAGGTGGCTGAGTGCAATGATAGGAATGTTTATAGTCGCCATCTGTCTGTTTTCCGTATGTACCTGGGGTATTTTCTTACTATTGATCTATTATCCATTTTTAAAACTGATATCATTTAATCTAAAGGTAAACGAAATATATCTGATCAGTTCTGCATCTCGACTCGATTAAAGCAAGACAAATTGACTTGAGTGTACACGATAGAAAATGTCTTTCAACTTTTCCCTGCGTATAGGATATATTTAAATTTAAATTCAACCAAGGTTGTCCAGCTCCTTTGCTATTTAAGCACTATATATAAGTGGGCTAGTAGTAACCACTCTATTATCTATACTGAGATTCCAACGACTTTAGTATAACCGCCGAGAAAATATTTGAATATGTGTCTGTTCTTGTTCAACCAATCATACCATAACGTTATATACATGTATCAATCTATTCCAAAGGAATAAAGCTGCAATAGATTTCTTGTCTGACAAAAGGCATGGATTGCACAAGGGATAGGGAAATATCGAATGGATATGTCAACACTATAAGTCCTTCCTAAGGAATTCTGGATCTGTGACTGTGGCACAATCCATTAGGGTCCTGAAGATGTTTGATGGAAGAGTACTTTCTGAACAACTAATCTTCTTAAAGCTTTAGAAAGAACTGCAAACAACCTATAGATAGTTCTGTCGACGTAGTCACAATATAATTCCGTAAAGACTATTAAAACGAACACGTATTGTATCTGCACATATGTTTCGCCTCATAGCTACAGGTATTAATTGTTTGAGTACATATTGAACTATCGAAATCCAGTTGAGAGCGTGACAAACGATTCCCGACCCCCAAAAAACTGCCTTTACGATTTTTATTTTGACAAGTTATCTTTGGATCCTCTGATAATCGCAGTCTAGTTTTTATTTCGTGTTACCTACGGTATATACCCCAATTAATGGATTCATATTATCCCAACCCGTGAAAATCATAGCCCAACATACCTCTTAGTTTTAATATTGATGTAAAATCAGAAGTCTACATTGATTTCCCGAAAGCAGTTGATTTGTTCTGATTCAATTACTTTGCCGATTGTTTCTCTGGACTTTGGCTATACCCAAAGTTACAAACAAATCGCATTACAGTTCTTGTCGGCAGAATGAAGATTATGTTTTGAAATCTGTCAATGTTTAGAATGTGGTTAGCACGCAAGTTACAGTTACATATTTGTTGTTATATGGAAAATGTCAATTATCATGTTTCAGCATGTAAAATGGAAATTGTCTATACGTCATGATTACTTTACATTATATGATTAAATTTTACACACAATGATTTCTCTCTGTCTATCTATCTTTTATTCGTTGACTATAATGCCTTCAAATGGGAATACATACATATTCAGGATTGCCATTAGATGCACGTTTACTAAACTGTAGGCCAAAATGAGGTGGCCAGATTATTTTTTCAATTTAAAAAAAAATGGGGGGAACTTCATTTGGAAGCCCCCGAATACAAAAAAATGTCATCTGAATTTCGCTTGTATACATATAAATGAAATTGATCATTCCTTGGATTTGTTCTTTGGACGATTTGATTTGGAAACAAGCACAATGCTTACTAACTTGTCTCATGTGATCTGATAGCAGTTCTGATGTAGGATGTGGATGATCTACCCATTAAGGAAGGCGAATTAAACATTAGGTTAGGTTAGCTCTAGCTGTATCTCTCGTATTCCAGATACCATTCGCAAGGAATGTTGGCCACCTTATTGTGCCAAATTTTGGACTTGGTTTTTCTATTGGTAAGTTCTCTGATACATAGGGCTTTCCGTCAAACTTTCTGCTCGACGCTTTTCGTCTCTTCATTTTCTCATACACCCACTTTAACGTTTTGACACGTTAAAGATGCATTGCTGTGAGTTTTGTGTCCTGCGTCTACTTGTGCGTCATGTTGTGTCTTTTTCTTGTGTGATAGGGGTCAAATATTTGCTATTTTCCATGCACCTTCGAAACAATTGCACCTCACCTTCCTCCGATCGCACTATACATACCTTTCCCCCATTCACCATTATAATATCAGCCTTCTTGATCCTTTTTAAACACACATCCTGCTCTCCATCACTTCTTCCCTGTGTACTATACCACAGAACCCGATGGCCAGAAAGAGGAACAATGATTCCATGCTTGTTCTCGGATGGGACAAACATGGAGAGGCTGTGTTGGTTGAATCATTGCAGATGCTTTCGGTCATCACCTACACATGTGCCACACTTCCAGCCGAACCCATTTTTCACCACCACCACCACCACTGCCACCACCGCGTGTTGCTGTTGTTTTGACGAGCTTCCTGTTATTTCAGATTCCATTTTGTACGCACTTTACTCATCTGTTCGTTCCCAATGCAGGATGGGGATTCGCTATTGGTGAGTACCATGCGCACACTTTGTGAGTTCCATGCGTGACGTTTGAGGTTCATGCCCAGGATTAAGGATTGCTGTTTATGTGTTAACTGACCTTGCTTTAACTGATTGTATATGCCATTTCATATCCTACCTTTCTATCTATACACCCCTTATACAGAGTTAATATGCCCATTGAGTTATGAGTGATAAATGACTTGAACAAATGACTTGAAAAGACAGCAGGTGACGAAACATCTCGTATGGTTCGCGGAAGAAAATACTTGAAGAGGGACTATTCATGTATATCTTAACCCACGGATTATATTTGAAATGTCAAGGGATGTGTTGAGATTATCTTAAAATCAATTGGACAGGAGATCACATAACAAGTAGGGTCGGGGGCCGTGTCTACCACTGCATTAATTTAGGACGTTTTCCTTTCGGAATTGTCTTCTTAGCGCGATTGAAACAGTTTTTTTGTGCACAACTCATGTCTGTATTTCTTCGTGGGAGGGGGTTTTGGAGCAGATCCTGACCGTACATTTTAAAACCACAATTTAACCAAGATTAAAATGCAAAGTACCCCTTGTGTTTCAGGTATGGTGGACTCCTCTATGATGCCAATCATGGGCTACTTGGTAGACTTGCGGCATGTATCTGTATATGGTAGTGTCTACGCTATTGCTGATGTTGCATTTTGCCTGGGATTTGCTATCGGTAAGCAATGAATTGAATGAAAATTATAATGATTAAAGCTGCAATCCCAGCTAAATCTGGTTTTCTTTTATCCCTAGCGCTGTAGAATGGTAGATTTAGATACCGAAAATGAAGAAGAATTTGCATAAATCCTTTTTCTCATGAATTCTTCACCACAAAATAGAATATATGTTTTTCTTACGAGGATAAGCTGGCAATGCATCTTTAATATACGGAAATGGATAAAGTAATATACTTTAGGAAATATATCACGAATAACTACAGGTATATAAACCACTCCCTCGACGTCTGAGGATAAGGAGGGGGAGGTCTATTTCGTTTAATGAACTTAGGAATTAAACTTATATTAAACAATTTGCTGGCATACATAAAAAGCCCAATCGTTGACAAACATATGAATATTGAGAGGGTGAACAGCAACTGGCAACAATGGAATGGTTCAATATAGGTGAATTCTCATTGGTCCACAGCTGCCCCTCACCTTGGAGACAATGCATAGTAACCGAACTTTGATGCTGTTGGGTTGCCTGGTCCCAATATGGGCACTGCGAGATCAGTTGCATTATATATGTGGTGACTTTGTAAATAACATGTATCCTAGGTCTACAGATGAAATATTTGTTTATATTGATAGGTCCCGCCATGAGTGGAAGCATCGTAAAAGGTGTCGGATTCCGGGGGTAAGTTAGATGCAGAAATGGCATACTCCATATAGGACGGACATTCGTCTTGAAGACTTCGGCTACTGGAAAATTTGACTTAATTGTTCTTATCCAAAACTTTGTGTTAATTTCTCTTTCAATCGGTTTATCTTCTAAATGGCTAGACGTAAGACTCTCTGATGTTTCTTTTGTTATTCTCAATTATGAATGGTTGGTTAACTGGTTTCAATTCCAAAGTCTTTAGTAACAGTTTATATCGTTTGATTTGCTATGAGATATTTAATGGATGTTCAGGATATTGATGGAATTGGATGTCACAACATATACATAATAGATCAAGAGATTATTGTATTATCATTTTTGTTTAACATATAGTGTCTGCATTCAAAAACCTTGGTCGAATAACATTCCTATGGACTGTGGTGGTTTTGGTTCAGCAGAATCCCCTAAATTGTAAAAGTCTCCAGTACAAAATATTAAAAGAAAATATAAGCAAACGTCAGGAAACAATGTTACTTGAAACCATCAAGCGGTTTTAATACATGTCCTATAACAGTATATACAATAAGTTAAACATGAGATACAATAAGTTGACTGACTGACGAATCTTGGGGGGAAAATCTTGTATCCAATGATGACAGGACCTTTCCCCATGAACTCCATCCTCGTCCCGCACTTTGCCCTGCTACTTTCCCTCTTGGACCAACCCCTCCCCCACCCCCACTAACTTATATCACCAATAATAGAAGTTATAATCGTCGTGAATAAAGACCTTTGGAAACTACTAATAAAGATTAGACAAAAGCTGTCACTTTAAATGTTTAATAGACACTGCCAAGTCAGTTAGATGTTCAATATTTTAAATGTTCCCTCGTTTGATGATTTAAAATTATAGAGGAATTGGTAATCTAATCTATAAAGTGGGTATTATTAGAGGTGTAGTTGCAGAAAAGTGGGGAATGGTCTCGGGGTGTAGAGTTCGGGGGAGTCCTAGAACTGTATCCAACATAATCAAATTTGTTCGGATGAGGGACATACTGAGCCAATTTCTGGTCGATTTTCAACCGAGTTCGAAATGCGTTGGTCGGTCGGCTTAGTGGGTCTCATCCGTTGTTCAACCATCAGCCATCCTAATCATTCATTTGAGTATTATAATAAGTAGTATTTTGATTTCTGTATTTAAGAGTTGCTTTATTTTTGCATGCTGTCTAATATGGTGTATGTTTGATACTCCACAGGATGTTATGGATTATTGCCATAATTAATTTCATATATGCGCCTCTGATGATATTCCTTCGAAATCCAACTGCTAAAGAAGAGAAACAGGTGAGTCTGGTAAGTCAATTTATGTTCCAGCAGACAAACATATTTGAACATTAGATATGTTTGTGAGGTAGGAACAATCGACAAAAATCTTTCGCCTAATATACGACTACTGTTTTTATAATATACTTATTATAATATACGAAATTACCATTGCTTCGTTTGATAAAATACAATAATTTTATGTCGTAATTACGGTTGATGGTAGTAATACGCATTTCCTGCTATGAACCATATACTCACACATAATTATTCCTTCGTGCATTTTAGGCAGAATTATAAGTTTACTGAATATCTGATGTTGATAATCTGATTATATGTTTCCACCTGATAGGCCCTAGTGATGAATGACAAGTGTCCGGTGCAGTATGTGACATACAACCAGAACGAAAAAGAGAAACAGGGGTCAGACGAAGAATACTACGCGGAATAAGAAATAAACTTCCAGACAACAACTTGGATCACATAAATATTAACAACGGACTCACAGAAAGGGGAAGCGATTGATGTGTTCATCAACCTACCTATAGGTTGTCGCGATGAATTTTCTCCTATTCCATAAATAAGCCTGAGTGGCTATAATATGGATCGGCGATAGCTTTAGGAAACAACCTCTGCAAACCCCCTACACCTATAAGTGGTCCTTTTGCTTATTTTATCGTGAGTCTGGACTTCGGAGAAGGATGTTTTCCACGCGTAGATTTATGCGGTGATCTTGTTAAAACGAAGATGTATCAGAAAGTCTGAACTCATCCAGTCGTTCTACATTTTGTAAGAAATATATAATTAACACTTGGTTGCGATTCACCAAATCCCTACTTTTTTATGACTAGGATTCAATGATCTATAAATGACATTCTCTTTCCCGTTGCCTGAAAATGAACACTGATGCACCGTGTCGAATCATTTCAACCAAGGAGCAAATCAAAAGTATCTCTATACTATGATCCTCTAAGTAAAATAAGTTCTTGTGTAGTCATCGGTTGATTGCGGGGCGAGCAGTGTTCACTATATTACACTTATGTTCCAGGGAAACATGTTTAGAGACATTCATCAGGTTAATAAGTAATGCCATGAGAAAAGGCAATGATGGATCACCGCAAGACAATTCTTTTCTCATCAAGACATATGTGAATGACTAGACATGATGAGCCATGCATTCATTGCTTTCATACATTCAGAATCGATACCCTTGTAGTCCAATTCCTTTCCACGCGATTAATTTCATCAAAGGAAGAATATAATATTTCAATGATTTCTCCTGAGGATCTATACACGTGACATGTAGTATGATATATAGAATCCTAGTGTAATATAAATGGATGCGGAGTGTTGCAATGACCATCCATACATAGATTATTTTGAGGCGGTTTTGTTGAGGACCGTTACCAAATACATTAGCTGCATTTCAAAGCAATTTGGGACGATACTGAGAGCTCTAGTTACAAAGGATAGCCATTTATTTAGTATCATATAGGACTTGGCATTGGGGCTTCGTCTATTTATCAATATAAGGGTCCCAAAATAAGGATGAAGATGTATTTAGTACAAAGGAAGGATTTGGATGGATGAGGGCTGTATATATAATATAGATATGAGTACATGGCAAATATTCTAGTCCTATCGTGTAATGGTGAATATGTGCTTCTAATAGACAGGACGATTAGCATGCTGTACTAGCTCGTTTAGGAAAGCGATTCAGCGAATGGGACTGACTGCATGTAGTTGTTGTATATAATCAACATGTCATTACATCGACAAAACTGGTGATGTTAATCAACTTTAATTTTATATGCAAAGGAGGATAAAATGTAGTAGTTCTAAATTGATGTGATTACAAACGATTGCTTCGAAGCAAGATGAAAATTCAAGTTTCGTCGATCAATAACACTGGTTAGAGACTGACAAGATTGGAGCTCGCAAACCATAGCAGTACGTATGTAGACGATTGATTAATAATATGGCAAGGATATGTTTGTCCTTGTTTGGAGAAATCGGACATTACAGAACATGTATAAAGACTAATTTATACAATAAGTTACGCTGTGGTAACGCAAATAATGTGGTTGTGACATTAATTCCTGCATGAAGTGACCTGGATTTCCTGGTAAATATTACAATGACGGGACAAATTCAAAGTTGGATTCGTGGTTATATGTTAATAAATTGATGTCCTACTATAGCATGATCTCAGATTGTAATATTGTAATGATGATGGTGGTCATGTTATCATTTAGACTCCGAGGGGTTCGTGGGATTTACATTGTAAAATAATTGGTTGTGTATTTGTTAGAGTATCAAGGGAACAAATGGTTAATGTGTAAAAAGAAAGGTATAAAGCCAAAACTATCCCGGAACATAATGAAACCCATGGAGCTTGTTGACCGTTGGAGAAATATCTGTGACCCCCTCATCCCATTTGTTACATGTTGTCTAGGAAAATTAAAAGGATTAGTAGATAACATACAAAGATAATAAATAAAAGCATTACCCGGCAGTGATGTTGGCTGTGTTGTTATTTTATTGCACATTCGTACGTATACATGTAGGGCATTTGGCCTCCCAGTTATTGAAACTAGCATAAAAGTTATTGTTCTTAAAGTAGAAATGCAATCCTCTCTAATGCTTGGCCCCTATCTATATACATTGCAATTGGCACTGAACTGATTCATGATATCTGATTATATATACCCCCACAATTATATATACAATTTCGGTTAATCGAGCATCTGTTTATGACAGAGAATTAGACATGCGTAACTTATATAACTTTATACAATATTTTAAATTGATCCCATACAATATGATATCGGAATTATATTTGAAGCTTCACAGAGTGAAACACATGATCTGGATCATTTAAAACATATTTTTCATAACATTTTACACAAATTGAACGATTGAGGTCAGTCGAAAAGTCTTCCGTGGACAACGTTCAATATTCTAAGTATCTGATTGCATATCCAACAAAGCTTTTGTAATATGTCCAGCTTTTAGGTCTAATAACGCGTTGTCCTTGTCCTTTGCATTGTATATTTTCATGCACAAATCATTTACGTTCAGATAACCCCGACTGTGAAGCTCGCCGAGTAAATGAATTGATTTCGGAAGGGAGTATGGGGATATCAAAGTTGTGACCAGAGTGAGATCTTTCAGCAGGAAATCAATAGGACAAAATGAAACTCTGCTGTCCGAACCACCACAACCAAATATATTCATGATTCCTTTCCGCTTCAGGAGACCAAAACCTGATTCAATGGCTTTGACGTTTCCTGAGCAATCGACAACCAGGTCGAAGCAGTCCTTCTTATCACTGAGGTCTTCAGGCCTAAGAACTTTGAAATCGGGGACAAGTTCTTTAACAAGCTCCCGCCGATTCTGCTTGGGCTCTGAGACTGTGACGTTTTTGTATCCCCGACAATGGAACAAAGAGCTCCAGAGGAGGCCTATGATGCCAGTGCCCATGATCAGGATCTTGTGATCGATGTCCATTGGGCCGTTCCGGAGCCAGCCCTGATGGACACACGCCAGAGGCTCGGCGAGGACCCCGAGTGTGAGCGGCACATTGTCCGGCAGCCGCTCGACCTGACACCTGTTGACCTTCCAAAATCTTCTCCAGCCTCCGTCGCGGAAGATGCCACACTGGGTAGCCAGCGATCCTGTGACGCAATACTCCGCCTCGCCTCGACGACAAGAGTCACAGCGTCCGCATCGCGTCTGGGGGTTCACAGCGACGTGGCTGCCAATCGGAAGAGATGTGACGTCACTACCTACGTCGTGCACAACACCGCTCGTCTCGTGTCCGGGGATGAGGTTCAAGGGAGCTCCGGGAAAGTTTCCCGATAAAATATGCAAGTCTGTACCGCAAATACCAGCATAAGCGACGCTGATAATGACGTCATCAGGAGAAGTGATGGTTGGCATGGGGATAGTGACGCGTTCAACTGTCTGCTTCTCTGGGTCGCGTCTCAACGCGAAATTTCCAGGTTCCATCATCTTAACAACACAATAGATCTACGATTGTAGAAATGATCTGAAACAACACAAGCATCAAAGGAATGAAGCTGGTGGTAATGGATTTAAAACACATTAATTTGTAATTGGGTGCACCAATATTGAACTAGGCTTAAATATCACATTATGCATACAAACGTAAGTAATTTATGCCACGCCATACTTTTGGATATGACGACAGCTAGGATCGTAGTCCAATCATATATAGGGAATCTTCATACGCATACTACGGTCACGGGTGGGAAAGTTAGAATAATTGGTTGCAGAAATAATTGTATATCGCCTATAAAATGACAATAATTTGCCTTAATTTCCTATTACCTCGCATGACCCCCCAAAGCCGATTGGCAGTTGATTCAGACATAAGAGGATCTCACCCCTTACCATCCTCTTTTTCATTGATGGGAACTAGGTCTGGTTCTTAAAGTGGACAAAAGTCCACAATAAAGATCCCAGCACTGGTATAAAATACGACCAAGAACTGTTGCATTCACTCTGAATGTCTGTATGCACATGCGGGTAGGTAGAGCGGCGAAAACATCATATAAATGAAAATACTCCTCCAAAATAATGTCACAAACATGTTTGGGTGGTTTAAGATCCAGTGTCATATCAAGGTAAACTAAAAATAGACATCTATATATGACATATTCACTGATGCGTATAGTATAGAAAAGCCACATAACTAGGAGTGTGGACGAAACATTTTCAACCTATGCCCATGTACTTAAAGATAATTAAACCATCAATATAAAACACGTGTAGAAGCTTGTGTAGAAAACATAATATAATTACCGATAGATCCAGAAAGGTTTGTCAAATGCAGCTAGATACAGAAAGTTGTATGTTCAAAATCGACCCAGGTGGGACTCATGCGCAACTGCCACCTTGTGTTTACTTCCATGTGTGGGGCTGGATAAAAAAGTACTTCGTGTTTTCTGGAATGGTCAAAATGTAGGCGGCGGCACATGGTTCATTCTAGAACTTCAAGCTTCAATAAGGACATAAATAATCATAATACTATTGGGCTGTTTAAATCCAGTGTCAGAATTCCTCATCCCGAACCTTGTTTTGAATTGGCAAGAACGTATACATATATGTAATCGGGTATATTCAGAATATCCAACCCTATCCTTTTTGGAATATCCTTTTCCTTTCCTAAGATTTTTTCTCACATTTTCAAAAAGACTAATGGACACAACCACGACTTTTCATAATAAATCGAGAATATTCGTCCAAGGACATTATACAGAGTACACTATTTACCATGCCCACAGGGCAAGTTTATTTACTTCAAAAAGACTCTTAAAATAAAGTCAGATTACAAAGAAGAAAGAGCGATTTATCTACCATTTCTAAGTATGTACATGGGATATCAAGCATAGCTGGGAGGAAACTCAGGAAAATCAAGCACTTGGCATATGGTGTTAGGTAAGGGCATTTCTTTTTATTCACTTGAGGCCAATATTTCTTCAAGGATATTTTCAGACGTCACCTTTCGATAAAAACTAACTCTAGATCTACTCTTCACTCGATTATCATATAATTAATAAAAAAACTGACAATTTTCTCATATTCAAATACTAAGCTGCGTGTAATAAGGCCACCGTATACAAATTGGGGAACCCGGTAGCCCACTTATGGTCAGTATGCACAAAAACCAATAGATGCATGGCTGCCACCAGGAAACAGGAATGATTGTCATATCTCAGCTCCTAAAAGTACTAAATTCATGTGTAATACCTCTTTGTCTATGTTTTAAGGCATGAGGAACTCATTTCTGATCTTATTATTCTATTTTTCTGAATGAAGCAAGAAAGCTCATATTCAACAGGCTTGCATAATGCTTTATTCCAGCATGCCCTGCTCACTGCAAACTTCAGTAAATTGGGCTGGGAATGGAATGCCAGAACCAAAGTGTGGGTACCATATTGGATAGATCAGGTAAATGCCACCTGGTCTTTCAATTTTCCTAATGGCTGTTGTTTTAATAATATAACAGATACATTATTTAGAGTGATGCAATGTTATATTGTAACTTTTCACTCTCCATCTCAACATTTCACCATTAATGGGTGATAGAAAGTTATTAAGGAGTATTGAAATGGGTCCAGAAAGCTAAAGAGATAAGCCATTGACATTGATAGTTCTTTAAAAACAGGAATATGACAACAGGAACGAATTTCTAACAATAGGAATGAATTTCTGACGTTTCCTGAGCAATCGACAACCAGGTCGAAGCAGTCCTTCTTATCACTGAGGTCTTCAGGCCTAAGAACTTTGAAATCGGGGACAAGTTCTTTAACAAGCTCCCGCCGATTCTGCTTGGGCTCTGAGACTGTGACGTTTTTGTACGGAACAAAGAGCTCCATGTTTACCTTAAAACATAGATAAAGTCGCATTGTGCTGGATGTATTGCTAATGGGAGCCATGATATGACATTCTTATTGGATTTTGACCTTAGGAAATAACTTCAGAAATGAATTTCTCATGCCTTAAAACATAGACAAACTGGTTTTACACTTGGATGTATTACTAACAGGAGCTGAGATACATGACATTCTTGTGACCCAATGGTGGCCATATTGGGTTCGATCTTAAAAGTGACCTTGAATAACATTGAAGTAAAAAGGTAACTTCTGAAATGGATTCCTCACACCTTTAAACATATACAAAAAGGTGTTATACATAGATGTAGTGACCACAGGAGCTGAGATATCACACTATTTATCCTTGTAGCGGCCATATTGGATTTTGACATTGAAAATGACCTTGAAACTGAAATATAAGGTCGGAAATGGATTCCTCATACCTTAAAACATGGACTAACAGGTATTACACTTGGATATAGTGCTAAAGGGAGCTGAGCTACATGACATTCTTGCATCCCAGTGTCGGCCATATTGGATTTTGACCTTGAAAATGACCTTAAATGATTTATATGAACTTGAAAGAGAAAAGTAACTCCTGAAATGGATTGCTCACACCTTAAAACATAGGACAATAGACATTATAAATGGATATAGTGCTAACAGGAGCTGATATATGACATTTGTTATGCTAGAGGCAGCCATATTGGATTTTGACCCTGAAAATGACCTTGAAACTGAATTCGCTTGTAATTGAATGCCGATCGCGCCATCTAGTATAAGGCGTATCAACGGTTTTCTTCTGTACTTTTGCCATTTTCGTCGACACAACAGCATAGCGGCTAGGCCAATCTCTATGGAAGCGATTATTCAATGGGCTTGAAGTATGAAAATTTCATCTTGGGAATAATTTTGTCTACCTAATAACATAATGTGAATGTTTTTCTCGATGATTAAGCTGCTTTTAATAAGATGACGTTCATGTATAATGTTTACCGATGGTTTACATACTCGGCATGCATACGCTACGGCATTGTTATGTCTACCGATGCATCCTTTTCCGACCACCAACGCCGTCTGGTGTCAGTACAAGAGATAATCTCGCACTAGGCAATTAAAAGGTCAGAAATGGGTTCCTCACACCTGAAAACATGGACAAAGAGGTATTATACATGTATCTAGTGCAATTAGGAGCTGACATATGATTATCTTCTTTCCTGATGGCGGCCATATTGGTTTTGGTGCATACAGCCACCAGGGGGCTACCTCAGTTTGTATGCGGTGATTTTTGAATACCTTAGACCTATATCTACCAGTGTACCAAATTTGAAAATCTTGTCACAAAGTGCGCGATTTTCTTGAACTTCCTCCCAGCTATTTTAGGGACATTTTCAAGGTCTTGAAAACTGGAAACTGACTTTGGAAATGGGTTCCTAATATGTTAAACATAGACAAATTGATATTATACATTGACATATTGCTAAAAGGAGCTGAGAGATAACACGTTCTTGTAAACTGGTGGTGGTCACATTGGATTTTGATCTAGAAAATGGCCTTGAATAACCTTGAAACAGAAAGGTAACTTGGTAAATTGATTTTTCACACCTTAATTTGTATGCGGTGGTTTTTAAAAACCTTATACCCATACCTATTAAACACCATATCAAATTTCAAAAACTTTTCACCAAGTGCTCGATTCTGTGAAAATTTGGGCAAGTTTCCTTCCAGCTAGCAGAGATATCCCTCGGGCGCAAAAATAATGGACCATAGAGAAGCAAAAGTAGCTGTCGTACTGTATAACGAGAATGGAGCTGGCCAATTATATATTCATGAGCCAAATCATCCTGACCCCCATCTCACACATCGGGGGGAACTAACGCTTTCTGTCTCTGTCCACGATCAACCCACTCGTTGGATGCTGCGATTGTGTTCACAGGCCAACAAGCTGTCATCTTCTATCTATTATTCATTTCATTATAATAAGTGAAGGTTGGAGTCACAACAACGGTCCCTTGTCACGCAAGTATGCATGGCCATTATAGAATCGAAGCTACATTGAAGAGATTTTTATTATTTCTGCCAAGTTAAAAAAGAGCGATGCAGTCTAGGCTCACAGTCTCTCAGATCTGTTATTAAGAATGGTATGCCAGTGATTGGACTTCTACAGCGCTAATAGCTTTCCTGGTCCTGGAGTAGGCATTCTAATGTCATTGTGCGGTTTGGAGTGCGAGGCTTTCCCTCAGTTCGCAGGGACTCTCTCAACTCTGAGCCTAGACTGGATGCATTATAAAAAAAACTAAGATAATTATTGCTATGGAGAAGTACTTTGCGAACTCGGTGAGCATCTAGACCAATGCAAACCTGTTAGTATGTCTGCACGAGGTTCGAGGTACATGTAAGTTTCAGAAATAGAGCTTTCTTTATTTGGATCTCGTGTCTGCAACCTTTCATATAGAGCACTATGATAACCTTTGACCATCTGCACTTATATGATAGAAATTTAGATGATTGCAATGGCATGGATATTTTCGATGTAAATTTGAATTTCCGGATTAATTATAGACAGTTACAATATAATTGTTGTTAATTTCGTATTTCCTGTTGTTAAATATAGCTAGCTTCTTGATGAGATGATGGGACCATTCTTGCAAGGATTTGGTAGACTTGTGTAAATCTTTGATTTTTATTATTTAATACTAAATAATTATTTAAAAAAATGAAATTACAATTATTAGTGACTATTGCCCCTGGAGGGACGCCCTTTAGGATAGGCTGTGCAACGTGATGCTAGTGTAGCATGTATGGTATTTTTGTCAGTTCCCTTTTATCTACGTCCGTGTAACACACTTTTAATGTTCTGGGCAGACTTCCAATCTCTTTGCCAATAAGAACATGCCCTTGGAAGACGTTTATTGAGATAACAAGTATCCGAACGCAATGGGAAGATTGCGATACGAATAGGGAGAATATTATTCTTTTTTAAGCATTGATCAACATGTATAAAGTTAGTATCAATTGCAAAACGTGTAGCGAGTCAATTAATTTAGCCAGCGCTTTAAACAGGTCAAGGAAGTTACAGGAAGTCTAAACACTTTTCTTGATTTGCTTACTGAAATGTCAAAATAAAAATCTCCGCCTACGTTTCAGATACGTAATTTACAATGAGACGGATGACTTATAGCATAAGCAATTATATTGACAAGTTTACCTTGACTATATATGTACCTGAGAGACAGTCATAGGTTTTATTTATATATCCATTGTTGGGACTTCAATGTTGTTATGTACATTATATTCTTATTTAGGTACAGGTTCATTGTGGTTCGGGAATTAATCATTGGTGACGTTGCTACAATGTTTATGTTGGCATCTGAATAATATTCAAGTAATAAATGATCATTGAGCGAGTGAAAAGCTGTCCAATGGAGATTATAGTATTATTCATAAGGCTGTAGTAAATCCCTAAATTGACTAGCCTCCCACACCAGAGCAAATGTCAAACATTCATGGCATTTGGAAACTTTAAGCTGGGGAGTTTCTATGGTCACTATATATATATAAACGACGAGGGAACATGCGGGGAATTGGTACTGAAATTATTATTGAGGAATGAAGAAGTGTCGTCCCAATCCAAGGTATGAACCCACACAATGGGGGTTCCTTAGTTTATTTTACAATTATATCAGCTTGAGGTTTTCAATGGGGGCTCACCATTAAGCCTAGTAATAAATTAAGGGTGGGTGGCAAAACATGCGGATCTCCCCGGGGGTTAATTGAACGGATTCACGGATTCACTGAGCCTATCAGTGGAGGCGTCAGTAGGAATGAAAATATGATATCACGATCCAATTCCTGTCATGAAAGTACATGTGTGTAGATCTATAATCATGTTGATGGTGTGAAATTAAATCTCACTAATGGTGACCAAGGAATGCTTTTGTTGTGTGATAATTGTTGGTTGAATGATAAGTTAACCCTTTCAACTACTCAAAAATACACAATATGAATATCACGAAGCTCACCAGTGTTTCAACCCTCCCTTCCAGAAATAACAGTTTGCCAGACGGCATTGTTTGCATACCAAGACAAACCTATACGAGAGGGTTTCCTGGTTCAGGGTTCTTGCAGACCTTGCTTTATATGACTTGCCTACCTTGGACTATACTAATGACCACGAAACCACCGAGTCACGCCGACCCACTCAACCATGGCGTGTTAGGCGCCCACCGGAAATTTCGAAGTCCCATAGCACACATCAGGGAGCGGTCCGTACTAATACCCTGGGTTCACCTGTCCCTTTTTTAATATATATATAAAACACCTTTTTGGTAAGGTAAATACTTAATATTTTCATAGAACTTTGTAGGATTGCTCACCTGGTATATTGCCAAGACATTCAGACATTCCCATTTAATATCTCTTATTTACAACCAATATTCGTGGATATTCCTTAATTGTCACCATAGGCATAGAGAAAAACTGGCTATAGGCATTAATTGTGACAGGTATAATAAGAACTTGAAAATAGAGTCGATAGATTAAACCTGTTTAAGATCGAGTTCCAATAACATTTATCTCTATTCATATGCAAACGTTTCCACTCTGTAATTATATATTCATTAGCGTCTATTTCCTCACCCCTGTCTATCCAATGAAGCTATACGTGCGTCTTTTCATTTCCCACACTAGGAGGGCAACACATGTTACCTGAGAGATACAACAATCCGAAACACACAAAGGCTTAATCCAATTATGTGTAAATAGCAATTGATATAACTACATATGACTGGATAAATACCCATCATTGGCGATTTGAATGACAATCTATCATTGGGTGAACAGGTGAATTCTAGGCAACTGTTGTCCTCATAAAACATGATACTGGCTGGTTGGTTGGGAACCATGTCAGAAAAAGCTTCTGTTATTAAACGGAAGTCTAGTCTTGGTCAAGAAACACGCGCCTTTAGGTGTGGGAGTGACTACCGCAACTCAGTAGTACTACTACTAGCTTGGGTTTTTTATATTTGAGAACTACCTGTCGGCCCCCACTTTGTGGGTGAACTAATGACTACTCCTTTCCCTCAGACTTACTCACCCGTGCATTCTCTGGGTTTATACATAAACCTGCACACAGGCACTAAGATCAACCATTACCACTTAGACGCCAGTCAGTACTCTAGAACTTCTCATCTGAATTCCGCCACAAGAAGTCTCAAAATTCAACAGGTAGGCAAGAAATAATTCTTCAGCCATCAGGTGTTTTCGGAAAGTGGTATATACATGTATCCGCATGTGTGTTAGTACGGCCTCTATTGCTATGTCAATGTGATTCAGGAGTCTTCCCAGGTCTTCCACTCCATTGATTCTGGCTAGAGAACTGTAAGATTCGCAGTGATCACACAATCGATCATCGATTGGCAGATTTCGGGGCCTCGGCGGGAATTTCCAGGCAATAGCCTCAGTTGAGCAAAGGATCGAGATCGACGGACCTGTTGATCCGACGGCTAATAGGCAACTTATGGTAAACCAAGCCGTTGTCATGGATATCGACTGTCACGGTAAATTAGTCATGACAAATACAGGATCTGTACTTGGACACAGCAATACCTGTCATAGACTATACAGCAGCCCATTTAGCAGAACCAAAATGATTGTTTTCACCTTCATAGTTTCGTTCATGATCCTCGTTGGACAAATTCACGGGAAACCATCTCGTGTAAAACGTCAGAATCCTGTACCTACGCTTGTGTTCGAAGATTTTAAAAATGATGTTGGGGCAAGGCCGACAGATCTAATCGTGATAATGGACCGATCGTTCGGAATGGGCAAACAATGGTTCTATCTCCACGAGAAAAAGCTTGTCCGAGGTCTTATAGAGAGGTATGTGGTATTGCATCCAGACTATGTCAGACTGGCAGTTATTACCTTTGCCAAAGAGACTACCGTGGACATAGATTCAATCACTCGTCCAGGGCTCAATAAATGCCATTTATTGGGAGGTGACGATTCACCTTGGTTCGATGCCTACTACGTAACTGATAGCACGCCAGGAAAGGCAATAGAGAGAGGAACAAATATCAAAGACTCTTTCCTAAAAGCTAAAGAGATTTTCCAATCTCCAAATAACGATAGGAAAAGTTTCACGAAGAAGGTAGTACTGCTCTTGACCGATGGGGATTACGATTCGACGCACGATCCATATACGGAAAGAGAGGAATTAAAGAATTTGGGCTATACTATCTATACTGTTGGCCTCGGAAACTGGTTGGAGACAGGCAATGTGCGAATTCTTTCTACCCATCCTCAGCAGTATTATGGAAAGTATGAAGAATGGGAGAACTACATTAAAGGTGGACAGCGGGCACCTATTACATGTAAGTGAATTATATTGTCTCGCATTAAGGCACTCATTTAAATCTCTGCAACTTTATAACACATCTTCTTTTAAATTTCCCAGGTAAACTGGCATTATAAACTTTAATTTCTGAAGCATATAAATATATCAGGGTCGTTTTGGAGTCCGATTTCAAAAGGGGTATACAATATATTGTTCGACTTTGTTTGTATCATATACATATGGCGGATTCTTTTTAAAATGTTGCTATTGTGCCAACCATTTTTTCCCCTAAATTCCCAGACGCTTGAATAAAGGCAATTTACGACAAAGTTGCAAATAATGATTGGGGCCATACCCGGCATGTGAATGTTTAGTGAGGGAGATTGGAGGAGGTGACAGTTCGGCGTATTTTTCATGTTCCTACATGCGGGCTGAAGGAATTCAACTATTATGTCTCGCTCATTTTTTTACCATCATAATTCCAGGCACCTTCGGCCTCATCTACCCAAAGGGTGCGCTTATAGACAATGCCATCGCATACATGCAAAATGTGTTTCTGTATTCTTGCCAAACTATGACATTGCGCATTGTTTTTGGTTCCGCAGATGTTCAAGATGAGTAAGGAAGTGTGGTTATGTCAAGCATCTTCACACTAAATTGCTTCCGGACATCTAGGCATAATATTAAGCAGGAAACAAAATTACTAGTATCCGGCCTAGACACAGAGTTAAAACAGTCCTCCAAATTGAGAGAAACCGCAAAATGCCATTAAAATCTCATTAGGACGCCTACTCCAGGGCCAGGAAAATACCAGCCATATCTTAATTATCTTAAAGTGAGCTGTGAGCCTAGACTGTATCTATAATGTCCTTGGAAATGTAGACCGTGAACCTGACAAATTATTTAATCACAGCGATTGGCCAATTCAATTAAACCGGCTCTACGAATTCTCACTATACAAGTTGACAGTAGTTATCTGATTTCCAATGGTAAGAAGGGGACCCTGAGAAGCTTTCAAGTGATACAAGGGCTTTTTAAAAATAAGAATAGATCATCCACACACAATGGTGTTAGTTGGTAGTCTACAGTGCTTAAAGAAAGGATAAGAATTTGTTTTGAGCAGTGTCTCAGATCGATCTGAAACGCTTTGTTGCCTTCAAAAGAGTTATAGCATAAGAAGCTATGATTAACACTGCCTCTACACAGTTTTGTGTTATAAAGATTTGATATCGTCCTTCTAAATATAGTTTGGCCATTGAGAACAGATCAGGTATTTGCCCAGCAATATAGCTCAATATAGATTTATGGAATGAGGATTATCTTTTCATAAAAACATAAACTGTCCTATAGTATTCATAGGCAAAATAAAGTTATATTATAAAAAAAACCCTATAAGATTAATTGCTAAACGTTTATTGGGACTTATTTGACAAATTTAAACACGAAAAGAAGGAGAAAGTGCATGATTGAGGTCCGACATAGATGATTGTGTATAGCAATATCTTCGCATGAAACCAAGGCCAATCTAAAGTATCTATAGACAAAATACGTCCATGGAACCTCCTAGAAACAATAATTTTAAAAAGAAACCTTCACTTTTAGGACTGACTAACGTGTTAAGACAAACATGTATTAAAACAAAATGAAGGATTGCACACAATTGAGATTTGTCATACATTCATTGTGTTTGAAATATTGTTCGCGTGAATCCATATAAATTATATGAACTTTTTAGGTACACACTTCCTCTCGTTCTATTGGCAATTGAGATCACCTTAGTTTCATATCCTGTTCCACCGATGGTGGGATTATTCTTCACCTTTCTAGAAATGTATTGTGCCAGCTTTTATTTATTTAAATGGGAGATGTCCTAGAAATAGGAGTGGGAGCGATGGTTTTCCCCTTTTTGGCGAACAGCTGGCGGCATCTTGGTGGTGAACCGAATTATGAATGTTTTGGTGCATTTAGTGTGGCCAATTCTATTGGTACTCACTAAGTGTATGTGACCATTCCTGATGCACATACAGATAAGTACAGATATGTATAGAAGGAAGAAAAACCCACACCTTTCCATATCAGGACGTGCACTTTCTCCAAGGGTCTGGTCTTGAAATGTGTACAGTTGCCATCCCAGAAAATCTAAAGGCTGCACCAGCTGCTAATTTCCGTTTAAAAGGAAATGTATGTTCTATTTTGTGGTCTATTCGATCATTCCTAACCCATCGGCAAAGTCACCGCGATAGAATATTAAAGGATGTCAACCTGTTCTTCTTGGTGTACAAACCAAATCATCTTCCGAATTATTCATTTCGGTGCACAACTGAACTCCCACTATTTTCAAAATGTCTGTCTTTCATCTTAATTCTTAAACTTAGGGAATCCTCGATGAAATTATGCTTGTTGGGACAATATTGTATAGATACAGGTAGGATATCAAGAGCCTAATAAATTAAATTGAATGTTAATCCGTTTAATTTACCTGTAATTGCTTCTGCATGTAAAACAGCAAAATTAAGAAATATTGAAAATTGCGGGAAAAAGCCAAGTATTCTTGAAGAATGGAATCTTCATTTCAGTATTCCAATGTTGCTTTCTATAGCGCTGCAGAATGCAAGAATTGAGAAATTGGTTGGTTTTGCTGGGAATTAAAGCGTCTTAAGTTAAATTCAACATCATACAATTTAATTTAGGCAATTGTGTGGATTCTACGAAGTATATCTTTTAAATTACCACTAGTTTAGGTCACTTTAAATAGAGATGTGAAAAACACAGAAACCGACTCAATAAGATTTCTGCAAGAGGTTTTTCTTGGGTAATTAGAGGGATATTTTAAAATTAATTTAAAAAGTGAGAAAATTGAGTCAAGCGCCTGAATATACGTATCCTGATGTTTATATCCCCCACTCGGAAAACACATGTACAGCCTTGACTCACCCCCATTAATGCCCTATGCATGTATACACGCCATGATTGACCTGACAAACATACAGCAGATTATTTTCCTCAAACTTTCACGGCAGATAGCATTTACTAAACGCTCTTGTTGGCTATCCAGCAAATGAGTTGATGTCTGTGAAAGTATTTGGTATAACTCAAGTAAAGTCGAATCGAGTTATTTGCTTCCTTTATCTAACCATCCGGCCATGAAGCAACCAAGATGTAGGCTATACCTATGCAGGGGATTTTTCATCGAGATTTTTTATATGGCCCTCCCATTACTATAACAAAAATGTGTTTATATTCTGTACAACTGCTCTCAATGTTTTGTAATTGGGTGTTCTTTTTAACTGATTATGGCTTTGTGCCACAGACTACCTTGTATTTATTCTTCTTTCGCAACAGGTCTTAATTTCGATAATAGCCTAACATCAAAAGTCTAAGTTGAACGTAGACACAAGTATCATATCTAGGGACTATAATTTAAAACTCCCCAGGTAATGATTTTTATCTTGTACGAACACTATTATTTCACGCACATCTATTTTGATGTTTATGTGTAAATCTTCCTGGTTGGGTCTTTTTCAATATTATAGTTCACCTCACTTGCATACAAATACGGATTCATACTCTATTTAGTCCCACAAAAAATACCTCCATTACTGTCGATGTTGTAGGCTATATGGTATTCTGTAATCCATCGATAGCATAATAAAGCGTCTAGTACACTTCAAATACCAATTATAGGTTTGCAGATTATTGCAGCTAAGTTATAATACATATTTCCTTTGTGGTAGCTAGGGTTGCAACCCTAAGACGTTGCACCCGCGCGATCGAAGCTTGCGTTGGCGGTGACACATTCAACTCCCCTGACCACCTGTACTTAACACATTGATTTCACTTTGATAACAAATAAGGGTCCGTGCCGTATGGTGACCTTTGCTACAGCAGGGGCATTAGACCATGCAAGGAGATGTTGGTATTATGTGTCACGACTCAGGGATTTGTGCATTCTATTAATACACCTCGTCACGATTTGTGCAACTCTGTACCTCCAGAAACCAAAGTTCATCAGTAAGGAATTTTCCTATTATGGTGTGGGAGGACCAATTGAGGAGATGATCCTGTTCGTATCACGACGCAAAAAAATAATAAATGATACCAGGGTTGAGGAGAAAGAATATATTGATCAAAATGATCGATACATTTAATAATGTGAGACTGAAATAACTTCTTTTTATTTACATATCTCGAATTGTAAGTACGTAGTTTTCCAGGATGGCCTCATCTTGCAGAAGTTATCTGCGTACTAGGATATTTGATACGACTTGAGTTTTTAGTTGATTGTCCTTTCACATCTTTGTATATAGGTGCAAGTCGTTCAGTTTGTACATGAAGAGGCTACGCCGGGCAAGTTCATTGTCTTGTCTCCACCTCTGTACATGTATATTGCAATTTGTGCCTAGCTATTTCATGCTCCAGTACCATTTTTTATACATCAGCGTCTTTCCACGTGGAGCTGCAATCTGATCGTCTTTCAGATAGCTGTGATCTGCAACCTATTACCTCCATATTAGTCAATATTGTCGCTCATAAAACGCACCTAAAAGTACAAAGCAATAAAGCTGCACAATATGTTAAAAGCCCCTTAATATTGCGACCCTGGTGGGAATGAATTTAACATAAAATTGCTTGAAACTACATGTGTCGGTATATATATATTATGTATATATGTATGATATTACTGGTACAACAACGGCAGTGATTTCCATATAATTATTAAGCCTCATCCATGTGTTCCCCCCAATCTTCAAATTTTGTCTTCAACAAAACACAAGTCATAACAACGCATACGTGAACCCAAAGCAGCGCGCTTGAAATAGTTTAAGATTTGTTTGAAGACCGCGGGAGTAATTTGCTCTAGCTTAGGCAACGACAAATAAGTTGCCTTGATCCTTTACTTAGGGGCTAATTAAACAGACATGTAGGGATCTGGATTAGAATCAGTTTAAAAATGATGGTATATTTCAACAGTACAGGATCGATGATTGAAGTAGATAGGGATATTTATCAAAATTACCGAATATTAATATTCGGTTTTGATGAATGTATGGTACTTTTTCTGTATAAAAAATAATGCTGCTGTGTTGGTAGGCCATGAAATTGAAAGCAATTAAGCAGTGTCTAGCCGAACACATAGTTTATAAAGTCTATACCGATATATTTATCCAGTTAAAAATCTATGCACTTATGAATATCGAAATGAACTATACCGCCATTGAATCCGGATTGCCATTGACCGAGGTTATGGTACACTTCACCCCTTCCGACCCCAATCATCAGGAAAGAAAATATAATATACCTTAGAAAATGGCGGTGCACATAAATCCTTTCCCTCGGCAAACAAAATAAACAACAGGGGATTATACAGAGGGACTCCGAACTCAATATACGGCCTACATTATATGGGAAAGCAATATAAAAGTGTCTGGCTACAGCAATTGGAACCTTCTTTTCATGAAATCTCGGACTCCAGACTTTGTTTGGATGACCGCTCTTGCTCCGAGGTGAGCACACATGCAGGTACAAGGGCATGATCGTGTATGAAGGCCTTAAGAAGTGAATCAATTGACCACGTATTTTGGGGACATGTCTTCCGGAATGTCGGTTAAGAACCAAAGTTGTTGTGCATTGAGAGAACCCCCGAGGGCTAATGATTAATCAACCTACCTGGAAATTCTCTTCCATTGATATTTTCGAGAAAAGACATAACGAGAGGACCTTAGGCTATATATATGTGACTTTCTCTGTTTATAAGGCCGTTAGTTCCGACGAAGAAAGTGAATGAAGAAAGTTTTGAAATGAGGCTAACATATAGCTTGTATGTGTGTTAAATGTGTTAAAGTACATTCTGCATTGTGAACTAAGTTCAAATCTAAACTGAACCCTTATATAACAACACTCAAATAAATCTCCCCATGACGTCTAATTGGAGGGTGACTAAGCCGCTAATGTTTACTTATATGAGGGGGTTGACTTAATGACTTGTTTCTCTAAGAAATTTGAAGACCTGCACTAAAGCTGAGACAAGATTGCAGGATTGATACTATTGACAAACAGTAAAATTGCTCTTTTAAGAATTATGTTTCGTAAAAAAGAAAGTGTATTGCTTGTCAAAAATATGCCTAAGGAATTACTCGTATGGCGTTTACATGGGATTTTGATGATTGTGAGGAAACCACCGAGAGAAAATTAAAAAAACCCACCACACTATATGGGTTCAAAGCTATGGAATAGCCTAGCTAACAGCAGAAGTGAGAAATATGTGTTAGATTGAGTTAACAAACACTTAAGAAATAATAATGATTGGCTATAAAATAAAACCTAGACCAGAAAACCCTAATTACTCCATAGGTTGTCAACGAGGGGCAGATTAATGTAATTAGTGTGATAAGGTATGCACGAGATCAGCTAGTAGTTGAAGTCTAAAGCATTGATAATGCAAAATCAAAATTACTTTATAGCGAGTCGTTTCTTTTAACATATCGCGTGGATATTTTAAATAAGAGGATACCAACCCCAAAACACTTTTTGATAAAAATTGTATTGAAGAATTGTGGGTCAGTGGCCTGCTCTCATATAGTGTGAGAGTTATAAAAGTGGATGTATGTCTATAGATGTAATGATCTATTGATTATTGACTATTGAAAAAATTCTATTTTGTTGATCGTGGCATGTGTATTATAAAGAAAGTAATACAATATAGGTATGTCTAATTTTAAATCATTAAATTGGAGAGGGTATGTAACGTTATGTAAATGAGATCGTTTTCCTTGTGTGACATGAGAATATCAGATCTACCTGAAATTGTTCGAAAATGAAATTTCTTTTTACAAAGAAACACCCACAAAAACAGCTGTGGTTTTCCTGCTCAGGATAGCGTTGGTTTTTCTCCTGTGTTAACATGTTAATAAGAGAGTCAGTGAATTATGATGTCACTTGTCATAACCCACGACGATTAGCCGAAGAAAATAGCGCTGTAAACTTATCTAAACTACAATTAGGCTGAGAGCCAGGGAATCTCACAACATACGATTTTAACGTTGGTCTTTTCTGCGCGTTACCTTGGTAATTGTAAACCCGCCACATACCTATCTATCATCCACATAAGCGCTATAACCTTTCCCCAGTGTTAGTAATAATTAATATCAACCCAATTCATGTAACCTCTGTCGGTATGTTTCAAATACAAACAGGCACGGCCAGTCAAAGGGGACGTTTTCATGCATGACTCAATTGAATCACATAATAAACTCGTGTGACAGTCTGTTTAGGGTTCATCGTTTGGGTTAGAAAATGCACGCGCATGATGGGCCAATATGCATGACAATGTCCCTATTTGTTGGTACAATGATAGAATTATGTAAGCCGATTGGCTATGCTTCACTGCTTCCTTAATTCCATCGCAGTGGGAATCTTATCAATTATTTACGAAGCCATTGCTCCCTGAGGAACGCCCAGGGTAAATAGCATTCATCCCTATGGTAACCATTCCTGGATTCGTAAACAATAGATTGTGTACAGACTACAGTAGTTCTTTTCGCGCTGCTTTGTAGGAGGGAATAAATTATAATGTAGGCAGAATGTTCATAATCTTTGCTCATTAACTTCGTCGTACACAGCAATTAAGACCTTACATACGTGGCAATTAGATTAAGTTTCCCTACCGTTGTATAGTGCATGCTTAATAAAATATTTAACGAATACAATATGGCAATTCTAATAATTATATATAATGGTGTCTATATCCATGGATACAAAATTGTATATAATATACATTATATGCTTGTACAAATATTATCAACTTTATATTCAATAGTCCATGTAGGGTATCAGTGTTTCATTGATGACCTGGTTTGATCGGAATCCCATTAGGTATGTTCTCATAGTTTACGAGTCTCTTTGTTTTGTTGTTCTCCTTCATTAAACCGTGTCCAGGAAACCGTTGTTGTCGGGCCTGGCAAGGGTGATGCCGTCTACGAGACAGTAAATAAGTTGATCATTGCCCAGACTTGCACGGATACTTCAAAGGGTACTTGTGTACGTTGGGAATGGTGGGAACCTGGTGGGAAAAAAGTTATATCATTCCTCATGACAGCCTTATTTTTTTTATCGAATTACTTTATAAATGACCTTAATAAATGCATATAGGTAAGAACACTCATGGAGGAGAGCCAACATAATGTTATGTATTTTGTCTTTGAAGATATTTTGGATACAGTCCTCTATATAAAGCGTTCATGGTGTGAAAGTCTGTAGACATTGCAGAATCTTCTAAAGTAACCAAAGGAACGAGATTCTGGCAAACACATCGGAAGGCCTGTGTTGTGTTTAACTTTAATGAAGACGTCAGAATCCCCTATTAGATATAGAAATAACAATAATGATATAGTGGTAATAATACATTTACAATACTTACTTTCGGATAGGGACATTATTATGCTTTTTGTAAGGCACCTATATTTACAGTATAGCAAACTTTGTGTAATTCCATTAAAGAAAATCTGGCAAATCGTCCTCGAAGAATTACAATTTCTTTAAAGACCCAGCCACATTAGAATGTTCCTTAGTTCGATACCTTAGCAGAACGTTCCTTTTTGATTGGGATTCCGCCTTGGTCGTTCGCGGGGCGGCTCAAGATATTCATCAATACATGTACCAAATGCATTTATAAGTTACAACATCGGGATTAAAACTCTTCATTCACGACATTAGTAGGGGCCGCTTTGTGGCTCCCTTAAATACAGGACACCTAGGCTACATTTGATTGTTGCATGATGTGTGTGATTCGATAGTGAACCCTCATTCTCTGGTGATTATAATTTCAGCGGAATATATTTTAGAGTCGCTGCATTTATTATTCCGATGTACTTGAAAGTAATTAACACTAAAGCTAATAGCGCATAACCCAATATTCAGAACCACATGGGAAACACTTTGAACTAGCCTCTTTGAAAAGCAATCAATATTATGGGAAAGGGGGGATATTTTGACCTAAAGCCCCATGCACCTGAAAACAATATCACCTCTGCAAAAAAGGTAGTTGCGTCGTACAGTGCTCTTCATTCTAAACAGATTGCCCCTAATTCTGTGCCCTGGGAATACTGGGGGTATTGTTCACACTTATGCCAAGGAATCATTATGATAACAAGGAATAAATGTGTCCTCTTTTCTCACGCACGCACTACGTATACACCACCCAACCACAGTCCTCAATGTATATGGATACGCTATTTTAGATACTCCTTGGAATTCTTAATACATTGGTTAAAGAAAGACAAGTGCCTTCCCATCGATAGGCAGAATCCTAATCCCCATACACTCATCTAAACATATTATGTCTAGATATTATCTATCGAAGTGCCATTCGGCGATCATTTTCAAAACCGATCGAGTAGATGGATGGTTGCCAGGCTAGCTATATAGGGGTGTATTAAACACAAGATTTACAACCTTTAGGAATCATGAATTACCCTTGCAATCTTGAGTAGTCCACTGCTATTTCCCACGTTGGTCCTTTATTGTTCTAATGAATAGAGGTTCAGAAATACTATAGCCGAACATGCATGGCTGACTAGTTAGTCCTCCCTAAAGTCCAATAGTTTTGCATAGACCATATTCACGGACTTTTAGGCAAATGGTGATGTACGCTGGGAATTGCCCGAATGATTTTCTGTAAGAGGAAATTTTGCATTTCACCCGCATGTAAAATGTCCAGTAATTCTGCCAATCAATTATAATCTGTTTCCCAAATGCAATTGTATTCTTCACCTTTAATGGAATTTTAGGAAATGTGTTGATATACGGAATTAAAACTGCATGCGTGATGGAAATAACGTTTTAAAAATTTCGAACGAATTTGTATATGGAGTGTATTTTTAAATGTAGGCCTATTATATAAAGGAGGATGATCTCTAACGTACAGCATTGGCGCTATTTTCGGTGCATATAATTAGAATTTACATTCTGGAATAGGACACGGTTGCACTTTCGCATATTCTATTTTGTATTTTAGATGTTCTACAACAACCACTATTTGCTAATTACTACTGAATGATAGAATAATAAGAATATGTTAACCATTATTTACAGCTGTGGGGCCTATCTTCGTACAAGCCCGGCCGGAAGGATGCGGCACGTGTACGAGTTCCAATGCATGCTACTGTGAGGTAATTACAGGAGACTACCTGTGTCGCTGTCCACCTGGACACGGCCATGAAAACGGACAATGCCATCGTAAGTAAAAGCCCCACCTCCACTAAAATAAAATAAAAGTTGATTTCTTATAGCTCTCATACTACACGAAAACATTTTACCACCTATATATATATATGTCCTTGATCTAGTGTAGGCTTGGTATCCCCGCCTGTCACGCGGGAGACCGGGGTTCAATTCCCCGTTGGGGAGGTAGTGTTTTGCAGATTCTAACCACATAACAGGCCATGCAGTGAAGGAGAAGCTCGCTTCCCCTCAACACATGTATACGGAACCTGCTCAACAGCAACGATATTTATTATAAATTATGAACTGTGATTTTGGGTATAGTGCAAGGTCTGATATGGGATGACATATAGGCTATCAGATAGCTTATGCAATTTATACCTGATAATATGAGTTTTCGTGGGACCCATAGGGCTACTGATATCTTAAAACGACAAATCGACATGGCCTTGTTTTTGAGAATTGACAATCGTCATTGGCTTTTTTTAATGATAGATAAATCGACGTTACCGCTTCTTCTGATCGACAAATCGACCAAGGTAGCTATATAGTATAGTGACAAATGACATGACAATTTTGTAAGTGACATTTTTTGGTTGTTTCTTAACTGTGAGAAAAATAATGGGGACCCCACCTCCACCATCGGGAGCCCTAGTGTATGCTATATAAGTTTTTACAGGCCTTATATACTGCTTAAACATGCATTCTAGGATCGGCTTTTGGTGCCCTCAGGTGTGAAAATTCGGCAAACACCGCCCGTACTAAAGTCCCACCACTTACATCCATTAATAAATATCAAAATTTTAGAATTGATAAATAATAAATCACAAATGAATATAATAAATTTCGTATCAGAATTATAAAGAATTATTGCTGTCTCCGAAATTCATTAAACGCAGTCCTGTAGGCCTAATGGCACATCTGACGTTGACGTAACAATATTATATGAGCAGATTTTCAGAAAATGTACAATTGGCAGCTGTACACAGTTAGTAAATTCTGCTAAATTAGGCAATTTGGTCAATACTAGGTAAATTCGAGTATATTCGGCATTGCATTGATTCTAGCAATCTATTTGGTTAGGTTGAACTGTATTTTTAACTTTATTTTCGTCTTTATTGTGCTTATTTGAAAAGATTGGCGAAGTTGAATTGTACAGTTTCTGAAAATCTGACCCAATTGTTGTATCTATAATATATATTCTATATTGTAGCCTGCACATATCACGAATACAAAGACTACGCCGGGAATGCCGAGTGCACCAAGTGTCCTTCTCCGACCGGCACACGAAATGAAGGATCTTCATCCATGTCTAATTGCACATGTCCTGACGATGCTAACTGCCTATTAAAATTGGGTAAGTGAAATTTAGATATTATTAGTATTTCAATTACATCTATTATCTATTTACAGGTAATTGTGTTGCATTAAAACTGAAGAAGTGACCTGATGCTTGAGAAGAAAGTGATTAAATTAATCCTTAATTAAGTCTTAAGTCTTCGTTTCCGATCGAACAACTAAATTCCGATTAGTAACTTAAAGTAATTCACGATATAATATGATTTTCCTGGTCAATTTTGAAATTGTGTTTTGACACAGACCCAAACAACCTGCGTCTAGTTAATACTTTATTTCTGCTATGACAGTGAACAAATGCGCTGCCAACCAAGACACTTGTGGTGGGATCAATGAGAAGTGTATACCAACTGGTGACAATTCCCACAGCTGTGATTGTCGGCCAGGATTTACAAGAGATTCAAATAATCGCTGCAGTAGCAGAACCTTTTGCCCTACGAATGGTCCATCTGCTTGCAAGAATGGAAACTGTATCAATATGGTTGACGATTATTCCTGCGAATGTGACATAGGCTTTACTGGTCAGTATTGATCGAATAGTTATAATATTCATTTATTCATTTTATCCTAATACAAGATATAATATAGCAAGACATAACTATTTGTCAAGGCCGGTGTTTGCGGGGTAAATCATGCAATTCTGCCTGGCGCTGCTCTATTCTGTAGATAGGTCCTATACTGTGCTAACTCATCTAATTAATAAAGTTCGCCATGACAGCGAACAAAAAAGCACATGTATATAAATGGCCGTGACATTAATTTTTTTTGGTCCCAGACTCCCTTTTTTGTTGCGTTAAAGAATATGTAAAGATACACAAATATATTCATGCATATAGGCAATATGTTTTAGATAACAGAAAATGCTGTGTAACTTGAGGAAGGACTTTTTGTAAATCTTGAGACAGGGATTTATTATTTCTTTTTAAAAAGCTATATATTGTGTTTTGCAGGTCGCCATTGTGATATTGATATCAAAGAATGTCGCTACACTCCTTGTGAAAATGGAGCCACCTGTATCGAAGGAAGAAACCAATTCATTTGCAACTGCACCTCCGAATATAAAGGCCTCTACTGTCAGGTATACCCACGATTATGTCGCCTAATAAAACTGCAATCCACCATTAAAAAGAATAAGCTATTTTTTTCTTCCAAACTGAGGAAGGGGAGAGACCCCCCTTGCCACAGCAAAGGAGAGGAATTGAAAAATAAAGAGGAATAATAAGCGTCCTGTTCATTTCATTGACAATATCGTATCAAATCAGATAATATGTATGCATTTATATAATGCAAACAATTTATTCCAATTAGTGTTCAAAACAGACAATCAAAATATTGACATTTATGTAATGTAATCAAATATATTCCAAGTAGTTTTGCCTATAATATAAAAGCATAAAATGTTTAGAATATGGCATGTAGTTTCTCTGAAAGGACTTGATTTTATGTTAGTTTTACCCTCTCGGGACCTTCTTCGACGATACGCTATAACTCCAGGTGCTATTTTTCAGGATCTCAAACCCACTACAACGAGTCCTTCAACAACAATTACAACCACAGTTCCGAGCACGACAACAACAACACCAACAACCACAACACCAACAACCACAACACCAACAACAACCACAACACCAACAACAACTACATCTACCACTACCAGCACCACCAAAACATCCCCGACCAAGCCAACTAAACGAGTTAAAACTACAGGTATAAAGCCGACTTTTTATTCTGTACACTAGCTCTCCCTTCTTAAAATGAATTATCCAGTTCAAGGGCATTCAAGTATATATATATATATATATATATATTTGTCAGCATCAAGATAAGTATGATGATATGATAATAAGGAGAGCGAAACGATCGAGTACCAGCTTCTCCCTTTGGTCCATGATAGAAGTGATAGTAAATTAATTTATATAAAAAGTGCGTGTGTGTGTGTGGGGGGGGGGGGGGCGTTTTATCATCAAATGACCAGATCAAGTGACTATTACATAATGGGATGTTCAGGACTAGTAATAACATAACTGTTACATATAATTCCCTTCCTCAATTCATTCCACATGCAAAATAAATAGGTAGGTGTTTGAAAAATTTGCTTTCATATTATCTCTTTTAGTTCCAACCACAAAGGATCCAAATGCTGTTGCTTCTACTTTATATGGAGGTCTGACATTGCAAACGATCATTATAATAAGCGCAGCTGGAGGCGGGGGTTTACTCCTTCTTATTTTGATTCTTGTAATCATTTGCTGTGTATGCTGCCGAAGGAAGCAAAGTACTCCACCTCCAGCTGACGGTGCAACCAATATAGATAGACCAAGAACCTCTTCTGTAAGGTAGGGTATATCATATGTATTTTTATGAGTAAAATTGTTATTAAATGTGCCTTTTTATGAGTGCAATTCTGGCGTTTGGCCGATATTATTTGACTTGCTAGTAATTTTGGTAATGTTTGGCTGTGACATGTGAATATCTACAGTGTGTTGATTAAAAAGAATATCCATAATTATACCCAACATATCACTGGTGGCGAACGTCTAACTGATGCTTTCATAATTTCTATTGATCATTTTGCTGATACCTTTATAATGGCCTCCGTCGCAATATTTGTGGTGGATGAATATTTTTCTGTCGTTTTGATGCGCGTGATCCCCATTATAGATGACAACAAAATTCGGGTTTGCAAATGCAGGGAGGATTGGCACTATTGGAATGCATTATTGTTCACACGGCTGGTAGTAAATAAATAACCTTGGAATTTAATCCTCCTAATATTTTCTTCCAGATTCGCAAAGAGACCCAGAAGTAGTATATATAAATCCATATCTCAGAAGTTCAATGGTATTTGGAAGAATAAGACTATGCGTGGTGGATTTTGGACCAATGATGACAATACCAAGACTGGGTGAGTTTTTGATAGTTATAATTCTTCAGATTTCCACGGCGTTCCTTCCTTGTGGCACCGTATGCCTGGCCTATTAAGTATATGAAAAGGTAGAGCTTCGATCTGAATGATGTAATGAAGTAATGAGAATAGACGAGGTCAAGATGCGGTTTCAATAATATCTGTTTATCCTGTGAAAGTATGCATGTTATATACAGTGTGATACATCGAGGTAAACCAATAGGAGAAGGGGACCATGTGTCCCATGATGCAATATGGTAATTAGCCAATAATACGTTGAATAATAATTAACCAATCCTGAGGCTTCATATAGCTGACCAATGGTGACCTATGTGGTCTTGCCTCCTGCTGGGACAGCAGCTGTGTTTGTCTAAGTCATTAGAGGCATGCTGGGTACAGATGGTAATCAGGTGGCTAGACATGTCGATTAATTAGTAAAGAGAACATATGGAGACATGTGGAGACAGCCTGTAGTCTGTCTGATAATTATACAATTGTTATTTAACCCTTTAGTAATATGGCGGCAGGTGTCTCCTTACCTCTAACATGCATAAGGATTCATAATTCACATTAATTATTCATGTTCCATAAAGTTATGGAATATCATATCATATCGCATATTAATATTCATATTGTATTATGCAATATTACGTAATCAAATTGAGGAATAAAGCAAAAAGTAAAGCGAGTATAACACTATAATATTCAAGGTCATGATTATGTAATCCATAAAATGATCGTATCATCCCTGATTTGGTGAGAAAACAAATTATTGGACATGTCAAGCTTTTTTAAAAAAAACAAAATTGTTTCCTCAAATTATTACACTTCGTAATATTTCCTTTAAAATATAAATTCAGGTTGAGGGATCAATAATCCATGTCTGTAAATTATTTATTCCATTTATAGGGCACCAAGTGCACCACCAAAGCGTCGCCCAGATTTGATTTCAAGTTCGCTAACGGATCCCAAAGGACATACGATGGACGAAATTGTTGTGAGCAACGAGGTAATATATATATATATATTGAATTTTTATTCCATAATAGTATACAGAACTGGACAAAAGCCTCTAAAAATAGATCTTCCGACGAACCCGAAATTATTAATTAATCCAGTGAATAAATAATTCTTCACTCAGTTTCCTCAAACATATTGATATATTACACTATCGTTATATATCCGTTTCCCTACCACAGGCCAATTAACTTCAGATAGCAGTGTACTCGGTTACACTCTATACGCGTCTTGTAGGCAGCGGCTTTCCATAGGGCTAACCGTTGAAGGCTTTGATGTTTACTGCCTACAGGACGCATATAGAGTGTAACAGATCATCATATATAGAACCAATTTGGCAGGTGTATATACATATATAGAAGTGGTTAATGACGGCTCAGGTTTGGCAAAAGAATGTCCTTTAAAAAACATAGTACTAAATCATCTTAAAAATTAATTCTTTTACAGGAAATTAATGAGCCAACTGGCATGGAAGGATGGAATTCTTACCTTGAAGACCTCATGAAGGCTGATGTCATAAAGTACGGTGCCATCGCTCACGTGGACGGCGAGAAAAGTGCAAAAACACCCAATTTCATGTATAATGCTGATGAAATTGACAAAGCGCACGATTTGCTTATGGACAGAACTAAGGATGCCATCGTCAAAATGGATGGCGTGCCTTTCACTATTGAGCGAAATGGAGAAAACCAGGCTTTTGCAAGGTCCATGGATATCCAAGAGGAGCCAGAAGTCATGCTAATGGCCAGTACGAGAAAGTTCATAATTGTCCTTGTTGCTAAAGACAATGCCATACTGGATATGACGTCACTGGAGAAAGAGCTGCAATACGTCGTTGATCACATAAGCGGCGAGGGGTACTAAGCCAAGTCAATGATATCTTTTCACATATATCTTTTTTTTTACTGTATCGGTGCTAGAATATGGTAAGCGAATTATCGATATAAATTGCCAATTTTCACAATGGAAACAGACCACTACATAATTCTGTGAGCATATTGAAATGTTTCATTACAACTCATATGCTGTCATTAGTTTTTGGATAAAAGTTGACAAAAGGCTGTAGAGAATCTTTCTCTATAGAGCTAAATGTCCGATTACTTATACTCCGCTAGTATATTTACATCCAAATGGCATAAATGGGAGATCTAGTTGTCAAATGATGTCTATGTATATAATGATACATCTGGTGGAAAAAGCCTAAAGTAAATATACTCACAATTTGCAACTCTACCATCTACATGTAAATATTAAAGTAGTGGGCACAGACACGAGTATTTAAATATAATGAAACATCTTTCGCCCATCTTAAATAGCAAAAGCCACTTGTGGCTGGAACTGAACGTGCTATCCAAATACTTTATAACCCGTTTGCCAAGGAAATAATTATATCCTTACATGGCACCCTCTCTGATAAGAAGAATGATATAAAATGTATATGTATGACCAATTGTATGAGATGTATCAAAGCTTATCAGGGTCATTTATTATGTAGTATAAGTTAAGCAGGGGACAGATTTACTTGATAAATCCATATAGCCTTCATGTTAAACTGTTGGACTCAAAGTTCATATTCCCTCATTTATGCCAACCCATCGTTGAATTGGTGAGATCTATATCTATACGTGTGTGATGTGATCTAAATGTCATCGGGTTAAGCAGGATCTTACCCTTTTGGTCCATAGTCCTTTCTAATTGTAAATGTAGTTCATATTATGTCTCCACAGGCATCATATATATTCATACTTCGAAATAACCGTCTATCTTTAATTGTATATGGGGGCTTAATCATACCCTATTAAAACTTCACATCCACACATCTTCCATCATACAATTCAAACATCTTCGTTATCATTAAAATTTCATATATCATTATCGAAGATTTTGGTCTACGTTGTTTTTCTCACTCTGCAGATCTATGACACATATTATGCAAGAAAGAAATATACTAGATCTATGATCACCGTCTCATTAAGTACAACAGTACCTCATGTCTCATTTCGGTTTACATAATGTTTTGTTTGCGAATAAAGTTCCTTCAAATTATCCGAAACACTCTCATTGATGTACTCACTAGAATCGAAGACACGTTTGATTCATTGACTTAGTTTGATATCATAAGTATACCAGGTGTATTATGAGCCTTTGCATTACGGTAAGTGTATATATTTGTTCTCAGAGAGTATAGTTTCACATGGTGTAAATACAATTTTATTTCATCTACATATTGTACATGACTCATGCTATTTTTGTAAATAATAAAGAGACAATAAATTGTAGAAAGCAACATATTTTGCACCGTATTTGTTGCCTGATAGTCATATATAAGCGGTCATTTGTATTTGTCTATTTTCGTCTAAATCAAAACCGACAGAAAAAATAAGGTGTAATTTGTGGACATTTGGCGCATTTTTTAGCACAGAAAAAAAAGGATTGCAACATGCACAAAAATGACTAGATCCTAAATAGAATTTCCTTTCAGACGGCGAAAAAAGACTATTCAATATTAAGCCCGCTTATATTTCATTCATCAAAATTAAAAGTTTTCTTTGAAATTGTTCATAAGAAATGGTTGTGGTTTGTAGTTGTAAAATAAATCAACTATAGCCGTAGATGGGATATGGACATGGATCCTACGCGGGAATAATAGTGACATCTGGTGCGGAGTATACGCAACACAGTGCCTACTAACCGTTGTAACCAACAAGCAGTTTGGCCGTTTTCGCATGCAGTGCTTCCGGCTAAGAAAGCAAAACATTACAACGTGGTTTCAACTTTCACGCGATCGCTTTTATACACTGATTTTGGCAGTGCAATGAGACCCGAAATCTTATCAAAATTTAATGGGGTGTTTGCTGTAATCAAGCCAAAAGGAATCACGTCAGCTGGACTTCTTAATAGGATTTATGAAGATCTTGTTTCAGGTAGTAACTGAATCCGTATTTCTGTATCTGAGTTTAATTGACCCTTTCCTACTCCAACAAAGATCTCTCTTTTACAGAAGCCAGACTTATTCGTTTAAAGGCAAACGCTACTATTCACTGCCACGCCCCCCTTTACCATATACCAAATCTACGGGCATTTTACACACTATTCCTTTAGCATTGCAGTCTATGAGGAAACGGCCCATTTTGTCACATTTTATAGAATAACACAAACAATTAATGGCTAGTCCTCCTGTCCCAAAATTTTCTACACATACAGTTCAGGTTATACACTACAGATAAAAAGGGAAAAAAATATATGTCATCGCGTTAGATTTTTTTAAATAGCTGTCTGAAATAGACATGTTTGGGAAACAGAACTAGCTATGGGTACTCTCAGTTGTACCCAATTAGCATGCAAGTGTATTGGGAAATGCTGCATTTTCCTTTCACGGTTTTGGGAATAAAACAAAAATGGATACTCTAAATGTCCCAGAATTTTCTACACATATAGTGCAGGTAATATTCTACACATATATAGGGACAAAAATGTATGTCATCACGTTAAAAAAATAATTGTAGCTGTCTGAAATAGACATGTTTAGGAAACATAGAACACTTTGAAAGTAGCAGATTTTTGGGTTGCCAGCCATGTTTCAAAGCCCCATAATTCAGAAACTAGCACGGTGACCCATTAATTTTTTTTCAGTTTTAAGAACACAAATACTTCAAAAATCATATACTAAAAAATCAGAAAAATGACATTTATTTTCACTGGGGAGGAAAACAAATTATTTTTATAAAAATGGTGGAAAATATTGAGTTTTTTCGAGTTTTTAATTTAAAATTCACATTATGTATTTGTTGTTTTCAAAATAAAAATAACAATGCACTCTATAGAAAAGAGGCATAGAATTATTAGCCAAATAATACTGTCTCTGAAACTGTTAATTTTACTTAAATTGAGTGAATATAAATAACAAATATGAACTATGAAGTTGAGGTACTGCAAAATGGGACCCCCTTTTGGTCCTCATTGGTTTTTTTGAGATAGCAAATTTTGAAGCACAGTAATTCAAAAATGAGCACGGCGACCCAATGATTTTTTTCCATCCTTATGACCTGAAACACTTCAAGAATCAAATACCAAAGTTACAGAAAAATGACATTTATTTTCATTTTCCACTAGATAGTAGCGTTTGCCTTTAAAGAAGTAATTGATTTCGAGAACGCATAGATATAGAAAGAATATCAGAAAAAAACAAAGATATTCTGAATGTAGATCGCTGATTGAAAGATGAATTAATTCTCAGCTAATGTTCGTCAACAAGTGATTTTTAACAATTTGTTTATTTATTTTCAACCCAAAAATTGAAAGCACAGCACTTTTATTATATAATAGTAAATCTATTAATAGAAGTGTATAATATTATTATCAAATTTTGACTGGTCATATCATTATGTCTTACAATCAACCAAACAAAAATAACTTTATAGTCCATGGGCCAATTAAGGAGGTCATGAGTAGGCCTATCTCGGGGGACAGATTCTTACCTTTCCCCCCAAAAAGGGGTCAGGGGCTATCAAATGAGCTATGATACCCTTTTCAAATGAGTAGCTTATTGGCCACCAGGGGCCCGTTGCACCACTTCTTGGTGAAATCGTAGCGTTAACATTACATTAAGGATATGTTAAGGATATATTAACAATAGGATTGTGCCAGTGTTGCATGAGACCTGTCATATCCGTAACCCAAGGCGTGCATAGTGGTGAAAGTGGTGTGCCATATTCACGTTGCAAAGGGTAGCAACATACCCGTACATTTTGTCATATTTTTATATGTTTGTACATAAGAAAATTATTTTAAATCATGAAATCTACTTATCATATGTATCCTCACCATTTCTTAGAAAAAATACGTTTGAAAATACTCCCTAACCCTCCCATTCTCATTCTCAAATTCTCGATACGCTAGTTGCTCTATTATCGCTCAGAAACGAGCAGACGGAAATCATTTAGCGCTACGATAAGGATATCCCATGCTCAAAGGCACGTTGTTAAAAGACCCCCATTTAAGGACACGAAACATGATTTAGGGACACAATATTGGAGTAAGGTGTTAAGGATATTTTAAGGACACGGTTTTTACTTAACGATACCTCATGCAACGGGCCCCTGTGGGGTGCTGAAGTTGAATATTTTAGGTTCTTAGCCCATACATGGTTCAAATATTATTTGTAGAGCTTTGTGCATATAAAACCAAATAAACTGTGTAAAATTCCCTTTTGATTAATGTATGATACATCACTGTAACATTTTTAAGTGATTTATGACTTTTTTTCAAAAATTAAAAAAATCTGCAGAATCGCGTATTTATTGTTTTTATGGTAAAAATATTAGCAAATTACACCATGAAAAACATGTTGTACACCAAAATACATATTAAATCATAAATTTAGCATATGATGGGTATCAACTTGCAGCAAAAATTGGGATTCTATTTCTAATACTCTCAAGGTTATGATAATTTTTTCAATGGATTCTAAATAGGCCTACCTCTATACTGTAGACAAGATACCAAATCGGTCAGCTTATCATGATGAGGTATTTCTTGCTAAAAGTGGCCAAGTAAATGATCTAAAAACTGTTAACACACGTTCAGCATATATATATGTTTTTCATGTGGTAGTTGAAGAAAGCGCCTTTTCCTTGATATGCGGAACACTTTGTATTAATTTTTTACGGAGATCAAATTCAAATTCAAATTCAAATTCAAAAATCCTTTTATTGCTGTTGTTTTTACAATGCGGTTGCTCTGCGTCTACAATTTAGGTCTTCCAGAGGATGCCGCTTTTACGGACTTGAATAAATGTAACATGAAGGTTGCAGAAATTGGTTTTTAGAAAAGTTTGAATGAGATGAGGTGAAGAATGGTTAAATTACAATGAGAACATCGAGATTAGGTGACATAAGGTATTGTACATGGTGGGTGTTCAAAACCCCTAATCATATATTGGTTTATATAGTCGTCTATATTAATACAAATATAAACAGCGTTCATTATGATTAGCCATTTGCAGTTGGTACATAAACAAGCTAGACACAGAATTGTATGGGTTAATATAGCATATCCATTTGTTAATAGAGAAATAGTATGCCTGTCTGAAGCAATTACCAGATACAGAAGGCAGTAAGATACTGATATATGATGGAGAAATAGTATGCCTGTCTGAAGTAAGTGACAGACAGATTATCAGATACAGAAGGCAGTAAAAATACTGATATATGGCGGCTTAGGCCAGTGTTACAAGTATGATCATGCAATGAGGTATAAAAAACAGCAGTATGTAGGGGGAGGACGTACCACCACTCTAACAATTAAAGTTAGAAAGGAGAGAGAAGTTTCTCTGTATATTTTTTAAATAAGAATTTGTCATCTATTTTATGGGCTACTAAACCTAGTTCGTTCCACCTAACTTGTGACTTGTAAATTACCGAATTGGTAATTTTGGTTAATTTTGACGTAAGGACTAATAAGTTCCTTCTCCCCTTCGTATGGCTCCTTGTTGAGAATTGCCGGGAGTCTAGGTTAGCAGGGTTTTGCGCCATATAAAATGCCATATCGAGAATGTGCTTATCTCTCCTAGATTGTAAAGGCCACACATTTAAAAGTTTATGTTCTTCGTCAACGTTGTCATAGATCATGGGAAATACTGGTCTCAGGAATTTGCGCAATAAATCTGGAATTATTGCTGAAGGCTCAGTAACAAAGATGACAGAAGGTTGTTGCTACAACAGAGCAATGAGAACTCTTAAACTATTTGAAGCCTTCCCCTGAGTTCTATGGAAATAGCTCCAGACATAGCTAAATACCATAGTGAAAAAAGGAAATAGAAACCCTTGTTCTATAGCTTCTGGAGCAGGAAAGCCAAGATCTATATACCGTATTCATGAAGACAGATCTATGCTGCTGCGCAGAAAAAAGGCTCTTTTTAAAGCATTGTACTTGATCAGATGAGATATGAGCGGGGACAGATGGATGGCATCTTTTTGGATGAGCTACATGGATATAGTCTTCGCCAGATAAATCGGAAACACACCTATTTTTTTTTGGCCTTATGATGATAAGAGCACCAAGGGAAGGCAACTTGAATCTACACCTCAGTTCTATTACGGCAGTAATTCCATGGTGCTTTTTATCTGACATTGTGAACTGTGCCAAATACATATGCTCCCTTCCTGATACAAATCCTGATGCTCAGATACGCCAATTTAATGGAAGTATTTATGTTTGACAAGAATATTATTTGAAAGAATTCCTATATTTGAAAGATTTAGTATAGCAATGTCATTGACATTACCAAAAACAAATATACCCCAACTGCAGATATCCAACTGCAGATGGTACCAAATGATTCAGCTTAAAAGCTTGAACCTTACAGAGATACTACCTATCAGATAAATATTAAAAGCCTTTTGTGAAGTTTTTATCCCAACAAATCAATGTCACAAGCAAGAGGAATAATTGTCTTGATGTTCATCTCTCAAGGATATATAGAAGCATGGGTTTGCTGTTCACTCCTTGATGGACAATGAAAGTTCAATACTTCAGTTCCTGCCTGATGAAACGATCTTCTGGCATCAAAGAATGACAAAAAGAACCTTGTTAAGTTCCTAACAACGCAATGTAAGTTCACCAAATATTCAGGAGAATGTCAGGCAAAACCTTTATTGTAACACCAGAGATGAAGCTGGTCCTGGGTATGACCATGAAGTGCATTTCTGTCTCTTTCTCTATCTCTCTCTCGCCCTTCTTCTCTATCTCTATTTCCTGGGTATGATCATAAACTGCCTCCCTTTCAGCTCTCCCGCCCTTGATATAACCATATTAAATGTGTTGATAAGGGCGTAAAGCAACCAATCTCACTCACTCACTCACTCACTCACTCACTCACTCACTCACTCAGCAGAGATGAAGCTTTCAAAATAGGAAAACAACGAACTGAGGAAATAAGTATATCTGAAGAGCGATATTGAAGTAGCTGATGATGGCTGCTTTTTCTTGCACATCATGTGGCAAAGACTATATTATTTGACAGTACTCATTATTTGACAGTAAATTTGTCAAGATATCTCTTCAAATATAGCGTTAAAATGGTTCTAATGAACTCATGATGTTGGCCTAACTAACTTGTAAATTTGCACTTCATGATGTATGCCTTTAGTTTTATCAATGTCATTACAGAGACCCACCTCCCAACCTCCAGGGTAATGGCGAGGTTCACCCGGGAATCTAGCTGAGAAACAATATTCTGAATTATCGTTTCCTCAGCTAAAATCATCTATAGCCCTTTGACTTATAAATACATATAAGCTATAGGACTGAATTTATCAATATTCTGCTGCCATTCAATATTTTGAAGAATTTGCAGTTGAATCGGCTCAGAGAAAACGGCCGCTGGCGGGCGATAACAATTGAAGCTTCCACGAGAAAGGATTTCGGCGGGTCTCTGCAACGTAATGGGGACATTTATGAAGCCCCGTATAGAAAAAACAATCAGACAAAATCCTCCACAATTTTGGTAAAATGAATTTTAGATGGGATGGATGAGAACGGAACAAAAAGCAGAAAATCTTTTAGTTTTTGACCAATGTTAAAGTTCTGAGAGTGCAGCTTTAACCGGCATGGACAACTTTTGGTTAAACCGCAATATATCTCCTGCTATACCCCTAACCCTCGCTATGTCAGCGTAGACAGCGCTGCTGTCCCTATGACTGCTATGGTGCATAATTTTACATGCAATTCCCGTAGAATTCCCCAATAGACCATGGGTATTGCTTTTCCAAACCCCAACTGGTGTTTAAACGAGAGGACGGAAAGCAAACACAACTAGAGTATCTTTGAAATTGAATTTCAGTCAGATTTATGGGGTGTTATGGTGATGGGAGAACATCATGAACTGAAACGAGTAAGAAAGACATTCTCTGATCCTCTATTCCCTCCCCCTTCCTCTTTTCCCTCTTCCTCTTTTCCCTCTTCTCCCTCTTACTCATGTTACTCTTCACCCTCATCCTCTTCTACCTCCCTATCTCTTCCTCTTCTCTCTCTCCCTCTTCTCCCTATTTTTCTTCTTTTCCCTTCTCTTCCTCTTTTCTCTCTTCCTCTCCCTCTTCTCCCTCTTCCACTTCTCCCTCTTCCTCTTCTACCTCTACCTCTTCTCCCTCTCCCCTCCCTTCTCTTTTTTATTTCCCCTCCTTGTACTCCACCGCCTCCATATAGCTCTTCCTTTTGTCATTTTTCCTGTTCATTCCTCTCCTCTTCTCCTTCCTACCTCTCCTGCACCCAACCCAGACATTTGGTGGACTCATGCCAATAACGACGCCAGTGGGAATATTTACTATTCATCTCACTTGTTTAAATGTCTTCATCACGTCGTGTTCTGTTTGTTTCATCTATCCTTGGCTATAGTTTCCATTGTGGGATATGTCCGCGACCAAAGCAATGCAACCGCGACTGCTATTCTATAGAATACTAGCAAAGTACCCGTTCTCCGGACTGTCCCCATCTCTTCCCACACTTCCCCCTCTCCCTCTTTTCCCTCTGCCTCTTCTCTGTCTCATACCTGTTTTTCTGCCCCAACCCCATCTCCGATTCCCCCCCTGCTCCCTCTCCTCTTACTCATGCTCCCCCCTTGGTTTCTCTCCCTTCCCTCGGTCCCTTCCCCTACATCCTCTCCCTCCAGTCCCCCTCTCTCCCCACACTTCCCCATCTCGCTCTTTTCCCTCCGCCTCTTTTCTGTCTCATACCTGTTTTGTCTCTCCCAACCCCATCTCCGATACCCCCATCTCCCTGCCCTCTTCCTCATGCTCCCCCTCCTCGCTTTCTTTCCCTTCCCTCTGTCCCTTCCCATACATCCTCTCCCTCCCTTCCTCTCTTCCCTGCCCTCTTCTTTCCCTCCCCCTCCCCCTCTTCTATTTCCCCTCCCTTTGCCTCACTCTCCCCTCCTACACCCTCTTCCTCCCCTCCCCCTCTCCAATACCCCCACCCTCTCCCAGCTGTCTTCTTCACTCTCCCACTCCTCTCTATGTAGTCAGATCCCCCTTGAATTATATTTTTTGTATTTAAAATATTTCTATTCAGCACAAAACATTATGTAACGAATACACTATATCTCAGTCATTGCTGACTATTATAACTCAAGTATACCTATCTTATATCATGGAAAATTTTAATTAGCTACTTAGCCAACAGAGCAAGTGCCTCAGCAGCTATTGTGTCAGTTGTAGCAGCAACTCCACCCATCACTAATCACCCTCATTCGTCTCACCTGCCCTCATAACTTGTAATAACCTTTTTCGTTCTAACGTTTCTTTACTGTCTCTTTTCTCTTCTGCATTTCCTTTGTACCTAAGACTTCTCTAAGTAAACCATTCTGTGAGTTATATTATTTAAACAAAGATCAGAAAATAGGAATCCCTTGTGTCTTTATATGTGATCTAAAAAAACAAAAAAAACCTATTATGTAGAAAAAATGGAAAAACCATAAATTGATCATTTTAGTTAACACAATGATATTAAGAGCAATACAGATTGACGCAGTAGCTTGTGGCTAATGACGTAGTATCTCACAGGGGCTTTCCCAGGCTATAAATAGAGTGTGGATATCCCGATTTAAAAAGGGTTTCATAATCACATTTCTACCCCAAATACCTTCACAAACCACATACGACGACCTCCAGAGAGGGTGGACACACCTCTACAGATGATTAAAGCAGTTTGTAAAACAACAAATTCCGAGAACATGTGAGAGAAAGAAACCTCTCTTTTCTACCTTTTCTTTTCTACCTCTTTTCGTAGAAATCGCTCTACCCGTATATTATATGGATATCCAGCAATGGCATGTCCATATCCTTTATCTCACTAAGCTTAATCCATTATAAGTAATTGATTGTTTTTTTTAATGATTTACCTTTTTTTACTTATATCATGAAATATCTATAGCTAGCCATGTTAGGAGAATGGTTCATGCTTTTCCGCAAAGTCTTTATAATAGTCTGTGCTAGATATAAGGTTTTAAGTAGTGGTTAACCCATTGTTGGGGAGTGATAGTGTTGATTGTGATTTTTAATGAACGAGAGCGTAGCTCGAGGTCATTAATAATCAACACATCAACACTCTCACGAGTCAACATGGGTTAAGTACTTTATCACACGCCCCCATCCATAGACACGCCACCCTGATATCACCCCACTTCAGAGGATGATATCAGAAGAGAGACAAGGAGGGACCTTCAATAATCCACTCAGTTAGGTCTGGGAAAGAGAGGCCAATAATCCATTCATTTACTTCACCATCCCCCACTCTACCCTAACCATTTCCCAATCTGTCTATCTATTCATGTATCAATCTATCAAAGGAACTTCTAGATCAAAGGAAGCCTCCTCGCCTCCCCCTTTTATAAGGAAGCGTCATCTCCTCCTCCTTTTATCTCTCCAGGTGTCACTTTAATCAATGATGTCACTTTAATTAATGATGGGTCAGTTGTCTTGTCTGTTATATATTCTGGTGAATAGTCTGTTCTCGAAGTGATTCTGGAGTTATATTTCTTCCTTGGAACCACTAGAACAACTGAAGACCAATTTGTCAGTTTATAAAGAGTTTCCTGTTTATTTTTGATAAATAAACGATTTTGCAATTCAAGTAGATAGATAATAAATAGAAAACATTTCAGATCGATGGGAATTGCTTCGAATATAATCATTTGTTGGGTTAGAATAATCGTTTCTTGAGATTTGCCTAGAAAACGATTCAACTAAGATGTTTTTTTCCTATGATGAAGTGTTCAGCTTGCCGGCGAGAAAATGAAATGAAAGGCTGTGCATTGTCTCCGCTATTTATACCAAATTTACTGCTTGGACCGTACCACTGGCGATTTTGCATGGCGATTTTCACCTTGAGTTGGAATTATCTCCATGCTAAATCACCAATGGTACGGTCCAAGCAGTCAATTTGCTATAAATACATGAGACAATGCGCAGCATTTCATTCCATTCTTCGCCGGCAAGCTGAACACTTTGCTATAGGAAACAAGCTACAGCTGTCACAAGAGTTGTGTGATATTCGATACCGAGCATCTCCCATCGGGTAACTTACTCACTGATTGAGAGAGAGTTATATTCAAATCCTACCATATCACCCCACGAAACAAGCTAAACAATTCCAATCGACCAGGGAATTAGCTAAGATTCGTCTCCAATAAATGTATTACGTTAACACTTAACACTCATCAAAGGAAGCATCTGAAACTATTTCCCCCTCCTCAAACCATTTAGCGCCTCTTATGATGCAACTCATGTAATATGTATCCCTGACTCGATGACCCTACTCTTATTTTATGGTGTCTTAGCTTTCCTTTTCACTAATTATTAAAAGGATTGCATCTTATTCGAATCGTTTTCTAGCCATTTACCAAGAACATACATTTATTTTGTATTCTTCTACCTTTGAACGACTTTGAATAAAATACAGCAAACTGTTGTCATAGTATCATTTCAAAACTATATTAACCAGATGTCTCCCACCTTTTTAAACCCAACTGTATTCTATTATATGATTCTGCAATGGTTTGGTACAAACTGAAATCTTTAAAAATCATAAACGCACTGTAAAAATCTCTATGTTAAATCTCCAATGGTTCGGTCCAATAAAATACGTGACTTTGTGCGGAAGATTTGATCATAGTTGTAGCTTCCATGTGTACGGTATGGAGGAAAATGGGCGTGGCTATAGTTGATACCGATGGGTCCCCCAGGAGCATCTACCGTGTCCCAGTCAGTACATCCCGCCATGGAAAGTTAGTGTCCTTCGCCCGGACAGCAGCTCTCTCAGACGTCCGCGCTCCATGTTCTTAATTACGCGCTTATTTGTTGCACGATAGAGCATTCCTTTACGGTTTTTCACACTACACATAGCAAAGTAAATGATTGGTGAACGTCCATTTGAGGTTATTTAGTGTATTTTCACATTTTATGAATGCCCACAAGCTTAATAAGCAATTTCAAATGCTGCTCTAATATATTTAGTGAACAAAACCCAAAACCCAAGCTTTACATAAGGATGTTTAGAAATCACTGTCCACATGGACCTGACGTAATTTATTGGTCCAGCCTAATAGGTCAGTCCACTGACTCGGCTTATACTGACTGAGCCACTCTGACCGACGCTAGTGTACTCACTCTGTACCTGTGCCCTTCCCCCCACCTTCCTCCAGCGTCCTCGTGCCCTTCCTCAGTCTTTAACCAGACACTGGACAGGATGGACTTACATCTTAATCTAACCTGTAGCCCCTGTAGCCCCGACCTTGCAGGGTTAGGGTGTTCTTTCGCCTCACTGGACGAGGATGACGTTGGTAATTTCATCACACCAAACAATCCTGTCAATCCCCCATCTTTAGAGGGATCGGATGATGAGCAGTTGTCTTTCATGAAAGACGACATAACTCAACTTCTCAGCCAAGTGACGGAACGAGACGATCAACCCAATGAGGACTGGGTCATCGCCAACATACTGGAGGAAGAGTGGGAACCGCCAGTACACAACGTATCCCATTCAGTTGCAAACCCTTTGCCCCTTGAAGTGTTAGATCCGGACAATGTTGATTTTAGAAAGACGCCCCCTAACAAGCCTAGGAGTAAGAAAATTGTGAAATCTCTGCAAGGAACCCCGGACATGTCATTGAGAGAGCAGGCTCTGGAGGATGCTCCCCTTTACCCTAATGCAAGCGCCAAGAAGGCCCGTGTCGTTTCATCTAAGCACCCCCCACCTTCTCTTAAAAAAGTTGGCAAGAAGAAGCTGACTAAAACGAAGAAAACCGTACAAACTGCCCCTGGAGGAAGATTTGCCTCTGTGTCGAAGGACCAGCTCGCCCAGCTGCAGCTGGACGCCAAGGCAGCGGCGACTCATAGGCAGACACAGTGGTCTGTGCGATTAATGCAAGGTAAGATTGTTTTTAATGTTATTGTGCACGGAAACAATCCTTTCTAAAGCATAAGATGAGTGAAAACGACTGAACACTTTGCTTCTGAAGAATTTGCTATAAACATTATTAGGCCTTTTTATTTATTACGAAACTCTGTTAATTTGCTGTCATTCAACCCCTCCAAAATAAATCTCTGTTCAATCTGCAATGGTTCAGTCCAATGTCAGTACTGATTTTAGCATGTAATGATTTCTATGTTAAATCTCCAATGGTTCGGTACAAAGTGAACAGCATAAACGTAATGTAAATTTCCCTATGTTAAATCGCCAGTGGTACGGTCCAAGCAGAGAATTTGGTATAAATAGCGCGTACAATGGGCAGCTTATCATTCTGTTCTTCGCCGGCAAGCTGATCACTACACCATAGCAAACAACCTATAGCTTAGAGAAGACTATTGTTATACTCGATACAGACCATCTTACATCGGGTCCATACTCACTGCTGTAGAAAGAGTTGTTGTTATATTCAGTTTCGACCCTACCAACCCACGAAACAACCCAGTCCTTGAGATGTAGTATTCTTATATTAAATACACATCATGTTATCATAAACGTTGCCACATTTTAAATACCTTTTACCAGTGTTAATTTTACAGTAGTCCGCTCCAAGCAGCGACGTCATAAGTAGTCGCTATATAACCGAAACAATAGGCCCCGCCCCTTTTGCACCATACCGTACACTTTTGATAATTAGCCATACCGATGGCTCCCCCAGAAGCATCTACCGTCTCCCTCTTAGTACCTCCCGCCATGGAAACCCAATATTTAGCTGTTTATTTTCGCTCCCCATCACAACTTTTCAATCCTAGTGCACATCACTGTCTATGGTCTTATGTTGTTTAATACAACCACTTTGGCATGAGATAGAGTACATTAGGGTATGATTAAGTCACTTAGCACAGATTAGATTGTCCTCATTTATCCAGTACAGCTAATCAAGCACTTAATCTATACAAGTTCTCCAAGCGATAAGAATTAACCATATTCCCCGCAGAAAAGTATACGTTCGAATAGCAAATAAACTTTCAACCCTCCATTTGATACTGATTCCAACTGCATAAAAATTCGTTCTTTTCTAGTGTTGCTTGTAATTAACTTTTCTTTTTATTTCCAATTCATAGAATGGCTTCAGCACTCGGGGAAGAGCGTAGATTTTGAGGCACTTCCAGAGGAAGATTTGGCCGTCATACTCGCCCAGTTTTACGCCGAGGTCCGTCGGGCTGATGGGACCAAGTATGGTCTCTCCTCAATGAGGTGTCTACGTGCTGCACTACATAGGCACCTCACTCAACCTCCACATAGCAGAGTTTTAAACATAAATTCTGGACCAGCGTTTTCCACCTCAAATGCTGTCATATCTGGTGAGTGTTTACTGATGTTCTTTTATATTTTTTAATATGCCTCTCATCAGTGTAATCCCTGTTATAACTGTCAATCTAGCATTTTATTTTTCAAGCTGTGAATGCTCCAATTTTTGTATTTCATTACTTCCCTTAAGTGAGCTTATGATAATTAATGCTTACGCTGTTGTATCTTATGATTTAATCTTATTAATTTTTCTTTTTACAGGAGCCATACGACGAGCGAAAAAACAGGGACTGGACAAGTCGAAACACCACGCCCCCATTTCCAAGGAGGATATAGACCGACTCTATGCCTCAGGGGTCTTTGCCAAGAACACCCCAAGATCCCTGATGCATAGGGTCTTTTTCGAACTCTGCCTCCATTTCGGTAGGAGGGGGCGAGAAGGTCTTAGGGAGCTGGAGTGGAAAGACATTAGCTTCAAAACAGACGAGCAGGGCGTAGAATATGCTACCTTGGCGTTCAATCCAGCTGAGAAAAACCACGCTGGGTTGAACAGTCACCATAGTGACCATGACCAGAGGCTTTCTGCCACGGGAGCGGAAAGGTGTCCATTCCTCACACTCAAGGAATACATGTCGCACCTTAACCCGGACAACCCTGCCTTTTTCCAAAGGCCCAAGGCCAAATACCAGAAATCGACCGTTTGGTATACTAGTCAGGCAGTGGGTGTAAACACGATTGGCGATTTCATGTCGGTGATTGGAGAACTTGCTGGGTTGCCAAATCGTTACACCAACCATTGTATTCGGGCAACTACAGTGACAACTCTACGAAGAGCAGGTGTGGCCCATGCTGACATAGCTTCAGTGACAGGGCATCGGTCATTAGCCTCAATACAGGCCTATTCGACCACAGATGACCCCACAAGGCGTGACATGTCACACAAATTATCCGCCTTGTTAGGTGTACAGCCAGTGGCCACAGATACCCTTTCTGCTCCACCCCACACCCATCCAACAAACCCCCCCTCTCCTCCTGTAGCTGTGGCCTCTGTACCGTCTGAGCCTGTCGTTTTGCCTATTGCTCCAGTACCACCCACCCCAAGGCCTACCGTGTCTCACCCAACCCTTCGCCGCTCTCCCCGTATTTCTGCATCACAGCCTGTTCCAGGTAGGGATGGCAATAGGAAATGCCTATTCCCAGAGCAGGCACAACACCAAGCAGGTGGGCACACGTTCTATGTGCAGGCAGGGGCCACCATCAACATATACCAGAAGTAGGCGAACATCATGCCCAAATTGTCATTATTTTTTTATTTCAGACGAGTGTTGTTTGTACTACTATTATTATTTAACTCATTGCTGCATTAAACTATTTTATCCATTTGTACGATGTTGTATTGCTATAAATGTCTCATGTTAATATCTCAGCAAGCCCAACGTGTGTGTGTATTTTTGGCTATATTTCTTATTCTAGGAAACACATGTATGCCTACGTAACACTTTTGTCATTCTTTCTAATAAAACATTAGTTAAATAGTCACTCAGACTTTATCTTGTTTGATGATTAATCACTTGCTCCCACTCCTTTATGAATGCACGAAGCGAAGCCTCCAATTTGTTTATTTAAAACCCATACAATCAGTAATTGCACAGTTGTCTGTGTATTGCTTTTAAATTTTAATTTCATCTCTAATAAATCTCTAATAGTTCGGTACAAAATGAAAACTTTTAAAAGCATTAACTCAATGTAAAAATTGCCATGCTAAATCGCCAATGGTACGGTCCAAGCAGTTAATTTGCTATAAATAGCGGAGACAATGCGCAGCCTTTCATTCCATTTTTTGCCGGCGAGTCATCACGAGATATCTTTAGCTTTCGCTTAGCACAATTAGACACCCGATTAGGCCCATAATAGCAACAGATAAGCCAATACCCTCCTACTAGTAGCATAATCACTTCCATTCGATTAACAGCAGGGAACGCTCTAATTACGGTACAAAGATAACGCCCATATGCCACACTGGAGATGCTTGTACTAATCTCATGGCCTTTTATTTTTATTCTGTCCAGAAAGCCACCTAAATAAAAATAATATCTTAGCCTATATTGAGCAACAGAAGAGAAGAACATTTTCTAAACATTTGCAAGGGATCCTTTTTAGCCATTCAATTTAGTATCCTGCTGTAGGCTTCACGTAAGTTTGGTATTTTTCTTTAGCTAGAAGAAGAGTGTGATGTCGTCATGTTAAATCGCCAGTAGTCCAGTGCAAACAGTAAACTAACCAACAGGCCACGCCCATTTACCTCCATAGTGAACACTTTCGATATTTATTGTAGAAGAGTCTGAGCTGGCCGTGTTAAATCGCCAATAGTCCACTCCAAACAGTGACGTCACCGCGCCCTACCACATAGGCCCCGCCCATTTAGCTCCATACCGAACACTTCCGCTGTCAAAATCATACCGATGGGTCCCCGAGGACCATCTACCGGCTCCCCGTCAGTACAGGCCGCCACGCAAAGTCATCAATGCCCATCCCATTCCGACAGCCGCGCGCTATGTTATAAATTATTGGCTCATATCTCGCTTGATCAACCCTGCCTTTGAGTAGTTCCCGGGTACATATAACATATCAATTGATCCGATACTGTCCAGCCAATGGTAGATGTTGTATTTTATTTTACTTTTGATTTGTGGCGAACATTCGAGTCGAGTCGAGTCTAGCATTTGGCTGGTGAAAGGTGGCAAGACGAGTGCGTGTTTTTTTGCATTCGCTTCATTTTAGATTGCTTTAGTTCACTTTGAAGGTTGACTTTTCGCTTACTAGGGTTATTTTTTCTAAGGAATTCATTGGACGTGTCCACCAGTTGCTATTAATTGTAGTTTAAGCACAATGGCCATGTGTACGGTGCAAAAACAATGTATTTGTTGAGCGACCAATCAGCGTAAAGCTTTCTCAGCCAATGGGCGAAGCGGATCGCCCGTTGATTGGCCAATCAGAGGCGTTTCAACATTTTAGCCTAGTAGAGACGACAAACGCGCCCAGTCGTGATATCAACTTCCACCACTTTTAATAAAGCATCCGCGTAGGAGTGAGAGTTAATAATCAACTCATTTACTTCAATTTCCTTTATATTGTGTTGTATAACATATTCATTTATAGCAGAAGGCAGTATAACATGTTGTATAATGTATCGGTTTCAAAGCTGTCCATACATACAGCCCTGCAGCAGTACCAGCGTGCCCGTGATATCAACTCTAAAGAGTTCGTTATTATCCTACTAAAATCCAATAATGAACACTTTTGGCCCAGGGGTATATCAGAGCATTTTTTCCTCTCACTTTATAGCAAATAATTAATGGCAATTTTGCATGATAAGGGCCTAAAAGTGTGATAATTGAAAATAGCAATGCCATATAGTAATATTGTTCCAAAATAAAAATGAATAACATTTATGTGAGTTAACATACATATACATGTGACCGATCCTCACCCGGTTGAAAATTAGATCCAAAACTTGAGTTCAGAAGAGGCCAAACTCTCAACATTGCATGGCGTCTAGATTGCTGTATTTAATCCGTAGTTATATCATTATATATAATGATCCTGTAGATCTATATGTATTTGATGACGTCTGTCCTAAAATAACTCAGCAATTAAGGTTGAGATTTTATTGTCAGAAGACAACTGCGTAATTATCTAAGTTCAAGTTTCTGATACTGCACAAAAAGTGGCCTGAACTCCATTGTGGTTTGCGCTATAAGTTTTTACTCTGCCATACATAGACTTAACATTGCGCCACTTCTGCTCACCAGTAGGCGTCGCCATCGTCGGGTATCATTTTGTAAATTCTCCCTATTAAGACCACTGTTTATTGCACTTGTGTTGCACCCATTTATTAAGAGGTAACTTTGGCATGTAGACCCTTTGTCAGCGATAGGTGGTATCATACTGTAACTTGTGTGAAGTATGGTAGTTTTCTAATAATTACACTCCCCTAAACTGTTGTCAAGACCCGAAGAGTCCTGTAAATGGTTTCCTAAACGTTTCCTAAGACGCTGATGACGACGATTTAATACCTATATATATGCAGTCACGAAGACGATAATTTTAGGCTAAACGGTTTTACAGTGTGAAGACGTTTGCGATTGATGTGTTTGTGATCTCCTATAAAGGTCACAGTAATAATAGTGATGCTACTCGACGGTAGAATCAGAGAAGGGTGAAGATTACACATTTAGCATACATAGAGAAATGATATTAGTTGTGTCTGGTATAACATGTATCCACTATTTATATGTCTTAGATTGCGGAAGTTTATTTTAAGTGATATAAGTAGAAATAGCTCACAAAATACCCAAGGTCGACGGTTGATTTTATTATTCTTGTCAATTCAATGTCACCCAACATGTTTCAATTCTTAGACCTACTTTAGAAGTATATAATTAAAAGTTAATTGTGGTCCCATCGTACATTCAGAACTGAACGCAGGGAATCAAGGGAGGAAGTCAAAGCCACATAAAAAGAAACTATTCAAAATGGGCCATGGCGGTACCCTTGATATGGAGGCCACCGGAGTGCTGACAGTGGGCATTGGCAAAGGCTGCTCCTGTTTGCCCGCTTTCCTCAGCGGGGAGAAGGTGAGGTCCCTAATGGATTTAATATGTATCTCCGAAGTGTTACTGGCAATATGAATTGCATTGGTTTCATACTAGACTAGGGCCAGAACACATAATTGATATATACTATATAGTGTATATGGATCTAATATATATGGAGTGTTGAGTATCTGTCGGTCTCTTTTCTGGCATTCTGAAGTCCATAAAAAGTTATAACTAATGCATATTGTGTGAAAGAGCATTTTAAGCGATGAAAAATAAAACTTACTGCATTGCTGTCTTCTTAGAATTCTAGTTACTCCCTGCTATGACTTCTTTCCTTTGCATTTAAGATCTGAGTATCTTGTAGACACTATCTGATAAAATCATTGCTATTAGTACCCTTCTTATATCCATATTCTTGTTGTGATATACTTGAGCAATAATGTGTTGCAGCGTTATACAACGACGGGCAAACTTGGAATCGAAACTGACACATTGAATAGCTCTGGGAGCATCGTTAGACAATGTCCCTATGGTAAGAATAATTTAGATTTCATGTTTGAATTCTTTGTAATTATGCTGAAATTGAATTGTAATACAGGAACCGACTCTCACAGCTTATGTTCATGCAGGCCACTATAATTCATGTGTGTGTATATATACTCTGTTCGGAGGAGGCTGTCTAAAATTATGCGCGTATTTTGAATCCAAATACTGTTGATTGTTCCATTCTTGATTATTGAAAATGGATTGTATGTAGGCCGTTCAATGTGTGAAACCTTTTTAATATTTTATATAGTTACTTCTCATTACAATGTAGCTTTCATTTCTAATAATTGTTTGGCTACGATAGATACAATATTGTATAAGGTAATATCAAAATAATGAACTGGAAGGATATAAAAAGTGAGCGACACGGATGAGGATGCATGATCATTCTAAGGGCATATTCTTTCATTTAAGTTATCAATTGCACCTTTTACATAGAATCGGTCAGTGTCAATGGAACGTCGTGTTTATTAGTGTATTTCACATGACATGTATTTCAAAAATACACTTAGAAATCCAAGAAAACCTAATATCAGCAGAACGTATGTTATAATATTATCATATGCGCGTAATTGTGATTACAGTGATATGTGTCGGCACAGTGTGATTGAAGACAGCGGTGAGTGTGGGGACTTGTTTTATAGCATGATGGACTGTGTGATGTATAGGTGTTCTTCCATACATTAGTCCGTTTGATAATGAAGAACTGTAGGAACTTGTATTTAAAGAAATGAGTCTGAATCCTAGGAGTGCAAGATGTTAACTTGTTTATTTATAAGTTTCCTCTCCCCGAGCAAGGTTGCTCCGGGATGTCTGTGTCGCCCTCAGTGAGTCAGGGTACATCAAAATATAACAACTGTGTTCGGTCAGATATTATGATAGAGGTGAGATAATTTGTGGGTATTAAAAGTAACAGTAGAAGAAGAGGTGTTTTAAATAAACCCCAGCCATTACAATTTAATGTTATTTTCCGTTTTAAATTAAATATTTTATTTATTGATCTGTCTATAGATTCGGTAACGCAGGAATCCTTACTTCGTACAATCCAATCATATGAAGGAGAACATAACCAAGTACCACCCATGTGAGTGCATTTAAAAATGTTTCTAAAACAAATGGTACGACACACTCTGCACAATCGACTAAGCTCCATATATGTCCAATTGCAGCGCCGAATACCATTCGATGTGTGTATTATATATGTCATTTATTAATCGATTTTGAAGACATTTTGTGAAATCCTTTCCCTGATACCTCTTTTATCGGTAATTCGATTACTTAATGTATCATCAATGGATACTTATTGCACCTAATAGAACACCTCACATATAGTATGGGTATGGGATATGGTTATAACATGTCTATGGATTCGATTGTCATGGAATATTCCCCATCGAATTCCATATGATTCCTCGTTATTTGACTTTGTAATTACTTATTCATCTGTCCTGCTCTCTCTTTTTGTAAGTAACCTTTTTGCGCCTACTATTGACTCTATGCCTTTGTCCCAGCTTTAAAAGGGAATTTTCTTGGCCCTGTGCTATATAGGTGGGGCTTTGGTTTTTGTGTATGCTAAAATACCATGGTGTATAGGGAAAGCAATTGTTCTGGATGCAGGTATTGCATAGTAGTTGTTGTCTTATGTGTGCAGTGCCTGACTGAAAAACGCCCCGGTTTAGGGATGGGGGAGCTTAGGCGCAATGGGAATACAAATGCATGTGGGCGAGCCGTTTTCTCATTAGCCTCACAAAAGGAGCCAGGAATGTATTGACTTAAAGCTATCAGACAATATGCACATACGTTCAACTACAATGGAATAGTATGTTATTCTTTTCTATTGGAATTGTTCAGTTTAAGATCAAAGGCTTTGGTTATTTCTTTTCTAAATATACATCAATCGTCGTTGTGTCTTGAATCAGCTACACTTGCTTTTCGGAATTATATCAATATATCAATACCTATTAAAATATCTGTTTTAAGCTGCATTTTCAACTATTACGACAAAAACAATCTTTCAAAATTCACTCATATTATAACTTATACGACAGGATTTATCAATATTCTGCTATATTGGTATATGTTTATATAAGAATGTGAAGGTAAATTCGCTCAGGGAAGACGGCTGCCGGTGAGTGATGGTAAGTGAAGCCATCGTAAGAAAGGATTCGGGCTGAATACAAATGAGGACGTTTTAGATGCTCTGTAGCTAAAAAAAAACTGGACAAAATCCTCCAAAATGACCTTAAGATGGGTTGGGAAATAAGAAAAACAAAAAGTAGAAAATATTTAGATTTTGACCGACGAATAAGTGAAGTGCAGCTTCAACAGCTATTTCTCCGAATAGTCACTTGCATCCATGCGACTATCAACAAGAAATCGCCGCCACTCTCTTTATCTTGAAACAAAAGTAATGATTTTCCTTATGTCCTTTACAGATATTCTGCATTGAAAAGAAATGGCCAGCGTCTGTCTGATTTAGCTCGACAGGGGTTGGAGGTTACACCCAAACCAGCTAGGAAAGTCGAAGTCCATAAAATCAAATTAATCGATTTTCGTCCTCCGTACTTCTCAATGGGTAAGAACAAGCAAGTTGATCAATAGTTTTTAGTTCCTCCCATTGTGATATACCTACTCTAATTGCCATCATAAAATTCTCAATATTATATACATAGTATTCACATGACGTCACCCCAGTCAGCGGCTCTCCTCACTGGCAGCCATAATGTGTGGCAGCATAGATAGCGGGAGACACTAGATCGACAGGATGTCCCCTTTCAAATGTTTGCTAATGGCAATTATACTTATTATTCCATCATGACACACTCCAAAATGACCATATAACCTATCAGCATACTTTATATAACATTCTCTAAAACTTTCGGAGGTGAAAACTGCATTTTTTAGGCTTGGAGCACTCATGTCCAGCTAAAGTTGACCCACATTATGGCAAGCTGCGGCGAGCGCCGTGACGTCAGTGAATACTATATGTATAGGCCTAGTCCATGTATCAAGAACAAAATGAACGATTGCGTAAAGGTATCTCTAGAATTCTTAAGGGCAATGTACTTTTTTTGATCCTTAGCGCTGTTGAATGGAAATATTTGAAAACTTAAAAGGAAGAAATATTGGTATTCCCTGTGTATTCATAATGTCTCTTGGAATTTTCCCAAAGAATTCAATTAATGTTGTGATTTGGTGCTGCAAAGGATTAATAGTGCAATCTGTCTACCTTTTGGTTAACACATTTGCACATGAAAGATAGTCATATTGAAAATAGTCGTGTCCTGGTGTACACCGAAAGAACAGGCCAAAATCCTTTGATATATTTTATTGGTGATTTTCGGATGGGCTTAATAGACCTCAAAATAAAAAAATATTTTGTTTGACGGAAATTAACTGAGGATGTTGCTTTAATAACTTAATGCATGTATGTGCTTTGTTCGAGGCAAAAATTCAACATTATATTTTTCTATCGATAGCTACGGACCTCCTGGGGGCGGGGGAGGGGTGGGCGTCATTAATATATTGATAAACAATGATTGGGGGAACGTGGATTGGGACTATCTCGCTTACGTCCGCTTACCTTACCTAGATTTATCCTCTCAAGAGATTATCCATTTTATGTTCTTCTCCTAATGAGTATTTCCTGCATGTAGTTATCTAAAACAAAGTCAGGCTATTGGTAGCTCTTATATAACCTCGGGAACAGTTACCAATGGAACATCGGATATTGAGATGAAACGAATAATAATAAAGCACCTGGAGAATTGAGGCCTTGTCTTTGAATTCAACTCGATCAGTGTTCTACAATTAGCAATAGACCGCATTGCCATGCCTCTATATTGAAAGAAATATATGAAGACAATCCCATCCACCATACGTTATTCAGGAGTCTCATTTCCTTTCTAAAGCCACCTCTGGTATCGTTTTTGAACGGCAGTACAAGTTGGCTGACCTTGATAGTACTTGTCTTTCATGGCTTATAACTATGTATTTTAGTATACATCATTGCACCTGCGTGCAGTGTTTGCTGTTCATATTATTTATTCATAAAGTGTCACTCTACTTGTGCCATGAATCTGTCCATTGTTTATAGAAATGAGCCCAAATTAAGATGATTGATCACATTAATTTGGCGCTCTTATTTCCAGAAATTCATTCTGGTGGGGGATTTTATGTACGCCAACTCATCCACGACATAGGGCATGGTAGGAACACTATATTTGCTATACATGTATATTCATTCATTTCAATATTCAATATTTTGTAAATGACCTTATAGGCAATTAACAACAAAAAACATTCTTTTAAGGAAGTGATGCTGTATTTATTAGAATTATGTATGGGTTAAGGACGATGTATCTTATTGTTCTAATACATTTATGAATCCCTTTTATGTTTATTGCAGATGTTGGATCTTGCGCCTGTATGGTAGAGTTAGAGAGAACGCAGCATGGCCCTTTCAGAACGGAAAATGCGATTCCTACTGACGAGTGGACTGTGTCAGAAGTGTTAGAATCTGTTAAAGCTAACAGAACATTATTAAAATCCTTTATATCTAATGCAGTAAAACTACACAAATTAGGTGCTTGAATAGTGAGATATTTCCATTATGGAATCATATGTATACATAATATGCCATGGAATATGTTACAGAAGGCTATATTGTCTTTAAAAGTCAAATAAATTGTGATCAATCAAATGCATTGTGGGCTCGTCCTTCATATCATTACTCTAATCCTCGAGAAGTTAGCTTCCTTAGTCGATAATACCCTCTCATTAATATCAACAGCTTTAATCCACCTGTTTAGCTATTAGGCAATTCGATTTAACGTATGAATTACCATTTCATTGTTTGATATAAATGCTGTTCCATGGGGTTATTAGATCATGGATGTTGCTATGCTTTAGAAATAAACCTAGAGTAATGAATGCAAATAGGAAGACATCACCTCATCTGGTCCTATTTGTCTTGTTTCCTAATAAACCGAACTCCCGTTTTCTCTTACGCCATTCAGATCGAATGAGGAATATGTAGGCGGAAAACATGATGTCTTTCATCTCAACTGGGTCCTGCTGCGAGATTAATATTTATCTAACGTACATTTATGAATGCAATGTATTAGCCGTGGAGAACTCAATCGAAGTATTCTAACGGCGCGATTCTCGCCCAACCCATTACCAAAGCTTTAATATATTGCTTCGGTTCTCTTATCCAACAGGATTACAACAATTAGCTTTATTGGCATTCAGATTGGTGCTATTGTTTGAGGAGGCCTGTCCTTTTTAAAGGCTGAAGTGTCTTTATCGAAAAACTATACTGCTAGCATGAGGTGTATGGGCATTGGGCGCTGTGAGGAAACAACATAAGCAATATTTTGTGTGACGCTGCAGCATTTGCTGTAAGAAGAATTAACATCGAATCTTAAGACGGTCGGATCGAACATAAATTTCTTCCATTGGGGAAGAAAATTTAATCGTTTTTTTTTCTGTCTGGAACCAAACCCGTGCATGTTTTTATGTTTATGCACCGATTAAATGTATATATCCTATAGGATAAAATCTAAGATTTGTATTCAATATTACAGATCACTATTATAATGTTGAACTAATATTGATTAATGCTATGTGGAATACTGTAACAATCGTCATATTACTGACTTCAGGTACCTTGGTGTAACCATAGATGAAAAACTGAACTTTAATAAGCATGTGAATAAAATAGCGGGAATTACAGGAAATTACCTCAGAACAAGAATTAGTTAACAGTGATCAGTTTACATTTATTTATTTCTGGTTCATGCAGAAGATTGCGTTTCCAAGGGAAACGAAGATTGATGTCAGTTAAATGTAAAGTTCGAGAGGGAGGGATAGTAGGAGGGAGAGGAAGGGGAGACAGAAAACATGAAATCCCTATCAGTTGATATTAAACGATACATATACAGAATTACCCGGGATTCGAGGCGGGAGTGAATATTCACCGATGACGGTCAAGGGACGGTAGTCCCGCGACCGTCCTCGGTGAATATTCACGACGCCGAGAATCTAAGGGTTGTTCTGTGTTTATTTCACCCCGCACACTAAACTAATGTTAAATTAACATGATCTACAGCGATTTGGAGAAATAAATTGTTAAATAATTAGTTCTTTGGCTTGATTCGCTTCGAAACCACGGCTCCGAAGAAGGACCGGAACTGGCGAAGATCAGAAAGCACGCATGCGCACAGGGTAAAAAAAACTAGGTCGGCCGTGTATTGCCCACGTGCAATGTCGCTTCAGTTACTGACCAGCTAAACAATATACACAGCCTATGTTATTTCTATGGACTGCGCATATCAAGGGTGAAATAAATCCCATATATGACTGGTCACTTCATGTTATTCTGTTGGCCCCTTTAACACCTTTGCATATGAGGCATTTTTACTTCTCAACTTGCCACTTTAATTCACACATGGTCTACCCTTTAATCAACACCTAAACGCCATCCCTTCCCCCTCCCAACCATTACCAGCATGATTCTGATACCATCTGCTGATATCAGAATCAACAGATTCTTCACACTGATATCCAGGGTGGGAGGAGCCAAGATGCTATCAATGATTGACAGACATCAACCCAATCTATTTATAAATAGCCCAAGCCGCTAAATAAGGCCCATAAACATTATGTTTCCAGACATCCCTCCAATTGGACCCTGATAGTTTTTTATTTTTTTATACGAGTTCTGAAAAAGTATACATATCATCATAGCTTACAGTGTGGGGAACAGTTTGGCGCAACTGTCACTTCTTAGAAATTATGTTCAATTGTAAGTTGCCATGGCAACCGTTTCTGAAAAATTTGAAATTGTAAAAAAATAAGGACCTTGCAGCAATCAAATCTCTCCCATTTCATGAAAAATTGATGAAAACTAATTTTACCCCACCAAGTTGGGGTAAACAAATTTCTGCATCTGTTGATATGTAACATGTGTGATTTCAATATTGTCACAAGGAATAAAAAGAGTATGAGTTGAGAGTCGAAATGGTAAAAAAGGACCAATTTCGGCATGGTTTTGGAAGATATCGGGGATGTGCAAACATCTTGTGTGTAATCAGAATGATAGACCACCTAAACTATTTTCTAAGGCTGATGTCCAAATTTGATTGATGACATGACGTATTGTAGATAATGAATTCTCAAATAATGGGCTATATTTAACTAATGTAAATGGAATTTGAATACTAGTTAAATGGGTAATATAGCCCAAAATATGGTCAGTGATGACATAAACAAATAATGATGAATAGTTATGCTTAGTTGGTTACCATGGTTACAACAGTGATTTCAATTTTCTGAGAAACAAATTAAATTTTAAGTTTGGCTCTAAGATATAAGTATACCAAATTATAACTAACACATTGTGGATAAACTGGTAGAATTAAATATTTCTATAAGTGTACACCTCATGGGCCTTATTTAGTGCAATTACCTTATAGATTGATGTTATCTCATCAATCTTAAAGTGGTTAAGCTAGGTCATCTTATCGATGGGGATACGGCCCTACTGATTTACAAATGTAATGTTCCGCCAATATTGGAAAATGGTTGTACGATGGTTGATTTCTGTACAAAACATAGGAACAGTCGCCTAGGACAGGGCTTTGAGATTAAAAATTTAAATTTAAAATGAAAAAAAGGGATATCACCAATTTTGAGTCATGCCAAAGATACTATGATAGCCTTAATATAGGGACTCTTGCCCCTTTCATTGAGGAGAGGGGTTAGAAGTCTTTGTGTTTCGCATTGGTATGATATTAAATCTGTGAATATTAATGGTGGGGATTACAACCTCAGAGGTGGGAATCTAAATAGATTACTAGCAAAACAAAATGGGAAAAAGTGCTCTCACCCGTACTACTTTGGGGCGACTTTCCTATTATGGAATGGCTTGAATGAAATTTCAAGATCCATTGAAGAAAGAAAATCTTTCTAGACAGCTGTAACTAAGGTTTATCGGACCAGGTATAACCATTTAGGGTTTGTTTGAAACCTTATCGTTTTGCAGAAGGACGTAAATGTATCTGAGACTGGTATGAGGTAGTTTGATAGGAACAAAGAAATTGTATCTATGAATTGACGCGCGGCGTCTGTTTTTTCACTCCAATTTAATACTTTTTATCATCACACAGTCCCATCCGTTGTCTTATATTGTATCAGAAAACAACAAATTTAATATCATCAAATGTTTTATCGAGCATTGGCCTACTGTAATCTAATAGAAGTCGCTGAAGTAGAATATGCACTAAGCATTAGCATTAGTATTGGAATTACTCTACATTGATTAATGAATATTATATTTTTTTCCCTATGTAATGATCGAATCTATATTCATCCAGATGTAAGCTGAACACATCGTAATTGTACGATAGCTTATGAAATCGAACAAATAAACACAAACCAAACATGCAAGGATACGTCATTCCTTTTAAATTGCTTACTTCATTACGTTCATCAGTTGAATCCAATGGCACTTCATCGATATATACAATATTCATAGCATTTTCTGGTAGCATTTTTTCGAAATTTCAATCGCCGAATTCAAAAACAATGCTTTCATACAACTGTCCTCAGAGAGAGGAACGTACCGGCCTTGCATTTTGTACTTTTTATTCGGACGGTGAGGAGACCAAGCCGGTTAACATTAGCATCCAATTTAGCGAATCCCTGCGGTGCACTCGACCTTAAAGGGAGACAAAGGAGATAGAGCCACAGTGCAACAACTCAATGAATATAAGGTCCTGATTTTGTCTCCTGAGATGTCGTTTGTTTTTCACCCACTACCTATATACTTTTGCGCCATGAGTGGTACTCGGACTCAAGTCCCTGCTGTTGTACATTATGATCTCACTTCCGTTTTACATTTACTATACAAAAAGAACAGGGTCCATTTCATTACGGCCAGGCTCCACCAGACCGCTTGCTTATTGCGCCTAATATGCAGTTTGGTAGTTATTGTCATATTGTATTAATTATTATAAAGAAGCTAAATTGTACAAACTATCAAGACGCTCCTCTGACCAGCTCCATTTGGTATTATACTCGTATTGAGAACACATCTTTCCAATAGATTTAATCCAATCCGTCACTATTGACTGTGAAAAAATTATACAATGGAGCAACTACAATAAGCTCAACATAGATATAGATAAGACTAAGGCCATGTTCATAGGCAATAAGGCACAGCTAAAGATGCACAATAACGATTCGCCTATTTCCCTGGCAGATGGACAGCAGATGGAGCTGGGTCCTAGATTTTAAATACCTGGGAAAAACCATCCAACCCAACTTGAAATTTGATAGTAGCTTCAAAAACTTGATCTCACAGGCATCTGTCAGGCTTAGAACCATCTAGTCAATAAGAGCTAGTCTAACAAAAAGCTGTGCTCTGCTCCTCACTAAATCTATGGTCTTGTGCTATTTTGATTATATCAATTTTTGTTACTTATCCCTAAATAAAAATTTTCGTGATAAGATTCAAACCATCCACAACAGGGCCCTAAAGATTGCCCTAGGTCTGCCCAGACTCTATCCGACAGCTCAGCTCCATGAGGAGACCATGACCCTTCTTTTCGATCACAAAATGGAACTAAACTTACTCAAACTTATTCACAATGATATATACATGAATGAAAATAATAAGATTTTCATACAGCTACCCCAAGGCATTACTAGAAGATTCAATGCCATTGTCCTTAAACAGGATATACCCAAATATGATCTTTATAAAAAACCCTTTCTTTACTTTGGTGCTGGGCTGTGGAATGCTCTTCCACCGGAAATCAGGTGGACTTAGGACCCAACTGCCTTTAAACGGCAACTCAAGAACAAGTATCTCTAAAGTTGTAATCATTATTAATATCTTTATGATATGAACACAAGTTGAATTTATTGTTACCTGCTTATCTATTCTTGTACTTGATCAAATTCACCATTACTCATATATGTATAACTTCCATCTCATCCCACCTCATTCCACCATCAGCTAGAAACCTTTTTGTTCTTTATATATCCATATCCACACGTGAAAGTGAAGTGACAGGCTTGAGGTGAAAATCAGGCAATTAGCTTGATCCTCGATAAATTTGGGCTGGCAAATGCCATAACCCCTTTATAACCTCCTGGATAAATAAAATGTTAAAAAGAAAATTGTATATAGAATGGAACCGAAACGACCAAAGAGGGAAAACACGTCAATGGATCCAAGCCTTTAGACTATAGAATGAGCCTATGCATTAAACCATAAATACCAATATATTGTATCCGTATTTGAGTATGGTACTAAATGGACTGGTGCTACCGGGTGCTAAAAACGAAAACCTATCAACATCTTGTACTATAGATAAATAAACCGCGACAGTAAAAAAGCTTTATGAAAAATATTAATGATCCCTCTGTATGATGTTAAGCTTCGATTCCACTGGATCCCTTGATCTACGCTTAAGCTTTGATATTACTTTGCTTCTACATATAGTGTGCTTTTTCTTTCACTCTTCATCCGCTTTTATTTTTAGCACAATATAAGCGCATAGCAATTCTACTGGTTCGCTTGTTTCCTTATGAAATAACCGCTACTAAAAGGCGTAGAAAGAACGTCCAGTAGTTGCGCTCAAATAGCATTTTTTAAAAGCATATAGGAAGCGCAGTAACCGATTCCATTGGGCCGCTCTGGTTTCGCTGTAAATTCGCTTGTCAGACGTTCGGGGAAAATAAGAGAGCAGACCATGAGCGGGCCAAAAGGGAGATTCAGTGGAATCGCAGGTTAAAATAACAAACCACACACTCACTCTTGCCATCAGCAGGTATTAAGGTGTAACTTCACCAAGAGATTTTTCATTACGGCCTATCCGGTTTTCACCTTACGGCTAATGGTAAACCAATGGTGCCGGATTAGAGAACCGTATCTGCCGCAAGGACGAAAACCTTGGTGTAGCCCTAGCATTATGACCCAATCCAGGCCAATGACCGCAGTTCGCTCGGATCGTACCAGTTCTATACCACATCGTAAGTAGTACATGGAGATGGTGCATTGTCACGGGGTTGCAATATTTTATTTTTTTTCTCGGCGATACATGTCACTCATAACGTTTATGAAATGGACGCCATTGGGATATGTATTATGTTGTCTGGTATAGAGATAAATGAAATATTTCCCTTGGGTTGCATCCGATTTTAGGGATCAATGAAAACAAGCTACCAGCGAGGGAAATATTAATGCCCAGAAAAACGCCACCCGTCATACTAGCTTAAGTCCTGTAACTATACAAACTCTTTGGTCACACTTGTACTTTCAAACCTTATTTAGAATAAGATATATACCATCTAATAAGGTGGAATTTTGGCGTCGTTTTGGAGATATTTTTTGGATGTGTGGTAATTTGCCAGGCGGTAGAATAAAACTATATGATATATATATGACTATATAAATATATATATATATATATATATATGACTATATGGTAGTAGTTTACCGGGCATGCACGAAATCCTCCTGTCAACCAATTCAATTGTCTAAACGGATCTGGTGATATGCAGTAAAATCCGTGATTATATTTTAATATTTTTCGGTAATGATTCGTGACTTTGTGGAACAATAGAAACAATAACACAATAATATTGTGTTATTAGTTCTACTTGCAAGAATAGTCGCTTCTTGATATGAACAAGGATGTGGTTTCCTTCTTTCAATAACAAATGAAAGCTTACACATCTTTTTACCAGTCCCTTTGTATCGCCATCTTCATTTTTATCGCCAATGCTAAGCGAATGTGCAGATGTGCCCGCCAGCAGAGTAATGACTTTTTTGGGTACTAACCCGTGAGATAATTACAATTTTAATACTGACATGGTATAATTTATTTATTTCATCTGTAGGGAAAATGCAGGCCTTCTGTATTCGGAAGCTGAATGGTGATACAGAAGCACGTAATTGACCATACCATATGTGTTTGGTGTATCATAACAAGCTAAAGAAGGATAACTATCAAAATTCTCTTTTATGGTTTAATGCATTGTCAGCAAATAACATATTGACAAATGATCCAATATTTTTGGAACCAGCGGCGGTGGTTAGATTTCAACTTGCTTTTGCGTATGGAGAGCTTTAAATTTTATGGCGATTTAATTATGTGTCAACTCAGAACATGTATGCGTGTTTGGGTTGTTTGTCCTCGATAAGGAAACACGAGCATCATTTCTAGTATATGTAGTGTTATTTGTGAATAAGTATTCTGTTGGGATTCCTCAACCGATGAGCGTAACCATCTCGGAGAAAAGGTCGAGTTATGCAGGGGATGATAGAAAGCAATACACATGGCAACTGTGTACGGGTATATACATCATGTCAAAAGGTACCAAACATTGGACAATGCTTCCCACATGAAGAACATCGTTGACTACGTTTATGAGTTGTCCATACGACTCTTGGTCATTTGCTCTTTTATACTGCTCTTGGACATAATATTATGTATTTGTCATGCGAGCTAGCACCAAAGAAAACCTTCATATATAGAAGAATATAATTATATGCGACATTTCGGGTATACTCGCGCTCACTAAATATAATGTAAAAGAATGCTACCATTTGGGTTTAGGGGCTATATTTGGGATGGCGGTATGTGAGTGCGTGGCAGTGGCGCATGTTGGTAAATATATGTACACATAGGCATTACATGATCTGAATGAATAAAACAAAATGTGCAATCGTATCCAGGGAGAGCATGGTTAGAGGATATAAAGCATGAAGGTGAACTATAATGGAATGTGTGGTATCTAATATAATAGACACGATTCATGAATTATATTTATGCCATCCGAGAGGAGGGGGTATCTGTTTGTTCATGTGTGGCTAGATTGTGACTTTTAACTTGGAAAGGAGGAACAGTAATATAAAATAATAAAAAATAGCCACAAGGACATCACTCTTCCTCCCGCCAAAAAGACATACATCTCAAGATCTCACCTCAACCAATATAATCTCCAGGACTACGCGACTATGCAATCTCTCAGACACACATTTTTAATATAATCAATTTAAACCACCACCTGCGTGGTAATTCCTTAGGGACAGTTCTTCCGACCCAACCCTCAACAACAACAGAAATGGACACATACATTCAGAGGGAGATCCTATGTCTTCGAGTGCATGCATGGTTGTGCTGTGAATTACAATGTTCTTTATGGCAATTCGTGTGGGCAGGGTCACTATATGGTCGCCTATATACTGGAAGCAGTATATTATGAATACATATACTTAAGGTATATATATATAGGCAACTATATAATATATATATTGCGCTTATCGATACTTATCTTAGGCATTTCATGACCTGTTTGTGATCCTAATAGTGTCAATATCTTTCCTGTAACAATTATGACAACATGCCTATGTTTTCTTCCCCTAATCACAAAAAAGAAATATGAAATGTTTGGTAAATACTTGTCTATACAAATAATTGAAAATTATTAGTACCAATATAAACTATAACTCCGAAGAAGAAATTGTATGATAGGAACCGACTACGCTCACTCTTGGAAATAGCCTTGTTATTATTAATAGACAGGAACTTTTTCATCAACCACATCACTCACTCATTCTTCATCACAGTCATTTGCTATTCACTCTTCCCTTATTAGCACTCTAAAATATCACTTTGAATGGAATTAACAATAAGAAATAACTTTCTGTTTGTAATGTATCTGTAGTACATGTGAACTATGTCCTACAATATTGTTTGAAGATATTGGTTCGGGGCATGACGAAAAAAATCCCTTTGGGATGAGATTGCTTGTAATTTGTGACATGCATTAAGGCAACAGATACAAAGGTTATCATGATGAATGGGGAATAGGTCGGAACCAGAATATATCATGTATTCATACTCATGTATTCTTTATATTCTGCGACCTGTAGTATATAATATTATATATAACTGTTTACTATACTCATTTCTAACATGGTTTAAGTGCAACTATTCGAGCTTCCTTGTTTTGTAGTTACACTCACACATATCTAACTTGCCTGATGATATGCTAATAAATTCAATGTGAAAAAAAACTATACTTAAATCGGGCACAATTCATTTTGATTAAGAGAGATAGAATCAAGCGTTGAGAACAGATCCCGGGGGAGCAAAGAAGATTTCGATAGTGAACACAGCACCTAACTGTGGTCCAGACTCCACCAGTGAAACAAGCATAACCTTTGGCCTGTGTTTAGGATATCTTGTTCACCCCAGCCTTGCTAGGAGCTTAATATGATAGCCCTAACAAGCGAGGGTAGCTCTCCATACATACTCAGGGGCGCTATCGTGGTTCTAAAGAACCTTTACTTTTTCTTGGTGGCTGTGTATAATACCGGCGCAATAGTGAGAAGGTATACTTGTTTTACATGCGCACTAGATTTAGGATGAACCAGCTCTGAAAGAAGCGAGACGTTCTCTCTTTTCGGGCGAAAAGAGCTTGATTTATTTTGTGGGCGTTTGCGTGGGTTTATTTCTTTAGAATCTCCTTCTGGCGCATTTACAAATATGGAAGACACAGTGTGCGATCGGAAACGAAAGGCATGGTGTGCAAAGCAAAACGTCTATTGAACATGGGCAATTATTTTCCAACTGAATCAGACCCTTCAAACGAGGGTCGATGGAAGGTTCTTCAAATGGAATTTATGATTTTGTATTCTGCTCCCAGTAATCTGCAGCAATTGGTTTCTCAAAGCGACAGATGATCTCGTGGATCCAGCGAACTTTTTTCTTTGGCGGCGCGTAATCTGATTCTGGATTCCGACCCATCTGATTCAGAGCAATTTGATGGGGCAGGTGTTAACCTCTATTATTATATACGCATTGGATCTGACGTGGGGTTATCCCATGGTTTAATTGTAGGCCTAAGTGCACTGGTGGTTTAATGAGAAATAGATTAGCAAAGGCATATATAATAAATCAGTTAACCAACTCAGTAGTTAACCAAATGTCCATCACATTCTACTACGATACCTCGTCACATTCTACTACGCCTTCTGTTGCTTTTATGATTTTTTTTTCAATAAAAGTTGAAACGCGAGTTTTTAATTATTTCCGAAATATTGATCACTGAATAAGTATACCTAGTGTATACTAACTCGTTAAACTGAGGATAGTAGTTATAATTAACGTTCCTCCAACTGCACATGTACACCATGCACTTTTTATGAAATGATAAAGATTGTGACTGTCGAGGGATGGGATATTCGTATGTCCTTGTATCTATCTCTATAATATATGAATTAATCTCGTAAATGACTCCTGGAGTGCAGTCTATAGGAAAATCATATTTCAGAAGTATGTCTCTTTTTGTGCAGTGCTCTTAGGTACAAATAAATAATATGTTGAATTGAATAACTATACACAGTACCTAATCTGTAGATGAATACACATGGTTATATAATATAATATTATGTGTAATATAGAAGTCCAGGCTCAATTATACATACGGCACAAGAGTTTTAAGAGTTCTCTGCCTCTCTCTAGAGGCAATACTTTTTGACGTGGCTGCAGACTCCAACAAGCAGGCACTTCTTTCCCTGTCTCAGGTATGAATATTCACCTCTTGAGCGTGCGCGTCTGCGAAGACAAGTAATCGCCCGAGCATACAAACAGATAATCCAAGCCTGACATTGATTAATAGATCAAATCAGGGAAAAGTCGATGAGAGAAGAATGAACTCTCTTGCACCGTGCCCATAAACATAATGATGAATAATTAAGCGGCGAGGAACGCTTGGTATAAAGGGGTAGGAAGACATGGTGGGTGGAGCCAGAGGACCTGCGTGCGCTGAACAGCCGACATCTCGGAGACGTGAAGGTAGGAGTATTTTCGGACACCTTCTACTTTGGAATTGTGAGAATTATATGGTAATAGTATAACCACTCTTTCTGTGCGTCAGGTTTACAGGTATTTTAAAGCAGATTCATATGACACTTAACAAAGGGTTTATTGCATGGACATGTTCGCACTTTTGCGAAACCATGCAAGAAAGAACACAGCTTTGTTTTGTTTGTTTTTTAATTTATTGTTTTGTTTATCCTAATAATAGCAGGAAACATTTGTTGTACTACAGTTTAGGTTTGGGGAACATCACCAAGGCAACATGTAACATAATTTCATCACAATTAACATTAATTCGCTTCTCACTTGTCACAATGCACGAGGAGGTTTAGAATTAATTACTATTGACCTATTGTTACAACAAAGTTAGTAATTGGCAATCACATTTTTCCCATTCACATTGTTTTTTACATGAAGGGGATAACAGAAACAAATCTAAAAACACAAACAAAGCGTTAGTTTCATGAGGCAAACCAGGGTCACACAGCCCTGTTAGTAGTGTAAATATTTCTTTTCAACTCGAAAATCAAATCATATTGTTGGGCTCAAATTTCGGGGGTCGAAGTAAAAGTGCTGCCATGAAAGAAATGCCTTTCTTCCAAGATATTGGCTTCGCGGCGCGTCGAGACCGGATAATCCGAAATGTGACACCACACTTTTGAAAATATTTATAGCTGCCGGCTTTCATTGCATCATTTTGTTCTTGGGTGTATGGCAATTTGTTCGGAAGTAATTCCATCCTTTGGGGATTTTTTTCCAATGTTGCCTTAAGTTATTACTCCATAATTATAGAGTATTACAATTTCCTTTAACATTTCCTTTGTGCTCAGCCAACACTATATACTTTGCAATTTCCAACTTTCGATTTGGTAGAATATGAGTGACCAGGTATTTCCTTCAATTCCTCTGTGGTTCCATTCAAAAACCGGTTACAAACTATACTACGTGTAGCTCAGGCTTTCTTGTTTCTACTATCATTTGTCCTAACACCTGTACCTCGTTTATTAGAAGCGACTACACAGGTCTATTGTTCAAACCATAGCATGCAGGAGAATGCCAATGCATTGTTACAGTGCACATATAGGCTTGTGATAGGGCATCCTTAAGACGTGAAAGTTGTCATTCAATCAATTGCAAGGAACAAATTCCAAGTCACGTTTTGGAGCATGGCCTTATTAATTTGTATCAGTTGAAAAAGAGCGGGAAGCCAATCGATGTTTACTCTTTATAATGGGTTTTAAGTAAGTGTTTCACGATGGAAGACAAGACTAATTCCTCCAAGTGTTGGTTTATGTGCACAGCAAGTTATGCATTGAAACAAATGTAGAATGAACACTTCAATTAATAGCCGAATAGCTTCAGTTTTCCTTTTTCGGGGAGCATTGAAATGGGCATTGAAGATTGACAATGTCCATGCCAAATCGCTTCATTACTTTTATTGATAAATTGTCTTATAATAGTATGGCTATTCATTAGAAGGTAAGACATGGTGGAGAACAACTTCACACCTCACTCGTTTACACAAGTTTAAAAGTCATCATATATAATGATGTTTTATTTATCCAAAGTATATATGTTTAAGGATTTTCCAATCAACTTCTATACTAATTATAGCGAGAAGGAAAAATGTAAAATATCAAAAGAGACATACAGATAAAACCATGTTTCTATGCTATGGAACGTTATACAATCAGATATGGCTACATATATTATAAGTACCTCACCTTAGGTATATATTTGCCAGCGAATCAGGTTGTTCTCGACCGCTCAACTCTCTTTTGTCCTATAGTGTACATTTTCACATACATATTTAGAGGGACTTATATAAAGCAACTATACTATAAGAGTTCACCATAATATACACTTATGTATACTTCAGGAGCAACATTAACCGATAGATTTTAATCTAGTACAAGATGAAAGAAGGTGCCATATCGTATATCTAAAAACACAGTTCTGAATGTTTGTTATAATTTTGCTCTATATTCCCCATCACGGTTATTGGGATTCTTCTGAAATTTAGAATAGTCATTAATTAACACCTTCTGGCCTCGGCGGACCCTTGAATTACTTATTGCTGTCTTTGTCATCTCCCGAATCCGCCTTACTCTCACGGAACAAATTACAACTCATTGCACAGCTCCCAAAAACATGTACCATATCAATCAAGAACATTTCTTTCTCCTGGTTCAGTTAATTTAAACATTCAGTTCGATGCTGAACGCTATATTAATGTTCCAGTTAGTATGCCGGGACATTCATCATGAGCTTCTGTGAGGTGTATACCCTAGGATAATCAATCATGATTACTTAGCCCATTTTACCTATTTTCCGCTCCACAAATGTAATTGCTCTCTCCCGAGACATCGTTCTTTAGGCTTATGTTATAGAATATATTGCACCTGTGTCAAAACTGAAGTTGAATTCTGTGTTCGCCCCTTATTTCCCAATGCATTATATTGTTATTGCTGGTATTGTCATTCATATACTATGATTGATTATCAAAGCAAGAACTGCAAATGCAATATAGAATAAATTAAACTTTAGGGACACAGCGGTCCACCGACAACAAGAAAATACTAAGAAGAAATTCAAACAATCGATCAAAGTTAGGTTGTGTTTAGTTAGCTATTGGTGTATGTCATAAAACCATTGGAAGCGGTGAAACCTGAGGCATCTATCCTGGATGGGAACATGTCATCATTTGGCGTTCACGTCACGGAGCAAGCCATGGCCACGGGGGTCCCATTGCGCATAAAACATGGAACGTCATCGACGTGCATGTTGGGCAATGCTTGTTTGCACGAGTCAGGCTTCATGGATCCGAGCATATATACCTAGCTATAGCTTTATTATTATTGTTATTATCATTACTGTGATGTGTCCACCATGACCACTTTCCCTCGTCGATACAAGTTTCGATGTATATATGACACGATAATTTAAGTTGAACGGCGGGTGACATTGGTGCTTATTACATTCCTATTGTCGTTCTTAATGCCCTATATTATTAGGGTATTAGGGTACTAGTGACCCTTGAAAGAAATATTGAACACGCTGTGGTAAAATGAATACATATATCTCCGGAATCAGCTTGGGTGGGTTTCGCGTGTGATATTCGCAAGACAAACCCCAAAGCACACTCGCGATCTAAGCTAAATCTAGGATGGTAGCCATAAAGGCATTGGTTTGTCCTGCAACTAGTCCTTCATCCAAAGGCATGGCACTTCTGGGATCTGAAAAACGTTTGATTATTCCTTGTACAATAAGCCAAAACAGAATTGCTAGGTTTAACTACGTACTGTGCACCTTGTTGTAATCAGGATTATTATGTGCGACCCTTTAAGAGACACAGACATGTTAGGAGATCATTACTCAAAATGTTTGCTATGTATTATTGTATTTGCATATCTAAGCGTCTGGTTAACTAATTGCTTTGGGGAAACTTACGTGATTGACAGAACAGTCAATGATTTATTATCATATTTTTTTTTGTTTGTTTTTTGTTTTTTTTGGTTTTTTTTTTTTTGGGGGGGGGGGGGTAGCTTCTCCATTTAGCTGATAGTGTCTGCGAATCAAAATCCAGGGACACATTTTTATTATGCCGAGAGTTTAATTAATTTAAGGGTTTTCTACTGTACTTCCTGCATACTAATAATAGCAAGGATAATACACCTCAGGGTGCAATGCGCTCTGTGCTGTCAAGTCAGGAACAAGCATAACATAATTATTCATTTGAGTGCGAAGTTACAATAATATACAATATACAATGAATATACAATTGACTTCCACCAATCCTCTCGAATAATCCAAATTTAAGACATTCAGCATAACCGAAAACATTTTTCAAATCAAAGCAATACATATCATGTATCTTTTTTTTCCGCCGAATGTAGCAACATTTTTTAAGTGTAGAGCTGCTGATTGTACATTTTCTGACGACCTCATGGATAGGCTTGCCTTTATGTCCCCCAAGAGATTGGTCCAAGCCGAGAAGGTCAAAGGACGCCATTGCAACTCTGTCTAATTCGGTTCCAATATTCTAATTGCCTATGCTGTCTCCTTTAAAGGCAATATAACACTAATATACATCCAGAATTAATATAAGCACCCACCGTGTTTGATATTCAAGTGATCATGATAGCTATCAGTAAGACCAACTAATAGCCGCCATTGTAGAATGCGCCACTTTGCTGGGTAAACTTGAGGAACGACAGGAATATAGGCAGGAGCAGAGGCGGGAACATTCCACCTGTTTCCTTGAATGGTGTCATTAAATGGTTCAATTTTTATCAGGGAAAGATGAGTCTGACACTCATAAGGACCAGCTAGGGGACATGCTACTGCACATATAATTATATATCACTTCATTCAGATTCAATTCATATCTGACATATGTTTTGCAACATTATTTATATAAAACATTAGCTGATTTTATTCACCTATAGTGTTGCTGGAAAGGTTCTATATAATTATGGACCCCAAATGCATGATGGAAAAGATGAAACATTCTGTTATCAAATCGTGTTTGACACATGAGTATACACAAAATAATATCCCATGCTGATAAAAAAATCTTTCTATAACTTGTCTACTTACTCCCACTCCGTTACTTTTCCCCTATAATTCAATGAGAACCAAGATCCAAAATGGAGAGCCAGCAAGTTCCCTATTGCCCCATTTATGTACACTCCTCCCATAGCCACGATTTCAAGAGATCATAAAGATGAGAACAAATTGCCAACTGAAATGCAAGAATCAACTTTTATCCTGGTAGGATACGATGGTGGTACTCAGGGGGAATTCTATACTTAATTATAATTACACAATTTATTCACCAATGTTCCACACGTTTCTTTTCAGGAGATCAGAAATCGTCTTTAAAGAGAGAAAATTCGCACCCGCATATACATTCCTGTTTCAACTGGCAGCACCTAAAATCTCACAAAATGCGTCAAGTCTGTGTTCTACTGATCGCCTGTATCGTCCTGGCCTTCCACCTCTCCAGTACAGAGGCCCAGTTCTCATTCTCCTTACCTGGCAAATGGGGCAATGGGAAACGAGCCTCACCCTTTGGCCGAAACTTCGATTGTGAAGAGATGGAGCCAGAGATACTCTTCCAAATTTATAAGACGCTAACGGTAAGTACTTATTGTTTAATCGTTCTCTAATTGTGTTATTAATTTGTCAAATTGATCCATTTATAAGCATTCATATTTTAGAAATAACTTCAGTAGAGCCCCCACGAATTTACTTTATTAAATGTTCTTACAACACAGTTAGAACAGTTATAGCAGGTCAAGATTAAAGCTGTTGTACATAGGCCTACATACAAAGTACCTGAGGTACTATTGTTATATTTTAAAGATGTAAATGGAAAGGTGTATAGAAAAGATAGAGAGAAATGAAAGGAAGAATTTCAAGGACTTCATATAAGGTTCCATAATTATATTGTTTTCCTACTGCATGTGTGTCTCAGTATGTCTTATGATAAAAGTAAATACAAACTGTTATATGACCATTGATATTTTGTTTATAATACACCATTATGGCCCTTTTTTGGGTTTGAATTTTATCATCGATACGGCTCACATAATAGATATTTTAGGAGTATCCGCTCCCACTCCAGCTCTAAAAATATATTTTCCTCTAGCCGAGTTAAATCCTTCCAAAGGTGGTTTATTGGTCAATGGGATGAATAGGATATTGAAGTAAAAGTGCCAAAGGATCAGTTCTTTCATTTCCTAATATATCCCAGTTTCCATTCGCCTTTGTCTCCAGGAAATAATATATAGTACATCTAGTGGTTTTGGGAAACCCAGAACAAAGGAGACAGGGGGCTGGAGGATTTGTTTGAGGTTCAGTTGATCGAGGGTCTGACCTCAGCCCTGTATCAAGGAGGATTTTATATAAAATAAATTATATAAAATAGTCGGTGTCTCAGAGTGTCTTCTCATCGTAGTATGGTTCGCGAACGAATATAACATTCTTTACATTGAATGTTTACCTTTCTGTCAGACTAAATATTCGGGGTGAGGAAGTTGACTAGTAAAATTGGCGGAAAACTATCCGGCTGAATGGACATCTTTCGGAATAAGCGAGCATCTTTATTTACACCCAGGGGTTAAATTATATTTTTTCGGCGTTGTGATGTCCGATATTAATTCATGATGAGTGACAGACATTCGCGGCTTGATTGATTCTCAAAAAATTCCGCTGTTCCATATTTAATCCGAGCAAGGGGGAGAATTATTTCTTGAAACAAGTATCATTTTCATCACCCAAATAAAGAATCGAAGAGGCTCAATTTGGCACCTGGAGGGAAAACCACCGGAGATTAAATTGTTATTGCCTGACGATCGTTTGGTTAGTTTCTGTATGGACCGGCCTACGGAAGTAATTTGCCCCATCATATAGCGATGCTCATTATTCTCCAGATTATGTTATGGGATAACTTTATCCACTTTGTGGAGATCGGTCGCTCTTTTACAGTAATCAATGTTGTCGGGATAAGCACAAAGTCGAGGTAAGCCCCAAGCCATGGCAATCCCTTAATGACCGTAAACAATCATTATTTTACCATTAGCAATCAGAAGTGATTAAAGAACAAACACGCCTGCTGGCTTATTCCTTGATACAGACTGTTTTATACTAAGCAATACAAAACACCAAGGCTCTGTATCTAGAGTGGCTATTTTTTTCTTACAACTTTTTCTTTAAAAAATGCATCATGTGCTCTAAATAGGGTGTATTGTCATTATTTTTACAAGTATTTTGTAAGGAAATATTTGATAAATTTACGAGCAATTTGCAAACTACTATTGCATCTCCACTGGATGATGTAAATAGTATTGGATTCATATAGAATTGTATATCATACAGTTTGTCAAATTGATAGGTCTATCATTTTTCGTTTTCGTGAAAAAAGTGAAAATTTACTCATCAAATGCTATGGAATTCAAAAATTAATCATCCGTCATCATTGAAAATAAAACCTTATCTATGATGAGTTTATCGCAATGGCAAAAAAATCAATGGAATCAAAACGTCTATTAATGACATTCGACCATTACAAATATTTGCCATTCTGTCTTCGTGTCAAGAGACTCACTTTGACATATTACTAGTATTATCCCTCATTTCTATGTGCTCAACAATCACAAGAGACGGCTGAAATCTTGTTGACTTTCAATCGGCTGGATGAGCAATCTCTGTGGGGAGAATACCTCTTTCTTCATCTCGGCTGACATCATTCAACAGGAAAAAGACAAACAGTTGTGACAGGTAGCAGCAAATGCATCGCCGTAAGGGGTTTGCACACGACTTACAACTGTCATCAATGTTAAGTAGCGTTCCCCGGAGGACAGCCTTGCGGTAGACTTAGAAGCGACAAATTATTTCCTAAGTGTCTCCATGGCAAACTGCTTCTTGAGTTTTTACCATCTCCTGTGTGACTTAGTAATTGTTTATTTTCTGGTAGATACGTTTGTATACAGCCTACTGGACATTGATGGATGCGATGGCATATTGTCCATGAGATATTTAACACGATTCTTCTCAATATAAGCGATCAATTCTGATCTTGTACACAGAACTTATAGTTCTATGTCCTGTATTACATGACTCAGCAATTGACCACGCGCACTGAGTCAGCAATTTATTCATTTACAAAGTTTCCAGGTGTTGCCAACATTTCCCCAGATCATTATATATAATCGGAGTGTTTACTTATTTCAGGAGAGGGATAATGAGAGATGGATAATGAGAGATGAGTCTTATTAATTCAATCCAAAAGAGTGATTACCCTTATGCAGGAATGACGTTATCTATTGATTGTTTCCCATCATATTATGTGCCTATCCTGGGATATATTATAACAATATCAATAGTTCATCAATATGGTAATGGGAGATTTAGAAAGGCCCAAGGTATACTTCTGATCATAGGAATCGTTAATAAAGGACGTAATTGCGACTGACTATGATCATACCAAACATTGGGCAGATTTTAAGACACTGTAACCTTGGGATGATTTTTGTCCACCAGACCATGAATGTCAATCAAGGTGTTACCCAATTCATTACCCCGATACATATTTGCCATTACCGTGGTCATTTCAGACATCAGCCTGTCTTTTCAACTCCCACTCCTATGTGGATATGTGTAGCCAAGCAGGGAGCATATTCAACTTTAGCTAACTTACTGCATAGCCATACATATATATGCATCCGGTACCTTACATACCATAGCCATACTGGGTTCGAATACCCGCTAAAATCTGGCCCCATTGAAGCAGTTCTAAGAATCATCTTAAAAATGAAAGAATCTCCAATGACGTCACCACAGATTCTTAAAAATGTAAGAATCCGCGATGACGCAATAACAGATCTGCGTCCTTCGAGTATAGGAGTCTGCTCGACCCAATGTTGGGGATTAGGGGCACAGCAACAAGTGGAGAATAACTATACTTGTGGCTTTTATAATTTATAACAGACCAAAGAAAATTCAGAAAATGTAACCATTATTCATATATTAATTATGCAGTGCGATCTTAATATTCTATTATATAACATGCAGTGTTTAGAATATTATATATTGGGTAGCTAGCTGTTTACGTTTTATTTCTTCACTAATGTAGTAACGTTTTCCTTTTCTCAGCTTGAACTGAAAATATTGTATTTCACAAAAATGTTTAAGCAATACTTAATTGTGCAATATTAATATATAACAATGTTTCATCATGATTAAATCAGTGCATACAGCTGGTCTTCCCCTGTTTGCAGCTGTAATTGATGCCACACCAGGGTCCAAACCCAAAGTCACATGAAACTAACAAAGTAGCAATAAGTCAGGTAACGAACTGGAAAACCTGAATCAATTCAAGATGTTCGCAACCCATTTGCAAACCATCTTAGGAAATAAAGAATATTTTAATTTCAATTTCAGACCGCTGAGCCATCCTTAATTACGTTGTTCTTATACTGTTCAATAACGTTTATTATATTTATTATTTCTTTTCTTGAAGGCGGATGTGAGCAGGGTTGGACAGTGCCTCTCCGGCAAGCTTGGAAAAAGCATCGCAGAGCAATGAAGGTGAGAGGAAGATTCATAGACTTATGGGTCTAGTCCACTAAGCCGATTCTCATGCGATTTTGCGCCGCAGAGGTCCCTTTTCCACTAAATTCCATGAGAATCGGCTTAGTGGACAAGGACCTTATAGCGTTAACGTAGGTACTGGTAACACAGAACGTATGTACGTGGGTCAGACATTGTACAATTAGCAATTTGAAAAGTATGAAAACCTTATATGTAATGAACGAGCTGCTGGAAGGAATCAAATGATACTAGAATTATGCGTTTTCACGTTGTTAAAGAAGGTATGGAAGGAAATGTAATATATTTGGGCAAAATAGCACTTTAAAAAATGACAAATTTATCCCTAGGGCTGTTGCATCTAGGCGGTGTTTCAATATACAGTGGAAGGAAAACTCGTTTGTATTCCTTACATGAAAGGACTGCGAGGTGTGTTTCTTCTCTTGCAGATAATGTATGAGTGTATTTCATTTAGGCTTTTATCCGGTGGTCTTTGTATGCATGGTCTGGCGGCTCGATTTTGTAGTGGTTTCTGTAATTTCGATATTTGACTACATAAGGGTTGCTCCCATCATCCATTATATATATTTGCCTTTTAAGATGAGATAACAGAACTTTTATTTTTTGTCATTTAGACGTTACACTTATAGAGATTTGATGAATAAGGTAATATGACTTCTGGTCTTCCAGCCTACGCCCAGATTAATTGATACAAAAACATAATTATGTGTATATCGATTTCGACCGAATTTTGTCTTTGTTGATGGGTACACTTAGGGATTCACAACAAGGTGCAATAACTAAAAGGTGTCGGTGCCGTACCCTTCTGGTTCATTCATTACGTACTTTCTCTAGAATTGTTTAATGAAATATAATCTTGATGCTGTGTACTGTTACCGTACATGTCCCATATGATTAAGCTGATAAAGGGAGAATATAGGATTTGTCATCTCTGGTACGTAGACCGGGGTGGTAGACTAGCACAAAGTCCCTCAGCCTTCCTTAATGAGCGCTCCAGCCTGGGCCTCACTCATCCTTGCTGGGTTAAGGGTGGTCTCCACTGGCTGAGGTAAGCCTTGCGATGGTTCTGTAGGTGAAGAGGAATGACGAGGTCCTGCCTACATGAATCACTGGCCATGTAGGCATGACCTAGCCACTTCTAACCATCACAACGCCATTACAAGGCTTACCGCAGAGCTTACTACCACCAGTGGAGACCACCCTTTAAGCCTCAGTCGAGGAGGTAGTGATTGAAATAATTATGATAGTTTTTTTGGTTTTCTTTAAAACAAATTTGGCCTTTTAAAAAAACAAAAAACGTACACAAATCTAGGTATAGCATGAATAATATTAATCATCAGGACAGACCGCATGGCACGTTACAATTATTCATTACTTCCATTTTAAAAAATAATTCATTGCAGCAATTCATTGAATCACAACCAGAAAAATGTTCACTTCCACTCTTATACTCCTATGATTTTACCTAGATCAGTGTCGAAAACATGTTCATACGATTTTCTTTCTTTTCAGGAACTAGTTCTTTGCTCTCGTGTGAGTTCAGTGTCAGCCAGGAAAGAACAGAAGCTTTCCGTGACAACAGAGATAGATAACAAACAACTCAAGAGCAGCAACATCTCCATCATCTCATTCATGGGCCAAGAATGAAATTCAAGAAATCTCGATTTGTTGTACCAGATGAAAGCGTTTTTGAGTAAAAATAGGTGAAGCCGGTTGAAAGGAATTATATGCAATCTATAAATGACAATTTATACTTTATTCTTGTAGAATTAATGGTATTGCTAAATGTGTTTCCATCTCTTTTGTCTAAATGAGAACCTGTCATAATGTTTTCCTTATTTCTTTCATAAAAAATAAACATAAGAGTGAAATTACGTTCCTGCAATTGACAATTGTTAAACTTTCCATCCTCTATGAGAATAATGACCAATATTTCTTTTAAAACCCATCCGCAACAACCGTATTTAATATGATGTTCCATCTCAAATCATCTTCTAATAGAGATAGGAAAATATGATAATAAAAAGTAAAGGTAAATATCGTAAACACATCGCCAAAAGGGAAACCTTTAACAGGACGAGGTACACTCAATAAATAAAAACAAGCATGACTCTTATAGAACTTTATTGGAATACTTCAACAGAGCTTTGTTTCAAATGTTTCCACGGTCATTAAATACTTGAATCCAACAGCACCTCGTGATTTTATTACTTTGAAAGTCTAAAGAGACATTCAATTCAATTCATAATAACCTATACATAATTTAGTTATGGTAGCAGATGTTCGGGCAACACAAATCATTTCAAAATCGTTCAAAACTGGAATTTCCTAAGCATTCAAAACTAAATTCTAAGAAATCAGACTATCTTTGGTACAATTTATTCATATGATCATAGAACATCCAACCAAAGTTGTACTTCAAACACACACACATGCATCCGAGGGCAAAGTTCCAAAATCAAAACATTTTCAAGAGTCTTAAATTGGCTTAAATTGTTCTTTATGGTCGCAGATCATTGAATAAACATGACCATGATACTAATAAAATCTCCCTCAAGCTGCTGGAATGTTGGCATCAATGTAAGGCCGAGCCTGGGTGTCAGTTATTTGAAAGGGAGATTTATTTGCCAGACTCCCTGTTAAAGACGTAGGCCTGTGAAAATGCTGCGATGGGGGCGCCGGTGGGTGTCCCGGGGAAGGGGCCAGACGACCCGGCGATATCTACATGGGTGTACTTCAGGGGCTCGGAACTGTTATTTCCATGCTGCAAATAGAATTTAGGAGAATTATTGTTTAGAACAGCAATTCTTAAGAAAGCAATTGTTTAGAACAGCAATTCTTAAGAAAGGTTGATAGGAAATAAAACATATCACATATATTATAGAAAATTATCTATCTGTCAGTATTTGTTCGATCGTTTTAGTGGCAAGGAATTAAAATAAGGTAGGCCAGATAGGAGTAAAATGATAGATATTAATCAGCGCTTCTGTCATTTTGAACAGAACGAAATCATAATATTGGTAGCTTTTATTATCATGGTTTTAATCCGAGTTAATAGTCAGGGAAACAACCTTTTCACTAGAGGTTATGATTATGTAAAGAGGGGGGAATGAGATTCTGTCAGGAACAGCGGGCTAGCAATAAAAACCGAGTGAAGACATCTGTCGGTAGGCTTATGAATATGAGGTGGGACTGAAGTGATATTTATGGATTGGTTTTAGGCTGGTTTCAATGGTGAAGGCAGATGGAGCCACCGAGCCAGCTAAGCTACCCAAAAAGAAAGGGTAATTAATGGTTATTCATGTCTCTAGCCTCGCTGATTCGGGTTCATTCGTGAGCTTCAGAAATAATACCCAGAAAACTAATGTGTACGATTTTTTAAAACTAAGCTATCTATTTGGATGAATTATTAGATATATCAATGAGAATTTCACGTGTATTACATCAGTAGAAATCAAAATTTTACGACTCAGTGACCACCGTAAAGGCCTTGGTCCACTAAGCCGATTCTCATGCGATTCTCACAGAATTTAGTGCAAAAGAGTCCTCTGTGGCGCAAAATCGCATGACAATCGGCTTGGTAGACCAGGCCCTTAACTCTGGATAGATAAAGCAAGGATAGGTTCTCTCCCGGGATTATTAAAGGACATCTATTTCTATCTGCAGCAATAAATGGACAATGATTCGAGGGAAAGATAGGGTTTTAAAAGAGCAAACTTCTCCGACAGGTAAGGCAAATTATAGAGTACCTTGGCGAGTCCAGAGGACATGATAAGGAATGCTGCTGGAGACTGGTGACCACGTGGTTGCATGGTGGAAGGTCCTCCACCCGACTGAAGGACATCTTCATATTCTGATGGTCCTTTGTGGGTCTCATAATCCTGGAAGTCAGAGGAACAAGATAAATGAAAATAGATTGAATAAAGTATGCTGGTTATCAAAGCCAAGCTGAACGAATCGAATAGCTTATGCATTATGTTACGAATATTATTATATATTTCTCCGTCAAAAACGGGTGCCTAGAGTGTCTCATTTAAGTATAAACGTTATATCTACCTCCATGTATTTACATTTGGATTTAAATGGATGGTGACGGAAGAACAAAACTCAACATGAAATCGATGAATATATTAAATAATAGTTTCAGTGAAATAGTGGGTTATATATCAACTACATTTTTTAAAAAACAACGATTTTTGAACATCATGGAGGAAAGCTTTAGCATGAAAATATATCCACTATAGCATATACACAAGAAATTTTGAACCATATAGGAAATGTTGGGTGGTGGAACTACTAACCGTTGGGAACTTTAGCTCGAATCGTTCTTGACTTTCAGTTTGTTGGAGAAATAAAGACTTGTGAGGATAATATTTCCCTTTTTTTTTCCTTTTTTATTGGGGGGGGGGGGGGGGATTAGTCCATTGCCAACATTTCGTGACTCTCGTCACTCAGGGCATAATCCGGTCTCTATATAGGAAATATGTTTAAACTTTTAGTGGCATATACTGTAATTCCCTAAGTTACAATATTGAAATATTTTAATCTTTTACCTCTCTGCGAATGGTGGAGACTTCAAACATATCGCCAATTTCGTCTCCGTGGCGCTGAAGCATCTCAGCCGTGCGCTCTTTGCGGGCTGGCCCGTTGTCCATGGCCGCCTGGGAAAAAACGCGAGTAGGATAAATTCAATATTCGGCCTTAGATAATATGGCTTTCTTATTTCAAAACCGAGGACAGAAGTAAGTCTAGTGTATGTACCGAAAATCTTCATTCTATAGGGCCTGGTCCACTAAACCGATTCTCATGCGATTCTCACATAATTTAGTGCAAAAGAGTCCTGTGCGGCGCAAAATCGCATAAGAATCGGCTTGGTGGACTAGGCCTTTATTGATGTAGAAAGGCATGTAATGATCTTTGTGGCGATCAACTACCGAAGCAATTATTGACATTCCTTTAAGGAGGAACGTTTATTTCAGGCAGCGAAGTTCTCAATAGCATAGCGAAAACAAATTTGAGTTTCTAGTTAGAGAATATCTTGAAAATGTTTAAGTTAAATCTGCAAATGTACAACAATAAGGATGAAACCCATATTTGGAAGCAAAGACAGATTGTCATATATTTAGATATAAGTTCATACCGTGTAGCTATCACTGAAAGCCCGTATGACGTGTCCAGTCAATGTGGCGATTGTGAACAGATGAGGATTGACTTCATTGGGTGCCTGGAAAATGGTAAAGTCAACATTTATTATAACTATATATTATATAATATCGGATATACCTAGTATTTATCCAGTTACGTCCTTATTTAGCAGAATTTACTAAATGAGAGCTGCCAATTGTACATTTCTATGAGACCAGACCCTTATAAATGAATAGATAGATGCATATATAGATAGATAGGAAAGATATAAACACAATATGCATGAAATAAATTATATTCAACTCCCACGTAAGTAAAGCTGTACCTATAAGAGATCGTAAGCAGTATAGGCAAAGTGGACATTGCGAAAGGCACTACAGAGGCACTTTATCAAGCCAAGGTGATGTCAAGGAATACAGTTTCTATACGGGGGATTCTTTTATGATTAAATGCCTCACTGCAGATTGATAGATAGATAGATAGATAGATAGATAGATAGATAGATAGATAGATAGATAGATAGATAGATAGATAGATAGATAAAAATCTGTACCTGTTCTTTGGCTTGGCACAGGAGATCACACATGACCATGCGACCCTCGGCATCAGTGTTGCCAATGCGCACTCTTTCCCCTGCCCGGGACATGATGATTTCATCGGCCACGTAAGCATCTGAATAACCAAAAATTGCCTCAGATCTGTGTGATCGACACGTACAGGGATTCAGAAAATTCAACATGGGGAATAAATGATATGGCCTTTGGTCCGGCTTTAGAGATCTAAATGTCCTCTAACGAACAATGCAGAACTAAACTGATACAAATGTTTCTGATACATGTATACATACGAGACGACTGAAACAAAATTTTAAAGTGTATTGATTAATATTAAGAGGGTATACTAACAAGATGGAGCTGGGGAATGATATTTTTTAGCTTTGAATTGTCACAAAATCGACACGAAAGATTCCAAAACGATTTTAGAATGTTGTATGTGGGTTGGATGTCCTGCTGCAAGAGAGACAGAGAGAGAGAGAGAGAGAGGAAGAGGGAGAGAGAGAGCGAGACAGACACCAAGAGACAGACAAAGACCAACAGAGAGACAGGCAGAGATAGAGAATGAGAGAGAGAGAGAGAGAGAGAGAGAGAGAGAGAGAGAGAGAGAGAGAGAGGGGAGACAGACAGACAGAGAAAGACAGATAGACACAGAGCACAGAGAGATATCACCCTGATGATAACAGATCAACCAAAATTCTAGTAATCATGTTAGTATGAAGTTTAAGGACAGTCTGTAAGAACAGTATTAATCAATTTGACTAGGTTTTGTTATCATCAATCCAAGGTGATGTCAAGGAATACATACTTTTCTGAATACAATGAACGTACTCACCTGCTCCGACGCTGTTGCGCACCATGCACATCGTGCCACAAACTTTAAGTCCCTTTGGTTTGTACTTAGACAAAACCTGGCGTTGGTAAAAATGGACAGAAAGCGAGCGTTCAGTGTCCACGGTTATAGCAACTCAAATTACAAGGATACATATAATAATTCATGTCGTTTTATAAGTTACAAAACATGTGCTATCGTTGTATTTAGTATTTAATTGGGAATTCTCTACACGGGGGATTCTTTTATGATTAAAGATGCCTCACTGCAAAGCGATCAGATATAGATATACTTACTTCGAAGAAACCGGCTACAAATGCAGATCCACATTTGTCCCTATGCATACCGGCCATGGAGCCCCCTATTTTGATATCAGCACCGCCGGTGTCGTAAGTAATTCCCTGAAAGTGGGTAATTAGCGATTTTAGAAATATGATAATAATAAATGGGTGATAATTAATAATTGATATAAACATAATGACGTTATGCAATGTTACGTAATGCCTCATAACAAATACATATATGAATAATGCCATCGTTAAATCACCAAGTCACTATACTACTCAGGATAGAGGAGTAGAGTGGCAGTCGCGCGAGGCTCGGTGTTGTTAATTTCAACAGGTCACATTACCTGAATATGGATACATGGATATCATTCTCACCTTTCCAACGAGCATCAGAGTTGTGTCGATCGGCCCTTCTCCTTCATACTCCAAGAAGATCACTCTAGCCCGATGACGCTCAATTTCTGTAATGGGAACGAATTTTTTAATTCAATTCATAAAGAATGTACAAAATATGAGAAAATATTGCAATGGAAGCTGAGAAAACACACTACACAACATAAATTTGGATGGTTTGAAATAAGGAGGTTCATTTTTATTTGTAGTTATTATTTTATTTGGTCTTACCTTTACATGCTCTATTAACGGCCACAAGCATGGGGTACTCCTTCTCCATTACACTTAGGTCAGACAGGACATTGACCTTGATGCACGTGCCCTTGAACAGACCCTCCACATAGTCTGCCACACGAGGGGGAGCAGAGCGTTCAGGGTCAGTACCTCCGATATCCCGATACACATACCTGCAATGGGCAAAGTATTATCATTTTTTTTATAACAATATCTTTATTCATTTCATATCTTTATTTATTTATATCTTTATTATAAATTTATCGACTCGTTCATTTTTTTTTATTTTACACAGATGTTATATTACGTATTAAGTCTATTAGTCAGCTGATCTATTTAACCTATAAGAAAAAGGTGATGGGTGATGAGATGAGATGATAGTAATAATGAAAGGATTAGATATAAATTGATATCAGACTTTCTATAGTTTTCTCGACTAAGAATTTGGTGGGTGAGTGAGTGGAAGCAAAAGAAGACATTTATAGTTTGAGAACCCGGGCTCGAAACATTACATAAGTGAAACATTCATAATATAGTCTTTCAAGATATAACAAATTTACGATCTGGACCAGATAATTGTTGTTAGAATTAGGCCATTCTTTGGATAATAAATCGCTTCAAGGCTGTACTAAATTCTTTTGATATTTCAAGTCGATGCAGGGGCGGTGGGAGCAAATTCCATTCTGTGGCACATTGGTAAAGCAAAAAACGTTTATCCATTTCGGTTTTCGGAATGAATGTATTGGGCAAAGTATTATCACCTAGCCAGCATCGTAGACCAAAGTGCTAACCCACATCAATATTCCTCAAACTTGAGCAATGATAGGCATTTAATTGTTTTGATTTAATTTGAAAACATTTTATGTAGTATTTTATGTTATTTATAGGTGTATATATGTTGTATTATTTGTTCGTGTTGTCGTTTATTGTAGCCCTGTTTTTCCAGTCCTCCAAAACCATAACATCATAACTTTAAATAGGAGATATCAATGAATCTACACCCAAGCATAAAATTAAAATATCACTCACCGCCCGGATTCCATGATGGAAGAAATGTTGGCTGCTTCAGTGGCGGCATCAAGCGAGTCGCACCAGACTCCGAGTTTGTCAGCTTTAATCGACTTCTCCGGCCTCATGTCCCTCACATCAAGAGGCTGTAAATTGAATACGTAAATACTTCCATTCAGCTAAACATTATTCTATGATACCTTATCCTCAGTTAGAGCTGAAGCTATTAAATGTACATAATATTACGAGAAATACAATAACTTAATATTGATTAATCATCATTTATGTAAATACCCATTTAACACATAGATGAAGATACGAATAGTATAAGATAAAATCAATGTTATATTACTCGTTCGTAGTGAGAGGGTCAGGGATGATCTATATCTCACTGTTATCAATAAATGATTTATCACAAATGCTCCGTTTAGATATACAGTATTTCAAGGCGAGTCAAAATATATAATATATTTGTATGACTTTAAAGGCCACACATTTAAACAGTGATATATGAAGGACGCATAACCTTGAAGGGAGTAGTAGTATGGGCAGCCTACTAGTGAATTATTCACGAATAATTACAATGTAACAGTGAATGAAAAAGACTAGCTATGAGATAATTTCGACCGATATTATGGTGCTGGATAGCTTCAGCAGGTTAAAAAGGGCATCGTAGACCACCGTGCTAACCCACATCAATATCAGAATATCAATTTTACAATTAGGCTATATGCCTACCCTTAGAAATACTTCTATCAAATTTACACTGCTGTTGAATCTCAGTATAATTTACAGCATATATTTGATTAATTTTCCCCGGCAAATATGGATTTTCAATATTCAATTCATCGGTTTTACCAGGGAGGTATATACAAGAGGGAGTATATACATACATAGGCCTACAATAGACTATAGTCGCAGCGGGTGATATGCCTCGCCCGCCACGCCCCCTCGTGTTTCTTTGTGAACTACGACAACAGTGAGAGAGGAGGCTTGTCCGCCATTTTGGCTTGTTGTTTTTGCCGATTCGGAGCTTTCTAGGTATGTTTACTATATTTCAATACAAATTGCTGTCACCTATTGCCACAGAAGCGCCATGAATTGGGATCTTCCATCAATAATCATATACATTGTAATCGAATACGGCATGTGTTTAGTATAATCAATGCCTAAGTTGTACAGCCTCTTATCCCAATGGCAATGGTTAACAATGTGACTATCTATGTGACAAGCCAAAAGGTAAGGGCCTAGATTTTCATTCATAGTATAGGCCCTACTAGTAGCCTACCAACAGATAGATAAAAAATGTATGTCTGTCCAATGTTTTAAAGTTGGTTAAAGTATATAATGGACAATTATTTAAGATTATTACATATTATAAGCATTAAATAATAATTTTTCGTGAATCGTTTAAACATTTTCTGAAAATACATTGACATGACATGTTTAGTATGTTTAGTATAACTTGTGTTTGCCCAGGGATTGGACCCACTAGTTATTGATTGGACAAATAAAAATAAAAATAATCGATTGAGCCCCGGGATTGAGCCCACACAACAATAGGGAACAGTCAGGTCTACACTATAGTCAGTACCAGCGCTATACAGGGTATAGGTCAGATCAGAGATAAGGCCCTGTATAAGGCTGACTAGAGACTTTTGGGTCCATACACACAATGAAACCTTTAAAAAAAACAAAAAAAACCCTCCTTTGATCATTTTTAAAATTCAGTTTAAGGCCAATACAATTTTTTAATCTTTGCATGTTATCTCTCTATATATGCTTCATGGATCCTAATTTGTTCATCTATAAAAAAACATTCTTGGTCCTCACTATCACCCTTTAACCAGGGAGGTACCATATACATACAAAGGGAGTGGTCACACTGTAGCCTATAACGTATAAGCCTTAATTGCTTGCCGATTCATTCTCTTATAGATTAGGAAAATCTTAATTACATAAACATATACACATGTATTTCACTCTGTTTTCCCTGTACTTTTGTATGTAAATACGTTTGAATGTGCTTGATGTAAAAATAAAACACCCGATGGGCTTAATTCTTCACTTTAAAATCATTGGCTGGTATACATTAGAAAAAAAATGAAGTGATGAAGTCTGAACAGGTTTTTCAAGATGGTAGATGTGATTTTTCGGCTTTTTCTCTAATTTCATAGCAGCCCAGTCCTTTACTTTCCGAATAAAGGTATATATCTATCATTTTTGGTAAAAGGGTATAATATTGCTGTATATCGGTTAGGGCCGGGGTGGAAATGATGAATCGATGTAGATATCATTAAAAGTCGTTGATTTTGATTTTATTGATTACACAAGCTTTCGGGCTATGGACGCCCTTCTTCAGGTGTGAAGTAGTCTATCATTTTTGGTTCTCAATATTTCCGGCAGAGAGTTCCATAGCTTCTTGCCTCAATAAAAATATCCAATATATAATATTAATACAATATATAAATACCCCACAATATATAAATACTCTCCTGTGTAACACCTCTAAGTATACACTCCCTGGTTTAACATAATTAAACCTAAAACGTTCTGCTTTAATAATATATTTTCAGATAAATCATGGAAACCAAAATGAGGAAAAGAAAAACTTGGGACACAACAATCGGTACAATGATTATAGGACATAGAAAGATTATCAAAGGATATGGAAGACGTGGAAAGTCTAAACAAGTGCAACCTGAGTCATCAGATCTGTCCTCAAATGATGGGTGTGTGAAAGTTTTACTATAATTTACTCATTGGTGCAATAGTGAATTCTCATGTTTTATCTAATGAATACACACAAATAATGTGTATTTTAAGCCAAGCAAACCCCAAAATGATACTTTTATAGTATTCAGATAATATTTGCAAAATTTTAGGAATTGTAACAGCTCACTCCCATGTAAGTTTAACTTTAAACTGGTGCTTTAAGGTTTTACTAAATGTGTGGATCGTTAGGGACACTATTCAGTATATATTTATGTCAGAAAGTGCCCACCATTTTTGGTGTGGTGTGAGTATCGTAACTACAAATTTGACATTGTTGATAGGAGTCACATTATGAATTTGCCTAGGCACATGCAATCTATTGGACCGCAGGGAAACTATATTAGCCATCATGTCAGTACATTATTATGTAAGTAATACATATTTAATCTTTGTTTTAGCTCCACATATTTAGTTCCTAATTGACAAAGTCTATACCACGTACAACTTGTTTAAAGATTTTGTTTTGGGGGATGCAGAGTCATTTTATTAGGCAAATCATATGAGTTTACTGTCTGTATTCATTGTTCGTCTTTCAGAATATCGCCAGATACTGCTGAGATGGAAAACATAGACCTAAGAATAGTTAAATCTGAACCGGAAGATATAGACCAGGGAGCAGTTCAATCTGAGAACGAAGACATAGACCAAGGAATAGTTAAATATGAGAAGGAAGGCATAGACCAAGGAATAGTTAGATCTTTCATATCAACAGATATTAATGACTCTTGTCTTCACTACGATTCTACTAAAAGTCGAACTGAACATGCCATGAATGGAAATATCATTCAGGTGCCAAAATGCAATGCATCTTTTCACACTGATGAAACTAAAAGTATACCAATCAAAAATGAATTTGATAGGCAAGTATATGCATAACTGCAGATATTTACTCGCATGTAATTTGCTCTGATATTATTTACAACATGGAGGCACATTCAACACATTTGTTGCATCATTAAATTTTGTAGTTATTCCTACACAGAAATGCCTTTAAACATAGGTCCTAGTATATAGCAACCACAAAGAATACTTCTAGTATAAGTAAAATTGTAAGTAACATATTTTAAATTTTAAGTAACATTATATATTCAATTTTTTTTGTGTCTGAGTTTCTTCTTTTATTTCAATTCAATCTAGGTATGCAACAAAGACATCAGATCCTTATGTTGTTAATAAGAGGGCGCATTTTGACTCGCCCCTTTGCACAGACTATCAGAGTGATTTGCCTGAAAGAATTACTGATGAAACTAAAGAGAAAGAGTCATGTAATATATCAGCTGCCAAGATTTCATCTGTTGAAAATAAAAGTAATGGTCTCTCAGAAGAGTAAATACACTGAATTCCTCCCGAGAATCATTTATTTTTATGAATTATAATTTATTTAGCATGCATCACTGTTCATCATCTGAGGAACATCTTCAAGCATAGATCATAAAACTTGTCTAATCCTAAGTGTCGTAAAGCGGTTTAGACTAGTGGGTTAAAGCTGCATTCTCAGCTATTAAGACAACAAATCTTTATCAAATTTACTCAAATTATGAATTAGTTATAGGATTGAATTCTTCATTATTCTGTTGTTGCTCTGTTTATACAAGAATTTGAAGTGTAATCGCCGTGAGAAAACGGCCGCCTGTGAGCGATAATAAGTGAAGTCGTCATGGAAGGGATTTGGGCGGGTCCTCCAAATACAAATGACGTTTTAATTTGAGTCCGGCAGCAAAACCAACTGGACAAAATCCTCCTAAATTTTTTAGCTAGATGGGTCCGAAAAGAATGTAGGAAAAAGTAGAAAATATTTAGATTTTGACTGACGTTAAAACTGCATTCTCTGCCATTATGAAAAAATAAATTTACTAATATTATGACTTATAGGACTGAATTTATCAATATACTGCTGCTATTCTATGTTTATACAAGAATTTCGGTTGAAACGGCCAAGAGAAAACGGCCCCCATGAGCGATAATAAGTAAAGGAACAAATTTTGGCGGGGCCTAAAACAAAAATGTGGGCATTTAGGAAGCCCTGTAGCAAAAATAACTAGACAAAATCCTCCAAAATTTTGGTCAAATGACTTGAATATAGGTTGGAAAAGAACAGAAGAAAAAGAAGAAAATCTGTAGTTTTTGACTGACATTAGCTGAGAGCGCAGCTTTAACTAAGTATGGTATACAACTCTGTGTGTTATATCTTCCAGAAGGTTACAAGATACTGCCGTAAAGGAAAACACAAACCCAAGAACTGTTATAACAGAGATCTCACCAATATCAGAGGGGTTTTATGAATCTTCCCATCACACAGATTTAAGTGGTGAAGACAGAGGTATGCTACAAAGTGATGAAAAGTTCCCCTTTATTAAGTAAGTAGGATATGTGAATGTTGTTTCTGTTTTAGTATTTTGGTATTCAACTAAACCTGCCATTGAGTATAAACATCCATAATTTATGTTACCTGAAGCTGTTGCTGAAACATTGGGATTTTAGAATTAAATTAGAATCTCACCACAAGCTGAATATTTTCTTTTCATAGGTCGGAGTTCTCTGCAGAATCAATTAACTTCTTCCAGGATCCTTCCAAACACCAATATTCAGACATGATTGAACCTGTCAACTCAGATGAGGGTTCAAACTCATTGACATTCCCAACAACTCTGAGTAAATCAGGCGATGTGCAGGACTTTGCACTAGGAAAGAAAACCATAAAGGATGTCATATTCAATGAAACTCCTAAAAGGTGAGCCTCCACAGCTATTTTTATCTGTATTATATTCAACTTATGAACAAATATGAACATTCCCTGAGACTGATCATTGGAATCACTACTACGAAATTACATACTCCATAATAACAATACCATATCAAGAAAACTTGGTTGTCAGTTATATATTATGAACAATACATTGGATAACACAATGAAGTCCCACATATTGACCATCTCGGTTATGCAACTAACCTGTAGTAGAGACCAGTTTGACTCCTGATTTTTTCTTTCTATATCATGGTTGTCAAATGTCCATTAAAGTAACCTATCTTCTGATGTGGCATGCATTTCCCAGTCTCAATTAGCCTTGTTTAATTGCTATATTGACCACTTACCACCCACCTCAATCAAAATAAATCCACACTGGGTGGAAAGGCTACAAACCACACAACCAGTTCTCCCCAGAACAAACTAAGATTTCTTCCATACAGTGCATGACACCTCAACCATTCCCTTCTCTAATTCTACCTAATGATCATGTCTTGCAGCAAGGCCAAGAGAAACGAACTTACTCTCCAGGAGAAAGCCCAGCTAATTTGTAGCAGTGATGGAAAGAGCCAACGTACACTAGCAGAAGAATTCAAGATTAGCAAAACCCAAGTTTGCTCAATCCTGAAGAGAAAAGCAGAACTTATGGAGGCATATGAAAATGAGATGAACCCTTACAGGAAACGCCAGTTCAACAATTCTCCATACGTAAGGATTGATGACATTGTCTATGAATGGTTTTCTCAGATGCACTCCCAGGGCATCCCTGTGTCTGGTGCCATGATTCAGGCCAAGGCTCTTGACGTTGCTAAAGACCTCAACCAACTCAATTTCAAAGCATCCATGGGGTGGCTGACCCGCTTCAAGGGCCGACATATCTTTGGCAGCAGCAAAATCTTTGGCTGCATCAAAATCAGTGGGGAAAAATCTACTACTAGCCAGGAAACCATTGACAACTCGAATGCTCACCTACCTACCATCTCAGGAGATCAAGATGCCACCATTGACAACACCTGCTCTGCCCAGGAAACCTTAGACAATGACTGTGAAAACAATCTCATTCTTGAGGCTACCAAGACAACGCCTGAAAATGACAAAGACGATGAGAAACCTGTGCCTGCTAGCACTCTGACAAATGGAGAAGTCCAAGAGATGCTCTGTAATCTCCGTCAGCATTTTTTGAGTAATAAGATTTATGATGAGGCCCTGCAACACATCATGGCTGCCGAAAAACACTTCCAGGATGCAACATTCCAACAGGCCATTCAGCAGCATAATCTAGACAGCTTTGTAAGACATTAAAAACTACTAATTTATTTTGCAAATAATGTGACACAATCCATAAAGGGTTTGTAAGTAAATATTTCCATTATCACAACATTAAATCTGTATTTCGTCAATCAGAAGCTGAATAAAAGCCTGGTCTAATAAAAGCTGCGGAAAAGCACCATTTAAGGTAAATAAAAGCCAGGTCTTTAATAGAAGTCTAGGGGTAGAGATAGAGGAAATACCAGGCAAAGAAGTTAAAAATCCCGATCTCAATGGGTTTGTTTTCCTCCCCAGCCAGTTCTTCAGAATTTCCCTCGTTCAGCACTATGATACGAAAAACCCAACTCATTTTTTTCAAGATATCAAATATATGAAAAATGTGCAGTTGTACAAATTGTTTATTTTCAATCTAATTACGGAAAAAAACAGTTTGACTTATATAAGTCTCTGTCAATATGTTTTATGTTTTCTATGAGAAATTTCATTTTTATTTTTTTTAAATTGAATTTGAACTGACAAAATGACGAGGCAACGCATGAAAATAATCACTTATTGTTATTATGCGTATGTCTTTATGATTTCTTTCTAACTGATGTAATTTAAAAATTTCTGCCTCAATAAAAAATATTTTAGCAACAACTTTAAAAGCAGCAATCACCATGGATCATATAAGTGCATCCCATCATTTATGGTATGGCTTACCTGATATTTTTGAGTTGTCAGATATACCCCAAACTGACTGAACAATTCAAATATTATGATATATGAAGAGGAAATCCAGACAAACGTTTTAAAGGTTTGCATTTTCCTCATGGACTGCCACCTCAGAATATGTTTAACAACACCAAATTTCAGCACTAAGCCACTTTACCCTAAGATTGTCAAAATGTGCACTTGTTGTTAAACATGGACGGCAAAGCCAATGATATGCATCACACTGGGGAGCATTAATATAAGGAAATATATAAGTTGAACTAAAATACCTCTCTTATCAAAACCTGTGGTGAATATGATTTCTTTTTCAAAACCAAACAAATTGATGACAAGGGAAAGCTCTGTTCTAAAGTAGATGCTCTAAAAAAACAGGCTACCTAGCTTAAAAGAGAGTTGCAGACTAAAACGGCTCAAACTGACAGAGATTGGTGGCATGGGAAAGACTTTACAACAGCCAACAATGATAACAGAATAAACCATGTAAAGAAACTTCAACTGATTTTTCCCAGGACACCAAGACATTCAACCATCTGTGTTCACCTCATTATTATCCATATTATTTATTTAGTAAAATTTTTAATTTATCTTGATGTACAAACACTGTATATAATGTAAAATGCAGGGCACAATAAAAACAAGACTCGTATAATCATGAGTGTTGTGATGTGATATGATATGAATAAATGTGCCATGAATAATAAAAGTTGTGTCAAGATAAAACAGACCTTAAGATGATGTTTAGCCCACAGAGCACAAGAGAATCGCTTTACTCAATATGAATTATAATTGGACAATGCAATGATGACAATTTCTTAAATATTCCGTCACAAAGATAGTTTGTAGGGGAGCCCCAACCCCTATTTGCATTACATTATACCCCATCTATTCCTGCGAGTATTTCTTCAAGATCGTCTTATAATTTTTCGATTTCAGTTGAGCTATGTACGTTCCCTTTATTTCATGTTCCAACAAGTTACAATCAGCTAACACAATACGCTTCAGACATTTAAACAATATCCTTTCCCCATTTCTTTGATCAAGGTCTCACCAATCTAAATCTTCTTATAATTCATACTATATGTCATACGTGTATACACGGTTGATACAGCCAGTTTTACTAAAAAATACATTTCTTTTGTTCATACTCATGGTAAAGTTCGATTCAAGTTTTGGTAGGATTGATGTTATCGAACCTTATTCATATAGTTTCCTTATCTTCCTGTATTCTAAGTGGCACTAATATCAAAGATGTCCTGCAGTACCACCTGGAGTAGAGTGGTGGCAAAAGGTGTGGGTCTAATTTGATAACCAGCAGCAAATGGGCCATGACTACTTCCCTGTATATATCTCTCTGATTTCATAAACCATTTCTCGGGATGTGAGACAAAACGATAGAACATAATTCGAAATGTAGAGGACAAATACAAATGAGACATTTTTTCTCAAGAGAATTTTGCTGAAGAATATGTTGCCTGGAACAAATAAAACAAATGTGTTTTTTTTGTGTATAATAAAACGAATACTAATGGGTAGAACTTACCACATAAACGCCATGGAGAGCACCAAGCGCGGCAACCTGTGTACTGTACTTGTAGGTCTTATCTTGTGGATGGACCAACAGTGGGGCTTTGCAGCCAGCTGCCAAGGCCCTGCAATCATGGAATTATAATTATAGAATAGAATAGAATAGAAAATCTTTTATTTGTCTTTAGGTAATTACAATAAAAATGACAAATGGGTCGACATGCTTATGTGTCGATATATTATCAACACATTTCTTCCTGCTGTTACCCTGGCTAGAATAGGTTATACATTATTCGTGTTTGTTACAAGGTAGAAATCTAATGACTAGTGTGAGTTTCACTTAGTAGGGTACACTACCAAGCGTTACAAGGAGTCAGTGTTTTATTAATCACTGTGAGAGATGTAAACCAGTACAGGTACATTATCCCTGAAAGAGGACAGTACAGTCTCGATAATCCATGCTGATTGATCAGAACAGATCAATGTTGTTTCCAACTATTACTAGTCAGAGTAATATCCATTTTTGGTTTGATAGATAACATATGTTTGCAGAAGTTAGATAGTAAAATGTGAAAGAGAATACTTCACGCACTATGAAACATTTTAATCACAAGTTAGAATGTGTCTGAAAAGTCCAAGTAATCCCTGAAATTCCCGTAGCCTAGGCTGATTTCATATCTAGTTAGCTCCTCGATACATTTACTAATTTAAGTTTGATAAAAAGGGCGTAAAGCAACCAATTTCCCCGATGATAGATTCTTGGAAGTTTAAATTAAAAGCATATAATATTATGTATTGTTATCGTTTAATCGATATATGTCCAAATGAATTCTCTCCATAAAAGGGACACCATATTATTACATACCGTTTGATACCCTTGAGAGCAGCCTCTTGGAAACGCCTGACATCATCATAATCTCTATCCAGAGGTCCAGTTGGTGCAAAGATCTGGAGAAATACACTTATCCTTTAATGCTGTTTTGTAGAACCATTATAGTGGATGGTTCATAAAGCTAATTCAGAAGTGATCATAGGAAGACAATTCCGTGAAATGGGGTTAATTGCAGAAAGTGAGTGACGAACGTAAAAGGGATACTAAAAAAGTTTACATGATTTATACATGAATGTAAGCGTAACAAGGAAACTAATATTCGTGGTAAGGAGGTTAAATTGACTGATGAAATTAAGAATAAAATTCCACCCTTAAATATTACCCAAGAGTTTCTCAAGATAGAATGCTTAACCTACCAATCTTTTGGATGGAATCGATGGACAGTAGAGCGTGGTCACTTCTTCCTCGCAAGCTGCATCAATCTTCTTGTGTTGTGCGACAGCTTCGTGGAGACATTGGAGGCCTCCAGTTAGCCTCTCAACTTTATCTGTCACCAAAACCACTCCATCAAACTCGGCATCACGCACATCAGTGCAGGCGACGACAGGGGTAACAAACCTTAAAATAAATGCATGAAGAATTTATAATATAGGAATGGGAAATAAAAAAAGTTTGGGACAAAGTAGAACGTACAGTACACTTTAAGCTGTTACTCGAATATCATAATAAAATATGCGCAAATATAGGTCATAAACTCGTTTTCTTTTTGATACTTTTATTTCTTCTGTGGAAGCAGATCACGAGAAATAAGTAGATAAGGATGAAATCCGATATTGTCTGTTGTGTGAACATCCGCAGTGGTTCATATCACACCATGAATATTCTATGGAAAAGAAACCATGCCCCTTTCAGTGCCTCACCATTCCACAACTAATTAGGTCCAATATTTCTGACCATTTATAGTATATATAAGATATGGAATATCCAACTACCAAGCGCGTATATTAAACAAAATAGAACAGACTGAATTAGAAAAAACACAGGTAGAACTAGCATTGCAGAATGGGCGAGGATTATGAACCATTTTCTATCCAATTATTCATTTGTTTACCAAATGATATCATCTATTAATAAAAACTAAAAAAAAAACACTTATGATAAAGGGCATTCCATTATTTGAATTGCCCCCTTGTTCACATTCTCCATGGAAATTAGTTGCGAAAAAGCAAGCACAAGCAGTTATATTTTAAGCCCCTTCATTTTCAAATGAAGTAAAAAAAAGCCAACTGAGCCATTAAATAAGTAAGTAAATATCCAGCCAAACTTTGCTAAAGCTAATCAACATTGAAATGAAAGCAACGCGACGAAGGACATGTCAGCAATACATGGGAAATTTCAATTACTATCGTCACTCTCACTTCCACCAAAAGATCAGTGTTATCGACTTAAAACTAACCTGTGTTTGGGAACACTGCTTAATCTTCTAGTAGGAGTCGAGATGATATATAACTGGTAGGAGAATATTGAGCTTTTGGGGCAAGATCGGTGGACAATTGTTTGGAGCAGGGAACCTCTTGGCTTGAGGAGATATCCTGACCGGACTCCGAATAAAGCTCTTAGTGTACAGATACAAAAAGAAATGTTATACTTTAACTGAATTCTATCAATCATAGACATTCATAGTTATTAGAGACCAAAAATTTAGTTTCTTGCCATCCAAACTAGGCCTACATATCTTATTTACTCATAAATAATGATTTGAGTACAATAACATTAATTACGTCTATTTTAAATTTTTAATAGTTCATTTAACCAGGAGTGAACATTAATATGTTGGCCTATGCCAACATGTTCATGTCTGTACGAGGATTAGGAGGGTACTCATGTTTGCACCTCGTTCCTGGCACGCATTACAAATCAGCTTCTATAGTATTTAGGGGGAGTTGAAATAAGATGAGATGTGATGGAAACTTAGTACTGGTAGATGAACGAAGAATGATACAACAGTATGATCATGAGTCATTGAATTGGTTACAGAACCAGATTGTCATTTGTCAAATATTCAGTCAGTATCGCATTAAATATACATTGTACACCACTCTTCTCAACTGCTTCACTATTTTATTTGCAGTACGAGTAAACAATAGACACTGTTGTGAAACGGGGTGCACACTGCACATATTATTACTAAAGTACTGTATAACGGATACAGATAAGATATTCAGGAGATCAAGTGGAGCTTAAGGGATAGCATTATCATGCACAAGCACAGACAACCTCCCATGCAATCAATGTCCCGATAAAAAGAGCCATAATGATAAATGACCTGTTGAACAAACCTACTATAGTTGTGGATATTGCAGGGTGATAATTGTCCTTACGTAAATCAAATGAAGCACTTGGCAATATCAAGAATATAATATATATTGTATACAAGATGAACCAAACTATATGAGATAGTGAGTATATATTCCCAACGTTACTACATCCAGGGAGGAAATCTGAAGAGGCTACTCCCCCTTTCTGACTTAATCAATTGATATGTGTTCATTAAGGGCCACAGTACGTTAACTAGACTTTTGAATGAAAAATCCTCTATATCTGTGTCTATCTTGTTAAAAATGCATGTCATGGCAACGCGCATGGAAATCCAATAAACTAGGAAAGACATTATATATAAGATAACGGATCAGCATTAGTGTGTCAGTGACTAGCTTATGTAGCTACCAAGATCCGGGTGAATTAAATGTTTTAAACATTCAATTAAAATCAAAGTCTTCTTAAATTTATTTGAGGCTAGCTCGATATATATATAGGGTTCTGAAAAATCCTCTAGGTATCTAGGTATTCTATCTAAAAAATAGTATGAATTAAAAGAATAGCTAATCCAAATGCATAAAATTGTGGTAAAAACTGAAAATACCAGCTATAGGCTACCTTAAATCATTTCCCAGACAAAAATAGTGGTGTTCCACTGCGGCCCGGTACCATAAGGCATAAGTGGTGAGGGGTAGAATATTGTAAAGAGTAATTTTTCTAGTCAAGGTACTTTGAATGTGTACAGAAAGTATAAAATAAGAAATTAGAATAATTAAGAAACCCATTCCCTCACCCCCTTGTTACACACCAACTGCAAGTGCAACTGATACAGGGAAGAGTGTAAATAATTTAGAATACAATCCCGTTCTCCCCTTTGCCCATCTCCTCCCTCCCCCTTCCCCATCTCCCCCTTCCTCCATGTGATGTTGCTACATGCTACATGCTACATGCTACAAGAAAAAGACTTTTTACAACTCTGTGTACAGCCTCGAGTGTCGCACTCTGCGAATAATTGTGTGTATTCCGGTTAAAACTGAACTATAAATCACATGCTATTTATTATCACAATCACATGCCCGGCAGCTAGGATCCCGGATCATTAATTTAATGTTACCGGTAGCCTACTAGCCAAATCATGAGTAGGTAGTAGTCTTTATTAGTATAACTCTTAGATTGCCTGTTCCATCTCCTAATCATGTATATATTGCATGTATCGATAGCTACCCCCGGGACCTACGTACCGGTATGTATTGCCACTAATAATAGTATTGAAACAGGAAGGTCTGATATAACTCCGCTCTGCCTCTGGGTCCCGCTCTGGTCTGGGCCTAGGCTAGATGAAATTCATGAATATTTGACTGCGACAAAGGTGTCAACACATTTCCGAAGCAAAAATGAAGTCATGCAGAGAAGAAAAGCTCAAAGACCTTGATATCCTCTTCATGCAAAACTTAGCATGTCTCCTACCAGTATATGAAAACAATTAAAACAAGATATTTAAACCGCTAAATTTATATCAGACTTACCGGGTTGCGGCCATTTTGTCCAGCTGGGTGGAATCTGGATCATGTGATCCGTAGTAAACGATGTTAAAGAAAGAGGGCAGCAGTGTAGCACGCAGAGACCCACTGCGGCTTTCGGGAGAACATCAGTCCACGATCTACCTGTTATCGCTCACTAACATTTTCTGTTCTGGAAACAAGATCCTGATAAATCTTCGAGATGCCTGTGTCAGGGTTACCTACAGCTCTTGAGTTTCTCCTCAAAGGTTTGTTGGCTAACGGGGAACTTGCTTCATGGGACTCGCATGGTTCCGATAGTGCAGTTGTTGTTACTTTGAAGTTTAGTGGGCCGCCTCAGCAGGCCCAGTCTGACGCCCCTCGACCCGAGGTCGAGGATGCTGAAGAAAATGCCTGCGAGACAGAGTCAGAGAGCCCTTCGCGCAAATCGAAAAACAAATCCAGCAGTAGTAACAACCACGATTCTGGAAAATCCAAGAATGATCAAAGTAAAGAGCAGGCCTCAGCATCCAAATCGGGGTCAAATCATGATAGGAAACAGAATCAGCAGCAGGCATATTCACAAGCTAAAGCTGAAGCAAGAAAATACAGCCAACAACAGCAGCAACAACACCACCACCACCATCAACAACAGTCTAATTCTAATAAGCACAAGAATGACCATCAAGGACAGGGGCAGAAGCAGGGAGGTCACCAGCAAAACCAACACAATTACTACCACAATCAGCCAAGTCCTAATCAAAACATGTCAAATGGCAGTCATCACCAGAAACAAATGCATCAACAACAACAGCAGTTGATGCAACAAATGGGTGCAATGGGTCTTCCCATGCCGAATTTCGCTGCCCCTGGTCTAATGAACGCATTCATGGGCCGAGGACATCAACATCCAGCATTTGGTCCCAATCATGGCTACCCAGTAGGCAACGTCCACTCCCAGGTATACACTAAGTCCAAGAAACAACAACAACAACAGCAGCAGCATGGGCAATCTCGCGGAGGCAACCAAGATCATCAACATAACCAAAGGAAACATGACCAGAAAAAAGACCAAGGGGCATCAGGTGGTGGTGATAATGGGAACAAATCAAATAATCGCCCCAATTCTGGAAGTGGTAACAAGAATAAAAATAAACAACAAGGAGGAGGGGCAGGGGGAGGCCAACAGGGACAAGGAAAGAACAATAAACAAAATAAAAAGCAAAACAAGCAAAAGCAGAAGCAAGAGAACAAGTCATCTGGATCGAAAAATGAAGCTTCTGAGGGAGAAGGAGAGAAAGGTCGGGAGGATGTGTCCTCTTCGGAACCTGCTTCAAATGATGCCTCTGTCTCTGAAGATGTGCCTCCTGAGACCAAACCTAAAGCCACGAAAAGTAAAGATTGGTCTGAACAACTAGAGGAGGTGTCTTTAGCTGATGTATCAATATCGGTTTCCAAGAACGATGGGGACACAGATACAACAACCCCATCCAAAGATAACACAGAAATGGAGGCTAAAAGGGATATTATCAAAGATAGCAAAATCCCAGATACTTGTACCAGCGAAGCTGTGAATGAAAAACAAACTGAACCAATTTCCAAGCCACTTGCCCCAACCGATGGGTGTAGTAGTGACAAGACCGATCAACATGAAGATTAATTCCACTCTGCTCTGGCTCATGCCGAATTCACATACAATAATGAATACATTTTCTAGTATAAAATGCCGAAACCACATATTTCTGATATACATAATATGGAAGGAGATGGACAGTGGAACAACTGACTATTGTGGGCAGACGTGTTATCCTATTAGTGACGATAAAACAATTTGTTCAAACAATTAATCATTGAACAATGACTGACACCGATAATCGTACTTGCTATGACTATTATTTACTTCTCAATTATTCATTCACTAGAAGAGTACTTGGGATCGATTTTTTTTACCACGAGAAAAACTTGATATTTGTTTTCTCCTATGAAAATTATGATGGATCCCTTAACTATACATGTACAGTACATGTATGTAGGACTTTGTGTATCATTCCAAAATTTATATATATCCCGAGGATAATTGTCTCATACCTTATAGGACTATTGTTCATAACCTTGCGCCCTGTAGAAAAGGCAAAATGTGTGTGTACAGATAAAAGTATGTTTTTTTATTTGTCCTTAAAATCGGGGTGTATTGATAATAGATGCTAGTGTTTTGTATGATACATTTGTGATGCTATGAGTTTTAATTGATTGTGTGTTTCTATCTCGAATACAGTTATCTAACGATGATCTATTCAGTATTCAGATACATGATTAAGGATTGATTGCCCGTTTCTCGTGTGATGGATTTCTCAGACAGAACTTGGAAGATGCCTTTGGATGCAGGCTTTGTGATATTCAAACTGTGTTGAACTATATATATAATATATTAAAGAAGCAATTATCAGCTTTGCAATTTAAAATCATGTATAGCTATCCACATACAAATCACAATGTGTATAGGAATGAAATTCAACTTAAGTGATCACCTTAGGCAAAAAAAATAAGCTTGTTTCCTGTTTATAGTAGCTGAAAACTAGGATGGGCCGGGGCGAGGGGTTGGGGGTGGGGGAGGATAGATGAGAACCAGCTGAAACAAATAATTGTATTTTACAATATTTCATAACAGTTGTTTTAAACAAGAGAAATGTACTTTGGATTTTTTTATGGTGAGAAAAGCTTGTGTTCCAGCTTTAGTTAGCTTATTGGTGTGGGGAGGGGGGGGGGGTGACAAAAATATATTTTTTAGCCAAGGTCAAATATTTTTAGGTGGGGGTGAGGGTGAGGGTGGGGGTAAATTGGAAACATGCCTATTTTTTTGGCCTTATTACTGATATTGCAAGACAACTTTGGCTGTAAAGCCTCTCAATTTTCCAGTCATACGATTCTTGTAATTATAACCCAACCCAACACTAAACGGTTGATGAATCTTGCATTACATTAGATGCTGTAATCCGTAGAGAATCAACATTTCCTTGATGTCCTCACTTTTGTTAGATGAGTCTTTGTATGCATGTGTACATATATACAATTTTACTATTTGTTGAATGTGTGTAGTTCCGTGATGTATAATTTATTAAAATTGAAGAATCATGAAACGACTTCTTTATCCTTATCCTTTGGTCAGATGACAACTTTATAGAATAATTATGATATCTTTTGTTTCAAGTGAACAATACATGCTTATTACCAAAAATGTAAAATACCATTCTCAATTATAAGAGTACGAGAAAAATGTACAAATAGCGGTGAGCCACTCCTCTGTCAATGACGAGGATGGAGTGATCATCAGCTAACATCAAATGTAAGAAAGGGTTGGGGGCTTGGAAACCACCTGACGGACAAGGAGAAATGTCCCCTAACGTGTCATAATAAACGTTTCTCAATCTCAATCCTTGTCCATTCAAAGACTGAGATTTGAGGGTATTGATGAATTTGGAGCACTAGACTAGTCTGCCATCTTGTGGATGCTTTATGCATACAATGTTATTTCTGCTGCGAGCACGGAGCCAGACTTGTGTGCGCCCCCCTATAGTTTAAAATGAATAATAACTCCTATAGAACAACCAATGACTTGTGGCCAGTCATGGCGATCGAAGGAGTTGCCAACTGGCATGCATTTCCCTCATCGAATTGACCTATAGTCACATCTGAAGAAGAAAAGACCGACAGAGAAAATGAAATATGAGAAGAGGGGGAGATATGAGTAAATACTAGACAAAATATCAAAGATTGAGAACAGATACATAAGGTGTAAAGAATGGAAGGAAGAAAGAAAACGAATAAAAGAAAGGATTACAAACAAGGAAGAAAAATGAGTAACTTATATCTGTCGGTTCGTTCTCAGGGTTGCCACCCACATATCAGGGAAAATGTTTTTCCAGGTCAGAGAATTGTCGGGCAGCTTTGGTGGTCAAGGAATATTTTGAATTCTGATTCCACTCTAACTCTTAATTATAGATTATAGTATATAGTAATAATTTGGTCGTTATTAAAGTTATTAATTATCTTGGTTACTTTCGGATGGATTGGGAATAAATATATCACAAAATAGAAAACACTTTTTTTTATAATTGCTATCGGGTTTTCAAACAGTAACAATTCAAAATCAATTACATTTTTTTATCACAAAGTAAAGATAAGAACCGACAAAACTGAAGCCAAGATAGTACGAACACATAATAATTATATCTATAATCTGAATATGAAACTTGTTAACTACATCAATGGACTATGAACAACACCAACTACAACCCGCCTTAATTCGACAAATCCACAAGGCCTATTTTTAGATCGACAAATTTAGAAAGGCAGCGAGTGACACGACAAAGGCACTTTCTTAGCCTGACAAATCGACAAAGACCTTAATAGTCCTTAGCGACAAAAAAATAGCCTTTTTATGAAAATATAGCGACTAACGACAAAACAATTTTCTTAGTGACAATTGCTGCTTTTTTGGTAGCGACAAGAGAAATTAGATACCCCCCTCAGGAGTCCTTAATTAGGGCTCTGAAAATCACTGAAATGGGCCTGGAAAAGCCTGGAATTCCTTCTGATCAAAAGCGCGGAGACCCTGAGATAGTAGGCCTATAGCCTACTATAGATTGGTATATCAAGAGGCTAACAACTTGCGCTTGTAATTCTTTTTACAGCAAATTACGATTATAAAACTGTTCTGAACAGCAAACAAATGAGAAAAAGCAGGAATTCATGAAAAACAGGAATCGCCCATTTTTCTTCACTTTAGTTATTGAAATAATCCATTTTTTGTCGATGTAAGCAGGGCCACTATTCCACAGGAGGTAGATTAGGTTTAAATATGTGTATACATTCAGCAAATAGCATTATAATAGTTGAATTGCTCTTCTCAGCCATTACTAATTGTAGATAGAAACACAAAATCACATTTAAAAACATTAATGTACGGAAACATATATATATACATATTAGACAGATAATACAACAGTACAAAGATATCTCGCGATGGGTACAACTATTTACATAGATTGAGTGGAGTATGAAATATAATATCCTCGACATATCGAAGACAGCTATAGGTGCATGATATATAATCAGCGAGAGAGTACATATAATCGGCCCGCAAGGAGCATAATTACTTATATCAATCCGACAATACATTCAGTTCGAACGGACATACTACGAACTTCTCAGGTCAGTCGGTCATGATTCTGTCATAAAAACAGCAAATAAAAGTAGTAATACAAGTACACAAAAATACAGTAAGGCCAACAAAATAGGTGTGTTTCCGATTTACCCCCCACCCCCACCCCACCCCTACCTAGAAAAACTATACCCTACCTAAACAAAATTTTACCATATGGATTTTTGGATGTTTTGACAAAAAAAGCTTATAATAGCAGGAAAATGGGTTTTCCTAACCCGAAACTGCATGTCAAAAAGAACATTTCCCATGTTTAAAACAACTATTGTTATGAAATAGACATTTTTTCAGTTTCCCCCCAAAAATAAAAAAAGAGTTACCACCCCCCTACCCAGTTTTTCAGCCAGATAAATCGGAAACACATCTATTTTTTTGGCCTAAGTGCACGCTCGTGCTCGTACAATTTATACCCATTTAATTAACTCAGAACTTCAGAATAGTGACAGTTTCCCTTAATTTTTCTGCATAGTGCACCCGACAGCTGGCTTTGTTTTTGTCGGGGTGCCCGCGATAAATAGACAGAGACAGAACCTCGCTTATATGGAGAGAGAGGAAAAAAAACACTGGGTGGCCATCGACAATTAATGTGGCAATTATTGGTCAATTCTACCATTCTCTAAGAACAAGAACTCTTGGCGACGATGTTTTGATAGCATATATATTTAAAACTAACGTCATCTAGATATAATCTCAGTTCTTCAGGTAAGCTATTCCATTTATTATAGCTTCTGGCAATACTTGATCTGGATATTCTGTTCTTTTTCCATCGAACGACAAGAACTTTTCTCCTATTACCACCTCTGAGCTGATAATTTTGATCTAAGTCAACAAATACAGCCGTTTGTTAGAGAGGGGAGCAATAATTCAAAGCGAATGTAGAAGAATACATGTTGCTCGAGGCAATAACGTTATCTGGAAGACATTAGCACATTATGGCCAGCCATATATAATATACTATATAATAATTATAGGCATGTATGTGTTGTGGGATCGAATCTTGCTGGGGGCGGATATGCTATTTCTTCCCCAATCCAGTGCCTCATTGCTGACTGGGTTATCAAAAGCCGGCCGTGTGTAAATATGTCTGTCTGGTACTCTGAACGTTAAAGAGATAAATTGCTAATTCTAAAAGCGTAGTTTCCTCACCCCTAACCCTAACCCCAGGAGTTAATGGAAGACCCGCTAATTCAATTCAATTCAACTAATTCTCTATTTCCAAAGATCTTTCATGGACATAAGGTTATGAGCTTATCCGGGGATCTCTTCCAGCCCATGCCTTCTTTTTAACCTTAGATTCGTTGTTTGTTTCCTAAAAACTACATCATGGAGTACATTTCAGTGCGAAATACTAAAGATAAAAGGAGATTACAACACTTTTTCTATCTCAATGGGTGTCATCCCGGCTAAGATGGACACAGAATATTATTTCTATACAAACAAGTACAATTGCTTCTTAGCTGCAATCTGGCTGAGATCGAAGTTTACAAGTTATTAAGGTTACCTAGCGAAAAAGAAATACAATAAATCACTCAGTAAGCAGGTTGTAGCAGAAGATGTACAGCAACAGCAAGAACATAAAATAAGATACAAGGACGGTAATCATAATAAACAGTCATACCAAATTTTCAATAGGTTAATGTGTAAGATTGGGATCCCATCACCCCGTTTCACTATTGATATATGAGCAGAAGGCATGCCTGTCTGCTATTGTGTGTGCCTCAGTACTTATAATTTTAGATTGTTCCATTCGACTTGGCATTTATTAATGATAGAATTCTGAATTTTTGTTGTTTTAGGGGTTATTGTTTTTTGCGGCCTGCATCATGACTTCTGGTTTTGAGCTTTTTGTGATCAATATTGTTTGGATTTTGAGCTAGGTGGTAGGCAATTTCAATAATATGTTTCTTCCTTCTTTCCTTAAGAGGTAAGATATTCATAATTTTATGTTCCTCATCAATGTTTTCTAGTCTAATTTTGTCTAATATTGTCTGTAGTGCTGAGTTTTGTAGAGATTGAAGTTTATCAAGCATGTACTTTGGTCCAGAGTCATAGATGAAATCGCAATGGGGGATGATAGCCATCTTATAAATGTCATGTTTAGCTTTTTTGGTCAATGAATCTTTTGCTCTATAGAGTAGGCCTAATCTAATTTTCAGGGAGATCTTTTTTATGAGGCTATTTAGGTGTGGTTTGAAGGATAGGGTGTTATCTAATAAAAACAACCCAGGTATTTATATTCAGTCCAATGTACACAAGTCAAAGTGACAATCCATGAGTAGTGATTTAAGCCTTTTTAAGCCTTTTTAAGTCTTTTGACACTGTCCATCATAAAACATTAATTCAGAAGTTAGAAGTATATGGCATCAGGAATACAGAGCTTACTTGGTTCGAAAGTTACTTAGCTGATAGACAACAGTCGGTGCATGGTCTCAAATGTTTATGTCAGAATCACAAAAAGGTGATAATACGCAGCTGAAGTAAACAGCCAATGGTAAAACATAATATAACAATAGATGACCATGTAGTATATATACTACGACATGAGTTGGTGGAAGACAAGACATATCGGTGCTGGGCCCGCGCACATAAAAAACTAGTCTTTAGACAATGTCTAGGCAAAAATCTTCAATGAAATCCCCGGCTTCAAGGACAATCTTGAAATCTGATTTTGTTTTTGTCTCCGGTCTCTAAAATTAGACAATGTAATTGTCTCTAAAATTTTTGTCCGTTATTTGCGGTAGTTTTCTGGCGGCTGGCGGTAGTTTTTTGCATAGAGATACAAGCTATTTGTAAGATTTGCAGCAGGTGCACAGATAATGGAGAGACAATCAAAACGAGACAATTTTAAGTAGTTCTAGACAGAATATGTTGTGTTCATAAAGCAGTTTGTCCATTGTCTCTGGGACAATTTTGCAGTCTCTGTGACAATTTGGAGGGCGAAAGACCAAAAAATAAGGACAGCTCCAATAGCTGTCCTTAGGTGGTTTTGTCTCGAAATGTTGGAGTTTTGTCACTAAATTCACAATTTTGAGACAATTTTGAGACAATTTTGGTTGTTTTACATTGAATGCAGTTCATCTATTGTCTCTGGGACAATTCTATTGTCTCTGGGACAATTCTATTGTCTCTGGGACAATTTTGAGGCCGAAAGAAATAAGAAAATAAGGACAACTCAGATAGCTGTCCTTAGGTGGTTTTGTCTCGAAATATTGAATCTGTCACTAAAGTCACAATTTGAAAACAATTTTGGTTGTTTTACATTTTGGGCTGACTCGGCCGCATGGTGACGGTTTCCACCAGCAAACCGGATGTATAACATGAACTGGGGGGTAGTTAAATTCAACTGGTGGATGTGTAATCACCTTTTTACCATACTGACTTTCTGTGGATATCCCATTTCCGCAAGAATCTAGAGGTGGTGACATATCGCCTGAAGATATGGTGAAGATTTATTTGTATTATGATCAAAATATACTACAATATCATCTAATTTAATGCAAAAAAAGCTTATCATAAATCCAAATATCCATCAGTTTTATTCTCTACAATTCAATTTAATTAAACCCATAAGGAATTCTTGTTTCTGCAATAGAATGATTTGTGGAAGAGTTTGTTAACAACCCAGTCAAGTGTTAAGTTAATGTGGTAATACATGCAGCAATGAGAGATAACATTTCTTGAATAGTCCGTCGTAATGAAACGTCATGGAAGTAGGTTGAAGTGACGTTCCAAAATATCCAACAGGGGTCATTGCATTCACAAGAAAAAAAAGTGCACGCAACGCGAAAGGAAGTAGGACTAAAATGTTTGATCTAAAAATAAACCTCCTTAAAAACTACTGCCAGCCGCCAGCTGCCAAAAAACTACCGCAAATAAGGGCAAACAGTTGATAAGACAATTATATTGTCTATTTTTCAGAGAGTGGAGACAAAGACAAAATCAGGCTTCAAGGACAAGTACAATCTGACTTTATGTGCACACGTTTCGAGATTGTCCTTGAAGCCAGGGATTGTATTGAAGATTTTTGCATTGTCTAAAGTCTGGACAGTTTGACAAAACCTTTATTCATCACTGATTACTTACTTGATTGGCCAGGTTAAATTCAAATCTAAGGCAAAATTGTCTCCAAATTATAAATTTAGAGACAAAACTTCAACATTCCCAGACAAAACTGCCTGAAAATGGCTATAAGGACAATTTTTTTATGAGCGCGGTTTTGTCTAGATTGTCTACAAAGGATCCCAAATTGAGAGTATTACGCACCCTCCGATTGTAAAACCTGCTCCTCCCTCTCGATTTGAATAGAAGATTAGTTACTCGAACACTTACTCGAACACTAGTCCAAACTAGAAGACCTTCTGAGAAAAATTGAATTATATAACAATCATCTTCATACATATAAAACCACACTGAGACACTTGGATTTATATATAGTTTCATTCCTGGGTGGAAGCACGGCGGCCACAGAAAGATTTCAGGTGCCCCCGCTCACACACACTCCCCACTGTTTCTAATCCTACCCATGTCCTCAAATATTACACTATTCTTTAGGAAGTATTTATTTCTGTATATACTATCAACGCCATAGTATATCAGTTAATGTTTTAAAAGATATTAAATCAGCAAAAGAATTACATAAAGTATTACATTTATGTAGTAGCCTATATATAGGGCCTATATACTCTTCACAGTCATTACAGTTAACATATACATACACTGTACATGTAATATATTATTGTTACCGCAAATTATCCGTCCCTGGCACACACTTTGTAAGACCTTAAACATTCGTTGGACTAATTGATATGTTCGATTTGCATTGAAGTTATGCGTGCCATTTAGTTCTAGCAAATTGACTTGTTTACGGGGCATGATTAACGGATTTGCCTGCCGGGGTCCCTCTCCTATTTACAAAGGCCAGTACTTGGTATGTCCCAAGGTTTGTCTAATTTAATATAGAGGCTTTAGAATGAAGAATGCTCAGTTATGATTTTGCTTTATATTGCTCGGCTTGTTCAGTTCAAACCACTCCTTTATTGGTCCCTATGCCCCAACACTATACAATGTCTGACCGATTCTGGTCGACCACTTCGATAATAGAACATAATGGCAATCCCCGTGTAACTTCAGTGGTATAAACGTACTTGTATTCATGTACGGCCCTCTTGTACCTCCTACCGTTGACTTAAGTCCCTCGGTAGTGAAACAATTACCAAATACTCTTTCGAGTTTAACGAGCCATTGAAAAATTGATCTGGACCCAGTTTTTTACATGCTTGTGTGCCCGGACTGGTTTTATGATCAATCACATTCACAGCTGGAGCTCTTGAACTTAGTATAAGATTTCTGCCGTCAGATTATACATGAATCATTTTGTGTGCACACGTACGGACTCTGTTGTTAGGAACCTCAATTTGACGGCATTTTGTGAGGAATTACTCAAAGAAGAATCGATATATCCATGAAGTGTAATAGAACATTGGCGTGATTTTATTTAATCTATAACAGGAGGAATTGGATTATCTTCTTATATTACTCGTGCCAGCGGATATAATCACCATGGGTAAGTGCTACAAATCAACATATTCGTTTCATATTTTGTTTAGTTCTAATGATTCTTTGAAAAGCCAATTAAGTTGGTTAAGTTATTATTTTGGTTAAAATTCTGTTTTTACTTATCTGATACGTATTCTGGTACAGCCCTTGTCCCTACAGAAGAGACCACTTTGGCGGTGATTCGAATACAACCTTTAAAACACTTTCCTGCTATATAAGTTAGAGTAGGGAGAGAGAGAGAGAGAGAGAGAGAGAGAGGGGGGGGGGGGGTCGTACTTTAACATAGAATCGTTTGCTTGGAGTGTGTATTGGATCAATACCAAAACTAAAGCGCTCCTCTACAACACACGTATATTTGCATGGTATGCGCCGTGTTGCGACATAAACATTTAAAAACTATTTGATTCTTCCCCACTGGACAATCCATCATATTCCCATCTTCCTTTCTACTGTAGATTACGTTAATTAGTTTGCCCCTATCTGAATAAGTTAATTCTCACGATTTCCATATGATTTCATAACGTCCCTTCCTTCCTTTCCTGTAGTCTCTCCTAAACTCCCATAACATCCTCTTGTGCGTTGACTATAGGGAGTATCCTTTCCATTCAAATTCTCATGTTCTCCTAACTCCCTAGCCCTCTGATATTATATATCTCCTGTTTCCTTCCACGGATGCCTTTCTCCGCTCCCGCCCACCACCACACAATAATTTATATTCATTCCCACTCCAAGCCATTGAGCGGTAAACCAAAATTATTATCGAAGCCTTGTGTTCTTAGCTGCTGTTTAATTGGCACTGAAGCCTCATGGAATGGGGCCGAGATTTCCCTCTTAGGTATAAGAAATCTATTGGAATGATTTATCTTACATTAGCGGTTTAAAAAAAACAATTATCGAAAGGGTTGGCAAACACATTATAGCATTTTCATATTTCTCGTTTTATTTTATGATGATATGTTCTCAGATTTAAGTTATTGTACCGATAAAGAAAGACAACATGCCCCCGTTGCATAACAATCTGCGAGCGCAATATTAACACTGAAAAAGCTACTCGCAGATTGTTATGCAACGGGGGGGGGCGAAATCTATAAATATAAAACTTTGATATCCATTTGGGCGTAGCCTAGGGTGGAAGACGTGGTCACAGATCAGAATTCATGCTACCATTTTTGTCGGATTCTAGTTGTACCAACGAGTCTGGAACAGACTCGTTGCATGGTTGTACCATCTGAATGGCAAAATAAAGGAATTTCTCTTATCTCATCTCATCTTATTTTATCTTATCTTATCTAACCCCAACTATTATCACACAACCTCCTAATGCCTCTCCTCAATCAGCCCCCAATGGGCCAGCTATTGTCACCTCAAGACAGACAGACCATCAATTGACCTCCAAATTACCCTGCCCTCAGCTCGACAAATCTTTCTGAAAAGTGAAATATCACAAAACATTCCTGAACCAATTTTCATCCATTTCCGAAGAACAATATCGATGGAAAATCTTCCACGACACAGACGCAGATTTTGACAGGTGTGATTCATTCAAATGAACACGTGTATTGTATGTTCCCAGCATGGGGCTAGACACACGGACATGGTTGCCAGAAAGCGCTGTTCGTGTAGTGGAACAACTTCAGCAGACTATTTCTTGGGTTTAAGTCATTTTTCATATGATATGTCAATTACAAGAGCTGTGCGTCATCAAACAGAGCAAGACACAGAATAATTACAAATCGTTGAGCATTTCAGGTAGAAATTAGATTCATTTGTGTTTCTGTTAGTGAAAGTTGCAGAAACATTGGTTGAAATAACAACCAACGGGTTAAATCTTATGTTTTTAATGGTCATACTTGCATTGACCAAACAGTACTTGCAAGATGGGATATTGATTTCATTGAATATTTTCATTCAAAATATATTTCCATATGCTTTAAAATATTTGAATATGTCTATTTTTAAATTTTGATTGAGTAAGGTGGATAGCACTGTTTGAAAACTAGCTGAGATGACCCGAAATACAGACTTGTGGAAGTCCATCTTTCGTAAATCTATCTTTTCGTAAGGTAAAGAATGACTGTCACTATAATTAGATGCACTGGTAGGACCATCCAGACAGCCCCCTAAGAGGCGCCAAGTATTACCTGCCTTATTCTGTCATTTTTTGTCACATAGAGAGGCAGAATTAATAAATGTAGGGACAAAAATATTTTTGAACTGAGACAGAATGATCAAATGCAGAGACAGAATAAATAAATCGTGCGGCAGAATGATTAAACGTTCCAGTCCCGAAAGCCACATGCCTCGAGCGTTGTAGTTCAAAATACAAATTATAGAAACAGAATTATAGATAGGTTACCCAGAATTAAACATTCTAAGACCAAATTAAAAGTACGAACACCAAATGCCACAGGCCAACTTAAAATGTATAGAACAAATTAGATGACAGCAATAAAATAAAATGAACGCAGTCGATGATATGCAATGTAGAAATGCATACCATAATATTAAATATATTGACTGTTTATGTATCTATTACTCTTGTAACCAGCAGAAGTGATTCCATTGAGCCCAAATTATACAGATGAAGTCAAATTTAATTCCTTAGTTTCGACATATTTTCATCACTGGGCACCTTTTGGAACACTTGCAACGGGCGGAAATTGTACTCCCAGTACATATTCTTTACTTTTACAAAACGAAAGATATCATAATGATATATCATTACTAATTTGTCCTCAAACCGGATGTGAGCACACGATGAAGTGGGGTGGGTGGGGTGGGGGGTAATGACCTTCCACTCATAGATATTGATAAGAAAATCAAATGTATTTAATAGAGCCTCTGGTATCTACATCATTGAGATAGCATCGCCATTATCTATAGAGCAATTACGACCCGGTGCCTTAATTGATCGTGGTATGCAGACTGATAATATTATCATTAATAATAATGTCCATAGGAGATTGCCACATTGCGACAAACAACTATATTTTGTTATGTTCCATCTTAGAATGATGTTAGAAATACCTAGATCTTTGAACATTTCTTCCGGATACTGATATGAGAATAATATCATTTATGGCAAATACTTTGAGACCTATGAATTAGTACATCAAGATAAAAATGGCATCTATAAGTATCATAATAATATCTATTTACTATTTTAGTTTTAGAAACACTGGATAAATATGATTCTCATATAAACTTTATGTCAAGTGAGGACAGATACTTTTTGAAAAAAATGAGATAATCCTCCACGTCAAGTGATATTCAATTTCCCACCTGAAGACCTGTGACTTAAATACTCATAAAAATTAGTAATAGTTATTCCGAGCATCGCAGATGAAATCATCCTCTTTCTCGGAGTAGAATGGTCAAACACAAATTACCTTTTTTAGAAAAAATATTGATTCAGATACTAACAGTTGATAGCATTTGCCTTGTCCATTTATTCGCAATATGCAGTCATAACATATATATGCTGAGGTAGTATGGCAGATCATTGCTGCCTCCTATAGGACCGTTTACACATGACCACTTACATATAATAGAAGTCGTCCACACACTCTCTCATTCGCTCACTCCACAGCTACAGCTGCAGACATACTCCTAATTTCAAACACACGTCCCACCTACTTTGTCAGAAATTAAACACCTTTTATTTCTATACATCAATTATAAATTTATATTCATATACTAATATAAGATTTCATTTATAATTTGTTATCACATTAATTTTCTCATTCACCAAACAAGTGCCATTATATTTTCATCTCGGAATTCAAGTAACACATGCACATTTCTTTACAATTCTTTTTCAAAAAATCTAAAATCTATTTGGCCGTGTACATTGCATCGCCGTGAGGCGGTCTTCCCACCATCTGCCGAGCAATTCTGATATAAAAGTATTAGTGTATGATGTATGTGAGTTAGTATAATGTTAAGTCACTATAGGCGAGTATGTCACGACCATAATTATTTCTATGTTCTACATTAACTTCCATTAGTATGTAACATTGTATAACACTATTATGTGTATTACCATCATCATACACATCCATATTGTTCTACAACTAATGTGTCATTGATATCAACATGATGCTATGGGTATTGCGCATGGAACTTGGAAGGTAATTATACCCCCAGGTGGAGTGATCTACTCACTATTGATATACTTAATAGTATTCATTATTCGGAGTCTGGCCCAACGCCTGATCAGTGCTCATAATTATGTAATGGGGGGAAGAGATAGTAATATCTTACCTCCTGCTGTTAATGAACTTTCATATATACAAGCTAGGATATTTGTTCTTAAGAGGATCTTCCCTATCAAATGCATTCTAAGCTATACCGATCCCATGTCTTCTTGCACGATTCTCTAGCATTTGACAAGATTGCATTTCCCTGCAGGTATAAATTGGTAATAATTATGTCATAAAATCGTTAATGTTAACGAGTCTCTTTACGCCTTTCCTTGCACGCTCGATTGTGACGTTTCTTTGACGTTTTTCATCTTACTGTACAATATCATGGGGATTGTTCATTATATTATGTTGTCATGAGTACTTTATGAATCGAGTAGATTTCGCGCCCTCGTGGACTAAACGTTGCTTAGATTTCATAAATCATCAGCTGAATATGATATAAGTCTGGATGAAATAATAATCACTATCCTGTAATACCACCGGATCTACGGAGGCCAGTAACATATATATTCTTTGCTAGCACTGTGTATCAGGATGAGCTTAGCATAGTGTCCGTTGGTTGACAAACAACATTTAAACTAAGCTAAACAAATCTATCTAAGCTATCCCTCTCTCAGTAGAATTCTGGAAATAAAATCTCTGTCTTTTCTATGATGGACATTGTAATGCTTGTTCCCTTACCGCACACAGAAAGAATTAAAAAACGATGTACTACTTAATGCCACTTTCATGGAACAACTTACCTAAAGAGGGAAAATCCTGTACCTCTAAGGAGGAATTTAAACACTTTTAGAGGATAAGACGAAAATAAGGAAGGAAGTAAACCAGCAAAATAACAAAATGTAGATATAGAAATGCGAAATGCGAAATGCTAAGTGCAAATTGCAAATAATTAATGGTCTAATGATTAAAGTTTATATATGGACTTGGACTCAGAAAAGAGTTCGGAATAGAATTCTAGAAATTCTGATAATCAATATAATGATCATCTATATAATACACATTATCCTTAGATTCAGAGTTACCTCATGAAGAACCGAAATGAATTGATATGTAATGCTAATATAAGAATTTCCTTGTAAAATCTGTTAAATATGCCCATACATTTGGGGTATATCTATTGACTGAATAATAATATATTGTTTAACTAATTAGTGCTTGTAATATTTCACCAAAATTTACTGTAATTTTAGATTAAAATTAAGAACATGGTATGTACAAGTCAATAATGTGCAATTCGAAAGCATATACAAGTACACTTATCATACAAAGCTCATGATCATCTTAATCAGGGATGCCTGGAAGACCTCAGAAACGTAGCTTTCCCAGAAAGAAATTGATACTTACGTACATAATATCCAACAATCAACTCTGTCTTGGAGAACTTGTGATGCCTCCACACGATCAAGTCCCATCTATAAAGCTGAGATCCACTTTAAACCTTTCTGTTAAAAGCGAGTGGAATATCACACCAATGAAGACCACGTATGCCTAGACTGTTGTATGTCGACCTGGGAGTGTTATATCAATAGAAAAATGGTAGCAAATGAATTTTATTTCTACTCGTAGTAGCCTATTCGAGGAAGGGGTTTTCCGGTGTGAACCCGGAAAGTCTAATTCTATTAGAACCAAATATAATACGGAATAATCCAAAATATGCAATATACTCACACTATTGATTTTGTACCTATTCAGTATTCCAGTAACACACTGAAAATACAATCAGTATATTATATGTAACATAATTGTATTTGAGGTAAAATATTTTAAAATCGATCATATCCTCCTTCAGGTATATCCTCCTATTTTCGAGCCAAACAAATATAACTCGTCTTTGTTTTTGCCTACATTCAGTGCCCATATGTATCTAGCATTGGGTGAAACAGAAACCAGTCGGATACCAAGCTATTCTTTTTCTAAATGACTCATTAGCATGAAATACAGGTCTAGGAAATCTGTCGACGTTTCATGAAAAGTGCCCATACCTTTATGGACTTGACTGAGAATAATAATACATGTATAATGTTTTGATCAAATAAACTTATTTTTATATATAACAAAGGAAGAAGGAAGCTGACAGAGATGAGAATTTGTAGTTCGGGATAATGAGGATAATTACGAGCGAGGCAGAAATAGAAAAGAGAAATCATTGGTTTGGATTGGCGCGTGTGTGTCAGGGATTAAGACGAACATGGATTCCCTACAAATGCTACTTATATTATTTTCGGTATTAAATCGCGGTACAACTCACTTAATTTGGAAATGGTGTTTCAAGCGCCTTTTAAACTAAAGTTTGCTTCATATGACACATTTACCTTTAAGCTTTACTTTTTAAGTAAACATCTGTCCTCGATTTCATTTCATACGATTTAGGGGGCCTCGGATATTTACCGGCAACAGATATTGTTAACACACCATATAATTCTGTCAACATAATGGCCGCTAACAATATAATATGGATTCAAAAATGTAAATTTTAATCCCATAATTGCTAAGGACACTTTCCAAGAATAGTTTCTGAAATTTAAAAATCACTCAAGTGGGCAACTTCGAGATTGACATTTTTATTTTTTCCAATATTTCGTTTTAGCCTTTTAAGGGGAGGGTGTGTGTGTGTGGGGGGGGGGGGGGGGGGGGCTTCTTCAGCCACAATGAGTGGTTGATGTAATAACGCTTTAGTTATAGTCGAAATGTGTCGCACCTGTGTTCCCCAAGAATAGTAAGAGTAAATTATATGAATTATCCTATTTCAAAGAGGTGGGAAATAATGTGATATCAAAAGCTTGGCCCGTTTCTTTGTGATCTAACAATGTTCCCATGCATTCAGGATTCTCATATGGTAATTGGCAAAGACAGAAGTTCATGACCTGAACACTAGTTACAAAACACCATGATTAAGCATGCGCATGCTTTTCATAAATCATGAAACGGAAGTAACAAAGGAAATTCAACATGGGTATAGACGGAATGTAGGCATTTGACGTGTGAGTTGCTAAGTAGGCGCATCCTGTCTTTATAATTATATAAATATCCAAAAGAATGCGCTCGTTGGATGATGACATTCCCCTGATTTTTTTAACACCAATAATACTAAGAGAATTGGGTAGGTCATTGACATAAATCAAGAAGATCAAGGGCCCAATGATGCTTCCCTGGCAGCTGGAATAAAAATAGGTGCTCGATATATATGTTGGAATACAAACGATTGACTATAGAATTGGGAAATATATTACTACACTACCCAAGACACTACAATTTACAAAACCCCCATTTTGATTTAATTCGGCCGTCCATTAAACATTACAACGGCCGATTGCTGTACGGCCGCTGCACAGAGCTGAGAGTCCCTCCAAATTGAGGGAAAGCCTCTCGCTGTAAACCGCAAAATGTCATTAGAACCCTATTGGAATCCCATAAGGACACCTACTCCAGGGCCAGGAAAGCCATTAGCACAGTAGGCGTCCACTCATTGACATGCCATTCTTATCGGATATAAGAGGCTCTGAGCCTAGACTAAATTTTAGCCATCTTCGATCAGGCGCTTATAAACACTTAAACACTACCAGTTAGGATACGGTGATATGATATGGGTCAGATTTTCAGAAAATGTACAATTGGCAGCTGTACACATTTAGTAAATTCTGCTAAATAAGGCTGCAATTTGGACAATGATAAGTAAATTCGAGTATATTTGGCATTACATTGATTCTAGCTATCTGTTTGGTTAGGTTGAACTGTAACTTTATTTCTGTCTTAAATTTGGGTTATTTGAGAAGATTGGCGAAGGTGAATTGTACATTTTCTGAAATTCTGACCCATACAGTGATAGCGAGTGAACGTGAGTAGTATCTCAATGTGCGATACAGCATCGGCCAGGGGGGATCTAAGCAGCCCTGTCCGCCGGGCGATCTGTAGTCTCTCTTAAGGCCGACGCACACAGTCAAGATCTCAGATGTTCTCACGATTTGGGATGAAATCATGCAGATTTCTTTTTAAATCGTGTCCATCTTACTGCGCACACAGGCACGATTTCAGGGAAAATATGGTCAAAACCTGAGATCGTGAGAATTGTGCACACACACTCACGATTTCAGGAAGTAGTCTGGCCACGATTTGGTCATATTTGCTACTTATATTCACTCAATTTAAGTAAAATTAACATTTTCGGAGAGAGTATTATTTGGCCAATAATTCTATGCTTAACTGAAAAAAATTAATGGGTCACCATGCTAGTTTCTGAATTATGGGGCTTTGAAACATGGCTGACAATCCCAAAATCTGCTGCTTTCAAAGTCTTGTTTCCTAAACATGTCTATTTCAGACAGCTACAATTATTTTTTTTAACGCGATGACATACATTTATTTCCCTATATATGTGTAGAATATTACCTGCAGTATTTGTGTAGAAAATTATGGGACATTAGGAGTACCCATTTTTGTTTTATTCCCAAAACCGTGAAAGAAAAATGCAACATTTCCCAATAGAGAGTACCCACAGCTAGCTCTGTTAACATCTCTATTTGAGACAGCTATAAAACAGGGTAGGGAATACCTTTTCGGGAACCAGGATTGGGACCTATTTTAGGTGGGGATTCGGGATTTAAAAGGGCCTACAGGATTCGGGAAAAGGGTTCAGACCCATATTTAATTTTTCCAGGTAGGGTTTGCAAATAGAAAAACGGGATTCGGTAAATGGGGTATATAAAATATGGGAAACGGAATTCAAGAGGGGGTCTTCCCTACCCTGATAAAAAGAAATTTAACTCGATGACATATATATTTTTCCCTTTTTATATGTAGTATATAATCTGTACTATATGTGTAAAAAGATTTGGGACAGTAGGAGTAGCCATTAATTGTTTGTTTGATTCTATAAAATGTGTTAAATTGCACCGTTTCTCCATCGGAATTGTGCCCACGCCAATCCATAATTTGAATCGTCGTGGGGCACAGCTCCTATATTTTTTTATATTTTGTTTTTATTACAAAATCGGCCATACATTTAAATTCTTTAACAAAAATTAATTGTGAGCATTAATTTAGGAATCTACGACATTTCTTACACAGACACACCTATTCAAGGTTTGGTGCACGATTTGGCAGTTAGAATATTTGATGTGTACACAAGTTTTTGAAATCGTGTCCCTCAAATCGTGCATGAAATCTTGCATGTGTGCGTGAAAATTCGACGCACATCTTGACGTGAGTTGATGTAAATCTTGTCGGCTAGGCGGCCGTCAACGTATGGGGGGAAATGTGATAATACAACTCGTCGTGAGGCCTCCAAATCCTGACTGTGTGCGACGGCCTTTACAGACCCACTATCCACAGGGTGGTCTGTCCCTGTTTCGATATTAACCCCCACCCTGTTCCCAGCTACAGGTCCCTGGACTGGAAGAAAAGAGGGGCAGAAGATGATGTGTAGTGTTCAGCGGCCAGCAGTTTATCAACGAAATAGTCGGAGATGAGTCCCTTATAGATTTAAATAGGAGTCTTCTCCCATAAATCATGCATGTCAGATCATCCAGGTCCGGTACAATATTCGGCCTCATAGAAAAAATAACCTTGCAGAATCACAAAGGCTTCAGAAGTTATTCGGTCATTTACAACTGTTGCATATTTATCATTACATAACTCTTTACCATATCACCTGTTTCATACCATGACCCAATATAGGCCCTATACCTTTCCTACTGACCCGATCCTCAAGCGAGCCGGTCAGTCGAGCCCACAGTTACCTCTTGTAGCAGTTGCAGTATACATGGTAGCCCTTTGATGGCCCAATTGACGTACGTGCAGTGGGTGGGAGGTAACGTGACACTTTGGAAAGTCACTTAAATTATGGGTTTAATTGATTTAGAGCCCAACGCCTTAACCACATTGCGCACTTCCCCCATGCACCCACGATTTCAGGGGACACTTTGCATTGCCAGATAACATTACCGCATTGTGTTATCAATTCTTTTTTTGATCCACAGCTTTGTAGAATGGAAGACTTGAATCCTGAAAATTGAATTATATATAATAGTGAAAATGTCATGGTGGCTTTTTTCGGCATATTGCCATTATTTCTCTTATTCTGCTGATAGCGCAACGTATCATGATGTTCTTGAAAGCTGTACTAAGAGGATCGTCAACTTATATTGTTCGTCAGGCCATGTGGAGAATAAGTGCACAAAAACCCAGGAGAGAGTAATAATGCAGAAGATCTATGTCAATACATTAGTGTCAGGTTGATAACACTCAAAGACATATAGGTGGAAGACCTCCGGGAGGCCTCCGAGCCACACCAGATTGCTAGGGGTCGGGGATAAAGAATGCCAAGAGGAAAATTAGATTCCCTCTCTAAATGCAAATAGATTTCCCCGTGTGTATCCATGGTATAGAGTGTTAAGTGACAAGTTTCTGTCCTCAGGTTCGCGTAGGCTGCGGATAATGATATATCGATGTAAAAGGGCATCACCTTTAGGATTGTCAAGGGTAATAATATGTTCTATGCCTTCATCCACCCATATATCACAAATGTGGTTCAATAGGGGATCACAGTGCATCCTGGGATGGATTCTGTTGAAATCGGACATACAAATATTCAGCAGCATTTCAATTGAAAATTGCAATTATGTTTTCACCAATATCATAGCTTGTGTAAATGGTCTATAAGAACCAAATGCATGATGGGAAACATGGGGACTTGTGTCATAGAATCATGTATAACACATGGATATTGACATTAGAGCATTGATAAATATTCCATGTTGAACATGACATGTTTTCTATAGATTATACACTGTACCATTAGTCCCATAATTCCATGCGAATCAATATTCAAAATGGCGGCTATGCAAATCCCCTATTGTTTAGATACTGGCACACTTATATAACGATTATCGAGGTGAATCGTTAGTAATAAACTTTCTTTGTGTCCTGAGGTATATTGTTTCCTGCGGTCTGTCTGATAATAAGAGTTCCATCTTCACATATGCCGAGTTGGTTCATGTCAGGTAAAGGAGTCACAATTAGTAGCTCTATAATTATTAGTCGCCGGATATGAATTAAGCTCTTTACAATACATTTGCATGCCAGAAATGCTAGTAATTTTGATATATATGGCATCTCAGGTTATATCCCAAATAGTACTGGTGATCATGCTGAGTTAATCGAGCTATGTTTTATGGTATATAGGCTCATTGACGACATGAACATGAATATATTCACCTCAATCAGTTAATTGTACACGTGGAGTTGTTGTTCAACCGATTATAGTTCACCCTTCACAACTATAGGTCTCTCTGCCAGAGCATCTGCATGGAAGATCCGATGTAATTAGGCAGAATCTGGAGAAGCACCTTAAACCACCTCTGGCTACTCGCTACTTTTATTTTTCCTTGATGAAGGGCAAATGTCGGGCTCCAATAAACTCAAACCAAAAACTCAACACCCACTCATGTTCCCTCCGTTCTTGGGCTGAACCCCACTTGACATAGGATTTTATTTTCTAAATTCATGCTCTGGCTTAATCATTAGGTCAGTGAACCATGTAGGGGGAGGGGGGGGGGGGGCTCGCCACCCCACTCGACTTACATAATCAGCACAACAACAGCAACAACAGGTTTCTCAGAAATTTCTGTAATAAGGTACCAAAGATCTAAACCAAACCCTGCTGATTAATTATGAGTCCTTATATCGGATATAAAATATTATGGGTTTTCGTTATATATGTAGGTCTATAGTTTATGCAAGAATAAAATCACAAGTCGGTTGTGCGTTCTTGTGTAATCAGAATAAATGTCGACGGCCTTTTTTAAAGGAGAAAATGTCCTTTGTTGTGTGGGAATCGAACTTAGCACTATCTGTATATATATCAAATACCTTCCCTAAAAGTCCTAAAGTACCAGCTGATTAGCAAGGAAAAGTAGCCATGGAAGAAAAATATTAAGTAAGCATATTTTTTTTATACAACATGCCCCTTAAAGCGATGAATGAGTTAACATCGGACAATATAGTTACCCATCCACCCGACCTCCATTCCAGAAATAACTCAAACTTAATAAAAAGCAGTTGCTGTAATACTTTTGTGTCACTCAACTTTAGTTATATCTGTCTGCTAGTTGTAAAGTTAGAGTTGAGGAATATTCGATAGCCCACATAAGATACAATGCGTAGAAGAAATGTGAAATATGAACCTTTCATTTTGATTCTGAATCAAAATAAGTATCTAACAGTTAAACGAAAACTAATTAGAATTGATACTCTTTATTTACACTCTTTATTTGTTAGGAATACGAATAACAACTATCAGGTGTTCTTCAAGAACTGGATCCAGGGTTTGCAGAGTAACGAGTACACGTGAAGTTATTATTAATTGTTAGATCATGATCAGATCCCTCCTGGGGTGTACAACTACTTTACTTAAAAAGTAGTAATGCCATTTCTCCACAAGAGGCCGCCACAATAATTAAGTTTCTTCGAATGTGCGGGTGTACAATCATGTACAATAACCAGTGTTATTTATTTTGAGCTCACACCTATCTTTTGTTCACAGTATATAATTACCAAAGCAATCAGCGCCATCTTTAATTGCAACAAGTTGACACCGTTATACCGGTAATTATGGTGGACATAGTAATAAGTCAGCATTCAGCATTTCTGGATAAAGAAGTAGCCCACTGCGAACGTTGACATTGTATGTTTGTTGACACCTAATGGTAATATATATACGAAACATTGCGTAAACTAATGCCTTGAAGCAATTACTTAATTAATTAATTAGGCCCATAATGGCTCATTGATATTAAGCTGACAGTAACCATCTCATCCTTTTCTGTGATACTCGAATTTAAGTGATTATTGAGTAAGTAATAGCATCATTACAACAGCAGGACTACTCGATCGTGTAAACAGTGCTGCTATCGTCATGCACGTCAGGAGTATATTCCCTGAAGTAAATTCTTCTAAATTGAGCTGAAAATAGTAAATATTATGTGAGTATAATTGGTATTCAAGGTTCAAAGACTATCAAATCCCTTAAATCTAAGGGAAACGAAACGCAAAATCGCATTAAAACCACCTAGGATGGTTGTGGCGGGCCTACTCCAGGGCCGGGAAACCTATTGACTTACCGATCTTATCTCATCTAAAATCCGACTGTATTACTTGGTCATCTGTTTGGTTATGTTAAACTCTATTTATAAGGAACCTATTTCTTTGTTATTTTGATTATTTTAGAGTTATACCTTTTCTGACGTCTGACCCATGTGTGGTGATGTACACTGAGCCCCATTTCATGGACTACTTAAGGCCCATTCACATTACAACGGCCGATTGGTGTACGGCTGCCGCGCGGCAAAATACTCAATAAAGTATTATAGCCGGCATGGATCGGCCGGCTGGCCAGCATTCCCATGCAGGTGTATTGTCTCCGAATTTGTTTGACGTTCTGACCTTAGACTGAATGGGTAATTGGATATATATCATATGTAGATTCACAAAAAAGAGATTTTGACAACAATACAGGCAGTTCTCCCAGGCCAACATTTTTAGAGCCTTCGCGGTTTCATTGGATTTGTTGAGTTATATATATAAGTCAAACAAAATGAATTTTGATATTTTATCTTGGTGATTCGGTTCTCGTTCGTTTCATGGGGCCTTCAGGCTGCCATTTATTGAGCGAAATACATACAGTAAAAACAAAACAGGAAGAAATATAAATTCATGAAATACTGGATGGATCGAGATTACTTCGAAGTTACAGAAAGGACTTGCATTATGAATAACCACGTAACACCGGAATAGTTAGCACAACATTCCTAAACAACATCCCCCACGGAACCGCTATGATTAAATTTTGTTGACAGAAGAAAAAAACCGGACGTGGCGACATTTGTGAAGAGCTCTCTTATAAAGTGTTCTAACTAAAGCCTATACCTTAATATTAATTGGCCTCCTGTAGAGATTGTCCTATAACTCTCCTCTTGGTGTCCGAATATCAGGGTAGATGTCAATTTTTATGGCATCTAATTGTCTTCCATAATATATTATATGAATTATATCAAATCAAAATAACATGGTAGACATTTAATACAAAAGATGTCGTCAACATATGTGATGTGTTACAGAAAAGTGAATTTTGAGATGTCATTATTGTTACGTATAATGTTACGTACTGGGTCAGCCCCCTGACGGGAATATGGGTCAGATTTTCAGAAAATGTACAATTCGTCTTCACCAATCCTCTCAAATAGCCCACATGTAAGACAGAAATGAGCTTCAAAATGCAGTTTAACATAACTGAAGTGATACTTTAAATCAATGCGATACCAAATATACTCAGATACACCCGGTATTCTTCATTTTTCAGCCTAATTTAGGAGAATTTCCTAAATGTGTAGAGCTGCCAATTGTACATTGTCTGAAAATCGGGCAATGTCGGGCACGACTGATTATGGTAATGAGGCATGCACATTATGTTAAACGAAGAGAACAGGCAGATTCCAACAATGTTAAGCTTCAGGAAATAAAAAAAAAGTGCTTCTATGTTCCTTTTCATGTTAAATTATATTCTCCATTATTTCTCCTCCTAATAACTTCCACATTCATCTGGGTAAAACTAGATATCTTTCTATAATGACTTTACCAATCCCCACTGCTTCCTATAAACTCGCCAGTATTTAAACAACAATGAAATAGTTAGAGGATTAACAATATGCTAGCCGAACCACCTTTATCATCGTTCTGTCCTAGCTTCTAAATCTGTGTAAAGTAACTTAATTTCATTATCAAAGGTGTCGATATTATTAATACATGTTATACTTCGAAGATATCGGACAACTAAAACTAGTGAATTAGTCTGTTTCCACATAGCCTTGTTTTTATTAATCACTTGTCTAAGTAAATATACATGTCAAACAGCTTTCAGACCATTGAGAAAATTAAACATGGAAGTTTTAATCGTTTTCAAAGTTATTTATCCTATATACAAAGAATTTAGCTTCAAGTGGTACATAATTACTCATTTCTGCCTCCTTCGAGGACCCCTTCAGCATCGTATACGATGCTGAACATCATAAGAAAATCATCACAATTAGATACAATTAATGCCAAGGTTGAAACTAGAATTGCACCATCTTCTTCAATAAGTATATATGCTCCAATCGATTTCTTTAGTTCTTAGGGACAGCACACCGTGTGCTAGGTCATTCTAAATATAAATATAGATCTATACGGTCCCCATTTGCTGCATACCAAAACTATTATTACCAGTATAACTGAGGATAAGCGGCTTCAACTCCATATAATTAATGTAATTGCAATAATAATATTCCTTGCGCTCCCTGTAATCGGTTTAACTTACATAGAGTGTACGGTACATGAAGATTGACAAATGGGATGATGTAGATCAGGCATTGCGCCCATTTAGTCTTAAACCTCCCATTATTTCGCACAGCATCCCATGAATCTTCTGCTAATTATAACCAAAGTTGTCCTGTGTCAGTTGATAAAGGTTTTCCCTATTTCGGCCATTTTAAAATTAGACCACATAGGGGACATCGGCACATATAGGGTACATTGACACACATTTCCTGTATCTGTATCGATGGCGACAAACATTGAGCTATTACTGTTTTTCCTGGTCCAAGGACGACAAAGGGATTTGCCCATTCTGACCACGAGGGTGTTGGGTGTGTGTGTGTGGGGGGGGGGGCACATTAACCTAAACATGATGTCATATACATGTGTCCCAATCCAAACTGGAAATATTTCGGAGAGTCCTAGATGCCAATAACTTATCACAAAGTATCATAATACATTTCTTTGAAGTTGTTAGATATTTTAATCATTTACCGTACATTTCGGTCAAATCTAAGTGTAATTCTAATAAATTGAAATGGAATGTATACCTTTATGACAACACTAGTGAAGAAGTAAATCAACAATTAATCTCAGTCATAGGTTACCTTAGTAATAGTGAGAATAACGTTTGAAAGTATTGTTTTATTATATTAACTTTCATTTCCTTCACCAGTAATGACTTTGAATTATACTAATGACGTTGAATTATACTAAGGCCCATTGCACTATGGGTGCATTGCACTATATACGATCTTTTTCTCAGAGCACTCTTACTGCCGTCGTATATTTAAGAATTGGTAGGCCGAAATTGGCCATATTAATGAGGCAAATGTGACGATTAAGATGTTTCATTTAACATAATATAATTATACAACAATTTTTGTGTTACAAGGATTAAAAGTATCTAATACTAATTTCCTCAGAAATATAATTTCGTTATAGATAAAAAATAGACAATATTCAAAATTATGTAGGGTGATTTTGGTACGCCTACAACAAGGACGCACAAAATGAGCAGGCTTAGTAGTGGGTAATTGGAGTTTGATTGTTAGCTGACCACCCATTTCATATTGAAGATTGTGGATATTGGCCTGTTTTGAGACAATTTTCTATTATTGTATGGGGCGTTAAGCCCCTAGTTCGTTAAATATCACCAAGACATGACAACCCTGATATTGCTGTCATTTTTTCATCATGCTGAACTTAAACATTTAATCTTTATATTAGTTATTACACTCAAAGGCCAACCAATTTACAGCATATCAAAAAAACTGCATATCCACAAGGTGAATGTTTTCATGCATTGCCTGTCAAATTATATTCTACTAAACACACTGCAGATACATAGGCCTACACATATATTGAATCACCTACACCTATTCTACACTACATTAAAGTACCATCTTTGTTTTTTCCCCGGATGCAGTCTCATATGCCACTTATCGCCTGAGTCCTGGTAAGGTCTTACAATTCATAAAATAAAAAAATGGCGGGCCGCTAAAATCAGGTACTAGGAGTATCACCTTCTGACATTTGTTGTATTCCTCAGACAAGTGACATCAAACAATACTGTATTAAAGCAGATTGTAGTAAACAAATAATACAATTGAGGCCATTGACATAATGGGATATGGGCTCAGGCTCACGGTATGAGAATCAGTAATGACTGACCATGGTCTTCTACCCATTCTGTTCCTATATACGGCTGCTTGGTGGATATGAAATACAGAATAATAAACAATTATAATACCAAATCAAGCAAATAAAAATAAATATCATCAACAATTAAAATCAGTATGATCCTCAATTGCCTCGCCGAGTTCTTTGTCCTATGATGCCCTGATTCACCCATATATGCTGGGTGGTTAGTACGGCGAAAGGTGTGTAGGTGGAGTAATGGTAGGTGCGAGGTGATAGGCTCCCAACAATGCACACACATTGCATAACGTCATGCTGTTCAAATTGTGTGACCTGTAGTTATGCACAATAAATAATCTACTATTATCATTATCATTGCAAATGGCAAACTATGTGGTTATAAAACCATCAAATAAGAAATCTTCTTAACAAAGCATTAGCCTATTGTAGGATGTGTATCCTTGTATAGGATTATATGGTAGATTAATTTAAGATTTAATAGCGTAAGGAATATCCTTGATTGTGTACTAGGAATGGAAAACTAAGTACACTGAAGTCAACTACATAAGTTTACATGTGTATACATATGAAATAACGTATATATCTAGATATAAATATTCACTTTTAGATTAAATGATATATTGATATTAGGAGCATATACATAATTGTAATACATTACCTGAATAAAAATCTGTTAAGAAAACAAAATGCTTCCTTTCACAATGAACTCAGTAGTTATTTATTATTCATTTTATCACATTTAATATGAAACAGCGTATCTAGAGTGGGATACGTTACATGCATATATCATTGAGTGGTATACGCAACCCTACCTCTTGAAGCACCGGAATTACTCTCGGGAAAAGTTCAAAATGGCTTTAAAACATTTCTTTATTGATGATATAAGGCATATAATAAATCAGTATAATAATTTATACCTTCTCATTGAATCATTAATACTAGCTGAGACCGCCAACGCCATATTTGGACGATTGAAGATTGCAAAGACAAATATTCGCTCGAAAGTCTATTAGTTTTATACAATTGATGAATCATGACTTGAGGAATAATTTTGATTTACATGCTAAGATTCAATTCAATTGCAAAAAGCAAGGGAGAATCAAAACTATTCCCTTTTGGGAAATGTCCGAAAATGGTATCTGATCATTTTTGTTAAATTATTTTTATTCACTCTAACAAGATAAACACACGTTCAGTCTTTTTATTTTGTACATTTTTACAGATGTGGTAAGACTAATATATCATATATCCAGGTCTAGTGTTTTGCATAACTCAGATATAAGTGAAACCTCATTAATGATATAAATATGAGGAAAGTGGAATTAGGAATTGGTTTTCTTTGGAGTAATTAAGATAGAGACAACTGAAAGAAACCTTGTTGTTAATTTTTTACATGACCAGAGCTGACGCGTTTCGCCGCGTCTATAGGCTTCTTCGGGAAGATAGTTTTTCTCCATGAATTCAGTCAGGATTACATAAGACACGGAACTAAAGGTGTCTTTAATTCCTTCCGTTAAGATTGTTTTGAGTTGATCAACAAACATCAACGAACAATCTATGAAGCATGAGGACTTTATTGTGAACTATTGTGTGTGAGTCAAATGGGGATTCATGGCAAAATCTCCTTAGGCAGGCTTATTTCTGCTGGTATTGGTGTAAATGGTTCCCTTTATAGGCGGACCTGCTTTAATAATAGCCCTGTGTTGAAGTCAAACCTACACATACAAGAAACGCGTGCTTTATATATATGGTTAGGTAGGTGTCTGTGAACTATTGGTGCTGTTCGGCTTTAATATGCCTCGCACCATAATTACCACTTATTGGCCCACAGAATCTAAAATAGCGTATCCACTTACACGTCCAATTGATACTACCGTCGACCGCCGACCGCTGGCCCTCGGCCACCGTCCGACGGTGGCTAGAGCGGACGGTGGCTGTGGACGGTCCCCGGTATCTACTTACACGTCCAAATGTGCCAGATGCTGACTGTCCAGGTTGTGTATGGAATATATCTATGCACTTTGGACTTCATCCTATAGAGTATATCTAGCTACTTTATTAGTAATTATCCACCCAGAGCTTGAGATATTAGTAAAATTATATTCTCAAAAATAAAAATATTAAACTTAAGATATATAAGTACTTATTTGTTGTATTAATGTTTACTTTTATTAGAATCAGCTTGATCTCAATATCCGTTTTTTGCGACTTGTGACTCATTTCACGGAACACATCACATATGGCAATATTTGTAAAGTACATGTCTTTAGGTTTAATCAAGGAAATACTACTATTAATGTCACTGATGAACCCTCAAAAAAATAAATAGCTAAAAATAACAAGAATAGAACTAGGTCTCAATATCCATGTTAAAAGAAGTAAAACCAATCTCATTGCCATGCAAGGAGCAGTAATGTCAGGTAATACTTCATATATAAATATGAACATGGAAAATCGACCTTAGCCCAAATATATATAACCAGAAATGACTAAGACATTAAATCAAAAGAATAGTAGACAGAATTACATGTAATTCTGTCTACTATTCGAACTCCTGTGTATATAAGTTATCACTGATAAATTGGAATTTTAACTAGGTAACATAGAAGTGTAAGTAAATTATTTCAATAAATACAGTCATTTTAGAACGATTTCGAAATAATTGTTCCCCTAACACTGGTGGCGCCGTCTAGCCGTTATGTAGCAATTGTGATAAATTATGTGATTTATCAGTTTTAACGAAAAAAACAATTAATGCTACACATTTTCTAGAATTTTCCACATCTGTTTCGATCACCAGTCCCAAAGGATCTTCCAAATGATAGTAAATATTTTTTCGTAGCTGTAATTTAAAACTTTCCATTTTGCCAACGATATATGGCAATGTGTATCAGTGAAAACGACCAATGTGATTGGTCAGTACTTAATTAATATGGGCAACATCAACCAATATAATTGGTGGACAAAGGTACCAATGTGATTGGTAACTAACTAACAAATGCGTTGGTCAGTACTTAACCAATATATTGGTTGTTTTCCACTTAAAACAACCATTCCTGATGCAACCAATTATATTGGTAGCTTTTTTAACCAATAAATAATTATAAATAAACATGCTGTTGCGATAAACAGTATATACTTGGTGTGATAAAGCTGAAACTAAGTGGATAAGACAATCCTTTTAACTCTTTTACTTCTTGACGGATATTGTATTATGTGACTACTGTATATTTTAAATCTTGGGCAAAAGAAAATTGCAAAGAAAATGGATATGACAGGAGACGATTCTATTTGTAAAGGTATAAAGAAGATCCATAGGCATTCGCAATCTTATGTATAGAGTGCTAGATACTAAAAGGTAAATGTTAATAATGATAAATATTGTTAAATATAGAATATATAGATATGATGACTTTGTAAAATCATACTGTACGATTGGGAGACTTTTGAAGTCGAAATAGTCACAATACTCACCAAAAAATACCAATAAATAATTATAAATCACTAGAAATGATTTTTTAAAAATGTACAAATTAATGCTAAACTATTCACTAAGGCACTCCAATGTACTTCCAGACTTCCAAGACAATGTACTCAGACCTTAAGAACACTTTTTATGTCCATAAAAACACAAAACAAAATTATTTTTTTTTGGTGGGGTACCGTCGGACGGTGACCCTCCCGTCCAAATCTAAAATTTTAGATATGGACGGGAGGGTGTCCCGTCGAGGGACCGTCCGACGGGAGCACCCGACCGCTCGACGGTGGCTGCGGTATCCACTTGCACGTCGAGCGGTCCCTAGGGTAACCGTCCGACGGTGACCGCTCAGCGGACGGTCGACGTGTATGTGGATATCGTGCTTTACTGTGTGTCTACACTGTAATCTCCACTAAGGGGGCGGCTGCTAAATATAAGGTGGGACAAAACTCGACAGCCGTGATAGCACAATATTAAATTAATTTTATGTATGGGGTTGTCTAGAACAGTGTTTTACGAAATAGGACTGGAGGAGGATTGTCCCCCTGCTTCCTTGCAAGGATTGAATGAGGCAAATATTTCAATGTAATGTTGCTATCCGCATTTTAGTTATAACTTATTTATACGCAATGTCATATCCATTGAGGTCAGATATTAAAGTCTTCATAATATTATATAAATCTGTATTGACGTTAGGTGTCATCAACAAAAGTTAATCCTTGGTATGGCATATGTTTCTATATCGACCTTGATAAATCTATATATAAGGTTTCTATCAACAGGTTTTGATATATCTAGGGTCAAATTATTTTACTTGTCTAATATCTAGGCTCTCTCTCTCACATACAGTGGTCGCCCAGGTAACTACGGGCCTATTCTTTATTATACTTTATTGAACTTTATAAAACTGTACCAATAACACTAATATGTAGTAGCTAGCCGAGAACCTATAGTTCTCTATCTCTATTTCATTCTCTTACTCTTATCATCAATAGTCTCCGCTTAAAGTAGCTCAGTAGTCTAGCTTAGGAACTTGCCGGAAGACCTGAAAGTCCTATTTCAAACGTCTCCTTTTAGTTCGTATAAATGTTCGTGACATCCGTCACATTAGTGCCATAAAGTCGACTCTCACACCTCCACTAGGTAATCAACCTTCTCTACACACATCCTTATACACACATTACATATTTTCTTAACTTATTTTTATTTTGAAACAATACAATGTGGCATTGTTATTCTCAATTGAACCTTAGAATTTAACACAGTCTATTTATTATAAAGACGTTACAGAAAATAAGGAACTAGAAAAGGTTAGGTACCATAAACCGTTCTCCTAACATGCATAGACAGGTAGATACTTTACGAAATGTAAAAAAGTGAAATATATCTTTAAAAAACAACAACAAAACAAGCAGTTAACAAGAGTTGCTTAAGTGAAAAATGAAGTTTGCATAAATATTTGGAATAAAGATAAAAATGAAAGACGTTTTCGTCCTAATTCACTCCTGATGTTTAACATATCAACATAAATTAAGCCCTGCAGGTATATATACAGAGAAATGCATCGAACAATGACAAAAACCGTCATTTTAGAGAGAATGTAACGAGAATTTGACCAGGGAATATGTATCTTATGGTCACACGATTTTACTGTGTTGAAAAAACAATTAAACACAAGTGACCATACAATACCTATTCCCAGATCTAAAGTGTGTTATAGCCTCTTTTTATATCACGATGCTATATTTTGTACTAAAATTAATATCCCCCAAAAATCTGTTTAATATCGTTTATTTACCTTCTGCCGTGAACATGTAAAACTTGTTTTTCCTATGGCTCATGCCGTCGCATTTAGTAAGCAACGTTTCTATTGGCTCATATTTTAAAGCAGGACATCACAAATGACATGACATCATCTGGAATTGCCGGATCGCATGCGTGATTCTGGATAACTTTATATCATGGTAGGATATCACTCTATAGTGTTGTGTACAACCACTCATCATGATATAAAATTATTTTTATTTCCAATATACAACAATTACAGCAAAATTGGAAAAAGGACTTTCACTTCTGATGACTCAGTTCTTCCAGAGTGCCCTTAACTAAAAGTTAAAATTATAGTTTGCAAACATGTAAATCATTCTCAAACACATAGTTCATTCTCCCTTACATTAACGTTTTCTACAGTGTTACTCACTTGAGTGGTTCACATATTTCACTTCAGGAAGGCAAAACTACACATTACTCTTTATTATCCATATCTAAGTATGGACTATCCTGAATGGACTATGCTAATCTTCAAATTCAATCTACCCTAGCACAAATATCAATTATTAATTATCAACTATTACAGGGTGAATATTAGTTTGATTCCTTATGCCTTAACATATAGTTGTTCTTCAAATACTTTCTAAATTCCCTAAAATCATCTGTACTGAAAATCTTTTCTTTTAAATACTAGGAGTTCCATAGGGTAGGGGCCACATACACTAAAAACGTCTTATCTTTTCTGTCTTTGGAGTAGGTACTTGTAAGGTACGGAATAGGTACCGGCCTAGTTCACGTACAAATGGAGTATCAACTTTACTGTCTCAAATATATATATAGATAATCATGACGTCTAGGTTGTTATGTATTTCTCCTTGAAGCCATTCTTTGAATTTGGCTGAGAAACTTACCTAAGGAAACAGTAGAATGAAAATTAAAATACCGGTAATGGCCGTTTTTCTGGGTACAAGGAAATTAGTTATTTTCCAGGGCGTGTCAAACTACCTAATGCATAATTTGATTCGCTGGTATAATTTGAATAACACAATCGCTGTTTGCATTTTGCATGTACTTGTAGCAATAAGGAGCTGTAAGGCTGTGTTGCTTTTGGCCAAGTACCAAACAAATACTCCTCAAGTAGATCCGCCTAAATAAAGACTTCTGGGTTTGTCCCACCAGTTATTAGCATTAAGAATATGATTTCGCATGTATACGATACAGAACACTGCACTTGAGGTGTTTCCTATAAGTTAGGAACTGCGGAATTACTAAAGCGTATTCAACCCAATGGAGATACCGTGATAGTGCAGTTGTTGCATATATATTCAACTACATAGCCGTATGTATTTTATTTAAGTATCTTTAATTTTCTCCCAATATACTTTCATAGGACAGCAATAGTCTATTTGAAGGGCAGGGGGTGAAGCAATTAGAGGAGATAACCCAAACTGCCAGCGTTGGATTTCCATGTATAGTAATGGATCACCGGTATCATGAATCTCGATCAACTGTTCTTAATTTTTATTTCATAAGAAATCCTTAAACTTAAAACGTTCCTTGCTTCGCTATTTTTTTTTGCTTAGCAGTTGGAAATAAGGATATCTTTGGGAAGAAATTTGCTATACGCACAACGTTATTTCTTATTCATACATTTCCTACCTAAGCAAGTAAGACTAGTTAATAAACAAGGGACATTTAATAAGGATTTCTTATGAAACAGTGCCTACAGGTTGGTCTCTGTGCATGGGTACGAAATTACTTTTATGGAATGTGAGGGAGATCACCGGTGGTTGATATTATCTATAGGTGTGGGGCATAATATTATGTTATGTTTAGATGGTTTTATTCAGTACTCAACATCACATTGCTTTTCGCAGAAGATCCTGACATCTATACTATATCAAATGATTGACCAAACTTGCTATAGTAATATAATACATCATACTATACTATCATACATCATAGGTATATATCGCATAAAAAAACATTGCAATTAAAATAAGCAAAGATTGACAAATGGTTATCATCGTCACATCTAAAATCACTACATACATAGCATATTAACTTACGTACACCATAAAGGATGTGTGCGTTTCTGAGTAGCTGCATGGTCATGCAATTAGACAAAAAATATATTTACAAGATGGAGGGGGCTAGTAAAGGATTTGCATTTCGCGATATTGAATCTCGATTCCCATGGGAGTTGTATGTCAATGTAAACGCTATAGAAAACATGTTTAGCATAGAATTTTTAATTTTTAATTTTTCAGTTAATAATTGCAAGAATATTGTTACCTAAATACCGTATACAGATCCGTATACAGGTATTCCAGCGGAAAACTGTTGTAAAGCAGATAGGTACCCAAACCTTTGAATCAAGAAATATTTATCAATCGATCATTATTGTTTCCTTCACAGAATTCTCTTTAGTATGATTACTTTCAGGTAGAGACGGATCGACACCCCACCCCTCCCCTAATTGCAGATATTAATGATGATGGGCGTTTGTTTAAAAATGGTTAAAATTTCTCTTGGCCCCCAATAATTAACCCTTAGTACCTAGGTCATACTGTCCCTTCCATAGAGTTGTAGACCAAAACTATACATGGAAAGACAAAATAAAATGAGATAAATGATCAAACACATCTTTGAATATAAAATTCAAACTTCATCAAGAGAACCTCTAAAATGCATGTATTTTTCATTCCGACCCTAAAAAAGAATATGATGTCTTCATTGTAATCATATAAAGGTATATATTTCTGGAAAGCTTATTTTCTTCTGGTTAATTTGAGATATATTGCATTAATGTAAATGCGAGAATGTGGACCTTTCCAAGCACACGTAGTTTGTGTGCACTTGTGACAATTCGTGTGCCGGCCGAAAAAAAACTTTTTTTGGTTCTGATATACACTCAAATAAGACCATTGTTGTCATAAGTGAATGTTCTGTAAAGTGTTCAATACACGCTGATGGTAGGATGAAAGGAATCATGCAACATGATTGTCAGGGAAGTTTGCCCAGTACACTAAGAGCTATACCTTATAGTCACTTGAGTATTGACTGACGAATATTTATTCCTATCTGAACAGACACAGCGCGGTCATTCTTAAATATCTTTATTCTTCTTATCTTTATTCTTACCGTTATAGGGTTTTAATCTATTATTTTACAAGACATGTAAGTGTTAACAAAATTTACCTATTGAATCCATATTTACAGTTCCTGTTCGTTAAAAGCAAATACGGTCAAATTATTAATAAATTCAAAATGCTCATTTAACACACCAAGTGCAGGGTTAAATACTCACCGATACTTACCCATCTATACATTTATTATGTAATCATCGGTAATACCAAGACCCCCTAGCGGATAACCATGGTCACTGCGATGACACTGAATGTCTATTCCTGCAATAAAACATGTTCCAAAAAAAACCAAAAAAACCATTGAACTACCTGTATATAGATGTACATGCAAATGTACGACGCTTCGAGATAGATCAAATGAATTCATCATAAAATCTCAAGCTACGGTAGTTTCTTTCCTTGATTAACTAAACTACACATGTATAAGGGTCAGATTTTCAGAAAATGTACAATTGGCAGCTGTACACATTCAGTAAATTCTGCTAAATTAGGCGGCAATTTGGTCAATACTAGGTAAATTTGAGTAAATTCGGCATCGCATTGATTCTAGCAATCTGTTTGGCTAGGTTGAACTGTATTTTGAACTTTATTTTCTTCTGAAATTTGGGTTATTTGAGAAGAGTGGTGAAGTTGAATTGTACATTTTCTGAAAATCTGACCCTCTAACCATTTTAAATGAATACAACTGTTTAAAGAATGGCAGTGAAATACAATGGACATGTTGGATTTAGTTGCATACAAAGTTTACTCGCCTTTACTATGTCTAACTCTATAGTGACTAGCCAAATGGGATACGTGTCTGAGAATGACTATAGGCAGATACTTCTTCGAAGAATCCGCAGGAAGTATGACCAAGGTCTCTACACTATACATTCTAGTCATTACAAATGATATAAAGATTTGTAATTGCAGTCCAAAGGTGTGGTTGACATAAGCTGTCAGTTTTTTGATCGGCTTGCCTATTGCATTTTGTAGATTACATTGCTTTGTCATCCAGAATATATTGTATCTTTTCGATATAGCACAGAGCATTTGAAGTGAACCGATGCCAACAGTCTAGTCCCAGCCCTATATAATGATTAAAGCAACTGGCCAGGGGTCTAGCAGCTTGTCATTGCATACACTATAGTCATTGCCATATTGCAAAAGTAATAAGCACCCAATCTGTAGAGGTGAAGTTGTCATTATAATTCACCTGCAAATAGCAGTAATAACTTTTTAAAAACAGTCATGTGCAGTATGCACAGTGGAGGTGATATTATGCAAGGATGTTCTCTAGATTGCTCTATAATGAAACTATAATAGACCTTGTCCGGGAACCAGGGCTCTGTTGTATAAGCTAAGCAAGGAATTTTTTCTGTAGGAATTTTTCCCTCACTACATTCATTCCTACAGAAAATTCCCAGCTCGTAGGAATATTCCTTGCTGTAGAGGTGTGGGTCAGCAAAGTAGAAGGTAAATAGGATGCATAGGATTCACTCATTTCTTGGGTTTAACGATTAATATAACACATTTCCTTCAATTTGAAGCAATAAAGTGGGTAAAATATTAGATACTTTGATTCTTATACCTTCAAATCTGATGCAGATTATCCAGAATGGATTAGAATCTAGATCCACAGGCATGACCTAGAAACTGACCCATTTAGCTGTGGGAATTTCCTACATTGATAGTTGTTCCCTATGTAGGAATTTCCCCTAGAAGTTTTCCTACCGAAGTAATTTCCCTCATTCTTTCCTCTGAGTTAAACATGAAAAGACTGGAAAACTAAGGAACACCTTTTAGGTGTTCCCTCAAGAATTCCTTAGGATTTATTGACTGCAAAAATATGATTTTACTGTTCATATATATCTGCTATTACTATGGTACAAAGTTTCTGCTGTTTAGATGATTTTTCTGTCAATTATTAACATAATTTTAATAAATCTGGCTGGAAAAAAGAAGCCTCCCAAGGTGGGATTCGAACCATGGACTTGAGAGGTGAGCCTGTCTGGGAAAAAAACAAGCAGCAGTGGGTGGGGTTTGAACCACCAACCTGAGAGTTGCATTGTTATACCAATCAAAATTTGCTAGTTTGTCTCAATTGTTTGTGCCTCAAGAGTGTTGATTTCTAGTGGTGAGAACAAGGCATGTCCCCCCATTTACCATGTACCTTGAAGACTGTTATTTGAAGTGGGCAGGGGATATTGAGTGGTTCAAGGAGGGAAATATTGTAGTAAATTCCTACATGATTACATCTGCTTGGTGGGAAGGAAAAGTCGTAGGAAAATTCCCAGAGAAACATTGTATAGGACTGAAGGAATTCCCTCAGTTTTCCTTGCTTAGCAGCTGGGAAAGAATGGTGCAGGGAAGGAATAGCCTATACTTTCAATGCTTTTTAGCGTAGGAATTTCCCAACGAAGTAAAGGAAAAAAACGTAGGAATTCCCACAAAAAAAATTATTCCTTAGCTTATACAACAGGGCCCAGGGTAGGTACTAGACGTTATCACCAGACGCTTTCTTTATTCATTTTTAAGAACAAATATTTGCGAGCCGCCCAAATGTGAAGTCACAAATATGTATAATACAAATACAATTATGAACGGCAAAAACAACGGGTTAAATCCCACACAACTTTGGCCTTGTAATTTTCAGATTGGTAGGAAGTGAACAAAATAAAAATAGAAAATCTGAAGTTAATGATAGACGTTAACTGAGAGTGCATTTTTAAATATAAAGGGTCTATGGATAATTAGCGACTATACTATTTTTTTTAGAAATGATTGATGCAACTTTTTTCTCATAACGACTATCACATTCCGACGTGTACAGGGGCTCTATTCTTAAATTGTATGAACCATATGTTGTACTCATAGTACTCATCTTCTATAATAAAATCGTCGAAATATATATATATTTGTTAGATAAACACATAAATTTGGTCGATTCTCATGAAATAGTTCCAAATGGGAAAACAACATTTTTTTACCAGTTTTGTTTCAATAGATCTTTCCTGTGAAGTCATGCCTTATAATTAATGTTTTTATACTATTAGGCTCTATATTCTGAACAAAATGCGTGCCCACTTTTCCATACCTACGATGAATATTTAGGAAATTACAGCAATTAAATATGCTTAAAATAGACCTTCAAACCAAAATATTGAATATATCATTCTGAAAATTAATTATGATTAGATGGAAATGGTTGTTTACTTATCTATACGTGCCAAGAGTTTCATAAAGCATAATCCCTGAAAAAGGTTTGCACTAAAATCTAAGATTAAATGAATAGAGGAGGATAGCAATTTATTACCTATAATGGCCGTCACCGTCCGTGGCGCTGATAATATGGTCTAATTTAATAACAAAAAAATCATGCAATAAATAATTTGTATATCCTTGATGAAAGATGGACATATAGGTGCATTGAAACAGAAAGAAAAAGAATCGACCAATATTCCTAATAAATCCATAGATCTGTTTCCAAAATGGGGAAGTTTTATGTCCATCACCGTCCAGGACGGCCCCCGTCACCGTCCATGACAGTCATTCTTCACTGGTTTTCGTAATGATCCCATGGAGGTGGATTTATTTCCCATATACCATTCGAGGGAGCTTTTATTCCTCTATGTGCTCATGTAAAAATATAATCATTTTATTGTTTTTATAAATGAATGAAATGACAGTGAATATTTTTGTGATCATCACCGTCCGTGACGCAATATATTTTAGGACATATTTCCAACAATTATCATAGCTAAGTAGCGCAGTTTCAGGACTTAAATGAGCACGATATGGGACACCTATTCTAGCAATTTTATCTCATTTTAATAACCTTTCAAAAAATACCCATTTGGAACCGTTTCATGAGAATCGACCATTTGTAAAATATGGTATAAGCGATAATAAACCAATATTCAACATTCACTTCCGCGGTTGTGATCGCCATGTGATTCCTGTCCCTTTTGCACAAAACTTAAATGGAAATTATCTCATTTTTCTTTTACAGATCGAAGAACGGTTTCTGATGCCTACTTTGGGGCACTGGGAGCAATTGCCGTCTGTGGCAATGAAGCGACGACGAGCATATCGCCAACTCCTTAGTCGGTCCTCGTCCCGATCTAGTATTGTGAGCGCTTACGAGAACTACGCTTTCCTTGAGATGGCGGAGAAACAAAGAAGAGCGGTACCAATTGTAAAATTGAAAATAGGCGAACCAAAATCAACATTCAAGACAAGCCACTCTGTTGCACAGCTGAACAATGTCCGGGCAAATTACAGTAACTATTGTCACTACCGAATGGGTAGCGGGACGACAAAAGAGTTCCCTCCTTTGCAGAAAGGTAGGAGCCCTTCTCCAACTAGAGACACAAAGGTAATCCTAATGCTCAAAGGGACTGAGAGGAAGGCACGAGTAAAGAGGCCGGATCCAGTGAGTGTGAGCGCCTCTTTAACCCAAAACTCTATTGTAGAACAGTCTCTAAATTCGGGGAGTCAAACTTTTTGCAGTCATATAATTGTCAAGAGAAAGGAAATCGTTACTCCTCCTAAAACAACCCCCGATGTCTATGTTCCAACGGCTCCCAATTCAGATAGATCAGTAGACGGTGTTGACGGTTATGAAATTAGAGGGAACTCAGTCTTTAAGCCCAGCACCCATGACAATCAACGGTTCGAGGATGAATATGGCATAGGTCATAATAATGCTGCTAGAGGCATGTCTGGATTCATGGTCAGACAGCCAGCGATACCAGAAAGGGGTCGAAATGTGAAATTCGTGCCCAGACCAGGCAGCTACGTCACAAACACACGGAGATACAGGGAGATGTTCACTTATGAAAATGAGCATCCTCCAAACAGCTCAAAATGTTCCAGAGAACGCAGGGCTCGATACGATGGAAGATATTTAGCCAATGTGAATACTTACGTTTTTCCTGCCGATGAACGAGTGGCTGGAATGAAACTTGGCCCTCCCACCCAACCGCCGCTACAGTTAACCCAAAAGAACTTGGAGATATTTGATTACATTCAAAATCCCAAAAATGATTTCGGACTTTCTCCTCACAATGAAGCGGAATCACATTCACAACAGACTGTTAACATGAGAGTCCTTAGTTGGATCCAGGAAAGGCAGGTTGATATGTCAGCAATCATTCAAGAAGTAATGAATGAGAACATGGCAGCCCATGGCCACCCCTCATCACCCGAGCAAGGTGAACACGGAAAGGCTCCTTTATTAGAAGAGGACGATCCAGATTTAGAGGTTTATGACTTGACTCATCATGACGACTGTCAGTCACATGATGAAGTCATTGACACAGTGGTGGATGAACCGTCTTCTAATGACCGTTAGATTAATTGACGTTGATGCATTTTGTATTGGTTATCAAGTGTTTCTTACACATAATTATATCTGTGCCCATTTCCTTTATTTCGTTGGGCGGTTAGGTTCGTGTATATACATCTTTCTGAACCTGTTATATATGCAAAGTGCTGATGAAATAATTTAATGTTTCATACATTTTTATTGGCCACAGACAATTCAACAATTATCAAAACAGGCATAATATTCCACATAGATTGTTTTCATTCGTCGCCACGAGATATTTTAGCAAGAATGTTAAGTTGCATATGAATTGGTTATAATATTAACATATAACCAATTCGTTTTGTATTATCATTCAACTCAATGTTTAATCAATGCTACCATGATAGCTAACATCAAAATTGAAAAGGCATTTTTTTAAATCAATTATTTATCGAACATATATAGTTCGAACTGGAATGGTTAGATGGAAAAAAGTTCCTTCATCTAGCAATTGAATCTCCCACTGATGTGACGACACTCGCTACCTATGTATAAAGTGTTTTGCATGGTACGTGTCCAGAACATGTATCCAATATATTATATATATGACAATACTGAACCAATGTTTGGCAAATTATGGAAACATGGACTGCATTTCATCGTAGAAGGTTCTTTGGATGACAATGATCAAGTGGGGTACTATTTTTTGTATAAATATTCTGAAATAAAGATATTTTCGCTCCTGACGAAATCCACCTATATTTTCATTTTCGACTTGATAGTAGTATTTGTCTTAGTAGTGTATTCTTAATTAGCTCTGAGCAGTCTAGGTCCAAACCCTTAGATCAGATAAGAATGGTATGTCAGTGATTAGACGCCTACTTCGCTAATCGGTTTCCTGCCCTAGGACTCATCGTTTTAATGGGAATATAATGACATTTTGCGGTCTTAATGGAATTATAATACGAGAGGCTTTCCCTTCGTTGGAAGGGACTCTCTCAACATTGTGCCTAGATTGTGAGTGTTTTCAGTATGCACAGGAAAACATACAGTGGGCTTACATCTGATTGGGAAGTTCTCATCTGGTATATCTCGCTACATATACATCAATATCTATATTCCAGTACGTTAACTAGTACTAAAACATCTAGTACGTGGCTACTAAATTAAATTCTCTTCCTATTAAAGCATTGTTTATTTCATTGTTTTTCCAAAGCACATGCACCCCAGAAGGACATAGCTTCTGCCGATGTACTGAAAATCCATCGATCATCCTTCAACAATCGATATTTCTATCACTTGACCACAGGGCATATCAGGGTCGCTGATTATTCTGATGTAATCGAGAATTTATGTTACTGAAGGATAATGTTTTGGCCTTTGAACAATACATGGAGAGATGTAAGTCAAACATAGTTATTGTCCCAATGTCCAATCTCCCGAGTTCCATCTATAACTTCAGAAATGATTGTCTGTGATACGAATGGTGTGTTAAACCTGCACCCGGAACTAGATCCTAACATATATGGTCTATCGTCCTCTATGAACCAAAGGTCTTCTTTCAGTGAACAACAAGAAATTATTCAATGATTTAAGTGAGAATGTCCTTACATATATAAACATATGTACATAGGTTGACACGTCCATTATTGATTCTCGCATTATGATATGAAGGAGACAAGGCAGCAGTTTGGGGAGTAAATTTAATAAAAAATATATTTTGTTTTATTTTGATAACATTGGATGTATAATAGGGCGACTCCACTATAGGTAAAAAACGGCGCCGACAGGCAAAATTCGTCACCGACATGACTAAAAATTCGGCGCACACAAATCACTAGTGGAAGAGGGGTAAAATAGGTTGTCGGCAACACATTTATTTGTTGCCAACAATTGCAAAATATCCAACTTGATTAGATATTTCGTCGCAAAAAATTCGTCGCAGCCGTTTTTTGCCGTTTTTTCCATAGTGGAGGCCCTGCATAACGATAATATAATTGCATTAATAAGATAACAAAAATATATGCGGTGTGGGTGGGTGGGTGAAGTGTAGAGTATGGGGTGTGAGTGATGTAAGGAGGTGTGTGTGTGTGTGTGGGGGGGGTTATATTGGTGTGTGAATAGTAGGGGAGAGAAGGTGTTGGCTTAGTTAGGGTTAATTAATTGGAAAGGTAGGGTAGTGCGAGCAACAATGCCCTTGCATTTGACATATAGTCATAATTTGCTTAGCACATGGTTATATCAAAGTTTACAAGGTAAGAATATAACATTTATTTGCAGTAATAATCTATTCCTTAAATTGATCAATTATGCATTATCATCAATTAAGTGCCAATAAACACCATTTGTTATTCAGTGACAGCAAACATTTATTAATTCATAACAATTCAGTAATCTTGTTTTGTTTTCAATTCAAGAAAGATCTCCACCGTGATTACACTTATTTACAGCGGTCAAAAAGATCTAGTGTAACAATTGTAATCTAACATGGCAGAAGTATACCCAGAAGTAATTATTTGCTTTCATTGATTCCCTGACTTATCTAATTAGACCTGTCGCTTCTTTTTTTTCAGATATAAAATGAGTGTGCAATATCTCCAACCAATGGCCATTTATTTGAAGAGGTGTATTAAGTGCATAGCTCTCTATTTGCAGTGATGTGTTCACCGGATGTCGACTGTGATAACCGCTAATAAAAAAATATCGTAACATTGTCTCTTTGGTGTTTACATATTAATTAAGATTTTCTTCCTTCCCTTTCTTTCAACTCGATAAAAGTTCATCCCCTTAGAAGTACGTGTTTAAAGGCACCGACACAGTGCCTATAGCAACCGAAACCTTCCATTTTTGGCCTTGATTGTTTTAGTATTAAATGTGTTTATCCAGGACTAACATTAAACCATACAAAGATACAAGAAAGTTACTCCTGCATACAATAATCAAGAAAAAATACTAATACACTACTAATTAATAAACAGGTCATTTTATCTATACAATCATATTTCTTATACAACGATGGTTTTCACCATTATAGAAATAAAATGATATTCAGTACTAAGTGTGTTAAGATGAGCAAGGTGACAATTAATGCATAAACTAGAAGCCCCCCGTGTATCACAGGTAGGAATTATTATAAAATGTAGTTTCCAGGGGTGGTGCAAGAAAAAGCAAAAATAAAATAATAAAATGCAGTAAATATCCTTTTAGAAGTATGTGTGCAGACGGCCCATGCACTGTGGTATGCTTTGAGGAACTGCCGTGCCCCCCCCCCCCCCCCCCTGCGTACACTCTCATGTGAAATTAAGTCAGCTTGCCTCAAATTGGTCCGTTGGAGCAGACGAAATAAGTGAAATTGAAATTCCTTGAAACAATTATTTAGAAAAAACCAATATCCAGGTAACCTCACTTGAGACCAAAGGAAACCCCCCTGCATGAAAGTTAGAGCCCTGTACATGCAGCCAATACACGACAAATAATTAGTGTGAATGGATAATCAATTCTGAGTACATCTATAGTTGATAGAATTATAATTGGGTTCAAACATAATAGATTGGTAAAAAAAATAATAGTATGCAATCTGCTCGGATGATAGATATATTTATGACGTAATCTGGTTCGAACACACATGTAATTAATCCAGCATTCTGACTGATATGATTGGATTTATGATTTAAATCTGATACCAAAGACAATGCACAGTTCTCAGCTAATACACTTTTCTCCTTCCTAACAAATAGTTCAATTTGCATGCGACACATGCGAGATATGCGTGCCTATCAAACAGAGGCGTTTCTCAAAATACTCTGCATTCTACCTTCTCACTTAAGGACACATGTATTTATATAAGATAGCGTTTATCCCTTACAGGTGAAGGTAATTCCCTCCTACATATTATATGGGTGAAGTCCCCTGATGATGTACAATAATATTTGTCTTCACCAATCCTCTAAAAAAACACAATCGAGCTGATTTCTTTAATCAATGCAATACCAAGGATGTTATCATTTTTAGCCTAATTTAGCATATATATATATATGGGTCAGATTTTCAGAAAATGTACAATTCAGCTTCACCAATTCTCTCAAATAAACCGAATTTCAGACGAAAATAAAGTTCAAAATACAGTTCAACCTAACCAAACAGATTGCTAGAATCAATGCAATGCCGAATATACTCGAATTAACCTAGTATTGGCAACATTGCAGCCTAAATTTGCAGATTTTACTACATGGGTACACCACCTGTCAATTGTACATTTTCTGAAAATCTGACCCATATATAGAATTCCTCGTGGCTTCAGGGATGACATTAAAGGGAAATTTAAATGTAGAGAGGCATTGGAAGGCCGGAATGGTGCATGGGGGAACACCATCCATGAGAGAAATTTATTATAGTTTTTAAAAATCTGGCTTTTGTTACCTTCTTTCAAAACAATTCTAGAAAATAACCAAGCCTATTTCGAAGTACACAAACTAAATTATTGTGGAATGTACCAAATTGAAATAAATTACCATAATCATAAGTACATTCAGATTTGATTTTTGATCTCAATACGGCTATTCTTAAAGTAAGAAATAATCCATAGAAGAAGACCACACTTAGGTCGAAACGTTGGGTTTCGACCATTTTTTCAAGATTTAATAATAAACCAGAGAAACAAAACCAGGACTTACTTGCTTATACGGATTTCATATTACAAACAAATAATCCAAAACAGTAATCAAGTCAATTCCCAACCATGTTCTGCGATGCACTGATACCACATTTACCCATCTTAAAATATCTTAATAGTGAAAACAATTCAAATTTATCTTATCCAAATTACCACTATTCAATGTTAGATGATATTTTATGAATTGGATACATTGCACATTGATTTTTTGTACTTCAAAATAGGTTTCGTAATTTCTAGCATTTTTTTTAGATGAAAGTAATGAAAGCCAGATCTTTTAAATCATGATTGTTATCCAACGGGGGCATTGTACATTTTCTGACGATCTGACTGATTTCGGGTTAAATGGCATTCTCATTCTAGTTCCACCTACGCAAAGACAATTTCCAGCAATGCAAGTTCTCTGTTGCTATAAAGATGGTATAGTCTAGGAGCCAATTCCTAAAAAGGCGTTATAAACGCGATTCTTTCCCCCTGAAAATGGTAGTTAGGCGACTGTGATTTTTGTGTGCCCATTGTCGTGGGGGATCAGGATCTGGCACTCGTTAGTCTTGCACCACCAAAACAACCATCTAAACAACAGAAAATCGTCCACCCTCCCTGCTACCCAGTAGTACGCCCGGAAAACAGGCTAGCCATTCAACAGAAAACAATTGCAGCCCCCACCGCAACAACCAGCAACAACATACACGACCCAACGACAAGAAAACAGAGGGTACAACACTCGCCTGTCACACCACCACGACGAGCCCCTCGGTTTGAGAGCCCCCCACGCACCCCAAATCATACGACAAAAAGACCAGCAGTTAACCAGCATGAAACCCAACCAAAGAAAACCAAACTAGTGGCACCGTTAAACTTCAGTGGCATTTTCACCGAAACTCCGAACCTGACTAGCATCGTTAGTCCAGTTCCATACCCAATGCCCACCAACCGATCCCCGGCAACACCATCTGCCATTGCTTCCACATCAGCACTTAGTGACTCGAGTACCAAATGTTTAGATGAAATCCCAGCAACATCATCAAATCTAAACCTCACTACCTCATCTGTGAGATCCGCCACGGATCTATCACTGTCAAGTGACAGTGATCCCTCACTATTAAGCCAAGAACTTGAACGCCTGATTACTGACAACCATAAAGAATGCCAGACCGAGATAAACACCCTGGAAACCGGCACCAACACCATGCCGGACATGAATGCTATCCAGAAGGCTACAGTCCTAAACTCAATTTCCAATTTGATCAAAACCATCGATTATCAGCTTGCTGAAAACTTTGACAATGAACTAATCCACTTTGGATACAAATATAGACCAAACTAAACCATCCTAAATCAAATCAAACTAAAAAATTCCTTAACCAACTATAATAGTTGGATCTACCATATTTTATTTTTTTTGGACGAATTTTATTCAGGTTTTATATTCTGGCAGTGGCCATGCAGCTTAATGTGGCTCGGATCAGATCTGCTATTCCACCACACCCTGAAATCTAATCACTTACATTTAGCAGAAAAGTGAGGGTGAGGTCAAGTACATTTTGATCTTACATATAATAGAAGGGGGGAAAAGAAGGGGGGGATGGGTGATAGGGAGGTATGGGTAATGGGATGAGATGGAGGGGGGGGGTTGAAGGGGGAGGGGGTTGGGATGGTCAGACTAAGGTCTTGTGCAGAAAAACTAGAATTGAGAACTTATCCTTGCAAGGGTCTCAGTGAGTTAGGTAACCGTATAGTATTAGACATAAGGTCTAATTTTAATCTAGTCTTAAAAGCTAAGGTAGTTTGGAGTATTTTGTAATGCTGATGTAAACTGTTCCACCATAATATACCGTCATAACAAAAGGATTTTTGATAAATGGAAGACACAGGTCTAGCCAATTCGAAATTTAGACGTCGATTTTCTCTAAAGTCATAATTTTCGTCTAGGTGTCTTAATTCAACCCATGGGATCCTACAGAAGTAAAGCTGTTTATGAAGGAATTTCATTACATTAAAGAAAATTCTTGAACCAATTGACATAGTATTTGAATCAACATGTAAAGTATAGGTGTTATACCAATGTGGCTTCTTCAAGGCAAAACGTAAAGCTTTATTTTGGAACGTTTGTAGCTTTACTAGGAATTTTTTACCTGCGTTCATATAACAGATATTACCGTAGTCAAGGTGGCTCAGTACCATGGTCTTAATAAGAAGTAATCTAGTTTGAACATCTAGGGCATTTCTGTTAATATAAATGTTATATAGACGGACATTGGCTTTATTAATTATATTGGACGCCATGTCCTGAAATTTCAGCTTACAGTCCAATTTGACACCAAGATAGGTAAATGAGTCCACCCAGTCCAAGGCAGTACCTGCTATTTCTATATGTATATTCAGTGGCAGTAGTATGCCTCTGGTGCTTGGCTGATACACATTGTTTTTGTTTTAGGCAGACTAAGTGCTAATTTGTTACTGGAACTCCAGCTGGCAATTAAATCTGTATCACTCTGGCATTTAGTTAGTAACAACCCTTCAATGTGGGCATCATTTATAAGGACAATGTCATCAGCGAACAAAAGCATATTACCTTGTAGGTTTAAATCAGCAATATCATTGACGAAGATGTTAAATAAAACCGGCCCTAAGATGGAGCCTTGAGGCACCCCATGTTTGATTGGCAAATATTTTGAACAAATATTATCGACCTTAACTTTTTGTTTACGATTAAATAAATAATTTTCAATCCAGATCAGAAGCCAATTTGGGAAGCAGTAAGCCTTTAACTTTTTGAGCAGCAGACTATGGTCTATCGAGTCAAAGGCCTTCTGGTAATCAAAAAATATTAGGGTGCTAATTTTACCTTGGTTCATATTGTGTAGTAATTTATACAATAATAAGTTCATTGTTTCTATAGTCGAAGAATTTTTCCTGAACCCTCCTTGTGCTGGAGTTAGTATATCATAAGTATCTAAGAATAAGTAGACCTGTGTATTGACATGTTTCTCCAATAATTTTATAGCAATATGAGTTAAGGAAATTGGCCTTAAATTATTAACTAAAGTAGAGTTGCCTTTCTTAGGAATGGGGACCACAGTGGCCTTTTTCCATATGTTAGGAATTATACCTGTAGTAACCGATTTGTTCAATAAATAAACCATTTGACCCCTCAATGCTTTTAATAGACACACATAAATTTTCACCGGAATTTCGTCACAACCTGACGATTTTGACTGGTCTACATCTTGTAGTAACTTTAAGAACTGGTCTTCTGTGAGTGGAACATATGGTGTATTAGCATTACCTTGTTTAGTAAATCTATACATAGTAGCTGTCACCTGTGGGAGAGAGTTAGATATTTTAGTACTTATATTCGCGAAGTATTTGTTAATTATCATAGGGATATCTCTGGCTTCGGCCATGGTTTGGGTATCCGGATTCTGGAGTTTAACTAATTTGCTTTGTCGGTCTTTAAAGGGTAGATAATCATTCAATAATTGAGAATATATTTTTCAGTGTTACCATGGTAACATGTATTTTTTATGAAATATCATACATTCCCTGGAAATATAGGGTTTTAAGGTTAAATTGTAAATACATTTATACACAAAGTACTCCAGACAATAGTTCTCTAATTTAGGTAACTATTTCAGACATTGTCATGGTTGCTAGGCTATGGTTGGTTGCTAAGCAACTGATAAAAGTCCGAAATAGGTAGGAAATGGCACGTTTTAGGTATATTTACTTGGTTATATCTATGCCAAATGTCCTATATAGTAACATTTTTACAAATAATAACAATTTGAGTGCCGAGCTCCAGTTTTTAGAATATTCAAGATGTCTGCCACATAGTTCCGACCTCTAAAATGCCACTTGACTTATGTTTGTATGTTCTTTTATTACATATAACACCATATGTAATGCACCTGTCAATTGTAACAACCCCGACCCACTCCAGGGCAATGGGGGAATTAACTGGGCATTTTGGGAAATATGATGAAATTCCTGACCCCACAGGGCAAGAAATTTGTGTAAATTCCCCGACCCCATGGGGCACATTTTTCACATTATTATTGCCAATTCAAATTTTAGAAATAATATAAACCCATACAGACATTTCTCACCCTGGGGAATGTCCATGATACTATGGTGAACTAAGGGAAATCTTCACCTGGGTGGGGCCATATTTTCTGGGACATCAAACAAATCTTAATATTAAATGGATCATAAAATCCTAAAATATGAGACAGATTCTGACATCCATGTTTTTCTTCTAAAGATAGACCAATTTCTCAAATACTCTTACTTGGTAGCCTCTTTGGTAGCCTTTTTGTGTGAAATATTGCTTTTTGACTACAATCGTTCCTATAATAAGATTTCTTTTCACTGTTGACACAGCTATCAATGGATTTATGTCATATGTGGGATGTGGATGGTACATTTGATGAAACACATACCACGTATTGTGGTGTGGTTCTGCTATAATTTAAAGCAACAAGCAATATAAAATAAGAGATATTTATGATTATGGTCAACATACATAATAAAAGTTCCAAAAATGGTCATACTGGCCCTAATAATTGTTCCAAATTCAAAATGTCTGAACCTATTTTCTCTATTACAAGTGGCAAAAATATAGTTTTGCCCAATTAGCGATGGTATAAGGAGCCATTTAAAAAAATGGAGCTTTGTATTCAGCTCCTACACCTCACTCCTTGCTAAAGGTAGTGAATAGAGTGATTAAAAAACAAAATTTAAACAAAACAAAATAGGTTGTTGATGGCATAAACATGAGACCTTTGTTTTACATTACTGTCTGCCTCCTTTAGATATTGTTTGCCAATAATTCATGCAGCAATTTTGAGGCATTTTTGTTTTGTGACAGTAAATGAAATTTCCTTCCTCACATGCACTGAGTACAAACATACCATCTAATACTTGTTTTGGCATCTATGTTCACACTATAATAACATCAAGTGGAAAGTCACATCCCAGGGGATATCCCCTTCTTTTTATTCTTTGGGATACCCTGTTTTTGTGATTTTTATTTTGCTATCTAAGCGCTGTCTGTAGCGGTTTATTTTTCATTTGTGGCATACATGGCAGGGCCAATTCCCATGCTCTCTGTCAGACGGTCAGCTTGGCCAGATGGAGCCTCCTCCTACTGACCCAGCTTCACCTAAAATGATTTTCATCAGTCTCAGGACCCCTGGACTCCTTCAGAGCTAGTATCACCCATATGCATTGACCTGATCCTGTAGCAGCTTCCACAAGATTGCAGTCATTGTGTCACTGAATCTGGACCAGGTGGTGTGGTCTCCCATTAGGCCTACAGACAGTGCCTATGCTCTGGGTAAGTGTGGGTTGGAGTCTATCGCGCTACCACCTGTGCGATGGAGACTGGCTTTTACTGATTGCGGGAAACCTGCAATTATTTTATATTGGTTAAACCAGATACAAATGCCTGTGGTTATTCACTCCTCAGTCTGTTGCCCTTCACCCTCTAATTTACTTTCAAATAAACCAGCAAAGAATACAGATTATAAGAAATATCTATAATGGAGGAGCTTCTACTTCCCTTAGCTCTATCTCAGGCTTGTTGCCTTGCCATACTATCTCACCAAGAATTCTTACAACTTGTACAGGGCTATTGTTATATCATATTACAAAATATTACACAATGATTGTGTAACAATAATTAACTACATTACATAGTATAATTATGGCCTGGTAGCAGTCACTGACCCTCTGCCCATATAATACCTAGTATGGGTACATTTCTTAATCAACGCAGCGTGTGCTAAGTGTAGGATAGAGGACAGGACGTTAGTGAATGGGAAATGTCCAAGGCCGTCAGGCCTTGGACATTTCCTATTCACTAAGAGTGCAACGTCGACTCCTCTAGCATGCTTATCCCCCACTTCAATAAATTGTTTGTTATTATTTATGTCCACAAATACACCCTACCACCCGACAACAACTGCCTGATCAGTGATTGAAATTGCATCGAGATATATGGTCCTATATAATGGGCAATTCCTCACTCTCACTGATACATTGGTTACGGCTGCATTTGAGAAGTAGTATGATAAATATACCTGATTCATTGCCTTTGAATTTGTTTATAATCGAGGTGACCAAATAACCCACCCCCTACCACCCTACACCCTACCACCCTACAAGGACTGCCTCACCAGTGACCAGTATCCTCGAACTTTGATTGTTTGTTTATTATTGACCATGATTACCCCAATACACATTTGCCATTACCTCGAATTATTCACTCTATGAAACACCTTACACTTCCTACCACAGTTCCATATTGGTCTTCACCAACACATATGTGATGTGCTACAGGGAAATGAGTCACAAGTCGCAAACATAGAATTTTGTGATATCATCATATTTGAAACGAAAAAGATTGAGACGATTCCAATGATAGTAAACATTAGGCCATCGATAAATGATGTGGCCAATAAAAACATTTAAAAAAAAAAATGTATTTCTTTATTTTATGTTGGACATATTTATGTTTGAGAATTGCAATATTTCTGGTGGGCAACTAACAGTAAAGTATTTAAATGTACTCAATATAATGACCTTCAAAACGCAAGGATATATTTGATATACTGTCTTAAAATTTAGTACATAGATTTGTCCAAATTTGTTATTTGTTTAAAAACATCATTTTTCTGTTCCAGGAATCATACTATGCTATAACCTGTAGACCTTATCTGAGCCTCTGTGGCCGAGTGAGTAGAGCTCTCAACTCTACTTGCTAGCCTATCCTAATGTGAGCGGTCCTGATTCGAATCCAGGCCTGAGCGTACTCTTTAACGAAAGAGTCCGCTCAGGCATCTGAGAGGACTCTTCTGGGAGGACTCTTTTTATTAAAGAGTCCGCTCAGAATGCTCAAAGAATGCACCTGGAATTCAGGACTGTACTCTTCGAGCATGGGAGTCTGCCCAAGCCAATGCTGGGGAATAGGGACACCACAGCAAGTGGAGGATAATGCCTATAACAATATATTTAGGCAGAAGTGTGTGTGTGCGGGGGGGGGGGGGCAGTGCAAGCCTGTTTTTGGCTGAACATGCTCACTTGCTTTTCACCAATGTATGAAGTGATCGTTTAAATAATCTCCTTGGATCTTGTCTCTATCAGTTAAGGCCCCCCAAAAATATAGGTGTGTTTCCGATTTATCTGGCTGAAAAACTAGGTAGGGGGGTTGGTAACTTCTTTTTTTTTAAATTTTTTTTTGGAAACCACCTCCCAGGAACTGAAAAAAATGTCTATTTCATAACAATAGTTATGAACATAGTAACATGGGAAATGTGCTTTTTGACAGTTTCGGGTTAGGAAAACCTGTTTTCCTGCTATTATAAGCTTTTTTTGTCAAAAAATCCAAAAAAAGTAAGATATGATGGGGAAAAAATCAGGTATGGTAAGAAATTGTTTAGGTAGGGTAAGGTTTTTCTAAGTAGGGGGGGGGGGGGGGGTACATCGGAAACACACCTATTTTTTTTTCCCAACGTTACTGTGTGAAGTGTGCAAGCGCGGCCCCTGTACTCACAGATGCCCCACAACCACAACCACAACACCCAACCACGACCAGCGCCTAGTTTGTTGTGCGTAGCACGGGTATTTGCTAGTATTATTATTAATAGGGGTGCTGTTAATATCTTCAGAGACTACCAGTTTCTATCAATTACTATAATTGATATTAGATGTATTTGTCTTGTCGTCCCTGAGCTATAAAGGGAATCTGTGTTCATCTCATATGGCATATAAACATTTCCGGTATGCCCACGGTTTCTTCAAACTTTTCGTTTTGCAGTCTGCAAACTGCCCCTTCGGGTTAAATATAGAGTGATGCGCTAGATAGTTATATTATACTTTATTACGTTATCATTAAGCATACATGATTAGGAACTAGAATAATCCAGTTTCCATCATGCATGGGAATATATTATATGTATACACATGCAAACAAACTTTCTGCCATAGGTTTTCTTACTTAAGATCTATTGGTCACTCCTTATATATGTGATATGTTTCAGGAAAATGAGTCATAAGTCGCAAAATTGATATTTTTCAACGTGTTTTTTTCACAAGATCACATAATTGGAATGTTCTAATTTTTGGGGAGTTTATCACTTATAGCTATATCAATTGATGTATCAAATTTCAGGACAATGTATGTAATATATCCTTTTGTTTTAAAGGTCCTCAAATGGACTACATTTAGTTACTTTACTGTTTATTGACCCCCAGAAATATTGGAAACTGTTTTTTAAAAAACTCAAATATCAAACTTAAAATCCAGAAATTAGTTATTAGATTATTAGACTGTTTACTATCATTGGAATCGGCTTGATCTCATCTTTTCATATATGGTGATATCTCAAAATCCATTTTTTGCGACTTATGACTCATTTTCCTAAAACACATCACATATATTGTGCGAAATTATTCTGTAAAACTATCGGGATCTAATAATTGTTTGCCCATCCAACGCAATTAACATCAGGGGTCATCATCACTATCACCAGCTGCTACATAACAACAGATGAAACATCTCCTTCTGATTTTTATGGAACTTCCCGTTCCTCTTTAATATACCTAGAAACGATATGATATTCTATAATGTTACAGATCTCGCATGCATGTGGTCAAAGAGTATCCTTAAATAACACACAAGTTGTAAACTGACTTACGTTTAGCTCCAATACTTAGTTTAAAATTGCTGATCTGTGGACCAACGATCTAATTTGTATTCTCTTCTAGGAGTTTGGTCAACAAAGTGATAATGAAAGGTCGAGATGTATATGGTAGGGAAGAGGAAGTAAATGTGCCACGGCGTATACACACATACTTTCAGGAAGCACTAAAATCTTTACAACTTGTTTGGATCCTCGCTCACTAGGTCAGCGTGGCTCTCTCGGATAAATGGTCGTTTTGTGAGGTTAATTTATGAGTGACTCTCGAGCATAACCCTGCCATCAAACACCCGACTTAGGTAGTGTTTCATAACTTGGAGGAACTCCTCGAAACACCTCTATGTAAACAACCTCTAGAGGACAGGGACCAAGAAGTCAATTCCACCACCTCTACATTCAATTTGTCAACGTTCTTCCGCACCAAAATATCTAACATGAGGTTAGATTAGGCGCACGCATTTCAATTGAAAAAAGGAAACTGAACGTATACATAAAAATCCAATAACGTGTGGATCTTCAGGATCTTCAGACATCAGATCAGGCACATGTAATGGGAGGGGCAGGGGGGTTTTGCCCCCCCCCCCCCCCAATAATTCTTTGTTATGTGATGTAAGTTTTATTTTCAAACGAATAAACTGTCAATAACAGAAACCTATGTAATGTATAATTTTAGTAGGTGAATAATGGTTGTAATTTAAAGATTTGCACAATGTTTTGATTTAGAATTTGCAATGCCAAAGAATGTCTCCAAATTGTGATGAAAATATACAACTTGTTTTAGCCAATGTTTAATTTGTTTTATTGTTAGGGTATATACTAGGTACATTTCAAAAAGGTGATGCATCTTAGATTGTATCTAGAATGTATGTAGATGCACAAGGGTTTAGGGCTAGTTAATAGTATTGTGGTACCCCCAAAAAGAAGTTTTTTCACCCCCTCCCTGCAATATGATATATGTTCCTTCAGCAAACACAAGGTGGAGCTAACAACATCTCTAAAATAATAGCCCTTGTGAAGTTTCCTTAACAATAAGGAAACTCCTCTAAACAGTCCTTGTATATTATAATGCATATTTTAAATGATGGAATTAATTTTCATGACAATCATCACCAAAACAATAACAATTGTAACACCCAACATGCAGGGTGGCCACAACAGTGACCAGATGATTGTCAATGTGTAATCAAAGTGTGTTGGAGATAATGAAACCTCAAAACTGGTCGACAACCACTCACAACAGCAATCTGGCAACGGTGCTGAGACCGTTTTCAAGTCGATCGTTGTTAGTTTATTCAACGGGCGCCAGGTGAGTCCCCGAGAAGGGGAATCCCGGATTCGAATCCCATGAGCGCCTTGCCAGAGCATCATTTCATCTCATACCCAGTGCACGCTGACTGGCTTACCGAATGCCAGGCTTGTATGGATGTGTAAAGGAACCATTGCTAATAATCAAAAAGATTAGGGTATCGTATCCCAATCCTCTCTCGCCCTGATATTATGTATACGAAAGGACTGGTATAGTGTTCAAAGGGGCGTGCCCCCCCCCCCCCCAAGTCACATACCTGGATCGGTGAGATGATGATTTAAATTTGTTCATCTCGTTCCTCACTAAATCATTTTCATAGATTATTGTAATGGAAGATTGAATTATCCTAACACCATCATCACTCATCAAAACCCGATCATGGACAGTACAATCAACGATCCTCCATACATGTATAGAGGATCGTTGGTACAATAGAGGAGCCCTATAATAGAGCTCCTCTCCTATAGGTTGCCATCTGAAGCGAACGTCAAATGATGTTGTGAGTAGCGCATGCGAACGCAAGCGTTCTACCTTGCGAGTAGAGATTTCGCTCACCACTGCCTCCTCCACTTGTCATTCGTCCAATGGTCATTCGCAACGTAAATAAAAAACTTTCAGATTTTTGTTGCAAACATAGGTGAAGTAGTGAATAGGGTGGCGACGTGTTCGCCACCCCCTCCTCCACTAATGGTGTATAATCCCGAAGCGAAGCCGAGTGGGATTATACAACATTAGGGCACCAACAAGCCAGAAATGGAGGTTATCAATATTGTTGTCTCGACCCTATGTGGTTATAGCCCCTGGACCATCCAACGTCGACACTTAAGTGACAATAATGATTGTGTTAGGACACGGAAGTCATTTCTGCTACAAATAGACAAAGAAGTATATGGAAATGGGGCGAATATGTAGGCACATCTATGGATACGTTTACAGTCATGATCTTTTATGGGGGTGAGCCTGTGCATAGAGTTTTCAACATGAGAAGAGTCTGTATCCTGTAACCCTAAAATGACTACAGTTATGTTCTTCAAATGGTACGTAATATATTTGATAGTAATGGACATGTTTGTTAGATTATGAGGACAGAAGTGGGTGTAGTAATGAAGCTGCATAACAAAAACGCACCTCACGACACAGTTTTACAGTCGAAGCGTTTGGCTCCCATCATCACTGCTGAGATGAAATAATAATCTAACGCAATATCAGCCACCGTGGAATGACGGCGGAAAAGCGGGGCGTGTCATTGAGAAAAAAAATACATACATCAGACGATCTCAAGAACCGGTTGATAAAACTTGCAACCTATGCCGACACACAATCTATGAAGATATTTCCCAGCAGTGAAGAATGTGGCATGAAATGCCCACAACCCCTTTGGCCTGCATATCAAGGCCAATGAAGCCTTGGTGTGCGTGGGAGGGTTGGAGTAAATTACCACCAACGCCATGTCGACCGCTTTGGCTAGAGCATCCTTCAATCCGCCGAAGAGTTTGTAATTGACCGAGTCTATCCCCATTATATGATTCCAGTTAACCCTCGGTATTTTGCAGAAAGGATTATTCTGCATAAATGCTAACTTTAACGCCGTTATCTGAATATAGAGTCGCTGTAATCGTAGGTATGGGTGAAGGGTGAAGGGATGACCAACGTGTATACAGCCAAGACGAAGGGGTGCTTCCTCAGACGAAGAATACATTACCGCGAAATATTAAATGAATGGCTTCGTGCTGAGGCACCGCATGGATCCGTATAGCCGCCTCGGGTGGTTTTTCCGCTACGATCGGTTGCACGCACAACTATCAAGACTACTTGAGTGGTAATCACAATAGAGAACGAGTATTGAATCTGATTCTTTGTGGTATTCTCTTGCTAGTTATATATAGCTGCCCTATACAAAGAAATATACGCGCCTTAGAAGTACTCGAATGAACTTTTATTCACATTTACCATTACCAAAAAGGCAATAATAAGGATGAGATGATTAGAATCCAGAAAGAAGAGCTTCTATGCAACTTTGAAGGCGTCTAAAAAGTATCTAATTACAGATGATTTAGATTTAGCATTACCAACAAGTCAGTGAATTCAAGGTCCAGAATAAAAGAGCCGCTTCTATGTAACTTCGAATGCTATACCCAACGTAAGCTAACAGCAAATACTCTAAGAATGTGTATACAGCTCTACATATTGTCCATGAGAAGAAGATCAAAATGTCGAGGAATGGACACAATATCAATAGTCAGAGCTATTAGACCTAGGCTTCTCTATAAACAAATTACCTTTTCAAATAACAGATAGTGGTCGTTCCACCAATCAGTTTAGACCTCTGCCTACCAATTGGGTCAGATTTTCAGAAAATGTACAATTGGCAGCTCTACGCATTTAGGAAATTCTGCCAAATTAGGCTGAAAAATGATGAATACTGGGTATATCTGAGTATATTTCATATCACATTGATTTTAAGTATCAGTTCTGATATGTTAAACTGCATTTTAAAGCTCATTTTTGTTTTAAATGTGGGTTATTTGAGAGGATTGATGAAGGCAAATTGTACATTTTCTGAAAATCTGACCCTTATAGGCCTTATCTACTTATCTTTTGTTTCACTCTTATTATCCACTAAGCTTCATTTCGTATACTGTGAAATTATGTATCAATTACATAAATTGTATTCTTAACCCATTCTTATTGTACTAATGTGTCTTTCGTGGGTCAATTTAATGCATTTACGCATTTATTGTGTTTGAATCGGTCTAACTTCTAAATCTCTACGAATATTTGTGTTACCTATAACACCATATATACATGTCTTTATTTTAATTTTTAAATAAGGGCTACCACTTGGGGCGTCGTCTCGGTGGGGTGTGTATGTTCGAATATTCGACCAATATATACTATATAATATTTATTTGACAATCAATAGATGCTGCATTTTGAGATTTTGAATCAGTAATATATACCCACAACCCTCCATCAAAAACAGAAGGTTTTTGACTTTTTGTTCTGTTATTTTCCTATACCGATCTGACAGTCATTCGATCAGAATTTTGGAGGCTTTCACTCTGTTGTTGTTGTTGTTGTTGTTGTTGCAGGGCTTCATAAATGGGGTCGTTGCATATAAAATTTAATTCCGATTTTTGATCATACATACTATAGCAGTTAATGCATCATCATACATATTGAATCGAAAGAAAATCAGGGAATGGGCATTAACAACCATCTGTAGCCAGGTCTTCCAGATCACCCAAATAAATGGAAATGAAATATGAATAAGCGTACTAAAAGACCATTAAAGTGTCTGTTCAATGTCCATAGCTTCTGCTATAAGTCCATGTTTTGGCTCATTATTTTGCGTCGGTCGTACCATTTACTTGTTAGTTGTTCTTGTCGCCAATGGTACAAAATTACATCCTTACATGTTTGTGATTTTTTTCAGTGTTGTCAAGTCAAGGTATGCCACAGGAATGAATAGGAGCGGGAAAAATAGCTCCATGGTAAAACAGCACATACAAAAGCTCTCACTACACAAATAATATATATATCTTAGAAACATATAAGGATACATGTTACATCGGCGATGATGCAAGCTTGCCGCGCGTGCCTTGTGGTTCGATATATAGCGTGTCTGCGAAACATAAAATACAATTTTATCACTTCGTGTATAGTATTATAACAGACGTCCACCATGCCGGCGCCTTTGTATGCGGAAGACAAAAATAGAAATTTAACATTCAAGTGTAATGCGGTTCTGTCTATGTAATATAAGTTTTCGTAAAGTATAGGGCTACCTAAACCAAAGCTTTCCAAATTCCTACCGTTGAGGTCTTCAAGGTTCTTTTAGAAATGAATCGACAATCTGGATATATACTTGTATGCTTGGACACTCATTTGTCGCCAAGGATATGTGTAGGCCTACTTTGGTTTTATGTTTACCACAAGGCAGTCTACTTGAAGTATAGACCTTTCTAGGATGGGATGGCGTGAAAGGAAGAATACCTGTGCGGTTACACAAAACGGTAGCTACTTCCTGGAAGAATATTCCTCACCTATTAACAAGCAACATATTCATAGTATTGTTGTATAATGATATTTGATGTTATAGAAGAAAAGCAAATGGTAAATCGTGTTTATAAGTCGTGTGTCATCGTGTTTATTATAGCTCAATAGTGGGCGTGGCCCATGTGATCCAGGACGCATGTGGGTCAGATTTTCAGAAAATGTACAATTCACCTTCACTAATTCTCTGAAATAGTCCACATTTAAGACAAAAATGAGCTTCAAAATGCAGTTTAACATAACAGAACATATACTTTAAATCAATGTGATACCAAATATACTTAGATATACCCAGTATTCTTCATTTTTCAGCCTAATTTAGGAGAATTTCCTAAATGTGTAGAGCTGCCAATTGTACATTTTCTGAAAGTCTGACGCATGTGCGGGCTTGCATAGCTTAGGTGGGCTACTACCCAGGATACATGGAGGGGGAGTATGTACAACTCATACCAGGTTTTAAATACAAGCGTACCTATATATAGCAGTACTGGTTACAATTGCTTGGTCAATACGGTCACCGCCAATTAAATTCTTTCAAATACCGAAAAAAAATCCCTTTATATTCTTCATTACAAAGGCTCTTTCGATGAAATCGATTTACAAGTGTTTTATGGTATACTTAGTACTAAATGGGAAATACTCTGAAATCCGGGATTGTATTTACATCACGTCACCACTAAATAAAATAGTAATGGTGCCGTCTACTTTGTAGTTTGAATGGTGCTTTTAAAATTTCCCAAGTAAATGCATTTAATTCCAATCAATTTACTAAATCTTACTATCATATAGCGATACTGAATAAAAACATTGCGAATATATAATTATTTACTGTATCAAGATTGACTTGATAAATGTTCTGGGTTATTATTTCTTACTCTAAGAGTTGTCGTAATGAAACCCAAAATCGAAGCTGAATACTCATGGCTATGGCTATTCATTTCATTAAAAAAAATATCGACATACAACATTTTTTGGGGGGAATAAACGATGCCATTTTCACTGTGTAGGTATTCTGCCTTGCATAACGAACATGCTTTGTGATGCACTGACATCACATTTACCCATCTTAAACTATCTTAAAAATAAAAGAATTCAAATTCATGTATCCAAATGTACCGGTATTCAATGGTAGATAATATTTCGTGAGTTTGATACATTCCACACTTATTTATTTTTGCGCTTCAAAATAGGTTTCGTAATTTTCTAGCATTTGTTGAAAAAGATGAAAGTAGATTATAGTAAATTACAATTATAGACGATGTTCTCCCATGCATCATTTCAGATGCTATGCTCACTCGACAATCGGTAAAAATAACCTTGAACTTACCTTGAAATAAATCGTTATGCAATGCAATCAAACTATCTTTAACCAAGAATATTTTTTAGACATGTTTACATCGTATAGCACTCTCGGTTTCAATAACGGTTTTTGTCGTGCCTGGGTGACGGTGATGAATAAAGTTAATGAAGGCTAGCTACAAGTGAGTGAGTTAATTGTTATAGTTTACCTAGCTAGGATTGTAAATTAGTTTCTAAACGCCACGTTTAGAAAATTTTGCATGTTTACTTATGGACCCACATTATTAAGTCTCATATTACACAAATAAGCTCTTAATTATTATATTTTAGGCAAACAAATACTGTTTTTCCTATTACCCATTTAGTGGATATAATTCTCGTTTTTATCTGTCAAATATTCTATTATTCACTTTTATTCTAGCTGTTTCCAAATCGATAAAGACACATTCCAATGTTCTTATAGCTCTTCTTCCACTATAGCGCCTGGGGCGGCGGGGGGGGGGGGGGGAGTGAGACGAATTTACAACCAAGTATGCATGCAGGCTTCGAACACACAACTTTCTCATAACACACAACGACCGCTTGGCCACCCTGTGCCCCAGTATTCAGGCTTTTAACCCATTGCTATCAAAATCCTTTCAGAAAGAGCGATGCTTTTACATTTTAGCATTGAACACAAAATTTATGAATCGAAAATATGTGCTTAATTGGTTATCAATTTTAGCTTTATTTCTGATAACAATAAATTTATGAAGGTATATATTTTAGGCTATTATCCTCGGAAAATGTGCAGCTTTGTAGGCCTATATTTTTTTACTCTTTTTATAAACGGATCTCTTTGGATGTTCTAAACGTAATATTTGGTCTGTGGCCCTATAAGACTGGATCCGAGTACCGTTGTTATCCACCCATGTTCTTTATTCCTCCTTCGGTACTTGTCTGCAATGAAACAAAACCCTCTGTGCGATCGCAAATAGGAATGAAAGGGGGTTAGAAATAGTACATGTTCCATTCATATATATTCCAGTCTTCTTCTCAACACATTGGTGAGAATTCCCCGCGGTACATGAGCACTTTACATCATATATAGATCTTTCAGGAAGATCTATGGTTTCATAGAGGAGACCCACGCCCTTTTTCGGTGTCAAAATCTGTTATATTATTGAAGATGTACATTTTCGGAAATAAAAACCTATGTAATATATGGGTTAGGTCCTCAGAAATTTAAAATCGGCAACTCTATAGGCCTACATGTAGTAAAACCTTTGCTAAATCAGGCTGAAAATGACAAATGATATGTGATTATAATATATATGAATATATTATTTCAAAGAAGCAACTCGTTTAAGATTTTGATCCTTGATCATTTTAATATTAAATTTGGGTTATTTGAAAAGATTGGTGAAGACGAATTGTACATTTTCTGACGACTTCACCCATTAGGTACATGCAAGACTAGACAAATTATTTGTCCGCTGGCTGCAGGCGTGTATGGGACGAGGACAGCAAAGCAGGCTATGCAAAACCAGAAGGTCGCACTTGGTCAGGTCATTAACCGTTTAGGGGCGCTAATGGTCATGATACTTGTTTGGGATATGACTGCATGCCGCCTGACATAAAGCAGTGCAAGGTGTGGTGGATGCCATGCTAAACCACACGTTTACTCCTTAACATTTATCTAGGGACGCATATTTGGCCGAAGTCAATTATTCTGGTTGGAGTATATTACTATTACATGTATAATCCCCAGATAAACCTACCTATATCATATAGATATGTTGTTCAATGCAGACATCAGGAAGCAGGGGAAGGCCGCCTTCGATTGGGCGTAGAAAACTCAAACCAGATGTAGTAATGGTATAATATATGTAATCCTACGGTCCTGAATAAAGATCTGGACAAAAATAGATACATACCACTATTGTAGCCCTCTCAATCCTTCGTGTTTCATTAAGATTTTCTGGTGTTTCTAGCAAGTGATTTCCTCTTTTCAACTCATACGGAGTTCAACAAAACCTCTATAGTCTCATAATAATTGGATGACTATTAGCATTAGTCTTTTTTGAAATATGGATAGTATCTAGGGCAGAATGAAACAAGTAACACATTTAAGTGTTTCATAGCTTGGCAAGCTTCATATAGGCTTCATGATTTCGCACAGGATGTAAACAGTTTCTGTCGATATTTGAAGCTTTCTAAAGTAGCTACGGATATCACTATCATTTGGACTATAGAGTTTTAATAAGAGGCAGTCTGACATGATATGACACTGCTTTTATACATCTTTAGGTTTAGCATCATGAAGTCGTGCTAACTGTTATTTCAGTATAGTCATACTGTCCTGCTCTAAAATAGGCCAGTGATAGAAGGTGTGTTCTCATCTTGGTTAACTACTTTATAAAAGGCTTATCAAAGTAATAGCTTTTTAAAACAACTCTAAAAACCATTAACAATATAATTGTTATTCAATTTCAATGGAACCTCGCAGATCTATGTATTGTTGCAGATGTATGAGTTATTGACGATAGAACCTAGGTTCTGCTGATTTGAATCGCTTTTTGGCCTAATTTCAATTTCTAGCAGCAAGTCCGATACAGTCTAGGCTCTGATTTGAGAGAGTCCCTCCAAATTGAGGGAAGGCCTCTCGTTTCTAACAACAAAATGCCATTATAATCCCACTGGGACGCCTATACTCCAGCGCCAGGGAAGCCATGAGTGCAGTAGGCCTCCAATCATTGACATACTATTCTTATCTGATCTGAGAGGTTGTGAGCCTTGACTGAATAGCCTCTGCATGGATGGTACATATCTTCTTTAGTGTGTGTAAGTCTCGGTCACAGACAGTGATTTAGAAACGTGAGAGATGTGTTTATTCACTAAATGTTTGAACTTAGCACAAGTCAATATTTGGTTGCTTAATCCATTCTTTCATCTATCCAGCAGGTGAACGTTGGTTCGACCCTGTCTCAAGAGTTCCCTTCAAACTTTAACCCCTACGACTGATGGCGAATGGCGCGCAAAGGGCAGTCAAATTTGCAAGGACAATTCTCAGGACGGCCACTATGTTAGTTTCGGTACCGGTCGCCATGCATTTTCTATGCATTTAAGTGCATTCCCATTCCTTAACCCAGATCCTGTGCCGTGCGTTTCATGTTCAAAGTCATGTTAGAAAACGTTGTTTGAATTCATTGCCTACATTCGCTGTAGGGAATAATCGTATCAGTATTTTTTAAATCAATGAGAAAACACACCTAAACCGACTTTACAACCATATGATATAATATATGTGCATTCCTATACAAAAGTGCTTTCTTGCATATGCACAACAAGAATGAGAATTCATAATATTCACCCAAAGTGTCACTGCCTATAACTATATCTTTAATCAAACAACAAATTTATTCTCAAGTGGAAAGGAAATACATGTTCATTATTCATATTCATAAATACATACAAATATAATATATGTTTATTATTTATATGTATAAATGTACATAAATTTATATTTATTCAGTTTCAGTGGGGCTCCATCGAACTATCGTTATTAAACTCTCTTCTCCGTCAACAATAGTCGATCCCCCCACCCTTAAAATAATAGTTGAATTAACATTTAAACAACTTTGAACTCTATTATTTTTATATAAAGAAATGTTTGAATTCATTTAGGTATAACAGGAGAAAAGAACTAATGAAATACATTCTGCCCCATTTAGATCTATCTTAGAGGCTGCCACTCAAGTTTGAGGAAACCCCATGACTTAGAAGTTGCGTAGTTAAATTTATTTCCTTCGGATGATCTTAGAAAGGCATAAATATTATTAAATATGCATTTATACATTTTTATACAACTAACAGCGCTAAACACCCCAACACTTTCCTACACAGATTTATTGTGGGACACATATATAGGAAATATGTGTGAAAGATCCCGGAGAGGCATGAAAATAATCCGGAACCCATTCAAGCTATTCACCTAGCAGAATCGTGGGTTTCCTAATCGTATGTAGGACGATGCCCTCACGAGGTTCTTCGCGCGTCACATGTGACCTCTGAGTGACCAGTCCACTGACCCCTGCTCTTCACCCTATAATCCTACCCGAGCAAATAACCCGCCTCCAGACATCGAACCCATTCAGGGTATTTTATAATTATAGAAGCAACCTCGGACTTGACCTCTATGTGACTCGGGGTGCTTTTGTGTATTTCACCAGGTGCACTGACCCGTTGAACCGGAAGTCTACTTAGAATATAGAATGAATAGGGTATATTTTACTTCCTGTCACCAGGCAAGTGCACCTGGTGAAATAAACGAAAGCACCCCTGGATACTACGCACCAAATTTCAGGTCACTTGTAAAATGCCCAAGAATGGAGAATGAGGGTGTGGAGGCGGGGCCTAATATACATACCTTCGTTGACTCCGCCTTCTATGCTCAGGACTGGTTTGCGGACATTCTGCTGAATAGAAAAGTGGGAGAATGGCGACCGAATACCCTGCATGTAACATGTGTGTAGCCAAAACCTCGGGTATTATTTCTATAGTAGAATATGAAGTTGTTTTAAGTTAATAGATTGTCGAACTATGATACATCATACAATCTGATTACACCAGTATTACTACGAATTTTAACTTTTAGCAACTTTATTATAAGGTTTGTTTTCTTTTATTAAGAAACCACCTTCGAGGAAATGGACAAAATTTCGCTATAAGGTCTATCAATCTCTTAGGTTTACAATCTCAATCATTTCATGTAAAGGAGCTAAAAGAAATTATAGTATATAGCGTTAAATAAATTTATACGTACAATTTGACTGTCATGTCGCTGGCATCGATGAAAAGCAGGGTGCTTGATTTTACTGTAATAAAACTACGAATTGTATGAACAAAGAAACATTAAAGAAGATAATTTAGATGAATAATTATTTATAAACAATATTGATAGGTCTTGCTTGACGTATAACAGGCACTTAATGTAAAAATCCATTAATTATGACTTGTGTATACATGTATAGTTTGCGCGTCAGCAAAACTTAGTATTGTGTTGTGCTCGAAGAGGTCAAGATTGAGATCTGCCTTGACTATACACATTTGAACGGATTCTCTATAACGTTTCAACTTTTAACCCCTTGGATTTATTTTTAAAACAATTCTTTGCCTGGACGCTGGCTGTTGTTGTAACTATTTTAAGCGCAGACAAATGCCCCCGTTGCATAACAATCTGCGAGCTCAATATTAACACTGAAAAAACCTACTCTCGCAGATTGTTATGCAACGGGGGCAATGCTACAATTTCTATCGCCACTTCGCCCCGTAGCTTCCATTTGGATCATACACTATGATACGTTCACTATACGTTCAGCCCTTGCCCACCTATCCCCACGCGATTTTCACAGAATGTAGTGGAAAAAGAGTCCTCTGCGGCGCGTGAGAATCGGCCAAGTGTACCAGGTGGTATTTTGTTTTACCTATTTCATTCAAGAAAACTAATGTCTTGTCAACCAAGAGTAAACGACAGTCAATCTAGGCAGCCATCAGATGCCCATTTCCTTTGCCCCGGTCCTTGGAAAAATCACTTTCTTGGAATGTAAGGTGAAAGGGCTATATGGCCCGCGCTGAGGTCATTAAATACACATTGGGACCTCCGCGGTCAAAGGTCATCATGTGTGCCTTTCTGATTGCGAAACAGGATGGACTGTGACAAAGTGGGAGGAAATATTGTAGACCTGCTTCCGTCATCGGTAACGCAATCATAGCGGCGGGGTAATTTACCTAATTGCCCTCGGGTTTTCCGTAATCAGGAATGCGACCAACCACAAGCCGCAAGAAGTTCCGCATCAGTGGGGGTGGAGGTGTTGGTGGTCTGGGGGGGGGGGGGGGGTAACCTTTTGCTACAGATCACCTTTTATGTAACGAAAATCCCTTTGGTATTACTTTCGGTTTCAAATACAGGCTACACATGGGGTTTATCGAGTGAAGTGTCCATTGAATGACCTGTTACATAGTAGAGTGGTCAAGAACTGTTCCAATGCACTTGCGGGGACTGGGACTGGCTGGTACGACCATAATTTAAGATAAACCGAACGAACTGATATGAACCCAATGCGGAATCCCAACCCTTTGTAATAATCTTACTGTTGGGAATAATCATATACGATAATAGCTTCCTCAGTGATTTATATGCCTTTCTTCAAATTCCAAACTTTGTATTTTCGATAGATTTTGCTGGGGAAAAAATTAGGTAATTTGAGAGCGTAAGTCCACCTAGAGTAATATGGAACTCTATGTTTTTTAAAGACTTTGTTTCGACAGCTTCTCCAATGAGTTAACATGAGAACAAGTTTCTTATACATGAAAACAAGGTTTTCGACTTGCTGCTGAGGTGCGAGCTATAACTATGGTGTGTAAATTTCTAAGGCTAACTTTAAATGATAAAAACGGCTTATGCTAAAATGCTTAAAGGTCCTTCGGTGGATCATTCGCCTTGCTCAATTATTACTGAGGTTAGCCAATATCCATGACCCTACAAACGGAACAGTAGATATAAATGTATTTGATAACTATTTATCACTATACTCCATGTGTGTTTATTACGTTACCATTTTTCCTATCTACTTTAAATATCGCCCCATTTCATCTCATTACTTCATCAATTTATTGTACTGTTTGATTAAGATACCCCAATAGACATTCAGTTCTTGTTAATCTGTAGTTGAACATCAGCACATTCAGGACCTGGCGGAAAACAGGGTCTAACCCTAGTCAGTAAAATGTTTAATGGAAAAAATATATCGTAATATACTGTGTTCGTCCCCCGCCCTCCACGCCCCCCTACCAGGTGAATAAAAGTGTTGCATGATTTAGTTCACTCCATAAACGATGTGATCAATATATCGTTGATCATATATGAAGTTGTCATGTCGTGTGGGGTATGTTCGAAAAAATGCGTTCACGATGACATTTGATGTTTGAATCACCAGTCTGCATGATTGGTTGAAAATAACTTATTCAGGTTTTCAACGGTTTTTTAATTATTATTTATTTATTATTTTTATTCATACAGCGTGTCATCAACACTCATGATACAAAGAGTCAAATATAAAACATTGTCATATTGGGATTGTCACATGCTATGCAGCCTCCCAAAGCAGGGCAGATTCTACTAATCTAGATTATGTATGACTGAGTGAGAAAACGCAAGGAATAAAGCTCTGCTGTGGGAGGATATAGCTATGGTATAGACATCTTTTGCCAGTATAGAGCATACTTCTCCGGTGTTACCCGTCGTAGGTACGCTGTTACAGACGGTGTTGCAAGTTGCCAGATTGCACCCGCCCTTTCAGCACTCGATTCATCCACTTCTCCCTTCCTTAAAAGAACATACCGCACTCAGTACAATGGTACCTCAATAGGTTCTTTTATTAAATAAAAACATACCTGTAGTTCAGAAATATCCCTAGTATCTATTACAACCTTGATGGAAGCATTTGAAATGTCCGAAATAGGCTTAATACTTAAGGCTTAATGCTAAAGATTCATGACTGCCGCCATTTGGGGGAATATTACCCAGAATCCTCCTTGAGTTTGACGTCATCAAGGCTGGATTCTAAGCATCTGCCGGCATCGACCAAAGGCAGTGTGGGCGTGGTTGGGTAGCAGTTTGAATCATGTTTTCCTCCCTTCAAACCCCTAAAAAGCAATTTTTCTTGCTAATATTGAGTGACATAGGCTATAACTAGAGTGTTATGGGGTTGTTTGAACTTAGATGGTTTGAAATGAAGCCTGTAGAGTCCCGAAAATGTTGGTGTAACTGTGAGCGATAAGAGGGGGCGATTGGAGTGTTGTCAGTTCCGGTGTTAGCAAGACTTTGTTTACCACTTACAGAACATCTTTTCTTTCATAACATCACACTTTAAAAAGTCAGATCTGGCCAGGAATAGCATGTAGAGATTCAGATCTAATGAGGACATGCCTATTTCTGCTTTATATCATTGCCAAAATGCCAGTAGGAGGAAAAGCATGACCACGTTGCACTCGCTATGCTAGCATAGAGGCAGGATTCCATCATGAGTGACGTCATGAGTCCTCCGAAGATGTCTGCCAACATTAAACATCATAATCCAAGATTGAAATCCCTCCAGGACTCTTATTATTCACCATATTTATGTTCGAACCTAGCTGACATTGATTTTACCTCAAGAAGTAGGGATAGGGCTATCATTATACTGAAGGCGGTGCTTTCTTTTAAACCAACAAGATTCCCTTTACGGACTTAGGACAACCAATTTACGGACTTAGGACAACCAATTTAAGGTTAGGTTTAGGGTTAGTTTTAGTATTTATTTCTGTTACACATATAAACATTCATTCACTCTCTCCCTCTCTCCCTCAGGACAGTCCACTACCTCTTTACTGACTTAGGACCACCAATTTAAGGTTAGGTTTAGGGTTAGTTTTAGTATTGATTTCTGTTAAACATTCAGTCAGTCAGCGCTAATACATAAACATTCATGCACGTACACTGGGTGACATCAGCACCTGAATAGGGTGACATCTGCACCTGGATAGGATGACATCAGCACCTGGATAGGGTGACATCAGCACCTGGATAGGGTCCCACGCTTATTGATGCCACATATAGTTATGGTTAGGCCTGTCGGTCCAGTCGGTCATGTGCTACTGAAATCGTCCGAAATCGGCCGTGAATCGACTTTAGACCCAGGACTGAATGCTGCAAAGCTATTTCACTCAGAGAAATTGTCATGGAAACAGTTGCAAGTCAGGATTTTATCCCTTCACCACAAATTGCTAAGGTTTCAGAGAACAGGGCTCTAGAAGCTAAACTGTACATGGGTTTTTTTTTATTTTGATGTGTGTATGAGGGCTTTGTGGTGAAGGGATAACTAATTCATATACATGTATTGGGTCGGTCAGAGCGGCAAGGAGAATGGAGATTGGTATCACTGCTGTGGCGCTGAACCCAGGACTGCATTGGGGGCCATGTTAGTCTACTCATGTTGAACATACAAAGTTAAATTTGCCAATTTCTAGCACATGTTTCACTACTACTTTGTACCCTGATAACGGTGGTAATGGCTTCGTAAAGAATTAAAAGCCGAAATGTCCATTTTTCACTGACAAATGGCCATTTAAGTGAAAGGCTGGGATTGCAGCGATTAACATGACACTTTTTAGAATCACATAGAGGCCCATGTTTTTCACTCGAACAATATTTTTCAATGGCTCACTTGAGGGCACAAACTATATTTTCTGAGTCACAAAATATTTATAATTTCTGTAAACTGGAGTACATATTCCAGGTTAAAGTAGACCCAATTTATATATGGGTCAAATTTTCAGAAAATGTACAATTGGCAGCTCTATACATTTAGGAAATTCTGCTAAATTAGGCTGGAAAATGATGAATACCAGGTATATCTGAGTATATTTGGTATCGCATTGATTTAAAGTATCAGTTCTGTTATGTTAAACTGCATTTTGAAGCTCATTTTGGTCTTAAATATGGATTATTTGAGAGGATTGGTGAAGGCGAATTGTACATTTTCTGAAGATCTGACCCATATGTGCGATACAACTCTTAACTGATTTCCATATTATACGGTCAAAAGCTATGAATGACAAGAAGTGTAAATTCTATCTAGTTGTGGAAATAAATTTTATTTTCGGTGATTCTTTACTTAGACATGCAATGTGTGGAGTCAATCTATTTAAATACTTTAATTAATTATCTCCGTTTGCTCAAATGTTGATACATATGCAGGCATTATTGAAAGATGACCATAGGGAGGAAAATATTCAATTTTGAGGTTCTAAATTCGAATTTAATGATAAAAACATCATAATTTTGAGCAAAATTCTGGCTTCTGGTACATGTCTTTAGTCTTATGAACAAAGAAAACATATTAATTTTCAAGGATTACACACAAAAATGGGTAATAAAGCAAAGTCCAAAGGCCTGGTCCAGAAAGGTTATCATAGAGAGTAGTAATCGGGCGTGAGTACAAGATTTCTGTGTTGCCACGCATGCATACTACCGCGTAATATTGTTATTGTACTTCGTTACTTTCACACCTCAAGTAAAGTTCACAGGTCACCAAAATATTGGGGTCCGCTATCGACTAATATTTTGACTAATAGCTTGTCTTGATGCAACTAGAAGCACCTGACTCACCTTCATGTTATGTAATCTAATTCACTGATTAATAAGGTGAATTGGCCATAGTATCACTGATCAAATAGCATTGACCTGGCAGATTTGTTGATAAACATTGTCTATCTTCATCCCATGCTTCATCCTATTATTTAGCATACAGATGATACCATGCGGAACTATCAATTGAGATTCTAGTGTATGCACCCATTCTGCTATCTTCCTCTCTCTCTTTCTCTCTCTCTCTCTCTCTCTCTCTTTCTCTCTCTCTCTCTTATACAAGAGAGAGCGAGAGAGAGTGTGTCTGCGTCTGAGTAGTGGGTTGTGGGTGGAGGGAGGCAAGAGTTGTGAAACTAATTAGTTTGACACTTTTTAATCTTAGAATACTAAAGGTCAATAACTAGACCTTCAATTGTTGAGTCCATTATACCTTCCATTAACTTGTATTTGAATGTCTGAAAATGTCATGTTATACATGAAAGTGTGTTCAATAAAATGTATATAAGAGGATTAAATTTCGGGAGCATGAAACGTACCATTTTGTGGAGAATCGTTTTTCGAAATAAAACATGTTTTATAAAAACGAGAAAGCATGTAAACGAGAAAGCATGTAAACCAAGACACATTCGTATCACTATATTTTATTTCTCTGACTGTCACCGAATTTAAGGTTATCGTTTTATCGATACCGGTTGAACAATGACATGCCAAGGTGAGGATATAAATGTGCACATTCACCATCCACGTGATTCTCGACATACTTTCCAAATGATAATTTATATGTTTAAAAGCCTAATTGCCTGCAATGGGTCATTTAGGGAGAAAAGGCATTTGAGTATCCGAGTCATTAGGGCAAAAAGCAATTATTCTGGGCAACGATACTACCTGTTCGCGATCCATTCCCGAGGTCTCTTGCCAGATCTCTAATGGATATTCCTCATAATAGACAGAGGATAGTGAGATTGTTATAATTATTTCACCTGTCTTTGTGCTTTATTCTTATTAAATACATAACCCTGTCTAACGGACTATACACAATGCATTACAACTAATTAATCAATTTAATAACTTAAGAACGATCGTTTGTTCAGAAATTCCAAAATAAAATCTATTACCTCCGATCATAAACTGACCCCCACATCCCACTACCGTAAATAAAAGATTTCCCCTCATGTTTGATAAGTGGTCGATCATTAATGTGAATAATGGGTCTGTGGTCCATATCTCGCTGTTGAGATAATATTATCTCCTCTCACAGATAGAAGACAGACAACATAAGGCTATCTCATTGCAGGTTATTGGTTAGTACATGTACATATGCCACCCAATTCGTGATAATTTTGCGGTCATATCAACTAGGCACGAGATAACAATACATTCCTTAATATTAGAGAGGAATTGTCTCTTTTTTGTCGATTCCATTGGTTCTTTATTAAAGGGGAAGTTGCTCGATGCAAAAAATATAATCCGTTAATCAATTTTGCATGTTTTCGATTTTAGCCATGCATAAAAAGTTATGTATATAACTATATATGTACATATGTACAGTTGCATAAGAAGTGTTCGTCCTTAGCTACTTTTCCTTGCTAGGCAGCTGGTAAGGAACTTTACGGGAAGGAAATTTGCTACACAGACAATGCTAATTTTCTACGATAGAAATGCCCTACCTATTCAAGGAAGAATAGCTTTTCAAGGAACATCTTAAGTAATGATTCGTTATGAAACAGACGCCAGGAGTTAGAAAAGGAGTCCCTTTTCTAACACATGCGTATATTTGCATTAGAACTTTATAATGTTTTGGCCAATAAATGTGTTTCAAATTAGTGAAGTCTTATTCTTATTGAAGAAGCGTTGCAATCTCTGGGATTCTTGAGCCTGACAGGCCGACAAACAGAGAGAAACATTGAAATAAAGTACACAACTTAATAAACAGATGAACTAACGACAGTTCCATCCATTGAGTGTATGAATATTAACGGCAAATTTTCTAATGAGCTCTAAGAATGGTGCGACCTTAATTCTTATCTCATTCTTCACCTCTTGTTATCTGGCTTTAATGCCTTGAACTATTGTTATCTATTGCGAGGAAAAATTATACACGTGATTAGTTAACTACTACCAGAAAGGTAATTTTGACTTGGGAGATTGACTGACATTGGACACAATCGTAGCTCTCAATTTGCAATGCGAAACTGCAAAATTAAAGATCTTTAGTTTATCTTGGTAGAATGAAATTATTAATGCCATTTAAATTCCAATTAATTGATGGTTAGAATTGTTTGGACGTCTAATTCCCACACGACCTAGACATTCAGCTGACTGTGATAACTTGAAGTATCTTCAGAATACATACATGAGACATATATATATGATCTTCGGAAGTGGTAAAATGTTTTTTACATGAATCGTCCTATAATAACTCAGATAAGTTCTTAAGTGAAAAAGTTGAACTATAGGGTGTTATCATTTCAGTCGAGGTTCAGAGCTAAGAGAGTCTCTCCATACTGAGGGAAAGCCTCTCCAAACTGCAAAATGCCATTAAAATCCCATTAGGATACCCAATTCAGGGCCAGGAAAGCCATTACAGTCTAGGGTTCATCACCCCAGCAGTGATACCGATCTCCACATTCCCTGCTGCTCTGACCGACCCAATGTATATAAATTAATTTTCACTTCACCACAAATTGCTCAAGTTTCAGAGAATAGGGCTCTAGAAGCTAAACTGTACATGGGGTTTTTGTAATTTTGATGTGTGTCTGTGAGGGCTTAGATTGCCTGGATTATACATCGTTGGAGGCCTCACTGATGCCACACATAGTTGTGGTTAGGCCGGTCCTTCCACTCGGCCATGTTGATAACCCTTGCTTATCAAAGGTCCCATCCGGGTCCCGAATTTGGCGTTAGGTCCTACACTGATTAGTGCAGTAGGCGTCCAATCACTGACATATCATTCTTATCTAATCTGAGAGAGCCTGAGCCTATACTGATTTCATTAGAATCAATTTACTTAAATTTTATGATATACTAGCAAAGTACCAGTCCTCCGAAGGGTCACCCTCTCTCCCCAAACTTCCCCCTCTCCCTCTTTTCCCTCCCCCTCTTCTCTGTCTTTCATACCTGTTTTTCTCTCCGAACCCCATCTCTGATTTCCCCACCCCTCTCCCTCCCCTCTTCCTCATGCTCTTCCTCCCCACTTTCTCACCCTCCCCTCTCTCCCTTCCCCTACATCCTCTCCCTCATCTCTTTCCCCCCTCTTCTTTCCCTCCCCCCCCTCTCCTATTCCTACACCTTCACTCTCCCACTCCTCTGCATGTAGGACGGTCACCCTCTCTCCCCACACTTCCCCCTCTCCCTCTTTTCCCTCCCCCTGTTCTCTGTCTTTCATACCTGTTTTTCTCTCCCAACCCCACTCTGATTTGCCCCCCCCCTCTCCCTTCCTTCTTCCTAATGCTCCCCCCCCCTGCTTTCTCCCCTCCCCTCTCTCCCTCCCCCTCCCCCTCTCCTATTCCTACACCCTCTTTTCACTCTCCCATTCCTCTGCATTTAGTTAGGTCCCCCTGGATGTACGTTGTGGGAAATGAAGTAGTATCTCACAGGGGCTTTCCCAGGCTATAAATAGAGTGTAGAGATCGCAATTTAAAAAAGGCTTCAATCACATTTTCACCCCAGATACCGTTACAAACCACATGTATGTCCTCCAGAGAGGGTGGACAGAACTCTACAGATAAGTAAAATGGTTTGTAAAACAATAAATTCCGAGAACATGTGAGACAAATCCCTCTTTTCTACCTAAGAAACCCCTCTTTTCTACCTCTTTTCGTAGAAAGCACTTTTGATTACTGTCAACACCCGTATACCGGTGTCCACTGGGGAGACTGGGCTCTCTCTCGGGCTACAGCTCTGGCCATTGGACATGCATGGCCGCCTCACCACTCTTTTCACACAAGATTGGCCAAATCCAATCGTCACTTGGCGACTGAGCCAGTCGTCCGTCTCCCCAGTGGACACCGGGTTTACCAGGTCACAATAGACCTGCTGTTATATAAATAGATGGAACATAGCAAGAGGGGAGTCTGTACACGTGTTAGTGACCAAGGGAGTGCGGGAAGTTAGAGGGCGTTGTCATTAGCCCTAGATCTTCTGCGCTCCCGAGGTCACTAACAAGTGTACAGACTTCACCCGAACTTTGTTCCATATTTATTGCAACCCATTAATGAATAAAAAATATAAATGAATAAAAATAAAAGAAGTAATTTCAGTATTTGGCCGACATGTATGCGCCAAGGGTGGTATAATTTACATGTTGTTATGCACCACTTTTACCAAGTGTGGCATACAATGCTGAAGGTTTAGGCAACTACAGCACAGGGGTGTAATAATAGTGAAAACGCAAGGAATATATGGTGGTGAAGTGGCATATATAATGTGCTACATGTTTAAAGATAAACCTGCGATATGTGTTATTTTTCCACATTCATGAAAATTTAATGAATTTCGATGCAAATAACATTGCATCGTCACAGTGGCGGAAGTAATTATGTGTATTGTCCAGTCAATCCTAATCGAGGCGATTGATGTACACAAAGAGCCCAATGTTCAACCTTCATGCGTCATTAATGTTTAATAGAAATCAGTGATGAAATATGATTTCAAATGTAAATTTTATCTCTACGAGCATCCTTATAGGAATTTAGAGTGGGGAAAATTGGTTTGGAGGATAGGCAGCGCGTCATTGATAAACATATTGATAACCACCGGATGTTGTACTATAGCTTTAACACTTATAGATAAAATATAAACAATACGTAATATAATACCCAAGCTTGCATGGGGTCTATCGGCCCTGCCATAATTGACTCGCGTCCCTGTATAGACCGTGTATACTGCGTATCAATTGAAACCATCAATTGATCCCCCGGGTGACCGTGTATTGTGATCCGCAGAAATACACAAGACAGGTCTATCTCAAGTCATACTTATTTATACCTCTGGAGTCTGCAGAAGCCTCCTACACGTAATACAGCCAATCAATTCCATTCACGAAGTCGCTGAGTCGGTAATTTTCATCGGCACGATGGATTTCATTGCAAATGGTTCCAAGGAGGGGCCAAGAGTTTCTCACTGTTTCAGTCGATTTAAATATATGCGCATCCTTTAATTAAAAGTGTGCCCCGTTTCATCATCGCCGGAATTTAAATCTCATGCTATGCTGCATTTTCTTTTTCGTGCCACCTCGATTCAGTATTCGAGAAATGATTGCATCAGCATTATACTATATTGTTTTAATATTTTAGAGTTTTGCTCATTTGATTTGAATCTAGATACACTGTCCCGTTTAACAGTCCTATTTTACAACGTATTCATCGGAATTGTAATATTTAAATAATACTTTAATTCACATCTAGATTGCGAATGATCATCTTGAAATATAATTAGATTAACATAAATAATCTAGAATGAACTTTACCTACACGCAATGTTGATGACACTGGCAATAAAAATACTGCTGGAAGCTGCAGGCAAATATTGGTTTTACTTAGGAATAGCGATGGCTTCCCGGCTGGAAGCCATATAGGTATTGCTCGTCTATAAATAGAAACGTCTGTATCTCAAGCATAAAACATCTTCCGCATTGGGATAGGAAATCGAACTTCCGTGTCTATGCGTTCAACGCCCAAGAGTCTGTGAGAGTTGAGGATGGGTAACTAATCCCCGCCCCCACGTCAATTCAAACGCAACTCGATTTAGTCTAAAAATGGTATTAGTAGAAGCTCTCAATACCAGAGCGTTCATTCCCTCGTATTCCATTTCTTAGAATTGCTCAAGTCACCCATTCGGTATTAGAGTAAAAAGATTCTGTCTCGGAGAATACAGACCTAATTTAATGGGACTTACTGCTAGTCTCCAAATACGGGGTGCAACCCCGTTGTCAACTAAAAAGTATAATGGAGAAAGAAGCAAGTCTCCAGGGACATCATTTGGTTCATTGTTTCATTTCACAATTGGATGTGATCGGGAAAGTGAATTTTCTGGCCATGGTCTCCTGATAAGGCTAACTATAAGTTGGTCAATGTATGCATAGATGTCTACGAACACGCATGAAGAATGAGAAATGACTTGCACATTTTGTTTTAAGACTTTATTCACTTTTTTACTATCACCCCATTGCAGATGCCGTCAATTAAAAATGATATAGTTATACACCTCTAGGCAAAGCCGTTACAGTTCTTTCTGCCTCAAAGGCGCATAGCCATATATGTCTCATCCCTTATTAGATTGTGTCTACCAAAGATAAATACCAACTAAATGGATCGGTCTTACATCCGCGAAATGACAGGAAGACCGTTCTAGTCCCGCAGCTGTCAGGGAACCTCTTGATAAATAGTACTGGTAGTAAAGGGGTGTTATATGATAAATATATCACTATATTAGCAGCATATAATATATTTTATATTTCATATAAATGTGTATTATGCATACTATCATATATCATATATATGGGTATATTATATAATTATAATATATAATATGCATGAGCGTATTATGTATCATAAACCGTATATCATAACTATATAATATCTATATTGATTGCCTTTATTGAAACTATGCCAATGTCTATGTATGTCGCAAGACCCAGTGCACAATTCGTCAATAAACCTTCATGTCTAATACGTATATATTTTAGAATTTTGAGAGACTTACCCGTTAGGTAGTAAGTTGAATTAAAATTATGATAGCTTCGAGGCAAATCGAGGGGTTGCGGGGAATTACACATAGTGTTATGTTATAGGGTGTTAGCCTACCAGGTGAGCGGCGTGGGCTTCAGGCAATAGAGTATGTCCGTTCGTGAACGTATGCTGATGAAAGATCAGTTTAATTCTAACCTCCATTCATGCATTGAGTATGAATGGTCAGAAAATAAAAAAAATGAAATAAATAGATAGATAAAAAGTGTGTGGACGCGTTGGTTATACTGACAGAGAATACTATACTTATTAATATTACACTAACCTCGTGATATATCAATGGAGAACTATCCGGTTTAAGTACCGAACATTTAGCAAAGGAATACATTTAACATTTAAAAGTTTGGCTTAAATGTCACAGAAAACCAGACTATGTGAGTGTTATAGCAGGAGCTATGGAAGCAGGCTAGCAAGTAGCATCGTTGCAGTGCATGTATCTATATATATGTTGAAATACTGAGTTGTATCTTTGATGAATAGTGTCGTTCTGACAAATGAGCTCTTTCTCTTATAACTCTATACTCTATATGTTTGTTTACCATATATAGGAGCTGGCGCTGACGGATTAGTTATTTAATCATATACAAGTATTCACTCGTGGCTCACTATACACATACCGGTATAGCATTTACTCACCAACACCCATTCGCGTGATTGGGTGCCCTTATAAATTCATTCGTAGTAAGCCTACCCATTTGGAACACCCTAGCATCCACGCCCTCACCTCCAGCCTACTTCCCTGGCCACGTGTGTGGTTTCATTCAAAGGGTTTGATTTCCCTCTGCTTTTAGAGCTACTTACACTTTTTTGGGGTACGCTTGATGATCCTTCGCTTCTTTTATTGTGTTTTCTCAGTAAATAATTAATGCATTTATTCATAAAAGCTGTCAAGATTCCCGCTCAGTGGATAATTTCTTTGTGCCCATATCATGAAGGAATTCTTTGGTATAAGAGGCGATGAATTATGCATGATTATCTTCATGCCCAAGCTGGTCCCATGACTCGAGTACATGACCCACTCGGGTCGAGCCAGCTTCCATTTTAGATATACATGGCTGGATTCACCCGACGTTTCTCACAGACAGTGAGGAGGTCATATTTGGGTAAATTCTCTGGAGATGATGTGTTAAGAATGTCAAATCCTGTGGCAATAAAAATGTGACACCGGAGGCAAAAAAAATCATGACATTGTATCTAGTTGTTTAATACTTTACTAATATGCTCAAATTTTCTCTCGGGGGAAAGCTGTGCGACCTGAACGGGCAAGGTAAAATCGATTTTACGTCGATTCAAAGTTCCTAAAATTTCCATTTTCGAAGTTTTTAATCAAAAGATTACAGCTAGATACTTACGATGATTGATTTAAAATGAATGTATCTCCCCAATTACATGGATCGACAATTATTCCACTTATTTTGAGATAGCTATAAAGTATCAAATTTTATCAATACTAACGAAAGACCTCACATTTAAGGTACAGGAAGATAGAAGCGTTATATATAGTATTATAACTTTAATTCTGGTCTCAGTGCACGTTAGCTAAGTATCTATTTGCGGGCGGGAAAATATGTTGAAATTTCGCAATACTAGGAAGGAAATTTGTCTAGACATTCCAACAAACTAGACAGTGGTGGTGTGTGTGTGTGAAGGGGGGGGGGGGCATTAAGCTGGGTTCAGTCAGAGGTTCAAAATTCGGGGATGCCCCTACCTCCAGGTCATCCGTCACTTTACCCGCCCATCATGCAGGCTTTGCGTGTTAACCACCCCCTCCGGCCATTGAATAGTAAACGCGATGCGATGCGACAGGCTTTTCCCCCTATTCATCCCCATGCCACTCCTTTTCAGGTCTAAGCCACCCCCACCCCTCTTGCCCCTCGCCTGTCCCTACCTGTCCCGCTTTTAACTTTCTCCATGAATGAGTAAACTTCCTTATTCCCCGCCTCCCATCACGCACTTCCCCCTTTTCCCCCTGCTCAAATTTAGTCATCACCTTTTCTGACGCGCTGACGTCATTCGGGCGGGTACACCCTTAACCCTGATTGGTCAGTTCGCTAACCCCCTAGGGTCCCGCGCCCGTATATATCGCCTCCCACGTTTTCTGGGGGGTAAGTTGCGACATCGCAGAGTTCATTCAGCATTGCTTTAAAAGAAGATAGACTTCCTTCCCAGATAACGTTTCTTACACCGGAAAACAGTCTGCTTCTTCCAGAAAAACCTCTGCTCGAAATTATTCTTGGGAAAATCGATTGGTATTGCATCGACCCGAGAGGGATAGAGAGAGACACCGCGCGAGAGATTGGGTGAGTGAGAGGGAGGGAGAGCGTACACATTTGCTACCGACTCAATCCCGCTGATCATCCGTCCATTCGGATTCACAACAGTCCTCCGACAGTCCTTCCATCCTCCCCTTTCTTCCAGTCACTCGTAACCACAACTGTGGGGATCACGCCAAGTTCAACAATTGGCGCCAAAAATTGGAATCTGGAACCGACAACGATTAATTACAAACTTGCTGGCTTTATTGGGCAGTTTTCACAAACAGCTACTGCATAAACCCAAGTTGGCATTTAAAAAAAGAAGAAGAAATATTGGCTTCTTCTCTACGACAAGACAGTGACCACATAGCAGCGATTACTGTACTAATACTATAGTTATGGCAGGCCTCAACAAACTTTTCCTCGCAGCTCTCACCCTTCTGTACGTCTCCAGCATTTGCCACTGCTTTAGGATCCATTCGGTGAGTCACATTATGTTAAATTGTCTTCTGTCTGGTATGTACTGTGCAAAGTTTTAACACTATGTACACCCATGGCTTTCTCTCACTTTAAGCTTGAATTCATAGGTGTTGTATGAATACGTGTAGGCCTACCTCCTTTCAACGCGCAAAATTGATCAATCGTCCCTCGAATGTGCCTTCCTGTTCTGCCTTCCTTTTATATGCGATCCCGCCGTACATTCATGTAAAATATGAATATGCTGTGGTCTACTTTCTAGTAATTAGCCTTTCATAATACTCATAAAGAACACTTTATGGATGTCCACCCCATTCACTTAAAGGGGACATGGATATGAGTATTTGTATATGGACGACATGACTGACGAGTCAGCCAAAACGTGGTGGGTGTGGTGGAGTGCATGGTCCAACTTATCACAGCGGGGCTATAAAAAGCTTAGCAGAAATCAATTAGATAACTCAAAATTCTCTCAAAAAGTTGAAAAAGCTTGACTTTTGAAGGTGAGCATTTCTGCACTCTACATGAATTACCCTAAATATTGCTAATCTCATTGTATATATGGTTTGTGCATACGAAGACACTGCTCTTTTCCCGGGCTTCATTTTGCCTCCAAGTTGCTGCACGTGCTTTTATACTACTAGGTTTATTCCAGAACGATCCAGTTGCAACTGCAAAAATACAGCTACCCACGAGATAAGAATATTGCTAGGGTTTCACAAGGATTGTATTTCATATATTATCTAATACCAATTACGACATACAACGCGAATTCACATTAGTTGTGAAAGTCTACGCTATGAAGAGAAATTAAATGGATGTATTTTTAGTGCAAAATTAGATTAAAATATTTTAATTGGTCTTGCACCTACTTGTGCATCATTATACTATCTATATATATAGGTACTGGAGTGCGTATTGCCTCGATCATTAGGCGCTATGAAACTACATATAAATTAAGCCGAGTCTGCTTAAAATTAAGTGTCTCTTACAAGTTAAATGATACAATATACATACACCCGATATGTATATCGCAGCTTTTTTTTATTAAGTCGACTTCCAGGGACTGAACAAATAAATATTTCTGTCACCATCTTTTTTTCTTTATTATGTGGGGTAGGTTTTTCTAAGTAAGATTGTGTGTGTGTCTGTGTGAGGGGGGGGGGGGGTAAATCGGAAACAGACGGTTTGAAATGGTTCGTATAGCTAGTGAAAATGTAATTATAGCATGAGTATAGCATAATTATCTGAGTAAAAATTACGTTCGGTTATGTTGTACTGTATTTTGAACCTAACATGCTAATTTCTGTCTTTAAATTTGGGTCATTTGAGAGGATTGGTGAATGCGACTTCACTGACGTATATCTATACTGAATTGTGACAGGAATCACAGAAACCCCACATTCATTATTGTAGAAAGAGCACCTTTTACCGAGGGTAATTTAGTGCAATGATGGTATGCAGATCAAACCTCCCCCGCCTCCCCCCAACCCCCACCCCAACCCCAACCGCCAGCTAATCGGTGCACCGAGAAGGCCAATGTCTGACATAATGTAGGCATGCATAGGTATATATAATTTACCCTTCTGCTCTTTAATGTTTGCGTTAGCGCCAGGTTGCCATCCTCTGTGGCTAAGCATTCGTTTCACTGACGATTTCACTGGATTCTTCACTATTTCCCTGCCGCAGCCTGCGTTACAAAGCCTGGTCGGCACCATCGTGTGTAACTTAAAGTTTCGAGCATACTGTACTTAGTATGGAGTCTTCTGGGTATTGTAATGATCGACAGTATATACCTCAAATGACAAGAACAATAACCCCGTTTTTAACGATAATACCTTCCAACTCCATCGTTCAGAATTAGATTCTTCACAACCCACGATCTCATACCGTAGTTATTTATAACATCATCGCTAAAAGTTCATTCGACTTCATTCGTATTTTGAGATAATCGTATTTGATGAGTTTTTGTGCGATATTGGATATTGGAAGTTTTTGCCATAATCGACTCGAGGAATTAATTTAAAAGCAGGCAGAATTTGTTGGTGAAACATGTTACATGTTTACTGGACCAATTACTCTCTGCCTTTTGTCACCCTATCATCTCCCCGGAGAACCATAACGAGGTGGTCATGCAGATTGAACTCAAATGTTTCCTTCAGTGCATTACACTCTGGTATTCCGTGATCAACCGAATTCCACATGTCGGCAGCAATGAATGAAGGGAGAAAATCGCAGAACACATTAGTCGATGTCAATTAATTTGACTCGGATTTTATTTCTTGCAAAAGTTCAGCGACGACAACGAAATGCATTTAATCTCGTTTGGGTTCAGAAGAGTGTGGTTTCAAATATGGCACCAATATTCAAGGTGTACTTCAAAGGAAAGATGACACTACATCTATGTGTTTAGCTGATCAAACGTCAATATTTAAAGAATTGTGTCGGCCCGTCCCACAGCAGTCAATCACATGAAAATCATGGATATGACAATATGAAACGCTGAGATGAGCTGAAGTTGGCACAAAGCCAGAAAACTTTTGGCTCCGAGCCAGACACCATTAGTGATACCTTGCAGACTAGATTGTCACGTGTAATCTTATCACCGATTTGTGTATCTGTCGTTTATGAATTGATTAAGATGTGAAAGCATTAGAATATGATAATTGTATTGCCTGTGTAATTTGTCCTATATAATTGTCACTATCTGTCATACTAATATAGATTATCTTCCTTCTGTAACACCTCATTATTTCAGTTAGGTCTATATATGGTATGAAGGTGTTCTATCGTAAATCGCATTTCGTTACTGAAACCAATTGAAAACGTCAAGGGTATAATACAGTAAAGGGTCTATTCATCTGGGACCTGACTGGCTGCATATCTATATGGATCTCTTCACGGAGATAAAATGACTGACGTCTTTTGTCTGTCTATGGGGAAGTCCAAATGTGAAAATGAATCATTTTCATTTGTAGAATATTCGACATTGATGCGCTGCGCAGAGACAAATTACACAGAAATGATACGTATTTTTTTCATGAAGCATATCGCAAATATGCTTAAATTCGATCCAGCATTTCCGTGCCGAATGCATTGACTTTCCTAGAACAGTTACAAAGGAAATGATAATCCGGAAGAATGCTGAGCATGAATATTATGTCTTCGGCGCAGCAGTGACTACGGTACCTTTATAAATGCATGCGTCATAGTCTCGTTAATTAATGTGACATTTAATATGACTTAGCATTATTCCCTGCCATTCTGCCATTAGTTTGGTATCATATTTATTCCATCATGTATCCCCTAGGCGGGGTCGTTTGCCCATTTACTTTCTGATATTACCGATGGAAAATTGACTATCATGTATATTTTAAATAGATGTGCACCCTTTCAGATGGTCGCCACTGCTGGATGACAGCATAGGTTCACGGCATGCTGACCCTGTTTTATATCATGCTGTGAATGAATCGACTTTACACCCCACAATTTAACGTCACTCCAAACGCGCTTTCCCATATTTGAATTGGCATTTGCCAAAAATTGATAATGGTGAAGGTATTAATAGATTTCCACCAATTCACACCAGCTAACATTTGTCATATATGATAATATTTTTGGAATCATATTTTGCTGATTCGGTGCAATGCAACCAAGGAATTGTCGATTGAAACCTTAGTGGATGGATTTCGTCAGTACACTCATAAAATCCCGATCTTCAATAGCAATAACATATCTACCACAAATACTTAGTTAACAATTACTCATTACAAATTGAATTACATTCTTGCCAGTAAAGAGAGCACCTCTACCCAGATAATAGTGTCCAAGAATCTTTAAATGTCCACGCACTCATAGGTTTTCATTTCCTTCAATGGTCAGAGTCTAGGCTCAGAATTGGTAGAGTCCCTCCAAACCTCTCGCTCTAAACCGCAAAATGCCATTAAATCCCATTGTGACGCCTGCTCCAGGACCGGGAAAGCATTAGCGCAGTATGGAATGGTATGTCTGACATACAATTCCTTTCTGATCGGAGAGGCTGTGAGCCTAGACATATCGAGTGTGTCAAAAATAAGGATACTTGTACGATATTCAATTCAATTCAAAATTCTTTATTACTGATGGTAAATTACAATTGGTAGGTCACCTTCCGGTGAATGCCATTCTTTAAAACTTGACTTGTGTTTCGAGTAAATTAATAGACTATTAATCAACTATCAACTATTTTAAGTACACGTGAATGGTTGGATGGTTAATTACAGTGAGAGTGTGGGACATGTGATAACGAGTAATATAGTAGGGACAGTAATAAGGTAATGGTAGCAAATAAATACAGAGATGATAATAATATAGACATTTAGGCAAGTCAATTGCATGTAAGGCGAACAGTATAAGATATGTAAAGTAAAGTATAGTAAAGTAACAGTTTCAGGCAGGGTTAAATGTGTGTACCTTAGAATGGTGTCGGCAGTTTTTCAGTGATTTTTTTAAATGTTTCCTTATCCTCTATATTATGAGCCAGCAGTTCCAGGCCATTCCATCTGGTTTGGCATTTATATATTACTGAGTTGTTGACTTTTGTTAATTTAGAATTTAGTAGTCAGGTTTTTCTCTCCTTTAGCATGGCTCCTGTTTGGCAGATCACGGCTGTCTATGTTATGATTTTTCGATAGATAGAAGGTGATATAATAGGGTCTAGCTTGTAGTGGCCAGATAATTAAATTGTGTGTTCTTGGTCCACATTGTCATATTTTGATTCATTATATAATAATTATTCGTGTATTGACAACAACGACCATATACTCACAGGGGGAATGTATTTGGATCTGTCGGCTTATGTTTATGGATGTTATTTACAGGAATATGTCAAGGACGTGTGTTTCTAAAAGTTGCTGATGGTGATTACGTAATAAAATATGGGGCTCAATCGCAAAAAGGCTAGGAATTGATGCTTTAGTTCGCTTGATAGTGAAACCATTTGTTAATGTATGCGGCTAATGTTTCTTTTTTTTTAAAACACTCACTCAATAATGCGCTAATAGCAATCGAATATTATATACTGCACTCCGTCATGGATGGCTTTAGGTGAAACACATTAAAAACGATTAATTTAATTATAATTTGGAGATTCGGGGTGATTTGCTAAGCGGTCTTATCGATAATTGCTACTTCTTCCCATAACAAAAACGTTCACGGAATTTAAGATGTATGAATATCTTACATTCAGATTTATCACCTTCAGATTCAGTTGCCCCTAGCAGGCCCCTCTACCCCAATAAGGTCACATGTTCAAGGCCAAGGCCAAAAAGAATATAGGTGTGTTTCCGGTTGAAGCGCATGCCGCTGAAAAATAGGTAGGATAAAGTGGGGAGGTCTGTGTGTTGGGGGTGATGTTGGTGTGTCTGTGTGTTGGGGGAGGTGGGTGTCAATGTCAAGGCAAATAAGGTAGCCATCTGCATGATTTCCAGGGTATTTCTTTGGTGCACACTACTACACTGGCATATAGGGGTATAACCTTGACCTTTCTGCACTGGGAATGTGAGATCGTGTAATAGCAAGCATATTGGGAACAATGCCCCACTTAATATCGACGATTATAAAATATTTGCCAAAGATCCAGGGCACGGGACAACACATATATCCTTTACATCCTTGGACAGTCATATTTCTGGAGCAACAAAAAGTGGTTTGCAATATAAATTGGTACATTTTGAGAAAGGCCTTACTCAGAATTATAACAGGAGGAAAAAATGATTTTTTTATTGACACTTCTCTCAGGTTCGTTTCCGAAATATGCGTATTATTAGACAGTCAAGGTTCACAGAGTCTCAGATCAGAAAAGAATGGTTTGTCAGTTATTGGATGGCTTTCCATCAGTTTGGAGGGACTCTCTCAACTCAGAGCATAGACTCGATATTGTGTCCATGTCTTCTGGTTGATATCTTCTGGTTGACGTCTTACATGCCAATCTCGAAAAGGTATTTTCCTATACTACGCATTTAAATATGTATGTATGTATTACGTTAGAAGCGGAATTTACATACTATTTGAATTGTGTCCATGTCTTCTGGTTGATATCTTCTGGTTGACGTCTTACATGCCAATCTCGAAAAGGTATTTTCCTATACTACGCATTTAAATATGTATATATTACGTTAGAAACGGAATTTACATACTATTTGAATAATATCAAAATCGGACGGATCCATGTCCCACTGAAATATGCACCTGAATAACAATTCTCTAAATGATTTCACACGAACTATATAGTTGAGATGCCGAGACTTTTCCTTGAATAATGCAATGCAGTAAACAAAAAAATAAGAGGGAACATCCGCGACGTTTCTGAACTTGGAAGGTTTTATTCTTTTAAAGAAAACAAAACTTGATCTCGTATAAACAGTAGAGTGCACTACATTTGTCAATAATAGAGTGCATAACCTAAGATTAAAATAGAAACTAAATAAATCCTTGTTCTCCCTTGGCTGGAATGAGCGTTCGAAAGTAAAATGTACAGGGGAGATCGGGTGTTTGTTTAGGTGCCGCAACCAACATGTATAAGGGTCAGATTTTCAGAAAATGTACAATTCGTCTTTACCATTCCTATCAAATAACGCAAATTTAAGACAAAAATGACTTTCAAAATGTAGTTCGACCTAACCAAACAGATTGCTAGAATCAATGCAATGCCAAATATACTCGAATTTACCTAGTATTGACCAAATTGCAGCTTAATTTAGCAGAATTTACTAAATGTGTACAGCTGGCAATTGTACATTTTCTGAAAATCTGACCCATAAAGTAAATCTAAAGTTACTATGATCACAAGTTGAGGTAAATGCGACAAGAAAATTCGCTTTGTTACTTTCAAGGAAATTCGTAATTGGATATGTGTTGTAGATGTCGGGGGTTTCACTTGGTTCTGCGAAGGAAGGCGAATTTCTCCGAATTGTTGCGATTGTGAGTCTACTATACGTCAGTATAGCTCCCAGCTTTCAAATTATTTTTGACGGGCCTGTCAGATAAGGATTTGAAATGGTTCTCAAGTGCTTTAAGATTCAGGCACTGTGCACTAGCCTAGATTTTGACCTCGGAACATTACCTGTGTCCTTGAATCAATCATTCCTGATTCCTCCATGCAGTAAAGGAGGGATCTGCCTTTGCAACAACAAATAATTCGAATGCTATGCACTTAATTTCTTTTCATTTAGCTTTGTACTGATCATTGTTCGTATTTGAAATCAATTCCATAACTGGCAAAGACTTCATTGATCATAACATAGCTAGGGTGGCCTATATCTTTGGCTCTCTCTTTGGCTTAAAGGTAATTATGAATTAGTTTTGATGCCCCCTTTTTTGTTATCATTTATAGCAATGTGATGCTATTTTTTATTTTAAAAAGTGTGTTTCAACTGAATTGATATTGTGTTGGTTTATACGTTCGATCACACGTGAAATCTCATCAATGATGTACGCTAGCAGTGGCGCCCTGAATGGAGTGTTAAACTGTAGAACTATTTTTTCCTTCATCAAAATGGGCAGAACTCACTAAATGTTAGGTTGCATTAAGTACTACTGGAGCCGTTACATTTGAATAATAGAAAAGAAGTTGATTTTCTAATAATATTTTGGGGTTTAGTGACCCGTTAAGTATCACCTTTCAACGGATAATTGTTGTTAGAACAAAGAACGACTTTGTCCTATGTTCGACTGTTGAAGGATGAAGATACTGATGTCAATAATGCAGACAATATTCTGTCGGAACAAGAGTTTGTAATTTATCGCTTCTTCGCCCAATGCTCGCACTAACAACGTAACCTTGGATGTAGAAGTTAGCCTGCCTCTGCCGGTCTGCTACTCTCAATGGCGTCAAGGCGAACATAAAAGCAAACTTGGCTGCCGCCCACGCACCAAAAATTATCGACTAAAATTGGCACTACTCGAAGATCCTAAATTAATGCATTGATGCAAACGTTAAGGTCATTGAGGCCGGACGTTGTATGGGAATAATTTTGCCTTTTCATAATTGAATGCTAAAGAAAAAGAAGTCCACGGAGAATGGCGATAATTGGTTGTGGGATTGTGGATTTTGGTATTATTTGATCATTGCCCGGTACAAGTCACTCACTGCTTCAAGCGCGACCGCAAGCCCGCCTAACTGCACTTTTCAAACTGCCGTATCAATAGTGGCCCTTATAAGCGGATAACATCAAGACGATCGATTCCACAAACTTACTGTCTTTAGCAGAATTACCCCCAAAGGACCTAGAATGATATAATGTTAACTGGATTCAAATGGATCCACTAATCCGGACAATGCGATAAAATTGCTCCAGTTGAAGGTGAATTAATTATAAACGGTATACCAGGGTATAATTTTGACATGCCCCTCTAACCCTCCAATTGCCATGACTAAACTTATTGGGCAACAAGTAATATATGTATGTATATCATTACTTGAAGATGAAGGGGAGAAATGTTCGCCTATATGAAACTCTTAATTATACCTCCAAAGCAAGGCCATACGAGATTTGAAATTAAATTTAGCGCAGTGCTTACCGAATTACATGGATATATATGCCGACTTTGCCGGGTTGTTAGAACTTGATGAAGCTAGAAATGTAAAAATTAACTAAGTGACAATATTAACATAACGATGTTTCCTTCTCTTTCAGGGCCTAGCCAAGAGATTTAAGACGCTAAGCCAAATCGAGGATAATGGTAAGTAGCTTGGCGTAACATTTTTAACCGAAATTATGGCATTCTTTATTTGGAAATAGGTTAGCTAACTAAAGTCCCTAGTCCACCAAGCCGACTTTCATGCGATTTTGCGCTGCAGATGACCCTTTTGCACTAAATTCTGTGTGAATCGCATGAGAATCGGCTCAGTGGACCAGGCCCTTACTACGTGATAAAGACTAAATATCATAATCTTAACTTTAATCTGCCATTGTCTTTTATTGACCTTCATGAAATTAATTACTGTGGGTGGTATGGCACGAGGCCTGACTTCCCACAACTTCCTAATATCGTTTAACATTTAATACGAACGTAGCAGTTTTAATGAACATTATCCAAGTCCTAGATGGTGAGATACTTGGGTGAGAGTACTTCGAGTTGCGCTAGAGCAATATTTGGTCCGCGAGATCGCAAGTCAATTTATGCAATGGTCGATTCATTAAGTTTGATTTTCGTATTCTGAAGCGTTTCCACCTTATAGAAGTTGATTTCGTCTGATGTTGATTCGTGCCAACTCTACCGTTTTAATCTCTTTCTTCGTTTTGCTCATGCACTCTGTTCCACTTAACCTGGATTTTTGGGGGGAAATCAGAAAAAGTTCAGATTGATCGAAAGTTCAGCATTAAATAATGGGTATACAGAACTGGGGAAATGGCACAATATTCAGCTTAACCTGACGTTCTGGTTAAGTGCAACTAAGTGCACATGCAAAACGTTTATGCCATGGTAGCCTTTGTTATTTCAGTTTTAGGGAGACTTACTAACCATAATCGTTTGGTTTATCAATATGGTGATGTTTTTTTAAAAAGAATAGTTAGTCTTAAATGGGTCTAAAGTCGTCTAAAGTATTCCAAATACATGATATCTAAACTAAAAAGCTAACGCAACCAACTCTGCTCAATGCGATCCTTGTGTCGACTTCATGAACTATGATAGGCAATTAAATTTATTGCATGCTGCTACTGTTCTCAGTCTCTTGCCTCTGTGATTTACGGGGGCATTTGTTCCGAAATTTGTACAGAATTAATTGTACACAAGAAATCAATCATAAAATATCAGTGATAATTACAACGATGAAAGTCAATGTGTCTTATTTTAATTATAGTCCTAAGTCTATTGAAAGAACTGAATAGACTCGGGATAAAGTCTAATAATTCCTCCGTTCTCAAGATAGTCCCCACAAAAAACGATAGTCAATTTTCAAACCAGGACGAGTTTTATTAAACCTTACTGAGTTGTGTAAATCTAATGCGCCATTGTTTATATTGCCACTCCTTTTTAACATAAACAAGGTGCAGTCTCTCAGAATGTTTGAAATCGGTATATATTTATTTCCCTGGTATACCCAGAATTTCCTTTGCCAACTGATCTGTGTTTGTAGATGTGCAGGATTAACTGCGTGTTTACACCCATTTCGTGCATATATGCATGTATACTTCAGGTGGATCCTGGTTAGACCTTGCGTACATGCGGTTTAACATTGTTCAAAACCTGAATTGCCAAGCATATATCGCTCAGTTATATAATATAAGAGACGTTTTGGAAACAACCTTATGGCTATCTGTGATACCTTTCTCTGACTCAAGGCTTTCTGGGAGACTTTTCTCTGACTCAACCTTTTTCTAAAGAAAACATTTTCCTTTTATAGATTTTGAGTTTAACTATATGCACTCCTCTGTAATATGAGGCAACAGTTAAAGTAGTGATATTTCAATGCCCCCGTTGCATAACAATCTGCGAACTCAATATTAACACTGAAAAAGCTACTCGCAGATTGTTATGCAACGGGGGCAATGTTTGTAATAATCAAATTTTAAAAAAATAATATTCTTTTTTGTGTGGGAGGGGGAGGGGAGGCGGAGTGGGTGGGGAGTGGGAGTGGATGAAGAATATGGTTTAGCCTACTATAGAATAATCCTGTTGTATACACCTGTGATTACTGACTACAATTAAGTGTGTACATACGCTTCCCGCGTTTAAGGTTACTATAGCGTAAAATGTCGCAGGTATAGGGCCACTTCATGGAGAACTGACGTCATCAATCCCAGCGGGGACTAACAGCATGAATGAAATCGAAAGACTTCACTCTGCTTAATGGAGTGCTAAGAGGCCACACTAACACTATAACACTATTCATCATGACTTGTCATATCTTCAATATGGTTTCAGAATAGCCCTTCAAAATGAAATAAAATATGACGTAAAACAATCTAAATGTGCACAGGATCTACATGTTTGTTTGTTTAATAAGTTTTTATTCGGGTTAGATTTTACACTCGTTCAATATCTGAGTGACCTCAAATTTAGAAAAAAAGAATGTTTTGAACTATGATGATACTGAGAAAAATTAAGACTTATTACACGATCAGAATGCAAATGTAAATTATACTTTATGTGTAATATGTAATTTTGAGTAGGTTGGCTGAGGATATTATCTGTATATGATAAAATGCAACTGAATAAACAAATACAAATACAAACAGTATATAAGTCCAATAACGATAAAAATAAACATGATTTTACAAACGTTTCACCATATGAAGGCACAAGTACAATGTCAAAAAAACCACCACCAAACCTCAGTGCTACGTCTGCGAATGAATCTCACTTTGGACAACGAAATAAAAGTCCTCGATTTATACTTGTTGCTTTGGGTTATCACCACTTAAGTTATATCCAGAAGGAAAGCTAGATACAGCGTATTAATGGCTGTTAAAATCTTAAACTATCACTCTTTGGCTCGAATCTTTTAAGACACATTCCCTTGAGAAGTAACAAGTCGAAATACAAATGTATTTCAACAGTAAGACGCTCCCTTTGGGAGGGAGGGAGGGAGGGAGGGAAATGGAGAGGTGGGAAGCACTTCTTAAGAGCCACTTAAAGTTGAAGTTGTCAATTTTACATGAATATATATGTAGCTGAGACTGGAGACCACGTGACTTAGCTGGTGGCGGCTACAAATACAGGGGGCGAGGCTGCGAGTCACCATTGCTGGCGTTCCCAAGCGGCAATACAACTCGCCCATTCATAAACCAGCGAATCCGCACGCGCTCATTCAACGTCGCGTTGTAGCCTATAGTGGTGGTGTAGCTTCACTCAGATCTTGCACTTCATTCAACCAAAGCCGTCCCTTTTTTCTCTCCAGCTTTATTGTACGAAACAAGCAGTTGTAGCGGCAGGCCGCTTCATCAGATACAACTCTGACCAATACTTGAAGTTCAAGCACAAAAACCTTTAACACTTACCTTTTTTCTATTTTGTGGAAATAGAAAAGGGCATAGTTTTGTTTGAATTGGCACGAAGGGATCTATATATAAGAGAGACTTAATATAATATAACCGCAGGTATGGCTCGCGTTTATATTTTGGTGCTATGTGTGACCATTTCTTGGTTTTCTACTAAAGCTGAAGACGAACAGAAGCTTTTCTTCAAATCCCACATACCGGACGCTGTGACGAAGGCCAGGGTAGGACAGAGTTTGGTCTTGGACTGTGAGGCTGGAGGTTCCCCTACCCCGACGATACACTGGCTCTTCAAAGGAAACAGAATCCCACAAGTAAGTGTGAATCTTATTGGACAGATTATAATCATTATTTCCCAACTTCTAAAGTTGACTTTTGCTGGAGTTTGAGTTATTGTCCTTTGAAATAGGGATATACATGTAGATATATTCACATGTCGAAATAACACGACATTTTCTTATTTTAACCATTACTTCTCTTCCTGCCTTGTTGGTTTATAGTTTTCTTTAGTGAATGACTGAATAGATAAAATAGCGGATGGGTAATATATTTAGGATGAATACTCATGTTCTGCAATATAATTAAGAGGTGTATACTGGGCTGGGCTTTATGCAATAACCACAGAAAAACATAGAAGTGTGAGCTACTGAAAAGTGTATTGTAGTCTCTCGAGTCTTGTTTATTGGAGTTGCATCATGGACTGGACATGTCATATTGTCTAGACCCAGTTCATTTTCATCATTTTTATTAGCCCACCTTTTAGACGTTCACCGATTCTGGGTGCGTCATGCATCATTCATGCATCTTTCATGCAGGTCAACCATTGCACGATACACGCGTGCTATTGCATCATCAAAATGTTGAAAACAATTTAAAGGCTGGCAAACATAACACTAGCCGATGGAGCAAAAGCACATGCAATGGCTCGGTGGCTATTGGTGTTCGGACTTTTAGATCTGTGCACTGGGGTTCAAACGGATATAGTTCACTTGTAAAGGAGCCCTTTTCTAAGAAAATGGGATTGCCCAAACCCATGGGGAAACCATAACGATTGTCACATATCACAACCTTATTGTGATACCATAATGTTAAAGATTTCTGCTCCATACAATTTATATCAATTTTATCTGCTTTTACATCAAGTCGAGAGAAAGCAGGATTTTCTACCCAAACATCGGATTTTGGGGATACTAATTGAACGATCAAGGAGGAATCCTTTTATTTGGTGTCAAGTTCTTTTTCGGGCACGCAGCCAAAGTATATTTTTAGTTTTAGTATTTTGACGACTGCGTGTTGGGCTATGGAGTTAACCCACTCCCCTAAATCCTTTTCGCCTGAGGTTTTTTAAATCCGATTGGCATTAAAACAAATGCTTGGCTGTGTGGGCAGGTATATTCAATGGTGACCACTCCTTTTTATGGCCCATATTTGTATACCCATTCACATCGTTCCCCGGATCAAAGAAAAGTTATGTCAGGCGGATGAAAAGGGATCTACGCAAGTATACCCAATCTTCACGGTATATGCATATGGGTTATATGGCCTTTGCACAACCGGAACTACGATTGTACTTGCCATTTAATTGATAGGGTGGATAAGCAATCAGGATGAAAAGGAAACATCGATCTCTGGCTTTTATGAAGATGTGATTCCATCCGCATCCGAAATGGTTGCAATGATATATCTATATATGTGTCTGTGTATTCGATAATTGTTAAGGCTACATACAGTAATACCGATCGACCTATTGATGTATCATATTCAGTGAAAGCTTAAAGAATACATTTTTAGAAGTTAAAATGAATACTGTGTATTCTGATAATTGTTAAGGCTACATGTATATAACGATCGACCTATTGGTGTATCATATTCAGTGAAAAGCTTAAAGAATACATTTTTAGAAGTTAAAATGAATAATGCTTGTTCTTGGCACTGAAACTCAAAGTATGGAAACAGGAAGGTGGTGATGTCTGTTCCATTTAAGTAGTTTAGCAACTGGCACAGAAACTCCCTTAAAGTGTATACTGCCGTCCCTGAGTTGTTAGCAAGATGTTGATTATCATTAGAATTCGGATCAATTATCTAATTGAGTGAAACACCTAAGTCCCACCTAATGGGAACATATGAAGGCAGATTTGAGTCTGCACTTTAACAGCTATAGACGCTTGGCGAAGGTACCAGGTAATTCTAAATTCGCGTTCGCAATCAAGATTCGATGTGTGGCTCTTGATTCAATAGCATTTTTTTATCGATAAATAGTTTGAAGAATGTATCTCTTAACTTGACATTTTATTTTCATCTCTACCATTTAAATAAATGCCGCCATTAATTCTTTCTAAGGCCTAACACGAGTAATCGCCATGTGTTTAATAATTATGTTACTGTTGGTGGGCAAAGACTAAGCGGTGGTTTACATACATCCATTAGCCAACGCTCTGGCTCCTGCAATCATCTTGATAGCTTGGAACTATATACGCCTGACTGGTAGCGACATTTAAGCGAAGTCACTCTGACGGAGGTCCTCCGTTTAATGCCGTATGGTTAAATGAATTCATTAACCTGGTCCATTACTGGACAGGTGTGTATGCTAAACCCTCCAGAAAGTACAATTACTCGGGTCTGCCCACATACCCCAATGCCTCGCCATATATGTAGAGAGAGAGAGATTATATACATTTATAGTCACTCCTGCATATAGGTGGTGATGCTTCGGGTATATTGGTGTTACGTCAATTGCTGTGACTGGGAGGGGTTATTAATTGATTCCCTGCCATTATGGTGATGGCAGGATTACAATGGGAATAGTTTAGGACGCGCAGGGCATTGCCCTTTGAGCACGCATTCGTGTTATACAATTTTTTTTTTATTAAAGTCATGGAACGATCGACCAATTATGCAAAAGAAAGTTTTAGATGTCAACCCTATGGAAACAATGAGCTGGTTGTTTCGTGTGTCTACATTACTTCATATATATTCTAGAGAAACCAAAGTTGTTTTAACGCCTTTTGCATACATTATCAGTCAGTTAGTTTCATGTCACCTATCAGGACATCAATTTTAATGCGCGTGCAGTTCTTCCTGCACGAAGGTGAAATGTGATCAGATGACGGACGTTGCGTTGTGTAGGTGTCGAAGAGAGCATTCCCACTAAACAATTATATCTAACACCGTTATCCTGGCTGTCATTGATCAGCTCTCGTCAAAAAGATGAATACGTACTTCAATTAGCTAGGCCTTCATTATACTATTGCTCCCTCTTATACATCACAACATGCCAATCTCGTGTACAACACTCGAATGATTTGAGTTACGGCAGGTTACACAACATACAACAATGTATGTATACATACATGTGTATAGATAATCACTTGAGGCAGATCCCAATAATTTGCTATTCATCAGTTCCAATAGGGGATTTGCATGTCCCACGGCGCAATGTTTAAGGCCGGGATGAATTAATTCTAAACTGACATACACAATGACATGTTTAGCAATACATTCATCAAAATTAACAACAACATTTTCACCGAGAGTATACATACATGTGTATAGATCGTGCATAAATGATTCATGACATTGAAATGCATGATGGGGAAGACGTAGACCTGTGTAAGCATACTATATCACACACATGGATATTAACATTGGAGCAATGGTAACTATTCCATGCTGAATGTTTTCCATGGATTTTTTAAATTCAAGATGGAGGCTATGCAAGTCCACTATTGATCGATTCATTGGACGCTAATGAGCTAAAGGCAAATACGTGTAATTCAATATGCATCGCTAAATATAAATAGAAGCGATACATTTCCTGGCTACACTGTTTCACAGGATAGCTTCCCCCTGGAGAGATCGTATGAATATGATCTTGTCGTAGGTGTGAAATGATCCCCATTACTAACGTTTCCCAGATTTTTCGGATTGACCTGCTCACCTGTTCTATAATTATATATACCGTGGTAAAATATGAATAGGCGTTCAAAAGTTGACATCAGCTTTTGTGTGGTCTTTTCGCGCGTTGTGACAATTGTTGGGAATTTGGGAACAATGCGACACGCGACACGCGATTCCAAGAACAAGAAGTGTTTACCGATGGAAGATGTGAGTGCGACAAGCACAGCTTTGACGCATTTTGCTTTTCATGCTCCATTCGATATTCACTTGGAGATTTGTTCCGAATGGGTCTGACTGTGGCCTTTCGCCATTAGAAATTACTCATGTTACAAACTTGACATAATTATGGCGCATTATTCAATTTTATCCACAATACTAGGTATATTCATGAATATATTATGTGGGTTAAAACGGAGTTACTGACATATGTCTTATATTTCGCCAAATGAGTTGCATCGGGTCAATAATTATCTCAAAGGGGAAAAAGAGATTTGGGAAAACCTATACAGAATTATTAAATGGATTCACGAGGAGCACCCGATAACTTCATCATATATCCGTATATATCCAATATCGGTTTGCTAATGCTCTAAATGCTAAGGATAAAGTTTCGGTGTTATGTGCTCATCCTCTGACTTACAAATAAGGCGGTTGGATATAGTCATGTTTCAATTATATAAATCATGAGAAAAGACATCTTACTTCACCCATACTTCTTACATACAAATATATAAGATATGTTGTGAAGTATACTGCTTCCCGATTGAGGGTTTTTATCTATCATTTTCCAGCACCAAGAGAATAATATATTCCGAATTTACCTATCGTTATCTCTTCGTTTTCAAATTGTCTTCAGGTCAGGAATTCGAGCAAGATTCCAGACATGCTCGCACTGAGTGGACATTATGAACATTTAATAAGATGTAATGAATAAAATATCACTTTGAGCACGTTTGGCCAATGAATGAGATGATAATGGTCAACGTTTGCGAAGTTTGATATAACTTGAACATTGACAACGCCTGGCAGTAAATGAGTAAATGCCAACCATGCAATAAACAATTTTTTCCGCATTGCAGGGTGTTAGAGGCAGCAGGTACGCACTCTTGGACGACGAGGTATCCTACGAGAATACGCCTAATAATGCACATATGCAAACTCTAAAACTTGGATCCACGAAGTCCAGACTTTTCATTGACTGCATTTCCCCAGCCGATGTTGGCCAGTACACTTGCGTAGCTGATACACCTCACAGACGGATTTCCACAGACACAATGGTTTCCATAGGTTAGTACAGATCCACACACATCTATATTCACCAATAAACCCAACTCATTTTGATTAACACTCAACTAAATAATAAGAAATATCACATTGTGAAATTTTTGTCAATAAAATGTATTTCAAAAAAAATAAAAAAATATATATAAATTGGCCTTATTCGTATCACAAAGCCAATGAGTATTAGGGGGCCCACACTGACGGCGATGGGCTTCGTGATAAGCTTTGCAATAAGGTTTGCGATTAAATGGAACATTTTCTATCACAAACATAATCCTGTCGCAGCAGTTTGGGCTACTTCCCGATAGGTTTTGCGATGGGTTTTGCCACGGAAAAAGTCGCAGAGTTTATCACAAAATTATTTGACATGTTTAATATTTGTTTGCGATATGAAGTCTATCGGGAGAAATTAACATGCTTTGTGATTGATCGCAAAAGTGTGTTCCGCTTTGCGATGGGTTTTGTGATAGCCTTTTGCGATATAGAACTCAAAATCGTCTGCTAAAGTCAGGTATATCGCAAAACTCTGTCTCAAACCATATCATAACAAATATCTATTTGCGATGCACTTTTGTGATAATTTATTTCCATACTCATTGCAAAGGTTATATATATATAATCACCAAATTCTATCACAAAGCCCATCGCCGTTATTGTGGGCCCCCATTATATTTTGTCATCTGTGTTTCTTTCAGAATCTGTGCTCTCAGAAAATATTATGGATTCCTGCCTTATGAAGCGACTTGAAGCAGGTAAGGAGTTTATAAATGCAAATCATACTCATCACTCTTTGATAAAACGCATGGTGCGTCCCCAGTGCCAATGGAGTCGAGCTCACTGGTACCTGTTATATGTCAGTTATCTCTTAATGGGAAAGTGATATGAGATAATTGATATTTATCATACTATTATACTCTTATCAAAACGAACAAGACAGCTGGCTCAGCTTCTGGGGGGATACATATAATATATGTATACAGACTTTAAAGCTGTGCACTCAGTTAATATCGATCAAAAACTAAATATTTTCATCTAAAAGTCATTTTGAAGGATTTTTTCCGGTTGTCTAGCTTTAACTTGATATCAATGGTATTATTGTCACGCAATTTACAGTGAGCTAATTAAGTATGAACCTACACGTGTGCATTTCGAACCACAGGGCCAATACAGTCGTTTGCTTGTCCAGATGCCTAATGCTGCCAAGAATTCAAGATAATCTGGATAATTTTCAAAAGCCTGGTTTAAAGACAGAATTCCATACGCAGCACTCTATTTATCATATTATGCACCTTTTAGATTTGTATGAACACCGAACAAATTCTATAGGTTAAAGCTACATTCTCAACTTTTACGACAAAAAGAATCTCATCATTTTTACTCGTATTATTATGATTTATATCGATGAATTTATCAGTATTACGCCGCTGTTTTGTGTTTATACAAGAATTTGAAGTCGAATTAGTATTATGCGTGTGTATTTTATACATATCATGGTTTGTTTTTATCTTACCATTCGTTCATTATACATTATATATTTTAATCAAATAGGTCATCCTGCTAGAATACACATGTGGACATCTCAACGACTCGAATTCGAGGGCGCCGACGTTCAACTCTTCTGCCGAGGAGGTGGAAATCCAGCACCCTCCATCACCTGGTATGACCGGAATGGCCAGTTGATCGGAGATAGTGATAAACAGTACACAGTACGTATTCCTGTCATATTGTAATACTTTTATTCCTGGAAGGGGCTACTGATATGATGTTTACTGCAGAGATGTTGCTTTCATTGCAATGGGATTGTATGCGTCTCCTTGATCTATGAAAGTGTCCTTAATAATGTTTAGACATTCTCCACCATAGACACAATTTGTTGTGTATTATCACTACTATGTATTATATATATAGGGATAGCTTGGCTATTGTGTAAACTTATATATGATGTTTCAAACAAGACGTTCTCAATAAAATAAAATCGATAATCAATCAATCTATTTATTTACACAACTTTAAATTGCATATTCTAACATGCATTCTGATTGCTTTTGAACAACAATGTTACAGAGATATACATCTTGGTATTTCCTTTCAGAAATTAAGCAATGGCGATCTATTAATCAAATCTGTCAACTGGGAAACCAACATGGGACAGTACAAGTGTGTAGTGGAAAACAGCAAAGGACGCGACGAAGTGAAAACCTTCCTCTACCCGGTCAGTGAGGGCCAATATTAGGCCTATAGGTGAACAGAGTCTCAGACTCGATAACACAACTCAGATAAAAAAACAAGTAGGTCCAGTAAAAGCTGTTTCCATATTAGCATGAGGTGGATGGCGATACTTGTAGAGCACGAGGAATATAGTGGTAATGGGTTCGTTGTACTTCTCCCTTTCCCTCTAGGATTATGCCTGTTCATACCTGCACCACTTTTCCACCTATGATAGCTCGCATGTGAAAAGAGCAAGATTATATATAGAAATTACATACCCTATGGTTTGTTCATGATGTCGGGAAATGTTCGGTTTATTTGTATGCCAATTAGTCAGAAATTAGTTTTATTTGTCAACCCACAACTTTTATTTATATTTATAATCAGCAAGACTATTCTGATTTAGAGAGATATCTAGGCATGCTAGTATACAGAGGCTAAAAACACACAGGCCTAGTCTTTTGCATGTGCACAGATTTGGAAATCAAATTGGCATTAGTATTCCTATATCATCCGAAAATACCATCCCCCTGTCAACTTGGAGCACCGGAGAAATGTCCCTCTCCACATTAATATCAGATACCACACTATCAAACCATTATATACTACTGTTGATTGTATTGTTTGGTATACGTTATGATATCATTAATCTGCACGATATAGATTCAGATTCAAGTACAAGGGAGCATCAGGCGGATTGCTGAACAATATCAATATATAAATAGACCTAGTTATATAAACATGTATAAAACATATGATATGGACACCCACGCATTTTCTGTCACAAAAGCCTGGGGATTGGTATTGAAATTGGCTTTGGGAAGGCTGTGGATGGGGTAAATAGAAATAGCATACTTTGTCCAATCGTCTATATACAATTCCCTTGCGCACCATTGGGAAATACTAAGAAAGTTGCTGTAAAAGATTAGATGCTCACCTCATATTTTTCATTAGATTGTCTCCGTCCAGTTTAATATCCCTAAAGAATTATTGTACTTCCCCCTGAATAATTCTCCCGTGGTCTTTAGTCTAACAGCAATTACGTTGCGTGTAACGAGTTCTGTGGAAGTACTTTCTGTCGTTTGGTATAAGATATTAGCGACATGTATCGGCCAGACGGTTTGAGGGCTGATTGATTGGTGCTTCGAGACAGCTACTCCCACGCATTGATAACAAAATGAGCACTTTCTATTCCTAATTCTGACCACATTAAAAATGATCTAGCTGAGTAATATTTAGCTTCGCTGGAGGGATAGGGAATTCCATATATGTCAGATTCTTATTATGATCATACAACTAACTGCATCCCACCATTTTTTAAATTCTTTTTAACGAATTTTGTGACACTGGTCACTGCTTAATGCGACTCGGGTCCATTCATTCCATAATGTATAACTATTACATGTCCTTCAACGTTGTGTCCCCACGCACTGATCTATCGTGCATAATAAATACTGGTTAAAGCTGGGTAAAGAGATGTTTGTGTTAATATGAGCCCTATATATGAGGTTTGATGAGTGTTTTTGTTGAATGCATCAACCTTGGCACAAACTGTTTATGGAATGTATCTGTTTTACTGATAGATATGTGAGTTCGTGATTTCGTGTTGCACTTCTATAAATTAAAGAATTTTGGTTCTGTCATACGATACATGTCCCAACAATAGATAGTCCATGACCATTGTGCATCAGTCGAGTCTGTATTCAAGAGAATACATCAACATTACTCCACAATCCTGTGATCTGAGTATCATTTCGATTGCATCTCCTTTACCTTTTACTGCATCTCCTGATTACATTACCTTTTAATGGCTTTGTAGGATTTATTTATAGGCATTAGATTAAGAAAATGCTAGACGTTAGACCAAGAAATTGCTTTTTGAAATTAATTTCATTTGATATCATGCTTATCAGCATCAATGAATATCACCAATAATTATAACTATTTAGAATAAATATACCAGCAATTATACTAATTTATTCGACGAAGACCTGCCATATAAGCTTATCTAATCCTGGTAAAAAAAGTTCCAATGACTCCAAAAACGAATGAGCATTCAGTAATCTATAAATGACATCAATTTCTCCCATAATGTGAACATTAACAACACTTTTAATACACAGAAAATAATAGAATGAGAAATCAGCCCCCAAAAGATACATTGTCAATTTTCTCTCTACCCTACCGATATCTACAACTTTTTCCTTTCCTTTTTCAGACTATACCTTGAAAGATGACACGCAGGGGACGGGGAAAGCCACACATGCGTACTCCGTGTGTATATCTGGAGAAACGAATCTCTATTGTAGACGTTGACGAAAATACATTTGATAACGCAGTTTAAATACATCCGTATTCAGCCGATTCCCCCACAGTCTGCGGAAGTACCAACATACACATATATATAAACTTTAAAACAAATTTCACTCCCGCGCTGGCAGCTAAGCATCTTCGGAGTGTCAATGAGGGTTAGGCTGAGAGATGACATTTTTAATGAGCCAAACTCGTGGAAAGGTTTAATCAACTATTGTTCATACCACTTAACATGCAACTCAAGTATCATTATTATACCGCATTGTATAATTTGTTTATCATTCCGGATGAAATTTAGGATGCTCATTTTTTCTCGTTTTGAATAATTTTATTTGGACTCAATTTAGGAATTCATCTATATATATACTCTTGAGATCCAATGAACAGTTAGAAAAAAACATAATACAAATACTCATGCTCTGTTGATTGTAAGAAAATTCTAACCACCGTACCAAAGACTTGATAATCATGTTGAAAGATCTCTGCATAGGATGTGAGAAATGGAGAAGGTTATATTATATATATTATATACAGATCTTTCTGCTTTAGGAATGGAAGGAAAAATTTTCTTTGTACCTGTTGTGTTTATTCAAATGTGACTAACACCATCCATCTTTTGGATAAGATTTTTCAAGTATTGATTCCATGATAGTTATAATGTAATATCTAAGGTCCACTGCCTTTAATGCGATTGTTTTATGCTCCTATAGAAAGTATAGGAATGTTTCCAAAATGGTTGTTTGTGTGCCTGTATATTTTGTTAAAATTGATCCGAATACATGTAATTTAAGACTGCGGCATAATTTGAATTTTGCATATTAGAGACAGTTACGATGTACTTATTTGTTTTCTAGTTTTAAAGGAAGAAATCTAAGGTGCATATCGTATTCGTAAAACAAATGGATGAATCTAAAGGATTTTAATGGGGTTGATCCGCCCACAACGCCACGTACAAAAAAATCAAAAAAGTCCTTTAAAATTAGGAAATAATTGCTACCCAGGATCCACTTGCACCGACACTTGTACGCACAAGGTATGACACCAGCACTCGCCACTGTTTCCCATTTCCCACTGCCGAACCACAGCGTGGGTGCCATAGGGATAGAATAGAATACAGCAACACACTAACCAACATATCTGATGAGGCCCAATAGAATAGAATATCAGTTTCTATCCCCCCCCCCACCTCTATGCAGTTTCTATCCCCCCTCCCTCCCTCTATGCAGTTTCTATCCCCCCCTCCCTCCCCCTATGCAGTTTCTATCCCTCCCCCGACCACCTTCTTTTTTAAAAAAAATCTCCATTCCCTTCCTTCCCTTCAAATTATAGAGAGCTGCAGGATCCATTGATCCTGGTCTTGGTACTAGACCAATAGATTGCACGGAATATGTATACGTACCAATTGTCAGACGACACGTATGAAAGTACGTATAGGAAGACCAGGCCCTTTGTTAAGCATAATCCCTTCCATTGGTGTCATACTGCGGTCGTACAGGTTATAGGTGCAGTTCACCTCGTTCACCTTATTACTACAGTACATGTACTTAATCTAATATAGCCAGATCTTCCTGTGGTTTAAGTAGTATATATATAATATAATGATGGAAGACTAGCCGTTTTTGAGAATATGTTTGATATTCTATAGATAAATATAATACTATTTATTATACTAATCTTATAGGGATGATCGTCATCTAGGCATATTTGTGCATTAATTTATTGGATAAATGTATGATTATTTATGGTTCGGAAGAAGACTACTTATTTTAGTACGATTAATGTAGACCTTCGCCGAAAGTCTTGCATAAACCTATTTATTGTGTAGGCGATAAGAATGCCTTATTGAGTACATACAACGGGATGCCTGTAAGTATTGAGTGTTGATCAAAATGGGTTTAGTACCCTTTTAACTATATTGTGTTGGTGCCACATTACCTCCTAGAGAGGACATCTCCTTATGTATCTCCCTAATACAGACGCACCGCAAATTGTTAAGAGATTTATGCAGATATATACAAATGTGAGTAGCACTATCGTCTACTATTTCACGTACAGAATGATGCTAATCATTTCATTAATTAGTAATATAGATCTCAATAATGACTAAGCTTTCGTAAATAAAGGAATATATGGCATTGCATGGACAAGACAAGTATTTATTGCGCAAGGAAATAACCAAATATCATTTGTTCATTTTTCCATTATATTTCTATAATATCGTCCGTCATCCCCAAAATACTATAATAAACATATTCTACATGAGACATTTTTATCACCATCCTGCTGAATACCGTATATTTTTATGAGTTGTCCAAATAAATGTTATATTCATAACTTATATACAATCCATCCATGTATCCATAATGAATTGTTCTTTTATCAAACTCTTTCGATTGCGACATTTTAATGGAAAAATAAAACATAGAAAGAAAGACATAAAGAGACGGCAAGTTTCTTGATAGAGGGATCGCTGAAAAGTAATTACTCGGAAATATCGCTGCGAAAACTATGCGAAAATTATAGAAGACCAACGTGCAACATGCAGTAAGATGGGGATATCTTATCCCCCACCCCCACCCCACGCATTCATTGTTGTCGTCCTACAAATTCTAGCCTTCGCTTCAGCGTCGATATATATCTCAGACTTCAATTCCGTATGCCCCATCCTTATATAATTATTCTGACCAAAATTGAAACTACGTTATATATAATCCTTATTTAATATACGAATAAAGCAATAATTTTATGCAGAATCCTCTAGCATGGCTACCGTTTATTCACCCAAAACACAATAAATAGCAAACGGTGCCGATGCTATTCCAAAATAATCATCATAGAAAGAAACATACATAAAGACGTTGAAGAGTCAGGAGAACAATTGAAAAAGCCTCCTCGAAATTTAAGTTCCTATAGCCTACAGTAAAGTAGTGATTAATGGAAATATTTTCGCGGAGAAGAGAATTCGCGGTGCGTGCCAGACACAATTTCGCGGTAATTTAGCCCGCGAAAATTGTTAGTAGTATCATGTTCACTTCGTTTCAAAATTCGCCTGCGGAAGATCCCCAGATACCGGTACTTGTAATTTAGTATGGTGTTGAATCGCTAGATGTCACCAACAGTCGGTTCGACCACGCAATGCACTCCATCTATAGCTATGACGGAAGCTACAAAAAGCTCTTATAATTTTACTCAACATAGCTACAAGAAAGGAACGCCCACACAGCTGGTTACGTTAGGAATATTTTTTTCAAATTGGAAAAATGGTGCGAAAATTGGTTTTTAAAGCATTAGATTATGAATTTACTTTAAAATATAGTCACGATTTCTGGTATAATATGTCTTACAAATACCTCGATTATGCGTGGTCATTACATCTATAATGGATATTTTATCAAAATTGGATGATGCGAAAATCGCTTTTTGAAATATTAAATTGTTCAAAGGTAATTGAGAGTGGGTGTAATGTTTAAGTAGCCACTTGTGGCTATACCAACGTCCTCTAACGTAACGAATTACCATAATACTGGGAATTGATGCGCAACAATATATCATCTAATTTTCCTTTCCGACACGGAGATAGATCATTTATATTCAATAAACTATCTTGAGTTTGAGATATGGTACACATAAATTTAAAAATATAACACTAACACTATATCAACATGAGTTCCCGCATGGTTCCCAAAATATCTATTTCATGGAAATAGGATAACAAAAAGCTGAGATGCAACAAAAAGTATTTATATTTTGAATGGTGCTTAGAAGCTGCCCAAACAAAGAATAATGCTGGCGAGGTTACGTGTATATGAGTTGGAAATAAACTAAAGATACGTACATGTGAGTTGATTGATTGACTTGTTTGAGATATTTACAAAACGCCTATAGACCAAAATCATTCTATCACATGCCACGCCTCTAAAATTATTTCCCTTGATTCTCGATGCCATATCGAAAACTATTTCCCCCTAATGACTCACACATCGGTGCCTTCCCGGGTGCCTTCTGACCTTTGTTCTTATGAGAGTGGGCTCAAACATCTTTGTTTTTCTGAGTGTGGGCCTCAACCACAGGCTCTTGTACAATGCCATGTAGCACCAACGGTCACCGTAGTTACATTTATATCTCCACCACTGGCCACGGTGACGTCACCGAACCGGTGCGTCGTTCTCCCGTCCATGCGTCACACGCATCACCGCAGACAGGATCAAAAACAAACTTTAGACTTTGAAATGATTTCACTTTTAATCTTACAACCATGCAATTATTCAATCAACTTAAAATGTTGCCTACGTTAGCTTTATACTGAAGGGGAGCTCGAAGTTGCTGCTTCCAAAATGCTGAGTATATATGGCAGAGTATAATATCAAGATTTCCCAAGTTGGCATAAAACTGACGTTAAAAATCTTTACAGGATAACACATTTTTTGTTGAATCCTACCTTACGAAGTCAGATGTATCCGATCAAACATGTATTCTTTATGTAATGTGATTACTTAAAATTTGACTCGCAAAACCCTTCACTTCTTTACACAATGTACACACTATGCAATCCTAGGGTGATATTCTATGACTCAGATATTCGTATACTCCCGTCTTTACTCTAGAGCAGTCGAAAACCTACGGACTAGAGTTAGAAATACAAACTGCTGACATGACCTTCCCTCGCGTGGGTTTCCTCATAAGGGCAGGAACAAAGGGCGTACATTTTATTATACGATAATGGGAGGAGTCCCAGTCACGAGGTGGTACATTATAGCTACACGTCGGCTTAGATAGATGTAAATTACATATATATCTAGATTAGGGTTAGATCACGCGATGGGGGTTCAAATAATAAAAAGACGTGGACCTGGTTCAGGTCTGGTCATTGGAGACCCCTGGTGGATATCTGCCCTCACTCTACCCTTCTCACAATCCTCTCACAACCCTCACTCCTGCTTCTATAATCCGTTCAACAATGAAGACATATTTGAGGAATACAATTTCATGGAGTATGCTACAGGTGATCACCCCCAATTTTGCGTTCAACCACTTTCTTCCCTATCATATAGAATGGGGGACTTAAGTTTAGGCCCAGGGTTAAGAGAGTCCCCCCAAACTGAGGAAAAGCCTCTCGCTCCAAACGGCAAAATGCCATTAGACTCCTATTAGGATGCTTACTCCAGGGCCGGAAAGCCATTAGCGCAGTAGGCGTTCACTCACTGACATACCATTCCTCTAGATCTATGTATTCTAAGAGGCTGTGAGCCTAGTCTGACTTGATAGTATCAGCACCTGACGAAGCCCCAGATAAGGGCAAAAGCTTGTGTATAAATAAAGTATAAAGACCCTCAACACTGGGTTTTACTTCCACTCTACCAAGGAACCATCTATTAAATCATCCGGCCCCCTTAGCATAATACGATCTATCCCCACCTTCATGACTTGATAGTAATATTCGCTTTAATAGACCACACAATTATGACAAATTAAAATTAAAGATACCAGTGGCCGAATTACCACGTATTATAACGTAACAGATTCGTATTTAAACTTATATTACAAATTAAGGTTGAAAAGGTAAGGCTACGAAAAATGATAAACATAAAAGTTACACAATAATCGAATATTAAAAATGTACACCCGTAATTAATCAGAAAGGGGAAGGTCATATTATGTAACAAAATATAAAAAGGTGTCACTTGAATTGTTTTGAGGGAAGTAAGTTCCTAAAGCGGATTATCTGGACGCTGGACACGCTGCGCGGTTAGCGCGGTGAATTTTAACGCGCCGCCCCGGCTCCCGCGCGGCAAAAGTATGATGGCTGCCGTGGTGAGTGCAGCCGGCACTTCGACCTAAGAGTCCTTGTTCAGCGTTAATGCTCGCGCGTGAGGTCTTCTGCCTATGGAAATTGATAGAAATAAAGATGCCTAATGTCCGATATAACGTGTTGGTCTTATTAGTAACATACATTTACATAATCAGGTATAATATTATGAAATATTACGTAATAAGAGTATTTCAAGGTTAGCATGGGGTTGCAGAAAACTCTGAATCATGCCGCGTCTTAATTAAGAAAACACTTTTTACACAAAATCGTAGGACAGAATCGGAGACAAAATCTTGCCTTATGTGGGCTAGGTTAAGATAGTGATACCCTAGACAGAGTTTCCGTCCCCGTATCCTCCCGCACCCCCGGAGCGGGGATGGACAGTTAACCCTCATAAAATCATAGGGCTTTGGCCCGCAGGGTCAACATGGCTACATGCATGAGGAGGCGGCCATGCATTGCCTCCGTTCAGCAGACTAAAACGTGGATTAAAAGGGTACGGCATGGACGGACACAGTAAATTAAGCGCATTTCACTTTTATTGATATATTAAAGACTCGCTGAAGGTGTGGGCGTGCTCCGTCCGGATCCAAACATGTCCTGGGTGATTAGCTTGTAAAATGATAGGCGTCGCTGGGAAGTCGAGGCCATAACATAGGCTAGTGATACCCTTGCTAGGCTATTTATAGGGTAAAAAAGCAGTAATATATACAGGAATAATGGCAGCTGTGGTGCATGGTTGCGGTGACTTTAGTAATTGTAGATAGAAAAGTAATTCGATTTTGAGTTAAAGTGTCAGTCAACGGGTTCATGGTCACTTTTAGGACAACAAACTTCATGGAGCCATACATACAACACCCAAGTCTCAGGGTTTTTTCCTCCATTTATGTCTAACTTATAGTCACTTACAGGGGCGAATTGAGAAAGCTTACTTGAAAAGGTCTGTTTAGCACAAGAGGGCAGTGAGAGTGCTGTGTGACGTCACAAAGGCTCGCCAGAAATGAACATAATAGCCCTAACCCCCCCCCCCCCCCCTTCAATCTCCCGGCAATTGAAACAGTTTTGACCAGAGAACTATACCTGTAACACAGTTTGTTTGTTTTGGTCTCACACCTGTGCTAGTAAAACTCCTTCTGCCCAGCCCACCCTCCTTCTTTCTATAGCAGCAATTATGAGACTTGTTTATTATGTTCATTGCATGTTCATTTCAAGATTGGGGAAACTTTGTGACGTAGGCAAACAGTGGCGTTTTGAATGGAGTGTTAAACTGTGGAACTACTTTTTTCCTTCTTCAACTTGGTAAAACTCACTAAATGTTAGGTTGAATTAAGTAAAACCGGGGCGGTTACATTTCAATAATAGCAAAGAAATTGATTTTCTCATAATATTTTGGGGTTTACTGACACTTTAAGCTCTAAGCAGTTAAATTGTCTCTAAGGTATACATGAGCAAGTTTTGAATTGTCTTTGCTCTAGCATGACAGGAGGTTATTATTGTGCTGTTATATCACAAGTTTGGGTGCCATCATATAGAAATGAGTCATATCTGCCTATGTGTACGTAGACGTATCACACATATGTAGTGTTGCCTGAATGTGTACCAACTTTCCATATACTACTCACTTGGACGGTGCTGCATGCAGATGCCTTGCTATCAAGCTCACCGCGAGGATCGCTTCTTGGTGCAACCATGTCTACCACTAGTTGGAGCTCCACTACGATGTACCATCTTATATTACTGTTCTCTATTAGTCTACTATGTACTCTTCACCTTTCCCTTATACACATTATTACGTACTATTTATCATTAGAATATGTTTGGGCCTTTGTGAACCCCATATACCGGTCACTAATAATTGACCAACGACCTGCCTGTGATTGGTTGGAGGTAGAGAAGCAATAGTGACCAATTTGCTAAAACAGGTAAACGTATGGACATTGTCAATCAAAATGTGACGGGACCACTTCAATCATGTTAAATGTTAAAGTTTCCTTTCCATCCATATTTCCATGTATATTAAAAACGATTTAACATTAAAACTTATCCATAATAGGCATATGTTCAATCAGGCATAACTGGGTCTCCCTCTATTTAGTAGGTAATCTAAGAAGTAGACGACTCAGTATTCCTCGGATTTAGGGCATTATAATTATGGATTTGGCCCCTGTTTTAGTCGAGTGCCTAATTCAAGCCAACCCCATGGCAGGAAGGGGAGAGTGTATCCTATGTTATATGTCTCCATCCTAATCAAGCCTGTCATAACAAATGGTTTGGTTTCATTCTGAAATCACATCTCTTAAGCTTTCCCTCTCCTGAGATTTCCATTTTCTTAATTTGTTATAAATTGATGTTCCATAATGTTGCTGGAATTCATTCATGAAGAGTAAAAAGCCAAAATAAAAGCGTTATATCTCATTTATACATACTCCCATTGAAATACTACAACTGTGAATGTGTTGCTCTTGAATATATGCTCGTATTTCTTCTTTACACAAGTTGGCAAGAAAAAGGAAATATACATCAGAAAGGGAATCAACCATCCCCCAAACTGTAATAATGATAAATAAACGAATGAATGAATAGATGAATACACTTAATTGCATTCTCACCAGCAACTATGACGCTTCTTCGCACCATAAACCAGAATTCTATATGCAGAAAATTAGAAGTCAAGAGAACATTAGAAAATATTGTCAAATCAAACATAGAACAAACACGATATAAAAAAATAATAACATTATATTATATATGTTGACCTGTCTCTGCTCACACTTATTATATTTGTATATGACGCCAGGGATTGTATTTTATCTCCACCTACATATCCCTATATATGTTATGTTCTCTTTTATTTTATCAGTAATGAATACATGTCGAAGTAAGTTTTTCATATTATTAGATCAGCATGAACCGAAAATAATGTATTTGTCCATAGTGTTTATCACTGAATACAACTCTTTAAATACAAAAATACACTGGAAGCTGTATTATGTTAATGTCCCATTGTATTTATGTGCGTTCGAGCTTAAATTGTTTTATTACTTTGATCGATTGTCTTACATACATTAATACAAATGTGACGATGACGATGTGACTCCCTTGAATGTTACCATGTAACTGAAAAACGTTACGTTCTTCAGACGTAGGTTACCAAGACCTCCTTAGTCCCTTGGAGATGTCATGGTGGCATAACAAGGGGTGCGCTAGTTGCTAGGAAAATATCCCAAACGTTTTAATCTCAATATTGATACACAATTTTATGAAATTAAAAAGGAAAACTGATGTCTGTATCCTCAAACTTTCCCAGATGAGAATAAATGATTATTGACACTGATAAAAGGTTCTTTCTTCCCAATGAAAATATTATTGGTTTGGCACTACATGGTTTCACTAATAATAGCTCGTCAGGCCATCGGCATCAAATGATGTTGACCGGTTTTTTTAAATTGTATTGTTTAAAAATATAAATATATTTTCTAAGTTTATTTCTACCGGAATAGGGGTAGAGATAGAGCAGCAATATAATCCCAATGCTACAAGCAGTATGATATGTATTGCTCTTTACCATTCACAATGAAAAAAATATATACATTAATACAGTATTTGATTGTATTTAATGAACATGGTCAGTGAATATGTTATCCGATTTCGTAAGAGGACTGAATCTGTGGCAATGCCCCCCATGATGACATGATCCGGGTTACTGCACCAGATCAGTGACATGAACCTTTATTATTAGTTAACCAGTAATTCGAGATCAGCCCCCCATGCTGAGACAACTCCCTACATTAACAGAGTAATTATCTAATAAAGTGTCCCCGCTCCCCCGACACTTACATACATATATGTATATACAAACATCATTTTACTAAACATACAAGTATCTTTGCCAAGACAATAGCGACCTCAGTCGCATAGGTATATATTTGCTCTGTGTTCTTCTCAACCATGTCACGATTAGATGAAGGCTAGCGTCTGCCTACCAGTGTCCCCGCTGCTTCAGCAAGCAACTGTGGTACATTAATTTCTGGTTCGTATTTCCCATACCACCCACATATGTCGCCCTCATCAGGCAATCTTGGATCCGTGCCTAGGATGACATCCATCAGTACATTTACAGCAGAGGGAATCGTATAATGTGATTGGAAATCCTCGTTTGTCAGCAGCTTTAAACGGTTTTGTAGACGTCATCATCCAATTTTATTATTTTTAAACATCGTAATCATCTTTCCACTACTTTTTGATATTTTATTTAAATGTTTTCTTCGAATAAGCGCATATCTAGAATGACTAATTGGTATATTAAGTTATGTGGGTGTGGTTATGTGCATCTCTAGAATGTGTAACGTGAGTATATTAAGGTCTGTGGGTGTGGTTATACCATATAGAATTGATTAGGTTAATTAATCGTGTTATTCAGAATTAAGGAGGCTCATCATCAGGCAGCAGCGGAAAACCACAGAGGTTATGAAGTAAATTAAAATGTGAACCTGATTTTACTGTTAACCAAACCTGAATAAAGAATTTGAACCCCAAAATTATGCTGAGAGGGCATAAGGTCATTATCCATTGGCCAAATCATAACTATGTACAACTTGCTGAACGAAGATAGAATAAAACAGGGCCCAGTTTATTTAATCAAAATTTCTTGAGTCAGAGTAGTGGACGTCTCTGTTTGTTTGACTTCTTTACAGCTGTAACAGCAAACTTAAATTTTAACTTTATACGTCACTTTTCCTGAGCTTCTTTTTCTAAAATTATGTGCAAAATAGGTACCAGCTAGAATAAGGAACTACTTTTAAAGTTGATACCTTTAAACTACAATAATAATAAAAAAAACATTAAAAATTAAAAAAGAGGAAAAAAGAACCACACACACACAAATATGTATTTCTATAGAAGGAACAAAAAAGAAGTAAAGAGAAAAGTCCGTGTAGTTGGTCATATATTCCTAAGTAACACCGGGAATCCTTTTATGATAAAACGAAATTATGCCAACCTGCGCCATTTTGTCTTGTTGCATAGAAATGGCTACTGAGACGTGCCGAATACTTAGAAATTATGTAAAATAGCGGAATACCACCATCGCTGTCATCTATGTTAAGGAAATTAAGTTAAGGAAGTATATTCAAATGTATAATCTGATATATTAAAGAGATTTGGATACCAAAAATTAAATTATTTCTTGAATCATAACTGCCAATTTTGCGCTTAATCATTGCCTGATTTCAATATCAAATATCAAAACGGACACTTTCTGGAATATCTACATAGAAGGCTTTGGCTTTCCCCCTACATCAGCTGCTTTATGATAAATAGGGAAAGTTCTAGAGTGTTGTAATGTCCTTTAAAACAAGGGCAACATGGATGTTCTATAGAATCTGGGATGTAAGAGAATACATATCGGAAACATGTGCAAAAACGAGCACAATGAAAATACCACAGTATTTCATTTTCTTCCGCCAGCCTTGCCAGGAAGGCTATTTGCAGTGGTTACATTCTCCTCAACCAGATGGAGCCTCGGTACCTGTAAGTGTACAATGAGTCAATTTAATGGAAAGCAAAGAAGGCAAGTTGGTGGATACAAGAAACACTCTTCTGGCACGAGCTGAAAGGTTACAAAGCTATGTAACGGCATGTGGTATTTGAAGGTATTTCTGACAGGTGATTAATATGAATGGAATATCTGTACTATGTTACTAACCAGTACTATACCTACTACACATAAACTTCAACCAACTCCTGAAGAAGGGCAAGTCGCCCGAAAGCTCGAGATAACCAAATAAAACAACAATCAAGTTTATTATGCTCTTTCATCAATTACATCAACTATTTAAGCCAGCCTCCCCGATATACAGCGAGCCCCCTTCCCTCTACAGTATACACATAAACTTACCAATGGACATTATTATCTTTGATTTGCTTTGTCAGGTGTGGCAGCGTAGTACATATTATATTTTAGCAACTTACTCACCTATTTTCAAATGCTCAGTTCTCCCAGGTATTCCAAAGCTTGAAGGCTACCAAGGCACGGGGCCTGAAGTTGTTACCACCCGACCACTATCATCTACATAGTGGTGCCTAGTTCCCCATTTTTCTTATTTTCACCCATATTGTTGCATAGGTTTCTCTTCTTTCTTCTTGCAACAGCTAGCCCATTGGGATAGAACGTTGTTGTACGTGTCGGTATATACCTTCCAATGACGCTTAGGTATGGTCATCGGTAGTCAGTGTTCTTTAAAAAAAATATACTTTGTTTGTTGGGGAAAAGATTTACTATGTTTCACTTAACCTGAACTCGGTTTACCTGAATTACCGGTTAAATTACACTTTTTGCAATTTCCCTGCAGATTTTCCACTTACTGACAAGCTGAACTTTCGGTTAACTTCAACTTTTTCGGATTTTTCCTCAATTTAAGTTTAAGTGAAACATAGTGTAGGCCTACGTTTACCCATAGCCCTATACATGCTGAACATTCCAATGACAGCACTAGATGCACAGAATGTACATCGAAATCACTGAAATGATTAAAAACACATACAAAAACCTACACAATTTATATCAGAGACAATTTAGAGATGAACCAGTCTTTGAATACAGAAGAAACCCAAATATCAGCAATATGTTAGTTTTATCTAAATACATTGACGGTTATAATTTGTAAAATACATTTGGTTATAGCAGCTTCGATTCCCGCTGCATGAAACAATACTGAAATGTGATATAATACTGTGTGTCCCCAGTATTAATGCTACAATAAAGGTAATAGTCAATAGACTATCCTACAGTTTTAAATTTTGAATAGATTCGGTGAGAGAGAAGAAGTGCAGACACGGCGACTGTAATATCATAAGTGAGTAGAGACGAGCCCACTCAGTGTATTTATTCCAAGGTTCTAGTGCTGCCCGCGTGGACGCAGCCACGCCCCAGGCCTCCCGAGCCTTCCCAGAAACCCACTACTGTAACATAATGCCCCCCTCCCCCCTTAGAATGCTACTGCCTTAATTTAGATACTAAAATAAAAAGTAGCATTCCCGAAGGTCGGATACAGTGGGTACACGAGATTCGACCCCCGGAAAATTTTAAATATATTTAATCAACATTTTCCAAAAGTCTTCAACCCCCCTCTACAATAAAAAGGTCCACACAATGTGTCCTAACCCTGATTTTTGTTATACATCAAGATAAATCAGAGTTAATTTTGATCATTCCCTTAAACTTAAAATGCTTGTCAAATTTTGTATTTTTCCCTAGAGCACTACAGAGAATAAAAAAAATGATACAAATAAACATTGTGTGACTTCCTTATGTCTAATCAAAATCAACACCAGTCATCATCCAGACATAAGGATGTAGTATATACAAATCTGCTCAAACCGTTCATTTGTTGAACAGATAAACCTTAGAAAATCAATACTCTAGTCAAAATTTATTTAACTTTTAGTAAAACTTCTCTAAAATTTGTTACCATATCAGTACAGATATGGCCTGAACGAAGGCAAGAATTTAATATAGAGTTTCTTACCCTACTCGACTATCTCTAAGTCATAACTTAAGTCACTAAGTAAGTACAAACCTGGAATAACCTTACTCAGCTTCCTGCTTAAAATTTACACAAATCCGTCCTGTACCGGACCGATTTTTACAAAATCCGTCCCGCCAACGGGCGTTCCTAACACAAATGCTACTACACGTAGCAGGAACTGGACGAGACACCGCGGTAACTATACTGTCCCACGATGTCCATCTGCCGAGAAATTTCAGTTGACATAAGAAATTATTATAAGAAATCGCAGAACAACTAGAGCAAATAATCCCGCAACATGCCAATCTATAACCAATAGACCCAGGAAACCTCACCAGAGTAACTTAAATTGAACAATTTCAAGCAATAATCACCAGAAAACCCAACTACGACATAAGTGATGCCGTCCGCCATTTTGAAAAAATATCTTCAACGACGTATGAGTATACTCCCATATCGTTACATACGGACCTGTTTCTATAATAATTACTCTTAATATAGCATCAGTAGAGTACTTTTTCCACGAAAACACTATAATTTAGAAGGAAATCATAGACTTAAACTGACATTTCCATCGCTGAATCGTTGGCAACTACTACGCAGTTCATAAAAACGCGATGTCCATGTTAAACTTCCATAGAGCGCGATTTTGACCACTTTTACTTTTAATTCTTCCAAAAATGACTCAAATTCCATAATTCAATAAAAATAATTCACTGCTTCTCACAGATAACACATCCGTCCGTAACATGACATTTCATTTGAACCCTCGACAAACCGAGTTTACCCAGAAATCTTTCATTTTCGTCACCAAAATCTCCGATCATGCGAAAATGTCGTTCCCCATAGGAAATGCATTGGCACGAGCAAGGCTGTCCCAAATTAACTAAATAACTAATTATTTTATTAACCAATACACCTACATGACGTCGCTATCCATATAGATCACATAATCAGTGAAGGAATTTTGAAAATCGCCAAACTTTCGTCATTATTCGACGCGGCGATATTTAAATTCGTTGACTCTCGTCAGGTCAGCCATCTTGGAAATGTCCGACGATGCCGCCTCTATGAGCCTATTTGAGGACAAATTTATGCGGAAATCTAACAAATAACATCTTTTTGAATCGATAGAAGCCTAAATTATACTTATAATACCTCTCAGAGCAGCTTCACTACCTTTGAAAATGCCCAACTGGGTCGCAATCAGTAGTTTTCTCTAAGCGAGTCACCGCCTGAAGGAAAACTCGAAGGAATCTTAATGATTATCTCAATCCTTCTTGATTATGTTAATGTATCTTAATGGCAGGTCACATGACCCTTCTACGACTTAACTTTAAATCGTTTATAACTCAGAATTTAGACAATTTTCACCAAGATGGCCACTACTAGACCTTCTTTCTTGTAAAACTCTAAATAATTACCAATTTTGAAGCGATTTTGAGGCTTATTTGGCCGAAAATGGAAATCGTTGGATGTAGGCTATTCCTCTGGGTATAAAAGGGACCCGCGTCGCGCTGGTCATTCAGATCAGACCAGGAGTTCGTGCAAGGAGGAGCTACGCCCGTTCTTCCATAGACTTTACACATCTCCAGCATTGAGCCTCTACCTCTACAGCCTTGGTCGTTACCAATTCTCCACATCGTCCATACTTCCGATAGAGAGTCAAACTTGACTCTCCCTTCAGAACTCAGGACTTCCCACATTTTCTCGGGACTTCTCAAATCTCATCGGAACTTCTCAAATTCCGAAGAGATTCTACCTTTCAACTCTACCTCGAACAACTATCATGGATCTTGACTACTGATACCGGAACCAGACTTCTAGCTGACGCCTGATTCTACCTATCGACGCCGAATTTCCGTCAAGTTCTCCAGAAATCGCAAGTCATCCAGCAGCGACTACTGTTGCTGCCTTCTCACCCGCTGACCACTGGATGTGTCATAGGATATGTTTCAAGCTGTGATTACAGGATCGTTCTCACTAGGATGTGACCCGAGAACGAATCCTAATTTTGAGATTTTCTTGAAGGGAAAATTTTCAAATTTGTGTGTGTGTGCTTGTGTGAAACGGAGTTCCATGTTAACCTGGAATCAACTTTTAGGAAAGCTCTATGATTACCTAGAGCGGAACATTTAAAAATTTTGTATCAATGCAAAATATTGGATGTACGAATGGGCTACTATCACTCAAAGGATTTTAAAACAGTGAAGCATGGAGACCTGTGGAGATGTATCTTTTTACTAAGTACCTCCGGACACAATAGCCGTAAGTAGACCACTATGTACGCACCTCCGCTAGCTCTCACTGCATTTCACCATGTTCCAAGAAATTTCGATTTCTGTCCGTCAAGTCCGTTTAGTAGGTGCGTCAGGGAACCAATTTTGATAAATAAAAACTGTGAAACTAGTATAAAAAGAAAAAAACTCACAGAAAAGTCCTCTGATAGAGTTTTTGGCGTTACCACCAATGTTCGTAATATACGCCTTTGAAGCCATGGTCTTTCTAATGTCCGTAGACTCATGACTTGCAAAATCTTAATATAATATATATGACAGTATGTACGTCAGAACATAAAAAGAAAAATAGCAATAATCGACCCTGAAGTACATGTTGACTCTTGTCACCGTCAGGCTGTCGCAACCCCTTTTGCTGAAAAAGAACTACAAGATTAAATGCTACTAACTATTCTTCTAAACTCGATGTGAGTGACGCCACAAAAATTTCCACTTTTGCGTCAGGCGCCCCACAGAGGCCAGCTAAAATACACAAGGGAACAGTAATGCCCTAATAAAAAAATATCACCAAAAGGGTTGGTCTAGGACAGTCGCTGACGGTGTTTCTTGTTGCTTGCAATCCTAATCACTCCAACCTTCCTCGTAGCCCTGGTTGTCAAAGGCTGTGGATGCCATTTGCGTCCCCCAGGACACGTTGACCTTGGCTTTCTTGGCCGTGGCCCCGCCGAAGGCGCTCTCCTCACTGTTACAATGTACAAAAACAGAAGGAAAACATCCCTTAGAAAATGACTCTTTTCTTATTGATCGAGCAACAGAATCATGACTCAAACGACCCCATCAACAATAACTGGGCGTGTAAATCATACATTTCAAACAGATTATGGCGCTAAAAAGTCTACCAATCTCCCAGGTTTCCCCAAGACAAACTTGCACATGTTGTTTTCCGTGACCTGCAGCCATTGCTGTCAGTGTCACACTTTTGTTCTGATTAATTTTACTCGAACCCCATTTTCTGACCTTATGCGTTCTGATTTTTACCATTCCTGACGGAATTTCTGTTCTTAATTTACAAAGACCCCGTGTATAACTCTTTCCGGACTTGTAACACTTCCAGTAATTACTTACTTTACAAAATCGACTCGATCTGCCGTGCGCAGATCAGCCCGAGGTAGGAGTCGTCCATCGTTGCCCTTATTTCGGGGAACTTCTTTTAACTCCCTAGAGGGCGTCAGGATCAAGAATATGGCGAAAGTGTCGCCATCTGCTAACGCCTCCTTCAGGTCCTCCTCGTCTAAGTTCCTGACGGGCAGGCTTGTTGGGAGCTGCACCTCCCTCTGTATTTTTCTAGCGGTGAAAACCATGTTGTGTGCCCACCGAACTTTGAGAAGGGACTTACGACAGCCTGGCTCCAACTCTGCTGCCAGTATTTTTGGGCTTACGAAGCTGTGTAGAATATCCACACTATGTCCTATTTGTACTAGTTCAAAATCAAACATGTCCTCCTTCCTCAGGAGCCGCAGAATAAGGGTATTGGCCATCTCTGCCTGCCTCTTATCTGGAGTCGGCAAACAGGGGGTACCTCTGCACCATGTTCGTTTTATGATCAAAGAATACAGGCACTTCAACACATACAGGCCCACTGCTACATAAATGCATATTTCAATCCAAGATGGGCCGGATGATGAAATATTGACAGTTTCGTATATTACATTCTGTGGAGCCATGCCTGGCGTCGGTCCAGCAGTAACGCTCAATTCCCTGTTTAACTCTATGTGTTGAGCATTCAAAGATGAAATATTTATCGATTGCACCCTGGTGGCCCACGTGGCCGGCATGATTAGACGGTTAATTCTGTAAAACAAATACACACTCATTGCTAGTGAAACCAAGGAAATTATCAGGGATAAATAAGGCATTGAGGGATGAGCTGCAACGTCCGTTAATTTGGCGTGAATACTATCCCACATTGACGCCAATTTGCTGTCTGACTTTAGTAAATGTTTAACCAGGGTTTTTGTCCTGATCCCCCTCTGAATTATCTCTTGAGGCACATTTACTAACGCCTTTTCTATATCCTGGGCGCTAGGCAAGTTTAAATTAATTAGTCCTGGGCTCAAAGTCGCACCAGAGTATGAACTTATATCAATTTTGAATGCCATCGCAAAAGGCAAATTAAACCCAGTTCTGATTTTTACCTGAGCTATCCTAATTTCACAAAACGGACTGTCTGCCAAAATTGACGCGTCCGGAAGGCTTAGTACGCACCCACAAGGAATATTGATAAAGGTAAATACCGACAGAGAGACATTTTTCTCGCCCCCCTGACGGCAAACTAGAACTCCCCACAATCCCATATTAATTAAAATATGTTGATCGTTTCCAGCGCTTAAATGACGCTGTGGAGTTAGAGCATTTACGTAAGAGTGAAACACGCATGAATCATGCACCAACGTTGCCTCATCCAAAAATACGTTCCAAATGCATGCCGAATGATTCGCCGTGAAATACACCAAATTCCGGCCACAAACCACACTATCAGCAATTTCCTGACAGTGCGCCATATCCTCATGCGTCAGAAGCACATATGTGTCTCCCGACGCTGAAACAGCCAGATTGTGACCAAAATCCTGTACTTGTGTGTATCCAGTAGCATCCCCTTCATGCACATGCATAGGGATAGGGAAAACTACGGGCTCATAAACTGAAAAGGTGTTATTCGAATAAGTAAAACTGATACTCAGTCGCAAAACCAAGTCTTTTTCACCACGCCTAACTTCCTTTACTTTAGCCCAGTCCTTCCACGTGCCTAAAGGAGTTGCGCTTGGCGCTTGTAAGCGCACTTGCACGGTCAAATTTCTGACCGAGCTCAGAATATCCGACCAGGCCGTGGTTGAAACCGGTATTTTTCCCTCCTGAATCTGCGTCAAATCTTTTAAAATTTCCATAGCCGACTGTCTGTAATTTAACTGATCAGTGATATACACAAATCTTTCGAGCAACGCCACTTGGTCTCTAAAAATCTCTTCAGTGTAATTTTGAAATCCCTGTGTGGTGTTTACCGTTGCTCGAGCAAATTCCAAAACCTCCATGGAGAAATTGTGAAATACAGTTCGGACCTGCTTCACATTTCTCTTGGAGAAAGCCAAAAACTCATTACTATTTGTTGTTAGAAGAGCCAAAATTCTATCTCGATTTCTGTTGTTGACGGCCTCGGCTTTAATCCCATTAATTATTGTAAATTGGTTATTGTTGAGGGCGTCAATTTGCGGCTGAGTCGCAGTTCCAATTGCAATATTCAGGAAATTTCCAGCAGGCTGGAAACCCCTGTTTCTTTTTGTTCTAGACTTTTCTACGGGGAAACTTTCTATTACGTTTAGTATTTGGTCATGCAGCATGTTATTGGCCTCGAACAATGCCGTCTCGACGCTGGACAGCTGTTGCGTGTCCAGACGTAATTCATACGAGACGTTCTGTGGCACGTCCGGGTGGGCCGGTGGAGGGAACTCATAAGGCACACGCAGATCTATTGCGTGCTCCTCCACCGAAATCACCAGTTTCTGATTCATCTCTCTAAAAATTGCACCGTAATTCTGCCGGAGAACATAGTGATCTGCCCTTGCCTGAACAATCAGGAGGCACAGACTTATCCTGCAAAATACCAGAAATAAAACAGAACCCTTAGCATATGATCGTAACAAGAAAATTCATCAGCAATTTCACATAAGGACCCTTTGGTCATCGTAAAAATTCCTCACCACGCCATGCTCCCGGGGAGCATAACGCCACTTTTCCTAATCCATGACTTAGAATCCGCGTAGTAAGTTTTTGCATCTATTTTTACTTGTTGAGCTTCAAGACCCTCATCAGGGTAAAACATGAAACGTGTAAAGGTAGATCTGAATCCCAAAATCACTTACCACAGTGTTTGAGTCATATTTTGTTTTATTGGGACAACTTATCGGACCTCTCAATACTTGACTCTCTCTCCGTGACGGTTGGATCAGCAAGGGCTCGATCTCGGCGCGAATTAGAAACCTCATGCCAGTCTAGGGTGGTTACATCCCAAGCCGGTAGACGGGGCCAGCGTCAGCTGCTCAGGTTCCCCTGGCGTGTTTGCCGCGCATCAAAATCTCCCGCCCGGTCTTGCGACCCTAATACGGACTCGAGAAAGCAATGAGGAGCTGTTACACCCCCCCCACTTTTTCAACGTCAAACCCGTACTAGCCAACTGGGAAATACCTCTATCTGACCTTAGCAGGGTGCCCAGAGATCTACTCCTTATAAGGGTACCAAACCGTCGGGACCAACTGCAGCAAGTAACGGCAGACTCTCGTCCACGATCACACGCCATATTTGTGTATGTAGGTTTTTTTTTTAACGCCATCCTCACAGCGTGGCCTATCTCATTGCAGGAGACCAAATTCCTGTATGGCAGAATTTATGGATAATTCATTAACCTTCACTTAACTTCAGTGAAGAACTTTTCTTTACAACCAACATCCCCATATTGCTGAAAATATGCTGATGAATTCTCCCAATAGTTCCCAAGACACCAAGTTATCCGTTTCCAGCCAGATTCCTACCCCAAATAGACACCGTCAGGTGCTGCCCCCCATGAGCAAACCTTGTTCATAGAACTAGCAACTTTCCTTAGGCATCCATTCGGTGTGACACCCACGCCCAAACATGGCGTCGAATGGCTTCCCTTCTCGAGTTTGGAATCTGTGTTGAGCTGGTTAAACCCCTAAGTATCTTACATTCTCGTCTGTTCCATGACTACGGGAACACCACGCCATATTTAAGCATCAGTATAGATGTTGCTAAGCGCACTGGTTATTTTATTGCTCGCTTAGTCTGATACTGTGGCGTGCGCCCGCAGCTCACTACATTCCCGACTCACCTGATTTATTGCTTTTCGTAAATACCGCACCTCGCTTCTGCTCCGATGTTATTTTCAAGTCTTAGTCACGAGTTATAAGTCGGCGCCCTGTCTATCCCACTGGAGTTCTCCTGAATCCAGTCGCATACCCATTTTTGTGCGTCAGAATACAGTCTTGTTACAACATAAATCTGTCTTAAGAACTAGCTCATGGGTTATTATCGTTTCCTTTTTGCCTTACTGATAGTTAGCTTGGGCTTGCGACCTGGATTACGTTTGGTCGGTACCGGCTCTATCTGAGTTTGCTCTTCAGGAAACTTTTCCATGAGTCTTTCCATGAACCTATTATTTTCGACTGCAGACACTTTCTTTACCTGTGTGATATTCACGCTCTTACCCATCATCTTTCCAGTACTGAGCTGTTTTAGACGGACCGTGAATTTAGATGGAATATCTACCACTAGCCATGGACCAGTGTAGGCGTTCTGCAGCTTCATACTCGTATGTTTTTGGAGTAATCTGTTTATTTTAACGTATACAATGTCACCCAATTTAATATCGTGATCTTTAGCTCCCTTATCATGTCTTGACTTCATCTTCTCTTGAGCCTTCTCCAAATTAACAGCTGCTTGTAAAGCTGCCTTAGACTGAGTATTTACAATATCCAGCAAATGGGCTGTAATAGGACGAATTTCTTCGTCCACATTTAATATCGCCGCCTCCGGCGGCGTCACCGCATTTTTACCGAATACTAGTAAATATGGAGAATGACCCAAGCTGTTAGAATCAGAGATATTTAGGGCAAAAACTACCGCCGCCAAGTATAGATCCCAGTCTCGCTGGTACTTTTGTACATACATTTTTATTGACTGAACCAAACTTTGGTTTTGGCGTTCTACCTGACCCTGTGTAGTAGGTTTCCAGCTACTACTGAATACCTGCTGTATTCCAAAAGCCTTACAAAAAGATGTGAAAATTACACTACGGAAATTTGAACCATTATCACTGAAAAGCTTATTTGGGATTCCCACGACGCACAAAATGTTATTGAAAAACTCTTGTTTCAAAGTTGTGGCGTCAATGGCATGGGTTGCCCAAGCAAAACAGTACCGACTATATATATCCACAACTACGTGAATATATTTTCGGCCGGCGTTTGACTGAGTTATTGGTCCAATAGTGTCAATCATCAGACAAGACATGGGTGCCGGTGCTGGGTCTCTCAGTGCCATAGGCAATTTATATGGATGTTTTGATTTCTTATTCCTTAGACACTGATCACAAGTCCCCACATAATCAACGATATCTTTTGTCATTAACGGCCAGTAAAATCGTGCACTTACTACGCTCAATAAGCGCACTGACCCCAAATGACCTGCCATAGGTCTATCATGTAACAATTCTAGTACAGGCCGAATACAGGTGCCTGGCAACACTACTTGGTAGAGTCTTGCTGCATCCCTAATTTTCGTACCTGTAGGCAGTCTGCATAGCATACCCGAATTCACAAAAAACTGATCATGTGTGAGTAAAATCTGTCTAGCCTTCGCCGCATCCTTAGGCAGCGTTTTGGAGCCAATGTAGTCTAATATACCAGAACAGAACTCGTCTTCCCACTGGGCTTGTATAAATTCGTCCTGAGACAGAGGCATCCCCAGTTTTTCTTGTAAGTCACCGAAAAATGCTCTGTCAACTTTAGGTACTTCATTAGCTAACGCCTTTCTTTTAGCCACAGCCCTACTTGGTTGGGCGTGCGACTTGGCTATCCCTGATTTATTCACTGTTTTTGTTTTAAATTTCGGGGTTCTTATTTTAGCTGCTATTTTCCTGTCTTCCCTCAATTTCTCAGATATTGCAGTTTTCTGCTTAGTAGATTCCCTTGTCTGTGCCACGTTTATAGTATAAAACGATTCTTTCTTACCAGCAGGGCGTCCAAATCTCTGAAAAACCGGTTCCAACACAGCTACCTTCTCATTACATGAATCCCCACATACAGAAACACTGGCCAAATGATGAACTGTCTCCTGTCTCCCTGAATTGATGTCAATAAAAGGTATCGTTGTGTCAGTAAGTGTATCTACTAACACTGATCTTACTAATGCATCTTTTACTCTGGGATAGGGGGTTCCACCTTTCCATCCCTTGAGAATAGGCCTATTACGGATTTTCAAGATGGGATAATTCTCGCAACAGTCCTCCTCACTGAATGGTTTGACCACGTCTATAGGATTGAAAGTCACGCCCTTTTTCTTTGGGGCGTCCAATCTCTCCTTTTGCTCCTTTATTGAGAGAGGGTAATCTCGTCTACTTAATGAATCTGGGACCAGGTTCAATTTACCTGCTACAAATTTAATCTCATAATCGTACTCCATAATCTCTTCCAAAGAGCGGTACATTCTTCCAGATAGGTCGCGTTTAGAATTTAGAGCCAACAGGGCCGCATGATCGGTGTATATAGTACATCTATTCCCTAAGAGATAGTGTCTAAACTTCCTTAATGCGAATTTAATTCCAAGTAATTCCCTGTCAGTAGTTGAATATCTCGATTCACATGGCGTTAACGCCCTACCTGCAAAGGCTACTGGTCTAAAATTTCCCTCATTATCCTTTTGACTGATGCACGCCCCAAGCGCAGTGGACGAGGCGTCACTTGCGAGCTCGAATGGCTTCTTATAGTCTGGATAATGTAGTAAAACCTCTGTACAAATAGTTTTCTTAATTTTATCAAAGGCTTTCTGACAATTCTCGTCCCATTTAAAGTCCACACTCTTCTTTGTTAAGTGATAGAGTGGTCCCATTATGTTTGAGAAGTCAGGAATAAACGACCTATAGTAATTAGCCAGCCCATTAAACGCCCTTACTTGCTTAGGCGTCTTTGGCACTGGATAAGTTTCTATGGCTTCTACCTTATCTTGGTTAGGTTGTAAGCCTCTGGAAGTAATTTTGAATCCTAAGAACGGAACTGAATCCAAGCCAAAAAAACATTTCTCCCTTTTGAATTTAATATTGACTCGTCGGAATGCGTCAAATACCTGCGTCAGGTGTTCCATGTGTAACTTCCACGTTTTGCTGGCTATCAAAATATCATCTACATATGGCAATGCAGATGGTACTGACGCCAAAACGTTATCAATAACAGCATGGAAAGCCTTGGGCGATGTTTTCAATCCCATCGGCATGCACTTATAAACATAAATTCCGTCACACGTGCTTATGGCTGTGTGTTTTCTGTCTCTATCTCTAATTTTAATTTGGTGAAAACCACTTTGAGCATCCATCTTGGAAAAGTATTTGCCTTCTAATTCACCGACAGCCTCAATAGTTTCTTCAGCGCTAGGGAAAGTTCTGGCCTGGTCCTTTATCATAGAATTCAGCAACCTAAAGTCCGCGACAATTCGCCAGGCTTTGGCGGCGTCAGGACCGGTTGCCTTTTGCACCAAAAATGCTGGTGAGGCAAATTCCACAATCTCGTCCGTTTTCTCTAAAACTCCCTGGTCCACATGTTCCTTCAACAATTTTCTCATAACCTCTTTCATTTTAGGATTTAGTCTGTAAGGGTGCATTGCTTTAGGTTCATAGTTCTTTTTCAAATCTATTCTATGTTCATAACCATTGGCACTACCTATTCTCATATCCTTCCCAACAAAAACATCCTCCCTTTCCTCTAGAAATTGGATAATGTCGTCCCTCTGTTGAGAGTCTAGATTTATGCCCAATTTATATTGTCTGTTTTCAAAATATTCCCCTTCAGTCGATTTTCCAGTTACTATGTCCAGTCTGTCTGATTTTAAATCTGAAACATAGTCAGTAGGTGTGTCACTGTCTGAAAAACTCCTAAGTCGATCTGTGTTATTTTCCACTATATTGTCATTTTCCAATTTCGTCAATTCCTTAGACCCCTTCCCATTGGAGTCATTCGTGTCCTTGTCATAGTCCATCGGAGCAAAGTCATCTTCATCTGCTACAGTATACAAACCGAGTATTGAACCCTTCTTTACACTGTACCAAGCCGTACTTGAGTTATATACACAAATTCTGATCTTATTGCTTTGGGCGTCCGGCTTTACTAACGCCCTTTTTACCAAATACGGGACTGGTACCTGTCTCTTGGCATTATCTGTGACTCCCACTGTATCAGAGATATCTTCAGGAGCCACTACTGAATTTGTGAAATAGAATTCCGAGCTAGGTGGGATTTTAAAATTTCTGTCTGATCTTATGGCATATACCCCATTCCGATCTAAATTGAAGTTTATCTGAGCTCGAAACCTTCTCATGAAATCAACCCCCATTATCAGAGGGCACGTTAAATTTGGTACCACATCAAACCAATGTCTAAAAGTACGCCCATACATAGTTAATCTTAGACGCACCTTCAAGTCTATCTGGCGGGAAGAATTATCAGCCATGAAAATTCTTTTCCTGAATTTCCGGATAGGGATGTCCCCAATTTGTGCAATTATACCTTTAAACAAAGTCTCACTAACACATGTGCAAGTCGCCCCAGTATCAACCAAAAAGGGAATATTGGTAAACTTACCCACGGTAGCACGCACAAATCCGTCCTTCACTGGCAGTCTGATTCTGTCTACACTCTCGTTTTCCTCCTGAAAAAGAGTGACTAGATCATAAGAGTCACCCTCCACATTGTAAAAACCTTCAGCGGGGTCCACAGAATGCTCACTAGGGATTACACGCCCCTTACCATCCACTCTGGACAATCTCCCAACTCTATTCTTTCCCACCGTGCGTCTTCGGCGCAATGACATTTTATTCTTCATCATTGTTAACATTGGTTTTCTTCCTGCTTGGAGCAGGCGTGAGTTCGCGCTTTACAAGTTTTTGCTTGCGCTTTTCTGAAGTGGTGGCCCCTTCATGGCCCGATTCCTCTGCCTCTGTCTGCGTTTCAGCACCTGAGCTTGGCTGGCTCTTTGGCTTAGGCTTAAACCACTTCTTCTTGGGGGTACTTGACGTTCCACAATTTCCACACATATGAGTACCTGCCTTCGGCGTCACTGACTCTACACTGCTGTCTCTCTTTATGAATTTCTTAGTAAAAGGCTTTTTGAAACTCTTCTTCTTGAAAGACACTTTCTTGTCTTCGTCGTCAGTAGTTTCCCCAGCTGCCATGTTCTTTAACAGGTTGATTACCGCCGTAGTAGAGCCCTGGTGCTCTTCCTCTTTAGCCTCATCACTAACAGCATGGCGATTCGCCGCCTCCATGGCCTCATCCAAGGTTTTCGGATTATCGGCCATGACTCTCTTTGACAAACTGGGCTTAAGATTTGTTATGTAAAACTTCATCTGTGTCTTGTCATCGACACCAGATTTAGCCAAAAGTAGATCCATTTCGGCATCGTACTCTTGTAAGGATTCATCTTTGCCCTGTCTGCGGCTGCTGTAGTCCTTCATGCGTTCGTGATAGGACAGCTTCTTAAACTTTTCCAGAAATTTTCTTTTGAAGGTCTCAAATCCTGACGTAGGATTCCTCGACCTATGCTGTTTATAGAAGTCTAGGGGCTTACCCTTCAAAAACTTCTTTATTCCCTGTGCCTTCAGTGAGCTAGACGCCCCCAAGGAATCAGTATATTCTTCGTAGTCGGCCAAGAACTGCGCCGCCGACATTAACGTCGTTGGCGCTGAAAATTTCTCGGGCGGTGCTGCCAGTGTTTTGGCGACTGACGCACTATCTTTTGTCACCTGTTTCACCGCCCTGTTGCTGATCATTCTGAGATGATTTTTGCTGTCTTTCTCGTCATCTGACGATGACGAATCCGTCAGCCAATCATCCTCCCATTCATCTGAATTGTCATCCATCTGTTTTTTCTGGCGTGACCTTCTGTGTGCTCCCATGGGCATCTGTCTCGAGTGCCTGACTCTGCCCCTTTTGAACTCGTCATCGCCAGGGTCTTCCATCTCCCATTGGCGTTGGACAAGATAATCATTGTTCTGACGCCCCACAGATCCTATTTGCCCATGTGTGTTGTAACCTGGACCTTCTTCCACATGTACACGTGTGGGCCTCGGCCTTATTGGGCTTATTCCCTGCACTGGGAAGGGATCTCTGGAACTTTCTCGTCCTATTGACTGCTGTGGGACATACACACTGTGCCTACTCACGCTTTGATAACCATCCAATTTAAGAGGCGCCGTTGGCCTTGGAATTTCTCGTCCCAAGTCTCTATTGTACGCCGGCGGTGGCGTGTTTTGAGGGATATCCAACCTGTTGTTTAATCCCCTTATTGATGGTGCTGGAGGCATAGCTGTTCTGTAAATGCTACCATATGAATCGTTTATGTCAAAGTGTTGACCTGTCTCTTCACCTGGGAACTGTTGTGGCCGCGGCAATTCATGCTGGATTGTCTGAGTTGGTCTATCCATAGTGGGCACTTTCGGCGTAGGTTGATGCACTGCCTGAACTTCCAGTAGTCTGTTTCTTATCTGCAGCTTTCTTATTACTTCCCTAAGTTCGTTCACCTCCTGCCTATGGTCTATCTCCATCCTATCTAGTTCCATTGTACAGGTATGCACCAGTTCATCACTTTTGTACCTGCACATATCTAACTCTTGCCGCACAACATTGTTCTGAGTTTCCAAGTCAATCCGGTCCTCTCTGAACTGTTGCAATTCACATTCCAGATCTTGAGCCCTTTTCTGCTCAAACAGAATCAGCTCATCCCTCCTCTTTAGTTCCTGGATGTACTTTCTTTGAGGATCCATCTGTGGCACTGCACCTGCTCCTTCCAGGTGCATTGTAGCGTACGTTCTGAATCTGTCCCCTGCAGATTTTGCCTCAGGCACACCACCGGTCGCACCTAATGCTTCAGAACCCCTACCTTCACTATCCTCTTTCGACGCCATTATGTTTTCATAAGTCTTAGCAGGCCTGTTTACCTTCAGGGTGCCATCACCATTCACATTAGAGAGACTCCAATCTGAGAATGAAGATAGATCCAACCGATCACGTTCCCTATTGTTCTTTGTTTGTGGGACCGTCAAGTGATCTTGTTGGTTTCCCTCACTCTCATAGCCCCTTCTATTGGGATCCTCCCTGAACTGTTCTCTGCCAGAATTGTGATGTTTTCCTGGCGTCAGCACTGACTTATACTTGGATCCCGACAGCGTGGATTTCTCAGAATCCCCGTCGTCGTCATCCGGACCTTCTTTTAGGGGACCTACAGCACCAAAGCCCCCTGCCAACTCATTGTCTCTTTGCCAGTGTCTTAATTCCTCCAACTCTGGATATTGTACTTTGGTAGGAGTACCCAAAATATCCACAGCTAGCGCCCCTTCATCCCCTTCTGTCTTGACTTTCCTATCTGCAATTGGGGTCGAAGTAGAGGGTTGGACGCCCTCAGCCGTTGATGTTGACGGTTGGGCGTTCTGACGCAATGCTCTTACTTGGTCGTGAAGGAGTGGTTGCTCTTGAATTTCATTCTCTTCGTCCATTTGACCACGGGGAAGCTGAACTTTAGCTAAATAGTTTCCCCCACTCCTTAGACGTTTCCAGACATCAGAAAACATGTACCCCGGTCTAGGCTTCTTTGGGGCCCTTGTCTTCCGGGTTCCCATGATGGACATTCATGGTTCCCCTAAGTCCTCCAGGCTATACATATACACTACACATATGAGATCGATGGTAATGATCTCACTTTCCCATCCCCTGGATTCGGCACAACTTGATAGTTTTTAAGCTTTAAAATCCTTTGTTTCGGCCAATTCAGCGTCCCAATCTTCGCCTAACCACACTGATGGGTCAGAGGCGGGTATCTTGGTCACCTGGGTATTATCCTTAACATTATACCAATAGTTTTCCACAAAGTTCTTAGTGATAGCCTCCAAGATAATTTCTTCCTTCTCCTGTTCTGAGAGAACTCTCTGGGCTGTTGTGATGGCCATGGCGAGATGCACTGTGTAGTTGGATGTCTGTCTATCTTTCAGTCACTCAATGTAGGAGTCTGTTGTATCTTCCTCCCACATAACTGCTGCTTACTCCTCTCAGGTCTCCTTACACCCAGAGAAAGCTGGCTTGCTTTTCCCAGGTGGGCTATCTTTAGCCTCCCTGACTGGAGCTTCTCTACTCACCAGGTAGTGGAAAGGTTTGCTCAATTTCAGCAAACTTTCCACCCCTTAAGTTAGGGGATAATTCGTGTACAAAATACACAATTAACCACGATCTTAATTGGCTTCTCCACCAGTGATATAATACTGTGTGTCCCCAGTATTAATGCTACAATAAAGGTAATAGTCAATAGACTATCCTACAGTTTTAAATTTTGAATAGATTCGGTGAGAGAGAAGAAGTGCAGACACGGCGACTGTAATATCATAAGTGAGTAGAGACGAGCCCACTCAGTGTATTTATTCCAAGGTTCTAGTGCTGCCCGCGTGGACGCAGCCACGCCCCAGGCCTCCCGAGCCTTCCCAGAAACCCACTACTGTAACAAATGCAAGCTGATTGTGCAGTCTAACAGTATATTTAGTTTTGTCAGGAACCCATAATTATAACTCATTTTCAAGAGCAAGGTATACACTTCATGAAATCGGTTACCTGATAAAATAAAAAAGAATTATTATTTCGACAACCCCAAAGAAATTATGAATTGCCAATGCAAACTTATACTAAAAATCCACACAGTCACCACGGTTCCCAATACGTTTTTTTCTGGCAGCTACTTTTTCATGAAAGGCTATACAGGAATGCTGTATAATATAATTGATCTGACCTGGCAGTTGTCTTGATTATACGGTATCCGTCGCTTATAAATACATTATTGGCATATTGAAACGCGTCTGATCGACTGCATATGGCCGTAGTTATTTCGGGTAGATATCACGTCCATAAACAATCCAATACTAAATATTCTATTGAAGTGATGCACTCGATCGATGTTACTATGCATGGCGTAGATTAAGATAGTTTGGGGGTTATTATTTTCGCAGTCGGTTCCTTGCAGATAAGATACGGATCATATATCAGTGAGTTCCCGATACTGGAATATGCGTCCTAATAGGATTCTTTTAGGGTGTTTTGCGGTTTGGGGCGAGAGCCTTTCCCTCAGTTTGGAAGGTCTCTCTCAATTCTGAACCTAAACTCTACTTGACAAAAGCGATGTACAAAGACAGTATTAATCAACAAAAAGATACAGTGAATTCAGCTCATTGCATGATTATTTTCTCCTTTTTAACAACACAATAATTATACCTTCTTCATCGTATATATTGGATAATCCTTCTTTTACCCAAGACACTATGACCATAACTTGACGGACTGTGTTTGAATATGTAAGCCACTATTTCTATTAATTGAGTTATAACTATTTATTTAATCAGTATAACGTAATAAGGACATAAAAATGCATTTACAATAATAAAGACAAAGGGACATTTTTGTTCAAAGGCATTTGTATGCTTTGCCTATCCCCAACTATGTATAAATGTAATCAATTATGTCTAGACGATGGCCTTCATGAAATCATTTTAAAGGAATTGATTTTTTACAACAAACATGTAAGCATGTAGGCATCATAATCTGTATGAAATGGGGGCTCATATAGCGAGGGCAGCATTTGTACATACAGTCCTACAAATATTAATGATAAGGGACCATTGTGATGGGCTATAGCATCGGTATTTTGCTGACTCAAGGAATGTCGGCAATGAGATGTCGTTAGTCTGGGGGGGAAAAGGGTCACCTCTTCTGCGGCCAGTCCTTCTTCCGTTCACCTACACCAAATAACAATGATTGACGAGGCTGATACTTCTCCCCACCTACGCAAACCTCACCTTATCTATTCTCAACGTGCTCGCATGGTGCCTGGGACTACAAACATGCTGTGCATCAAGTATTTATATATCTTGGCGTTTTCTCCTTGAAGAAGGCTCAACATGAGGTAATAGATCAATTGCAATGCAGCTTGGACACCTTCGTAATCTGTCATTATACATTCGATCACAAGAATATACGATCTGGTTGCTGATAGGTTAAGTATTCCTACTCAACCTGTGTAAGGCATATAGGGCCACATCAAGGGCATTCCATTGTGCCCTATCCGTTGCCAACTTCTACATTTTGTCTTTTCTCCACTTTCCTCCATCACTACAACGAGTATCCTGTGGTGTATTATTCTTGTGCCTTCTCCTTCATACATGGGCAGAATGACATATATGAGATGTCCATTCTTAGCAGTCCAGACGATCACCGACATCACTTTTTAATCTGGTCAGGGATGCTCTGGAATCCATGCAGCTAGTCTTATATAGTGATCTACGGACGAAAACTACCAATTATCTTCATATATCTCTTAGCGTACCCCCAACACCGTGAGTCATGTAGTATGTCCACACAAAATAATGTGAGAGTACATCTTAATATTGTTTTTGTTATGAAGGAACACTGTCTGGATTTACACATGTTTCTCAGGTGGGCTAAAGATAGACTGATGCTTCTGAGTCTGGATTGTCTCCTCTTGCTCTGCTGTCACTGTTCTTTTTCCCTGCCAATGTATTTAACGCTGCACTCTTAGTGAACATCAGTCAAGAACTAAGGAAAGATTTTCTACTTTTTATTTCTTTCTTTTCCAACCCATCTAAAAGCCATTCGACAAAATGGTGGATGACCTTGTGTTGTCGCTTTTGCTATAAGGCTTTATAAAAGTCCACATTTACAACAGCAGAATATTGATTAATTCACCTTTGTAGATTATAATATGAGCAAATTTCGTAAGCTATGTTGTTGTCGTAATAGCTGAGAATGCAGCTTTTAAAGTCGCTGACAATTCTCAAATTGGGACACCATTGTATTAGTGATTAGATATTATATATAGATAATTTCCTAATGATACGATTTCTTGATGATATGATCCTTAATATCGGAATGGATTTCTATGGTAACCGATTGTATGAAGTCTTCACACAGTGACTTGGTCTATGCTGTTGAATCACTTTCTGAGGTCAATCAACTTGAATAAACTCGTGCAGAGGGGATCACAAACCTGTACAAGTCTTTAATTTGTATTGTTCATAAAAAAAGGTCTTTGATCAAATTTGAAATCTGTCATATGACGGTCAGGGTTGTACCCATTAGAGCCCAGAAGGGTCCCGGCCTAATGTATCCAGTGATATAGGCTGAGGGACTTGGTGCTAGTCTAAATTCATGAGAGAAATTCCATTTTATGCTTCTGAGAGAAAATTTGTTCTTTGCCCTTCTTTAAATTCTAGTATGCTCACTAGAGGAAGAAAGAGCCCAGAGGCCGGATGAAAGAAAGGAAAAGCAATAGAAGGATTGGAGGTGGGGGTGGGGGGTAGGAACAAGAGAAAGGAAGTCGGACCCAGTGAGAGGACTCTAGAGAATAACCAGGCACTTTAATACATAAAGGCCCCATTGCGCAATCCCCCCTGTCACGTGGCTAGTTTCGTGCAGTGGTTCATCTGAGCGAGCGGTTGTCATCTTGTTAAGACCCTGGAAAGACCTGTGATTACATCTACGGTCCATCCAATGTTAGATATGCTTTGAAGTATTTGTTAACCCCTTTAGTAACTGTATGCAATTTAAATTTAATACCAAGCAGAACGCAAGAAAATATCTTTTGTGCATGTGGTAAATGTTAAATTCTCCATTGTTCCATCAGTAGAATTTGAATTGGTTTGCCGTGGATGGAGATAATGTATGCCAAAAAAAGGATGCTAGATTTTTTGGCAGGGAAAACAAAATCTCCCGTTTCTAGTTACGCGGGAAATACCCTTTTCCGGCGTGAGACCATGTTTTTCTCCTTTGTATGGATTAGTAGAGCGCGCCATGATCGATATCGCGGCCAGTGTTCTATATTGAGTTTGCCTAAGGACACCGAACCTGTCCGTATACACCCACCGAATATGCATCACTATTTGTGAAAGTTCCTTCCCAATTTCGAATTCCCCTTAGTATGATAGATGCATCAGTATGAATACCCTCTTGCTTCTGAAATAAAATGAATATTGATTAATTATTTGTGCCCCAATCAAGCGGCCAGACGATACCAATGGAATTGAAACAAAATTGGGAAAAAAAGGTTTAATTAGTTGCATTCTATCAGGTACATAAATCACTTGAATCACCGCGATAATTGCGTCACTCGATGCCAGCTTCATTGGCATGCTATTATTATTGGAGCTAATTGTTGTGTGGTTAATAGTCATGTATTAGCCCCTTATCGTATATACCATGCGGCGTTATCTGCAGCGTAATCAATAACTTTATCCCTATACTTATATGTATACATATCCCCCGACGCTACATGACGACGGGCAGTAATTTGATGACAGAGCTTAATCAGTACACTCCTCCTAAGTGACATGCCTGGTATAATTATAACCACAGCATCCCCTACATTGTCTTACATGGGATTAGGTTAAGGTGTGAGATATATACTGCATGGTGTAGCAGATTCGATTTAAAACATTTCATTATTACAATAGCAGACACTAAAGTAGAGCATGCATATCTGGCTTTAATCGCCAGGTCTTCCAGTGTTTGCCTTTACAAAAGCACCAATAGAAACAGTTCAAATGCAGAACATTATTTCTGACACCATAATTTGAAAGTAACATTAAGGTATGAGGTTTACATTAGAAATATATATCTAGATTCTTCCGAACGTGTACTGGTTAGATTAAATATCACCCATGGACATTCTATCAAGAAAGTAAAATGAGTGAAATGCGTGTACACATGTGTGCATGTATTATCATGGAACGACGACACATTATAATAAAGCTGCACTGTCAGTTAACGTCGGTCAAAAACTAAGGATCTTCTACCTTTTATTCCATATTTTTCCAACCCAGCTAAAAGTCATCTGACCAAAATTTGGAAGATTTTGTCCGGTTGCTTTAACAACAGGGCTTCATAAAAGTCGGGAACGGCTTATTCGGGAACGGCTTATTTGGGAACGGCTCAGATGACTTCACTTATTATCACTCAGCGGCGGCCGTTTTTGCCCGGCCGACTCGACTTCAAATTCTTGCATATATATACACATATAACAGTGCCTCTCTTAGTTAAATAATACAGCTTTAAGGCATTATAAGTACAGAACAGCTCGAATGGTGACTGAAAGCCGTCTTTGTATACTGCTAAAGATCTAAAAAACTGTCTCTGCAGTATATCTATAGGGTCCTGGGGTCCATTACATAATATATAACAAATACCGTACAAGTTTACTTAATACTGTCCTTCCTTGACTACCTTTCCTTGCTAAGCAGCTGGTTAAGACCATTGGGGGAAGGAGTATGCTACACATATGCTACACAACGCAAAACTGTATTCCTGCAGTAGGAACTTCATACCTAAGCAATGAAAAATAGCTTAGCAAGGAACATCTTAAGTAAGGATTTCTTATGCTACAGGCCCCAGTACTGTACTCTAAATTATTGGAGGATCGTCCCGCACGACCAATTAAGCGTGGTTCATATATCTTCATATTCTCATAAACGCTTCACTCAATACATCAGAGCTTTTGTATTGTCTTGGGGTCTATTCTTCTAATATACTAAGGACTGACTACAGCTGTACATGACATACAACATGTCTCGTCGTGTTAATAGAACACTGCATTGTATGAATACATATACAGGTATAATCTAAATAGTCTTCTTATGTGCAGGAAACATAATGTTGAAACACGTAGATGGTAAATCAATCTTTAAGATCAGCTGGTTTGTTCGTATAGCAGTATTAGGTGGTGCGTCTCGTGTCTTCACTCCATTCCCTTTCAACAGATCCTTGCATTGTAAAATAAACTGAACAAATGATGTCGTGAGGACATCGTATTACAAATATCATGCAAGTTATTTAAGGTGAATTTCTCACAGAGAGAAATGTGTTGCATCAGATCGCAAAGAGAATTCCCTATTACAATTTCATGTCTGACTTTTCGAAAACATTTCATTTGTCTTGTCTATCACCAAGTACGTTGATTATTTCTTTATATTTTACAATTTCACAAAAGACCAAAGGGGCGAATATGGGACAGAAGCGGTTTTATACGTATCAAACAATTTATCTGCATTTATTCTGATGCCCTGGGAAATTCATCAAGGATATTCTGGCTTTAGGATGTATGGGGTTAAATACTGGTGTTGGCCCAAGCATCAATCTACCCACTCCTGTACTATTGGCTACTTAATTGTAATTAATTCTTGTTCTGGACTTATTGCCAGGAATTAAAGCACACCAAATGATTTGTTCTCACAGTTTGTGTCGCCCATTTCTTTATCTTAGTGTAAGAATTCTCCGAAGATATCAGAGCACTCTCCATTGGTTTTGATTTTAGCCTGGGAATGCGTGTTTATAATGAAAAAGCAATACATTGGATAAGGAAATAGCAGTTGGTATTAATTGATTTCGTAAAAAGCACTGGAAAGGCTCTTGCAGCTCTTGGGTTCTAGATATTCATTCTAACAACAGATAATTATTCCCACTTTTAATATATTTTAATGTCTTATTGGAAAATAATTAATCACTTAATAGACAATGTTCAGTAGGCCTAGACATAATATTTCACGGCAATCTAAAGAACGGAGATAAAGGCCAAACAGATATCATGCTCTTGTCTTCTCGATTCTAAAGGTACACCCACCATAATTATAAACTGTCATCAAGATTGATCCAACAGCCCAACGGATCATAGGACATGACCATGTTTCTGGATCGCATCTCATGGCATCAACGATTTGCAGATTCAGTAAATACTAATCATGTGCTTAAATTCTGGGAATATTAAATTGCCATCTACAAATTCATAAACCTAAGCTGGAGGTGGAATATCCCCATGGATACAAATCGAAATACTATTGTTAAAGCCTTCAATCCCCGGGGTCCAAATAAGACGCATGCATGTTCATCCTTCCCTCTGGCATGGCCCGAGGGTGCAGAATTCTTAAGCAAGATAAAATACATAATAATTACCATGATTATCTGGTTCTTTACCAGCTGCCTAGCAATGAAAAGTAGCAATAAGAAAGGAGGACATTAAGTAAGGGTTTGTTATGCAACGGTCCCCTGGTAATCATATAGGAGGAGCTGACCCATGCCATCTCCAGCAAACAACTCCACAAAACACTCTACAGACACAGAAGCAGAACAGGGACATTCCTTGGATGAGGTCTGCCATCCCCTGGGGACAGGTTGACATTACTCACCCAGTATGTCGCGTAGATACACATGATTCAGTTGGGTGGGAAGAACAGTGTTAGTGAGACACACCAGACTTCTTTGATTCACGTCCTGATTCTTCCCCTCAGATATTGATTGCAAAGCAAAGTCCTCTGTTCTGTTCAGATCATAGACGATGTTTGTATATATACGTATATTATAAAGACACAAAAGTCTACTACGACATGTTTTGAATTATATAACATGATAGTATATACTGTTGATGTGATTATCTTTTCATTCCCGTTGCCTATGCATGCTCGTCAACCAGGAATATAGTGTTGGTTATGATAGAATCCATATGGATTTATAATATCAATCAATATCGAAAGGTCATCCGTTAATTAAACAAACTAAACATGGCATTCTGATTAGGAAACATCTAATGAATCATTGACGTATTGACCATCAACTATCGTAACACAATTTCCCGGCTAAGATATGAAGAATATGCCTAAGGCCTACAAATAATTCCACCCACACAATTATACATGGTACAATAATTTTCATTCGCCAAATATTTTTCGTTGATATATTATGTGTGCCAAAGCGGTCTAAATACGCCCAGGTAATCGATTTCTAGCGCGTACTGAATATCCCGATTTAAAATAACTGAAATGGCCCGAAATAACTAGTGGAAATGAGATCGTACGAGGACTGGAAAATCTCATAAGCAAATTACAACCGCTTTCTGGCTAACACATATATTATTTCTCTTGAGTTTGTCAAAGGCTTTATTAGAGATGCTTCAAATTGCCTCCCCCATGCAAGCTTCAGAAGAAATTGGCATTCATATTTCATAGCCTCGGAATTGCCGGTGGGTCCCAGTCTATTTCACAAAATAGTCCCTGTGTATGTATTCGGACAGAACAGCAATCAGAAACTCAACGATATCAAATCTAGTTTGACAGAAACCTGACAATGAAAACATAATAAATCTATAAAGGGGTAGGCTATTACGCAGCAATTCCGTCGCTTCACAGAAAGAGCGGTATATATCCTCGGTACATTGTGCTGCAGTTGGGAACTACTTGAGCAGAATCCTTGGCTAATATTATTTTTCAATCGAAAATAATGAATCAAATTTGTTGGCAGAGGCAAGATGATTATTTGGAGCTTTGCCCATCGCCGATTTTAGTTCGTCAGCTAGTTTGATGGCCTGCTGAGAGTGGTGCTGCGTGCTTCGACCCAAAGACATGCAGCGCTTCGCCATGAAAGCTAGTCACCTTCTTATCCTATTATGGATTGCCTTGACATAGGTATTGAGATTGAAAGCCCTGTGTGGGATGCAATGAGGAGACCCTTAGGCCCTTGGGACACCCATCCAACTGAGGAGATAAAATCAATTAGATCCCTGGGCCCTGTATCAAAACAATTCCTTTCTTAAAATGCTCCTTGCTTTCAAAATATATGTATAGGGAAGTAAAGTCTGAGAAAACCTCCTTTCCTAAGTGTTTTCCTTACTGTTAGGAGCTTCCTTGCTGTAAAACTGTAGGTCAGCAAGATGGAAGACAGTGAAAGTGCATACTAATGAGTCATTTTTGTTGTTAAAGAAAAAGGGATCATATATCTATAGATATTTTAAAGTGAATGACCATTTAGATGGCCATAGGTATGTTCTAGCAACCAATCTCTCTAATACAGGGAATGGCAGATTGAATGCAGTGATATACCTCTTTATAGATATAGATGGAACCTAGCAAGGGGGAAGTCTGTACACTTGTTATTGACCGAGGGAGCGCGGGAAGTTAGAGGGCGTTAGCCCGAGATCTTCTGTGCTCCCAGGTCACTAACAATTGTACAGACTTCACCCGAGCTTTGTTCCATATTTATTACACCCCATTAATAAATAAAAAATATAAATAATTAAAAATAAAAGAAGTAATTTACGTTTTGGGCGGACCTACTTGTTGTATGTCCCCAGGGTGACATAACTCACATGTTATGCACCGCTTTGACCAAGTGTGACATACAATGCTGAAGGTATAGGAAGCAACAGCACAGGGGTGTAATAAACGGTGCTACACCGTTAATGTTTCCCAATGTGGGGAATGTCATTAGAAGTACTAGTGTTGCACAGTTGAAAATTACCTACCAACCATCTTCTTGCTCAGATTAAGGAACACCTTTTAGGTTTTAAAGAAGACCTAAGGAATTTCCTTGTAATGTGTCCTTGCTTAGTAGCTGCCAAGGAATGATTTAGGAAAATAAATTGCTATACACACAATGCTTATTTTATTCCTTCCCTAAAGTTTCCTTACAACTGATTGGCAAGGGAAAGTGGTTTAGGAAGGACATTCTCAAGGATTTGTTATGATACAGGTCCTTGGTATATATATTTTTCTGTATACCTTTCCATAACCTTTCGTCATTTTAAAGTAATATCCCTGTTCGGAGTGCCTTGGCCTGAGGCATACATGTCCTTAATTTGTGATGTCCTGATCTCCCCTTCAGGGTACCGTTTCATAAACTGAGATGCAAGACGCAATATGCAATTTCCCTCTCAAAGAAACAAACAATGTTTGATCAGTATACATGGGCACATTTTGTAATTAGAATGAGTTGTGACGAAATATATATAGAGAGAATGGGACGAGCCGGCAATAATCGAAAATTTATAGGACGAGATTCGTCCACATAAGCACATATTGCCGGCGAGTTCCATTCTATATTTATTATATGTGCATACAATTTGATCATATTTCATCAAATATCACTGAAAAAATATTAAAAAAGCACAGAGAGCCCGCTGCCCCGCTGACAGCCCCACTGACAGCCCCGCTGACAGCTTCGTTAGTATAGGCCTATTTATATTGTTAACTTAAAACGTTCATATTGTGGCCATTTCTTGAGCTACATTAATAAAATTTATATCATTGGATAGAGAATTTAATGCTCTATTTAATGATATGGTTTTTATCATGTATTTCTATAATCATAGTACCAGAATCACGGGTGGATTACCGATCGCGGGGATTTGTTTACATGCTCCGCGGAGAGCCAAAGCTCCGCGAAGCATAACAACAGAGCTATTTTTAGACAACTACATTTCATATAGGACACGTCCTATATGAATATTTTTATAGCACCCCACTTATAGCACGTCTCATATAGAATGCGCGTATAATAATATAGATTAGGAGTTACAGACCAATAACTTATCTTTTCAGACAGATATTATTGACTTAATTGGTGAAAGCTATGACATGGAATTATGAATTAGTCGTAACATTGGACACGGGGAATCCCAGTGCCACGCCTGCTGGTGTGTGTAACCAAAAAAACGGGTGACTACACTACACACATAAACAGCTGGCTAGCTGTCAAAAAAGTACTTTTGTCTCTCACTGATTTATCATATGGAATTTTCGGAAGGCTGGTGTTCAATTGACCGAGCCACCAACCCTATACAGGTCAGATTTTCAGAAAATGTACAATTGGCAGCTCTACACATTTATAAAATTAGGCTAAATTAGGCTGAAAAATGAAGAATACCGGGTATATCTGAGTGTATTTGGTATCGCATTGATTTAAAGTATCTGTTATATAAAACTGCATTCTGAAGCTCATTTTAGTCTTAAATGTGGGCTATTTGAGAAGATTGGTGAAGGCGAATTGTACATTTTCTGAAAATCTGACCCATACCTTACTACTATACGTATGCGTGAATAGGCCAGTCACTTGAATGGGCTGTGTGTGCAGCTAGTGTTCAATTAACTATATTTATTACACTTGTTCAGTTACTAGAGTGCCGCTTGGGGTACTTTCAAGTTTTCCAATGTCTAACATGTGCCGTACGGGTTGTCATGGTCTCAGATAGCCTAAATGAGGGAATCTGGTTGGTTGAAGACGTTCATGCACTGGCTTGCAGGCTACGAAGGTCTATGTACATACATTGTTAAAATGATACACACTTAGAGCAAATGATGAAGTAAATACTAAATAAATCGGAAAGCAGTATGTTATAAATATCAAATGGCACTCTGTCTGGACACGCTCCCAGCCGAATACAACTTCAATCATGTCATTTGGCATAATAACACCATGAAAGCGTGATTCGATATTCCATTCAAGACAGTATTAGTAATACAATCTATAGAATTCTGTGCTCTGATTCATCGTAAGCGTTATGAATGGCCGAGTTCTTATTCACGCTTGGCGGACAAATAAATACTTTATTTAAGGGGCATGGCCTAAAGCTGAATGATTGTAAGGTTTCCCAGAAGGAAGATATCGTTAACTCAACCTGCAAATCAAAGTCAAGATGGCTCATAATTATCATAATCATTATCATAATTCCTAGATAAGGCTCATAGACAGGGAACAATAGCAATTGTAAGAATTCCATATAGATTCTTCCTATCACAGAAAGTTGTGTTTTTGTATTTGTGAGGAAACGTCAATTCGGCATGAAGGGACTCCAGAAGAGACTATTATGTAATACGTATTATACCCTGATTTTGTAAGACTTATCCATGGCCACGAAAAGCGAATTGCATGGTGATGTAGCCTGGCCCGAAGTGTCATTTCCTCCATATTCACAATTAAAACCGCATTACTTCCTGAATTGTAGATAGACCTGAACATAAAAACACATCTAGCCATTGATCAGCGAAATCATTTTCTTTTATGATAATAACAATTTTAACACAGCCATAGGTACAGTTATATTTGCCCAAGTAAACTGAACTAGACATCAAATAACCTTCGCTTATCAACTATCGTGAACTTAAAGTTAAACTGAAATCGTAAAGTCGTGCACTGAAATTAAATACGAAGATAACGAAAGTCCCTTTTTTAAAATCTACTAGGATTGCAGCTGTGTAGCACCACTATATGGTTTTGTGAATAACGTAAAGTCGATATTATAAAAGTAAATTTTATTGCAGATATATTCACACGCCTTTAGTAATGGACTTATTGCAATAAAACAATGTTCTTGGCTATACATAATCTTTTCTGTTTCCTTGGATGACACAAATGTTTGACCAATGCAAATATCAAAAGTATGTCCCAAAGAATTCTTTATACAATACAAACATTTGAAACTTTACAACCAATTAATAGTTTTGCCTTGGGCATGTATGCATTCGTTGCGCTGTTTTTATCGTACTTAGTAAATGCTATTTTTGCGCTAAACATTAGGGAATTATCACATTTTGCCTCGAGTGCAAGCATGGGTCAATCGTGTGACTGAAATACATGAAGACTGTAAGGAGTTCATCCCTAAACGTACCCATTTTGCATTGCTATTAAAACTGGTTCTTAAAGCTAATAACGACCGCGTTGATACAAGCAGCACACACGAATATAGTACCTCTACCGCATGAAAGATCATGGCATACATTTACCATCATGTTGTGTATAAACATGTACTTCCTATATTTAACGAGATTAAAAAATAATATTGAATATCTGGAATAAGGAAACCGGTGGTTAGCATGTAACTGTTTGTGAGGTATAGGCATTTATTCCGCATAAACCTTGAACGTGATCGATTCCAAAAAAAAAGCCTAATCCCTTGATTACAGGCCAGTGTATCACGTTTCAGCGATTTCTAGATCAATAGCAGCGTTCTCGATCTGCATAACGTCATGACTTTGTAGGCAAATATTGAGAATGTTGTCCAGTCCGGGAAGGAAATGATTGGTTGTGATATTGACACTCTATGTATATTTTATTACTCCAGCGTATTTCCATATTCATATTGTGGCCACCAAACGTAGGCGGCTAAGTCACTGAAAATAGATTCCCAGCCAATATGCATGTGTGTGAAGGCGAGAGTGAATGAATAACTATTGACGCCTTTATAATATAATGCCCCCCACTACTGACAGACATTATTTCCCACACACTGAAATAATAATGATCGCCTATGACTCTAGACAAGGCAAATAATATTGATTTCATGTTAGATATTGTTGACCACAATTTTGAATTCTTAATGATTGACCTTCTGGTTATGAATAGGTTTATCCTAGAATGGACCATTTACTTGCGTGACCCAACGTCCACGTTTATAATAGAACAAAGCTTCTCTGTGAAATGGCACAAGGATACGTTTGTTGTTAACTAAAATACTATTTACAATGACAAAAGACTGTTACAATCTGACAGTATGCAATGCTATAGCCCTATATAGGAAGACTTAATGAAAGATAAATCATTTAAACTTCATATAATAATACGTTTAGATATAGATTCCACTTGTAAAGCTCGTGCCATTGATTAAATATCAATCGATTTGATACTTGACACCACAGATTTGTGTTTGATTGAGATCGTAAGCAATAAAGATACACTACTTAATAATTCATGGTAAACACCTCCGATATTCTTAACAACCTTTATTAAAATGGTAATCGTATATCAACTCCTATGAGGATGACCCTGTAGTTATTGTTTATAGCTATTACTGAGACCCCCGCCCCAACCCCCTTCACTGACTACAAAGTATAAAACTCTGCACAAATCAATTGTTTAAAAATTCAGCTCGACCAAAAGGTTCTAAACAATGTATGCATTTTTTAAGTAAGGATGGATTCTGTTAAACTGCACTCATCATAATATACACGTATGTACATGCCCATTAGGACAAAATCAGAATCCGACACAACGTTATGTTCCGTCTTTGTTGATCAAGTAGTATATGGTATTATGTTGATAACCAAGGTTACTTCTGTCCAGCACATATTTAATTATTACATGGTAATCACACGTGCCAATGATTATAGTTCCTGAACAGAATCTCGTAAAAAGGCCTTGTAACAAGTACCATTTATACCACCATTGATATAATTATGTATATCATTTTCAACGCAATGCCACATTATATGTCTTTCGGTGGAAAGAAGTAGATACTTTTTATAACAGTAATTATTCTTTTATATATACATACATACATAATGTTGCCAAGCGATATGTTTCTCCACTGTACAATTTGCAAGACAGATTTCACCGGTCAGGAATACCTTGGCCTGAGTTAGCTTTGCATAGATACAACACTGAAGCCAGGAAACGGTCTTTATTATTTCCTTTGTAGGCCCCCTATCAACGATCACAATACCTTAAAAGACACAGTGTTCCGCTTAGAACTACTTCTTTGTCTGGAATTGAGGAAATCGATTGACCCCTGCTAGACAGCTTAACAAGACGATAACAGTTTAATTATTGGACGACTATTAGCTGGTTCACAATCAATACCTATCCATACAATTGCAGGACGATTTCACATTGCCACTATGACTTCATGGTATGAAATAAAACCACAACCTTGTAATGTACTACGTTACCATCCATTAAAACGTTAACTCATTATACCCAAATTCAATCAAGAAAATAAATGGTAGTCAGCTAATAGATGAACCACTCACTACACGGTGGGATGCTATGTTCACTGATTGGATGGGGTACATTATATACAGTGGACGAGATAACACGATTGTTAAGACTTCATAATTCATTATTTGTATCGCAACCGAAGTGGCATTTATATGTATGTATGATAATAATTCATGACAACAAGTAGCTTTGGCCCCAGCACACAACAACATATCAAGTGAGCTTTTCCATTATAGACGCTCGTTTGAAAACATCAACCATGGTGTATAGCTTTGTTAAATTTGCTCATGGTTCCTTTTATGTTAACTTCTCTTAATCGTCCACCACGACGCAATGAACGCAGGGTTGAGGTCTAACTGTGCTTCTGATCAGCTTTATCATACACAAGTGATCTGTAATGGGTTGTCTTCCGCAATCTCTATTGTTCTGTCGTGGTCTATGCTTGATGACCTCTGCTTATCTTTGGAACCTCTTCTTCCAAGAATTGGACTTCGACTAGAACTTCTCCTCGAACTTGGACTGTGTCTTGAGCCGGGGTATAAGCTGAACGAACGGCTTCTAGGTGTCACCAATGACTTACTCCTTGTCAGTGTAGAAGGATTACTGTTTTTGATAGTGTTCAGAAGTGTTCCAGGAGTGAGCACTTCCTCTTCTTCAGTCACTTGGGACTGTATTCGAGGCACAACACTCAAGGATCGTGGAGTTATTGAAAAACTCCTTCTTGGTGTTGGCGGCGGGCTTCTTGCGGGCTTCATTTCCATCATCCAAATATCGTCTGAAACCATGACGTCTGGACACGTGACAGGGATTTGGATATTCCCAATGTCAGGGTCATCAAAACTGAAGTCGGGATTCGCTTCACATGGTATCTGTGTGTAGAAATTAGATAAATGGGAGGAGATGTCTGGGGGCTCGTCTGAAGGAGTTATTGCTTCCCCAATCCGACGTAGTTTTGATATTCTCGAGATTTCACTTGGTTGGCTCTCAGAGCCTGAGCCATCATCTATATCCCTTTCCGCAAGGCTATCCACGCTGCTTTGGGTCAAGGATAAACTACTTCTTGGTGGGATTGGGGGCGTGTACTCCTTCTCTTCTTCCCCTTCAGCAATTGAGTTCAAGCTGCGATCCAGGTGAGATACACTGTTACTGAATCGCAGTCGCCTTGCATTGGCTGTATCAGCAACTTGCCCACTTGTAATTGTACCATAATTAACTGTTAATAAGTGAGGCTCGGGCGCCTCATACTCTGACTCTCCCCCTCCCCCTCCCCCTCTATCAGCAAGGAGGAGGCTGAACACTGGAGGACCAGACTCTCCCCCTAGGTAAGCTATCGGTTGGTCCATATGTGAATGCCTCCGCACACGATTAGGTCTGATATCATTGCATTCCCCGAACTTACTACTAATTTCACTGATATCAGGATCAGAATGCCTTTTTGCTCCAATAGGATACACTTTTCTTTTACCCTTGGACTGACTGTCTGATATACTCTCCATGGAACTATTTTTACTGCTTCCTACTTGTACTCCTATAGCTAGTAAGGGAAGAATGCTTTGTTGGATGGAGCGATGAGTCTCTTTTTTACGGTCCCAATTGATTTTCCTCATCACACTCTTTTTCAGATTCTTGTAAGAATCTCGAGCGTGCACTTCCTTGATTATCTGGAAGTCTTGGAGGTACTTATCGATCTGCTTATCCTCTGCTATTTTATCATGACGTCGTTTTATGTGTGACGCAATCAAAGCGACAATGCTCATTCCATATACAAGGACGACGGCCACGACGTAGTAACTAGCGCCGGTCGCGTCGTATTTCTCCTCATTGTCCGTCGACAGACTTCCGTTTCCAGGCTCACCTTCCGTCCCGATGTCGCCCAGGCGTGACGTCAGGTTACCATGTAAAATTAGCGTTCCACTGTACGTCAGATTGTAGCGACCCCTAAGGGTTATGTGAATCGCTTGTCGCAAACCATTAGACGCCATGATTTCCCGTGACCCCGCTCTGCCGATCTATCAAACAGGTCAAAAGATAGCTCCCGGTTCAACTTCCTACTTAGGGCCTTATACACTAGCTAAGCCAGCTCCCTGAAAATATACTCAACAGCCTGAAAGGGATAGCTTCCTATTCTGTAAAGAGCGGGGCTTAACCTAGAACATCTGGTGAAAAAATTGCCATCGGAGGTCCTTTCCAAGTTCGTCTATCCCATTACTGTTCGCTTGTCTTATTTGACATGGGGGATCTCAATGGGATATCATTATTCCACCTGAAAGGTCCTTCATCGGCGAGAGTGTTTGCAAATGTTGTCTCTCTATAGACCTTCACTTTGACTATCTCCTGCAGATCACCCCGTATACCACCACCGCCGCGTCTTGGTATTCGGTTGCACACATGTATGAAGGAGCAGCAATCATTTATCCAACCCCTCCGTCGGGCACGTTTTTCATCGCAGCAGTCGACGGGTCGCTGCTTCCTTCCTGCTTGCAGCAAAGCCTAACTGCCCTTCAGCACTACTGAAGCTGACATTTCTTTTCCCATAGGAACCTATATTCCATTGCCTCCCCCATCTCCTATTTCATATGGATCCGGATAATACCTAATCTGTCTTACCACCAGTCATTAATCCGAGCAACTTGGCCCCAGTAATGCCTTACATGGTCTGCTCCAATTAGACCACTGGTTCTGACCTTGGAAATCAATATCTTGGTTCTATAGAGTTAGTTTTTGAAGGATGATATGTTTCATTGGCCTATGTGCATGTACATCCCCATTAGCTTGGTCAATTCTGAATGTATGGAATGTAAATAATGAAATTTGGTTAGGTCCCTGAGAGATGTTGGTTATTTAAAGCGGCTCTTCTTTGTTCGTTTCAGAGAATGAATTGCGAAAACCAAAGCCCTGATCACAGAGTGTGTATACATATCCGTAACCAGTGGTATTTCTGAGGGTCCTTGATGAGCGTTTGATGCCCTGTTTCCTGTCTGGTTCCTCGCTTTGAAGTGAGCTCTAGCGCCATTGCCTCACCTCGTAGGTTGATCAGGACATCCTAGGACGTATGTACACAAACATATACAGAGTAGCAACTATATGAAGGCCCAGTTTGATCATGAAGCCAGTCTGTCTGCACTCACAACTGTTGGGTTTTATCAATGTTGATGGGAAAAAATCTTAGATCATCGATCCAATATGTCCAGAAACCAAAGCAATGTGAGTAGATAGCCTTGCAGTAATATGTCCCTCAAGAGTCATTCTGACTATGAACAATTGGTCTGTTGCAGTAAATTATAATTCAGCTTGTATTTCTGGGAGTTTTCCTCCATGCTGGATGCCCTGACTAAGCTCGACGCAGGAGGAGGAAGAGGAGAAGCCGTACGTCTATCTATTGAAGCTGGTGCTGCTGCAATGCCTCTTGCTACAGCGTAGAGGTATATAGCCCCTCCACACGAGCGAGGCAGTGGGAGTGGGAGAGTCAGTGTAATAATCCACGCTGTGAGAGGAACCTTTGGAGGGGTGCTGCCTGTCGGAGGAGGAGGTAGAGGGTGGGGAGGGTGTTCCAACTCAGTCTAAGTGTATGTAGTAGTTAAGTGGTGGATGGCCAGGAGCAGGGATCGGGAGGGGGGTTTGTTGCTCCGACATGCCACAGACGTTAAGGCAATCGCACGCACACCTACTGAAACACTGGCACGTCCAACATGCTCCCTATGTATATGAACACAGCTCAGGCCTATCCCTATCTAGGTTAGAGGCGTTAGAGCAAGCCTTTGGGAAGGAAGGTTTGTTTCGTCGACAAAAATCAGAGGTAACACTGGCCGCCAAGGCGTTACACTGTGAGGCGAAGATCTATATGCTTCCTCTGTTGGCCTTGGGAACTGAGTGTCTTGAACTCTTTTCAAGCGACGGACGCTGCCCTTGCCCGTCCCAGGCCCACAGAGACACAAATGTCGGCATAAGCAGATGGAGAAAAACAAGCTTCCCCTCCCTGAAAGAGAGCTCTAGGGAAATTAGAACGATTTGCCCCCTCCAATCCTGTTTTCACCATTATACGATTACACTATGGAGCTGAGAGCAAGAGCTTCCTGTAATATTACTAGCGTAGAAATAATTGATAGTTCTGATGTGTGAGACGCTATCCTTAATTAATAGAGGTATCATCACAGTACTCGGCTTTCAGAAGGCTACTCTGGTTAGGATCAAGCACTGCCTTTCATTACCCTGCTGCAACTATTGACATTGGAACGTTGCAGATTACACCCATATTAGAAAATGCTGAGATCCAATATTGCAGCCTGCAGAAAAATTGCAATTGTAAGATGTTGTGTGAAGTGTTACCTCAATGCACTCACCTCCCTGCCCTGTTATGATATGGAATAGATTTCCCTCGATGACATACACGAGAGTGCCATTAGGTACGTCGTACTTACATTCTTGACGTTAGTGGGGCTGTTACTTAGACCCTGGCCGTGGGATTGGATGTATGGCGTGAGGGCCCTAGTTCGTTAAACTACTCATGACTTGCCAATCCAGGCCCCTGATGTGCAATGAGTAAAGAGTTTCATCCATAATGCACCCCAGCAACGTTATCCATATAGCCCATTGGAAGCACAATTGTATATGGACATAAATCCTTTCTGGCACTCTGTGATCAATATTTTGCCCCAAGCAATACAAACAGCATGCCCATACTCTTTTCTTTCTCTGCTTTGTCAATACTTCTCTTATTAACAAGAGATCTGAAGAGTTTATCAACTGTCTCCTGAGAGTAGAAAAATGCAGCAGGGCTCAATCCTCATGGTGCTTATCTAAAATCAATCTCTTTGGAGACCAGCACCACCAGACCAGTAGAGGCTGATCGTCCTAAATCGTCCGTACCCTGGGCAGCTCCGGACGTCAGGAGATTATCACTAGCTGTCGGTGAAACCTGCCCTGGCTCTCCTGGACCCAGGAACCGTGGATGGTGCAATGCTCGGTCCCGATCGTCATCATTATAATAATGTGGATGAAAATAAATGTAATCCATGAATGACAGACAGTTCAAGATGGGAGGTAGCGATGTTTGTTTGTATCGAGTAGCTAATGATGTCAATGCTGTATGATATATAATGTAATATTGAAGGAAGGCGGTTGTAATGCAGCGTAAATCTATACAAAGCTTTCCCCCAGTGCACCTTTGTACAGGGTGTGGTCCAAGGACACCTGATCGTTCTACCTCTGCGCTACTGTCACAGGAGGAGTTGGAAGCGGTGCTGGTGTTGGTGTTGGTGCGGTGGTGTTGGTGGTTGTGGCGGTGGTGGGAGAAGGTCAATATGAGGGACTGCGGTAGGCCATGGAGGAAGAGACCGGCTTGCTGCTGCCATCATACCGGGGGCCTAGCGAGCAAGGGAAGGCAGTGGGCCACGGCGACACGACCGCTGTACACACCATCATAGATGAAGGTCTTGCATGAAGGACATGTTTACGTATAGACAGACATCTGCCCATTCATCCATATGTGAATATATATAAATATAAATTACATTGTATAAACATGCACACTGGTAGGCAACAGCAATTAAATAGTATCTATATATATAAGCAAGGACTGCGTTGATACATATGCTTGTATTGAAGGAAAACTAACTAAATGCCAGGTATATAGCTTTGAGAACAAGTATGTTTCCTCGAATCATCTGATGAAATGACAAAAATATACTTCATTTCAGGCAAAGCACGCAATGATACCACACACATCGATAGTAAAAACAATGACAATGCATGCATGTGAGGTTGCGTTTCAGCAGAACTAAAATTGATTGAAATATATGGTTTTCAAACAAACCTTCTCTGCTTCACGATACCAATCTATAGATCAATGAGCCTATTGCTTGAGGCACGGTCGCTTTCTGGTTGGGGAATGCTTTTGAGCGATCTATTTGGATGTACTTGGATATTTTCCTCAGTTAGATCGGGGCAGAAAACCTGGTCTATTATCCTGCCATATAACTTAATTTGTTTACCTCATATTACGTGTGATCTTGGGGAAATGATAATAAAATAATAATAGAATATTTAAATATCTCCTTTGTACCAATGTCACTTGGATGTTGGAAATATCTGTGGACATTGACAGTTCCTTATTTTTCTAGGCAGTGAATGAATGCACTGTTGCATTCACCTTCTTTCATCCAAATGCAAACCACGCGCTCTGGATAAATGCTTCAGGATCATTCAAATTAAAACAGCTTTCAAACATGTATGTGGAAGGGAAAATATCAGGTTCATATTATTTACTTACTGATAGAAACCTCTTCATATCTGCGGACAAATATTTATTCTTTTCACTTGATTAAATCAACAACCATGGTCTGCATGAATACATTCGTCTGATTGGTTGCATTATCCTGTTGAGTAACCCCATTTCCTGTGTATTAGAGCATTCTGGTTTAAACCTCCAATTTAACTTTCATCAACCAGGTGAGTTTAGAGGATGACTAGCAAGTCGCATTAAAGCTGCGTTCTCAGCTAACATCGATCAAATACTACATGTTTTACTCTTATTGTTTCATTCATTTTCTTGTCATTTGACCAAGGTTGTCTTTGCTGCAGGTCTTCATAAAATCCACATCTTCATTTCTGCAGGGCTTAGCTGTGGTGGCTTCACTTATTATCGCTCACCAACGCTCACATTCTCTCAGGCGAATCAACTTCAAAGTCTTTTATACACATATAATAGCCGCAAAATATTGATAATTTCAGTCCTATATAGGTCGAATAATGAGAAATTTGGTAAGATTTTGTTTCATAATAACTGAGAATGCAGCTTTAAAATATTTCCTGGTGGGATGTGTTGACATGAATAATCTACGCCAGCAGGTGCCTGGAGGCAATGCCTGGTTAGGGCAAGTGGAAGTCAGTGACAATCGCATCCGGCTTCTTGATTGCCGTCCTTTTCCTCACCAACCAGAGCGATTAAAGCTTGCAGGGCCGGCGTGCACTGATTGTGTTATTGTTATTTAGCATGTCAGGCATGCAGGTTTTGTCGCTACCTATTCGCTTGGTATCCATCAGGCAAGAAAAGAGTTTTGTCTGCATTTGTATGAAGCTTTAATGATTAAGTGCTTATGGTCATTGGGGCGTATAAATTTACAGTCAATATCGAAAGGGTAAGTGCACCTGGATTGAGGGACCATGGCGTCTAAATGAAGTAGATTGATTAATCAATGCATTAGCACATAAAAACAAGTAATAGATTCAATAATGGGTGTTTACATGATGACGTGTAACACATGTTGGTGTCAAGATGAATAGATTCTCAAGGAGCACGCCAACAGTCGAAATAATAATTGTCTTATCAATAAAAAAATAGATAATAAAACCTATTTCATTATGATGCAATCTCAATGCTGGGATAGTGAAGAAAGCGATAGTGTATTTTCGCTTGGAGTACCCGAGATCTAGGTTGTTGTGACTCGTTTGTTTCATACTATCTTCTATAACTAATGGTTCGTGTAGCTTCAAGTCTAAGAGATGAGTCACTGTGAGCCAGTAGTAGTGAAAGAGTATTACCCTTAGGAAAGAATCAGCATATATATGGGCTGAACCAAAAGCAAAGGTAGCAGTGACGTGTGAATCGTCCCATGACACTAGAATCAGAATCAGGACAGTTGCGGCGCAATTAACTTGGGTCCGCAACCAAACTTCATGCAGTACAGGGCGACTTCAAGCGCAGCGTCATACCGCTACCGGTCCTATAGTTATGTCACACCTGAGAGGACACACACACACAGATACATGTATATGTCAGGATTAATGACCGCCATTGAGGGGCTGCTGGTGCACTGTTTGTGGTATAATCCCGAGGCGAAGCCGATGGATTATAAACTAAACCGAGGGATTCTGTGCATTCTTTCTGCTAAATATAGCAGAACAATAATCATATCCCAACATTATGCAATGCGATTTGCGCTGCAACACATCAGAATATATACGTGCAACAATAACAGAAGGTTATGCAACTCTATTCTGATTCACTTTTGCATAATATTTAGTTTAAGAGTACCTACTATTAAGGCAGGCGATGGGAAGAACGTCATCGCGACGACATCGAATGTAATACCCCCTGCAATAAAAACCTCTTCTTTTTATTAAAAACAACAAAAACAAATCCGGGTCAATGACTGCTATAGAACAAACAACAAACATAATTACATCAACTAGAAACATACTAAATTTAAACGTCGATGACAAATTAGATTTAATAAGATTCCCAACTCCAGCATAATTCGTAACTGTCGTGGTGGGAAGGATTTAACCTAATACATCTTGAAAGAAAATCTTTAGAATGTGTTTACATTGTTCGTCATATTGGAATCTACCTTGCGGACGCCCGGAAAGGAAAATTATTCTTTATTAATATCTTCTGCCTGCCATTTCCCACGACAGACCGAGTAATTTATTTCTTTGGTATTCACCACAGAAGTGGATGAATCCTGATACCAATCCAGGGGTCTCGCGAGAGATGCCTCAACTGAAATAGTGCCACGGTTGATGATATTATATGTCATTCACGGATGAGAAGGGAACAGATGAATCATATAAAATTAATGACTTTCTTTCTTGGCAAGGAATCTATAAGGAGCCCTTACTTAGTGTTTTGACGATGAGGAAGCTAAGCGCAGGACAATAAGTGGATGGATACAATGCATTATGTGACTACAAAACTTTATTTCCCTGTGGAATGCGAACAAGCAATTTAAACTACAACTGGTGGCCAGTGCGCCTGAACTTAATATTTATCATGCGTCTGACGCAGCAGGAATGATTGGATGTTGGTGCTCTGGTCCCCTTTTACATACCAGGCAGCCGCCGGCCTCGCCTATAGATTGCCAGCCCTCTCTCCACAGGAGAAAAAAGATGGGCTTTGTTACCACTGAGAATATGCATAGTCCGATGTGCTGTAGTGGTCGCAGGAGAAGTGTGATTCACTCTTGTGAGTTCAGTAATCTATATACGGCGTGTGTAATTCCCTATTAGTAAGTTACGATAGAATAAGTAGATGGTTTAAAGGAGGACAAGACATTACTTATTTCTGAAAAAAGTGTACGCTATAAAGTTGATCTAATTTAGAGCCCGTGGCTCACATTCCTCTATAGTACATGAAGTACAGCAGTTCGAGCTGTTCTTCATTGGCACAACGCCATAGTATTAATGATTACTATTATATACCCCGTGTTCAAGCTGGATCATTTGGAGATAAAACATCAAAGCACTTGACGGGTGCGTCATGAGAAGAAATAAAACTTTGAGTTTTTCTTTTCCAGAGCTGGGGTTGATGTCCAAGATAGCTATGGATGGTGGTCTATCCACCCTTTGACAAAATCTCGGTTTGAATCTCTCTCCCCACCCCCCGATCCCCAACCCCTTCTACTTTACCTGATCTACCAAAAAAAGAAACAAAAACAATGATTGCAAAGACCTGCATGGATCGTTTGTGGACATAATGATCAAGAGCAAAGGTATGTTCATGCGTGTTCATACGTGTACTATCTATCCACATAATATGCCCAGTGCTATCAGTTGTAGAAAAAAGCGAGTTGTAAGCTACTGTTGTATTTATAGGGACAACATTAGAGAAAATGATGAACATAAATTTAATTTACGTCTGTTTAAGTTGAATACCCTAAGGGAACATAAGAATAAGGGTTCCAAATGGTATTTTGCCTGACTGGCTGATATATTACCCCACCTTTTTATGAATTCATGTATTGTTAGAAACATAATATCCCAACATCTGATGCGTAGAGCCAATTCTATAGCCATAGATCCTTAGATGTTAAAAAATATCAGCATGGAAGCCTGTAAACAGTCCAGGAGTTGAAAGCGTTCCCCCAAACTTAGGGAAAGCCTCTCCCTCCAAACCGCAAAATGCCATTAAAATCCCATTAGGACGCCTACTTCAGGGCCAGGAAAGCTATTAGTGCAGTAGGCGTCCAATCACTGACATAACATTCTTATCTGTTCTTAGAGGATGTGGGATTAGACTCAAAGATTAAGTAACGTACTATAATCTTTGCTAGACTGTGAAGAAATATCAGCATGAATTTTAACATATAAAACTTGCGATGACATCCAGACCATCTTTGCACTCAATGAGCACTGTAACCGCCCACGACATCGTAGAAGAAGTAGACGCTCCTGGATAAGATAGCAAAAGCAGTTTTAGGTTGGGGACTTATAGAAAATGTACGGTTTGAACCTGACCTTCTGGCCTTTTAGTGGAGGCATGGGATGAAGGATGACTAAAATGCGAACCCTTCAGTCGATCATATGCCAAAGTCACAGATAGATATCAATCTATAACGTTCACCTGTAGGATGTGGTATAAAAAAGATAAATTCCTAGTCATTGTTTCCAATAGGATAGTTGGTTCTCCTGTGACAAAAATATTGATTTGATAACTTTATGGAGATACTACTCCACTGTTTTGGGTTCGCACACTGAGACTAATACCCTTCGGTCTCTATATATGGAGAACTATTGTCTACCTTATCGCACATGTATATCAACTCTGCAATGAGGTACTAATTATTCTTCAAAGCCTAATGTAATATATGATAACGATCCGTACCCAGCTGCAATGGAATTATATTTTTCTTAAAAGCCTGATATTTCCTCGGGATCATGTTTAAATAAGTCAATTGGCCCGTCTCCCTGATATGTTGGTTGTCAACTACTGAGCCACAGTCGCTTCAGTGCCAAATGCCATTGAGACCAATTTGCTGACGTAAGTATATTAATTATTACACATTCTTCAAATTGAAATATAAAAATTGAATAGAGTCTGGCTCTTGATAATTATTGTGCAATTGTCAAAGTTTGTGTATGCGAAGTTTTGGATTAAGTATATTTATGATGAAAGGGATAGAATTAAGACAAATGCCCCGGCCACTATGATAATAACACTATTGTTAAGACGTGTGCGTATTTTGTTCATGTTGGTAAGTTCAGTTTGCTATTGTTTATCAATCCTTATTTGAATCCAGATTAATCTTGACAATTTCTCCGCTAATCTTTCTTGCTTTAATTTTACAACTTCAATGGTGTTCAAAATAGTCAACAGATTCGTCTATCGTTTATACTTTAACATATATTCCTTATGCTCCTTGCTCATGGAGTTCATTCAATAAAATAGAATATTTATTGCAATTCATCCTTAGTATCCGGGAAATATGATAGGAGGATATCGCCCTGTGCTGACAATATATGACTGAATAGCAACAGGTACATCACACTAATGAAGACAGGTGTAGCTGGAGCGGCCAATCTCTAAATTATGTATCTCCAAGTATCAAATATAAGGAAGATTTCCCGTGGGTTAGGATGAAGAAGCATCGGAGGATCGAGGACCACACGATGTGCTTGGGCTAACTGGTGGGCGTAATCCTGAGTAGTTTACTGTTGCAATAGATGCCTGCTGATGTTTTTCATACCGGTTAGTCATGATGTTAATCTCCCGTGGAAAATGATATTTTCAAGCTAAATATGGATCCCTGTGTTCCTGGGGTCCCAAAGGACACCATTAACTTTCCGCCTAGATTTAGTTTCCGTATATAGACAACCTTCATGCAAGACGTACAATTTCATCGTGTGTATTTGGTCTATAAATACCTCCTAGGATATGGAAATAGATTCTCATGTGTGATTTTTGTATGTGATATCTTATTATATTGGTAATTCTGATTTCATCAGATCATGACAAAATTCATGGGGTGTGAAAAAATTATCATTGTGTGAATTTAACACTAATTTTCTGGAGTGTTTTCTTGATAATTGCCTTCAGATAGAAGCTGCATGCTTATACTCGATGGAGAGGAGGAGGTATCTACTTCAAACTAGGCTTTGTGTGATGATCCGCCATGAAGTGAATAGACCAGGATTGCCTTGGATACCACCCTGGGGACTAGAATGAGAGATGGGTTTATGGCAGTTAGTGGTTGTTTCGTTGATCAGTAAAATACACATGACAGCGGCAAGGTTGCACGGCAATAGCTGCGGAGAGGGTATTCTGGTACTTGGATGATAACATGCTAGAACAGGGGGAAGGGAAGATAAGACTTTTTAGGTCTCGACCCTTTCTTAGCCTCCTCCGCTCCATGCATGTTATTTGAAAAGTGATGCTTAGATTACATTCTTGTCTAACGGGATATCCATATAAATTTCAAGCGGTCTAGATCATTAGCTACATAATATTTCTGTACCTGAAGTATTAGATATTATGTCCAGCATTGCAGGCTTATATTGCATGACATATGAACAGGCTTTGAACTACTTCCACTAGATATTTTCTCCTAGTAAGCTGGTTCTATATATTTTTTGGATTTTCTAACGTATTAAATAATACATTAATTTGTAGATTTAATTTACCAATTGAACACATAATATTTTGAATAAAATGTCTCTGTGAAACTGGGAGTGATTATACACACAAGTGCGGAAAGTGTCAGACAAATTCATGTTGTAAGCATTACAATTAGCAATGCTTAGGCATTATAGCTCCCCTCCCCCTCCCCTCCAATACCAATCAATCTATTTATACTTCTAAACATATCCCGATCTACCGGTCCCTTTCGTCTCCCATTCTCTTCACTCCCAACCGTCAACCACCTCAGACCTATTCAATTTTTCCCTCCTGCCCACACCTTGTTTCCCATACTCATTAGCATTCTATAGATACATTTGATATAAATTATGACATAAGATGAAATTGTTTAAAGGAAAGGAAATCATCATTGTATCTACAAATATAAATGTTATCAATTATATTTATATAATAAAATTATATAAAACCCTTAAAATCAAAATCTTTAAAAATTAAACTGTTAATGTCCCAAGACTGCCTTTCGCCTTCTTCTTCATTCAATACTTCACAAAGGAGGGGAATCGGCGAGTATATATTGGCATTGCACCAAGAGGATGGAAACTGTTGTTTCGAAGTGCCTAATTAGTATCAGACTTTGTTAGTGAAAGGTGTGGTTACGGGTTTTAACACCAAGAACAAAACTTGCCAATAAGTGCCTGTTAATGCAGCTGGAGAACATTGTCGGCAAAGGTGCTAAGACCTGTTTGGATACGTACTTACCTTCAGTTAAATCTAGTCTGGGCTTAGCCTTACTTTCTTCCTCTCAGTTTAATTGTGAAGCCTTAACAAAGGCCAGTTAGAGCCTGCCAGAAAGGTTATACAACGCAATAAATTAGGATCAGGAGGTCAGCTGGGTACTTTCCAATAGCTTCTCATATAGATCTGCCTATTCTTGGGATTTCTATGAAGCCTGCCTCATTGTGATCGAAATTTTCAGTTAAGTCAGTGTTTGTGTGTTACTAAATACCCATGCTCAACACGAAGTATCATGATCCAGAGTGTAGCTGTTTCTACTAAATCGAGAGGATTCAAAACCTTTCTAAGTGGGTTTTCCACCTCTGCTCCCTAATCAGATTCTAGTTGTGGTCGTATTCACTACATAGCAATAATTATTGTCAATCATCATCAGTAGGATACAGCTATGCTTGTGAAAAGAAAGAAGAGGAATGAGCCGCAGTACTTAGCCTATATCTCTTATAATATATTTGTTGTATTATATCAATGTATTTCGTTCTAACATATAAATTCATAATAATAATACATGCCGATCAACTCTAACAATCTAAGTAGCAATCTAACAAGTTCATATTATACGATGTTTAAATATATTTAACTGTTTATTTTCAATAATACAATGGCATTCTTTGATACTGCAATAATAGTTACATATTGTAAAGGATTTTCTTTTCAATTCTATATTAATTTTTGTTCTTGTTATACTCGTATATGTATTACTTCTTGTTAAAACAGTGTACCTTTGTCAACAATAACGAAACAATCCCAAATACTGTGACGGAAGACCTGACACATTGTTCAGACGTACGACACTTTTGTCAACTATATACACGATAACTAACGAGTTGGTTGAAGGATTGTGAATATTGCACTCGTAGCGCATTTTGTAAAAAATAAATCTTAAATAGTCACCAAGAAAAGCATAACTATCCAATGTATTCAAGTACAATGATATCCTATAAAAACGCAAAAGAACCATCAAAATTGGACTTAGATTGATGGAATCGACCAGAATATGATATGGTTAAATCTCCATGCATCTTTTTTTTCTTTTTTTGTTGTATCTCCATACATCTTGGATATGTAAACAGTTGTATTATTGTTCAAAATTCCATCATTTTGCTACACATATTTCACCTTTAGGTATGTGATGTGTTACAGAAAATGAGTCACAAGTCTAAAAAATGGTTGTATTTCAATGTCTTTATCACAATAACTCCATTCATTTATGGTTCTGTTCTTAGTAGAAGCAATACATGTACCAAATTCCAAGATTGTGTGCTAAATGTATTTACTGATTTATTTAGCAGATATTTTAGTCAATTCAATTCAATTAGGACACTGCATTACAACTGAAACATCCTAAGTATTCTTGAAATATGAAATATTTAAAGTATATAACACCTAAATTAGGATTATTCCATTGAAACATGTTTTCTTAAATATTCGATTATGTATAAATGTGCAGTCTACCTCATCCACGATTTGTTGGAGTATTTCTACGAATAATTGTAGGCCCAAATCGTGCTCCAAATCGCCAGTGTGTGTTCACAGCAAAGCTGAAAATGTAGACAGCTGCACGATCGAGCCAATGGGCCACACTATATGAGTCCGCTTTGATCGTAACACAGCCTCGCGAAGCGACAGTGAGTTGGGAGATATCCAAAAGTCTGTGTTCTTAAGTCCCTACATGGCTATCGATATGTTGGTTGGAGATCTTCTCTTGACATCAGCAAATATGATGCTTCGGCGGGCAGAGAGTTGTAGCAGGTGCGAGATCCAACACAAAATGAATTCAGAGGAATATATAATATAGTTGATGTTTTTTTTTATATTTTCAGGAAAATGGCCTCATCAGCAGTTATCAAATTGGCTTGACAGATAGCTTCCCTTCGTTTATCATACTTTGAAATTATGAAACAATAAATCTATACATTGGTGCAGAGGTCTATGCAGAGAGGTTTAAGTATATCAGTAAGGGCCGAACAAGGGGTATGTGCCAATTTGTCATTTTTACAGGAAGCCATGGATCTGCATTCAGTATGTGCTTGGTTCGACCAAATGGACCAAATGAGTAATGAGTTTCTGATTTACAGCCAGATCTTCCATATACACATTTATATGAAAGAACCTATTTACCGCATGAAAACATTCCTGAGGGATATTGCGTTTTTCTATAACAATGTTTAAATATGTCTATTAGCCTGAAATGCATTTAAAAAAGAGAAAAATAGAAGAGAGAGGGATACGTTGCATATGCGAATACCACAGCCCCGCCACCTGTACTATCGGAAGTACTTTTGGGAAAAGTCAACAAACTGGCTTTAAAAGGTGCCTTTTTAGATTATTAAAGGCATATATTTATAGTAGATTTCTGTGAAGCTGTTGGGTTCATCAATGAGTCTATGATGATGGTTGGCAACCTGGTTAATCCTATATATATCAATATAAACAGGAATGTCATGCATCTTTTTTGCAAGGTGTGGCATACATACACACGTTATAGCTAATGAGTTGGTTGAAGGAGCGTGCATATTCTAAGTGACTAAAACCAACAGGTTAGTTCATGTTTGTTGGCCTGTAACATGGACCTGATACAACTTGGTGAGGGATATTGTCCAAGGGGAATATTGTCCAGGGGGGGTTTGACAGGGGGATTATGTGTGGTGTTTCTCAATATTCTACGTGACCAAAAAGGGTTGACGTCAATAAAGAAAATAATTTCTACTTAACTCTTTTCGGGTTTCAGGGCAGAGGGCTTCCACCTGACATTTGTAATTCCTATGTACTCTTTATTGGAGAAGATTGTGTAGAATGGTCTTAAAGGGCGCTCATTTAAAATTGATAAGGCAATTTTCTATATACGGGCAATGGGAACCTAATCATAAGATCCAATGGTATTTACTCTAATGTTGCCATCTAGCGGTGCCTAAAGGTTTTAAATCAGGGCCTCTCGTCCTTCCCATTGTATGCACATCAATTTCCTAATTCTGCTGATGAATGCATTTATTATCCTGCTGAATTCTGTGCCATCTCAAATTCAGCAACTGAAAATAATTTACTTTTAGTGATGCAAGATGACATTGATAAATGTCGTCTGTCATCCACAACAATAGACTGACATGTGGTATTGATAATGCGGAAGTTCACAGTCCCTGGTAGAAGAGGTGATTTCCTGAAACAAAGGCTGACATTTAACTATCCTTACTAAAGACATTGATATTCTTGCTTACTTGAAGTTTCTGAAATGTGATTTATTTTTTCATGCTTTCAATTGTTAGCTATAAGGAAGATTATGGAGGAAATGATAACGTTTTGGGTAAATTAAGATCCATCCTCGAGTAGTCTAATTCTAATTCCTCCACTGAAACTAAACTCGGTGATGTGCCATGGCACTGAACTCTTTCTTGGTTCCCACCCCTATACAACGTAGTAATACATCATTATACATCTCGGTAGGATATGTTATGTTGCACAATACACTCGGATGAGTGGCTTTTTACTATTACAAAATGTGTTGTACCTTATTTTCCGTTCTATACTCCTGTCTTATTCATGGGAGTTGTATAACACTGCATGGACACGATGAATGGTGGAAATTATTGCTCTAGTGTTATACATTTTAAAGAGTATGTAAAGTTTCAAGAAAAGCAGCTATACTTGTTGTATCTTTTGGGGATCAAATTCAATCAAACATATACACGTGAGGTATGAAACTAGAACGATACCTCGAACATTCGCTGCTCTAACTAAATTTTAGTAAAATGGTCTAGAACAAGTGACAAGAATTATTGATATTTATTAATGATAAAAAATGATGATAGTAATTGTGAGAATTAAATTTAATATCCTTGATTGGCATTCATTGTCCTCTCAACAAAAATTTCATTTGTAGCCTATACATGTTTAATTTACCAGATTGATCGACCTCCGTGAGAACTTCAGAAAAAATATTGTTATCCCTCTGTGACCAAACCACGCAGGTGTAACATTTCCCAAATCGTTTATCAATATTTTATGTCACAGGCCAAGTTACCCTGCATCATAATTGTCCCCATGTCTCAGAATTTCCTTTGTGGTCTCCTGTGATTCATCATGAATTTCAGAGTATTTTAATGATCGATATGGTTTCAGGATAAGAAACCCAGCATAGGAACTGTATGCCTGACAAAGAATGCATCTCACAATAAGTGATTTCGAGAAGGACAATGTTTGGATTTTGATCATGGATTCGAGGGAGCTTTATATTGTGTATGCCAAACGCTACCAAGAAAGACTACTGCACTTGCAACCTACAATTTACCATCAACCATAAATCCATGTGACTGAAATACAACTATGGTACAAGTACTCTCTTTCTATAATGTGTTAAAATACCAGATTGCATTTGTGAAGGCAATAATGTTTTGAAAATATGTTGGATGTTTGCCATAATGCATGGTAGCACGCACAGCTAGCATACTAACCAAACTCCCTATACTTGTGTAGTTGCCATAATTACATACTTATGACCATGACGAGCAATCTGACAAAACTCAACAGAAACATGTTCTTTTAGTTTAAATGAAACTTTATATTAGTTAATAATAGTCGATGGACATCAAAACCATGAGTCAGCTGATTGTTGTGATCTTTAAGTTTTATTCAAACTTTATACAATGGTCGTGTGATTCCTACGTTTCGGATACTAGTTGATCCTTCGTCAGGGAATGATTTACAGTGAAACTAGCAGGGGTATATGAATATAGTGTAAGTTGGGTTGCTTGGTTACCATGTCAATAAGTTTAGATAAGGCCTCTGATTGGCTGATATTTTAAAAGCTGATTACTTGGTTGATACTAGGGCTAGAGAGATAATTTATACTTTATATTAGTTCTTAGACAAAAGACAGCGAGTCATTGATACACTGGGGCGTTTCTATGCACACGCGCTGTCTGCCTGTCGCCATATTGTATTCATCAACCAAACCTCGTAAACAACAGCATTTGCTATTGGCTAGCACATTATGACGTCACACTCTCTCGCCAATCAAAACTCACCGAAAATAAGCGCCTTTGGTAGTGGGCGTATCAGCATATGTGTGATATGTCTCAACGTATCATATAGGCTGATCTCACTCATTTCTATATGATAACACCCAAACTTGTGATATAAAAGTCTCATTTAGCTTAATTAACTAATAGGCATATAGCCATTTTTCTAACAAAATTAAATTAGGTTCAAAGAAAGTAATCCATCTTGAGGGACCCATTGACAGCATTTACATAATTCAACACCGGTTGTTCAATGAGATCAGATTCGAATAATTTAATTTGCTACTCACTACCAAATGTTGCTTTCTCATGTAGAAACATTTATACAAGCTAATTTAATCTTTCTAGATTTAGTATAGGTATCCCCTAGTTACAATCAGATTATACATGCAGCACCAAAAGTCAAACGCATAATATTCGCAATATCATGCCTAGAGATGAGTTGCAAAAACATTCTGTGAGTCATCATAAAATCTGAGACACTTCTATCCTATACCAGCAACGATAATATTATATCTACTAAGTCTACCTCTACCATGTACTCGTGTGGGACTGTATACAGCACTTGGTTCACTGCTGCCATCTATTCCTAGACTGCAAAACTCTACTGTGGCGGGCGCATTCTGGGGGTTCTTATTAATGCCTAAACCATGGCTACCGTATATACATTTCTACATGTACATCAGCAGGCCTTAACATTTTAGGGTGACGTGAATATCCACCCAATGCATTAATTAAAGGAGAACAATTCCATTTAACTGTTGATAATCCAAGTTTCGTCATCTGGTAATTAACATATGCTACAAGCTGCAGAGATGCATGGATGCACGATGTAGCTTGTGTGTTGACCTTTTCTCCTAAGCCGATTGAAGCCCTGATTGATCAATTCGGGTAATGGGATCAAGGTCACATGAACCACTAAGCATGAAAGTATCGCCTAAGGGACAGTAATACTAAACATGCTGACAAACAGGGGACTTGCATGTGCGCCATATATTCATGTGAACAAATGTCATATATGACATTTGTACAAGCTATATATCATGTATACATGATATATACTTGAAGTATTTATCTTTTCCATCATGCTTTTCCATCATTGCTTATCATATTGGCGAAAGCATTCTTGCAATGCAAATGATGGCAACTATTTGTAGTTCAGATTTGTACAAAATCCATCCCAGCATATGCGGGACAACTGCTCTATATTGGCAGCTTGATACATCGATCGATAACGAACGGAAATTGCAATTATTGCTTGTTGCTAAGTCTTAGTGTTTAGTCAACCAAGGTAGATCCCTTTTCCACCTTTTTGTATTATGAACGGTATTGAGGCGGATATATATAATTTGTCAATCTACCTCAGAATTATTGCCCTCAGGTGTGCTAATATTTATTTTCAATACGAACTTAATTAGGCCAAAAGAAATATATAGGCGTGTTTCCGGCTCAAACGAGAAAGGCTTCTTCAATAGTCCATGCAGGTCAACAATTGCCATTTTCTTTAAAATAGGGAAACAAGGTACAAGGTACAAAAGAGTCGATATATAATCAAATAGATTTACGTGACGTTCAAGTTTGTTTCAGTTAGGGAGAACCTTTTGGGGTAAATAAAGTTTAGGTCGGAAACACACCTATTTTCATTATTGCCTGAACAATTTCTCCAGGATCCAGTCATACTATGATCAAGCAATGCACTTGCTATTTCGTTTCGTCAATACACAATTGCTAAAGCAATGAGCATGTACCTATGGTCAAATATGTGGTTAGAAAACAAAATAATCCTGTGCTGTTTATTCAGGACCTGAATATTAACGTTAACTCCTAACACCTAAACAATGAGTAAACCAATGTCTCGTTCCCTACATGCTGCTGGGAGAATTTATGTAAAATTCTGAACCTCAGTGAATGGGTAATGCAATAAAAGGCCATGCACAATTAACCACCTCATCTCAATTCATTCTAATCGTTTTCCCAACATTGTTCTCTATGAAAGGAGAATAATCGATGTATCGTCTTCTCTGCTTTGAAATTCACGAAGATAATAGGAAAACTTGTTTTGGACACGAAATTTCGCAGAATGAGGAAGGCTAAATCGGCATCAGTCCAGAGGAGTCGGGGAAAAATACGACGGGACTTCGATAAAATATTCAAGACCTGATTTCCATGCCGGGAGAGAATGTCGACATCGGATAGGAACATATTCAAACTGTGATAATGAAATGATTTATTCTTTGAGTGGGACCGGGCAGAATTCGAGTCACAATATGAATGGTGTAGGCCTGTTCTACTTTTTGTTCCGTATTTTTCCAACTCCTCTAAACGTCACTTGACAAAACAATATTTTGTGTGGATTTTGATCTGTTGTTATTGCTACAGGGCTTCATAAAAGTCTACATTTATATTTCGGAGACCCGCCGAAATCTTTCCTGTAGTAGCTTCACTCTTTATCGATCACCGGCGGTCATTTATCCTCCGTCGATTTGACTTCAAATTCTTGTATAAACACATATAACAGGAACATAATATGGATAATACAATATGAATACATTTGGTAACATTTATTTAGTCGTAATAGCTTTAGTTTTCTCGCACTGGAAGACTGAAGAACTAATCAGAAGTTCATCTCCTCTTTTTCAATATATATTTGATGAATAAATAATGCCACTATTAATTACTTTAATTGGAATTAAGCCTTTTCATTTGAAATGTAATGGTATTATTACATTGGGATTGTTTAATATATGTTATTGATATAATATATCATATAATATAGACATATAATGGTCTATATACATGTATATACTCACATTCAGAACTGATATATTTTGGTTATTTATTAATTTATTGCCGATTAAAACCTCCCTTGTATCTGAAATCCTTCGAAATTCGTGATAATATAAACCCGATATATATATGCCTCGATAAGGGTTTCACTGCCTGCAAATACTCGGAACGCATTTATCATTCTACCCGTTTAAAATATCAATTTACAATGTAAAATCTGGTAGATTTAATGCCTTTCCATTCTGAAAGTTTTTATTATTTCGAGAGTTGAAACACACCTTGGAGAGTAACAGGATTTCGAAGCGAAATTTTACCTCCTTGCCAACTGACGTGCGTGGGAAAGCAATGCACCTGGTGCAGGCAGGGAATGGTTTCTCCAAACATTTTAACACGCCATTATCATCACCTTCCATCAAATGTGTGCCCTGACTAATATTACCGGAGTGGTGAAGTCAATCGTCAGGATACTCCGATAAAAACAATACAACATGGATTTAGTTTAAGCAGTTAGTGCATTTTGGTTTAAATGGTATTCCATTAAAATAATGCTAATATATTGTATGATAATGGTACTTCACATGCCTTTTGTCAATCAACAATGGATGCTCCGTCTCTTTTTACCAATTTGATCAATAAGTCATAACTGACTTCCTAAGCCCTACCCTTTTAAGAGGCTTCTTAATGAGCTTTAAAATAAGGATGCGTGACTGAAATCAAAAGTGATTTCTTTGATAGATATCTTGGACAAAAGGGTGCACAATATATTAGGTTACTTGAGTCGGGCTTACTTCATGCCTTGAGTAGTAATTTGTCTCACTAACTTTTACCTTGTTATTATAGACAGCTGCTGTGAGTCTGTGCTAAGGATATGATATGAGGACGGCTTGAGTAGTGGAATTCTCTTCAGACTCTGCTGGCGGTACTATGGATTATTCATCACCACTTCTAAGAGCGAACTAACTACATTATGTTATCCCCACTGGCGTTCTAGTCATGAGTCATGAGTAGGATGTTCTTAACAGAGATAACATATTATATATATAAGCGCTATACAATCATGATCGACTATTGAATTGTGATTTAGTTCCTACAGGGAGAATAAATTTTAGATTAATTTATAATAATACATACTGCAGATGTGTTATTATATTTCAGATCACATTTCTAAGAATTAGGGTGGTAACAATACAATTAGTGCAATTCTACCAGATCTGACCATATGATATCAAACTCTAACAAGTTTAGAAAAAAATTCTGACACAGATTTGACTCTGTATATATAATATATTGATTTGGGTAATACTTTTTCACTCGCTTGGACTTCTCCCATTTCCAAGCCACCTAAGGTCGTTTATATTGCCAAACACTAGATGTCTCACCCCACCCAGGGCGTCTGTTAAGATACACACCTGGTACCTGTACAGGGATACTTTCTACTCAGACCCGAAGTATTCCTTGTAACCTTGCGCACCTCTGAGAGCTTGTTGTTAGAATGCTGGAACAGTATTATGAGATCTACATCGTGTCCCCTACATCTGACTGTGGGGTCGAGGCAGGTTATGCTAGGATCAAGATTTTTATGGGCCAGCACAGACGGGTATGATGGAATTTATAGATTTCCTGACTCAGTCAGATACAAGGCGTGGAAGGGGCCAGACGATGCTACCTGTTGAGATTAAGGTGAGTGCGTTCTAAACACCAATATAAATAGCTACCCTTCTGTTTGGTACAGAAAGAAAAATCAACGCAAGGATTGCATGTATATATTATGTATAATCAACCTGTGGGTTAAAACTATGCCCCGAAGAAAGGTATTAAAGTGCCCTCCGTTTATATCTACACATTGCAGTGTGAAATCAAAAGGACAGATGACATGGGACCTTATGTGGAAAATGTTTTAACTTAGATATAGCGAAACTGTTCACGATGTTTGCATTAGGAAATTGGAAATACAAATTATCCGCTCACCGTCAAGCAAATAACGTTTTAGCGTGTAATCTCGATTATATCACAAAATTGTCGTGGAAGAAAAAATGTCGGCTTTTGTAATGTAATCGTTTCTGCTTCAATAAGCCGGGCATAAAGCGCTCTTTGTGTTTATTCAATTTTTTTTCAAATATGAAGGTATTTTGATGGACTGCTCGAGCTGTTTTCAACAGTGAAAATTATTTTTCATCAATTTTTCTAAATTCTATACAGTTTAAATGACAATGTCAAAAAGCAACGTTAAAAGTTCACGTCAATAATTATTGTTGATCGAAGGTAATAGATGGGTATACCTCTCTGTGTGTGTAGCCTAAACAATATATTTGGGTCGTTATTACATTAACAAAACGTAAATGATAATGACCAAAGTACCATTTCGTGCTGCCAAAAATCGTAACTTCCAATTATTCTTAGATCAGATTCATAGAAAGAGGTATAAAATATGAGACAATAATATTAACATATGTATACAAGTCGTTATTAGGTTGATTTAAATTCATGACCAGCATAAGCATCAGTTTCTGGTCTCATGCAAGGACTGAACATTAGATTCCCCAAACAATCTTCATGACAGAGGACAGAGTCAATGCAGGGATCTGCATGTAAATAAAGGATCTGCGTTTTAACGTAAACCAATGATTCAGAGGATGGGGTGGACATTACAACGATGCAGGCAGCCTGGAATAAAAATGGAGATACTCAGATTGAAAAGCTATTGAAAACAAAGATTTTAGACTATCGTTAGGACGTTAGGGAAATACATTTTAAGGCAAACTTAAGGAAGAATTGCTGTCACTATATGGGAACAATAATATTTATGTGATGAATTTACCCCCAGCGATTCGAATGGACAGCATTTCCCTACTAATTAGACGTAATTATAGATGTAGAATTCCTGAATAAACAAACAATGCCCTGTATGAATGAATTTCAAATCCAAAATTACATCGAGTAATTGCAATTTGTGAGGCGTTCCCTGCGTGAAGTTGGCTGCTGATGAACGGCCCAGCTGTAGTATACAGTAGTTCCGATTTGCAACTCGAATGTATGTATGTATACACTAAACTGCTATTTTCTTTGGCTTTGGCAAAGACGGTACATTACTGAATCAGTTCTTGTACCGCTTTGTGTTCACTCTGGGACGAGATCCCATCGGCTCAGACCTCATTTTCTCATTACCTGCCGTGTAGTGACGCCAAGTAAGTGAAGTTTATGTTAAGGTGGTTTATTGGGGTGGGGTACATCAAGTTAAAGGTACATAAACTAACAACTCTCGAGGAGAAGTGCTTCAGACTTTCAGTGGAATTAACTTCTAATGCCACTCAAGCACCCGGACCAGCGATATTTTAGGTTTGTTTAAAAATATCGTTACTTGGAAAATTCATCCAAAAACTAATTTTACATCAGTATTAGCTATTTTTGTTATCATTAATTTTCAAGATTTGGTTGGTTCTGATAATGTCCAAAGCCTTACCATTTTAATATGATAAATTGTACTTTTCAAATGTCTACCATTAGTGCAAAACACGCTTAGAAATGAAAATGCAGATATATACAATGTCTATATTGACATGCTTTGGACTGAGGAGCCTGAGTATAATTTTAGACCACTGTGCAGTGTTTTGGATGTTCCATTTTGATTATGTGTAGGGTTGAGCATGGTCGAGTATGGGAAGATAATTGCGTCCCTAGCAACTCCTCTGAGGTGGCTCCTGTGTCTGAGCTTGGGTTGGGTGATGAATGCAGCGACCGGTAAAATAAATAGAAAATAGATGGACAGGTGGGTAAACACTAATATACACGTGAAGGTATATACTGGGTCAATAAATATAAACTCCGTCTCCTCTGAACAATGATGGTGTATGAATATATGTTACTGTGTATTAGCAAATCGGTCAGTAATATATTCGCATCGATGTGAACACTTGTGGACATCAAATGGTATGTATAATATGCATTATGATAAATAATCGTGATTTAATTCTCCAATACCCTCTCTATGGTTGTAAAACTGAAGGTGTATTGGAGTGTGTTCTAGGTAAGTATTATAACTAGCAATTCGTACGATCCAGAATTGGTTATATGCTTAGTGCAACGTGGCAAAGAAAGTAATAGAAATAGGTTGCACAGAGCTAATTTAGATATCACAATCCGTATCATGTGACTCTTTCATCGATTAATTACAAGTCGAATACGCGATGTAAAAAAAACTGCTCATGCAAAAGTCAATGCAATGTACGGCAAGGACTAGCTACTATGGCCGGTCGATTGAAGATGACATAATAGTACCCCTTCCATGTTGCAAAACTCTAGGCAGGAGTGGCAGTCTATTGTTTTCATTCTAATTTGTAGCATGCTTAACACTGTTAACTTACTTAACACTTAACTGTGCTCAGACATATCAGAGAGAAGAGTATATTATTGTGAAAAACGACTTTCGCACACGGGAGAATTGATCAACATAGATTTTCTTTTATAAAATTATTCAAGAATATAGCCTATGTACCATTTTCAATCCACCAATTTTGGAGTATCGGTAAAAATAATATTAATCAGGTTTTAAGATTGAGTTAAGCTACATTATTACAATAGCGACAATAATTGGTGGTCGGAAGATTAATTTCACTGCGTTCGCAAGAATAAGAGTACAATATGCCTTGCAAATGAGCTGAGCAGTAATTATTTGCACCTAATTAAGATTATGAGCGAACGGGGAATCAGTGTGATAAAGCCATGCATGGGATGGTGAAAGCCTAGATCCAATCAGGTAGGAGGTGTATAAACCTATATGCAAACCTGGGCCAGTGGTCGATCGCTTGACACAGGTTTCTATACATGTTACTATACATGTTGTCAAACTACACATTGGTAAACGTGCTAACAACCTTTCCATCCCTGCAAGGCACAGATTCGTGGAAAACAAATTAACTGTGAGTATTTTACTAGAGCAAGCATACTTCTTTGGACGAGAAAACTGTGGATTTGTGTTACTATTTCATCACGTAAGAATTTAAAATTGATTTATTCAAACAAACCTTTTGTTAATATTTTCAGTTCAATTTCAATGGAGTCCCAATGGGATACTTTTATTAACTTCCATCCATATATTGATCAATACAAAGAGTAAGTGTTCAGTACAAGCAGTGAGCATTCAAGGTACAGCAATTGGGGAGAAAAAATATAGCGTTTTAAGACTACGATTACATTGTCCTCGCGAAAAATACACCAACGAATAGAACTTTATTTTCAACGATAATCCTGTTTTTATGTTTTTAATGGGGGGTATGTGTTTGTTTGCCGCAACGGTCTGTATAATATATCCAGAAAAGAAAACCCATCGAACAAACGCGTGATCCGAACAATGGAGTTAAAAATGCTTCCATTGAACAGTGGTTTGTACACAAAATATTTGTTCTATTCTAAGTTTTCACTTAGAATCCCTTCGGATGTTATCAAATGACCGGGTCAATTCTTAAATAAGTGAATTTATGAAATTGGTGGAACGTATGGTATTTGCGCTACCAACAAAAACCTGGACCACGATTCGTCACATGCCTTTCCCACTGTAGTGTTTTCTCGCTTTCACAAATACTTGAAAGTTGGAATGTCGGCACAATATTTGGTTGGTAAGTTGGAGCCCTTTTGTCAACCCTGGAACATTTCATGTAAAACTTAAAAGGATCGTTGTTTCTTGTTTGTTGAGGTTGTACAAGGTATAGCAGCGCCTCGTGTGAGTTGTTGATTCGAATTGGTGCGATACAGGACCAATGTACATATTGATGCAGGTGGGCGTTTGGGTGGGGGGCATAGATTGGCGAAATGAATATATAAATATTGCACATACTCCATGCACAAACAAGGTTTAAATATGCAATACTTCATTAAGCACCATCCATACTTAATTACTCTTTTCCAATATGCCATTACTATAACAGAATCTAAGATGTAAAACACTGTAAATACAGTAAACTATTAGTGGGTTGTTTTTTTAAAAAAATGTTATCTTGTTTTTTTGCAGATCAGCTTTCATTGACACGTGTATACGATGACTTCCGAGGATCACCGACGTCCCAGTCGGGATTCACGTTTTGTCTTCTCCGACCATTCTGTCGAACTTATTCTAAAAACAGAAACAAACAAGACGTTCTCTGGCACACTTGTATTAGAGTCGCTCCAGAGAGAAGACGCCACGACCACTTTAAGCCCAGTCACACAAGCGTATGATGAGCGAGGTGCAATTATGTACACTGTGGCCGTCATATTGGTCTATGGATTTTCAATAGCCATGCTCATCGCTTCGCAGACGTATATGCGACGGAAAAAGAAAACAGACAAAGACGAGTTAAAATGTGTCAATAGGTATCTAGAACAACAGGATAACTTACAAGAAATGGGTAAAAAGGATTCTTTCCGAAAATTGAAACTGAGTATATTGCCTTTGGTTGGGGTAGGCATTGGTAGGGATATAAGACAGGTCATTGTGACCCCTTCACATCGCGACAATAAAACATTCGAGAAACTCTATTCTTTCCATTCAGGGGTAACTCATCCTCTGTTACCACTTCAGGAACGAGATACACAGAGTGATAAGAATAAGGTACATTTTCAAGAGACTTCATTAAACGCCATTCGATCGCCGCAGCTTCTCCCCGACGAGGACAATTGTGCTGAGATCTCAGAATCCCATCGGATTGGTGTTGGTCGTTTGCCAGACATAGATGAATACGATTCTGGGACCTGTCCCACGTCCCCGCTCAGCACCCAAAGTGACCAAACGTTCCAAGACTCTATTTCTAGTTGGGCAGCGCCTTATGAATGCACCATGTCCGATGATGAAAGTGGATTTGGTGCCTCTGGACACAGCGTCCTTTCTCGGTCCACAGCGTCGTCCCCTCCCTATGTATCTTCTCCAAGCTCCGTCAAATCGGCAGAAGTCAGAAAGTTTAGTTCTCTTTACCTACCATATTTACCCGAAACAACTAGTAATTATTCCTATCTTTTTCCAAGAGCCACGACAACAGATGGAGCAAATGCTCAATATCAATATCACCCGGTCCCTGATATGTCCAATAGTCGAACAATGCCGCACCCTCCCCCTGTAGCTGAAATGACAGATGCTGCCGTTGTTCAAGGGCCTGACCAAATTGCAGTATCTGTGGTTGATGCCGGAGAAGCAGGAGGAGCAGGGGAAGTAGAAGGAGATCCAAACAGATTAACTCTAGGCCCGGGCGATGGTATAAAGTCGGTTAACAGTCATGTTAAAGTCGAATGTGATGTTAATGAGCATGTCTCCTCCGCGGATCCGAAATATCCGACAGATGAAGCGATTGGAAACAAGAATAGACATCAGCGGACCGGGACAAAACATACATTTGTGTAAAGAGCTGACACTTATAGCGGACTGGATAGGGTATGGATTGAGGAGAAGTGTGAATTCATATACAGAAGGAGGAGTGAGTGTCTTGATGCACTAAAAGGTAATATTTCCTCATTCCACGAAAGACTTTCCTGAAATCATTGACTGAGTGTCCATTAGCTGGGGACGTACAACTATTCCACTGTTGTATTTAATATTTTCATGTGGATTTTCTGTTCTTGGTTTCATTCCTACCAACCATAATCTCGAAGATGACCTCCTCCGTCAACTTTTCAGAGACTGATTGTTCTATATTGATGACCATTAAATAATTGTTCAGCAAATCTTCACTCTAATGTTAAAAGGACTATCGTGGGATCCCAGGACTCAAAATTGCTCCCAAGTGTTGAACTTGCCAAGGATCCTTGAGTGGACTTAAATTGTTCCTCCCTAGCTGAATGGCTTAACATATAGGAGGTTGAAAGCCCCCTTAATTCAGTTCTTTGATACCAATTCTTTGAAGTCAGAGAAAAGCTACTTGTCCAGACTCACCCAACACAAGTTTCATTGCTTCAAGTGTTAAAAGTTTCTCTTACCAAAAACTTCAAACAGGAAGAATCAATGTCTTTGGGAGATTTCTCCTATTCATGCCCTGTAATTTCTCACTTTTTCCCCTTTGGTACCGGTTATGTAGTCCCGAATTAAGACTAGTGGGGTCAAAAGGAGTTTTATACCTAAATACACTGTGATCTAACATTGGAAATTTGCTCTAAATTCCTTTAGTGGCCCCTCGAGGAAAAATATACCTCCATATTTCAGATAATTTTATTCATGTGATTAAGAATTATGAATCCTTGAAACACGTCTTTGATTTGTCCCTGTGTTCATAATATTTGAATGAATTTCATTATTTGTAGCAACTTATTGAATAAATCTGTCGTTTGAAATGGGCATATATTTATATTTTATTTCTGGGCGACATATCATCGGGAGATAACTTAATGGGTGTTTTCCTCATCCACATTTTCAGTACAGATTCTTTTCAAAAAGCAAAAATTAACAGCTGTGGTGACGCACCGCTATTACGTAACATTGTTATACTATTGTGTATACTAGTAATAATTATGGGTCGGATTTTCAGAAAATGTACAATTCACCTTCCCAAGTGCTCTCAAATAATCCAAATTTCAGACAAAAATAAAGTTTAAAATGCAGTTTAACCTAACCAAACACATTACTAGAATCAATGCAATGCCAACTATACTTTAATTGACCTATTGACCAAACTACAGCCTAATTAAGCAAAATTTACTAAATGTGTACAGCTGCCAATTGTACATTTTCTGAAAATCTGACCCATATACTGAACTAAAGATATAAACGATGAGTGAATAAGTCAACGATCTGTATATTATGTTGATGGTCTGGAATAAACTGTTTAATCCCCAGAATTTCTCTCCCAGCCACAGCCACTATGACAATGTCCCAACCTTTACACATTATAATAAATTTCCTGCATATGCTTCCATTACGTTAAAGTATTTGGATCTACAACAATCCATACATTCCCCAATTCATCTTAGAGAATTTCTTTACTTAATAGATCATGTAATCCCGTCCACTACTAAACCCTTATTGTGATCCTCCATACTTGCCTGTATAGCTTTAACAAAAGGTAAACATGTCAAAAGAAATAAGCTTCCTCTCCAAATCGAGCTTATTCGAGGTTTCAGAATGATGTGACCATGTTTTTACTAGAATAAGTAACTTAAATAAATATTTTTGGATCATAATCCACGCTAACAATTTCACCGCACTCATATGAGTGTGTTATGGTTTACTCGACAACGTGACTTACATGGAAAGTACTCTGTGTAAAGTACACAAGATCTATTTTATAATATCACATACACTCAGCATGTGAAATTGTTATGATATATTCGTTTTCGTTCTTTGGGGAGCCCCAACGAGTTCCTTTTTATTCAATATGTCACATTGTAATAGTATAGCGAGATATAAAGTCGGAAGTTACATCGAGGTAGTACAGGAATATACAATTTTACGTTGCCAACTTGGGGCCCATATGTCAAAAGAGGGGTAAGAAGAATGAAAATGAAAAAAAAATGGAATGATATTAAATTTGGAATATTATGTTTCTGGGTGTATATGTGTGTATATGATTTATAATTTTATTATGTGTTATTCATCTGAATATATAGGATAAAAAAACTAATGTACCAGTGACGTCAGAAAATAAATTACTTCCCGAGGTCTGAGATAAAAACATGGATACCGACCAGGTTCCGCTTTCTGATGATAACATTAAATAATTTTGAATTATATATAAATAAATGAAGAATTCTAAGATAATTATTAGTGAATTATAAGTCCACTGTTACAAAGTAACGAGGTCGATATTTAAATATTGCCAGTTCCAAGAAACAAGGTACATATCCATTGAAGCAGGTATTTGCATTATATAGAATGAATGCTATTAATAGATGTGGACATGTGGCCCTATATACCAGCTGTCCTCTATGCCGTATGACGTCCCTGAACTTCGGTCAGAACGTAACAAAATGTACAAATTGTCTTCATCAATCCTGTCAAATGATACAGGTTCAAAATACAATTCAACATCACCAAGCACGTCTTTTAAATAGCGCAATACCAAATATACTCAGGTATACACAGTATTTATTATTTTGTTCAGCTCAATTTAGAGAATTTACTAAATGTATCTCTGTATTGTACATTTCTAGGCAACCTGACCTGGCCTTTTTTAAATCTTAACTATACAGAATCTCAAGTTTGGGTTTTCGCAATAGGCCTACAGAATATTGATATCTATATTGGCGGGTGTTATCGATGAGTTAAAGGAATCACATTTTGTGTTTCTCTGCCCTCATTTATGACAAATCAATCAACTCGAAGCTATGCAAAGCCAAGCTTGTGATCGCACCTTGTTTACCCAAATGCCAATCTCTATAGCTGTTTCTATTACCTGACCAGAATTGTGTAGTTGTACATGACATTGACTGAATATATGAACATACATATATAAATGGGAATAATATCGAGTGGGTTGTAATAGCAAATGGTATTATGAACATGTTCAATATTAAATAAGTTCCTTTTGATGTGTTAAAAATAATTTCCGTACAAGGAAACATTTCGCGGTCAGTGAATAATTTGATCCCAAATTCGTACATGTTATCTCTTACTACAATCATCTCAAATGATAGTTTTCAAATGTTCCTTTATAATTGGTTCATATCCAGAAATAGATTTAATTGTTGAATAATCTTGTTGAAGTAATGTCTATAGACAAAGAAGCATGTATTTGTTTTATGTTTACATAATGTTATTGCATTCTCTGCCATGTATTTGATTTTAATAAAAAGTCCATGCCTCAACATGTAGGTTATGCTTTTAACATAACCAGGTTGCTAGAGCACATGATTATAAATTCGGTTATTGCAATATAGTGCCCTAGGACGCGTTAATCTAACTCACATATGTTATGTTATTGCAATATTTGTTTTCCTTCATCAGTGAATCAGTATACCTGATTCTCCTGTTGTCCTGAATCTCCTGAATCCTCTCTTGTTTCTAATTGTTGTTGGTTTTTTTTACCTCGGATTGACATTAATTTCTTTTAATTGACATTTAATTGACATACATTTGGCAGATAAATGTATATTACTATTCCCAGTAGACCTACCCAAATATAATTATTCATCATATGACATTATATAATTAATATTATATTAAAAGATATATCTATCCTTAAAAATAGAATGCCCAGGCGCCATCAATGTCCAGGATCCTAGCTCCCTTCAGCATGTTATTCGTGGAGTTTTGTGTATCTTCTATCCGCAAGAAAAACATTGCTGCATGTGAGAGGGAACATCTTCTTAGGCTCCACATTAGTGGCAGTTGGTATCCTTCAGAAGCTTAAGCTCCTATAGTTCTTGTTTTCCAGACATATGCTGGCCAGATTTTTTCATATTAACCGACCATAATGTCGGTTTGTGCCGAGGGCAAGCTAGTACAATCAATATTTAAAAAGTATCTTTTACCCTTCAAAACTTCTATAGGTATAGAATGCCAATCGTCCGCGTCAGGAGGAGAAGCAAGACAAATATTTCGCGTGAAACTTTTGTAGATTTAGATTTAGAAAACTTTTATTGCTATTATGCTAGCCAATCAGAGGGGAGCTCCAGCAAATGGGAGGATTCCAGCTCCCCTGGTGGTATTTACATTGCTTGTGAGTAGAGTAACAATACCATCTCAGTCATTGACTGGCGATGGTTCTCTGCCTTTGTACAGTGATGGTTTTCAAATTACTAAATGAACGAACAATATGAATGCCTTCGTTTTTAACAAGTAATGTTTGCTCGATAATTATCAATTGTTTCAAGTTTTCTCGGGGGTGGGAGACAGGAGGGGGGTTGTAAGAATTTTATTATTGGAAATTGCCTATAAAGTGTCCAATACAGACATCTCCTTGCAAATATTTCTATTTGTGACGAATGCTCAGGATGCCGAATGAGCATAAACCATTGTATCATTATGATTTCTTTTTAAACAAAAAGACAATGTTGTGATTTCTTAATGCTTCTGATGGTCTTCTACGGTAAAAATCGATCATTATATACCAAGAAAATGGTATATATCCCGGAGAAATTGAATATCATCTGTGCCCAAACCCAACATGGGAAAATAAGTTGCGATCAAAGGGTGAATAGTCGACTATTAAAAGCAGGACTTATCGCTACAATGGATCGTTGCTGCCATCTACTGTGACAACTTTCACATTTCTTTGTCTTGACTTGCAGACTTTGCATTCGCTCATATAGGGAATTCAAGGCTTTTCTGAGAGACATCGAAAACATAAAAGAAAGCAGACAGCCCGTAGTTATTTTTCAGCTGTCTGGTTATTATTTCTCTTTAAAAAATGTGCTTTGATACGTTTTGTTTAATTTTTACCTGTAGAGCAATATTATTTGTTTAGAAGGTTAACAGCATTTTGTGTCATAGTGCCAGACAAAAGTCAGACATTTCTTAACTGGAAGGATAGTTTTCTCAGGCAGTGGCAAATCTTCTATCAAAATATTGCAGTAGCTAATGGTATTGATCTCAAATGAAGGTGTACTTTTCTAGCGAATTGAACAATTATTGAATGTATAGTATTCACATTCCCTATTTTCCTCAAAACGTGTTAGGAGTTAGGAATTCTTGATTCTTCTCACTGGTTACTTTCTTGCTACATTTGAGCCACACAGATCCTCTATTGCTAGAAATGAATCCAACAATATAAAGCTAACTTCATAAAGATAATTCAATTTAGTCTTGTTCTTTTGACAAGACCATTGACTTTTCAAAGCAAATTCCCGTTTGATTCGTGTTCTTCTTGGCAGATGTGTGTTATAACTGAATAGAAACTGTTCACATGATCGCGCAACATTGATAACATCTACTCCGCTGAATAGCCAATATTTGAGAACTTCTATTGCGTTTCTATTCAAATCTTTTATTCGAGAACAATACATACAATACAACCAATTGGTCCTTATTGTAAAGCATTGTCTATTTATACATCCAGCTATTATTAATATCTAAAATTTGTTTACGTTTAACCGTCGGTACAGTTAATACCCGCTACTTGAAGCCCTTTAAATGTATTTATAATCCTTTGCCAGACTATGAATATATTATTTATAGCAATAAATTTAAACATAGCAATTATTGTAACACCCGGGATATTGCCTGGCCCGTCATAATCAGTCATAACTCAAAGTATGTATGTATTACGCCGTTAATGCATTGAGAGCCTTTACAATTAGAAAGCCGTTCCATGATAACGACTGTTGTTGGATCTCACATATCTCTCCAATCAAACAAATTACGTTACATTCATGTTAATACAGTTTAAAAAGAAACCCATACATATTGGGCCTATGTTTGCATAAGAGATCCTTACTTAAAATTTGCCTTTGCTTAGGTTGGAAATTCCTACTGTAGGAATACAAATTAGCATTTTCTGTATAGCAAATTCCGTTGCTAAATGTTCTGCAACGGGCCCCTGGCTAAAAACTTTAGTTATGACAATCAACACAAGGTGGCGTGAGGTGAGGAGTACCACGACCCGATCCTTCCACTAGATGAAAGTCCTCTCTCAGATCCTGGGCCAAATAATCCTTGAGGAGATTTGCGACTGAGTATTGGCCCGGGGACTATTCCGTGAGATCTGGCCTTTAAAGCTTTTTATAACATGCACAGGAAACCTCTTTTTCCAATAACATAATTGACGCTGTGAACGTTTTAGAAACTATTTCCTAAAAAGATATCATGAATATTTTAGAGGTGCCTCGCGCTCCAATGTAGCGGGAACATAAATTACAATTGTCCACATTATATTCATTGGCTGAGGGCTTCTTATGTTTGCAATTAGGCTTAATCTTGCCCCTGGGATAGGCAAAGTCACCTTTTAATCCACAACAAAATGTTCTAGCCTTATTGTGAAGTGGATCGTAAGTGTTGGTTTGATGTCGCCATTCTGGAACCACATGTTTAAAGTTCGTAAATCCATGATACACTTCATAGACTTTCTGCCCAAACACGGGCCCAAACAATCTATTATCAATATAATGTCAAATAATGAATGCGTTGTGCGTCATTGTAATTTCCAAAAAGGAGTTAGAAAAATTACATATATATCCAGTACAGCCTGACTAAACTTGATTTTTCTTCAGTTCAACAGTGGCATACAAAAAGAAGTCATCTGCCATGAATTATGGCGTTATTTTAAGATGTTTTATTAGGAGTGTAGTGGCACTGCATTGTTCTTGACATATCGATCTTGATTGGAGCTGTGACACACTGAGGGTGATGGTTCTATCTTTCAGGGACTTCCCAGAGCATTCATAAAAAGATTAAATCTTCCGAAGCTCTTCTGAAATCTATTTACTGTGATCCATATTTAGGCAATAAGAAGAACACTTTACCCTTATAGTATTGTGGAATTACCTTAGAAAAATACACCCTCATTCACTGAAATGTGTTTTAAACTTTTCATATCGCATGCAAAGATGGAACAACTATGAAAGAATCAATAGTTGTCGCATCCAATTTTTATTACATTCAGAGTGGCTTCCATGATAATCTATTAAGAAATGAAGAATTTTGTATTATAAAAATTGACATTATACTGAAATTTAATTAAGTTTATTATCAAAGGAACACACTTCATCACTTCATGGACGGAAAGTGTGTTTTCCGTCATTAAGTTAGTGGGCGGAAATGTCAGTATTGGGTGCGTTAACATTGATTTGTAAAACTAGGTCCTTTTATCAAAATAGCAAATCAAAATTTGTGGACCAACGAATTTGAAAATTGATAGCAAAGACCGATGCTCAAAGAAAACCTCAGTGTGAGTATTTGTTGTGTAATACTATTTTATATATTGGACAGAAAGAAAGAATGAAAGACGAGTCCTTTCAGATTGAGTGATATGTGTAGACTGTCTTTATTGACGCTTGGTGACGCTATATAGAGGCGTCGCCTTGATGACGAGCTGTGATTGGTCACTGTTGTTATGTAAATTAGGATGGTCAATCCTTTGGTATGTGTGGCGTACACAGTGATATTGCTATCTCATTAGCATAATCAAAAGTTGAATTATTGATAATAAAAATTAATTATATAATATTATGCTTAGCTTACGCAATGTTACATAACATATTCACCTAGTTTTTGTACATATTGGCCCTGTTGCATGAGAAAGACTACAAAGAACCTCATGCAAAAAAGACCTTATGCAACAGGTCCCTTGATTGATTGAAAATTGTTTAATGTCATCCAAAGGAGTTGCTCAACCAGGGAGATATTCTTCTTAATACCATGGGAGTTGTTTTGTCCCATCTGTGACTTACATATTATGTATTATTCATAGATGGGAGGAAGACATTAATAGTATTAATGCTAATCGTCCATGAAAACGATCGAGCACTCCACTCTATGTATCGTTATCAACATGCCAATGTGGCGGTTCAAATTTACTATAATTTCAGAATTACCTATCATTTGGAAATCAAATCATACACGAATATATAAGAATGTAAATCCTAACGCAGCACGGTATTTCCCCTTAAGAGAACAATTGAATATAAATATTATTGGCTCTATGGTTTCCATGCGTCTGTTTACTCATTTGGTATATTGATGTTGTTTATGAGTAAGGAATTATTCTGTATGGCTTCTACGTCTCTCATATCCGAGTATAACTACTTACTGCTGCTTCTAACTTTGTCTCTTTGCAGTTATTTTGAGCTGCTCACCTACATATCTAGGTAACTAGGTCACCGTGGGCCAGACTGCATGAGTCCATGCAGACTCTGAAGATAATACGCCTGTCTCCTGCTGATCTGTTACTACACTTCACATCACTACCACATCAAGAACCAACAAGTGTCTGCTACAACCAAAGCAAAGCTGCTAACCCCAGCTTCATATTCCCCCATACCCGCGGCTGCGTCTTCATAGTCTATGCCCATAGCCTTTGGTGCTGAGATAACGCGAACTGGGGCACCTTTTTATCTGCTGGTAAAGAGAGAAGTGGATTACTGAGCTCATCCTTCACTCCCAGAACCTAATGCGGAGGATTATTATGACAACCAGTTCCCCCAGCCATGGATGCTTGCTAAATATAGAGATAATTAAGGAACCTCAATATCCTAATGACAGTTCTATATTCTGCCATGCATGAAGTTGTACCACTAATTAAACTAAACTTACAGCCTGGCATGAGTCACTCAAGTGCTGACTGCACAGTACCAAAACTAATTCAATAAAGGTGTCTGTCAGGTTGAATCCTGAATACCTGTTGAGCTGCGTTGCTGTTCAAACTATGAAATGATTACCAGGAGGGAGTGGGTATAGTATATAACTTACCTCTACCGGATCCTCCAGTAAGCGTCTCATACAGCCTAACCTGCCGCGGGCTGGTATCGGATGCTCGACAGCCCTCCCATTATGATTCCAGCCGTCGGCTGGAGAGGAGGTAAAGTTCTGCACACCAGCCTATTTTTATTATTTAACCAGTCACACCAAAAGGGATACGATGGATTAAAAGATTGGAGCAGTGTATAATGGACATAATATAATTAACTGAAATATCTTTTAACGTTATTTCAAGGATATAATTCATAAAAGCTTTTCATTGCTTATTTCATTGGATATTTAGAGAAAGCTGCGATCTACATTCAGTTATATGTCCCGGACTAATAGCATAATTCAGGGAGATTTGGAATGAATACATAGATCTACTTACAAAGTATTTAAAGGGAGATCATTATTAAGCAACGGTACATAATATAACGAAGTACGGATGAAGGGATTCAAATACCGGTGATATTAGTTTTGTGTTCATGAGACATACTATAGACTCAAGAAATTCAACACTTATTACGACAACCAGAAGCCTTATAATGTTATTGAAGCCTGACGAGGCCCTGAGAGATTAATTTAATGCAATGGCCGAATTTAGCTAGAACAAACACTCATAATCTAATTTCATTTAAGTCGGAATTGAATCGAATTGAGGCCTTCTGTCTTAAATTTCTTGGATTATTTAGGAAACATCAACAAACAACTCATAACTTGACCTGGAATTGTCTTATGAGGGCATGTCCTAAACATACTCTAACCGCATTCCTGAACAGCTATACCGAAAAACAAATCTTCATATTCCCAATACAGGAGATAAGATTATCTTGGAGTGACTTTAAAGTTCAAAGCTCCGCTTAGACAATAATCAGGATTATGCAAATGTACGGTTCTTTATTTACACTTGCACCGGGAATCGCTGTTGTGGTTTTGACAATCATCGCACCATTCTTTGGCGAGCCACCGCACAATCCTAGGTTTAAAGGATAAGCAACCTAGCCTGGAGCATGGGAAGAGGTCCCCTGCTGTTCTGTCAGCAACAATTAAGAAATTGGCCAGGCCAGGAGGCATACCCATTTTATAGGCGCGCCCAAACTTAGATGAAGATTGCAACTGCAATAATAAAGTGCTAGAGTCCTTGAGGGAATGCCTGAGGAAGAATTCTACAATTAACCTGACTAATTAAGGTAGGTTTGATACAGAGCATTATAGAAATTATTGCAACGCATTTCGGATATAATTTTGTATACAAGCTTCTTTTTGTTATAAGTGATTCTGACCATCGTTCTTCAAATTCATTTTTGTAAAATTATCTTTTAGTAAAGACCTTGAATAGTGATTGAGTAAAAAATGTGATTTTCCATAAATGTGTTGTTTGTAACCGCATCAATTCGATCCCATATGAACGTTCTGTATTTAAAGAAATGCCTCTTACTATACTATTTCCTCCTCCGGTTTCCTCCTCAACACCGAAAACCCTATCCCCACTTCCCGGGTTTGGAGAATTAAATCAGTCAACTTTAAATACATCATCTTGATAGAAGGCTTTTCCACAAATTGGTGATTTCATATTTGCATAAAGGCAGGCTCTTTATTTTCATAAAGAAAACAAAAAGATATTTCTTCCATCACGGTTACCAAATAGACACCTCGCCTATAACCTTTGGTATCTGTTATTACTGACCCTGTTCATGACATGAGGTTTTGAGCAGGTTTGCATCGTTGCATGCGCTATATAGTATTCAGCGCTGTGCATGTTTACTTCTGGTGCACACGAATATATCATAGCTTTCTGGTATACAAAGTCACACATATATTCATATAGCTTAATAGGTGTCATTATATGCTCCGTCTACTTATTATTCATATCAATCATTGTCATTACATTCTTCTAAACAGTCTAGTCTCAGAGCCTCTCAGATCAGATAAGAATGATATGTCAGTGTTTGGACGCATACTGCGCTAATTAATGGCTTTCCTGGCGTCCTAATGGGATTATAATGGCATTTTGCGGTTTAGAACGAGAGGCTATATCCTCAGTTTGGAGGGACTCTTTCTACTCTAGGCCTAGACTAATGATCCCACAAATGCTTCTCTGGGCGCCATATTCTAATTAAGATTGATTTATTCTCAGTTATATATTAATTCTAATTTCATGTTTATACTATTTGCAGGTATAATCCTATAATAGAGTCCATAGTTTGTGCTATTGATGTCAAAGCCGACCAGGGTTGATCTATTTAGCATTTCCGAGAAAATATTGATGTAACCAAACAATTTACCTGAAACACTTTATCGCTTCCTTAATGCTCATGAATTATAAATGATGTGCTGCCCGAGTTTTGATGGGGATTTCCAGAGATGCCTGTAACAAAAACCCGATGATCGTTAGAAAGTTAGATTTTGATATACATGGTATTTTTCTGATAAAGAGTGGCAATTTTACCCAAGGGATTATGTCAAACTTATACAGTTCTAATAAACGGAGGTTAAATGAGGGAAATCATTGTGTCCCGAATGTGTCCCACGTATATAGAGGAGCTGATCATAAAATTCCGCTCAAAGTTTAAATATGATCCAACTGTAGATAAGCTATTGTAAGCTTTGATCGGGTTTATAAACTAATCTATACCTTCCATCAATGAGCCAGAACTACAAGTCACTGCACACCTCGTATCGGAGATATATAGTCTTCGTGCCAACACTTGGGAAAAATAGCGCCGCTTTTGGAAGAGTTAAGCCTATATGGCTTACCATCCGGTATATATATTTCTGACGTCTGGGGGATGCCGAGAATCAATGCTTAATTGTTCATATCGTATCATAAGCCAATGGCGTCAATTGTGCCTTATAGATACTTTTTTTTGTTTTTGTTTTTTTGTTTGTTTTTGCAACATCTTTATTTACCTCTATCCTGCCATTGCCTTATAGATACTTGCGAATGACAGCAGACCTATCTTCCATTCTTCTGCATGCTAGTAAGACATGCTAGGAGTGGCTTTCCTGTTGTTCGCTATACAAACTTACAACGTCTATTATTAATTTAAGACGCATCCATATGTACAGCCTGTAAGGAGAGCAGTGCGCTTTCACATTATTGAATCTAGAGCTGGCTTGCCGCCAGCTATTGTCTATAGAGGAGTCCAAACTGAAGTTTGGCCAATAGTTCTCCAGCAGTATTCCTGTACCGACCTCATATAGGCCTACATACACACACTGGTTCACCTTTGTTCTGCTTCATTGCTTTCTGGGCACGATGCTTTTTGCCATTGCCTTAGGTTCTGATGTATTGATAGGAGAAGGGACTTATTTTTCTGTAACAAAGGTATGTGTTGTGTGTGTAGGAATAGATATAACCAAGAGGCAGCGAATTAAGCAATGAATTAAAAATCACATACCACGTTTCTTGGCTCGTTTTATAGCAAAGAGCGAGAGAGAAATGCACAGATTCTATCAGGGATTGATAGGAGTGCTTCTCGGTCTATTCAGTTAATCCTTTTTACCATGAAATTTAGCTGCAGAAGTATAGTGTACTTAGAAAACTAATTCATTATTTTCAGTGGAACTCCTTTTGATTAATCGATATAAAGAACTTAAAGGTTACCCTGACTGAATTTCCTTGGCACTGACGATCAATATGTTCCGGGAGGATGCGTTCAGAATTCTTTATATACCTATTACCTCTTTATTCTATATAAAGTATACCCACTGGGCACAATATAATTACAGCCGAACACGATCTGGGACATTATGAAGGTTTTCGTTATACATAAGTTATGAATTGAATGGAGGGGAAAAATCGTGTCTCGCCATTCAAGAGTCGATGTATAAGAACCTATAAAATCCCAGAAGTTAATATTATCTCCGTCATGAGTCAAATTACTAAACACTACTTATAGGGGACTTAAGGTAGGGTGAGTTTATATAACGGGCATAACTATGTGTTCAACATATGTTGGCGGGCGATAGGTACACACATGAGACATGTGGCTATCCCTTATTGAATGGGGGAGTAGTAAGTAGCTGGCATAGTTGAGGATCATATTGAGAGAGTGAATGGTACGAGGCGCGAGTACTCGGAATGTATATGGAACAGTTCAGAATACAAAGTCCCTCCAAACTGTGGCAAAGCCTCTCGCTCCGAAAGGCAAAATGGCATTAAAATCCCACTAAGACGCCTGCTCTAGGGCCAGGAAACCCATTAGCGCAGTAGGTGTCCAATCACTGGCATAACATCTGAGAGGCTGTGAGCCTTGACTGGGAACGAGATTCCTGAGTTCCATAAATGTCCGATTACTGAGCTGAGCAGGCCTATCATTCTGGATGTAATTTCTGCCCAAAATATATTAATAGATTCTAAGTTTTGCCTCGATGCTACTTTAATTCCACTGACAAACTTGTAAATCAGTAATTCAATACACTTACCCTTGGGTACACCTCAGAATAGCGTGGGCATAATACATGTGTGGAATAATACACGCAACCAGACACATATTTATTATTTAACATATTTATACAGCCAGTTTGTGTTAGAATGATTTATAAGTCGCACAGGGACTAATACATGTAGTATTTTGCATGATCTTCCACCAGGGGCTGTTATTAATGTTAGTGCAGCATTAATGAATAGACAAGTAGAAAGTTGGGTGGGGGTACTCATGAGCGACAGATATTAATTGGAGAGAAAAGTTGATAATTTTGCTTAGTCGAGTTAAGTTGAAAAGAATCAGGTAATCTGTCCGTTTGTCAATCAAGTCATTGTCGTTGATCGATTCGTTTGACTCTCAATGTATACATGCAGATATTACATAATACTGTAAAAGTAGTTATTTTCGCGTTTTACAGTATCTATTTTCGCGATTTGCGCGCACACCCTTATGTGTGCGAATTTAAAGTTTGCGCGAATATTAAGTTGTGTCATTTTTGACATAGAAGGGATTTTCTTAGGGTGAATTTATGTCTACGTGAAAATGTGTGAAGAAGGCCAATGCGCGGGAATCTAGCAGCGTGACAATAAAAACGTTTACAGTATTATATATACCGTTGGGGAGGATTTTCCCCAATGCTTTTTGTGATTACTTGATACCTAAATCCATGGGTACTGAAACATTAAGTAAGAAATGAGATTAAATTAGAGTAAGCAAAAATGCATCTTCTTTTAAACTTGAACTACACCCCAACCCCACCCACGAAAAAATGGGGCTTTTTAAGAAATAATTGTTCTAAGTAAGTATTCGTCTGAGATGCATAAAATCGGGGAACCCATTGTTTAATGTTTACAACAGAAACCATTTGGGATGGCTAAAATGTTGTAAAAGAATATTTTGAAACCATAAGTACGGGTAGGTAGGATTTTTTAGTATATGTTTGCACTGGAAACAGGTTCTAACTCATTATTCCTTAGGGGATGTTGAAATATATATATTTTTTCTTATCAGAGAACCGATTTTGAGTTTTTTTTCGGTCAAAGGTCGATTTTGCTCTTGAAACTGTGAGTAATTTATGGGTTCCTGACAAGACTAAATACATTGCACAATCAGCTTGCAGTTCAGCTTTGTTTCATGCAGTAGGAATCGGAGATGCTATAAACCAAATGTATTCCACAATACATGTATATCCCTCAATTGAGTTGAGAAGAAACTAACTTATTCTTCATATTTGGGTGTCTCATGTGTGTACATGCATGTTTATATGTATGAATGCATGCATGCATTCATACATATGCATGCATACGCATACGCATGTATACATACATGCATGTATGTAAGCAAGTAAGCGTGCCCCTGCTCAATTAGGATGTGGATAAACGTTTCCACTGACCATACTTCTCAACTGTGCAAATCCCATGTGTGACGCACATCCTAATGCTAATAATCAAATTACATAGACGTACTATATAACTAGGATACACACCATCCATTTAAAATCAATCATAACACATAAATGTGCTCTATATTGTAAGACAAGCAGCATCGATTCTTGACCATTGATTTGTACAGCTTGATGCACACCCACGCACGCAGATCTGGGTTGTATCAATTGATACATAACAATGAAATAATATTCATCAATATTCATGAATGGTCTGTGCCTCATTTCATGATCCTTCAATAACCTGGCCGCTTAATGCATGAAAGCATCCCCAAATTAAAGGCAAATTGTGCCTGCATACCTTTTCCTACGCGAGCAAGGTTATTGGGCATCTTTGAGCTAAAAACAAGTGCACATGGTCCCAACTTTGATCTTGCCGCTTATTGCATGAAAACATACCCAAGCTAGAGACGAATTGTGTGACTATACTTTTTATACGCGGGCATGATATCGGGCGCCATGGAGCTAAAAACAATGATATGTGGCCTACAGACTAACAACAAAATATTATGCCAAGAACGTATGCTTTCTCTAATGTGAAGCATTCCTAGAATTTCGGGGCCAATTGATAGCTTACCGGGTACTGACCCAAATGAGATATCATGAACATCCCTTATTGCATTACCTTGCCAAGGGTATTGAAGTACTACAACCTATTAGAGTGGTTTCCTCCATGGATGGTCTCCGTCCATCTGCAACTCCTCCCTGTTTTATAGCTAAGTTTCTTATACAGTAGAGCTAATGGGGGTGCACCACGCCAGCCACTCTCACCTCTTCTTAAATCGAATGGTACCAAGAAGAGTATGAGAACTTGTGGGTATGAGCACCTCTATACTAGAGGGAGAGAGAGAGACCAGTGCCTAAGCTACTCACTTCAACTCCACCACTGTTCTTCCTACTCTGCCCTCATCCGTCGCTCGGCACAGGTGGGCTTCATTCCACACACTCATACTTCTACATACCTCCGTATACCAGGTGGACACAACCCTGGAGTAAAAACGACTTGCGTAGCCTGGAGGAGGACACAGTTATCCAATCATAACTTGCAAGTGATGAAAGCCCTGCCAGCGACAAGGATATAGGTAGCCTGTGTTCTAAACTTTTCCCGTGGATAGTGTTTGTACCCATAACATCAGGCAGATTGCATTCCGTCCCAAACAACGATTATTGACCTTGGAAAAGTGTAGGTATTGCTATACTCACCTCTAGGGGAACTAACCTAGTGAAACAGCGCATGCAGGTAAACATGGGTATAGGGTGTCTCTCTGACCATTGTTCCATGGAGCGTGTACATGTACATGTTTATTTTAACAATTTTATCAAAACCTTACTTAGTTATTTTCTATGGTTGAAATGCATGGAGCCATTAAATGACATGCACCGAAAGACGAGATAAGATATGCAAACTACCAATTTGTGTCATAGAACAATTCCTTATCTCATGTTATGCACGCACATACATACGTGCACATACATATGTATACCATTATATACAAACATCTAGATATATGAACATGTATACATACAATATCAGCAACTATGTTAGTTTCTTCTAAACTCAATTGAAGGAATTACAACGTACAATACATTTGGTTCATAGCATCTTCCATTTCTACTGCATGAAACAATGCTGAACTACAAGTTGATTGTGCAATATATTTATAATCTTGTCAGGAACCCATAAAACACTGTTTCAGGAGCAAGAGGAATTCCTCATCTATTGTCACCATTGACTTCAACTGAAAAACTTCTCAAAACTTGTTCTCCGATAAAATCCCCAAACATCCCCAAAGAAATAATGAGTTAGATCCTGTTTCCAATGCGAACCTACACTAAGAAAGCATACATACCCAATATAGATAACGTTATGCATTATATTGCACTTTAACTAGTATAATTCGAACAGATTCTATGTCTAAAGAACAAATTAGTGCAGAATTAAAATACCAAGATCGTAAAGTATAAGAAAACATTTGCGGCAATTCCTTGATCTGAAAATGGCATAAATCATTAATAGATGTATAGTTTCTGTTCACACAAAGAATTGAAAAATTGCACTTGTATTGTATGGTCCTAGCATAACTGTATGGTCCTTATTTAAGGTGCTACTCTTAAGCCAAGCCCTAGTGAATTTTCCCACAGTTATTCAGCAGATATTATATATAATTATATTTGGGTGAGCGATAATTATGGCTCAATAATACTAACCACATTTTAATTGCCGAGTTATTTCAAGAGTGTATACGAGCCTTTATAGTCATAGGTGTTTACTTTTTGTCACAGAATAAAAATTAAATTTCCGTTTCTCAGGGTAAAACCTGGACCAGAGGTCTACTGATAGATCCATCCTAAGCCATAACTAACATAGCGTAAACTCAAGATCTGTACTGTGGGGATATGACATAATCTTTACTAAAGAATTATTATATTATAAACTTGTAAAAATGGTCTTTGCAAGATAAAGATATCCTACAATTACTTTATAATATAAGAATTAATAATCATTATGATTTACGATAATTGTTTCTTACGATGCCAGTAAGATGACGTTACAAGTGTAAGAAACGATCTTTTTGCAAAAAGTTATTTATATAATATATAGTTTGGTCTTGCCGGTTAATGCGTGAAAATATACCGAACATAAAGGTCGTCGGAGTATATACAATCGAGCTAGTTATTGTCTTAAATTGGGTTATTTGAGTTCTTATATATTGACTTTATTATAAGGTATTTTAAAAACCCTCTGTTGTAAAAGGTATTTTAAAAACCCTCTGTTGTAAATAGTCTAGATCTAATTAGTAAATTTATCTGGGTGGCTGCTCATACCAATATTGTGGTGCGAGTTCCTCCCCATCTATTTTCACCATTGACTTCCAGCCAAGGATGCAACGGTATCCTATTTCAAAACTGATCAATGCATCCTGTCATAAAAATGTTAATAGCGCACAAGCCAATGGGTAATTGGGCCTCTCTGGAAGATCTATGGCTAGCATAGATGCGAGTTCCTACCTCCAGTCATATTATTATTGTATACTTCGAATTTATGTAACAGATGATCTGGAAATAAACAACATCAATCAATCAAATAATTCACATTGATATCATTATAAATACAATGAAACATTATATCATTCTTATCTACTCCTCATGTCCTCATTAGTCAAAGTTTTGATAATTTCCCGCATTATTTATTTCGAAACTTAAAGCTAGAGTCGCGCCTCACAATTGTAGAGAAGCTGACTGTATAGATTGTGAAACTTGATCATCAATTCACCTTACTTCGTCAGTTTTATTAGCTTTATTGTTAAAATATCATTTTATACCCCCCCCCCCCCCCCCCCACACACACACACACAATGTATACAATTCTTAGTAAGCATTTCAGGGCACGAAGAAAACTGCTACTTAGTAGCGGGACTGCATTTGAATAAAAATATATTTAAACAAAAGATATGTCTCCTTTGTCTTCCAAATTATAACACAGCCATTCCCCTGATTAAATCGCTGTATCCTAAAGTGGGATTCCACTGCCCCTTACTTCATATTTTCCTTCCTTAGCTACTTTTCCTTGCTAAGCAGCTTGTATGGACTTTTAGGGAAAGAACTGGCTATGTATACATACAATGCTAAATGTTATTCCTACAGTAGTTTCTAGCTTGGTATGAAACATTTTAAGTAGGGATTTCTTATGCAAGAGACCTCAGTAAGGACTCGTATTTCTTGGTTTCACTGTATATTCTACTTTCCCCACTTCCTCCTGTAATAATAGTATGACACATATAGTGGCAGGAAGGTTACGCTATATAAAGAGTGCATTCGTTAATACCCAGTTATATAATCATAATAGTGACGTATAGAATTATTGGAAGGAATAGGGCGGACTATAGATATTAGGACATGGATTGCATTACATTCAGATATTTGCATTGACTACTTCCACAACATTTCATGTAAATGCCGTTCTCCAATTACATTTGTCTTCGTTTAGAAATATTTTCAAACGTCGTAATATACTTGAGTGGTTCCTTCCATGGCATGCCCAACTATGATTATTGACCACGATTGCGCGCTTAGCAAGGAAATGCACATATAGCGGTGCCAAAACAAATAGATAAATTACCAGAACATGGGGAAACATTTGTCCGTGAGACAAGGAATCCCTCTGCCTCATTCTATCAATATTATTGAAAGCCACCCTTAGTATTTCACACAGACCCTAAATATTTTGGCAGTAAAATGCGATTTCCCTGCAGGGTACGCTTCCTTGCCTGTCGCGGCTCTTTAAAACCAAATGCTGTCTAAAAAGTCTGGCTCTTCGAGAAAACAATATTGGAATTTTCTGATTTTGCTGATGCAAAGTCAATATAGCCGGTTTAATGTGGATCGGTTGTGACTTTATCCTGCTATTAGGCACCAGGACCGCCTGAGGTTTCAGATAATAGTTTAAATCGCCCACACTCGATCCTGGAGAGGGGCTTAGCTGTAGTTGCTTTGGAGAAGGCCTACAGTCCCATGTTGGTCAGAATCGAGCAAGTTAAAGTGACTTAATTGGCAGGTGTGGCAATAGGGGGGATCAAGAAACCAAAGGTACCAATAAGCCTTTGAAAGAGCTCTTTGCTCGTATAATAACTGGCCCAGGTCACCTCGTGCTTTTATGGCAGAATTCCGATCGGTGATCAAACTTCATGTATATACGCACATTCGAGATTGAATCGCTCGGATATTTGCGTGAAACTGGATATATATTTAAGCTATGGAATCAGTCTTCGAAGATCTCTTACACGGGAACCATTCATCGTTAATGGAAGTGTCATCCGATTTTCAGTTTTGGGGATATTATAACTCGGAGAATATCAAATCAAGCACATCGGGATAGATATTTGGTGAGTCGACCCTCTGTGCTTTGTCGGTCAACTAATGCACTTTTCTGTCAGTTATTTAGCGGGGTTATTATCACTGTTATTATGATTATTATGTGTATTATGTAATAGGGTAAATAGACAGATCTACTTCAAGAGTAGCTCTTCTCTTTTGTGAAAAAGGGTGGCCCAATAAACTAATAAATTTTAATGGTAATTTTAGCAGCTTATATATAAGCTGGTGACTATAGTCACCATGCATGCAAATACTATCCATGAAACATCGTATTAAAATTTCTAGTTACGTCACATAGATTCTAATGAAAAATGAAGTCCAAATCACGGGTTTTGTGGCGTGATAATGACATGTGATAGTCTGTTTTTAGATAAACTGAAACCGCGATCCTATTAATTCCCGTGACTTTAACAGCGATAATGTTAAACATAGAACGAATAAAATGAGCAAGGAATGATTATTGAAATAATGACAGTATCAAACCTTAAGGGGAAAAGAAGCTTCTAAGTCAGTATAAGATATAAAGGGATGTATGGCCCCACCTCTCCTGCACGTTTCCTTAGGTTAAACAATCACACAGTAATTAAGCTTCCAAAAGGAGAAAGCAAGTGGAGAAAGACAATGACCACAACTCGATACTAGGATCGTACGAAACCTGACTGTTACATACATAAGTGATAGACAAGCAGTTATTTTTATCAGGTTCGATCCTGTGTGTAAGGAACATTAGTCGTGTCCTAAGCAGATTATGTATACAGGCAATCTCTAAACGTAATGTGAAGTAATTATATTAGAATGACCAATGCAATATAATCCTTTGTAATGTATTATAGGGACCAATACATTATATCATGACCCATGCGTGTACACAATGGAATAGTGGGTGAGGCAACCATGTGTTTTTTAGATCACGAATGGATGGGTGATTTGGATTTTCAAGCAGGAAACATAACAATATTTAGAATTTTGATACATAAAGTATCGTGACATGTAACCTATAAGAAAACGTTTCGGAAAGATGCGACCATATAGTCTCTAAGAAGTGATATCATATATCAGCATCGCCAGAACTAATGTCACAGTGCGCACGGCGTTACAGTGTGTATATCAGATAAAGATTTCATTTTGTTGCTTTAATTCTGCGGTCATTTCGGTCATGTCGGTACGATGGCATCCAATGGCCTTTATCTGCTAAAGATATTTCAATAGTTTTTGCGTGAAATGGATTGTGTAGAAAATATCAAACATACCATATCGAATAGGCATTTTGGAGGTAATGGAAAATTATAATCTGGGCTCCGTTGATTAAGAAATTGTTCCTTAAAATCGTATAGCTACTTGCTCCTTGCTATACGCAGCTGGTAAGGAACTTTTAGGGAAGGAATTTGCCCCTGTGTTGTGTGTTGATAACAATGTTTTCATTCAATGGTTACAGGGGTGAATAAAGAGTACGTATTGTGCAAAGTCTATCATGATTAAACCTCACATATTTCGCTCGGGTCAATTATTTTGATCTTTGCCCCTACGCCAGTACTGCATTGCTTTTGCGACGAATAGTCGGTTAGGGGGTAAATAATTGTATTAGTATTGACTATGGGCCTAGGCCTCGCGTGAAAGTGATACCTGTTGAATTGTTGGGCGGGTTAATGGTCCAAAAACCAGTCAAGGAACGAAAAGTAGATCAAAATATTTTTCTCTAAAGCCTCTGGGCAAAGCTATACTATAGTCTATAGGAATCCACCCTGATTCTCGATCTACCAACTTGAGTCTAAATGTGGAGGAAAGAAGATTACATGCGCGTGTATTATTTGTTTGAATGCGTCCTTAGAAGTATTGTAGGGATATTGACCTAGCTGGGAATTGAGAGTATAACTTGTCACACTCGATAGCATGTTTGACCAGAAATTAACATTATAGCATTAGCGATGGTCACAGTAACTACAACCGAACTACCCTTTTAAAACTGAAAGTATGTTCGGAATTCCTTTTTCTTTTACCAGGGAAAAGAGCAGGTTTGCGGGGTTTCTTTTCCTTTCTTCCATACGTTCAAAACGTGGTGCACCTCTTAAATGAATTCAAGAATCATCTTATAATACAAAATCTCACTAGCCATGAGTAGAATGAGTTGGTTTGATTTTGAGTACATGTATGGACAAGATTTTGATCTGATTTAATCCATAACCTCATAACCCTTTATAAATTCATCATTAGTAAATTCATGTTTTATTTAACTTTTAATAGCCCCAGTCGCTCAGCTTCCAACTAATCAACTACCTCAATATAAAAATACCTCCACTTTCAGATTGAGTCCTATCCCTTTTGTTTTTAAACACAATCGTAAAATGCCACTTTGCTCATTGTCTATACCCTCGTTTATTATATTACCCATACAACAGGCTGAAATTTCACGTATACAGTCATAAAAATGTACAGTTTTAACTAAAACGTGCATATATTAAGTTGTCGGCAGAGACTCTTCTACACTCTTATATTTATAACCTATAAGTACCTAAGCCTTTTTATTCCAACGTTATATTTTCTTTTTCCAGTCGATGAACTCAGCCCCCGCGTCCCATGGAGAAGCTAAACCAATCCTTCTGTTTCATTGACGTCACGTGGACGATCGAGGGAAAGGCAGCCTGGAAGTTCCTGGGTAACATCAACAGCATATATGAGTAACGTGTCGCACATGAAAAGGCCACATGGGTATATGCATATACCACAACAGACAGGAATTACAAGGTTTAGAAACTCAATAGTAATATGGATTATACAGTTTAACGGACATAATACCTATCCCGAGGAGGAAGCAATAATATAGGAAGCTATACTTGTCTTTAATCATCTTGAAGAAAAGGACAAAATGTGTTGCGCTCCACAATTGGAGAAATAGTGAGCGCAAATCTGATCTGTAAGTTATAAATTACTAATAATTTAAAATTGTAACCGACTAGGAACATCAGGAAAATATAAACATGAAGCTCTTACCTTTGACACTCACTTTGTTTGACAAAGTCACAAACAACACTTACAAAGGTACTGTTATGTTAAAGAACCTCAACAGTCCCGGGGCTGCAGAAAATAGCTCCAACGTAACAGGAGTGGAAGGCGAAGTTTACGATGGAAAAGGAGCGGGTCTCTTTATTATTCTGGTTATATCTGTGTATGCACTATCTATAGTTCTGTTTATTGCAAGCTTCATCACAAAGAAATCAGGCGTTGGGGAGTCCCTCAATGAAGAAAGCACTGTCACCACCTATTTGCACAAGGTTGGTGATCTCAAAGAGAAAACCGCTCGAGAACATTTCAAGAAGTTAAAGATGTCCATAATAAGCAAGGTTGAAGCTGACTCTAGAAACCGAGACCGTGCACATGGACGCGGAAGAAAGGGGTCGAAGGGAGCTAAGGATATGTCTGCCATGAGTAGAACCTCCTCAAAATCTAGTTTAGGCGATAGTAAACTACATGTAGACAGGCCTAAATCTAGTAATGGTACAGAACAAATACCGAGCACAGGGCTTCTACCCAGGGAGGACGATGCAAAACAGCCCCTCTTGGCTGCAGATCCTTGTGAGACCCCAACACCGCCAGTACATGATACTTTATCTCCGACATTTGAGTCTTGGAATCCACAGGTTCGTTCAGCAAGTCCATCCCTCCGCAGGACCAATTCTCCTCGGACCCTGAGCATCATTAAAGAGCAGGACAATGAAGACAGTGATAGCTCTAGAAAGAAATCAATGCGAGGCAATGCTGGCTTGAAAAGAAAAGCTGGGAGGAGTATAGATAATATGAGGGAACTAGAAATACCGGATGAGCTCTCAAATGAAGATGATTCTGATGAGATTGATGACTCTGAATGTGAATCACCTGGGAGGGCAGTGTCTGATACAGAATTGATGATTCCATCAATGCATTCTTGGGATGTACCAGGTGATCGTTCAGCATCACTTGGACGAGATGTAAATCCTTTAACACAAATGGAAGCCTCATCAGCCCAATTCATGAGGATCCCAAAGTATGATCCTAAAATTCAACGCCCAAGACCTAAACATAGTGTTCCATTACCAGAAACGTATGAAGATGTCTGGGAGCAAATGCCACAGAAACTGATGCCTCCTCCCAAGCAACGAGGGATCAAGAACCCGAAAAACCTATATGTACAGATCCCTCAAAACGCTATGAATCCTTCTGATGTTTGGGTTCTTAGAAATAACCAACGCAGGGCAGTTTTCATTCATGAAAGAAGTCCTTCGCCAGATGATGGCAGAGGGGATGGGCAGACAGGTGAGAGGCAGCAACAGGTGAAACCAGTCCAAACGCCAACACAAAGACCAACAACTCTGGAAGGCAATACCAAACTTAGGAGATCACGCTCTGAGCACGATCGTCCCAAACGTGATCTCTCTCCTCCTGATCAACGCTCGATGTTCCTGTCTCCTCAGGAGAACCTGAACCTTCCTCGTCCCTTCAGGACTCCATCTCCTAGAACTCCAAACGAACAGTTTTCACTCAGGATTCCTGAGCCGCGGTCGGTTCCATCTCGCGACCCTCAGGGTAGTTATTCTTCACAGTTTGTGCCTCAAAGTCCTGAATCCATGAGAGATGGGAAGGACAAAGCCGTCGTAAGAATCACACTAGACAGATCACCAGATGAGCCTGATCAAGGCTGGGCAAATGGCGCCTACGACCAGTCTCCCAGACCGAGGTCACAGAGGTCGGAAGTAGAGCGGCGGGACAGAACGCCCCCTAGGTTTACCTTTACAGATGGCGCATCCAACCTTGAGGTGCAGAGAGCACAATTTCCGGTGACTTTTAACTCCCCAGGCTTCCCAAGGAGGAAGGAAGAAAGGCTGTGAAATAAGCATAGGCAATACTGAATAACGCAATTGTGACTGCTAATAGTCTTTCAATTGACTTATGTGACTTAAAGACAGGATAAGCTGTAAACTTACAATTTCACAGGGTCATGTGTTAGTAGAATCACAAAACATAGGCTACTATAGAAATTGTTAACATAAGAAATTTCAAGCTGGATTTGGTGGTCACTGTTGATTTGTTATTATTCTTAATGACTTCTTGAACAAATAGGAGTCTATCATTCTGTATTGCATTGTACTAATTGTATTTCCATTATATAGTACATTATTATTCGGAAATATGATGTTTCATCAATCTTCTATGAAAAACACAGGTCTTCTGTGTAAAATGCTAAATATATATCAATAATTTAATTGAAAATAGAACATGTAGTTTTTTCCTGCTATGTTTCAATTGCTGGAATTCAATTTAAATAGCATGGTATATATAATGACGCGGTTCCTAAAACCATGTAGAAACCTCGGAGAAACCTAAGATTGTGTTTAAATACATTTTAGTGCCTTCTTAAAGCTCTACTCTCAGCTATGTTACGACTACAACATATTACCATATTTACCCATATTATGAATTATATGACTGAATTTATCTATTTGTTGCTTCTGCTTTTATCCAATGATTTGAATCTAAAAAGAGCCACAACAGGAAAGGATTTTCGGCGGGTCTCCGAAATATAAATGTGGACTTTCATGAAGACATGAAGCAAAAACAACCGGACACAATCCTTCAGAATTTTGGTCAAATAACTTTTAAAAAAAGAACGGCTCGAACAAAAAGTTGAAACTCTTTCGTCGTTGACTGATGTTTACTGAGAGTACAGCTTTAACAGAATTAATATACCGTATACATGTACATTATTGAAAATATGAGCAGGTATATCAAGTAGTCTGGTTTGCCCGCACAGCAAATAAGATAAGTTTGGAAAGTTGCGTGAACGAAGACAACGAGGTTATTAAATTTGGTCGAATTTTTAGTACTCGTTAAATAGGTTAACGGGAAATATATGGACCAGAATGGACAATATCTCATCATTTTTCACGAATATTAAAAAATATATATGAAAATAAACGACTCACGCAATGAATGATTGTCGAAAATATGTTTCCCAAAATACACATAACTTGTTCTATTTTTGCCATAAGGTAAGAAAGTATGCTCATACATGTGGTTCACTTACACTCAATCATAATGCAATTATTGGGACAGAAGTGAACTAGGATTTTTAAAATGAAATGTCTGAAACGGGAAATTTTGAAGTCGCTCCTATACCAGCCATTGTGTTTTAGTCAGTCTACAGCAGTGTCATCTAGTGTAGGAGAGACACACAAGTCCTAACGTAAGACTCTGGTATCTTTTGTTTTTCATGAATCAGGATGACAGTACATTAACACATAGGGCATCTAGTAATATTATGAATTCTATTATTACAAAATTAAAAAAAACTACGAAGTTTTAACTTATATAACCAACCGTCTTGGAGTCAGAAGATCAGCATTGAATGACCAGAGTGTAGCGCCCATTAGCATGTTTCATCTCAAAGATGCGTTATATATACTACACGAGATGATTTAAATGTATTAGCCTTCTAAGTAATAAAAAAAAAGTATCGATAGAGCAATGTGAATTAATGAATTAACAGAGCAGAAAACAGCGAATTCACTTTATATAGTTTTTATTCCGTATCATTAAAATACATGCCATTTCTCCAAAGAGCAATCATGTGAAATAACCAGTAAAAATACAAAGTTTGCAACATGTACATGATAGGTTGCCATAGCGACGTGGTATTAGTCCAATGCCGCCATGGCCACTGCTGCGCTGTCCTTGCCCCTGGTGACTATCACCCGTGAATTTGGCTCCATTTTTTTTTAATAGCTCTGGTCTCTAATGATTACAAAACGAACGCTGGGGTTATGGATAAGCAGTGGGGAAAACTAAAGCACACCATTTGTTTAAAACCTAACTTTACATGAGCGATACATTTCACATTGTGCTCCACAGATGAGGCGGGAGGAGGGCAGATTATGTAATATATGTGTCCTGGCCATTGATATATAATAACATCCATTTTCTTCTCATGTAATATAAGTACAAATTTATATACTATAGGTAAATTCATATGATTACTTTTCAAGATTTCTAAAGCCAGATTAGGCCTTTAAGGCGATATAGAGATGATAGGGTCGTGCCCCCAATACAACCGGGTCTAATTTATCCTTGACTCTCGACGCCAAAACTCATGCTACTGATATACACGAAATATCATATGTGTATGTAAATATATAGAAGTAATTTTAAACCATCCGATCAAAGGAAATATATTGATCAACAATTGAGGGAAAATACCGGAGGAAAAAATCTACCACTACAAAACGTCCTACTGTAACATGGTGACAACCAATAGTTATTATTTCGTATTAAAATGAAATAGTTTAATAAAGGCTACAGAACCAACAATCTGTTGTTAGAATATTGACATTTGGATTGTTATTTCTACAATGTATATGTTCATATCAACAAGGTGAATGAGAGAAAATGTGCAATGGTCGACGATATAAACTACAATTTTATCACAGTCACGGTGCCCATATTGGGCATAAGAGAGAACTAGCTTGCTATAACTGGCAAAATTTAAAAACAAAATGTAAAAAAAACAAAAACGTCATTGCTACTCATGCCAGTCACGGGGGGGGGGGGGGGTGGAGTGAAGGAGCAGCGATTGGGTAGAAATGGCCAATCCTGCACCTCCTTACTTATGACCAATAATGGTACAGAACAGATTACAGCAATTGGCGATTTTTGTTTCTTCGTTCCAATTCTAATACGGGTTGCAGTTGTATTAGTATCACATCATAATGATCCATTGGCGAGTTAAATAACCGGATGAAAATTGGTACACTGACTTTTGTTTAAATGCAGACGAGATGCCTCGGTATTGTATCGATTTAGTGTGACATTTCCATCCTTCAAATTAACTCTACACAACTTTCAAATTACGCACCAGAATACTGCTCTTATTTGATTGTTGTAAACGCCTACGTTATACATATAAGTATGACTAAGTACAAATTCGTACATAACCAAACTGGAAGGGTAAATGGAGAGGTAGCTTTACAATAAATTTCCAACCAAAGTTAAGAGCAAGTTCTACACCCATGACTGGTCTGATAAGTTTCTACTGAGTACCGAAATCTACATGGACAATTCAGGAGTATCGTCTTCGTATGTGTGTGGATGTGCATGTATTCGTGTTGTCTGTCTGTTAACAATGTTAGAAAGGAACGTATGACGAGAAGACTCACTCCTAGTAATATTCATATATATCAATGATATTCGGAAAGAAAAAAAATCATGTACTCTTCAATCTCAACACTCCAGGTCGACTTTTGATACACAACAACAATCTCATCACTCCTGACCGATGTATCATATAAGTATTATCCTAATCAAGTATACATGATAATAATATTCAACTAACATGCTATCAATTAACGACATGCAATCATTCCAAGATTCTAAGTACCAATCAACTTCATCTAAATAAAACCTACTTACAAATACATCATTCCGACTCTATCTCAACGAGGAATAAAACTGGACCAGAGCAGTTTTCTTTCCCAAACAAGTACACTACCACTCAATAATCGCGGCCTACAAATTCAGAAACGCAAAAGCAACGGATAAAAATGTGCCTGTGAGGAGACCAAGATAGTAAAATCATAATAAAGGTAAATGTGGTCCCAACATATTCTCTGGTGCAAATACAAATGGTAAAATCAACATTATGGGAGGGAACCTCACAGGTCCCAATTTTCAGTTAACCCTTTCTAACAAGCGAGGTTCAATGGTACAACCCGAGGCTATTACACATGATATGGTTAACTCACCTTTGGGATTAGATGACCAAGAGTCTATACATTGTAAAAAGCCTAGTACCAGAAGGTCCTAAGACGAGGCAAAAACATCATGACGTACAATGACACAGTAAACTGCAACTATCCAAGTCGCTCATAAAAATGTGAAAATGCACTTCTCTTTTATAATAGTATAGGATGATAAAAATAGAACACTCTAAAAGCTTCTAGACAGGATCGCTGTGGCAACGGTGGTACATGACAGACGGGGTTTCATAGATACACATAAGATATTTGCCAATCTCCAAACTGACGCAATATGCCAAAGATACCGGGGATGTAAGTGGGTATAATGCGAGAACCGCGATGAAATGCATTGTACACACCATCTACTGTTAAAATCCGATGGACAATGAGGATGAGGCGATCGATGATAATAACAATGGTTTTGCTATAGTTTTAGTATGGATACACATACAATTATATATATAATATATATATGTACATAATTATGGACCAAAACCAAGTGGTCGCAACTCTAAATACAAGCTGACGGAGATTTACCACTCGAGTAGCTAGAGTCCATAGTACGTTCTAATATACCAGATGCCTGGGGGATAAATAGAAATAGTCCAACGCAAGGTAGGAGCGACATTAAATATACAATTATTATATATATATATATGGGTGGTCGATGCTTCGCCAGTAGGAAATGATTAAAATGTTATTGCAGTCAGAAACAAATATTGCTTGCATCTTCTGCCATAAATGTATCAGTTTATCTCAGTCTCCGTAGATAAAACAGGCAGGATTCCAGAGCATAAACTTGGCGTATGTTCCCATACATATGGTAAGGGAAAAAAAGAGATATAAGAGAGGTATCATACTTTGTTAGTTATTCCAATAAAGCTTTAATATATCGTTTCATATCAGGCATTGCCAGCAAAAGCTGCCCGTGCCTTGGATTCTCAACAGAATTATCAATGCCTTCGAGTGTCATCAAATCTGTACAAAAAGCCCATCCTCCGCTGTTTGGAGTGGGTAGACAGGAGGAGTAACTAACCCTCGGATATTTGTTGTATTAATGAGAGGTGGCTATTTGAGAGTTTCGTTGTAACATCGCGATTGGTTAAAAGGCAAGTTGTTTGAGTCGAAGACCTATGGCTAAGCTAACCCGAGTAAAAATTACTCATCATACATGGGTCATGTTTACAAAAGGTTTCCAAGACTACAAACGTGCAAAAAGTGTGTTATTGACATTAGTTTTCTGATAATACCTTTTTAGATGTCAAGCAATGTGGTGACATAGTACTAGTTTCACATGTGCGTGTCAATGTCCCCTTAGGAAGAATTGGAATTGCCTCTTAGGACTACCCACCAGTATTTACCTTCATATACTACATTGCGGACACGAGCACTTGAAATGCATAGCAGAACCCTCCCTTCAAATATACATGTACGAATTCAAGGCGATTTCCCATACTGAATGTTTAGCTTGATACAGAATATATTTTTTTATTTATCTTTTTTTTGGTCATTGTATTCGAACATGGTAGGAGGGAATATTGCAGCATCTTTTTAATTTTTTTTATGGCCAGTTTAAAAAGTCAGTTTAGTACGACTTGGTCGATTAAAAATATCCAATAGGCGTTAGCAGGCTGGCATATACGTAGGCTTGTCTACCTTCCCCAGCGTTAGTCCCCATACCAAAATATGATAAGCCAAGTGAACTCCCCAAAACATACCCCTGTATAGGTAGGGTAGCTTTTAGTTGATATGTTACTCTTTGATTTGCTCTGGTTCCGACAAGATGATCATCAACAGACACACTCCAAGTTCACCCCACGTCTTGATCATGTGTTGTTCCCCCATGCGAATGACCCTTCATAATCTAAAAATGGTTAAAAGTTAGGAACTTGCTGCCTGGATGGAGGGTGGCTTTCAATGACTTGAATCCATTTGGGGGCGTTTATGTCGACAGCTTGCAGTCTGCAGTTCTTTTGCGAGAGTTGGTGGTAACGTGTCCCCGAATGTTGTCTAAATGTAAGGAGAAAGTTTTCGTTGTTGTAGACCGCACAAGATGGTGATGTGTTAATGGTAACTGCAGGGGTTGTTGGTCGTCGGTCTGTGGTGCCGATCCCTGAGTGCCCTCAACTTGAGTTGCCGTCATCGAAGCATTGTGGTCCTAGTAGTACGAGTAAGACTCGAGCGCCTGCACCAAGAAATATACGCAGCATTAGTATACATTTGTTCATTAAAGTCATACTTAATCTGTAGTTTTAATTGATGACAATTTGGAGTTAATGTGAATTAAGAATTAAGTATGTAGCACAAGATATTATATTTTTACTCCATCAATAACTAATAAATGAACTCGAGCATTTTGTCTTCGGTCAGTCACCACAAGAAACTCCAAATGAATAGGATATTAACGTGTCACTTAAATCTCAAGTACTGCTTCGTCATAAACCAACAAAAGTAAGCAAGTTGTTTCTTCTATAAATTTGGCATCTCATCACGAATAAATCGTAACAGTAAACTCGCTTAAAATAATGTTAGTAAAGAAACAACTTAATGGGACTTTTAGTGGAACAGATTCCAACAGCAACATACTTTCTCAAGAGTTTTCGACTGGAAGCAAGGCTATCTCAAGTTAGCAACAAGTAAAAGCGAGGCCCCATGGAACACAGTGGCCAGTGTTAGGTCTTATGGAGCGATGTGTGTAAGAAATTATAAGCAGGCAGCAATATTTCTAATGATCAAGTATCAGTACTATATTCAGTGAAGGTGGGGACGTTTGGCAAGCTGGTATCAGGAACCATACGTGAATTTTATTTATGTGAAAGTTAACAGGCGGTGTTGGTTAGAAACCTTTATTCTCTCAAAAAATGCAAATAAACTGAACGAACAGAACATGTACATTGTATGAAAGAGATTTAATTGAGGAGTTATTTAGGGGCGAGTTTGGGGTAATTGGAATCCAAATATACTGGGAAGAAATGGTGAAGTTGTCACTTCTGCGTCGCAGAACTAGTAGGAGGGGTGTCGATCCCATAACATGGTTTGGGACATAACTCAGAACTCCATCAAAGGAAAATCAAAATGAATGATGCTATGAAGGTATATCTGCGGACAAACAAACAGACAAACAGAAGGAAATTTCACTTATCAAGAGCAGATCCATACTTTTCTTCATTTCAAATATACAAGGCTTGAATGTGGAGTCTACAAGTCGATGGTTTCCTACGAGTCTTAAGCTAAATGTTGCACACAAAGTAAATCGAGTTCTATGTGGCAAGAGGAGAGCCTATTCACTAGGTTTTTATAGAAACTCTCGCATAGGGGGAAAACAGGGCATGTGTGTAAAACGACAGGACATGGTGGACTAACTAGCGCGTAATGACTGTACAAAAGCAGTGGGGTAGATGATATATAGGCAAAGCTGTCTTATGTTGTACAATCATAATATAATCACAATCAATTAGAGAATTAGTCGCTTCAGTACAATCTCCTATCGACCTCACATTTCAACATAGTTATAATCAACTCAGAGATGAAAACTAAGTGTCGAGAGCATAACCAAGTCTTCGACAATGAAATATATATAAAGAGGACGAACATGAATGTGTAGTGATATACATGTATCTATGCACACCTAGAACCATCTGTGTATTCTGTATGTATAATAGGATATATATAACGAAGCGTTAGGACACAGATTGAACACATCTAAGACGAATCTTTACCCAAGGGCTACCTGTAAGTGTTGATATACGCTGAGCTGCAGGGAAACAGGGAGAAGTATATTCAGGTAAGGGTTGGTTTCTGTCTATAGTGCACTTCGGATACCGAGAGATAAAGTGCTACTAAGGGTTAGAATCTCTTAACCCTGTGGTGTGTGCCAAGAGCGTTGTGGAGAGACATATGTAGGGACAATAGCAACCATCTCCAAACTTAAGTAATGAGACAAAAAACTTCCATAGAAAGCTCCAATAAGTTAAAGATGGACGAGAAAAAAAGTTCAAAATGAATAGCCATAAGATGTAGAGTGATAAGTGAGCCTATGTCAAAAGTAGAACGCGAAAAAATCACATCATCTGTATATGGAAAAGGTCCAGAGGTAATATGTCTAGGCAACGAGAGGTGCAAAATGTACCGTCTACAAAAAGGATGGGAGCAATCAACGAATATAGAAGTACACTAGATTCAACACTTCCACACATGCGTGAAGATAAAATTATTTGCTGGAATTATAACTTATAACTTTCATTACCAGATCCAAAGTTCTCATAACTTATACCGTCTTTACAAGTCAAAATGAATTAAATCTTATAACCTTCTTTACAAGAATCGAAATCCCAATATAAACTTAAATTTGAAATTATTATATTTTTATATCAACACTTTAAAATCGATGTTAAAAAGCAATACAAATTAAAGCTTTGTTTTACTGCAAAACTAAAGACTTCTTTACGAGAAAAATTCGATTCAATGCAGATGGTGATTTGTTTTCAAAATTCCCTCCGATTATAAGATCCCAATATTATATACAGGAAGAGAATAGTCATAACAAAGGAAGCAAAACTTCTACGGGTACAACTAGTCTAATAAAACACGAATGCCACACCTCCGTTCACTGGATAGATGTAAACACGAAATAGGAATAATACTGAATGCAAGATATCTACACCCATATGTATACGTGTACACACTAGACACACCAACGACACCACCAGACGTTACGATGGAAAAAAAATAAACACAATAATGAGAGAGAGAGATCTTCATAGAGATGTTTCTTTCTTTTAATCCTTTCTTTCTTTTCTCTCTTCTCTCCATCTCTAAAAGAAAATACGTACAGTTTTTGAGACAAGGGCACACTTACTCGCTGAGATCGTGTGTAGTGTTTCAGTGACGAAGAGGCAGGCGAGTAATCAGGCGCTGTTTTATAAATATCTGTAGATCGCGTACTATAATGATGGTGGGGCGAGGAGGAGGAAGAGGAGGAGGAAGTGGATATGTAATTGCGGCCCTGCTTTGTGGTGGTGGTCTCGAGACCACCAAGCGAGGTGGAGGACCCGCCACCGGACCCAAGGGTCTCTATACCGTAAGGATCCAGGCTATAGCTAGAACGAGAAGAGGCAGAAAAAAAGGCAAAGGTTTGGAATTTAGTCTCTTCGGCATGGATCAATTAGAAGCAGCAATAATGATGTGTAAAGAAGCAGATGATGTAGTAGTGGCAGTTGTTGTTGTTTGGCTACACCAGGGTGAAGTATCAGCTTCATAAATTCACCAAAAGCCTTCGTTCTCTCTCCTATTGTGCGCTGACTGGGGTTAATTTTGAAATGTGCAAAAGGCAGGGGGGAGGGGGCGGGGGGCGCAGTGCAACACCACCACCAACTTGAACCCAGGAGCAGGTCCGACCATAGTTCAGTTCCACGTCCTCGACAACTTAAAAAAAACACCCACCAAAGATATGGAAAGCAAATTGGGGGCCTCACCTGGTAACTAAGATGTCAGTATTTTAAGATGCCGCCATTTTCTATATATGTAAACTGATATAAAAGGGCACGTGGCATCTTGACCTCAGGACCTTATGACTTATGAGAGTTAGGAGAAAGGTAAAATAGTCAGTATGGCGGCGATGGTACTTAGGCCAAGACTTCTAAAACCCCCCGACGACTCGTGATTCTGACTTCTGTATATATATTTAACTTCCCTAATATATCATTGAACATAATTTAAAATCTAATATATTCATTAATGGGGTCAGTTATGAACATTAAGGGAAGTTGTTTCATCGTTAAAATGGACCCTGTTAAACTTCAGCAGGATGGTAAAAAAATGAAAATGATTCAGAGACCTTATTTTCCAAAGGATGAGAAACACAGCTCTTGGAAACCGTTATCACCAACCACGGCTCGGTGGATAACATTCAGTATGAGTCTTAATTGCCCGAGCTCAAGTGTTCCCAATGAAGACTATTCTGTGTCAAGGTCGGGCACCTTTTGTGACGAATAATTATTTTCTTGTCTAAAGCCAACAATGGCTTCTTAACATGGTTCTTGCAACTAAGGCATCAAAACTGACAGATTAAAAAAAGGTCTTCGCATCTAATGCAACTGCAGACTTAGATTACCATACAGAGGCGTGTTGGAACTTAGCAAGCGGCAATGTATAAATGTAGATAGGCCTATGGAAGTTCAAGCGTGGGTTAATGAAAACCTAAAAACACCAAGTGAAGGAAAAGTTTCTGCTCATCCACCACAGTGGTATCACGCCACCATTATTGCAATTGCTACCGAGTTTTGGCAGCAACAAAAATAAAAGTAGGGCCCGTAGAAAATGGTTCTGGGGAAAAAATCTAGCGGAGAGAATGACCTACACAGCTTGGCATAACCCCTTTCTGGCTCTCGTCTGAATAGTGTTCCAGATCCATAGGGTCAGGCTCACTCAACCTTAACCTACAAATTGAAAAGTTGAATAGAAAATGAATATTTCTTTCACTGGAAACTTTCCCAAAACAGCTCAAACGAAACGCGGGGCCCTTACCTCTTAGCACGATCGTGGCTTTAAATTGTGTTTTACTAGATTTTCCTGCCAGTGGATGATACTCTGATACTAGTATTTACTCTACACGAGGTTGCATAGTGTAGAACAAATTGATGACTTTGACCTGCAGTATGGTTTACTCAGATTTTATTTGACTGTATGAGGTAACTTGTGTCTGAACGAGAGCCCTATCGCGCACATTATAAGACACATCCTTCCACGCTCCAGACACTCCTGCACACTAACACATTCAGGGCAACAACAAAAGCACACTCACCAAAAACGATGGCTTGAGTAAATTTATCAAATGAATAGATCAGTAAAGTTCCCTGTTATTTTATTTTATTAGGTTTACATTCTAAAAGAAACACGATTGTTTAACTGTCGGAACTATTATGACATTTGAAAATTGTCAGAAAACACAACAAATTAAAAAGGTTGGTTACGAAAAAATACAAAGCCTTGAAAATTAATAATAAAATTATGATCACAGCATGATGGGTATTCACAAATTGGGGGTCACTGATACGGTCAGGAGTAGCAGTCATTTAACAAGGTATAATCTAACCTTGCTCCAGGGTTGATGTAGGTGAATTCGACCGAGGTGGGTTGGTAAGGTAGGTTAGGAAGGACCCAGCTGTAACGTGACACACACATGTAAATAGGTTCACTAAGGTTTGCGCCCAACCAGCACCACCCCACACAAAACCTGAATCTGTATTCTGGTGCACTGCTTTATAGTTTTTCATAGGTGAATTCTAATTGTATTAAGGTCAGAAAATCGTGTTCAAAATTATACTATTTGACAATAGAATTTCGAAAAATAGTGTGGTATTTGTCATTGGCTGGGTACGGGTGTTTAACACTGAAAAGTACAAAGGGCCGACCACAAAAACATTGGCACTAACTAAAAGCTTCCGTTGAAGCAAGCAGTAAGCGTTCTGTACGGAGAATGGAAAATTGTGTGTAACTAATTATTGAATTGTCAAACTTTCCCTTAAGTGTTGTGGCATTCTAACATGCAGAACTTGGTGCACTTATAACAAGCGCGTGGAGAGGTGGAACGAATAATGGGGGCACTTCACTGGTGCGATATGATGTGCGATATGCGACAAAAAATGATGCGATAATTCTTAAACAGTTCAGAATTATCGTATACTCACATAGAGATGGAGGCGATATTAAAAATTGTCTGCCCTACATGTTTCTGCTCAATTGATGCGATAGATATCACACAACTATCGCAAGCCATATTGTACCAATGGAGTGCCTCCTTAAGTTAAAACAATATCAATGGCATTGCAGAGAAGAAGCAATATAGACCTTTGAGACTAATGACTAATTTACTTCGCTCAGGAGACTAATGCTTACAGTAATGATTGTGCTATATACATATGTGTCATTATCAATGTCCCCCAGTTACATGAGCGCATTCCTGGGTTGTTTAAATGATTTTAGGCCCCGAATATATTCCAAGTTTCTAGAATGTCATATTCCTAGTTTTAACTACAACAAAATCACCACTCAATATTGAATGGCTTATTCAACATTTTGAGAGGACATTTGAAGTGTTTTCAATGTGGGCATGGTTTTGTCATGTACTGATTCAAAACCATTTCTGAAGTTTTTTAGAACGAGGGAGTTAGGAATCATTCTTATTTGATACAAAGTGAGTATATCTGAATATGCATATTTGAGTAATAAATTGAGAATTCTGCTTAACTAAGCTTAATTTTCGAGCTTTATTCTCTATACTGAGAAAGCAAGATGGATAAAACTGATGTATTGTTGTTTTAAAAAAAGATCACAAGAAAATATACAAAACCAAAAGAGCGAAGTAAAGAGACAAAGCCTCCCTCCAAATATTATCTAACGAACTTTTTTCACTATCATATTTTCAGATATAAAATAACAATTACACATTCTGATGAATTCAAAACTAATATTATTAATTTCTTCTATTATCATCAAAACTTCAAAATGATTATTCAGTGACTGTAAGCTCGGAAAGGGAGTCAAACTAAAACCAGGCATAACAATCAGATGTAATTCCCGACCATCTGTCCCTGGGGACTAGCTAGGACAGCGTCTATTAAGAACCTTAAGCCAGCGGTATAATTATAAAAAAAAATCATACAACGGCCAGTGCTGTGTTTTGACTAGCATGAATGCGGTAAAAAAGTCAGGTGTCAGTTTACCTTGTTCTAGACCTCAATGCTTTACGCGACCTGATGAGTGCAACATGGGGCACAAAATGAGTATACAATTATATCCTCCTTCATATTTACAAAATCATAGCTCACCTTAGCACAGAAAAATACCTTCTCTGTATTAAATATACCTTCGAGTGAATGGGTTGGATTTACGGACAGATAAATGACTTACACTAGAGGGGACATATGTACAAAGGGGTACATATACAAATATAAGTGTGGGGAAGGTCAACTTTGGTTGTACAGTAAATTCTACAGCTACTATGAAATGACTGCGTACCGGGACATGGGATCTCATGCTTAACTACTTCAAGCAAAACTGAATATTTGGAAAACTACAAGGACAGTAATACTATACATCAAAGATGACGTCAGTATTCAGTTTTCATGACAAAGCAGAAATAGATGAAGAATCATTTACTCAGTCGAGATAAAAATGGCCAAGAGTTTGCTTCTACATAAGCAAGGAGCAGGCCACGGATGTTTGAGTGTAAATATGGATTATAATAAATTGCCGCATGTATCTGGTCTCACCGGTGGCCCGAGGTTAGAATATCGTCAAATGGTGGGTGGAAATGAAAAGAGTATTAGAAAAAAACACTCCAATAAATCAATTACAAAAGTCAATGGAGTGTTTCTAACTGAAGGTTACATAATTAAAGCCGCTCTTAAAATATACGTCATTATAAATTAAGTGAGCAGAATTACGAGTGGACAAATTCAAATTCACACATGATTTTACTCCACATTGGATTCTGTGAATAACTTTTAAAGTCAGTACAAAAAGTAAATTTTACAAAAGTACTTCAATCCTCGCGAGAAAAAAAACAATCAATTTAAAAAGAAATATTTTTTAAATACCGGCATGTCAAAATATAAAGATCAAATTCCACACCAAGAGACGACAACCTCCAAGACCCATCCTCGGCTGACTTAAGAGACATAGACGGTCGAGCAAGTGAGTATATTAAGGCCAGTAAAACTAGAAATGAATACTCACCCTTTGACTGAGGACACAGATGTGGAGGAACCATGCCGCAACGCCCTTTTCGTACTGCTAGATGACGTGGTAGCCGTCTGGTGATTGGAGGATATACTGGCTTTGGTTGGCTTGAGGGGTGAGGTGACTGCGTGCGCACTCTTGGATCCCGAACTGCGATATGGCTGCGAACTGCTGCGCTTGTGATTCTTTAGGTCATCATGTCTGCAAGGTGTTGTGTTCATAATGAATGAATGAATGGATGGATGGATGGATGGATGGATGGATGGATGGATGGATGGATGGATGGATGGATGGATGGATGGATGGATGGATGGATGGATGGATGGATGGATGGATGGATGGATGGATGGATGGATGGATGGATGGATGGATGAATTCTAAACTGAATTTACTATTCAAACTTTGTGAATATATTTTACACGAACACTTAAGCGAAATAATGCTAATAAGATAATCGTTATTTCAATATATATACACAAAATAGAATGTTGACTCAATAAGAATACTGGTAGTCCATATTCAAGCTCAACTAAATTCCGAAATCGTTACACTTGCTTAGAAAGTGATAAAGACAATATTTTTATTAAGTTAATAATGTGTCCATACCCCAAAGTGCCAGTTGTGGCTGAGCGTGGGTGCTTACGCTGGAGTTTGAGCTGGTTGAGACGGTCACCCTGAGTCATGCGTGTTGTGGGACCATACTGAAAGTATAATATTATGCAAAGCGAATATTAGATAAGCATTATATTTATAGGCTTGCCTGGAACAGAACAGTGCGAAATATGGTGACACCACTGTTGGCGTTCTGTTCATGTTGGTCTTAATATTTTTTAATTTTTCAAACAGGAATTGTATTCAGGTATATTTATTAAGATACAAAAACAGCACGATCGCTTATAGCGTTTTTTAAAGCGTTTTGTGTGCGCTACCTCAGTTCATTAACATTTGAAGTGAGCGGTAGTTTGCATTTTAGCATTGTATCACTGTTTTAATTCTGAGGGGGCGATATTCATCACTTACGTCTTCGACATCCTCGTCGTAGTGGTTAACATCTTTGTAATCTTTGTAACTACTAGAGTTATAGCTATCTGTGATAATGTCGTTTATTCTCATATCGTCGACGCCTGATAGTATCTGAGAATAGTGGCCTACGGAGTTGTCGCTGTACTTTTCCCTCTCCTTTTGTTTGGCACGGTAGATGTCGCCTTGCATCCATAGCCAGGCTTGTTTCCTGCAACAAAAATTGATGTTATTCACTATTAAAATGGGGGCTTTGCCGCTTATCTAGTCAGATATACCACAGAGAAAACTCAATATACTGGTAAATTCAACTTTATCATTTAGAACATCATCCAATAGGGGACTTCCATAGCCGCCATCTTAAATCTTTTTTTTTTGTGCCGCCACCTTAAATCTTGATTCGCATGGAAATATGCGAATTGTATGTCAGTGTAAATTCTATAGAAAACATGCCATATTCAGCATGGAGTGTTATTCGGTGCTCCAATGTCAATATCCAAGTGCTATACATGTTTCCATAACACACGCTTCCACCCTTCTCATAATGCATTTAGTTAGTATAGCTCATTTATACAAGCTATATTATTGGTGAAAACATTCTTGCAATTTCCAATAAAAATGTTGCTAAATATATCATGTCAGATCTGAACTGAATCTATCCGAGCATGCGCTGTAACAAACATGCGCAGCGACACATGCAAATCCCCTATTATAACTAATGAACGGAATTAATATCCTTTGTAACATAATTAAACGCGTCCTCAGGTCCGGACTTGCGTCTGCAACCATCTGAAGAAAATGAAGAACTTACTCTTCCATGTAGTGTTGTTGTGGGCCAATGATAGAACCCGGCCGGCACATTCTGATCCAACCAATCATTTCTGCTGCTGTGAACTTGAAGTGCTTCATCATGTAGCTCCCGATTAACGTGCCAGTCCTACCGAGACCAGCTAGAAAAAAAATTGTTTAAAAATATTATCCATCAATTTTCTTATTTGTTCCCTATGCATTAATATCGTTTTCTACTAGAAGTTCAAACACGTTTGGGCTAGCCTAGTCTACCTCTGAGTGGAATGTTCCTCAGAATACTGGCAATCAAGTTAATCTAAGTTGATACATTAACGGAAACAATTAAAGATTACCGCTGTACTATCTCTGCAGGTGCCCAAATTTTAACAAAAAAATCGAAATCCCTTGATATAATTATCATCTATTACATTATACTGTACAAAAGTGCCTGACGAGTTTACACTTTTTGAATAAAATATACAAGAGTACGATTTTGCAAGGCCCTTGGTAAGAGCAATGCTAAAGCTCTAAGAACATAATTCTGAGCAAATTAGGAAGGCTGGGGACCAAGTTGACAAAGCCAAGTGAACGAACCTTTACAATGCACAGCCATTGCACCCTTGGAGTTTTCCGCTATGTCCAGAAACCGTTGAAGGATGCTGTCACTGGGTGTGCTACCGTCAACGAAAAACAAGTCATAGTGATCGAAGCCGGCATCTTTAAACCGCCGTGCATCATAGATCTTTTTGTTTAAGCGGATGATCGTTGTCACGTTGTGCTTTCGGAAGTAAGGGAAGTAAGCTTCTGGCGCATGTAGTGGGTACCCTAGGAGAGAGCATGAGATCATACAATAAGTTCCTTAGGAGAGTGAGTTATGTTAATGTTGGCAATTTAAAAAGACATTTTCAATCAGCAAAAACAACTGAGATCTCATGATAATGTACTACATGTATGTATTAATTGCACTTTACATGGATAGTTTGGGAAGCCGCGCCAATTACTAGACATAACAGAAAATAACTAAATATAATTCAAGCCAAAATTTAGCCAGTGTATGTACAATGTTACTGGAAACAGCTATGCGGCTCCGATTGTGAATAGAATTGTATACATTCTAGGATACATGCATCGTGAAAAGAAAACATGGAGAAAGAGCAAGAACACGAGTCTATGCGCAAAGCCAGGCAAACAAGACATTTTTTTAATCACAGGAGTAACAATCTAAGGCTGTATTCGTTGCTATTAGCCATGCATACATACTAGTGTATAGGATATACAATTCATGAATCATTGAACGGACCGAGTCAGTATTGATTGAAACTGTCCGTCCTAAAGTGTCTGAGTCATTGTCTCCTGGCTACAGATCAACCCCTAGTGAAACAAGTGCGTCTCTAGGATTTAGCAAAGATCAATCAAAAGGAAATCAGCAACAGGCTTTAAGACACTCGTTAATGTTGTTCATAGCCACATAATTCCTTTTGTCACAAGGACAGATTACAGGGACGACAGCAAGGGAGGAGGAGGCACGAAAAATATGGCAGACAAAAATTGTGAGCGCCGCACCTACTTTTGCAACCCAGGGACAGACTACAGTTTTCCACAATCATTCAGTGATCGATACATATATATAAAAGAGAAGAGTTACTATAGATGAGGTACGCCACCTCAAACGCGAAGCAGTGTTTGAAAGAAAAGGGAGAATGGTGGGTGCACAACTCACATGTATACAGACAACCTATTCACATTACTAGTCACCTCCACGCGTGAAACTCAGGGAATGAAATGAAACGAGGGTTTAACTGGGAGTAATATGAAATCATATAAAGGTCGGCGCGGAGTTTTCAAACAGTTCGTTCTCAATTGAAAAATAATACAAATTTCTTTCAAAATTAAATGCATACAAGGAAGGGTTAGCCTGCAATAAGTCCCCCCAAAAAAGACCCATGCTCTCGTCCCTGCAGCCTGGCCAGTTAGCCAGAGGCTGGCGTACCAAAGTCCCGATGGGTGGCAATGAGGCGCCCAGTTGTCCCTATCTTAGGCAGTCGCCGAGGGTCATAGGCTGAAACCGCATGTGTAATACATCTCCTCATTACTTAACAGCCAAAAACACACCAAAAAATGAGGAACCCCAGATGATCCAAGAATAAAAATAATATAACCGGTGTTAAACCGCTATACTGTACAAAATCTTTCCTGGGAGTATTGAGTTAGAAAACTAGCTCTCAAAAGTGCGATGAACGATTATGGTGCATGTTCGGTTAGTGACCACTTTATACATTCAGCAAGAGCTGCTTCAACATAAAAACGTAAGGTATAAACGTTAGTTCTAACAATTTTTCGATCGGAAGTTTTTAATTTAAAAATAGTATAAATATTGTCACTCAACCACAGAAAGGCGTTCATTACAATGATCGAGTAAAATATGATATGATTAACCCACCTTCTCGTTCTCTAACATGATGATGTTTAGATTATTACTTTGGTCTTCAAAATTCCCAAAATTCAATTTTAAAATAGATAAATAAAAACTATTGGTATTTATTCACCGAGAGCTCCCTACAATATCCGCATAATATCGCCTCAAATAAATAATAAAAATAGTTGGCAAGCAGTCATCGCTGACACAGGAGCTAAATTAAGAGCAGCTAGAGCTTTCTTCCCCTGGTCTCAAGATGACCTTTACAAGCAGCACACTGCCACGACATGACATCACGAACACGAAATATATCATACACAAGTTCAGTGAACACGTAGGGGTGATTTGGAAGTGAGGGGAAAAGAAGAGAAGGAAGGAAAAGCAACCGTACCATTCTCGATCTTGCTCTTAGGGTGGGGCCCACTAAAGGCGACAAACAGACCTGGAACCACCCAGTTGATGTCTCCATTTTCCACTCGCTACACCAGATGGCAGCGTGAGATCACACAGTAAAAGTACAGCACACACTTAAGTTAGTCCGCACCGGGTTAATGTCCAGGCTCCTCCTACACCTTCCCAGTGTGTCCAGTCTACATACCAGCATATACTGCATTTCCTTACCAGCGAAAATTGTTAAGATTTCAAAATTTTGATGAATTTTCAGTCTAGTTTACGAATCCAAACTTATTTGCTAGAGCGATGAAGTTGTTTACAAGCTGGGATGTAAATCTCTGGAAACCCTCGGAAGCGAGGAGGATTGCCCTTAAGAAATCATACAGTCTCAACAAGGAACTGATAGGTCAAAGTTGATCGAGGCGACAGAGAGTACCACATTCAGTATACACGGGAAGAGCTTAGCTTATGCCATCCACTCAGTATCATGATAAGCTTTATTTGCCACAGACAGTTTTTCAAAAGGCGATAACGTCAGGGGTAATCAGTTACCTTCCCTGAATCAATGAAACAAGCCAATTTATGCCGGTGATAGGTTTATGCGATGTAAGCTTAAGTGGATGTACATATGACACGCTCTTCTCTACTGGTGTGTTCCCTCTATTCACCTATCGTTAGACCTACGGGTATCAAACAGTGCCTCCAACATGAAACCGCGTAACAGAAAGCACAAGAGTGTGGTATATTATAACCATTTTTTTTAAAAGATGATAAATACATTTTTGTAAGTTCAGCTTCCTTCTTGACCAAAAGTCATTTTACCCATTAAGAAATCACCTCTGGATAGGGGCGCGAACTAACTTTTATCCTCGTTTTTTTTTTTTTTTATAAACACTCTAGTACTTGGTGTTACGCAGTCTACGTCAAAGGAGAAGGGAGGTCCAGTAAACCAACACCTTAGTCTACAAAGCCATAGGCCGCCTACCATTCTCAACCTTGGTTTTTGCATGTGGCCCGCAAAAGGCCAGGAATTTATGAGGCATAATCCAGTTGAAGTCGCCATTTTCTACTTTCTGTAATAAAACAATCACTTTCGGCGTTTTACAAAAGCCCATATAGTTTGTCTAAGCAATAATTTATCCTTGTTACATATAAGCTTGTTTTCCATTATCTACAGGAAAAGGCTTTCTTTAAATATCGCCTATATAATAGTTAAATGCGATTGACTACAGTGGATCTAATTTTCCGAACTATAACTCTAGCCTTATTTTGAAGGCTCGTTTCTGTCTGAAACCCTTTAAAATGAAGTTAAAAGATGTACCTCGTAGTGTTCGTACTCATCAACATCGAATGTGTCAAAGTTAATAAATCCGTTTTGAAGAGCCTGCAATCGAGAAATACATTTATAAGAACTTTAAGAATAACCCGTTCATGATGGGTAAATCACTAGAAATTAAATTCTACAAATAAATTGGATCTGGAAATTCATCGAGACACCAGTTGAAATTAACTTACTATATATGTTTATAGCTATTTTAAAGATATAAATCAATGACATGTTCACAACACAAATCAAAGACTTACCTTGTTTAAGCCATGCAGGCAGTCGAGTAGCGTTAGATTATATGAACAGGAACCGAATGATGCATCCCTATAAAAATAAAGAATACATTTCTTCAATTAAGATGAGAAAATAGACATAAAATCTGGGAATGACCGGGACCCGTCAGGTTATGTTCATAGTATATACTATACATCAATCTATTTACATTAGGCTAATTATTAAGCTTATAATACCTGTTCTATCATATTCAGATTCAAAACCAATGCCACAAACATATGTTTGAACTTGGTTTAGGAGAGTTGCCAGCTCCTCTCTATATATTAAACACACATTGTATATAGTTTACAAGTCATCTTGATTGACGGTAAACGAAAATAACACCTATATTTTAACAGCACATGCAACCATTTGTATACGATAGGCAGCTCATTTTTTTAGGCCTATAATATACGTCAATTATACCAGATAATTAGATATATTCAGACAGATGAACGTCACGGCATATATCCTTCAGGCTTCAGCTCAGAACATTGGAAACGCGAGAGGTTATTACGGGGGCGGCGGCGCTAATCTGACTCGATTGCACCAGGTCGACGGGTGACCTGCGTGTCCAGACTTGTCCTCGCCCAAGTAGACTCACTGCCTTCAATTGTAATGGATGCACAATCGCTGATAATTAGCGCTTAGCCGCTCATGAAAGCTCGGGTGGTATAAAAAAAAAGAAAAAAAAACTATTAGAGCTCAGCTGTCTGGCCTTTAAGATCTGTGTCACGATAATTATTCCCCAATTTGAATATGCCCAAGGGGGGTGGGGGGTGGGGGGAGAGAATCTCATTCATTGCACAACACCAAAGCTATATATATGATAGACGATCTTGGATTTGAAAATACTCTGATACCGTGTTTCATGGAGTGATGAAAGCAGTAACCTTGTGTTGGAAGTTAAAGTGACACATGCCACTGAGCTCCCGATTTGGGGAAAGTTTGCCTGAATTTCAACTATGTTCTAGATTAGTATATTTGTAATGTATACCCGGGAGCATTAATGTAGAAATTACATATATTGTGTGTATTTAAGAGTTTAAAACTCGAATTTCGTAGGGTGCTGGAGTCACCCTACCCAACTGCCAGACAGTTAGGGAAGGTCCCAGACGCCTCTTATCTTAATGAGAGTTAAGTGATACCAGCTGGATGGGACAGGGTATATATGTCACTATGTACCTCCTGCCTCGCTCTTAGTTCACATCCCTTTACCATACACTGAGGTCAGCACCTTATGGTCTAGTTACTGCTTTCTCAGATTTGAATTCCCCAATGGAACCTCTGCCACATTCTTCATTAACAAATATCAATTAATCTAAGGAATATATAGCGTTGGTATTCCACACAAATGTTCCTACTTATGCATGTCATCGAAAACTACAAACATATTTCTAAATGATATATAGTCAAACAGTGTCCATAGCCACTTTAAAGGCCGCGATACATGATATGAACATCACACTACACATGATACACAATCCATGTAAGAGTATTTAAATAGAAAATAACAAGTGTTTTAATGTAATATGACATATTACTACTTGTGTGTTCCAATGTTTTAAAGTCCCACCAGATTCCAATAATGGAAAGAATAATATAAATTGGTATTGTTATAATTGTTAGATGGTTCGACATCTATGACCCAAACAAATGTTTCAACGAAAACTCTAAAAGGGCAATTTCAGGGCCATAAAGTCATACCAGAAATCAAGAAGAGTTATAACACTTCCGCGTGCACATAAATCATACACTAATCTAGAATAGATAACAAAAAGTCAAGAGCGTTTTTTCTAGGACATGTTTCCTTTTACACTAAAGCCCAATCCATTAACCGATTGCTCCGAGCTGTGTATATGGATTAGAGCTAGATGAAAACCATACAGCATGTAATAAATGAAGCCATTACATTATTATACATGTAATGGTCGGCCACTCCTAACACTCAGAGTGCAATGCCTCGAGTACATGAGTCAGGCGCTGAGGGTGCTACAGCTAGACCCAGAGGAGGTCTGCGTAAATTCTGAGCCAATGCATAAACAATGCAATCACTACCAGAACCACAAGGAGAAACTTAGCCATATAAAAGCCATAGTTTATTCCTGTCTTGACGATGGTCTCTCAGTAACAAAGCCGCCCGTGCAATAAAGATGCCTTTCATATATGCATAGCCATATTTATATGTGTGGGCAATAATTGGATTTGCGAGTCCAACAGGAATTAAACGGATCCTTCCTGTTCAGACAGGAAATTCCCCAAAGATCAAATATTTTTCTTCACCCTAAGTGTAACACTTTAGTACAAATAGTCTAGAAGCGCAAGGTATATGATTTGGTAATGCAGGCAGAGACTGTTTGATCTGCCAGCTTGGCTCGATATAATATATATTCTATGAGCAGTGTTGTTATAACCAACATTGCCAAGGTCTGGCTATTTTCGTGGAGCAACCTGGGCGGGGAATAGAGGCTTCATTTGAAGGGCTTTCCCCCCTGGCAAGGACTTAGCTTTTCATGGACAGCAATTCCTATTGTTGAAGCTGTATCAAATGGTATATCGGCATTTCACTCCATGCTATAATTGCCATGTATGGTGAAACAACTCGTTATTTACTTTAAGCTGGGCAGTATCTCGTTAAACAAACACTCACAGTTGTTGCCTAACTTGAACTCTGTGGCTGAGGATTTGGCACAAGGAGTTTACGCGAGCCAAAGGTACAGAGCTGCGTCTGTAACAATATCAAACCCGAAGCTTGTCTTAGCTAATCAGGCTCTTGTTCGTAGCCAAGTATACCAAGCGTGACACGTCGGGGATTCGGTCAAGACCGGTTCCATACCGTGTATTCCCTGCCATTGTCCAACACATATACGTTATATATATAATATATGACTCATGTGGCTACTGAAGCTGTGGGATAGGATATTATTGGCACCTGTAGTTTTACAACCATTGGCCCCCAAGTCAGGATGATATACACGGTAACACCAACACGGAAACAAAAGTCCAATGAAAATTACGTCTTGTCCGAGTACTATTTACGCCAATAATATAAGATATCTAATCTCGCGGATTACTCTATTTATTACAATGGTTTAACTTGCGGCACATCGTATGCTCTGCCTTACTGTGTAGCGCAATAAATAATAATGTGTTATTATGTAGGACGTTCATACCCCGCTTCAAGCCACTAAAATACTACATTGACTTATTGTAATAGGCAGACTTATAGATCAACTACGATACGGGAATATCCTAAGCTACTGGAGTACTGAGGGGGCGAGGGGTCTGTTTCGTTTAGTAAAATTGGGAAATATTTCTTGGGAGATTGATGAAAGTTTAGAATCATAAAAATAAATACAAGTTATTCAGTCCTATAAGTTTAATCATGGTAAAGCGATTGTTTTTGTTTTTTTATAGAATTAAGTCTCGAAATGTTGCCGGCGTATAAAGTTTGTGGGTACATACTAAGGTCACTGCCCAGGAAAAAGGTGTATTTTCAATATATTATTGGAAAACAAACTACTATTCATTCTCAGAATAATGGTCATCAATCTTATAAGGATTTTTCACGAATAAATATATGCCATCCATCTTCTCAATCCACACTTGAGAAATCCAAGTCATAGAAATTAAATCATTTAATGACGTATCGTCACATAATATATGATTAATAGTTTATCAATGTACTTTATGCACAGCGGTTCTATAACACACATGCCAATGTCATCAAAAGAAAACTAAGCCTCAATGAGCCAACCATTTCAAGTTCCTCCACATCAAGAGGAGAAAAGAGCAAGTATCCATATTGAAAGTGCCAATTTTTACAGCTTGAATTGTGTGAGAGGTGGATTTATGAATCGGATTCGAGTGCCGTGGGTAGATTGCTGTATAAACCGCGTGAATTAATATGTTCCTCACCTGAATGGAAGGAAAGGTGGATTGGAGCCAGCAACAAGTGGACGATATGCCTCTTCAGGAGTCTTCTTTAAGTAGATTATCTGCAAAAAAGGATAAGAAAAATCTCCATTTATTGGATGTTCTATAATACACTTGAGTTTAAGTTTTTTTAGCGCTTGATTCGTCTAAATACACTCGAGTTTAAGGCTATACTTTCACCTAATGAAGTGACTTTGAAGTCGATTAAAAAGAACGAATAAGCAGGCCGTTTAAACTTTAAATCACTGCAGGGTTTCAGGCTGGAGTAGGGTTAAATTTAGGAAGTTATGCAATCCGGCAGATTGCCCAGAATACTGGATTATGTATAATATGAACTATGTCACAATTGTAAGGCCAGAATCTTGTTATTTTACAGATAAGGGAGTTTCTCGCCGCCCAAAGGAAATAAGACTATAGGAGAACGATATAAATGTGTAAATGTCATTAAATAACTTGTGAAAGAAAATTAATACTTACAGAGTAAGCACCTATCAAGAATGCTGCGTTGGCACGTTTTCTCGCATCGAAGTTTGTGTTGTGAACTATTTTTTTCTTGGCTAAGGAAAATGACTGTAAAAAAATGGATGAAAATTATATATTTTTCGCTGTATGTGATCCAGAAGGTACCAAGTATTTCATAAATTTCTGAGCTGTAATAAATCATCCCATATGTGTAGAGAGACAAGAGAGTGCGCGACTAAGAGTGAATTACATCATATATACTGATCACCGATACCCGTCTCGGCCAAAACTATTAATACATTTAAAGCGTGTGCAAGGCATATGTTACGATATTTCACGCAAGACAATAGAACAGTATCTAATTGCTTTAGGAGATATTCCATTGATTACAAGGCAATGCGGATGAACAAAGTGCTATCTTGATAAATAATCGATTTTGAAAGGCTCTTAATTGATTACATCTATGGTATCGATTACAACGATCCACCCTGGAGACTACAATGTGTTCAATTTAGATATTAAATTATCCACAGGGTTCATTGGAAATGACAATTTCCTGGGGCAAAGAAAAGATATGTATAGTAATACAAATATTTTCTTTTTAATCGATTAAAAATCTGGTATTATTTGTGATGTTTACATACAGATCAATACTCGCTAAATATTTATAAACAAATCTAGTTTATTCAATAGTCCCTATCACTTGGGTTATGCAGAGTTACGTCATATGAAGGCCAAACAATATCGAAGGATAATAATGGCTATGATCGCCGCCCCTTACCACCTGTTATGGTCTAGCGTAACATAACGGTTTCTACTAAATGGGAGAGGACATAATATGCAAATGAATTGTTTACAGCGGCGGGGCGTCATCTACCTCTTCATGCGTGAGAGCAGCCAACAAGTGGTCACCAGTCAGGAGGTGTGACCAACATCATTACGAAAACAACGGTCAATGTTTTGGTCAGCATCCAAACAAAAATATACTTTGTGTGATTGCTATGCTGACACTGAATGCAGGCCTGCCATACCCAACTGACGACCCAGTAATGTGTGGTGAAAATAGATTAAATCAAAGAGCTTAATCAAAAGTCGTTTCTATAATAGTACGTAACAACAATACCAGATGTCAGAAATATAATATAAGGGGCCTTTCCTAACATAAGTAACTGGGGTATGAAACCAAAGAGGACCGATGGAATGAGAATAGACAAAGAAGATACCTACCTTCAACTTTTTGTTCAATTTGCAGCAATATCTGTACAGCATAGCAAGATTTAGTGGGCCAAAATCTGCGTAGAAGCTGTAAGAAATGAATATACAAATATAAAGAGGAACAAATAATTGAAAAACCGACATAGCATCTTGCAATTAATTTATTTTGAAATAATTAAATCAAAACCAGAGTAACGTGGGCTACATTTCAGAACACGAAGATTCTTCACTCAAGAAACTTCGAAGGGATAATACATATTAGGTTTGCTTTACATATATACAGTGAACTGCACTTTAACACTGAAATCATAGAGCTTTACCTTTCATAAACTAGCTCATCGTCAACACAGAAGAAGTGAGTATTGGCTGTAGATCGTGGCTTGACACGCAATGTGGCAAAATACAAGCGATCTGAAAGGGAATTAAACATTGTTATTTAGAGGCACCCGTTACGTTAAATGATATGATAAAACCATGTATATATATGTACATGAATAAAATATTAGGGAACTTTAATACCGATCGATATCTATCATCGAAATTGAGATTAGTATCTTAGGGTTTTTGCCAGATCCATAACATGATATAGGTTACAATTAGGATAATAAGTATGAATACATAATAATAGAATCTTTTATTTTTTGTGGAAATAATATCTGAATCTGAATCTTACATACAATTGTATCGATAATACGATATAAATAAGCATAGATTATCAAAACCCTATTCCCTTTGTCAAATTTTTAATTTTCGGTCGAGGTATTGTGCAAGACGGTCATTAATTTCTACTAGGGTCTAGGGAGGTATAACTACACAAGCCGGTATACACAACTGACAATTAATTATAGGATATCATTATTGAAAAATGTCTCAGTCCCTCGTTCGACAGAAAGTGAAGGGGTCTAGATCTATGACAATTTACACACGCCGGTAAAGAATTTCATGTTGATCCTAATATCTAATGTTGCCTGGAATTCAGCTTTTTAACGTGGAGTACACAGGTCTCTGACTTGGAGTTAGTCACACTCACAGTGTGGATTCGGGGATTACATATCGCCAGGTTACAACAGTCAGGAATTGTAATATGACAGAAATATTTAAGTGGTCTGAGTGACAGCCCACAGCCGGAATCCAATACCACTGTATTCTCTTCTATCTTGTCACTAGACAATGTCCCCAAATCAAACCCCATATTTTCTTAACTGGACCACGACCCCAGACGGGCCCAGTAAAGGGGGTGGGGGTGGGTCTCCAATATACATGAAGCGGGCCGACCGTCGTCCATGATGACCATGATCGAAGTTGGTGACACAGTTTCGTGACACCTATTTTCGCCAGTAAACATGATGTCAACCCCATTAACAATCTATAAAGGGAGAAAACTCTTACCTTTGATGATTTCTGATGCACTTTTGGTAATTTCATTTTCATCGGCCATCATGTGAAGGTCAATAGCCGTCCTATATTGATTTGTTTACCAGTTCCTAAACCTGAACTTCTCAAATAAACAGACGTGCCTGGACGAATATATCAGTGGCGTAATTATAGTCGCTCTGGTAGTGAGACGAGTAGTCACGGACAAAAATCAACTTTTGGTGGTTTAAAAGTATCCAAGGATTGAAAATAGTAAAATAAACTAAGAACGGTTGAATAAAACAAGTAAAAACAGGATAAAATTCACCCCCCTGTCATTTCCACTGTTCCTGAGCGGCCATGTTTGAACGATTTCGAAGGGCAGTGTATTCAAGTCACGTGTGTCACTCGCAGCCAATCAGTGACGGTTTTAGGTTGGTCGCCATGACGAACTTGACGTCAACCAATCATCTTTAATGTTGTGAACAACAAATAGACAGACGCAATGGCCGTCCTGATCATGCGGAAACTTTTACCCTGCTGTACGTATCGGAAGACATGTGCCTGTGTTCCGTTCAATTTAAATGGAATTTAGGGACAAGTGATTTAGGAAAGGTTTTTTTATTTTGTTTTGCATGGTTTAGATTCGATTTATTACTTAGTTCAAATTGAGATCCCCTGATAAAGACATGGCCATGGAACCCTACCCGACTGGTTTTACTCCAAAGTAGTTGTACCAACGATTCTCCATACAGTCGAAAAGGTATCGTCGAAAAACCCGCAACTTCGAGAGGACTCGAAGGATTCGCTACTTCGAGAGGCCTCGGAAGGATCCGATAATGGACCATTTTCCAACCACTAGAGTCTTCAAGGTCCTCGGCGAACCATAAACTACACGAAACAGGAAGATATTCTTCCCCGTTGAAACAAATAGCTTCATGATTTGTGGTAGCCACAGTAGGCCTACTCGGCTACTGTCTCTGGCAACGGTACTAATTTAGGAATCTCCAAGTCAAAAGGTGTCGCCACAAGGCTCGCGTGTGGGAGAACCGGCCAGCGAAGCCAAATTCAAGGCTTGTCAGCTGTGGCGGGGTACGGATCATTGAGACCCTATCTATGACTAGCCTAGTATGTGTTCCAAAATTCGAATTTCAGATATCAACAATTCAATTCTTGATAGATCTGAAATTCGAATTTTGGATATGTAGGCCTATGTGATTTAAAACTTTCTATAGGCCATACTATTGGCCTACCTAAAAATCGCTGTGGAGGAATTAATTCTATAGGCCTAGCTCTACTTAAAGTTAAATAATTTAAGTTTCAGATATCCAAAATTCAATTCAAGTCCAAGTTTGTTATTAATTTTTTATACCAATATAATTGATTATAAATATGGATATCTAAAATTGAATCCTTAAAGTGACACATAGGCTATCATAGCCCGGGCTCCCAGACCCAAACCTACGCCTACGGAGGGTCTGGGAGCAGAACCAAACGAACAGTGGCTTTTACTGGGCCACTTATGGCCGAGTAGAAATATAATAGAAAAACACTTTAACCACCGATATCTAATGTCCCCAATGGAATCATTTATGTTTACAAATGTGCAGAGCAAAATATAATACCTGTTTTTCAATTAGTTTTAATAAATGGGAATGGGTTCGGAATGGATGATTATGGCCAAAGTTGGCGGTAATTTCAAAACAATGAAGCAAGGTGTTGTGGGTACCGGAAGTATACAAAAAATGTTCCAAAATAAAGCGGATATTTTGCAAATCTATAAAAATTGAAGTTTATGTTGCTATGAAATTAAAAAGAGCAATGATGAAACTAAAATAATGGTGTTTTGGCATTTTAAATTTAAATCTCGTCCCCCAAAATTTAGTGTTGTAGGAGCTTACAGGGGGCGCTACAATTCCGCAGAACATTGCCGCCATTTGTCGAGGCCTACCTAGCCTACCGTGCGGTGAAAATAAGTGTGGAATGTGATAAAATACACCTATTACTATCTCACAAGTCATTTCGCTTCTTTATTTATTATGAAAATAAGTGGAGGCCCAAGTATTTAGTCTGAAAAAGTCACCGTTCTAAAGTTTTAAGTGGGGGCTTCGATTTTACTATAGAAAAACATTACGTTGCTCTCTGACTGTGTAGCGACCAGCAGTAAAATAGAGCGGAGACAGTCAGAATTTCTCGGGCTAAGGCTATCACTGAGCTCCCGATTTTGGGAAAGTTTGCTTTAATTTCAACTATGTTCTAGATTAGTATGTACATGTATTCGTAATGAATACCTGGGAGCATTATTGTATGAAATGCATATATTTAGAGTATCTAAGAGTTTAAAACTCCCAATTTCGGGGGTGCCACCGGCGGGTTGTGCCAACCAGACACAACAAGTCGGTTTGCGAGGGAAGGCCCCCAACACCTCTTATCAAATTGGTTAAGTGATAACAGTGAAGTTTTCGACCTGATTTGGTTTCAGTCTGTTTCGGTTCCCTGGATTTTTTCAATTGAATAAAAGTACAACACCTGGACGGAACAGGGTAGATATGTCTTAGTCCATTTTGGATCAGATTTTGGGTGTTTTCGTGTGTAATTGTGGTACAACAGACCGTGACTGAACAAGACCGTATCGTCAGCGAATATCTGCACGTTACATTGTTTCACGACCTCTTGTAAATCGTTTATATACACTCAGAACATAAGCGGCCCTAAATTTGTTCCTTGCGGAACCCCGCATGTCACTGGCTTCAGGGAGGAGAGTTCTCCATTTAATCATACCCTTTGCGTCCTCCCACTTAAATAATCTCTAAACCATAATAATTCCTTATCTCTTACCCCAAAGTTCCTCAATTTTGATAATAAAATTTCATGATCCACCGTGTCAAACGCTTTTTTAAAGTCTAAAAGTATTAAATCCATCGCTCTCTTTTCATTTAAGTTTTCATAAACTTTTCTTAACAATCTGTCTAAAGCGTTATTAATCGATCTACCCCCCCCCCCCTGAAGCCGTATTGCTGATCACATAGAAGTCTGTGCCTCTCTAAATATTGGGCCAGTTGTTTTTGTATACATATTTCAAGTAATTTAGCCGGTAATTTGATACACGATATAGGCCTGTAATTGCCAGGCATACACTTTTCCCCATCTTTGTAAAATGGCGTTACATTTGCCTGTTTAAAGTCTAAAGGTATCTCGGTATAATCTACTGTCATATTAAATAGATAAGCAAGTTGCTTCTTTAGTGCGAATAAACATTGTTTGAGGATACCACCTTAATAGCAGGGTGGAGTCTTGACAACAAACTCTCAATTAGTTTACCAAAAACCAAGGCTATGTTTGTTCATAACAATCCCAATGCTGCAAACCCCCAGTTGATCCATAACCTAAAAATCTTTGATACTAAAATCGATTGGGTCGACACCATGGCTTACCTAGGTATTACACTGGACGAACAGCAACACTTCCGCTTTCCGCAGGGAAAGAGGCAAAATTGACTCCTATAGACCACAAAAACCGTTGCAACCCCCATAATCGTTTTTCGCTTAGCGTCTACTGACTCGTATACTTATTGGCTCGTTCTCCTTATTTTTCCCGATGACAAACATTTTCAGTTAGTGAAATCGTCCTAGATACCAGTTCTGTACACTTTTGTTCAGGCGGATTTCTCCGATCGCTCTCACTCGATAAACAGTGTCCGTAAATATAGGAGCTAATTTTCCAGAAGGCATCGAGATTCCGCCATCGAGACCGTCTTCCTACAGCACCACAGTTCCTGTCCCTCCCACTAGGACAACCTTAGTTCAGGCTCAGGATAATATCACCGGGCACCGCCACCCCGGGCTGCCTCCCGCACCATATGTGCGAGGAGGCAGTCATAGCGATAGCACGGCGGGCGGGTGGGTAGTCATTAAATGAGAAATATAATCCATACGTTTATAAGTATATAGCCAAAGACTTCCCCTACATGAACCTCTAATCTAGCGGCCACACACTCTGGACTCTAAACTGAAATTTAATTCCATGGCAGACAACATTATTAAAAAGGCAAATGCTAGACTGTGTAACCTTTACATTAATCGCCATGCACTTGATGTAAGAACACAAACTCTTCTTGTTAATTCCATGGTCCTGACATACTTGGACTACGGTAATGTCTGTTATATATGTTGTAACAAATCCACCTTAAGTCGCCTTCAAACACTACAAAATAAGGCCCTACACTTTGCACTCAAAAAACCTAGGTATTACGGATCAGACCAACTCCATCTTGATGCAAATGCAATGACTGTCAAGGAAAGAATATTCTTTAAGGTGGCTCAGTAGTGATTTTGATTATTGATGAATTTTTCTAAAATTTTTACCAATGATAGTTGACATGAAATAATCATTATTGAGAGAAAAAAAAACATAGGTCACCAGGCTAGTTTTCATGCTATGGCAGTATGGAGATAGAAATAATGTATCATATTTGAGTAATTTTACTACATTTGAGTGATTTATTAACATAATTCGTTTGAAATGGTTCTGACATGAATTCAGACATCAAATTTCACCCAGACATTCAACATATATATACTTATAATTAGATAATGTTTTTCTCCTCAGATCCTGAGTTAACCCCCTGGAAGCCCCCTAGTGGCAGTATGGGGCACTAGCAAAATTGACTTTGGCTGATGACAATCAGCGTTTTTAAAAAAAACTGTTTGATGAATATTTTTAAAATTTAATATGAATGTAGATACCGTATTTACCAACTCATACACAAAAAATCAGGATGGCTTTCCAGGCTAAATTTTTCTATATTACGACTTATTTATGAGAAAAATTGGGAAAAAAATTAAATTCCTGATTAATATTTGATTTGAACAAAAATGGCTTCATAAATCTTGATGAAATTCTATATGGATACAGCTATCATAGTTACTAACTTGCACACCAAAAATCAGCATGAATTTCCAGGCCGATTTTTTTGTGTTACAACTTAATTATGAGAAAATTGGCTAAAAATGAGAAAATTCTTAATAAATATTTGATTTATACACATATGGCTCCATAAATTTTAATGAAATTTAATATGGATGTATAGGGATCGTAGATACTAACTCCCACAAAATCAGCATACATTTTCTATCTGAAATGTGTATATCAAGACTTAACATACATACTTCGTCTGCATAATGCTGATATTCCCTGCTATATGTGTTGAATACACATATATCAGTACTGAGCTATATGCATTGAATACACAAGATCAGTACTGAGTCACCTTAACAATGCTAAATTTCTTCATAAGCAACTACACTTCTGTAGAATTAATTGGATGCCCAACAGAATACTACCTGAAAACTATATATTAAGGGAGAATTACGCTCTCAACTTTGAACCAACTTGACACTGCATGACCACCGCTTTTGAAAAAAGCTGCTATTGGCAATTCTTTACCCCCATAACAGTCGTACCCGCTATCACGGTTGGACGCAACACTACATGAATCAACATTTATTGCTGTCTCTGCCCCCGAAATAGATGCGCGTTCAGCTTTTTCTCCGGTGTGAGAACTACCGTATCTTAGTAAGCAACGTTCTGAGCGAGTAATTACTGGAACAATATTGTCTAGAAAAGAAGATATAAGCACATATATAAATTTGCCACCACCGAATCCTAAAATATGATTTGAATCGATCGCCATTGCCGCATTTTAGTTCCGAGACAAGCCGCTCTCGCGCTACCGTACGTCTGTGTTTACATGAACCTGCACGCAGGCATGAATGTCCCATACACAGGACGCCAGTGGCGGTGTGTGTATGGGACACGAGGGGCAGCCGGGGGCTGGGGTGGTGGGAAGCATTGAAAATGAGAAAAAGATTACATACTTATATAATACAAGTACATAGCAAACACAACCAAATTAATCTCGCGGTAATACTCTGGACCCCAAAGCTCTTCCTTTCAACATGCTATCTATGGCATATGCCGGAATTCTATCATGGAACAACTAAGATGGCAACTTGAAATCTATTCCTGACACACTAGCTTTCAAACGTACCCTAAAGCACAACATTCTGAACAGATGAATCCAAATCATTCTCGATTTATGACCCTCCTCCCTTCTGGCCAAACGACTACTGCTGACAATACTCCCTAACCCGCCGATCCATCTCCTTTATCCTCCCAACCCACCCTATCCCATCTCATTAATCCATTCCTCACCCCACCCCTACAAGAATTCTACTAATTGAATAGAACACCTATATCACTCAACTGTACTGTTTGTATATTTTGATTAGAAGCGAGAATTTGAGGCTATGGTGGAATACTCCATGGGCTTGCCCGAAGCATATTTCATGCTGGCATATGCCTTGTCCAGTCCTGAATAAAAATCTGTTCAAAACAAACAAAAAAAGGACACATGTATACTACCACTCATGTGGTTTCAATAATCAGTAGGATCTCGTGATTCAAAGCCTCTGATCTCTATTTATTGCTTCACAATAGCTCTCCAATATATACAATATTCTAAATACATCTACAAGTTATAATTCGAGATATAACAACATCCATGGTATAACATATGGATGGGGATAATCCCACTTGGCATTGTCAAAAGCATTCTATGGTTAATGACAATGAAATTTAATGTCCATCCATGATCATATAGGCTATAGTATATGATACCTCAGAAATACACGTTTTATCAGATGTCTTTTTGACAATTCCTCTATGGGTATAGGGCCTTTAAAATGAAATACCGTATTTCCTTGAAATACCGCCGGGCCTTGAATAGGCGCCGGGGCAGAGCAAGATTTACTAATAAGCGCCAGGCCTTGAATAGGCGCCGGGGTTAAGCTATATGTATCAAAACAAATGATGCAATATGATTTGGACTTGTCACTATAAAGCTGTCTCTACACCAGTCCCGATACCCTCTCCCGATACTGCCGACACTGGCGATTGCCATTTTGTTCCCGATAGTACAGATTTCCCCGATACGACCTCTCACGTCGGGACCTGTCGGGAACGCCTCTACACTGGCGACGTTTGTCAGCCGCCTGTCGGCGACGCACACAATATTTCAAACAAGTTAGAAGTGATCGGCGACTGTCGCCGACAGCTGCCGATAGCTTCAAGTGTCGGGAGGCCGTCGGGAAAGCCTCTACACCACCCCCGACAGTTGGCCGATAAAAGCATCGGCAAGTATCGCCAACTGTTGGCGATGCACAATCGGGAGTGGTGTAGAGGCAGCTTAACTAGCTGTAGTGCTAATGATTTACCACTGGTTTGGCTTTGTCTATCTTCAGTAGTGTCATTTCTGTTGTGGATACAAAGTCTCTTGAGGTTATTATTAAACAAACAATCTTAATTAGGATGCCCACCAGCAGACCTAAGTATCCAGTTTCATGCTGGTGGTCAGTTCGAGTTTACTGTTATGGTAACAGTAACCAGACACTGGCATAACTTTCACTGTTTATATGCCATTTTATGACGATCCTTCTGAAAGATTTGGAGTATAATCATGGCAAATTAAGACGAGTATGTTTTAGATGAAAGGAATACAAATATTTATTTTATTCTATAATTTCCATGCTCATTCTACCTTCATTGAATAGGCGCCGGGCCTTGAATAGGCGCCTGGTACAAAGTCCCTTGACTTAATTAGCGCTGCGGGGCACCTATTCAAGGAAATACGGTATTCAAAAATCACGAAATATGACAGACAGGAAGACTGGGTATAAATGGGACATTTTGAAGGGTCCACTGCATCTGTGTTCCGTTTCAAAAATATTAACAGTAATCTTCTCTGTCTTCTTTGTTATACCTGTCTGTTTAATATGATTCCCTGAGGGGCAGTGGTGGTAGCTCCTCAATTGCTGTGTACTTTACATACTTCACATAGCTTAAGGAATCGAGTCCAATAAATGTTCAATTACTAGTACTATCCACTATTTTATATATATATAATATATATGCCCCTAGAATAGAAGCATAATTATTGAAATATAAACCTGCATGTTTCGGCTTTTGAATCGTCATAAACTATCTGAATGTTAAAAGAAAACCCAATTTTATCTTACACAAATACGATTATCCAATAGTGGAAATGGGACAAAGCTACGGGAGACATGTGACATTAAAGTGAAATGAAAATAACTGGTTTCTTAGGTTTAGAAGTACAGTATTTATTTATGATGTATCCCTAGCTGTACCATTTCTCTGCATGTGGTGTCGCGGGGGAAAATATAGTACTTATTCCATTTGAGTTGGGTAAACAAGTTGATTACACAATGTCACATCCATTGTCAAAATACTTTAATTGGTCATTTGCATAGAAATTGTAGTCCCTACATATGACTTGAACATTTTTCGCCCTCGTTTCGACATTAAATTATTTTTGTCCACCTTGAGAGTTTTCCATGCCATCTTTACTCGATATTCATAAAACACATCCGTGTGTGACCACTTGTTCTGTTCCTCTAGTAGTCCAGGAACGCCTGAGACCAGACACATGTTTCCTATGTAATTACTAAGTTTCATGTGACTGTGCCCATTCTATTTAAGTAGCCACAGTGAGATGTTAGATAACATGTACTCTTCTGGGGGATGCCCAGTATATAGAGGGATGCCCGGTATATTTGAGAAGATGTTGGTCTCAGGCCAAGGGTGGTGATATTTAGTCAAGGAGTGACTTGCACTTAGATCAATTGTGTACCAAATATATGCTGTTCATGTACTTGCTAGGTTTAAAGTGGTTTTGTCCACTTTTGTAGCCACAGTGAGAGGTCAGATATAAGGTACTTTACTGGGGGGATGCCCGGTATTATATGTAAAGGGATGCCCGGTATCAAAGATTGCTTTCTATTACCAATTTTCGCAGGGATACTAAACATGATAAATTGGTAATAAGTTGCTATATTGATGGAAAAGATGTATATGTTACCAGAAAACAGGTTTTCAACCCGTGTATGGCAACAACTGAAACATTATATGAATTTATATTTGAACCATATGTTACCGATCAAAACACTCCTGTTTTGGGGAAATGTGATACGTTACCGATCAAAACACTCCTGTTTTGGGGAAATGTGATACATTTGTTTTCATGTCTCACATAATAACCTTGGAGGATACATAATTATGGATTGGTCTACTTATAAAGGAACATTCAATCTTCATAAGGAATTATTTTTTATTTGGAAATTGAATCATTCTGTCCTGAGTTATTGAGGATTTAAGAAGCTGCCACTTAATTTGATACCGGGCATACCCTAAAAAAAGATCACCTTGTTTTAACTACAATAAAAACTGACATATTGAGATCTGGTGAGTATAATTGGTGTTTTTAGGTGGTGGGGACATCGATGATACCAGTCAGAAGAAATAATGAGTTTATATTTTTTTTCAATCTTCCTAAACCTCACAAAATCGCAATTGTACATTCTAAAAAAAATTGACCAATACAAGGAATGAATGGTTATATAACCATTTTTGTCAGTCACTATCCCATTATTAGCGTTAAAACGAGTCACCTACTACTCACTACGACGAATAGACTATGATATAAATAGTCTGTAGTATCTCTCATCTCATTTTTCATTATCAATATCTCTTCATCAATCTCATAACCTCATTACTTCATATGGTGGGATAAAAGTAACTGAGTTTATAGATCTGCACAGTAAAAGTCTTCTCACTTAGGAAACGAATTATATTTTTAAGCTGGGAGAATTGTGATGCCCTACTTTAAGATATTGAATAGATTACAGGGATAATATGAAATCAAATGAAATTTGAAGAAAAAAATAATCTGTGAAGAGCAAAGCCCATTACCAGCCTACTTTGGGCCGATCCTGTTACTGCAGTAGGCTACATTAATTTCATTCGAGTTGGGTAAACAAGTTGTTTACACATCCAACGTCAAAATACTTTAATTGGACACAAAAAACGATGACAAAAATGTATTTACACTCTTTGGTTGACTCACGATCAACTCATTATAATCCCTTTGCACTACGACTGGTAGTTCTCTGCCGATTTCAATTTCTGTGATACATTTAGCTGTATGGAGCACCTTTTGTTTATGATTGGACTTTAATTAATTAAAACATTATCTTCCATACTAAAACTTGGAACCGTGTAATTTCATCGCATAGCAACTTTCAAACCTTAATCTAGGCTAATGGCTTTCCTGGCTTTGGAGTAGGCGTCCTATTTGGATTATAACGGCATTTTGCGGTTTGGAGCGAGAGCCTTTCCTTCAGTTTAGGGGGACTCTCTGAACACTGAGCCTAGACTGTTAAAGATGCATTACCACCTGTGGAAGATCCTGAAAAGAAATGACTATCCTTGAGATAAACACTCTAACCCTATCATATGTCCTGGAGAAACGATTTAGATGAAGAGAAACTGATTAAAAGTAACAAATTCGGTATCGGTTTTTGCTCTGCATACCACTGCATGAGTGGCCTGTAAGTGCCCATTCAACACAGGAGGGGTAGTGGGGAACCCCTAGTCACATACATGCACAGGGTCTATTTTTATATAGTTTTAGTCCAAAGAAGCAAGGTTTATAGAAATAGTCTTTGCAGTTTCTAATAGGCAATCGAGTTATTGGTCACAGTTAGAAACAAACAAACATACCCATCAGTTGGGTTTATGCTTCATTGAGCAATGAATCACCAGTAGGGACATACTTATAGACATGTATAAATGACGGTGGTCTGATGATTGGCACTTAAAATTCAATCAATAAGTCCAATACTTAACTAGACACTATAGGGGCCTGTTGTATAAGCAAAGGAGAGCTATATTCTTATGGCAATATCTTCCCTTGTAGGGAGGAAAACAATTCTTCCTATATATGTGAAATGATATACATTATGATATACATTGCAAGGCAGATCGATATTTGAATTTTATATAACTGAGTAATCTATTATTAATTAATCATTTTTTTTTTTTTTTTTTTATTTTATTTGGATGACAGTAATGTACATTCATGGTGTCGCCGTTAGACGGTGTTCCCACCACCTGCCTTAAGATCTATACAAAGGTAGCATTTTCATACATTTTTCTTTATCAAGTCACTGTCATTGTCGTTGTCGAGGGGGGAGGGGGTTGAGTGGAGGAGCCCAGAGACCGGGTTAGATATTAATAAAATTCATTTCTTCTCGATTGTGTATATAAGATGCTATTCTTTTGATACCTTTTGAAAGTGGCAGTATCCATGTTTCTGACGTTACTTCCCAGCTTGTTCCATTCTGCAGCGATTTGATATTTCAATGAGTCTTTATCATGATCTGTTTTCGGCCTAAATTGTGTTAATATGGGACCTTCACGCCTCCTAGTGGCAATAGTATTCTCCTCTGTACCTGTATTATTCTTATCCGCCAGTTTCTTACCCATTTTTTGTAGTAAAAAGCTCAACCGATTTGCCACTGACATTATGCTACATTCTCCGTGTATCTCTATACGTGGTATTGTATGATCCACTAATAAAGCGATTCTGATGGCCTTGTTTTGTATTACTTGAATCTTTTTAAGTTTACCCTTACAGATGGGGGTCAGAAATGGTAGGCTATAATCTAGAATAGACAGTATGAACGTTTTCAGTACAGATATAGCCGCGTGTTTAGTCAGGCACGATCGCATAATCTTGAATTGATGCACTCTATACTGGAGGTTTTTGATTAACTGGTCATATTGCTTCAGCATATTCAGTCTCCTATCTAGTTGTATTCCCAGGTATTCATAGTGTTCAGTATTATCTATTATCTTATCATTGAATCTTAATGGTGGGTTTCTTGTGCTCTTGTTCCTGGTAAAAAGCATGCACTTCGTCTTTTTTATGTTAATTTTCAATTTGTTAGCTATAGACCATTCATAGAACTTATTCATGTCGGATTCCAATTTTCTTACCAACTCGTCGACGTTTGAGCCTCTTAGGAAAAAAACCGTATCGTCGGCGTATAAAATAAATTCACTATTTAATTCTAATTTTTTTATGTCGTTTGAATATATCAAATACATCAACGGGCCGAGCACTGAGCCTTGTGGCACGCCACAATTTATCGGGGACTCAGAAGAAGTGGCATCCTCCATTACGACCCTTTGTTTCCTGTTTGTTAAGTATGATTCTATCCACTTTAGGTATGTTCCATTTATTCCGCTTTTCTCTATTTTTTCTAAGAGTATTTCGTGATTGACACTATTGAACGCCTTACTAAAGTCAACGAATACCGATAGTATGGACTCCTTCTCATTGAAAGCTAAGTTAATATTACCGATTAATTCAGCTAACGCATCCGCCGTTCCTCTTTCCGGTAAGTAACCATATTGGGTCTCACAGATAATGTCATTGTTTAGATAGTGATTCTGTAACTTAGAGGTGACAATTTTTTCTAGCAGCTTGCCCACCAGGTGTATTAATGTGATAGGCCTTATTTCATCCACCGATTTCGGAACCACCGTCTTCGGGATCACTTTACATATACTGTTTTTCCACTCATCTGGGAAGATTCCCGTGTCTAATGATATATTAAATAAGTGAGTTACCTGTTTTCGTAGTATTATGAGCCCATCTTTATATAGCCTACTATTAATCTCAGAACAGCCTGAAGGTTTGTTTGTTTCTATGTTTCGTATTAGTTTTGAGCTTTCCTCTTCGTCAATTCTTTCTGCGCTAAATGGTATTGTGATGACGTCTGCACTTATGTCATTTCTCATATATGGCATATCTCGCAGTATTTTGTCTCCTATATTACAGAAGAAAATATTTACATGCTCGCTCAACTCTTTTCCTCTTAGGGTGGTTCCTGCTTCAGATCTAAGTTGTGTAATTTCTTTTTTCTGTTTGCATTGGATTTCAGTAATTACCCTCCAAAATTTTTTACTATCATTTTTGTTCTCATTTAATATATTGGTATAGTATCTTTGTTTGGCTCTCTTCAGACTTAGATTAAATTCATTCCGAGTTCGTCTGGCGATGCTCAGATCTTCAGGGGTCTTGGAAATATTCGCTTTCTTGTATGCTTTGTCCCTTTCATTACCTAATCTTGCTAAATTACCGTCATACCATTTTGGTCTTACTGATTTAATCCTAAATGTTTTCTTCGGAGCTAGGTTATCTGTTACTTCTTTCATCCTACCGAAAAGAGTGTCCCACAATTTATTTGCATCTTTGCAGGCATAGAATTCATTCCAACAATATTCATTTAATCTAGTTCCAAAAGCCTCACTAGTATAATTCTTATAGGATCTGCCTACAAAAGTCTTTCGGTGCAGTACCTGTTTTTTGGCTTTTATATTTAGGTATATCCCCTGGTGGTCCGATATATTATATTCCACTGTCCCGTGTTGATAGCTTTTTTTTACGTCTAGTAGATAGAAGTCTAATATTGTATCTTTAGTTAGGCCGAATCTGGTAATATATTCCATTTTTATGTCTAGATTGTGTCTCAGGGCGAATTGTTTTAGCAGAATATATTTCCTGTCAGACTTATCTCTTAGGTCAATGTTAAAGTCACCACATATAATAGTGTCGAAGTGGATCTTATTAAACATAACTCCTTGTGAGATGTCTTCTAATAGTACAGACAGTTCATTTAGTCCATCCGCCACATTGCTTGCCGGTGGTCGATATACACAGACGATTAGTTTTTTCCTCAAGTTCTCCTTATTTAAAATAATTGCCTGTACCTCTAAGTTATTGCTATTGTATTTGTCAGTATCGATCACATCAATTTCTAATTCACTTCTTATATATGTGCATATCCCTCCTCCGTGTTTGTTGGTCGATCTATCTTGCCTTATACAATTATAGTTACCATGCGATATATAATCAGTAGGTATTGACTCTTTTAGCCAAGTCTCAGAGAGACAGAGCACCTCAGGGTTTAAGTCTAAAATATCATTACTAATGGCATCATATTTTTGCACTAGAGATCGAACATTTAAGTGTAGTACTTTAAATCCCTTAATCTTAAAGAGCGTTGACCAATTTGGAAGGGCCATTATTCTATCTAATCTCTGTTAGTTCGATAATATCAGACCTATTAATAAGCAGTAGGGGCCTAGTCGTGGGATTTTGGCTCGTTTGGGACTGTCTGTCCGTTGCTTATAGTCTTACTAGGTTTGTTTTTTTTGCAAACACTAGCATCAGTGATTTTCCAGTCAAAACATAATAGAGTAACTATACAAACTTCACATGTGCTTATTGTAAGCGACATATAATGAAATACCTGAGATAAATGCAATATAATTAGAAGGGTCCTTCATATGAGTTAAGCGATAAAATCATAGTTGTGCTTATTGTAAGCGACAAGTTCTGATATTCTAAGCTGACCCAATAGATGCCAATCAAGCCAAAGGAAAATTATACTGACATACAGAATAGATGTAGTCATTGGCGCGGTGCTACATATAATACAAATCACTGTTACGTATATCCAAAGTTCTGTGCTTATTGTAAACGACAGAAATGCATTCAATTACAGGCATGCGAGATCAAATTATAGGCAAATAAGGTATATAGTTAATGATATGCATACTGGCCCGATCACAAACTGGTGCTTATTGTAAGCGACCTTTTGCTACGAATCGTCCTAGTCACCATGGTATGGAAACAGCTGTTTTGCGAACGGCAGTTTATTCTCATTCATGTGGCCAGAGGGTCTTGCACAACTCCATTCCTTGTGTTCTAAATATATCTCTCCTCTCCATTCCGGGTTCTGGATGATCGCACATGGTTATAATGGTATACCCTCGCTCTATGTTATTATGCGGCCCTGTCACCTGATGACGAGGGTCATGATATATACATAGCATACATAGCATAGTTGGCAACAAGTATCCATTCTTATATGCGCAATCTTACTGTGCAATTGGGTCGTTATGAAAATTAACGATCTGTTTTCCCCACTCCTGTATTATGCTGTCCTCAGGATGGACTCCATCAGGGATACGATTGAGGAAGTGGCGTGGCTTTCCCTTCTGAAATCGATGAATTTTCGACTGTAGGTAGACGTGCCTGATCCCTCTTTTTGTGTTAATCATCCTAATGTCCTCATTGATCGTCATGATCACGTTGTTAATCATATCCTGAAGAGGGGAAACTCCATCCAATTTGTTTGCTCTATTAAGTTCTAGGCCTATCAGGCCCCCAATTCCAATGTAGCTGTAATTCTGCTCGTTTTCCAATATATCTAATGCATTTATATATTGATCAAACATATGTCTCGCCAGCATGCCTTCATGATTGAAGGCCAGGGTAATTTCCTTTGTGACATAATTTTTTACACCAAAGTCGCATATCCCGCCGATTAGCAAGATATTGGAGGGGCGCAACTCAGAAAATATTTGCTTTGCCTTCTGTGCCAGATCACAAATTCCCCATCCGGGGTAGGAGTAGGTGATAATATCATTTGTCACTGGTAGGTGGTCGATTAGCCTCTTCCCTCTGGAGTCTGACATAACTAGCGTTAATCGTTCCATGTTTATTTTATGAACTGTCGTCAATCCTTTGATTTTTCGCAGTCTGAAATGATATGTATATATTGAAATTCATACTACTGTGCCATACTATAGTGCCTCCAGTTCCTCACTACAAATTCCAGAGTTATTAATATCAAATCCAAAATCTAAGGATGCCGTCATCGTATCATCATTCCTTGGGTGAAACAGACAGGGTGGTGGCATTCTGATCTGGGTATTCTTATTTGGCGTTAGCTTACAAAGGGGTGTCATATTTGCCCGCCATTTTTCTGGCGTCTTTGTTTTTGTCTGTTCAGAAAACAAAGGTACTGGATTTCGTTCAATTATCTGAGTTTTACTCACATGCGTAACTTCCTGGGGCGATCCACTATTTGCTCTCTTCATAGAAGGGGAGCTATCCCTAGATCGGTCAGACTTGTCTTTAGATTGTAAATCGTCCTTACGGGTACGTCTCCACTCCGGGTTTAAGTCCGGCACATTTGTTGGGGCTACTGCCTGTGTCTCGTTACCCAGCTGATCCGTTCTCTCATTTGATTGGTTGGTATCCATGTCAATTTCCTCTGATCCAACGACGCCTTCATTATGTACAGTGTTTACAGGTTGTCTAGTTGTCTGTCTTACTGTTCTTCTACGGGGGGAACTGCTTCTTGAGGGGTCATACTTATCGCCTGATTCATCTGCGAAATCAAATTGTAGCCTGTCAGCCACATCTGATCCGGTTTCATAATGGTGTCGGATTTCCTCCAACAATTGACCTACAATGTTAGAACCTTGGTGGGACTTGTCATCCATTTCTTTGGAATTCAGTTTACAATTGGCTGCCCAATACCGATCATTCGTGGCCTCGCGCAATCGTTTTGATCCAGTTCTCATTAAAAAGTCTAGCAGGTACTCGTTTTGCGCAAATTTCTCATTTAATATGGCCCTCATCATATCCAATTTCATATTATCCCATTTTTCAGTGGACTCTATCTCTTTCCCTATTCTCTTTGCTTCCTTCGCATCGACGCAATTAAATATCATTGAAGCCCTGTCCGGGTCTCCTAGCATGTTTGCTCTACAGTATTGATAGGCCTGCTCTGCACTATCATATACGTTTCCTCGGATCTCAATTTCGCATGGAAAGAAGTTGCTTAATGGGCTATGTTTGGATTGAAAATATACGCCATGTTTGTTGGTCATCGTTTTTGCATCTTCCAATCTATATCCTCCCTCTAGGTTACATAGCTGGTCGTGTCTGTATGTAATTTCCCCAATTTTGATCGTGTCACGAATGATTTTGCCTACTTTCATTCCACCAGTTCTCTCAACGTGCTCTTTAATTGTTCTTAGATCGCTCTTTTTCTCAATCACATTTTCTGGCAAATCAGGGTTTATATAAATATCGTAGCAGTTGTTCGTATTTTTCAACCCCTTTCTATTGTTGAATACTCGGTCTCTGCTATCCATATCTTTAAACTTGACAAGTACCTGTCTCTTTCCCCGCGTTCTGCTGGGTAATCTTTTCACGAATACAATTTCATCCTTTCTCAAGTCGTGGACAATTAATTGTAGGATACGATGAGTTAGTAATTGAATATCTTCTCTTTTACTCTCGTCCACCCCACTCAGAATGAGATTGCATCTTCTGCGATCAATATCTAAATCTGTGGTTTTAGCGTCTAAGCTTCTATTGGATATGCTAATTCTTGTCAGTTCATCTCTCATTATCTCCAATTCCCTTCTCATGTCAGCTTCATTGCGTATCATGTGCTCAAATTTATTTCGATATACAGCAATATTCGCATGTGCCATATTTAACGAGATCTTTAGTCGCTCTACAGTGGGTGACGCATCAGAGATTTCACAATCCTTTTTCTCGTGCAATTCTCCCTGTTCGAAGGGATTAGTACATTCTAAGCCGAACCTTACTTTGTTTTCCGCCCTGGGATTAGCGGGGTCCGTGAAAGCTTTGCCCGCACCGTGGCCGTCTACCAAGTTATTGAAAAACGTATCTTTGTGCTCCATAATGTCTTTCGGATTTCAAACAAAGTTCAAATAACTCGAAAAGTTCAACGAATATCACTTACAAACTTGCCCCACGGCCTCCAGGGTCCACTCTTCCTCCTCTTGTCTCCCTCTTATAAAGGTTCCATTACTAGATCACACGATTTTGAACGAATATCCAGGAGCTCAAAAGAATGCGTCCGCCCCCCCTCGACGAGAGGCTTTATGATATACCTTCCGGACATCTACCAAGTTGTTTCTTATACATTTCACAATTTATGTTCAAGTTTGTACTTATGTTATTATTATATTTATTTCATTATTCCTGTTTTGTATTTCAAACATAATGTTATCTTGTGTTGAAAATCATTGATTATTTCACTGGCTCTTTTAATTTCCTCCCATCTCCTGCTATCGATATTCATAATACATTTATTCTCACATAAGTAAACAATATGATTACAAAATATCATTATTTAAATATCTATTGAACACAGATGTCGAACAATGGCCACAAAGACATTGGAAAGAACATAGACAAGAATCGCAACACTTGTACAACAGGCCCTGCTGCAATACCTTATTGCCTATGTGGTAATGACGTAATTTACAACAAAAATAACAAACATCTGTTTAACATGTGGAACGAAATTCCACAAAACGTCACACTATGCTAACAAGGTCAACTGAGATCATTAGCATATAGTGCACCCTCTTTTCCAATATATGATGTATGCTAACAAGGGAGAAATCCCTGTGAAATCTCTGGTTGACAGACGATCCAATGGACGTCCATTCGGTGCGCACCGATTGGATAATGCACCACTTCTTTTGTTATTTACATGCTTTTAATGGGCTTGGAATTCTTAGATATTCGGAGATATGTTTGGGTTTATCATATACTTGGTGTATGTGTTAAAAGGAAAAATTGCGCAGATTTGCGCATGCATAGCTGGGAGTGCATTTTTAATAAGAGTCAGAACACACATCACCCTTTTTATTTTGTGTTTAGATGAGCTTGTCATTTTAACGGGAGGGAGAGGAAAGGGGGAGTTCACAGCTAGGACACAGCTAGAATTTTTCCGCGCGTGTGTTAATATCTTATTGTATTTTATGTGAGTTTTGAGTTAAAATTGTTTTATCGCTTTAAGTCGATTGTCTGATATTTGCGTTAGTAAACCCTTATTAGTAATTATCAAGTAATTCGAGATCAGCACCTAGACTGAGACAACACCCTATAACAACAGAGTAATTATTAATGGAGTGTCCCCGCTCCCCAGATAAGATACATACACGTGGACAATCGCCTTAGTAAGAAGACTGCTATAAATGCGGGAGAATTTATAAATTGCCTGAAATTCAGGACAGTCACGTTTAAGTTACTGACATAGAATATATGCCCCATTACATGTCAACTATTAAAGCAACATTCAGTTCAACAACAGAATTCCTGAATAAAGATTTTAGATAAAAAAAAAGATGCTTTATGATGGGGCAATGTCCAATCAGCCACTTGATGGCGATGCATGGATAGCCTACATCATATGAGAGAAGATTGTCACCGAATAAAAGATAATGGACTAAAACGACACAAGTGTCCTCATGCATGCAATTTCAGCTGCATGCACGAACCCTATATGGGTCAGATTGTCAGAAAATGTACAATTCACCTTCACCAATTCTCTGAAATAACCAAAATTTCAGACATAAATAAGGTTCAAAATACAGTTCAACTTAACCAAACAGATTGCTAGAATCAATGCAATGCCGAATATACTTGAGTTTACCAAGTATTGACCAAACTGTAGCCTAATTTAGTAGAATTTACCAAATGTGTACAGCTGCCAATTGTACAAATCTGACCCATATAGGTTCTACTTATTTGACGGTGTTGAGTTACCTTGGGATTCCAATAGTATTATATGCGCCAGCGGATTTTGGACGCTCTTAATGTGCTAACAGCTTGACTTGGAACAACACTGATATCAAACATTTCACTGGAGGAGAAACACATCATGGATGGCACTGGGGACATTAGTAGCAGGGATGTGAAAATCAAAGAATCCCGATATGCAAGAGCAGGACTCCTCTCCAAACTTACTTATATGTGAGTGATAAAATATATCTTCATGTTTCCATGGTGTATCAATTATTACATTGAGTTGTTGAAATCACAAATATGCCATCTAATTGCAATGCAAGGATACATTCATTTCATAACATGATAGTTTTTCTATCAGTGGATAAAGGAGAGACGGGGGGAGGGGGCGGTTATAAGATTAGTTTCTCAACAGTTTGTTAAGATATGATGTTTGGTTTATGTTAGGGCTGGGAGTATAATTATTTCATGAGTTTCTGTCTTATTAGATGTGCATTCCACTTGAGGGGTGCGATAAGTGGGGTGCAGTAAAATATCTTTATCGTTGGTTTTATATCCTTCACGACGATTCAAAACAATTCTTCTATGCTAGGGGCATATATATAATAAAATATTGAAAGAGACTCTGTTTATTGTGCTTTACTACCAATAGTACCCACCATTATGGTGATCTAGTTCTGGTAAAAATATCAAGCCAGTCTTATGGGAGCGAATGCTGGAGGGCCACCAAAGCTGACTTGAGAGTACTGGCGAGTTGCCTTCGAAGAATATGTGGAATGGGCGAATGGTAGGGGGATGTCCAAGAAAATATGCCCCCACCCTGGCAGGGATTTCCCTTAGTTTACCGCAGTATCAATTAAGGACATTCCCGGAGGGGGATGCCTTTAAGGGTTTATATTTTTTTAATTTGTATTTGCAATAATAATGTGGAAAATGTGCCCCATGGGGTCGGGGAATTTACACAATTATTTTGCCCTGGGAGGTCGGGGATTTCATTATAATTATTTCCCAAATTGTCCCATACCCCCGGGGTTGCAATTGACAAGTGGATAAAAGTCAACCATTTTCCTTCTGCAGGTGGATGGCTGAACTGTTCAAGAAGTCGTACCAGCGACCTCTGCAAGAGGAGGACATCTATGAACCTGTTGAGTTTCTGAGATGCGACTACAACATCAGTAGATTCGAAAAGTAAATTATATTAATTTGAAAATGTCCTTTTGTAACGTCAGCCAGAAATTAACTTCGTAAATGCTGTAGGTGGAGTTGGTAGTCTCCTCCACCACTATAGGCAGCACATCGCATACAGTTACTATAATAAAAAATCATTTATATTTCAAGATACTTTTACTGACTGTACTTGTAATTATTGAGTTGCTCGTTTACTGAGTGATATACCCTACTTCTTACCCTGAATCCACGATGTATATATACTTAACATAATTAATCTTACAGTACTTAGGGACATATCATTGGAGAACCAGGCTTCGATTGGAGTTATTAAATTAATTCGGATGTATACGTAGCTATCACAGTACATTAGGACGTATAACTTTCTTGATTAATTGACTTGACCTTAGTTCCGAGTTGGCTATTCATTTAACAACTAACTAACAGGGGTGGATTCAAAACACATAATTATGCAGTCACAGTTCAGTCATTTAATATAAAGTATGTGTGATAGTGAACTAATTAAGCTGGATAATTGATTGACTTCCCATTTCTATTGCCTAGAAAATGGGAGGAAATGAAATCTGGGAACATAAATATGAAAGGAAGCCTTTATTGGCTTATTATATGGCATTTCAAGCGTCAACTATTCCTTGGTTATTTTCTCTTCTTTATTTCGGTAAGTGGCCACCATTGAGATTTATACGCATGTTAATCTACCACACAAAACTTTGCTTATAATAGGGAGGTTCACCAAGTCTTACCTATACGTAAACGTATCCGTATCCGTATCTCTGATTTACAAACATACATCAAACGGGAGAAAGATTCAGCAAAACATGGCGGAAAAAACTTAACGTTGAATATCAAGCAAAATATTTCATCTCACAATTTATCTTATATACATAGAAATGTGATATGATTCACAAAAAAAGATACGGATACGGTTACGTAATTGAGATAGGTTTGCTTGCGGAACCTCCCAAATATCATATTTTAACGCATCCAAAATATGCATCCGAATAGAATCCATGCATTCTTTGCACGAAATATAACTTATTTTGTGGACTTTCATCAAATACTAAAACGTTTGTTCTTGTTTGACTACTAGGAAATGTGCAAGTTTGGATTGCTACTTTGTTTGAGATACTTGATTGAATTCATTGAAAAAGCAAGTGAAGAAGAATTCCAAAATGTTTGGTACATCCTGATTGCTGTTGTTGTGCTATCGCTGGCCAACGGTGCAGTGACAACAAATAGTATGAGAATTCCTTTGGTCGTTGAACTGAGGGCAAAAATAATTCTAAGCGCAATGGTATATAGGAAGGTAGGCCTAGTCTTGGTTTCTTATTGCATCTTGTATATATAATGATCAAGACAACCGGGAGAACTTGAAAACCAATTAATCAACCATTTCATGTTGGAAGATTATTACTGATGTAGACAACACAATGAGAAATACATAACTTTCCATCCAAAAATGTAATTCATTCTTTTACTTCCCAAGGACTATAGCTTATCTAAGTAAAGTGTAAAACGATGATCGTCAAGCTTAATAATTTATAAAGTATATTCTTTTCAGATCCTAAGACTCAGTGCAAAGTCATTCAATGGGACAAGTTCGGGCCACATCGTCAGCCTAATGTCAGCCGATGTTGAAGCTTTTAACTTGGTTAATTGTTTACTTTTAATTATTATTATAAACACATGATAACACGAGGTGCCATATTGCATAGCCACCATCTATAGAATCCTGATTCGCAAGGCATTATGGGAGTAGTTACTTAATATGTAAGTGTAAAAACCAGAGAAAACATTCCATGTTCATCGTGGAATATACTTCGGTCCTCAAATATAAATTATCATGTATCATACATGATATATGATAGGACAAATCTCTATCTTTCCTATCATGCATTTGAAATCCATAGATCATTGTTAGAAGAAATAGCATTAAGGTTTTGAACATAATTCTGGCGATTTTTCTTTCATAAAAGTGCTGTTAAACATTTCTATATCAGAGTCAATGAGGAACCATTCCAGCATGCACTGTAATATACATGCGCAGTGGCACATGCAAATCTCTTTGTATTTTTATAGCATCCATGCAGGAAGTATAATTATACCTGCAATTAGAATAGGCCTACGCGTCGTTTATATTCATCAAGTGAAATACTTATTAAATAAGCGTGTTCATCTGATGCCTTACTATTTACAGGGATTCATGTTCATGTACGGATGGGTTTTCACTCCTGTTACTCTCCTCATCGTGTTCACATATGAAAGTTTTGAAATTGGCCCGTTAGCTTTGATTGGTGTCGGAGTTTTGATATTGGTTCTGGTGTTCCAACTGATACTCGGAATCGCTGCCGGGAAACTCAGGTAATTTTTCCCTTTGATTGGTAGTCCATTGGTAACATGAGAAAAATGAAGCAATGTTACTATATATACAGTTGATTCCCGCTCAGGTGACCACTGAGCGATTTGTGGTTGCATAGCGGGATTCTCGCATAATATGGGGTAGATTTTCCTGATCGATCCCCTTTGACTGAGCTAAACTAGTATAGTAATAACGGGTTGGTCGCATTACCGAGATGGTCGCTATGCGGGACTACTGTATGTATATTATATCTTTGTTATAGATTTATTCAAGCTCGATGGACTGATAAACGTGTACTCCTCCTCAGTGAGATGATAAAAGCAATGAAAGTCATCAAAATATATTGCTGGGAAAAACCGTACGCCGCTGTAGCAAACGGATTACGCAAGTACGTTTATAGAATATCTGATATCCAACTTCATTTAGGGAGTAGACCGACCCGATGCCACCATTAAATTACCGAGTCCCTATACTACTTAGGATAGTGGGCACGTTACTGCTGCTCGTGGTCAATCACTTGTATCTCGTTAAGCTAACAACACAATAAAGACAGGATTCAGCAAAATATCGGTACAAGTTGTTGGGAAACTGACCGGCCTTTTTATGCTAGAAAATAAAGAGTCAGGTTAAGCAGGTGACGAATTTTATTTTATAAAGGATAGGGAGAAAACATTTTTTACCGGGAGTTTACGCAATCAATCACATGATACAATGACAGTATCTGCATGGAAGAATATTTTTTAACTTTTACTCGAGGCGGTTTAAAGGGGTTAATATCGAAAAAGGAAACAGCCGTAATCATATTCATAGAAGAGACGATAACCCTCATTATTAGATACGTATGTGATTTTGAGGGTGTGATTCAGGGGTGTTATTTGAAAAGTCAAATAGCACCTATATAGATGTGCTATTTGGGTCGAACTACTTTGGAGAGTCACATGCCTGATGGAAACCAAGGTAAAATGCTATTAAAATCGATTTCTCTTGATGATTTAGTATGTAATAAATACCAAATGGGTGGCATTGGGTATAACTGTGTAATGAATGATCCAAAGTTAAGTACATTAAGGTACATCTATGTGGAACCATTTACATAGAAGTATAATTAAACACGATTGCTTCAAAACAACCCTGAACCATGACATGCAAGGACACATTATGGTTTATTGTGGATAATTGCTAATAAGTACCAATTGGTGGTAATTGTTAAAATTAAATTAATTTAATCTCCCAAGCAAGAACAGACTGTGATTCTCGAACGCACCATCCAATCATATTGTTGTTGTTACTTTTATTTAGTCGTTAATAGAAAGACGTACGTCAGTGGGTCAATCTCCCGGAAAGGGGAGGATCTCGAGCCCTACTGGACACATTCAGTACAAATTGATAGGGCAGAGAAATAGCCCCCATTTCTATTGGCTATTTCTCTGGATAGGGGTAACAATCCACCATTAGTTCAACGATCTAATGGTGGCCCCTATCTCACGATGTTCTTTATAATTAATTTCTCTAAGTCATCAAGATGGCACCACATATGCGTGCTTAATTAAGGTGTTATAAAAGTGGACTCTTAACTTAAGTCCTGTCCATAGTCACTTCCATCCATTCCATATGAGAACAGGTGACCGGAGTCGACTTGTTGAACCTACGATTCGGCGACCGCGTCCACCCACCCACCATCCCTATAAACATTCCTTCTACAAACCATCTTTTATACAAAGCCTGTCAACAAATTTTACCATGAACTCCTACAAATGGACTACTCTGTACACATTCATTACAATGCATATGCACTCTATTTTACGCCGATATTGAATAAAGCAAAACAAACGGCAGCTTGAGTTTTAATTACTCATGTACTGGTTTGGAGACAACATTACACTTAGTTAAAATGGGAATTTCTTTTAACTGTTGACATCCCCATCCATACTTCCATATTGTCATATCCGGCCTTGTATTATTGTATTGTATACCACTGTATGCTTTGGTGTTATTATTATCTTAGAAATCTGAATATGTATTATTTCATGGGCTAACCAGGAAGAACTGTTTGCAGAGGGTTTCTGTCCAGTTCATGTAATTAATTTACTAAAAATCTTTATATATATATAGCCGACTTTGGCCGACAGTCTGCGTTACATTCGCATTTCGGGCATCTGCCCTGACTGCTCTCTATTTCTCTACCTTCGACTGCCCCTCCTCAACATCGGTTCAGTGAACATATATATGGGGCGTTAATAGATCGAGGGTAAACATGTCGATATTTATTTTTTACTCTCCTGTCCGTTCATTGCATTATTCGCTTTGTCTAAATCCCTTCACCCATCCATATTTTAGGTCGGAAATGAGAGTCCAACTTTATCGATCGATGTTGGTGATGATTGGGATGAATTCGGGGTACCCGGTTGCGAAGATCATAATCTACACTACATTAACCAGTGGTATCCTGACCGGACATGAATATTCTTTGGGAGTAGGTATTCACATGATGCTCAGGCATTGACATACATACCACTGTTCGCTTTGGGGAAACTTTTTTATTCTCCAAGAAGTTAAACATCAAATGATTATTGAAACAATTCTAAATACTTAGTATTTACTTAGTATTCAGTACGTACCATATTCAAATTAATCTTGATTCCATACTATAAAAACTAACAAAACTTGTGGAGGGTTTTTAGCTAAATGGAAGGATCTTTATACCATTCAATTGATGTCTTCTACATTTCGATAGATATCGCTGCTAGTTATTAACCGAACTAAAATGCATTACTTATTGTACTTGTGGTAATCATAGGTAATTTCATTAGTTTCGTGTATTAATCTATCTTTCTCCTTCCAAAATTTAGCAAACCTTTTGTAAACAATGTTGCTGAATAACTCTTAACTTTCTTACTCCAGGAGATGGTCTCGCTAATTGGTGTTTTGAAAATGGTTGAGCTCTCCTTCTTTAGATTCTTGGGTCCTTCTTTCATTAGCAGTGCGGAAATGATTGCAAGCTCCGACAGGATCAAGGTAGTAAATAGAAATATTGCTAATGAGCCTTGCCTATTTCTGATTCCTATATTTCATTTTCTAAAAGAAAATGTCTTGACAATCCCAGGCTTTTCTTCTCAAAGAAGAAGGGACGAACATTTCTTCAGGGCTGTCCGAAAAGGAGAATGCTGCCATTCGCTTCATAGACCTTCAAACGAGATGGCCGGTCCAAGATAAGGTCTGCATATTTCTAAGGGCATCTTTTCGTGGGGGGGGGGGGGGGGCAGGGGGGGGGGGAGTGGACCCATTTATTTATACTTATTATCGATCTATAGGACAGAAAGGCACCAATATATTATTTTGCATTCTAATTATTCTCTACTGACTTTTGCTCATGACTTTTTTCAGGACACTGACACATTCCGTTTGAAAAACATTAACCTAGACACACAACAGGTTAGAAATATTATTTTATTGTTTCATTCGATAGACGTTTCTAAAATGTATATCTAGGAGATACAATCTAACTCAGAAATCTGATATCGAACTCTTCAGATCTCACCCAAAACCATTTAAAAGGAAGTTCATTCCAAAATTATTGAATTTTATATTGACCTTTTTTAGGGAGAACTTATTGCAGTGCTTGGAAAAGTTGGTGCTGGAAAGGTACTTACTCCCTATTTCCATCCTATAAAATATGACTTTCGTATTATTTAACTTATGATCATGATATATATTAGATAAAGGCCGATATAGTTGAGAAACAACGAAAACATTAACATGGTAGCACCTCCTTTTACTCACTATAGACTGCTCTCCTGAAAACATGTCTAAAAGAAATGGAAACTCTTTCTGGTAAATGCGAAGTTGTTGGGTCTCTCGCTTATGCTCCCCAAGAACCATGGATCACTTCAGAAACAGTGCGAGAAAACATCGTATTTGGTGCCACGTTTGATGAAGAGAGATATAGATCTGTTATCAAGGCATGCGCATTGGAGGAGGTATAAGAACTGTATTATTCTACAATTCAACTATAAGTCGTTATTCATTTTTTTTTAGAATTTTGCCTCGAAAACACAACATCCGCAGGTGGGGTTTCCTATTCTGTTCTCACTCAGAAACGGTTCAGCCATATCGCATCATTAATACGCGGCTAATATGTTAAAGAAAATTACTATACTATAATGCAATGTAGGCCTATGTTCTGCTAAGAGTACGAGGCTGCTAAGAGGGGTTTACGACATAATAATTATATTTGCTAATCTGATAGCTGCTTTGTTACACTTCGTCCATTTCTTTACTATATATCAGATCTCTCTATGTATTTTTTTCCATGTAAGGATATATCCGAATTTCCTAATGGAGACCTAACACTGGTTGGAGAAAGAGGTTTAACTTTAAGCGGCGGACAAAAAGCAAGAATAGGTCTAGCAAGGTAAATCTGACTGTATGATCCTATCCACTTTGGGGACATGGGTCGGGCCTGCAGGAGGCGTATCTGATCTGACATACCTATCTTATCTGATCCAATAGGCTCTGGGCTTAGACTGGATTTATTATTCGCTTTTAATAATCTAAAAAGTAAATTTTAGAGCCGTTTTAGGACTTCCCCCAAAGGTACTTCCGGTGGTTCAGGTGGCTGTGATGCGTATACATTTGGTTCTAACTCATAATTTCTTCCTTAATTTCTTAGATGACGAAATGATTATAATTCTCTTTTTATTTCATCGGAGAATTGATTTTGAGGAGGTTTATTTAGTCGAAGGTCGTTCTTGCTCTTGAAACGTACTGTTGAGTGCTGCATGTATGGGTTCCCGGCAAGACTAAATATTTTGCACAATCAGCTTGCAGTTCAGCATAGTTTCATGCAGTAGGAATCGATAGTAGTATAAACCAAATGTATTGTACACTGTTCTACATGTAGTTAGTATGTATGTATGTACATGTATGTATGTGACGTATCTCACTCTATATACAATGTTTCATATCAAATACATAATGATAATTGGACTTATTTGGTGCACTGGGAAGGAATAGTTATTCTAATTATTATTCCTAATTGTGTTTCCAGGGCTGTCTATGTGGAGGCGGACATCTATCTGCTAGATGACCCGCTCTCAGCTGTGGACGGGAAAGTTGGACGCACACTATTTTTCGAGTTTGTAAACCTTACAATACTCCATTTACCTCTAATATTTCCATGTGTTTGTAACATACGAAATTTTGGCAGAAGTGTATCATTAGAAAGTATTTCCTAATCGTGGTACCTCTACCTATTTCCAGGTGTATCAATGGATTGCTGAAACACAAACTAAGGATCCTTATCACTCATCAAAGTCAATTTTTGCCTCATGTTGATAGAGTTTTGTTGATACACGAGGTATAGTCACGTGGCTTTCAATATACTATCTATAAATCAAATTCTCAGAATTTGGCCTTAATTGACGATTATACATCATAATGTTCGTTAATCTATATATTATATTGATGCAATTAGGGCATTTAAGTCCCATTTACTGAAAGTAAGGAGCAAGACATGTTGGCTGATTTTAAATACTTTCATAAGAATAATGGCATTCCCCTTACTATTTAACGAATTGTGGTGCAAAACTAATGATTTCTTTGAAAAGGGTTCCGTCATCTCTTGTGGAACCTACACGGAGACGATAGGGACTGTGAATGCATACATCGAATCCAAAAACAAACAGACCATATCAGCGATGTCCATTCCTTCATTAGTTGAAAGCAGTGGCACAGGATGGCTCCGGGTGAGTTTATTAGCCCCCGTTGCATAACAATCAGCGAGTAGCTTTTTCAGTGTTAATATTGAGCTCGCAGATTGTTATGGAACGGGGGCATTGGCTAGTTGTGCAGGGTTCTTATTTATTTTTTTAGAAAAGTTTTTATTGCACATAATTACAGGATTTATTTTAGGAGTCCTGTTATTGTCCATACATGCTTATAAACAGTGAAACTACCTGCAAGCTAAATCTGAAAGTCGATGCCAATTCTAGTAATAAGCCAAAGTTACGTCTTATTTTATTTACGGCAATAAAAATACTGTTTTACTTATTATAAGTCTCTGTTATTATATGATGTTTTCTATGAGATGTCTTGTCAGTATATGTACCTTACTTTGTACTCTGTAATTTTCAGTCTTACTTTTGAATATTTACGATATTGAACTGAAACGAAGATGAAGCGACGCATGAACATAATCACTTGCTGTGGTTATGTGTATTTCTTTATTGATTCTTTCTAACTGATGTGATTAAAAAAATCTCTGCCTCAATAAAAAAAAAATTTCAACAACAACAACAACAACAACAACAACATTCGTTGGTTTTAGGCCAAGTTACCAATGGTTGATATCACAAGAATCTAACATGAATTTACAATTAATTATAGTATGCTTGGATAATCTTGTTTAATCTCAGGAATGCGTTATCAATTTCAAGGAATAGATCAACAATTAGAAATTGAAAGCTCGAGCGTGACCACTTTTTAACATGCAGTTATCAAATTTGAGCTGCATATGTGAATCTATCGCTGGATATGTTTACAGAGAGGTGACCCCAAAGAACTTAAGAAAGACAAAAACGAATACGGAGCGGTTGCCTATAGTGTATATTCAAATTATCTTAAAGCCGGTAGAGGAATTTATATGGTCCCACTATTCCTCAGCCTCTTGATAGCAGCATTGGTGAGTGACTTGTTTATGAAACAGGTATTGAAAGATTTAATGGTGTGTTAGCAGCTAAATACTTTCAAGAAATTAAATGTTCCTTTTTGTGGTCTATCCATTCCCAACCAATTTGAAAGTCACCAAGATCAAATATTATAGGATTTGGGCCAAATATGATTGGTGCTAAACCTCAAAATCTCCTAAATTATTCATTTCGGTAACACGCCGAAATCCCACTTTTTTTATACGACTCTTTCTTCTTTTTAAAGTAAGGGAACCCTCAATGAAATTTAAAATATAGGTATGCAGAACAGCAAAATACCAAAATCATAAAAAGATTCAGGTCAAGAAATTCCTTGAAATACTCATTTTTCTATTTTCATTTTTATAATTTTGGTTGATTTAGCTGGGAATGCCGTTTTAAGCCTACGCGCCGATTTATAAAACAATTTGCCAAGCTGTAATTCACATTTCTTATTTGCTGATAACGTATCTAAATAATTATTATTAATAAATTGCATATTGCACAAGTGAACCTCAATATTCCAACTTTCAAATCTGTCACAAATATCACCTCCAAAATGCTTTACCTTTAATTAAGTAATACCATTATTTTGTAGGGCACTGGCGTGTTGCATGACTGGATGCTGGTTAACTGGTAATGTCGATGCCAAGATTTCTTTTTATTTAAAATAAAACACTATTGTAATGGCCAGATATTTTGAACAATTCATTGAGAAAATACGCTCAATCAATTTCTTTATTTTATTCACGCGTTGCCCAAAGTCCAATTGAAAATGTTGTTATTGAAAAGTGTTATAATATGTTTAACAGGTTACAAGAAAATACGTTCTATCCTTCAAGGATGAAGTTTAGTATTACATGAAATATTGAAAATATACATTTGACATTTGCTAATTTGAATTATATCCTTGATACAATACAATCATGGAGGAAAATATGTTTTGGGACCGCAAATCCATCATCCATCCAAAAGTATGACCTACTAATATTTATTTTTTTCATTGTGTGTCAATCCATACAAAATAACATATATGATTGGTCTATATGATAGTCAATAATGAAACTAAAATATATGAATCAAGTCACCTAAAGGTGGTGTATATATCATTCCTATACTAATGGCTTCTTAAACAGAAATAAAATTAGAGTTGGACAGGATCATCAATGTGCCTACTGCAATGCAGTATGCAGTATGTTTAGTAATTTATCCTTTTGGGAGTGTTGATAGGGGTGGATTTAGCCGAACCATCAACCCTATACCTTGCTACTGTACATGTGTCACTTGAATGGGTTGTATGTACAGCTAGGGTGGATTGAGTATGCATTATATAGTATATCAAGTTCTTTTTAGTAGTGTTGAACATAAATAGTCATACTATCGAACCATACGTAAAATATATAACCATATATAAAACGATGGACAGATCTCTTCCACAATACCAGACGGTGGAGATCAAAGCAATCCTTCAATCTCACTAATCAATTTGAAGAAAATCTAACTATAGTGAGTTTGAAGGAAAACATCTGAAAATCCATACCAGGCCCTTTCAGTGGAGGGGATTGTCTCATATATTATTATTAAATGATAAATTATTTAATGATTTAATTCATTCCTCCAACCATGCTTTCGCTCAACAGATTAAACCAGGGTACTAATTACAATATCAGACAATTACTTAATGCTATAATGCTTTTTCATTTCATAGGACAAATGCTAATCGCGGGGACAACTGGGTGTCTCCGGGATTTCTAACGAACTTTTGGAAAACAATGAACCCCTCAATGATATTTGACAACGAATGGTACATAAAGATGCTGGGAACCTGCATAGTGATAATAATCATACTCTATAACCTTGCATTCTTGGTGCTCTCTGTCCTATGTAAAACCGCTGCAGAACGACTTTACAACAAAATGTTTGCCAAAGTCATCAAAGCTCCTGCATATTTCTATGAGACAAATCCAGTGGGTAAGTATTTATAAGCAGAATTAATACAAGTTTAGATTCTCTTTTTTTTTTGTATTTTGCAAAGCCTGTTTTTACAACCTGTGTTTTTTGTCTATGACCAAACCCCAATGTTCGTAGTTGGAATGCTGTCTAGGGTCAGAGTTGAGAGGGTCCCTTCACACTGAAGAAAGCCCTCTCGCTCTAAACCGCAAAGTGCATACATGATATGCCACTATGATCTCATTAGAACGCCTACTCCTGGACCGGAAAAGCCATTATAGAGCAGTATAGGCGTTTAATCACTGATATTTGGTTCTGATCTGATTCTGAGCCTAGACTAAATTAAAGGGTTTATCCATGCAGGACCAGTATACAAAAGTTAATGAATTGTTGATAAGTAGCTCCGACCGGTGACACATGCCATGTGCACCCTAGAGATAATCATCATTTCAAGCGTATATGATAGATCCATTTTATTCATTTCAAATGCCATAATAGTCCAAATTTAATCATTGCTGAAAATACGCTTAGCATTTGGTTCATGTTCTGAGGTTTGTGTCCCTCTACGTATATTTCTTTCTTTCAAAGGCCAGATACTCAACCGATTTTCTCGTGATACGGCTTTCATGGACATTTTGCTCCTCATTCCTTTAACGATGGCAGTAATGGTAATTAGGAATTAATTCTCCTTTCTGAGCTCCCAAAACATGATGTGTATAGAATATATCTATGCGTATCTGAGGTCATCTTAAGAAGTATATTTAACTAATGTACTAGTGATTGACCTCCAGAAAAACTATTTTTTCAAACATAAAAAACATATAAAAGTGCTTATCAGATGTCCTAATGATTAACATCATTAATCATTTATCATTTATCATCATTTCATGCTCCACGATAATCACAACTGGGACCATTCGTTTATGAATAGAATAAGCTGACTTTGACTGCACAACAAAATCCTTTTCTATTTTATCATTGAGCAATTATATCAGATGTTTTTTTATTGTATAAGCGTCTTTAGATGACCTCAAATGACGGTTTAACAACGGATTATTTGATTGATTGGTTAGTTTTGATTGTCTCCCCACAGGATGGTTCTCCATGCATCATAGAACTGATGTACGTGTGGGGTGTAAATCAATGGTGTATTATACCGACAGTCCTCTATGCATTCTTCCTTTTGATCATCAGTCACGTTCTCTTGCCTGGTCTACGCGAGTGCAAGAGGATCGAAGCCAGCTGTGAATATATTCATTATCCATTCCTAATGCGTTTTAACCATTTCATAATAATATTATTATTCACAACTAATCGCGTTTCTGACAAGAGTGCTACGTAACAAGCTCGGTTTGCCGCAATAGGGTTTTATGATAATGTTCGGAGAATAAATTTAAGATCGCTAAACATATCTAAAATAATATAATGTCAAATAATTATGTCCTTTTCCCATCGTCTATAAAAAAAATATTGTCTTCCTTACAAATGTACTGTATACGTAGTTACACTATCCTATTATTGCAAGTAAAAATGTGATAAGCAAATAATACTATATACAAAACGTACGCTATACGTGTATTTTACAGTAAGAAGCCCCGTGTTCTCCGAACTCTCATCGATTATAGATGGGCTTTCGGTGATAAAGGCGATGAAAAAAGAAGGACAACATCTGGAAAAGGCCTATAGGTGTATAGATCGGCATTCTTCAGCTTGGTTTCACTACGTAGGTGCCAATCGAGCAGTGAGCGTCTGTGTCGATATTGTCTCAGGATTGTTTATATCAATGTCTGTGATGACAATTATAGCAACTTATGATAGTGGTTAGTATACAATAATTAACGAATTTTACGAACAGAAACTTAATTCCCCGTCATTTTTTTTTAAATAAATTAAATTCCATAACGCCTCGGATTTAAAAATTACAATTCTTAATTCTCTAACATTTTTCGACTGAATATTTCTCTGTTGTTCATAATTTTGTTTTAACGAGACAAGTGGTTCTCCATAGTTTAAGATGTATTTTTCCCCTATAATTAATATTTCTCCTGACAATATTTTTATATATTTCTACTGCATGTATAAAGAAAAACAGAGTGTGCAATCTGTGGGTCTTGCTCTTGTCTACCTTCCTGGCTTGCTGCTCCGAGCCGCCATTTGCTTTAACTACGGTGCTCAAGTGGAAACGATGGTAAATCCAAACAAGCCAACTACTTAGGGGGGGGGGGGGGGATAGCCAGCCTAGGCTCAGATTTGAGAAGAGTCCTTCCTAAACCGAGGGAAATCCTCTCGCTCCAAACCACAAAATCCAATTAGAATGCAGAATGTTTATACTTCAGGGCCAGGCAAGCCATTAGCGCAGTAGGCGTCCAATCACTGGCTTGTTATTCTTATCTTATCTCAGGGGCTCTGAGCCTAGACTGTAGGTGTGTTTCCGGTTTGTAGTGGCTGAAGACTATGTACAGGGAGTAACTGGGCTTCTTTTTTTTTAGGAACACAAATTTCAGGAACTAAAAAAATGTCTATTTTGTAGCAATAATAATAATGAATTTTTTATTTTGGCTAGAGAGTACAGGTATAAAACAAAAAATAGGTAGTACACGTCATATTACAACCTCTATAATGGTTGCTTTGGAAAAGAGAAATGTACTTTTAAGGGTTTCCTGGTTAGGATAGCTTGTAGTGTTTCTGCTTCATTTGGGCATAGCGTCATTCTGGACCGGACAGCGCACATCAACGCAATTACTTTTGTTTTTATTTTTTGTCAACAAAATCAAATAAAAGATACAACTTTTTAGGTTGGTGTAAGGGTTTTTAGGTAGGGGTGGGGGCAGTAAACCGGAAACACACCAATTTGTTTGGCCTTATACTCTTGCCCTTTCTATCATGCATGCTCGGGCCATAGCGACGGATGAGTCGGTGTAAGATGTCTTCATGCAAGTTCCGTATTGATAGGGTCGAATTTGTACATACAAAAAGTGTAGGACAGGACAGATAATATGACAGAGCTTGGGAATATAATCATATCTTTTGAATGAATAAAAGTTTGGATTGATTGATCGAATAAGATAGATAAACTAATTATGATTAAGGCCTAAAAACTGAATGATTAGTTGAAAGAGTATTCTTGAAGATTTGCATTCTAATATGTATCTGTATGTATGTATTGTCTGTATGTATATGTATATGTCTCTAACCTTTCAAGATGACATCGGTGGAGCGAATACAGCAATACTCCACGTTAGATCAAGAAGCCCCTGATCACGAGGAATTTATACCACCTCTGGACTGGCCCCGCGAGGGGAGCATTAGTTTCAAGAATGTTTCGTTAGTGTACAGGGGACAGAAACGCCCATCATTAGGACCACTTGATGTTGAAATAAATCCTGGTGAGAAGGTAAGTCGACCGTCTTTTGCGGAATATAGGAACGAACAATTACAATCATCTTATTAGCTTCATTATTGATGAATCAATACTGATGGAGCCCGCTGCATGAAAATCCTTACTTGCGATTTTCCTTCCTTAGCTACTTTTCCAGCCAAGCAGCTGGTAAGGAACCTTTAAAGAAGGAACTTAGTACACAGACAATGCTCAATTGTATTCCCAGAATTCGCTAGCAAAGCTAAGAAAAATAGCTTAGCAAGGAATATATTTAGTATAATTAGGATTTCTTATGCAGCAGACACTCTTCCATGTCTTCCAGTCGTTCTTTAAGATGTATTGACATATAGAAGATACATTTAAAGTACAATAACAAAGATTTGTCTAGATACAGTAAAGCAATTACAATAACTCACTCTGCTACAAAGAAAAGTAATTCGGTGGGATTGAATCTATGTTTGATTTCCATATTTGTGATGTGTTAGCCTACATCAAAATGAGTCATGAGTCGCAAAATTGATATTTGTCAAAGTGTTTTATTCACAAGATCTCCATGCAGGAATGTTCTCATGTTTGGGGTATCTAGCCCTTAACGTCGTTTGAATACGTGTTCCAAATTCCAAGACAATATGTTCAGTAATATGTTTGCGTTTCTAAGGTCATCCTATGGAGTATATTTAGGTACTCTACTAGTAAATGTCCACCCAGAAATATTGTCAACTTTCTGTTCAAACCTAAAATATAGAAATACCTTTTAGATTTCCTAATGTTAACATTGTTGGAATCCACTTTATCCCATCTTTTCAAATAATATATATCTCAGAAGCCATTTTTTCTACTTATGACTCATTTTCCTGTGGACACATCACATTAGTCATTCGGAATGTTTCGCCACGAATTACGATCTGTCAATATGGAGTATCGAAAGTCAGTTATCGCTGTAATTATACATACCGTAATAATATTTTAATTTAGTATATTATCCATGCATGTTATTAAGATAATTACTTGTATGTTTCAAGATTGGTGTTGTAGGAAGAACTGGTGCCGGGAAGTCTTCAATTTTCACCTGCCTATTACGAATGGTTGAATCGGATGGTAGCATGGTTATTGATGGAATCGATGTTCAAACCATTGGTCTTGCCGATTTACGAGGGCGCATTTCTGTAATCCCACAGGTGGTGCTACAGTTTCACCTATTGAATCCTACATGTTTAATTCATAGGTGGTGATTATTGTTATTTTACACCTATTGATAATAATGAAATATTATTATGTGCAGTTACCATTGTAACACTGAAAATACCTTTGTGTTCAAGGATCCGGTTTTATTCAGTCGTTCTTTAAGATACAATCTTGACCCGCTCGACGAGTTCAGAGATGAAAATCTGTGGGAAGTGCTAGACAAGGTGGGTTATTGACACAAGACTGATATCGACTAGACAGAATGTCACCAGTATATAATAAATTTAGGTACAATATGTCATATATTATACAGCTGTTGCTTGGCGTTGTTCTCAGCGAAGAATGTGCGTCCCTTCTAATCTAGCTTAATCTGTTCTGAAATGCATAATTTGTTCTCTATGAAATAGGTTGAATTGAAAGCCAAGGTGCTTGAACTACCAGGAAAGTTGGCGAGTGAAATGGGTGAAAGTGGAAATAATTTTAGCGTTGGTGAAAAGCAGCTGCTTTGCATGGCAAGGGCAGTGCTTGTGCAGAACAAAGTTGTTCTTGTTGATGAAGCAACTGCCAACGTGGATAATAGGTAATGAAAAAACTATATTATTTTAATCCTTACTAAAGATACGTATAATTATATTCTTTTCATTCTTACTAGACATTATACCCCCTGCTCATTTCCATCTCTCTGAATTTGTGTGTGCTGTTGTCCTGGGTTTAAACAACAGTGATCTAAAGCACTTGGTCGGCTCGGCGTCATGAGTGGCATGTAGTGGGTTCGAGCCCAGGCTCGGGTCAGTCAAAAAGCTAAAGCTATATTATATATAGGGTGGTTATTCGATTAAAATTTCATCTCGTTTCAGGACAGACAGTATCATCCAAGAGAGCCTGCGGGCGTACCTTAGCGACGCAACCGTTATAACAATTGCTCACCGGGTCAACACACTCGTTACATCAGACAGAATTATGGTTAGTCAGATCACAGATATCACGAATCATATACATGTATATGAATTAATGACTGACATTTATGGCCAGACACATACATGTATGTCAGATTATATTGATTAATAGCACGTATAGCCAATATCATTTGCATTATTTTACCATGTTATTGCGACAGACACTTTTCCTTGTGGATCTGATAGAGGGATCAAATGATCTATACTCCATTGTCCTTTTCTTGTCCAGCTCATCATAATTTTGTATCTATTATTGTACCCACAGGTCCTCGAGGGGGGTTCCATAAAAGAGTTCGATCGTCCCTATCAGTTACTGGAGAAAGAATCGAGCAAGTTTTATGAAATAGTTGCTGCGTCTGGTCCGGAATATCTGGAATACTTTAGAACTGAGTCAGATCGGCTATTGAAAGGAATAATTTCTACGAGATTATGAGTTTTACCATACCAACAATGGTCCATTGTGAATGTTGTATTAATAATTATGTTTCTATTCTTACATGGACAAATACATATGACACAAAAAAAAGAAGATTGTAATATGTTTGGTTACATGCATAATGGTAATTAAGTTTGAAAAAACCAAACGTCAATCATTCTACATCACGTGGTAATTAAAGTTTTTTATTTATAGGTCAGGCGGTGCATGGAAAACGTTAAATATATGTTTTTATTTAAAGTTTTGTAAACACTTTAATGTTAAATTTACTGACCCGATATAAATATACTTCAAACAAACTCCATATTTAATTTACAAGATCTCAGGAGACCTCAAATACCACTTCATACAATACAATTCTCATGAATGTGGCTATTCCAGTACCTCCAGGTTAGCTCTACAAAAATGTTAATTTTACCAGACGTGTGAAATTAGATCAATTGTGTGTTGCAACCACAAAATGTTTCAAATGATGTAGTTCACCTGTATTGGAAAGGGTGATATGAGAAACATGAATTATCCAATATCTTGCTTGTAATCATCAGGACCACACAAGCATGAAATAAAATGAATTGTGATATCGATATAATAATGCAGTGCATGACGTAATTTGGTATAATGAAATAAAGGAAAACAACGGCTGACCACACCAATACATTTTTTATTGTTCTAATAATGAATTTGTGATTTAATTTGAATGGTCCACCATATGATGAAGAATCAACAAAATACTTCTTCGTCTGTATATATATATTATACGATACGCGTGGAGCAACGGAAATATATCATTGACAGTGTTCCTGGCCCCAACGACACGCACTGATTATTAAGTAACCTAGAACAGAAATAAAAAAGGATTACATAAGTAGGTAATTTTGTTTCACTTGGAAGCACAACGCTAATGCTAGAGGTCACAACCGAGCGATTCCTCCTGCATTGTTGTTGTGGATGTTAGTTTCTAACCGTTGTTAAAAATTACCACAAATTATTTTCAAAACTTTGATTTTCGCACAGGCCTGCGTTAAATCTGAATGGGATGTTTTCATGTGACGTTGGTGATTTTCAAGAAGATAATACAGAATTCCCTCCTTATGAAATAGAATTTATTTATTCTAAATAATTCAGCATGTTTGTGGCATACTTGGTCGGAAATTTATCCATACTTTGATTATCGCCATTTCGACATGTTGACACATAATACAAAGTATTATAGAGTTCACACCAACATAATTATGGGAGGTTGGGATGTTCGGGTTCTCCTGCTGGCGGACCATTTATGCAAAGGTATCTTCATGTTTGTAGCCACGCGTGCTATTAATTCCATACTTATTGCCTTCCCGTTTCTTTCTCTCCTGCTGATACGCCAGTTCCTTCTTTCTCAAAATGCTTCGATTGTCGTGATACTACAACCAAACACACTAGTCATTATATGGTTAAATATGGGTTATTCAATACTATCCCTTTAGATATTTTCAGTATTTCAATTCAACCGAAAATGAATTTAGAATAACTAATAAATTTCAAATTTAACCAGGAAAGCTACAAAAAGAATGACTTGATATTTTAATACGTGAAGTATTGCCCTAGAATCGGCTATTTGTGATCAAAATGAAGCCTGCTACCTTTTTTCCCAGAAGTATCGTATACACCGCATTAAAGCCAAGCAGTATTGCGCCCATGCATCCGGCGCACCATCTGTCGACTAAGTTTGGAATTACGCTTTCCTCAGGCTCTTCTGGATGCAATTTGTAGACGATACCATTTTGTACTATTTGCAACACGAGGAAAATTTTGGAGAAAATTCCGTATGCGTCCTGAATGGGAAAAAAGGTGTCAAAATAATAAAGGCTTCCTGAATAGGCTTTGATGGTTTAGGCACTGTTGAAAGTAGTCTATTTATATACGGTATACCATTTCCCCCAATTTGACGACTTTTCAGCTCTGAGGGCCTTGTGACCATGGTAAAACTATTATTTTTGTTGTTTAATATTTTGTGGACATATAGCCTATATGCCCTAGTAGATAACCCGAAAGTTTGGAACCATTATCTCAATTGGTTTATTTTTTACAGGCAGAGGAATGTATAACTTCAAAATGGCAAAATTCTCGAAAATTAGACCTCAAAATATACACATATTATTGTCTTTTGACCTCTGAATATGACCTTTAGCAGTCACAATAAATTCTCTGTATTTTATATAATAGTTATTCCACTTATAAAGCTTATATTTATTCCATCAATATTATACAAGTATAGTGGATATTCCGAGCAAAATAATTCATTATTGATTAAATTTGATATTTGTAATTTTTTTTTGTTCAAACGTCGATAATTTAATTTCCTCGAAGGTGACAGATTGGTACTTGGCAGATTTGAAATCGTGAGATTCTGGAGATCTAAAATCAACCAAAACAAGATTGTATGAACCAAAACGCAAGGTGCGCCCTGCTCCTGCCCCAGACTAATAACCAAAAAGTTGAAGTAGCTGAATATATGATTATGAAGAGATCTCCCTCCAGCCCACTCCCTATGAAACATTGGTAATTCTACAAATTAAACTCATTAAGGATGCATTATAATTATATTATTTTCCCAGCACTTTGATGGTTAAAACGTAGGGTGACGCGACAAAAGCTACCCCAAATGACTTCCCTGTGCAATCTAAAATTACTTTATAGTCATTATTGTAATTAGTTTTTAAACATAATTATCAATGAATAATTACGAAAATTGATTGTACGAGTGACTTATTTCCAAAAATTGTCAGTTTCCCCCAAAAAATGGATTAGTTTGAAAGGCAGCGGATGTGTTTTAGATTAATGACAATAACAATATGATTAGCGAAGCCTGGTGTAACTCCCGAATTAAATCAATCGTGAGAGTTCCCGCCGATATTCCAGCATCTATAGATCTACGGCGGTCCCATCCAGTGGTCGGCCAGTGGTTCCGATAGTCCCCGCGTCAAACAACCCATTCTACATACTACTAGGCCCGTTGCATAATATGAGGTATGGCCGAATCTGTACGGGTCTCCACTCCCTGCCGCCTGTTGCAGGACATATCCTTAGTTTGCGTGTGTTGCCCGAGATAGCATAAGTATAAGAATGTGCTGCTCTAGGGCACGTCAGACCCGTACCCTTATTTCATTAATTATATATTATCTAAATCCAATGGGGGCATTAATGATAAGGATACGTTACAATACAATACCATATAAGTTCTCATAATCAGTACTTAACAAGGATACCTCATGCAACTTCCATTGCTTACATTCATAAGCCCTATAGCTTTACAGTTTTAGGGAATAAATTTGTTCTTTTGGTTAGGCCTACTTGGCAAAAAGGTTCAAATCTAGAAATTGAGCATGCATAGAAAATGTATTCATTAATAGTAATACTGTTACAATTGGTGGTAATGGTTAGATAACTCACCAGGCTTGTCGTGTAGGGCAGGTGAGGTACATCACTGGACACAGCAAATTGAAAGGCCACAGACGTAAGAAGCAAGGTCGCCGACAGACTTGTCCTATTGGCGAAGTTTTCAGTTTTCTCCACGTAGACCAACAATGCCAGCGCGGTGATTAGAAACTAAAATAATAAGACAAGAAAAGGGACATCAGGAACCAATATCTTAAAAACATACTTCCACAACAAAGACCCCTGACATGTCATATCATATCTGTTTCAATGAAATGCACCAATGTCATAAATCTTTATTCGGGAGACTTTATAATATTGTATAAGAACTTTTATTTCGGAGAATTCGGTCGAGAGAGAGAGAGCTATAAACGTGTCGGAGCATCGCTCCAACTTAATCCTTTTCTCTTTCAGATTCCAGTTCATCACTTTTTCCGCCTTATGTGCAGAAAGTTACTTCAATATTCAAAGACTCTTTAGGTACAAACAAGAAGTTGGAGAAATTAAGGATTACTGGAACAGAAACCTGATTAATCTTCCCGCCCTACGGGAGGATCACAAAGCCCTGGAGGACGACCCAGTCAGGTCAGACTGATTATTGTATCGATTAGCTCTAAGTTAACTGTTTTGAAGTTAACTGTATTTGAACGAACTGTTTGAAGCTGAGCACCATAAGCAGTAAGAATAATCCTGAACAATTCAAGAACTTTATTCTGTGTGGATTAACGCCAAACAAGTTCCAATACAAAAGGATTAATGTACTTCATCAAATTGTGACCGAAATAAGTGACTACTAGCTATAGGATACTCAGTGGCACCATCTGGTGTTAATAGTGGACATCTTCGTTCAGAGCACTGGATTAAGAAAGAGTCCTACAACTAAGATACAGCAGGCACTAACGCTGCCTCACACTAGGTAGCAGCACCCCAGTCCACGCCAGACACAGGATAGAGAAGAAGAATTAAGACAGTAATAGTTTCAACGACTATAAGGATATCTGGCAAACATGAGGTCGATAGCCCTACTCATACCTAAGACATATGATAATCTAAAGAACTGTGTCAGAACATTGGCAGAGAAGTTTGAAAAGTTAATTGAGACCCTAGAAATGATTGAAAATGAACAATTAGAGGAAACCTGTACCGAGGGTATTTCTGAGATCAAGAAGGAAAGTGATCACAAAATCCTGTTAGTGGGCAATTAGAGCCTTCGTTTATTGTCCTCGCTGGCCCTCTATGCCTGACGGGAACCATGAGCCTTGGCCTCCGGCCTCGGCTCATATGGTTCCCGTCAGGCATAGAGGGCCAGCGAGGACAATAAACGAAGGCTCTAATGGCTTTAGTACCCGTTGGTTGGGCTGTTATTATCAACTACTTCCATTACTATCACTTCTCCTGAACCTCCAACATTGTCAGAAAGCATTTACTTACAGTTTAGTTAAGTTGCATTCTTCTCTAACCTTACCACTGACCTAGTGTTGATGGGGACCGTCCAGTCCCTATAACTAGGGATGGGTTATGGTTATACACAGGCAGAAGCAGGGTTTCTGTTTGTTGCATAAAATGCCACAGATCGAGGGAAACCTGGGTTTATGTAGTGTTTTCATAGTAGTTTTCCCCTCATGTAACCTTTTTTAAAAAATGAAAAATTATTGGAATATTTGGTTGGTATCTCCCCAGGTTAGTGGGAATGACCTGTCCCCAGTCCCTGCCAGCTGGGGCACAACCCACACACCTTGACCTATATGCCATATATGGCAAGCCCTGACCTATATAGGGCTTACGGGACGTTCTCTAGGCATAGAGGCCAGTCGGAAGCCAGTCCAGTGGCCACTACCGGTCCCACTGGCCCTCTGTGCGTCTATAATGGGCCACCTCAGACCAACCAACGGGTACTAAATTATGATAGATCCACTGGAGGCTTTCTGGAAAAACAACTCGCAGAGGTAAACAATGAGGAGGCAGTCAAAAAGGAATTTGAAAGACCCGAAAAAAACAAAGATGAAGAGATTTGCAAAGAGGAACTCCAAAAGCTGGAAGAGAAGGTGGACAGTAAATCGTTATCACTGAGTGTGCTATTCTCAGCTGTCACATGGGAAGACAGATCCCGCCTAGGGATTGGATAACAAGGATGAGGAACTTTCCCTTGATAATTAAGGGTTCAAGAGATCTAGTTGATATTTTCAGTACTCAAATCGTTAAAATGAAACAAAAATGAAAATATTCTTGAAAAGTTCACATAATCTATGAGATGTATCAGCATTGTATGTTCAATATAGAAAACAAGGAAACTCACAAACAAGAAATAAGCATTTAAAAGAGAGAGAAAAAAGAAGTTATTCCATCATTAAATGATGAGTTAGATCCAATTGTGGGACGTATGCCTTTAAACCAGGTGAATATATGGGTATGACTGTGACTTTTATGATACCAAAATTAATGAAAAACTTGAGAACATAATACTTGTACATTAGCATTGTATGGTAAAGTTTTTAAAAGGATATTACTGTGTGGTTACCTAGAGTCTTCTTTAACTACAATGATTTAGCAATGTATATGCCCAGATGGCAGGTGTACTTGAATAAAGGTGGTTTTTAAAAAAAAAGAAGAACCTTATTTCGGGATCAGAAGTCTCTTCTATATACATAGCTTTACACTTATACTAGATACATATATAATACATGTACATACACTTATAAATTATGTAGCCTATACATGCATGTTAGGTTAATAGTTTGGGATAAATCAGTCACATATTTTGAATAAAATTGCAATTTTGAGAATATCAGAGTATATTTGAAATTAAGGAAAAGTAAAAACAAATTCTAATATAAATAAATGACTTGAAAACTTCAGCATCATTTTGGATGATATGGAAAATTGTATATGGGTCAGATTTTCAGAAAATGTACAATACAGCTTCACCAATTCTTTGCAATAAACCGAATTTCAGACGAAAATAAAGTTCCAAATACAGTTCAACCTGAGCAAACAGATTGATAGCATCAATGCAATGCCGAATATACTCGAATATACCTAGTATTGACCAAATTGCAGGCTAATTTAGAAGAATTTACTAAATGTGTGTAGCTGCCAATTGTACATGTTTTGAAAGTCTGACCCATATTGAAATTGTACACAATTTGTGACGCCTTAATTGACCACGAAATGACTGGCATTTTGGCCATTGACACATGCATGCCCCACCTGTATTAGAAGGCAGTTGATGAAGTAGTAGGCAGGTCGTCTGGCAACACTACAAGTGTAAGCAATACGGGCACTCCTCGAATACTTGTCGACGGAATGTGGGTTCGCCTCTAGCTGTCGCACATGGACATGTTCATAAAGGGTAAATTCATTGACATCATTGAAGGTTTCCAAAGTGACGGTCGACAGCGTCTCGCGGTCCGGTATGAGTGTCACTTCCCCAGCGGGACGTTCGCATGATACGAGAACGGTCAACCCCTGGAAAAGATGTTTTGAATATTCACTGTGAACAAAGTTTTTAATTTCAATCTGCACGAAAATATACATATTGACATAATTGGGCGTATATTGTATGTCTATAGAATTCATGAATATTGCTGTTGTTTATCATTCAGAATAATAATTTTCATTCTGTTTGTCATAAGTATAACTCTTGTAAAATATGATATTCCATTCACTGTATATAAATGTATCCACTGTACATATAATTTTTATATCCACTGTATCTATTTTATCGACTGTATGCTGAAAGATACACGTAGCTGTAGGTATACAATGGTGTATACATGGTCATATATGATGTCAATCTACCTGGATATCAACTGGGAAGTCAGCCAGTTCCAAAGTTTCCTTGAATTGCCCTCGGACACGCATCCGAGAGTAAAGTGTGGGTAGGTCTCCTTCCACAACAGGCGCTTTCCCCTCAAACCAACATTTCGTATCGTCTGCCTCGCCGTAGGCATTGATCAGTACCACTCTGGGTTGCCAGACTTTTTCGAAGTCCAGGTGGTCAATATCCTTTACAAGGATTTAAGAACAATTCCATGATGAAGTGTAAAGGAAATAAATTGACAGTTAATAACAAATCCAGGATGATGTGTACAAAAGCTAAAGATTTCTTAACATTGGTGAATACTGGGATATTTTAATCAAGAAATTATAATTACCATCAAAGGTATAATAATACGACTATATTGAATATAGAATAAAGTGAATGTAAGTATTTCTCAATCCCCGCCCCGCCTCCCCCCTCCGCACCACCCTCCCCCTTCTACACCACCCCCTCCCACACACACACACCTACCCACGCCCAACTCACCACCTTGATTAAATTGATTTTGAAACCTATAATACGTTCAGTTCGTCCATATAATATAACAGATTGCACTTACTGCTTGCGACACGCCCCGAAGTCTTGGTTCTTTCCACTTTGCCTGAACAAATAATTCGGCGTGAAATATTCCTGATTTTGTGATGACGTCCACTATACGCAGGAATGCAATATGGATTTCAACCTCGACCTGAAAACAATGTAAATCTTGAAATTGCAGGGATGCGGTATAGACTCAGTCAATGACGAAAACGATATTAATTGTCCACTATATACTCAAGAAAATTGTTAGGCGGGACTGAAAATGACGGAGAGATCCCCTCCAATAGCAATCATTGGTTGTAATAACATTTTTCAAATTCAAATTCAAAGACATTCTTTACCTTATCATATCTGCGAACTAACTCGGCAGCTATATTCAATTTGATTATCAAATTCAAATTCAATGACATTCTTTACCTTATCCTCTCTGCGAATTAACTCGGCAGCCGTCGACCCGCCGAATGAATCACATATGCCTTTAAGATATTCCTGATTCTGGCGGAATTCATCCTTCAAATTAGATACCAGACTATTCAGATCATCTAATGCCTTTGTCTGGATTTCTATTCGTTTAACCTTCTTCTCCTTTCTTGGAAAATCCTGGTCATTCTGAAATTGACGAATGGGCATTTTCCCTTTACCATGGGACCATGTGTAGTGGAAACATTATATATGTATAAGTTTGTGTACGTGATATCATCGCTATTATGTGTAGATAGAAGATCAGCAATAGTTATCCAACAATCCGGAAGAATATTTGCAAAGAAGTAAATCTGAGCAGTTTAATCACCCGAGACAATATCTATAATTTGATGGATTTTAAATGATATATCTTAGATAAGAAATAATTCAAATATAAATGACAAGTGTTGCAGAACACCGCTCTGCTCCATGTAACAACAGTAGAGAATATGGCGTTATTCAGGAGTAGGCGTAGATGGAAGGCCTTGCTGAAGCAATAAGTTGCTCTAAAAGACCCTATTGTGAACGGTTATAAGAACTGTACATGCATACAGTGGGCCAGATTTTCAGTAAATGTACAATTGGCAGCTGTACACATTTAGTAAATTCTGCTAAATTAGGCAGCAATTTGGCCAATATTAGGTAAATTCGAGTATATTTGGCATTGCATTGATTCTAGCAATCTGTTCGGTGAGGTCAACTGTATTTTGAACTTTATTTTTGTCTGAAATTCGGGTCATTTGAGAGAATTAGTGAAGGAGAATGGTACATTTTCTGAAAATCTGACCCATGTGCACGAAACATCCGGAGGCAAACCATTTATGCGTGGCGTAAACAGGATTATTCCAGGACACATTCCTAAATATTGTGCTTATTATATATGCGCATTCAACTTGAGAGGTGCGGTAAATGATAGGATGCGATAAAACTATTTTTTTCCTTCGTGTACTATAACAATTCGAATTGGTTTTTCGTTTAGCTTTTAGATACTTCATGACGATTCAAAACCCAAAGCAAAGGTTCCTATTGCAAAATGTTTCTATGCTAGGGGCATAGAATGAATAGTGAATGGAACTCGATACTAGTAATTGAATATTTATTGAAGTCGATTGCTACGCAATCTCCTTTAATAAAATATTCAATTACCAACTCGTTTCATTCTATCTATGTATTGATTGAAGATTGCGTGTAACTATTAACGAGATCATAAATTCATTTGAGAAAATTCCGTATATAGGCTCATGTCTCACGATTTCTTTGATTAAATATGCCCCAGAATAAAAAAAACCAATGGAACTCGGTGAAACTAGTAGTAGGTGAATATAATATTGGACGAGATTAAAAATTTCAATTAATAGTCAATTACTAGCAACGAGTTCCAATCTGTCGGTGATCTGTTCGCATTTATCAATCAAAATAATTGCATACAAATGGCCTGCGCCATATGTCTTAAACGAACGCATACACACACAAAAAACTACAACAAAAGTTATAAGTTACCGCGCCAAACCCGTTCTCTTCAAGTGGAGTAAATCCTGCAAATGGCGGTTCCTGCATATTGGTTGTACCTTGGTCCTAATTCCAAATGAAACCTGTCACTTTAAATATTGGCGGAAGACTGCTTAAACGATTGGACATCTCATAATTTTATAGCTTCCCAACCCCACAATTGCTTAGATACCTTGCTCGTTAACATTCTATATGTATAGATATACAAGCAGCTGTGAGTGCAATGACAGGATATGATGTTATTACTCATTATTTGCATGCATGAATAGAGAATGGCATACGTTGAGAGGTACAAAAGTATCTAGGGCTTTGAAAGATCAAATGGTATTCCTCAAGTTATACACACAAAGCCAAAGGAACCCATAAACCTAAAGTGTGCTCTAATGTGATATGTAGGCCATATAGATAGTTTGCTGTATATGGGCCAGGTCGTCCAGAAATGTACAATTACCAGCTCTACACACTTTGTAAATTCTGGAAATTAGGCAGAAAATGGATAATATTAGGTATATTTCGTATTAAGTTGATTCGGAAAATTTGTTTGGTTATGTTGAATTACATTTTGGGGATAGTTTTTTGCCTTAAACATGAGTAGGTCATTTGAGAAGATTAGTGAAGGGGAATTGTATATTTTCTGACGACTTCACCCATAATACGAATCTTTATAGTGCTTAACGACTCGGTTAATTGGATATCGTGTTTGTTGTATGTGATATTGTAACTATATCAGAAATAACAGTAAAGGCTAAGTTGGATTCATCATGCAGGCACTTTAATGATTCCTTGTTTCCGATTAAGCAACTGTTCCTTGTATATTAGTCTACTTAATATCCAGGTCTGCTATGTTTCATACAATGTTCTACATATTAACTTTAAGATATGATATTCTCATCAATGGTACCACTTCAGTCACAGTATTTCCATAGAACGTCATGAATACAATAAAGTCATTACAAGAGCTTTCCGGAAATGTATGGATTAATGGTCTGAGATATCACCTCACGGGTCTTTTTGCCATTCAAAGCACCCATTATCATTCTTTTTCATACTTATTCCTATGTCCGTGTTTTTATGTGCGATCTAATATCTTTGTTCGTTTTCAGTAGAATCCTTAAACTCCTTGATTTATTTCTCAGATCAAATATTGTTTCTCGGTTCTTTTCCTCCAAGAGTGAACAAACATGGCCATCAAACCTTTGGAGGTATTTCTGTTAAATAAAAAGGAATATTTAGAAGGGAAAAGAAAAGAATAAGGATCCTGCATCATCAATATTTTTAGCTTTTTTTTTATAACATGGACGTAATCTTAGATTTGAAACAAGAGATAACAATGTCTAATCTTGGTACCTTCTTAAAAGTTTAATCTAGTCACATTCAAGGAATTCCTAGCAGCAAATGCCAATCAATTTGGTCCCAACAAAGCTGCAATCTAAAATTGTTCACCATTACATAAGAACCGCAGATCCTAACCAAACGAACTTGCAAGTATACTTACATGTGTAATTGTGCGTTTTATAATTACTATTGCTTATCGGGTTTAATTGATAGAGACCATCGCTGATTATATAGAAATTCGAATATCGCTAATTTATACTGATTATAACCTTCCTCAAGATCTATGACTGATGTTAATAAAACCACCACCTGATGAAGCCCAAACCACAGGGCGAAAGCTTGTGTTAAATAAAATAACAACCACAACATCTCGGGTTTATTCCTACCCCCGACCACGACCACCAACTCCCACACCGGCTTTACCGATATACCACGATCATCCCCCTCCCCACTTACTTGTTAATAAAAGTTTTCCTTCTAGGTTTTATAACGGGAAACACAATGCTAGAAAATATGATATTTCTTTGTATTCTGTTAGGCCTAAATCTAATCTATAGGCCTAGCGCTGAATCAAAACTAATCCTGTCTGAAAATTGTCAGGGACTATTTTTTTCATGTTTGCAAGAGAAACGCAATCAGATGGAGAAACTACATGATTATAAGAATTATAAAATAAAAATTTATGTTAGTTTCTGTTTCAATTCAGGGGTGTAATAAATACAGAACATGCTGATGGGGAGGGCGGGAATGGTGTTACCCACCTCAATTTAGGCAGAAGGACCTTGGGCCTACGCTATGCTTCGGCCCTCGGTCCCTCCACCTATATAATTATAAATCCTCAGTGGATAACACCATCCCCGCCCGCCTCATCTACAGTCATCTAGACTGGAGGCAGAATTTCAAAAGGGGCTTAGAAATCACTTTAGGAGGTACGGAATGTTAGAGGGTGGCATCCACCCTGGATTGGCAGCCTGACCATCACTGATTAAATTCATGGTGGATGCCACTTGCGCTAACCTATATTTGCCAAGAAAATCCAAGATGGCCACCAATTTTTCTGACTTTTTAAGTTTTTTTGCCGATAACTCTGAGGATAATGCATTTACATCTTAGGTTAAATAAAAGCATGTGTAGGGCACATAATTATCTATTGATTGATACCAGCCACTTGATTCTGCATGCAGTAGTTTTTGTATAATCACCTTTTGAAAAATGAGATCATTTTGCGCTTTTGTGACGAAATGAAGTAGGCCTCTTTTTTGTGAAGCACAGTCAAGTTTCTGTTAGAGATAGGGTGCATTAAGGTAAAGCGAACCATTTCGTCTTCATCTTGAATTCTCATTATAAAAAAAATAGCAACAAACCATTCAAACTTCAAATGAACATTAGAGTGGGTCAGCTTCCTATGGCACATGAATTAATTATATTACTATGCATATTAATACCAATAGTCTCCATGGAAATATCGTGTAGAGTTGGTTCGCTTTACCTGACATTTCATATAAAGCGAACCACCACTTAAGATAAACCGAACCAAGTGGTTTGCTTTACCTGATATGAGAAAAGATATATAATAAGTTAGGCCATCACTCCCCCCAAACATCTCTACCCTCACCCACATCTACCCCAACATATCTCCCCTTCCCCCTACCACACTCCCACACACCCCTCCCCCTCACTTCCCTAACCCATACCCATTCACTTACTTTCACCCCTGTAATCTCTAACCCCCCTCCCCTCCCCCCCCCCCCATTAACTTCACTTCTACCCCCGCACACCTCTAGCCCCAGTTACCTCTACCCCTGCACACCTCTACCCCCAGTTACGTTTACCCCCACACAACTCTACCCCAGTTACCTCTACCCCCACACACCTTTACCCCCAGTTACCTCTACCCCCACACACCTTTACCCCAGTTTCATCTACCCCAACACACCTCCACCCCAGTCACCTCTACCCCCACACACCTTTACCCCCAGTTACCTCCACCCCCATACACCTTTACCCCCAGTCACCTCCTACTCCCACACACATCTACCCCCAGTTATCTCTACCCCCACACATATCTACCCCCAGTTATCTCTACCCCCACACACATCTACCCCCAGTTATCTCTACCCCCACACACCTCTACCCCCACACCACACACATCTACCTCCAGGTATCTCTACCCCCACACACTTCCACCCCCAGTAACCTCTACCCCCACACACCTCCACCCCCAGTTATCTCTACCCCCACACACCTCCACCCCCAGTTATCTCTACCCCCACACACATCTACCCCCAGTTACCTCTACCCCCCACATACCTTTACCCCAGATACATCTACCCCCACACACCTTTAACCCCAGATACATCTACCCCGACACACCTTTACCCTCAGTTACCTCTACCCCCACACACATCTACCCCCTGTTACCTCTACCCCCACACACCTTTACCCCAGTTACCTCTACCCCCACACATATCTACCCCCAGTTATCTTTACTCCCACACACATCTACCCCCAGTTATCTCTACCCCCACACATATCTACCCCCAGTTATCTCTAGCCCCACACACATCTACCCCCAGTTATCTCTACCCCCACACACCTCTACCCCCACACCACACACATCTACCTCCAGGTATCTCTACCCCCACACACTTCCACCCCCAGTAACCTCTACCCCCACACACTTTCCCCCCCAGTTACCTCTACCCCCCCCCCCCCCACACACACACACATCTACCCCCAGTTACCTCTACCCCCACACACCTATACCCCTAGTTACCTCTACCCCCCACACACCTTTAACCCCAGATACATCTACCCTGACACACCTTTACCCTCAGTTACCTCTACCCCCACACACCTTTACCCCAGTTACCTCTACCCCCACACACATTTACCCCCAGTTATCTCTACTCCCACACACATCTACCCCCAGTTATCTCTACCGCCACACATATCTACCCCCAGTTATCTCTAACCCCACACACATCTACCCCCAGTTATCTCTACCCCTACACACCTTTACTCCCAGTTACCTCTACCCCCACACACACATCTACCCCCAGTTACCTCTACCCCCACACACTTCCACCCCCAGTTACCTCTACCCCAGTGACCTCTACCCCCAGTTACCTCTAGCCCCACACACATCTACCCCCAGTTATCTCTACCCCCACACACCTCTACCCCCAGTTACCTCTACCCCCACACACACACATCTACCCCAGGTACCTCTACCCCCACACACTTCCACCCCCAGTAACCTCTACCCCCACACACTTTCACCCCCAGTTACCTCTACCCCCACACACCTTTACCCCTAGTTACCTCTACCCCCACACACATCTATCCCCAGTTATCTCTACCCCCCACATACCTTTACCCCAGATACATCTACCCCCACACACCTTTAACCCCAGATACATCTACCCCGACACACCTTTACCCTCAGTTACCTCTACCCCCACACACATCTACCCCCTGTCACCTCTACCCCCACACACCTTTACCCCTAGTTACCTCTACCCCCACACACATCTATCCCCAGTTATCTCTACCCCTCACATACCTTTACCCCAGATACATCTACCCCCACACACCTTTAACCCCAGATACATCTACCCCGACACACCTTTACCCTCAGTTACCTCTACCCCCACACACATCTACCCCCTGTCACCTCTACCCCCACACACCTTTACCCCTAGTTACCTCTACCCCCACACACATCTATCCCCAGTTATCTCTACCCCCCACATACCTTTACCCCAGACACATCTACCCCCACACACCTTTAACCCCAGATACATCTACCCCGACACACCTTTACCCCCTGTCACCTCTACCCCCACACACCTTTACCCCAGTTACCTCTACCCCCACACATATCTACCCCCAGTTATCTCTACTCCCACACACATCTACCCCCACACATATCTATCCCCAGTTATCTCTAGCCCCACACACATCTACCCCCAGTTATCTCTACCCCCACACACCTCTACCCCCAGTTACCTCTACCCCCACACACACATCTACCCCCAGGTACCTCTACCCCCACACACTTCCACCCCCAGTAACCTCTACCCCCACACACTTTCACCCCCAGTTACCTCTACCCCCACACACCTTTACCCCTAGTTACCTCTACCCCCACACACATCTATCCCCAGTTATCTCTACCCCCCACATACCTTTACCCCAGATACATCTTCCCCCACACACCTTTAACCCCAGATACATCTACCCCGACACACCTTTACCCTCAGTTACCTCTACCCCCACACACATCTACCCCCTGTCACCTCTACCCCCACACACCTTTACCCCAGTTACCTCTACCCCCACACATCTATCCCCAGTTACCCCTACCCCCAGTGACCTCTACCCCCCACACATCTACCCCCAGTTACCTCTACCCCCACACACACATCTACCCCCAGGTACCTCTACCCCCACACACTTCTACCCCCAGGTACCTCTACCCCCACACACTTCCACCCCCAGTTACCTCTAACCCCCCACATCTATCCCCAGTTACCCCTACCCCCAGTGACCTCTACCCCCACACACATCTACCCCCAGTTATCTCTACCCCCACACATATCTACCCCCAGTTACCTCTACCCCCACACATATCTACCCCCAGTTATCTCTACCCCAACACACCTTTACTCCCAGTACCCTCTACCCTAAAACACCTTTTCTCCCAGTCACCTCTACCCCCACACACCTTTACCCCCAGTTACCTCTAACCCCACACACCTCTACCCCCGGTTTCCTCTACCCCCAACACACCTTCACACCCAGTTACCTCTACCCCCTCACACATCTACCCCCAGTTACCTCTACCCCCACACATCTACCCCTAGTTACCTCTACCCCCCCCCCACCCACACACACACACACATCTACCCCCAATTACCTCTACCTCCCCACACATCTACCCCCCGTTACCTCTACCCCCCACCAAAAATAATCGAGCAGTGAGCGCTTCGTTTTACCACGTGGCAACGACCCGTGCGGGTAGCCGCGCCTATGGAAAGGGCTCAATAGAAATGCATGTGAGCGATTATTTGCCGCGTGCCGCGCCCGGCATGAAAAACCGCATCTATGGAAAGGCAGCTAAACCCAAGTTACCGCTACCCCCCATCCCCCACACATCTACCCCAAGTTACCTCTACCCCCACACACCTTACTCCCAGTTATATACCTCTATCCCCACACACCTTCACCCCCAGTTGCCTCTACCCCGACACACCTTTACCCCCAGTTATCTCTACCCCACACACATCTACCCCCAGTTACTTCTACCACCGCACACCCCTACCTGCAGTTACCTCTACCCCCCACTTGGAGAGGCATGTCCTAATCTCTTGTTTGTATTCACAATTCAGCGAGGTGATTGCTTAAATCACAACTGGTGACATTTGAAATATGAGGAATATTAATTTGGGTACGGTATTCAAATGTAGCCTGTGAAACCAGCACTGTTCCAAGTCTCCCTTGTCTCCCTGCTGACCAAAAGTAGGGCCGCAGATGCTGAAACCAAAATCATTTTCTGGCCATATTTTAAGGCTGAGCTGATGGCCTATTACGCCTGTCAGATCTATTTTCCATTTTGTATAAGCCCCATTTTCCAAATCCCGCAGGTTTTCAATTTGCAATCCTGTTTTATTATATGCAATCCCTACCTGGAATAATTAAATCTGGCTCTGAATCCCTTTCAAGAATCCCGTAGACCCTTAATTTTTAATCCTGAATCCCGATTTAAAATAGGCCCCAATCCCGATTCCCAAAAAGGTATTCCCTACCCTGTATGTTTAGGCCTAGGCGTATATATATGGATGATAAATCTTAGAACAATCTATTAGGTGGCACAGCATTACTAATGCACACAATAAAGTGTGGAGAATGAAAATGAATAGGTTGGGGATAGGTTTTTATGATAAAACATGTTGTTTCAGGTAAAGCGAACCAGTGGTTCACTTTACCTTACACTACATGGTTCGGTTTATATGAACTGTCAGGAAAAGCGAACCAATGACATTTCAATGACCTTGAAGTCACTTGCAAGGGGTTATCCATTTTTTCAATGAGGAAATCATAATACACTATGATTTGTGATGTTTTGCGTAAAAATTGTTTCCACATGTTCTACATAGATTTGGAATGATCGATGATTCTGTATATAGACAAAAAAATGTTGACCTTCAGATGAAAACCCAAAAAAATAGATAGTTTGTACTTCCCGCCAAGCTCCCATGTGAGCAAATTCTCCGTGACACCTAGAAAGATTGCTGAAATTATCTCCAATTTATTCTCTTTTAAACAATAGATGGCTCTTTATCCTGTGGTCCAATCTACTGAGTTTGCACGGAGGTTTAAGTTGGTTGGTTCGGTTTACCTGATGGTTCGGTTTACCTGAAGGCACCCTAGACTAAATGATTGTTAGAATATGAAATGCACTTTGAAATGACACATTGTGGCCTACATGTCTCTATAACTAAAATTGATTTTTTTATGAATTTGTAGCAATTAAAAGGATATTCCCATTATTGGTTAAATTCAAAACCCTCCTACATTCAAGTGTCTGTAGCTTGGATTTTGGGTTTCAAGTCACCCATCTATTGTTCCTCATGTAAAAATGGATGTATTGTCATAAAATGTATCAGAAAAACTTTTAAATTTAAAGTGACACTTCTCACTCGATAGATAATTATGTGCCCTACACATGGTTTCATTTAACCTAAGATGTAAATGCATTATCCTCAGAGTTATTGACAAAAAAACTTAAAAAGTAAGAAAAATTGGCAGCCATCTTGGATTTTCTTGGCAAATATAGGTCAGCGCAAGTGGCATTCACCATGAATTTAATCAGTGATGGTCAGGCTACCAATCCAGGGTGGATGCCACCCTCTAACATTCTAGGCCTATACCGGTATATCATATTCTCAGGATATTTGCAGACCACCTCTGTGTATTATCCTCAATCAAATGTGATCTAACCGAAAAACAAAAGGTAAAAATGTATTTCAACTTATATAGCATAAGATTCAATCCAATGAAGGCTAGAATTCGTTAATTGAAACGTTTCGTGAGAATCGGCCAAACATGGATTAAAATTAATCTACCAACGACTTTCCATACCACCACCAACGTTGTGCCTACTCATGATGTCCCATGCTATGACGCACAGAGCCAGTGTCATGTACAGGCTCCCCATTGGTTGATGGGGAGGTGTGTCACAACAAAGATAGTTCTTGAGAAAAGTCGTAGAGGGCATGGCAGTATGAGGCCACACGCACCATAGAGCCACACAGTGAGCTCACTGGCCCGCCCTCTAGTATTGAAGTAGGTCAACTCAATAAATGTTGGCGAGCGTGGGTAAATCTGTCATTTCGTCAGCAACTCTCAACAAAGATAGTCGGGATAGAAACTAGAATTCCAGTCGGCAGCATGGCAGAAAACAACCCCGATTTCACCCCTTTCCCTCATTTTGCTACCAAAGCAATCCACGTTGGATCAGAGCCTGAACAATGGAGATCTCACGGTGTTGTGCCTCAAATTTCACTTGCTACAACCTTCAAACAAGAATCACCCGGCCAACTTATTAATGTAAGTGTGTACATTTTTGTGGGTTAGCCATGGCAAGCCGTCGGCGTACATTTACTCCTGAATTGTGGACATCAAAAAATAATTTTAGATATCGGCAATTCCATTTAACATACAGTATCGGGACCGTATCCAAAAACTCAAATTGAATTTTAGATAAGAAAACGACGTGACATTATATATCCAAAATGAGAATTCACATCATTCATGGCCACTTGGCCTAGCCCTAGGGCTAGGCTAGAATGATGTAATAATTTCCATACTCGCGATGCGCTACCGTAGCCTACTGTCTATAACCGCGTCATGTTTTAACCTGTCGTTACATCATATTCCCTTTAAAACGTTAACTAATGTCTGTTTCATTGTTTGTGGCTAAAACCGATCAGTGTTCCTGTTATAACACATGTTGGAGGCAGCATAACAATAATAAGAGGGAGTGGCATTTATGAGCTAGCCATTCATCCAGTCGGTTACTTAACTATATATTGCGGGTTCCCCTATAGGCGCTTATATAATTAGGCCCTATGTATGAAATATTACTTTCTTATCTCTTCCAACTACTTATGCCATAATACGCTAGACCTAGTATCTTAATTTAATTGTCAATTTGTAATTAGGATCGCGCATAGGCCATATGCCATGGCTGGCATAATTGCCATAAATTAAAATTAAAACATTCTTATTAATTTTATTACTGGTCTATAGGCCTATTATAGCCTACTTGTTGACAATGTTGTGAATGATAGTCGACTATTTCAAAGCATTAAGTTTGGAAGACAGCCAACGTATGTTTCAGTTTGTGTGCCTTTATAATTTATTTGCCATATAATATGTGATCGGACACAAGTCATGCAGATCATGATATGCGTTACTGTCCGTCAATAATAATATAGGTTCCTCTCTGTTGGTTTCATAACTTGTCGTCCATATTGTAAGAAATTACCTTGTTTATATATATCCGTTTTGCATATTTACCACCGCCCATAAAAAGGCCACTGTTATTAATATCATAATGGACGGTGCGCACATGTCACGCCCTGTAAAATGTTATGTTAACACCAGGGAGGTGACTAAATGACCTATAGGGCTACCCAGTGTATGCTCGTTGCATGATGGTTGTATTATGATGATGAACTTAAAAGTACCCGTACGGTAAAGCCGAACGGGGGTACATTGTTTATGTGTGTGAATATGGCCTACCCAGATGCCCTGCATGGTTAAAAGACGAATCAAGGAGTGTGGCCCGTGTCGCACACCTCTATCTTTGCCTGACTCAAAGATAAAACTTTTAAAACCAGTCAACTAATAGGTCTTTTTTTTAGTGTTCCCTCTCCACACTGTAATAACAACTCATTTTTGTATTCCTGATGGTAATTGAGCTCTCTAAACAAGTCCACACCTTAGTTTAACATTCCTGGAAGAGAAAGAGAAAGCTTTTGATATTGTGTGTGTGTGTGTGGGGGGGGGGGTTAATGTTTTAAGTCAATTTAAGCAAATTAGAGGCCGCCATGTCAAAATCCAAATCTGCATGGTCATGACCACACTTGTGGAATTTGGGAGGAACCTGGGATTGACTGAGAGAACTGCTGCAAGTCATTGGATCCATCAACCATGACCAAGCAGCCCCAAAATTGATATATGAGTATGACTCATAATATTATATGCTGTGGTATCTTTGACTCCACTCCCAGTAAGTGACATTGCAGTTTTGTTTAGTGTTCTTTGTATAATCAGCTAATTTCCGTCTTAAAATGAAATTTTCTATTTTGTGGTCTATTCATTCCCTGCCTACCCTGCCTTCCCCCTATCTGCCAAAATCCTACTTTTTTCAACATGGCATATCTCCTGCAACTTAAGGAATCCTCAATAAATTTGAAAATGGTAGGACTGCACAGGATACTATCTTTTGCCCCTGTAGATGAGCAGCAACAATATATCAAATATTCAAGAGAAAAAACATGAATTCACCAAAAACTCCAGAAGTTCATGAAAATACACTTTTTTCTTCGTTTTCTTTTTGCCCCTGTAGATGAATAGCAACAATATATCAAATATTCAAGAGAAAAAACATGAATTCACCAAATACTCCAGAAGTTCATGAAAATACACTTTTTTCTTCGTTTTCTTTTTTCAAATCTTAAAGCATTCAAAGTAAAAGAAATCTAGAAAAATATTACTCGGTCAATTTAGTTGGGAATGCAACTTTAAATCCTGGGATGATATTTTTCCCTTCCGATCTTGAAGCTTCCATGCGGAATATCCTGAGGAAGCGCCTATAAATTTCGTACCTCCTTCTTTTACTAACATTTCATCACGTGATTGATTTTTCGTATGCTTAAAACTTTTTATATCTTTCTGTGACACCTCTCTTAATAAACTCAGCGTGGAGTTCACTTAATTAATATGTTGCTAGAGGGAATACACTTTTGCCGGTTTATACAAATTTAAGCTACACGTTCAACCATCTATATTTTTGTCATTTGGTCCTTTTTGAACTCAACTCAGTGCATATTCTATAGTGCATCTATTCTCGTTCCTTTTATAGTGTAGGTGCTTGAGGCAGGTATTTAGTGGACTTAAAATGGTTTATAGGTTCTAAAAATATTACCCAATTGAATATCACAATGGACTAGATCGCAGGGGAGACATTCATCTCACTTCATGTGCTATACATGGGGACCGTGCCTTGTTGAGTACATATATGCAGCCAGTCAACCATTTCTATAGTTATGGTTTCTCAAATTATATTTTATTGGATAATTGAGACATTGCCATTGGGAACATCCGTAATACCAATTGCTTTTACCAAGAGCATCTTTTTGAGGGGCGAAGAAACGTCAATTCAATGCCATTGGGCTCATACTGGTGCAATTGCCAAAGCTAAATAAACAGTATTAATGTAGGTAAAATGTCATTTTCCCATGGGAAAATGTATTCACTGTTTCAATGATTATGGAAATAAAATAACTATAATTATGTACATTTTTCTCTCCACATTTAGGGCTTCGAGTACAGCCGAGGAGGCAATCCTACAAGGGATTGTACAGAGAAGTGCATTGCAGCCGTTGAGAATGGAAAGCACTGTTAGTATTAGTGATAGCAATCACTTACTTATCTCATCCTCTTAAAGGCTGACGCACACATTGCCGATTTGGCCCCCAATTGCCCCACGATTTGGGGCTGCTGATGAATCTAAGGATTTCCTTTCAAATCCAGATTTATGTTTTTGAAATAACATACACCATGGTTTGAAATGAAATCTTAGGATTCATCAGGAGCCCCAAATCGTGGGGCAATCGGGAGCCAAATCGGCAATGTGTGCGTCAGCCTTAAGTATGTATACTGAGACACAGACATACATTTTATTTCAGAGATCCATAATATTTCGTTTTATGAATAGCGATATTTAAAATAGTTCAGCTATGTTATAAAAGAAATACAAATAGATTCATACTTTTCTGAGTGGTCAATGGTACCTTACATTGCTAGCCTTGAATGTGTAGCGTATGTGTATACTCTTCTTATGTTCCCGACTTAAATTTCTATTTTGATCATGTGTTGCAGGTTTGCTGTTTTCTTCTGGTCTTGGTGCAACCATGAGTGTCACCAATCTCCTGAATGCTGGCGACCAAATCGTTGCCATGAACGATCTCTATGGAGGTAACGTGGAATTTGTTTTACATCGCAAATTAATTTGTTTTGAAGGCTCCCATTTCTATCTCAGAACATAAAAACACTTGTCTGGTTTCGCGTTAGGTACGTCGACCTCGCTCGACCTAGGTTTACTTGACAGTCAAAATACCGGACAAATCATTCTTTTACGTCATTGTCGCCGATTGTGAAGAACAATATAATTATTTCACAGTATTGAAAGTTATGGGGCTTCCACTGTCATTGCACTGTATTCATGCTATGTGTGCAATAACAAGTGTAAATTTGATGGCGTTTTATTTGTTTAATACCTTAAGTTATGATTATCCCATATTTTATCATATCAAAAGTGAAAGTGTCTCCACGTACGTTAATATGGAAATTTATTCTCTTTGTTTTTTGCATTATTTTCATTTTCGGGACTATACACCACGGTAATCTGACATTCACCGTAACGGACCTTTTTCACGAAAGATCCAATCAGTAATACATTTTATAGTTTCATTCGATTGTGGAAGTATTTCTAACAGACGATTGTAGTTACGACTTTCATTATATTCAGCATGCGAGTTATCACGTTCGTCTCTATACGGGTGCATTAAAGTGGCTAAGATAGTTAAAACGAGTAGTCACAGAATCACATGAAACTTATTCAGTCTAACCATATAGGATATGTATGACAATTTCTAAAGTATAGAGCCCCAACATTGTTTCCTCATTCAATAATCATTAAATAAGTTTAATGAATAGACCAGCTTTCAAATCACAGAATAGTAGCCGTCAGGTGCTGCCCCCACTCAATAATGCCCATGGATGTAACTAGTCTTAACCCAGGAGTCTATGGACAAGCCTGGCATTATGTAACTCCAGATGCCAGAACCCAACTGCCACTCTGACATAGCTTGACATTTGGGGTTGGCAACCACAAACGATTTTGCTCACTGTTTTACCAAATATCTGATATGATATAAATGTTAGAGTTTTGATATCCACAGGAGTTATTTAGGAGGGTAAGGTGAATCAAATACTAGAAAATGAAGTAGAAATTCCGTTACTCCATAATCTAGCCAACAACAGTGAGAAGTGTCACTTTAAAGAAAATATTCTCGGAATATCGTATATAATAAATGAGCCGGATAACTGCTGATGAATCCAATCAGATACCAAAATGAACTATTGTCAAGTATTACAAGATTAAAATCATCAGCCCGGCTAAATCCCATTTACAATTTATGTGTGGTGGTCCTTTGTTATGTAGCAGTTGTAGCAACAGAGTCACAATGAAGCATACTGGGAAAACATCCCACATCTTCTTGATAGAAATATAGTGGACACTATTCCCACCTCGACGTCGTTGTTCGCCCCTGCCTGGTGGCACTTTATGAATTGAATTTAATAACCTCTGCGTAGTATATGGCACCATGTGAATGTGTTATATCGTAATAATTTCCCCTATGATTGAATTCATAACTTAAATTCAAATGACAAATCACTTTATCTAGTGTCATTATCTTGTTTTGTTTACGTTTCCATTCTATTTCAATGTGAGTTATTTCTCATAGTTATAAGATAAGATAAGTTGCTTTTTATTTGTCATTTTCGATGAGTACAGTAGAGTACAAACAAGTAATACATAAATAGACATATTGGTCGACATGCCTTTATGATACAGCGAGGTACCATTTCTTACGGTCGGAATAGAGAGTATGTATAATCTAGGTGACTTAGGAAGTAAAATAAAATAAAATAAAACATGTAAGTGAGTAGGATAAAATATAGCTAGTGGATAGCACTACTTAATCGAGCAATATAGCACAATTTTACATGTAGAGATCCCTAAAAAAGAGTAATAAACAGTGGCAAGAATTCTGAGTAAGTTGTTCATGCAATACAGTATGAACTCACACAGCAACAGATCATATACATTTACATTTAGCGTAGGAAGCTGTTAAACAATTCGACAATTTTAAGTAGATTAGAATAAATATTAATAAAGAATGAAAAATATTGGAAGAAAGCTCAAATAACACAGATACTTATCCGTCCTCATGGCATGTATCTAGAATAATTAAATCGGCTGGAAAGGATGCAATTCAATATCTTTTACCCGCCTCTTTTCACCCCTCGAAATATTGTTTTGGACTGAAGATGGGCTTATAACTTTTATATTTATATTCTAATCATTTCCTTTTTGCTCGAATATACAAACCAATTCTAATGTTATGAATATGTTACTTAACGAGTCTTTATTTACATGCGTTGTTAGAGCTTGACATTATTCTGTAACGCATGTTCTGTCTTGATTACTAGGTACCAACAGATTCTTCCGTAAAATAGCAGCTCGGTACAATATTGAGACCAACTTTGTTGATGCCACAAACCCAGAAAACGTCCGCAAAGCTATAACTCCCAAAACTAGGGTAAGTCTGTTTAGTCGGTACTTCTTGACATGACTTGAATCCTAAATGATTTTTGGAGGATCGAGAGAGTGTGTGACAGTTAGCATCGTACAATATATATTGAATCCTAAATAAGATGTGTAAGATGTTCTTGAATAAATAATTTTCTTTTTGTGGTTCATGTAGATATGTGTGCAAAAGATTTTAGTTTGAAAGGTCTCAAAATACTGTTTTCAGTGTACATTGCTATATGGGATGAAAAATGTATATTTTACTTCTACATTTTGTTTGGCACATGCATATTATGTACAGTACTCCAATAAGATACTAGGCATATACTGGAAGACCTGAATTTATCACAGACATACGACCCTGTTGTCACGTAATCAACGAAAGCCGTACAAGATTATTATATGATGGAGTTATTTTCTACCAACTGCTGATGAACTATACCTTTAGTTTGACAAGTAGACTTCGGAGTATGGAAAATGAATAAACCTTAGAGTTGTTTTTCTCACTTTCTTTTTTATTTGTCTAAGAGCCTAGTCTGTCAAGATTATTATATATATGCGAATTTCTACTTTTTTCCAGATGGTTTGGATCGAAACGCCAACAAACCCAACCATGCGTATCGTGGACATTAAAGCTGTGTGTGATATAGCCCATGAGCAGCCCAATATTTTTGTAGTTGTCGATAACACATTCGCCACTCCCTATTTCCAGGTAAATTGAATGCTCTTTTTGTGTGCAATGTATCTAATAGGGTTTCTGTGGAATTTCAATGGCGAATTTGTAGGTCTTTGTCAGTAGGGAGCTTTTGAAATACTCTGTTTAGCTTGAGATAGCAACAGCTGGCACTCATTTCATACAGAGACCGAGGCCATGACCCTCTACTCTGGCCTCAGTTTCCCAGTCATGAATTCTATTTCAAATCTTCCCTATATCGTGGATATTTTCTTCCTCTTCTTTGATGAGTACTTAGAAGACGTGTTTACGGTTATATAACTACAAATATTTAATTATATTTAACAGAGACCATTGGAACTCGGAGCTGACATGGTCCTTCACTCACTTACTAAATACATGAACGGTAGGATAAAGATCAGATAATTTCATCACATACAATGAAATTGAAACACTTTTTACCATTATTCATAACGGTAAAATCATGATCCACACTAATGAACAATTATTTTCTACAGGACACAGCGACGTGGTTATGGGTGCAGTCATAACAAGCAACGATTCCCTCCATGAAAAGATGCGTTTCATGCAATACGGTAAGACATTACAATCAAGATTTAATCTATGTATTTCAGTCAAACTCGTATGCATTTGCTAACTAGCTTATGTCGCTTGTCTGGATTACGATCCATAATTATTTGTCCAGGAATTCATTTTATACGGCGGGCTTATTACAATTATTTTAAAAGACGCATAGTTTCAACAAACTGTTTTCAAGATATATATTCTGCCTGATCGTTCCATTAGTTTTTTTTAAAAAAAAAAGTTAGGAATGAAACAAAATTATTTTAGTAGTTTTTATGCTATGACAAATCATGAATAAAGAATTGTTTTGTGCTTCAGCCGGTGGAGCCGTACCCTCCGCCTTTGACTGTTATCTCGTGAACCGCGGTCTGAAGACGCTGGCGGTGAGGATGAAGGAGCATCAGAAGAACGCTTTTGCAGTGGCTCGCTTCCTGGAGAAAAGTCCCCGTGTGGAGAAGGTGCTTCACCCAGGTTTACCTAGCCATCCTGACCACGAGCTGGCCAAGAGACAGATGCGAGGCTACTGTGGAATGGTTACTTTCTATATCAAAGGTGGCCGCGAAGAAGCTTCAGAATTCCTCAAAAATATCAAAGTAAGCAAGACTTTCATTTCTTGGTCACTTTATAAACAATGATACTAATTTTTAATCCCATTAGTGGATGTATCAAAACGTTTTACTTCATAATATATATATTTTTAGCCTCTACAGAAAGTAATGTATCGTCCCCACATGTTTAATTGGTGGTTATTCTTTTCATTTAACCCGAAGGTACATGATAATATGAGTGAAGTTTTTTAGTATATAGGTTTGCACTGACGATAGGGTCTAACTCATTACTTCTTTGGAGATGTTGCATTATACATGTTATTATTTTTTTCTAATTAATCGGGAGTATCGATTTTGAGAATTTTGGTCGACGTCTTGGCTCTTGAAAACAATCGTTTATGGTCCCTGACCAAAGTAAATATACAATAGTGAAACCACCAGCTTACAATTCAGCATTATTCCATGTACCACTCAAGTTATTCTCTTCTTTTCTTGTACAAGTCTGTTTCGTCATATATTCATTCTATATTTATTCTACACAGGTTTTTACATTGGCTGAAAGTTTGGGTGGATACGAAAGCTTAGCAGAATTACCGTAAGTATGGCACTCGAGTTATCAAGGATTTAAAAGCATTCAAGATAATATAACAGTTACTTATCCATATGTATTCCTATCACTAAATAACGTCGCCCTTGTCTTATCAGTTTAAGTCCTCAATGATAAGATTAATCTAAGTAGTTTTATCAATTAAGTGCATTGATTAATATTAGTAGTTTTATCAATTAAGTGCATTGTTTCCCAGTATATGAACTTCAACAATGCGCCTCTTTTACTCTTCTTGGGACAAAGCGATCCCTTACATTCGCTGTAAAGGATTTTATTATTGATCTCTTTTATTTTTCAAAATATCATCATATACCTTTTCTAATGGCAATGACTAAGGATCCACTATGGCATTCTAAATGAATATGGTAGAACCCTAAGAGAATTCAGGGAGCCCCCTAGTTTACATCCCGATCGGCGTTGTAAGCATGCTGAATGCTTTGATTGTAGGTCCGTTATGACTCATGCGTCCGTAGCCAAAGAAGAGCGGGAACTCCTTGGAATAACAGACAACTTGATTCGCCTGTCTGTGGGTATCGAGGATGAAGAGGATCTAATTGCCGACTTGGAACAGGCTCTCACTGCAGCTGTAAGTATGACTACTTATTAACACCCTCACGTCAATCTATGTATTTAATAATAATTGATAATACCAACTGATCAACCTATATTAATTAAATTAAAACTTTTGTTACCAATTAGCAACTCATTTTCTGGTATCTCCCTCCCCTAGTTTTTCTTATTTCCTTTTGGAAATTCACGTATAAAGAAAAATCGAATGTTATATTAGGCATACTCCTTGCAAATACTAAGATTAAGTACATACAATCAATATGTCATGTTGAATAAAGATCCGATGTTGGACACAAAAAAAAAGAATACTCCCCCATAGTTAGAAACACACAAATAAAGTATGAGTGTACGCTCTGTTTCTGTTGGTATGTTTGAATTCTTTGGTAAAATTTATTAATCAGATCCTTGTTTTTGTACTTGGCAGGTTCCTAAAGTTTAAGCAGCCAGAGTGTTGCTACGTTGGGACGGTCTAAACATAATATGGTGAAGGAGGCATGGAACCATGGATGGCCATGCCAGGCATTAGCTTCCTTTCTTTAAGTCTTCTATGGATCACTGGGAAGATGGGTTTTGCTTCCGGGGTGCTTCAACTACCGTTCGGTATTACACTGTAAAGTGTGGGTAGCCTGTAGTATCCAAGCGGAAGTCAATTTTACACGTTTGTGTAAATTACGGTATAGCTTACTTTTATCACTTGTGAATGGAAGCACCTGCACCGCACCGAGAACAAAGTATTATATACTTTGTCTCGATGCTTTTACCATAGTTCTGATTCTCGATACAGATTTTATTGTATCAAGGTATTAGGGGATCGACATTGTTTTTAAACCACGATGAAGCATGAGATCCCTTTTAAAACTACACTAGTCTTCGCTACTTACCAAGGGAAATGAGAAACATCCCGGAAATAATCATAGGATAAAGCCACTATATGTTGTCACGTTTAAGTGATGGCATAATTATTGGAAATACGGCCAATCGGAGAACTTCTCTAGATTCATCCTGTTTTAAGGAAAAAATGAATAAAAGCTGCTGAATACATCATCTGATGCTTTCCGTCTCCTTTTTCGAGTGGGGCGTGGTAATAGGGGGAAATCTGTACAATTAGTTCCTCACAATCGAATATTTTTTTTCTCAGTCAAATCTTCGTTTCATGAACCTGGCATAGTTTTCTTATCGCTCGTAGTGACTTTATCAGGTACGACAATACATTACACTGCAGTGCGAGTGACCTCTCCCTTGACATCCAGTGTTAAAGCATGAAGTGGCCAATTTGTGAATCTGAATCGTTATCTTTTTCATATCAACCAACACGAATGTAGAGATTGGGTAATCTATTACCCAAGTATCCGTTATCTTTTGAAACATTATTTGGAAAATTGCAGCCTTTAGTAAGTTTAATCAACGAGGCGATATATATAAATCTATGATTATTTATCATATTCTGTTCAATCTATCAAATGATTTAAGATCTTACATTGACTGGCCATCAAACGCTTCGCTTCATAAATAAAACCATCTGAGATTCGTATTTATTAAGACCTTTATTATAGTCACCTGAAAGTCGGGAGGTAAATGTTTTTTTCCTGTGCAGAAAAAGTGTTAAATCAATTCACATGAGTACATTTATACGACCATGACCTGGTCTTGAATTGCATTCTTGTTCTTAATTTAATGCGGAAATAAAATCTGACAGAGTATAGCTATATAATAGAGGGATGCTATCTTCAGTTCTGTCATGCGGGCCATAATATCACGCACGATATAACCGAACAACCGTATTCGTAATATGCTAAATACGTATGGTTATATGGTGGTCCGAACCATCTGTTTCTAATTATGGGCATTCGTATTTAAAAAATGACATTGACATTTGACAAATAGAGCATTGCAACATAAAAACATCAACAGATATAAAAAGGCTTTCTAGGTCCATCGAAGCAGAAAAACGTACAAACGAAATGCAATGTAATGTACTGCGTTCGCTAAAGCAAACTTTCCCAATTTAAAAAGAAGGACCACGCCGAATTCATAATAAGGACCCGGGAGAGGCAGACTCCCACAATCTCTCAGGCAACTGTTTATGTGAACGCCATCCAAAAAATTGACTAGTACGTCATACATACACCGGTACCAAACAGGCAATCTTACACATGCACCATGTGATATTGGTGATACCGATTATACAGTGTAATGTCTAAGCGTTGGAAGGCCCACTTGAAGCCATAACCTAAGGCGCAATTCTATACTGAAAGAAAACATTAAACATCAGGAAGCTAGATAATTGATATGCAATTTCTGAAGTTGACCCTAGCACCTAGCAGATCAGGTAGCAACTTGACATCACCATCACGGTGATCTTGGGTTGTAATTAGGTTTTATTAGTACATTGTATGATTTAAAAGTTAAATGAGGCTTACCTTCGGTTAAAGATGATATTTGACTAAGTTTATGAATAACATCTAGTGGTGCTCTGGTGTAAAATTTTACCATACCTAAATATTTTTTTCTTGCCTGTTTCAAACAATACCTAAATAAATGATTGAATAAAAAAATAATAGTCTATGATAACAAGACAGTTTATCAATTTTAATTTAATAATTACATGCGGCCATGTCAGAGGGGGCATGTTTTCATGCCATATCAAATACACATAAATACACATCACAGTCAAATGAGGGCTTATATAAGATCACAGTGAAGAGAACCCTGCCAAGACAGATCTTCCAAATAATTGCTAATTACCATTATTGTGTGCGAGAGAACATGATTGCTTTTGGACGGTTCCTACATTGAGTATTAAATAATTGGCACCCTGAGGCAAAATTCATATCCCTTCCCAGCATTTACACAAAGCTGGTGCACTGGTGCGATGAGGTCACTGACAATGGCACAAGAGCAAATAAAATAAGGGTCGCTAGTCTAAATCCATCTCTGCTTTGACTTGTCTGAGTGCTTCTTCGAAAGTCAACGTTGGTTTTTTGTTTTTGGCGATGTACTGAAAAACAAGAATACCAGACTCGTTATACATGTTGAATATTACTGTTTGTTTATCTGTACATACAGGTTAACTAACTCGTTGGTATCAGTCGCTGAGAATAGTGCACTCGTTGCGTAACATATTTATTATACATGCTTTCAATCATGAAAATAGAAAAGAATCAAGTCATAAATTAGAATTTTACCGGTAATCTTAGTAAAAAAACAGATTGGCTGCTATGACAACCCCACGTTAATCACTAGTGAAATACGCACTATGCGTAAATCGGTCTAGATACGTTGTTTTCAGAGCAATGCGTGCATAATAAATGGGGTTAAACACTATGCACCTAAAACACCGGATATTAAACGTGATTGCCCGAAGCGTGAACATATTCATAATAACTAAGATGATGACTTAATTGGTACTAACAGGGAGGTATATTAATCTTAGTACAAGTATATACCTCCCTGGTATAAGAATCTCTTAGCAGTTTCATTGAATCATACCACTACAAACTGCGCATTCAATTAAACGGGGAAAAAACGAACGCTTGCATTAGATGTTTAGAAATGGGCGTATATTCCTAAAGCTATTCAACGATGCAAACCACTGCCCTCCGCTTAGTGCTACCATGACAAGAAATATATGCCCACATTTTGTCACTCATCTCACTAGGTCTCACTCACTTTCTGTCAGGCCAGACCAGTGTTTGATCTCAAACTTTATTTCTGTTTAAGACGACATTAATACGAATGATATGTGACATTGATATGTGACTTAACACTTTTTGATTCAATTTTTTGCTATATTTGCTATCATGTACAGTAGACGGATATGTTACTTGGTATGGCCTGACGTCATACTTCCATTTTATTAGAAATGATGAATTTGTGGAAATTTAATAAATTTTAAAATTTAGCAAATGTATGTTGTAATTGATGGCAATGCATGAGAATATCTGCTCAGCAGATACGTGTATTTTCAATATTTCGTGTAATGTTTAAATTTAATTTTTTTCAGCCAATTTTCAATTAATAGATATAGCATTGAATTAAAGATATTTAGTTGTTTTCACTAGCCCTATAACAAGTATATGGTTTGTGGGAAACACTGGGGCAAATATAGGTCATGGGGAGAATATTGATTGCATAGACAGAAAAGTATATTGAAAGGGGAAAACCATAAGTGCAAAATCAGTCTAGGCTGAGAGCCTCTCAGATCAGATATCATTGCATGTCAGTGATTGGACGCCTACTGCGCTAATGGCTTTCCCGGCCCTGGAATAGGCGTCCTAATGGGATTCTTATGACATTTTGCGGTTTGGAGCGAGAGGATTTCCGTCAATCTGAGGGGACTCCCATATTGAGCCTAGACTGACATTAAGGATCTCAGTGGGATAATTATATATGAGTTATTAGATTAATAAATATGATTGATATACCTGTAAACGAACAAGGGAAAGTATAGAATACCAACGAAAAACTGTTAGCCCCATAACAGAGCTGTACCCAGGAACACAACATTCAATAAGCATTTATTCAATTCCATTCAAACACTTTTGGTAGTAAATATGGTTCATATAATGGCAGTCGATGGATGCTTCTTACCAAAATACAACAAGCTATCGTAAGAATTACCTTTTTGGTGTCAGCTAACGTTGTGTATGTATGATCCGGTATAGATGAACTTATGTAAGACCGATGGATTCGTTTTTGTGTTTCCATGAACTGCTGAGTTATTTGCAATTGAAATCGCAGCATGTCATTGAGTGCAATGATGGTCGGGTTATATGCGGTCATTGCTGTAATAGAAAAGAAACAACAATGGCTACAGTGATCAAGAAATAAGATTGCAAAACAACTATTTTGACAGTTTCTTTTTATCTATGTATGAGGACCCATCAGAAGAATCATCGCAAACACCTAATTGTATGTTTTAATCATGCGTAGTCATATGACACAACTGGCGTTCCATATGTGTTGATATCCAATTCATTGGCTCCCACATTTAGTTAACAAGAACTCTTTAAGACTCATGCGAATCACCATTGATAAACTTTGAGTGGGTGCAAATAAAATTATCTATACCTCTTTTCAATCAGTTAAGTAACTAAACACATCCTTTCAATTCATCGCCAGTTGCACCAAAAAACAATCAATGGTCCCGAAAAATCCCACGACGCCCACGAGATTTGCATCTACGCATTTAGGTACGCTAAAACTAAGATTAACCACTGGGGAGCAGAACTCTGTTTTGAGGAAATCTAGTATATAGAGTTAGCTTAAATCAAATCAGTGACTTGACGGTCCACCCCTATGACTATATTAAATACATTCACTTAAGTGAAATGAATAGGAGATGGCACGTACATACGCATGAGTACATGTAATTAAGACACTTCTAACATGGCGTTAAAATTAAATATATAGTAACTAGCCCGTGCATAATGTAATCAGCCAGTCATTCGAAGAGCAGTACGTATGGTACGAGATAGGATGAAACTAAAATATGTTGGCCCTTCCTGGCCTAAAAACTGACGGCCTTTCCCATGACCTTCCGGGACCCACTCATAAGATTCAAGGACCTAGGTACACAGGCGGACTTACTTTCTGGGCTTTCGGGAATTTCCCGCATCCATGGGAGCAACGGGAATAAAGTGGAGCTCCATTTAATTCTCGTTGGTGAGAACATTGCCATGCATATACAGTATTTGTATAGCATCTTTCCGTGGAGACAAGGACTATTTCTGCCTCATAAGGTGGCAACTGCGTCTCAGTTAATGTGTTTCAGCCCCATGCATAGACTACAGTAGCGTACCTTTATCAAAAATCTGACAATTCAGAACCTAGAACCTAAAACAAAGTTTTATGTTTCAGTATTCGTCTTTGCTAATGATATATATAAGAAATAATGGGAAAAAATAATGGAACTCGCTACAAGTGATTGCATATTCATTTAATTTAATACTAGCTGACCACTATATGACTATTATTTAACCTACCTTCTAAGGCATCAGCACTGACAACATGCGAGGCGATGGGTGTGGGGTCGACATGTTGAAGACCAATAGGTTCCGTCATTGCAGCTCTGCCAGCACCCTCTCTATTCCAGTGGTACCAGAGACCAGGAATCTCAGATGTTTGTATTTGTATACTCTTAGTTTCAGGGCGGCGTCTATAGTATTCTGGAGATGGCGTCCTTCAAGAAATAGAATTGTGATAAGTATATGGGTCAGGGGGTAAGAAAATGTGCACTCGGCAGCTCTACACATTTAGTCAATTAAATTCTGCTAAAAATTGATGAATACTAGATAGAAGTATATTTGATATTGCATTGATTCAAAGATGCGTTCGGTTATGTTGAACTGTATTTCAAACCTAATTTTTGTCTTAATTTGGGTTATTTAAGAGGATTGGTGAAGGCAAATTGTACATCTTCAGGCGACTTCACCCATATAACTAAACCCAGGAGGGTGTGACATATAGCTTATTTTGAGGTTATATTTCCAATGGCGGACAACTCAAAAGTAACTGCAAGTCCTTGAATCGAAAGCTAGCATATATTAAGTGACTAATATTGCCCCAGCGTAGGAGCCCGGCCAGGTTACAGACAGGCCCAGGTCTGATGAGTCCATAATAAGATAGGCTGAGGGACTTGTTGCTACAGAAATTATACCAATCGATAAACATATATTTCCCATAGAGTTCACGAGCCCTCATTAAGAAACAAGTGATAAGCTGGCTATCCTGAATTAGACTTTAAATTTCAAATATTTCATTTCAATTAATATTGAACCAGTGCGCTGCATGTAATGATAGTCTCGAGGAAGTAGAGGAAGCCTACATGATTATTATAGGTAATATTAAATGATCTGCGGTTTGGTACAAGACTGGGCGCGCTGGCTGGGCTACGGCTCCTGGGCGCCCCTAGAGGCGCGGACGTACACTACATGCTTCCTATTGAAACATGGAATTAACATGAATATTATCGATATATCAGCAGAGACTTCGCCGAATAGAGAATTTTAATTTGCAAATTACTTTTATCATGTTTTCATTGTTTTTTAAAAAAAACTGTGTGTGTGGGGGGGGGGGGGGGGGGGTGTCAAAATCATTCAATTTCAGAAAGTGTGAATAGACAGGGCAGATCCTGAGAAGTCTTCAAAATGAATTTCCTAAAGGATCGGATCTGAGGTAGAAGGCCCATAGATGCCTAAAGTCGCTGACAAATTATCCTTAAAGGAATAAAATCATATCCAACCACTGTTAGTATTAAGGCTTTCAAATTTTTACTCTTTGTAACAAACTCTTCTGTTATTGTAACGAACAAAAATTCTAGAAAGACGGCATTCACAGGAAGACCTGACTGTAAAGTCAGACCTGACCAACCAAATTGTATCACCATCCTCGATTACAATAAAAGAATTTTTGAATTTGAATAAAATAAGCGACTGTCAAGAAAGACAGGTCTGATATAATATATTGGAGTTATTTTTCTTAATCATTATCATTCTTGTTATTTTCTTTTGTGCTTTTCGTGTTTCGTCCTGTAGAACCAGGTCCATACCATGGTCCAAAGGCACTAATTGGGAGATGTTACTTGCAGATAGTACCCTCTTGAGTGTGTTATTAATATCATTTCTATTATTATTATCATTATGTTTTACCTGCTACGATCCGTTGAGCCAACATATGATGTGTAATCGTCACTGTAGGTGGCACTCTCGCGGCTAGAACTCCTACTACTATAGCTTTTCCACCGCGAGGCAGCACTTGTTTCAGTAAAGTCATCAGAATAGTCATCAACAGACTTTTGTCTCGATAAACTCCCTTTCCTAGATCTGGAGGGGGTCGACCTCCCTGATTCAGTGACAGTTTGAATGGAATCTTCGCTATCAGAAGTGTGAATAGACAGGGCAGATTCTGAATAGTCTTCATCTTCAAAGTCTTCAGTATATATTTTACTGCTAATGTACCTGCCTGTCGATATAGGGTCAGGACTAGGAGACCTGGATCTGATTTCTTGGATTTCGCTAAGAGAGAGTCGAACTCTTCGAGGAGTTGGGGATCGTGGGGTTTGATCGGAGAGGATAGATCTCAGTGGTGTAGGAGAACGCACCTCCTCGGGCTCCTCACTGGGAACTTCGGAGGCTTCACTTATTATCATTTCGTCAGCATCAAAGTCATTTAGGAGTTCATCTACTGTATGTAAACCCATGCTGCTAAAGAATGGCGATGCTTCCTTAGACTTTTTATTTTCTTTCCCTCTTTTCTTTTGTTCTTTGCCCTTTTTCTCTTTGATCTTCTCTTTGCGAGGAGTTGAGACTTTCTTGGATTTCTTGGATTTTGGTGACTTTATCTGGAAAGTTGTCCTCTTCGCCTCCCGAGGTGTTGGCGTTTCGGCCAGGTCCAAGTCCAAGTCCAAGACTGGTCCCAATGCGTCTATTCCCATAACGTTGACTGGAATCAATAAAAGTACCACGGTAAATTACTTACATGGACAATTTAATGAATAGGGTATGGCTGGGGATATAATTCGCCATACCCGTATGTTAAGAAAATGATAATACTATAATGCAGTATCATAACCACATATATATTCAGTTACCATTATATAATACATAGTTATTATAAAAACTGATAATTATTATGTCAATAGTGCCAAAGTCCCACTTCCAAAACACCTCATGAAAACAAGGAGGGCAGTGGATTATATAAACTTTCGTGATCAAACCTAAAATAGAATTGTAGTGACAAGTTGTGTATCCATTCAAAGTAAAGATTGTTGGTAAAGATGGTGATGTTTCGGTTGTAGGGGAGTTCAAAATAAATTGTACTGAAGTGAAAGTTCTTGTGGTTCAAAAACTTGGTAAGATTTAAAACAAAATTGAAATATGAAAGGGCATACGCTTGTTCAGACACAGTGAAAAGAACACCAACAAAGGAGTTCAGTGGAACACCACTGAAATTGCTTCGAATAAAAGCGTATGAATTGCTTGTATACTATTGAGCACAGTCTTATCACAACCAATTATCCAACTTGATACCCCGCCATTTTATGTTCCCATTTAGATGAAGATACATCTGAAAGCAACATCTTACACCCAACTCCAGTGTGATGTGCATTTAAGCGAAAGAAGTGCAATGAATGGGTGGGTCAAATAGGAAGCTTACCTGAGTCCCCATCTGGATTTAACATTAAACCAAAATCAATAAACGTACACTTGAGATGACACAAGGAAAGAGACTATAGGTAACAAAAATAAGATCATTTAATAAAATAAATGGTTGGTTTTCACCCGGCTCACTGTCTGAGGTTTACTTGATAAAAAAAATCATTAAATGATTACAGGGAAATATTTGAACAGAAAGAACAAATGATTATTACGTACCAAATGGAAAGTCCTGTATGAAAAATGGACTAATGATGGCAATTACATTAGCTGTATAATTAGCTCTTATTATAGTGAAGGGTGATTTGCAATTTCAGATGAGATCAAGCCATTTCCCGAATGTAGTTTCTGTATTATTGTAAGATTATGTATCGAAGAATGGGAAATAAAATTGCATAATATATAAGAGAAAAAACGCCCGAGCACTTAAGGAGTTAGAATTCCATTTGTATGTTCAATATCCTACTCATACGACATACTAACCATCCCCTGAGTATAACCAAACCAAACATGAACAAAGCATATCGAACCTCAAATCTCATTAATAATTGACTCCATGATACACGTACTAGGAAGGGAAAACTCGGTCTTCCTCATTTGAATTCCCCTACTCTACTTAGACAGTTAGTCTGGATTTAGCCCCTGGCCAGGCCCCTGACTTCCTCAGTCACTTTGTTGTCTTTCTACATAAACCCACCTCAATTGTCTCACACTGACTAATTTAATTATTGATTAAACGAAGTATAATTATTGTTATACCAATAATAATTCCATCAATCAAATAGTAATTACACTTAAATGTAAATAAAACACATTTTAATTTGTGAATTATATAGAAGCATGTCATAAAAATTTCAAGTTATGAACGATGGCACTATTACTGTTTATATATACCTCCCTGAGGACAGGGACGTATGCAAAGATCCTAAGAGCTATCATATTTCTACAGCAATTATCAAATTTTATCCCAATAACACGGACTCTATTTATAGCAGCTTTTACACGTGCCATTCATTGCAGCAATCGTTGACACACTTTCTGGTGTTTAGATGGTCCAATGACACGCGGGCACAACGAGCCGCGCCGACCAATGCTAGCGACACACATTTCTCCTCATTAGCATATTCCGGAAAACATAGACTGGGCGGCCACGTGAATACACATACTGGACAGGTGAACTTAATAGTTTGTGTGTCAATCTGGTATAAGTACGTGCCTCGATGATGCGTGCTTAATTAAACCTTGCTGATATAAACTTGCATTTTAGCCTAAGCTAAACCAGGGAGCAATCGACGAGACTTTGATGTTACATACCTTGTATGTATAACTCTGATGGTATATGTATATGTATTGTGAACTGTTATACAGTCGGCATACATTATAAAATCTACCTTCCAATCATTATTCACTGTGGAGACTAGAGATAGAAGCAACAAAAGCGGCAATTTGAACGCTATGATTAATATTATATTGCAGCATATCACATGATGTTTGTGAATGCAAATAACATAATTAGTAGCATCGAATAATTTACATGCTGTAAACGCTGTAAATATCAGAATAAAAAAGTGGCGATGGGTTTCACGCCCTGAATACCTCTTTTCATGGAGGACAAATAAGCGTTAGAGTAACAGTACAGTAAGTTAAGCTAAGTGTACTTTAATTACACCGACAGATCTATAGGTTCGCTTAGCACTCATATAAAATAAAATGTGCAACACACGGGTATGTATGCAAGGATTTCATTATAACCATAGCGATGACACACATATATAGAGGAAATGCCTCAGGCATGAATTAAGTTATCATCATCATCATGGTGTTATAATTCTGGAAGGCTGATTAAAATATTGACCAAGACATTGAAATGAATTTTTATAAACTGGATCAGTTATCAACCTAGAGGCAATAATGCATCAAAGATTTGCGTGCGATCTGTTTATTGAATACACGATAAACAATTGATCAGTATTCATGCCAAATGTTAACAGATGACAATGGTGTTTTATCAGAAAAAGTAAAAGCCATATGGCAACAGGTGAAGTGGCAATTTAATATATTAAGCCGATGAATGTAAGTATTCAATATAAATTGGTTATTCGCGGTGAGGATATCGACTTTTAGAAAGCCAACATACAGCTATGAACAACTTGATGGTTATGTCCGACCCATGTCGGATTTTCAAATCAATTCATTTTGGGGTAGTGTATTATTATTATTTCCCTGTTAAAATTAAATAGCCTTGTTCTATATTATGTATCAACTGGATACAGTTGTACACATCACTTAAGGTATATAATAACAGATCATAAGATGTAAATCTGGGTGTGGTTTTAATATTTCCTGGTTCAATGGCGGACTGTAGAATGCAATTCAACATAAAGGTGGACATAAATTGAGGTATATCAGCAGAAAGTGAGGCAAGCAAAATAATAAAACTATCCACTTGAAATATAGGGCAAACTTTTTGGAATGTAGGTAAGCACATCAAGTATGGGGCTTTATGCATAACTAATATTTCGTAGATCGGGAGAAACTCTGCACTGACCTCCCCCCATCCCCCACCCCCACCCCAACACACACACACACACACCCTTCCCGATGGTACTCCATGCAACACACTGACTCAAGCGCTAAATGCGCCTCGTCATCTTTCTTCCCTAGAACCGGGTCAAAATAAACGGAACCAGGCAGCTTAAATGCAAATAAAAGTGTTCTTTTACATCAGGGAGGTATATAACTAATACTATTATCATAATACACATCCTTGTTTATATCTATATTTTGTTAGGCTGTAGATTCTAGGAAGCTGAAGTGGGGATATAATATATATCTCCCTGACCGTAAAATCGAGCTTGGTAAGAGCCAGACCATCTACAGGATCGCAACCAAACTGTCTATATACAAATACCAAATTCAGCAAACGCCGTATGCACAAGAGCCAATGTATTTCGGTTATGTCATAGCTACGAAACACTGCCTGTGTACAGTGATAGCGTCGTCGCGATGGCTAGCTTATACTTAATTGATCGATTGATTGATTGTTTACTGTATTCCTAATACAACGGGTCGTACGCATCTGACCTAACGTCATTTCTTCCTGCGTATTGGTCAGCGTTTACTGATACCTCAATTGATGAAAGATGCTATGAGTTTTACTGTAACAGCAATATAGTATATTCGATTAACGGTGGGGATACTATGCTTCATGTTTACTTGTTTAATACAAAAGACTTTGTCTTGATAGCAGAACAAGCCTACCAACACAGCCGATGTAAGCGCCAGCTTCAGAATTTCATATACATAGGATATTACATGGGTATAAGAGCATACTTCTTGAGGTAGTACAGGACGCAGGCAGGCAGAGCGGATTGCTGCCCTGTAACATTAATCCGATTACCTAAGCTTATGTCCATACATCGAGGTAGAGTACGCCACAGTGGAATCCTCATACATGTATTAGCCCAGGAAAGTCCCTTTACATGAGGGTAAACTAACCAGTGCTTCGCAGTAACATCATAGCAAATGGTTTATTGGAAATTACAACATGAACAATTTTACTAGCTTTTTATTTCGTAAAATTAATGGTTAAATGAGGGCGATATGATAAATTCACTTTTTCGTTGGGATTGTAGTTGAGAATTTGTAATATTTTAGAAAGAACTCGAGCCGAGACCTGCACATACACAAGAGAAAAGGTATAGCTCCGGCCAGATGTTCATATCTTTAAACGCCAGGGTAAATAAGAGAGATTGGATAAGGCAGAGCTATGTATTGCTCTGGATAAGGGCAGAGACTGTTGAAAAGATATCAACTCGACACTTCTCTGGTTGTAGCTCTTGTGTTAACTGTGACAAGTAAATGAGAAATTTTAATCGAGATACTTACATTTAAATGATTCGTCTATTGACATATCATCGCTTATATTATCCTTGTGATCTGATGATTCCTCGACTTCCTGAATAGCACCAAACGCAGGTTCTGGACTGTGAGGTGAAACTGGACTTCTCTTTGGTTTCAAAAACTGCAAAATTAAAAATAAACGGATACAATGCATAGGGTTTTGTGTTAAACTGCGATGGCTAATAATACATTAGTTCATTTTTCCTGTGGTAGCGGCATAATAGGTAAGACAAATATAGGTAAGCTCACCACCACCACCACCCCACCAACCCCCCTAAAAACACTCTTGAATTAGTACACGAAAAGTTTGTGATTAAAAGCAGGTTGAACTGAGTAGAACCTGAGGAAAAAGGAATATTTTTTAAGCAGCTTTTTAGCAGTTTGAAGGAGTTTTTGCCAGTTTTTTTTAGCATAACAATATGAAGAACGAATAAAATGTGGGAAATATTCTTAATAATTACCGGATTATACTCCTCCTTTTCCACGAACTTCAATTAAATGAACAATGTATTTTGGTACATGTATACTAAATCTTCGCTTCCATTCAATACTAAATACGTTTCAAGCTATTATTTATGAACGATTGGTTAGAACTCATGAAATCACCATCATATCAATGCGAGTGACTAATGAAAGAACGTAAGTAAGTATTCAATAGTAGTATTAAATACTCAGTTAAGAATTAAATAAGTACCTTAGATGATGTCAATTGTGGAGACACACGTCCCCGAGGTGTCCGCGCTGACCCAGGGTCTGTAGAGCCAGACAATCCTCCAATGAAGTCAGCGAGGGATTCTTCATCGGTGTCAAGAACTACCTGAGTCGCATATTTATCAGAACTTTTAAGTCTGAACATATCGCGCTTGGGAGACCCTGGAAATGCAAGCAATTGCATACACATATATAGAGGGCGAAGCTAAACTGAAGCGGTGGTCAGTGGCTGAAGGTCATAAGTTCTAGTTAATTAACAAATTAATTATTGGATAATGTTTGAGGAAAGCGAAGCGAAGGGAGAAACTTACCTGGTGATCGAGCTGGTGTGGGAGGCGGTGATTCTGGCTTCTCTACTGTCTTCTTTTTCACGAATTTCGAGCCACCTTTTCCTATTGCATCTGATGCGGAGGAATCGCTCATTTCAAATCCATAAGTTTCCTTTTTCTTAGGTGACGCAGTTTTACTTCTATCCACTGGACTTGGGGACTTTTTACTTTGGGTGCTCTTTACTTGACTTGCAGCTGATCCGGTAGGCTGTTTTACCTGCCGGGGTGGCTCTTTCATTTGCATTTTTGATCTTTTACCTTCGTCAGACTTTATACTTGTCTCTTTCTTCATTGCATGTACATCAGCCATTACATCCGAGTCCATACTGAGATCCATATCCAAATCGCTATCACTTAATACAACAGTTTCTTTCTTCTTTTCGTATGAAAACTTAGACATGAACTGCGCCGCTTTGGAAAGTGCAGTGGAAGTTTTAGTACCCGCGGCTGTTTTTTGAGGGGTGCTTGGGGATGCTTTCGGTTTAACAAATGATTTAGTTTGTGGTTCTTCTGTAGCCTGTGGTTTCTTCTTCAAGAACTTTGATGCTGCATTGGGTTTCTCTTTAGTGCCTTCATTACTGGAAATTGATATATCAATATCGCTTTCTTCTCCAAATTTATCCCACTGCGGTTCCTTTTGTGTTTTCCGGTTAAGGTTGCTAAGATAGGCCTTCACGAAGTATAAAGAAAAAATAGTCAGAACACCCACCATAATTCATAAAGATCAATCTTAACGAATCTAAAATTATGAAATATTGATAGATATATCATGACTAATGTACATATCAGATTTATACTTAATTATATTCATATCGATGAATTCAAGTACTGCAATTCACAAACTAATTTGGATCACTTCGTACAATCTGGGGGCGATTAGCCCCATTATGATTAGGTCATATTAAGTGATTTTTTTTTTTAGCAAAAGTGAATACACGTTGAAAGAAATGTCACAGATTGAATTACTAGAATGTACATAGTGCATATATTGCGACAACCGTTCATGAATACAACCCTGAAAACTGAGAGATATTTCCTAATCAATAACCTTGGTGGTAATCGTTTTTTTAATCGTGTTTCTCTATCTTCTACAATACGGTATCTTAAATGGATGATTTTTATCACTTACCCCAATATCATCATCATCTTTAACCTCTGGCTCAGCTACTCTCTGGCCTCGAAGCTGAGCATTTGCCTTTTGGAGAAGAGCACTTGCACCTCCCCTACCCCGGCCTCGGGAAGGGGCTGCCCCACCACCACGGGTGGGGGTCGACATCTTTTGTCGGTTCATATTGTCTAGTATATGAATATATCAGGAATCCAATCAACAGACATGAGAATTAATTCGGAAACGACCTGGACCTGTGAAAATACAAAATCCTATTTGTGAAGGCTATATGCTATATAAATTATATGATTATATTTAAATCTCTACCTTCCCAGTATGCAAAAAAGGCCTGGTGATACTGGTTAATTTAAAATATGGTATGGGTTATATAGAATAGAATAGAATAATCTTTTATTTGTCAAGGTATTGTCCTGATATCAGCTGCCCTTTACTATAATCTATATTATATAGACATTATAATATTAATACTCCGAGTCCAAGCTGATGCAGATGGCAGTGACAGTATGACTAAAAGTTAAAACACTCTTTTCGTCGCATTTTACGGATAACCTACATTTCGCGCAAACGGGCCTACCGGTGCCGTACCGCATTTTGCGCGAAGTACAGGCTGTATCAGTTACACATAAGGTATTAAGCCAAGACCCTACACTTCCACATTATTATACACTATAGGTAGTTCTTATGAGACTAGAGTTGCGTCACTATCGTGTTTAGAAATCATATTGTAAAACATTGAATATACATAGTTGTTTCACATAGGACGGCGAAAATTGAAACTATTAATCCCCTGCTGCTGCACAAAAAAAATAGATGAAATAATCAAATTTCTCAAAATCATCAATTGCAATTCTTTCAGCTAAATCAATATCAATGATTCTCCCATTCTTGTGGTTAAGTAATGACACATGTATATGTCTATATCATCCTCCCTAGGCAGGCCCTCTACTCCGCAATGAGGTACTCCATACTATAGGCCCTGCCACAGTAGTACTGTATTGGTGGGAGTGGGTGAACACATGGTCAGTGGCGAGATTCTACTAATCACCCCCTACTGTGTATGTCTGACCATATGGTCTGACCTCTTTAACTTGATGGAATAGGGGACTTGCATGCCCACCTACCTGAATCTTGACTCAAATGCATTATGGAATAATAGTACTTATGGTACAGTGTAAATTTCATTTATAAAAAATATCTCAAGTTCATCATAGGATATTTATTGGTGCTCTAACGTTAATATCCATGGGTTTTACATGTTTCCAAAGCACAAACCTCCATCTTATATATATATTATATATAGTTTAAAACGAGAAGTCTGATACACCAATTCATATACATTGTAATATATAATAAGTACAGGAACTGAAACAAATTTAGATTTCGTAACAGTAGTTGTTTTAAACTGGTAGTGCCGTTTGAAATACTTGTTTTCCTGCTTTAATTATTTATGTTGTTTTTTTGGCCAATTTTTTGGTTTTAAAAAAATCGCACACAAAAATCGGCAAAAGTCAAGATTTTTTTAGGAATTAGGTGGGGTAGGTTTTGTATCTTCTAAGAAGGGGTGGTAAATCGGAAACACACCTTTATCGTTTCTTCTTCTGGGGGGGGGGGGGGGGGGGGTACCAAGACAAGATCTGGTTGAAGAATCATTGGCATTGCCACATTGAGTTTTCATTCAGATCCAATCGACAGTTAGTAGATGTTAGAAAACAAAGACAGACTTTCTAGGACAATTGCTGCCTTCAGACTGTCACATTGCACAGTTATCCAGATTGCAGTAAGTTAGACAGAGCATCCTCCGAGTACCAATACCCGGGGGCGAGGTCAGTACTGAGACTAGCAGTAACTGAGTAAGTTGGCAACTGTCATTTCAATCGATATCGTCAATGGCGGCATGCCCCGACATGTCAAAACAGAAAGGAACTCCTAATCATTGGCTATCACAGCATTGAATGCGACTTATCTTACCTTCGACATGTAGTTCTCTCTCCGATGTATAATCTCAGCAAAAGAAATGTGTTTTATATAATTTTCCAGTTAATAGAACGTACTTTTAACCAGAACTCTTTCAATGTTTTGAAAAGATGCCGCCATTTTGGTTTGTATACATTCCCGACTTCCTGTACACTCGGTAATCTTCGTTGCTTCCGTTGAGCTGCTTTACGGAAACAGCCGAGCGCGAGGTGGTAGATTTCGATTGGCGGAGAATTACGAGCCAATGAGAAACCTCCATCTGTCCAGCCCTGTCACGTGTATTCTGGGTATAGAGGGTCAACACGTTGGTCGTTGCATCCCTGGTCGCAGATTGTCTTTGGGTGTAAAGTAAGTCAGAATGCTGCGGTTATTGTGTGTCCTCTCTGCAGTGGCTTTGGCCATTGCTGATCCAACAACATACTTCGAGGAAAAGTTCGAAGGTGAGTACTTTTTGCACAATTCACATCTAAATGTTGGTAGGTTATTACTCTCGCTTGCCGGTAACGGTATAATTCGCGACAGACGAATCCCCAGATGCGATGATCTGGTTGTTGCCAAGCGCATTTTGCGTTTTTGCCTCTCCTTATTTACTTTTAATGTGCACAAAGGGGAGAATTTGGATACGTGCCCTTAATGAAATAATGCTTGTTTTCATTTATATTGTATCTCGAAGTATCCGGAGGCTGAAATGCGTAGTCGGTTCGCCTTCGGTCCTCGATTACTCTCGCTGTACACGTATGGCTCGATGCCTAGATTCTACTCCCACTATTGGTCCATCTCTTTGCACTAAACTCTATTTTTATCTAAGAAATTTGTGGAATTTGCTAATTTAAAGCCCACAGCACAATTTTACCCCCACGAAAGAATGTTTTTATTGAAACATATGAGGTAACTCGTTCCTTGAGGGTGCCACTCCCACTCAAGTGTGAAAGTGGATTGGGCAAGGGCTGGCTCATGGCTGCAATCTTTTTTAGCATACCAACGCACCAGTCACAACGCGTCGGTCACTCATTGGTAGACTGCCTATATATATAGGCATGCACTGATGCAGACCTCAAGCACTAAACTTCTCTACCTTCTTATCTGGATTTATTTTGGCTGCATAACTACCGCGAAGTTCTATGATATTTCACTTTTAAATACCAGACCGAGCTCAGACAATATGCCTTATATGAGTGACTATGACTCATAAGAAATAATGTCTCTTAATAACTGATCTTATTCTAAACAGTCACATGTAAAAGAGAATGTGGTTGCATCATACAAGTACGATCATGTATAATGTGGAGCTGCCAAGCTTGTTCATGACTGAATAAATAAAGCGTGGGGGAAGGAATACAAATAGCTAGAGTTAGTCTTGCGTCCTTGCAAGTTAGAACAACAACATAAATAAAGAAAGCATTGTGCAAGTTAGAACAAAACATAAATACTGAAAGCATTACCCCACTTATGATCTGTAAATGGCTTAACCAACCTCTGAACGTGTTAAATATCAGTATTCCATGGATCTTATTTCAGTTTTAATTTGTATTAAGGCCTTATGGAATACGTCCACCTTTATTTAGGCTGTATAGCATTTGATTAAAATATATTTTCATGTTCATCTAATTAAACACTCGACTTAACATAAACATGTAATATTTATTTTTAGATGAAAGCTACAACGACCGTTGGGTACAATCCACTGCCAAGGGATCTGACCAAGGAAAATTCCTTTTGACACCAGGAAAATTCTACAATGACCCAGAGGCTGACAAAGGTATGTAAATCTGCAACCGTTAAGCCTTAAATGATTCAATTTGTGCAACTCCTGAACTCATGTTTTCACTATAAAAATCAGCAATCGCACATTATTTATTTTACATTCTTATTTTTCAGGTATCCAGACCAGCCAGGATGCCCGGTTCTATGGTCTCTCTGCCAAATTCGAGCCTTTCAGTAACGAGGGCAAGACACTCGTCGTCCAGTTCACAGTCAAGCATGAACAGAACATCGACTGTGGTGGTGGCTACGTCAAGGTCTTCCCCTCAACTCTCGACCAAACTGCCATGCACGGAGACTCTCCATACCACATTATGTTTGGACCAGATATCTGCGGACCTGGCACAAAGAAGGTCCATGTTATCTTCAACTACAAGGGCAAGAATCTTCTCACCAAGAAGGATATCAGGTGCAAGGACGACGTCTTCACTCATCTTTACACTTTGATTGTCAGGTCTGACAACACCTATGAGGTCAAGATCGACAACAAGAAGGTTGAGAGCGGCGATCTCGAAGCTGACTGGGACTTCCTCCCACCAAAGATGATCAAGGTGCGGTATTGTAGTATTCAAATTAAAATAGAAAAAGATATATAAACATGAAAAATTGTAACGATAAGATGTGCCAGGGATATATATTTACCTTGAAGTTGCCTTAATTCAATTCATACAACCACGTAAAATGCTTATCAATTAAAAAAAATATATATATAATGAACGCCACTTTTTTAATCCAGGACCCAGAGGCCAAGAAGCCCGACGATTGGGATGAGCGTGAGAAGATCGATGACCCAGAAGACACCAAGCCCGAGGACTGGGAGAAGCCCGAGCACATCCCTGACCCAGATGCCAAGAAGCCCGACGACTGGGACGATGAGATGGACGGAGAGTGGGAGCCACCCATGATTGATAACCCAGACTACAAGGGAGAATGGAAACCACGCCAGATGGAGAACCCCGACTTCAAGGGCAAGTGGGTGCACCCAGAAATCGACAACCCCGATTACACAGCCGATGATGCTCTTTACAAATATGATGATATCAGTATCCTTGGTTTCGATTTATGGCAGGTGAGTGAAGTTTACGAACTGACATTTAATCATTTATTTTATAATGGGTAAAATCCACAATTACATGGTCTCAGACACAGACGCATTACACTGTAACACAGTTAAATTGATAAAACAAAAAAGAAAAATAACAATACTCATTTAAATGTAAACATTTTATATACGAAACGATGGGAAATAATGTAAATATATTAAAATATTAGTTTCCAAACTGAGTTTTACATATTGGAAGATTTCTTTTAATAAGGGCATGTTTATTCTTTGTTTTAATAGGTGAAATCTGGTACCATCTTTGATAACATCCTCATTACCGACGATGAAAGCCATGCTGAGGAGCAAGGCAAGGAATTGTGGGAGAAGACCCACGGTGGAGAGAAGAAGATGAAGGAAGACCAAGATGAGGAGGAGAGGAAGAAGCAAGAGGAGGAAGATAAGAAGAAGAAGGTTGAGGAAGATGGTGAGTTGAATGCCTAAATGTACTTACTTCCCAGAATAAAATAATTTATTGTTATCATTATTAATTTGGTGTTACTAAGTTGTGGCGTTGTCTCTTATATCATGATCTTTACCTAGTAGCTATAATACTAACTTAAGAATGGTATTCTTTCGATACTCCATTAATTTGATATTTTTTTTGCCTTTGAATCTAAACTCTTTATGTATTTTTACAGCTGCCGGTGAGGAGGAAGATGAGGAGGAACCTGGTGATGAGGAAGATGACGAGCCCATTGATGACGAATCTCCAGTAAGTAATGTAACATTAATTTTAAAAAACGTGATTTAACATAGGCCCTATTCTGTGATTGAAATGTATTTAATAGTCCACGGAAGCTCTTATGAAATTTCCAAAGGATAACTTTGTTTAAGTTTAATTTTTCAATGGCAAATCTAACGAAAAATTCCTTTTCATGATAGTTTCATATTTATAACAGTTCCTGCTCGCAATTTATAGGAGAATAACAGTATTTCTATTTCTATTTGTGTAGCACATGTAAAATTTACCTTTTTCATATTTACAGGAGGATGATCACGAGGACCTTGATCACGATGAATTGTAAAAGTGCGTTGTGTGAATGAAATCGCCTGCAGTCGCCGAAGCTCATCCTTTCTCATCCTGCCTCCGGTGACAGTTTCATGTACAACTGTTATCTAGTCATCTCTCCGCATCAACAATCCCATTTCCATGACCATTTTTTCTCACAAGACAACAGACGCAGGCATAAACTCTAATCTCATCATCAGTCTGAAGTCTTAACATTATTCCATATGTACAGAAGGGGGTTAAAATTTGTCACTGTGATCCTACGTATGATTATGTTGTTTACATAAAAAAGCAAGAGATTGTCAAGTATTGTGAGCGTTTGCGATCCCCTAACAGTGAACCAGTTACTCATTCGGGTAAATTTGGATTGATTGATTCTGTTTTAATTATGTCAAAATTCCATCAGTTGTTGAAGACGTGTGTCTTAATCGTATAATGTGGAGGTATTTGTAATAAAATATTACGTACCAAAATTTTGGAAAAAATGAGTTCTATTATCCCTTTCCTTCCTCGACAAAAAAATGCGCTATAGCAAAGTAGGAAACCACTATCAACTTGTACAGGACTTTCAGATCCTGGTACCCTGGAAAATCGATCAATTTCTACCTCGATGAAAGCTAAAAAACCTTTAGACCACAGGTTTTTCGTCAATTGATAATTCCAGAATTAACCAAGTAAAACGAGAGGACTCAATGATGCCGCTCGCGTTCGTACATAAATATAGCAACGGATCAAAATTGAACAGCCTGCTTAAATATATACAATCTTTGAACTGCGTTTTTACTTTATTAAACTATAATTGGTTTTATTCAAAACGCAATCAAATTTAAGATACTTTGACTAGGAAGCTATTTAAATTCTATAAATGCCAAAAGAAATAGCACTGTAAAGATTTTGATACCGGCGCGCGTTCTTAAAGACAAATATAGAAAAAATAAAACCTAGAACATAGGGCCTACCCAATAATGTATATGGCGGATTGGTGTGCGTCACCACATCTAGCTCTATTTTTCCTGTTTGCTTATGCCTCGGGTTAGATCCTCTGCGGTTTTGCCGGATTGTTTGGTATTGGATATTGACACCAGGTGCCAGCTCTGTTTTTTTTGTCCAACATCGGATCTTTATTCATTAGAAAACATGGGTAAAAACCCGGTAAAAACAAGAGAAAACAAACGTATCAGTGAAGTTCTGTTCTTTTTAGCCAAGATCACCAGTCCATTTATACTTACATTATTCTGAATGATACATACCTCCCCCCCTCCCCAACCCCCTCACACACACACCAAAAATAAGTCAAATCAGGGGATGGCATACATTCCTGGAAGACAACCCCATTAATGAATTCCTGATAACAATTAAACATACTAAAACATTTCATTTCTACTTGTTATTCCCATGGCATCCCCGTTAAGTGTCCCTATTGAACTTTGTCCCCGCGTTATCCAACATTTTTTAGAGCCTGTAGTTAACGTACTTCAGAATGTTTATTTAACTTCACCCAGTTGATACGGGATAGGTGGCAGTTGCTGACCATATCGAAGCTTGGCACCACTGTAGCGTCGAAACTCATGACATGCAATGTACACATACCAATGACCTTAAATATAAAGGCTGATTATTACATACCCGCCCCCCCCCCCCCCCCCCACACACACACACACTTAGGGCTAAAAAGTGTACGCTCTTCTGTTCCAGCCTTTGAAAAGTACCCCCTTTCCGCGAATTTTCAAGGCATTTTACCCCCGTTTTTGTGGCAAAACGCGGAAAATCTGATGCTAAAAAAGACCCCTTTTTATGATTTCAAGGAAGGTTTCTTTTTTAAGGTAATAAACAAGGTATCTCCAGTTTTTGTATCCAAAGCACATTTAAAATAATTAGCAATATTATTAAAAACATGCCATGAGTATCACATATATTAATATATATTGCCTTGACGTGGAGATTCTGTCATAATTATATGCTTTTCTGTGCCACAAGGTGAGTAAAAAATACCCCCTTTTCCAGCATTTCGCGGACTTCACTTGCAAAAATACCCCCCTTTTTCAGGATTTCGCAGAGTTCAGCTGCAAATTGGCACCCTTATTTATGATTTCGCGCTCCGTGTTTGGTCGTGAAAAATGACCCCTTTCTCTGCGAAATTGGGAACAGAAGAGCGTACTTTTTAGCCCTGAGTGTGTGTGTGCGTGGGGGGGGGGGGGGGGGTGGCCGTGATTAGATATCTTAGAATGGTTCTCCACTATTAGGCTATGATACACTTGATCATTTTAGCAGAGCTTTATAGCTCTGGTGGTAGTAATATTGAATGATATATAATGTAGCTATAGGATGGTAGAGAATTAAGGAAGTGACCTCTATGAATGCCAGGATGAGTGCTTGTAAGAACTGAATTATTATTTATTCACTTCTAGGTTGGTGCTTAGAGCTGAGGTTGGTATATCAATCCCTACCTGTGGCACCCCCACTGGAGGGCGTGGTAGGCACATGCATGTGCTGTTTTGAGATAGGAGCATCCGTTTGTCTATTATCATTGCTACAGGATATATGCTGGGTATTGATTTGAAAAGGTCAAATAATGATTGATTTGAGGGCATTAACTCATCAAATGGACCTTGAACATGTCTTAAATTTTCTCCGATTTCCTGCATCTTGCCCCTGCAACAAACTGTATATAACACGATGCACAGAGATAGTACCGTGGCACAATTTGTGGGAATGCTTTGTTGTCCCACCCCCTAGGGTTGCTCCAGATTTACTGTTCCATCATGTTAATGGTCTACGTTATGGATTAAAGTAATCCCCATTAAATTTTATAGATAAAGCAGCCTTGAACATGGATGGAATAAGCCTTCAATTTGGGATGACCAATTGAAGTGGTGCACTTTGATCAGCATGGTATTCAGCTTTTTCCACACACCCAACTCTAATCAAAACCTCTATTATTATATTTTGACAATTGATTTCAATATTATATAATTTATTATCGAGGAGAAAAGGAAAATAACGACAAAACTCAACAGTTTTCTAAATTCGTTTTTATTAAAATTTCCCTACCTATTTACTTAGCAGTGGATTTACATTATACGTTCCAAATAAGACCTATGTCAATATTACCACATCATGGCTTTAATAACCAACATATCATATAGGCCACGAATTGGCAACACGTTCCAATAATAATTCACGGGGTTAATCTTACCGACCATAGGTAGAATTCATTTTAAATTATTGATCCATTTTCTCATTTTTTACAAAAAAAAATGTACAGATGAATATGTGGGGTGGGTGGGGGCTGGAGCTGCATTTACTACGGACCAAGGGAAAGGGCCATCACGTTTTAAGCCATCACAGACAGACAATGAACCCGAGGTTTCCCAATTTAAACCATGACTTTCTTGGGGAACAGACTCTTCTTCAACCTCCAACTATATATAACGATCGGAACGAATTACCTGATCAATAACCGATACTTCTCGATTATCATTGCACATGGGAAGCCTTTGTCACGCAAAGACTTGTCTAACTAGCTATCCAAAACAGTACCGTACCCATTTTACTCTCTTCCTATTGAAAACAAATTAGCTAATACTTCGTTAGGGGGTTACTACGTTTATCATAGTATGAGAGAAGCCGTGCAAAGACGATGTCAGATGAAGCACGTTTATATAATGTATATGGAACTGGCAATTGAATGAAGGGTTTAATGGATTATGCTTTATGCATACAGGCCCTAGATCGTTGAAAGACATATGACGATCGATCTACAATGGTACCTTTCGACTGATATGCTTGTTGAATAACACATAGTGAACATGATCACTAAAACTCTGACCTAGACGTATGCTGGAAAACATTTGGAAAACGCAGCCAATCGTTCACGTCTTTTAAGGTGGAAAAATCAACTATGCATAGCAAAACATGACTAAGCCCAAATATCAACGTTAAGCCAATATCTTAATAATTATCATATAATTAATTAAAAGCATGTTCCTCAATGCCCATCTTCTATCAACTATGTTTTTTTCTAGCTGTAGGCAGGCACTCCCGGGACGAGAGCCACAATATTCAGTAAATGATTTCATAAATGTGACCGCCTTTCTTCAATGAGGTTAAAAAAGCCCATGTTATATTTGATGAACGAGCATTACACCAGAGGGACCTAGCCCTATCTATCGCACTTACTTCAGTGAGTCAAGTAAAATTGTTGAAGGTTTCTAGCACCACACACAATTGCGAAGAAGTTAAAACATTATTTAGTTTAATCATCTATCGGCGTAGAATATGAATTTCATGGGCTTCCAAACAACAACATTCAAATTCCAATGAATACATGGCCTAGGGTCATTTGGTAGATCTCGAAATAAAAAAAAAGGTCTTGATTGGTACATTAATATTTGAGTGATATCTGATCAGAAACTACGACCACAAGTGTGATTTTGTTATGAGTGTGTAATATGCCTTACATCAGTATCCAATAAATCAAAATTCTATTAGTAATTGGCCACTACCAATTGATACATTCTCTATACAATGAAGATTTACAATGATGTCTTTTCCAACTCTCGTGACCTTCAAGATGATTATGCAATATCATTCTTCAACAACTGCCTATATTGAACTTGTACAACGCAATTTGCACACCTGCCGAACAGTGGATAAGATAGTGAAATACATCGACCAATGTAACGCGCATAACATAGTATGTAAATGTATAACAATTGCCCACTGATTATTATTATCATGGGCACACAGAATTAGCAAAAATGAAGATGACACTGCATCCACCGTTTGAAATGTACAGAATAACACCTATGTACACTGACATATTTGTGCATTAAAAACAAGATTAACACTTGATTGTATTTTACAAATACTTGGTACCTTCATATACATCACATCACTACACCATCTGTGAGGGTTCTGAAAATAATATTCTAACGGTTTTATATATAATTCGCCACACACTCTGAATGTTTTTTGCCACTTGACATATGCCGACACTATGATGGATCCAACCCACAAGTTATTGCGCTATCTGGAAAGAATGATTTGTAAAATACTGTATATATCGCATATATTTCTATTATAGTTTCCATTGGTGATTGAAGATGAATAGTAGAGTTGGGGAGCCGACCATACGGATAGGGGGTTTGTGACCATCCATCTCCATGCCCGTGGCAATATCCTAGGCTAACACTAGTTGTCAGGTCTGAAAGGTAAAGGGAGGAAATTCAAGGCATTGCTTTTATTATTATATTCATGATTAGACGAATTGAATAATGACCGTCAAAAAACAAATTATTATATTCACCTGTCAACTAAAGAAAAAGCTGTTTCAAGAGGGAACAAGTCAAACTTATAGCCTGAAAATGTTCCTTTTTATATTATTTTAGGCAGATATGAATCGGTGTATTTATACATGCTGTAGAAGATTTAGATACTTTATCGTGATTCGGAATTTAAAAAAAAGATTTATATTTCAACAGTCTTCTTCGCCTCGTTCGACATTGTATATACTAATGTTTGGTTCAACTCTATTCTTTAATGGATTCTAATGCCAGTCATTCATTAAGTATTGAAAATTTTGATAAATCGATTGAAGAATATCTATAGATGGACATCAGTAGATTAATCTCGTACTTTACTAAGTACATTTTTATGTATCTTCTTTCTGTGTAAATATGGGATAAAACCACTTTCGAGTACATTTGAATTCAGTTTCATATTACTTTAACATTCAAGTATATCGGCAAACCAACAGATCATTTAGAATATCATGTATTCAATGATAAAAAAGACTTACATTTATAATATTTTTCGATGTATTTAACAACAAGCCTATTGGGTCCACTGAAATAAATTGAGAGAATGCATTAAAGATATTTCATTTGCACTTTCTTCGTTTTATTCAAAGAGTAATTTGTGGTTACAATATTAGAGGCATTAGATAAAACTGACATAGAAACCTGTCTGTTTCTATCACAATCATTCACACAGTCACACCAAGTCAGAAAATAAATTATGTATGCAAAATAAGTTTACTGCCAGGTCCCTCACGCATTTACTCATATGAATTCTTCACTCACGTTATTCCCAAAAGGATTGGGTTGCTGATTCATTTGTACGCCCATTTGCGGGTTCATTTGATAACCCATTTGTGGGTTCATTGGTTGTCCCATTCCAGGGTTCATTTGTTGCCCCATTACGGGCATTTGTTGTCCCATAACGGGCATTTGTTGTCCCATGTTTACGGGCATTTGTTGACCCATTTGTGGCATTCCCTGTAGAAGAGAATCTAAGAGATTACTCCTTAGCTCTATGTCTAGCTAGCAGGCAGCTAGGATAGTTCTTAAACTCAGATTCTATCTTAATGATTTATTATATCTTGGTAACTTTCTATCGATGTGAAAAAATCATGTCTTACATTGTCAAGCGTAATTCTTTTTACAAAACTGTGAAATTATTTGTCAGCAGGCAAAATGAAACAATATTGATTTGATAGATATGTGTTTTTATTGACTGCATAACCATAATCTGTATTATTCATTTAATCTAATATGAGAGCAATTTGAAGTCAAAAGGCGGATGATCCGTAATTTAATAAGCTTAAAACTCCCCCTGAAAGTTATCTCGGTATCAATCATTTTTGTCTTCATAAATTCGCGCTAAGATGCATATTATTTTTAGCAGAGGGTATTTATGTAACTTTCTAGGGGCTGGGGAGTCGGTTTATCATTCCCTATGAATCTAGAGACTAGGGTAGCATGCCCAATTGCAACTTAAAGCTACATTCTCAGCTTAAATAACCAGTTTAAATTATTCTATAATCAACATAGATATTTAGAATATTGATGTATACAGTAGACTCAAAACAGAAGTAAATAATATTTTTAAAAATCTGTGTATGGGAACTTTGAATATGTGTAGAGCTATGCACAGTAAAACTCAGTGTAAATTTATATCTTAAGATTTAAGAAACTTATTCAATACAAGGATTGCGACAAGACAGAATTCTCCAGCTTATGGGAGGTTTTCAATCCTTCTTCAATATTTTACTACCTAAAAGTGTACACTTCAACTTTGTATATTGAATACCCGCTAGCGGTAAGTACGTAGCGAGAATGCTGTGTCTATATTTACCCGAATAAAATGTTAACATTTCTATAACAATATACACCCGGCAAAATCCTCTTGAATTATAGTCAGATGGAAAAGAATAAGTAGAAATTGTCATCGTTTTATGGAAAATAGCTGAGAATATAGCTTTAAGGAAGTACTCTTAGGATTAATGGGAGATGCATGGGACGATTATGAATCTTAAGGGAAATTTTCTCTGGTTTTCCTATTTTTTCAGAGCAGCATCATCACCTACACGAGCAATTGAGATGAGGACAGAGGTTCTTCGTATGTTAATTTTCTATCGTCTACATCTTGTGTTTAGAACGAATTTATTCCCAAATTAAAGGCTATTTCATTCATTCATTCACTGCATACAGGCCAAGGTCTTACATACAATCCTTACACATAATCAATTTTCTGAAGCAACACGGAAATATATATATATAGGTCATTTATGGCGACAATTTCTTTGAAGAAAAAAAATATAATTTGTTAAAATAACTGCAGCAACAAAATGAGCTTTAAATGTATATATTTCCATCGGTGAACCTGTTGCATTTATCAAGCGGATTTAACTCTAAAATTTCCAGTGAGATATACTTAGGCATTGCATGTTTGTGTAAAAGGCTTATATACATATGGATTTTCTCTTATGCCAAGACATGCTTTAGTTTTAACAGTATAAAAAGTATACCACTTTTAATCGAATACTATGTATAAAGTAACTGCAAGTTTGTGTAAGATACTTTATAAGGTAAATTATTGTTGCGATAGACACAATTTCATTTTAATTTCACAAATTGCATAGGTTTACTTTTGGGAGAACAATGATGTTAATGGTGAACTGACTAAATTCTTAGTTTTACGTTAAGGATGCTAAAAATAAGAAACCAACCTGGGCGCAAGGCCTCTGCCTAATGGATCACATACCTGATTTTGGGCGGCGAATGGGTTGCCCGGGAACTGCCTGGCAGGAACCGCCGGTGCTGGGCCTCCGTTTGGTGGCTGTGGGGATGAGGAAGGGAAGATATTATCACTTGAAGCTGCAGTATTGCCCTCTTGCCCAACCCGAGTATCCCCATGGTCTGACTGGCTAGATCCATTTACTTTAAGACTTGGGTCTACCACAAATGGGTCGCGGAAGGGCGACATAGTTCGGGGTGAATCACTGTGGAGAAACTGATTGGTTGATGAAGGTACAGTGGGCCATGAGGACTGTTCAGGTTTCTTACTGCCTAGTGCAAACTTGAAGGGATCTAAAGAAGCAAAAGGGTCCGAGTGTAAACTAGCTGAGTCTGTTCTTGTGCTCTCTGAATCTGATACACCATTCACCGTGGAGTCAAAGGGATCTTGGTCAGTAGTTGATTTAGATACCTGTGCTTCGGCTAAATCACTAGCAGATGAAACATTTGACTGGTTCTTAAAACTATCAGAATGATGCCCATCCTGGCTGGAAGTGTTATCTGAGCTAGCTTTGGATTTGGTCCCAACACCCCAGTCTACAACGAATGGGTCTGCCGCCATAGAACTTGCTGACGGGTCTGCTTTTAATTTTGAATTGACTTCACCTTTTCCCATAGGTGCAGTGCTAAAGGGATCCACACTGCTCTCGTGTTGGGATTCACTGGTCGACCGCTCCGAGGTGGTGCGGCTACGGCTCATGTCGCTGTGTGTGGAATCTTGACTCTTTTTACGGGTCTGTCGACTGAGAGCAGGCGAGGATACCACAGGGGTACCCTTCCCACCTGATGTGAAGAATGGATCATTGGCAAATGGATCTTCGACAAAGGGATCACTTACGCTCCCTTTGACAGATTCAGAGTCTTTGGAACCAATGGCCTTGGTTCTGAATGCAACAGGTTGCTGTGATAGATCATTGTTGAAGGGATCGTTCTCTGAGAAAGGATCGATGGGAGAGTCATCAATGAAAGGATCCACTCCTTCTGGGAATGGATCAGCTTTAGATTCTTGAGATGCAGTGGCAGAGCTACTCGAGTCCCTGTCCTCCTCCTTAGGTCGCTCAGGTTGAACGGTGATTGTCTCTGTGGCTAATACACTAAACACTGGTTCAGACTGATTGTTCCTTAACATTGCCTTAACGCTATCAACTCTGCGTGCAGCAGTTTGTACATCAGTGCGATCTGACTGTCGGAGAGGGGCTTCTCGGGCAAAATTGTCCGCGGGGAATCGCTCAGAGTGCCTGGTTATAGTGTCACGGCTAAAGGGATCAGGGGATGACTGGTTGCCAGGCTGGGAGACGCTTCTGGCAACCGGGGGTGTGGTGTGGGTTACAGGAGGAGATCTAGCATCTTCTGGTACTTGAGAAAGGGTGGGGCTTTGCTGGGGTCCACCGGGGGTTCGTGGACGGGGCCTAGGTCTTGGTCTAGCTACCATGGATGTCCCTGTAGGAGAGGGACTGAAACCAGGCGTAGGACTGGCTGTAGGTGAAGGCTGTCCAAAGCTTGAGCTATCTTGCCAGACAGTAGGGAATGCATCTTGCTTAACAGTAAGAGGTGGTGATGCAGATGGTTGATTTGCAAGCATAGCGTTTCCCCTGGGTAATGATCGCGGAGAACCTGGCGGCGTAGCCATGAATGTATCCTTTTTCGTGAATGCTTGGAATGGTGGAGGAGAAGCTTTTGCATCGAAGGGAGGGAAGGTAAATTGGTCTTGTTGTGGGAGTACAGGGGGATTGTGCGGTTGTCTACTTAACGTAGGAGGAGTGAGAGGTGCTCTCCTATAAGTTGGCAGAGTAGTTTGCCTTGACAAAGTCATACTCGTGTGTTGGCTATGTGATGGCAAGGTGTGCTGTCGTGGAAGCGTTTGACTCTGGAATGGATCATGCTTGGGCAGAGGGGGAGGGGTGTGTTGGGGAGCAGGCATTGGTCTATGGCGGGTAGGTGGGGTGTGGTGGGGAAGGGGAGGCGGAGTGTGTACAGGGGGAGGAGTCTCTGGAAGGCTCATCGGCTGCGAGGTGGGACCTGAGCTGGGAGGCCTAGGAGGAATAGCCGGAGGTGTTTCTTCAGCAAAGTCAACTGTAGCTTGCCTGCTGAATATACTTTCTTTTAGTCCTTTTCTGGACATGGCTCCGACGTCTATCGTTTTTTGCCTAGCCATTGATGGTCTTGTAGCGAATGAGGGCCGAGGAGGTGGAGCAGGAGCTTCATCAAGCATTTCCATGGCTCCTTGTTTTGGCAATGGAGGGGGTGGCAGTTCGGGAGATGGTAAGCTGAATTCATCTGGCGTACTTACATTACTGCTAGTGGTCCCGTCCTTTACCAACTTATCACTACGGGTAGTGGGAGGGGTACTTGAACTAGCGCTTACATCCAAACTCTGAAACTTGGCTAATCCGAATGCTGAAGGTTTTAATTCAGATCTATCAAAAGGCCCTTGTGATTGGGCCAATGCAAGTATACCAGTGGTGTCAAAGGGGTCTGGTTCTTTAGAATCAAATGAAGAACCTGGTTGGGTGAAGGGTGCAGAGCCAAAAGGATCCGTGGCTGGACTGGTCCCAAAAGAATCAGCCGAAGCAGATGCTTTTGGTCTTCGGCGGGACTGATTGGGACTTGAGTTAGATATGTCAGGACTGCCTACCTGTTGTGGGTTCAGCTCGCTTAGACTTGGTTGTGGTGCCTTCTTGGGTTTGAAAAACTGGTTTCTGTCAATATACTGACTTGCCGGTTTGAATTCGGCAAGTTTATCGAGGTCTTGGAAGGCCGAGCTCGCGCCAAAATCAGAGGATCTTTGAGCACTCATAGAGGGACTCGCTGGGGCCTGTTGAACGTCGCCAGCTGAGGACACTGGAGTTGGTTGAAGTGACTCAAACAAGGGCGCGGGTTGAGCTGGTGCTTGCTGAGGACGTTGGTTGAAGGCTTCAGTGTTGTTCACACCGAAATCTGCCTGGGAAGCCAGGGTGGAAAAGGCGGCGTAACGATCGTTTCCTGCTCCCCCACCGTTAGACGGAGTAAAGAAAGGATCGTCCTTGAATGGATCTTTCTGAAGAGGCATTGCGCCAAAACCACCCTGTTGACCCTGTGGCGGCTGCTGTTGCTGCTGCTGCTGCTGTTGTTGTGGTTGTTGCTGCTGCTGCTGCTGTTGCTGCTGAGCGGCTACAAGTTGTGGCGACTGCTGACCCACAGGTGGGAAATTGGCAAAGGAAGCTTGCTGTTGTGGTTGCTGCTGGACATTGAAGCCTGGAGCCTGGCCAAAGCGGGGCTGGCCGAAAGCGTCGGTATTGAATGGATCTGGTTGGGTTGAAGGTGGGAATGCTGGCTGTTGCTGCTGTTGCATCGGTTGCTTCTGCTGCTGCTGCTGTGTTCCATAATTTGGAGGAGGTGCAAGCAGTACCGCATTTGGGTTCTGCTGAGTCGCGAATGGATCCTGGAGAGAATGGAAGAAAGGACAATACAGCGCTTTTATTAAAAAAAAACCCCACTCGATTTAGATTTTAAAAAAACAAATGAGATACGTCACAGTGACATACAAACCACTTTTAGAAGACATGTTCCAAAACAAGGAAGACGAAGATCATCCTTAGATTCACAGGTTAAGAATGTTTCATTATTCAATTTCTGGGTCAAAATGAGTAGTGAGAATGGTTCGCGTGGCACTGTTACTAACACCAGAAGCATAAACGAGGTTTTCCACAGAGGGCAACTAAATTACTGATAATTTCCTGCGTTCCCCTCTCATATTACAAACCAGAAACCAATAGTAAATAGAAAAGGAAGTGTGGAACGCTGCCAGGAATTGAATTGCCGTAAATGGAATCACTCCATTAGTAATTCGAACATGTATCGATTAAGCACTCCATGTTAGTCTACATATTTATACATATTCCATTCTATTTAGTGAATTCTATTTAGGAAGAGTCAGGTAGTTAAAATTAAAAGGGTTAGATGTATTACGTAAACTTCGATGACGAATCCTGTCAAAATGAGTAGTAAGAACAATTTGGGTATTGCAAAGGATCCGCAAGTCTGAACTCTTCCTCTTCACCCGATTCGACACCAGAACACTGTTTGTTGTCTATATTATTCATAGATAACTGGAAACACCCATATGGTCGTAATTTGGGATTTTCATTAAAACAAGAAAATCGTCAATTTAGCCTGAATGAAAGCCAACTTCCAATCCAACGTTTTGTCAAGAATAGAGGACAAGCAACATTTGCCACTTTCAATAGTCTAGTTTGTTTTTTCTTGTCTTTTACAGAGCTGTGGTAAATAAGACCTACACGCTGAGCACCGGGAGACTGGTTAGGCTGGTCAAAACTGACGGGAAACTGTGGAGCGGCGGCTGCGGAAGCGGCAGAACCAGCGGCAGCGGGTGAGAAGGCGTCAACCTGCTCAAACGTCTGCAGAGAAAGGAAGCATACCCGAACCAGCGGTTAGAAAAAAGCCACCCTTCTATACACGATTAGAAGTAATTAAATCTCAGCGGCCTATTGTCAAAGCAATCATTCTCTCTATTTTTGGTTTATATATGTGTAGAAAAGGTTTAATAATAAGCACTTTCGTAACGGGTGAAATCTCATCATGGATCACAGGAAAAAATGTGACGAAAATATGTGCAAATTGTGACGAAGAACAGCTGCCATATCCTTTTTTCATCAGCGCAGCCTGTATAATACTTTGCTATTGGTTGATTACATGGAGAATGGGTGTGGATGTAATACGGCTTAGACTAGCTGGAAAGGAGTTACAATGCGAACAACAAAAACATAATGGTAATGCGTAACAATAATCAACTTCTTAATACAACACTTAAGAAGATCCCCAACTAATACTATGAAGTTACCATAGCGGTTTGTCTAATTTGTGCAACACCGTATGCGTAGAGATAGGGGAAGTACGGGAGGTATAGGTCAGGTCTTCCTGTGTAAAGGCGGTGGATGAAATCGTCGGATTTGGGCTTTCCCTTTCAGAAGGCAGATGAGGATATTAGTAGGTTAGATAAGTAAGTGAAACAATTTGGATTATTGTCCCGTGCGTCAAAAAAGTGTAGATACATGAAACACGTGTAATATCGATGATCCTAAATATAACGCTGACGAAAATGTGTTCTTGGAGAAAGATCTATGTAAATAATAGTGTTTCTGATAGAATTATTCGACATTCTTGATTTCAAGAGTGGATGATCAATTTCATTTGCAATAAAGTATATTTGCTTAAAAATCCTAATTGATCTTCCAATATTAATGAATCACATTAAATTTTGGCTACTTAACCAGCTGGAACGCTTGGCCCAATTGATCTTTTGATATTAATGAATTACATTAAATTTTGGTTGCTTAACAAGCTGGTACGCTTGGCCCTATCGGGGGAAACTTCTTACCCCTTCCAAGTTGAGGAGCTGAGTCTCAAGGGCTAATAGATTAGCCGCCGACGAACTTTCTTCTATTTTTTTCGCTTCGTCCTTTGCCTGGTCTGCATTCCCACCCTACACACAACCGAAAATAAAATAATAACATGCATACGTGCACTGCAAAGCATAGGTAGACGGAACCAAAAACAAGAGAAACAAAAGATACTTCGTCTAGTATGACTAAATTAAAGATGTAATTAGGATAGCAGTTCCATGATTCATTCCAGGCTTCAATTTGCATCCGTAAACAGGAAAGAAACACACAAGGACGAAAAACTATAAATGAAATGTTTATAAACATTAATATCTAAAATACCATGCTGATAGTCCATTGAGAAATAAATAAGGGTAATTGTAAGGTCCGGCTAGAAAATACGGTTGTTTTAATATGTTATCACAAACAACACAACATTCTTAATACATTCTAACGTACAACTGAAAGGGAGCAAAACGTGGTTAGAAAAAAGTTCAAAACATGTGATAAAAAATTGTTTAAATTAGTAGCACATGCACATAAGATAAGACAAAAAGACAATGAAAGTGAAGCAAAATCCCTCCCAAGATGCGTCTAGAGCATCCACGAAACTCAGTTTAATCATTCGTTCTGATCACAAACGACTCTCACAAAGAATGAACGATGGTTTAACATTTTGGTACACGGGGGAGAAATTCCCGGTCATAAATAAGAAGTACAAGCGATTGCAAATTCTCATTCTAATACTATGCTCTGGTCACAGTTCCATCAATTCCTATAGAAGGTAGAGACTAAATCGGAAGGAAGAAGAACGACTATTACAGCTCGAACAAAACTAAGAAGAGCAAGTCAGATCCAATAGGCACGCCTACAAATCCTATTATATGGTATGAACTCATATTCAGGGAGAGATGTTGAAGATGTATATAAAATGTATAGCATCTAAACATGTCTGCAAGACAGGACTAAATCAAAAGGGACTCGTTTGGGGGGAAATGCTTAAAACCAATACAAATAAAAATCAAATCAAAGAGATGAGACTATATACGATTGATTACCAGAAGCTAGAGCTATTGAAGTACGACATGGATGAAAAAAGGAACCCAAGTAACTAATATTGGGAGGGTGACATGCGGGTACCCTCGGCGGCCTGGCCATACTCACACAAGCAGCATAGTTATTTAGTCTGTATCTTTGTCTTTGTCTATGTCTGAAGTATGAATGTCTGGAAACCTGAAAGCAGCAAACACGCAGTTAAAGGAATGTGTGGCGGATCTCCACGAGAAATTAGCTAGAGTTAAAGCAACAGAATTCACCTCGTGTAACAAGCTCGGTTTGTTTGGCGAGATCCTGGATTGGTATTTTGGTTTCTTGAGGATTCTTAGCATGGTGGTATTGAAGGAGAGCACACACACAAATACATGTGCCTGCCAAGCGGAGTGACCGAATATTGTTCTGGTTAGTGTATTTGTTGAGGTGGTTTTACTTAGAATTCTGTTGCTTTAATGCAGTGAGAGGGAAATGTGTGTTGGGTATATAATACACGCAGTCAGCCATCGAGGTAAGCCTTGGTTATGCTGAAACAAAAGCCACAGCCGGAAAGTTATTATTAAAGCACGTCATATAAGGCGAAGAGCACATACTTGTTACAAGGCATTAACACCAGACAGGGTATTATGACACTTAACAGTTTTCCCAGCTTATATACACATAGAAAGTGTAGGGTTAATATATGAGTTGTATATATGTAACCACATGTACAGAAGTCCATACGCAAGCTAGAGTATTTCTTTCAACATACTCGGTAGGTCCAACGTTAATTTGATAGCGATGGTAGCATCTCTAATTGTCAATTAAATCATAGACCAGTTCACCACGATTTACTAGTATTCTGTTTAGTTAGATCGGTCAAACAATTAGGAGTGGGTATAATGACCAGAACTAGTGTAATAGCAAAGAGAAGATTGAAGAAGTACACTTGACAACAGTACAGACTACAAATATTTCTAAAATGTAAAGAATATTTCTAGAACAACCCATGAAATCACAATTACCACAAATCACTCAGAGCCAGCGCAAAGTGTCAAGACTATAAATTGGATTGAACTAATAACAACGTGAGGATTTCTAACATCAAAAAATAATTAGGCTTTTGAGTGGAAAAGTTGAAAATTCGAATTAAAAAGAAAAAAGAAAAAAAACATTCGACATTGATAATGAGTGCCACAGCATGAATAAGCCATGTGGAGGGGAAATGTTAAAGAAATCACAAAAATTATTTCCCTTCTCTAGAAGACTTTTCGTCAGAATTTATTCATTGATATGAAAAAAAACCCTACCGCACTGAATCCCCAAATACATATTGAAATTCCATAGAATATAATGAGACAAGGGAAGCACATTTTCAACAAGTACTTTCGGAGAATCAGGGATATCGGATAAGACACCAGAACATACCCCTGAAGAACTTAAGCAGTCTTTCCAAGGATTGGTCTATGAATTGAAAGCTATAAGGATGTCATAATTTCCACACATAACCCAAATAATCTGTCCCAGAACTCATGTAGAAAACAATCGCTTCATTTGAGATGAAATGAAATGAGATGACTTCAGTCCCAGGGTTATCATAAAGCCAAAAAGACACCACAATGGATAGTAATGGGCTTTTCAGAACCATAGAACACCACGCGGTGCTGTACACGACGGCAAATGATTCCTGAGTTGTATGTGGGCACAAAAGAAAGATGAGCTGTGAGAACTGGATGTTAAGGCTACATATATATACATATAAGTTCATGCTATTTGCAGTTGATGAATGTTGGTAAATGAGTGTTATTCGTTACAATGTCATGCGTCGAGCAAGGAGCCAAGCTCTCTCACACCCACCTGAGAAGGGCTCTTCAAATCGATAAGTGAGTCAAACAACATGGATTTGAATTTACCATCCTGAAACATGAAAGATTTTCCTGGTGTTCTTTACAAACATTAGATGGGAATTAAAGTACAAATCGGATGACACTCCCAGAGTGAGTATGGCGTATACACTAATGCCCGGGTTGTTGTGCCGGTGGTATGAATGAACGACAATCAATACGAAGGATAAAAATATGATATGATATAGATGAAATATATGAACAAGAAAATATCGGTCAACATAATTATGTTTTGAATGAAAGAAATTGGATATAGATGTCAGACACCAGAACACCACAGTCGGTACACATATAGCTGAGGGAAGTATGCAACTTGTATGCTATGAGAATAACTTGAATAAAATAAAATTTTATGTTACTTACGTCGCCAGCATTTTGAACAGCAGGCTTCTCAGATTTACCATCATTAGGACTCTCATCATCCTTTTGCTGCTTGCGGGCTTTAGCGGCCTCGACTTCTTGCTTTTTCATCTCAAAGACGACTTGGAAAAGGTCACGAAGAGTGAGCACCAAACCTTCAGCCTGTCATTGGAGTGTGGGAAATAAAAACTTCGGTATTTATCATATGATAAAGGAATCATTGAGTGGAACAGGAATCGAGTATTGGTTATTGGTGTAAATATGGAAAATATTCATATAAAAATATCAAAAGATAATTGTGCTTATACTTTAAAAGAACTATGCAAAATTTAGTTTGCGACAAAAATCTAAATTCCTGGACAAATACACCAGATGCAGAGGGTGATAAATGAATGAATGAATGTATGTATGTATACATGAATGAATGAATGTATACATACATACGTATGTATGTATGTATGTATGTATGTATGTATGTATACATGTATGTTGTCACGACTACTTTATCCTCATTTTATAATATAGGTATTACGTAACCTTATGCAACATCATAACGGTAAATATTAATACATGTAAGATATGGATTATGAATTATTAGTAATATCATTAAGGACCATAAGTCCCCAAGCTTTACGCTAGGTGGAAGCAGTAATCATAGAGACCAGGGGTCACACACACCTACTACCTCGGAGATATTCCATACATATCAATGTAGTATGTATTTATTATGAACAAACAAATGAATGAATGAACGAATGAATCTTATAATGGAAGACCTCAGCATTTATTCCTTACTGGTTTCTCTGTCTTGATCCCAAAGAACTGGTGTTTGCCCTCTCCCAGACCATAGATGTAGCCAAAGGCCCTTGCGTCAGTAACATCCCGTGAAATGAATGAAATCTTGTGGACTGCATGATGATGGATGACGGCCTGTTAGACACAAGTAAAATGACACAAATATCAATTAATTACAGTAATAAAGGATGGGAGCACCAAGGTGATTCAAAATGTTACTAAATAACTCCATGATTGAAGTAAGTTTATCATACTAATTAATATTGAGATGATAAGCGCATTATCATATCTAATACATTTAATGTAACTTTATTATGTTATACATGTACAGGATTGAGAGAGCTGAATTTTACCTTCATAAAATATCTACATATATTTTTTCCCCTTAGAAAAAACGGTATGTATTGTAAATGCTCTCAAATGCTCTCAAATGTATATGCCATGATTACTAAGTCTTGTTAAATTTGTAAGCGATTATAAAATAAACTGGCAAGCGTGAGCTTTCCCAGGTGAGAACAACCAACCTGCGAGATTTCATCGATGAGTTTCAGACCTTCCAGGGACACATTGACAGTGATCTTGGGTTTGTGTGCCTTAGCTGTTTTGACCATGCCCTTCAATTTCTGCATGGCCTCCTGGCACATCTTGTCTCCGCGGGCGTCGGGCACACTCTCAATGCCTATAAGCTTGGCCTTGAAGCTGACTCCCCCCTCCTGGAAACGGGCAGGGTCCATTCTGTCTCTCTCACCTGTCAACACAACCGAACCTGTAGCGATGACGCCAGGCATCGACACACAGACGGACACAAATTAGTAAGTTTGAGGTGCAAGCATTAAACCAGCAAAAATGTAAACATGCAACAAAAGAAGAATATATATATACAAATTACAACATTCCAAAATTACAGCTAAAAAGTATGACATAAAAAAGAATATAAGTACTATATGCACATCCACAAAGTAGTGTAAGGCTGCGATTCCACTGGCTCGCTCTTGTGGACCGCTCATGGCCCGCTCTTTTCATTTCCCCAAGCGCATAACAAGCGAAGATAGAGCGAAACCAGAGCGGTCTAATAGAATCGGTAAGTGTGCTTTCTATACGCTCTTAAAAACAGCTATTTGCGCTTCTTTAGAAGAGCGCAGGACGTTGCGCTCATGTCTGACGTGTTTGATATAAGCGCAACTACACAGCGCTCTTTCCATGGCTTTTAGTAGCGATCCAAGAGCGCAGTAAGAGCAGACCAAGTGATTTAACATTGATTTCATATAGGAAACAAGCGCACCAGTAGAATCGCTCTGCGCTTGTATTGCGCTAAAAATATTAGTGGATGAAGAGCAAATGACAAGCGCCCTCTAAACAAGCGCAGCAAGAGCGAGCCATGAGCACATGTATAAGCGAACCAGTGGAATCGTACCTTAAGGCTGCGATTCCACTGGCTTGCTCTTTTGGCCCGCTCTTATGGCCGCTCTTTTTATTTCCCAGAGCGCCTAACAAGCGAATTTAGAGCGAAACCAGAGCGGTCCAATAGAATTTGTTACTGCGCTTTCTATACGCTCTTAAAAACTGCTACTTTTGCGCTTCTTTTGGACGTTGCGCTAATGTCTGACGTGTTTGATTTGAGCGCAACAACACGCCACTTTTTCTGCCTGTTAAACTAGCGGACCAAGAGCGCACAAACGCATTTGCTATTGATTTCAAAAGGAAACAAGCGGACCAGTAGAATCGCTCTACGCTTATCTTGGGTCAAAAATATTAGCGGATGAAAAGCGCATGACAAGCGCACTATAAACAAGCGCAGCAAGAGCGAGACATGAGCACATATACAAGCGATCCAGTGGAATCGTACCTTTAAGAAAATCACTAGTTATACTTATAGAACATATCAATGCACAGAAAAGTGCGCATAATTCTAAGGACAGAAACTATTCCAGAAAGATTGACAAATGTAATTCACGATGTACAAGCGCAGACATGTTTTCACTGAAAAGAGCATCAGCAAATACTGATTTTCAAAATTTGTGGCAAGTAAAACGTCTATCACAGAATGACTGTCAGACAATTACACTCAAAGACGACGTCAGAAAAATGCATACAAATCAGTTCCAAAACCAAAGCGAAGGACAGCTATAAGTTTATGAAGCAGATGTAATAGCGCAATGCTATCCCCAAACCAGGTGACCTTCTTGAAATGTTGAAACATGAAAGGTAATCAACTTACCCTTCTTAACCTTGCCCTTTTTAGGCGTGTCTTTACTTTTGTCCGATTTGTCAGACTTATCACTTTTGTTACTCTTCGTGTCGGAAACGTCATTTTTCTCGTTCTCCTCATTCTCAACCTTTTCCTTATCGTCACTTGGCGGCATCTTCGTGGTGACTCGAACACTCACTCACGTCTGTAAGAGAGGACAACACAACCCTCCTGAGAATGTTGGTAAATAAATCAAGATGACATACGTTGTGTAAGAGTAGAGAAGACATTTGACAGACTTCACATCTGCCAGTGATGAGTCTTGGTATTCTTCCAGAAAACACATACAAAACGATAAAATAGGATAAGATAACATTACAATACAATGCGAATCATTGTTATGGTTTGACAAGAATCGACTTAAGTATTCGGAAAGAAAGGAGCTGTTTGGGGTCAACTGAATATGACTAAATGAAATAACAAGATAAAGATCCATTTCATTATACAGTAATAACATACCGTGCAAAATTTACATGACATATAATTTATATATGACATTTTGCTGCAACACCAATATGGTAAACCGACAAGGTGGATAATTTTAAAGACGAATTATAATTGAGGAAACGTGGAAGAGGATTTGATGGTAGTCTGATAACATTAGAGTTGACTCTTTATTCATATTACCTGTAAATCCACGAAATGGATGTCAGACTTTTTTTTTGCCTAATAAAGATATAAAGCACTATTCAGTCCTCTGAAAATCAAAAACATCCGAGCTATAATCTTAGATATTAGCATTCTCTTCAGATGTTAGCATCTCTCTCAAGACTCATGTTTCATGTGAAAGCTCTATCAACTACTCTTTCAAGTAGATCTATCTAGATCGATGTAACAAAACTCCATCAAAGAAAGCCATCCTAACGAGGGCACGAACTGGAAGACTTGACTCTATTCAGATGTTCACGACCCTTTTTTTTATCAACACCTTAAGACAAATAAAGGATACTTCAATCCAATTCAATTCAGCCAACGTAGATGTTTTCCATTCTCCACCATGGCTAGATTGCCTTGAGGCCCACTCTAGTCCCTCGTGAAAGGTGGGGAGCAACTCCCGTTTGGCCTTAATTGCACTTGGCATGAGTGCAACCAAATCAAGAGCATAAGCTCTACATTCCCTGATCCCAAACTTTGTGTTATAATTCCCCTATCCTATTATTTCATGACTGGGAAGGGATTTGATTGAACTAAATAAAATGTTGTGGATGTACCAATTCAACATATCAAGGATTAGATAGATTCACCTTCACATGAAACAAGGTAAGTTAGGAGATAGCACCAGTTTTATAATATTTGTATTCCTCTGCAAATAATATAGATCGTTTGGATTTCGCTAGATGTTAAGCTCAGTTTTGTAAACATATTCCAATGCCCCAACGAAAATAATCTCTTCATAGTTATAGAAGGTGAATAAAGCTTATTTGAGCTATGTGGCCACTAAGCTATCTGAACAATTAGCTAGCTAACGACTGGATGGCTATGTGTTTGTAACCTCACATGTTACTTGACAATTTCTTGTTTATTATTACTAAACGTCATGGTAGTACCAGGAAAAGCTGCAGTGTGCAGATGGGACTAATTCATCATATTTCTCTTGCTTAAAAGACGAAATAAAAGAATATATAAATCAATCCATCTTTCATAAAATCGCTTAGAGGGGATAAAAGCTAAAGTCTCATCTTCTCAGGCACCAATTTACCTTGGCAGACAAGTGTATAATTTATACATGACGCTTACATAAAGATGTTCTTGGCAAAGGAAAGGGAGTCAATTATACATCATGTCACAGCGCACTGTCAAGCTGCTTTTTGCTTTTTGTTCCTATTCACAATCGCTAGTTCAGACTCCATGCACTAAATAAACAGTTCAGCAAGATGTTCGGTCGACGTCCACATAATAAACTCAGTCGAACATATACACATTTTCAATAACACTCATGCACATAAATATTCTTCCAGCAAACTTTAAATTGTTAAAATTCGCCAACTGACTGATATCTGCGTTTCGTGGACCTACCACTTCGAATAAGTCATTATAAATATGGATGTTAATACTCATGATGAAGTGCGATTACAGTAACTATTTCCCATTTAGAGTATTTAGCTAAATTGACTCAATATTCTGATTCAGTGATAGGAAATAGTAGTGCTGCTTGTGCCTCATCATTGTACCTCTAAACGACCACAGCTAGTCACCGTACCGACGTACTGACGCCTACACCCACCCACTCACACAAGCAGCCTTCTGATAAAGAGAAATTAAGAAAAGTCTGCCACCGCCAAAGCTGGCAAATAACATCAGTCAAAAGCAGGACCTCTATAATTAGATCCTCCTATTCTCCTTGTAGAAGGCGCTTAATGCCCATAGAAGGGACAAGAGTGTATTTCTCAAAGAGCCTGGAAACGTTAGGGCCAGTTGAGAGTTTTTCGCGGGCAATCTTCCAGAGAGCATCTTATTTTGAGGATCCGGCCCTCAGCGCAGAGGGAGGGGAAACTGGTCAAGATTTTCGATGCCATCATGACATGAGTTCTCCCCGAGGTGCCTCTCACAGATTCTCCAGAGCTGTTTCTCAAAATGATTAAACAGAGATTATTCACAAAACTCAATATTCCCATATATGGGGTGTACGTGAGCTTCGCAACTTTCATTCATTGCTCGACATGGTAAGTTTTCCATTCTAAAGTTAGTATCCTTATTTCATAACACACGGTAATCATTCCAAACAGAGAATTCATTAAGTGGTGTATGAATTATATGTACAGGCATTACTAAAGGCTTGAGGCCCAGTTTCCATCCATAAAAGGATCGCAACACAATAATGACTATAGTATTTAAGGCTATGGATATTGGTATGCTATATTTGTTTTTATATCCATATACAGCGGTCCGACTGAATGTATAGCATTGCATTAATAATAAGGGGCACCACGCTACAAGTAGCATACACAATAACTATATTCCATTGTATACCTTCACAACACGATCCAATTCTGGCCAGTCCATTGGAATTGATTAGCGTTGATGCCCTTGACAGATTCCCCCTTGCCATATGCACGCCTGGCGTATAAAATCAGAAATCTCATCAAGAACCACAGGCGTCTGTTCAACAGAATCCGATGGATCCTGGTCAAGCCAAATGAGATTCCATCGGAGGAGGTCCCTAAGAGAATGTCGGTAAATCTGCAGAGGGATGACGATCCAAGAAAGCTCTTGGTATGGAGCGTCTGGTTTCCATGCCTCCCTGTATGTATAGTGGTCTCCTACACCACCACCACCACTATACCACCACACCACCACCTCAACCAGCCTCTCCTCTCTTACAATCACAGCACATCTGACTATAATATAGCCATCCTAGGCCAGTTAGTCCTCGTTCTTCATCCCACCAAACAAAGCGGTCCCATGAGCACATTGTCTAAGCTGCTATACCTGCTATCATGGCCCATAAGCTCAGCGTGAAGGCAAATATGGAAAAATGACCAGGCGTGAGCTATTGTCTCCACATGCGACAACTTGAAGAAGGTGCTTGAATACAGCATGATGGGGGAGTGAGGTGGGAGGCATTGTGACATTTTAGCAAGTCACTTACTATCCACAGCCCGGGACAACAACTAAATGCCATGAAGATGGCCATTTGAACTGATTGCGCTTCTTTTTTTTTAGACTCTCACAATAACTCGATGACGCTGAGAAGACTATTTATGTAACATGAAGCTACATGATGGTGAATCGATAATTTAAGTGACATTCAAATAAATTGTAACGTAAATAAAAGTGGACACTATATAGTCTATACCCATAAAATGCTCAAACAGACAGGGGTCAAGCTATATATCATGATATATGTACAGAATGTGTGGAGGTATCTATGAGGCCAGTGTCTCACATAAATTCGCTATGATTATGTAACACGCAGAATAATAATGGTAATTTACTTGTTCTGTCCAGCGAGTGCAGAGGAATCACAGTTCGAAGAGGTAAGAATCCAAAATGTTAACTGTCTAACTGGCTATGGTATGATCAATCATGAATGAGTAGAATATGAAAATATTAAAACCTCCCACCAACAAACTAAACGAGGAAGTTTCAACTTTATAATAACAATTCATGGGAACGAGAAGGGGGCGGTAATCATGAGTCGGGGTCATGACTACAATGTATATTATCAAGTTTCATGTTCGAAGAAAACACTCGCAGTTGGAATTGCCAAAATGTGGGAGTAGAAGTTAAGTGAGCAGATATACCGGTAATCTTTTCTTATTTAATAGATGAAACACTGCTTCCTGCCTAACCCAACACGTTCGTGCACCAATCTCATAATAACATGTATGATTATTCACGACTCCTCCATCACACGGCATCAGGGATGTTGTTAGTTTCATAATATTTGCTACCAGCAAGCATGAAAATGCATTAATTAGAATCACATCAATGAGATCGCTCGAAGCTCTCGCACGCAATCATAAAATTTGGGGCTGGGTGCACCTTGGTTAGGACAAGGAATGGTGGGAGCGGACATTATTGATAATTCTGTCCTGAACGAACTGAACCTAATTAATACTCGGTAGATGGGAGGGAGACAGAGAGAGTGGGAGAGAGAGGGAAGGAGAGAATGATAGAGACAGAGAGAGAGACAGAGAGGCGGGGGGAGGGGGGAGGGGAGAGAATGAGAGCGCTCATGAGCTTACATCTGGATGGGAGTTAATCACTCGTTGATGTGTCAATAAACTCAAGTCAAACAGACCCAAGCTAACGAATACCACGCTAATAATACAACCAGAGGGAAAATAAACAGATAAACAGAACCTGCAACACCGTTTAGCATGGATACTTAGTCATATAACCCGAACCATTCACACACAAAATAATGTTTGTGTATGTATACTAAATATAACAGCATTGCATATCCCCTTGAGTAGACTGCCCAATATGACCTTACACTTTTACAGATTAAGATCTTCTTTTACCTGGATCCTGGAAGGAAATAAATGCTAAATGTAAACATGTATTTCTTTTCTTCTCTTCTCTTTAATACAACAATATATGAAAGGGAATTTGTTGAATTTATTTACACTTTATGTCTCACCCTTATGTGTTACAGTGTATACATGTATGGATGTTTGTAACTGTTTATATGATGGCATCCATTTGGATGATCCATACACAATCACACGTCTCAACTGATGATCCATACACAGGTGAGGGAAAATTCTCCTTTGCATAATACTAACTATGAACCGACTAACAGCTGCAACATATTCTCAAAAATCACATTACAGAGATCCTGACAAAGGTCGATCCCATTAGGAGTTATACATCAAAATGGAATTGCAATAGTAGGGGCATTACACGTATACATTCAAAGGTGATATTACACTAGTCCGTTACGGCATCATTTCAGGAGTTAATTCCATCCGTCAATATAATCCATACTCGGTGGAGCGATTGGGCAGGTGTGAGTCTACCATGCTTCCATCTGGACCTACAAGGTCCGCATTCTTAATGTGGGTATGTGCATGTATACATGTATAGAGAGACGTACTATTGGCAATGTCCCTCCGTCACCTATTGATTTGCGATCCCTGGGAACAAGACTGGCTATCATAGGACACTAGAGTAAGGGGTACATGACTCCCCATCCAACCCTTTACAAGCCACGAACGAAGAATTGATTTAGATCTAGCTACATCAGAGCATTCTGGCATGAGGAGGAACTCAATATACCTTAAGAGTCAATAAACAGATGAGAATAACACATGGAAAACACGTCATGTATAAATAGATCTAAACCTACGTGTTTTCCTAAACCCTCATTCTTTTTGAGTACAGGGAACGCCCATTATAAAATGTGAAAATCTACCGTGAAAAAAAGTCCACGATAACTAAATTTAACGACTAATGAAATAAAGAGGCCTAAAATACGTTTAGTTTAGGGAGTTCATAATGACCCCAAGGGCAAAGGGGCGTTGTGTGTATCATATCTAAGAGATAAACACAATAAACATCCGATAGAGGAGCATAATCTGTTCAGTATAGTCTTTACTTTTCCAGTTGTAAAGATCAGAAGGTGTCGTTCCTCGTAACAATAACTGCATGTTCATTATTTATAATCATAGACTATAGCCTAAAACACAGTGCCAAAGGCATATAGCTCAACTCGTGTACATAGAATAGAAACCATTTCTGATTACAGATAAGCTATCAATCCAAGACAGAGAACTCTCAGGTTTCTAAGCGCTTTCACAAACCAGAATAAGAAAAACTCTCTCCGTCTCTGGCTTGCTAAATCAGGTATCAATTACAAGGAAGCCTCTATCCCTGGTACAAATGAAAATCAATTCAAATGAGAGAAATCAAACTAGAGAGGCTCCAGAAGATTAATGAATTAAAAACCAATACATCTACAAGGCTCGGAAATACAACCCCACATCCATGTATTGATCACTTGGGAGCGAACCTTCTAGTTGAGAGAATAAAATCCAGCTTTATTGGTATTTGATATAAAGGCATCCAGTGCCAAATCAAAACAATATGAACAAAAAGGAGGCAGGATAATTCGCGTTTCTCTACTATCTAAATAAACAGAACAGGCGGCAATAGGGGATTTGCTAGCCGCCACATTGTAATTTGATACTCTATGGGTCCTGTGAGTTTTCTGTCAGTGTAAATAAAAAGAGGTTGAAAATATCCCAAGTTCAGCATTTCTAAGTTCAGTATGGAATACACCCCATCAGTACTCGCATACAAATTGCTATTTGGTATACTATACAACAAAAAAGAAGAAAAGAGAGGTTTACTATACACGATCTGGTCACACAAGTCTTCATCTTCCCCATTAGGCTTTTGGCATCTATCCATAGATCATTTAATGAAGAAACAATATTCTAAAAATAGTTTGGCCATTTTAACTCCCTATTTAAAAATGCTGCTAAATATTTGTAAATCAGATTCAAAGAGAATTCACCCAGCATGTACCACAACAGGCATAATATGCAGTGGCACATCCAAGGCCCCTATTCGTAAGGTTTTTTGTGTAGACCTGGACAAGCCATGTATAAAAGAAGCCTGGAGAGAGAGCTCTTCTCCTCCTCCTGCCTTAAATTCATCATTCAAGGCTAAGTAAGGGAGGCAGCCGTTCCATTATTTCTATGCACACTGCAAAAGCCTGGAGGCTATATCGCAAGATTCTATGCTGAGCACAGAAATAGACACGAATCAATGATGCGGCATCTTAGTTTAGCCAGATAACTGATTGCAGCCTAGTCCCCAGGTCGACACGATCATAATTTGAGGGTCGCCCAGTTCTGCTAATCGCAGTTTAAGATAGCAGGAATGATAAATCAGTCAAATGCCATTATAATGCCATTTGGACACCTACTCCAGGGCCGTGAGAGGCAGTAGCGCAGTAGGCTTCCAATCACTGACATGCTATATTCTGATATGAGCTGAGAGGCTGAATTTGAGCCTAGACTGAAATACAGATATGTATATGTACCGACGATGAAACCCAACGCATTGTGCTCCTCCCAGGGGCCCTCATCTCAGGCGGAACAGATCGGGTTGGGCTTAAACTTGGAACTTAAAATATGTTGTAGGTTAAAAAATATAAGATTTATAGAGCGCTCGGGTATTACAAGTTGCCAAGTACATCTAATTTGAGAAACGACTAGAGAGCTAAGAAAGTGCACAACAATGTTCTCCCATACTAGCATAGGTGTGCCAGACCTTTACAGAGAATTAAACAAAATGTAGTGTATTGGGTCTAGTGTAAATATAGTGCACTTAAGATTAAGGGCTCAATAAGTTTCTTCCGATGCCATGGTTGATGTATTCCATACCGTTATAAAAAAAGACTTTTAGAAAGTAATTTTACATTCATGCATGGAAAGAATATACATTGTGTGGCTGTTTGTATATATTTTCTATTCTATTCTATTATATAGCCATTTGTAATTGTATAACGCAACGCATACCAATATGCTCGATCCAGACAAATGCGGTTGGTGAATGGGTTTATGAAAGCATGCACTATGTGGCCTCTTGGTTGCTGGCACTAAAATCATTCCCCAAACAAGTTTCACTGAGCTGGAAATGCACTATTTTACGATAAGCAAACATGTCAGGACCATATAATGGGAATATAACTGAGACGTTAGTAAGAATTAAGTTTAGCCATGGGAACGAAGATCACGATCATCCCACTGTTTACACTGTCAACACTGGTAACAAATGAAGAACAAATCCTGAAATATAACGAGAATATCACACTTCACTACGCATACCATTCTTAAAATGGTGTCATCTCTGTATGACATGTTAGGATCGTAAAATATCATATTATATATACTTAGAACCTTAGATGATCATAGTCAAGACTATTAGACTTTGGGCATGGGTGCCATCGATGCTTGGTTAACCTCTCGAAACATTCAGGGTATAAGATGTCCTAATTCCACTGAAATGAACCAGTGCATAACAACTGATATGCTAGAAGCATATATATAAACAATTATTTTGCGCCCAGAGAATAGATGGCAAGAGTATACATTGCGAATGAACAGCGAACGGCCATTGGAGAGTTGTGGCTGAGAATTTCTATAGTGGGGTAGAAAACGTTATGTCCTAGTAGCCTAATTCTTCTCTGCAACACAACAAATATATATGCAGTTGCTGGACATTGTTTTCTCTCCTCTACTGAATCTTACCCGCAGGAGTAGTAACACCTGAAGACGGGAGAAAAGTACTTGATACCTTGACTAAGATAATAAAGCTATGTATTTGGGGGAGTATAAGTTTACCATTTCAAAGGGACACATCAAGTGATAAATGAGAAAAAAATATTCTGCTGAGAAGTCTATATATAACAAGATTACACAGCAAAAACTCGTATGGAAAAAAACTAACATAGAGTATTTCTATTGTGACTAACATAAGGAGTAGTCAGCGTAAAACCTGGGGCGTAGCATTTGATTTCTTGCCCATTTCAAACACATGACTCGTGGCACGTGTAGACCTTTTTTCAACAATGCATCTTAATACATGAGGCGAGCTATATCTGCGCAGCATAAGTTAATGTGCGGGGAATCCACATTAACACAGGCCACCATCTAGGGTCGAGGTAAATCGGTTGTAGGAGGTATGAGAGGTTGATGCATCGAAAAAAATATTAGTGTTGAAAATATGATGCTTGCATTAGGTAACAAAATAATAATCACCCTGACATGGAACAATACTTCACTTCAAGTACGTTGCCATCTTTGTTTTATGCTTTAAGACAACGCATGTAATTGTAAACTAACTTTGGTAAATAGTGGCAGCATCAATAACGAGTGATAAGGGTCCTCACGTATAGCCTAATAAAGCTTCATAACACAAGCAGAAAAGGGGGCGGTGTAGACTGCCAATAACACAGGGAGATAGCGAAGATAACCACAGATATCATAATCGAAAAGACATTATGTTACATTTCAGCCTCGACATAACATGCTTCGGTTTTCTGAGAAAGAGGAATCATTAGAGCATTAACTTATACTCGTTATATAGCACATTTTACAACATCTAACGTAACATGAAATGGCGATTCTAAGAAAAAGCAAAATAAACATTGCCTTTGAACGTGGAGAAATGGCAGGTCTGTGGCCTAGAAAGTTGTGAAATGGTATTTGGCATGACGGAAAAAATCAGTAGCTATCAGTGTCAGAAGAAACGGAAAACCAGAAGAAAAGATAGATAGATAGATAGATAGATGGATAGATAGATATAGATGGATAGATAGATATTTATGATGGAAGAGAATGATAGAGACAGCGATATATAAAAGAAAGCTAAAGAAGGGAGCGAATGATAAGGGACAGACATAAAGAGAGATCGACAGACAGACAGAGACAGTTTGAAAGAGAAAGTCAAAGTCAAAAGAGAGAGAGAAAGAAAAGAATGGTTATATTTGTCACATGTAGCTGTTGTTAGCCACGAGAAGCTAGTAAGTGGATATAGGTTATTTTTTTTCAGAAGCTGATGATAAGTGTAGGGAGCGGCACGAGCATGGATAAATCTACCAGGAGTTGGTGGTATTAACAACACCCATCGAGTCAAGTACCACTGTGATGCCTACCACTATAAATTCGATAACGCCAATTATCAAATATGCCCTGGTTTATCTCAACAGTCTTCACAAGCCCAGCAGCTTGTCACTCACATATTCTAGTTATATCCATATCCCGCATTGCTCGTAATAAATTATTGTATCGGCTGAAATGAGGATGTGAAAAAAAATGATACAAAAATCCATACAATTACGGTTACCCACTGAGGCTAACCACATTATTTAAGTACAAGGCTACGTTATATTCGAACAAAGGAAACGAACCAATAGTATTTTTAAAATAGTGATCTGAGAACAGGTAGCTATACCTTTGCTATATGAGAGTACGATAAAACAATTGTCGGTAACCCACTGCAGAGGAATGTTCTAGAAAACCTCAGCATGGTACCACCAGAGGAGGAATTAAGGCCCCCTTTTTTTTTTATCACGTCTGACCATAACAATATTTATTATGTGAACTCTCAGATTGTTTAGGCAAGCAGTATGTACCAAAGGAATATCTCATGATGAATTGTGACCAGAGGAGAGAAACACTATTATTTTGATATAAATTTGTTACTTGAATCTGTATAATGAGTATTAGAATCCTTCTAAATATGGAACTGATAATGTATTACGTAAGCCTAGCTATGTTCCTCAGGTACACGTACAATACTTACTATAAAATGTATGCCTGAATAACAACTTTCAAAACACATCATTCGAATCAATTAAAGAAGTAACTCCATGGGTTTAAGTAACGTAAGAACATTAGAAGATCTACTCAGGAGCTTGGAAGTCAGTGCTCATAGAATGGCCGAATCTGTAATCTTCGATCGTGATGACTGATCGGGAGATCGAAGCTTGATTCTCTAATGCGTGCAACATTCCAACATTCAGCAACAATGGGCTGCTCGTGAGTCAGATGGCGTGCAAAGTTATCCGTCCGTAATTAAATGCTACCCAAAGTTCCCAATATCCAACTCCCACATTTGTAGAATAAGTCGGTAGCAAAACAAGCCCCAAACTGGTGACATAAGCAGAATTAAAGTCTGGGTAGGGTGGCCGAGTCAGAACAGATATTTCTATATTCCTTTGAATGCCAAGGCTGATTTTGAGGGAGGCAAAACCTTGGAGTAAAATACAAGGCAAAACACACGAGCTATGAGTGAAATCTGAATCCATGTCAATGGCCCGATTCAACAGTCCAACCAGGCCTCCATGGCATGGGTTTGACATGATTTCTCTATAAAAACCTATACAGAAGGGGAAAAAAGGCAATTTACCGAAATTTGGAATCTTCTCGTACTCCCTATTTTCCGATAATTTGCGAGTCTGACCTCGGTGAAGTTCACCAAACAAATAACGGTTTAAGGTCTTAGGTTTCATGCTAAGGCTGCTCGAACACAATGTTGCATAATATTACCAAGTTTAATGGTGAGGTTGGGTGTTGTGGGAATGACTCTACTCTAAGGGAAATGGTACACTCAGCATTCCCCAAAGTGAGTCGCAGAACACGTTCGCTCTCCCATCATTGTTATTCAAAGGAAAAAAGTGGTCCCATAGCTAATCCAGCCTTGCATTTCCCACGCTTTAAAAGACTAATCCACTCTAATGATGTCTTTCAATTAAAGAGTAGAAATTATAGACTCACCTGTTTAAAAATCAGTTTAAATTTACGGACGCCGGAGCGATCCAATGTATGAAATCGTGAGCGAGTATGAGGGAGGTGTTTGAGTGGGAGCTGGAGGGAAGTTGCGAGACACAGAAAGGGGGTGGATCCGACCTCTGGACCCAAGGATCGGCCGGATCTCGGACCTGGCCCGTTCTTATTCGACCTGTTTGAACAGTAGGGTTCACGCCCACAACGGTGCTATCACCAACCCTTCTGAAGCGTTATCAGGGCTCGGAATCGATGCCTACTATCATCTCATTGTTGCTATCTTTCTCCGAGCAGAACAGAACGTGTATCGTTTTTATCAGTGCCGTAGTTTATTTAATACTCTAATGCATTCATCGAGAGGATGAGTTAACTCGCCAGGTATTTGATAGATGAGAGTCCGTCCACACAATTATTTCTTACTCTTTTCAAAGATAACACTTGTATATGTTCTAGTCCACAAAATTATTATTTAGTACTCGTTTTACAGTTAACACTTGTACGTTAGCATGTTGTTAAAACTATTCAATTCTAAGGCAGCATGGCCCCTGATCAACCACAGTGAGAATTACCTGGCCAATTTTGGATCAGTTTCACCGAAACTGAACACTGTCCCTCCCATCCCCATTCATCATACTAGTTCGCCTACCTAAAACAATACATCTAAACGTAAACGGTGAAATTAATCTAGTGGGACACATGGCAGTTACTGGCATTACATTGCAGAGAGGTACAGTTATCAAAGCTCAAATACATTTCTTGGACTATTTTAACACTATCACAATTGTTCAGTTTATAATTTTCTAAATAACGTTCTCTCGGTATAAAGTTACGAAGCCCAAATTATGCAACTTTTTAATGGGGTAGTGCGATACGCAAATTTATATAAGATTGTCATTATCAAAGTGCAAATGTGTCTTCTACGTTGTGAACATTTGTTATTGTCGTTTGATACATTCTCATATTCAGAGTATTTTCCTACCGGTGTACATTGGAAGAACAGGCCAGCTGCCAAATATATGCCAGTAGTGTTGTTTACTGTTCATAGCTAACAATACGCCACCTTTTTGTCAATGTTCTGCCTGATAAATAAAGAATTGTCATTAATATTAATATCGTAATTAGATAGTAATATTTGGGCTCTATTAAGCCCCCTTCTTTTCTAGTTGATGCCAGACTATATATACAGCTCATCTTCAATGCATACATGCAGCCTTTGCATGTTGTGGCGTTCACAAATACGAGACTACAATAGACTAGCACTAATATTCTGGCTCGTTCTGCAAAGCAGTTATAAGACAACACCATTGTAGCACTTGAAAAAACAACTGATAGCAATGCCCTAGGAGCTATTTATCTTTCATGGGCTATTCATAATACATTGCACAAGCATGTGTAGAGACCGTAATTATCAGCGATGCCTCAGTATGGGCATCGGAGCAATTACATGGATATTGAACGATGGATATTACAAGGATCATTAACCTGAAGGCTTCATAACAATAACTGACATTACATGTATATAGGAGTTCCCTTTATCTCCGCGTAGAACATGAATGGGTGCAAGTGTACGGTACAGAACGACAGGGATTTGGACCAAATAAAGCATTAAATGCGTATGGCTGTTGGCTCTTCGTGTATATGAAGGGATTTTACGAGTGATGCTTCAATCCATTTCTGCTAGACGTCACGACCGCAATGTACAAGCCTTCGAGGAGTGCTTTTAATTATTCTTTGGTAGATCTACTGACTATAATTATAAAGCAGGCTGAATTAGGCACTCCATTAAACAATGGGAATGGAAAAGATATTAAGTTGAACAGTCAGGGAACAGTGTGGGAGAGGAACAACAAAATTGCTGTCTAGAAGGCCTAATGCCTGTATATAAAGTATAAGATCTCAGGTGTCACAAACAAGTATGGGCTATGGGAAACGTTCTACTCTAATTCTCATTATCTCAAATGTCTATAGGTCTCTTCTACTCCCCTTTTGACTATAGACATCATAGCACATAGAGAAAAGATGCCGACAAAATGTAATCTACAACTATAGCTAGTGTCTGAGTACTAGTGATTCACAGCTTTAGATCAGGTAAAGAATGAGCTACAGAAATCCTTTGCCCAAGGCTGATATTATTAGCACACGTCCAAATGTTTTCATTATGGAAGTTCACATCCATGGACTTCTTCATGTAATTTTCCGAAATAAATCAGAGCAAGGTTATGACATGGTACTTAGTCAAGGATTACCCAGTGCGTTTTATTCTTTTACCTTTCGAGATAAACAAAATAATTGGACCATAGTCCTGATAGCCTTAGTTAGCGCGAGTCTAACTCTAGTATGGTGATGGCCGTACTACACATGATCATTGAGTAGAGGCAGGTTCGACTGACTAGATAGCCTAGGCTCAGTACCTCTCAGATCAGATAAGAATGGTATGTCAGTGGTTGGATGCATACTGCGCTCATGTCTTTCCCAGCCCTGGAGTAGGCGTCCTAATGGGATTATAATGGCATTTTGTGGTTTTGAGCGAGAGGGTTTCCCTCAGTTTGGAGGGACTCTCTTAAGTCTGAGCATAGCTTACATTCTAACACTAGGAGCAGGAGCATCTAAGAAACCAGTACCTGACATGTGTGCATATAGTCAGAGACCCTATATAGTTACATAGCTATGCATGTAGGTGTTTGAGGTCGACCTCGGTATATTTCTTTCTTTCTTTTTCTACTTGGATGGTATACATACCGGTACACATATATGTTCTTGGCCATAGCCTATTGCCCCCAAAGCGACAACCATTTATAAATAGGCACTCTATAATTCCTCCATTGTCAAATGTAAAACTATAGATTACTATATAAAAAGGAGGAAAGTCGACCAACTGTTCCTGTCCCCATTGATCGTTGATCGGGAATAATATTTTACTTAGACGAGCCTTGAACTTTGCAATTGTTTTTTTTCACCTATAAATTATATAATCTGCAATACACCTATAAAGTGTAGCCTTGTTTTAGTCTATCAAATCCATGTCTAAGGATAGAGAGGTATGATCTTCTTCCAGCCTATTCAATCGTATGATTTATATACTAATTAAATAGAAAAACAACCTATTGCCAATGGATCCATTGCATAAAAACTCGTTGAATGAAACTCCAGTATATATAAGGCGAAGGGAGACAACATCCAAGGCCAGGACTATCTTATCACATATGTACCATGAAAGATTTTTTTATCAGATGATCACACTGGAAATCGCAAGACTCTTCTAATCTGTATAGCATGTTTGAAATATATTTTAGCAGATGAGGGGATCTCTTGCTATCTTTTAAATGGATCTCTTTATTTTTTTCCCAAGTGGGCTATAGCCTAGGTTGGAATAGATATGAAGAAGATCCACATATTCATATATGAATGGATACTGTTCACAAATCAACATACTGAGAGGCTGGACCAAAGCTGGGTGCTTTCATGAAGATGTTATAATCAATTTTCTACATTTGGCTTTGCTCTGATTGTAGTAGCCTACTACAATCGAAGCTAAGAAAATATCACACCACAACGTTTGCTTACAATGTGTGATTTTCTAACTAATTTAAGGCTAATATGGTATCCTTTTTAGGAGATATAATTTCTTTTTCAGTTGGCTTTCCGCACAATGGAATATTTGCTTGGTAAATGTCTAATGTTTGCGACAAGTAGTAGTAGAGATCTCGAGAGATCTAAGCACACACTCAAATTGTAACCAGTCAATATAATGTAAAGCATTGGTCGGCTAATCCTGTATAATTAATCATTCAGCATAAGCAGGGTTACACAAGGTCGGCCAAAATAGATTATAGCTAACTGGGGATTAATAAAGCAGTAGGGGCATTTCTTCGAACTAAGGACACAAACTCCTACACAAAAAGGTCATAACTAAGACTATGCCATGCCATGGAATGATTGAAGCAAATCAGTTCCTCTGATTCTGGTCCTTGGCATTGCTTTGGTTAGGATTTAATTATATCCAATACTGGCAATAGGAACAGTTCAAACTGAATCTTAGCAGTTGAAAGTCTCCGGTTAAATAGACTTCTATTGGTGTGTTAAGGAATGAAGACAGGGTGTGTCTCAAGAACAGACCTAGGCCTCCTCCCTCCAGCAATTTGACACCCCCCATCCTCCATGCTTCAACTATGATGTCACGACCGTGTCACGATCTGTTGTTAAATGGCAACGTGTGGAACTGTCACTGTCAGGTCAAATTCGCCGAAGCGGCTGACCGAGGCTTATCTTTCTCAAAAGAGCAGCAGAACCCTTAGACATAATCTTTGACTACTCGCAGTACCGAAACCATATATTGCTCGCATAAAAGTTCTCAGAGCCCTATCCATATTGGCATTTCAAGACGTAATTTTCGATTCAAAACAACAGCCCCAGCGACGAGTTCCACAGGAGAGAGAGCAGAGTAGCGAGATACGCCCCACAATCACTTCCTACACACGCTTCACTCCACATATCTCCCAACTTACCGGATCAGATTATCTTTGCTTCTTCCTTTGTCATCTGGATTGATTATCGGAGCCGAATACCTGCCGTAACATATATGATATCCAGGAATTTATCAGCAGTGACCTCTTTCATTGCCCGTCGATCGACATATTTACAGGACGATCTCCCGGATGTAGTTCAGCAGCTGACCTTTGACCCTACTTGACCTAGTTTTACCAGACAATAACATGGGGTTTTAGGGAGCAAGTGAGGGTTTTTAGAGGAGGTTTTGTCATACCTTGGGCGCTTATCATTTAGATCGAGAGCTCAAAAACAAGACAACATGGAAAAGTTTCCTGTACACCGTATTTCACTAATTATCGCTTAATTGTGCCACCATGCGCCGAGAACTGCAAGATGTGCGCACCCAAAAAAATAAAAGGGGGCGTGGCGCGAATGCCACCCTACCGTGGGCGTATATCTGTTTAGCAACGAAGTATATTCACTATAGTCGTAAACATTTGTCAGTAAATGAAATGACATTTGCAAGTTTATCATATTATAAATAAAATATACTAGTACCATCCGAGAATATTAAATCACCCTCTTGTGTCAGTTGTGTTTTTTAAGGGCGGTATTTCACCTATTTGGTAGTTGCATGGTCGTGCATGTGTATGAACAAATCAGATATTATATAATTTTTAGCTCGCTGGCACTATGCCGGTCTTGGATATGCCATATTATGGGTGTGATCGTCAGAAAATGTACAATTGGCCTTAACCAATCCTCTCCAATTAATGACCCAAATATAAGAGAAAAGTCACGTACGTTCAAAATACAGTTCAACACAATGAAAGAGACATTCTTTATCATCACAATGCCATCTATACTCTGATAGAACCCCTCTGATATACCCATTATTCATATTCTTTCAGTCTGATTTAGCAGAAGTTACACAATTTGTACAGCTGCCAAATGTGCATTTTCGGAAAATCTGACCCATATAATAAATAATACTAGTCCACTAGTATCCCACTTTCTCGCATTTCAGCATTCCAAATTATATTGGGTCGTATTGGAAAGGACAGGCGCCTATAATAGCCATAGCTAGTCTATTTTATCCCCATATCATATAGAAAGTTTAAGGAGAAAGCATGACCGGAATAGGACACTAGGTGCCTTCGACATAACGTCCCAGAACAGGGTCATACAGTCGTATGTATAAATATATAGCTCTGGCCGTAATAAAGGTCCTTTCAGAAAAAATTATTATTAACATTCTTATCTTAAATATCGAGTGTCGGAACAGACCTCAAAACAGGGACCAGGAACTGCTGTGTATATATATCTTAGGGTTTGCTTCTCTAAAGCTGATGAAAAAAAACTTAATAGAAGAGAAATAAATTAGGATATATGAAAGGAACTAGTTTACAGAAATATGAATAATTTAGAATGTTTATCTTCGAGAAAACATGTTAAGTCCTGGATCGAGTTGTATGATCATGTTTGACAATATAGGATTAATAAGAAAAATTCGTTGAAACTCCTATGGGGACAAAACTAAAGTGTCTTATTTCAGAAGGATTGTTCTTTTAAAATGCAGTAAACTAAGTTATATTCTACCGGGAAGTGTCTTCCCAAGAAATAGGAATTAATGGGAAGATGATTCAAGTTGATTATCCGAAAGAAGCGTGCGGCCAACTCGACTATGACAGCTTAAATAGCCATGAACTACATAAAAAGAATTGCCCTTACATTGTACTCTCAAACCGAAATATAATAGCCAATGTCTCACCCAAAATACTCTAGCTGCGTTGATTATTTCACCGGATAAAATAGAAACGTTGTATTTATATAAATATCTATTTTTCAGCGTGGCGAGAAGGGGTGATATGATTCATGCGGGCTATATGGCTACATTTTTAAATCGTTAATTTGAACACGACAAAAATTAGCTAATTTTTATATTTCCATTTCCCACTAGCTAAAACAGTTATAATCTTTATAGAAACTTACAACCTAATACATATAGTTGCATAAATAATTCAACAACCAGATCTTTGAGACTTGTAGATTGGGGAAACGACTTTATTCTGATTAATAAATTAACGAGGAATGAGTTAAACATAACGACTTGTGGCAATTGTTTTTATATAAAATATTTTATTTTTATTCTATTTACATTCACTATATATATAGGTCATACATCTGTTTCTCAGTCTGATACCATTCATACATACACAACTTCATTCTAGATACAAAAACGCAATGACACATCCCAATGAAACATTTAATTCCTGTCATTTCCATGTCGTACATGTACTCTAGAGCACTGAAAACCGAGTGGTAATTATAATATACACAACCAATAACCCAAAACAAGTTTACTGGGTTTTACAAGGAAGTACACAAGTGTGTTGTGCATTCCCTCGTTCATTTCAAGGGTTTAATTAAGCCATACATTGCATGCTGTATGCTTACGCATACATTTAATGTAAAGGCGGTTTATCCTTTTACATAAGGATACTTAGCACGTGAAACACTTTACATATGTAATCGACATCTGTCATCATATTACTTGCAACCTCAGCACAGGGTCCGGGGCATTGTTGGGGGAAAATAAAGGCATTCAACATTCACTACATCATCTGCCTTCGTGATCAATTCATATACCAAATATGGCCCATTCTAGCAAACGCAGTCCCAGACGGACTGCTGCATACATTTATGAATGCAATAATATATACAAATATTGATCCCACCCAACATATATCGCGGCGTGTCGGAATTGTTTTACATGACCTCATATTCAGGTGAACTAGGGGCGTTGTGTGTAGCCGGAGAATTGGCATTGCTAGCGTCAGAGCTGAGTGGGTGGCCGAGTATAATGCCACTACTGACAGCCAAAGGTCTGTCAACATCTCCATCACGCCTCTCCTTATCATGCTTGTGTTTGTGTTTGTGTTTTTTGTCCTTCTTTTTCTTCTTCTTCTTGGCCTTGTGTGGCTTGCCTGTGATAGTGCTGCCCTCTTCTGGCCCTCCGGTGGATGAGAGCGGGGAGGGCACTGCGCCAGCGCCCTCTGATGGGAACATGGAGCTGTCAAATCGAGTGACAAGAGCTGGGACTGACACTGGGGCGGGCGGCACGACATCTGGTAAAGAAAGAACACACCAATGTATTATTTTCTTTACAATAGCATCAGAGTGTGTTCACAGTCTTTACAACGTTACCGAATGGAAGTGATACCAACATACTTGAATCCATACTTTCTATCTCTAAACCCTGCAAACTACCAGATTCCAATGACGTAAAGCCTATCTCCCCAGGGCGCTATGTACAATAGTTCCCCGAGGAAGATTAAATCCTCCATTTCATTGATCTCTACGAAACAGAATTACATTGACATAGGACAAAAGGCTGTAACTAAGACTACACCAACACAATTAAGGAATAAAAGCTACATTTTTGTTAAAGTGACACTTCTCACTGTTGTTGGCTAGATTATGGAGTAACGGAATTTCTACTTCATTTTCTAGTGTTTGATTCACCTTACCCTTCTAACTAACTCCTGTGGATATCAAAACTCTAACATTTATATCATATCAGATATTTGGTAAAACAGTGAGCAAAATCGTTTTTGGTTGCCAACCCCAAATGTCAAGCTATGTCAGAGTGGCAGTTGGGTTCTGGCATCTGGAGTTACATAATGCCAGGCTTGTCCATAGACTCCTGGGTTAAGACTAGTTACATCCATGGGCATTATTGAGTGGGGGCAGCACCTGACGGCTACTATTCTGTGATTTGAAAGCTTGTCTATTCATTAAACTTATTTAATGATTATTGAATGAGGAAACAATGTTGGGGCTCTATACTTTAGAAATTGTCATACATATCCTATATGGTTAGACTGAATAAGTTTCATGTGATTCTGTGACTACTCGTTTTAACTATCTTAGCCACTTTAATTTGTGACGTGAGAGGTTACCCTCAGAAAGTTGGTTTGGATGTTTAGTAGACGTAGCAGCGCTTCTGATCATAAGAATTTCCAGGCTATTCAAGGCTTTCCAGGCTCATTTCAATGATTTATCAGAACCCTAAAGACAGGACCAGGGAGTTGTAGTTATTGTTGTACATAAACCGATGAGGTATTTAACAAGTTTTATATTCAGATTTTGTATCAATCACCGTTTTTTTGCAAGTCACTCAGTGTGCGAATTCTAAGGTCAGGGAGAAAATATACAATAGGGAAATTAGAATCTTCGAAAATTCCAAGGCCATTTAGCAGATTTCATCATAATTCAAGCCCCATATCGTGATTTCCGAGGCCTTGAATTTATTTGTCCAAATACAAGGCTTTTCCAGGCCCCGCAGAGACCATGTAATATCAAAGATAATATGGAACAGGGGTTCATTCTATATGTCAGCAAGTGATCACTGTATTATTCCTGGAGAATGTTTCAGGAAAAGATACTTACTTTCTTCTTTGGCCGCTTCTACACTGGTTGCAGTATCTGATTTGATGAACGCCGAAACTGCTACCATCTCAGCACCAAGCATAGGGTGTCGCGGACTCGAGTCACCCGAGTCCTCACTTAATCTGGACATGACGTCCACCTCATTATCAGTCTTCGTACTTGCTGGCCCAGGCGGTGTGAACATTGGTTTATCAGGCGGGGACTGGGAGAGATCTCCTCCTTCTTGATCGTTTGAAAACTGGATAGGGAATTTTATTTTAAAGTCTTGCTAAAACTGTTTTTTGTATAGGATTTAATCACGGGAAAATGTATCACAAATTGATATATTTGAAGAGGATGGATTGTGATTATATGACGAGGCTTAAGAAAGAATATATCGCAGTTATTTCAAAACGAATATCACTCTTAAGGATTTAACCGAGTTCATTGGCTTAACTTACCAACTGAAGTGGGAGACTTGATCCAACGCTGGAATATCTGAGGAAGTCGTCGGAATAGGAAGGTGGATGAGAGAAGCTCTGACTCATAGAAGATGAGGAAGGGTTACTGTGGCTAGACATGGGAATGGGGAGATCAGCAATAGGTCTGCCATACGATGAAGGGGGCACAGGCGGTACATCCTCGCTCTGCAACAAATGGGAGAAATACATAAACAGGGCATTCAAACATAAATATATAAACTTAATATAGATGGGAATCCATAAACGTCACCAATGAACGTCACCAATCGTGCTGCAAAACCACATTATGTCCCAAAATATTCATGTCAGTGAACACCAGAATCAAACTATTTCCAATGTTGCTCTCTTTAGTCTTAAACTTAGGGAATCTGCGATCTCATTTTGAGAAATGTGATTCGTATTAATTATAACCTAGGATTTATTTTTTAGGGGGATTCGTGTTCCTATCATTATTTCCCCGACAATATTGATATTTAAAAACCCGAGACCAATGCAAAAGATTGGACTATATCTAAATGGGTTGAAACAAACCTTAAGCTTAAATTTGTATTGGTCCTCCACTCCTGTCGGTTCTGCCTTTATGGTGTTCTCTGCAGATGATTTCATGGCCATATCAAAGTCAAGGGGTGATTCTGCTCGCCGCTTCATAGCTTCGTGGCTGGCAAGTGGTGTGTTGGCCAAAGTAAAATTCACTTCCATCTAAGATTAAATTTGTAGTAAACAAATGTTCTATTTAATACATAACATATTCTTACTTGCATGAGGTGATGGAACTCATCCATCTTCAAGCTGCCACAGAAGTCATTTACCAATGAATGTGCTTTTATACCATTTCACAGTGCTGGTGATACATTGAACTATTAAGAAATTGATATTTCGTAAAAGTGCAGCTGAGGTGGTGGTGCAATGTTCACAAATATAGATTACATTATCTACAAAGGGGTTAGTATTATGTGAAATAGTCAAGGAAGGTTCTTCTTTAATATTTTGGCTTTGCAGATGAAGGGATTACTCACAGGGACCGGTTGAATGGGGGCAGGTGGTTGTGTTGGTTGGGGAAGAGGGGAATTGTGGGACGAGTTTGTGGCACCAAATCGACGCGAATCTTCATCCAAGACCGACTGGTTCATTGTGGTTTTTCTTTCTTTCAAGTTGAGCAACATGACAGTCTACAAAAGAGACACCATATGTATATCACCAACATACGTCACATATAACATTTACGACAAGGCACCATATCAACAATATGCCCAATGTATGCTTAATATATCACGGGACACTTCACAATACACAATAGCAAATAGTGGTCTTTAGGCAAATTACAGAAGAATCCCTTCGGATCGATCTCATACCAGAGCTGTTCGAAATTCAAGACAGCAACAATAATACAGAGGAATCGAAATAATAGGAATCATGTGATCCTAGGCTTTCTTTTTAAGAATATTCATTTTTCGAACTGCACACGTTTCGGGAACTGGGAATACAATTACCTCTGGAATCGGCAGACATGTTGGTCGGTTTCGGCCATACAGAGAATAGTAGAGATCTGCTATGTCACACCGAAGCCGGGCATCATGGGAGAAATTCGAGCTAAACAAAAATAAGATTTCCTTTTAATATCAGAAATCTTTCAAATTATAACATAAATATACTACCACAGCTGTTAAAAACAGTCGCCGCCACCATGTGACGTACGTTTAAGTCGTGAAACACGAAATTACAAAAATATATATAGTACATGTTAAACTTCAAATACAACATGAAATGCATGGATATAGGAAAACACTTCAATCCAACAGTCAATAGCCACTTACTTCATTAAACGCCACAGGCGCTCTACCAATACCTCACTACTGAGCTTGCTATCATCGTTCTTTGTGAAGCACGGGTTTTCAACTAGTAGACATACCAACTTGTGCCTATTCAAGATCGGGAGAATACTCAAATTTATAGATCAGTTAATTTTGTTTTATTATTTCATTTAAAGGCCTATACTATATTTAATATATAATTAATTTAATACGTGATAATTTGACAAGAACAAGTGGAAATCGTAGAGCTGGGACAGAGCGAAAAGTGATGCAAATCCCACCCCTGAAATTCACTGGAAGAATTGGCATATGCCGAACTTCCTTACTTGTAGGATGGCTAGGTTAATTAAATGAGTTAAAGATATTAATAGGAGTAGCAATTGCTTATAGATATGATTCGCTCAGGTGACTGCTCATATAAAGTGTATAGACTTCACTGGTTAAAATACAATATGATTTACCTTACGTATGGCTCTGGGTCCTCCTCCACAATATCCAATAGATATGACAGCGTGAGACCGCACTGAGCAACTAGGTAAAGAAATAACGGTAAAAATTAGTCGAGATGAAAACATAGTGAAACATACAATCAATCAAGGGAAATATAATTCACCTTGTTTTCACACAATATTGGGCATGTTATCTATGAAAAGAAATTATCTGGTGATATCTTTAAAAATTTTGAAATACTATGTGACTCTACGAGACACTTTTCCAGACCTTTATCTTCAGATAAATGTGGATATATACACATTGTAAACAAAAACATACCTTTGACATAGTCAACCAGAGCCTCGAGTGCTGCTAACCTAACATCAACGAAATTCCCAACTGCGGCGTAACTTTTGAATATATCCGGATCGATGGGAATGTGTCCGAATTTCTGCATCTTCCTTACTGTCCGTAAGCAACTGTGAGAAATAATCAAATATCCCGTAACTATACAACACATACAGTTCCTTCGGGACTTATATTCATACGTTGAACAACTATTATAAGCGGACTAGCGGATTGATTATGTGAATTGTATATACTGGGGGAAAAAAATGTAGAAAATGAAAGTATGAGGTTATTATTAAATGAGGTAAAGTGTAATTAAATTAATCTAAGAGATTTTGTATATTAGATTTTCATGACGAATGAGACATATCACTTTGTGAAAATTCAGTCAATAAAATTTGTTAAAAAAAAATAATGAAACCATGAAACCATAATAATAGACTATGTTTACTGTGACAACTTTACAAGCGAAAATGTTAAACTTGCCTGACGGTGATAACGAGCCGATAGGAAGGAAGGAGCTTCTCTAAATTAAGGTATCGTGTCAATTCTTCAATGATGAGTTTTGTGTCAGGAGTCAGGAGATCAGTACTTGGCAAACCCCTGTAAATAAGATTGGGGAATGTTAAGGCTTATCGGTAGACATTTTTTTTTTTTTTTTTTTTTTTACCAGGACTAGATCACCGCAATGATGGTCTTCCTCTGATACGTGGGGGAGGAGGTGAAATTGTAGCCGCGCCTGGGTTCAAACCGACAACACGCTATTCATGCCACTGGGCCGACCCAGCGCTTTAGACCACTTGGCCACCCCACATTTATGAGTCCTGTTAATATTTCACCAGACAAGGACCGTTTAATGGACATAATGCTAAAATGCAAAGCATTCTATTGTATTTCAGATGACCTTGGGGCATAAAGCTTAAGCATGATATCCACTACGACATCAATCCTCACGTCAAGACTTTCAAGAGGAATAAAGGCTTTTGCATTCATACCTTAATTCATTTTCGTCTATTTGTTTTATCTATTTAAAAATATTCTTTAATGAATATGTGCTTTAGTTCGAATGCAAAGGTCACTTCTTCCTATTGGGAGTTTTGTCGCAAGGTTTGGCGCTTTGTAACGTTTTTAACGTCTGGCAGAACACACCATCAGAAGGTCATAAACACTGTGTACACTAAACAACCGTGTCGGATTTATTTCCGCCTGTCGAAATCCAGACTGAATAGAACCTGGGTTTGTGATAGTTCGCTATTGAGTGGCTGGAGCTGCAACACATTGGCATCCTGTCCTGATTCACCTGATTCACATTGGCATCCTGTCCTGTCCTGCGATTCAGAATAAAAATACGATATATATATATATATATATTTATTTCCTACATAGGCATGTTTCACTTACCCAGTGACGGTGACGGTAGTGACGGCTGGGGTGATGGTGTTGGCAAGAGCATCTATAAGCGCTGAGCGATAGAAATCGTCCGCCCATTTGTTCCGACAGTTATCATTGTACTTGAAAAGCTCCAAGAGGAATTTCAACACTTCTGGGGGGCATATATTGTGTATTGATCGCAGAGTCGCCATCGCAACAGGTATTGTCTGGATATGAACAAAATAAGGAGATGAACAATATAATAGGTGAATTATATTAATTATAATTATTCTTCACAAATTCTTCTATGCTGTTTTCTATATCTGATAGTAAGACCGAAAATCCAACAATTATTTTCAATATTAATGGTCTCACCTTTTGTAGATAATAGTGCATGAAGTTTGAGAAATTGTTCTGACGAACTATATCAGGACACGAATGAGATCCGAACATCTTTCTAAATATGGTCATCATAGCTGGGGGTCCTGCCCAGTTTTGAACCATTTTGTTTGCAACCTAAAAAGTAATGGATAAATCAAAAGATTAGACTAATTGTGCTCTTTTATTTACTCCCAAACGCTCGCAACTCGCAAACAATCTCATATTCTTGCAAGTCGATCGCAGGAGCCTTTCCACTAGCCCGCAAGTGCCTGCGATCCAGCTGAGAGTGAAAACTGCTTGTCATTGCGAACAAGTGGAGGGAAGCTATTGGTCAAGACACTCAAATTAATCCATCACATAATATAAAAAATATGCAAGAACAAATATAAATCAAGATATATGTAATAGAATTGTGTTTCATACAACATAATCTCCCTTCACTGCTGAATCCACACTTTTCACAATTTGATTTTACTGTTACTTTTAGAAAACAAGGCACGTGGCGCAAGGCAATGCAATGAACAAGACCTAAGCTCTGCTGAGCGAGTTATGGTAAGAAATGGTTCTCTAACCGTTGCCAAACATATAGCAGACTCCAGCCTAATGATATAGAAACACCGTTCGTTCTCAATAGTGTCAGTGAGAGCCAACCTCGTGGCAGGTGTGGGGAATCTCTCCAAAGCAATGATGGCTTCATGTTGAGCTATGACGTCACGCTCATACTTGAGCATGTACTGCCACATGTAATCGGGCTGCTCCAGAGAGACGTGTCTCATGATAGTAATCTCTGGGTCCACGCGGAGCCATAAAACAGGCGAATCAGCGCTGGAATAACCAACAGGGGGGAAACTTATTGATTACGGTCAGACATGCATAGTTTTGTATATTGATAGATAGGATGATAGATAGATAGATATTGATAGATAGGTAGATAGATAGATAGATCATATAGATACTAGACACATGTAGACGCATAGATAGATAGATAGATAGAGTCGAATGCAAGTTTACAGGCAGCAATACATGCGAAAATAAAACCCTAAAAATATGCAAAATTAATGGTTTATCCTCTTCATTCCTCACTCATATAGATACTAGACACATGTAGATGCATAGATAGATAGTCTTTATTGCCACTAAACGTAATATACATTCCAACTTAATGCCAAAAGAGTATATATGCCCTTACAGGCTAGAGTGTTTAAATCTGCGGTTTACATTACTAAGAGAAGAATAGGACCGGGTACGATACTAAGTACAGAATAGACTAGAATTTTGAATTTTACTTTACGATAGTAACAACAGAATGGAGCAAAGTTGTAATTTGCTGTTCATTAAAAGGTTATTTTATCGAGAGATGAAGTAATATAAATCCAACTTTTCAAAACGTACACACGCAATGTTACATTAAAACCTGAAACGATACCCACGTCAGACACCATTATTTAGCTGCAGGTATGGTTAGAGGCATCGGTCCACTAAACCTACTCTTTTAAAGAAATACGTTTACGTTTTTTTTGTTTTAAAAAAAACACATACCGGTACGTGTACATAAACTATCTACATGTAAAAGACCAACTATGCAAATTTAGAAAAAATAACACGACTTACTCCATCGCATTTAAGTCCATATCGACCTCTTCTCCAGTGCACAGGGGAATTTTCTTCTTTTTGTTCCTGAAAACGCAAAACACAATATTTGATGATCGCCATGCATTGAATATACACCATATACACTTCTGGGTAAAATCAAGAAAGGGAACGTGATATAATTTTCGAAACATGAACAACGGAAGTATAGTCTTTATCAGTCACTCTTTGACTCAGGATTATTCCATATATTCACTGCCTTCTGACCTACACCAGAATCAATAACATTGCAAATAGAACATGTCCTCATATTGTGAGAATATGCAGGGGCTGCTGTCGTCATCGACGATAACAACTATTGTACCTGTATTAGAAATAATGTAATACCAAATTATAGCAGGTGAGCTTGAAAACCTCATAAATTTTTAAAAAGTACCGCCTGAATGTCCATATTTTGGCAATAAATGTCACGTCATCTACTCGTCACCAACTATATTATACATACTAAGTTATAAATTTGTTGACCTGGAAATAGAGATTTTCCTAGTCTGGGCAGAAATTCTTTAATAAAGATAGAGAATAAAACGCATAACTAGAAGCCACTCACCTTCGGCTCTTGGAATGGCATGTTATTTCAAATCTGGTCTTGTTTTCTTCAATCTTGAAATTATGGGTGAATGTACCGTCCAGTTCTTGAATCGTTACCGTCAATGGGCCCTGAAACGAGTAAAGACACTTTAAATTCACATACTAGATCTAACGGTATAAACTTCAAGATCTAAGAAAACTTTAGAACAATAACTTACAACCTTCTACTATATGATTTTCTCTCTATCCTCTGTATTTACTATAGTTTATTAACCACAGATGTGGAATGTACGCGAGGACCATGTGATACGTACCACATACCGCAGGGCACCCTTAGCGGAAAAATCTTGCTTCAAGTCTAGTTCAACCACGTTTCTTTTCCGGTTGAAATTGAAACTTCCTACAAACCTGGCACATCCACTTTGGTGACTGGCTCTTGTTAAGGTACACACTCAGTGGGATATGATGTATCTTTATACTCCTTGCTATGGTTAGTAGAGGTTTTATAATTTTAAACCGTGCAGATTATTTAAAGAGTTTAAGGATTGAGAGCAACATACGAACCCACAGGAGTTCTGATTAAGACTAACTGGATAAATTAAAGGAATAGCATAAGAAGATATTTTGAAATTGAAGTTGTGACACATAACACCTGGAATGTAATAGAGTTTAAGCCACTTTTATGCATATATGCATATATGTAATTCGGTAAAATACACACTGATCTGCTGTGAAGGAATATAGACTAAAAATCTCCAGGAGTCAACAATTGCCAAAGCTTTAAGGATACGCCCAGTGTTCGATAAATGTTTTGACATCCTTGCCTGTAACCGTCGATAGTCCTTTCAAGAACTGCAAAATATAAATATTGGGGGATGTATGAATAGTCGAGCATGTCTTGTTTCGACCAAACTATCCAATTCTATAATCTTTTTTATTTGCAGTCAAAATACAAATAGAAGGCGAACTTCTGAAAAGACATCCTAGGTCTCAATGCTAACACTTACATTCTCTATGATTCAAAAAGAAAATGATTTCAGATCGTTAGAGATACTATTACATCCAGATTTAACTATGACGTAAGTTCAACTGGGATGTAACACGACATCCAATAACAAATTGTAAATATACTTTGAGCAAAGGGATTTTCTATTTTCATAACAGTTTGGGAAAAGAATTGGCCCAACAATACTTGTAAGTTGGCCTATTTTACTCAAGTTTGTCCAGGAAACTATGCGTAATTCATTCACAGTTTACATATGATAGACATGTGAATATATTTTTGGAATGCACTTTATCTACAAGACACCCATTAAACTTACCGAATTCGTGGACAGCAACATATGGGACCACGAGTTTGAAGTGAATTTCATCTGCGCTGCATTTTGAGCCAGGGAGAGTAGCTTGTTGAAGGCCTGGGGAAAAAGTGGCGATTATTAGGGGTGATTTACAGACCATCTTTAGCATCTGCGAGACATGATTTTGAATTTATTCATTTTCCCTTTTGTGGGAGAAATGTGCCAACAATATTGAGGAACTAAGCTAATAATAAAGTAATATAAAAACACAAACCTGTAGAAGAAGTTCTCGACCAATATGATTTTCAAGCATTCGCATCATAAGATGAGCCTTCTTCTCATAAACGCTAGCATATTGGGGTGATACAGTGAAAGAATGTTTTGGAGAGAAATAGAGATTGTTTTCCTTGCTAACCGCAGAATCCAGAACGATACCTCCAACCTGAGCTTCATATTCTTGTACTTCTTTCAATATCTGAAATAAAAAATACGTGAAGATTAATTTAGTATTAGTTACATTCGTGAAGAAATTATTTATTGTAAATGAAAATGAAGTTAGAACTTACGCCTGCAATATGGTGCCTATATGGGTTATTTCCAAAGGCCTTTTTTCGATACAAGGAGCCTAAGTAAGCAGAAATACCCTTAGGTAACCAAGCATCGCACCTGAAACAACAGAAATCTTCAATATATTCGAAAGTCGGTGAAATGTTTCAAAACAAATAAAAACCAAAAGTCTACATTTAGAAGAAGTGAACTGCTAGAACACTTCCAGGTGACTGTTTCCGAAGAGGAGAAGGACACTCACCAAGAGTTCATAGATATGAAACACCCGAAAAATTGTTGGGCGATAGCAGTCGCCATGAGTTGCCTTGAAACTGGTACTTGGTCTATCATCTTTTTGGGGTGTAACAAATTAGTACTGAAATGCCAAAGAAAGACAGGCTCATGATGATGGCAAGCAAATTTGTTCTCTTCAAGTTTTATGCTTTGCTCTCTGACCAAATAGGATGTAAACATATATTTATTTTATGTCTTCTTAACCAAGACAAGGAAATATTAATATGTAATGTGTATGACAAACTAAAGTAAATAAATGAAATGACAAATATGACATTGATACTTAAATTTGCCGATGTACATGTTAAATCATTGATATTCGCGTTACAATTGAGTTATATTCATGAGATGGGTAAATAAAAAACAGTGTGTACCTGAATATAGTCATAGTCGCATAGGTAGATGATTCCGAATAAGCTTGGTCGACAAAAACTTGTTTATAGCATGGATATGGATAGCGACTTGACATCAGCTCCTCAAAGAATTCAAATACCTAAGATGGAAAACAGATAACACGCATTAATGCCAGAAGATAACAAGTTCTGATTTGGAAAGGTTTTTTAAACGAAGAAAACAATGAAATCAAGACCGTCGAATGACACATCTTTTTTTCTTGAATGACAATTCCGAGCGATTCGCCCACCAAACATAAAAGATTTTAGAACAAGTACTTACTTCATGGAGAAATGTCACCGTTTGCTTCAAGATAGGAAGGAGGTGTGGTAAACAAAAGTGTGTCACTTCGTGCATTTGTGGATCAACAAAAACTTCAAATGGTCTGAAAAGATAACATAAAATGGCACATAGTATAATAATTAATCCAGGTGTGAGCTCAGGTCAACCAGGGACACATCCAATAAGGGAATCTAAAATGCTTTTTAAAATCAAATCAAGTTCAACCAGAAAAGTTGATGCAAGACAAAAAGGGCCAGCTCTATACACCGTATTTCAACTTCTAATATTCGAATAGGAAAAAGACAAAGTTGCTTACCCCACAGCCAGTGCAATATTGGGTGCGGCTGTTGGTATGGATAAATAGTAGTGGTAGGTTTTCTTTCTTAGGTCTGACGTATAAACAGTTTCAATGAGATCTCCACAAGAAACCGCTGTCATGTACATATCAACAGTGAATTCTAATTTCCAGGTGCAGACTTCAGAATAACTGTCGATACATGGAAACCATAACCTGAAATTAGAAGGACGAACCCATATTTACCGTTAAAACACTGCAACGCATAATGACGATGCTAGATCACGCAAAATGGAAAATATCATATTAGGTTAAAGAAGAAGTGTAGCAAAGTTTCTCAAACTTACCGCGATGAGTTTTCGTGGCCAAATGTGAAAAGATGTGCTGAGCGTTCCAACATAGTCCCATCGATATCAGGCACAACGAACTTTACGCCACCCTGCGGGTTTTCCAGTGAGAACTCCACGCATATTCGGAAGGGTTTCATCTCTGAAAGAAAGGTTTATATATTTTAATAGGGCCACGGGTTAAGATATTAAGCGAATAAAGCATGAAAATACAACCAAAGACAATGTTTTATTCGGATGAAGTTAATATGTTGCTATAAATAAGGCTGACCTGCAACCAAGGTATAGGCCTCACTAGGTACGTGCACGGTGATCTCTCCATTTCCCAAATCAGAATCAACAGCTTGCATAGCTGTCAAATGGCTGGCTTGAAAATAATCAAGATTTCGCCTGAAAAATATAAACAAGACAACATACTACTGCCCAATTGCTATAGTATCTTTCGATACTAGGAGGGTAGCCCAGCTGATTTGCCTAACTGCTATTTTCTTTTGCTTCTAATTTTTAGTATATAGTTCTTTTTTTGTATTTCTTTTTTTCATTTGATTGCATAGGCAACCATCACTCACTTCCAAACCTGGCCTCCTCCACTCTGGGCCACAATCAGCAGGAGGCATTTCACAGTGATGTTACACTTCAGTTACATAACTTATCTAATGATCTCCTCAGATATTTCCTCTCACTGAAATCAGTTTACACAGATGTACAGATGATAGTCTACAGATCCAAAGATAAAGATCTTACAGGATGTAGCTTGTCAGATCACACTTGTAGGCCTGGCCTAGTAGGAATGCCTAGTAGCCAACCCCCTGCCTAGTAACTATTCACAAGCTTTCAGGGTTGTTCACTTATCCTCAAGCACCATCCTAGTAGCCAACCCCCTGCCTAGTACCCAACCCCCTGTCAATCACAGCCAGTCTGTACACCTCCCTCCCTGTCCTCCCTCCCTGTCACTCACAGCAAACAGGCCAAGCCAATACACTCCTCTACTTAACAGCACCAGCCAACACAGTCAAAACAGACCCATGTGGCCACTGACAGGCCACCCCTCCAATTTAGACTTAGCCAGGGGTGCGACAGAGGCTCCTGTATAAGTATACCTTTCCTATAGTGATACTAAAAGGAGGCTGCGCCCATTCAATCGAAATACAACTTAAAACAGAAAAACACAGAGGCTACCCTCCTAATAAATAGATAAATGTTCAACGTGGAATACCCTATCATAGAGGATTGTCACTCTAAGACCAGATCTATATATGACTTTAAATTAGAAAAAAAAATATTGTTATTTGATAGATCACTCGGAGGCTTGGGTCTCCCTTGTTCAGGTCTACCAGCGCGCTTAAGGATTGGCAACAAAAGGAAAAGAGAAAGACATAGAATAGATATTGCCAGGGAAGATTTAGATACATGTACTGCCAGTAGATTCAGTTTAGATATTGCATTTGGGAAAGGAGGAAAATAGGAAACAATCAATTGGTAAAGATCATAATATACTTACTGTTTCGTGTCACCTTGACATATCTCTAACGTCGGGTCATTGTAATCAAATGTAGCCTCCCAGATATCGTTGATGGCAACTCGGTATATACGTGGTAACGTTAAGGATTGAATGTCTTTTCTGGGGCCATAATGTAATATGTGTAATAGAACGCTCGTGAACACACGTTTGATTCATAACTAATGTAAGTAGGTTGTTATAAACGCATTTCCCTATATTTTGAGACTCCATATTGCTTACCGGTATGTAATATTGGGTAACCCTTATAAATATTGATAAATATTGATAATTAAATATTGGTAATTAAATATTGATAATTAAAAATATATAAATTTGATCAAATAAGGTGCTGCTTTTCACAAAGGATATGACATTGTTTACTGTTGATCTTAATTCTCCTGAGGTCTGGTTGCAATGGATGGACTAAGAGTTCGACATAACCCTGGAATGAAGAAATACAAAGCTATAATCGCCAGAACATTAAACAAATTGTTTTTAACGGGAGAAGGGGAAATGTGGGGAGAGAGGGGGACCGTCCAGAGGACGGGTACTTCGCTAGTATAATAGCGTTTTTAATGAACCTCACTGGAAAACTTGTATCATTTATATGCAGCTAGTATGGTTCTGGCAATTAACAGAAGTATAGCCAACAGATATAATCGGAGAGCTGCAGTTATTATGATGCGAGTTGATCTCGAAATGAGCAGATCTATAGATAATTGATTAATTAAGTCCCGTACATCGTAATGGCGTAAACAAATATTTCTCTAAAACGTGTTCATTAAAAATATCATACTTACAACTAAGGACTCTCTTTCAAAGTTGAATCCTGTGATACAGAGAGTTTGATGGGCTGAAAAACAAATGGTAAACGTGTGACACAGTAGTTCCACGGCGGCAGGAGGGTACACAAAATACCTTACTCGTATTTCAACAAAGGTGATTTCAGTTCTTCAGTACGACTGATCGGACAAGAAAAGGAGTCATTTGGCTAAAGAATTGGGCAATGGCATGTCATATATTTCTTATGCGGACAATAGATAAATTAATTGACAGAGTGGAAACTTCAATATCGCCATTAGCGGTCTCCTGCCCTCATCCCCCGTGTAGGCCGCTTCTTAGTCAATTCGGACCAGTGTCAGGTCGGACTAGGCGGGTTAGACAGCTTGGACCAGGGAGTTAGTCAGGTCAAACCAGGGGTTGGTCAGCTCTGACCACAGGGTTGGTCAAGTCGAACCTGGGATGCTAATACCAAACCATACCAAAACTAACCCTAAATTGGTGGTTCAAGTCAGTAAAGGTAGTAGTGGAGGCTTCCTAGAGAAGACAGACCAGTGTGATGTCAGACCGGGCGGGTTAGTGGACTCGGACCAGGGGGTTAATGAACTCGGACCACCAGGCTGGTGGACTCGGACCAAACCATACCATACGAAAACTAACCCTAAACCTAACCCTAATATTGGTTGTCCTAAGTCAGTAAAGGTAGTAGTGGAGTGTCTGTCATGAAACTGACTAATAAAAGAATTACTTTGTCTATATACCTATCGTAATGTTCTGCCTAAAGCTATGACTGGTCCGAGTGCACTAACCCGGTGGTCCGAGTGCACTAACACCCTGGTCCAACCATGCCCGGTCTGACCAAACCACAGTCCGAGCCAAGTGCTGTCCGAGTTCTCCAGACCCCTAGTGGAGTGTCTCTAGAAAAAACTGACTAATAAAAGTAATTACTTGACTAGTATCGTAATGTTCCACCTAAAGCACCGGGCAACCTTGTCCGACCTGACTAACCCACTGGTCTGACTTGACTTGACTTTGAGGGCAATCCCTTAAGAGGAGTTCCACAATATATCAGTGGCAACTTATTTTCTAAGAAAACTTAAGTTTATATAGTTTCTGAAAATGTCAGTAGGTGTAATATTCATCTATGATCTAGAACATCTGTTGGTCTTAAATTTGGGGTCTGGAGAACTCGGACAGTACTGGGCTTGGACCTTGGTATACTCGGACGGCGGTATGCTCAGACCAGGGGATATAAGTGGATTCGGACCACTGGGTTAGTGGAATCGGACCGGGCATAGCTTTAGGCGGAACATACGATAGGTATATAGTCAAAGTAATTCTTTTATTAGTCAGTTTTACTATAGACACTCAACTACTACCTTTACTGACTTAGGACAACCAATTTTAGGGTTAGGTTTAGCCTTATTAGGGTTAGTTTTTGTATGGTATGGTTTGGTCCGAGTCCACCAACCCCCTGGTCCAAGTGGGGTCTGGAGAACTCGACCGTTCTGGGCTTGGACCATCGTATATTCGAACCGTTGTATGCTCGGACTAGGTAAGGTCAGACCAGTGGGTTAGTGGAGTCGGACCAGGAGGTTAGTGGACTCGGACCAGGCATAGCTTTAGGTGGAACATTATTATGATAGGTATATAATCAAAGTAATTCTTTTATTAGTCAGTTTTACTTCGGACACTCCACTACTAGCTTTACTGACTTAGGACAACCAATTGTAGGGTTAGGTTTAGGGTTATTTTTTGTATGGTATGGTTTGGTCCGAGTCGACCAACCCAGTGGCCGAGTCCACTATCCCAGTGGTCCGAGCCCACTAACCCCCTGGTCCGACATCAGAGTGGTCCGACTTCTCTAGGAAGCTTCCGAGTCAACTAACCCCCTGGTCCGACTCTACTAATAGGCTAAGTCAGTGAAAATGAAATCAGTACTGGTATAGGATTCTGGCCCTGGGCCAAGAGTCGCCAATGGGCCAAGCGCGCACCAGGTCGAGAGTGTTTCGGCCAAGTTGAATATCTCCCATTGCCAAGAGGGAGCTTGGACGGTTGCGTCTTGAGAAAGTAGCATCCAACGCTCGGACTGTAGGCGTAGCGCCCCGGCCTTGGACGTTAGCACCCACGGCTTGGATGGTAGTGTCTAGCGATAGAACGGACAGCTTGGATTGTAGCTGGCCTTGGATGGTAGCGCCCCGGTCTTGGTGGGGCTAAGCGGACCCGGTTTGCATTTACTAGTCAAGTTATTACTTTTATTAGTCAATTTTACTCAGGACAGGACTCCACTAACCCCTTTACTGACTTAGGACCACCAATTTTTAAGGTTAGGTTTAGGGTTAGTTTTTGTATTGTTTAGTGTTGAGGCAAATTTCATGTAGGTTCCACTGCTTGTCCAGGACGCTACCGTCCAAGCCCGGGGCGCTACCGTCCCAGGGCGTTACAGTCCCGCGATCGCCAAGAAGAGACAATAGAGGTACCGTACTACTACTAGGGTAGGGTCCGGGGGTAGGGTAGGGTACTCACTGACACTGACACTGTGTCTGTGAGTCTGTGTTGCGTTTAATATCTTTAAGACAATATAAAAAAGCATAATTTGATTAGGACAGAACAAAACATATGTGTATATGATTTACCTAGCCTAAAAGGTCTGCCATTTTCCGGTAACTTGGCATCCTTCTTCATGGTGGCGGTTAATAGGAAACTTAAGGCATTTTGAGATAAATCTTCGGAAGTTCAGTTGTGTTCACCGCCGCCGCTTGCACCGATGTAGTAGAACTCTTCCTACATCGAGGTAAGAATCAATGGATAGTTGTAAATTATAATTTTAGTTTAGTAACATCTATTCTTTAGCAGCACCTAAAACCATCCCCAAAATACATTTTTAATACATAAAAATGTGTTATGTTGTATAATATGACGTAAAAGTATTTAAAGTAAACAATTCATACATGATATTTTTTTTATTCTGCGAAACTTTTCCGAAAATTAAGGGCTCTACACGTTGTAGGTCAAGGCCGCACATACAATTTTGAGTCCTGCCACGTACGGCTATAAAACAGTGAAAAAATACTGTTTTGGAGAATATTTGGACCCATAGGATACCTTTATATATAAGAAGACATTCCAGGGATTTAGGTCTCGTCGATACCGGTAGATTGTCTCCGTAGTTCTGGTAATAGATCATAAAATGGCGAGTCCGCGGACCAGACGTGTTCTGAAGGAACTGAAAGCCACCGATGAAAATAATGTAAGTAGCAAAATTGGCCGTTTGAATGAATGGGAATCAGTGCTGATGATGCCCAGTTCCATGTTATTTACGTCTACCCGTGAAATTAAAGATATCAGTTTACATTAGGCATCTCGAATCGGAAGTTCAAGGCAGGTGACCCCTGTGTATCGAGTCGCGGTCAGTTGAGCTGTCATGGATCGTGATGAATGACAATGAGACATCGTCATCGAGATGACAGTCATTGTGCAATGCAACGGACTTAAGTCAAGGAGAGAGAGAGAGAGTCAGGAGAGAATACATTTTCCCTACCAATGTCACTCAGTGTAAATGTCATGTAAATATGTACTCAATTCTTGGCTTACATGTCTACTAGTCTAGTGAGCCATAGGTTTGGCCCTTTGGGCAAAGATCGTTGTATATGGGTTATATATTATTAGTAGATACCGTATAGAGAATATTTGGTCATGGTCGATTTACAGTGGCTTATATTATAATGAAGTTATAGAGTTGTAAGCCTTATCAACACGCCCATTCAGCTGATATGGTATCTTCCATCTTCTAATTCGAGGTTATAACTTTATATTCAAGATTCTAATCACACTATACCATAGTCTATAGGAAGTAGTTTCCTCGTTTCAGGTTATCAGTTGACATTAGTACATGTAGAGCTATACATGATTTACCTATAGATATCATATTTATTGCCATTGTACCATCTAGACCCGTATACCTCTCGATTCAACCATCCGTAAATCGATATTATCAACCAATATATTAGATTGTATTTCTTCGTACAACAATAAGCAGTACGCCAGTAGGCCTATCTGTATTAATTTTGTGTAAATCAAAGAGTGTTAGTGTAATACATTACATCCTGTACTGCTTGTTCATACTATCTACAAAAACTTTAGACAAAGTATCTGTCCCCTTGCCCCCAGAGGCTGCATTGATTGGGGATCTGGGAATCAAGGCTAGCTAAGCGGGCTACAAAAACATAGCCAGGTCAAAAAATCTCCATTCCCGTTCGTTCATGACCCCCCCCCCACACACACACACACACACCTTTAATCCCTATGATGTGATGGGTTATGTTTGGATCCAATCGATATAAACCTCTTCCTTTATAAATGTGGTTTTAAAAGAAAGCATTTTCTTCTTGCATCTTACATCTTTCTTGTGTCAGTGTCAATCGTCTATTCAGTTAATATTTATCCCGACATTTTACTTTCGTCTTTAGAAATGCTTCGAATGTGCAACGCACAATCCACAATGGGTTAGTGTAACCTATGGCATTTGGATTTGCTTGGAATGTTCGGGAAAGCATCGTGGATTAGGTGTCCACCTCAGGTATGTATTTTATTTTGACAATCAGTCGGCAGATCAGATTATTCTCATTTTCTTCTGAATTCGGTGAGAATTTGCTATGAAATAAATTTTTTCGAGAAAAAAACTGATTAAAGATGTGCACATGTATGATATTTGAAGATAATTCAGATGCATTGACCTGACTGGTTCTCTTCCCTTTTTTTTTTAGTTTTGTCCGTTCTGTGACTATGGATAAATGGAAGGACGTCGAACTGGAGAAAATGAAAGCTGGAGGAAACCGCCATTCTCGAATATTTTTCGAGATGCAGGAAGACTATGACGACAAAATGTCCATTTCTGAAAAGTACAACAGCAAAGCTGCCGCTCTTCTAAGAGACAAGGTGCGACAGAAATTTACTCATATCTGATCCCTTCCATTTTAACCTAATAAAAATGGTGACATTGTTATCCACACTGTTTTCTCCTTATAAATTCTGTCGCAATTGCTTGTTAACAGATTGCCACTGAGGCTAAGGGAGAAGACTGGTCAATTGACACTTCCCCTGCTAGAAACTACGTCCCTGCCACACTGAATGCTCAGCCCACAATGACTCTTAAACAGACCAGTGGCGGCGCTAGCCTCAGTAGCTACCAAGGTGGAGGAGTTGATTTGGAGGCTGAACTTGGAATGTCTAAGTGAGTCTTATTTGGGATTTACAGAATGTTCCAAAGATTGATCACATTGTTTTTGTTTAATTTGTAAACGCATTATAATTTTTCACTATCCAGCGCGTTGGACGAGAGCTTCAATAGTTAATGCCTTGCAGGCACTTTCAAACCTATCCTAGCCCTTTTAATAAAATCACACTTTTTATTCTTTTATAATCTCTATTAAGGTCTAGGACAAAGAAGTTTTTGTAATGGGTTTTATCATTTTCTCTATAACAGGGGTGAAATAGCCAATCAGAAGGAGGATTTCTTCAACAGAAGACAAGCGGAAAATGCTACCAGGCCAGAGTAAGTAATATATGTATAATTAAATTAAATATACTTAAACCTATTAAATTTAGGTTGAAGGATAGTTCCCTACGCGTTTCGATTGTTTGGTCTTTTTCAGAATTAGGTCAGGTGCATTTGTGCTGGGTATGTCTTCAAGAGAATCTCTGATTCAAAATAAACAGATTCATATCTTATTATAATTATTTGATATACCAATGCGCGATAAGGTCCTTTTATATATCTAATATACCTAACATTAACTTTTTACATCATTTCTTTACAGCAATATACCTCCAAGTCAGGGTGGAAAGTACGTTGGATTTGGAAGTTCCCCTGTTGAACAGCCATCAAAAACTGACGAAGTAGTTGGGGGAGCATGGTCGTCGCTTTCATCTGTAAGTTATTAAGAAGCTTGGGATATTCTGTTTACCTGTTTGTCTATTTTTTTGCCTCCTTTTACTATAGTACAGGATTTGGTAGGCCACTGTTGGTTTTTACTCAGGCCACGTGGCTAGGTTGGCTGGTTTGTTTACATGGTATGGAGGCGGGGGACCTGGTGTTATAGTTTATGGCAGGGTAATTATAGTGCGGAGATTTCTCTTTGATCTGGAGGTGTGGAAGAAGGCATATATTCCATTAGTCGCTGTTAATCAGTTTACATCCCCATAAAAAATAGCTGGGCTCGCCTCCCTCGACCCAATTTGGGGGAAGTTCCTCCTGTCTTAGATTTAATCCTGTCCCCTCTAAGTCAGGTCATAATAGCACATATCAAGTAGGCGACGTTTAATGGCACTTAAAATAATAAAGTGCCACCTAAATGACCAAAAGTTAGGGCCTTTCCTCCCCTTCCATCTCACCACTTGACTTCCCCCTTCCCTATAAAGGAAAGGAGCGCTAAACTATATGTGTGTGGTATTACTGCAGTCATCTGTTGTAATGATTGGCCATCGGATGTAATGATTGGCAGAGGGGAGGAGGCTGGTTTAGTGCAGACTAGGTCCTGAAGGTTTCAATAAAAGGAATGTCATTTAGAATGAGACTTGTCTATTACCTGGATATTTACTTGCCTATTACCTGGGTATAGTTGATATTTATTTAAATATAAGTATACATTGGTTTCGGGACTATGGCGCCAACAACCGGAAACAATAAAAGGGTCATCAGCAAGCCCGCCATATTCAAGTTCCAGTTAGTTTGAATCGTGAGTGAGGCAAAGGTCGCTGAAAAGGCCAGATCGGGAAGAGAAAAACACTCAAGAATCTTTTTTTTCTCTGAAAGTTAATGGCAACGCTACTATTCTCTCCGCATACAGAGTAGAAAGAACTGATTTATAGATAACATGCCTTAATCATTTTAAGTTGTTAGTTGATTTAATAATAAAGTCCTGTATGAGCTTTATCTTTAGATCTGTAGACTGTCTGTCACCTCACAGTCTGTAGATCTGTGTAAACTGATTTCCTGTGTTTACATCTAGTTGCACTTCAGTTACATAACTCATCTGATGATCTCCTTAGATCTCCTCATTCTTTAGATCTATTACGTTACTCACTGGATAGAATATACTTTCATTCATTCATTAAAGTTTTTCTATTATCTTTATTCTAAGTTTAATTATATGACTACTGCTTGCCCCATCCTCATCTGATATCGATAGATATCTTAATACGTGTCAGTTTTCTGTTGTCTTGTAATTTGCTTTATAATATCTAGATGACTGATTGCAATGGTGTTAGCCATCTTGACACTAGTAAGTCAAGGTATTCCAGTGGATATGCGACAAATCCTAGGGGGTCTCTCGTAAAGCACCCAACTGTCCTCACTCATAGCACCCGGCAGCCTGGAAGCCTCCTAGTTTGTTATTTTTACAATCCGCTACTCACTTCACTGATTTAGGACCACCAATTTTAGGGTTAGGGTTGGTCGCCCGGCACTACCCTCTCAGTTGTCTCAGCACCAGTCAAGAGTCTGGATAAATGTGTTTCTAAGCACAGCCAAAGCCGTAGCATGGTTGCAATCCTGTATTATAAGGTGTCCTGTGGGCTTTGCAAAGCTGTCTCTGTTGGTTCAGGAGCTGGGAGATTTGCTTAGGCGCTCAGGGAACGTTGTTTTTAATGTTTAATTTTGCCAGATTATTTCTAGTTCAGCTTATACTATACACCTGGTCTTCCACTAGTGCCTGTTAGGGAAGATGTGAAATGTTGGTCACAGCAGGATTCGAACCCAGTATACTATCATCTCTCTGGGTCCAACGCCAGCATATTAGACCACTGCGCCACTGCTCCCCACACTTCTTGAAGCTTGAAGCTTTCGCTGTAATATATTCACGACTTGGCGTTCCATCAACGTGTGGCGCCACTGTCCTTTCCTAGCAAAGGTCTTTAGCTTTGTTCTTGGCGGAGAGCTCAAATGGCTTTATGTATATCCCACATGAGAACCAATAAAATAAAACAGTTTCCAACATGCTACCCAACAATCATTAAAGATCTCTCAAAATATCACTTAATCAAAAACAGAATTGGAAGTTTTAAAAGCTGCCTTTGGCAGACTGATTCAAAACACATCACAATACAATTGATGTAGACCATCAAATGTATTCAGTAGTAGAACAAATGCCGCATCCAAAAAAAACTACATGTTTTTTAATAAAGTCTTTTTCAGTTGAAATATTCATGTGATATCGACTCCAAACCTTGTCTTCAAAATATCAAACGTGACAATTTATTCCTGCTTGGCAGTATTCAAATAGGTTGCAGCACTATTACTCACCAGTTAAATTTCAATAATGTTTCAAATATAAACATATCTTTGCAGAATTCTACATGTGATAAATAGTCGCCCTATTCAGATAACATTCCGTAATTGTTTAGGACATAGCCTTCCGAGAAACGGAACAAAAGGTTCTTTATATCGTATACTATATCATTTTGACAAAAAGGTGATGCGCTTCTAAGCATACCCAAGGATGGGAAAGAAAGGTGATAAGGAAGGAAGACATAGTATCGCTATTGCTAGTGAAGATTTAGAAAGTGACAGTAGGCGCAGTTTGGTACTACGGAATTGCCGTTATTGGTTATGTACCACATATCATACACATGATTTGAACGCTGTACAATGGCGCGGTTGTCAATAATATTCTGCATTTTATTCAAACACTAGAGAACGCAGCCGTTCAGTCGGGCTGCCCATCGATCGAGCTGTTAATATCATGGGATCTTAGATTGCTAGAAACCATGTCTGAGGGGAATTCTCTTGCTATACTTTCTCCATTTAGGTCGGATATGTTGATAGGATGCGGGGGATTAGTCTGGCGGAGCCTGGCAAGCCCTTCTGGCCAAATCAAATCTATTAACTTCCTCTATCGTCCCTTTTCTTTAATCAAAGATATGTCAGTTCAAAAGAGCCTATTTTTGTAGCTCATTGTGCTAGTTGAATGGATTTGATAGGAAATTAAAATCAGAGCGAAAGTCGGCACTATCGGGGTATTTTTTTTCCTTAGTCCTATAGCGTTGCGATACGTTGATACATCCTATTTTGGTAATTATATGTGTATGTCCTAATAACTATCTTACATTCGAATTACTAGTTGGTCTTCTCAGGGCTTAAGTGAGAATGAAAGAATGCCTGGCTAGTATTAAGTAGTAATACATTGGAGTGGCAAAGGTTTTTCGCCCGGGAAATTCTCGATTTCCAGTTGCCCCAAACCAGTCTCAACAGTCGCTGTTATGTACCACAATTCGCGTGTGGTAGTATCGACTGTCCCGATCGTCCCGCATTCGTTTGAAGGGGAAGTAAAGGTGGGCCGACCTGGCTTGGGCTGACACGGTCTTGGGCCGACTTGACCAGGTACCCTTCAGGTTGACCATGGGGTGGGCATGGGGCATTTGGTAGAGTGAGGCTCAGTGGTCCTTCTAGCTCACTGGTTTAGAGCCTCAAGGCTAGGTTTAATATTCGTGCCTGGGATAAGGCAGTGCTTGTATTAGGGACACTACAAATGAAACCAGTTTATTTTTCTATCTTAAATATATGTCCGCTTATATTTGAGGCTGAAAAAAACCCGGTCCTTCCAGGGACCTCTTGTTTGACCCCACTTGACCGTTAAATTTCATCTTAATCAAAAACAGAGCCTTCTCTGACTTACTTGACCTAACTTCTTCATATAATTACTCACAAACCCATGATACTACTACCTGTCTGTCTCCTGTCATAATTGTAATTCCAAAATGAAAAATATCCTACCTTATATGATATATCAGCTTTCAGTCAACTTAACTTGAAACCTGTTATTATTAAAACTCTGTCCAATTCACCCCAAGTTGTTGCTATTATTGTTGTTATATTGTTGCTTAACAGCTGGATCCAGTCTTTCATTGATCTGTCTAATGTTGTACTTTTCTATATTATAGGGCTGGACATCAATTGCAACTGGCGCTACTAAACTAGCCAGCATAACTACAGAAAAGGTAGGTCTTGTCACTTTCATTTACCTGAGCATGCTAGCAGGTTCCCTTGTAGTTTTAGTATTGTAGGTTGGAGTGTTCATTTTTATGTTGAGAAACTCTCAAGAATTCTACCATTTGACAATATTTCATTGATGCATTCTGAGCTAACTTCCGTCAAAAATGAATTGTCTATCTAGTGGTCCATTCATTCCAGACCCATCCAAAGGCCACCCAAAGGGTTTGGACATGTTCTTCTTTGTGTAAAATTTCATTATCTCCCAAATTGGCCAATATAATTATTTAGAGGACCCGCCGAAATCTCACTTTTTTGCAGTCTGACTCTATCATCTTCTTAAACTTTTGGAATGCTTTTGGAATCGAAAATGTAAGGATAACACTGGCTAGATATAGGTATATAAAGAAGCCAACTAATCGCACGATTAATCCCATTGGATCCAGATTGCCACTGTAGATCAGCAAAAAACAAAATCATAAAAATATTCTAGAAAAGGTCATGAATTCATGAAAAACTCGGGAAATTCGCGGAAATATATCTTTTTCTTCATTTTCTTTATTTGAAACTTTTTGTGCCATTCTATACTCAGGATAAGGGAAAGAAAAGAAACGAGAAAACTATTTTTGGGTCGCTTTAGCTGGGAATGCAGCTTAATTTAATTCATTGTTATGTATGCAGATTTAACAATATGTGGTCTGTCCCGCCAGGGGATGCTATGAGATGGTCCCGATATGAACAGCATCTTATTGTCTTTCTTTAATATCAAACACTTTTCATTGAAATTAAACGAACGGGTTTCTCCGAATTCATTTTGCAAATTGTGTCAGTATATTGGATAAGGACCGGGAGATTCTGTTATTAAAGAAATGTTAAACGAACGGGTTTCTCCGAATTCATTTTGAAAATTGTGTCAGTATATTGGATAAGGACCGGGAGATTCTGTTATTGAAGAAATGTTTTTCATGTCATTCATTGCTATTATGACCACCACCTCGTTCCTTGTCCCTACCTGGTTTTATAGTGTAAACACTGGCATATAATCTATACCCGCAGATTCGCACAGGCACATAACTATGCTAGTGCGTAGTTCCGTCCCCGTTACAAATCGTTTGTTTTTGTTTAAGATTCATCTAGCTCTTTACTTAGCATATATTTAACATCTAATTCAGAAAAGCTTTTTGAACTGTTACCGTGCATTCTCTTTACCTCAATATGCCCCTTTATGTCGTTTCTAAGTTCCCTTTGTTTTTTTTACATTGTTCAGGAATTGAGACTAAAACACAAAAATATAAGTTTTAGGGACTGGTATGGAATATCGCATTAGTACAGAAATAATGATTACTAATCGAACATCATACATCCATGGTGGGAGAAAAGTTTTGTTTTTTTCTAGAAGACTTTCTAAGAATTCAGTATATATTTGCCATGAAGTTCATATCGCTATTTTCCCACTAGTTCCTGCTTGCCATGACTTGGAATGAGATGAAGTGGTCATGGTAAATATAGTGATTCTAGGATTACCGTACCCCGATGTGTGGGCCTTGGCCCGATTGCTTAGGAATTGAACCAACAAAGGATATGTTTTAGGGACTGACAAGAAGTGTCATTCTTGTTATATGCTTTGTAGAAGTGTGGAACTTTTTTATAATCAAACATCACGCTTTTATGGTTGGAGAAAATGTTATTTTTAATTGAATTCAGCGTATTGGCCATAGAAATTTAGATAGCTACTTTTCAACTAATTCCTGCTTATATGACCTTGCCATGATGTGGGATGAGAGAGTGATCATAGTGGTATCGGTGATAAATACTTGTATGACTACCTTGGTGACTGGGCCTTGGCACGAGTAACAATTCGCCACCACCCTCTGACCCTCAAATGTCTGTATACATATGCATACTCATAGTCCCCCCGAGAGAGATTCAGTCATCCTAGCAGGCCGAGCGGCCACCACGGTAAATAGAGAGGTGTTCCGGTAACAATATAGACACCCTCTACTTTCTGCTTACCATGACTGTAAGAGAGGGGATCGGGCCCTGGATCTAATGCGATCCCTTCTTCTGACACCAGAGGATTAGTCTTCCATTTCTCGACATTCCCTTCACAGCAGGCCCGTTAAAAGGTTAGTCTTCGGCTAACAAGCCGTCTCAAGATCAGGCTTTGATTAAAGCTCCCGATATTTCCAGCTATTGATGAAGTGTCTGGTGAAATCTTCTTATGGTCTTATGGATCTTTCTTGGTTAACATTCTGAGGCTAGTCTGAAAGCTTTCTAGATCTAATTGCGTGAACTTAATTATCATTGTTTTGAGAGCTTTTGAACCTTTAGTCATAAGTTGTGGATTTTCATACAAAATCCCGAAACTCGACTTATTCATCCGAAGGTAAAACAATGTTCAGCATCGCGTCTCTCTCCCTCTCTTAATTCATACATTAGGAATAAAGTTTGTCGTGATTTTCATCCTGCATTAATATTTTTCATTTCCATGTGGCTGACATCATCTGACCCCGATCCCATGTCTACGAAAGTCTGAATGTGTGCCAGTCTTAAAAAAGGAAACTGATTAATACAGAGCCTTCTTAAAAAAACATGTTAGTTCTTAAAAGTTATTGCGCTGGCCAAATATTTACATTTCTGTCTTTTTGCTCAGTAAGTTTTTCAAAATACTTTACTTTTTCCGCGCGTCTTGAGATTCTCTTTTATAAGATTTGTTAAGATGGATTGCCAGAGACTTCTCCCTCTCTACCTATTGTCTTCTTCTACTTGGGAATTCGTCTGGAATATTTCATTTCATCTCTGGGACTATGGCCCCATGATAAGGAAGACGAATGAGGTGTGTTATAAAATATCCTTGGATATTACATCAGTGTGAAGCAAAGGCGGAACACCAGGCGACTCTTTTTACCAAAAGATTCCTTCATTGAGTGAAAGGTTGTGTCGCAGAGATTTCTCCCTTTGTTCCATCTTACTTAGGCGGGGAAGAGAGCGCAAACCGATTCATTGTTGTTGTTTTTCTACGTTCGTGTTAAACACAGTTAAGTTGTGTGGTGAACGGTCGCATCGTCCTCCCGGGCTCCCATCAAGGGCATCGAGGTAAAATCCTCCAGCTGCTTTCTTTCCATTAGGTAAATATCATGACCCACTCTCCTTCAGATTGTGTGCTTTAATTTCCCCAGACCGAACCAATAGGAGCTGTGTGCCACTTCTCACGCAAGCCCCCATGTTCCCATTTTGTATGACAAGACTTGTTACCAGCTTCTTGAATACAAAAACAGTATCTAACCTGAGTCTCCTTTATATGGAACCACGCACCTACATTGCCACTGTTCAGTAATTTCATATCCTGTATCTGTTACTTAGCTAAACTCAAAAAATCTTAAGTATAAAATGATTCTAATCATTTTTCTTTTACTCCGCTGGCTAATCATTGCATGGACACCAGACCTGATGTACCTTTCTCGGTTCTATGTTATATACTGAACCTTGAAATGATAATTAACTGTTCGTTGTCAGACCGACGTCGTCGCCTGAAAACAATCTTATTGTAACCTAAAGCCAACACGCAAATTTATTGAGTGGACACAAATTGTGGCCAAAATGTAATATGGACATTTGCTCATTTGTAAACTGATAGTCCACCTTCACCTGCCAATTTGTTAAATGTTCTTTGCTTTTCCTCAACAGGGAAAAGGTTGGAGCATTTTTTAAAACTATTGGGATTGGGATTGTTCATTCATCAGGTGGATATAGTATATAAAGAGAATGGAACGAGGTGCTAGTAATTGAATATTTTTTTATCAAAGAAGAAAATTGACATATGTCAACCCTTTTAGGAAAGTCTGAATCGCCTTAAATTACTGAACAGTTAATAAAAAAGAATCAATTTATCATTCCAGGTGTACAATAACCTTTGTGTTATTGCACCCTCGTTATGACACCTTTCAAATTCAGTATGGGCGTATGATAAAGGGAAAAAAACTATATACGCAAAATTACGATCTTAAAATAGATTGCAGACCCTTTCACAGTTCCTCACCTTGGAGGATATCAAGCAATACAACTAATGGAATGGAAAGTGGTATCATGGCCCACATTTCATTTTTTGTATCTTTGAGATCTGCAGAAAGCCGCCGTTGAGATTGTTTGATCTGGTGTTGTGATCTATGTATGATGCGGCTGTACCTTAATCACATAGAAATGCTTTTCTCTTGCCTTTAATTTTCCTATATAAGCAGTGCTTCAACATTTTAGGATAATAATACCATATTATATCATGTATATTAAAGTAAGGCCAATGTTCGATCTGGCCTCTTATATCCATATTCGGCATCTCTTATCTTAATGTGAGTTTCTCCTACTCCAGAATGAGCACCCGGATATTGACTTTTCCCCATTCCCCCCTTTTAACTTGGAGCCCGGCCTTTTTGTAGTAATTACCTTCCTAAATAGAAGTCCCTGCCATGTGGAGCTATCGTATTACAGTCCATTACCCTTACATGGGTTCTCTTTGCAGCCTCCCCTCAGGAAAAGGATTCCCCTCGGTCATATCCTCTCACATAAATTCAAGAAAGCTCAGTGCTTCTAAGGCTCCCATCAAATAAAGAATATTTCCATTCCGTCTCTGACTTACATTTGTAGTCTTTGTCTTCTATTATTCGTTTTAATGGTGTGGCTCGTAATGAGCCTCGGATCGCAAACATGGCTTTGGAGGCATATGCAAGCATCACCTACGTATTGACAGATGGGTGTCATTCCGCCCAAGATAGGATCAAAACCGCCCCGAGCACCGTTGCCGCTGTTACTGCAATTTATGCTGGCCACACATTATATGCAGGACACATAGCTTGTCAGAGCACATTACTCGGGCCCCATACACATTATCTGTCCCCACTTCTCCTCGGATGATACCGCCACTGGTTACCAATCGCCCCGTCGTGTATATAGTGTATACTTCCTCTTACCCTGAACAGCCTGTTGACATATGTAATGGATTGTTCCAATACAGAGAGCATATTCAATAGAGCTGCCTGTATATTATTATGGGGCATAGATGCCTGGGTCATTCTAGTATATTTCATACATTGGTATTGCAACCCTATGATTTACTTTCAGTGGGATTGTTCCATTTCATACTGATAGTTTGTCTGACTCATTTATGATATTTTAAAGAAATATTAACTCAAAGGTATTCAAGTTTTGTGTTCGATCTATTCAGTTTTCCGAATAAGAGCGGCACTAGTAAAAATGGTCTGACTGTAGAAGCATGTAGAAGTAGTTTGTTATTTGATTAAAAAAAACTGTATTTGCTTCGAGCCATTAAGCCTCTTTGTCACAACGCGATTTCTTCTACTAATTTTCTTCACTCATCCATTAACACGAGGTTTTTTCTACCATCGTTATTCAGCTCTGGTAAAGCAATAACCCCGGTAACAGTAATCTCCGCTGCTTATAGAAACCTGTCACTACTGCTTGTATTCACCTCATTTATAATAGTACAAATCAATTGCTTTCGGCGTTCAGATTTATTCAATATGATGTGTAAGAATTAATAATGCACGAATAAACCTGAATACTCAAGCTGTAGACATGTGCTGAACGTATGCACCTTGGGCTATACATACTGGAGAGTCTATAGGAGGTAGGATGTAAAGCTACGTCCTTTATTTTGCCCTGCAATGTAACTTTGAAATCTCTCTATATATACCTTAGTTTATAAATATATACCGTATCTCAGTTTCTCTTTGATATTCGGTCTGTATAGATTTTAGTCGATACATGTTGATCCATGTATGTTGCTCATATCAGAGCAATCCCCGTGGAACATAAGTAAGCTTTATACATCATAAACCCTTTATGCTAGGGTCCTCTGGGATGAACCTCGTTGGGAAATGGTTCTAATTAATCAATATAAAAAATAGCTCCAACTCTAAATCAGGACCTCTCTCTGATGATGTCAGCGAGGCATGGATGGTTGGGCCGCCTGTTATCGACTACCCACGTGTGGAACCATCTGTTTCTCTCAGAGCTTTTTTATTCAGGAGTTTCGGTCACACCCAGTGTCACGCCCGCTATTTTATTAAGATAGTCTTTGGGGAAGAGCGTGGCACACACTCTAGGACTGGATGCCTTTTCCATTTCTGTCCTTCAGTGTCACTGTGTACTCTCTGTAATGAAATCTTCAGTTGGGGAGTTTCTTTCCTCATGAAATATTTGAACGTAACCAACTTTGATCAATGGGTTGTGTCCTTATTTGGTTTACGCAGTAGATATCAAATGTATGGGCAATAATTTGATCCGAGCTTCAGTGGGCGATGAAAGTCAATTAATCTTTTAACTTGGAAGGATCGTTCAGTTTGCTGTGTTTTAAATCGGCAACCCTTTGGCTTTGGATCCATCTGAATATTTGCAATGAGGGATAGAGTGCAGCCTGGAAAAGGTATTTGTTAAATATGCATGAGCGAACTTCGTCACCAGAAATTTGCCAAGCCTGCTGGGCAGTTGGTTAGCCTGACCTACAACTACGGAGGGTGTGGAGGTTGGGGTGTGTGTGTGTGTGGGTGGGGTGGGGGGGGGGAGGGTTATTTACAGGAAACAATGCCTCATCTACACTAAATTCATCTACTCAAGTCATGTTAACACATCTCTATTATTTCATATTCATAATTTCATATGAACCTAGAGATCATGGCAAGATATGGGTTAGCATTGAACTTCTCATAACGTGAGGCTCTGTTCAAACTCAGAATCCAGTCACTATTGTATATTTCTCCACTGGAGCTGATTCTGATGTTGTGAGCGGCTCATTTAAGGCACTTATTCCCGGTTAATGTGACGTATGGGTCGCTGATGTTCGATTTGGGGTGATGTGTAAAAAATCATATGTGTTGTGATAATCGAATCTAGCTTGGGCTATAATAGAAATCTTTTTTTGCTTCATTTAGTTACGCTAAGCTCATCAAATAACAACGATTTGCATTACACCACTGAATAAAACTAGAAAAGATACTATAAAATGAGTCTATTTCCTATTGTGTGATCGCTCTCTTGATAAGACAAGGTTTTAGTGGCACTTAGTCTTATCTCTAATGAAGGCAAGAGAGACATTCTGATAGAAGCACTTAGCGTCAGGCCTAATGGCATTCTTAATTCTTGTAATTAAGAAAAATCTGACTGGGATGCCCTACGATACAATGGGATATTAAACTGTCCGAAAGCTCAAGATAAAGGCTAGAGAACGAGGGGAAGCTCTTAAATCTCACCCAGGAGAGAAATTCTCAGCTCTTTCTCTCACGAAGCCGGAAAAACGAAAGGAAACTAGAAGGCCAGTGAAGGAGTTGTGGTGAAGATTATGTCGCACTTCTCCCCCAAGACCTGCGTGGAATCGAGCTGGTTGCACATGCGCCTCGTCTCAGCTTCAGATTAAAGGGTTTCTTATCCACACTTCCTGGGATGACTTTCTTTTTTCGCTACTAGTTGGTGTTGGCCAGGGCTTGACTGTACTTTTTTCTCTTCTTTCTTATCACGGTGTGAACTTCATTTCAAGAATGCCATTGGGAAATGGCCTCACTTACTTTTACTTGGGTCTCCCGTCAAAGTTCCGATAGAGCAATTGCTATCATTTCCCATGGATTTATCTTGGTGTTCTATACTCTTCAAGGTTTTCACAATCAAGTATGTTCCCCCTAGCGCACCGCCCGCAAAGCCATACGATAGACCATCCGCATTAATGGATATTATACGCTTCTTGGGAAAATTGAAATTCGCCCTTTAATAGCCATGTTCTATCCCATCCTTTGATGAAATATAAGTAACTGTGCCATTGCCTACCTTGCCATGGACATAATCCACCTTCAGAGGACGGTGTATTATCCATATGTACCAGGGCCGACATATTGGCCTTTCACCGAAGGGTGGTGGGCGACGTGAGTGTCTGTGTCATCCATGAAATATCGCGCCATCATTAATACCATGTCTATATAGGCATGGCATATTGCGTGCCTCCCTATGCAAGAAGTTGCGTACATGTATTGGCTCCATTCCGGCTTGCTCTGGCCTCACATCACACATGTTATGTCACACCAACTTTATTCTAAGCAAGCCCCTCCTATGAAGTATGATACATGCGTGTGGTCTGTCCACAGAATACACTAAAGAAAGTTGTAATCTTTTTATAAAGATGCAATGGGTACATTGGCTTCTGATCTGTGATGGAATATTGGTAAGTCGCCATGGTTTGATCCATCAAGGGTCATGTAAACAAACGCTTGGGCGTTATTTCTGTAATAATTCTGGGAGACGGGCGTTGAGCTGGAGAGATTCTGGGTGTTTATAGGTGAAGCTGGCTTCCTTCCTAGAATTTTCCCTTTGGTGGATCCAAAAGAAAATTTACCCCAAATAACTTATGACCTTTGGGAGTGAAGCATTGGGTTGGAAATATACTTTGGCATATCAGGCGTTGTGTGTATATACATACGTAATGCCCATTCGCCCTATCATATGTAGAAACGTCAGCTAATATCGCAGTGCTTCCAAGAATTGGTGCAACCCCATGATACCTTCTGTGGCATATATTCTAGTCTTTAGACATATTCGCAAATCGGTTGCAGACGGTTCACTGTAAGAGCCTCTCGACCTGGAGCTTTGAGGACTAGTGATTCAACCAAAGGAGCTCTTACAAAGGCAAATATTCTTTTCTTATACATAACATATGATATATATTCATGCTCATATTTCCTTCGGCTTTAAAGGTTTAACTTTCACTACACCCTGTGGTAGTAAGCTCCATTTAATGGTAGAGATATGTATTGAAAAGAGAATCACTGCCATTTTGATTTTATTTGAACTTTTTTTTATTCAACACAGTATTTTGTATAATAATATTGCCTGTGCATAAAGCATTTGTCGAAAACTAATGTTTGGTATATTACTAGCTTATTGCGTGGTGTACGTATTGGATCTTTCCATTTTAGCATCATAGCCACTAGTGGCCATTGGTATGTCGGCAGAATGTAGCCCGTCATATAGTTAATTGCTACGAATTATTATATGCATTCGGATTTTTAATTTTGTTTTTCATTTATTCTTTTATATTTTAAGGTTCGAAGAGTGTTTTCATCAAAACTACTCTTCATCCTTCATAATCATTTGACTTTATTTTGTCTATATTCTCTTGAGTCAGACTGTCTTCGCGTCCTGTGTTACTCTTTCATATATTCCTCTCTTCCCGGAAAGTACAGCTGTGTAATGGACTTTCGTGATGTGCACCATGCAATCCTGTGATTCTTAGAAAAACATTCTTGAAATTCGAAGGTCACGTTGACATTGTTCAAGTCATTCTTCCCACTCCTCCATTCTCTATCGCAACTACTGTACAGGAGATGTGTTTTCCTCCTTGGTGCTAAATGCATTTTCCATACCCTGGAGATTCCATAACAACTAATCCCGAGAACAATACGCCAATAGGTGACCGCATTTAGAGAGGTGGAATATTATTCCATATATCAGTCTGTGTTCGCTGTGTCATTAGTGTGAAAGTAGCTGCCAAGGAATTGCAACGGGCCTTGTCGTGTTAAGGTCAGGCTTGTTAGTGCCATGACTTCTAGCACGTTTGCTATCACAATAGGTAATGAACTGTTCTTAGTCTTTCAATTAGTGATCCGCGGAGACTACTTATGATGTCCATTATCTTCCGCCAGGTCTGTCCCTAGGTTTATGATCTGTTTGGTGACGTCATATTCACGATCTATAAAAACGTCCACTAAGCCGTTTAACTGTCCAGTCGCCGACCATTCAAAGGATCTAATGGTCGGTGACTGAACGGGAAGATAGACTAAAATACCTAGGAGACCAAAAGGTACTCTACCCATTGTACTTCAATTGACTAGTACAAATAAAGCATTTTCTAATCTATTATAAACAAATGAAATCTAACCAAACAGTCGGTCTGAATGAAATGGGGCTTAATGTTTGGCACGGTTGGGGCAGATGGGTTCAAGTTCGAATCCCAAACCTGCGAATTCGCAACATTTTTATTTCATTTTATTAAACCACTTTATCGCCGTTATATTATTTGAATTGAATGAAATGATATATAAATTCTGGTAATGTTTTCCCCGCACTCTCCATGCAATATTTCTGCCTCGTTGATGTTTTATATGAAAAAGTCAAGCCACAACTATAAAGAAAACTGAAGTAGCCATTAGTTTATTGTACCTCAGCATCTTTAAGCTTTACTTCATCCATATTAGAGAAGAGTGGCGTGCCATTGGGCCCAATGGTGATATAAACGTGGCGGCATAGTGGACGGTGAGCTGAGGTTGTTTTATATACGATGTACTGTATGTAACTGCTTGGTGTCCTGTGTCAGCCGAGCCATATTCCCTATAGACTGCAACGGCCAAGTTTATGGTGAATAGAGCTCTACTTACAGAAGGCACGGAGTGGCAGGTCCTCTTCCAAAGAAACGGCAAAATGTGAACATTATTTCATGGAATGGACAATTTTTTTGCTCTCGCCTTTTTGCTGAACCATCAGGCAACTAAAGGGTGGCCCAGACAGGATGCATAATTTGACCGCGCGCGGAAAAATTGCCACAAATTTTCCTGCAAACTGACTTCTGGCCCAGTCTGGTCCTTACAGGCGTCCCTAAATCCTCCACGAGTAAAAATTGGTCTGCTTTTAGCTTTAGATATTTATTTTCCGTGTGCGGAAAATTGACGCGGCCTGTGTCATTCTCAAGGGATACAGGAGTGTTCAATAGGAAAATATGACTGACCATTCCTTTTTCCATAAAGCTTTCAGGGATCATTCTTTACTACAAAAGAAACAAATTAATGAACAAAATGTATAAGTCACCTAGTTTTTTCTAGAGCCGCTTGGAAATAACAGTTGTTGACTATATCGGAGTATGGGGTATTTTTTCACGTTTTACTGAATATAACAAAAAGGGTACTATACTACGAATGTACCCGTATTACCCAAACAAAATAATAGTCACCGAGGTTTTTTTTTAAAAAAAACAACAAATAAAAACCAATGTTACACTTGCCTGAAGTGGACCATGTCTTCCCTTTCAATATTGTTCAGGCAGGTTGCATATCACGTTACACTACCATCAATAGTATAACATCTAGAAAACCTAAATTATATAGAACTAAAAACAATAGTAAATGGAACTAAATACATTGAAAAGCCACCAAGACTTCTACACTTACGACCATAAAAAATATTTAAATAGAAAATAATAACTGCTACACCCTGTCCAGCCTCTGAAGAACCGAAACCCCAATGCTAGCCTATACCGGTACTGTTTGAAGTCTCGGTTCTACAGAGGCTGGACAGAGTGTAGGTGGCCTGTGTTGTCACTCCTGTATCCCTGTAATATGAAACATGGGAGTGGGAGAGTAAGCTTCCCAGCCTTCAACCCCTTAAAGTCACATTGTCATTTGATTCTAATTGTTTTAAATCTGATTAAACCCTTTGAGTAGTTCAGACCTTTATTCACAACGTACGTATGCAATATATGAAATGCAATGCAGCTATTAACAAGCATTCAATAAATTCAATTAAGATTTATCAATGTTATGTTAGAAGTCTTTGCCATCACTATACTGTTTTATTCTGACCGTTGTACCCTAGACACATTATGGAAGATCTGAAATAGCGTCACAGTAATAACTTAGTTCAATTCATTCGCTAAATATGTTTTCAGCTGCTGGCGCTTGAAAACTTCTCTTATATCTTTTGGTGATGTTTCTCTCTTTTTTTTACACATTATATTAAAAGTATAAACTTTAGGGCGACATATTTGTTTCCAATTTACTTTTCATGCCTTTTAATGATTAAAATATCTTCCTGTCAATGGGGCCTCCATAGTAATCTTACCAAACTATAGTTCAATATGCGAATCCCACCGAGACGTTTAGTTTCTCATTATTACGATATTATTTCCCCAACAGCGAATGTTCTAGTATGACTTGAGATATGGATTATCGATCTCATCAGAAAGACGGATCACCATCTCATCAATCAAAGCTGATTTTCAGTTTCTAATCTTGAAAGTTCTTTCAATTAGCAAGAATTGATTGTAATGATCCGTCACTTGCAATTTCAAGGACTCAGGAGAGTTCTTGTTCTGCTCTCTCTACGACAATACTTTTCCAGGCGAATCAAGTTCCAGAATTAGATCTAAATCGGCTCAGATTGATGAAGATATTTTAACTGAATTTCGAGTTAGTGGCATTTGATTTGAAATCCCATGAGGATGCTGTTCACTTTTAAGATAAGATAGGTAGGCCTCTTGAGGATAGCTAGGTCAATTTAACTTAGAATAACTGTTTTAATCATACGTTTTGTTTAACTCCTAGATGAATCTATGTCAAAGGAAGATTGTGGTTAATGTCAATGACTAGATCTTACATTGCCTTATAAGTTGACTCATCATCCATTATGTTGCTCTATTGTTGGGATTATGTTAGTCACTGTAATATCACGGTCTGGCATTTTGCATGGCCACATTGCCAACATATGAAGGCCATACTCACACGAAGCTTGTCGTGACAAATAATTCAGGGGATAATATCAGAGTAAAAATGCCAAGCGTGCATATCAGTTTTAGAAATTCGACGGCACTACGCGCCAAGTAACAATACATGGCACCACCAGTTCATATCAAAATCCATTATTTTCTTATTTTTCACTTGATCGTGGTCGTGGTCGTGGTCGTGGTCGTGGTCGTGGTCGTGGTCGTGGTCGGTTTCTGTTTCAGCCCTTATCCACGCGCCTGTCTGTTTCTGTTTCTTCTCTGCCTGTCTGTTCGCTGCCTCTCCTATGTATCTCCATTATATATATGCTCTCTCTCCCTTTCTCCCTTTCTCTCTCCTCTCCTCTCCTCTCCTCTCCTCTCCTCTCCTCTCCTCTCCTCTCCTCTCCTCTCCTCTCCTCTCCTCTCCTCTCCTCTCAATGACACACACATCCTCTACTTTTCTTCACGGTGCATTGCTGGGATCATGGCCAGATCCTATTGTACTCATTACGCTGATTTGCCTCAATAAGTGTCGGAATGGAAAGGGTTGAATGCAGTCTTCTATTAAAGTGCGATTGGCGCTGTGACGCATGGGTGGCCGACGCATAATTATTATTTATCAAGCGGCGTAATTGACATGTTACCATTTGTCGTCATAACATAAGAAAGGCTTTTGGAAATGGGTGTTGCTGCATGCCCCAAAGCGCATCTGCGCCGAATTATACCTCACTTGAGAAGGCACTACCGCATCGAATAATCAGTAAAACGAGAGAAGGGAAACCAGAGGGAAGAGGAAAGTGATGTTTTACCGTTCATAGAACATTATGCCTACTTGAACGGCCTGGGTCTACTGAGCCCTGACGCCGTGAACAAAACGTACACTTCCCTATCTAAAGTCATTCTAATATTAGCCTTGCGCTATCGGAAACTCTTTAAGTATTCTACTGATAAATAACGCGATATGAACTCTACTCTAGATGGCTCAATTACTTGTGGCTGAGAAGATATTAAATTCCTGCCATCAATACGAATCAATTATGATCTCAAAATAAGCGTTGCCATTAATCGTGATTTTTGAAAAAATCGTTTGGTAGCCGCCTGCGGCGTTCTAACTATATTAATACAGTCAGGCTATTGGCGTAGAGAGTCTTTGAGATCTAGACTTAGCTCTTTTACAATGTTTAGAAGGAACATTGCCCTTCTCCTAACCCACAGATGTCCATTGTACATTGACCCTATTAACAACGAGTATACATGAAGACTCGTTGCTATAAATGCTGGAGCAAATATTTGCCTTCTAATGTCATGAGGCGTGTGTGGGTGTGTGGGTGTGTTGGTGGGGGTGGGGGGTGGGGGGTGGGGGGTGAACAGTCTAGACTCAGAGTTGAGAGAGTCCAAACTGAGGAAAAGCTCCAAACCGCAATTAAAATCCCATTCGGCAGCCTACTCAAGGGTCATGAAATACATTAATGCAGTAGGCGTCCAATCACTATCATATCATTCGATCTGATCTGAGAGGCTCTTCATGAGCGACTCCTGGACTGAGAAGTAGAGATGGACAGACATCACTGCCCCGAAGACTATTCTATTTGGATCTCTGTCCTATGAAGGAAACTTGATCAAGCAAAGGCACCTTCTGTAATACATGCATTTTGTTCATTATAGGGTGATTGGAATATTACTTGCTAGTGTCTCATCAAATGTAGATACGTTATTTCCTTGCCCTTTGAAATGGCCATTTGCTATTCAAAATAATTTAAATAGAATAACACCAAACCCTTACTCATTTCAGAGATACTTCCTCATTGTTGTCTCATTGTTTCTCACATCCCCTTGGACTCAGACCTTTTCATGAGATAATAGATATGGTATTAACAATTACAATTACATAACGTATTCCAGTCGGTTGTCTTTGGGTAAACGCTGCTGCCTCTTGCATTAATTTAAAAGCAATGCTTTAATCATTTTTATCCAAACTTGCATATAATCATTTTTCTATAGCTTTGATTTTTATTAAACGGGACAATGATGCTATGACTATATATATAAATCCGTATATAAACAGTGGTCGCAGGTGTAATTAACTCTACAACTTATAGACTTGTCATTCTACTTGAGAGTTTTCGCATCTCGCTTGCCTATTTGACTTCGGTTTATGCCTCTAATAGGAAACTGTTAACAGCAATAGCGTCCTGGTCCTGTCGCCGTGTATGTGGTCTCTTGTTGGCACAGTTGAATACAGTAATTCAAGGATGATTGATTCGGGTGTGTTGATGGATCGGCAGTAATGGAAGCCTGTTGCGTTGTGATGATGGCTATTATAACGCCGACATTTCTTTCCTTGCCCTTCCTGGAAAAAAATATACATCGTCGGGTATCCGACGTACGTCACCGCTAGGATTATTAACTAATGAAGTATGTATTTTTCTTGGATCCGGCATCAGAAGGGAGGCAGCGTCTCGCCACTCTATCGACTGTCTTTTACTAAATTTTACGTTATAGTTCTAAAACAGCCCCGGTTCCCATTCGGAGCTTAAGTGGGGAACATAATCCCAATATTACCCCATCCTCCTGCATATTCATAATCCGCCGGTCTGGATGTGATGGGGAGGAAAGGGAAAAGGGAACATTCCCCATTCAATAGACATGAGTGATGGCGCATTTGACCAATCACAGTCCAAATTAATAGAATCTTTGAGGCTTTTCTCTACTAGTTGGTGGTTTTCAATCCTATGAAAACTCCCTCTTTATCGGCAGAGCTCGCTTAATGTTATATGGAAGCCACAGAACATTCACGCTAAAATCTCTGCATGGACCTACACTCAAAGCTTTATCTAGATACCGTTGATCGTGCGGTCGTTATGCTTTAATTTTGTTCTCAGTGGTTGAACCTGAAAGATGAAATTCCCATTAAGTTTGGGGAGTAGTAGCGATGGCAAGCATATATTGGGAGGACAAATGTTTCCGCCGCATGCCAAGTTCTAGTCATCTGCTCGTGATTTCTCGGGGACCAGACGCCCAGTATTAACTGCCCTTACTCATGTAATACTTCAAACCTCAAGCAGAGATATTTGGGAATCGTCGATTTTATAGCTGCATCGGAGCTAAATCTACCATTTTCCAGGTTCTTTCTTTCTTTGATCTTAAGCACCGTAGACTGGAAGAGTTGAACACTGAAACGAACCAAATTGTATTTCCTCTGTTTTATAAATTTGTGGCTTTTTCTCGAAATTTTATTTTTAATAGTGCAATATGGTTAGCCTCTTGAGATTCCTATATATATAATATATTGAATTTTTATTCCATAAGAATATACAGAACTAGATAAAAAAAGCCTCTAAGAATAGATCTTCCGACAAGCCCGAAACAATAATAAATGATGCATAATGTACAAGCTTTACCATAGGTTACGCATTTCGTTCATTACATATTTTCCATCACGTGTTGATTATCGGTCATTATCAATCGATATTTTCAATCGCGCGTTGATACAAACATTTTCACTGCAACTTTGTTACGACAGTAATCCTTAGATTATCAATTTTGACTAAGTACTATCCTAAAATTTTCAATTTCATTGAGAATTCCCTAAGCTTGCGATGAAAGGGAGCCATATTAAAAATAGGTAGTCTTATTCTGTTGTTCAACGAAATTAATAATTTGGATGAAGTTGGTTCATTTCGGATGGGCTGGGAATGAATAGACCCAAATAACTGGTAATCTAGTTTTAAGAGATAGCTATATAATCTGTATATTTTCATTATACTACGACCAAGTAGTATTGCTTTCTTTTTATTCATACCATATTCCAGGATATATAGCTCCTAATATGACACCGAGTGTCTTCTGATTGTATTTTTTATTATTTCTTCGGTTATTTATTTCTGCTCGGCCGATATTAAAATGGAGCTGCTTTCTTAAGTCCGGTGGCGTTTTTGCTTTGTATCATTGGTATCAATTAGCTTTAGTGCCTACCGCTTGATTTTACACCCCGTTTATAACGTGTTTAACTCCAGGACTTTAAATTGGCAAAGAGCTATATTTTACCCCTCCTAGGCCGATGCTTTACGGTAATGTAGTAACTGCCACCATTAAATCGGGTGGAGACGCGGCACTTTTCCCTCTAAAAAGAGATTAGTGCTTTGCAATTGGCATTCCTCGCAAGGGTAAGGGATTATTAACGACCCTTTTCTTACAAGAGTCATACATCTCCTGCCTGTGACAAGCGTGGCTCTCTGCCTGTGTCGCCGTAACTAAAGAGCAAATAGCCTGGACATGGCCGACTACTTTGCTTGAAGAAACTATGTGGCCGTGTTCGTGTGGCTTGTTAGTGTGTGACTATGGCACGACTTGATCGCCAATGCTTAGCCCCAGGCTGCCCTACACCATCAGCCGGACTGGGCACCTTCCTTCCCTAGTTGCCTTCGGGCACCAACTGGGCTAGTTTTGGTCTTGTTGTGTCGGTGGTGGTGGTGGCAGTGATGGTGGTGGTGATGGTGATGGTAGCTGCAGCGGCTACATGGCGATGGGAAGAGCGGTGGTAGTTGGAGGAGTAGGAGTAGTAGTGGTGCTGGAACAGGCTCAGAAGCCCTGTGTACCACCAGTGCCCACCAAGTGCATAGTAGTATAGGCACCAGGCTCTCCTCCCTCAACAGCATCGTCAACACCAGACGCCCTTCTCGGCATCTTGTCGTCCTCTCAAGACAGCTGAGTGTTGCAGCCGCCCAACCGAGAAAGAAAGATAACAGAGGGAAAGAAGAGAGAGAGACCAGGGAGTAACTTACAGGAGGGAGAGAACTCCGGAAAAGGGATTTGTCCTTTCTCCCCCTCCCTCTTCATCCTCCTCCTCCTCCCTGCCCCTCCCCCATCCCTCCTACTCCTCCTCCTCCTCCTGAAACACCATCACCAACACTCCCTCTCTCTCACACTCACTCACTCCTCCTGCATCCCTCCCCAAGCATCAGCATCCGGGCAAGACAAGCAGAACCAAGTGGAGAAGCATGTGAGCTACTCCTCCAGGTGCCCTCATCTAATCAGCGTCTTCCATGCACCCCAGAGTTGTAGCGTCATCAAGCAAGGACCACAATTAATCAGCCTGGACTGACTGGATAAGGATCTGGCCGCTATCACCTATTTTGTTTGTACACAGAAGCTTAAGCAAGCCCTTTTCCTTGCCACTCCTACATACATTTCATACATTTACTTCTACCAAGCAGCTCCTGTTCGAGTTCTTCCCTTCCTTCTTCTGGGGGCACGTACCAAATCGGAGGAGGAAGCTGGTACATATCTACATACATATAGTGCGTGTATCTTTATGCAAACAGGGCTTCATTCTCTCTCCAGTGTGCGGGAGGATGAGGAGCTGAGGCTGAAGACGCCCTATTGACCAGCTGGCGTTGGAATAGTGAAGCCAGGCTTCGGAGAGCACCCATCAACAGGAAAACCATATGTACATACCGCTGAATAGCGACCAGGGCAGTGCTCCTAACCCTGACTAGAGCACCCAGAGGAGAAGAGGACCTGTCTGGACTATCTGATCAGCCCAGCAGCTACTTACTAGGCCCTATTAGCTAAGACCTAGCTGGTGTTGGGAACAAAAACATTTGTTGTTGTTACCTGGTAAGTAGAGGAAGCTGACCAGAGTACTCAAACCTGATTCACCTCCATGTATTTAGTGCTGGGAAGTAAAGTTAATTTAGATGTTCCCCTGTGGTAGCGATATGGTTCGGTTTAGTGCTGCTCTGCCCACAACTGCCCTTAGTCTAGCTACATGTTTCCCATCCGCCTATATGAAAAGCTATGTTATTTTATTAGGACGAATGCGAATAGTTATTGCTGACCTTTAGGCTTCTCGGTCTAGTACTACACCAAACAATGGGGCGTTAAAAGAACATTACTGTGGGCAAAATGTTATAGATGGCATCTCTTTCAGGTATAATTCTCGACCTTGGAAACCATTACATATAGTTCCTGTACTGCGACTATTTTGGTATTCCTTTTAGTGTTTTCCACCAAGACGACCGCTACTCGTTCACTAATTGATTTCTTATGTGTATTTGAAGTTTCACCCTTGCACTTTTCTTGCGGTTTGTCTTCAATATTTGTAACTTTTTCGACCGGGAATGATTTATTCATAACCTAAGGTTAGTTTTGTGAATATTCCGAACAACTCCCTGAAAACAGACATTAACTATCAATTTTGATAGTTAGGATGCACTTAGTTAAAAGCCCAGTTCTCGGCTGGTTTCCCATGCTGTTACAGTGTTGTTGTTGTTTTTTTTTACCTTTTTGGACTCTACTCTGGTCATAGGCCGGGGGAAGATTGTGTTACCTTTAAGGGCTAACCTCCTATGCTATTGCTGTACAACAAGCTGATAGTGTTGCCTTTATTGGTTTAGCATATCATATCCTCGTACTCTCTTACTTTCGATTCGCAGCTGTATAAGTGACTTCTATGTTGTCAGTTTTAGCACTCCATATCAAGACGGTTGCAAGGACCTAATGCAGTGGCGTGATATTCACATTGATTTTGTCCAAGAATGTTTCGATTTTGTGACGGCAAAGCAAAGAAGCGAGACACATAAACCGTATACGCTGATACAATAAATGTAGGCGATTTCTGTGTCTGCTCAAACCACATAAAGAGACCCCTGATATGGTAGACCGTAGACCTTATACAGTTCCATTGGTTTGGGCCAGCAACTTGCCCACTCCAGGCCATTGCTTCCAACTCCCACGAAATAACAGTCAGAGATTGGTGACAGTTAGGTGTCAGTTATTGTTTCAGTTACAGTTTAATATAAAAAAGGGTTTCTGCTTTAATCAAATATCAAAGGCGTGGTTTGCGAAAGGGTTTTATTTAACAGTGTGAGATCTGAGTCGCACGCACACAAATAGATGGAATTGTGTGTGCCGAGTTGAATTGGCCTTTGAAGTAACTTTTACCATGCCTTCGCATTACCTGGCATTCGTAAGGATTGACAAGTAAGCTCGCATTCGGAATTGTATGGATTCGCACCTAAGACTTGCTCTGACTCCTGTCCTACTAGAAAGTGTTCTCGGGGTTAGTACAGCATGCGAAGCCCAAGGTATAAATTAGATAAATTGGAGTGCCGATTCGTCAGCAGATGTACTTTGAACTGCTTCCCCTATAAATAATTCTGCTTTGATTCCACCAGATCCCGCTTAAAGAAACATGCCTTAGTCTCAAAGCCATTTGATGAGAGGGCTTAGGAAGCTCATCCGTTTTGATTGCGCCCTTAGCTTTGGCGAGGCACTAAAATCCATTTATCATCAACAATTAAAAGTTTCCCTCGCATCTTATGTTCGTTAGTATGGGGCCTTGTTAAATATATGTCTGCGGAAGAGGATATATCTGGCCGTGATACTGCACCCGCTATTGCTATCAAGTGTCTCCGTGTCATCTGAATATGCAATAATTAAACGATATAACTTCCTAGAGATTATCATTTATTACTTGGTAGATGAATGATCACGATAGCTTTTCTTATAAGCGATCGCTTTCACTTCTGGCATATATGTTGTCCGACGTATTGAATGGCGTGCCACTCGCCTGGCTGATAGATTTGTCTATTCAGTGATAGAGCCAGTTCTGGGAAATAATCCAATTATGGGTAATTCAACTGATGGGTAGACTTCTTTAGCCATGTTTAAGAAGGTAAACATGAAATGAGAATGCTTAACAAGCCGAGTAATTTATTCTACTGTTTTTGTTGCAAAGCCTTCTTTGGTTGCTGAGAAGTAGCGTGTTCCTTCCATTTCTTCAACCCATTCCTTTTCTGTTTGAGTTGATTTACTTTGGATGGTTCGTGTCACTCTATATCATGCTAGGAAAAGAGCTACTAACTGTAGTCAGCCAGCCCCCCAACACTTGGGTAAAAACCTGCTATTTATCATTGGTAGTATAACTTTTAAAAACATGCCTTCATGTTATGATATGGAAGGACAGATCTCGTGGGGTGTTTAGGTCATGACATGCATTTAAACTTGGTTGTTGGTCGTCATAACTATTAGTTTGCCTGCCCAGCTTGCTGACCTCCTCTATCGTAAGTGATGAATTGGACCATTGTGAATATACCCTGTCCGAAAATTTTATTGATTTTGCTTACAACCCCACGGTTTAGCTGGCGTCCATTCTACTCCTACGGTATTGTGATTTTAAGAAGTGTAGTTTTTTGGGCTTTTTAAAAAAAGACGCCTTATTCAAAATATTAAGAAAAAATGTTCACGAATCATTTATCGTAATATGCTAAGTGATTTTTTTTATCAAAATTAAAATTTGTGAAAATAATCATTGATAATTTACATGTTTTGGAGGGGGTTGGAGTGGCATAACAGTTAAAGCATTGGCTTTGAAACCATGCAGGAGTGCAGCGGCCTTCCAAAACGTTCACCTCACCTTCCCGCCTTGACAATTTATAACGGATTTTATTTAGGTAAATATAGTCACATCACTCTCACTGCGATGATTGTTACTCGCATATCTGTCACACATATTTTTTTTCGCGTACGTCAATGTTTTGTTTCACCGGTAGTAGTTACTTTTTTCTCCATTTTGCCACTCTGAATTAAATAAATCCTGGGCAGAGTTAATGCCCTCTCCCGGAAGGAAAGGCAGAACTAAGTCCATACTGTCTGGGAAAGCTGCCTGGCTGTATCCGGGTTTTTCTCCTATTTTTGCCACTGCTTTAACCCTCCCACATTTAACCTTATCTGTTTAACACCCCGACAGCTTTTACTGCTATCTCGCTCCTCCATCACCTGACCAGCTTCGATTCTGACGATCAGTTAAGTGTCCACCGGCTGTGGATATTGCGCTATATATATATTGTCTTATGTATTATCAGCTTCTGGATAGTATAATCGTCCGTACTAATATAGGAACTCCCAGTTGGTCAGTTCTTTTTGTGACAGACGTAGGTGAGTGGTGTATTTGACGGTTCTATTATATGAGTACTTTTGGCACGCCAAATTCCTTGAGGTACCATATACGTCTGAAAGGATTTTGGCTTCTACGCACTATGTTCTTCTTTTCCACTGGCTAGCCTTTTGAGTCCTATTATGAGTCTTCTCTATAGGCTAAGTTTGGGTGTCATGCACTTTCTTAACTTTGCCATAGTCTGCAACTAAGATATTCTATGTTGTCACGCAAATGAATAAGGGTTTGGTGTACATTGTTAGCATTTGGGCTAGAATATGTGTGATTGAACGCGAGCGGTGATGTGAGGATGATAACGTCATTTAGCTGGGGGCAAATCATTCGCTGGTTTCTCTTCATGGGAAAGTGAGGGTGTCCCTTGCACGATTGGCATAATTGATAGCTATGTATGGGTGGCAGGGCGAAGGGGCGTAGGGAGCGCCGTTGTAGGGGGGCGTGGCAACAAGCTCGCCGGGTTCAATGGAGCATTCAAATCTTTCCAGTCCTTTCCCTGTTGAAAGGTTCAATGTACCACTGGCATTGCACTCCCTGACAGCCTTCATGTCTCAATGCTTGCCATGGATCTGGCCTGGTGTCCCGGGAGGGTGCCCCCTTTTTGCCATAGAGGCCTATTTGTCCCTTCTACCCCCATCTTTGATGTCCTGCCCACAGAAATCATAAAACTACCCAGAGAAACAGTGGGAATATTGATTATGTTCTGAGGGGATCTTTTGGGAAGACTGCATGGGGGCCCGTGGGTGGATTGATTTCCTCCCAGCTTCACGAACTGATTCTTGCCGGTTGGTGTTGAGTTCAGTCAGAGTGATGTCAGATATTGTGCAAACGAGCAGAAGAAAAGAATTATTCAGCATTTGCTCTCCTGATTAAGGAAACCTTATCAATGTGATGGATGGGCTGCAGGTTGGGGACTGTAAGCGAGCCAGTGTTGTCATGCTGATTTAATTTGATGCTACACGGTGTATCGCGCACTGGAATAATAAGGAACATCTAACATCGCCCCTATTACCCGCCTAAACCCACAGCACGAGCAACAGATCACTTTAGAGTCATGTGCAGAGGCATTGTTGTATGTCCACGCCAACCCCAATGATATCGACACAAGCTTTCCTCGCTCTCCTGTCACCTGCCCCACCAAACAAGATGGATGTTGGTAATCTTAAATATTTCACTGCTCCAATTCTCTGATTCCTCCGGGGATTTTTCCCCGTTCAATTATGTGAGCGAATCATCTATTAGCGTCATGTTCAATTACACCGACTATTTCTGGCGTCTGTCCACAATTGTCTTCTTACAAAAATAATATATTGCACAGTCGATGATGAATTACAATATGCTATATCCAGATCCATATTTAATGCCAACAAATCCTTGGAATTCACTTGAGATGATAATGTGGCTTCATGACGGGTACTGGGGGCTGTGCCTCCAGTATGCCATTACCTTGGCCTACCCGGGTACGAGCCATCCTCAAATGCAAGATGACAGATATTCCCGGGTCTGTACATTACAGCATACATATAAGCCTGGGTACTACAGCGTACACATGAATTATGTTATTTATTTTAGCATGTCCGTAGGGAGTGAGGTATCCCAGGCACTCTATACCCTTCCAGTAGTTATACCTAATGCAATTCAAGAATAACGCAGTCCTTTCACCCTCTTAAGAAATGTTAGTGAAGACATACTGCATTCAGCCTTTCCTTTCTCATGCAATTATGCCACTCTCCCTATCATTATTAAAGCTGGGCTCAGTTAATATCAGTAAAAAACTAAAGACATTCTCATTTCTGTTCCGTTCTTTTCCGACCCATCTAAAAGTAATTTGATCAATATTTTGGTGGATTTTTACCGGTTCTTTTTGCTACAGGGCTTCATATAAGTCCACATTTATATTTCGGAGACTCGCCGATGTATCTTTTGCCCCACAGTGGCTTCATTTGTTAACGCGCGTGCAGCCGTTTTCTCGCGGCCGATTCCACTTTAAATTGCTGAAGGGCTGTTGTGAAAGTTTTATGAATCATTGAGTCGTATTATTTTTTAGCGAGGTTTACAACTGGATTGCTGTACGTGGAACAATGCGCCTGCCTTAAATTACGTTTATACTAGCGTAGCTTATGTGTCCGTAATCCAAATATATTATCCACTAAAATCTTTCATTTTCGGAAAAGGGGTGCATGGTGGTAAGAAAGATCTTTACCCAAAGCTCCCCTGTCGTCGAATTTTATCTTTTCAAACTTGTCATTTCGTCTGAAACGTCCTGCGCCCATACATGTAGTCGCAGTCAGGCAATAGTTTCCACAACTTAAGCCTTATTTCCACCCAGCCGATTATGTTTAGGATGTGTGTGTGTGTGTGTGTTGTGGGGGGGGGGGGGCAGTCGGAAGAGAACCAGGACACTCAGGCCAGTGGAGATACATAGGAAATGAAGGTATAGCCTACTTGTCTGCTGTCAGCCGAGTGCTCCCCATTAAAATTGGACGTGCCGGGCCATATTTCCAATGCCCCGTGTGAAAATCGGCCCAGTGTACATGGGCCCTTTTACAGCCTTCGTGATGGCTAATCAAGCCCGCTTCTTACGCTAGTCTAGACGCGCTCAAGGACTTCATTGTCTACGAATGAAGTATTGGTCATGTAATGATCTGCTTAATAGTTCATACGCTACAACCAAGACACAAGCAGGCAGGGCCCTCTTTCATTTATCAGACAGTCTTTATCTATCCCCGCGATTGTTGAGTGTTATGGTTTTCTTGGATGGCTTATCCTGTCCACATTGTCTTAGGCTAGAAACATTATTCATGTATATGTTGGGGCTCCATACACATATAATGTTCACAGTCCATTTACTCACTTCATAATACTCAACATAAATTCCCGCCGCTCTCTATATGGATATGAATAGAAATTAGATGGATTACATCCTTCTGGATGCTGTACCTTTCTCGTGTGGTGCACTGTGTAACATATTGCCGTGTCTGTTGGATATTGTAAGCTATGGAGGCAATATTTGGTAACTGCATTTGCCTTTGAATTTAATCCCGGGAATTTACATGTTATGCGCAAATAATCCCTTAAGAATCTCCGCTTGGGCCAGGTTCAATTGCTTCCAAACCATTTGATGTTTTGTAATGGTCCATTTAAAAGTGCCTGCAAAATGTTTCGGCATAATTTGGATTATAAATTGAAATTCCGAAATGAGTTACAAAAACGAACGCATGCACTGGTGTGTTCATTAATTAGTCAAAACATTCCCCGGCCCTGCTTCTGTAATGCATTTTTTTGCGATCATAATAAAACAGGACAGAGTCTCCGCCTCGTGGTTTATGTCTCCCGTATCGAATAAACCCATCCCTCAGATGGATAATGTCATCCTCTGACATTAGTCAGGATTCCAGAGATACCTGTTTGGGCTTTAATAGTATGCCACAGGGCGATAATTATGTTAATGGAGGAACGCGCAAGCCCCCAACATCTTCCCCACTGGGGCAATTCGTTATGGTGTGAAGTTGCCCAAGAAGACGGTATAACGACCATAGTTCTATGCTACATTTCTCATTAAGAAGCGAGGGAAAGCACACATCCCGGTCATTAGTCTCTCATTGTTTGAAGAGATAAGCATTACATCACTGTCGTAAAGTGTCAGACTTCTGTAATCGCACTGATTCCAGTTTCTACATTATTGCACCGATCCTTCTTTCATCGTTGCAATTATGACACCAAACCAGCATATCTAGCATTTTCAGTCTAAATTGTATCACGTTGGAACAATGAAAGGGCCATCGTGTCTACTGATATCTGGTATGAATGGTAATGTATTCTAACGTGGGAACCTTGGCCTGGGCAATCGCCCATTTTCCATACACTACTTACACAAGGCCTATAGTACCCGTACTTGCTAACCCGGGATTTCCGCCAGATTTCGTATACTACTCAGGTTCATCCTGGTCCCTTCACAGTCAGGTGTAACTGCAGCTCATTACAAACACCCTAGCCACGTTCCTCATTCTGATGGAAGCCCTCTAAAGGTGGCGAATAATGGGAACACATATTTAGCGCGGTTGGGAGCGGAGCGGTGAAAGAGGTCCTCAAGGAAGCCAAGCATACGCTGGGTATTTACTGCGGAGGAAGGGAAGTTGCCATGCCAACGGCGCCCCCTTCTTATCCTGCCCTTCGCGCAAACTAACACTCTAGACGAAACCCATCCCAGGAGAAGTTTATTTCGAGAATAAAAAGAAATATTCTGTTCTCTAATTGGATGCCAATACCTAACGATGAAGGGATATTCCGCTTGCTAAAGCCATGTGTCCACTGAGACCATTTTCTTACCGGGTCGGGTGGGGTTGGGGAATTCACTGACGATTGGATTCATCCAATCATGACGGGATCCGATAGTCAGCTACCTTCATCTTTCGTCTATCTCCACATGTCTGACAACTTTGTTTTTCCTCTGACTGCCGGCTTAGTGGATACGGTGCTTACTTCGCAGCAGAGTAGTATCGCTAATCCACCATGGAGGATTTCCTTTCCTTCCAACTTCTCCCCGCCCGTGTTAAACCCCGCCCCTGGAGATTCACCGCCAATTTAATTAACGAGAGCGAGTGTGAGTCTTTTCAGGTGTAATTAGACAGTTTCTCCGTTAATCCCAAATCATGACCCCTCTACGTCTTACGCCTTTGGTTTACGTATTGCCTTCTCAGCCTTTAAATGTTCTCGAGTTCCGCTAGTTTTGATTATTATCTCTCTCAAATTGGTGATAAATCAGACGGAAATTCAATTTTGAATAGGATGCGCGGTGAGTTTAATGCAATGTCGGTATCACGTGACATCCTCCTGCTCCCCCCCCCCCTTCCATTTCTGCCCGCTCCCTTTGCTTTGTTATCTAGAAACAACGACGCAGTTAGTTCTAACAGGTCTTTTACCTTATGGGTAAGGCTTTCAAAATGGCTCCCGTTCTATGTCCATCTGTTTGCTTCTCATGGCTAGGCCCTGTTCCTCAAATACGCATGTCATCTAGATACCAGACCACATACACATATATACATAACTAGATGAAATGCCCTCAGACGTTAGTTGCGCTGAGACGCGATGGAAGCAGTATTACATTCCCTGAGGCAACATCTAACTCAATGGGTTAGCTGTGAAGTTTTACTCGGCCTCTATAGCTCATTAGAGAATTGTCGGCCGGTGGAAATAGGTTGAACGTAATGTAGGCTCCCTTCAAAGGCAATTGCCATGTCAGTCGCTCCCACCCTCGGGCGGGGAAAACTAAATGAAAGAACACGGGCTGACAATTTCCAGAGGAGGGGGATGTTGTGCACCCTTCCCCGTCTCCTCCCCCTCTTCACCGCAATATACCAATCGCCCGGAGCGCTATTGCGCCCGAGGTATGTAAATCCACTGTTGTCCGATCAGATTATCTATATCGCTATGCACCTGATACAGTGTGCTGGATCATCTTATATAGTAAAAGTGCATTCCCAGCATAGTATTCTATCTGTTTGCGCGGTGGGGTCGGGCGCCCGGTGAAATATGGTTTCTCTAGGAGGCCACTCTCTGTGGAGAGGGAGGTAATTTTCCTGTTGCATGGAATTATGTATACTGGCGGTGAAGGGGCAGTGGTAAAGAGATAGGGAGACAAACACTGAGATGGCTTATCTAGACGGATACACTAGGCCATGAACAGCTGTTAATGTCCACCTTTACTGTCGGAAGCCCTGTTATGTCAGCCCTCATATAGGATATCCCCTTCTTGGAAATAGAAGTTGAATGTCCATGTGCTTTCTATGTGGCCAACACTCACCCCAGATGCCCTATACTACACCCAGCTGCAGGTTATTTAGGTATATGTTTGCTGAATAACTGACTCTCCAGTAATCAGTGTATGTGCTTAGTTTATATTGAATGGGTTATATGCACTACACACATGCACCCTCCTCCACAACCCTCTTATTTACGTTTCTTTTTAAGTCTACCATTCTTCCAAGACGCAGGCTCGGTCTATTCATGCACCCCATGCTTGAAATTGATGTTAGCTTAAAGCAACAAAGCACGGCAGGGCCGTTCGCCCTTCCAAGATGCAAAAAAAAGATACATGTATCGCAGGGATTTTAAAAACAGGCTCGCTCATATAGGACGAATGAATATGATTTCCCTTGCTGTTACAGTTTAATGGAGACTCGCTGGAAATAAAATATGACGGGTGTGTATGAAGTGTGAAAAAGGAAAGTGGGAAGCATTCCGTTCTTCCTATCACTGCATATATATATATATATATATATATATATATATATATATATATATATATATTACGCAGGTGTAAGCTCGTGCTCCATTCATTCCCTATTCGAGCTGTCGTTTTTATAACCCTTGGCCTCCTTTCTGAATCTTGATGAATTAGGCGAACGAGAAACTGTTTTTGTCATTTTTCTAATCAAACTTATACTCGCAGTTTTTGTCAATACGAGGAAGGAAATACAAAACACTATCAGTCCATTTACTGATTACGTATGTAAATCCATGAGGCGAAAGGGGTAGGGGATGCGGGTGAAAGATCCATGTGCATATATGTATAGCTATATAGTACTACTGTAGACAACATTGTATTCATGCTCCTCCCATATACATCGGTGAGCTTATCTCTCTCCAGAAACTTTCCTCCCAGCCTCCCACCCACCCGGAACCCATTGCCAGAACCAACCATGGCAGCTCCACATAGCCAAGGCAAAATGCCTGCGTTTGGTTTATTACCAACCTTTGTTTATCACTCCCCTTGCCTTTAGATCCCAAATGTAGCAACCTCACTAAATTACCTCCCTGGTCAGAGAGAACTCAGGAGGTAGAATTCATTCGATCCGAATCTTTACTCCGGTTTACCATCCTGTAAAACCGAATTGGTGTTCGCTACTTGCAGCAAATGGGGCCATTTGAGGGAGGCTTGTTTCTTCGATTTCGCCTCGTCACCATTGGCGATATCTCGATACAGGTCTTCCTGGTTTGTTTTGTACAGGCCCTCATTCGAGGCCAATTATATTTTTTACGGAGTCTGAGTAAGTCCTTTTTGATCGAGACTTTCTAAAAAATATATCGTTACCAGTAAAACAAGGTTGAAGTATTAAAGCAGTTTGCAACTTGCATGCATTTCAATGCCATGTTTGTTTTCTTGAGTTAGATGTTATTTGCTCTCTGTATTTAAACGCTGCCTCATTTTCCTTAAGTGACACGAGAAGATTGGAATCATTTTGCAATCAAATTCCCCGTGGCGACTCAATCTCCGTGGATGAAATGCATACAAAAAAACGCTCATGCCAGACCTTACATAGACCTCGCTCCCATCAAAGTGCCAGAACACGATAATAAACACGCATAATGGTATTGATTATAGGAGGCGCGCAAGTAGACAAGGTGAAGACAGTTTTGATTGGTGCCCTGCCATCATTTATCCATTATGTAAAATATCGGCCCCCTACCAAGAGTGATTCTATTCACTAATACCCAGTATTGGTTCCACAGGCACGCCATGAAACTTTCATTTATATTGATCAAATGTAGGTTTTTAGTCAACTCTGTCATCTCCTTTATTTTCTATAGCGGCGCTATGAAAATTGGTCACATTAACAAACCGTTCTCATGTCATTTTGAATTAAGAATGATGCGTCTTTAATACTCATGCATGCCTCACAAACTAAATCAAGGGGAGGGCCTTGCAACATTTCTTCTTGTACACAGCATTGGTGTCCGTTATGCATGGGCTGTCTCCTAAATAAGAGGTATTATCTCGGTCTATCCTATCTCGATCTAGGGTAAAAAGAAGCTTTTTTTTTTTAAAAAAAAAAGCTCATTACTTTCAATTACACCTGATGTAGGGCTTATCTTGTGGACACGCTGCCAAAGTGTTTTTACTTCTTAGTATATAGAAAGAGAGTCAGTAAAAGAACAATTAAATCTACAATTCATCGGGCCTTGTGAAATAGTAAGTATAGTTAGCCCTATTTTTTGACTTGGTGATGAAAGAAAGGAGGTATAGAAGTAACCTTTTCGAGTCACTATTTCCATACATGCCTCATATTTCATTTTAAACAGTCTTAAAGGTCTGATTGATTTCAAAGCTATGACCCTGACGCCAAGAAGTAAATCTGAGTTTTCTATGAAGGAATAAAGTACATGACTGCAATTAATATACCAATCCCATTGACAATATATACAAAAAACTGGAGTGAAGGCCTTGCCAACTCATGGGATGGATGAAATCGGAGTAGTCAGATGTTCATTACTGAGATTAGTCAGGGGTTTTATGGAGAAAACAAAAACTGCCTTTATTTGGCATACAACAGCTTGCTGTCAAGAAACCAGAAGCAATTAATTCTACTCTGGAGACCGGCATTAGAGTTCCCTTTTCTGCGTCCTTTGATTCGGCTTCATTAAAAAGTGCTTGCTAGCCTCTCATCCCATATATATAGCACGCTTAGTAAATAGCATGATTAAGAACGCCCCAATGAAAACATGCCTTAGCCATCGGTCGCCTTGATTAGAATGCTCGTCACAGCAAAGTAAAGGCCAGTTCAATGATGGCTTTTCGCGCAAGACCGATGTCTTGTCCTGGAGGCTTCGCTGACCGCCCTTTTGGGTGGGCTTTTACAAGGACCAACGCCCTTGTAGACCATTCGCTCGTTTTCTCGATTTTAACGCACCACATTGCCGCAGGCTGTCATTGGAAATGCTGCGCAAATGGAAACAATTGTATCCCAAGCGAGGGCCCTTTCAATTCTTGGCTTGCTCTCGTTTGGTTTGGGGTATCTCTATAGTTTTCAACACAATTCTTTTGTTTTAATCGTCTGGAATGTGTTTGGTGTGCCAGTTAATTAGCTCCGTTTCTATTTTCACGAGCCATTAAGCAGACCAATTGTGCAATGCTACTGTGGAGGGGAATTTTAATGCGGGTAATAGCATCCCATTCACCGACCCTATCACTGCCGTCCACTTCCCGTTCATATTTACCTGCCGTGTTTTACATAGCCCTCTCTCGTAGCTCTTCTCCCTTATCAACGTTACCGGCTTTTTCAGCCCCTACATCCGATTCTTCGTATCTCTCTTCAATGCTATTCCTGTCCGATTGAATTTTCTTTCGCTATTATTGCGATGTATCGTGTATCCAGAGAGTTTTCCAAGCTCCGCGGTATATCCCTTCATCCCAACCATATTCAGTATAGACTATTCTAGTTCTTTTCGTCTACTGATGAGAGCAGATTAGGTTTACGATAAATAAGCGTTTTATTTTCAGTGTCCTTTGTGATCTGATTGGAAACAAGTTATAATTCAACCAATTGTGTTGCGTTGCCCTAAAAATTCTCCAGTTTGAATCTATAGCTATTTATCTATAGATCTATAATTATAAATCAAATGACCTATTTATACAGATGAAGCTGTAAGATGTAATTTGTTGGAGGAATGCTATTATCTATAAGACTTATATATAATGTATCTATCTATAGATCCACCTATCTATCCATGCATCCATTTATCCATCTATTATATCAACCTATGCATTCAACAATCCTCCTGTGTTTGTAACTCATCCTTTGTCTCTCCGATCTACACCGGAATCGGTCGTTCCTCCCCATCATTTTTCTCTTATCCTAATCAGCCCACCACGCCCGAGTCGAACTCACTGCCTGCAAATGAAACCCACGCGGCGTATTTCTCATATAAATCAAATGACCTTCAGATTGAATGAAGTGGGGTTACTTAGATGCAGCGCCATGGGTCCCCGGGATGTGTGTCCCATGCCCTCCGTCCTCAGCAGTCTCTCTGATGGACCCCCCCCCCCCCCACACACACACACCTACACCTTCAGTACAGGAGTTGTTTTCCCATGTGATTACAGTGAAGGCCCCCAGCTGCTGACTGACCCTCTCCTATCTACCAAAAAGTATCCCTTAAGATTCCCTCCCCCCTCCCCCTCCATACATTGATGACATGCCCTGCTATGGAGTGCGATTATTCATATTGGGGTGGTCCCCTCGGAGAGTTTCTCCCTAGATACTATCTAGCTGATCATGGGTAAGTAAATGGAATCCGCCCCACCCCCACCCCTTTCCCAACTCCAACAATCACGGAATGTTTAGTGGGCGGAATGGAGAAAAAATTAACCGGATGAAGCCAATGTTGTTCTCTGGCAATCGACCGGATAGAGACGGTGTGTATTGAGAAGTATAATCTCGTTTAACAGTCCAGTAACCATGTGCGTCCCAACAGAGGAGTCTCCTCCTATGTCATCTCTTTATTGTGACTGTTATCCCGAGACATTCTAATGGGTGGACTTAACCCCTGTGCCTATCGATGGAACTTATCAAGCGCGGATTTGTCCCCCTTAAGCGCCCGCCCCTCCTTTATACGTCGTCCCCTCATTGATCACTGAGAGACGTGGAGAGGATCAGGCGCGTGAAGCCCGCGGCAAGACCCGCCGCGCGCTTCGCAGGTCCAAAAATCTTAATGCTTTCTTGGTCAGGGATGGGTCAACTTTATTTATGTGTAAATCCCATCAGTGGTAGACAGGTCCAGACCCTTGCCACTGGCCTACTATTATCATATTGGGCATTAGGGTGGCTTTCATTAGCATCATGGGCGTGTGAAAATGACAGGACGCTACTTCTGCCGAACATTGATGTTTTCACAGACTTTATTACTTACCGACGAGCCGACGTTATGGACGATCCATTCTCTGATATCTTTGTTCGTGCTGTTCGCGCGATGGGTGTAAGTGTCGCGATATTGGCGATCCAATCCAATATTGCACTATTCCATCGCGTGTCATCCTATTGCAATTGAGAATGCCTCCATGTGTGCATGCAATAACGAAATATTTATGATAAAAATGTTTTCGAGACTATATTACCTTCCAGGGAATTGAATTTGCATCGACAGGCACATGTTTGTTATACGGTAATTGCTCATTCATTCTTCCTTACACCCTTTTAATTTGGATTTACATGGGAGATTGAAACAGGTTTTGACCCAGGATATCGACATGCAGGTTGGGAGTTGGCTGAGAAACTCAAGTCGAGAGGGTCACTTATTTAGGGACCCTTGTCACTGTCACCACACTGGATGTCCGTTTCGCGCTGCGCGTACATCAAAACGATAGCAGATGCTAAGTTCCATTGGTAACTTATTTCACTTTGTTTCTCCAGATTTCGAGCATGGTAGTCCTTCTCAACTCTAGGAGGTGCATTGAATGGCCTAAGCTTAGTATTGGTGTATAATATAGGCTGTAAATCTACGTTATTTTGTCACAATGCCTTCAAAAACAAAAATCATAGATGTCCGTTCTACAATTTGTGTAGCATGGGCACCCTCTAAAACCTGCACGGACATACCACTACAATTTTATACAGGAGTTTTCTCTAACTTGACACACAGCTATGACTATATTATGTTGTAATCAAGACAATATATTGGGGTACTAAAGGTGTGTGGGGTCGTGCACTGTAATAGATGTTGTAGATACATAGATATCTATGGAAATGTTTCGGCAGCATTGATTGGCCTATTCAAATAAGATGTACGTGCAGCGCGAAACGGACATTCAGTGTGGTCACAGTGCTTGTGGTAGACAAACTATGTTAACATACATCTTATGTCAGTGGAATACAAATTAGCTTTAGTGGCAATTGTAGTTAAGCATCGAATATGTCATATGATATCCAAACAGATGTTTTGTTCATTCAATTAATTTGGACTTGAACTAAAATGCTGTGCACCGCACTTCCTACACTCCCAATAGAAAATAATTGTCCTGGCTTGGTGACTGTGCATTCTGATCCACTTTTAAGTGTAGGCTTCATTGATCTACCCCCCTTTAGATGTTCGCGGGCTTTGTAATCTAATAACGAGCCTGAGCACAAAACCACTAAAGCAAACACAAGGGCTCCTTCAGTGATTTACATACAGATGGTATTTGCCTGGGGGACTGTTGAATCTGGCAGATTTTGTTGTGGCAAATTGCAGTTCGATACCAATGGGTAAATTACCCAGTTGGGTAACGTAATATCTTATTTTCCTTTGGTCCTCTCATATCACGATTCGCCTAAACAACCGATTACTTCCCGATTACACTCGCCTGACCTTAAAATCGTATAAATTATCCTTAATCATTACATCTTTATTATGATGTTGTTTAACGTGTCCCGTCTCCGTTATGCATTTCATTTATTCCCGGTGTATAATTTCAATCATGTCCTTCCAGGCGCTCAAAATAAAATTCTAAAAATAGACCTTTCTCACAGCGTTTCCTATATATGACAGGGGTTTAGAATGTTACCGTAATATATGCTGTCATTTCTTCCAAGATGATTAGATTCTTGTCAGAACCGAGTTGACACTTCGTTCCGGGAACCTCTAAGAAATAAGCGGCCATTTGTCTTGACGAAAAAGAAATGGGGAAACTCAAGCTGCCATTCCTTCTGATGCATTCGGCCACCACGGACGCTGCGCGCATGACGTCTCGCTGTAATGTCGCATCCACTTTTTTCCATTGCCACACCAAGGCGATATAGCGTCTTGGCAGTAATGGGAGATCAGGGAAGTACTTGCTGTCCGTGACGTCATAGTACCTCCTGTGGCTGAGTAATGTTGCTTGGTATCGTGGCGTTGGGGCAGGCCGGCTGCTTTATACTTCTGTGTGAAGATGACTGCAGGGTTTCCTTTACCCAGATAGCACGGAAAGCTTCTTTGTGTGTGTGTCCCATTAATTCTTCCTTTTTCCACTCTCCCCCTCTCCTCTCTCTCTCTCTCTCTCTCTCTCCCTCTCCCTCTCCCTCCTCTCTCTCTCTCTCTCTCTCTCTCTCTCTCTCTCTCTCTCTCTCTATCGATCTATCTATATATCTGTCTCTGGTGTCTAGCCATCACTCTCTTATCTATCTATCTGCCATGTCTGTCTATCTAGTTCTAGTGTCAAGCCAACTCTCTTTCTCTCTCGCTCTCTCTCCCTCCCTCCCTTCCCCTCCTTCGCATTCCCCTTTATTCCTTACCTGTCTGCCTATAACATTGATTTTAAAAGTTTATGTTTACCATGCACAGCTGAACCCCAAGAAATGTTTCAACCTAGTAAAGCTTCATTGGTTCTGATTAAAACAAAGACCTGAGCTAGATTAAACGCTTCTGATGGTCTTGGCCTCAATTGTGCCCTGACCAGAAATTCCTTTGTTCGTCTGGCTAAAACGTCGGTAATCTTATTCAGTTATCCTCCTGGATGACCACAAGGTCTATGTAGTTCAGATTCTTGTTTCCTCCATTAAATCCAGACTGTTTCTGGTCCGAGAAAGATCTTTCTCACAAAGAGAGGAGCGATCCTTGGGGTCCCTTTCTTGTGCGGGAGCGATATAAGATACATGGAAGACGGCCAGCCCTGTCCAGCCTGTAAATCGCTGTGGTGTATGGACCTGGATGTTTCCCGCCACACTTGTAACCGAGGCCTTCGTCCTAATGGAAGTCAATTGACGTTTATTTCCACGCGGTCGGACACTCGGGTATTTGTATTTACACTTCATCCTGAGGCTTGTCCGTCCCACGTCCCTCCCGAGTAATGGCCTGTTTTATTTTGAGCTATCTCCCAGGAACCATAATAAATGCGCCAACATAGTTTTCAATGCTGTCGCGGTAGGCCTTGTCTAATGGTATATGAACGACCCACAGGCTTGGGCTTTCCAGATGATCAGACAACCCCAATGGGTGTGATAGGAAGGCACCGATCGGGAACATACTGCATCCATTCCCTGGTTGTTGCCAAATAGGTCTGTAGAAATGGGTGGCCTTGAAGGCTCTCAGCATTGCTATAAATTTTACACAAGAATTTAGACATTTGCGGTAAGTGCTGGGCGGCTTTGGTGGTGGTCCAGTAGGTAATGTTGGGTGTCTTTAGTGCTTTTACTCGGTATGCGAGCAGCATTTTGATCCACACGCCTCATTCGACGCTTTATAACTTTGGTAGTGATTTTCCGCCACTGTATTGGTGGAGAGAGCTGGTGGTCATTTTGTCTATGAGGTTCTGAAATGTTCAGTTGGCCACCGCAGCATGGGAAGTGCTTTTAGTGAATTTGCTTATTCGTTCCTGATATTAAATCCCTGTATAGAGTCAGGCTGTAAATAATGGAAAGCTTTGAGTCACAGCCTATACCAAACGACTTGAGGTCAGGAACCAAACATCGAAGTGATTTCGGTTAAATACCGATTCTCGTGGTTATCCCGTGGTCATTCACCAGATGGGATATTGGGAGTTTGATATCAAAACTTTTAAAACCATCTATACGAACATTTCCATAAGTCACATATGAACTTCTCCCTATAGATATTTCCTATTTTCAATTCACTGATGTTTACCATGAGGTGATGACCCATGCATGACTCCATAATTCGTAGGTGTCTTCTCGCATTCAGATTTTACCATTGTATGCAATGGTTTCTGGTGTGACGTTAGTATCTCCCATTGTGTCCAGTAGGTTGTAATCCCCTTTTTTCGTGAAAAGGTTCTGGAGGCTAAACAGCTTTTTGCCCCAAACCGACAACTGCATTTTCGTGACCCCAGTCTTTACTCAGTGGAAACACGAACTAATACGATATAGAGTTCAGGACCGCCTGTCCCCTCCTATCGGCTTAAAATGCAGATGTCATTATTTAGGACGGTAAGCGTGAATTCACAATTGCCTGTCACGAATGACACACATGCTGCCCTCCTTCTCCTGCAGTACAGGGACGCATTACATCAAGTAATTCTGGGCATAGAACTTTGCGCATTAAAGTCGCTTGTGTCTGGATTAAATTGAAAGGATCACTATCGTCATCCATAATATGATAGATTTGATGATGATGACAATCTGTCCATTCTCCTGATTTTTCTTTCATCTACATGTATACTGCTTATAGAAATCATTCTCTTTATATCTGCCTATACTTACAGTTGTCTCAACTTACTTGCACACTATTAGGTTAATGATAATAATAATGACTTTCTGCAAAGTAATATCTCCCCTTTAGTGCCTCAGAATCATGGTATGGACCCAGCTCTAGAACGAAACACAAGAAGCATAGAGGAAAATTAACAATAATAATAATAATGCGTGATTGTGAGATTCATTTTCCACATCCCATATTGAAAATTACTTCCACTTTACGAGATATCTCGCGTCTCAATCTCTCCCAATAGGAAAGAGCGCCGACCAAATTTGAATGTGCCTTTCAATCACTTGAAACATCCACCCTGTCTTAACGTGGAAACGGAATTAAGCAGTTGCTATTGCCAGTGCAGTTTCATTAAGAATCAGCGCTCACGTGTAGAAACTTATTTATCTCTCGTATCTCGTTCTCTAAAATGAACAGGGCTACTTCAATTGACTACGGCTCTAACAATGAGGGGCGGAGATGCCTCTCTACTCGCCAGCAGACAAAGCCATTTACGAGAGAGGAACTAAAAAGAATGTCTCCTCATCTGGGACATGTCCCTCTTGCAAGCCATCTAGCAGAAACAGAAGGTCCGCTCCAATGGCACTTTCTTTACGGGCACGATTTTGTTTGCATCCGTCGAAAAGAATGAAGAGAGAATGGGCCAGTGTCCATTTTTTGCTACCCAGGGGAAACTCCAGTCCTGTCGCACCTTACCCATATAAACAGTATACGGTTGTTGGCCCCACGAGAGGGCTCTCGAGAAAGACACTGCCCCCAGCATTATTGTCATGCAAACCACCTCCCCGTTACTCCTCTCCATCACTTGGTGAATGACAACTCAGGAATAGTCTCCTCTTGCGAGTAGATCTTGTGGAGAATAAAATGCAACGAGTTAGTTTGTAGGGGGAAACGGAGACGTCTCATGTTCTGAGTGATTTCCAGTCCGTCAGTCTATACAGGTTGTAAATGTACACTTTTCTGTTCATTCCCTTCGCCACCGTCGCTGAAGATCTTGAGAGGCTTTTCTCGATGTGGAATCCACACGAAGTAGTTAGAATGAAATGGTTCCTCCCTGCGTTACTTCAACATTTACCACAAATCAGCGACTTGCGCCTGGAATATTGTCCCTTAGAATGTTCCTTGTATACCTTGTACAGTCCTTAATGAGGAAATGATTGGTCCATCAGGCGGCACTATTGTGCCAAAGCCATTAGCTTGCATCCTAGTAGACTTTAGTCCCTAAGGACTCATCGCTATGATTCCTGATTTTGACTCAGAAAGGATGTAATCAAGGACAGCCTTAATATCCCTCGTCTCCCTAGCTACTCCAGTTCACTGTTCAAGCTTTAACGTTGATTACCTCTAAAGGACGGAGACGGCTGTCTGGTAGCGTCCCACCTATATTTGACAATCATAAAAATGGTGTTAACCCTTTGTCTTTAAGCACTAATCATGTTATCAAACATTTAATTGTGCTCATATATGGTCATTTTCAGGTACTTGTGGAAATAGTCCACTCTCTACATATGTTGATTCTAAACGATAATTACTTAATGAAAATGTGTGATATGTTTGTATGTGAATAATGTTTTTCATGATATATAGGATACTTTAAGTCATTTCTCGGATGTGGAGTGGCCGAGTGGTCTAAAGCACTGGGTCTACTCAATGGCATCTTAGAGAAATATTACTCCCAGATGGCATGAGTTACTTGTGGGTTGCCCCCCCCCCCCCACACACACACACACATGCACACACACTACGCTTTATGACAATGTCCTGTCAACCCTTTGTCCCAAGAGCCGCTCTTTGCAATCGACCATGGCCACGACAATGGCCACAGCTACTGCATGCACCCATACACAACACCTTATCATCCCTCCCGCACAAGGAACTGAGACAGTGCAATACAGCTGCAGGTTTCGCCATGGTCCATTGCAAAGAGCTATACTCAGGGGGCAAAGGTTTGAAATCAAAAGTCTCCTCTTTTCTCGCTTCTTAAAGAAGCCCGTTTTGCCCGTGTCAACTACTTTTCGGGCAGACTATAGTCCCGGTAAAATAGCCATGTTTTGGACCTGTATTTTCTACCCCCAAATTATGCCTTGAAGTTCTTATTTACCAAAGTAGTCGGGGGATTATAACCCCCTTCCTTATTCTGGTGATGGGATCATCGGTGGTAAATTGTCCTGAGCCACGGGCCTTTGTGGGGGTAAAACTTGAATTAACCCAACCGGACAGCTCAATGACCTTCCAGCCGAGAGGGAAAAGGGTAAATTTGTCTTTTCCCTAAAAAACAGACAGAGATTGAAACATGTGACTGGTTTGGGTCAAGGATTCTATGAACTTTCACTAAGGCCACGGTGTCTGAGATTTCAAGTCGCGATTGTGAATGGTGATTGGCATGAGACTTGTCATCTGAGAAATCCAGAGGGGGCCTGAAGGTCTTGGAAGCACGCCCTATGTTGTTGTGGCATATAATCAGGGGGTGCTTCCTTGCGGAGGCTCTTCCCTCGAGAGAAATGAAGAAAATAGTTTTTCATGGCGAGGTGGTCGCCTGTAAATGGCGGAAACTGGCCCGGGAGATTTTTCAAATGATGGCCCCAATGTCTACGACGATCCTTCACGCTGCTGTCACTTCAGCCCCCTCCTGTGGCTACCACGCACGGTAGGAGCCCCCGTGGTCACGGAGATCAATACCAAGTACGGGGTATTGGAGACTGCCTGTGTTATGAGGTCGAGACGGAATAATTCCCGTGGCCTACAACTACCACTACTCTTACAGCCTTCTGGAATTCCCATCAGAAAAGCGCTAGCGAGTATAGCTGTTGTCAAAAGTCGTCTATACCGTTGCGTGTGCCATATATCATATGTGTTTCCATGTGCCCTTCCCTACTCTTGCCATTCTTGCTGGTCTCTGTCATGAAAATTGCCTCTGCAAAAAATGAGAAGCATTATCCATGCATGCGACAGTGTTCTGTATTTGCGTTTGGAGCATTGCTCGTAAGATTGTCGTGTGCTTACGTCCTATCAGCGAATATCGATAATGGGCATTGGGAGGGGATAAGCCCGGGTCCTAAGAGCTCTCTGATTTATCCAATGCGTCTTGCAATCTCCTCAGTAGCACACTGTCCATATGAAATATCGAACCAATCATGGCATGAAATGGCTTGTATCTCAGGTCAGCATAGACATAGCGGCATCATGCGCGGGGAAGACCTCTGGATAACACTGATAAGACCGCCAGCAGGAAATCACAGGCCTCTCACCGGTTATAGAAAGATGAGTGATAAATCCCCCGTTATCACAAATCTGAGAAAATGCCAAGAACTATTGGAAATCAAATATATATGTTATTCATTCAAGGGTCTAACCCGATTTTTTCCAGTCACGTCACTTTGGGCTGATTGTTGCTTATGAGGCATACATTGTTTCCAGACCCATGGAGCCTGAAGGGTCCAGCACCACCACCTCCTCCTCCTCCTCCTCCTCCTCCTCCTCCTCCTCCTCCTCCTCCTCCTCCTCCTCCTCCTCCTCCTCCTCCTCCTCCTCCTCCTCCTCACCCCCACCTTCCTCCTTCCTCCACCTCCTCTCCTCTCAACTCCAACCTCACCCTTTAGAACCATCTCTGGCATGTCGCCACGCAGGTATCCAACGCCACGATATCTACTTATCTCGCCTAGCTTTTGCCCATCTCCCAAGTCTCCCTTTGCACGAAATCCCCAACTGTGCAATTTTCTTCTTTCCTCCTTTTCCCTTTACCAGGAATTATCCTATGAGAAAAGGGTATTAGCGTAGTGATTTGTTGGACTGTGTTTGGCTTATTCCTCTTGAGGACACATAGATCTGTGTTCTATGTTCTATACGTATGTCTCAAGTCTTCTATCTAGTTTTCCTTATTTGGGAAGGTTTAATGAATGTATCTATCAATCAAGTTCTGGCAACCATTTACGTTCTACAAATCATGGTATCATGTCATGGCAATGCAGGAAAACTGTCGTGTCCTCCTTGTAGATATAAACCTATAATAAACTTGACCCATTTGTCTGATGTTTTATTTTTGGGTGGAGTAAAATGTGATGTTTTAAAATTTGGTTAACACTTCAAAATTGAAAATGTTCTCAGATCTATTTGTTGCTTTTGATAAAATTCTCTATATGCTATCTAAACAGTGTCGTTGCATGCCTTGGAATTGGTATGCTCCTATACTTCCCTGGTGTAGTGGTTCCCCATTAATACATTATTTAATTATGCTCGCTACCCTAGCTGCACAATCCTAACCGCGGGAAAGAAGGGAACCCCCCAGGGTATGATTGTGTTATATACACGTGCACATCATACACTACATGCGTTCAACCATAATATACTTCAGGAACATGGGATATTAGATATTAGTGTGCCTTGTACCTACCGGCCGTATTGCTGAATTCCTGATGAGGGACTCTGCTGTATCTACTCAGTCCTGCAATTCATTTCCATACTCCACACTCAGTACAACTCGTAGGCGGTGGTACCCACACTCGCAGATGTTTTAGGTGGACTCGTCTTTCGTTGCTATTAATAGATCATTCTGTATTCAGGAAAGAGGAAGAGGGCTATCCGGTGTACTTCCCTGGTCATTCATTATATACTTTTTGGTGATTGGCATTATGAGTAGTCCTGTCATAATCATCACATTTGTTGTTGGGTTTTTTTCCTGACAATCTATCAGAAATTTGCTTGGCAAGTCTTTTTTTATAGCTATGGGTGTCCCGTCGCGGCGTTATTTGCAAAGATGCTCCCCATACCTCTGAACATCTCAGTTGCTCCTTTACATCGGTCTTGGTAGTGTGTCTCCTCCTTAGTCCCATTTATTTGTCTCTGGCTTTTTACCTGTCTGATTTACAGGCGAATATGGTAATTAACTAGGGAAACAAATCTAGCTAAGGCTATCATGGGCAATTTGTTGGTTTTGCTAATCATTTGACCCGCTGGGATGGCCATTAAATGTGATCTTGTACGGCAGCGGGATATTAGGCAGCTCGACTCTTATGTACCTTGAACGGGGATCGGCGTCGAGGGGACTAATTATGATTTAAGAGGGGGCATCAATCCCGTTCTGCATATCAGGGGAAACTAGCACCTTATTAAGGTGTGGCAATCAGATCTAATTGGATGAATGTATGACTGAACGTTTGAAATCTCCTGTTGCATTGTGTATGGAATCTGCTATTGGTTGTCTAGGTAGGAGGCTTTATTGCCTTGGTCAGAGCGGTGTTCTGTGTGAATTATTGAAAGGACATCGCAGGGATTCACTCTATATCATTCAATTGAAGCGATAGGTAGAGACAGATAAGGAGACAAGGGACAGGGTGTGATTGAGAGAGAAAAAGGCAGATGGGCAGATTATGGCTTGAACATTAAACAAGCAAACCACTCAATTTTAAACAGGGGTGAGGAAGGCAGAGACTGAAAACGAAATTTCCGAAACTTCTCGATTTGATTGCTCCTGAAATGCCCCCAGTTTGAATGTGTTCAACTTGAAATCCTCCTTTGAAGTAAACAAAAAAATCTCTAATAACTGGTGTTCTAGTCGCTTCAAAAGATAATTCACATTATCTTTGTTTGTTGGAACGGAATAATTCCCTAATTACATACCTCTGGGTTGGTTTGGGTGCATTCGGGAAACAGCTTTTAAACAGTTCAATCAACTGGAGTCCAGGTCAGTGGCCTTTAGGCCCGGTGGTTATGGGAAATGACTTGTACGGCCAAAATTGGATTAATGTCGCTGGCTTAAGTGGGGTGTGCCCTCGGTACAAGCAACTTCGTTGACCTGAGGGCATTAAAAAGGCCCCTTGGGAGAATGTTAGAGGAGCGATCTATTATATCCAGACTAGCCCCTCTATAAATCCCACGTTAAACGGTGACGGTAATGGACCCCATAATAGCAGCTTGTTTGCCAATTCTTATAAACCCACTACTTGCCATTATAATTAGCCATTTGTAAAATGAGCTCGTGCCTCTAGGGCCTCCTCACTCCCACTCATTGTCTAAAATCATGTTAAATTAATTGGATCTTGCTTTATTTTCCTCTTTATTGTTATATCCATGGCCATGAATGTATTAATTTCCTTCCCTGTATAATAGAAAATCGATAGAAATATCAGATTAATTAGAACGACGTGGGAAGTGGTTGTGCAACTTACACATACTATAGGGAAACACATGCTAAATTTGGATGCTATTAATTTACCCTTCAGAGAAGGGTGGTGTACCGTCCACTTTAGAGAATTGGGATATATTAAAGCTGATGGGCAGTTCGAGGGAAATCTTATAAACGCTCGTCTGTGGACTTACCATGTCCTCGTCCTATATATTCCATTCAATAGACGCCGACATGTCGTCAATATTTAAAACCTTGAGATGCTTGTTGAAAGCTTGGTGAACCATTCTTTCAACAACACTTTTGTTGTGACCATAACTCTAGACGACATCTAGATAGAATGGACGGGTTGACCTGCATGTATGAGGGTATTCCGCGGGCCAGGGTCGGCAAGGCCTCGGGTTTATGGTGCCTGCGATAATGGCCCATGTCGGGAACAATGTACTACTTACACCTCGCTACGTACCCATCCATATAGTAGACTTGGGGCAGCGGGCCCAGACAACGCGTCCAATTAGAACTGTCGCGTCTTATACACCCTTATATCTCTGTACAATGTCTGATAAAGGGAAGGGTCGCCTTCTTTCTGACAGGCTATACATCTTTGAGAACCCGCCATGCAACGACCCACGTTTCTGATATGATAAATTACCGATGGAGCGGCGAAACGGGCGAAAACTTGAACCGAGTTCGCTTCGTTTGTGACAATGAAATGAATGGATTTCTGGCTTTGGCCAAGCATAGCATGGAATCAGCCTGTCTGCTGTGACCCCTGGTTGCTTCCACTCTATGTCAGTTTAATTTTTTCTGTCAATGTAAGGCGGTAGAGCGTGCTTCATGAAATGTATAATCTTGGTTCACTAAACCGCTCCCCGTGTGATTGATGTTCCCACCCTCTGTGTTTACAGACGTGGGAACCTGACGTTCCGAAACTCTTAATTTCCCGGCGTTATTTTATGACATGGTGCTAGTCACAGGAGACCAATACCAACGCCAAACGTTATTAAACCTTTCGGAAATGATTAATTATCTTGCAAACTACTGGGTGTGCTTTGTTTCTTGTTTTTAACCAGGGTTGGAGTTCCATTTGTTTACCTTAATTAACTCCTAGGACAATTCAATCAAATAAAAGTACCAACCAATGTTTGATTTTCTCATAATTTCGATTCAAGTTGAGGTAACAAACTACTTTCTGTTTGTTCTTACAATAGGGACTAACACAATGTGTCGTTGATGAATCGAAACCGCTTTTTCGATGGATGATATTCTAAAGTGCATGTTGATGCTACAGGATATCAGTGGAATACATAAAACAAATTAAATATCCAAACTATTTCTGATTTTGCTTCAGAAATGATACTTTGCTACTTTAACTATTATGTATAGCAAACATTCTTATACCATTTATTTTGACAATTCTTTTTCTAAAAATTCTACCATCCTTATTTATGTGATATGTTTTTATAGCAGAAATGTTCAACATAAAATAATATCGTCACTGTCCAATGAATAAACCTTTCACAACTGTGCTATTAGGGAGATTTAGCAATCACAACGCACCAACACAACACTAAGGCACCCACTAACTATTTGTACATTATTACCGTTGTGGGGATATCTCGAGAGGTCTGGCCTAGCCTAGGCCCTCTCGAGATATCCCTCCAACGGTAGTAATGTACAAATAGTTAGTGGGTGTGTTAGTGCTGTGTTGGTGCGTTGTGGTTGCTAAATCTCCCTAATATCTACATAAAAATAGTATATATGCCAACATGGTATATTTGTACCATGCCAGGTGGTTGCTACTCCGGACCCTGGAGGAATATATGGTGCCACACTTAAGTCAATGTTGCAGGCATGCTGCAGTGGACCGGAATACAGCCTCACTATTCCGGCCAAACCCTGGAGTCCGGACTTGACCTTGTACGTCAGCATATCCTCCTCCTGGGTTAGTAATTGCGTTAGGGGGGCAGACCGGGGCGACGCCCTTCCTGGCCCTAAATATGCGCGTACCGTCTCCGCTTTAGGTGTGACAAATGGCCAGATGATACCTTACGGTCGCCCAGGCTTATATACCGGGCCTTCTGATTGCAGGATTTGGTTAGCTTGCCCAACTTACCTACACAGCTTCTTACTAGAGCACTCCTTGACCACTGTCCGAGGCGGCGGAGAGCTTATCGTGCCCACTGCACCATGGCGCCATAATCACATTTATGCATAGGGCGATGAGATAGAAAGAGAAAAAATCCTGCAATGTGGAGTTTTCTGATCGCTGCCGTTAGCCCTTGCAGGAATAACTTGGAATATCTCCCCAGAAGATTTTTGCTCTCTAGCATATGAATTTCTCGCCAGGTGACTCGATTGATGCTTTGAGATACTTATGTCAAGTCTCTTCGCCCCGTAGGGGCTTAGTAACTGTGGGTTGTAGACTAGCTACATATATCTACCCTCATAGATTCCCTGGTTCTGCCTAGGTTAGTTAAAATTTCCTATTTTCGTTAGTATTATTGTTAAATAATTGTTAAGACATCTATGTTGTTGTTTTGAGACAGAACTATTCCTGAAAGTTTTGACCTCCTAGTATCGTAAATAACAAGGCTTGGGTAACATTGTGTACGTTAATATTGAAGAAGAAAATGGGTGTCCCATATGATTGCGTAGTCACATAATTACCACCGACATCAATTACCAAAAAAAAGGTTCCTTAATATCAATATTGTTGTTATCGAATTGGGACATATAGATAACAATCTGCATGAGCACTGTGATACTGAAAACAGTGAAGTGTACCTACTCAGGAAGAAACTCATAAACCACTATGATTATAAACTTGCCTTGATAAGGATGTCCTAGGTCAGGTTTATTGTTTTCTGTACAATAGGGGACTTGCATCAGCTGCTGTACAGACATATATGTGGACAATTATGGGGTAGTGAATGTAAGCGATGCTTTGCATTGGGGATATTGTCAAATCCAGCCAAATTAACGGCTATTAAGTTGATTAATGTTGACTACGGTATAGATTTGGGATTACATAAGCACTGGGTGAGGAGGAAGAGGTGCACTGTATACAATCTTCTTTAGTATGATGGCCGGGGTGTAGTATATGTTACTGTGCCATAGCGTAGCTGTCAGACTCGTAGATTGGTTCCTATGTGTACAGAGCATACTTGAAAGGCTATGATGAATGGCTTCTACTGACATGGCAGGAATTGATACCCGGGTTTTTCTAGGGTTCAAAATTTTAGTAGGGAGCGGAAATTATTTTCCTACCCTCAATGACCCGGACGGGAAGGCCTGACAAAATGGCAGGTGTGTATTCTTAGAGCAGATACAATAAAGAATGTTGTATCCTTATCTCATCGGAACTGTTTTGTATGCAATTTATTATGTGGAAGAATTTTGTTCTCATACAATTTATGTTGATATCATAATGATGACGAGGACATTATTTATCACATTTCGAAGTTGCATCATTAGAACTCCCCTACTTTGAGCGGGATGAGGGAGGGGAATTTGTCGTGATATTCTAGAACTATACCAAGAGTAAGCCTAGGATTAGTTTCTACTGGGCTCTTGTATAACCGCGGATGCTTTACATGGGGTGTCAGCATTATTTCTGGGCATTTTACCAAGCTTATAACATGAGGAGATATTTCATATTTAGATAGCTGCCTATGGATGGGATCAGTGTGTGACCAAAGCACCTGGTAGCCTAGTAAAGCCAATATGGATGGGCTGATTGATGGTGCGCCAAAATGGTGATAAATGCTTGCCTTATTAATCAAAGTTCTTTTCCTGTTTGTTTTCATTATAATTCATTAATAAAGCTTTCACGTTCACATTGATAAACGTGTTCATCCAATCTCTGTATTGCCATAGGCCAATTGGTGTTACAAAACTAGTTCCCACCCCGATATCCTTGTGTTTATCATCGTTAATTTATTATCTGCGGATGTCAGTGAGTGCCTTTGTGTCTTCGGGGAAATATCACAGTGTATCACTTAGCTTTTTGACTAACTAGATTTTTTCCTTCTCTTGCAGGCTACGAAGATCGCCTCTACCACTGCTCAAAGAACTAAGGAAATAAGCCAAAGTGTGAATGAAAAGGTAAGAATCAAGTTTCTTCTGGTACATTATGTATGGTAGAGGAGGTTTGTTCTGGGTTTGGATGGAAATGCGAAGTTCCTAACTGTTCCTCTCATACATAGAGTCGTGTAGGTTCATGCAAGAAAATGCTGACGGGAGACCTGATATCTGTTTCTGTGCATGTAAACATGTCCCTCTGTAGAAACATAAAGTGGGGCAGTGGGCTTTCACTACCAATAGCAGGAAAGCACCAATACTTCCCACGCGATTATCAGCTATTCGGTAACATCCATACACCAATCCCCAATTCTCAATGTTGGATCCCACCAATTGGAACCAATAGGAAAATCGACATCACAGGGTTATAACACATCTAGATAATATAGAGGATTATGTTAATATGTAGGGTTACTCTCTCCACCGATAAGCTGCCATTCATGATTGGAAAGCGTGAGCTGGGCCATGATATTGGGTTGGAAATGGAACTTGGTGTTGTCCTTATGATTTCACCAAGAGCCTTTCCTTATAATATGTGAGAGAGAGCTCACCACCTTTTATATCAATAGTTAGGAGAAGTGGAAACAGTTTCCAAGAAATGGAGAAGTTTTTTACACGATGCGTCAGTCCCCTTCTTCACTCATCAGGAAAAGTTCACCATGCCATGCAAATGGTTTCGTTTTGAGCGTCGGTTGCCTTGGAAATTCGATTAATAAGTTAATGGCGTTTGTCAGTTATTGCTCGATTAAACGCATCTGTATACACCCTCGTTTCTCCCAGTTATGTCTGCGAGGTCTACAGACGCATGTTACATTTTTAAGTAACCATTCCCTTCTCCAATTTCTCCCGATACAATACAAAAAACACAGACATTTTACTCCGCGATTCGCTGTCATTTGCGTGACGAAAGTGATGAAATTGAAGTTCTTCATTAGATCTGGCGTATTGTTGTAAAACCATTGTTAAAAGAATGATTAATTCCTGTTTCAAAAAGTTTCCACTGGCAGTGAAATGAAAGAAAAGGCAAACAGCCAGTTGGGAGACAATCAACAAGCATGATTATTTGTCCCCCGTTCCCGATGCAAGGCCAAATGCTTGTCGCACCAACGTACGTTATTAAGTTTCCTATTGGCCACAGAAGTTTTGGAATCTGTGCTCATAGCCCATTATTTGTGGAAATTAATATATATCTATATATTATGTTGATGATAGTCCTAAGAGACAGTCAAATTACTTTGTTTTGTTTCCGTGACCAATCTGTTTTAGCACTGTGAAGAAGTATCTTGGAGTCCAACGGACTCATTAATTGCATTTCTTTTCTCCCAATTACGGTGGTAACTGGAAGACCTATAGAAGTTGTCAGTAGAAGTTGTCAATCATCTTATTTCTTTATAGAGATACAAGATATCAAATCAAATTTTGAATATTCGGTTTTAACATCTAATTGGTAAAATGTGTCTATCAACTGGATTTGAGCGTTTGATTTTGGCTATAAAAGCATTTGTGCCTGCATTTATTAAAATTAGAATCTTGAACGATTGACGCTCTTTATTGGAAACCTTTTCCCAAAGCAAGTTACCCAATATTTGGTCTTGAGACAAAGAACAAGATAATATTTTTTTACCACGTCAATCAGTGATGGCAAGTCCTGGATATCGATCATGGCCTTTATTCATATTGTTCATATAGTAATAAAATAAAAACATTAGTTCTATTTCGTCGGTGTGACGCATTTTAAGGATGACTTATTCTCCAGCCTTCATAACCCTGTCAAGAAACTTCTACTTCTTAGTCTGGAAAGCATAAATATTCTGGCAGTTCTTTGAGCTGAATCGTTAGAAGGATGATTTTTCAGAGCATCGTCGACGTTATCTAAATAAAGAATGATAGTCTCGTGAAGAAGAAGTCGAATAACTTACGAGCTCTGGCCGTCTTTGAAATAACCTTGAGCGGCGTTTTGAAAAATGGCACTTGTGTGTAAGCCATACAGAGCTTTTTCACTTCTTTTCTCTTCACTTGGATCCCAACCAGTTCAATTTATCTTGATGTGGGTGGTTCCGCCATCGCGATATTGCTTTGTATATACCTATATGATGTTGATGCACTGTGGGATGATCTACTTATGACCTCAAACATGACCCAGTATACACTGGTATAATTGAATGATCGATGGATTTACATTTATCTGTCTCAAACGTTCTTGGTCGCTGCCAGAAGCACCTCGTTCGTGTCAGTGGTTATGGACGTCTCTCTTGGATGCTATTCGCATGTACTCGTACCAGGGCATGCCTCCAATTCCCCATGCCATTTTAGGTAGCCGTTATGTGTTCGAGTGATTATTTGACAGCCTCAGATACCCCTGAGGGGATATGTGGTAAGCGCAATGCCCGGTCGCCCTGACTTGTCAGTATAGAATAGCTTCCAAACGTAATTGACTTGTTTGATGGCGAGTCTATTTGAATATCGTCGGTGGTGCTGACAAACTTTTCTATTGTCTGCTTTTGACCACGATATTAGAAAAGTAATCGTCTGACCTCCCATTGCTATAATTGCATTTTAACCCCTTTCCATGACCTTAAACAAACTCACATTTTGGGAACCGAAGGAACAAAAAGAGAAAAGATATGCAATGCCCTGTCCCGCATGAAGAGGGTGAGCATACCTATTGGCTATTGTACACTAACCAGTAAGATAGAGGGTTAGTTTCTGGAACCAAAAGGGTGTATGTACTGCTATAGGAGATGGTGCATGTGGTGGGGCCCTTCCACTGCTTCTGTATGACAGAGTGCTGTCTGTTTGACAGCCCTGGTTCCAGCCCAGCCTGGACCCAAAGAGCTAATATACAACTCCCCGATTGTAGATAGGAGGTGAACTGGGAATCTTTTCGGGGTCGATAAAGTACGCTGCTGTAGGGATATGGGGAGGACCTCTAATGTTATTCATATTACTGTGTCAGCTTAGAAGATGGCTGAACCTGAGGTATGGACCTCCAGGGGCCTTCTATTCAACGCTTCTCGTCTTCTAGCTGTTTGAAGTTGCTTCATTCCCAGCTAAATCGATCAAAACTACTTTCTTCAATTCTTTCTGTGGTCCTTACGGCTGTAGAATAGGTTTGAATACTAAAAATGAAGAAAAAAATGTATTTCTGTTTTCCTGAATTCCTCCCTCCTCACCTTGAGGGGACCCCCAATCCATCATTGTTTTGTATTTTGACGGTTAACAGTAGCAATTGGGGTAAAATGCTCTTGATATACCTACCTTGACAGTAAATATCCTAACATCGGGCATTCCCTATCCTGCTTCTATCGTGGTGTCCTTGGGTTGGGATTAAATTGACAGAACACTTTTCTTTTTTAAATAAATTTAAGAGAACATTTCATTTTCTGAACGAAAAGTAGTTGGAAATGCAGCTTTAAAAGAGACTCTGATGTACAGCCAAGTATAGCATAAGGACCACGTCCAGATATTACCAAACACATTTGTTTTCATATTCCCTCTGATGGTCGAGGGACGTCGGGTCTGAAACTAGGCTATAATCTATGTTGTAGGATATATTCTACCAACTGGTGGGTCACTAAAATTTGTTTGCAGACTTCGTGCATTCATATCATTGATTTTGTAAGAAGAAATATGGTTCTACAATTATTTGTTATCGTTATTTAGCCCGTCCAGGCTAATCTATGTTTTATGTCTTTATTTGGCGCGCTGAAATTTTAATCTCAAGAAGTAATCACTTGCGACCTGTTAGTCGCATTCGTTACATTACGATGCGCTGAATTAATGTTATCGATGCGCTAATAGTCTGCCGAAGATTATGATGACACCCTTGATGAAATAATTCTTCTGGCACGATGCTTCATTTGGGCGCAGGGAAATTTACGTTTGAAATTCGATTCTTGGTATTTAAAAACTGATCTCCACTGGAAGAGATCGATCAAATCACTTTCTGGCAATATGGTATTACTGTAGCCTAAATAAAGGCTTTAAATCCCTGAAATCTGGATTGGGGCTTTGTGAGATATGTCCCTATCACCTGTCTTTACTTTGTTGTTGTATGCAAACGTTGTACTCTCAACTCAGTGCTGGCTGACTTGAGAGGTCTAAATCGCTGGCGTTGAACCGAAAGATGTAAATATGTCGTGGGTTCGAATCCCGGTGAGACTGCAATTTCATCTCCTCCTCTCTCCCACCCTCTCCCACGCCCCCATGTAGCACCAGCTCTGTGAGCTGAACTGGTCCATTTAGACAATGTTAAAAATAATAATAGGTAGACGGAGCATATATATGACACCTAACCTGTACGACCGCTGTCAAAAATCCTTTGTTTCCAGTGCTTGGTGTGCCTGGTTGTTGTTTCTAAAAAAAAGTTTATTCGGTTTGATACCATAGAGAGAGATTACACGTAGTATTAAGAAATTATCAACAGAATATCAACTTAATGTATACATGCATGCTACTTGAAGTGCCCTTTCATTGACCCTTTATTACCTGTGGTTGGAGCTTCAGGACTGATAGTGCCAGATTTGCTACAAATACCACCTCCGTGTTGAGGCGGTCTCAATATCTGGGACTCGATAGCGGCCATAATATCAGATATTTATCCAGTTCCATTGCCATTCTGTCTGAAAATGACTGGCTTCTCCTCCCCTGCGGCCTGGGACGTGTCGTGCTTCAGTACCTTGAGTGCAGCCGAGTTTTTTCTCCCCAATTTAGATCTACTCGAGAGGTCTGGAAGGCGCTCTTGAGAGTTGCTCTCTGCTGGTGCGTGGAGGTCTTTGAAGTGTACGGAATAGTCAGAGGCTCGATCCATTTGAACTCTTGACTTGCCCGCCAAACGTGTGATCCCAGTTTCCCTCCATGATGTCGGGCTGTACTTAAGATGGTCGTGGGTGTGTCTGAGGGGATCCTTGCCTTCTCGCTGAATTGATAGAGATACGAGGCTGTTAGAAGTACCGTTTTCGGTGGCTGTGACTGCTCTGAGATTGTCTGAGTCGTTCTGCAACCCAACCACATGACAGTCCATGTCTTTTGATCTTGGAATTCAATATTGAAGTAGCAGATGTTTCTGTCACATTCCCTTTCTATCCTGATAACTCGTCCCTCGGATTATTGTTATTTGTCCAATATTTTGAAGGCACAACTCGTCCTTATCATTTGTCAAACCACCTCCCTTGATAGTTAGGCAGTGGTTGTTATGCCCAGTTGGAATGAATTAAAGTGACCATGATTTCTCTTCTCAGTTCATTGTTATTCAATATTCCCATGCATTGGGATGAATTCTTGGGGAAGAAAGTGGTTCTCTATTCCCAACTTCCATTTAAGTGACTATTTTTCATGTCAGGAATCGAGATTGTGTCATGAAGCCTGATTTAAATCTCCACATTTCATCTCGTGAAATTTATGGCGGTTGTGGTGCGGAGGTTGCTGGGCCTGTGTTATGCCTTGGCGCGTCGTAAAGACGTCTCACGTGGACCAAAGATTTATGAAGTCATTCTAAAAATTATGGCACTCCTCCACGACAATTGGGACATATCAAAATCGTAAAACATCCTTTATGATAGTTCTGTATTTAGATTTCCCTCATATAAATGAAGTTAAAGGGTGTAAACAATTTGCTTAACTACTAGGTTGTTCTCTTAAAATATTTAATTAAACATTCTCAAAAATACCCAAACCTCAAATTTGTCACCTTAAATTAAGTGTTTTTACCAAGTAAATGGCCTTGGAGTTTTAATCTGCTTAAAACTATCATTCAATCCCCCCAATGGAATTTAATTGAAGCCTATAGAATTACAGAAGTCCTTGATGAAATACAAACCAATTCATCCAATACCAGCATTGCCTGGGAATTCGGGACGTTTGGGCATAACGGAATAATGGGGACAGTCTTCGGGTGCGAAGTCTTCCTGGTAATTAATCGTACCAAAAAAAAGAATGCCTTCAATTATTTCTGTTTAATTACTCGTCTTGACGTCAGGGCTCAAAGGCAGTTGTTCCATCCGGCAGAAATATTAAGTGACAAAGTTATTCCTAAGGGAAAATAGGTAACATTATCATTCATCACCAGTGTTTGTTTAGCTCATCAAATCGCAACGATCATGCCGCGCTTGATAAATGGCTGCCGCTAGCTGATATCTGGGTTTCCTAACCAACAGAATGAGTGTAGGGAGAATCTGATGAGCAGTGGGAGAGGTACCTGATGGATGCCGCCTAATCCTTTCCCTGGAATCCTTGGCGCAGTCCATCAGACAATTTTCCCAAGATAAGCTCCCGTCCTCTACTGCTCTGGCAGAAGAATTGTTAATTTCGAGCCTTCTGTCTCAGACAAATATGCAGATAGGTTGTGCAGTGGTAAATGGCATTCGTACCATTCTGTATGATTAATCGAACGGTGGCCACAACTTGGTCCTTCCTTGACTGAGAGAGGCATGAGTAAAAAAATCGTGTGTTGCTTGGAGGGTATGTCCTTGATCATATGGATTAATATCGGCGCCTGGTGAATGTATGCATACCTACGCCTCCTGTTCGTAGTATACTTGACAAAATGTGGCTATGGGCTTCCATCCTTCTTCTCCTTTTTTGTACAAATGTCGTCTAGTGAATGACCAAGGTAGGTCAGAACCATATATCTGATATAACCGAGTGGAGACAACTCGGAATACAGATTCTGAACTGCTAATACATTGTTTTTCCTCTTCCGATTTCCTACCTACTAGTATGTAGAAGAATAGCATTTTTGCTGCCCCCATTTTCCGCTAGCAATTAAGTATTGGTATGATCGCACTTGTGGTCGATGATAAAATCCGACTATAAGTCATTCTCGTTATATTGTGCAGATCACCAATGGTCGCATATATTATGATTCAGATATAGATTATACTACATCGTTATTAAAAAATACCAGGAATATCTAGCGTTTCCCTGGGAACTGATAAAATATCAGGCGGTTGGTCAGTGGAAATACATGTATGTGGTACAGATTTATATACTGAGGGAAATAGAACATAGGGATCTGAGGTGAAAATGGATTAAAGTCAAATATAATCATATATCACCACAGCTGTCCTTTATCCCAAGTGCAAACAATACGTGTTTCATTTCCTTCCGCATTATAGCTACTGTCTAGTGTAGATTGATTAAAATTAATACTTGGTTCTATGCATAAGAATAAAAACATTGTTTCGTCATTTCACACTAGTATATATCCCTTTGTTCTCTTCCTTGACCTTCGTTTACTATTTTCTCCATCGCTGCTTATGAATATAAAAGCATTGCTGAGACTGAGAATTTCAATAGGCACACGTTGGCTGAATTGGGTATGATATTCAGATATGAACAACCTTTTTGTCACATGTTCTAAAGCAAATAACGAATTCAATTCAGTGTGTGGAAAACTGTAGGCCGCATTGATGTTCCTCTTTGTTTTTTTCTGTGTTGGCTGACATGGTACAAGGCGTCTTAGAGCATACATCCAGTTGATCTAGCCGTAATGAGAAGTGGTGGGAGACAAAGAGAACTTGTGAGCACAGACGCCAACACTTATTTATCCCCTTCTCAATGAAACCTCCTCCCAACGAAAGACTTCCATGTAAGGTAGTACTTTCTTACTTCCTCGCCTGCACCACCAAGGAATCCCTACCCTCTGGCAAAGGTGCCAGGGTGGCGGCTGTGAAGAAATCGAACTCCCTCACATTGGCATTTCTGTATTCAGAGCAGGGTGGGAAGGTCGCTTGGAAGCGGACATACTCTCCCCCTCTCGCCACAATAACCTATCCAACCAGGCATTGGCAGTAGATGGCAAAGAGATTTGTTCACAGAACAAATGATGACACATAGTTTCAGTAAAAAAAGGGGAACTGTGGACTAGAGCGTGTGTGACTACTAGGGTACGTTAACAAAAGACTTCCACACCCTGCTTCCTTACTGCGGTGCCACTTTAACTCCACAAAAGACAAGAACAACTGCTTAAAGAGGCTGTGTCTCGAGCTCGATAGAGTTGCTCACTCTAAGGAATGTAGGAATAAGTTTTTCCTCTAACTCAAAGGAAGTGAGTGTGAGGCGTAATGTGATATATTAGTAAAGTATATCCTCCCCACCAAGGCCTAAAGCTATAAGGAGATGAGAACAAATATCTCCCATGATGATCCGCTGAGCTAGTCCGTGCTTATCATGCCCCAACTTTTTTCTTTATTCGATTGTCCCCAGATACGATAAATCAATGGTTTCTTACGCTGGAATCATTGCCACTGGGATGGGGGAAGCGTTGCCTTCCCTGTCAGTGGACTGGTGGTGTTTTCCCTGCTTATTTACACCATCGCTTTTGCTGGCTCATCTCCCTCCCTGTGAGTAGGAAGTAAGTAGATTTTATAGAAGGACAGCGGCATTTTATTTTCATTTTTACCAGTACTAGTTCACCTCAAGTTGGCCTTTCCCCTAGTCTACATATATTTCCATGGAAAACAAACGCGTGTCAGCGTCCCATTGCGACCCTTGCACAACACGAAATACTTTAGTTTTATTATCATTAAATATTTGTTCAATTGTCTGTATATAATTTCTCTCATGTGTTCATTTATAATTATATAGGTTTATATCGTAAGAAATTCACGTTTTATAGTACATATTATTCACAGTTTGACATTAATAGACCACATTCTAGTGTTTATTACAATTGGTATTTTATTCTCGTTATATTTTGTTATAGTGCATTTTTTCCAAGTGCGGTGTTAATGTATCATTATATTAGTACTTAATGTTTACCATATGGATACGTATAGTTGTCATTTCGTTTGCACTGCATGTACATATTGTCTTGTCGTTTCGTTTTAGGTCAAAGAAGGAAAAGTTTTAGATAATATTAACGCCACAATGTCTACGTTTTCATCAAAAGTAAGTATTATTCATTTAGGTTTGGCATTTTTTCTTTTTCATTTTTCTTTCACTCTTCCCTCCTTTGCTTATAATTTGTACACGCCATACCTTGATACAATTGGTCTCAGGGACGCTTCTCCATATCTGCTCCTTCATTTACATTACTACGTCTTATATGTATATGATATATATGTATTTGATACACATATTAAGAATGGATGCCTTTTCAGGTTAAGGATGGTACCTTACTGAATAGTATGACCGATGGTGTACAATCTATGTCTCATAAGGTGAGTCTAGGACAAAGCCTAAGACCTAGCAAGATAAGGCTTTTACTGGTGCCATTAGTCTAATCATAATGAGGACTGCTTTTCAATAGGGATACAGCACTAAGTCTCTCACACATGCCCTGATCGCATGTTGCTTTGCCATTTCCCTGACCTAGGATCGGTGTCTGGGGATTCCTAACCTTCTGGGCCATCACTACGGGGTATTATCGTGACCAAGCCTCTTTAAACAGACTTCTAACAGATTAACTGTGTGAGTGATAATCACAACTGTATAGCAGCTAACATGATGTTTAATCGTTTCGTTCTATTCCATGTTGGAATGCATTGTTCTTGTATCGGACTCTTGATGGAGAAAGATGAAATCATGTGAAATGCTCTCCTCTCACTGAGTGCAGTCAACTTGCGTGCGTGTGCGCCATGCGTGCGTGCATATATAATGATGTGCGTGTATTTGTGTATGCGTGAAGGCTGATGTGACCTTGTGTTTTGGCATAATTCTGTAGGTGTAAGTTTACCTTTCTTTGATACCGATATTTGTCAGACTACTTTAACCTTCAAGATGTAACAGCAAGTCACGTACCATTACAGCTTAATGAAATATTCTAGACTATTTATGAATGCAGTAAGTTCCATGAATAAACAGCCATATTAGGATCACTTATGCCGAATTCTTTCGAAAGACAGTATCACTTTTTCGTAACGATTTAATATTCTCATACTGGACTTTCAAAGTTCCGGCAGTTAAGAATGATGAATGTTTAACACAATGATGAATCTTCCGAATAAAAAGACCAGGGATAAATTAACGAGACTTGAATACAAATGTGCTGCTTGAACTGCTGAATCATGTTCCCTATATACCATTTCTTTTTGCGAAATCATCTCCTGTGACATTGATTAATATCTATGTAATAAAATGTATGTGCATTAATTAATTAATCTATTTGCATTGTTCCCAATGTGGCAACAATTTTTAGCGTCTGGTGTCAAGGAACCTTATTAAACCTTCCATACTATTTGAGGCATCGCAAAGAGATGGCCTAACAATTCCAAGCACACTCTTTTAAATAGCTGATTCTCATTTGCACCACAACCCCCTCTCCTATCTCGGTCGCCTGGTAATTCTCAGTGTCTATTGGAAACTGTCTCTCTCTGATTTCCCGCGCGGTTTCCCTCAACTGTATTCGAGAAATTTCCTCTTTATTCTGCACAGTCAGGAAGAGCATGGCCTTTTCCTCCTCCGCCCCGTACTAATCTCGTTGCTGCAGCTTCCAGAGCCAATTCACTTTATTAGGATTCTAATTGACAACTGTCAATGGCGTTACATGGATGATTTCACCTCTACTATTCTCACGTGCGGTGCTGCTGATCCATACAGTGACATGAACTATCTCCCCCAATACCGCGTACATCCAGCTTGCTATTGCCAGAAGGTCTACAATCAGTGGCATTATCACATGACCATAGTTCTCCATGAAACCGTCTATGCTCAGAGTTGAGAGAGTGCCTCCAAACTGAGGAAAAGCCTCTCGTTCCAAACCACAAAATGATATTATAATCCCACCGTTAAGACGCCTTCTCCAGGACCTGGAAAGCCATTAGCACAGAAGGCGTCCTATAATTGGCATACCGTTCTTATCTGATCTGAGAGGTTGTGAGCCTAGACTCGAAATATCCTAGACTGGAAAGAGCGTAATTCGTTTCACAGATATATGCTTAAATCCATAGGTTAAATGTATTTATGGCATAATTTCATAGGTTTAATGTAAATGTATCGCATAAATGTGTATGCTTAAATTAGTTATCGCTTAAATCTATAGGTTAACTGTATTTACTGCTGAAGACAACTCTTTGGTTGAGAGTCGTCTCACTTACGTATTATACCTTAGCACGCATATCTGGTTGGGTTTGCTATAAACCATATATGATCTACTAGCTGGTACCACCTTGAGACGGTCGCTTCTCAATTACTTCACACAGCTAGTGTGGGATTGAGAGAATTCCCAGGCGGCTATTGATAATGCCCGCCACCGCAGCACTTATTTCCTTTTATGCAATACCATTGCTTATCTTGACTTTAGCTCGTGGCAGCTCGTACTGAACACTGGGCATACATGAATGCCATGAATTGACCCACCAGGCATATCGTTTAGATGCATGTGCCTTGGGTTATGTATGAGACAGAATTTCCTATTATCAAATTGAAATCGCAGCGTCGCTGGTAAAATTCGCCTAAGCCCGGCGGGTTGCCCTGTCATAGCTAAACTGTTTAGATTGGTTTCGTAAAAAGGGCCTTATCTTGGACAGATTTTTGGCAGATTTTATATCAATTCCAACTATAAAAAAAAACGTTGTTCTACCAGGGCCTAGTCAGCTCATACGACATCCCCCCGACATCCCCATGCCTTAATGTTCAAAGTCGAAATTTTGATCAATGTTTACCAAGAAAAAACATACCTAGAAAACATACTGTTTGAAGTTAGTTGGCCTTAAACATGTGTGACAAAAGCCAATAGTGGAAAGAAAGTACAATGCTGAGAAGATGAACGTTGATAGGTAAAGCTATCAAGAAAAATAAGGGTTTATCCTGGTTTGTTTGAAGCCTTGAACATTGCATCTTCGTAAGTATATTTTGTATTAGCTCCGTTGACGCAAAGCTTTTAACCACAAATAAAACATTAATAAATATGCTATAGAAGTACCCTTGAGTCAGTGTTGTGTATAAGTTATAGCATTCCCGTGACACTGGAAATCCGTCGAGCTAATATAATTCACTCGAGTGACTCGAGACCTGCTCGACCGTAGCTGTCAGCTGTCAAGAAATCCAGAGCCCGCGATCCATGAACCCGAGTGGAAAACTCTTAGGATCTTGTTCCTTCCCTTAGGGATCAATACTGTGGATAAGCAGGTTAGCAAAGGGTCTGTGCCTTTGATCCTTAGGCCTGTATTGGCAGGTCGAAGCCCTTCACAAATAGAATCAGGAAAGGGCTCCGTCCGCCTTTGACGGGAATTTGTAATTTATATGTTTACGTGCGAGGACGTCGATTGTTATACCTTCTTGCTCGTGAAGTCTACATCTATATTGATAACCTTGTCGTCAGCAAGGAATCTTTCTCCTGAGTTATAGATTGAAGTTTGGACAGCTGCCATTAATATCAGTCTATGATGTCAAGTAACTGTATTAATTAATGAGTGTTTTACCAACCAGCAGTTATTGCACTAGCCGTAATCTTCCCGACTGTTAAAATCGTCCAATTTTATTTAGTTGTTGTCCTCTATCGTTCTCGGGACCCTGCTTTTAACTTCAAAGCATATATAATTGTTATTTCTGACCCGGTGAATAATTTTTAGTGAAGCATTGGTAGTGCACAGTTTCCTCAAATTATTGAATGCATCTACTCGATGAATTGCTATGCCTACTCTAAAATATTAAGCCTTTATTCAGCGTTGACTCCTGGGCTTGTTCAGTATTTGATCGTATTTTTATTTTCAATTATCAACCACATAATCATGATTAATTCCAAATTTTACCCATCTAAAAGACATATCGGGGGAATGATTCATCAAATGAATACGTAAATATACATGTTCAATTCTTTTCTCCTCAATCTTCTCCAATTGCATTTGCTCTTGTACAAATATAATTAGACTCGTAAGCCACTCATCAGCAACCACTTAGATATGAATTTTTGGTCGGCTTGATGCTCTAATGAGATATTTAAGCATCCCATCAAATATACAGAGTGTAGTATATATTATAGAATGTCTTAATGGCTGCTGAATTTTTCAGCCACGTTCAGCTTTTAGACCTTATGCTTTAATAAGCGATCCTATGTGTCCTGATGTTGTTGAGCCTACCCGAAGTAAAATGGACTGTGGGGTTTTAGTTGTGTTAATTGCATCTGGAACCAAGGAAGGTGCCTTAATGCTATATGTGCTGGACTGATTGGCTCACAGGAACAATATTGATGAGATTCTAATGAGCTTCTCTAATGATTTAAGATGAGGTTTCCACCCGCCACTGTTGTTTTTAAAGATGCTTGGCTAATGCAACCATCGTAACGCGGACATGGCAAAAGTTTTCCTCTTGTGGGAGAATGCACAAGTAGGCGGACAGATAATGCTTAGAAACCAGTATTAGAATGTGCCCATTGGAACGAGTGTTATCACTATTGCTTGTCTAAATTAAGAGGTTTAATGATCCGCGAGCTATTTGGGGTCCATCTGGGAATTGTGTGGTTAGCTATTGGGAACGCCTTTTTGTAAACATTGGCGGTAGATGTTAAATTCTTCCTGATCCCAAGCCGATTATGAATCAGCTATATTACATTCAGTATTCACTGTATTGGTTTGTATTCAAATGTGTTCCATCTTTGAGAGAGTTCACGGACTGGGTTGTCCAACCGTGCTTGTGTAACAGGAGTACTACAATTATGTGAACATGAGTTTGTTGCTAATTGTATACATTTGCTGTAATTGTTTCTGTTTCAAAGTAATTGACAACTGACAAATATTTGGTGGATTGGATGAGTGTCATTTTGAATCCAAATTCCCTAATTTATTGAATCAGTTTTGAACATGATTATATAGACGGGCTTCTCGGCAAATATATGATATATATTGTATGTAAACTTGATCTAAATGATGTTTTATACATGGGGAGGAAGGACAGTTGACATACACGATGCAGTTTATTGTATACTCTCATTTGGTCCTGCTAAATTCTTTACAATTTGTAGTATTTCAAAATGACCTGCAAATTAACTAATGACCCTTTTGGCAGTGATTGCCACAGCTGGGGAAAATGGTGGAAAGTGGAAAATTAAGCCTTTATCATTTATTTATCATATGGCAGATGTATACATGTAAACTGTTCGCCTTTTTAAAATTGACTCTCCCGGTTAAATGTTGCTGAACTGGTGATGTTTTTCTTGCGTTGTAAAGCGTTTTTTCTGGTCACTTCATGCATTGTGGGGGATGAAACTTCACGACTTCCAATATTGGCTGATGATGGAACGCTCGGGCTGTTGTGCTCTGTTTTTCCCTTCGCTTGATTACATTCTAAATCGGCCTCGAACATTTAACAGAATGAAACACTGAGCTGCAGGGGCTTTATTTATCTCGCGAGGAGATTCCCATTTCCTCACTTCTTACAATCATTTAAGCAATGCCAGGGACCAAACACCTTTGCCAGGGGCTCCCCTTGGGTCCTGACAGGAGAACTCCTTTATTCGGGCTAAGACAGATGAGATAAACGACCCGCGAGCTTTCAGCACAATAATTCAGTCCGCAGCTTCTCAGCATGTCCTAGCTGAGACTGAGGGCCAGGGTCTACCTTGTTTATTCCTTTTGAAGCGGCGACAGCGCATTAGACATTGTGCCTGATGTGTTTCCTGGCCCTGCTCTTGCACTGACTCGTCTATGTGGTCTCCGGGGAGGAAAGGCCACGAAAGTATCAGCTGAGTGGCCATCGGGATGACGTATCCGACAAGGCCTTTTCTCTATTTACTGGCAGGTTGACATAAACACACGGGGATCATATTATCTTATCCAAATTATTCATTTCTGGCTCACTATTGCCTCTGGAATATGGATCACGTTTACATTGACAGCGCCTTGTTATAATTAATTGCAGGATCATGCCATTCGGTGGAACATCTTGAACTTCTAGATATCTCTGATGGGTACTCGTGTTAGTGTTAGTGTTAGTGAAATAAAGTTCCATGTTGTACGAGACTACTACGGTCTTACCTCAACCAATGCAGAAAGAAAGGAAGAAAGGAAGTTTCATATAATATTATTCGAGATATGAAGTATAATTGGTAAATTTAGATAGTTCATTGTTCTTGTTATTTTTGTTAAGTCGGACAAGACAGAGAAAACAAAATTTGAAAACAAATGAACGAATGAAAACCTATTAAAAGTAGGGTGCCCATGAGATTTGAATCTCAATCCTGAACCAAAATGTCATGAGGAACCAGTCCAGATTAAGCCCATTCAATTCAATTCAAGTCAAGAATTATTTTATTGCTGAAGATGTTTTACAGTAAGGTGGTCCAACATTCTAAATAAACAGTTGTCTAGATAGGTCTTCCGTTGGGTGCCTGAAGCCCATCATAAGTTCATATAAATATAATAAAGATTTTCTTAGCAAATGTATACGTTCCGGGTGGGAACAAACATTTTACGATTAAGCGAAACATTTAAGAAATAATAGATTTAAGAAAACATATATGATATTAAGGCTGGTTTGTTTTCACGATAGGTCTATAGTTTTTACAAGTTTGTGGTGGTCTGTAATAAAGTAACTTGTATCCGTATCAGAAGGTAATGTTTCCAGAAAACTTACAATACAGATTATTGAAAACAAAAAAATGGAATAGTGGGCGTATTTTGATTCATTTCATTTGTGTTGAGTCCTAAGCGACTCCCTTTATTGAAGTTCATCAACATTTCACATACTCATCATTTAAAATGACCAGATCAGGTAGCACCGACCTTTCGTTTACGTATTGGGTCTAACATTAAGACTAGCACATTCATAGTCTACTATGTGACTACGGTATGTTAGTAAGTATACAAGGAACTCCAGAATTTACGTTCTAAGTAAAATATATTTATAATTGGATGATAAGGGAACTATTTCATTATGTCAAGAAAGTCTATTGTGTTTTCCCGGGCACTTCACCATTCATTTTCCTGGAAGTTGCCGTGCAATAACAACAAAACATGAAATCGATATGGACTCATTTAAGGAGAGGGCGAATCCTAGTTTCACCGGAGTGAGAAAACAAATATGAAAAAGAACTTGATATCTGCCCACATTTATTTGAGTCAGTTATGGTGTATTCAACTATTTAGGGTCGTTTTTAAACTCGTTCTGTGGTACTATAAACAGCTGAGTTTGCAGTTTATAGTGCTTATACCGCCTTTGAAGTGGATATCTGGTTATTCGTGTTTCGTCCGAATGTAAACTCAAACAAAATCTGAACCATCACTTTCTCGAAAATTTTGTATTATTTATTCGCTTTGGTAAGAACGAGACCGTGCTAACTATATATACATGATGCACTCATAGTTAAACGTTAATTACATATCTGTGCATAGTAATTGTAATTTGTTGTCTGCTTACATAATTATGCTTGCGCATATCAAGGAATATCGAGTACTTTTACGATGGACAAATGTGTTCGAACTTTGAGAAAGCATAACCCATAATTAAGAAATCAATCCCACTTTGTTTCAATTGCAGGCGCATTGTTTGGATTGCAAATTTTGTTATTTTTCCTAATCCAATTGATTTTCAATTATACAGGAAAGGTTTTCTTCTTCCTGTTACCTCTGTGACTTTGAAGTTCTGTTTTGATCAAAATTCCCCGTGAAATATTTGTGTTGCACTAACAGAACTGACTTGGATGTTATCTCTGTGTGTACCACTCGGACTCTATATTCTATTCTCTTTGCCTCCCTACTGACCAAAGGATGAAACCAATCCTCACATGAAAGGCACCCATGTAGTATTGCGATATCTTTGTAAAGGAATTTTGCTAATGGGGTAGTACATGGGATATTATGTAATATGCAGCAATGTGGGAACAATTAAGCTATTGTTAGGCTCAATCAAGTATGTATATTTATGTGCATTGCTCTACTATCTGTCCATCAGATGCAGTCTGCCAGCCTGAAAGGATGGAAGGACCTTTCTTCATTCTGGGGCAACCAACCGACGACACTAGAAACAGCAGAGGGCGCCCCGAGTGAAGGCACCTCCTTACTGGGCTCCGGGGCACAAGGCGCCGCCAACAGCAAAGGCAAGAAGTAAGTACTACACCCAATATACATACTATATTATGTATATAAATGAATTATGCCCTGCCGCTCGTTTGATATTACTGATCAGTAGCGCACACTCCCCAGGTTAATATTTTATTCAAGACCTTCTGGTCTCGTATACCATCAGCCAGTTGACAGGGCACTTCAGATGCCGTGTCTGCCAAATATATTTGATTCCGGTGTAGGTATAATGCTAAGCTCTGCACTTGATTGGTTGAGTGCATTTGAGGCAGACTCCAAAGCCCTTGGCTTATGTACGTGAGTGATCAAAAAAGGGGGCTTTTGAAGTCGGACCTCCCCTTAAGGGGCGGATCGCTTATGTCTTCTGATTGTCCGGTGGTCGGTAGATCACGTGTAAAGTAATTAGATTTGGTCCATTTTCCCCACCCACTGTGCTCTGTATCCTAACTGCTACATGGGCGGGCCACATTCAAAATTTAGCTTTATAAAATTTGAAATAAGGTTATAAATTGATAGTAAGCATACACACGGTAGGTAATCATAATCAACCAAAACAAACTCCTTAATTCAAATCGTAGTGTAGAATTTCCTGAACTATTGATAATGTCAGTTTTAAAACCCTTTCCCTTCGAGTGTTTTCTTTTGAAATACTGCCCCAAAAAGTCAATGCCAATTTTCCCTGATTGCGCGAATCTCTTGTTTACTTCAAGGGGATACTCGGAATCGAACCGCAAGCCACTGTTGGAAAGCAGCCCAGAGAAGGAGGGAGATGAATGGGGTCAGGGCTGGGGTGAAGACTGGGGCAACGAGAGCAACTCATCGAAATCTAGCCACTCCAAAACGAGCCCCACGGACGCTACGGACGCTAACGAGAAGTGGGAAAGCTGGAGTAATGAGAAAACTTCACCCGTTCAGGAGGCACCCGCCAACGATGGCTGGAACAACGATTGGGGTTCATTTGACAAACCCACCACAAAGTTGGCCAAGAGCAAGGTTAATCAGAAGAAGGCTCAGGCCTCACGGACTGGTAAAAAAGGCGAGCCCGCCACGGCTAATCTCATAGACTTCGGTGCCGACGGCGGCTCAAAGGGTGGGGCTGACTCCGGCTGGGACAATGAGGTCTGGGCGGGCGAAGAGGAGGATGACCAATGGGAGTCACTGGAAGTTAGCTCTAATAACCAGAAAAACACGATCAAAGGAGATTAAAAGCCAGAATAGTGAGAAATGTGTATGTCATTTACTTCAAGCGCATGGAGGAGTCTGTGAAAGCAACCCTGGAGGAAAGATAGTCCATATGCCTTTCTTTGAAGGAGCGGGATCATGTCTAGTTTGTCTACCTGTTATGGCAAGTAATTATTTGGATCTGAAAGCTAGTTATAGAATGTAATGGCATTCAGCTGTTGTTAAGATTGTTGGATGAAGGTGCGTTATTACTACTACTAATAATAGGGTATTGATATTGAAACTCGGAAGGAACACCTATATTCAAAGTGTGTCTAGCCACGTTGAACCCATTCATGTTAATTCACTAATCAACATTGATCATTGAAAATATTCATCCACATGTTAATAAATGTAGAACTCGTCGCATCAATAGACCTGTATCAATGGTTTGGAAAGAACACCGCAATCGTCGGACAATCAGGAGGCTTACATAAGTAATTCCATTAATTTTGTGTAGGGCTTTAGCATACTTCATATCTACTGTGTCGCCGACAGAAGCCTGGCTGTAAAATGTTATATTTATTGAACGGGAAATATCTTGCCAGTTACTGCGTACCGGCTGCCCAATAGAACCTACGACAGATTTCAAGTCCAATTGACAATATGAACTATACGAACAATTTATATAGACAGCGGTTTATATATATTTGAATAATCGATGCAAATGCCATCGTGTAATCTGCTTTAATGTATATGATTAGAGAATTATGGAGTTATAATTGTGCGCACACGCGCTCAACCGATGTCATTAAGTAATTCAATTCATGTTCATCATAGAGAAATTGGTAAGGCGAAGCTTGTCTTTTGTGACAAATAGGTATACAAGCGTTTGTAACTATCAAACACATTACTCAATTAGTCTGTCATTAAGATGAGAAAGCCCTTGGACCTGCCAACCTTGTGATGATTAAACAATGTATGTGAATTTAATAGTGAATTCCAGAATAGAAATTCCATTTAATCTGGGAAAGGATAACTTAGATTTTTGTCCATATTCCGTACGGTCTCTACAGGATTTAAAAGGGCCAATTCATCATTGCCTTCCGCTTCCAACAAAACAGTATCCCCATTATATTGAACGTGTCTAAAAGGACGGATTTGTATTTGAAATCCGGAAATTGCATGGATACTCTTCACCCAATGCATTACATGTACATTCGAATAACGTATTCTCCCCCAAATTAATAGTGATGATTTCAAGGTTTGAGAAGGTACTGAGAAGAAAATTATTCAGTTTTAACCATTCTCGATGAAGGATATTGTTTCCAGGCCGAGTGTTCCTGTTAACATTCTGATAATTCTAGTGTTCGACATTGACAATTCCAGGTCATTCTAAAATAGCAAGTTTATGCGTGAATTCGTTTTAGTCACTTGGGTACTCGAGTATATTTAATTAAATGCTGTATACTTAGTCATTCACTATAACATGAAAATAACATATATGAAAGATGAATGGGCTCAATCTACATAGATATTCAATTATCTGAAAATAGAATATTTAGCTTACTCGATATTGTATATTCGTAAGTGGAATAATACTGGTTCATGGCCACGTATTACTACCGAAAATAGCCAGCATTTGTACCACAATAATGAGATTTATTGTCATTTATATCTGGCTCAGCTGCGATAAAGCTTCTCTGGCGATGGACTGAAATTGAAGAATTTTATGCCAGACTTCCCTGTGTAGGAGTATCCTGTATCTATTTAGTTTTGTCCAGCAAGAACTTAATCCAGCCACATCGGAACGCTATCCTCCACCCAAGCCACCCACATGTTAATCAAGGATAGGTCTGAAACATAGAAGCAAAGTTCTGCGCTGGGTTTTATATCATGGTTTTTCGAAGAGGGCCAGATCTGGGGTGTTATAATTATTGATATTGGAGAATGTGCGATAAAGATGCACTTTCTCATCTCGCCTATTGTACTGGTACTCCGAGATGGAATTATTATTTTATGGCAGACCAAAGATGAAAGGAAGCTAACGCTAGTTTTGTGATAGTGCTGCGTTGTCCGTTCTGTCTCCACATACTTGAAAGTCAGTGTCTAATATAACCGAAGTAGGATAGTATAAAGTTGCCGTATTCTTCATCTGTGAGAGACATCCCTTCATATCTCTCAAGAATCCGTTAGCTTCCATCATGTGCTTCTCTTTTCGTTCACCTTTTTCTCGATACCAAATCCTGTAGTTGCAGAACAAATGAAATGGACAACAGAGTAATGATTATGTATGCTGAAATTATTTATAACGTGGATTCGATGGACCTTTAATGTGTAACCGGATGTTAAATTGTGAGAGTTCAAACTTTCTTCTGAATGGAAGATAAGATTCTTAGCATTATGACTGGATCACAGTAAGAGAATTTGCCTCCACATAGAAATACTTAAATGTGCTGGTCGCTTTTGTGGATATATTGTACTTCTTTGTTTTTATGCACTGGACTAACCAGTTGCGTCAATATTTTTTTCTCTTATGAGTGTATTTTAAATATATTCATGAATAAATTATAAGTCAAGGGCACTTTGAAGAATATGAACTTGAAAATATTACCAGCATCTATTGGTTGCCTGAAATGAATGATATTCAATTTGTGGGGCGGAAAGGCTTCTATGTACCGGTACTCATTATTCTAAATAGTTAAACCTCGAAATATACATTTTTTTTCTTATTGCCCAAATGCTTTTATGTAAATAATGTATATAGTGTTCTAATGCTAGCCCCTAAGAGAGCGGTCATCACTGAATGACATGTTATTACAAATAAGCGTGCAGGGGAACTGTATAGGAACTTATATAACTACATCAATGCATGACTGTTTTACTAAATTTGCTGACGGCATTGAAATGGTATCCTTTTGAGGCGGTCTATGAATAAAAGTACTGAAATAGACTACACATCTAACGTCCATTGACTCGCGAAGAAACATTATTTTTACCCTCGTGACAAACTACTTATGATGGAAACAGCTGCCGAATAACAAAACAGAGAAGGATGCATTTGATGTTCAATTTGTGTAAGTGGTTATATTATTCGAAAGAGTAGTCATGGTGACTTTGCTTTTCAGAGAAAAGCCATCATTCCATGTATAGAAGGAGAATAAATTATGTCTAAAAATAGTTCGAGTTGATCGTTGCCCTTTTGCAGTTTAGAGTATCCGCGGTTTGGTCGTATTACTTTCATGGCTTGTATGTCCTAAAAATATATCAGTCGTCTTCACTAGACATAGGTCCATCATTACTACCCTAAGTATAAATTTACTTTGTGCCAAAATCTATCACGTTATTACAAATACTAGAATATCCAAGCTTACGTATTAAAGGTATACAGTATTACACCAAGTATTGATAGTTGACACATTTCCTGAGTAAAGTATTGGAATTATTTGATGCTTCACACATAATGGAGGAATATAATCTACTAAAGAAGCGAGAATTCATTTCAGGAGGGACATAATTTCGCTCTAAAGATATTAACAAAACAACGCTTTACTTATGTACAAATTTTATTCAGACTTTCATCTGTAAAGAATAATATTTACAATCAGCCACATGTAAAAAAAAAAACACTCCAACCCTCTCAGCATATAAAAAAGTTTTGATAAATAATTCAAAGAAGTCAGATAATTAAATTTGTTTACCGAAAATATCATTAAGCCTCAATCGTTGGTCGGGATCAAAGGATCCCTTAATATTTGCCTTCGGGAGAAATATTTTATGGGATTTCTTCGAAAAAACCTAGAGGCGTCATACCTTTAGGGAGACAGGATAAAAGGAATGGTGATTATGTGGTTTCCGGGGAGAGGCTCAGCCAGTTGGTAATACTAAGCGCTGGGGATAAAAACAAGGAACGAGGCACTTAGATAAAATATCCACCGACGCAGGTCCTCGGTGTCTCTTCAATTATCAGCTAATTAATATCAAGAATACTATGGCCATATTGATACTTTTTCCTGGCCATATTGATACTTTTTCCAATGGGAAAATGAAAGTCAATCGCCAAGTTACCAATCCATGAATTCGCTAAAATAAACCTTGGGTAATACATATATCATATATACCATATCCAGAATACACACGCAAACCATTTTACCTCAAGAGACGACATGTAAGAACTGTGATATTCTACACTTCACCAGACGTTCCATTACCATCTTAAACATGAATGATTTTTCTTTCGAGAAATATTATATTGGTTCAACTATAAACCTTGTGAAATGTGCTTAAAGAGATAAACCACTGTTCTCCGCACTGCTGCAGGCGGGAGTTAAAGGAACTAATGCATGAAAAATAAGGATTGACAGTAATTTTTTCAAACTTTGTCTTGAGAAAGTACATGGTTGGAGGATAACAAAAAGCAAAAAAAAATGGATCTCAGCATATTTTTTTTCTTTCTAGAGACCAGCAAAGTTTAGTATTGAAGTATGTGGGAAAAATGGATATTTTCTCAGTTTTTCCAAGATTTCAGACAGACAAATAACATTTTTCAATTGAAATGTCTTCTAAACATAACCACTATACATGTTTGCCCTCATGTATGAAAGAACAGGGTATCAACATATTTTGAAATATATTATTTAGCATTGAAAATCTTCAATATTCCTGTTTTTAACTCACCGCCATGCAGATTCAGTTGAATAACTTTTTTAAAAGGTCGGTGACCCCCATTTTTTATTGCTTGAAAGGGTAAAGCAATATGTTAGCTATGTTTATAGAGATTTTTAGGAGAAAGTTATTTTCAATTTTTTTTTTATACTGAAAAAACGAAAAAATTGTCCTTTTCTCATAGACTTCTATAGTGAACAACCATAAATTTTGAGGCTCCCTAAAATGAAAACTAACCCGGTGACATATTGTTTTTATTGGCTTTTTGAATTCACATAACCTTGTTCTTTCACGAGGCAAAGTTTAAACAAAATGTTATTTTCAGTTTTTTTCCCAGTTGAACTGTGGTTTATCTCTTTAATAGCTTCAACCTAATATCAAAATCTGAACCAAAATTCTCAAAATCTTCTTGAAACTGGCAATACAATAGCATTAATACGCATGCAACTTTCAGGACAAATAGTACACAAACTCACATAGCGTCAGACAACACACAACTCATATATTCTCATTCTTAGCATTCAAGCACCTTTTGCACACCTGCAGCATAGCTACCAATAAAATGAGTTGGACAAATACTGGCCAACGGATTTCATGAAGCCCCACCCGGCGGGTGAGTCTTTGGGTACGTCGCCCGTCCGTGCCATGTTATTATCGCCTTTGATGGGACTGTCATCTGGAGGATAGTCCGGCATGTCTAGATTCTCCTTGTTGGCATTTGTCACCTTAGGTCCAAATGAAATAAACACCTGAAAATCATAAATATAGTTATAGGTTGATTGTAAACCGATACAATAGATAAATAGATAGCTATATACAACAAAGAGGTGAATATGTTAGTGACTGTTTAGAGTGGTATACAGATGTTATGTAATAAAAAGGTAGTTAAATTTGACTTTAGTCTTGTCTGGATAACCTAGTATTAGAGGATATTAAATGTCGACATTCAAGATCAATGATGTTAATGACGTCAAGTTACTCGAGATACGTAATTAAATATCTTTCTCGCACGTTAAAATCATAAGCAAACACTACAAAGGATGGCATTACCTCTTCACCATTATCATCCTTGACGACTTGTTCTGCAGTCATTGTGATAGATTTACATATGGCTAGGGCTAGAGTCTTCACAGAAGAAAGAGAGAAAATATTATAAATACAGGTTAACAACGGTTAACTATTGTATTATAACGGTTTGATTTTCTACCAACTTCTGGTGAACTAGGCATTAGTTGACAATGGACTTCGGAACTTGAAATAAATAGACCTTTGAGTTGTTTTTTGTGACTTTCTTTTATTTGTCTTTAGTAACAACGTTTCAGCTGACCCAGTCAGCCTTCATCAGGGTAGACAAAGAAGTCTTGTTTATTATAATGCTTACTAAATGAAAATAGATGAAAGTACACCATTTAATGGTTAATGGGAAGATGTTTTTAGTAAACATGAGCAGTGAGCACATTTAGTCACTAAGATTACATAATATTAGGTTGGCTAACCCTTTGGTATGTGACGTACATAGTGGTGTTGCTATCTCAGTAGCATAATTAGAAGATATCAATGTTTAATTAGTTAATTAGTGACGTAACACCTTGATGTCAGATGCGTATATATATACAATGTTATGCAAGAAGTTTGGTGTGGAATTACCTCAGGCTTTAATTCATTGCGACAGCGAAGGATGGACCGTTTCGTCTTGAAGTCAAAAGTGATGCTGATTACTCCTTTCACTTTAACCAGCAAAGTGCGACATAGATCTAAGTCATCCTGTGATAAAAATATACATTTTTTATTCTATCCACAATAGATACTTTCGTGAACTAAGAACAACTAGTGTAGAAAAATCATTTCATATATTAATTTGAGTCATCAAATGAGAAAAAATACTAACTTTGTTCACCATTCCTTTGATTTGTAATAGTACAGTTTTTGCTGATTTTACAAGTCCGGATTGACGGACTCGCATGCTGTTGCGTCGCCCCCTTTGCCCTATTTTCGTCCCTTCTCTGAAAAGAAAAGAAAACATTACTATTGATTGAGCTAGGAAACACTACCGAAAAGAGAAAAGGAGATCTACTTGATACGAACGTGGGCGTTGAACCATTTCTGTCAAAAGGGCTTTCACTGAAAGTCGAAGACCTGTTTTGGGCAATACAGTCTAGACTCAAGAGTTGAGAGTCCCTCAAAACTAAGGGAAAGCCTCTCGCACCAACCGCAAAATGTCAATTAAGAATCCCATTAGGACGCCTACTCCAGGGTCAAGAAAGCCATTAGCGCAGTAGGCGGCCAATCACTAACATGTCATTCTTATCTGATCTGAGAGGCTCTGAGCCAAAACTGAATAAAGTATTCAATCAATGGTGGTCGCCACTAAATTCAACCTCAAATAATTATTATTTGTAATTTTTTTCCCTTGAAAAAAAATCTCTCAATGTGAGAAGTTTGGGGATTGTAATTCACGTGATTATTTAGGGAAGTTTTATTTACCCTAAATGACTCAATACTTACTTTGGTCTATTTTTCACTTGATCTTTGATATCATGCAAGGGGGCGTGGTTCTGGTCAGCTTTGGGAGGTACATTAGATGGGGGCTCGTTTGGGTGCTGCAGCATATGATGAATTTGCTCAGCTAACTCCCGAATATCTGGTTTTACTCCAGACCTATGAATGAAAAGTAAAATGTAATAAAAATGATAATAATTTGGACTAGTTCAATTCAATAAACCAAGATTCCAAATCAATTATTAAGTAGTTTTATGTATTGTGTACATTGCATGTTTCGGCAAAACACTAGCCTTCTTCAGCTGAAGGCACTGTGTTATGTAGAAAACATAATAGAGTACTAGGTTAAATATTAGGATAGTCGAATTTAAGGTGCCGAGATTGTACAAATCTAACATTGAATACATCAAGAATAAGGATTAGGAATAATCAGAGAAACTTACTTGTCTAAAACTTCTTCTAACTGTTGCGTCATTCCTATAAAATGTTTCATTCTTGGACGGTACTCCTGACGAGTAGCTAATAACTTTAATATCTAGAATAATAGAAAAAAATAGAAAAGAGAGTGAGTAAAATCTTACTTGCTTGTTAAGATAAAGCGAAAAAAATACGGGTATGTAAGATTATTTCAATTTATATCAAAGCAAGAAGAAGAAATCATGGTTTCCAAAAAATTGAAAAATAGCGCATAAATACCAGTCTATTAGCTACACTATGAATCGAATATAAATCCTATTACAAATATTAGGCATTCAGACGATCAACACGTCAAACTTACCTGTAAGGTGAGCTTGACAAGTTCTTCGTCGTCTCCATCAACAAGAAGCACCAACAAACCCAGCCATGTGTCATCCTGAAAAAACAAAACAGAACGTCTTATGAACCACAGTTGAACTGTAGATATATGCTCCAATATGTACACTTGCTTTTTAAACTTTGAGTTGGTTTCTCTCTAAGAATACAATAATTATGTTTAAGCAGGTGAAAATCTTGGGTCAGTTTTAAGATAATTTCTAACGCCTAGGTAAAAAATATGGTGAACAACATTTTATAGAGGTACCTGGACAAGAGAGGAAGATAATTTTGGATTGGCAGCCATCTCCTTCAGTTTTACCAGCTGGCTGGCATCAACGCTGGGCAGAACTTCACCGTCCTTCCTGAAATAGAAAAAGGAAACCATGAGATGTGAGTATTAAGATTGAATTCAATTCAGTAGCCTACGTTTATTTATTATCGGTATATGACTCTGAGCTGCCACTTATAAGTCAAAGGGTCATTGAATTTGTTTTTTTGTTTGTTGAACTTGTATTAATCTGGAGCGAGTATGTCAGCCGATGTTCTCTATCTTTCTCTCTCCACGATTTTATATTTATATTAAGAATTTTGTTGAACTTGAGGACCATTCTCCAATTAACTGATACTAGGTTCCGTACTGCCAAAGAAGTACGGTACAGTACAAAGATTAAATATGATTTAGTACAAATATTATTAATAATAAGTTATATTTAGTTTTAGCCATTTATAGGTTGAGCTTCAACAAACTCCCCACTGTTTCTTGCTTTGGTAAGACTGTTTCTAGTAAAATAACAAGAATGGGACAGATGCGCTCTTTAAGACTAGATATAGTTAAGCCTTAAAGCTCCTGGCTTAAGCCAGGATTTTAAATGACCTTTGCCTTGGCTTTGACCCAACCCCAATCTGCTAACTCTACAAATTACAATTATTTTCAGCTGACCATAAATGACCATTTGATCATAACCAATAAATGAAAATATCGTTCAAATGGTTGTGAAGACGTGTCTGCCTAGTCCGATTAAAAATGTTTACTGACCCTACAGCAGAACTATAAAGATAGAAATCTATGACTATCATAGATTATCATCTATGTCTGTCTGCCCTGGCGTGTCACTGACACTGACAGTCAGAGTCAGAGCAAAACCGGAGAAACATTCAACAAATTTTATAGATTTAAAACCGATTGTGAGAAAAAAGGATCGTGTATGAATAAGTAAGACTTTAAAAAGTAGTTAAATGATCCAGATACTTACATATTGGCTATCTTTTACGAGGATTTCTCTGTGTATTGTGATTAATGTCTCGCCATGTGTTGTGTACACTTTTAAAAACCGTGCGCGTTTGCAAGCGACGCGTTGATTGGACAAGGATTCTAGTAGAAATGCTTCTATTGGTTGAGTATTCCGGAAGTTAATGTCGCGAGATTGTGGTGGTACATTTAAACGTGTTGTTTCACACGAGCTAGATTCGCTCAGGATTATTCATCTTGATTGTGAGGAATACATGCAGAATGTGAGTAATTTAGTAGGAGTCAGAGGTTTCCAGATATTCTTTGATTCCAAGATTTCCTAGTCTCCTTATTACTACCGTGACCATAATACCCCGTGTCAGTGAGTCTGAAAGTGAAACTCGAGAATCGGAGTCTTCGGGAGAGTCTTCCTTGGCTTTAGCGTGAACTTGAAAATTGAATACACATGACTTTGGGGGAGTAAAGAGAGGCCACATCCCACTTTCATGTTTCAGTTCATCAAAGGTTATCTTAACTGCCCAGGGCCTCTTCAGACACGCAAATAGGTCGGCATTCTTGTGTGACACTGGTATTATAAGCTTATAAGTTATAATTTATATATTTAGCCAAGGTGCCCAAATTTTCGTTTACCTTAAAGAATAATAAGTCATTTTCCTTTTTGTAGATTAAGGTCACTAAGGAAAAGACTAAATTTGGATGTAATAAAATCAGCACTGCCAGCCACAAATAATTCAACTACAAATATTACTGAATGGGTCATGAGCGATGTGAAGGATCATATTGTAACTAGAACAATTGTCTCGGGATCCATTAGGTAGAATAGGCTTAACTTTTAACCATAACTTATATTTTACAGTATGATCATTTTTTCAGGTTTTGAATTGAGCTCAAGCCAGTGGCAAACATGACTTCTTATCGGAAAGTGTCTAGAGTAAGTAGGACATTTTATTTTGTCATTTTTTGCACTTGATATTCGTGCACACTCACAGGCTCACAGGCACATGTTGTGGCTTCTCCCATCACATCAGGCTAGCCAAAGATCACATAAACATATGCATGGTACCGTGGAATTGGACGCCTACTGTGCTATAAGTATTATATATATATATATATATATATATATATATATATATATATTATATTATATTTTGATTTTTGGTAAGTCAGGTGAAGAGGCCTGTTAATTTCTAATTGGTATTTATTTTTTCCTCGCGCACCAAATGCATAAAACAACCCTTTTAACTATTTAACTATATTCCCATGACTGTCACGGCAAGTGCTAGAACTCATAACCCTTTTTAATGACATGTTGTTTCAGATGTTAGACTTCCCCCAACCCAAGGAGCGATCGACAAAAAATTCCAAGAAATGCCGAACAGGGAAGCACAAAACGTTACTACGGTACTTGGCCAGTCATATTCCTATGGCCCCGGCACCAAGAATATATTTCCATGTAAGCAAACTAATTTTTTTACTTAATGTTCTAAAAACGTTAGTTTTGTGTACTGCACTTCGGTTGATATAATTTCCCTTGCCATTGCCATTGGGCGTTTCTTGAGACCAAGTACAGTCACTGTTTAAATGCTAATATGCCTGTATTATTTTGATTAATGTATCACTGTGTTGCCTTTTTTGAAGAAATCACTCATAGGAGATATAGACGGATACACGAAACTTTCGCAAAACGTCACCGACACAGCAATTACAGATGCAATTTGGCTTATACCGACTCCAGTTACTTTAGCTGATATTGCATGGCTTGCAAATGATATCGGCGATCCATTCATTCGAACGAGGTTATAAGAAGACTTTTTTAACTGCCTCGACTAACTTTTTAATTGACTTTCTAGTTTTGAAAAACTGTTAAATTGAATAATTCTAGCCAAATACATGCATTTTTGCAATATTTAATTAATTTACCTGAAATTAATGTAAACGGTGTAATGACTAATGTGAATACACATATGTAATCCTAGCTGAACAGAAATTCCCTACGTATATGCACTATGGAATAATTTTTTATGAAATTTATATTTCTAAATTTATTTAAGTATATTAACAACAAAAATGTTGATTAAATCATTTTTCCTTTTCCCATTTTGTAGAGTACAGTGTCATCGGAACCAGTGCATCATCCGATGTGACCCAGATTCAAATGCTTCTTTCATATCACCCACAAAGCCGTGTGTGAACCTATGTGACGGCCAAACTCTTGAAACTGGGGAGCTTCAGTCTACGTCGGCTAGCCAAGTTTTACCCAGCTCGCTCACAAACAGCTTTGTAGCACCCGTGTTCACTAGCACCCCGAATGTCAGCTTTCAAAATCAAAGCGCAGATCCCGCAGCGTTGCAGCGAATTTCTGAACTAGAGGAACAATTATTGACATTAAAGCAACAGATATCCACCATTCTACTTGCACAAGAGCAAATAACCCAATCCAACCCAGCCCAACATCTTACAACTGGTGGGTAGACCATTTAGATATTGAATAATAATTTAACGCTAATTAATGTAATAGTGTTATGATTTTCCCTAAGATCTCCTATTTTAGATAATATATCTAAATCCGAGACTTCTATATTTATGATATTAATCATGTCTTGGTCCATATCGTCTTAGGATGTATGTTCCTTTTATCCACAAAATGAAACTTTAATCCTTCCCAAGAGCAAGAACGTTCTTAAGACTTTCCTGATTTGATATCCCTCCCTGTGATAAGGATAATCTTATTCTAATGTTCTAATCCGTTCGCAGCTTCCAATTAATTTGCAAAACCTGTTTTCAACATCTCGTTACGTGGCATGTGTCTAATGTGTCCCCAAGCAGTTCTACTCTTAGGAGAGGAGTTCTGATCTAGCTTTAACACAGATGATATATATACATAGTATTCACTGACGTCACGGCGCTCGCCGCGGCTTGCCATAATGTGGGTCAACTTTAGCTGGACATGAGTGCTCCAAGCCTCAAAAATGCAGTTTTCACCTCCGAAAGTTTTAGAGAATGTTATATAAAGTATGCTGATAGGTTATATGTTCATTTTGTAGTGTGTCATGATGGAATAATAAGTATAATTGCCATTAGCAAACATTTGCAATGGGAAATCCTGTCGATCTAGTGTCTCCCGCTATCTATGCTGCCACACATTATGGCTGCCAGTGAGGATAGCCGCTGACTGGGGTGACGTCATGTGAATACTATGTATAGTACTTCTTATTTCCTCGACCTGATTTACAGGAAATATTGCTATCACCTTCTGTAATGCAGCTCTTCCAGGTGGGCCAAACCTAATGATAGTAATAAAGTGGTAGATTGTAGTCAGTAACATTATGATATACTTGTTGACAAATACAAATACATTAAGGTTGTATGTAAAAAAAAGGTTCCCTTAATATTAGCTGGATAGAAATATGATGAGTCAGATTTCTCTTAGACTATACATGCAGTTTTGTCTTTCACTCCTATAGATCTAAATACTAAGTTTGTCATCCTTGTCACCTACCACATAATAGTTTATGATGATTGTTTATGATCAATATATGCCTGTATGCAACCCCATTGAACACGCGGATTAAGTTACATATTAATGTATTCATTCTGTACAGGTTAACGAGGTTCAAGATTGAAATGTTAAAAAATGCATGTTAATACAACGTTTACGTAATGATCTACTATCTAGTTATACGCGTACATCTTACCCTTGCAGCTCCCGGCGGTCCTCCTGGACCACCGCCGCCCCCACCACCCCCCTGTGGAGCGCCTCCACCCCCACCACCACCACCGCCGCCGCCGCCACCACCCCCAATGACACCTGTACAATCAATATCGGACATAATTAAAAAGGTAAGGCTGTTAAATTTTCATTGGTGAGCCTGCCACATTTGTTTTTATTTTAAGAAATCAAGATAGAGTGAAAAACCCAAAACAATGAGGACAGAAAGGGGGTATTCGTTGTAGGTTTGTTTTATTGGGGATCCAACGTTTCGGGCTTCAATAGCCCTTTATCAAGGAAAAAAAATATTTCGGTTGTATGGTCGATGAGAGAATCTCAGGTGATTGAGTCTGTTTTCCTATGTTTCTTTGCATTTCTTTTACAGTCGGCCTTCCCGACTGTTTATTAACATATTATTCAATTAGATGACTAAAATACTGTTCATTTTTCATTAACTTAAAAATTCCATACTTAAAACTAAACTATTCAATTAACCTTTTTGAACGTCTTGATCGCAGTGGACAGTTTCACCTGTACTAAAGTATCTAAACGCACTGAATATAATATTACAGAACAAGGCCAAGAAGGGAAATTCGACTCCAAGCTTGGACACTCCCAAGACTCCGAATATGACTGAAGTTTTGAAAAATATAGGAAAAGTAAAATTGCGTTCTGTTGCCAGGTAGGTCCAAAGTAGCTGAAATAATCATTATTATTACTAATATTTTACAATTAGGTGTAATTTCAAAGTTAATAAATTTTAACTGATTAGATGATAAGAAATCAGCTATCAAATATGGTATATTATTGCGATGGCTATGCATTTGCTTCCCAAAAGATGGGAGCAGTGTAGATGCGTTCTACTTAGTCTGTAATTCTCCATCAGATCTCCAGGTGGCACGCCTATCCGTGAGAAACCCAAGCCCTGCAACGCGAATGATCCGGCTGCAATGATCGCACAGGCACTCAAGAGAAAATTCGCAGCACATCACAAATTGTATAGCCCTGACAGTGAGAAAGAGAATACCGGGAGGGTTTCTAGGGTTATGTCTCCTAAAGACGGTTCAGGCGAAGGACTCACTCCCGTAAGTAGCACTGTCAAATTTCATATCTTTCATGTATCAATCTCTCTTTCTATGGTGGGAGGTATGATACGAATACATCCCTGTTCTATGTGATTTCCACCTTCACTCTTTCTCTTTGGTGTTTTCTTATATATGGCCAGGTTTAACAATCTTTTTAAAATCTTAAAGGTTTTATCTTGTCTAGAAACAATATAACTTACTTACGTTAACTTCTGCTTACAGTGAATATGTTTGGTAGTGTTTTGAACAAAGCAGGTGAAAATTGATTTTATGTTCGTGGTTGCTTATTTCTTGATTATAACTATTAAGGAAACTATAATTTTACAGTTAAGTTACGTTTATTTAGGAATCTACGTGTCAGATGATTTTCAAAATAATGACCTAACTTTTCAATTATTTATTTATTTAAAGTAAGTTTTCTCTTCCATCTGTCTCTTAGTCTATCATGTACCTGCTTCGTACAATATTGTGATTACTTCACTTTCTTTCAAGATTGCCCAAATTATTTTCTAGTTTAATTTAAAGGATTACGCTACCTTTGTTACCTAACTCGTTCTCTTTTACAGCCCGGTCCGCATCTTCTAAAAAACAATCGCCCAAAAAGCTTGAGATCATCAAACATGGCTCCTCTTCGTGAACTCAATGCGTGACAAAACAGCCCCAAGATACACAAGCAACTTGATTTCTGTACATATTTACTGATATCTTTTACTTGAAATAAGTTCACACATGTACATTATTCACACATACACTTCGGTTTGCCTTTACTTTAAGACTATTATTATTGAAGTTTTAATTCCATCTTCAAAGTATATGGAACATGATTACATGGAAAAGGGGAAGCGCCCACTGCTAATGCAGTTCTACTGGGTTGCCCTTATGATCTCTTGTCGCCTGATATTAACAGGTGCTATTAATTCTATTTGGTTCATGATCAACGGTAGAAATCATAAAAAGTTTGACCAACCCACAAAATTGATATCCATAACCTGTACATAGAATCAATCACAAATAAAAGAATGGAAATACCATCTTCTGTTGTGTTTTGATTGTATTCTTTATTTACAAAATGGAAATCGGTAGCTCTTCTGAACAATTCAGGTTTTCTAACGAGTATTTATTGAGGATACTTATCATCAAGTTTTTGTACTAATAAACTATACCCAACCGAACTTAGTATAAGCTGGCTATCTAAACGTTAGAATTAGGCTTGACAACCATTTAGGGGCCTAGAGGTACTGCTTATTTATATAGACATTTGAAATGGTCACCCTTATTTTACAAGCATCCATATGATTCGGCGAAATAGAAAAGATAATACGTGGAATGATGAGGTGATAGTGACGTTCCATACTAGGAAAAGCTAAAATGATGAATTGCGGTTGATAATACTTTCCGTTACTTATATCGCAGTGACATCTTGATGCATGCGTAACCAATGGTCAATGGTTAACAGAACACCCGTGCGGTGAAATAGAACTTCTACAAGAATGGCTTTGATCAATGATAATTCTTCATGAAAAGATGGCCAACACACAGTGAATTCATAACACGATGAAGTGCAGTCATTACGTTAGAATATCTTCGGATTCGTATTTAAGTTCCTCCATATGTTCATTTATTTCTTCTACTGCTTCCATGAGTCTGCAAGTAAATAATATTAAGTTAATGAAGAATGGGCATAATTACATAGAACACTTAAGATCAAAAAGTTCGTTCTCAAGGGTATTGGAAACTATAACTATTGTTTATAGAATTAATCAGTGTAATAATGTTACACTTCACTATATTAGTTTGGTAAGACATCCCTGATGGGAACGTGCTTAGCCTTAGGTGATCAACAAAATAAACAGCACCGCACCGTTTTTGCAAATCATCTACGTTCTCCTGATATGCTGAGTCATCGGGATTGTCAGTGCAATTCTGTTTAGCAATCTGTAATTGTGCAGTCTGAAAAAAAGAATAAGAGATTTTGTTGACAACTCAAAAGAAGGTAGAAGGGGAGATTATTGCTGTATATCGGTTAGGGCCGGGTGGAAATGATGAATAATGATGTTGATAACATTAAAAGTTGTTGATTGTGATTTATTAATAACACAAGCTTTAGGGCTTTAGACGCCCTTCTTCAGGTGTGAAGTAGTGAAGAAGGATTTGCTCTAGAACTCTGAGTAAAGTCTTAAAACATTTCAATATAAATTCTTGTACCGTTTCCAACAACTTACCAATTCAAGTTTTTGTTTTTCGACATCCTGCACCTGGCCTATTAATTTTGCAATTTCTTTCCGGGAGCATTCGTTCGTTAGACCATTTTCGATAGACATGATTTCTGTAGAAATATTTTTAAACGTTTCGGTTATCTCGTGCACCATCTGACGAAACATAGGGAAATTATAGTTGGGTGCAGCTGCGAGGTATGCCTTGAACCCTCTGGAAGATAATATTTTTGCGATTAAATAAAGTTTTAATCAATAGATGAAAGTGCATCACAAGTTAGCATAACTGCACAAACTACAAACTGCTTGTTAGTTTTTTTTCAGATGCATCAACATTTTATTTCTGAATTAATTTTATTTGTGATAATACGGTATAGTTAGATACGGTATACACATAAACTGAAGCGATATAAAATTTATACAAAATACTCACTCATCAAATAATGCATAGGTCTCTACTCGCTCTTCTTGTAGTTTATAAAATCTCTTCAACAAGGTTAGAGCATCGGTTGTGTCCTGAAGGATAAAAATTCAATCATCCAATTGCAAAATCCAATAAATATTTAATTACGGTACCAGTTATTTACACGTGTTTTCCATCACCCCTAATGCCCTATTCCTTGTCTTCGAGGAAGAACAGAAACATTAAACAGTGAGTCATTATAGGTATATAATATAGGCCTACTTCCCTGATAATGCAGAGAAGAACATCCCCCCCACCCCCTCATTATAACGAAAAGCTCTTTTTTTCATATAAACCTATGATCGAAATTTATGGTACTCTAGCCTACCGGTACCATACCCCTTATTTGTATTAAGATTCCATAATAGTATATGGAGTCTAAGGAAATAGAATCCAACATGAATGACTTGGCCTGGGGCATCTTAATCAACAAACATGTCTGCATCTTTCTAAGTAGGAATTGAATATGCAGGGTTAGATTTGGCTATGACAAATCCCTCCATCTCATGGGTTACATTTTAGATAAGCTAAATAAAACTGTTGAAAGAAAATGCCTTTAAAATAAAATGGTGTAATTAAAAATCACTTAAATTAATGAAACTCGTATAACCGAAAACTTAGGAAGGACTCCTTCATGTAGTCTACATTGCTATGGTATAATTTATGATCATACGTGAATGGTAGTGTCCTCAGTTAATACTTGAAGCAGAAAAGGGCAATAGTCAATACACATTATTGCTTGAAGCTTTGACTGATATCATGATGACATGAACATGTGTATTGACTATTCAACCAGTGTCAGTGTGACGAGCCAAACGCACCAGGTTGAGTTCATCCTGACTGGTCTGGATTCATTTATATACAAGTCATAAGTGTAAAGGCTGGCCGTCCATTAGATTAAGTCTTATTGTCCAAATTGAGAAAAATCCACGTCTCTCACCATTCTGATAGCAGAAGTTCACAGTGTTCACAGACGCGAAAGCCAGAACAGAACACCGCGTGAAGAATGAAAACATGGACATTTCCGCTTCCTGTGCACTGACCTCAGCGCAGTCAGAACTGGGTCAAGATGGCGGCGCCCATGCAAGTTTTTGATTGAGGGATTCGCTGGAGTTTATCTTAGAAATCTAAAGTTTACCGGACATTGCAGTTATTGTAAGATCACCCCGAAGACTGTAGTATATTTAACAAGAAGTAGAACTGAATACATGCGAGTCATTCGGTTTGAGCATCAGGATCTCTCTTTAAGAAACGCCGACAAGTGAAGCCTGAACGCGAAGTCAACCATGGCGAATGTAAACAACGAAAGATCAGCTTACAAACACTTGCAAGAACAATTTGTTAGTGGACATAGTGGAACTACGGTCTGGGAAATCGCTTTGGTTGTCTCTGCAGCACCAGCGTCAGTTCTTTTGAGAAACCTGATTGTAAAATACATTTCACAATCAGGTTTTAATCTAGGAGGAATGTAAGTTCAAAAGTTTGACAGTTCGTGTTTCTACTTGTTAACTTCGCGAATATGGGCGGGGCATATTCAAGATTGGACAGGTTTTGAGATTTGATGGGATTTGAGACTGAAGTTTGAAAATGTGACCAAATATTTCTAGGTTTCTAGGATATTTCCCCATTTAAGAGTCGAAATAGCCATACATGTCTCCTATTCCAACATTAATGGTAGGCCTATATACCTACCTTAAAATTAAATTATGATTAAATATTTGTGTTCTTTTTGTCTATTTATAATTATAGTACCATAGGCTACCGTGCTTTATGTGGTTTATCAACTGATTTCCAGAATGTTGCCTACATAGGTAACTCTGCAATAAGAATAATAAACAAGAGATAGGCCTACCTAGGTGAAAGATGTCAATGGTGGATGAGTGATTTATGCCTGGGAATGTTGCATAGAGTAATGAGATACTAACCAGAGAAATTATATAAACAATTAGATAATGACGAATGTATTGGTGTTTTTATTTGTGTCTGCATGTATGTATTTAACAATATAAGCCATTACAACCAGCCCTTCCTTCCGTAATTCTTTGGACAGTAGGGATGGATACTCTTGTCTAGTATGTATTCACATTATCAGGGTTATACATGTAGGGTAATATCGTACCTGTTTTACGCAATACATTTAGCGTTTCCCTGACAACTAAGCCCGTAATGTTACATTGACATTTTATTCTCAGATAGTATTTATGCTATCTGCCCGAACGTTGTTCATTCTCGTCGATGTTGTTTTAGGAGCGGATTTCATTAATTATTTTTTTTTTTTTTTTTTTTTCAGAACCAAGTTTTTCCTTGATTTCATCACGCTGATTCTACCAGTATTAGGATGCTTCACTATACTCCCAGATCACATCACCCAAGTACTCCTTGGGATGATCCTTGGATCATTCACACTCGTAGTATTTATATATTCCTACAATCGCTATGCTTCCAGTCAAAAACGGAGGTTCCATCTCAAGTATGTTTTGGATCTCGCTGTAGTTGGCAAGAGACCTTTTATTACAGACTTTCGGGCCTACGTTAATATCGCAACAGCAATATGCATTCTTGCAGTGGATTTTGACGTGTTTCCGCGTCGATTTGCAAAAGCAGAGACTTATGGGTCGGGTCTCATGGATATTGGCGTCGGTGCCTATGTTATTTCCAATGCTATTGTTTGCCCAGAAGCGAGGGGGAAAGCTCAGAGTCACAGGTATGATATTCCCATTTACACTTCTGTAGGGCCTACCAGGTGTACATCCTGTTCTTGGAAGATTAATTTTGTAATCCATTGTTATTTCCTACGTGTAAATATAAAGTGAATGTAATTAGCGTAACGGGAGATATGTTATGATTTTGTGAGGATTTCCCTGCTAGGACATTCTTGAAATTACAGTTATGTTTATTTTTTAACACACATAGGAACTCAAGGCATTAGACTGTATTACATGTTTATTACACAATTGGCAGCCGGTTCCTCCATAACCACTCATATCATGTGACACCTGACTACTTTTCATGATCAACTAATATAACCAGGGAGTTATCATATCACCACGAACGATACGTTCTAATCCCCATAGCAAGATCGCAGTTAGAAAGAGAAGGGGGCGTGACGTCGCATTAAGAACGTTGTAATCTAATGGTTCCCCCAATCCCAACAAAAATCGGGAAATTGTAAATCTGGTTTTTTTTTCGGAAATGGTTTGTTTTCGTAAAGAGGTGATTGGTGGGATGAAATTTGGAGGTGCCCGTTAATTTAGCATAATATTTTAGGTATTGTGTCAGATTTATTAATGGCTGTTCCTTGTTTCTCTCTCAGGGGAATGAAAGATCGTTTCCGAGGTATTATGAAGGCTATTCAATCAACACTTCCCCTTTGGGCCCTTGGCATCTGCCGCTTTGCTGCTGTCAAAGGTATTGACTACCAAGAGCATGTATCCGAGTATGGGGTCCACTGGAATTTCTTCTTCACACTTGCAGCTGTGAAGGTATGGGCTTCATTTACTCATTTGTCATGTGTTCTTATAATGACTGACGCTAGATTGATCTAAGATGCAATTTAATCCCAGCTCTGAGTCAAAATGTCCATCTCTTTAGGAGTACATTTATATCGATTGCGTCAATATCACCCGTTTCTCCTCGTTTTGTTATGCTAACGATGTCCCGTTCTCATTATCTTAATCATCAATTACGATTAGGATAAGTCGCTCTTATCGTTAACCTTCAGTTAAATTCAATGAGACAACGATATTTATAGGAGCAAAACTTGCCGTATTAACGTTATAACGATATAATTACGATTATTATCAGCAACATTAGTCATAACGATACAATTAAGAACACCTTGGACAAGGATGTCCTTTCGTATTTGTTGCCATCATAATGTATTAAAAATATATATGTTGGAAAATATCTCTCAAGCCGTCACAACTTGTAAGTTGTTTCCCTATTAATTATTACATGATGTCCTATATATTTGGCCATGTGGCTTCATCAGGGACAACCTTTAAATTTATCCGTTCATATGGATCTTCTTCCAGATTTTGACGACTATTGTACTGTGCTTCTTCAGTCCCACCCTCAGCTGGTTAATCGCCATTGCCATCGCATCTGGCTATCAATATATGCTCACCGGGTTAAATTACAAACATTACGTCCTGCATGGATCTGATGGACTCGGGTCCAGAAATGGATTATTTGAAGCGAACAGAGAGGGTATATTCTCCAACCTGGGTTACTGTGCAATCTTTTTTGCCGGTGTTCAAATTGGCGCTTTCCTTTGGCAACCAAGGTAAATAATATGAATATTTTAACACAAGTTTTCACTTAAAATATGTGATCTCTTTTATACAGTCACACATTCTTATAGACTTATCGTTCACTCAACCATCGTTAATCATTAAGTATATTTGTAGATGCATACTGTTTTTTATATTTTCTCCTTCATCGACTTTAACCAATACTAACAGAAGTAAACTCGTACTGCTCGAGAACTGATGACTTACGTACATGTAGTATAATTTGCTAAGAATATCAACTATATGACGATACTATTTAACGCCTATCTCTGCTTGCAGATCAAAATTGAGGGATTGGATCAGTTGCCTTCTGAAGTTAATTCTTCTGGACGCATTTTTCTGGGTTCTTTTGTCATACAGCGAAACCCACGTGGAGCCAATATCACGCAGATTAGCAAACTTATCATATGTAATTTGGATGGTGAGGTTTTCTTCGTTTTTGATCTAGTATATTACCTTTATATACATATCAGTATTGGTTGGTTAAAATCAACCAGTTTCTCTTATTCACATGTACTGCATTTGTGGTCTGATGGTGTACTTCTCTTGTTTTATTCAGATGGCGTATAATCTGCAGCTGCTTGCATCCTTCATGCTGGTTGATATCGCCGGCATCGTTCTAGAAAACAGTGTTTTCGTCAGTAAAACTAACAAGAATGGTAAGATATTTCTTCGGCCATTGGCATACACGAGATTAATATTCAACTGTATTCTCCTGCATTCAAACTGACTTAACACCTACCCCATTACAGTATTGTACCACTTGGCTTGTGCCATTATTGACTGAAGTAAAACTAAGCCACCCGCATGGCCAAAGAGCTTCGGGTGAGACGGATCGATAGTTGTCCCCACGGACACCTACCATAGAACTTTTATTGTCAGTTGCTATACTAATGATCTTTTTATTCATCATTTGCCTCAATTTTTGTTTCAGATGCCCGATCCCGAGCGATGATGGATTTCTGTTTACTGGAGGCGACCAACAAGAATGGGCTTTTTTACTTTTTGCTCGCCAATTTGCTAACGGGCGTAGTCAATATGTCCATATCCACCATCGCAGTGTCGCACATGACCGGTATAACCGTTGTCAGCCTGTATATGTTCGCCTTATCTGCTGTCCTAGCATTACTCCAGTATAAAAATGTCAGCTTAAAGTTTTGGTGATGTAATTTTTATACTGATCTATTATAATGACAAAGTTTGAAATGTGCCATTTTACCATTTTTTACATACATTCCTACCAGGCTGTATTAATTATTTATTGTTTTAAAAATGTGACTATTGTGGATATATATATATAAAGATTTTTATTCCGAATTATTTGATCATACATATAATACTTTGCACATCATACATATTCAATACAATAAAACAGGAATTGGGCATTAATAATCCTTTAGGGCCAATGTGTAGATCAATTTTTTTGGTATTATTGATCATCATTTTATTACACATTTTTACTTACATCGCGCCAAGTTATTGTTATCAAACTGGATAAGTGAGCAATTGTATGTTCCCTAAGATTGTACATTGGATTACCCATGCTCCGTTTGAGCGCACTGTTAGCGATACCAATGTTTTCCTTAAGGCAATTCTCTGAAGGAGTCAACTCTTTAGTGATCTGGTCACGTGATGGATACTCAGCAGAAAGTAAACAAACAGGAGTTTAAGACTCTCTCAGGTGCCAAATGTGCATGCACGTTCTTTGTCGCTTTTAAAAATTCATGAAGGACTGTGCCACCTGCGGAACATTTAGCTGCGGGGTTGCATCCGGTGCAGCTGCTCTTCGTTAGCCCTAGATGCAAATGGTGATCTATCTTTTGTTTAATTGTTTAGAGGTACTGCACACAGAATTACTAGTGTGTTTTTAGTTTTGTTCTCATTACTCCTGTCACAGAATTGAAAAATGATTGGATGTTTTTTGTTTTTTAAGGCTGTTTTTTTTTTGTAAATATTGTATTATTTTTTATCGTGGGACCTAAGTAAAGACTGGTGTTAAAGAAGCCATTGTTTTCAAAGACGTGCATATATATTTTACTGTAGAGAAATGATATATTGGGTTTTAGTATCGTGTCAGTATCTCTGGTGGTTTCAAGTGCAGTGTCTTAAATCCCTCAAATCTGTTGTTGAAGTCTTGATCCTCCAGATGGCGTAGCTGTTACGTCGGACTTAGCACACCAGTACGCTAATCCAATCCCTTCTTTGGCAAAATCCAAAGTGTTTTATCACTTATATTGGCTCTGTTTATTTTTATTGTTCCTTTAAAGAAATTACAATGAAGCCTTGCATCCCCCCCCCCACACACACACACACGCCGACAATTGCAGCTAAGCTCTCTGTGTTCCATTTTCTAATGCAGTGAATATCTAGTTCACACCTTCGGTGTCATCGCACACCCATTCAATGTACATAATGTGCCCATTTGTATTCACAAATGCTTTAGATTCCATGAGTACAGCACGCCCCAGTACTACTTTTTATACTTTATGTCGACTTGCATGCAGACGGGCCTCGAAGTACTTAAAGTGATGCCAAGCCGATTCAATGAAATACGCATTCATAAAACGGACAATATAAATGCGATGCAGTGGACAGGCGACCACCCTCTCACCAGTGAGCATAAAAGGCGAAGACCACTATTTTGCGGTGCCTTTAGCAATCCATGGCAAGGTTAACTGATTCACCAGATTGCTTCCTCGCAGTCTGTAGTGCTGCTCTAAAAACGGCGCGGCGAATGTGATTGATCGCAATATAACAAATCCTTGGTCAGAGCGAGTATCTTTACTCATGTCTGGCCCTGTGTCTGACCAAGCTCCCCTGGAACGTTTCACTAAATTGCTGCCGTTTTGGCAAAAGAAAAAACAATCTTGCTTAACTATCCGCTACAACGTGAAACACCAAGCTTATTGTCATGTATTGATTATCCAAGAAATCTACTCTCCACAATGGTTCCCCATGCACCATGGAGGGTTTTTTTTTACTCTGGACCACTCTCCTCATTACTCCATACCTTTCCTTTGTGCTTCCTTTGGCAGGGAGTCCCAACTCACATGTACTATGTGCCAAGACTGGGAAAATGCAATGAGTAGCTTGATTAGGCTTAACTGCTTCTTGTAGATGATGCTAATTTATTCAAAACAATTTATCATCTGGCGTCCGCTGGGGTAGCGATTTAAAGATGAAAGACTACTTGGGATTTGGTGTGCTCCTGAAGGCACCACTTGAGCATCTACATATGTTTCCACCTGTCATTTATTAATAGCCGTCACAGCAGGTGAGAAAATTGATGTTTCGGCCCTGACCTGGACATTAGCATTTTAGTGTAAACCTCATAAATGAATGCATTACAGAATCCATATATTACCATTGCAAATACAATTCCCCACCGATCATTACATCTGCTCGGTTTCTTGGCTGTATTGTTACAGCAAGATTTCAAGTTGGCAGGATGAAGTACCGATCTCAATATAATATCGCCATGGCTTATGATGTTGGAGAGATAAAGCGGAGATTGACGTCTAAGAGCTCAATTACCAATCAAACAGACTGTTTTCTTTGACATAAGTCGATGTTATCCTCTGATCAAATATTATCTAGTCCGAGCTTCTACTGCAGTTCCGATTGCGATTTAGAATTAATAATTGTGCAGTTAAAACGGTGAGGTGCTGATTAACTGGACATTATATAATTGTAGAATTAATTGATACCACAAAATGCACATCCAATTATATAAATTCATGAGTTTCCGTTGTGCCATTAGCACCCTATTTCATTTACAATTTTGCAAATTTCCCCATGAAGATTAGCATAGAAATTATGCTAGTCTCCCCCAATTACAGTAATTTTGTATACGTAATTGGCATTGAAGTCTTGCCAAATAATATTCTGTTGAATAATAGATCTGTGTACTTCCAATACCGTAATGATAACGTACATGTCGCTCATATTCTGCATTTCAAAAGGTTCCGATGTAAATGTTGGAAACTGGTTATAGAAAAAGAAAACTATGCACTGATATCAACTTCATCCATTTCAAGAAATAAAAAAAGTAAATATAATTAAACGTAGCTGCGTCTTCTTGTATTTTCTCAGTGACAATCCATTAAACATTCATTTGACAGTATCGTTTTGCTGCTCCGATGATGTTATATCAGCACATGAATAATTTAACATAGACATGTTTTTATCATGTACTACCGTATATTATTGTCAGATATTGCTTAAAATTGATAATACATGCTGATGTAGCATGACAAAGTTTCAGTATCCACACAATTCATAACAAAATATATTTCTCCGGGGGTTGCTCCAAGGTTATGTCTAGACATAAGGATATGCCGGGTAATAGACATACGTCTGTTGTTATATGAGATGAGTCTATATAACGGTGCTGATAGCTTATATAATTAATACTGGTTTCGATGGGGCTGCCAATTCGCCTTATGCACACTCACAGTTCGCCTCCGACATATTGTGTTTTCAAAGGGATGTTTGGCTAGCATATGCACACAGGTCGGCGTTACCTAGGTCAATATCCATGCGCCCCCAACCCTCAACATAGCACTGACATGTAATGCCATTCCCATTGGAATAATCGACAAATATCATATGGAAGTTCGACATGTGTGTAGACTGACATTGCCAAAATTTCTTAAATTCGTCCACGACTGCCAAGTGTAATGCCTCTATCGTGCTTAAAACCTCTTAGTAGGCCTAGACTCACGCGAGTCGAGAGGGTTTTTTTTACTGTGAATTGTTTCCATGAAACTTGTTTGTCTTCGGCAAGGAGACTCGCCATCATCTAACATTGAGAGGAGGAAACCTGCCCTTGTCTTCGTCAGTTTTATCGACAAGGCCGGATCAAATTTATCGTTAACCCGCGGCAAAATGAGCGCTAATAAAAGCCCGATAGAAGCGCGAGGTCGCGCGTGAGCCCACAAGTTTGCCCCGCTCGCACTCGTGTTTACTGAGCCAGATTCTCTAGCAAGAACCCATGCAGGAGAAATTCCACGTGGAAAAAGTCTGCCTTTCAGTCTACTTTCCGAATTTGAATGTCACTTGTATCGTATGAAATAGTATTACAGCATCATGCAAGTTCAGTTTAATGACGAGCAATAGAATATGACGGCCGCAGCACAGCGCTCCGTTTAAAGCCCCTAGATATCAGGTATCTCTGGAATCACGCGACAAAAAATCGATTTAACACATGTACACCGCAGGGAGAAACGCTGGTGTCATATACGAGCGTTCCGAACTCCCATGCACCTAACTTAAGATTCACAAATACAGCACGCAATGAAAACCCGCTTAGACATCAAGATAGATTAGAATGGCAAATCATATTATGCGACAGCACGGGTCCTTTAAGAAATGCCATCTGTTCTCTCCCTGCGTAACATAGCGGTTTATGATGAGCGTTCACCCGCGCAAGGCTAAATGGCGAAAGAGTAGTATATGGAAAAGGGTATGCTACTCAGGCCGTACTGAACGAAAGTAGTATACTGAAAAAGGTTTATCAATCAGGCTTAACAGCGCATCTGTACAGTTCGTTCGAATAGCTACTCTAAATTCATTTTGCATTTTGATTAGTTTCAAGCTACTCTGTCACCATATCCAGAAACACGCCATGATTATCTTTAGACATGTATTAATCTTGATGAACTTGGTCCTAATCTTAGTGGAAGTAATGGTTTAAAAAGTGATTTTACATGCTGTGATGCGAGATATCTGTTAAATCTCAATTGTTTAATAGAAGTATAGGCATTCATAATTGCCGAGATATAGAATATAGTGCGAGACCATAGTAACAATACCTTCAAATATTTGACTTGAGTGTTTCTCCAATGATAACAATTTGTGGATATATAGAATATTCCTTAAATGGATTTGCTAGAACCATTGCCAGTATTTCGTCAATCAGCCATTCTCCCTGTTTAAAGGATCTTACTCTACCACAGTGACAAAAGGTGTAGCTTACATAGTAGCAGCTGTCTTTGTTTTATAGGCAGCTGTATCGTTGTTTGGAAAGGTTTATGATTAGCCACAAAATCCAGTCATCATATCTCCTATGGTTCTGCCATAATAGGCTAACAGCCAACCAGCAAATTACCCTTTATATTCTCTCACCCACTGCAAATACACTGTGAATAAACAACACTCTCATAAAAGATTGTGATTAGAAAAGCACTTCTTTCGGTTTATTGAAAGATAATTTTCTTCAATGAGGAAATGAGTTTAAATAACTGCAGGAAATATGCGACCGACGCGTTAAAGATTAAAACAAAATTATTGGTACTTATTAAAACTTAATCATCCCGGTCAACCGAATAATAAAATCAGTCCCGCCATTGCTTCAACTAACAAAGATTAGGCCTAAATTTCATCTTCCATGCCCAACTAAATGTGACCATGCTGATGTCTTACCCGCATCTATGGTTGAATGAAAATAGAATTTAAAATATCCCGGTGATAAGTAGCCTATACCAACTACAAATAAAGGCGGGCCACATATGATATCATAGATTGAATATCAAAATAAATGTGCAACAACAGTGACAATTTAGTTTGTACTAACCGACACCATATCCAATTACTGGGTCTAAAAATAGATTCGCAAAAATAAAAGCAATGTATTCATTCTAAAAATAGACAGATTATGATCTTAATACCCATGTAGCCACAGACATGGCGGAAGTCCTATAGCTCTTGCCTCACTTATATCCCACTTCTATAAGGACCTGGGTCTTGCGACGGCCTTCGAATGAAAAATGTACCGAAAAATATAACATGCTGAAAGTATACAAGGTGCCCTCTTCATATCGCTGTTCGGATGGAGCGCTTAGGCTAACTCTAAGATCTTCACAAGGCGCCCCATCTCGTCTATTATCATCTGCATGGATCATACAGGGCATCATAATTACCAGGCGACTACGGTATAATTACCCCTATATCTCATTATAATCACGCTACCATTTGTATCCTACAGCAAGCGGCGTCCGGAGAAAGTGTCCCTTATATAGGAGAGGAACGTACAGGGTACGTTCACATGAAGATTTCCTGGCCATAAATAAGTCTTCTGGCTTCAATACATAAAGGTAAAATCGATCCCAAGGGCCTAACCCCTGTTTACTATTGGCCTTGTAATATAATAAAGAACGACTTGAGGCGGACAACGGCCGGCAGCAAGGGAAAGAAAGGCGACGGTTATATCAGCAAGTCTAACATCAGTGCCCAGACAATCAAATTTCCACAGACTCAGATGTATATAAAGACTATTGTAATGGACTATCAGTCGGCTAATGGCTTCCCCTGCCTCGGTAAAATGCCTCACTCTCCAAGTCAAGATGTCAATATATTGGCACAGCCCTTCCGTCCTTAATCCTCAGGGCAATCGTACTCTTAGAATCTGCAGTCTTGAATCAATTCGCAATTTTATCCTCGTCAATGGCCTATATTTGAGTCATAAATCTCTGGGAAACTCTCTTCTTTTGATAATAGCGCTTTAATGCGTCTCCGCCATCGATCTGTACTTGTTAACACATCATTTATCCCCTTTCTGGCATCATCAAATTTCCTGTTGGTGTCGCTTATGGTTTAGGTACTATCACAGACATTTTTTCCGGTCGGAAGTAAGTAATTTCACATTAATTCAAGGCACTTGGATCTTCTTTTCCCCACCCCAAAATGATATTATGGTGTTACACGTATCTGGCGCAAATAAGAAAGACTCAATTTCGAACATCGATTGTTAATATCCAGGCACGAAGATAGGATTTTTCTACGATGATTGAGACTCGCCCACTGAGCGCCATAAATGTCGCACCGGATGTAATGGTTGATAGCTTGTTGGTAAATGATCATCGCGCTTGATGAATTATGACACACTTAAGCCTATGAATCCCTCAGACCTGAACCGCCCCAAGACCGCCTTGAAGCCATTTCCATCTGGTTAAATATAGGCAACACCAGAAGATTTCAAGATGTAAAATATTGATGAGTTCTGTCCTGATATCTCCTTCGTTATAAAATGGACGCGTGGAAGAGCAAATAGAAAGATGTTATGGATCGCTTTGAAGCATTTTCTGCTGTATATACATACAGCGATATACATCGATAACGGTCCGAAATAAAAAGGCCCGGCTCAAACTGAGAAGCGTATAGAGCAGGGATACCGGCTTCATTTTTCCGGTAAATCCTTTTAGAGCACTTGATGTATAACCGACGAAACATGGGCAGTACATGAGGATAAGTTAGACGGCTCTCTATTATTTAAAGCTGCATTCCCAGACAAATCGACCAAACACTATTTGTTCTATACTTTGGTCTTCATAAATGTCGTATTCATAGGATGAACGATTTGACTATAATCTCCTGTTTTATGGTGGTAATTCTCTAGTTTGAAGAGAGACATACAATAGAAAGTACTGGTTTTCACCGAAAGGAATAATTTGATAGGTGATATGGTTTTACACCAAGAATAACAGGCAAAATCGTTGAATATTCTCTATTGTACTCTAGGTACTATTCTTAAACTTGACAAACTAATTTATTGGACTTGTTTTAAGCATAAGGTGAAAAATATGACTATTGACTGTTGATGTTGAGTGGAAGGAAGGTATTAATCTTATGCTTGTACAAGTCTTTTCCAAGTTTTTTTTTTATTTTCTGTGCCAACGTGAGGCCTTTATCATGGCGGATGATTCCTTTTTAAAAATATTCCATTTGTTTTAATCATTTTTATTCAGGTTAACGAGCAGTCACATAATATTGTTATTATTTAAATCATGGCTCCCCAATTCACCCTGACGTGGTATACCACTGGGCCCTGAGCCGGAGAGAAGAAAGAAACTAGGATTTCTAAGTTATACATTATACAATTCAAATTCTTTTGGTCCCTTAACTTGGACAAACTAAGTGAAAAATTCCTCACATTATACATATACAAACAAACAAACAAACAAACAAACAGATAGTGGGACCTACTGCAGTAGGCTAAATTTGATGGGTTTTTTTAAATCGTTAAAGTTTTCTAAAGATCGTATTTCCATTTTGATGATCTTCAAAAGATATAATTTCAATTTTTGATTGGAATCAGCTGCATGGTAATGCAGCTTTAAGCTACTATAGCATGGACCTTTGTGCTGAGTTGCTACTGTTCCTCTCTCTTTCTCTCTCTCACACACACTCTCTACAACATTGAATCTGGATCCCAATAAATATGATACGCCCTTAGGCACAATAGCGCAACAGCGTTTGGGCGCGATAAATGCCATATAATACAAGGTTGACGAATGATCGATAATTGGGATTTTAAGGGTGAATAACTTGCTTAGCCGAACCCCCGTCCCAGTTACTTGACCTGAATATCAATCACCCTGGACAGGGAATGAAATATGTATAGTCATTTCATGTATCTTCCTTATATATATACGTAAATATAGATACTAGATATCATGACGTATCGCAAGAATGGTTCCATGTGTGGGTAATGAAGCTAAAATGCTGCACCAGTGAGCCTTCGTTCTGCCTTTGTTCTTGTGGACAGCCTATCGGCGGAAGGAAAGACATAAAGTACACATGATGGGCTTCATGACATTCTGTCTATTCGATATAGACGTTGCCAGCCGGGCTCCCCATCCAGATTTGTACTCCAGAAAGTAACAGCATAAAGCACGCTGCCAACTTCACACTGGTGGCATAAGATCTTATATATATTCCTTGAAAGACTTGACTACCATGTCTAAATCTGCTCTGCGACTCTTATGCAGCATAACGCACCCGAGGGCCATCCGAGGGCCATTTTAATTTCGCCGTTCAATGCCCCAATATTGCCACCCTGGAGGTTGGTGATTTCACCATGACCAACTCATCGATCACACAAGGGAGTATGTACCATGGAGAGTTGTTTCTAGACCGCCGGTGGATCCCCCATCAACACACCCTCCTCGTCCCCCTTCTCCCCTCCCCTATACACCCGCGAACATCCCTGCAGAATTACATTCCTACCTCTCATGTCCCTACGCACAGGATGTGTGATACATCCTGCAGCGCACTATATAGAACCCCTGCCAAGGCCCTCTCACTATCCCCCCCTTGTGTGGTTAGTTCAGAATATTGTTAGAACATCGTGACATGAAATCATTCTCTGCATGTGCCTAATGTTTCCAGACAACGCTAGTAGCCATCTACCAACACACAAATTCATCCAAAGCTAGGATGATCGTGATGCCCGAGAAGGGCAGTGGACGTGCTCCTGAGCCGGGTTCTCTCGGCTTAGTGAAATCAATCGCTGTCAGGGTGGGAGACAGGCCGCCGGGGCGGCGTGTAGCTATTGATTGCCTATAGCGAGGCGCTGCGATAGCAAGCACGGCCTCTTGCTGGCCGTCTTCTCCCAGGCTCTTGCTCAGACAAGGGAGCTGTTCGATGAGCTTCTACTCCATCCATACTCCACCTTCTCCTCCTCCACATCCTCCTCCTCCTCGTAGTCCTAGCCCTACTCCGTCAGTTGCAGTTGTGGCATTGAGTCGCCCGGGTGAGACCAAGCATTGTCAGAGAGAATTTTTCTCCCTTACTTTTATACAGGTTTTCCTTCACTCTCTCACCTCCAACTACTCTCTCTCCTCTCTCTCTCCCTATCCCACTCACACATAGTCGCTCCTGGTGCTCCCATACCTCTGCTCCACTCTCTCTCCCACTGTGCCTCTCTGACTACCCCTACCAGATTTGCACCCATTGAGATACAATCAACAGTGGGCCGCAAAAATCTTTACTGAAGTGATCAGCATGGATTTGACGTTTTGGATCCTCTTGGTTTACTTTCGGAGCTTCTGGAGCAGCGGGGGTGGATTGAACATTGAGAATCAAGGAGGTAAGTTGATACTGTCTCGGTGCCTTCTGTTTGTTAGATAGGCTTTGGTCTGAACGATGCAATCTAGCTTTCATTGTTTTCACAATGCGGCGCCTTTCCTTACAACCTGCCTTTGGTGCGCTCAACAATGATCAGACACATGATGAGGCAATTATAGCGGACTTGTCTTATTAATATTCTAATCAAGCGCTAGTACTTCTATCTCTATTTCCATCGCACTATGGCACTATCAATCATTGTAAACCCCCCTTTATCCCCTCCAACCCCCCATTTATCCCCCTCCCCTCTCCGACATACCCCTTCTTCCACTCAATCTGGTACTGCCACCCACCCGTCAAACATAAACCATTTCAACCGTACAACAATCCAAAACTTTGTTACAAACCCACCCATTACCAATCAACTAACTAACGCACCTCTTCGAACTGTCAGACTATCGACTCATTTATCTTGCTATCTTTTCTATCAATTGTATCAATCTGTCAGCCCTTCTTATTAAATGATGTTAGAGTATTCGCAACAAGATAGAGATAAGATACAATCTTCCTCGTCTTTCGATATTGAGATGTTGGTCACTCAGTTATCCATATAGAGCGGTCTAGATACTATCATTGCATTTCTTCCCGACCACAAATCGCGTGGCCTAATGTTCTTCTAGGGCACAGATTTGCGTGGAAAACTGCTGGGGATTCAGCAACTGATGGGGAGAGAGATCTGGTACTCTATTCCTCAAATACGGTCTGCAAGCAACTGACGTCCGGGACAGCTGATACAAAGGGAATTATAGTAGATGGGACGATGCACATATTACTACAAAAGCCTTTAAGACAAGGGCTTACACATTACATTGTTATCCGCAATGGCAAATCAGCCCTTTGACCTTGGGCTCAAAAATAAAGAGTCTTCGCGAATATGATCTGTTGTCGTGCTTGCACCTACTCTAACTCGTTTGGCCGAGCCTATCAATATTTCAGTTTTTCTATATATCCCGCTCTCCAAGAATCAGGAGAATAAACGTGTCTAGAATAAATGTCCGAGTCTGATGGTCTCGAATAAGACACCCTCATGCCAACTAAGCCCCGGCCGAACCCATAAAGAATCCCCGATGAATCTGCTTCACATAGAAATGGATAGAGGTTGAGGAAGAGTCGGAAACAATTTTCTGGCCCAGCAGAGCGTGTAAGAGCAAGAGACCATCGGTATGCTTTACTTGCCATTGTTCCCTGCTTGCTTAGTCCTTCTCTTTAGACCACTCATACGTGCACGTTCCAATTCTATTTCCATCTGTGATGTAATCCAGGGCAACATGATTTGTTATGTGTATAATTTAACCATCCATTCTCTATTGGAAAATTAACAGGCAGTTGAAATTATGATAATATTTTTTAGACACACACCCCATGCACCCCTTAGGCGCCTGCCTTGGGAAGACCATTTACACCCTGTGTTTGTCCCCAGTAAGGAAGGTTGCGAAGTTTCATTTAGCAGCAAACACAAATCACTCCCGTAACTAGGCAAGCCCAACTAACGCCCTGCCAACTGTCAGAAGTAATTAACTTTGCACCACTTCTCTAAACAGATAGCTGCACACCCAGACATACGGTTTGTAACAGCTGCATTTTATTGGATTTTTTTCCTCCTTCGCGAGCACCACCACATCGCAACCTGGCAGAGAAAAGTATTCTTGTTTGTTCTCAAAACCCCAGGGAAGCCCCCTTGCAAAGATGGTAGATTTTGTTTGAGCCACAGAGAAGCCAAGTGAAAATATCAATAGAATGGATGTCCGATGGATATGCCAGGCTTTTCAACAAGCCACAAACGGATTATGGTGAGCATTTGCATACAAATAAGCCCAATGGATCATTTTTATCGCTGAGGTGTTAAGTAGACATTACAGATCCTCACTGTTCACAGTTGTAGCGACATTGGCCAATTGTCCGCCAATGAGTCATGGTTCACCAACCCCAAGATACATGAATTTCAGAGCATCTAACTGAGCAAGGAATGATGTAGAACTAGGGTGATATTGGCGTTATCTTTTGATGGTCATTGATTTTGACCCCGATCCCGGGTTCAATTGCTCTCTAGTGGCTAATGAGACATTAACAGGAGATTGCAGCCTATCACAAATCACTTATGACCTTGACCCCTCGGAGAATTTATGAGTCTCCCAACTTTACCCCAGTTCTAAGTAAGTTTTTATAGTGATGACTTTATAACCCACCCATACCTCTGGAGATATGCGATCAATGTGGAGATACTATTTGATATGGCCTCTTGGGAGGACAGTCCCAATGTCACAACTCTCATCCATTTCTCATTTTACAAAGAATTGTTCATTCATCCATTGTTAGTATAGGGCACAGATGAATCAGATCACGTTGCATTATTAATCAAACGTCTCCATAGATATTGTCATTCTAATAATAGCAATCCTTATCTACGCTTGTGTCTCTAGATAATATCCTTAGATTTGTATACATTCATTCGATGAATATAGTCAGTCATTGCACGCGTCCTTCGCTTTGTACCGTTAAATGATACTATTGTCACGAATATGAAAGCATTAGTTCTTTCAGTCTGTAATTGCATCAACGGTAGCACTGGCACTGACCTTAAATTACCAATGAGGTGTGAACTCCTGTTAAGAAAATGTTAAAGGCCATGGTAACTCATGAGATAATCCATAATATGGACCTGCCGCACACGCAACTATTTGCTAATCAGGTGAAGAAATATAATGATCTTTTTTTTTCAAAAGGAGAATCCAATAAGAAGGTTACAAGGCCGAGTCATTTGTTTATTGATCTTTACCGGCTTTAACCCTGAATCCCAGTACATATTTTCACTCCTTTTTCAGAAAGTTAATTCAGGGGTGTAGCCAGATTACCAAGAAGCGTCGCGTATGCTCTTTATTTCATAACGGTCTCCTGCGAAATTGGACGTCTGTTCTCAACGACAACCAATTAACCATAGTTTTTCACGAGGAGAAATAATTGGTCTTGGAATATTGAAGGAGGCGCAACTGATAATGACATCTCTCGCTCAAACCTTTTCATTCTCATACTAATATTGTTCTCGTATTCCTGCGGGCAATGCAATGATATTAGGAGTGTTACTTAGTGCTCTATGAGGTATAGTCTCCTATTGAGAATTGCTCGAAGTGCCAATGGGAGGTACATCTGTAGGTAGTGATAATACCCGTAATGCTGCCATGATAGGTAAGCGAGAAGTATAATTATGCCCCTCGTCCTACCCTATAGTCCATCTTTCACCAATAGACTTAATCGCATACTGTGTGTTACGAGACGGGTGATCTTCGCCGAATGCTGGTAATAAATTGTGTTATACCTCTGTTGCTTGCAATGCCGAATCTCGTTGTAATTAACGCGGAGTCGCTGAATATCATGTCGAACGCGACTCGATGGTGAGATAATGTTATGGGCTAGGGGTAGATTAATCGACTTTTTTCAATCGACAATCTTAATCTCGCCAGGGAATAAATTACGAGGCTATGCTATTAACACAGCATTATACCACACGCCTTAAAAAGCAGCAACTCGTGCCTGTATTATGGCTTCATATGAGAACGATCTTCCGAACGCTTTGCTGGCGCCCACTCTATTTGGAATGCAATGGAAAACAGTATAGCTGCAAAGTTGCTTTCTTATCGTTTGAATCATGAATAGAATCCGTTCTAGTCCTTGTCCTATGGTGAGAAAATTGCTTCCTCGGTGACAAAAATGTTTCCCATTTTCCGTGTCTCCTATCAGTGTTCTCTATCGTGTGACAACCTATGTAACGTGCCTCTGGAAGGATATTTCGTGACATGAACAAAAATTAGAAAACAAGCAAAACAGCCCATCGAGTAGACGACAAAGGGAAATCAGGCTCATTTATCAAAGTGTTTGCGGGTGTAGAGCCCAGCTCAATTATCATTCAAAGTGATGTATTATCCATGTAAATGATGTTATATATATCCCACCGTCTTAAGTTCTGCGAAGGTACATCGAGGAAGCGGAATTTATCTAAGCTTCCCGGAGATAGTCTTCCGTTCGTTTCGTTTCGAACGAGGATCCCCCATTCTTTTTTAGCATGGGCACTGGGGACGAATCCATTACACCTCCGGTCCTTAAAGGGTCGGCAAGAATGGTTGAAATATTACCTCCTGTACATGGCATTGTACCTTCAAACACACATATAACAAAACTGTCCCCTTTTATGCCTCTCCTGATAAGAATAATAACTATCTGGCGGATTTATAATTATATGGGCATTTGTTGGCATTTCTTGCACCTTAGCTGTCTATATTCATGCCAGTGGAATGAAAAATGGCTCCAACTCGGCCATGAGTAATATGAATTAATGCGTTGTGAATACAATATTCCAGTGCTCTACTTGTATTCAAGCGTGTATGGTCTCACTAAAAATAAGCCGGTGGCACCAAACCATGCAGAACTGGTGATATAATAGAAATTCGGAAATAGAATAGCGCCCGAAGAGTTGTGGCAGCAAACAGTGCCGCCCAAAGTGGAAGTCACCAGATTGTTTGAAATTCACTGCTGTCGTCGCGATTACCAGAAACTAACCACCCCACAGCCGGTGATAGAAAACAGAGCATGTGTGTCATCTTTTTGTCCAGCAAAAAAAGCATCATTCAAAACATTATGTCAATTTCCAGTAACTACACCTATCAAAGGAAAAAATATTGAAGAGAGGCAGAGGAAAGTCATAATAATAAAATCAATCAATTATGGTGCAATCCGGAGGGGCATATGAAAAAATGACACAATATGGCTTTCTCTGATTCAGACTGTCATCACCACTGTAGATTCATCTTTGAAAGGTGTTGGCGTCAGCTTCCTTTTTTCAAACTTTACAATCGCTTTTCACACCCTAGTTTCGTTTCCAGGAGGTTATTCTAGCTTCGATTCTCCATCCATCATCTCGATGCCAGCAATGCAGCCTCCCCGGAGCAGATGAAGACAGAGAAGAATATGAAGATGCATTAATAATGGATAGCTCCCTCATGTAGGGCCCTCCAACATTCCATATCAGAATACCATTAAACAAACCCCTGAAAATCGAACTATCATCCCTCCCTCCTTTGTCATATTTCTAATCGGGGTTGGGTAGTATTAAATGTCTCCGATCGATAATATTCAAGTTATTACTCGTGACGGATGCACCCTTCCTAGAATTGGGAAGCTATCACCTCAAAATCAATCGATCACCCCCACCGCCCTCTGCTATTAATCAATTGGTTGAGGCTGGTATAATTGCAAAGTGACCAGGAGATCGCTTACATCGGTGTTATTTTGGATGGTCCAATGGCCGATAAAGTGGCCAAACACCTTAATCGGGGGAGAGATTCCATGCGTAATAACACAAATCAGATCCAATGGCATTTGAAAAAGAAAACGTGGCCGTCTTCGACTATTGGCAAATGCCGGATGATCAACTCGAATTTCTTCGGTTGTATTTTGTTGCCAACCGATGAATCAACGAATAACGGAGGGCGACCGCTTCGATTCACCCAGTCTTGTGGGCCTACACGAATCCGAGTGAAATTAGGGAAAATCTTCCATTGGCTACGGCTTTGAGGACGGAATACTATGCGCTAGTCATTAGCCTTATTGACGAAATGAGAAAATCGTTTGAAAATGTGGAATTGTATTTAGTGAATGTCTGGAATGGGAGACACGATACTTTCCCATCAGAAGATAGTATTATTAGCGTGGCCAATGCCAACATTTCTAAAATGGCTAATTCTCATTGAAGAGGAACTTCGATGAAGTTATTGCGAAGCAACTTTGCCAATTGGGCGCCACTATTTCAACCATGGACTGTCTACATATCAAGACGAAAAGGCCTCCGATACTAAATCTATATATTATCATAGCGACTATAATATAAAGTCTGTTGCTCATCAACCTCTGCATGTTCCTTTAAAAGCAATAATCGATGAAAAATAGTCTTAACACAAAAAGTTAGACTCTTGCGTTGGCAGTAGGGTGAGATATATTGTTGTCACTACAATAACCACATCTGGGAAAAAACAATTCCGCCTATTCCTCATTCCATGAATGCTTGTGATACCTGACCCGACCTCATAGGTCCCTGATGGACTTCCTTGGCATTTCTTTGATGCGTTTCATGTTTGCTTCCTCAACTGACCCTTTTTAAAATAAACTAACTGTCAGCGCACTTTCCCAAAAGAATATCACCGCGTCCTGTACCGCGAGCTCATTGCTCTGATTTTCCCTTGTGGATAAGATGTTTCGATTCTAAATTCAAATCTCACTACTGTTCTTCGGCAGCAGGTTGTCAGACACAAGCATAGTAAATCTGGCAAGCGATCACAGTAGTTATACTGCTTCATGGAAACATTCCGAGCAATGTAACGTTTGAAAAAAAAACAAGATACCAATGAAATTGTGATGACATTGCCAATGTGAATGACCTAAGGCTAGGGCTAATACTATGGAGGATGGATAATCATGCTTTTAATTCTTATGCAGGCTTAAACGAACATCGGTAGATTACTGTCACAACAGGAGCTCAGGCCTGTCGCAATCCATTCAAAGGAGTATGGCCATTATAACTTCATTTTCAGGGGCTCAGCCGACCGTCGGCTCAACACCACAAAGAAGGTATTGCGGCACTTTAAACCAGGTCCTCGATGGTGACATAGATTGCTAAGGCTGAATGTTCCGGCAGGCTGGCAGGCAATCAAGGACCCAGCGTAAATTATACCAAGTAATGAAACAAGGCATTTATTCTAGCGCTACCTTTCCCCTATAGCTGTTGAGGACTACCAATGTGAACGATTAATCCAATAGCGCATAAATTTATATTAGGCTCTCCCTACTTCACTTATGGGTTCTTAGCGACGAAATTGGAGCTCACCGCTCTTAACAAAAGGCAGTGAAATCATATTCACGTACGAGGTGAGGAGGGAACCTTGCTCTCGCGGTCTGCCTTCTGAAAAACTAACAAGACAAAAGATAAGAGCTGTGGTAGGAATAGTAAACATGTCGTGGTAACACATTGTAAAGTCTGCTTCAAGACGAGCGATTTCTGACACCTCATTGTATATTTACAGAGGACCTTATCTCAAAGAGCTCGCCAACGGTGGGCCTACTGTGACACCTACAATTTCCAAGATGATGTGAAGGCATATTTTAATGTCTAATTCCCAGACCATATCCTTTGGGTCTAAATGTCAAGCCCTTTTCCAATTTGTTAAATGAGATATCAGGCACAATATCCGGCCCGGTGTTCCTTCCATTTCAAATGATTATAACCATTGATTTGATCAGCGAATCTCAATTAGCTTCGAAACAGTGTCCGTATAAAACATGGTCGAAGCAATAGGAATAGGAATAGAACTACCTGACCAGGAACCGGTGAATAGCCCTCTTCCATATTTGTTAAATAATTTATACAGAAAGGCAAAACATATTGCTTATAGACCAGTTTAGTTTAGTTTAAGCTATATTTATTCAGTGAAAAGCATTACAACGCATTGCCATTGGAATTAATATGGGTATATAACCCCCAAACCGGTTGGTGATTGCTATATAAAGTTCTTGTATTTGAAGCTTTTCATTCAGGAACAATATTACATCATTACATCATAGCTTTTCTTTTTAAAAAAGGACCAAGATTTGCATTCCATTGGTATTCAAAAACACTAAATGGAGCACTCAAAAAGTGAAAATGCTATAATGTTTCAGATGTTTAGTTCATGAACACGTCCGTTATAGTGGAAGGGGAGTTATTGCGAAATTCCCTTCTCCCAAATCCAGAATCCGTGGGCCTACATGAGTTATTCAGGAAAAAAATGCCTATTTGTACAAGCCCTGCCTTTGGTGAACAGCCGCACTATTATTCTTGGGAGCTTGGGAATGAACGCAAAGCACTATAGATCCTGAAAAACTTTTTTGCAGAATAGTTTTTCGTTTGGCTCATGGACGGCGAAACACACGCTAGCCTTCCGATCAGCGATGCGGAAGTTTATGGTCCCAAGGCTTCCCATACAGGTTGCAATTTATTGACTCGAGAGGCCGACTTCCGATCCAAGTCAGATTAGAATTTGTCGAATAAGTCATACAAGAACGTCACATTCCTCAATTATCCACTTTCCGTCCTATGGAGACGTGTGTTTCTCCACACTGGGTCTGGAATATTGGTCTTACTTACAGTTGCTCCAAACTAACCTGAACATTAGTCCGATAAAAACATTTTGCAACGTGTCTATGAAACGCCATGGAAAGCATTACCAAGAGAGCGATTTTTCTTATTGTTTAATTTTAGATCAGTCAGAATTTAGAAGGCTATGACTGGTAAAATACATTTGGTGAGCTGCTTCTTAAATTCAGGCGTGATTTAATCACAATAAATTGTTGGATGACCTCCAATTGATCGTTAAAGGGACGCAACAAATGGCTCATTGGGCGATTACGGCTACGGAGCGTGTCTAATTCCTAAAATGGGCACTCGCAGAATGAAGTCGTCTCCCCTTTCCAGTTATCTCTCTTTATTATAAAGATCTAAATTACCCTCTCCAGTCGGGGGCTTCAGTAGAGCTCTCTGACTGTAGTAGATGATAGACCTTTCAGGTATTTATAAGACGGCCTTCTCATCAGTATCATCCTTTCTGTTTACTCTTAAATCTATGGCGGCATGATATTTGTTCGTGTTGCCATGGATCATGGCAGCTAGCTGCCCTCAATGTACTTAAAATCAGTATCGGATGAGACTCTGTTGCTACATGGCTGTCAATGGATTGACACCGTCGTGGCCCTCGGCCTTATTCACCTTACTGAAAGTTGCTGATTGGAAGCAGGAGGTGCCCCAAGTCGTGATTGCAGATTCAATATGTCCGGAGGCTCTTTCCAACATTGGTGACGCATTACAAGTCCTGCAACTTCATAGGAGCCCCTCGTTTTGTAGACAAAAATAGACTCCCGGGGAAGTGGCGAGAACAGACGCTGATTTGGCAATCACCAGGTTGATTGTGCGCATAATTGATCATCAGTCATCCATCAGTCTCTGTTATTTGATTTATGACTACAAGGAGGGCTACCTACAGTCTTCGCTCTTTGAAGCGAAAACCAAAAGAACTCAAAATGTACGTCTAAAGTTTACTGCGCTTAATTCCAGCAACGATTCTGATCATACACAACGAAAACATGGATTTTGTCAGTGATCACTGCAGTGAGACAGGCGAACAGTCATTCCCTATATCTGTAGCACATCATCAGGGATAATTCAATTATGGGTATTAGTGGGCAAAGACTGGTTAACAGGTGGGGTTTATAGCTATTTCGGCATCAATACCCGTTCAATACATAATCCCCGCCTGAGCTTTGCTGATAGGTCAGTATAACTCAAATGTTGGGAGCTAGCTGCATGGTATATATGATACTGATGTATCGTGCCTATCCCATTCTACGACACACAATAATATGGATAAGCCAATGATCCGCACTGAGCTAGGTCGATGCAACAGACAACCAATAAAGTCCTTACTGTCTGGTCACATGACAGCCCTCTTCCGATGCCCTCTGGCCTACATACAGACCAAAGGCACCAATTAAGGGGAGGGCTGATTGGCTCAGGAGCCGTACCCTAATGCAGGACAGAGTTCAAGGCAGGGAAGTGAGAGGACTACTCCATTTTCATCGGAAAGGGCAAAGGAAGAAGGCCATGGAAGGGCATGGCTTCATTACACAGCTCAGAGATATCTTAGAATACAAAGGGATCCTGGCGCTTAATAAATTCCCAAGGTCGACGTGATCCGTGAAGCTTAGAGGAACATACCATACTTCTACTGCTGGAGACATATTACGTCCCCGTCTTGATGCCTGCCATCTCACTGTAAAAAGAACATTCCATAAGCCCACGCCTCACATCGCCCCTGGAATCTAGACAGCTCTATGATGTTCTAAACCGAATGAAATAATTTCCTTTTCTGTACTTCATGATAGTATTCCAGGTGGTAAAGGTTTCAGACCATAAGAACCAAATTATCCTGAGAATCATTAGAGCATGTTGTACACAATAAGAAGCATTTAGAAATGTAATTGCGACCTTTATGTGACAATGATTGTCAGCCTACAGGGTGATTGTATATCTATATAATATTTAATATTTATTATATATATATTATATAGTATATATTATATAATATATATATATATCGGAGATATATATTACCCATGATCAAGTCCACGCCTAACAGGGCCAGGCTGAGACCGACCTTATAAGCCCTTGAAAAATTACTTGGAAGCGTATAGGAGGACAGTGAAAATATGCCCCTGAGAGCCATTCTCATATCGCCTACCCCCTTTGCCTTAGCGATAAGTTACCTACATCTGAGCAATGATTGGATTGACCTTTCAACTCGAGCTCGAGTACCCCCTTCTAGATACATGAAGCCGATGCACTAGAGATCCTTGCTCGCTCTAGAGTAGAGTTAATTTATTATACTCGAAGATCTTCTCCGACAGAGTGCTCCATGCCACATGTGACCATGAGATAAGGAGGTGGCTCCTCAAGATGTGTCCATGGACCATACCAACAGTAACCTCCCTCTCTTGAGCATTTGACCCCAGTGTTTAAACATTGACTCATCAAATAGAGAACCACCTTCATCTTTTGAAAGGGATTTTATATCAATATTAATGTGCCACCGAGGAGGTCATATTATATTGATCGCTCACCAGACAGATAAGCCCTTTCCTTAAGACACTAAAGGGACAATAGACGTGATCAGATCCAAATGTCTTTGTCATGGCATATCACAGAGATATGGATATTCATGTTATTTTGTTTAATGATATATATCTTCCTTTTGACAAAGGCTTAAAACTTTCAATTCTAGTTCTGCGAAAGGCATGTTGTCACTTATTCCATTTCATTCAACTCTCATAAACCCATTCTCAGCCAATTTTACAATCGTAAATTGGTGTCAATCTACTTCTCAATTAGAAGAATGCGTTGTTATATTACTTTTGAAAATATTTCAAAATAAGGGCTCTCAATTTATAATACGCATGGACGTCTAAGAGTTAGAAGTGGTGCCACTTAGAATTCCATGCAGTGGAATATTTCATACGTTTTATTTCAGAACGTCTTCACAAGAGATCTCCACCCTTTTTAGCTTGGTCTACAAAATTTTACACTGATAGGGTAAAACAATAAATGTTTAAAATTTAAAATTCCAACATTGTCATCGTCTAGTCGCTAGGTTTCTTCTGGTAGTATGCATAATATCTGCTTTATTTACCGTACTAATGCCAAATCATAAACCAGTGAGAATAATTATTATTTTATTATTCTAAATACCAATTACTCGACGTCTCATTATTACGCAGCCTATCCCAATACAACGTTTTTAGATTTTTCTCGAGAGGCACAATACCATTTACATTCCAAATAGAAGCGAGTAAATTGTTCCATTGTTCCACTCTTATAATAGACGCTTTTCTTCATTTTCTCACTCCTCGGTATAAAGTGTTGAACAAACAACCATCTGCTGATCTCAATTTAATTTCCCCTCGCAATATTTTACCTCATTAAATGTTTGTATTCAATTAGAAACATTCCAATGCCGTTCTCCTTTGTAACCAATCCAATAAATGATCAATCCTACCTCGCGATGATTATTATGGGGACTACCAATACGTGCTATTGTTTCCTCAGTAGGATACAGACCCTCAAATTTGCGAAAGCGAACAAGAAGGAAAAAAATCAATTTATCTTTTAAAAGTCTGTTATGAATCAGCACTCTATTATCAATAACCGGTATGAGGTCTGGAGTGAATATCAAAAAATAGTTTCCCTAGTATTTTTATGGAAAGAATTAGTACACGTATGGTATATTTCCAATTCAACTGCGGGCCTAGATTCTAGTCTGAGCTATTTTACTGCACGAAATTGCCCCTTCGATCCTAGGTTATTGTGGCTTTTCATCGGTCTATACTTCCACCTTGTTTTTTTCCATTTGCTTCTCTTGGTCTTTTTACTTGTAAAGCATTAATAATTCCACACCTTTAATCCTAAGAGTTGTTGTTGAGCTGGTCCTGTAGGTGTAGAGGGGTGGCGAGCTCCTTCCTACAAGGTTCACTGGCTTATTTGTTGGTTAAGACCTGCATTTAAAAAAGTTAAAGTAGCCAGAGGGGAGGTGGTTAAAGTTGCACCTCCATATTATGAAATTTTATTGGTTTATCTTCCGCCTTGTTTTTTTCCTTTCTTTTTACTTTGAAAGCATAAATCATTTTACTGCATGAAATTGCCCCTTTAATCCTAGGAGATTGTGACTATCAGTCTAAACTTCCACCTTGTTTTTCATTTGTTTTCCTTTCTTTTTACATCGAGAGCATAAATCATTTTACTGCATGAAATTGCCCCTTCCATCCTAGGAGATTGTGACTATCGGTCTAAGCTTCCACCTTGCTTTTTCATTTGTTTCCCTTTCTTTTTACACCGAGAGCATAAATCATTTTACTGCATGAAATTAACCCTTCCATCCTAGGAGATTGTGACTATCAGTCTAAACTTCCACCTGGCTTTTTCGTTTGTTTCCCTTTTTTTTTTCTTTTTTTTTTTTTTACATCGAGAGCATAAATTATTCCACTGCATGAAATTGACCCTACTATCCGAGCAGATTGTGACTATCCCTTGGTTTGATTTGATTTGATTTTTTTTTTTAACAAATTTTATTGGATCCATTTTCATACAATGATAATTCCATGGTAGTCCAGAAAACATATAATGTTATCTGGATTTGGAAATATTTTATTCAGGACAATGAACATTTTCATACGCAGGTGCGAATATTCTCAGAGCAGCCTGAACTACAAAATAATTTTTAACGATAGAGAATTTAAATACAATACAAATACTATCTAGCATTTATAATGTGATAAATCAAATTTTCAGTTTGATGATACAAGAAGTATTAATTATTAATATGTTGGATTACACAGATACAGCAATTATGTAATAGTCGAATTAAAATAAATCTCACAGCCCAGTCATTCACAAATACTACAATAGGATATTAGGATATTTTGGGAGCAAGGTAAAACATATACCACCACCGACGCCGTGCACATTCACATAATCCATTCTTAATACATCGTGGGTCGGTTGTTTAACTTCAACAATGTTTTTCTATTTGCTTTTCCTTTCCTATTACTTGTTCCTATTTTACTGCATGAAATTGACCCTTTGATGCTAGGAGATTGTGATTATTCATCGTTCTTCACATTGCTTTTCCATTTGTTTTTTCTTTCTTTTTACTTTGAAAGCTTACATTATTTTACTGCACGAAATTGCGCCTTCAATCCTAGGAGATTGTGATTAATTACCGGCCTAAACTTCCACCTTGTTTTTTCATTTGCTTTTCCTTTCCTATTACTTCCAAGCAAATTTAATTCATCTAGGGAAATACCGTACATCATATCTATTTACCTTTTTAATTATACTTATAGATGAGGGCCCTGTTAAAACGCAGAATCAATTCCATTAAAGATAGAGTAAAGATGAAGCTTCAATGCACAATGATATTAGTCCTCTACCACATAGGAATTCATGGCATAAATAGTCCTCGAATCCATTTTAGACAAGCTAATATCAATACTCGTTTGTGTGCTTAGTAGAATTGCAAAGCTCTGGGAGAACTATTTCCTCCGTGACAACAGCATCCTCGTTCTGGAACTCTGTTACCCTCCACGACATGATAATACTCATCTAAAACAACTATACTATGGCACTCTCTAATCTTGGTATTAACCAAATGTAGGGTTGGGGACCACAATATTGGGGGCGGCTAATTTACGAGTCTTAAAATTGATACCCTCCACGCCACGATAGGATAATGTCACGGATCGTGTTCCAGGCCGTTCTGGCTTGCGTTAGCGCCAATATATTCTCACATGTACACTGCCTGTCTTTTGCTATCTATATCTAATTATGGGAAACGTCCTTTCTCTTTTCAGCTGTGCAGGAGTACTGCCAGTGGGAGACCTTTAATGCCACGTGTGCTGACGATGAAGTGATTTTGATGAAGTCCGCTCGTTACGGCCGGATGCAATTGGGCCGTTGTGTTAGCAAGAATTATGGTTACGTGAGTTGTAGCAAGGATATGCTTAGCCATTTGGATACCATGTGCTCTGGACGTAGAACCTGTAAATTTGCTGTGCCCACGGAGTATATGAGGCAGTTGAAGCCGTGCCCTAAGGATTTTTCTTCATACTTGGATTCCAGTTACGTGTGTACGAAAGGTAAGTCTTGTCAATCCTTATGTCTGTCTCTAAGAAGAATCATCATTAGGGAAACGATGCAGGCTGACATTAGACCATGTCAAAAAGTATATCTACGCCCTTTCATGAAAGCAACTTTAACGTAAAAGGGAGGAAGGAAGGTCAGTCCCGATGTCCCGTTACCCTTGTAAATACCCTTAAATCCCTTATACGTGACAGACTGGATACCCAGATTAAGAGCATTCATGGAAGTAAGTAAGCAGAGGAAAAGGTTATTTGGCGAGGCCTTCACTTACTGCTATTGGTCAACTCGATTACAAATCTAAGTAGGTAAACGGAAAGACCCTCCACGAAAAAACTTCGAAGAGCTTTTAGCAGGGAAAACAAGAATCTTTCAACAGTTATAGTATACACATTGGAATCGTATTTAATATTGAAACGGTCCCTTAATCAAATCGTATGGAATTTTTATGACAACAATCACCCGTTAATGCGATGACTGCAGATTTTATATATATTTTGATTGTGATAAAGGGGGTGGTCCAGCGACATAACGTTATCCCATTGGTGACTCATTTGGAATTTTTATAGTCAAATTACTGCAAGCATAGCGTGCGGGCATATCGTGTGATGGGGCCATGTAGGAGGTTCGTGGGCTTATTTTATCCCCCCAGAGTAATATTCGTGAGCTCATATATGGGTTTGCGGGGCCATATTGTCAGGATAGCTTCTGTTCTTGGCTAGGCTATCACCTAGAGCAGCACTCCCAACAGCAGTAAATATATACGTGTTGTTTCATCATTGATATTACTAAAGGGGACGCGTACTCTGGTAGCCGTTTTACTAAAGACTCGCTTTTTATAATCCATTATGCCAATGGATTTATTCCCACGTGCTCGGGCTCACAATATGGTTTCCAACATTTCTCTCCGTTCGTGCATGCCAGGTCTACATATTGATGCATTCTTTCCCTCACCCCAAAGAAACATACCATGATTTATGGGCTTGCAGTCCAGGAATTAATCTTTGTAGGTCACATGGTCGGAGGCTACAAAGTAGTTTTATGAGAGGGCAATCCTATAAATACGAGGCTCTAGTCTAGTTTGACTGCCCAAGTACATGCTTGATAAAAATGCCCCACGATTAGTTCATTTTCTAGTTTGCTTGTTTATTTATGCCATGTCAAATATGTCCGTTTCTGTAAACAAATTTATCGTGTTCAAATGCTAGTACGAGGTCTATTCTCCCGGCCTTAGAACAACACAACAATTGGACACTACTAAGGAACTTATGTTACAGCTTTTACATTGGTTCAATGTAATTTACTTTCATGGTTTAGTCCTTTGATGTTAGCTAGCAGACTGTGTATTTCACACTTTTAATCATGAACAAGACAGATAGGATTCATTGTTTGCTAAGGCATAAATATGTATTCTTGATGTAATATTGCATATGCCATGACTGCTGGAGGTAGTGATTCATTATAGAATTGTATTGAAACGGATTCTTACGAAAAAGCGCCCACTTAAAAATGGAATTGACATTCATGTCAGACCTTTGGTCATATTTGAACTCCTAAATCTGTAATTAACAAGCCGAGCATCCAATCATATAACTCCGAGATGAGTATGGATCTATATATCCTGGTGAAATAGAGCAAATATAATCGCATATCCGCATTATATTTCGGTTTGAAATGATCAATTCATAAATATTTCCTGTCCCTGGCAGTAGGGATGAGATTATCGGTGGCTATAGATGCACAGAATGGCCTGTTAAATATGATAAAATATGATACATAGAGCTTCATCCGTTTTCATTAAACAAGAATCATGTTCAACCAATACCCCTAACAGGAGCAATGCTGTAACAACAGGGAATATCTAATATTCTACTAGAAACGAACCATGAGAAACGACATTGGTAGAGATAATTTCGTACCTATAAAATATTCTTCTCCCGTCTGTCAGTTTATTTAGAAAAGAAATGCGACAAGAATAAATTAAACAAATATAGACATCAGTAAATGTATGTGTGCTTCTAATGCATTTTATTCCCCTTCCTCTGACAATGAATAAGCCTGATTTAAATGACTGTAAAACGATTCAGACGCTGATGCCGTCTCAGTCAGAGCTTGATTTAATCAATTCTCTTGGACAAAAAACCCAATGAATGGCGCAAAACTGAAACAAACGTTAATTTTGATTTAACCGCAAATGATAAATTCGTTTTTTATCAGATGCAAGCATTGATAGAATTAAAGATTATTCTTGTGGAAATTTTATCTACCCAAAGAGACAAAGTAATCATTCAGAATACCGAACTAGGCCAATCAAACCAGGGGTGTTTCCCCCTGAATATTCAACATGATGTGAAATCGATCTAACATGAAATTCCTCAGCCATCTTCTGCTTAGAACTAAAGGAGGGACAGCTGGTAAGGGGGTAATTTAGTACAATCGGATGATGAAATAAAAATTGTAATGGTTGCATTTAGTCGGAGAAATTGATTCTGGAATGAGCGGAATTGATCCGGAACAATACCCTCGGGTATGCTGAGCTAATAGGGAAGCAGGCATGGTTAGAAGATACGCAATAAAATGCCTCAAAATTACAAGTATGACCAAGAATGTGTTCAACAGCGAGGAAAGCAATAGCGCGTTAACAAATCCTAAACTTGAGAGTTTGATTTCACTGCGATTTTGACCTCAAATTACATATGATATCGATGACTACTGTACGGGCTGTTTGTGTTTTATAGGACATGGCTTATGTTTCTTATATTGCGCCATAGATTTCTTTTTATGTTCTCATAATACGAAATCCATATTGTTGCCCAAAGCAATATCGAGAATATTGTAAAGTTATATGCATGCTATCCAAATCAACACATGTACATACACTATATATTATGCGTCCATATTTCATTTGAATTCTACAAAAATTAAATAATCAGGTCGCAACTAACGCCACAATTCTCGAGCTAATAGTGCTTGCCTTTACCTGGTCAGAAAAAAGGAACATTATTACTGCGAGTAACGCGGGAAAACCTACCTATAAACAATGTGTAACTTAGTCGACAGCATGTAAGGCTAGTGGTCTATGTAAAGGTCATGAACTCCATTAGTCTGATGCAGCTTTGGGCGTTTTAGTGCATCTCTGAATAAGGCCACCTAAATATGACTCTCACTAAATTTTAAATGTTAATGGCCTGAAAGATGGTCCCGTTAGGGTTAGAGAAGTTGTATAATGGTGTTCGGGTGTGTTAGTTAAGCGTCATGACCATGACTTAATAGTACTTAAGTTGTGCATCTGAGTCCCGTCTTGGAAGTAATTAGTAGTTTTATGCCATTGTGTCTGGCATCATTAACATACCCTGAGCTGATAGGTATATATATAAGGATAGCGTTATTTAGTTCAGTCGTTTTTAAGTAATGTCAATATACTCTATATCTCTACATGTTGTCGATGAAACTTGAGGGTTGTCTTCAGGATATGTGGATTGAATACTAGGAGACATTTGGAGTGCTCGGAGGAGCGAGGCTATATAGACCAGGGAAAGTAAATAATAGATACATGACTTAGTGTTCGCATCATTACCAGTCGGGCGTGGATAATAAATGAATACTGCCGATTCGTACCCTATGAATAATACACAGACACTGGGGTCTTGCTTTGGGACAGAGGTTAGCGTTAGCCCATGTACAGTATAGCTATAGATAGTAACAGTTAGTGACACCTAAACGTCCACAGATGCTACATCAATATTCGGAAATACTTTACAGCAATAATCATCATAATCTTTAACATGATGTCATGCGAGTCCGCGCGTGCTTATAATTGAACATTACTGTGCAATAATCATTGTAGAAAGGGTTATGAGGGAATAGATGTATTGCCATTTTTCTATAGATAGGGTACTGGATAGAAAAGATACACCCATCTAGCCATTGTTACGACTCTATTACCATAAGCCAGAAGGGAATCTCAATGTAATGATGGCCAAAACGCGACGCTTCTACAAGGAGTAGGTAAATACAGGACAAAGCAATAAAAGAGACGTAATTGATCCCAGACTAGAAGGGATTAACATTAAGAGGGGGAATTTGCGATGATTGAAGGGAAATGTCGGAAGGGATTATCTCACCGTAGTCTCAAGAGCTTAGTGGATCAGCCAATTAACAGATTATCCTTAGTAGGGTAAGTAGGGATGAAGCGGCAAGGGATTGAGATCAACAGAAGCTTGAGACTAAATAAAAGAATGTGAGTTCCATTCGAGGGAAACTTTTTGTATAGGGTATAAAATACTCCTCGGGGTTATCGCTGGCGTCTGTATAAAATAGAATGAGAAAATAAACTCCTTAATGTTCTTCTCCATATATAATTTATTTCAACAGCTGGAATACGACTGTGTACGCTCGGAAAAATAAATAAATCTGATTGCGTTGTCATACAAGTACTCTCGTCTTATCTTGTTCATATTAAGTAGGTTCACAGTACAAGTTTCTGTTAGATGACTCTGACATAATACACAACATGATTAATTTGGGGGGGGGGGGAAGGCCACATTGCACAATGAATTAGAAGATTGACTTATAAATTAAATATGGATGACTGAGATAAATCATGCCACATTGGATATATATATGTAAACGCATCGCTACATTTATATTACAGACCTTAGGTCAATAATGCAGATATCTGTTAATGTTCTATTGAGAGAATAGGTCGATAAAAGAAGACATGAGAGCTCAACGAAACGAAACGGAATGAGAAACATTTTGCGCAAGCTTTAATGGGTGCACGCCCCGCTAACCCTCCCTCCCAGTAGACCAATAGGCTAGCTCCATCGACGCCATTTTGAATTTGATCGACACTAAATTGTGAGAACTGCTGCCCTCGTTTAAAGGCAGGCTGTTACTCTGTTAAACTCCTTTGGATCTCGGAAAAATGCTTAATAAGTATGCCGTCCCAAGTTTACTTAAATTCTCTAAAATCCTGTTGAGGGTAAAATGTGTTGAGGGTAAATTAACGTTGTAAAGTAAATAGCCTTATAAAGCAGCTCTGCAAAAACCCAATATAAGATATTGTCAATAGCTTCCAACTTGACTATATTATATATGGATGAACGCAAGTGAAAACATATTAGTTTGCGCTTATAAATGGTTGCACTTGGACTATCAATAATCATTATTCACACTTTACCATATTTCCCAGACTGTAAGCTACTGATGTAGGTAAATGGTCTCACGTCTATTGTCTTTGGGTAAGAGATTAGTGATATATCGGCTGCCTCTGCAAGCCAATTTTAATTAGAGAGAAAATTTCCTCCATAGAATTTCCTTGAGAATCCTCTTCAATACATATTAGGTGTGATGTGTATGTATGGTTGGAGTTAATCGACTTTAGCTAGCCTGCTTTACTAGTTTGCCCTTTACTGGTGACAAGGCGGTCCTCTAACTCTGAAAATTCCAACCTTTTGCTCGGAAAGAGACATGGGGAAATTTACGCAAATTAGAACCGTGCCGTGCGGGCAAGGTTTAAGGAGGAGAGGGCCTTTTTGAAAGACCTTGGCTGCGAATTACGTAGAAACTAGATCGACAATCGAATATATGTGATTTTTGTACCGTTCGCTATATATATGACACCTTATATCTATATTATTAAGGATTTGAAAATAATAGTTCTTGATCAAAAGAAATACGCCCATAATGTCGTTGCTCTTCCAGTATATAGTAAAGTAGGCTATAAACATTGAAGTCGACGAGAGGTGAACTAATCCATATTGACTCGATTTATTATGTTTTATACTAATGCCGAGTTTGATCGGTCACATTCCACTGAGTAGAGGAAGCAAATGTCTTTCAGAGCATCCAGGGTGGGCCCTTTATTATTCCTGTTTCTCTGACCTTTGGTTACACAATACATCGGGTTCGAGCAACTGTGAATGACCAATGAACCTTTCATGCTGGTCAAGTGTATGGAAAAACTCCTTTCCTCAGAAGATAGCTTTGTTCGGGAGAATTGAAATGTCAGTTGGATATAAATTGTGGATCCAGTGAGCTAAACATGGCTATATCTATTCTGAATGGGAAAACACATATCTATCCACAATATGTTAGCCTCATATTAAAGAGAACCGTCCGCCGTTCCCTCACGCACCATTGACCTTCTGACCAAAGATGAAAATCCCATCCTTGACGGCTAAGTGACCCATAACATAAGCCATTACTTTGCCAGCTTGGCGTTTGGAAGTCTGAACTGCGGAGCCAAATCCCTGGTCGAATCTTTAGCAAACACGGAAAATACATGCAGACCTAGCATCTAGACCATGAGGCAATGTATAAAGGTCTCTATATTGTGCACCGAATATGTTACACCAGAGGCTATTCATAGTTCCAATGTTTCCTGCTCTTTCACATGACTTGCCAATCTTAATCCGAGACAATGCCTCTGATGTCCTTCGGGGATCGCACAACCAGCATGGCTGATGAATGTCATATCAAGCAATATTCTCTCTCGTGTAGGCAGAATTCCCCATAATTTACCATTCGATGCATGGAAGGATTATTTCTGCGACAAAAGATTCTCATTTTTATACAATCCAAAAACGAGAAAGGACATTTGCCTTAATATGGCCTTACCGCTAAACTATCATTAAATACTGCTCAAAGGGCATTTCACTGTTTCTAAGACGAATTGCTTACGTCGCCCCGACACGTTTCTTATAACATTGGGGGAGGTCCCTGGGAACTTTAACACGCAGCGCGCGGGCGTAAATGTATTCCCAACATTTATTCAATCACCATTCAAAAAAAAACTTGCTCCTTCTGGAATCGTGGAGCGACACAAATACGGCACAAGCACGCTTGGATTTCTGCCTGCAATGTGGAATCAATGTAAGATATCAACGTTGTCCAAATATTGTTCGTTTCCCTCGGGAAGACGTTCCCTCTATCTTTTTGGCATTCTCCATCTCTATTTCTCTTGCTATCTCTTAACCTTCACTCCCTTAGCCTTTATTTCAGTACCTTTTGGCCTCCACCTCCCCTTCTCCAAATTGGATTCCAGAGATGTAGGTGCAGAGGCCTACTAGGTGGGGGGAGGGAGCGTCCCAGAGCTGTGGGGCTATGGAGGGATTTGCCCCCTACCCCAGGCTGACTGTGGAAAATGAATGCGGTTTGGGGTCCACAGCCCATCCTCCCTCACATGAGTTACTGCCTGCAAGAAATCATTACTCCCACGGGTGACGTATAGAAAATGGATCATCGCGAGCTTGTCCGAATCTTTGTGAATATGCTTCCTCCAGCCCTTGAAGTACCCCACCTTCTAAATGACTAGGATTATGACAACTCAATAAGGCGTGATAATCGATAGAGGCTATGCAGTATCTCTATTTTACAAATTATTGAGAATTTCCACGGATTTAGACATACTGTTCTGCTATATTTTGATATACATTACAGATACAGATATTGGATGAAGGTTTCTTAAAGCGAGAAAAGATGGCGATGAGGTCATTTCTGTCTATAACTTCCCATTGCGACTATATATGAAGCCATGTGAGTGGGGATAAAATTACAGTATCAGGTGCAGAAAGAAATCAAGAGTTCTTGATATAAACATGGGAGTCCCTATTGAATAGCGAAAGAGGGCAAAGTGGGGTTGTCGTTCACTAGCTTTTAGCCAGTTTTGCGGTCTTCCATTTAGCTGTTTGCGTGTATCAGTCATGTCCTTACACAGGCAACTGTAGACCTTCTAGTTGTGAAGGGCCAGCGTTGGCCTTTCCTTTTAGGAGAATCCCCTTCGTTTGTGTACCAAGGGAGGGAATCCAAGACTCTCTATGCCCTCGGGAGGCGGTGAATAAATCGCTATTCACTCCTCCATTACTGGCTTTCTCAAAAGGAATGTGTGCATCCAATATGCCCGAGCTTTGTTTTTTATCTGAAGCCGATGTCAATGGTTCTAATCTGACGCTCAATACCTTTCTGCTTTTTTTCAGTTGAAATACCCGAAGGTGTGACACAACCTTGTGAACAAGGAACGGGAGTGCGGGAGTTGAATGTCAGCGCAACTTCCGGATATCTCTCGAGTCTTGTTGCAGCCGAGGACGGCTTCGGCTCCGACGCTTGCCCCTGGACTATACGAGTGGATCAGGGCCAGCGAGTCAACATTACTTTGTTGGATTTCTCTATCGGTGAGGAGTTACACGGCAATGATATCAATGCCAAAAGGCCAACCAGAACATTTTGCCATAAGTATGCCATTATTAGGGAAAAGGTGGCCATCCGAGAGACAGTGGTTTGTGGTGGAGACAGACGCGAGGAAAATGTTTATATCTCTACTCAGAATTCGGTTGAAATACAATTGATGAGGTATAATACGAAGAAAGAGGTGAATTTTCTGCTAAAATTTCAAGGTAGGTACAGCTCTTTATAGCCTAACAGTACTATATTTAACCTAATACAAAAATGAATTTAGTTAAATATTAAAATGCATTCAGTTGGTATCTACCTCCATCTACGTGTTTCCATAATAACTGCACTAGTAGGTCTTTGCCATACTATTATATCCAGACTATCAAATAGTATCTAGCCTATATGAACGGAAGAAGATTAAAAAATGAGAGTAGTTGCTGGATATGTAATGCAACTATGATAAGCCCTATTATAAATTACGAAATAATTCCATAATTATAAGTCCAGACTTCCCACGTAGCCCTACAGAACTGTGCTACAAATTGGACATGAGATGGTCCATTCCCTGGTATTTATTTCTTCCAGAAACTGCCTAGTCCACTCGCGGTAAACTTAGCTTCTTCAAAAGGTAGCTCACTTAAGGCAGGGTTGTAGGTAATCGGAATACCACCGCCTTACATGTCCTCTGCCACTAAAACACAGGTGGGCTGGCATAGGGGAGACGTTCAGACACGGCACTCGATCAGCTTAGATATTCATAGCTGACCAATTGGAAAAGCTTGGGCTATAATTTCCTCCACCTTTCGTCAAATAAGCCTTCAGGCAGCAAGGAAGTGGGGCGGGAAGAAAATGTGTTTTCTGGCAAACCACACCCTCCAGACCTTCTCCATCCCAGGCTCAAACTGGGCGAGGCAATTCGCCGATGTCCGGCTGTCAAAGCGAATCCATTTCATCCTACGCCTCTCTTCGGCCTGCAAATCCTGTGCCTGCACATCCAACATTAAACTTGATTTACTCACCCTTTAAGTCGCACGAGTCAAACATTATCCCATTGGAAGTATAAAGCCACAATTTATCACTCATGCTGGATTCTGGATGGCTATTATATTGCGAGCATTTCAAGACTTTAAACTTGGGACGCAGGTTCTGTAATACTTGATGTGTTCGTTGCCATGTGACTAAAGAGCCGTGCGTTGGTCAGAGCCTCCCAGGTGGCTCGGCCAGACTGAAATAGGGGTCGATGCGACCGATCAAGATTTCTGCCCATATATTTTTTGCCAGAGAGATAAGGTATTCAACTGATAAGACCGTCCCTTTTTTGCTGACATACAATTGTCTAAAACCTTTTAAAACTCTGGGACGTGATTTGGGTAGCGATAACAATTCCGAGATCAGGTTGGTGGTATTTGGAGAGAAACTGAATGAATATTTTTCATTTAGCTGTCTTTACCAGTAAACGATGACCTTCCTGCAAAGGCATGGGCAATATCAATGCAAGAGGGAAGGCGACCTTGTAATTCAAGAATTCATTATTAACATCCACCAAATGAAAGACGCACCTTTTGACTGTGATATCCAATACGATTGCCCTCTAGGAATGTATTTACACAAGGTCTCGCAAAGAAAAAAAGGTTGTGGACGATCCAAGCAACAGGACCAAAGAACGCTGTTGGCCTGGAAGTAATAGCTTCTTCCTTGCAAGCAATGACCCTAGTTTTCTGTCGCGAATACCACTAATGTTAAATCACTGTAATGTCTCCCTCTAGGGAATCGATTCGAGGAAATGTTTGTCCCTGGTGAACGCTGTTCTCCGCGGGGTACTTGTTCTAACCCCATTTAAATCTTTTCCTTTCAATGTTTAATCTTTAATGGTATGTTACGATTCATTTGAGCTCCATTTTTCTTTATTACTCAGCTTCTTCTCTCTTTCTCTTTCTCCCAGCAATCGGCTGCCCAGTATTTGTACCACCCAAAGATGGGATGGTAGAACAGATTGGCAGTAGTCTCATAGTCACATGCAATCATACAAGGGAGCGATCATATCTGAGATGTAATGGCAAGACGTGGGTCGGGGAACTAAGGAGCTGCTCCCAATCTGATGGTAGGTATAATGATATTATTATTCCGTATGATTAGATCAGACTGTGGTTAAAAGATTTTTCAGTTCATCGCGTTTCTCGGGTATCAATCTTGATTAGATCCAAGTGGGAAATTATCATACTAGTGAAGTGCGTTTCCCACTGTATATCTAGCGGCTACTGGGAACATAATTCTGTTGAAAAATTGGAATAGATATGGCCACAAGACACCAACGGACATCTAGTAAGTAATAAGGGATATCATCACTTTGAGTAGGCGTATTGATATCTGACAATCAACACCCACCGGCAAAACATCCAATTAAACAACCTAAAACAAAAAATGTAATATTATCTTGGCCCTAGATCTATACTGATTTTTAATGGAGTGGAACATGTTTTAGAGAAAAGAGTCTTTTTGTGATTTTAAACAATTTTATTCAATTAACTGGCGAACAATTGTATATGGGGTCCTAAAATAAAGGATGTTAATGTTTTAAATGCGGCGTTACGAAGCGGTGACAGAGTTTTTAATCGGTCAAGATTTATGGACATACCGAAGACATGAAAATGATTATGTTCCGATCTTGGGGATTATGGATCTACCATCAAATGTATATCTCATGCAGGGGGCATTTCCTCTTGGACAGCCTCCTAGTTATTAAATAGCACGCTGTATGGTTGGCATACATAAAATACGATTGGCTAAATTGCCTCTGGAAAGCAGAGGTGAAGAGGTCGATGCAGTGCGACGTCGGCGCAGCAGACAATCCCGCCGCCAATGACCTGCCGGCAGTGAATGAAAGGAACTGGCCTAAGAAAATAGCAGGTGGGAATTTTGTGAGGTGGCAGAGCGCAATATTTCATGGGATTACATCCTCCAGTAGAGTATCAGAAATAAACAGGTCGGTTCCCTGGAGTCAAAGCAACGTGCCTCCAAGAACTGGACCTGTGCAATTTGTACATTGAATTGTTTGATCAACAATGTATTAACCAGTGCTTTCAAGGGTGGATGTTTGGGAAGAGCCTTTCGCGTTTTTACATCGCACTGTGACATAAAAATCAGTAGAGTAAAGGAAGCTTACCTAAATATTACTCTTCAGTTGATGTTTCCGAATATCGACTGCTTTACCAAGTTCCTGCCGTTAAAGAATCGACTTTAGCTCTACCCAAAGATACCGAAGTCTTACGTTCACGCAAATGGTTAAAGTAAAGAGACGGCCCTCTCTTTATTCAGTAGAGGAAGCTGAAAGTAAATGGTCTTTAGCTGTAAACAAGACAATAAACTCCTTTGTTGCTGCTTGTATTATGACAAAGGGGTATTCTTGAAAGAATGTAGTTTCATATCTAAACGAAAGAGTCCTTAAAATACTCGAGGTTAGTTTGTCTGAACCCAATTATGTCGATTGATCAAAAAAGGAAATGATTTATTCAAAAACCAAAATCAGTTATGTCTTTGGTCATTGGTACATTGTTTTTAACTTAAAACAATGCATTCTCCCTTGATCCCGATGACAGATCCGTGTAGCTACGATGTCGCGTATTGAATAATTTAGATATTGAGATGCATAATCACCTCTTACTTTTTAAAATGTGCAATTTTAAGGATGAAGTCGGAATGTAATCTGGCAAGAATTTGGCTCCTCCATTCTCTTATGAATCACCAATGGACGTCCTTCTTCCTTTATTGATCACTGTTCATCAAGGAAACCCTGATAATAGCATCATTACTATGCACACTCAGCGCATCATGTCTGAAAAACTGGGTAATCAGAAAGGGTCGCCCGTGCTCCATATTGCATGCCTAAGCAGTGACTGCACGAAAAACTGTCCAACTTTCAAGCACATTGTGCCCGCATGGCTGCTTCCCCACACTAAAACCACATCAAATGTTAGCGCGCTACGTGTGATCTACTATGGACTCGTGCCATAGATTGTGAGGTGCTGCCTAGAACAAAAATACGCCTCTATGAATAGCGGATTAATGCAGCAGATAGAATGACCTTTCTTATTTCTCTCTACATATACATTTATATCGCGCGGCAGATCATGAAGTAGAGCACCTGTCTAGGGTAGATTTTCTACCAATACTTTTCTTTTGTCAGCCATAGTCCAGGAGGTCTTAAGGTCAGAATATTCTACTATGTTAAGGTGAGATTTATGTTGCTGATTACTCCAGACTGTATCCCCCTCTATTAATTTCCCTGGTGCCTATGAATGGGATATATCCTTTGTTCATAGCATACAGTGCAGAACACGGTGATCTTATCGCTTGAACGACCATTTGCGGCTATAGCTACAATATGCGTGATCGTCAATCGAGGGGAATTATTTACGAGCTCACTAGGTTATCGAAATCGAATGAGACCCACGTTTCAGCCGGTCGTGTCAGAAAATGGAGATAGAGTTTTTTTTATATAAAGATAACATTCGGGGGCCATGCTAGCAATAGTGCGCTCAGCTTTCTAAAATAGCACATCAAAGAATATCAGATGGTGTGATTGGCGGAATCTGTTTTCGAATAAATGGAGCATCTTGCACTAATTGCATGTCCCACATTAACTCAATCGTGTCTTTAGTGCAATAAGTGGTTGCCAAGAGAAGTACTCTAAGCACTTTAGAGAATGGAATCCCTCTGGTTCTAAAATCCTTACTTTTCAAAGGAATCACAGAGGAAAGAGGATTTCGCAGTAAGAACTAGCTGTTATCTCTACCATCCAATCAACTACAGCTGATTTACACACCTTGGCACATTCCATGATTCCTTCAGTAGTAATCTGCTCTACTTGAACCTGCCAAACCTAGGTTTCCCAATGATTACTTCTCATAAGCCTGATTATGCATTTGCTGGTACATGATCGTTATACTGGCTTAGATTCTGGGGGATGCCTCATACACAGTGAGATCATACCGACTGGTGACACAAATATCCATATATATATGGCATTTATTAAGAGCTTGGGGTATGATATGGGCATTTTCGCCGCTTGTTAACCGAATATCCATCGATTTTACATTCGCTTCTTCATGGTTCATTCACGATGGCTATACCCATTTTTACGCAGCCCTAGTCGACTATCCTTATTAGGGGCCCTTGGGAGGCTGGCTGATAGCGCTGCTCCCACTGTCCTAAATCTCATGGGAAGAGGACTTTGACAGCTAATTTACTTCAAGCAACATAATAGCCTGTACCATGGTTTCTTACATTGACCTCTCTCAGTTCCTCTGTTGTACTGTGGGTTGTTCACTGGTTGACTGGTGAACCAATGGAAATCTATGCATTTTTTCTATCCCATTGCTTTCCGAAATGAACAAAGCAATTTGCAAGTCGTGTGGTATTTTTCACTGTGTCTGTGAGGTACTGAATAGGTCACTGAGATGTATCTATGCCATATATTTGTTACTTCCCTGACCACTCTCATCGCTCCCGCTTTTATACTCCCCACTCCTTTGTCCCTGTGTGCGATTTATCACTTTGTGGTCTCTCCCCGCCTGCCATTTTCCCTCAGTGGCGTGGAATGTTAAGAGCTAAAGAAGAGCATTAGGGGGAGGGCAATGGGGTCAAGGATTAGAGGCAAATTCTACCATGCATAAAGAAATATAGACAAGGGCTTGCAGGTGATTAATTGATGAAGACGTGGGGAAAGGGACGGATGAATAAACAGGCTAAATGGCCATTCACTCTACCATTGCTATCGGTGATCTCGTTTAAATATTCACCCATTTATATGGTGATATTAATCAGCTTGAAGCTGGTAGTGGACCCTGTAAAATGGGAGTGAAGTCGGGAGACCAACACTCCTAGGCACAAGGGGACTTAACGTGTGACAGAATACGTAAAATAAGAGTATTCTGGTGAGCAATACACACCTAAAACCTCCTGGTGTGTTAATTCCCGGAGATTTTCCCTCCGTGACTTTGAGCAGACACTAATCAATCATTTGGCACCCTTCTCTTGGGATAATATGTATAATGATGGGCGAAGAGAAGGGAGAGGAAACGAATCATGCCCTTCTCTAACTGGGTTTCTGCACCAAGCTCAGCTAATGGTGGTAGAAAACCAGTCACCTTTGTCAGTCACGAGAAAGTTTGCCTCGGGCTAGCAAGCGGAATATGGGTGAGGGGTCGCGGTGCCACTCTGCATGCATAGATGTAAGGGAATGCGGGTGAGACACGGTGTGCCTTTTCGGTTACAATAACGCAGGCCATTTTTCAAACATCTCCTGATTATATGCTATGTCTATTTCATGCTTCAGATATTGGATTTTTGTCGGATGATATATGTTTCCTAGAATCAGCAGTAACATTTAGTTTAGTTTCAGGTCCTGTGCAAAAGGGGGTAATCTTTTGATTACCTGGGAGAGTTGATGTTCCCTGATCTGCCAATCAATGAAGAAAGCAGCTCTTTTCCATTCGGGAATAAGATTATATAATATAGCCTATGAGCTATACTCGCCTCGTCTAGACAGCGAGGAAGTTCAAAGTTCAGTAGTTCTGAAGGCGGATTTGTTGCGGATGACAATACAAATGTTGCCGCTGAAGGTGATATGATATGAGAACGACTGGAATAGAATCCATCTCCGTCTCATCGTTCATTATGGCGCTAAATGAGTAGTTAGGTGGAGGGAGGGTAAATCCCCAGCCGAGCAATCCACCACATCATGGCAGGGTGGTTTGCGTTCCCGGTTACTTCATTATCGTGGGGTCGCCCATATCATATCAGAACATAATGAAAGGCCTTTCGCCAGATTGGTATTAATGCACGGAATGTACTCTTCAAAAGTTATGAGCAAAATGAGAGTTGAGACCCTCACGTGTAATTTGTTCAGGATCCGAAGCCATTCGTGAAAAGATTAAGGGAACAGAATGCAAATCTTGTGTTGGAGTCAGGTATTTAGCGGTTTAGTCGATGTGAAATATTATTGCTTTTTATAAGATCTGACACAAGTTTCCTCCCCTAAAACGGGTCATAATTCGTCCCCGTTCCCCTTTTCACGCCCTCCCACACGCCATGGCTGTGTCGAGAAAATTGGATAGCGTCAAGCCATTTGAAAATTCATAACACTTAAATCACCGGTGGCCTAAACCTCATTAACGGTTGGGTCCGCACCATAACTGGTCATATGAGGGGAACTGGCGGTGCAGAAAATTCCCATTTGCTTTCCCTTTGTATTGCTTCGCTACGAAAAGTGGTCGGGCTGGGTGACTCGCAGCGATTTCTTTCCAAATGGAAATGACAGGAGACTGTGGAAGCCGTCTTGATTGGCGCCTGATAATTACTTTATACCCCTGATTGATCATGGCATGAATAAACCATAGCTGTGGGCAGCATTGGGAGGGGAGTGGCACTGGCGACCGAGCAACTTCCCTAGGGGGGTTACTCACATCGGCAGTAGAAAAGGGGCGGACTTCCTTCTCACAAAAAGCCATGGAATATTAAAGAAATCAGCCTTTTACATCGATGTAAATACAGAAAATGCAATTATAGGCCTTAACACAAGAAAAGAAATATTTAGGCATGAATAGACTTGCTATTGGGAATGTCTTCACGTCTGCACGTAGGCTGAGGCTAAAAGGGGAGCGCGGGGAAGGGGAGAGGGGACAGGCAGGGCGTGTTAAGGAATGTGTTAGCGTGTGTGGGTAGTGGGTTAAACGGCTAGGGCGAAAAAAGTGAAAAGGCCTGCGGTGCAGCACATTCCCATACAGATAAGGCAGCCAGTGCTCCCCCCAGGGCAGGCTTGTGATTTAGGAGGGGCCAGATCGGATGGGTAATGACGCACAAATAGGCACCTCCTCCTCCATAAAAGGAGGTATCGCATACATTCATTAAGTGTACATAAAATCTCCAACTCTTACGCCTTACAAATTATTGATACCTTAGGCTCTAATAGGATTACATGTGTTTCATAACGATACAAAGCGATAGGCTAAAGCTGATGAGGCGGAAAACACATGGTCGGGGCCAATAGGATTGTTAAGACTTCGGGGACAGTAAAGATTTACAGAGAATCATAAGATGATCTGATTTGTGTATTAATGAATAGTCCGATCTCAAAGGAAAAGAGTAGTGGGATGGTTATAGTCAAGCAGAGGAGGGCGTGATTACAAAATTTGTCCAAATTAGCCAATCATTGCCACGGTGTTATCAGGAATATTACATCAAGAGGAAAAAGTCCTAATTGATAACTTCAATTTCCGGGGCTCGGTTTACCTAATTATTGGTACAGAGGAATTAAAACCTTGATTGCAATATGATATGGTGCTGAGTTCAGAATATTAAAATCGCATTACATTAAAATAAATACAATCCCAAAGCCTATGCATGCATGGTTCAAATTTGAACGGAATTGAATTCTTTATTTGTCGTTTGAACATGTGACGAACGGTTTTCAAGGAATAAACCCGTTGTCTTATCTTAACAGTAACGGAAATACTTCTATGGTAAGACCAGCAGCTAAGCTATATCTGCCTATTGATGAACATGCATTTGTTGAAACCAGGGGCTCCATCAGAGGTCCTTCACTAGGTCGCAGGACCCCAGCGATTTATCGTGATCGTGTATCCAGGCAATTGTTTGGAAACTTGAGCAATCGCTTAGAATTGCTAGCAATCACTTGCAATCACCTGTAGGTTCATGGAAGGCACTGTGGTCATTAGTGAAGCTGCTTGCTTGCTCGCAAGGGGTTACACAGATATCATAACCATTATATATTCCTGTGATAGAATTGCAACTCACAATGCAATTTGGTGGAGGAAGGCTATAAGCCCATAACTACTCATATATAGATGACAATATTCTAGTTCTTATTCTTCGTGTAAATACAAATCCCTGGATGAAAGGAATGCTATAACTGGAGATAAACTACAACGTGATGTCGGAGATTTGAATCAGATCAGGCTATAGAGCAATCAAGCGTAGATCAATTAAGGCCGTTAAAATATCAATGTATTATAATAATTTATGTCCCATTGAAAACCCTTATAAATGTTGCATGCTAATGAACGCTGATGAAGGCAAGCGGCCAAAAGTTACATTCACAAGTGGCAGTGAATAAAATATTTAAGATGTAAGATTTCAGATAACACTTTATCTATAACTAATAAATGATGAAATATATCTCTGTATAGCTGATACTATTTTATCTGCGTTGCAGGAGACGCTGAAGCATATTGGACCGTAATAGGAGACGATTGGTCATCTCCCTTTGGTAGGATTTTTTCTTAATCCTTGATGCCGCGGGATACTTCTGTATCTCCATTATCACCACCTTAATGTGTCTACCCTGATTAAAATTAGCTTAACAATGTGTATTCCACCATCGTGTCATTCCAGCAATGGTACCTTCAGAAGACCTGTCTATGACAGAGATCTGTACAATTTCCCCACTCGTAGCTTACTTAGTGTTACTCTATGTGTTATTGGTGTGTAAATTAAGTTTCATGTGTATTTATAAATTGCAATAAGAAAGATATTTAGGTATTTGACTTAATAATACATTGATTCTGACAAGCCTATCCGTGGGGAAAACATGTAAGGTGTGAATTGGTATTCAAAGCACAATCCGCCGGGACCGCAGGCCCTATTTCATGCAGTGTTTTGACGAATGCAGCAAGTCTTCAGTTTCCCGTAATTAGGCTCCTAACTAAAACTAGCTGCGTTTAACACAATCCCTGAGAAGCTTATTAAAATCCGGAGAAAACCTAACAACAACCAATACAATGAGATAACTAGCGGCGCTTCTTGGAAATTGATCACCAAAGAACATTAAACTGTGATTCCCTCAAAACTCATAGCTATTATCTCGTTAACTTTTCATCTCGCACTTGATGAAAGCATTAATACAAGTAGGATCGCGGCTTATTTGACGAAATGTTTTTCAAGATTCAGAGATTGTTTCAACCGCTTTCAATTCACCTCGAGTTATTGTGGGTAATTAAATATGCAGCTTTCAATTTCACCATGGCACATTCTTGCTCCACTGGGACGTGCACTAATAGCGGTAGTTTCCTTGGGTGGGTTCCTAATAATTGACGACCCGCGGCTCGACTGATTCGAATGAAATGGAATTCACATGCAAATTCATTTTTTTTAAAATCTGTTTGATAAGTTATTTGGGAAAATGTGAAATTCTAAACTTCAAAATCTTTAAAGTAGCTATAGGTGTCGTATAAATAATTAATCAGAAATTTCGCCTGTAACAGTATCTTTATCTTTATCTTACAATTCAGGCATCCTCATTGTTACTGCCATGGGAGTTGCTCTTGGTCTGGTAATTGGGGTCATAATGCTAACCAGCGTGTTGTTCTGTTTGAAAAGGTAAGCACTTCAATCTACTTGAAATTCTGGGTTGAAATATACAGGTGTACCACAAGTTTGTATATTCTACTAACATTCCTTAATTTCTGGCGCTGTAAATATGGAATAGAAAGGAAGAAATTTAAATCTAAAATCATAACGTGATTACAATTGATACTGCACATTCCATGGATGCTATGATATACACATGAACTAATAATTATGTACCACCAATTTTCAGAAGAAATAGATGTGCTTCTCGAAGGGGTCAATATGCTTCCTCGCCCCCGGAGAGTGAGGATGAGGAGCGTGAGGACTACACCACTCCATATTGTAAGAGAAATTCTGCAGTCGGTCTCGTTGATCAGGTCGAGCTTGTAAATCTCAATTCGGACAGCAACTATGGAGCGATGTGGAAATCTCGGCCGCCATCTTACTCTCAAACCGGTGGTCAACAACAGCCTCCTCCTCCCCCGCCCCCTCCCGGTGAGAGAGAAAGACCCGAACCACCCCCTCCTCCTCCTCCTCCCTCTCTACCAAGACCTCAACCCCATCCAAAAACAGATTACACGGGAGGTCCCCCTAAACCCCCAGTCCCGCCGAGTAGCATAAGTGCGAAGCTAAGTAATTTGACGTCGTTCAGACCCCAAGAAGTCCACGTGTATGAGAGTCCAAAATTTGTCCGGCGGGACGGAGAGAGTCACCCTCCTGGAGTAGTTAGCTAAAATATGATTGTTCTACTCCATATGAACTTTAACAACTAAATAATACAATACGAAATAGGTTTTATGAGATCATATACTATGCAGGTACCAATGTACGTACCGTCTTTCCCCATTGTTGTTTCTCCTCGAAGCAAATCATGTGAATAAGGGGACATCTTTCTGCCCCGGTAAATAATTGACCATTCATTTAAATCAAATTTAGCATGAAATGCATTCTCGAAATACAGAGACTAGATATGGACATCGATCAGTTTATTGTGTAGAGCATTCTGATGTAGAGGGTATGAAAGGGGTATAATCAACAATTGCTATATATATATATGAGCCACTTGTAAGACAATCATTGGGTGATGGTGTTTTCTTTATTAAAATCAGTAATGTGTATTCGGTTGTCTCGTTCATTAAGTTTACAGTCTTTCCTCTATTTGTTCATAGGTTCACGATGGAAGACATGTTAAGTTGATATTACACGAAAGAATTCATGTATATTATGATGGTTGATTTATTATTGTCCTTTGAGAAGATATGAATGTACCAATGCTCCCATGCACTCAAGTAATATTCAACGGAATTATTATACATATATCTTATACTTCGTTATTGATGTCAACCTCAATGAACTTGCCACCCTAGTACAGACTTTTCCTATCGATCTTTGTCGAGGGATGTATCTGTTAGCTCCCCAAAAGATAAAATAGAAATGCTAAACCATATTGACCGTCGTGGTGACGTTACGCGTATCGACGCCAGAGGCATGTCTTTGACAAATGTCAGGGATCAGATCTCGGTGTCTTCTGAACAATACTGATCCTTTGAGCAACAAGTCATTGTTCATTTGTGCAAATGTGACACGCGCCGGTCCTTGGGTATCAAATATTTTACACATACGTTGCTGAGATCGTCGCTATATAGGTTGTTCTAGCATAGGGAAATAGGTCAAGCATGTTTTAGTCGGAATTGAATATTATTCGAGTGATATTTAGATGAAATTGCATCAATGGTGACATGGGAGAAAGCCAACGTGATAACAAGGAAGCAAATATTGTGGAACTAAAATGTAAATAAATCTAGAGGTATATATATGAGCTTAATCTGTGCGTTCTGGTACAATTGAAATATGTCTTATATGGAGGAATTTGCATTTAACCATTAAGGGCGACAGCATTGAGTAATATCACAGAGAGGCACACATTTTGCATACGATAAAATTGCTATTAAGACCTGACGTACTGTAGAACGAATGGTATTTATATTTTAATGTGGTTTTATTCTGCTGGTTCCTGCTGACACTTCAATTTTCAGTGATTAGAATATATTAAGGGACCAAAGTACGGGGAAGTTAATCCATCGGGCAATAGATATATCTTTAAAACTTGATAAACACAAAATATACAATAAAAAATAGTAATGCTCCTTATTGCACATATTTATCATGATTAAAATGATCAATATTGAAATATGCATATGATGGAATATTTCACGGATATTTTCAATCTTGAACCGCTAAAATGGCGATTTGTGGATTCCCATCAATTAATTAACGTAAATTTGATTTACGTGGGAATATTCCATGCATTGATTGAAAATGCATGTCTCCGGCTAAATCAATTATCCTCGGCGCCGTATCTCCTCCAATATTCCCCCCAAATTGTATTTTGTGATTGGAAGAATTCCCAGTTATCTGCCAAGTAGAATTGTAATCAAATAATAAAGGAATGGTAGCAAAAAGAATTGATTTAGGAGCATAAGTTGCCACCGACCCAAATAAGAGAAGAGTAAATTCATAAAGCGTCTACCTGAGTCAAACGCAACTGTGTTCGCCATTTCTTTGGCCAAAGTGTACCCAGTTTATGTTTCCGACAAACAAATCGCCTCGCAAATCGCCGGTCAACAGTCACAATTGGATTTTTGAAAATATATTTGAAAATGCCTCAAGAGGAATGCTTCAATGTGAGGGCAATGGACCCATTGATACTGACTATTTTTATGTAAATAATTATCGATGTATTTCAAGCATGTATAATAATGTGCGTTGAGTTTTAATCCCCCGAACCATATTGAGAAATATTCATGCATGAGATGATTTGGTTGATCACTCAAAGTTAACATGTGATGTTTGAATATAATAACATGATCAACACATAAGTTGTGGCATCACTGGGTTAGCCATAACTCCAATTAGATCTCCTTAAAATGACTTGCAAATGAAATGATAAGTGTGTAGTAGTATCAGGTCCTTCCCACAGACGAAAATCTATATTCCTACCACGAGGGTGATCGATAACCAAGTTTTAATGTTGTGTGTTGACGATTTAGTGCCCATTTTAAAGCATTAATTATAGTTACAATTAGCTTTTATTCCAATACCAAAGCTTGTATAGAGAGGAAGAGTTTAAATGAAGTGTATATTTCTCTGGGTGATTAACGTAAAGTAATGGAAGGATGGTGCTACAAACACTTATAGTTGTTCAATCATGATTAATATCCACATTTTGGTAGGTCAAACAAAACCAGCGATTGTCATTATGCAATTATTACGGCGATATACTTGACCAATAGCTGTGTATACCTTTTTATCTATTTTGCGTTCCAAGCTTTTTGTGTTGTCGGGAACGAATAATCATAGCAAGAAAACTGAATGTTAAGGCAACACTTAAGTAAAGGGAGCGTCAATAAAGTCCATCGGAACTTTATGTGAGAATCTTCCCTGTATATCTTTATAATATTTTCACTCGTCCGATCGGACAAAGACATTTTTTAGTCATCCGGACGATCGAACGTGTTTTTATTCGAGCCCTGTATTGTATAGAGAGAAGTTATGTTACAGCATTACATGAAGGATGAATAGTCAGGGAAAAGAATTTAAAACCCAAAACACCAGGAGATTCTCGTCATGCATAATTAAAAGATATCCTATTCTAAGAGAGCAACATGCACACACATTTTTTTAACAGTTTTCCATATTTTGCCACGAAAGCTATATCCTTCACTTTCGGATTCATTATTAGATATTATTTGCGGAGGGTATCATTTAAGCAAAACATATATGGAATTCCATATGACACATAAGCGTTAAATCGTGAATCAAGCAATAATAAATTAATATCATATTATGGCGATAATATGAATAGTTATCGCAAGAAATGATAGAACGAACTACTTAGATAAAAGAAATACCCTGAATATGCTTGTCATTAAGCGATGGAAAACAATTGTTTTGTCATTACGCTAGCGTAATCGCGGATGCCTAATTTATGAGCCTGAATTCCCATCCCTTTTTAGAGAGATTTCTAAACTTACATGAAGCATAATGAACATTTATTTATTTCACTTCAAACATTTGTACCAAGAATTACGTCAAAGCGTTTGGATTTGCTCATGTATCAATTATGTGTGCTGTCTGTGAAAAGTAAGTGTCATGCATAGAAAGAGGGTCGATGGGCGACTTGTAACAGACAGGGCCTGAATTGTACTGCACATCGCCTAAATCCAGGGAAAATCGCGAAAGACATATAAGTCCCAAAATTGGTACCAGATATAGGGATGTATACCATAAAAATATCCTTTTGCTTTAGTGGGTGCAATGGTCAACTTATTCTGGCCATGGGATTCTTGGTAGGACAGGGAAGTGATATTATCTGTTTATATTGATAAACCCTTGCTTACACGTGTAATGTACATGGTTATGGATGGAGTGTCCCAGACCCGGTCTTTTTTATGTAAAGATCAAATAACAATATAATAATGTATTGTGTTAACATGAAGTAGAAATTAAAGCTGCATTCCCAGCTAAATCGACCCAAAACTATTTATCTCAATTCTTTCTTTGGTTCGTACCGCTGTAGAATGTTTTTCTGTCTTCATGAATTTCTGGATTTTTTCTTCAAAATTTCCATTAATTTCCACATCCACAGTGGAATTTGAGATGAAAGGGATTAATAATAGTGCAATTTGTTGGACTCTTGATAATACCTATTTTAGGCAGTGCTATTCTAACATTTTCAACTTTGTCGAGGATTTCCTAAGTTTCGGAAGATGAAGAGACACATAATTATTGAAAATAGTGTCATTTGTTCGGGTGTACACCAAAATGACTAAGAGAAAACAGGTCCAAAATCCTTTGATATTCTATCTCGGTTTCGGTGGTTTCAGATATGAATAGACTACAAAATAGAAATTTCAATTTTTGAAAGATATTAGCAGGTATTGTAGCTTTAATCCCTGCTGGGAGAGACCACGAAATTCACTGAAATATAGCACTGCAAGCATTGGAATCCTATTTTGATTTTAAAACCATCCTCAAGAAATAGTCTGTACGATAAATGTATTCTATCTGATATAATAAATGCTATGTGACTCATCTTGTAAAACAATTCCCAGTAATAAATTTGAGGTATTAATAAAAGTTCTTGAAATGACAGGAAATTGTTGTTTAATTGGTATGTATATTCATCATATTATATCGTTTCCCATTTCGTAAGAACTAAGAAATGTTTTCTTACTAAATATTAATTCAAATTGACTCAGTATTTCAGACGGAATTTAGATGATCAACTCAGTAGCCTATGCGGAACATCTTTTTAATGTGTGAAATTCATATCCGTGGATAATTTTAACAGCAGATATTCGTAAATACCGCATATAATACAACGTTAGTGCTGCTCAGCTCTGTACGTGTGGTAGGGATAACTGACTTAAAATCGCCTGAAACCAATTAAGTAACGACCAGTTCCTAGAGGATAGGTCTATAAAAAGGAATCTTAAAGACTGTTCTTTAATTCAAGGCTGTCATGTTATTTGTAAAACTAATAGATCTAAGGCTTGATCCCCTATATGGGTCAGATTTTCAGAAAATGTACAATTCAACTTCATCAATCTTCTCAAATAACCCGAATTTCAGACAAAAATAAAGTTCAAAACACAGTTCAACCTAACCAAACAGATTGCTATAATCTATGCAATGCCAAATATACTCGACTTTACCTAGTATTGACCATATTGCAGGCTAATTTAGCCTAATTTACTCAATGTGTACAGCGGCCAATTGTACATTTTCTGAAAATCTGACCCATATAGGCCATATCATATGACCGACAGAGGCCATTCCTCCGTATATCATATAGTCAGAGCTCTGGTATACATAGATTTCACATGACGTCACCCAGTAGGCTGGGGTATCACGGTAGCCGCCATGTCTCGGGGCATCGCTACGCTTGCCGCCTATGGCGGGGGTATCAAAACAAAGTTGATAAACCTCACAAGAGTAGATACTTGGGTAATACAACACTAAAGGCATGTTATCTAACCTATCAAGAAGATATTATTGAGGCAGATGAAAACTGGTAAAAGTTAAAAGAGCCAGAAAACGGTATTTTCAAGTATCGCAGCATACATAGGCATCTAAGTGGACCCCAGACATGGCGAGGGCCGTGACGTCAGTGAAATCTATGTATAGTGAAATAATAATCAGAGGTCACTACAATCTGGGTCTGCCTTAATCCAGAGATGGCGCCACAGGGAACAAAACTAGTTGAGAACAAAGTTCACTGAGGCACAGATATAACAGGAGCACAAGTGCATGCAACCATCGACCATGGCTTCTTCCAGCCCAGATGACATTATACACGGCCATGGCCATGCAGGCAGCGTTGACGTCAAGTTTCATGACAGTGTGGCAGTCGTGACCTTCAGGTGTGGAGAGAACCGATTCAATAACACCTTCCTGAAGAGAGTCAACGATGCCCTGGATAAGGTGGAAGCGTAGGTACCGTATTTAATGGGAGGGTCCAACAGTTGTGGAGCGGTCTTGGAATTAGAACTATAGGTGGCAGCACTTGGGTGACAGGTAGGGTAGGCCTAGTAGTATACCGAGATGAGATTACGATTATGGCGCTCTGCCAATACACAAGAGATAATTATATGCACATGTTAGTTGGAATATAATATGTATACATAATTATATCTTGTTTAGTGTATATTATAATGCTGTCAGCATGTGTGGACATTTATGCAGGCCTATATTAAAAATGGATGGATGGATGTGTATGCAATCATGTAGGATATTATAGATGGGTAGGCCCTGAATGCAACCATGGGTGTGTTGAATGAGCGATTTTCCTCCTGGCCGTATATATGTGTATTATTATAGTATATATAGTATATTGTAGTATTGACCTTATTATGAATACCGGTATGTGTTATTCATTACAACTAATTTTAGTTAGTTTGATAAATGTAGTTTCTTCGTCTGGGGTTGAGTGAAAACAAGCTTTCATTGGTCTGATTAATTGAAACACACCCAATAGTTATCTTAAACATTGATTTTTAAAACAAACTGATTCATTACCAATAAAAGATGTAACCAGAGATGGTAATAGTATATTTAAGGAAAATATATCAATTGTTATGTAACAATTAATCCAACATCATCAATTATAAATTAAATATCAATATCATAATTCGAAACTCATAATTCCTCTAATGATTTCCTATCACTGCCGTGTATATACGCCACTTACAATAGAGTCTTCTATATCTGTCAACCAACCATGTCTGTGTACTTATAAATGATCAAGTATAGTGACCAGTGCCACAGTTGATCACTGGATATGTGACCGTTCGTGTGAAGCGACGACCAACAAACCAGTCACATTTCACAGCCTGTATATCCCAGAAGTTGGACTCATCTGCATACTCTTTCCCTATTTTATATAATATACCAGCTTTAACAATTTAATATCGATCCGAGAGTACCGGAATGCATTTGGTTAAGAAAATAGTAGGTGCATGGCATTCTTTTCAATGCAGGAACCCTGATGCGAAGGTTTTGATCACGACATCGGTGGGCAAGTTTTATTCTGCCGGTTTGGACCTTCCCTGGCTATTGCATTTGGGGACGAAGAAAGAATCAGACAGCATGGACTTTTTAGTGTCTTTCATCGCTTTGGTGAGCAGAGTGTTGGCCTTCCCATTACCAACAATTGCTTGCATAAATGGTTGGTATATGTAAACATTGAAAAATTACTCGTTGCACAATTCATGAAATGTTTAAATGTTAATCCAAGACAAGCTAATGCTCGTACGATAATGCAATTTAATATACATGTACATCAAATTACTCCCACGCATTCTATGTTAAATGCAGCATTCTTGAATATGTAAATTATACATTTTTGCGGAGGGCAATTTCAGATTTATTCAATATCTATATAAGTATGCCCATGTTCCATATTCATGGTTTATGAATCGCTGGGGACAACAATTTATGTTTTAACTTCATGTTTTTCTCAGTGAATTTTTTTTCCAACCAAATAGGGCATGCTGCAGCTGGTGGAGCAATACTTTCACTGGCACATGACATGAGGATCATGAGATCGGATCGTGGGTTCTTTTATATAAATGAGGTCCGTATCGGACTTCCATTGCAAGGTCCCGTCAAAGCGCTTATCCAGTATGTATGGTCTTTAGAATTCTATTTTTCCTTAATTAATGGGAGCTTTACATTTGTAATATTGAATAGGTATCTCGAAAATTATCAATTTCTGATATAACTAGCAAACTATCAAATACTAAAAATATTTTTGTGTGAAAAAAACCCCCTGAAAGTAGTTACTTATTTAAGAAGACTTTAGGGGTTTCTTATATATAGACAAATTCAACAATGTAAGTCTGGTCTTGCATCCTTGTGCCTTGTGGCACACAGAAACTAATCGACTTCCGACTCCCGCCCTTGATATAACCTTCAAAGGCGTAGTGCAACCAATCTCACTCACTCCAAATGCCATAACTAATTCACCAATCATGACTTGCTTATTTCTTGTATTGACCACTGAACAAAATCAAATTATTTTAGAGCGTCAGTCTATCAAAATTAAATCAACGTGAACATAGTTCTCGAGTACTGTCTATAAAACAATTATAACTTAAAACCGCAACTGTTTAAACAGCAACTATTCATCCGAACCGATGGGGTCAAGAGACCCTAAACATTCATGTTAGACTTTTAATTGCCGACTTCTCTATTACACTCAAGTTCATTCGTCAAATTATATTAACTATTTTCCAGGCAAAAACTAGGTCAAGTAGCTTTTACTGAAGCTGCCGTCCTTGGTAAACGTCTTACAGCGACTGATACCCAACGACTTGGAATCACCAGCCTTATATGTGAAGAGAAAATGTTGTTGAATTCGGCTATAAAGATGGCCAACGATCTACTAACACATGGTCCGATAGAGAGAAACAATTTACGCGTTCATAAGGAGAATTTGTATGAAGCAGTACTCAAACCTACAGGTACGCCGGTTAAGAGAGAACTCCTTAATTATGGGGGTGCTCTAAAGTTATCGAAAATGTGATATGCATAAAATATAGGGGTATTGGGCCCCAATGTTAATTGTTGAGTATATTCCACATCGTGAACAAACTTTTGATTATCAGAATCTGATGTTGGGCAATCAACCCAAAATAAGGGAGGAACAGGACATGTGGGGTTTAGTTTGGTTTGCTTTATTGGGGCGCCGACGTTTCGGGCAACAATCAAGGAGGATTTTGAATTAGAACTCAGTTCGGGAAACTGATTGTATAAATTTACAGTTTTAATCATGCGACTGATAATAACCACTTCTAATTTGACATTGAGATTTTGTGAAGATCTACTCTATGCCTGCGTCTTTCTTATTTGTACTTGGTAGATTATCCTCCCTTAATTCGGTAAATGCCAACTATGGAAGTATAAATATTCGTGTAAAAAGCCTTAGAGGCTATACATGTGAGCTACTTCACATCTCATAATGAGATTTGTTATTTTTAGATAATGTTGATAATATCAATTCATAGTATATAAAACGGGCAAGCAATCACAGATCAAATGTGTTTCTTTTAAAACAAGACATTCCTCAAACCTTTTCTACAAGTGTATGCTTACAAAATCCTTTAACTCGTTACTGGATAAATATTGGTTTGTTGATATCATTGCATCTGCCGAAATGTATCAAGTGACACGTATTAAGCTGGTGTATGTTCATGTTCACCACAGGTACTTCCAGTATTGTCGTATTTTATGTATATTTGAAATGTGTTACCGGTACCTAGCTCAAATAAAACGAGTAATTAATGGTTTACCCATGAAAAGAGATCTATGATATTTTGATGAAGACTCAACAATAAAAATTTATAAACTTTTGAGTGCGGCTTTATGTTCAGTTCATCTACAATTCGGAACAACACAAACCAGTGCCTGCTCTCTACTCGTGCTTTGCTCACCAGGAATTTAGTATCATAATTCCAGACAAGCTTTATTTATACATTATCAGTCTGTTGTGATTTTGCCCATAAACCGTTAAAAAAATAATGTTACTGTCTAAAGCATTTCACATTGTGATACTCTCAACATTTAGACAGAAAAGCGATTAGAAAAAAATATGAACTCATCGAAATTTAAACATTGAACATCAGTTAATACACACATTATTTTTTTTTACATTTAGAGAGAGGCCAATTAAGTCATTATAGTTCACATGGAAAAATGCAATATCCTTCAAGGACGTTTTCATACGTTGCCTGAGAACAATGACATGGAATTGTATTGTTCTCAGCATTTAGAAAGTAGGCCTACTGTTGTTAAAGATATGACAAATACAAATGTATATAAATACACATCATTAAGGCTTGGTGAACGATCTGGAATTGTGGCATTCGAATTTCTGTTTAAAAAATATATATATTAAACAAATTAATTTGGATTAGCTTCATACAAAGAGAATGTATCCCTGATAGGAAAGGTGTATATAAATTCGCGAGCCTAACACATGTGCACGAGGATCGTCATGAAAAACCACAATGGCAGTCGCAGTCGAACCCAGGTCTCCTGTTTTCAAGGTGAGTATGCTACCTTCGGACCACAGTGCCTTAAGCAGTGCTGGCTTATGCCAATAGCTATTTAAATCCAAATTTCTGGGCATGCCCAGAATTTTGACTCACAAAACAAATGCCTGGTCATACTTGCGACCCAGGTGGCGGCACCTAGTTGCCGTCGAGGTAACTCTCCAGAGAATTGCTCAGTCGCACTCTGCTTTTAGAGTTGGGGGCAAGGACATTACAGGCTTCCAGGATTATTGCCTCTTTTTTGGAAAAAGCCTACGGTGACGAAAATTTCCTGTCCCCGATTCCGCCTCCCCCAACCAAAAGCTTGATAATAGTTTAGAGTCACTTTGCTCACAATTGTACAACAAACAAGTTCTGCCACTCCGTCTTTCACTTTATGTCCACTCTGCAAGCATCAGCTGTTCTTATAACTCTAGCAGAATTAAGCCTTGCCTTCCCGTCCAAACATCCTAGCTCAGCAGTTAGAGCACTCGCTACAGAGCGGAGGGTTGCAAGCTTGAGCCTTGGCCAGGTCTCCCAGCTTTATTTTTTATCTCTGGGGTGTGTAGATGCTATGTCAGTCTACGCGGCAGGGGACAGTGGGTGGGTTGGCATTGTTTAAGGTAAGGGGGAAGGCAGGTAATATAGAAAAACAATATATCCATATAATGTTTTAACTGTGCCAACAATAACACAACAACAGCATAAACATATCTACATCACATTCGCAAGGCGCCTACTAGCAGCCGCCACTCCCTGGACACCTGGACAAAATACTTTCCTGCTTCTTCCCAACAGTTTGGTTTTCTAAATATACTCATGAAATTCATTGCAGAATGTATCAGTCACTTAAATAGATTTAACTCCCTTTAATTAATAGAAGGGAAAACTGATGTTTAACAAAGAATTACAGCATTTCCCTTGCATGGAAAGGACGCTCTGCACGCTAGCCACTTGTTGTTTGTGAGATAAGCAAGAGGGCATGGCTTTACATCTCCTTCAGACCACTGGCACCATCCAGAGTATTACCGCTAGATTAATTTTGGTGTGGTTTCTTAGGCTATGTACTTGTATTATATAAGTATGGAATCTTTTTTCTCCTTTTCAATGCTGCCCTCCACCCCCCCCCCCCCCCCCCCCCCCCCCCCCCCCCCCGGCTGCCCCTCGGCCTCCCCTCCTATGCTTTTGTTTTGGTGTTTAATAATACACATGCCTCACACCTGTGCGAGGCATGTGTACAGCCAGCTGGGGGTGCGTATGCAGAGGCGCTTGCGGCGGTATTGGGAGACACCATTTTCGGCGCTTGTTGATATATTTCGCGGCAATGGCCGTCGATTCGAATCTTCCAGAGGGGATCTTTCGAGCTATACCTGACCCTATCGTTGTATATAGACAATATTGTTCCAGTAATCACTAGCTAATATCGTTGCTTACTAATATACGGTAGGAGTGAGAATGGAGAATAAGCTCAATAAGCATGTATTTGGTGGGCAGAGACAGCTATAAATGTCGTTCTAGGTATATAGGCGTTTAACCGTGATAACCGGTACAACTGCTCTTTTTCTTAGGATTCTGCCGTTGGCAAGCTTCTTACAGAAGCGGTGGTCGTGGGAGAGTCCAGAAAATGACCCGCACAAGGATAGGAAGTATAGGGAGCGTTTTGCAGGGTTAGTTTAGTTAAATTATGTTTGTTATCACCCCCCCTCCTCTCCCCCCCCCCCCTACCTGGTGTCCCATACACACAGCCGCCACTGGCGTTGTGCCTACGGGGGCCTGTATGCCTGTGCCTGCGGGAGTGTGGCGTGGTGTCGTGTGCAAACAGCACTCAAGTTTGAATGGTTCATAGCCATAGGCCAAAAGAAGTGCTGATCCTGATGTTCGTGTACCATAAACGTATGTATTCCTCCAATAGAAAATGTATTATACGATTATAGCTTTCGATTGACACCAACGAGTTTGCCGTACGTGTAGTTAAAGTTGGTGAACTGGTCAAGACATATGACCAGGACATAACTGGGAAATGACCGAGATATCCTGCGACAGCTTCAATTTTTAGTTCCGTGGCAATCCGCCTCTTCTCAGAGGGCGGGGTGGTCGCTAGTGGTCCAGTGAGTGGCAGCTGCTAGTCGGCGCCTTGCGAATGTAATTTTAGACGTGTTTAGGCCGTTTTTGTATTATTGTTGGCACAGGTTAAAGCTTTATATGGATATTTTGTTTCTCCTGCCTTTCCCATCACCAAAAATCATCAAACCCACCCGCCGTCCCTGTTGCGTAGAATGACATAGCATCTACGCGACCCAAAGTTTAAAAATGAAACACTGAGAATTGACCGAGGCTCGAGCCATCAACCTTCTCCCCTATAGTCCAGTGCTCTAGCCGCTGAGCTACGGAATTGGTAGTAGCAGAGAGGCTAAACTTTGCTAGTGATATGAGTAGGGCCAACCCATGCGTAGTGGTGAAAAGTGGCCAAAATCGTTTATTCTACAGCTCTGTGGACAACGGCCTTGTATGAGCAGTAGGGTTATAGGAGGGGGAGTCTGAATCCGGGTCTGGAACTGTTCATCACATGTGTTTTTAAAAAGTTAAATGCGATATGGGTGGAACCCCTCTCCTACCTTGTCCTGACCCTGTGGGTCTGGGGCGCCTGCGCCAACTCTCAGGGAGTTACCTCGACGGCAACTAGTGCTGCCATCTTTTGGGGGCGCTTTTCGTCTAGTGTCTATCACAGACACTGTATGGCCCTACATGTATTAGGCCTTTAAAATTGACTTTTCCTGGGTGTTTCATATCTAATTCAACAAGAATTTTACTTTATTTTAATTTTACTTACTAATTTTGTATTATGTGTTGCTTGTGAATGTATCACCTGTGCCCAAATATGGGTCAGATAGGACCACTAACCTAGTAACTATGTGACTTAGAATGTTTTAACCCCCCTAAAATTGAAGTAAAAAATCCAAAATTACCAATTTCTGTCTAGCAATATAATAGCATAAATGTTAAGAATTCATGATCACCGTTTCATGAGAATTTGAGGATTTTTTTGTTCAATGCTAAAATGACAGCCTTACTGGATTGTCTTCCATTACCATAAAGGTTCTTAGAATTGCCCCAAATTTGGTATACAGGTGGTCGTTAGAAATGCCTATGAAGACCCACTTTTATTTTCTATTATTCTACTTGGAAATGTGATTTTTGGGGGGTATTTCTTGGTTTTTATTGACTTTCTCAAAAGTCATTATTTTTTGCTGTAAATTAACGTCTTGTTGGGACCATTTGTAATTCCAAGCAATGAAACAAAAAATATAAAATGCCCCTGGCCCCCAAATAGGGGGGCCTGAAAATACCAGTGGTTTGGCCTGTTTAAAGTCTGGTATCCTTGCTCAATTAGTACAAGGGCTTGTACTTGTAGCTCAATGGCAACATGCTGGATTATGAAGCCAGAGTAAGCTAGAGTTATGGGTTTGTATCCTGATTCACCTACTCTTTTTACAATGCATTTTTATATACTGTACGTAGGTTGGAAAATGAACTGTAAAAGGAAAGAGAGAAGAACGGCCTTATTCAATTCGCTTCTCTCACATGGCAAACAACAAAACTTCCAACCTCATCTCCGATTCCCCCATCTCCCTCCCCTCTTCCTCATGCTCCCTTCCCCTACATCTGCTCGCTCCCCTCTTTTCCCTTGTCCTCTTCTTTCCCTCTCCCTCCCCCTCTCCAATACCCCTCCCCTCTCCCTCCCCTCTCCCTCCCCTCTTCTTCACTCTCCCACTCCTCTGCATGTAGTCAGGTCCCCCTGGAAGTGACATAGTATCTCACTTGGGCTTTCCCAGGCTATATATAGAATGTGTAGATCCGAATTTAAAAAAGGCTTTAAAATCATATTGTCACCCCAGATACCTTCACAAACCACATTATAATGTCCTCCAGACATGGTCGATGGATCTGTACAGACCAAAAAGACAGACTCTCTCTCTCTCCCATTGATAGGGACTCTCGCAGGACGTGTTGCTAGGGAATCCCACATCACCACAGATGGTGGGAGAGGCATGATGTCAATCTCTTTTAGTTCCTAACAGGGGCTTTCCTGGGCTAAAAATAGTTGTATAGAACACAACTAAAAAACTAAAAAGCGCTTCAAAATCACATTTTCCCCCCAAATACCTTCACAAACCACATACGACGACCTCCGGAGAGGATGGATGGACCTCTACAGATAAGAAAAATGGTTGGTAAAACAACAAATTCTGAGAACATGTGAGACTCTTTTCTACCTCTTTTCGTAGAAATCGCTCTTCCCGTATATTATATGGATAACCGCTTCCTTGCCATGGTGGGTAACACGGTGGGTTGGAGGGGGGGGGGGGGGGGCGGGGCAGGGGGCTCTGGGGGTCCAGAAAGCATACCGCTGGATTGGGTTGTGTTGTGATCTGACTTTTAGGCTAGTTGCTTGTATAAATAAAGAAAAACAGTTGCCGACGAACTCCCGTCCACCCACCCTACCACCTCCACCCCACCCCACCCCAAGCGCTGCTCAGTGCGTAGCCTTTGTTTTGGTGTCTAATAATACCGCCAGCAGTAGTGGCGCCGCAGCGGCCGCAACGGCTTGTCACGGAACTAAAATGCGGGAATCGCGATCGATTCAAGTCATAACACACCAATCGAAAGTGGTAAATGGGCTTATATCTTCTTTTCTAGACAATATTGTTCCAGTAATCACTAGCTAATATCGTTGCTTACTAATATACGGTCGGAGTGAGCATGGATACTAAGCTGAATAAGCATGTATTTGTTTGGCAGAGACAGCAGCAATTCCCTTTTCTTCTACTATGTGCGTAGGACCGTGATAACGGGTACGCCTGGTCTAATTTTAGTGAGTAGCCGGTGGCGGCTTTTAAAAAAAAAAGTGGTGGTCGTGGGAGAGTACATTGTGGGCAGGGTTATCTATCTATCTATTACATATATAATGGATGAGAAGAAAATACCAAGAGGAGGCCTTTGAAATAGGAAAGCTTTGGTGATGAAGTTCGAGACTATTTATATATATAAGGTAATGACAAAAATAATATACTGTACCTAGAACACTGACATAAATTTACCATAAATCATCGACAAATTTAGAAGAGACATACCGTCCTAAACTGCATTACTACCTAATTCCCGTCACAAAACTGGTGACAGATTGGCACACTTTTTCCCGCCTCAGTACGATCATTTAAAGAAGTTGAGCTGCAATTAGATAACCTACTAGATCGGGCAAAAAGAGGGGATAGGCCTATATATATCCCAACTTTGTTATACATCATTTTAAAGGTCTTTTTCTCCGCTTTCTCATTGCATAGATATGACATATTTGTATTTACAATAATAAATGATTAAATGAGCGGTGATCTCTCTCCGTGCATGAACACTCTTACTGTTTTTGTATAATTTAAGGAAAACCAGTCGAAATATCTGTTTATTTAATTTTGTCGAAATATTTGTTTATTATTTTATTTTTATTAGGTTATTGCATGAGCATAGTTTTATTTCATTATTGAATCTTTTCATCCACCCCAAGAGGGGTCATCGTCGGTGAAATAAAATTGTTTATTCTATTCAATGTTATTGATATTTTTCCTGATCATCTCTCTCCCCCTCCGCCTCCCTCTCTCTCCCTATATGCAATTTCCTCCTGGGTCAAGCTTCTAATTATTATTATTTTTTTTTTTTTACATATACAGTATTTGATTAGGCCTAGTCCTGTAGGGCCTACTAGGATAAGTAAACTAGTCAAAACCTTTCATAATAAAATAGGCACATTTTCGGCCCTACATTTAGTAAATATTGGTGATTTATCTTCACAATCTGATACACCAAGAAGAACAGCTAAAAACCCTTTAAAATCTATCTGGGCGACTTTTGGATGGGTCTGAAAAGAATAGACCACTAAATAGACCTTTGGATGCGTCTGGAATAAATAGACATAATTATGAATAGACAATTTGATTTTTAGACGAAAATTTAGCTGAGAGTAGCCTACACAGCTTTAAGTTTTATAATAAAATAGCTTCTCTACCCCCACATTTCACAAATGGGTGCTTTTATTGGATCGTAAAGGGAATTTGATCTCGGTTTTTCTGATCTTTTTTTTTAAGTGATCTGTTTTTCTGATGGAGGGGCTCAGTCGAAGGCTCTTGTGTATCTATGGCGCGAAGTTGGCGTTGCGATTGCAGTGCCGCCTACCTAAGACCACCAAAACTGCCAATGCCTCTTACAACAAATAAAAACCGTATACTAATGAGATATATACACTTGATATTTCAGCAGAATACATTCACAAATATAGATATATTTTTTGCTGCCGTTCTATCTGTTATTATGGGTATATTTCCGGTTTCCTTTAAGATCATGAGAATTGTAATAATTTTCTAGAGCGTAAGCGGCCCCACAATTCGCCATGATTGTTGTTGATGGCTGGTGGTAGGGGCGATTGGTGTAATAATAATGTTACCGTGATGGAATGCCTCCCTGGATTACATGGGCAACCTATATGGATCGGAGTCATATCTGTTATATGGAAGGAAACTATAGAGGTGAGTTATCTTCTCTACTGGTACATTTAAGTTGTGAATTTGGTGTCAAATTCTTGTTAACATGATCTGGGGTGAGTACGACTCCGACTCTCGATCCCACCAGTCCGGGGTGTCCCCTATCTTCTCCCGGCACCCGACAGCGGGATAGCTGGCGTCTTGTTCATGGGAGGCTGATCGCTAATTTCAGTTCTATCAAAACAAATAACACCACCTATGTATTTGTATGTCCCTCAGGCGTTGGTACATCGAACAATTGACATGATTTTACTAACGTCGAGGCTCGTTCAGGAGTGGTAGCCTAGTGGTTGGATTAATCGAATTTTAATGCCGTGTCGGCTGTCGCAGCTAGTGGGCCGAGTGGCAGTGGGTGGTCAGGATTCCAGTTGCGGAATGTGTTGCCTCCCCAAGGGCTCTTCCCCATTCATAGACATGGACCCCAGGGTCAAAGGAGGAACAATGGTTTCTCAATCAATCATGCTTGACTTCGCTTGCTCGACTTAAGACTAGAACCAGAAGCCATATCTCAGCCTCTCGGTTTCTTTTGCTGGGCTCAGCAAGTAATGGAACTAGCCTAAGTTTTCAGCTTTACTTAGCCATGTGTATCGGAATGATGCGTCAGACCTTGGTGCCTGGTACCTCACAACTCCGAAATTTATATAACGAAACTCAAATTTACACTAACCTAGTATAATTCTCCATTGGATGAAAAAGTTGTTTTTTTCTATTCGTATTTATCACTGTAAATATCAGGATCTTACAATCCCCCCCCCCCCCCCCCACACACACCCCAATGGCAATGCGTCTTTCTCCGTTTAGTGCTTACCGTACCTATTCAATTGTTATGTATGGTAGCTTACCAGTAATTATTATTACGGTACGATATGTGGTTTTTAGAATTATTCAGTTGATTAATATATTTATTTCGCTAATCCAGGGCCCTGGGCCCAGGACTGTATAATTACTGAACCAGGTCATACTTTATTGAGATTAAAATTTGCCTGGGATAACGATATAGATCACGCAACACTGAGATAAGGACAAGGTAATCTAAGCGACCAACTCCCAGCATTGAGAACTTCAGGGTCTGTGCTTAAGCACTTGAGCAATCCTACTTAAGTTCTTGACTTATATTTTGTTTATAAAACCCTGGGTGAGGCTAACCTGGTTGTATTGTGAGGGGCAACCGGTTGGCATTTTGTCCTATCGACAGGAAGCCCCTATCTCTACGTTGCAGGTTCAGGTTTTATTTAAGAAAACACATCCTCGCCAGGCCCCACTTGTGTTGAAAGTTGACAAAGTGGTCCCGGATCTCTAGATAGGTGTTAAAACGTATGGTCTGGTTTTGTAAACGTTTATTAGCAACTTACCCCCGATACCTCGATCTCTGTTTGGATAGTTTTCCGTTAGTATCCCTACCTCGCCATCACATTACAATAATTCCATTCTTCTCTAATGCTATACTATATAATACTGTAACAATACACTTAGATTTGATTTAATCCTTTAACTGTCAACTCAATTTCCCATAAGATTAACTCTAAATCATTCCATTCAATTACTTGCATTAAATTCAGGGACAATGTATGGACACTCTGGTGACATGTTAGAAAATAAAATTGGATACAAATTTGATGGACATTTTTGATGGACATTTTTGCTCTTTCGTGTTAAGAATTTATATTGTCTTCAGATTAGTATAGATGTCTTTATATTATGAGGTGGCGGCTGGGAGACCTAGATTTTATCCAGAAGCCGGGTCACCTATTTGTCTAAACTCTTATAACCTCAGACAAATAAAGTATATTACAATTCAATTCAATTATTAGTGTCAAATACATAGAACGCTTAATACATAGAACGCCTAATGTTAGCAGTTACAGTTACACTGTAGCAAAACTCTTAAGTTAACTTTAGCTTTCGTCGTTTTTATTTAGGATTGTCTGCCTAATTTTATCCTCACTATCAGCGACTGTTTTTATATTGCTGGGACGTTTTTTTCACGATCGCAAATTCGGTTTGATGTTTAAAAAACGTTTACTAAAAAAAATCAGTATAGTAATCTCTAACTTGTTTCTCTGACAATTCTTCTTGACGTTCACTGATAAGCGAGTTGTTAGTAATTCATTTCCACGCCATTTATCCTGTCGACAGCGGAATGTTTTTATACTCAAATCCAGAGCCCCCATTGCATTTGCTCCTTTCCGTCACTCGCTTTCTTGCTACTTTTATCAGATGGATTTGAGAGTATAGAGTAGACTTGCGTATGGTTTCTCTCACTGTCAAAACGTGACATGTACCCTAACCTAAAACCTGTACCCACAATTACGCACTCGACACAGTATATAATCTAGATTGATTGAATGTACTTTTGTCACACCAGTTCCCCGGCCCAGCTGAACCGTCAAAACAGATACGTTTTGTTCTTGTTCAAGTTATGTAAAGGATGTTTTTTCTAGGTATGTGGTGTTGTGATAGGTGCTGAAATGAATTGTGAGTTATAGTGGAGGAACGTGAGTTGCTCTTGGGTTGAAGTGTGGTTCCCGACAGCTTTATCGCCCCTTGGTAATCTCTAGCCGCTGAACTGAGGGAATTGCTCATGGCCTGCGAGCAGAACCTCTGCAAAAATGAAGCTTCCAGGAAAGATAAGGACATTTTTTCTCCCTCCATCATATACTTCCCTCTGTTATAAATAATAAATACATGACTGACATAAAAAAAGAAGTGCGAGCTTCGCTGGCAAAACACAAGTGTTATGGATTGCCAAACGGTATGCTATGATTTGTCCAGCAGAGGGAAGGTAAACTCTCTGGGTAATGGCCGTATGAGAAATCGTTTTAATGCAAATAATGCAAGAGCAGGGGCTTGTGTTAGGCGCAGCTTAAAACCACTTGTAGTAATATACAATATTTGAGTTGATTCGCATCATATAAGCCTCTGGCCTGAAATGGCAAGAACCCGTAATAATTCAATAATGTTGACAGCGTTACGCTGCCAATGTCGCTTGAGGACTCCCATTCCATATATAAACTGTTTCTGTAACCTTCTTGAATATCCACTACTCCTATTTCATTCCAATTTCCATGACATCAATTTATTTACCCATGAGGGCCGTAGGTAATGATTTGGAAACACTGCCTGCCGCCATGATAGCGGGATTGGATTTGGTTTTACGAGCATTTTCAGTCCCATACTTGGTAGTCGCCACACTGTTGGGAAATATCCACTTTTTGCACCGTCTTCTTGTACGGGGAAGGGCGTACTCATAGCTCATAAGGTGCCCGTTCCAATCCAGTAGTATGGGCTAAGACAAATACCTGGCTTCCTTGCAGTCTGACAGTTTATATGCTTAGCACTCATTATGGAATACTGTAGGGATTGTCCCAATAGACTTGGTTCTAATTGGAACCATAGGGATATATGTGCGTACCAATTGGCCAATCGGCTGCAGGACTAATTTTATGAAAGGATTCTTGGGCTTGATTCATCTATTTCTGCTATGTGAATCACTTCTTTTGTACAACCAAGGAAGTGCATGTCAATCCACCCCCTTGTTGTTATAACTCGGAAACTTACTCTGAGGGAAGCATATGTGTTTGTATATATGCGAAGTGCTGTATAGGAGGAAGCAGAGCCAACATGTTGGCAATACTAGGATATATGATAGAAATATGAATTCCCATTGTATGCATACATGTATGCATCTTTCCAACGTTACTTCTGAAGCGTCATGGATGGTAATGGTGATTTTAATCTACATGCATTTAACTGCGACTATCTGAACGTGCCCAGGGATTGCTGTCTTCGATTAAAGAAAGTTTGCAGGAAACCTTTTTTACTAGTTGGTTAAAAAATCAAGACAGTCCACATAACATATTTTCTGTTTTATGAGATATATGCCTTGCGAAGACCAGTTTTCTATGACTTGTCTCGCGGAAGAAATTGTTATCCTAGGAGAGCAGCAATGTTTTTTCTTCATAGATATTTACTACCCTCGCCACCATCCTTTGGGCCCCTGTTGCGCTTCCCCTACCTGAAATATATCTTACGCTCGACCTTTTGCAAAATCTCAGCATAAAAACGCTAGCTCGTGGGCATGGAGAGAAGTTAATGAAAAAGCCCTTGGAGAACTTGTCGTTTTATTTTAGTACATTCTATGTGATGGGGTTCGCAAAGAAGGTACATATGTGGGTGCCCCGCCAAATACTTTACAAGCTGGGCATTTACTATTTATGATGCGCCAGTACTGAACTAGCAACTGCACAGAGGAAGCGCTTGAAACATAAGGATCACATAAGTTGTTATTGCTTTGGTGACCTTCTCCTCCTCCTCCACCATTTTAAACGACAAGTACCTAAAAATAAATACCTAAAAATAAACTGTCCATTAATCTTCCTGACCGGATAATTCCCTAAGTTCGACAGAATTATAATAGTAGTCTGTATTTATTACTTGTTAAGTTTCGTATCAACCGATGAGGTATTGAAATTTTGAAGTTGGTGGTTTAATGTGGGAGGCTGAGGGTAATCTCTGTTGGAAAATGGTCTACTTCCTCGCAGGTGAATCACAAGGATTGATGTATGGCCTCCAAGTATGTGACTGAATATGTAGTAAGTCAGGTAGGAAGGAGACCGATGGTAGTTAAAGATGGATTGGGCCTGGTGGTACTGTCTAAAGCGCCATAAATCATGGAAAATGTACTGGCAATCTTGAGTATTTCTAAGAGAAAGGGTGACTAAAAAATCAGACTAGACCCAGGAGCTCTCCTGGAAGTGTGAAGAATAAGTTAACTAGACAGCATTTTCATGTCATGATATTTGGTGCAGCTGTACTTTCCATCACCATTGTTCTATTTTCTGTGTACGCATGTATTGGGGATAATATAAGCGGTTTCTGTGATTGGATATTGTCTGCTGACAATTTAGTGGTAATAATTGCTCGTCCTACGTGAGGTAACTATTATCATAGAACCGCACTTAGCATTTCCATGCGATTAACTGGAAGTTTATAGATAGTTGTACTGCTATCATGAGTTTATATGGGGAATCTCCATGTTGGAGGGCTGTACTTATCGATCTATTGATACTGCCTAAGCTCCAGATCGACTCTGATCCCATGGTCGATCTTTGATCCCAGTACTAACCCCACCCACACCTGGACTGAATATCGACTACCAAACCTGACCAGTGTCTGTGCACTGACCATAGACCCCCAAGAGTGACCACAGATCTCCCATACTTACCGGGGATCACCACACTGACCTTTGAGCCTGGTCAACCTTGTCTATTAGACAATTGATTTTTAGCCCTTGGCCAGTTCGATGCTGTAACGTCTCGATCCAAGTTAAAATGATTAAGAGATTAGATTTTCTTTCGGTAATTTGATTACACAGTCTTGGTCTTAGCTTAGGGTAATATTACTCTAAAGGTCTTAGAAACGTTCGTACACATGAATCTGAACTTTTTGTTAACTGAATAAATTCATTTATTGTATTTGGCCCGTGAAAAGATAGAATGATTCTCTGAACAATACATTTCGTGCATGTGATTTCTTTTATATTTGACATTTTAAAGAATATTTCTTATTACTCTCTCCTCACAGGAAGCTCCACGCCGCTCTCACAAGGGAAAGTAGGACGGCCATATGGCTCGATGGGCTCACCCTCACTTCGACCAGACATAATCTTCAATTCCACACACATTGGCTGCACGAGAAGCTAGACACCACAATACATATATATATACGCGTATATACCACTGCAATACGACCGGCGTCTCCCCACCTCCTTTTGGTGCCGCTTTTGCGAGGAGGTAGAGGAAGAGGAGGATCCTTACGGAGAATATTTCCTTCATCTGCTTTTGCTTGTGGTGCTGCTGTTGCTGCTGATGGTCGTCGAGGTGGTGCAGGAGGAGAAGGAGTTAGTTGTTGGTGGTGGGGGAGGTCTGTAGTTCTTCCAACGCTCCCAGCTTCGTTCTCCGGCCAGCACTACTAGTACTACTACTACTATACTCCTACTACAACTACTACTTCTACTACAACCTCCTGGCTTCTAGCTAGCTCACGGGAGGAGGAGGTGGAGAGGTAGAAGGAGGAGGAGGAGGTATAGGAACACACATGATCAGAAGATCTGGAGTCAATGCGGGTTGGAGTTGAGAGAGTGGGAAGGGAGATGTGATATGGCGCTTCTTCCTGAGTTTGAAGTGTCTACATGTGTTGCTTTATAGTCTCATATATCACCCGACCTAAAAATATTAATGCCATACCTTTGCCACCTGTGCGAAGGTTTGGAAAGTTTGGACCACCCGAAAGGAATACCACGCGAAGTCATAAATCTGAATATTTATAACTGAGAGAACTTGAATTTAATTTGGAGTGCTTGTGGGAAGAACGTAACTAAACTGTGCATTCAACACATATATGCCATTTCTATATTGGCTAAATTATAGTATCTGCAGATATGATTAGCTTATCGTCTGTGACATGTGGACAAATGAGGCGATAGCTGACTTGGAAATCTCTTCCTGATGCTGTTAATAGCTACGCTGCGAGCTGTGCATATCCAATAACAAATAAGGAATTCATCTGGGGAACGTTTTGATGTTTCCCATCAGAGGACATGATTTAGATTGAATTAGCTGTTACAAGGAGCATCTTCTAGCTGTCCCTGGGCTTTATCCTCCCACACAGTGTGTGACTTCTCTACTACCCTTCGTCCCCACGAATGCTCCTCAAGCCATTCAATCGTCCTCACACCTACACATGCCCGCTGGTCTCATGTCAATTTTCCCAGGAAAGATAAGCCTTTTTTCTCTCGCTATTAGCCCTACTACATACACACAGACACGACAGGCCTTAGACAAATTATGTCCACCGCCAATTCCCACCCAGGCCATACCCACACCCACCTACGACTCTACAACTACTTCTTCTGTGAATGATAATCTCATCAGAGCAAATTGAAAATTTTCCACCGAGGACTGGGTATTGAACTAGCTATATTTCTTTTGCTCGCGACAGGCCGAGATAGCCCTGTCTGTTATTGGTTAGACCTGAGAAGGAAGAGAGTTGTACATAGAGTGAGGAGGAGGAGGAGTTTTGCTCCTCCAGTTTGACTGTGCGTGAGATGTGGTAATTTGATCTACCGTGTTCTTCCTCGTGTGAAGACGAGGTGGGATGAAGCTATGTTGTAGTTGTTGGCCTGCTGACCGTTTACTCCCAGCCCATGTATATATACAAACGCTGTGACTGTTGGCCATGTCTTGTAGTGCAGTTGCTCCCAGGTTACAATCATAGTTGCGAGGACACTGGCTGCCAGAGCCAGAGACAGTGAGAATAGCAGCAACTGACCGTATGCCATCATTGTTACATCAGGAGCACAAATATTTGATAAGTTCCTCCATAACAACTCATACACAACCTGTATAGCCCTGTAGATGCGCACACACACATACCTGGGTCGTTTATGAACATAGAAATTGATTAATTCGTATCTCTGAAGGGAACGGACGTATACATGTATACACAGCCATTATTGTCTCATCTTTAAAGGAAGCTTGGCCCCGGGTGAACTTGTAACAGTGGACGTCTTATTCCCCCTGTGTGTGTGTAAGTGTGTTATCCTATTTCTTCAGTGAACAATGATGGAAATCCTTCTCAATGGGTCAGACAAACTTGGCCTGACGTGCAGTGACAGCTACAACTGAGAATAGACCTAGGTGAGAGTTACTCGGTGAGTTCTAAACATATTGGAGACACCATGGACGAGTGGAAACCAAACCCATACGCCCAGCCCTATGTGCCCCGGCGATACCATGGCATAAAGAATGCCATGGGAGTCCAAGTGAGACAAATGTCCAAGAGAAGGGTCCTCACCAAAGTATTTCAGGTAAGATAATCACTTTTTGTTATACCAATTCTAGTACTGCCTTTCTGGTAGACTGATTAATCAGTAAACCGGGGAGGAAATATAGCACTAGTTGGATATGAATAGTCCAGAGGTAAGAGGTTTAGATAAAATGTTAAGGCGAGATTCTGTTTTCCTATATCGACTTAACTCAGCCTGGATTCTCAATTCCCTGCACGTACCTCACAAAAAGTGTGAACTAGTTTGGTTAGCAAGGCCACAGACGTGTCTATGGAAAAGTCTATGGCTATGAATCCCATTCCCGAACCTGAAAGAAATTCAATACTTGCCAACTTCATGTATAAATAAACCTCCAGTAAAATGCTGGCCACCCTAACAGGAGATGATGTCAAGGTATTACAGTTTGCCGAGGTGTGAAAGTAGTGGGTGATGTGTTCGTGTCCCTCTTGTTAAGTCCCTGGTTAAGATGTGGGCTGAAGCTAGATCCCACCCCTATATTAACGTGTACTAGAATATCCCGATTAAGCACCCCCTGTATTATATGTCTTTATAAATGCATGCGTGTGGTGGGGATTTATGATAATATGGACCTTGGCGATATGAGCCACTAAAGCCGCCGTGATTGCGGATGAATAGAGGATGTATGCTCCTCCTGCCTAAAAACTGAAAAGGATCCTCGTGCTGCTTGTAGATTAAACACAATCAGTCCCAATATCTACATTGGAATGGGCGAGTAGAATCGTCCCTGGGGAGCGTTAATATGATTTAAATCCATTCTTCTTGTATGGTTCAATATGGCATGTTTAATTACTATGCACATCCTACATTTGATCCAAGTCTGTCTTTGAGCCATGTTTGTTCATCAGTTTAAATCTATATCAATTTAGGATTTCTCAACGATGTAAGTAAGTGTGCCGTTTGGGCCTTACAATATATACATGTAGCATTTATGATTGAAAGACTCAAAGGCTATTTACAATGTGGCTGGTCGTATCTGCTAAGTGAACAACCCAATTATGGCAAATGATGCTCCCAGGTATTGATTGATAACGCAGTAATTGAAAGTAATCAGAGAAGGGTGGAAAAAGAGGAATGTATTGATAATTCAGCACACGTATGGCTTGCCACTGGCCTTTCAGAGTTGGCGTTGCCCCCTTTAATGGTTCCACGTCTTCTGTTTATTAATTCATTCAACAAAGGTTATTTCCCCACTTCTTGTATTAAAACTCTGTCCTAAGCCCCGTGTTTGGTATTATCGGCTGATGGAAAGCGCTTGATAGGAGAGGGAGATGGGATGTTCAATGATTTCCCCTTCGTTGCGTATTGTGTGAATACCTCCCCTAAGGGATCGCGGTGGGGATCTTGGTGTAGAAGCGTTGAGAGAAGGCCCTTAACGCGAAGAATTATCTAGTGAGATATGAGATCAATAGCGTTCAATATTCTTCTCGCATCACAGCCCCTTACCTTGCTACTCCATCCCGCGACTACCCCTATTAGACATAGTTATAAAGAAATAAACATAAAGGATTGGGCGTGGGATAATTGGTAGGACCCTGACCTTTCTCAGAGCTCCAGTCCCGTGTCTCCACCCCTACTCTAATCAATAAGTTCAACTCCGCTGACAGCTCTGCCCGTCACCACAGCGTCTGCGGACCAGCGTCCGCTAAACCCTTACTAGGACCTTCTCCTTCTATCCTCCCCCCTCCCCCCTCCTCCACGGGCGGGGTTTAGGGCGTATCTTCTACTGATCCGCCAATAGTTTACTGGATCTTCTCCTATAGGTTTTTTCCCATAGGGTGCCATCTGCGAAAGGTTGTAGTACCGTTGTGTAGCTCTTCCGTGCTATTTAAAACTGAATGTATTAGAGGATTTCATTGTTTTGCCAAAATAATGCTGACACCAAAAGAATAGTTTTTGTGACATGGAGCAGCCGTTCTCATTGATCAGTTTGTAATTCACATTTGGTGATGAATGGATGAGATGATCTGATTTCCGTCGCCCGTTTTGTAATCAGTTTTGATTCACTTCCGAACTTCTCTTCCGGAGTTGAATTTAAAGGAAAAAGTGTGATTAAAAACGAAGTCCTAGCAACGCTGTTAGGAGATGATTGGTTAGATTGGAGGAAGGGGATGGGAGGGGGTCTTTGGAGGGGAGGGGATGTGTGTGTTTGTGTGAGAAATACGACCAGAGTCGTAATTTAGGCAGGGAGAAGAGATGGAGAGGGGAGGGAGGTGAGAAGTACAGAGAAACTTACTTTCATAACTTGTGAAAGGGTCCATGTTTCACCCAAGGTTGTTCAACGGTTGTATGGAAGATATTAAGTTGATTTTTTTGCCTCTTACTTCCCTTTGATTTGTTTTCCTTCTACGAATTGAACTGAGTCAGATGCGTTAAAACGTCTCTCGTTCTTTCGGTTCGCATCCATCAAAGAGCCCTCTGATCTGCGGCTGTGTGTGGAAATAAGTTGTTTGTTCTCTCTTCAGTCAAGAATGAATTTCAGTCTTGTGTAATTATTTTGAACATCTATCGGCATAGGTCATTAATAATGTCAGAAAATCCACATAATTGCCTCGTAATTTCTTCAATTAATTTTGTATTTACTATAATCCATGTGGCCATGTGGGTGTGCTAGTAAATTGCTTTCAACTATAAATAGCTAATAGACCTGGGATAGGACTTCTAGAGACTTAGCATGAGCAATTAAGATTTACATTCTTAATTGAGATGGGACTATGCGCTGAAGATATATATGAAATATATATTTGTTCTAAATAGAAGCATATTACGCATTACCCTAATAGGGTGGTCGTGGAAAAATTTCTGTCCTATGATTTTTTTTAAAGGTTTTATTCAATTTATCTCGCCATCGGCATGACCAACCGTCTCCCTTAAATTATATATTTTGTTGTTGAGATTTTCTTATTTTCTGTCTCTCTTCACTCGTGTGCTTTAAAGTTTCTGTGTATATTGTTGTTATGAAATAATTTCTGTCTATGTATAAAGCTCTTAGTCATACACTAAGAGCCAATTTAGAAAGAATTTAAACTTCCCCTTCCACATATATATATTATATCCCAATAAAATGCAACCTTCATTGAAACCATATCGTGAGCTATCGCTTAGGATTAGGCTACATTCGCCTGGAAGTTAGTTCTTAAAACATTCCAGAAGTTTTCTGTGTTAAAACAATTTACATGAAAGTGGCTGAGATCTATGAATCGTATAGTGTGTCGTGTTTACACCCGTCCTAGTACTCAGATATTTACGATGGAAAAATAATAGCGTGGTGGAACTGTACCAAGCATCAGTGGTCCTTGTGACTTTGATTCATAAGTTATGCTCCAATCCTTAGGGGATTCTATTTATTTAAATTAATTTACATATATATAATATGTACTGGTTTATAACCCATTTCTGTCTGTGCCTGCAGTTTAATAATGTATATGGAATTCCTTTATGAACTCGATATGCATGAGTAATGTGCAGCAACTACCATTTAATATATCATTCCAATCGCATTAAGCTTCCGGTAACCAAATGTGCTGAGCGATAAAAATGAGTCAGATATGTTGGGTTGAAATATCCATGACATGCGATGCAAAGATGAGGGGAACATAGGCATGTTGAAGAATTTAATTACTGGAACTGCATTCAAATGAGTAGAGGGCAAATTAAATTCTATGAAACCTTATTATGTAAAATAAAATTGTATCGGGTTTAAATGTTATTTAAGTATTTTTCTTTGGAGAGACTCAAATATTGGCGCGTTCTTTCACATTTAAGATTGTGGAATATGTTGAGTTATCATGTTGCCTGATATATAGAGAATCTAAGGTGGAGCGAGGGAAGTGAATGTCGGAATGTGAGAGAGGCAGAGCGCGAGCGAGAGAAGGGAGAGGGGGTTGGGGTTAGAGGGAGAGAGAGAAAGGGAGGGGCGAGAGAGGAGAGTTAGAGCGAGAGGGGGGAGGGAGGTTTAGAGGGAGAGAGGAGAGGAAGAGCGACAAACAGACAGTGGAAGGTGGAGGCCCTTAGGGGGGGGAAGCGATAGGAGAGCTAGGGAGAGGCGGTTTAGAGGAAGAGAGGGCGACAGAGAGAAAAGAGAGAGCCACATAGAAGAGGGAGCCACAGAGAGAGAGGCAGAGAAGGGAGAGGGGGTTTAGAGGGAGAGAGAACAAAAGAGAGAGAGGGAGAGAGAGAGAGAGAGAGGGGGGGGGGGGGAGGGAGAGAGAAGGAGGTGGACCGTATAGAGAGTACCGGTACGTGTCGTCTTTGTGAGATGAATATCTTTTCAATATATCTCACCGGTACGAGAGAGATACTTTTTTCTGATCGATGATGGATCTGCACCACCGTTAAAACCATTATAAAGCACTCGTGCTTCTCCCTCTCCTTGCATGAAATGTGTCCTCAAACTATAGCATCTCGCTACGTCGAAGCCCCTTAAAAGCCCTCCTCCTTATCTTCACACGTTCATCCATTGAGACAATTCGCCATATGGTCTTTGCTTCAAAATGGCCTAGAAATTTCATTGCAGAAACCCGCAAATTCAATAGTCCAAGCGATGAGAGCATTTTAGGAGAAATAGCCTGCCGCCGCCGACAAGAGGTGTCAACTGGATTACTGTGAAACTACCAAACAAAAGCTCTGTATAAGTAGTACTAGGAAAAGGTCCAGATGCGAAGGTTAGAGGTTGAGCACGAGTAGTACATGAAAATAAGTACTGCAACTTGGCGATGGCGCATCAACATAAAAAAGCCACAAAACACATTATAAACCCTACTTCCCTGATTTTACTGCTACATTTTATGCCTTCGTTCTGGCGTGGTCACGGAGGAGGAAGCCCCGTTGCCACTACTCTTGTGTTGCGTCTCAGACTCATTACTCGCTGGTCCTATAGTGAGCAATTCCTCTCATTGACACCCGCGATGAATGTAATGAAATGAATACTCATGGGCTCCCGGACAAGAGAGAATGCCTGTCTGAAGATTACCCTTCATCCAACAATCTTACCTCTGATATGAATGGCTCAAGCAGTAATTTTCTTGATGGTTGTGGAAAGAGGGTCGGCGCGGGGGCGGAATAAGGGGGGGATGATTTCTGACATTACTTGAGATGCCAATATTACTTGACATGCAAACCATTGGAATGTAGATCTATATATGACTTATAAAAATATGTCAGGTTTGAGCTTCGTAGCTAGATAAGTAGATTCATTGTTAGTCTATTGATTAGTGTACTGCCATACATATAACGGGATTCCAGTCTAGACTGAGTTGATAGAGTCCCTCCAAACTGAGGGAAAGTTCCAAACCGCAAAATGTCATTATAATCTCATTAGGTAACCTACTCCAGAGCCAGGAAAGACATGGCAGTAGGCGTCCAATCACTGACATACCATATTCTTACCTGGCCTGAAAGACTGGGATTGGAGGGTGGTAATAGTGCTGGAATCCCAACACCTCACCACACCAACACCCGGATCTGTAAAACTGCCCCCCCCGCCCCCAATATCCCGGAGGTCTTCCATATTGATAATAGGACGTGCTTTAGTGAAAGACAACACCCCGATGCTTTGCCGCTGTGATGGGAGGAGATAGAGCGATGCACTTAGAAATTTGTCTCATTAACAGAGTCAATGTGCTGCATTTGATTTATAAATCGTGAGATGTCCCTGAGTGTGGTGGAGAGCCTTGTCAGGTCCATAGCGTTCCATGAATAAGTTATTGTGCTGCTATCACGACGATCATAAAACTCTTCTTGCCTATCTCTTAATCGAACTGACTTGTGCATTATTCTTGTTGATTAAGGCAGGCAGAGATATAGGGAAAGGACGTCAGAAGCGGCCAGTCTGCCTGGCTATTGAAATAAATACCAGTGGCACCGGTCACTCAGGGATATAGATATGATCTAATGTAATTTACCTTATTATATATAATATATACATGTATCTCTGTCGCATATACCGACTGGGATGCAGTTACAGGCCCTAGGTCTGCATAGCATTATGTATTCATTAGATGTGTGAGTGTGACTTGACTGTCAAAACCATCTTTGCCTCAGTAAGATGATACGAGCATAAAATCGCCATGTGAAGGTTGGACTCGTGCTTGTGAGTGGCGTGGGAAGGGAGCTGTGAGAGTTTTTGCTTGTTGGTGCGTGATGGTACGTGGTTACATATTGGAAATTCACGGATTGTGCTTCCCAATGTGGTATCGCCAGTCACGATCTTTTGTTTATGAATAATATGTCAGCTTCACGGTGACCATGACTGAATCCTGATCTGTCATTCCCCCATTCCGCCCCCACTATGTCTTGCTTTTATTTCTCGAATGAAGAGTCTAGAGTCTGTAAATCCTCGTTTTATTTTATATTTTGTCCATAAATCCCTGGCCAGGTTACCTCTCGCCACATCTTACTCCCTATTTACAATGGTCGGCGGCAATAAATTATGACAAAGAACGAGTGGTCTGGGAGTGTTTACGACAGTGCAAGACAGTTCGGTACGATGTGTATGAATGTAGGCAGAGCAGTGATGGAAAAGATCAGTCCCCCTTCTGATGCAATGATACATCCCCTGGAGTCTCCAAGTCTAGTAAGCTCTTGAGTAATTGCCAATTCAAACCACACCCATGCTTGATTACTGAGAAGAAGACTAATTGCCCTTTAGTGATTTTGTACTAGCTGTAAGTATTATACTGGGGACTCGATCTAAATCGCGATGAGAACGTACGATCTGATGAACGCATATTGTGTGGCTTGGGATCACTGGCGATAATAGCAATGTACGTCTTGGATTCATTGATTTTGAGGTACACCGCAAATTAATGATTATAATCTCGATCTTGTCCTTCAATTTACCATGGATGACATCTGCAATTGAATATACTGTTGCCTACGCATCAACGCACACAGACACACACCCTCTCTCCCTCCCTCTCTCTCTCCCTCTCTCTGTCTCTCTCTGTCTGTCTGTCTCTCTCTCTCTCTCCCATCTCTCTACCCTCTCTCTCCGTCCCCTCTCTCCTCTTTCTCTCCCTCTCCTTTTCTCTCTCCCCTCTGTACCTCTCTCTCGCTCAGCTAAGCGTTCATCTAAACCCTATACATTCTTGATATATATATCGCTAGAGGCCATAAAGTAATATCAAAAGCTGAAAAATACATTGCTTCCCGCCAACTCCCACTTTTTCTTGCTCGTCGAGAATAAGTCTCGTGGTGATGTGATGTACGTTTTGTTGTTGCTTTTTAAATACCGGTTCTCTCTATTCGACGCAGGGAAATAGTAAATTATCTCTCAGTTATATGAGCTAGAAGGCTTCTTATTTTTCTTTCGAAGAGATGTCACTCCCTTCCGGGGAGGATTAAAATTCAGCTGCCCTTGACAGCGTTATTACCTGAACTCTGATTTGAACTGTCGTCTGTGAGAGACAAACGAGTGGATAGGGGATTTTTCATTGCGGGTGTCATTGCACAGTGCACACTGAGATGAATTCCCTTTGAATCTGACCTACAGATATTCAGAAACATTTTTTTATTAAAAAGGATTGTCAGAATACTTTCAGCAATACTTTTCTTCATATAAATGATCTATATAATAATATTCAAAATGCATGGGAAAGACTTGTTCTATCTTACATATCATTTACTCCACGTTGATGTATGCACCACATGGTATTTGTATGGGCGGGAGTAGGGTAGTAATTTGCACCGTTTCAACGAGTTACAGTATGGTATGACTTCCTGTCCCCAGTAAACATAGCCATATAAGGTAATCATAGCAACGTGGGAGTAAATATAGAACCTAAATTCGAATGTAGAACTCGGGACAATATTGCACTGTCCTCGATGTTTTTTTTCGTAACCCACTTGCCTATCGGCTCGTGGGCCACAAAAAAACAAACTTCTCGGACAGTGCAATAGTGTCCCTTGTACCACATTCTCATCAGGTTCTATCTATATACCAAATGGCAATTTATATTCAAGGACAAATGTATATCCCACACTGAACATGGAATGCTTTTTCCTCTGACACACTACTCCCATAATCTCTTGCGTAATCAAGATTCTAGATGGCGGCTATACAAACCCCCTATTTTCCTCAGTAAGCTGATAGGAGAAAGCATATATTTGATTATATGCATATATGTTTGTGTTTGCGTGCCGCTAATGTCTTTAATAAAAGAACTTTGTTTCCACTTTCCACTTCGTTTTGAGTGAGCATATAACTAATGTACATGAGGTTGTTTTGCAGAGTTCTGTTGCGGGTGCTTTTGATATTTTCTTTGGTTTGGTTTGATGAGTCAGACTGTCTTATCAGTACGTATGATCTGTGTGAGAGAGAGATGGCCAAGGTTTCCTGTGTCGTATCTAATCATTGTATCCCTTTCTGTTGCAGGCGAGCCTGGTGGCTGTATTAATGGTGACTCTTGTGATAAACATCATGTTCATTCTGGATACAAGCAAGAAGCTACAACAGGATCCCCAACAGACAGGTAAGCTGACGGTCCTCATTACATGTTTCCTTTCTCCTCGCTCTGATGTCTACACCACAGAGAAGACAGTCTGACATGCCATCACTAATACTCCTAACTACGCCGGACCTATTGGCTGGTGGCGATTGCGGTACTTTGAATTAGGTCCATTAATGTATATAGGGCAAAACAAGTAAAATAGGCGTGCTTCCGTTTTACCTCCTTACCTAGAAAACATGTTGACCCCAAATGTTGGTTAAAACAGCAATCTTCCTAACTGGAAATGGGAAATAAATGGCAGTTTTTTTGTTATTATACCTTTCTAGCGGGTAAAATGGAACGCCATAGGCTACAGCATTGGCGCTCATACCACAAACAGTGGGTAATACAGCTTTCGGGATGGCTTATATATAGATCTCAAGTGAGGTTACCCGGGTATTGGCTTTTCCTAAATATCTTTTTAAAAGAAGTTGAATTCGCTTCTGCAACGAACCAATTTGCGGCAGGCACAAGAATGGTATTGGAACTCATCTGAGCCCTAAGGTCACCCTGCACACATTTTGACCCACATTTTTTTTTATTTGCTTTTTCTGGCACCACCCCTGGAAACTACATTTCATAATTCCTACCCGTGATACGCGGGGGCGGGGGGCGGGGGGGGGGGGCTTCTAGTGCTTTACTAAGTTTTAACCATTTTTGGTACCTGAGATGAATCAAGACGCTGGTTCTCCCAGCCTTCATCACAATATCAAATTTCCTCCTTATCTCAGTGCATAGATTATGAAAAGAAAGTTCGTTTTTATTAAATAATCTTCTATGAATATACGCTCTAGTACATAAGAATACAAAATTTATAACGTTTGTATTAACATTCAAATATCTTAGTCCCAATAAGGCCGACGTTTTTCGGGGGAAATCGTTCAGATAGTCACCACCGACGACGTCTTAGCTTTTCTGCGATTTTAGACCATGGTTCTAAAACCCTTGTTTTAAGAAGAAGCGAAATATTCCCCCCTCTTTCCCTGTCTAGCTTTCAGATACCCACTTCTTGTGTGTATACGTCCGAGGGTTTGCTAAACTCCAATGTGACGGTTCTGTTCCTCGACAGTACCATTCTCGTCAATGTGATAAATCGGTCGGGAAGGGAGAACAGTAAAGGTAAAGTGTTGCACTGTGGCAATTGAAGTGGGTTACATCTGTGCAGACTGCGTCCTTTCTCTGTCCAGCTGTCCATTTGAGTTGACCAGCAGAACCGCTCTTAGAAGCCCGAACAATGAGGCGCTTTAAGTGGGGTTGATAGCAGGGGACGTATTAGATGTTATTCCAATCGGTAAAAGGGACTTTGAATTGTATTCTATTGCACATTCATGTAAGCGACCCGTCTTTCTTCGTGAGCGATGCAATTTACCATAAAACATCTCACATCGCCGGATCTAGCCCGTAGCCAGCAGTGTATGATAAAAACTGTGCATTCCTGTTTTATAGAATATTGCAGGATGTTCTCTAGTTACGAGCCCATTACCACGGCGCATGCACGGCCCCCACTCTACCAAGACAAGCATTGCTACATATATGAATGTGTTTACATATGGGCAAAACAAATCCTTTAATTGAAGCAGTCTCCACCGAAAATGAGTGTGTCCTTTAATCTCCTAATGGAATCGGAGCATCCCCTGGTTGGAACAAAGAGAAGAGGTTGTTTCTCTTCGGCGCTTTTAGCATTCATCATACCTCAGATAGGTGTATATACAATCGTCGAGTGGTGGGCCGGGGAAGTGCATCTCGCCAACTGGCCACGCCCCGCGGTCACGACCTTGTCTTCAAGCCGAGACTTGGCGGGTCGCAGGTTGCCTTGATTCATTAGTGGAAAGCTGGTTAATTTTCCCTGACAGAAGACTGTGTGAAATGGCGTAGGGGGTCAGCGCGTGTCTAGCATTCAAGACTCGGACGAAAGCGAAGAGTTTAGGGGTGGTGGCGAAACGGTCAAGCCGAGACGGGCGCGATGGATGGGACACGGTAAAGCGTTATAAGGGGCTGTGAGAAAAATGTATTGGCACTGGGTGTTGGGGGAGAGGTTCGAGTGTTGGCTATTTTAGGAGGGATTCCGTGACACGAGGTGTTTAAGGAGGATTGGGTTTGGAAACTGGGTGCACCTGTATGGTGGGAAGTGGCTGGCGGCGACAGTGCCTGGTGCTGTTGACAAAATGGATATACTACTATGGTTTAAGGCCGCGCTGGGGCATGAATATTACCACTTTGTCTCTCTCTCTCCAGGAAGATGTCAGGAAGGAGGATATGATGTGTTCCGATAGCTCTTTTCAACTGTTAGAATAAGTCCTCTTCTTAAAAGCTACACACGTAGCTCCCATTCAGCTATAAAAAGGTTAGAGCCAGATCGTATTCTCTGACTCAGAACTACCGACCGGAATGAGCGTTCCCATGAGAATGGAAACCAAGGAAAACAGATATTTTAAGTTGTTTTGAAAATAAACTTTGTTATCGCCATTTTCTGCTGCATCCCTTAGACATGTTGGTAACGGTGTGTAATGTCTTGGTTCTCAGATGTCGCAGTATCTCAGCAACCCTGGCTCATCACTCGTCCTTAAGCCCTTCAAGGTTTGACTGAGACAGCAAAGCTTTCCACTAGTCTCTTTAAATTCTGTCTTTTTCCTTTGCCATTTCGCAACACCTGCTGTGTCGAGTGGCGAACCTTGAAAAGGCCAGGATTCTAGAGGATATTGATCGCGCCTGTCAATGTCAACCTCGATGCGCATTTTGGGGGGTTGGAAATTAGATGCTCATTAACAAAATGTTCATCAAAAGATTTATTAGCTTTTAGATGAAGGACTGTAAATGGCGGGTTCCTCTTATTAGCCACCCACCCACCCACCCACCCACCCCCTTCCCCGCAACTTCGACTTGTCTTTCAGCAGCAGTAGATTGAATGAGGCGCAGTGTTTCGCCTCCACAGCTAGCTATCCCTATGCCAGGCATACTGGCGACCTAGCATGTTGCCTTCATTAGATCTTGTCCTCCAATCATGGTATTGCACGCTCAATCAGGGGGTCTCGTGGTTCTGACAGCTTATAGGCTTTCTCTACATCTTAGAGAAGAACGCTTATGTAAACACCTTCTATAAGCCCTGTGCCCACTGTGCCGATTTTCTCAGGGATGGCAGTCGGCTGACAGATGGAAAAAACTACCTGACGATCGGATTTGTCCAATTTTGACGGAAGGCTACGGCCGAGAGTCAACTACCTGACTGCTTCTCCGCCCCCCCCCCCCCCCCCCCCACCGTCAACATAATCGACTCAGTGGGGTCTTAATTGCCATAGTATAGCGGGAGATCCAAGGCGCATAGATATCGGAAATATAAATACAAGAAATTTTGCCCAAGGCAGAAAACCATTAAAACAAATCATACCCCAAAATGAACAAATGAGAAAATCTATTTCGCATAGAATTCCATTTTCTTGGAACTCCTTACAGACAATGGCCCATTGGATATTAGATTCTAAAGCATTTAAATCGGTAACAAGGAAAACATTAATCTGGTCAGACCAATAGTTCATTGATTGATTAACTAGACTACATGAACATGTAAAACAATTTGACTGTTGTCATCAAGAGAAACCTACTTTACTTCTGATAATAACTAATATGAAAAGAACTACTGCGCTTAATATCTATCATTATAAGAATGTATTATAAAATTTGATTAAAAATAGCAGCGTACCACCTTCGTCCATGACGACTGTGGAATTGTTCGCTGCAAAACTATAATGTAACAACAACAGAAAGCTTAAACCTCCCTCTGCTGGAGACATGTTTTCAGCGACAAGATCGATAATAAAAGTTTCTAAATCTAAATCTAATTGGCGATTTGGGAATTAATATTATTCTCCCACACATAAAAACGTAGTATATGATATTTTTTTGTTATAATATAGGTCTGGATATATAAATGTGTATCATGTGCCGTAGAACCTACTTATGATTCTACGTAGCTTCAAGTTTCCCTTGGCTTTACTGTGAAATTTTTTTGTATAGATATTTTCGACCGAAGATTGTTCGAGTTCTTTTTTCGTGTAACCCATTTCTGGAGTGCACTTGGTCAGACATTATTAGTCCTGTTATCCCTGGGGTGTATTAAAGCACCTATTTTTATGTGCGGTACGTAGATTATGTCGCTGCGGCGTGACCAGAAAACTTGAACACTGCAGTGGGAACTAATCCTATTAAACTAGTTCCATATTCATAGGATCTTTTTTGTAACTTCACATAAGTGTGAATATCCGGAAATTACCTTTATTATCCTAGCGCACGTGTGGGAGGTTATTATAAGAGATGGGGAATTATTTCACAGATTATATGTATACTATTGAATTACAACCGTCCCTCAAAGGTCACGAAATCGGGAATCAGGTAGACGATTGAATTAATTTCCTTTATTCATGTGGTGACACTAAGAGGTGTTGGGACAGCCTCGAAAGATGGCTATATTTAAATGTGGATATTTTAATTGAAGAGGCAGATCAATATTTTTCTCTTTGGATTCGCTGAAATGATGACGATTCGGCCAGATCCTTTGTGTATAGAACTACTAAGTTATACGCTTAAAAAACAACCAGCTGAGCTAAAAGTTCCGGACATTATACAACTTTGGAAAAAAATCGAATGCAAAAGTACTTTGGCAAAGTCTTAAGAGATGCATTATTGTTCGGTGCCATAGTATATGTCGGACAGTCCCAGAGATTTGCCGTCCCTGGTGGATCATCTTGAAAGGACCACATCTATAATATATACGTATAGTATATCTAATGTATAGTTGAGTCAGACAATGTATAACTGTAATACCTCTTGTCGCTCTTGCCTTACATTTAATCGTCACTTTCTTCCTTCTTATACATTTGTTTTACAATCGTATTTCAACTTGTGCACAAAAAACAATTAAAGGAGCCTAATGTACTTCTTCAAATCCCATGATATAGGAATGTTGGGCCTAGTCCATTAAGCCGATTCTCATGAGATTTTGCGCCGCAGAGGACTCTTTTCCACTAAATTTTGTGAGAATCGCATGAGAATCGGCATAGTGGACTAGGCCCTTTATTTGAGTTAGAAAACATTGTAAAATTGATGTCCTTGCAACCGTTACGTAAGTGATATTTAAAGAAGTTAGTTTGAATTGTTTTTGATCGAATTTGTGAATATGCCTTGTAAATACATAGATCTAGACCCCGTCAACTGGCATTCTACTGAAATTGAAATTAAATTAACACAGACATCAAGAAACATGCAAAATTGAACTAAATATATTGGGCATGTAAGTCAGTGTATATGACATTATAACACTGGAAAGAATGGAATAACCAGTGGTGTCTTTATGCGCGGGCGGGTCTCATTCCCCAAGCGCCCACCAGGTGGGGTGGTTACATATCATGTCATATGTATGGAAATATTTCGCTGTTATACATAGGTGAGCTATAGGCATGTACATTGGTCTCTCTTTGATAGAAATACCGTAATCCAGCTTAGAAATAGATGATAAAAAGACAGGTTATGAAAAAGATGTTCCTGCTATCTATTGCTCTTTTGTGTCATATAAGTACTTACTTTGTTATGTTTAGTAATTTATCTTATTCTGTTGATTTACTTATAAATAACTAATTATTGATAACGAATCGGTCGAAGATGACAGGTCGTTTTGATCCCCTAAAATGATACATGTTTTTTACTATCAACTCAGTTTAAAACAGTCAAAGTTCATATTTTCTCTTTTTTGTGATGTCAAAAAGAGAATATGACATAAAGTTAGAACATATTCTTATTTTCGTGATTTAAGTTTCTTCTATATATATCTTTAAAACATTGCTGTTAACTCGATTTTAAGATACATTACCATTTAAAAAATGTTCTCGTTCACTCCATTTGGAATTTTTTGCTTTGACTTATAAGTAATATATTTCACAAGGTTCTGGGCGGAACTACCGCATCAGCTAGGAACAAAAAGTCAATGAAAGCCTTTGTGGTTGACTCGTTCGAGATTTTAATCACAGGCTATCGAAACGAAAGAAATACCTTGAGAGACATTCAAAAGCTTTGTGCTTTCCGCCCACAAAATGATAGTAATCCCCTGTATCATTTAGCAATGCATACAAGCGAATTATCTAATGCTATATACGCCTTAAACTTCCTGTTCCACCCAAGACATCTCTCTTGAATGTTAAATGTGAATTTTCTTTTACAGAAGTCCTTGCAAACCATGTGGAAGGGAATCGCGCCCCACGCAACATAAAGTCAGCCGTTGAGCCTGCTCGTACTTTAGAGGTTGAAATTCTGTCTAGCAAGTCTAAAGTTTCTGTGACAGTGGATGGAACTATGGTAAGTAACTCCCTGTGTTTATATTTTAAGAAAGCTATCTTCCTGCTTAGTACAAGCCTTTAATGAAAGAAAATCCTAGAAGCAAATTCAGCTCAATCTGTTTTAGGCTCTCCCTCGTGTACACGTATGCTTCATATCAAGCTGCCTTTGTATAATTTATATGACAATTTGTGTCCTCAAGGAAAACCGCCTGGCTGAAATATTGCGGTGAAACCAAAACAAATTTACATCTGGCGGCCAATGTCTTCCAGGCCTACCAAGTCCCACTTAATACCTTGGCGTTAACTTGGTATCAAAACGATTCTTTACCATCAAAATCGTATTTGGATTAAAATTGCATAGCAGCTGCTAACTTCATTTCCGTGTTCTTCTCTTTCTTTTTCATCAAGATCCTTGAGGATTCAGCTGAAGGAGATCAAACGAGGGGGATTCACGTGCTTGTCCTTAATCAAGCCTCGGTAAGTCAATCACGTTTTCATTATCTCTCTGATTTGAAGTTTGCCTGATTATCATACTGTTTGTAAGGCCCTGCATATACATCAAATACAGCCTGCAGATGTGTCAGGACTAAACAGTCTAGGCTCAGAGTTGAGGGAGTCCCTCCAAACTGAGGGAAAGCATCTCGCTTCAAACCGCAAAATGCTATTAGAATCCCATTGGCCAGGAAAGCCATTAGCGCAGTAGGCGTCCAACCACAGGCATACCATTCTTATCTGATCTGAGATGCTGTAATAGGTATATCTGAGTATATTTGGTATGTTGCGTTGGTTGAAACACTGTTGGGTAATGTTGAACTGTATTTGAACCTGATTCTTTTCTAAAATGTGGTTTATTTGAGAGAATTGGTGAAAGCGAATTTTCGGAAGCCCTGGCTCAGATGGCTTAAGGGTGGTCTCCACTGGCTGCGGTAAGCTCTGCGGTAAGCCTTGCGATGGTGCTGTGATGGTGAGGAGTGGTGAGGTCCTCCCTACAGGGCCAGTGAACCATGTAGGCAGGACCTCGTCATTCCTCTCCACCTACAGAACCACTACAAACCATCGCAAGGCTTACCGCAGAGTTTATCGCAGCCAGTGGAGGCCACCCTTTACCCGTGGTCCATATACCTGTCCCCATTTGATGGTGGGGAGCCTTGCCGTATCGAACTGTCAGGATATTTAGCATAATTTGTAACTTTTGCACACATTGCCGAGTCGAAAAGTTTATGAACCATAGTCACGCTAATATCACTTGCTAGCGATAAATCCATACGTTTAATAAATATTCGGGAGGAATATTTTTTTGGCTGAGTCGTAAATACCGCACCAACTGACACCCATTTTAAAAGACGGATGAGCTTTAATTGAAAAACATAATTGCCTATCAACCTATTAGTAAATGATGCTCCAATTCATGTCCACCTCGTTTCTCAACTACAGGCCTTTCATTACCCAATGATGGATCCCACTGAGTAATTCGCTTCGTACCAAGAACATTATTCTAAATTTACTTATCCCAAATCCTCTTAACTAAGCCTTTATATCCCCACTTGAATGAGATCCAAGGCAAGGAGTGATCTTACTATGATGGAAGGCCACATTTAATCCCAATTTATTTATAGAAATTTGCATCCGACCCCAATTTATTCCCACGAAATTGCCGTAATGACTTCGGAGCAGATTCACCATCGATCAAACCTCCCTCACTATCGTTCTAGACCATAAAGCCGCGTCGAATATAACATTAAAAAGCATATTTCCAATAGAATGACGAACTGTTCTCTTTTTATACTTATCTCGCTTCCCCCCTTTAACATGGAGAGGATGGGGGTGATGTCTGAATCTTCCTCTACCTCCCAGTATTCTTTATCATGTCCGTTCATCGTATTCATTCTCCTCTTCCTCTTCTTTCTCCTGCCTATACTTGTGAAGTGAAGTCTTTTGTAGATTAGCTTCGTATGGTATTCTTTCTTCATGTATTGTGGACGGAGATTAGGCCTCTCTTGGGAAAGGCTTGTTTTGTCGGGCGGAGTTATGTGATAATCGGATGGCTCTCTGCCATTTTAGTGATAGCTTTCTACCTTTGTACTTTATCCGGGTTTAGGAGAATATCTCTCACGCAGCTACATGGGGATGGATCAGCTCTGTTTTGTTTTCGCCTGTATTGTCGAGAAAAAGACAAAAACTGTCAGAGCTATTCCACGAGCTAAGTTGCTGAGATATAGTATTATCGAAATGATAAAAATCGGCTTCGTGCCACAGGAGCCTTGTTGTAAAGGCTTTCCAATTACAAATCCATTGAATCGAGAATATACACATTATATGTAGGATATAAAGATTAAAAAAGTGGCTCACTTTGTCCTGCTATGTAATGTATGTATACGTTAATGTAGTGTTCATACAAGTCTAGCACGCAAGCTTTAGTTTATGAAGTAGTGCACAAAAGCAGACATTCTCTGAATGCTTTCAATGTACGGCTGGCTGCGAATATCTCTTTATTGATGAATTTGCAAACTTTAAGTGTAGATCTATATTATTGTGCTGACAATAATTTCTCACCTGTCAAAATGATTTCAAAGTGCCGAAAGCATGTTGGTTTCCAATAGCATCAAACATGAAACTGCAATTTTGTTGAGTTGTGAACCTCTTTGTTTTACTATCCATCTATCATGCTATAATTGCTCCCCCCCCCCTCCTCGCCCCCTGGAAATTCCCCAATGTAACTCCCCCTCACCCTTTCTATGTCTATTTCGTTATCATTTATTCATTCACTAAATGTGTCTTTTGTTATTTTTATCATATCATGCGATGAAAAGTAATATTCCACAGAATATTTCAACTCACCCTCAACTTCCTCTTCGAATATACTTTTTTTTGTTCGCGGACTATAGTTTGATTTGTGGACTTAATAAAACAGTGTTTCCTCTTGCCAAGAGGTGTTGAGCCTGGGGTCAGGAAAAAAGAAGTGATTTTGTGCCTCCCTGAAGAAGCTGTGGTAAGGGACGATTGGCGATGGCACTGGAACAACAACAACTGCTGCTACTCGAGCAGGAACCCCGCATCCACGGCGTTCTGGTAAAACACACTAACACGGTGCCTCGGCAAACAGTAGTATGCTTTTACACTGTCTGGAAATCAGGTTTTCTACCTTTGCTGCGGAAACCCTGACATTTGGCGAGAATTTGGCCGCGGGATCTACACTTAAATCATTGCAAAGTGGATCATCCGAAGAAAGCGGCGCCAAGCCAAAGACACTGGGGGTTATGCGAATTAGATTAATCGCGTGGTGTTAGCCCTTTTCATCTCCACAGTTTTGGTTCTTCGTGTTTGATCTCCGAATTATTCTGTTTTTGTTGGGGTCGTGGCTTTTTTTCCTTCGCGCCGCTCCCTTTAGGCGTGCCCATAATTTCATCGCTGCCCTCTTGGAAGCGTGGGGGATCACGATATGAATTATTTACCTCTTGTTTGTGCATCTGTAATGAATGCCCCCTCATAAAGTGGGCGCAATGCTATATATATTCATTCAAACCTCCTCATCGCTGTTCTTGCATATATATCTGTGCATGTAGGTATTCCTGGGCGGTTGTGAAACGGAGGAGCTGTCCCTCTAAAGGCTTTTTTGAGTGGCATCCGTTCGTTGCCAAAGTGATAATTGTATAAATAAAAAGATCCGTGTTCGTATGCTTTGGAGCACAATTAAAAGCATAGGATCCTTTTGATCCCCCAAACAAATTTCAGACGCTTTATACATATGTGTGCATACGCAAGTGTATTCGCTCTGACGTGGGCATCCATTCAGGTCATGAGATTCATTATGTCGCCACTGTTGTGGGATTATTGGACGGGACATTGTAAGAGCCGCGGGATAATTAGAACCAAACTAAGTGACTCCCGCTGTAAGTGGCAGGGATAGATTGGGAGCCGGATAAAACCCCAGACTAGTAACTTAATCCCTATATTAGGTAATTTCAGGCAATCTAGAATATTAATAAGCGCCCTTTATCTGCCATTTGCCCGCTTTAAATTTGCTTTCTCTTTTCATTAGTGTCGCCATGCGCCATTGTTTTCCTTATACATTGCTGCACAGAAGCAAATTAGTCCGGGGGTTAACGTTCTAGGAATAAATTTAATGAAAATTAAGTGTTCTGCCTACATGAATGTATCACTCTAGTGAGCGGTGACTTATGCGCGTCCTTGGAAATCAAGCGCATGAATTATTCAGGGTCCACATTGCGCCTATGCGACCGCGGAATAATTAGTGTCTTACTAATTCAACTAAGAGTTGTTTTCTGAGGCTCTGCAAGACCAGAAACGATTAGCTGTAATTAAAGCAAGAGTTTGGTTTAAAACTGAAGTCTTTCCTGGTGCTACGGCTCCTAGAAAAATGAGTAAATTTTGATGCTAAAAATAGAAATACTGGTACTTTCAAACCGGCGACTCAGAAGTTGCCTTCTTTGTTGTCTTTTTGTACAATATACGATAGAAGCCTACTTGGGAATGTGTTTAAATGATAAACTGATTAGCTGAATTGGCTGTGGATTCAGGAATATTGTGATCTCTGCGATACAACGATTAGACCTCGTGATTGGCTTGAGGGTATCAATTCAAACACAGGATTATGGGCCTTGCTACCATCGCAACTAATTATATTTAAAATCTGGGGTAACTTTGTAATATGATACTGACATCATTCCCCAACCCCACCCGCAGAACTGAGGTGAATGATTAGTACTGGAAATGGTGAAGTTCGGTCAATTAATGAAGTTAAAATTAGCGTATACAAAAATCGTCAGCCGAACCCTTTGCAAGTCGCTGCCGACCTTCCACTTGAAACCATAGAGCAAAAAGTTCAAATGGTGGCCTTTTTGAGTGGCCCATTAGTTTTCCTTTTAACTGGATTATTTCTATAAGTACCCCGCTGTGACGTGGATCCGTAATTCCGACACCCTCCTCCGAGTGCGCTTCATATCACTTAGCCTTGAAAGAGGAGGTGAAATTTCAAATAAATTCGAGCTATTTTACTATGTTGCAGGGAGCGGTGATGGCCCAGCGTGTATTTGATACTTACACCGCACACGAAGATGAAGCAATGGTTCTTTTCCTCAACATGGTTTCTGACGACCGTATTCTCATATTTACAGTAAAGGTGAGTGGCATACTTCTGTGTTTTACGGATAGATACGGACTAGAGTCCACTAAGGATACTCAATTACTTACACTCAGTTCCATCCACAATTCATTATATCACCCAACACAGATGAAAATATAAACCTTTGCTTTTTTACTATATTATATATTACCTACCGCTTAGTACCATATATAAGATTTAACTGAAATCCATTGAAAGACCGACCGATATCAACTAACGATTGAACAAAAAAGTTGATCTAGATTAAGATTACCTGGAGGACATGTGTTTCTTACAAAAGGTTACGATACCAGATGTTTCCTGAAATGTATTTATATGATATTGCAAATAAAACTGTTATACATACATACATGTATACATACAAAATTCATATCAGAGACAATTTAGTGATGAACTAGTCTGTGGATACAGGAGAAAATCGATATCAGCAATATCAATTACGGGATATGCATTTCGTGTATAGCATCTTGTATTCTTACTGCACGAAACAATACTGAACTGCAAGCTGATTGTGCAGTATATTTAGTTTTGTCAGGAACCCATATAACACTCATTTTGATGAACAAGGCCAACCTTTGACCAACAAAACTTCTTACAATCGATTCGTACGCAGTTCCAAAATCTCCCACCTCTCTTTGTTTTAAAAATAAATTCTGAATCGTCAGAAAGTATCTGAAATTACAAGAAACAAGACATAGAATTTCCCCACCGATGTCATTATTCTATCCGTGGACCTCTCTAGCAAAATCTTTGGTAGTCTAGAGGTCTAGGTGGTGGTATTGACCTTACTCACTCTACCTACTAGAGATACTGCCTTTGATACCCGACTTCAGACATAGTATTAATATTAGAACTTCCATAAAGTTGACCTACGGTGAGAATAAGACGCACCGAGAGACCGGCTTGGAGGATATCCTTCTCATCAGATTTCGTAGTCGCACTGACGTATCACCGGCTTATCTTATCTGAATATTTTGTTGGCGATATTCTTTTGTTTCTACGTATAAGTAGGAATGGTATTCTTCATGGACTACTGTTATATATTGTCTACATAAGTTTATCTATTACTCGGGTACGGTAGTTAAAGATGCACTCTCTGCTAACGTCCATTCAGTTCCAACCCATCTAAAAGTCATTTTACCAAAATGTTATTTTTGTCACAGGGGTTCATAAAAGTCCACTTTTATATTTCGGCGACCTGCTCATCGGCGGCCGTTTTTTCTCGGTCGATTCGACTTCAAATTCTTGTATAAACCTATAACAGCAGTAGAATATTGATACATTCAGTGCTATAAGTCACATAATAATATGAGGAACTTTGGTAAGGTTTGGCTTATCAAAATAGCTGTTAATGCAGCTTTAAAAGTTCGAATTGTCAACAATGTTGCATAATATTTTCTTTTCTGTCTGCAGGATGAGGGATCGTTCCAAATGAAGCGACCCGCTCGGGAGCTACTCAAACTATTAGGGAGCGAGAAATCCGAACTTCTCAATTGGAGAGATATGTGGGCCATGGTCGCAATAAAAAACGGTGAGATCCACAATCTTGCTCATATATCATCCAATATATCGGTAATATCATAAAGGGGTGCTCTTGCTGCCAGAAAACCCCCAAGCCTATTACTTGAAAAAAATGTATATATATATATGGTATTGAACAAAAAACATTAAAAATTCCGATATCGTATCATGTTATCCAAACTATATTTGCTTTTAATCAATCGAGTGAAATATCCTCCTCCTTTAGGGTTTACATTCCAAATATTGTTTTTAGTAGTAAAAGCAGTCCTGCAATAATAGGTGACAAAGAGTTCATCTGTCATCCTCCTGTTTGTCAATATAAGCCTAAATCAATATAGGCGTTAAAATGAACCTTCTCACGCCGCAAAGCCTCCCTGACTGTTTGAAACGACCCGGAGAAAATCGATATAAGCTTATGAAATTGCTATTGCCAAAGAGTCATATTTTCCCTAGCACACGTGTGCAAATAACTTTTGGTATATATAACATGAAAGGCCCGAAACACCGATGTTGCTTGCTTGTTTCTGTGGCCGTAAATTCATATCAAACTCCAATTACTTCATCAAAGGCCCATGACATATCGCGCTCTTTATCCTATGCAAGCATTCACACTAACTGTTTTGCTTCCAGGAACACTTGCTTATGTTAATTCCAGATAGTTTGCTTTATTGCTACGGTAAATAATGAACCAAACTTAAAAGTTCTTTATTGCAGTTTTTCAGTGGGTTTTATTAGTACATGCTCCTCATTATCATTTATTTGGTGAGATATATCATCTACATACTCTCCGTGAGTCATAACGCTGCATAGATATGATATTTGTGTATGCTTCCATAAGTGGATAACAGCAGGCTGTAATGATGTGGGTGTTCAATTTGAATCTGGCGCCGTGGTTCACGGGTGGTCATTCTTTTATTCAACAATCAATCATCATAGGCTGGCTAAGTCAATTGTGGCCTATGATCAAAAGGCCAATAAGTCTCCAATATAGTAGGGACAGGGTGCCAAGCATGCAATGCAATTTGTGCATTATTGGGCAGTCTTAATGAAAAATAGTTGAAGAAGTCAAATGAGTGCCAGGCCTTCACTCGTTTTGCTCGCGTCCAATCAATTTTTCCCTTCCTTCTGTGAGGCCCTCACATTCGTGTAATTTAATAGAGTCACAAATATGCATATGGAGCAGTTGTTGGTGGGCAGTAATGAAATTTGTCCACATGTCCTCTTCACACAGGATTGATATAGCGAACCCCCGTCTAGCGATGAGCTTTATCTCCATCCATTAATAACATCATCCCTTCTGACTGGTCTGAATAAATTTAGACATGCCCCCAAATTGATCACCTATTTCTGGGCATAAAATAGAGGCGGTGATGGATGATAGGTTGGAGGACGCTTATATTTATCAACACAAAGCGTCTTTCATATTAGAATATTAAATTGTATTTATTTCCAATATATTTATATTCAAATAATGTATTCGTGAACGGTATTGCAATTGGACCTGGTTCAAATATTGGATTGTACATATTGTAATAAAATAGTAATACTAATATACAGACTATATACACACTAACATAAAATCTCATTTAGATCTTTACATGTGTACATAGTAAAGTGTATATTTTAATAGTGTCATTGCTGTGGCATCTACAATCGGACACACATTATTCTATCCTGTGTTATAACACCGAAGATATTAATACCGATAAAAATAATGTACGAATAAAAACCAACTCCAGCACACCGTCCTGTATTAGATATTAGAGATGAGTGTTACAACCAGAAACTACTTATTTCAAATTATTATTAATGAAAGTTTTATATCAGATCCACGGTTCATATGGCGTGTACAAAGCAAATTATAGAACGATAGAAGGTATCAAATATCACTTTTAAAGTTCTTCGCAGTCTAGGTTCAGAGTTGAGAGGGTCCATCAAAACTGAAGGAAAGCCTCTAGCTCCAAACCGCAAAATGTCACTATAATCCCATTGGGACGCCTATTCCAGGGCCAGGAAAGTGATCAATCACTGACATACTATTCTTATCTGATCTGAGAGGCTGTACGCCTATAGTCTATTATGAATTAATACTTTGAAGTTCTAATACTTTGAAGTTCAAAGTATTATTTGACACCCGACCTTTATATATATAGTTCTATGTCCCTGTGTTGTCTGTGTGTATATATTGTATATGTGTCATAAGCTCCTTTGTTGCCTTGTCTACATTGTTCTTATTGTCTATAATTTTAGGTAAGAAGGTGGCGGAGCAGCACAATAAATCTCCGGATCTGCCCAGCTGGGGAGCTCCGGTACAACTTAAAGCTGAGATTCCTCTGAAACCACTTGAAGGCAAGTACGACTACTATGTCGGCGTTTCATTGCTCAACAAAAGCACTTTATCACCACTGTCGGAGCCTTCGCCAGGGCAAGGTTCCAGGAGCTCAACTTTGATAATTCTTTTCTTCAAAGAAGCCTTTCCTTGCTGCTCCATTTGATCATGATATGAGAGACCTTCGTTCTTTCTGTTTTACTGTATTCTTGTTGTATCTTATACCACGATTGTTATCCCACCAGAGCAAGGACAAGGATTGGTTTGTTTTCTTTGTATTTACCAGGTTTGGTTTTGCTAAAGAGTTTGGGGATTTTGAAGGTAAACAAATACATCATGGACTGGTCCCGACCTTACATGGCCATTATTTTGTTTTAGAGAGCGAGTGTGACTGGCCCGACACTGAAGTCAATCGTCGACGCCGCCAATTCTGCAGTAAGATTGAAGGCTACGGCAGCGTCTGTAGTTGTAAGGATCCTGCCACACTCATCTTCAGCCCTGAACAGGTGGGTTGAATCACCATGTTTTCCTATTCACAGGATCTGCATAAGGAGGAGGCGGTGGGAGGTGGAGAGGTACCGGGGTGGGGGTCGGGGGTTGTTGATCGTTGGGTCTATATTGGAAGGTGGGTGGGGGTAAGGTTGAAAGATGCATGGTACAGGAGATTGGGCGGGGCATGGGTAGAGTGGGGGTGGGTGGGTGGGTATAGTTAATGGGAGGCAGTCTATACTCAGAGTTGAGAGAGTCCCTCCAAACTGAGTGAAAGCCTCTCTCCGAACCGCAAAATGCCATTAAAATCCCATTGGGACGCCTACTCCAGGGCTAGGAAAGCCATGAACGCAGTAGGCGTCCAATCACTGACATAACCATTCTGACATACCAAATTGGCAGAAATGGGAACTATTTCATTTGTAACAGTATATAATGCAAAATCACTGAAATTGTTTTAAAAAAACCCTTATAACACCTTAAAAACACTTATATACTTAGCTGCAAACCCTATATCATAGATATTTTAGAGATGAACTAGTCTTTGGATACAGAAGTAACCTAAATATCAGTAATATGTTAGTTTCATCTTAACTGTTTAAGTTTACTAGGTTTATATAGCCTATTTGTCTCCTACTGCACGAAACAATGCAGAACTGCCAGCTGATTGTGCCGTTTTGGAAAGAAAATATCAAAATCGGTTCTCCTATAGAATAAAAAAGTATCATATTTCAACATCCCCAAAGAAAAAATGAGTTAGAACCTGTTGCCAGTGCAAACATATACTAATAAATACCATTCTTATCTGATCTAAGAGGATGTGAGCCTAGACTCTTAAGACTGGAAGGCTCATGGATGGGTAGAGTGAAGGTGTGTGGAGTTGGGGGTACGGAGTGAAGGGGAGGGGGAATGGGGGGTATAATTGATGAAGAAGGAAATGAGGTGAGAGGAGGTGGAGGGATAGATGGTGGCAGTGGTATGTACTTGTAAATACATTCGGGACGTAGTGATCTCGTTTTCAACATTTGAGACATATGGTTTGCGTTTGTGTAAGGTCGTATTTGATCTAGATCGTGATCCTGATGGCTTGGAATTACATGCTTACATTAACATACACTCTCTGATGTGAGTTTTCTCCAGCCTATGTCTAGAATGTCTTTCCTCGCTATATCGCTCAAGCGTTATTTAGCTGAAACATCGATTTATTGTCAGGTTTAATAAGCCAGATATATCATATTGATTTTCACAAATTTTACTTCTAGTACATGGGTATAGATGTAATCAATCAACCTTTTCCAAGTATGATTTCAAATTTCATAGCTAAATGTCTGACCACTTAAAGTTTAAAAACGAAGTTTACATTTTTCTAATTTGAACATCATCCGAATAGTTAAACCTTAATGTTACTTTCGTATTGTGATGTTAGAAATAACTCATGTTTTTGTATTTGAATTGTTTTTATATTGATTTTCTCATGTAAGCAAGCACTGTAAGACCAGCCTATGACAATCAGATGTCCCGTACCTTAATTATCATCCGTCATTGAAAAATAGAAATATTCAAAACCAGAATAAAAAGTAATATACCTGAAGAATGAAAACTGTACTCACTATCTTCCCCATCTTTTGCAGTTGGAGAACAGCAAGGTCTGGGATATTCCCGTTTCTATAATCGCCGGAAATCGGCCTCACTATTTATACCGGTAAGTTCCTTTCCTTGGTATTATTATTACGGAAAGACAAATTATGCATTAATGATATAATATATCCTTTGCCTGAATTTGCGATGCGCCCTCGCTCCTCTAGAGCATACAGTTGGGGTTAGGGTTAGGTCCGATGTCAGTTCCTATAAGAAACTGATGCCTATAAAGCCGCACACACCTATGGCCAGGTCGCATCACAAATTCCAGTATATGGAGTCCTATATAGGAGGAAAGAAGATATCAATCATTACTATTTGGCTTTCCATACATTGCATTACATTCTATTGGATGCATAAGTTATGATATTACCCCGGGAGAAAGAAACCTTCTCAATATCTACCTTCTCCAAGATTAATTCTCCTCTCTATCCGCGCTCTTACTGGGAAACCTGTTCACTGTTATTTTTATCTTTGCAGTATGTTGAGATCCTTGCTATCGGCACACGGTGTTAACCCTAAGATGATTACAGTCTTTATTGACGGTTACTTTGAGGTAAGAGAGTATTACTGATTTCCTTACATTAATCTTAGCGGAAATTATGAGGCAGATTTTCACGCCAAGTAAATGTCGCAATCCTCATTTCTCATTAATTATGATCAGAGGATTGTGAAGAGTGGGGATCTAGCTCCCAGGTCAGGTTCTTAATCACCGGAAGTTGTTCTCCTCTCAGGAAGGGAGGATTTTGCTGCCGCTTCTAGAATTTAGAAATCTGCAAAATGAAATTTGCAATTGCTTGATCCGATGGGGCTATAGGCCTCGACTTCACAAAGAGCAAGTTAATTAATCATTTTAGAAATTAGTTCTCTTTGCCAAGGAATTGTATTCGAAGGTTGTTTAGAATAGAATATTTCTTTTTTTATCCATATTTCAAAATTTGTACAAAATGGCTGTGTGACGCTAAGGAACTCAGGTCTTCTGTCCCCTGCCTGTACTTTGGATTACCCTTTTTACTACTGTATATCAAAATATAAATAAGTCATAAAGATAAAAGGTTGAAACTATCACATTCTAATATTACTTATATGGTGTGTGAAGTATAGAAACACATCGAGTAAGTTCTCTTGTTAACCTTTGTCTGCAAACTTCAAAGCTTTTTTCTTTCTTTTCCCGTTTTAAAACGAGAGGAAGGTGCGACACCTTCCCTGGGCGTAACCACTGAACTCAATCCAGTCATTGTTAACACTTCAATATTGTCTCAGAGATCTCCGTCTCAGAATTCATGGCTGTACTATTAGCTTTCCAGGATTTCCTTCTTCCCATAGGTTGTTACAATAACGACGTATCGATTCCATCATTACAAGGTCCATGCATTATGATGTATGGTGCCTTCTCTTTTATGAAACCATATAATTTGCCTTTGAGTGCCTCTCGTTTCCCAGACTATAGCTACCAATCATATCCCTTCTACTGTCACATAACTGACCTACTCTCACTCCCAAAGAACCTTGCTTTCCCTGAATTTGCTAAGCCACTTATAGAGTAGCCCTGAGCTACCTTGGGTTCATGTGACATGGGTAGAAGTAGCCATCTTGACGACCCACAGTTAAAAGCTGTTGAAACTGTCCCTTCCCTTAGGGTCGAAGATAGAATAGGCAGTCTTGGTAGCTCAGATGGTGGATCACCAGACATGTAATAGGGGGGTCGCGGGTTCGATTCCCGCGTAGGGAAGGCCCATGTCCTTTTTTATCTAGGCTCACTAGAATTGGTGCTGTGGTTGGACACTCACGTGGGACAACGTTAGACTTGCGTCCAAACATGGAATGAGGAGTATCCCCTGGGGGTGACCTTGGTTGGAGTGACAAGGGTAGTTAGTCATGACTGTCCTTGAACCGTAGAGGCCCAGATATTTAGCGGGTTGGACTCCCGCCTGGGCCAGCCTCTCTTTTCTACCTGGGGGCACTACACTTTAGATTTAGTTAATTCAGTAATTCTCCGGAAAATATTCACCAACACAAAAGTTAATTCAGTAATTCTCCGTTATAAAATATTCTCCAACGCAAAATATCTCCTGCTGTTTTCCGATGCCAAAAATGAAGTAAACTCCGCATATCGCATATTTATATATTTCTTATTCCGTTCCGTGTTGAATTATTTAATCCCCCCCCCCCTTTAGTTTATTTATTTATTATTTATTTATTTATTTATTTATTTATCCATATTTCACAATTGTACAAAATGGCCGAGTGACTGTGAGAAACCTGGGGCCTTCTGTCACCTGCCTGGCCCACCCGCATCCCCGCGTATTTCTTAGTTATTTTGTATCGCATTATGTTACGATAATTACGACAGTGTGCTTAAAACTGTCAAATCTCGAGTTTCTCGCTTCATTCTGTGGTAAGGATCTGTAGGGCCCAACGGCGGAGCTTCTCGGAAGGGACAATCTATAGCTTTGGGATAAACTAAGATTTGATAATTGATGGGGTGTCCGTGTATCATCTTGTAATTGCATTGCCTTTGAGGGTTCCCTCGAACTGCCTGCAACAAATGAACATCTAAGAGAATGCACAGGGACAACTGGGTGATAAATTAGTATAAACCTATCCATATGCGCTCTTATATTTAATTCAATAAGCCCCAAAGTGATACAATCTTCAGTAACTTAAATCCAGCAATATCTTTTGACAGAAGGGATGTGTCACCAAAGTAGGAATGCAGTACTTATTCCTTCGTGTGTACAATCTACTCCCTCCTATGCAGTATTAGGATCACTTGCTAATAGATTAAGAAGTACAGCCCCGTTCCTTCTATGTAATTTTTAACTGACTTAGTTGGGAAGCTTCTATTTCGCAATAGTCGCAAATGTGTAAAAAATGTTGTATTTAAGGCGATTGATTTAGGTGATTGAAATTGTTACTAAATGAGAAATAATGAATCACCGCAATGAGTAGTACTGCGATACCACGGGAACAGACAGGGACTTAGCATGGTTTGGTAGAAAATTAATTTTTCCCGCGCGGTCAAATTCCATGTCCAGTGTTGGACATGCTTTACAAATAAAATGTTAAATGTGAGGGAAGTTATGTAAGAAGTCCATCTAGAGATCTATATCATATTACTGATAAAGGATCAAAAGGGAATCGCTGTGCTGAGATATGTATTTACTGTAAAGGGATATATATAAAAGAAGCCTGACTAATTCTTTCGCTGTATAAAAATACATTGAAAGTCTTCCCTCTTCTTTTTTTATTAAAGAAGTTTACATAACTAACTATAACAAGGTATAACGGAGTTCTACACCTGTATAACGGTGTTCTACACCCATCCACCCATTGTACTGCATTTCTCCCTCTGTCTGTCTCTGTCTGTCTGTCTGTCTCTCTCTCTCTCCCTCTCCCCCTGTCTCTCTCTCCACTCTGCGTGCGACTCTGATTTCTGTATTCCCATTCTCGGCCTGGTGACAGGTATGTCTGCCCGCGGTGAATGTTTGCTTCCTGTAACTATACTCAGAGGAATCTGAGCAGTAGAAACCATTTTGGATAGAAACACAAGGATTTGATATCAAAAAGAATACCAGATCACAAGAAAGCATATGGACATTCACCGATTTACTTAGATCTATGGACGCCATATGTTATCCTGTAAAGGGAGTAAATGGTCCAGCCATTTCCCCTCCTCTTTCCGCGTGTGTTAGTGGGGGTTGGTGTGCTTGCTCTATGTGAACGTTATCCATGTTGGGTGTCATAGAGTATGGTAGTTACGTGAGGTGGTTTGCTCCTTGTTATCTCCTTTTAGTGTCAATATATCGAATCTGGGCAGATTTACCGCGCACAAAGTCAAAGCTTGCTCACAATGCATTATGTATACGGAGGGTCAGAGTTGACTTCCGCCTATGTGATGTACAGGCAGGCCCAGCTTTCAATTTCATGGAAATGGTTTCTCTCTTTCTTCCATCTCTTCTTCATTTCTCATTTGCTCTCTGTCTGTCTGTCTGTCTGTCTCTCTGTCTCTCTGTCTGTCTGTCTCTCTCTCTCTTTCTGTCTCTCTCTCGCTCTCGCTCTCTCTCTCTCTCTCTCTCTCTCTCTCTCTCTCTCTCTCTCTCTCTCACACACACACACACTCTAACTATATCTCACACTCTCTGTCTATATATATATCTCACTCTCTCTTTCTCTATCTCTCTCTCCCTATTTCCATCTCTCACTCTCTCTATCTCTCTCTCACCCTACCTTTGAGATAGGTTGAATAAGCACAGAAGGCTTGTGTGTGTGAGACACAGACACACAGAGGGACAGAGACAGAGAGACACATGGCAATATAGAAACCGTATTGTGTGAAACTTTAGATTTGGGATCGGAATCAGAAGCATTGCTTATCAACTCAAGAATGTTTTTACTTGCGTGGGCTCACATACTCTCTAGTACCGGGCACGCAGTTTCACATTCAAGATTTGCGGGATATGTAATTGATTTATCTCGTTGGATGATAGAGAGAAGATATAAAAGGGAGAGGAACAGACAGATAAACAGAGTCACAGAAAGAAATGGGAAATGGAGGGACTTTCATATACTCACTTTCTCCTACGAAATTCTTTTTGTTTTGAATAGAATGGGTCGCTTACGGTAAATGTATGAAGTATTTTTTCCAAACCTGACAAGGATACTGCCAAGGCAAATAAACTTTTTATGGCAGTGCGTGACTTGCTCTCAAAAGTTTTAGTCTCATTCTGTTTTCCTGTTTCAATACGTATCAAGATGTTTTCCTATATCACAGGGATTACACCACAGCACAGTCATTTTCCTGTGGCGTGGCTGTTGTCGAAGCTATACCTTTACATGCGCCTTTCATGTTGTCCATGATGACATGCAACGCACAATACATGCATGTACTGTTGCATGGCTCGTTACGCCGACTCAGCACCAAATAAAGAGGAAGCAAAGAATGTCCTTGTCTGATTTGAAATTATATATTTAGATTTAGTTTTTGTTTTCATATTTCGGGGCTGAATATCGATTCTGAATCATCTACATTGGGTGTCATTATCTGGGATTGAAGGGCAGAATATATAGGCCTGGGGAGAATGGATTGATCGATTCTTTGGCTGGTCATGCTGCATTATTGATGTTGACGAGACACATTAGTTATCCTTAGTTTCCAAACATCCAATTGATGCGCACCACAAGGTCGCGTGTGTGTTAAACATCATACTGATGTCTTTAGGTTTTAGTTGTCATCAAACTCTCTGTCTTTGTCTCTCTTTCTCTTTCTCAGTTTTCCTCTATGTCCCTCTCTCTCCCCTCTCCCCCCCCCCTCTCTCTCTCTCTCTCTCTCTCTCTATGTTCCTCTCTCCCTGTCTCTCTTCCTCCCTCTCCCTCTCCCCCCCCCCCACCCTCTCTCTCTACCGCCTGCCACAAGGTTTCCGTTTTCATATATTTCCCATACGACATCATTTCCCTGCGTAAGATTTCAAGGCTGGAAATAGCCTCCTCTCCAAAAGAAAAATGACTTCCCCTGAAGTAAACACCTGATATTTGCCTCGTTCAAGGTCTTTCGTGCATAGTTCATCTCCTCCCGTCTACTCAAAAGTGAGAATGAGAGGCTTTGTTGAGAACTTCCAGCACTTTCAGTGATTTTCGTTATTCGATTTTAAGACATTAATTCCCATCGCCAGCGCCATTTGAAATCTCTAATAGGGAGGGGGATATCTTCCTGTCATTCTCCAACACGTTTGCATTTGATCTATACACGTTGGTTTTATACCAGTCACAGATTAAATTTCCTCGGCCACAACTACTTATCAAGGAGCTTCTCTCTCTTTTGGTGCATTAAGGTCCTTATTCGATTAGATGCCCTGTATCAACAGGAATTACTGGGAACAAATATATGATGGAAGAATACGCAGCCTAGTTCAATAGTCTAAGATCATCTATTTCCCCTGAGATAGGACCTAACACAGCTGCCGCAATAAATTGCCGCCGCTTGGAACATTTCCGATACACAGATCAGCAAGTGGAACGTGGGAAACATTCCCTCTCTCTCCCAGCCCTCTCTTAAATATGCGCGCCAACAGGGAAATATACTTTCTTAGATTGGTAAATTAACTAATAGTATTTTTGGTTCTCGTTTCTGGATGTCACCCAACCACGCCCATTGTTATTAATATTCATGTGATTGATGGTACTGTGGTGGATGAGGAACCTTGGACCGCTATATTAAAGCTCGTATTCACTAAGCCGTTTTTCCAGTCGCTGTACCAGTCTTGGAAGAATCCGTCGGTTACTGAACGGGGAGATTTTCTGGTTTCTGAAGACCTGGTAAATCCAGAAATGCACTTCCTATTTGACTTATTATTATCGATAAAGAATGTAAAAATAAATTCTAGTCCAAAAGTAATTTGTTATGTGAGCTGGTGTAGTGGAACTGGGGCCTTAGTGTTATTAGTGCGACGGTCGTCCCTCAAATTAAAATCAAATACAGATGAAGGATGACCTTTAAAACATATCCCCCAGGAAATATAGGTTAGAGTTAGAACAGGGCTGGATGGACCATCAGTCTTGCCTCGAGCCTATCATCAGCATGCTGCTTTAACCTCTGCATGGTCAGTATTGATCCATATATCATAATGGTTCTATGTCCGACTTGAAGTACCCGGAAAGGACTATTTGTTTCCGGAGACAGATGATGAGGCCAGTCCGGGTGAGTGATGGCAGCTGTCAAGGATCCATGTCCCCACAAGATTTACTCTCTAAATAAATTGCCACCTTGTCATTGGTCCAGTCCTGGGGAGCAAGTTTTTGAGCTTTTGTACATATCCTCCCCTCAATGTGCCCTGTAGGAAGTGTTAAAATGGCGAGGGTATCGGCCATGTGCTATTCATTATTGATTGTGGAATAATAATAGTTACGAGGCCACGTCCGTTAAGAGGCCACGAGTGTGATATAACTCTGGGGTGTTTTTCGTGAAAATTAAAGAGATGCTGTGAGTTGGAAATGTGTGACGAGGACGGAACATCGGCTGTACGGGGTACTTGGTTCATATATCGACGTCAAAAGTGTGGGGTGTCCGTGTGAAAAGGGGGTCATTGACTTCCCTTCTACCTAATGTACTGCCCCATGTTGGATTGCGCCTCAGAATTAACTGCCTTGCTATTTTTCTTCAGGACACGAGCAAATGGAGAAAGCTTTTAGTCCTTATTTGAGAAGGATCTTATGTGTTAAGTTTCCCACAAACGATTACCAAGAGATCGGGATGACGCAACTTTCCCCCATTTTTCTTTTTCTCTCTCTCCCTCTCTCTTCTTTCTTCTCTCCCCCTTTCTCCTTCTCTCTCCCGTTCTCTCCCTCCCTCCCCCTCCCCCTCCCTCCCTCTCCCTCTCTCCTCTCTCTATATAACAGCCTTACTTTACAACCGCTCAGATTCCCACCCTTACATGTGTCCACATTCTAATAATTGATGGATAACGTTACGACGAACAATAGGGAGTTTTCACAAATGACAGTTAGGCCCTATGTGATTAAGCTAGGCTAGGCTAGGTTGATCGTGGAATTAAAATTAATGCCAATATGCTCTATGACGTCCGTGGTAGAAAATCTGCCTCTATCTAGACTATTTATTTCGGTCTATTCATCAGTTTATGGTTTTTTCTGGGGTGGCCCAACCCCACCCCAGAATTACTATGGGTCCGTGCCAAGGCCCGTGGACTTGATATTTCCCGTGTCTACGAACTGCTGGTCGGGCCGGAAGTGGTACACCGCTCCGACAAGACGTTGACCCCAATACCGGTCTAGTAGGTCATAGAATAATTTGACCCCACACTTGAACCCATGTCTAAACCAATCCAAAGGCGAGCTGGCGCGCACGTTCCCGTGCACGTCCTAACCACACATTGTCCACGTGGACAGACCCAAGCCCTACCCTGACCCCGATCCAACCCACACCTCCGATCACGTGATTACCTTGACCCAGATCCCGACCCAGATCCCGACCCAGATTTTGACGACCCCGATCCTACCCACACCTCCGATCACGTGATTACCTTGACCCAGATCCCGACCCAGATCCCGACCCAGATTTTGACGCGCATGCGCAAACCGATTCCACTCGTCTTGGCCGGCCAGGGCCCGCTCGAAGCGTGTAGAATCGTGAAAGATGTGAAAAATATACTGGTTTGATTATACAAATAAAGAGGTTGGTCATATTTCATTCGATATGCTTCGTTTCGTTCGATTTCCAAGCCTTTGTCAGTTGTGTTTGCCTCGAGAATTTGTATTCTTATTATCGTTGCTATAAGCGATCGGCGCGCAAAGCCTCACAAGGCCCCTTGTGTACATGACGTCAGAAACAAAATAAAACTGCTTTCTGAGCGATTCGAATGTCTTTACACAATAATCCTGGCATATGAGGTTGAAAACAAGGTTAGATTAGACGTTCAGTCATTTATATTCAGTCGATAGTTAATTATTACGGCTTTTGTAGTATCCACGAGCATAGGCCGGGGCTCTAATGACTCGGTGGACATAAGGGTCCGCCAGCACGAAGGTCCATCGTGCCGGCGACAAGGCCCACCACCGCGTGTACAGCGAGAAGCCCCGGCAACACAATCGCCTAACCGTAGGTAGAAACGCGCATGCGCATGGGCCAAAGCAAACAAACATGGCGTCAGAAGCATGGTTCCGAAGAGTTGGAGGTGGTGAAATCGTGATATTTCCACCGAAAGGAATATCGTCAGACGTTAATATGTTCATAAACTATTGTTTGGATAGTATTTGAAGTCGACATGGCTCATTTACACAGATTATACGGATATTATTGTGTCAGCGACCAGAAACAGATCGGAAACATGGTGCAGCATGTGCGATCGGTGAAATCGTAATAAAAAGGTTGGTTAGATTTATTTCGACAAGCTTAGCTTAGACGTTCATATATTTATTTTCAGCCGATGGTTAATCATTACACATTCTGTCGAACTAACATCAACAGGCTTTCTGAGCGCTTTGAATGATTTTACACAATAATCCTGGCATATGAGGTTGAAAACAAGGTTAGATTAAAAAAGCATTTATATTCAGTCGTTGGTTAATCATTACACGGCTAATCGCAAGCAGCGAAACCTTACAAAAACGGTGATGAAATCAACTGCGTAATTCTGTTAGAAAATGAACAAATATGGTTGAAATCGCTAGAAATCTGCTAATGTATAGGCTATAGTATCACTCAATATAAACTCTTATGAGCCTCGTTGAATGATATGTCATGTTGATTTGACTATAATGTCTGGAAAGCTGTTTGGTCAGCAAGGATATATTATTATTCGGGAACTAGTTCTATAGGCCCCGGGACTTATAGGCCCAGACTTATAGGCCCGTCATGTTGATTTGCCTATACATGAACTTAGAATCTGTAATATTGTGTAATTATTAGTTATAATTGCTTATAATTGCGACTACACCCCAGAATCATCTTTCTGACACGTCAGAAGATTGTCACTTGTTGTTATCTATCAGGTTTTTTATCTTTGTTATCTCTATCTTGCAAGTTAGGTTCCAGATGACCCATGTCTCTACGTTAAAACCTGTAAGGCTATATATTGAATGTGTAATGCAATAAGATGATCAGACGAATCCACTGCGAATTGCACACTTCTAACCAGCCTCTATACAATTAAAGGCATGGCTGTATTATGATGAGTAAATGCTGAATGGCATTGATGGCAAACAACTCTCGTTATAATACATCCATTCTGCTTAAGCCCCTTCTACACTGTGTCGGCTATCTTGACGAGGGCAGTCGGATGAAAGACAGAGGGGAGTGGAGATGCATGAAAGTTGAAGGTAGCTGACTGGCAGTCGTCAGCGCAGTCTAGATTGAATGAATCCAATCGTCAGGCTGTTTCTCAATCCGTTCGCTGACTGCCCCCATGTAGAGAAAATCGGTTTGGTGGATACAAGACTTTAAAGTGTAGGGCTTAACATTGGTGACCTTCGACAATCGTACAACCCTGGGCTTATTATGGTGGATCCAATACGACAACATCACTTATACTGATGGATCTCTGTACATATGTAACTATTTGTAGTTAATTGTGACTGATCTCTATACAGATAGAGAAATCAAGTGTAGTTATTTTCTACTTATGACGTCAAGGAGTTGCTGCTTTGCAACTTCCTTTGTTTGCTGTGGGCGCATATTGACACACGTTAATGCTTTGGTACATGTTTATATTTTACAGGTCCCCTTAGAGGTTACCAAACTGTTTGGCTTACGTGGGATCCAGCACACACCAATCGGCGTGAAGAACGCGCGCATAGCTCAGCATTATAAGGCCAGCATCACGGCATCGTTCAACCTTTTCCCTGTAAGAGAGCCATACTATTTCATTTCTTTTCATGGAACCTTCTAGCTGCCGTTCATCAATCCCAAATACAATATCGTATATATAGCCAATGGTGAAGATGTTTTTCAAAAATTATTAGCACTGACCAAGAATCATGCAGTAAAGTCGATGATGAATCAAGAGCAGTTTTCGTTTCGTTTTAGCAACTTATTCTAAGTCTATTACGGACTCTTGTAAATATAAAATAAGAAAGGGTTTATTTTTTTTAAAAAAAGGCGGGACAGGGAAGGAAGTAGGGGAAAGGCTAGGTTTAAACGCTTATAAACCTGTGTTACGTACTATCAAACTAGCGATAGCCATAAAACTTGCTTATAAATTGTTAGTCTTTCAGGAGGTGATAAACTAGCCCACTGATAGTCTTATTCCTCGGTCGGGGCTGTAGTGACTCCAATAAGTCGTGATTCTAATATGACAAATTTTAATTTCGTTTTCTTTTTGTGAAAAAAATAAAAATCTCAACGACTTAAGTGGGACCTGATCTAAGCGTCTCACTGGCCCCTGTTTGTTCCCTATCACAATAATCTTTTTTTTTTCTTTTTTTAAGAATTCGTTTTTTGTCATCCAAATAGAGAAATATTAAAATACTATTATTCATACATTTTGAATAGATGTACCACGCTTTCGTCAAATGTCCTCTTGTTTGAATAAACGTAATGGCATTATTTCTACTGGTTTTATTACTGTCCTGACTACTTACTACTAGATCTTTAAACAAAATTTCAATGTAGTTGTCTAGGTTTTACTCCCTTGTACAGAAATTCGCCCACGCCTTTAGCATCAATACATTCTGCTTGACTTAATGATTGCTCGATCGCTTCGGGTTGTTTGCTTGACTCTTGTTACAGAGAAACATTCAGACCCGTTTATAAATATCCTTGTATACTTAGTACTAATCATAGTATGTAGTCCTAGGGTATAAATACTCTCAGTTCATCTGATATCAGAGAAGTTAATATCCAAAATGTGTGACTACGTAGCTCAGAACCGTTATTATATCAAATAAACGAAGATGTGATGAATAGGGACACTGCATATTAGCAGAAAGTGTTCAGTCTTAACCTTTACACTGCTATATATGATCATTTCTCCTTTGTTCTCGGGAAATTTTGAACTTTCCTCTTCAAAGTACTAATAGTGTCACACTACCCAATAGGGGACTTGCATATGCACCACCTTAAATCTTGAATCGCATGGAATTGTGGGAGTGGTATATCAGTGAAAAGGGTAGAGAAAACACTCTGTGATTAGCATAGATTATTTATCGGTACTCATGTGTCATCCGTGATGTGATAACAGAATTCTTCATCTTTCCCACCATGCATTTGGAGTACATAGATCATCAATACAGGCAGGAATAATGGCACAAATATTCCACCTATTTCTGATAAAAGTCCTGCTAAAATATTAAATTTTGTTTTCAAAGTTGAACAGAATCCACCCCCAGCATTCGCAGTAACAGACATGCACATACAAATCCCCTTTTGCAAATATTTATGATAATTATCAATATCTTAGGGTTGGGAGGGTAGGGTTTACATTGATTGTCAAGCGCATCCCATTGTGTGACAGATACTATAGACAAAGACTAGGATAGATAACTAGCTACAACATCAAAGTGGTCGTGCTTTTCACACATGTATTGAAGGGACGAGTAATGCTGAGACACCCAGTTTATACAAGGACGTGTATAGTGTTACTTATCTTGCACCATCTCTTTGTGTCTTAAACAATAATTGCTTTATGTTTGAGCACTATTTTAAACAGGACGCGAGTTGTGTCACATTTATGTCTGATTCTGCCATTTCAAATTTAATCTTTTGTATTTCAGAAGGCACAATACGTCATTATTATCGAGGAAGACCTTGATGTTTCTCCTGATTTCTTCAGGTGAGTACCATCGTCCTTCCTCTTTTAAAGCTGTATTCCCAGCTAAATCGACCCAAAACTACTTTTCTCAATGCTATCTTTCTTTGATTCTTTTAGTGCTGTAGAATGGAAGAGTTGTATACTGAAAGGAGAAAAATTGCATATACAGTTTTTTTTTTCACGAACTCATGGCCTTTTCCTCGAAATTTTCATTATTTTTGGATTTTTCTGTCCTCCAGTGGCAATTTGAGGTAACAAAAGAACAGAAGCTGAAAAGAACGCTGCAATTTGTTATACCTATCTAGGGAGTGATATCCTAAAACAATCTTATTTCCTCGAGGATTCCCCATCTTTAATTTATTGTATATTTTGAAAATTTTTTGTATATTTTGAAAATAATGGAATTCTGATGTGCACCGAAATGAATAATTTGGAAGAAAAGAATTCTTTATATGATAGTCCGTCTTGGTGACTTTCTGATGGGTTGCAGTAGAATAGACCCACCAGATACAAAAGATTTCATTTTTTTACGGAAATTTATTGGTAATGCAGCTTTAACAGTCTTTGAAAATTCTGCGTATCTTTGTTGTCAAAGTGAAATCTTCACTACAAAAGGTAGCACGCGATTATATCTGTTTATCTTTTCTCTCGGGAAGCGACCCTAAAATTAGAGTTTGTCTTTTTTGCACCTGTTGGTTGTGCTTCCACTCATGAGACATTACCGGGCACAGCGTCATGCCATTAAATGCAATACAAACCGCTATAAGCTTCCTCAAAATTGCTCCTTGGTTAAAGCACCTTGCTCATGAATGTCAATAATGACTTATTCTATCCTTATGGTGGGCAAATATTGTGAGCGGGAAAAAACACAAGTTGTTGCCTGCGCTATAAAATTGTCTGGCGTCGAGATTGACATAACTCATCTGAATTGCTATTAGAACATTACCAATATTCGGAAGTGCGATGCAGTTTTATTTAATCAGATAGATGATAAGCCGACGATTAATGTTAGTTCAGGCCCATGTCGAGGGAATGATGTGATAATGTTTCTGTCATTTCCTAAACATCCGATTTTCCTCTATGCAATTTATCATGCCTGGCTCATAATCGATGCACTAGCCTTATTTTATGTAATTTTTTTTGCAGTTATTTCCACCAGACAGTCGATCTGCTGGATAAAGACCAGTCCTTATACTGTATTTCTGCCTGGAATGATCAGGTAAGTAATGGCATTTAGCCCTTTATGTTCAAAGCGCTAGCCTTTCCAATAAAAGTGCTCGTGTTGTATTTGAACCTTTTGTAGATCACGCTTTACACTTTTTACTTGTTTTTACCATATGGAAAACTGTGATCATAAAGTAGTTGGGGCGGCGTATAGTACGTTTTGTAACGGTCTCCTCAGGGCCTGGAAAAGCCTCGACAATTGGCATTTTGGTACAAGGGCCTGGAAAATCATCATATGATGGCCTTGAATCCTGTTGGAATCTATGAAATGGCCTTTTGAATATAGTTTTCCCAAGATTATCATTTTCTTGCTGTACACCTTCCCCTGACCTGCCCCTCTTACATCATACACTGAGTGACTCACGAAGTAAAAGTTAAAAACGGTGATTGCTATCAAATCTGAATATAAAACTTGTTAAATACATCATTGGCTTATGTACAGCAATAACTACAACACCCCCACCCCCGGCCATACTTTTATCCCCTTCAAAGCTTTGATGCATAAGTGCATTAGAGCACTGTACCTTCATGATTTAATTCTTCCTAGGGAAGGTCATCATTAGAATGCCTCTTATGACCCCATTACATGCGTCTTTCTTAACAAATGTATCATATCATCAGTGCTCCGTTGAGCTGTTATAGTGTCCTCATCACTATAGAATGTTCCTCATTTGTGTTCTATGTATATGCTTGGGTTCAACTCTGCCCCACCCCTTTAACCGTGATACCACTGTTCATCCTCCAACAAAGAATTCTTATTTTTTGTTTAGGGGGGGGGGGGGGGGGGATATCAAAAAGGAAAAGAAGTACGGAATCTTGTGTTTAAACTGGAACCTTTTATCAATTCTTCTTGTTGGCATTGGGAGCGGAAATGGGTTGCTCGGTTTGTCGCTAAGGGCACGCATTGGCCCAGTTCCGTCTTCAGCGATGGTTTATTGTTCGGGGTATCTCTCTTCCCCCCCCCCCCCCCCCCCCACCCCTCCACCCACTAGACCAATTTCCTATTTTATTGACGTAACCCTTTGCTTTCATGATAGGGTATCGCGTTTTGAGAACGGTTTAGAACTTGCTTTTTCAAAAGGTTGGGTGTGTCATATTGGGGTTTGCACTTTGTACTTGAACCCATTTGTTCTTTCACGTTTCCACACAGAATGTGCATATTGGATGGTTTTTGATTCACAGTTTTCCTGTTTCAGGGTTACGAACACAGCTGTAAGGACCAACAATTATTGTACCGCGTTGAGACAATGCCAGGCCTTGGTTGGATGCTGAAACGATCTTTATATAAAAATGAGTTGGAGCCCAATTGGCCTACGCCAGAGAAAGTAAGTTTTTATTTATTATACGCCAATATCATTATGGTATTACCATAATGGATATTATATCTATTATGGTAATTTCTACTCACATTTTATATGAATCCACTGTTATTACAGTAATCGTTAATATCGGAACAGTACTAGATAAAATCAATTGATATGGCCATCCTCCTCGTGGCCCCGGTCGAAAATAATTAAGTTATTTAAAATATAATCGTTTATATCGGCCAGTAAAGCAGGATAGGGTCGAACTCTAAATGTGTATGTGTGTGGGAGAGTGGACTAGTGTAATCTGTATTGGAGGATACAATTTAAGTGAATCACTTTACAACATCTTTATTTGGTTTTTTGGTTGATAACAGTCGGAGTCTCATCAAACAGCTCAGGTATTCGAGCCCAGTATTCCTGTGTGTATGATACCTTCGCCTTAGGTGACTGCCATATATAGCATGTTACATAATTCCTATATAATTAATGTTGTTGTTTTTTTGACAGTATGTTTATTACGTTAAAAGTTTAATTAATGTTAATTTATTCCATTTGCAGTTATGGGATTGGGACATGTGGATGCGCACACCATCTGTGAGGAAAGGCCGCGAGTGTGTCATACCCGATGTGTCGCGGACCTTTCACTTTGGAACGAAAGGCTTGAACATGAATCCTTACTTTCAAGAAAGCTATTTTTCCAAGAAATCCTTTAACACAATCCCTCATGTCAAATTGAAAGATGTGGATAGGTGAGTTATTGCCTTCTTGTACAAAAACGTGTCCTATTCCGTCTCGGTTCATCTTATCATGATTGGACTTAATTAACATCTGATAACATTCCTGTGAGAGTTAGTTTGAATCAAAAATCAGCATTTGATAACGATTGAAGTATCCGGGATAGGTCATACTATCGCTTGCACCTTTTAAATTTTCTCCTGTTCCCTTCCATAAATTGTTGCTGAATGGATTTAGTTACAAATGCTCTATTTTTTCTCCAGCATATTGAAAGATAATTACGAGGAAGTCGTGCATAATTTATTAAAAAGTGCTACTGTGTTAGACCATAGTAAGTCGCCCTGTGAAGAGTCCTTTATCCCTGATACCAAGGTAATTATGATTTTTATTCCTTTCTAGAATAACTTGCAAATGATCTTTGACTGATTCATAAAAAATGGTGGCTGTTATTTATTAGTGAAGTCATCCATATTACCCTTGAGTTCATTTGTTGAATACATCATCTGTATGGATATACAATCATAGGTTTCATTCGAATTATTACCTCATCATCGTAGTCTTATTTACAGTTACTTGTTTGTATTGTCATAGATATCTCAGGCTTTTAAAGTAGCATTCCCGGCTAATTTCTGTCAAACGTAAAATGTTTTGTAGCATATCGATCCCCACACCCACACCCCACACCCTCAAAAAGACACAATTATTAAAGGAATTTGGCCTGTTCTTGGTGTAAAACCAATTTATCAACCAAATTATTCATTTCGGTAAAATGCCACTAATCTTAATATGGCACACTTTCGTTTTTGTAAACTTCCTCAATGAAATTGAACATTTTTCAGGGTAGCACTGCCTAGATAGGTATATCAAGAATTACCTATTGCACTATTAATCCTTTTTAACCTAAATTGCCACTATAGAAAATAATGAAGATTTCGAAAGAGAAAAAAAGAACTCATAAAAAACGGGGGACGTACCAATTCTTCTTCACTTTCAGTATTTAAATCTTCTATTCTAAGCGCTAATGAATGATGAAGGTGGAAAATTGAAAAAAATAGTTTTGGGTCGATTTAGTTGGGAATGCAGCTTTAGGCTAACCAAGATACAGTGCTACGGTCATTCACCCACCCAGCTCTGAGGATGTAAAATACGGAATATAAATGGTTCAGGAGGCCTGAGACTTAAGTAGTTCTAGCCTTTTAAAAGCGGATCTTTCAAAGCCCTCCTTGTGATCGCATACACGTTCAATATTGTTTCGCTCTTTTTCACGTCAATTTGTATTTATCGCTGGCTCTAAAGGCGCTTTTTCATTATGTTTCAGGATCAGACTTATGTGATGTATATTAAAATGTCAACAGCTACAGAGTACTCCACGTGGAAGCAAGTAGCCAAGGTGCCTGAGTTTTTCTCTCTCTATTCCATGTTTCCATGACTTAACATCTCCAGGCTATCATCCATATATTTTTATGTCAACAATACCTATTAATTACCACATTCCGTGGGTAACTGATTCTCAAGAATTTAGATATTGGAACTTTTTAAAACGGATCCCTATGGATCTACCACGCTATCACGAACAGTGTCCTTATTACTGGAATTTTACGACCTCTAGTTTTTTCAATATCCTTTCCCTGGTGGCAATTTATTGGCCGGCTGTAAATCACTATCTCCTGCTAAGAAGCCTTCATGTGACAAGCCCTGAATGGCTAATTGCGATGTTGTCTCCAGTTCATGACCATTATTTGCTTTTCAGTGCTTCCACATCTGGGACTTGGATGCCAGAGGCTATCATAAGGTACACGTGCCTCTTTGTCCTTGTTTACAAATATCCTCATTATTTACCATTGATTATTAATGTATCCTGCTCCGTATTAGGGCCAGTCCTGTTGACTTTATGGCTCGAGCTGCCGCTTGCCTATATTCCTCCTCCCCTGAGTAACCAGTCAGATTCTGTTTAGGCTGCTAAAACAACTGGTTCCTTTTTTCTGAGTTTTATTTAGGCAATATTTATCTTTATTTTGATAAAGACCAACGTTTTCTTTGTTGGGGTGTTTAGCGCTTTTAGTCTTATAAATGAGTACCGAATTTCAATGAGACTGTGATGGATATATCTATGCGTTTGTAAGGTCATTCTACGGGAATATATTTAATTACTTTACTAGATGTCCATCCAGAAATATATTTTTTAAACATAAAAAGATAAATACATCTTGGGGGTCGATTTAGTTGGGAATGCAGAACTATCACGCATGTGAATATTGTCCAATAACATTTCTTTTAAAAAAATACATCTTAGATTTCCTAAGGATTAACACCGTTGGAATCCGCCTGATATAATCTTTTCAAATACGATGGCATCACTCACAAAATCCATTTTTGGCGACTTGAGATCCATTTTTCTGTGACACATCACATGGATGTGTTGTAACGTGGAATGACCATGATTTGTTCTGCATAGTTTATCTCCGTAAAACCTACCCTTCCTAATCAATCCAAGTTTACTAAAACAAAATATGCGATACTTTTCTTTGGATATCAATACCGTCCAAATTGAAACTATCATCTTTCTCATAATGAAATTGTAAAAATGTCATTCAGTTGGTCTGATTATAAGGTCACCTGTTATACAATGTCCTTCTACTTTCTTGATTTTCAATGTCAATATGTTTGCGCTTCTTTGCAGAGCATGTGGCGTCTATTCCTAAAAAGTAATCACGTTTTAGTTGTTGGGGTTCCCGCCTCTCCATATGCGTAAGTACAGAATTAACTTGTATTTGATCGTCCATATATCTTACTGGAAAAACCAATTTATTGAATGATGATAAAATGTGCCGTGACTGTACGATAGACAAGATTTGTATCAACAAATCACTGAACAACTTATATAGAGGCCATTCTTGTTTAGAAAGACGTTTTTATCACTTCAAAACACCTTTTGAACACAGCGAGCTATGATAGACAACCAAAGCCTGATATGCAGTGGTACTTATCCAAAAACTATGTATACCTTTCCGCGCCACGATTGAGTGCTAAATGATTTTGTTAACCTTTCGTTGCATGTGGACTCCAAGTTTACCAAAACGTTGGACGTCCGGCGTTTAAACAAGTTCCCCTTCTTTTTTAACACTTAGTGGATTTCTAAATAGGTATTTTGTTTTTACAGACAACATAAACCTGCTGACGTGACACCTATATTCCTGCCTTCCACCAACAAGCCCGCCACATAGCGGCTGAGTATGGAACTAGTGTTACTACAAGGTTAAACAGAGGGAGGGAGGGACCGGCTTCAGCCTCCTCTAACTAAACCTACTACTCAAACTCTGAACTAAAGATGGTGCTGCCAGTGGCGATCAGTAAGTTAGCCACCGTCTCGATAGCCATGTGCAATATAATATATATTATATATAATGTATTATTTAATGTATAATATATAATACAACACTAATAAGCATTATTGTTACGATGGAGAATTCCTCAAAAATCATTTAAGCTCGAAATTGTCAATCGAGATTGATTTTCAGTAATATGTGGACTGTAGAGAAACATTGAACTATATTGGAAATTTGGGAGGGAGGGGAAGAGAATGTCAAAACATGTACCGTACTAGATGTCCAGTGACTTGTGCGTTATGATGAGGGGAAACTAAAATATATTGAGTGTGAGATGAATTTGAAATGCGAGTATACGGAGGGAGGTGTCATGCTTTGAAAAGGTTAGAATCTCTTGAATCCAACATTCTCCTCAATGTTTACTCCCGCCAGAATCTGCCCACCAAATTACTAAATTGCTACTGACATAATCCCTGTTTGAATTGTAGATCTAAAGGAGTTAGTGTACTCCCCAGTCTGCCCTGTTGTGTAACGACACTTTTAATGTCTCCCCCCTCCCCCAAACCCACACACATTTGCAATCCATTCTATGAATGTCCTTTGTAGGAATGAAAGTGTACATTTGACACTGTGCACCGAGAGAAGAGTAAGCTTTGTCTATAATTGTTTTAAAGAAAATGTTGTAATCATGTCACTTTAAGCAATTGGGAATGAATCCAGTGTATAATACACTGCCGTCTGAGAAAATTTAAGTAAGTTTTTTTATTATTTATTTTGGAGCAATATTACAATGCGACATTGCTATTTTCAATTGAAGCTTACATTTAACATGTTAGACGTAAGGGGAAAGAAGGAAATATAAAACAAATATAAATATACTTAGTTTATTCTTAACCCCTTCTTTTAAATGCAAGTCATCATTCGTTCTTGGAGAACCGGATTAATCTTTGGATTGTTTAGCAAATATTCATTTACATTTTATTCCGGTAACAACGCTGCCACAACACATGAAATGGTGACTACGAGTTAGACTTGTTGTTAACCATCCATCTTGTTACATAACCCGCGATGTGTACAAGAATATAATTATTTATATTCTTACCGATAAACCCATGGGAAAATAGCTATATATTTCAAGATTGAATGGATAAGAGGTTCTGTGTTATTATTTTCATTATCTATTCAAGTATCAACGATCTATTGATTATAGCATAATATGCCTAAGTAAAATCACATTATAAAAATAATATTGTCCTTTATTCTTTCTAATGAAATTGGGACCGATTATTAGATGTGATTCGAATCGGCCGTTAAAATTGTATATTTACATTTCCCCCTTATTCATTTTATTTTTGTAGAAAATGATTATTCACCTATTTCTATTTGTGATTTCCTTATTGTTATTATCAGAACCTTGATAATGGTCTTGTAGTTTGGTTGGTGCCATTCTATTTTTGACAAAGATTCTTATTGGATGCATGCATACATATATGTATAAATGTCCTCTCGAGCAAGCGGTAACCATGGGAACCACAGTGATTCCCCTATGGGGAAGTGATTAGAGAACTAGCATTTGTTGGGAATGGGTCATGCTACCCACCGCTCTCTCGGGTCATGTGCTGCCCTCTATAATCTCATTGTGTGTGCATGCTGTGTGTCAGATATTAATGTACCGATCGCAAATGTGCAGTGACCCTGGGCTCAAATACAATGAAACATTGTATAGGTATTTTTATACATTAATATATTATATATAGTATATAAATGACCAAACTGATTATTTGTCAGTATACTTTGAGATTAATATTATTGTTATTATTACTCATACTCAATTCATGTCTGGTATTATGCATTTATAACGGTAATGATGACGATGATGTTAGGAAATCTCCTCCTCCTGTTGTTAGAATGATCCTCCCCAGGCCAAATAATGACAAGCCCAAGTATTCGGTACTACCCTTATGGCAGAATTATCTGTGCACTCTCCATGTAAAGAGTTTGCCATTCTCTGTCCTTTGCCCTTTGTGTGAGGCTGGCTATCCCTTGAAGGTTATGTTTGTGTTAAACTTCCGACGATTGAGGCCCCAGCTCTCATCAAAATGAGCGGCGGTTACTCCAAAATATTCCACCATTGTGAATTTTGTAAATAAATCATGACCGTTAGATCTCTCAGAGCAAAGTATGTACACGAGTCATAATACTCTTTCAAATCTACTGCTCGCGGCTCTAAAATGCTCGAATAATGTTATTATGCATGTTGGACTGACTGACATTTCAACCCGGTAAACACTTCATATATTTTTTTAATCTGGTCAACCTGTTCTCAAAAGTATTTGGTTACATTGTACGGTTCTGATTAACGAAATTATAGAAAATCAAATCTGTTTTTATGCTCAATGGTGATCAAGGTTAAGCTAACCTGTTATTATCAATGTTTAATTGTTCGGCTTTTCTGCTGAATGAGGATGTTGACTCTTGATTTCAACCCGATGCCTGTATTTGATAAACTTGTGACATACCTCAACATTTGAGAGGATATCAGCAGAATATTTATCAATTAAAGATTATGTAGAGTTGCGAGAGGAGATTATGATAACGTCCGGGAAGGCCTTGTTGAAGAATTATGCATAAATACAATAATAGCAATAAATGAGTTAAAATAGTATCTCAAAGTAATTAAACAAATAAAGAATCACTTCCTTGGAGGTCCCGATCGAAAGGTGCCAAGCATCCGTTTAGCATAATAATGATTGTTTACCTATTGTATACATTTGTAACTATTTTGTGTTCGAATACTAATGTTATTTATTTATTCGGTACAAAGTGTTTAAGGTTTGTTTAGTAACTTCTTTGTAGGAGGCGATGACTAAGTGGTGACTTAAATTATTTGAGAGTATCTATTAGAATATTTAGATTGTGTTGAACATTGGCCTGTTCCCATGTAATGTCCTGAAGCCATTATATAGAATGCTCGTACTTATATATTAATTATTTGTGTACATACCCTTGATTGTTAAAGAATCGACTTAATTTTAATTAACATAAAAATCCATCGAAACTGTATTTGCCAAACATAATTGATTTAGTCCGCTTTTCCATGGATTATTTAAGAGGGCAATCAATTGATACTGAATGTTTAATTCCACTCTATAATGTTGATCTGAATAGACAATCTGGCACAGTACATTTGTATACTTTGTATTATACACAATTAGAGACATATATATTATGTGTTCTGCAGGTAATGAAGGGTTTGTGCTTGTGTTGGATGTACCGACTTATTTATTCAAATCACCTCTCACTCTTTACTTGACAGTGATGACCATTAGTATGCTCGAGTTAATTGGCTTCTTGACAGCGGTTCCTGTTTTAGCAATTTATGGTGCAATATCTTGAGGAGAGATGAGTTCACCGTACTAAACCCTATTTTCCTATGTACCACGTGAGAGAATGGTGTCTAGAAAGTATTTATTTTAGAAACTGACCGACTGCTGCAGACGATTTTATTAGCAACTGAAAGTATCAGGTTCCTATGTAAGTGTCATTTTGAAGAGCTAGAATTTCTGCTTATAAATGGCCTTTGTGAACTATCTGTTGCACTCCAGACTCGCTCTTCCGCTGTTAATGTTTTGTGTCAAAAATACTCATTGAAATCACTCCAGAAAACACATTGCAGTGCCAAAGTTGTATTTGTATTGAAGGATTTGTGCCCTTGGTTTTTATAACCTTCACGAGAAAAAAGGTGTTTAACAATAAATGCAGATCCATAGACGTTGGTGAAATCTTTATTATTGCAGGCAATAACATTTAGAAAGCACATTATTGTGATTATTGAACGCATTCGCGTGATCTGTCCCCACCAGCCAACTAGCTGTGCAAGACGCTTATCAAACCACACGCATTGGTGCCAAGTTTTTGGTGTGTCTATGCGTGTCTCATCCACCGAATATCCAAAAACATCGCTTAAATTGTCCGTAGCCTTTGTTACCATCAAGTTACTTGGTCTCAATGATTATGCGATAGTGATACTATATCTGATAACTTTGATAAGGTTTCTCTTATGTATATTGATGTCAACAATCGTCTCATCTCTATATATATTATATAGTGTGTGCAACATTGTTGTTGTTGAGAATGTGTTTGTTTCTGGCGATCACGAAGGCAATAATTAATAATTAATAAAATTAGCTAATTGGATTATTGTATGCCATCAAGTGCTTTAGACAAGTCGATATTTTGTATTCGCTAAGGACTGATTTCAGTGTTATGACAAAGTTGGTAATGCCAAATCTCAAATATCTTATGGCCTTCGGTTCAGTGTGAGATGGATTATCATTGGATCAATGGTCACAGCGTTGAGTCGGTCACAACTTATACATACATATGTGTGTGTGCGTGAATAAATGGGAGAAAATATAAAAAAGAGCGTTTGAAGTTGTATAATATCTATTGTATCCGAATATATTATATGATGTGGGATACGTTGAATAAAGTTATCATTTTATATAGATATATGTTTTGTCTTGATTTGCTCAAATTTGCAACCCCCTGAAATGAGGAATCTATCAAATCTACCACAATAACTTTGGACATACCCGAATGACAACATCTCCTAGTCTAGATTCACCTCGATTGTCCCCATAATGGCTAGAAGTAGAACCGTCCATTGTGTGTTCACTACCACATAGCGACACCTAGTGCAATGATTTGTTACCAGTAGGACTAAGCGCAACCTAAGACAATTCAAATGGTGGATACTATGTTTTTTTAGTTTTTAAAAAATCTTGCAGGCCAACCAACTTAATAATTTCTAAAACTTAATAATTAAAAGTAATAGTGCTCACTTCTTTAGAAAGAAGTAAAATAGTGATCAAATGTCTGATATCCATATTTTACCCACCCATGTAGACATGTGCTTGTGTAATCTTTCCTGGCGTTATGCAACCCACTGGGAGGTAATGGTTATATTTATATATTTCCTTGCTGATGTAACCAGGGCACTGGCTGCGCGACTGAGACCCAAGGCCGGCCTACCAGAACCATGGAGTGTTTATAGATCCAAATTACATGTTTCTGAGTTTATTTTCGAGAAGGAATAACCCCATAAATAGCCCTTACCAATAATGTTAAAAGGATTAGTTTAATTTGGGTTAATTGGCATTTAGTATTGAGTTTATTTCAAGCGCTCGATGAGTCAATGCAATGGGAGTTGTATAATTCTCGGGTTCATTTTAGAGGTCGGTTTGCAGCACAGGGTTCAATATGTGGGTTAAAAGATGAAGACTCGTGAAAATTGGACGGAAACAAAGCAATGAAACGAAAAAGAAACAACAATCATGTAAAAGAATACAAGGAGTGTTTTTTTAATATTGAATAGCGTATTTAATACAGCAAAGCCAGGCCTAATGCAGACAGGCCGTGACAATTATCCAGCATTTACATCAATAAACAATTATTTTAAACAAAGAATGGGTGTACTAAGCAGATCCCTTCGTTCCTTCCAGTTCAACATAAAGAAGTATAACAATAATCAACCTAACAAAGATACCATCAGCTCAGGTAATACCAATAATGTTGAGAGGCTACTTATTTATTATATTGAACACCTCGCAAGGTGGGGTAATAATGATACAATGAATAAAATGTTTAACATGTACACTCACAATTATTACTATGATTCGCAGTGATTTATTTCTCATGCGGTAGCCACAGCCACCAACAGTATTATATCATCTTCCACACAATAAATAATTATTTGTAGCAACTCACTTAGAACCTAACTGCATTCATATATAGTCATCAGGTACCAATACGTGCCCATTCTACTGAACATCAAATCGATTATGTTGAGTTCTGAGGCGAGATAACATGGAATGTCCACAATGTCACAATAATATTTTTTTCATCAGATTATCAAAGCTGATATAATCAAAGTGTACTACCAAAATGTCTCACCATTATTCGGACTGTGTTTTATTATTAAGCACTCGATGTAATAGTTCTTCAGCTCAGCAAAACGACTACAAACATTTACAACAAGGTTTATATACACACTTTGATCACTTGTCTCTACGGCTAAGTGAAAAAGGGAGGATTTCCGGTTTATAATATTAATAGTAGAAAACTTGGTAGGGGAGGGGTAACTTTTTTTGTGGAAACCACCCTTCAAAAGCTGAACAAAATGTTTATTTTGCAACATTTTAAACAAGAGAAATCTGTTTTCACGGTTTTCTGGTCAGGAATGCTAGTGTTGGTGCTTTAATTAGCTTTTTTTGGTATAAAAATAAAAAGAATTGGAATTGGTTTTTCTCAGGTAGTGAGAGGGGGGGGGGGGGGCCGGAAAACCCACCTTTTTTGCCCAACCTTTTCACCCTGGTGAGTAGATATTTTCGTTATTTCTAACAATATCTGGACACGGCTATCTATCCTTCAGATTTAAACATCACACATCACAAAATTAGGTGAACAAGTTGGCCATTAACCAAGATATTATTAAAAACTCGAAGTAACTTTAAAGGGTAATTTTTATATAAAGATACCAGTCACGCAGATTTAAGTGCACCATAGTATCCACAAGATAACAAGCACATCTTCCCAACTATAGTTTAAAAGTATAACAAGCTTTGATTTCACGCAACATAAATAGCTCTAAGACTATATTGATGCAATACCTATTCCAAGAATAGAAAGGGGAGAAACTTTATGAAGAATAGAAAGTATCTCAGTCTCATTAAATCACTATTCGCAGTGCCTCTTCAACAAACGAACGCCAGAAAAAAGATAACGGAAAGGATTAAAGCAATGTGACATCTTTAACTTGGGTTATAATAGTCAATAATTCCACCAACAAGCATGAATATTTCAGCTGGTAAAAGACATCGACGCAACAAAGCATGAGCATGTGCAGACATATAACTTTCTCCAGAAATATGTATGTCTATATCCTTCTTTAAAGAGCTTATGAAAGACCCTATAAGACGGAACAGTAATGATAGAAATGGGAGGTATTATTTGAGGTATACATCATAAAGTCAGTCATAATTGCAATCCGTAGCTTTGGTACAAGTTCACATGAAGGCAACCTATTCGCCCGTCCATTGTATTAAGTTGCATTAGACAATTTCCTTTGCTTATTCTTAGATTGGAAATGAGTGAAAGCAACCTCTACTAACAGAAACTCGAAATCAGTACAAGGAAAACACCTTACGAGATAGTGAAAGGTATTATGGCACAAAGTTCCAACAATTGAAAATCAATAACTAGCTCAAGACGATTTACTTTTTAAAATCTGGATAAAGATAACTTCAGGGATAGAAAACTATTATATGTATCTGAAATGTTACAATAGTCTTAGAACTCTATAATTTCTATATTTAAAGTGAACACGGCTATCTATCACGCTTGATATCATTTAGGAGGTATGTAACTCGTTCAAGTCTAAGTGATATATCTAAGTTCGCCCGGCAAGAATGGATGCACCCTCGAGCATCACATAATATTTTAAAGCGTTTCCAGGTTCATCAATCTATAACAAAGTGGGCATTTATCAGCCAATGAGTAGGCAACTACTATCTTGAGGTGTGAACGTGCACAAACATCCTCAATACACATAGATGAACATTTCTAAATTTAAAGCACTGTAGATTTCAGTAACACCCATCACACAATCACAGAACAAACATACATTTTAATGGATCTTTGGGAGTACGATGAGGTAGTTGTAATTTGTAAACAGTAAAATTGGTTTGGATCTCGGACCAATAGTCATCTATTTTGATATAAAAGAGATTGAGCTGATATACAATGGCATCGTTCATTTTTAGATACACACATTTCTTTCCCTCCGATTGGTAAAAGCGAGGTTGTATTCAGTATATATATATTAGAGTGATCTCTGAGTAAGCACCAACTATAGCCAAGAATAATATGTATACAATGTCATTACACAGTTTAATTAACCCATAAATAACATGTCAATGATTTACCAAGCCGAAGCAGCTAGTCTCAGAAAGGTAGTAACGTACAAACAAACATACATGCAGCGAAGAAGAGTGCATGTTGATCAATATAGGTTTCGGAACAATATTTGTGACAATGGTCCAAAAGCTCTGATGCACATGCAATTGGGACAGTTTGTTTTCTGTCCATATTGAGCATTGCTGAGCAAGACGTTAGGACTCATCCCAGGGCAAAAAGCACACTACCCTGCCCGTACGCGATTAAACAATGGCAAACACGTACAACTCCAAACCATCATGTAATTGCACATCATTGTATGATTACACAAGAGGAAATGTTGCACTAAGTGAATCTGTACGAGCATGTCTGGCAACTAATCACTTCACTCTATAAGCAAGAACTGAAATGCAAACCACCTTTCCTTAGGGAAATTATGCTTATTCATGAATTGGAGTCGTGATAGGAAATGTGGGGCTCACTAATAATTGAAAGCATTATATATTAATATAATCAACAAATTCCTCGGTAATAGATTAAGTTCGTCAGGTAAAGCCAGAGCATTCATGTCCCAAAGAGAAACAGCACACAGACATTCACAATTCTTTTACACTGTAAATGTTTTTCTTTCGTTTTCTCTCAAATAGGGGTATACTACATGGTAACCTCTATTCATTAGAGATATGTTGCGTATTTGTGTGCACATTTCAATCCAATATTATACTCATACAGCTTTTAACTCATAGTGCATCGCTGAAGGTATACAAGGAATTGTGTACATGCAAATGGGATGCAGTCCTACATATTTAGTCTCAAAGATTATGCAGTTTAACATAATATCTCGGAGTGATTATCATAGAGTCCACTTAATTATTATTTTGCAAAATCCACACTAGTATTCGATCTGAATACCACTAGTACACTTTTCAATCTACCGGTCAATCTGTAGATGACGTTCATTGAACAAGCCTTGACTTAAAGCGAGAGGAATCTACCGGTCAATCTGTAGATGACGTTCATTGAACAAGCCTTGACTTAAAGCGAGAGGAAAATTGATCTACACGGATGTAAAGAGAGAAGAAAATAATCATCCCTTCAATGTGCATGGTCGAGTACAAGATACAAAACTCTACGCTACATATGAAGTAAAACGATGATTACATAATGATTATTTCAGTCTGGGCAGAGGGAACCTTTTCTTGGCACCAGTGGTGACGAAATTTAAACATACCCTGGTCCGTGAAGTTCTGCAGAAGGAGTTCTTTGAGGTATAGTCCAGTAAAGTATTGTAAAATTAACATGATCCTTGAAGGTATTTGCGATACTCGTGAGCCAATTCCTTTTATTCGGGGAAGATTATCGCCAGGGCTTTTCTTGCCACGATATGGACGGTTAAAAGTATATTCCCCTTCCTGACAGTGACACAACTTACCAGCGTAATTGAGAGTTATATTTGCCTCAGAATTAGCTAGGATTGAGACTCGAGGTAAGGTGCACTAGGACTCCCAATACAGAATGTTATGATCTTAGACTTGAAATCTTGACATTTAACAGAAACTGCCTATGTATCGTCTAACGATTGAATGATTTAGTGTTGAACTTGGAAATGCCAATGAAATGAAGAAGAGGGAACAGTTATTCTATGGTTGAAAATGGATCCTAACCAATGGATATCAATGAGCCCGAGGTAGATTGCCTATAATAATGAGGATCGCTTAAGTGAAATTCCACAGATATGACTTTCTATCTGACCTGCCTATCAGAAGTGATATGAAAACAAAAGGTTGTTCTGGCAGCCATCTGTAGTAGATATATTTCAAAATGTACTACTATACAATAATAAAGTAAAGTGGGTGTTCATACATGTACGGAATTAATAAGGTACCACCCGTGTACCACATGAACATATGCAAATGAATATGTGAGTAAAATGTTTAGATGTGTAATATTATTTGTGTAAAAGTAAATGTTTGAAAGTATGTATGTATGCATTTATGTTTGAATGTGTATACCTACGTATATATGTACTTAGGCATATATGTATGTGTATATCTGTATGGTTTTATCTATGCACATGTTTTGTGAGTTTGTACACGTATTTGTTCAAATGGTCTGGGCGCATGCACTGGTATCACCCATCCTCAACACTAGAGGCATGTATATGGCCTTCAATTTGAAATTGAAGGTTTTGATTCTTTACTTCCATTTGGAGATTCTTCCCGACATAATTTCTCAAAATTTGGAGGCTGAAATGTCTTCCCCTGTGCCTTAGCAGCATTTTTCATTTCAATGAGTTCTTTCAAAGTGGACACTTCAGAGGTTAGAGTCATTAGTTCTTGTTTTAATCGCTCATTTTCGGTTTCCAAAACTGTAGATTTTGCAACCCGTATATCTGTTGCCATCTTCCTCTGTTCCCTACATTTTCTGGCCGCCATGTTATTTCTGCGGCGCCTTTCAACATACTTTGGATCAATGGACGTGTTTCCTCGAGAGATCAACTTGGGCGAGTCGGTAGCCCCATCGCTGGAGCTGTCATAGTGACCATCAATTGTCTCGTCGCCATTGGAAGCCTCTGCTTCCAATGGCTGTTGGATTCCCCCATCGTTTCCAGGGCTGTCCTCGGTATAGGCACCCCTTTCTTTGAGATAATGGGCCAGCTTGTGGCGGAGCTTGTGTGGAATAGCTGCACTCGATAGCTTCTGTCCACTGCCGATAGGTATGGGCTTGATCTCTATGTAACCCTGTGCAGCACCTTCGTTTTCCCTTTTGCACAGGTTGAGAGGGGCCCTTTTCCCTTCATGTTCGTCTGATGTGTCACATTCAGAATAGTCGCTGGCTGAGCTTGACTGGTTAGCTATGTGCAGACTTCCCCGAGAGCTGCTCTCAGGAGATACGGGCTGGCAGACTTCTATGCCATTCAACTTGCCATGGAAAGCGTTGTGTTCGTACACAGCGACCGGGACTGCGACATTGTAATTGTCTCCGTCGGCACCGTTTGTCGATGCGGCGGCAGTAGTGCCCACCTCTGTGATCCCATTACGGTTACAATTAGGAGAAGTGGTGGTATTTTGCTGGCCGTCTTCGGGATTGCCCTGTGTGAGAATGACCTCGGGAGGGACAGTGAGAGAAGCCACGATTGCTGGGTTGATAGGGTAGCCGGACTGTGCGACATGGGTCACCAGAGCGAGGGGCTGTGGCGCACCTGAAACGGGCATAAGGAAAGGTATGCCGGTGGCGCCCCCTGCACAGCCTGTCAGCGTACCAATGGGCGCCACTTGGCATACATTGTTAGCTGGCAGTATCTTGGGAGGAACACTGAGAACATCCTTTAGAATACCTTGTTTAGATGGGATCCCAGACGACTGGAACATTGCTGGGTTTGAGTCTGTAGTCATCGAACCCTGAGATCCCTCAAAAGGCGAATCATCGGCAGCACTGTTAGAAGATGAGTAACAGGGTGGCTCATCGTCATAAGGGAATGTCTGGTCAAGAGGATAGCCATATTTTCGCTTTATTGCCCTCAACTCTCGACGCAATTTGTCCTTTTCGTGTTCAACTTTGGAGATGGCTTCTCCCATTGCGAGGTCATTCACACGACGCTTTTCCCGAGAGCGTTTAGCAGCTTCATTATTCTTTCTTCTCTTGATCCAATAGTGGTCATCCTTTTTATGATCAGGAATGAACTCCCTTTGTTTTCTCTGAGCTCTAGTCAGTTGTGAACCGTTCAATGACTGCAGATCTGGTTTTACATCAGGATACTCGTGTTGAAGTAACTGCTGTTGCTGATTCGGTTGTTGCATCATTCCCAGCGACGTTTGTTTGGTTTTGGCGCCTTCCATTGGCGACTGCGCCATGTAGGCAACAGGAGGTTGTCCAATGGGAGGCAGTCCACCTGTAAGAGCGCTCCTCAAGTTGGGGTTCATGACGAAGACAGGCAGATTTGGTGAAGAGTTGCTCAATTTGAGCATAGCATCAGCGGCAGAAGAGACCTTCTCAGCCGTAGGAGACTCAGCTCGACCTGTGGGTTCCATGTTCACATAGCAAGCTTCCATACGAGGGCGTTTCATAGGGGGTGAATTTTCTGTGACCATGGTGAAGGTTTTCCCTTAGTGTATCCTAAAACGATAAACAAAGGCAATGAGTTCACTGTGACATAACATCAAAACCAAACAGGTATTGACAGCTTTGCGAGATTTTAATTGTTTTCACATAGTCTAAAAGTAAACTATTTTTCCCCAAACAATTTTTTAATAAACCAGAACATAAGTTCATTACAAAATAAGGCATATCATTACAATAGGACTACTTGGGATTCGATGTAATGAGATAATTGCATAGGACCAATTTTGCGATCAGTACGAATAATATGATTAATTCGAGCAATTGAATGGCTAGCTAGGCTATGGAACACTTTTACCTGGGCAATCAACACATTAAATAGAATGTTGAACTTGGTATAAATACGCCCTATATGGTAATGTGTGGGGAGTGCACATCAACAACTCTACCGGAATGGAACTGTTTTCTAAAGAGTTTCCCTTTCAGAGAAAAGTGAACAATTTTGCTATTTAATTACGCATTAGGCTCGCTACGTGGCCTCGATTTTAGCATTTCTTAACGAGATTGGCATATGTATGAATTAATAAGGCAAGATGCCGGTACACAGCGATCGGGTACAGGTTGTCCTAGATTGAATATCAAGGTTAGGTGGGTGGGAGGTTGGGTGGGCGGGTGTTCCGCTCTGATTATACGTGCACACAAACAATGTTATTTCTGCGCCTTTATGTGTACTGCAGGGCGTTATTGTAATACCTATATGTAACAGCATTATATAACAGGTAGTGTTAAGCAGCGGAACACGAGAGCAATTTGATGTAATAGCTGTTTTGTTAATCGCCACACGTAAGAATCGAGGGCCAGGTTCTCAACTTATTTCACGCGACCTGCTCGCACGTGGACCCCGCCATTGCTGGCCTCGTGCTGCCGGACGTTATTTCATATATTACATTGATGTAGGATCTTAGAGTAATATTACTCACAGGTAGGATGGAGATAATGTCATGGTGACAGATTCCATTTCCACACGAGCAGTTTCAGCAAGTAAAAGAGTAGGGAAGCACTATACATATAGTGGAAGGAAGAGACGTATGATCAGAGATTGTGTCTCTTTTACCTGAAGGTTCTGAATGGTTATTTTAAGCCATTCAGGTAGGTTGGTAACAATCAACCTATTAGTTATTCCTCTATTCATGGCATTGTAGCAAGTGTATAATGTATTTTCATGGCTATAGGTCGATTCAGGGAGGTGGATCTATTTTAAATTTGTATAGCTCCTGGTTTATCCAACGTGCCCAAACAATAATACTATTTTTTAATATGTTGAGATAGGATCATACTGCGCACGTTATTTTGACTTCTCCAAGCATATAAGTATATGTTCATGACTAAAATTCTGGGAATTATTATAAGGAAAGCTGTGCTGTTTAAGGTTCACTGTATAATCCCTGTCAACCACAAAGGGGCATGTGATTGCCCGGGTGATTGCCAAGACCCCATGGGAAACGATTTCCTCGAAGGCAAACACTCTTACGTCAGATAGGAATATTTGCAACAGTATCTTAAAAGGTGTTTAAGTAGATCTGTCGACAAGTTGACCATGCACTCAAGCTTAACATTATGGGTCATCAGGATGAGATTCTATTTTTTTAAAATGAAAAATCTTTAGTCGCGGAAGGGGTGGCCGAATTTAAACTGGGTGGATATGGAAACATAAAATAAGCTAAAGTAAAGGATCGGTAAGATTCTACTGGGGATATCTGTAATTAACAACGTGCCAGGACTCGTTTCACTTCGTCTCTACAGGTACTGTGATGGAGTAGTATTCCGTAACATAGAGTAATCGTGGAGGCCGGCCACGCTTGGCTGGAGATCAAGGCAAAAACGCCAGGTTTCCGAGAAGCGTGGATAAGTATGCAATAACACGTTTATAGTATTATACATTATCTACACCAACAACCGACTATAACTGCATGCCCCTTTTGAACTAACCGGTGCCCCCACAAAACACATAGAGAGACGGCGATCTATACTTATTTTGTTTAGGCTTATCTCAATGTAATGCTGAAAAGCGAACACATTTATTATAACGATCCGCGGGGACCATATAAAACCTCTGGGGTGCCAGGGACAACACAAATAACAAAGAAAGGGGGAATTGTAGTCTGTGTTACTCAACAGAGGAGAATGTGACTACAACAACCACGCGGATGACGAAACAATCCATGAGTCAGGAACACTTTCATAATATAAACCTGACCTTGCTGGGGTCTGGAGTTGGTTGCAGAGGGAACGAAAGGGGGGCGGGGGCGTGGGAGGGATTGGGGGGGGGGGGGTAGACGAACGTATACAGTGGGCGGGTGGCTGAAGTGATAGGGTAATTCCCTCCCCTGTTGCTATGACTCCCCTTGGTACATTCCAACGATGACATAAGCATCGACCCACAATGCAAGAAATATGGAACACGTCACGCAGACAGGTAGAGAGAATATAAAAATAGTCAAAATCTGATTTCATACTGGGTAGTCAGGTCGAAAGCCATAAACTAGCCCCCACTTCGTTCATAAAAGGATATATAATTAATTTGTTATTGCCATTATAGACCTGCGATTAGCTCCCTCGTTGTCTCTCTTCTTATTTTATTCATTTGTATCTCCTCTGTACAATTGACTACGACAAATAAACAACTCCTTATCTTATCTTATCTTATTAATCTTTACTATTTGAGCCACTTAAGCCTAGAAAGTTCCCGGTCGGACGTGCTATGGAATTATCACACCTCGACAGTAATTAAATAAGAGAAAAAAGTGGTTTTACAAACAGGGAAAAATAATATTTGTCAATGAATCTTTCATTATACCACAGCCATTTACAACTTAACCATTTCACTTTTAATGTTTGTTCAGTAAACGACATCTGTGAGCTAACTAGTCAATTTAAAATAGTCCTAAGACAGTGCAAACAATATATTACCTTAATATGTTAAACCCAAAATAGCCAATGTCCTCAGTAGATATCACCAGTCGGTGATCAACAATATTCAGAAAACCAGCTCACCTGGTAATGAACACAGCCAGGCTGTGGCTGTTATGAATTCAGGATACTCAGGACAACCAAGTAATCATCCACCGCCGCTACAATCAAAGCCTTAGACTTAGTAGAATCCTCAGAGGCACACATACACAAGATGATGAGTTCACTTATGCAAATACAGCAGAATCAGCGAGGGTCTAAACAACCTGCATGGTATTTGTATTGCAGGAATACACTCCACTTGATTTCTTTCGCCTAATAACAATCTTCTCTTATCACTGAAGACGTCTAGCATTGACAGTGCCAAACAAGAGCTGGAGATCCTGAGGGGGACTGAGAGTCCCACACAACTAGCCTTCCTGCCTGCACAATAACAACTACAACATACTACTACCACCACCACGAACCACGTCCCACTCGCCCAGTGAGTGAGCGGTGCGCCAAGAACGGAGACCTGAATCATTATATAATGACTGCGCCCGATGCCACGATGGGCGATCACTTGTGGAGTGAAGTATATACATACATACAAACATGCATGCATACAGACAGGTGAGCCATGGTTCACGCCCTTCAAAATTAGTATCAATTAGTAATCAGTATCACTCTATAGGTCCAGATCCCATCTCATCATTAATCAACCCACTACTATGATACTGGATACAGATAACCATCAACACTTACTAAAATTTGAATGGCAATAGATAATGCGAAAATTCAGGGCAAGGTGGGAGACCGGGATTGCCCGAGCCTTGCATTAATTTTGCTTGGCATATGCCAGCACTCATTTTTCCTTAATAAAAATATGTCAAAAAAAACAAAACCATCAGATCAGATAATGATAGTATGTCAGCCTACTTCGCTAATTAGTTTCCTGGCCGGAGACTCGGTGTTTTATTGGGAATATAATGATATTTTGCGGTCTTAATGGAATTAAAATGGCACTTTGCGGTTTGAGGCGAGTGGCTTTCCCTTCGTTTGAAGGGACTCTCTCAACTTTGGGCCTGGACTGGTATTATCAGATATTTTCGTCAGGTTCAAATTATGTAATATTTTGATTCTTTGTAAAAAAGAAAAAATCGATGAACAAATCAAAACTGCACTTTTTATAGAGAAATTAGCTAGCAATTTGTGTGTCTGTGGGGCACTAAAATTGTAAGGCCACTGAGGGTTTCTCAAGAGAAAAGGGGATCGAGAAATGTTCATGGCCATAGAAAAGCTGCATTTTCCATTCGAAGAAAAGTTATGTTGATAGCCGAACGCGAATTTGAAATCACTGTGGCCAACTTAATTATTAAGGTTCAATGTACTGGTGTCTTCATGAATTGAAAGTACAGGTATACCTTTGGTTCGCGAATACTTTCCTTCGTGTATGATTACGTATGCTACCTCCAAGGGTAACCATAGACTTGCTTACGTCTTTGATTTGATTGGGGTTTTTTAAACGAAATTTCACAAAATTAAAAACAGTCATATTTAAATTAGAATCCTTACTTATTAGAGTCACTCCCCCTCGACTGAGGAATATCTTAAGACACTCCATGAATGGGGAGTATTAGACCTGCTAGGCGTTTCTAACAATGTTGTTCAGCAGTCTTGGTTGGGTAACCAGTAAAGGCCATGCTGGCAAGGTGGGCGTTAGATAACCATGGCGTGGAGTGGGTGCGAATGACTAAAGTTATGTTGAGTGTATAGGGATCCGGAGTAAATACTGAGCTCCGTGAGAGCTTACGCAAGGAAGGTCCTTACAAACCTGCTAGTAAGTTGTTACAATTACATAACCAAGGTTTAGCTTTCATAACCAGGTGGACCGACTCAGAGGTGTTCAGACAGGCCCCTTCTACCCCAATTATACCGGTTTGGGGCGGCAGAGCTCATTACACAAAAGGACATACGTGTATTGTATACATACATGTACATGCATGATGCATGCATTTGATTTGACGTAGGATGAAGTCTTAATAAATTAGCCTGGTTTTCACCCAAATCGGGAGATACGATTAAGCGTAAAATTGAAAATTAATAACGATAACAGTTGCTGACTGAAATTGAAAAGAATATATATATTCGAGTCAAAGCAGTCTCATATCAGTAATTTAATTATAGACAAACTATGTGTCCCCTGGCTGCGATACCGATTGAGTTAACAGTTAAAGGGTGTGTGTGTGGGGGGGGGGGGGGAGGAGGTCTTATATAATTTGGATGGTTGGGACTGAAGTGACATAACTGCATTCATCTGCCCAATATTTTATCGGGTTTTCCCACCAGTGGGGTTTTTTTTCAAAATGAAAGACGTAAGGGTTAAGCGATTGGTGGAACAGTCCCGTAAGCAGGTTATATAGGTAACTTGTAACAATTGTCGAACTACTTGCGTCACGATCTCAGGTAAAGTTTGCACCCCGCACGCACACACACACTCGACTTTTATACTTGACCCGCATAATACAATTATATTCTGAGGCCGATTAACCAATAATAATATCATTTATTTGTCAACAAGTTGAATAGCTGCATGTGCCTGATTGAAACAACATAAATGTACGACAAGAGATTCTTGAGAGAAAATTTTAACAATTAGTATTTATTATAATATATTATACTCTTTTTCTGTTTTGGCGAATCTCAGGTAAAATTCTTACCCCACCCCACCCCCCAACACACACACAGACACCACATGCACCTTTACATGATATAATTATATCTTGAGGCCGATTTATCAATACGAAACAATATGAATGTGCAACAATGTCCCTGAGAGAAAGGTTTGACAATAAATGTTTATTATAATTATATTTTCATTATCCGTTTTATTGGCGAATCTCCCTGAATCTCTATCTTCCCACCCATCGCTTTATCTAACCCAAAATATACAGGTTGCCAGGAGAAAATCTTCATATTACCCCCCAAAAGGGTCAGTGAATAAGTGCAGATAAACATACCAATATGTTACATGTATATCCAAAATTGGCCGACGGCGATCCCGACGTGCCATATATACTACATGCGGGCGTAGCGATTGTGGTAAGTGAGCGTATAGCGAACGAACGAAATCGCGTAGCCCAAGTGCAATATGGAACCTGGAGATCCCCAAGGGCAATTTTGTATTTGTGATACTTTTCCCGATATTTATGGCGAAAAAATCGTGAAAAATCGATGGGAACTAATGGCAAGCGTAGCGGGTTACACATTATTACCCGCTTTTTGTGGCATGAACGCCATAGCTGTAGCCTATATGGCGTTTCCTGTTAGAAAGGTATAACAATAGATCTATATATGTATATGTATAAATGTTCTGAACACAAAAGTCGCATACTTTCAGTTATATCAATATTTCAATGGATATATTGAAGAAGTGGTATATTTTCATAATTGATCCAACTATATCACAACTTATTTCCACTATCGTTCCCTCATATAAACCAGGTTAATTATTCATCATGTTTATTAATCAAAACCCCGAATCTCCTTTTTTTTCAATTACAGGTGACAATGTAATATACACGCTTAGGAATCCCGTGTTATATTGAGCATAAAATGGGCCAAGTTATGATTAACTTCTGCCTTGTGGTGCAGCTACCATTACTGTCCACGATTTCTACCACTTACACACGTGTACCAGACACATGTGCTTCACCGGTCACGTGAGCATGTAACATAGGTGTACTGGAGGGCAAGCCTTGGAGGCGGATATTCTGATATGAAGCACGGCTTGGAACTAAGATAATCAGTTCCATCTCAAGGACTCATTTTTTATACTGTGTCAACCGAATATATTTGCCAGAGCAACCAATAATATTCCAATATGAAATGGTGGACTATGGTAGGGATACAACGTAGATGTGCAATATGATAGGGCCTAGTCCACTAAGCCGATACTCTTATGCGATTTTGCGCCGCAGAGAACCTTTCCATTTGCAATAAATTCCATGAGAATCACATGAGAATCGGCTTAGTGGACAAGGGCCTTAAATGATGGGACAGCCTAGGCTTACAGTCTCTCAGATCCGACGCCTGCTGTGCTAATGGCTTCCCTGGCCTTGGAGTATAGGTGTCTTAAGCAGTGGACGTATATAAACGATTTCAGGGGCGATTTGACGCCTACGATTCGCAACAAATTTGAAGTGATCCAAATCGTACACCCTGGACGATTTTGATCACGATCTGGACCTTAATCGTGCTCAAAATCCAAAAGATGTTTGCACTGTTATAATACTCAGTCATATATCTTTTTTTAAAACAAAAAATCTTTGAGGTGCCCCCCCCCCCCCCCCCCAAAAAAAAAAAACAATAAAAAAAAACAAAAAACAATTGTAGGCACTATAATCACAGCTTAAATCACAGATATGTGATGGATGTCACCCATGATCCGGATTCTTTACCCAAATGGGCAGTAACATCGTGAATGTCTGCGGACAAAAACTGAAGGCGATTTCAGCTTAATAAATCATTACGATCTGAGCCCACGATTCGTCGTAGAAAATGAAATTGTACGATTTGCACAATTGTCCTATGTGTCTGCCGCTTTAATGGGATTATAATGGCATTTCGCGGTTTGAAGGACAGGCTTTCCCTTAGTTTGGAGGGGCTCTCTCATCTCTCAACTCTGAGCCTAGACTGAGGAATCAAGATTAGAATGGGTTTGTGATGGAGATGACCTTATTGGATGACTCGGTACCTCGTTTACCTACGGCTGACAATGGTACACAGTAACCTTAGCGATAACAGGTGCTTACTAATCCTTATTATGATGAAACTATGTTGGTGTACGATCTGTGCAAAACAGCTACCAAAGAACAAGACTCCTCCTGCAATTAGTAAGCAATCCAGGGTATGGAGAACCACCACCTTCATTTGACCTTTACACAAATCTGTTCATAGAATTGCCTGGTGTGCTGATCGCTGGCCTCGGTTCTTTGAACTCACCCACTCCTGTCTCATATACATGTATACACACTGCATGATCATCAATATTGCAAGGCAAGCCTTCAATGTGGTGCTTCGCCATTTGTACAATTAATATTGCTTGGGGGCAAGGAAAGTGACTGGATTCTGAGCTATTCCCTTTAAATTGTTGGTAGTTTCTCTCTCTGGCATACTACTGCGATTCTACACCTCAATGGGGTGGGTCAATGCGTCAGAAAATGTATAATCGACAGATCTGCATATTTAGTAAATTCTGCAAAAATAAGTTCAAAATGATAAAATTATACTATCATGCTATGTGTTAAACTATTATACTTGAACTGGGTCTAACTAAAACAGGGGGGCTTTCATATGGGTATATCTGAGTATATTTGATATTGCGATAATTCAGACAATCTGCTCAGTTATGTTGGACTGTATTTTGAACATCATTTTTGTCTTGTATTTGAGAGGTTAGGTGAAGGTGAATTGTCCATTTTCTGACGACCCGACCCATTAATAATATATCAATTGATCTCTAAACATCCATCAGCACAGGTCTATCTTTAATCCTTGCCGCCCTGGAGTAAACGTCTGTGCTTCATTTCATAACCAGACCCATTTACATGTAATAAAATGTAGGTCCGAGATCTTTATGTAAGCGACTCTGCCTATTATCCATGTATCAGAACGAACCTTTGCTGGGGACCACGGTACATTTTTTTAAATGGTACACTTGTACGGAAACAGGGCCCAAAAAATATTGACTTATAAAAATTGCATATGGTCAGGGGAAATACGCATAGCAAGGCGACTCTTTGGCATGAAAGATGACCTTAGGTAGAATTGAATGTAGGATGATTAGTGATTTACGAAAAATTAATAACGCTTCTATATCAGTCAGGTCTCATATTTAAGGCCTTGTTTTAATCTGCTTACATAAAATAAAATCCAGTATTCACGTGCATCGCGCCCAGCCTGAGCTAGAGCGAACTCTTGCTGAGTACAAGTCTTGAGTTGGAGTACGCTGCTGATGGCGTAATCCTTCATGAGAAGAACATTAAACATAATGACATCATTCACCGATTTAATGATTTGGCTTTGTATGGTACCACGTGTGAATTGAGTCATGCGTCTACTCGTGTCCTCGTTTTAAAGAAAACCTCGCCCTGCATTCTTAGCTATTACGACCAAACAGAATGTTACCAAATTTACTTTATACCCGCGGCCACAGGTAGCGTAAGTGAAAAAACACCACAGGAATTGCGGCTTCAATTCCATCATATAACCTACGGCATAATTGTCTCATACTGGCGTTATGTATTAGGCGCTAACGCAAATAAACTCATTGCATAAATTGCGGTGGACCAATCCAGCGTCAACCGGTACATGGTCATACACATGTACATATTACACAACTCAGTAATAATAATAACTGCGGTTATTCAACTTCAAGCTTCTCCATCACGTTCAGATGGACAAGGTAGCTGTACATAGGCATAGCCTTTCTCACGTGTCAATAACCCGTCTCCCTTGGCTATTACATAACAAACTATTCTGTACGAAATCTTGTCATAACAAATTATAAAAGGCCTACATAAACACTTTATATTAGTTAATTATTTAGATAATTGATTAAATCTGATCTTGTGGTTTCAAATATCAATTCAGATATTTATTATGAAATATACACCTTTATGATATTCAATAAATAATATTATAGACAACGTAAACATCCTGATTTAATAAGAATAATCCCGCATACTGCAATGATGATAAATGTGTATATGTTTTCCGAGGTTTAACAGAGGACATGCAACCACACATTATATGATGTCTGTTTATCACCATCTATCATCGCTATCCACGTTTCCTATACTTATCTTGTATCATTACAACATGAGAATAATCGATATTGTGACCGTCGTATTGTCTCTGAATGTTGTCAGATTTGTATCAATGCGCGTCAACAGGTGTCCTGCACAGTATCTAGGCTCAGAGTTGAGAGAGTCCCTCCAAACTGAGGGAAAGCCTCTACACTCTATATGCGTTTTGTAGGCAGCGGCTTTCCATAGGGTTACCCGTTGCGGGCTTTGATGTGTATTGCCTACAGGACGCGTATAGTGTGTACCTCGAGACCGCAAAATGCATTGAAATCTCATTAGGACGCCTACTCCAGGGCCAGGAAAGCCATAAGCGCAGTAGGCCTCCAATCACTGACATACCATTATTATCTTAACCTAGACTATACCAATCTTTAAAATTGGCACAATACATTGATAAACTGATTGTTTTTGCCAGTGATGTCTGATAATAATACATTGTCTGTACAATTATATCACTGAATAAAATTTAATCGAAAAACTGAAGGCTAAGGATCCTTAAAGGTGGAAATATCATACAAAGCGGAGAGCATATATAGTTTGTGAGGGAGGAGGCGAGGACAGTTCCCAACCATAGATTCTGCCCCATAGGGTCCAAACGCTCTTTACCACGGGTCAATGCTCATGGGCCATGTCACCCCGGTTATCATAAGAGATATGCAAGAACAAAGCACTCCGCATCCATATATGGGGAATGAGAACAGATGTCCTCAAACTGAAAGCTATAGAGTGTCCCTTACTCCACCCTCTCCACCTTTGTGGTACAGTATGTACAGGTAAGACCCAAAGTACAGATATGTTGTGTAATGCAATCTAGGCCCTACTTCTAACACCTACTCAAATACATATATGTTCTGACATATATGTGGGGGTGACATTTTAGTGATATTATACAAGTATATGGATTTCGAAGGTGTAACACAAGACAATGGTAAAAACAATTCTTGTGTATTTTTAGTACGGGTGCTATTACTTCTGCTTAGTGGGTATTTCCAGTAAACAATAATTGACTAGGTCGACTGCTTTGCAGTATACCGGTAATAGTTGAAAGTGTAAAACACACACACGCCATGATTTTTTTATGATACAAAGAGGAGATAATATGCATCCCCTCTCATTCAATAGTCACTATTTGCAATAAAACAATTCTTTACTTTATATCGCTATCTAGATGCTTCAAATGCGCACACCACCTGCACAAGCCATGCCGTCTGGGAGAGGGATGTAAGTCTAATAATGAACATTGGCCTTGAGCTAGCTCAAGCAGGAGAGTGGAATGTTAACTTGTGTACGACTAACTTGCCGACATGCACTCCTAATTATTACCGGTACTTATGGAAGCACAGACAGTCTTCTTCATAATAATCTCGCACTTGAACAGAATCTCTCTAAGAATTAGTTTATTTTAGGGAACAACTGCACTCACAATTAGGTAGAAATATCATAGAGATCGGTGGTGACCTAATATACAACTTGTTTACTACAAAGTACTACATATGGAAATGGTTCACCTGGCAACGCCTACTCTAACATTCTCCGAAGCGAAGTGTTCCTGAACTAAAAATGTGTAGCGTGTTTACGTGGCCAAGTAATACGTGCCGACTGTCGCCTCTATCTATGAGGCAATAAGGGTAACACATATATAACATCTAGAGCGTTGAGATCCACTTTTGCGCCAGGGTCATATCCTGAAGTTCAATGTCAAGGTAAACATATATATACCATGACTGGGGAAAGAGCCAAGTGCGCCGTGCTGGTGTGTGTGTATATTAGAAGCTACGATACACACTCTATAGTGCTGTTGGACGCGTATATGGTAATTGATATCGTCAATCATACACGCTGATATTATATTTCTAAAAGCACGTGTATATCATTACTAATGGAACTGGCATTGATAATTATTACTCATTTACAATGAACACCTACCACACAAACAAGCTAGTATTAAACTAGAATCTAGTGATATGAAATTAAATTGGTATACTTAATTCTGGTAAGCAGTAAGAGAAAACAAATTGTGGATTTATGGAAATGTCCATGTGCACAGACTAGACACGTGAATCATACAACGGCGGAGAGAGAGAGAGTGTGTGTGTGTGTGGGGGGGGGGGGGGGGGGTAGGCGTGAAAGGGGGGGGGGGAGGGAGAGGGAGAGAGAACTATTTCGCTCAAATTACAACATTAAAGGTAAAACCAGGACAGTGAACCAAAAAATGGTGTAATATAGTCTGACAGATTTGGAGGAAGTAGATCTTCTATACTCATTACATAAGATGAACCATATCGATATCGACAATACGAGGTTAATAGATCACCGACTTTCTCCTGTCGCATATGGCGTATTCCATTATACACAGCGGTATTAGAAAAACGGGGCTAAATCGATACCACCGCCAGTAGTATTGGCACAAACAAGGATACTGTTCTTCATTCTGAATGTAAATAGTAATTATTTATTCAAGGCGCCCAAACCTCCCATCACGCTGGGCTCGAAAAATGGAAATCGTCATGAGATTGCGCGGTAATCATACGATACATGTATCCACAAATCTAATATAATCCTTGGAATGACCCTTATGTAAAGAAACGAGAAGCTTAGTCACCTAGCTACGAGGTAGGTAATGATCATGAAGCAATCGATTATATAAAAGCGGTACAGTTACATATCACGATCTTCGCCCACATCTATTTCCGCGTGTTGCCACCAAAAACATGGACCCTGACCCATGTCGTGAACATGCTCGATCCAACAAGTAGGAACAACGCTCAATGCCGCCTTTAAGTTAATTATAATAAGCATAATTCCCAGTACCGGTGACTCTCTTACCACATGTGGCATGTATATAATTAAGTTACTGGAAATGTTAATCGGTGTTGGCGATGAGAACCGTGGGTTACTTATTCCAAGGAACCGTTATGCAATAGGAATGTGATGGTTCTGCATTGATTCAAAATGGATTTATGTAATCACACAGGTATGAATCTACTCAAAGGGTCAATCATTTACACACCAGCATTTTGATCTGGATCCCCTAAGGGGTATTTCATTATTAAATTTATAGAAATAAGATACTTTTCAACTATCGATCATAATTGTGGAATGTTACATAAATGCTCCCATACAGGTCTATGAAACTGTATGAGTAAACCCTTATTAAAGATATTTTATAGGAATATTCTATTCGGATCAAATGCAGCTAAACAATTCTCTCACGAATAGGCAATGACAAGTCCGAATCCGACGTTTCATTTACTAGAAGCAATTAAATTCCCTTGCGCCTGTCGCATAGCGTCATCACACTGATGGCGCCGACGTTTCATTAATACACGCAGAAGTAAGTAAATTTCCTTGCGCTTGTCTAATATTATGCGAGCGTAGTATACTGATAGCGCCCCCTTTATCGCAATTGACATTAATCTTCTATAGTCTACTCGTAGTCCTGCAGATATTCTAATTTGTTGTTTTTATTGTTATCGGGCTGGTAACCACACGCCTTCCTGCGAATAACAATCGCGTGGGCCAGATCATACATAATAAGTGCCAGGTGCTTCCAGGATAACAATACAAAGCAGAACCGTGACAAGGAAAGGATCATAAATAAATGTATTGTTAAAACCATAAGTTACTCACACCACCCATGACATAAACAAGTACAGCGGGCCATACAGTTGTGTAAGTGGGTGGAGTGGAATATCGAAACCCAGGATTTCTCCTCCATTTCCCCCTACATAATTATTCATACAAGAATTAGTCAAATCCAAAGACGATACAATTCAAGGCCACATCAAATATAGCTTATTCCACGGGATCAATATCGTTTGTATCATGCCTCCCCCAGGTCAAGGACACCCTCATAATATATATTATGAGAGTAAGCATTGAGAAAAACCCATGCAAAAAAACATATATGGGTCGATACAAGATTTGAGTTAATATTTTATTTTGTGGTAAGGTTTGAGCTAATATTGATAATAAATCTTATAGAACAATTCCTATAAAGGAATATGATAGTTTTGATAATATGTTAGATTTCAAGATCGTCATGAGAGAATTAGAAATAAAAGTAAGAGCTATCAGACATAGTCATACTATTGTCCACAAAGACAGTGGTCTTAGCATTCGGTAAAATTAATGTTACCCAACGAGTTGCAACTGTACAGTCAGAACCATTGTAGCGATTGCGAAACTTTTGTATTATATGTCACATATGTGAGCTCCCGATCCTTAATGAGCAGATGATGCAACGTGTCAACTAATCCGCGTTTAATGTGCCAAAGTAAACAGGTTATTATACTACCGTATATATAACTTATTATAAGACGCCAAAAAATGTTTTAGATATAATACTTTCGACCTCTGAAAAAAATGGAAAGAATGGAAACCCTCCCAAAATGGAAACCTAGCTCAGTTCCCTTTCACATACCGTAAATATTATGATAAGATATTGAGATATACTTTAAAAATAAAAAGATATAATTATGATGTTGATATATAGGTTTAATGCATATACAATAAAGATAAAAGTCTCTGTTCGATGATTGAGTAGGGAGCTACATTATCACCTCAGAGATTAGGGCGGCCCAAGGTTTAAGCTTGTTTTTCCGGTTAGCCGCCCACCCCCGCCACCCAACCTACTCCCCCCGTAGAAAAACCTGGCCTCATTTACAAATTGTTGACCTTGGCTTTTTCTTGTACCAAGAAGTAGTTGAGAAAAGCTGGAACATGCGCCCCTAACCACAAGATATTGTAGCCTACATTTTTTGTTTAAAACAATTAGTTATGAAAGAAACGTGCTCCAGTTAATGAAACGTGTTTCACTGAAAACAAATTAAAATCCCCCCATCCCCCCCCCCCCCACACACACACACCTAGTTTTTACCTGGTATAAACCGGATTCACACCTCATTTTGTTGTTGTCTTGGCATCTTGAAACATAGCCTTTATATGTATTAATATAGCAAACCCAAACAAAGGCTGATTTCACTTCTCGGGAAAATATTACATCATCCGCCCCAAGCTGGCCGGCTCGTGTGTTATATGGAAGGAGTATCCATGGGAGTCGTTCCGCCACGAGCTGATACCACGTCCCCGTTTCAAATATGGAGATACATTATCCTGATGTAAACACAATCTGATCCTACAATACACGCCATGCACGGGCCACAGCTGTGAATCGTGATGTGCGCGGACGACGAAATATTACATGGAGTTTAGACCACGCACGTCTATTATGTGTAAAAAAAGATATTGGGCGACGAACACACATATATATAGCATGTCAAAACAGCCCGCCAATCATGAACTGAAATGTGTATTCCACTGTTCAGTGCCAATAAACATGAATAAATGCGCTGGGTAGAAGAGACATTTCACATTATCTTTCAAATGTTTGTTTCTATAATCTTAGACCATACTATGCAAACACTCTTCTCCGTTTTCATAACAATTGGGAAAGGATATATCAAGCATCTACCCACCTCCTTGGGCTGTACATGTCGGTGCCTCTATTTGCCTTATCCAAGATCGTTGCCAGACAACACGGCCATAGCGAATACACAAAAACGATTGTTAGGCAACCTGGCACTGACGCATTTAAATATAGTCAGCACCGAGCATTCCGTTACTATGAATAGGATAATAAGAGCTCAATCACTCTCCTTGGACGAAAATAAATTCTAGAGTCAAGCAGATCGTGTTTTTTCCCCCATGGAGCTAGTAGCGGTGGTGCTGACGGTGCCAAAGAGAAAGCGAGATCGGGGTGATGTAAGGTTATGGTGTCGAGTTATGCAACAGCCATAACCCATAAGGGCTGGTGCTGTATGGCTATCTGCGTCTGTATCGCTGTGTGTACGATAACCGCTACAGGAACACTCCATGTTAAATATCACATGTTGGGTCCTGTATGTGCTGAGGAGGAAGGAGAAGCGATGCACCAGCCCAACCCGCAATTATGTCACTACCCATCGCCGACCGGTAGAGTAACGTAGAGTCTAGCTGGCTACTACTCGCACACCTAGATCTATCTCGCCACCAGACTATACTGTAAACAAGGCCAGATTAGGTTCCCAACTATAGGTATTTCTACCCGAGGGAACGGCAGGGAAATGGAGGCACAGAAATCTATGAGAATCTGATGCAATAGATAAAGATATGAAATAGCATTACTCACTCTTAATGCCCGCCATACTGGGGTCAGCTGAGAAGGATTTCGTGTCCTCACCAGGCTGCTTAAAACTCCTCCCTCCTCGTACTCCTGTTCCTCCCGACCCCCTCCCATTTAGGTTAGAGGACTGGTGGGGAGCACTACCAAATGTAATTTATCACATAGGGTACTCTCTTTGAGACACATTCATATTTGTTGTATTCATTAGAGGCCTATATTTTGTTTTATCCCTGACGAATTCCAAGGTAACACCTACGCGATTGACCATTGAACAACTGTGTGAAACAAATAATCAATACTAGCAATGTGCTTTAATTATTTTCATATACTCCAAACACCAAAAGGATATTGGCAGATTTAAATATTTCTCTTCAATTGAATTTGACATACATATATATATATTCGTGTGGCTTCCTATTCATATAATAGTAAGATGGGTTGGGTATTTTTTTTTACAAACGATGATAACATGCACAGAATTAAATACACCAACTATTTCTACCTATTCACATAGGAACATGTGAGTAACACGGAGTTTGTGTAGTGCCCCCCACACAGCAACCCCCCCGCAAGTCTCCCAGCATGTATGCGCAGGCGCATGCAGGTATAGACCTATGCCATAACATGATTATATAATGCACCGCATAACATGATCTCCTCGATTCACATTGACATAAACAGCAAACTTTCAACATTCTTTCCAAATCGACCAAATTCTCATAAAATATTCGTAATGGACGCGATGGGGAAGGAAAATAAGCTTTTATTCCGTCCGTTTCTTCATATAGCTGAACGATGGTTGCCCGCAATGACCCAGTTCCCGGGGTGACCTCGCCGCATAATTTAACCTGATTTCTACCGAAGGCTACAGCGACTGCAACTGTCTTGAACGATGGTTGGCGTAAACAACACACTCCTTGGCTTTATGGAGTTGGGTGTGTTCGAGTGATGAACTACTCCTGTAATTTCAGTTCCATTTACGCAATTAGACTGATCGTTGGCAGTCCATGGCAAATCTCAAGCACTGCACTATATTATTCAATCCTCCAGAGGCAGAGCAACTGCTCAAATGTTGCTAAAATTAAATACAGCAATCTATCTCTATTTCCAATAACGCTATAAGTTAGAATCGTCTGATTTGTATATTAACAGCGAAAAGTGTAGGTAAAATAGGCCAGGGCCATGGGAGGACGGTTATAACGATTTACGATTGAACTTACATTTCATGAGGCCTGCACTTCCCTCACATATCATAGAATGGGGAAGGTCAAGTCAGGTGAGAGTTCGAGGGGAGAAGAGGGAGGGGGCTTGGGAGCTATCGGAGGTGATTGCGAGGTCACTAGGGGAAAGCCTTGACAATCACCGCCCTTGTAGGGAATATGAATTCCTGCGTGCTCGTCCAGGCTTATGTAATGCAATTGAGTAGCTGTATTGATTTAGAAGAAAAAATATCCTTATCAAAATATACATTGATAAGGGATTATTTAAATTATTTTCTGTTTTTACCTCGCTCTAAGGTGACAATAATGGAAATAATGTTAAACAATCAAGTTAAAATGTGTGTAGGTGTTGTTATATAAGGAATATAAGGTATAGGTCATTGGTTAAATCTGAGAGTAAAAGGATTTCTTTAAAGGTTGTGTGCAGGTATGGCACACCTCTCGTTTGGTCAGGGAAGAAATTTCGAATCTAAAACCTTCAATTAAAATACTAATTTGGAACTTGTGCAGATTTCCCATTTAATTCTAATGAATTATTAAAAACTACGAAATATTTCAAACATCAATAACATGCACTATATATGACCTGCACCGTGATACAAAGTATAACAAAATATTAAGGAAATCAATGATTACACAAAAATGGTTTTTTTTGCTCCTTGAAAATGAAATCAACGAGTAAATCATATATACCAACAGCATTAAAAGATAGAGGTACTTTATTGAATTCGCCAGATTGTCACATCTGGAAAGAAGTATATCGATCCAGATATGGCCAAATATCTATTACATAAAATCACTCTGTACTGAGTAGAAAGAAACCCAATATGTAAACTTGCATATCACGATTTAAAAGCAATGAATCCTACAGGATCGATTGTATTGCATTTATTATTAGTATTGCCATTTTGTGTCTATAACCAATACTGTATTGTGTGATTACCACAGCCTACTGTACAGTCATGCTGACAGATTACGCTTGTCTATGTAAAAAGTTGACCGGTGAAAGGTTAGTTGGTTGATTTAATAATTAATGAAATAATTAATTAACTTGTTTATAATGTACTGATACCATGTATACTCACTAGCCCTATCCTTAATTGATTTTCAAGAAAAAAAGGGAACGTCTGGAAGAACTGAGATTATCCCAGAAGTCTGTCGACCTGCTTGTCATTTTTCCTATGTAACTGCTATTTTATAATATTGACAAATGAAAGATTTTTCAATTCAATTCAATTCAATTCACTGACCCTACCAATACTATTCCATTACATGCACGATTTCTCACCCCTGAAAAGAAACAAGAATTTAAAGTGCTAGCATTAGCAAGGAATTTCTTATGGAATAATGGTTCACCTAAGGTATCTTGGAACACAATGTATTTACCAATAGATATGGCTGGACTAGGTCTCCAAGACATAAGCTCTCACGTGCCAAGACATTCTATATATCAGATTTGTAAAGAAGGAGATGAAATTCTATGGAAGCGACTGAAGAACTTTTTGTAAAGTTGTCCAATATGTACTTGGCACCAGGCTCATAGTATGAGAAAATGCCTGTAGTAAAACAGAAATATTTGTTATGTTGAGAAAATGACTAGTAAAAATAGAAATCTTCGTTATGTTGACTTAAGTCACATGCACTTGAATATACTTGTGTTTTTCTAGTATTAGAAGGTTGATGTAGACTTTATAAAAAAGAAAAGAAAAAAAAATAGGGACACGCTCACTAGAACACATTATCCAGCAGAAGTTGTTTAAAGCCTGTTGATACTGTTTGATGAAATTGCTTCTTTAATGTTCTTATGATTTGGAAATAAACGGGCAAGGCAAAAGCTTTCCCCAGACTGTAAAATCATAATGTTATTATATACTATAACGCATTCAATTAAGGTATTATTTCATTAGAAATTGTCTAAATTAGGCCTACATGAGTAGCAGCGAATGGATTTAAACAGGTATAGGAAGGTCACAATTAAACCCCTGGGGCTACGAACTAAAGTATATTTAGCCCAATGCATTAGTCAATTGTAAAGACGAACGGTGTAAGTTGAAGGTGCTGCCATCTCGTATTTTTCCGAATTACTAACGCTTTGATCGAGATATGGTCAACATGTCTTTGATCCTCTCGCCCCTATGTATTTGTGACGTGTCACTGAAAAATGAATGCGCCTAAGCAAGATCGAATCGTAAAGTGTGTCGGAATGTTTAATGAAAAGTACTTAGATATATCAGTCATAGAAATGGAAGAATGGTACAAGATCACTTATTTATGTACCAGGAAAGTGCGCTTGCAGGCCTTCAAATACAAAATTATTAGGATCATCATGTTTCATTTTATAATTTTTTATCTTATGCCTTGTCTTATGGCACACCCACGATAGGAAATTTGTCTGCCTGGTCATTTTCAGATATGTTTTCCATTTGGCTACTCACTAGGGTTAGACATAGAAAACTTTATATTTATCTATCAACATTTAGATGAATAAAATAAAAAGGCAATTTATAAGGATATCAAAATTTATACAGGAAGTAACGCCCACCTTATATCCACTTTGCTACCTAGAGTTGTAGTAGAAATTAGATATTGATCAAACGTATACATGATATATTCCATATATTTAAAGAATGGTCGATTCTCATGAAACGGTTCCAAATGGGTATTGTCTGAAAGGTAATTGAAATGAGATGAAATTGCTGGTATAGGTGCCCCATATGTATCCTACTCTTCTAAGCTCTGGAACTGCGCTAATTAATTAGCTATGGGAATTGTTGGAAATATTCCCTTAAATATATTGCGTCACGGACGGTGATGATCACACACATATTCAATGTCATTTTATTCATTGATAAAAACAATAATATACAATGATTATATTTTCACATGATCCCATAGAAGAATAAAAAAACCCTTCGAATGGTATATAAGATAAGATAAGATAAGAAAATCTTTTATTTGTCAATGGCTCGATATTACATTAGGAAGGAAAGGAGACAAACGGGTCTACATGTCTATATGAAAGAGGCATTCCATTTCTACCGACAGTTACCCTTGATTTTGAATATATTCGACCTGGACTGGACCGAAAGAAATGAATGAGAAGAAAGATAAAATACAAGATATAAAATATAAGATATAAAATATAAAATGTAAGATATATATATCAGAAGGATCCTATAACTATGACAATATATTATTGTTAAAATGTGGCATTGAATATACTTTCATAGTGCCTTACATAGACTCGTAGTGGGGTCTCTGTTTGTACAGGAGACTTATTCTTGGATTTTTCGCTGTACTGCGAGGTTTTAGGTAGGTAACTGGGTACCTTTTAAACATTTAGAGAAGGATAATTACTCCAACATGTTTGCAAGATTATGAATAGATCAGGGTTAAATACAAGTACAAATAGAAATACAGGTAAATCCAGAGATTATATGGCACTCTGATTTTTGTTAAAATGTGGCATTGAATATACTTTCACACTGCCTTACATAGACTCGTAGTAGGGTTTCTGCTTGTGCAGGAGACCTACTCTTGAAATTTTTCGCTGTACTACGAGGTTTCAGGTAGGTAATTTGGTACCTTTTAAACATCTAGAAAAGGATAACTACTCCAACACGGTTACAATATTATGAATAGATCAGGGTTAAATATAAATATATAATATAAATACAAATACAAGTAAATCCAGAGATTATAGGGCACTCTGATTTTATGGAGTACATATGTCGGGGATCCACTATATGTGGTCTCAGATTGTTTCGAGATTTTTAAACTTAAGTTAATTATTTAAGAGTAGTGTTTTTCTATTTCTGATCGAAACTGTTTTTGCGTTTCAATGGTTTGTATCTTTGTGGGGAGGGTGTTCCAGGCACACATGCCTTTATATAGGAAACTATTTTGGAAGAGGGAAGATTTTGGCCGTGTAATTTTTAAGTTCTTCCTATTGGCTGCATGGCTTCTAGTTGGGAGCCTTCTCATATCGATATTTATGGGAGACTTTGACAAGTAGTGGGCACTCTCGATAATATGTATTTTTCTCCTTAAGTCATTTGTACAGATTTTTATATCTGTCATTTCATTTTCAACATTTGCTCGTTTATTTAAATCTAGGGCTGCTCGTACTGAAGCATTCAGCAATGACTGCAGTCGTTTTAAGTAGCTCTTATTTGTGCTATCATAAAATATATCCCCGTAATCAATGTTCGGAATAATAATCATTTTTATGATATCTTTTTTTACCTTTCTTGGTAACATATACCTGGCATTCGAAAGAAGCCTTACCTTCCATTTTACCTTGTTAATTACTTTTATGGTATGTGATTTGAAATTCAATTTATTATCAATTTGTAAACCCAGATAACAGTATTCATCTGTCTGTGATAAAACCTCATCACCCAGGATAAGTCTTTGGTTTGTGTTATTTTCACTTTTTGTTGTTTTTTTGGGGTAAAAGGTTAAGAATTTGGTCTTTGAGACATTCATCGAGATCTTATTTACTCTACACCAAGTGTCAATTCTTGTGAGATCAGATTGGAGATTTGTAATGATATCATGCTCCAGTTCATGACTATAGGTCATGACTGTATCATCAGCATAATGCTGGACTATTGAATTTTTTACCACTTGGTGAAGATCATTTATATAGATTGAGAACAAAATCGGTCCTAAAATTGTTCCTTGAGGAACGCCGACAGAGATCTTATCTTGGGTTGATGTGTAACCATTTACCTTTACGGTCTGAAATCTGTCAGATAGGTAATCTTTGAACCAGAGATTTTCGACATTTTTTACCCCTATTTTTTTCAATTTAGATAATAATTTCGCGTGGTGGACGGTATCAAAAGCTTTTTTAAAATCGAGGAATATTGCTGTAGTAATATTCCCCGAGTTTAAATTTTCATAAATCGGTTGTAACAGATCTATATGAGCCTGGTTTACTGAGTATCCTTGTCTAAAACGGTATTGTTTATTATAGTATAGATTATTGTCTTCCATGTAAGAGGATAATTGTTTTTGTACAGTTTTTTCTAATATTTTTGCCGGCATGTTTATTCCAGAAATAGGTCCGAAGTTGCTGGGAATATTCTTTGGTCCACTCTTGTGCAAGGGCGTAACTGTTGCAGCTTTAAAAGCTTGTGGGATGGTAGAGGTTATAAATGAGAGGTTGATTAGGTATGTTAATTGGTTATTTAAGGCCATTAGACAGGATTTTAGTATTTTTCCTGGAATCGTTTGTATTCGAGAACTTTTGTTGTGATCGATTTTTCTTGTTATTTTTATTGTGTCGTCAGGGGTGACTTCTTTGAATTTAAACTGCTGTTGGGGCAGATTATCATTATCATTACCTTCATTTTGGGTCAGTTGGGTGAGTATAGCATTCTGGTCTGGATCTAGGATTTTTTCAGCAAGTGTTGGGCCTATGCTGAGAAAGAAATCATTAAATATGTTTGCAGCCAAATTCGATTTATTTCCGTTTTTATCTAATAATGAGATTTCGTGTGAATTTTTCGATTTTTCTGGGCTGATTATTTTATTGACTTTCTTCCAGATCAATCTAGGATTGCTTTTATTTAAGAGAAGTTCTTCTTTGAGCAATTTTGCTTTTTTGTTTCGACACATTGATCTGATTTTATTTCGAAGTTGCTTTGCTTCTGTTAAAAGGATTTTATCTTTATTTTTATGGGCTTTTTTAAATTTGGTATCTCTCTCGTTCATAAGTATAGTGATATCAGGTGTTAACCATTTTGGTTTTCTCCTGACTCGGTGAAATTTTTGCAAAGGACACATCCTATTAAGGTAGAAAGTAATTCGTTGCAATATGATATCCCAACATTCGTCTGGGTTCCTATTTGAGTAGAAATCAGTCCAGTCTTGGTTGATAAGGATTCATTTAATATTTTTTGGTCTAAACAAGATGTATTTCTTGCTTGAAAGGTACTAGTTTCATATGTGTTCCTATTTTTTTTCATTGTTATGTAGGTTGGGAAGTGGTCAGAGGTGTAATTTTCGATAATCCCTGCTGAACTGACAATTTTAGAGTTCGAATATGGTCTATTAATGAGGAAGAGCACTCTAGGTCCAAACCCTCAGATCAGATAAGAATGGTATGTGAGCCTACATCGCTAATCGGTATCCCTGCCTAGAATTCGGCGTTTTAATGGGATTATAATGACATTTTGCGGTCTTAATAGAATTATAATGGCACTTTGCGGTTTGAGGCGAGAGGAAGGGACTTTCTCAACTTTGGCCCTAGACTGTATGGGAAATATACCTACATCCACGGGATCATTATGCAAAAAGAAAAAACGTCATGGACGATCACAGGGGCCGTCATGGACGGTGATGGACAAAAAACGTTCGCCTCTTGGAAACTAAGATCTTTAGATTGATTGGGAATATTGATCGATTTTTCTTTCTTTCTGTTTTGATGCAGCCATGTGTCCATCTTTCATCAAGCATTCACAAATTATTCATTGCATGATTTTGATTAAATTATACCATATTATCGGCGTCACATAATAGGTTATAATTGTCTCCTCCCATGATCTTTGATCTTAGATTTTAGTGCAATTTTTTTGTATGGATTATGCTTCATGAAACTCTTGGCAACTCTTGGCATGAATACGTGAACAAACATTTCCATGTAATCTTAATTAATTTTCGGAATGATATATTACATATTTTGATCCGAAGGTTTATTTTCAGCATATTTAATGGCTCTAATTATCTAAATAATTATCGTAGGTATGGGAAAGTGGGCACGCATTCGTTCAGAATATATATAGAGCCTGATAGTATAAAACATTAATTATAAGGCATGACTACACAGGAAATATGTATTGAACGAAACTTGTAAAAAAATGTCATCTTCCCATTTGGAACCATTTCATGAGAATTGACCAAATATGTTTGTTTGTTTTAAATTGTTTATTCTGCGACAACATCCCGCCTCTGGGACGTTATTCTCAGTAACAAAGTTGTATTGAAAAAGGCGGTTTACCACTTTACCATATTAATAAAACATGCGAATGTAAATTGTATATCTAAAGGCATTAACATGATAAAATACATAATAAAATAAAATGCAATGCAAGACAGTTCGAATCTACATTTAGCTACATGGTTCACTTATTAAACACCTGTCTTTCATGAAATGTGCTGAAATATTTTTCATATGAAACTAGAGAAAAATTGACAAATATACATTCACTCAATTTAAAGATAAAAGTCAAGTTACAGCAGAGACCCTTAATCACGCATGGAGGGTCTCTGGTTACAGGTACCTGGCCAATAATTATTGGTCAGATAAAATAAGCAATTTAAAAGCAATTTAAAAGTGACCGGGTGGAATTAAATGGTTTAAAGATAAATGTTAAAAAGACCAAATTACAAAATCTTGCTGGGTCAAGAGGTGATAGAAATAATTGTATTATCTATAACAATGGTGAACAAATTGAGAATGTGAAACATTTAAAATATTTAGTGTTTCATCTAGATTGTGAACTAACGATACACCTGCACATATCAAATCTGAGGAAAATAAGGCATTTCATTAACGAAGACCTTGCTGTACTAATCTATGAATTTTACATATTACCCTTACTAGAATTTGGCGAAATTTTGGTGGATCTGTCACCGAAACAACAGTCGAAAAGAATACACACACTGAAGATATATGAGCAATTCCACCATTTGGTAATCCTAGAATAGTTTGTTTCTTATTTGAATGGGAAAAAATGCTTGGAGACATTTTTCAATAGTTTTATCGTGTCTGCCCGTCAAGAATACATCAGAAATACCCCCTATTTACATAGTTTTTTCTACAAATTTAGATATGGGGGCGAAATAACTGGTTTTTAGAGCCTTAGAAAAGAAGAAAAATTAAGGGATGCTCAATAAAATGCTGGAAATAAATAAAACATATTTAGTAAAAAAACATGTTTCAAGCTTATTTTACCATTGAGCCTTGACCGTGGCTGTCTACTGCATGATCTGGTTTTTTTATTAGTTTACTGTGGATCTTTGGCACTGTAAGAATGAAAACATATGTCAGGCCTGAAAAAAACTGTAACAAACGGGGGTGACCAATATATTGTTACAAGTGGTGTAACACAAAGGAAACGGTGATTCCGAGTATGGTGGTAAAATTAATGTAGTTTTATTCCTGGTACAGGTACAATGATGTAACCTTGATGTTATACAGGTGTGGTAACAAGTGAGACTGCCCCAGGCAGTCTCTTATATGTGAGCCTGTGGGCCAATGGACAATGGTTCATTAGGCCCACCCGTGATTGACCAGCTGTGCGTCAGCCAATGGGCGACAGGCAGCTGGTCAGTCAGGGAACTGCCGTGGGGGTAAGAGCTATAGGTGTAATGAATTAAAATTTAGGGGTGCATACATATGACACAATAAGGTATAATAATATATTATTTTGGTCACTTCTACATGGACTTGATATAATAAGAATTTAAGTCTGTTCGGATATCAGTTGCATGGGAGTTGGGAAGCTCTGCAGTAAGCGTCACATGTGCAATGTTACTCTACCACATTTTGATAGATATTAGGAATTAATAATTAAAGATTATGATTAAAGATGAATGAAACGTATCGCATAGCGAGATTTTCGGCAAATAAAAATGTTTTAAAAAAAGAAGATATCTATGTGCATACAATGTCACACACACTTCATCTCCAATAACACGTATATGGCCAAGGCCAGCGAACGGACTACATAAAAGTGACTTCTGTTAATCTTGCTATATCTCCAGAATGGCAAACCCTACCTATTTTCCTCTTATGCCCACTTCTTCTAGATATATTGGTCTATGTATGAACATGATTTCAAACATTTGGAACAATTCCTTATTTTGAAAATTGACTGATATTCATTTTAGTCATATTTTGTGTCTCTACAACGCTTTTTTTCTTTAAGATGCAATCATATTAAAAAATATTAAATATAGACATTTCAAATGATGGGACATATCCTCAATATATATCCTACCACATCATCACAACAAAAATGTATATTCCCACACCAAAACAGAATGGTTGTCCTTTCATCTCATCAAGTAAGCAAAAGCATGACTTTGGCTAATCCTGTCATGTCCCTACAACGCTTTTAAAAACGTCCGCATTTTGAGGCAAATGAGTCACAATTCTAAAAAATAACATTTTGAAATCTATAAATGAATGATTCTCATACCCCCAAAAAATAGAATTTTTGATACAATTTTTGTTTTTGATTTTCCTCGAATTAAAATCGTCTCTACGACGCGATTTTTCTTTTCTTTACTGCCTACTTCCATTGGCATGTAACAGCATTATTTCTGCTTGAATTAAGTTATGCCATCGAATATGAATAGATTCAAGCCTTTTCTTGATGAAAAATCAAATAATTATAAACACTTAAAAATCGGCAACATTGATCTTCTATTTTTTCGCTATTTGTTTATACGATGGGGGCGTCGTAGAGACACAAATGAGACAAATAAGACAATTATGTGACTGGATATTGTTGATTTCGATGTATTGAAGGTCTTAGATAGTTTTTTTGGTATATAGGATGAAGAACAGGGGGGCGGGCGGAGTGATTATAGGTCTTTTAAAAAAAATACAAAATATCAGTTTTTCTTTTACTCTTGGTTTCTCCCACTTTTGATATCTCCCACTTTTGATATTGATATCTGTGGCTGGTTTTGACTGTAATACTATAATTATCATTATTTCTACAAGTATACATCCTCTTACAATATTCTTGTGTTTATTAGATGATGGCGTGATTTGGGACGGATTTCTCTAATTTCCCCTAAAAAGGCTAAAGTTAATTAGCGTAAAAACTGTTCAAAATCCACAATTGGAACTTATGGAAAATAACACGAACTTATTCCCTATGCCATAATGACAAACACAATATTTAACCTATTCGACTCCATTAAGTCCATGCGCTACATAAAGCATGTGTCCGAAACCAAAGGAATACCAAGTTGTCTAATACTTTCCGTATACCTTTAGCTAACCTTTGGAATAATTTATCACATATTATATAGATTCTTAGGTGAAGAGTGCATAATGAATTAGGTACGGGACATTACACCCTAGAATCTTACCAAACGTGTTCCAATGTCAATAATGAGATTGTTATAGACACGTATGTCTCAACCTTTAGACAGTCTCCTCTGTACCGTGTGCAATGAGCCGAGATTCCTGTAGATAAGGACGTGTTTTTTCATGTGAAAGTCTGATCCCGCATGACACATGTACTATGTCTGTGATCGCAGTCATTGTCGATAAGCTATATGGGTCAGGTCGTCAGAAAATGTACAATCGGCACCTCTACATATTTGGTATATTCTGTTTAAATTGGGCTGAAAATGAAGAATGCTAGTTATATCTAACTATTTGTGGCATTAAGCTGATTTTAAATATCCGTTTGATTGTGTTGAACTAGATTTGGAAGTTAATTACTGTTATTTGGGAGGGATGGCAAAGGCGAATTGTACATTTTCTGGAGACCTCACCCATATGTGTCCCCGGAAGTTTTAATGCTGTATAGTAGTCGCTTCATGGTGATGCTGAGTGTTTCCTGTTTTATTTTCATATATAACCATGTATAAACAAGTATAATGGGGATTTCTACATCGCACATCGATTGTTCCGAATAATCTTATAGGCGCAGTGCCCAGATGGGGAACGTGGTCTTATTCCAACAGCTAATTGTTTAAATGTTTGGCCAGTAAGTAAAAACGTTATATTGATTGACCCGAATGTATGGGACATACATTTTTATCATCCGTTGCAATGTTCTATGAAAGTATTTTACCATCAAATGTTACTGTTTCTATTTAGATAATTAACTTCGACAAACATGACCACTAACCCAGCCATTGTGTGGTGACACTCCCCTATACCCAGCGGCCACTCCACTCTTTAATTTAGGACAAGTGACGTTGACATTAATATTGCTGAGGCAGCAAACTCATATCATCCATCGGCATTTCTCGCCTCTACACAATCCACTCCTTATAGCAAAGTACCTGCCCTCTGGACGGTTAGCCTCTTCCTAGCTCTCACTCTCTCTCCTCCTCTTCCTTTTCTCTCCCTGCATCTCCTCCTTTATTTCTCCTCTCCCCTGCCTTATTCTCTTTCCCCCTCTTCTCTCTGTATCCTCTTCTCCCTCTCCCTATATCCGATTTCCCCCACCCTCTCCCTATGCTTCTTTCATTCTCCCCCTCCCTCCCCCTTTCCTCTCCCCCATCCTCTCCCTCCCGTCTTTTTCTCTCTCCTCCCCTCTTCTCTCTATCCTCTTCTCCCTCTCCCTATCTGATTCGTCCCACCCTCTCCCTCTGCTTCTTGGCTTTCTCCCTCCCCCTCAGCCTCTCTCTATTTCCTCCCTCTGGGCCCTGTTTCAAAATCAGGGACATAGGAATTAAGTAGAAAAAATGCCATTTGGGACAAATTCCATTTCATAATCAAAGTTAAGAATCTTATCAGAGTTGATAAGATTCACGGTCACATTGAGAAAATTCGTAGCGACTTTGAGAAAATTCGTAGTGAGTTTGAGTACATTCACAGCAAATCCTGGCAGTTAATTTAACTCTCTATCCCTCTCAGCCCATGGCGCCTCCCTGTCTGTTTTTATGGTTATTACATAATAAGACAACACGCACAGCCAGTCCCATCACCGAATGTTCCTGCGAATGTTCCCGCGAATATGAATGTTCCCGCGAATGTCCTACATTATGAAACGCCAGATTGGGACAGTCTTTGTAACATTTGAACACCCTTCACTTTTTTTTGAAAATAAATCTTGCTATGTCTCATTCATTATGAAACAGTACCCTTATCTCTCTCTCTCTCTCTCTCCGCATTGCTAGGAACCCTCACTGGACACATTGCTAGGGAACCCTGCATTGCCGCAGATGGTGGGACATAGAGGCATGACGTCAATCTCTTCTTTTTCCAACAGTAGCTAACAGTGGCTTTCCCAGGCTATTAATAGTGTGTGGAGATCCCAATTTAAAAAAGGCTTCAAAATCACATTTTCACCCCAGATACCTTGACAAAACACATATAATGTCCTCCAGAGAGGGTCAACGGACCTGTACAGAGCAGACAAACAGCTGGTGACATCACAGATTCCCAGAACATGCATGACAAAAAAAATCACCGTTTCATGTTTATTATATAGATTAGAGAATATGGAACTTGGACTAATCAACTCAGGCAGAGACTGAAGGGATTAATATCGACCATTTCTGGTTTGCTGGTATGCTGCTTGTGCATAATCCCCCAGCGAAATTATCATGCACCAAACCGTCCACCACCAGCTCCTCAATGTCGGTCATTAATCCTGTAATAGGAGTTATCAGATAAAAGATATTGTCAGTTTTACTTCCCGTCGTAATTTCGAATAATTTTACTGATATCAATACACTTTCAAGAATAATCAATATTAATGACTCCTGAAGTGGAACTGTTATCTACCCAAATTAACGATGTATAATTGTGGGGACGCATTTGATTTGATTTGTATTTCCCATAAGATTATATTACAGAAATGCGTACACATCATTACCATACATCATTTATTTGCCTAGATCTTTGGATTGGTTCAGCATGATCTAACAATATTTAGACAAGATCAGACATACACTTTTACAAGTGTGATATGATTCCCCCCCCCCCCCCCCCAGAGTTGTGTGTATATTGATAAGAACTGAATTGAAAAATATGGGTGTGTGTATCTTGTGGAAGTAATGCCCATTAATCTATGTATTACCGAAAACGACCAGAATGTATGATCGAATATCAATAAATGTGGTTAAAAAACTAATTCATTGTCGCACCGCTATTTGATGCATTAGAAAACAAACCCACGCCCCCTTCCATCATCGTAATCTAATATGCATGATGTTTAAATAAGGAAGTCAATTGAATGACTGCGACTTTTCACAGAATCATAAGAGCAGAATAGTAAAATATATCGGTGGTACCATGCACTTCCATCCCATTATGAGATCAGAACATCGCCAAACAGAACCAGGATAATATATTTAGGTATATTTGAACAAAGCATAGATACCTTATCTCGGCTAGGTGTGCTCGGACTCCAGCCATGAATTATGAGTAGTTAGTCATTACCGAGGTTAGAACCAACAGTTCCCATTTGGCCTGTAGATTTTACATACTGGTATAGGCCTATATGTATATACCTGAACTTCGAGGAATATTTTAACCAACTAGGATACTTGGGACTTATTTAGAGCAGAGAAGCGCGGTAAACATGGCTTGCGGATCTCTATCACTTGGGCTATTGGTCGTGTTTGTTGGTAAGTAGTGAGCGTCTTTATAAAACAATATCAGACCTTATTCCTCTCTATCACTATCGAGAAGTGACCTAAATGTCACCTGCCTCATAGATACCAATGTAATGATGCAGCTTGAATACAGACTTAACAATTACGAACAGCATAGGAGCAATATACTGTTTGTGGCTGTTTTGATAGTTGTATTTACCGTATAATTTATACCATCGAATTAAAGTTCTTATCGAAATATTTTGTTAAGGAAGAGTCAATTCTTCTTCTCATAGTTCCTGCCATAGAAATGACTTATTTGGATGCCAGAATGTCCGAACCAATATCTAAAAATATCATATCATAACACATCCTACCAGGACTAAATAGAAATTCATATAAACTGATTTCTGATATCATAAAATGTCACTCTTTCAGATATTACATATCGTAATATCATATATGCCATATTGTTGAAATATCAAAATTAAGTGAGTTAGATTTATAATGGCCCTGATATTGATGTCCTTTTATACAACATTTTCTAAATAGTTACAATAGTAAGATTAATGACAAAGATATTTTGTAATGTCACACCTGTGTAATGTTGACACTTGGACTCATTTGTGAACATTTTTATTTTAATGGGCCATATGGCCAATGCGAATATTTGTGTCATTCGAATATGCTTTTTATTCTCAAATCTTAAAGGTAAATACGCGAGGGTTCAATAATGTAATGAAGGAATCATGGATTCTTTTTAAACTTTGACTTGACAAAGTCAAAATTGAAAAAAAGCCAATAAACCGTTCCCTAGGCTATAGGGGCATGCATTTTCCTAAAAGCTCTAGATGCATAGCTGACACAGTACATTACCGGCAGATGTAATAAAAACAGGGAGTGTCCTAAATTTGTATTATGGTGAGTTAAAAAACGGGTACATTAGTCACCTTCAGAGCCGAAAAATAGTTTGCCAAACTACATTTTACACCCTGTGTTTTTGTGTGAGGACAAAGCAGTATGTCAGCAATGTTGGAGAGATTTACAAGAAAATAAATCGCATTCATGTGTCTGAAATCTTGTATATGCGATATTGGCATTTATCGTTAACGCTTTAACACAGTCCCCATATTTTTCATAATATACATATACATACAATTTGCTGTATTCTAAGTTTGACTTTTTCCATTATTTCCCTTCAGTGAGTTCTTTACAGACAACTATGGTGTTCGCCTCTACTTCTACAACTTCTGTCCCAACAACATTACCAATAACGACGACAACAACCGAAGAAGCAATTATAAGTACCTCCACAACACCACCATCAACGACGACAACTACCGAAGAAGCAAGTACCACAACAACACTACCAACAACGACCACAACAGCCGAAGAAGCAAGTACCACAACAACACTACCAACAACGACCACAACAACCGAAGAAGTAAGTACCACAACAACACAAACAATGACCACAACGACTGAAGAAGCAAGTACCACAACAACCGAAGAAGCAAGTACCACAACAACCGAAGAAGCAAGTACCACAACAACAGAAGAAGCAAGTACCTCAACAACCGAAGAAGCAAGTACCACAACAACAGAAGAAGCAAGTACCTCAACAACAAAAGAAGCAAGTACCTCAACAACAGAAGAAGCGTATCCCACAGCAACCCAAGAAGCAAGCACCACAGCAACTTCAATAGCAGACACATCGACCACCATTTCAACAACCATAGCTGATACCAGCAAAACAACTACTTTAGAAACAACAACATCCACTGGTGTGTATTTTCGGGGTCTTATACCTTAGATTGGTTAAAACTGCACTCCCAGTTAACATAATGAAAACTCAAGATTTTCTACTTTTTGTTCCGTTCTTTTCCCAACCCAGCTAAAAGTCGTTTGACCAAAGTTTTGGAGGATTTTGTCCGGTTGTTTTTGCTGTGGGGCTTACATAAAAGTCTATAATTATTTATATTTCGGAGACCCGCCGGAATACTTTCCCGAGGTGTCCTCACTGGCAGCCTTATTTCCCTGCCGAGTCGTCTTCAAATTCTTGTATAAACATACAACAGCAGCAGAATACTGATAAAAGCAGTCCCATAAGTCATAATGAGTAAGCTAGGCAAGGCTGCTTTTGTCGTAATAGGTGGGAATGTAGCGCGCTTTAAGTACGGTTTTACAGAATCATAATATTTAAAACTTCTACTTTGTAAGGAAGTAGAGAAACGATTGGTTAATCAGGTAAAAAAGTACATAAAAAATATGCCATTTCATGCACATAAGTCGAAGGGAAGGGGGCTCGCTGTATATCGGGTTGGCCGAAGTATTTAATAGATGTTACTTATGAAGAACATAATAAAGTTGGCGTTGATTTTATTAGTTATCTCATGCACATAAGTGACGAGCTGTTTTACATTCCCGTCCTTAAAATGTAATGAGCAAAATGTTCTAGACCATTTTAGTGGAAGAACAGTCATCATTTAGAATTAGGCATCCATTGATTTATACCTCAACATTTTTCCTGTTTCGGAAAGTGGATCCTAATACAACCCATTGCTCACAAAAACAGATGGTAGTATACTACCGTAGGAATCAATGGAAGAACAGCTATGAAGCTGATGTAAAAGGCCTGGTAAAATATCATACAACAATATGGATGATTTGTGGAAGAATAATATGGAGCTGAATATAAACAGCCTGATAAAATAGCATACAATATAATAAATATTGCTTAGGTAGGAATGTTTTAGGGAAGGAATAGTCTATACACACAATGTATTTTACCGTAGGGAATTCCCACCGAAGTAAGGAGAAAGATATAGGAATTCCCACAGAAAGATTCCTTTGTTGGGCTTATACAACAGGCCCCAGATCATGACTCCAACAATGCCATCTAAACTTTTAAAAATGATTATGCTTTGTTCTTTCCATCTAGGTGTTGTGACCGATGCACCACCTGCCGGGGTCGGTAAGTTGTCTTTCAGTTCTCCCAACTTAATACCATTGATAGATTTTATTGTTAATGCTTCGTTTCTCCGAAAAAGGAATTTTGGCCAACTAGACTATGGTCATCAAGTGTGAATATGTTGCCTGTGCTCGGCCTGTGCTCAGGACTGGTGGGCACCGACTATCTGACTACTATACGAATTCAAGAGGAAGTTGAAAAGTCAGCTCAGTAACCCCGTAGGTGGTGACTCCTGAACAAACAACTGCATGCCATTACACGTTCCTCCCTACCCCGCACCCATTCCAGCAGAAACTTAATCATTTATGACGACACGGACTGACGCACTGACACCTTGACTTGATCCCACTGTATCTGCATATATTTTCTTATCCGCCACAAACCCAACAAACATACCACCATCTAAAACCCTTATCATCTTTCGCTTCACTCCTAACTAACCACTATCCCCTATCCTCTGTTAACTTTCCACTTTCCCTTATTAATGAATGATTCATGCAACAGCCCTATAGGTGGAAGATCATGGATCGAACTAAAACGGTTAGTGCCCCGTGAGCCTTATAATTCCTGCACATTGTGGCTGCATAAATGCTAAATAAGAAACAAGACACGTTTAGGCTTTAATTTGACAGGAAAGACGATCTCGAGCTTTCCGTCAATAATTTAGCACAATTTGGTTCGGGGATACATATTTTTTTTCTTTCTTTTATTTTGTTTTTAAAAAGTTTTATTCAACATAAACTGCCATCGAGGTTCTTACAATTCTAATGACATTAATGTCGTGTCCCTTGTGTTTTTTAATTTTTTATTTTGGTTTTTCTGATTTTTCTTTAACTCTCCACCGATTCTTAGGTAGATCTTTTGCTCGATTATTTAAGACAATGTGCAACAATAGTATAACCGAAACCTTGAGCTGCATATTGCACTCTTGGTATTAAAGCTTCACGCCTCCAATTCTGCTAGGAATTGAGACCATAAATTTGATTTTGTTTTTCCTCTACCTTGTACGACATTTTTATATCTTTAATTTTTACTCTCTCCCATTATGGCAGTCGGCTATATATATATTATACTAGCCCAGTGAGCCTTTTTGAGTGGCCCTTCATACATAGCTAACACTGTTATATCTAACAGCCATTCCTTGCTCAAAAAGGCATGGCATGTAGGCTACAATGACATTGTAATTAGTACCAGAAATTATTATCTTTTTAATCTTTCCCTCTTCCGATGTATATCAGAGATAATCCGAACAAAATGACATGTATATATGATATGAAAAGTAATTAGTGTACCATAGGAATGACTGACTTGCAAATCGGATTAACTGATAAGCCCAATACTTTGAAGATCGCCAGTTGGCGCCACTCTACTTGGTCTGAGCAAAAACCTGAGGTACCGTAAAACGGGCTCCGTTTTGAAATTTTCTGGGGTTTTAGAATAGGTTTAACCATTACTTTATCAGGAGAATTTAAGAATTTCAAAATGTATGACGTATCGATTGACCCACCAATGATCGGCAATAGGGACCTCTATTGAATATAAGCTTTACGGTATAATCATTGTGGGTTGACAATAACTTTATACCTTATTCTACGGCAAAAATGTGAGAACTAGGTATGTGGTCAATTCTCTCTCTTATATATCAACAGATACTTAGTACAACGTATGGGGTATTACTATTTAAGGCTGCAATTGTGGAACATGTATCCATTTTTGATTCGTGATAATATATCGTTGTCGACAATTGTCTGGGGGAAAAGAGAATGAGTGAGGCAATGAGTCAGAGTTATTTTTTATTTTACATTTTGTTTGTAATCACTTCCCCTACAGGTGTCACAATTGGACTTGCTATAGCCTGTTCTCTACTGGGAGTTTCGTTTTTGGTTGCGATTGGTTGCTTTGTCTACAAATCAGTGTAAGTATAATTTCGTATAATAGCATAAAATTTGTTCAGATGAACCAAATAATATAATATCACATTGATTGACATATAAACGTGTTCGGTATATAATTAGATTCAATTTGTTTTCTGTTGAAACCTATTCCCTCCGTATTTAAATACATACATAATTATCCAATAACTGAAGTAAGTATTTTAACATTTCTCTCTATTTATTGAATATAAACGTTGCAGACATGTTGAAGAAATGCAAAGTAAAAATGCAAATATTCTTAAAGTGAATGAAATTATTAATTTTCCCATCGTTCGGAACATTCTGTCTTCTTCCCTTGTTTTAATTGCTTGAGATGTATCTTTTGCAGTCGCGGGTATGGTAGTATACTAGTTTCCATTGTATATGATATAAAGTGCGTGATATGTTATATAGCTTTTTGCCCGAGAGAACCTTATAGTTAAAGTTATGACCTTTTTTGAGATTACAGAAAAATATAAGTCAATATAAGTCTTAACATATACTACCAATCACTTGACGAAGAAAAAAATGTGCTCAAGTAAGAAGTACCGGTGAAATTATCCACTGAAATTATGATAGTTTATCTAATTTTCATAGTAATACATTTGAAGTTAGAGCGCGCAACAACTTTGCACATCTTGACAGATAAATCTTTTAAGATGAAAAAAATCTGATCATAATCATACATTTATACATGCCTTTTGTAATTGGTTGCTGGTTATACTACAATTGCAATATTGAAGCTTAAAGCCTAGCTTAAGGATTACAAACAAGAACTACAAAAATACATTTTAGGACCATGTGTGTTGAAACAAAAGTATAGTCTTATGGGGCTACATACTCGCATTAAAGGATAGTCCAATAGACAAGATAATACTTTTCAATTTTTTCAGAAGGCCAAGGGGGCATGCTTTGCCCCAAATTTGACAAACTCATACAATTTAATCGAAGTTTTAGAGATACTTAACGTGTCAAGAAGATTTATTAATTTTCTTTCTGCGACGATAATCTTGTGGGTGTGAATATGAATACTCAAAATAAATTTTCCTCCACACACCAAGAATAGCTTTATTTTGAAAATTTATTTACAAATATGTATGTAACAGAGAAATAATCTGTAAGAAGTTTGATTAATTTCATTTGTGTCATGCCTCTGCCTGATCATTTATTATAATACCATTTCATATTCTTTTCAGTCAAAACAGACGATATGAAGCATTGGACGACTCCGGAGTTCAATTTGAAAATCCAAGCTACGCAGTTTTCGACTCCTCTTCAGAAGGTTCAGTCCGTATAGGCAATTTCCATTGACACTGATGGCCCTAAATTAATAGATACCATTTTATTTTACACCATTCCATACATGTGCCACACTGCTGAAGTGGTTTAATAATTGAAATATCTAATAGGACCCCTAGCCTCCACTAGGTCGCAAGGATCAGGCGATTTCTTGCGAGTGGTGATTTGATCGCATCGCCATTCGCAAGCAGTCGTTAGGCATTGTGACCAATACAAGTTGAGGAGCCCTATTAAGGGCATTTAGTCTCTACTTTGAATGATTTAGAGGCTATAACCACATGAGGCAGAGATTAAATGTATCAATAATCTCCATTTTTGGCCAGAAATGTTAGTCATTGATCCTTACTCATATCATCAGTCATATAAAGATTGATATTTGTGACTACTAGGCCTATTATATTCTTTCATGTAGGTATACATAATACAAACTCATTCAACTTGGTTTGACTTTATCCAACCTTTGGTGTATTTCTTTGGTATTAAATATTTATTCAGAATGTATAGCAGCTAACATCAGCTTAACGTGGCACTTCTCGCTATTTTCACTCTCGTGGAGTTTCTGTTCCCAATTCTCAGAGATAGTAGTACACTGCCACATAATTATATCAGTATAAGTTCAATTCTAATAGATCAGTGGGTTGAGTGCAAGGTAATCTGAAAAATATTGTGAGCCATGTAATCCCAGGTCCAGGTAACAGGGTCGTGAATGGTCAATCAAGATTAGAATCAGTTACTTTTCTGTTTACTTGGGCATGAGGACAGCAGCTGACAGCACCCTTTCGCGGCTCTGTACTTCTAGTACTATACCATATCCTATGTTATTAAAGTTTCAAACATGGCTTTCTTTAAACTAATTATGATATGACAAGAATTCTTTCAATAGTTAATTGTACAAGATTGAGATCTTATATGAATTATTTTTTCGTAATGAACCTGAATCATTTTGTAACCTTTTGTTATAATACACCATTGTCATTATGAATCCAAGATATGAATTATCCAAAGATGTGATTTGAATTTCCAGTAACGCATATACCTTTCTGTATTAATATCCAAATATTTATGTGTGCAGGAGAACCATATTTAGTTCCATGTGTGAATGTAATAAATGTATGTGTATGTAATGTATGCATGAATGAATGTATATCCAGGCTGGACGGATGGATATGTCTTTGGGTGTATGGATCGTTGACTAGATGGACATTTTATATACTTTAAATTTTGTGAGATGAAATGACTCGCCTGGCATATGATTGATACACATTCTTGAAATTCTGAATATTGGCGTTCTAAGAGAACAATTGTTACTATTTTTCTATAAATATTGTGCCCAATTTTGTACGGAAATCTTTGTCTAATAAAACGTACACTAAACTCATTACGTGTGTAACAAGTTGGGTGGAAAAAACGATTAGCTTTTATGTTACCCTGTTGTCTTTTTCACCGTGCGAGCGAGCAACTAATAATGGCGTCCACGCGGTTCTCAACATGTTGTAGATGGCTGAAAATGCACATCCCTCATGTGTACCTATTCATGGTCGCTTACGATCCATTGAATTACCTTAATCCTAAAATGCCTTAGTTCCACCGAATGCACGCATTGTCACTTCCTAGTCTCCTCGCGTTCTCCCACGCTACGAATAGCAAGGATAAGTGTTCTTTAGCGTCAACCTATCGCTGACTGCATACAAATACAGATATGATCTAGGGGATGTTGATTGTGTAAGAGCGCATGCATTGGCACCGTCTATGCACCTTTACTGCATGTAGCTGTCTTCTATACTTCTTTAGGCCTAAGGGATATGTAACCGTAGTTAGAACACGTGTGAAAGGACCCTATATCTTAAGAGAAACTTAAGATAGCGGCTAACGAAAGTTTCACTGCACGAAGTAGTGCCGAAGCTTTGCGCGTATTGTGACCTAAGGAAAATAACTGCGATGACGAAAGCAAACAGTATTTACAACGCTGGTCTTCAGTTTTATTGCTTGGTCTGAGCACTAATACTTGTACAATCGCCATGAGATATTTCCCGAAGACAACATCAGCATATTGCATGACTAATTCGCCAACTGTTGTTGTTGACATAATGTACACCATTGGTACTGTTGTAATATCGAACTTTTGTAAATGGTTTCGTTCTACTCTAAATTTAGTTCCAATTTATTCCCAATTACTTACAGTCACATGACCGAAGATAAAGGATCTTTTCACTGAATAACTCTGAATAACACTGATTAAAAAAGAGAGTATAATGCTGATGAAATTAAAAAAAATTAAGGATATCCATGAATGGGACACTTTTCAACCAGTATTTCATTTATTTCCGAACCATAACCTAGCCTCGACTCAAATTGATGTTCGTGACCCGCCAACACGACCATGCAGTTCTAACTGTGAATAAAATCAACATGTGTAAACTTGGTCATTAGCATAAATTCCCAGCAGTGAAACACTATAGCTAAACTAATGAAAAAATTGCATCCGTACAACTTTCGCCCCCACCCTATTCCCATTCAGCTCGTGAACCCAAGCACTGCATTCAGCAAATAATGTTTATTTTTGAAAAAACATATGGGCCTTGGAGTGTACATTCCGACTATACCGCTTTCCGCTGCCATTCACAAATGTCCACCTGGATGGTTGTGTGTACGAAGAAAGGTAGCAAATGGCAGCCATCCGGCAGTCGCTGGGTCTACGCGATGTGCCTCAATACTCACCTACAATACTGTGCGCGCCCCAAACAAATGAACAATACATTGTCAGCGAGGCAATCGTTGGTCCCGCCATCCCGCCAGGCCTTTTGCATTATTGACCCATTATATCGACCCTAGCATTCTACCAAGCGGGCGACATGGTATAAGAAAACCACTAACAACCAGCACAAATTGGTCGCTGGTCACAGGAGCCAAGCCCACACAGCTATCCATCCCTCATCCCTATTTACAAGCAAGTGGGTGGCGAGCAGCGAGGGAGAAGGAATCGTGTCTAGATGGGTCATTATCACAACTCCTACAGGTGCAAATATTTTTTCTTTTAAAATACTGCAAAAATACAGTGATGCTAAAAGGATCCCGCTGCTGCTGACACATTTGCCCTGTAATTGTTGCCAGTGCACAAAGTCTACCGATCCTGCGGATCCTTCCTCGCACGCTAAAGGATATTTAAGAAAACCGCAAATGGGATATTGCACTTCTCTCTGAAATTAAGAATGTATCACTTTAATTCAAAACGATACGCGCTGGAGGGAGAATGACTGGAATATCGCACATTTTTGCATAAGTGCAGTTGCCTTTTCTGTGTAGTGTGAGTCCACCGAAGCGTGACGACACTGGGTTCCATCTATGAGGGAATCTTCATCCACTTGACAAGAGCGAATTCCAGCGAGGCAAAAGCGACACATAGGAAAGCGGGCGCCAAGTGGGCAAGGCTATGATAAAGCGGTAGGTGTCTGCATAGCCTTGTTCAAGAAATATTGTGGTGCATGTTTGTTTATTTAAAGAACTGTTTTCTATTTCGAGCCAACTTCGGGGGATAGAATCATTGGACAGTTAGTACGCAAAGTATTAAGAAACTTCAACATGTACCAATGGATGCCAATTATTTACTTGCTACAGCGCATGGTAGTTTATTTTGAAATTAAAGATGAAATTAAACGACGATTTTAAAATTGATTGTGAAAAGTTTAAACAGTTATTTATGGTAATAGGGCCTACTATAATTGCTTGTAAATGGGCTAGTCAATTTACATTTATAGATATGTACACATATGTGACAAATGTTATTAGCGATGTGCACTGTAGACACTATATTCTTCTTAACGTATATTGTATATTGTTTCCAGGAACCATGGAGCAATTAGTAGTTACTAATCAGCCGCGACGCAAGTTGTTTGATGACGAAACAGAGGAAACTTCGCTTGTTGAGCCTATCCTTTCTATTGCCGATGATGTTACTGTACCCAAAGTATTCGAGCGCCTGTCTACAGTGAGGCTTCACCACGAGTGGATGACAGGTGGGTTTAATATGTTTAATAACAATTACTAGTGTAAAAATATCTGTTTCCAAATGTGATTTTCAAGTGCCAGTGGTTCTAAAACTTACCGATTTTATGAGAATTATAATGCATCAGGATAAATATTGAAAAACATAATACAAAAAGAACACAGAGATATAATATACAAATATGATGGTCGGATTTTGAAGTGCATCGTTGCATTATGCCTCGAGTTGAAATCGTATATTTTGTGGAAATATTTCCCTGTTCCGGGGCTTTAGTTTTCACAGTATCAAACAGCTATGTGTATCGAGGCATGTAAACACGTATCAAAACAAACATCGCCATACAATGATGCATAATGAAATATAGCCCATGCAGAAGTTGAGCAACATCGCGTTTTGAGCACTAGTGACGTAAGCAGACCATTGATAATAGAACATTACTTTTTGTATATTTTTATGATTAGCTCCATGACGCCATTATGCGGCCATGGCCCATTGTTGGGGACCGACGGAACATATCGATGCATTATGCATGGCAATTTGCATGAATATTCTAGAGGCATTTTATTCGCGGACATTAGTGCACATGGGTGCGTACACGTGGATCCTTGGCGCCCTGTGTTTCCAAATGAAAGGGTGTGTCGTACGTGTCTATTTCCATAAATTGTATATACACGCTTCGTGGAAACAATGGTGTGCTAACAAAAAAATCTGATAGATTTTATGCGCAGTAGTACTTGCCACCTATATAAGTGAATGTAGAATATCAATGTTAAAGAACTGGCTTATTCAGTAATGAACAACTTGCATAAGAAGGTAATTAATGCATGTTGCGTAAACGTATCAGCAACCTCTCGTGTTAGACAAAGAATGTTACTTTCTGCGAAGGCCATGGTCGAGGTATATATAGAATGAATAGTTTCTTGGCTGGCCAACAGGCCAACAATTACAATATTTATACATATAGCAATCAATGAATATTGTATTGTGCTAGTATATTTATCCATACTACAGTATACGCCCACTCCAGTCTTCACTGTCTATTAATTCATTTTCGTACTAAGCCAGGAGCTATTCAAATACATATGGCTTCACTTCCGAGCCTTAATTGCTATTCGGTTCGGAGTATGGGGTTGAGAGAACTCTTAGAAAAACGCCCATGTCTCCAGTTGACGTTAATGATCCGCAGTGCCTCCCATATTTCCATGTGGTCACTTTTTATAGAAAGTTTCATACAAACGTGTCATTTTGTAGTATTACACGAGATCGGAAAAAGTAGGACTTTGGAAAACTATCGACATCGACATAGTTTCTTAGTAAAAATATTCAAAGTGAAATGGGGAAAAAATCACGTACTTGATTATGCGTAGTTCTGTAGCCTAACTGTGTTCAAATATGTGGCCAACAAAAACATTTAAACAGAGAAGAAAATTAAATTCCTTACGTTTAGGAGTGCATTGAAAGCAAAGTCCATCTCAGTAATGCCACCAACCCGTAATTATGACCAGTTTGGTTCAGTCGCCCCAGCTATACAACCCCCTAAGTGGGACACTGATGCCCTATTAAGGCAACCCCCCCCCCCTTTTTAATTTATTCAATTTATTCCCATCCCTAGGACTTTAGGAATTGTATCAATGAAAAGGACCTCAAATTATATAAGAAACAGCTTTGAAGGATAAAGCTACAATTGCAATTGATTCAATGAGGTTTTAATTCCTATTTAACTGTGCTCCAATGTAAATAGACATCTTATGTGTTATGCATGCAAGATATGTGTATGGTATATAAAACACCTTCCCCTCGTGCATCACTTAGGGTCTGACAGAGTATACAAACACTAATATTGATGGGAGATGGTGGGCCTATTTTTTGAATAAAATAAAATGTGGCTAAATATGTATATTGAGAAAATGGTTTATATAGTGCATAGGTCGCCGTGGTAAGCTCAACTAATATGGCGACATTCAACATACTCGTGATCACAAATTGATTTAAACACTAATTTCATTTAAAGTTGAGCGTCTCGTTGTTTAGTATTATCAAAACATTTCATTTCACCTCGTTGTCATCCAAAAGCCGATAGGTACAATAAACATGCTCGTTAACATGGGTCAATTTTAATATTGGGTTCATTTCGGATAACGGTTCCCTATTGTAATAGTCTATTTACTTTTATACTCATGCTTTATGTATGACAAATAAATGGTTAATCATTATTGTTAGACACTGTTGATTGATATTCCAAGAACCGGACCTCGAATACATCCGTATCATAATTATATGAGTTTAAATTATGTTGGCTTGGAAATGACCCAGTCACCTTCGGGGGTGTCCCAAACCATAATGACAGGCAGTGTAAATATTCGAGGGAACGCTAGAAATATGGTGTTCAAAACATCCCTGTCGAAATCAAATGTGAGACGTAAATAAATGTCGCCTAAATTAAAGCAATGGGAGAATACCATAGTATAATTATGGTATAAACACAAGCAAACTGATGAAAAGTAGGGAAGAGAGTCCTTAAGTGTAGTGGAAGAGTCAGCGACACGGAAAATACTATTACCACAAATGCTAAGCTTGACCCAAACATAAATACGTTGATGTTATTCTTGGAAGTCAATACTAGACATAAACATGTTTGCATTCTATGACAAAATGATCTATAACAGTTTATATTTAGCATAATTACATCCCTGGTGACGGATGATATATTGTGTCAAGTGTTAACGTTTAAATAATTTTAATAGAATTAAATATTGATTAAATTATTTGCATTAGTGTAAGTATGACCCCCCCCCCCCCACCACACACACACACACACCAAGTACTCTTATAGGGACCTCTGATCACCTAGTGTTGAGGTAGCGTATAACATTTTTATTTAAAATTTCCCATAAAGCATTATTCTCTGTTTAAACTCTGGGTTAACACTATTTTCCGGGTCGCAAAATATCCTGCTACCCTTCAGTAGTATGTTTATATAATCTGTTCATAATCATTTCATTCGAGTAAATTAAAAAAATCATTTTCAAACCAGAAGTACCAAATTATATTATATTAGAACCAGGTCGTATAAACAACTTTGCGAAAGAGAAAAAACGCCACTATGATGATGAACTATATTACGATAAGCAAATGTAAACGATGTTGATCTTGTTGATGACATAACCAAAACGTTTGTAAGTTTTAAATTGATGATGATTATATATGCGCTGTAAATATAATTTGTGTACTTGTTCCGAGCACGTTAATTGCGTCTGGTGGAGGTTATCGCGATCTTACCACTATACGTGTATATGGATTTGTTAGGAATAATAGACTAGAGTCTAGACCTCAGATCTGAAACAGGACAAAAAACATTTTGATTTATCCTGTTAATATAATACATCATATAGAAATTACACTGCTCAATTCTGGCTCTAAATGAAATTCGGACTTATTTTAAATAGGCCTACCATGTCAAAACACATACATTTATATCATTCGAAGGTGTTTAGGAGTAATAACAATCACAGTGTAAATTTCTTAATAACCTTAGTATGTGTCAGACAAAGCTGAGAATAGCCTCATGTAATACTGTACGCTGAACAAACATATCCAATCTATCAATTCTCAGCTGCCTCAAAATAAGTGACGAATTCCATGTTGCCAAATTAGGCGTGGTACACATTTTGCTCGAGATTTGGTTTCATCACTAATGTTGTTTTTTTAAAAAAAAAGTGTCCCTATTATATTATATGACCATTAATGAGCAATGCGATGATTGCCTAGCAACTAGCACGTGGCATTACTAATGGAGTGATATAGTTCCTTGCCCACTCATGTGTGACGGAATGCTCAAAGCTGATCTGAAAGAAGAAGCAGGTTGGTGTGGTACGAATTACATGCATGATTTATCATAAAGAAGTCTGGTTAGGTTAACTTGTCATAGATTCTTTATGATCATGTATATTAGTCAGAAGTGCGTAATGCACGACTTTAGAAACAAGATCTATATGCCTCTCCAAGATGCATGGAACAATTTTCTATTGAAATTCCCTGAATTCTGTCTACTGTTATAATTTAGTTTAATTTCCGATAAACAATTATAAAATCATATAAAATTATATAGAGTACAAATCGAAAAACTGATAAACCCACCTGCAGTAATATATAAGTCTAAAAATCTCCTAGAATGTCCTGGCATGTAACGATTATAACACATGTGTGCTCAAAAGGAAGAATATACTAAAATATCATGAGTTCGAATATTCATTTTCAAAATACCACTTCCTTTTTAAGGCATTTTTATTATACATATATTCTCATCTTATGTTGGGTTCATGATTAAGAGTATTTCTAACAATGTAAGTTGGCGAGATTTCATGTTATTGTATCAGGTGTATCAACCCTAGCTGTTGGATACATTTTCGGTTGGATCAGATTTGGTAATAAGTATACATCAGGAGAACACATAACCCATAATAAAAGATATTAGGAGAGTTAGGAGAAATTTATCAGAAGAACGATGAACCCATGAAAAAATATATCAGAAGAACACAAAACCCATAAGAACCAATTGACCAGCTAATTAGAGTCGAGAATCAGTTTCCAGGAATTGCCTATTTCAATAATGTTTTGGTCTATTTCACACATGTTATTTGGCGCGATCTGGGTATTTCTCAAGCCTTACATAACATATTGATTTCCGCACTTGTGCAATAAATACTTTTATAGAGGCGAATACCAATATTATTAAGAGCGATGTACACATTTGGATCGCTAAGGCAGCGAAACTGCGCTGTCGAATCTTTGCTAACGAAGTCCGGTTATTCAATCACATGTTCGGACAATGGTTATCTATTGATTACCACAACCTACATGATTTTGGAGGTGGTGGAAAGGGTAATTAACCATGGTCGTTCTACACAGCTCCGTCTGTGCTCCTAGACCAAGTATCTGTGAACAGTCTAGGCTCACAGCCTCTCAGATCAGATCAGACTGGTATATAATTGAGTGGACGCCTACTATACGCTAATGCCTTTCCTGGTCCAGGAGTAGGCGTCCTAATGCGAATCTTAAGGCATTTTGCTGTTTGGAGCGAGAGGTTTTCTCTCAGTTTGGAGGGACTCTCTCAGCTCTGAGCATAGACTATGAAGGTAATGCACCATAATATTTTGTATCATTTATTTTCCATGCAGAATCTTATGAATCGGGAAGTTATCGCTACTTACATTACACAGCCTATGGAGGTGACGGAATAAAGGTTTTCGAGGGTCAAATAGGTAAATACTTCCTCAAATGTCAACAGCAATTCTTTGGTTTCAAATCCAGTATCGCAACTATACGATAAATCGATACCTTTACATTAGATCACGATTTAATATGTATATTAAAAACATGAATGCTTGAGGAAACTCATTGTACTTATTGAAATATATACAAAATCGCGCATATCTATATTCTTATTGACATACACAAGTATGGCGTTTAATATTTATGCACATGCATACCAATATTCTATGTTGCTTCCCTTCTAAAAATATGCACGATTAAAGACTGATCAATACTGTGATATGATTAATATAAATTTGAATATAAAAGACTGACTCATATCTATTTTCTTCTCTTTAGAAACTGCCTACGATACAAATCTAAAATGGTGTTTGAGATGCTGGCCTAGTGCAGTCCGTGTTCGCTTGGCGGACACCAATGGCACGGATATTTTGTTGATAAAATTGACGGGAAGGCTCAGCGCGCATCCCATAGATACGGCAGAACTGCGACTCCCTTGTGGCCATTTACTGGCCACCGTGAAATGGTGAAAATATTTAAATTAATTGCTCTGAAATTTATACTGGCAATTAAAATGTGCACGATAATCTAAAATATACGCGATAATCCAAGGCCGGGGCGAGCCCAGTTTGATTAAGGGGAGCTAGTCTAAAGAGGCAAGACAAATTATGAACAGTAAAAACATCTGAAAAAACAACACAACTACCCCCCCCCCCCCTCCCCACTCTCCCTACAAAACCATTTTGAACTGTTCGGTTGATCTCATGGTTTTGAGCATTTAAAGCTACATTCTCAGCTGTATTGTGATCTCATTTATATACATCTTTATATACATCTAGATCTGGAAACCATCTCACTAAAAGTTTAGAGAAGTTTGTGTGGTTCCGTTTAGTATTATGGCTGCAAATATATGTTCAGTCTTTCCATTTCGGTGTACACCGAAAAACTCCACATATCCAGTGTTTTAACCGCATATATGCGTGAACATCTATGGTATTACTCTATGGTAACTTTGTTGAATAAAACAATTGATTGTATACGTTTTGCGATACAGGAATCTACCCTGGTTTGAGGTTTTTGACTTGGATGATGAAAGAGTCCTCATGATGAAATGGCCACGTTGTATAGTCTGCAGCCTCTCTGGAGAATATAAGGTGTTTATAGTATTTCCTTATTTATTTATATTACTCAGGTATAAGCTTAATTATAGGATTTCATAAACGCATATATATTAATGCATTGACACAAACCTGATATCTCGCTACCTCAGATTCTTACAGGCGATGGTAAGCATGAGTTAGGGACGATGGAAGCATCATATGCTGTGCTGGGACCGAAATGGAGCGGGGAGGATGTTCTCAACACATATTGTAAGTTTCTTAATACTATATATTAAAGCATAGTGGCGTTATTTTATTATTTAAAAATCTTACCAACACACATTAAGTACACAGCGTACCTAAAAGGTTGGTTGAAGGACCGGGAGATTCTAAGCGATTGAAACCAACGAGTTACTGTTTTATCATATATATCTTTTAATAATATAAAAAGATAACATTTTTTAGTCATAAAGTTGAATTTTGGCGTTAAACCTGGTAAAAAAAACGCATTGGTTGTCATGACTTCCACACATAACTCACTTGTCACATATGCACTGAGCATACTTCACTCTAGACGAACGGATGCCCAAGCGCTTATTTCGATAAGCGGATGCTATTTCCGAAACACTACGAACGCATCGCCATAACTGTACAGCGATTATTAGAGAGGGGGCCCCGGGTCTGCAAAAGCTTTCTCGCACTCATTTTCCTACAAACGTATCCATCCAGGAACATCAATAGCCAGCAAAATAACAAAGCTATACTTGAGTTAAGTCAGTTTAACCGAAATGCACACAAGTAAATGACAATCTTCGTTCAAATTACGTCAACACTAGCGTGAATGGGGACTGCATATCGGCCGATCGACCGACCGTGAAAGTTGGGCCACATGACTGAAATGCATGGGAAATGATACATAAGGCTTCTCATAGTGTATTGAGCAAGGTCAAGGCCGCGCGCCGAGCGCTCCTTCCGGTCAGACACTTCCGTCTTTGCACTTGCACAACCAAAACAACTAGCCTAGGATTATCACGTGCATGTATTGCTGTCATATTCCATGTAGAAACTCTGCGATTATTCCATTAAAAAGGTAACGAAATATCGATTCTTCTGCTAAAGTATCATTGTCTGCAGGGCTGATGGCGGAGCCAGATGCCTGCAGACTTCGGCAAAACACCGAGTCAACTCGTTCCCAGTGGCCAAGTTTAGCCGGGTCCCCCGGCTCTGCAGTCGCCGAAACCATAATTTTAAAAGCTTTGATTATTACCAACGATATAACAAATACAGCGGCCGGAAAATATTCTACTAAACTAACCAGCCAAGCAGTTACCGTACGCCTACACAACACAAATTCTCGCGCGGATACTTTCTAGACGGCCGGCATCCATTCGCCTATGTTTACATAGCGTAGCTATACATAGAACATTTCGAATGATGCCCGTAAATCGGGTCTCTCATATAATACAAGGGCCTGTCAAGGGGATATGTGTTTTCCGATGTATATTCCCTGTAAAACTACGCTATTATCACTCTCTATCGATATCAGTGATACCACTCTACAACTTGGACCGAAGGAATTGTTTCATACGGCCATATTTAAAAAAGAAACAAAAAATATGGTTACCGATTTCCGTCCCGTTTCTAGGGGGCTCACGAACATTGCCAAACAATTACCAATCAACACTCTACCGTTGGTCAGGCTCAGCGCTGACCAACGCTTGTCAACACAACAATCAACAGCTTTGTGTGTGTGGGGGGGGGGGGGGGCGGTGCAATAGACTATAGAGAGAGGTTGACTATTTCTCACAAGCAGCTAATTTATCACAGTAAAATGTAGATTCTGGGGCGATTTACTTCTGGATACGTTAATTGTCCTCAGAGCAATGCGTATATGATAAATAACCCTACACTAACCCGTTGGTCTGTTGACGAAAAGTGAGATGTATTGGCACGGTATGCACTGGTGATTCCAAATTGAATATATCATGTTTACGTCAAATCAGATATAAAATAATTAGGTGTTATCTCTGCATGGTTGGAAAAGCCATCATCAGCTTCATTCTATTCTCCCTGATGATGCATGCAACTTCTAAATTGTCCTGCCCAATAGTTGGAAAACTGGTTACACTATAGTCATTTATTATCAGTAGCTATTTATTGCAATAATACGGTTGGCACAAACCGTCTGTGAGTGAGGACACTATTCTTTTCGTGTACCAGTCTCTTCAAATGTGACCCCCGGATTCTCATAATCATTGTGAAAATCTCTGATCAAATAAAACTTTGCAATCATTCATGGGAGTTGCTAATCACCAAGTAATAACCTAATATACTTTTGGACGGTCTAAATGTGCGACAGTTTAACATTTTATAAACAAATTTTGAATGTTATCATGGAATATTGCTTCATATCCGAACTGACATGTTACATGTTATTTTCTAATTAATTTCAGTGCCGGAAAAATTGGACCCCCGGATGAAAGCTGCCTGGATTTCTCTTATGTTTCTATTGAAACTCGGTGCAGGAGGACGAGAATATGCAAAAATAACTTAAAACTTCCAATGATGCTGTCATAAAAATATCAATATAATAACATAATGTCTGCGATATGGTAATGCAAAACATCTGGTGAACTGCTTAGTATACATTTGTATCTATCATGAAAATGGCTGCTTTTTCTATATATTTTTCAACTGTGTGAAGGACCTGTTGAAATCTGAACAGACATTTGTTTCTTTTCAAGAGTTCCAAGTGCCGAGGAAGAATCTAGCTGTAGAAATATTTAGCTCTTATAGACACTCGTCCAAGTGCTCCATTCTCAAATATGTCGATACATACGGATTAATGAACGGCATTTATGACCTGCTGGTCCAACATTAGTGCACCAACAGGCCAGAAATGGAGGTTATTAATGCTTTTAGTCTCCCCTCAACTGTTGAAGATATAGACCTACACACAATAATGTGTTTTATACTCGGCAAACCTTAACCATATTAATGGTATTGTTGTCCGAGGAGTTATTTGTACAGAACCTTTCCGAGGTATAGACCTAGATGATGTAGTAGAGGAGTAATTAGTTTGAGAGGATTAAAGAACGATTTTTTATATTCACCATGCACTTTTGGATAGCAGCAATAATCCACCGATGTGCATGGATATAACAGAAACACTGCTTTAGGAGTCATGCTAGAAATTAACGGTATCCAACAGGTCTAAACCAGGAACGAATTATGCAAATATCTTCAAGTCGTTCACCGAGCGCAGAGGGATAACCAACTATACTTGCTCATGGCCTATGGGTAATCCCCCGTTACTATTAAGTCTGCAAAAAGACAGGATTAATAATATGTCTTCATTTATGGCAGTTGTACATCGAACTTGAATCTTAGAAACGAGAATGCGTTGCCTTAAGAAGCACTGCCCCCTCATATAAGGTCACTATAGTCCCCAAATTAAAATATGTCCGTCCACTGCAAATACAATTGATAGGATTTTGAACGCTGGGTGGCAAAGACATGGAATATGCAGCACTCATTCTTATCATAATTATAGTAATTAAGTTCTCTCGAATGAAAGTACCAATTGCATGGGTATTGTATTTGCATGTGAGGAATAGTAATGGTGTGCTGTACTATGGAGAGCCAAATTAGCGTATGTTTGCCTATTCAATGAGTTTACCATTAATAGGCGCTAAGATTATAATGTAGGGGAATTAGGGCCGTTCAAGGCACGGCAAATTTCAATCGTAACCAGGATCGATTTTAGACTCAGCGTGTAATTATGTAGGAGTTCAATATTTAAAGTAATTACATGAACATGTATAATGATGTTTACATCGCCTCTTGGTTCTGCTTTACTGGTGATCTCTATGACTGTACATAACTTAGTTTCTACTTATAAGTGAGCATGACAGGGTGAATACACATGGATGCCTACTCATTTGATTATTTTTGTGAGGGTATTTTAATATTAAATAAAATTTGATCAAAGAATAATATATCTTGTCTGGTGGTTTCATCTGTTCACACAATACTTTTCTGTGTTGGTACTAACTTCATGCAGTCAGATGAAAACTTCATTTTACACCTATATAACACCGCAGTGATGTTATAGGGGGCCTCCACCATCGGCAAGTAGTGGCTAATGGAGTTGCCAATAGAGTTGCCAATACACTTTCAACTGATGACCAGCAAGTGGAGGCTAATAGAAAATCTAGTGGTAACCCAATTGGTAACGTGCTGTTTCACAGTGGCAAATAGTGGCCAATGAACGGCCAATGGCAATCTATTGGTCGAAGAAATCAAAACGTTTTGATTCTTCGGCCAATGACGGTAAGTTGCGGCCAATGACTTGCCACTCATTTGCAATGACTTGTTACTCATCTGCAGCACCTCCTCCACTATGGCAGGTAGCAAGGCCAATAGAGCGGCCAATAATTGGCCACTCTATTAGAAACACAAACTTCCGCTACTTGCTGATAGTGGAGGCCGCCTATTATTTGAATCAACACAATACTCTTCTGTGTTGGTACAAACTTCATGCAGTCACTGATGAAAACTTCATTTGACACCTATATAATCATCCTACAATCTTCATACAGTCACAGACGAAAACTTCATTTTACACCTATATAACCCCACAGTGATGTTATTTGAATCAACACAATACACTTCTGTGTTGGTACAAACTTCATGCAGTCACAGACGAAAACTTCATCTTACACTATATAATCCCCGGGTGACATTATTTGAATCAATGACACGGGGGAAGTTGGAACACAAACTACCATTGTCTTTACAGGAAAGTTTAGGAGTAACCATTGAAAATTATCACAACCCAATAAGATTCTGTCTTGCAGATGGGATCATTCCTTACTGTTCACATAATTAAGCGTGCATACGTAGTTGTTCGCCCAAAACCGACCAATTTATTTGGAGTTTAAATTGAATTTAGTTATTTTCTTTGAAGCTCTTTTGCTGAATTTTTGACTTAGTAAGATTCCTTCTCTCTAAGCCGGCGGAACATCACATATCTGCACCTAATTAGTTATAGTTTGTTGATTTATGCATGAAGCTCGTGTATTGGAACTTGGTGCAATTACATAAGTACTACAGAATTTAATTCGTGAATGTATCATATGTATTTTAGCATTTGTTTTGTTTGGAGATTAGACTCGAGCTAAGGATTATTTAGAAAGAGAAAGGAAAATATCGATGGAGTTTCCTTACACAGTAGCGAGTAATAACATGGTAGACGCGTTATTATACCTGTTATTAACATGTCAACTTTTATGCCACGGCTATCCAGGTCTTACTACACGACTTTTTTTCTTGTCACGTTAATTTTCTAGCTAACACATTGGGGTGTGACGTAACAGGTGCCAGTAGGACGGCGGGCGGTGGACCATGACAAAGCCAAAACTAGCATTGGTGGGGGTGGGGGATGTGGTGGGGGTGGGGGTGGGGGTGGGGGGCGGTCTTCATTCCTTTCATTGCAAGCCTGTATTGGCCCACGAAATACTGCTTAATATTTTATTTATTCATTCATTGACTTCAGGGAGGGTGAAGTAATTATTCTTTTAGAAAATCATCATTTTGGTGCATCATTTCCTTGTTGAGGTGTTTCTTCCTCATGCCAGCTTCTGTAACAAGAAAATACAAGTCAGTCAGCCATTTCAATGGCAGGGTATCCAGTCAAAACGTCCCCACACGAAAACAGACCCTTCAAAACAGCCCCCAATGCGCTACCATATAAAGTGATGGGGTTTGGTGCTAAATATCCCGGCGGCCAGTGACGGGGTATGGTGCTAGGGATAGGGATATGCATACTTAGGAACAATATCAAGGTACAATATCCCCTCTGTGACAACGTCTAGTGGGGACTTCTATGGAGGTAAATATGAATATGATGACCCTGACCCAGGGTGGTAAAAAATCGTCTAATCGGTAATAACTATGGATTCGAGATGAGAGTGTTTCCTTGTGCAATCATTGCATTTTAAGTATATGTTACATAGTTGTGATTAACTTTACCATATCAATGACGAATAATTATTCCTCTCCTTTATTTTGTAGTTGAGTGTGTCTGACATATGTTGTCAAGTTTGAGGAGAAATTTATAAGTTTTTCAATACTTTATAAGCTCCTAGTCTAAGGCATATGCACGGTATAACACATGAGAAAGACCGCGGATTTAATGAAGCATATCTCGTCTATATCTATGGGTAGGGACATACCCCTGCAACCCCTCCCGCCTCCCCTTGAAGGGATATGAATACATATCACAGGGGAAGGCCAGCCAACGCTCCAAAATTGAAACAATACATTGGGTAATTTGGCATTATACTTACCTGGGATACCTACTAGTATACCTAGAACTACTTCCAATTACTTTTGGTGTGCGCAGCCCTGTGGTAGAAGCCTATGGTTAATCCTATAGTTAATCACTCTCCCTGCCCCCAGCCTAGGTGGTGGCTGACTGAACCCTCTTGTGTTACTGGTGTATATATGGATGCATTGACCCAGATTACCTGTTATTAAAACAATAGCCCCGCTCATCATGCTTGGTCGCACACGGTATTTACCGCGACAAGCACACAGAACGCGACAAATCGCCAACATACCCGCGACAATCCTAGTCTATGTACGCGGAGTTTTAACAGTGTACACCCAATGATCTGCCACCTAGTGTCATACAGTAGAATGTTCAGTCAATGGTCAGAAGTGTCCATCTGGTGGTGATACGTTCTGATATCAATCATATGCATCACTTCATGATATCAGTAATAGTGGCATACACTTGTATCATTACAATTGAAAAAAGTGCTCTCCTCGAACGTTGTCTGCACATAACTATTGTTACACATGATGCATTCTACATTATTATATTATAACAAGTATATCCATGTAAAAGGTTAGTTCACAAATGCAAGCCCTAGGGTGGAGAGGCAGAGATCCACACTGAGTGTTATGTGCATCGAGAAAATAAAACTGAATTCGTTATAACTCTATGCTTTTTCTATCAAGAACTTTATTTACCATTCGAACTTCAGTTGAAACTCATCTAAGAATCGTCTAACAATACACTTACATGTGCACTACCTATAGGCCTACTATAGTGGTACGACTATACTGGTACCCCCAAATTTGGCCAATGTTATGCGAATCTTTTGTTGTTGAAAGTCTTAACGAAATTTGGTTATACATGTTGGGATTTGGTGGAGATTCGGAAATTTTCATAATTTTTCAAAAATACTGATTTCAGGGCAAACACTTAATAAGATATGCATCTGAATTTCGTGTATCCGTGACTTGTTGCGCACTGCAGTCCCAAGACTGACTGAAGCCTCTTATACAGCCCATCCTGTGGCAACATAATCCCAACCGGTCATATTGGTCAATCCAGGTGAAAAAAGTCCCACCGTTATTATTGCTTTACTTGCCGTATTTAGGCGCTATAAATTTGCATTGCAGTAAATATGATATCAACATGAATAAGGAATCATTAATCTTTGTTTGTTAACAGAAAAGCTCAACTATACCTCGAACATAAAGTTAGTGTATATCCTTTTAAACTCCGTGGTTTCCTTCCTGAGAGACATACCAAGTCAGTTCTTTTTTTTTAAATTAAAGAGAAAACTCTGGTAAAGGGACGATATTGGGATGAGATCACTGACATTTTCAGAACGGATTGCATTCTTTTAGTTTGTACTTGGCATAACAGTATGAACGAGAACGACCAACACATTTGGGCTGACGTTCTATTCAATTTCTTCAGCGTTTGGATTTTCAGATTAGGCGGCTTCCACATTCAATGTATTGTGTGGATCATTTTGCCAATATTATTTAAAATTTTCACCTTATATCACGTAATCAATACAAGAATTGATTGTCTATTTTTTGAGTCTGTAACGGTTTTGAATCGATTAATGAGACCTTTTATAAGGCAACGTACGAAGACATCACGGAGTGATACACTACATTTTTTCAAATGTTCGGATAAATATTATGTAATTGGCCTTTAATACAATGAAAAAAAAATATATATAACCAGCCAAGAAGTGTCTCTACGTTTTTGGCCATAACAAATTCCAGGCTTTTCCAAAAGCTCAAGTGCAAGGGCGTGAGAGGGAAAAGCGTAAAGTTACTGAATCTTTGAAAATTTCCAGTCCATTTAATAATCATTATTCCAAAAGGATTCAAGGCCCATATATTTTTCCAGGCCCTTGGACCAAAATGCACATTTCCAGGCCCCGCGGAGACCCAATGTTTAGATATCATTAGCTTATTCAAATATAGACCTTAAGTAAATACCCAGATGCACACATCCGTGAGCACTACTAAAGAAACGAAATAGTCTTAGATTGTTTTTCACTTTTTATTGAAATATTAACAGTCAAGATTCATCATATGGATCTAGACAAGGCATATGGTTTACCTGCGTTGTTGTGGTTGGACGAGTTCTTGGTAAATTTACACTTATCACTTTCCCATGAACAGGTAAACGGCGCCTACTGGGATTAATTAGTAGTATCTACTAACCTCACCGTGTTCGCACGCACAATAATCACATTCAACCTACTCCTCCCTCTTCCCACCACTCCGATCTATTCCAGTCACAGGTGTTTCGAGGTACACTTGGACCCAATCACCCAAGAACTCATTACATTTTTATCGTTTGTATAATTATTTCGGTCTTACTCTTTTTTCTCTTTTTTTTTAAAATACGTTTGCTCTCATTTATGTTATCTTTTTTCTCCCTTTCATTTCATAACTCTTTTTCATGGCAGTTCCGTGATATATAACAATATTTAACTTTTGGCATTAGGCTCCAGACATACAGTCGGGACAACAACATTGCTTCTCTATTTCTGCTCGCACCCATAAAATATAGCGATCACTCGAGTTTATGGTGACCTTAAGACACATAGGCGTTCACATGTGACACATTTCTATATTTACCCCAAGAGAAACACAACGGATATAATAACAGGAATAAAATATTCCTTTCAAGTGCATAAAAATAAAAGCACCAATAGCTAAATTTTAAAAAAAAACACGTTCCATTAACGAAGATTGACAGAAATATTTGGATATACTCTACGCCTAGAGTAAATAGCTTGGTCTTCACCAAATGTCAAAACCAAGCTATATTCCATACTATCCCTGCTATAAAAAAACTAATTCAATGTATACATATACGCAATACACTATGTAAAAGAAACATACAAGTCAATATTGACAATGAGTAAGTATATCATGTCTCAAATATAACCTCAGATGAAATTAACTTCAATGATTTTAAGGTTAAAGGTACCTTCTGGAGAACATACTCCCCTGAGACAAATGTTATGAATGGTAAGATACAGAGGAATCTTAATGGTGCGAATTATATACTACTTTGACTATTCGTGCGTTTTCTCTCGGGTTTGGGAGTCATCTGCTTGGCCAACTGCCCTACTGAAGTGCTTTTCATGTCCTTCTTCATTTCCTTCTCGCTTTTCTCTGCTGATAGTTTTTCAGCTTGTGCCTTCTCGATCTCCTTCTTCATAATAGACTTGGTTGCGGTGAGGATTTCGCGGCCGCCATCCTCGAGGATTGTCACAGCTAGTTCAATGCCGAGCTTCTCAGCCGCCCGTAAAGCGTCCTGGCAGAAGTCCTTTGCCACAATACTAGAGAATTGCATTGAGCCTTGAGACAGGGCCGGCTGCAAAGGATAAATATAAATAGAGGTTACAACTATGCTCGACCAAGAGGCATTTATCAGGTAAACACACACACACATTCGTTCAATATATTGGGACCCCGAAATAGTAATAGAAAAATGAAATTCCCCTCATTTGGGCTAGAAAAAAAAGTAAGATAGTTATGGGCAAAAACATTTGTTGCGAAATTTTCAGGATGAAGCAGATACATATTCAGGATAAATTAGTAATTGGGTATGGAAGTGACAAAATACACTGCGCTGTTAATAAAATGACAAAGCTATGTGGGGTTGAAAAGAATATATCTGGTAATTGAGGCGATAGGAGACAATTATTTTGATTCATTTTCAGTGGAGATATCCAACAGGAATATATACCAAAAAAAGTAACAAGGCATGACAGTATCGATGACAAAATTTTGATCACATTAATGAGAAAAAAAAATGAGAAAGGAAAATGTTGGAAAATACTGCAAACCCATGCAGGATGATTCATGCAAAGATAACATGTGCCTCCGGAGAGAAAGGTATTAAAATATGTTCGAAGCGTGTGTTGTCATTCAAACCATACAGTCCTTGACTGTAGTTCATTACGCAGATGCTGTAAATAGTCTGAACCCCTGTTATTACCTACCATCCACCTCACTTAATTACATCTATCCCATCATATAATAACCTCTGGATATCTTACAGTTAAGGGCCCGATCCACTATCCGCTAGGACCCATTTCGGTGGTGTTTCCTGGTCATGGAGTAGGCGCATTAATGGGATTCTAATGCCATTGTGCGGTTTGGAGTGAGACGCTTTCCCTCAGTTTGGAGGGACTCTCTCAACTCTGAGCCTAGACTGGCTACACCTTGCCACAAACGGTCTTTTCGGTGGAGAATGGATCACGGGCTTTACTATCACCAGCCTATAAAGGAGCTACACTGGAAAGGTCCCCCAATAAACTTCCCACGCCCCCCTCCCCCCATCCCCCTCAACATTTTAAAAACAGCTTCGTGTTTTCGGAGTATGAAAAGACAGCTCAAGGATCAGAACAAAAGGTATTAAGCCAATGCTGATATAAATTCACTTTTCTTTCGAGTTAGGCGCTCAAAGAGAATAAATAAATTGTATTGACTAATGTATCTACTTAAAATCAACAATGTAGCACGTTCTAATATGTAGATATTTACATTTAACACCTAAACAAATAAAGCGTCAAAACGTAAATGAAACGCAACGATAAGCACAATAACTGGTCTGCAGGCTAGCAAATCAACAAACATTAACATAAATCATTTCCTCACTTCTCGGTCAAAAATATCCTGAAAAGTGATAGTATCAAAAGCGACATAAATACAGAACTCGCGGAGATTTCCCCCCCCAAATTAATAAAGCCGTGATGAAAACGATAGCTTTTGGGCGTAAATAACTAATCGGTGATGCTTCATGCTCGAGAGAAACAAAGCTAACGTTCAAGAGCAGTGTAAAATATGCGCTCAATTGGTTATAAATGATTTAATGATTTGTAATATTATAATGGGTTCACTAGACATAAAATGCACAAAAGTAAAAAAGAAATAAAAAAAAAGAATTTACTAATGACATGGCATCTAATTGGAATGGAATGCAACGTCTTTCCCCACCTAATGGACTACCATGTTCTCATATAAAGGCAAAGAAAAAATATTCTCATAAAAACATTTACATTCTTTTGCCAACATATTAGTGGTTTGTTCCATAACTTGGCAAAATAACCGATTTTTTTCACCTCATCACATAACAATAATATAAACTATCTACCCAGAGTACAGGACCATATAATGGATGGCTGGACTGAATAATAAAGGCATAAATTCCTTTCTCAATGTAAATTGGGTGTAGTGTGACATACATTCATAAAGTAACGAAGAGTAAATGCAACTTACATACAGGCAAAGCCTATGGAAGCATTCAGTAATGAAACAAAACGTTTTCACCGATGCTAAGGAACATTTGGACTGCAACAATAGTCAGACTGCTCACCTTTTTACTATCAGGCTCATCAGAATCAGGAAAGACAGTTTTACTTGAGTTGACCACAGCCTGGGAGCCGTCAATACTGTATACTCCACCTCGCATGGTTAACTTGTGAAATAAGAGAAGAAAAGGTAAGTTATTACAATCCATCGTGTTTTAAAACAACTATTCTTTGAGATGTAAGCAGGCAAATTAAAACAGCGATTTTCATGGCAAACGTTACTCTCACTATTCAAAATCGGGGACTTCGTACTGTTAACACAATGTTCATACAAATTGAGAAGTATTTTTTCCTTTTGGTATCCATAGGCAGAAAGTCTCGCGCGAGCATTAAAGCTGAACAAGGTATCCGAGGTTGAAGTGTCAACAGCACTCACCACGGCAGCCATCTTACTTTTGCCGCGCGGGAGCCTGGGCGGCGCGTTAAATTCACCGCGCTGGGCGTGTTCACAGCCCAGATCTTTCTGCTTTAATGATTTATCTCTTTAACCTTTTCTCTTCTATCTATTACTTCCGACGCACTTTAAGAAATGGACATAGATTTGTTACGTAACTTTACGCAAGCTATCACTGAAATTGTATTTTTTAAATAGTAGAAATATATAATTACCTCAGTTTTTTCTATAGATGTATGAGCAGCTACAGGTACACTGCATCCTCCTTCCTAAATCATAGAAAAGAAAAGAAATTTTCGCCATCATCTTTCAAGTAAGAAATGGTTGGTTGCTGAGATCCAGTTTAGACTAGCCGCTACCAGAGTTAACATATTGATCAGAAATCCAGGGTTGTCGAGGGCGCGAGCATCACCAGCCCTGGGTACAAGTGCAGCCTTCTGACATGAGACTTCTCTGGACTTGAAGGCCAGTGAAGTATCGAGGCCTATCGCAATGAGGTACTCTCCATAGAATGTGGTACAATCTTGGTAATGGGACTCCATAGAATATGGTACAATTGCGGAGAGGAAAATAGCTTGCATTACCAACATTAAAGTAGCTATATCATCCAAAATACCAAGAACCAGAGCCATATATATCAACATGGTAAAGCATAGTGACCGAATTTTCTGTATCGTTTCATAGGATTATCTATAATTATTTTCCATGGTCATAATATATAAAAACATGTTTTGCCAGTCAATTCTTCGGATCCGTCATCCACACTTAAGAACACTTACCAGTTTCCGGAGGAAGGCTCTCTCCGCTATCACAGACATGACCGTCTCAAAATGAGTTAGTGTGTGCAGCATCCGTAGGGTGGCATCATCACAGGACCTACACTCCACAGCTAAGGCTCCTTGTGATACTGCATACATACAATCTTCTGGTTCTAGAACCTGTGGTGGAAAAAAACATAGAAACCCCTCGTAACTTGACAAATGATAAGGACATAGATTATGAGCCACTGGAAGCCCAAAGCAGTTTATTGATAAAATGCGATCGACGCGGAAAGCTGGATGTATGTACATTGTAAGGCGAAAGGGGTTTATTTAAGACCAGAGTTGCCCTTGTGGTGCATTGTGTTGCAGAATGGCGTAAAACAACCAATAATAAACCCAACCCAGAACGGCTCGTCCTTGTTCATGGATGAATGTCTGGTCATACCAAGAATACTGATTTTTTTTTTAATAGGAGAGTGAATTCTTATTATTTAGGGCCTTTACTACCCGTAGAGTATTTTACAAATTGAATTTAAGACAAACATTTTGATCACAAAAACATTAGATTACTTTTTATACATTATTCGGTTATAAATAATTGAATTTGTGGGAAGGTTTGAGAACTTTTGGTATGTGTGTTCAAAAAATATGTGTATTCAAAAATACTGATATAAGTACAAATACTGAAGACTTGCATCCCTGCCTTTCAGAGTGGGGCATTTTAACAGTAGCTCATGGGATTTAAACCCCAAACTACGGGATTCGAATCTAGTGTGCATTAATCAGAAGAGTCGACAGGCCAATTTACACTTAGAATCTAATATAGGAAGATGAAATATTCATTCTAGGCTCACAGCCTCTCAGATCAGATAAGAATGGTATGGCAGTGATTTGACGCCTACTGGGCCAATGCCTTTCCTGGCCCTGGAGTAGGCGTCCCAATGTGATTCTAATGGCATTTTGCGGTTTGGAGCGAGAGGTTTCCCTCATTTTGGAGAGACTCTCTCAACTCTGAGCCGAGACTGTATTTACAATGTAACATACAAAGTGTTGCATCATGTCTCCCTGATCTCCCTCGTTACACATTATTATGATATTCTAGATATTTTTTCATTTATTAATGCAAAGCGTTAAAGATAATCAATCATCAAACGAATGGTACCCCCCCCCCCCTACCCCACCCCACACACAATCAGTCTGGCTTTATCCTATACGTGACTAACCCCTGACCCTAGGAACTAACCCAGCCAATCCCCATCATAGCCTCATGGTCTCTAGCACGTCCGCACCAGCTCGACCCATTTCAATGGACCCAGATTACGTTTTTAAAAGCACCCATATAAAGCAGTCAGCAGTGAGATATGGATGGACTGCATCTTGTATGGTTCTGGTGGCAGAATGAATATATAGATCTGACCGGAACGAAGTTGGATATATGGCCAATGAGTAAGGTTCACCGAAATATTGCTCAAGACGTCATAATTACTCTTGATACAAACAAAATATACGGTAATCTAAAAGTATTTTTTCACCGTTTATTGTAGAAAACACATATTCCTTTAGAAGAAAATATAATAATAAATATATATTTTACTCATTGTAAAATGCTTGTTTCACCGGCAAAATTATGTCCTATAGATTTGTTTTGTTTGAAGATGCATACAACATAATGATAGCCTGCGATGAGAATCCGACAACAATCCAATCATATTAAAAAAGTTCAATATGATCGGATCAGTCTGGGCTCAGAGCCTAACAGAAGAGATAAGATCGTTGTGCTAATGGCTTTTCCAGCCCTGGAGTGCTCAACAGACCCCATACAGAGAGTGTACCACCATATTGGGATTTTGCGCCCAGTTTCCCTCAGTTTGGAGGGATCTGATAGGCTCTGAGCCTAGACTGGGATGACAATGCGATGGACATCTGATTCGGGAATCTTTTGGGTGGAATAGGCCGGGGAATAGGGGCTTAAAAGTAGGGACCTAATAACACGTGACACAGCACGTCAGAAAAGTGTCCTCGCTCGTTCGTTTTCCTGCCTGCCAGACTGACGGGTCTAGGTTATACATGCCGGGATGTGGAGTAATAAATAGAGGGAGACACTTTAAATGACCATCCATCAGCCGGCTCCACAATAGAGCTTAGAGATCACAGCCTCGGTGGAACAAAGTAATGTACGTCCTGCAAATCATCTATTTCTTTTAATGCACGTTCACAGGGCTTCTATAGTAGACAGCAAATTTATGGCACCTTTGTTCTCAGAGCATATTGTAGACTGGCATTGCGAACACATATTGTCATTTATTAGAAACTCTACTTTTTCTGGATAGGTGGAATTCAGGAGGAATAGAACACAACAGTTGATGCGGGTTTGATCACATTATACGGATGCATCTAAAAAAAAAATGATTTAAAAACCTTTCAATTAGTATTTTCAAATGGGTATAAAATATTTTTTTTTTAAAAAGAAGTTTATTGCTGGTTTGGACCCAGAGGCAGGTAAAGTGCTGTGGGTTCGAGCCCTCAAAGACCAAGCATAGGCACAAAGAGAGTAGGATAGAGCGGCCGTTAGCACATTTCCTCTCAGCAATAGATGGCAGTCTACTACGGTAACCCCACGAATTAGAGAAAGCCCAGCTATAATTAAGAGCTGTATAAAACAGCCTGGTAAAACATACAATAGATGGCAGTATACTACCCCATGAATTAGAGAAAAAACAGCCCAGTAAAACACACAATATATGGCAGTATACTATCCCATGAATTAAGAGAAAAACAGCTATAAGAGCTGCAATAAACAGCCCAGTAAAACATACACTAGATTTTGAAATTTTAGTTACGCATCCCATATGGGTTGCGAGTAAAAATGGCAGTATACTACCCCATGAATTAAGAGAAAAAACAGCTAAGAGCTGCACAGCCTAGTACAACATACAATAGATGGCAGTATACCACCCCATGAATTAGAGAAAAAACTAGCTCTAAGAGCTGCACTAAACAGTCTGGTAAAACAAATACTCACATGGGTTATTCGGTCATGCCAACCCATCCGCTCAAGGCCGGCAGCAGCAAGTATGAGCGCGGCATATTTATTAGCCCCATCTAATTTGTGTAATCGTGTGTTTAAATTTCCTCTCTGGATTCACAGTTAAGAATGACAACTGATGAACATACATTCATGTACGATAATGTTAGGACTACAAGCGAGAAACAGCTAATTTAAAGCAGAGCTGTACCCAACGAGAAAATCATCTAAAATCTAATACTAGATACTAAATGCAAACATTCTATTTATTCAATACTCCATGTTTCCAGCTATGTGCTAATTTATAAGAAACTTTCTAAAAAGGTAATAATAGTGTCTGCAGAGTAGTTTGAAGTGAAAAGTTTGGCAATAGATCGCATTTGCAAGGATACAACATCTTCGAACTTAAGGTGTGGGAATCGCCTCTTTAACTGGGATGCCCTTCGTAGTGAACTTGTACCGATAACGCTGGAACATGAATAAGGAACTTTTGTAAATAACAGGGAATTACTTGGCAGATGCATAATAAAAACTGATTAAAGCAGTAAATGTTAAACATACAAAAGATCCCGTGAGCGAATAACTTGATATAATTTCCCTTATAACATGTTTATTCATTAGGTTTTTCATTTAAATACCTGAACATTTCAAGATGTACAATTTGAAAGTGTCTTCAATAGAATTTCTTAAAAATATAATTTGTTTATTGTTTTAATGATCAATTAAAGCAATGTAAATCGAATCGGCATATGCGCTAGACCCCATATTATATTTTGTTTGAAAATAATGACAACCGGGGAAAGATTAGTCAGTAGTGCGACACCCCCCACCCTCCCCACCCCCAAACATCAACACGAAGAAGTTAAATAAAACCAACAAAAGCCTACTAAGACTGGGGGGAAAAAAGTCTTCCACAGTAACTGAGGAGCTTTCTTCACACATAATTACAAGAGTGAGTGAGTGAGATTGGTTTCTTTACGCCCTTATCAACACATTGAAAGGTTATATCAAGGGCAGGAGAGCTGAGAGGAAGGCAGTTTATGATCATACCGAGGAAATAGAGATGAAGGTAGAGAGAGAGACAGAGAAAAAGAGACAGAAAGGCAGTTTATGGTCTTACCCAGGACCAACATAGTTACAAGAGCGAAAGACTTGGAAAAATAGAATATGTTAATAGAGGACATTTCTGTACCACTGTACAACAAGACATGTGTAAATACTATACCTGTCTGGCGGTAGAGTAGAGAGTTGTTTGTCATGGAATTTAGGGTGCATCACAACAGCATCACAAGGATTGTCACGTCTGAAAGACAAAAGTTTCATGTCAAACATTAAAAGTAAACCAGACGCCATTCTAAGACATTATATCAATATATATGGCGATCCTCGTGTCTCTGGCTATTTCCCATGATTCTTCATCTTTAGTAAAGAACATTCCCATTGAACCCAATCTTTTGCAAGGTATAGTGCAATGATTTTATGGACAACTGCAAATACCACGAAAAATATGGGAGTTTGTTTAATAAATTTTATTTTAAAAACAGATGAATTAAATCAAGACCAAGCCCTCATTACGCCCTATGGACCTCCAGTGGAGACCAACCAGGTGCGTAAAGCTCGACAGCTGTCCCCTTGGCCAGGTCTATATATTTTACCTGACCACGCGACATCACTAAACCAGAATAATTGACTTTAGTCATACATACTGCTTGTACCCACTCACTTGCATGGATATTGCGCGGTCAGGTCAACAGCTTATGGCTTTTTAGTATTTACATTAATATTTATTTGTTGTTTCTTTAAGATAATACTGGGTCGTAAACTAATGTTAACCACCGATATTATGAGCAATTATTTTTGACGCATGTTCTCATTATTTATTTTTCCGAGCAACTTAAATGGATCTATATATCATGTGAAATGTAAAACTTAATTACTAGTAATCGCCTTATCTACAGGTGAAAATAATTAAGCGGTCTTGAAGCAGGTCCGTTAGGTGTAAAGTAATCAAATGTGAATAATATTTATCATACGCAAAGAAACTATATCAAGGTTGACAACGTCAAAGTTAGACTTGTATAAGTCTTTAATTCTTTTTGTTTCATTAACAAAACTAGGAAAAACAATTAAAACTATCATATTAGAGTCACTACAGACTCAACTGACTGAGGAATTGAATGTCTTACTAAGCATGTCAATTACAGTGCATACTGGGATGGATCCAGTTCAAATCTAACATACAAATATTTAGCAACATGTTTATCGAAAAATGCAATGTTCTTTTCGCCAATACAATAGGTTGTGTAAATGATCTATGAAAACAAATGCATGATGGTCCAGCGATCTTCCAACCACCAGTAAGGCCTATGCTATGTGTGCTCATCGAGTTGAACTGAGGGACTCGATGCTACTAAATTGCTAGTCTAAGTCAAAGTGCGTAAATAGGACAAAGTCGTGGGAATTGATTCACCCGACGCTCGGCTATAATCTACACTTTTCTGTAGTTCTTGGTATCGCATCCCGTTAGCATGTCTCCTCTACACACCTCAGATCTTGGCAGAAAAGCCTGTCATGTTTCCAGTTAAAGCGAAGGAGATGAATATTTTATGCAGGCAGTTCCTGGTAGGCCAGGGTTTGACACTCAAGGAGTTTGGCCCAGAAGAAATAATTCACTGGAAATGAATCAGTATACTCTATTCGCATCCTGTAGGCAGTAAACATCAAAGCCCTCTATGGTTACCTCTATGGCACGCCGCTGCCTACAGGACGAGTATAAAATGTACTTGCCTCACCATTTCTTCCTAAAGGACAACGCCTTAGAACGTTAAAAAGTAATTTATGAAAACATAGATCGAAAAGATTTATAAAATTAAAACATGATCTCATGAGAAGCTTTTTTTTCAAAAGAAAATATAAAAATTAAAAGCAACGGTGGGTCCATATACGGATATATGCGGCAGAAATTTAAACACCATGGCATGGGCAGCGGTAGAATTGAGATCAAATCCCATTTGTGCAAACTCAGTCAAAACTTGCGGTCAAAAATAGGAATAAAGTAGAGGACATTGTATACAAGATATATAAAACATGGCGATGGTGAACGTGATGTTTGCTTTAGGGCTGCCATTTTACAGCTATCTGCATTGGTAAGTACAGAATGTGGCGTTCTTTTCAGAATTAATCAGCAGCAATAGTTCGCTTTACTAGACACTACCTTCCCTTTTGAAAAGATAATTTAGGGATCGCACATTTTTCAAATGGCCAATCCTGAGTACACTTAGTTGGTTTACATTCTTTCGGTTCAGTGACCCTTCAAGAATCTTTTTTTTTCTTTTTAAAAAAAGGTGGTAGGTGTCGTTTTAAGGAACGGCACCCCGCTAGTTTTGGAATGGTAACCATGACAACGGGATGTTTAGAAGATGGCGGGTTTGATGCTTTATCACAATACAATAAACATGAGGCCAGACGGTTAGTGAGCCTACGTGAGAATGATAACGTAGATATAACTGTCACACTGGGAGCGTATCTTTTCCAAAGAAGGTTATAACAATATGAGCCAGTTAGGACATTCGTGGTCTACTCCCACTTGTCCAACTCATATATACAGACAATCAAGTTAAATACTACACGCGGGGATTCTACGTGACATTTCCTCCGATCTCAAATCGTTTCTCTCCCGCAGTTTTTGGGGCCACGTGCGAAACGTTCAATACGCCATTTTCCCACGAAAGTATCCACTAACACCGACCAAGTCCGAGACTAGCTAATATTTCCGGAGATAGTATGGACAGGAGAATATGCTGCTAATTTTAAATATGGTGCATGAGAAATGGTAAATGAATGTCTGCAATGTACGATGTGCTAATACGGTGGAAAAAGAAAATATTGGTGTTAAGGCATCCGATATGTACCGTTTCTAGCAACTATAAAGGGTATATAAGTAATTGTCCCTCAAACCATACTTGGGGTTCGGGAGACCATATCAGAAATTATTCTCTACTGAAATAAATTAAAGAATAAAATAGCTTTCGTGGAACAAGGCAATAGCTTACCGATTCAATTAATATAAATCTCATTTAAATTCTTTCGAAATCTGAGATCCGCAAGGCCATATATGGATAGAGATCAAATTTGTGCCTTGTTTCCACATATAACTATTAGTAGAACGCATGAAAATCCGATTTTAAAAAATGAATCTGAATAGACGCACCAGCAAGTGCCCCCCGCCCCCTCCCTCTGAGTGTGTTCCAATAGAATGAAATGAGTGACCCATAGCTCTTTGAAACAAGTCAATTATGGATGACCTCGGATGGTGAGATACCAATGAAAGGTCGCATGAATGATCAGTGGTAGTCGACAGAGCAATGTACTGGAGGCATAGCATGGAATCCCCTCCAGGTGTTGTTTAATATCTATAGCGGTCCTACAGCCTGCACCAGCTGGTATAGCTACGTACACTGTATGTATGCACTGACAAAAATGGAATGAAGCATCGAAAGGACCTGCTTCAATGACAGATCCTATCAATTTGTTTTATAGTAAAAACAATACCGGTACATTTGGTGATCAGATACATGTTTCAGAGGATCTCATGTACATTACTCATTTCATACCAAATAGGTATATAGGCTAGTCAACAATGACTTGCACAAAACGCAGTCTGCTGCACAAAACATTTCTTGCGACCTTGTTAATCAATTATATTTCCATCGTGACAATCAAATTACAATTTTATCCAGGGCCTCGCTTATTTAACTGGTTTGCGGTGTTAAAAGCATCAAATGTTGACAGTTCAAAGATAACCCATGTATATGGCTAACACGCGATTTTATTTGATGAGGGTGATGAGAATTAAATGAATACTAGCAAATGCCTGTGCTACGCACAGGATTTGCTAGTGGGACAGTCTCCTTGTTCCCTCTCCCACCATCTCTCTCTTTCAACTTCTCTGTAACTTAGTTCCTTCTGGAAAATCCGATCCCATTGAGTTATTTTTTCGAACAAGCTACATAAGATGTCTAAATCCCCAGGACATCTACCCATACCTCCAATAGGACCCTTTTAAGATGCTTCGTTGGTCACTGTAGTGCAACAGATACAGATTCGGGGGCAATGTGATATAGGTACAGAGTGCTCGAGACTGAGGCAAAGGCACAGAGAGGTTAATAGTAGGCTATGTAATGAATCTAAGAACATTTCAGTTAAATAAATAGTTTTATTGGCCACAGTTTAGTCCAACGTCTTTAGATAAATATTATAAATTTGATACGCAGGCCAAGAGCAGTTTTGATCCAATTTATCACGGTTCCTATTGTTTTCCTGTTAGGGAATTCGCTCTGGATCAAACTGAATATTTGCAATGACATACTTTCTTTTGAAGCCTATTTTGCAATGAGTGGTGGGAATGACAGTCCTTTTAAGTTTGTAATGCCCCTGCAGTATGAGAGGTGCAATAAAGTGGAGAGGTGTGTGTGTGTGTGGGGGGGGGGGGGATAGAGATAAAGATGTTTATATTGGCCAGGTGCTATAAAACTCGATTTGCCGTATCTTATGGGTTTGGACGATGGTTTCTGGCAAGGTGCCACCCAATTGGTTCAGATTATGGTTTGCATACACGAACACATATCATATATAATATAGCACACGGAATTATAGGTCTGGATTATCATTTCTTTAATATTCTTAGCTAAGGACATGATAAATAGTGAAAGACATCCCTTTAAACATTCATTTCAGACAAGCGCAGTGGTTAGAATCAATTCGCCTTTTGCTGTAAATATGCAACCTCTTTTCTCTGATGTCTTATCTTTGGATCAGCAAATCCTCGAGTCCTTGAGACATCGAATAATATTCGTTAACAACACATACCTCAGTCAACAGAAATGTCGGTAACTTATAGACAATGTTTAAAGGTCAACTTACTTGAGAACAGATCCGATTACTAGGTTATCTGGTAGTTGTGTGGGCAAGTCTTTGAGCGAATGAACCACTATATCTACTCGCCTGTCCAATAGGGCATTTTCCAGTTCTCTCGTAAACAGGCTCTTCTCTCCAATCTAAATGGAATTAAAGGGACATATAATAATGAATATTACTGACTTTTAATGACTCTTAATGCTCTGTCATTAAGTTGAAGGATCACAATATACTGTATGTCAACCAGGCTACTATGTACTTTTCTAAAAATGTTGTTACTCTTTAAGTTATGGTCAGGCGGGAAGACCTGCAATGCTGATGCCCCCGACCAATTCCTGCAATTGTTTCCAAAGGAATAAAAATACTTAGTCTTATTATATAATATAATATATATATAAAATATAATATTATTATATAATATTTACCAGATCAATAATCATGGAGGTGTATACTCAAGAAGACCTAATGATATTATGAAGCCAACAGGGTTGAGAGACACCAAAACCTTGCCTCCCAATTTCAAATATATCTTTAAAAAAAGTAAATCAGCCTAGAACTGCAAATTTCTTTTTATGTTTATAAATTCAAAGTAATACCTTATATCATGTAATAGCCATATTTATGGAAATGTCATTATCGAAAGGCCTTTGATCAGTGAATGATTAAACCTTGATTCATGATATGACTTCATGGAAATAATTCCGTTTACACAGGAAGTTAAAAAAAACTGTGTATATTCCATGACCTAAGTTAAGACGCATGTCTTGACGTAAGTGGACGCGGCGTCATAAAACGTGACCATGTCTCCTGGATGGGAAGGCCCACGGTCACATGGCCTACTTTCTGCAGGAGTAAGGAGGATGTACTCTTCTTGGATGGATGATTTCGTTTCGTGATTTGTACCGCAAGGTTAGTCAAACAGTTGTGCACTGATCAGAAAGCAGAACTACACGTACGGTGGTACCTCTGTACGCACTCCCTGCCCACGAAATAGCTGTACATATAGCTAAATATATTCAATGCTACCGTAACACCTCTAATAGAACACGGCTTCTATTAGAGGTTCAGTTTGAAAATACCCTAAACTTTAGGCTAAAGTGAAGGCCAAAAATGGGGAGGCGATTTGAAATGGCGACTTGGGTCATGATAAATAACATAAACAACGGCAGCACATCGGATGCGTTTCATCTTATTAACATCACATCCATAGATGAACATATTTTCATTAGCAAATATTAACACTAATGTATTTTCATGTTTATATTATATCTGCTTTAAATGACATTACTGATAAGGCCAATATTGAATGATATATGATCAATCAGCTAACCTGAATTGCTTAAGCGTGATCACCGCCCTCATTTAATCGAGTTTGAGTAACCTTAACCGAGACATTCATCTAATTATAATGTTTCGGTCTGATGTGGGATTTAATGATTAAAGAAATATTTTATCTTAATTACTTCGATGTCAACCGGTATTATTAGTTATGACAAAATGTGCCCAACTTACTTTAGATAAGGCGGTGTCGAGAATTTTGTCTCCCATGGTGGACATCTTGACTAAAATAGAAATACAAAATAGATTAATTACATGTATATTACATGGATACTAGCATTAATATCAGGCATGTTGCAAACTATGGCACTTACCAGCATTCATTCTTTACTTCAAGAGATCATTATTTACCATAGTCCTACATATTATATATATTCACTTTAAATAAGGAAGACGGAAATTCGAAATAGATTTACATGGTAGAGTAGTTTTTTAAATTTCCGTTTAAAAAGAAATAGTCATGGAAACTGTTTCAGCAGTTCTTCCAGGCACTACAGAAGAAATTACATGATAGACTAAATATAAAATTAGATATTGATATAGGGATCTATTGGTATTTCTTACGTATTTCAAATTGCTTGTCAGGAAATTTCAGTTTCAGGAGCATAATGACGTATTCTGTTTGTATCAGGGCAAGCTGAAAAGAATATAAAACCAACAATTACAATCAGAATTGCGAGAAAAGAGTTCAGTTGGGCTTGTAGTGTTGTGCTTTAGTTTAGATATTTTATTAGCGGTACCTACCAAAAAGCATACATGACATTTATTGGGATACTGTAATCATTAATTACTTATACAATAAACGTATCATATTTACTATAAACGCATCATGGATCACCCAGCCTATTGTACACCATGTAGACAAAGTATCCGTCTCCTTGCCCCCAGAGGCAGAGCATTGATCGGGGAATCAAGGTTTAATACGAGCTTAGCCTCGCTACTAGAATCGATGGACCTTGACCTGAAAGTAGGTAGGCCTGTTCAGCTGAATTTTCTTACATTAGATCTAGATGTTTTCCAACCTATTTGCTGGCACGGTATCACATGGACAAATATCCGTCCCCTTGCCCCCAGAGGCAGAGCATTGCGACGTGGGCTAGGTATAAAACAGTGATAGATAAATAGCTCTGAATTCAGTAGAATAAACAAATCAAAACCGAAAAATAATTGCACAGCCAGGTAACTACTAAGCCCATCACGACACGTGAGTCATTGGGACTTAGGTTTATCACCATCTCCCATGATAACCATGCTACGGCTCTGACTCTACAGTACTATACACAACAGTGGGAGGGTCGTCGGGAAGGCTACTCCCATGAGAACACTTTGTGGGAATTTTGGGGAATATCCCATTTGCTGCAGGATGAGGAACTTCCTGAGTTCCTCTTCCAAATGTAAGTTGCCACAGACAACTTGAGATGAATCCACATATTGATTAAAGCAGTTTTGTAATACGCAATATTGCCAATAATGCCTAATGGCGAGTGATACTTCATGTTATTATTACAAATAAAAGGGCACGATCTCCAGAATTATATGGGAGATAGACAACATTATCCATCCCTATAGTGTAGTTATATATATAGAAGGAAGGGCTGTAATTTAAAGGGTAGGCTTGGCTATAGTCTACCGTATATCATTAATGGAATTATAAGGCCATATCATGGCATGGAAGGCTGCCTTGAAAAAAGGGGTGGGGCATATTTTGCTTATATTGATAACTTAGACGTCAACCTAATACAATTAATTTACACCTGGAATATGTTTCATTATCATGGGCACAACCTTAACTATTATATAATTTGTTCAAAAGCAAATAATCTCATTCACTGATTTCAGAAAAATAATTATAAGGCCAGTCGAAAGGCCCCAATCAGAATCACACGGATTCAAAGTGATCGTGTGGTTTCGCAGTTCGATCGTTTTAAAAACATTCGTAACACAAAATAACAAAAAAGAATAGTCTTTAACTAGTTACAGATCAATGTCTCGGGGATCAAGAATAGGAAGAAAACCAACTGAGTAGGAGCTTGAAGCTTTATGGTGTCCTATTCTATGACCTGCCAATGTTTACAAAGCGAATCCAGTCTCAGAAGCTAGCACTCGGTATCACGAATCCTGCGACAACGTGATCAGAAACAAGGCAACTTCATCCTGTTCGATCGATAATTTCAAAACACCTACCTGGCTTTTACGGGAACCAACCCTCACGATATTGTCTGTGTTGTCCCCCATTCTTATAGTTCAGTTTTTAAATCCTAAAGGTCAGTGATTAAGTTACAAAATACAGAGCCGAAAGGGAGCGACTGGTGTTTCTGACACCGAGTCTTGAGTGTGGAGGTCAGGCACACGCGTTGGGTCATGTAGTCATTCTGGGCTTCTCTTCTCATACGGAAGGTGGCGCCACTTGCGCAGCCGTCAGCGCGCCATGCGGTAATTATGCCTATAGGCACACGTGAACATGATCCCAACAAATTAATTACAGGACATTTCATTTCAATGAAGAAGGTCAAATACTGAAATTTTGGTTCTTCTGCAATGATACATTTAAAAACAAAAAAACTCACCGCGAACATGATACTTGAGTGGCTTATTTAAAAATTTTGATAGACCTAGGAGGCCCTACCTCTAGTCCTATTATATTAGGCTATAGGCCTAATGTTTTTCATTATTCTTATGGCAATTTTTGAGGAAGTATTTTTTTTGATAAAAAGAACCACCCAACAGAATTTTGCTTGGAACCCACCCCCTACTTAGGCCGAGCTCCTACGTTAAAAATGTGTTTGTATGCGCGGGTGGGGGGGGGGGGGGGGGGGGGGGCAATTTTTTTGGGGGGGGTGGGGGGAATCAGATTTGTATTTAGGTAGGCTATATTGGTGCATGGGTTTACATTTCATTTCATATAAATCAGGAAACACCACATTGTAGGTTTTCTATTTCAATTTAGTACTTTGGACCCTATTAATTAAATTAGTCTTGGATTAAAAAATAAATAGCTGCAGTAGCCTATCCGAAATAGGCTAGTTTTAGAATTCTCTCTTTTTTTCTTCTCTCTCTTTTTTTTTATATATAGTTTTAGACTTTAGGTCTACTCTGTTTGATATACGGTATCACAATTCAACTGCAAGCAGGCGGACGCATGGATTTCCTCACCCCTGTCATTTTGTGGCTAGAAAAATTTCATTTCATTTTCCTTTAGATATTCGCGTTTTACTCTAACCAAGTTAATGAAAGAAGTAGAAATAAAGTTCGCCTTAGTGATGATTATGGTCATTTTCACGGAAGACAATTGATGTCGGCTGAAGAATAACATGGTTTATCCCGTGAGCAATTGCATGGTCATGCCAAATAGGTATACATACATCATACTGAATGAATTAATGTCTTGTTTCTCAGCACTACCATACTATGGGAAGCCATTGGTATATTTATTCCTGAATATCAAGATATTCATTGATATCAAGAATTCAACTTTTTTCCGGCAAACTTTTTTTCCGGCAAACATTTTTTCCAGCAAACATTTTTTCCAGCAAACTTTTTTTCCGGCAATCTTTTTAAATACGTTGACAGTGTGTCCATAATTCGAAAATCAGGTGATAGAATGTACAAAAAATGAAATTCTGCATATCAAAATGCTAATTTTGGATATCTGAATATACTTATTAGATATATAGATTATACTTTTTGCTAATATATATATATATATGGCGAAGACATCCAAAATACAAAAGGTTTTTTTTATATATATAGTTTTAGACTTTAGGTCTACTCTGTTTGATATACGGTATCACAATTCAACTGCAAGCAGGCGGACGCATGGATTTCCTCACCCCCGTCATTTTGTGGCTAGAAAAATTTCATTTCATTTTCCTTTAGATATTCGCGTTTTACTCTAACCAAGTTAATGAAAGAAGTAGAAATAAAGTTCGCCTTAGTGATGATTATGGTCATTTTCACGGAAGACTATTGATGTTGGCTATTGCTTCAATATAGTAGCTAGCTAGATCGATATCATAACTCAAGTAGAGACTGGATCCGGAGGCGCAGGATGATAATTTGATCATGTTTGATTGCAATATAATTATTATAGTGATAATGAACATTCGGCTCCTATAGGGATCTATGGATACAATTTATTATAAATAGTGGAGGGACATGACTAGTAAACCAGTCGGTTCCCTAGAGTAGTGCATTACCTACCGTACTGACTAGAGTTAGTTTTTTTAGTAGCTGACATGACATTAATTCCCTCGCATGGCCCCATAAGGGTAGGAACAATCGATATTTCTCTTTATTATTCCAGAGGAAGGAGTCCCACCAGGAAGTGGTACATGGGTACACATCAGCTCAGACCTAATAGAATTATGAATAAGTATATTGCTAGGGATGTCATATTCGATATCGATATATTTATAGTTTAATTCATTTTTATTCACTAGGCCTACACATAACAGGGTTAGTTTCAGGTACTAAGGAGTCTGATTATTCTACGATACCTAGAAAGATAATAAATTAATCGCTCGAGGCAACAAATAAGGAGAGAGGACATTGGGATTAAGGTCAGGTCAAGGGTGAAGCCACCCTCAAGCCTCACACATTATTCTGGAATTTCAAGAACTCTAAAACATATACGGATCCATGTGTACATAGGGTACAGGTGGGTGTTCAGGCGCGAATCACTTACCTATGAACTTGATTGAATAATTAGGCCTAAAATAGTAGTTATATTTACTCAATAGTACGATGTTATCATCTTTGTTATGGTGATTGGTCAATTAGATTAGATTAGTTAGAACCAGCGTCAGGAAGAATAACATGGTTTATCCCGTGAGCAATTGCATGGTCATGCCAAATAGGTATACATACATCATACTGGAATGAATTAATGTCTTGTTTCTCAGCACTACCATAATATGGGAAGCCATTGGTATATTTATTCCTGAATATCAAGATATTCATTGATATCAAGAATTCAACTTTTTTCCGGCAAACTTTTTTTCCGGCAAACATTTTTTTCCAGCAAACTTTTTTTCCAGAAAACTTTTTTTCCGGCAATCTTTTTAAATACGTTTACAGTGTGTCCATAATTCGAAAATCAGGTGATAGAATGTACAAAAAATGAAATTCTGCATATCCACAATGCTAATTTTTATGGGAAGCCGTTGGTATATTTATTCCTGAATTGTGGATATCAGAAATTAATTTTAGATATCCACAATTCTATTTTAGATATCCAAAATTGAATTATAGATATCCGTAATTGCCCGTGACATATCCAAAATTAAAAATGACATATCCATAATAAACATCTTTTAAAGATATCCAAAATTGATTTTTAGATATCAACAATACAATATCAGATATCCAAAATTCAATTTCAGATATCCAAAATTCGAATTTCAGATATCAAGAATTGAATTGTTGATATCTGAAATTCGAATTTTGGATATCTGAAATTGAATTTTGGATATCTGAAATTCGAATTTTGGATATCTGAAATTGAATTTTGGATATCTGATTTAAAACTTTCTATACTTAAAATTGTGTGTGGAGGAATTAATTCTATGCTTAAAATATCCAAAGTTCAAGTTTGTTATTATTTTTTTAATACCAATAATTAATTCATGGCTATCTAAAATTGAATGCTTAATACCAGAATTGAAAATTGAATTCTTGATATCTGAAATTGAATTCTTGATATCCATAAATCAATTCTTGATATCTGAAATTGAATTCTTGATATCCAAAATTGAATTGTGGATATCTGGAATTCAATTTTGGATATCCAGAATTCGAATTTCAGATACCTAGAATTTAATTCTTGATATCCATAAATCAATTCTTGATATCCATAAATCAATTCTTGATATCAATAAATCAATTCTGGATATCCAAAATTCGAATTTCAGATATCAACAATTCAATTCTTGATATCCATAAATCAATTCTGGATATCCATAAATCAATTCTGGATATCCAAAATTCGAATTTCAGATATCAACAATTCAATTTTTGATATCCATAAATCAATTCTTGATATCCATAAATCAATTCTTGATATCCATAAATCAATTGTGGATATCCAGAATTGAATTGTTGATATCCAAAATTCGAATTTCAGATATCACCAATTCAATTCTGGATATCCATAAATCAATTCTGGATATCCATGAATCAAATATGGATATCAAAAATTTGAATTTCAGATATCAACAAATCAATTCCTGATATCCATAAATCAATTCTGGATATATATTCCCCTCTCCCAATTCTGGTTATCCCAAATTCGAATTCGAAAAAAGTATATCCATAATTCACATTCAGATATTAAATTATTGATATACTTAATTCAACTGGTATTAATCTATGTCAAATGTATGTCCATAATTCGAAAATAAGGTGATAGAATGTACACAAATGAAATTCTGCATATCCAGAATGCGAATTTTGGATATATGAATTGTTTTGGCGAATATCAGAAGTTAACTTTAGATATAAACATTTCACAACCGAAAAATCAAATGTTTGCCAATAAATAAATTGTGGATATGTGACAGAGAATTGTGGATATGTGAAACTCGAATTATGGATATCTAGAATTGAATTGTGGATATGTGAAATTCGAATTTTGGATATCCAGGATTGAATTTTGGATATCAAGAATTCGAATTTTGGATATCAAGAATTCGAATTGTGGATATCAAGAATTGAATTGTGGATATCAAGAATTGAATTGTGGATATCAAGAATTGAATTGTGGATATGTAAAATTGGGTAAAATTAAATATATCCAGAATTGAATTTTGGATATCCAGATTTGAATTTTGGATATCCAGAATTGAATTTTGGATATCCAGAATTGAGTTTTGGATATCTAGAATTGAATTGTGGATATCCACAATTAATTTTGGATATCCAGAATTGAATTGTGGATATCCGAAATTCAATTCTGGATATCCAAAATTAATTGTAGATATCTGAATTGTTTTTGTGGATATCCATAAAAACAATTCAGATATCCGCAATTCCGGAATAAATATACCAACGGCTTCCCATAAATTTTGGATATCTGAATATACTTATTAGATATATAGATTATACTTTTTGCTAATATATATATATATATGGCCAATTCCACCAATTTGACAACATTTGGCCCCCAACCGTGGAAAGGGGTAAAATGGGCTTAAATCAAGTTAATTATCATGTCGTCTTCGTCACGCTGTGTGCCTAAGGTGGAATAAATTACAAAAAAAAAAAAAGAAATATCAAATTTTGATGAATAATGATAGAATGCATGTGATTATATAGATATAGAACATCAAATGTATTGATTTGAGTTTTTCTTGAATCATAGCAGAGAAATAACATGGCAGCAAAAGGGGGTGGGTACCCTAGCCCATGTCGTCTTCGTCACACCTTTTAGAGGGTTTTTAGAGCCTCATAAGGTATAAATTTGATAACAAACTTTAAATTTGACATTTATTATTAACTTTGCTTAATAAGATAAGATAAGATAAGATAAGATAAGATAAGATAATTTTTTATTTGTCTTGGGAATGAATAATATGGTACATAAAGAGACAAATAGGTCTACATGTCTAGATATGAAACTGACTTGTTCCATCTCTGCCGACGGTTACCTTTAATTTTGATGGAGCTAATTAATTAATATAAATGAGATTAAATATAGTAGGTGAGATATACATATACAAATACAGTGTCTACGGTAGTCAGATAATATACATTATCTGTTTTACTTTACCTGTCGATTTCCGAGTAGTTTTTACATGATTTTTACTGCAAATTGCTTTTGTCGTCTTCGTCACGCTGTTGTCGTCTTCGTCACGTCGTCTACGTCACGTCTGCCGTCACAAAATGTCACAAATCATATCCCAAACACATATATAATATTAGAACCTTTATCCTTAAAAATTTTGCATCTAAATACTTGTACAGAACAGGAACACTCAATACAAGTATTCAAGTCAACTTCAAAAGGTAAACCAGGGTATGTGAATGAATGTTATATATATTCTAAATATAATGAATTATATAATGTGTGTACATTATATATGGGCAGAGGGTCAATGACCTGTCACCCTTACCGCTGCCATTATGATTACCATTACTGAATGGTTATTTGGCTCTAACTTTTCTTCTAGTTAGAATATTTTCACAAACTAAAAAGTGTTATCACCCTTATGTCGAGACCTATCAAGTGCACAATAGTTCAATACATTATGTGCATATTTGTTTTATTTATTTCTATGTAAATTCTAATTCATGTAGAAATATGAACCATTATTCGACATGCTATTTTTGGCATTTTTTTCATATTTGGGATCTATTTTTCGACCCCCCTGTAAAAAAATTACTAATAATCAGAATGGTTCCATACTTGGTAGTTCAATGCACATGTATATAAGGTTGATGAAAATAACAAATCAACTGATTAATGTAAAAATTATTTTTGGGTACCCAGGGGGGGGGGGGGGGGGGGGGGGTCTGGGGGGCTAAATGTTGTCAAATTGGTGGAATTGGCCATATGTGGCGAAGACATCCAAAATACAAAAGTTTGCCAATAATTAAATTGTGGATATGTGAAACTCGAATTTTGGATATGTGAAACTCGAATTTTGGATATCAAGAATTGAATTGTGGATATGTGAAACTCGAATTTTGGATATCAAGAATTGGATTGTGGATAATGTGGAATGTAATTTTGGATATGTAAAATTGGGTAAAATTAAATATATCCAGAATTGAATTTTGGATATCCAGAATTGAATTTTGGATATCCAGAATTGAATTCTGGATATCTGAATTGTTTTTGTAGATATCCATAAAAACAATTCAGATATCCACAATTCAGGAATTAATATACCAATTAATATACCAATTAATATACCATACACCCCTGGATGACAGCACTAGTTATGCCTGGCTTCATAATTATAGTCTACCATTGGGGTAAATTTGCTCCAAACCTAGTCCGAGATTTCAGATTATTTCCAAATATCGGACAAATATCACTTCCGGGTATGGGACGGAATAAATGATTACACAATAAGAAATGTTTTCAATTCAGTCGAAGTAGAGTTTGCAAATTACATGGCAAAACATGGAAAACATAGCCATAAGTGAGGGTCTCTCTTAGATGCACATGTGTGATATGTCTAAACGTATCATATAGGCTGATCTCACTCATTTCTATATGATAACACCCAAACTTGTGATATAATGAGCCAAATACTTAGTTTAACAGGTGTTTTCAATGGTACAATATTAAACAGAAATTTTAGAATTTTATTCATCTCACTTTCTATGTTATGTCCAAGGGCGTTGGAACGCAACACAAGGCAATTTATGCATTTCTTGATTTTGCTGCCACAGACAGAGATCTTAATATTAGTGTTCCCAATGTTCAATGTGGATCGTTAAACATGTGTACAATCGATCATGTGAAGGATCAATAGTTCCAATAAATTTTAAATTTAGCCCCAAAATAGCCCCAAGTGACCCCGTTTCGTGAGAACTGACCGTATGCATAATACAAACAGCTATGTACCCTTGATATTCGATAAACATTGATTAAACCAAACCAATTACAGTTCCGATGTAGCTTTTTCAAAAATCATTATTATTAATTTATTTATGGATCCACAAGAATATTAAAGATTAAATTGTAGCTAAGCCTCATCGCATAATATTGATACAGGTGTCTCTATAATCATGGTATCGGACAATAATGGAAGGGAATTATCATTTCTGCTGATAGTCTCAGTTGATATCAACAATCCAATTGTTGATATTCACAATTCAATTGTTGATATCCACAATTCGAATTGTTGATACCCACAATTCAATTGTTGATATCAACAATTCCACAATTTTTTTCCCATATACAATTCGAATTGCTGATATCAGCAATTCAATTCTTGATATCAACAATCCAATTCTTGATATCAAAAATTCAATTCTTGATATCCATAATTCCACAATTTTGGATGTATATATATATCCACAATTTGAATTGTTGATATATCACAATTCAATTCTTGATATTCAAGGAGAGGATCAGTTTGGATACATGAAAGGCAGATATATTGGCACTGCTTGTAATATATCGTAGTGATCAACAAAACAACGTGTCGGCCATGCGGTGATCATGCGAGAGCTGAATACTAGCTTTATTCTGATTGGCTAACAATAATATAAACTTGGGGTGCATGATGGTTCATGGCACATATGTTACATCCCCTCTGTTTGCATGGACAAAACATGTATAAACAAAAGTCAATAGTCTTTAGTTGAAGCTCAACATTATAGCAATCAGTCCTTGTCTTAGCACCTGGAAATAAACACAGATCTTGGGCCTGGGCTATTAAACTTTAGTTTAACTATATGACTTAGGGCAATTTATGCTATATATGGTTATGGTTATGAACCATGTACTACAGATCGAGTCTATCAGGCATCTTTACCACTCGACCATATCATGTGGCAATAGGGACTGTCTTTGGCTCAGCTGACTGAGGTTTGGCAGGAGATGGCACAGCAGTCTTAGCTTTGGGAGACTTCCTTGGTGATGGAGCATGTATGGCTGGAGTGGCCTCAGCTGGGCTGGCTTGTTGATTGCTGCTACCACTATCTGGTTCTTCTGTAATACGCTGAGGCACCTCCTGTTTTGTATCTGGCCACCCGGATTGGATCATTAGATACAGTTCATTCAGTTCATGTGCTGTCTTAGACTGAAACTCATTGTACTTTGATTGTGAGACAGACATTCAGTCTATCATGTTGACCATGAACTCCTCAACCTCCTTAAGTGGTTTTTGAGTACTGGCTCGGCTCAATGCATCTGCAATGAATTGCTTCTTTCCTGGAAGATATTGTATCTTTAGATCGTATCCCTTCATTTTAGGAGCATGGTTTGTAGTTGTAATGGGGCTGTGTGAAGTGGCTTGTTGCTTATAGTTACAAGTGGTTGATGGTCAGTCTGGACTGTTATTTCTTTTCCCAGGATGTATTCACAGAACTTTTCTGTAGCGAAAACCACTGCCAGTAGTTCTAGTTCGATTGGAGCCCAGTTTTGTTGAGACGTTGTGAGCTTTCTCGATGCATATGATACTAGCTTTCCATCCTGTATTAGGACTGCTGCAACTGCTTTCTTGCTGGCATTGCACTGTACAACTACTTCTTTAGTGACATCATAGTATGCTAGTACTGGTGCTTGGGTGCAAAGTTGCTTCAGCTTTTCAAATGCAGTTTGTTGTGGCTTGTCCCAATAAAATAGTACATCTTTCCTGGTGAGTTCTCTGAGAGGCTCTTCCACATCAGCTAGCATTGGTAGAAATTTGGTAAGATATTGAACAAAACCAAGGATCCGTCTTACTGCTTCCTTGTTCTCAGGTGGGGGCATTTCCAACACTGCCTGAACTTTGTCTTCACCTGGACCCAGTCCATCACTAGATATTGTGTGGCCGACATTATGACACCAATGACTTCCTGATTTTCAGCTTATCCAGGTTGAGTTTTAGGTTGCATTGTAGAGCCCGTTCAACTACTTGCTTGAGGGTTTTGTCATGTAGCTCCAGTGTCTCTCCCACTATTAGTATATCATCCATGTTGGTGTAAGCATGGTCAATTCCTTCCAGCATTTTCTCCATTGTCCTTTGATATAGCTCAGGGGCACATTTTATCCCAAAAGGAAGGCGAGTCCACCAGTAACATCCAAAAGTCGTCCCGATTTCCACTACATTGCTTACGGTGACCTTGCTCACGGTGACCTTGCTCACAGTGACCTTGCCCACGAGCTGTTTGTCTGTGGTCCTTTTTGCGTTGATTACGGTTGGTGTATTTGGAAATTTTGTTTACAGTTACTTTTGGATCTTCCCCATCAATAACCCTGATACTGTCCTTCGCAGACTCATATGTGCGTCCTATTTCTATGGCGTGATCCAATGTTAGTTTTGCACCTCTTTCCATACGCCGCTGCCGGACCCTGTCATCACTAGATCTACATGCTATGGCATTCCTAACAAGTTTGTCATGATCTCCCACGTCCATGGGGTTCCTTTTTGCTTCCACATGGGTTTTAAATTTATTCATCACACATTCCAGATCGTCTTTCTCTGGCTCCATTTGAGGATCTTCATCTGTGCCCTTGTTGATTTGACCCCATGCGAAAGTTAAGTTCTTTTCTCTACCTTTATCTCCAACAAAGTTCATTAAGTAGCATATCTTCTCAGTATCAGTGCACTTGGACAGAGGACCACCAAAAACAAACTTACAGTGCTCGGCGAATTTCTCCCATTCCTTCTTCAAGTCATAGTGGGCCAAATGTTCATACTTGGCATAGGTACTGATGCTGCTGCCATGATTAGGTTGACTTCTTAGATAAATATGCAGTCAAGAACTAGTTCAATTTCTTTCTATCCCACAACTGACACCATGTAATATATCATAATGATCAACGAAACAACATGGCGGCCATGCGGTGATCATGCGAGAGCTGAATACTAGCTTTATTCTGATTGGCTAATAATAATATAAACTTGGGGTGCGTGATGGTTCATGGCACATATGTTACACTGCTATCCGAAGGGTAGATGATTTAATTTGTCTATTGGATAAACAACAAAGTAAAGGCCTTATTGTTTCGTTGGACTTCTCCAAGGCCTATGACTCAATAAGCTGGTCATTTTTATTCAAAGCCTTGAAGGCGCACAATATAAGTGAAAAATATATCTCTTGGGTAAAGGCGCTCTTGCGGAATTTGGTTAGCACCTTCAGCAATAATGGTCTATCTTCTGCATGGTTTAAGGTGTCCAGAGGGATGAAACAGGGGGACCCTATTTCGGCTCTCCTGTTCACGATTTGTGTTGAAAAACTTGCCCAGCAAATAAGAAATGGTCAAAATATTGAAGGGATTGATGTTGGGGTCAGTTGAAGCTGGTACAATTTGCCGATGATATGACTGTTTCTGTAAAAAATGAATTCAGTATGTATAAAATCCTATGTATGGTGGACAGATTCTATGAAGCCTCAGGACTGAAATTGAACCCTGAAAAGTCGAACGGCTTCAATATTGGAAATTGTAATTTAACAAATAGAGAAGTGATGAAAATAAATTGGGTCAAGAAAATGAAGGTTCTGGGTATTAACCTCATGTATCCTCGAAAAGAAGAAACTCTACTATCTGTGAATTGCAATGAGCTGTTTTGTAAAATGAATCAGGTTATCAGTAGCTGGAAAAAACGAAACCTAACCATAAAGGGTAGAGTTTTAGTATGTAATGTTTTTTTACTGCCTATTTTTCAATATGTAATGGCTTGTGTATCTTTACCTGAATCCACCAAAAAAAAAGATCAAACCATGTTGAACTTTATATATGTAAATGCCCCCATTGTCAAATAAGTGCAGACTTTCTTTCACAAAAATGTGAAAATGGAGGCTTAGGCCTGAGACTTATATATGAAGTAGTAGAAACAAATAGACTTAGGTGGATTCAGAGATTGATACACAAGTCAACCACCATGAATTTAGGGCAATGAGCACCTACACCTTCTTTGCAAGAAGATTGGAAGACATTATACTTGCCAGATATATGCCTAAGAAATGTTTGAATGGTTTTTACAGAGAAATATTTTCTGTGTGGAATAAAAATTATTATCGCATGGTTCCTATGACTCCTGCAGAGATTGCCAAAGAGAGAATTTGGGAGAACAGGTTAATTAAATACAAGGGACAAATGCTTCATTGGGAGAGATGGGAAAGAAAAGGCATTATCTCTGTGGGTGATATAATAAATCTGGTAAGAAATTTCATGTCAGACCTTGAGCTAAGGCGAGGTTATGGTCTAGACACCCTTATGTCACAAAGAAACATGCTGAGAAAAGCAATACCTCCTGCCTGGTTACCAGCGTTGAAAAACAAACCTGAAATTCCTGACCAAGGTGAAATTGTAATTACCATAGGCAGTGAGAATATATATCAATATTTTGGAAGACAACAGTAAAAAGATATACTTTGCGTTAATTTCAAAGAGAAAGCCTGATTTTAAGAAATTGAATAAATGGCAGAATTTATTAAAATTGTCTAAACCAGGAATTTGAGCAAGTTTCTTGGAGGGAGGTCTTTGGTTTATCTTATATTACAACAAAGGAAACCAGATTACAGACTCTACAATATAGAGTGCTGCATCATACCATTACATGTAATGAACATCTCAAAAACATGGGTATAAAAACTTCGCACAACTGCTCCTTCTGTGGGAAAAGAGATAATGTATGTCATTTTATGTTGGAATGTAGAAATACTAACAGATTGTGGAATGAAATATTAAACCTAATGGAGACAGTTGGATATCTTAATGAAGATAATGAAGGTAGAAGGCTTATCACGAGAAAAAATAATGTGATTGAAACAAAAGCCAAAGACATAATGTTTGGTATAGCTCATTGCAATAGAAATACAAAGATCATAAATTGGATAATACTTCAGACGAAAGCTTTTGTTCAGAGACAGAAATTGTTTTATGAAGGGAGGCTGGACTTCAAAGCCCTATTGATGGAATTAAAAAGGAGAATAAGATCAGAAATGTATGTAAATGAGATAACTAAAAAGATAAGCAGGGAGGAGAAACAAAAATGGAAGCAAATACTCTCTGACATAAATGATCAAGCAGAAAATATGTAAAGAAAGCATCTAAATGTCAAGAACAAGACTTAGTGTGTAATAAGCTGATCAATGAGAATACATACATGCGTGTAGTGGATCACTGCCAGGACATCTGGTGAGAGCGGAATTAAACAATAGTCAAATGAACAGACCTCCCTTCGAAAGCAGCAATGTTGCCGATAAAGTTCCTTGATGTATTGTTTTTTCACATGTTTATTATTGTAGAGGCCCAGATGGCAGGAACATGAATAAATGATTTGAAATAAAAAAAAGAATCCAATTCTTGATATCCACAATCTAATTCTTGATATCCACAATCGAATTGATATGTTGTGACCCAGTTTATTGAATTGTGGATATGGAACAAAGTTTGATTCTATATATCTTAAATTTAATTTTGGACATCTGAAATTTAAAATAATCTTTATAAGTATTGTTTTTGATAACTATATCACATATCCAAAATTCAGTTGTTAATATCTAGAATTTGAATTTCAGATATCAAGTATTCTATTCTTGATATCCAAAAATCAATTTTGGATATCCAAAATTCAATTTTGGATATCTGAATTAATATTATTGATATCTTAAAATCAATTTTGGACATCTATAAAAGATTTTTATTATGGATGTCTCTTTTAATTTTGGATATGTCACTTGCAGTTACAGATATCTATAATTCAATTTTAGATATTTGAAATTGAATTGTGGATACCTTAAATTAATTTCTGATATCCACAATTTAGGAATAAATAATACCAATGGCTTCCCATATAAAAGTGCATCGGGATGGCAACGTTAAAATTCCCCAAAGGAAAAAATGAATTAAAAGAAATTAACAATATTTCCAAACACTAAATTTTTCATGTATTTATAGCCAATACATATGAGCATTATTTCAGACAAATGCTATAATCATTTGATGTTTTGAACAATGCTGAGTAAACTCTATTTGACAAAATTATGTTTTTCTCTTTATAAAAGTGGGTTATTTGGGTGGTTTTCTGCCCATAGGGCAGCCATTCTATTCTTTAGCTGTATAAAAGTATATGTCGCATGAAAGGTCTATCTAAGCTGTATCAATTAATATACAAATTTTACGCGATGGGGTTTAACCCCAGAACGGTGGGGGGGGGGGGGGGAGGCGACAGGAGAGGTTTCATAAGTATTCGGTTTGAGTTTATTGGGGTCCGACGTTTCGGGCGCATTTGCCTTTATGACATAAAATTGATTCATATATAATAAACTGGTATCCATGAGGGGTTCAAAATAGCCTGTGTGCTCACTTCGTGAGAACTGACCATATACTAATGGTTGATGTATGGACTACATGCTTACAAGGGCATGAAATCGTACCAAAGAACTTCTAATAGAATATTTATCATTTATTCAATACCATAATTATTTCCCCTGAAAGCCCTATTTGATCAGCATCTTTCAATATAACTTTCACTTATACAATATCAACCCTCATCCATGTATGACCCAAGAAAGCCTAGGAAAGCTTGTGGGCCCGTTTCGTGAGAATTAACCATCCAATGATAAGGCGACTTAGTCATGTCTAGCTATGTCTGATTTTATAATGCACCTTGTATAGCATAGAAACCCATACCACATGTTGTTATTGATGTCATAATTATTGATATGCTATTGATTGTTGTTTATCACACTTTAAGGGATTTTGTGTGCAAAAAGGCCATGCACTATTCTCGATATTATGGGAACGCTGAAAATACCAACCTGCAATAACCATGTCTGAGCGTGCAATAACCAACATGTCTGACCATGCAATATCGGTCTCTGAACATGTCTGACCATGCAATAACCAACAAGTCTGAGCATGCAGACAAGGATAGTTCCCCTGTCTTTGATGCTAGCCTTGCTAAAATTTTATACAATTGGAAAGTTTACCATGCATTAACCTGCTGGACTGGAAATTTTACTATATTCTAAAGAGAAATTGGTAAAATGAGGACTTTACTTGGAAGTTTTTCATGCAATATACACAGCTCTCTTTGAAAGATTGTGGCCCTGACAGTTTGCAACCTGACACTAAGGGATGTGGTTGAATCTCTCACAATGGTCATTTATTTGTAGTCCATAAAACCTTGCTCGCCATGGTCATTTATTGGTAGTCCATAAAATGAACTGGCCTCACATGTTTAAGACCCACCCAGCTTAAGAAAAAAATCTTAATCAATAATTGATATTCAAACATATTTCAATACTCTTGATTCATATAGCTCATGCTTTATGCATCATTTTGCTAGTTTCAGCGTATTTCTGTGACTATTTTAAGTGGAAATATAACTTTTGTTACTGGTGTCACAGTAGGGGAAGCAAAAATTAGGAACAAGCCCCGTTTCCCTGAGAATTAAAGGTTCAATTGATTCAGTAATAGGGGGTCGATATCTACAGGTCCCTGTTCTCGTTTTTAAATGAGTTTAAAGTTATTTCTCTTGATCAATTCGTTAGAATTGATAAAATGTTTTAGTCAGTTTTCCTATTTGTATTTAGGAAATCTTTTCCTTCCAAAACCACTAGATTTCAAGTATTTGGATAAATTAACCCAAAATTCCCTGGGGAGGCTGGGCTTGAAAGGGTTAAACACTGCAGATCAGTAATCTTGGTAGTAGATACCAAATGTTTAGATATTAGATCATACTATATATCTATAATTTGATTTTATTAATCATCATCTCTATGACAATCTGGATGAACACTCACAATGAAAACAAAATGACATTTCTTTTAAACTTCAGTATTTGATTTCTTTCTGTCCATAAAAATGAAACAAAAATCAATGAGCTTTGGTTCTCATTTTTTAAATGCGTACCAAGTTATTCCTCCTTTATTTCTCCAACAACTTTGTCTCAAATATTATGTAAATACATACATAGTGACTTGAGACAGCTGAGAAAATAAAAAAAAAAAGTTATATCTAGCGACTGGGTGACTCATCTTCCTGTGACACATCACATTTCCATGAATGCCAGCAAATCCTTTTCTTCTTCTAAGTTTATTCATTCCCCAGTTCAAGAAATCAGCATATTAGAGAAATGTAATTTATCAAATTTAATATGACGATGACGATACTAACCCAGATATTAAAAAACTGTCAATCACTGTCCATACCCCCCTCCCTATAACACAACCTAATAACCCTCCCTCCCCAACCCACCCCTACATCCTTCACCCCCATCCCCATTTCATTACAATCACCCCCCCCCCCCCCCCCCCACACACACACACACACTGTACAATGAACTTAACTACACTTGAATAGTATAACTCCATGACTCACACACTTCTTTATTGTTAATACTGAGATTGTAAAAAATTCAGGGTGTGGTGGAAGATCGGGAGAGCCTGAGCCACATTAATTACTTGGCACATGCCAACCATCAATCTGAATAAAATTCGTTTAAACATTTTTTTTAAAAATTGACTAACTTTGTTATGTTTTCTTTTTGAAACCGTGGTTTTGCTTCCCCCTCCATGGCACTAGTAATAACCAGTACTTATTACAAAGATTGAAGTCACTACTAAACTCAGCTGTACGAACTGTGTTTAATCTAAATAAAAGAACAAAATGTTGATGAAAAACTGTCACAACTGAACATTTTACCAAACTTTGTTAGAAGAGAAATTCATATCCTAGAAAGTGCGCATCATCTAGCCCAAAAGACTCGAATTTAGATAAAAGAAAACTCCCAACCAAAAGTCATTCACTGAGAAGGAAAACAATAAAAATTCCAATTCCAAAAACCTCTTTATTCCGGAATAGTTTCACTTACGAGTCGAAAATGGCCTGGAATTCATTATCCACTGAAGACCAGGCCCTAGAATCACAAAAACATTTTAGGAAACAAATTGAAAATACATATCGAAACCAATAAGAAAACTAAAGACATATAGAAATTTGATTGTATTTAATTAATTTAATTAATTTAATTAAGCGATCGGGGACATGAATTTCCTCTCAGCTGAAAGCACTATTTGCTTTACATGTATATCCACTGTATAGATTTTTAATTATTAATTTTCTAAAACTCTGAAAATGAACTCGAACGATTATAGTTCTCAAAGTGTATAGACTGAGATTATATAAACTTAGTTATTAGTCTTAGTACTAAAAGGCTAATCGTATCTTACTTTAAAAGGTGCTGTACTGTACCTATATACTAGTGTTGAACCAGAATCGGTATGTATTTCAACAGATTCTGTGTTATTGTATTTAATATTTTTTACTTTGATTATGTACTTTGTATTATGACGTTTGTGTAGTTCCCTATTAGTTGATTTAAACTTAATTTTTCCTTACCAAAGTAAAGGTAACGGCGGGAATACATGGAATTTAATTCCATAAGCTTGTCGACCTTTTTGTCACACTAATTTCATAATGTCTGTATCTTTGGTGATGAGTAAACAATTTTCAAATCAAAATCAAATGAATTTGTTTTCGAAATTCATTTCCCTGTGACACATCACATATAATTATATAATTATGGTGTTTGTTACACCTGGGCCGATGGCCGTGATTGGGACGTGTGATAAACTAAATAAAGTATTGCTGGCTCGATGACCTGATCCATTACACCTCGTGCGGTTATTGGGATTAATGGATGGTCAGCTTCACCAGCAATACTTTATCCAGTAAGTAACTCTTTTCCTATTTTATTTTTGTCTCCTTTCTATAATTATAAAAAGTAATCCAGTGAATCCTTGTGCAAACTCTTTTAGTTTTAGAGAAAGTTTTCTCCCCCAAGCAAGAATAACATTTACAAAAACGGCTATAGTCGTCTATAGCATATAGCAGTCTTGTATCCATTAGATTACGTGAATAGCTGCGGTATTGGTTAAAAAGGCCTTACTAAACTCAATTAATGGTATTTTGGATTTGGAAAATCCTGCAAATCCTGCATAATAACACAGAGGTTCTGTACTATTGAAAAGGGGAACCTCAATAAATTGCCAGTTATATCATTTTGGTCACTGCATGAATACACAGAGAAGGCATAGGAAAACTAAGGTACGCCTTGAAACATAATTATTATATATATGCTAATGGTTGATGTATGGACGGCGTGCTTACCAGGGCATGAAATCGTACCAAAGAACTGCTAGCACAAGTACTTACACAGTACGTATTTACATTCCGGTTAAAGATTACAGTTGAAATGTGAAGGGTTATGTCATAATCAATGATAAAGTGGCTTGTCTGCACCAACGGTACGTTTACTAACAAAATTTAATATACATATGCATGGGTCAGGTCGCCCAGAAATGTACAATTGCTCTCAGAATGACAAATTTAAAACTTTGGTAAATTAACATCACATTGTTATCTGATCTTGTTTCATAGAGTACACCTCAAATTTTAAGTAAATATAAATTATACTACAATAGTCGAAGTGGTTCATGTTTTTTTTCGAGGCGAATTAAAGGGTAAATAAGGGTTTTCAGCTTTAACTGAAAATAAACACAATTCAATTCAATTCAAGACATTTTTTATTCGCATAAGTGGCCACTACAAAAAGGAGGTCCCAGTTTTGAAACCTTGGTTCCAAGTCTTCCTGTGAGTTCCTCAACACATGTGATGATAAAGGCAAAATAAGACACTCCCCTTAAAGGTTTATTTCCCATCTCAATGTTGGTTAAGGTTCAAAAAAGATTTATTTTAAATAAATAAATTGAAAATATTTCCTCTATGCATAATATAGTACTTCAGGCTATAATACATTCGTCTTTCATGTACTAATGAATTATAATAACTTCCACGTTGCTACTTTTACATAAACCCCCTTCCTTCTTATCCCATTATCTAGATAGCCCTCCGCGTCATTTGTTTATGTATATGGTCAGGTGTCCTTGTACGACCTGTTCTTATGTATTATGTCTACTAATAATATGTACATTTCCATTTATATTCTGATTAGTGTCGGAATGTCAATAAAATATAATCAATATAATAATGTGTTCGTCACGAACTTACGTAGTAGGTGAGCTACAAGGACAAATACTGTTAGCGTTGTTTATATATGGCATTAAACTTAAAGGATATACTATTATATATAATGTGTTGGTCAATTTTAGGCTGTCTATTAACAAACTTTTCTAGTCAAATCCATAGTTTAGGGCAAAATGCATTATGATTTACTTTTTAAAATAATTAACTCATGTCTGAATTCTTAACAGCAGACCTTTCTGTGGCACTTTATTATTAGCTCAAAGTCATAATATTATAAATGACTCAAATTACATTCCTATATTGGTCAGATTTTCAGAAAATGTACAATTGGCAGCTCTACACATTTAGTAAATTCTGCTAAATTAAGCTGCAATTTGGTCAATACTAGGTAAATTTTAGTATATTCGGCATTGCATTGATTCTAGCAATCTGTTTGGTTAGGTTGAACTGTATTTTGAACTTTATTTTCGTCTGAAATTTGGGTTATTTGAGAGGATTGGTGAAAGTGAGTTGTACATTTTCTGAAAATCTGACCCATATATGGCACCGCATATTGCTTACTGGTTGTCTGCGAAAATATATGGGCGCGTTCCACTTTGCGCGCTCCTATGATTATACACCCTCAACCTGCTATAATTAAAGGGTTCAGAAACAACATTACTAACCAAGGACAGGATTAAGGTGTCGTGTAATGGAAAGAAAGGCTTATGCAAATAAACCACAAGGACATTCGTTATCCGTGATACCCACAACTTTAATTTACAATGGCTTGTTTAGGATGCATTATGATTTGAAATTAGCATCAGTAAAACGCATATATGACCATGAGTGTGAATTGGGGCATTTTGTTCACTGTCAAGGTACAAACTCATGTCATGAAAGCCGTGAAAAATGGTGTGTAAGCGTAATCTTGGTCTAAGCGATATAATTTAAACATGCTAAGACACAGGTGTTGCAAACCCTATTATTATTAAGTGCATTATATGCATTGAATCTGATATGGGGTTATCTCATATATATATATATAAGGTCTACTTGTAAGTGTTAAACCACTAGTGATTTAGTGGCAAATGGTCATGACAACCGATGCGTTATTTACCCTGTTTACCCCCCAAATTCAATTATTTATGATTTTAAAATGTTCCAATCTAGATGATTAACAACACAAACAAGTAATTATAATTTTGTAACTACATTTCCCTGGTGAAATGTCCATTATAATGTTTTTACTGAAGCTAATTCAAAGTTGGTAAATATGTATCTTGTCTAACATAACAAAGTAATCGCAGTTATTTCATGTCAGTACGGACCATTACATGGGGGAGGAGATTCTTTGGATATCTCTGCTGGCTGAGTTGCTCACGAAAACCATTTCTACTTACAAGTAATGAATCAAGTATACGCTACGATTATAGGATGTCAGAGTAGCCTCATCGCAATTACCTTCTGTATTGTATGATGATATAGCTATATAGGGGGGCTTCATCTTATATACTGGAGCTAGAAGGCACATTTGGCCCCTAATTGCCAAATGCCAAAAATGGAAAATGCCAGGTCGATTTGCCATGTAATAATATCCTATCATCTTTATTCAAAATATAATAAATATGCATATCATTTTAGCCTATTCTCCGAAAGGTAGTCAGTTTGATTAGAGCATTATAATGGCTGCATTCTCCCTCATTATTGTTAATCTTCAAAGACAGCTAAAATGCCTTACTTGTCTGACGTTGTTTTGTGCTTCCCAGACAGCATTAGATGTCAGGCAAACAGAATTCGTGCCCACCTTGTAACTGTGAATGCAGAGCGAATTTAGCAACCAAACCAAATAAATTGCTCTAAAACATAGGAATGCGAAAAACGAATGAAAAATGCTGTCATCTCTCATTTAAAAAAATCACATACTCAAATTCACATCACATAACTTTATATCTTTTATTATCATAATGGTTGGGTATAAAAGACCATGTGGGTGGATCGATCCTCCCACTAGAGGAACCCCTACCCCTCCTCCTAACTATATATGGGTGGATCCTCCCGCTAGAGGAACCCCTACCACCCCTTCTAGCCACACATGGGTGGATCCTCCCTCTAGAGGAACCCCTGCCCCTTCTCCTAGCCATACATTGGTGGTTCACACTCTCCCACTAGGGGAACCCCTACCCCTCCTCCTAGCCATACATGGGTGGATCCTCCCACTAGAGGAACCCCTACCACTCCTCCTAGCCATACATGGGTGGATCCTCCCACTAGAGGAACCCCTACCCCTTCTCCTAGCCATACATGGGTGGTTCACACTCTCCCACTAGGGGAACCCCTACCCCTCCTCCTAGCCATACATGGATGGATCCTCCCTCTAGAGGAACCCCTACCACTCCTCCTAGCCATACATGGGTGGATCCTCCCACTAGAGGAACCCCTACCCCTTCTCCTAGCCATACATGGGTGGTTCACACTCTCCCACTAGGGGAACCCCTACCCCTCCTCCTAGCCATACATGGATGGATCCTCTCTCTAGAGGAACCCCTACCACTCCTCCTAGCCATACATGGGTGGATCCTCCCACTAGAGGAACCCCTACCACTCCTCCTAGCCATACATGGGTGGATCCTCCCACTAGAGGAACCCCTACCACTCCTCCTAGCCATACATGGGTGGATCCTCCCTCTAGAGGAACCCCTACCACTCCTCCTAGCCATACATGGGTGGATCCTCCCTCTAGAGAAACCACTACCCCTCCTCCTAGGCATACATGGGTGGATCCTCCCACTAGAGGAACCCCTACCACTCCTCCTAGCCATACATGGGTGGATCCTCCCACTAGAGGAACCCCTACCCCTTCTCCTAGCCATACATGGGTGGTTCACACTCTCCCACTAGGGGAACCCCTACCCCTCCTCCTAGCCATACATGGATGGATCCTCTCTCTAGAGGAACCCCTACCACTCCTCCTAGCCATACATGGGTGGATCCTCCCACTAGAGGAACCCCTACCACTCCTCCTAGCCATACATGGGTGGATCCTCCCACTAGAGGAACCCCTACCACTCCTCCTAGCCATACATGGGTGGATCCTCCCTCTAGAGGAACCCCTACCACTCCTCCTAGCCATACATGGGTGGATCCTCCCTCTAGAGGAACCACTACCCCTCCTCCTAGCCATACATGGGTGGATCCTCCCACTAGAGGAACCCCTACCCCTCCTCCTAGCCATACATGGGTGGATCCTCCCACTATAGGAACCCCTACCCCTCCTCCTAGCCATACATGGGTGGATCATCCCACTAGACGAACCCCTACCCCTCCTCCTAGCCATACATGGGTGGATCCTCCCACTAGAGGAACCCCTACCACTCCTCTTAGCTGTATATGAGTAGATTCTCCCTCCCCCACTATAGGAACCCCTACCCCTCCTCCTAGCCATATATGGGTGCATCCTCGCTCCCCCACTATAGAGAAAAGCCTACTCCTGCTCCTAGCAGACCTACCAATGCCTCCTCCTAGCCATACATGGGTGGATCACACTCCCCCCCCACCCACTAGAGGAACCACTATCCCTCTTCCTAGCCATACATGGGTGGATCACACTCCCCCCCCCCCCCACTAGAGGAACCCCTATCCCCCTTCCTAGTCATATATGGGTGGATCACACTCCCCCACTACAGGAACCCCTACCACTCCTCCTAGCCATACATAGATGGATCCTCCCTTCCCTACTAGAGGTACCTCTACCCCTTCTCCTAGCCACATATGGGTGGATTTCCCTCTCCCCCACAAAAAGAACCCCCTTCCTAGCCATACATGGGTGGATCCCCCTCCCCCATTAGAGTAACCCCTACCCCTCCGCCTTGCAGACCTACCTATGCATGTACATAGACGGATCCCCCAAAGTGTGCCCTCTCCCTCCCTAGCTATAGTCCTCCGATTCCTCCTCCGAGGGTTGCGAAGGTCTAACTAATGCTAACGAGCTAATTAAAAGTAGGCTAAACGCCAGCAGTTACACTGATATGTGATACACAAGATGTGTACCAATCCTTCGGACGACATCAATACAGATAAATCACGCTGTGGATAAGGGTTTTTGTTGACGGTTAATGGAGCAAAAAGGTGGATATAAAATGATCTATGATAGCCTTTAATGGTATTAAAAGTCGCTTTAGAAATGGAGATACATGTATATTTTGTTCTGCGTGATAAAGAATATCTGCCACAAATAATCCCCACTGCACGGGCCTGAACTAAAACTGGAATCTAAGCTAATCTACTCCCCCCGCCTCCCCCCACCCACACACACACCTGATTTCCCTCTGATGTATACTCAGAAATCGCAGTGTAATTGTGTTATGTTCAATTCAGTGACATCAAACATTACATGGTCACATTATTAAAAGAGTCATTGCGTTTCCCATAATGTGCATTGATGTATCGGCCATGTAAATGAAAACAAGAAATTCTATGTGGAAACGAAGCGCTGACATTTGGGGAACTTTGCGAACATGAATATTAATATACCAAAGATATTTCGGGTGGCATTTTAAATTTTTAAATTAATTACATAAAGTTAAATTAATAGTCATGTTAATATAATTTATATTTTAAGATTTATCTAATTTAAAGACTTAGGGTGAGGGTAGCTGTGAGTTGGTTTAGGGTTGTGCAGGATGGGGTTAAAAGAGTTTATTTTATATTAGGATCTTGGCTTAGAGTACCGACTTAAGTATTTGTCGCCATCACAGTCAGGCTTATTTCATATGATTTACCTTCTCACCTCCCCCATCCCCCCAACCCCCATCTGCCGGGGGGGGGGGGGACTTCTCCCTCGGTTAGTTAGACAAGCCGCATATTTTGTGTTAAGGTTATGACGTCATCCGATGGGCGGAGCCAAGCATTGTGATGCATACAAGCCCTCTCCTACTAGGCTCGCCACTAGCTGTGCTTTCACACAGAGACGCATACATGCCTGCCACCTTGTTGAGTCAGGCGACTGCCCCGAACTCTATATATCTACATCAAAGCTCTCACCGAAACAAGGTTGGAAAGCATATAGCTGTCTACTAATACTGGGATACTCTCTGGCTTAGTACCACCCAATTAAGGTAATTAATTTCTGTTAAATTGATCTAGTTATCCGAAATTTGTAAAGTGTGGACTGCATGCTTGAGTGTGTGTAGGTGTGTGTGTGTGGGGTGGGGGGGGTGGGGTTCCTTACTGTCCTTAACTTTAAGTACTATTGGGACAGGAGGAAGAGAACACTTTTGAATCCTTGGTTCACTAATACATAATACAAGGTACCTTCCTCTTTAAAAATTCCAGGCGCCGATCTTCGAAGCTTAGTACTACAATGCGAGCTCAAAATCGTCATGTAGTAAAAGCTAGTATAAGTACCATATATCAGAGTGTAATTACACAATATTAAAATCAAAAGAAGAACTTGAAAAGTGGACTAGAAAACACATTTTAAAATAGAACTTTCAGTTCCTAACTGCCATACAAATCATGTAATCCCACTTTTTAGAGTGGGGATATTTCTATTAGGACGTATATTATAGTATCTCAGTATCAATTGCTATATATATACCTGTAACGCATTTGTTCCGGTTCACCAAATAAGAGCTTTTCTTGGAAAGTACTTTACAAAGTACTAAAGAAAACGTTTAAGTGTTGAGCGCTTGCCCCTTGGCTAGGCGAGGTGACCACACAACAAGAATTAGTTAACAGTGATCAGTTTACATTTATTTATTTCGGTTCATGCAGAAGATTGAGTTTCCAAGGGAAACGAAGATTGATGTCAGTTAAATGTAAAGTTCGAGAGGGAGGGAAAGTAGGAGGGAGAGGAAGGGGAGACAGAAAACATGAAATCCCTATCCCATATCTGACTGGTCACTCCATGTAATTCTGTTGGTCCCTTTAACATCTTTGCATATATATATGAGGCATCTTACTTCTCAACTTGCCACTTTAATTCACACATGGTCTACCCTTTAATTCACACCTAAACGCCATCCCCTCCCCCTCCCAGCCATTACCAGCATGATTCTGATCCCATCTGCTGATATCAGAATCAACAGATTCTTCACACTGATATCCAGAATGGCAGGAGCCAATATGGTATCAATGATTGGCAGGCATTGCCCAAATCTACTTAGATTGATGTTATCTCATCAATCTAAAAAAACGAAGTAATCTTGACTTAGCTTAAAGAACAATAAAATCGACCTTCGATTGCAGAGGTCTTGATCAGTGACTTATGTTATGTTATATTATATTATGTTATATTATATATATTGTTATAATTAGCTTAGATATAATATTACCATATTACATAATACTATTATACTATTAATGTTTCCAGGTACTAAATGTATGAACGATGATCCTTCAGTCGAGCTTTTCAAATTTTAATGATAATTTTTTTGCATCAATTCTCATTCAGGATTATAGTAGTATACATGTATACATACATGTGTATGCTGGTATATGTAACTATTTCATCATCAAGCATTATTACGTAACAACTTACCAAGAACCGCCGCAGGTGGGTTGCCTTATGCCTTGGCGCCCCTGACACCTGTATGGTGGCTCTATACATATCTGCGTGGTAACAAATCGTGTATTCAGAATCAGTATTTCTTTTAAACTGCACAATAAAAGAAAGGGGGTTGTTCAAAAAGTTAGAATGGCATATTGAATTATATTGCCGGGTATGTTCTTTGGTTCCTCTTTCCGAAAATAAGAGACACGATTTGACAGGATCAACGCCACATGTGGTGGGTTATACCTTGGAGTGATATAATAAGGTGAGGTGAGGTAGAATATAATCCCCTTCATTAATCTATAGCTTTATAAGGCCCTTTATTAATCTATAGCTTTATAACCTGTGATGACGCACACTAATGTGTAAAGGATGGTCTAAAGTACGTGATTCCCATTTTAAAAGTGCAATGTTGGGCCATTAAAATGCATTTATTTAACAAGTTTGATTACATTTGATATAACATAAGCTGTAAAGAAAAATCGGCTTTTCGAAATCAACATACAGTACTGGTATGCAACAAGGATATTTGAGTGACAATGCCAAGAAACTGAACGTGGGAAAGCTGTTAAGAATCCTCTAATTGAAGCATTGGCACTTTGCCCCCACCCCCCTGCTTTCTCACACACACCTCGGGGGGATATTAAGGCCAACCACTAGTATAAACAACATTGCGATGCTTAGACATTGTAATATTTCATAGGTCATTTGAATTCAGGCATTCGTAGACACAACGCAGTCACAACACAGGCGGATACCAACCTCTTAAAGGTAGGATTAATTTCTTTCTCGTCACCTGGATTATCCATAGTCAAGACCTAAGGCAACAAACGTATGTTCCTTATTTGGACAATAGATTACCCGTTATTTGAAATTGTGGAGTTTTGTTATTAACGTGCTACCTACCGTGCCTGGTTGTGTTATTTGCTTCTTTTATATACGATTAAATTAATCATGAATGCCAGCGTTATATAATGCACTAAATCGCACAGGAATTGGTAAACAGAAGAGACCAGGCCTTAATTATAATTCATATAATTCTATGATATCACTATACCATTCATTTCCCACTGGCGCATATGTGCCTATAACTCACACTAAACGGTACAGATTCTCAACTTTGAAAATGATTCTTGGAATGCAATGTTAACCATGCATTTGCTACATATATATACTGTTAACGAATGTGAAGTGAAGAGAGAGAAGAGAGGGAGAGGGTGTGGGGGAGAACAATATGATAGAAAATAGAGCGGTCCGCCCCTGCATCCTCAAAAAAACATCCAGTAACTTTATTTTTTATATTCAATCGTGAAAACTAATTCTATATCTAAATAGATATCTTACATACGGATAATTAACGTTATTGTAAAAGTGCCTCATGCTCTAATAGCATATAGATATGAACTATTATAGATGAATCTATTCGTCAAGTTCAGCCTATAGACTCTAGAGAGGGGAGAAAGAGGTAAGAGAGGAGAGACAGAGGAGGGAGAGAGAGACGAGCGGGGGAGCAAAAGGATGATGGTTAGACAGAAAGCAGAAAGGAAGAGAAAAGGGAATCTGATGGATCTAAGAATATGATGAGGGGAGGCGATGATAGAGTGGACAGAAAACTCTGGGAGGGGGGGGGGGGGGTCTCAGTATATCTCACTTTTATCCATTGCCATAGTTTTTAATTTAGATTTTATTTACTCTAGAGATGCAAGGCAGAAAAAAATAAAATGGGGACTTTTTAAAGCGGTGGCTTTCTGAATAGCATATTTTTTGGTACACCCTTTGATTAGTTGGCAGGGAGAATCATGTATAACACTCAGTGAAGATCCTCCCAGTCAAACGTAACACCCTTGCACTGTACCGAGCGTTTCTAGATCACTGTAACGATTTTCTGCATGGTATATAATATCTATGCATTTGGACGCTCACCGTAAAACGTATCTCAAAGCGAATAGTATCCCGTTCTCAATTATGCAGTCACCCACGCCAGAGTGAATAACCTCCACCAGCATCTTAGACTTAGACCCCACATCCACTGAGCCGATTATCTTGACCGGGGGCAGTCATAATGGGGACGGTCAGGCCAGTGGAGGTGTGAGAAATATGAAGACGTACGTAGCTGATAGAACGATCGAGTCCCATCGAGTTGGGACAAATCCAATGGTCAGGGAATATCCGAAATATTTATTTAAAATCTACTTGGCTCAGCCATTTTTCCTTGCTTATAGATAGGAATTTCTACTGTAGGAAAATTAGCACCGTCCCTAAAAGTTCCTTACGAACAGCTTAGCAAGGAAAAGTATAGCTAAGGAAGGACAACAGGTAACCCCCCTGAATAAGGCACATATACGCCGAAACGCGTAGGGTTACCCTAATTAAAAATAACCCCTACTAAACTCAATTGTATTACTTACTTGAGTTTGTTTACCTCCTTTCGGATTAAGGAAAGAGAAGTATAAGTTAGGATTCTTTTTATGCAACGGACCCCTGGCCATTTTCCACCTGTCAGCTGACTGCCGCCCGTCAGAAAATCGACTCGGTATAGACACGGTTCAGTGCTTTCCCCACTCCATGCCCTTTTATATCCCTGGCATCCTTTCATAATAAGACTTCCCTGTTTTGTGACCGGTTTACATAATGTGTTTGTAACTTTTGTTGCAACTTATTTTCCTAATTGTTATGTGCACGCGCTTGGACTTTACGAATCTCATTTTGACGAATTTTCATTTTCATTTGACTAAGACCGCCTTTTGAAAAAAAAACTAGTCATCTATCACGTACTCCTCTAAAGTCAGCATACCTTCAGGAGATTTTTATCAAATGAAGAGAAACCGGAATAACTAGCAAATTATTGATCATTATGATTTGCTGCATCTGGGGCAAACTAGTTGTTGTTGCCCTAGCTGTTATAAGGAGTGGCTGTCAGAGGGAAACCCTAGCTATGTATTAAAGTAATGTTTAGCTTGGGGAGCTCGTGATTACTTTAAGTTCAATTTATGCAGCATAATGTGAAGAATAAATTCAAGACAATTCCCATTTTCTTGTAGACTTGTATTTCGGTAGTTCTTAGTACAGCATCTGGGCAGGAAATGTCTGCCTACCCTTAGGTCAATCCAGCTTTTATATTCTGCCTAGCCTAACAGGCTCATAGGTGTGGCATTTATAATTACAGTGGTCTATCAACAGGCTAGTACACATGATTTCATAAGATTATACAAGCATAACAAATATGGCTACCACTAAACATGAATAAACAAGCATGTCCCACCTATGCCCCTCTGTTAAAGCCTATAGCTTTGTAGTTGTCCCTACCATTGGCCATACCCTAAAAGGTGTGAATGCTACCTGGGCACAGGCTGGACCCAAATTAAAGATTATCACATGTCAGTTTGAAACAGTAACATAATTAAATAGGAGTGTAATAGCCCATTAAATGAATCTAGAAAAGCCTAGGAATTATCATGAAAAATAAAACCTTATCTTTAACATATGTATACAATTGGCCATACACAGGACAGGGTCTATTTTTTTTCAGTCCATCTTTTGAACAATTTTGGGCTATAATTGCTCACTGAAGCGAGGTATCAGATGGCTATATGATGTCCTTAGTGAACTATAATTGCCCTGGGATGACATTTTCCTTGCCAATACACGTTGTCTACTGGTTAGAGAGATTTGAAATCGTCCCCAAATTGACTAAATAGACTTATGGCGTCGACCTCCATTGCGAATTATACTGGTAATAAAATTGATAGTAAATTTCGTATGCTTATCTTGGTAGTGCATTACTCACATCTTGAATTTCATAGAGGATCCCCTAAGTTAGCCTGCAGATGGTTCTGTGTATATTGTGCTTTACTAATCACTAATAAGTTCATGGAAAAATGTGATTGTAATATATTGGCCCATAAAATAAGATTTTAGATATAAGACACCAGTATAATTATATGCAATCTGCTCGAAATGTCCGCTCACCATCAAGTATTCCGAATTGCACATACTGTAGAAGGAATTCTGTTTTCTATAAGTGTCCATAAACAAGGCCAAGTATATGTACCCATAAGTAGAACATACCTGTAGGAAGGTTGCGGTGGCCCACTTACGTAACGCTTCTATGTATCGATCCTGCATAACTAACTTTAAATAGAAAAACCCTTCTATTTGGAGTAGGTCGTGCCTAATTGGTTGGAATAATATATCACTACAAATAGCGAAAACTGTGTTTAGAAACATATGCTCCTAATATGGTTTTGGGAAAACGTTTGCCTCGCTCGTTAATTGCTGAATTTCAAATTCATCCATATTGCCCCCGTTGCATAACAATCGGCGAGCTCAAAATTAACACTGAAAACGCTACTCGCAGATTGTTATGCAACGGGGGCATTGACTTCATTGCAGCAGCATCGCCAACCAAATGACACCAATCGTATCGTTTTAAATTTAAATAAAGAAATTACTACGTCAATAAAAGTAAAGGAAATTTATTCTGACTCTAATGTAAAAGTTTCAATTTTAAGTGCAGATGCCAGATATAAATTTAGCATGCACACTATTCGAAATACCCGAAGTATTGCATTCTATCAAATAGCACTGTCACGTTCCTTTGTTAAAAGAATATTATTTTAAATATATATGCAGTAAATTGTTTAATTCAATGTCACAACTGGGGGCTTCTGCTATACAATATTGAGGGCATTGCGCGGGGAAATACAATGCACAGTTCTTGACACGTTTGGCATCAGAAACGGAGGCATAACAAGTCACTGTGCATCTTTTGTTGAACCCTGCCCTGCCACGAGTGGCAACATTCCAATAATACCCATTCTATTTCTAAGCGGAATCCTGTTTTTGTGTTGTACTGAATACATACGCTTCCCCGAGTACCATTCTTGTATGCATTCATTGAACTCCCGGGGGGGGGGGGGGGGCACTGAGAACCAAAGTGGGTTCCCATGCTTGTTCCCCAACTAAAAAAACAGCCCCTTTTCAAGGACTTTTCCCTCAAATTAGTACCCCTTTTCTATTAAAACGAGGAGATTTTACCTGGCTAGGAGGACCCCATTTTTTAAAAATCAAGGAGTATATATCAGGGATATATATGAAAACCAATAATCGATTCCTCAAAAGGTGAATTTTCATTGATGGTTTATGGTCTGTCTTATACTTAAATTTGATTGCAACGTCTAAGGATAGCATTCCTTGACCAAGATCGAGAGATTGAATAAAGGTTAATCGAAGTATAAACAAACTTCCTGGAAAGTGCCTCCAGGCCCGAGTGCAGTATAGCTCCACACCCCAAAGACATCCTCAGAAAGCTATGTGACTAGGCTTTAATCAATTAATTTTAATGTGCTTATTGTAACAAACATTAATCAAAGGCAGGGATGTGGGGTGGCCTACGATGAGTTGAATGTCTTAGTGATGTATCAAACCAAAGGTGTTCAGGGTAAGGCCTACTATTTCACAGATACTGCACCTTCTCCTGCCACAGCACAAATATCTGCTGATTTCTTTGTTCAGTTTTCTCAGAACTATGTGATAAAAGATTATCCAGCTGTTTCCGATTTCCCATCACCCAAGAACATATTTTGCTTATGAGCAATAAGTATTCATTTTCAAGGAGAGACCTGAAAAAGTACCCCTTTTTATTTTCAAGGTCTTTGATTGTACCTGAAAAAAACAACCCTTTCTCCTTTAAATTGGGAACGAGCATGGGAACCCACTTTGGTACTGAGTGCCCCCCCCCCCGGATTGAACTGTTTGCCTCTTTCATATTACAACCTCAATATAGCAGTTCGTATATATACAGGTATATATAGGGACAGAAGTAGATTACATAACCGCAGATGAAGTGTCTGCCGGAGATTTAATTAAATGCGCTCTTTTCTATTTTATTGAGAAAAGTACATAAAAATGATATCGACTGCTGCATTCCTGGCATAACACTTGGACATAATATTATCAGACACGAATAGTCTAATGCACTTGACAAATGAGGGTCAGACAACTTCAAATATACCTAAACGAGCCCATAAATAGAACATACCTGCAGGAGGGTTGGTTGTATACATTGGGGCGGAGGAAGTTTAATACCAATGTGGGTGTCTGAATTGTAGGTCCAAACAACGAGAGTACGTTTAAGGCGGGTCCATGAAGGCAATGCTTTGTGTAGATTAACTGTAGACCCTTATAATTACCCAGATGATTTAGTACACATTGAGCTTAATTGGGCTAATCACAAGTAATAGTGATCAATGAATCATGAGAATAATTTCATAACAAAAATGCGGTTTGTAACATATTGACCAATTTTGATCTTTTGATATAAGACATAGTTTAAGTATGCAATCTACTCGAAATATCCGGACACCATCAAATATTCCTTATACATTATAATTGTAGAAGGAATTCTAATTTATATAAGTGTCGATAAACTAGGACATAAGACTTGATTTCAATATGCAGTCTATCCAATATAATTGACTGCTCTGGACAAGCGTGTTTTCCCCCATTCCTCATTCACCTTAGCTTGTGCTAATGTAGTGTAAAAATACCCTGCCCACACACAGCTTATTTGACCCCCGATTGCCCCCCGATGTTGGTCTCCCAATGAATCCTACGACTTCATTTCAAAACCTGGTTTATGTTTTTGAAATAACATAAACCAGGATTGGAAATGAAACCCTAGGATTCATCGGGAGACCCAAATCGGGGGGCAATCGGGAGGCAAATCGGCTGTGTGTGGGCAGGGTTTAATCCTCAGGACGCTATATGCATATTTGGTATGCAGTCATACATATTTTAGCTCTAGCTATGGCCACTGGATTGAATATATTTAGATCTACATGTGGAAAACCTATCAACCACTTAAATACATTAGATGAGAATAAAGAATATCACATTTATAAAATAATATGACCCGATAGTTTGGGTATAATGGCGGAATTCCAGATGGAAAAAAAAGAGCGTCGAACTTTAACTCCATTAGAGAATCAAAATCGGACAAATTGTCTTATAAATATGATTAAAATCCTGTTACAAATTGACTTTAATTAAATACAATTATAGTTATAATTATAGATATATATCCTCTTTTCTATTTACAATATAGCCTTTATACAACTACATGTAAGTTTGTGTGTTAGCTGTAGCTCAAAGTTTGAGTCATGGTGACCTCAACAAATCCCATGAAAACAGTCGATGATGAACATGGCATTATCTTGCCTGAATTTCAAAAACAAAGGCGACTTATGTTATTTTATTGTGGCTTTTCCTCAACATTAAGTAAGCCCGGGACTGAGAGGGAATAAATTGTCACCCCGACGGAATCCAAAAACCTGTAGGCTTGACCTAATGTTGTTTTCCGAACGCTTGATATTTCTCGGATTTTTATTTTATTATTCGGAAATTCTCCGTGTCCTTTAATGATTTATCAAGGAGCCCTAATACAAATATCGGAGGTGTCGGCCGGTTCTTGATATTTTCAGAGTCGTGATTTACTGTAAACGAGGAAGTTTATTGCACAGACGACATCTAAGTCGTCTGTCATTTCATTGAGTATGCAACCTAATTTACCAGAACGAAGTCTTGGCCAAATATTTTTTTATCGTTGTTCCAAATCATCAGTCATTCTGGCGGAACGACCTGCTTATATTGTGCTCGCTTACGAAATATCTTACACTATAAGTAAATAAGCGGTTGTTTCTATTTGGGGATTCCTTTTTACATTCTACGGTATTTTTTAAAAAAAAAATTCGTGAATGTTAGTGAATTGGGTACCATTCTGTCAATCATCCTGAGTAGCAAGTTCATGTGATACATTTTGAGGTGTTGGTTGAGGATTGGTGTGAGGAGTGTGGACACTTATCTGGGAGGATATCTGGATGCCCATCTCTGTGTGATGTAATTCACGCCAACACTACTAACTTTGCACTTATGCAAGGACTGCTTGATTGACAACCTTCTACCATCTCTGCAGTAAATCCCTGAAGGCCAGTGTGACATCCTATTGGTTGACATTTGTTGTATTCTATTGGCTATCTTGGTTTGATTGACAAGTTGCCACTTAAGGCCACTGTATAGGTTTTGAGAGGAACCCATTTAGAGAGGACCACCCATGACTGAATCTGAGTGATCTACACCTACTACACCCTTTGGGATTTCTGGGTTTCAAGTCCTGGAGACAGACAAGCTCGGAATTGCAAAGACTAAAAGACAATTGTGTATTATTAGATTACAATATGTTCTTTGATGTCTTATGTCTAATTCCCTTGCATTGTACTTTCATGTTTATCCAACTGCCTTTGTAAACAGGGAGCGTGCAACTTTCCTAGTTGTTAATAAACTGAATTTTACTTCCACTCCTGTGTTCTTCTAAAACCCCGCGCACACAGGGCCGATTTAAAAAATGGCCCGATTTGGGGTGTACCGACCAATCGGGACTGAAATCCTAGGAGCTGTTTGCATAAAATCGGGCCTATTTTTTGGCCCACACAGAGCCGATTTCAGTCCCGACTTCTCCCCAAACTGAAATCGGCTGTACTTGGCCCACACATACCCAATTTGAAGCCCGATTTGGCTCCCAAACTGTCCCAGAATTTCATTTTGAAATCGGGGATCATTTTTAGTCTGCCATGGATTCTGAACATTTAGATAAAATCATACCTTCCTTCATTCTTTCATTCACTGTGTCATTACAAATTATGCGATTCCTTTCATTTTTGTTTTATTATGAAGAAAACAGATTTCTCTTCCAAGAAATGTATACTTTTCTATACATATCTCCATTATTTAAAATCTGGTGGTATCTCAAAATTAAAATGTCGGCCCATGCAGAGGGAGAATTGAGCTGTATAAAAGTGAAAAAATTGTTTTGATAGTCCAGGAATTAGTGAAGTTATAGTCTTTCAAAGTCACCTGCCTATTTACTTCAAACAGTTTTGGACAAATCGGGAGGTTTGCCCCGATGATTCATTATATTGGATCGTCGGGAGAGCACTCCTGATTAGTCGGGAAGGCCCCCCGATTTCATCAATTCTCCAATTCTGTAAAATGAAATCCTATGTCCTGAAATCGGGTCTGGAATCCTGAAATCGGGTCTGAAATCGGCAATGTGTGGGTGGAAATTTGCCAAATCGGGCCATAAAAAGTAAACCGATTAGTCCCCCGACTAATCCTAGATTCGCCTGACTAATCAACTCATCCCCGATTTCAAAATGAAATCCTGGGACTCATCGGGAGCCCAAATCGGGCCCCAAATCGGCCCTGTGTGCGCGGGGTTTAATACAGACATTCGAGGCATTTCAGATTACAGTACGTCTGATATTCATAATCTAGCCATTGCGCACAAATAGTTGACCGTAGAATTCGTTTCCTTTGGAAACGCACAATATATACATTAACTTAAACTGATTATAAAGTTAAACAGAAAAATAGTTCATTAAATGATTGATTAACTTAATAAACTTATAACTTGTTCGAATTGCGATTTGTAGTATACTGTGGCTGTGTGCTTATTGGGTGGTGTGGGTGTGGGGATGTGAGTGTGTGTGGGGGGGGGAGGTAATTATGTGGATTAAATGCCCTGTGTGAATTTTGTTTATGCGAATATAATATTGTTCCTAATGCATACAACAATCTTAGGAAAATCGATGATGAAGGTTTGTAATGGTATAATAAAGGTTTGTAATGTATGGGGGTTTGTGGTATATTACTGATTGATTTTTTTCTTTTCTTTTTTTTGGGGGGTGGGTGGGGGCGGGGGGGGGTATCAAGGATTGTTAATAGATTTGGGAAGTAGAACAAACGGTAGAACTTGAGTCGGTGATCCATAGGTTCCACCAGTGATATAAACCAATATGGATGATATTATGAATCCATATATAGAAGTAAAATTATCCTAATGTAGACCTGCATGAGGAGATGATTATAAAAGTCAAGAAAAATATAGCAATATGAATTATTAGATTAATTTGGAAAGGTTCCAAAGTATGACTATGTATGTTTCACACAACTAAACAGAATTGTAACTTGACAACACCATTGCTGTACCGTACAACGCTGTGGTTAAAAAGGATATATACTAATGCATATGAACTAGATTTATGTTAAGGCATAGACTAGCAACAAGTCCCTCAGCCCAACTCAATTAGCGGACACAGCAAAGGCTTCACTGATGCTTAGGCGATCGCTGTAGTGACTTTAATATGATAGTTTTAATTGTTTTTCAGAGTTGTGTTTATGAAACAAAAAAGATCAAAGACTTATACAAGTCTAGTTAAGGCATGAAAATCTAAAAATCCACTGTGCGTAGTTTCTTACTACGATTTATTAAAAGGTTTGGCCAATAAAAATGTCTTAAAGAAATTCACCTTACACGTGAGCGGTCATGTCTATCAAGAAAGTTTTTCCCCAGTTACTGAGAATATTTAGGGTCAGAGACTCAAAAGAATGCGTAATTATCTCTTACCGCTTCCCAAATGACACGTTTAGAGAGTCTCGGAGTTATCAAGCTTTAAATGGGAAGGGCCCGTAACGTGTCCTTAATATGGGGTATTGAAATATTTGAACTTATTTTTCTCCCAGAAACATTTTTTCTCAGATAGATTATAATAATGCAATAAATAATGATAATTCGTTTCACCTACTTTTAACAAATTCAAAGAATACATAAATCACGTCAGTTCTTTGAAACGGTATGGTTTTTTTCCCCGAAGAAGATGAACACTCCACCTAAAAAGGCATGGTCGATTGTCGTCAACCCTGTACACTCAAACTATACTTTAACCCAGCAGAGAACACATAACCAGGTGTAGTTCCATTTCTGTAATGGGGGGGGGGGGCAGAAGTTAGGTCCTTATTTAAAAAATATGTTACGTCCTTCGGAAAGAGATAATAATAAGTAATAATCCCTGTATGCAAAAATAAAGCATTTAAAAATATATTACATCGTCCAACTCGCATGGAAATTTGATTAATTTTTAAACAATTTTCGCTCGATATTTTGGCATAGAGATGTAGCTAAGTGAGAGTTGACCGCCTCGCCTTCTCAGAGGGAAACAACTGGTGCATGGATTCTTGAAATTTCAACGGTATGGAATATATGGCACAAACACGTGCTATGCCAATGCCATGGTCTGATGATCATCTCCCCTAAGCCATAGGCGCAGCTTGCGTACAAGTATGTAAACCAAATGGCAAAAGCAGCAGCAAAAGTGTTTTTATCGGTACAGTTGAAGGTTTCAATTTTTAATCTATCACCACAAGCATTTGTATTCCTTGCTCTGTGAATTTGATAAGTTGGGCTTCGCTGAATACTCTATGGATATTCATTGCTTTTACATTTTTAGTGGAACTCCCACAATTGCTTTTTCACTTTCAGTGGAATTCCGCGTATATCACTTTATTGCCGGTAAACATCAACGTCATCAATGTCAATAATCTTATGAATTCCGTCCATATCGTGACTGTGATACCATGAAAATTAACCTCAAACATGTATTGCCCGTGTAATTGAATATGTTATATTTCCTACGACTTCGAAATAAGTGTACATCAACCTAATAGGCCGTAATTTTATATGATATATAATTAATTCTATTTCTCATCATACATGCAAATATAAATTGCAGAGGTACAGGATGTTCCTTTCAACATCCGATGTTGGTCTTCCAAGGTATCTTTAACTAACATTCATTCTTTCAGTAATACACTTAATGCATAAATTGATACTTTTACATACAATTTTTGTGGATAAATCCATATAATGTAATGTAATGTAATATGTAATACTAAACGAATGAATGTTTAAAAAAAGTTGTCTGTAATTTGTCTATTATTGTTGGCATGTTCACATTTAATATCCAATAACTGAAGATTTTACTGTATTTAGACAATAGCTCAGGTTAGGACGAAAAACGGTAGAAAGATCGAGACTACACTGTACTATTACCTGAATTAAGAATTTGAAAAAAGAAATGTATACATTTAAAATCGAGGATCATAAGATCTATGGGCCTATGTAACAGTAACCAAATAAGTTCACCCTGTAACCTTAGAGTAAGGCTGTATATATAGCTCCTCTTGCAATTTCAATTATATTAGACTTTTCCCTGATCTCTTTTTATTTATATAGATTCACAAACAAATAATACCTATACATAAACTTCTCATAATTCCACAATTGAATTCGTTGAAATAATGCTATATGATGTACAATAACTTCGCCAGAGTCTGATCATATGTTCACATAACTGTATCTCTATAATTATATCCGACACACCAAATTTATTAGAACCTATCACCACTGTGTGTTTTGCGACATCTTTTTTCGAAATAGCTTTTCGTATGGAAGGGCCTTCCCACACAGGATGTAGGTAGATATATATAAGAAAATCAGACGCTTTGCAGAGAAGATGACCTTAATAGGAAGGGAGTTGTTTTTGCTGAATTTGGAGGACGAATAAATAACAATAAATGGAGCGTGAACGTTAACTAGTGCCTCAAATACATGTACGTAGGCCTACACTCTAGCTACTAAAAGGCTCTTTGGTCGTGGGAAAAGGATGTATCTTCATAGTGGGGTCAGGATTCACACTGTCGCAGTCATGAACATAGATTTACTGCATGGTATATTCAACGAGCATCTAGAATTCTATACCAGATCTTTGGTCCCATGTACCAAAGACTATAAATCAATAGGTTATGTATGTATACACCATACTTTTTTTGTTTTTGGAACATCTTTATTAAAACATTTCCTGCCATCTCGGCCTCTACATTTCTAAGACATCAACATAATTAAGAAATTTATTATCAACTTTTATGCGAATACTCCTACAAAGGGTGGAGATTACTTAATGGTAATCAAGATATTAGTACACAGGTTTATGGCTTCCTCACCAACATAATGAAATCATAGGCGTTCAATCGACTCCTTCAGCCTTGTAGGCTTGATATTTCAGAGAAGTCATCTCTAAGTCTTCTCCATGGAAGATCTTTCCTCTTCTTAATGGGGTTAATTTGTATCGATCGTATAGTAATATTCAACCTACTTTTCAACTCATTAATGAGATGGACAAATATCAATTCATTATTATAAAACAACTTTTGCCTATGAATAAAGGACTTAGTGTGTATTATTAACCACTTGCTAGCCGTTTCTACGGTTTGCAACATGTGCGTGTGTAAAACAAGGAAGCTATATATATGAACAAACTGGATACACGGATACACTTTTAATTTAAGAATTTGTTCTTGTTTATTGGGAAAACATTGTGGGCATTGGGTCAAATTTTCCCTGTACAGTACGTCTACGCACAGCACCAGATTGCGAGATTATATAGGCCTACATAGTCATGAAAGCGATTCTTTTAAAGATCACCTCGGCGTCATAATATTTATGCCCTCAAGAGCTATATACTGGGATTGGGTTTCATTTGTAGTCGGTTTATTTGCGCCTAAATTGAGAAGTCCGCCAAAGTCCGCCAAAGTTGCCGCAGTAATTGTCTGTAAATAAAAATACGCGAATTTAAGAATTCGCGAGTGGCGTTGAAGTGAGACATGTTCCTATTAATGCATGCATATCATAACTACATTGTATAATGTAGCCTACTTGATTTTCACTACAGTATACTTTCAAAGGGCAGCATGAGAATTAGACTTGATGAAGTCAAATTCCATGATCAGGCTTAGCCTTGGGTTTATACCAAACAGTGCAACAGCAGCCCTTCAATTTTGATCATTAATTAACAAAATACGCAAGGGTCGACCCCAAGTATCTACCATTAACTATACGGCCCCCTATCCCCCTATATTCTAGCCGGGGAGTTGTTTGGTTCTTTCTACCCTGTGGCAAATATTACTATAACCTAGTTTATCATAAAAGCTCGCTTTCTGAGAATGTGTTCAATAGTTTTATTTCACATGGTCCTAATTAGCCTATGGTTGTAAAGCACGCCTCGTTCCACTACCCCCCCCCCCCCCCCCGCCCACACACACACACACACACACACACACACACACACGAAGATGTTTTCTTACATGTCAGAGGCAATTGAATAATCAACATGTTGACCAATAGGTAATACTTAGTTACAGTTTCTTATTATTCCAGATCCGAGGGCACGAAGCAGACCTAAAGCTACGATTTCGGGGAGCGAAATTAAGGTGGAAGAATATCTAGACTGTAACTCTACATAAATAGTCGAGAAAAAGAGTCATGGCGTCGTTAGATCCTCAGGTCGAGGAATTCTTCAGGAACATGACCCTTCAGCTATCAAAAGCTGAGGACAGAGTAAAACACATGGCAAGCAACTCAGATATGTTCTTTCTGATCGTCAATGGAATCATTGTGTATTGTAAGTTTTCTTAATCTTTCTCTTGACAAAGTCCATTATTGCTATTATACCGCGTCTCAGCGGATCACACTTTATACCACTTATTATGTACACTAGACAGATGTTGCACCTGTAGGAACCTGTTTCATATTACTTAAAAAGTTCTATACCAATTTTTAATTGCTTTGGTATGAATTTTCTACCGTAGGAATAATTAACACATAGCATTGCATTCCTCCCCTAACCGTTCTTTTAAGCAAAGAAAAGTAGCTAAACAAGTGAAATTTTAATTAAGTATTTGTTATAAAATAGGCACAATGTAAATCTATTTCGCTAAACGATGGAAGTTTCATTACCCTTGTAATGACGAATGAATACCAATTGTTTAAATGAACATACATTCTATATACATGACTGGATTTATTTTCCATGGAATTGCAGCATGTTTAGAAAGTAATAGTGTCTCAAATTCTCAGATTTTGTATACAATGTTTATGTTTTAGTCATGCAGTGTGGATTCGCCTTCCTTGAGTGTGGTTCTGTAAGGTCGAAGAATGCAACAAACATTTTGCTGAAGAATATCCTCGATTCGTGTAAGTTGTTTTAAAACTATGTGTGAAGCTACATGTGGACGTTGGGGATGTGGGGTGCATGGCCGGCTGGTCTAAAGTGCTGAATCCAATCAGTGGCACGCATGTGGTTGGTTCAAACAACGAGATTATATGTTGAATATAATCTCGGGCTTGTCTATACAGTTTCTCCTCCTCACCCAGTTTTCCATTGAGGTGATCTAGTCCTGCATGGTAAGACATGTACAAAATATTTTTTTAAAAAAAGGCGTCTCTTTAAATAATACGCCTTTGTCTTCCAATACGTCCAAATCCCTCTAAAATCCCATGACAACTTTCGACTCATTCAGTTTAAACAGTATGTATTACCTCTGGTTGAAAATAAGGCATGTCTAGGACCTGTCTGCATGCGCGTCATAACAGATTCACATGCCAAAGTTAATGTGATGTGTCACAGAAAAATAAGTTATATAAGTTGAAATAAATGAATTTTGAGATACCATCATATTATTTAAAAGGATGAGATTAGGTGGATTCCAACGATGTTAACATTTTAGGAAATCTCAAAAGTATTTCTATTATATTAATTTTTATGTCTGATTTTGTTTATGTTTGAAAAAAAGTTGAAAATCAATTGTGTGTCTCATATCTGTGTAACACATCACAAATGTGCTTTCTTGAGCTCATTTTAAATGAATTCATATAAAAACGACTTAATCAATACATATATACATGTTATTTTGTAAGATCGACCATAATATTATTCCCTCTTGTCCTCATCAAATTAACCCCATTTACCGATTTCATATGGGGAACGGCGCGACATTTTAAATGCAACCTCTCTTTATTCTATCTTCAAGTCATAGGTGCCATGGCCTACTGGATATTCGGCTACGCGTTTGCGTATGGCTCAGTTAGTAATCCATTCATTGGTCATTCCAACTTTGCCCTTGACCAATTGGACAGCGGACTATACGCTACATGGTTCTTCCAGTTTGTCTTCGCAGCCACAGCAGCTACCATCGTTTCTGGTGCTCTGGCTGAGAGGTGCGACTTCGCTGCATACCTTATTTACAGCGTCCTTATCACTGGTGAATATAACTTAAGTTGAAACTCATTAATTTCACTAAAGTTGAATTTAATTAATAATTCGTTGCAACCACTCTTAGTTCATTTAAAAAAAGAATCAATTAAATATATATGGTCATATAAATTCTAAAAAAGTTGTAAATACCGGTACATGCTTGGGGGCTCGGTACAACCGCGTATCTTAGTTGTTGACGGTATGCATAGAGTTACCTTGCCCTTATTTATAACCACTTTTTTCTCTTTTAAGTGGGGCCGAGTCTCTATATCCAAGAAAGACTTAGGTTACACATTTGGTAACACTGGAAATAAAACGTTTTCTCTTTCAGGATTCGTCTACCCAGTTGTGACGCATTGGGCCTGGGATGCAAACGGTTGGTTGGTTATGGGTTTCCAGTTCGAACACGACAATGCTACAATGTCTGTGGGATACCAGGTTAGCATGACATTATTGCTTATCTTTTTTTGTGGTAAGTTGATTTGAAACGCCCACGGATGGTCCCTTTAAGTTAATCAGCAACGATTGACCAAGGTGATTATTATCATGCAAATTATCTGGAATAAAATCACAGACACTTGGTCGTACAGACTCAGTCCCATTCCTGTTATATTTTAGTTTTCTCGCCCTGTCATATTACAATAGATAATATCCTTTCAATAAGATCGGTATCCACATGTCAAAGGTATCAATAAATATGTCTCGACTACAGCCACCTTCTACCTAGGCTCAGATATTACTCTAAGACCTAGGTCAGTAACCAATCATGTACACTATCTAGAGTAACATATCTATTGCAACCCCAGAAAGGTGAATGCAACTTTATTTTTAAACATCTGAAAAGAGTATGTATGTATCTTATTTTTTTAAAACGGCATACGGTCTAGGCTCAGTGCCTCTTATATTAGATATGAATGGTATGTCAGTGATTGGACGATTACTTCGCTAATGGCTTTCCTGGCCCTGGATAGACGTCCTAATGGGACTCTAATGCCATTTAGCGGTTTCGGGCGAGAGGCTTTCCCTCAGTTTGGAGGGGCTCTCTCAACTCTGAGCCCAGACTGGCATAATTATGACAACCACATTGTATTCATATTGTTTTCTTATTAGGACTTTGCTGGTAGTGGAGTTGTACATCTGCTTGGAGGAATGAGTGCCCTGGTCGGAGCGGCGATCCTGGGCCCACGACAAGGCCGATTTGTTGATGGAAAGGCTAAAGTAATTCCTGGACATTCAGTCCCTGTGAGTTCTTTTGATTAATTATAGGAGCATAATCTACATATTTATGTGGTTAGAAAGTGTTATTAAGGTCATGAAACATATAGAACTCCTTATTAAAGTCGTAAAATCGTGCTGTTGATAATTTGAATAAACAATAAATCAAAAAAAAAGACTTCCATATAGTGCCACAGTCAGCCAATCACAAGATGTGAAATACCACCCCGGTCAATTCCTGTTAAATTAAATAGAAATACCGCTAAATTCTATTTTTCTTTCAGTCAAGATCTTTTCTTTTGTGATTGACTTATTATAACCTTGCATTTCCAACAATTTAACATAAAATATCACTACGATTGGTGCTGGCTTGAGAATATTAATACGCTATGTGTTATATAATTATATAAACTGTATTACTTCATATAGCTTGCTGCCTTGGGAGGTTTCATTCTGTTCTTCGGATTCTTCTCCTTCAACGGTGGTTCTCAGTTGACGATTTCAGCAGAGGGCGATGGGCCAGCTGTTGCCCTAGCTGTTGTAAACACAATCATCTCGGGGGCCTTTTCAGGAATTACTTCCATGATAGCTTATAGAGTTATCTTCTTCGTCACTCAAAAACAACCAAAGTGGTCCCTCATCATCACAGTCAATGGAGGCCTTGCTGGAATGGTGAGGAAAGCTATGAAATTCAGAGAAAACAAATCTTATCATTCTGCCCTAAACGTAAACTACTCCATTAGTTTCGCAAATAAACGCAAAATATACTTATCATTTCATTTTGACTCATCAACAATTGTGTACTTTGCAGGTAGCAATATGTGCTGGGTGCAACAAATTTGAGCCTTGGGCTGCATGTGTGGTTGGTACTGTGGCCGGATTGAACTACCTTTTCTGGAGCTGGGCTGTACAAGCTATGAGAGTCGATGATCCACTTGACGCCGTTGCTGGTAAGAAATAAAACTGATGATTGAAATATCATTATTTGTTTGATATCTTCACAGGCCTTGAATTTCAAAATTACCGATTGATTGGCTATGGAATAGAATAAGAAAAGGGTAATTGTTTTGCTGAATCAGTATAGGTATTTAAACTTTTTTTAAAATGAGACAAGAATTTAAATATCTGCTTTGTTTCATTTTTTTTTTTTTTTTTTTTTTTTCTCTCTGCTTTGTTTCATGTCAGTCAGACATAGAAGCCCCTTGTATAATGCCAGTTGATGAAAATATTTTATTTTTGATATTCGCAATATGTGATTATTTTCTAGTCCATGCTGGAAGTGGTTTGTGGGGAGTGATGTCTGTTCCTCTATTTGCAAAAGCAACGGGACTCGTGTATGGAGTGCACAAGGCTTCTCTTATGGTAAGGGCCAGGTTCATTATAAATATTTCCACTGTTCTAGAAACTAAAGAAAACTAAAGAAAATCAAGTTTATTACATGTCGTCATGTTGTGCTTCCTCTTTTCAGGCCTTTGCTTGGAATTTAGTGGGAGCACTGGCCATCACCGCTTGGGCACTTTCCACTTGTGCAATAATGTTTGGCTTGTTAAGACTATTTAAGATATTCCGTATCGACCCTGAAATAGAAAAGAAAGGTAAGTTCTGACACTTAAAGTTGCAATTTTATTTTCCTGCCATATACGCTTGTAAAACTATTGAAAGTACTGCATTTATACTGCTTAATCCCTGCCTTTATCTTCGAAGAAATAAATTAATATATATGTGAATTTGTTGGGAATTATATTTGAAATTGTCATTAATCGTTCCTAGGTTTGGACATGCCTAAACATGGAGAGCCTGCCTATCCAGTTCTTTCTTATGGCGATGGCTGGACCTTGAACCCAGAAGAAGCAGCCACTGGTGATTAATTTTATTATTAAAATGGGGTGGTATACTTATGTATATAGACATATGTTATACAGGGTGAAATTGTAAACACGGTATGAGGTGGGCTATTATAATGTCACCCACGTAACCCCCTGTAAAACCCTTACAACTTCATAATACCACGTGCTGAGTGACTTAGTAGAAAGTCGTATGTAATCTTGTAAAGCGTTAGCTTTTTCACTGTCAAAATGTGGAGAAAAGATATATAATACCGACAAAGGTGCTCCTCCGTCACTTTTCCCCACTTTATCTCCACCCTTTCCCGAAATCTGTCCTTCATGTCTCAGTGCTTGCCATAGTGAAAAGTTTCCAGCAGGTTTACATTTCAGTCCTACGTCCAATACCAAGGACATTTGGGAGAGGGGGTTCCCCTAAAAACCCATTACGATGCTATGACAGGTTTATCTGACCCTTATCTTCAGTCCCCTCCATGGTCAGAGTTACATACCCCTCCACCCAAGTCACATTTCATATATTCCCTTTGATGAGGAAGTAAAAAATATTGTTTTGGTTTAGAGTGTGGCATGGAAAAGTCATTACGATAACCTCCATGGCCACAACCCCCATAAATTGTAAGTTGAGACACTGACTCTGAGCGTCTGTCTCACTCAGCTTGAGGACCGTCCTTGGTATTGACCGTCCCACTGATTTGAATGAACTGGAACTTTATTCCTTTCGAATCTCCCAAGGTAATTGATAGGCCTATAATATGACAGGTGATGTCCCATGTGGGCAAGCCAAGATCCAGCCCATATCTGATTAAGGTAATTGATATATGACAGGTGATGTCCCATATGGTGTAGGTGTTCTTTCAACTTTTTTAATTGTATGATGTACTAAAATAAGTCCTCAACAGAAGTATTCTACTGATCATAACAATAATTTTCGTCTTGGTTTCATAACTCTGTGATGCTTAGAACCGAAGATACATTTTTATAGTTTTTAATGTAAGGCTGCTTGAACCCAGTGTACTCTCAACTTGAACCCTCCTCCTGTACCCCTGCTAGGTGCAAATAGTGCCCTCTCATGTCGTAGAGAAAGATGTGACCACCACCACTCAGAGACCACACCCACCATCTTATATGGTGTCTGACCACATGTATCCCCCAATTCAACATCTGGACGTAATCAAGCACATTCCAGAACCAGGCTCTCTCTCTCTAATCATAAAATTGACTTCTTTAAGAGAACCCATTATGATTTCGATCACAAAAGTAAATCATAAAATATCACTATTTCTTTGTATACCAAAATAATTTATTTTCGGTAGTGACACCAAGTCTCTCCCTCCTCTCTCTCTCCCTCTCTTTCTCTCACTCTCACTCACACTCTCACCCTCTCACTTTCACTCTCACTCTCTCTCTCACTTCTCACTCCCCTCCTCTCTCCCTATCCCCTCCTCGCTCAGCATGGAATATCTATCGACCAACTTTTTTTTCAACCAACTTTTTTTCCAACCAACTTTTTTCTATACCAACTTTTCTTCCGACCAACTTTTTTCTAGACCAACTTTTGTTTTGACCATAAGAGGAAAGAGATGGGTGAAAGGGATAAAGTTAATTAACCTTACAACTCCATCCAGCTAAGATCTTTATCCTTAAGAATGACAAATGGTATTACATTATTTGTCAAATCAATAAATTGAAAAAATATCCCCCTCCACCACTGTATAAACACTCCACCTATTTAAGGCCACAAGCAAAATGATATATGCATGAATGAAATCAAAATATAACTTAATGTAATTGTACTTAGTTTTATGACCACATTTATCTCAGTCAAGTAATCAAGTAATACTTTATTTGCACTGGTCAAATCAATAAGCCCCCCCCCCCCCCAAAAAAAAAAAGGTGTTTCTGATTTACCCGACCCCCCCCCCCGACCCCCTACATAGAAAAACATTCCCCTACCTCAAAAAAGAATAACCATACATTAGTTTTATTTCATTTTTTGGGCCTAAATTGAAAAAATATCCCTCTTCACCACTGTATAAAAAACCCACCTATTAGCTAACGCTTGTGTTGGTATACTCCAACACTCCCCTCATCCTCATTCCTTTAAGATAAGATAAGATACTACTTTATTTATCGGAATTCACAGAGTACACAATAAAACAGACAATGCAAATAAAACCAACAAAACTGACAAAACAGGTAGGCAGATATCTAGATAGAATCCAGCTCTCCCAGCCGCTACCATAACTCAGTACACAGTATATACATTTTGAGACAAATCGATCAACTTATATGCAATTCAATAGGTGTTGAGGTATTGTGATACATATACATATACATATACATATACCCAAAATAAGTGTACGAGTACAATAATGAACACAGTAACATTCAGGAAAAAACAGTAAAATACAACCAAACACAGTCCAGTACTTCATATTTGGGTATTTCCACAGAGGATATACTGCCCATTAGGTGGGTACAACCTTATTTTGGTGAGGAAGCGATTTATTCAGATGTTATTTTAAATTAGTATACTCCAACTTTTTTATTTTGTTCCAGGTAGTGCCTAAATTCTTTCTTGTATAAAACTCTTATAGATGTATGTGTTTTATTTATTAAAGATTAAATTTCATTTTCAAGAAAAATAGCGATCTCTATACCTTTATCCTTCCAATATCATTTATGTGTGTGCACCTTGAAATTGATTTAATGTTTTGACCATCCATGCAGATAACCAAAATGGACACTCGCAGCTCATCGAAACAGGACTCCCATACAGTATCAATGAGCTGCCTGAAGAATATCGACCAAAGACCGAGCCGGAGGAGAAATACCAAGAGAACCATACAAGTCCAGCAGACGAACCTATAGCCAGCGTGAAGTTTTGATTGCTGTAACTAATTTTAACGGCTGCGAGTTATATATTTCTACTGGTTAAAATTAAGGCGTTTCCAAAATGTTTTGGAAAGTATGCTGAGCCCAGTTCAAGCCACATGTTAAAATAATATTATTGGATTCTACTCATTTAAAGCACATACTTGCATACTTGCAATGGTCAGTGCCATCATTGTATAAATTCCCATTTCCATTGCCACGGACACCTGCCCAACCAAAGTGCTGTAGTTATGGTATTTGTCGTGCGGGGCATTACATCACATGCACACCTCAGCCGGTGGACATTGGGGTTTGTAAACTCAGTTACAGATCTGGAACCTACTATTGTGTGAATGTACTGTCATTGTCAGCGCATACGTATATACTTTACTCTCCAAGAATATACTCTGAGATAAAACAGGAGCACTTGACAAATCTCCTGCGAAGAACGTGCCCTGATTGTGTCTAAATGACGACATAAAAGTATACAACAACAACAACACCTGTGACACACCCGCATAGTGTTTCTCACTAGCGCTAGCAATGTATGTGTTGAGTTACGTGTATTTTACTTATGTGCAGTTACACGTGTATATGCATTATATTTTATAATGCATCACGTTTGCCATTGATATTACATACCCACATGTCTCACAGATGATACAAATGGCCAGTTTATTCATCAGTCCCTGCATGCGTGTGCTTCACAAGTTCTTGTACATCCATTTGTCTGTATGTCATTGTAGCGTTGACCAAAAAGAATAATTGAAATTTTGTATTTTTGAATTTGAAGTCCATGCATGATTTACAGTTGTATTTGAATTTGTATAACCAAGCTTCGCCCCTCATTCTATAGATGTTGGTCGATTTTTTCCTTGCATGTACTGAACACTATTTATAAATGAAGTACCATATAAAATACGGTGGTTTTGTAGTATATGGAAATTTTGAATTTACAGTTTCAGTCTTTACCAACAGCTCTTTGTGATATAAATAAAATAGGCACATGCAATAAAAAAAATATATACCGTACAACGTCATTCTGTTTGAAATGCATTTATTTTTCAATATTTGAATAAATACATCCGTTTTATCATCATCTTGTTTTAATGGAATTTTTAAACTAATTCTGTTTCTTATGTGATGTGGACTCATATCTCCCTGCAGGGTGCGCTGTACATACAACCCATTCATGTGCCTATTCACGCGTACGTAGTAAAACGTTATACTATTATAGGGTTGATGTTTCGGCTACCTGCAGGATACAATTGGGTAAACGTTTGGTTTTGGAATGTCATTCCAAATACTTAGTTTTCTTTTATTTCTTGTTCTCTGCACGATCTTGATGACATTATGATTTGAAAATGTGTACATAAATATCCATTGCTGGCTAATGGGACAGATGATGATTATGTATATTTGTAAAAGCTATATTCATGTTGCTTAGGATGTAAAATTGTGTGTACCGGTATTGATATAAAATGTTATTTTACTCAAAAACATTTCACTTCTGCCAAAAAATAGAAACATAAAAGAATTCAGTAAAGAGAAGGCAGGTCGATATACAAGTATAATAATAGCCTACTACTGAATAAAAATCTTGATTAAAAATGATATTTATCTGTCTTTTCATTTATATTTTGTTTTATATTAGTTGGTGTTAGAAATAAGGTGATTGAAACGAAAAGGAGGGAGTATATCAGCGTGGTTGTAAATAATATGGAATATGTGCGGTGAAAAAAGCTCTACAGTGTATAGGGGCCTGGACAAATGGTTAAATCATCTTGCATAATATATTGGTATAATATTCTCTTATAAAATCTTTATATGCAAAATGTCACCCATGTTTCTTTGAGATATTGTTTATATCACTGAGGCGAATTTGGCAGTACGATTCTTGGAATTTAAGGTTACTGAAAGCTATAAGGTATGGAGTCGAATGATAAATACTATTAATAAAATTTAATATTGAATAAAAAGGTTATGTATTTCGTAAAGCGATTTCTGAATATTACAATTGAGAGATAGACCGTCCAGCGAAAGGTAAATTGCAGTGTTTGGTTTGACTTTGCCAGGGAAATGAATAAACGATGAATAAACGCCTGGGCTACTACATTCAGACCCCTTTTGAAAAAGGCTTCTATAGGGTATGAAGAACCCGGCTTGGTTTTATGTCAATTTTACCTGGAATACAGGAGTTCTCTTTTTCAGATGTAATAGTTTGCTGATTTGTCATTATGCTTGTGCATAGATAAGTTGAAATGGTGACAATGACTGACATAGAGATCGTATTTCTTATATCTGAAAGAAATCGTCCTCCATTGCTGGAATTTATACTCGCCGGAACTAAGAGAAACATTATTATTTTTTTTAAAGATTTTATTCAGCTTCCTGCCGTCGTAGAGAAACATTATTAATTATTTGCACAAACCCAGACATGTAAACAAGACCCAACTTATATTTCTATGACATTGAACCCAACCCAACCCATTCGCATGGTATCTATTTGAGAGAGTACGGACGTGTTAAGCGCGGGAAAGTCTATCCGCAGCGGATAACGGCGATAGGGCTACCACCTGGTGACTGCCTGCTCAATCAAAATTGGGGAAATCCTTAATATGACGTCATGTGGGGGGTCCCCCTCCTCATGGAAAGTAACTTCAAAAATATCTGAGTGCAATGAATGTCTAGATGACAAGATCATCCAAATCGAGTGGTATGTATTAGTTAATCCAGAAGGAGAAATTACCTTTTATCTTATTTATTAATGAAGATGTTGATTGTACTCATGCATACTGTTAAATAATTGTTGGACAACATACGGTAGGCTATAGTATAGATACTTATTTACTTCATCTTCAACTCTTTGAACTGAAAACAGTGAAGTGAAGCTCTGCCACTGGACTAGGTGTAGCTAGCCGCCCGGGCTAGCCGCCTGCTTATAGTTGGCCTGATCCCTATACTATACTATATATAGTCTATAGACGGTAAACCTCCCTAGTGTCGGAACAATCTACGCAGGTCTACGCAGAGGCAGAATTGGGATGACTAGCCTTCCCTAGCCTTGGGATATGTGTGTCTGGTACATTTTAAATTTTAGGTTTATTGTTGCTTATATCAGCTTATATTCTAGACTGAGTATCCATCTCCACTGCCCCAGGTAGAATATTAAAAATTGCGCATGCGTTATAGCATTAATTGATTTAAGGATTAACCAGTGTCAGTGATATGATTGTGGTCACTGTAGCATGTAACCTTGTGTAATAATTACCAATTAAAAATTCTGAATAAATACAAATTCTGAAATATAACAGCCGCTACAGTGCCCTGTAATATAATAAGTATAGGCCTATGTATACTACATGTGTCAGTAATTAGAATTATGACAATTTAAATTAGAATTAAAGGTATCAGGGACCGAATTGCCACGTCATATTACGTAACATTTACATAATTAGAATTAAGAATTAAGGTTGAAAAGTGAGGTAGGCCTACTGTAAACAATAATTGCGTGTATAGTCGCAACGCTGCGCGGTTAACGCGCGCTGGCCTGTCGCGCTGCCCAGACTCCCGCGCGGCAAAAGTATGATGGCTGCCGTGGTGAGTGCAGTTGGTGCCGCAACGTCAGAGCCCTTGTTGTTTAACTTTAATGGTCGCGCGCGAGGCCTTCTGCCCATAGAGATGAATACAAATAAATACTAATGTCTGATATGACTTGTTGGTCATATTACTTACATACCCTTGCATAATAAGGTGTATTATTATCTTTCATAATAAGGTGTATTATTATGCAATGTCACGGACCCGTTAATAAAATAATGAAACATGGACATGAGACGGGCATCGTATAATACAGTTTAGCTGGAGAATAGTTATTCTACCGAGCTATAAATCACGCGTTTAGCCCTGAAACAGTATATGCAAAGACACATAAGAACATGCAGAAAAGGTCGCAGGGCCATACAAATACATGATACTAATAGCAGACCATAACAATGGCATATTGGAGAACGTACGTAATTATAACGAATCCTCGAAAAGTGCACAACTTAATGAGAGGATTCCATATTTCGCACCAATGCAGGAGGTAGCTCATGACGTGACTTCGCTCTCAATATAGTCCCATACGTATAGGTAGCAATATGCAATTAAAAGAAAATCATAGGATATATGAGTTCACACAAATTATCGAAACTTGCAAGGAAAATACCATATCGCTTCAGCTCAGGTTTCTTTTTGTATGAGCAGTACAGACGTGAGGCCAAACTCAAACAACGAAGTGAATTATAATGGTCTCATACCCCCCCCCCCCCTCTAATCTAAGCGCCCCCCCCCCCCCCCCCCCGCGCGCCTAAAAAATAAAGATAAGCGTGTCTCCGATTTATCTAATTGAAAACTCAGTTCCTGGTCAGGAAAACCTGTTTTCCCGCGTTTATTAGCTTTCTTTTAAAAAAAAAAAAAAAAACGCCCAAAAACCAGGCATGGTAAAGAAAAATTAGGTAGGGGGGTGGGGGTTTAAATAGGAAACATACCTATTTTTTTTTGCCTAATATACCGTACCAGTATACTTAATTCCCTTATATCAATGAGTATATATAGTGACTCATTGCGTGTACATGTATACTATCAACACCACTCGCACCAGTCAGGTCAAGCATGAGGTGAGTAATGCTTAATAATATACACTGTTACGTGAACAAGCAAACTCGTTATATAACACATGCCAATACTTGCATGGTACCAATATTGGTGAATCAGTGTGATGTGGGTCTCCAGAACCCAGACGTTGTGACTAATTTTTTAATACATCCAGGTTCCTTGTCGGGTCCAGATAACACTAATACATTATGGTGACATTAAAATAGCTGAACATATTCACTATAATGGAATCTTGGGCAACCTGTGCTCACACTCCCTCCAATCGCAGTCACTGGTGTACGTCGTCCAGTTGCTAGTATTGTTGTGAGCAGTGAAGAGTGATCGAGGGCAAATTTACGCACGCTCGTACATATATTACGGTTATTTACCGATTTAATATATATAGCCCTTTGGCTGTTATAATCATTGTCTGATTTTTATTTGCAGCGATTTCTTATTTAGATGAGCGGCAAAAATGCAAGGAGCCGTGTCCAGGGAGGTTGGTCCAAAGCCGGTCTAAGACCTAAATCCCGTTCCTCGTCAACTAATGAAGTTTCAGCTTCAAATGTTGGAGGGGCTCATGGTCAGAAACTTGACAGTAAAGCTTTGGTGTACCAAGACCCTAAAACGGTAATTATTATAAAGTACAAAATGTATCATGAGTAAGAGACAAGTTCATTAGCCTTCCATCAATTCATGTTTTTATCAACAGGGTCATTCTTCGTCCCCTTTTCATATTAATGCATAGTTTTAGCAGAAAACTAAACAAATACATTTACCTATATATGTTGGAATACATTTTTGTTTTACTCTTCCTCGATCGTTTTAATAAACCAGGCGATTAATAAACACGGCACATTAGGACATTGATCGCTGCTTTATTTGCAATACGTACGCCATATCTGTAGTTAAACACGGCATTGGTCTAATACGTACTATGCTAGTCTGTATATGTAAGAACATCCATTATTTTATTTGCCTGAGATGATATTTTTATTTCTTTTAGATCAAAATGCCTGCAAAGAAACCATATAATTTCTCCTGGATGGTTCCCGGTCTGTTGGCCGGGTCGGGCTTACCTAGGCATCCTGCCGAAGTGCAATACATTCTAGATGAGGGAATTAACATCCTTGTATCTCTTACCGAATGGAAGCCATCTTTACATTTAGCTCCGGGTAGGTATATATTATACTAGCAAAGTGCTCGTCCTCCGGACGGTCACCCTCTTCCTCTCACTGTCTCTCCCCTCCTCTCTCACTGCCTCTCCTCCTTTTCAGCCCCTGCTTCTCCCCTCTCTTGCTCCCTGTCCCTACTCACCTTCTCCTCTCCCCTGCCCTGCCCTATTCCCTCTCCCCCTCTTCTCGCTCTATCCTCTTGTCCCTCACCCTATCCGATTTCCACCACCATGTCCCTTTTTTTATTCTCTCCTTCCCTCTCCCTTCCTCTCCTTCCCGTCTTTCTCTCTCCCTCCCCCTGTTCTCTCTATCGTATTCTCCATCTCCCTATCTGATTTCTCCCACCCTGTCCCTCTGCTTCTTCACTCTCTCCCTTTCCCTCTGATCTTTCTCCCATCACCTCCCTCTCTCTTTTTCCTCGCTCTCCCCCTTCCCTGCCTGATCATTCTCCCTCGCTTTCCTGTTACCAGGGACTCTCACAGGATGCTGTGCTATGGAACCCCACATTGCTGAGCCTGGTGGGACTTTAAGGCATGACCTCAATCTTTCCCAGGCTATAAATAGAGTGTAAAGATCCTGATTAAAAAAGTCCTCAGAATCACATTTTCACTCCAGATAACTTCACAAACCAGGGTCAGAAATTTCACAAACCACAAATCCAGACAGGGTTAACGGACCTGTAAAGACCAAAAAACAGATGGGGAGATCACAGATTCCCAGAACATGCGTGACAAAAAATCCTTCTAGAGCTTTATATATTAGATGTTAGTACGGTGATCGAGTGATATGCGATATGTGATATGTTTTCCTACGATTCAAAACTGTAATTTTAACCTGCATACTTCAATATATTAATGTAATCGATGAGCAAGTCCCATATGTATACAGGATACATTCTGAATGTAAAAGTTGATGAATAAAGTCCGTTCCCTCAGTGACTAGGAACAATATAATTACTCTAAATAATCACACTCTTATTGATTCTACGACTTCACAGGTTTGGACCATGTACATTTCCCTGTGACGGAATTTGAACCGCCTTCATTAAAGCAAGCTGCTGATTTTGTGGCGGTCGTTGAACAGGCATTAAAAGTGCAAAAGGTTAGTTTATCTAAGCGTGATAACATTTTATATTTTTCTCTTTAGTTCAATTGAGCTCATGAGTAGGATCAAATTAAGCCAGAGGCTTCATGTATGCAGTAATAATGATCCGTGTTTGAAACTGCAATAAAGGTCCTACCTGAGTTTTGTTTTCATACACCACACCGTGTAGAGGTAACAGGTATTTTTAATTTTGTTTACAATAATATTTATAACACATTTCTTTTATCAACGTTTATAAGTTGGGCCAAGTTTTATCGGATTTCATTCTGAAGATTAATTTTAGTCTGACCTTGGAGAGGAAATGTAGCCCCCCCCCCACCCCCCCACACACACCCTGTTTATGAAGGAACCTCCCACCCCCAACAAAACAACAACAATATTAAGGGGTTGGGTTCTTATAATGTGGTACAAAGTAACCCTAGTTAACGGTATTTGGAGACAATCATTCTCCTAGATTTCTATTTTGTTTTTAACTTCAATGTTGCCTATAATGCTTTTACGCTACTTTTATGTCATCACAGAAAGTGGCTGTCCATTGTCACTGGGGGCGTGGACGTACAGGGTGCATGCTCGCATGTTACTTGGTGAAGTCTGAGAGTATGGGAGCTGATGAGGCAATCGATAAAACTCGTCGACTGAGGCCGCATTCTGTGGAGACTTACGAACAAGAAATACTGGTGCATAATTACCACAAAATTTTACATCCGGATAGATAACTGCTCTGACATTTTAAGGAAATGTCCTCGGGCTGATATATTTATATTGTATAAGATTGTCATTTTGAAGAATGCCCATGTCTTTAGCAATCTAGTCCTCTATAGCTGTTGAAGCCCATGCATCCTAGTCATGAATTACATGTAGTTTATACGATATATCGCTAAGGGCTCTTTATAGTTATTCGTATTTATTTATTTAATGATGTGGTGCAGTTACGTTTTTCCATGTGCAACTATGGTCTGAAGTTATTTAAATTCGTAGGGATGTTTTTCTGGTGCTATTTTATCGGAAGATATTTCTTTTTACAAATATTAGACTACTCTTTCTAGTTCTAGTATTGCCTTGAACACGTAGGGTACGTGTGCAAGTTTATTTATGTTAAATGCATGGCAAGTATTAATTTGTATAAAGTATCCCTTGAAGTAAGGTTGTGTTTTCATAATGTGCAACATATATATATTTGCGACGATGATCGATAATTTTCACAATTAAGATATGTATGTCGCAACCTAAGAAGGTATACCATACATAAATTAGTTAAAATGAATAATGTATGGATTGTACGGTATGATCTGAAGCTATGGAACAAGTATGTTCATCTAGGATCTGGAACTTTGTGTCTCAGGTTAGCGTTGTATTTGTAAGGTGGAGTTGTTTCAGTTAAATATATTGGTAAATCATATGCTTATCCTGAAATCTGTTGTGAGGATTTTTTTTTATCAAACCACAAAAATAATTCGGAAATTATAGCAAGAAGAGCATAATATCGCGTATGATGGGAGCTATATTCTCTGAGTATGGCCGAAAACAACAAGGTTGTACGTAGGCCGAGTTGTTTTTGGGCCATATGAGGAGAATATATAGGCCACCAAAGACGCGATACTGTGCTATTCTTGCTTTTATTCCATGATTCTTACCTTAAAACAACTTTATTTGCATTAATTTCATCAAACTGTGTTGTCCGCATAGCCTCGAACGGTTGTGACGTCACTGTACAATACACAGAGTTTATACTATACACCTTGTGAGCAGCAAGTATATCGATTATATTGTACGTTCACGGCCAAATCGTGGAATAAAAACCGAAGAATTGAACACAATCTTAAATTATGATGTTGATAACCTATATAATTGCTATCAAAGCGAAATAAGTTTACATGTGATATATGTGTTGGAATGTAATTGGTTGCGAACGATTGACCTATCATAAATATACGATTAAAGATGTTATTGTCACGAATTTTATCAGGCTACTGACATTATTTGATTGATTTCGTAATTCTGAGTCGAAATTATAAACAATACATACTCCATTTATATCAGATAACTATTTCCTTTATTGTATTATTAGATGTATGAATGGCGCGACGAAAAGAGTTTATTCTGCACAAACAATACAATTGAATAGTTTTTCTCTTAACTTTTATATAAACTTGATGGGGAATCCGAATAAAAACAAATATTTATTTCTCAATATTCGCCTGGTGGATTTTGTATATATAACTGCATGGTTTATACTTACCGAATTAATCTCACCTCCCCTAAAATAGACATGCCACGCCCACACCATGACCCAGCGGCAGGTATACTACCCCGTATACTACTACCCCCGGCTACTACCCTTAAATAGGTGCTGCCCTCTATGCATGTATCTCAAACTGTCTCGTTCCTTACATTATTCCCTCGTTCAGATATTTCATTAGATCCTTGTATGCATACACATTATGCCGTATGTCTATAGTTGGGGTAAAGGGTCAGGGAAGAGGGGGAATTTAGGGTCATGTGTCACTTTAGACCTGCGTCACCAAGTGCCGAAGTTGCCTGTTCAGCAGGGAATAATAATTTGGTATGATGGCGCCTGAATTAGAAAGAGATATTACTACACTTGATGAGACCCACATCTTCTAGTATTAAATATATAGCAGTGCTTTCTGAGAATCCTTAAAGCAGTTAACGCTAGTATACTTAACGAGAAAAATAAGCTTACCTTGTTTCCCTAGGGGATTTTAATAGTAAACCCTCCTGTTTTTGAGAACTACTTTATTAGGTCATGTCTGCGCGCACGTGTCTTCTTACGGAAGTGTTTCACGGCGCTTGTGCGCTGAACTCAAGGGTAAGATTCTTATTATTCCCACAATTTCGTCATATTTTGCCTTATATGTTGATGTTTCATTAGTAAGTGGACCAGTTTCTGCATCAGAGAACATTCTAGATGAGCCGTACCTGAAACTGATTCCGTGATTAAGCCATGAGTGGGGAATAGATAGAGGTTTGTCCCGCTCACGAAGCAAGTCCAAGTTGTGCCTTGTTGTGGTGTAAAATATATTCGTCCCGACTCTTTATACTATTATTATGGCTAGTCTTATATTATAAGATTTAATCTGACATTTACATTATTATTAAAGAAACATCAGAATCTGATGAAACTCTTTGCGAAGCAGGTCTTCTGCGCTTCCCGAAAAGAAGAAAACAACGTTATATCGCGTTTAAAGTAGTTATACATGAAATAATACTAGCAGGACTCATGATATGACCATTTTCTCATCGTTTTTTCTAGAGTCGTTATGTTACTGTCCTTTCCAGATTGTGTAGTTTTGTAGATTTTTTAGCCGTGTAGCCTATAGGTAGGTCTGCGACAGGCGTAGGCCTAGGCAATGTACAGGTCGTTGGCCTCCAAAATATATGAAACGTGCTCTAGTAAAAGACCACCAAGAAGGAAATCCGAAAGGCAGCCCTGTTTCGCTGCATTTTTGTTATGTATTGATTTTGTTATACTGACCACATAATGAATTAATGAGTAAATATTCCTTAAATATAATAGAGATTGATAAGTGTGTATAGAAGGTGCTCTGGTACAAGACCACCAACAAGGAATGGCCGCCATGTTTCACTGCATCTTGTTATGTACTGATGTTTTTTAGGCTGACAATATGAATGATGAATGAATTAATGAGTAAATATTCCTTAAATATTTTAGAGATTGGAAATGTCATTGTGTCAGGGACAAAGTGAATACCGAATTCCCTAGGAAAGAGTATCTGGAAACTTGAATTAAGGATTGTAAATGTAAACCAAATCAAAAGGTACTAGGATCGTAAATGTAGATCACTCAATATCTAAGCCAAAAACTTTGTGTTCATTAGAACTCTGGTAAACTACAAATGACAGCTATCGAAGACGATGATGTATCTTAGGTTATATTATTTAGCGCAGGATGGAAGATCTACCATGTAGAATCTATAAATTGCCCCTTTTCCTGAATCTAGTTTAACTTCGGAATAAAAATTCTATATATACATGTATATAATTCAATAACCCATTGAAATGAAAGTCGGAGTTAAGATATTTTTCATGGACTAAGTAATATGACTATCGGAAATCAAACTATAATTATTATAGATTTAATATTTTGTAAAAAAAATAATTCTTTTTTCAGCAATGGCCAGCGCGGGTGTCCACGTGGGCATGCGCCGTATGCATCCAGGAATGAGTGCCACATCGACTCCTCGAGCATCTTCCAGCATGGGCAGTGCACGGTCGCATCGAGCCACGTCCTTCCTCTCACAGATATCAGGCCAGGAGCAAGAGGTAGACCTCGTGATCCTTGACCACTGTTATGCGAAGCCCTGGTCAGCCCACCCCGATGCCTCAAATGCAAAGCCTCTCCGCATGCTTTTCATGAACAAGTACCAGTCTCCCCATGCTGCCACTACAGTGTAAGCAAGCCAAGTTTCTTTTGATTTGATCAAATGTTTTATTAGAACTGATATATGAGTAGTACTTCTCAGCTATTAGCAGGTTTTCGTTAGTATCCCAAGCTTACAGATATACTTACCAGTTGGTCAAAACGTTTCGAAGGTACATTATTTCCTTAAAAACTATATGTAAAGAAAAAAATTAGTCATAGTAATTTCCTATTTAAAAGGTTAAAAGATTACTGTCATCCATTCGGTCCAATACCTACCCTGCTATAATTATAATTATCTAGTGAATATTTAACTGTGCAGGGATTTTGGTTAAATCATTTTTATTCAGGTTCGAGCTTAACTACATCAATATTAATCCATTTAATTTAAACAACAGCTCATCGGGTCACCTGACGGTGGTCTTCCCCCGATCCATGAGCCGGTTGGAGATAAAGGCATTTAGTTTAATGACATTTAGTTTCTTGTTATAATGAAGAAACATTTTTTTCTCGGTATAGTTCCTTTCTTCACAGATTTGTGGCACGTTTCTGTTTCTCTTATCCAGACCTACTGCCGAGATAGATGTGGTTGGACTCCCCTGCCCATCCATTGCACCATTTGATGCAGTAAAAGCGAAATCGGTGATGAATGAATGCGAGCGCCATGTCAGCTTTGCACGAATGGAGGAAGGACCAGAAGACTGGGAAGAAAAAGTGACCAAGTAGGGCGATTTGTTTTCCTCAGTCATGATTGTTTTCGAAGCTTTATTACTTTAAAAATTATAAATCACGCTATGTTACAACAATATGCTTAATTCCAGCAATGGTGATTAATTGTCTTACCATATTTTGGAGGAAAATCCTCCAAATATAACTTCTAAGTAACTTTGGTATTAAGGGACCGTTGAATGATGAGTGTCTTTTGACCCAATATGTAATGACGGATGTTCTTTTTGTAGGACTGGCTGGACCGTACACCAGAATCGATTGTTCAACAAAGTGATGAAAGCTTTACAAACAGACAGACTTTCTAGGCTAGCTTACAGCGATGTAAGTGTACGACAATGTTGATCCTTATTGGAAGGTTTTAATGTTTCCTAGTATCAGACATAAGAAATGCAAACATTTTCAAGATAACATCACTGTATTTGATATCTAATGTGCTTTTCTTTTGATCAATTCATAGCATCAAATAGAACCGATAATGCGGAGGATTCACGTGGATAAAACGGCTCGACGTGTGCGACAGGCTCTTGCAAGTGTAATGTGGGTGAGTCATCTCCTTCCTTTACGTTCCCCTCGAATCATTAAGTCTGATTATGTATATTACTCTACCTTTTTAATCATTCATTTAACCAGAAATGAAAATGTAGTATTGAGTTGGCCTTTGTCATCTCTTTTGAGACGATCCAGACTATTTTCTCATCTCCTGGGATAAGATATAATTTGATAATTTCCAGGGTTAGTTTAGTTGTTTTAACCATAATTATAGGTTCTATTTTCCTCGAATCAACTTAAGGAATGATACTGTTTGACCCACTTAAAAAGACAGGTCATTATACAAGTCCATTCCGTTTCAGAGACAATACTATCGTGTCGTGTTTGTCTTATACTAGTATTGCCTATTTACTTACTGGGAATGCGTATATGACTAGTAAACTTGTGGTCACTCGTTTCTGTTTCTGTAGGACGCAAAATTGACACAATGGGTTCATGCGATCTTGCTAGACACCCTCAGTCAGCCCATGCTTGCCGCATATCTGGACGTCTTGCAAACTCTGAAATCTAAGGTAAGCTATTTTTAAAGCACTTGTTAGAATACCATATGGATAGAAAATCAATGTCTCTGCTGTGTCTCTTAACAGGAGCAGTATATATTATATAGGCTACATATGTATATCTAATTCAATAAGTCCTTTTTATGCTGTACTCTATATTGAATCTTCTTGCTACTCACAGGTCCCTTCTCTGATTGATAAAATGATCGCCCCTTCGACAAACACAACTCGAACCAATGTCTCGACAGAAGCGCTGAATCTTCTGCTGAAGAGACCCTGGGATCCAGTACTTAGTATGATGAATCAACACAAGCCTGTAAGTTCAATATTTTGGCAATCACCATACTCAACTTTTGCAAAACTGAAATACATACAAGTATACCAGACAAGTATAGGAAAAAATCAAAATCACTTTCATAAAAACACAGATTTATTTGTTACTTTCTACTTTTTTCTCCCTTGGTCTTGGGTCGTTTGCGTCTGCATGCAACCTAATGTGGATTATAGTCGGTAAAATCACCACTTGGGGTTTGTATGACTAAATTAACATCTTATTATGTTTTTGGCATTCCAGAAAAAGCTTCCCGGTGCCCCCTTGTTATTGATAGCTCCAAACGGCCCTGCGCATTCATCTACCATGTACTCCCGCCGTACCCGCTTTTGGAACACGCAGCTGTCGGCCTTGGGTAAAGTGATCCCTGTCACTATGCACACAGTTAATGGTGGTTCAGGCGTCAGCATAGCTCAGTGTCTAGAGCACATGATTGGTGCTGTCCGGGCCAAGTTCATCGAGGTCAGTGTTTCTTCTTAACAATAGATTTTTGTACACACCCAAGTCCTCAGGCAAGAGGAGCTGTGAGAAAGAAATTAGAAACAGTCTTGTGGCACAGTATAAACAAAACCTAATGGATATAATGATAGAACCTGTGAGTCTCATACATTTAAATGAGAAAATAAAAAAAAAAACATAAAACCATAATACATAAAACCGTAATTCCTCAATACTACTATAACCCAGAAGAAAAATCCCGGAACATTTCTCCCCACCTCGCTACTCACGAATTTAAGATACATGTAAATATTTCATACCTCACAGATTGTGAGGCTAAATAGTGTTAATATCAGCAGGGATGCAAGTTGTCCGTCAGTTGACGGATTTCCGTTAATCTCCTCATTAGCAAAATTTGTAATTAATTTCGTCAAATTACCTTTAAAAACGTTGAAAAAGGTTGGTCGTCAATGTACTGACTGAATAGCATGTCCATCTACCCCAGAATAGATAGACCCAAACATTGCATTGGAATATACGGGAGAGCTATGTACCAGCGGCGGCCTGAGTCAATCCCTTGTCAGCCAGGGTTCCGCTAGCAACTCGGTAGAATGATAGCATCGGGAGTTTAGCGGAATTCCGCTTAGCGGAGGGGACTCCCCCCGTACACCACTACCCGGAGCAGGGGCAGACGGCCCGGCAGAGGGTAGTGAGTGTCTGATTGGCAACAGCTGCTCAGTCTCAGTGCCTGCTGCAGCTTATCATCTTGGGTAGTTGTATTAAGTTTAAGCTAGCATTCATTTCGAGTATATGTATATATGCATAATCCTTCAGTTGTAACCATTTTGTACAACATATTTTTATCTCAGAAACCTTTCCGTCAATTCTGAATACCTCAACTTGCATCCCTGTATCAGTATTTTCTTTCGCAAATTATTATGTTTCATGAAATTATGTGCTCTATTGCAGTTGAAGACCCATTTCCCAAATCGACCTATTATCCTCATTGGGTGGAATATCGGTGCACTTGTTGCTTCTCATGTAAGTACTTCCCTGATGTTTTTCTTTGATTAATTTAGAAGTTCAATAGTGGAGTCTAAATGGTATCTAATATTCGATTTAGTGACTCTAGCGTCATATCTAGTTTCTCCTGTGATTTGCGGTCTTGAGACGTTATTATATCATTGGGTAGTAAGGGCCAAGCGGCAGATCGCTCGGGCAGTAATATTTGGTGGGAATGGGGGTTGTGTGGGGGAATTTTTGTAATCGACAAAATCAATAACTATCTCCTCATAATCAATGTATATGATCAATGTATCACCTTGATGTGTAGCACCATACTAATCCCGATGCAGTGTTGGATGACCCTATAGTATACATTCACGCATATGAATAAAGAAAGAATGAAACCCTCTGGAATCATTCCCCGGATCAAGGTCATCTTGTTACGTTTCTTTACTCTAATCAATCCTAGTGTTAACCACAGATGGTCTCTGGTTCCAGGTTGCTCTAGTCGAGCTCGCAACTGCTGTAGTTAGCTTAGGATTTCCAATGACCGGCATCCATGGTTGTCGTGGCGACGTGGACGATCCATTGCTAGATAGTAAAACACCTACACTCTTTGTCATTGGTCAACATTCAACTGTCACTAGTATTGATGACATGGAAGAATTCAGGTAAGGCTTTCATTAGTTTCCATGGGAATAATCATGTGGATGGCATGGTATCAGGTATAGGTTTTAGGTTTGTGGCTCTTCGCGAAATATGGAGAAATTCAACACACGTACCCCGCCAATCAACGTCATCAATCAAATAAATTCGTGATCAAATTGAATAAGGGGAGTCGTTAATAACTGTATGGTCATATTAGCTTATTTCTTATTTTTCAGAGAGAAAATGAAGGCAGAAAACAGTATGATAGTAATTGGTGGTGCAGACGAACACTTAAGAGTTTCGCGGTCAAAGAAGAAACAAGAAGGATTGACCCAAAGTATGGTGGACCGATGCGTACAGGTACTGATGAGAATATGGCCAACTGATGTACCCGAATTACATTAAATACAATTTGTTTTCAATCAAAATCCCATATGATATCTTATCTTGTGTGGGAGGAGACCACAAAACAAGATGATCATGGTCATCTGGTTGAGTGCTTCTTTTGGTTTTAAATCTAAACTATAATCGATGTTTGTCCCTGTAAATATATGTTCTCCCTCAATTGCTTCATAGGATGAGATAGCCGAGTTCTTGGGTGGAATTCTATCGCAGTCACCAAGTAGCAACATGGAAAGTAACGATATCGATGTCGATTTGAAACGTCGGCGGAAGCGTAAACTACCCAGAGAGGAAATGGTTAGTTACATCAAATAGATGCTATAGTATATACTATAGTATCAAATAGATAGTATGCCGATTGATAATCTTTGGGCTTATTTTTGTGCCCCCCAAACCTGATAAGAGTAACACCCGTTATATAGAACAGCTATAGAATCTGAGCTAAACAGCGTGGTAAAACATAATACTATTACAACAAAAATAAAGAATTATAATAATAATAACTCCCAACTCCTTAAATCTATCTTCAGCAAACAATGCGGGGACTGGCGAGTGCAGCAGCCAAGACCAACATGGCCCGCCTGGGGCGCGGCCGTGCCTTGGCCGCTGCTTACTATGGACAACTTGCGCCGGGAGGACATCTGACCCAACCGTCTGTCATGACAGGCGCCCAAGCGGCAAGGCTTGCAACCAGCTACCACAACCCTAAACTCACCGGTACGTCTTAACACCCTGATTAATCAATTAATCAGTTAACCAATGAATCAGTCAACCATTTCGTCTTCAGTTGGGCATCTTCTTCATGTATGCAAGAGTTGTGGCAGGTTTTACCCCGGACAATGCGATCTGCCATTAGAGATGTTTGTTCTGAAATGTTTTTTCAGTCCCATGTCCGCAAAGGGGACATGGTACTTGTGTTTTGGGTCGAGTACCTGCTGATCCATATTTTGGATCCTCTTCCTGATGACGATGAAGATGGGCCGCTGACCTCAGTCTGTGCCCCCTTATTCCATAAGAGTCATTGTGCCATATAAGTCACAATAGCTTACTGATAGTTAAATTCCTGGGATTCATTTCTTCTTCAATTTCCACTGAACGTGGGTGGCAGTGGAGGGTATTATAGACAAATCCAATGTCAACCAGTCTTTAAAGTTTTTTGTTTTTTGTTTTTTTATAATTTCATTTACAGGCCAAATCAATAATTTTACAGTTTTTTTGTTTAGAATATAGATCGAATATAATTACCTGGGTAATATTTAATCAAGCAAAAATAACATACAATTTGATTGATTCAGATTGGTTTAATTGTTTTATTGCATACTCATATGACATGTAGATAAATTAATACATTTTAATTTTTATGTTTTATCTAATATAACAAATATTTTATTATGTTTAACAGCTCGCCGGTTACCGGCCAAACGCAAGCGGAGTAAAAGCCCTGTGCCAGGTTCTGGTACCGTGGCAGCTAAGAGAAAGGCTCAGAAAGTTTCAACACCGGATACACCAGGTTCTCAGAGCATCTCAATGTCCAACCTGAGCAGTGCGAGAGAGCTCACCGGTCTTCTCACCGGCCATATAACCCCTGGATCTTATACTTACCCAAGTCATTTCCAACCTCCAGGCACTGGCCCCACCACCGTAACCCCACCGGTATCTACCCACACAGCCCAAGCTAGACCATCCTTGTCCAGTCAGGCTACCACTATGCTACCCACTGCGCTGAGTGCTTCTCCGAGCATTGTCAGCTCTCTGGGTTCAGCGAGTGGTTTGGGTGGATCCCCTAACGCCAACTCCCCACGTCTGTCCGCCTTCTCGGCGGTGAATCGAGGTGAGCTCTCCAACCCTGCCGCTGGCTTGGGACTCTTAGCTGCACCAAGAACCTCACCCATGATGGCGCAGTCTGCGAGCAGCCTCATAGAAAAGGCCGCTTCTGAGGCTTCGGACAACAACGCTGCAAAGGCCCCCGGTTTGGCTGCTACTGTTAGTTCTCTGGCTGCTCATCTTGCATCCGAGGCCATGGCTGAACAAGCAGGACCCGCCGCCCCCGCCCCTGGCCAAGTCGTAAGTAGTAGTCCACATCCTGTGAGATCTACTGTACCGAGACTAATTAACCTGCAGCATGGACCCTCAACAAATGTTGCTAAACTCACTCTCACAGGAATGCCTATTCACATCAGTACCCACCCTACCACAACAGCCACAACTACGGCTGTGTCTGCCAGTCAAATTCACCATCTATTAACGAGCCTTGGGACAAAGCCCATCAGTCTCAACACTGTTACCACAACAGCTAAGGATACTACCCAAGGACTTCCTAGTCCCAGCCCTGCAATGGTATCGCCCTCCCAGATCCCTCATTCAACACCACTCAGTCCTATAGCCAAGAGTGCAGCCACCGTCTCAGCTTTACTTGCCCGCCAAACTCCCCCAACAACGTCCGCCCCCTCCTCTTCTGGAGCGGCCACACAACAGGACGCAGAACGGGTGCAAGCTATCCAGAAACTGCAGTTCCATGACTTCCCACTTACAACAACAACCCTTAACAAAATGACAGGCACAGCTTTGGTAACCCAAGCTAAGATACTCTCTGATCGCCAATTAGATCTGCACCGCCTGCCCAAGATCCATGTAACGGGACCTTCAGGGTCGCATCCCACAGCTACCAAAAGTATTTTGATGTCTTCCACAGCGAGTACAGTTGTGACGTTTACGTCAACAACCAGACCCTCTGTCGACTCAACATCGTCTCAGATGACCTTTACCAGTGTCACACCTTCAGTGTCGACAACCAGACCATCTCCACAAGTCACTAAAACAACCGCTGTGTCCATGGCAACTTCTGAATCTAGTTCTCCTTCAGCATCCGCGCGGCCCGCCACCGAGACATTAGGGAGGGTCACCTCCATTGTGGAAACGCCCAAAACTCCCAAAGCCGAGCCTTTGGGCAGTACGGTACAAAAGAGTGCTGCCGTTAATAAAACTGACGCTTTTAAGCAAGGCAGAGCTGAGCAAACGAAGTTGGTTAAAGCAGATGCACTGAGGGCTAGAGCTGGGTTTTTGCCAGGGGCAGGTGACGGTCTTACCTCGTCTCCCGCTTCTGGTCCCTCTGGAGCGGGCACACCTGGTTCTAAAGTAGGCGGTGATGGAGACTCCGCCACTGTTGGCGGTGTATCTTCCCCCTCAGCCAACACCCGTTCCTCAAAAACATCCGCCTCGTATACTCCTACGTCTAAAGCTGGACTCCCTGGCATTGCGTCTACGCGAACGCGTAGAATACGCACACCCAAGCAGTATGATCTATGAATTCAAGCTGGCGCTTAATGAATGACTGAGCACGATCTGTTGTAAATCAATCTAACTTGTTTAAGGTAGCAACTCAATTTATATATTTGGTACGTCTTAACCCCTAAGGGGGTAAGGGAATCGCCTTCAAAATTATTTCTTATTTTGTTATCAGATTCATTTTACTGACGGCCATGTTCACCTATCTTGTGGAAGTACTGATGGATATGTTCCGTGTTCAATTTGTTCGTATTTTCATGCTTTGTAAATGTGTTGTAAAAATGTTCAATACCGATAATATAGGACATGCCGTTATAGGTGTGCCTTTACAAATCGTGTACTATGTACATTCAATAGCGGCAAGAAATCATCTTTAAATGCTGGTTCCAGTCTACATCGCTCTAAACCTGTGACCAATCTAAATAAACTGTTTTCCTCCAAGGTATCCCTATTAGATATATTTGTTTCTAATGTCTTATACTCGATTCGAAGCATGCGGGACCACTGCCTTCTGTTTAATATGGAAACTAGTTTTGATTCGTTGGGGATGATTTATGGTCTCTGAATATTCTTGTTAACCAATAGTCGTAAATCATCCGGTTGATTACCTGAGTAATGTTAAATTACTTAACGCACGTTAAGAACGTCAGAACACACGTTAAGAACGACGTAATTTCGGGGTATTCGTGAAATGCATATTTATCTATTACCATACAAGACTGTGTTTATCGAAAGTTAGACCCTGGGTGAAAGCTTTATGTTCAGTGAGAGAAACGTACGCGAGATTCTACCCTTTTGTCGATGGGGTTATCTTGCGATATTGTCAGATAGTGCAGCAAAGTTTTATGGCCTCTCACGAGTGAAGTATCCGTCGCACCGATACCATATCTCATCATGAGATTATTCTTGTTCTGACTCAACTAACTGCCAATTAAGTACCGAAAGTAATTTCATGTAGGGAGATTTTGCGTCGATTTGCAGTATCATATTATCAACGAGTACTGTACAGTAATATATAGTGAATACCCGTTCGTTGGTCGTATTATGACCTGAAGTATAAATTATTTACTTTTTATAGTTATCATCTTGCTCAGGAAATGCGAGAAGTATTTTAACATCAATTCCTGATTGTTATCGCCATAATAATCCTTATTATAAGAAAAAGGTGTAATAATAGTTGATACGACATGCACGTCTTCCTTCCTGGTGGTATCAATTAATAAACTTCTTCAGGTAGATGGTAAATATCGCTGGTATACAATGATCCAAGATATTTCGGCACATAGGCGCCTTCGTCGGGGAATAATTAGTCCTAGTAAAATGTGTTAGCACAGTGCTGTCTATGTAACTCTTACTGGCAGATTGCTAGCATTACTAGAGAAGATAACTTTATAATCAATATTTATGCGTTTGATACTTTTAAAGAAAACTTGTTTTCCAATACGCAAGACCGCCGTTTGTATTGCCGCCCGTTGGGAAAATTGAGTTTGTCAATAATATTATCATTGGGTTTTCCATTATTATCATTGGGTTTTCCATGGTGATGTTTCGAGCACTACGTGTCCCTGCAGCCCAGAACCAGCATCTAGGGTCCGAGAAATAGCATAATGAAATCCTTATCTTGCGTATTGGTACAGCTTTTCCTCGCGGACGTCTTAGCATATGTGACGAGAGCAATTATTGCTGACTTGGGTGTTTCAAGACATTAGTCCCTCTTAGTTCTTATCTACGCCTTAAAGCCAACTGTCACGGCAGCAGCATTGGACAGATAGATGCCTGAGACCCGGTCAGTTCATATTGACATATACTAGAGTGAATCCTTGCTGGAGGAAATGCTATATTCTGAAGATGGTCTCGAGCCGCTCGTTCTTGGTTTCACAAACCTTCCTCCGGAGTTCGGAATATTTTATTCTGCGGTTCGTCTTGTTCAAGGCGTCATCATACTGCTGGGCAACGGACTCACCATCTTTGCGGTCATCAGGTATTTTTCGTCTTAAAGATACATTATTATATTGCATAATGTGCGTTTACTGTTTTTAATTACTGGCCCAAAACAAATAATAATACATTCAATTGCATGACACTATTGGTGCATTCACAATACATTGATGATGTGCGTTAGATCTAAACTATGTTGATGTACATGCATTTTTCAAACTTTTCCTGAGAACATTAAATTTTCATTTCTCTAGGATCAAATACTTCTAATGAACTGATGTACGACATGTGTAAAATTAAATGGTTTCATATATATTATATAATTTTCCGATTGTTAACATCGAGATTAAGTACAAGAAATATAGTTTATACACTGAGAAGCAAAATATCATCGACTCTCCTTTGTAGTTACTGTCGAACAAAATCATTCACTTTTTTTGGTGCTTAACATGGTATTCTTTATACAAGCTATCGTCAATGTTTTCACCAAGGCCAAACAGATCGAATAGTTTTCCTCTACTTGTGTCGAAACAGGGTATCAATTCTTTGCCATTTATGTGAAGTGAAGTGTTAGATTTATTTTTGAGTTTACCAAAAATTATGTCATTGACATGCATTGATCACCATTTGATTATTTTGTTATTTGAATATTTTTTCAACAATTATTTTCATTCAGGTATCCTACTGAGTGAATGAATTCTAAAACGTTCAACCAGAGCTTTATGTCATCTCTTTGCATGCAAAAGGAGTATTTTGGACTCTTATTATCCTGATGTTCTTTAAAAACAAATTACAGGTGATTGTACGATGTAATGTTTTATATTGCAAGGCCTGTATCCTTGTTTCGCTGGTTACTTCATAGGGGAGAGAGAAATAATCTTTCTATGTTGATCAAATTCTTGATCGTTTAGATGCAATAATTTCTGCCAGGTATTAAATTTTGTATACACCAGTTTTCTTTCGGTTGAACTGCGGTATTGGTGCGGTTTTGCTTATCAAAGAATTGCGATCGTTCTGTTATGCCATATAACATTGAAATAGTTTGAACATCCCAGAATTGATTCCGTAAGAATATGCGCAGGGAAACCCGTCTAGCTGAGGGTACCGTGCTCATGATTGTCAGACCAAATTGAGAGAAGATAAAGAACACCCCTCATTTCATCGGCCCATTGTTATGGAACGAACTGCCTCCGCACATACGAAATCTAAAGGCAAATGCTGATTGGTCAAATGCCAGAGTACAGTAAAATAAATGAGCGATATACAATTTGAGTAGTATACCTAAAGGGAAATGAAATTAGCGATGTTGATCTTATACCCTAAACCGTGTGGATTATGTATATAATAATTATATGTTGTTTTGTAGGACGTGTATGGGAAGGTAAAAATATTAAGTTGAGTGACAATTAAAGATAATATAATATTAAAAGATGTCGATAAGAAAGTTAAGGGTTAAAATTGTGTAGAAACATATCGACGGTTGCACACGACAATGAGTTTATTTTAAGTGTATTATTTCCTTCTGCTTTATAAATTCAACTTGCGCTCTATCCTCGTGTAATCATCGAGTGCACAATAATTTTGTTCATATACGTCTCTACTTTTGCAGATATCCTACAGTACGGAATCAGAGTGGTATTCTAGTTGGCTACTTAGCGCTGGCTGATACTACCGCGTTCTGGGGCACGATCCTCGCCCCTCTGTACGACTATAAAGTGTCCAAGACAGAAAAGGCCCTGCGAATTCTTTGCCAGACTAAGGAATTGGTGAATTTGGGACACCTTTTTGGCAATATAGTTAGCATTCTGTTGATTTCCATTGACCGATTCATCTACTGCTGCTTTCCTGTAAACTATCGGGAGATAGTGACCACCAAGAGGTGCTACGCTGTGGCGATATTCTTTTGGGTCTATGGTATGGGAGCTGCGGTGATTTCAATATTTGTCTTCAGTAGTTATTCTCCAGGTATAATTTGCACCTATTCCAATGGAGAATTCTTACCATCAGAAATATTTTATGGTTTTTATATGGCACAGCTGGGTATTTTCTCATTAATAACGGTGTGTTGTTATGGTCGTATCGGATACTTGGCACTCACAAAAGCACGGGAAGCAAAACTTAGCAGATTGCGAGTACAATCAACCGAGCAACCATCTAAAGATTTGGACGAATTTGATAAGAGACAAATCAAAATTACAAAAACATTAGCCATTATTCTTGGTCTATATTTTGCTTTGTATACCCCAGGGGCAATTTTGTCCATAGTTGTCGAACGCGATTCGCCAATGGGCCTAGCAATTGTATACCACTTATCTATAATATTATTTCAAATAAACGCGTGCCTAAACCCATTGATATATGCGAGAGGATTGAAAGATTTCAATAACGCTTTCAAGAAAATTTTTCAAGGGTTCAAAAATCGATTCAGAATAAACTTGGTCACCACTGTTAATTCTACAGAATAATAGATCACGATTCTAATGTTTTGTATTACGCCATTTGGACGATTCTATGATTAAGTTTAGCTTGGCAAATTATAGCTAATTATGTCTATTTGCATATGTGCGATAGAACAACTGATCATCTGTATGATATCGGATCGTATTGTTCATGAGAACCGAGTTCATTGGAAAAAACGCATTAATATAATTATGCATGTTACTAAAGTTTGAAGAATTATTTCGTTCTTTTTCATTGGGTCGAGTCGATATGAACTTTACTTCTTCTTTAATTAACAGAGTAATATCCCAGATTCAATTCTCATTTAATACGTTGCATTTCAACAGTATCTCGATTCAATCGGCAACAACTTTGTTTTGGATTTTATATTACAGGGAAATACAAATTTAAAAAAAATATAATTATACCGGTAGGTGTAGTTGGAAGAATTATTTGAATTCCCTGTATGATACGGAATATATTATGCGTAACCCAGCATAGCCAATAAAACGTTATCAAAATCATACACCTATCTTCGAGTCCCTATTCCAAGTATTTTTTCTATTCAAGTCGAAATATTAACACAAATATCTTCTTTGATCAATTCAGCTTTTTTCAACAAAAAATACTCGATGAGTATAACCTATCCTCACAAACATGGTCACACAAAAATAATTCGTAGCCGTATGCCTACCTTTTGAAAACTCCTAAGTTAATCATCTACTAGTTCTGTCCTGTGATATATCAAGATGATGGCTGATTTTAATGTCTGGTGATCTGGAAGTGAGTTGATTTCTTGCGGCGGGAAATGGTGTATCACGTTGGAGCCGTGAGAGGGCACTGAAATTTAGTGTCCACCACAGCCACCAGACGGCAGCCACCACAACAAACAGACCTTTGACTGGTTGGCGTGGATGTTTTGCCACCTTTGCTTCCGAAGCCTAAAAAGGGATATTTGAGTCTCTTAGATGAGACTCCGTGAAGTACGATAGTCAGGATGTTTTCTAGTGCGTGGAACTTCGTTAAGAGACACCGAAGAAAGTTTGTCTTCGCTGGAGTCGTTATTGGAGGTAATTCTTCTTACATTATCGCTCGCGATCAGCTGCCGCTCGCTGGGCTGAGTGGCTCCTTGATGGAGATCTTGGTGGGGGAGGACCTTCTACCCGTGTCTTTCTACCATGCTACCCGGGTGTCAACTATTTGTGTGCACAACTCATGGCTTTAGCAAGAAGTATCACAATTTATTAGGATAATGACTAATTGTTTGCCTAAAGTCATAAATAAAGTGGGACTTGCAAAGCACCGCTAAACAGAGCTTGATTTTGAGCAATTTGTAAGCATATTATTGACTGCCTATGCCATGGCTATGGCTATGCCTGGTGCGGTATTGATTGTATTGACTACTATTGTATTGATACCCGGTAATGTCACTATTGATGCCGATAGCCCATGTCCATGTGTGCCAAGAGGGTACGGTATGTCGATCTTCCAGCCTCCTACCACCGTACGGTATCAGGTGGTCAGACTCTAGAACTAAGCCCCCAAGGAGAAATGGATATAACTTCTGACTAAACTAATGTAAATCTATTAATATTTATTACGGTAGGCCAACCGTATGCTATGACACAGACTCGTGATAGTGAGACTATAGACAGAGTCTGAGAGAAGAAATAATGTCAATGAATCGGAATATTACCGTACCCGATAGTTGATGTCAACAGAGTAATTTAGAAACCCAATATACCTCCATCATTTGACCAGAATTATTAAATCCACGTGTTATCATATCCCCTTTGAATATATGCTGGAAGAACTGGGGCCAAACCCACAAGCTTGTACATACCGTAGACCTACCACCCTTTTGTGCATATGGACAAATACATAATTATCTTATCTTATCTTATCTTATGATTGCTCTGTCAATATGATCTTTGTTCATTGATGAATAGGTGCTTACGCGGCGGTACAGTATGGACGAAAGAAATTCAAAGATATGCAAGACCAAGAAGCAGCAGATTGCTTGGCATACGCCAGGTATGTACTGTACCTATGTATTAATAGTGTTGTATATACACTCTGTCCAGCCTCTGTAGAACCTAGATTTCAAAGAGTACCGGTATAGGTTAGCATTGGGGTTTAGGTTCTTCAGAGGCTGGACAGGGTGTACCAAGTTATATCAATATTATGGACCCACTGTCACAACTGCTATGGTAGTGCAACCGCACTGTACGGTACATATTTTGCCTCTGACCAGCATTCTACCCTTATGTTAATTGTTATGGATTCATTAATAAAAAATTATACCAATAGTATTACCAATGGGAGTCTTAATTTACTCTTGTTGGTATAACGTACAACAATGAGAGGAAATATCAATCCTCTCACGAATAAAATGGGTGGCAGCACCCAGCATGTATGATATTAGGGACCCAGAGGAAGACTTTGAACCTAAGTTTCAAAAACGGGCCTCCCTTTTTGTAATTCACTAGTTATGCAAATAAAGAATGTTTTGAATTGAATTGAAGATATCAAGAGTACATGAACTGTTTCTTTTTGATATTACTTACATGATATGCTAATAAATACCATGACTCTTTTACTATTTCAGAAAACAACATCATTTCGACAGCAACCAGAGGACTTGTAACATGACAGGTATCTCATTCTGAACGGACATTAAACAAATATGTTAGACTTATAATATGCATGGCAGGCTTGTGACTATTTTAATCAATTTATTCTTGGCAGCAAGTCGCCTTATTCACAAGATATAGAGATTGTTGTCATCGTGTATTTAATGTTTATGAACTTCTAATGAGAAACTTAGAATTACTCTCGTCACTCATGAAAATTATCAATGTATAGTATTATGAATAAACCTACGCAATCCATTTTACTCTATAAACTGGGGTGAAGTAACGTGTTTCCTTGTACGAATTTAACCATTAGAAGTGAGAGCTGTATATAACTCAATAGCTTAGCCAGAGCTTGGATTGGGTCACAATATAATGTCAGCTATCATCAATTTTATGGGAAACTCCTGTCTCCTCCTATGGAATTGGGGGTGGGACGATACTGAGAACAAATAAACGTTGTTGTATAGTGGTATGCACATACACCACTCCCTATTACTGGGGTTGACAACAGTTAATTAGAAACTGATGATCATCTTTCAGTTTTGTCTATGTTACCGTCGTTGAGGGAGGCATTGATGCAGGCCATCGATACGGAATCTCTCACAGCACAGTTAAAATCTCGGTACAGTTCTTTCTCACTATTTTATTTTCCCCATTTCTTACAGAAATACAATATAGATAGACTAAGAAAAAAATATTTTAAATTTGATATCGGATTTCCATATTTTAAGTGTACACTTTTCAGAAAACAGAAAGTGTTGTGCTTTGAATGAGTTAGTATTTGATTTTGTCTTTCCATTTGATTTTGTCTTTTCATTGACATGATCTCCGTATTTCAGACCTACGAACAAAGTTGAAATATGGGAAGAGTTAAAAATATTGAGTGAGTATATTTCCTGTTACACTGCTAAAAGTAAATGTCTGCCCTTTGGCAAAAATAGATAGAGGAAATAGGTCAAGGTGCGAATACTCATTTGATGAGATCCGGGGATTTCACTATTTAGTATATAATATATATGCCCTTAGTTAAAAGGGTGGACAAATATTTTATTGGATCCCCTTTACATTAAAATACAAATATTATATTGGATCCCTCGTACACTATGGACATATAATAGATGATAATACACAATTTCCCTATTTTTGGAAGGTTTTACCCGCACCACATGTGCAGTATACAGCATAGCAATGTTAGTGGTCGTACTCAGAGTGCAACTCAATATCATCGGAGGTTACATGTATGTGGACAAAATGGTCGCGGACGAATCAGATGTAACTATACTTTAATCATATACGTTTTGTTCATTGATCAATCAGACAAACTATATCCCATAAAATGTTTGTAAATAGGTTGCAATATTATGTCCTGTCTTGTAATGCCAATAATGATATAAAACAATATTTAATTGTGATGTGGAAAAGTTGTCACTCTAGTGAACTTTGTTAATACTTCCCTTTCCTCTCCCACAGAAACAGGAAAATATCATGGCCACTCCACGGGTTCAGACCAAGTACCTTGAGAGTATAAACTATTTGTTGGGAAAAGGTAAATTTTGTTCAGTCTTGTCTTATTATTATGACATGTATCTTAGTATTGATTTGGTCTAGCAGGGGACCATGGCTCCAATATTAGTAAGCATTCTTGCCAGATACTTATAATTTGCACATTGATGCTCTAATTATATTTTTATGTTCCGAAGGTCGAACTAGTTTGGTTGAATTTAAAGGTTTTACTTGGTATTTGAAAACCCCCTCAATGTGATTGATTTTCTTTCCTTCCCACTTATCAACTTTACATAGGTCTGAATGACCTAATTACGTCTGTCCGTGAAGCGGTCACAAAAACATTGAATGGGTAAGTTTACCTCTTGCTCCTTGTTGAAATCTTTTACATTTTAAAGTACTAAAAGTTACTTTATGAGTACGGTAGTAGCTATTGATATATTTAGTGATGTATTCAGCAAGAATTCTAAAATTCACATGAATACGGTATACTGTGCATAGTCATGATACTCGCTTGAATTTAACTTTGGGGAGTGGTTTTCGGTCATGTTTTCTTGTCATTGTAATGCTTTGAACTCAAATTATATTTATTTTATGACATCGTGGCGATAACTACTGGAAGACTTGACAGTCAGTCTCAGATGTGCTCCAACATATCCTTTCTTTGGAAAGAATCCACATCGAATATAACAAAAATCAATTAATTGTGCTTTTTAAAAATTGAATTCTCTTATTCAATTCTCACTTACATCTTCAGGAAATCCCTCAAGGAACAGATTTCTCTGATGGATTTGCAGAATATCTTCACTCAAGTCCGACAAAATGTTGAATTCAGGCAAACAAATGGTTATCATGATGCTCCTACTTCTAGTCTTTGTAAATTTATGATCCCAGAAGAAAACGAACCAATCGGGGTAAGAAATTCGAATTCCTTTCTCGTTCACCTTATGCATTTGACAAAGGAGACCCACATTTTATATTAGAAATCTTAACTTTTACATCGCAATGTTTTCTTTATATCATTAAATTGACCAGGGATGGCTTTCCTCTTTTCAATCTAGAACTAACTAATTTACAAGTATTTTGTCTTTGTATTATTAGGCTACCAGTATGACCCGTGACGAAATAATGGTATCGAGATTAATGAGTGAAACAAAGGATCTTTTAGAAAGGTAAGATTTTCCCCCCAAATATGGAAATATAATGCATCCGAATATTGATGTAATTTATTACCCCCTTAGAAATATGGGAAGAGAACGTAAATGACTCAAGTTACTGCCTTGCGATTAGAACAGATAATCCGTTAACGATAAATTAATATTACTTTGTGTATAACTGCCTTGCGATTAGAACAGATAATCCGGATTTTACCGATAAATTAATATTACTTTGTGTATATTATAACATGTGTTTGTGGTTAGTTATTTTTTATCATTGGACGTTGGAAGATTATCTCACGTTCCTGCCCATAGGATCCTGCACTTGATCCCCGCATCGACCCGAACATTCTGCTCCATTATCTTCGGTTCAAGTGTATCGCGTTTATCTGCTATTAACGACCAGTCCTTTATCTTTCAGTTCTGATTTCCAGTCTGTCCTATCGACGTGTTTGGACACTGTATTCATTCGACTTGTTGACAAGACTGCTGAATACTACCGTCCTCTTACCCCTGTGGATTGTTCCACTTCCCTAGTAAAGTAAGCATCTGTGGTTGGAATAGATGGGATTAAGTTATTCGTCAGAGATTATTGATATCGTTATAAATAGGATTTTACGAGCTTCCTTCGAACAACGTGCAGTAGTCTAATTTGGCGAGATGAATCTAATTTTTCAGTCCTAATGATGTCCAGATGCCACTGGCCAAAGCGATTCCTATAATGAATGGTCTTATCCATACGGTTTGTGGAGATGCTCCAAATCAATTTGCTCAGGTACGTACACATACGGTAGAAAAGACCAAACCCACATTAGAAATTCTCTCAGGAACTTTTATTATCTTAGAGCACGTTCATCGAGTTACGACTATGGTCCCTTTTACTTCGTGAATGAAATACCAGATGAATTACAGGCATGTTACCCACTTCCTGCATTGAAACCCGTGAATGCCTTCTCTTTACAGGAGCTGTTGTTGAAGGAGCAAGTTAAGGATTTCTCCGCCAATGTATATGAAGCTTTCAGTCAGCCATGTGCTCAACAAATGATTTAGTTTTTTCTATTATGAACTTATAGCTACCTCCTTCGCCTTCGATAGACCCGTGTAAATAAAATTCCCCCTTTCTATGAAGAATTGTACAGCATTCTCAGCTTTCCACTGCTAGTAAACTTCCACCGCCGATCTGAGTAGCTCAACAGGATCCCAAATTACATGTCATTGTATTCGATAAACTCTTCTGGGTAGTTTACTTTTCGAAAATACATTCCAATTAGTGTCGAAACGATCATTATGGTAGATCTTTAAATTATGTAAAGCTATATCGAAGATCCTGGTGTTTGAGATGTAATTGACATAAATATTCAACTAAAGTTTGAGTGTGAAAATTGTCGTTTTTATCTTTACATTATTACTCAGTTGTAGAAACCAAGTTTATGGGTACAATGCACGTACATGTCTATATAGACAGTAAAATAAATAAAAAGAACACAAGCGCTGGCAGTTAGTTTAATCGTCCTTTATTGAATCACATTCTATTTCACTTTGTCCGCCTTAAAAAAGGTGCAGTGGCCACCCAGACAAATGTAGCACCCGTGAAGTAAGCAAAAACTAAGTAGTGTAATCGGAAGATATAAAGAAACTTGGGCAAGTTTCCCAGGTAAATCAAGCGATTCTGTTCTTGCATAATAAAGTAAGGAAGGTAAACGTTTAAATATTTTGACAAGATTCTCAGCCCAATTTGTACCGTGATTAAATTGCGTGATATCACAAGCATAATATTTCGGATATGTAGATTCAAAGCGTTAGACGCAAACCCACAAACAAGAAGCTCCTGAGTGAAGACTGAATTTAAATTACTGCTATGTAAGTTTTCAGTAATTCTGGTTTTTATCAACGAAAACAGTTGTTTTGATGTTGACTAAAAAAATAAGGCATTCATGCCATCTAAAGTTTTCTGAGATAAACTTCAAAGGAAAAAATAAAGTCAAATTTAATAGTGGAATATTTATCGGTGGATCCGATATAACAATAACAAAATCGTCTGTGGCGACATATAGCAGCATCAACGTCGGAGCAGCAGCTTACTTGGAAGCACTATCTTCATGGGTTTTATCTGAAAGATTATAAGAGTACAAAGTGTCAGGGAAAAGATACAGAAAATGGCAAACTTGGATACACAACCATGGTAAATAAAATGACTATGCCAGGCCAAATCACAATTTAAAATAAAATAAAAATTTAGTCTGAAAGTCGTCCAGATTTCAAATTTAGAATGCTATTAATTATGAAAAGGGGCGACCCATCACTTTCCAAAATAAAATGCTAAGGATACACTCTTACCGCTGTCAGCTGTTTGTTCGTTAGTATCGGTGGTAAGTCTGTCGGCATAACTCCCAGTAAGTAATAGGTCCGCAACGTCCTTCCCCTCACTGAAATAAATGAAAAAGAGATACAAATTATGGAGATCAATCATAATGGAGACAAGCCAACTACTCGAGGACAGTAAATCTCAAGATTGTTAACTGGTAACTACTGATGGAACCCGAGCAGATATTTTAATCCGTGGCAACACGGTTGTCAGGTGAGAATGGGGTAGCACGTTTTATCGGCGTTTGGTTGTAGTTCAGGGTCTCTGCGCTTCCAGAAATTCCAGACCCAATTCATTTCCTTTAACCCTAATGACTAGACCAAAACTAAAACCCTAATGACTATTATTGTACATAGACCAATGAGGTATGTATGTCACTACTATTTAACAAGTTTTATATCAATCATCGGTTTTTTAACTATTACCTTGAGTCATTCAATGTAAAGTGCGAGAGGGGCAGGCCAGGGAAAAGTGTACAGTATGATTCCCCAGGCCCCGCGAAGACCTTGTAGTACCCTACACAACACGTTTCCACGGTCGCAACCAATCAGCTTAGGTGTACTTTCACCTCAAGATGCAATATGGCTCCCAGTTCTGTGTAATGATCAGTTATTTGTTCTCACTCACCTCGAGGATAACTGCACCAAAAGCTCATCGCTTTCTTCGTGTACGATTTTGAGTGTCATGGTTTTGTCCTCAGATAACCTTTGTATTAAAGCCACACATTCTGCAATTAAATCAATATTATTATAGAAACATTTAAATTCAAACGTTTGAAACAAGTTTTATTTTCATCCCCAAACACATTACTAATGAAGTGTTCCAGGCCATACCTATAGTACATAATCAGAAAGAAGACCAGAATTCCGACATCTTATTCTGCATCCTAATGAAATGAGGTAGAACCATTCCCGGGCCAATATGTAGAAATCATTAAAGGGTTACGAAAACATACCTGGATCCCAGTGATTCCCATCCTTAGGCTTGACTCCCGAGAGACCACACACTATAGCCTGAGTAGGAAGTTCTTTGCACTTGTCATTGATGGGGCGGAGGTTCTCAAGCGAGACTGTCTCTATAGTATTGTAATCTACATGTCGTACAACAATACTGACGTCATCTTTGCTTAATACCTTGACACGTCGCCAGGAGACAGTACCGCCATCACCCTTCACTGAAGCTAGACAAGCGCGTCCAGAAAACAAATGCTGAATTGCTGGTGGTTCGCCATCTGGAATACATTTAATTTCTCAACTTGCTTACAATGGTTTAGTGAGAAACCATTACGCCATCCCGACCCCACTACATAGTATGTCAATAAGTAGAGTGGAACCTCACATGAAGACCACCCCTCTATTAAGACCAGTTTTCCCAGTCCCGAATTATTCCCTCTTATAGATTTAGAGCCCTCTAAAGAGACCAAAAATCATTCAGTCCCAAGGTCGGTCTTAATAGAGAGGTTCCACTGTATGTCATACTTAAGAATACTTAAAAAGAATCAATAATACCTTTTCCGCATTCTTCCATTGCTTGGCTTAAACTCCTGAGATTCTCTTCCGCTGACGCGAGCTGCCAAGTCATGTTTGCTGGATCTGTGATGCATAACAATTTCACCTCTTTCTCATCACCGACTTCAAGACAAGGTTTGTTGAAATCTGAATGAAATGAATGAATTCAATGAATACATGCTTCGAAATCATGAATTTGAGTGCTACAAACGAAGAACTGTAGTTTATTACAGAGCTTACCCGTCTATACGGATGAGCAATCTTAAAAAAAAACATTTGTAAGGAGAATCCGAAGAATGAGTCCAAATAATTATGTCCACTAAAGCAACAAATATATTTGACAAACGTTAAAAGTCCCAGTGTGAATGTAGATGTTAATTACTGCAGGACAATAATCTAAGAAGTTGGCTATTTCTAAAAGCGTACCGTCGGTCCCGTTTTCGTCATGTTCACTTTCACTCTCACTCTCAGCAAGGCTACCAAAGCTGTGTCGTCTTGTTTCATTAGCCTCAAGGAAACTGCTTTCTGCAAATAGATACATCAAATTTAAAGATCTTGCCAACGAACGCGGAGTATTTCCCTACACTTCAGACGCATCTTTCAGTAGTAATCAAATATATTCAGATAATTTCCTTAGTAAAGTAACAGGTAATTCCTAGACTACATTAGATTCGATTATTGTACTTTTATATTGAACTGGATTAATCAGTTTAGATTGACCTACGGCCGAGCCACCCACCTAACTCAGTCTGATGTTCTTCAAGCGCCTCCTCCGTCTCCTCCTGCATATTTAACTCACTGTCGGGTATGACCCAAGCAAAACCTTTGGAAACGAGCTTGGCATTGAACGACGACCCATCCTGCTCGTCTGTGTCGTACAGGTAAACATTGTGTACACCATCCTCAACAGCTACGACGCGGGCACTCAAGTTATCACACGATTTTAGACCTTCACACAGGAGAAAAATGTTTGTTGTATTTATTAAATATATCATCTGGGCATTGATAGTATGTGAGTCAATCAAAGACATTTGGAAACTTTGTTAAGTACTATTTTCTGTAAATCTGAGATACTCAAAAAGTCGATTTAATGTACTTCCATATTGAACTGGATTAATGACCAAATGTTCCCAAATCATGGTAGCAAAAGGAGGAGGACCCTCTTTTGTCTCATCTGATCACAATAGATAAAGAGGTTATTTCAGGGATGCCAGTTGGGGTCTGTAAAATTGACTGAAAATATTCAGAGGCTTCTTGGGGTGATATAAATCGCTATTCTACCTTTATTATTGCCAAACTCCACACATTGTCAACTCTCAAGACTTCGGTGGATCCATCCCTCCTCCAAAGCAAGGGTAGGCATTCGGCAACATATTCCTATCAGCTTCACCAAGGGGACAGCATGTATGTCCATATGATATCCATAATCCTTCATTTAACACTGTCAAAGTCATTGTAAGTTGTTATCAAATAGATTTCCAGATATTTAGCCCGATTTAGCCCAGTGTGTGTTATGATTGACTTGGCCTTAGGCCATTCTAAACACGCGGTCATCAGAAGCAGACTAGCTCCGGGGTGAATGGGAATGCTGGGCTCTGATTGGCTGATAATTAGAAAAATAAATTTCATATTTTTTCTTTTTGGAATTTTCTGGTAAATTACATAAGGAGGGGAAGTTAGGATATGATTGTGATCATGTATTTAATTTAATATTTATTTTAAACTGCTTTTAGCAGCTTGCAACATGTGCCAAATATTAACCAATGGGTGAACAGTATTTGCTAGTGGGAGCTGCCCGGTGCAGTAAGACAGGCATCAGTCAGGAATCTACTCGGGGGAGACCGTATGCTACTGAGTACTGACGGGACATGCAGCAGTGGATGGCCGACAAGTGGCAAATGAGGGGGTCATATCCCGTCGAAAAGTTCCGTACAAAATGCAGTCAGTCAGAGCCTGGTTAGGCTAAGCTTGGGCCTCAGAAGTGTTTGAAATTTGGCGTTATGAAGGTAGAATAGCTATTGATATCACCACCAATGGCAAAATCTATATTAGATATTTTATTTTCAGAGAATTTTAACAAAATAATCGAAATTATTGAATTGACTGATTTCATACACCTTACTGAGAAATGGCATCCCTGTTATTTTGTCGACACTCATTTTGAGTTGTTCACAAAATATTCTAAATGGCACGTACCTTGCAGCAGATTTACTGGCTCTTCCGACCATGATTCAGATTCTATACCAGCAAGGCGGCATTTGATCGCTTGAGGAGACAAGAGGCATTCTTCTTCCTTCAGCTCGAGCAACTCTTTAGTGTCGGCATCTGCGGTGTACCCTACATCTATATATTCAACCTATGGGATCAGAAAAAGAATACATACAATGAACAATCTAGTAGAAAGCCATGGGATTCTAAGCAGGATCACATACTTGTATCTTAAACACATGAACAAAGGTCCACTGTAAAGGTGAAGTTAACATATTTTAATTTCTTTGGACTGATGATAGCTACAAATAAGAAATGAATCTTATAGGGGATTGGATCAATGTAACAACGTACCGTACAGTTTTCTCCGGATATCTCAATAATTCGGGCCCTCTTGGAATTATGAAGGACTAGCTTTCCAACTTCTGGACTTTGGCATGCGGTGGGTTCCCGAGTAGATAAGGCGTGAGTGAGTAATTCAAACTTTAGTGCATCTTCTTTGGGGTGCAGCACAAAGTCCTCTGGACTTGATCCACAATGGAAACGCACATCGAGCACAGTTTCTGGTTCAAGGGACTCGGGCTGGCCTTCGGGTTCTTCTAACTCGGAGGGGCTTGATAAGATTTCCTCTTCTTCCCATTCATCACAGCTAGGCTTAGTTTTACCCTGTGCATATCCACCTTCAATTAGAGCTTGAGCAATTGATAAGGGCCCGTCCCATAAATCCACCATACATTTTACAAGAGATCCATCTTCTGACCTTTCTTCACCACGAACCTTTAACTGAAGATCTTTGTCAGTTACGAGTTCATCAAACCTGGCAGAACTGGTGTCATCCCACTCTTTGCCATCGTTACTAACTATATCAGCAAGCTGGCATTGGAATGCTTGGACTTCTAATTCCAGGAATTCTGGAACCATAGGTTTTAGATCATGCGAGCTTACTTCTTCCGAGTTTCCATAATCGACGAATAACACATTGATATTCTTCTCTGCAGACACTGCTGTAACACGACCTCGGTACCAGTTCTTGTCCAGAGAACACTTGGCAATACAAGGCATTCCTACTGTGATAGAATCTCTTTCCATCGAAGGACCACTCGATGAACAGAAGTCTTGTATTCGGTCGCTCAGTAAAGGAAGATCGGTGGTGGAAGATTTTATTAGTTGACACGAGAATTTCCCCGGGGAGGTAGCGACCGAGGCGTAAACATTGAGGATTTCTTGGAGATTACAAGACGGGTACTTGTAATTGAAATCTGCCCTCCCAGCTTGAACTTGACTGCCTAGTTCATCGCCATCTTCCATAGGTAATTCGGGCTCTGATTTTGGATCACTTTCTTGTTCAACCATTTCGTTAGAGACCTCAAGTGCTGAACACTTCTCAACAACCTTCTCTTCTGCCTCGACTTCTCCCGTTTCTGAATCGTCTTCCTCTGCTGGGTCTTGAGGTTCTAGGGGTCTTCTCCCATCAGCTGTCGTGCTGGCTATCTCTTCTCTAGCTTCTTGCTCAGGAGCTTCTGCTTTAGGAGAAATAGCAATGTCCTCCTCCGGGACTGAAGGCTCGACATCTGAATCGCTGGCTTCAGAATCACCTTCTTTGTCTTTGCCATCTTCTTTGGACACACTGGCTTTACTGTCCTCCTCTTCACTCTCTTCATCAGTTGAATCCTCGGGACTAGATTTTGGAGGATCGGTGTCCTTTCCCTCTATGGTATCACTGGGTTTGTCACAATCCTCATCTTGTATAGGGACTTCGTGTTCCTGACTATCGCGAGGACGATCTTCTGTGTTAATAGCCATGTTCTCCGGCGATTTATCCTCAGATTCCTCTGGGACAGCCATCTTGTTAGTCTCTTCAAGAGAAGCAGTTTCTTCAGTGGTGCCCGTAGATTCAGAGTCGGAGCAAATTTCGATCTCGGGTGTAGTAGTTCTGTTCTCTGAGACTGAAGGCTTGACATCTAGATCTATGACTTCAGAATCGTCGTCTTCGTCAGAATACTTTGAAGCATCTGCCCCTTGGATGGACACAGTGACTTCCTTCTTATCCACAGCGGGGACTTCCTCCTCTTCACTCTGTTCATGGGTAGATTTTACTTCCTCAGGCGTTGGTAGTTCACTAGAAGGATCTGTGCTCTTTTCCTCTATGTTTTCACTGGTTTTGTCGCCATCTCCATCTTGTGTTTCAGAGTCAGATTCGGCAGGGGTTTCAAATGCTGGCTCCTGACTATCAAGAGAACGATCATCTTCTTTGTCAAGATACTGTGTGTCATCTGTCCCCTGGATGGGTACACTGACTTCACTCGCCTTCACAGCGTGGATTTTCTCCTCTTCACTATCCTCATCGGATGAGTCACCAGGACTTTCCTCAGACTTTGGCAGCTGACTAGATGGATCGATGCTTTCCTCCTTTATGTCTTGCGTATTGACTTCAGTGTCAGATTCATCAGGAGTTTCAAATGCTGGTTCCTGACTATCGAAAGAACGATCTTCAGTGTTTTCACGCGATTCAGCAGGGGATTTTTCTGAGGCACCCATCTTGTTAGATTCTTCTAATGAAGCAGCTTGATCAGTGGTGGCTGCATATTCAGAGTCGGAACAAATGTCAACCTCAGGGATATGGCCATCTACCTCATCGTCACATTCCTCGTCTTCCACAGCGGGTTCTACTACCTTAGGTTCCTCTTCACCTTGGCGGGACGCATCCTCATTCTTTGAAACATCAACATTTTCACTATTGACTCCAGAATCTTCTCTTTCAAGATCATGGTCCTCTTCAGCCTCATCTTCCTCATATTTACCGTCTACTTCACTTGGCACTGGAACTGCTTCTTCAACTTTGGTAGAGGCCAGCTCATCAGTTGGCTTAGATTCAGATTCCTCCTCTTCAACGACTACATCTCCGAGGTCCTTGGTATGATCAGACAAAAGCGTGATCAAATCAGTGCCCATGTCAAGGAGAGTGACCACAGGTTTCCCAGCCTCCGTGCCTTCCACCCGAGCTAAGTAACACTTGTCAAGATGTTTCTCTAGCAGCTGTTGGTGCATAGCCTGATCCAAACTTCCCGAGCGATCTAACTTACATTCAATAGCTTGGCGAGGAATTTCATGATACCTTTGTTTCAGAACTTGTAGTTCTTTCACAGTGACTCTTTCAGATAGTCCAAAGTCAACGTAAAGTACTGTGATTTCGTTACCATCTACCTTTGTTACTTCAGCTCTACGCCACGTTTGTCCAGATGACAAAGCTGCAAAGGTCTGGCCCAACTTGATGGAACTTAATGCCAATGGTTCATCACTAAGTTCCTGGTAAACCTCCTGCATGTCCTCTTCCATTGTTGCCACCGAAGTGGTTCCCGTTTTCAACTGCAAGTACATCTCTTCAAAAGATTGAGAATGTACGAGAGTGACTTCCACCTTTTGACCTTCAGTCAGGGCAGGGGCCGCGGCCAACGAAATGATTTCTAAATCATTCTCATCTTCATCTAAGCCGAACATCAATGTCCCCTTAGCTTGGTCCAAGTCGCGATATGTGTAATCTCCGGATTTGCCGGGAGACGCCAACTTGGCCTCAGCTGATTCCTCGAATAATTCTTCAGACACAGGTGCATATTCAGCAACCCCTTCTTTTGCAAAGTTTTCTTCGATGAGGATGGACGACAGAGATGTTCCCATATCGAGTAATCTGACAACATGGACATCGTTCTCGCCTGAGTCCATCAGCTCAACTAGAAGCGTCTTTTCTTCAACTAACTCATTGAATCTTTCTACAGCTTTATCTGACCAGGACTCGTTGGAGGGGACAACTCCGTGTAAAACACATGGTAACGCCTGGGGTTTGATGGGAGCCAAGGCTTCGGGAAGTACCCTTAGATCAGACTTGTACACCATATTGGCGTTTCCATAATCTAAGAAGTGTGCTTTAACTTGTTCCTCGTCCACTGCGATAACTTTACCTCTGTACCACTCTCCATCTTCATACCTGCAATAAAAAATCAATAATAGTTTGGTTGCTTTATACACGAGAAGAAAAAAAACAATGACAGGTACATACGTAGCCAAGGAAAGGGTTATGTACTAGGAATGACCAATCACGAGGTCATAAATGCCACAGAACATTAATAAAATTCTGGTTTTAGTTAAGGAACTAAAATAGAATAAGGCCGTAACCAACTCAAAACTAATAGTATGTGTAAGCTGCTGATGTGCCCCTTTACGTCCCGTACCCATTTTTTTCTTTTTAAACATACTATCAGATATACGTGAAGCAGTTTCTCAAAGAACATGTATATAAAATTTAAAATACCAAAAGGATAATAATGTAATTGATCTCAATAATTGCCTAAAAGGAATTAAATTGAGAATTCTTACTTTGCAGCGCATATTAGACCTTTGGATAGTTCAGTAATCTGATCTCCTGAGCCCTCGCATTCCAGCAAGCCTTCAGCGATCAAATTAGTCTCTTCATCATCACGGACAAGTTGACAGAAGAATTGTGAGGGAGAATTGATGTGGGTCACTTCGATCTCAACTTTCTCTCCTTTAGCCAATCCATATCTAGAGCGAGCGCAGTCACCTGAATTGAGTAAAGGAAATGATTTAGAATATGAAATAACTGTATCCATTTATATACATTCAAAATTAAAATCCCGATCGATCGAGTAATAATTCTTCTATCTTGTTCTGTGCTTTCACAATGAAAGAAAATAAATTAAGAAGGCTGGAATTCAAGAGGATGTCCAGAAAATTAAAATTGCTCAATAACTATACTTTGTTACCTGTTGCAGGTTTATCTATCGCTTCAGTGGGTCCTTCTTCAGCATCAGCGAACTCCTCTTCATCGCTGCTCAGATCCCCTGGCAACGGCACGGTTGCAGCTGATGTGAGGGGAGCGGTGTCAATCTTAACTTCTTCTGATGTTTCGACGAATTCGTCTTCACTTTCAGCCGCAGAAGGTGCTGTGGGCAGGGTGGTTGTGTCTATATCGGCAGGTTCGGCTTCTACTTCGGTGATTTTCTCCGTCTCGGAGACCTTACTAGTTTCCTCTGGCAACAACTTGGCTTTCAAGGTTTCTGAGACATCCTTTCCATCAACACTAATTTTCACTGAGTATGGAGGATTGGAGGACGAGAAACAGACGGTTAATTCCTGATCCAATAAGGTTTCCTCGAGAATGGCCACTGCTTCAGATGCCTTACTCTCATGTAGATTGACATCGGTGATTTGACAACAGAAGGCAAGGGCTGACTTTTCAGCAAATGGTTCGTTCAAACATTTGAGCCTATCTGGAGTTGTATCTTCCGAATTTCCGTAATCGATAAATCTGACGTGGATAGTACCACCTTCGCTGGTCTCAATCCTCGCCCTGTACCAGCTTTCATCCTCTGTAAATTTGCCGCAGCAAATAGTTCCTTCCTCTAAAGTAGTGACTGGTCTTATATCCTTAGATGCTGAATATGCGTCTTGTAGAGAATTGGTGATTTCTTCAAGTATCTCGGAATCACTAGACATTTGGATGTAGATTTTAGAGGCCGCTTCAATATGACTTACATAGCATTGCACATCGCCATTCGGGATCTTCTGCTCGGGCAATATAATTGCTTGAGGTTCACTACTCGCCACTAAGCTGACTTCTCCCTCCTCATTGGCGAGTTTAAGACTTGGAGGTTGGGTGGTTCTTACTACCTCTAAGACCTTCAAATCCTTGTCTTGGACCAACTCTGCAAATTTTCCAACCTGTTCTTCATTCCATCTTGTTCCATCTCCTAGGAGCTGGTACTTCCCTGCATATGCAAGCCTCTGACCATGACCAGTGGGTAGCGGATAGAGATCAGTGAGAGGGACAAGATCTGCGTTTCCATAATCAACGAACTGCACTTTCACTTTGGCGCCTACATCAGTGACCACAGCGCGGTACAGGGCACCATCTTCACTAAATCTAGCGCAACAATACTGTCCCATTTGAGGATTGGCCAAATTTCCAAGCCCCTGGCAAGCTTGGTCCAAGTCATCCATATATTCAACAAGTTCGTCAAGGCAGGACATATTTTGAACATAAAATTCAGAGGGCGATTTTAGCTCAGATATAACCACCTCTGTCCCTACCTCAGGGCAATTTTGATTTTGAATTCTCTCTGGTTTAGAGGCAACTGGTACACTCGCTACTGGGACTGGCTTGGGTTGATTGACAGCTGGTTGATTTGATCCCGATAGAATTGGGTATTGAGCTTTGACAGTGATTGCTACGTCCTGTCCACCAATTTCCATTCTAGTCACACTACCAGAAAAAGTGGTCTTGATTTCCTGATCCATGAGGAGACCCTCTAGATGTTCTTGCAATCCCTCGGGCCAGCCGGAGCCAGGTTTGACAAGACCTTGTATCTGGCATTTGTAAGCCATTGGCGCCAACTTCAAAAGATCCGGAGCAACTTGTTTCAGGGTTGTCCGGTTGACTGTCTCTGAGTTGCCGAAATCCACAAACCTCACTTTGACCTTGTCAGAAGGGCATTCCACTTCAACCACAGCTCTGTACCACGAATTGTCGACCGAGAATCTAGCACAGCATGATGTGCCTACAGCCACAGAAGTAAGGAGCCGTTTATCGTTTGCCATGTTTGCGTATACCTTCTCAAGGTTGTCGGTAACTGACTGCAATGTGTCCGCCTCTTCAGCAAGTTGCAGGAAGACATCTCCACCCTCTACATGGACACAGTAGGCCATGACGGTACCCTGGGGAATTCTGGCCTCAGGGAAGCAGCTAATGTTGTTATTGGCTTCTTCCACTACAGGAACACCAAAGTTCGCAGCGATGTTTTGCCCATCCACAATCATTTTTACACTCACAGGAGATTCTGATGCACTGCCATTGAAGGATGTGTGAATGGCAGATTCAATGTTTTCAAGGATGCTACTGTGTTCTGGCGTCCATCCAGACGCAGGGGGTTTAACTCCATGAAGCCTACAGTGTAATGCCAGAGGAGAGAGCGCGATATATTTAGGCATCACCTCCTTCAGATCACTAACGTTCACCGTGTCTGTGTTGCCATAATCAATGAACCGGACGGTAACTTTATCACCACTTGTGCTTTCAATGATGCTTCGATACCATGCCAAATCTTCAGAGAATCTGGCCATGCATGCTGAGCCCACAGCAGCATTTCCAAGACGATGCTCGCCCGCAGACAACGAGTCGTAGTCTTCCAGCATGCTGTCCGCTATTTCCTGAATTTCCTTTTCTTTGTCTTCGCGTTGAACCCAGAAACTGGCAGGCGATTCCACATGTGTAATGTAAACAGACGTTTCCCCGGAAGGGACTTGTGGACTAGGATACTTATTAGCAGTTTTTGGAGCACTCACTTCTTTCAAAAACTTCTTCTTCATTTCTGCATTTATATTGATACCAGTGTCAGGGTCGACCAGTTCAAGCTCTACAATGGTGCCATTATTTCCAGTGACACTGGCAAGCAACTCTTTCCCTTCCACAAGCTCACGGAAGGATATGATAACTTCATCCTCAGCCGCACCAGAGATTCCCTTCAGGTTGCATTCAAATGCTTGAACTGGGTAGTCAGCGTACTTGGGCATAAGTACACACATTTTGTCTAGAGTGGTGTCTTCAGAATTGCCGTAGTCAACGAACAAAACTGTTATTTTGTTGGGTGGGTTTAGTTGGGTCACACTTGCTCTGTACCAGAATCCATCATCGCTAAACTTGGCAACACAAAACATGCCAGTTTTCACTTGGGAAACCTGTGGTTGCTTTCCATTCCCAGCAGCGTAGTAATCTTCTAATGTCTGCATAAAATTGTCAAGTCCGCCTGTGTTGGCACTCAGTTGGCAGTAGAAGTGAGACACGTCCTCTATATTGGACACAATCACCTTTGACTTCTTTCCTGGTCTGAGCGGAGTGTTCATTGCCTTAAGCACAACATCTTGGGGAATGCTTGATCTCGGAGGTGTAGATACAGTTGGCGCCTGAGCACGCTGTACTCGGGGCGGAGATGCTATTTGCGGTTGTGGTGGTGGGTCTAGAGAAGTTTTGGCATTTACTTTCCTCCCGAGGAGTTCAGCAACGTGTTCGGTGGCATCACGACCTTCTGAGTCGACCAAGGATATTTTGTAGAGATCTCCGCCAGAGGTTGGCAAACTTACAACAGTGAGTCTGAGCGACTGCTGCATCAGTTGCTTGAAGTATGCGACCACTTTCTGGTTGAAGTCATTTTCATATATCTCCATGTCTTTCAGTGAGCAGTGGAAAGCAAACGGTGGGTGGTTGAGAAAGCTTGGCTCAATGGTTTTCAGCTTGGACCAACGCATCTTTTCCTTGTTTCCAAAGTCTACATATTGGACTTCAGCCTCGCGGTTCCTGGTCCTCAGTACCAGACCTCGGTACCAGTTGCCATCCGCCTCGTATGCAGCCACACAGCACTGGCCTGGCTGTGGGTTGGGTAGAGATGATTCGTTCATTCTCATCCTTTCATAATGATCTCCGATGGATGCCATTAGGCTTTCCAGCTGGCCTTGAGACTGCAAACTCTGACACCAGAAACTAGTGGGAGTTGTCAGCCAAACCAAGTTCACGTCCAACTGTTCATCCAGCCGCAGCTGTTGTGGTGGGTATGTCTGTGCTCCCAGGCTAGGTTCAGGTTTGCGAGGAGCTAGCGACTGAGTGTCTTGACTACTGTTCAGCCTAGGACTGGGCCTTGAAGTGACAGGACGATTAGGACTCATGGGGGGTGTACTGAAAGCTGCTATTTGTTGCTGAACAAGTTTGTTGGCGAATAGGACAGGTTTGTGGTTGATGACCTCGGCCAGCTTGATAGAATAGACATTCTTCGGAGTAACTGCAACCACCTCGGCCAGCAGATTTTTATCCGACACCATGTCCTCAAAAACCTCCTTGGCGCTTGAAGACCATCCTGTGGCGGGAGCGGCCACGCTGTGCAAGGTGCACTGGATTGCCTGGGCGGGTAACTCCATGAACGTAGAATCAATATCCCAGATCTCACTGATGGGCCTCATCTCAACATTACCATAGTCAACATAGCGTACAGCCACCTCACCTCTAGTGGTACTTAGGACCTCTGCTCTGTACCATTCTTCGTCTTCAGTGAATCGGGCCACACATGCCCCTCCCTGTTGCACTGATGAGGGACGATACTGCTGTGGTGGCAGCACCGAGTAGAAGTTGTGCAGGCTGTCCATGAGGTCTTCTAACTTTTGCGAGAGTTCCGTCTGTTGAACCCAGAATAGATTTGGTGTCTCGACGTGGACCACATTGACATCACATGTCTGTGCGACGGTAAGGTTTTGATACTTGAATTTAGGTACTGGCTTATCAGTTGGGACTTGCTGGGCTGGTGGGTTACTGGCTGCTCCTAGGATGGCTCTGGTGCCGCGTATCACAGCATTGCTGACTGGCGAGGATTCCAAGCTGACAGCCAACTTGGCCTTCTTGAGTTCTTCATGAGCCGTTCGCTGGCCACCAGCAACAGTCTCTATCAGTTCAACATTGTAGCACCCCTTAATCTGGTGAGCAGTAAAGGCGCAGACCAGGTTCCTCTCACTGCTGGTAAATTCCTCAAACATAGAAATGGCATCTGGAGACCATTGGTCACCCGTAGGTGCGATACTGCCCAGGGTACACGGTATTGCTTGTCGAGGTAAGGTGGAGTACTTGGGTTTCAGCTCTCTTATATCTTTAGCATTGACAACTTCCATGTTTCCATAGTCAATGTACTTCACTTGCACATTGGACCCACTCACGGCAATAACTTCAGCTCTATACCACTCATCTCCATACTTGGTACAGCAGATGGCCCCAGGGACGATTCTGGTCAAAACGGGAGGCGGTGCAGCTTTGTACTCTGTGTTGATACTTCCCATTAAGGTGCCCAAGCTGTCAGCACTTTCCACCAATGTGCAGTAGAACTCATTTGGACTGACGGCAAACTCGACTTGAACATCTTTGTACCCAGGGCCGACTTCAATGGGCTTGATGGTGGGAGTGGCAGCAGGGGAGGCGGGACTTATCCACTGGGCCCATCCAGCTTGAGGACTCGTTGGTGACGTACATGACGAGGCTGCAGCTTCAGCGGCGGCCATTGCTGCAGAAGGCATGGCCGGCTTAGGCTGAGATGTAGGGTAAGTATTGTTGGTTTTGTTGGGCACGGGTCCACGTTTCTTAAACGTTGGACTGATCTTGCCAATACCAACTCCAAACTTCTCGTTTACGTTTGTACCATCAGAGGCGAACAACTGGGCCAAACATTCTGTGCCAGCGTCAACGATGCACATGGGATGACTCCCTTCAGATAGTAACTCAAGCAAGACATTTGTTTCCTGATCAGACCAGCCAGCTGAATGTACGATACCGTCGAGGGAAACACAAATGCACTGTTTGGGGAGCTGGCAAAACTTGGGGTTGGTGGCACGGAGGTCGTCCTGGGCGACATTGTCATGGTTACCGTAGTCGACAAAATGAACTTCAGTTTGCCCTGATGACTTGACACCTGTTGATAAAAATAGAAGAGAATTGTTCATAAATTGTTAATTGCATTACACAATGGTGGAACGCCATATATTACCTTTATATCATAGATCTATGTTCTATATTACAAACGTATACTCTTCGTGTTAAGACTTTGGCAAACTCAGCCTGTAGTTATCCGATCTCTCCCATTGTAGATTTAACTGTTTCCAAGTACAGGAGTACTGATTTCTTAGTACTTTCTAGTAGATCCGATTCCTTTATATTTTAGAATATCTGTAGCAGTGAAGGTTTCAAAAGAGGCTGGAAAACCCGAACCTGTAAAATGCCTCAGGCCGACAGTAGCTGTTGGCTTATTTGACGTATAACCTACTCTCACAATCACAAATAGTGACATTTACCTTAAATCAGTCGGAACAACAAATATATTAAGTTATCGAATTTTCGCTGCCCCTGGATATGTTGTTTTAAAGAATAAGTGTTATTTGCTAACGATCAAACGTTCACAGGAGATCCAACATTTTTTCGTTTTTAATGACTTTCAATGACCAAATGCGAAATTTCCTGACTTTTAATGACCATAAAAAGGTAAATCCGAATTGAAAGACCCTCGGGAACCCTGTACATATATCACTATGTACCTTCTGACTCGCTTATAATTCACACCATGCACTGCACTGAGGGCAACACTCTATTGTAAAATTACTTTCCCCTCTCAGATTTGAATTCCACAATGGAATCTCTTTGTCAACAAATATCAAATTATCTAAGGAAAATATATACTAGCGTTGGTATTCCACACTAATGTCCTTACTCAAGCAAGTCATCGAAAACTACAATCACATTTCCAAATGATACAGTCAAAATAGTGATCTTGGCCACTTAAAAAGAGCAAGGATAAAAATAAAGCTATGCTATGTTGTTCTGGGAAATTCCCATGTATGTTCTGGAAGACCTCCAAGTAAATGTTCCGGAATACCAGGATTCAGTTCTAGAACTCTTTCCGTGTTATTATTTTTCTAACAAATAAAAGAATAAAAAAAAAATCACTATTATAAAAAGTTCATGGTTCATCACTTTGTATGTAAGTTATTAGTTTAATCAACGAGACTAGCCTTGTTGGTTCAATGTTAACTACTTGGTCTTTGTTTAACTTTAACAGCCCCATTCTGACTAACAGGAGAAACACCCGGAACAGGCCGAGACTGAACCATAGAACTAAAGTATAGTTCTTGGAAATACTCGATTCCATGTCATATCCAGGAAATGCTCCCATTTCAAATGTGTAACCTAGTAATAAACAGGAACAGCCTAGTAAATAGTGAATTGAAGGACCATAGACCATCGGTCTCTGCCAAAATGTAACTAACAGTGTAGACAGACAGGATTTTAGAGACCACAAAAAATTCTGGGTTTAGGGGGCAACACATTCTGACAAGGGTGATGATTTAGTTAAACACATATTTCTATACCACATATGGTAAGAATGCGGGTCTTTGTCTGGAATCATGTTAGAGGAATTTAGCGAGTCTTATTTGATTGTATTACGATTAACTTCTACCAAAATGACAGAATGTCAAACAGTACTTCACTGGCTGCTGACACTATGACACTACTTTCTATAGTACAGTGTGGCGGCCTCCATACTGAGTAACTCATACAGACACTGTCACAGCCAAACAAGAATCAGTACTCGGGGATATCCATCAGTACATTGCTTAGCATATTGTGATTTTGGTAATTTTAATTATCTAAAGTTTAAGTATGAACTGTATCGACGATATTTGGTGTATCAAAATTTGGGTTAAAAATATGGAATATGACAATTTTTATCAGTTTTCAAAAATACTGAGTTCAGTAGATATACTGAGGACTTTCATCCCTGGTTATATCAAGGGCGGCGAAAGATGAGCGATGGGAGGGCGGCACTTCATGGCCTTTCCCAGAACAGGTGTTCATTGACATGCCAGTTCCAGGAAATGAATAAAGATAATTATTTTAAATAATTGGAAGACACATAATTTTGATTTGGCCTTATCCAAACATATAGGCATGTAGACATGAATCTAGTCTGACAATTGGCACTTATAATAAAATCAATGTCAAATACTGAAGTGAACTAGCCTAAAGCAATACATTATGAACTAGCCACCAGTTCAATGCCTTATTCCCATCAGGCTATGTGGTAGTGACGATACCAAACGAAAACGATACGATACAAAGAGTTACCACTCATATATACTTTTCATGTTTATCTCTAACATGAAAAGTAATAAATGTAATCATTTATGATGTTGGATTTAGTTCATGTGTCCAAATGATTGACAAATTATTTCCTGAAACAATACCATTTGCATGAAATAACGAAGACAATAATTTTTAAAAAAATGCCAATTTCTGACATACACAAACCTTCTGGCTATTCAGTATTGTAACTTCTAACGTTGACAACAAATCCCCAATTTTAACAGCTAACTTTAACGGTTGCCTTCTCATGATCTGACAAACACTGCTATTGCCAGCAATTGCATAAATTTATTCTAACAGTAATATATTTATTGGTTTAATTAATAAATTAAACTACATAATTGGTATTGAAAAACCTAATTTTTATACCGACTATATTTTAGCAAATCCTTACCACATGATTTGACAAAAAATGATAAACAAACGATTTCAAATACTAAACATCATGTGTAGAGCGTGCAATAACATGTGTGGTAAATGTATCACCAACCCATAACCAATACAAGTATTGACATTACATACAGGCATCAGTAGTGACGACCAATAAAAAATAGGTATCTTTCCCATTTTTAGTAGCTGAAAACTAGGTAGGGGAATGGTAATTTAAAAGAATTTTTTTAAGGCAACCACTTTCCCGGTTCCAGGAAATGAAAAAAATGAGTCTAATTTCGCAAATATAGTTCTTTAAATTCTAGTAGTAGTTAGGGGGAAAGGTAAATTGGAAACACCTAATTGTATGTATGAATGAATCTGGTCGGACCATTGACACTTAAAATCCCATCAATATGGATGGATGACCAAGGTTGAACATGCCACCCGCAATGCCTTATTACCTATACTAAATAGCCAATAGCTTATGGCATCGGTAAAGTAATCCAAATGACTGAAGAACGATTTTTTGTACACAGCCGTCAACATATACTTTTCAGGTGTACCTCTAACACGAAAAGTAACAAGCAAATAGTTATACTAATTACTAGCTTTGACCAATTAAGCTGGAGAAGTAATTTTAAGACCAACCAATGATTTTTACCTGATATAAAGGCGCGGTACCATGCGTCATCTTCAGAATACTTGGCCAGGCAGGGTAACCCCAGAACAGGTTGATGGACACGGGGAGCCTTCCCTGAATCACAATAAGCAGCTATCTGTTCCATCAGGCCTATGAGATCATCTTGGCTGCGGGAGAACTGGCAGTAGACACGGCTAGGGTCGTCAAGATGCGTGATTTCAACATCCAACCACTGGCCACTTTTCACAGCTTGGACGGTGTATCTGCAGTGATCAGAATTATACAAAATCAGTATTGAATGAATTCCTTTATTGATGAATATTAGACTTGAAAAATTGGTGGTGCGCCTTGCTCAGGTCTTCCAGCGAGTGTCTGGGGAAAGGAAGAAAGCACAGTATTGGATGTATAACAATATATTGCTTGATTTAGAATTAGTCGCAATTAAGAGTGAGGAGGCAAATGCTCTCTGACTTTTAAAATAGGTTTTAGTATCATAATCGCTTTTGTACTGACTATATTAAATTCATGAAAATTTAGAAGAATATTAAAAAAGTTCAAATTAGAGAAGGCTCAGCTGTGAGAGAAAACACGCATTTCATAAAACAAATGGGTTCTTACTTCGGTGCATCAGAGTCACTACTTGCGGACAAATTCTTGGCAACATAAATGTCCTGTCTTCCACTTGTATCCACCAACTCCATCTCATACAAGGAACCAGTTTTCATCGTGACACCGCCAACCAGCGCTGTCTTGGACTCGTATTTCTTCAGGGCATTGACCACTGTGGACGGCGGGTGTCTGTCCGCTTCAGCTAAGACACAGTGTATGGCCTGAGCTGGCAATTCCATCAATTGACCCTCTATGTTGTAAAGGCATGAAGATGGTACTGTTTCTGTCACGCCAAAATCTATATGCTGCACATCAACCATTCCAGGCTGATTTGATGGGCCGATGATTTTTGATCTGTAGAATACGCCTTTATCCACAACACTTCTCGAAATGCAAGGCATCCCTGGTTTGAAGCCCGTCAGTGGGGAACAACCAGAATTATATACTTGGTCTACAGCGTGCATCAACTGGTTCAGTCGCGGGGCATTCTCTAAAAGCTGGCAGAAATATTTGCCATCGTTCTCAACGTGAGAGATGCATAGATCGATCTGCTTCCCTACATTGAATTGCAGAGGTTTAAATTGACCCACGAACTGATCGGATGCATTTGGATTTTGCGGACTTGAAACGGTACCATACCCATTCTGTTGTTGAGATCTGGGGGGAGGTGCCTGTGGCTGAACTTTGGTAGGGACACCTTCTGTAAGGTCGACAACGTGGAGACCAGAATCGGTGACTGATCTAACGCTGGCATAGATGTTATCGCACTCAAGCATTCTTTGGAAATCAGAGGCATCAGCAACTGAGCCATGTAAACAACATTGTATGGCCATACTCGGCAACTGCAGAATGTGAGGAGGAGAAGCTTTCAACTCCTGGGGACTGAGTGTCTCGTGATTTCCATAATCTACAAAAACCACCTGGCATTTTCCATCTGGAAGCACATTTGTGACCACTGACCGATAGAAAGTTTCAAAATTGTTCTCAACGTCCTTATACTTGGCGACACAAACAGTGCCAACAGTGATGGGCGAGACAGTTGGGCTTGTATCACTGATTTCAATGTCTATTGCTTCTTGCAATTTGTTGATTACTTCTTCTCTTTCCACTAACTGAATCCAAAAATTAAGAGGGGATTCGTAAAAGACAACATATACATGATAGTTCTGCCCAGGCTCTAGAACAGTTTGTCTCAAAGCTATGGTGTTGACATCTCTTACAGCCTTCCCAAAACCAGCACTGATAATCGAGTACGCAACAATCCCTGCATCTCCAGGCTTATGGGGATCTTGCAGTCGGAGCGTTGGCGGGTTTCCCACTGTTCCAACTGACACTACGGTCCCAAGGAACTCTCCATATATCAACAACTCTGAGAGACCTTTGATCTCAGCCTCCGTCCATTGAATACCCCGAGATTCAAGGTCGGCAAGAAGGAATGGACTGGCCTGTGGTGGAAGCTGGAATTGGTCTTCGCGCCCTTTGGCTATCTCTGCTATAGCCACGACTTCTTCATTGCCGTAATCGATAAAGAACACCGATACCTGGCCCGCGGCTGGATTGACGGCGAGAATTTTCGCTCGATACCACCGTTTGTCTTCGTCGGATCGGGCCAAAAAAACATCACCGACCTGAATATCTTGGGGTTTCACTGGCTTCCGCGATACAAGCTCGGTTTCACTCTGTATCATCAAGTTTTCTATGATCTGGCTGTCCTCCGAGTTCGTCTGAGCCCAAACTTTGATGAGATTCCCTTGCGGCTGCACGACAGTCGCGAAGAGAGAAACGGAGTCCCCTTTCTGTAGCATGATTTGTCCTTCAATGTCCAGCTACAGAAATGTTGATTCTAAGCACCTTGATTAAGTCAAGTAGTAAAGTAAAAGTTACATTCATGAAACTGACGAACCAAATAATCTAACCCTTGAGGTCTGACACACTTTCACATTCGGGCGCCATCTTTATAGACCACGTGCCTGTGCGCAGCAGAAAATAAATACGAGGTGCAGTCAAAAAATCATCAACTTAATTAAATAACATCTATTACTCTGTTATCTAATAGAACTTATTTTTTCAATCTAAATTGCTATCGGTTACTATTTTTTAGATCACGAAACTAGGAAATATCGGTAGACTCATCGTTGGTATCAGCCAATCAGAGACGTCGAATATATGGAACCGCACGAAACTACCGCATGGGCAAGCATTGCAATAAGTTATCCGGTAGACGCCGATAGTCCATAAGGTATATGCGACGTACGGACCCTACCTATAGTGCAGCCACAGTGCTGCACCCTAAGTTAGGGACTTTATTACCCACTTTTAAAAAAATTTCTTGAAAATGGACATATTTTCTTTGTTCATGAGAATTAAGATAGATACTAGGAGCCATAATATTGTTTAAGTTCGAAGTGATTACGATTTTTGTATCATTAATTATTAATCGACAATTAAAGACCTTTAATAATAGTCCTTATTGACAAAAAATCGGCCATTTCATGAAAATAAAGTGACAAACGACAAAATAATTTTTAAGATTTTTAAGATCAAAGCTAGAGGACCAACTGCTGTAGCTTGCTTTCGTATCCGTTTTAAAGGTATAGGCTACGCCTATTATATACAGGCGCAGTTCAATGGAAAAAAAACGGCCATAAAACTTTCAGGGATTGTTTCTCACTACAGAAGAAACAAATAAAAGAAAAAAAAAGAAATGTTACCCCGTTAGTTTTTTTGGTAGTCACTTGAAAAAAAAACAGTGGTTAACTATGGAAGTCTATGAGAAAATGTGGGTTTTTTTCCCACGTTTTATGGAATAAAAAAAATGCCCAGTCCAAATTAGTTTAGGTTTTCTACCCTTTTATTTGAGGTCATCATATCCCACAAAAAAATCATATCTTACCCTGATCGAAAAAAAGTTGGAGACCTCTAAAGTTGACCAGCATATGTAGTATACTTTTTGTGGCTTGTCTGGCTGATACCATTTATTTCACATTGATATTCGTCATTGCACAGACTTTTAACTCATTTACATGGAGTGTTATCGTCAGCCAAAGGAGTTTTTGCATCAATATGATTGTGATAATACTTCCCACTGTGAAAAATGTTTATTTGTTATGGCAATCCCTATAGAACCTATGCGAAAATTATAGAAATTAATTTTGATTTAGACAATAGACACTAGGGGGACCACTGCTGATAGATTCATGAGAATGACCACTGGCTAATAGTTCAAACAGGAGCCTCATAGGGTCGTATTTTCGGACGCACCTCTATATCTGTAAGGGAGGGGATGAGCCAACCGCCTCAGCCCCAGCTAGTGCAGAGAACTGCTATCACCACTACTACGCCACGAGACTCCGACTACATGGATGTGACGTTTGTTGGATAAATCAGCGTTCAGTGAAATATGAAGCGTAGATCCGAGAAAGAACATCATTGGGTGAAACCAATAAGCCAATAAAACATATTAATGTCTCTAAAATATTTAAATTCTTTAGGGACCACTGAAATGTACTACTGCGTTCAATATATATAATATAGGAGTTTAAGGGGAACATGGGAACATATTTTCTCTTTGTTTTTCCCCCAGCATTATCAGATGAACGAATCATGTGATGTCATTATAAATTCGTATATGATAAAGTAAAAAGTAGACTAGCTAGATATATTCGTTATTCTTACCGATAAAATGATAACTCCAACCCCCAAGAACACTTTTCAGGCAGCTGGTTTGAACCTGGTCCGAAATAGGCCTACACATCTACCAGTACCGGTATTTCCTTTTTTTACCTAGCTAAATATAACTCCCTGCTTATATAGATACCGGCTCCTCACAGATGTAATAGATCGGTGAAATGAATTACTCAGTAAAGGGGAAAACATTGATAAAAAAGATATAATTTATTGATAAATATATCAGTTGACATAATGGCATCCACTAAACACATTTTCATTGTTACCCAGCAAGAGCAGGGAATAGGAGACTCCACGAATATAAATGTTAACAAGCATATAAGTACAACCAGGGAAGTATATAAAATTATAGCCTTAATAGGTGTCTGGCACAACAAATTCATTCATATTTTCTAAATTTCTTTCACCAGACAGAAGGGTAAAATCTGAAATCATAGATTATTCATTTGAAAGTAACGCTCGAACATATATGTAGTGAAGAAACAGATTAGATATGAAAATGAATGTTTGTGAACGGATTTTAAAATGGATTTATCGACATAAGTAGCATAAGAAAAAGGTCCTTTCGAGCTATGGGAATGTCTGAGAAGGGGTTTTGTATATAAATTCTGCCGGACATCTCGTAAGTCGAGCCGACCAGATTACAATTTTGACGGTCTCTAATCCCCAGTAGAGACAAAAATGAAGCTCAATGGTACAGACCGCTAAATTGAATGAAACTGATTGACTTCTAAGGCAATGAGCCCCCGATAAAGTTGTCGGATATTGCCTGATATCTAGGCAGAGTCTATAATAAAAAATTCTTTTTCTCATATTTCCATTTCCAGAAAGGATTGTTTCCTGTGTTTAAAGCCCGGCCTACGAGATGTCCGGCAGAATTTATATACCGTACAAAACCCCTTCTCAGACATTCCCATACCTCGATAGGGCCTTTTTCTTATACTACTGACATAGGAAGTTATGAGCACTAATGTCAAATCTTGTTTGTAGGGACTACAACATGTACAGAGAAATTTAGCATTACAAGAACAAACAATTGCTAACGTATGTAATCAAGCACAAAACGTAAGAGTAAGATGATATTGGTATAGATAAATCAACACGTAGTATATCGTGTACGAATATATGTAACGTACAACAGATTTGTCAAGTAAATAAATAACAGATAACACTAGAATCTGATACGGTATCAAACTGTGCAAAAGAGCTTAACAGACGGAGAGATTCATATCACACACTTTAAATCTTAACATTCAAGCAAGATTCGATGAAAATACTTGGCACATGTGTTTTTACAAGATCGGTGGACGTTTTAGGTCAAGATAAAAACGGACTAAAACTTCCATAGAAAAAAATTCAAGTGTGTACAATCAAGACATATTTAAAAAGACATAATATCATATATGCATGGTCATAACGGACTTTTTCAGATATTTTAGTCAACCACAAATCGTCGACCTCACATTTTCTAGATATATTATTTACCATTAATCAACTGAACTTCCATTTCCCGAAATACCGATACATCAAGACAAAGCTATTTCTTTCCCAGTATTAATCACTTCAGTACACACCACATATCTTATGCAGTAAAACGTGCATGAACTATGCGATTATGCGAGAGACGGCTCCCTATGTTGGAAATTAGGGACATTTTGGATGTGGTTGTTCAAACAATGTGCTTTCGAGGGAGTCAAGGTTCAAAACCTCTAAGATCAGATAAGGAAGTTGTCAGTGATTGGACACCTACTGTGCTAATGATATTCCGGCCCTGGAGTAGGCGTCTTAAAAGGAATATAATGGCATTTTGTGGTTTGGAGCGAAAGGCTTTCCCTCAGTTTGGAGGGACTCAACTCTGAGCCTAAATTAGGAAGGTTTGAATGCCACCTGCCTTGGACGAAAAACATCCTAAAATTAGCCTACATATAGAATCCGGAGGGAAAACTTTTAAATGACTCAGTTTGCAAGCACGTTGAGATTACATAGGTTTCAATTAGGTACCTTACATTTTTATGAACCAGGTCACTTATACAGAGATTATGGACATAATATTCCTTTCCGAATTTTTAGTAAAATGTATAGAGCACAAATGCGGCCATTACGACAAAGCAGCTTTTAATACCGGGTCCATTCCAGGCGGTTGTCCTGAGAGACAGAAACAACACAATTGCTCTATTTACAAGTCATTTACAATTCCAGTAGTTCAAAAATGAAGTACGAGACAAGTGTCATACATTTTACACTTTCAGTCATAAAAATGCATTTATTAAACATGATATTAAAAAGTAAATTTAGGTAAAATTCTACTCTTATTTACAAGGATGTATGTCAAAACATTTCTCACTAGAGAAACACATTAACTTTTATTTCGATTATAAATTGCTTCTACATGCGAGATTAAATGCATACTCGGAAGGATATAAGCCTTCTCTTTTCCCCAATACGGAGAAAGTAAACCAGCACTGGGGGTCCTACACTCCTATCAAATTTATCCTTGCTATTATCTTCCTGAAAATAAAGACGTAATCTCTAATTTCTATTATCGTCAAATAGGGTGTCGTATATCAATTCCACATCGGAATGATTATATCATAAAGTAATGGAATAATCGGACCATAATGTGGACACAAATGCGACGGTCCAATATCCTTATAACGGTGAGATTTTGAAAGGAAATAAAAATACTTATATATGATATATAATGTCATGCACATTCTCAACTTCGATTCCTAACCTCGCGAATATTTCTTTTCTCCTGGAGAGATCTTCATTGTAAGTTGTCTTTAATCTAGACAGCCATGCATAGAATACCAAGAAGAATGCCTTCAAAATGCATCCCTAGTTTCTTGCCATTCTGATCCATGCTTTCCGATAAAATGTGGACAGGAAATAATTTCTGTTTCTATCACCACAATTAAAGTTCTGATATTTAAAACGGAAACATACGCACTAATACATTTTGAATAAGTCAGGATCCCCGATGATAAACAAAATTAATTAAGTAATCAAAAACATATCCAAATTACAAATGGATAAGTATGGATAATATAGGACCGGTTCTAACACAAGCCGTTCCCAGCAAGTTGGGCGAGGCAGAACCCACTATATACATGTGTGTGTATTTATATCTGTCATGTATTGCAGGGTCCCCACGGATTAAGTCCTGCAATTTTGAGGCTTTTTCAGGCCTATTTCAGCAATTTTTCAAGGCTGCCAGTCCATAACGAGGAGCAACACTGTATCTGACCCAATGAGATCTATTTAAGGCGAAATTTAATAGAATATAATCAAAATAGCTACCTTTGACAGTTTAACAAGTACAATTTGCAAAGTGTATTGTCCAGTATGGTTTTGACAGTGGCAGGGTCGAGCTAAGTGCAGATAATTCGGACTTCCCGGGCTCATTTGATGAGTTTCAAGCTCCGAAAATAATCTTTACTATTTTATAGGCTATCCCAGGCCTTGGATTTTTTTCAAATTCCAGACTTTCAAGATTCCGCGGAGACCCTAATGCATTCATAAATATAAGCATGTTCGTAAAGGCTTGTGAACCCCCTCTCTAAAGGGAAGTTAATCCCTTACCACCGAATGAAACATAAAAAAAGGTTTGTCCCCGAAAGAAAATAACTACATAAATACTTCTATCACATTAAACAAGGCAGGGTTGCTTTTTCCTCCTCTGTCATACAATGCAAGAAGTCACTTTGTCCTTGGGTGCGATGTCCTTGCGTATTCTCATTGCCACACAACTTAACCAGCTCCGACTTGTTGGCATCTCCCCGATGATTTCCCAGACGTCATTCCCTTCATTGTAGGCTTCGATGGTATCGTGGTACCTGAAGTACGTCATACATTTGTATATGAGGGCTGTGTCGTAAAATCAAGTTTGTATTATTACTAATAAATTCTATTGAAACCCTGGGACCGAATAAATGACTCGAAACAGTGGGCGGAAGACCATGGTCGAACACTACTGATTATCATACCGTGAGCCCATATCACATTATGTCAATGGTCTCAATTGTATTATTTGTCATTTGTTTACTACAATATGCCTTAATATAGTAATGTTAGATGTCACTGGTCTGAGGGCAAGCTGTATACAAATTCTAAATAAAAAAAAAGCAAACACAAAAAAGCAAGCAAGCAGAGATGTAGATAAATTACACCTCCAAAATAAAAGCATCTCTCACGTTAAAATAGGACATCTAACATCTTGTATATGTATTGCTCCTGAACATCTGTCAAAACGTGAATAAATGTACTTTAGTCTTTACCTGTCCCAGCCTTCTTCTCCACCACAAACATAAATACGGCCATCCACAACGGCTACCCCGGGTCTGTACCGGCGCTCGTTCATTGGCGACTTGAGACTCCATGTGGTAGTGGCTGGGTCAAAACACTCCACCTTATTGGTATTCTCAGTCGATGCATGCCAGCCACCTGCAGATTTTAATCAAATATTGTTGTTGATGTAGACCAAGTATTGAGGATCTATGTAAATTTGGATAATATAAAGAAGGGAAGATGCTAACTATGAAAGTAATATTAATAAATGTGAATGTCCATATAAAAAGCAACACTGGATATTAACGTCAGATAATTCATTACATGCCCATGCTGTATTGGGAGTGCATTAACATTTTTATTGGATACGTACAAATTCGAACAAGTTTATTTCTAACTTAGATAATTTATGGAGATTCAGGACCATTAACAAAGGTTTATATTTCAATATTCTTCTTTAATATGGGCAAAGGGGATCTCGTCCAATACATATTTAATTACTAGCACCCAATTCCTTTCTCTCCAAGAATTGTTCAAACTTACCTATTACAAATATTCTATCATTAAGAACGCATGCAGCGGAGCCAGACCTCGCTATGAGCATAGAGCTCAATTCTGTCCATTGGTCTGTGCGTGAATTATAGCATTGTACAAGATCAATACCATCCCCATCCTCCAACACTGCTCCTCCTAAATGTTTGAAAAATAGATTAGTATTCCAATACTAATTGTATACACAAATATTTCTAATAACTGTTCCAATAGATATATCAAGAAAAATCCTTTGGACAAAAGGACCTTGATATGGATGCTCCTGATAATAGATAAAACTGTCAGCAAATATGGTATTAAAAAGCTGACACCACATGAACATATTCATGTACCAGTAGTATACGGTATACAAATATATTGTGCGTATTTTCTGTATGATTTTATTTTAAATGTTTATGGTCGTATAATTGCAATAAAAAAGAATGCAGCTTCCATCTTAGTCAACGGGTAAATCCAGCCTTTCGAGATTGCACAACTTTTTCTTTAAATGAAAATACAGAAAATGGACGCACATAAAAACGTCCATTCACCAACCTGTAACATATAACAGGTCTCTATAAGAGACCACCGCGGGACTTGTCACCGCCATTTTCACAGGAGCAACAAATGTCCAGGTGTTACTCTCGGGGCTGTACTTTTCCACGGAGTCCAACCTAGCAGTGCCTTCCCATCCCCCCACTGCATATATACATCCATCCAGCATAGCTAATCCTGCAAACAGAGTAAAGGTTTTTCAGTGAAATATATAAATATGCAAGGAAATACTGTATGGAGCACAGGTCCTCATTAGTCTTTAGATTTGTTCAACTGATCGGAATGCAAAATAACATAGTAACAGACGGCCGGCAGAAACAACAGCAAATTAAAATAAGTCCACAAACTGATTGGTTTATCGTTCTCCATTACAATATAGAGGAAATTGGGATTCCTATTGTTGCAATAATCACGAAACATTGGGGATCATTCTCTTTGAAGCGAAAATTGTAAGGGTACAAAGGCTGTTCCAACATTTGATTAAAGTGGAGAAAATAAGCATCCCTTTGTGTATACGCCAGGGTCTTATCATTTGGCGCAGCAAGCTAGACCTATGGTCCAAAAACAACAGAGAAGAAACTTTGCAAGTGAGGAAATTCTAAAGTTGGGTAACAATTTACCTAGCTCAGAACGTGGCATGTTCATGGATGCCATCTCTTGCCATGTGTCAAAACATGGGTCATATCTCCACATACTCCTACTAGCCGAGCCATCTGGAAATTCTCCTCCAGCCATGTACAAATGGTTACTACCTGCAAAGAAAAGCCACTTTACTGGATAGGTCAAATTTCATATAATGGAGATGTTCAATATCAATGGAGCCCTTATGTCTCCGTTCATTTAGCATATTTTTTAACAATTACACATCGCTATTCAGCTTAATAACGATAAATTTAATTCTGATTAATCACAGGTCCAAATAAGTCTTTAAAAATACCCAACCAATAAATCCCCTAAATACGACGACGAAAGCAAGAAATATCTTCCTTATGTTTTGTATTTAAGCATACATTAGAAACCCTTACCTGTAACAACTAAACCATGTTTACTGACGGCAAATGGAAGACACGCTAATGTCCTCCAATGGTTTGTATTTGGGTCAAAGCTCTCCACGCTTCTTAATACCACTTTGTCATCCTCTCCACCAACAGCAATTATTACTTCTAGGGTTCCTAGAAACAAGGACAAAGGGTTATGCGGGTATTGTTCTAATACAGACCAACTTGTAATTAAATGTTGGATGAGAACAAAAGAAAATGCCATGATTAAAAAGTAATACCCCAACTTGCAAAAACTGCTAAGCGATGAAAAATTGAGATACAAACCTGAGGACTTCCTTGGTCTAGTTCTGGGAGACCTAAGTTGTGACCTTCTGTCTGTCAGCAAGTGAAAAGTTTTAGCTTCATCCACTAACTCGAGGCATCGACGGGATTGGACTACCGCCGGTCGGTTCTCGACACAGTCATGTAGAAAGTATGGACTCAACAGTGGTAATCGTACATGTTCTAACACCTGGAAAGAAAGTTTCAAATAAAGCAAATCGTAATGTTCTATTCCAACACTTGCGGAGAAAATTGTAGATGAAGATGTTTTTTTATTGACTGATCTATTGATAGATATTGAATTACAAAGAGATTCTTTTTAGAAAAACAGGGTAGCTGATTAAAGGCCACACTCTGTCTTCTTTAAATAATCGCAAGAAAGTAATTTAAAATGGGTGTATAATTAATATAAAAGAAATTGACCTTATGGAATTCTTGGGCACGGACTTCTGGATCATGTTCTTGCCACCTCATAACAGCATCAAATACAACCTCCTCACTCTCCACACACAGATCATCTTCAGAAATAAATTCCTTTATCTTGCTCTGTGTAAGAGAAAGAAGTTCTTCATGTTGGCACACGTCTAACCAGTACTTCAAGATGAATTCCTTGGCCTTCTTTTGTAGTTCTGTGCAGGCATGGGCCTCTGCAAAGCAGTGGATCCCAATACTGTTAGATTCGTCCATGTTCTTTTCCAAAAATTGGCAGCAGGCATCGCGTACTGGAAGCACCTCAAGTAAATTAGCAGCCGAGAGCAGTGATTGCACATTATGTTTTGTGATGGTTATCTTTGAAGTATAGGCATAGCTTACTAATAGGTCTATCATTGGATGTTCGACGCCATTGATGGAAATTTTATCCTGCTTGCTTTCGGCCATATCAACACCAAACATAGCCTTGAAATAGGGGCTAAATGAAGCCAGAACTATCCTATGACAGGGGAACTCAACCCCATCAACACAAAGGGTCACATCACAAAACGACCCGGACTTTCGGAGTTCATTCAAACCACTCAGGACCTGTGTTGGATGACTGGCTTCCAGGAAGTGGAATTCTTCGGAGTCCTTTTCTTCTGAGCTCACTGAGCTACTGCGGTCCTCGTAAAACTCCTCCTCGCTACTCTGTGTTGCTTGGGGTCGCATCCCGCCCTGATTAGCGGGTAGAATGTTAGCAGCCATTTCTCTGTTGTAAGATATCCCGTTATTTACTCATTACTGAGTATCCTGATGAATATGAATAGATAAATAGAGAATCATTAAACAAACTTCGAGTGGACACTACGATATATGGAGAAAAATAGAAAGTGTTATATTTGAAGCTATATTATAGCGTAAACCTATCAGAAAGAAATAACCTCCCTTACAATACCAGCTAGGGCGGTAAAATTTGGTACAACTACCGTACTGAACTAGAGACAATCGTGAACCTCGAACCATAGAGCTACCCGTATAAAGTTTGGTCTTGGGGGTAAATTATATCATAGCTATCACTATGTCTATTTAACAGCCAGTTAAACACGCATGTCTGTCACTTTAGAAGATGGAAGTAATTTCATCAAAAAATTCCAAAAAATCTCACACCTACAATTAAATCTACAATCAGATATATGTTGGTGCATATTTCGTACAACAGTTTAATTCACAGCTGTTTCTGTTGACAACTTGATCGACCCCCTGGTCCGAGCTGATTAACCGGCCGGGTCCAACTTGACCAACCCGGTGGTCCGAGCTGACCAACCAGACTAAAACCCTGGTCCGATCTGACTAACCCGCCAGGTCTGACTTGACACTGGTTCGACTTGACAGTGAAGCCTACCAGCTAGTATAGGGGAGCAGGGGAGGGGGCTGGGGGGTGGCGGGTATACTTCCATATAAAGGAATAAAATATTCATACACATAAACAGTCATTAATTGTCAAGTCAAACAAAATGTTGGTCAGCTCGAACCACCAGGTTGGTCAAGTCGGACCCGGCCAGTTAGTCAGCTCGGTAATGTTCCGCCTAAAGCATCCGGCACCCTGGTTCGGCCTGACTAACCCCTTTGGTCCGACTTGACTAACCCGCTGGTCCGAGCTGACCTGGTCCAGCCTGACACTGGTCTGAGCAAGCTTTGATCTGAGTTGACAAGACGCCTGCCTAGGCTAAGTCTTAACTGCCACATGGTCATGTGTACAGTATTGGTGTCTAGGGGGTGTGTCACGGTACTGAATTGCGTACGGTATGGTATGAATTGTCCCAGTAGACTAACCAGACTGCAGTATGGTACGGTTTGGCTAGCGGTGCGGAGGCGGGACCCAAGCGCCCCAGGATCAGACCCTAGTATCTAGTGCCCAGACTCAAGCGGTCTGGCCTTAGATCGAAGCGGAGCCTGGACGCTAGCGCCTCAAGATCGTAGCGCACAGATCGTAGCGTCTTGTGCCCGGACTGAAGCTCCCCGGCCTTGGATTGAAGTGCCCATGGCTTGGATCGAAGCGCCCAGGTTTAGGGTTAGTGTTGGCATTGTTTAGACTTTAGTGGTAACGGTCTGAGCGCTTCGATCCAGGCCGTGGGCGCTTCGATGCAAGGCCAGGGAGCTAGGGTCCAGGCGGGGGCGCTAGGATCTGGGGACGCTACAGTCCCTGGGCACAAGAGTCCTGCGATCATCTAAGCGCCCAGGATAATAGTAATAATTATAATAGTCAAGTTACAAGTACCATAATTATTTTTATTAGCCAGTTTTTACTAGGGACACTTCACTAGACTAGTTAGCCCGGGCCCCCAGACCCTAACCTACGGAGCGACCAGATAGAATAGAGCGGAGCCAGTCAGAAATTCTCGGGCTATAGACTAGTATGGTAGGCTACCTTTAGTCTTTACTGACAGGACCACTAATTAGGTTTAGAGTTAGTAGGCTATGGATTAGCCCGGGATTAGCGTCTAGGGTCCGAGCTGACCAACCCCCTGGCCGGGCCCGCTGGTCCGAGCTGACTAACCCCCGGACTAACCCCCTCAACCCCCTGGTCCGAGTTGTTCGCTGACTAGTAAAAAAGGCCAATTGAAATCTGAAAAAGTTAGAAACTGAGTCGCGAAGCGTTCTGTGTGGCCACATATCACTCGATACTTTATATAAAAATAACTCTTGTACCTATAAATGATTACTTTTCAGTTAGTTATTTGGCTAAAAGTAAAGATTAAATAGTTTGCCAGTGTATTACCCTCTCTTATATCCCCGCAGGCTGCTTATATTTCTGTTTTCGTAAACAAGCACGCCATCTTGCTTCCGGAAATGCTGTTACGCAGATAGTTTTCTTCGTACAATAATTAAGGGGAATTATTGGTAAAATACAAGTAAAATTAATTCATAACAAAGGTGATTTCGTAAGCTTTTGTAAGCTACAACTTTACTTTTGTACAAACATATTTTATATTTTTCCAGTCCGCGTGCTGACTCTTTTCTTTATTGCGCATGTCCGCCGGAAAGGGAGCTACGTATGATTCACTTCCGGGGTTCTTCAAGTTTCATCACAGAAACAAAATACACTGAAATTATGGCCTAGTTATAGGGGGAACTCGATGAGGTGAGGGATTTTGTGAGTAGAAATACCAGTTTAGTTGAGAGAGAAACATACTACTTTGAATACTGCAACTAATGTCGTTTATTTTGCTTTATAGAGGAAGTAACAAGTGGCAAAACAGTCGTTTGTTTTTTTAACTGAACACAGTATCGCTCACTATCACAGTCAGTACACAGGTCAAATCAAATATTGTTTACGTAGCATAATGTTTGAGCCCATGCGCGAGTCAAGCTGCATTGAGTTATTTTTTTAGTCGACGAAACATTATATTGAACAATAGTTGAAGGCCTCTGAACTGTCAATAGCTAGAACCTAGGCTAAACCAACCCCAGGTTTCCATTTCAACTCACCCTCTGGCTCTGACCCTCGTAGTTGGAACCAGGAAGTTTAACTTTAAAGTACTTAAACAAACTTACAAAGGGATTAGGTCATGTGACGCTCTCTGTAGGTGGCGTTGGGGCCGGTCGGACTAGTCCTGCCGAAAGAAACAAAAAGAAAAAACTTACCAAAAGAAACAAAAAGAAAAGCTCGGATTGAGTTACCACACATAGCAGAGCTATATTCAATAGTACTATACGTTCAAATTCGTTTGCATGGGGGAGACAAAACATGTACCTTATTAGCTTATGTCCCTTCTGTTATTTTGAGACAAACACATGTTTACGGTGTACAAGGGTTGGTGACACCTCTACGCTTAATCTAGCATTACCACACCACCGCTCCTCTGTGTTTGACAGTCGCGCTACTCCCGTCACTGTGCGCGAATATTTTATGTTCACTTCAACTCGCTCAAATTGATAGTTAAAATCGCTTCACAAAAGAAAGATTTACATTATTTGAAAGCTATTTTACTCAGCTTTCTCATGGTGTAAATGGTTTTTTGATATTTGCATTTTGAAATGAGCGACACGCGGTTACGCGCGGCAAAAATTGCGGCGGTTTATTCGCTCAAAACTCCCCGCTGGGAACCCCCATTCCACCTATTTGGGGCGACGCACTTTGGGAAAACCCTTGTCGCTCAGGCTGGTGATGTCACAGGAAGCCCAAATTCGTCAGCCAATGAGAAAAAAGAATTCCCTTCAGCCCGGTATAAGTTGAGATGGAAACAACGAAGGAGAAGTACCAGCTACATTGAGCGTAAGTTGTTGTCTCATTTTCTCGGCCGATCCCCATTATAATTTTACTGCGCATACAAATTAGATATTAGAATCATTAAATATAGTTAATTGCGCATCTTTTGAGATATAGATTGTCAAGATCGGACGAGTAGAAGTACTGCGCATTTGATTTTTAAAAAATCATGTATAGGCGGCCGAGTGAAGAATGGCCGCCGCCCCCGTCCACCATGTTTATCCATAGGCTACACTACAAACAAAACGTTTTGCTCATCAACTTTTGAAGTACTGGGGCTATTGTAAAGATCTTGATATCTTTATAATGCTTTTGATGTCAGTTTTCTTATTGGAATGATAAGAATATGATGTATGTCTTATCATTAAAAAAAATAGTATACATCTGATTTCATGAATTCATTCATGTAGGGCTATATATATATCGGATATTGCATGATAAATTATCTCTATGTTTGCCCATGTTCTATAACTATTTATGTTGGAAGAAAACTTATTTTGCTTTTGCTTTTTTGCAGTCTCTAATATGGCAAAAAACAAGTTGGGTCCCTTCTGCAATACTGCCTCTTTGACAACTAACGACCTTGTGTCCAGCAACATCTCTAGACTGCAACCATCACATTTCACCAATGGTCTGATATTTGAATTAAAGTCATACCAATATCTACACAGGGCAACGACTGACAAAGCACAACTAATAGAATGGGTAGCCTTGCTCATTCCCTCATCAATATGGACACCAATTATGTCATCACCATCCTATCACCTACAACTGAGATCAGCCGTGGACCATCTTCTTGAGAAGAAAGACGCCTTGAGACGAAAAAAGAAGAAAAATGATATCATCCAACTTTCATCCAGGATCTTCGACCCCCCATTTCCACCCCAAGAGAAAAGTGAAAAATGTATGTCACCATCATCCAGGCAAGCCATGGTTGATGTGCAACAGTGTGTGTTGGAGGAAGTTCCCTCTGATATCAATGATGGTAAAAAGTCTGTCAATTCATTGAGGCACACTATCATCAAACTGCAGCGAAAGAGAGGCAAGTTAGAGAAGTCCATCAAGAAGTCAGAGAACAACTTTAGGAACATCAAGACAAAGTATAATCCAAAGAATGTCAGGAAGCGGGAGAGCAGGTATAAGAAAGAGCTGAAGTCCGACCAAGTGAAAATCCAGGATCTTCAAGCTAGGGTGGATCAGCTGGAGCAACAAATATGTGAAAAGGATCGGAGAATCAGAGCCCTGTCAAGCCTTAAATCTTACTACAAAATCAAATCGGAAAACATATCACAAAATTTCAGTTATGGTGCTGATGATCATACGAAATCTCAATTAGAGGTGAATCAACTCAATCAAACTATATCTACTTTGGAGACAGAGTTGGCCGATCTGCAAAATGGAACGTTCAAGCCCAAAACAAAAAATGAAAAAGGGGTGTTTTGTGACAGCACAAGAGAGTGTGTCGTTGAGTTGGTGTCTATGAATGTGGCAGCAGACAAGGTTGGTCAAGTGATGGCGTCTGTATGTGATCATATGTATGGAACTGAATCCAAGATTAGTGACTTTCCTCAGAGACAGACAGTACAAAATATTGTGGATGAGTCACAATATTTAATGAGGAAATATTACATCCACAGAATTTCTACTAGCGAGTCTTGGGGGTTGCATCGTGATGGAACCCAACGTCAGAAAGTTAAGATTATGGAAAACAGCATAGCTCTCAATGATGGGGAAATATTACCCCTTGGATATGATGTTGTTAGCCGAGAAACTGCTGCTTGTATAAAGGAAACATCAGTCCATGGATTAACGTCATTAGCTAAGTGTACAAATGACGAGGATTTCCTTATTGCCATCTGTCAAAAGTTAACATTCTTCATGACGGATCGTGCAGCAAATGAAAAATGTGCTAATAATCTCCTCCTGGAATGGAGGAATGAAGTGGTAAAAGAAGGAACAAATGAAGAAGCTGGCAAAGTTCATGCCTTTTTTTGCATGGCACATGTATTGCTTGGTTTTCATACTTATGGTGTTCGTGAAGTATTGAAGATCCAACGTGAGGAAGAAAAACAGGGACATCTGCTTGGTCGTGATGCAAATGGAGCATTCTTTAGGTTTGGTAGAGAGAACATTAGCTGCAGAACATCGAGAATGGTATCAGAACTAGTGGGTCCTCTAGGAGATGAAAAAAACGGAGTTGCGGACAAGTGGCAAGCATACTGTAAATCCAGAAGTATAAAGTCTACAGTGACAAGCTACAGAGACAATCGCTTCAATGCTGTGTTTCAGTGTGCTGCCAGTACCATTCATCACAGAGAACATCTCCAGGATATGCTTAGCAAGATAACCAAACCAAACCTGAAAATAAAGTCTGTGATATTGGACTTAGCAGATGATAGAGTCATGACAATCGTCACAGCACTGGCAGTGATTGGGCTAAAGCTCACTTTGCCCTACTGGGACTTGGTTGTAAGCAAAAGTGTTCAGTACTTGGATCTGTTTGAACCAGTGCAGACCATGTTTACCCGGTTGAACCAGTGGCATGACAATATTGACATCCTACTCAATCCAGAAGAACCATATATTTTTGTTCAGTTCCATCCAACAAAAGATGCTGTTTTTGACAGTGTATTCAAAGCTGCTGGACAATTAAGATCTGACCTGATGGATAAAGTGTGCAAAGCAATCATCACAGGCATAATTCAATGCTGTGAGCGTCAACTTGTTGACTTCTTAACAGGTGGACAATATGCTTCTGAGTCAACAGCAAATGAAAAACAGCGTACTGAACAGGCATCATTGAACAACCTTGTGAGCGAGAGAAATTTTGGAACACTGGATGCCAGTCAAAATAGAAGGAGAAATGCTACTCTTCATTATCACACATCTTTGCTGATGCTGAAATACAATGGCTCAAAAATGCTGAAATGGCTAAGAGAAAACGAGGATCGAAAGGCACTATGGATGGTGGCGAGAACTGAGGGGAAAAAGATCAGATCAGAAAGGCAAGAAAAAGAAGCGACTGTCCTGAAAGAACTGAATGAGGAACTGTGCAAAGATACATCAAAGCCAAGCAAAAAGAGAGCAAAACCTGACCAACCCAAAGAACAAAAAGCAAGGAAGAAGAGAAAAACCAAAAGTGATGATCAAGATTCTAATGTGACTGGGCCCATATATTATTCAGTTGGTATGTGGGTATGTGTTGCCTATGATAATGGATGGTACATTGGTTCTATTTTGTCATTAACAGAACAAGAACTTGAAGTTGACTTTCTCCACCCTGCCCGAGATGAAGGGGCATTCAAACAGCCACGTCCTGCAGACGTATCATTAGTGGAAAAGATGTTTGTGGTAGCGGCCCTTGAACCCCCAAAGAAAGTTTCAAATGGACGTTTTTATAAGATTGATAACTATGACGAGCTTGTCTCTAAATATAATCGTTTCACAATGGCAACATGGGGCCATTAGATGCTCATTCTATGAGTAGAAATATGGCTAATTTCTAGTTCAATGTTGATTTTGATGACTGAAATGAATCAGATTAATTATTTATTTTTTATCAACTAATTATTCATGTATTTATTTAATTATTATTGTGTGTACCAGACAGTGCAGGAAGCTAGTCAAAATCAATGATATTTTACTCTGTGTTATATTCTACTAGAAAATTTGATTAATCATACTCTGTATCTTATTTTGATGGATTTTATGCAACGACTGTTGTAATGGGGCTTACATCCAAGTGCCAAAATTACTGATAATGGCTGAAAGTGATGGGAACATGTATACTATGTATGTACCATTCAGAAGTGTTCAAATATGTAAATAAATTATTTAGTTAAATGTTACTTCTCTCATTTTATTGAATTTATACCAGTAACCAGAACACTCCTAGAGTGAATCCTCCAGTACAATCAGCTGATGCCTTATAGTCATGTTTACTTGGCTTAATCAATATTCAGTATGCAAATTTGAAACTTAATTATACAACTTAGTATTCTTCAAAAGCAATTGTTATATGTCTGACGAAACAGTTCTTCAGAATCTCCTACTAATGCTCATTTTACCTCGGACTTCCAAAGTAGTAAAAAGAAGACAAAATTAAGTCGAAATGAAAACTGATATGTAAATTTATGCTAATGAGTATTCAAAATGGCGTAAATTTATGCTAATTAGTATTCAAAATGGCGGACTATAACACAAATAGGGTTATAATATGTCAAATGTCTGCGTCCTCATATAAAAGAAAAGCGTGGCCCACATTTTTAATGGATATGACTAATTAATAGTTGACAATTACATTTATGCTAATTAGTATTCAAAATGGCGTAAATTTATGCTAATTAGTATTCAAAATGGTGGACTAAAACGCAAATAGGGTTATCTCATATAAAAGAAAAGCATAGCCCACATTATAAATGGATATGACTAATGAATAGTTGACAATCAACATGAAAATAAATTTATGCTAATTAGTATTCAAAATGGCGGACTAATTATGCAAATAGAGTTATAAGGTATTAAAAATCGGAATCCTCGCATAAAAAAACCCCTAAAACCCAAATTTTAAGTGGATATACTTAAAATTGTGGAAAATATGGCCAATTAATAAAGGACAATGAGGTGCAAAATAATAATTACAGTAATTAAGAAAGGTGACATTAATTACCCATTGTTCTTATGAAGTGGCCATCAAAAATTTGGTTGTTTTTGGAACCTTACTTTTAATGATTGCATAACAACCAATGCATGGATTTTCATGAAACAAAAAGCAGTATTCTTCTCCTCACGAGATCAAGACATCTGTAATGATTAGAATATGATTAAATAATGAACTATTTTTGATGTGGTAATGCTACTTAATCTAGCACCTCATATTAGTCGTTTAAGATTTACACCACTTCTGTTATAAACCATGTATGACCATATATGTATGGTACATGTCCATTTAGTGTATTACCCATTTTGGTATGCAGTTTCATTCTTGAATTGAATTTCTGGTGACTGCCGTGGTATTCGTCGAAGGCCTAGTACCAAATTAACGCTTGTTTACTTCTATTGTATTGATAAGCGATTCTTGATTCATTTCAGCATTGCCATTGATTGGACTTTTTGAAGACCCGGCCTGTCTTTTGGACCAACCTCTTCACACTTTCAGACCCGTAGCCTAGTGATCGAAAAGTAGACTTCGAAAAAATGCCTATTTCTCATGTCAACCAGCAACCACATTTTCACCAATCACAGCCAAGTGGATTTGTGGGAGGGATGAATTATAGGTTTGAAGAACTACGCCGACATAGTAGCCCTTCTAAGATGAACAGTAATGCTACTCGAACAGTAACAAATAATCACAGGATTATATCTGGAGAAAATCTTGGAATAATTATTCCATCCACAGCTAGAGACGGGAACTTCAGAGAAATCACAGGAACAGAGGATGACGTTGATGAACTCGATGGAGATGAGCCAGGTATAATAAAAAATAATATTATTTTCCAACTTCCCAGAATATGCCACAGATTATTGCCAATATTGGTGCATGCTTTACCACGTGTACCTTACACCCTATGAAAACTAGATATGGCTGGGAAGTACATTTTATTCAATATATTTGTGCAGGTGCACATATTATATCATATAATATTCCCTGATGTACTATCTTTTTAATAACAAATAAGCACATTCATGAGATGATAATGTATGTTTCGCCGGTGCTAATATGTACAGAAAGTACACCATTACTTCACCCCAGCAATATCAGAAAAAAATGACACTTTATTTTGAAGGACATTAGCTCTGTTACTACATTAGCAATTTAATTGATAGGGTCCGGACTACCAATCGTGAAAATTGTTATAATTATTCCCGTTCTCGCAGGTACACTACCATTGGACGATGCTTTGCTACAAGCCCACAGCACGCCCCATACAGTTACTACTACTCCCAGGTACCCAAGATATGAGGACGAGGAAGTTAGGCAAAGAACTTTCGTGTCATGGAGAAATGCTTTTCCTGATAAAACACAACTTATAAATTCGGGTTTTTTCTATTTAGGTGAATACCCCTGCGCAATTATTTAATTAAGATACCTTGTTGTCATCGTGTCATTAAATATTGATGAACTTGGCCCATTCATTCGGCAAATATATTTTATGGAGTAGGCCTACGATATGCTTCGTTGTTATAATGTCTTATGAGTCAGCATACAGAAGCTGAACAGTTTAAACATATTATGTGCATTAAGCTTAAATATTTTTATCCTTACTTAATATCTTACAACATTGTTATAATATGACCACCCGATCCATCGGTGTTGATTGCAGGAGGTACAGACAGTGTGCAGTGCTTCCAATGTGGTATTATTCTTCACTCGTGGGAACCTGAAGATACTCCTGATGGTGAACATCAGAAACACAATCCTCGCTGTTCATTTATTCAAAAAAAGTTACTGGGAGATCGAGGACCTCCTCAACCAGTGGGACAGAATCATGTAATGGGAGCGTCATTGCCGGGCCGGCCATCACCAGCCAGCAATGTGCCTAGAATACCATCAGTGGATTCAAATAGGGCTATGAAGAATGTGGCCCGGTATGGACACGATGAATCATTCATCATGAAAGCTTTTGAGCAACTAGGTCTTTCAGGTAAGATATGAATACGCCTGCTCACGACTTTGAAATGTGAGTTACAACCTTACAAATGACCTTGAAACGGAAAAATGACTTCAGAAACGGATTCCTCATACCTCACAAAAATAGTCAAAGTGTTATTATACATGAATTTAAGACTAGCAGAAGCTGAGATATGACACTCTTGTGTCCATGTGGCAGCCATATTGGATTTTGCTCATACCGACCACTAATTAAGGGGGTGGGGGCTAATCCATTTTGTTTGCGGTGGGTTTTGAAAACCTAATGCCATGCCAAATTTTAAAAAGCACATTTGGACCAAAATTTCAGAAAATGTACAATTGGCAGCTGATCACATTTAGTAAATTCTGCTAAATAGGGCTGCAATTTGGTTAACACTAGGTAAATTCGAGTATATTCGGCATTGCATTGATTCTAGCTAACTGTTTGGTTAGATTGAACTGTATTTTGAACTTTATTTTCGTCTAAAATTTGGGTTATTTGTGAAGATTGGGGAAGTTGAATTGTACATTCTCTGAAAATCTGACCCATTTGTTGAACTTTCTCCCAACTATATCTAAAAATTACTCGCTCATGTTAGTATGAATTGTAAAAGAATCTTCCCACGATTCTTGAGATGTTTCCATTATTCTCCATGCGTATTGTAATATAGGTATAACCTCGAGCCCTTGTTAGACGACGGTCTCCTTGGCTGGAGAATACCCTAAACAATTCTATTATTTACTTTCTATATGTCTGGATCGAATTTAGTATTAATGTTGATATAGATCATATTAGTTTATTGCCTCAAATTCTTTGCATGGGGGAGACAGTAAATGTACTACCCTGAGCCCCTCCTGTTATTTTGAGACAACTGTATTTGTTTGTTTTTTTTGGTTTTTGTTAATGTAATAGTGTTGGTGTCACCTCTACGCTTCGTCTCGCACCTCATGAATCATATTAGTACTTGGATATTGAATGGACAAGTAACTACAATCTTAAATGATTCCGTCCCTCGCATATCATTCTCAAATAAAAGCTTTTAATTGCAGGAGAGACAGATATCACCACCAAAAAACTACTTGATGCTGTACAAACGCTTGAGGGTTTAGAGCGCACAGGTAAACGTATCTTATTTGAATTGTTCTATACATGTATATTATACATTTACTTCTCTATCTTTTCTCAGAGTAGAAGAAAGATATATTGGATATCAATCTTTTAATAACAATGATAATTTAGTAGATTTATCAATGAATTTATTGAATTGTATGAATGTTGCTTGTTGTTATTGATATTCATCCTTCCGGCACTGGAATACTTCCATATATATAATGGTGCTAAGCTAACCAAATTTACATTACCACTTTGTATCATTGCTTATACTAACAACAATTCGGTGTTTACATATTCTCAAGAAGCCAAAGTGGTTGTTCCGGATAACGAAAGTCACGAGGACAGTGCCGAGGCTGAGTGTCAAGTCATGTCTCATAGCCTCGATGATAAAGGAGCCAATTCAGGGGCCGCCCCCTTAGCAGCTTCTGGTAAGATTTCTGTACTCTAACACCACTGTTCTAGCAATATATACATTATTTTAATGAACCAAAATCAGAAATACTTCTGAAATTTCGAATACCATGTACATTTTAACGAAGGCATGTCAATATTGTACATAGGTTACGTTGAGGAGGAGAATAAAAACAACTAGAACGAGTCCAGATTATAAATACTCTAATTTTATTCAGCCTTGGAGAGAGTTCTCATTATTTCAAACAAACAGACCAATTCGTGTTGAACATGATCTGGTACAACATATAAAGAGGTAAAAGAAGAAATAGTAAAACAATAGTGACATATAACACTAAGCTCCAACTTGAGGACATCATTTAAACAACAATAATACCACTATACCAATGTAAGTAGCATAGGGAAATTGCTATATGTCTCTGGCACTACACATAAATACATCTTTGAAATTTCGAATATCTGATCATGTACATTTTAACGAAGGCATGTCAATATTGTACGTAATGACCCTAGTTTGCGTTGATGAGGAGAATAAAAACAACTAGAACGAATCCAGATTATAAATACTCTAATTTTATTCAGCCTTGGAGAGAGTTCTCATTATTTCAAACAAACAGATTAATTCGTGTTGAACATGATCTGGTACAACATATAAAGAGGTAAAAGAAGAAATAGTAAAACAATAGTGACATATAACACTAAGCTCCAACTTGAGGACATCATTTAAACAACAATAATCGCATCCTTTCGCGCGTAGCTTGCGCACTATACCAATGTAAGTAGCATAGGGAAATTGCTATATGTCTCTGGCCCTACACATAAATCCACCTTTGACATCTTAGAAGTACAACTGATCAACACAAAATGTTAGCTTATTTCGTACTTCCATATATTCTTTGGCTTTGTTTAACCGATAATTGTCCTCAATTCTCTCATGGAATATATTTTCTATAAAACAAATTCCCTGTGTTTCAGACCGATTGAAGCAACTCGAAAAAGAAAATGAAAACCTCCGCCAGCAGACTTTGTGCCGGGTATGTGATGATCGATTAGCCACGGAGCTATTCTTGCCATGTGGCCATCTGGCGTGTTGTGACCAGTGTACCGACAAGTTAGAGTTCTGTCCTTTCTGTAGAAAGAAGATTGAGAGGACATACCACGTTTTCATGCCTTAGATGAACTTGTTACTGACTGCCCCTATGAGTTGAATATTTAAGGAAGCCTTAAAATGAGATAATGATATATATAATTATATAAGTATTTTTATTTCTCTTTCATTATACAATTACAAAACAACTACTAATCTCCTTAATTCTAACAGCTCAAAATATTTTTCAATGTTATGAATTAAATCTAATCTGTCTGTGCTAATTTATCTTGCATAGGCAAGAGTGATATTTTACCTTTTATGTGGATATTTACATGTACATGTATTTTGTATTTAAGATATTTTTATTCAGACAAAACATTGTGTACAAGTACAGTATTCTCAGAATTCGCTGATTTCTAATGGTTTCTATCTATTTTACAGCTTCAAAAGATTTTTAGTGACAAGATGTTCACATACCTTTTAATTTCCGTATTCTAACCTCGGGTATTTACACAAATGCAACTATTGAAATATCATCTTAATGAAAATTGTATAATGTTGTAACCAGTTGTTTTGATGTTACTATTATGTAAATTGCCACCATGTTCTCGGTGGCGCACCTAATATTATTAGGACTGGGCATCTAATCTGGCATGTTGCCATATGTACTGGGCTTTGAGAGAATAAACTGAGTCTTGCTATCGTTATCCTTCTTGCTCCTCCACGGCTCCTGTATATGGTTAGCCACATATTTTATACCGTCCAATATCTAAATCTGTATATTTTATACCGTCCAATATCTAAATCTGTATATTTTATACCGCCCAATATCTCAATATGAAGGAAAAGCAACCCCCCGCCCCCCACCCCGACCCTGCTTTTTCGTTAAAAAAGATATAATTATAGCTTCTCATAAAAATAAGTGTTGTTGCACTGCCAACCCGGTCCTCGCCCAATAGAAGGAGATCCCATCCATATTGCCCTGTTCTTACCGTAATCTATCCATGTTGCCTATTTTCCTCCCCCAAAATTACAAGTACCAGTGTTTTTGAGCGACTTTTGTTTGAGGAATTATTTCAGTTGTGGTATACTAAAGCTGATCTGGGCTCTTATGAGTTGGTTGTCGAACTACCACCACTATTTGAGCTCGACCACCATAGCCTAGGCAACGAGTACCAGCATGCAACACTGTAGTGGGTAAACTTACTTCTGGAAGGTAGCTTTGCTGAAGGGAAAAAAGCTTCATCGCTGTCTTTTCATGCACACTGTGGTATTTATTGCTACGAGAGACTCTGGATTGGGCTCATTATAACTGGGTTTCCTCTCCCATGGTTGGATTCTTTTCTGTTCATTCCCTTTCATTTGCTTCTCACATCTAAGTTTTACCTTATATTTCATCACAAATCCATTAATCCATGTACATCTTATTCAAAATTCAGAAAAAAGTAGTAACTCCTCCATTATAATTCCGAATTACAAAGTAAAGTTTTATTTGGTAATAAAATAAAGGAATTATAGGGAATCGATAGATATTTTTTTTCATTGTGACGTCAATGTGCATCATTCCTAGCCGGGCATGACTGATGTCAGGATTGACGCCATTGCATGGAGAATATTGCAACCATAGTGACGCACATTGCTGTCGTCTGTTCTGACCGGACAACACAGTTTCCCACGCACTCCAAATGGGTTAACAGAGGCTCTCACAACACCACCTTCTGCTTGCCTTCACCCTGACTAGCACCAGAACTGTAATCAATTAAAGGCAAACGCTACTATTCACTGCCACGCCCCCCTTTTCCATATACCAAATATACGGGCATTTTACGTACTATTGCTTTAGCACTGCAGTCTATGAGGAAACGGCCCATTTTTTCATGTTTTATAGTATAAAACAAACAATTAATGGCTACTCCTACTGTCCCAAAACTTTCTACACATATAGTGCAGGTTATATACTACATATTAAAAGGAAAAAAAACATATGTCATCGAGTTAGATTTTTTTTTCTAGCTGTCTGAAATAGACATGTTTGGGGAACTGAGCTACCTGTGGATACCCTCAGTTGTACCCATTTAGTATGCAAGTCTATTGGGAAGTGCTGCATTTTTCTTTCACGGTTTTGGGAATAAAACAAAAATGAAAACTCCTAATGTCCCAAAATTTTCTACACATAGTGCAGGTAATATTCTACACATATATAGGGAAAAAAATGTATGTCATCATGCTAAAAAAATAATTGTAGCTGTTTGAAATAGACATGTTTAGGAAACGTAGAACACATTGAAACAGCAGATTTTATGGTTGTCATGCCATGTTTCAAAGCCCCATAATTCAGAAACTAGCACGGTGACCTATTATTTTTTTTTCAGTGTTATGAACACACATACTTCAAGAACCATATTCTAAAGAATCAGAAAAATGACATTTAATTTCGATGAGAGAAAAAAAATGTTTTTATTAAATTAGTGAAAAAAAAGTGGGTTTTTTTGAGTTTTTAATTTAAAATTTGCATTTCATATTTTTTGTTTTCAGAATAAAAATAACCATGCATTCTATAAAAAAGAGGCATAGAATTATTGGCAAAATAATACTCTCTCTAAAACTGTTAACCTTACTTAAATTGAGGGAATATAAATAGCAAATATGAACTATGAAGTCGAGGTACTCCAAAATGAGCCCCCCTTTTGATCCTCATTGGTTCTTTTGAGATACCAACTTTTGAAGCACTCTAATTAAAAATTGAGCACGGTGACCCATTGATTTTTTTCCATCTTTATGACCAGAAACACTTCAAGAATCAAATTTCAAAGTTTCAGAAAAATGACATTTATTTTCATTTTCCACTAGATAGTAGCGTTTGCCTTTAATGTTATAAACAATTGAACCAATCCGATCTGATATATATGGGGTTGTCCAACCGCAGCTCTATTGACTTTACTCTTTCACTTGTCTAAATATACACTGCTACAACATAGTTTCAAGGGTTAAATTGGATTTTAGAATTAAAATTCCAAATATTATTCGAATGAGCGAATGCCTTCTTTGATTAATATGTGCCAGTGGTGTGGTTTATTATATACCATTTTTTATTTTCCTTTTATCCAACCACATGATTCTTCAAAATCCATCATCCATTTGCATATTTAAAAGGATTTTGCATGAACCACAGATATTCCAGTTTCTTCATACTCTTCCTTTGTAATGAGCATTTTCTGGAATGTACCTAGACTTGCGAGGATCGATCCCCCATTCCACACAGAATGATTTCGACGTGAAGGGGCGTGGACACGTATCCTCTTGGCAGATGGATTTAAAGCGACCATTTCCCTTTCAAGACGAGCTGGCAAACCAGGAAACATGGTGCTGCCACCTGAAAGAACTATGTTGGGATAGAGGGCTCCACGGATGTCCATCTCACACCTGGATATGGCATCGTGAAGTGCTTGGTGGATACCTTTACACTCCATGCCTGAAAATTATAGAGCATACATTTATAACCCATTGTACTTTTCACAAACCATAAATTTTATACTTGGGGGAAAACTATAAGTGTCAATGCAGTGATCCGCAGAAATGTGGTCTTAATTGGTAACTGAAAGGGGCAGATATGTTGCATTACATAATTAGGATTTGCTTCTCTATGCTTCTGAAATATTATCTTGAATATAATTGTTTTGCGTGGATATGTGAACGGACAAAGGGAGGAATTGCAACCTCGCAGCAATAAATATCGATTGCTAACAGCAATGCAAAATTCAACAAAATGATCCAATTGTTGATTCCTTTCACAAAGTTCTATTATCACGAGAACAACAAAATATTGTGGTAATTTCAAAATACATTTTAAAGTTTTGTTTTTGGCATGATACATAATCATCACCTCACGGAATATTAATGACTTACCCCTCAACTCGGGAGCGAACAATGCCTCTGGACAAACAAATCGCTCCTTTTCTAAAGTTAGACTATCGCCATGCTCAATTGAAATTGAAGCTATGTTCTCTGATTGAGGATCACCCGGATGATTAAGAGATGCCAATTCCGTCTCATAATTGGCAGCCACATAGCAATACTAAAGGAGTAGAAAGTATACTTTCAGCGCAGTTATATTATGCTAATTATTGATACACAGACATTCCCCACAACACAACAACTGTACTATCGGCTCAATATCAATTAGATATCTGGATCAGGGCGACAAAAAGTGTACAATTCACCTTTATAAATCCTCTCAGATAACTCAAGTTTAAAGGGTCACTAAACGGGTTTATGGTCACTTTCAGGACAACAAACTTTATGGATCCATAAGAACAACACCCAAGTCCCAATTTTTTACCTCCATTTATGTCTAACTTATAGTCGCTCACAGGAGAAAGCTTAGGTGAAAAGATCTATTTAGCACAAGCGGGTACTGAGAGTGATGTGTGACATCATAATATTTTGAAATTTCGAAGAATTTGTTAAATGTTTAGATCGAGCTGCCGATTATACATTTTAAGACGCCCTTGTATTGGTAACTATAATTCTTACATTATATAAAACGGGGATTAATTAATTCACATGAACCAGGATGGTATCCTATATAATGTCGAATAATGCAATTATATCTAAACTCTTTGCAATTTTCGTGAAATTTGTCTTTTGTGTAATTTGCTTTTATATTTTTTTTCAGTGGTTTGAATGATATTTCCAGAAAATATTAAGGCAAAAAAATTCATCCAAGAGAGGTGCTTACAGTCCGTCTAGGAGGTATAATTTTTGTTGCCCAAACACTTCCCTTTACCAGGTTCACATTTTAAAACCTTGATATATTATGCACTTACTTTTTCCTTTGCGTCTTCTATGATATATCTGTCTGCAGAAGTAGTGAAATCATGTCCTCTGTCTCCCAACATTTGAATTAAGAAATCAGTCAAATGCGCCCCAGCAAACTCTGTCCTGTATATGGAATGTTCTAAAGCAAAACCTTCATACACTGGTATTATTTGTGTTATACCATGACCAGAGTCTAAAACTACACCTGTTGTTTTGTCTGCCTCGTACATTGATAAAACTCCTTGTAATGCAAAGTGCATACCCGGTGTAGTGTACTTCTCAAACAAAATCTGAAACGGAAAATTAGGAAATGTATTATCATAATACTAGAAACCTGAGATACTTATTAGATCAGAGTTTCAATCAATTGGGTGAGGGCGCCAGAAAATGTAGGGGTTGCCTGCACTTATTATCTTGAGCAACCCAAATTTAAGATAAAATGAGACAAAAAAATCACTTCAACATAAGCAAACGGATTTTCAGCGAAATTGTCAGAATTGATTAAATATTGTGTGGAGCTGCTGAGTGTACATTTACTGACGCCCTGCATGGGTCAAATACAGTAATTCAAGCTCTTGCCTCTGCCATAGTTTCCCTATTGATTTTTGGACTGAGGGGAGCCTCAGTCATGAGAATCTGGTACCGTGCTGGATCCACCCGTAGTTCTGTATGGAATAAGTGGTCCAGTATCATCTCTACTTCCTTCCAGTCTTTCATAACTTCATGTTTTATTGGTTCCTGAAAGACCATTAATATGCACATCTTTAATATTTGAATCTGATCTGCGTACCTCATCCATCCAGCGCTATTTTCAACGGATGCTTTAATTCTTATATCTATGCTTTCTAATATCAGTGTTTAACCCTCCTCTAGCGTCAGTCACCCTTTTTTTCTTCCTTTTTCTTTCTGTACCAGCGTGTCACAGTGTGGCTCTAAATAGATGGGACTGCCCGTGCATTGGTATGGCAACCTGGTCCCCCTAGAGACTGTGGATTAGCCACCAACAACAGTGACTCTAAAATCTTTGTCAATCAATCACGATCATTCACATAAAGGAAGATGTGTGTTCTTACTTTGAGAGTCAGCATATTTCTTCTATACTTCGCATCTCTTCCTACGTGTGTCCCCTTGCTTGTATCGTCCTCTCTCAAAGGATAGCCAATAATGGATGGGAACACTGAGCATGGTTCTTCCTCTCCTGCAAAACCTGCTTTCACAGTTCCAGAGCCTAGGTCTATTACTAGAGGCGGCTCCCGAAATCCATCCATTGTTGTTTACCTGTTTCAAAAATAAACCATGTTCTAGATATTAGACCTTGTCATATCCAATGTGAACTAGTGCACAATATCTGTATTTATGGCTCGCAGATCTATATTCCTGAGGTTTCTAGCCAGACGGTGGCCTGCCTAAGAGATGTAACCTTCGTCGTTACTTTAAGTGTAATAAGTTCTTAATAGCATGTAAATGTTTTACGCTAGCCCTGGGTGGCAGTTTGTATATAATCCTTAAGATTTTGTTCTGAATAATTTATAATCGGTGGGTATTGATTGCTCGATGTGAATCATGAAGAATGTTAGATTGATCTATTATGGGTAAGATCATTACTTTGTAAATGAGTAGAAGTGTTTCTAACCGCGTGTATCTTTGTTAAATATGTTTACAAAACATCCGGCAAAACATATATCTGCTGTAACGCAATTCCCAAGTGTGTAACATTGATGAACTTTTAATTTTAAACTATTCCATAATAGTTATGGTAATTAGCCGCCTCTTCGTTCACTGTATTAGACCTTCATAACAATAATTATATTTGCTTCCTGCTCAAGTGGTCAGTAGGACAGCTCCCGAGGTGAGAGTAACCACGTTTCCGCCTAACCGCACTCACCACGGCAGCCATCATACTTTCTCCGCGCGTACGTGGATTGTCATAGGTTTCAAACTTCGAATGTTTGGCTGTTTATTTAATTACGTGTCAATTGTACTGTTACCACCTAAATCTGACGCTGTGTCATGTTGTATGTCGAATCTCCAAAGTTTACATATAGCATGTTTATTTGTCCTCCTTAGATTTTCAAATGTGATTATTTTATGGCAATTGCGTAACGATTAGGCCTACGTAATGCATTGCGTCAAATGTATTATGCATATTTATTTGCATAATCCTATAAATGACGTCCTTATTCACCTTTCTATGACTTCACAATCGTGTGATTACTTTATGATGATTACGTTACGGTTAGGTAACATAATGTATAAATTGTATTATGCTATCTTGTATTCATAATTTTGTTATACCTCCTTGTGTCGTACAAGGGTTTACCCTATGCTATTAGATGTATATATGTTAAATCTTGATTTTTAAGGTTACTGCATGCATAGCTATAACATATTGGTAGATACCTCTTAAGATTCCAGTACCTCAATACATGGATTATAAGGAGAGAACACCTAAACAGTCCTGGACTTCTCTCATAACAACTTGAGAACTTAAGAAGACGAACCAAGAAGACTACAAAAGACTGTGAAATTGGTAACTATGGATTTGCAGTCGTCCTGGGACACAACACCGTCCACAGAACCATCAGTCGCCCACAACGAGTTGCTGACACAACTTTCACAACAACTTTGTTTCATTCTGGCCCAACAAGTAAAGCAACTCCGACATCAACTAAATGAATTGAAAAATTCGCTGACTGGCCATCCCAACTGTTTGTCCTGCTATATGTTTCATGTCTAACTTGTTTGTTTTACAGTAGTCTATTAGATAGATTGTAGGTTATTAATTACCTAACTACATATATCTGATCTCCAATTCTGCGGCTTATCTGCTCAGTTCCTTCGGCTAGGCCCCTATAGTATGATTGCAAAGCTCCTATATCCTATATTAGACATAAATATCAGAAGTGACATGGAGCTCGTTGACATATTTGAAACATTTGAACGCCCAATATATATATAATATGTTCTAACGTTATCACATATCAACTACATACTGTATTTTTAGGTCAAGTGCAATACAAACATAAGTAGTCACACATTTGGAGCTCAGTAACGACAAGCATTGAACAATATTTAATTTGCCAAGTGTAGTTTGTTGTTTTTCCATTTTGGCCCATATATATAAATGGTACTCGATATTATTTAGTATGTTGGGTGTGCAATTCATTTAGCTCAGTTACATTAGCATGGACATGTTTGAGTCCGTGGACAAGAGGTTACATATGAATTAATGCCTATATTGAAAATATTATAATATAATCACATTGGATCGACGTATATAATTGTGAGTCAACTCGTTCATGGTTTAAAAACAGATGGGTGTTATATAAGAGGATGCTTCATTGATGAACGTAAGACAAGTCTGGTGGTTATATTGGCATTGTCTTCTAGCTTCCTCTAGCCTAAGATTAGACCGCTGACCACCCGATTGTTTAGAGAACAACACCTACCTTGTCTATTGGTGCTAGTCGTAAGATTATGCGTGTTGAGTGTGTGCACAACTTAGTCCTTCTTAAGAATAAGCGTTAGTATGAGTGTGGGCATGTATTAAAACTGATAACACTCTATGTACGGCATATTATGGATGTGCTCATGCAGATAAGAGCTGGTATATTATAATACCATTCATTATCAGAACGATGATACTATTATATTCGCCCACGCCAAAAATGTAAATTGTACTTGTGATTTATTTCAAAGATGGACCATTCATGTGTAGAGATCGAACGTTCTGAAAACATTAATACAGTCTCATCTACACGTAGGTCACGATACTCGTCCGGAAATTATAGTGAAGAAAGCCCATGCAGCCCCAGAAAATCACCCGGGGCCCCCGGTATTCCGGACCCCTGTTTTCATCTATCTGCAGGGCACACAGTATAGAGGGATCCTGGGCAGCATTGTGACATCATTGCTAAGTCAATGTCAATAGATGACAACTGTGTTATTAGCTGTCCAGCTTCACCTATATACTAGTGATTGTGCAAATAAAAAGCAAACTCAAGGATGCAACTTTGTTGGAATGTTTTAAATACATTTTGATTAAAATAAATGTTGGGATTGGTGTTATTCAGGATTAGGAATTATTATTATTTCACCTTGAAATTAATCATAAACGAGTAGATTAAAAAAACGGTGAACCACCCGAGGCCTGCCAGTAGACCTCCAGTTTGCCTCCTATTATATTGCTTGCCACCAGTGAACGAGCGAAAGGGGAGAAACTAGGTTAGTTGTATCTATACATAAGATATAGATATCGGCGTCTATAATTGGAAATTATGGAATCTATAATTCCATAAATTTGCAATTACCGGCACCGAGTACCATCCTATATATTATGTGCTATTTGATAACATCACTCCAGCTTCAATAGTTGTTTTATTTCGTAACCAAAATGTAACCAATATATTGCACAAATCAATGAATACTGGTCCTCATGCAGAGACGAATCTTGTGTTCGTCGGTTAAAAATTACATACCGCACTAGTTACTTTGTATTTAAAGATTTTTATTCAGTCAAAAGCATTGTGCAACAAGTACATTATTCTCAGAATTTGCTGACTCTAATTTAACAAGTATTTATACAAATGTCTAGTCATTCGAAGATGTTGTATCACAAAAAACGTAATGAAAGGTAAAGAAATGAAAAATAAAAATGAAATAAAAAACATCGATGTATAAAATCAAACACCAGCGCATTTTTTTTAAAAACATCTCTTTTCACTACAGGCCAGTACATTTCCATATTTCCTGAAGAATCCATTAACCGATCCAATAGGTGGCCTATACAAAACAGATATAATAGTGGACTTATTCATACCTGGCTTGACTTTACATGTCAATACTTCTATATCTGGGTCTAATTGGGTCATTTCAGTAACTTCATTAACCATATAGTTATCCATATAGTATAGTATGATACCACCTTCTCTTTTTCCAGATCTATCTTGCCTTATAAATTAAAAACCCTTCACATATAGCATACTGTCAGTTATTATATATCCTTACATAGTCAACTTTCTACTATAGCAAAGCCAAAGATGTCATACATGCCATTTAAATATTCCATTTTCATATAATCCAATTTACTATACAAACTACATACTTTAAAACATATCCCCTTGACACCTCTGCTCGTTGATACATCGACATTCCTGTTACACATTATGACCCGCAGGTATAGATACGGCCGAGCGCGCGTTATAAAAACAACATAATATACATACAATACGTTTTTCCACCACAGAATGGCTGTCCTGAGAATATTCGTGCTATATGTATGGAAATTGGTCAATGACCCGAATAAAATATTTTTAAAATCTAAATCACAAAAACTTCCATATACTTTATGAATCGTGTGGCAAAAACATTCAGGCCAACAGGAGTGAACCATATTATCTTACCCATCAAAAAACTCAGAATAAACACAATTTATTACATGAATAATTAAACACCTATGGTCTAGGCCACCTATTACCGAAAACAAATTGATGTAACTAATGATAATGACATCTTCCATACTACAATCTTTTATAATTTATAAGAGACACAAAATCTAAAGAAATTGTAGTCATCCTTCAGTACATTGTCTTCACATTTCAAAACCACATTGGTAACAGATCGACCATTACTAAACATCTGATATTTTGTTTTCTTTTTATTTAATACCAGACCATTTAGTTTACACCAGTCATTATACTGTTATCACAGCGTCATCAGCAAATAATATCAATTTCCCACCGAAATCTATATCACCTAGGTCGTTACAGAAGATTAGGAACATTAAGCGGCCTAAAATACTTCCCTGGGGGACACCATTATTTACAGCTTGACTTGAGGAACATAAATCATCTTGTTTCAGAAATTGGTAACGTTGTTCAAGAAAATTTCCCAAGATCCCACATAAGGGTGGGGCACCCGAAAATGTCCACTTTCAAAAAAATAAGGTCAAATTTTTTATTTTATTTCAATTTATCTGAGCCTTCTCCTGGTCATAGCCAGTGGTACAAAATATGCATAATCACAACTGTATTTTCATGAATATTTGAATAAAAATGCACTTTATCACTGTGAGAAGAAAAGGCTGTCAAACTCGGAATTTCTATGTCTCAACTTTATGGAACCATGAGTATGGTCAAAATTGGAAAAAAAATAAAAATTCAAAGTTTAATGTGATATGGGACTATATCAATAACAAGAGACCGAAAGCAAAATATTTTCTAGGTAGAACCATTATTGTGGATTTTATCATTTTATCAATAATCTTCATAAGCTATTTGGAGAGATGTGAATGAAAAGACAGAAAATAATAAGATAAATGAAACAAAATTAAATTAAAAAATAAATTCAGAAGGAGGTTTTTACATGTGTTTTATGAAGAATTAAAGACAAATAACAAATTAATAAGTTTTATATAACTTTACATTGAAACAAAAAATAATTTACACCAGGGACATGCATTTAGGGACATTTTCTAACATAAAAATATGATTATTTTGCATAAAAAGGAATTTTTATATATATTTCTCAATATGCCCTCATTATACACTTGGGAAGGTACAAAATACTGAAATATCAGTAGTGTGGGATGAAATCCGAATGAATTATGGAATTAAAATGGGTGATTTTTGCAAAATGGACATTTTCGGGAGCCCCACCCATAAAGTAGGGCCGATTCAGATCAGTTTCAGTTTCCTCATGAAAATGCAGTGAGATACAGTGTTAAAAGCTTTTCTTATATCGAAATATATAGACAGACATTTCTTTCCTAGCTCTAAATTCCCATAAATAGGTTCTAAATTCTCGTGAATTGCACCCAGAGTTGGGCGATTTTTTCTAAATCCGAATTGGCATTTAGTGAAAAATTCACTCTCTTCTAAGAAATCGTACAACCTTCTATAAATAATTTTTTCGATGATCTTACTCATAGTTGGTACAATAGTAATGGCCCTTATGTTGTCTATAGTTCTGATATTACCCTGCTTGGGGAGCAATTTTATAGCTGAAGTCTTCCATTCTAATGGGAGCCTCTGAGTTCTAAGACACTTATTCAGTAGCTTTGTAAAAAAAAGTCCACATTTGCCTTTAAAGCTGCACATAATATCCTATTACTCACGTATACCAAGCCTGAGTTCTTATTTTCATTTATTTTCTCTTTCTCGGCTAATACCTCCTTTTTATTTAGATCGTCCTCGATATCGAATTGTACAGCTATTGGCTTAGGGGCCGGTTCTATGTTCGAAGCAATATTATCACCCAGCTATGCAAAATATTAAATGCTAAAGTTTTGTCAATGTTCAGTAGATGATCTCAAATTGATTGGATTGGTTGGAGTGACTCATTTCTATGACACGTCACATGTACAAAAAATAAATATCAAAAAAGATAAAAACTGACGGGGATGTACAGAAGGGGAAATGAGCATTATAAAAGTGAGAGAATTTTGTTGATACTCTAAAAATTAGTGAAGTTACAGATTTTGAAAGTTACCTGCCACCCAGAATTACTAATATAAACATGTGTGACAGTGACGTTATGAATATGATGAGACTCCTAGTGGGAATTCCCAGGAACTATAACTCCCGCGGGAAGGTACCTTTCTGCTTGGCGGGTCACTAAAAATATGTTGAACTGTATTTTGAACCTGATTTCCGTCTTTAATTTTGGATATTTGAGGGGACTGGTGAAGGTACATTTTCTGAAGATTTGACCCAAGAACTGTTTAAATAGAAATCTCTCACTTCCTCGCTTCCTCGCTTACCCCGTCTTCTCACCCCCTCTCTCTCCCCGTCCACTCTTGTCTCTCTCCCCCCCCCCCTCTCCTTTTCCACCAACCCTCCTTCGATCCTTTCCCCTCTCTCCTTTCTCTCTTCTCTCTCTCTCTCTCTCTCTATCTCTCTCTCGATCCTTTCAGATCCCCCCCCCCCCACTCTGCTCTCTTTCACCCTCTCTCAATCCCCGCCTCCCACCTTCTCTCCCCAATAATGGTATTAGAAAGTGCTATACATGTGAAAATACATTAGACATTCTTTGAGAATAAAACATATTTAAAAAAAATATGCAGCATATGATAGCAGGTGTTGACGATGTTTATAACGGAATGTTCAGGAGTCCTCTGTCTCCACGTTAATCCGTATGTAGCTGTATGTCGCAATAAGTCGCTCTCACACCTACCGGTCCTACACCCCCACCCCCACCCCCACCCCGATAGTGTACATATATATGGTGTACATATATATATGTGTGTAGATGGGGATAGAGATAGTACACATCATTTGTGTGGACAGCTTTGCAAGTTGGAGTCTCTGATATGAGTGGCTGTGTAGCCTGGAGCATAAACGGCGCTTGCCACCCACAAACAGCACTTACTTCGGAGGATATCATGCTATTTAGAACTTCTTAGTTTTTGCAACGGTGGCGCCCTCGCCTGCCTGAAACCAAAACCCATCTGAATTACGGATATTAGTCCAGTGATAAGAGGTAAAATAACATCTGTATAAAAATCTGAATCTTTTGAAATGTAGGCATTTTGTACCGTACGAAAAATTCACAATGATACAGATGAAAAATTGGGGGCAAAACCTTTCTCCATGCTGAACATTTTTGCCCAACAAGTTTTGAATTTGCATTTATTTGCATTACCTTCTCCAATACTAGAAAAGAATCAAACCATGTCATCCATACCCTGTCAGGAAACCACGTAGGCTACACTTATTGAATGCCTCTTTTTAATACAATTATATCTCTAAATAAATTTTTCATTTATAATACTACATACTACAGGTTTCTAATTTCTATACCATTGTCTGTCTACATTCTTCCTCATAACCAGACTATGGGGATCAAAAGTTTAACATCATTTGAATACAAACTTCAATTGTTAGATGTACCATTTTCATTATGATTTGGAAATATTTTAGAATGGCGAAATTTTTTAGCATCGCAAAATCAAGATGAAAATGAAATTAATTTGAAATCAAAATGTGAAACTATTCACTAGTTGATCATAATAGGGAGATATTTCACCCACTATCCATTCATATGGCAGACAGATACCATGCATATACATCAATCAATTGGCGCCACGCTAATGCAGCCACTGAAATTATCAACACTATAGATTTGACTAGCATTGTAATTTAAAGGCATATACATGTATATATTATATTATATATGTGATGTGTCACAGGAAAACAACTTACAATAAGTCCCAAAATTGAAAGTTTTTTATTCACAGAATCTCTTCCTTGGAATGTTGTAATTTGTGGGGTGCTTACGCCTAATGATGGCATGAGAAGATGTACCAAATTACCATGCATATCCGAGGTTATTCTAAGGAGTATATTTTAACTACTTTATATATACTAGCATGGACCCTCAAGAAACATTGCTAACTTTGTTTCATGAATTACAAAATATAGAAGTATGTATTAGATGTCCTTGTGTTTACCATTATTGGAATCCCCTAGGTCTCATATTTTCAAATATGAGGATATATCAAAATCCATCTTTGCGACTTAGCTGTAACTGATTTTCCTCAATATTTTTTTAGACATGACCAAAATAAACAACATGACTCAATTTATATGGGCTAAAAGGCAATGCCCCCACACTCTGGAGAATCATCCTGGGTCCATATTTGTGACGGCATGTGGGGGATAATAAAATTTGGCTCACAGACAGAGTGGTCCACTAATTAATAACATATAGTGGTCAGGACCCTGTACAGAGGGATGTTGTGGTTTCACCCCCCACTGAGCCCAGCTCCAGGATGAGACCAACAGCTGCTACTCATATATGTATGCTTTGAACCACTGGAGATAAGGGGGATTTGGACATGGGGCACCATGCAGAGGTGTCACATAATTGTGGTTAGTCCCAATACGGAACATCCGAATTATCTATTTAGCCCCATTTAGGAACAGCTGGCACTCATTTCTTACAGAGAGTGGGGCCAGTCTGAGGGTGGGTGGGGCTCTGACCACAGCTGTAGGTATGTGCCTCCATACACCCTGTCACCCACGGGGTAGGCACATGCATTATGCCCTCAACCTGCACCTACATACAGTGCATCCAATGACCTGTTAGACATTTGTTCTAATAATTGTTTTCCATAATAATCTAAGGAAAATAAATAAATATGAAGATAGGGCATGGTGTTGTCTCATATATCCTCAAGTTTGGTGGCAATATTAGATGTTTTTCTGTCTCTAAAATGACTTTTATTAAGGGTACCTCTCTGCGTCCATTGGAACCTGCACCCACATAATGTAAACACAGGTGGCTTGACCCCTCTTCCAGTCAAATTTACCCAAGACCCTCTGCGTTGGCCCCTCTCCACTAGTCACCAAATCTGAATTCAGACAACTCGTATTAAGATAGAATTCCGTGTTCAGAACTGTCTTGAGAATGGTCAGTGAATATGTAAATAACTTTTTCTTTACCCTAGAAATCATGTCTACAATTCGTTTATGAATAAGCCATTCATATGAGAGTAAGCTACACTTGTGCCCACCATACTGTAGGTATTGGCAATAAAAACATGGAGGCTTTCCTTGGGAAATCAAGGGTTTTCCTACCCTTAGTCTCCTGTCAGTGTGTATAGCACTGGGCCCTTGCAGGACCAGCTGTACAACTACCACACATGACGTCACAAACTACCATGTTTTGCCTGGATGCAGCTCCAGTGGCACCCTGCTGTGATTATTCTCCCTCACCACTTTAACAGGCTATTTTTATATTGAATTATTGAATAAACTTTTAAGTTGTAAGAGGAACTTCATCACATTAATGGGAACAAATAGAAAGTGGAAAGTTGTCCGAAACATGCGTGATACCCTTTCAGCTCCATCCTTGGTGCAAATGATGGGTACACACTATTGTAAAGAATTGCATTCTTTTGGGTTGGTTTACCAGCCCCCTTGGCCGCCCTCCCTCCCTACCCCCCCTTTGCTTGGATCTCGGCCGCCATGCAGGGTCTGGTTGGGAAGGGGGAGGGGGGAAATGCTTGGACACTTGTTGTATGTGTAAACCTGTTGTCCTAGCAACTTGTCCGATCTAGTTATTGTTCCCTGCGCTAATCTAATCAGCGGGTGGGGGGAAGGGGCTCTGGGGAGGGAGGGGGGCTATATGCCTGGGTCAAGGGTAAGAAAAGGGAGGGGGGGGGGGGCTGAGGCCAAGGACCAACTATCACATGGACAATGCATGACCTTAGCATGGAGGAGAGCTGGAGGGTCAAGTCCACTGGATAGAGGGATCCCTCGCAGCCAATTAAAAGGGGACAGCTCCAGGAGAGCATTGTGTTATATTCATGCCATGAATATATTTATTATATTATAAACAGTAATCATTAATTACTATATATGTGAAATCACTAGCATACTATATATCCTGCTTGTAACCATTAGCTATATATATATAACCACTCGTGTGTATGTTTCCTAGTCACACTAAATATAGTTCCTGTACTCAACTGACCTGGAGAAAGGATCCTTATATGGATCTGCCCATATATAGACATATGGGAATGTTATATTCATGCCATGAATATAGTTACTAGGTACCAGTTTAATTTGCATGACAGTTGTTACAACTTTTGTACTGGTCAATGTAAGCACCTGAATACCAATATAACCCCATATATGTGTATGTACCAATGTAGGCACCTGTATATCAATATAGCCCCTATATATATATGTGTATGTATAATCCCTAGGAATATATATCCTTACATAGGCAGTGTCAATGATAACTATATATACAACCACCCCCATTGACTGTATATGTGTGTCACTAATGTATCCATACATGTGTATTCTATAACCATAGTTATAACCATACATAAACCCACATGTAAATGTTCACTCTCTAGGGAGTAAGTGTATTGAGGGCCAATCAGAGGCCAGGACACTGGTAGGAAGAATTAATCATAATCCTGCATGCCCCCATATACAAGTGCATGCACTGGTATCAACGTTCATAACAGTGTACAGGAAGAAGGTATATATAGAGAACTCTAAATGAAGGCAGGACAGACCTAAATTAACCTAAATAAATAAATAAATTAATAAATAAAGGCGCAAGCCAAGCGATGGACACAACGCGGAGGCTGACATGGACCATTGACCCACCACCACTACCCGCATCTCTATCGATGGAAGAAACTGGGACAAACTATTATCAGGAGCAGCTGAGCGTGACCACTTTCCATGGATAATGTGTGAGCTACAAGTGACACATCAATTATAGGGCCTGTATCCATCACAGCCTGTCTGAACTTACCTAAGAGTTGTACACTGCCTTTGTAACTGCAATGGGATCTTTATTGCTTACAAATAAACCAAAATATAGAATAAACACAAATTGGACTTATTTATCAAACGGAGTCACATTGGCTATTTAATACTCTGTATTTTAGTCAGTATTGAACACGCGCGATATATATTATTAAATTAAATTCTTTATGTTCTCGAGCAAACCCCCTAGTTCGAAACACATTGTTAGAATCCTTTGTTCCTAATGAATTAATTAACCTAAATAAATAAATAAATTAATAAATAAAGGCGCAAGCCAAGCGATGGACACACCCTGCTGCCTGGCTCGTGACGATCATCCAACCGACTTCTCTGACTACATCATTTATACTAGAATACGCTGAATCTCTGGGCAAATTGCCATTGAATTCTCAAAATATAATTATACTTTAATTGTGTGTCTTCTAGATGTACACATAGGCCTACATTAACCCCCATTCCTGTACATACATGTACATGTTTATTACACCCCTGTGCTGTAGTTGCCTATACCTTCAGCATTGTATGCCACACTTGGCCAAGGTGGTGCATAACATGTAAATTATGCCACCCTTGGTGCATACAGCATACAAAATAGCAGAAAACTGCAATTACTTCTTTTATTTTTATTTATTTTTATTTTTATTTATTAATGGGGTATAATAAATATGGAACAAAGCTCGGGTGAAGTCTGTACACTTGTTAGTGACCTCGGGAGCGCAGAAGATCTCGGGCTAACGCCCTCTAACTTCCTGCACTCCCTCGGTCACTAACAAGTGTACAGACTTCCCCCTTGCTATAGCTTGCTATGTTCTATCTATATATCAGCCCAACTTGCCCTCACATATAGTCTTGAGCTCCTCGTCCTTGCGTCTATTTGTACCTTTTGCTCCTGCTCTACCAAGGCAACTATCAACAAAGCATGTAAGATCCCGCATATCTAATCCTAGATGTACCCGATTGGTCAACCAATAAACGTCTTCAGACCACAATCAAACACGGCACTGTATCGATATTTCGATAAAACGATATACAGTCCCCATTCACCAAAGCCCTAGGGCATTTGATTTGATTTTATATCTGCATTAAATATAAAAGCTTACTACACTGGCCCCAAACATGTAATGAATATTCATGCACAATGACATCGCTTATTTACTATCTTCCCATGCGAGGCTGTAATCCATATACGCATCCATACTCGGCTCTTGACAATCAGTTGGGAGGGACCTGAGATCCATCCATCCTGTGCAGAAAAGTTAGTTTTCTTTCGCAGCACAGATTTTCGCAGTCTCTTCAAACCACAATTAAGTGTAATCAGGTGAGAGTTTTTTTTATTGTGAATGGTCAGATCCGCGATACCAATCTCTAATGTTAACACAGTAGGTTTGTTTCAATGAGTTTTTTTCACCATTACTAAGCTGACTTGGTATGTCACTTATCTTTTAATGAGGATAACCTATATCTACATCAATGGATTATTCATATTTTGGGATGGTTATGACATATACTGTAATACGTTACTATCCATATCAGGTTTGTATTAACAATTTTCCCATCGGTCAATTGATAAATGGATATTATGCGTGTCGTTTTTTCATCATGTCGTGATATACATCCAAATCAAAATTATAACTATAATTGTATTAAATCCTGTTGTGTGTGAATTGTGACATCAGAGATATGATTCGATATAAGTGAAGAGTATATTTAGTTCAACTAAATACGGAAGTTGGGGAAAACAGCTGTCAATGCCGATTGTTTAAGTGGTGATAACAAGATGAGTCCAATTATATCTGTCAATAGGTTCAAGAACTAACCACAACATAATATATATATACAATATTTTTTTCCTATTATATATTATGCATATTGTACATAATTATAGCTTAAAAACTGTCAGCGGTACTTTCGATTATCTTATATTATGGTCATGCATGAAGATGTCGGCCTGGATCTGCTTAGCGGATACAGGATCTCTCCCTCCCTCCCTCTCTCGCACACAAGAGAAGAGATATAGCTGAAGTAATCGACATGTTAAGCATTACGGTATTAAGTGACGTGGTATGAATGATACGACTATGGTGGTTCCATACCCTTAACGTCGTTAACGAAATTCTCATGGACATATTAGCTGAGATCGGCAGAACAGGGACATAACTATCGGATCCAGTTCGTTGGAATAAATCCTCTTTTCGTGCATATTTCAGGTTACTATTACGGCGGAAGGTATCGGTTATTTTATCTCATCCCATTATTAATACTAATAGAACTTTAATACAGGAACGCACGCATATATATATATCGGTGCATGTGTTGACAGCCGATAAGGGAAATGATAAGTTTGAATTTTTGGATAGGGAGTTGACGTAGCACTTGTACTCGATTTTTGAGTGGTTGCAATCGTTAATTGCTATAGATTCTCTAATCTTTTCTCTGTTCATGATGTCCTAAACAGAAAGATTTGTTAGGAATTACATTCAATGTTCTGGAGATGTTCAAAGGACGGTGAAGTTTGTTTTATTTCTTATCAAGGACTCCTGGACGATATGTGCGGAAATACGGGGTAGACTTTTACTTCAGTCGACTTCTGGGCAAAAAACAACTCAGAATTACACCATTTTGGATTTAATCAGGATGAGAACATTGGCCTATGTATATATGCACAACATAGTCCATGTGCGAGGAGGTTAAGATATGAGTTTTATTTGCTTTTCCCTATGGCATGCACACGTGTATGTTTTGTAATGATGGGGAGCATCATGGACTAGTGTCATATGTGATGTGTTACAGAGAAATGAGTCACCAGTAGCATAAAAGAAATTTGAGACATACTCATATATGAAAACTTGAAATCAAGCGGCTTCCAACGATGGTAAACATTAACACTTTTAATAGATACTTCTATATTTTCTATATTTATGGCGGGTGGGGAGTTAGCACTAGTTCTAGTCTTCAAATTTGGAACATTCATTTATGCTAAGAGCACTAAACACCCGAAATATGAAAACATTGAGAGCAAATGGTTCTTGTAAATAAATCCCTTTGATAAATATCTATTAATTTTGGCGACTTCAATTGTGACTCTTTCCCTAATTTGGACTCTATGTTATACTTACTGAGCCATAAATGTGTGTCCTCCCCTATTATCATAACCCTTCATGGACCCGTTGTGCTTATAGTGTCAACTTTTAACACCTTTCGCCACATCGGTGCACTTCCCCCTGTACTGGACCTTCTCCGCTAAACAATGCGCCCCCGGACCTTCCCCCAGGACCTCCCCCTCCCCCCGGACCTTTATGTAAATCTTAGGTGGAAATGGCCAACACATGCATGCTATATGTATACAAGTTTTAAGAGAGGGACTGCAGGAAAAAAAGGGAAACCGAAAATTCAGATTGTTTTGCAATCTGTTTTCTGCGAATAGGCCTCTTATATGCTTATATTCATCAATTCCACTGTAATGCTAAATCAAAGGAGGGAAACGTCAAAATGATAAACATCTAAATCACTTGTTAGCTATAATTAAACATTTAATATGACAGCTTTTATCTAATCTTTCTTAGTAGATCTATGGTTTCCTAAAGTCTGTATCCATTCTATTATTGGTGATAGTAGTTGATATTCAATGTGTCTATGGGTGAATGTCCTAGCTAGCGGGGAAAGGTCCTAGGGGGAAATTTAACGTCCTGACTCGACAAGACCCCTGGGCGGAACGGTCCGGGGGATAGGGTAAGTTCCTTTCACCTTTCGTCAACATCAATTATTATATTTGTTGGGGTCAATATTCACCATACATAGTTGCATATGTATATATGCTGATTAACACTTTATGTTTAAAATGAATAAATCATGTCCACATTCTTGTACAATTTATATGCTGAAAACTCCTAAGATAGCAGAATCTCCATGTTTGTATTGCGGTTTATCTGATTCTGTCAGTCAGATTTATGGTAGATACGATACGATATGATACATCTGGAAAAGTTATCAACGACCGATCAAATACATTGTCAGTTGTCAGTATGTATCAATTTATCCAGATAGCCTTTATCCATGTCATACTAATGGTCCTAGGAGTGTTTAGGATTGCTTGCTTATCTTGTTACACGATATCAAATACAAGAAATCATACATATGTTAAAACTTTCTATCGGGAGTTATGTTTCAAATATTAGAACCAGTCTGGCTCAGAGTTGAGAGATTCCCACACACAAACCTTGGGAAAGCCTTTCGCGCTAAACCACAAAACGCCATTAGAATCCAAATCACTGGCCATTTGTATCTGATCTGTGAGGCTGTGAGCCTAGACTGGAACCGAAACTGAAGTAATGTTTTACAAATGTATTGAATGTTTGAATACAAATATATGAAACTTATAAAGTATATTGTTATACCTTATGGTTACATAAGAAGTCATATCTAAAATTTTAATTTCATTTCCATGTTACCTGCGTGCTGGCGCAAGCCCAACTGATTCAAAGCTTAATGTTTAGGGTAAATGGCGTTCGGAACTGAACCTTCCTTTCAACTTATTTCCCTTCTACGCGTGATCAACAATTTATTTTGCACAAACCTCATTAGAATCATGAGGCAGATCACCGTCATCATATATGCACAACTGACATACAGAAAATAATCTCTCGGTCCACAAGTATCAGTCAATATTAATACCTACCTAGCCTTTTGTCCTCCCCAAATAACATAACCCCAAGATCTTCTACGGACATTATTTTACTTCCGAATTCTATCGCATTCAACACTAATTATATGTATCTCCTTTGTGTAAAATAAAATAGCAGATCCTTAAAATCCTTAAAAATTACAATCCTAAATCCTCTTAATATTCACACAATTTTTCAGACTTAAAAAACGCAAATATTGAAAATATTACAAACATTACAGTACATATAGATTCTGTAACTATGGCATTCGTGTATTTTTACTCCCAATAAATTACATGCTGGTTGTATATCTAGTTTACAATGAGTTTGCATGAATATATATATACTTCTTACATTTTCTAATTGCATGATCGCTCATAATCGAACGCTACTTTACACTTCAAGGTATAGGTGCAGCAGATGGCATCATCGAAAGTAACGGGATTGATATTATTCCTGTGTCTTCTGGAATGCTTCATATTCGGTGGAACCATTTTCGGCTGGAATGTTTTAGTGTTTACCTTGAAGGCAGATGGCATATACAAGGACGCATGTCTAGTGACTAACAACTCAACAAATACATCACTTGACTCCTACATTGAATCCGACAACAATGTCGAATGCAACGCTCGGTCAAGTCACTTTTCCCTCTCCTTCACGATTGCAACTGTTCTCATGGGAGTCACAGCTCTTCCGTTGGGTTGGTTTTTTGACAAGACTGGTTTTGTTGGCCACGAGAATCTTTGTCTCGTGAGTATCATTTTCAAGATTTTGTTCCAATGGGCAACATGGTGTTAGAGTTTCATTGCCAGCTAATTTCAGTTAAAAAAAGTCTTTATAATTTTGTGGCCTCTTAAAGAATTTGGGTCTCTTCTAAAAGTAAATCATCTTCCAAATTATTCAATCCGGTGTAAACCAAAATATGGCACAATCATGTCAAACATGTCAATGCTTTTCACTCCAAATAGCAGCCGTAGAACAGAAACTAAAAAAATCTAATCCACTAAAAATCCACTAATTCACGAAACACGGGGAATACCAGTTTTTCTTGATCTTCAGCATTCAACTCTTACATTCTACAGCGTTAAGGATCAGTGGGAAAAATGAGAAAAATAGTTAAGGATTTGATTTGGTAGGGAAAGCAGCTTTAATTAAATATTCACTTCAACAACACGTATGTGGGCCTCTCACTTCCAAGAGAAACATTCTGTATGAAGTAGATAAAAAAATGTAAAGGATCTTCTTTTGAGACTCTTAAGTAAATTGACTTTTTCGGGATACGATTAGATAAATATGCTCAAATTTCTTGGTAAATACCTTTTGTGGGTATGTCTTTCACCTTTATTCAAATAATGTATCCGCAAAGTTAAATTCTAGCTCACGCCATTGTTGAGTCGAAGACAACGATGTTTGACAGGGTAAAAGTTCTTCGCCCCTTTTTTGAAAAACGTTTCCCAGCACAACACTAGAAATGTGATAGGTCAGAGTATTAGAAGTCTGGTGATCTACCAATCAAGATTTCTTTGTAGGAACCTGACCGGTCGTGTATAGCATAACGTGCCAAAGGAGGGCACAGCAGGACTTTTAACTCCAGAGTAAACTCTCATTTCATTGATGAAACACTTTCCTGTTCACCAATTCGTGTAGAATAATATTGAACTCGTTGCTTTGTCGAGAGTGGATAAGGGAACCGATTGTGGAAGATGGCCGTTTTCCTAGTAGCATTAATACCAATGTCTACTGTGCCACAGAGTACAGAGAAAGATGTGCATTGTAAAATACCTTTCTTTGTTTTTGTTCCTTAACAGAGTGATTGCCATTCCTGCCTACCTCATGCTGGCATTCGTGACTCCAGGTATGGCTCTTTTTTTTTAGTTTACTGCAATAAAGTTTTAGTATCTGAATAGAGATATTGATTTATCAACCAACCTGGTTTTTAGGATTAAATTAAATAAAGAAGGAATCCTATCATTGGGGAAAAAGATGACATGTATGCACACACCCCAAAATTATAAGGGTGCAGGAATAGTGTGTTAGATAAAGATATGAATAATTAATCATACAGTTAGCATTGATAATGCCATTTTTGAATCTCAGTTCTTTCCATTACATAATTCAGTGTTCCTGACATAATTTGGCAAGCCAAATCATATATAAAGTATTTTGCTTTTACTTATAACAGAAACGTCCGTGATGATTTACCCTGCTGCATCGATGATTGCTCTCGTTGCATTCACCATAATGGTGACCAATTACCATGTAAGTATCTTTTGTTATTGTACAAAGTTGGTTGTTCCTTCGATTGTTCCCGAAGTCCCCATAGACATACTCTGTCTCAAGCCTAGGTGAAAAGGGCCCTTTAAGCGCAGTGGGACATGAAGGGCGGTCACATTTCTTGGGTGTTTTCCATAAACTGGAGGGAGGGGGGGGGGTTACTGATACTACATGAGATGGTGGCAGGGGTGGAGGGGGAGGAGAGGTTACTGACACTACATGAGATGGTGGCAGCTAGAGGTGGTGGTGGTGGGTGGTGGCGGGGGGGGGGGGGGCGGATAGGTTACTGATGCTACATGGGATGGTGGCAGGGGTGGAGGGGAGGAGAGGTTACTGACACTACATGAGATGGTGGCAGCTAGAGGTGGTGGTGGTGGGTGGTGGCGGGGGAGGGGGTAGGTTACTGATGCTACATGAGATGGTGGCAGGGGTGGAGGGGAGGAGAGGTTACTGACACTACATGAGATGGTGGCAGCTAGAGGTGTTGGTGGGGGGGGGGGGGAGGCTACTGATACTGCATGAGATGGTGGCAGGGGTGGTGGGGGAGGAGAGGATACTGACACTACATGAGATGGTGGCAGGGATAGTGGGGGAGGAGGGGTTATTGATACTACATGAGATGGTGGCAGGGGCGGTGGGGGAGGAGAGGTTATTGATACTACATGAGATGGTGGCAGGGATAGTGGGGGAGGAGAGGTTAATTACTGATACTACATGAGATGGTGGCAGGGGCGGTGGGGGAGGAGAGGTTATTGATACTGCATGAGATGGTGGCAGGGATGGTGGGGGAGGAGAGGTTAATTACTGATACTACATGGAACTGTGGCAAGGGTGGTGGGGGAGGAAAGGTTACTGATACTGCATGAGATGGTGGCAGGGATGGTGGGGGAGGAGAGGTTGTATGTATGTATTTGTATGTATAGGTTTTTATTTCCGGAAGTGTACATTTTCAATAATATAACAAATTTCAACACCGAAAAAGGGGGTGGGTCTCCTCTATGAAACCATAGATCTTCCTGAGGGCCCCCTTTGGAAAAAATGGAGTTACGTTATTAAATTTATACAGTAGTAGTTGATATATAGATTGATGCTGCGACTACATTAATATGATAAACTATTATGGCAGTAATAATAACATAAACAGGACAAATACAATAAACAATAATAGGTTGGGCAAGCCAGTGCTATGATGGTCTAGTTTCTTGGTAGTTTGCCTACCTCCTCACTTTTAACTGAGGTCTGGTACAGTACAGTACTTCTTTATGCTTTTGTTGATACATGGGGGTGTTGTAGCCAGTCGGTGAGTAGCATTCTGGCGAACACTGTGTCACCTCCTGGTTAATTACTGATACTACATGAGATGGTGGCAGGGATGGTGGGGGAGGAGAGGTTACTGATACTACATGAGATGGTGGCAGGGATGGTGGGGGAGGAGAGGTTAATTACTGATACTACATGAGATGGTGGCAGGGATGGTGGGGGAGGAGAGGTTAATTACTGATACTACATGAGATGGTGGCAGGGGTAGTGGGGGAGGAGAGATTACTGATACTGCATGAGATGGTGGCAGGGATAGTGGGGGAGGAGAAGTTTATTACTGATACTACATGAGATGGTGGCAGGGGTGGTGGGGGAAAAGAGGTTAATGATACTACATGAGATGGTGGCAGGGATGGTGGGGGAGGAGAGGTTAATTACTGATACTACATGAGATGGTGGCAGGGATGGTGGGGGAGGAGAGGTTAATTACTGATACTACATGAGATGGTGGCAGGGATGGTGGGGGAGGAGAGGTTACTGACACTACATGAGATGGTGGCAGGGATGGTGGGGGAGAAGTTAATTACTGATACTACATGAGATGGTGGCAGGGGTGGTGGGGGAAAAGAGGTTACTGATACTACATGAGATGGTGGCCGGGATGGTGGGGGAGGAGAAGTTTATTACTGATACTACATGAGATGGTGGCAGGGGTGGTGGGGGAAAAGAGGTTACTGATACTACATGAGATGGTGGCCGGGATGGTGGGGGAGGAGAGGTTACTGATACTACTTCACTATTATATTCTGTAACTTGAAGGGCAGACCATTTGCAAAAGACTCAATCTTGAAACATCATTAAATTGGATTTCTCCCTCATCAGGAAATAATAACTTTAATGCCCATCACCGCCCGTTTACCAGTTTACCAGTTAGATCATCCGTGCAACAATGATAACGCTAATTTTTATTTATCAAGCTTCAAGCAACGAAAAAACAGGTAACATATATCTGACATATGGGGAATCAGATCTTCCAGCATGTATCCGGTCAATAGCCTTCATTCGCATCTGATCACTGCAGAATGACACCACATCATCATAAAAATGATACTCACACAATGATCTTTCGTCCAAAAAAGAAATTTAATCACTTCTGCATTAAAGTGTTATATAATCAATGTATTATTTAGTTTATTTATCATATTAAGGGTTACATTACGAAATGATAAACATTCATTATTTTGTCATTATTTAAAATTAGGCAAAACAAATAGCTGTGTTCCCTGTTTAAACCGACTGAAAAGTAGGTATAGTGAAGCTGATTTTTATTATTGTCAAAAACAACAACGAGTACGGTATAATAATAGTAGTATACAGAACTGACAAGTATATTTTGTAATAATATGTTTTATTGTTGCTGCCAATATAACAGAACCGTGTTTCAAAGTGCCTTGTCAACGATTTACCAATCATAGGCCTACAGAGCCATTTAGTTGCCTAATGTGTCTCAGTCTACTACTCTAGACGAGTCGTGACCCCGTGTGAAAAGCATTTTTGACGAAAATAAACAGGCTTGGTACTGCCGCCCATGCCTCTGATCCGGAGAACCATAGTACCCCGAACCCGTTTCACTTACTTTTCTCGCTTAATTCGATCTTAGCCTCTCTAATTCTTTCACCAATCGAAGAGAATAACATCAATAACTAAATGAGTGAGTTTAAAAGAAAACCAAGCCCCAGATGTGAAGATATTACTGAAATTAAAAAATAAAATGACTCAAAAATGAGACAAAAGTAAAAAGGCTGTCTGCTCTGAGACTCGGCTCCACAATGTAAAGTTTGGAAGTCTAACACTGTAACCACTTGTCTATAGGGGACTATATATTCCCCAACACATAATTGAACGAGTGTTTGTTGTTGCGGCAAGTAGCCGGCGACCTTGTAGACGCCTTTATTTAAAAAAAAAAAACATAAAAAATAAAAAAATAAAAAAAAACAAAAAAACAAAAAACAACTGGAGATGTGTATGGTCTGACGGCTCGAACGATACTGGCGATCTGCAGGCAGAGTCACTGGTACATGGCCGGGAGGTGGCGACATCTAGCGTCAGTCCATATATATATATATGTATCCATATAGAACACATATTCCCCAACACATAATTGAACGAGTGTTTGTTGTTGCGGCAAGTAGCCGGCGACCTTGTAGACGCCCAAAAACTCCAATGAACTATACTTTTTATATTAACTAGAACTTAACCTCACGCCAGAACAGGCCCTGGTCACAACTCCATCCCAGGAGGGAAAACACTTGACACAGGAGAGGAAAGCAAACTAAGCATAATTCTGGAGGTCACACACTACTTTAGCTTCAACCGCACATTTCCTGTCGAAGGTCGAGACAAGGTAAGTCAACACCGACAGGCTCTGCCAGTCTCCCATCAATCGTATATCCTCTAGAGGGATACCCAGAGAATGAAGATACGATGCTCCGCTACGTCTAAGCGAATGTATGCCAGCCAGGTTGGGATCCAACCCAATAGATTCGACACATGACTTGAAGAACTTCAATATTTGACGATAAGACAAAGCGGTAGAAGGATCATCAGGATTCATGAACAATGGCTCCGATGCAGCAGCAGGGTATTGCAGAAAATGTAAACGTAGCATTGACACTACGCACATGCACGGATCCGACACCTCTGAAATGGGGATCTGAAGAGATCTTTCCATTGATTGAATAGTCTTCGTTGAAGAAATGTGAAGAACAAGGCCCGAGTCAGACCAAGTAACATCAGAACGACGAATAGTGTGGGTCGAATTAACATCAGGCACCAAATTTGACTTCCTAAGTAATGATCTGAAACTTAGGATGATAGCAGCCCAGCATGCAGCATTGTAATCTGACTTGACCATCCTCTTAAACATCAAGCGAAGATCAGCTGGAGTAACTATCATTTTTACAGGTTGTGGAGAACCTAACTGATGTTGCAGTCCTGACAAAATCATTTTCACGACAAAAATCTCCCGATAATTGGGCTCATACCCGTAGAAGCGCTGCAAGTTGGAGACAGCTGAGAGGTAATTATTGATCGACGAGAACTTCATATGCCTGGCTAGCCAAACCAGGAATCTAATAACCGTACGCGGGTCAGCTGGAATAGGGACCGCACCAATAGTGTCACAAAATTGGATAAACTTCCTCCACTGGACGTTGCGAGTCTTCAAGGTGTTAGTAGCCCAAGCATGACCCAAAGTTGAGGCAACTTCATCATCAAGGGCAGAGACGTTCACTGCAACATAGACAATCATAATCAGAAATCATATCCAGTGAGTTAGAAGCACCAACACGCGATAACATGTCAGGAACTATATTATAGCAGCCAGGGATGTGTCTTGCAGATATATACACGTTATAACAAACACACTCCCAGAAAATATCTCGCAGTATCGACATACAAGACGAGTTTGAACTCTTCCCTTTGTTGACCATGAAGACCACTTGACTATTGTCTGTGTAGCAAATAACCTGCGAGTTCTCATGTGAAGGCAAAAACCGCATGAGAGCCTGCCACAAAGCAACTAGCTCCCATAGGTTCACATTATCATCACGGTCAAGCAAGAGGGGGATATCCACATTACACCAATGCATATGCGAGGGGTAGATTTTGTGAGCTCCATTGGGAAGGAGGGCTGAATTAAAGTAACCAGCGCACCAGTCACCATTACACACTGCCCCATACCCATTAGCACAAGCGTCAGAGTAAATGCACACAGCCGATGAAGGGTCATATCTGACTATCACTGCAGAGCCATTGAAGAATTTTGAGAAGCGTTGCCACCATAAGAGATCCTCTTTGAATTCATCAGACAACACAATTCGAGCATTATTGCCTTTTTGGCCTTTCAACAATGCAATGACTCTTTGCGAGAATGTTCTCCCACCTCTGACAATTAAGGCACAATGGCATAATAAACCACACAACCTCTGAATTTGGTGTAGAGTGGCAGAATTCTTCCCATCGAAGAAGGCGATGTTGTAATGCAGTTTCTCCAATTTACCATGAGGCAAGGACAATACCATCATCTCAGTGTCAATGATAATGCCCAAATATTGAAGACGGGTCGCAGGGGATTGGCACTTCTTCCACAACACATAGAAGCCTAAAGAGCCGAGAAGATCTACCAAAACCGCCTGAGCATGCTGGCAGGACTCAAAGGTATCACCGACCACCAGATAATCATCGAGATAGGCGTTAACGCGATGAAATCCCCTCCTATTCATACATCTGACAACAAAGCGACTTATCTCGGTAAAAATGTAAGGGGCGCATTTTACCCCGAAACAAAGCCTCGTATCCCAGTAGGGAAGCTCAGAAGAGTCATCAGGGAACTTCCACTGAATACCCATCAAGGGCCAACAAGACGGATGCACAGTAATGGATCTATAAGCCGCAGTTATATCAATCGTTGCTAGAAAATCACCACGACGAAGCATTTCAGTCACCGTGTCCATACCAGTAAACGAGAACTTCTCACATGTCTCATCCTGGAAGTTATTGACTGAATAGCCCAGGGGCCTCCGACAGTCAGTAATAGGACGATAAGCATTATCTCCCTTAGGGACTGCACCGATGGCATGAGTGCACTGAGAGCTGTAAGGAGCCTTGATGTATTTTCCCTCACAAATTTCCTGAGTGAGTAGTTCACAAATAAATTTATAAGCATCCGGTTGAAGAGCGGTACAATAGTTCGAACATTTGTATGGAGGCACCTTGTCCACGTCATCAACCACCATAAAACCATTCTTGATCCCGTCAAGAAGGAACTGTTTCAATTTAGTATCAGATTCATATGAGAGCTCGGTGACCCATTTACCCCACTTCATCTGAGATCGACACCCATTAACATAGTGAAAGTCCTGGATGCGACTATTAGGAGAATCCATATCACATCCCAAGGTAGCAAAGAGAGGCGAAGGTACTGTAGAGTCCGGACTAGTTTCAGGCGAGAAAGGGTCGACACTGACACATCCATCATCAACGATATCAACAACAACATCGGGTGAGGGCGAGTGACAAGGTGAACTGGCGGACTCTTTGTGCCGCAAGCAACTAACGTCAATCACACGTTTATCCCCAAATGCACAACCATCAAACTTATGAAGAAGGTCAGTATCGTTGTTATGAACTCTTTGTATCAAACTAGATGAAGGAGAAAGGTCGTTCCAAACCATAGGAGCAAATTTCGTAATGCAGCCAAGCCCAAGCTCCGGTAAACAAGAGACCAAGCCGCCATTTTGGAACCCAGACTTCCGGTGAGAGGTCACATCCGGGTCACTATGGCACAAGCGTAGTCAGTCAGTCTTGGGACGAGAAGAACAAGTTGGCGCTTTGTGCTGGCCCTTGCAAAAACGACAGATATGGGATCTGGAGCATTTGCCATTGCAATCTTTGAAATTGTAGTAGTAGCATATGTCCTCGGGAAAATCCGAGGGAACAACAGAAGCAGATTTCTTAGCTGTCTTCGCCGCCTTCTTGCCTTTCTTCTTCTCCTCGTCCGTAGCAGACGGAGAAGGGGGCGTGGCCATAGCGCCGGGATGTAAAGCCACACTCTGAGACTCGTGGTCAGCCGCAACGAAAGCCTCTAGTTCACCGTCAAGAATTCTATTAACAACTTCACGATCATATTTCACGAGGGCCGAATCTTTATATGTTTTGAGATGGGCATGCTTAGCAACATATACCATGTGATTTACATATCCAATAATGTCCTCCCCGCGCTTGATCATTTCCTTCAAGACCCTAGTTTGGCCGTACCATAGGTCTGATTTGTCCAATTTCGTATAGTCCATCTGTTTAACATTAGTCCCTTTATCGATATTTTGTACATAAAACTCGGGCCTTAGATAATTACCTAACTGACGGGCCTTCTGCGCGGGATCAAGAGCCGTGGAGAGAAGGCTGAGGGCGTCAGTGTACTCCGCAGTTAGGAGATCAGAGGCGGCGACCCGTGATTGTGAATAGGGGTTGGGGCCACCACCAAACAATGGCAGCTTCCCGCCAAAACCAGATTGAGTGTTAGGACCACCCGGCGATTTTCCAGACACAGTAATGGCTATAGCACCCAGGGATTTGACCATTTTATCCATCGTAGCCTGTTGCATCAAAAATTGTTGCTCCTGAGCCTTCATAAAGTCTTTCATAGACAACTCAGCACCGGCATCTGCCTTCTCGACATCATGATCAGCTATGTCCTCCAAATGGTCAAGATAATCAGCAGCGTCCAAGCCATTATCCTTGCAATATTTGACTGCTGTTTGTACATAATAACAGACAGATTTTCCACAAGGCCTTTTGTGAGTACGTTGGCAACCAGCACACTCAGGCATTTTGCCAAATTTTACCAAAATCACAACCCAAAAAACAACTGGAGATGTGTATGGTCTGACGGCTCGAACGATACTGGCGATCTGCAGGCAGAGTCACTGGTACATGGCCGGGAGGTGGCGACATCTAGCGTCAGTCCATATATATATATATGTATCCATATAGAACACATATGGGACATGCATATATTTAAACACTACATATTGATTCATCACATTTCAGATTTACTTTAATCCCCCATTCTCCTCATGGTAATTGAGGGGAATGGGGAAATAAATTATCCATGAAACCCCCCCCTGTGTTAGCCACAGGCGATTTAATGATTCAAATCAATCAAATAGTATATCTTGCGTCTGCAATCTTTTTCTATTAAAATAGAGAGAATGGAACGAGGTGCTAGTAATTGTTATTCCAATAAATATTCAATTACTAGTACCGAGTTCTATTCACTATTTATTATTATAAGCCCCTAGCATAGACAAATATTGATATATAAACCTTTGCTTTTGGTTTCTATATAATCGTCATAAATTATCTAAAAGTTAAAAGATAACCCAATTCGAATTTTTATCGTACACATAATGATAAAAATATTTTTATTGCACCCCATTTATCGCACCTCTCAAATGGATTGTGCATATATAATAATATGCTAACATGCAGGACGTAATTCTGCACCCTTTCTAGATAAAACTCTTAGATATCGATAGATATTAATTAAACAGTACATGTACATATTGTTTTTCTCTACAGGTGGCTAATCTGGCTGGTGCTAAAACAGCCACTATCCTTGCACTCTACAGCGGTGGGGTGTCTTCCTCAGGAATGGTGTTTCTTTTTGTCAAGGTATTTAATATAATTCCCTCTGTACATCGATGATATTGAAAGAGACATATATAATTATATAGTTTATAAAAGTCTTTGATGATATAAAAGGGACCATTTTAAAGCAACTTTTACCAAAAGTGGTTCAGGTGGCAGGTTGCGTATATCACTTAGTGGTATACGTACATTCGTCTCTCAAATGTGTATACAATATAATAAATAAATAGGCCTACCAGTATTCATATTGTCAATATAAGTATGTTGCCATAAGTATATACTAATTATACTTCTATATGTTATCATTCTATTGTTGTTTTATTACACCTGTCTTAGATTGTAGACAAAAATAAATAGACCTTATCATAAAAAGGGAACGCCAACTAAGGGAAAACATCAGTTTCTATCTTAAAGTAAAATCTAAAATATCATGTAATCATTTTTAAAATTTTGATAAATGACAACACCCCTTGAAGAGACATTCAAATACCTTTAGGTATAAACCTATTTTTACCATATGAGACCCCTTCTTCTGGTATTCGGTTATGGGCTACTTACTATTTTTACAAACAGAAGTGTTTAGTGAATTACCCTAACCGAGTACAAGGAGACCAAGCTAGAAGCTGATAATAAAATAGTATTCGTTGTTTGGAGCAGAGCAGTTCAAACATAAGTTATTGAAACTTGATATAACAGTCCTACTCACAATTCATCGTTAGCGTCATATAATTTTGATTTAATTTTTTTATTGTATTTTATTTACAAACAGTTGGCACATGACGGCGGAATTGATAGGAAAGCATGTCTCCTATTTCTCACTTTCTTGTGGGTATTAGTCTTCCTCACAACTATACTTCTCCCGAGATACAAAGTAGGACCACATAGCCAAGCAGCAATTGTACCTTTGGAATTACATCAGGGTGGCATCAGTGGTGGCAATATATCTGAACCATATTTTCACCCTGACTATAACGAAAATAAAGTTGGCAATGTCATACAGATTAGAACTATTTCTGCAGATGTAGCCACAGGGGCAATCCCCCTTCCACCATCCGTGACATACGCTGAAAAGAACACTTTCATGGACTCTGCACTGTCCCTGACATTCATAATGCATTTGTATTATTTCTCAGTAAATCACCTTAAAGTTTTATATTTCATCGCCACGTTCAATCAATGGGCTAATCAAGTATTTAATAATAACAAGAGTCAAGGTAAGACGAGTCTTTTACTTACATCGCGTCCACCCAAACTCTAGCTACTGCAGTGATTTAGCCATAGCTGAACATAGTTATTCGCTTTAGTGGTAAAATCAATTAGATCTTCAACTTAGACAGCGATATAAGCATAATGTTAGGGCAAATGGTTCTCCCATTGAGTCATTTTGACACCAGAGGGAGTTAGTGATCTGGTACACACCACCTATCTGCCATTGTTCCTCTTCCTCTCCTCTCGCCTCACCGCCATTCCCACCCAACACGTATCCCATTACTCAACGTCTTATTTTACCTCTCAACTGTTCATAATTTCACAAACTTTATAATTATATATGCAAACTTTTCAGTAAACACCTCCTACAACATTGTACAGGTTGGGTGTCTGTTGCCACGTCTACCTTATAAAATATATATTCTTTTTACCCATTCTTATCAAATCACGTATGTCTCACTCGAATCTTCTCCTCATAATTTTAATGTAACAAAAGTATTTAAACATTTTTTTAAAATGAAATATAAATTTTATAAATACAATTTTATGGACTAAAGTTGTCCTTCCCTCTTCTCTCCGTGTGTTGCCTTTTCGCCCTTGTCCACTAGGTCGATTCTCATTTTATATATGCGATTTTGCACCGTAGAAGGCCCTTGTCCACTAAATCGTACGAGAATCGCATGAGAATCGGCTTAGTGGACAATGGCCTTTAAATAATGGATAAATCCGTATTGTCGTTATGGATGAGAATGTTGGAAGAGATACTGTGGAAGTACTGTACTGATAGAAGTCATAATATGTCAATGGATAAAGTCAATGAATTGGTTCGATTCCTGGATTAATATTGGTTAATATTATATGTATATCATAATTATTAATTAGGCTTTTATGACATATTTATTTCAGTTAGTCTTTTAACCGACCTATTTGGTTTTGCCAATGCGGCCACCTTCGTAATGGCACCACTTGTTGGTATGCTTATTGACAGAAAAAAGAAGTCCATGGACGGTGAGAATCTCAATTAATCTAGAAATATATTTCTTCTCCGTCGTCTGAAATCATGTTGTAGTTAGTATTGGACATAGTACTTAACACTTGTTCAGCAGCACTTGTTTGTTGTTTCTCAGCATCATTTGCAAATATTTACATGTAGTTGTGGTCACTACATAAGAAAATCCCACCGATATTTCGTGATGCCATAAAAATACTTTTGTAGATTTTATATAGATTTTAATATTAAACTATGTGTTAAAAATATGTTTTTATTGGCACTTTGTGACGTTTTGGGTTGGAATTCATAAGGCCCCGTAGCCACTGAGCGGATTATATCTCAACGGGGAGAGTCGGGGGAGAAACGGAGGGCAGTCCGGTCAGTGGAGATGAAGGTAGCTGACTGGCGGCTGTCAGCCAAGTGCCTCGCATCAAGATTGGATTCATCCAATCGCCAGGTCGCTTTTTTCATCCGTCACCCGACTGTCCCATATGAGTAAATCTGATCAGTCGACGCGGGGTTTAAGACCCTATCCCAATTTTGAATTGAGTTTTTTTTTTTTTTTTTTTTTTACAGATTCTGGGATTCATGGAATATATCGAGGCATCGCAGATATCATCCCTCTTATTATCACATGCATATCGCAATTGGTGTTATCCATCTGTGTATTACTGGCTGAGGTCTGGCTACCCATGGCATACATCTCCACCGTGGTAATACACATTACCAGAGGTTTCTTCTATGCATCGGCATTCACCTTCATTGGTCTGGTGTAGGTGACTAATTGATCATTCTTAATAAGGTGGCCACTGGTGAGACAATGGTGTGAGAATGGTGCGACAATGGTGCGACAATGGTGCGACAGCTCCGGAATGTCACCCAATATGTATTCAATTGTATGCCCTTATATTAGCGGAGAAAAATATTAAAATACGATTTTTATTGCACGTGTACAATAACAATATAATGCATCTACGTGTTAAACTATCAAAAAGCATTTAATGAAGAGTTCAAAACCACCCATCCATATAGAGTTGCTGTCATGTAACATCAAAGGCCTATAAGTAAGTAAGCATTTTCTCGTTGTGAAAATACTGGGGAAAGGCAAATGAAACATGAACGTATACGGAATCGATATATTTATTTGTATTTTTCACGAATTCCTTTTTTCAGTTTCCCTCAGGCACATTTTGGTAAGCTTCTCGGAATGACGTATATGACCGGGGGCCTAGCCAACTTCCTGCAATACGCTCTGCTCTCTTGGGCAAACGCAACTCGTTCTCAAATCCAGGTAAGTCACAGGTTCTAAAAAAATGTTAAGAAAAAATGAAATCAATAGATTCCAACGATTCTCCACACTAGGTAATTTTCTGAGTATATCTATATTTTATATTATGGATATTTCTGGATGGAAAATCGCTAGTAAAGTACTTTAAATATAATTATATACCTAAGGATGACCGAAGAAATAGATATATACATATATATAGATACATTCAATACACAGGCATGACATTTAGTAATGTATTCATACGACTAAGAGCGCTGAACATCCCTGATGAAAACATTTCCACAAAGAGTTATTGTGGAAATCACATTACATATTACAACTAAATATATATATTGAATTTCACTTATTACATAAGTCTTAAGAAATCAGTAAACCGGCACAGTGTATCTAGTATGTGCCCGTATGGCACACGTACCATAATAATTCGAGTTACTCTCACTACGGAATCCCACCGTGTTGCCCATATATAGTGCTTCAAGTTCAATAAATAAACTTTCGTCTGTTTTTGATTGGTTTCATTCATTCTCTCGTTCCATAAATTTCCGATTACAGGCGTCTCGTATAATTCCCTCTTTTTATCACATTTACATTAAATTTTACACTCGTCAAATTTCAATTCAAATCTCTAAGACGTACACAATTGTCAGGATGCAGCCTTTCGCCACATCTTTTGCATCGTGATCAGATTGCCCCAAAGTCTAATCAGTGTCGAATCAGCCTGGCAAGTTTTTATTCGCAAAGTCTCATTCGAAAAAGTTGTCCTTTCTTGAATATTAATTAATTAGAAATGGACCCAGGAACACCATCCTCTGCCTATTCTTATGGGCAGGCTGCAAATGAAAATTGCAGCCGGTGGGCATCTCTATCTCTATTTTTCCATATAGGTAATAAATATATGAATTTATATATATACATATAAATAATCCTTAGAATTTGATGTATACAGTAATCTTAAACAGAAGTTTAAAAAATGTAAACAGTCAAGTAAAAGTAACCATGAGTTTCTGCGTATTAGAAATGATTCGGACAAGCTCAAGCTCTTCAAATATTCTGGCCAGATGTGAGACTTAAATTGCATATGGGTTGGGAAAGGACAGGCCCCAAAGTTGTTTTTTTCTTTAAAAAGATCAAAATGCTGGTTTATAATGCAGCTTTAATATCTTTTAAATTATTTGACACTGGCCCTGCCACATGTGCGCAGCAACTCTGAGCCCACGTCCTTGATTGTTTCAAGATACTAGTATGATAGTTGGCATACATTTAAAGGGACAGCAAATTTACGATTGACAGAAACATTTGTCTTGATATTTCAGCCTAACATTGCACTTCTCATCTTGGCAATTACCACGTTTGTACATCCCATATCGGTGCTGTGGCGTCATCATAAAATCAAGAAATAAATAATCCACACCGTCAATTTTATATTCTCTGTGAATAAAAATATAGATTCAATGGTTTATTCTGTGAAATTTGTGCAATGTGTCTATGAACTTATGCCATCCTGGGATTTCATGATTCGGTAATCACTTCACAATCATATATATTAATATACACAATATACATATGACATGAAATTCAATACATAACATGAATTCTTGTGGTGTTACTGCATGACTGAAACAACTAAATCTTAATATCAAAGTATAATCATATAACACAGGTTTATCATTTTTTAAGCCATGGTATCTGATAAGAAGTGGGGTTGCTTTGCACCCAATTTAAAACAATGCTTTTATATATCTTTGGTGTATTAACGGGATGCGATAGATACCCTGCTCCTTCCGATTATCAGCAATGGTACTTTTACAAAATACGTATAACCATAGATAGCTATTCACAGGGGCGGTCTTTGTAACCCAGTCGGCGTGCGCTGTGCATGTGGGATGTGAAATGATGCTGTGGCAAGGCGCTCGCGGAATTCGAATCCAGACTACAATCACGGTCTACAATCCAACGCCCAAACCATGACTCCAACAATCTCCCTCCCCAAGAAGGATTAAGAAGTATCAAGGATACAAAATGCAAATAATAATTTTATGACTGGTACCATTGTGTAAGATTTTTAACATGCAGTGAATATCTATTTATTTTTGTAGCATTTCTGCATGAGAGCATAATTATTATGTTAGAAAGCATTTTAATAAATGCAGACAAATGCAGATCCAAGCTTAAAGGTAACTAATGTCAGGATTTCTTATATTGGATCAGATTTAAAACATGCATTTATCATAAAGATCCGTACGGGATCTATTTATTTTTGTAAGCTATTAAAAACAAATACAATGAAGATAAAGTTTTAAAATGGTACTCCCAGCTTATCTCCGAGTCATGTATGTGGTTTCAATGGATTTTACCGCACTCAAATTACAATACTACTTAATGTGAAAACCAAATTAAATTATTCAAATTATGATTTAGTTTTAGGGTACAACCAGAACCACACGGCTAATGCGAAAGTTGTCAAATCACCCTTTTTCTCGACCATTGTACTTGTAATTGATGCAATGATGAAATACATACTAATAATAACGCATAATCCTTCCCTACTGGGCTTCATAATATTCTGTCATTAAAGCTGCATAGTCATCTTCTTGACCCATGTATGATGAGTTTGTGGGAAAATTTGAAGCATCCATACTGGAGAAAAATGCTGCTTGTTCAGCTTTTTCATCTTCCCTTATCTGCAAAGCAAACAAAGCGAGTGTAGTAAATCAAGTGGCATAAAGCCAGGTATCCACTGGGCAGACTAATAAGGACTGGCCGCCAAACCGGCGAACGCATGACACAACTGGAAGAGACTGGCCAGGAGCTAGGCGGCGATGCATGTCCACTGGCCGGACCCTAGCAAGAATAAATTTTACCCTTTCACAAAAAAGTGCAATCTCCTAGAATTGGTCACTATAAACCAACTATAATTATATAATTTGACAATGATATTATCAATCTAACCCTGAGGGAATTTCTGCCACATGTTGACAGTAACAATTCCCAACTTTTCATCACATTTACCCAACGAGAATATACTGGAGTATTCTCGTTGATTAACCCCAGTAATTAAAACATCTCGCTTCATTATTCTACTCGGATGCTCTCGCATGCAAACAGAATAAAGTGGGGAAATTGAAGGATGCGGGTCACTGCTCCAACAATGGCAATAGAGTGGTTAGACTGAATAAAAAATTTGAACAAAAAAAAAGACATGACCATGGTGCCACCAGCTGAATTAACCAACCACATGGCAGCATGTGCTGAGTCTTGGATAGACTCTATTGCTCCACTGCCTCATATTAACTAATTCTGTAATAGCCCTGTTGTTGTTACAGCCAATTGGATTGGACCAATCCCAGTGGGGCTCAATAAACGCATGGTCACCATGTGTCACATGATTGTTAGCATTGAGTAAGCACGAGGATAAGAGAGATCATAGAAACAAATTATAAACCGAAATATATGTCTGCGCTGTATACCAGTCAGTCAATATAAAGGGTTAGGAGTAGATTTTGCGAAAAGAAATCACTTCATAATGAAAATAATATTCAGTAAATGTATGTGAATGCAGAACATATCCTAAAGTAGTTCTAACTAGATATGTCAATATTGGAGAATAGCAAAAATGCATACCACTATTGTGCACATGAGATTATCAGCCTGTCTGAAACTGCCGCGCAATAAAATTTCTTAAAAAAAATAATTCATTGTGATTGCACACTTGGTTACAATATTACTGAATAACAAAAGACAATAGGATGAAAGATTGCTTTTGGGGATAAAGTGGTAAAATTTGATTTGGTTCAATAAAATGATTTGTTTTGATAAAATTGTAGTAAAATTGTGTAGATAAATAATAAATTCATGTGTAAACGTAAATGTAAATAATAGATGAAAATGAATAGGAGTTAGGGTTGTATGTGTGGCAAGGAAGAGTGTTGGGGAGGAGTTCGTTTGCTTGGTAGCACTTAAGTCCTATATGGTGTCTTCGGCATTTTTCTTCCTGGACCAGCTCTATATATATACAGCGTAATAGTATTTCATGAATACAAATCCCCAACCGCGAAATATTTGCCCGCGAAAGCTTTTGAGCTGCATGGTAGATACTTGTTGTTCAGAACAAAGTGTAAAACAATGAGCAGGATAATTTCTGGGTATTTATATTTTGCTGTCATCCCACTGAGTGCTTTAAACATTGTATAAGCCTTTTATCCGGTGATGCATCTAATATTTAAAGACTTTATAATTCCAATGGTAGTTCCTTTACACATGACTATAAGTAGTCTGGAGGAAGTGCACAACGTTTCTTCCATCGCTGCTCTGAAATTATTATACCTTTTTTGTCAATCTTTCCACATATACCGTATTCAAAAAACCGCCAAGTCAGTTAACCTTAACAATGAAATAAACGCCAGCCCCCAAAACCTGCAGGGTCTTATAATTATGATTGTGATTATGATTGTCTGAGTAATGTCTCAATAAATGGTCATCAATTTCAATGATACAGACGTGAAATAGGCGCATATGATTGTGATAATATTACACATCCACTAAATGACAAGTTCCAGTGAGCTCTCGCCAATATCACTCTGTGTGTATAAGGATCGGACTCTCATAAGAATACAAAAAGCATCAATATTATTAAAATTGTATTTCTGAATGTGTATTTATTCCTGTATTGCAATAAGCACTGACCCTGTATATATATATTTATAAGCGCCTGCCTTGAATAAAGGCTGGGGGCAAGGGTGGCTTAAAACATAAGTGCCTGGCATTATTTAGGTGCGATACGGTATGTATTAACTTGGCAAATTAAGTATCTTCAATTCATATTTCGTTTACTAATAACCCTTACCTATTTCATTCGCTGGGCGTTGATTTAAGGTTGATTTCGTCCATCGTCCAGCATGCCCTCACATGAACCCATTATATCAACCTCCATTCAACTAGTTTACACCGAAGACCTGTGCAGAACGTGCTCTACCTCGGGTCACCGTTTACATCATTACATTTCACCTTGGAAATACAATTCACTGGACACTGCTCCTGTCTCTGGTGGCACGTCGCAGTGCAATGTAAGTAGCAGGGCACATTGCACTAATGAGTGAGCTACTACAGTTTCTACATATTCCCAACAGTAACACACAACACTGGGCCTACTCTTCATACCCATTAGGAAAGGTGACCCTAAAAGGTTCTAGGCCTAGTCAGTATTTACATATAAACCACTAAACCCTTTCTCTCAAAGCATGATATATCACGAATTGCATGTTATTATTGCATGTCTTTTGCCAACGATTTTCTAGGCACTATACTTAGGGGTTAGTTTACACTTCTATTTCTGACACAAGAGCATTGATGTTTTTCTATAACTGCGGCCGAAGACCAAGGTCGTAGAAAAACAATGCATTAGTTTCAGAAATAGCAGTCTCATCTAACCTATTTAGAATATGTTTGGGCCATCAAATTTAGTACCAGGAAAATTTTTATCTGCACAGTATTTAAAGCTAGAACTATTTTGGCATGATTGTGTGCTATATATAGTTGACCCCTATACCAGGGGTACTCAGGTGTAAGCAGGTTGGGAGGCTGTGTGTGATTAGAGACTGGGGTGTATATTGTTGGCATATATATATATATATGGGGAGGCAAACTGTCCCTGGATAAGGGGGGTCCTCTTGTCCCTCTCTCCTGCTGCCCCCCTCTCTTCACTAGGGTCCCCGGCCGGTTGGGTTTGAGGGGCCTCGTGCTCTCTCTCTCTCTACTCTTGCCTTATGATAAGACTGACTACTTGGTCCTGGCAATGTGCCAAGGATGGGATGGTATGGAAATCGGGTAGGTCGGGGAAGCAGCTCAGACCCCCCCCCCCCCCTCCAGACCACGTGTCTATGGTATTTTTCTGTGTCTCATCGTAATTCTGTAAGTGTTAGTAATTGTATAACTGTTAAACCATCCGTGCCACAGATTGCATATTTAATGAGAGTCGCTTGGGTATAAAAGAGTAGCCCATCTCCACGTGTAGAGAGATGCTGGAACTACTGCGCGCTGTCAACATCTACTGGGCCGAGATTAAGCTGGCGAAGATGCGGCGAATAAAGGATTACATAGCCTCACTACCTGGTTTAGTCGTTACTTAGCCCGCCTCGCGCTGGCCTAACGGGTTTTCACTGGACACCGGGGTGGAGAGAGAGAGAGGGGACCAGAGGCATATTGGGGCTGGCTATGGCTTTTGCATTATCGGACGCTACCACATCCAGAGAAGCAGTAGTGCACCCTGTATCAATTACTATCAATCCGGGAAGAGGGATTGGCCCCTCTGATCCGGGCTCTCCCGAAAACGCAACTGATGCTTTCAATATATATATGTGGATAACTTGAATGGATTGTTGTCTCGAATGGGACTTTGGCTTGTGATGTAAGTAGATAAAGAGTCAACTCACGTTGCTGAGTGGGCACTGCCCATTGCATCAGCCTCCAAGTTAATGGTGGAGTAGCTCGCATGCAATGTTGCTCGGGGATTTCATCATCCAGCTCCATTGCATCAGCTTGCTCTCCCCAAAGGTCAGACCCCCTCCCCACCACCTCTCGACCGATAGACCAATAATATAAATAAATAAACAAGTAACACCATTTGAATAAACAGGTATGACAATAAACACCTTTAGATAAAATAGGGACACTGACACAGGTTGGGTTACAGGTTAGATACTGGGATATAAGTAGGTTGGGAGGCTGTGTGTGATTAGAGACTGGGGTGTAAGCAGGTTGGGAGGCTGTGTGTGATTAGATATTGAGGTGCAAGCAGGTTGGGGAGGCTGTGTGCGATTAGATATTGAGGTGCAAGCAGGTTGTGGAGGCTGTGTGTGATTAGATATTGAGGTGCAAGCAGGTTGGGAGGCTGTGTGTGATCAGGTTGGGAGGCTGTGTGTGATTAGATACTGGGGTTTGTAAGTAGGTTGGGAGGTTAACACATCCAATTGTTATCTCGCCCTTACTATATGTGTGACAATTTACTGATAAAAGATCTATAGAGAATCAATCAAGTTTTCTTAATGGTCCACTTCGACTCTCTTTAAAAGCTCCCACTGAATTTTTGTTTAATGCTTGTATGAACGTTTCCAAGATATAAGGGATTTGATCATTGTAGAAATTATTTAACTTATAGTCGATACACATCTTATAGAGGAGTGTATTCAAAGCAGGAGGATATGTATTATCTATCCAACGGTACGTAAGTCAGAGAATGTAGAATAACTGCCATTACTGAGACCTGTACGTTAATATAAGGGATTAGTTTTTAGATTATTTGGCTAGCTTGTCTCCTTTAACCTATATTCTTTTCCCACCCATTCTGTCTCTATGTTCCCCCTTCCTTTCCACCACATTTCTTACCATTGCAATTTACATTATACAAACCAACCGATTACAGTTGGGAGTAAACTTCAATGTCTGATTTTGTATTCTGTTTCTTAAAGCTGCACTCTCAGCTACCTTAGGTAAAAAAGTAAATATGTTCTACTCTTTGTCCCATTCTTTTCCAATCCATCTCAACGTCATTTGACCAAAGTTTTGAGGATTTTGGAGTGCTTCTAAAACGTCCCCAATGTATTTGGAGGGCCCGCCCGAATCCCTTCCTATGAGTATGATGACTTCACTGATTATCGCTCATCGGCGGCCGGTTTCTCTCAGCCTATTCCACTTCCAATTCATATATATATAAACACATAACAGTAGCAGAATATTGATTAATTCTTAATATGAGTAAATTTGGTAAGATTTGTTTTGTCATAATAGTTGAAAGTGCAGCTTTAATAGTCAGGTGCTAATAATGTATTTTGATAAATAACTTCTTGTAATTTTGTATTTCGGATCTACAATTTCATCATATGTATGATTTTGTGTTTTCGGTAAACAGCAGCCTAAAGGTTCCATGAAACGAACAATCCATACAGGGGGCAGCTTGTTTAATCATGATCATAATGATTATGTTCATTACATCATATGAGCATTTGTTAAGTTGAAGTTTTTTTATTTGGGGCATAATATTGTCTCTGGTGTGTAAGGGGACGTTGTTGTTTGAGTCCTTGAATATTTTTTTTTTTAAAGATTTTATTTATACTTGGTTGCCGACTCCCCTTTTCGGGTTTAGGTCTGTCGGGCCAAGATATAGGTGGTATAATACAAGGTTCTTCTGATTTTTTCTTATATACAGATATGTACAGACGATCCAAACTTAGTGAGAGGTGTGTTCACATATTCCTCGATACTTACAGTTTGGGATAAGAGAAAAATATACAGTACTCTGAGTACTTACCTTGCCACTTTCTCTTTCAAGAAGTGTTGGTAATACTTTACTAATTACAGTTTATCAATTGTACAATGTATATATAATCTTCTGAGAGTAACATCCTGTGTGCAGACTCACTTGCCACTTCCATAAATTTAGTAGAGTGATTATGAGTTCACTTATTGTTAATGTCTTATCCTGAGAAAAAATATATATAAGAGAGACTTTGCCTTTGTTTGTATAAAGGCATACAAAGATACTTTTCTTCTGTGATATCAATATTCCTACAGCTATGCCACATGTGTATACTCATTACTCTGTGTTTAGCTGTTTCATTTTTAATGTGCAGATTATTGTTGTCAATTTATATTGTTTATAACAAAAAGTGAGTTCAGCCAGTCTTTTTGGTTGGGTTTAAATGCCTCTATTGTCCCTATGTTACGTTGTCTGGGTGTTAGCTCGTTCCATGCCTTAGCACATTTAGCTTGCACGGTTTTTTCACCCAATTTTGATCTATATCTAGGCAGGTTTAGGGTGGGTCCATCATTTTGTCTGGTCTGGTAATAATTTAATTAATTATAATAATCATAATGATGGTGTTTATATTAATAGCTTGGGCCTGAAGGATAAAAGAGAGCGAAAGTGAAAGTGAAAGAGGATAAGCGTGGAGGAGGTAAGGAAGGAAGTGACGGTTAGGAGGAGGAGAGACGTGATTGGCTTAGGAGGTAGAGAGAAAGAGAAAGATGATCGAGTTGTTGAAATGCCGAGGAATTAACATCAGTGTTAATTCCTACATGACAGAGAGTATCATATTTTCTGATAGAACAGTGGTTCTGAATTTCAACAATAATGATGTTTGCATTTTTTATCTTTTGTTTGTAAAAGCATTAGGATTTCTATATTTCCCACCTGATGACACAAGAGACACTTATAAGCCGACTGACTCCTCTGGCTATAGAAAACAATTTTGTGCATGTCTGGTTTTCCCAGGTCTTTCAGTCAATCTCCCGCTTCAGTTACCAACCATTGAAAGAACAACGACTGCAAAAACGGATCAGTGGACTTAGGCCTTATATATGTCGAAGAGCTTCGAAGGTTGGGAGGCTGTGTGTGATGAAGAGCTTCGAAGGTGTTACCAGTGTGAAGAGCAGGGGAAAATATTTTATGGGAGATGATAGGAGCAATTAATGGGAGTAAGTATCAGAGGAGAGGAGAGGGTTTGCGGTGTTGCAGTACTTGAATAATGACGTCCCTATATATTACGCCTTTGTGCGTCATGGGATTCATGGCAAACGTCATGGGATTCATGGCAAACGATAGACTCCTAATAAGTTCAAGTTATAATATAGATTGCTCAGTGCAACAATAGAAACCATTATCTTGAGGTAGTGTCAAAACTACAAATTTTACGATTGTTGAAAAGGAAAGGTCTATAAAGTATCTATGAATTTATAATACATACAAATTTGTATTTGTTTATATAATCATCTGATCCTCATCAGGGCTAAGGTATGTGAAATGGCTGACTCCCATCTCACCTAAACTACTTTCACTTACCTTGTCCTGTGCGTCTTTCTGCATCTTTTCCAGCCTTGCCAATGAAACTGACTTCAGTGGCATAAGTTTAGGTTTGCACAGGATATAGCTATTCCGATTTTCCTGTTCAACCATCCCTTGTCGAGGGAGAATTTCCGTCGGTTCAAATCCAATATCGGAATTCATAATTGAAAAGAAGGACACTAATATCCCAGATACAGATTACACTATATGATTCAATCCAATTGAGATGTGGTGCTACGCATTTGCCTTATTCACACTCAAGTATGAAATCACTTCTAGGATCGACGACAACAGAATTCTGACTAACAGTCAAGTATTTTTTAGTGTCGATTAGTTGGTTTACATATCTACTGTCAGCAGTATAGGTAATCTAATGTGTGCAAACACGTCCTATACTATTGGTAAAGAGGGCTTAATCGAAGCTGCCAGTTCATGTATCATTCCCTGTATGGGTTCTTCTACCAGTTGGTAATCCGCAGCGGGAGTAAGAGCGTTTTACTTCATGTGAACAATGTTCGTCACTGCTAATCCAATGATCCTTTCCCGGACCGTGTTTCCATATCACCCCAGGCTGTATATTCTTGGCATTTTAATATAATTATTTCACCACTAATGCTCTATGGTTCACGTTGATACTGCGGGCTGGTTCAGACTATTTGTATATATATGGACTGTACGTAGCTAGGGGTGCTTTAGCCTATATTGGTGTGTGTGGGGGGCGGGGGCGGAGAGAGGGTGGGGGGTTGATATTAAACATAAAAAATCGTAATTTGTAAGCTGTTGTTTAGTTGTGGATAAAATTACAACTTCTAAATCGTTAACTTGAAGTCATCATTAATTCCTATTTGTAAAATAGTCATATAGGATTCGATACTAAGACAATTTAAGACATAAACAATAAAACAGCGCAGATTCGACCCATCATTCTACAAAAGTTCAATCTAAAAATCCAGTTATCAGACCAGTCTGTAGTCACTCCCCCTCCCCCTCACCCCCCTACCGCCATTACATCTGTAGTTAAATGTTTGCTAAGAATGGAATAACTTGAATGTTGACCTTGAAGTTTTTGAAGAATTTAAGTGGGGGATAAGATTATCTCTACTACTATGGCATATTTACTTGTTGTTCCTGAATTCATACAAATATATCTAAAAATGTTCACCCCTGAAGAAGGCCCACCTGAATCGAAACGCGTAGCAATGTTTCAAATCTGATCTGAGTAGTATTTACTGGATACTGAATTTATTAACGCCTCTCTCTATCCGGTGCAAAGGCCAGAGGAAAACCACCTATCCGGTGATCTGGGAAGCTTGATATTAAACTGAAATAATTAATATGATGTACAGCTCAAACCTGAATAAAAATGGGGAAACATTATGTGGGCGGAATTTGGTATGAAGTAGACAAACCGAATGTTTGAATTGGATGGCTATATTAGATTGATTGAATCGGAATCCGATAATTAAAAAAAAAATTATCGGATGGCCAGTCGATTTCAACCCAATCCTATAATAATGGATGGGTCCTGATATGGGTCATCGGATTGGAGCACGATTTCCAATATCGAATTATAATCGGTCGGATAAAAACATTAAATTTGGTGGAGGACGGGCTTAACGGGGGAAATAGTATTTGTACTTAATATTTTGAAATATTTTCAAGTTCCCTATCCAATTAGAATAGCTGAACCCTTGCCGAGCATGATAAGCCTTGACACAATACAAAATTAATTTTCTGCAAATCGGCTTATTTCCATATTGATGGGAGAGATCTGTATTTGTGATTGCTCGTCAGCTCGGGTTAGTGGTAATGAGGACTGAGGAATGGAGATTTTCAAATTTGGCATTTGATACCTTTCAACATGTTTCAATAGCACCTCAATTGACACCCGTAGGCCTACACACACACCTTGCAAAGCATGAAACTGATGTGAAACTACACCTCCCTCAGTGACCATATCCCCACGTATTTGTTGTTTTCTTGTGATAAACTTGATACTTTTATTTGAGATACAATTGGTTATTTATAGCAATACACTTGAGGTACAATATTACTTCCTGAGTTGATGGTAATAGGATTGTTCAGTGTCCTAGCGCCCCCCCACCCCGCCCCACCGCCACACTCCCACTAACCATTTTGCCAAGTCTCGCTTTTCTTTAATTTCGTTTAATCATACAAGTGCTTCTATTCTATTTCTGAAAAATGATTGCATAATATTTATTAGAGATATAAATAACCCAATTGTCGGCGCGCTGAATGCATGCATGCTTAATAAGATGCTTATAATGAGCCCTTCGTTGTGTCGCTTGAACATTCCCTGGGTTTAGTATTCAACTATATAAAGGAGGCCCGCTTTTCAAGTTGTAGCAATGTTCTCTTCACAATTGGCCAATGTGAATTGTAAACGTAATTGCCAATCGATACCACTACCAGACAGATGAATGTCGAGATTATATCCTTTTGACGGCACACAACGGGGTTCAACACAGCAGGTAGGTTTGTTGTATAATTATACAGACAACCACCCACAGGCATTTTAAAAATCGTTTGAAGCAAAATTAATAACGACTGCCCAGAGTTTTTGATATTTGTCTACATATCAAAAATGGGGTAATATTCATTCAAGTTTCCCTTATAGTTATACCCCTCAGTTCATGTAAACCTTCCTTGCCTTATTTTCAGTACATAATGTATTATGTCCATTAGTCTTGTATGAGTATGTTTTAACTGCAATAGATTATGAAGCATGACTGTAACATAGGGATGAATTTACATTAAAATACTCGCTGTAGATACCGCTTTAAGAAGTCGCGAATCATCTGTTATAGCAAAATATTCCTGGGCACGATACCGAAGATTGGCATAAAGATAGAAAGCTCGCTTTTATTGTATTACACATGTGTTGGAATAAAATCATAGACACGTTGGATACACTCTACGAAGCATAAAATGTAGAATCGATAAATACTAAAGGCGATGGAATGAGAAATAGTCTGACAAAAGAGGCAGGTGAAACAAATAGTCTGATAAACATCTTCATAATTCAGCACCGATTAAATAAGAAACGAGCTTATTTCCGCAAGAAAAAACAGTATTCAAGGTCATAAAAGTATTTGCGTGAACTGATTACGAAGCTTTTTGCGCAAAGCGAAGTGGAATTCAATTCATTATTAACATTTGATTTAGATATTTTCCGTTACAGCCATTATGCAGACGAAAGTAATGGCATGAAAGGGCGTTGAATGCTTACACTACATTACATGTGCATGGGTCATCACAGAAGATTATATTATTGGGTCAGGCGCCAGAAAATGTGCAATTCGCTGTCACCTATTCTCTCAAATAACCCAAATTTGAGACGAGAATATGTGGTTCAAAATACAGTTCAATATAACCGAACAGATTTTCTGAGCCAACGCAATATTCAGATATACCCAGTAATTTTGTTTAGTTTCCAAGGACTATCTCATGTAATCAGATTAAAGAGAATTGTGAATGACATCAGGCAAATCACCATTTTTATGTGAAAGTTAAAATATTAGTGTACAAATTTTGGTATCTGATTTTCAGAAAGTTTGGTAAAAATCCATTGACCTGTGAAAACATTGGAGAAGCATCTGAGAAAGTGACCCTTTTGACAGGTGACTTTAGAATTCTGTCGCAAAAAAGAAACCTATCTAAACGAACGCTAAACGTTTAACAAACAATTTCATTTTGCATTTCTGCAGTATCACTGTCCGCTGATATCTTCAATCTCACTGTCATTGGCATCACCCGAAGCCGACTCCTCCCTACATGAAAGAGAGAATAGGTGATAATGAGAAAGATTAGAATGTAAAGTGGTAGGATTGTCATCAGGTAAACAAAAATGCAATGTATCTTTCTGTGAACGCTTAAACGCTTGCAGACTTTTGTTAACGATGTTATCAGCGTTGGCTGAGAACTATGTATAGCCTGTAAATAGCTTTTGCTGAATAATTAAAAGCTTTTAAATCTCAAATTCATGTTATTATTCTGAAGGTACATTTCCGACTTTACTGAAACCAATATTAGAACTGCAGACACATGAAAGCCTTAAAGAGAAACCAATATTACAACTGTAGACACACAAAAGCCTTCAAGAGATCTGCACAATGGAAGAGTAGATAGTAAAGTCAAATGCATGATATTCATGCATGATATCCATGATATTCATCCGGAATTTTCAGCCCTTTCTCTGCAAGACCATATACCATCAATGGTCTTCATTTCATGATATCTATCTAGGGATAATTTCTTTCCAGTAAATCTCAAGCATTATATTCTACATGATGGACCATTATTGTGATTGGACCTTAAAATATTGGTAATCTACTTTTGTGGTATATTTTTATTTATGTATTAGTCAAATAAATTAACAGTTCCCAAGAACTTATGTAAGATTTGTGATGCGTTCCGTAGGTTTCAAGAAGACCAAAGTGTTAAGTCTCGTATATTGTATATCATAAGAGGAAATAGAGAGGATTTATTTTTTGAAATATTATTTTGACAATATTGCTTCATGATGATTGATAATAATTATGTTTATAATTAGTTTGGATCTTATTTTGTAATGTTACATACCAAACGGTCATGACTTGATCGAGATCAATTAAGTTGGCTTCAAATCTTGAGTCACGAGATCATTAGTCTTGAAAACATTGACACAGGGGATGATCAATGAATTTGGTAATTGAATGCACCAAATATCCCTAGGGTCACTTTCTCCGCCATCTATCTTGAAATGTTACTATGGGAATGGAATTGTACTATAGTGTAAGAAATCATCCTCATTTCTATCCATTAATGGATCTGTAGATCGTCTTTCTTCTTTGAGATAAGCAAGAAGGAGTAAGTCATATTTTCATAGGGATTTCCTTCGGAATTATATCTCTTGATGTATACATTGAGACGGTGCTTATGGTCGACGGATTTGTATTTTTTTGCAAAATTCGGTGACTTCATGTCTTTACTATACGAAACATAACAGGTTTTTCTTTTATGGAAACATGTCATTAAGCCTTAATAATAATACAAATCAGTTTTGAAATTTTGGGATTCCCACATTTTTACCTTCATGAAAAATACTATTATTATTATTGTGACTTTTTCCTGTGACCTCCCCTGCATGGAAGTAGATTCCTAGGGGTGGTAAGGGGCGCTATATCATACTATGTAATCATGATAATCATACTTGTCACTATATCCATTACTTGTAACAAAACATGTATACACAGATAACAAGGTCACTGAAGACATAATAACATATATGTAGGGCCATGATATTCATGCTAGTCAAAAACCTGTACGGGAACAACACGTATACCCTCATCTAAACTATGCTAACTATATCAAATACAAGAGAAAATAAATCTAAGATAGTGTAATGGCTTGATATCTAGTTCTTGCAAAAGGACGAACAATGAATAAAGAATATTAGTAAAGTAATAGAAAATTACACTCCAAATAGCATTCCCATGCAATCTTCCAAACAATAGCGATAGTCAATATAGACCAAAAGGTTATTCAGACAATATTCCCTACGAGCACACCGCAATTCAAAAAGAATGACACATTTTTATTTGCGAAAGAAAAGGTGAAAATTCGACCTACTCTGGTGACCTGCTACTTTCAGAGACCTATGTAAAATAGACAGATGAAACTTGATGTGTCCATTTTCGACCATTCCAGCTATAAAGCATTCATACACATTGTGCCCTATGTGTTCAATTTGATAAAAGCAATTCTATACCCGAGCAATTGAATTAGGAGAGAAACTCCAACTGGCAAAGGTGAAAGCACCATGAAGAGTACGACTGAGGATTGTAACAGTAAATTGACACCGGCCATTACAAAATTAAATTTGTGTTTGCATTGCTCCTTTTGGATTTTTCATTACATTACAATTTATTTTTATTTTCACTAAATGCTTTCTTCGGGTTTCTAAATACATGTAGGGATATCTATATCATAGGCATATTTCGGTCACCTTATAGCATATGTAGGGAAACCCATAAACATAACTAATGGAATGAAAAAGCATCTTTTAGGATGCATAAAATGTCTTGTCCAATGGAGGCACTGCACTCCGATAAAACGTAGCCATGACAGATATGGAGTCAGCATGGATGGCGATTTGTAAACAACGATATGTCTTGAGAGGAATCCTATGAGATCTATACTCTGTCCCAACCCGAGATGATATCAGGTTCTTTAAAGAGAACTTAGAGGGGGCCATATACTATTTGCATTCTGTTTCAAATTATTTAACTATTGATACTCGGCATAAATATGATCTGACCCAGGGAAATGTTGTGCTAGGCAAGTATAAAACCTTAGAAACCTGTACCCCGCCTTAAAAAAATCAATTAAACTTGAATTATTTCTTCATTTACAATAAAAGCTGAAAACCAGAAAACACGTTAAAAGTACATTTTCCCTTGTTTAAAACAACTAGTGTTACAAAATCTTACGGTTATGTAAGCATGTCCTTTTCCATGACTACTACTCCTTTTCCATGGTTACTACCATTCAGGGATCATGTTTTTCCTACCTATAGTTTTCAGCCACTATTAACCGAAAACACCCCATATATTTTGGGCTACATGGATCCTTGATAATACCCTGCTTACTATAACTTATAATTAGCGCACTATTTAAAAAATATTTCTTCCAAACAAGTGCATATCATATCTATGCATCAAATGCATGCGTACCAAATGTGTGGAGTCCGTTGTTGCCTCCATGTCGTCTATGGGAGGCGTCGTAATCAGGGTCTGGGCTGAGGGGTGGGTCGTCATCTTCGTCGGCGACCGACCCCAGAAGGTCATCCTCGTTCTCCGCTCGGGAGTGACTCTGCAGTACAGCGTACCGTCGAAGGAGTGAAGTCCTTCTGTGTTTGCGTTAAAGATAAAACCTCCGCGTCAGATCACCTTGATGGGTTGATTAATTGTAACACAGGAAGGAAAGTTTGGTAGGGATATTACGGTGGAAGAATCAGATGGGCGTGATTCATTTGATTTGTAAAGGACTGCGTGAAGTGCAATTTATATCTAACAAACGGATCCAAGTTTGTTAGATACAATGTGCGCACATGGAACTAGCAGAAAATCAAATCTACCACCATTTGATTCATAAGCATGTATAGAAAGGTTGTAGAAGAATATGTAGAACATGTATAATTGCATGGTTCGATACCAACCTACATAGCTTAAAAGAATAATAAGACATGTTAATGAATTCATCTATATACGTGACATCCGGGGTAATGGAACACCAGACTTTGCAAACCTTTTTTTCTTAGAAACTGGATATTTGTAACCCGTTCCTATCGCCCCACATGTACATTATTTATGTGTGGTGGTGGGAGTGAGGGATGGTGTGTTTGGACAAAAATAATGTTTAATAATGATATAAAAAAAAGTTTAATAATACAAACCAAAACGCAGAAGTAAATGAAGGATAATAAGTGATGGTGTGTGCCTTAGAAGTGCAAATGATTGTTTCGATAATCCTTTACTGGGTATTGGTCCCTAGTCCCAGACTTAGATGGGAGTACATGTACTAGCGTGTCTGCCACAAAAACCGATGCTATCCGATCGATTTTGCCCCAACCGATCGATGATCAGATACATTGGTTTTAGTGTAACATGCAAACACTATACAATGATATCCTGCATCAAGTTTAATGTCAACATGTCGACACAAATCCAATCAGATAACAACCCGATTCAACTGATTCCCATCTGATTCAAGAATCGATTTTGGTGGGACACAGTTCTTAACAGAGGAAAGTGTAAAATCAATGATTGAGGCAAGAAAAAATGTAGAATATATTAATATACTTTATTTTGTACACAGTATCTACATGGTGTCTCTCCATAGCAAGTTGTTTGGCATATGCATTATCATAACGATTGTTTTGTTGGTAAAAGGCATTCCCCATCCATCGTTTATAAATAGTAGCCCTTTGATGGTGATATCATTCTGCACGACATATCGGTTCCGTTGATGTCGTCTTATATCCAACCGTTAGCTTATATCCTGGCCGCCCTTTCAAGAACACGGGACAATAAGGTCTGCACCTGCCGAACAAGTGATCAACAATAGATATTGGATGATGGATACCTCGTCTCTTACATCCCTTTGCTTCAGGTATGATAGAGTGTATTGTTAAAATGGCTGGTTAAAGACATGCATGTTAACCCATTGTTACACTATATATTAGGATAGATGGTTAATTGGTTCATGCATTGATTGAAGTAGTTCGATCATACCAATCGAAAGGATTAATTAATAGTTGGCATTTATCATAGCAAATACCAGGTGTGGAGGTATCGTTAGTGTTAACTGTACAGAGGGTATGAGCTTGTACTCAGAGGTATAATCGTTAGCGCTATCTGGCAATATTATAGGAATATAAGAGTAGTGGAGTAATATTAATGGTCATCATATACCTCTCAATAGCCATCACATCACCCTCACCCGATCAGATATGTATAGTTTATTGTTTATCACTGTATTTTGACTGTAATTACTGTTGTGCGTATCTGCAATGTCAAACGCCATTCATATGGTGTGTGTGTTTATATAGGGTACAGGTGCACGCATAGGCAAAGGCCTAAGGTGTAGAATCACGAGAACGGTTCTCCCCACAAACGCTAATATATTGATCTTTCTACGCCCATTGAGCTATGATCCCACAACTATTGATCCAAGATTGACAATTATAGAGAAATGTGGATATATAAAATTAGCAGGTAGATTGGATACAACTGATCGTATATATGACTCCTGTGTGAAGTGTAAACTGAGTTTACTGCCTAGTCACAAATCCTTGCCATACATTACTATCAATCACACATCGGCAATCATGGAAAAAGATACTTTTGAAGCCAGTCTTAATGCTTATGCAGATGAGATGAAGAATATTAGGGACTCTGCTAATGGTAAATTAAACGAGTTGGAAAATAAGGATCTGAATCTTGATCAACTAAATGCTAGAGTAAAAAAACTAGAGGACGGTAATCTCCTAAAGAGAGTACTAGAGCTGGAAGAAAAACAGGAAAAGTTAGAGAAATATACAGCATACCTAGAGGAATACTGTATTAATTTAGACACAAACCAACGCAACGCAAACATGATTCTTGCTGGTGTAGAGGAAAAGATGGGAGAGGACGATAGGGGTAGTAGGGTTACATACAACCTAGTGTGTAATATGTTCACAGAAATAGATGATGTTTTCCAACCAACAGACATTGAATATGTATCCAGGCTTGGCAAAAAAGCTACAGGCGATAATAAAAGACCCAGAAACATTCTAATTAAATTTGCCTCAATCTCAGCCTGTAACCGAGTGAATAGGAAAAAGTCTAGCTTGAAAGATTCGGTAAATAACAAGCATTGTTTCTTGAACCAGGATTTGCCTCCCAAAATAGCCAAAGCCCAAGCAGATATGAGAGCCATTATTAGTCATGCACGAGCTAAAGACGTAAATGCTAGGCTTGCTAAGGGGAAGGTAATTGTAAACAATCAAACCTTCAACTACAAACAGCTGGGACATATACCAGGTGGTTTGTCTATAGAGGAGACGAAAACCAGATCAATTTCCCAGGGCATTGGGTTTCAGAGTGAGCTCTCTCCCCTATCCAATTTCTATAGCTGTGAATTCAATTTTGACGGCTATAAGTTTCACAACTCTGAACAGGCCTACCAGCACCAAAAAGCTAAAATTGTGGGAAATCAGGCAGCTGCCAATCAAATAAAAGACACTAAAGATCCGAGATTTTGCAAAAAGCTTGGAGAGGATATAGGATCGAACCCACAATGGGAAGGAATGAAGGATGCAAGAATGACTGAAATTCTTGAAGCAAAGTTTGCCCAAAACGACAAACTAGCAGAGTTTCTGGTATCTACAAAAGGCCATAATCTAGTTGAGTGTACTACTGACAGGTACTGGGGAGGGGGCGTGTCCCTTTCCTCACCAAAACTAAACAAACCTAGAGCTAGGCTACCTGGTAAGAATAAGCTAGGAGAAATCCTTGAGGGCATACGCACTGAGTTAGTCAGGACAGGCAGTTACCAACCAAACCCCCAATTGGTCACACGTTTTGCCAAAAAGCCCATAGCTAGAGGTAGGGGAGGGGGACGTCCAGGCACCCCATTTGCTGGCAGAGGTAGAGGTAGAGGAGCGCTGGGAGTTGGTCATTTCAACTACCTTTCTCACATGAACCCAGAAGGACAACAGTTTGAGGACTCCTATGAACAAGTGGATTCAGAAAATGAAAGTGGAGAGGATGGCTAGCCGATCAGATAAGATAGACTTTCTCATTTTCACTGATTCTAGAGGCAGACACCTAGACAATTACCTGAACATGCCTAATGCATTAGTTTATGTATTCCCGGGTGCTCGAATTATTGATCTCTACCTGCAAATCAAATTGACCCTATTGAATGAGAGAGTGTCCCCCAATTTCATATTGGTTATTGGTGGGATCTGTGACGTGACGGTTAAAAGATGGGATGATCGTAAAATTGTTTTAAGAAGACCAGCGATTGCAGCAGCTGCAAATTATGTCCTAAACTCCATTCGTAATGTGTGGTTGGAGGCGGAACAACAGTTTCCTGATATTGTCTTTTCTTTTGCCGGAATTTGTGGCATGGATATCGCCCGCTACAATAATCTACCCTCACACCCGCAACAAACCAAATTAAATGAGATAGTTAATATGATTAACCTTGAACTACTTAGATGGCACGTATACAAGGGAATTGTATTTCCAACTCTAACTAGCAGAGTTCACAGGAGGACAAGGTCCAAAGTGACGCATTTCTACGGGTACCTTTGGGATGGTCTCCACCCAGGAAACAGATTATTAATGGAATGGGCGCGTAACATTGCCAGATTTTATGAGAGGAACTGTATCATATACTAATGACTACTGTATTGATTAGAGCTACACACTTGAGCAAGGCAAATGCCTACTCTCTATTGTCTACATGCCTTCTATATAGTCTATGCTGTATCTCAACACGCTCATTAACAATTGAAAAATGGACGATTACATCTAACCTGTTTCTTCTCTGTATAATTAACTGGCTATGCTCAAATGTGAAATACCTCTTTTCACTTATTGTCTATGAGATACTCAATATAGCAATGGAAATGGCAAATGCCTACTTTGACTATATCACGATTATCATATATAAGTGGCACATGCCTTTCATCGAATCGTATAATAGAATTACTGGTGAAAATACTTCATCAAACATATATTTTGTGTATATCTCCATACTTACTGTATATGAGACTTACAATATAGCAATGGAAATGGCAAATGCCTACTTTGACTATATCACGATTGCCCCATATGTGTGGCGCCTGCCAATCACTGATTCATATCTTAGAAATATTGTTGCAAAGTCTACATTTAATTTTCCTTTAGTGTATATCAATTCGTATCTGTGTTGTAAAATTAAAACTAAGTTCATGCACTCTCATGGGAATATGCGTTCCAGTGTTGTATTGGTATCCATACATATGGTACAAAAAACTCTAAGTGGCAAAGGCCATTCATCTTCTTCCCCTTTTGTATTTACCTCAAGTTACTTGTTACATCCTCTCACACGAGAAGACTTGTTCGATAGAATATTTCCTATTGACCCAAAATTATGAAAGAAATGAGTCTAAAAAACCTAACCAGCATAAAAGGTAAAAAATTCTTACACATGAATGTAAGATCGATTACTAGTAAAATTCACCTTTTACAAGCCGACTTCGACAACTCAGATTTTGAAATCATTACATGCACTGAAACCTGGCTAAATGCAAATACTGATAACACAGTGATCAACCTAAAAGGTTACAATATAGAAAGATTAGATAGGCAGGTGAAAAAGAAGGGAGGAGGGATATTGTGTTATATTAACAATAATATCGAATATGAGGTGATAACTGAGCAAAATCAGAGCGATTCTGACCTAGAATTCTTAGCGATTAGAATAAAATACCCCAAAATGAAAGACATTATACTTTTAAACATCTATCGAGCCCCATCAGGAAACAAAAAAGCAGCGATTGATAGCCTCTTCCAGAAATATAAAGAAATGGAAAGTAAATACACTAAAGCAAATATATATATAATGGGAGATATGAACATAAACTGGTTGCTAAAGGACACTGACACTAATTATCTTCGTGATAAGGTTACAACCAATGGACTTGAACAGCTAATCGAAAGCCCAACAAGATATAGTGATAACCCTAGTCTAATTGATCATATTTTAGGTAGTTCTAAAAACCTAAAATCTGTAGGAACTCTATATTATGGAATTAGTGACCATCTTCCCATCTATTTTGTCTACAAAAAAAGTAGGGACAAACTCAAAAAGACTTTAACAAAAGGAAGATCTTATCGAAGATACTCACCTGAAATTATGAGAGATAGGCTATTAGCTATGGATTGGGAACCTTGCATAAACGAACACAATCCAGACAATGCATGGAATTTTCTATTCCGCAATATCCTGCTAATACTAGATGAATTATGCCCAATAAAATCATTTTACATCAAAATGAGGCCTACCCCCTGGATTACACAGGATCTGATCGAATTGAAACATGATAGAGACTACTTTCTGAAAAAATATGCTCGAACCAATGATATAAATGATAAAATCAGTGCAAATCTACTGAGGAACAATGTTAATATGGCCTTTAAAAGGGCCAAGAACGATTATATACAAGCAAGCTTGCATAACAACAAAAATGACCCCAAAAAATTCTGGAGGGTAGTGAATGATTTAATCCCTGCAAAAAATAATAAAACAATTAGCCAAGTCAAAAACCCAGTAACTAAAGTCATGGCATCAGTTACTGATACTCCAGATATAATAAATAACTTTTTTGTGTCAATTGGTAAAGACATTAATGACAACACTCCCGATGTAGAGAATCCAAATACTTTACAAAACCAGATCCATGACCAGCCTCCTCTGACAATTGTCAATCCTGACCTAGATGAGATTGTAAAATTAATCAAAGAGATTGACACTAGAAAATCCTCTGGATGTCAATACATCAACGCAAAAGTATACAAAGATGCCCTATTGACAATCCCGAATGTTTTCAAACATATTATAGACATTGCTATTGACTCAAACACATTTCCCACGGCCTGGAAAATGGCAATTGTAACACCCCTACCAAAGAAAGGTGATCATACGTTAGTAGAGAACATACGCCCAATCTCCCTGACACATATATGTGGAAAGATAGTAGAAAAAATCATAAATAAGAAACTCATGACACATATCGAAAACAGGAATATGCTAACCAGTGAGCAATTCGGGTTTAGAAAAAACAAATCTACCACTGCTTGTGTTGCATCGCTTATGAGCCCAATCCTCTCAGCATTTAATAGCAAAAAATTTATTTCCTGTACATTCTTTGATTACAGGAAGGCGTTCGATTGTGTGCCCCATGCTCCTCTATTAAATAAATTGAAAACTTTCAATATTGGAGAAAATACCATTTCACTCCTACAGAGCTACTTGCATGGCAGAGGCCAACAAGTAAGAATAAATGGTAGACTTTCCAAAATGGCTACAATCACAACTGGTGTACCACAAGGGTCGATCCTAGGCCCTTCTATGTTTATACTATACATAAACGATATCATCAACCTTGGGGTAAATGGAACCATGAAATTGTATGCAGATGACATTGTCCTTCTCAACATTGAAAATACATATGAAGAACTAATCCAATCGGTAACATATGACTGTGAGGAAATTATACAATGGGGTAACTATAACAAGCTTAGTATAAATATCAACAAAACCAAGTCAATGCTTATTGGGAACAAAGCTCATCTAAAATTACATGACAGAGACAGGCCAATCACTCTCACAGATGGCCAACAAATAGAATGGGTCTCTGAATTCCAATATCTTGGTATAACACTACAACAAGATCTTAAATTTGAGACCAGTTTTAAGGCCCTAGTATCTCAAGCATCGGTTAGACTTAGAACAATACAGCTCATTAGATCATGTTTAACTAGAAGCTGCGCATTGCTTCTCACCAAATCAATGGTCTTATGCTATTTTGACTATATAAACTTCTGCTACTTATCACTTACTAAAAACTATAAAGATAAACTACAAACAATCCAAAATAGGGCATTAAAAATTGCCCTTGGCCTCCCAAGGCTCTACCCGACGGTGCAATTACATCGGGAAACAAAGATTCTTACTTTTGAACAAAAAATGGATTTCAACTTACTGAAACTTATACATAGAGACATACATGTGAATCAGGAAAATACAATTTTCACCCAATTACCCCAAGGAATTACTAGAAGGTTTAATGCTATAGTATTAAAACAAGAATTACCAAAGTATGACCTGTATAAGAAATCCTTTCTCTATCATGGTGCTAGCCTATGGAATGCTCTGTCATCTGAACTCAGGTTGACACAGGACCCCTTAGTCTTCAAACGGAGGCTGAGGGACACTTACTTTCAATGATCTACAACAGCTAGAGCTGTACACATGAATTGTATAACCTTGCATAAACTTATTGCTATCTACTATGGTACTACTTTGATCGAAACTCATCACCTAACATATGTATAAACCTCATCTCATCTCATCTCATTCCAACATCACCCACAATACTGTGTTCATATTATAACCCCATTACTCTGTTATGTAAGTTGACATGGCCAGGCTCGGGGTGTAAATCAGGCGACATGCTTGTTCCCCGATGAATCAGGGTTGGCAAATGCCATAGCCCTTTTATAATACCTGGATAAATAAAGTGTTAAAAAAAAAAAAAAAAATAATGGTAGAACGTACCTTAACCCAAGTCATTCCATTAGATGATTAGAGGGAAATTTGCTGAGAGAATCGGAGGCATCGTAGCAGTCGGCGATGCGAATGTCAGTTTTGTTAGGTCAAGCGGACGGAACGCGATACTAACGCTTTGGGGAAAAGGTAAAAAAGCACAGATACTTGCAACCCCACATAGATTTTGACTTAAACTAAACACAGTCATACACTGACAGAAGGTGAGAAAAGTGGATGCAACCGCACAACACTGATATATCACATAGTACCTGGATCCCTTTATTTGTGAAGGGGCGAGTGTGACAAATGATAAAGATTATCAATACAACATGCTTGGGGACGTATGAATGATGTTCTTGGAGAATAAAAGCAGAATGGAGAGACCGACAGAGGGGAAGCAACTGATAAGTGCACCGAGTATTCCTGGGCAGAGCCTTATTATTGATAGTATCAGGCTTCAAACCAAGCAAGACTTATAGTTGAATACGCGAGGTGATGTATTCGCGATAATAATTCACTTTAAAGCATCTTCTATATAGTAATAATATGATTAAATGCTCGCTAAAAACTAACAACATGATGAATATGTATTCATAGAAATAATTAACTTTAAAATGATCACTATTCATCGAATAAGATGTGTGCGAGTAGAGATATTGAAAGATTTTCTGAAATAGTTTTATAAAATATAATCTTGATAATTACAGGAGAAAGTAAAAAAGTATCAAATAATCTGACATTACCTTCTGTGGTAAAAAAAGAATAATACTCCTAGGATGATCACAGTAATGATGAGAATGGGTATGAATACAATTAAAGCCACCCGGTTTGGCTCTTTTCTGTGTTTAGGCTCCGGCTCCTCTGCAACGAGAAAAATTGAAAGGATTGAGTGAAAACCCCTGAAAATCAATATTTCATTCCCTCGACCCTTTTTTATTATTTTATTTTCACCATTTCATACACAAGAACAGGCCTTCACATACAAGAATAGAGCAAACAGAGCAACCAAATGTAATATTAACAAAGTGTTCTAATTACATTGCACGGAATTAAGAAAAGACATGCCTGACGAAGAGTTGACGTGTTAAAATACAGTATCGTGTGGACTGAACTCGATTCTGAATAAATTACGGGATCCCATTGGAGCTCCACTGAAAGGTATGTTCCGCCAATCGTCTTACCCTTACGTCTTGAGCAATTGTTTTGCATTTTAAAAAATGAACTGTTGGAAAGGCCAATAATGGAATTGGCTAAATGGATGCAGTAAATAGTCCTGTCAGTCCGAATCGTTTAATCTTTATCATTCCTTTCTCGAAATAAAAATAGACCGGTGAAAGGTGAAAACTGCCCTAAAACTGAACTTGAATATTCTGCCGTAAGCATTTCTAATAGTTATATAATTTTAAGAGCAGCAATTCCTTCACGAGCTTGTTTCAACCATGCTAACAAGTCATTAACAAACGTGAGATTACGTCTGCCTCCTAGGTGCACACGCAAATTATTAATTAAGAATAAACTGGTAATTCAAACAATCACATAAATAATCTTCTGCGTTCATCAGGATCGAGTTCAGATCGATAATTATTTGGTTTAATCTTGAATTCGAAAATAAATACAAATTGGGTAAATCTGAATTTGCTTCAACGAACATCCTATATTAAGTCTCGGCCAAAGTTTCCTTTCGTTCTTTTAAACTTTCATCACCGAGTATCAAAGAGCTCATTCTAATGGTCCCTCCATGCTAGACCTAGAAGAAGTACCTAGACCTAGAAGTCCCTTAGATATTTGAACAGCTTTACTTTAGCGAGAAATATTCCTCATATTTGTGATCGATCCTTCTCCGCATCTGAACTAGAACTAATAAACACCAGATTTACTTCAAGAAGTTTTAGTCTGTAGGCGAAGATGACAGACAATCAATTGCACCAGACTTACTTCAAATAATAATAGTCGTATGGGCAAGAGACGGACAATCAATTACATCCCAACAGAGCTATGTACATATATACGGTCGGTAATCTCGAAGAACGAGTCCCTACATAGAAAAGCATAACCCCAGTGGTATTATACCAACACCATTACGTGGAGGATGCCTGGGTCTATATACTGCGTCTCTTGAGATTGATTACAACATATTGTTTGGGATATATACGTCCTTTTACATGGAGCCGACTATCAATAGGGGATTTGCATGTCCGCCTTCTTGAATCTTGATTCGCATGGACATATGGGAGTTGTATGTCAGGGTAAAAGCTAGAGAAGACGTAATATGTTCAGCATGGGGTATTTAACAGTGGTCTCATATAAATATCGCTGTGTTGTACATGTTTCCATAAAATAAGACTTCCTCCTTCCCATCATGCAGATGGTTTGTATAATTTACATAAGCTATGTTATTGGTGAAAAGATCGTTGCATTTCTTTTAAAATAACGTATTACTAAATATTGACCAGTATGTCAGATTAGAACTGAATCCATTCCAGCATGCACTGTAATAGCCATGCGCAGTGAGATATACAAATTCTCCTTTTAATTGGTTTCCCATATAGATCTTTAAGTTGGAAATTCAACTTGATATGATTGGTTTACCGCAGATTACGCCAATTAAAATACTACATATGTTATTATCTATATCATATTATAATATAATTTCTTCGTTTATTTCGATATTCAAAGATTACAGCGATAAACAGGGTGCAAATCCAACTTCTATTTCTATTTAAGTATAGCTCTTTCCCTTGTACCCTTATAAAAATATAAAAAGTACATGTATCTAATTAAGAACTACATGCCAGAAGTCTGTTGAAATTGTTCTTGCTTTTTATAGATTGATGAAACTCTTCGTAAAGCAGAAGAAACTGTCAGGACATCAAAGTATATTCCTTGAATTATAGGGGACTTAACAAAGCAAGTGATTGTATGTCTCAGATGTTATTAGTTTGGGTTGAGATTGACGTTCATAGCTTTTATATATAGTGCTAGTGTTCATGAACATACTTCTATGGACACAATCGATATGATACCTAGGAAATACTTGTCACATGAAAGTACTTGCTTTTTGTAACAGACAAAAATACTTTAGTAGTTTTAAGCACCATCATCAACCACGTCCTAAAAAGAGCCTGGTCCTAAAAAGACCCTAGCGTGTTTATATACATGCATATCCCTAGAGAAACTTAGTGTCTGGGCCCTTTTAATTCAGACTATCGGCTGTCTTTCTGGTACTGATCATAGCTGGGATTATTACTGTTGGGCTGCACCATCACCTGCACAAGGCAGCCAACACAACTCTCCAGAATAGAAGTAGAAGTCGGTAATAACCACTTGAACCACTTGTGGGATAACCGCTATGAGGTGAAGGTTAGGTGTCCGGGTTATTTAGGGCACATGTTTAATCAGGGGAATGGATGACTATACCCCTATACCAGGGGGCCCGTTGCATAACAACTCCTTACTTAAGATCTTCTTTCCTTAGCTACTTCTCCTTGCTAAGCAGTTGGTAGGTAACTTTTAGAGAGGGAATTTGCTATACAAGCAATGCTTCTTTTTATATTCCTACAGTAGTAATTTCCTACCTAAGCAAGGAGAAAAAGCTTTGTAAGGAATATTTTCAATGACGTTATTCTACCTGACAAACCGTCTTCTTAAAACCTTCACTTTCTCACAATGGATTATCCAGCATTTCGTTCACATATCAGCTCACGTGTGCAGCTCACAGAATGAACAACACCTTTGATACAAATTGCTGAATCCAGCCTTTATTGGGCTGAAACAGCGCGGTTATTATTTTAAGATATATACAAGTATGGAGAAGGACTAGCTGATACAGCGGATAAATCCCTCGACCCCAGTAGTATACGGAATCAGTAATTTAATTATGGAACCGACTCGCATCCAAGGTTCTTGGTCTCCAGTCTCTCCTATTACAAATACACTCGCATACAATATAGAACGTATCTGATGACTAAATTAATGATTTTATGTTTGTCCAAACCTAGAGTTTGCTACAGTATTTCAAATGTGACTGGACGAATCGTGGCTGGCGAAAGTCATCCTTATTGTGTTCTAAAGATGTGGCTTTCAAACCATACATTTCTTAATTAGTGAGGCTGCTAGAGTTTTCACTCTACTTAATATAATAATTCATTATCGAAGTTTCCTCTCCCAAATTACAATATGGATCCAGGAAGTAATCGCGTGGTCAGTGGGTTGTTTTGCTGCTTATATAGGTGTGACTACGTCTCCACCCCCGCCCACCTCCACAGAGAGAAGCCCTGCAACCGCTGTGTTCCACTGCTCACGCAGGGCTTTAGCTTCTATCTTTTTCTTCTATAGGGAGGGGGGAGGGGGGGTAGAGGTACATAACATGTTAGGCAGATAACTGGATCGACCGGATCGAGTCGGTAATCGGAACCTATGTATCTCCCAGACCTAGAGATCAAATGCGCCGTCTGTAGTGTTACAGGATTCTATGCAGAACTTCATTCTGCTTTGGAGCTGTTGAGCAAGGCATAAACAATGTATGATCTTAAAAGATAGATAAGCGGCGATGGGAATTTTTATGTAATAACAATTAAAATTTGCTGTATCTACTCTGTGCCCGGGAGAGGAAAAAATTGAACAAAAATTCTCCTCCATGCCACAGAGAGGAAGAAACTTAGAAATAATTATTACCACAGTGTTGAGTTTGGGTTCAAAACTGATTTAGTGTTTCGAATAATTTTTGTATTAATCACTTTCTTCTATCATTACTACCAGCTTCATGATTATTATAAGAGATCTTTGTAAGTGATTATAATAATTATTATCATTATCAATTCAAGACCAGGATCGAGAGAAGCAAAGAAAGGGAAATTTGAATTTTTTCGAAATTCCAATATGAAAGTTTCACTTGATCGGTTTCAAGGCCCTGCCACCAATGCACCAGTTTCCAGCCTGTTCCGGTCGGAGACATTGAGGAACAATGCGATTTCTCCCCCCCCCCCCCCCCCGCCCCAGCCCGCCCATTACTAATAACAAACAACTATAACGAAACCAGGCTTTCAGAGTTAAGTATGAGTGAATGCCACTTGTTCAGGCCGGAGACAGATCCTGAATTAATCTGAAAATCAAGACTAGTGTTTGAAGGAAATGAAAGCGTTTTCCCCATCTCAAGAAAGGAAACATTCTGACCCTAGGTTGTGACTCAGCAACACCTTCCCTTTCCGGCAAGCATATTCATCGGTTGAATGAAGATTGCAAAGAGTCCAATACAAAAATTGAAAAGATTGCAAAGAAGCCCCCTACAACTTGGTGCCATTCTCAATTTATGTTTTGCAAAGCACCAATGGCATTTGTATTGAATTATGAATTGTATTTACAGCAAAAATAGTATAATTGCTTAGGGAATGCCGACATGTTTACAAGTGGATTACTGTTTAATTACATTGTGAGAAAGCGCTATTACAATAGATGGTGACAAAGTGTCACATTAAATTTTTATTTCAGGTCAAATCATACAGATGTACTTTCACTAAATAAGTGTTTTTCATGCACGCCCTGTGCCATATTCACTATCGTACAAATACAAATTAGAAGTAGATGAAACTTCAGACTGTTAAATGTTTACGGTTACATAGTATACCCAATAAAGATTGCATATGGTGGTGATGATGAGGAAGATGTGAGTGAGATATACCTTAGTAAAGATTTGCGAAAGGGAAAGAAAAGAAGATATGTAGCTAGTGATGATGATTGGCAAATAATGATAACAGTACACAACAAGCCAGTTATTATCTTGACCTCTTAAAAGTTTAAAATTTGAATTACCAAGGATGTAACATGCATGGTAACATTTAATACGGCTGAAAAGTGGACTAATGACTCAGTAGTAACGGTCATAGTTTGACGTACTTGTAACTACAGAAACATACAAATGAGTTTTGCAATTAAATTGCATAATTGAGGAAAGGTAAGACGCGCCAGTAAATACTATATTTAGTATATGCATACATAACATTGTCAGGGTATTACGCCTACATGTGTTGTACACTAGTTAGGGAATAACTAATTCCACTGTTAAATAATTTCATAGATTGGGTTAATGGCAACTTCATAAAATCGAGTATGACTATAGTGGGTCTTTGAGTTGTTATAATCAGGCATGACACCGGCTTGAATGTGAATCCCAAGAGAGACATTCAGGTTTTTGTAAGAGTGATGGCATGTAAATTAGCAATGCGTGGATTTTAGCACTCTAGAACACGGTATTCTTACTAAGGGATTTCCTTCTATTCATATGATTAAATAAATACTACAAACAAAATGTGTACATGCATATAATTATAGGAAATGCAGAAACAGAGGGATGGTTACCCACCTGATATAATATATGCATCTGTAATTTGTACTACGCCTTCTCCAAAATCGTTGGTTGATAATTTAACAACGACTGGTTCACTGTGAACTTTACGCACTAAACGAGACACCAACTGCAAGAAAGTAGATCAAAATGGAAGAGTTATAGCACAACCAACCAAAATATGATCTATCACAATTAGTTTTGGCACTCTCATAATCTACTCCTCATTGTAGATGTTTAATCTTGAAAACAAATATTACATTAAATTATATAAATTCATTTCAAATAATTAGAATAAAAGGAGGGAAATACAACCAAAGATCAATGTCTTTGGGAAGTCGCCTCATGGGTATGCTGTACTATTAACAAAACTATTTACAAAAAAACACACAAAATCCTTGACATTAAAGGTATTGACTCTATTTTAATCACACTCACCACTTCAATAGATTCCTCAGAGTTATCCCGAGGCGGTAGGACGGATACATCTGCTTTTGTCGGCCGTCCAGGCCAGACAAAAACTTCCAAGCGACGAGGATCTATATTTAGCTCCTACGGGAGAGGAAGAAAAAGTCACTAATTGTACCTGGCATACAGTTACCTTTTACAACTCTCCGGTGAGAAGGAACTGGCTATGTTTTAGGTGGGCAAATTAAAATACTAAGACTCCATATCCACTCAGCCGTTTGTCTCAACCGGGAACAGTCGAGGGGGAAACAAAGGATTATCCGGTCAGTAGAGATATATGGAAGATGAAGGTAGCTGAATGTCAACCGTCAGACAAGTGCTTCGCGTCAAAACAGGATGAATCCAATCATTTTTCCACCCCCCAGCCGACTGTCCCCTGTGCCAAAATCGCTTCAGTGGATACGGGGTTTTCCTTGATGAAAAGGGCTATTAGATATGCTGAAGGTACTCATTAAGAAAATGTTATTAATTAAGGTCTTAACTCATCTATACAGAGACTGGGCGTCTTTCTTTAATATTTATAAATTGGTTTAGGGATGACATTGATTTTTAAAGGCATACTGACCTCTATAAGAGCACGTTTGAGAAGATCCCCAAAAAGCTGGCGCCAAATAACAGTGTGCTTTGATATTTCATCTGCTTTTGCTCCGAAGAGAACTTGCACTGTTGTTAATGAAGCTGGGAATATAAAACAATAATTCTCGTTGAGATATTATCCCTAAGATGATGTAGTCATAGCATTTACACAATCTTCTTAACTCAGCTCCTAGTGATAGTAGCAGGTTAATAACAATAGACTAGGGATGCATATTTTTGTTATAAAGAACATACAGCTAAAGATGCGGATGGATCGAAGCAAGGATACTCACTATATACTGGGATGATAAATCGTTTAAATATAGAGCTGACCGAATTCACAACTTCTAACGTTATAGTATATTTGCCCTCCTTTTGATAAGTGTGTGTAACGCGGTGGTCATATGTAAGTAAAGGATGCTCGTCGGTGTCCTATAGTCAAAATAGAAATAAGGCTTGTTATATTCTGAAATTGAGTTTCGATTCTTCTGTGTTCTTCTAGGCAGAGTAAGTACAAAATCCAGGGCCTATACTCTAACCAGGAACGAGCTTACCATCAATCCTTGCTTTTGTAAATAAAGCAAGAATTCCTAAAGCATAATATTATTTCCATGTAAACATGAATTCATACATTATACACATGAACACGCTCTTTCGCTATGGTCATGTAAGGATTAATGACCTCTACTTTTGGCCTGCTGATGTACTGTGCATTCTTTGAGACTTCTGAGCGGACTCTATTATTTGATAGAATCCTCTCTGACGTCATGGAGCTCATAGAACTGCTTCAACAGAGAAATATTTTTTAAGTTGGAATATAGGGGGAATTCGAACCAGGTACCCCCTTGTATGTGCGGTCCTAGATGCATAAGGACAGGGAAGCAATTTAAGGGTTGACAACCATATTTGCATAGGAAAGGGAATGTAAAGGACAGTGTGATTTCTGGAATGACAATTTGAATAGTAATCAATTGGGTGTGTGAGAGGGTTGTGTATTGTATTGTATTGTATTGGGGTAACCAATTATAGGTTCCATATACTCAATTGGTTGGTGAAGACTTATAGGCGTATAGAATAGTGGTAGGGAGTGTATGGTGTTGCATAGAGTAAATAATTTGAGGTAATGGTAAATATGTATTGCGTTAATCATAGTCTATCCTAAAAACTAGGAGTACGCACCCTCATGAATACTCTTTCCTACACTTCGTGCACCAGCAGGCCAGAAATGGAGGTTATTAATACTTTAGCCCCCGGACCATTCAAAGTAGAAACTAAAAGCAAATAATATGCACATGCCATTGGCATTAGCATTAGGCAGTTGTATTACACGTTCCATCATACTATTTCTCAACCGGTATCATTATGATGTCCAATGAAATGAAGAAAGAAGCTGCAATGATAATTTCTTTATACCTATCGACTTATAAAGAAAACCTAACTCGATGGCGCTATCCTGCATATCCCTGCGGGCTACGTTGTTATATATTTTTCATATATATTTTTTATTTTCCGCAGTCGCAGAGTCGATACAAATCAAAAAGCTTTATTACCCAAGAGCAATATACATAGCTCTTAGAAACACACTTTAAGCCCTTTGTTCACGGACATTCACCAAGCAAACTAGATTTATATTGTTTCCATATAGAATCATGCATGGATGCCCTGTTTTCGTAAACATTACAAAGGTCTTACACTAAATACATTCATCAAACAACATGACATTTATATTATTCTCATGTAAAAGTTCACATACGCATAAAGGCAGTTAACAATATGCCGACGTCAGTGCATTTAATATGCAATGATATAAAGAAACTGCGTTGATAATTTCCCCATACCCATTGGCTGATAAAGGGAACGGAACCCTCTATGGCGTTGTTCTGTATGTACCTCTGGGCTACATTCCTATATATTCTCCTGACACTTTGATAGCCCGAATATAGAACAACATCCCTACATATCACACACACACGAAGCTTGTGTAGAAGACGCAATATCAGAGCTGGAGATATAGAAGCGGGATTTACCTCATCGCCGAACAGCCAGAGGAAATGGACGTTATTCAAAGCGGAGCCGCTAAGATTTGCTGTGACAGGGATGGCCTCGAACTTGACAGGCTTGTGGATACGGGCAGCGTGGGGATTGGAGATATACACACCACGCAGGGCATCTGATAAAGAAAGAAATGGCGTGCCTATGAATTATTACTCCATGTAAAAGAAATTGAGACAGCTGTTATTTCCCCAGAACACCTCCACAGGGTATTAATTGAAATTCTTTATTAGCCAAGGGGCTGTATTTATGTCATGAAGGTAGTAGAGTGACGCAGGGGTTGACAGGATTGATGTTGTGTTTCCTGTATTAATCACGATTTAATGATATTGCCATAGATTTACTACTCCTTGATGAAAGGGTATTCAAAGGTGTTATTCGTAAAAGGCCTTGAGGTTTGTATTCACTATGTTCTTCACCACTACATAGACTGAGATAGTTAGAGGAAATCCTTCATAATTTTATGAAACTGAACTATATATGTCAATATGATATTATTATTCATGATTAATGTTAATGCTATAATCATGCCAACATGATATTATTATTCATAATGCATTTTAATGCATCTTAGCAATTATTTTTGCATAGTTAGTAATTACAGTAGATATTGCTATTCTAACGGCTGTCATAAGCGTATGGAAGGTGATAAATCTCTGGCCTTCGGAGATCGTCAATTATGTTAGGTAGTGTTTTATCCAGCGACAGAGGGCGTTTCTTACAAGGCGGATCAGCTTCATTACCCCTTTCCAAGTAATTATAAATGACATGCCAAGAGAACAGGTCTCCTTCGCACAGTTATCCTGGATTCATGCCATTGTCTCCTGTGATACTGAGAAATAAGATAGCAAGAGGATGTGAGGGTGAGGGGAATTTACATACAGATAGCCGGTATAAGGATATGACTGGTGGTTGATCGATCCTACCTGCCACTCGCAGATCTAAGGCAACCGTAGAGGTGCCCTTCTGGTTCTTGGCACTGACTGACACATGGTAAGTTCCCTGCTCCATGAATGTATGGTTCTGAATCTTGGCATTACTCAGGCCTTTTATCCGCGTCGTAGCTCCTGCCTTATCACCGAAACTCCAGATGTATTCGGTGGATTTATCAGAACCCTAGAGAAATAAGGATTAAAAATACTCGGTTAAGGAGGATAGCTGTTTAATGTGTTTGGAATTCATATACAAGTAATTGATAGCAACATGGACGTGGAGATGTAGTTTGGTCTTTAAATATTCGTTGTTATTGATCGATCTTTAAATCATATTTAGTTTTGAAAAGATGGGATTACAGAGTCTTGTCTTGAGGTCAGGATTAGCAGAAAGGCAGGGAAATCAGCACTATACATATTTTTTTTATTACAAAAATGTGAGATTGGAATGTTGCGAAACCCCATTGTCATTATACAAGTTCTCCCTGGTATTGCCGAATCTGGTGCGAGACAATGCTAGCAACTTCCGCCCCTGATTTACAAGTAAAGTTTCGTTGACCCTCAGGAGAACTATCCTGGCCTTGGAGTTACTATTAAGTAGCCTGTCGACAAGGGACCATGCAATTACGTGGAGAGAATTGCAGAATATATATAACCATATAGAATTACGCCAAGGGTTTTATCTTCTCTCTTCCTCGTTTCCCAAAGAAACCTGGCGTTCAGAACGGCTCGTTAGTGCCAACTGGGTACACGATTTGTTAGACATTGAATGGAGCGGCCACCTCAAGTGTTTCAACGGTATCTAGTATCAACTATGAATCGAATCATTATTTTGTTATTCTCTACCATTCTCTGGCATATTCTTGGAAGAAATGTATTGCCTTAGCAAGGGACATATATTTTAGAATTTTGAGAGACTTACCCGTTAGGTAGTAAGTTGAATTACAATTATGATATCTTCGAGGCAACTCGAGGGGTTACCGATCTATCTAAAATATCGTATTTCGCAAATACAGGTCTAGTGTCTACAGTATCGATATATCACATCATCATGGTCTTACACTACATATACCTATAAGATACCAATACATATGATTGCATCATTGCTCTTAATACAAATTGTTGATACATGTACAATGCACATTCGATGCAAGATATGCAGATGTAGCATCAACTCTTTTTACTGAATGGATTGCCCACAGTAACGTAGTAGGCGGTGGCCCCAGGCGTTGTAAACTGACCTTCTCCTGAGTCAGCTTGAAGGTAACTTTAGTGCCAGTAGGTATTGTCAGTCGATGGTTGCCTGTGGCAAGTCGCAAACCATCTGGAGCCATCAGCGGGCATAATGTTCTCCTTGGAGCAAAGGTTTCTTCAGTCTCAACCCCTCCCTCGCATTGGTCTGCTGCTATTTTCCTATAGCTGTAACAAAAATTGAGGATAGCAATTTTGATATCAATCGCTTAAATGTTTTATAGCATGTAAATATAATCAATTATATTTACAACCTATAAATATTTCTATGTAAATATATTTTAACAAGTCATGATCACATAGTTATAGGATAGCAATTCGAATATCAATCGCCTTACTGTTTTAGAGGTTGTAAATACAATCGTATTAACTGTATTATTTAAGGAAAATACAGTTAGATTTACAGTCTAGGGTGTTGCCTTTAGGATGCTTTTCATGCTGTACTGTCTTTTTCACAATGAAGAATTAATCACAGATTTACAAGTAAATGATATATTAGTTGTGAGAAGGATGATTCGACATTGCTTGTTGATATCTGAGAATGCGATGATGAAATTTGGCGAGCTTGGCGATGATAGAAATAATGACGATATTGATGTATAGGCTAACAACCGATATAATTAAAATATATATGAATTACTTGAGACCAGATTCAGTTAGTACTGTCTTCTGAGTGTTTTAGACAAATGTTTGCATGTATAAGTAGTTAATAACAAGTCATCGTCACATAATTGTTACAATTATATGCAAATTGTTTCTTGCTTGTAAATATATTTGCTATTGTAAAATGTAACAATTGCAATTTACAATAGGCGGTGGCATGTAATAATCCTAATTGATTGATATTGGAACAAAAGCGTTGTAAAATGTATCCGCTCCTGACTGTTGTCTCTGTTCACTTTATGAATAAAGACCCGGTGTCGGGGGAAAAAAATAATCCTAAATGTTGGTGAACAGTTAACAAGTGAAGGTTATATATAATGAGAAACTTACCCGGAACTTTTATTATAATATGTGCCCTCGGGACATTTAAATATTGGCGTGTCAGCATCAAACCAGTTCGACTTCACACACGTTTCATCTGCCATCCTTTCGTAACCGAAATCACTGAAATAAATAATCAGATAAACAATAAATATTATACATATTAATTACTACATACAATGGTCATGCCTTCTGATGAGGACAATGAGTGATTATTGATAGAAATCAGCGAGAATGGTGACTGCATCACAATGTAAAATTTACAGCATGAAAAATTGGAACTTCATTTTCCGAGTTTGATTAAATCGAATTGATTTTCAATGTTTGGCTTCTGCCCGATTATGTTTTTGTTCGAGTTGACAATTTCATCAATTAATTGGTTTACCAAGAGGAAAATGAGTTGACAATTCAATTATTAACTGTAAAATATTGATTCCTAAGGATGTTTTGGATTTTGTTATATAAATTACGCAATCAAAGGGGTCGTTCCCAACGTGCTGATGTGAGGTGGGAGATGGCATGGAATGAATTGCTTCCGAAGAAGAAATACTTTGGCACTTTATTTGAGATTATAGATTTTGAAATTATCATTATAATTACAATACTTCTTTCCCTTCAAAAACCCTCTAATTTCTTGCATAAACCTGAACTTACCATTCAAAATCCTCGGCCACACAATTGCAAATGGTAGTGTTGATAGCCTTTTCATAGTCCTCGCCGTTGTAACACTCGGCCAACTGAATCCGGTGCTTGTATTTATTGCGTTTACCAAGGATACAATAGGGTTCCTGTGGAAACAGACAGATTCAGAATGAAGGAACTGTTCTACCATGTTACGTACGGAGAGCGAAATTTATACACCTTAGTGCAACCGTCTGGTAAAAGCATGTTCGTGACGAGACCATCAGACGCTATTTAGCTATTTCATTAGTTATTACTACACGGGTGTGTCTCTTTGTGCGGGATCACCTGGCACGGATCCTAGTAGGCAGCATGCATATAAGTGCTGTAACTAAATGCAGCCAAATGTAACCAAATGCAGCTTTTACTTTACCAAATGTATTGCCTGAGGTTGTACGAGGATGTCATACAGTATTTTCATGCGGTATATAGACAGAAAGTTATGCCTATTTTTATACTTAGATACAGAACTGTGGTCATGCAAATGTTTAGTCACTTATGACTGATTTTGTTATAAAAAAAAACCCTTGTTACAATGTGCTGCCACGGCAGATTACGTCCATCAGATGCAAGATTAGCTCATTTTTGCATCTGCCGGGCTTAAATCTACCGTGGCTGCGCCCGATCAGTGTTATATATTATGTGGCTTAGTGTCAGTAAATGTATTGCCTTAGTGTCAGTAACCTTGAAACGTATATTATGAGAAAAAATAGTATTCAATTACAACGTCTCCAGTAATGCTTTGGGTAACCTAATATTTAGAGAATTGTTTTGCCCAATTAGAGGTGTGAATCGTACTTTCATTGTTAAGTGACACTTTGTTCAGGTCTCCACTGTCAGTCTTTGCCTGTTTGCCGCGAATTCTTGAAAGCCTTTAGGGGGCGGTAGTTCAACATTTTCCTATTGGCTAATTATATTACATTAAAAGCCAGAATTATGGGACTGTACTTATGAATCCATTATTGTTAAGTTATTGTTAATTAGTTTTAACCCATATACTGACACTTTGATACTGAAATGAACACTTTTCATTATCTCACTCACATCTTCAATTGGATCCCACAGGTGGTAATCTTCGGGGTCACACTTCCTTCTCAGGATCGAATTGAAATTGACTTTCGCAATAACCCATCCTGAATCTCGATCCAAATGTCCGTAGATACTGCAATATATCAATCAAGCAAATTTAATTGCAAAATTATGAAATGTAAGTTTGTATTACCATTCCAGGGCATTTCATATTCTCAATGAATCATTATTTTATCATTCCCGAAAGGTATGCAGATTAAACTAATATTATCATTAAGTATATATGATGTCAGTCTGATATCGAAATAAGTATATCCTCTCTGCAATTGAATAGCAACAAGACAGAATACTTTCGATATCTGGGGTAAGTCGCCTGAAGATGTACAAATGGCCTTCACCAATCCTCTCAAATAACCCAAATTTATGACAAAAAATGAGGTGCAAATTACAATTCAACAGAATCCAACGCATTTCTTTTATCAACGCAATACCAACTATACTCAGATATATATATAGTATCTATTTTTTTGTCAGCATACATTAACAGAATTCACTCAAATATGTAGAGCTGCCGATTTTCTGATATTTTCTGACGGCCTGACCCATCTGCATGAATCCGACTATTCTTATCCGGTTGATGAGAAGCCGTTCATAGCTAACGTGTTTTATGGAAGATGGGGCTGCCGAGAGCCAAAGACATCTGGGAGCTGTACATTGATACATTCAGCTCCGAGAGAATACAGATTCCTCGGTCCCTGTATAGATGGGCTCTCAACCCGGAGTTGTTTTATTTCTATCCGATTATACATCCTCGGAGTAAAAGAAAAACTCTGAAATACATCACACATGAAATGTGTGTCAATACTGTGATTGTATATTGGAAGAAATAAAGAGGAGTCCATTCAAATAGAGAGTGAAGTGTGTAGACCGTCTTTAGTGACGCTATTAGTGACGCTGTATCGTCTTGGTGACCAGCTGCGATTATAGCATGTGATTATAGCTGTGATTGGTCACTATTATTGTTATGTAAATTAGGATGCTCAACCTTTTTATATGTGTGACGAACAGTGATATTAGCATAATTAGAAATTTTAAAATATGATATTAATATTCAATTAATGATAGGTGAGGGTAGGGCGATTTCGGTGTACGGTCCAAAACTGCTAGGACACCTTAATTTACAGAACATGTCTCTGTACGCCAAACCCAGTTTCCTATGGGACCTAATGACCCTCAAGTACTTCCCGGGTTTGCGTGGGGTTTTAGCTGACGGGGTTATGCTGACGGGGTTGTGCTCTAGAACCGCTACTCTATATCCTAATAAAACATTGCCATTAAATACCCAGGCAATTAAGTTGTTTCTCTGAATATACACGTGTACATTTATTCAAGGAGAGGAATATTTTCCATATAATCTCTCATAATACCGTTACCCAGAATATTACAAAGTTTGGCAGTTTGGGGATGAGGACTGGATCCCCGCTACAGCTATGCCTGCCGGACCTCCCTCCCCAGATCCCTGTAATATAGATTTTTAGCCAGTTTACAGGAAGGCAGGTAAAAGGCAAGATAATTCATGGGCTTGTTAGCAACGTCCAATTTATCTAATGAGAATGGCTACTGACCACAGATCATGTGAGCGATGTGATGTGGGAGATAAAAGTTTACCAACCTTGCAATCAGTGTGGTGATGCCCGGTTCGTTAAGCACGCCATCCACTTGGATCTTATCAGAGAGGAATGTGTGTTTAGTCCAGGTCTTGCCCTCCGTGCAGCTGTATCTGTAATGAAACCATAAAACACCAAAGTGATATTATTCAGATTTCTTTTGCACCCTGGTTTCGGCGATGATACCTTCTATAACACCCGTTACATGGTAACAGACCAAAGAAATATGACAGTCACGAGAAGTCCCAATTGTGATAAAAACGATCATGAGTAGGTTTCCTAATTATTCCTTATTCTTTTTATTTAACAAAGAGATACCCAATAGAATACCAAATTATACTATTATTCGCTCTATAAATATGGGTCCTAGGAGGGGAGTCCAGGGGGAAGAGTCCTATACTACTAGAGTACTATGGGGATGTACGAGTGGCGGAAGTCCTGGGGAGGGGGCAAAAGTGCTGGGGGTGGGGGGAAAGGTTTAAGGGGAGAAGTCCTGTTGTAACCCTTCGAAATATTACAGGTAATACACTTTGGGCGACGGTCCAAGTGTTTATCAAATGTAGCTGATCAAAATTGGCACATACAGTCCTAACTTTATTGATCTATATGCTTAGAGTAAGAGGATATCCTCTTACTCTAAGATCTATGTATAAAAACAAGTGTTGAATCTGCTGAAGCAGTTAATGTCCTATTTCCAATCATTCATTTCGGTTAACACCAGTATCATACTAATATCAATAGGGGTCGCTTTCATCTTCTTAAATTTAAGGAAACATCGATGAAATTGAAAATGCTAGGATATCATATCGAGAGGCTAGCAAATTACACTATCACTTCTCACCTCAAATTACCACTGTAGAATAGACCAAAAGAAATAATGAAAGTTAACAATTTTTTGATATTCAAATCTTTTATTCTACTGCACTAAGGGTCAAATAAATAAATAATTCAGAACAATAGTTTGCGTCAATCTTGGTGGGAATGCAGCATTGAGATGCTATGTATACGTGAGTGTTCGTTTGCACACTTTTCATAATATTTATTCATTTATGTAGAGCAAATTTAAGTATAATGTAGTGGTTATAAGACACTGCAGAAATTAGATAGAGAATTAGGAAAACAAAGTTTAGGTATGACAGTTATAGTTGATGACACAGATAAAATGACAATGTGTGTTTTAATTGCCAGCAAGATAAGTTATGGTTTCCCTTTTCAGGTCTTTATCTTAAGCAATTATTTTGCCATTGAAATAGGAGATAATTGTTTTATGAAGACCCTTGGCATCTTAACAGGAAGAGTGGTTAATACCCGGGTCCCCATGGGAAAAGACATATTTCAATCAAGACAGGTCTAAATTAATCTTCCACTCATTTTCCCTAGATACATTTAACTTGATGCGCACATTTAAAGTAATAACTCAACTCACAAAATTATGTTCGTCTTGTCTCGAGTACTGTCTGCCACAACCACAATTGCTCCTCCTTGGTCCAATATATTATAGTTGAAATTTCCCTTAAAAAGCTGTCGCAAAAAAAGAAATACTAGTATTAAGAACACGATCTTGTATAGCTTTGTTTGTTGATCCAGACAACTATATATTACAACAATCACATCAGCAGATGCCATTAACAGACAAAGGGGAATGTTATCCACATAATCTGGTATAATAATTTCAATTGTTTTCTTTATTAAAATTTCAATATTAAACATCATAGATGTAATAGAGATTACAGAGCAGAACTGCTAATAATATTGTAGGACATTTTCAGCACGATTTACTCAACAAAAATAATCATGTCCTCTTCACCGCAACCAACTAGATTCGAATAAATGGAATCTTATTCTCGTTGCCGAAGCACACATCCCTATGACTATACAAAACTATAACCCGACCACCGAATTAAATATCAGAATTGAGGAGGAAGCTTTGCTCAAATGAGGTCTCCCGCTTAAAACTTGGCCGCCTTAGGGTAATAAATATAAAGAAAACTTTATCAAGCAAAAGCCAAATTAGATTAATTATACTTACAGCTCGCCAGGTGTATCCTGAATCGCTGGATATAAAAAGTGTGGCATTATGAGGAGCCAGCTCTTTGCCAACATTACCTAGAATAAAACATCAAGATACATATTTATGCTGGCCGAGTTGTAATTAAATTAGTTATCCATTTTCTGCCTCTTTTTCAGTGATCATATTCTACCTGATACTACTCCAAGCTATTACATTCTTGACAGTAGAATCATGAATATCAAATATACATTTGAATATGGGAAAAGTCGTAAAAAATGTACGGTCGACGTTTAATGAATTATCTTAAATAAGACTGGAGAATGATAGTATCTGAGTATATTTGGTATTGCGGTGATCCAAACAATCTGTTTATTTATGTTGAACTCTATTTGAAACCCATTTTTTGTCTTAAATACGCCCACGTAGAGGGAACGAACCAAAGTCACTGACACTTAACTAGCCAGAATAATGTAACTTTCATCAATCAACATCACCTTCTACACCGCCTGACATATGTCATACAAGTTTACAAGCAGAGCAGGCAATCCAATTTTAAAGGTAATATATACCTGTCTATGTTACCATACTTACTGCAGACCAATCATTTTTCTGGCTTCAAGAAAGCGTTTTGGGGCAATCAGACTAGAGCTCTCTCTTGTAAGAGAGCAGACATTTATCACCACCACTCCATACTATATTAGTAGCTAATATCGTTATCATGAAAGCTATCAATCTTGCATAGGGCTGCTCTACTAGCTAGGTCGCAATGTACAAGCGATTGCTTGCGATCACAAGGATATTGTATTACATTACTTAGATATTCTTGCGAGTCGCCGCTCACAAGCAGTCCCTAGGCGGTTCGACATAGTGAACCACCTCCTAAGCTAGTTCGCAAGGCTAAGCTTGGTTGCATGATCGCACTGAATCGCTTGCAGCTTGCGATGGAGTGGAGGAGACCTATACTAATTACCAATCCTTACCATGAGCCATAACCAATCCTGGGGCGTTGTCCTCCGACAGGATGAAGGGGATACCAAATACTGCACGACTGAATCCAAGGTGTAGATGGAGGCCACATGATGGCTGGAGAATCATCCAAATAAAGATGAATACTTGTATTAATATTTTATATAAGGGAATAAAACAACAATACCATGAAAGAAGTAGTCGTGGATAGTTGTTGCTTTTACATGATTTATTAACTAATTTACCAACGTTTCGGTGGCCGCTGCACCTTCATCAGTGTATCAGTTATATTAATAGTTGGATCTTAATTAACGAGATTTTAGATGGACTTCCTTCAGTACAGAAGTGAATGCTATTACTATATTATTTAATATAGTTATGTACTTTCAGTGTCTGTACAGGGACCGTTAATATAAAGAGTCGAACATCTTTGAAATAAATCTATAACTCTTTAAAAGCTGTAACCTTGTAACTTCATGTAACAAATGACTGTTCTTACAGGTGCATGATTGAAGACCTGGGAACCAAGCCAGAAATATACTGCCACATTTTTTGTCATCACTTCACAATTGGCAAATACATGTAAATAATGATTATTAGATAAGAGTAATATATATGATGCCTTCTCTTATAGGATGCCCATTGAGATACGTCTCTTCTCAATTACTTGCAGGTTTTCCTCATGAGAATTTTAGGTAATGATCATTTTTTGAAAATCGAAAATAAAAGGACGAAGTAAATCGTGACTTTATCTTAATTAAAATCTTGACGCAAGCCATATATTTCGAATATTCTGTTACTATAATTATTGTACCTATTTGCAGAAATGTTCAATCATTAGGAGGATTTGGTTTTACACCAAGAACAGACGCAAATACTTTGATATTATATCTTGGTGGGTTTCAGGTTGGTTAGGAATGTTCAGGCCACAACTTAGGACGAAAATAAACTGCCAATGTAACTTTAAGCCAAATGCAGGACAAATTAAATTATCATGCATGGCTATTGGTTGTACATTTCACCATGATCGAACCATCTGTCCGTACCCCAATATCGCATGGCCACGCTCTCCGTCTCAGAATTAAAAGTCTGCCATGTTTTCTTACCTCTTCACATTGGGTCGATTTACCATCAACAGTTAATGCGGGGGCCTTGAGAGGTTTCCACTCCCCACCTTGGTCGAATGATATGAGAGTTTTCGGATTGCTATCAGTGTGTTGATTGACAATGTAAGCGCCGTTCACTCCCCTCACCTAGAGAACATAACAAGTGGAACATAAACACTTAAGTCAAAAGCTTACCAGCGATCTAACGGAGACAACTGCAAGATTTGCAAGTGCCCTCATTTTGTGTTGACAGATGTCTCAGATTTGCAGTTATCCGGCGCCCGGTTGCTAGGCAAAAGCAGACATTTTGATTAGGCCTCGAGATCCTGTTTTAATGCCGTGTGGTTTTGGACATGTTAAGTCAACCATCTATTAAATTCAAACTCAGGGCACAAAACAGTGTTTTAATTTAGGCGACTGCGAGGGTCAAATGAAGCACCGGGGAGATTAAATTGATTAAAACAGGTTTTTAATATTGAGGAAAATTTCATATAACCATCGGAAATTGTTATAATAAAGCTCAAATCATGGCGCTTGTATTCTGTAGAAAATTATATTGATGAAAACTCATAGATCTGCAATCACAAAGAAAGCCAAGCATGTTGGGAAATCATTCTTGTCTAGTTATCTGTCTCGCGTTTCCATGGGATATCAAATTAAAGATTCCTGTTATCCTTCAGGCCAAATTTGGACAGTCAGCTTTATTTCGTCTTGCATTTTTACAAGCTTAAAATTATGAAGCACATCGGCCATCCCTTTGTTGTGGGTCGTGTCGCCAGTCTGAATCGATGACTAAAAGGTGGATTGTGTTTGCAGTGAAGACCGTCCAATCAGGATTCCTGATCAAATCCACTCTCCCAAAAACATACTTTTTCTGACCTCTAATCAGGCTGAAATTGCTTTTACGCTCGGTGGGAGAGCATGGGCTGAGTCTCCATGTTTGTTCCTCGAGCTTTTCCCATCAAGTGTCATAGGAAATCCGATGGAGGAATGGCGATTATGATGTCGAGTCAAAAACTGGAGCGAAGAAAAGCAGTGGACTCGGACTATTTTTACTGCTGTCAACAAAGTCTGTCACATTCTCAGACACGATCGGATTTTGATCGGAATTTCTAAGGAACAGTTTCTGGATAACGATCATTTTCTCATTGACTCTAATGTCATGCGCTCGCGGACAAAGATTCGAATTCTGATTCCCTTCAGTAAAGAGCATGCACAGACGAGATGAAATGCTTCAGATTTCGCGATAATAACGCCAATATTGAAACTTGGTTCATAACTATTTGCGTTATTTTCTTGCTAATTATGTTTTATGTCTGCAAGGTATTAATCAAATAATAAGATTACGGTAAGTAAATCAAATACAATATGGTTTCATTATGTGGGCAATAAGTAGTATTCTCAATTCGCACTTCTCTCTCGTTTCGGTTTCAGTGGAGTCGACGAACTCCCTTTATTTCTTCATTAACATATCCAAGATACAACTAACGTAATGCCAGCACAGTATACTTGAGTAGCCTACAGTATCTCAATTTGATACCAACTTTTTTTTAGATTATATCTTATATTTTGTTGTTGAAATCTGCCAATTTCTTTATAAAGGTGTTGCACAAGATGTGTATGTCAGATTTGAAGTGAATCCATCCCCACATGCATTGTAAAAGACATGGGCAGTGACACATACAAGTCCCCTATTCATGCCTCAATTAAATGGGAGTCAATATGGCTTTGTATTGAGTATTGATGCTCTTGCTTTATTATAAGCATGCACTGACATAAATGACCCGCTGACATAAGCAATACAATTCTAAACATACATTTTATAGTTGAAAATGTATTTTACCATTACCGTCCAGCATTTGAGAGTAATGTAACCATCATCAAGGCACTCTGTCTATTAATTACTGGAATCTTCCTTAGAATCAGAGGCGATTTCCCTCTAAACTCCAGGCAAGAGGAAAAGGGCCATAAATAGAGTGGAAAGATTGCGTTCAATGATGTTTTTTGACTTCCATAAACCATCATTTCGTAAGGAAATCATCCTTATGTAATTAGTACATAAATCAAATTAAAGTATTCGAACAGGCCACACAATCTTCGCAAGTCTTCAAAAGACATAAAAATAAGAACCATAGCCATTGCCATTCATATAACGTAAGCCACAGCTGGTACCTTACTGCATAAAAAATGGTTCAGTTGCTGTCATAAATTTTGGATTTCCTTTGTAGAACATAATGACATAAATGAATTATAGTCGGAGTAGTATTGAAATGTTCAGATGAGCCATTTTAGAATTGATTTTTCTTGGGTGTATCCGGACCACAAATAGGAATTGAGACATCTAGTATCGGCAATACATCTTCTCTTGGAATCGATTGTGAAAATTAAATTGTGGCAATTATCCTGTGTGTACTAGCTTGGAACTGCATGTAGATATGAGGATATAGCAAACCCCATGACCATACATGTTGTTGTATAATATTTTACCGGGATTTTTAGTCCAGTTCCTGTACCTTGTCTTCCACTAACTGCTGTGGTAATATACTACCATCTATGTTGGTACTATGTTTTACCAGGATGTTTAGTTCAGCTCCTATATCTGATCGTCCACTAACTCCTGTGGTAGTATACAACCATCTATTGTGTATTTTGTATTCCAAGGCTGTTTAATTCAGCCCCTATAGATGGTGGATTTTAAGTATTCTCCCACAATCTTCGATTGATTTGAAATTAAAATTCTACTCGATTTTACCTCAAATATAATTATGTTTACGCCTGAATAAAGAAACAACATTTTAAATATACAAATGTACAGTACCTGATAAAGATCTGTATCGAATCCACCGTTTTGCCGACGCAAGGCCACAACTCGTTCCAAAGACTTAATGTAGAAGCGGCCTGTTTTATCAGATAGATAAAGGTTAACGGTCTTGTCTCGATGGTCAGCGGCAATAAATACCTGGTGCTCGGCAGTGTTCACAATACTGAAATCCTGAACAAAAAGAATTCTCATCAAAGATGGATGAGATAGACAAAACAAAGGAAACAATGAACTGTCGTGCAAGGTGTAGGCTACTCCCAACTCACTATATTCCCTTTATCCGTTATCGAAAGCTTATTATCTTGCAACTCTGGTGCAAATGGATTAATAAAGTATAAATAACAATCCCCTTTTTATACATGAATCACATCTGAAATAGCTTTCGATGTTTTAATGGTGTTTTCCATTGATATAGGGATACATCTTATCAGTCATGGGTGATAGGGGTCGTTAATTCAATAAGGCATTCTCTAATCTTTTTGAGTTCATTAAGTCAGGGAGGTATATACAGAGGGAGTGGAAGCCACGGGCTGATCGTACAGGACCATGATTGTCAGGGTTGTGTTATCGCTATTGTATACCAGGTGGCGCTGCGGTGCTGTTGAATTTAGACAAGTATCCTGCTACCAGTTGTAGCTATATACATCGTTTATTCATAAATCAGTATACAACAGCTAAGTTGTTCCATCAGCATATAATCGTTGACACATTGGTGGCCCAGGTAAATTTGACTTCCTTTTCCCAGCAACACTATAACAGTCATATAGTTAGAAATAGCTTTAAAATTGTTTGGCTATTGGATGGGGGTGGGGGTGGGTGGACCTGTTTCACACCGCCACAAGCTGTAGTGGCATTATTACTCTGTATACCTCCCTGATTAAGTTAGTTATTTAGGGATGAATTTAGGCAGTGTACAGCTGTGAAGGAGTTCATCTCTTTGTTCTAGCTGGAGGGCAAAAATATCCCCATTTGTAGTGCCTTAGACAAATGGAGATTTGACTATACTACTTACATCTCGGTATACAGTACATTAGTGCATGTTTGCATTAGGCTAATGTCTTAAAATGTATTACCGTGCGCACACTGCGCGCACAAGACACATACATGCGCATATTATTATTTAAATATTTCCCACAAGGTGGCGTTTATTACAATATGGTACTATTTCTACTTCCTAGGGTCATTACACATTATAGGCCACCAATCTCCTTTGCTGCAGTGGTTTTACTTATTATCGCTCATCAGCACTAGCTATGTTTTATTTCGGTCGATTGAACTTCAAATTCTGTCTGTCTGTGCTTTAAATATAATACATCGAATAGTTGTAGTCCTCTTTCATCAAGATCCTAACCCATGCAATAAAACGGCACTCTATATAACAGATGACACAAGACTCTTTAGTGATGGACAACAACGACTGGTAGACACCTGATTAATATCTTTTTGATAAGAAACAGAATGTCATAACCTTCACGGTTTCAATCTGATAAGAGCTTTAAAGGTTGAGTTGTGCATAATTCATGACACAAGCTCCGATGTCAAGGACAGTCCACACAGCCTGGAGTCAATTACACCATATATCGCCTGGGAGCTACTCTTGGCGGGTGAATGAGAGCTGGCTTTCGCTATTTTTAGCTCAAGTGTGTTTTTATCCCGTTTTCATAGATGGCAGTATACTACCGTACCTCATATTGCCATCAGATAAAGCTTAATTGTATAAGATGAGTGGTTGAATAGATATTTGAGTGAAAAGTTGTCTGAAAAAAAAGTCTTCCAATCATAAATCTATGGTTAAATGTGACAGTTGGCTTGCATTTGGGATGATGTAACCCCAGGTCACTCTAGGTACCTTTTTGACAAAGATGTCACTTGAAGATACAGGGTGGTGATTGGACAATCCTCACTATTAATGCAGGACTTGCAGGACTTCTGCAAGGTGATTGCCACAACAGAGGATAAGGGAGTTTTATGAAAGTATACCCGTGGTACACTGGTCAAGATAAAAATCAGTAAAATTCTTGAAGAAACATACAATACTAGTAATATAGCTTCAGTTATATAGATCAAACAATGAGTAAATTTGGAAGAATGTTATTGGTCGATGAAGTCGAGAATGCACCTTTAATGGAGGGAGGGATGCGAAAGAGAAGTTATTTAACTTTAACATGTCGACACCTACCTGTGGGTGAACTGTGAAAGGAAAAAAGGCTTGTTGTAGTGGGCCTCTGAGATATGACACGTACAGATGGCTATTAAATGGAGTGGATCTCTGTGTGTGAAAAGAAAAAAGCAAATATGGAATATTATTAGGTTCATTGAAGAGATATAGATGTAGATGTAGTTTGAAGTAATTTCGTATACTCATGTATTTGATACAGAGCTAATATACAGGAACTAGTCGATTCTGCTGAGTGTTCTAAAACAGTATAACTCCAGAAGGAGAAATTAAACGAGTCGCATGTATAAAGCCTTCGGGCTAGATCTGCCGACTGCTTTTACTGTACTGAGGTGGGCAATTATGGCATGATATGATCTCATAGATCTAAACATTTTGAATCTGCTCTTTCCTCCGGTGCTTATCAATTTAATGCATGCAGTTTATCAAATCGATGGGACGATGAACGCAGAATCCATAACCATTAAGAAAAATATCACTCTAACAAGCGAAAATATTACTATAGTGTCAAAGCAAAGACGGGAAAGGAAATATAATTATCGTGAATGCAATAAACGCTAAAAGCAATCAAAATGTAATTACCGCCTACCTGAACAAAAATATATTCATTCTGTACAATCAAGGAATCGACATCTATCGCTCCAAAATCCGGTGAGACAGTCATCTCCTTTTTACAATCCATATAGGGGGCAGCACAGGCACGATAGTGGTAATCCCCTGGGAAATTCCAAATGGAAATATGAAAGAAAGATTACAGCGAAAAGTTCCCATCTGAAGAGGCGAAACGCAAAGCTTTTGTGTTTTGACAGAGTGAAGTAGATCTGATATCGTACAGTCACAGAATCACGCTTGAATAATATTTGGACATTTCAAATGATTACAAAGCCTGTGTAGACCATTTTAGTGACTTACAGAGGAAGCAGCCAACGGAGTGTTTTATTCTAAAGGCGTTTTCAAAAGGACTCAAACGGTCCTTTTCCGGAGCCATATTTCAATATTTTCAATTCAAGATGATGACACCATATAATTCGATCGTAAAGGTTACTGAGCAATACAATTATCTCTGCTTCTGCGGCTCAGAATGAAATAGGAAATTTATAGCATGTGCTTTTAGACTAACCAGATGTAGGATCTTGTATTTCCATATGAACGGTGGAGTCCTCTTGGTCAACCCCTTGAACGGCCCAATAAAATCGTTTATTTACATATTGCGCCACTTCATCCCACGTTTTTCCCAAGTCGCCAGACATATAGAGCTGATCGAGGAGACAAGAAGGAAGCCAATGAAATTTTATTTCATGCATAATTGCGTGAATCCAATGCAGTTTTCTTGCACTAACGCATTCTCTTACTTATGCTTATTAAACTATGTACTTTTGATTAGTTATGCCATAGCACAAGTCAAGGCATTGTAAGTATTTCTTTTTAAGCTAATTATAATGATATATTCCAATCTTTAGTAGAAAATGTTACCTGACTCATTAGAATAAAATATAATTTGTTCTTCTGAAGATAGAATAGGCCTATTCTTCGGCAATATACACGTATAAAGCCGCGCCAGGGATGTAACCCGGTCGTTTTTGCTCTTACCAATCAGAGAATATGAAACAATAGGAAAACATTACTGTCATATCGACCTTTCTGGGGGCATTGCCCTTTCTGATGGCTTCAAGTTCTCCAGCCGAGTAACATGTATTTGAGGAAACGATAATATACAGACCGTCAATAACAATCTGTATTGCATGGTTCCTATTTTTATTCTTTGAAATGTAGATAATTCCACCCAAACTACTACCTTTCTGTCTTGGTAGGAGTAGCCAAGGATCCAGTCTTGCTTGTATGGGTGAAATACGAGGTGTTCAGGAGGAAATGGTAACGTAAAGGCTTCCAGGTGATCTCCATCATCGTGAGTGACGTAGAGCTTATGTGCCCGTACGTCGGTGAAGACCAGCTGATGTAGCAATCAAGTGTGATTCAGTAATGTTTCTTTAACATCAATAAAACATCTAATCACTCAGTGGCAATGTGTGATAACAATACACCCCGAGAACGATCGTTCGATCGAGAGAGAAACTACTAAATCCATGGCCATTCTTTGTTTATCTTTCTGACGCAAGCGAGTGAAACAGTTCATAGGAAATCAATTGAATGAGACAGTATGAAAGTCGTAAAACATATCACGCCCTATACGGGGCGTTTTAGTACTATTAACCCAAGAGTAATATATTTCACTGATGGGGATCTTGGCTCAGGAATAACAGCAGGCTGTATGTGCCATCACCATTGTGCGACAACTAACGGGCATATAATATGACTGTATAGCGTGCTTTATAGGACGGTATCCATTGCGACGATCAGTTTACTTGTTAAATAATTGCCCCCACAAATTGCTTATTGGGTTTTAAACATCTTGTCAATAATAATCTCCGTATTTCCTTGTATAGTATCCTTACTAAATTATGATACGTAGCAATACATACCTTCGATTTATTAGTGGGACAGGAAAAATAATAACGCAAGACAGCACCAGATGGTACGGATTTCAGCTTCTCAAAGGTCGATCCATAATCCTTCGACCTGAAAAGAAAATGCTAGGGTAAGTATAAAATTACATGAGGCGAATTTCAAACAGCAGTCTCTAAAAATGTAACATAGAATCCAGAGATTCGACGCGGATGTTACGTTTGGGAATCTAAGCGTCAGGACGTCAGAAAGTGTACAGTTCTCCTTCACTAATCCTCTCAAATAACCCAAATTTACGACAAAAATGAGGTTTAAGTGGAGTTCAACATAACCGAAAGACTTTGTGAATCAACGCAATACCTAATTTACTCTCATATACCTAGTATACCTACCTACCTCATTTTCAGCCTAATTTAGCAGTTTTCCAAATGTGTAAAGCTGTCGATTGTACATTTTCTGACGCCCTGACCCTTAAAATTATTGCATTATGGCATTAAGTCTCAAGATTGGCAACTTGTGGTAGACACATGGAAACATACGGATGCTGTCATACATTGGAAGGCGCACACTTATCTCTCCTGTTGACTTGGGGCATGACATTATTTATTCTAATGAAATGATTATTATCAAGGTGTACTTCTCTCTCCCAAATAGCAGTTCTCAGAGAACATTATCTATATAAATAAAAATAACCTCAAATATGTTATTTCCCCTATCTTCTCAGAAACCGCTGGACGGATCGCCAAGATTTCCGAGGTGCACCATGCCAAACATGGCGCGAAGCCATTCCACTATACATATATGTCTCATGAACACTTTTGGAGAAAACTAGGGTTAAAAAAGGATTTAAAAAGGGTTCTCCTCCTAAACCGCTGTAGGGATTGCCATGATTATTAATGTGGACATACTTCGGCATAGAGGAAACCCATTCTACTATATTTTTTATTAGCGATTTCCCAGAAAAAGGGGTTTTAAAAGGGTTTCAAATTCAATTTACACCCGCTTCTTTTAGGCCCACCTGTTTATGTCCGACTTCCCATAAGATAACTAGACAACCAAACAATATGACTCGAATAGGTTCAACACTGCGTCATTACAAAACACGTGTTGTCATAGTAACGTTGCCTCTTATGCCTGACTCTTCTTACGCCTGATCACTTTTGGAGAAAATTAGTAGAAAATAAGTTACACAATTTCAGTCCGTCTCAGCATGGAATTTTACATAGGCCCACACCTAAAATATTATACACCTCCTTCCCTGTCTAAAGGTACGATTCCACTGGATCACTCTTTTGGTCTGCTCATGTTCCGCTCTTTTATTTTTCCAGAGCCCATAACAAGCGAAGTTAGAGGGAAACCAGAGCGGTCCAATGGAATCGTTACTGCGCTTTCCATACACTTTAAAAAAAATGCTATTTGCGCTTCTTTAGAAGCGCACAGGACGTTCCTCTAATGTCTGACCTGTTTGATTTGAGTGCAACTACGTGACGCTATTTCCACATCTTTTAGAAGTGTCCAATAGCTCAGTGAGAGCGGACCAATGGAATTGTATTGATTTCATAAGGAAACTAGCAAACCAGCTCTGTGCTTGTATTGCACTAAAAATAAAAGCGGACAAAGAGCGAATGAAAAGCACACTATGAAGGAGCGAACTAATAGCGAAACTTGAGTGCACAAGCGATCCAGTGGAATCGAAGCTTAAAACACGTACTCTTCTCTCTCCGTCTTTCTCCCTGTTTTTCTCACAGTTCAGACCTCTTTTTACTCTCTCTCCCTGTCCCATCCTTTCTCTTTCTTTGCATTGGTGTTCAGCACTCTGTATCTCACTTTCCCTCTGAATCTGTGTCGGTTGCACAACAGTGATCCAGAACAGCATCTTAATAGGGTTCCATTAGAGGCATGAATGGCAATATTGGTACTAAGTTACTAGCAGGTTTTAAAAGAAAGATGGCAGAAGAGGGAACGCGGAGAGATCATGGTGTGGACCTCACTGACTGACTAGCAAATCCCGCACATAGCACAGGTATTTGCTAGTTTACTCCACGGTGAAGTGTGTATCACATAACATTTGTATATAGAGGTGTGTGGTACATACCGTGTAGTACATTGTTTTGTACCACATGGGCGGGGCCTATTGGTGTGCAAAATAAACTCATTTTGATTGGTTCCAGTCCACGTGGGAAAATGCATTGTCAATGACTCTTACTAGCGTTACTAACGTTGTGGCATTACCATTACACTATTGCGGCGGTGGCATCAGTGAGAGAAGAATGGCCATAACTTCATAAGTAAATAAAGGACTTTGTGTAATAATTTATAATTGATCTAATACCACCATGGAGTAAAAATAGCACCCCATCTCGTAGCTGGTCTGGCTAAAGGATTGCATAGACCCTCGCGATTCTTTTCAATATAACACACTCGCCTATCAGCTTGTCTGCCATGTGAAAAGAATCATCTCGGGTCCATGCGATCCTTCACACCAGACCAGCTCGAAAACTTGTGCGGTACTATCATAATACTTAATCAGGCGATCTTAACCTTTACTTTAGTACCGTATATTTACTGACATTTCCATAGTATTTTAAAACTTAATTAGCTAGGTAAATCAGTAGACCTTCTAATGAGTAAAGATAAGCATTGTATTTATACATATTGAGTTAAGATATGGAAAACTCTGTATGACCATTCTACTACAGTTAAAGAAATATAAATTCCCAATTAAATTTGTATACTAAGGAATCATTACAGATAACTATAAGTGGGCTGTGCATGCGTCATCACCTAGAGTCTCGTAAACACTAACGTGATGGACGAGACATAAGTTTATGTCTTCATTAGGTGCTTCATTCCGAGGTTAGTGATCATAAATGTGTATCGACCCTTGGATTCGCCCGAGGAGGAGAATAAAGACACAGACAATGTCTAATATTGATACTCTGACTTCGAATATGATAGAGGAGCTTCTAGATAAAAATGATAATGTCAATGATGTGATGTGTTTATAGAAATAATAGAAGTATACTATAAGTAATGCGGATATGGTGACAGGTGAATATTGGTTCCCTCTGGCAGCCCAAACGTCTCGAATTGCCTTCCGGTAGGTGGCGGCGATCGGCGATCGGCGATGCGTTCTAGCGCTCCCATGGTCATCCAGTTTCCATGGTAGTAGTATATGGAAATTCTCTACTTGTATGGCATTACAAATGGTAGATAAATGGTTGGGATCTTATATTTCTTGCTCAACGAGAACGATGGTGCATGGATTGTTTTACGAATGTAGTTCTGTAGGAGATCTTACAAGATGACAACAAACGCAAATAGCTTTAATGCAATGTTCCGCTATTCTTGTTCTAAAAGTTCTTTAATTGTCGCAATCTTGTTTCCCGAGAACAACCTAAGTTGTTAGCTCGCAATGGCCACTGCACGAAGTTTGCTTATACAGCTATGCGAATTGTGAAAATTGTTTTTCACCAGACAAGTACATTTAGGGAAGCATGAGAAGAGTCCCAATAAAATGGATACTGAAAGCTACTTCATGACTATGCAGATACAAAGGTTTTCATGGACACAGTCATGCGATTTGGCACACAGTTCTCAAATACAAATACATTTCTCAAATACAAATACAACGGTATAGTGAGATTTCCCCGACGTCATTCGTGAGAAGATATTAAGAGTCCCACTGAGTCGAAACAAAGGGAAAGCCTCTCGCTCCAAACCACAACATGTCATTATAATCCCATTTTAAGACGCCTACTCCAGGGTCAGGAAAGCCATTACCGCAGTAGGCGTCCAACCACTGATATACCATTCTTATCTGATCTGAGAGGCTCTGAGCCTAGACTGTATCTTGCATTTGTATCAGCGTACCGTTGATTCAGAACAGACATGTTAGAATCAATTAGAGCAAGAGTATGAGTCCCAAAACTAAAGGATTACAAAATTGAACCTGTCCACACGCTATAGGTTCACTTGATGTTTTAGCAGCCTCCAGAATGCCATGCAAGCATGGACCTGTACAGAACATTAAAAGTCCATTCGGTGGTTCTACCTTAAGTCATCAGAGTGAGAATCGGAATGGCATTGATTTGTTAGGATAGGACACCACCTGCGTGCAGCATGCATTGTCACAAAGGACTTGCCCACGAGCCCTGCAGCCAATGGAGAGAAACACAAATCGAGTGTGATAGTTCTGGTATACACGCGCCTTGCTCCGAGGGCCTTGCTCTTAGCCACGTCAAGTATTTCCAGATATTTAGAAGTCAGAACCTTTGCCACTATACTCACATCTTTTTGACTGCGGCAACCTGTCACCCTGACATTCCCTTACTGTTCTAAGCCAACTTCAATACGGAACATGTGTAGGTGGTTTACTTTTGCATTTCATGTAATGAGATAAATTAGTATTAGTATATATTCACACAATATATATAATGGTGACCTATCAATGGTATAGATATACCGTAATACCTTATTATCATGTTCGGTGTCAACAGGCCCATTGGATGAGAATCCAACCACAGTTATTCAGTTATTCACTGATGGCTTTCTTATTCAAAAGTCGGTTTGGGTGGAATACAGGTGAAAAGTATCCATGATCCAATGCAAGAGAGAGAAAGAGAAACTGTAGTCAAGTATTCCTCTTATAAATGCCTATGCAAACTGGTAGATCTTATTCTACCTCAAGCGTGGTAGAAATGTTAGTTTTCCCCTCGAACTCGGATGTATAATATACTTATCTTGCCAAGGACCTCGAATTCCATTGCAGGTAAATGCCACTTTGAAAAAATGAAAAATTCGCCCCAGGACTGCACTCAGTCCATTCCTGCACACGATGGGCGCCAGTATGTGCTTAAAGCCAAACCAACAGCCTGTAACTTAGATAAATCTAAAGCAGGATTAGATAAGATACCTACCTAACCCTTGTAAAAAAATTAATACATTATATACCGTAGTATATGCACGCAAGGTTAACTAACGAGTTGGTTGAAGGAGTGTGCAGTATTCTAAGCGACTGAAACCAACGGGTTAGTTAACTGATTTATCATGGATGCCTTTGATAATCGATAAAGGAACATTTTAAAGCCATTATGTGTCCTTTTTGATGAAAGTAATTGCGGTAGTTCAGGCGGCGGGGTTGCGTATACCTCTAGTGGTACATATATACATGCAACGTATCCCTCGCTAGATTCGCTATTATTGTTTAATATAAAATGCGTATATAATAAATATATATAGAAACAGAAATAGATTATTCAAGACATGTATAGACACTGCAAGGATGAAGGCTAATGTAATATGACGCAATATATTTGGATCCGGCTCCAGCTGAAATGCCACATTGGTAGATAACTTCCGGTATCAAGACAGCGTCTCTGGTATATCACTTTATGGAACACCTAATTAGATATAATATGTATTAAGCGACTGAAACCAACGAGTTAGTTTACAGATTTATTAAGTGTTTCTTCTTATTAAATCCAGTAGTCATAAATATCTTGTAACCTTTCCTACTTTTTATCATAGAGGATAGGTATGGCAATATTAGAAGTACAGAGCTTGTGTCTTCATTTCATAATGCTTGACTAAGTGTAAGCAATGGACGAGAATGCTACAGTAACACTACCCATTTCAAGCCACAGATACTATAGGGTTGAGCCATGATAGGGTGCTGCTCCAATACTCAAGTGGACGGGAAAGAATGGGAAAGAGAAATTCCACATGAGGAAAAGGATAATAAGAAGAACCACTTTTACTAATCCCCATTAGGCCATCTCTTCTATCGATAAAAGTAACAGCCCTAGAATTATTAAATCTAATTCTTCATGACAACTTAAGCCTCATACTTATGTTGTTATACTTCGATGTATAGTTATATCCGCCTCTGAGGGCACCACCGACACAAACAAGAATCCTTGCCGGGAGGATAGATACAAAAATAATTTCCTTCTAAGCTATATTATATATTATTCAATATAACTAATCAAGTGTATTGACTTCACATTTTCCATGAACAGATATCTGCAACAAAGCATGTATGAAATGGCTATTTGCTCACAAGCCGATATATTATATATATGGGATACTGTTATGAAGCTTTGTTCCTACTGCCTTTGTCACGGCATTTGAACATCACTCGTTGTCATCCATTATTTCCATTTTAGTCTATCTGCTTGGCTATTTCTAAAGGAGGGTTAAATGCTTTGCAATACACGGGGTACTTACACAACATACATAATTTTCCTCACAAAGAACCATTAGACAAAACTATATCGGTTTATCGCACCATGCCGTCTTAATTGCCCACTTTCCATACACTACTCGCAAATCACATTACGTAGGTATATAGAGTGTGGAACCAGTCAGTTAGCTTTATTAGATTACCATATTCACAGCCCAGCAATTTCTGGATAATTCCTTAATTGTCTCTAGCTATTTAACTTAGGTTATAATTACAAAGACACTGAAACTACGTATAAACCCTGAAGTGTGTTGCCATTAGTCGCGGATCAATATATGCAATTCCCGGAAGAACTGCTGATAAAGCACCTCTTGAAAAGAATCTATTCAAAACTAGCCGCATCCAGGGATAAATGGTAGAAAACCCACCACGCTACCGACGCTACAGGCTCCTCCGTATTTCTAATTAACTACTGTGAAACATGAATGCTTTGAAATTAATTGGAAGGTACATCAAGAAGGATGCATGTATACATGTAGTGCTTCTAATGTGGTGCCACATACACCACGTGCTTTATTTGCCTGAGTGGTAGCGGCCATTACCCACTCCAGCAACGGTTTCAGGATAAGATATAGCATCCGCTTGCCACCTACCAGACACGACCACCGCTGCCAAGGTATAGTGTGGTACTTCTCGCCACTTAATCACTGACCATTATGTACTTACCAATCTGACTGGGCTGCAGTGTTTGCAATAGTGCGGGGAAAATGCATTACCAGGCGCGATGATTCAGACTCGATATCGAATACAACCCTCATATATGTATAGTATGGCCATTAATTCAAGCCAGTGACTATAGTATCGGCAGAATCACCTTAATTGTTTGGTTTGCCGCAAGTGAGTGACAACCCCAGGACCATTATGAAGGCAGTTTCATATGTGAATGCATCGCTCATCCATTCTAGTTGCGTTATTGTCAGATCGGCAATTCCATTCCAAGTCCTAAATAGGCTCCCCGGCAAGCGCAGTAAAAATATGCCGGCTGTCTACAATTGCTGATTCATAGTATTCTATCATATATCGATCTCCCTGAAGACAGGATCGTGTTTAGGGACGACATGTGATGTCGCAGAAAGAAATGGAGAGGAGAATAAAATTGCTCCACCGTACGCGCGTCCGGATGTCCTTAGCCCGGAATAATAAATCGGAACCATGCTTGGCGTCCGGTACTGCGCATTTGAGCTTCAATATTAATTTGAAATGTGATAGTATCATCATTTGAGAGATTGTGTCCGCAAGAAAAGAAAATTGTTTTTCATCTGGGAATAGGTGAAAGATGCGCGCATGTGTAAGCGAGGTGTATCCCTCCAAGCCATTAGTCAGTCAGCCTGAATCTGGGATTTTCTGGCCGAGGCGATGCTCTCAAACTTGGCACTGGATAAAGCCTGACAAGCCTCCTGATAATCACAAACGTTTGGTCCGTTTCACTCTAGACTTTCCCTTATCCATTCAGGCAGATAGTGGTCCCACCTGAGCAGCGAAAGGTGATATACATGATCTATACCATTTTCTTTTACTACTGTGGAGGACATGGATACCTTATGAAGATCTTTGCTTTAGCGGTTTTATAATTGACCCAAGGCGATGTATAGATATATGTGCTCACTTTGCTCCTTACATAGAGGTTAAAATACTAGAGCATAGGTAAAGAAAAAGATAAAAAGAAGTATAGTGAAATTGTCCAGCTTACTATAGGAAATCCTGACGCTTTTCAAAGAGGATTGAGCGATTCGCTAATTGTCGCATGGTAGTAGAACGGTGCATATCAGATACAAGTGTTTAGAAGCAAGCTTGTTTCCCGAGAACAAACTAAGTTGTTAGCCCGGATTGGCCACTGCACGAATATTGCTCATATTCCTATACGAATTGTGAATATTTTTTTTCTCACATATTACACATCAATATTCAAGGTATGAAAACAACATTGTGTTATTTCTCAGGGAAAATCCTAATGAAATTTCGCGTACAGAAAGGGAGAGATGCCCTTTATTGATTGAAGAATAAATGTCAAGATAATATTTTGAATCCACGAGGCGTGCAAATTGGTCTTGGCTAATGAATCAATAGCGTGGGGCTTATGATAGATAATTTCCCAGGCTACGTACGTTCATCTCAATTTATCATCTCCTCCAGCTGCTACTTGGGAGGCATAGGATAAGAAATGGCGAGCTGGCAACAAGATGTGTGGGGTGACCTTTGAAGAAAGTAGGCATTGCCGTGCTTACTTTGTCCTAACCTTCATTAGAAATAGCTATTAATCTCCACAGGTCTACTCGCCGCTGCGGATAAGGTAACATTCAATCTTAGCAGAATACCTTGTAATTGCCACTGCGAGGTCGCGAAATTAATCCCCACTCAGGACTTGCTGGTGCTGTAGTGGCGCGGCCAATTATTAACTACTAGATGGAATCCATGAAGATAATTCAACGGATTCTAAATGGCTATAGTTATTTAGACAATTAATTGCTTCGAAATTTGGATATTTTGGGAGCGATATTGAAGACTTCTCTAGGGGGAATGGGCGACATTGTATCTTACCATGGAGGAAATGGTTCATTTCGGATAAGAACTTGGGCTGTTAAGTGATGTGATTATTGATGTGGATTAGAAGCACCACGTGCTAATAGAGAGCTGGCTCTTCGCAAGCCCACCCGAGCATTAAAAATAACCTGGCAAAGCAATTGCTCGTGCCGGTGGTTGGGATTCAATTGGTTCTCTGTCACTTGTGATAGGAGCTATGTTCATTAATTAAGGTATAGTAGACACGCTGTACGTCCCTGTAGATGACCGATATTATGCATCAAATTAATGCCGGTCTCAGGCGGAGGTTTGGGTAATCACTTTTACCTTAAGACATACATGGGAGATTTTACTGACGTATTTGCGATAATACACCTGCAGAGGTGGTCTGCAAATATTACAAAAAGAAAATGATTCAGATTTGTTAAAAACAAAACAATATTCAAAAACCTCAGGAAAATATAAATAAAATATTTATAAATACATGGAAGGAAATTGGCATTGAGACAGAATATATTATTATTAGGTTGTTTATTTGTTATTATTTCTCTTACTCCTCTCTTTGTAAAAATAGCAGTACATCAAAGATTATTCAAATATCATAATTTAGTCCAACAGCTGAAATGGAAACAAACATGTAGTCGCATGAAAGCACCTGCAAGTCAAGCTAGAATAAAAAGATACAGAGTGACGAAATCCTCGTAACAACCAATGCCATGCTTTAAGGGGTTCATTCTGATATCCAACATTCACCGAGAATTTGAAGACTTCATATACTGGAAGAGTATTTTTCCTCTCTACACAAGAATTAAGAGAAGTTTATGAATACGTGATAAAGCAGCAAAAAATAACAAAAAAAGTAGTACCACATAAGAGGTTACAATTTTGAAATGAAGCAATTTAAAATCGAATCTTGGCAGTGTTATATGTAGTACTATTGTATCGTTGTAGGAGTTCTTTCAGATAGAGTGATGTGCCTGTGTAGACTGTCTTTAGTGACGCTTAGTGACGCTATGCATATAGAGGACGTTTCGCCATGCTGACCAGCTGTAATTGGTCACTATTGTTATGTAGATTGAAATAGACAACCCTCTGGTATGTGTGACGTTATTTTGTTATCATTTCTTTTCATTACTTAATCAGCCAAAAAAATGTAATAAGGTAATAAGCATTAAATAATTATAGTAATTAAGCATACCAAGTGACTATTTATAAATGGCTATTTATAAGAAGCAGATGCTATTTCCCCACACATGTTTAACCATGATAAGATGAGATACGATAGCAGCACTTGAGGCAAAATAAAGAAACAAAGACCTGCTACACAAGCTCGAAATGGTTAACTGCGGTCAGAAGGCACTGAGGGAGTTAACTTCAGTTCATCCCTCCATTAAAGGGGATCACAGGAACCTCATACCGACATTATCACGTAAAGCAGCGGCTTAATGCACATTCCAATTGCCCAACAACTGCAGATTGGCTGTAGCTTTACCTCCTTTGAATATTCCCTTCCGGGACTGGGAAGGACATATTGACGACCCATACCTTCCTCAGTACAAGACAAATGCATCAAAAGTAATCCCTTAGCAAGCTTAGCGCGTCCCCCAGTGGGTCTCTGCCCTAGATAGGAATGTGTCCATTATAGGAAGAGTCAAAACAAATTGCTGAAGAGCTTACCCAGGTATTAGTAGGGGTCTTCTAGGTGAGATCAGACCTATGTGTTTAATTACGTACTGTGACCTTTCGCTTGGGTAATTGGGTTCGTTGCTAATGCCATACGCAATTTCTTTGCAATGCCAACTGATTTAGCATTGCAATTTGCTTTAGGGTTAACTGGTGCTGGCGAAAGTTCGTTTTTCAATACAGTAAACAGTAAACTATATTGATAGACAAAATGAAAATTGTTTTAATGAACTGATATGGTACCTTTGTTTCTTACTTTAGAGGGTATACATATTCACCCGGCATAATGCACGAAGGATCAAAGTAATAGCAATTACACGCATACTCAGGTCTTAACAACTCCTTTTTTATTCCTTTCAAGAACGCAGCCATGGAAACTGCACTCAATTTAATCGGCCGTACTTTTAAATTCATTATAGGAATACGCGTGTCCACCATGAGGATGTATTATCGCGTCGCCACTTAGATATAATACACAGCATAATACAAACTAATATTATACCATTACCAATAATTGTGGTCAACCGAGTGTCCTTTAAAATGTTTCTGTTTGAACATCACTGGGAGATTGAGGTAAACCGTACAGAACCATTAATAATGAAGAAACCTCAAGCTATGATACAAACATGTATCATGGTCTAGATTTTTACGTAGGGGAGACTGTTCATGGGTTGTTCCTATAATCAGAGCCAGGTTAGCTCTGCTATAGTTAAAGACGAAAGATGTAGGATACGAGACAAGTATTTTATTTTTTTTAATAAATTTTATTGCGAAAACATTTTCAGGCAAGCCTGATAATATCATGTTACACAAGTTCAAAAGGGTTTTATTCTTAGACTTATACATTGCCACTTATTTAGCATTTAATTCTTTTAATTTTACGCAGAAACAAATGAGACCGCTCTTGGATTTTGAGCCTGGTAATAGGCAGGAGCAATTTGACATCATACATATATAATGACATCATACATATGTAAGGACAATATCGAGTCAATCTTAATGTACTAATATTTTTGGGTTTTTGATTTCATTTCGAATATACAGGTTTGTGATAAAAGTACACATCAACATTAAAAACAAACAGGTTTACAAAGTATGTTTTTGACTCAGTGGTTGAGACCAAGTATGAGTTGACCATTCATCATAGTTTCATTAACTTACGACTTACGAAATAATATGAGAATTATGAGTATCAAACCGCGCATGAAATTTAATTTGTGTCGAATTACCTTTATTAAAATCCATTTTAAGAATGGGTTGTTACCATGAATCTCGAAACCCTGGGTGAAGACTTAACCTTTAAACTCCAACAACCCAAATCTGATAAAGCAAACAATTACTATTCTACCAGGTTGGCTCTTTGTGGAATGGTCTGCCAGCTTGGTTAAGGCTAATCAGCGATGAGTCTAGTTTTAAAATGCATTTTAAAAAATTATCTGATGCCTTAGTTGGAAACATGAAGGAAAGCAATACTTGTCTAATCGCTTATTTTCAAACTTCAGGTGTGAGTTGGTGGTTTGTGCTACTAAGCGTTATGGATAAATATATTTTATTGGCTTTAGTATGTGTCTTAGTGTCTCGCCCATTATCATATATTTACTGTGGATTATCTGCCTTCATATTAATTGATCTACTACCTATACACTGTCCTAGAATTAGCTGTACTGCAAGGTTCATTGTATGTATTATTGGTTATTTTGTGTCCAACTTCTCCCTTTTATATCAAGCAACTGAAAGTAGCCGTCATCTCAAACAATCACAACTCCTTTCATTCATCATTTCCTATGTAACCTGATCATGTTATTATCTATTGAAGGTACTGTTTTGTTCTAACAGTCTGAACCATCTCATTTAAATATGTACCTCTAATAAAAAATGAACACGGCGCATGATGAAAAACGCTCTTGTAGTGAGATTGCAACTGTAATGTTTATCCTGAATAAAAATACGTTAAAAATCGCAAAATTATAAAATACCAATAGATCGAGCCATGATATGCTAGAACTAAATTGTCTCTTTCAAATGGATTGACAACGCATGGAGGCTGTTTGAGAATACATTTATTTGATAAATGGCTGTTTGTTTGATTGTTTTATGAAGAATAAATATTACGATTTCAATAAAAGAGTAGAGTACGGTAGTAGGCAGGTGAGGACAGAGTGCCCCTCTATTGAAATGGCTGAAGTGCTCTCCAACATTGAAGTGACTAAAGGTTATAGTTTCAGTCCGGAATAATAAATCCAAGAGGTAGACAACGGTATATATCGAATTCTAAGCATTGGTTCTTAACAAAGCGGGAGCACAACTTCGAAAATAAATACATACACTATTTTCTTATGCTCCCGCTTTGGTAAGAACCAATGCTTAGAATTCGAATATAAGAATTCTACAAGTTTCTTGAACAATCTTTGATTTTCTTGCATACAGTCTTCGAATGTCGTCAATGCCGCAGGGGATACATGCCATGTGGAAGAATGGAAGCGACACTGTCAAATGGGATCGGGAACCGAGTGTTGGCTGGAATATAGAGAAAGGAAATTACATGGCCTCAATACTCACAGGGATTATTGGTTTGGGGGCACAAGGTGTTAGCCGAGGAAGACATAGCTCGAGGATCGAGTGATGTTTTAGCCTCTGAATCTCGACTACTTATGTCCCGGATTGCAAATGGAAACATGGTCTTCGTTTGGAGCCATAGCTTTGCTTGCATTGATTGTTTTCTTTCCGCCAAGTCTGCAGGACCTTGAGGTGCAAAATATAGGCGTATTCATACCGGTGCTACTTGTAGCGACACTGATCCATAGGATCAGTAAATATAAAAGGTGTGAGGATATAACCAGGTCCGAAGTTACCGGTTTCCTCGGAGGAAAGTTGTCTTTATAAAGATAACTGTGGTTGTTGGAACATAGAGCCCAGTTCTGGTAAGTTATAGAGCTGTCAATGACGTCGGGACGTTGTATTTTAAAAGCGAGGAACTCGAGGCAGATGTTTTCGCAAAACCAGCGTCCCACAAAAAAGCTCACCCTTTGAAATGAATCGTTCTTTCCTTCGCCTCACTTGGCCACTCATGCAGTTTTGAGGCAAGCGCTTTTCAAATATGGCCACTCGTTTGGGGGAAGTGAAACAACGTCTGAACAATGCCTTTACCTTACAACGAGAGGCGTTAGAAGACGAAGACAATATGATGTAATCTCATTTCTTTCCTCGCCAACTTGCAGGATCCATCAACCGAACACTGTTTTGAGGGAGATTCGTCAGTGATTAAAACGGCGGCACCAGAATACACTGGGTATTAGGTATTGTCTGGGGATGTAGAGCAATTTGTCCACTTTTCGTATTTTCCTCTATCATCATACATGGGACTGACGTTGTTCTCCGTGGCCCCTTGAGATTATTCCGGAGCGAATATTCTGCGAAGGGGATGATAAGCGCTAAGAGGTTTACACCACGAAGCAATTTCATCGCCTCTTCCTCCTGTTATCACAATGGGGATTGGCGATTCGGGAGCATTTATTAATTTATTCGGTCGGCAAGTAAAGAATGGAGCACATCAGTTTGATTTATACGTAAGTGCACTTAGGAATCAAAACTAATCATCATTACGACTGCACCTTGCGGCCCCACCAGTAACTCATCGCTGCCTATAATAGTTTAATGCCTATGCTCTGGGGATTCTTTTTTACTTTATTCCCTTCCCGGGGCTTCCCTTTGTAAGGTGGCTTTTTATACAGTTAGGTTAATGTACGTCAGCGCTGCTATTTCTATACAAACGAGTTTCACTCCAATTCTGATGTAAAGGTACAAGCGAAGTGAACGAATATTAAAAGACAATACAATAATAGGCTTTCCAAAGTGCCTTACAGACACACAGTAAAAAAATACGAAAAAACAATAATAAGTGATTGTAACTTAGATTCAGAATCCGCATCAAATCCTCCTCCTATGCAGTTGATTGTGTTGAGATTGCTTCTTGGATTAGAGAAGAAAGGGTTCTAAGTATACCTGCATGACTTACTCTTGACCGTCTGGATATTTTTAACCCAGCTTCTTTGAGATGAGGAGGGACATTCACGCATGGGTCGACTGCCAATGAGAAATCGATAGGTGTGAATGGGCGATAATGGAACCTTCAGAAGTCTGTGACAAGGATCAGGTAGAGAGAGAGAGGAACCTGGGATTGCACCGGTGCCGCTGATTTTCTTCTGGGGGAATACCTTTTTTTTCTGTTCTTTCTTATATTTGGTTTCATCGGGTTGTTTAGTTCAGCTCTTATAGCCTGCATGGTCTTTCACTAACACCGGGGATAGTATGCTACTAGAGACTATAGTGTGTTTCCTATGAGCAATACATGGTAGCATTAGGCCTATGATATATAATATATAATTTCCTACTTTTTATCAAATATCTACCTTTAACGTGTACAGTGCCACAGACAGCAATAGATCTATGATTATGTAATGACCCTGGTTTATCTCGATGAAGAGATACACAACGAGAATAAAGTTGTACTGTTCATGATCTGACTTCATTTCAGCTGACATGTAGACTAGATAAATATCTATGTTGTTATACCGTTAGCAATATGTCAATATGTAAAAGAGAATTATGAACAAAGTAGTAAAAAGGATCATGTATGTATAAGATTACCACAATTCTGCCTATAAGAGAATTAATGTTAGTAGTATAGGCAGAGTGATACTTGAGCGAGGCATTACATATACGACCAGGCTTTGATAACCCCATCAGCGAGCCACTGAGATAGAGGAAATGTATACACCTGTCCTACCAGCGGGTTTTGAACCCACAACTCTCATGCCTCTGGAGCACCTTAGACCACCGCTCCGGCCTTTCCTCACATTTATATAAATATCACTTGCGTTTGCCTTTCTACCCGATACATTGGTGTTTCCAAGGGGACATGTTATGGCATTGCGTATCACAATCATCCAAATACCTCGTAGGCCTAAACACGATTCTATCTTGATAACTTGATAGACCGATCGATGATCTCTCTGATGTTCCTATTGATTATTGGCGTGCTTACTATAATGCAATTTTATAGTTAGATGCCTCATAATATACACATTATGTATATGCTTATAATATGCATCCCGAATAAAACGATTAGTCACCTCCATTTCTGGCTTGCTGGTGCACTATTTATAATTGCGCATAAACCCCTCACCCCTCGGCTTGTGGGTCCTTACATATACAATGCGAATAATAATTATTGATATCGGTAGACTGAGCCAGACACAAGGACAAAACAATTAAGAGTAGATGATAATTGGGGCAATGGACCAGGAAGTTGTGAATCGGTGAAAGGAAATGATAATCTGCCCCTAGATCAAGCCCTTTCAGATTTATCACATGTCAAATAAATGGCCAGTCAAGAACTTTGACCACACCTCCTTCAATGTATGGCTCGTTGACACGAGACAGCCGCTGTGGTCAAGGATAAAAAAGACCATTGACCAGCCCAACATGACCAGTCAGGCGATTTACACGCGTTATCTACAGAGAACCTGCCTTGAAAGCTATTCCGGGCAGGAATAGACTTTCTTGGCAAAAACGGTTGGCGTTTTACACCTCCACTGCCAAGTTTTATGGTGCTGTCACTTCCCTAGCTTCTGGATTATGTAGTGACACTTTCCTTGAAACTAAGATCAGAGAGCCTCTCTTCTTGGAACTTAAGATGCTTTACACTATGGAGATTAATGGAGTTCAGGACTGGTTCTTTAAAAATGCAATCTATATTCATGACCTTATTTAGTGAATTATGAAATTATACTAAGGGGACTTTCCTCTATATAGTTCTAGTCAACTAGCATGATAAGCTCTTGTGTGAAAGCATCGCTTCTGTCAATTCAGGCCTTGCAGTAATAACACTTTTCTACACTTCAAAGGTGAAAAAAGGTTTCTTAAACTTTGACCGGCGGTCCATTGCTTTGCGATTTACACCAGCTCTAGTTTCCTTTTACTCACTGAACTTCTCCTCATTCACTGTCTTTATTTAGAGCCTCTGCTAGATTCAAACTGATACTTCAATCAAACTCTCCTGATACCAATCGGTAGTGAGACGCCGGGGAAGTGGTAGACGGATTCACACCAACCTGATGCATATTCATACATGGACTCGTTATCATTGAATTATTGATTGGTCTTGAACCATGCGACGAATCAGAAATAGAACTTTTAATGGACAGCATAATATGATTCATATGAATCAAAGATTTGAAGGGACTAATCAGGATTTACACCGATCCCCAGGCTAATACAACCAGTTCTACACAATTTAAATTATCGACAGTTGAAGGTTTTGGGCCCATAGAGTTGTGAGGCAGAACGAAATTGAGACGACGATGGGTGCATATTTTTGAATTGCGTCATAAAATAAATTTGTAAGATGCCCCAAAGCACTAATCGCGCGCCAAATTAAAAAGAAACCTTGCTGTGAGCGCCTCCTTGAAATTGAAATGGTTTTCCAATTATTCATCTCGAGGGACTCTTGTGGTAGGGTCTCTCTGACAGTTATAGTAGTGGTTGGTACATTGTATTTTACTCAACTAAATTATAGAACCTAACCAACTGCCATCATTGGGAATAATATAATCTTGAGGTAGATTGGACTGATTATATGTTTGAATAGTTTGTAATAACGATGCTCAAAGATGAAGCACAAGTAATTTCTTTGTGCACAGTAGCCTTTATCAGGGACAACTGGTCAAAAGCTCTTTGATCCATCTTACATTGTATATTGTCTGGTAAGCATGCTGTCATGACAGGTAAATAATACCAAAAATATGATCATGTAATAAGTGATCCATTGTCTATGAAATATGTCTGATTATTTAATCACCGATTCATCTTATACTCGACATGAAATCAAACCATGAAAAAGGAAATTTGGGAAGAAAGTTAAATGAATAAATTGACAAACTTCTCACGCTCTGGTTTGGGATGCATTCCGAAAAAAGTACAATGTATGGTTTGGAGTCCCAGCCTAATCACGAAACTCTTTGGCTAATTGATATATGACCCTAAGCAACCTTTTGGACGACACCACTAATTGACCAATCAGACGCACCGTAACGGATAGTCTTTGGCACTGCATCCCCGATGTCCAAATTAATAATCTCATCGGTCCATATATTTATCACCATTCACCAAAAGTTTGTTTGGGGATATGAATATGCCTTCCTAGTTCTAGGTCTTTGCAAAGTTTTCATGAATGCATATATAAGATTGAAAGGTAAAGATGTGTATTCAGTTGTTAAATAATCTTGCTCAATGGGATGCTCGTATTTAGGATTTATTTAGGAGGCTATAAGAAGTGATTGTGTTTTAATTGGGAGTTGAGTTTGCTTCCCCACCACAATTGTAAAGATAGTGTCAATAATTATGTAATTTGTAAAACAAACAACTTTGGAAGAAAAATAAAAAAATGAGTTTACAAACAGTCCCGTAATTTTAGAAGCAGCCTGACTAAAATAATTCTGCGAATTGCAGATATTCAGACAGTAACGTTGTTTTTATGTTTCATCAAGCATGTTTTCGCAATCAATCTACCGCCGTTGAACTTAAATCTCAGGGTAATTAGTATTGACGGAAAGGAGCATCTGTTTTGCACAGGCCTCCGATAGTATAAAAACAATAGGCCAATACATTCACTTATTGCATACCCCGGCCAATTCCCTGATGAGGAAGGAAGACAATATAATGGGGGATGGCGTGCTCGGCTTTATAAGATATTTTTTTAGGAATGTGCATCTTAAAAGGCAATATTAAAAGGTTATTTCATCCCAAATGGTGTGACAAAAAGTAGCCTCCGCATTTATCTCAGCCATTAATTAATCGTTGCTTCAAAATTCTACTCCTGTATAGAAATATCGCAATCAGTACGAAACTATTTTAACCCAAATTTCTTCGAAAGAAAACCTGTTTTTTTTTAAATAATCCAAAAAACAACAACTCATCCTTCTCTACAAATATAATGTTCTCACGGTTCTATAGTCTGGATCAAACTTACATTAGGTTCCTTTAAGAGAACTTTGAGAGTTTATGGGAATTTCCTGTCAACCTATTGGCCAACCAAATGGTCCATGGCCACAGCTGCCCGATTCACTCCTTTGAGTTTTTCAATACCATATGTAGCGAACGTAGCTAACAGGGGTTCATTTTAATAACGATATTTTTTATTTCCGTTTAGCAGAATAACATTTAAATACGCAGGAAAAAGAAAAGATCTTCTGCATAAAATGGGGGTCGTCATGCAGTTTGGCATCCTCCCTAGGCAGGCCCTCTATTCCGCACTGATTTACTCCATACTAGTACGTAGAAACTGGTTGCGGAGTATAGGGCCTGCCTAGGGAGGATGGAAGTTTGGGTGAACACATCAACACTAGATGGCAGTGCGATGGACTTAAGATGTTGTTACGTCATAGTCTGTCATCAGTACGTCATCACCTAGCTGGAGATCACACCATTCATTGATTAAATTATTGCTGTATGATCCATCTCTTTATGAATATTAAATGCTCTGCCATAGTCACTCCTCCTGTTTGGACGTTATCCCTCATAGATCCCACCTTTATTAATTTGTCTGGCATCTTTCCATATCAAGACTTATCACTGGTTGAAAACTACCGGTCCACTTTTCGTACCTCGGTGATATGACAATTATTCTCTGAGTCTAGAGTTTGGTGCACATAATTTCTACTTTTAATATTAACTATGTTGCAATGTGGATGCAGGGGGTCCAAATCATGGATTCAGAGCTGTACTCAGATCAGAATATTGGTAATGAATCCAAATATCCACCAATGTTTAAACAAAATTGTTTACATTTAAAAAGAAAAATGTCCATGCTCTTAATAGGGACCTTATATATCACCTAAGCTTAGATTTAGACAGCGTTTTAATTCATGGAACCGCTGGAGATTGTGCTATCCACAATACAGATATTACTTTTTATTCATGCATACATGACTATATAAAGGAGGACAATATAAATTCCTGAATTGGATTATCATAGTCTCTGTCCAGACTGGATACAATAGCAATATCCCGTTAATATAAGGGTTGGGATTCCTATCAGTCTATATGTAGGGCAAACAGGTTGTCATGAACTCCTCTGAAGTAACCATTGAACAAATGCCGCCCTGAAAAGCGGAGATAATAGAGTTACTACTAGGCGAACTACTAGATTTTCATCCATCCATTTCATCTTCTTGAGGACGCCAGCTGTACCGTTACCTTGGGGATGACCAATGGGCCTTCGAAACAACCTCTAGGTCCGTTCCGTCTACATATACTCAATTGAACGATAGGTAGCGCTGTATGACCCCTGTTCACTATAGATAATATTATATCCGTTTCATTAATATTGCTCGATTGATCTATTGATATTATGCTTTTATTTTCCACTATTTCATAGAAATATAGTAAATAGTCAGCTTTTGCACATACAGTTCTTCTTGCAGTTCTTACCATAGAGATCAATTTTAATAATAAGCTGGAATGTACGTTATTTCCAGGACAAATAAATTCAATGAAGGGCATTTCAAACATAGTGATAACATGTAAAATTCATGATGTCTGGACTTGGTTATATCAACGAGTATAGAGCTTTATTTAAAACTCGTTGGTTATATTGACTGAATTGCAAAAGAAGAGAGAGAAAGACAGGCAGATCGAGAGAAATGCACGGTAGGGTGGTAGTCTACCTAGCCCCCTGCAGGTCTATACAACTACTTATACATAGACTAGTAGGGTGGTCCATAAGGCGCTGGCTTTGAACCCAAAGGCATGTTATGGGGATTTAGCGGGAGATTTAGGTATTCGATTCCTTGTATGGTCGAAGTTTGACCTCTCCCAGGCACTAGGGGCTTTGATATGAGCTGATCTAATTCCGGTAAAACAAGGTTAAAAGAAATTAAATGTATTCAATTGCATAAAAGAGAGGGACAGGTGCTTTATTTCTAGAAGGGTTAATTGCATATATATACAAGGACCCCATGTGTGATGATGCATGATTGGCTGTAGAGGTATGAGTAAAACGAACACTAAAGGTCTTGATGGTTACAAATCAGTCCTATCCAATACCAATTGCTGGCCAGGGCAGAGTGGACAAGCCCCTTCATTGCGGACCCCCATCTAAAGGATGTTCCCTCCTGAGGAAATACCCTTAACGCAGAGCTTTTAATCATATTTCCAGTTGTCTATACACCGTGATCAATGGAGCAAATTCCGGGTTCCCTAACCCCTGGACACAGCCATTACAGTCAGAGCACTTCATGACCCAAAACATGATACAACCGCATTAGTGGCAGCATGGAATATTGACATAAGAGAGTTCGATGGCCTCAGGTTGTGCCTATATATTGTAAGATATATGGACCCTGATGGTATATCACCTCGTTATAGCTCAAGCCTGCCTATTTAGTATAAGAGCTAGGTCGGCTGAAAGGTTGAAATGTTCATCAGAGCGTTAGAAAATGTACAATTCGCATTCATCAATCCTCTAAAATTACCTAAACGTAAGACAAAAAGGAGGTTCAAAATACAGACTAATATAACCGAAGATCCTTTTAAACAACGCAATATCAAATATACTTAGATATAAACCTAGTCTATATATTGTTTTCAGCCAATTGGACAAAATTGACTAATTTGGCAGAATTTACTAAATGTAAGTAACCTACATGCTGATTGTACATTTACTGATGCCCTGTCCCCATACATGCTAAATCAAACTAAATAGTTGGAGGGCTATAGGTTGCTTGAAAGGTTGTGACGACTGGTAGGAATGTCTTACCTGTAAAGGGTACTGTCAGGTACACTGCCATTAGGGAAATGCTCCCGGGTGAGCACGAAGACAACCTGGAAAAAACAAAGACAAGCTTATCAACAACACGTATGGAATTAAAATTGCCAATACCATGACAGGGGTAGAACCACATGGATATCTCGAGAGACGCAGGTGGTTCACAATTAGCCTAGCCGAAAGAACTGATTATCCTTAAATTACCATGCAATTTTATAGTACTATGGTCATTACTTAACGTTAAGTTACCTCAAAAGGGACAATTTCCCTTACTTTTGAAAAAGATTTTGATTGACTTGTTTTAATATATTTAATTAAACGTAGAAAATTATTTTTCTGGATAGGTTTCATGAGCCTATAATTTCGCCCCCTTATGTCCACCCCTGTATGTCCAAATGAGTAATAGTTCGTCGTTATGTAGATGTGATGAGAAAAGAACTTAGATTAATAATATTGATTTTGTATTTCGAATAAAAATGTTACACACTGTAACTGACAGCGCATGAAAACAAAGTCAATTGGAGTTATGTGTCATTTCATTAGTTGTTTCATGTGATGTGACCAATAAAAATGTTTTTTTACGATGACGAACTAACATGCAGTTTCACTGGTGGAGGCGATATACTTTATTCTCTATCTGGCTCTTTCATTACTGTATGACAGGAAACTAATATAAATGTCAACCGAATGTAGATACAAGGTGAGATAAATGTCAATATATGTGAAAAGCATTAATTTCTTTGTCTAAGAAATGACGTACAATATGCAAGCTTCAGAATTCATTTGTTTTAAATAGATGAAGCCATATATGATCTTCTTCTTAGAAGATCATAATTGATTATCTTCTTCTTTCGGATACTATAGTCACTGGTATTGGGAGGCAATGATAATCAAATTACATTTAAAATACAATCATGTTTATGTATGCATGCTGGGGCCTTTGGCTTACGAAGCACACGCAGTTTAGGCGGATTGTCTCGAGGCAAAATATCGCTGATCTTATGCACATATTTCTCAGCTTCTAACAAACACATATAGAACGAAATCCGTTTCAGAAAGGAAAGAGTTGGGTCTCTAACACTTGTAAGTTTCCTCATTCCGCAAAGATTAATTTCTGTGAATACCAGAAAGTTGGTGATCGTACACCGCAGGCTGTTGTAAGCAGCGCTTGCTTGCTTTGTGTTGCCTGTGCATCCAAGATGTGGACGCTCCCATCCAACGTTTCAAAACAAACAACTAGAAACATGACAAAAGTCAGGGGGTGAATTTACTCTATTTAAAAGCGAATGGCCGTATACAACCACACATTGATCCAGTCACTTTTACGACATGCCTTGTACCGCAGTCTCTCCGGTACAAATTAAACAGCGTGTGCTACCAATTTCATCGTGGTCTAATCACCATAGTTCATGCACAGATACAATTTCAAGAAGAAGAATTATAACTCGGTATTGCATTACCGATTGAAGAAATCATTTGTAAAGGACGCGGATTAAATCCATCGCCCGAGCTCTGCTTTAACACCATGTTTCAATTAGTCTCAAAGGCAAGTTCTTGCTGACTCGGCTTCGGTTCTCGCTTGTGCTTCACAATTTCATTAAAAACTTATTTCTTTTTGTCCAGCGAATCAAAACTTGGAGTAAAAGTGGAGTAATAACTTTAGCTGCTTTTAACTTGGTCCTCTGGAATTCAGTCCATGTGTTTGGGTCGTAAGGTGAACAAGACTGAATAATTAATAATGCCTGTCTAAAAATGTCCCGACCGTTTCAAAAATCAACTTTCCAGGAGGTTGCAAAGAATCATTGAGAGTTCGGGTCATATGCTTCCACTCTAGTTCAACTTTCATTAACCTTTTCGACCTGGAACTTGCCTGTCTTTAATGTATATAACTCTGTTAGAAATGAACGCCCGTTAACTTTATAATTCTAAATAAAATGGACAAGGTGCCAGACATATACTTTATGTTTAACTACACTAAAGACGTTTCGGGTGCAGCGATATTATATCAAAGGAGAGAGACGTTGAAGAAGGCAAATGACGCCCAACACATGCATGACTTGTGATGTGTGAATATTTGCAAGTTTTACTTGCATTTCATATGACTGTAAGCATTACTGACAAACATTCCAGGCCTGCAGGTGAAGTGATGGTGTATAATTCCTAGGCGAACCATTACTGCACCAGGAGGCCAGAAATGGAGGTTATTAATACTTTTAGTCTCTACATCATGATTGTGGTTATAGCCCCCAGACTAATATACAGAGTAGAAAGTATAGATCTGCGGTCTGTGGGGAACTGAAACATTGGATTGTTTTATTCTTACTTCAATAACAGGTAATGATTTGCTATTGGACCGTATATGAGCTGACAGGCGGCTAGAAGGGCAATGGGGTGGCTTATGTCCCGTTAAGGGTGCGCCACTAGAGCAAATTCTGTAATGGTTGCGGTGGTACGTGGTTGTTGGACTGGAGGCAAACTGGGATAGCTTGTTCCCATTTGCTCCAGGGATGCTATCACAGTAGAACGACTTATTCCACGTGTTGGACTCTTATTTTTGATAGGCCCCTTTCATACCACAGTATCTATCAAGTTCTCTCTCTTGTTTGCTCTCCCTGTCTCTAGCTCTTTCTCAGCGTCTCTTTCTCTCTCTGAGCTAAGTAGAAGTTCCACAAAACTATCTGTGTGTATAATAGAATCTAACAAGGGTGATGGCATGTATCCCGAATGAGATACTTATATCTAGGTAAAACAAGTGGACATTAAATAGAAACCGGTTGTCATATTTCCATTTGTGCCAAAGCCTGACTAAACTACATGAGGGTAAAATATACACCAATTTAAACAATCAACCCCGTTTCAACACAACTAAGTTACCTACCGAATAAAAGGAAGCATGTGAGCTCCATTGAAATTGAATCATATATATGGAAGGAATTTGTTTATGTTCTGTGCCTCTACCTAAATATATTAGCCAATCAGTGAACAGACTACGTCAACAGCGCTAAGCCAATAGGTAGCCTCGATATTTCTCCATTCTTAAAAAGACAGGTTTCACTTGTGGACCCCAATAACATTACTAAATGATAGGATTCCACTCATTGCATGGCGTACAAGCACCAATATTGATATAATATTTTGTATTGATGTGCAACAAATATACCATAGTGGACTTATATCAAATGAAACAAGAATAACCTTTACCCTAGCGATAAACATCCCGAAATATAAAACAACGAAGTCAGGGAATAACATTGTATAACAGAAGAGACATTCTATTATTGTACCGCCTCGTATAGCGTGCAGGCTTCTTCCTGCACTAATAACCATGGTTATATCCTACCTGATAGACAGCTATTGTTTTTGACTTAGCAATCATAATACCGGGAAGTAACTCTTCAACAACAACAACATCCGTACTCTGCTCCCTCGCTGTATAGTGAATGTTCCTCTTGTGTTTAGCGAAGGCAATTTACATTGACTGCACTGTTTGCTGAAATTATGCTTTGGATTTTTATATTTATATGAAACGTATCACATTGTGTGAAAATTCTGAATTTTATGTAGGTAATTCAATACTTGATGAATGCAATCTGAGGCAGCTGTTTAACCACTTTTAATTTTAAGATGTGGCTGTTTAATAGATGATTGGTTGAACCCATTTTTTCTGCACATTTTGTCATTACTGACAGCTGTGTTGAGAAACGATGCCAGCACGGATATCTCATTTCCAATTATCTTTTGTAGGCATAATTCAATGCCTTAACAATGACAATTAGTCCATGAATGCTGAAAATGGCGCTTATTTCTTAATTCTTATTATAACGTTACTCGTAGAAGGGATGTAACCAATCGGAATTATGTATCTATAACGGGACGGTGATACATCTACAGATCCATCACAATCTGGTCTGACAAGGGTAAGATATCTGCATATCCGAGGAAGATGTATGGCTACAACGATAAATCTCCCCTATTTCTTCTTTCTTTTTCTAGTGGAGGGATCACTGTCTTTCTTTTTGTGGAAACCCCGTTTTTGTCTGCCAACAAACTATGTGTCTGTAGCGGTACATATCAGTTTGGTACTTCGTGACAGACTCAGTCTACGGTACAGTTTGCTATCACATGCTTGCACCGACCGCCCGGGTCAGCATATATATACCAGCGGCACACATCTCCCTTTTTGAAGCTGAAGCTTTGACTATGATTTGATGCCTTACGTTGATACAACTTGAAATTATAATTTCTGTCACCCAATATCATGAAATTTCAACAGTCGTTAACATATTTCTATGAAGCTTTCCTAGAATTTACGAGAAAGATTAGGGTCTGCCAAGGAATAGAAAAAAAATGGATGCACATGGCAGTTATGCATGTACAAAACAAATAAAGTAATCTTGCTCGGATGAAACTTCTAATAATAAAGTTGGTTACATCTTAGTACTCCAGGTGTCCACACGTCCTATTTAAAACGTCCACTCACCATCTCAGTTCTTTTTTAAAAATTAAGTTTGTATTCTGCGTTCATGTCTACATAATACTGTAGATATTCACATAGCACAGAATAATGGTATCATAGAGTAAGATAATCAATAGGTTATTATTTTCGTTTTACTAAGAAAAATTCCCATCAAAATATGAAAAAAATGCCATTGTAAAGAAAATCCCCTTTAATAATTATTTTTCGATTCTGAGTGGATCTAGAGTGGTCAAAACGACCATGTAGTAATTAAGTTATAAACTATATTCAATATGAACAATGATTTAATATTGTTACTGGATAAAAGACCAGGCGTATTTGGTTGCCCAGTGAGCAACCGATTTAAAGCTTTGATATGTCAAATCCTAAAGATTCGGGTTTGGCGTTTTCAGATCACGTTCTAGGAGGGTAAAATGCAATCCCTGAGCAGACAGAGGGACACAATTCCCTCGGCATCCATAATGACACTGGCGAGTGTGAGCAGAGGGAACATAGGACCTGTCAGCACCAGGGTGATTGATGGCCATAACTCTTTATGTCAATTAAACAATATGCCACCTATATCACCTTGGTCCAATCTAGGATGACAATGCAAAGGGATGCTGGGATTTGCACCACTTACATTATGCATGACCACCGGACACACCTTAAGAAAGAGTACATGTATGGAGGCCATATGTATATTTCTAGGGCCTGCTCCGATCAGCTTAGTGTGGATTAAGGACAGATTTGTCACTATTCCATCCGCGTATTTCAGCTTCTTATGTCATGTATAATCTGCAGGAAATTCCTGTCATTTCAATATAGTAATGTATGCCTGTATATGTATTATGTCCATGATATGCACATCAATACAAATTTAGCATTTTTTCGATATTCCCCTTTTACACGGCAGGGGATTCAGGGGACTGGATCTCTCCCTAAAACCCCATGACCACTGAGCCGATTTTCTCACGGGGGCAGTCGGCTGACAGGTGGAAAAAAGGCCTGATGATTGAATCGATCCAATCTTGACGCGAGGCACCCAGCTGCATGACGGCCAACAGTCATGACTGTTGGCCGTTGCAGCTACCTTCATCTTTCAAGCATATTCACTGGCCCCGATTTCTCTGTTTCTCCTTCAACTGCCCCCGTCGAGATAATCGGTTCAGTGGACGTGGGGCATGCATTAACTTCCCTGCCCCTCCACTCCTTTCCACAACTCCAGACATCCACCACTGACTGCTCAGTCACAAAACTGACTAGTGTCGGTGTTCCCATGAAATAGTAACACTTTCCCAGTACTACTTACTCTCAATTTGCATTGGCTGCGATGCCCACTTGGTGATTTACCAGAAGGACTAGTTGTTTCACGAGAAAGTGCTTGCAAAGGCCCTGTATTCATCACTCACATTACTATCCCAATCGTTCACCATCATTGTCTCGTCAATACCCATAATCCTACTTTTCTGTCTTCCCAGGCCCTCATCGGCTAGATCATGCTTAGAATAGGATCATCACTCAGAACTCAAACATAAATAAGAAAGAGAAACGGCGCGATTCTTCCAACAGGCTTGGCGCAACTGTTTATGATGGATTGTTGAACAGTCACGACTCTTATATCAGCGTTAACAGTTAAATTCCGTCAAAAATGAAATTGTCTAGTTTGTGGTCTAGTCAAGATTGAATATCAAAGGGATTTGTACATGTTCTATTGTTGGTGTAAAGAAAAACCATCTGTCAAATTATCCATTTCGGTGAACACCAGAATTCCACTATTTCCGATGTGACTCCCTTTCTGTCATCCTCTCAAACTTAGGGAATCCTCGATGAAATTGTAAGTGCTCGGATAGTACCGCCAAAAAAGGTATGAAGAGGCTAATAAATTGCACTATTAATCATCCTTACCCTTGCTATATATTATATATACGGCAGAACAGCACAACACAAGAAGAAACGGAAAATCTGAGAGAAAGCCACGAATTCCTGCAAAATAGATTCAGATCTTCCATTCTACGTTAAGGATCAAATTAATAAAAGGAAGACTTGAGAAAAAATATTTTAGGTCGATTCAGCTGGGAATGCGGCTTAACCTAAGCATGATTAGCGAAATGGATATCTTATTTCAACAAATACCAGTGCGTTTGTATCCAGCCTACGTAATCCTATGAATATTGGAATCTGCATCTGCCAAAGTAGCTTATCGCCTGGATGATATCTTCCTATTCTGCTTATAACGGGATAATACCAGACAATCTTGGGTGAAAGTGATAGCCATCTTGCACGGGGTATTACTGATATCTGCAGAATTAGCTGCCATTTGTTCAAACCTTGAATGTAAACAGAGACTCCTTCTGATATCAGTTCCCAGTGTAATGTTGGATGGCATTTGGGATGGTAGACCCATAGATTAGTCCTATGAGCATACCAAGAGACACCCTTAATTGATACGTTCGTATTTAAATACAGGTTAACTAACGAGTTATTTGAAGGAGCATGTGTATTGCAGGATCAACACGTGCAATATTTTAAGCGACTGATTTGTTAGATATATTTCTTTGATAATCTATAAAGGAACATTTTAAAGCCATTTTGGGAACTTTTCCCGAAAGTATTTCCGGTGGTTCAGGTGGCGGGATTACGTATACCACGAGTGGTATATATGCATACAACGTATCCCATTCTAGATTATGTTTTTTCATATAAAAGGCGTATTTAATAAAGGAATGTATGCCACATTACGACTGGGGTAGGAGCGAAAAGGTAGCCTTTAAGAAAATGCCTGAGGTTCCCTAATGTTCATTCACTTTCAGCAGCTTCACTGAAGTGCACTTGGGAGGCGCGGAGGGAATTAGAACGGTCTCAAACCCCATCTCACATTGTCCCCAAACTCCCCAAACCGCGGATTTAAAAATAATGGTAAAAAGTGAGCATTAATGGGCAATCAGTAACGCCTGCCCGCAGTGGAACCATGCAGAAATATTCCTGGTAACGCGATATTAAAAGTGAAACTCGAGTCGTCCTTAAAAAGCTAACACCAATAGACTACCGGAACGCATATATATATGGCTATCTTGCTTGGGGAAATATACGACAAAAGAGCTGGCTTCAAACCAGTACTTCTCAAGAAATCCCTTTCCCCTGTAATCTCTCAAACAGTGTATTACATATTGGTTTTATTGGTCGAACAGGGGTGAATCGCGATTATATTTCCCTATCACCTCAGTTATTTATTTTTTAACTAAAGAATAGCTAAAACGCAAGAAAATATTCATGTATACATATATACATGGATATGCGTATTTCGTTTTCATTATTAAATGTCTCGCCATTTGACCGACATAATAATATCATGCTCTCATTTCATATTCAGTAGATTCTTATCATAGTCATGGCATTCGAATAGTTATACTGGCTTGATATAACGATATGGTGAATAATTGATATTGGTACTGAATATACCGACTGCCATTATGTTATTTAGTGTCTGTATTGGGATCGTAGAATCTGTGTGCAAACGATAATTAGGATATTCAAATTGTAACATAACATTGTCTGAACAATGGCATTTCCATTTATACTAGTCAGGTACACTGAGAATAGTGCAGTATCTTCATAATGATACTTGAATAATATTTTATGTACAAAAATGCCACTCTCAATAATAAAACTCATTACTTATCTATATATAGAGCCCTAGAAGTTAATGGGGAGTGAAATATAATTTAGTCCTTCAACCATATTCCCGTCTTCGGAATCTCTATTATATACTCAATCAGATGTTCCGTATCAAGTTATATATAAATGCAAGGGGTTTTCACGCGTCATCCTCAAGCAATTCAGTAGACTTCCCTCACAAAACAGTTCAATGATAACTATACTGTACTGTATGTATGTGTGTTGTTTCTTTTTAATAAATTTTATTTGAGCCATTTTCATACAATGATAATCAGATGGGAATCCAAAATAGAGCAGGTTTCGGGAGAGATCTGTCCAGAGAAGCGTGCATACCTATAGACAGTCCTGCAAACTATAGAAATAGATTGCAGATGCAAGTCCTGCTGTCAATGGTCAGGTTTGAATAATCTATGTGTATACATGTAAATTTCCATATTGTATTAAGTCGGGGCTTGTTGAAAACGAGTAATAATATGCATGATAGCTCAATGAAACTTAAACGTTTTGAATATAGTCCTTTATGTTGTATTAAAACTCATAATTGTCCTTAATTAATTTCCCTTTTCTGCAGATGCAGATCACACTTGTGTGATCCGATTAAACTTATATCTCAAGCCAGGGCCTCACTCTCATCGCATTGTCTAAGTTGATGTTGAAATATGTTCGTAAAAAGCAACAGATGGAGGGATATATCTGCAAAACAGGGAGGTTTTCCTTCCCACCCGAGACAACATGTTACATAACCTCTGGAGCAGAGGAAATGAACACTTTGGCAAACCGCCAAGGAAAGTTGGCACCCTTCTCTGAAAAGTTTCAACAACTAAACTATTCTTATATGATATGGCAGGACGAGTCTTAATAACACATATTTTATCTAAATAATAAGACTTGATGTTTGCTATTATCTAGCATTACATTTTATTTATGCAAGTAATTTGTTAATAAGATATTTTATGCCACTGTCTGGTAGAGGTAGAACCTAAAACTTTGGTTAAATATTATCATTAAACCCAAGTTTAGTTTCTGTCACTGATGGATGATACATAGTAACATGAGACGGAAAATAAGAATATCCTTTGACATACTCGGCAAATTACTGAGTTTCAGATACAATTTTAGATTAAAATGTTTGTGTAGTCAAAACGAAATATATCACGAATAATTGGATCACTATATCAACTAAATCAAGGAAGATTGGAAGTATAATGACTCATAATGACTTTGGGGGTAGAGGGACATGGATATTAATCTGCATCATCATGCAGGCACATAACATGATTTTAAATTTCACAAAAGTAGGCAAAACCTTGGAATATTGACATATGGTAAAACAACATAATGTCCTCCCCCATCTACATACGCTGGTGGCTCTCTTCAGAGGCGGATTAGGGATTTTCAAAACTGATATCCAGAGCACACTGCGACTACCACTAAAATTATTTGCTCATTTATAAATAACTTTGACCTGGAATCAGTCTTTTATCGACTAGTATATTTTTTTAGGTTTTTTTTCTTAAGCATATACAAGTGTTTTGTTGCAGTACTACGTTATTGGTGCCCATCGTTGAAATATGGCGCAATGATTAGGCTGGCATATATGCTGGACATCACATTGTATGATTACTGTGTTATGCATTTTATTGATTCAATTCATTACACCTATCTTTGATGTTAGTATACCTGACTACGTTCTCTTAGTCAGCGACTACTTTAAAGTTACATTACCAGCTAATTCTCGCCAAAAAGTGAAATCTTGTTTTGTGGTCTGTTCATTCCAAACCCATACAAAAGTCACCAAGATAGAATATCAAAGGATTTGCACCGATTCTAGTCAGTGAATAACTACATTTTCTCCAAGACTATTCATTTCGGTGAACACTAGAATCCCACTATTTCCATGATTTTCTTTCAACTTTGAGAATCCTTGTTAAAATTGAAAATGTTAGGATAGCACTGCCTAGATAGGTATCAAATACCACTAATATTGATCCTTGAATTACCCAAATTGCGACTATCAAACCGCAAAATAAAAAAATAATAAACAATTTAAGAAAAAAGCCATGAATTCATGGATAACAGAGGAAATACCAATTTGTCACCATTTTCAGTATCTCGACCTTCCATTGTATAGCACTGGATCAACGAGAGAAAGAATTGAAAAGAAAAAATGTTTTAGTCGATTTAGCAGGAAGTGCATCTTTAAAAACCACCCCTATAAAGGTGGTATCCCTTTTTTCTAGAGGCAGGTCGCATGGCGGGAGTGAGAAGCTCACCTTGCAGAAAGGTTTGTGGCAAGTAGCACGAGCCCTCTGCTCTGGCAATCACTAAAGCTTTTACAAAGACCTGCCCCGGGGAACTTCCCAAGACGTAGGAGATAGACTTCCTGTTAAGAAGTCATTCCCTAAGTCAAATCAAATACTGTAGGTCGAAAATAGAAACCATGGTAGTATTGAGTATTGATAGAGGTTAAATATGAACTGCCCAAAATATCGATGGTGGGTGTATCGAGGTTTTCAAAGAAAAGGGACAGAAAACGATTTGAATTTTATAAATAAAATTCAGATGTGATTTGCTCAATGTCTGCATAAGTATATAATATATGGAACTCAAATTCATTTATAGATAATTATGTATAGTTGTCTATGAATTATATTGAGTTCCAATAATATATCCCTGAGATTTTGTCCATAATTTGACTGAAATTTCTACCTTTAACATGGTTGCATGTTCGTTCTCATAAATAAGCCTAGACTATCAGATCCGTCGTTGCATGTTTTAGCCTAAGAAAAATGTAAGGACAATATATTATATGTCCCCCTGGCGTTCTCTAACAGTATTGGATTATCTCATGTAGCCAAAGCAAACATTCATGCCCCATGAGATACCAGTCAATTGGGTTATCTCGTCCCAACAAGTACACCATTCATGCCCCAGACATGTAAGTCATTTTTTAGTATTATCTCTAGTGTGGTTCGCCTATATTTGGGGCCCCACACACACCAGGCGTCTAAAAGGCATGAGGTGCAGGAGGTATATAATGCACCAAGGCTTTTCAGTGCTAATGAAGAGAAATCGATTCACCACTTTACTATGCTGACTACTACATGGCTACTAGCATTTGCCTCCGAGATATGCTATGGGGTCAGCATTAGCCAAGCTTCTCCAGTATAGTGCCTGGGTCTTGAAAGGTCTCCCCACTCCATTGTTCTGACAAAGGGCATAAAAACGTCTAAACGTGACGAAAAATCCTCTCCAACTAGGAAACAAGAAGGCTCCCCAATCCCGAAAGTGCTTGAAATTTTTACATCTTTCCCTCTGACATCAGATATCCCTAAAAGCTTTGTTCATATTTCCCAACAATCCCACGGAAGTAAGAGGTTTTATTCAAATGGTTGTGTATAATTTACTCAAATCTAGAAACACTACTTTGCTTGAGACTTGATGTTAGGTATGATTGGAATAATTCAATGCCGAATGACTTGTCACTATTTTGTTAATCCCATCAGAACTGAGTGAAATGACAAAAACATGCTTCTCCAAACATTTCACCATCAAGAGGCGGCAGGGTCTTGACAAGGGATTATACCAAATCATGTATTTCCCTAATACTTTTGTTTGATTTCGAACTATGAGATGTTTTAGACCTAACGACGCTGGATGTCAATGCCATAAGGGAAGATAATCATCAATAATGGACTGGGAGCCAGCCATTGCATGTTGTTTATCAGCCTAGATTCCTGTAAAGAGCGAAGAGGCCTCACTAAACGTGCGCGTGACGTGCATGTTTTATTACTCAGCTGTTCATTATTATACAGGAATTTTCGGTATTAAATAGGAGCACTGTCCTCAGAAGGTACTTCTGGGTTGAGGGCACTGAGTTCAATGGATTCAATCTGGGTTAATGAATATCTATAGCCCGAATCACTCTATACAAATTTTATATTTTTTTCTGAGAGCGACACCAATTTAGATGCTTACAGAAACAGGTTTGTTAGCTAGATATGTTGATATGTGGTGAAAATGTTTGGAATCTACTCAAATGGCTTGGTTTAATATTTCTGTGTTTCGAACCAGGGTTTACTTCGAAAACATAAAGAAAGTGGATCGGATTTTGTCCTCCATTTATTTAATAATATATATATAATATATTACTATGCGTGCTCATCACTGACTAAAATACAATGTATTACATGGCCAATGAAACTCCGATGAATACTAAATCCATTTTGTATGAAGCTGGTTTATTGGTAATACAAATCCAATGTACACTGGTCAAAGTAGTACAGTCCATGAGTAGTGGTCTGGAGTAGTGTGGTAGTTGGAGATAGCGTTGGCTACCGTTACTCACTCCTCCCAGTGTTTACATTCTGTGTATCGTTATTTTATTCAATAAAATCAAGTATGAGTTTTCAATATCATGGAATTTGTTGAAATATTGAAAGTAATTCAAAGATGCAAGATTCCCAGAAATTATATGAACTTGATGATTAAAGAACCTGGCCATTTGTGTAGGCTGAGAATATAATTGATCCGTATATAGGGAGTGTGCCTTTCACTTGATTGAGTTGTTTTAAGTCGCTTATTCGAGTATAGCGTTACATCCGGTATACCTTTCCCAGCATTGAGTAATGAATATATCGAATACAGGTTGTTATATAATAATTTGTTTGAGCGGAAGTAATAGTTACATAAGTGTTGATAAAGTATTGCTAACCAGCCACACTTACTCGAATTATGAGATTTCTATATAGTTACTATACAATACACAATGGAAGAGTTAATTATAATACATGTATACATGATTATTTTTTAATGAAATATAGTTCTTACTTCTTCCTCCTTTTCTGTGTGTTTCACATAAGTATTCCACACGAGGTACTGTTTCCATATACTATCAATAATCGTGTTGAGGGCGTTCGCCCCAATTAGGGATTACGAGAAGATAATGGATTGTGCTAATTGAAACGTGAAATATACTTATCGCCTATAGTCTCTCTATCATACTCTAATATATTTATTTTTTAAGCTGCATTAGCAGTAATTATCGTCAAAAAGGGAATTATCTATTTGGTGCCAGCCTATTCGAAAGACACCAAGGTATATACATTCATATTATATATCATAGATATGTACGATATATATGTTCATCCCACGTATTCACATGTATATCCAGAGGTTAACAAATTGCACCATTGAACCCTTTTCACTCAAATGTTCCATTCTGCAGTGCCAATGGTTCAAGAAAGAACGAATTGGGGAAATGGTGTTTGCATGGTCGATTTTGCTGGGGAAAGCAGTTGCTTAAAAAGGAATTGTATTGCCAGAACGTTCTATGACAAACCTTTCAACTTGCCATGGAGACGTGATTTATATTCAGCCGCCTTTCCCGAAATATTGGAATTTTCGCCCATGGCATACATGTATTCATAATCGTAAAGACCTACCAGGACGGACTCGGAATGATGCGTGCCTTTTATGAACAACACCTTGAAGATCCCATATATTACATATATGTTCCAATCTCTTTCATAGGAAATATTATATAGGATATATGATTGACACTGCAACGCTGACGTAAATGCATTATTTATCGAATCAGAGACATAAACATGTTTACCTAAGGTCTCTGTTCATTCATATGTCACAGGGAGAATTGTGACCCTGATTTCTTTTCGGACGCAATAATGACAAGCAAAATTGATGAAAATCTAACATATATATCATTTGTGAATCATGCCGCAGAACCATTTTCCATTAAACCAACCATCATACATGATCGTGCCATCAGCAGCTAGTCTGTCTATTTTGGAGACTCAAGATTGAGGTCAGCATCCTCGTGAAGGTCACATTAGCTTCATGATTACACCAAATACTACGGACGCTGATCATGGCAAACACCGATAACATCATACAATCAACATTCGGGGTAAATACGTGGCGCCACTTGTTGTATATAGATCTATATATACGCAGAATCGGACGGATACAACGTTGGATCAATGATGTCGGATACAATAGATGGACCCATGCATGCTTGGCTAGGTATTCGTTGGCTGTTGCGTGGTTCTTGGCCAGGAATGCCAGCAGGTTCAATCAAATAGTTCCTGCCTCTCATGAATCACGAATGAAAAGTTGATTGAGAGCCCGAATGTTATGGTGTAATATAACCGGCATGCAGGGAAATACATTCTTCGGCCCAAATGGAAAGGTCCTGTCCGAAATGTAAAGGTATCGATTTAACTGGGGTCTTTTTTCTTGGCACTGCTGTCATTTGATGATATTCATATCATTCATTCTCATGTTGTGGTATTCATCGTTCATTCTTTTTATACTGTCCGACTTCTGCTCATGAAGTTCTACTGGCGTAGAAAAAAATTGAGTAGAATAATTCTTCATTCCTCTATTTGTTTCGATTAGGCATGAGGGTCGCATGACTGAGCGTTTTCATGTCTAGCATCACATGGCCTTATGCGTTGATGTTTTCAATACAGTAAATGTTACGTTTCAACAAGAGGAAAACTACCAAGGCATATCAAATGCCTTAAGTATTATAGAAGAAGATAGTGATTTTAAATTTACCGTGCAACTAAAACGTTTTGATTACTGGTATCACTTAAAGTTATTAGTTATTATCATAATGCTATTTCAATTGAAAATTATTTAATCACTATACTGATACACTTTTACCCATTTAGTCTCTACCTTCAAAGATAGAGACTAAAATGATTAATGAGCGATATTTCAGGCCTGCTGGTGCAATAGTTCATGCGCACCAGAAGGCCTGAAATGTTGCTCATCAATCCATACAGTGATTTCTCTCTCATTAGATAACTTTTGGATTCATTGTTCATCTTTCTGACAGGTTCATTGTAAATGGGATCATCCCTAACATGTTTATTTTACAACAATCTAATTTTGCATTTTAATTTCTAGACAAGGTAATCACCGTAATGGCCACCGCCCTCTTTTTTTCTCTCAGAGGAATTACTCAACCGTATACACGACTCAATTGATTGAGTTCTTTTGTCTGCTATTTCTCGTCGATATCAGGCATGTTATGTCATCCAACAGCTTTATCATTTTTCTTATTCAACACGCATAATATCGCTACTTTTTAATTTGATAATTTACATAAACTTCATGATTATAATAAATGCAAAAGATATAGTTATTGTAAACGTGTAAATAAACGTTGATGTGGATGAATATTGTGATAAGACGAGAAACATATAAATCATGACAGACAAGCCTAATGTTCTTGTCAGGATAAATAAAGAGTTGAGAATAAGATAAATGGCTTTATCATTTCATTTCAGTGTAGTGCCCACAAGTCCCTTTATTGGACAAATGTAATATCAGCAGTAAATCATGCAACACAAAGTGTGTGTTTCGACTAGTCTAAACCTTATCTATCACATCTGATGTACTATTGTGAGTCATATGGTGGAACGTCCCCGCTTTGAGGACAGTTTAATCAGAGTGTAACAAGGTATACACACTCTAGGTCCAAACCCTCAGATCAGCTATGAATGGTATGTCAGCCTACTTCGCTAATCTGTTTCCTGACCTATCACTCGGCGTTTTAATGGGAATATAATGACATTTTGCGGTCTTAATGGAATTATAATGGCACTTTGTGGTTTGAGGCGAGAGGCTTTCCCTTCGTTTGAAGGGGCTCTCTCACCTTTGGGCCTAGATCGTACATACTAAAAGACCTACTTGAGCACCATCCAAAAATTCATGAAACACTTTATCTCCGCGTTCAGCCTAATTTCCGAATGATTCTAAAGGTATTAGAGTAGATGTATAGATTTTTAACAAAGATTAATTCATTATGATATTAAGTTAGCAGAAGATCCCCATGAACATGATGTGAATAGAAATGTAGAGCCTTTTGCATATCTATACATTCTCCGGCAAACTTTTAAAGTGTCTAATAAGTCACAACTCCCCATATAGCGATGTCTATTCATATAGCATCCATTAATCACGCCAAGTTCTTTGATGTTTGTAAGGAAGAGTTTGTTATGAGGAGAACACTGGATAATGTTATTCTAGTTTCTCACATGTAGCAATACACGTTTTAAGAAAGAATATTTAGCAGCTCCCTGGTCTTTGCTACAAAACGTGATTAAGTTATTTGTTCCAGCTTGAGGAAACTGGATGCGCAAAATACTCTATTCCACAGTTACACAGGCAGTGGGGAAGCATTCAGTCAGACATTGTCTCAGGAATCTAACACTGCATTCTTAAAGGTAGTAATTGCTATCGGTGGAAACTAAGGAAAACTTTTCTTTCTTCTCTTTTCTTTCTTCCCATTTCACCAGCTTCTTGTGTGAGTTTTACATAAGAACTTTGGACTACTTCATTTACTTCCATACATTTTTCACGCCATACACGAATTTGTCCTTGAATTCCGACTGTATCACTTAATAGTAATTTGCGCGGTTCACTGATAATTGTTTTTATTACTAGAATATGTAATACAGTATTTATATAGTATGAGGATTGAGTTGTGGTGATGTAAAAAGTTAATTTTCAACCTCAGTAATAGCTGTTGTAATGCTTTCGCTGAATAAACATATCTTTGGTTTTCTCATTGTACCTCTCAACTTGATCTTGTTTGATTCCTTCACTGGTACTTTTGCTCTTAAATATAAATGAACTAAAATCTAAGGACGGCAAATGACAATCCGATAGTGCAGTGATAAGATAGATTGATATTTATGCAGGTGCGCAAACTGCGTATAAAAACCTTAACGGAGGCAGATATCTGAAATATGATGATCAATTTCATTTGTGGAAAATTTCAAAGACTTTTGCCATTACTCTGCATGGCATTGGTCATGGTGTAAATGTATTCATATCATATATGATATTGGTAGCAATAATGATAACTAAATATCACTAATCAATGTATGTATACTGACCCCTATATTCGTGACAATACAGTTGTAATCGTTTGTAATTCCACCAATATATCTCTGGATGTTTTTTATATTACTTCCACTGGGAAATCGAAACCCATTGGTTCACGTAGACGCACGTGTTGTCTGATTTCTCATGTCTCCCTCTTGCCTTTTTCCCATGGGAACCTGGATGTTTACCCAGCCATTACACAGATCCCAGCTAAGCACACGTTGATACCGAAGGACGTGTGCATCAAGCACTGACAATTCTTAAAGTGAAGGATCATCGGAGTGAATATAATAATGGTGATTGTTTATTGTAAGTAGTTGTACATCGGGGATAATTCCCAGGTCTTCCAGCACGTGCCCAGGTATAAGAGTACAATCAGATTAGGATTTAGATTAATTTTACAGTCTAGGCTCAAAGTTGTGAGGGTCCCTCCAAACTGCGGGAAACTATCTCACTCCAAAATGCAAAATGCCATTAAAACCTCATTAGGACGCCTACTCCGGGGCCAGGAAAGGCATTAGCGCAGTAGACATCCTATCACTGACATACCATTTTTATCTGATCTGACAGGCTGTGAGCGTAGACTGTTTAGACCTATTATAGATAATGTATATTATATAATTATATTATATATGAGTGTATACATGTTAGTGTGTTGGTGTGTATAAAGCATGTACAAATATAGTGGTTGATCTAGCAATGTAGAATAATAATATATAAACTAGAATAGGAAGCACGATGAGCTAGCATTAAGCTAGCAATTCAACCTAGATTTGTATTTGTAGGAGTTGTAATCAGTAATATAATGCCTTGGCCTGATCAATACAACAATGAAAGTAGATGTTTAAACGGATGGGAGAAACACTTTGTATATTGATTGTAACCTGTTCGAATATGGAGCATTGGTGTTTGACTTGATCGATACCCTGGTGAAGGAAGATTGTGTTTATGTGAGTGTGAAGAATATACTGTGTTTATTGATTGTAACCTGCTGGAACTTGGATTAATGTTGTCTCCAAAGACATAAAGAGAACCTACTTGGCATCACTGATTGAAATTATTTTTAATCAAACAGCTTTATAGGCCAGCTAGCGGTCCATGAACCACTAAGAATCGGCTGAAGATAGAAGTGTGAGCCATGCAGTTTTCCATAGAAACCAATAAACGTTCTGGCCTCTGTAGGTCTCTCATTAAATAATGAGAGACGTACAGCATTGCCGGGAAAAGGGGAAGCTGAGGTGATTAGTTAAGGGACAATGAGAAATACCTGAGAGCCTATAATAGTATCTAGGATCATTGTAAAACAGGGGAAGCGGTATGTAAAAGGCCATGCACAGAAAGGGATGTTCGTATTTTAGATTTGTGTTACAACGCTGATCTAATCTGGAAACATATGCCATAGTACAATTGTACCACCGTCTATGGACTTATGGACTGTCTATGCATATTTATGCATGTATACTTATATCACTTTACGTTCTCATCCATTTCCATTATGTGTGAACAGGCGCTTTCGTTTTTATATGGAGACATGATATCCCCATTAGTAAGCAGGCTAAGTAAATGCCACGTCCCTACCCTTTGGGTTTAGACGCGCCTGTGGTCGGCAGAAAGCCAAAGGTAGTTAATGCATAAATTCATCTTTGCACGGTCAGCAAATAAGTAATGTGTGCCTTTTGCTTACTGCAGGTCTGCCTCCTAGCCTATATATGCGTGGTCCACCGACTGGTTTTTACTTTACTCTCTGATCGGTTTGTAGTGAAAAAATGATAGAATTTGGACGGTTCCTACTACAGGAACAGTTCACTGCATCCTTCAGTCTGACTTTTTAATCCATTTTTCACCAGTAAACTTTATGAAGATATAACACGTAGGGGTAAAACCGATTAGTGGAAACCACCCTTAATAAGTTGTTAGATTATGTGTCCAATGAGAGTGCATGTGCGATCGTCTTATATTGATATTGAATTACTGCGGAATGCCATTGGTCGGTGAATTGCACTGTTAGAAAGCAATTCATGTCAAGGTTTTATACTTATGCACATGTATACTTTAGTGTGATATTATTTAAATTATATTATATACATACAATATTATATATATTCTTTCGATTCTCGCAAAATGGTTAATTTTAACACTAGCCATAGACTGAATATTTTCAGGGTTTTTTATTTGTTTATTTTGGCAGTAGTACATATTTCATGATCAGTCCTATCCAGACACCCACATTCCTCGATTCCACATCCAGCGATAAGCTTAACCGCAAGGCTAAGACTAAGGCTAAAGTGTTAATGACCCCCTGAGACTCAGGGGTCCAAATCTGCCTTCTGAAGCTGACTGTGATGTCGCCGCGAGACGTTTTTCCCACCACTTGCCTTAGGAAATATACAATTCATACATTTCCACATACAATTTATTAGTCATTTAAATATGTCTTGAGGTCTAGTTCTTCCATTTTGCTGGTACTACCATCTAGTATATAGTAGTATATACACGCTGCGGAGTCCTTTATAGTCCTTCTGTTGCACCTACATTATTACTTCAATTTCCCCAAAATAGAAATAAACGGGATACATGTATTACGAAATACAAAAATATAAAACATATATCATCTCACTTCCCACCCAGTGCACGCCGACCTGGTTACCAAAGGCCAGGCGATGTTTATAACTGCCTATGGTTATAAGCATGTAAAAGAACCATTGCTTATATTGGAAAAGAGCAGGTTGTCGCACCCCGTTATCGTGTTTCCTCTCTCGCCCTGATAGGACCAATTATTTACGAAAGTATGGTGTCAAGACAGGGTGTAAAGCAACCGATCCCCCCCCCCCCCCCCCACCACAACATATAAATTGCTATAAATTCATAAAACATAGATCATTTAATGTCAAAGAACCAGCTTAGGGTTTTAAACAGTACTGAAGGCGGGATTGCTGTAGGAAACCAATACTCTTTCTTTTCGTCTCTTTTACTGAAGCCCTAACAATCGGCAACTTTCTATTTTGCCTACGGGTGCTGGCATATCTGCGTAAAGGCACTTGCTAAAAGGCCCTGTGAGGCTTCATCGCTAGCTGATACAAGCGAACAAATTGAAGTGATAGCAGCTTATCCCTGCCTGACAACATAATCCATCTGTTTCGTTTATTTAAGCCAATATCGGTAAGCTGCTGTCCTTCTAGGAATCCATTAATGTGGGCTACAATATCGAGGAGAGTGATCTGGCCTCAATGGAAGCCCTAGAACAGCGATCAATGGGGATTGATCCTTGTCTTGGTATGCTTCTCTGCCGTGACCCCAACCCCTTATGAACCCTGTCTTCGTCAAAAGCCCTTCCATATGTAGACTCATCTAAAGCGTCAGATACTCATAGGAGAGTTGTGAACCTCCACACATGCCACCTTCTAAATGATGTATGTCGGCTGCCATGCCTTGGGGTGTGACAAGACAGTATGAGGGAATATGGATCCCAAGGTTTGCAGCAAACAAGAAGAGAATGAAGGAGCAGGTCCCTTCCTGGCACATGCAACCGTTTGATCTCGGCCGGTCATCGTCATGGAGCCCGACATTCATATGGCTTCTGAAAACGGTGGTGTGTTATACCAATAAGATTCAAATCATGACTGAGAAATCAATCTATGTTGCTCATCCTTCTCTTCTCTAGAAGTAACAGGAGTTTGTCGGTGAATGAAAGGTGGTGTACTTGCACCACAGCAGACAGACCTCTATGGCTGACACACTGTTACCGATTCTCGCAGATTGATTTGCTGCTGGGACCGAGAAACAGTTGGTGTAAAGAACATCACGCAATGTACACATTGGAAAACATGATCGAAGAAGTACATGGCAATGACAGCATTTCACCCAAGAACAATATCTCCAATCGAAAGAGTCAAATGAGGCCCATCATGTTAGACTTTACTTAATAACAACTAAGGACACTTTTAGCAACGTGCGTGCTGATTCCATTTGAACAATGTATGACTATCTCTTCAATCGATCGAAACCGATAGAGCCAGTTGTAACATCGCATCACCAATGAGACGAATTCATCGGGTTTTCTCATCATTTTCTCATATATATAGGCTCACAAAATACTCTCTTACCGGGTGTTGTTTTCTTTTTGCCATCTCCTATAATGGTTATGAAAATCAATTCCCTGCCTTTCTATTAGCGCCTATGTGAGACTTGCGCATGAGGATGGAATCATATGGCTGCCGTTGAGTCGAGTTGTCAATTAAATGCTTTCATAAGCAATAACTCACGAGGGAATGGCACTGATTGGAGGCACAGAAGGGGAGATTGACTGAACGATGCCTATAGAAGTATTGTCCCTCTTGAGACTAGGGAATGAATAGGGTGGAAGTACTATACAATGTATATGTATACAGACTTCCATCGGATAATGACTAAACAAGATGAGATACTCCAATACGGACTATAGTCTCTTTTGGACTGGCATTTATGACAAAGAGCCTAAAAGGCGTACACCTACACTAAAAGGAGTGCTGTGCTTTTCAATGCTCTGTGCATGGTTCTATGTTCCTAGACAATTCATGTACTAAAACTAAAGGTAAAATAGGTATATAGAGATAACCGCCTGTCTTATTCCCAACTTTTTATATACTACATTCACAGTTAGGATAATTGCTCTCAGTCACACTTGATTCTTTTTTCTCAAGGAATTACAAACCGTCAAGTCAATTTTATACATCTCATCCAATTCCCTCGCTGTATTTCCTTTTATCTTCAGTGGGAAGTAGCCTTGTTAACACTAAGGTGTACTTGAAACATAAATAGATGTCAAATCGTCGGAGTAACAGAACATGCATGAAACACATGCATTGACCTTTTTCCTCATTCCTACCTTTTCTTATCATGATTTAGGAGGGACAGAAAACTAACTGGATTTTGCTGGATTAATCCTGCGCAAGAATTCAGTCTACCAACATTGTTGTGTGACGTGAGGTAAATACAAGAGGGCCAGGTGGGGAAATTCCCACCTGCCTTGACCGCAGAAACATCCTAAAACACAAGCTTAGTTGCCGGCACGATATCATAACATCCAGTATTCTTTATTGTTCGGGTGGATGCAATTTGGAAAAAGATATTATGATTTGGGTAGATAAGAATATATCAAGTAAAGTGTCATTAACTGAAAGGGGACAAAACTATAAGAATTATTGTTATTCGAAACCGATATAAATTGTTGGTCCTATTTCCCAGATTAAAATCTGGTTACATGTTCATATATTTTCTCATCAGCGTCAGGATTGTTTGTGGTTTATCAATATCCATGTCTATTTTGACAAGTCAAGGGATGAAAACCTTCATCCTTGTATTTCGTATGGCGAATAGAATACCCCAAAGGGTTAAAAAAAATATATATATGACGACGTGACCTAAGGGAATTGATCAGGATTTCTAATGCATTGCGACTGATGGCAGCTCGTTTCATTAACATTCAAATGCGCGAGTCTCATATGTAGATTCCTACAACGGACCATTCACGCAGCCTTAGGGATTATTCTGACTACAAAATTATACCATTCTTTCATTCCCCTGCCGATCGCTCTTCTCCTCCTTCGATGTCAGTCCCACAATGTATCGAATTGGCGCCCGAAAACGATGAATAGGGTTAACTGAGTGGGCGATATGTTCAGAAAGAAAAGGGGGTGATAGCTACAACGTACCTGAAATGAATATGGAATATCAGAAGAAGATCGGTATCGGTAAACTGTATATATGTACTTATAAATCTAAATGTTTTAGTGAACCAGTGACAACCCTCATTGCCCCCCCCCCCCGATCGCCACCCCCAGAGACTACATTATACTTCTCTGGCCTCTCCCCCCCCCCCCACACACACACTTCTAGCATACTATAATATTATTATGTATAAACGTAAGTTAGTAAAAGACTCTGTCCCCTTTTTCCCCTTTCTCTTCCACCCCACCCCCCTCGTCAACTGGTAAAAAAACCCTCTATATAAAGTAGAGAAAAGAGAGTAGAAAAGCACGTCGTACTATATTGCGACGAATGACTTGTGTACATTCATTTACTCCATGTAATATTTGTATTAGAAAGAAAGAGTTGACTCACCCATCTCACCTCGACGAATGAGGATTGTATATAAAATAGACAGGTACCATCACTCTTCATACCATTATTTCGAACATCATTATCTCAATCAATCTCATCTTTTCTCATATAATCATCTATGTTTCTTGTTCTTTATTCTATATATATGTGATCGTAATTTGGCTTAAAAATTGGAATTGAATACAGCACAGGTATGATAGATATAATGGCGGATATTGTGTAATATAAGAAATGGTTAATTACCTCGATGTAATAGAAAGAGTAGCAGGGCGCTACGAAAATCACCCCTGGGGTGAGCGTGTTTAAATTGTAACTAAAGCCTGAATAAAATTATGTTCCAAAAAAAAAGAAGAGAACTATATATAATATGTAAGACTTCCTGGCCCAGAATCAAAATTCCTGTACTACTTACAGGAAAGAGCCTTTTCAGGGGATCTCGATAGCAGGCTTTGGGTCAAAATCCTGCGTATACTATAATTATATATAATATTCTTGAAGGAGAGAAATGATCGTGTTATACTAGGTGTGCCGGGTAGTTTAATTGATGTTTCCTTATTGGGATGGAAGTAAAACCCTGTGTTCTAGGTTTTTATGTTTTATTCACAAGCTTTCGCCCGAACATTGGGCTTCATCAGGTGATGAATATAATATTGTTTGGTATTGCGTCGATTCAAAACATATGTTAGTTTATATTGAACTGTACTTCGAACGTCATTTTTGTCTCAAATTAGGTTTATTTGAGAGCATAGTTGAAGGCGGACTGTACATTTTCTGAATCTTTTACAGTCTCTCAGCACCTGCTTCTGTAAAACACTCCATTACAAAGGTCATCATAGTCCCATGAGCACACCTAGATTGTACCATGGGTTTATATCCGCGAGCGGGCAAAAAGTGAGCTATTTGCGTGATCAAAGGCCATGCTTATTTCTCTGCCTCCAAGTGAAAACAATTAGAAGATCGCTGGAGGCAATATGCTCCATACTTCTGGAATATGGAAACTATGCCATTATGGTATTTAACCAAGAAAGGAGAGGCATATCACTGGATGGAAATGGTCGTACGAATACTTCTTATAATAATAGATTTGTATTTCCATATCTAATTTACAATATAACAAAATGTGTATATATATGAAATAATGGAAAAAGGAATACTCTCCGTGAGTGTCACAGGTGTTCCGAGTATCCTTGAAATTTTGATTATTTAGCAAGTAAAGCAACAGTAAAAATATAGTAAAGTAATTAAGTACAAATAAGTAGAATGGGTACATTAGTATATACATGATATGGGTGACTCGGGTGGCTGAGGATCGATATAGGAGAGCAAAATTGACCAAATCTACAATGGTAGAGCCACGAGTCTGCATGTGGAACAACTCCCACTAACTTTAACAGTTTAAGGTATTTGGTGAGCCTGGTTTATACAAATACCAACTTCTGTTTTTAGGTATTGGTCAATGAAGGTTATGTACATACGATGTTGCGTATTTGTATAATCACACATGTAGGTCTCTTTCTATACTTCCAATTCAAAAAGATGTACCCGATTTATGAAATAAACATTATCAAATTAAATCAAATTGGGCTATGGTAATGTGGGTACCGAAATGAGTTCTGCGATTTTTATTATATACTAGCAAAGTACCCGTCCTCCGGACGGTCACCCTTTTCCTCTCACTGTCTCTCTCCTCCTCTCTCACTGCCTCTCCTCCTTTTCTCCCCCTGCCTCTCCCCTCTCTCTCTCTCTCTCCCTGTCCCTACCCGCCTTCTCCTCTCCCCTGCCCTATTCGCTCTCCCCCTCTTCTCGCTCTTTCCTCTTGTCCCTCACCCTATCCGATTTCCCCCTCCCTGTCCCTCTGCTTCTTTCATTCTCTCCTTCCCTCTGCTGCCTTTTCCCTCCCTCTCCCTCCCTCCCTCTCTGTCTCCTCCCTCTTTCCTCTCCCCCATCCTCTCCCTCCCGTATTTCTCTCTCCCTCCCCATCTTCTCTCTATCCTATTCTCCCTCTCCCTATCTGATTTCTCCCTCCCTCTCCCTCTACTTCTTCACTCTCCCCCTTCCCTTCTGATCTCTCTCCCCTCACCTCTCTCTCTCTTTTTTCTTTCTCTACCCCAGTCTGATCTCACTCCCTCTCTCTCCCATTGCTATAGTATAGGGACTCTCAGAGGACACATTGCTAGGGAATCCTGCATTGCCGTGGATGGTGGGACATAAGGGCTTCCCCAACTTTCCCTGGCTAATAGTTGTATAGATCACAACTAAAATATTAAAAAGGGCTTCAAAATCACATTTTCACCCCAGATACCTTCACAAACCACATGCGTTGTCCTCCGGAGAAGGTCAACGGAACTGTACTGAGCAGAAAAACGGTTGCTAACATAACAGATTCTAAGAACATGTGAGACAAAGAAACCCCTCTATGTGTATATTATACAGATATACATACACGGTTGGTATGAAACAGCGTATCTCGAAAACTTTAAAATAAGTACTCCTTTTTAGATTATCATTTATGAAGTGCCACATCAATAACAACTGGGAAAAAGCGTACATTATTTGGTAAATGACTTTCAGATGGGTAGGAAAAGAACGGACCAAATAGTAGGAAAATCTGTCATTTTTTATCGATGAGTCTCATGAGGTTAAATCGGCCCAAAACAAAAGATTCCCTCAAGACATTGTCCGATTGTTTTAGCTACAGCCCTTCACAAAAGTCCACATTAATGTTTCGGAGAGCCGCACACATCTTTTATTGCGATGGCTTCACTATCGCTCACTGGCGGCCGTTTTCTCTCATCCGATTCAACTTCAAATTTTATACAGAACATATAATAGCAGCATGATATTGATGACCAGGATCTTCCCTCTGGAAAGATCCACATGATAGACCTAGATATTATTAGAACATTCTAATAATATTATATACTTCACATGTACCCATGTTCATTATTTCTCACTCTATTACACTCAGTCACCTACAATAAACCACAGAATCATCATCTACAACTTCTCAATTCTTCATACCTATCACTATAGTCCATATTTAATATGAATAAATTTTGTAAGAATAAATAGTATTACGGTAATAGCTGAGAATGCAGCTTTGGTCAGCGTTAACTTAGCTGTTACATACGCTATATTAGGAGTGATCTCTCCCTGTCTCTACCCGCCTCCTCCTCTCCCCTGCCCTTCAGGGCAGCACGAAGCGTCGGGTGAGAGAGAACTTTAATCATTATCTTTTTAAACCAGTTTGTGTGGAGAAGAACAATTATTTTTTTAATACATCTCCTGAATAAAAACTCAAAACTTTCCTTGTGTCAGTTGCGGTTCTGTGTACATTTTTTTGTGCTGCCTGACTCAAACAGTCTCGAGAATTTCATGAATTAATTACATAGAAATCAATACCGGCTCCGTCGACGTTTTTCATTAAAGTTACGTACACTTCTCACTGAAATGTCCCTTGTTTCACGAGTAACGGAATTTCTACTCAATCTTCTTGTGCCTGTTACATCTTAACCTTCCTAACTAATTCCTGGTGATATCAAAAGTATGTAATCCCTAATATATATGATATTTGTTCAAAATAGTGAGCAAATTCATTTCGATGTACACATCAAAATACAAATCTGACAGTTAGTTTGACATCTGGAGTTATGCAACCCCAGGTCGTGATTAGGATAGCTTTAATTAGCCTTTTTGTTAAAGACTTTTTAGGTGGTGTAGTTCTAAGTAAGGGGGTGGGGTGAGGGTGGTAAATCGGAAACACCTATATTGGGTGGAACCAACCATGTATATTTTCGCCCACAGGGAGCGTCCAAATAACCTTAACGGCGCCACGAGAAGCCGTAGGCTTCGAGTGAAATCCCTGGCCGAAAAAAACGAGTGGGCAACGTGTACAGTAAGTCAGAAACTAACCGAGTTACATCCTATTTTTATACCACGATCTCATATTGTACAATAAATGAATAAACAAACAATTTATTTACCTCGCTTCACTTGAATGATCCGCCATATTGGTTTTTTGATATCAAAGTGCTAGACAAGGGTACTACTGATTGGCTAATATACGACGAAACGTACAGCATATGACGTCACAAATGGGCGTGACGTCATGAGCGAGCGAAACGTCAGCCAATGAGGACGCTTCTTACATTTAGGCTAAAAAAGGGTAATATTTTCACGCGTGGATCCAATCAACAAAACACAATAGCAGGTATCCACTCATTTGCAGCGTGTACAACCCCCGATCGTGGTATAATAATGGCTTATTATCGCTCACCCGTTTTTTTTCTCGGCCGATTCGACTTCAAATTCTTGTATCCATAATTATATAGACTTTAAGTCAAAATATGAGTTAATCTGGTTAGATTTATTTTTGTTTTAATAGCTGAGAATGCAGCTTTAGGATTTAGTACACGGGCGGAGCTTTTCCCTAACAAGTTAAGTGATGGATGGCACATCGCTGGATTATTTTTAACAAGAGCATTGGCTGGATATTGATGACGCTTGTGAACACGAAGCTGCACTGCGGAAGGTTTAGACATATTGACGGGAGGTCCTGTTTCCTTTATGACCCACAGACGAACACTAAGTAAATTTCTCCGGAGACACAGATTGAGTGCAAACGTTAGCGAATCATTGAACAAAGGGACAGCTTTGGGCTGTAAAATGTTATTGTACATTGGCTGTAGATGTTTGTTTATCAGATTTGACTGAGATGTAGGCCCTACCGTAATTCCTGTAAATATTTATTGGAATAAAAATTTAAAATATAATTTAATATAAATTACTAAAATTATGAGAATACATAAATTTGGTTAAATGTGATTTTAAAAAGAATAAATGGAGCTGTTTGTTGACGGGATGTGGGTGGGTGAGTGGTTGAAGCAGTGGTCAGCGGTGTTCAGCAGCAAGGTGAGTGTTTTATATTCAGGCTAGGAAAAGCTAGGATGGAAGTATAGGTGTAGAGGATTGAGAGTGGTGGGTCTAAGGCCTTGACTCTCTACACATTATCACTAAATGATTTTAATAACAATTTCTGAGTCCTATCAAATCAAAAGGGATAAATTAATGAAAGTTTTAAATCCTCGATGCCTTTGTTCTCATATACTACTATGGGAAAGTATTGAATTAAAAGACAATAAAACCAACCAAAAAAGTTTATATTATAAGTATTTTTTGAAATCCAAGAAGTATATTATGTAGACCCCGAGGAGCAAAAAACCCTGGCTTAATGTTCAACTGCCTGTGTATTATCAGAGAGCAAAGATATTTTCTTTATCACATGACTTAGACTGAGACCTACGAGCTTTCAGACAAAATAATCCCTACAATGCAGTGGTACTCGAGTAGGAAGGAGCGCCTTCATATATCTGGCATTAGTTCCTTTTTCATTGGCATTCTTCCTCGGGCAAGGATTCATAAATAACCCATGCTAGTTCACCGCCATTGAGACGTTCTCACAACTTTCAATTGTCTTGGTAAAGCTACTTCCAGGTACAGAGTCTGAAGATAACACAGCTGAGAGATCAGGCGAGCCTATCATTCCATTTGCCACGGTTCCCTCTAATCATGGGTCCATAGTGCAATCACTGTTTCCATTCTCCTCCTGCCCAGCTTATTCTCTCTCCTGGAGAGCTTGGCTTTCTTTCAAAGGGCCATTTGAGCAAGCCAGCTTTAGATAGAGAAGAAAGTTGTTATTAGGCCTTGGCACGTTCTTCCAGCCACCGACGTCTACATCATCCGTATAGACCAAGAAGAAGATTCTATCAGTAGGGGTAATGTGTTGGTGGACATGGGCGGGCTCAAGGCTTATTTATTCCTGCAGGTCTTATAGTCTAATTCTTGCCCGTACCAGCCAGGCGATGAGAGTTGAAACCAGAATATTGGTACTTATGCGTGAGAAGAAGTGAGGATGTAATATAGTCATCTTTCTATTGAGTCAGAGTCAGTATAGGTTTTTGTAATAAATAATAATTAATAGATTATCAATAATATGTATTATTGTTGTTATTGGGGAAGATTAATTTGTGAGGAATTCTAAGATTCCTAAGATTAAAATGTTATTGAACATATATATATATGATCACCAAATGAACAAAAGTGAAGTATTTTCACTATTAGTAATTAATTATTATGGCTAATTATGTAAACTGGAGGCGACGCATGAAATCTTCTGGTGCGTGTTAGATTGCTAGTCAATAGAGGGAGGTATATTGTATAAGTGGTCAATGATGCCCTCTGACGCTATTGGGCGCCATGAACATGCAATTACTGACAATACTTTTCACTTTATAAAATTGAGATTTTTCCTGGATCACCGTGCCTCCTTCCCTTACACACACCTTTAAAAATCCCGGATCCGACCCTGGTAACTCCTGGGTTCTCTTTGGAGATCCTGGAGCCACCCTTGATGCTAGGGTCGGAGAACTTGAGACAACTTCTTAATTGACGTATGGCCATTTTTCACATCAACAATATTCGATCATAAGGCCAGTGTATGAATCATGGTAATGGGACATCATTCCTCATTTGATCATTGAATATGCGTTAATATTCAAACAACATTAGATTTTGGGTTTACAGTCTAGGCTGACAGCCGCTCAGATCAGATAAGAATGATATTCAGTTATTGGACGCCTACTGCGCTAATGGCTTTACATTAGATTACACCGGCTCTAATAATAGTAATAATAATATTGTTTTATTTGCAATGACCAGTTGATACAAAAATCGGCGTATCTCTGGTTTGGACTCTGGTCCTAAACTTTATATTGAGTATATATCTAAACAAAAGATGTCTCCACATGCCAAATGTAAAAGCCACTGTCCAAACAATCATCCTGCAAGACACAGTTAACGGGGAAAGAAGAAAGGAAGACAATAGAAAAATATTAGAGGATAACTTCAATGGGCAGGTCTGGCTTTTGCAGGCTCACAAACAGCCACAAGGGACTGACCAAGATGTAGGAGCAGGATGGTCATTGGTGCCCCTACGACCTCATACGCTTCGGGACAGATGATGGCAGATGATGATGGCATATGATGCCCAAATGATATTCATTAAATCAATCTAGTATGGCAATGTGCATTTTTTCCATGTGGTAATGACCCTGACTAATAGAATACAGTTAGAATTCAGAGCAGGCAAGACCTTTGCACATCTGTAAACAATCGCATGTAATATATCCTTGTCAAGAGGGTTTGTGTACATACGCATGCATCGTATTGTATAATATATCACTAAAATTATCATAAACACAGAGTAAATTGCTTCATTACCCGTGGGTGTATACATATGGCGGCGTGATGGTGCAAGTTTTGGCACGATACAGACAAGAAACACCTATGAACCGAGTTTCAATACAGATACCTCGGGAGGATCGGTCGCTTATATACCTAATGCAAAGTTGACCTCGGGAGAAGGGAGTCAAATAAATATTTGCCCTATTATTGACAGTCTGGTTCAAGGGTAATCATTAGATGGATCCATGTGTATGCCAGTGTATATTGGGGCAACCGGGTATGCGTAATATTCAGAATCCCGATAAGTGGCCAAGCCCAGCCCAAACCAACGAGGTCAGTGTCAATGATCCAGGCTCCGTGGCACGATATTGTCCCTATAGAGTGTAACATACCAGGCCACTGAAAGCCATTTTATGAGTGGGAAGAGGGCAGAATGAATGGGAAATGAGCATTTTAGGTTATCGCAATGTTTAGAGGAGGAACATCTAACTATATATGCATACATGTGGGTCAGGGCATCAGCAATTGCACAATTGGTATCTCTACACATTTAATTTAGCGAATTCTACTAAATTAGACTCAATAATGATTAATAGTAGGGTATATCTGAGTATATTTGGTATTGTGCTTATTAAACAAACTGTGAGGTTACTTCTATTTTAAATTTAGGGTTATTTCAGACTATTGGTAAAGGTGAATTGTACATTTTCGGACGTCCTTGCCCATCATGTGTGAGCGCAGGAGATGGAGACGGGGTGACCGACCATTTTCGATCACCCACCAACATATCCTTATAATTGGCTGACATAATATTCATAGCAAAATGATCTATACCACCAAGTGGGCTGTAAACTATTGATCCGATATGAGCTTAGCAGCAAAATTAAGGTAGGTGGGCCCACAGCGTTTACACCGCTATATAGCCGGCAATAATTAAAGCAAGGGCTCCATCTAGAAAGCTGGCAATGCATTGTTAATAAACACCAAAGCTTCTCGGAATGTATGCCTTCAAACCTGATGGTTCCGTATATAGATGTATAAGGGTGAACTTCAGCTAACATCATTGCAATCATATTCTGTAGAAGCAATGTTTTTACAGGTGAGTGAGATTGGTTGCTTTACGCCCTTATCAACACTTTGAAGTGTTATATCAAGGGCGGGAGAGCTGAGAGGGAGGCAGTTTATGATCATACCCAGGAAATTGAGATAGAGAAGAAGGGAGAGAGAGACAGAGAAAAGAGACAGGAAGGCACTTTATTTTTTTTTAAGGTCTTACCCAGGACCATCAATGTGTTTACATATACACACCTCCGAATATATAGTACATACTCTTTGTAGATACACAATCATGTAGTTGTGTTTAGAGTAAATATTAATATAATTGGTGCAGTGAGCCCCCATTTTGTTTCGGCTGAGGTCGATAGACAGCCAACCTCGTGTTTACTGCATTGGTAATTGTGTGCTAAACAGCCAAGAAAGCAACAAGTCAAAAAAATCTGTAACATAAAGACGGCCACATGGACGCTATAGTTCACCAGCATCCACATGTTGAGTAATGTTATTATTATTATTATCATTGCTACTGTTGTTATTTTTATTAATTTTGGAAGGACCAAAAACAACCAGACAGTGGCTGTTGTATACATTTGGGGTTTTGTTTTACTGGTCCGACGTTATCAAAGCTTATATGTTTGTTTGAGCCAGGGTAGCGCTACATACACGTTTATATAATATTCCATCAACATACTGATTATATTGATTCGTTTATGATCAATATAGCTCGAGAAAATATTCTATACCAGATAGTCTACGGTAGGTCAATAATATGCCGTATCACTGCTGTAGTATTGCAACCATATCATATCACCGGTGATATTTAGAGATATAATTATGAGCGTCAGACAAACAATACAGACAATTAATCCGAAGTTATAGTCATTTATAGTATAGTTACGGGTTAGAGGGAGGTAATTATGAACCACACTAAACGTTATATCATATCAAATAGTTGATAAACGACATTATTAACTCCAAATAGATTTCTACTAAGGGTTATATATATATGGATTATGAACCTAGGATAGATTACTCACTCTTTTATAGAAGGGTAAAAACGAAAAGACGGCAACCGGAAGTGACGTATATAGACTGCAATTTCCCTGCCACATACGTTACAACATGTAACAGCAAAAAAAGACCCCAGTGTTAAGACACTGGCCGGCATACACACACACAATATCTTTATGAAGCAAGTTAGTTCAGAATTCCAACCAACACTTAAATGTCCTTATAATGTATTTCGCTTCGTTTGTTTGGCGTTGCGTGAATTGTAAATTGACCAAACGTAGTATAGGCACGATGGGGAGACCAATCATGATTCGGTAATTAGGGCGGTGCTGCAATAGTGCAGTACGTCCTCTCCATAGAAATGCTGTGGCGAAGCCATTAGCTTAAAACCAATGGTGGATGATTGATACTCCAAGTGAAGATGTTTTTCCTTTTTCGAGACCGCCATTTGATAACTACGCACCAGTAGATATATTTTATGAAGATTTCTTTCCCCTCTCTCTCTCCCTCCTCATTATCATCAAGTGATTACAATGAAACTCTAAAGAGACTATAAAAGCGTGGCGAAAAGAAATCCTGGAACCCTGAGGGTGGGTGTGCTTAAAATTCGATTACCGTAATTATGATTTCAGGTAGTTCAGTTATGCATTCTTGACATGATATAGTTAATTTATGAAGGACGCTGAAGTCGAAAATTTGGATTTAGAAAAAAATATTCAGCAATATCATTCTATATATATATATGAATCACTATATTCAGACAAAAGGCCTACTGTTTTCAAACCAAGTCAAGTCTCAAGTCTACTAGTCATCCAAACCGTATAATTTAGTTAATAGGCCTACGTAAAGAACATATAAGCAGTTAAGGCGGGGAATATTTGACCATACATTGGTTACCCTTCCAAAGGAATCGGAATCAATTTACTCCCATACTAGGCGCAGCAATAATAACAGCTATTATAGATGGATAAATGCTGGAATATTTATTTTAGAGCGCCAGAAGGTGCAGAATTCGCATAAAGGGGTCGTTATTACCATCAGTAGCACCTCTAAAGACGGGAGGCGGGGTGGAATATATTTCCAAGGGCCAAAATGTCAATGTTGGACCGAATGGTTCATTTATGAATGTGGACGGGGTTGATGAATACGCTAGGGACATATATGATGGTGCACATAACTGGTTCACAATGACCCAAGGGCTTCGCTGATAAATGAACCGGGAGAGATCGTCAGAAGTCCCCAATGGTGCTAGCAGTTGCCTATAAAAGAAAAAATTATTTTTCTTCAAGCCTGTGATATGAAATCGAGAGAGGCTTTCATCTTTCTATAGCGAACGAAAGAGAAATTCCCCCAGCATTTCCAGCCTTATATATTCCACTTATCCAGATTGTAACTTTCGAAGCCAGATGGGAAGGAGCATCTCATTGGCAACGGTATACAAGCTCCCAACATTTAATAATTCCATTTGCGCCAATATCAGAGGAACGAAGATATCGTGTTAACTTAAAAGTTTGCATGTGACATCTGCTTGGCTGTGGGGTACAAAACGCAGGAATTAATCAGTTACCGTACGTCCCACAACATATTCCTTTTCGGAAACACAAAACTGAACATCTGGAATTGAAGTTTTGAAACATGAGATCCCCGATTATTGTTATAGGGGCCGTGTTTGTTCATTTCTAAAGAAACTGGCAATATGACGCATTGCCAGAAAAAGAAACACTATCTTAATGATGGAAGTTAATCCAAATACAGTCAGATCTTGTTGATCAAAAAAATCTCGTAATTTCAATTGGTTAGCCTTGGTTCACGATGATGTGATTTGCTCCTTGCATGTCACGGTGTTTCTCGGAAATGAAAAATGACAGTGCCAGTAATTTGGTATGGCCATTTCCGGGGAACTATTGGCATGGAAATAAGAAGTTCCATTTGTGTAATTGTACGCATGTGGCCCAAAAACATTGAGCATCTAGAAGTTGGATATCTATATAGACCTATAGCTACCCGGTGGTGTGGTTAAAGCTGCATTCTCAGCTACCACAACAAACACAATCTTACCAAATGTAGTTAATTATTTGACTACAGAACTGAAGTTATCAATATTCTGCTGGCTTTATTATACAAGAATTTGAAGTCGAATCGGCCGAGAGAAAACATGTGGCGGTGAGCGATAATAAGTAAAAGCCCCGAGGAGAGGATCTTGGCGCATCCCCGAAATATAAATGTGGATGTAGTAAAAACAACTGGACAGAGTACTCGAAAATGTTAGCCAATTGACGCCTAGATACGTTGGAAAAACGGAACAAAGAATAGAAAATCTTTAGTTTTTTACCGATATTAACAGAGAATGCAGCTTTAAAATTTAATGTGAAAGCGGTACATGTACCAACACTTTTGCAGTAAGAGGAATGGCTCTCTACATGCTCCTCCTAAAAATAACATAATTATATGACCCTTTATCAAGGTGCGCAACATGAACTAGTGCTGCCTTCCCAGAGACAGGATATTTTAGCGCTTCGGAATGAAAATCAGAAAGCCTCGCACATGCTTTTGGACATTTCTGAAGCTTGATTAACGCACATTACCAAAAACAAATTAACGCTATTAACATGTTTTATAGGGAAAGCTTATCATAATAGGTTTTAAGCCTGTATTCCCATTGTCCTGCGGGCGGGACAAATTGACTTAAGATCATTTAATCAGGGGATTCAACTGGCTGCATGGGTTTTTTGGGCGGAGGCGAATGGATGGCTTGATGGAGAATGATGAAAATGCATGGGGCCTCTACCTGTCCTCTTAGCAATACATTACCGGGTATAATTTCCGCCCAAAGTAAAATTTCGTAGCTTGTGGTCTGTTCATTCCCAACCCACCCGAAAGACACCAAAATAGAGTAGTAAATTAGGAGTTTGACCTGTTTTTCTCTCCCAAACTATTCATTTTGATGTACCCGACAATCCCCAACCTCACTATTTTCAATATGGCTCTCTTTCATCTTCTTAAACTTAGAGAATCCTCGAAATGGATAGTGCTGCCTATACGTAGGTATGCCTAACAGGGGCTAACAAATTGCACATTTAATCATTTGTACCCCCAAATTGCCACTGCAGAACAGTAAAATACAAAAATAATGAAAATGTCGAGAAGAAGTCATGACTATTTTGCCACTATTTTGCATGCTATTTATGTCATATGAGAATGCTATTAATGAAAAACCCAAGAAATACCAATTCTTCTCCATTTTCAGGATTAAAAGCTTCAATTCTACAGCGCTAGGGGTCAAGGAAAGAAAGAAATGAGAGAAATGGTTTGGGTCAAAAAAGCAGAAAATGCTGCTTTAAACACGTTCATTCCCTGAAGTAGAAAGCTTTCTATTAAAGAACCGTAGGCTATAATCTCCCAGATATAGACGCATGTTTTGAACCATCAGAAGCCTCACTATCGTTTGTGCATTGAATCCAAGAAAAAGGCTACAACGCTGTGGATTGCAAGGAGACTAACACTGAAGATCACGGAACACGCTCATGAGGAGAGGAAGTGGAAAAGCGTATGATGAAGGATATAAGAACCTAGCAAGGGAATGGAATCAAAGAGCAAAATGCATTATATCCTCTTCAATTATTCGATCAAGGGGATGAGTGTTGTTTTACTTAGAAGATGTAAAGAGTGGATGGCGATTGAAAATGGATAGGATGGAAACACCCAAATAACAAGTCATGTTGTCAACAAAGGGCCTTAAATTACATCTGCTTAAGGGGTAACACTTCGCCTTCACCAGTCCCCTCCAAAAACTTGAATTTAAGACACAAATTAGGTTCAAAATACAGTTCAACATGACCGAACATTTCTTTTAAATAAACACAATACCAAATATACTCAGATACCCCTAGTATTTATCATTTTTCAGCCTAACTTAGCTGAATTGATCAAATGTGTAGCTATGTGTAGACCTGCCGATTGTACATTTTCTAACGCCCTGGCCCTAATATGAACTGAATGCTCTCTCCAATTAATTCAAAATATAAAGGATGCTTTAGAGTGCGATTGTAATTTGAATTTTATAACCACTTTACATAAATATTTGCTATCTGATATCTCAAATTGGGCCATTTGAGCTATGGAATTAACATGGGTAATAACTATTGCGCCATATTGGCAATTTCGATCTTATAGAAACACCATAATAATCATCTCTCAAGACGATTCCGCGTCCTCCCTCGAATCGATCCTGGTCTAACCTTCAGGGCAAGGAGCATAACGTAAAGTCCTATCGTCACCGAACATTTAGCTAGGTGAAACAGTGTGTGATACTGCATGTCAATAAAACGGTAGACACAATGAAACGGTAGATAACCTGCCTACGTACATAGTATCATGCCTTATTATATGGTGAGTGGCTACCCTGTAAGTTGACTTGCCATGATAATAAGAAAAGTCCTTAAAGAGACCCGATGACATTTAAGAATCCAGGGAGACAAGTCAGTTGTAAACGAACGGACTATAGAATTAACAGATCAAAAATGCATTAAGAGCATCCTTGTTCAATTAAGAAGAAAAAACCCTTTGTGTCTATAAGCGTTACTTGTAGGAAGAAAACAAACACATTTGCAAGTACCCTCTAATAATTTAATGTCTTTGGGACAGCTTTGAAAGGCAGAAAACACATTCCCTCAGTAATACAATATTTCATTCATTACCTCTTTTCTTTTCAACAAGATGCAGCAGAACAAAGCAAAATGCTGTGGCGTCTATAGATACAGGAGTGAAAGACTACCATACTTCCTGTGATTGACGCTCAACTAATGTGCACCTCAGCATATATATAGATATATAACAATAACACAAATTCAACGTCTACAGAATCCAGGAAGCGTGCAGAACTAGTCCTGCATTCGGATATTATAGAAATAGAATGCAGTTGCAAGATATATTTTTATGATTAGTTTGAGTTATTAAATCGCCTGCGGCGAACACAGGGACCTTCAAAGATAATGTATTTCCCCATTCTCCTCAATCCTCATGAGGACAATGGGGGACTAAGGTAAACCTAAACTGTGAAGAATCAATGTAAGTGTTTATATGCATGTGTCCTAATATAGTCCCCTATAGCCAAGTGGCTAAAGCGTTGGACTTTTAAAAACATTTAAAACAAACTTTTAAAAAAAAATCAACTGGATATTGTGAGGTCGAGTCCCAGAGCAGCCCGCCTTTTTAAGTTTGTCTCATTTTTGAGTCATTTTACTTTTTAATTTCACTAATATCTTCATATCTGGGACTCGGATTTCTTTTAAACTCACACCTGTAGTTATTGATGTAATTCGCTTTCCATTTGTAAGATCGAATTAAGAAAGAAAAGTGAGTTGGGTGGTGTTTGGGGATACATAGGTTCTCTGTTGTAGAGGTATGGGTGGCAGTTGTAAGCTTGTATTTATTTTCGGCGAAAATGTTTTTCCGCACGGGCCACGATTCGTCGAGCATTAAGAATATGCTCCATAAAAAATGTATTATATTTTGCAAGAAGAGTCTATAGAAAATAAGAAAACCAGAAAAAAAATACAAAAAGAAGCAAAAGCTTCAGAAAAAAGTCCCAAGCAGAGAACACTGCCTGTATTGCAACAAACAACGAAAGGTATTAATATAGGAATTATCCAAATAGCTTCACACGAAATTGTAATAATAAAAATTGTCACCCTTTTGTCTGTTATAATCGTTGTATCCCATTTTTTGTCATGTTGAATAAAGATCCCATGTTTGACAAAAAAAGAATATGCTTAAGAGCAGGCTTAAGGACGCCAATATTAAATTTACATAGAGAAGCGAATGACCTTTGCTATAGAAGAATGAGATTAATTACTTTAAAATATGGTGACTATAAAGTCACTATATTAACCTATGTACGGCAACGTATGACAACAATGTTATCGGTTATCTGCTTTTAATAATGAATTAAAATTCTTCTTTGGCTAAAATAGATTTTCAAAATAAAAGTGCTGGTGCTTTGTTGAATAGAAAATAAGGTTATTAACGTATAGCCAGCCATCATGATCTGTCCAGACACCCTAACCTATAGATATCATTAGTATATATGCGCATTCTATAACCGACAGTTCCATATCTTTGAACTGATATAGAACTAGTGCTTTATCGACGGGACTTGTTTTATGACGTCACGTCTAAAGGAAGAAGAGGGCACATAATTATAGTAATAAACTTATAATTTCTCCATGGTTTATTCAGTACCTTCGTCCTATAGAAAGGAATAGCTGATACTAAAGGCATCACTCAATTTTTGCGATATGTATGGTGAGAAATATCTTTTTTTGTCTCATATTACAATATATAGATCACTGGAGAAAAAATGATGCGATGGTTCTGGTTCTTTTCAGAACCATCACATCTTCATATGCGATAGGAAAGCAACCTTTATTACAGGTGATATATATATATCGCATACGGATCACATGTCATATCTATCACACCAATGAAGCACTGGCTTCAACGAAGTATTGCGTATACATATATAAATCTGTCTTTAATGGCAGTATAACGAAAAAGCATTGCTCTATTCACCCATCTTTAACCCACTGTAATATGCAGCCCCTCACTTCTAAATATAAAAAAATATATAAAATACATTATGTCTTGATGGTAACGTAAGCCCAAACTATAAATATGTGATAGCCAGAACAACTATTTCCTATTTTCCTCCATAACGCTTCATGAAATGCCCCTCCAACCATTACATTATATTCCTTGATTGAGCATATCAATACCGCTTCAATCAGAGGGCCTCTACAGCCTCCTGTTGGCCCCCAGTAGCTGGGGGAATATGCTCATCTCAGTAACAATTGAAGCGGGCTGACGGAGAGGAGGAAATCTTCCTGAGCTTGTCCTGAGCTGCTCCTGAGCATCTAGTACATGCTCTCTATTGTTAAAGCTACCACTTTCCTGGGCCTCACGTGCCTTCTCTCGGTTTCCAGACTATCAGTATACGAAGGCCTTTACAAATTGTGTCCCTCACTGTTCCGCAATCCCTTTGGTTTTGTTGTCTATGTGCGTGCTTGTTGGCCATCGGGATTAAATGCACCAATTCGTCCAGAGACAACGCCTCTCCGCTGGTGGCAATTGGAGGCACTTTGGGGATTATGGCCATCATTTTGTCATCTTATCCAACGATCATTTTTCCTGAGAAATGCCAAAGCAACAAGACAGTAATGAGAGCGGATATTACGCCCAATCATACATCACAAACTCGAAATGAATATAAATGTGGATAGCGTTTCCGAGATTACAAGTACTTATTAAAATGAGAAGCAAGTCAGGATAGGATTTCGGTCATCGTTCTATTCGCCATTAATATGCACCATTCTTCCCGCATCATTTTGATTGATAGAACCAAGAATTGATATGCGGGAGAAGAAATAAGAACATCTCATAAGGAATAAATGAAACCCATGCCATGTATACGTTCTTTTTCTCATTCATTTTCTCTTATTAAGCTGACCTTTTTAATAGAGGATTCACCAAGCTACAATGTGAGGCATTAGGTGACACAATAGGAGATTTGCATGTCTCACTGCGCATGTATATTACAGTGCATGCTGGGTATGGCTTCAGTTGATTTGATTTCATATACTTCAATCTCTCGATCGCTACAAAGAAGGCATTCTCCTGCATGAGGGAGGTTTTCAAGTCTTCTCATGCATATTTACAGTATAAAAGTAGATGACAATATCACTTTCGTCGATGACTGAAAGTGATTATCTGCTCTTGGTATCTACTCAGTGTTTATTCATATTTCAATAAAAACAAAATCTGACATACAAATATATAGCGTGTGATTCAAATTCTTTTGTTTTGGTGTATTTCTCCTTCTCCTGTTGTGTGAACAATCACTGTCCTCAAACCAATGAGAAACAGGAGAGAAAGACACAGGAATAACAGATACTGCGGCGGGCTTTTGCAAATCCGAGGCTCATTTCACCAATAAAATAATCTCTAAAAAATAAATGATCTCTAAAAAACAAATGCATGATGGGAAAGATGAAGTCTTGTCTAATGGAAACATGTAAAACACATTGCTATTTACATGCGATCACTGTTCCATATTCATGGAATAGAATTTCAATATTCATTATTATGGTATAGGATGTCATTGTCAATCTTTTAAAAAGATGTCCATAACATGATTTCTATAGCTTTCTACACCGACACACAACTCCCATAATTCCATGCGAATCGAGATTTAAGATGGTGGACATGCAAATCCCCATATTGGGAACACCTGCTTATTTACATTTTTACACGCCCGAGGGCGCTAAATGAATGCATGTAATTTAAGACAGTTTAGGGTCAGGTAACAAGTATACGTATCATAATACAAGCAATACATTAGTATATGCGCACACAAGCAGTTAAGGTTTTCAAATATCAAATATCAAATACCGATGAATGACGATGACTGCGCATATACTAATGATATATACCTTTATACGTAAGTGTCCTGTACGGACACTAACACCTCTTGATTTACCTCATAACATTTTCATTTGCTATAGGGTTAATTCAGGTAAAGTGGGACAGTGGACTTTGGTTTGATTTTTTGCAGCCATTTATAAGTTGAAGAGTTATTGATCATGGCATAGATGTAGCATCTAATAAGTCCCTAAAATGCACATAAGTATCATTTACGTTTTTGGCCTTATGTGCAAATACCATATCCTTTCAACTATTTGAGCTGCTGTCCCACTTAACCGATGTAATTGAGTAAAGTGGGACACTTATTTTGGTAAGTGGGACACATCACTTATTATCCATGTTACATAATCTGCATGTAACTGATATGAGATTTTATGCTGTTATTTTCATTTGATTGTGTTGCTTGTGTTTAAGAATATAGAAAAAAATGATAAATCATTGCAATAAATTATAGGGGCCTACATTTTGGGAATCAGGGTGTCCAAGCGTGGTTGGTGGCAACAGTTGGTTTGGGGTTAATTCAGGTAAAGTGGGACAGTGGACTTTGGTTTGAATTTTTGCAGCCATTTATAAGTTGAAGAGTTATTGATCATGGCATAAATGTAGCATCTAATAAGTCCTTAAATGCACATTATGTATAATTAAAGTTTTTGGCCTTATGTGCAAATACCATAAGCGTCCCACTTTATATGAATCCAACTGTCCCACCTTATATGAGCATATTCAGTTAGGCCTAAAGTGGGACAAAGTGTTTTCAAGGTTATCCAGCTTACCATTATATTTGTTGTTTATGTTTTCTACACATATATATTCCTCATGCGGGGTAGTTTTCTAAAATGCCTGGTTTTGGACCAAAAGAATTATTACAATTTGCAACACTTTCTTAACAAAATTAGCATGAAAATAGTATCAACTTTCCGATTTTTGCCTTCAAAATGGAGAGTCCTCTTAGCAGACAACCTCAGACTCTTGGGTGTGACCTTGACCTTGGTCTAGCTGTGTCTCAGTAAATGTTCAGGATACATATTTTTTATTTTAGGGGTAATTACCACCATGTGAGTAATTAAAATGCTATTGGTTGACATATAACTATAGATGTCCCATTTTACCAGATGTCCCACTTTACCTGAATAAACCCTAATTATGTTAGTCCATTTCAGACCGTCCATTTTGTCCATGTCCTCCTTTCATAATCCATAATATTCTAGGATTCTTCCTTGGATAATTCACTGAACCTTTCTAATATATCTTTGTGTGGGTATTTGGCATCAATGGCTTCCATTCTAATTATTAACCCAACTTGGGAACATCATAAAAACATTCTCTAGACGAAATGTGACCCCCGCGCTTTTTTTAAAAAAAAGCCAAAGGCTTATACGAAATTTTTGGACCGTCACGCCGCCATTAAAGGTTGAACCTTAAATCTAACGCTCCCCTACCTGCTGCCTTAAAACTCGACTTTTCATCATAGGTCGAACCTCTTAAAGTACTCTCAAAAGCTGGCTTGCAAAAAATAATTAAGTTGAAGGGGGGAGAAGGATCGTAGTATACCTGGTTTGCCGGTGTGGGTGATGTGGTTGGTGTTCAAGGAATGGAATAAACCCTTGTCTTGTAATGGTTGTTATTTATTAAATCACAAGCTTTCGCCGCTAATTGGGCTTCATCAGGTGTCCTGAATAATTAAGAATGGTCTTGAAAACATTTTTGATTTGAGCAATAATTAAAAAGTTCTCACTCACGCACCGCGCATTCGAGGTGAGGAGAATTAAAAAATGGCCGCCAATACAAAAGGTTGTTGGAACAGCGAGCAGGGAAGGAGGATGGGACAGCCGCTACCGCTCTGAGCCAATCAGATTTGACCACTAGCAATGACGTCATACCGTAGGCCTGGGGAAGCCTCTCCGATCAGAAAAACATCGAAGCACTGCCGCTCCTTATAGGTACAAACTCTGAGATTATAATTTATTGCATTAAAAAGCTAACAAAATAGAGAATCTAATCCTAAAATCTAAACGCCTGCAGGTGTTATGCCATAAAGATGCCTGCAGGCCTCGTCAAGCAAAACACCCAGTCCAGACAACCCTTGTTTCTGAGGCGAAGTTTAGTTTGGCCTGGTCCCCATAACCATAATTTTAAAAGCTTTGATTATTCCCATCGATATAACAAATAGAGAGAGGTGACAATAATCTTACTAAACTAACCAGCCAAGCAGTTCCCGTACACAAATTCTCGCGCGGATACTCCCCTGGACCTACTCCACACTTAGCTCCCATGTGTAGTGTCAGGAACTAAAAGCCCGTTTCATGGAAAAGAACAAGATATATGAAATATTAAATATTATATTAGAATGGAAATAAACGATATCTAAGTATGAATGGAATTTCAATATTCATTATTATGGTATAGGATGTCATAGTCAATCTTTTAAAAGGAGATTCAATGAGTCAATGCTATATATGACGTATGTATGACAGAAAGTAAGATCCTAATAAAATCATTGCAATTCAGAGCTTATCAACTGTCAATTATTAGAAAAAACATGACCAAGAAAAGTGCCATAAAGCTAATATTATTTCCATCATTGATAACAGTGCCCCATTCATCAGTAGATGTAATAAAACGCCATAAATGAAATCCAAAGATAACAGAATAGAGCACTCCGTAGCCTTTAACTGCACCCCCCGCCCTCACACACACACACACACTCCTAACCTCCACTAATCATATACATCAGCAAACTAACACCATGAAGTTGATTACTAGAATAAATTTTCTCTGCATATAAGGGTTCACAAAATTGTTAGAAATAAGGAATTCCGGAGATCAGCATATTGTAAGAGCAACTAGACTTTTTTTTTTTTTTTTTTTGAACATTTCTTTATTCAGGAGTAGAACAGTGGCATGTGCCATCTATTAGACGTTACACTGACTAGGGTTGCCCCTGTTTCCCGTCAGGTCCTGAGTTTGGTGATGTTCAACTACATATCAACAAATTGAGTGTTAAATTGGGATAACATAATCAACAATACAGTAATGATGGGTTAATGAGATGAGATGATGTGATATTTAAAGTGTTTAAAAATGTGATGGTAACGATATAAGCACATATGGAGTAAGGTGGTAGGTAGTCAGTAGCAAATATACTTGGTTTCTGGACTGTAAATTTAGATACAATACGACAGTATACAAGTAGTTCATATAGTGGTAACTTAAGTAATAGGCAAGTGCCTTTATGGTAGGTAATCCGAGGATTGGATAACTTTGTTAATAATAGCTGTCTTGAGTACAGTTTTAAAAGATAATTTGTCGTCTAGCCTTTTATAATCTATGCTCAGGTCATTCCACATGCGGATGCCTGTGTAAGCTAGTGACTTCTGGAATCGGTTTTCATAAGGTCTTGTTAACTCGAATTGTAGTAACCTGTTGTCCCTTAACTCATAATTCGCGTCAGGTGTTTTGCGTGGTATCCAGTCTACCCTACAATGGTGAATTTGTTTGTGGTAGAATTTTAACGTGTTAAAGTATATTCTGTCCTTGACAAGCATAGTTTTACTTTCTACATGTAGTATGTTAGTGTCATAGTAACGCGGCTTTTTCAAAGCAAACTTAAGGGCTTTATTCTGTAGAGTTTGTGCCCTTTGTATGGTACCTTTAGTGCAATTAAGGTAACATGTATTAGCATAATCTAAATGGCTTAAAACCATTGATTTCACCAGCATTGTTCTGGTCGTAGTATCTAAACAATGTCTATTAATATAAATGTTATACAGCCTAGCATTAGCTTTATTAATTATACCTCTTGCCATTTCCTCGAATTTTAATTTGTTGTCAATTGACAGGCCCAGATAGGTGAAAGTGTTAACCCAATCAATCGAGGTATTATAAATTACAATTTTTTCTCCTGGATAATTTGCTGTTTCTTTCTGTAAGTAAGGTATATACATGGATTTGGTTTTTGGCAGGCTTATGGACAATTTGTTTGTCAGGCTCCAGTCGGCTATAGCAGAACTGTCGCGTTGGCACTGTGCCAGAAGACCCTTAACATCATTATTTGAGTTAATTAATACAATATCGTCCGCAAAGAGGAGCATATCTCCACGGGTCTCTATATCACAGATGTCGTTAACAAAAATATTAAATAGTGTAGGACCCATAACCGAGCCCTGCGGTACACCGCAATTAATAGGTAGGTACTTAGACGAGAATTCCCCTGTCCTCACCTTTTGCTGTCTGTTATCCAAATAATTATAAGTCCATTTACAAAACCAGTCAGGAAAGTGATACTTTCTTATTTTGTTAATTAACAACGTATGGTTCACAGAATCGAACGCTTTCTGATAATCAAAAAACATTAAACATGAGTCAATTTTCTTGTTCACATTATTCATCAATTTAAACAATAATAAATTAATAGTTTCCATGGTCGAGGAGTTTTTTCGAAATCCTCCTTGATATTGTGAGATTACCTGGTAGTATTCTAGAAGGGATTGGACCTGATTATTAATGTGTTTTTCTAGTAGCTTACTTGCAACATGAGTAAGAGAGATTGGTCTTAAATTATTAGTGTGAGTTGCGTTCCCTTTTTTTGGTATTGGGATTACCGTTGCCTTTTTCCATACCTCAGGCACAATGCCTCTATAAGCTGACAGGTTTAATACAAAGATCATTTGCTTTGGAATAGCTTTAAAAAATAATTTATATGCCTTCATAGGGATTTGTTCACAGCCCGATGATTTACCTGGGTGAAGGTCATCAACTAGATTATCAAAGATCTCCTCATTTATTGGAATGTATTGAGTTCCTTTCATTGGTAAAAATCTCTGTGTATTGTTTAAGGCATAAGTATCTCTAGTATCATTATCAACGTCTGGCATTGTAAGGGTGATCTTTTCCCCAATTTCTGCAAAGTACTTGTTTATGATATCAGGTACCATGTTGGCATGTGCCATTTGTGAGTTCTCTGGGTTAACAATGCTAGATATTATTTTGTTAGATCCCTTAAATGGAAGGTACATGTTCAAAATTTGCCAGAATTTTTTGTGGTCGTACTTATATCTTTCGAGCAGGCTCTTAATATATCGACTTTTTGCTAGTCTTACTTCGCTGTTCACTCTGTTTCTAAATTCCACTGCCCTTACTCTGAAATTTTCTTTCTTTGTTTTCTTGTATTTCTTAAAGAAGTAGTCTCTATTATATGCTAGGTTCAAGATATCATTAGTATACCATTCCGGTTTGACCTTCTTCGCTCTATATTTTTTCATAGGGCAGAGGGAGTTTAAGATTTTTAACAGTCTGGCATAGATAAATTTCCACACTCTGTTTGGGTTTTCAATCAGGTTAAGCTCATTCCAGTCAGTTACTTCCATCACAGCATTATTTACATTCTCTTGTGTTAGCTTAGCATATGATCTTGCTGTAAAGTTACATTTCTCATGGTGTACCCGAGTTTTTTTCTTTACAAAATATATAAGATTGTGGTCACTGAGATTGTAATTGACAACTCCACATTCTTTTATGTGTTTAACATCCGTCATTATATGGTCTAGGATAGTAGTTTTCCCGTTCAGACCCAACCTAGTTGGTTTTACTATTGGTAGCTGTAGGTAATATTCGTCTAACAATTTTTGTAACTCGGCAACATGATTTTTATTACATTGGTTCGGTGTTACATCAATGTTTATGTCACCCATGATAGCAATTTCTGCGCTTGAATATTTAGTCTTTACCTCTTGTAATATACCTGATAGCTGCTCAACAAAGTTATTAATTGATCCAGACGGAGGTCTATACGTGTTAATTAGTACAAGGTTCTTTGTATTCTCATATCTGATAAGTATTAAGTGTACCTCAATGTGTTCGTTGCAACACGACATTTGTGTATCCACCTCATAGGTTAGAGAATTATTTATGTAGGCACATAGGCCTCCACCCATACTTTTTAATCTGTCTTGTCTTTCAATTGAGTAGCCAGGTAGCGTTATGTTGTTACTTAGTATTTTGTCATTCAGCCATGTTTCGCCAAGTAGGAAGACATCGAAGCTCAGGTCAGCTAAGTCAATAGCTAGTTCCGGCCACTTGTTTAAAATAGATCTAATATTAAGATATAAATATTTACGACCTTTGCACGAGGCAATTCCTTTTATGTTGTCATGGGTAACACAGTTTATATTATCAGTCATGGTTTGAGATGGTAAGTTACAATTGGTAGACTTGGCATTTGCCATTGTCTTATATAGGGAGTAAATAACCTAAGTATCGACAGAACAAGTTTGAAAAAATACACATCACCATATAGACAGGTTGTGACCCTGGGTGTGAGTAGTATATGAAAGTCTATCAACCAGTAGGAGGCATGTACTTGCCTGACAGAGCATGGTAGATAGTATGTACAAACAAATGGGGTATAAACAAGTAAGCAACATTGGCGTAAATTAACTCCTAGCGTCATATAGGGCAGATAGCTTATGTTGAGCACCATATACTTGACCTGAACGTGGTAGATGAGTATACAATGCAGTAGGGTATAATCCATTAAACAATTTAGACAGGTAGTAACAGCTGTTGTTGTGTACCTTATGGAGACATTTACCTGACTAGAACCATCAAACGATTTAAACAGGCAGTAACAACTATTGTTGTGTACCTTATAAAGATATATACCTGACAGAAACATGGTAAATGAAGTATACAAAGCAAATGTGGTATAATCCATTAAACGATTTAGACAGGTAGTAACGACTTTTGTTGGCTCCTTATGGAAGCATATACCTGACAACATGGTAAATGAAATATACAAAGTAACTGGGGTATAATCCATTAAATAATATAGACAGGTAATAAACTTCAGTTGGTTTGTTATAAGGCTAGTAATTGGCAAGTGCCATTCATTAGTCTTCGTTCGGTCCTTCCGCAGGCTATTATGATTCATAGTTCGACTTGCGGCGAGCTTGACATAAGTCTTTTAAAATACGTTTTCATTGTGAGCTCGGACAAACTGCTTGGCCCAGTCTTCGACGATATAGGGAAGTGGGTGGATGCCATCGTAGAGCGAGGCATAGCCGAAGTAGGTATGGCCGCCCGCGCGCCTGTGTACCTTGCTAGTAAGGTAAGGGTGCACCATGCCGTGGTCTAAGTTGAAACCCTTTATGTAATAGTTAACGTTGGTCACGGCTCGGTCTAGGGTGTTCTGGTCCGGTGAACGGTTGAAGTCCCCATTGTAAGTCGATAGGCACATGCCACAAATTCCGCATAATATTGGGGAAATGTAGGGGTGGCTCTGGGACAATCTTGAAACAACTGTGTCCAATTTACCAATAACATGGTTTTCAAGAGCCTCAGCATCGCCGTATCTAACTCCTACATGCCCATTACTCTTGTAGGTTAGATCGCAAATCCCACCGAATACGAACAGTAGTTGTGGTTGGTACGTATCCAATATGTGCAGACCGCTTTCATACAGACCAAGCACGCCCCTGCCCGGGTAGTGCTGGATACGAATTTCATCGTGGTTGATATAAGGGGCTAAAGTTGCGCCACGCGAATCTGACAATATAATGGATTTTACTTGCGTGTTGTTGAGGTTAAGGTTTGCTCCTCCGTACGCCATTCTGGTGTCTGTTCTTACTGTCTGAAGTGGAGAGTTTTGTCGGTCGTTGTTCACACGTGTTCTTCCTGACTTGGTTTGGGCGGATGTGCCGTGCCGCTGCAACTTCCGCTTCGAGTAGCAATGCTCGATTTTGGCCGTATCGTTTTACCACGCCTGCCCGGGTGAGCGGGGTCATCCGAGGCTTCCTGCTGTTTGTCAACAAGCGGGCCACGTGTGTTGGGGGGTGTGGCATGTGTTTGGTCCGCTGTATGGGTTTCTGGTGAGGTAGGGGCGCGTGCGTAATTGTCTTTATCTTCCTCAGTGGGCTGGGTGTCAGTCAATACTTGCGGCCTTTGTTGATCAGGTATCACTTCAGGTTCCTCAGTAGGTCTGTCACCTGTGGCATCATCTACTTGGGGGTGTGTATTCCTAATTACGTCGGCCCCGTCTCCCTGGTTTACATCTTCTGCTCCTGGTATAGAGCTATCATCTGACTCCTCGTCGGATGCATCAGGCTCTTCTGAGTCTTCTGGGTCCTGGGTTATGGGTGCTAGTGGATCAGGGCGGATAAATTCTGTTTCTATTTCCTCCTCATAGAATCTGTCCACGTACGTAAGCATAGGCATCTGCCTGTTTACCTCCTCCAGAGTATCCTCTCGTCTGATTTCCTCTCTGATCTTTACAAGAATGTTGCCGTGCTTGTTCTTTCCAGGCCATTGTGTTTGCGGATCATCAAGGGATTGGTCATGGAGGGGGATACCAGTACCCCACCATTTATCGTGGGTACATTCTGCCAGCATGTCATTGCTGGTAGCGAGTAGGGCTTCTTTGGCATAACGTACTTTCCTGAATTTGGCGAAGAGTATCTCTTCCATTATTCTTAGCTTATTCTGGTTCCAGGGTTTGTGTTCTCCACATCTGTCGCCTTGTCGTTTGGCATATCTTGGACATGTAGAATCCTTGATGGTCCTCGCTATGATTGTGTTTTTACTCATGATAGCACGCTGGTGTTGGAAGGCCTGTTCGGCTGAGCAGTACATGATACCTTCGTATGTAAACATTGCGGAACTAAAGTTTGATAGGTGAGAATGCTCCCCCTGGTAGCCAGTCGCTCCATGTATTCTTCTTGTCTTGATTTGGGCAATTTTGATTCCTTCTGGTAGGAGGTTCAGATCACTATGGCCATAATGGTTATTGCCAACCTTGAGTTTCCCTCTTTCGATCTTGACTTTCGGTTTGATTTTCTTTGATTTGGCATGTGCCACTATCTGTCTCATTTCAGCTTGACGTCTGGCAATTTTCTCCGGTAAATCTGGGTTGAAGTAGCATCTTTCAAAGCCTTTAGTAGTCTTCAGGAGAACTTTCGACTTAAAAATGCGGTTACGTGTTTCCTCATCTTTAAATTTTAATATTATATTGCGATGGGAATTTGCATTCATCTTTTTTAACCCTATTCTTGAGGCGAACTCTAGGTCTGAGGCCACAAATGTATCATCTAGGGAGGAGCATAGGTCAAGCGATCTAGTCAATGTTGCGTTTGACTGGAATTTACTTTCTTCATTGGTCTCCTTTAGCCCAGATAGGAGGATGTGCTTTCTACGCTGCCCCTTGTCTAAGTCGAGGCAGTAGTCCTCTAGATTACTAGTGATTGTGTTTAGATGGAAAACCTCTAGTTCGAGCTTTTTAACTCTTTCACTCATTTTTGACATACCTCGTTGCATCTGTCCTAAAGCACTTTCCACTGGCCCAATTTTTCTTTCCACTTCGACTACCCGTTCCTCCATATTTAAAGATATTGTCACAAGACTAGGTAGAGAGTTCAGTACCACGCTATTTGTATATGGGTGCAAGTCGAGTGCACAGAGCCCTGCTTGCGTTGGCTAGTAGTGTGGTTAAATATAGAATCGTATACCTGTTTACTCTGCACCTGCACGTTCCATACCTGAATACTGTTTACTGGTAATATCGCTCTACTGGCATTTGGGTATAGGAAAAGGCTCCTATTTTGGTCCAAATACCCTTTCAAATGTCCAAATAAGTATGAATTTCATGACCACGATACTCCATTGTGCTATAGTTATGATGGTGAAATGATGGATGAATGCATTATGTGAGTAATTTCCCAATTCCCGGCCGATATGTAGGCGCGCACGGAGGCACGTCCTTCTCGTCCAAACACTCACTTCGCCTAAGGACGGGCCAACTCTACCACTTTTTCAGCCCAAAAAAGAATCAGATAGAATATCCCTTTACGATCAGGTTGCCCTAACATGGAATAATTTAACAGTCAGATTAAGAATTATACAAGATCAAACCATATTTAAACAAAAAAATCAAAATGTATTACCTTGAACAGAATCCACAGTCTACTTGCTCGGTCCTCTCTCTCACCTCATGAATTGTATTCTATTTGATATATAGAGTGAACTGTCGTAAGCCTTGATGGCTTGCAAATCATTTTATTATACAGGCGCCTCCAAATGGACGCATTAATAAACATAAGACTGGAAACAATCGGTATCTTCCTATCTGCATCAGTCGTCAGTAGCTCGCCTTAAGACATTTCACAAGGGCGTTTTGCTATGGTGAGGATAGTCAAGAGTAGATGGCAACAAAACACAGCGTTAGTTTTATATGACGTGTAATCTGATAATAGCCTCTAAAGTAAATTTCCTCGTTGAGCAATACTGTGTATTTATGTATGACAGAAAGTATTCCTATCGGTTAGGGTAAGCATTGGGTTTTAATGAGAGGAGATGAATGTGGAATATAAATCTCATAATTATGAATCACCTGAAGTATAAGAGTCATGAGGGAGAACATAAAAGACAAAATACGAATATATATATAGGGATGGAATATACTATCAGATACTATACTATAATTTGGGTTTAGCGAATAGGTTAGACACAATCAAATGCAAACAATATTCATGGTTGCGGATCAGAAATCTAATGGCCATGAAAGACACCTTCAAGATTTTTTTAACATTCATGATTTGAACACATTTCAGTGTCCTTGTCCCACATGATTCTCCTGTCTGGTTTAGAAGCATTGATTTGCTGTAGTGAATGGTGGACTATACATCATTATAAATGGAAATTTTTAATGTTATAATCTTATTGCCGTTACGATTTTAATCCGATTGGTAGATCAATCGGTTGGGATTAAATCACCCAGTTATGCGTGATGTAAACGTTTGATGTGTTGCAGAAAAATGAGTCTAAAGTGACAAAACTGATATTTATTTATCAAAGTGTTTTATTCACAAGATGTCTTTGTAGGAATGTTCTCACTGTTGGAGAATACAGCGGTTTAAGTCATAAGAATACGTGTACCAAATGTTAAGACAGTGTATTAGACATATCCTGGGGTGTCTAAGGTATTTGATATTTGATATTTGATATTTGAAAACGTGTACTGCCAATATTCTAGCCAATCAAAGGAGCGCTCCAGCGTGCGGGAGGATTCCAGCTCCCTTGGTGGTTCTTACATTGCTCGTATGTAAGGCCATCCTATGGAGTACATTTAGCGACTTTACTAGTAATTGTCCACCCAGAAATATTGCAAACTTTGTTTCAAACATAAAAAAACACCATAAAATATAGAAATAGTTTTTAGATGTTTAAACCTCGTTGTAATCCACTTGATCTCATCTTTTCATACAATGATGGAATCTCGAAAAACATTATCTTCGACTTATGAACATTTTTCCTGGCACACATCATATTCGCAAGCATTAGCATGTTCCTTCTATGGAGGAGCCCAGTAATGAATAATAATTCACATGTTCATCTTCACTAGTTTTAAAAGTTATATATGCGTCATCTGGTTCCTCCATTATCATATCGAATGCAGGAATATCTAATTAATTTGATATTTTTACTTAATATAACTGCTTGAACATTAAGCGATTTAGCGGCTTTAAGGAATGGTAAAGCCCTGAAAGACAATTCATTTGGAGTATATATGTATTTGACCTTTGCCAGGGTCAAGGTCACCATAATGAAGGTCAAAACTTGAAAAGGTGTTAAATCTTAGCATGTAGACCTTATGTTTATGGTTGCTATGGTAACTGTCGATGAACATTAATTTTATTAACCCCTTGCAGAAATTCCTTAACGATAAAGTTCTTTAAGAGACAGTATAGCCCCCAGATGTTATATAAGCATCGCTTTCCATTCTTATGGTTTCTGTACCTTGTGAAGCCTATCAAAATATTGAAGCATCTCTCCCTGTCAGAGTAGATCATTCCCCAGACCGCAAATAACATGTTATATCTGGCACAAAGAGTGCCGCCAACAGTGGCCTATACTCCGCTAACAAATGAAGACTAAGATGAAGGAGGTATAATAAATAAAGCTTCAACACACCCCGAGGACTTGCTTTAGTGACCCCCTTGTAAGGGGCGCGGGGCCCTAAAATGGTTCATTTTATGAATATGCATCCCTGAAGTACTTTACTCTTTAAATACGACCTTCACATTTTCCACCTGAAAGAACTCAGTAGATTTTTCCTTTTCTTACAGTCAATAGCTGGGGTGAACAGAAGTGCCATGTCTCTGATGAGCAACTTATCATTGAAAGCTTTTCTGAGAATTTATGGTTAATGCTACAGGAAATTGCTCTGCCCAATCCCCTCATTGTGCTGATCGCTATAGGGTTTATTACGTTATTTAACACTATCCTTGTATATGGGGAAATGTCTAGTCTCAAGTACCATACTATACTGGCGCATTTGCTATACAGGATTAGTTGGGGAAATTAGATGATTACTTGAAATAATACTTTTTTCTGAATCCTTTCTCGCTTAAGTACCTGTATCGGTTATCACCAAAATATCTTGAGTAGGTTCTTGTACTTTAAGATATTTAATTCGGTGATATTATTATATTGCCCAATACTATTTCATTGTTTAAATCAATTTCTGTGGAGCCACTATATAATGGGATCCCTTTATATATAGTAGACAAATTCACAAAGTCGACCATACAACAATTCATATCAGCAAATAACTACAATTCATACCACCTTCTTTAATTCTCTTACGTAACAGTTGTAAAGACATCAGTGTGACATTTTAGCTCAATCAAGTAATTTTTTTAATAACATTCCTATAATATGAAATTTTGAGATCTATATGAGGCTCCTCTTTGGTATTTTGTGTATGAATTGAAACTTGGTAGTGAAAAAATAAATGCATGTACATAAAAGAAGATTGAAAGTAAGGTGAGAGGGAAAAGACAAATTACAGACACTATTTCATTGTTTTTACAAAATGGTTTGGCAAGAAAAAGAACACATGAGACTTTAAACCATACTCGATTACACAATGCTACAGTACAGTCTAGGCTCAGAGTTATCCCATTAAGGACTTAATTTTCCTTCTTTGAGCATTCAATCAAGCATTCGGAAAGTCAACAAATTATTACTTTTATAGTCTTTCAAAGTGGCCCACCTGTCAAATCTTATGACAAACCGCTTAGCCTGAGTAAATCCTTTAAAAGGAGATGAGCCATGACACATCTGTTGAGGTCCATAAAGTGAAAAGAAAATCAGGAAAATGTCTCATAATCGTTCAGTTACAAGAGTTAACAAAACTGATTTGTATGGAGTAGAGTTAACCTAAATGTTCTGCTCTATATATGTATGAGATTCAGAGTTTTCCTATTTTGACATCACCATAGCAATCGTTCTCAAAATGTACAATAGAAAAACGGTTTGTTTGGTTCCCATGAAACAATTTTCGATTATATAATTACATATATAACTTATTTTTTTACAATCATTCATTTTATTCGCCATAAAAAAATGAATAATGAGAAATTTCCACACAAAAAATAGATTTTGGGCCAATTTCCCCCTAATTAAAGGATAAATATATAGGTCAGCATTTTGCCAATTTAGTTACAATCTGAAATGGACAAGGAATTTTATACACCCATCCAACACAGGAACTGTTTTCTGAATATTGCTCCTTAAATCATTCTGAAGATACCTATCTAAGAAGACAAATTTATACAATATGTTTGTAAAAATGGCCAAAATGCATATATGTTATACTACTCGCCCTTATTGGGTTATTAAAGAGAGTCCAGCGAGAGACAGAGAGAGAGGGAGAGAGGGGGAGAGGAGTTGGGGAGAGGAGGAAGAGGAAAAGAGAGGTAAAGAGTGAAAGAGAAGAAGGAAAGGGGAAGAGAAGAAGGAAAGGGGGAGAGAAGAGGGCGGGGAGAGGGCCGGGGATAGGGAGAGAAAGAAGAGGGTGAGAGAGGAAGAGGGTAACAAATGTCTATCTAATAGTTCTTACCCATTATTGACCCCACCTTTATAAGGTATATATCATGACTATGTCTTTATAACACAACTATATCATATATATACTCCTGGATATCAGTCATATCCCATACTATAGCGTGCGTATTCAACGATGTGTTGCTACCGAAATTCAACTACCGTATCTAATTTTAATAAGGTCCTTTTTCAGTCGATTGTATTCAGTCGTTTGTTTCAGTCGATTAGAATATTGCCCAATTTGCGAACCACCCAACTCGCTTAGTAAACGCTATAATATCGGCAAGATTCCACTCTCTTTTAGAACAGGTTATTTAATCTTCCTTCCCCATTCTCTATAAGAGCCAATTCAAGTTCAAAAACTACAGTCGACTGCTATGTGCGCATTCGTGTGGAACACTTTATTCTCAAATCCCAGGAGGTTGTTAATGTTTTCAAACACCCTTTAATCCAGTCTATTAATGTATGAAGTTTATGCGTGTGGGTGTGAACTCGGTGCGAAGACACTTTCTTCCAGCTTCATTTATTAATCAATAATGTTAATTACTTGCACCAACCCGTGCTAACCTACCTAGATGAAAACCACTGGAGCAAAAGCTTATAGCAGACGATGCTCCACTGACGGGGAGTGTATAAATAATGTAATATGTATCCTAGCCCTAGTTGTTTTGAAAGCGTCTGTCTAGGGCTGACGTGGTTGCACCCACACGTAGAGGGCTCGGTGTATTTTGAAATATTTCTCACGTTGCTCATTGTCAAGAGGGTTTATAAACAACACTGCAAGTTGAGCATGATTTATATTGCTTTGGCCTTTTTCTCCCATCTATTTTTTCTGTCCCCGTATGATCAACGATCGTGCAAACAGGGACTGGCCCATGAAATATTGTCTCTCTGTTGAAGTATCTAGGTGAAGGTACAATCCATAAAATGTAATGCATTAAATTTGACTGTTTGATGAATTGTGCAGAAAGCCGATTAATGCCACCCAATATTGCATGAACCAGCCAAGCGAGCTGTACCGAATACAAGCATCAGGTATTAAATGCAAATCCGATGCGCGCTCTTATTCTGGATGAGAAAGCGAATCGGCGACTAAGCCCTTGAAAAGAGGAAATTAGAAACCGTATGCTGGGATTACATGCATCCTAAAAAGAGCTAGAATTTTGAGACCATGAATTATCAAGCGCTCCCCCTACCCCAAGCTCAATTTAGAGTTCCCCATCCAGCAATATCACCCATCTATATCGGGTGAGGGCTTTCTCATGTCGTGTAAAGATTAATGAAAATAGATAGTATCATAGTCCTCGCTTATATGAGGTGGAACAGCCTCGAAATAGAGACAGATATACACAAGCAGTGCTCTGCTGGCTGCATGTGTGTATGTCTGTATGTACGTGGATCTCAAGGATCAGAGACAGGTGATACATTTGAGAACTCAGTTAATATCACCATCGTCGATTACTGGCGACCTAGCCCCACATCAATCAGACACCACAGCTTGGTTCATAGAGAGAAAAAGAGATGGAAAGGGATGGAGACAGTGAGTGAGTGGGTTATGTGGATTGTTGATGTTTTGGGGGGACCATATTGCACCTTCTCACTCTGTCGCCAGTGTGCCTGTATTCCTCGGGGTTTCTAACACCGTCGTGGATCATCTGTATATATTCACTGGTTTCATGTTACCTGTTGGTGGTTGTCACACAGGAGGTTGGCTTGTTCGACAAAGCCTGTTGGTATGTTGCATGGATGGGATGTATTGTCAGTCAGTCTGCTTCAAATTAGAGACGGACTCCCGGCAAATTCCTGAACATAGTCGAGGGAAAGGTGAAAATATGCATGTAATATTTACTGTGAAAGTATTAACACTTCTGTTCTTCTTTCCTTCCACCCAAACAACAGTTGCACGAAAGGCGGTTTACAGGATACCAGTATCATTGTACCAAGAAAGTAAACGACCGTCTGGGTCAAATTACCTACGGTATATATATTAACAATATAAATATTTCCTATTGATTACATATTAAATGACATAAGACTATCCACAATGGAATAGGATATAGAAGAATTGTGTAACAATAATTATTAAATTCTCAATGTAATTATAGTAGGAGCAATCGTGCGTGATTTAATGGAGAATTAATTAACTTTTCTATTTTATGTGATAAAATCATAGTCATAGAATAATGTTCATGTGATTATTATTTTTAATTACATTATTTAACATTATAGTTATATATTATATACTATAAATGTTTTGACCTTGAAATGATTTATTTTAAATAGTTCTTACTTCTATTATGCATGCTCTGGGTGTATCCTTATCTAAACCTAACATTCAATTGAAAGTGTAGGTAAATTACGGAACGATATCTTATTTGTAGGCGACATTAAAGCTAAAGGTTGCTTTTTAAAAAATTATCCGTTCAATCACAACAGCCACACGTCAATGATCATAATGAAGAAACGGGATTGATCCGATTCATGCAAACACTATTTCTCATTCGCTTTTGAAAAACAAGGCCAAGATTCCTCTGATGTTCTAGTTTTGCGCAGGCTTATTTTCCTTTTTCTTTCTGCGGAAGCGATGCGAGAGGAATGAATTTGGACAGGCCAACAGATGAGATGGTGGAAGGGCCTGTTGTACATGTTTGCCTCACATTGTGTGGCGGCAGACTGTGGACAGGTCTGTGTTCATCCCTGGTCCCAGTGAGACTGGAGCTGCCGTAATCTATGGCATGTCTATTGTATACGGCATGGCATAACAGATAGACACACATCCAGGCATACCGTCTAAAATATTGCACTCAAACGCGTAGATCTGCTATATCTCCTCTTTCTCTCTCCCTCTCCCTCTTTCCGCTCTGTCTCTCTCCCTTTCTCTGTCTCTCTCTCTCATCATCTCTCAGACTGACAAAAAATGCTAATAAAAGAACAACATCCCCGAAGAGAAAGTATACTGGAAGGAAAACAGCCAGCGGAGCACAATCCATCTCCTGTGTTTGTGCTCGAAAGGCTTTTTAAAGGAAATACAATTTCCATCCGCATGTATGTTTACTTAGAATACAGACCTTCTTTACATTGGCCTAGGTGAGCCATGGTTGAAAGTTAACAATAAAAATACTATTCGCTTTCAGTATTTCATAAGGGTTTCTTGTTCAAGGGAGTAAACAGGGCCAGGACACAAATCGATAGGCATTCCTTAGGCAATCAGGGGCCTCGCGCACAGGTCGTCTCCACAATAGTTGGGTGATAGAGGAGGGAAGAACAGAGGGCCACTCTCGAGAGGGTGGTCTGCTCTTTGAGGAGAAAGACCGCAATGTGTTGTACCATGTCTTGAATCACCGCCATGTCAAGCACAGGCATCTACTATTCACACTTCTTAGTGTATTCCAAACATAGAAATAAAGTCTCTCCCATTTCCTATGCTTTCAGGGTATACTAGCAAAGACGATAGGGAAGGTGAAGCAATCACGCTGACTGTCAAGTAAAGATTTGGGAGGGATTAGTTCCGCAAAAACAGAAATTAATTGCTGCCGGATGCATTCATATAATTACCCTTCCTGTAAATGTTCAATCATCCATCATCCATAATCCTTTCACTATCCCATTATTCTATTTGTTTTTGTCTATATAATACATTGATATTTTCAAAGCTATTGGCATAGTGTGTAAAGAATATGATTATAAATTACATTGACATTATACTTTACCTTCAATAATTGTACAAATGGTTAGAAGTAGCTGTTAGAATAAAATGTACAGGAGACACTAGATGGAAGATTTAAACTCAAGAGAATTAGATTTGTATAAAAAGTTCCCTGGCTGACTCCTTTTAGAAACGGATGTGGTAGTCTGAACAATGTGTTTGAGGCTTGTCTTAAGATATCTATACTCACAGATTCAAAGTATAGCGTATGCATACATGTATGTATAATATATATTTATATGGACGCGTATACCAATGCCTTTGGTCCCTTAACTTGCATTGTTACTATAGATCTTTACCACTTTCAAAAACAAATTCAAATCTCTTCGTTCTTAGAGAGAGACTCGTCAGAAATCTCCCTTAATCTTTCCTGTCAGAACCATGTCTTCTTCTTTTCCACCTCGGAACAACTTATTACGGACTCTGCCATTCCTCATTCACACAGATTTGTGTCAAAGCAGATCTGAAGTAACACAACACCGGGACCTGATTAATTTCTAGTATTTGCTCCCGAATCCAAAGCACCCAATCGGACGCGGATTATCTTTTGTAAAGATTGAAGTAAAAAATCGGATCCCGTTGACGACCGCATTTTGTCATTGCAATGCCAGCTGAAAAGGCGGTGGACTTCTTTATCCATTAGGTACCTTTTGTTGAGGTGCTCCGAAGAGTTGTCATTGATTATTACAGGGTCCTGGAAGATATTCATGCATTGCAAGGAATACCTCAACACATTTCATTACAAACAATTCTTTAAAATTTTGGTAACTAATTTACGTACATCAAACATTCACCTGTCTATAATATTCTCAAAAATTTCATAAACATGAAGGTCTCTCATGCTGACATCTTCCATTTCTTGGGTCTATTTCAATAATTTTATTATGACAAAATTAGGTATACAAATGCGGCTTGCTATCTAAATGCAATGCATGTCTATAGATGCATCCAAGAACGAATCATGCACATGCACGCCATGCTAAATGAGAAACGGGATTTCATACATATCCTTGACATGTAAGTGATTGGGATTTTAATTCTCATACATGCTATATTCTCGTCTGCAATTTTACTCCGTTCCGTTGTCAAAACAAAGTTATTTTTATTTTACTCAAGAAATAAAAGTCCGACACAAAAGACATCCTATTCATTCCTTCTACTCCCCCTACTACATGTATCCATAAACATATTCATATATCCTCTATGAAAAAGAAGATAGTTGTGTATAATATCCCCAAAGCGATCTTAGGCAAATACTGCATTTGATGAATGGGAGATATTGTTACTCCGGTTATGTATGAAATGGATATTCAGTTTCTGCATAGAAAGTTCAGAGACCTTTGAAATACATTGAATGTACAATTAAAGAAAGTAAATCACAGAAAATGCTTCCTTGTCTACCTTCAGCTGAAAACACCTCTTTTGCTTTTTGGCCTACTCCCCAAAATGTCCATTCTCCATATTTAAAAATAATATTTCATATCCATCTATAATACATGTGATCCTTCTTCAGTACGTGAGTACATTATCAGTACGTATATATACGCCCGGAAGGCACTGAATTACCGCCCCCCCCCCCCACACCCCACACCCCACACACCCACACACCCACACCACCACCACCAAAGTAAACAGCTGACGATCCAGTGGGCTCTTCGTGAAACCATCTATTCATACTTAGATGTCTTCCGTTTTCTATGCTCGTTGGTGGAACCATTCATATTGTCGGTTCTTCCATCAGTGACACCTGTGTGAAGCGTCTGATTATACGATTTTATGTGTACCACGTATGCTTTGTAACAGAAAATAAAAGTTGTTCCGCTTTATCTGGGAACGTGAGCGAATTAATCGTTTCCTGAGAATCAATGTGATGGGGAAGAATGGTTCTGTTTATTTTTCGTAGTGATGCTGGAAACGTATCAGTGTGAAGTCTCTTTTTGGTCAAAACAGCATCTCGGACCCTCGAGGTAAAACTTAAAAGCCTTTGACAGAAAAAACATACCATCAATCAATAACCTGATAGTGCTAACTGACAACCTATAATAGGGGACTTGCGTGTACGTCATCTTGAATCTTGATTCGCATGGAATTATGAGACTTATAGTACAGGGGAAACTATAGAAAACAAGTCATGTTCAGCATGGAATTATTTATCGGTGCTCCAATGTCGATATCCATGTGTTATACATGTCTTAAAGCATATTGGTGAAAACATTCTTGCAATTTTCGATCGAAATGTTGCTTAATACTTGTATGTCAAACCTGAACTTAATTATGAATATTATGAATGCGTCGTCTTTTTGTTTTAAAAAAAATCCATATTTATGTACATGTGCATAGAAAGATCAAGAGACAGAAAAAAACTGAATGACCCTTCTTTTAGGGAACCACCATCCAGAAACTATTTTCTGTCTATTTCAAAACAGTAGTAGTTTAAACATGAGAAATGTACATTTTAAGGGTTTTCTGGTTAGGAAGACTTGTTTTCTCGCAATATTAACATCGCCTAGTCTTACTTAGTCAACTGTAAAACTAGTACTACTTGCAAAAAAATAAATAGGTGTGTTTCCGATTCCCCACTCCCACCCCCTACCTAGAAAAACTTACCCCACCCAAAAGGCTTCATAAACGTCCATCTTTATATTTCGGAGGCCCGCTGAAATCCTTTCCTACGGTAGTGTCAATAATTATCGCTCACCGGCGGCTGTTTTCTCTTGTCTGATTCGACATCAAATTTGTGTATAAACATGCGACAGTGGCAGAATATTGATAAATTCAGTCCTAGTCATAATATGAGTATAATTGGTACGATCTTTTGGGGTAAAAATAACTGAGAATGCAGCTTTAAGCCAGTCCAGCCGGCGCTGTAGGAATTAAAAGCAAACACTATTGGAATCCCTTGCTGTTTGAAATAATTACCATGTCCCGGTTTATCCCCATGCCAGTGTTATAATGGCAAAGGGGAATTCATAGCGTTTTACCTGTGCCACACAAATCCCATGTTACTCTTTTCAGATTTCGGTATTCGATGTCCATAAATGCATCAAATGCATCTAAATAAGCAGTTAAGGTACATCATATATCACAAGTTGCTCAACACATTTATGCTAAATTAACCAATTAGGCAACTTGGGCTAAAATGTGATACATCCTAGGTATATCTGAGTATATTTGGTATTGCATCGTTTTAAAATATCTGTTCTGTTATGTTGAACTGTATATTGAACATCATTTTTGTCGTAAATTTGGGTTATTTGAGAGGATTGGTGAAGGTGAATAGTAGGCCTACATTTTCTGGTGATTTCACCCACTGTAAAGGGCGCTTACATATATAACATTTCCCCTAAGCTGTGATTCCATTTGCATAGATGTGTTTAAAACATACCTAGATTATTTTTCTTAACCTCGTGGTTTGGCACAATCATTATTTTAATGATAAATGCAAATCAAATGGCACAATCAGGCTAACATCGCACTACTTGGTGATGGACTAATTGACTGGAAATCGCTGATGAGTAAGATCTGAATTGGCAATGATTATCGATATGGTGTAAGTGGTAATATAACCGTGCCTTTTAAAGGCAGTGGATGTATTATAATCACAGGAATAAATGCGGTAAATCTGGTAAAGGACAAATCCAGTCTAGGCTCACAGCCTCTCAGATGAGATAAGAATGGTATGTCAGGAAATGGACTCCTACCGCGCTAATGGCTTTCCCTGCCCTGGAGTATCTAACAATTCAAGATGGGGAGGTATATGTCTTCTTCCAAAAGTAATCTGCAAACGTAAGAAGTCCAGTAACTTATGTGTATAGGTAATATTAAAGGCACTTCGGTCTAGCTAGTTATATCTATCAAGGTGGGGAGGTATATGTCTTCCAAAAGTAATGTGCAAACGTAAGAAGCCCGGTAACTTATATCTATATGTGTATAGGTAATATTAGAGGCACTCCGGTCTAGCACAGCAGGGTAAGGAAATTGTATTAGAACATGTCAAATGAAGCGAAGAATGAAAATTTGAATCACCCGCTGGGCCTATAACAATGTAGTCCGTGGATGAAGTGTATCGAAATCTGTTTCCAATATTCGGAGTTGCCGTTGTGTACTCAGGCAAAATATTCGAATTAACCCTCCTGCGGAAGGATTTCCACTTCATATCAACAATTTGCCATCAAATATTTGACAAGCAATGTTCCCCCGCGAGGCATGCGGGTTTCCTTTCTTTTATTTTTCATCCGATTTGGATACATGCAAGGTTTCGCGTTGTAACTGATTGCTATTTCCCCAAAATTATCATTTGCTGAGGGAGGGCGAAGAGGGAAATGGAATGGCGCCGCTTGCCAGTCTCGGTGAGCGATTTCACAAGGACCAAAAACAGGGCTGACAACTGAACGAGAAGGCCATTTTTTAAACTTAAAAGGTCTGGTTTAAAGAGACGATCCTTCGTCTGTGTTGTTTCAATCAGGGAAATAAATTTGTTCAGGGAAATCATAGGATGTAGAATGTTTTAGTGGAAATGGCTCCAGCGATGCCACTAACTGGTGGGACATGGAATTGGGCAGCTGCATTACCAACTTCTTTCCGTCAAAAAATGAAAATATTTATTTGTGATCTTTTCATACCCAACCCATCCGATAGTCACCAAGACAGACAAAGTTCTTTGTATAAAAACAAAGCATCTTCTTCATTGTTCATTTCGGTGTATATATGCCACTGCCAGAATCCCATTTCTTTCAATATGGCTCTTTTTCATCTTCTTAAACATAGGGAATCCTTCTTGAAAATAAATATTTGAGGATAGCACTGCCTAGACAGGTATATCAAGAGGCTAACAACTTGCACTATTAATCCTTTTTACCATGAATCGTCCCTATTGGACGGCAAATATAAAAGTTATGACATTTTCGAGAAAGAGCCCTGAATTTATGAAAAAACAGAGGCAATATCATTTTCAATATTAAAATCGTCCATTTGTTCAACTCTAAGTAACAAAGAAGGGAAGAATTGATATAGAGACTTCCAATAGAGGAGAACAAATGTCACAAAGAAAACCGATAAGCAGAGAATAGAAATCAAGATTTAAAAAAGATATAATGTGAAGCTGATAAGATTAAAATTAAATCATCTTCAGCACCGCTTTCTTAGTAATTTACTCACTACAATATTCAATGAGATGATGATTTTATTATGCAAAATGTAGTATATCTGCGGTCCTAGCGTTTTAATTAATAACTTATTGCGGCAGGTATTTATAGCAAATGGCCCGATGGAGGGTTCAAACTGATCGAGACCCATCAGAAAACGGGACGAACCCCGAAGGGGTGAGTTCCCGTTTTCTGATGGGTCACTCTGTTTTCTGATGGGTCACTCTATTAGGATGTTAAAAAGTAAATTTAACTTGTTAAGCCTATAGTTTAGCTCGAGGAGGCTTCATTCACCGCAATTTGTAGGCCTAAGTTACGCGGTCGGGACGACGTCATCTGGCCTACGCTGCACCAATGAAATTGCGTCTTTGGCCGAACGGCACACGTGAGCGGTTCGTATCAACCGAACTGCACCCCCAAACTGCACCTTTCTAACTGCTCACGTGTGTAATAAAGCTTTAAATAATCTCTTCCCACAATTTAGTGAAAGGAAGCAATATTTGAAGATGATATAAGGTATGGGAACCCCAGTAAATATCACTCCATCACGTTTTTTTAAGTACTTTGTTTATTCTTTACCCAACGCGTTTCGGCCCAACTCGGGCCTTCATCAGGGGTTGTGCGTAACAACAGCAGAGTTCCTTAGGTTTATATAGCGTGAGATGTGTTACACATGTGTACACATGTGTAAAATGTGTTGCGAGCGTTATGATTGGTCAGCAACAGAGAGAAAGTTATGTGTATCGTTAATGAGGAAATTTATTGAGAATGAATTGAAGAATTTTTTTATCACATATATAATATGATTTATTTATAAGATAAAATTGGTAAATAGGGGATAAAGGATCTATAATTTGAAGATCCTAATTTCAATTGGCCAAGAGCAGGTGTATCGTCGAACCATTTAATAAATATTCCAGGGTTGAACGCAATCCCCAACCAAAAAGGTTTGTCTTTACGGCGTCATAAGCATAATTCCTAATGTAATTGTCAGGTAGATGTTTCCAAAACCATATCTCTTTAATGCCGAGAGCCAATCGTTGATTTTCCCACAATATGATTTGCGGCAGGTGCAAAAAAGAACTCATTGTCTTCTCCCGCGTTTTAATGCTGATGCTTGTGGCGACTCTTTCATTTATATGAATTCAGGAAAGTAACAATCCAAAATGTGGAAAACGAATTACGAATGGAACACCGCGAAGACGAAAGAACGTGACACCAAAGATAATATTTTGAATTGAAGACCTGGTTCGTATAGTTTCATATTAATCCCTAAGAATAGTGAAATAATGTCTTAGTGTATAGGGTGTTCATATACCAGTCTTCCTTTAACGTGTATCACAGGTAAGATCGGCCGATTTAGAGCACAGAAGAAAGCCATCATATTTGTAATCTGTCTGTGTTCGTTTATTCAACACAGGAAACAAGAATATCCGGTTCATTCAAGCATAGGTTCAAGCACTCATGGGTGCTGAAAACATGGGGATAGCTAGGGTAAATCTATATGAGAATGAGGGCATATATATATAGTTGCATACTGAATATATTATATAAGTATGTACATATAACATGTATGTTTGTAGTCACGCATAATGTGTATACCGTAATACTGTATCTTCGCCATACTGTTGCACATAAGGTTGTTGACACAAATAAAAACCCTATGGAAGCATTTCCCTTACAGTCCAATCAGACAGACATTGCATATAATACACAGCCTACAGAGAGGCCAGGAGATCGTGAATAATGTTTTCCTGCTCCCAGTTGGTATGGGAAATAAAAGGATGTGATGCGAATCCAATGGCCAGTAAATTGACTTAGCGGAGCCTGCTACATTTGGGCGTTCAACTTGTACTCTATTTAATGCTTTGTCCTCGCCCCCATCCGGATAATTTTATCTATCATGAAGATTTATCTTGTTGGGGGCTTAGGTAGAGTAATATAAAGTTACTAGCTCTACTTTTCTGGATTGTATGATGAAATGAAACGCTCACAATAGTCCAGTATAGTTTCGTTTATACGTCTCCAAATAAAATTCCTTTAGACACTGGCTTCAAAACGGTATTGGGGCTATACCGTATGTTTAACCACCTTATAGGTGGAGACTAAAATGATTAATAACCTCTATTCGGGCCTGTTTATAGTGCATTGTTTGTGCTCCATGCACCATGCACCAACAGTGCACCAGCAGCTCCTCAATATTGGTCATTAATCCTATATATTAGAGTCGGCTAGGTGAATGATGGGTGATGAAGCCCGAAACTCCCTTCCTTTCGAAAAATTGAAAACCGAGACTGTTCATTTTAGAATTGTTATGTGTCATTGGCCTCAATCAAATCAACTTTCTTGCATTAGGATATCACTTGGGAAACCCTAGGACACAACAATCTTCCCTTGCACTACGGATAAATATCGAGAATATTTAGAAAATAAAGTCTACTGTAACTTACTCAGTGAAAGGTGAGAGGAAGGCTACCCATACTGCGTCTTACTCGTGAGTTTGTGTTCTGTTTGCTTTGTATTATGCGTCGTTATGGAAAAGTTACATTTCTGAAGTTTTACTAAAGTAATGCTTCAAGCATTGGTCACATCTGTATGACAGCTTCTATAATTTTTATAGCAAGGCAAACTTAATAGTCAATCTGTAACGCTCCTTATATATTTACACGATAGAGCATATTTAAACACTGTATCAAACGTCTCAGATACAGGCAGTTAAACCATCCAAGGTGTTATTTCCTTATCGCTAAGCTCTCATTTTACTCATTGTGCAAAAGAAAAGAAATCCACCAAATGTGTATGTACGCATAACATAATAGAGGAGATCCTGTGTACGACATTATGTAGATGAGTGAAGTCATCAGAAAATGTACAGTTCACCTTCACCAACATTCTCAAATAACACAAATTTAAGGCAAAATAAAATAAGGTTCGAGACGAACATCTGTTTTCAATCAAGGTAATACGAAATACGTGTATCACTGTATATTGAAATATACCAAATATTTATCATTTCCAGCCAAATTTAGCAGAATTCATGGATGTACAGAACTACCGATTGTACATTTTCTGACGACTTCAGCTTTCACGTCTCTGGTGAGTGGATGGAAGAAAAAACTTTGTTTTGTATATGTTTATAGAAATTCAGCTATGGGGAGGAGGAAGTGTATTCATCAAAGTCACCAACTCTTGTCTCGAAATGACCTCAAACTGGCCCCATGGAAGAGAACATGAACATGGGGAGCATCCCCATTCGGCACCATGCACTGGACAGACACCGTGCCGTATAAGAACCAGGCAGATTCCTCGCAATATTTCCCTCCAAATTTTAATAGGGGTGACATTTTCAGACAAGATCCAAAATAATGTTGCCTGGGGCAATTTTGATGACAAACCACATTGCAATATGGTACAGACTGCCTATACTAGTAGTACAGCTAATAAAAGAATACATTAACTTACATTGCTCTTTTCTCCTGACCAGTGCACGATAGCTTCGTTGTGTCTCGTATCATTAAGCCGGGTAACATCCACTGAAAGTTGATCTCCATGTTCAGCAAGTGGCACACTATCGGGGACACCCCTTTTATACCGTTGGTATTTGGGATGAAGTGCATGGGTTTTCGGTGACAACCCAAGTCCCCCTCCTCCTTTTCTGTCCCTGTGAGTCAACTCCGTCGTCCTCAGTGGGTTCCCATGGTCCTCATGGAAGTGTATTTTCCCAGAGAGAAGACGGGCGCACCCACAGACAAGTATTGATACCAGCAAGAAAGAAGAAGAGAACATCTCCGTGGCAGGTCTTCTTCTTGTCTCTGGAGCGTTTACCAAACTGCCCTAGTCGCTGGATAAAACTATGTGGTGTAAATGATTCCTCGGGTATTTAAATTTAAGATATAGCAGAGCGGATTGATCAAGCAGTAGCAGTGTGGGGTGACCGACACGTCGGGCTTAGCGACCCAATGGGTAGTGTCCAGTCCCTCTCGGCAACTGATTGACATGAAATGATCCGTTTGTTGACAAAGCCAAAGGTGGATTGAGTGAGCACCACGCGCCACAACAGCAGCATCACTGGATCCCTCCACAGTGGCCTGGACGAGGAGGATGATGAGGTGGAGACTACAACAACTATATAGGACCACTACTACTCCTACTAGAGCTATTGGTGGCAACACGTTCTTCATACAAACACACGTACTTGTTAATCCTGCTGGTGAACTCCACTACCTGCTCAAGTGTAGAAGCTTATACAGCCTACAGGTGGCCCTTCCAAGTCAAGAGGTACATATGACCCCGCAGGCGCGAGAGGTGGCTTCTTGCAGTGAGATGGTGATCATTGAATGATCTCGCCAATACCCGGTGGTGCCCAGTGTTGTTGAAGTAGTTGTAGCACGAGGATGGATAGGGGAGAAACTGTGAACAAGTCCCTAGTTTCTCAGTCAGCGGTGGGGATGCAACATCCACACCAGACCGGAGAGGAGACTGAAAGTGAAATGCTTCGATCGCCTCTCAACGATGGGCATAATAGTAGAAGATGTAAGAGTTGGCTGCGTTCAGCGGGGTGGGGGGATCGAGAGCTTGGAGGGTGGTTAAGCCATCGCCACCTAAAAAATCCTAAGTCTCGATCTCTCCCTATAGCTATGTATAACCTAGCTGACTATATATATGGACTGAGATACGCCAATCTATATTGGGAAAGCTGTCTATTGTATGCTGTGCAGCAACTGGTATCTGACACACGCAACACACCAATAATGTATTGCCTCTGTACCTCGCCATGGAACATGTGGCTATTGATTGAGCTCCTTTTATTGATCAGACATATGGACTAGGATGGAGCCAAGGTGGAAAGAGATAAATCTTCTTGCGTGTATTGCGCATTCCAATTACGTAACAGGACGATTATTGCAATATGAATAAATAATAAAATGTCCGTGCTGCTACTATAAATGAAAAGGGTTAGTGGTCTACTTGCGAAAAGGAAATAGTCCTCCGACAAAGAAACATATGGTAACTACTGCATCGACCAATATCTTTTGAAAAATAAAATCTTAATTGTGATGCATCATACATGATCATTTTTGATCGTTGGATCACTGATCTGGTATTATTGAAAAGCCAGATGTCAATAATTTCTTTCCATGTCGTATTTAAGTTTTTTTTTCCATTTAGTTTGTAGGTAAGGCGGTGTATGAAAATATTGGTCATTGTCAAACATGTGCTTTTTATTTTCCAAATGTGAATCCACCAATGTTAGTTTCTAAGCAGAATAAAACGATTTCAAACAAATATTGAAATTCAAGAATTATTATCCACATTTAATAATCTTTGAGACAGCGATATCTCGATAATGACCAGAGAAACAAATAACAGAATGTTTACTTAAGATAGGTTTGTGTTGTTTTTGTCCCAAAGCAGTGGGTCACGTCTTGCTGTTGATTGAATTTGTGGCTCCCAGTTCTAACGTCTGTGCCTTCATCTCACCAATGTTATTTTGCCACATATAAAGACAGCAGTTCATTTGAACACGTATAACAACGTTTGTCGATTACGTGCACTGAATAAGGGACGCCCATTTCAAAATACCACCAATTGATTGCATACGCAATCTGAACAAGATATTTTATTTCATTGATGTACTTATATAGTGTATTATATTAGTACGCTAATGAATATGGCACAGGGCACTTCTCTGTATAATTCATTCGCAATTAGTATGCTTAAATCTCGCGCTCCATTAATGTTTCAACAAGTCCCCGTATCCTGGTATATGTACAATATTTTGGGGGAATGCATCGATCATGTTCGCCAGAATCCGTTTTCCGTTTTATGCACTCAGCAAGTCTGATTAGCCTAACATGCATATCCCCTCATTACAACTTTCATTCAATGCCATGGTGAACTTAACAGAGTCCATTAGCCATTTCTCCATATAGCATATTGTTGGATGATGCACGAGATCGGAGGAATACCCTTCGAGGCGCAGCTGAATGCCATTTCATGGCTGATGGGCCTCGATGGACCAGCAAATAGAATCATCCTGTCGTTGGCATGCTTTTTCATCTCAGAGCTTGATATAATCTGTTAATTAAATACCTGTACTAAAACAGTCCCATCTTTTAGAAAGTACTTTGCTTCACTAAGAACCATCGGCACATAGGATATCCGCAGCAAAATACATTTGAAACATATTCTTTGAAACTCCTTCTGTTTTACAATCAAAATACCACCGCACCAGGGAGAGGTTTTAGGCACTTAAATATAAAGAATGATCATTTATACTTGTATTTTATTAACGATTAAAAAAATTAAGATAATTTGGATATTGTAATTAGTATTGTTTTCAAGCTGTTGTGACTTTTATGCCATTGTAATCGCTCTCTATCGTTGCAATTTGATATTTTATCAAATGCCCCAGGTGGTGATGAAAATAACACTTTGTGAATAAAATACTTTTCAAATCAAAATCTGGTAATTTCGAGGCAGTTCTGCATCTCCGGGCCAGCTGGAGTCCAGAGCCATCGATCGATTCTCAATCCTATTCCGCGAACTACTTTGTAACACACCAAGCGGATTTCACAGCCGATTAATGGAGTACGGTATATTTTTTCTAACAGGTTTTTATTCAGGATAATTTAACACAAAGACAGCACGCCCATCCTAGAAAGGTGATTTTCGTTGTGCCCTATAGTACCTTACATTTATAGAAATTGAAGCGTTGTATACATAATAATTAGAGAAACAGTGAGTCGAGTCGAGTTACCAGAAAAACTGCAAGTCAGTTATGAGACCAATAACATATAAGTGTTGTTTACAAATGTGGAGGTTGATTGAGATAGAGATGGATGAAAATGAAATGATTGAGAGTAATACCAGAGATGAACAAGGTACCTGACTATTAGTTAAAGGAACATTTATTTCGTTCTTTTCATTCACGTTGATAGAGGAATGCACACAAATCGTGTTGTGTTGCAAGATATAAATTTCGGTGATTATCTCGAGACACTACAAAACTCGATGCCTCGATAAATAGACAACTTATAAATGGGGCCACAGCAAATTGCAAATCAAACATCGTCTACTTTGAAAGCTAGGGAAAGTGGTATTGATTATTTCATCACTGAGCAATTGGATGACAGAAATAAAACAAAAAATAACAATGGCAGTGCTTAAGGGACCCCCTCAATTCAATCATTCTATAATCATTCAATAAATGCATCAAATATCAAAAGCACCCTGAGCAATTTAGATGAATGTATTAATTTTGTTATTGGGGTAATACGGGAGATGTTATTGCAAGGATCGATCAGGTTTACGTCATCTATCATAATTGATGTGCCGAGAACAAGGGGGAATTGCCATTAGTACCACTCGAAATATAAAACCAGCGCGGTACAAATGGACGAAACGGGTGGCATTTGACTTGATCTACTAATTAATATATTGCATTAGAGCTACATACGATGAGTTCAAAATCCCTATACGGTACATGACTTTGGTCACTTGTGCTACGTTTACCTTTGTTTTGTCTAAAATACTTTTATTCAAGCATTTTCAAGAATTGATACTTTTTAAACATCTTTATATGAATACACATTTTCGATAGCTCGAGTATTCTCATGCGACGCCTATAATATGAATATAATGATTATAATAATGTAATTTAAACAATAGAGTTTATGTTGATGTCTGGTGCTGGTGCTGGTGCTGGCTGGTGCACGCGTACAACGATTTTACATTATTTCAGAATTCCCTTCAGACAAATTCATTTGAAAATGTGTGAATATATGGTAATAATGAGAAGCACAGTCATTTACCATGTTGTTGGGTTTTCTTTGTTATTGTTGTTTAAAACATAATACTTTATTTCAAAAGCCTGCCCATTTACCATGTTAATTGCTTTGTTGTGAATACCAATTGCATCTTAGTAACTTTAGATTTTACTGGAGTTGCCTTTTTGCCTAAGAGTCCTAATTTGAAAATTGTCACCTGCCATCCAGAATCAGCTAGAATCTATTCCTGAATAGTGTTGAATTACATGTGTTCCTACACCGGATTAAGGTTAAGTATTGGCACTAAATACCTTGTATGATATTGCCAACACTATGCTGAGATAAACTAAAATTACCCGCAGTTAATGAGCAAAATAAGCTTTTCAATCGATGGTGGTTATATTTGGTTGGACCTTATCTTTGGTCTGGAACAATGTGATAAGCTCTTCACCAAGTTTGCAGGAGGTGTGGGAGGAAGAATCAATCCTCTGGGATAGGCCATCCCTTCCAGATTAAAACGCAATCAATACTCACTAACATTTTTTATCAGAAACAAAGCTTCAACGTGAAATATCAATATACACGAATTTATACAGCCTTCGTGAATTCGATATGGATACAAAGCCCCAGTATTAGTTTATTGCATCATTCCGTAAGTTCAATTTGTCTTTATTTATAAAGGGAATATTTGCCTATAATCACATTACCAAAAAAAAGGCTTTGCTCATTAAAACATTTTGAAATCTACATTATTGTTAGTGTAGTGTTAGTATTACAATTTCTAAATAATGTAACAAATCCTTTTTCTTCCCAGGAGGAGGAGGGGGGCTGGAATGTATGCGAAATGTGTAATGTATTGTAGTCTACACGGTATAGGAACAAAACAAATCCCAGAAGCATATATAATGGTACGTGTTGGTTCTCCGTGCAATAGCATACAATACAAGTATATCCAATCATTGCACAATCCATTTATTATATTTGCCGGGAGAGGCGTGTGTGTTGATTGACGTCTTGTAATTCCACGTCCTGTAAATATATTCTGTGGCGCTTATAAAGGCCCCTAGCAAGTACCAATAAGTAAAAATTAGTTTAAATTTACTCAGGCAGATGTCAGCACAGTCCCACCACGCGGTCGGTAGTTTTTTACTTGGCTACCAGGTGACGCGACAAGCGGCTGCTATTTAGAGACAGTAAGTTTAGGGCTAGACGCTCACACTGGTGGTCCTCCAGATAGTCGTTCTCAATTCACTCATTGTTTAATCCTTGGCAATGTAGATTTAAAATAGGTTGTAAGGATAGATGTGATTTTGGAAGAGAAATAATGTCATTCGGTCAAATCTCAGAGGAGAGGAGGTAACTTTATAACATTCTTTCAATGTTTTCCCAACTTAGTGTCTGTGGAGTGGTCTTTTTAAATGAATGTTGCGTCCTTTTTCGTATGTTTGGACGAGGAAACTGAGACATGGGAAACCGAAATGAGAAATATAGATCATTATAGTGCCATTAATAGGAATCGCGCAAAATCCTCTAAACTTGTTCTCTTTGATGAGTGGGAACCGTATATGGGTCAGACAGAAGGTTTTAATGATTTTTAGCTGGAAATGCAACTTTACGCTAATAAACAATGAGATTCAGTGTTGTCATTTTGCTGTTGATATTTGATGATGAGAATTGTCCACGTGGACTAGATTTGACTAGATTAGGCCTACGTGTAATAACGTAGGACCAAGATCAATCCCCCCTACGGCAAACAATGTCTTTTGAATCACTTGGATATAATTACTCGAATCCAGGTCAGGAAATGTTTCCTATGGTAATTGTTGGTCAAATATTACTTCCCACGCGTACTAAATCTTGTTAATTCTTTTTTCCATGGTCTTTGAATCCTACGTTATTTTGAACGATTCTAGTCCCGAATCGGGGTCTTTTCATAGTTTTAAATTTTCGAGCAGTCATTCAGTAATATAACTGATCAAAATTGTCGGTAGTCCAACTGAAATACTTATTTCCAGGCAAAACAAAATTATTGAATCAATTATATTTTTCTTTGAGCTTTTTAAAACTGACTATTTTTCATAACATAACTCCAATACCCAAGTGTGATTGTGGTATAATGGTATATATATAGAGGTGCCGTGAAAAATGATAAGGTAGATGCATGAGTTTGTTTTTATCTCTATTAGGGGAATGCGTCTAATAGTTGTCGGTGCAATTTTTTTTGGCGTCTAAAAGTTGTCGGTGCAATATTATGAATTACCTACAGAAATAAAACATGACGGGGTGAAATGAAATTGTACTATTAATGTAGACCCGTAGGGATGTTAGTAGCATGCATGTCACCGGGTCATAGAGAAGTATGTTTTGTTTCGCCTTAGGATACCAACGCCTTGCAAACACGATGAGTTTTCCCTGTTAATTACCTTACCCTGGAGGGAAGATATTCATTTCAGAAAACAAGTGCATGAAAAAGGAGAGGGGAGGTCGAATGGGAAAAACAAATTACAATTTCATGACTCCTATCCATAAGAAGCTATAAGAGGTTTGCATATAAATCACCAACTTAGACGCAGAATTGCGTTGCAAACAACCCAAGAAATCTAACATGGCTGATTGTATATAGAAGAACAATTTGTAGAAATTCCAATCTAAACTTCATTTGATGAGTATATTTCATCAGGGAAATCAATAGTTATTATATACATTTGTATATACCTTCCTGGTTTAATGGTTTTTGAGTATGATTAGTCAGTGATAGGAATCATGAAATTGTAATTTGTTTTTCCCATTCGACCTCCCCTCTCCTTTCATCAGGGAAATCAATATTATATACATTTGTAGATACCTTCCTGGTTTAATGGTTTTTGAGAATGATTAGTCAGTGTTTCCCAAATGCAGACTTTTACCCCCCTCCCCCACCCGCTAACACACGCACACACAGACTTCAAACAGGAAGGCTGGGGAAACAATTGGTGGTCTTTGATCCATGTAAAACTAAGTTCACTTGATGACTTAATGGGTTGACTTCTGTGCAGGCATTTCTGTGTCAGGGGACGGCACATCATTCTGAACAGCAAAAAGCTGGATATTATTGCTTCATATAAGAGAGACGCTTCCCGAACACCTCCACCCATAAGTTGACCGAGAGGGAACGCAGGTGGGCGGGAGCAGGGGGCCAGTCGGACATGAAGTGTTGTCACCGCAGGTAAAGCTATTCATATACGCCGCGCAACACCTTCCCACACATATTCACTCGCTGGATTTACGTCTTTCCAGTCGCTCACCTTTTAGGATAAGATTGTTGATTTACACTGTCATCGCTGCAAGGTCCTGCTCAGGTAATGTAAACAATCATTTCTTATTGTGGATATAGTCACGGATCTACTGGTTGATCTTCAGTTGGCTGTGTTTTGCTGAGGAGAACAAATTAGATTGCCTTGATGGTCGTTTTGCGGTGTGTCCAGCATCGCTTGGTGGCCATCCCACTCCGCCCCTTTAAGATTTGTTCCTGGCTTCGCGGCCACTACAGGCTGTTTCTACAATAGGTAAAATAGGTCATGGACACTACACACATATGAGTATTGTTTCCCCTCTTCAACAATATGCAAGTCTGCCATTTGGTTGTTCTTTGGATTATCCCATGTTTATATTTGTGTTCCCTAAGAAAGCTGATAAAGTGATAATAAGTGTGGCAGCTAGTCTGAAAACAAATATTTTCCTGTCAGCTCTTGTTCATGGACTTTGTTTTACGTATTGGGTATATAATTATCCGTAGGTTTCCCTGTAGTACTACCATCGGTTTCACCAACAAGTTATTCTATTTGGCTTCATGAAAACCTATTGATTTTTTTAGATATTGCCTCCAATACCAAATAATATTCATAAACAGTGTGAGCATAACACCCAAAGTCCATGAAGTTGCGTGCAATATTTTCTGCTGTCTTTACGGTGAAATGTGAATTTGTTATTCCATGGCGCATGGCAGATTTATATATATATGGATCATGTCACATTCATGTCACGTTAGTCGTTACTATAGTGACAGTTCAGAAGGCAGGAGATAACCTTACTCGAAATCTCAGTGCATGATAGAAAATCTGCAACTTTGGTTCTGAATTTACAACACAATCTGTTCTGCTCTGGTCTTCGCACTAAAAAGTGAGTCGGGTATAAATTATGTACATTAAATTTTACGAGACAATTAGAAATTGATATTGTTCCCAATAACCTTAAAATGGTAACAAGGTAGTTATTTCCAGCGCAGGAAAATTGCCGACTGGACATAAAGGGGTCAGAATAGGGTATTAAATTTCACTAAGACTAGAAAGCGCATAGAATGCGGGCTTGTTTGTGGAAAAAAGGACTTTGACAACCAACCTAGGACACAATACACTCTCATTACAAGGGCATTCCAACAGTTTGTCTCGACCATGTCGACAGTACCTCGGGAAATACATATCATATTTGACATAAATGGAGTGTACATACCGTCCCTGAGTGTTACCGTGGAAACATAGCCCCAAGCTTGCCCGGCCGATGACCACAGGTACGACCAAGCATCTTCATTTGTTGTTGCACTCGTACAGAGTCACCTGCGGTTGGCTGGTTATGTCACGATACATTCCATTACACAAAAGCTGAGAGCACTGATTGAAAGCTAACACAGAGAGCCAGAGAGCGAATACACACTAGCGCATTGTCAGTGCAATACACTTTTTATCACAGATGCCATGCCAATAATGCTCCAATACACTACTCATTAAGTGCTACCCCCACACTCCCCCAGTCGCATTCCATCGGCCATGGATTCCAACTTTTACACTCGGACACGGTGAAATGGAGTGGAAGTTATTGCTTTGATTGGTTTCAGGTTCCTATAAGCTGGCACGCGATGGTCGATAATCTCGCATGATTAATATACCTCCATGAAAAGTTTTATAGACACATGAAAATGACCATCAAATGATGCTTGCTCGGTCAGAACTGGTCAGAACGGCATTTAAATATAGGGTGGACTAAATCGGGGAGTGGCATGTCTGTTCCAAATAGACCGAGTGCGAGATTTCAATCACTGATTTCTCCTTCATACTTAATATCCGATGAGACACATCCGATGAGAAGCAGTCAATCGGAATAAATGCCACCAATTTCCCATCATTATAAGTCTGGTATCGACACATGAAGTGGGGTTTTGGTGAGGGGGTGGGGCTGTAGTCCTTGGTGTCATGCCTTGAAGTAGCCCTCATTATATGTATTCTATTGTTCGGGGCTGAGTGGGGGTTATGTTCAACGCCAATCCCTTCACCGATTATCTTGTAATATTAAGACACCGCACGCATCCTTATATACCAATACACAGGCCTTATTTTATAAGGATGATTACCTCAAAACTTTTCGAATGACATAACAACTTTGTTATGATTGGTACATACTTCCGCTGTATTGTCATTTTTTAACTAAACAATTACAAGAAAAATGTCTTACATGTATATGTTTGTAAAGCCAAACCAAGCAGCGATGTCTCAGTTTCATGTGATTTATTTTTGTAAGTATACATATACTCTAGTTTTTGTGCGCCGAAGGGGGTCGTAAAAAGCATCACAAATTCTTTAAGTCATTTGTTACACAGAATCAGGGTGCATTAACACAATGCCCTGCCCTCTAATTTCGCCTGTGTTCACTGATGAATACCCTCAGTTTAGTGTTACTGACCACTGTATAAAGTGTGCTCAATTAACATTCCTCTCGTCTGGTAAATCTGAGTATAGTATCGGTGTACAGATCAGTCAAACAATCGCTTTGGCTTTCCCTTTTGTAGGCTCCGAGTCAGTGAGCTTGCGTCCGAAATAGTAGGTTTTGTTCTCGTCGGGTCAAGCTCCCCTTTTAGTTTCAGGTTTATTCAGCTCGGGCCAAAGAATATGATAATCTGAATCTTTCGAATCTATCTTTATTTATATGTATTCTGTAGAAGATATTAACATATGCCAAGAATTTCAAAGCATGGGAAAGTGCAGGGCTTTTATTGTTGTTATTTATAATTACTTGTCAAATTGCCAACCGGGTCTCTCATTTAAAGGTGGGGAAAATACAGGAAGTCATGCACACGGTCCAAATGAACAGTTTAAATAGCGAATCCATTAAAAGGTCTCGGTGTCACCGTGTGAAAACATTTATGATTCAGTTCTTTTTTCATATAAATATCTCCATTCGACTGACATTGTGTAGTATGAATTGCTGAATTATTATCTATGATTAGTTTTCCAATTGAATGACCATATCCTAAATGAAGCTTGGGGCCTCTTTGGAAACGTCAGTCGTTATTTCCAGTATGAATACCCGTATACATTTATACATAGAGAATGTATTATAAATGGGAAATGAAGAAGCCATGGCGACGGAAAAGGTGTGAACTTGAACAATGAATCTGCTTCTAGTAAACAGTTATGTACTGCCATTGAAGACATCGTCTTATAAATGTACATTTGGTCTTTTCAGATTGTGATGTACTGTCCTGAAGTTTAAATGGAGCTTTTGGGAACACCATCTGCGAAAGGATTTCCATCATGGACTATACACTGGACGGTGTCATACGGTTGACCGAACCCAGCAGGATTCCCTCATAGACATGTGGGTTATAGGATCCAAAACAACTTATTAAATCCTCGCGCCTGAGGATTGGGAAATTCGTTCGAGCTCTGCACACAACTCCGTGACGTATCCAAGGGATTATTACATTATCTACGTACCTCTCCTTCTTTTGACTTAAAGTGTTCTGGATAATTGTGTGTTTACAGATTAGGTTTATTATTACAATCCAAGCTCCAGGAAATTTGAGCCTTATGAGGAAAGGCTCACTCCCCTGGGAGGGAGGTTCCCACAGAGGCAAAGGGGAAAGATTGGGCGCCCCTACTGCTCCTCCTCCTGCGGGGAAGGCACGCCCATTGGTCGGGCATCAACAGGAGGAAGGGGGCTAGCCACTCGCTGGAGGTGGGTATAGCCAAGTCGAGGGTAGAAGAGGGCCAGACACGGACAGGTCTGCATTAGCCAGACCCAATGAGTTTTCCAGCTGCTTTGATCAGAACCCGGCGTCACTTGTTTACTGAGGAAACTGGATCCTACTTCATATGGATGTAAAATACTCAAGGTCTGATTTGGAACTCTGTACAAGTGCACACCTTCACCATAATCCTCCCATGAAAGAGCACCTTGTATAATGGGGAAAGGAACCTAGTAAGTAGGGCTTACAGGTTGCACTCTGGTCGGTCCTGAGAGCCTTATTTACACTTTTGGTGGGTGTCATTACCTCGCATACCAAGCTGCAATTATCACAATCAGACAAAGATCAGTTGTCATGATCTGGCGGGAGGTTTTCTTAAGACAAAAAAAGCCTTTGATCTTGTAGCCATTATTAATTGTTTTCGGGATTCGACTAAGCAAAAAGGGGCTGATATTACTAGGGAAATACTCGGTGGGTGAGCAACCTTCACGATTCCCTTGGGAAGCGGCAGCTACACAGTTGGGTTAGGTTTTGATTTATCAAGGAGTGATTCCTCAGCTCACTCTCCTCTTGAAAGGAGCAGCAGGTGGGCTAAGGGAAACTCCTGGGTTTGATAGCCAGGGAACCATGTGAACAAGCATGGCAGATCTATAAAGGTTACTTCTTGACATGTCCGGCTCATGTATATCTGCTTGGGAGAGAAAAGCACATGTTTCCCTGAGTCTGGTCATACCTAACCCAATTCCTTCAGAGAACCCCTGACTCGGCCTGAGCTCAGAGAGAACCAAGTTCTGCCATATTAGCATTGCAACTTTTGCCATTGACGAGTGCACCCTTCTCTCCCTGTTAAACTGGCATTCAAAAACGCCATCATAAATTCAGCGATCCAAAGCTCAAGGGACCCAATAGCAACTACATACGACCAAGATCCTCTACTTGTGAATGCTCCTCCAACCTCAACAGCCACTGTTGCCGAAAGGAAGATCTTTCTACCGTATACACACATACTTCTGAGATGAGGTCAATATAAAACTGCCATCCCCTTCTCGCTCCACACAAGGCAAAGTATGAAGGAATATGCCTTCAGGATAAAGTCTACCCTTAAGGGATACCCGGAGTGTCTACTAATTTGACAGAATGAGGCCAAATGTACTATAACCATAAACAGCTGCAAATCTTGGGATTATGACTTTCCGTTGGCTTAGTGTACGAGGGTGTGCTTAGGACTCGAAGATACGCTCCGAGAAAAAACAGATGTTGCTTCTTTTTGACTCGGTGGGTGATCATTTAGCGGAACCACTATGTTTATTCAACAAATACATTCAGACCACCTTAGAAATACTTGGATGAAATTCCCATAGTTGTGGGCAAGCTATGTTGACAACGCCTTCGATGATTTGGATCCTATGTTTTATAATAATATGTGTGGATATACAAGGTGTATGTATGCGGCACACTCCCTTCAATAGCTCAGTGCTCGGGTTGAAACTGGACCGAGTGCTGGGGTAGTTCAACAGTGCATGTATCTTAGTTTAGATCCACGATTGGTGAAAGAAAACACCCTTGAACCTAAAAGTTTGGTGTCATAACAGTACAAGTATTGCACAATGCTTCGCCTGTGTTGTCGTTGGCATGTCCATGTGAACTCACTGTGGCTGTGGTGGTATGCCACCATCATGTTGGCTGCCCACTCCTACTTGATGTACAATGCTGTCCAGCAGTGCAAAGAATACAATGAACTGCCCTGGAGGAGTGCCGAGAAACCTGTGGCGGAGCTGTATGTTTACATCATCCTGCTTGTTATCAGTATGATGTGCCTGCCATTCTTCGTGCTCACAGCTGTCTTCAAAGTAGGTAATTACGCCAATGATGGTATGCGATTGGGACGCGATGATCTGCGCCCGTCGCGCCTCAAAGAGGACGGGCCAGCAGGAGGAGATAATGGAAATGACCAGCAGCAGGCAGCGTCCGAGAGCAAGGCTCAGATTTTGTGGAAACATTTCCCACCTTTGTGTAATCTCTTCCATGTGGTAGCTGCCTTCGCTCTCCTTATTCCAAAGGTGCTGCTCGACGCCCAGAAAATAGCTCACAGGTTCCTTCCTGCAGGTAAGCTACTTTTTATCAGTTCATTCGAGCTAAATGCGATTTTTATCTGTAAAATGATTAGTGATTCACCGCTCTAGCTTCTGTTTATCTTGAGCTGGAAATGTTACCGGCGTATGTGATGAGCTTCAGAAAACTGCTCGACTTTCTAATAATAGTATATGATAAAGACTCTTATCAGCAGGGCTACTATCTCTTAAGTAATTGTTCCCTGAATTTCGAGCAGGTCATAAATGCAGTGTGTGCAAATTTGTTGTTCAATTGCATGTAATACTTTGACATGTTTTATCAATGGAATCTCAGAGTGGGAGTATTACTGAATCAGTGATTCTGAGATGAAAGACAACACTTTATGAATAAATTTGGAATTAATGTCCCCAATGCTGCAGACAATTCATCTTGGCATCTAACAAATGGTTCACAGAAACAGAGGAATTATCAAATAAGTGCTCCATAAACTTTCAGGGATTGGAAACAAGTTGATGCCTATGTACCCAAGGTTTAGTACTCCCACAAGATGTATTTTAGCAAACCCTTGACAGCTATTCCTAAATACTCCTCGACCAATTGTAAATGCTTAATTCTCTAGCCGCCAAATCCTCCCAGTAGTATTGCAAATGCATGCAGAAGAAGTAAAGGTTAGCCAGCCATGGTTAATGGCTTGTGACATCGATACCGTGTGCTCTTTTTAGGGTCAGCATGTAAACATAACATGTACTTAGGGTTTAGGGTGACCGCCTGGTTACCTCATACATCGGTGGTTAAGTCAGGCATGCATTCACTTCTGACTTGAGTGCTATGTTTCACTATACGTCTATCCTTAAGAATAATAAATTATACGGGTCAAGTCACCAAAATACGTACACATGATAATTGGAAGTTCCATAGTTTAGGGTTTATCATAAATCTGACAGATTTTTGGATGAAATCGCAACATTGAAAATATCTTAGTACAATCATTTGGAATCAAGGATACGTGAGAACTAATTATAATATGAATAAATGACTTTAAACCCTCAGTTTAGTTAATGTGGCTGATATATGGGGTTTGTAAATAGAAATTGTACATATCGTGACGCATTGCCTCACACATGCAGCATGGATAAATTGTCGTCAAATACCAGAACAAGCATTTAAGACTGGGAAATATCTATAATATTCTATTTGTAGTGGATATCTGTTTTCCCACGACTTAGTAGTGGATGATATTTTCCCCATAGTTTACGAGTACAATTTATGCTTCCTTTACTCTATGATTTCCCTTTTTACATGGTTCTATAATGTAAATTTACATGGTTCTATAAGGCAAATGTTTGGCATTGTTTCGCCATATTATCATCCATAGTTCCCATTTGGTAATAATCAGCATTACGTTGCGTAATATCATACGTGAGTATGTTCCTTCTGATACGGTTTTTTATCACATCACATTGCAACAAGGCATCTTAGTTAGCTTTTTGCCCCCGGCTGAAATTAGAGCCATCCTTATCTCAGAATGCGCAACACGCTGCCATAAATCTGATCATCCTTAAAACTTTACCCAACATATCATACGGCTGAATTCCTTTGTGTAATCTCCTTTGTCAAAAGCCATTCTCTCCCGAAGCTAGCTTCTTTTATTTATATGTTTTTTTTCTGTCCCTTCAACGTTTACTCTAATAGAGATAATGCAGAGATGATGTTTTTCATTGTACACGGATAGAAAAAGTCCCCAAGTTGGAGACCATCTGTGCTTTTGATAATGGGTTCTGTGGGCCTTACTGAGTGTTGCTGTGACTCGCTGACATATGAGGTTACATGGAGGATCTTCTGACGTGAGGGAGAAGCGTCAGTGTCTGAACCATTCCTTTCTATTTTTTGCATGAGGAATTACAAAAAGATAGGCCGGTGGCATCATTACTGCGCAAAAACCCTTTGGTGGTGACTCGCTTGTGGAAGCGTGTCATTTTTCTTTTCAAAGGGCATCTATCTTTTTATTGAATTATTCACCACATGTTCTGCCCCAATGTGACACAGGTCAACTGAAGACCCGATCGAGCAGAGTGGATAAAAACGTATCCCCATGCCAGACTGGAATGCGGGTGCTACTTGTAGACTGGAAGAATCGATAAATAGACAAGTGGTGTGGTTGGTATTTTTGCAACAGGTTGCTTCTAAAGGCCACGGGATCGTGCCATCCACTTCATGTTCACGTTGGTTTTTACCGTCGATGTTATCCCAGACATGTTGGAATCGCTACATTTGCACCACCCCATCCCAAAACATTGATGCAATAATTTTTTGCCTAATGTAACTTTTACTATCCATGTATCATACCGATGTCTGATATAAGAGTCAGCATTTTATTCATGCCTCAGGGATTACTCTGATGCTGGCATGTTTATGATTAAGCCGTAACTAAATGAATAAAATAATAGGTTCCTCTTTAGCATTTATAGTGCTATGTTACTGGTACATGGAGTAGACACAAGACTAGTGACTATATATTGTAGACAATGAATGATAAAAAGTCATGACATTTTGATCTTCTTTACATCGCGCCATTGTTTATAACTATTGTATAATCCGAGATAAATTTATTTATCTATAAATCCTTTAAAATACAAAGGTGTTTTCATCGTAAGATAGTCCATTTATCATGTGGCACCAGGCACTATCATGTTGACTCACGGAAAACTCACGGAATTTGACATTCTTTATTACCAACGGGCATTAGATTACACAAAGAATATTTCCTTGGATATAGCATGTTCTTTTAATTTTTATCTTCACACTTGTACAGATCCCTCATCGTACGTCAGGGCTCAGAGTAATCTGAGATGGTAGTACAACTTTCTTCTTTATTATTAATCAATTGATGTTGAATGAAGATGGCAATTCTGACATGTTTGTAGGGATATATACGTGATTTATTACGTCAATTAAAGACACTAGTTTGCCCTACCACTTCCATAATTATCACAATATTTTTGTTCAAGTTCACCATTGATTTTAATTTACCCTCAATTCCCCTTGTTGTGACAGAATCTTGTTTGTATAAATCCATCGCATACCAGTGGCCATATCTAGGGAGATACCTTTCTCCCCTAGAGATGTGATATCAATGGACATCTTTATCCAAGTTTACCCTCCAAATGCAAACAGTGCATATAATACCTTGTAGGTCAAGGGGTGCACAATTTTGTCCAGGACGCCCTCGAGCTCGGCAGACATGGGAGCAGACATCAAGCCCCTTTGAGAGGGTAACTGATCAGAGATCGTTACAGCATGAGAAAGTACTCTCCCTGGCTCGTCCCCGAAAACTGACTGGACTTCATGGAATCCACATGTATGGAGAGCAGAGCTCTTTGACCTTCATTCCTGTAGTCCCCTCCTCCAGGGTCAACTATCTGTTTAGCATGTTTCCCTGGGAGCATGGAAAGTTGCATACTTAAGTGTCACTTGAATATATACAGTGATGGGGATAGTTCCGTACCACATTGAGGGAGGGCCCGGGAATTCGAACTGATCCCTGTGTCCAAGAACTTTTGCTTTCGACTTGAAGAATGTAAATTGCCTGCTGTTCTCTAGATAAAGACATACATATTAGCACTCTTGCTTCAAATTGAACTTTGCTTTCGTGGGAATATCAGAGTGGGCTCCTGCTGAGAGAGTATGATGGGCATGTGTCTGAAAGTACTGATAGCCGCTATATTGAATGTTTGCCAGCATTTGACATCGGTGGCTGACACGAATGCCCAAATCCCGGAAACATGGATGATAAACCTAATAATCCCAGCAACAAGAACCGTCATAACCATTAACTCCCCAATTTCACCATCTGTATCATCCTTCTATTCCTCTTTATTCATTATTATATATTTGTATATAGATAGATAGATCTTAGAGTAAAAAGATCTGAGAATAGATAGAGATGGATAGATGGGTTAATTATTTTAGAATTATAAAAGATATTGATTGTGTTGCATATTTTGCAAAAGAACAAAAGGTACAAGGCCATAAAATGTCACTCTGTTTCAGCTTCACATATATAGAGGCACAACATTCATATCGAAATTGGGTGTCAAGCAAACAAAAGGTAGCCTTATATTAGTATGCAATAGACCACATATCCTGCCCTTGCACTCTTGACCAGTGGCTAAAGGTCACCTCAGATAGAATTCTTATACACACAGGGACACATAGAGCCATTCATACACCTCAGGCCCATTTTTCTGGTGCTTCTGAAAGGTTAGAGGTTCAGTGACACCATCACATTCCATGGATATGCTCTGATAAGTCCATGTCTCCCTATACATGTATACCAAAGTACTAATAATGCATCGATCACAAAGATAGCCAATCTATGTATATGGCGCCTGTTGTGTGCTAAATGCCAAAATACCAAGACCCCCTGATGACCTTTTGCTCTGCAACCATAGTTATGAATGATGATATAGTCATTGCCCTAGAGAAGCATGGAACTTGCTATGTGTTGACTAATGGAAGAAGGAAGATGGCATTGGCGATCTGTCGAAAGCCTAGATGGCTTCTATATCTGTGGGCATTATCTCGCTACGGATAATATTGCAGGGAAAATATACAGAAAGGGGGAGCATCAATCAAGTCTGAGCTGACCATAAGGTGTCTGGTGAGAGGAAGGGTAATAGGTTGGGTTGATATATGTCAGGTGCAGTGCTACATGCTGCCACTCGAGGACAGGAGCATGCTAGGGTTCATCACCTCTAATAAAGATATGGGAATATATGCTTTAGCGACAGACGACAGTTCAGATTTATGTTCGAGTCATTAAAATCTGCAATGCAATGTCTCTGCTTCTATATATAAATACTGGTGGAGTGTATACGAGAGGTATGGAAGTAGCTGGAGTTGATTGGAAGCTTACTGATAAGAACCGCTCTCAAACCCTTCTTGGGTTCTCATGACCATTGGCCTTATCAGGGTACCTGGAGGACCAAGATCTCCCAGTTTGCAACCAAACACTTTATTCTCCTCGTCCTCTTAGATTAATGTCTCCTGTTTGAGTGGGCTACTTAATTCTGTTTATCAAGACTGATGACTTTCCCTTCGGTCAGTCAATTCCGATGATTATGAATGATGGTTGAATTCCTTCAGTCACATATTATATATCTTCATTCCAATAAGTCTATGCAGGGCTGGTGTACAACAGATCTTTTTGGAAAAAGCTGATGCTAAGTTTTCAAAACGAACTCTATGTATTTTCCTTCTTTTAAACAGTCTAGTACCGTGTAATATATTCTATATCTGGACTTATCCCATTTCCCCAGCATTTTTTAATTGATAAATATAAAAGAAAATATGTAGATACAAAAGGAAAAAAACCGATAAAATTAGAAAGAAAATAAATATCATGGTTAGTTACAACATTGATCTATTCAATATAGAAATATGGAAAATTGTGTCACACATCCTAATGAATACACATTAAGCATGCTTCTGTTCGTTCTAGAGAAATATAAGTTTTAGAACATATCAAAAGCCCCTTTCCACGGTGAAAAGCGTATACTCCCTAAAAGTCCCAAAGTAGTTCATACTTACGTAGGTATTTCATACTTACGCGAACCTACTGAAGAGGTTAGTACGAATGCCTCTGGGCAGGAATTTTAAAAGGGATTTCTACTGATGCAATTTATTTTGGTGCAATTTCCCTGCGAGTTCTGGCATCATTTTTCAGCCTGGATGCGTCTTATTGGAAATGGCATCCTGTGATATTGAATAGGTTCGCTCGCCCTCTGCAAAGTTCATGGCCCATCGCCTGTACACGCCCTAGTTCGTGTGAAAATAGGCTTGCTAACAACAAATAAGTTGTTTGACCCCATGCTAGCTAATAAACACCTTTGCCTGAGAAGGCCTTGCATATTATGTATTCCTAGAGTGGAAATACCTACTTTCCCCACATTCTCTAGTCTAAGATGAAGGGTTATTATGTTCGGAAATCTGCACATAATTCATGAGCCTTCATTTACCATCGGGACTTCGACCACCAGCATTCTTATCCTCTTGGAGTACACTCGTAGGTTTGCTCCTGGGGGAGTATATCAGTGCCTCCGGCTGACAGTAGAAAAACTGAAAAGGTTGTATTACTGTCTATTCTATGTGGTTGACAAACAAGCCATTTACAATTGTGTGGTTTCAATAGGGTAAAGGCACTTACACTGGCCTTCTGTGAACGTCAGATCAAAAGATGCATGGAGACATGAAAGACTAATTAGTTGTAATTAGCAAACCCTCTAATTATGTGGAAGTTAATCTTTTAGCCATCTTGACTTATGGAGGGAATATACCACCAGTGCTACCCACGTGAGTGACATTATTTCTCATTGATTGGGTATTTATATCTTCATTAATCTGGATTGATTACTGGTCCCATGGTTAATTATAGATGTTATCAGTCAGGGATCCATATTTATTGTTTGATATAACAGAGGATAATTAATGAGCTCCAGGAATTCTTAAGGTCAATGATCCACTAAGATTCACACCCAATATGGCTGGATCCTCGGAATGTGGAAACAAGTAATTTAGTATTTTTATATCTTATGGTCATAGATCAGAAATAATGAGTCATGCATGTTCTGTAATTTTCTTATATAGGATGTTCCTACACAATGTTGACCTAGGAACAATGATAAAAAGGATTTTAGGTATTTACCACTACAGGCTACAATTTTGATGGAAGGGTTTAGTTATTTTTTATACAATCCAAATCTCTTAACAATGACAATATATGTATAAACTATTGCCCATATTATATGCTAATCAGTTTTTCTTTGTTAAACCTTGGGATTTAAAAGTTTTTTTTATATACAAAACGTGAGAGCATTAAATGCGCCCTTTAATTTTCATAATTACATTTAATAGAAAGGAAGATACATTGCTATTCCGCCGCTACGATCCCATGGCAACGATTCCACATTCCACTATTCCAATTATTCTTAAATTTCGCTGACTTATTCGGTCACTGGGAGACCCATATTGATGTCAGGCGTGGGAAATTTACAAAGGGGGTGTTTGATGTACATTTTGATAGTATATCCATTCAAAAAGGCCGTCAAATATAGAATGTTTTAGATGAATCATTGAATGCCATATTGTTAAGGATATGTTTTGATGTTGTCCGTGAGTAATCTACTCTGGTTACACTTTTGATCAATCACTTCTCTGAACAATATGTCATACATAAATCTTATTGAATAAACGACAAAGATTTTGATCCAATTAAGGCATTGAGCTGAAGTGGCATTAATGACACCTTTGGGAACTTTGCCAGCTCGTGTGACGCTCGAGTAAATAATTGTTGGATAAATACCGATCGAGTCTTTCAAAGGAAGGAATAAATCGGGCTAATTGTTGCCGTAACCTTCCTGTTAATTGACAAACATTTGCACAACACTTCTGGGTCAGTTCGAGAATATTTCTAATTGTTTGTGTTTGATCTTCAAGATACCTGGCGGTTCAATTAGCTGTTCATAGTGACACAATTACTCACGTTTACCTCTTTGTTATCTATGACCACCGAACCAGTCTGTTCTTGTAATAATTCAATTGTGGTTTAAAGTGTTTTTAAAGCACCTTGTTTTTTTGTATGTCGGTTAAGCTTCCCTTTTGACCTGCTTCAATTATTTTCTCTTGCCACAAGTATGAATCATAAGAACTCTGACGAAACAGACTGAACAGAAGCTGTGCTGTGGTCCCAGGCGTATGATATTGCACAGTGTTAAAATAATTGCTGTGAAATAAGAAGTAGGTTTGGTCTATAAGTCATTCGCGTATGTAGGTGTCTCTCCTTCAATTCACATTATACTCTGCAGGCCTTTATTCGGTTCTGTGGTAGAAAAACAAGAATGGGAAGAATGCTAAAAGAATGGGAAAAAGTCTGATTTTGTCCATAAAAATACGTATCAGTTCACAGGATTGGTGATACATAGTCCATAGATCTGGTACTGACGTTCAACGGTTGTTTTATCTGTTACATCTCTTTGATATGGGTATATTCTCGGGAAAACCTGGGACCAATAATGTACCACAACGCCTTTTGGTTTTGTTCACTCTTGCAAATAGCAAATTCCCCCAAGAGATTTCACCACTAAACCCGTTATTAATAATGTGGTTTGGACCCCTCCTCTTGCGAAGGCTTCATATCTCATTGCTCCTGAATTCTGTGGTTGCTGAACTAATGGCAGTAATGCAGTCGGTGATATACACAGCACTTCGCGACCCTAGACCATGGCTTCAATGGGGCCATACAGAGATTTCTTCACCAAGGCTTTGTTTAGGAGAAAAGACCTATAGTAACTAACTGAATTGACACTTTGAGTTAGAAAGACTACCCTTTGCATATAGCTTTGGATCAAGCTAAAATCGAGCCCTCGTAATTAACAAGTTGCCACCCATGGAGGCATAGTCTCAGTTTAGAACGGAAGCTATTGTATTCAATCCACTTATTTGTACTTCGGATGGTTTCTCTACTTTCGAAGAAGGGGCATTGAGGGGTCAGCAGGTCCGAGTGGTCAGCATTTGTGTGACATCCCAGGGGGGCTCCGAGGCTGAGTGAGTGGACTGGCCAGCAAGAATCTTGGTGGTCCCAGATATTGGAGATGTCCGTGTTATGACATGAGAGACTAAATAAAATGTCTCCATGCTGGCATGGTAAGTGACCGGAGTCACACCGATCCCTCACTTGTAGGATTGAAAACTTGCCAGGCCCTGGATATCATTTTTTTAATCTGCTTTGATGTTTGAAACCCTTCAACCCTCAAGGAAAGTCATTTAAATTCCTATGCTGGATTAATTCCAATTTTCACTTGGTTTAAATTGAATTGAAACATTCTTTGTGGTTACTTTTAAAAAGTACAATTGTAGAGGTCCTTCTGCATCGTATATCTCGCCCTTCCAGTGGGTGCCTTCATACTTTTACTTCATATTTCAACAAAAGTTATTTCATTTTTTTAAAAATCGAAAATAATGTTTTTACTCTGTAGCAAATGTTCAGTTTTGCCTTCATCCCCACCTATTCGCAATATAGTAGTGGTGAGCTTTCTTCCCAATTCTGAGGTGCAGATCTTTCTTCAGAATTTTCTACATACTGAAACTGGCATTTCCATGTGGCGTACAGTCCTATATCTCTATTATATTACAGTACTCGAAGTTTATATCAAAGTTGAGCCACTTGCTCCAGGAATAAAATTGGGAATGCTTCACGCGTTTAAGCATGAAGATCAGTGCATATATCTTTCTCTACAATTTATTACAACCATCATAAAGTTACAGCACGATACCTATTCTTTTTATAGAGGCCTGGGTATTCAGTCTGGCACGTAAATAGCTCAAGTTATAAATCCAAATGCACATTATGCGGCAGTGTTTTGTGCATCAAATGTGCGAGCCCTACTACCATTACCGTGGGTTTTGTGGTTTGATACAACACTCTATCTTCATGCTATAAAGAGCGAGGTTTCATTGCATGCCAATTCATAGCCAAGCATAACATGAAAGCATGCTTTGTGAAATCTGAACTTAGGTGGTCCAGGATGTGAACAGTCATCTGTCTGCGTTGCCCTTGGCTTTGGTGGTTTTCTTTCTGCGAATCATGGAAGGGACTTATTTTTCTTGAGAAGGAACAAGTTTTCCCCTAACAGTAACACCAGTAGGTGTAGCAGTAGCTCTTTGGTGTTTGAAGTAATGTATAGGGTGGGATATCAATCTTCAGACTCGCATAACCCCAACCACCTCTGAATCTCTAGTTGAAAGTCTCTCTGGGTTGTCTGACCTCCCGCCATTGAACCCAGATTGTTAAGGGGTCGTTCTATCTTAACTCGTGTATTCACACACCCAAAGGGCTCTAGACTGAATACATCATACTATCATTTGCCTCCCCACTGCAATTATATATATGCAGTGTTGAGTCATGCCTATTGAATATATGTCCTTAGTCCTTGCTCATTATGCCGCACTGTAGCATGGAAAGAAAGGATTTTGTGGTAATCCAAGGATGTAATATTAGGGCACACACGAGATCGGGTTTCTTTCGTCTCTACCAAGGCTATGTCAGATTCTGATCTTGAAGCAAACCATCCTTTTAACACATAATCATGTTTTCGCATCGTTTCTCATCATTCTTTACAATTATATCAGTCTTTACCCTGCCCCCCCCCCCTCCATACAAGCAGGTTCAGTAGGCGAGGAACCATTCCCCTTCTTATCTGTATGTATGTAAACCACTAAAATGATAACTCGAGATGATCTATTGATCAATATCGGATCTTTTGGGGAGTCTTATTGAATAAATCTTTCACCATCTGCGGCAAGTGGTCGTCAGAGAGAGGGATATTGGGATACCTCACCCATGTGCCTGTCGCTAGGGTGTCTATGCTATGATAGGGTGATAATGGGACCAGTAGTGATAACATGCAACTGGATATTTCACCATCTCTGGCAGATACGGCAGCCACCAAATCTGATTTATGGCCCCATATAAGTAACGTATATCAGCAATAAAACGACAGTACCGCACCAAGTTGTTGGCCCAATGATTATGAATCGATCGGCTTTGCATCTTGACATTTATAAGTATGGGATATATCTGTAGTTTGTATCCCTTTGTTACTCCTATGTTATGTTAATGATTATAATGTCCTCCCTGGTCAGGCCTCGTTAGTTATTCCTTCACCGCAGAAACCTTCTTGAGAATTAATATCATATTAAAAGGAAATTTAGCTAGCTCCATTGTCCCCCATTTTCTTGCAAACTTGAAATACACGAGGGATGTCTGTGATCTTGACTTTCAAAAGTGTCCTTCTACCCCTCTTTGAATTGTATAGCATTTCCCCACTCTTGTCCCTCTGCGGTTGAGCTTATATACAAATGCGCCAGCTCTAGGAACAAATAGAAATGTTTGTTCTAAACACATTTGGTTTACACTTTCAGGCGCACCTGACCCAGTCTATAGTGAAAAATTCCCCTTGGGAGGTCAGGTGCTGTATGAACTGACCGCAAGATTGCTGAGAATACATTCCACATTCTGCACAGTGTATGCATATGCGTGGTGTGCGTACTCGTTTTTGTGGTACTCCCCTCCACGATCCTTCACACATTCGGGCATGTCCCACGAGAGGGGAAGCCTCAATCAGTTCCAATAGCCTGAAAGAGTACAAAAAATGTAAAGATTTCTTTTTCTATAGCTGATGATGGCCCAAAGCAATGGCGAGATTGCTACCGTGTTGGGTTTGCCGATATTATACCAAGCATTCTTAGAAAATTACTGAGTTAATTGGACATCAAAAATAAAAATCATCAATGTAAACGAGGATTTTTATTACATACATATTTGTCATTGTACTTTCCCAATCAAAACCTGTCATATACTACACGTGGCTACACCTGAGATGTAACATTGTATGGTGAACAGCCCTATTTTCCATAGCTATGTGAAAGCATTCCTTGGCTGAAAGAAGCTGACACACTTGGGTGGACGTGATCACATACATTTCCTATTCTCGTATACGTTATGTTTTACCTCTATTGATCACAGGAAGTCTGGACTGGTATTGTGATCTGTTCAAGTGGGACTTCCTACAGTGGGACACTTGCTCGTATATTTATACTTGACGTTACGTATGGGTACAACATGACATCCCTCCGGACATGATGTAGTTTCCCTTTGAATCCTTACTTCTTATATACAAAGCGAGGAGTCCAAACAATTTATCAGAGAAAAAGTTGTTACTATTTCCCAGCTGTTTTCACGTCTTATCGCGATCGATTAAAACACAATATCGGTTAGATTGTGCACAATATTGTAATGATTTGATATTGCTTTATCCAGAAAAGAGAACAATACCGATGTTTCTCAATTTCAAGACTAATAGACATTTCTTTCACTCTGAGCCTGAATTGATTCGTGGTTCAACAGTCTACTGATTTTCATCTGGGATCATATCGTAGCTGTTAGCGCCCTTCATACATATTTAATCTATAATCCAGTGGATGTCCATCGATTACATTTACTCAAGTGAATAAATTTTGTGCCAGGGGCATCATACAACTTCTACAATAACGATCTTACCATGCAAACCATATTAAAGAGACATTTGCCTCCCCCACCTAGATGAAATTGACCGGTTACCTTGGAGGATATCTGGCATTTCCTTATTTCTTGACATTCTGAACTTATAGTTATGTTTCCATTTAACCCCAGAGCTCAAAGGTGCTACATTGACCACCACCCCCTTGCTTTCATCTGCCTCCTTCACACCTGTGGTAATCTGACCTCGTATGAGGCCCTCGCAAGCTGGACCCCCTCATATTGGCTCTCAGCGAGGAGATGATGACCTGGGGAATGTCCATCTAACCCTGGCATCTGTTCCGACCTATCTATCACCTCCAGCGTGATCTATGCACCCATAATTTATTTGGATTTGGAGGAATATATCACCACTTTTGTGGAGCATACGTTTAAGATGCATACGTTGACCATCCTGGTTATAGTCTTGACAAATGGATGTCAGTGACGGCCACTTTATATAATGATAATATACCTGTAACTGGTGGGTGATGCAGAGTTTCTCTGCAAATTTTAGATTTAAAAAAAAATCCATGATTATTTTCTATGTAATCCGGGAGGGGTTTAAATCTGGGTGGCATTCCAACATACATACTGATATACTATTGGGTAGTAGCCACTTTTTTTCTTATCTGTGTTGAATATGGTAACAACAGAATATGGTAACAACAGTGTAGAATAAGACCTCGGTGGATTTATACTGATCATGATTAATTTCAGTGTATCCGAGCATCTGTAGTACATTAATAGATAAATAGTTTTGATTATTGTCCCCGCCCTTCTCAGCATACGACCACCTGTTGAAGGATTCACCCTTTTACTTGGATATAAATTGGTATTTATACAAGGAATCTGACCCCTGGATGTGCAGAAACTCGAGGCTGGTCTATTATCTCCCTTCTCTCAGCAACTCAACATGTGAGTTCTCGACATGTACATGCGTGCAGACCTTTTTTCCCCAACTTGGCTCTGGTGGAGGGGAATAGCATGAATACTGTGGGTGTTTATTGTCTATCTTGTCGTCATGCCGTGGCCAGACAGACTGCTGGGAATATATCATGATAACAAAGCTATGTAAAGCCCCACGGGTTATGAGGAATGGCATGCATTGAGAAAAGATCCAAATTATAGCTTCCTGGAAGGGTCACTCAAGTTTCTGGGTGCCATTATGATATATTACCGGCGTTGACCGGAAGTCATGGAATAATCCAGAAGTACCCATTTTGTTGTCAAACATCTATGTAACTTCACATAAGACAAAATAAAGGACTATCTATCTATCTATCTATCTATCTATCTATCTGTCTGTCTGTCTATCAAATTATAACCACCTTTATAAGTGTATTATTAAAATAATGTCGAAATATGGAGTGTGAATTCCATTTGCAACTGTAAAGAACTATCATATCGTGAAGTGATAAGGTATGATCTATTGGGATATCCTGTGGTAAATTGAATACATATAAAAAATCCAGACATCTACCGAGTGTTCCTCCTTGGCTCAACCCTTTTCCCGGCTCTCCCCTGGATCGATATATTAGCTCTGACCTGATGCAAGCAGTGGGTTTCCTGGGTAATCACTTATTCGTGAATGGTAGGCGTGATAAACCCTGGGTATTTCTGTTGCCACAAAGTCTGCCACATACAGGTGTGTATGTGTAACCACGAGTGTTATAAGTATTGGTCTAATGCAGTCACCTTGTTCAACACCAGCAAAGTATAAATAATACCCTTCTCAATGTTTCATTCATTCTATTTTAGTTGATCCTTATAAAATGTTCATGACCCATGAAGATCATACCTTGAAAGTTATATTTTTCTCTTTGCACGCTTAGGCTGATACTTAACTACAAAATTTATTCAAAATCATACATTTTTAAAGGACAGCCATTTAATCTCTCTTCAGCATGCACCCACATCCGGATTTATTCATCAAATCTGGCCCTATTTTGAGTTGTTTGCCCACAAAATCCATACTTCCCATGTGGGATATATTATGTGGTGTATATACACAGGGAGTGGAAGTAACGGTACATACCTGTAATAACAAATTATACTTTGATGTGCGTTGGGCACGGCAACTCCTACAGTATTATGCAACTACATCTGTGATTGCCATGTATTCTAAGGAAGCTAGAGCAACATCATGAGTCGCTTGTTTTAGGGCCATGGATGAATATGTTGTGTTAGCTAGATCACAGTGTGAAATTAACTTCCGAACGCAATCATAATTGCCTCAAAGAGATCATCGCTGAATAAGTTGTATAACTGATTCACTGCCCAAATACATATGATGAACACCATGCAGTATTTTCATTCTTCATGGTAGTCTGATATCGCTCTTGATTGAAGTTGTAACATCTGACTCTGCTGGAACACAAACAGCGCATCTTTCCTCAAATTGCATTAATGAGGAAAATGAACAAACCATAAACCCTGAAGGTTAATACACTGCTCCGTTCTTAAACGTCCCAGGTTCTTTTTAAGACCGACCCCTCTAGGGACTCCTTCCTCGAGGGCATTTTTAAGTTCTCGATCTACAGGCTTAATTAGCTGCCAGAGGTGTCTCAAATGAGGATTGATGGGAATCGTTAGTGGAGGAAGTGATGGTGTGGGATAGATGTATGTATTCTGTGTCACCCTCAAGTCAAAGGTGGTTAGCCCGATCTGAAGCTGATCCAAACAAACTCCAAGAGGGCTCAGCGGTCAGTTTATAATTTTTAGCTTATCCAAAGGTGACCTGAGATACTGTTTATAATGAACACGTTGGGTTTATGTTGCTTTTCCTTGACCATCAAGGTGTTAATGGTTGTTTCATGGGGTTAATCTAAACTAATGATCTTTGAGAACCTCCGCATGGTGGGATCCAATTTGGCGAGGTGTCCATCAAATCATAGCCACAAAGTAAGTTTTACCGATTCTCAGGATCATGACATGGTCTTGATATACTGTTGAGGATGTTTCCCTGCACATAGCAACAATGAACATACCAGTGCACATGTTTCACTCATGCCATGGTGTATGCCCAAACATAATCACTATACGATTTGCCATCTATTACTAAATATTTGATATTTGTCTCTTGTAAAAAAATATGTAGACTAGCACCAAGTGACCCAGTCCTTTATCTCAATCAATTTCATCAGGCCAAAAAAGGTTTACATTTGACCTTGTTTAATTTTACCTTGCACAAGTCTAAATTTAATTCAGTCATTAGAATGTTTTTATATAACGGATTTAGGAACAAACACCTCAACTAAAAGCCAATTGAGATCCCACACCCCAAATCACATGAGTAAATTTCCAAATGGTGGTTCTTAAATATCATCTTCGCCAGGAGAAAGGAAGTAGACTAAACCAAATAGCATAATATAATGTATGTGTGCATGGTATAGAGAAAGGTGCTGCTCTTTTACAGAACGAAAGCACTATAGATATAACTCCTTGGCACCAATCGATTCCAACATCCCTGCGATACAAGTCTGTCTTCCTCCTTCATATGAGAAAGGTCAGAGTCTGGAATACTCCCACTTCAACCATATGTCTTTTAAAAGATGCTTAGCCCGAAGGAAAAAAATGTGACATTGACGGAAACGGAAGTTCATTGGACAGGATATGAATTATTGGGAGTGTGGGAATGGAAGATGCAGAATGTTGTTGTGGACAGACATAATGCATGTGTGGTGCCAACTACTCACGTGCATGCATGCGTATGGCAAGACCTGGCAAGAGCTTTCTTTTTACTCCAACACTTGTAAAATACAGACTAACAAATAATAGATGGGTGGGGAAATTTGGGGATCTATCCTCATCAGAAGTTCGGCTAGAAAAGTGTTTGTTGTGACTGTGGGATCTTCGAAGTATTTTGAAAATTACTGCTTAGGTAATGGTGGCACGTGTAGTGTTACGTAGGTGGTGAACATCCCAGACACATCATGGTTACCTTATACAAACCGTCGGCCTTATTTCAAGATTTAGTGGCTTTCTTGTATGAGATAATTTCCTGATACAAAATATGGGTGGTGAATAGGTTATTTCATCTAATAAATGAGCAATAACTCCGCACCTTTCATAAAATAGGGAGGTCCACGTGGCACAACTTTTATTCTAGATGCTCTTGTGTGGGTGGTTTTTTTCGTGATGTCTGGTAAATCGTGGCATTCAACCATGAAATCTGATGTACTATAAACCAAAGCTAACAGACTTGAACTAAAGTGAACATGAACTTGAAAAAACTGAACATACACAAAGGATTTCAGGAGAGAAAAGCCCGTTAGCCATGTGTGCATGCATTCACAGAGCCACAAATGATCATAATGGTTCATTTCCCCACAGAAGGAAGAGATTGTTCTCACATGCCTAGCACCAGTGTCTCAAACCCCAGACACCTTTCAGTGCTCAGCATCGCGGTCGTCACCTACTCACACGAATCCCACCCATATTTTGTTACCCACCTATTGATAGTCTTACATGACAGCTAATGGCTTCATGCCCTAGCACTATTCCCACAGTGTTTTTGGTTGCCATCCTTACTCACCGACCAAATTGACCCAAACAACTATAGAATAGAACAATCTATGTTTATCCATAGTTCACAATTAGTCAAAAGGGTTGTATGACTCTGAGAAACTCATTTGGGTTACTTTTTTTTACCTCTAAGGTTTTACAAGAAATATAGGTTTAGGCCTACTATATTACAACGTGGACATTCCATAACTTTTTTAATTCATTTTTTAGTTCATTAAAGTATTACTTATAAGGGGTGTGAAATACAGAAAATATCAAGTATAATGGGTGAACACCATAATAAAAAGTAAGTTTAACAGATGAGGTTTATATTGTAAATAACTTTGACCTGTCGTGTTAGATTAATATTAAAAGAGGATATATTATACAGGATTGACGCACAATTTTTAAGTGAAATAGAAGATTTTTTAAACTGAATTTTATTTCAAACTTGATTTCCTGAAGACAACAGTCAACAACATATTACCCAGCTCTTCCCGTATATTGATATATTTGAGAAGTGTATTAGGATAATGAATTTTCAATGATCCGATTGTCTGAGTTTCAATATAAAGGAAGCCATCCAGCTCTATTGGGAATTGGGAATTGTTCCGCTGTGCTGCGTGTGTTGTTTACAAGCCAAAGCAACTGTAAGATCAGATGACTCACTCTGTGGGATCAAAAAATTAATGTGGATGGTGTTGCTCCTTCACCTACCAGATTCCGAGAGTTCCAGGCCATGACAAGTGGGTTCAGGGGTTCGAGTACATGTTGGTGAAAGCCATGCGAAATCTCCCTGCCTTTTTTGGGAGCCACTGTGTGTATCATGTCTTGGGAAATGATGTAGATGAAATGATTTCATTCAGGCTTTGTCATGTTAACTTTACAATTATTATGAAAATATTAGAAAAAAAAACCCACATTTCTGCACAAATAAAATATACTCATGTGACGCCTGTATATTCGCAATCTTTATCCTCCTCTAATATAAATAACTGTACAATGCAGATCTTCTACTTCTGAATTTAAAAAAAACAAATGATGAAAACGAAAAGTTATTAATCTTCATGACAATACCCAATCAATGGATCAAAATGTAAATCTATATATACGGCGTATATATATAATCTTGTAGTCTTTGGATCTTAAGATATAACTTACAATTAGATTTACTTTTTATATCGCCTTGGCTTCAGAATAATGTTATGTGCCCTGTGATTACGAGTTGCTCTTACCTTCAAGATCATGTTGCGCTCTGGTTTCTAAATATTTTGAAAAAAGGAACCTCAAATAGGTCTTTTGCCTGTCATAAATCTTGAGACTGGTATGCCAACTAACATTCGTCTTCCACGGCTCTGCTAATAAATAAACATATACCGGTAGCTCACTCCCCACATGCCCTCGTGCAACCCTGACACTGAAACTGGCAACAAAGAGGCACTGATTACCACAACAAACTACAAATTCTGGACTCCTCACTCAAATGGCGACTTTTATGGGCTGAGTCAGTAAGATCTGTCGTCAGATGTTGTCTGTCTTGTCCATCATGCTGACTTGGTTGACCACTTCCGACACCCGACTTTTTTACTTCTCTCATCGTGAAAATGCCATTCGATACCATTCAAGTTTTGGATTTGTATGTTCAAAGTTACCACAGGCCATTGGGTCTCGTTCCGCTTTCAAATTTAACAGCCATTCTCCCAACACATCACCACGTCCTTGACTGTTATCAAAACTCTTTAGCCTCTGTAAATTCAGATGGGGTTCATGAGTCGTTGACCTTAGTTGCATAGGTTCTCCTGTTCTAGGAGCATCCTTTATACAGCATATACGACATTTATCGGTATCTGCTGCACTCAGAAGTCAAGCATTGCCTAGAGGTCGAACATCTCGGGTCGCCCAGGTCATCAGACGTAGGAAAATGTTGGGATATCCCTCACCTCAGCAATGTGAGTGGGTGAAGGCTCCCAGTCAATCCCCTGATATCCCTGCTTCTCTATAACTCCTGTCTTATCTCATACCTGGATTAGATAGCGCATTGGGTTATACAGAAGTTGTCCCTATGTATTTTTATAGCCGCACACCGGGGAATATGTATCTAGAATATCAGGGAGTAACCCAATGTGACCCAGCTGGAGAATCTGAATTTCATCGATCCCACGTTCTTAAAAAAGCAGTTGATAAGATAGAAACCCGTACAGATTATCGATCCGATAGGGACATATCTTACATTCTCAAACATAGATAATGCTTTGCGTAAGGCTACTAAGGGGTATCAATTCTGTGACATCTTAGCAGCTGTTAGATAAAAACGTAAAATGAACTTCTGAAGTGCATGGGTAATTGTTATCAAGAACATGAATCCTGACGTGAAGGTCCCTGGCTGATTAATATCTGTCGACATCCGTGACTTATGGATATTTTATAGGACCGTCCTTGGCCTGGTCGCCAGGCTAATTTTGGTGTCCAAATATAAAATCCAGAGTCATCACCCATATGGCTCAATAGCATTGGGCACGCCCTCATGTTGTCACCGACCCCAAACCAATGTTACAGACACACGTGCACTCTGTCTTTGGTTGGGATCTTGACATTTCTTGCGTTATCAACCCAGTAGTGAGTAGGGCACTGTCATCCAAACATGCTATCTGTTCGTAGTTTACTTCTGGGTTTGAGATAGATTGATGCCATGAATGGGATAGCTTGGGATACCTTTTATCTTATGTAAGCATTGGATCCTGTGGTTAAAATGATTGTTGCCTATTGTTGAAATGGGATTAACAAATAAAGCACATGGCGGGGAGATTTTTCATAGACTAATGCGTTATTGGGATGTTTTGCCAAGTATTGTTGGTACATCGTATCTTAGTGTAAAGGAGATCGTATATGATATTAAATCTGAATACATAATATCACGACAGGTTACACATCTTATCCTGAGACGTTTTATCAAATGATGTCACATTTGGGTACATTCCCCATACATCTTAATACCCGATCGGTCCCTACTGGATGATATCAGATCTCCCTGGGCTTCTCCTTCTTTATCATATAGCTCTCTGAGCAGTATCTAACGACCTTGCACCTCCGACCTCTGTGGACATTAAAGGGTCAGCAGATGTGAAAACCTTCAAAGATTGTGGTCGATCAGCGCGATTTAAGGGAATTGCACCCACGATGAAGAACCATCGATCACATCGTTACCCTTCGTGCGAGTCCTCCACAGAAGAGAAATCTGCTGGTGAGAACGCCCTGGGACATACATCACAAGACATTGACACGATGCCTGCTGGGTGAACTTGGAGGTCAGATCAAGGTCGTCCTGAGGGCATAGACCCAGAGGGTGTCCGAGATTATTAGAGAAAGAAAAAACAGAACGCGTCCACCAAATCAACCTAAATTTGAAATCCTAGAATAAATTATTCAAGGAATGCCTTGTTTCTTCAGGCATTGTAAAATTCGATTGTTCTTTGTGTGGCGTCTAATGCGGCTCTTTAGAGTTCTCCAATTAAAAGCCCTTTGCATGCATAATGAAGATTTGTATTTTATTAGGTTCTATTTGTACTGTATCATCAAGTGGGTGAATAGAGGTTATTGGTTTCGTCTGCCCCCTGCAAGCTATTTGATTCATTTGTCCACAAGTCCAGTTCCTCGAACAATGGTGACAATAGGGATTGTCTGCAGGGCACACTGCGATAACCCCATTACAACGCCTCCTTGGGTGGCGATAGAAAAACTTGGGCCTGTCCCAGATTCCCAAACAAGGGGAAGCCTCAGCTCTAACCAGAGACAATATGATTAATTAGGAGGCTGGATGACAAATGGGAATGCAATAAATGACAAATAAACAGTCAGGACTGTCTATACCTCTGACTTGGTGATCACTGGTGGTGAGAGACCACAACCTAGACGCTGTATGGTTCTTGTTAGTCAAGGGTGAAAGGATCTCTTTGGTAGGAGGGGGATTAAATAATTGGTAATTCTAGTTGTGGTATCATTCCCCCTTGACCACGTAACTAAGGATTAACACCTGTGTGGCTTACCACGTTTGGAACTAAATTTATATGGTGCCTTTCCTTCTTAAAAACTATTTTAATTGAAATCAGGGTGAATAGAAATTGCTACTTTGATTCTGAATACATCTTTTTTTAACACTTTGGTGAATTGGCAAATATAAAAGGAGTAAATGCATACCAAAACATACCTTGCATTGAAAATCTCTTAAATTTATCTTGCATTTATAGGTTAGGAATCCTCAATTTGAAACTTACGTATATATGCTGTACCTTGCTCCCTTGCATAATTATTTCTTAAAGAACTTAATTCAAACTTTTGTTCAACTTTCAGGTGACATCTGGGTTTCGGAATTGGACGTGATATTTGGGGCAAACCGCCCGGACATCGTCCCAGTGGAAAACAGTGGCGATCCTGGTGCATCGAATACAAACCAGACCTTCACTACCACAACACTCACTCCTCCACAGACATATGGGGAAGAGATCGTTATGCCCATATCGCCAGAATTTATCAATTGGATTCTAGCTCTGGTGATATACAGCCTTCGTTACCCAGCTGTTTACTGGTACACCAAGAAAACCTTCAGCATGATATTTGCCTTTTTAATGTTCGCCGCCCTCTTCCAATACATGTTATCTTATTGCTCCATGGGAATCCTGTATAAATACCAAGCAAATGCAAACCTTCACCCAGGCTTGGTCCTTGTACTTCCTCACCAAATACTCATAATTCTCTACCTGCTAACGAACTCATTTGTCTTCATATCTGCCATTTCCATTTTTAATTATGGATATTACCATTACAATGAGTCATTTAGAAAATTCCTGACTCAAAATGGAATGAGGCGCATCAGAAATAAAATGACACTTCCAGTAGGTTGTCAGGGGTATGTGCCACATAGTATAGCAACAATTACACTGATGCTGTTTGTTGCTTCCAGGGCCACAGTGGTCTATGATGCTGTGTCTATTTACCGAAGCTCGGATAATAAAGTCATGCTGGCAGCTGTAGTTTGGGATGTCAGTTATATGCTCATTTGGATTATAACATGGTTTGCCTTCACAATAAAACAAAGTTGGGATTTCAGAATTCGAGCCACAGTTCTCTCTGAACCTCATACAAGCGAAATTTTCACTATAAGAAATCAGCATGCTCGTGATTCCACAATATTGAGCAGCCAACAATTGCCTGTTCGTAACGAACGCAATGAAAGCCCACCAAGAGACTTAGAAGGTGCAGTAGCCAATGATGATATTGACGGAGATAATAGAGATTCACCTCCAAACAGTCCCACAAGTGCCCTCCGAAAATCTGGAGAGCGTAGGTCCGGGAGAATTCATGTAACATTTGAAGAAGATGACATGGACCCCGCGGCTGAAGCTATAGCGAGGGAATCTCCCAGGAGGAGATCTAAAGACAGATCCCCTCATCGAAAAAAGAGAAATACTGATCACGATGGCAGTACCTCTCAACAAAGCACTAGTAAGGGTGATCGACCCAAGAACATTTTTGGAAATTATCCTCTACAAGAGACACCAGAGAATACTCTCACCAGAAGTTATAGGCACAGCATCAGGGACAAGTGTGGCCAATATTACAGAGCGTCAAGGGAGTTTCAATCGCCCCCAGCCGCCCAGTCATCCCCTGTACTAGGACAGAGGCACCCTGAACACCCTAGTGGCTCATCATACCAACCAAGGGAGCAACAGGTCAACTCCAGAGACTCTTCGTCCCATGAGCTACCCCCTAAAGATCTCCCTCCCAGGAAACCCAGGGGAGATCAAGCTCACCAAAGACGCTCAGGATCATATGAACCCGAGAGGCGCTCAGGATCACATGAACCTGAGAGGCCTCCTCGTCCCGAGCCTCGCAAACCCATACAAGCAAAGCCTACTCCGCCTTTGCCGCAAACACATTCAAAAAACCCACCTGTGGGTGGAGAAAGGGTATTACCGCCTTTACCAGCCCATTCAAAACCTCAGGCCCAAGCGTCGGGACATTCAGCCGATCCTCCTTATGTGAGGAATAAGCCAAGACCAAACTCAGCATCTCTTAATTATAACCAAACGTCTCCAACGAACTTTGTTACTGCTGACGTTATAAATTACCCGCCAGGTATGCTAAGAAATAACCTGAGTGGGAAGCAAGCAGCAGCAGCAGCAGCTCAGAGAGACTCTGATCGCAATTTAAATAGGGACATTAGGTTAACATCAAATAAAAAGCCTGATATGGGGCGTAGAGATTCAGCTTTACCATCTTCAAATGAAACATCTTCAAACGATTCATCAGACAATGTTTTGTGTAGTCAAGTATAGTTTTAGAATGCTGTCATTTATATTATTAGGTCCCATGTCCACTGTGCCGATTTTCTTCCAGGGGCAGTTGGCTGACTAATGGAAAAATGGCCTGACGATTGGGTTGCCAATTACTTTCATCTTCATGCATCTCCACTGGCCTGACTGCCCTGTTTCTCCTCCGACTGCCTCCGTCAATATAATCGGCGCAGTGGACAAGGGGCTTAACCTGTAAATAGGAATGCATCGACATGAATGCATGTGTTGAAGAATCTAACGAATGATTGGGCCAATATGCGCATACATCGGGCCAAACATCACCATGTGATAAGTGCCTTCCTGTACATAATGTAGATATATGATATTAGGATGTTTTACAGATCTAATACAAGAATTAATGAGGAAAAGGATCACATCACCTGTACTTTCAATGAAAGTGTTCATAAATTATATACTCACGAGAATGGCTAAACAGTTTTTTAAACCAATTTCTTTATGAATTAATTATATATCTTCTGACCCAATGCATAAAGATTGAAATGATCGATTTGTTTGTTTTGTCTGTCTTGATTTTATTTTCCTCTTTTTATATGAAATATACATTATATGTATTCGTAAAAACCTGTTGGTCAAATCATGCAATGTACAATCAATGATCTAAGATGAAAATTAATGAACACAGTTCATGGGGTTAAGAAATCTATTCTTATAGTGGACCGTTAATTTGACAGGAGCGTAAAAGATGCGGAATGATTTTGTTTCTCTCACAACTCAAGGATTACCCTATTAGGCCTACACACCAATGTACAGATATATATAAACGACAATTTCAAAGTATGATGCTTGAATCTGGTCATGAAACATGTTACATATCAAATGGCTTGTACTTAACCAACTGCTATTTATGTAAAACCGATATTTGTATTCAAACAACTGCCATTATTTGTAAAATAAAATGTGTGTACCGAAATATATTGTCATGGCGTATCTTTTATTAATTCAATGAGATTGGCATTTGTTCCACGCATTAATAAAGAAACTAGAATGTATATTGATTTGTGATTGGATGTAAACAATCTCCAGAACCATTCAGATCTTGGGTACATACACAAATGAAAATTAAATGACCTCGGTTCGATAAGTCTTATTCCGAAATTTTGTAATACTTTGAACATGAAAATTTGAAGTAAAATTACTAAAAACAATTAAAAAGGCAAGAACATTATAGTATTAGATGTTTTATGTGTCTTCGTCAAACACCAGATAGCTTTGTAATTTAGCAGGTAACGGTAGCTGTTGACAAGCCCATAATGTGTTGGGCTGAAGTTGTTTCCGTATAGCAACACGCGAGTAATGCTGTAAACTTTTCACAGATTGCAATGACCTTAATGTCATGGCCACCTCATTGTCAGCACGAGAAATGAGCTGATCCATTTGATCCTGACTCAAACGATTGCCAGTCAAAATGTACATTCTAATGAGGGGTATACTATGGAGAGTCTTAAGTTGCAGTTCCCACATATGATTGAGAACTGTTGGTCCAAGGGCCGAAAAGTCAGGTGTAGCTATAAGCAAAAGTGTCATCATTCCAGTGGTAAATTCCGCCCACACGGGAACACCTTCTAACGAGTTGTGATTGAGCCAAATCATTCTCGGGTCACTGAAAAGACTACCAGTTTCTAACAAAATGCGTACACATCGGATATGGCCTTGTCTCAGAGCCAAGGCCAGAGGAGTGAATCCTGGATCATTGGTCTCATCTGGGTTGGCACCTGCTAACAAAAGTTTCTTGACGCACTCATGGTACCCCCGGTTTGCTGCTAAGTGTAGAGCGGTGCAACTGTGTTCATAACTCTTGTTGTTTAGATCCACACCATTTGCTATCACGCGGTCGAGCAGCCCAACCATATTGCATGCCACGGCCGTTTTGAGTTGATTGGTGGCATTCATACTGAGCGTCCTTTGGAGATGAGCATTTGCATCGATTGATGCTGCCATCTTGCGGTTCTCCGTGAGGTGAAACCTTGTAGTCGTGGAGTGTGTCTTATGATTGCAGCAGATAGGCAGATGAGGTGACGTTGATTTAAAGTACCAAACACTGTGTCCTCTTCTGAAAAATGTTTAAAAATATTGGTTAATATAGTTTGTTTGCAATTTTATAAACCAAATGCAATATCTAAGTAGAAATAAGAACTCCAATACAGTCATATTCAAATCCTTGAAAATCATTACTCATACTTCCCAAGACTAAAATCCTTTGAAATTGAAACAATATGAAAATTGTATAGTATTTGACATTCAAAATGATATAGCTGAACGTAGAGAGTCGGAAACCAATGCTAATACAAGTTTCACGATACAGCGGTATATTAAACTTTAAAGCTACCGTATATTCTATTCTAAAGACCGACATTGAGGGGCTGGAGTTGCACCGACTGGTGTATAATCTCGAGGTGTTTATTGCCCCAAGACCTTTAAGGCAGTGACTATACAGGCTTATGGGCCATTCCACTGATCAGAATGACCCGTTGGCTCCGTCTGTTTTACCAATGAACCAATACCTTCTGTTTTCATTGGTTTCTTATGGTGGGGGGATTAAACGTTGCTATTCCAACTGAGCCGAACCAAAGAAACCTTTCAGTCTGTTCAACTGCTTGGCTCGGAATGAAAGGCGTCGTTGGTTTTAAATAGGCCCCCTACGCATTGGAACCATTCCTATAATTACAATGTCACACACAACTTGTCACAACTGCCCAGAACGTCTGCTCAGCTCCATCGGTGCCCCGTCGGTTTCATGAAAAACCGATCGGAAACCTATGAAAATCAAATAGGGCGGATTATTGTTTTTACCCCTTTGGTTCGCTTGGTGGGCCTAAAAAATTCTGATGGTGATATTCCTTTCCGGATGGAGCCAAGCATTAAGTGACCAACTGGTTGGAATTATTGATAGTTTTTTTTGTAAAACCGATAGAGCTGCCCTTGATATAACCTTCAATGTGTTGATAAGGGGTAAAGGGGGCGATCCACTGGTCAGAATAAGCCTTAGGCTCCAATCGGTTTTTTAAAAAAACAATCAATAATTCCGACCTGTTGCGCACATATCTTCACATAGCGCTCAGTTCGGTTTGGCTTCATCGGAATGGAATATCACCGTCCAAATATTTTAGGCGAATTGAGCGGACCGAAGGGCTAAAAACGATAATCCGACCTGTTTGATTTTAATCGGTTTTGATCTTTTTTTTAATTTAAAAAAAAAGAACTACAGGGCACCGATGGAGCTGAACAGACATTACGGGCAGTTGTGACAAGTTATGAGCCACATCGGAATGAAAAGGAATGGTTCCGATGTATATTTGTTTTTTTAAAACCGACGTTGCATTTCATTCCGAGCCGAGCAGTTGAACTGACCAACATGATTGATCGGATCGGTCAAAATAGCATATATCTGTGTGAGAAACCTATGGAAACCTATGAAAACCGATGTGCTTGGTTTCTTATTAAAAACCGATTGCAGCCGAAGGCTTATTCCAACCAGTGGAACAAGCCCATAAAGCAACCAATCTCACTCACTCACCGATGGAGCCAAAGGCTTATTCCGACCAATGGTAGGCCTACATCCCTATTAGTAAAGTACAAGTGCCTTTGGCACTTGGATTGTAGAGCAAATTTTTTCTACTTCACAATAGGAATCCAACCATTTACTAAAGGTATTTTGGGGGAAAACAGGGTGCCTACATCGGGGTAGTATTAATGTCTGTAAAAAATATTTATAAAATTAAGCTAATAATATTTATGAAAGAAAAATATTAAACTTGTGTGGTACCCAGCCCCTTTAATTTTTCATGGTAGGCCTAGATAAATTCTTTTGAAAAGAAATAAATCCAATCCAGTAGCTATTTTCAGGTAAGAATCCTCAAGTAGCCTACCTGTCCGCCACAAAATGCAGGTAAAAAATTATGCGGGCAGGTAAAACCACAAAATTTCCCGCCCTCCCTGGCGTTGAAAGGGTATATAAAAAGAACATCACAGTAAACCATATCATTAAACAATTAACTTTTCTCTGTAAATTTGATCATACAAAGATTACCTGTTACACCCCTTCTCTAGCTTTCTCTGCCTCCCTCTACTCTTCTTCCCTACTAAGTACTATCCACTTATCTTACTTACCTTACCAGAACCTCAATTATTCAAGAATCATCCCCCCATATAATAAGCTATAATATACCGTACATTTAACTGATGGGCAAAAATAAATTGACGGCAGCGCTCTGCTAGCCCCTGGCGTGGAGGAGGAAATGTACACGATTCTTGAATGTATTAACTATTGTAGGTTACTATTTAAAATAGTATAATATGAACATTTGTGTGAAGTCTAAACCAGACAAACCCCGCTCCACTTGCATACCCTACCCTAGGCCTAGGGGACAGATCATCTGTCTCAGGCCCGAAACCACTGAGTACGGTGCGGTACAGCAGTCACTTTGTCAGTCTGGGACTGGGAGTTCTATCAGCCGGTGAGCCAAGCCGGCAATTCCGATTATTCGAGTGAAGTTTTTGAGGAGAGAGGTAGGGATGGATCACGGAAATGACCAGTAGCTGATTGGATATACCAAAAAACGCATTTCTTACCTTTTCAATATGAGTAAATTTGAGCGAAAACACACTTTTACAGGAAATTCAATCTGAGGAGAGCGTAGAAGCCCTCAGTTCCTTTCCACTTGAAACAAAACAATACCGGTGACAACTGGTTCCCGGTTTTCCCACAACAATTTCTATTAGCGTGAAGCAGGGGACCTGTGTAAACTAGAGAAGTCAAACTCTTGTATTTCGCGAACGGAACGGGACCATGTGGCAGACGTGAGCGACGTCTGTCGTTTACTGTGGGAGAATGCGAGCAAAACACCCAAACACAAGTGAGCATAAGTGCTCCGAGCTGCTTCCACAAAATAGCAGCTCTTATTGAATGCTGATCCACCAAAGGTAGCCCACTCTCATCTATCTGGAAATCTGATCTACAAGGCACGAAACCATGTGAGTGGAGCAATACTTCTCCGAATATATCTGGGAGATGTTGATGCGAAGTCGTCTGCCTTCTTCTGACAGCTGACAGAGAAGTCTTCTGAAAATTGCCATTTAGGTAAGGACTCATTTTACATATTCTATATCCCAGTCCATGTTGAGACGACCCACCTCTTTTCTTCCCTCTTTCATCCTATTAATACCACAGTTTACCTATTTATAGAAACGACCGCGCGCTCGTCGATCCACTGCTTATTTTTTCAGGTATTTCATTTTGCTCCAAGGATGGATACATTATTATTCTTTGTTGGGCTTGGGGCTCGCGTGGGGCTATGACGTACAAGGTATAGTGAATGAGGCCAAGCGAAGCCCAGCAGGTTGATAGCGTAAGCACATCAGGCAGTCACACCCACATTTGCTGTGTTGAGGGAACAAGCAAGAGGCCCATATGCCCAGCTCATGGTCGAAGGCCAGCAGGGGTACTTTTAGAGAGAGTATAGATCTCGAGCAGCTGCTGCACCATTTAACAATCGTCCAGCAACGCCAGCACGTTATACCTAGGGCTAGGGATAGTGTTGTACTTGTAGCAGTTTTGTCCTGGCAACGCTCAGGCCAGAAACATAGCATCTAGATTCTAACTAACCTCCATCGATATTTTAACTTCATGGCCCCCTAAGTCCTATACGTCTTCTGCATATAGACAGGGCAGGGACAAATTTGATTCCTAGCTTGGTTGGGTTGGTGATTTGTTATACTTAAGCCAAGTTAAGCTAATAACTTAATAAGGATGATTTAAATATATACATTCAACCCTTAAACTGCACTCTCCTAGATTGGAAATTATAATGCATTGGTGAAAAGTTAGTTGTCAATTAATTACATTTAATCACTGTCAATCAGCCCCATGAGGCCATGGATTTAAATTTGTTAGTTTTTTTCCAATCGCCTAACTACAGAAAAATTAAAATATTTTCCTGCACTATCCTGAGTTAGACATTAGAAGAGGGTTCTCACAGAGATTTGTTACATGATTAATTGTATCACTGTCAATCATAGCTGACCATCATAGCATATACATATTAATCTGACTTTCTTTGTCAGAAGTGTTAATCCGATTACGGATTAGTATTCCAATGCTAGCAGTCATCCACTGCAACAATAATCCCATATGCGTAATATAATTACGCATCGTTATGAAACCCATTGCCAATGACACATGTTCCATGAATATATTCGTTGACCCAATATTTTCTGGATCCTGTTGGTTGACATACTTTATCTTCTTAACAGTTACCATAGCATATCCACATCCATTTTTTTTTAATAAATTTTATTGGTTCCATTTTCATACAATGATAATCCATGTACATCCCTAGAGGTCAGATCGTCAGACAATGTACAATTTAACTTCTTCAATCCTTTCAACTATCCCAAATTTAGCACACAAAAATGAGGTTCAAAATATAGTTCAACATAACCAAACAGATTTTCTGATTGAACACAATATCATACTGTAGACTGGATTCAATTGGGCATGAAAAGCGATCCACACCTCTTGATCAACACCAGGTGCAGGACTGCTGACGAATCAATGGCATTTCGCCCAGAGATTCGGTCTGTATACTAATTAATGAAGGAAGTCAGAGATCGGTGATGGTGTCCTTCCAACTAGTATCACACGTGGCGTACATGATCCAGCCGTGGTCAGTTTGCTAATTGGGTCAAGCGATCAACATAAAGAATGCAATTCTTTACAATATATTTAGTTTCGAAAAAAAAAGTTTGCAATATTTCTGGGTGGACATTTACTAGTAAAGTAGCTAAATATACTCTATATGATGACCTTTGAAAAGTATGAATATATTCAATACACTGTCCTGAAATTCGGTACATGCATTCATGCTGCGAAAAGGGTTTAGCACCTGAAAATTGTGAACATTCCCACAGATACATCTTGTAAATTAATCACTTAATGACTTTGAAGAATAACAATTTTGCGATTTGTGACTTATTTTTCTGTAACACATCACATATTGGCGAATCGTTGTAGCCAATCTTTGGCGATTTGTGGAAATCTGGTCTCTTACTGGTCTTGTTACTTAAGTCACTAAGTTCTCCTTAAGTGACTAAGTACTGCTTTATTGACCAGATGCTTCTCATCGTAGGATGAAAGGTGGAATAAACAAGGTGTTGAAGTGACGGCCAAGTTTATCATATCACAGACAAGTTTAGGAAATACTTATAGATAAAGCGCAGACCATCAGCAGGCAAGATTCGGTGGCGATTCATTGAGCGAATCATCATAATTTTAACAAGTATATAGGGGTAAAAGACTGACCCGCGAAGCCATTTGCCAGCAGAATCATTGAACGTATCATGAACGATTCGCTTGTATAAGAATCACAACTATTTAAGAAATGGCAGAAAAAGTAGTATCCAATGACAAGCCATAACGCGAACATAGCCCCCATATCTATTCTGCAACAGTATATAAAGCGCCCCCTAGTAGTCGACCAAGTCATTCGCTTGTTGGCCTTCACACTGAAAACTGTATTGCTATTTGCAATTTTAAAAAATTGTATTGCTAACACCATATTATGTATTTTTTATGCAGTATAGAGTTAATCAATTATTGGTAATTTCACCCCACAATGATCTCTTGCTGAAATTGCTACTCTGAAAGTGATCCAGAGTGTTGAGATAATTAACAAAAAGTTCTCCTACTCACTGCAATGTAATTCATTTAAAAATACTTTTGTAAAAAGCTGAAATTTCTTGAAAATTGGCCGAATATATTTTTAGGTTTTAAAGTACTGGGGGAAAACAGCAAACGCCCGTCAAAATTGTAGAATTTGATTTAGGACACCCATGGGTATTGGATGATCACTCGGCTAATGAAAATCAATCCTGGGAGCATGCAATCTATCTCTTCTATTAGGGGATTTGCATAGCCGCCATTTTGAATCTTGATTCGCATGGAAGTATGGGACATACATATGGGAAGTATGTACAGTGTAACATCTATAGAAAACATGTTATGTTCAGCATGGCCTATACATGTAACCTTACATGTGATCTTATGTCAATAGCCATGTGTTTTACATGTTTCCATAACACAAGATTTCATCTTTCCCATCATGTATTTGGTTTTTCATAGATCATTTACACAAATTATTATGTTTGTGAAATGATCCTTCCATTTTTTTATGAAAATGCTAAATATCTGTATATATGTCAGATCAACGATGTGAAGCTATAGGATCGTTGGTCAGATACTGGAACTGAATCCATCCCAGCATGCACTGTAATAGAATTTGGAAATTCATCTTGAATTTAGATTCTCAAAAGTATGTCACCAAACTTGTAGAACGGCCAGGTTTAACTAATATCAGTGCTACCATTTAAATAAAAGTATATTTTTTTAATTATTGTTATATTATACTAAACAAAGATAGGAAATGTCCTTATCAGCCGTGATTTAAGTATCTGATCTGTAGAAGTTTCCTCCGATATATCACTCAAGGGGCAGTCTAATCACCTAGTTACAACTCGATCCATCCATCAATGTTATCTCTAATACTTCCCTCTAGCAGTTTTCTGCTTGTCAGTTACACTTGTCACAGAGTCATTGGTCAGGGCAGCTTTGATGTCCAAAATATTATCATATTTGCACCAAGTGACTGACGCACTCATCTCCATACTTTCAACAGTGATTTGCTCTTCATACCTATGGATCGTATTCCTCTGAAAAACCAACGCGTTTACACAGTGGGAATCAATAAATTGTTGAGTCTCATGTGTTCCTGTCGTTTCGCCTGAGAATGCTTTATAGGCATGCTCTTCCATCTACACAAGATTAAAGGCCTGTATCACGAGTGCCTGAACACAGCCCTTTATAAAACTACAACGTTTGATGCTACAGATAGTCTGCTGAGCGATTCAATCCATTCACTGGCTGTGATGATTAAATCCTTGCTAGGTCAATCGGATAATTCATCAAGAACTATCATGAACTTAGATGGGTTTTTTCCTGCTAATATTTTATGGCATAGTTTAATAACGCATCACTTATGGCATATTAGTCTAATGAGGATGCGGGTGGAAGTGAGAAGATAATGAATGCTCATTATTTTGGAATGCTCATTATTTTCCAAAAATATTTTATTAGTACCTGCCTGACGCTGTACATACTACCAACCAGTCAAGATGCGAATAAGTAGCGTTCCCAGGTATACCGAACAAAAAGTCACCATACCCAGATTTATTAATTCAGTCCATCTCAGATCCACCGAGAAGGAGATTGTTCTTGGTGCCTGGACCATTATATACACCCACCATAAGAAAGTTACTGGTTTGTATTTATCCATGTTCTCAAGCTAGTTGGCACCGGTGTTGTTATTTGTTTACCTCCTGATAACACGTCCTTCCGAAGGAACAGCAGAACTGCCTGGACGTGGTCCCAGACAGGTGAGCATAATGGAAATATACATGTAGACGAGGGAGAGGGAAGGGGAAATGTTTTGGATCTGGAGGCTGGGTCTTAAGAGGGTCACATCGACTTCGCACTAGACTTTGCTTTGGGAAGTCTGTGTCAATCTGCGTTGTAGCTCGGTCAAAGTGATGACACAAGAGTTGTGTGCCTAGGTGTTTGGTTGTATTTGTCCCCTCTGTGTCTTTCTAGACCAGGTAAGATGATAAACTTTTAAAATTAATTAAATGATTAATATTTTTCTCTTCGTAACACCTGTTGTTAACCTGATGTTGCCTGATGTGTTCACAGGTAGGATTTCTATTACAGTTCGTGGATTGTTTGTTATTTGATAAATTAAGTCGAAACTACCGAAGTTGATATCATAGAGAAGTGTAAAACGTTTTCTAATTTTGTAATTTGAATGTGCATATATGCAGAGGAGGTAACTTTTTGTTGTAATATTTGATTATGATACATTTAGTCGAGACTACAAAAGATGATGAGAAGAAGTGTATGACGTATACTAATTGGATGCAGAAGAGGTCGTCTTTTGATACATATTACTGGTTTGCTATGTCTGTCGATTACGTTTCCATCCCAATTTCAAACATTGGCATCTTATGTGACTCTTTTGATTGTGTTATCACAAAGCACAGCTAAGATATGGACCAGACTTCATAAATACTTTTTATTTGCCATACTTCTGAGGATGTATTAAAAGAACTACAACTCCCGCTGCTTTATTAAAAAAGTACATTTTTTTTCGAGAGACGAATACCACCCATGAGTATTATAAATAATGATAAAAGATGATACACACACATGGCCATGATGTGGTATTTTATGCTGACGGATTCCACATAATTATAGAGTTCAGTTCTAATATATATGTAAATCAACAAGATTCCGAAATTTACTTCTAATGTGCAATCAATCTAATGGAACGAGGGGCTAGTAAGTATATAGTTATTGCACAGCAATCGAGTTCCATTCACTGATTATTATATGCCCCTAGCATATAGATTAATATTGTAATTATATAAACCCTTGTTTTTGGATTTTGAATCGTTATAAATTATCTGAAAGAAAAAACAATTCGAATTTTTATCATACACATATGATAATAATATCTTTATTGCACCCACTTTATCGCATCTCTCAAGTGGAATGCGCTTATAAATAATACATCATCATACATAGATGTTATAAGATCACTTTTATTATATGCTCATGCTGTATGCGAGGTGCAGTAAAGAGGGTGAAATAAAACTATTTGTATGACACGTTTCATATATGTGTACGGATTTGTTTTTATTTGAATTTTTAGATACGTTATGTTAAATTCAAAATCTTACGGTCCCGGATTCGAAAAACCACGAGCAACTTGGCATAACGTAACCGACGTATCGACCGGGTTACTAAACTCCAGTTATTATATGAATTTAAAAGAACCATTGAATGAAAAAACAAACCATTGAGCTATTAATCGAAAACAGTTCTAATGTGACGAAATATGTACAAAATTATAGTGTTTAAAACTAAAAAGGGCGAGTATCATACATATATATAGAGATGCCTTCACCAATCCTTTCCAATATCCCAAATTTATAATTTGCACCACACTAACAGACCCCCATGACCTAGTCTGCATGAGGCAGTATCCATCAAACTCTCTATAGGATCCTTGGCCCTACATTATCCGATCTCATTTTATGATCTGATAGATATTACTAAATATTTAAAAAATGTAATATTAGACCCCTAGGGTTGAATAATGCATCAAAAAATTACCCAACCCTTGGGTAATCATTTGTCCACCTGGGTTGGTCAAGACTGACCCTTGAGGGCTGCCTGATGAGGTTCCTCCAGAAGCGAAACCATGTAGTGCCATTCTATGCCCCTAGGGGCAGGGGCCCTCGATTTTTTGACACTGGGCTTATGAGGATTATTATAACTTTTTATAATTTTCCCATAAAAACAATCAGATCGGAAAAAAGGGCCAATATTTTATTATTTCCATCATTTTGGCAATAAACATATTTAAAAAACTGTTGAGACATCACAACGGTAACCTGGAACACCAATGTGAGGTGGGTTGGTCAAGACTGACCCTTGAGGGCTGGCTGACTGATTTTATTTTGTAATCACAGGTTTATCTGAATCAATTAATCAAATAATTTTTACTTGTTTTGAGTTACTATTAGAAGAGATAAAATTCGATAAAAGAATTAGGTTGGATTGAAGAGTTATTGAGAAAATTTGATTTTCTTGAGCAAATTGCACCAATTTTCAGCCCGAAATTGTGACATGGTAGAGGAGGTAAAATCAACAGCAAAATTTAGACTGATAGAATAATCCATTGTTATTATCTTATCGCCTAATATAGTGTATGTTGCTAAATATGTATTCAAGACTCACCAATTTCTTTGATAACACATTGTCATATAGTCACGTCAAGGTCATTTAACCACGGATATATTTCTAATTTCGAATTGGTTTCCAAACCCATGTTGTACCTTTGGTGTCCATGTTGTTACGAACGTATATTTGGTGGAATTAACACAATTATTGGATTGTGTACATTTCATAATATGCCAGTAGATGGTACACAGGACGGATAGTTTCTGCTTGACTGAAGCTTCAAGTCTGTCCCAGTAACTGGAAATTCTATCAGAACAAATATGTGTTGGTGTCCTATACAAATGGAAGTGGGTTACGCATGACACATGTCTTTTTGTTACGCACAAAATAGACCCATGTATTATGTGACGTATTACAGAACTATCAGCGTCATTAAGCTGACCTTTATATTTAATAATCTTATTTCATATCATGTAGTGTAGGGGATAATTCATATCAAGCTACAAATCTATAAAACCAGAATTCTTTTTCTATTGTAACAATGGACACAGAATAATGTGTCTTGTGAACGAACACAACTTTTACCATTGTATCATACAAGGACCATGTATTTAAATAGTACACTTTTAGTTATATTGCATTTTGTATATCTTAGAAAGAAATCCACGTATCTTCAATGTTATATTTTAACACCGATTATAGTTTCAATTTTGGTGTTGATGTCACACTTTTGGAACCCAGATCGAATTACCCCTCATATACCTAGTTTTTATAACCTTTGTCAGCCTAATTTAGGAGAATTTACTGAATGTGTATAGCTGCCGAATGTACTTTTTCCAACGACCTAACCCATATATAAATGCTATTGATATAAAAAAAAGATATGCAAGTTTCAATATCGATGAGACATCAGGTGGTAGAGCCTTAGAAAATTCAAGTGAGATGAAAATCTAACTCCAATAATTCATTCGCGATTTTGTTCCGCTCTCGTGCCCACTCAGGTGTCTGATGTCTGTATTTCGAAACGCTGATACCCTGTTCTGTGAAACTGATGAGAAACAAGTGTACTAAATCCGGGAAATGTTTTCTTTTGAGCAACTTTTTCTGCTCCTGCGAATTCGATGTGTGTTGATATATTTTTCACCCAAAGCTCTCCATCTTTGAATGTTTGACGAAGAGATTCTCGATCTTTGTTGCCAACTCAGCCTACACACTCTTAGATCCTTAGGTTAGAAAATGCTCAGATATCAGCCCTGGGATATAGACTTGCCCAATTTTAGTTTTAGTTCTTGATTGTCTTCTTGTTTCTCTCCATATAATTGTATACCCCGTTATCATATAAAGAACGTGTCTACGATCCCATTTAAAAGTGAACTCAATTAATCTCGCCCCCCTTTCCTCTGATCCTAAATTTTGCACCAACAATATATAACATTATATGATTATGTGACAAGTTTTGTCATTCACCGCTTTTCACCATTTTATCATCTTCATGAAATGCTTGAAATGTTTAAGCAAATAATTCAATTTGTCTTTTGACCTGTAGAGAAGAAACAATCATTCTATCTGTCTTGCTGTCTGTCTGTCTGCCAGATTTATACTTTCTCCCATTTTCTTTCCTTGATTCTCATGTAATTGTAATTTACTTATATTAAAGTACAGTCTAGTCTCAGAGTTGATAGAGTCCCTCCAAACTGCTCGAGGGAACAAACCGCTGAAAGCCATTAGAATCCAATTAGGACGTCTACCCCAGAGTCAGGAATATTTTAGCGCAGTAGGCGTCCAATAACTGACATACCATTCTTATCTGATCTGAGAGGCTCTGAGCCTAGACTGAGTACACACCTATTAGGCTATAACATTGTACAATATTGGTTATTTACCCGTCCGCAGTAAGTTGGGACCCTAGATTCATTCAGCTGTTATACCTTATGGTTTACATAAGAGGTCATATCTAAAATTTTAATTTCATTTCCATGTCACCTGCATGCTGGCGCAAGCCCAACTGATTTAATGTACATATTGATTGGACGGCTTCACCGATATTACATACAAGTCCACCAACGTAAATTGTTAGCAGTTGCTTTGGTTGTGATATATGTTTGTACTTTTCCCATATAGATAGCCTAAACTATATGAGCGGCTTTTGACAATGTTGATGTACCTCTACTTTCTCTTTACATCCAATGATCCATATTGTTTTTTTCAATCTTTCAGATTGAGGTTTTAGGTCGTACTCGCCAGGTGTCGTGAGGGTGTCGGTGGGACAGGTGAAGAACTCCAGAGATGGATTTGATCAACAACCCGGGCGAAGCCCCGCCCAAGATATTTAAACGAGAGCCTTACAACAGGTAATCTTGCACTGACTAATTGTACTAAAAATGTTATATTGGACGGATATGAGCTCATTTACTATTGAAGATATCGACAGATCTCGAGTCATCTGATTCAGGCTTATTGAACTTAGCTTTAGCAATTTGCATTACTTGATTTAGTCAATGATATTATAAGTCATTACTGAATTCAGGCTGTGTGATTACCAGTATTTGAACAAGTGAAGGTGATTGACTTACTACTTAAGTTGTTTGATAGACTGACTTTAGTGTATGAAGATCCACTAATGCTTAAGCGTCAGTTCCACTAGCTTGATTGGTTGTTCAATAATCTATTGTTTGTGTCAGGGGTCTACACGCAGCACCAGTATTTAGACTTCGTCATCCATGATATAGTTATTGGTGATACTAATGTAATTATCGACGTAAATATGATATAGAATTGGTATAATCCTTTAAACAACATCGTACCCCTTCAGAATCTTTTTATCTGCCATAATCACTAGGATTATCTGCTTTTTTTCTCTGAAATCGATCGGTATAGATCTTTACCAAGAAATTGACCAATATCTATTACATTAGCGATCTGCCCCAATGTAGAAAGAGACATACCTACTTTATCGATTACAATTCTGAGCCTGCGTGTGCTTTCTCAAGTTTCAGTGAAACCATATCTCGACTTTCCTACTTGTGGCTTTCCTGGTCTTGAGACACAAGTTCAAAATCCAAATGACATGTAATAATGTACGTCTGTGCTGCGTACAATTCCTCTGGCTGCCGTTAACACAAAAACCATTGTCCAGTCAGCGATTAGCAGTTATCTCTCTGTCATGAAGAACTCATATTTTCCCCTAAGACCTCTGACCCGGACCACAGAATGAGGGCATGCACTGTGTCAGTCTCACTCATTTACTCCCTAGCATACAATACATTATGCCACGATAGGTATGCATACCCACAAAAAGATATTCAATCACGATTGAAGCAATGCCTATCATAAGATAGGGCTCTCATATTATGTGAACACAGATAACTAGACGGAGGGAGGGAGGGTGTATCCCCGCACTATAAAGGCCGGTGCCTGCTCTTTTTCGGCTCAGAACTTGGAAGCACAGGTTCCACACTGCAAGGTGCTCGTCTCACTGCTCTGAGTCGCGAGCTGTTAGTGAGAGTAACTTTAAAGTTTTAAGTAGCAGAAGAGAAGATGAAACCAGAGAAGATGAAGCCAAACGGTATCGACCTCCATTTATCGTTGGAACCGCACAGCAAAAGCGGCCAAAGGCAAGTTTGGTGGTGTTATAGTAATCGTTCCTTTCTTAATACTTTCTATGCAGTCTGCCTTTTTCAGAGGCACCTATGTGGCTCATGTATTTAGAAAATATCATTCACAAAAAGAACTTCCTAACATATATAAAATGAATACAATTCTTCATTCTTTTTTGCCTTAAATTGCGTGCTTCATGCAAGTAGAAAGATATGTGCAATATGGATGCCTTTTACCGTATATGTTTACCGTGTTTCCAAGGCAATTGGATCCTATATATATGTGTGTTGTTACCAATACATCTTTCGAATAGCTGAACGCATACATGGGATTGTTGCCTACAAGGAGAAAATGCCTCTCATGCAGAATTACCTGTTTTTGCGTTACATTGAAACGAAGATGTACTAGTAGTTTGTAGCACAGTAGATGTGTTCACTACTGCGCTTTTCTCCTATACATTACATATATTTTAGTTGCTATGCTAAGCGGCATAAACATGTTGCTTTTTATAAACAGATGAAATTTACAATTGTTTGTAGAAGAACGGTGCTCGTCGATAAGATGAGACAATAATGTGTTTGTCCATTTGCACAAAGATGTGATACGCTTCTGGGTTTTTGCACCCCAGATTATCCAGGAATGATAATGATTTATGCATAAATTATATACGCCATATGTTAATTTTGTTTATCACAACAGCTATTGATGTGTCCGGAGATTCCAGTATCTGATAATATACTTTAACGTGTGGGCTTGCACAAACATTGGTTACGTCATCCATTGTGTGGTTTATCTATAGACTATATTTCTCGCCCCTCAAACGCGTCTGGAAATATTGATTAGAAAGCTCCTCAATATGGTGGGGCCACAAAGGTTATTTTTGCGATTCCATATATAATATTAAAAATACCACAACACTTTAATGTTTGTCCATTGAAGAAGTTAAGCCCTCACAATACAAGGCATTTACCAGCTTTCTTGTGGTGACCAGTCTATTCATTCCCAAACCATCGGAAAGTGACCAAGATGGAATATTACAGGATTTCAGTCTGTTTCTCTTGGTGCGAACCCAAATGATCTTCCAAATTATTCATACATATCAGAATACCATTACTTTCAATATGACTCGTTCATCTTAAACCTCTCTCGATAAAATTGAAAATGCTGTTATAGAAACGCCCAGATATGTATATCAAGAATCTAACAAAATGCACTATAATTGTTTGAATCCCAAATTGCCAATCCTTAGAAATATTTCTTTTTTTATTGGTGAGAGGGAACAGTCAGGCTTGCTGTGTGTTCAAACAATCCTTAGAAATAGATAGACACTGCACTGGGCGGAAGACCTTGCTGACTTTTCTCTCGTGAGCCCACTTAGATCTCGATGACTTCAATATGTACAGTATATTTGACACTCTACTCTGTACGTGCCCCTTGTCATTCCTTGACGATATGCTGTACAAACATCCTAAATAATACAATTCCTTTAAATCCTGACACTTCGTTATGGAAAGTTAGAGTCAGTCCAATCTTGTGTTTTTCCTTGCACATTTCGAATTATTAATATATTACGTTTTAACCATCCTTCATGTTGTAGTTTATTATGTAATATAAATGTAAACCAGGCGAAAAATATTTTCAGTGTTGAAGTTATTTGTGATAAATGGGATTATCTTGGGAGGAGAAAATGTTGGCTTTGTTTCAGAAACTGCCTTTCAATTCCTTCAATTGCCTTTAAATCATAAGGAAGGACATGTTTTGCTTTTCCTGCCATCATACATTGGCTACACTATAATATAGGACTGACAAGCAAGTGTTTTACAGTAGTTTATGCTCAACAAGACAATACAGGCAATAATCCCTCAAAATCCTTGATAAAGTGTCCTTGGAAAGATAAGTGGAAACCAGTTGTATATTATTTTCACTTCTTCTAGTGGAGCTTTATTATCTTGTTGACGCTCAAGTGGATACTTTTGCTGATAAAATTGTACCTACTAAAAGTTCTCATAGGGAGGTTTAAAAATATAAAGGGTCAGTTAGTGAGTTAGAGACGACTTTTGGCATAACACACCTTATTGGTCTATGTACGGCCCTAATTAATGTATTACTAAAGTGCCGGTTTCATTTATAACTGACTTATAGTAACTCAACTGAAGCTGACAAAGGGAATACCTATTTAACACACGAGGGGACTTCATATTAATGATTGACGTCTCATCATTGCTGTCTGAAATATGTGTCTATATAATGTCTATAAAGGGTGAATGAGTGAGTGTACATTTGTACACAGCAATATATATCCGATATGTATTTGTTTTACAATATACAACAATATAAAATAAAGCCTTTTTTTAAAAAAAATAAAAATATTTGGCCTCCCTAGTGCAGGTGCAAAAGGGTGGTGTAGACATAATCCTATACGAACAAACTTCAGAGGGTTAGCCCATTCCCGCGAACAAACAAACCCATGTCCCTTGGGAAAAAAGAAGGAAAATATTTATAATAGTCACATCAGTTGAGTTATACATGAATCTGGCTTAACGCTCTTCTCAAATATTTTTATTGTGGGTGTAATTCACCGGGTGTCAAACATCCTGTTAACCGAATCTTTCCTATAGATTTATGAGACAAGAACCTACCGTAGTACATGAGCAAGATATTGGCAAAATATTGTTTTTGATACCTTTTCAAATTTGATTCTCGAATTTTCTGAAATATTTCACAAAATTCGATTTACAAAGTTTCGTCAAAATTTTCAAAGATTAAAATCATCGAAATAATTCAATTTCCCCCGAACCCACCTATGCATGGGTGCTTTTCCCCCTGCCAGAAATATTTCAGTATTTTTGTCATGCACCCCCCCCCCTCCCCCTTTCACCCTGTACACATTGAGCCATCGATATGGTGTTGAAAACCAATGATTCATTTTTCGTATGAAATGGGGAAGTATTTTATTCTGACCATCTCTAACCAATCTGTTCTTTCAAACTTTATAGATACTTCCGCAAATAATTCTCTTATGAACACTTCTGAAATCTCCCGAATGTCCCGATTCTCTGCGGGAACCCTTAATCGCTGAAAGCTCTTTGCACTTTGGTACTGGTAGCTAGGAAAACAATGGGACGACTGTTGACCCAAAGAGCTAGCCATTTATTCGATTGTCTATGCAAGAGATGCTTTATTAATTTCTAATGATCCTTATGTCATGGGTCAGATGCATTAAGATTACTCGTTGTTACATACTTGATATCTGCACTGTTTGTCCCGCACTTGACTAGAGTTAAATCCCGGATCGAAGATCAAGATAGATAGTGGTCATGAATGCCCCGTTCTCTCTCATGAATGCCTCGTTCATCCTCTAATCAATTTTCCCACGTACTTGAACTTTTTTTGTCTCAATGCGGAAATCTCGATGGGGAATAATGCATTGTTAGATTGCATCATTGAGAGCAGGGTATTGCTTGAATATGATTACATTGAATTTATAAGTAAGATATAATTAGTCTCTCGTTTTCTTTCACAAAATTCACTTTTCTGTCATTTCTTTAGACCTGTTACTTGTTAGGAACACTTTTGGAGAAAGGAACTAGTTCACTCCAACATCCGTGTACTAACTATTTGGATCGATGGTTTCGGATATTAAGAAAATGATGAAGACATAATCATTTTTATCCGACTTGCTTGTAATGACTTATTCCTTAATCATAATTAATCAATAATGTGTTAATTTCCTGGTATTTATAACGCAGAGCGGCGTCCCTTAAAGGTTTGTGGACCTCATTATCTAGTGGACTAAAATTCTTCTTTCTGTATGATGTCAACCATACATCTTTATATTAAATTATTCCAAAGCAAAGGATCAAATACCTCAGAGCAAACTGTAACCAAGTCCGCCATCGACATCGAATGGCATCTTTGATAATATATATAAAAGTGACTTGGGGCATGAATTGTTATCGACGGTTCGTGGTATTAATCGCAAAAAGAAATATTCTTGCAAAGTACTTAGCTTTAACAAGGGAAATCATGTTGTGCCAAACATTAATTTAATTAATGGAAGGATTTTTTCCTCTTGGACAAAACTTTGGTCAAATATGGGTACATCTAAAATGTTTTTTTCATGTTTTTCGCTTTTATCCTGCTTGATATAGATAGAGATGGGTAGGAAAATAATGGAACAAAAAGAAGAAAATATTTAGTTTTTGATCGATGATAATCTAACTGAGAATGCAGATTTAAAATATAGTGTTGACTTTAGTAGTACACCCGAGGCCTTGGCAGTTGCTATTTCTGTCCCTAGGTCACCAGTTGTTGTCCTACATTAATAGGCCACCTTGGCATTGCGTAAAAGGCACTGCCCCGAGGTCACACACCTGCCTTTAAGTTGAATTTAACTATTACTGCTCGAGCAGAGCAGTTTGACCCGCTTGTAGGAGGCGGTTTCAACTTGCTTACAGCGAGGTATTTAAAGCCGGATTGAGCTCTTGATATGGCTACAATGAGCCGGTGTCGTCACACGTACGAAGACTTTTAGTTGTGCAATCAGAACCAGATCGAAGTCGCAAGAAAACAGAGCAGGAGTCACAGATCCTATTGCCAGGCCGAAGAATCAGCTGATCCGTGTTGATATTGCGAGGCGTGGTGCTGTAGGAAGGTGCCTGTACACACGAGTTTATTATATTATCAGTCTCCTCTAAAGCCAAGATCTCGACTTATCATTAGTCGACCTATTTGGGTTATACAAGGCGTGGATCATGGATGCGACAAATCAGACTAAAATGTCTCGGTTTGGCTCCAGGCAGGATAGCTGGCTTAGTGTGGATGAAATGGATGGAATAGTCTCCATAGAACCCCACACTACTCCACAAAACAGGCAAGTGGCCTTTAAAGAATTATTCTATCAGCTCCGAGGTGGACAAAGCCTTCAGAAGATTGTCAGACCTAAATCCATAATAATGACACGATCGGTATTGAATGTGTCAATGTCTAATATTGAGTTATAGCTTTAACGGCCTGAGTTGCCTTTGGTATTGATATTAACATTGATCAAAGAAACGAGATTTTGACTCCATTAAAATATACTGTTCTGTACAGTTTTGGTTACAATCATGATTATTTAATTGACATTTCGGCCAGGTGAGATTTATTGTATCTTATGACAAGGTTTCCTCGCTTTCTGCTCACCGCTGTTCATGGATTCCAGGCGTCCACTTTGATTAAACAGTTTGTTTGGATAACCTGCGTATGGGCCGGCCTACATATGAACACATTCGTGTGTACAATTGCTATACGGTACCTTTAAACTGTGCATGGTTCACATTGCGCCTGGCACCTTGCACCATAGCGTATCGACTTTACCTATGTTTCCATTGCAGGGAAAATTATTGCTAAACTGGCCCTACATTAAAGGCAAACGCTACTATCTAGTAGAAAATGAAAATAAATGTCATTTTTCTGAAACTTTGGTATTTGATTCTTGAAGTGCTTCTGGTCATAAGGATGAAAAAAAATCATTGGGTCGCCGTGCTCATTTTTGAATTACAGTGCTTCAAAATTTGGCATCTCAAAAGTACCAATGACGACCAAAAGGGGGGCCCATTTTGCAGTACCTTGACTTCATAGTTGATATTTGCTATTTATATTCACTCAATTTAAGTAAAATTAACAGTTTTGGAGAGAGTATTATTTGGCCAATAATTCTATGCCTCTTTTCTATAGGGTGCATTGTTATTTTTATTTTGAAAACAACAAATACATAATGTGAATTTTAAATTTAAAACTCGAAAAAACTCAATATTTTTCACCATTTTTATAAAAACAATTTTTTTTCCTCCCCAGTGAAAATAAATGTCATTTTTCTGATTCTTTAGTATATGCTTTTTCAAGTATTTGTGTTCTTAAAACTGAAAAAAAATTAATGGGTCACCGTGCTAGTTTTTGAATTATGGGGCTTTGAAACATGGCTGACAACCCAAAAATCTGCTGCTTTCAAAGTGTTCTATGTTTCCTAAACATGTCTATTTCAGACAGCTACAATTATTTTTTTAACGAGATGAAATACATTTTTTCCCGATATATGTGTAGATTATTACCTGCACTATATGTGTAGAAAATTCTGGGACATTTGGAGTATCCATTTTTGTTTTATTACCAAAACTGTGAAAGGAAAATGCAGCATTTCCCAATAGACTTGAATACTAATTGGGTACAACTGAGAGTACCCATAGCTAGCTCTGTTTCCCAAACATGTCTATTTCAGACAGCTATAAAAAAAAATCGAACGCGATGACATATATTTTTTTTCCTTTTTATCTGTAGTATATAACCTGAACTGTATGTGTAGAAAATTTTGGGACAGTAGGAGTAGCCATTAATTGTTTGTTTTATCCTATAAAATGTGCAAAAATGGGCCGTTTCCTCATAGACTTCAATGCTAAAGGAATAGTGAGTAAAATGCCCGTAGATTTGGTATATGGAAAAGGGGGGCGTGGCAGTGAATAGTAGCGTTTGCCTTTAAGTACATGATTGAGGTCAATTTTACCTTTTATTAAAGATCACATCTTTATTCAGTATAATGGTCATACATACTTACAGAGCTATATTAATAATAACCCCGATATTTATCATCATTGTTATTATGTAACAGCTTATCAAGTACCACCCGCAGGTCGACTCTGTTATGCCCCTGCGACCTGGTAGCTCTGAGGTTCATTTCTGCGTGAAAAAGGGAGGATGGGAGGCTCTTACCAAACACTAGATCATATTTTTATATATGCCTCAACATCTGGATCCTTCCTTACAAAGCTAGATTGAGGATCGATTAGGGACCCGATTTATAGAGATTACTTTGTTGAGATTACAGAATAAAATTCTCCATGATGGAGATCTTCCGTCGGTTTAACTGAATTTTCGGTTTAACTGAACGCAGATTTTCTACTTAAATGTTTAACTTCTCTTTAGATGAACTTTCGGTTAACCCGAACCTTTTCTGATTTCCCTTCAAATTCAGGTTATATAATCCACAGTGTATTTGAATGGGTTTGTACCGAGACATACTAACGTTGAGACGCTGGTGGTGTGTGGGCTCAAAACAGACCAGTGTAAGTGTGGATCCAGTCTAGGCTCAGAGTTGTTAAACATGTATAAAGAAATATAAATGAAAGATAACTTTCCTCACTCTCGGTGGAGTATTATAGCCTTTCAACATTATTTCCAGACTTAGCGAGGTGATGCAGGCAGCAATTGACCTCCCACGCACTTCCAATTAATACTGATCTAACCTTTGGACCAATTAAAATGTAAAGAAAAAAACTAAAATGATAATAATTGTTGTCCTTTTAGTAATTTACCTGGAGTCTTTCTTAAGGGAGGTGGGCTAGTGAAAAAGATTAGGCGAAAGAAACTCAGTTGGTATCCAAGTTGGGGATGCGAGCAAATTTATAAGGACTTTAATTAGAATTGATTGTTAAAGATGCAATGTTTGGTCATTAGTTATATTAAATAAACTTGTTGGCACGCGGTTTTTAAATCATTTTGGTCTGTTAGAAGTCTGGAATTAAAGGTTAATGGTTATCCATTGAATCAATTTTCCTCTGTTGATATGATACGTTTTTGCCCACCAATAGAAGAGTTGTTAATTTTAAACAACTGATGACATTGTCCTGATGCATTCAATCGTGTTGAATTTTATTAGACACGAATCAATATTTGTATCGACTTCTTAATGCACCGCCATGAACATATATGGCCCTGGCTGTTGACACGGAGTGAAGTCCCTATTACTGACCCCTTCAATCTTGATGCTTTACATAGTAAAGGCCGGTGGGCCTTTTATTACTTTCAGTGTTTCATGTTTAGACTGAGCATTTAATGCCTATGAACTTATGTGCATTTATCCGTATTTACTACTGTGGGCACTTTTACATAGGTGGTGTCATTACCTATTATGGGCAGAAAGAGGGTCTCTCAACTTGGTATAATTTTCGTGCTATTGATGGGAATCTCAATGGTCTTTTTTCCCTCAGGAAATTGTGTTGTTTTAGGAAATACCTTCATTGATTTGTGAAACAGTAATCAGACACGGATTCAATATGGACCAATGTGATTTACATTGATGTTTGTTGTTGCTGAGTATGTACCACAAGAGGGACCCCATTATAGTATAATTATGATTTAAATAATTTGTTGAGGTATATGGATAAACAAAATACATCCATTAATGGTTATATTTATAGCCAATAAATTAAAAAAAAAAACTTTTATTGTCTTTGTTATCTCATGGAAATAATGTTGTTTTAGGAAATAATTTGTTAAACGTTTGGAAGTATATGAACTAATTAATACATTATTTTTGTAATACAGATTTGGTATTCACGCTCCTTCACCCAACCCAATAGTTAACCTGACCTACTATTAACCATTATACCAACCTAACAACCTTAAACATGATCTGAAATCATTTAGATATAAATATGTCTATATGATCTATACCTACCAAAGTCTTGGGCTCCTTTCTGATTATTGGCAGCTTGTACTGCTCCAGGCGATTGTCATCGCCTCAATTGACTACCTTTAATTTATGAATATAAAATACTTTTCTGCTAATAATACCAAACACTTTAGTACTAAGTTCGGTATATACCTACCTATCTGGAGATGTATGTAAGCCCTGTTATTGACGGTGCATACATTGTTTACTCTCCGATATTGCATAAGTGTGTACTCTAAGTCTAAGGTACAACGGGAGGATTTGAAAACCTTTCTATAAAGGACGTCCGTTGTTTGTATCTGAATAATGACAAATAAACGTAGACAACAACAGCAACAGTTATCAATTCAGGATTATTATTCTAGTTCAGTGTACAATCATGCTCAGGCCATGATTGCCTACAAAAACATGATGTTTTATCTTGTTTTTGTAAAATGCTCTAACCCCCTGCATTATGTAAGATTATAATTCTATATTTGTCCATAAGCACAAACAGGTGGTATGAATAATGACAAATACACGTAAACAACAATAGCAACAGTTATCAATTCAGGATTATTATTCTAGTTCAGTGTACAATCATGCTCAGGCCATGATTGCCTACAAAAACATGTGTGTTTTATCTTGTTTTCGTACAATGCTCTAATCCCCTATATATAAGATTATAATTCTATAGTGTGGTATGGGGCAAGGTTTGGTACTAATTTTTTTCTGTGTCACATGCATCGAAAGAACATACTGTATTATGTATACATATATGTACAAAGATTGGGATTTATTCCAACGTTAGTGAGCTTCAAGTGTTGATCAATATAACAGTTTTATGATTGACATCTGAATCCCTGTTGACGTCCCTTATTCGTGAATTTCACCCCCTGTCAATCATTTCCCTTTTCTCTTGAGAACTAACGGAGAATCCTGTACAAAAATATCTGTTATGAATATAAACAGGATACAAGGAAATGCCTTACTCATATGAACTTTGTATTCATATGTACCATACAATATATTTGTTGATAAAGGTTCACTTGTGACTTTACAGTCCGTGGTGAAGTATCTATGAGATCCAAAATTGAATAAAGATTTTGTAAGCAAAAAAATGAAATAGAAACTCTACGTTAAAGATCCAATGAAAATGTTAAAAGACAAGTGTATAGCACCCTGTCAACAATAGGGGTATACTACCCCAGGAGTTAGTGGAAGAATATCACAAAGATCTCGCCTGAGGGCTCCACCTGTTGGCAGTGCCCCCCCCCCCCCCCGACCATTATTGCGATTAAGCGTTACATATAATGGGCCAGGGCGTCAGTAAATGTACAATAGGCAGCTCTAAACATTTACTGAATTCTGCCAAATTGGGCTAAAAGAACGATGGAGACTCGGTGTATATGACTATATTTGGTATTGCGTTGATTCAGAAAATTGTTGGGTTTATGTTGAACTGTATTTTGAACCTCATTTTTTTCCCGAATTTCGGGTATTTGAAAGGGTCGATGAAGGTGAATTGCACATTTTCTGACTACCTCCATTCCACATTATATGATCTATTTCTGGATATTGTACTATTATGGAAGGCCCTGATACTTGCTTGAATAACCACCATAGCATCAGACTTGATGCACTCTACCAGCTCAAGCATGGTGATAGGTTCATGGTGAAGTCAAGTGCCAAGTTCGCCCATCAGCTGAGTGCAGAAAGTCCTTAGGTATATGGGAATCAGGTTATCCCCTTCGTGTGAACTAGAATGTCACTTTTTCTGAGAAATTAACTTTTTTTAGTGCGGGCGCGTAAGTGTAGGACCATTATCTTTCATCCTGATATAACTGTCAGTGTGTATCATACTATAACACTGCATATCATGTACATATTCATATCCTAGATGGGCTTATGATATTTCGCGTAAGGGTTGCTAAGGGTTGCTATCCTCACATAAACTTTTCCCCCATAAAGTAATTGTGAGGATAATAATGGATCAGGAATATAATATTTCGCGTAGGGTACTCCCTAGACTTGTGCAAGTCTTTGATTCTTTTCTTTTTTTTTCTTTTTTTTTAAAAAAGAATTATGAAAAATATATTCTCATGTTAGAGTCACTACGGCCTCGACTGAGACCCAGCGAGCTTGAGTAAAGCCCAAGTTGTGTGCCCATTGAGATAGGCTGAGGGACTTGATGCTAGTCTAGGTACTCCCGACAGGGAAGAGTTTCATGGACATGTTAACAAAGTATTCTTTATTTGTAAAAAAAAAAAAAAAAAAAAAAAAAAAACAAGAACAACAATTAGGTGCACGAGTGAGCAGGGTTCAGGTCTTCCAGTGCATATATTATGTATGTACATGTATGTATTATGTATGTACATGCACGTCCTGTATGTTAATCTCTATGTCATTTTGAACAACCAATCATGCTAGTATTAGTACATCAATTTCCCTGCTCCCATTAAACAATCTAACATCCTACAACTGCTGGGTGAATTGACTCCCCTCGTTATTGTTTTGAGCATGTTTGTTCTTAGCTACAATAACTTGGGGGAAAATCTGTTAAATAACTTTAAGTAATGTTTCCTATATTGTCTTAGCTTCCTTCTTCCCCATTGACTCGAGATCTCAGGTATTTTGTAAGTCAACATTTTATGAGTTTAGTAAATTACAATCCTGCAGTGCATATAAACTGTTTGTTTCATTAAAGCGCTCCTCCACTTGGTCGCAAAGAACAAGCGATTGTTTGTGAGCAACGATACAATCAGCGATTCAACCGCAGGGATATTTAATGATTTTAATATTCTTGTGATCGAAGCCTTCACGCCCAGTGGAGGGGCTGTGTTTGCTCCTCCACTGGGTCGCAAGCCTAGTCGCAAGGCCTAGCCTTGGTGCATGATCGCAATGGATCGCCGTGTCACTGCGACCAAGTGGAGAACCGCTCTAACAGGAGCGATGTTTGGAGGAAGTCTTTTTTTTCTCACAGACAGTAGCTTTGTCAGCGCTTATATCACATTTCGTCACGATCGATTTCCTTATGCTTACTTAGGTCGGTAATGGTCTACATGGACAATCACTAAATGTTTTGCACTTGTAAACTGCTGCATAATGTTCACTAACTCTTCAACCAGGGAGGTTTTGCGTTTAGAGTGTCAGCTCTTAATATTTTTGGTGTTGAAAACTTGTGATATTAGCTTCATAATTATTACTAGAAATTATATACCCTGACTCTTTGTTTTTGACATACATGATGTACATCGTGTAAGATTGTTGAGAATTACAGCATATTAGAAACTAAAGTTGTAAGAAATCTTATATTAAACATTTCGAGACCTTGTTGGAATCTCGTCCGATATTTCTTTGATTATCTGTGCTGAGTTCCATTCACGGCTCGGGTCCGGTTCGCTATGCCGTATTGTCATTCTATGCATTAGGTGAGACTACTAGTTTTATAATATAATATGAGTAAAGAGCCTGAAATCACTCTATTCAATCTACCTCCGTGGTTCAACACACTCAGGTGCTAGGTCCTTGCCCACATAAACCTTGCTAGGGGTTTGTTGCATCCGAAATGACACCTGAAAGTGCAATAACATCTTCACTGCGTACACATGACAAAGTATTTGTCTTCATCAACATAAGGCAGCACTCTATATTATATGAAAGTGTGAAATGGTCTGTGGTTCTTTTACCTTCTAGCTGCCCCCATGTTGAACCCCACACCCAACTCAAGGACAGGCAAGTATTAACACATCAGCATCGTGCCGATAAGCCAATTTATGTTGCTAGGATATAGTTCTTTATATAGCCCAGAACCTAGATCAGTTCCCCTTTTTGTGTTCCACGGTGTCTTATCATCATACTTAATAATGATATTCCATACATGTTTATGTGATTTGTTTTTCAGTATTCTTCCGATCTACAATCGTTCTAAACTCTTGCGTTCCAACAAATCCGACTTTTTAATCGGATGTGAATCCGATATTTAAAAGATATTATATTATTGGATAGTTATCCGACTGTAATCCAATCCTATGATAATGCAAGGGTTCGGAGATTTCGGACTAAAATTCGATCTGATAAAACCATTGGATTTGCTGGATCACGGGCTAAATCTTTATTCATTGCGTTTCCTTCCCAACAGTCTTCGTCGATTGAACAAACACGTTTTAAAGCAGTTATTATTGTTTTTTAATTTATTGGCTAATTCGCAAATTAGTTACAAAATTCATGCCAATGTCTTTTCTCTGATATTATTCAGGGATGATTTTGATCTGACTTTGATAAAGGTTGCTTAATGAACTATATATTCAATGAGAAATGAATGATATTTTAAATACCGAAACAAACTATCCCTCATCCTCCTTCAGTCACGATTCTTTGGCGTGTTTATTCACTCCATGTAGATTATTCAAAGATTCAGATGTTACGCTGACCAATACATTATCATACTGCTATTTCAAATGGAACTTGCAATAATTTCCTTAGGCATATTTTTACTTTTTACCTATCCATGTTTCAATTTTGACCTGTTTCATTCCATATGTGTTATCACACTTAAGCTAGGTCTCCACTCATGCGATATGACGTGTGATTTATATCGCATGTGAAAAAGGTTTATATTAGTAAGGTGCCTCATATCAGAGGTGGGATATGCTCAGAATTATCCCATCACTTTTTGGTTGTGTCGTACGTCATATCGCACCAGTGGAATCCCGCCTTTATTGAAATTTTTGGTGTAACCTCCATGGATTATTTTTTAGCAGAGTTGAATAAGTTCCTGGCATTAAGGAGCCTTTAGTTGTGTTAAGTTTCTTTTCAGTTGTTCATTTTTTACATCTTTGTCTTAATTGGTATATTTTATCACATATTACGTCATTCTTTGTGGTCTTCTATTCATTTTCAAATCATCCGAGTCTCGAATGAATTATTTTTCTCTTTTTATTGAGTACTTGTTTCAGCACAATGTTTAATTCAAGAATTGTTTAATACAACTTTTAAAAATAAGAACGTGGTTTTGTCTGTATCTCAAACTAGTCCCCGACCATATATTTGCATATGTAATACTATTATTATCATTTATCGTATCTTGTTAGATGCCGTCCACCCATAGACAACCTAGGGGTTCCACTAAGTTCTCAGTTAATGCGCCAATTTAATATGAGTACACTGGAACGTCTCTATGTCTAAATATCGGGCTCAGACAAATAGAATCCCTTTTTCTTATGCTTGACAGTTTTTCAGAGAACCATAGTTGTTGTTTTCTTTTGAAAGATATTTAGACAGATTAGTACCATTAATAGTGTGTTAACTATGAACTATTTTCCCGGCATATTCAATTATATATAGCTTCTTTCATTGTATGCATGCTCGTCATTGTACTGTTTTCATTTATCGTAGGGAAACGCTTCTGGCTTAGCTATCGGTTGCATGATCACATAAGTTTTGTCACACTCTTCATATATACATAGCGTAGGAATCTGTTTCAGGCCTGACTGCTCATTAGTTGGGATTAGTCTCGTTTATGTCGCGTTATTTCATTCATCACTATATGGGTATTTTACCTACTCAGTCAAAGGGAATTGTGAGTAATTTGGTATATGTTTGCAGGGGATATCTTATTACTTCCATTCTACCATGTTATTTTTTGTTTTTCTTAACATTAAGACGTGGCTTTTTTTAGAGTAAAAGGGAGGTCGGCGGGGGCGGGGGGACGGGGGGGGGGGGGTCTATGAGTGCATTCTTATCCTCAAAACGTGGTAGCAGTTTGAAGAGGAAGAAGGGAATTTGCAACGTATCAACTAAAACATTTTTTTCATGCTGAATAGACCTATCAGTTTATCAAGACCTGAACAACATTAAAGAAAAAGTCCTCTTAAAAGGTTATTATTAATTTTGTCCTTTAAACCAACGTTGCAATATCTTTATTGTATATGGAGTAGCTGGGGAAATTTTGAGCAGTTGAAATTGTTATTTTTCATTGGGTGTTTAAATTCAAGACATTGGCTGTTGATTTAATGATGTCACTAAATTTTCTCTTATACGGAATTCAATAGATTTCATAGATCGAGTGCTGACCTTTCCTTGTGACCTGGGGAGTTTCAAGCATTTCTAATGGCTGTGTATGTTTATGCACGCCAGGTCCTAAAAAGCCCAGACTTTTTCCAAGTGACAAAGAAGATGATGTATTGAACCAGGCTACGATATTTCTTATCAAATTTATTTAAGCATAAAAGGTCACAATGGGAAAGGAGGTCAGCAGACATATGACTCAAATTTATAAGTACAGTCGACGATCCGTTATGTGACCTTTGGTAACTGGTAGAGATGAGGCCTTTCAAGGAATAACCAAATGAATCCATGCTCTTATATTGGCTTATTGCTACCATTGGGTGCTAGGTATATGGCCATGGAAAACAATAAAAATAAAACCACCCCTTGTAAATGGCAGATAGCCAATTATGATATTGACTGAAAATCTGTGATCTCACAACAATGTTATCTATAAATGGATTTAATGCACCTGAATTGAATTAGCTGTTATTTGCTCCATGGCCATGGTGCCGAAAATACCAGCAGATCTAAGCTGTAGACCCTATACATGTTACAGCCACGTCACGCCATTCATGGCCCCTCCTCCCCATTCTCTTGTCACCCTGTATGGCAGGGGAGGGGGTTTGGTGGTGGGGGTGGTTTCACCCCCTTATAGATGTATATATAATAAGTGAGAGGGGTCTCCATCTCAGTCATAGTCTGTCATCCTTTCAAACGTCATCCGAGCTTTCCTTCTATAAGCTGCCTTCATCCTTCTCCAATTTGCCTATTCACCACATAAGTTAGAGAAGAATCCAAGTGTCAGGAGATCCTTCCACAACGGCCTTACCTGGGGCGCAGCTTCTTCGTGGAATCAGCGCCTCTATAGATTTGACCCTTATTGAAATACTTTATCCCGTGGGATAAGTGTTTCCATTTGGGTTCCTAAATCACATTTCACTGGGTTGCACTCCACTGGTGAATAGGGAAATCAATAGTAGTTTCCACCTCGCTGTTCAGTTTCCCTATTCGAGTCATGGCCACTACTGCAAGTCCTGATGAGGTTATTGCGCCTCGGACTGGTGCTTTAACCAGTCAGGATCACTTCCATTCCCCTTCCGTCCCGCATACGAAGCTGAGCACCCACGCCTCCTCCTCCATAACCAATGGTAATGGTCATCACATGGAGGCCTGTACGAATGGCTCTAGCAATGGGGAAGCATTAAGTGGCAAAAGAAAGATGCCACAGAAAGATAGGAATCCATCGGAGAAGGTGTATTTAAGAAGCAAAAGTAATGACGGCCATGCTGTTTCTTGTGGCAAGTGTCATCACTGTATATTTGATTCCCGTGTGTGTACTTCTAGGGTGTTTGTCACTCGGTCCCTGCACCTGGAAAAGATCAAGTTCTTTGGCTATGATATGGACTACACTCTCGCAGGTGAGTGCCTTTCTATCAGGTAATAATATACCCGAGTAGTTGCCTACTTTATAGCTGTGCCATATTCACATATAAATATTCTTATGTCTGAAGAGGAATCAACAACTCTCTTTGAAGGAATGCATTTGGCTATCTAGGTAACATTCGATCTTGATACAGATATTTAGGTTATTATTTCTTTATTCGTGATATCGATTGAGAAAGAGGCATTCCCCATAGTCAAAGAGATATATCCCAGTTAAAAGGTTCCTTTGATCTAGCGCAAGACTTGTACATAACATTTTTCTTTTTTCCTACCATTCATATAACGTTTAATCACTTCACAGTGTATAAATCGCCTGAGTATGAGTCGATGGGGTTCAAGCTTATCGTTGATCGACTGCTTCAAGTTGGATACCCTAAGGCAATTGAAGAGTTTGAGTATGACCCGACCTTCCCAATCAGGTAAGACCCTAATCTAAAGTACCTCATCAACCCAATTAATTTTTATCATTTGCCTCTTGTTAAAAAGCAATAAAATTAGATTTATTACATTTTGTCACCCTCATTAAATTCTTCATTTAAGAAAGTTTGCATGTTGACACGTCGACAAGACTTCAGAATGTTTCTCCTCGTACCGGGGATTCCTAATCTATTATTATAACTGAGTTCTGTTTGGGAATTTCCCTGGGATTGATTTCTTTTTAAATATTAAAAATATTATATCTTTTCTCTTTGTAGAGGTTTATGGTTTGACACAATGTATGGCAACCTCCTAAAAGTGGATGTCTATGGTAACATTCTCGTTTGTGTGCACGGATTCCAGTTCCTTAAACCGTAAGTACATTGAAAGCCTCACTATACTTCATGGTAGGTGGGCTGTACATGTGTATCCCCCCTCACTCCCCCCCCCCCCCCCGCTCTCTTTCACTAGGTAGCTAGCTTCACGTCGGTGCTCATGTACTAGTATTCACTGCAATCCTATCAGTCGTAAAAAAATAAATTTTTATTTCACCTTACTATCAGGTAAGCCTTTCAAAATTCTAAAATATTTTATTTTACTATGAATGAAATAGCAGTTTGGCATTTTAAATGCCAACTCGCTTCATGGAGATCAGGAAATATTATTGTTTTCACCTATAACGTGAATTGCCCAAACACGAAAGGTTGGTGGAATGGGATGATGGTAGTAAAGTGATGATAAGGGAGGAGTTTATAGTAACAACGTCATTTTATATGACGCAATTTATATCGTTGGTGCCTTTGCTTCCCTTTTCATTCCTTCAAGTCATCGTGTTGAGTATATTTTAGGGTGAATATGAAATTAGAAGCTGACCAAATAGAAATGTTAAAGTTTTCTAATGTCTCAGAAATTATATATAGGCATAGATAGGCATTCCTGGTAAGAAGTGACTCGATTGTTATGTGTAAGGCGCCTTTTATCAAGGAGTCTTCTTATTGGTCGCTAAATTATGTAATAGCGATCCTCACTTTTCCAAGCTATTAATTGTGATCGACACAATAAATCTCCCTATCAGAACTGCGGAGCTACCATTGGAACGGATTTTAACTCATCGTTCCAAATGGCTTCTTGCCAATGACTTGCGGCTTCCCAGTCTCCATTTATTTGTGATTTGGTATCGATTACTTTGAGCTTTATAAATTATTGACGAGCGTATAAGTGAATTATGAAACAATGGCTACCATCCCTGAAGCTTGAAATGATGATGGAATGTTGGGTACACGAAGGTGCGTGCGCGATAGTGTGCCACTTTCTCAAATGTCAACTGTGTGTATTATATATTATACTAAATGGAAAATAATAATTATATTATGATAGTTCATTAGATATTGATTTGGCGTTTTGCCATTTGATTACACCAAGCCAATTTGTATGCTTTCGGTTGTTTAACATCTTCATTAACATATCTGAAACTTTGTGGGCAGGAATGAGGTGCGAGAGCTGTACCCTAACAAGTTCCTGAAGCTGACAGAAGACCGTATCTACGTCCTCAACACTCTCTTCAATCTACCAGGTGAGGGTTAAACTTTACCCTTGTGTTTGCCTCTTTCTCCGAGTGGGGATGGGGACAGTAGGAAAGCCTCAATATTGAGATGAATTTGCTTTAAACTTTAATGAAAAGGAAGCCTAGGTATTTAGTTGTTGTAGTAATAACGCACTAGTAATTAAATAGATGGGTTAATCAGTGGGGTTGTATGGTATGTTTGGCTTGCGGTGTCTGCACTAAATGAGGTAGAGTGGGTGGTAGTGGTGTATGTGTATTGGGGGGAGGGGGGAGTCACTCAAGCGGGTTTCACTTTTTTCTAAATTATATTTTTCTGGTGTAAATATAAATTATATAATCGCCGCTATAAATGTTTAGAGAATAGATACTTATGAGGAATTGACTGGCCTTAACATTACGTTCCATGACCGCGATTCAGTCCCCATAACTCAATACACCATTATGAACCCGCTTGGGACCTTGCCAAATACAAAAGTACCCTCTCATCAACTCCCATAGCCTTTAACTTATTGGGGACTTTGACCTGGCATATCTCCCCATATCCAAATAAGCTACGAGTCCCTCGAATGTATATCAGGTGGATTATTAGCATTTACTTGAATGCAAACTATCAGCTATGTTCCTTTATCTTCATGTCTTGATTTTGAAATCAATGGCTTTATTCTTTTTAATTTTCAGAGACGTACCTGCTGGCTTGTCTTGTGGATTATTTCACACAAACCAACAAATACAACGAGTAAGTGTTACTTTTTGCTTTGCACCCATTTTGCAGCGATGTCATGCTCATAGGCCGATGCCAACATTAATGAAGGAGATTGCCAACACTAATATTGTCTCAATCAAGCTTCGTATTCAACACGCAATATGAAGGTAATCACAAAGTTGTTCTTAGTACTGGAACACTACATCTATCGGGACTTATTGGGGCCCGGCTAATAAGGACAGCTATTAAATGAGGCTTAGGTATTAAAGGAGGTGTTAAGATATGGTCTCACAGTAGAAAAAGTGGAGAAAAACTAGTTTGGTGGTAGGAGGCTATGTAGACAATGGGGAGGGGATTAAAAAGACCTACCGGTATGAACCTGAATGCACTTGTATGAATGTCTCTTTTTATCTTTCTGTTACGTCATTACCGAAAGTAATAGGTATTTCTAGACTTAATGTTATCATCAGTGCTAGGCCCTGGAGCACCAACACCTGCATACTTGTGTCCGTGCCCACCAGGGCATCTCTATCGCCCCAAACCTGAGAAATTAATGGGTCTATTAACAACGCAGTGGTCAGGCGAATTGTGAACAATCATCGCCTTAAGTCTCGATTTTCCCATGTTAAATTATTGATAATAGAAAAAGGGGAAGATGTGAATCAATGACCTGTTGTAACATTTGGAATAACCTTTAATTTCTTAGTAAATTTCTAACAGTTCGTGATATAGTGTAATGCATGCTGAGAATACTGGCAAACATTTAAGAATGATCCTTCTCACATTTCTGTCGCTACACATCTTCAAAGAAGTTTAGGTGAATTAAAGAGATTTCCAACACTAGTATTGTGGATTATTTCACAATACATTTAACCTCTTGCTTCACCTATATACAATATAATTAGTCTCTTGCTACACCCATATTATACAATACAACTAATCTCTTGCTACACCCATTAAGAGTAATACAATTAATCTCTTGCTACACCCATATAAGAGTAATACAATTAATCTCTTGCTACACCCATATAAGAGGAATACAATTAATCTCTTGCTACACCCATATAAGAGTAATACAATTAATCTCTTACTACACCCATATTATACAATACAATTAACCTCTTGCTACACCCATATAAGAGTAATACAATTAATCTCTTGCTACACCCATATTATACAATACAATTAATCTCTTATTACACCCATATAAGAGTAATACAATTAATCTCTTGCTGTTAATGCGTTTCAGGAACAAGACTGGCATAGTGTATGGCGAGCTGCTCATGTCCTTCAAGAGTATCTTCCAGGATGTGCGTGCAGCAGTTGATTGGGTTCACATCAAGGTAACCAACCCCTATAGCCTTGTCATTGTTTACCTGCAGTACAAAGCTAAATAGCTTATAAGAAGTACTTTGTCAAATAAAACAGGGACGAAAGACATGGTGTGGATAAGGGTGTATAGTATTGCTGAACTTAATTATCTGCTCCTGTCAGTAGGTGATTTAAATCTATGAATTGTACATCATATCATATATGTCTGTAATAATCTTAAAATATCTTGACAACTAGACATTAATTCCTTTGAATATCATAGAAGTTATTCGCTGCCCAAGGTGTCATATATATGTACATACCACATGATTCATGATTTTTGCTATAATATGTGGCTAAGAAAAAGTGTTAGTGATTGATGTGAACGCCAATATTCACAGAAAAATTTCAGCCTGTCCTCAGATATGTTTTAATTTAAGAAATGTTATTGCCTTTGCCTTCGCTGCAGAAAGTCCCTTTATTTTAAATTTTGACTAAAATGCCCTCCAATTAGGTTTATTCCATATACCCTATTCTTAACTAGTTTTCAGTTCTATTTATAACTTCGTGTTAAATACTTCCATTGTAGTGACCTCTTCATATCCTCTCCTTGAGACGACCCATTTTGACATGTTTTTCATAAATGTAATATCGCCTTTGCATAAACATATATATTTGGAAAGTCATGTGATGGGGAGTGACTATCACCGGTTGGGTTTTGCAGAAGTCATGTCTGCAGAAAAAATATATGATGACAAATCACTTAGAAATTAGTTATAGGAAATTGCAACATGAAGTATTCAATAGGCATTAACTTGATTGCTAGTTGCTCTTGGTAAAATGTAAAAGATATCAGGTAGAAAAAGGATAACTTGAAACGAAATTTGCAATACTTCCGAGTGCGGGCTATATTGGAATTATGTCTCCCATACCAATCCCTCCGATACTATACCCGACGTGTTCTTTAACCTGTTTATAAGTTACTTTCGACTCTCTGGGTTAATTAGAAAAGATCAAGGCTAGGCAAAAGATGTAATCTTTTAAAAGGACAGGCTCTAAGTTAGATATGTCAACCCACTTGGCAGTCCCTATAGCTCATAGACATTATCTAATATTCGAGGGAAAAAATGCCATCTGGGGGGTATATTCATATTATCCCTGAATTTCTTGTTTCTAAAACTCTAAAGTTAATTAGCGAATAAATAAATGTCTTGTAGCATGGATATTATATTGTAGCTCTATTTGCCATGGTAGGCCTATAGAGATGGTCACAGTGGTGTTTTCTACTCGCAGGAATGATTGTGGCAGAGCCATCTGTTGCCTGCAGCTAGCATCACTCTCTGTGTGCTCTCAGCATCCTACACGAGTTGTGCCCGCGTGGCCAAGTAAACGTTAGGGGTGCAGTAATATGACATTCACATAAATTCCCATCTAATCTTCCACACAATCATGTAATACTTCTCTACCCAGACCTGTATTGAGCATTGGATCTTATCGCATTTACAAATTTCCTTAAATGATTAGTTTCGTTGGAATTTATTCCCGATGAATTATTAATATGCTCTTAAAATGAATATTGTATATCAGTTGGACAATATTACATCATTTGCTTTTATAAAAATCGATCGTAGTACGTAATGCAAATTAGTAGACATGTTATGTACCATTTTCATTTGCTTCATTTACTGTTTTCTTTTCTTTGCCTAGGGTGATCTGAAGAAAAATACAGTGAAAGATCCGGAAAAATATGTCCATAAGGACGACAGACTGCCGATTATACTTGACAGGTATTAACACTCATATTTCTATTTCATGGTAAAAATACCATAGTGTGAAGTATAAGGTATAATACGTGCAGGGTAAGCCTAGAAGCAAATAGTTTGGTTTTTTTTAAGCAAATAGGCTTCTGGGCTTACGAGGCGCATATTGTCCACCGAGTACTTGAACTTTGGTAATCAACTAGTCTGTTTGTCTAGTCTGTTCAATAAGACACCCAGTTTCATTTTTCAAAATCATTTTAAAACATTGAATGGATGTTCTTGTTGCGGTCGTATGAGATTTTAAGTCTATTGTTCTTGCTAGAGTTTTTATGTGGTTTCATTACCTGCCTTTCATATCTAGTATCACGGGAAATTTTGGACAGATTTGAACCAAAAAAACAGACACAAACCAGTCATACTGTGATGAATTGTCATACTGTTGGGACCAAGAAGTGGATATTAATTGTATATCGAGTCCTGTCAAGAAAGACATATAGAATCAATTATGGCTTTTTTTCTTGCAGAATGATCGAAAATGGTGCTAAAACCTTCCTATTGACGAACAGTGCATATGATTACACACACGTAAGTATAAAGGTCTTCATAAAAAATATCATTGTATCAAGCAAATCTGTGGATCTTGAAATATTGCCTCATGATTGTTGTTTTTAATACATTCTTAATATTTCTTTTCAGAAAATTATGGAGTATCTTCTGGACTATCCTGATGACCCTGAGGTAAATATCTAGTTGTCTATTGTGTATAAATATCTATTTGTCTGTTATGTATATAACTATATGTACCGGTAGTGGCACAGTTTCTTACCAACATGTACGACTTGAACTGATTGTCTTTTATTATGCACGTGCTGGTAAATAATGTTGTCTAACACTAGTATAATGCTGTACACGTAATCTTAAGGCTATAATGTTTCTGCTTTTTGTGAAATATAATTTTAGTTTCCTATGGGGTGTTTGGACCTCAAAACATTTTGCATTTGAAAGAGATATTCTGATTTATAATAAGGAAATAGACCCTGAGCGACTGGAGTCCCGAAGGCGTTGTTTTATATTTTTACCACAATATCTAATGGGCGTAACTTAGGAAATTATTATTGGACATTAATGAAACTTGAGAACAATCTAGGTTCAGAGATTTATCTATTGATAAATGCAATTATAAACCCATTAGAACGCCTACTCTAGGACCAGAAAAGCCATTAGCGCACTAGGCGCCTTATCACTGATGTGCCATTCGTATCTGATTTGAGAGGTGGTGAGCCTAGACTAAGAATTCATTAGCTACTAGATTCTATTTGTGATTAAGTTATGAACATTTGCGGCTATATACAAGCTCATCATTTTATTGCCCGGAAAATGATCAAAGCGTTGACTGATCTAAAATAAATTTCTTATTACAGAGGAAGAATAGGAAATGGACAAGTTACTTCACTTATATAGTTGTAGATTCTTGCAAGCCATTGTTCTTTGCCGAGGGAACCTTGCTCCGACAAGTTGATGAGGTATGACTATGTTTAGAAAATATCTTAAATATCTTAAAAGTAACTCAATGAATTTGTATACATTTGAACTCTAGGATTGTTCATACCATATAATATGGATGATTGAACATAGGATGTCGTGCATAGATTTCTATGTTTATATCCTATTCCCAATAACGTATACTGTCACCTTCTTTTGATGCACATGTCTGTATTCGAAGCACGTTGCGAGATGCTTTGAAGTTTGTGTTTTTTTGTTTTTCACGGTTCGGTTTTCTATTTCTCTCTAATGTAGGATTCTGGCTCACTCAAACTGGGAACGTACACAGGGCCGTTTAAACAGGGCCTTGTATATTCTGGAGGTAAGAAGACAGATGCCTCTTCTTTTTACTTTTGCAGACCACCTCTGGTGTATTATCGCAAATTAATGAGTCAATTAATTAAATTGGAAATTGTGGTGAACATAACGCCGCACTTCCAAGGCAAAATATGACAAATAAGATAGTTGGACGATGCTTTGTGTTCTGGATAGTTGATCACTCTAGTTGATGAACTGTTGACTTTTCATATTTTTTTTTATTATTCATTTAAAGGCAGAAGATAACTTAGTTACATCAAAAGAAAAAATACGCGATATCCAGCATTGATGTTTTCACACGTGGCCTTCTTTTAAAAAATAAATTGTTATAATAAGAAACAGAGAACACGCTTACATGAAAAACTTACCCTAGTTCATTAAGGTTCAAAACGAAGCGAACAAGATTAAAATTCAGCCATAGACTTGACTATACCCTGTAAGATCCTCAAACTATAAATTTACCTTGATCAATATTCAAGAGCCTTATAAACAGGTATTTATTATCTGGCTATCTCGAAGATGTTTACATTCAATAAAATATAGAGATCAATCTATCATCAACCTATCAAGGTTATAAGAGTCGCACAGCCATTTTCTGCGTATTAATCAGTATATATAACATTCATATAAACAAATACGTGCCAATTCACGCGACAGTCCCCAATCTTTGACCTTTGATATAAATAGATCTCTGTCATCTTCGATCCGAATATTTTCGGGGAGGGTGTTTCATAAAACCTTACTTTTGTAGAAAACACTGCTTTTCAATTTCTCTTTCTTTATGACATTATGACAAAAACAATAAGAATCATTAAGTCTTGTCCAAAATCTACTCCTCAAATCTGATCTCATGAAAAGTGGGATGCCTGATTCCCTGAAGACAAATAGAGATTTTCCACGTTCTTCTCTGTTGTGCAAACCAAAATACATTCTTCTCGCGTTTCCTTGTTGTTTTTGATGTTTTCCTCTCGCTTGAACATTTCTTCCTCTCATAAGATGCGTCCCTTCCCCCCGTATTCTAGGTTCAGTGGAGACATTCTCTCGCATGATCGGGGCTAAGGGCAAGGACGTGTTGTACATCGGAGACCACATCTTTGGCGACGCCATGAAATCTAAGAAGACCCGAGGTTGGCGGACATTCCTCGTCATCCCGGAGTTATCGCAAGAACTGCACGTGTGGACTGACAAGCGCGCACTCTATAACAAACTACAGGCACTGGACGCAGCACTCAGTGACATTTACAGGTTCGATTTGATTTGATTTCAAATAGAATAAATTTCATTGAACATCATACAGGGTCTCCGCGGGGCCTGGAAAAGCCTTGAATGTTGAAAAATAAATTCAAGGCCTTGAAAAGCCTTGAAAATTGGCATTTGGGTCTAAGGGCCTGGAAAATTATTTATGGGCATTGAATCCAGTTGGAATCCATTAAATGGCCTTGAAATGTTTGATGATTCTGTTTTTCACTGTACACTTTCCCCTGATTCGCCCCTCTCACACCTTCCACCTAGTGACTCATAAAGTGAAAGTTGAAAAACGGAGATTGATATAAATATGAATATAAAACTTGTCAAATACATCATTGGCCAATGAAAAACAATAGCTACAACCCCCAGATCCCATCATCTAGGTTCTGAAAAATCGTTAAATCACTAAAATGGGCCTTGAAGCCTTGCATTTCTTTAGTCCAAAGGCGCGGAGACCCTGTCATACGATGCATGATATTTTCAGGTATTTAAATGGAAATTTTACAAAAAACCCTATCTTGACATACATAAGTCTTAATCTTACAATATATACATAACATATAGAAACCAGATTTTCCAGAAAATATTCTGTTTTAAAACTGTTTTATACTTTGCCAAAGGTGTATGTCTTAGCTGGTAAGTTGTCTATTAGAGGATAACTAGCTATTGATAAATATCGAATGACGGAAATTCTAATCATAATATAACAATTTATTTATTCATCTATTAGTGTATTCAGTTATTCACTCATTTATAGGCCTATCATTTTTTGTCTGATATGTTTCACGCGTCTAACGATTTAGGTTTATATGGCTATGTTTGAGATTACTAGTTTATGTATTATAAAATTTAATTAATTATTCATTTACGTATTATTTCATTTCATTATAAAATGTTTTTTTAAATAGCAACTTAGAAAATATACTGGGGCATAATTACATCGGAATGACAAATTAAAGACAAATGATAACTATACAAAGGCGTACTCAAATGTTGCCTGTGAATAATAATTTTTTATTAGTTTGTTTATCAAGTTCTCTTAAAAATAAACCTTATATAATACAACATCGCAATTCAAGGGGGCGAGGGGGTTCTGTTTACCCAAGTATTAGCAGGGCCTTGGCATACATGTATTCATTCATGCCTGTACATAAAGAAGTCTTTAAAAGATTATCAGAGCGAAGCCTGAAGCGCAATACCCAACAACAAACACAGCCCGTTTAATGATATTCAAGGATTGGTATTTACAGTTTACGTTCAGAACTGCTCAGATCAGATAAGAACGATATGTCAGTGATAGGACGCCTACTGCACTAATGACACGAGTAGGAGTGCTAATGGGATTCTAATGGCATTTTTCGGTTTTGAGCGGGAGGTTTTCCATCTGTTTGGAGGGACTCCCTCAACTCTGAGCCTAGTCTGTTTTCTCGAATGATACACTATGAAATTCGAATGTGTTTATCTGGGATTTCAATGTTCAACAGTATAGCGGAACAATAAAATAATATTTGTTTGCTACAAATTCTAATCGTGAATACGACCCAGTTTTTTTTTTACAGTTGGTGGTTCTTTTAAATCTGAATTTAAGCTGCAGTAGTACATTGCATTTTTTTAAAAAATCATATTATAAAACAACCTCCAGATCACTTTGTTGGCAGTCTTTCTCTGGATCTTTACACGTATCAATTAATTTCAGACGTACACAGAAGAGGCAAAGGTTTACTGTTGTCTGAAAGAATTTATTATAAAGGTTTGTTACTAATATCCTGATTACTTTTTTGCAGACATCTAGACAGTTCGGCCAAAGAAAAGCCAGATATCAGCCCACTCCAGGCATCTTTAAGGGTTTGTATTCATTCTTTTAAAGATTTTATTTTATTCTAAACGATGGTATGTGCAACCTTACTGCTATGGTGCTACCTTGCTACTGAGAAATACAGAAACATTTCTCAGCAGTGGATATCCAATACCTCACTGTTCCCTTAGTGATATTGATGGCATCATAAAGGTGAGCTCTTGTTGCCAGGGCGATATCTTCCAGCGAAAGAAAGAAAGATTTCTAAATCCTATTAAGCAAGCCGAGCCATTGTATTTTACAGTGTAGATGTCCACACAGGCCAATACTAATTGGTAGTGCACATGTACATTCCATATTCACGTGAATAACTGACATTACATATATGCCTTATGATTACGTCTTCTTATTTTATCTCTTTCATTGTTTAAACACTCATACCAGAAATAGAAATAACAATATTTCCACTATAATAATATGTTATGGCATGCACAGAACATCTGACAAGATGACATGTGCAATAAAATTTGAATTCTTAGAACAGATCCAATAAATACTTTCTAATCTTATCTTTTCTTATCTCAACTAACATATTTTCAATGACGAATACGAAGAACAAAAACAAATGACGAGAACTATGAGACACAAATAGATCTTACCAATTATGATTCCCATAAAATACTGTATATATTTGCTTGTTTATTTAACAGGAAGTGACGCACGAAATGGACATGGCTTATGGCATGTTAGGTAGCCTATTCAGGAGCGGTAAGTATTTCGATGAATTTCTTTTTTAAATTTGTATTTTATTCATCAGACTCAGCGACTCTTTTATATTTTTAATGGTGAAGGGCACTGTGCCCGAAAGAGCTATTTAAACCAAAATCAACATTTTTATTTCCTCATCTTCCATCAGACAAGAACTACATCCACCCGGGGTAGTCGGTTTAAAGCGATAATTTTACCTCCTCCATCGCTCTCAATTTTTATTTTATAGAATAGAAAATTTTAGTCCGAAATACTCGAGATCATATGTGATCCGTTTTAGGAAAATGAGTCATAAGTCACAAAATATAGATTTTGAGATATCTTCATAATTGAAAAGATGAGACCAAGCCGATTCCAATGAATGTAAACATTAAGGAAATCTAATAAGTACTTTTATCTTTTTGGTTAGATATTTTTATTTTTGAAAAAAAAACAACGTTTGCAATATTTCTGGGTAGATAATTAACGGTAAAGTAGCTAAATATACTCAATGGGATGATCTAGGAAACGCACTGATATGATTAATAAACAGTCTTGAAATTTGGCAGATGCATTCATACAACCAAAAGGACTAGACAATCCAAAAATGGAAATATTCCAACAAAGAAATCTTATAAATAAATTACTTTGAAAAATATCCATTTTGCGACTTATGACTCATTTTCCTGAAACATATCACATATTTAGTGCGACAAAATCACAAATTTAAAGTCCATGTCATTTTTCTAAATTGGAATCATATTTTGAATCAGGTGTTCTGCTAGAAATTTACTGACTCAAAGTCTTTTTATATTTGTGAATATTTAGGATCGAGACAGACATTTTTTGCAAGTCAAGTAACCAGATATGCTGATTTGTACGCCGCGTCCTTCCTCAACCTTCTACACTATCCATTCAGCTATCTTTTCAAGGCTCCTACCATGCTTGTAAGTATAAGCTTTTTAACTTGAATTTGAAAACTTGTTACGCAATTCTGGATTACGATAAGGGTGTATTTTCCAGCTATCTTACAAACATTTACTGTAGTGGACAATTTCACTTTTGTCAATGACTGAAATTGATTCACTATTATTATTACAGTTTTAGGGTATATATACAAAAAATATTTCATGACGTACAAGTTCTCCCTGATCCCAACTACATTATAATATGTGTGTAGACTAAGAGATCTGCACATTTGTTTTCCAACGTCAAGGTGATATTTTACCTACTATTGTGGGAGCACTTTTTTTTATTATTATTCACTTTGCCTATGAATTGAAACTTGTTTTCATCTAACACAGCTCTGGCCTGATTTAAAATCGGTAAACATACACAATGCAATTCAATCATTGCTTCATGTATTTCTCACCAGATGCCGCATGAAGCCACGGTGGATCATGATGAGTCGCCAGTCGGTCTGCCGGAACAGTGCCCCATGGCTCCCCGCACGCGGGAACTCGGGGGCACGGAAGACGCGGAGATCCAGATCACAAAACGCGCCCGCATCGGTCGCGTTGAGAGTCTGGTGCCACGTCTCCAGGCAGACATGCCAAAACGGGTCACGCACCACCACGACGAGGACGACTCAGACGACGACTGCAGCAGCTCATCAAGCCACGAGGCCAAGAATGGCAACTAGGTGGCTTCATGACGGCGGAGAACATGGCTAAACACACTGTTACATCTACTTACACTTACTACTACTACTCCTACTACTAGTACTACTTCTATTACCTTACTACTGACAGGGATGGGGCAGAACGTTGGCGTTTCTCTGCTACTCTTGCGGAGAAGGCCCTGATTTGTGAGGAGATACCAATAATGATGTTGTCCGTCATTGCATAAACCCTATGTGCAAGGGCATCTCTTTAAATGATATGTGAGAATATATATATTCGTATATGTATTATTGGAATAAATCACATATATGTTTCTATATACCATATATCTCTTTGTACCATGTTGGTATATTTATGATACTGACTGAAGAAAGTCATGATATGTTAATAAGTGGGTCGTACAGTTCCTCTTATCTATTCTGAACACACACTACTCCTATACAACAGATCTACTACCGTATGAGGGCATCAGGTTTTTAAGTAGGGCTGGTTCTGGCCAGTGGCTTTGGTTTGGGCTTAGTCAATATAAGTCATACATAGATCTTATATGTCGTAGGAACATTCACCGTCCTTGGCTCCCGACTACAATATGGTTGTCAGTACTTCGGGGGTTTGCCACTTGATGTGAAAAGCGAGGCAGGAAATCTCTCACCCAATCCACTTCAATTTTAATAGAATCCTCATGTGTGTTGGGTTTTTTTTTCGATGCAACAATGTAACTGACATTGTAAATGGCTATATGATCTGTGCTCGTAATAATATTAAAGGTCATTATATCGTACTTATAAGCCCAGATAAAAGGACCAAAGCAACTGGCCAGTTCCCTACTGGTTGTCTGCGAGGGATGAACCATTGCCCAATTTTCATCATGGCTCCTTCACAAGCAATAGTCATGAGTCATGACTTGCTTTTCCCCCATCTTGGCTCCTTCAATTATCTGCATATCGTTGCTCTTCAATACTGAACTGTTCAAATATAAGGGAAGTTTATCTGGGATCTTATCCCGACGCCGTAAGCATTAGCAATGAGGTTTACAATCACGCATCTATTTAACTTATATAGTGATTCGCTGATTAGCAAAACACACGAAAAGGAACGAGAGGAATCTTTACAGAATAGTTATTTATTGATTTAGATTGCATGATTAAAAGTATTACGTAACTGGTTGTCCAAAATAAGGTAGAGGTTCGCGTTTTTCTGGTTTCATTTTAGTACAGAGTCTAAAGGCAAATCGCTGCAATAAATTGTACAGAGTAGAAAACGTGTGTACCTCTTGCCATTATAGTGTTCTGAGACTTACTGGGTGTATGACAAATGTGATTGACTTATGATCGAATGGCTGAGTAACACAGACCCTCGCACTCAATGTTTCTTGCACCTTTGCTGTAGTTCCCTTCGAGCATGAATCATTTGTTGTATGAACTACTGGTAATTTGACTTAGACATTAGTCCTAGTCTAAGTATTTATCTTCAACTTATCGCAAGGAGGGTGTGGTTTTTGTTGTCCTATGTAAATAGAAGAAGAGATGATCCTCTGTGATGAAGGAATTAGTAGATATATGCTTTCGAATGCCTTGTAGTTCGTGTTCATATCTTCTATAGCCACCAATGATTAATTCGTTGTAGTCTCTTTTCAGAGATAGTCAACTAATCTTAACTGTTCGCTTTTTCCTTTACCTTGAAATACAATATAATGCCTTCTGAAAATCTACAAATTATCAAGACTTGGTAATGAAAATGGTTCAAGATATGTGTTCAATAAAAACCAAATCAGCAATACCTATGCATGGCCCTGCGTTGTCTTTATTTCCATCGCGATCGTGTGAATTCGTATTTTATGATGCATAAATATCATGCATTAGCGAATTCTGACGAATCGCAAGTAGCAAATCCTGAAGCAATTTGACTTCACTTTTACGAATACAAAATTAAGTAGCGATATTCCTTCAGTATTTGTACGTAAAATCAGTATTTTAAAAAATTAAAATCCTCAAAATCAGATTATTTTTGTCTTCATATTTATGTTTTCCTTCAAATCAGTTAAAAATATTCTGGAAATGTAGTAGAATTTACTTCTTTTTTAAATTAAAAAAATTATTTCAGGCGTCCGTGTACAAGATGGATTGCCGCTTTACGATTGAAATTCGACAGAATGGTGGAAAATACAGTAGCTACATTTATTTAGGGATATCACATTAAATAGTATCAAAAGATTTACATGTTTACAATATCTGAAACCCGAGCCTTGGCAAAACTAGCGTTTCGTCTAGGATAATTTCTCTTGCGATTAGCCTACTTCAAGAAAAGTATACGTCAACCGCAATTTAACGTCCCCTGAAAAAACGTAGTACTCTTCAAGTATGTTCAACATAATTTATTTTTATTCAATGAATCCGATGGAACCAACAAATTGAGCACATAATATACAATACATATTCTACAATACAATTACACGCGTACATAATTTTAAATAGTTACAACTCAACATTTTATCGATCTAGTTTTTGAGTAACAAGGGTTCTTAAGAGTATCGAACAATGGTATTAGCTTTAGACTGCATCGCGATATGATTATAATAAAAGCTTGAGAAGACATTGTATCCCTCAACTGGTACGTGAGAAGTTGACGACGTCCATTTCATGACATAAAGACGAGTTTCTATGATATTTCTTTAATGAAATGAAGACATAACAGTTAACTTTATAGACCTACGTCTGACAAATTTGGGATATATTAGATGAAGGTAACAACAATAACAAATAAGTTGTTAGGTCCATAATTAGAGTGCGAGGTCAACGCTGTGGTACTGTTCTTCATACTTCATTTTCTAAAGGATCCAGAGCCATTTCCCCTCGATATACAGTACGTCACACATGCTGCCCCCTAGTGGTAAATTTATGCGTTCACAATTATAGCCCGTTCATTTGTTGGCATGTCAAACTGGTCAAACTACTACTAAATTAATGACATTCTTTCCACCATGACCCGCTGGTTTTTCGCGCCTCTTATTTCATCATATTTTCACAAACTTCTATGAGAATCATTTCTATATTGCGGAAAACTATGCTATCATTTATGGAGGTGCAAAATTCATGAATGAGAATTTTTCTTTTATCAATTTCGCGACATCCGAATCTGGAGGGACGAGAGAGAAGGCCAGAGGAAATAAAAGTCCTGACACATTAAATAATATCAAGAAACGAAATATACATTTCCAACACGACACGCATGTATGGATAAATGTTCCACACGATGTGTGTTGCATGATTTACATTTGGCGCTGCTTCTATTCTACAGCTTGTCCTAATTACAACGCCAATCAAGACAACTCGTCTCTGCATATTATACTCACGTTTTTATCAATTTTGGGGCAGAAAATGCATAATAGACATAGTGTTTAACCAGGTAATGATAGCAAGCACATCCACAAGTTTTCCAAGTAACATCTAGGGGCTGCATATTCGTTTTGCCCCCTTTAAGTGCATTATAGTGGGTGCCTGGATGTGTCCGATTGCAAAAGGAGTTTTTTTAATGTCGTGGAACCCTCAAGTCGCCTTTATTACGGTAAGTAAAGTTTTCACATCTAGTTTCACAAGTTTCATTATCGTGAAGCATGATTTTTTTTAAAAAATGTTATTTCCACAAGCTTATAGTAAATCAATTCTATTCTCAGCTTTAGGTTGAACACCAAAAATAGTGCATTAACACGATACATTACACTACAGCATTTATATAATTACATACTACATATTCTCAACCTAAAATAGGCTTAAATAAAAGTATCGAACTTCTACCTCTGAGCGTTTAGTATATGATCAAATTGTTATTTTTAATATAATCATGACAGTTATAATGTACAATGTGTAACAACTATATGGAGGATGGAATATAGTTGTAACCGAAATAGGATGCAAAATGCAAATTAGGCGCCTATATCTCCATCAATTACACATAAAATCAATCAGCTTATACATATCTATTTTCATATATCCGCCGATCACCAACATCGGCGAATGCTTAAAAGATAAAACAGACTAGAAATTCGTCTGACCATAGTCCGGTGTCTGTTCCACGGTTTTACACTTAAGTCCTGGTAGGTTTTTTACATTTAGAAATTTCGGCAGTTCCTTCTGTCCCAATCGACCAAAAATAATTATCACCCCCTTTCCTCGGCGGCTGTAATACCAAACTCACCATTGGTCTCCTGATTACCACCGGGACATTAAAAAGCCCTAATAATAACAAGTCGGGAAAAGCGATTTTAAGAGCCATCCAATAGTGGGAGCATAATAATATTATGGTTAATCTAAGATGAAGCAATACTCTGAGGACCGCTCAAAAAGGTGTTACTCAATTCTTCTTCTCTATGTGAGAAAAGGAGCACAGTCATCAAAGCTACTTCAGGGAGGACTGACATTCATGCATCAACTAGCCCTGGCAATTCCATGTTATACTAGAGTGGCATTTTGGATCGAAAGCTTGAAGGAAAAGTTGTTTTATGCATTTGGTATCATAGACTGAAATGGCACAACACGGAGAGATGAATGGACCGCCAGTACCATTCTGACCCTGAATTATATGTACTTCGTTCTACTGACCCTGTCATGGGACACTTTTTGCATTACCAGGACTGTACAAGTACAGCATGATGGCTCTATCAAGAGTGACTGCTTTCCATTTAGTTCAGTTTAAATACTGTATTACACTCTGCTAAATATATGACAAATGTATTACCCACTGCTAAATTGTAAATCTCTATTAATTTCTGTAAAATCGAACTAAGCATTATTATATCAGAAAAAGGCGGAACACCGAGGAAACTCGAGGCTTTTGTATGATAAACATACAAACATTTCCTCCTGATTATGCTCCGAAACCTGGCAAGAGGAAGACTGCTGATGAAGCGGACAATGCAATTAGAGGCATGAATAGTACGTATTACTATATTATTTTATAATAATTATTAGAAAAAAAGGTAGCCCCGGGAAACCCGAGGCTTTTGTATGCAAAACATACAAACATGTTCCCCTGAATATGGGTTGTTAAAAACAAATATTTCTTGATATCTCCTGCCGTTACAAAAGCCCCAAAGCATATTAAATTTTATTTTATTTCATTTTACAATTCACTCATACATTTTATATCCTGTGTTGTTGGAGATAGCTATGACATAGCACAAAAAATAAGTATATGAATACATGTTATATCATGAGATTTAAAAGACGCTGGACACGGCATGGGAATATAAATAAACAGATCTATCCTTAATATTTGTTATAAATAAATTGGTACTGGACAAAGATAGATCGAGAAAAGATAACTTTATTATTTGCAAATTTTCTCTATGGTTTTATACCAAATAGAACAAAAATTAGTTTATAGTTTTACAATACTAAGACAAGAAACTTCGATAACATAGTTATACTATTATACCTTCTACCGATGGCATTCAATGAGGTGACAGTTGGTTATGCAGGACACTTAATCTATCGGTGGATTAGTAAAAGGTAGCGCGGAACTTTCCCACAAAAAAACTTCATTGTGTGCGTTTCTGCAATTATTCCTGTTTATTGATATATACTGCTGACAGATTGACAGATTCTATATAGACTATATAGTCAGTTTTTTAAGTTAATGGCAATACCAATCCAGGAACGAAAATGAGTATGCAGAACAGCATTATTCGTTGTCTCGTGATTGATATATTCTTTGAATAATTGGATAGTCGACAAGTTAGAATTTGCCCAATTCTTAGATACATACACAGCATACAGTAATGTTTACCTTTCATTCATATGTTATAGGCTAAGAGAGTTTGTTTTAACGAGCAGCCACAATAAACAAATCATATTTTTTTGTAATGATCGAAATGTATTTTTCTATATCATATAATGTTACGTATTAGCAGGTGACATATGAGAACACCTGAGGTTCATCAGAGTTTTTGTTGTTGTTGAATATGTATAGACTTTATGAAAAGTGAATTTGTAAATGGTGATTAAATGATTGAGTCCGAATAGAAAGTTTCATTTTTAGGTGTCATTTTCGTGGGGCCTTCAGACTTCATTTTATTCAATTAAGCTGATATATATTATGTTTCTTTCACAAGGCATATATACATGAAGATGACAATGTAAAGTAGTAAAAACTATAGCTTTTTCGGAATAAAAAATATTTTAATACAACATGTAACTTATAATGGAGGGTTGGTTACCCTGGTGTAAATTGTAAAGGCTATGATTACTGACTAGTGTCTATGTCACCGGAAGTTACACATGTGTCATGACGCATGCGCTGATGGAGCCACAAGTTGTGGGTGCATGTCTGAATTGCTCAGGAGATTATTATGGTACTTAGGCGAGGTAATGGCCCCCATTTTCAGACCTCACTCTCCCTGTCCCAATCTGTCAGCACATGGACTCATTCCGCATAATCACATACATGACCCAGATAGGGGAGCAGTTCTTTATCCCAGTAAAATATGTCCTATAGTCGCATATAGAAATATATTTTGCATGAATTAAATTGATTTTTATGTTTCCCTATATTAATAGGGTATTTTCCTGAAAACAAAAGTGTAAAATAGAGAATGGTAAGAAGTTATACAACTGTCAAGTCAATGAGACCGTATGTGTAAATGTTGACCTGGAAGTAACTGATATACATATATTACACACTATATCTGGAAGTATAGATCAATTGCGCGTCCATGTGGCCATCCACGATTTGGAAAGCGAGAATGCGCATGTGCAATAATTTTCAGTACATCTTCTGGCATAATAGCTGGCATCGTGTAAAAAGCAAACACGTAGATTTAAAAGGTCTTGTGATCAAATTATATGAAGTATAATGTAGATATAAGCAAAATCCCGAGTGAGTTTACAGCAAGTATTCTTAGGGAAAGCCTTTAAAGATAGGAAAGGCATGAATAAAGGCTCGACATTTTAAACTTAACTAGTTTGCCTTATTCTGATAGCTGAACTTGAAGGGTAAGAATGATAAAAAAGGAAAGGTAAAGAAGATGTACGTTCCATCTTGAAGACATTATCCATGATGAAACAAATGATGCTGGTGTTATTGGTGTAGCAAGGGTGATCACTCTTGACCCGATGTTAAGCACTGGGACAGCAGGAGGATTGGAATTTTAACTCCTGCGGCACTAGTACTTAGTACTGAGCTAGAGCTGTCTCTGCAACCTGTTGGCTTTTTCTGGTAGGAAAGAAGAACTGAAGCAAAGAATAAAGAAAATACCAAGAGATGGTTGAAGGCTTACAAAAAAAATTCTGAAGCTCAGAAATGACATGTTTTCAAATAAAGCTTACCGTTAAGATTTCCAAATGGGAAATCTGCCTTTATGCAGATGGAGACCTGAGTATACACGAGAAGACGTGGCCAGTGGCTTCAAACACCACGTTTCATCTGTATTTATAATCCAAGGAGACTGTCCATGGCAGGGTGCATGGTCACCAGCTTGGCTACCATGTGATCGGGACTCACGAATGGAGGGGAATGAGAGAAAGACGAATGAGACGATACCCTTGTCAGGTTTGCCCAGCATCCGAGTGGGATGTGGGGGTATATAAGTAGGCAATGGGGGTATATAGAAATGGGGGTTTCTATAGGGGGTGGTAGGGTGATTATGGTATTGGGCCTTTCTGGATGATGAAGGGCACACTGATGCATGGGGACAGAGAGAGAGGGAGAGAAGAGAAGGGGGTTGAGGAAGGAGAGAATGTGTGCCACAAGCGTGGTGATGGAGAACTACTGCTGCTATTCTGGAGGTGCTGGATGATATGCTCATGGTGGAGGCCGATCTGCCGAAAATTATTATCATTATTTTACTATGGTTTAGATGATGGACGTATAGTTAATTATTGTGGGCCACCGCCGCTGACGTTCTAGCCCTGTATGTATAACGAGTATGACCCATGCAGCCTCACAGAGCTGAAGCTAGCTCTTACTTTTATATTATCATGTATGTCTTTCTACTATTGGCATTGTATTGGTGAGAATTAGCACAAACCCAACCCGGCCAGATTTTCCGAATCTAGAACTTATTGTTAATGTATTGAGGTAAAAAGAAAAATATGGCCAAGCAGATATCGTGCATACGAATTATCAATTATGTGTAATATATTTAATGCAATTGATATTATACAATTTCGCATGATTTGCCCACATAAAGAACAAAATTGCCATTAATAATGGAGATAAATAAATATATAGGCTTTTTTTGTAAAAAGATCTAGTTGTATAGAGAATACGAATGGTGGGTTATTGCTTCTAGCAGAGATTTCTTAAATCAAAATATGTCATCCTCGATTCTGGGATTTCTGTGGAATGCATACTTCTTTAACATAATCAAAATGGATCTATGGGTCTAAAAACATTAAAGCTACGTCCTGACTAAATCGACGAAAACAATTCTCTCAATTTGTTATTTCTTTGATCCTTAGCGTTTATCTCGAAATTCTCATTATTTTCGTATTTTGTCGTTCTACCGTGGCAATTATTTGGGGTAAAAATGAGTAAGAGTGTAATTTGCCTCTTGATATACCTATCTAAGCAGTGTTTTTTTAAAAAAACATTTTCACTTTCATCGATGATTCCCTAAGTTTAAATATATATGTAAGCAAACAAATAAAAACAAGGAAAACATTTAGTCTTAAGGCCCTCGTCCTTTAAGCCGATCCTCATGCGATTCTCACAGAATTTAGTGGAAATGGGTCTTCTGCGGCGCAAAATCGCATGAGAATCGGCTCAGTGGATAAGGGCCTTTACGCCAATTGAGGAACAGTGCCAAATCTTTTAATATTCCATTTTGGTGACTTTCGTATGGGTTTGGATTGAACGGACCGCTAAATAGAGATTTTGGGGCGGAAATTAACTGGAAATGCAGCTTTAATAGATATAGGATAGGGAGTATCCGTATATGAAATTGCTGCAGTATAGTGAACTACCTCGATGACGTGCCCATATCGCATGAGGCTCTATCAGAGCTCTGTACTGGTGATTTCATATGAAGTAGATGATATTATTAAATGAATTAAGGCAGGGCAGCTATAAGGGCACCTTGTAAGGCTCTACGCCAGAGCCGACCCTCTGAAAGTTATGGCCTGGCCCAATTTTCATTTGGACATAATTGGACCATAGGGGAGTGGGCCCTTCATAAAAACTCAAATGAAGCATGAGTTACACAGGAAAGATGATATATTAATGTCATCAGGAACAAGGAGAGTTTGAGTTTGGTTGTTGTGTGAAATGTGAATAATCTTAAATCAGTCCTTGATATTTTTATCTCTAATTTTATTATATAATACGTGTTTTATCTGAAGATGGGCTATGATGTCATATATCATAAAAGTGTGCAGATATTATTTGACCGAGAAATAGAAAACATTTCGGAAAACAAATGAACTATGATATTTACATCCACATCCGTGAAATGTTGGTTTCTTGGCAACATATAAAGTTACTATATGTGGTCACATATACTGCTATATATATGAAAAGGGTTTGAACGATTCTACAGTCATGCAACTATAGAAAAATAAAGCCATGCATGCAGCACCATAATACGATTTAATCCTTGCAATTAGTTGAAGGTCGATTGTACGTCGTCAATACGCCCTATGTTCTATATCAATGAACAGATGTCAATAATTCATGAGATATGTATTATACTCACATGCCCCCACCACGTGTTGACCAAAAGACCAGAACAGTCGGAACAATTTAACTTCAACAGCCGCACCGACCGGTATTAATATTCTCGCGGTCTAATCAGTTATCTTTTCCAATCAGGATATTCGAAAAGAGATATGTGGATCCCTTCGCTTCTGTCAATATGTGTATTCCTACATTGAAAGACCTTCCTCTGATTCGTGGCATATTGATATTAAACCAAATGCGAGGAATGGTGCATGAGGCTGGTGCTCGAATGTTGGCCATCTCCGCCTGTATACATGCTTAAATGCATGGCATGGCGGAAGGGGTGTAATTGTGCGTAAGGTAGAAAGTGGAACATGTGTAACTGCTGGGAGGCCAATGGCACGCTTTTGCAAAGCTAACTGAACCCACTTGAATATACATATATGTGCATACATTAAACAAATACATATGTGGATTATGGATATTTTATTTCACCTATTGGCACAGACCAAATGCACCTTGGACTCTGAACTCCTGGCGATTGCTTTATACATGTACATGGGTTTTGCTTTAGTTCAGTCAAATATAACGGCACTGGGCCAACCAGAGACTGGTGGATTACTAACTTTGGAAAATCAATTTATTTGGATAATTATAGATCAATGAGATGCGACGCATTTTAACCCTGATTCCCGCTGTGTATGTGCATGCACGTTTAAATCTAGCAGTGCCTGCGTTGCTGTAAATATACGGATGATCAGTGAAAGTTACACAAACTAAAATGTGGAACTGTGGGATGTATAAAATCGATAACTTACACATATATATCAAAAACCAAGTAGTGTATACCCGAGTGCCTAAATAAAGCCAGGTGTTTCACTGTGAGAACTGTTTCAAAGTCTGGTATGGCTGAATACATCTCCCTGGTACGTTTCCACCTGTTCCTTTATCGTGTTGTAATTGCCCCCAGATACATTAGGTATGTACCACCATGAATACTTTGCATTCTGTTTGACCATTTGTGAGTACATAAACTTAATAATCATTGGAATCTACCCATACTCAAAGCTAGTATGTTTTACTTTAAATATTACTCGGTCTACTATGCAGTGTGTGTTCAACTAGAAGTACATTGCAGATATTGATTGAGCGGCATGGCTTCAAAGGCATTGCATCAAGTGGAAAACGCAAAATGACGCAAAGTTTAACCCTAAATTGTAAAATAAAATTGTAGTATTATTTTTCAAGAGGTATTGTACATAGTTCAATATGGAATCATATTTGAATTCACAGATAAGATATGAAAGCCCGATATGGATGGCTAGTAACCTTTCAAGTATGCGTTTAGTTTGGTGGTTTTATTCCAGTGCCATGTCTCAAGAAATATCTTTGGGATTCTACCTTGTAGTCTACAAATAATAGGAAACCAAAGCAAGCAATCAGTAAAATACTTGGAGTCACTAGTTCTCCAATCTCGTGCGCACCCTTGCGGTCCTTTGATATATCTATAGCTATAATACAGGCAGTCTGATAACAAGCCTTCCGAGCCAGTATCCGCCAGTATGTAGTCACCCGACAGCGCCCTTATAAAACAGATACATCTCTAGCTTGAGACCGCTGTACAGCGTGGATCTATGATAAAACTCTTATTCGTGGAGGCGTTTAATATTGAATTCACTGACCAGGTTTTTAACAAAGAGCAGAGTCGCTCACGGCAGTCAAATCTCCTCAGTTGACACCGGTTTAGTGTTGCACAGTATGCCTGATTGTCAGGGCAAACTTCGTGCATTGGAAAGCAGACGCATTTATAAATAGCTATTGAAATACCAGTTATTTTGATTATAACGGTCTAAATAGCATGACTTGACGAGATTTGTTATTATAATGAACTGTCACGCATAAATAGAACACCCAGACATACGTCACTACATGCATATATAAAAAGGTCATACATATAACATATGTACGGTAGGCCTATGCATGCATTGATGTGGAGTAGCCTGTTCTGTGCCCGGGATCTTGGATCAAATCCCTTATTTCTGAAATGCACAGGCACATCTTCGAATCATCAATTTATGAAATACCAGGCTACATCTTAAGATATCACCCATTTAAAAAAATAGTTTTGCTTATTGCTTAAATAAATAAAAACTAGTTATTGGCAAACTCATATAAATTAAATCAAATATAATATAAATGTATATTACACAGCAATTTGTTTGTAATTGTATGTAATATGCATATTAGAATTTCAGATTATTTTGCGCGCCGTGTTATTGCAATGTGAATCTATGATTCGAGTATATAATAGTCAGAGTAATGCTTAATAATTGGGTTAATAGAAGTAGAAAGTAATTGTATTACCAGAGTATATTTCCTTGCATGCATAATGACGACTTGTTCTATATCGACACAATGGATTTGGTCTTAAATACTATTCCATATAGTATTTTATGTAGGTCCTGCAACATGATGAGAACGATGAACGGATGTTTATAATACATGTTCCTGAATGAACGATTTAAACAAAAAAGGGCTATAAAATGCAGTGGTCTCCTTTACTGCTACTGCCGTGCTGGAAGGTGGAGAGAATACTCCCATGGTAAGTACTAGAGTGCAGGTAAATTTCAGACACATTACCTGCGGCACTACTACTTAGCGTAGAGGTACTCTTCATTTGCAAAGCCTGAAAATAAAAAAATATTCGTGGCGAATTTTACTTAATTGTTTTTTATGTAGGATTCTAATATATTCCTTCTTTTTTGTGCAGGACATTTTTATATTTAATCTATTCGTGCAGGACACTTATGTTTCATCTTTTTTTTAGAATTAGACATTGTATACATCTACGGGTACATATATGTATCAGTTGGCACTGGTGCGCCATGATTTCACCTAGTGGAGAACATGTAGAGTTAGGTGGCGCACCGGTGGTAGTAGACTTGGATCAACTGGTGGATGAACTATAACTCGACGGGGCTACTGTGCCACTACCCACTGCGCTTTGATACAATATGAATTCTACGTTTATACTATTAACTTTAATAACCTAGGGAAAGAGCATCTTAGATCAAGAACAAAAAAAACAAATGCAGGGAGAAGCAGGAATTGCTTGACCACGTAAATAACTTAAATGTTCGACTATATCTATGGGTATGTTATTTTATAGAGTTCTGTCAAAAGCGTTTGGGGATTTAGGAAACTTGTTAGGCTTTAAAACATGCTAAATATATCATTTGTGTTAGGGGATAGATGGCACGACCCACCAATACTTCAGTTTAGAGCAATACACTACCTTTCAATCGTTAGAAAATAATATTTATATCATAAAATACCTTCGAAGAATCCAGGTTGGAACATTTTGTTTTATTCATGGGGGTCAACCTTTTCGGCCGGATCAGATACTCTCCATATATGACGGTGGCGCATTGATTTATGACGAGAGAATTGTAAAACCGACGCTTTCCAGTATGCCATATTTTATTGCCTAAAATAAAAAGGGAATTTTTACGTTGGCCTTGCTAAATTTTCGTCGCTGACGTCTATTTATCATAGGTAGTGTAGTGTTCATGCGGGTGAATTGATGTAGCGTTAGAACGCATCATCCCGGGCTGGCCTCCCTCCTGCCTGAGACTGACCCCGCAGCCCGTGTACAGCACGTGCCATTTTGTACGTACTGAGTCATCCCCCAGCGGAGAAATGATTAAAAATAGTATTACATGCTCAATGCAAAGTTAGTCCCATAATTAAAGTAAGTTTGTTATATCACCATGCATTGTACATGCCCCTAGTAAATAAATAAATAAATGTGTTAATGCCCTTGGTTAGTTAGGAGAATGTTTGATAGTGCTATATTCATTCTCATTAATTTATATATAAATATTATAACATGCTTAATGCAAATTTAGTAGTCCTACTATTAAAGTTATTCTGCAAAATCAACATACATGGGATTTAAATATATCACCTTGCAATATTATGTTATTACTTTTAGGAGGGACATGCATGCATATACATATACATATACGTATACATATAAATATACATATACATATACATAATATGCAGTATTTGAATAACCGATTCTTCAATTACATAAGTTAAAAGAAAGTTAAATAGAAAATATTACCCGATTAATTAAAATCAATGATTTCTTTCTCAGCCAACGAATAGTAATTAGGATAACGAATGAGGATATATAACGAAACCCACGACAGGAAGGAATATGTGTTGAAATGCTCTTTTACCTAAATTGTCCCTCACCATACATTTCTGCGCACACCTATATATATATATATGAAAGATAATGCAATAAATATTGGCTAGAAATAGTAGAGGAAACAGTGAATTATAATATTAGAAGCTCGCGTTTAGAAGTCATGCACTCACACAAGCTTGAGAACGTTACAAAGGGCATTGTCCTTGGTCACCATGCCCATTATAACGGTCACAAGAACGAGAGAGGCGTGCAGTGGAAGGGAAAACATCGCGAAGGTGCTTTTGATGGTGATTTTGGCGGTGATTACCAACTTCACAGGCAAGTAGTAGAGAAGAGGCAAAGCTGGCGACATGCAACAGGCGTTATGGGGTTCGTTCCACAGGTCACCCCGACCGACCGACAGGGTGTCGGCGAGGAGAGAGGGAAACTATCACGCAGGCCAGATGCTGCATTTTTGCTATATTCCGCCATAGAAATGTGTTGTCCCGTCTGTTGGCTATAATTAGCGAAAGGCAGCGGAGAGAGGACGTGCAGCAGAAGCAATTTTCAACGCATACAATCAACCATACATCAAAATGAAATTGCCTGTGATGCTGGTTTCAAAGTATGAGAGTGCAGAATCGATCCGTTTCAATGCCGCATGCTGTAGTTACTTGAAAGATTTGTGATCGAACTATTAATGTACTGCTGCAGTAAATAATAGTTCTAGCTGTTGTAGCTATCTGAATTGAAGTTTGCATGTGAGAGCTCAGATGATGGTGTGATAAGATAAATGTAGAACCTTGGTTGGTATGTCTGCTAGCCTCCTCCTCCTTCTTCGGTGTTCTTACCCCAAAACCATGTAAGTAGTCCATGCAAAAGGTGCATGGTGGCTACGAATACCAACTGATCCAATGCTAGCTAGTTTTGCTGGGTAAGCTCTCACCAGTTCAGAGGCTTCGAGTGATCTGCCTGTTGCCCATCCTGCAACCTGTTTTTATGGCAAATCCAGGAACACAGCCCATTGCAGTTCATGTCATACCATCATGGGGCGGGATCACTTAAACCCTGCAGCGGTGAGACGGCATGGTGCTGGTGCGCATAAGCTACCAGCAGATCTCTTCAGACACCGCCAATAGTACTGGGTGATGTTACCCCATACAAACACTGCATGGCATTTACACTGGCATGTCCATGCAGCCGGACCATGCAGGTGGTACGGGATTATACACAATCATAATCACTGACCAGAGGTTTCGATGCTGGTCAGACATTGCCTCTGTCCACCTACAATACGAACCCACATGCAACTACAGAATGGACTTTAAAATGTTGAATAACGCGAAAATGCAGATCTCATATGTATAAAGGAATTCTGACATCTCAATTAAATTATTTGACTGGAGGTAGTACAATGATACCATCTGTTGCTTCAACATTCTCATACTTGTCGATGCGGATGGGAATTGTGTGTATTACCTCCACAAAGCCTCGATCCTATGGCTATATGGGTGACATGATTAAAGGGGAAAAGCCGGGTCACTGTTACATTTCAGTGGCATTCAGTTTTTAAATACTTTTAAGCTATCGTAAGCTTTTAAATGGACTAATGCAAGTCCATCAACATTAAATGTCCCTTTTCGTACCAGCATCGACATTATAGCAGGGTATTATAGATATTTTGTGTTCTGTACTATATTTTGCTTTTAAAAAATATAGTTTTACCTTGTGTCCTTTTCATGACAATATCATTCGAATTATAATGAGCATAAAGCAAAATGTTTATACCAGTTGCACCTTAATGCTATCTTTAATTTGTTATGGTATGATATTTCTTTAAAGTGATGCTATGCCTCCTCACGATCAAATGTATTAGCCAAAATGAGTCCACTGTCACTTTCAAAATCTTCACTGTCAATACCAGTACTATGCCTTCATTCAATTTGACTCGATAATAATGATTGATGTATGTAATGGTAATCCCAGTGTGTGTTTGTTCTTCGAAATCGATGTATTTCAAATGGGGTTTATGTTTCAGTATTGCATACATATTATAATCATGGCCTCATATTTGGTTCCATTGTTATCGCGTGGGGTAACTGCATATTCAGGCAAATGAACTCAGCAGGTGGATTACACCTGCTCTACTATGGAACGGGGAGTAATGTGACAGAGTAAGCCATAAGCACCCTGGTAATAGGTATGGGTTTGAAGAAAATTATACATATATAGATCAAGGCCTCAGAAAACCTATAATTGGAGTTCATTAAACTCATATGTGACAGAATGTATTGGGAAAAACTTAGGTTACAATAGCATCTGAAGTATGATTTAAAGCAAATTTGTGAAATTGGGATTTTTAATTTGCATGAAATAAGATACTTGATCCAAAAACTTAATATATATAGGGCCTGAAGGTTCTCATGGTAACCCCGCATAAATAGAAATTAGCTGTTTTGGGCGTAATTATCCGGTATTTAACTAAACGATCAACTTTATTTTAAGCTATTGAATAACGCTAGAGTTCACATGGCCACAGATCGAAATGCCCCATGCAGTCCTATAGAAGCACGGAGAAATCTCTCGTGATGTATATATGTCCCTTTTTTGAAGACATAATCGAGCATGATTAAAGCTAATCAAGCACGTAAGTGTCTCCAATGTCGGTTACTTGCCATTAGTAATGTGGATAATCAAAGACTGGTAATTGATAGAACAGGAATATCAATTAAGACCTCGAATAGATTAATTATAATTAAGGGATCATTCCAAGGCGGATATCCGTGATTGAATATGCTGGTGTTAATAGTTATTATAGGCAAATGTTTAAACTTTCAAGACTTTCAAGTATTGTTTGGCAGATATTTATTAACAATATAATTTAGGATCCCATATAGATCCCCGAAATATTCACTTAGCTAAATTGTTCAGAAGTATCGAACGTCCTTTGATGATACAAATTATTATCACGAAGAGGGTCGTGATAAATTAGGGAAATACTAATATGATAATTCTACAACAATTACTGAATCCCAGAATTATCCCATCTGAGTCTTTTGTCTGACTCATTTTCTCTGTTCCAGATGCATTTTGTCAAGGAATCCAGGTACAGGGTTGAAATCTCTTTGTGTTCATGGCAAGTCACATCGAGGCACATCTGCCGTGGGACAGGTGTCACTGAGAGGTAGTAGACAGTGTCGGGTAGAAGGGGTTGAGGTATAAGAGAGCAAGGTCTAGGCCTACTGCCATGCTTAGCGAACAGGATCATTGTTTGCGATTTATTTTCGCTGTCATACCGTAAATCTATCTCTAGTCCCTGTTTATTTATGAATAGTTTTTTCGATGAAAATGATGACAAGCGTGAAAGGCGTAGTTAGGCGTGTTTGGTGTAGCTAGGAAAAGTCAGAGGCAATACTACAGATCGAGCTTGCTAGACGTTGTCCGAATGAGAGACAATTAGTTTGGGAATGCCAATACTTAGAATATGCATTACAACTTCAGATAAGTACAGAAAGCCAAGAACAACGCGTTATTATATAGCTTTCGAAATATCCACCCCATCGTTATATATACAAAATATTATCATATTATATCCTTTCTAAAACATTCCCTATAGTCGGGGCCCTTTCTACAGAGCTCCCTACTATTATCTTCCCTGTGAAACAGAGCATTGAATGTTTGTAACGTTCTCAGACTAATTTGACAAATAAAGAATTCCTTCGTGTTTTCATCCATTGACATAAAGTTGGAGTGTTACGCATGTTGGCCTACCAGCTATGATACCAGTATATGCAACAGGTGGTGGACTCAAACCACCTTTTATCCTATGCCTCACATAATGAATCGATCACGAGCTTGGAATCAATAGTCAGCAATTGGAACTGGAATTTTAGTCCACATTTCTATGGATAGAATGCCTTTGTTATTGCGTTGCCTTACAAATCTTTGGAGTTCTGACTCCAACGTTTTGATGATGCTGAAAGAATCATTCATATATAGGCTCAATCGGAACTGAGATAAAACTAGAAATACCAGCTTTTCAAATGTAGATGTGCGCTTCAATACTTACTTTGAGTTGGAGAGCAGGGAACATAATAGGATCTTTTCTCTCAACAACGTTGCCTCGATTGAAAGTTTGGTATTTGATTTCAAATAAATCTGAGATGCGTACGTAGTATATCCTCGAGCAGAATCGTGTGAACAATGCCAGTGAGTAGTATAGGATAACTCTGTCCGATAATGGGGGAGGCGATAATGCCTCATGGCTCGTGTGTTACTCCCTCGGTTTCATGTGGAACAACTGCAATCCTAAATGTCACCATGTTCATATATTCTGCCGTACGACCACACTATGCCAACACTGATAATTATGCGTGCATGTTGATAAATGGTACTGGTTCTGCACCGAGCAGTTGTTCGTGGCTTGACACCAACTAAAACTTGTTCCCTTAGCTTTAGTAAGTTGTTACTTAGCAAGTTCGCTTTGAACAGATCTGCACAGAAGGTCCAAAGACCCTATATACCTTTCCAGCCTGAGGGCTTGAGGCATACTAACAAAATCCAACGACAGGCCCTATGTCTAATAGCAGTTCCCCTTTCTTCCCAAATGTCCCAAATATCACCCTATTTCCTCCCACATTTCCCCCTGTGCTACCTCCCTATTCCCCATCAGAGTAAATCCCCCTTCCCGCCTAAGTCCCTCCCTTTCCTCTTCTTTCTCTCAATCATTTCACGCACACACCCTCCCCTACCCAGACTGGCAGATCTGGCAGCCCCCTTCTCCGTTTCCTTTCTCGACCAGGCAATCACAAAGACAGGGCATCTGTCGTTCCGTGCGGAGGCACGCGCCCTCCGACCACAGCCTAAAATCTCTTGACCTGTCTCACAAAAAACAACCATAAGAATTTCAGCACCCTATCCAAAGGTTCCCAAGATCTTCTACATCTACACATGAGGTTACAATTTCTAACGATTAGCCCCTATTTAATTTCTGAACTAATGAAATAGAATAGAATAAAATAGAAAAATCTTTTATTCATCAAACGGTTTACATTTAAGTTGATGAACAGGTCGACAGGCCTCTAGGTACCATTTAGGATTTATACCTAGCTCTTCCGGCCGTTCCCAATGACTTTGGATCAGATTAGACTTTATTTACATAGGGCAATTTGCAAGGTGTGTTCTACATTGAAACTCTTTAAATACTATTTACTCCAAGTATAGACTACCTGTGTAAAGATATTTAGTATTCTGGACCCCAAGATCCTAAGTGAAACGGTCCTCCTTGTTTCCAGGTAGCTTAAATTGCTAAGAGTGGAGAGACGGGCCACAAAAGGAAGGGGGAGTTACCTTACATTCTAAGTTGTCACACCTGAAATACACCCTCTCAAGCAACCCTCTCATCCACATTCACCCGACCTAAACCATCACACTTTCCCCAACATATCATTGGCTCAGCTTTTACTGCAGATGTAAACACAATCTACATTGAAGGAACCAACTACTAAAATATTTTTTTAAAAATTCCGTAAAGCTTTAAGATAACAAATACTATCATAGAAGCACTGGAAGTGATCGAGGGCGTTCCTGGACAAACACTCGCCATTCTCAAACTTTTCTCTTCTTTTGCGAAAGTAAGTTTGTGGTCGACCATGTTTTAATACATCATGAAATGGGAATATGTCTGTACAGAATAATAGCACATCTAGCGACAAAGTGCGTCACCTCTGTTTAAGAAACCAAGACCGCTTTACCACCTGCCACTGTCTATGTCTGAAGTTTAGCCTTGAAGTGAGGCCCTAAAAGAACTGGTATACATTCTACACGATGTTGGGCCGTTTGCTGATAAGGGTCATAGAGGGTAAAGTGGGGGCCTGAGGTCTGGGTAAGGGGGTGACGCATGGCCCTTGTTGCTATTGGTTACATGCATGACTGGCCAAGCGAGACCTCGCCACGCGACCTGCACGCGACCTACGTGCGACCTTAATCATGACGTCGGGTGCAGAAAATGCCGTCATGGCTACTATTGGTTTTGCCCTCGTTTAAAATGGGGCTGACACCCTAATCTACACCACTGTACATTTTGCTTAATGTCATCATATCGTTCTTTAAAAAATACCAAGCAATATGATTTAGGCGCAAAATCCATTCTCGGTGTTTGTAATTGCTTGTAATTGCCTGGAGAAGACAAACAATGTTTCTATACGTTTCTTTCTTGATTTTGAAATACGGAACTTTCAGAGGATTGCTCTTAAGATTTACTTTAATTGTGTTACACTGGTTGTCCTCTAGATATAGGAGAAGTACACTGGCCACGATGTCATAGGCATTCAGAAGTAGGCCTATATGTCAGGAGGGTAAAATCGGTATCAACGAATGAACAAAGGATGATATTCGTATAGGAGTTCATACCTTGGCACCGGGGTCTAATGCGATTGGCAGAGCATCCCAGGTGAGCAAGCGAGACTAATATTAATCGAGATACACCTGGAAGCATTGCTCGGCATTGAAACCATTTACCGCTAACCATGGATTAAACTGACTATCCCTAAGGTCAATATGTGTATAGATACCCACACATTATCATAGAGCTTTTTAAAAAACCTGTTATATACAGATGTAGCAAATGCAAAATAAATCCCCTAAAATTATTCCACCGCTGACATCACATCCTTGCATGGCTGATATCAACAGATTGTCAATATAGGCTAGAAAACGTTGCACCTACCTCTTAATTAATACACGCTTTGATAGGATTCCCATCCTGCGATATATAAATATGTAATTCTGATCTGAAGTTTGTTTGCGTAAAAAAAAGCAGACAGTATGGTTGTAGACACGGTGTCTTGTAGAAGAAAGAATGCACGGGGAAGTCAAGGCGTGACCACCTGCCCCTGTGAACTACTTGGTGCTTAATGCTTTTTGTGAGGGGCTGGCACCTGGCTATATATATATGTATGTATGCATATTCTGTGGGTGACAGACAATGAGACATGCTCGGTGCATGTCACAATCTCCAAATCGCCAACCCTCTTAAATGCAGGATGATGCAGGATGTGGCCATGCCATCTTGGCAACATGGCGCACAGCCTATCCGCGATTCCTCTTGCGGCGAAGGCTGACATGATGGGGGATTCATTCTCTACCTCTTTCCTCTTCACATGTTCCAGGAACAAGACACGTGGAACCCCTGAGACTGATCAAACACCGACCGCACATGAAGGCACACAGTCATAGGGGCATCCGAGCTGCACAGACTGCATAAAGCCATGTGCATTTATATGTATTCATACGGGTACTTTGTAACGAAGATGACCTTCTTGAACACTTTCCATACAGGAACTGCACACAATGCAGGGTACTGCACTCCGGTGGATTATGGGTGTTATTAAAAATGCTTCTATTCAATTGACAAGAGGGATAATTATGTCTTAATTACCCATGACCCAAATGAGCGTCCTGATTATCATCTCCATCAGGGAGGTTCCAGGATATGAAAGAGTACAATGTACAACAGTTACACCAGCAGATGCAGATGTCATATATCAGGAAAACAGAGCATAGACTCACATACTTCGGGATATATATTAATACATTGCAATAGGAATACCCCGTCCCCAAGATTAAATTTGGAGAGGATTGCTAAATATAGTTATATAGACTGGTGAAAGTCTTTGAAAATTAAAAGTATATCCTATTAGAGCCCCAGCTGCCTGAGGGAAGTTTTTTATTTATTGTTTGTGAAAAACGAAATCTTGAAAAACGGATATCAAAGTCTACAATTAAATCGAGTCACTATACTGCTTCCACTGGAGGAATTGGTTAAAGGACCAGACGAGATAGGGCGAGGGACTCGATGCTAGTCTACTGACTAAGCTATGTACTCAGACGAACACCAGGTCGATTTTTTTCTCGGCATTTGTATTATCCGAGTTATATAGCGTTTAAGTGAATTCCAAGATAATAACCAATATTATTAACTAAACAAAGAAATGTTAAGACCTTTCAATATAGGAAATTAAATGCAATCATTTATACGGTCATTTTCGGAACTATATTAGTTTTTCCTCCTTCATTGACCCACATATAATATGTAGACATAGGAACGTAGTACGAAGTAATAATAAGAATGTAATGTGTAACTATGCCTATGGGTCATCTGTAAGGTAAAAGAAATTTCTATCTTTATAACCCTTGAATTTGATATGCATCTATACAACGAGAGTAAAATGAGAATTATCCTTGTTCTAGTTGATCTATAGTAACAAAAGTAATTAATGTAAACTATGAAAATGCATGAAAAAGAGTCAAGAAACTGACTATGCATGTTTCATTATTATAATGAAAATGTTTATTGGCCTATGAAAATGATTAAAATAATGACATTGTAAATAGAACTATATGGCTCTTTAATAGAAACACATTTCTGAGGAACGTCCCCAATATTCTATAAGCACCGTATACATAAAATGAACAAGTCGCCTTCACCAATCCTCTAAAAAAACAAATTTACAACCAAAATAACATTCAAAATACAGTTCAACATAACCTAACAGGTTCTGTTGATCAAAACAATACCAAATATACCCAAGTACTCATATCTTTGTGTGCATAATTTAGCACAATTTAATAAATCTGTAGAGCCGTTGATTGCGCATTTTCTGACGCCATAACCAATATGACTAAATGTAGCCAAGTCACGCCAGAATTGTCCCGCAGAAATTGTTCTCCGTTGAAAACGCAAACACTAGGCTATCTATTAAATATCTAATTTAGCAACAGTTAACCCTACTGCCGATTTCGCATTAATAGACGTCTTTGAGTGTATAATGTGTTTCTTTGAAAGGGTTGAGTATATATTTTAATGATCATTGAGCAAGTTGTTGCCTACAATGATACGCATCGTTCCCATTGTTTGTCTATCTCATGTGACTTCTTCTGAGAAAATGAGCTATGGCTTCTCGTTTGATAGAAGAGAGAGTATTATACATATAATGCATTATATATATATATATATATGACAGGTAGTAAGATGTGTACATTGGCCACACCTCTCATATATGAAATAATACATTATCATGTCATGTGAAATCATTCAAAAACAATGATTTAACAACACGGCAAGCACAAATACCAAACTGTATACAACACATAACTTAATATATTTGGAGGCAAATATGGAGATTACTGTTTCCTTAAAAAGGAAGGTACCGGTACTCGATCAGTTACAGCCGTGCTCATTCTTTTTGTCATCAAAGATGTTGTTTGATACATGTAACTAGACATTGTTATAGGCATGTACAGGACAGTTCCTGCTGCACTTGTAACGTTCCAAGCCATAGTCCCAGTTGTAGTCGTCACATATGAAGTTGCATTTGATACAGACTGCTTCACTCGTTGTTGAATGTTGATTGATGTCATTGCTGATATTTTAGACATGAACTGTTGTCGTTCTTCTTCGGCCATCCTCCCAAAGACAGAAAATATTGTACTGTACGAAGTCACGTTTGCGAAACCGATAATGGCTCCTATTGAGGAAAGAGAAACAGGATTGGTTAAACATCTTAGATAATATAAAATAATTTGTTCAAGTAACGACGGAAAACAAAAATTGGATACACAATGTAAGCCGAGGTTCACAATGCTGCGTTCCCGAGGTAATCGTTCACAAACTCTCGGTAGTAACATATTGTTAGGATATTTAGGATATTACCCTTTTAGTTGATCTATTGTTTATGAAACTTTAGATATAACTTAGATATAACTCTTATTGGTCTAATTTTATGTACGACATATATGCTTATATAATATGGGGTTGTATATAGCATATGCTGCGATCGTGCACTCAAATCAACTGACACCAAAACGAGTATACATGTCTAAATATATTTCAGTTGATTTAGGAGAAAGACTGGAAGGACACCTACCAGCTATTCCGCCAATCAGAGCACCAAAAGGTCCTGCAAGGCTACCACCAACCATGCTTCCTGCCGATGCGTAGGCCGCCTGGTGTACAACACCTAGAATACGTAATTCAAGTAATTAAAGCAGTAATGTGTAAATGAAACTGCTGTCACAATTTAATTTTGTTTAAAATACATTTATCTTTTTGGCAAGACGTATTTCCTTGAACGATCACAGGCTATCAGACGCTTCATTTGATTGCGAGGATTGTGAACAAGGTATACCATCTTTTCATGCACGACAATGCTAACCGAGACATATTGATTGAATGACATGATTCCACCCCCTCTCATGCACCTTAGATAGAAACAATAAAAAAGAATATATACGCAAAAAAGGGGTAATTTCTTACTTTGTCGTAAAACCTGAAAACTGCGTTGTAATTAAGTCATGGCTTCAATAAATGAAACAGAAAATAATGACCAACATTCACTTTTGTTGTGTAATTGACAGGTATATTATGTCTCATTACCGTACGTATAATGTTGGTATAATTATACCACAACTTATGATTTTTTTTACATTTTTTACCGGGACTAGATCACCGCGATGGTGGTCTTCCTCCAGTACCTGGGGGAGGAGGTGAAATTGTAGCCGCGCCTGGGTTCAAACCCACAACATGTTCATGCCACTGGGCGGACCCAGCGCTTTAGACCACTCGGCCACCCCACATCCCCAATGATAAAAAAAACTTTTGCCGCTTTATTGGATGAACAAGTATGATATATATATACCTCCTTTTATGCTGGAGAGTTTCTCGGATTCATCTACTGTTTCATTTAGCTCATTAAAGTAAGGTGAAAATGTCGCTGCAGCGAGGAATTCCATCTTGATGTGTGGTGGGTTTACTGAAATGAAATTAGAGAAATCATCAGGGAATTGAATCAACCGGTCGCAACCGCCTCATTAAATTACATTTACCTAACGAGATTGATTTACAGAAGGACTTTAGCCAACCAAATACATGTACTATCAGAAATGTTCGACAATGGTTTAAATGTGGTGGAAATGGCAAAGGAGGTGTTGGGGAACGACTCACTAAACTTATCACAATGGGACAAACTGCATGTAACCTTTAAAGAACTAGGTAAACTATCCCAGATAACCTGTTTTTTTATCACGTCATCCATTTCTTTAGTGATGGTGATTATTCTCGTGTTAAAATTGAACAGGATATATAGGTTTCCTGTGCATCACACCGTCCGCAAATGGCCTAAACATATCATGACTGGAAAATACACAAGGAGGTCCCAGCCTTGTCAGCAATGGACAAAATGCCACGATTTAAAATCAAGAAAATGGACCACACCGACTGGGCCACAGCAATCGTCGCGTGTATAGCCTTAATGCCATAAACATATGTTCCTAAATGCATTGTATAACTCATGCAGTTTACCTATACCCTAGTCATTTTACCCGTTCAAAGTGTTCCTTAAAATAAAAACATGATTTATTCAAAATGATTTTTGGGGAAAATTCCAATTGGCTCTACACATCAACACATGATACATATATAGCAAAGGGATTGTTGCTAGGTGTTTTAAGGAAGATACACATCGTGCAACATCCTAGGCCTGAAACATGTTTCAACTGAATTTAAAGATCTTAACTCCCAATTCAATACTCTAATAATATTCAAATGCCCTAAACATGTGTTCCTCAATGTATTTTATAACTCTTAAAGTTTGCCTATATCCTAGTCATTTTACCCGTTCAAAGTATCCCTTAAAATAAAAACATGATTTATCAAAAAATATTATTTGAGAAAATTCTATGAATTTAGTTCTATTCAACTTGCTCTAAACTACAACAACACATGATACATATATAGCAAATGGATTGTTGCGAAGCGTTTTATAACGAAGATACACACTGTGCAACATCCTAGGCCTGACACATAAGTTTCAACTGAATTTAAAGATTTTAACTCCCAATTTAATACTCTAATGGTATTCAAAGGGTATCCTTTAAGACATGCACTCCAGCCAGTGCTTCGGCCTGGTATAATATAATGCAATCACATTGAACAATGCTGACTTATATATTGTGACAGAAGTACATAAAAAAGTATTATAAATACATGAGTAAAGTACATCCTGTACAATATAATGTTGTATTGAACATTTTCTAGGAATATTGTTTACATAACATGGATTAACCAAGATTAGTTATCAAAGTTGCCACAACCGTTTACCGGTAAACATGATGAATAACCCCATCTCTAATGTGAATAGAAGATAAAATATGCGTTTATACTGCACTACAATTTTTGTTCGAGAAATCCTTAACTGAATTCGTACAATAATCAGCTATCGTCAACTGCTCCTGTGCTTAATTTCCAGTCCACGTTGAGTGTATCGTCTGAATTGCAACAAGCAACTGCGAAATGTTATAATCACTAACTTATTAAGAGAATTTTGCTCGGTCAATGACCGGTCAATGACCTTCACGAGAATTATATGACAATGCTTGGTGATTAGGAAACCATTGGCATCGAGAAATGTGATTACTCAACTTAGTCGATAGTATTTACGGGGACACTGGCTTTGAATCGATGGTATTCACATTAATGAGACAAACTCTACTGTTATACTTACATGCAAGCGTATAGGATGTAATCATGTGAAGGGTAGTAACAAGACTTTCTGTATATGATTTCACCTTTCCGGACCCTATAATTTCATCAGATTTTGTGCGCAGATTATCGACGATAGTGGACTTTGGTCATGAATAATGGACGAGTATATTGTTATAAACGGACTGAAACCTTGAACGCGACGTCAATTGATGCTATCTGTCAATGATAACGCACTATGCTCCATTAATTAGCATTTCGGACTTAAGACATTGGTCTGGTTTTATGTACGATACTGCTTTGTGAAATTTACCTGGATACAGGATGTGTAATTATAAAAAATAGTATATAATACAGATACACATGCATATGTATGCCACGTGTAGTGTTTTACACACAGCAGTAATATATAGGGTTTATATACCGCTGTACACAATTGGGTGCATCGTAATCTCACGTGCTCTACATTATCACGGTTAGTTTTGGTTATCGATATTTAGGGAAATGATCCGCTGAAGGCAAAAGACAACCCGATACATAATAGAGGGCAGACACAGTTTGTGAGATTGTGTTGTGTTATTGGTGTCCAACACACATATTCAGGAAAATAAAACTCAGGCGCGATCGCCAACGCGGCCAAAATCAGAAACCTGCAATGGTTTCTACTACTAACTTGACAACTAGATCATTTGTCTTTCGATAGCATGCTGGACAGCCAAGATCTTTGAAGAGATTTCTGTGAAAAGGGGGCGCAAGATCATGTTCTAATCATGGCTATATATATCCCAGATTCATCAAGTCCGATCGGCCTAATAGTGGTCCCCAGACTGCGAGATCTCTTCAGAACCAAGGCCAGCTAAGCAGGCTACAAGGCTGATAACATGATCTTGCTTATTACTAAGGACACCTGCCCTCCCGTTTACATTTCGTAACCTGGGCTCTAGGCGTCGTAACTTCATTTCTCGGCATAATAGGCTGTTGTTTGCAAGAGACTTGATGCTTGAAAAGCACTACTGTAAACGTATTTATTTTCGCGCAGATACATTTTCGCGCACTGGTAGTTAGAAAGAGGTGGAAAACTGTCATTGGATCCTATTTTTAAAAGTGAGATATGAATTTGCATGAAGACTTATTATATAATTTATTTCATCGAAACGGCAACGTCTGAAAATACTTTTGAAGAATAGTGCGTTTTTTCTCTGTAATTGTCTAAATAATTATTGGCCTTAAAACGAATAAAGGAATAAATATATTGTGTGACGTGTTACAGGAAAATGAGTCAGTAGTCGCAAAATTGATATTTTTCAAGTGATTTATTCATAACAGCCTAGTCACAGCGATTTCATATTTAACTTGCTGCTAGTAGTATGTATATGCTCTAAATTACAAGACTGTATTTTGACTGATGTATAGATATTTCATAGCTTCTTTGGTGTTCGAATGCCAGATATTTGATATTATTTATGTATATATGCAGAAAGGACGTATAGTGTTCTACTAGCTGTACTTATGGTTTTGAATAATGTTTTCTTTATTCTGACATACCTGTCAGCTCTGCGGTTCAAATATTTGGATAAATCATCCAACCATCCTCATTGATAAAGGCCTCATGTTGGCCGAAACGTTGGACCCCAATAAACACAAACCGCAACCAATTTAGTAGTCCCTGTCCTCCTATTTATGGGTAATACCACCTCCCTAGATTTGTCTTGGATGTATAATGTAATAATGTGATGTAATATAAGGTAATTTAATCAAACTCGAGAAATAACTGAGAATAGCTCTGCTTGTCCTCATCCTTCAACCCCACTGGCAACACTTGGTCAAATTTGACCAAGTTTGAAATAGCTATACAAATGTTGGGTTACTGCGTATTACAGTGTATTTGGTATCAATATAAATCATACATCATGACATTTTCTAGTATTTTTTTCCATGGCAACTGAAGGGAGATAGAATGGTAAACATTGAAACAATGTAACAATTTAGGGCTTATTTGTGTCCCTCTTCCTGTTTGTATTTAGCTATTTTGAGGAAATAAAATTAGTTGTATGGATCCAGTGTTTTCTTTGTCCGTCAAGAGTAACCAGGGCAACAAATTAGGATTATAGACTGCCATAGATTTCTCTCAGATTGTGCAGTTTTTCAGAAATCCCCTGATATAGGCATGTTTGGTATCAGGAAACAGCTCAAAACGAAGAGAATTTCAAAATATAATATAATAGACATTACTGCACACCTGGACATATGAGAGAAGTCGTTGGCTTGGAGAATTATAATTTTATTGGTGAAATTATGTTTAAGTTTGAGTAATTACGGGTAATGAAATATGAAATACAGAAGAATATTAAATAATAATAATAAAAATAAGAATTAAAAATGCGAGGGGGGAGTAGTATTAAGGATATAAGATATCCTTAGTAAAAAGGGAAGAGGAGGGTGGGACAAAAAGAAGAGGTGCGTGTGGGTTGCACCGTGGTCAGCGTGAGAGTGAGGATGAGGAAGGGGTAAGCGGAAGGATGTTGGAGAGAGGAAGGGGTGCGAGGGGAGTTATGGGAAGGTTTGTGATGACCCTTCATAAGGCACATGCCTATGAATCGACCATTACTGCACACCTGGATATATGAGAGAAGTCGTTGGCTTGGAGAATTATAATTTTATTGGTGAAATTATGTATAAGTTTGAGTAATTAGAACCTGTAGTGCATAGCATAAGGTGAAAGCTCAGAGAAAATTATAAGGAAAATCATAGCATAATCCCGCAAAGGTTAGTTAGAGTCTCGTTGGTTAGAGTTAACATGATATTCTGCAGTAAGTATGAGATAGACGTGACCTGTAAATGATATACAAGGCAGCATTCCGATTTTATAATTATGAATAAGAATAACACACCCTGTGGTCAAGTGAGGACCCAGGTGGAAACTGATCACAGTAAACAATAAAGCAACCTGCAACAACGACACTTATTCATTTTCTTCGAAAATAGGATAGATTGGTTTCTATTTTACATGGTTCCAGGGTATCTACCCACCTGGCACCTACCCTCCGGAGAGACTATTCAGGACATTGCCCCGCTATGACGTATACCCATCAGGACATCTACCCGCCCAATGGACAATTATGCACTTGTCAATTGACCCCACCCCCACCCCCGGGGATGTGGGGGAATGGTAGGGGAATGTCTGAGAAAATATGCCCCCACCCAGGCGGGAATTTCCTTTAGTTTACAGCAGTATGAACTGCATGGAGGTGGGGGAATGTCCGTCAATGCCAACTCCAGTATAATTTTAAGTGACATTTTGGGGCATTTGATGCATTTTGGAGCACAAAATAAGGTATTTAATCACTGATGAATCCCTAAATATTTGTATTACAGTGGAACCCAGCTAATAGGATCATCGACCAGGGGCGGATCCAGGAGGTGGGCCCTAAGGGGGGGGGGGGGCCACAAGGCACAAGTAGTTCTCATTCAGGCCATTTATGTGTATTGGTTTGTAGGGGGAGGCTATAAATCCACTACAATATACAAATACCATAAATACCATAAGAACCATAAATTATGAATTACTTATGATTTACAAAGTCTAAGTTTACCGAGAAAATTTATGGGCGGATAAGATGATCCCACAAGTGTTCTCATCTTTAAATTCAATTGTGCATATCGATCGGTATGTATATGTTTAGCATGAAGGGAACACCAGAGTATGCTTCGGCGGCTGATATGACCTGTAGGTGGCTCCCCCTGTTGCACAACATATGGCATACTCCATGGATCGTATACCGAGGACTTACAAGTAAAACATTATTTAGAATCTCTTAAGTTTCATCTAAATTTGTATTGTCATTTGATCCATTCCAAAGGCGGGGTGGGTCAGGAGAGGGGGAGAGGTTTCAAATGTTGGAGGTTTAGATTGGCATTTGTTGAACAATGTCAATGAATACTTGAAATGTCTGACATATTAACTCAATAAAATTATAATTCAGTAATAGCACGTCACCACTAGGTCAGGATGATAATTTGCATTTATATGGAATTGAATTAATACAATGTGAACGTTATAAGCACGAGTGCGCTCTACCGCCTTCTCCAGGCAGCAAAGTCTACAATCCCGGGAGTGCACCAACTGCGGCAGCCATCATACTTTTGTGACCTACTTTCAACACCAAGTTCCCGCGGCCCGCGTACCGCTCTGTCCAACCCGTTCTTTTACGCGCTCGCTCTCCACCGCCTCTCTATCCCTTCTCCCTCCCCGCCCTCTCTCTCTGTCCTTCTATCAATCGTTCTTTCTAAATATCTCTCCCCATGTCCTTTAGAATAATACCTGTATACTTGGATACAGATGATAATTCAAAGAATGCATGGTACAAAACTAAAACTCTAATAAAAGTATAGTTTACAAGTACCTACTCAGAAAATCATTTTTATGCTCATATATATTGTGGATGAATATGGAAAATAATCATAAAAACACACAAAAAGGGACATTGTAAAATCCCAGGTCAAATGTCGAAAGTTGGTCAAAATGTATGATGGCTGCCGAGGTGAGAGCAATTTTGGCAGTTCTTCCCAAAGTTAGTAATGGCTTATTTATAATAGATCGATCACTATAATACCATTGTAACCGAACAATATAATGAGCACAACCATAAAATAAAGTCTCGAACGTCTATACTCCGTAAGCATTAAAATGGGAGCCACCTACTACTTTCTTATACAGGTTATTTCAATAAAGAAGGCGACAAGGTGGAAACTATTATTACATTACTTAAATATTAATACTTTTATTTAAAAGTGGTTTAATTCATGAGTACTATATAACATATATTTCCTCATGTGAGGCTCGGCTGTGTCCGGTCTTCTACCCCCTCCTGAGGTGTTGAAATGACAAAATTAACCGACAGGTACATGTGGTCAAAATGGGTGATACGTCGAGAGAAGTTAATAATAATGCGATGAGGGAAAAGTATGAAAATGATGGGGAAGATAGTGTGCGATACAATAATACATTAAAATAATCTTTAATGGGATTTCAATTCAGTTAATGTCATAATTTAAAACATAATACAAAGTTTTAAGACAAAGTAGGCGATGGGGTTTTTAAATTTGACGTAATGAATTACTTGTTCAGCTAAACGTTGAGATTCGGAGGACTTTATATCAGATTGTCATCATGACGCTTTTCCTTTTATCAAGAATCAATAGTTTCCATTATTTAGAAGCTGGCGAAAAATCCTGCATGATTAGAGCATATTGTATTCTTTGTTGAGGTGAAACATGCAACATGCAACATAACAGTCCTATATATTCTTACGTTATATCCCTCCCTACATAAAAATAAATCCACTTAAATAATGGAGAATCTGGAGGAAAAAGATATATAACAGGAGTACATGTAGTTGCACATGTGCTTGTTAGCTGTCAGCAGGGAGGTTACATTCCCTCCTGGTTAATGCCTTGTCTCCACACGCGTCTCCCCCTGGTGCTAACAGACGAAGCATCGTGTTGCTGTCGTCCATTCCTGTAAGCCTATGTATTGCTACAGTCTTGTTTGTTGAGCAATTATTTAAACACAAACATACGAGGCCAATTGGCGAGGTACTTAGATAACACGATTTTATTTACCATCACGATTAATAATTAAAAAAATGCAAGACATTATGTGTATTAATATTCCATTTTTGTCATTTCCAATATCTTTAAATTAGGAAATGAATCAAAATCTGTCCAATTTCATTTTTTCTTAGACAGACTCAGTGGTATTATATTTGATTACTTGTGAAAAATGTTTCTTCCATACTATGAGTATGAATAGCAATGGCCGTGTCACTTGTTGGAAAACCTGTATAATAAATAAGTAACACATTTTCACACTGAGAAATAAAGAATTCAATCGATCAAGATATCATTTCAGACAGGATATCAATAGGCCACAGCATAACAGGTTACATAAATGCATTCAGCCATTCAGGTAATGAGATTGGGATTGTGCACCTATCTACGAGCTAGTAATTCACAATATTGTTCATTACATCACTGTGCTAACATACTATGATCCACATTCGCCTATTTAACCGATAATATACCAGCATGTATTCCTCCTTACATACCATACATAGGTGCATGCATACATCACTTACGATTGCACTCGTGTAACTTACTTACTTTTATTCTTGCCATGTGCCAATGCCACATGTGTTTTATTTCTAGTATATGTGCACATGTGTGCGTTGCGCTGGAACATACACCTGTAAATGAATAATAAACAAGTACATTTACATATAACGGCGTTTAAATTTATAATAGATCACCATGTGTAGGTAGATATAGACTATACTATATATGCCATACTATAGTATATGTATGAATATATTAAGCCTATCGCTTATATAGATAACAGATTGTATTTATTTTATTAAGAGGCCTACATCTAAATTTAAATTGTATTGTGATTGACCTCATCCTCCATGGGCATGGTTGAATGTAAATGACCTATCCTGGTACTTTTTTCCACAGCAGTTAAAGTATTGTCCAATGCGAGATTTTTCATCGATCGTCATCGTCATTTATGTACAAGTATCGTAACTATAGCATATGTCAAAGATACAGTCCACGTAATCGTAGTAACATTTTCCACAAGAGCGCTCTTGACTTTGTTTCTATTACGATATGTGATACACGCCTATTTTACTGTTACACTTAAGCAGTCAATTGAAACGACTGAAGAAGGTCATCAAATAGCCCGAGTTCACACATTCTCTAATGATGTGTTACTATCCTATTTGGTATATGGCTTGGGGCATATGGACTTATATTGGGATTTAATATTAATAGATACAATAAGTAAACGCACCGCGTTCAATTCATACACTAGGACGTGATATATTTCAAGCGTTTGTGCCCTCGTAAAAGATATTCAATCTCCTGTCAGCAAAGGGAATTATTCATATCATATCTGCAGCGAATCTCTGAGTAATTACCATAATGTTGTATACATGTAGTACGTGGGAGGATATAAGGGCGGCACGTATTGGGTAATGGGTTCGGCCATTTATGCTCTTACAATTTGAGCCAAATCAGCTTGTATAGCCTAGGTTTCACCATTTTTCGAAAATTCTGAGGTTGTATACAGCCAACCTTATTTATGTCTGCAAATTTCATCATTTAACTATTCAGTCGGATTGACTATCATAATTTATACATATATGACTGAGATATGACTTTGAATGGGGGACTGCATTCATAAAGATGTAGACTTAAGATGTAGCCTACATATGACATATATGAAGTCTGTTTTTTCCAGTTACAAAGTCACAGTGGTTCACACAGTCCTGTGTATATAGGACTTGGTGATCAGTGAGTCCTATACTAGTAGTAGGCCTCTAGATGCTGAATTCATGGGTATCGAGCATGTTGACCTAAACCGCCCTCCCAGCTCCTAGTTGACATTACATGATTCTAACACACTCCCTCCCCGTGCTCTTCCCATTTGTGAACCAAATCTATGTCTTTTTGCTGGTTGATAGTGATAGACTTGCACTTGGTAATGTGGGGTATCAATTATAGTTTATGTAGATATGGAGAAAATTGATTGTTAATCTTTGAAATAGATGGGATAGCCTGTATAAGATATTCACATAGTGGGATGGGTTTAATAGTTGGACAACCTGTAAATAAACATGGCGATTTTGGGGCCCTTAGAAACATTATAAATATGATCCATGGGGAAGATGATAATTTACGACCACAACCACGAATGGTTTGAACATATGATAGAAAAGTAGATTTTAAAATGAGATAAAATTGATCTACATTCGTCCCAATGAAGAATGTGTGCCAAGCTTCTTCATTCTGTCGTTAAAATGGGCCTGAAGGGAGCATATTCTATGTTTTAAGCGGGCTGTATCCAGGACCAAAACATTATCACGTGATAGCAGAACGTGGTGCTCCAGATGTCAATAATACTAAAGCTGAGGGAACAACAACAGAGACAGTGTGAGAGAGAAGGGAGGATCCGTACACCTCAGAACATAATATCTCAGGGTTAAAACGTACACAGAACGTTGGGACATGGTGATCTCTCAATCAAGGGTAGTGATAGGATATAAGGCACTGCATGTTAATGTCTCACAAACATTTATTCAGTGATCATCAGTGCATTAAGCAGCTAGAGGACAGCTAGTTCTGTGGGGGGAGTAAAAGAGTGGGTCGAGTGCATAGAGAGAAGGACCTCTTGGGGGGAGGAGGATAAGTCGGTTGTTGGATGTAAACACGGGACCCTACGTCATCACCACGAAGCTTCCCGATCCAGGAGAAGTAGAAAGGAGGACCGGAGCTGAACTACGTCACACGTACACAGGCACACACTGGGTCCACGTTAGAGTGCTGCTTGCCATATCGTTCTCTCTCTCACACACACGTAGTGCTGCTGCTCCTCTGAACGTCTCCACCTGCCTTCCTACATTATAGACATACACTCCCCAGCTACCAGCATCACACTTCTGCTTGCAGGCTGGTAGGCATCAGACGCTCTTCGCCTGGAGGAGCACTACCGAGACCAAGCAACCTACCACACATATTATATATAGTGAGGGAAAGAGATCCAAGTTGGCAGACCCTCTTGTCTACCACCGTTCAGTCTCCAGCTGGTTGCTGTAGTCTGCATCGACCCATTGTGTTCTCTTCCTCAAATCAGCTGGCCCCCTGCAGGACCAGAAAAATACCAGGTAAAGATTGACTCAAATCATCTCTACAATAATTCAAACAAGTAACATTGTTTGTTTTGAAAAAGAACATGATAAGAGAGAAGAAAATATTTTTCCATGAAGTATAATCGTAAATAAAGATGAATTTAAAATTTGTATTAATAATCGATGCTAACTGATTGTGCTCATCTTCATATAGATTTTTCCTATTTCTCGACGGTTCGAAATTTTGTGTGATGATCTGTAGGAAAACGACTGAGCAGCGTTCGATTTTTATCATGCAATGGTTATTTCTAGATTTGGTGTAGGGTGGGAGGGTAGGACGAGGAGGGGAGGGAGGGCGGGCAGGAGTAGTCGAAGGGAGGGCGGGAGAGAGCTCAGGTTGTGGGCCAACGAGGACGTATCAACAGGGTTTAGCTTTTATCGGTCCTTGTCGCAGCGGATAACAATTATTTTAAACAGGCGCTCCCGGCGCCTGCTGGTATTTTTACCACATGATTTTCAAATACTGTAGAAATTTATTGAGAAATATGTTTTTGTGGGAATTGAGGGAAGGTGCTTACGTTGGCTCTCGGTGGTGTGAGCTCAGAGTTCGGTGGTAAATATGGCCAGTCAAAACGATCCTTGCTTCTGCGCAGTAACGCCCAACCAGCAAGACTAGACTTGCTCACCGTCCCTTAGTGAAAAATCGTTGGCGCATGCGCCAAGACATTCCAATGCATTACCCGACTTGTATGTCCAACGTCCTTTGTTCGTGGCCAAGTAGTTAATGCATGGTATATCAAGGCACACTGCTATGTCGAATCAAAGCATATATGTATGAGGCTAGTTCAGTCAAGGTATTTTCTGAGCTGGAAAGAGCATGAATTCCTTCTGCCACAGTTACTTTTCTGCATTTAACTAGTGAATTAAATGTCTACTCACATATAGTCGCTAGATATCTTTATAATTTGTTTAGATATGTTTTCGCCGTCTGGATTCTATGCCATATATAGATAGGTCAGTTGGGATGGCAAAGCAAGTTAGGCGTTTATAAATCATCGTTTGCTGGCAAGCATGCATTTGGAATTTATATGAGTATTTGATAGCGCTGTTTCACGAAGTGGAAGGAGTTGATATTATACACAGGTCGACTACTCCGAAGCTATTGGACTATTATTCCATAGAGTAAATTTTAAAGTTTACATGTGGGAAGCATTTACATTGGGAGACATATGCAAGACCGATCCAGTCTCAGACAGATGCGAGAACTGACTGGATCTCCTAGACTGTTGTGTTGGGAAGGCTTGGGTGCGTGGCTGGCGAAGGGACCATCATTTTTTATCAGATGGGGGTATGTCCTCCCCTATAGTAGCTGTATCGTAAACCACCTTGCCATTGCTGGATCGACCCGACTAAGATGTCTTCTTTCGCCTACTACACACACGATGCTGGTATTGTCTATAACATCAGGAATAAGAAATACTTCCCTGCATTTGAGTGATGTTTATTTATTCTAAGTTATGCAAAATCAGAGGCAGATGCAGTCTTGCCTCCTCGGCGCATGGCTAATTCCATGAAGCCACATCTGTCACGCTGCACATACCGTTATTGATGACATTTCCCTTTGTGGAAGCGGGGAATGACCGGACAGGTTCAATGTAGACAGTCTTCTGAGTCATACTAGATTAAGGAAACCTAAGAATAGAATGAAAATGAGAAGCCCGGTTTTGCTAAATTTTCCTTATTTCCTTTTTATTCCATAGGAAATCGTATTAATCACCATAGGTACAGTATATTACTTCACTGGGCGTAAATGGGAGGTTTTGTAGGGTTAATATCAGTACATGACTAATGAATAAAGCTATTGTAATAGCCACTCCGGACTGGAGGTTTAACATGGTAACTCGGCGTATGTATAAAGGCAATGTTTTGCCTCCTAAAACCGTTGTGTTCCTCAGCCAAAGTAGTCGATCATATACGACGATTGCGCGCGAGTAACTGTATTCCGTCCGCTGAAAGGTCACTTTGGGTCAATCCGTTGCCTTTCTGTGTACATGTATATATTAACCACTCAGTGCATTGGATATATATACCACCAGACAATGTTATTGTGTCAACCAACGGGTTAGTGTTTCTGATAACCACAGCTATTTTTACTGGTGTACAGCATGTCGTTTCCACAAATAGCAGCAACATTTTTAGGGAAAAGGAGATAGTTCGAGTTCATATTTCCATTTCATGTTTACTTAATACATTGCATGGGGATTAGTTTTAGAATTGTAGAGGTAATACATGTAGGTTGTTCCAAACATTGCATTGAAGACGCGGGTATGCTGGGTTGCCTTCAGAGATCAACACACACATATATGTATATTAATTATTTCAATAACTGGAGTACAATCTTCAAATTTTGGGAGTCTACAATCATGTTGAGCTTTGAGGTCAGTAATCTTCCAGACAAAGGCTTCAAGATCAAACTGACGTCAGACTCACGTGTGAATCACTGACTTGGTGTGCTTTGACTGTTATAAATGTCTTTGTTTTTCTTTGTTTGTGCGATAGATTATTGTACCAGCCCGCTCTTGGACAGGAATATTCAAGAAGAAGAATTTGTACAAAGACTTATCACCATTTACACTCACCAAGAATAAATTATATCACCTCCTAAGCCGTAGAAGTTCCAGTACCAAGATCTATAACAACAGGCCTCTGGCCTGATGCTCGTGCCAGTTTTGGATGAAATCCCGTCGTATATATTGTTTACTACAACATATATAATGCTCGTTACCTTGGATATACGTTACGTGCTTTATAACGTGAACGGGTATAGTTACTAGTGGTGTTGTTCCAGACGTCATTTCATCTTTAAACATTCCTGTGTCGGCGATACATGTGGATGACATGTTTACAAACCCAGTGCTCCTTTCAATCCTACTTTATACTGTTTCAAACACAAGGCTTCAGTATATTTTATCCAAGTATACCATATACAATGCGCCACTCATATCTATGATATATAATCGATCGCAAACAGTTATTCTGTGGTGAATATTACTTTTAGTTTTAAGACTTGTATTATACATACTCTGCAATCGGATTCCTCCACAAAGATTGGTTCGGGCTCTAGTAAGGTCTGCCCTCTTGTAGCTCGGGGACGTGGGTGTCCAATATCTAAAGATTTTCTGAACCTCAACCATATAATACTCAAAACTATCAGAATGTTGTTTTAATTTCGGAGGTATATATATATATATGCAGTTACTATCAAGGATCTATGGCTAGAGTGAAAAAAGGGTTCAAGTTTGAATCAGATATATAGAGGGGAATCCCTATATGAATGTGAAATACAATTATACCAAACTATAATTTACGAAGCTTTATGAGGAGAAGCATACCAAAGCGGATATTTATACCATACTGACGAAGTGGATTAACTAATGTTATTTCCGACAGACAGAGATTAAAATGTTTGGACACGTTTAAATATCCTAGACATTTTAGAACATCGGACATTATAATAACGTGGCATTTTTTATCAGTAGACAGCCTATAATCGAGTGACAATATTATAGTTTGGAAATAGTCATATCATAGAATATATTGATAGAATGCAATTAGAGGCAACGTTCATTCAATAATTGTAAAGAAAAGAATATCATTATAACGCAATACTATCAGAGAAAATATCCTATCTGGTTGATGTAATCATTTTTCAAAATTGAAGACCCTATTATTCAGAATCATTTCATCGGAATCTGTATGAATTCAGTGTATTGCTAATTGTATTAACTGTATTTGAGCAATTACAACAATAGTATATTTTACGTGTGTGTTTTGAATATAATTAAAGATTCGAGAAGAAGTAAATAAATATTATATAAATAAACGTGTAATCACTTTTGTAATGGCCTTTTGCAAGGGATGATTCATATAATCGGGTATGGATTTTACGGCAAGAATTCTGCTATAATGATAAGTTTTTTTATAAATCTGCATGTACGTGTGTGCATACGTACATGCAACGTTTTGGATAAAAAAATATAACAAATTCCGCCAAGCCCCACCTAATTATTCCATTTAACAGGAATGACAAATACAATTTAATGGTGCCTAACCTTGGATGATTTGAGTAAAATACTAGCGTCAAAATAATTATAGCTCGTCGAAAATCCATACACATAAATATTTTAAATCATTCACTTGGTTTTTATTGTTTGACTGAGGGGGATGCCCAATGGGATTTATTACTCGAACTGTGCGTCCGGGAAATGATGGGACCGTAGCTAATTAATTGTCTGAAAACGATTAGTTATTCCCTTTCCGAATCGCAAGTCCTAAAATTATCGCGAATTAAGACAGTTCTTTCAGCGTAATAGCTTGCATATGGAAGCGAAGTTTCTTTTTGGACAACCTGTTGTCTCCTAACGATCGACGAAGGTTCAACGTTGAACCGTCTTGCGAAATATTCTAACCATTATATATAGTGCGTTCCCCCCATTCACTTACATTCACATTAAGGTGCATCGGTGGGAGAAGTAGCTAGATTTTGCTACATAGGAACAGTGAATGGACACGGTTGTAAGGTAGGCTGCGTTGGAATATTACTCGCTAATATGAGCGTCATTCAAGGATTCTTCGAGCTATTGATCGGCAATAAGACAAAGCCCATAGCGGGAGGTCGCGTGCACGTCTACGTAGGGCTCTTGAGCGCATTACACGCGGCGCCCAGTGCGGACTGTGATCGGGGAGTGTATTGATCAGAATGTTGTAAGGATAAATTTTCATACTGCCAACCAGCCTAATTATGTGATTGAGAATGAACACATTCGATATCCTCATATCGGAGAGCATTGCTTCTCAAGTTTTTAAGGGTCATAATTTCAATTACTGCCTTATATTGCGTCTTATATGAGAGAATACCCTTGTCTCTCTTCAACGAACTCGAATTGCCTATTATTCTAGAAAGTAGTTGATTGATAATTATTCATTCTCTGTTATATGCAACGGATGCGTTTGTGACGGATGGAATTGCGCAATCATCAGGATTTTACAATAGCGCACGGGCAAATAAAAATGGGATATTGTATTTCGACCGTTTGATAAATACACAGGGCTTAGGTTTTCCCCAAATGAGAAACGTTCGATCGTAGAAAGGCTGATTTGATCGGTTTTTAATGACTATTCTTTGTTCCGGTTCTTTCGAGAGAACACATATTGCGAGAGTACACGTTTTGTGTGCGTCTTGAATGTACATCCATATATTTGGGGTCGACGTGTGTTGGTAAATAAGACCATGCAATTATATTTTGTTAGCGTTTTGGAGGAAGTTGATTGCATATTGTAATTTTCGCGCAATTTATCTTGCGAAAAGTGAAATCGCCAGCTTTTAATGATAGACGCTTTGCCGGGGGTATGAGGTCCAAGGAATGCGCGGATACGATCTTCCCGGTTAATATAGTAAGTAACAGAGAGAGAAGTGTAAGCAAGAGAAGTATAGCTCTACTGTTTCAGGTAGTGTGCTCGGAGTGCGATTGGGTGTGACTTGTTTTCCTTGAAATTGAAGACGTAAGACTTAAAATATCAACCGTTTAGTGGTGTACGTAGTAGAATTCCCTTCTCAGGGAAATTACAATATAGGTGGATGGAGATTGAAATAGGTAGAAGTCAATATAAATTCACACACATTCACAGACGAGAAAAATGTACGGGTCAAATATATTTGTATCTATGGAAATGGAAATGTTGGTTAGTAGTTGGGATTGAAGATATAGTGAAGTATAGCTCTTTGAAGCCAACTTGTGTGTACGATGGGGTTTCAGGTGCTATGCCTTTTTCTCTAGTTCTCTTGTTTTAACCACATTTGTATATAAATGATATAGCGGTCACCTGATTAGATAGCATTAAAGATCTGCTTTGTTTTTCAGGAAGATGATGCTCAACCGCCCGCAGTGTCCGACGGTTAACCCAGCGATGAATCCAAAGTGGCTTCAGTGCCTGGCTTCCCTTGCTGAATCGCCTGGCAAAGACGTCACATGTGCGCAGGATGGAGACATCGCCAGAAATGACGTCGGTTCAGACCTCATCACTGCTGTCACTTATGTGGCCCTTGGAGCCCCATCAATTTGGCGCCATCCACCCGGGGATAGGTCACAGGCAAAGGTGGACGAATGCCGAAGGAAACTTGGCTGTCCTGGAGGCGACCTATTTGCAGTGTTGCAATGCTTCAGGACTTGGTCCTCAACCCCCAAGAGGGAGCGACCGATTTGGTGTCAGAGGAATTGTATAAATTCTGAAATCATGGCTCTTATTGAGCAAAAACTGGTAGATTTGAAGTCTAAAGATAATGTTTTTTCTCTGAAAACCCTATGTAGTAGTAGCACACTGTCAAGTAGATTGTCGTATGATATGTTGTGCAGTAAGATTCTTCCCATGTTTCTTAACGATGTCTGTGTACATATGAAATATAGTGATCGTGGAGCTTATATGAATGTTGCCTCTGGTAAGCCTCACCGTTTGTATCCAGAATCTTGTCTTTTCCTTGGCCACTCTTTGCCAGAATTTGTTCTTGATCTCCCTGGTGCCAGCGGGCCAGCAAGGGAATATTTAGTTCAGATGCCCTTGGCTTGCTCCAAACAGGCTCTCTATGATTACCTCAAGTCTTGCCCCAATGCAGAACAAGTTATTAGTGAATATGAGAGTAAGCTCCCAGTTACTTTTGAAATAGGCGGGGCAGGGCTTTCAGTCATTGATTCGCTCACAAAGACAACTAGTGATGTTTTACAGCTCAGAAAGCAGTTGGCGCGCGTTTGTCGTATTGCCAGGGAGTTAATTGGTATCATTCCAGACAGAAAATACATGTGTCTTAAGATCTGTTGCCCGCCCAATTATCGTCCAGAAGTAGAGAAATTCCTTCTTGAAAAGATTGCTTCAGTGAAGGCCAAACTAGAAGCGGATGTGGAGAGAATCCCCTATCCCAACCAACAAAGTGGACTGAAACTGCTGCTTGGTCCTGGAGCTCGAGTTACCGAGTTAGACACCACTTTGTCTCGTGACATTATAATGATTTTCATTACCACGCCAAGGGAGACTAGAATAGATCTTCACAACAAGCTGTCTGAAGGTGCTGTTCGACGACATTTTGAACGCAGTATAGGACGCCTGTCAGAGATCAAAAAGTCAGCAGGTTTCCCCAAGAATCCTCTGTGGGGGACGATGAAATTTGAGCATCTAGTAGATGCATTCAAAGCAGTGGCAGAGAACAACAGTAAAGAGAGCATATACCACTTGGTACCGGCTTCAGACTCAAAGAAACCTCTTTACTACCTGAGGTTTACTATGAAAAGAAGGACCATTGACAAGCGTAAGATTTGCGTGAAACTTGCAACCAAGACTGATTTCATAAGGGCCAGGTACAACAGGTGGTACAATGAGCCTTGGTACATGTCGTCCGAGTTCCTCCCGGAACAACTCATGATTATATTCACATTCAATGGCACTCTGAAGACCTTGGGGCAAATTGCACAAACGTTCAATCGACGTCTTCATATTAACCCTTTGAGTGTTGATTATTGGCACCAGCCTCCCTTTGTTTCCACCGCTGCAGAGCTGAAAAAGACACGGGATAAAATTGTGGATGTCTTTAGGGGTGACATTGAAGATTATCGTCGCAGATTGGAGCCAGATATTGGCCCAGTGGATGTTATTTTAGACATGCCAAACCCCCAGGACATGGTACAGAAAGGCCAAGTCATCACCACCTCTCCCACTATAGCTGGTTTCCTTTACCAAAGTGGCTACATTACGTTCTATATTGGCAGGCGTGAGCTCAACTTCGATGACAAGCCGTTTGTAGTTCACATAACTGATTCTGATGTTGCTGCTGTCATAAAGAAGGACACAGAAGAACTCGTCTCCTCATTGAAGAGTGCTGAAGTGAAGATTGAGTATAGGCCAATGCCTAGTGGGAAAGTTGCTGTCGAGGTATACTGCTCCTACCCCGATGTTCTGAGGGAAACCAACAAAGAGGTTATGACCCTTCTGAACGGCAAATGTGTTAAGGATATGAGGATGGGCACTTTGCAGGTATTCCAGAAACAAACTGAAATTATCAAGAACATCATGGTTAACACAGAAACCAAGATAGAGATAGCATTTGATTGCAGGAGTATAAGGATATTCGGTGGTGCAGAAGCTATAAAGAAAGCAGAGACACAGTTGAGGGAGCTTGCTGACAACAATAAATTGAACAGTGAATGTTGGTTCATGCTAACAGATGAATGCTACCCTCGGGGATTGCTGCAGTACATGATCAATGTATATGGAGAAAATTTACAGGTTCTTACAGATCGATACCCAGGAGAATTGTGTCTTGATCAAACAAAACATTCAATCCATTATAAAGGCAACCCTGAAGACCAAGACAAGCTGCAGGAAGAACTGGCCCAGTGCGTTCACTCCCTGCTGGAAAACCAGGACCTCGAGTTAGACCAATTCTTACCAAATACTAAAGGTGATGGGGAAATGACCAAAGAAAAAGCCGAAGAGGGAATGGATTGTGCTGCCTGTCTATGTTCAATAGAAGACAGGAACCATACACTTAGTGCTTGTGGTCATTCGTATTGTCACGAGTGCTTAAAAATGCAAATAACTACAGCAATTAAAGGGAGAGAAGTCCCCATTACATGCGCCAAAGACAAATGTGGTGATCTCGTATCTCTAAAGGACATAAAGGATTTCACAGAAAGTGATGATTCAATCAAGTACGACGAAGTTTATGGAGCTTCAGTCGATTCATTTCTGCGTAGGAATAGAGGAAGGGCCAGACCATGCCCAACTCCAAACTGCCAAATGCTGTACGATGTCACTGAGGATGCTAATGAATTTGTATGTCCTCTTTGCAATTGCAGTATATGCACACATTGTCATTTGAAATTCCACAAAGGCTTATCTTGTGAAGTGGTCAAGGTAATGGAAGGTATCAATGACAAGGTGAAGGAATGGATTGCTGAAAAGCCCCAGTCTCGTAAAGTATGTCCTTCTTGCCACTCTGGAGTAGAAAAATGGATTGGCTGTGACAATGTCCGGTGTATAGGCTGTGGGGTATACATGTGCTGGAGATGTCTCAAGTTCTTTGACACTGAGGCAGAGTGCTACGTGCACATGGACAAGAAACATCGCTTCTAGTTTGGTCTAATGAACTGACAAAGCAGACTGATCAACTGGTCAAACTTGAATAGAAATCCCAGTCTGGTGATATGTGCTACAGGGTTTTGTTGATCCTAGGTTTAAGGCAGCAAAATGAGCAAGAATTGCCAATCTCCACTTATTATTGACATACATGGACATCTCAGGATATTATATCGTCTGGTCTGACTGGCCATCCATTGTCTTTCATGATACTTGATGATATTCCATCTACTGGGACCGAGCGCTTGCTGTTTATCATCTCTTGCCCAAAACATGCCTCACCTTATTTATAATTATATATCACAAAATTCATCTCATTTCATTCGAAACAAACTACATCGTGAATGACAGTGATGGGTCAGATCAAGATATCAATAGTAAGACACAAGTTATTTCTCTGTCCGTGTTTAACAAAATGGTCCAATAGAGCACACTTTAAGTCATGTCGTCCAGAAAATGACTATTCAAACAATACGAAATTCCTTTTGTTCCCAAAGTATTCAATTATACTACAACAAAAAAGTTGCATTTGCTGGGCTAAATTGAGACCAGGTCTATACAAAAAATCCTATCAATTTCCAGATAACTAATTCAATATCTAAAGACGAACAGAAATTGCTGATGAATGGAACAGTAAATGTTTACCATAATAAAATCTGCTTTTGTTTCCATTCCAAACTAAATCGTAGGCATTTAGACAGTTCGTTCAGTGAGGAAATGTGATTGTCATTTGTTTAAAAGGTATTCATAGATCAATGACTTAGAGATCAGTGTTGATATCTTATATATGGAAAGCTAGAGTACAGATTATGCTTGATGAGGACTGGTTGTTTGTGAACCCATGCACTTTCATCTCTCATAGAGAGCAAGACTTGAATGTGTTAATTAAAGTTTTCAAATGATATTTTGTTTGTATGGTATGCTTAATCCTTAAGGAGCTTAGAAACCGTTGTGTTTACTATACAGCCTTAAAATCAATGGATGATTTTTTTTAAAAACTTGAATTGAATGTCCATTTTACTTTTCAAAATGTTCATTATTCGAGTTGGTAGGGATTAGTATTTTAATAATCCTAAAAGAGATGGTCTTGTGGTAGTGCGCTTTCTCTTCTTCCTCGAATACCAGAGATAGCCCAATTACGCTATGTCCATCTGTGGCCTAGGCCAGTATGTGACAATGCAGGTCACAGAATTTCCTGGTGATTCGAGGCGATATGAGCGGATACAAGTAGCACCCATAAGCTTTCCCGTCTTGGATGATATTTTTTTTCAAATGTCTCTCCCCAAATGCCTGCAAAGTGTCTTTAATACTTGAGTCGTGATAAAAATAGCATGCAAATGTTAAAAGTTAGTTACAATGCACAGCAGATGCGAGTAGATGTGTTTGTAAAGTTATTTAACGTTCAGTTTGTTCTAACATCGAGCATTGTCAATCGGTGACTAAAGGCTGTTGTAATGAGTAAGGATAAAGAAAATGTTCCCTTTCCTTTATCTGAAAAGTATGCAGATTTATAGACTGACGTTGTTCTTGTTCCCTACATTTTGTATTTTATCCCCCTTACCGTAATGTTTTGTATAAACTACAAATAATTGAAATGTTGATAACTTTCCCTGTGTTATATGTTAAATATGATTAGTATACTCTTAGTTTTAAAGAAACATCTGTTTCATTATATGTGGATCAATTCATCTATTGAGAGAAATTGTGACCCCAGCGATAAACTTTGCTCGGATGAAAATCCTCGATGTTCATTGATGTCTGTAGACGTTTTTTCGACAATGCTCAGTCTTTATGATAAAAGATATCAGTCATTGTGTTCAGGAGAGAATGTCACCACCGACAAACTACTCAACCGGGATACTACTTCCAAAGTAATATTTGCAATAGGCACGATATAAAAAATACGATTAACGTTTCATGTAAAAACATTCCTTGGTAAATTCAACCGGACACTATTTGACCAAAAAGACTATTTGTATAAGTTACTATGTAATTCGAATCATCACCTTGGAAATGTAATATAGCCCACACTGTGTAATAGGTTTTCTGGGTGAAGATGTCAACGTTCTATTTACATAAATTCCAGAGTATACAGCTTGTCGGTTACTCTGAGAAGATAACGGAATGTTCCCATACTTTGCTTGGAGTAAACGCCTTCCCGGTGAGAAGAAACCATGAATTGAAAATCTGATATTACCAGACCTGACAGATTGAGAGCTTTATCATTTAAGCCTGTCCCTTTCTAATTAACCACAGAAGCATCGTGATTTTTCAGAGGTGACGGGGCATAGATGTATTTTTAAGAGCTGACATTGTTGTTTTCTCTTACTCGTGTAGTTGAACATTAATGTCGATTGGACTGACAGATAATCCATTCATGTATGGAGGCATGTCAACATTTCACTATATATGGTTCAATTGATGATGATCTACATTGTGAACTTTGACTAATGTTGATATTTGAAGATGAAAATTATTAAATGTGCTTATTTAGCGGCAGTTTAAACATAAATCAGCTTATATCATCAACAAGGGATCATAAATTAAAGTAAGTAGAATTTGAACTAAAAAGGAGAAATTAAGTTTTAAAGTAATATTTTAAAACTTAAAAAATCCCCTCAAACCTCTTTTCCCATCGGGAAATGGAATCAAAATGTAATAGTAAAAAAATAATTAGGAAAATTTGTTTTAAAATCGGGTGGGCACAGGAGAAGGTATCTACTTAATAATTAATTTATGGTCCCTTCATGAAACCTTTTAGAAGTCAATATCCAGTTTTAGAGTTCGTAGAACAATAGAGAAGAAGACTGAATTGGTGGCGGCTGTGTGATATTGTTATGATTACTTGTTAGTTGTGGTAAATGTGATTCTCCGGAGATATACTCCCGCATATGTTAAACTATACTTAATATCTATTTTATTTGTAATAAAAATTGTACCCAGAAATAATACTGCCTTGTCTTGTGCCTGATAAAACGATTTGTTGGAACAGATGGCGAGTAAGACCTCCCGAATCTATAAATAGATACTCAGTGGTAATCCTTGCTTCTCAACCCAAACCTGACTGACCAAGAAGAAACATCAATAGACGTGCATTAAGTCTCTGACCTAAGCTAATCTGATAAACGAGAGCTCCTGTTCCTGTTAGCTGGCGCCACCTCCCGTTAAACAGTAATATTAACCGCGAGTATCCCGTAAAACAGAAATAACGCGAGTAGGATATATCCATATATTATAGATACAAATTGATTATTGATATATATAGTTATAATATAACTATTTGTATCAATTTCCACTCTTCTGTATTCGGTTAAAGATATACACATTATATACGATTGCTTTCTAAGGGGTACGGACAACATAATTTACAAAAAGATGACCTGAAAAAATGTTCACTTCTTCCAGGCCACGCCTGGGTTGGTATTTTGAAGTCTATGGTAAGATTTAAAACAGAAAATAAGTAATACAATTTGAGTAAGTAGGTGAGGGTATCCACATGATCAAACAAACATACAGTAGTTAATTTCCTCGGGGGCAAGTGGAGTGAAGCGAGGGGGTGGGGCGTATAGATAAGTGCAATAGAGGGTTATAATTAAAATATTCATATTGGACACGTACCATATTATCATAGAGTTCGATTCCGTTTTTTCTTAACTTTTAGATACTTTATGGGCGATTCGGAATCGTGCCGCTCTTCCTATGAAGTTTTTATGTCGATACTATGTCTTATCACTATCAGTAAATGAAAATGAGGACGATTGCATATTTTTGGTCAATTTTATTTACTGGTTATGATACAGGAAAATGATGTTTTGATGACATTTTGATGTAATGATGAATGATCGTATCTGCTGGTCCCAGTCTGATCTTCCACATAGTAAACCAGCAACGGTTTCACTCTACAATAGAATAAAGGCACCAGTCAGTCAAACGATCCTGGGATATGGGATACTGGCTTCTATATAAACGCTGAGAATGTGTTCTTAAATGAATACATTGATCTCTTTAAGCCTATCTTAATCGCTTCCATGAGTATGAAAAACCGTATTGGTCGGTCATATGTTCGCCTAATAAGAACATTTTTGCATAGGTTACTTTTTTAGTGGATATTTTCTGAATTAACTAAGGAACAAAGACTGGTACTTTACAATGTTTCCTTTTCTAGTTTCCTTATTAAAATACCACTTAAACGCCCGTAAATGCTGATTAGGCATATAGCAACATATCACATCGCATTGGATTCAGGAAAATGGTGTAAAACAAATCAAGCTCGGAGAGGCCAGATTAAGCATTAACTCCCCTACGAATTCTTTCGTTTAATCACAAATTACTTTATTCCATAATTAAAACGGGAACTAAAATCGTTAACACATTTAGGTTTTTTCTCAACCTTTGATATTGTTGTAATGTTTCCAATCCACACGATAAATTTGAAACCATAAGAATCTCAAAACAATCCAAAGACACCTCACATTCCCAATAAACTTGATTCCTTAACTTTCAGTAGAGCGAAACATGTCGATGAAAAGAGTAGTCTTTATGTCACCAAAACGAAAATGGAAAATTGGCGTGATTTGGTTTTACGTCTAGATAAACAATTCCTTTAAATTTCATCCAAAGGACTTCCAACTGGGCAGCATTTAGTAGTGGCTAAAACTAGTTGTTTCTATTCCCCCGAATTATTGCTAGGGATGCACCTTGAAGGAAGATAAGCTCCTACCTGTTACAATACAGTCCGTCTACCAGCCATCTCCTACACTGCCATCGGGCATGACAGACTTAAAGACTCCAGCCTTCTTCATCCTCTCGAAATCGGCATCCGCATCATATGTCCTACAGAAGAGAAGGTACACATTATACGCGGCTCCGCATCGACACGGATCACACTAAAGTATATACAGAGCTCTAAGTTAAGAAATGTCGCCTTACATACGTTAGTACAGCAAGGCCAGCGCCAATTCGGTTAAATGAAATTCAACATTGTTCCATGATATCTAGAGCACTGTAGTCAAAGAATCTTGAGCATCGAATTGTCTATGTCAAATTAGTTTAGAATATACATCTTAACAGGTAGCCACAATAGCTAGTAATTAATCCAGCACGATTCTGATAGGGGCAGACTGGGTTGAAATGGAGGAAACTTGAGACCTTTAGAACATGTCAAAGCCCATTAAAATAGTTTCAAGGCTCTCAAACCAAAATGGCAATTTTGAAGGTTATCCCAGGCCTTAAATAATTCGGTCCAAGTTCTAGGCTTTTCAAGGTCCCTCGGAGACCCTTCCCTGAGGAGTATTACTTGGAAGATCTGAAGCAGTTTCGGGGAATAACAATACTAGACAACCCAAAGAGCGGTAAATCTAAACTATATGGGTTTATTGGATAATTTGGTTACATCTTAGGATAGAAATATTTATACGTCATAGCAATTTCTATCAAGTGTATCTAGCATATACAGCCTAGGCTCACAGCCTCTTAGATCAGAATTGTATGTCAATTGGATGCCTACTGCTTCCCCTCAGTTTGGAGGTACTGCCTAAACTCTGACCCTAGACTTAATGATAATTGATTAATACGTGGGCTGAGGGAACACAGAGCGTAGTTTTAAGTCCTGAAAAATTGCATTCAGCACATGAATCTCAAACACCTAGAATAATGTATTGATTTTGTTTTAAAGGATACATCCAAGCAGATAGCAGACTATTATCTCAGGTGCATTAATCAATATTAATATATTGGAATGTTTGAATTAGGGCGGGGGCTTTATTCCCGAACAGGGGGACGGACCCTTCGTCTAAGCCGGGCTAAAACTGTATATACTTCAAATAAAAAAGAATATAAATTATGGTAGATCTACCAGGGAAACCATAACATGGGAAAATAGAGAGAGCGGGGTATTGACTGGTATAATACCATTCAAACACACTTGGCTATGCCATAGTATTTCTTTCGGGGATAATCACTGGCTAAGAAAGGAAAGGGAAAACGCAATGCTTCAGTAATTATGTATGATTTCCTGAGTGAGAAAAGGAAATGTATACTTACTTGTAGAACTCATCATACTGCTTTTGGCGAGCACCCTTGACAAGGACTTGCCATGCGGCGGTAGCAATACCACCGAGCGTGAAAGCAATGACAAAGTCACGCTTCACCTGGCGCGAGAGGAGACCTCGTAGTTGTGGGGCTGCAGACATCTATAAAAATACAAGCGTTTGAATGAATAACACGTGTATTATGATTAAATATTGCAATACTATACACTATGAGCGACATACAATATCAATGTCTTAGTTTAAAATGAGCCTCCCACGGGCAAAATGGTGGGCACTGTATGGAAATGTAATTTATATCTGAAAGTATTAAGAAACACCCTTATTTACCATTCATATCTGAGGATCTTTGTCGATCCTAATGATATCGGGATTTACAAGAAAGTAGCATATTCCCACCATGTGCTCTAAGAAATCAATGATCAATGGCATATAATATCTAGATGAATAACTATATGTAAATCCAATATATCCAATTTTATGATAAATTAGATAGCATGGTGTTGGACAAAAAAAAAAAAATTAGATAGCTAGTCAGGTTCACTGATTAGATTGTCCCCTACTATAGACAGAAAGGAATACATATGGGAGGAGCCATCCTAGTCGAGTTGATCCGTGATCTGACCAATGAGGGAGACGCGTATGGTCTCTGAGGATTTTGAAGTTTGACTTCATCTAAATTAATTTAGGACGACCAAGACAAATCAAAACGTAGAAGTTAGATATGTGTGTGTGTGGCGCGGGGGTCATACGGGCTCCTGTGGATGTAGAATGATATTGATAGGCTAGCCCATGGCCATTTCTTCTGGATAGTTACTAGTATTTTATGCATCGTGCATATTGACAAGTTTGTACTCAAGTTACTGGTAAAAATTCTGTCATGCCATGGCAACGGTTTTTTCATTGATGCAGCTTATTACTAGTCAGTCGAACCTGCCTCTACTCAATGATCATGGGTATAGAGTCAGGCGGCACTGCAGTTAACGCTACGTGGAAAGGGTGCTTTCTAAGTATAACATGTGAAATACATATTCCAATTAGTATTCTTACTTCCTATAACATTCTTGGTACTTTTTCAATACATTTACCAACTCTAAGAGTTTAGATGCAGGTTTATTATTATGGTGTGATCTTTTTCATGCAAACCCTAAACATGCGGGAATATTTTACGCACCCCCATTATTAGAACTCTCCAGTCGGGAGTCCAAGATTTTGCTTCAGTGTAAACTGGAGTACGGAGCCCCAGTCTGGAATCCTCACTACCTGGTAGATGTCACCACCCTAGAGAATGTCCAGAGGCGAGCCACAAAGTGCTTGCCGGGCATGTCGGGTCTACCCTACGAAGACAGACTCAGAGCACTAGACCTCCCAACCCTCCGCTTCAGGAGGCTCAGAGGAGACATGATTGAGATCTACAAAATGTTCAACAGCTACGACCACAACATCGACCGCATCCTCAAGAGACCGGACACCTTCTCACATCACACACGCGGGAATAGCCTGAAGCTATTTTTAGATAGATCAAGAACCAACACCAGAAAAAACTTCTTCAGTGTGAGAGTGGTGGAACCCTGGAATTCACTACCAGACAAAGTTGTGACAGCTGCCAGTATCAACTCGTTCAAAAATAGACTCGATAGATTCTGGGCATCACACCCATGGCGTTGGGATTGGCGGGGCGACGAGCGCGATACCACCCACGCGCGCGTATGCATACGAGAAAACTACGATCTGGATATAGAGGCCATATAGGCCTGCGTCCAGAATCATCTAAGGTAATCTAAGGTAAACAAAGACACGCGGTCGTTTTAATGGTAGTTTTAACATATTGACCAACATCAAGTGGCAACATTCATTTGGTCCCAAATCATGTAAAACTATGTAATACATAGTTTTCACTTCTGACAGCAAAAACTTGCAATAAATACATTGTATTTATTGCAAGTTTTTGCTGTCAGAAGTGACAAAAGTTAGATAATTGTATCACAGATGCTATACTTAGAACCTCAAAGGCCGGTGCCATGTGCACAGTTTGTTGATGTCATGTCACGTCACGTCACGTCACAGTGACGTCATGTCACAGGCGAGATTTCGAAATTCCTGCGAGATCTCCGCGATCTCGTTGTACCGCTCAGGCTCTTAGTGTTTAAAGAGGTTGGAGCGTTTCATGGGCTTTTTCTTCATAATTGTAATGTGATATATGGAAAACAAGGTATAGATGGGAAGGAAATGACATAAGGAAGATGTTTGTGAATTTTAGAGCAAACATTTTCGTTCTGTTTAGAGAAATGTTGAGTAGTGCCAAGTTGACACTACTGCATCCCCGCCTTTTTGAAGGCATTGCTCTCTAATTCTAGTACGACCGTCACCATACTAGAGTTAGACTAGCGTTAACTACTTATTACAGGCATTACTTAAAAATCACCTTGATAAAGGCCAATTGTCTGGCCGAAACGTCGGTAATCACCCAAATAAAAACCATATACTGCAATCCAACTTCCCTTATCTGTACTCGTTCTGGGTCAATCACTCTACTTCGGATATTACTTAAAAATTTCTGTCATGCCATGGCAACGGTTTTATTCATTGATATAGCTTGATATGCTAGTCATTGCTACGCTACTGTACCGAGCATCGCCATCGCCACCGCCAAAGGAATTGAACAATGACACTATTAAAATTATAGGAGTAGGAGTCTGGGTTCGATTAAATTAATTAGTCTAGGGTAGAACTAGTTATGTCTGCAGCGCTGCCATTGCTAGACATTTCTAACATTATCCTTTTCTCACCGCTTGTCAACTTCCGATTGATGAATAATTATATTGGAATAATAGACTGTCAATATCGTAAGATACTCCTGACCCCCCAAAAAGACAAGAGTCAATACACATGCAGCAGAAGGCAGTCATGTCATGATAGTGACCTTGGGCTTGGCAAATGTAAAGTTCAAATGGTTGGTACGATGACTAGGCAAGAGATCCCTTGATGCACAACTAAAAGCCATGAAATCAGAACCGGATGCAATGCACGGACATTTTAAAAACCTATAGTACATTGCTTGAGAAGTCGAATACTTTGACAATATACTTTCTTCGACTCTCATGCATTTGACAAACGTGACCGGCTCCATGGCCAGCCATGTTGCTTGTCAGTCATAAATGTGAAGAAATGACAAGCATTTCCAAGTACATAACATAAAGAAGTGTATAATAAATAGCTAAATATACTTGATGTTATCCGAACTTATTATACTTCCAAAACTAAAGTACACAAGAGAATGCCAAAGCTACAATTTACCTTTACAACAATCCTGTACCTTCGAAGCCGTGTTGACCTAAACGACTGCAATGGCGGACTCCACTCCCAGAATGCCGCCGTCTTCCGGCGACGAAAGCGCCGCCTGGAGGATTATACAGAATCTGTTTTCAGTGAAGAAGGCAATACGATCCGCCCATTGTCTTCTAAATTAACTCAAGACGGTGAGTTTTTATTACTAATCTATCATAGCAATTTCATCTTTAGTTTCTAAACTTCTATTTTGTTGGGTATAAGTATGTGTTGATGGTCTAAACGTCCCTCAGAAAAGCGGCCAAACCTAACACTGAGCGATAATATATTAAGTTCATCATTCCGGCGGCACCGGTCCTTTATAATATATTACGTGATTATATATACTGATAGAGTGGAGCATCTTGAATCCTCGACTCCCTTAGCCTTAGGACATGTTAGGAGCTGTGCCCGGGACATGCGCAGCTCCTGGGTATCATGATGCCATTTTTAATCTCTGATTATCTAATGAATAATGTTAGTAATGTGATAAAAGTAACACTGACACTGTGTCAGTGGCGGATCTAAGACTAAGAGGGCAGGGGTCGGATTGAGATTGAAAGAAAGGTAAAATTGGGGACCAGGAAGAGTGGCTATTGCTAGTGTGGCCGTGGAGGCCTGTTTTTTTCCTTTAGTTGTACCGATAGCCCAAAGATCGATGGGTTTATCTGAAAACATTATGATATGTACATGTTGTTTCTCCTGCCTTTCCCATTCACCAACAACCACGCCAACCCACCTCCCGTCGCATAGAATGACATAGCATCTATGCGACCCAGAAATAAAAAAAAAACATGACCCAGGCGAGGCTAGAACTCCCAACCTTTGGGCACGAGGCGAGTACCATACCACTGTGCCATGTCCCCTTGTGGTGAATGGAGAGCTTAAAGACGTATTACAAAGACAGTCTAGCTGGGATAGCAGAGGAAGGAAAAACGTCCATATCTCCTTTATTCATGCTATGATGACTATATTACTTTAAAACAACGATCTAGCGATATTCAGGGGGCGTTCTGTGGCAACGGAAATGACCAAATATATGAGGTGACTGTAAAAAGGTGATCGTGTGCCGTTTTGAGCATATAACGTTGCTCAGAGGTAGAGAGACTGAGGGTGACACCTACGGGAATTAATGTGTACCTCGCGGCACCGTACGGTGGCCACAAACTAAGTCACCGTGGCGTCCAGAAAGCATACCGCTGGATAGGGTTGTGTTGGGACCTGAGTTTTAGGCTAGTTGCTTGTATAAATAAAGAAAAACAGTTGCCGACGAGGTCCCGTCCACGCACCCTACCACCTCCACCCGACCACCACCCCTAGCGCTGCTCAGTGTGTAGGCACTGAGCAGCGGCCTATTCACAGTGGCGCCAGCGGCGGTATTGGGAGACACCATTTTCGGCGCTTGTTGATATATTTCGCGGCAATGGCCGTCAATTCGAATCTTCCTGACGGGACCTATCGAGCTATACCTGACTCTAGCATTGAATATAGACAATATTGTTCCAGTAATCACTAGCTAATATCGTTGCTTACTAATATACGGTAGTTCTCACACCTGACACAAAGCTGAATGAGGATTTATTTCGTTGGCAGACACAGCAGCAATTCCCTTTTCTTCTACTTTGTTCGTGAAACCGTGATAACGGGTACGACTGTTCCAATTTTAGAGAGGAGCCGGTGGCGGCTTTTTTAAAAAAAGCGGTAGGTCGCGGGAGAGTCAAGATGTATTTTCAAAAACATTTGTCCTCAGAAACTTCGGGCCAATAAATTGTGTGTAAGCAAAGGCAAAACTGCAACAAAAAAGCGGATTTCATTAAAAACCCAAACACATCAAAATAAGATGATAATTCTATCAATTCCTTTTTCATTTTATATGAGCCATATTAATTTATTATACCGGTACGTAAAGGAGGACATATATGATATATAGGCCCTATAGACTATTTTACTCTACTGCGCTCGTTGGTTTGAGCGGTTCATCGAATGTGTCAGAACATTTCGCTTTAAATATACACCCCTGGCCTGGGAATGGTACAGGCTACAACCTATATAGGCATACCTTAGCGAAGTTTGAGGCTACTAAAAAGACCAATAGAGTTCGGAATCATCAAATGAAACACCCACAATTAATTCACCAGAAATAATAACAACTTTATAAACAACTAGTAAGCCCACACCTGGCGTATGCTATTCAAAGCTGGTCACCATCCCTCGAAAATGATACCTCAATGGTAATGGTAACTCATCTTCATGACATAACCTACCATATCAAGATAGACTAGCTAACCCATCTAAACTTCACTACCCTAAAAAGCAGACGATGGAGAGGAGACATGATAGAATCATACCATACATAGTCACACCCTACTACTTAGAGTACGTATTACCCTAAGGTCACGCATTTATCACAATACAAGAGGACACCCACACAAACGTTTAAACATTAGAACCAGACTGGATACAACACCAAACATTTTAAACAGAAACTGGACCTGGCGTAACTCAGAGCGGGACCCTCCACAGACTCCTTGTAGGGCAGATCAACTTGGACTGCCCACTGTGAATATGTAAATCTGAAACACCTATGATTGACTAATGTATCATATCTTTCTGCATTTATCTAGGATCATGGCGACCGGTAGTGATGTGCGTGAGATTCTAGAAATTGAGGACAAGAAAGAGGATGAATTCATTACCAAAGATGCCCTATTCAATAACAAAAATGTAAGAATGAAAAATAAAGCCTGATTTTACATATTTTTAGTCTGGTGAATTTGATTTAAAACATTCAAATGAACTTCTGAGCGAATTCAGGTCTTCCAGTACGTGCCTGAGTGAATAATGTAGTTGTACCGTAATGTATATGAAATTATTGCAGGGAGGTACAGCATCCTGGTTTATAAAGTGATATGCATATTGTAGTGTATTCATCTTTTTAGAAAAAAGTTCCGAAGAAAAATGACTTATCATTCAAAAGACCGGAGGGGATGCACCGAGAGCTCTGGGGTTTGCTCTGGACTGACAATAAGTAAGTATATGTGAATTTCTGTGTTTGTATACCATTTTATGCGTTTTCCTCATACTAGTATTATGTATGCACAAGAAGTGGCGTGTACACTTTATGGTGGCCCTGGAAATATTCTTCAGTCTACTTCAGTCACACAGGGCTGTTGTGCCTGATGTTGGGGCTGAATGGTACCGTATGATAATAGTGAAACGATTCAGGTTCATTGCATTCATCTGTTTTCACTCTTTTTTTTCTCTTGTTATTGCACATGTATCTCACCCATGGAAATTCACAACTCTTGCCTTAAATAAGGGAGCTATATACTTAGAGCATTCTTAGTATATACTTCCCTGCTTGAATCCATGATCGTGCCCAGGGAGGTACCGGGTATGAAGAGTGCATAGACACGAGCTACTGACCTAAGCTTTCACAACAGACTCAAGCTTTTTGCCTGATTGGTGGCATTGAAGTTGTACAATATAGTGCAGGCACCTTAGCATGGAACCCGGAAGAAAATAATATGAAGCTATTTTTTTATTATATGGTACAGGACACAGGGTGGGGGGGGGGGGCAATCCCTGAAAAGTCCACACCTGGGGACCGTGTGCTTTTTGAGATATTGACGTTTTTGTGTCATTTTCCACAAAAACTACCCCATTGATCTCTATGGGAAAAAGCCCCCAGCTCAGGCCATTATTACCAACCTTAAGACTATTTAGCATTGTTTGTGCAGGGAATATAAGATATACTGTACAGGTTGGGGTACCATTGCATAGTTTGGAGGTCATTCTAGATCTTTTGAAGGTCAAAATTAGATATGACTATTGCCAGGGATCAGGATGTCATATGTCTTGGCTGCCGTCATCAGTAGATCCAAGTCTAATACCAGTTTTTCTAGGTTTGACGGTCTAATGAATTAGTCGTTAATGGGGGATAATATGTTATACCTCGTTGTGTCATACCAATAATTTTCTATTTACATAGCTAGCTCCTTCCCCTATCATGTAAAATATCCTTGCGACATTCCTCCCTCTAACAATTCCTCCATAATTATATTGCCTCTTTTCAGGGGTCACTCTGTAAGGGAGCTTGTTGCAAGGAACGTGATTTTCCTTAAGATCAATGGGCACTTCACAATCGGCCTTCTTGCCAATCATTTTGTCGTTTCAGGTATCATACAACTTGCACAATCATTATGGCTCAGGTTTCTCATCGTCTCAATATATTTCCCACTTCTCTACCCCCAGTCCTATTTCCCTATCCACCCTTTAATGCGTATCAAGCTCAGTCGCAATATACACCATATCCTTACGACATTGAACATTATTGGTATGACACAACAAGGTATAACAGAATCTCTAGATTAATGTATAATACCATCCACTGAAATCATTCATGCTGTATAATATAATATTGTAGGGAATGCTGTTGCAAAGTATAGGTCCTTTATATATGTCCTTTTAATTTTTCTCACTTTTGGGATTTGGTATGTACTATCAAAGATTTTCCTGAAGTTAGATTCCTGAGGTTAATTCCCTTCTATCAATGTTCTCCTCATAATTACTTACCTTGAAGGCGTATTCTAATAGATGTGCATTTCTTTTCTTTTGGAGCAAAGGTATTTGTAGCTCTCTATATAACTGTTTAACATTAATTCTTTTATTGAGACCCTCAGATATTCTCAGCACAGTGTTAGGACCTGTAATTGATCTAGAATGTACTTTGGGGCAGCATCATATAATGTGTTCCCATACTCTATAACTGGGCATATGGCCACGTTATACAACATTCTGATGGTATTAGGTGTTGCCATTCTCCTCAGTTTGGATAAAAACTAAATTTAATTTTTTTACCTTTGCTATTTTCTCTTGTAGATGGTATGTGAAAGTCAGGTCTTTCTCTATTATGACTTCTAGATAAGTATAATTATCAGTTCTTTCAATCTCCTTGTCCTAATGTATAGTTTGGTAGGTAGCATTTTATCGTTTTTTTCTGGATGTTGTCAGTCATAACCTTACTTTTACTAACATTCATAGAGATTTTGTTGGTTCTATATCAGATATCAATATTTGTTAGATCATGTTATTGTTACAGATTGTTTTTGCTATATTTCTGTTGTAATGTTATGTAGATATTACCGCGTCATCAGCAAACAGCTGGGTGCTACACTTCTGGATGTCTTTATAAATATTATTTATGTATGTTAGAAATAGCAACTGTCCCAGAGAGGTTCCCTGAGATACCCCACACGTGACCATCCTCTTCTTGGAGAAGTACCCATTTGCAACAACTCTCTCTTTTCTAAATAATTTTGAACCAGTCCAGTGCATTGTTTTCTATGCCTAGTGTAGCAATTTTCTTTAATAAAATACAATAGAGTGAATTACAGTATCAAAAGTTTTTTTTGAAATCTAAGTATGCCATATATGGTATTTCTTTTTCATTCGTAGTCTTGTAAATGTTGGTCATTAGTAAGTGGTGTAAGTCTAAACCCAAATAGATTTTTGTATAATAAGTGTTGGTTTTCTATATATTCAGAAATTTAATTTCGTATTACTGTTTCAAGAATTTTTACAGGGAATTTGAGTTCACTGATAATGATTGGTCTATAACTATTAGTCTCTAATTGTTTTGCTCTACCTTTATATACTGGTGTTACTGTAGCCTCTTTAAAATGTTGAGGGAATTTTCCTGAGTTAATTGAAACGTTCTAGACCTGTGAAAGGGTAGTATAATGTCATGAAGCATGGTTATAATAATTTTATTTAGTGGGCAAGTGTGTCATTGCAGATGCTTTTTTTGTTAACGTACACACAAAAATAACTATTATGCCAAAAACATATCTCATCTAGCAACAAAGTACTGATCAACAAATCGAACCAACCAATAATCCCGGGAAAACCGTATATACGATTCCTTTTTACACCATACCCTTGCCAGGACATAATCTGTGAACAATTCAAAATTATTAGTAAGGCATGATTTTATTTTTATTTAGTTTAAGGTGTCATATATTTCTCGTTGTATGAGGCATATGTTAGATGCTGCGTCTTTGACATGTATTTCTTGTCCATTCCAAAACTAAGAAACCAACTTCACAAACTTCTGTTCTTTCTGACAGGGACCAGCCACCACTTATGCCAGCAGACACATCCGGTGGTTACAAACAAACGAAAGCTAAGATAGGCCGGAGTAAAGTCCGACCTTGGAAGTGGATGCCTTTTACAAACCCTGCGCGCAAAGTGATTATTAATATATATTATGTATTAAACGCTCACTTTGAAGAAACATTCACTCATTCACTCATTCAGCTGGAAATTTCAACATTGATTATGTCTCTCTAATGAGCTAAAATAAAATATTATTTCCCGTCCATGCAACTTTCTCGAACTTACTTTGTTTACTATTTCTCCACAGGATGGCGCCATATTCTGCCATTGGCGACGTGTGGCCGATGAAGGGAAGGATTATCCATTCGCCAGGTTCAACAAGGTAAGTTGTTGAGAGGGGACCTTGGCTGAACTAAGAATTAAGATTAATATATCATGTTCTATCCGTAATATGTTAATTTTTCTCCATTTTCTGGAGTGAAATACACTTCTCGTGTGTACGATTTTTAAAGTAAATATGGCATAACTTAAAGCTGTATTATATACATCCATGAGTATTCTGACTAATGACGAATCCTGTCTAATTCTTCAGAGTACAACAAATTTAACTGCGAGAACATTGTCCCAATATCTCATGGCATTCCTGTACGTGTTCTTTTCCCTCTCTTAGACTGTCGATGTACCCGTCTATTCTGATATGGAATACCAACAGCATCTATCCGATGACAATTTCTCAAGGTCAGAAACTGATCACCTCTTTGAACTCTGTAAGCGATTCGACCTTCGCTTTGTTGTGATCAACGATCGATGGGACAGGGAAAAGTTTCCCAACCGAAGTATTGAGGACCTCAAAGAACGATACTACAACATCTGTAACATACTCACAAAGGTATGGTCATATTATTACCTGCGAATCGCTATTCCTCTTTGATAGTCATGTTCGTGCATTGGTCGTTAGTCTAAATACTAGTACCCCCTGTGGTGCGCAGTCTTCTGTTGGTAGATACAACTGATGACGCTCATTGCTAAACAGGTAGATCAATTCCTGAGTCCGAGGCCATGTCAAGTGAAAGGAATATACCATGGTGTGATAACTCAGATACAAGATTTTAACAAATCAACTGACTTGTTTTGAGATAGTATTTTCTTCTTAAGGTTTGCATTATTCTGCCATTATCCCTTTATGTGTCATGTGTACGTATGATCTGTACCCGAATTGCACATATCATGGAGAGCAATGATATGTTTGTTTACAGTATCACGTATAGTAAATTGCTGAAAATATCAAAATAAGAATTTCATCCTTACCGCTTCAATGTTCAATTGTTGTCACGAAATGTAATTATGAGTAGTTTGTAACGATTTCTTTGCAAGAGAAAACTCCCCAATCACATGTATTTCTGGAGAACCAACCTAGTTCAAACAGTGGTGTATCTGTTTCTATTTAGGTGCGGGCTCCACAAGGAACAGAACCCAAAATTCGTGTCTTCGATGCCGATCACGAGAGACGAAGAAAGGAACAACTGGATAAGTTGTTTACTCGTACTACAGAACAGGTAAGGAAACCATTAATAGGGAATACAATACATTATTTTCCTCTAACTAGAGGTATTCAATCCTTATCTATTCAGTTCTTTTATATGTGTGTTACAGACTATCACTATCTGTTATCCTGAATATCTATTCTGTAATCGGGAGGACATACGATTGTAATGCATTTTATTCTTGCAGGTCGAAGAAGAGCAGTATTTGGTAGCTGAATTGAAGAAAATCGAACTTAGAAAGAAAGAACGTGAAAAGAAGACACAGGATCTTCAAAAACTTATCACTGCGGCAGATACGAACATCGAAGCGCGGCGGTCGGACAGAAAAGCAACGAAGAAAAAGATTATGGCCACACAAAAAGCTTCACTTGGTGGGGCGGTATGTGTGATTTCTGGGAATAATATTTTGTACATAATATATTCATTTCCAACCCATCCAAAAGTCAATAAATAGAATATTATAGGATTTGGGGATTTTGTGTAAAACCAAATTATCAATTTCGTTGTCGGATTTAGTTGGGAATGCAACTTATAGTCTCTATTCACATATACATTCTTATAGAAAAGGACCGCGATGATGTTGTCAGTCGCTCTGATCTGATAAGCAGATAACTTGCAATGAAACTATGGCTTCTTTTACTTTCTTTAGACCACTCCAGACACAACAGGCATCAAGTTTCCAGACTTCAAGCAATCTGGTGTATCTATTAGGAGTCAACGGGTACGTACATCCCAAAAGGGTCTATTCTTTCCAGTTTGTTTTAAGAAATTGTTTTATCTTGTCTTACTGATTGTAATTTATGTTGGTGGAACAGCATCTGAAATAATGCGTGGCTTTTAGATCATAATTAGAATTTTAATGTGACTTTGCAGATTAAGTTACCGGCTTCTGTGGGTCAAAAGAAAATCAAGGCGATCGAGACCGTCTTGGAGGAACTGGGCATAGGTAAGCCTTTCAATATTGCTTTATTTTATAATGATTCACGTATCCGTGTTCTGTGCATAACAAATTTGGATATTTCAAATTCTCCGATTCATATAATGAGTTGTTTCTTTTATCATGAATGAAGACAAGTAGGGTTGGTCTTTTTCAACGAGGTTTAGAATTGATGGTGTTCTTTTACTTACGTCTCCAGGGTCCAGTTAGCAAACTGTCAGGGTTACATAGGACAGGTATCACTAGGGGTTGGTAAATGTGATGGAATGGTTACGATGAAGTGCGCGTAGTTCTTTAATTTAATCCTGATACAAAGTTTTGTGTTTCCTTTTTCAGAAGTGAACCCAATGCCATTTGAAGACATGGTCATGCCATTCAACGAACTTCGTCAGGACATAGTTCTTCTTTATGAGTTAAAGTTAGCCCTTGCTAATTGTGAGTACGAGCTACAAACACTCAGGCATCGCTTCGAAACGCTTGCGCCTGGCAAGGTAATTGCACTTACCCTATTTCTAATGCGGATAACACTTAAAGAAACTTATTTCAAAGATCCAGAAAAAATATTTTAGATTATCATTATGGATATCTTTTGCTAAATATGTGATCTTATTAATTGATTTTCTTTATTAATCTTTGTTGTTAGTAACTTGGGATAGTCTTTGATTTGTATTGTTTACTAACTAAAAACTTTAAAGGAGTTATCATATTAGAGTCACTAATGGCTCCACTGGAGGGATCACAGCTTGATTGATTGATTGTATTCTTTATTTTGTTTCCAAAATCGGTTGTCCATTTCTGATTATCCAGTCATAACCTGACCGATGTGCTCATTGAAATACTATAGGCTGTGGGACTTGGGGCTAGTGTGCCTCCCTTGATTTGAAAATTCTGTGCTCAACCATGCTTTATTAGTTTTACATGGTCATTAGTGCAACGAATTATTGGTCTCGGCAAGGGCTGGTATTTATTTATGGAGTTCTTACAGGGCCTTGAAATCCTTGGATTTTATTTCAAATGTTCAAGTCCTTTCGCACAAAGGCCTTGAAAAGCTATGGAAACTGTGCACAAGCATACATTTCGAAACTGGCTATTTACAGAAGCTATTCCAGTAAGAAAATCCGGAAGAAATAAAATATGACAAGATATCAAAATAATTGATGTCTTGTGTTTCTTGTGTCTTTGGAAAAAAATGCACCCACTGTCTTGGATGTCCTTGAGAAGTCCTTGATTGTTATAATCACAGAAATGATTTACCTTTTATTCCTATACCTTTGTTTTTCAAAGATGCCGGACATAGGTCAAGTGTTGCCTGCCACATCGACGTCCAGTGCGAGCGCCAGTGTTGATGTGACCAGTACGCTCTCGTCTTCACTTACACTTACTTCACAGCCATCCACGTCATCACAATCATTATCCTTAGGCGATTCACTGAACCCTGATTCCCCTGCCATAAAAACTGAGCCTATTGATATACTTGGCAGTCCTGGTACTCCAAACGTTAGTATGATCGGTCCTGACCGCCCTCATTTTATTAAAACACATTATTCCTTATCCCGAAATATATTTATTATACTTCCCTTGTATTGCTATATTTTGTTTGATCGTATGTAGACAACGGTTTGTGATATGATAGACTATTATGTGGACACTAAATATATTCAAAATATGTGAGTAATGTCTGAATTTATAACTTTAATTCTTTTTCAATCGGAATCCATTGTAAGCGTAACTTTGGGACAGTGGGAAAATGCACGAAAACAAACAAGTAATTGGTTATGCGTATTTTGATAAAATTGTAAATGAATGGGTAATACAAACGGGAGGGCTTAGAACACATTAAATGTTGATATTGAATTGACTATATACAAATTTCTATATCATTTTATTTTTATTTTTTTCAGCGGAAGCGAAAAGCTGCTTTGGAACAAGGGAACATATTGAAGAAAATCAAGCAGAAGTTTTAGCGACTTCTGTGTCACCCTATTATTCATCGTATGAGTGTATATATAATATAAATATAATGTTGTATCTTGTCTTACTTTCGAGTATGTCCTCATTGTAATGTATTTTATTACCTGTAGAAATTGCATATTATCTGAATATATAAATAACTAATAAAGCATGCATGACGTCGAGTCGGCATATAAACCTACTCATGTATACTAACTTCGTGTTCTGTGACTTTTTACGGACACATTATTTATTGTCCAAGGCATAGACATAGAGATTGCCACTTCTCCCTGAGGTATAACGTACAAGAAGACCGGTCTAGGCTCAGATTTGAGTCCCTCCAAACTGAGGGAAAGCCTCTCTCAAAACCGCAAAATACCATAATTCCATTGGGAATACTCCAGGGTCGGGAAGCCATTAGCGCAGTAGGGGTCCAATCACTGACATACTATTTTTATCTGATCTGTTAGGAATGTTGGCATTCGTACATGTTCGAATGACATTTGTAGATCAAGTTAGTCGATTACCAGCATTTCTTAAAGAGCTGAATTTCACAATTGTAGATTCAGAGTATGGGAATGAGATCAGATTTGATTAATCAGGTCGTCCATTCCATATTTTCCCTCAGCCACCACGTGGGTGTCATGCAATCAATAGGCTTTTTCTAATGATTTTCGCTTTTAATTTATTTTATTCGGGTCAATATTTTGACTATTGGTACATCATCCTAACTATATGGAAGAATTTCATAAAATATTTTGATAGGCATAATTATTGGAAACAATACTTAAAACAGTGTCTCCGCGAGGCGTGGAAAAGCCTTGAATTTGGAAAATAAATTCAAAGCCTAGAAAATGGGCATTTTGGTCGAAGGGCCTGGAAAATCATGAGATAGTGTAACTAAATTAGGCCTACATACAAAAAGTTATATTTCATGTTAAAACTACTGTATTCTGATAAGTGTCAGTTTATCATTAGCCTACATCTAGGGTCAAAAGGTCAAGTGTAATATTTAAAAATCGAGATAAACCCTTTAAAAACAGAATCGCGATAAGGGCTGATTTACATTTGTGGTGTGGGTATTAATGGGACGTTGAATTCTAAGCCGGTAACGTTACCGTAAGTTTCCCTATGGCAGATTTCATAATAGCCTACACTTGTCAGCTTTAGCGGTTTGCGGAATTCTTCCTGCCATGTCTGTTCATTGTATAGGCCTATATGTAAATTCTTACCTTGGGCTATAGACCCGGGCTGAACACTCATATTGGGGAAGAGCAGTTGGTTCCCTAGGTTTGATATAAACCTTCCTGGTTTAATCAACGGAACCTTTGTTCCCACGTAAATAGTTTAATAAATGTGACTGGAAAATAGTGAATAGAACTCGGCGTGGGTAGGCCTAATGCTGATGTCACTTTAGGATTTCACCATCAAAATATTTCCTAGTCATAACGCTACAAAATGATATAAAAGCGTGGATGAAAGTGCATAGGCATTAATCTTCAGGCTCAGCTGTAACGTGGTTAGCCTGTAGGCTACTTCTCGCTAAATATTCGACTAGGCCTACATGTATAGGCCACCCATGGGTAAATTCCATTTGAATGTATTCTCTGTATCTAAAAGTTACGATACTAAAGGGAGAGTTTTGACCTGCTTTCAATATCTAAACAGGAACTAGTCAAATATTCCCTCGTCTCTTAGTCTTAGGTAAGGAGGCTGTAGTGTAAGACTGAAACCTACACCTAAACAGCATGAAACAGCAGACGCCCCCACGGTAGTCCTTGTACTCTGATTGGCCAGAGAGGGAACGAACGATATGAGCTGAGTGAGACTGGATTACTCATAGGCGTCATCCATTCCGTATTTTCCCTCAACCACCACGTGGGTGTCATGCATTGTAAACAATACGCGAGTGGTTCATTGCCCTCCAATGAGTAATACACATGGCTAGCATACAGAGCAGCATGTGGAGCTAATATAGCGGCATTGGACTCAGGGGGCGCGAGGCAGTGCACAATCGCTAGTGCTCTCATGCAATAAATTCCCAATAATTGTTTGCTGTTCACGAAGTCTTTCATAGATTGGAGTATAATACATGATAATTATAGGCATATACTATGTTGAGAGTGATAAAATTGACTGAATTGTAGAAGTGAAAATAACAACTTTAGTGTTTACAAACCTAAACTTGTATCGTTACATCTCACGAAGAAAACATTATGGATACCGCTAGTATTTGCAAACAACAACAAATTTTCCAACATGTATTCTTTGAGCAGTTTCACGACCTGTCACCTCCCTCTCCTCTAACTCATTGTCATCATCTATCTCTCCATCAGGGGGTGCCAAATCCCTCAGAAATGTCGGCCAACCAGAATTTCAAAAGTGATTCTCAGCGACAAAATATGTTTGCCCAGGACCTTCTTGGTTAAAGGCAAACGCTACTATTCACTGCCACGCCCCCTCTTCCATATACCTGGCATTTTACGTACTATTCCTTTAGCATTGCAGTCTATGAGGAAACGGCCCATTTTTTCACGTTTTATAGAATAAAACAAACAATTAATGGCTACTCCTACTGTCCCAAAATTTTCTTTACATATAGTGCAGGTTATATACTACATAATTATAAAAAGGGAAAAAAATACATGTCATCACTTTAATTTTTTTTATAGCTGTCTGAAATAGACATGTTTGGAAACCACAGCTAGCCGTGGACACCCTCAGTTGTACCCATTTATAATTAGTATGCAAATCTATTGGGAAATGCTGCATTTTTCTTTCAGGGTTTTGGGACTAAAACAAAAATGAAAACTCCTAATGTCCCAAAATATTCTACACATATAGTGCAGGTAATATTCTACACATATATAGCGAAAAAGATGTATGTGTTGAAAAAATAGTTGTAGCTGCTTAAAATAGACATGTTTAGGAAATATAGAACACTTTGAAAGCAGCAGATTTTTGGGTTGTCAGCCATGTTTCAAAGCAGCCATAATTCAGAAACTAGCACAGTGACCCATAAATTTGTTTTCAGTTTTATGAACACACATATACTTCAAGAATCATATACTAAAGAATCAGAAAAATGACATTTATTTTCGATGGGAGAAAAATAAAATTGTTTTTACTAAATTAGTGGGGTTTTTTTAGAGTTTTTAATTTAAAATTTGCATCACATATTTGTTGTTTTCAGAATAAAAATAACCATGTACTCTATAAAAAAAAAAGAGGCATATAATTATTGGCCAAATAATACTCTCTCCAAAACTGTTAACTTTACTTAAATTGAGTGAATATAGATAGCAAATATGAATTATGAAGTCGAGGTATTCCAAAATGAGCCCCCCTTTTGGTCCTCATTGTTTTGAGATACAAAATATTGAACCACTGTAATTCAAAAATGAGTACGGTGACCCATTTATTTATTTCCATCTTTATGACCAGAAACACTTCAAGAATCAAATAACAAAGTTTCAGAAAAATGTCATTTATTTTCATTTTCCACTAGGCTAGATAGTAGCCTAGCGCTTGCCTTTAAAATCTAGAGACAAATTAATTTGAAATTAAAGAAATGTAGTGATCTTACATTGACCGCTCTGAACTATCAAAATTAACGAAGACATTACCGGCACCGTACTGAAAATATATCCAACTAATTAAAACAGGAAGTTACGTTTCACCTTTAATGACATAGTCATAGAGCTACATAGACTGTACATTTGATGTGTATATTGCCTCATATATCACCCCACCAACGTCCCAAATCTTAGCTTCGAACTCACAAAATCAATGTAGATATTAACTGTTTACTACACCCACCATCATTGAAAAGATATCCAAGATATTTTTTCCCCGATCTGATTGACTAGCATAGGCTAGGCCTACTATATATATACGGTATAACAATGTCAATGATTTATTAGCACAGAGCCTCAGAGGCCTAGGTCAGACAGGCGCTCATATATTGTTATTCCATTCTAGGTCTTTTCCGAATCGACCGTTATGTGTGTATCTGCCGTGTACTTATAAATACTATGATATTATTTTTTGTTCGGTCAGATTGATAGGCCCTATAATTAAGCTTGGGCAGTTTTAAATGGCGTGTGACTACAGTACGATTACTAGTTAGTACGGTACCGACGCCGTACAAACAGTCGACCACACTGTAGACTTCCTGATAAGATTGCGGTAAACCGCTATTATATCCTTTGACAGCATTTATTGTCCCAGTACAAAAGGAAGTTGTTATAGGTACCTCCCGATTCTTAGTACAGCAATCATAAACAATTCCTATAAATATGAAAAAACAATTGTTCTGTATTGATTGACATTTTCCCTGGGCCTGTATCGCGTCGTCTGCTATGACCACGTGACCATAGCTATCCGAATTAAAAGGTGGAATTACTACCCGGGCAGCAAACGGAACGGCAAGTAAGGTCGAGTGGAACTCGGCGCACCATACCGTCAGGGAGTAGGGAACCCAACATTCCTGTCTTCTACGGTGTTATCTCCTATCACCCAACCAAACTCCGCCAGTTCTTACCTTAGAGGTCAAGGAAATCACCAGGTTGGTGCATTTTCGGTTATCTTTCGTGATTATTTTATTCTTAAGATGCTAGTTGCGTGGCGACGTAGGAGCTAGGGGTCTGGGGTGGCTGCTGAAGGTTCGGCCGGCGTGACATGCCTGCAATAAGCTTTGCCTCTACACACCCCTGTCTACATACCCCCATCTCACCTCACATGTTGTCCATAGTGATATAGTCTAGACGATGTTTGAGAGCAACGCTTATGCCATGGCTTCTTTTTATGACACCATCCCATCCAAGACTCAACGGCGATTCCGACTGTCAGCCAAGAGCTGCTGCACAGACTACATGCAGTCTACACATACCTACAGCTCTTGGATATATTTTAGACAGACTAACGTTAGTTAGCTTTATAATTATATTCTACAAATGGAGCAGGAGAGATGGGAATCGGGATACTCGAAGTGGTGAAAACCCCGCACTGCATCTAGGAGATAAACATGTGTATTCAATGACAATGTGTATTTAGCTGGAATATTATACATATGTCTGGTCATAAACCATGCTATAGTCTGATTTTGATAATAGACACACCCTTTCCCTTGATGCGGCACATGACATGTCAATTTATTGAGTGAACATTGGTTAAAACCTTTTTGGTGCGTAACGGTAATACAGAATTCATTGTATGGAACCATGCAAACCCTTCATCAAGTTCATGTAAATCTCGTTTGGATTTAAGCAGTGAATTAATAAGAAAAATATATATATTTTAAGTTAACATGTCAGAGCCAGAGGGTGAATAATTGAACTAGCTAGGGCCTATTAAACAATATTTGGACTCGGACTTGTAGGCTTACGTTGATACGGTATACTGGCCTTGCAATGCTATGCCTATGGTTTGAGGCTCGTTCTCCCTGCATTGCCATGCCACCGTCACGGATGGCCCTCCCCTTTTCCCCCGGGTCTCCCTACACATGCCCATAGCCACTGGAGTTTACTCAAACTTGCCCCGGTATGTGATTGTGTGTATGACCGGACCATGTGTCATTTTACCGCTGGACAAGTAGGCCTAGCTAGGCCTATAGTAGTTGATACACGAAGTGTGCAATGCTGCTGGTCCTTGTGGGCCTATTGTATATACGGTAGATATGCCCTTGAACAATTGCTTGAGGTTAAGAAAGAGTGAAAACGTACATTGGGCTTTTTTTATCGGGGAATGGAGGAGTTCCACCCTATTTCTTTTTTTCGCATAGGTAGGCTATTTAAATGCCACAGGAACTGTAACGCCTTTGAGTAAGAGCTTACGATAGGTAGGCCTACACATAGTTATATAGGCTCTAGGCCACTTGGTCTTTGGTCTTGGACATATATACATGTGACACGCATGGAAGGAGATATAAATCCAATTCTAGGGTTGTTTCTATCTGCCTATTCATCTATAAGAGTAAGAAATGATAAGATTCAAACATGAGCAAGGAGGCTATATCAAATAGTCTCTCTTACTCCTATATATATGCTACAAACACAGCCTTGAGTTACCATTGATCGCCGGCCCCACCCTTCCGCCATGTGGGAGGCTGATAGACAAAATATTCGTCCCCTGACTGAGAGTTCAGAGACCTGAGGCCAGACTATGAGACTGATAACTCATTAGCAATAATATGCTGCCAATACCCAGGAATCCATGACATGTATAAGAGATGATGTAGACTATGTCTAGTTCACCCATGACATGGGATTTGCCTCTGAACACTTGGTCTTTTTCAGCTGTATGAGTAGGCTAACAGCAGCAGTGGTCGGATGGGAATGTTATGTGGGTGTATTATGATGACTTGAATGATCTATCAGCCGCATCTCCAAATTGTGTTTTAAAGCGATGGAGTCAGTTCCCAAATATGCTGTAGTATGTTATATTTACTTTAAAAGTATTGTTCTAGACCGCATGGCAAACACACCGACCAATTAGTTCTATATAATTCATATAATTTAGTTCATGAAAATAAAATTCAGAAGATCACAAATTTTAACATGGACGTCAGTTTATATATAATATAGTCTTGCTCAGTTACCTAAATACTTATCAATTTTCTGTATGAAATTCATTTTACCTGTCTGATATTGAAGCAGTAGCTGGGTGGGTGGGTCTTGCTTATTAAAGATACACAAATTACATAGGTGGGGCCGTGGAGAAGGGAGGGAGGGAGGGTGCTACTACAATACATTGCTAGTTTGGCCCACATTCAGCTCGCTGCAGAATCCCTATTAATCAGTATTGGATCCCTATTCTTAGATCCCGCACCTGGTGCGCCGGATCCTACAGCGCCGAGTTCAATCTGACCACCTATTAAAGAATTATTGAACTAGCCTGTCATTAAAAGCTCTTTACTGATCTTTAAGAATACTAGCTAATACTGAAGATGCTATTGAGAAGTCTTTATTTCATTCATGTGAATTGACCATTGAGTGCTAATTAGGCGTACTTTGTACTTAAGTTGTACCATTCGCTGGAGAGTTGAGAGTCCCTTCAAACAGACGGAAAGTCTCTCGCTCCAAACCGCAAAATTCCACTGTAATCCACTAGCGCATTATGGGTTCCATTAGCGCATTATGAGCAATTACTGACACACCATTCTTATCTGATCTGAGAGGCTTTATGTGGTTGATGGATTGTGACTTATTGATCTATAATAATTGATGCCACCTTAGAATAACATTACCCTTCAGATCAACGAGATGTAACCCAAGTCCTTGGAGAGTTTGAAGTTTGGGTACTGACATTTTATCACTGGGATTTATTTACTCATATCTTCTAAGCTCATATAGAGAATACAGATACGTATCTATGAATGGCTCTTACGATATACTTGTATCCATAATGTTGAGCGAGTTAAGTAGTTACACTTCATCCAGATGCTTTATCAAGCCATCTGAAACGATGTACACTTTGGACTTTTCTAAGTAGTTGATAAACTTCCATCTGGAATTTCTTTTCGAATTTTCAAACATCCATACTTTGACAGATCTATATGCGATATACCGACGTGTCAAACTACGTTTTAACATTTTTTTAAAGTATATTATAGTTTAAGTATAGATGTCTACTCATTGAAAACACCTCACTTTGGATTTGATTCAGCATTCTATTGGCGATTTTTTAACCAGACTCTTTCTAATATTAAAAATCCTTTATAAATTTCGTTTTAAATACAAATTAATTATAAGGGATTAGTGTCCAGTATGGCGGAGCTGTGAGGACATGGTCTTCGATTGAGTATTCAAGAACATTTACTTATTTACTTGGAACGAGGTCGTGTGTACTCATCGACTCCATACGCCCACATGGGGTCGTAATATAATTTATAATAAGTACAGCATGTGCAAGGTTACACAATTTTGTTGTGACGGAAAACAAGCCTCGTATGCGGCTATGCCAAAAGAACATTGACTCGGGCTACAACCTAAATTTATTTACGGCTACGTATCCTTCCTCTTGGTGGTTTATATATGTGTGTCAATGAACCCTACCAATGGTATCCAAGATACTACCTTACTTCGTGGAAAACTGTTTTGTATACTACTTGTTTCTGTTTTGTTGCACTGTCGGTAGTCGAGGGCAAAGTACATAAAGTCCTTAGAATGTGTCTGTTTAATTGTATCCTAATATCATTAAATATGTGAATAATTGTTTAATTGTATCCTAATAATATGTGAATAATAAAGAACCTGTTGATGATGTATTTTCTATTGGATGATCTCGCGTCGTAGATGACGTTTGCAGATGGCATATCTTTTCTTGACAAACTCATGATGAGAATGACGCAGGGTACACTTATCAAAATCTCATTTTAGGCCCAGTCTACTAGTATTGGCAATTCCCTATGATCTCCCATGTGTGTTGTCGGATGTGTCCATCTATATATGTGAATCTTGAATTACTAATCTATGTAGTCGAATGATATATGGGTTTTTTATTCATTTTATATCGTTATTGATGCCAATCTCCTGCTTAGATTAAGCAAATACACTATTTGATTGGGTGTTGCCTATCCCACTACCGATCACTGATATACTTGGCTCTCACTAAATCTTCGACGGAAGTTCCTATTACCGTAATACGTATATCATTATTATGTTCTACATGAGGATTTATTTGATCCGGGGAAAAATCATTTCCAGGTTTATTATGACTAGTTTGACCTAGGAAACTCTGATATATTGATAATATACAGTCAGATGTTACCCAAATATACACGTTTTACGTTGTGTTCTTTAAAGTGAAATCGTTACAGATAGATTCACACAGTTTCACTGTATTGTGTTTAACACTTTCTTACCCAGACCCAGAGAAAAAACTCTGTTTTAAGATTCTTGTTGTAAAGTTTTATCATTATCCGCAATTCTATAATTTACCATTCACGATTGTGCTCCGTGACCCTACCTTTTCCCCTCAATCAGGAGCAACATGTCGGGCATACTGAATGGATGGATCAAATACTCATATTCCGTTCTGACTCTTCCAATAGCTCTCACCATCGACTGGGTAGTATAGAGAAGACAATGCTCTTTAGACCAGGGAAACATGACCTATATGAACCTAGTAAATACTTGATGCAAGTCAGTCGGAGTCTTTGTCTCTAGCACGCCATACACCTCATGCCCTGCCTGCAATTGCTCTCTCGAGTTTCCCGAGGCGCTCCAAACATTTCCTTCCCATCAGGAGCAAAAACCGCTGTTAATAATTGCCATTGAATTATAGTCTGTCTTGTCGATGGTTTTTGGTCCTGCCGGGTATAAATAGGTAAAGGATTAGGAGGCCTTAGTTGGCAAGAGTTATATATGTTTTTTGGGACTCACTGGACTGACATTTTATTTAGGGTAGAAATTGTTAAAGTGTTTTTTTGCTGTGTATTAAATTTATATAAAATGGTAGAGGATTAAGAGCTATAGTTAGTGAAGACTATGCTATATTGGTTTTGATGATATGATAGAAATTATTATGCTTTGGGTTTTTTGGTACTGATGATTCATAACGGATCGCCATATTTTGGTGTCCTTGTCCTTTTGGGTAAGACAGTCCTATGCGTCTATGTGATGAGTTGCCTTGGTTTGAATTGTATTTAAATAGGCTGTCCGGCGGTTGCTGAGATAGGGAGACCTTTAGTTGAACCGCCGCATGTTAAATCAAATTGCTGCCCTTGTCTAACAGTTTCCTAGCTCAATAATACGGCCGTGCATAGATTTGAAACTAGATACATGTACTGACACTGTATTGTCCGACGCCAGGCGTACCCGAATGTACGCATATGATATATGGGTTAGTTGTTGATCTTCCCTCCATTTGTTCATGCTATTGGCTGGGGGTTGTGTAAGGACAGCCCGAAACCCTCACCTGTTTATGGGAGGTTCAATACAGGATGGAGTTACTGGTAATAGTGCAGCCTTCTTGACAATGATCCGTCCACGATTGGTATTTATGATCTGGGGGATTGTTGTAAACTTCTTCATTTCATGGAGCCTTCTGGCTGCCGTTCAGAATATAATATCATATATAGGAACTGGTGAAGGTTACGTGTACAGTAAAGATGTTGCTGGGGCAAGGAAACAATTTCCTTTTCGGAAATAAAGAATCTTGGAATAAATTGGAGAGTTATTGAGAAAATTGATTTTCTCTTGTAAATTGCACGAAATTTCAGACTGATTTTGTAACATCATGTGATGGTAAAACCAACAGCAAAATTTAAACTGCTAACTGATAGAACAATCCATTTCATTTAGCGTATTGCATAGAATGAAGAATGTTGATTATATTTTATATATCAGTGGTAACTTGAAAAGTTATCTTTTCCATATTATTATTACATGAGACTGCAGGTGTTATGCTTAGCATAAACTTTTTTTAAAAAAATAGAGAAAAAACCGGTTTTGGTGTTGATGTTACACTTTTGGAACCAAGGTCGTATTACCCCTCATCTAATCATTCTGTGATCTCATATTATAAGAAGGAAGCCTATTTTTAAAAATTTATAACATATAGTAAATGGGAACCAGGAAAGGTCTTGTCAAACGCATTAATATTATCTTGATAATACGGCCGCGCACATAGCTTTGAAAGTGTCAGACTTCACACTAGACTTATCTTGTAATAACGTTGTATTGTAAGTTAATAGTTGTAATTTGTATATTATCAGCAGCTGCCGTATTGACAATATGTTTCAATAATGTTTGCACGATTGGTATAGATCATAATGGTATCTGAGTATAGTATTGATCTTAAGAAACATTTTCCAATTAAACCTTGTGCCCAAATGCATTTCATACTGCCTGCCGTGATAGTGATAAAGATTACTTGACAGGTGCCATATAGTTCCTGGTGTTCACATTATCCTCTTGCCTCCACTAGACCCACCAATCCAGTTTTCCACTTCATGATTGGTCTGAAGAGTTTGTGAATAGGTATAGAACCCATTGGCCGAATCCTTTATTGGTCCTTTGCCAGACCCCACAGTCAGGAGAATAGATATTCCTCTGAGCCAAATACTGCTGTATACAGACAGTGTCTGCACTCATAAAACCGATGTTTAGGACGCAGGTATACATATAAATCATATAGATGTAATGCTAACTGGGAGGGGTGAAGGAGTCTCAGTATGTGGGCGGGGCGGGGAGGGGGGGGGGGTGGACTGAACATGATAGGACTGCCCTTAGACTCTTAAAAGGTAAAAGTATTGAACAAGTGGGCGAAAAGTGGGTCAAAGGAAATACCCTAATCTTGCCTTCCCCCCCCCCCCCCCACACACACACACCTTCCTCCTCCTCCTGTGTAAAGGCAGCTATTGCCATGGTATCGGCAACAGCCGTTGAATATTTTATCGCGGGGTGGCTAAATATTTTAGAATTACAATGCCCGAAATTACACTGTAGCCCAACCAAAATCAAACGTAAAGATTTCAAGTTCCCCCAACCCTATCAGACCCGGGATAACCACCCTCCGTGTCAATGCATGGCCACGCTGGCTTTAGGGTTGGTACTGTCCACTTCATAGTTCAATACGTCATGTGATCACTTTTAATATTTGATTTGAACGAGTAGGGAATTTATGGGTTAGCTTGGGTTCCTTAGAACTTACAGAGAGTTCTGGTAGCTTGCTTAACCGGCCTTCGGTTCTCTGCGGTTGCGCAGCCAGGGGAAGAATATTTTGTCCTGACCTTTTCTTATTTGATTTGTTTATCAATCAAATAGATACCGCTAAGGGAGATGCACTTAGAAGTAAACATTAATCGGGTCTTCCAGTGCACAATGGGTTGGTATAATGAAGAATATGGCTAGATTTAAAAGATAGAAAACTATGAGAAAATAGATTGTACAATTTGAGCGAGCTATAGAAGGAATAAGTCCTACAAATCTGAATTCGGTGATTCTAAATTCATGTGTAGTTTACAATGTTCAGTAGAAAAATGTCTCTGTACCGAAGTTTTGAAACATATATCTGGAAGAGGTTAAATACGGTAAGACTTAACTATACTGCAACGTGGCCGACATGAGTATGACAAGGGGCCACGCCTCAAGCAACAGACATGCATGATTAACCCTTTGATGACAGTACTAGGTCTCGGTCAGAAAACATACAAGTTATTCCCAAATGCATATTTGATCTGGGCCCCCACATGTGTCTGTGTACTCAGCCCCTTTTAAGCACACACATAGCAAAGGGGAGGGGCCGAGAGTGTGTGGTGTGTGGGTGTGTGCTCTACCTGTCTTATTCATTATTTTAGCCTCTGGATAACACTTTGCATATAGCCCCGCTTTTGGATACTTCTTACCCCACTCTGATATTACATAGTGAGGTGAGACACTTCGTCAGAGTCAATATACCTGGTGGGGATATTGGTGAAGAGAAAGGAATGGTTTGGTCTTTATTATTGCTTGGCCTTGGGGACGGACTCCCTGCCGTCAGGGACAGAACCGCGTGTGAACATGTAAAGAACCGCGGTTAAAGTGACCAGAAGCCATTCCTGCTGAGTTTGCTTTGGTCTACCTTTAATCAATGTATCTTGATACGATCTCCTAACTGCTACCATGCAATTATACATTTGTAGCTCATGTATACAAACTTGTTTCTCCTGTTTGGGATCATCGGTAATAGGATCAAATGATGACACACCCGCGAGGCACGTCCTCCTGCCCCACTGAATCTATAGACCCATAGCTTACCCATCGCGCCGTGCCATGAAAATGTGTCTGTTTCGCTGAAAGTGTCATTTATATATTGAATCCATAGAAAATAGCATGTAATATGTATAGGCTTTAGGTGTGGGGTTTTAAAATAAAATAATTACATTTAATTCTGGATTGTCATAGACAAATTTTCCATTGATAATCTGACCTTGTAGATGGACATGAAAGAGACTTTTTGGTTATAATATGACTATAAAGTTCCCGCTGAGATGATCGTATTTTAGGGGACCCATCTTTAGTCATTGTTTACCTGTCCTGTATTCGTCGGCACACTGGTACTGTGGTAGGCGAACCCCGGTTTAGCCCCGACATAATTTTCTCCCTTTGCAATGTAATCTTGCATTGCCCTATGTTGGTAAATACTGTTAGACAATATTTACTCCCGCAACCCTATGTGTTTGTTGCTCAGAAAAATCTTAATTTTAATTCAACTTCCTACGGTAAGTCTGTAAAAATTATAAAAACAAGAGTCCATCCCATGTTGTGGAATACTTGTCTCGACTCATATGATATGCATATAGCAAACATGTCGTTACATGGCGACGAATCTAAGCCACAGATTGCCAGGCTATTTACCACCGTTCGTCCTATGATCTCGTATTCACTATGATGGCCAGGAAAAAAATATAACCCTTCCCATGTGCTGGTTCCATTAGAGGTACATGTACATGAAAGCTCTATTGGAAGTTGTTATAATCAAAATAGTGCTACGCAGCACATCCTGGGAAAAAGAGGGTGAACTTAGTATTTAATTACATGCAGCTCCCAACTTGAATATTCATGTTTATTGCTCATACATTGTCTCTGTGTGAGGAAATTTACTTCACTGACATATTTTCCCACCAGGCTCAGGTTAACTCTGAAGATGGGTTGCCCAGCATTTCTTATTTTCTTGTTTATCTAACGTGAACGTTTAGATCACACATGTATATTATAGGGTGCTGTATTATCATTCTGGGGGACTCCGTATGCACCGTGAAACCTCTATTAGAAGGCAAACTCTTATAGGAGCCACACCCCCGGTTTGGGAATCTGTACTTTGTCCCCATTGATTTAGGAGAAACCGCAAATAACTGAGGCCACACTTAAACTTTTAATATTTCAAGGGGTTTTAAATTACATAGGTCTTATAGGCAATGCCATAAAACCGATTGCCGCATTTTCGAATAGAGGTTTCACGATAGTCTTATGTCCTTGCTGTTTGTTATGTCATCCGATAGAATTGTTTATTTAGTTGATTCAGTCATTGGAAGAATTTTGCATGGGAGGATGCCAATTCTTAAAAAGGTTAATACTTCCTTACCACTTGGGAGTTCATAAAAATATATCACGACACATTTTTGCCTTGGAATTAGATCATCTTTGGGTCGTGGTAAGTTGTTGAAAAATCTTAATCCAGGTCATCCGTTTTCAAGCCTGGTATAGTCACTTTTTGAAATTCATCTGGTTGTGTTTCGTGTGTACCAAAATGCTTTTATGTGAACTTTCTTGATTTAGTTAATGTTTCTTAGAACTCAAGTATTGATCTCTTTTTAAAAGCTTCAGGTCAAAAAATAAAACGTTTATCATGCCATTTTTGCATAAGGCACAGCTGTGCGTATTGTACATTTTTCAATTGTTGTCCGGAAATTGTAAATGAGTTGGACAATTGTACAAAAAGGAGACGTTCTTCTGGTATTTAATCTCGGTCTTCCTTGCAGGATATGAGTTATTTTGTTAAAATTCTGGTTCGTTTATTACCTGAAACCTCTCCACGTTTATTATTCTAAGATCTTACTGCAGGAATAGAAAACCTTTGACGGAAATAACTTTTCTTCCGTAAGATTATGATGTACGCACGTCATCCTGATCAGTCACCATGGGTACAGATTAAAAGTGATTGCATTAAAGCTGCATTCCCAGCTTTTTCGGGGGGGGGGGGGATCTTACCTATTTGGTAACTGTGACCAATAGAACTAAAGTTATCAATAATTTGCTGCGGTGATATGTCTATACTAAAGTTAATTAAAGTCGAAGAAAACGAGCGCCAGTGAGCAATAATAAGTGAAACCACCACAGAGTGTCTTGGCCACCGAAATCTAAAAGTGAATGTTGTTAGCTGGGAATACAGCTTTAACAAGTTTTCATTTCCATACATTTTTAAACCTATGAAAGTGTTAATCCTGGTTTCCACATGACGATATTGACAAATTATATGGTATCCAGGCCATGCTATATTAAGCCTGCAAGTATCCTATAAGTAGAATTGCCGAGAAAAATATGTTACACATACCTGTACGTCTTCAGATAACTTCTAGATAAGATGACGTTATTTATAGATAGAAGAATTGTATCAGCAGAAAAACAGGTCTGAAGAACGGGATCGTACGATTGATTGTCATTCATCTTCCATATGTCATCTGTAAAGATACACATACTTGTTAATAATATAAATCTAATCATCTGAAATGTTGTATTGCTGCTTTTGCAAGACTTGGTTCTTTATTGTGTTAAAACGAAATATTTTAAAAATAGAACTATTGCCGCACTGGAGGAATCTTACAAGTCTCGCCATCCTGGGTCCTTTCAGGTAGACCGAGGGACTTTGGTGCTTGTCTCCGACTTTTGGAGTTGTTTATAATTGCTTTTGTATTTTGCCGGTGACCTTGACAGAAATAATTAAATTTGCAGTAATACAGGGGAAATGGCTCTGATGACATAAATATGGTGATCGTTTTAATCTCATACTTGAAGAAAAAGAAACTTGAACGTGAAATTAGCTTACCTATTTGTTTGCCATAGATTAAAAATGTAATCCTGTATATAAGTCACGATGGGGTTTTCTCCATTTAGATATTGTATGTGTCTTGGATATCTAGTATGTGTATCATATACGGACGGATTGCTCTTAGAACAAGGTATCTAGAGTGAGGTATGTACAATGCGTATTTCACTAGTCAGTTGCGGTAGTAATGGCAGCCAAGGCGTTTTTACCAAGTTTAGGACCGTAAATCAACTTTAAAACTCAAAAATGTTTTCTATTTATATGATTAAAAGCATATATATAATAAAACAATTAACTAAATCGGTTTCAGTCACTTAGAATATTGCAGGAGTTGCGTAGCAACGATTCACGCTCCCTCAACCAACTCGTTAGTTACCCTGTGTATAATACTAGCCATATAAAATGATGTGGTCATAGTAATGTGTAAATCTGAAACATAAAGCTGTAGTAATACTAAATGTAGACGGTTGCAGTTTATTTGCTAATTATCACGCATCTACTAATATTCTGTAATAATGTGAATTTTACAACCTTGAAAATGAAGATTAAGGTGTTTAATAATGATATTTATAAACATTTGATATAAACGATATACCGGTATCAATGTGTTATGTCTTAAATACTTTGAGTCAGGACTATTACTGAGAATAGTGCATCTCAATCTAACCCGAAGAAAAGTCTTATTTCAAATTATTAATTTTGAATCTGACAATTCTATACAAGTACCGTTCGTCTCTAATGGGTGATAGTGCAGGTGCACTGCAAACACTCAGTAGACAGTAGAGAGGTGCAGAGACAACAGTAATCTTCCTTCCAGCCTCTGTTTACCTAAATGTATTAGAGCTTATCTTTGCTTCCCATCTGGTGATATTATAGTGGACCTTGGTACAGACAAGGTCCAATTCCTTATCTCTAATAATTGATTCCTGTACAAGCACAACAACGATCGACTGGAATCGAGCGAGAAAGGAGTTAGGTCGGATAATTTCTGGATTGTGTATGCCAGTCCGCTTCCTTTCTGGTTCTTTTCCTTATTACCCATCGCTTCTCCTAGAAAATATCTGTTCATGAAAAATAACCTCCCTGGCAATATTGAACGCCCGGTGTATCTATGTGCTTCATCCTTTGATCTGAGTTATCAGTTTCTTGCTGGTGTTATCCAAGCGCTTAAGTAGACGGCGGAAAAGAGGGCTTCTTTTCTTATTATTTTTAGATCTGCGATCTTGGATCACGCGGTTTTACGTACTTTCTCTTTCAGTGTATGAATGAATATAAGTGCACATGTTCTTAAACAATGCTATTAATATCGATAAGTAATGTAGACTTGGGAAGATTTTCACGAACATTTAAATTGAAGAAATGAAAAATATTTATGGAATATGTTCACATATAAATATCTTAAATGCCCGAAAACCTATGAGTGATCTATTGAGAGTTGCAATGTGCATTAGACATTGCAGGTATTCCCATATTATTGCAATACATTATTATATGCTACTGACAAAAACATGGAGTGAACCAGAAAATGTACCTGAATATAGATCTATATAAATAAAAACGTTTTTCAATTCAATTCAATTCGATATGTACTGCGCATATATGGTTGAAATAATTATTCCCCGAATCTGCTTCTATTAGACATGAGATAGATAATCAAATAAATGATAAAAAAAAAAAGGAATAGTACCATCAATTCGTATAAATATAGACGAATCTCCATCCACTGATAATGGTAACATCCCTAAAGATCATTCCCAATTTTGGCTTTGCTTTAAACCTTATTATGACCGGAAGTTTTACTACAATTCGAAAATTCAGCCTTTCCTTTATTTGTGTATAGTTCTTGGTTTGACAAAAGGGTCGTATGTCTGAACAATTTTTCAGTCTTCCGTCACATGCCTTTTATTGGGGATTATTTCGTTATCATTCACAAAGTTACAAAGATACTGGAAATCTCAACATTTAACGTGGCAAGAATAAGGTGGTGGCTCTCTGTTGTCTTCCAACTCGTGTAAATCACGCGGAAGGCTGATGTTGTTCTGTAGATGAAGATGCATCTGACACTTTGAACTTGTATGCTACTTTGCTCTTTGGATCCTCTCGGAATATTCCCCCTCCCCCTGCCCCCCCCCCCCCACGCCCACCCATACGTTTCACTATCCTTTGCTCGCATCGCAGGCCATCAAACCACATCTTTAACTCAGAAATATCGCATTGCATACGCTCCTCCTGTGTGTAGAAGACTATCTATTTATTTGAAGATTATCTGGTAAGTAAACAAATCCTTGATTTGTGAGGCTTTCCTCTGTTGTCCAGACGGAGGTGGGGTTCTCAAGGTTATTTCTGCGGTCTATTCAGCTGACTTTTACCATTCTTCCTCTTCATCCCATCTCTCCTTGGATGAAGATCAAGCTTATTGGCTGTTCGCTCATAGTAAGGTGCCAACGTTTGGCTAGAAGCATGCCCCCAGCATAATAGATCATCGTAAATGATTCCTGTTCTTCCAGAAAAGCCCCGTAGCATCAGATAAAACGCCAAGCTATCGATATCCAAAAATAGGGAAGTACCAGTGGTTAACTATTGGTCGTAGGTTGGCCAGCAGCTAGTGTAAATGGGGCTACAATAAGGAAGGGTCCCGCTGGACCATAGAGCAGTCATTCATCCATTATTTGGTCTATACAGGTTATTGATATCCCATAGTATTGGCAAAGTGTTCCTGGATGTTATATAGAATGGCGCGGAACACTAGCCGAAAGCAGATCTCGAGCTTTTTTACTGGGCTCCTGGCTATGCTTCTTTTTCTACGCATCTGCCCTCACCTTGTCTCTCGCCCATTCTCTCTTCTCTCCTTCTTCTCTTCCTCGTCGATCCCAATTCAAATATGATATAGCCAATTTGGGTGTATCATTGCACAATAATGACCACAGGGCTGTATACATGCCAGGTGTATATGGATACATGTTGACGTGCGATCGATCGGCTGTGTTCATCCTCGATCAACCACGAGATCTATTATGTCATGTACATTGCTCAATCAGGCGTGCTCACCCCGGGGTTAATTTGAAAGCGAACTCTTTGTGTCTATCTGTCCGAAAAGTGTTTTTAAGAACCGCATACTCTTGTAAAAGGTGATACTAGTCTTTAGTAGTAGTTGGTACTATCCTACTGTGCTATAGGTAGGAGTCCTTACCTCTGGAACATTGCTGTTTGATGTAGTACATTACTTCACAGCCCTTAATGGAACATGATAGAAAGTACATGTGACATCGATCTTCATCATTATTCTTAGCGCATCATTCATACTGAAGCTCGTAGAACAAACTGCTGATATAGTCCAGTGGACAATTACCCCCGCAGGCCTATGTGCTTGAACCCTTCCAACATTCTAGCCCCGCAGGGCTGCTTTCACTCATCTCCTAGTCATTCTAGCCCTGCAGGGCAATGAAGAAACATTTACCCATCATTACCTGGAATATGCAAATTTTCTGACTCTGGAGTTTGTGCCCTTCAGCAATGATCGAGACATCTTGGAAGACATTCAGAACGAACTGGAGCTAAAGTGGATCCACCGTATTAAAACTATATCCCCGACGGGAAAAAAACATTATGGACGCATGCAATCACCTGGAAAACGGTCCAAAAGCCGGACTATCGTCCCTCAGCCCCTTGAACCAAGCTATCTAGCCACGTTGAAAATTTTACATAAAACCGATAGCAAAGTTTAGGGGTAAGGGGATATGTAGTTTCGCTACAGGTGCATTTTCATTGGGGGCTAGCCCTCCCGCCCCCCCCCCCCTCCCAACTCACCACCATACAGTGATGGCCAGGTAGGAAGGCTATCACTACCATGATCTAACCATGTTAGAGAGTCGCAGCTAATATGACTCCACCTGGTTGGAATTTTTCAGATTAAAATATAAATACCACTAGAACACTATTTAACTACTGTGAAGGATACAACTGTGAAGGATGTGGATGGAAATTGGGGCCAGTGTTCGCCAGAATGTTACCCCACATACATCTAGACCCTCTACTCATCATAACATCTAAAGAATGTAAAATATATAAACAGCAGTCAACGCAGTGTCCACAAGAATGCCAGGACCTAGCTGATTTTGAAAATGGGATACACTACCTGTATTTATATTATAAGCACACAACCCATTTTCGCTCATTGTTATCCATCAAACCTTAATCAACCCAAATTTAACAAATGGACGATGTCCACAAAAAATTATACACAAGGAAACTCAATACCATGAGTCACACCTTGATGAAGATATAGCTAGTGCATCCCATTGCAGTAGTGTAGGTAATTAGTCACTTTATACCCCTGTATACCGGTAATTGTAACTTAAAAGTCTAGTCTAAGGGACCCCCTGGAAGAGCTGTGGCTGCCACAGAAGAGGACCGACCCATTTCCGATGTAAATTATCTATACGTTTATCATGTACTGTCTTCGGAAATAAACAATATACATACATACACAACTCTGGAATTTCTTTATTTTTCTCGAAGAATAGAGATCCATTCATAACATCCCCCACTGACATCCTGATCGATGCCGGTGGTCTGACGAGCTATTATTAGCAAAACCATGTAGTGCCAAACCAGTGAACTCTTCACTGGGAAGAAGGAGATAACATCAATCTAAATAGATTGGGGTGATGTCTGTCAATTATTGATAGCATCTTGGCTCCTCCCATCCTGGATATCAGTGTGAAGAATCTGTTGATTCTGATATCAGCAGATGGGATCAGAATCATGCTGGTTATGGCTGGGAGAGGGAAGGGATGGCGTTTAGGTGTGAATTAAAGGGTAAACCATGTGTGAATTAAAGTGGCAGGTTGAGAAGTAAGATGCAAAGGTGTTAAAGGGACCAACATTACATTTAACATTTACATTTAACTGACATCCATCTTTGTTTCCCTTGGAAACACAATCTTCTGCATGAACCGGAAATAAATAAATGAAAACTGATCACTGTTAACTAATTCTTGTTAAAACAAATAATGGGGTCAATACGGTTTGGATGCGATATCCAAATAACCAAAGAACCCCTTGTGATGTCACCTGGACATCATCACGGTTACGAATGAGGTCTTTAGTAACCCACGTCTGGAGAATGTGACGTTCTTCAGTTGCATGGTAGCTTTTACGGGGGAAGGAAGTGTGCTTGATTCGTCTAAATAAATCATTTTCACAAATCCATCACGAATAATTGTACAGGTTTATTTTTATCGCAATTACTTAGCGAGTTAAAGAATCCCGTGTCATTTCGTGGGATTGTGTATATGTAAAAGTGTGTGTGAAGGACCATTGATTCTGGTCCTAACTCCGTTAGGGATATTGTACAACATGGCTACTTGTTTTTACGGTGCGAGTCGATCATCTTTCGCTCAATTAGCTTGATCAGGTGTTATCCAACAAACAGAAGCGCTGTTCCTCCTTCTTTTCCCTTGAACGTACTGCCACTGTTAAATAAATAGTTGACTGATCATGTTGCCCAAGTCGTGTCGGACGAAACGTGGTATGAAATCAAAGATTTAATGCGCGGATGACCATTTCATAATTCTGCCACTAGACCTACAACACTTGCATCAAAAGCGAGGAGTTATCCGTTTATATATATACCTAGACTATCAAATTTCCATTGACCGTATTATTTTATATTGTCCTTTATTCTGTGTTATTTCCATTAATTTGGAGCACTGACTTTTTTCATCGGGCCATAACTATTCTCCCCCTTTTAACCCACCCCGTCCGCTTCCTTCCCTCCATTATAGAATACTATGCTTGGAAATCTTTTTTTAACAACAATAACTATACACGTCGTGCCATACACGTTCATATATCGTCAGTAAAGTTGTTCTTTTAAAATTCATTTTTTAAATTCATGATGGCAGTACATTAAACAATATATAAATGTAATTGAGTGATTAATTGCATGACTACCACAGGTCACCTTGACGGTGGTCTCCCACTGGTTCCTGATAGTTTTATTGCACAGTTCATTGTATTGTTCTGTCAGCTTCTTAATATGTAGAGAATATGGACATAACACTTCTACATATATACCAAAGCACAACATCTATTAATCTCTTGTTTATACGGGTCACCGTTAGGGGGGGGGGGGTCAACAAAATTGCCTTACCAATCCTCTCAAATAACCCACATTACCAATCCTCTCAAATAACCCACATTTAACACATGAATTAGATTCAAAACGCAGTTCAACATAACCGAACAGATGTTTTGAAAAGTTAGTTTTGCACATTACCGCGTCTTATCATGGCCTTGCTTTAAGGTAGGTAGCAACAGGCAAAGGTTAAATACTGTCCAGACTTGAAGAATCAGAGCGAAGTGCATGCCTTGTTTAATTTTCCTTGGCATTCCTCTCTTGAGTAAAATGATTTTATGGAGAAAGGTCAAAGTTGATTTTCTCCCGAGTCATGATGCTCAAGGGTCTCATGGACGTTAACCTGCCATTCGAAAATACGGCCCTCACGACAATGTCCCACAATTATCTCAGATTTATATTGTCCATCCCCCACGAATATATAGTTGGACTGTCGGGCTTTCTGGTCAAGCTCCTCTCGTTTAATTAATACCAGTATCAATACCCGCGATTATATATCAGATATAACCAGGGTTCAAATTCATATCCACTACATTCTCCTCCTCTATTATTGATATTGCATTTGTGCTTGTGCTACATTTAATATACGTGATGTGTTACAGGAAAATGAATCAGAAGTCGGAAAAAAAATGGATTTTGAGATACCTTCATATTTGAAAAGATGAGATCATGCCGATTCTAATGATGGTAAACATTAGGACATTCAATAAGTACTTCTATATATTAAATTTGATATTCTTATTTTTGAACAAAAAAGTTTGCAATATTTCTAGGCGGACAGCTACTAGTAAAGTAGATAAAAATATACTCCATAGGATTACCTTAGAAATACAAGGCCATAAATCATTTAATACACAGTCTTGACATTTGATGAATGCATTCAAACAACGTTAACCGGTACACACCCTAAAGATGAGAACATTCCTACAAAGAGATCTTGTGAATAAAACACATTGAAAAATATTATTTTTGCGACTTGTGACTCATTTTCCTGTAACACATCACATATCTGGACCCATCGTTCTCTGAACTCTGTATGAATTCTACCCTATACCATAACCCTGGCCTCCCCCTCAAGGAAGCAACTAATTGAATCTAATTTAATATTAAGGTATTTTCTTTAATATAATTAACTATAGATAGGTTGAACTTATCCTGAGTTGTTGAAGAAACCTATAGTTAATAAATACAGTCACGATAATGTTCATGCTGACGATGAAGTGCTTGGTAATCAAGGGCCGAGTTTATCTCTACCCAGTGATCACTGTTGTTACGCGGGCAACCCTTCTGGCTTCCTTTATGCTACCGTAAAACATGTATTAGAAGCCACACCTCTTTTAAATGCAAAGCCGCACCATGATAGAAGCCACTGGTGTATTTTTCAAATTTCTGGGTTTCAACATAGGTCTTATCAATAATTCAATTGAGATTCATGCTGTTTGTTTGTTTTAATTTTATTGTAAGCTCTCATACATGTATGGTATTTTCAGCCTATGTCTATGTTTACAAAAACGTTACCAATAATGCCATTGAAATGATTGTATGCTCCATTAAAGCTTGTGGGGTCTTAGATTATTGTCCATATTGATTTAGGATGCCATGCTTATGGCTTTGACTTGTGTCCACCCAACTGAGGGTCGTCAAGATGGTTCTTGACATGCTGCCTTCAAAGAGTTCCGCTAATATTCAAAGTTGCGCACTCCTTTTGAACGGTCCCCAGGCTATAAACACCTTAAGCAGAGACTAACAGGATTACTACCTCCATTTCGCTTTGGGGTTTTCCATATCGGTCATTACTCTTTCAACGAAAGCCACACACCCGTTCTTGGGCTTGTCTTTAGAGTAATGTATTTTTTGAATAAAACTGCTTGTAATACAGGTTTTACAGTGTGCGAGGGGTGGTTTAATTCATCATGCAGCCTGCTAGCCTGCTTCATGTTGCAGCCCCTGCACTGAGAACGCTGTATGTTACCAGGAAGAGTCTATTTTGCTATTCTCTTGATATTATCTTCAACGCCATCGTTCTAGTTCGCGCACATAATACTTGGGCTATAGAGATGATCTATTGAATCGGAGAAATAAATTGGTTTTTTATTTTGTCATTTCAGCCATGATGCATATCCCTATCGTATCCGACCTTGTCCAGCAATATGAAGATGCACTGCCAAACGCCGGTAAGTATTACAATCTCATGAATTTCTAAAACAATGGATTCCCTATATTGATAGATTGCCAATCTTCCGATGCCTACTGCATGAAATCATGCTGATTTGGAAGCTGATTGCGTCAGTGTATGTTTTCTTGTCAGATTCTCGGAGCCGGGGCGTGGTAATACGTATACATAGTCAATTCTCCCCAATGGGAGAATTTGCCCCAAATTTAGTATGTAAAATTGTTTTTCAAAAAAATCTTAGATATTCATATTATTTTATGAAATGAGATTTCATTGGTGATTTCCATCAACGATCCTATAGCTACACAGGTATAGGATCGTTGTTTCCATTATCAAATCAAGGCAAATGATGTATTAGAAATTATAAGTTAAACATGAACGGCGACCTTTTGCTTTATTTACTGTCATAGCACAGCTTTCTCCCATGATAAAAAATGCTATTGCAGTCGTTGATTGGGCTAAATGCAGACGTAACATAGATATAACAATTATTGCTATCGATCTAACTTATATTCTGAGAAAATAGCATTAAAATTATATGCAGCATAACGGCGACATATTTGCCTACCCACAGCATTTTGCTGATCTTTCTGACCTTATGGATGCATTAATATAAACAAGTAAATATTAATTTAGGTCTAGGGGGATAGGCACCCCATTTCTTTCATTTAAGAATATGAATATTAACATTCTGCTTAATTTTTAATTTCTGTGTTCAGCTGTAATAACACTGAGCATAAATGACGACTTTTTTTACTTCCCCAAGAGATTGTGAATGATCCTAGACTTAATAATATCAATAAATTCATGTCTATGGGGTCATTGAATACCTAACAGCATATATATATGTATAGTAAAACAAGGTAAAAACAATGAATACTATAACGTATATAGATCAAGCTCCAAGACCGCTCTCAGTGCAATCTTCCTTGTACCAGTCCTCTGATAATTGCTGTGTCTGGATTCAACTCCCGAGGATCACTCAAATCCTGAGAGATCAATGATGCTCCCCTATGACTGACTAATCACCCTCCCATGTACGTGCCCTCATTGGGCGGCACCTAAACGGTTTATCTTGGGGAAAAGAGCAATGTTGGTGGAAATGCTAACAACTGCTATCCAGAAACAAAAGCATGCCAATCAAATACCCCTTGCATTCTCAGTTAATATTGTTTAAAAGATTTTTTAAATAGAAGAAACCGATTCATTTTGTTCTGTGTTGTAACTGTTATCAAAGGTTCACAGACATCAATTACTGATATACCTCTTCAAGAGTCTTGTTAGTGGACCAACTATTACAGCTGCCCATACGGACGTTCATCTGTCAATTTACGCATAGTTTTAATATTTCGCTTGGTTCATCTGAAATACCTGTAGTAAATGAAGATAAAAAATGATCATCCTTTAAGAGATTGATTAATTGGATAATTACTTATTGGATTATGTTTCTTGAGTGTCATGAGCCTTTTTCTTTGTAGCGTTAACATTATGTTTCCTAAATCAAAGTCGAGTTTAGCCTATATTCTAGGCCTACACCCTATAGTGTAAGCCTAGTATATATGGTCTCTCTTTTGATCAGTTATTTATATGCTATAGACATGTCCTATCATGTATTGGTCTGGGACGTGTGCTCAGCATAACCCTTGATCGATTGATCGACTTTGTATCATCTCCTCTTGCTCGATCGGTAAAAAGTGTACGTATAAATATTGAAAGAACCACGCTCAGACGCTAGTTTTTCACTATGTGTATTGGTCTTTTGTTAGTACAAACGATACGGTTATCAAATGCGGGATTTTATAAGGAATTAGTTTTCCCATGCACAAATAGTCTTTGATAGCGTTCTTCATTTAATTATTTCTTCTTTAATTAACATTATCTAGATCCACGTACGCGGGACTGGCTGCTGCTTTGGAGAAACCCTATCTATGTTTGGGTCCTATCTGTTGCCTACGTTGCGTTCGTCCTTTTCGGACCCAAATTTATGGCCAAACGAGAACCCTTCAAACTACAGTCTTTCCTCGTGTTCTACAACCTCTCCCTCGTGGTCCTCTCCCTCTACATGACGGTTGAGGTAAATAGAATGGTGTAGTATTACATACACATACCATATTCATTGCATCTATTTAAAACAGTTTGTTGGTTTCCCTCAGGTCCCACTTTACTATACAGTTCTACCAGTCTGCTGCCCCAGAAATATAACTTACTGATGGTCGCGAATCAGGTCCAAATAATTTAATCTAATTTACATTCCCCCAGATGTATACACCTGGCTAACTACGTGACTTTTAATTATCTATCACTTGACCAAATGTTTGAAACCAAATCCATTTAAAAACGTTACTCGTTCCCGTTCCGTTTTAAAGAATGTATTCCTGTTTATAGCAAAGCATCTCCTAAATAATCCTCCTCTACTAGAACCGTGCTTGGTTGTGACAATTTCCTTTTTTCCCCACCAGATGGTGCTAAGTACTTACAGTGCAGGTTATACCTACATTTGCGATCCATACTCCGAAGAAACGCCTAAAAATCCCGCTGAACTCAGGGTGAGATATTGCATTCAGTACTAACATAAAGATCTTCTCTTAAATGAACATGCTTTTGAAAATCTCTGTGATACCGTAATATGTATTTACATCATTTTGGACTTTTGAGTTCTGCCCCGGACTGGCTTTCTAGTTTCATTAATTTATTATTGAATTGTTATAACTTATTTACACCCCTTGGAATTAATATAGATTTGTTAATTTTCTTGAAGGTTGCCAATGTGTTTTGGTGGTACTTTTTCTCAAAATTGATTGAGTTTATGGACACAATATTGATGGTGCTGCGAAAGAAAAACAATCAGATAACCTTCCTTCACGTTTACCACCACGTCTCCATGTTCAATATTTGGTGGTGGGTGATGATGTTTATACCTGGTGGTTACAGTAAGTATTATCCAACATACGTACTCAAAATATTTTAATTTTTTTTTTTTTTTTTTTTATTCCATTTAAGGCCCATACATCTTATATCTTTTTGAAAACATACTAATTGAAGTCGGATTAAAGCGCTGCATCTAAATTTGTACGAATTCTATGTTTTGAATAAATGACAAAAAGGGATCTGATATAGTATTATACGTTTCCTATGTATGCTTCTGTATTAAATAGAGGATATTTCAGCAAATTCTGAAAATAATGTTCCTTACCACAATTTCTTTGCTGAAATAAAATCTGATTAATCCAACAAATGTTTGGGTATTTTTTATATTAACCACAGTGTGCTTTGAGCTTACATATATTATTGCTTATCTGTATCATGAACTTATCAATTTCATTTTTCAGCATGGTTTGGCGCTAGTATCAATGCATTAGTTCATGTTGTGATGTATCTTTACTACGGTTTGTCAGCAATTCCATCCCTTAGAGAAAAGTTATGGTGGAAGAAGTATCTTACAAGGTTCCAACTGGTACGTAACGCCTTTTCTCTATTCACCAACTCTTGAATTTTGTAACAATACCAATAGAGAATGTAATAATAATTTCTTTCCACTAATGGAAATCATTTTATAGCCTCATTGGGTTTAAGATGATACGTATCAATACTCACGAACGTAGACGACTAGTCTTCTATTACTGTATATAGAAACGGCGTGGGAGTGATGATATCGCATGTAAATTAAATAGAAAATTGGACACGATACCGCCCAATAAAAATGACTACAAAGATTACTTTGGGGAGTTTTCACTACTAACTGGTAAAGTAGAGGGGCCACGTGAATGTTTGGTAGACTGTGGAAGAATGTCGATTTGAAATTTTAGATGTTCCTTTTATTTATTCCCAACGTTTCGAGAGCTTTGCTCTCTTCTTCAGGGGTGAAGGTGGTACAATCAAAGATTACTTTGGTGTCCTAGCCTATTATATTACGATTTATAGTAAGTAGAAAACAACTGCGTTTAAGATATATGTTATAGCCCATTCATTTGCAATTTGATGAAAAAAAATACACTACTGATGAAGGGTCCCAATAGCCCGAAAGCATTTTTTTTTAAGGTTTCCCCCGCCGAAGGCGGTACGAGCGCCGAAGGCGCTTGTACTGGGAAACCTTATATAGGTTCCACTTTTTTGCCTGCTCAGGCTGCTGTAGAAACGTCCGCGTTCAGGGTATAAATAGAAAAAACAAGTCAGCATCCTGCCACCTAAATTTTAGACGCATTCGCATTCACATCGCGGAAATATTGCTCCCGCAAATTGATAAAAAAATCACTATTTATACTCAAAATACTTTGCTGAGATGTTGAAAATCAGAAAGAGCATACTTTTCTCACCCCATGCATGTAGTTTCATCACAACTTTTATTTAAATAAGGAAGATATTAAGGAAACTGTACCGTTATAAAAAAAACACAATAATTTACTGCTGTGGCCTGCCCTGCGTTGTGAGAAAAGGCATAGGCATAGGCATATATATAGGCAAAATCCAGTCGTTGTGCAAAACTGACTTGTCTAATATAGTATTCCAAGGTATTAATATATAAAATAATTGCCTAACCCTATACACCATCGGAAAGAGAAATGTCTAAGCTTGCATTTGGTGGGAATCATATTTCTATATCACTGTCATCGATATAGATATTGATCATGACAGACCAATGCAAACTAAGTTTTAGCCAAAGTACATAATTGCGTCGTAGCCGGCATATCGAGGGGAAATTACGCTCCCGTGAAGTAATTAAAAACGCTATTTCTACTCGAAATACATTGTCAAGATGTTAAAATTCAGAAGGGGCATGCTTTTCTACCTCATTATATGTAGTTTTATCAACACTGATATTTAAATAAGGAAGATATGAGAGAAACTTTACTGTTACATAAGTAAACAAGAATTTGCAACTTTTCAGCGAGATTGAACATTGACAGTTCTAACTCCTGACATCAACTGAGCGGATTGGTGAACAACGCTATATAGGGCCTACAGAAAACATTTTAAAAAGTAGAAATTGGGAAAAAGAACTCTTTCTTCCTGTAGACTAAGATAGGACTCTATATTTCCTCTATGGGCGAGTAAATAAGGAAGATGGCGGGCCGAACATGGGAAAGTATAGGCTATCATAGCGGTAGAACCTGCAGTTTGGCCTACACAGATCTGACATATCGCGGGTAAATTAAGCTCCCGTGAAGCAATAAAAAACGCTATTTCTAACGTACTCGAAATACATTGCCAATGTGTTTAAATTCTGAAAGAGCATGCTTTCCTACCCCCATATATTTAATTTTATTGACATTTGTATTTAAATAAGGAAGATATTAAGGAAACTCTACTGTATATTGATGCTGATGCCGGCGACGATGCAATAATGTAGGCCTTCTTTGACCTGGCCGCGTTTTCTAATTTGCACCTTAGTAACGCGTCCTTGACAACCCTTTTTCCCGCGTGGAGTGGGGAGCGAAGAGGGGAGCGAAATGAGGATGTCTGTGGGGTGGGCCTGGGGGGTTGTTTAGGACTTTGCCTCTAATAGAATTAAGGGATTCGGGGGAAACCGTTGTTTCCTTGGTCACAGCCAAAATTTCTTGTTAAGATTTTATTTATCCTGGGTACACAAGTCCCTTGACAGGGATTTTCACCCGTCCCGGTAGGTAGCCGGTATGAACAAGAAAAGTTTTAGTCAACATGATTCAGATAGAAAATAAATATAAGGAATTATATACATGTTGATAAGTATGGATCTGTATGTAGATGGGGATGTTGCTTGGTGTGATCCTTACGTGGGTGTCGGCGGCACCTGTGGCTGTTGGGGCCCGTCCTCTCGCAGCTTATGCTGCCTGCGAGTTGTTACATACGGGAGCAAAAAGTTGTCATTCGCCAATTCTCTCGCCGAATTTAATAGTCTTTCAAACCTAGATGGCATCCTACATCAGTGATATCCGTGCACTTTAATATTCCAACTGATCTTTTAGAACTCCACCAGTGATAAGTATGGATCTGTATGTAGATGGGGATGTTGCTTGGTGTGATCCTTAATTTGAGGTACCGATAAATATGTCTCTTGAATATTCCAATGCACACTAATTAATACTCAATTAGCGCTTACATGCTAATTGATAGTCCAAATGTTATGATAGATGATAATCGATATTTGCTTAGTGATAATTGATACCCAATTATCACTTGGATGCTAATTAATAAGAATAACTCGGAACTAGTTGGATCTTGTCTTGATCTTACGATCGCCCAACGGTAACTGATCTTTATTTCTCGATACAACATACCTGTCAGGTGTGTACCTGATCTGCGTGCGCAGCCGTGCCCGGCTACTAGCTCTGGCGTCCCATGGGGAGGCCCAGGCGTTACGTAACCTTACGTAACAATGTTTGCATGCACTTTGCCACTCAAATCGTGCTGATGGAGTGTTAGTGTCATGTTAATTCATCAGTTATTACTTTATAGGTAAATTTAGACTTGCTCAACTATATATACAATGTTAAGTCAAAAAATGTTGAGAAGCTAATAAAACAAATACCAACTTTATTATGTTCTTCATAACCATCATCTATTAATACTCCGACCTACCCTGGTATACAGCGAGACCCCTTCCCCACTACTGTAAAAAAAAGATACGATGCGTTCTCCCAGCGTCCCAAAGTTATCCGTATTATGTGTTCCGATTGATTAAGAATTCAAGCTACAAATCCAGACATAACGTACATAGTTTTAATATATTTTTATTTAGTGTACACATAGTCTATCATAACACAAACCACTGCCTACTTTCGATCAAATCCATCAGTTCTGTAAACAAATCGCCTTCCTCTAAATATATTATATACCAATTCTCATTTTTAGCGCTTTGAGAAAATATTTGTGAAGACCTTTAACCCCAACTAATTATTTTTTATTTCTTCCTTTCAGATTCAGTTCTGCATTACATTGAGTCATTCTACATACACATTGTTCACCGACTGCCCCTTCCCACTGTGGGGTAAACTCCTGCTCATAGGCTATATGGTCAGCATGCTCATCCTCTTCTCCAACTTCTACATTCAAGCCTACCTCAAGCGGGGGAAGAAGGCAACAGTAACGTCTTCTGCCGTAGAGGGCGCTGCTGCTCCTACTAGCAGCTCTCTCGCCAATGGCAACGTTAGACACAGGACTAATGGCAAAGTTAACGGTGTCACTAATGGCTATACAAATGGGCATTACTCTCCTAAAACAGAGTGACAATTTAGGTCAATTAGAAAAAAGTAAACTTTACTGTTACATAAAGGGAATATTAATAATGAAAGATGAAGGCGGAAAACTGCCAACTCATTAACACTCAAGGTGGGTTGATGTTTTCTTACTTCATTTCACTTAGTTCCTGTCCAATAATAAATGTGTATTCTTTGACGTGTAAAAGTAGATTCTTACATTTTGTTGTGGAATTTGAGTTGGTTTCGGCCAGCTATTTTGAAGGTAGTATGAAAGGCGGAAAACTCAATTTGTTTAGTGTGATTGTGTGCATCTTGAGCTTCTAGAGGCGATAATCTTAAGTATAAGAGCGATGTCTAGAAATTACTTGAGATTTTTTATTTAATGCCTTACAGCCGATTGTCTTGGAGGCTACAATATATGAGTTCGCTTTCTAAGAATCCTTTTTCGCAGCAGATTCTCATAGGCATTGGTAGGCTGATTGTTCCAAGGAAAGATAATTAAAGATTAGTATGTACTTGATTTATAATAATACATCATCCTTTACCCTGCAAATCATCTCAAAACATTATTTTAACTCTTCACGAAATTTTATGAATTTGCATTCATAAACACATGCGATGCCATCTGAATAGCGTATAATTTATATTAACATTTCATTTTTTCGGTTGTTTGAAAAAATAGGTTATTTTAGCAGGGTAATACTCTCTCGAGGATAATTTGATACTATTCTGTGCAGTTAGATATAGTCATTTTTTCTTCAACATCCTGTATTCCAGGTTATTTAGCTTAGCATTCCATGGGGTGTATGTATTTGATGATTGTGCAGCTAGGATGGGTAGGCTATCCTTACATGTATGTGCTTACTAAAGTGTTACTGAGACATTGAACACTTAGATTTTGTTACTGTTGTGTGTTACTGGTTTCAGACCTGCTTTTATCTTACACCCTAAACTGCATTGATGCTCTTTTTGAGTGATTGCAGCACTCGACGTTGGTGATAGAAAAATGTGTTAGAACTCGCGTGTGATACAAGAAAATCATATCATGAATATACTTTGTATATATAAGCACTTATACCAAACTGTACCTATCACAAGAGGGGGTCAGTGTGCGTCCACCACAACCCCCTTCGTGTTATAAAGTTGTTCCCAGAGGAATGAAGCATACTTAGAAATCTGAGGGTTCCACCTACACCGTAATATACGTCTATGGTAGAACACCCATTGTACGATATGTGTTTGACTGTGTTGTAAGTATTGGCCATATATTACCACCATAACGCCATCTATGTCATATCAAAAGATTCAGGACGAATCAGTCATAACTAGCAGGCCCTACATATCTAGGCTTCTCGAGTTAAAAAAAAGGGCCTCATATGTTAGTTATAGCCAAGATGAAACACTCACTATCTAGAAAACTCATATTGTCCAGTGTATGCATTCAATGGATAAATGCAAATCGGGGATTACATGAGGGCAAGTCTCCATATTTCCCGTCACTATTGAATGTATTGTGTGAAAACCTGTGCATGCCTTAGAATAATTATTTTGCATCCGGACTGGCTTCCGATGTCCATGACTGATGATATTGAAAACCAAGAAATGAGAGCAAAACAATGTGGCAATAAAAGGCCATGAAATAATTATAAGTTACATGAATAGTTTCCCAAGTTTCTTGAGCATTACATACTACCTTATCTTGTGTTTTATACCAAGGCTGCTGTTCCCTTGACTTGCAGAAGAATGCACTTCTCATGCTATATATCAGCTTAATTTCTGATCTGACTTATTTTCTATCTTTTTATTCCTGGTATATTCCTCCCTGCTTCATTTTTACAACAGTTTTGTGTGATCAAACATTTTTTTAGCCCTGTCTGTAATCCAAATCCATTTCTTCAACTGCTGCTTTGTGTTGTTTTTTTCACAGTGATTTTCGTACGAATGATATAGATACTTACGGGACTTGTCTTCCACATGGATGGGCCTGATATTAGAAATACTTAACTAAAGATGATGTCCATTTACTTTCTTGAACTTTCTATTGCTCTGCGAGCACCAACTGTGACAACTCATAGCGCACACATTCCCTCGAATATTTACAGTATGCTAGAAGCATGTCAGTGATCTCTCAGTGTAAACGAACCTAAAAGCGAATGGGGGATCGTGTGAGTAATGTGTGTCCCCTGAACAATTACAATTTGTTTAGAAAGCCTAGTTGAGAGCTCTCCAAATAAGTTTGAAGGAACATGCGATTGTTTGCGATCATGCTAGGCCTTGCGACGTCAATTCTGTGACGTAGTTGAGCAGCCTTCGCAGTTCGTCTACTAGGTCGCAATTAAGGCGATTCATTCGCAACATCAAAATAATTAGATATTCCTGTGAACGAATCGTTGCTTGCAACAATCGCTTGTTCCTTGCGACCTCCAGCGTGGAGGAGCACTATACGTCCCCGAAACAAGGAAATTGAGAGGAACTTGAGAGACATTTAACTTCCCATCCTTGCGAACCGTTCAACTGTTTCTTTTGAAGCATGCATGCTATGATTCCTTGCACTGATGGTTAGGTGTATCAATTCTTCAATTCAAGTTTATAAGTGATTGGTTTCTTATACAATGCCGATTTTTAATCTCCCTTGATACATTCATGTCAAAAGAGATAAATAGGACTTCTGACCGATGCAATTTCCAGCATGATATATTCTCAGTGCCATTTAGTTTCTCCGACAGAATAGGATCCCTTATCATTTCCCATCCGTCATGTTTAGTTCCCAAGTTGTTTCTTTCCTTACGATGTTGAGGTTTGCCCACATTATACATGGCAACAAATTGTTATTTGTTGATTTGTTGTATGGTTCAGCCAGGGTACACATGTGTATGAACATTGTTATCTTAAACTGCGTGAGTTCTTAGACATTATGTTATGTGGATTAATTAAGTTAATTAATGTATATTTAGACTAATTCATCACATGGAGTCACGAGGGCTGGACTTTGAAACTCTTACCATGTAATGAACAGAACTTTATTGTGTCCGTGATAAGAAATCGCATGTATATCTGTGCTTAAATCAAAATGGGTTTAATTTATTTAAAGCGAACATTCTTTGCATAAAGGTTGGAACTGTGCCATATATACATCCATTGCATCGATATTTGAAATTAAAGACTTTCATTTTACGCATCGTTCCTTTCGGCAAGCAATGTGCTTCCATAAAGTCGCTATGTTTCCAGTTTGTATTTGATAACAATTTCAGGCGCCTCATCCCTGCTATTTCTGCTTTTTGTTAAAGATGTAGCACCAAAGTTCTTTCATTAGGCCAAAATAATCAGTGTGTTTCCTGTTTAACCCCTCTCCTTACCTAGGAAAAAAACCTTACCCAGCCTTATTTCCTTACCTCAAAAGGTTTTTAATAAAGCAACACAATCATCCGAACTGGAAAAAAGCTTAACCATCATGTTTTTTTCCATTATTGAACTATACCATCTCTTTTGGACTTTGTTTCGAACGGTGGCAGTTCAAAATTCATTACATTTTCACGCTTGAAGATCTCAGATACCACTATTATTGTTCTGGAGGATAACAATCATTTTCTTTAACATAGATATTTAACACTCCACCCCCAATACCGAGTTTTGGTGTTAATAGGAAACGGCTATTATTTTTCTGGCCTTAGCATTCACTTGCACGATATGCGATAATTTGTATTTGAATGAAAGCAGGTCCAAACGTTTCCAAGTGTCAAGCAATGAAAAGTATATGACATAAGGAATAGCGATGTAGAAACAAATGAATAAAGACAAAATATTAAAACATTCGACTGGTTTTATTTTCTAGAAAAAGGCAGTAATTTGATTTCACTTAATTCTAGTTACATATCTGTAATGAACTATGGACTGTTGTAGTTTATGTGTAACTTTCTTCCCGCGCATAGATCTAATATTGTGATCTAAAGCCTTGGAATGTCTGAAATGATACTTAGAAAATGAACTACAACAGGCCAGGCTACTATACCGAGAATGTGGCATTTATCTGTACCAAACCTGAACATTTTTTAAAAACCTGATTTTTTTTTTAGCAATGAACCTAGTTTTAATAGTTATACTAGCCCCTTGGTCTTGGATTATCCGCGTGAGCTTTAATGACGGACCGGAGTATTAGTTAATCGATTTACATCTTCGAATTAAGGACTTCATTTATTTCCTATGGTTACTCTTCAAATGCGGGCAAGGTAGTTTAATAATTCAGTGTTTGTTGCAGCAGCCAGAACTCGTGACATTTGTCATCAGCACATTTAAAATTTCTGAATATAGAGGTCAGTCAACCATCCTATGTGAAGCTATCTAAGGGATCAGCTCGTCAGAAAATGTACAATTCGCCTTCACCAATTAATCCCCTCAAATATCCCAAATTTAAGACAAAAATGAGGTTCAAAATATCGTTTCACATAACTGAACCGGTTCTTTTAATCAATGCAATACCGATTATAACAAGTTTTCTTGCAGCCTAATTCACCATAATTTATTAATATGTAGAGGTGCCGATTCTCTGACAATCTGACTCATAGGATATCTACTATAGGATAGTTGATCCGGTGCAGTAACGGAATGTCCTGTTTGCCACCAGGTGGCGCGAGTGTTCAATAAATCTACATCTTGATGAAGGCCCAGCTCGATCGTTCTGTCAGCCTATTCTTTGATTATTTTATTTATCGATTTTGAAGATCTGTCAGGAGTAAACTTCCACAAGAGAATGGTTTGCAAACTATGTATACAGGACACTACCCGTCAATGGCGATTAGTGACACTCCTCTTAAGGTTCAACAATAATATAATATTTCTTTCGTAGTAATACAATGGATACCATTTTGTAACTATAGCTTGGGGTTTTCTAATTAGCAGAATATGCTAGGTATTTATATAATTAATTCATTTAAATCGTATGTTAATACATATAAAATGGATAAATCTAGCAACATTACAACGTTTCAATATCATTATTTCCAATCGCTTCATCCCTTATTAAATAGGGTTCTTGGCAGCCCATATGGACTGCACGTTGATTACTTTTGTTGAACTTCTTTTATGTAGTAACTTTTTATACAGTGTCGTCCTGGCTTTGATGAAGTTGATGCGTCTTTTCCCCCAAATTCCCAGGTGTGGTATATTTGAATATTTAAAGTGATTCTTATATGAATAAATAATGGCAAGCCTATATTTCAGGTCTATACTGAAAGACCTGGCATATGCCAGATGTGCATCACCTTTTTCATCTACTTTTTGAAAAATAAATGACATTATTATTATTATCATCATATTTAGATTTAGAATAACTCGAGACTAATTCTCTTTAAAATTGCTTATGAAATAAGTCTTTAGCATGCCTATGATAATGGTTTTTAGAATTATAGCTATGTCATACATAGAATTATTCTGAATAGAGTACGCAAAGTTTTTAATGCCTAGAACTGCATGTATAATCATTTATAACGTGAGATATGATAGATCAGTTACGAGATTCACCTGTTACAAAAGAATAATTAAATACTTGTCTTATGGTAACTACACTAATCGGAATCCAGGGTGGTATGTCTGAATTCGTGTGAACACTGGATAATATATACACGGACTGCATATATGCAATGCAGTGAGTTGGAGAGCACCCAATGCATTGTCATTTTTATACTAAGAAAGTGCACTTGGGTATTAAAAAAAAATATAAACAAAATGATATGCTACATACATCGGATATATATTATTCCCATGCTCATACAGAAACTCTCCTTTGATCCAAAAAATTGTCCAAGTTCCCTGTATCATCGTCTTTGAACAAGGCATATTCCACTTTCTGTAATCGGCGTTTGGATTCAGGCTGGTCTGCCTCTCCCATGGATATAGGCCGAGTTCTAATACGCCTCATTTCTACCTTTGGTTTAATATCAGAATCAATACTTCTCTGGCTAGTCTCTTCTTCAGTATTCTGGTAACCTGGGTTACTTACACCGTCGCCATCTTGGCGCTGGAAGTGAAAACTGGAGCAAGAGTCCTCTGGTTCAGGAGCTGGGAATTCCGTGGGAAGGGGAGTGGGTGTGGCTCTGAGCAGATTCCCATCCCCTTCATGTTCCTCCCGTATTGTCTCTAAAGATGGCCTGGCCATTGGATATAGCAGATCGCTGTCAAGCGAATCAGTTATTAAGGGCATTTGACTGTTCGTCGTGTATGCAACAGGTTTGAGGTATGTAGTCTCCACATCTGCAGTGGGAGTTTTATTAGGTTTTGCTGGGATGGGAGCAGGAACTTTAGTGGTCATTTTCACTTCCACACAATCGAAACTAGTTTCGCTGTTGGTGAGGATGGGATCGGCTGATCCCTTCAATGATTCGGCATGTGCCCTTTCATATATGTCAGATTCATAAGAAATCTCATCGCTCGTACTGCTGTTCCTAAGGTTACTGCTCGTCCTCGAGCTGCTGTTCCTTGCGGATGAAGAGGCGGCAATGATAGAATTCCTCTCTGAGGAGGAAGAGTAGGATGCTGACTTGGCTGCTGCGTATCCCACTCCTGCGTATGTATTGGGGATTGATACACAAGCGTGAGACGATGGCCGAAGAGAGGACAATCCGCTGCTCCTCCCCTTCTGTTTCTGCTTCAGTTTCCTAATAATAGTGGTTGCAAAAATAAAATTGATATTGGAAATGTCATTTGTAAATGTGTTTCCTGTCTTTTTAACCGAGATATACAAACATTTTAGGGAATATGTGTACTTTCTTTCATTTGATTGAACTTTCTTATTGATCAAAGTAAGGATGTTTACTAACACACCTGTTAGATAATTACTTTATTCATTATAATGCGAATGAAATATGAAAGCGCCATATGTGATAATTGTAACTGTTATAATATCTGATGATTGTAACTGTTATATTGCAATAGTGTGATAATACCTCTCAGCGCAGCTTATTTAGTATAAATAATATATATTCATCTTGAAAATTTAAATACTATACTTTCATCTATTTATTTTAATTAAACTATTTTTGAGCATACATAATAAAACATTTAAATAATTCGTTGGACTACATCGGTTAGAATGTCGCACTCGTTACAACTCGTGCGACATTCATACTACTCCGACTAATTCGTTGGTTAACCTTATAGTAAATAACGAGACAATATTGCTCTTGTTTTTCTTTCTAATTATTGGTTCCCTCACATTGAATATTGAGTAAGAGTTGTCAATAAAACGTAATTAATTGTGTAAAATATAAACGAAGTTCCATGTGATACGTGACTCAGCAATTCCGAGAGATTAGTTCACTCAACTAAATTGTGTCTAACATGGAGATTCCTACAACATCACTCAAAAGCAGTGTATCACAAGCTGCACAAATATTTATTGAGATCAATAGAATAGCCAATTGTAAATAAAAGGTCATGTGTGTTCATGCATGAAATACTAGTAACTAACTACTGGCACATCTATCGCTGCATGGGTAGCAAAGGGCAGAAGGAAACTGATAAGATTGTTATAAATCTCAAACTTCCTAATAAATAAACTTGTCTAATTAAACTAAATCATCAAAGCCAATATGAAATTATATTTGAGTATAATATTCACTTATATTGAAAATCAAAATACGAATACTCCTTTTTTGGTAGAAGTGAAAAAAAATGGTGATGAAACAATAAAATGATTTCAGCATTACTCTGAATACAAAACGTGTGACTTTTGATAATTCATTGTAATCTTGAAATCTGGAATATATCAAAATAGGATTTCGGGGGTTTGAAGGGTCAAAATAACAGAATGTGTAAAGAAATGACGCGGAAAATACTAACTAATGTAATAGTTTGATAAGCCCTTCATTTAATCCAACATATGAACTATGTCATATTTCACAACGCATTATGTTTTATCATTCTTTTTAGTTCAGCTCCTATTGCTGGTCTTCCATAAAAGTTAAATGACATGGAGTAATAGTTGAACTATGTCATATTTCACAACGCATTATGTTTTATCATTCTTTTTAGTTCAGCTCCTATTGCTGGTCTTCCACTAGCTCCTGCGATAGTTTACTACCATCTATTGCTGAGAGGAAACATGCTAGGTGGATTTTTGCCCATCATAGCACACAGAACAACCAGATGAAATCCCATTTTGATAATTCCAAGGAATGAAAAAAGGAAGCAGCGAAAGCGAAAACGTACGTCTGGGCACGATACCTTCTCACACAGATCACGGCTACGACGAATGCCGTGATGGCTACCAGGCCCACACCGCCAGCTATTGCAGCAAGCAGTATGGTGTTATCTGAAGGAAAAGATGTTATTTGTTGAAACTTAAAAACTAAAAATCATTTTCCACATATTTTTAGGCAAAAAATTAAATCCCGTGGTTTATTCATTCCCAACCGAAAGCCACTATACAATAGATTATTAAAGGATTTGGGTCTGTTTTTCTTGGCGCAAAGCCCAAACATCTCCCAAATTATTAATTTCGCTGAGCATCAGAATCTGTTTTCGATATGGTTCTCTTTCATCTTCTTATATTTTGGGAGTCATCAATGAAATCAAAATGTTTGGGTTAATATTACCTGGATAGTTATCTCAAGAGGGAAATTTCCCTATTAATCCCCTTTTTATACCAAATTTCCACTGTAGAACAGCAAAATGCATGAATAAGGATTTTCTTTTAAACTGTGAATCCATGACAACATAGACATTTTCATTTACATTATGTTCAGTATTCAAATTTTTCATTCTACATTTCTTAGGATCAAGGAATTAAGATATGAGAGAAATTGTTTTAACTTGAAACGCAGCTTAAGTTATTGGGCGGGGTGGGGGAGGGGGTTATTATTATTTTCCAATGTGTTCACACCTCGAATGACCTACACCACAGAGAAGCACTCTCATTTTATGGAGGTTTAATTGTCAAGGAAAACTTCATAAGAACTTTGTTTCATAGTTTTACAACTGTTTTCGAATAAAAGTTAAATGACATGGAGTAATAGTTGAACTATGTCATATTTCACAACGCTAAACCGGGCCCTTATTTCATTGGAACATGTAATACTGTGGTCTTAAGGGACACTTAAAATAATAGAATGAAAGAATGATGCACCATCTTCAGTTTCCGATTTTTTGGGTCCAATAACTCCCTGCTTCTTGGTATCCTCGGTATCTGAAAAAAAGGGGAAATTGATGAGAAGCTTTTTATATCTGGTACGCAACTACTTATATAACTTGGCAATTGTCACTGTTCTTTTCTGTGAAAGAAATGATTATGAACCAACCATTTCCAGTCGGATGCATTGACCATACTGGTTTTTCGTTTTCATTCTCTTTACCAGCAGAACCGTTACCATCTTTAGGCGATTTGGTACTCGTTGGTGTTGTTCTTTCTTCTGTTTGAGTTGAAGGCTGTGTTTCTACTGGGATATTTGCTGTGGATGAGATCCTCGTCGTCCATTTGGTGGACATACGTGTGGATGCGATTGTGGAAGAAGGCACTGTTGTTGTTGACCGGACCTTCCTGGTTGTCGTTGTTGTTGTTGCCGTTGTCGATGTTGTTGTCGATGTTGTTGATGTTATAGTGGTTGGTGTCGTCCTGCTGGTAGTTGTGGATGTGCTTGTCGTGGTAGTATCAATTTCTGTTAAATAATTATCAAATTATTAAAATATATAAGCTGTAAACTATTATAATCTACAGCTTTTATAAGTGCGAGTTGACATCAGAATAACTATTAAGGCCTATGTTGAAGTTATCGGCTTCCCCTCAAGGATATATTATGATATATAAGAGAAGTCGTTATTCGTCATAAGTGTTTCGACGAAAAGGTTGTAGTCATCTCAAAAAGAGGTCTATAACTGTAACTGGATATAACTGTCATACACTCTCAATAGCATTAAAGTTCTTTACTTCTAACATTAAAATTATTTTGAAAGGATAAGTGGAACGGTAGAATATTTTAAGGTATAAACAATGAGTATTGAAGTGATCGCGAGAACGGAAAGTATGATGTCCGCCGTGGTTAGAGCAGTTTATAATAGTCTCGAAACGCTCGATCATGTATGAAAGAACGCGGGCGAAAAACATATTACTGTGGAATTAAAACTTAAAATAAACAAGTCCAACAAATCCATCTGGGTTTAACAACATATCAGATCTACCTAGATGACTCGATGGTTCAAGGAATTGTCCATATTCAGCTTATCAATGGAATCAATAAACCACATATAATGGGGGAAGATTAATTTTAGCGAGGAAATAACATAACATTAAATTTCAAAGAAGGACTTATCAGAACCAAGATGGTTTGTCAAGAACAAGTAGCAACTGACGAGTGACTTACTCAGACAGAATCCTGCATCTCCTACCCAGTTAGTGCCCCGACATGTGACGAGGCCACGTGTGCGTGAGAGTAGCTCGTACCCGTCTCTGCACCGATATTGTACTGAGTGGGAGCCATTGACGCTCACCTTCATACCATTGTATGGGGTGGGAGGCAGGCTCAGTCGAGAACAGCCAGTAACTGGAACAAAGACACCAAATGCGATTTTTTTAATCAGGTGGCCATTAGGTCGATCGGATAGGAATCCGACCATATCAAACATGTTTGATAAGATCGGAATGTTGTTGGATTCTCACCCAATGAGCCTGTTGACATTATATAGTGTCCCATCAAAACCGATTTATCTGATCATCAGTGGGGAAAAAATCTGTCGGGTGATTATATCGGCGTTGATAGAACATGTACTTAAGAAATCACAATATTACGTGAAATTGTATTTATTTGATTATGTTGAACGCATTAACATACATTAATGTCTTATTAAAAATAGTCTAGTTGGTCCAATGTTGTCGTTACATATCCTGGACGTATGCTTCCCCCTTCTGTTGCTAGTTCTTCCATGTGTTTTTTTTATCTAAAAAACAAACCCATCAGATCCCTCGCTCCTTACAACCCTCAGCTGTTGTGTAATGTAATGTGACCCTACGCTGAAGGCAGAGGCTACAGTATATCAGCTGAGGCCTGTATGGAATGAGGGATCTATTTCGTTTAGTCAACATCAAATTCCCTGTTTTTCATTATTGTGCCCAGAAAACGGCTCAATCGTTGACTAAATGCAATACAGGGTTGTATGCTATAGTACTAGTACACTCGAGGGTAAACTAGAACTAGTCTCGTTAACGTGATTAACAAAGGGAAATAAGCATTGTCATCAAGGAGAAGTATAATTATAGAATTCATCCATTAGAACTGCCAGAGGCTTCATCTGTCTCCACATGGGGTTTTATAAATATTTTGTATGGAGGATCCTGGCACTGATACAATGTAGTGACATGAAAAATGCAGATTGTCATTGTGAAATGGCTAAAATGAGATGCTATCTGATCATGGGAAAGTTTAAAGCTACACGCCATTGAAAGAGTTCCAATGTACACTGACAATGATGGGAATGTTTCATTTGAAAACCTACAATCTGAAAGGGGATATATATTCCAGAGCCTTCCGCGATTTCCAAGTATTAGCATAAGGACCTGAGTTAATTCGAAGCTAATAACAATATATGTACAGAGGTCATGCCAATTATCCCATGAATACCAAGAGTGTCAGTTCATACGCAACGTACATAGAACTTTTGAATGGTCCCCCACCCCCACCCCTATTCCTTACGTTAGAAGAGGACCCTCTCATTTTCTAGTTAAGCTTAAACCATATTGGTAGAAAAGAGTCAATGTATGTGTACTTTGCTGAAATTATATATCACGTCAACATCCGCAATACATCATATATAATATATCACATCTTTTCTCATCTTTGGATAAATCCTTTCATCTCATCTCATTTCATTCTATACCCTGAATCTATTATCACAAATAAAATTATTTTTTGAAGAAAATCCGAACTTTTTCCCCGTTTTACTGATATGCAATTGTTGTTATAACAGTGGCAGGGAAGCATGGAAAATAATTTTATTTTGTTTGTTAATTGAATAAATATTGAAAAGGTGCTGCACTGGTTAACGTTCGTCCTTCCTCAAATCGCATTCCTCGAGTCACTGCAGATTTGATTCCAATGTACATCTCCCGATGAGATTATAGCATGGAAACGCAGTAATGTTGAATTACTCTTTGTATTGTGTTTAACCAAGCTTTTTAGTTAAGCTCTTATAGATGCTCTTCAATTAACTCCTGGGATAGTACAATACCATCTGTTGTTGAGAAGAACCGCGCTAACGGGTGCTATACCCTGCTCTAGCAATGGATCGTTAACGCTCATAGTGCCACAAACAACCATACACACGGCCATTTATTCCATGGTTAAATATGACTATGAATCAATACAACATGACACTCCTCATATCTGTCCTTATATTGGATACAATATGTATACATTACTTCTATTGCACTTTCACACCCGGCTACAAGTCCCTTAAGAAGAATGGTCTCAAGAATGTCGGTGCGTATAGCAACCGTGGGAAAGAGTATCGTTACGACGAGGAGAAGGGAAGAAGCAATGTCTGCGTAACGAAGGGGGGAGCTGGGTACAATGTAAATCGTTTTGACACCAGAATTATGGATATTTAAGTAAGGCTTATAGTGATGTGAGCCCATTCTACACGCCGTACACACGGCTCAGACTATGGACGGTTGGCTATATCTGAGATTAGTGAATTCGGTTATGGCGGATGTGCATTATGATTGCGTGCTTGGTGTCTTTAACACGAGACTCATATATTCCTTAAGCAAATATCCTATTGACATTTTATATGAAATTATAAAGATTATAAAAAACAGAAGATTTCGGAAAGAATGGGGAAAAAAGATTTCGGAAAGAAAAGTTTCTAAAGTTATAGAATCCTGCAATAAAGGGTTATGGATTTTTAATTTCATCATTATGGAATTGCACCACTCGAACACATTTGGCGAATATTACTAACTGTTCCTGATAAATGGTTTATTACATAGAGATCAAACATCTAAATCAGTGAGATGAAATGAAAGATACCACTGGAATGAAAGGTCCCCAGAATAACCGGTATTGTGTCTGTCTTTTTTGCCTTAGGTATACATCCATTAAACACGCATGAATATACATCAAATGATCATATATTATATATGAACGAGTAATTTCATGGCACCATCGTGTGGCTGGCTATCCTTGTATCATACCTTAAATAATGACATATTTTCTTCTTTTTTTTTTATTAAACTATGCAGGTAATCGGCGGAATCGGGAGTTTTTTCCAACACATTTTACGCTACAAAGTATTTACCCACTTGATCAATTATAAACATTAAGCTACTTGGAGGAAATGAATGTTCAGACAGATTCATGTTATTTGATAGACAGAACTTATGCATAGATCTATCGCTGGTCTAATGTCCTATACAGGCAGGTAAAACCGTGCATGATCTATATGTATTCAGTGTCTAGACCCAGTTCTTGAAGAGATTGTGATTAGATTCGTATATATAATATATGTAATTATGTATCATTATCTAAAAGATTAGGTAGATCAATTACGGATCGGTAAATAATCCATATTCTTCTAAGCTTTCTTTAGCTGGGACATTCTTGAGTGGCCGAACAAAATCCGTAATGTTTTCTCGCCATGAAATAATGATTCTTTTTACTTGATCTTACCTTCATATTGGAAGAGAAATCCCCGATGCCTGTCTTCAATGGAGCTCTCAAAACTGACCATTATCTCGTTGTCGTTGTCCTTATCCAATGGATATCTGATGTTCAAATCCTTTGCTGCATCTCGAGTTCCACAGTATGTCTTTGCACTACTTCCAATTTTGCTTTGGTGGAACACCACAAAGTCATAACACTGTTTTGTGATTTCAGAATATTCAAGCTGAAAATTGAAGCAGGCAATATATAATAAAAAATTTATTCAAAACCAATTGACATAGTACCACATTATATATTGACTGGGATAACTAAAATTAATCTTTGGTCACGCATTTTTGATGTTTTCTATTTTGTTAATATCCATGCATGGAGTCATTTAGTTTGTATTGATTTCCGTTTCTGAATTAGAGTATAAGGTCATGGATTTATTACTCTATTATTATATGTACGATATATATAGAAGGTTGACAAGTTGAAAGGAGAGAGACAAATTAGAACCATCACCCTCCGGGTGTCCATTCTCCTGTCATTTCCCCATTCAAATCTAACAACTTGAAGCATCGGTCTAACACTTCACTGACAATTTGCCTGGGTCCACTGACCTCAGTTTGGGAAGAAATAATTAGCGCCAATACTTGAAGAAAGAAAATCAACATTTTACAATTTTGTTGAACTTGTAATACCTAGGATGAACCACACTCAAAATGTTCATAGCATAAACATGTGTGTATAGATAGCCATGATCCGTTCAGTTGACCTATGCATTATATCGAATTCAATATCTAGCCTAAGGCTAGGGTTTCAATGGCAGTGTCGGGCACACCTGAGGCCAACCAATTTTCTCAGGCATACTGGAAACCAGTTATAACTAGCTTGCTCAGAGGTCCATCCTAGGGAACCACATCAGACCTGCGCACTGGACTTACATCATAAGACTTTTTCTCATTCATCATAGTTTGTCATACCTCTCAATCAACTAGAGAGGCTTGCCGCTAATTGGACAGTTTGCGCCATGTGGCCTCTGGTCACGTCTAGAGTTATATTTAGCACTAAGAGGAAAAATAATCTGACATTGGTTGCTCTACACATATTCCAAGCACACTCAGTCATTATGACAATATAGGTTTTATACAAAGACATCTCCCAGTTAGTATGCTAATTTTGAACGCCATGAAAATGGGTTTAACCTTCCTCTCCCAAACCACCGTTATGGTATATTATTGTTACCATCTTCGGTGCTGAAAAACTAGTAATTGAATCGATATTACAAGAGACAACTTGCAAATGAACCATTATAATAACTGCAGGATGTTTGGTGAAATGTTTACCAGGTTGTTTAGTTCAGTTCTTATAGCTGGTCTTCAACTAACTCCTGGGGTAGTATACTACCTTAATTCTATTGCTTCTATTGATATTCTATTGCTAACGAATGATATACCCTATACTCTTTTCGAATGATAACAATAGATGTTTAGACAGACAGCCATGCACAGGCCCAACCTTTGGTAACCCAGTCAGCAAGCATTGGGCTTTGCGGGGTTAAACTGCAAATTTAAGCGTTTCCTTGTTCTAATATAAACCCCGTTAATGCCTTTATTACCCACATCCAAGTCCAGGACATCTATGGAAATCACTTGACCGTCGAGTCCCCTCAAGGTCCGTTTACAAGACCTGCCATTGTAGTAGAGATCCGGATAATTCTGGGATATCACATAGCCGCGCAAGGGTCGCTCGATCACGGCGTTAGAAGTATCACATATGGATAATATAGAGGAGTCTGAAATGACAAGGGGAAATTTCATTGATTCAACATGTTGAGAAATACTTCCAATATGACTACCTTCATAACAACAAGTTAAAACAAGTAAAGTCTGTCATTAAAATCTCATATAAAATGCATAGGTAAGAAGTAAGAGTCCATGAACAATTAGATAAATTCGACGGGCAACAACTTGGGAAGATTTGTCCCACAGAGAAAATCTTATTCTACAGCGGCTGTGAGAGGATAGAGTGCGAGGTAACGTCTACAGAAACGAGAGATGAGGGGAGGAAACAACTACAGAAAAACCAAATGGATCTATTTTTAGAGCCCATCCATTTCTCATACAATGAAACTCTAGATCAGATATTCGAGATAGGCATCTGGTAGTCCATAAAACGCCATTATATTAATTGTCTAACCTGTTGACACTGTCACAAATTTACCCCAATGTACATCTCCTTGTCACGAAAGTTATGCATGTATGAATATGGCGACTAGGTATACAATGCGTAAAAGTGTAAGATATACAACTTCTCGATGCATAACACTAAACTTAGGGGATGTAGGAAATATTGCATGTCCAATCTAAATGAAAATCTAAACCCATTTTGACAGTTGTTACTATTATCATCGCTAGCTCAATATATGAAGATGCCCCGCACTTCATGAACATATATTAGAAAAGTAATTCGCAACCAGGTTTCCCGTTAAAAGCTGAAGAAAGGGTGTGTGTAAAAGTTATTAAAGAAATGTAGCAATGATCGATCTGCACACCCCCTTACATGAAATGGATTTCGTTGCGCCCCACGCTTTAGGAATTTAATCAAATACATAATTTGTTTTATAAACAGCCTTGTCCTTTTAAACTGTAAGAAACAATCTGTTGTATTTTACAACCGTAAAAAAAGTTGATTGATTAAGATGAGAATGATGAGAACGGATAGTTTCTGGATATACAAGCTTATAATAATAAAATGTTGTCTAGTATGATCGTGTGGGAGTGAATAGTCAGTAATATTTAGTGATTATCATGCTTCACAGATTGTGGTTTCACATTATCCCACTACGTTCTCGACAAGTTCTACAGACCCAGATTTAAGTGTTACTTATAAATTTACATTTGAGAATATATTAAAGACTAATATGATAATATTACATTCATTAAAACATTAATCGATGGAGACCTTATGTGAAATTGATTTTTAAAACCTAATTCAGACCACGGATAAGGCCACACGAAACACATGTATACCAGTTGAATGTATAATTGTATACGTGAGATCGGTGCTGGCCTGCCTTGTAGAAGGTGGATATATTTGGTATTGTAGAAATTCATTTGCATTTTATGACCGAAACAGAATTTAGCATTTCAAAAGATTCGTAACTTGTCCGATCTATGACTGGAACATTTTCCCCATATAAAAAAAACTATATCAACTTGATAATTATACACTTTGAATATTCGTACGAAGAAGAAAACTCCATAATCAATTGCCTTGGTTGCAACATTATTCCATGTTTACTCAAAGTTCACTGAGGTTGTTGGCAGGAATACCATAATAGTATTGTGGCCATTATTATAAATGCACAGGTTACGACATAGTGAGTAGCGTTCGGCACCAGCCAATGGATAATTATATGCCGATTTACGGAGAAAGGTCTACAAACATGCGGGTCGAATAAAAGTATGCATATCCAATCTATCAAATTTGCCTATGAATGTAATTTATATCCTTATGGGTCAGTGTGGAATAGATCAACAGAAACCTGACAAAAGGTTACGAGCGTGGGAATATGTGTGGGTTTTGCTAGACAGGTACTTATATTAGATTACCGACTAGAAACGCCTATTTTCATTATTGCCTATATTCACAGAGGTAATATGACAAAGTCTAACGTGAGGAGCCCCTAGGTCAAACAGATACCTATCTAATCTTACATTGGCCCATCATGTGTCTGGTAGTACAGAAAGACATAGCTTCTTCAATGTGATGGTCATGGACATGTAGCGATTGGTTAGGTCTTTATTATGCAATTTCGACATCTATTATTTTATTTTTGCATTTGGATTAAATGTGAATCAAAAAATGGGACTCGTGTTTGATGTATATAAAATACTGATCATCGTCATAATTATCTTTCATAAGATTCACATTTTCATCGAATCCCCTCCATCGATATATAGCAATTAAGCGTACATAATAAAAGTAATGAATTATAACTATTGTCCGAACTGAGTAATCCGGGTGTTACTAAGCCTTCAATTCCATATCCGAATATTAACTACACACATTCAAATATTATTGAACAACGCAATCCATTGAAATGGACCAAAAGACAATTTTTCATCTTTCATATGTCTCCGGTTTGCGACATTAGTCGGAAGGAAAAGATGTGAGTCAGTCAAATTATAATCGACTTTATTTGATCCTTTTCAGTGGTCAAAGCCAAGTTGATGCTACTTTTCTGCTGAACAAACGTATTCATAAATCAGAGCACGAAACCACAAGGATAACCGATAACTATTTCTATTTACCGTCATAATGCACAAAAACAACAATAGATGCGCATGAATAAGCGGGGTATGCAACATCTATAAAGAATCGATTTGTTAGCGTATATCAAAGGCGCGGGGTTATTCTGTCCCAACAATTAACCCTACGATAACAAGTCCGTGCCTGCAACGTGCGTACAAAACCTCGTGACAATTTAAATGGAGTGAGTGTGACAGATGTGAAATAATATGCCGTGTCTATTTGTCTGATGTACTCATCTTGGCGGTTGCCAATGAAGATGTCGGGTTTGCAAGCCTCGTAGCTCGCCTTTTATCCTTTGATCCCTGACTGTAATTTTGATTTGAAGTCACAATTTTCGAATACCATCATCACCACGGAAGTGACTCATACAACACCTGGGATGCTTAAAAACATCTGATCCTTTCAATACCATTTTTTAAAGAGAATATTTGTAGATAGTCATTGATTGTACCTTTGTGTCTTTTGTAATTTAAAATTCAAATGACTGCACGAGTCGGGGAATGTGTCCTGATCAATTCTCTTCGGGGGATATGTTTGATAGCAAATGGTTGGTCTTGAAATAATTTCAACAGTGTATTACAACATTGCTTGGCCGCAACTATGGCAACCTCAACTTCGATTCCATTTAATTGCCCAGTGAATAAAGCTTATCAGAAAATTCTTTCAAAACCATATTAAATCAGTGCCATGCAAATTTTCATTATGAGTTGTGTACAAGTTGTATCAAAGAATGAATGCTCCAACCACTCAGTACAGTCTAGGCTCAGAGTTGAGAGAGTCCCGCCAAACTGAGGGAAAGCTTTTCGCTCTAAACAGCGAAATGCCATTAGAATCTCATTAGCACATCTACTCCAGGGGCAGGAAAGCTATTAATGCTGTCAAGGCATCCAATTACTGACGTACCATTTGTATGTGATTTGAGAGGCTGAGTCTGGACTGAGTAGGTTTAGATTAGGAAATGGTGGTATTTTGGGATAGAATTTCGTGAGAAAAAAGAAAAAACTCTAGCGTGATATGGATATACTATATTCTGGTATGTGTTATTAAATCCTTTCGATTGTCATCAGTGGCTATTTTGCAGGTGTGCGAAGTGTTTTACATGCCACAATATTGACAATATTCATATAGAAAATCCCTTATTGAAACACTTCAGTGCTGAATAATAAAGTTATCAGAAATGTTTACCCAAACTACTGTTGAATATAGCCAATATACCAACGTAGGCGGAAAAGAACATTATACCATCCATCCCAGAACATGACCACCACCCCATCGGGAAAAACACATTATGGAGCCATGTATTTCCCACGACCTGCCCTTGTAAAATAAATAGAAATGTAAATTCTTCCTCCTAGAGAATACATTAAATTATTAAAGCAATTGGTATAGTTCTCCATAGAATATTGATATACGGGCATGAGGATACAGTAACTCGCAAAAAACTGACTGGAATAAAAGTAACATTCACATGTTTCCGTGTGAAAATGTTGGTATTGGCAAAACCTGTCCACTAAAAAGGACAAGAATCCAACTATATATTGGAAGATATATTTGTAGTTCTATACTAATACAAGCATTGGTGTTTATGAACTGGGACATAAGCGAGCAGCATAAAGAGGTGTTGATTGGACCGGAAAGACCATTGAACCAATCCAAACCTAGAATTGTGCTAAAGTATATATAATAGAAGTGTGCACTTTGGTATGTAGTGACTATCACACCTTTTTAACGATGGAATTTCAGCTCGTGGTAGAAGTCTGCTTAGTTAAAAAAATGAAAATTTCTGATGAATCTATTGTGAGTACTAATTAAAGATTTAATATTTGGACACTATTTTACTTATTTTCCTGATAAACATTACATAATTATGAGGAAAACTGCGCTCGTGCCCATGTAGAACTAATAATTGTATCTTGAATCTTGTTTAGTCACACCATTTCGCCAATATAATTATGTTATAAGTCATAAATATACAATATCCCCGGACAAAATAGGGACAGCTCACTCAAAGACTGGCGGAGGGACAGAATGATTTTTCTTCAGTGCAAAATGTAGTATTGACTATCTTCCCTGGCGTGTGAATTAATAGCTAATTATACATACGATGGAATTTCAGCTCGTGGTTGAAGTCTGCTTAGTTACATTATAAATGAAAATGTCTGATGAATCTATTATGATTACCAATATAGTATCCATCGTTAATTAGGCAATGCTACATATTTAATATTGGACTCGTGCACAATAAAGTGGAACTAATAAAAGTATCTTGACTCTTGTTTAGTCACACCATTTCGCCAATGATATTATCATAGGAATATATATGTTAGATATTCCCGCACATAATAGGGGCTGCTAACTCACAGACTGGCGAAGGGATAGAATGAATTTCTTCAGTGCAAGATGTAGTATTGGCTTTCTTCCCTGGCGTGTAAATTAGTAGCCAATTACACATATTATATGTTCGGCCAAGAATGTCTTAACGTACGAGGCCCAGACGCAAACAATGCACCTGAACATGTTTCCCTCGTTGTAAAAAGAGTGATGCACCCAGATAAGAACACCCAGATGTAGGGTGTCTGAGTTTAAATAAAACAGTTTGGTTTGTGGCTCACGAGGTTACTTTACGTGTTACATCACCCGTTATATATAAAGGACCCAGGGAACTAAAGCTGTATATACTAGCCTAATGAATGCCTGGATCCTGTTTCATAAAAAGAGGCTATAGCTCGAGATAAGACGTTATGTACAAATTTGGACTCAATTTGAACTTTCTGTACATCTTAGGTTTCACAAATAACCTCAATATGTCGCCTTGGGCAATTTTAGACAGTATAGATAATACGTAAAATGCAAATTTTCTTCTTTTTTGCCACAGGTATAAAAAAGAAATCTGTTTTCTTCTCACTAAGCTGTATTCAATAGCAGTATAAAAAAATAACCAGTTTATTTAACCAAAATTTGATATTGACTATAATGACGACCGTTTTGAAATTAAGCATTGTCGGTTTTGATAGTTCTGCTCCAGTGGCTCACTCAAATATTAGGTTTTTATAGATTCAGTTTAATTAAGCCATTAGTTTTAGACTCTCAGAATGGTGTACTCGTTGCTGCGTACTGAAACTAACGACTTAGTTAACTGTATTATATATACTGCAATATTTTAATAATCTAAAAGGGAACATTTAAAGTCATATGGGTCACATATAGTTGAATTTCGGTGTAGCGTTTGAGTATACAATGCATGGTGTCCGGGCAGCAATTCCCCCCCCCCCCCCCCCCCCCCCACCAACACACACACAGGAGCAGGCAGGCTCCGTGGTCTACACTGTAGTTGGCACCCCTGGGCAGAACCCATCTAGGGCAAGACCTCTAGAACCACATCGCATACCCTTCGGTCAATGCGTCATATCCAATGCATACATAATAAATGCAATTATGATGATATTAAAATCATTTCACAGTACCTTCTGCACAGTTGTAGCTGACACTGATATATCTTTCCAGGCCAGGACAAGGGTCCAAAAAGTTGAAAACCTCGGCTTTGTCGAAAGGTGAGATTTTACATTCATTCTTCCCGAAACAACTCCGTGCAAGAGCGCCCAGTGGGTCAGGGTGGACGCATGTCTTTCCATCAGGCGAATCCGCGGCGATATCGCAGGATGCTGGCGAATCGTGGCCATAATATGCCTCGTGTACGACAATGCGCTGGCCAGGAGACGAACAGAAGAGGTGGAGTTCCTTCCCTGGGCAGGCGTATGTGCGAACCACTGAAAGAAAAAGCCAAATGAAATGAAAATAACAACTTAATAGATACCACATGGAAAGAGATTACTGATATTTGACTTTTCAATTCAATTCAATTCAATATATTCTTTATTTGTACCTAAATATGTTGTCAGATTAAAGATGTTGCAGATATGTCCATCAGGGGGGCGTTTCATAAGTTAACGCAGCGCGCGTTCGTTATGGTAGCGTAACTATGGGTTAGATAGCGATAAATTTAGCGCGCGTTCGTTATAGTAACGCAATGTTAGTTGACGTCAATTTTGGCCCTTACCGCGCGCTATGTTAAAATATGTCGTTCTTTATTTGGTAGCGACTGTCGTTAGATCCTATAACGCGCGCTGCGTTAACTTATGAAACGCCCCCTAGATGAATTATTTAACGATGAAAAAATATTTCAATTATTTATATGATGCATTGCAATAAAGATTATTTTTCAAAAGATATTGGTTGATGCATAATTGCCCTATTTTTCTTTCTCTGGGAGGATTCCCTTTTCCCAAGTAGTTGATAGATAGCTTACCCTTTTCATTCATCTTTTAAAGTTGTACGGACATTTATGATTTATTCATATTACAATAACTGTACCACATTATTTAATAGTTAGAAATTAATATTCCAAATTAATGTATGCATTTTATTTCGGTGGCTTTTAATCATGTTTGCTCGATAACTACTGTGAATATCATGCATGAATAAAGTAAAATAGAGGAGTCATCCTGAATGTGTGAACATGAAAGACGGCGCTTGTATGAATGTCTTGAATTTCTTATCAATGTTTGTTTACAAGGAAATGCTCTGAAGGTAACTCGTTAGCTTTTTGGGGTATAAACTTTCCCAGGAGAAGTGGTCTTTACGGAACTTCTTTCTTCGATAGCTGTAAATGCTTCCCCATAAATCCATTCTCAAGAGTTCGCAGCAGTAACATGTTTGTATGAACATAAACAGCGTCTTTCTTAAACCATGGTAAATATTTATGACTAGCTTCAATGCAATATACATAGCTGTCACCTTATACACTAAAAAGGACATTTGCATACTTTAAAAAACTACAAGTTATAGTAATGAAATAGATTGATAGTCAGGTACTGCATTGTCATGTTTAGAAATAATCCACTAGTTATAGGTCTTTGGTATAATAGCACAAGTTTGTACATTGTATACTGCATCGTTGGAATGGGCTGAATAAAAAGAAGCGTAAAAGCCTCACTGGAATTGAAAATCGAATTGATCTCAATGCTAAAACTTGCTCGCACTTATATTAGAATATTGTATATGTACTGCCTAGTTCATGTGCATCTCTTTAGATATACAATACTAAGAGAATCGCTTATAATGAGTGACAATGCACTGATGAAAGCTGCATTCCCAGCTAAATCGATCAAACCATATTTTTCTCAATTTTAATTTTTTTGTTTGATCCCCAGTTCAGTAGAATGAAGATAGAATAAAGAAAATAATATATTGATATTGATGTCTGTACTTTCCTATCTCCCGAGTCGATTGTCAATACCTAGAAATTGACCCTTTTGTGTATGAAGTGTGTCACCTTGGACAGTTCTATTTTTGTATGTTGAATTCAGTGACACAGCCCTAGGTTATATTTTTTTCATTTTTTTTATCACTGTAAACTCCAAGTATTTGAGTATCGCTTTTCCTATTATTTTGTCTTTTGTATAATGTCAACCAACTTGTTTGAGAATAGTGTATTACATAATGCTCAATGCTGAATAAAATGTTCAAAAAAATAACAAAAGAATACGGTAATTTGTGAGATAATGAGATTTTACACCAGGAAGGACATAACCAAATAATTTAATATTCTATCACGGTGACTTTTGGATGGGTCGGGAATGAATAGATAAGACCACAAAATAGTAGATTTCATTTTTTGACGGAAATTAGCTGGGAATACTGCTTTAATTTTGGGGTGATAAATTAAGACTAGTGTTGTGACGATTTAGCCTATTATATGGAGTAGTGTCAAAGAACCTGCAAGACACTGTTGTCAAGCGAGAGGACACGCGAACCTTCACGGATGGGTTGTATTTCATGTTGGATACAAGGCCAATTTATCCCTTTAAGTTTGGATTTAACTCCTCGCTCATCAGAACCCAACATCCTCAAACAGAATATACCAACAGAGGAATCAATAAGACTGAATAAGGATTTGACTTTCGAACAGTTTCCTAGATAGCTATACAGGCTATACATTGAAGATCCAAAATCGAAGAAACAATGACAACGAACACAATTGAGGCTTCTCTTTCATGTCAAGTCACCTCTTGAAATCAGTAATCCCCAGACAAGAAACAAATTCTGGCCTTTGGGTATTCGGTTGGAAACATATTAGACACAATGACAACGTTTGCCACTGCGACCAAGGCCTGTGGTTATATAACCGTGTCAAATACAATGCAACCGGAGAAAAAGTACTTTTATGCATGTTTTCGGAGGACAATTGTGAATTTGAATTGCGTGCTTCCACTAAAACTGTGAACTTTGAAGCTATAGTTTCACGCAGTGGTTCTGATTGGTTTTCCTAATCCCTTCGCAACAATCCACTCTCACCTGAACGGCCCCTGATGTGCGAAACGTTGTTTAGTGAACAATGTGTCTACACACACTAGGGTGACAACTGCGGGAAATTAATAAAACAACACCTCAACTGTTTTCCTCAAGAAAGCCCTCAAGCCTCAAGCAGCGTCCTACCCTTTGCATCACTAAAACTAGAATTTCACCAACTGATTTCCTCATCTCATCCGACCGATTTGGGCCCATCTGATGATCAGACATTTGGTTCTGGTGGAACATGCGCACAATGTAATGATAGTCTGCATCATGTTAAATGCCAACAGGCTCATCGAATGTGAATCCAACAACTACTAGTATCCGATTATTATATTTACCATGTTTAATATTATTGGATGTCCATCAAGGCGACCCAATGGCCACCTAATTAAACAAAATCTTCAGAACACTAAAACAGTTATATTTCAATGCAATGCATATTAGAAATATACATATACAAATGCATGGCAATTGCGAATAGTGTAGAAATGAATCATTCATTTTCGAAACATTTTTCAAATAGTCTGGAATGATAAAAATGCCATTGCTCCTGATTGCAAGATCTGTATAAACGGATACCTTTGTGGTGTAACTGATCCGTCTTTAAATCCTGAGTTGGTGACAGATCATGTCCAATGTTGTGACAGGGCTGTCCCTTTTCACAGCTATACCCTATATCTATGTTTTATTTGATATGCATGAAAACAATTTTATATAATTGCTTTACTAATCAGCATTATTATTTTGATAATTTTTTCCATTTATTGAGAATTCGTGACACACCAAAATCCGGTAAGTTAAACCAATTCTGAATAAAGTTTTTTTCCGTTTTCCCCTCCTTTAGCTGCAATGGGGGGTCCTTAGAGAATGGGGAACTAAAGTTAACAAGAGTAAACGCCTACACCTTCCATAAAAGTTTGATTCTTCATGCTGAGAACCACTTAACTGTCCTGACTCTTAAATTCCTTCTTCCATTTTACTCCTCTCCCGATACCAAAATAACATACCATCAACCAGCTGGGGTAGACTGATAGATTTTGATGATTGTCGTGTGTTTTACTAAAATCTGTCATTTGGGGTAGAATCAAATGACGCCAGGCTACGACAGTGTAAACAAAGGATAAAAGGAGAATATTTTTAAATTTCTATACAATAAAAGTCACTAGTAGATATTCACTTACTTCGCGAATACCCAACGCACCAATGGTAAAGGAAAATACAATACATTTTGACACTTCCATTCGAAACTAAAATCCCTGTCATTTTGTACGCATTTGTCATCCTCTTCCGGCAAATTAAATTTCATGAAAAAGGGTCGTGAACGAAGTGATTTTACCTGGGAAAGAATTCTCAAGAGAAATATTAGTGAGCCAAGATAGAACCACTCCTAGATGGACTGCCTGGGGTCCGTGTCTATACACTACCATTATAATAAAGGATGCCGCCCATTTGAAAAGGCTCTCACGCTGAAGTGCTTGTTGAGAACCTCCTGCATTGACTTTGAGTTGGCCAGCTAGAGGCCATCTCCAGAGAGCGAGAGAGTAGAGTCAGAAACCCTCTCCAAGTGATGATTGGATTATCTAGGAGAGGTTCCTTTTATAGAGGACCTCGAACATTCTACCTGAATTCTATGAACTCCATGAGAAAGTTTCAGGTTCTGATTTCACCAATTGCCAGTAATGCTTTAAAATAGTGCGCAAGAAATGCACTATGTCTGTGTGTCTTTTATTATCACTCTTAGTTTTCTGATCGGTGCTCCCAATAAAATAAAAACAATTTGATAAAACTGAACTCAAAATAAGTTAAAATAAAAATCACCAGTTTTATATACTTCACGATCTCAGTTTCCAAAACGATGACTCATTTAAAATTTGATTGATCTATATGGGTGTTTCCCTTAGTATTACTGATCTACAAATTGTTTTTATTTCGGTTGGAAATTAATAAATGTTAGCGATTCTCTTAAACAAATATACACGCAGGATATTGAAAGTCGCACAAGAAGTCATTCTAGTGTTACTAAATGCTTTAAAATGGGATCTAACATATCGCTACGGGCGTCACCATCGTTACACGGTTCGATGCACGTATAACTTATTGTTAGGGTAGCGGGTTATGGTTTTGCGCTTCTAATTTTGTTTTCAATTTTGTTGTCATAATTGGGTTTGTGTCCAATAACCACTGGAAAGAATGGGCATTAATCGTAAGGTTGTGATTTTGTGGTCTTTAACATAGATTCGATCCGCTTCTTCAGTGCCTGCATTGCCATTGGTGTATGTTGAAAAAAAATAAAAAACTTGAACTTAACAGTTCGCAATAATGGGCATAACCAATACCAGACTTATAAAAGATAGCACCTCTGACATTCTTGAGCGTGAGCAAAATAAAATGAAATATTTAAAAACAATGATCTACCATGCAGAATAAAACCGCTGGTTCCCATGGAAGAAGGTAAAGCAAAGTTTCTTGCATCAGGACGAGATGACATTAGCCTTAGCGTTTAAGTCGACATGTACCATTGAAGGGAACAAATACGAGGTCCGTGTTAAGGTAGGCTGGTTACGGACTGATGTTGATCTTGCGTAGCCTCCGTCAACATGGGGGGGCATGGGAAAATGTACAGTTAAGGAATGGCCATGCAGGTCTAAAATAGGAATTGCGTCGAGCAATGCAAGGAAATGACACAACTGTACCTGTCTGCCCTCCGATTTATTGAGAAAGGTCAATGGGAATGCTCTATACGGTAGTAATAAAATAAAGCTAACGGCCCGAGACACATGTTGACCTTAAGGTAAAATATGAACTAAGTGATATAAGGCTAAGACTAATTCAAACAGGGAGGCATGCACGTTCTATTGTTTATTTTAAACATGAAAAGGTGTATCTTAAATATAGTTCCACCAGATTCTATAGAGCATCAGCTCTCGCGGATCAAAATGCTTATATACATGTATGACTCTTGACCGAAAGAAAGTAAATTTCCCTCATCTTTTATTTAAATTTCGCTTAATTAAATAGATTAATAATGCAGAGAAATCATTTTCACCTCATTATAGTTATTAAGGAATTTTGTTACAAATAGAATTAATTAGAGAAAATGCCATACATATCATTCATTATTCATTTTGAGAAAGATCACCGTTAAAATATTTTCATCTACTGTATATTATTCAAGGGCGTGACGTTGTCAAGGTTAAGGCCTGCGGTGCAAACATGCACTCAAAAATCACGTGGGACTCTATTATGTCATAGTTAGTTGGGCACGATATAAAAAAGGACATTCATTATACATTAGTACCTGCAATGTTATTCCATGCATCCTATGTTTGCTGTGCGCTCACGAAAGGGTGAAATACCAAGTACATTAGGTTCCTTGTTCCTGTTCTGTGATAGATTGTATTTACAATCAGCCAGCCAGAACCTTTACGGGCAAAACCTCGCCACCAAAATGGTCTGATTCTTGCAAGACACATTGCCAGCAAAGGGAAATCATTTCTGTGAGATTCTGGGTTCCCCTTTGCTCTATCTGTTCATATAATATACCTGGATATAACTTGCGTGAGTTAGCGGTTACAATGAACACGTTCATGTATATATGGGTTACTTTACGAGGGTCCCTGAATCACTTATAATGAATAATTATCTTTGACAAAATAAAATAATTAAATTTCGTTTCGGATGGTTTGTCGGATTTGGTCGAATTGGAATCCGATAATATGAAAATCCGATCCTAAAATAATGAATGGGACCGGGTTTGGGGATATATCATCAGATTAATTGGGGCATGATTTCCAAAATTGGAATAAAAATGTCCGATTTGGTGGATCACGAGAATAATAATTTAGATGTGTGACGGAAAGACCTTTATGTACATTTATCTTGTTCGATTTTAAGCCGACAAATAATCACAGTAATATTGAACCTTGCATAGATCTATATGTATTGAGATTCTAATCCCAAAAGCGAAGGTATGCAACTATATTATGCCCCCACTCCCATAGAGATATCTTTTTTGGAATGAATAATTATTTTTAATGCGCAGCTAATCAGTCATCAAGGCGTAATTCGTATAATTTTTACCCGTTTAGAAAGCATGAACAAGTTCTTGTCCTTTTCTCACCAAGAGCCAAAATACATGGAAATGCGATTCCTTGATATGTGATTGTGCATACAAGTTTGTTCTGACAGTTGTGGGAAAGTATGTGAAGTCACATGTAGTTTCTTCTTATAAATAGTGGGTGTCTATTGTTAGCTGACGGTCTCTTGTCAAGTCTTGGTGAGATGCCAGATGAATGAGGTTAAATTTGGCCGACCCTCATCTAGGCTGCTATCAGACGTAAAACTTATTTATCTACAATGGGAAGCTGGTGGGATGGGGAGATTACTTCTTGATTGTAAAGATCTTATAGTACGAGATTGCTTGAAAAAATACTCTTGTGCCTGTCCACGTTTGTCTCTGTGTGATTTCTTCACTTTCTTCACAGGCGAAGGCATAATTTCGTTAAATAGACGCAGAAGATAATATGTTGGTGGAAAATGTCAAAGGCAATGATCCTATTAATGGGTAGAACCATAAACAATGTTTCTTTTCTTTACATTTATTCTGGTTAAGTTGATAACCAGTCGAACTTTTTGTGTGAGGAGCACATTTACTTCATTAAACAGATGAATAATGTTATGAGTGAGCGTAATGAGCTGTAGATACCGTATTTCTTTTTATCCATACGCCTAATACCGTCGAACGTAATTAAGGAATAATTAGACTCCCGTTGACGTCTGAATTATCCTTTTTGCTGAGCGCTATATCGTTTGGTTACTTTTCTTCCATCCCTAGATCCCCGTTAATCAAATATATAACTATTTTCCTCCCAACTCTACTATGTTTTAGCAAGTGATGAAAAGATACTTTTATGCACAACTTCGTACTCACCTTCGGACATACTTCCATGGATAACTGCTGACAGGAGAAGCGTAATTCTGATCAAGATATTTGAATGCATTTTCCATAGGTACATTTTAGTTTCCATCTTCCTTTCAGAGGGTATAACCCACTGGCCATGCAGTCCTTTATGGTATCTATTTCTGGTTTGTAGCGCCAGTGTTTACAATGTTCGGAGAACAATTGTTTTCTTGGGTATCCCATAAAAAGCGCAGTGGGTGATATTCTTGGCAAGGAGCAGCATTTTGCCTGTATCCTGAGAGGACAAAATTGGCTCAATCTATAGAACTGGATAAATGCTTTGAGCCATTGGTTGTTTATTTAGGCTATCCATTTTAATACCTGAGTTTCAGAGGGAAACAACCCTAGGCTCATTACTCTGGTAATGACCGTGTGAACATAATGTTATGAGTAGGCTACCCTACGGAGGCAAACCCCTCCGTTCCTGTTTTTAGTTCAGTTAATTTCCCATTATTATTAATATTCCAGATGTTTACACCGCTTTTATCTTGGACGTCCAATAAAAGCCGTCAATTTAAGGTGACTAACAAAGTGACCCGAGCAATCAATCCATGACATGTGTGACGACCCGAGTTGGTTCAGATTGCAAAATCCCGAAGTTTAGTCACTGAAACTGAAGTGGATATCCTTGCAATATTTTCAAGTACCGAGCACGGCGGATTGTGAGCTGTGTTATAAGGGTAGCAGCTTGCGTATAATGCTTCGTTTCTTGCAACCAGGTGTGATATGTAGAGTCTGTGGATCTTCACAGTCGGGTGGCCAGGGGAACTCTGTGAGAATCTGGTGTCTCTTGAAAGGTAATGTATACTTTGGGAGCTGGCGGTGAATGGGGCGCTGGGGTGGGCAAGGTGGGCAGGGTGGGCAGGGAGTGGAGACACCAAAGTCTGATACCAAAGGTAGGCATTCTTGGGACCGTGTACCCTTTGATTTTAAATCCATATGCACACGCAGATATGGACAAAGGGATTTTTAATTCAATAGATATGGGTAGCATAAGGCAACAAGTGGGACGTGCAATAAGGGCGTATTCCTCGACCGAGAAGTAACTATTGTTCATAATCAGAAAAAAACTTCACGCGTCCGAAATTTTTAAAGATTTAAAATGGTATACCAGAAGAACAGTTTCTGTATTATTTTTCTAATATTCTAATGATTAAACAGACCTAACATAAACAGTGAACTTAAAAATGATTTTAATGATTTTAAGTAATACTTGCCACATGTATATAAGTATTATGTCACCTTGCGGCGTAATTTTAATGAAATGTTGCTCTTATCAAAGCGTCAACAATCACTCTCAGTCAGTATGTTATTGTATTTACAACACACCTGTGAAATTGGCAACTTAGTAGCCATTATCCTCAATTTCCGTGTGAGGATTTGCTTAGTTTCCTCACCCTGCCTTTAACTATTTCTCACATGCACGCTTGAGAATGCTGGCTAATCACATGGACATCAATATAGATTACTAGTATTCCTCCTCCCTGGATTGATAGCAGCTGACTAGGTTGGGGCTAAGCGACTGCCATCACCAAGATATACAAGTTTACTTTTTCTCTTTTACCTGATCAACTCGCTACAATCTATTAGAAAATTGATTAAAGGATAATTGATTGATTATTTGAATGATAAACCTTTGGCAGGATTTTCATTAACTCCCAGTTACGAATGTGTTGTCATTAATCACTTGTTACATATATATAAATATCGGTTTTGGTACGTATCATATTGCCCTAGGGTGTGCAACTTATATTCTATAATTATTTACATCTAGCCATTTCAGACAATTCATGGACAATTCATGAATTTAAAAGCGTAAGTCTATATATTTATGATACTATGTGCGATTAATAAATACATGGAATTAGTACAAATATCGGCGGAGTAATACATATAACTGCTTTCCAATTATGAATATCATTAAGTAATACAAAAGCAGTTGGGTATATATATACATGTAATACGTTACATGCGCAGTACATCTACAATTGCGACCTCAGATGTATCTGAGCCTGCAAAACAGCTATTTATGTGCAGCAAATTAACCTGACATGAACATTATGAGTTAATTAGTTTACAGTCTTATCAAATACATGCAATATGTGTCTCGGATTGGGTCAAGATTCAGCCTTAAACCCTGGCCCGGAACCCTGGTTACCCATGCCTTTATGAATCCCAGGTGCCCATTTACAGTTGTGTTGGAGTACCCCCTCATTCACAAGGTACATAATAGATGTCGCTCGTGTGCTTCAGCACCATGTGCGTGCGTGCATTGTGCGCTGCTACCTGGCGGTCGAACGTGTAGGCCTATGATCGCTATATGGTTCTGTTGGATCTCTCTTTGGGGATATATATGTATTTGAATGCTTGAAATCATCAAGTTGGTAATAAAAGTATTGCAAAAGAATTCGCTGTTTCTTTCTGAGATTTGTGCTGTGTTGGATTACCGATAATCAAAATACCATACTTACATTTAGATACAAGATCCTCTCTCAACTAGGCCTATTACAAGTATACGAGCCACTTGGCCAATGTCTTTTTAACCAGTATAAGTATAACAGATTTGTCCTTATGCAACGAAGTAATTCTTTCGGCTAGTTATGACCCATAGCCAAACCATATCAAAATAGGATATGCTTTGAAACACGTTAATTTAGGTATTGGGGAAATGTTATTAAAGAAACTCTTGTAAAATCATGTTTTCAGTCGACGTAGGTTAAATTATGACTGTGAATATAAATTAACGGTTGCATCCATATGTCCGCTATGTATAATACTTGGGTGTAGTTTATTCCAGACATCGTTTTAAGAAATCTCACTGGAATAACAACACTCCATAAAGTATACAAATAGAATACCGTAGCTCTCTTTTGTGACAAGAATCAGAACCAGAAACTGCGTTTTACAGTGCCTCCACCTACCATGAAATCTTTGCATTTATTCCTCAATCATCGCTCGGTATTAACAAAAAATAGACGCTTATGCAGGAACTCCACTATGAGAAAAACGGCCAAAAACGGCTGCGACGAATTTTTTGCGACGAAATATCTAATCAAGTTAGATATTTTGCAATTGTTGGCAACAAATAAATGTGTTGCCGACAACTTATTTTACCCCCTCATCCACTAGAATTTTTAGTCATGTCGAATTTTCCGAATTTTTAGAAATGTCGGCGACGAAATTTGCCTGTTGGCGCCGTTTTTTACCTATAGTGGAGTTCCGCTATTATGTTGACGAATATGCGATATACTTAGGCTTAATGTACAAATTATTTATCTCAGCATTCATAAGGATGATTTATAATCAAACCTCACTGGATAGAATTCACACCAATACAGAGCTGTGGGTTATCCTTAAAACGGAACTATAAATTATTAATTTTGATGCTGAGTTTCCCAAATAGCTAAAACAAACGAAGGCAGGCAATCGAAATAATACAAAAAACATTTTTATTGTTCTAAAAGGGGCCTTTTTCTGACCATAAAATTGTCTTTCGGTGTACAAAATACTAAGAAGATGAGCTTCATTTACACTTTACCAGAAAATGTAGGCTATACTATCGTCCCTTTGGTCACCGCAATAATTATTAGGTAGGCTATAATTGAATAAAAGCGTAAACAAAATAGAAGCAAAAAAAGAAGGAGAAGGTGAAGGTGAACTACCTGTTTTGTAAAACCATCAGCAAATAAAAGAATCTCTGAATTGAATTGAATTGAAGAAGAGGTTTCCCTAGGTTTCTGGGGACAATAAAATACACTCCTGAAGTTTATGGGATTGAAGTTTCTGAGATAGAATAATGAATAATTTTTGAGTTATTGAAATCACACACACTCTAGACTGACCAATTGGTAGAAATAACTATATGTTTATTGGATTATAAGCGTGAAGAATCTTGGACTTGTTCGAGATTTTGACAATCGCTTGATAGAAGATGGCAGATACAAATATTTCGGAATGTCTTCTCTGATGCATTTCTAACAAGTTATAAGTTTTTTAAGTTAATCAATCATTTAATGAACTATTTTTCTGTTTAACTTTGTAATCAGTTTAAGTTAATGTATATATTGTGCGTTTCCCAAGGAAACGAATTCTACGGACAACTATTTGTGTGCAATGGCAAGTCATAGTTAGCAGTTTAGTTTTTGCTCGACTGAAAATGCTTAATATTTAATTAAAAATGCTTATGCTTAATTATATGTGTAAATTTTGTGATAATAATATTGGATAAAGAACATAACACTCTTTTGAAACCCAGAAATCGCAAAGGGTGTAGGAGGTGTAGATCACTCAGATTCAGTCATGGGTGGTCCTCTCTACAGTTGTCAATCAAACCAAGATAGCTAATAGAATACAAGACATGTAAACCAATAGGATGTCACACTGGCCTTCAGGGATTTACTGCAGAGATGGTAGAAGGTTGTCAATCAAACAGTCCTAACCAATAGGATGTCACACTGGCCTTCAGGGATTTACTGCAGAGATGGTAGAAGGTTGTCAATCAAGCAGTCTTTGCATAAGTGCCAAGTTAGTAGTGTTGGTGTGAATTACATCACACAGAGATGGGCATCCAGATATCCTCCCAGATAAGTGTCCACACTCCTCACACCAACCCTCAACCAACACCTCAAAATGTATCACATGAACTGGCTACTCAGGATGATTGACAGAATGGTACGCAATTCACTAACATTCACGAATTTTTAATTCCGTAGAATGTAAAAAGGATTACAAGCTGTCGTTCCCTGTACCGTATATATGTACCTATGTGCTCCGTCTATTGAGAACCGCAATATGTGCCATCTCTCACGGTATATAATTATGGTGTAACTTTACTTCTTCGCTTAAGATAAGATAAGATAAGATAAGATAAGATGTTTTTTATTTGTCTTTTCGGCGAGTACAAATGAATTACCTAAAATTCAGAAAATCAATGTGGCAGTATTTGAAGGAAGTATTTGAAGTAATGTGGCAATATTTGAAGGAATCAGATGTAACGTTACCGAAAACTCAAGGATTCCATTCAAACTTCAAATAAACAACAATAAAACTATCGAGGTAGGTAGATAGTCGCTTTTATATCGAGTATCCCGGTTGTCTTAGTGGTGATGTTATTTTGGGTAGGAAAAAATCCCTAATTTATGGTTTCAATTCTTTATTACACTAGCTTTCGGACTAAAATTGCCCTTCATCAGGTCAATAAGACTATCACCAGTCGCAACTCTTAAAGCCGGGCCCACACATTCAAGAACTCAGACCTTAAGACAATCTGTATGAATTCAAAATCATTCTTAAGAAGCACACTTGAGTTCGGTAGTGTGTGGGCTTCTTACGAAGAAGCCTCCAATTAATACGACAAATCAAGGGTTCTTACGACAATTTGTAGGCAAAATTTTGGACTTTTCGTGAGTCCCCAATTCGTACGAATTGCGAGTTCTTGAATGTGTGGGCGGACAGAAATAACTTTCCTATTCGAGAAAGAAATGAGAGAGCGAGCGAGCGAGAGAGCGAGGGAGCATTGTCTTGGACAAGAGTGTACCGTACATAAAATACAAATATTTACAGTTTATTATCCTTACCAAGGTCTTAAGAAGAACGGATACATGCGAATATATTGACAAAATGGTTTACATAGAATTAAACTATACATTTTCCTCAGTACGATTTATAATATTGAAATGTGTATTCATCGGCAACTCAATTTTGTATGTGTTAGTAGGTCCCAAAATATTTGGCAGATGTATGGCAAAAGGTACATAAATGATAGATAGACTGTGAACTTTGATAATTGGAGAAAGAAGAGGCTAAATCAAAATGATTTAAATGTTCGATAACTTTAGTCCATAATTGTATTGACCTAAAACTGCAACCAACTATTTGGCAGCCAAAAACTTTTAATTTTTCAATGGGAACTAAGCTTGTATTTTGGTCTTCCGTAAACTGTTTCCCTGATAAAGTGTCTCCGGTAGCTATGCATGAATAAACTTCTAGCTACTATATCAAAGTTAAAAATCTCACTCCGTTTCAATTATTCCGTCTCTTTTGTAGGAGTCATCTCCAGAAGCTTACTCATACTATACAATACAGCGTAAACCAATTCCTAATATGATAAGTTAAGATAAGCATGTATTTTTAATATCAATAACTACCCTAGCATACATTCACTATTACAACATGAGTATTCAGTTTATAACAATTAAATGGATTGCAGTATGGTTTGCATGACTCGCGGACTGGAAAACCGAAAGTTGGGTCATCCATATAGAAAGGTAACAATGCTCAACTAATTTGATTACATTTATAAACTCTTTATTTCCTATCCGCATAAGTTTGAGAACAACTTGCTGATCCTGTGACCAAATCAGTTTGGCGAATTTCTATAGTATTCGGTACCAAATTACATAATTAAATGGCTAGGGAAAATACTATGTATCCTTTAATACGAAAGGAAGACATCTATGTACATGAAATATATGCCATTCCACTTGCAAATGCATCGGTCGTATATTTATCTAGCAGAGCCACGATCACCAGAGTTTACACACATGTATATATATTTCTATGATTACGTCATGGATGAGATCCTTGACCTGCCAGATGACCCGATCCAAAGATTTTTCCACGGACATGCAACAGCATGTCCTTGCAGCCAATGTAGGCCTGGTCGACCACAAACTAGTCCTTGCAACTCTACCAAGGCCTTAGCAGTTTCTTATCTAAACGTTTGCACTGGATGATCCAGTTGACATAAAGAAGGATTCGTGTCTTTGGCATGAAAGTTGAAATCTGTATAATTGCTATTTGGGTCGATTGAGAATGAACTTTAATCTAAATCTGCAGGCATGTGTCAGACGAAAAATATAGATTTTGACTTCTCTTGAAAAGGTCGGCACATCATGTGATCCGACATCACCTAGTTTCAATCTCTTCATGTAGCGTGTTTAAACGGTTCGGATTATTATCGATGCAGTGGTTAAAACCAATCGATATTGGATACATACATGCTTTAGGTTTATAAGAAGGAAGTGGGTAATATGCGTCGAACTTGAAGGGACATCGAGTTATTATAACAATACCATTAATTTGTTCCATCGTCTATACCTGACCTCAGTCCAGTAATCGTTGAAATTGGTTTACACTTTATGTATTTTATGTTATACTTTCTGTATTATGGATACACCCTGATATGCATGAAATTTGCGTGCCGTCGTGTCAGGGTGTATGCGGACTGCGTGTGTGTCAGAGGTTTGCTGTTGGGAGGGGACCTGGTGGCATACTGACATACTGACCAACAATAGCCCCTCCCCCTCTCGCCTGCCTCCAGTTCTCCCACCCAACTCTACCCAATCTAGAATACAATTTATTACCCATTGCTTGGCAACGAGGCGTTTTAATAATAACCTGAATAATTCATCATCGATTCGTTGGTCCACCACTTTTTAAAATCTAGGTAAAATTCATTAAGTTATAACAAAAGCCTTGGGAGATGCTACTTGCAACATGAAAATATGCAAATCAGAAATGTTCCAGATGGTTTGAGGGGTCAGGTCAATGACTATCTAACAAAGTGTTTTGTTGAAGTTAGTAGGACAAATATATTGGGTGCGTAATTCACATTTAAGTTCTATGTATAAGATAAGCTAAAGAGAAACAAGGTCGATAAAGGGGAAGAAAACATCTATACAGTGCGTTGGTTTTTTTGGCTTTTTTCATTTTCAATTCCAACCAAGTTCCATGTGGATGTAAAACGTCTGATCGTTTTTGGCCTGGAAAGCTCCAAATAACCGCCCAAGCTGCGAGTCCTGCCCTCGATAACTGTTAGCGATTCCAGCCCCACCTGGAACCACGGCCCCGTGATAATAATTTTATATCATGTTTGTTCTAAATATTTTATCAAGTAGACAAAGGAAAAGATTCACAATTTTTTTGTTTGTGAGGGGAAGATATAGGCTATTTCTTCATGGCAGTAGCAAATGCAAAGAAAATAGAAAAGCAACGAAGAGGGATTTGTGTTTTCCTATCTCGATCAGGAATGCCAAAGATTTGGGTCTTCAATGATCGTTCGGGCAGAGTGAATTAGAACATTTATACTTAGAACATGCAGGACTGACACATTTATGAAACGACACAGGCGCCCCCAATAAGACAAAATATTCTATGTGGTACTCTAACGGCTTCGTACCTCTTTATGGAATATCGATGGGATAAAACGGTATGTGGGGAAAATATGCCTCCATTAGGGGAACGAAATATTTTCGATTGACCCTTGATGATTGCCTTTATTGAATTGTGGGCACTGCCAGTGTTAATAAATTGACTTGTATTTTCCTAATAGGTTGTTGTGACTACACTCATTATCTGAAAGGTCGGAACGGATCTAAATGGGGCAGTATTCAGCGAATGTGAGTGGAGTGGGCTGGCGTGCTGTATCCCCCCACCCCCGCCCCCACCACCACCTCCTCCTCTTCATCCCCCACCCTCCTCCCCACACATACACATACACATGCTCACCCACCTATCGCTGCTCTAGGCTATAAGGGAGCCTAAATCAGGCCCTGACCCAAAAGCCTGACTCGGTCGAGGCTGTGGCGCTACAACATACTGACCTCTTCTCTCTCTCTCCTCTTTTCTCTCTCGTCGTGTTTTCTCTCTTCTCTCTGCCCATCTGTATCTGCCTACCTTCCAACACTTTCCTCACATCCTGCAGCTGGATCGTCCACAGATAGCCACCATCCTATAGGCAGGACTGGCACACTGCAATTTAACGGTCAGCTAGCAGACGCATGTCTCTGAAGGTGAGGGGGAGACAAATGATTCTGAGGCCAGACGGGAATTACGAGAGAAAGTCCTTTATCTGGCAGGAGAGGCCAGCAAAAACTGGAGTAGGTAGAGGGACAGGAGTGATATAGCTGCATACACATGAGGACAGCTATAGTTTTAGAAGTAGCAGCCTAACGAGAGGAGTGGGAGGAGGGAAGCGATTAATAATACAGCGTGTTAGCTTCGATAATCCTGATTGCACAAATTATAATACACATGCTGGTTGAGTATCCGTGCGAATACCGCACCTCCCTCGAATATCAAATTAATACTGGCAGGTTAATATTGGGGATTGTGTAGTGTTGGATCCCTCCTGCTCTCCCGCCATGCGCCGACCCCGCCACCGCGTGTTACATACACGATCAATGGATTATCAGCACAGACCCGCAGGAGAAGGAAACGCTGGAGGAGTTGGAGGAGGAGGAGGAGGACGCGACGCTGGAGCTTATGGAGGAAGCTTTATAGCTGAGGGAGTAGTAGTCGTAGGGCATAGAGTCGGAGAGGAGGAAAGGGAAACAGAGTTCAAGGAGGAAGGATAATGAACAACATGTTGAATCACCAGCCTTTCTGGAGGAGATACCATATTGAGTTGAGCGCCCCATGGCGGATGGGAATGAGGAGGAGACGGGAGGGACGGTCAACCAGAGATCCAAGAGGAGGTAGCGGTCAAACCTGGATCGCTCCACCTCTCTCCAGAGCGGACGCTGGAACAAGGCCATTGGCAAAGGTAATTGATATTGACCTCATATGAAGTGATATGGACAAAATGACCTACTAGCCTGTCTTTCACTATCTCCGACAGCTATACATGTACTAGGCATAAGTCCCTTCTTTACACCATCGGACTCTTTCAGAATATGTATCCTGTCTATATTGATGATTTAATGCTTGGAATTCTTGTGCCCTATTTCAGTTACATGCCTCTTTTTTCAGTGTATCACCATGAGACAATTGAATGACCCCTTTATTCAAAGTGGTATAACTCATTCTAAGTATTCACAATCATATCATTGGATTTTAACAATTGTTTGCAGCAATAATGCTAGCACCGTAATGTCGTTGAATGAAAGGAGACTTGAAGCTAACTAACACACAATACACAGGCAGGGTTCAAGCAAGGGGTTATGAAAGATCTGCGATATGATTCTACCAGTATTTTTCAGGCAAGGCATTACATATTTGTATGGTTGGGTGGAAGGAGGAAGGTTGCATTAGATGCAGTATTTTACAGGTGCGCCTGCCACATACTCGCTCCTCGTATCGATGTGTGGCGCGGATTTGGGCCATGGAGAATTTTAGGTCAGCAGCAGAAGCTGCAGGAAGGCAGGTCAGCAATCGGGGACGTGTATACCCTATTCAGACTCTCCTACTGGCCCACGTTATACTTAACTATCCCCACTCTCTATGTATTAAACTGCCTCTAGGATATTTTCTTGCCCAATCACACCCCATTGCCGTTTTCCTTTTCATACCCCTTCCATGGGGATAGATGGAGTTAGACTGGAATCAGATTATGTTCCTGTTTGTTCATGCCAACCGATCGCGAACGTGTGTGAGTAAGCAATATTGCGACGACTAGCTCGTTTTCAGGCCAGGTCTATGATCTTGTCCTGAATCCCTCGTGTCTACAATAAAAGGCACACAGATCAATACACTCAAATCTGTTATTGAGGTCACATACACTAACGGGAATGCAGTCCTTTCGTGAGCCTTGAGATCGGGCGCGATTATACCTGCTCCAATATATGTTTCAGACAGAGACTGTCTTATCTCACAGTGGATGACACATGTACGTAATGGTGCCATATTATGTGATACTCTAAATTATCGGCTGCATGCGTTTATTTTCCTAGGAAAGGAAACATGAATAGTTTCAATTATTTATAGGCAGACAGAGTTTTATAGGGTTTGTTGATTAATTTATCTGATAAAACGTGAAAAATATTTTGAATCGATATATTAGTCATTGAATTCCTTTTGTGAAATCTGTTTGGCACATTTTCACAGGCAGATTTACTTTTTTTAAATCACAAATTGACCTACATCAGGCTGCGTGCTGTGCGCGTGAGCTCCTGAATAGCTAGCTGCGCAAATTCATTTCCCGGATCACAGAGGCCATTCCAGATATATTGCTAGCCACATTCATATTTAAACTTCATTTGATTACGGTCCATTGCAGCAAGTCCTCATACATATAAGGGCTAAGCATTCTGCTCCATTAACTAGCTGGTTCAAATGACTATTTATATATATGTATTTATACCGTTGGCAAATACATGATATATGTAGTTGTAATAGACAACATGTCACCAGCCTTACTTGGTCGCCTGTTAATGAATAGAGGATTTGTCCTCATTTTCTGACGTTTGAACGAGGAATGCAATACACATATAGCAATTCCTCTATAATGGTTGTTAGAAAAATCACAGAAGGAATTAATCACATTTTCAATCTATAGCCGATAAGTCCATGAAGTTCGGCGATCGACAGCGGATTTCATGATTGATCAAATCTAATCAATAGGATGAATTTTGGTCATTGAAATCCCAGTATAATATTTATAAGTAGTCTTTTCCACATGGTACATGACTTATTTCCCCAAGTGAAAAATACTATGAAATAAAAGTAAATTAAACTTTTTTACTCACTGTGTTGTTTATATCATTAATAATTCAGAAAATCAATGTGTAAAAAAATGTAATGCATCCGAATGTGACGCTTTTGAGTTTCGGTTCATTTATCAGATCATCATTCCACTGCATATATATTCAAGGAGTGACTGCCCAGGATTGAGTCCTTCTAGAAATACCCACAGGTACACATTTTTGCCCAGTTTTTAATCAGGTGTGAGCTTTCAGCAGCTTACTCATACGACCTCACTCTACACAGTACTATACCACTAGGAAACCCAGAAAACTCAAAGTCAATTCACACGCGTGCAAGCGGGTCCATAGCCCATACGATTGCATTGTCCCCGAGGATGTTATAGGCTGTAATTTAACTATTTTGCCAATTATTCTCGAAACATTTGAGTCACGACAGTTTTCACCTATTTCCATTATCACCATTACATCAATAGTTATTCTGGTCCGCCCTCTATCTTGTTGGCATAGGCCTGTGGGTGCCGCTTATTATCTGGGTCTCGACCTATTGCCAGGATGGCTGTGTTAGTGGGTCATTCTGATCTGTAGACGAGCCTCAGTCTTCCAGTCCTGGTAATTATAAAAACACACACATGACCCCTAACTGTTGTGTTACCGTACACGTAATTGGCTGATATACGCGTGGTTATTGATATAGGCCTAAATAATTACCTTGTCTAGTTCATGCCTACGATGGAATTGAAGGCTAAACTGCAGATGCATTAAATGAACCCCCCAGGAGAGATTCACAGACTGACACATCGCGTTTTTGTACACTCTGAACCCATATATCTAAATGAGTTCATGGGACTATAATTTATTCTATATTCAATCCTGATGGGGGCGATCGCACGTCCACAGTCTTCAATTGGTGAACCATTGTTACACACGTATCAATAAAACAGCAACTGTGCTACAAAACCGAATACACATTCCGGTGGTTTATTATTCATCGTCTTTTATTCACGGCCTGTTGTTCAGAAGACATAAATAGTCATGGAATCAGGTTACCTCTCACGCGTATTGGGAACACGGGAATTCATAGATCCCACTTACTCCTTTAACTTCACATGCTGGCAAATATCAATTGACAAATATCTATACTCGATAAAACAGACAAAGAAACTGTTGTAGCCTTACTAAAAGCTCTCTAAGATGTTTCCCTGACAATGGAACTGTCATGATCCTGAATATCAGATACATTGCAATACATATACAGTACTTTAAGAATGGCGTCTACATTCTATTTAAAATCATTCAATTGTGTATGTCCGATCTATATGAAAGAGACGAAGTCGATCGAATTGGAATACATAACAGTTTTGTCAGGTCATTACCATATTGTTGGTGTATTTTCCAGGTCATGCAGTGATATAATCCGGATCGTTTTGTCAGTGGCGAGCCCGGGCTTGTTAATAAAATGTTGCTATCTGCGTGAAGACTGACCCATATACCACGGGGGCTTTGTAGATTACGTTACGTAACAGAACCCTCGTTCTTGTTAATCGTGTGTTCGATATCAATGCGTTACATCATTGTGTATTTAAAAACATTTGCTGTACTACGCGAATCATATTGAACGCGTTGTTTTAAGTTACCAATTCGAGTCGTCACCTAAATACGTAGGCATTCTGATTTAACGTCATATTGCCGTATTGGATGATTTATTATCCTATTTTTTGCATATATGCAGTTTTTTACGTAATTTAATTCGCTTCTGTTTCCTCTCTATAGTATATAGTTCTGTGTCCATCATGTGTAAGTGCACTTGATTACCCATGTCTGGGGCAAAACCATTTTGGAGGACGCAAACATCAAGACAAAAGTCAGTATTGAGATCGTAAATAGAATACATGTATGGTGTATTCATTCAATGAGCAATGTCTTGATCAATATACTGTAGTGTTTGTACACGCCGTATGCAGTTTGAAATTATTATTCTTTAAAATTCACAGACAATAAGGGTATTGTGGAACAGAGCTGGGCAGGGGAGCAGCAGATCTGAGCTTCTCTGCGCCTTGCATCCATGTGAACACGCGGAGCGATCCTCCCGGTGCTGCGACCGTACCTCCAAGTAGTATAGCAAAAGTGTACATTGTGGATGGTCACTTAAACCTTCCATGCGCCCGATGGACCAGGCTGCTATTTTTACCTGCCCATTTGAGGTCCATGAAGTTTTTATAGGCCAATATTGGCTGTTATTAACACAAATATTTTATCTACCTAACCGACGTTTTCATGAGTTTAAATGGTTATTTGAATCAGATTCTTTCTGTAAGGCCGGAATCGTTTCCATAGAAATCTATAGATGTAATTGGAATTGAAAGATGGCAAAACAGTAACATCGTGTCCCTTAGACTTGTATACCGTATTCATTACTACGGTCAGAGTTCTAGCCAACCCAGACACCACCTATAATGCCGTAAGGCTGAATGCTATGCATCGCACTCCACCCCTCGGAACCTGCATTGTCTAGGATGTACAACAATAACCAACCACAAACAACCCTGACAATAGTCCGTAGACAAATCAATAGAATACAACAATAATGGTGATGATGATTAGGACGACGGTTGTATTAGTAATGACACGTAATCTAAGCTATATGAGTTGACCTAGTCCTCATCAAACAATGACTAAAAAATGGTGCAAAGTAAAGGCTACATGATACATTACAGTTGCCTTGGACTTATCGTAGAGGATAAATCTAAGGTCTCGAAGTCTGACTTAAACCCTGTCCACACACAGCCGATTTGCCCCACGATTACCCCCCCGATTTGGTCTCCCGATGAATCCTATGATTTCATTTCAAATCCTGGTTAATCTTTTTGAAATAACATAAACCAGGATTAGAAATGAAATCATAGGATCCATTGGGAGACCCAAATCGCGGGGCAATCGGGAGGCAAATAGGCTATGTGCAGGGTTTTAGAGTTATTAAGCAATTTTCCATGCAATTAATACGCCTCTCTAAAAAAACAATGATCCTGTTTTTGAAAGCAGAGAACATACATGTATGTAATTTCATACAAGATTATATTGTTTAAATAGTTCCCAAATCCTGACTTTAATGACTTGTCAGTTTATTCCGTGTAAATACCATTATCGATGTGATAGGACAGGGCTTTAATTAATTGTTCTCACATGTAGGTTGTGAATAGCTAATACTTTTGTGGTTGGGAACGCTGAAGGCCCCATATAATAGTCCATGGGTCCGCTAGGGACATCTTACTAACTCAGCTAGATTTTGTCCAATCCCTGAGGGACTGAGAAGGTCTTTTATCAGTCGCCGATCTTTGGAAGAATCCAATGGTCGGTGACTGAAACTGGGGGATTGGCTGGAAGACCTGGGAAACCCAGAAATGCACTTCTCATTGTACTTAAATAGAATCAATAAAGAATTGTTTAATGCAATCTAAAACGATCTAGTCTAATAGGAACAGTCAGTCAGCCAAATGGAAACGGTGTCTATAAACGTGACTTCTTTTTAGCTCCGCACATCTCTAACTGTCCTTTCTCTACTATATTCTTTGAATACTCGCTTTCAGATAAGGTTTTCATGGCGATTCAAAGCACTACATTTGTATTTGTATTTAAAGATTTTTATTGGGGACAAAATCATTTTGTAACAATTACAATATTCTCAAAATATGCTGTTTAAATATATACTCAGAATCAGTTCACCAACTATAATCTAATCTAGATTCATTTATCCAAAACACCTCTATATAAATTGAATACTAATAAGAACAAATGTGAACAGGTAAATAAAATCCCACACCAGTGTCGTATTCAACATTCATATTGGGTGGAACTTATTCATGTATATTATATACTTAACATTCCTATATGATATCTTCACTGGACGAGTAGAGTTATTACATTTATCAATAAATCAGACATAATCAGTCAGTAATTACTGATTAAAAATCAGAGGCTCTCCCTAAAATTATAAACTTGTACTGGTAAATTCGAGTTTTTTTTTATACAAGTCCAAATGTGTAATCTCCTTTGCGTATATATATTGGGGGGAGGTTGCAACTTACATACATCATAATTTGAGATTCTCACTTCCGCACCCCTACTTTTTACACTCTGAACTAACCTTAGACATTTCAATGTGTTTCGCCTGTTGTTCCACTGATAAATCTATACAAATTCCTCCAAAGTCCATCAATGGCAGTGTGTATGTTTTAAATATAAGAATCACAATATATCCTTGTTTATGAAATGCTTAATTCTTCTAAGTCTCTTGTACAAAAGGTTAGCTTTAATACATATTCCATTAATGAATGGGCCTGGTTAAATAGTTTTTAAAAATAAATTGAAAAATTGGTTAATAACTTTCAAGCAGACCATTTTAAATGACTTTAGTTCCTGAATCACTCCTTAGTTCGGAAATAGACCATTTTAAATGACTTCAGTTCCTGAAACACCAAGAGAATATTCCTAGTGACCTAGGTTTCTACGACAAGGATATGTGAGAAGGCTGTGGCGTTGAGATGATGGAAATTAATTTGACTGATATAACTATATAATGATTATTACCATTATGCCTATTTAAACCCTTACGAGAACTAACTGCATTTCAATAATGCCCTTCAGTTCCATGGGTAGTTTTTTTAGGCATCCATGTCTTTTATTTTGGGAGCCCTTTTTTATTAGCAGATTTACGGTAATCTGCCAATTATGACATTGGGTAGACAAATGCCCATTATTGATTAGAGTCTGATCTGGGAGGAGCTTGCAGTTGGTGTTAATCTCAGATAAATCAGAAGCAGGAGTGCATGGCTTAAGATCAAATCTCTGATTATCTCACTAAAAATCTTGTCTTGCTTCTGGCTTTAAGCTTAAATGTCTGATTATCTCACTAGGGATCTACTGTTGCTTCTTTCTCATAACACCCCAAGTGACCACATGCCACTTATCCCTACCTCCTCTCTGCTCCAGCTCGATGGCTGTGTTATGTAACACCTCTGGGCACCCTGGCTGTTTGATAAACAAATAACCTCCAATAAAAGTGCTACATCAATAAGAATCAGGATATTATATTCTTATACATGACAATAGTTGTCTCTTGGCCATGGGTTACATGTAACTGAAAGCTGCCAATGTCTCCCTTGGAAACGGAAATTAATTTGATTAAGCTGACACAAGTTGTGAATATTTTAAAACATCAAAACAGTAATAGATTAATAAATTATCAACTGCTTCTTGTTATATCTCTGTATACTAAGTTAACTAATGTGTCTGTAGCTCCCTTCTTGGTTTGGGACTATTTGACAGGTCCTGTCCAGAAAATCTACCGCACAAGTTAGGAGCGTTTTGCGGGGTTAGTTTAGTAAGATATAGTAAGTTTGTTTTTTCGATGGAAATGCAAACCATCCACCCGCCTAGCTGTCTCTCTCTTCCCTCCTATGCAAAATATCCATTTGATTTAGTGTTAAATACCGTACACCTACACACCACTAGCATGCTGTGTAGGCTATGCCACCCGCCCTATAGTTTGTTGTCAACAAGCCTGTGAGTGCAGGTTAAGAGAAGGTAGGTCCATAGGGGTGCAAGCTTTCGAATGGCCCCAAGTTCGCGCCAAATTTATATTTAAAAGCACTAGTTTCTTGCACCATACATAAATGATATAGTTCCTCCCACAAAAAGGCAATCTAACTAAGACAAGTTTTCATTCAGACGAAGTACAGTTTGAAAATTACATGGGAAAACATTGAAAATACGGCCATAAATCCAGGTCATTCTTAGATGGGAGTTGACACTGATGGGTTGGGCGACGTAAAGAATTTCGGAGGTGGGCTTATCACCCTCTTCACAGAGGCCGGATCGGTCGCTTCTCATCCAGCCTGCTAGCTCACTATCACATGCCTGTAACGCCAGCTGGGGTCAACCCATGCCAACAGCACAAGGCTATATCCCAGGCTGAACAGGGCCCTGTAACACCAGACACCTGCGACTTCTAATCAATTGGCAGGAGTTCCCCAAAGTCGCACTAGTAAGTGACTGGTCAGCTTACCCATCAGGTCACTACAGACAACACCCACAACTCCCAACCTCTCAACTCTTCCACTGAAGCTATAAAGGCCAGATTCATGTGTAGTTTAACATTAATCTCTACCTTTCTTATACAGTGGAGTTCTGCATAATGACCATCTTGCTTATGCGACCAAACTGTAATTAGGACAGTTTGACTTGGTCCCAAATTGGTCCCCCTAGTTGATGTTCAGTCTAGGCTGACGACAATCCCACAATCTGACAAAACATGGCTTGTCTCAAAGATGGTTGACTTTTGTGTATATTTTGTTATTTAGTATATGTCTAAATGGGAATCTACCTGTTGTTTGTTCTGGGAATAAGTGGTGATGTGGCTCATAACACCTTCATACTCAGTGGGCCGCTATAGCCTTTGAGGCCATTGTGGAATCATTTTGATTGACAAGTGTCACTTCGAGTTGGCTGGCAGTAAGTGGTATAGTAGTTATAGTGGAAAGACAAGGTTGATTAGTAAATTTTGTTTTGTTTTGTTATTAAAGGGTTTTATTTAACATTCTAACAAATAAAAAAACCTATGATCCAATGTTTCAATGATCGTACAATATTACCAATATACGAGCCAGGTTTTTATAATTTATACATCTGATCAACTTACTTACTAACCGTTTTTTATCCACGTTAGGCTTTTCTAATCAAAATCCGCGTTCATTTAGTAAATTCATAAATGGGAATCTACACTATATGCACCGGTCGTGTTGAGGATGGGACCCGCGTGCTGGGGTATGTGTCCCTCTTTGAAGTCCCAACTCAACAGGACCCTACAGAGTATACTGTACAGCAAACTGACATAATCTGCATGACAAACTATTCATATTACGGAAACCCAGAATGTTTGCCATGAATATGCACATGGGGAAAGGATTCCGACCCAATCTAGGCTCAGAGTTAAGAGGGCTCCTTCAAACTGAGGGAAAGCCTCTTGCTCCAAACCGCAAATACCATCATAATCACATTAGGTCTGCAAAATGCCATTAAAATCTCATTAGGACGACTACTTTTGGTAGCAGCCTAAAAGAGTCCAAGGCTGTAGATTTTTTGTTTAATCTAAAAATGATTGGAGGCTATGCTTCATTTGCATACAAAAATCGAAATTACACATACAGATAGTTCCGATATATATGCTATTGGTATAGGATTGGACTTTTCCTGTATAGTTCTAATGTGCCCAAGTTATTGGGCGGCTCAGAAACTGCTTTGTTTCGATATTCAGCCATTGTCTACATTGCATATATCCAGTATAGTTTGGATGTGATGGCCTTGTAGGCCTTCTGCTATGGACATTAAAAAAAACTGTCTAGTTCTAATGTGATATTCTTTGCGTATACATTGGTGGAAGTTAGTAACTAAAGACCTTAGCCTTAGCCTGGCGCACACATATCAGAAACCACTTAAAGCTGAAATCGAATTATAGTTCTATAAGTTCGGAATAGCGCGGAATGACGGCGATAGAAATAGAAACCAACCACTGCATAAAATGTGGTTTTCAATCTTGGTGAATTGTGCTAACCTCCACAGTATTCTTTATATGCCTAATCCAAAGAATCGGTCTTTCTATCAACCAGGACAGTACAGGCCTACATGGTATGATATAGAAATAACAAATTCTAGCCTTTTCCTCTTCATAACCTAAGTAATGCCATATCGGTAGGCCTGGTAGATGTAGGCTAAGTGGCATAGAGAAAGTGAAACCATGTGTGCGTTAATACTAAAATAACTTAATATCGTACTTCCGCAATAAAACTTCGGGTTCTGCAATGATAAGTGCCCAATAATTGATTAGGGCACCAAGAAATGGACAATCAGATGTAGGTCTTCGTTATTCAATTCGTATTTTTTGCCAAGTTTCGAAACTTAATTGAAATATTGGGAGCGCTGGAATTATGCTATAGGATGAATAAATAAATGATAACTTCATTATTAATAATATTTTCGAATCTATGTAAGCTCCCCTTTTATTCATGCTCGGTGAATAGTTTCCGGGATAATGCAGTACAGAACTGCATGAACTTGGTCATTCGCATTAGTAGGCCTATGTATATAGCGTACATGTAGGCTATATAAATGCAAATGACCAAGTTACTGGTCGGGTTATTTGTACGGTGGCGCCGTCTTCAGTTTAAATATTGAGCTAATAAACAAGTGGAATCCTCGTGGCGTTCTGTTTATACGATACCCACCAGATGGAGACATAACCTAGGCTACTTAGCATTCAAGCTGAGTCCAAAACACTCATCAGGGGGAAATTCCCATTACATTCCTGTTGCCAAGCACGACTGAATCGAGCTTTCTTGACTGCATCTCAGAGTAAAAGAAGTGCACAGTCACTAGCCATCGCAAACCCCATGACTTAGCCCTTGGAGTAATTGTTGTTATCAATAGGCCAAATATGTAGGCCTATCAGGTGTGCCTACAATTAATTGATGGGGCATATTGTTATGTGGAAATGGATAAGGGATCAACTACATGTACGCTATTTCCCCCATTTATCAGTTTAGTGATTTAAAATGGCAGCTATCTTGCCTGGATCTTTGTATGAACCATGTATAGGCTAGCCCTTAGTGCCTTACAAGTTACAATTTCCCATTCGCGCATTTTAAGGGAAATTAAAAAATATAATCTCTGAAACAGTGAAAGGAATATCATGCAATGCATTCATTAGACAAGTCTCCCTAAACATTGGTTCCATACGGATGTAAATTCCTAGTAGGCCTACGGTTTTTCTTTTTTTTTTTTTCTTTTAAAGAAGCAAATCTGTAAAAAACGACGTCGACAGTCAAGTTAGACATGTATTTGGGGAATGTACACACAAATCATGAGCACACATACAGTAAGCCTACCTTTCATAAGAAAGGGGAATAATTGATTTGTGCTCAGTGACTGCGATAAGTCAATTTAAATGTATCCTGTCCTAATTTTTAAATGGGGGACTAGGCTAAATAGCACATTATCCCTAGGCTAATTAAAGTAGGTCTCTATTTCAGGCCAGGGGTTCCCTGGCCAACTTTTCTGGGGTCGCACTGACCCGTTTAGGGAGGTTAGCACTAGGCCGGGGAATACCTAGCCGCGGAGGGAGGTACGGTATGTTGGCCACCATGTTACCAGACTGAAGGCAGGTAGGCTATAGCTTTTATACCACCTAGCGTCCTGTGGTGTTTGAGAGGTGTGTGGTAGAGATAGTTTCACTGGTGGAGTGTTCACGCGTTCAGAACGAGGCTCAAGTTGGCGGGAATGCAGTGGCGCCACTAGTAGCGGGAATGTGAAGTACAGTAGTCGTCATCAAAATAACCTCGAAACCCATCCACAAAGTACATATTAAAAATTGATCGAAGAAAGATTTTCTGTATATATTGTACGCAGATGGAGAGTTTAATATCTATATCATGTTTTTCTTGTTTTGGCAAGCGCAACTATCTTTGTAAATAAGAAAATAGAATGAAAACCAGGTCATGAACCGCGGAGAAATATATGCTAATTTATGTCAGGTCAGGCGTGTGACCTTTATATGCAAATGAGGAGATAGCGAGTTATTTTTAACCTTTTGTCGACCAGTGTGTCAGAAGATCTACTTGCAAGTAGAAATTTAAAGAAATCACAATGTCGACCAATATGAAAGGTAAGTTCACTGTTTGCAAGCCGCCAGGACTTGGTTGGATTTTCCATTTATCTGTGTTGAAACTGTTATGGCCGACTAGCTTGGCGTTGGAGAGAAAATGGCGCAAATGCTCCATGTGCGGCCAGGTTCACAGAGCGTGGCTTCGCTTTTACTTGGCCTTTTCCACTCAATCAGCGCTCGGCGCGTGACGCGAAGCATTTCCCGTCAGCAATCTGCAGATTTAACAACATATGCTTCGTCATAATTCGTAAAATTAAAACGTTACCCTCCCAGATTATGGTGAGGAGCCATCAAGATGGAGATTTTTAGCTTGGGATGTCTTGAAGACGGTGGCCGACACACCCCCTGTCCCGAGTCAGCGGCTGGCCGCGGCGCCCAGCCTTTTTGCAAAAACGGAGGCATTTAATATTTAAATACTTTAAAAACCTCAACAATACCGGTTCACTGCTAACTACCAATTATCAGAGCTCATAACTTGATAGCTGTTGTGTTGCTACTCGTGATATTTACGTGAAGATCTGGCTTTGTTTTGGTCGATGGTGGTGGCTTGGAGCCAGGCAGTCGCCATTTTTGTTTTGCTTGTAAGGGCTGTGCTATTCGGGAAGATAGAGAGTGAATCATTCGAGGCTTCTCTTTCCGTTGGTTGTTTAAAAACACTTTATGTCGTTCCGACCGATGTCTGATTCCTTAAGTGATGGAAGTACTTCTTCATTTTAAATGTCACCTGTCTCAAGCGGCTTCCTCTGAATTTGGTCGGTCGGTCAAATTTTGGGGAAGGAGTTTTCCAAGGGGAAGAGACCCGACCACATAGTAGTGTTGAATGAAGTTCTGCGTAGAATGCATTGTTGTTATTTTTATTTACACTTGGCAAGAGGCAATATTTTCGGAATATGGTCAATTTATAGATTGTAGCTATTTGATTTTCCTCCAAATTTATTGTACACAGCACCCCTATCACATGCTGCATTAAATTTTAAAAATTAGTTATTTTGTGGTAACGTGTAATTAATGATTTAATCTTGTATTTTCGTACTATATTGTCCATGAAACGTATCTAATGGCAATTAGCATTTCTCATTTTGATGAGTAGTTATAAATATATAGGCATCCATCATCTCTTCTCGCCGAACCTTACTCCTTAGATTGTATTCCAGGAAATTTATGAGGTATTAATTATTTTTAAAGTCTTCCATGAAATATATGGCCTGCAAATGTATACAGTTGGTCCTCAATGTTTGTTTCTGACGTCTATTATCATTGGAGTCCTGCATACAAGATTCTGTGAATTCGTAAGAACTGGAATGTTTTCCCTTCTGAGAAACAGCTATTCATATCTATCTCATGAAGGTCATAGTCTCTTTTGATTAGTGAAGTCCTAATTTTATAAACTGTCACACTTCCGAAGTTATTAAACTGGTATATTTGCTAGACATACTACGGTACTAACTAAACTATCATCAAAATAAAGGATGAATTGATGCTGGTTTTGTGAAGTGAGCGCTGACCACTGTTTCAGAACTTAGTAGAAATGAAATGTACCCGAAGAAAATGTTTATGTTTAAACGCTTTTAAACCTGAAGCCCCAATATCCCCCAGGGAAGCCGGCATACAGCTTTTGACCATTGATTTAAGGTGGGTAACCGCTTGTCAGACTGCCTACCTTGTCGCCTAGTCAATGGTGATGGGGTCCTTGGGAGGAGGAGGGTTAAAGCTCTCAAGAGTCCCCACCCCTCGGTTGTCCCCTGCTGCTTTGCCTCCACATACCCCTTCTTTGCTGGTCTGCGAAAAACCCACGTGGGTTTGTGTATGACTGATCTAGGTCAATAGGCTAACCATTTAGGTCGGTCAGCCTGCACAATTAGGACAAAATCCCCCATGCAATGTTGTTCCACTGCTGATAGCCTGAGTATCACCCAACTCCCTGTCACTCGCGGGAATCTCCCTGACCCCTCCCCAGTACAATGGCATAAAATGGTGGAAAAAAGGCCATTGGAGGTAATAAATCTCTCACCTCAATCTCGTCTTGTGGTGTATTCCTCCTCATTAATCTTCACAACTCGTTGAAATAGAACTTCACATACTTCGCCTGTAAGCAAGAGAGAGATGAGCAAAAAACACCCACTGAAGTGAATGTTTTAAAACTAGTTGATGCTGGATTTGCACTCTTATGCCATCCACAGTGACCTTTTAGCAAAGCCAAAGGCTTCTCTCGCTTGAAGATCCATTCCCTGACCAGTGATCCAATGCTAACGTTATGTTGGGTAAATCGTATTCCCCCAGTCAATCAGGGACGGGCAATGACAGACGACCTCATCTCGTGATTGGATGGGGTGAGGTGAGGAGAAATTAGTGCTCTTAAATCTGTGGCAATCGCCTGGAAGTGTTGGATCATCATTTCTCACTGCCAGGTCAGTTGTGTGGCGCTGATGATGATGGTGCTGCATCAGGGTTGAGTTGTGTGTGAGTGTGTACGTCCGTATAAAGTGTCCTCAGGCCGGGCCAGTGGGTCAGGGTTGTAGGTCAGTTCTACACGTTTTTCTCTCACTCACAGTGACTGAGGCACCGTGGTTCTGGGTCACCCTGAGGTAATATTACGTCACCTTCAATGGGCAGGAGAGATTCATGTATACAAACATGGTTTAGGGAGCTACTACTGTTGTCGACCTAGCCAGGTGTCTTGCTTTCCTTACCTAGACTCGATGTCTGTTGATCGAGATAAATGATGTATATAGATATGTGATTTCATTTCCAAGGTTTATAAGTACAGGTAAAGCTAGGGTACGATCCTTTGTTACATCAGTCAATGTCCGGTCATTAGAGCTATCATTCCAAGGCTATTTATTTATGTTTATCTGTACGATCTACATGGGAATGTATTTTGCAATTCTTTTGATCTCCTCGAACGATGGAAATTATATATCATGGCGAGATTAGTTCCAATTATATCGTCAGTGCGATGTCACTAAAATTATACATTGAGTGATACATATAGCGCGTTCCATGATTATGTATACTAGTCCTCTTTATCGACTTGCTTTTGTTATTATGTGAGGTTTGTGCTAAATATCATTTCTGTTTGAAAGCCATACCCTGTAAAACATAGAATTTACACTCATTATTACGAAAATTATGGACAGAGACCAAAACAGCCAGATAGTATGTGGGAAAAGATTAATATTTTCCTGCAACTCTAGTCATAATATCCCGGCAACCACTGAAGGGTTACGCTATAAAAGAAGAGGCACATTGGTAACGGTATATAGCTATATATAATGAGGGTTCCCTGGGATAACACCTCTACTTCATTTCTTAGGTTCACATCCTAAGGAGGAAAAAATCCTGCCCATATGGTCTGTGAATGATTGATATGAGTCATGCAATATAACGCTCTGATTTTCGAGAGAACAAAATGGACCGTCCGATTATATTTGATTCATGGTTTGTGGAAAACCAAAGAAAATACCTTATGGTATATTAAATATAGGAGAAAAGTGATATATTAAATAATACACTTGCTCGGTAGCAGTCGAAGTGGATGTATTATTGTCGACAGGGATGCCCGAATTTGTCCCCAAAGAGAGTTCTGGCTTTTAGTGACATTCTCTACACTTGTTGTAATGCCCCATCACTGGGATTTCTGACGCCCCTATACATAACCCTGCCACTCTGCTCTCATATAGTTGTATGTGAATAATAATCCAGCAGAATCTATGAGATATTCCCCTCCGAGTTGCCAGTCCCCACTTGGTCCCCAACTATTACTGGTGATCACCGCACCATAACTCGCTCCAAATTTCATCGGTTTTCGCCAGGCCGGGCCAATTAGTGCCAATTATCCCCGGGAAATAATGTAACCACAAATACATAATTGTGTGTAATGACATGTAAATGATGGCGTTCGACCGGGCGGCTGCTGCTGCAGACTCGACGGACCAACCAAGGGAGAAGAGAGAGAGAGGGAGAGAGAGAGTAAATGGGAGTCTGAATGGTTGTGACTCTCCCTCTCTTCTCCTCTTTGCTCTCTCTCTCTTCTCTCTGGACCAGCATCTGCAGTGGTACATGAATGTATTGGAGAGAATCAGCGTGGACACAGCGTAGTACATATGAAGGGTTTGCCACAACCACAGGAGGTCCACGTAGGGCTTTTTACACACCCCTTATCTGGTGCAATACTCATTATTGAGCATATATCCATTCCTGGTGCCTTATTGGAACTGAAGCTTATTCTCAGGGTTTCTGTACACAGTCTCTCTGCCTCACACACTCTGGTACACTGATCAGAGCTTGGATTTGTTTACGTGAAGAAAAAATAGGACAAGGATGTCACCAAGTGGAATATTAATGTCGTGTTACGAGTATGGGTGCTCACTGGCGTAACCATTTTGAATGTTTGGAGTTACTGAAACATTGAGAGGGATTTCGGTACATTACCGTGAATTGGGAATTGGGCATGTTCTCATACATTTACATTTTCTGTGTTGAACTTGATTCCTGAGTTACATAGGCTACTTGTTAGTGTTGGATGGTCACATCCTTGTGGAGTGACAGCTTCAGGAGGGAGACGTAATACTACTTTGAAGGGACCTTATCCCCTTGTGTCTGTGTGAGTGAGGAACAAAACCTTCACTGTCACTACTAGTCATGTGGGCTGGTACCACATCACACAACACTGGTGGTGCGGGGGGCGGAGGAGGGGCAGGCGGTGGCTACCCCCACCCCCATCACCACCACCACCACCACCTTTCTCAGCACCACCTTACCACGGCACACCACCACCCTCCACCACCGCCACCACCACACCACCACCACCACCACCACCTCCCAGTTAGTACAGACATGGCCATGATAGCTTCTTCACCGTTTGATTTCACGCCCGCCGATTCCGGCACGGTGAATCTAGCCTACTATGACCCCTCCCAACAGGTCAGAAAGCCTGCAACAACGACTAGAGGTCAGTGGTTTACCTTGTTAAAAGTTTTTATTCAGGGATTCATGGTTGTCATGTTAGACCGGCCACATGCTGCAAGCTTCCCTCCTCTATAAGGCATCTTGCCTTATTCTGGGGTTCGCTATCGCAACCTCCTCCGACACTCCACCACTCGCGGCCTGGCAAGGCACAGGCTGGGATATCTGATATGGGTGCAGGCCCACTTCGCCACCATGCTTAGACGCTTCCCTAGCGTCTCTCTGTCAGCTGCACCAAGCTCCACATCCAAACTTTCCCAAACCTCCCGGGGCCCTATCCCTACAAGTTGATCCCCCCAGGCCTTATAATTGTATGTATGTATTGTCTTAGCTTTCTCCAAGCATCCCAGGTTGCACGCTACTGGTTTCCCACTGCGAGAGGGAAAAAAGTTAGGAAAAATCTGAGCATGCTCTCAGTCTCAATGTCTCTCTCATAGGTTGAGAGTGTGGTTGAAAATATAAGCACAAAATCATTAACTTTTGCCAGTTACATCTTCACAAACATGCCATGCTTGCTAAACTGGAAATACTGTAAAGGCCCTGTATCGTTCAAATGGTTAACGAACTTTTATTGCATACTAATGAGACGACTTTGCCAAATTGTCTCTTTTTATGCATTCCTAGGGGTGTGTCTTGTTTTGCCTCTGGTGGTGTATGACTTGTCCAAATACAAAAACACTCGAGATTTCTTTCAAAGATCCTAGTTGGCTGTGTATAATATAATTATGGAGTTTTATTGGACATATTTATCTGGCTCTTAATTCTTGAATTATTTGACGTCGACTACTACATATTTAAATCTGTCCATGTCCCATAACATTGTCACTCATTTGTATGTTCATGACATCTTTTGAATCTACCTTTCAGTATATTCTGTGAAGAGTGCTGGTAAATATTGTAACTACTTGTCACATGAACATATTACTTGCCCAAGATAATGTGGGTGAATAACTTTATAGTTGGCAGCAATATTGGAAAACCCGTATCGTGACTGTTAGTGTTTACAGCGCTTGGGTGTGTTTAGGACAGGTGTTGAGAGTACCTGCTGTTCGGCCTATTATTCACACACCTACTGAGCCCATCATCATCATCATCCGCCATCATCAGGTGGTATGTGATGATCACAGCATCAGATGGTCACCTTTGCCCACATCATGTCCTCTTTGGAACCCTGAATGACACTCCAAATGAGTTGTCCAAATATAACTATATATCCATAACATACATATGATATAGGCATACATAGTCTCGTAGAAAGAAATTGATATGATATTTGAGTATGTAAATTTTGTCATTTATTCATAGGGAAATAAAGAATTCAATTCATAATAACAATTAAGGATTGCCAAGATGTGTTTGAAATATATGTATTCTTTACAGTTCTTCCAACTCAATTTGCTATACTATAAAGAAATGAACAGCTTGTTGTATCGGCTAAAGGCTCTGGAAATGTTCACTCGAGGAGAATCGGATAAGGTCATTATTCAGTTCCATGTGTTCTCTCTGTAGGTACCATACATCTATCATCAGTTTAGTCCTCTGAGGTGGCTGAGGGAAAGCGTTTATCAACTTTTACAGAACCGTTTCAGGAGGCTGTTGAATTTCAATGACTGCACTTGCACTTTCTTTTCGTATATCCAAGGCTTGAAAATTAATCTTCTCCCTAGTCCAGTGACATCTCGTGGACCCAAGCCAGTTTTCTAAAGTTTCTTTCTCGCTTTGCCCGCTAGCAGACTGGAGAAGTGAATCTAGAATTACTTATCTTCACCTCCTTTCCGAAGTAAGAAAAATCCTATCTGCAAGGCGTTTTTGTTCCCTCACCATAGAATCTGTATTCGATGCCTATAAACTGGCTGTATTATCAACAATATTTTGGCAGAATTTCCAGTGCGACGAGAGCAATGACTCGCTCTACATTAGATTCAATATTTATTCTTGAACACCTTTGACATTATCAACATTCACCGTCATACTTGGCTTCACGTAGACTTGTTTCTCCGCGTCAGCATTTTTAAAAACTTTTTAAAGAGATTCCCAGCTTCAAATCAATGTTATTAAGTATTCTCCCCCATTGATATGTGTATATTTTAGACAACATGATGCTGCTGCTACTATTACATGTATTAAGATGGGAAGAATTGTACCTTTCCGCTGCTCGCTGTAATACCATCTGAGCGAGAGGACATGGGAACTGATGATAAACATACATGTGAATCTTACGTTTGAGTTAGGGGGCCTGGACTTGTTCAAATACCGGATCTGAAGGTTTTTTATTTCTTCTGCGGGCCGTGGCTTATCACCCTCATCCTTTCGGCTCTGTTCAAATACTCAGATAAATGTTTTCACTGCCAGGCGAGGCCTGTGATGAATACATACATGTGATCCGTCTTAATCAGTTAAACCACATTCCACCTCCGAACCCTCAACCAAGGGATACTCCCGAACACACATTCGGTAATGTGGCCGGTAGGCTTTACATCATCACCGCTAATAATTCACTTGTCGCCCTGTGTTTATTGGACCATTGTATTTGAGTTAGTAAAAAATCCCAACACTTTCCAGGCTTGGGTGTTCAATTTGTCAACAAGGCAAGTGTCTCTATTCTTCAGTGCCTATTAGAGCTTATTTGTGGCCTAATGAGTCAACATGGATGGGTGTTCTGGAATGAGCCTTATGATATCATAGGTTCTCATGGTGGTGGTAGGGAAAGAGATTGATGAGATCTCACGTTTATGCTCGGTTGCTCGTCTTTATGGACAGATCACAGTTGGGTTCCTGTATGAACATAACTGGGTGCGAGAGGTTCTCCTGAATGCTAGACACGTCAACCCATACCCATAACCCAGGCACTCTAGGGGTCGTCCACCCGAGATGTTAAACTATGACATTTTTTCAGACTAGTTCTATCGGATAAACTTGTGTTTGTTCACTTCAAAGCTAAGAAAGTACATGGCCAGATGTAAAGTGCCGTCGAGATGAATATCCTAACGCTATCCACTTGCCATGATATTCTATATCATTCATCAATCATGGGAGCTCATGGCGATTTATATCTTTTTGAAATAAGTGTTTTTGTGAATTCCCTTTAAAAAAAATCTGATCCTGAATATTTAAAATTTTACTCGAGTGAGTGGCTATATTATATATTGACGGTAAATTAATAATTTGTTGTTTATTGTAGTTTATTCAGGGGTTGGCTATATATTACAGATACTTGTTGTAATCTAGAAAACATATTCAGGCATTCCCCCACTATTCCCGATGGACTTAGTTTTTGTAATAGATCCTTTCCTTTGCACATGGAAGCCATTGGCCAGTGGTGCACAACTTCCAAGTGCCAGCAAAACAAGTAAATCACCACATGTGAAGAAGAGTGACTGCAGCCCCTCCAGCCATTAAGTGAGCACATGCATGGCTCCAGCTCGTCACATGCTGATGTCACATATGATACCCTTAACACGGCTGACATGCTACCCATGTCACATGGTCAGGATGACGTCATAGGCGTGGGAAGGTCGCAAAGAGTTGGTTGGGATGCTCCTCCTGTACCTCCTGCTCCTGTAGCCAGAATCACTCCTCCTGTACATGGAAGGCCAGTCTTTACAGGGTTTTGTATCGTATTTTTGCCAGGCTGGTTCGTCCACTAACTCTCGGGGCTGGGGAACTAGTATACTACCATCTATTGCAGAGAAGAAACACGCTAATGTGTGCTATACCCTACTCTCTTTAAATATTAGTGGATTTTTAACGTACATAAGCCTAAGACAGTCATAACACTCTGATATAAACCCAGTCAGCAAGCACTGGTGTGGAGGAGTTGAAAGAATCTCCATAAAGCTCTGTTTGAGTGAGTGAGTGATTTCATCTCCTCCTCCTCTTGATGAACCCCAGTCTCTTTCTCCCTCCACATACCACCCAGCTTTCATGCCCCCAGTGATGATAACCAAGGTTTATCTGATTATTATCTCGATGAATAATGCCCTTTTCATGTGAGTTCACCCCTGTTTAAATATCTAGCACGGTGTTTGAATGGGTTTTATTCAAACCGCGTGAAAATAATTGCTAGGATGCAATCCACGTTTTATGATAAGGAATAAATGTTTCCATATTACAAGCTGACATTGATGGATGGGTTGGCTGAGTTTTTTTTCATAAGTTGCTGTAGTCGGGCATGCTTTGTGCGATCTACTATGTCACACTTATGATTATTCATCATCCTCTAGCATGCCGAATGCGCAGGCAGTAAAAAGTTGCCGGGAAAAACTCTACATGTAATTAGGAAAGCAATGTGAGTGAACGAGGAGTGAGAGTTTGGTCTCAGGTTGAGGAGGCAAGATGAGTTATTATCCGGGAGTGGAGGCGTTCTGCTCTAAATATACTCATATACAGTTATTACATGCTTCAATACTCATGGTACGTTAAGTAGGGGATATGTTCGTAATTAATTAATCATTATGCACAGGAAATTGTTCAGGTTGTCCCGACACGATCATGAACTGCATTACCTCGAAACGCTCAGAATTTGAATGGATCTTTCGATTCTGGTAAACCTCGGAGGAAAAAAGGAAAAAGTACTCTACATCGATATTTAGAATTTACTGGTCACTGAACTTATGGTTTTTGAAATGGACGGATGGTTGTTAGTTGCATTGATTCTTTTTCGATCATTTGTTCATGATACTATTTAGGGGAAATATTATATCCTCTGAGTTAATAAACTCTTATACTGATGCATGGGCACGAATGCACTCTGCTCCTGCATATAGATAACTCTCACCACACTTGAGTTCAGAAATAATGAGCATGAACATTATGGGGGTACATCCTCCCCAGCAAATTGGGCAACCTTCACCATCACGAAATTTCTTGTTGGAAGCCATGATGATATAGAAATGAATCTCCCCCTTTCTAAACAAACAACCCTGGGCTTGGTTTTTAACATGGCATGTCTTTCTGTTGGTCTTATCTCCACTCGGTGAAAGAATCGTGATGATATGAGAGTGAAAGATCATACCACAAAGAATGCTTCCCTTATTCCCACTGTATCAGGCGATAACATCTTCTATCTATTGCTACATATCACTAGTGATAAAAAATTGCTGCTTCCATCTCCTGGCCATGATGTATTCAGGCGATTAGTGATGTAAAACACATCCTGTGTGTGCTAGTCGGACCAAGTGCCAGTCAGTAACCACTAACTCCGTCCGAGGGCCAACTAAATGCGTTTCACAGCTTAGCATCTAATCTATCAGTTGATTAAAAAACTAAATATTTAACTTTAAAAAAAACCCTGACGCTTGAGATTCTTTTTTTGCCCCCAAATTCATTATTTGACTTGGGTGAATTGCTATTGGAGATAATTGGCAGCCCTGATACCCAACACTCGCCCTGGTGGGGGAGAAAAAATGGAAGGAGGGAGTTTGTTATCACCCCTATTGTAGGCGGGGTCACTTCCATTGTTTGGAGAGTTGAAAAGACGCAGTCACACTACCACCACCGCGATGAAATATACATGTATGGGGGTAGATGGAGGCTTTTAATTCTTTATTATTTATATTCATTAATTAGTCCCTCAGATCTGTTGAACGCTGTGCTCTGGTGTAGAAAATCGTGGAAGAGAATGAATGATTATTCTGCGCGTGTGCACACTGGGAAATAACCATCCCAGAGCTTGAGGTGGTGAGGGAAAATGAGGGGTGGGGTGGGGGTTGGGGGATTTTTGAATGGGGATTTATTGCGATCAGATTCCAAACGCTTTCTTCATAAACCCCTCGCCGAGGACAGGGCAGCGTCTTGTCATGCTATATGTTGATCTTGCCTGCGAATGTTTGAAGGAAGTTTTTGAAGATGAAGTTTGGGCATACCTACAACTGTTGAATGAATTCATGTATGGCTGGATTGTCTGTGTGGCCAACCTCGTGCATGGGGCCGCTCCTCGTCCATACAAACACTGTTCTGTATACATGTGCTGTGTACACGACAAACACGCCAGCGTACCTGGCCACCACAGCCCAGGTAGACCTCAGCCACACCAAATTATGGGCCCTCAGGCCAGCACATAGAGAAAGCGCATCCAGTTTTATGTGTCCGCCCTTTGAAACACCTATAATATAGATTTCTCTTGCGGATAGAGGCCTCTAGTCGTAGGTCGTACCATGGTTTTGTATAATGAATGACTAGGGATGCTTTGATTCAACTACAGGGCATTTTTTCTTGGCCTTTGGTCTTTTCGGCAACATCTCCACCTAGGAAGCGAGCTGACATCATGGTTTATACACCAAGTTCTTGTGCTGTACACTAGTGAGGCTTATACCATGTCCTGTGGGCTCACAGATTATTATTCTGCAATGTAATTCCTTCTCCAAACTGTGCATAAATAGGAACTGTCACGCTCATTTATGAATGAACCGGACCTTTAGGGTGTAGATATTGGGGTATTCTTTTCGTTTGATTGTTGTTGAAGGATGTTTATGTGACGTTGTACACATGCATTTCATCAGCGTAGTAGGCGTCCAATCACTGACATACCATTCTTATCTTATCCGAGAGGCTATTGGATTCTTCTTTTTTTGTAAGAGGAAAAAGGGGGACATTAATATATTCATAAGTTCTTTGGTATTACTGGCTTGATTCGTTTGCTCCTGAAATGCAATTTTCACACAAAAATAACAACATGACGTTATTTTATTTCATGTGCCTGTGTTGAACATTGAGGCTGGTTTCCACCCAATAAACTTTTAGAAGTGACATACCAGCTAACCTGTCAGTTGGGCCTGCTATTTCGAGAAGTCGTTCACACAGCTATAAATATAAGCAAATGAATATTCCCTTTTCCTCGGTATTCTTCGCCTTTGATTTCGTGTGAAAGATATATATCCTTTACGGGTCCTTGGACATGGTATCTATTCTATTCCTTTTAAAATCGAAAGTTTACATGGAGGCACATTGGTGCATGGTAATAGCTTTAGGAACTCTTGTATCTATGTATAGTAAGTTGTTTGACATTGGCTGGAGGCAACGTCCATAAGTACTAATTATATTGTCTTTTTGTGAGTGATGCATTTAAAGCAAATGTTGCCTTTGTTGGTCTCTGTTCGGCACATTACCATTTCCATTGGAGGTCATTATTTATGGATCGGTCTAGTCTATGCCTGACTTGAAATTTATTAATGAGATGTGGTAGTGTTTGTTGTTACCAGGTGTGTGTCATCCTCGGACTTGGGTGATGTGTTAAAACATTACCTCCCGAGTATTCATTCATGGAGGAGGTTAATAGAATCACATCCACTTGCTACTGCTGCTGCTGCCTTTGCTGAGGTATCCTCTGCCTCACCTGCAGGCCTGGTGCATTGTGGAATGTCTAGGTGTTCCTGATGATGGGTGTGCTGCTGCACTGCTTAGATGATATGTTTAGTGGTGGTAGTAGGGCTGTCCTGGGGGTTAGTATGACTGCTGTATATATTGTGGGGAGAAACATGTATATCACTGCACTGCTATGAAGTTAGTGATAGTAGGATGAGCAGTAGCAGCAGCAGTAGTAGTCCATAGACTAGTCAGGGCTTCACTAGAATAGCCCAAGCAGGGAGGTTGAGGAAGAGGAGGAGGAGGCTGTGTTGGGTGTGAATGCACTGACTACTCCACTAACTTTACCTGAGAGGCTGGGGCACCAGGTCTCTAGGCCAGACTGCCGTAACCACAACCCAGCCGCTAACGCAGGCACCAACAGAGGCTATGGCCCATCTCAGGCCTACAAACCTACTTGGCTTCCACAACAAACCTTCCCCAAACTTGTCTAGGCTCGCTAAGTTTTACGTTGACCTTGATATTGTGTCAGCCGGACCTGGTTAATGCCTACAAACATGCTTTACTGGCTTAGAATCGATCGCCACTCTATCTGTGTTATTGTTACGTAACGGATCAATACTCAGCCTAGATTGTGTCTGACATTGACTGAACCGGTCTGGTTCTCAGACAGTTCATGTAAGAGATGAAGAGGTGACTGAATGGCAAGTTGTTAGAGCTGATATGTGTATATTTATTATTGGCACTAGTTTAACAGGTCAGGAGGCCAGTATGTATACAGAGCGAGTAGCAAAAGTAAGGAAGCAGGCCAGTGTGGCAAAAACATAAGGTGGTCCCTATCTCCAGCATAACGTGTGTCCAAGACATACTGACACACAGACACACAGACCCAGAAGGCCAAACCACCATGGCCAAGTGCATGGCCTAAAGAGGCCAGACTTTACTTAGATACACCAGCCATACACCGATCAATACAAACGCGAGGAATGTATATTTATATACGGAGTCCTCATCCAAGTCCGGATCTAAATCCATTTCTTTAGTTTTCTGCGTTACTACATTCTGCGGCCTCTTAATATATTATGTGTTAGAGCTATATTATTCTCGATATTTTAGTAGGTGATTAATGACACTAAAATGTCTTAATTATTTTAGGGCTGGTTTAAAAACACTATAATTCCTTGACGAATATAAATATAAAAAGGTTTTGTCTGGGTCTAATCTATTAACTTAGTGTTATGCCAACCACTGGCATTATTCTGGATATTAATGTATACGTGTGATTAAGGATATTGTATTATTGAGATAAAACATGAGTTGCCTTATACTACTAGTAGTAAATTTTGCATTGTACGACTTAGAATTACCCAAAAATCCGAAGACCATTGTTACCCACTTTTTTTGCGATCAGGAAGTTAGGAAAAATAGTTTTGAGGATAGCTGTACATCTTCTAAAGAATGTATCCCGCTGAAGATGGATAAAGTGGTTGACTGACTACCTCAGACAATTTTACGACTACATAGGTAGGCAAAGCTTTGAGGGAACGCATGTGGTCTATTATTATAGGGCCTGGATTTGTGAGATAGACGAGGAGGTGGAGGGTACACCATCACGGATCATGATCCATAGAAGATCCAGCCCAGTACACAGTCTAATAAATTGCCATTTCTTTCTATCTCGCCTCTTTCTGGTTTCTCAGCAAGCCTGCCTCCTGTTTGCCCCGACTGGATGTGGAAATGAGCTTCCTTTGTGAGATAGTAAACTCTCTGTTGACTGAAACGTGACACCAGCTTGATGTGACTATAGACTTAGGAATTTTCCAAAACCAAATAATAGAGGAAATCCCTCCGCAAAATAATACCACAATCTCAAGTTTGCCTTCTCACTCCGGTCCATTGGCAATACGTACTTTGCCTGTATAATTATACCAATACAAACAAGGTGTGTCCTCAGTGGAGAATAGACATTTTTCACTCTTCCCGAAGTACAAATATGTGACAAAATATAGAAATGAAATTGGTCTATGAAGGAGGAATCAGGCTTGTTTGATGTTAGAATGAAATAAAAACTAGAAGATAAATAAGTTTTATCTGATAATGCATGTAGACCTCCCCTGTAATCTCTCCCTTTCTCTGAGCAGCAATCAAGCTGTATTTCAAAGGAAGTAGAGATGACAATTATGATGTGCTTTCTTCTAATCAAATTCCGAGGTCGACTAGATTGTCATATAATGGTGATACAGAACCAAGTGATATTGGTGGGCAAAGTTTGAATCGTGAGATTGGCAGCCATGGCTATTAAGTTTTTGGGAGGATCACCTTGCTCCGCTTATCATACTTGTTTGCCAGGTTTTATCTCAAACCAATACTTGACGTAATCTGTGGGTCTAATATTATAACTCTCGTCTCTTGGTATAGATAGGGCGAGGGCGAAAAGCAGTTGACAAATTTGCCTTCAGCTAGTAAAAATGGCTTCTATATTTTCCTCTCAGGTTTTCAACTTGCTTCTAGTGGATAACTCCTACCTTATAGTATGTAAATTTCATAACACATCTGTGGATAAAGAGATTCGGAATCATCGGGCTCTTTTTACCTAACTTTTCACGTTGATATATTAACTCTCTGCTTTGATACAGTTCATTCTGTCCGATAAGCCTATTTACGATACCGGATGAAGGTTTTATCTTAGGGACACTTAAAACATACCTCAGGTTAACTTTTTATCTGATTGAATACTATAATACTTGATAATCAAATCTATGGCTTAGCTCTATAAACAGGTGTTATTTCTTATTATTTGCTCTTTGCGAACGGGCTTTGCCAAATTAGAAAAATATTGGTATATAATTCCTTGACGAATACAAATATAATTGGACAGACAAGACTGTCTGTGTAAAAAGCGGTCATGAGGATATGCGAATTATCTTTATCATCAATCGTCTACCGAATCATATAATAAGAATTATTTTTTCCATCAATCGTCTACCGAATCTTATAATAAGCGAGATCCGTAAGTCCTTTGCCTCCTCTGAAGTAAAGCGAATACAGAATGTAATTGTTGCTCCCAGCGATCTCTCACTGCCGCCACTCTGAAATATCTGTCCATGTTCAAGAGGCCTGTTTCTCATTTCTCTAGTTTTGAATGATTGATGTCTATACATGTATACAGTGGTAATGCATCCCGTAGTTTCTTTTGCAACTGAACTGTGTACCACTCCATATCTAGATATGTGTTTCTATTATCTGTAAAGTATTTGCTTAAGATGTTTTCCGTGCCTAGCTCTTATATTTCATTATATATCTTTCTACTGTCTATATATCTTACGTTTCAGAAGCATTGGTGTAATAGTAGATGAGTTATTTATCGCTGTTGTAAAGAAAACAAGTATCATCTTCTCAAATCTCTTATTGTATTCAGATGGCTTATTTGTGTTTTTTTTTGTTAAAAGAAAAAGAAAGAAAGAAATGAAGCTGTTGAGAATGATGATGTCTCGCAATTCTAGTAAAAAGTTGGTTGGTGATGCAGTGTTATTTAACGCGGATCCTTTTTGCAGTTGGGTTACCCACCAGTGGTGTCCCTTCGTCCTCATCCTCCCCCGTCGACGGTGGTGGTATGCCTTCACCTCCCCTGGCGGCAGGCGTGGCACCTACCACAGCTTCGGGGGGGATACTCGTCACCCAGGCTGGTCTCCTCGCCCCCGCATCGTCGGGGGGAGGACTCCTGGTCAGTCCCGCCTGCACACTAGAGACAGTTGCAGCCCAGCAGCCTCTGCCTCCGATCGTCACCACAGTGATATCGCCCGCCATGACACAGCCAGCTGCCGCCTCACCACCGGCCCACAACGGTCTTGTCGTGGTGGCCAACCCAAGCCACCGGCCCACTCATACTTGTATGTACAAAAAAAATGTCAACCATCAACGCTGCCACTGGGAAATGTTTGTGTACCCCCTCACCATCATGCTGATCTAAACAAAATAAACCTTGCGAGCGGGGGAAGAAACCTCTCGCGCAAAAGTTGTAAATTCGAGCAAATAAATATTGCACCAACAGTTGTTTTGGTGACTATGGTTCACAGGAAGCACATTCATTATGTGCCACTAAAAGGAAACAATCCTGGTTGTTTTGAGACCGTACATATATATTACAAGCCTTAATACATACCAGCATACCAGCAAATTCTCATGCATTTTGCAGAGTAGACGTAGCTAACACATTTCTTTCTCTAAAATCCAAATTTTCTCTCTAATTAACTTGCCTTTGCTCAAACTCTTCTATATATATTACTTTTCTATCTCTGATCTATTGTAGTTGCAACATTTTGTGGGAAAGGGTCTTTCTGCATTTTAATCACACCCCTTATTTAGAGATTATAATCAAACGATGACCTGGAAAAAGATGAGCAAACCATGAAAATAATATATTAAACAAATCTTGAAGGAAGTTACATAAATCCATATTGTTAATCACATGATAGTAGAAGTCTCACAAATATTTCCCAACTGACAGTGTTCTAATATTAAGGCTTGGTGTTCCTACTATAAGCTGCGATTTGGCTCTTCTTGGTGCCAACTTCAGCCCGAGAGAGCCAGTCACTAACATTTTCGCTTATTCTTGGGCTCTTTGCAAGACAACAATATCTTTGCATGGTTAAGGCGTCTCACAAAAAAATGCACAATGCAATTAATCAAATCGCTGTGGCCGTAATTAAAGTATTATTGAGCAGCCAATGATGCCTTCACTAACTCTGAAATTGGTCTCTTCAAAACGAGCATCTTTTTTCCAAGATGAAATTACTGAAAAGGTGGATGGATGAATCTTGGATGAATTAATTCAAAGAATTGAAGCAAATGGAAATGCATGCTGATGAAAAGACTTGAAAGGGAGAAACACCAGCCTCCTTACCCCCATTTGACCAGGATGCATTATACCTTATTAGCGTGAATTTCGTAAATGTTTTTTTAATCTTGCCTCTCAGGCTATTTTCCATAGTTCACAGTTACTGTTGGAGTTTTATTGTTTTGGTGCTTAGGAAAGTGCATGTTGTGTTGAAGCATGGGGCATGAGGTGTGCTGTTTGTGTTTTGAAGCTTGTAATATGCATTGAAGGTCTCTCAACCCTGTGTTTCGCCCCTGCCCTACTATTTATACCCCTATGTGTGCCTGCTGCTCGCTATTGCGTTATAATAATTTCAGAGGGGTTGCACAAAACAAAAATGGCTACACTAAAGGAAAACTGGACTGACCGCGTATCAAAACGGTTGTCAGGGAACGCTAGCCCCCGTCGTATTTGTCTTTACCTTTTGTTGATGGAGCGATGAATTGGTGGTGAGATTGGTTTGGTTTGTGTAATGCTTTCTATCAAGAAAAGGTATTTAATCCATGAAGATATGGGATGATAGATGTAAGTAGACGTGCCACCCTGTCTTTAGTTGGTATTCTACCACTTATAAAACCCAGCATGGAAACCCGTTTTACCACAATAAACCAGATTCCTTTCTAATGATGAAATTATTCTATTGAAAGCTGAAATGCGTTCCTGAGGACCTGGGTCTACGCCCCTCCCCTCCTTGACCAGTGTTAACAGGGCCATGCGAATAGGGGAAAGCTAATATAAGTGGACGAACCTTTGGGGACAGGGCTGCTTAGCCTTCGCCTGGAGCTTTACATTTTATGGCATCGGGTTCACCGTGTAGTATCTGAACAAACTAGAGGGGATGCGGCGACAAAGGGACCTGTTCTTTGTGCATTGACCCCAGTGCTTTGTACACCTGAAATGACCCCCTGCTATTCCCCCGAATACTCTTCAAGCGGAGGTGGCAGACATGGGATGCGTTGGCATTTATACGCAGGTGAAGGCGTCTTTAGTTACAGGTTCCCCATCGCATAGATTCTCTGTTAATTAGATACTACAAAGTATACGCATGGGAAAAACAGGTGAATTGTCTTGGCAGGATGTTCTACCGGCTTTATCCTTATAAGCGGTTGCAATGAAGTCTAGTTTGCTATTGAGCAAACCTCGTTCATGCTGATTTACCCCCTGTAAAACATGCTAAAAATACCTTAATATAAATAAGAATGGGAAGAGAGCAGAGGCTAGTCAGATCCCACGTTAGGTGACTTATCTCCTATCGCGAGGTCAGAAATAGTGAACCCAATTTGTCTGCACCCTATGCGATGTCCGTAAATCAAGATATGAATAAATGCTGAGAGATGTGTGGATAGAATATGTTTGATATCTGACGTACAGAGAATGACCCGGTCACTTGAGGTCGCTAAGCTATACAGGTCAACTCGCGGTCAGCCCTCGTGCTTTGAACATGTACCTTTTATTAGGACTTGCATAGATAATGGACCTTCGTGATAAGATACCTCTTCTCTATTGTAACATGCTAATGTGAGGATGTGGGACACATACAGTTCCGCTTGTGCACTGCACATAGATAGATCCTAAGTGCCTTCTCCCCATGGACTTTGGCCAAAGTTCCTCCTCTCTAATCTAAAGATGACTAACTATAATATTCACTTTTCGAGTTGTAGTTTAGATTAAATAGATTTAATCGGGAAAAAGATACTGAGGTAGTACTGTGAAAATACTAGATCACATAGATCACATAGATGGATTACTGATATCCTACCTGTCTCGATTTGAGAGAAGAAAAGCAGTAGAAATAATTTATAATTATTTTCGGGTTCATATTTTCTGTTATCGTTGGAATGATATGCAGATGAGTCACTGTGAGTAAAGACAGCTTGGCAAAGCTTTGCCTACTGTTCAACCAGTGGTGATAGGTATGTATGATGGGCGTGGCAGGAGAAAGAATCCTTCACGTAGGTATCCTTGCTGCAAATCATCCCTGTTGGAGTCCCTCAGATCCTAAGCCCACTTGCTTGCTATCTCTGAGGCATCTTTTCCTATAAAGGAAATACGATAGTATTCTAGCTGTGTTTCCACACTTGATAAGAGAATGCCACAAGTTTTTTTTTTTTTTTTTGTTAGTTTTTTTCTCTTCAAAGTTATAACTATTGCACTGACGGATCAACTCTCGCACCAAGAATTCCCCGTCCCTGACTGGTACCCAGGCAAGTCTCCATCACTCATCATATCCTATCTACTTGTCTTTTCCTTGAGATGAAAGATAGATCGAGCTGGATGGAGCCATATAATTTGTTTTGATATAAAAATAGTCTTATATTAAATTTCCCCGACAACCATACTGGAGAATAATCCAGTCAAAGGAACACTTAGAGACCACTAGATACTGTGTTTATGCGCAATAAGATATGATATAAGTGGTCTGGTATTTCATTCTCAAATTATTATCCCGTTCGCTCCGATGAGAACCTAGCGTGATGTAGAAAAATACATAAGTGGAGCCTACAGCTCTTTCATTATATGCATTTCTTTTCCCTCTACGTTTCACTTCGCCTTGCTTTACGCCTTGTTCAAATGGAATAATTTGACGAAGGCGCCTCGTAGTGTATAGGAAATGTGATAGTATTCAGCAGAGCGGAGATGATATTGGGCCAAGAGTAAACAAAAAAAAAGAGATTGCTGTTACTGGGCACATAGCAAGAGACGGGGGGGATGGGGCCTGTGTGAGACGACACAAACTGCCTGACTACAACAATAAACTTTGCCACTCCATCTCTCTATTATCTTCTACATCAAGAAATGGTCGAGGATGGTTACCAGCCCCGCCCTTTTGAAGTCTTCACTTGACTGCAATATATCCAGAATACCCCACCCCATGAGTGGATATATAAAAGTTGTTGCGCTCTATCTAATTCAGTAATATGCATTTATTTTAGTTGCACCTCAGCCCGCCATTAATAATGGGCGGTGTCGAATTTTAGGCAGGCGTAGCACATTTTGCTATTTTTTGTTGGAACCAGAGCTATATATTTAATTACATGTATATAGCCCTGTTGTCACCTTCGTCCAATATTTTAAGTGAAGGATGAGTTATATATAGCTTTAAAATATATATATATATCGTGACCCTGCTGTTAGTTGTGGAGGTTCCATATCCAAGAAGGATGTTCTTTTTTATTTGGCAAGGGTTTGTCATGCTTTTGCCGGACCTCTTCTACATTTGCGGTACCCTTTAATATGGTGTGTGAAGGCTCTCAGTGTACATGCGTATAGACCCGCTACAATATATTCACATTCAGTCAGAGCCTGGATATTATTGCCTTTCCCTTATGTGTTTCTACGACTAAACTGTTTGGGGAATTGCTTCTGAAAATTTTGTATCCATAATATGCATTCCATAGATGAAATTGAAGTACAATATCTGAGCTAAGAGCGATTATATGTCTATTAAGTATTAAGGAGCATACGTTTTCTGCGTGGGTACCCCTAGGTCCTCTTTTCATTTGTATGTGGAGATTTTATGGAACTTTACCCTTATTAGGTTCGTATAATGGCAATAGTTATCTGTATAAATACAGTGCTTTGTGATGGACAAGGTGTGTATGACTCAAGTTTGCCATATAGCGTGCCCAGCCTACCAAAACACTGGCAGTCACAGGCCATTTACCCCAGGTTATTTCCCACTTAAAAATACCAGGTTAAAATTGTCCATAAAAAACGCTGATGCATGGAGACACATTAACCTGTTGGTGATTGTGGTGTAGGAGAGTCATATATATATATGCCCCCTGCATGCAATTTCTAGGGAAATACTTGAGCTCACGCCTGGCCTAGCTATAGAAAAGCAGTACTACGGTATCATAGCGTAATCAAATCAGGAGCAAAGAAGATCTATGATGCACAGCTCATGGGAAAACTTCTAGGGCTTAAATCCTCCCCGGGAATGTGAAGTTTGGTTTGTAAATAACTTAATAAGGTATTTCAGTGTGCGCCCTTCCTGGGATCCAAACACCAGATATAGAAAATGATTGTTATGTCCAACGAGTACTAAAATGTACGACTTGATGTAACAAATGGGTGGGTCATAGGAGGGTTGATGTTGGGGAGGCCATGGAGGGGAGGGGGGTGGGGGGGTGGGGGTACACTCCTGACCTCATAACAGGGTAGTGTCCTCCGCTGAACCCTGAATGTTGTAGCTGATCTGGGACTGACTTAGTTATAGCAACGAGACTGGAAGGACCTTCCAGTCTCGTTGGTTATAGTTACACGTCAACTGGAAAGGGTTTTGACAGAGATAGATCAGCCACACCTCCTCCCAGAAATATCACCCCAGCACCTCATTCCGTAATGGCTAATTCATGAGAATTGAACTGGAAGCGATTAGTCAATGGGTGTCATTGCATTTCGTTATGTAGTTTAGTAAATTTTCCCCATTTTGTGTCTGATTTTTCCCTGCTATTGGAAAACGAATTATGGGGTGTTTCATCAGAAATGCCCAGGAGGAATGTGGTATGGTGAGTGATTTCACCAGATCCAACAACCATTTGTCAGGAGAGGAGGGCATGCCAGTGATCAGGTCTCCTCTCACCGCTGTTATCTTTTGATATATCCTTTGTATCGTTAAACCTTGTGTGCTTGGGCTAAAGTTCTCCCGCCTTTAATTCGTCTCGCTAACGTTACCTTCATGTGTTACCTGTGGATTGCTGATGATAAGTCTGCCAGGTTTGGCATTTTAAACCAGATTTACCTGTCTCTAAACCTTCCTACACCCGAGTTGAGTTGAAGCATCCACTTGGAGAAATTCTTTATCAACACATGTTAGCCCATCCGAGCACGAGTTAATAATAAAGCGACCAATCCTCCTGCAACAATATTGACTTATCCTAATGCACACAGTGCCTCTAAGCCCTCTCTTGAGCATTGCAAAGCCTTTTCTACCTTGCTGTCTGATCTTGACATGGAAATTCTAAGTATCCCGAACACATTAATCTTCATCTATTACAATCAAGTTAACTGAGATTTCAAATAAATTAAATTGAGAGTATGTGTAAGCAGAACTTCCATGTCATATCCATGCGTAGGAGGTTTGAGAATCATGCTTAGATCTGAAAGGGTATAGGTTTCATGTTTTCTGTTTATTTTTGTGGTTTGGGCATTAGGTGGTTCTTGAATTGTGTGCGCCGTCCTTCCCTCCCCTCGCTTGCTCCCTGTTGTAGCTTCTCAGAGAATGACATGTGACGTGATCCAACAGTCGTGCCTTCTTACACGTCTTGCCCCCTCCTGTCCCCCTATATCTTCTTTTTAATTGATCCTCGCTTAGGCCTTGCTCATCATCACTCCCGTCCCGTGCCCCTCAAGTGTCTGGCACCAGATCAGTCTTCTTCTATTAAGTTTTACCGACTTTCTCGGAGAGAATCCCCCTAAATGTTTTTCAGTCCGATAAAAATTGTTTGAGTGTACCAAGTGGGTTTGTCTTGGAAGGCAGCTTTATTTCACAGCTGTTGTAGCTCTCAGCTATAGGGTAATACCAATATAGGTACGCGTTTCAAGTTAGAGCATTATCGAAATGGCAGCAGTGTATCTTAGTTTTTAAAATGTAAACAGGGCAAGGTTCGTGTTTCCAATGGGACCCAATTGGTCAATACAAACAGTAGCCTTCAACATGATAGTCAATGGAGGTGGTGAGACTAGGCGCCATTCTTATCCTCCTGTGTTGGTACCAGGGGGGACCTGTTGACGGGTGTTTAGTCTGGACGGGCAGTTAGCCCACTGGAGGAAAGCAACCTCTACATGCTTTTTCCACTGCTTGAGTAAAGGCAACGTGGGAAAATAAAATGTTAATTATTATTGTCACATCAGATCCCACTCGACAATCCGACCGACCATTTAGCTTTTAATTTAATTTGAGTTTATTTAGTCAGTGGACGCATGGCAATACGCTTTTTTCAGCTAAGGCTTATTAATATGCAAATTAATTTAGTGTCAGAGTGATACCTATATTCAATGGGATAGAAATTAATTTTGTCATGTGGATGTATTGTTCATCTCACATTGCCAAAATGTATTCCACTTGAACTATAACTGCTAGCCTTTGTCTAATTTACTAATACTTGGCTATTTCACCCGGAGCTAATGGTCTAAATGATAATAATATATATGATTGCTCAAGGAACATGTATGAGGTCAGCTTGTTCATAGACTAGTGACAGGGATAGAAAGTGAGATCATGCCTTGGAAGGCTTGGTTAAGAATGAATGATAAGTCCAATCGTTCCCTAAAACACTGAAATGATTGATCCATTCCCTTCGGTGTCCCCTTTGAGTTTTACTCCAAAGTGCCCCTTTCCTGTCTAAGTTTCTGTCTAGGAGCATGTCTTAGAATAATTGGATTGGAGAAATGGGTGTGGAGGAATATTATTAATGTGCACACAGTTCCTCGGCCACTCCTTCCTTTTGATGTACATCGTTTCAGAAACCAGCGAAAAAATATCTTTCAAAAAATCTGTCGAGAAAGTAGATGAGTTCTCATTACGTTTGCGTAACTAAGGTTTTTCATCTGGGATTAATAATATGCCTGCAGTGGGTATGTATCGCCTGAGACGAGTTTTATGTCCACGAATGTGTATTTCCCCTGGTATAATCTGCTTAGATGATTAGCTTCCACTTCAGCCGCGATATATCATTCCCAACTACAATGCAGGGATCTCGCGTCAGCAACAACTGAGGCATACTCGAGCCTTTGGTGTAGGGGGACCCCTGCATTTGTCTGAAGTTTCTGTGGGCCGTTCTGTGTTGGAGTACCCCCTTGGAAAGCCCCTAGTGTGTACTTTACAATTTCTCTATCCATGTGTTATTGAACACTGCTGGTTTGAAACCGTCTTGTCCTGACCCCCAGTGACAATGCCAAACATCCAAGCAGGTGCTTCAATGGAAAATTCTTTATTAACAAAATGATTATATCATAGTCATCTCGAATTACTCAGATGTATTGCATATATACTACCATGCCTCTGGGTTTTGTAGTGACGCTTTTATACGTTGAGTGTATTCTTCAGGGACTGCTAACCTGTGAATTCTTGCCATTTTGCCATTTATGGCGCCATTAACAACATTGATATTGTAGATGAAACATGGACCTAACATTATTATATACTTTTTGCTTTTGAGTGTGAATTATTCAGTATTAGTCTGTATGGATCATGTGGGGCTAATGTGATGTTATTAACCCCGACACCACAATTTACATAGCCTGGGTTTGAACCTCAACATTAGGCCAATAGGGGCTACTTGTATTACCAGAATATGCATGAAGTACTGAGGCCAGGGCCTCGTAGACTTTCATCGTTACAACTACAAGGCTCTGGGAGCAATTCTTATGGGTATGAACGAGGAGAAGGACATGTGATGGTTGGGGGAATGAATGGAGCTTGGATTTCTGGTACATGTATAATGCGGTGTGCTATAGTGCTAAGAGGTGTGCTATAGTGTTTTCTAAATGTTGCTGACATACCGGTGGTGCTCTATGTAAATCAATAAGAAATAGATTAAGATAAATTTAGGAATATGGTATTTATCATCATTGGTGTCCTGATCATTGGTTAACTCTAATCTTGATATCATAAAATAAATAATCTATTCTCTGAATCTTGATATGCTTGTTAATGTTATATACTAGACCCAACACTAAAACAATAAGAGCACAAATTTTGAACAGTGGAGGGCTATGTTCCATGCTATCGCTGGTCTGAGAATGGAGAATTGTTTATTTTCTGCTTGGATATTTGGGACCTGTAGGGTTTACAGGGACATGAAATAATGGTTTACACAATGGGTATGGCATCCTGATATGTGATAGTCTCCTGCTCTTGGAGGATACGGATATGGTCAATTCTATCTCGTTCCTCGCTGTACCAGCTGTGCCTAGAAGTCTCTTTACATTTATTATTCACTCTGACATTTTTAACCTGAACCATAAACACAGCTAGGCTATGAATATATTACATTAAAAATACCCTGATCCCTAGCTGCCTCGGGTGGCTGTTTTGAATAGTGTAATGTGGAAAGTATTATTTTGACAAGGAGGTGCAGCGATCAGTGTAAATTACACCCCAAGGCACTTTAAAATATACATGTGCGACTTAAGTCTTATATTCGGCTCTTCTATTCTAAGGTCTAGTACGAACGAGTACTCTGCCATTAAATGACCCAATTTCATGCTATTTTCCTTTGATGAGAATAGAAAAAAAATCATTCATGCAATAATTGCTTGTTGTGGACTCCTTCTAATCGCTTTGTCATTTTATTTTTTATTACAGCACAAATAGAAGTAATCCCATGTAAGGTGTGTGGCGACAAATCTTCAGGCGTCCATTATGGAGTTATCACTTGTGAAGGTTGCAAGGTAAGCTGTTTGATGTACTTCTTCGATCCCAGACATATTATCTGCATATGTTGATATTTCACTATTACATACAATATTCCTTCTTTAGTATATATTCGCTAAAACACAATGACATGTTCATGTTATCAAAATATTCCCTAGAAATGTAATTTATTGGATTAAATACTGTTCCCCTCATGTAATTACAAGAATTTTCGTATCTTTAATTTCTGATAAGTGTCATGCCTTAAGTCCAAATTCATTCTCATGTATATTTTCATGTCTTAAATGTATATTTATGTATATTTCGTCATTTGTCCAAGCATATAATTATTAACTTGTCCTGTCTCGGTTATTGGCAGTAAGCGGAACTTTGAAAATGTCTGTATTTGGAGATTCTTTTTAACTGTGAAATATATATGATTATATATCTTTGTAAAAGAATAAAAGTTGATTGAAGTGTTGTGCCTTTGGGTTGGGATATTAAATGCTTCCTGTTTTATAAACGGCTAGCCTATTATAGGTGTCCCGGGACTTAGATTTCTGTGAATTGGTGAACAGTGAACGTGAGTCTCTAGTGTGGTGAGAGTTAAACTATTCCCTGCATACAGGGATCCAAGCTGGTTACACTTGGCCTGTCAGGCTTTATGCAGAACTGCTAACGTGTGACTAAGCGAGCCCAGGGCGGCTTAGGGAGACGTGAGATAATTAATCTTCAAACAAAGTTGTGGGTTATGCCCTTTGAAATGTAAAAAAGAAAAAGTCACATTGCCAAGTGCTTCCAAACTGCAATTATCGTCTTTACCTGTTGTAGAATGAAATGGGGATTCTATGGGTTACCATTTAAAAACATGGAAACTGAATTCGTGGATTCCCTCTTGATATTGTCTGGAATGAGGGAGATTGACATTTAGCAATTTAGGATTATATTCCACCCTTTCTGTTCCCATTTAATTTTACACGGCGAATGTGAGACCTTTAAATGCGACCATCTAAATTTGGAGTGACCTTCTAGCTTGTTGGACTTTGAGGGGATTATCATATTTAAGTTGTTGTCTCAGATACATACTCATCTGTATGTGATATTTGAATTTTCAATGCTGAATCGTTCATATACGAAATTGTGGCATATATATAATATTCCCCAAATTAACTGAGAAGGATATGCAAAACATATCATGAATATTACATGTGGACAGTGAAAAAACCATTAGCTCTAGAGGCTAGGGAAATGATAATGTTAACAAGGAGCCAAACTGCAGATGAATTATTTTGGTGTGGCGTTTTGTTAGTACATGTATGTAAAAAATACATTTCGTTTAAACGATTATAGCTAGCAACCACTTTAGAAAGCAGATGTGGCCTGTTGGTGACAGCTGCCTCTCTAACATGCACTGCCAGGACTTTCCGAGGCCTGTTGAACCCTCTCTACATGTATTAGTGTTATTGGTACACAACAATTCATAAGATTATTATTCCCATAAACTAGATTCTATTGTTCCTTAGAGTAAGATCTCAGCTTGTATTGCTCCCGTGGGATCTGTATTCTTGCATCTATGCTGTCTAGGCCTCTATTTACCAGAACGGATGTTATTTTTATCACTATTTATTTACAATCAGACTATTTTCTTTACAACTTCATAAAATAGTATAGCAGCAATTCAAGAATACTGATCAGTGTCTAGTAAGTACGGAATGAAAATCGTTATATGGACAGGAATTTGGAGCAATTAGCTGGGTGATCTTTCTTGAGATTACTTGATCTTGATAAATAGGTCTGAGAATTTTTCCAAGTGTTAGAGGGGGCAACTGTTGATGGAACAAAAGCTCCCCCCTCCTACACGACCACCACCACTAGCACCACCTCCTCCTTCTCCACCACCACCCAACGCCCACCACCTCTTCCACCAACAACTACTGCGACCATCACCGCCGCCACCTCAGGTTCCCTTGTTGTACTACGCTGGTCCCGCGATCTCCAGGGTTCTCCCCAGAGCTCCATTCACCATCTAGCGCAATGACCTCTGCATGGGGAGAGCCCTAACCTGTAGGAGTCCTATGTGTGCAAGTGTGTGTTTGAGACTGAGAGCGACAAGAGGGATTGGTTGGGAGGGGGGCGGGGATTCATGACCGTCGTGGTTTACCATCACAGGAGGTTGTAAAATGATGTCTCATGCTTCGAACTTAGTATATACAGCGAGAGCTCCCATTATTCTCGTTGGTATATTATATATAGATGGCTGCTCCGTATAGCTCTGCCGTGATCATAGTTTATCTTACTGGTGGTGCAAGCAACGTATGCACTGATCTAACTAGACAACCCCCTCAGGCATCTTGATACACTGAGCACACCAACTATTCTCCTTCTCAGCTGACTAGACCTACCGTAATGTCTATTTTCCACCAGTTAATCAATATTTTGATACGCCACAAGCCTTAGCTTCTCCTCGGACTCGATTTACCCTCAAACTGCTTCCCTCGGCTGAGTGTGATGATGAATAGGATAGACGTTGGTCTGGTCTCGATCATAGCTTATGATTCGAAAACAATCTTACATTAGACTGGCGACTGCATGACAACAGGCTATAATAAATCTTTTTAATAACAATATAAATAACATGATCGTCCCGCTCTCCTGATCACCGTGCCATCAAAACGGGGGGTCTTGTATGATAAGAGAGTCTACTTTGTGAGCCTGGACTTAGCTGTAGTGCCGGGTATTGGCTTATTACTTCTCACGATAAGCTAATGTCTTTCTTGTTGAGGCAACCACCGCCACATGAACAGCGATTCTGCCCGCCCTCTGGGGAGGTGTGTGACTTTTTAGTTGATGTGCATATTCAAAGTTATTCCCATGGAGATACATGCCATTCTAAGGCTTAGTATTGCAAAATATAATAAAAAACATGATGTAGATATCTAGCCTGATATTCTTGATCGCCTGCGATGAAAGAGCATTATTCCATGTGTAAATAGTACCGACTTGTGGACATATGTTGGAAGAAGAGTTCTCAAGTTACTACCTTTGAGTCATATTTCCCTATTCGATAATTCGGGTAGTATAATACTCCAAGCCAAGACGGTAATAATATACTGTTAGAATGCTTATGTAATGGCATAGTGCCCAGTTAGACGTCTCGCTCTCTAGCCCCCCTCTTTTCCCCAGCAAACACAATATAGATATATTTTCCTATTATTTTTGTTATTCTGTGGAGATGTTGCTTCGTGGCGGGCGCCCGATCTGACAATGGAATTTTCTCTTCTCACCAGGTCTTTTTATCATTACATCATTTATCATAACATTTGTTGGCTTAGCTCACCGAGGGCGTTTTCATTGGAGCATAATTTGTGGTGTACTGCCGCTTCGAGTCGTTATCTTTGTAACCTTCAAGTTGGAATGTGTAGGGAAACAAATAGATCTATTATACAAAAATTGCTTCTTCGAACGCCCTTGAATTATTACTGCTTCAACACAAATATCATATTCCTTTAAATATACTCAGAATACTAGGTGTATTTATTGGCTTCTGTCTTACTTTTGTTCCAAATAAAGCGCAAAGTTTTTACTCGGGGACCCCCGAGTCAATTATATGGTGGTGCTGTCACAGTCTCCTTTGATGGAATAGATTGAAATATGAAAAATTGAAATATCCTGGTCTCTGGCAAAGCGTTCAAAGACTTGGCAAGTGGCCAATTAAGTGAATACGGATGTGTTGTACTTGTCTGGATTCACAAATGCTATTACTGGCAAAACTATGAGAATTGTTTTCTTCTCGATACTGAGTGATATGATATGGAAGATGTTAGTATTTTTCCCGGCATGTAAATATCACGGGATATCGAGAGTGCCAGTGGCAACGGTTCGTATTGCCAGTAGGACCTTGAGCGCGCTTTGCTAAGCACCTTCTAATTAAATTTCATTCCCTTGGGGATGGCTAGGAACTTACAATATTTATGTTGTAGTGGGGAGTTTCTGGTAATTTGGCAAAACACTACTTAATGGTGGTGGAGGTGTCTAGTTACCTTAGCTCGTCTTCCAAAAACTTCCATCCTGCAAAGATATTCTATAGAAATACATTTTTAAACGTTTTTTTTATTACAGGAAACTGTACAGATGACAAGTAATTCAACCTGACAAGTAATTCAACATTGCCATATATTGGCATTGGTCCTGCTGGCCTGTACTTGAACTTTAAACAATGGTTAAATATTTAAATCATATTTCAGAGAAGTTTCATGGCATTATGAATGAAGGTGTTTTTTTTTGTTTGTAAGATGTGATAAGTAGGTGATTTCATATATCTACACAATACAATCTTGATACCCCTCTTTACATTCCGAGTGAAAGATGGTTTTCCTTTTGGTAAGACATACTATGGTTTCAGTTTCGTCAAATGGGATTTAAAACTTTTTAATTTGGAATTAGTTGGAAAGATGAAGTTGTACACCGACTAGTATACAAAGAGGAAAATTGTCCCCATTCCTGACTCGTTTGCCTTTGATTTTGTATTTTCCCTTTTATTGGTGTTTATTTACTGAAATATGGATTTGGGTGCAACGTTGACTCGGGATCCGAGTATCCACAACAGGCATTTTCATTTGTTGGCAAGTGATCATTAGAGATATTTTTTTTATCGTTTCCCAAATTATATTGATAGAACATGGGAAAAATTACACTTGAGCATGTTGTAAGTGAGTTGGGGTCATGAGAGAAAAATTACAGAAACTGAGTTGAGTCTATGATTTTGTCCACCCTGAGAAATGATGCCATGAAATGTGGTTCTGGTGGAAGATGACTGCCTGGTCCCACATTACAAAAAACCCATCAGTTCATGGGAGGTGAGTTAGCCTTTTTACCCCCGCTGTATGAATATGACGTAAAATACCCTTAATAATGGCCCTACTTTGCAAACCCCCGCCACTGCTGGTTGGGCAGGGGTGTTTGAGCATGCTCATTACCCCTATGCTCGCTGTCCGGCATGGAACGACACAGGAAATGAGGCTAATTTCGCTATTGGAATGGCTAATCGCCCCTTCCTCTCTCACTCTCTCCACCCTCTCCCTCGAGCAACAGGCTCCCATATATATAAATGTGTACATGTTATATGTATCGCTCCCTGGAATAATCGTGCTGGACTCAACTAAATGTGACTAGCATGTTGCACTCGTGGAAGGTACTCTATTGGTGTTGAACACTGTTCCAGTCCCGTTTGACATGAATACTTATATTTTCTCATTAATTTTGTTCTTAAGTTCACATGTATGTGTTCTCCCTAACCTCTATTTTTCTTCTGACATTAAAAACACTGCAACATTGTGTTTGTATCTCCTAGAGATCTAAACGCCCCTCAACCATATTCATGTATAGTATTGAAAAGTCTTTAAAGAAAATTCTCTCCATTCTGATGATTAACTGCGTTTTTGCGGATGTCTACCTTGGATGGAGATTTAGATTTTGTCAATGTCTATTCAGTGGTAACTTACGGGTGCATTAGACGGTCAGTGTTCCAGAGGTCCCGGTGGTTCAATTATCTGACAAAAGGTCCTTTGCACATTGTTATCAGGCATTTGATGTACATAATCACCATGGCGCCATTATTTGGGACATTATTGCAACCTAAAAGTATTAAAAATATCGTTAATTTTCCTATAATAAATACATACAAGCTAAAGTGAAAAATAGTATGAACTGTTAACATTCCCAACTCTATGTAAGCCGCATAGGACCAGTTTGTTTGTTGGTTCAAGTGAGGTGACAGTAAGCATAATCACTCACACCGTGAGTTCAGGTGGAACGTTTGTTCTGAGATCGATTTAAGATGTCGGTATTACGTCTCCTCGAAAATTTACATTTTTGAGGAAATCAAATACATCAGCCCTCAGTGGAAAAGTTGTAAAAGAATGGCCTTGGACGACTAAACAAGTACCCCACATAACCCCCTGCATCATGCACCTAATAAATAACGTATTAAAAGCACAATGGGTAATGACACCATTATGACGTCACGATGTGGGTAGGACAGGGGACGTGAGATAGTTAATAGGTCGATGATGGCTTGGAGCAACTCTTCAAGCAACTCGAAGAGGAGGGTTAAAATCACGGTGTCACCCGACCCATGCACCTCATGCTGGCGGTAGCGACCGGATAATCGTGTAAACCCGCCTCTCTTAATTGCTACATGCACTCACTTGAGCGAATATGCTCTAATTGTCGCTGGGATGATAGAATGTGGTATCATTACAGGAAGGAAGCGACAGTGCGAGCTGGCAATTTCTCTCATTGTTGCTTACTATTTCGTAATCATGTTACAACCACTCTGTGTATGATGTAGAGGAATTATGATCAATTTAGTATCACTGTCATGCGAGTACCAATGCTGTCGTATCTCATTTGATGGGATGTTTTCTCTTCTACTGCGCTACAAAGCATAGTTTCTTCGTATGTTGTTTGTGACCTCATCCCAGACTGGCGTCTCTTTTAAATTATGTGTTAACTGATCTATCTTACAAATACGTAAGCCCATTTTATTTTTGTTTAAACATTTCCGACTGACAAACCTATCACATATTTAAATTTCTAAAATGTATTTCTCTTCCATTATTTATTTCCTATACCTCAAAGGAATATTTCCCATGGAAGGTGTATTATCTATGTTCTCATTCATATTTAGTTCCGCTGTATGGAAATTGTTCCAACCCACGGTGCCTGTTGTTTGTTCTAGGCTAAAAAGCTGAAAGGAGAAAACCCTTTGGCAAATAATGATTTTGTCCATTTTTGCTGCTCGTGGGTATTTCATTGGTTTGTCCTGTGTATTTGTTCCTCTGTGAGTACTGCGTTTTGAAATCGTGGCACGGTCGCGGGACGTCTAGTTCTGTACTTGTTTGTATAATTTATCTTATTTTGATTATTATTTTTTGCAGGGGTTCTTCAGGCGGAGTCAGGCTGGCCCTGTCAACTATCAGTGTCCGCGGAACAAAAACTGCGTCATTGACAGAGTAAACAGAAACCGCTGTCAGTACTGTCGACTACAAAAATGTCTCGCCTTGGGCATGTCCAGAGATGGTGGGTATTCTCTTTCTATTCTCCCTTCCAGATATGTTTCGTTTAATACTTAAATTTCTAAACAAAGTACTAATAATATCTTAATCAGCGAACAAACACTGTATCGTTTGTATGATCAAGTACAATAATCCAACCATGTGAGTGCCCGTGTGCCTTTTAAGTGTTATTTAAGGATATTTTTTCCACTAGTTATGGATGGGGGTGCTTTCAAAACTGGTGTTCATAAATCATCGTCCAGTGTCTGTCATATTCGGTGCAGAAAGGTCCAATGGACGGCTTTCAGGATGATTTGTTTAGTGAGTGATTATATTCGCTATTGGACCCTCTTCCATTCATCATATGATCCTATTAAAAGCCTGGTGTTACAGGTATAAGAAAAATGCCTAACAGGGAAAGTAGCTTTGACAGGTCCTTTGTCACTGCAGAAACGATGGTGAAATAGATCCCATCTAAAGTGTACCGCCATCTGAAACTTACCTAAACTAATATGCGGGCTTTCTTAAATGGTTTGGTTTTATTTAGTTTGTATTCACTCAAATAGATAAAATAATAAGACTTTACCAAAATCCAACACATAGATTTCAGAGAGTGATAGCTTTCTAGTTTTCGCAGAACCTTAATTATAGACTGGGAATTAGTGGGGGGAAATTAGGGACGTGGGGGTTACTTATTATAGGCTGGGGATTAGTGGGGGAGGTGGGGGTTGCTTGCTTTACGCCCCATTTAACACTAAACCTTCCTATATATTTGGTCATATCAGAGTGAGAGAGGAAACTAGCTAACTGAATGCGATACCTTATCCTAACGTTCAGCAGTTATTACCACTTTATTTTAGAACGTTTTTAATTGGCATGAAGTGGAAGTGGAAAACCTTGAACTCGCCTATGTATGTTTTTATACGTCGCATATTTAAAGGAAGCCTGAAGGGTGTATATTTTATTTTAGCCTAGGGATTTTTGTTATAAAATCAAGGACTAAGTTCGTGAGTTTTTACCTGGTGAATTCCGTGCTAAAATTCGGAATTGAACTTGAAGTGGCTGTAATGATACCTCTTATCAGCCGAGGAGATCTGAATGGGCTAATACAAACGCTCTCCAGTGTTTAGTGATAGCTTGTACTGGTCAGAAAATAAGGATTCCGAGTTTTAACCCTCTAAATTCCCTTTTGTCATTCTCATTCCCATCCTGTCTTGAGGAATAACTTGGTTTTCTTATTATTGCACCAACACTGTCCAATCTTACATTAAAAATATGGAGATTGAAATAGGTGAGGTGGAAATTGCTTTCTTAGATCGTGAGCGCCGGTAAAAATTAATTGAGCGATTCAGAGGAGGCTTGATTTTTCTTCAAACCGTGGTTACAGAAATGTGCGCAATACAGACCGATACGGGATTAGAATAACCGAGTTCTTTTTTTTCAACAAACAAAGAGTTTTAGAAAGGTGTCTCCTGTGAGGATGAGGAGAAGGAGCTGTACTAGTAGAAGATAGGGCTGAGCACGACAATAGGTTGTTGTGAATAAGTATCGGGTGGCCATCAGCGACACGGTCTGGTTGGCAGTCTGTACCATTCAGTCTTACCTACCGTATAATCACTGATATTTACTCACTACCGACTGTATCAGGTGCAGAACGGCGCACATTGTCAGCTCTAGAGCTCCGTTTCCATTCCCTACCCATCCTAACACCTTCCTTAACATACACCAGTATTATACGCTGGTATGGCTCTTGTGCAGAAGCAAATATCTCGCACCAGATTCACACTCCTTTTCTTAATGGCCCCTGGCTCGACTGCCGCCAGATACCTGATATCTCTGATGAATAGAGCTGTGTTTTTTGCCCTCTCCTTGAAACAGTTTTGATTTTCTTTTTAATCCGATGGGTTAGCATCTTTCAAATCCCTCAGAATAACTCAATAAAGTAGGCAAACATATGATTGTCAAAGACTACAAGAATGGAACTTTTTTAAAAACCTAATTTATGCGTATTTATGTGTAATCATCATTTTGGTTAAATTAATTCAGGGTTATTATCGAATATAAATCTGGATTTTCACCTCCTTGACACTATTAAATTGTACAATTCATTTTTGGATTGTAATTTATATCCTTTCTGTGAATCTTTAATTCTGACTTTTGAGAACTTTTTTTTTATCATAGTGATTCACATGTGGCATTTGACTGTACATAATGTAATGATTGTGTTCGCGACGCTTGATGGTTGGTATGTAATGTCATTCTCGTACTTCCTTTTTTGCAGCTGTAAAATTTGGTCGAATGTCCAAAAAACAACGAGAGAAGGTAGAGGATGAAGCTAATTTCCATAAACAGATTAGGATAAATGGAGGTTTAGCACCAGATGGAACTCCCTACAATGGCACAACCCCAAACAATAATAACACGTATACCACGTAAGTAGGAAGGATCGGTATTGAACTTAAGTGATTCAACGATTTAATGATGTTATCTTCCATATAAATTATAAAGTACCGTAGATGATTTTTGCAGCTTGAAGTGTTAGCAGGTGTTTGCCTCGTAAGACTACTAGAATATGATACATGGCTGCTTTGAGGTTCAAATTATAAAGAAAGACAGACAATCCCGGAGTTGTTGAGGAACACAAGTGATTCATAATGTAATTCTGCTGTTAAAGTGTTATGTTTTGGAGGAATGAGTGAAAGCTTTTGATATCGACCAATCATTTATCGAGTTAGTTGAAGCGATAGCTACTGAGTATGAATTCATTCACTCTCCAGTCCATCGCCTGGTTCCCATCCATAACACGGGTCTATTGGGGTAATTGATTGATAGATTGTTTCCCTGCATTGATGCTGGGGTCATAGTGTCGTGCTCTCACTCACGTATGCTCGTCATGTCTCTTCAAAAACTTTATTCCATCCACTGTTTGGTCTTACCCCCATGTCATAATTTTTTCATTTATTTTTCCAATATTTAAACAGAGATATACCTCCATGAAAAGAACATAAAGAGTCAACAATCATAATTCGTTGGGCATATATTGAGAAGGGAGTCTTTGAGACACCTTGTAGCAGGGGGGCATCCTATAAAATGTCTGTTCGATGCTATATATTCTGCTTCGGAATTTGGGATCACACAGTAAAATATAATGCTGCAATATATTTTGTTGTCCGTTATCAAATGCAAGCTTTAGTTGAACTGACCTGAACATGGAGTTTGGAGTGATAATTTGTTTTAATCAATAAATAAATGTTCACAGGTATCTGATCTTATTGTCAATGTATAAATTAATGACACCTTGTCTTCTGCGCTTCTCGTGGATTTGAAATCCACTCGAAGCTTCGCTTATCGTGGATTCTCAACACTAAACACGATGGGCGGCTATTACATATGTAATAATTTGTTATTTGCAGATATACCCAACCACCGTTCTACCAACCTAACGGCTACCCTACCACATACCCTGCACAGGCCACCATGGCCACCACATTCGCCCCTGTCACTGTCGACCCAACAGTCTATACCACTGCGGACCCTGCACAAGCTGCCATCTTCAAGAACACAGAAGACATCGACTTAGGTAAAAAATCTATTGATATATTTTATCACCAAGAAAACAGTCGGGTATCGTACAACTCAAGGAAGCGGGTCACTTTAGCACCATCCCACTAAAATATTGCTAAATAAACGTTTTTATTCTGATTACATTTTAAAGCACGAATTACAATAGTCGTTTAGTGTATTGGGAAGAGTTTCAGTTGGGTTTTTTTCCTTTTTGCAATTTAAGTCCTATCAAACCCCTGTTCTTTTTTCTTATCTACGCCCTTCTCATTTTTCCAGGAGTGTTAACAAAGGCCGTATTCGATGCTCACACAAGGACGTGTTTCTTCTCCAACCAGCAAATTGAGACGATGAGAGGGCAACAAATACCACAGGAACAATTGAACAACTACAGGAGCATGGTAAATATTTTTCTCCTGATTTCACACTTCTCTATTCTTGGAAGCCAGGTCGACATCCAACCATAAGTACCGTAAACCCTTCTATTTGAGGATCTGTTTGAAAATACTCGTAAGATAAGTTCTAAAACGGGAGCTCATCCAATGAATACTTTAGTGACCTTAATTTATAGATGACCATGTTTTTATTAGCAAATTCATTAGACGTGATTGAAAGGAATCGGCTTTATTGCATTACAATTAAAGCGTACATTAAAAACTGAAAGTCCACTGGGAAATCTATAAATTTAGAGATGGAGTCTTCTAATAGAGGCTTTATGGTACTTAGGTTTTGAACCGTTGTGTTGGCAGCTATAGGATGTATATGCATCCTTTATGCTGTGCTGGGGACAATTTTACGAAAGACTGCCCTTCTATATATAAACAATACCTTTCTGAACCACCCTTCCTGGTTTGAATGAGTAATATTCGGGTTAAGTCGTGGTCTATATTGGTTCTTATTCCTTGCAAGTTTCCTGTGTTGAGAGTCTTATAGATCCAAGATATTAGATAATCAAGCTGATGTTTGACATTATACATTTTCAAATGCATCTTACCTCAGACTTCTACCATTCACATTCATGTTAATATAATTCTAACTTTGTATCTCATTCCAGTCACATGAACAGTTGTGGGTGGAGATAGCAGAGAAAGTGACGATGACGGTACAGAACATTATCGAGTTCGCCAAAATGGTCCCTGGTTTCATGAGTCTTCTTCAAGACGACCAAATTATGCTACTTAAAGGAGGTAATTACTTTCCTAATTATTCTTGACATGACTCAATAAAGTAGGAGGTTGTTGGAGGGTTTTAATTATGTGAGAAGAAAATCTATGATAATGCAGGCGTCGGAAACTCCTTACGTCAACACCTCAGGTATTCATTTGATGATTTTTATTCCAAGAACTCGTCTAACGATCTCTCCTGGTGACTTACAAAATGTCCCTTGTTATGGAAGAGACAATGACGTCTAAGATCCATGGCAACTCCAATGTTGTTTAGTTCTGTAACTGGTTTTGTTCAGTAACTGAAATTTACCGTATTATTCACACAATCTATTTTTACTCACTCTTTCCTAATCTACGATAGTATAATGTGATCCGTTTTAGTACTGTTTGTAGTTGAATGTAAATTGTGTTTTGAAAGCTTAAATTTGAAAATAGAACCAATGTGGGTGATGATTTCTAGGTCAATAATAACACGCCTACAAAATACTCTTTCCATTCGTTTTCCAGGAAGTTTCGAGATAGCACTGCTGCGGTTATGTCGCGCCTATGATTTACAAAGTAACAGAGTTATCTTCGGGTCAGCCTTCGTCCCGCTAGAAGCATTCTCAAATCTCAGTAAGTGGATCATTTTTCTAGAATACCTTCTTTTTCCAACCATCGCAACATATGATTGGTCCTTTCCAGCTGTAGAAATAATCCCAATAGTCTCTAATCATGCAGTGGCATACAATGTGATGACGTATTCCAATTGTATCCGCTTAGTTAATCTATTTAATCTCTTACGTAGTAAACTGTGCCATTCAAAGAAGTTCCAGTCAATATGTTGATATGCTTTCCCTTTCAGATGAAGAAGAAAAAGAAGCCATGACCAGTATCTTCGAATTTGCTAAGGAATTGATTTCTTTGAACTTAACGGAAACAGAACTTTCTTTAATCTGCTCGTTTGTCCTCATTAATCCAAGTAAGTGATGTGTCAATTCTACTTTGGTCTTTGCTTTTGAAACAATAATTTAACATGGAATTTACATACACACATAATTAGCAGCCAACTACTTAATAATATAATTGATTGTATTTTCCGCGATTTCTAGTACTTATTGTTACGTTGAGGATATAATAAGGAATATAAGAATTGAGCCCGCAAAAAAACCTAGTTTGTAAATATGGATCTTTCATACAATAAGGAAGCTTATGTTCTGACGTTTTAGCTTGGAGGTATTTAGTTATTACATTATTTAGCCTTATTCCATTGCCTATAAAATTAAGCGTATATATATGGTTGAAGCATATTGACACATTTCCACTGCCCTTTACAGATCGACCGGGTGTCCAGGATGCCGCCTCGATACAAAAGCTTGGTGAGAAGATAGAAGCAGCTTTGAAGTTGGAGATCGGCAAGGTGCATACGGAGGATGCCGAGTTCAAGATTGCCCTGCTGGAAAAATTACCTGTCTTAAGAGAACTTGGCATGAAGCACATCCGAGTGCTGAACAAATTCAAACAAGCCAACCCGACGGTGGAGTTCCCCGCCCTACACAAGGAGTTGTTCTCCCCGGACGGCATGGAGGTGGTGTAGAGAGGCACTGGGCAGGTGACCGGGATGTGCTGCCCCCTTGTGACGGTCTTGTCAACCACTGCTTCCGGATCTGCCCCTTCTGCTGCTGCTCAACGATAGAAGCTGGAAGGCTTTCTGTGGCGGCGGCAGGAGACATAAAGTTGAGAATCGAGTAACTAATGGGGCAAAAACTGTTGTTCGTCTTCGTCGTCTTCTACTACGTCCGCGGCATAAGATGTCCGCGCTCATTCATTGTCACCTTCGTCCACTCACGCCATCTTCATCCCATCAATTAGTGACAGCTTCCCCTACCATGGGGGACTGCTAGTTCATTGTGGGTGCCTCCAGAAGGGGTTGTGTATTGTTTTTGTACCCCCTGAGAAGGCTACTACGCCGTCGACCCAGTAACAATTTGGCCATCCAAGTGAGGCAGGTGGAATGACTACCTGAGCATATACATATGAGTATACGTATAAAAACGTGTAGAAAAGGAACAATATCATTTTAACTTGATTCTAAGTAGCCTGATTATGAATTATCATTATCGCCTGTATTACGCTTCCTCTCAACACAAGAGGACTTGGGAATATTTTGAAGGAGAAGGCTTTTTTCAATTTTTATAGCGGCATCTATTGCAGACAATTTATAGTTTTTAAAATTGTATAAAAATAATAGACTGTACATTTTATTGATTTGATTTCGTTAGTGCTTATAGCTGGCACTCTTATATCTCTAGGCAACGCAGCTTGGGAACTCTGGGGAGTATTTTGCTATCATGTATCCGTGTACAAATTGTAGATATATTCATTATATACATATATCCTTACATACCCATTAGATTTTAAGCCACTACAAAAAAAACCGAGCACATCAGGATTTGTAACCAAGGCTTCGATCATGCTTCAGCGGACATACATGAGCCACATTATGATGATAAGCAAGGATCTGGAGTCAGATGCTTGTGGAAGGGTCGTGGTGCTCTGGTGGGGGGTTCATGTTTCCAGCCCCCACCCGGTGTTTGCATCGCTGTTCATGAGGATGCAACCTTTTTAAAAGGGATTTATTTTCATTACTTAGTCCGAACATCGCTGCATCCATACAATCAATCAATCATGCAGGCAGGCAAAGCCGTCTTTCTATCCTCCAAATACATTGATGGAAAAAAAGTGAGAAACCCAATGAAACCTGACTGGAAGTCGAGGTTTTGTGGACAGTTACAAAAAGAGATATTCTGGATGTTGTGTCGTGGATGAAGATAAACAAGAGGGATATAGTGATCAAAGTGCCTTGGTCTTTAATGGAACACGTAAATCCGAGAGTTTCACCAATACCTAACCACCACTCAGCCCGGAGCTTACACAAGTACTGCTGGATTAAGCATCATAGATCTTTTTGTAGATGTACATAACTATCAAGTTTCGGAGTGTCTTCTTGAAGTCAAACCGGACAGTTCTTATGAAACCATGTGTCAGCGAGGGCCGGGTCATCTTTCATTCCTGCTGATAAGTTGCGTTTTTAATGATAAATACAAGTTTTACCCTTTCTTGGGGGACATAATTTCTGGCTGGCTGAACTAGAGCACCATTATGTATGTGACATGGTGATACTAAATTACATAGGTATATATAAAACTTCGCCGGCGTAACTCGGAGAAAAAAATCCTGTGCTTCATCTTAATCTCTCATTCATGCTTGATATGGGTAAAATGTAAAATCCACTAGTTTAAAGAGGAGACAACTTGTACTTGTATATGTTTTCTCACATTGTCAGGACCAGCGCACCACCCACACCGATCAATGTTTTCATCTCTGGCTATAACGAATCTGTGAATCTGATCGCCTTGTTGTGTAAATCTATAAGCAATACTGTCTGTCCGTGACATAACCAAAACAGGCATAGATCTAGCCTTGATTTGTTAGCGTGTCCTCCGTACAGAGACTAATTATCATTACTGCATTTATTTTGATTTAGTTGTATAATTGGGTAAACAAATTATATGTATGGGTGATTGTGTGTGAGAGAGAAAGGGAGAGAGAGACGTAGGTGAGCCACCACTAGTATTCAGGTGGCTTTTTATAATTGACAGCGCTCGTTTCTTTGTAAGGGTGAAACCGTTCAGTTTGCATTCCAAGTTTTGCAGTGGCGGAACCTGGCATCGTAACGGCCGCGGGTAAAGTTCTCTCACTTATGGTATAAAACCTGATGTGGTGGATGATCCCAGAATTATATTTGCGTATATACGGTGGGTCAAACCTATTGTTTGTGGCCAAAACCTGACGGACCCGCACGCATCATGTTCGTGCCCTCCCCTGTGCCATAAATATATATGTCTAAATCAGAATAACGAGGATGAAATGAACCATATCTTCCATCACCCGATCCTATGCTGGCCACTAGTGCTTCCTAACAGCGAACTGAGAAAACAAAATTGATATGGACGCAGGCAATCGCTATTCCCTTTGTTCTACTGCAAATAGCTTGAAGGGTTGTGATGATGCATACACTTACTTCATGGCTTTTAAATCTACGAGACTATTTACTTCCAGGTCTGGTGAAATTAAGTTGTCACGAATCGGAGATTTGTTTTAGTTTAGGGTTCTCTCTAAAACACGATCTTGGAATAGCTTGTGAGCACTTTTGTCTTATGAATTTGTATGTTTATGACGATCCGGAGTTTTATCGAAAAAGAATACAAACACACATACATTCACACACAAAGAAATTCCAGGGTGTCTTTTTACTATTAGAAATCCTGAGTCTTCCAAAATAGTGATCAGGGCGATGAAACAAAAACAAAAAAACGAAGATTTAAAAGGAAATACAACCGAACCAAGCTGGAAACCTTGTCTAGGTGTTGCCATGAAAACAATTCAATGTTACAATAAAAGGTGGATAATCTGGGGAGCCCCTCGTCCAGGCATGAGTGTAAATAGAAGATTTGTATATATACGTGTATGTACGCACACTAATACACGTTTATATGTGTGTGTATATATCTATTGGAGGGTTTTCACTGTGTAGGTCAAATTCACCAGTGACAACAAGTATACACCACTGCTATCTGTTATGTCAATTTAAATGGCACCGTATCATGTAAATAAAGTAGCGTAAAAACTGAGGGCTGAATTGAGCAAATGAATGAATGTGGTCACTTCTTGGTTATGTACGTAGTGAAGAAAATACACTATATCCCGTGCTTAATTACTGTTAGATTTTGAGGTGGGAACGAAAGAAAGCTGGTCAACTTTGAGTCCAGAATTGGGGTTATTTCATTTTGTTTCGTTAAATTCTCACGAACCTTTTTCCGATTGGAAAATAACAAGATTTTGTTGAGTACAATTTGTGTATCAAACTTGAATGCTGGGTCGAAATTAATGATCTCCTTGTTAATAAATCGTTATTGAATTTCCCCATGCTTGTCCCTTGAGATGAACTATAATGAACAATTTATTCATTGGAGAAATAATGCAAACAGTAGGCAGCTAAGCAGTTCTTGTATGATCTAGAAATGTCAGCCTTGTCTTTTGATTGAGGTAAATTAAAAAGAAATACAAATGTACTCAGTGGCAAGGTAAAGTTAATGAACCCTGGCACTGCATTTCAATGGGTTTCATGCTTTCCTTGGACCCTCACTTGAAAAATCATTTGAACTCACTGCACTATCCCCTTAACGGTCCTGCAAGAACGAGCGTTTAAGCTCAATCATGGGGTATCGGTCCCTGATTTGAAATTACCCAACTTCACAGAAGGAAATAGGAATTGTTGATGCATTTTTGCGTCGCTAACTTGAGCAGTCATCTCGTTTCATGACTGAACTGAGCTGAGTCCGGGACCCATCGCACTCAGTTCCCCCTACAACATTTACCCATTAAGATGATTACGTTGTCAAGTCATATTCTTGCAGAATCAGCTCGGCCATTCTCTATCTCCTGTTACAGTCAGCAATTCCCCTTTTGCTTGATTCCTATTTGGTCAGTTCTCCGCTATATGATGCGCTTTAGAATAGGGAAATTTAGTGGTTCGTTGGCCTATAGGTTTTACATGTGAAGACATGTTAATTTGAATTTGATTGACGACAGCTTGTCGTTTCGACACTTGAGTGCACAGATTATAAGAATGTGCTAAGCCATTTTGTAAAAGAAAAAGGTATTTGCGTATACATGAGCGATAGTACGAATGACAAATGAGAAAATGAACTTTTAGTACACATTTACGCGGTTATAGGGAAGGGTAAATGGCTATATGGTCAGTGCATGTTGGGAAGTAAAGAGACTTGAATGCGGTATGCTGTCGTTTTAATTTGTGTAATCAATTTAATTATAGTCTTATTATGTCTGCTTGTATGCCTCAGAAAAAGAGGAATAACATTTGTATATGTTGCTACTCGATTCATTGTGCTATCAAAGAGAGACGTGCGTTACTATAATCTAGGTTCATTCTGCCATGTTTTGTTAGTGGTGAAGTGGCGATAAAGCCACACAAGACCCGCTATAGGGACAATTTCTGTAACTGTCAATGCTCTTGATTTTACGAATCCCAAGTTGTTGCCAGAAGATGTCTTAAAATGTTTCAAAACGTGATATCTCAGCATCTTGACATAATGTTTAGAATCTGCCTGGTAAATCTGAATTATTTCAATAATGTTAGCAATGAAATTTCTGGTTCTCAGCGATTATATGATCTACATTTCAGACTAGAGGGGGAAACATGACAATCTTTTAATCGATGGAAATTGATTTAATAAAAGGACATTTTATAAATGCATTTTACAATTCTTCTCCGGGGTTATTGTTTGCTTGTATATTAGTATTTTTACCCGCCTCGTGTCGAGGGTAGGGTCATGGATTATAAAAGATTTAAGACACTGATGTGTATAGCAGCAAGATGGCGTTTTCTTCTACGGATCCCTGTGTGGAGGGACTGTCATAAAAACAGGTGGTAGATCCACATTATCTGTAAAAAGGTGCTTAAAACAGTGTCGCAAGAGCCCGTAACCTTGGCAATATCAACCTCCTGTTGCCTATGCCACACCCATCTCAAATTGTCTTGTGAAATTGTTGTTTTAGAAGGTGATGTTAATTCTTCATATATTTGAAGCAAATAATGAAATTTGTTTTTATTTTGATATTCTGAGATTACTGATTTGGTGTAATGTCATTCATTATACTCTACGAATTACCAGTTGTGATTAATCATTATTGTCAGGTAATACTGTTTACTTTTTCAACACTTGAATAGTTATGTGGTTGGTATAGTCATCAGGGGTGAAATGGATGCCAGTGAAATTGGGATAAAATTTGTCTAAGCGGATCATCCATGCCATAATTAGACAGAACAAAATGTGTTCCAGGGCACAGTATAATAATAACGTTGTCACCGACATCATCATAGTATTGTTTTTCGTCGCACTGATGTATTGAGGGGGGGGAATAAAAAGGGTTATGAAGAGGGGTTTGCTGGCAGAGAGACCTTTGCTGGGGTCGGTTTGGTTCCTGATTTTGGTTGGGGCATAGTGTGACACGTGGGGTGGTTGTATTAGCCTGGTTGCGCCCCACACAAAACAGGCGAAGCGGGCTCGGCATGCGCCGCACAGATGCAATAACACTGTGATTAATACTTGAAACATGGCATATTTTCTTATCAAAGAATTACTACGAGGATGATTATAAGGTCATTGTAAATTGTCTATTTTCACAAATGTAAATGAAGGAGCACCTACCTTTCAATAAAAGCAAGTAGTAAAACCAATAATAGTGTATGTTTTCATTGAACATATTTCCCTGGATTATCTTTGCTTTTTGCTGCATTAAGTTTGTTCTTTGATTTACTTTGGCAAGAGCCCGTGATCGGGGAAGTGCTTAGGGTCTACTTGTTCAATGCGATCCTAGTGACAACTTGATGAACTACGTTGGAAAATTTAATTTACATTAGGATAAGTTCCAATGTGTTTACAGCAACCGTCTACATAGGCCTAACGTTACTTTTCATAAAAACTGATGAATTGAAAGATTGGGTAGAAAAGCATGTTTGATTTTTTTTCTGCAATGTTTAAAATATTAAATGTGGGTACGTCATTTATTATAAGGAATTATGAAAAAGAAAAAAAATAAATTCCATTACTTATTAGTGACTAACTTATTTTCTCCTTAGTCTAGGTGGGCGTGGTCATTTCTAGCTATTTCTTCTGAAGTTGAATTCTTCGAGAAGTTAAAGGCAAACGTAATAATGTCCCTCATTTTATAAAACAGCAGGACATATATTACCGCCTTCTATAGGCCTACCTTTCACAACATTCCAATACGGTACAGTAAACCTCTATACAAATTAAGCCCATGAAAACCAGAAGCATAGTTCCTTCCTCTGTACAAGGCTCAGAGTCAGATAGTATAAGCGTGGAATAATCTACCAACAATCGCTGACTCCTTTGAAAGTTGTTAAACAATCACTGGCTGATCTGTAACGAAGCTCCGAATGAAAGTGCATGCCGATCAAAGTTAATTATTCATAGCATTGTGAAAATTAAGGCCTAAAATATATAGGCCGCAACAGGCCTATTAAATGTTATACTATTATCGGTATAGGCCTATAAGTGTTATTGTACCTGTTGAAAATTAAAATTTTAAGTATTAATACTTCAATATTTCTATAAATTATCTAATCCATCCAACTTTTGTATACGTTGTATCGGATTTCGTGAAAAATAATATGGTAGGCTGTACCTCCGGGCGCTTTGAAATGCAATTTTGTATTATTGGGAGTCATTCATCATTCATCATTAGCTATCATTCATGATCATTCATGGGGTTTCTAAACACTGCATGTGTTAAAATGAGATTTTCACATGGATTGAAATAGTTTCTAAAAACAGGGACGTAAAATAGTGAAGTTTTTTTTAAAGCAAATAGCAAATTCCCATCAATGGCTTTCATTCCCGGTTCCTTCTCCTTTCCCTTCAACTCATATCCACGAAATGCGAACAACACCTTTTCGTTCCATGAGTACACGCTCCAGATTTTAACGCCATCTTCCCTTCCTAAAATGCGGATCTGCTTCTGCGGGAAACGAAATGGCACTAAGCAGGTGCCCGTTTAGCGCCGCAGTCTCCATTTATCTATTTAGTAGGATTTTGAAGTATCGATACTGCTGATTTGTGTGATAGTTCCTAGAACATCACCTAAGGGGGTTCTGATCTGATATATTCAGAAGGTAAGTGAAATCAAACATGTGAATCACATATTTTGTTGATCATGTTGATTTGAGCGATAAAAGGGAAGTTACAGTATGGTTTTACCCGCGTTTAACACATGTTCCTCTATAAGTTACGAGTCTTAGCCCCTCAATCTTATGTTAGCTATCCGACCAGTAGTGGAATCGTCGGGGGAATCGTTAGCTATCTATCTGAAATTGATCATTTCTGCAATCAGTCATAATAATGTAAACCTTACTGGACTTGGTGGGAATGAATTCGTTGTGATACGGTAAGCCTACGGTACCGATATTAATTAAAATCAATTTACAGGTTGCACTTTAAACAAGTTTAAAAAAACAAAAAAAAAACTTCAAGCCGCATTTTACACGAAAAGCCGTTTTTTTACACTCTTTTCTCCTATTTTACACTTTGTGTATAGGCTTATCATGTGTGGGGGTGGGGGTGGGGGGCATGTTTTAGGCTAGCCTATACTATAGTGCTGCACCCCAAGTTAGGGACTTTGCTTATTACCCACTTTTTTAAAAAGAATCCTTGATAATTAAAATGTTTTCTTTGTTCATAAGACTTAAAATAGATACTAGAAGTCAGAATCTTGTCTATGTTCCAAGTGATTATGATTTTTGTATCATTAAATTCGAATTTAGAACCTTAAAATGGAATATTTTCCTTCAAATGTTCATATTCTAAGGCATTTTCCTGGTATTTTTTCAAGAATGAGGGACAATCATGCCTGCGTATATGTCAAACTTTAATTAAAATAAGAGAATTAATTAAAATTTTGAAATAGATTGACTCCACATATTGTATTTCTAAGTAAATTCAAAGAAAACAAAATTTATTTCCACAATTAGATAGAAAATATAGTTCTTGTCATTCATAGCTTTTGACCATACATATTGAAATCATTCAAGAGTTTTATCGCATTGTAATGTATGGTTAAATTGGGCCTAACTTTACCCTAAAATGTGTACTCCAGTTTACAGAAATGTAAACTATTTTGTGATACAGAAATTATAGTTGGTGACATAAGACAGCAAAGGCTTGTGCCCTTAAGTGAACCAGTGAAAAATGGTATTTGAGTGAAAAATATGGGCCTTTGTGTGATTCTAAAAAGTCTCATGTTAATCCTTACAATCCCAGATTTCGCCTAAACGGCCATTTTTCAGTGAAAATTGGTCAAATTTGGGACATTTCGGCTTTCAATTCTTCGCCCTGCCTTTTCCACCATTTTGATAGTACAAAGTTGACATATGTGCCAAAAATTGGCAAATTTAATTTTGTATGTGCAATATGGCCCCCAATACTGCAGAACCATTTACCTAAGAGAAATTGCCATGGAAACAGTTGAAAGTCAAGATTTTCATGACATTTCAGATGCGGTTACCATGGAAACAGCTTTTAATATGAAAAAGAATTCTTGCAATTGTGCATGTGACAGTTTCAAATACAGATAGCCCTGAATCTTTTCTTTTATTTGACATATCATATATTATTGTATCATAAAAACTCATAAAGTTATCATGGATCAAATGAAATAAGTCAAGGCAACTTTAAGTTTTAGTCCCTAACTTGGGGTGCACCACTATAGGCCTCGACTCCCAGCGAGGCCTATCATTTAAACAGCAAATCACCCCGGACTTTTTTGGGGCACAACGGTGCACCCCCACACCTTCAGCAAGTCTTTAATGAATATAAATAAAAGTGAAATGCGCTTAATTTATTATGTCCGTCCATGCCGTGCCCTTTAAATCCACGTTTTTGTAAGCCGAATGAGGCACTGGCGGCCTCCGCATGCATGTAGCCATGTTGACCCTGTGGGCCAGATTCCCGTGTTTTTATGAGGGTTAACTGTCCGTCCCCGCTCCGGGGTGCGGGAGGATACGGGGACGGAAACTCTGTCTAGTTTTAGGCCTACACTGACTGTTGGAGTTAGTGGGCCCTCGATGTACATACAGTAGCCTAGGCCTACGGTATTATTATTGCTATTTACTATTCTTACTAGATGTAGAGGTAAAACAATGAGAAGAGTATCATTGCGTGGACAAGTTTTACCTTTTTTCTCTGTAGGCTATTAAAAACTTGAATGTGTATACATTCTATTAACAAGACAATGTATTTTGAGTCGACAGACTACTATACCAATGTTTAATGGAACAGTTGGTCAAATTAATAGTGAGAAAATGAAAATATTTCTTCTGTGTTTTCTACACAACCCAAGTGCAAAATGAAAACATGAAAAAAGATCCCCCCCCCCGACATCCCCCCCCCCCACACACACATACACACACACACCCTCCTGGTGCAACAGAAAGTGACCGTTCTCTTCGATGTCTCTAATTACGTATGTTTTTTCTGATCCTCAGATGAATAGCAATTACATCCACCTCGCCGATATTAAGATGTATCTCGACTGTGACAAAGTCGCTCGGAAAGTAGTAAACTGCAGCATCACCAGAGCCTTCATTAGGTTGGTTCACTTCTCTTCTGTCCCTGGATGGGAAAGCTTGGTCAGGAAGGGCTGGGGTAGGCCACTGGGCCTGGCTATTCCTTTCTTAGATCACTATAGTCTATAGCGGTAGTACTACTATAGTAGACACTTCTTTCTAGACTATGACTAGATTGATAAAACGATTGGTTTTATATTCAGTTATATCTGAGTCATTTCTTGGCTTCTTGCTTAGTAAAGATTCCTTTCATCTATCTATTCACCTTAATCATTACCTGATTACGACTAGACCATTTTACGGTTAATAAAACCGCCCCTCCCCCGTAATGTTTAATTCTTTCTCACTCGACCGAATAAAACCTGAGATAGGATTGGAACACCTCGCTTATAAAGAAGTAAAACATCACTAAAACATTCCTGTAAGTCAAAAGTTAAATGGCAAATGATGATAAGTGCCTGGTCCTGGGTAAGATCTTAAAGGGCCTTTCTGTCTCTTTTCTCTGTCTCTCTCTCCCTTCTTCTCTATCTCTATTTCCTGGGTATGATCATAAACTGCCTCCCTCTCAGCTCTCCCGCCCTTGATATAACACTTCAAAGTGTTGATAAGGGCGTAAAGCAACCAATCTCACTCACTCACTCACTGATGATAACCCGAAGGTTTCTAATGAAACAAGATTCGTCCAGACATAGAACTGTGAAAATAGAGTGCTATCAATTGTTGGAGTTTGGGGTGTGTAGTGCTTAAATTGGTTTCGTTTGGAAATATTTTTATTCGAAATCAAATGAAGGGTAGGTCTACATCTGTGAACATTAAAAGGTCTATACTACGTGTGGCTGATTTATAAGGTCATATTGGCCTGCGTCTATGAACAGTTTTCGGGAACACTGCTATGGTTCCCAATAAGCTATTCTTATCTGTGCCTTTCAGAGATTCCGATCTGACCAAGCAGGGTCTAGAAGGACCATTACAAGAGAGTGAAGGGGACGATGGAAGTGAAAGTGATGTTTGCTCTGACAGGGAACAAGTAGATCCTGAACCTGGACATAATGAGGCGGAGGAGGGTCATGAGGAGGAAGCGACAGGTGAAGAGATGGCCATGATGAAGGCCCTCGGTCTTCCCGTAGCCTTCGGTTACAAAGCAAAAAATAAAAGCAAGCCATCAATCGAGGTAATTTGTTGTTAAAGTTGTTTTATTTATATCTCACAGGTACATCTGGATATTCATGATATGGATTTTCGCCAGTAACCTGTATGCTGCTCTTACTTCAACTTTATGTAACGTATATAATTATATGCTTCACTGGGATGCACGTTCAGTATTTTTTTAAACTTAAGAAAACTGTCAAATCTCCCCCAAAATCCCACCTTATATATAACCAAATTTTGTCAATTTTTTAACAACAAAATCTGACCGGCCAAAATCTTTAAACTACGTTTGGGGGGTCCTCAAAATGTTTGTTACAGCTTATTAAATCTGGTTACAATAATGTTCGGTACATGTAGAGGCCCTAAATAATAAGTTCATTTCATAGTCACGGTTGTTATGGTTAGTGTTAACTTGTTATGCTATGCACAGTATACACACAGTTTTAATCTCTTTCAATCCCATTACTTCCCAACTTAATGTGAGCTATGTCTTGAAACTCGTCATTTTGATGTATTCTGAGCATCGAATTTACATAACTTTTAGAAATCGATAATGCTGTCATGCTTCATTTTACCCTCTTATCTATATATACTAGCATGGAGAGAACAATGCGCCTTCATACAAGGGGGGTAAAAAGAAGAAACGCCCTCGTAAGAATCGTAAAAAAATGACTGAATCCCACCGTGAAGATATCAACTCATGTTCTGAAAGGTCGGCTCACATAGCTTCAAATGCACAAACAGAAGTCACCGATAACTACCGAATGACAGAGGAAGAAGAGACAGTATTTGTGAAAGAATGGGAAGCCTATTGGGCTGAACAGGGAGAATACATTTTATGGAATTCATGGATAGAGAAATACCCTCATTATGCCACTACGATGGCAGTTCCAGCTTGTGAAGAGGTTGTAATTGTTTCAGAAATTGATGAAAATTGCTTGGCTGCTGAATCGAAAAATTCTCATAGCGAACTCGAGAATGCAGAAAGCATTTCCAGTCATGAAAACGTTATTTCTCCAGACCATAAAGAAGAAAACAAACAAAATCGCCTCTTGGGGTCGGAAGCGAATTGCATTCTTCAAGATGGTGAAAAAAGTGAGTGTGTTGATAGAACTGTTGAAAGTAATTCTGATTCAGCTATGAATAAAAATCTAAACCCAGCATTGACAACTTCTTGTAGTACATCTCATAATGATGAGACTGATTCTGATAAGGGACAAAATGGTGCAAATGAATGGACTGATGAGATGCAGACATTGTGGGATGAAAACCATACAACAGAGTACTGGAATTATTACGCCCATTTTCAACACTGGTACCATGGTGAGCGCCATAAGCCTGCAGCTGAGGGCAGTGTGGTAGCTGAAGGTATCATACATGTTGGAGAGGATGGACAAGTCACACAAATAGATACAGATGAATTGGTTCCAACTTCTCAACGGCCGCAGCAAGTCAGTCATTCTGAGGCACATACCCTCACTTCCAATACGGTAGAAACTATCAAAAATTCGGTAACAAACTCTTCTACAGTCCTAGATAAAATCGATATTGTACCAACTGGGAATGAAACTGTTGAAGCAAATGTTACAGATACACAGACAGAAACAAATAATAGGACTGATCTTCAAGATCAAGAAAATGATAGTTGTCGGTCTAGAGATGCTAAATTCTCAGTAACGGGACTTCTAGACAGACTTCGTTTAGACGAAGGGTCAAGTGAAGCGACTGGAGAGATTCCCGCATCTAATGAAGCAACAATCTCTGATGAAGGGGATTCCAAATCTGTATGTGTAGAAGAGGATGAAAATAAGCTCGATTCTACAAACGAGGAACCCGTTGATGGAGGTGGGAAAAAGCGCAAACACAAGCAAGGGAAAACCTCATCTGATTCTGGTAACTGTGACTACTTTTGAACAGCAAATAATCGAGTTATCCTTTATTCATACGTTTGAAACGTAATTACTTGTCATGTAAATAACTTAGTTTTCAACTACGGAATTGTACATATGAGGTGTATTCTATGGAATGACTTCCCTCCAAATGAGAGACATTATATCAGACAGGGATATTACTTTAGGAACCTCTAATCAAGCTTCACTTTGTGACATGCTAATTACCACTGATATATTGTATCATCATCGATCTTTCCCCTTGTACATAAACCTATTCAATGCTAGAGCAGCTCTCCAATTAATAGATAAAAACAAAAAATGTGGTCAAAGAATGATCATTGACTTAAGTATACTGAGTTAACATTGTATTGCCGTGTGTATATTATCATTTGTGATTGCAGTCAAAGCAAACAACAGTTATTCAGGCAGTGTTTCTCCCGGTTCTCACAAAAACGGTCCTTCTGACGCAGGAGATGGAGATGATCCACCCGAAGAAAAGCCTACCAAGTTACCTCGAAGGTTCGTTCTTGATTTTTTATTGCAATGTTAATGCAAATAAAGCCGTGATGCTTGCATTAAATGTTATTGGCTATGAATATCCTGATCGGGTTTTGGTCCAGGGTAAGACCATAAAATGCCTCCCTCTCATCTTATCTTTCACCGCCCTTAAAGTGGCTAAGATAGTTAAAATGAGTAGTCATGGAATCGTGTGAAACTTTGTCAGTGTAATCATATATGATAGGTATAGCAATATCTGAAGTATTGAGTATCAGCATTGCGTTTTCATTCAATGATTAGTGAATATGTGTAATGAATGGGTTAGAACCTAAACCCATGTCAAATCCATGAGGAAATGGCTTTGGAGACCAGGAGGTGCTGCCAGATTTAGCCCTGGTGGCAGAATGCCCTTTGTACTGATCAGTGCCAACCTGGGGGTTACATAATTCCAGATGTCATCCCAACTGACAGTTTGAATATTGGATTGGCAACCAAAAACGATTTTGCTCTCTATTTTACCACATATCTGATATAATATGAATGTTAGAGTTTTGATATCCACAGGAGTTATTTAGGAGGGTAAGGTGAATCAGATACTAGAAAATGAAGTAGAAATTCCGTTACTCGATAATCTAGCCAGCAACAGTGAGAAGTGTCACTTTAATATAACCTACAATGTGGTGCTAGAGGCGTAAAGCAACCAGCTCACACACAAACACCTGATCAGGTTGATGATTAAATAGGTTTCTATTTTAATGTCGTAGAATAGTAGATATATTTCAGATAAATATTTTATTTCTAATGAAGTCAGTGGTTCATTATCTCTAATTTCTCTGTGCATTTTCAAGCACAGTTTCCTAATGAAAAAAACTACAAAAACGATCGCCATATTCTAGTTAAACCGAAGCATTCACCTCTTATGTATATTTTTTTAGTCACGAGGAGGACGCAGATGGAGACAGTGGTGCGGCCGGTGAAAGTACAGAAAGAATGAAAGCTTCACTTGAGCTGATGGGTCTCAGTTTTCAGGAGCTCCCGATGTAAGAGTTATGACTATATAATTTCTGCTAAGACAAATACATGTATGGTATATGATGTCTCTTCATTCTTAAACTCTGTCCCGAATTCATTTTTTGTTAACAATTCCAGCCTTGGTCTTATTAATAATTGACATGTTTTTAAAATTTATAAATGTAATTTATGAGCGTAATATTTGATGGAACAAATAGCTGATATATGAATAATAGAAAATGTAGAAATTGAACTCTAGTTTGTCCATGAATGAATGTATATCCAGTATTTAATGCCTGAAAACTGCTTAAATATGGTTCGATATCTGGTACCACACAACCTAATAACATATGATGTTTTTCAGTGCTTCGGGGAAGAAAGGCGCATTTAAAGGTGGCCATGTGACGTATAAAGAGAAAAATCTCAAAGAGAAATCATATGACGTTAACCTCGGCCAACACCCTGTTCATATAAAATTCGACGACGATGGAGCAGTTCTAGAAAATGTGCCATTAAAGAGTAAAGTTGTTTCTAAAACCAAGGCCTTCCTTGAAAAAAATGCACCGGAGACAGAGGAGGTGACGGAAGAGAACGTTGAATCCCGTGATAGCAAGTATGCAGTAAACATAAACGATGTTCTGATCGAATCAAGTGATACTTCTGACGATGAAATTAAAGAAAAGAAACTTAAATCATCACCAGACAATGGAGACGGTGCTAAGACAAACCTAGCAAAAGTGGCTGAAAATATAGAGATACCTCTGCCCAAACTTCCAAAGAAAAAGAAAAGGAAAAAGAAGAAAAACGTGGTAGTTATACCCCCTGAAATCCAGGCAGACCCGGAATTGCAAAAATATTGGTTTCAGCGATACAGACTCTTTTCCAAGTTCGACACTGGTATAAAAATGGACAGAGGTGAGAACATTATTATAATAAGATTTTCTCGTTCATGTATGCCCGATACTCTGAATGCACTCACGGTGATACTCACAATTTCACTCCCCAGGAACCCTCTCTCAAACCAAGTTTTCGTTGTATACCATCTTACTATGTGTTTTAATCGCGTACGGCTACTTGTATAATCATACTTCTTCTAGAGTCTTGGTTTTCCGTCACCCCGGAGAGGATCGCTGAACACATCGCAGAGCGCTGTCGTTGTGACGTGGTGGTGGATGCCTTCTGTGGTGTTGGTGGAAACACAATCCAGCTTGCATTTACTTGTGAAAGAGGTACAGTTTTGATAACTTGTGTTATTTATTATAAACCCCAAAACTACCCATCAACATAAATATCTACCTTACATCGAGTACGTTTTTCTCGGTTCCTTCGTTTGCCTTTATTATTAAACCAGTGTCTATTTGCAAAACATTTTCAGTGCTTAAATAAGGCTCTTCCCGAGAGCTTTTACAATTTAGAATAAGATAGCTGATTCTGAATAAAAAACACTTTCAGTGATTGCTATCGATATCGATCCGGTGAAGATTGAATATGCTAGAAAGAACGCCGAAATCTATGGAGTGGCCGATCGAATAGAGTTCATTCAAGGAGACTATCTGCAAGTTGCTCCTGGTCTGACGGCTGACTGTGTCTTCCTAAGCCCTCCCTGGGGTGGCCCTGGCTATTTGGATGCCAAGGTTTTCGACCTAGAGACGATGATGGGCGGTCTGAATGGGTATGTGTTCACTTTTTGTCCAAATTAATTATTGTTTTATTTATCAAGTTTCAAGCAGTGGCAGACAGGTGGCATGTCTGACCGGGTGAGTCAGGTCTTCCAACATGCACCAGGGGCCCGTTGTGTAATAGGGAACGTCGGGCTTGCTGTCTATTTGTTAACCTATCCTTATTGTTTCCCCGTGAAAGTATACTCATCACCAATCACCCCATTGGATTTAGTTGTAACATAAGGATAAGGATTTTCTTTTTTTAATTAAATATCCTTATGTTAACGCTATCGGATGCAGAACCCCCACCCGTCGTTAATAAAGATACCTCGTGCAACATAATACAATATTACAAGAAAACATTACAAGCAAAATATAATCCATCAATACAGTACGATGTATATGAAATATAAGTATGAAGATCGTGTTTTAGGCATTTAAAAAAAACATTATCTTCAGATAATCCATCTTTCTAATGTATACATACATCTTCTGTTCTGTTTTCTTTACTAAAGTTAGATGATTACACAAATCTTCCAATGCAATATTTTATACCGTTAATGAAGATGAAGGTACAAATTAAACTGTAGATAATGATTAATGATTTTGATAATTAATATTTTTTTCTTAGTCAGTGGTGAAATCGTATTTTCTCTTAATTCATTAACTAGACGGAACATTTAAGTAATAACAAGCAGTAACTACGACTTTTAAATTAATAGTCAAATACTTCAATGAAATTATTCACGTAGTCTAAACATACTAGGTCAAAATCTGTGGTTCCTGCGGTTTTTTGTTCGATTCAGACGAGCTATTGAGAATATCAGCAGGGTAGAATATGGTTATAATTTTGTTGCCACTTCGTACATTCATAGAACGTGTTTATCTTTCAGCATGGATATATTTCGTATCACTGCAGACATAACTTCAAATATTGCTTACTTGTTACCAAGGAACTCAAATATGGAACAGGTAAGAACTCGTCTATAGTATTTTCTCCCTATTTTAAAATTTCCCAATCGATGGGTGGGGATATTGAATTCAACCTTTTGCTAGAGAATCATTTTGAATTGCGAATCAGGAATCTTCAAACAGTAGATTTTTAGAAAATCATAATTCAAGGTTTCTTAAATCAAATTTTTAAGGTGCTACAACTGGCTGGCCCAGGAGGTAAGGTCGAGGTGGAGCAAAATCTTCTGAACAAGAAAATAAAGACAATCACAGCATACTATGGAGAATTAGTGATGGGACAAGAATGATCATTATGCTACAAGGACGATTGTACTCTTATGTATAATATAAAGGGTCAGGAATACTTGTTATAGACTCTTATAAAAGTGGATTGAAATATTGAAATCAGACCTCACAGTGACCTCTTACAGAACAGTTATAGGCAAGAAAACCGATTTTTAATAATACCTTCTCCCCTAGAATATTAAGTAATTAAAGGGTTTGCGTTCCTGAAACCTTATATCAAGGAGGATGAATTGGATTTTATCATTTTCTATATCAATAGTTTATATTGACTGAAAGAGGGAAGTCTCTGTCTGGTGTGTTTGCATTGGTTGATTAAAGTGACTGAATATGAAAGGAAGTGTTGATCACATTATAGATAGATATATTTGTTCATTGTGAACGCAGAGGCTGTAGTTGTGTTGAGTTTATTTTATTGTCATTTATTGTAGGAATGCAATTAATAGAATGAAGGGTAGATGGATTTGGTTAGAATTAATAAAGAGTGAAGGTTATTTTATAATAGATGTTGGGGTCCAGTCACGAAACATTTTCTGCGTCGGGGACACTGCCTCTGAGCCAGTGGGTAGTGGTTTCGACCCCCAACGGTTCGTCCGGTGCTAGCTTGGTCACGTTGATTACTATAAAATAACATTGTACCTAAATTTTCCCCAGCTGAAGTTATTCATTTTCACATTTCCCTTAGGGGTATGTGCGCTGGTGCTATTTTAATTTTTAAGTTTTTATAGCTTGTGGTGAGTAAAGGAGGTTCAAAGTCTAACTCTCACACTCAATCCTTACTGGGTCCCCTCAAAATTAAACAGAGGAGAGATCTCCAGACTCAAAACCCGTACTTATTCCACGCGGACTTAATTTGGATAAAATAGATTATAGATAACTTGTAATTCATTAATCAATTCTCGTTTCTTTCAAAACCCAATTCTCGTTGGTGTATTTGTTGGTATTGTTTATTCCCATAAATAGTGATTTGTACTTTATCAGTAAGCAATAAGGGCACACTTACTGTTTCTGTTTGTTTGCATCCTATACTATGGTAAAAAAATACTGAAATGAATCGTATGAAACTGAAATATTGACCAATATTTATTATATGCATGCCGGTACTTGTGACAAGTAATTCTAACCAGATTAAGAGGTAACTTATCAGAGCTCTGCTCTTTCCACAGTATAGAACTTTACTGAACTTAAGACTCACTTTTAAAAAAGTCTGATACATGCTTCAAAGCGAAATAATCATGTACGTTTACTATTGTTGGTGAAGCAGCAATAGAGGTTTACACAGGAATCACAGTGAGGTCTGAAGATAACCAATGTTCACGATTATTCCTTGTATCCGAACTATTGAGGTGTATATACTAAGTAACAGAACAAATGATTACTATATGAAAATAAAAAATAATACAAATAGTTGTTTGAATTTGCGGCAAATTATTATCACACGACATATTTTGGCGTGTGTGTGAGTGGGGGGGGGGGGGGGGGGGAGACATTGCTCACAGCTGGTGATGTTATCGAAAAAAAAAATTTGTTTTTACAAACTGCATATGGTTTTACAATCCCCTTACTTGCCTTAGATAATAAGATGCAACCTATCTAAAGATCAAATTGGTGGTGCATCAATCACAGAAAAAAAATGAAGATAAATGCGAATAGATCAAAGGTCTCAGAATTTTCATAAATGAAGGAAAATTAGTCCACCATCGACCTACATTACAGAAACAGCCTGGTCAGGAGTGGGGCTCTAGGACCCGCCTACCGCTCTGGGGCAATCCCGCCTATAAAGATCAACGCAAAAATTACAGAAGCATGAGTTAATTTTAAGACCTTTTATTCCGAAGCACACGATGCAAAACAAGTAAGAGTACATATACCAAGACCTTTTCGTACTTAAATATTGGCAGCAAATAAAGAAATGTACGTCAAGACAGCATACATACGAATATTCATAAATGAAGCTGGAATCCAGATTTTCCCCAAGATAAAGACTTTCCACTACGTTCTATAATGAGTGTATAAGTTACCTTGCCCCATTGTTTTATATTTGTTTGTGCAATACCAACTTTCATCTTCAATGGTGATGACTGCCATGTCTAACTGATCGTTGCAGTAGCATATTCTAGGGTGCCTAGACTTAAAATTCGCCTCAAGGGAAGAATAGAACTAGTGTCGAAATAAATATTTGCTTCGGATATTTGCACCCCGATATTCTGATATAAATTTTGATTACACGCCTGAACTGGATTACCATCTATCACACATGGAAACTAGCACAAGAATTCACACAACGGAGATACCTCGATGGTCCAACAATAACAGTCCACCTAATAGCATAAGGTTTGGGCGCAAAGAATGCGGGATGGTAGCTAACTAATAAGGCCAAAGCTGATGGCAACATTTGCCAGGACCATAGTTATTTCTCAGCAAATAATAACGTCCGGATTTTCATATTTTTAAACGCGATTTTCCCCCATAATTACCGCAACACGGAGACCCCATAATTGAATTTATCTCCCACTAATAGAACTCACAGTGGAGAACATTTGGGGACTACAATGACCATTTCACGACCACCATTAATTTAGAACTGAGATTCATGGTTAGGATTTAAAATCCTTGAACTGGGTTCAAAATACAAAATTACTAGAATAAATATTTGTTTCTAATTGATTATATTAATGTTCCTAGTAAGTGCCGACGATTTCCCCAGTGAGAAACGAAACAAGCAGTCAGTGCATATATATTGGTAGGTTGGTAAGGGGAATATTCTTAGATTAAACTACAATGTGAATATAAACAGATACATTTGAATACTGCTTTTATGAATTTATCTACTGAACAATACACAATAATGTGAACTATACGACACTTCTCAGATTACTTCTTTAACAGACATCTTGCACAAATAAAATACAAATGGAAATTAAAGAACATAACGTCATAAACTTTTATCACAGCTGCCTTCCTAGTTCATACTGGACAAAACTAATTCTGTTAATTGACTTGCATGGGTTGTCATTTCATGGACACAATTCTTCGAGGTGGATCGAGACAATATGAAAATAAAAATTATAACAACGAACATAAAAACAAGGGCTAGTTACAATCCATTCACTGTGTACGTCATGAAATGCAAAATGAATAAATGTGTTTTTTAGTGTTAAAAGAGGATAGATCAATGTGATTCCAAACAAAATGTTCATGATGTTTCATGGCATAAAATACATTAATAGCAAACTTGGTGGAGAATTCAAATACCGGTGAGAATGGCCTTACACGAGACGATTCGAATACAAAACTTGAAGGCTGCGATACTTGAGCAATGGATTATGTACCATGATAAAGAATGGAATGGTGGAATTATCGTGATAGAGAGAGACCTTCCAATTGTGAATACTGGTGATAAACTGTATGCAACTACAACTGAACCCCAATAATAAGACCTGGGATTATTAGAGATACTTATTATTAGCGATATTCAAACAGCCAAGTTCCATACTTGCGTTAGCTAAACTTTTCCCTATATAAAGTATATAATATATATAAAGGAGCACGGCTCACTTATAAATGTGTTTTTTGGTGAAACATTCACTCGATTGTAAGAATAAAGTAAATATATATGAAGAGACAAAATATAAACATAAATCGGCAAATCAAGGCTGGCATAACAATCTAACGAAAATAAAAAGTTTGATGGCAAAGTGATCAAACACAGTACAAAAACATCTTTCTGTACTCTTAAAAAAACAAATGCTAGAAATAATCAGTTTTCAGATTTAGCAGTATGGGAGATCTGAAAGTGTGATATAGCAACAAAGCTTGTGATGCCAACGCCGCGGATAGCCATGTGTTTTCCTTCGACATGCAAGTCACTCAAAGAAAGTTTAACTTCAACAGTCTCGAGAACGGCAGGATGAGGGCTGCCGCACTCTTCTAAACTTTGAATTTTCAATGTCACATCTTGACCCGGAACTTCCTCCATAGAAATATCTACGCACTCAAGGGGAGCTTTAAAACTCTCTGATTTCTCTGAATCAGTCCCTGGAACAGATTTGGTGCCGAGGGTGATCTTCCCGTCAGGGTTGATGCAGCCTCGAATACCAGAAATGGCTGAGGGTCTGGCCCCCTGAAGCACATGGAAGTAAATCTCAAGTTTGAACTTATCAGCATCAGTAATGGGTTCATCACCGTCCGGTTGGACCGCTGGGATGAATTGTGCCCGAGCTGATATCAAGAGTTTAGTGACGTGGTCCATTGGGTATTTAGCTCTGGATAACAGTTGCCCTCTTTGAAGCACAACAGACTCAGACCCAAGAAATATTGTTTCTCCTTTCTCTCCACGAGCGAGTACCCAGTCCTGAGATTTGAAGCCTTTGCCCTCCGCGGCTGGTTGATAAGTTAATTTAGTATCGACAGCTTTGTCTTTGATATCGAGGAATTCTTGGTGGAGTTTGTCTGGAAGGTCGAAGTAGACCTGGTCTTTGTGGAGTTTGTTTCGCACGTGCAAAATATCGTTGACGTTGATATCGTCATTGTCCACGGAGAATACAGTGAGAGTACCCCCAGTCATTTCCATCAACCACTGGAGAGGGACAATGGAGTTGCTGAGGTAACTGGCCCTTACGGTGAAGGTCAAGGGCTGGTTTATCTTCCACTTGTCCAATACATCATGCATAGATTTCACCATGGCCCAGGTGTAGGCATTCTGAGTCTTCACGTGGGACTGGCCCACCTTCCAACCGAGGGAAATCGTACTTTCAGGGAAATGCTCGTGGCAGAGCCTCAGGAATCGCTGATGATCAATTGGCTGATCGTCTGTGTTGGGGCCCGGCAGAATGTCCCCATGTAGCCACAGGGGACCTCGCATCTGACAAATGGAAGAAAGGGGAAACGAATTGATTAAGTACTTCGTGAACTATCTAAATTACTACTGGCGATATACCGGGATGGTAAATACATATGTGTATTTAAGTGTACTACCATACTACATGTATCATGAAAGTAGATATTACAACGCTATGTATAAATGATCCAAATGTACGCACACGGGGAAATATAGCCAATGGCTGGTAAAGGAGATAATAATTAAAGAATGATTTATAATTCGGCTGAGTATCTCAGTGATTTAACCCGCAAGCAACGAGCGAAATGGGAAATTCGTACAGCTAGACAACACACAGAGGGGATATTGGAATATTGTTAATACCTGTTCCTTGACATTTTTCAGAGTTTGTAGAACCAGCTCAACTGCTTCAATACTTTTGAAATCAAGTTTGATCCCTTTGCCAGTGTGCTTGATAGCAAGAATCCACTCAGAGAAAGTGATATCAGACTCAACATCAGGCGGGTGGGCCATAATAGGCACAAGTTGTTGGCCTTTGGTTCCTTGACCTCGGAGCAATATGTCCCCCTCGATCATCATACTTTTACCTGGGAAAAGTAGCAGATTGAAATGAACAAATGTATATACGTTTATCAAGGCAAAGAAGATAACATCAGTATGCGAATGATTATAGAAGATAATGAATTACAGGTATAATGTATTGTGATATTTTTGAAATACCAAAAGCAAGTCTCAGTTTTAATCCCTTATTCACAATCAAACACCCCAAGAATAAATTCAATCGATAGAAGTTTTGTCATACTAATTTTGAATAGTTTCAGAATTTCCCATAACAGAAAATATTTCTATAACGGGTGAGCTTGTCGATCATCCCTCAAAGGGATATATCACGAGAGAATATATTATAGAATATATTCTATAATATGTTATATTATATATAATTGTATTTCCACCTTGGTACAACTACAATTCAATATTTAAACAATCAGTGGCTGGAAATCGGAACAACCTTCTGCACCTTCTGCATAAAATGCAGCTCGGTCTTCCAGGAGATCCTCGAAGTAAGGTCATGATATGTCTATTGATAAAGAATCCATTTACTACGCTTGTACTTACTTTTGATAGCATCGTGTAGGAGAGATTGACTGTTTATTGCACTGGCCCATGTAAGTCTACTACCATCACCTTCAGTTTCTGGGAAATGATGCAGTACGTGTACCCCAGTCAGTATCTCTGGCTGACTACGGTTGCGCATGAACCAAGGTATGACTCCTGAAAGAGGATTTTGTAGAGAAAATTATTAACTTTCGTTTTCATCTCAAAAATAGGGAATTTAGTTTCTTCAGAAGGTGGTCTTCCAACTGGTGACCTGTTTTACAATAGGATAGAACGATAAACAAGTTAGAGATAACTATATTATATAGATTGCGTCGAGATCAATCTCGTAAAATATAACAGTATCTTCTTGAGACTTGTTGCTCCGCATGGAGCTAGGAGGTAATTAATATCTTCTTGACTGTATGTAATTCAAAATTAATTAAATATACAATGATAACATTACAGAAATATTTTCGAATTTGTTTTACATGTTTTCAGGAGTTACACATATATATTTCAATGTATCATATTCTTTTAGAGATTGAGCCAGGAATATATACAGGTAGTACAATTTCAGCCAATACACATAGATAGCATTGCAATACAGATATTCAATACATATTATAAACTTAACAAGATAGTGTGTAGGACGGGTAGGGAACAGCCTCAGTCTTAGTCTAGCTAAGTCTGGAAAAATAATGGTAATACTGGTATTACCAGTAGTATAATAATGGTATTACAACCAACTTTTAAGGAAGTAACATGAAAGGATTTGATTAACCTAAATAATTAGTGTAGGTATAGAGAATGCTGGAATATCCCATATAATAAGTATTCTAACCAAAAATATTTCTCAGAGTGGGGGAAGCTGCTGGGCAACTGAGCGAGCGCGAAGCCCCTTAGATTGTAAACATTCTCTTATAAAATAGCCTTATCAAGTGTATTGCTACATCTTTTTTTAAAATCAGATATGTTAAAAAGAACATTTGTATGATTGTAATGCACCTCCTGAATAAAAAAATCTCTAAAACTCAAGCTCATAAAAAAATACGTTAACAAGGATGATCTCGCATATGTCATCGGAATAAAGAAGTGCTTTTGTTTAAGACTATTCTAAAGTTCCATGGACCTATAATGGTGGAACGATGCTAATCATGTCAAGTATGGTCTAAGGAATAGATGCCACGTCCCAATAATGACTAATCGTTCGTATGCTAATTACAGTACTACAAGTCTCCAGGGTCGCATAGATGATTAGGCCTACATAGAACTGGTAGGAACTCGTTGGCGACTACTAACCTAATATACTCACTATTTATGTATTACAACATTCAGGCCAGGGAGGTAGAATACCTTTCCTGGTTAGGTCTTGGCGTATGAACTATACATATATCTTGATCAAATTTGACATGTTAATAATGGTGGGTATTCGGTCACTATATACTAAAGGTCAGCTGGTTAGCATGATATTATAAACGATAATTAGATTTTCAATGGGTAGAAGTAGAAGGTCTGGGTGTTCTTCTCACATTGAACACTACCAGAGAGCTATACCCCATACTGCTAACAGTGCAGTAGTGTGTAATGTACTATTTTCATATGTACGGTAGTAGGAATCATACCACAGACCTGCTCTCAGTGCCGAGTGGTGCATCTACTGGAACTTTGATTTACTTAGTAAGGTAGACTACAGATGAGAAGGATGAGGAATATCATTATTAGGATTTTGGATTTCCATCATTGATACATAGAAATGGGACTTTATTTCTACCCAACGAGACTGGTGGATTCTCGTTGTTCTACCCAAGGGTAGGTCTTCCAGCTAGCCCTTGTCCTTACCCACTTAGATAACAATGGGTTGTTATTGGTGGCTACCTCTTGGACTGGTCCCAATAAGCCTCCTCAGCTACGCCTGGGTGGTGACATATTAGGCCTTTAGATTACAGTGAGTGAACAGTACACTAATGCACAAAACACTATAGACTATGGGACATTCCAGGAGAGGCATTAATAAATTATAGGGATATAGTAACTGGTGCGGTAGTCAAAATTGTTGTAGTTGTAAGGCCTTGGGACAGTATTAGGGTAAATGTTTCTACTCTCTTGCTATATGATATTATATTGATACAACTACTATTCTCCGAGGGATAATTGTCGATGGTAGAGCTAGCTAGAGTCCCTGAGAAGGTGTATGTATAGTTGATGAGAGGTTAGGCTAAGTATAGCCTAATATGATGTAATAAGAAGAGCAGAGGTTTGTCCTGTTTAGACATAACATTTTATTGGGAAAACATGAGTTTATATATCATATTACATGTTCAGTGCGCATGCGTGCGCATGCGTGATTATTATCTAATCATATGCATTACATATACATAACCAATCGTATACCTTATCAAGTATTTGACCACAGGGGGTCGTGTGTATAAACCAATAGGAGAAGGGGTGATTATTATATGGGTCAGCCTTCCTAAGTTAATTAACCAATGGAAATGTAATTAGGCTGACCAATCAGGTACTCTAAAGTTGGGTTGAACTCGTAGGAGGGTCAGGGAGTGTTCCATGAACTACCTGTAATAGACTAGACTTGCCCTAGTCACCTTACATAATTAATACAATATTCCTAATTAAATCTAACCTTATATAATAATATTTGGTAATATATGACATATCATTAGGTGATATTACGTAACGTTATATACTTGCGTTATGGATCGTGACAATATATATACCCCACCCCGGATGATTTTTTTATGCCGTAGCTAGATTCAGTAGTGTATGACAGCTATTATATAATTAAGACACTATAGGTGCACATAAGAATCAATAAGAACTGAGTTAAACTTGATTGAACCTGCCTCAGGCATGGGACAAACCATGCCTTTGCACAAAGGATATGGTTTGATATCGTAGCCTAGTCCAACTGTTTACTGTAATACACATCCAGTTCAGCCTAACTATATACTCATGGCCATGGGCGTCATGGCTTGAAAAAATATATATTATTTAAGAGACGAAAAAGACACTTGAGATGCAAGTACACCACTTAGTTTATATCATGTTTTAGATACCACCCTGATGATTACAGGCTTATGAAACAATAATTGCAGTACCGGTACGTGGTACAACTCTGTATGGCCATGGCATGGGGAGTTCATTAGGTTATAATATAAATAAATGCCTGGGGCTGGATGGTCTAAATATTATCAATATCAGATTGAACTCTTCGCAATATTTAACAGATCTAATTTAGATTAACCGTCGCATAGGATTGCAGACAGGATGAACAAAGATTGGATGGCAGATTAACCTATTATAAATATGTGTATTGCCTATTGGCACTGCTGCTGTGCTGGAACTTAAAAGAATATCAAAGCCGCAAAGGATCAACTTGATTATTGACCAAAACCGAGACTACACTAGACACTTACCACCGTTCCATGTATAATAACCATACATGAAGAGACATCCAAATATAATCTGGAACGCCATGAAGAACATGCTGTATTTTCTCATGTAGGGAGGTCCGACATGGAGACCGAGGGTAGCCAACCTATACATTGGGTGTTGTTTTACAGTACGTGGTATGAAAGGCATATCTAGATCTTCCTAGACTGTGGAGGCGACTTCGAGGGGTAATGAAATATGTATACTATGCCTATTTGCGTTTTGCACGAGTGACGAAAACAATCAACGACTGTGCACTGAAAGGTGATACCAAAAGTTATTCCTGTAAACGGGAGGGTGCATTAGCGCCCAAATATACGTGTCCAGCTGAAGTAAAGTCTTAGCATGTTTGTTCAACTCCCTGTTCAGTAGGCGGTCCGGGCGATAATAGGTGCAGGACAGCTGATCTTCCGTACGCTTGTAGTCGATTTGTCTTTTCATCCAACTCCCGTAGCAACATTAAAATGTGGATTCGTATAGAGTGGGACAGGAGCGGGCGCCTGGCATTACCGCGCTTAATTAGCTATAAGGACGGTTCATAGTTAATGGGGAGGTGGGGGTTAGGAGGATTTAGAGAGGGGGGGGGGAGGGGGACACCTTTTTTTTCATGGATTCTGGAACACATAAATATAGGAAGAAGAATGTTCAGCCCCTCTACATAATTATATCTTCCAATGTGTTACCTTGGATCGTAATCAAGGAAGATTGGCTCATATCAGGATAATATAGAGAGAATGGGACGAGCCGGCAATAATCGAAAATTTATAGGACGAGATTCGTCCACATGTCCATCTGAAATACAAGCTATGCCGTGGGAAGAGTGCTTATGTGGACGAATCAAGTCCTATAAATTTTCAATTATTGCCGGCAACTTCCATTCTATATTTATTACCGGTATATGTGCATAAAATGTTATCATATGTTATCAGATATCACTGAAAAAATATTAAAGAAGTCTCAGAGAGCCCCGCTGCCAGCCCCACTGCTGACAGCCCCGTTATTAGCCAAGTTATATTGTTGACTTAAAACGTTCATATCGCAGCCATTTCTTGAGTTACATTAATAAAACTTATATCATTCAATAGAGAATTTAATGCTCTATTTAATGATGAGATTTTTATTATGTATTTCTCTAATCATAGTACCAGAATCACGGGTGGATTACCGATCGCGGGGATTTGTTTACATCCTTCGCGGAGAGCCAAAGCTCCGTGAAGCATATAAACAGAGCTATTTTTAGGTCAGCTATTTTTAGGTCAGCTATTTTTAGACAACTACATTCATATAGGACGCGTCCTATATGACTATTTTTATAGCACCCCACTTACAGCACTTCTCATATAGCATGCGCGTATAATAAAGGCCTATAGTTCTTATAGGTTTCTAAATCTCCTCTCTTAGGATACCGACATGGAGCATTCTGAAATACAAGCTAACCATTTCCAAATTGTCTATCACACTGATTTCAAAATCATACATTTTGATTTATATCAAGTTTTATATGAAGTAAAAAAACCCAAGAAAGTAGTTGTATATGAAATGATATATATAATACATCCGATATAGTCAAGTCCATGTTTATCCCTTAATGTCCTTAATGTTCAAGAAAATAAGAAAATTGTAAGAATATTAGCAAGGGGTGCCATTATCTATGGCTGTGGTCGAAGCACTATTTTGTAATTGTTGTATTTGTTATGCCCTGGATAAATAATACCATCAATCAATCACACTAATTTGGTCCTAAAGAGTTGGGGGCGAGCATCTATTTTTGCCCCAATTCTGAAGGGGGGGGGGGCCCCTAATTTTGCACAAATCCTGAAGGGGTACAAGGTTACTTCAGTAAATCTTGCAGTGCTTTTCTTAATGTTATCAATTTTTAATTCCCGCCTCATGTCCTCCGTCAACATATCATTATTAAATAAGATCAGCCTCACAGCTCTGTTGACCATGGATTGCAACTTGTTGATACAGGTAGCGTTAGCTAACGTGTACAAGAAATTTCCATATTTGGCTAGTGATAATAAATGAGCTTTAAAGTTCTATAGTTGTTATCTTATTTATACAGCAACGCAACCTCCCAAGGCTATCTAATTTCTGTTGAATCTTGTGTCTCATTTTTGTAAAATGTGGATTAAAATTTAAATTCGAGTATCTGATGTAAATATCTTACAGTTTTAGCTCATTCAATCGCATGTCCATCAATGAAAATTTCCCCCAACGCTCTAAAATTTACTTTAAATCAGGGGCCCTGTAGATACCTTATGAAATTGGGCTCTGTAGGAGTTTGTATTGGGAGTGCAGATACAGCACTTTTGCATGGACAAGTTCTTACCTATGGAACCCCAAAAGTGAAGAATCCCACATTTGGCCAATTTGTCAGTTACAACCTTTTTGCACTGATGTAACAAACTGATAGTGAGATCCCAGTATTTGCAGTTGACATTTTTGAGTATTTATTTTGAGTTTATTAGCACACATCCACAAAGATATTTCGTTTGTGGCCAGTTGACTTTGTCTTAAAGCTCCATTCCCAGCTAATTTCTATACAAATCTCAGTTTTCACTTGTTAAGCTAACTAGTACACTGCCCCACCTTATCCCAATCGTTTAGGTTTCTTTCTTAAGGTTGGAGTTAAGGTTTAATATTTGAGAAGAAATCATACTGGTGCTCACCAGTGTGACCTCCTTATAGTCACCAATGTGACCTCCTTAGCCTTGTTTCATACAGATAGTCGGGGACGGGGAAAATTCGTTGGCAGACAGAGAGAAACATGGGCCTTGGTGTGGCACAGAGGCGCCACTATGTGACCATTCAGTGCATCTACAGAACTGTGATGATGGCTTCTATACATATCCCTGTGGGTTCCCCGATCGTAAAATCACAGAATTTAGACATTTATTTTACTTTTCATTGAAAAAGAGATAGATAATATTGAGTTTGGGAACTAATATGAATGTAATTCCAGAAGAACCACTCGATCTTAAATCCTGGGAATGCAGCTTTAAACACTCATCAATATCGTCTCTGATGATAGTAATGTGATCCAATACACATCACCAAGTCGTGGGTGGGTGTGAGTTAGCACTTCATGTATAATATATATTTCATACAGATATATATTATAGAACTAGTTCTACAGTTATACAGTACTGGAGGCGAATATGTTGTACATAGAAATTAGGTGAGTTAACAGTTAGGATAGTTTTGACAAAATTGAAATATCCGCTTGTCAATTGTTACGTACCAACCATATGAGGATAGATACAGCTTTCAAAGATTTCCTAATTCATCCCAAGATTTTATTGCTGATGCCATCAGCAAAATTGCTGAAATCAAAGTTTTCTTACACATTATTCCTATCCCAGAATTTTGCCTTCCTGACACAACATTTTACAGAATTCTTTCTTTCACTTTTGTTAAATTGACATTCTCCATATATGTAGTGAATTGTGGATCCTGCTAATTAGTAGCACACTAACTAACGAACATATCACTAACTCAGGTTCTTGGTCCTTGCCAGCACTTACCCTTTATTACCATACACCAGCTCTGGAGGCCAGTACTGAGGGAGTACTGAGCCTAACCAACACTAGCCACACAGGGACTAGTCCATACATTATACATAAGACAAATAGGGTGTGAGTGAGTGAGATTGGTTGCTTTACGCCCTTATCAACACATTTAATATGGTTATATCAAGGGCGGGAGAGCTGAGAGGGAGGCAGTTTATGATCATACCCAGGAAATAGAGACAGAGAAGAAGGGAGAGACAGAGAAAAGAGACAGAAAGGCACTTTATGGTCATACCCAGGACCACCAAATAGGGTGTCACAACACCATATAGCATACATACAGGTTACACAGTACACAGTGAACATACATAACATAGGGCAATACAAGCAACAGTGCATAAGATAGACATCTATGGGTCTAGAGAGAGAGTATAATACAAGCACTGTCCTGCACCCCACCTGGCGGAATAGACTGTCACGGCACCAGGTACAGCTGTATATAGGAGCCAGGTAGCACAAAGGCTTGTAAGAACTGGCCTTTGTACCACATATATATGGTCAATTCTCACGAAATGTGCCCAATGGGCCTGAAGAGGGGTCTAAAATTATTTTTTCCCAAATGGCTTCATATTTTTGTGAGACAGGGGGAACTTACTGGACGTTAATAATCTCAGCTTGCTACTTAATTGGACAATTGGTTTTTGAGTTACAGCCATTTAAGTTAAGGGTTCTTTTAAGGGGCGTGATTACGTCGCAGACACGATTTTCTGCAAGATATCCATATTTTATATGATTAAAGCAATAATTCCATCATTTTTCGTTTTTGGCCTATATATTAAGACCTCAGGGAATACTATTATCCATAGAATTAGTATTCAGTTATTTTTTAAGTTACTTTTACAGGAACAACAAAAATGGCCTATAGAGTTTTGAACAGGTTTTACATACATGCCACTTTTACATTCATCACCATCTAAAAATTATTTTACTAATAACTTTTATCTTTTAATAAACATGATCTATAATATATCCTCCATGTGTGCCAAACCTTTTTTATTTCTCAAGTTGTAGCATTTCCTGGTAATGAGACTCCAGAAATATGCGATGTAATCACACTGATTCCAAAACATGTGTGATTACGTCGCAAATATCAAAAGGACTTATTTCTACAAGGCTAGATGGCTAATTTGTGGCACAAATATGTCTCCCATTATCATTTTCTTTATTTTGCATATAAAACATATTAAAAAATATCCAGAATTATGATTTCACATTCTATGTTCATAGAAATAGTCTATGCAACTTTCGATTAAGATTGAACAGTCACAGCTTTATTTAAATCATGACTTCTTCACGTTTACACAAATCTGATGTGTTACAGGAAAATGAGTCACAAGTCGCAAAATTGTTTTTTTGATATCATCATATTTGAATGGATGAGATCAAGCCGATTGCAATGATAGTAAACATTAGGACAACAAACAAATAAGTATTTCAATATTTTAAGTTTGTTTTTCTAAAGAATTTTACAATATTTTTGGGTGGACAATTTCATGCAGCTCCTTACCGTCTATAAGATGACCTTTGAAATGTATAGATAGGCGGATATCTAATACACTGTCTAGAAATTTGGTAAACGTATTTATGCTACAAACAGCATTAACCATCCCCAAAATAAAAACATTCCCCAAAGACATCTTGCGAATAAAACATTTTAAGACATATCAGTTATGCGACTTGTGACTCATTTTGCTGAAACACATCACAAATAGAGAGCTTATCAGGTAAATTCATTATTTACAATTGTTCATTTCTTATCTTTTTGATATCATATGCTGATACTTATGACCAATCCCATGGGAAATGCTCATTTAGGATTATCAATAACATTTCATCCATATAAGACTTATTTGAGATCGTTTTTCTCCCTTATACTTTTCTCATTCCACCCCTTCTCCCTCACACCTCATCCCTCATACCCGCCGCCCTCATCCCTCACACCCTTCTCCCTCGCCCTCATCCCTCACACCCTTCTCCCTCACACCCTACTCCCTCACACCCTTCTCCCTCATACCCTCGCCCTTATACCCTCATCCCTTCTACCTCATACCCTCACCCTTGTACCCTCCTCCCTCATACCCTTCTCCCTCATACCCTCCACCTTTATACCCTCCTCCCTCACAGCCATCTCCCTCATACTCTCTACCTTTATACCCTTCTCCCTCATACCCTATGCCTTACCCTACCCCCTACTACCCTCGCCCTCATCCCTCACACCTTTCTCCCTCGTACCCTCACCCTTATACCCTCCTTCCTCACACCCTCACCCTTGTACCCTCCTCCCTCACACCCTTCTCTCTCATACCCTCCACCTTTATACCCTTCTCCCTTGTACCCTCCTCCCCCACACCCTTCTCCCTCACACCCTTCTCCCTCATACCCTCCACCTTCACAGCCATCTCCCTCATACCCTCTACCTTTATACCCTTCTCCCTCATACCCTATGCCTTACCCTACTCCCTCACACCCTTCTCCCTCATACCCTCGACCTTATACCCTCATACCTCACACCCTTCTCCCTCATACCCTCCGCCCCTTCTCCCTCACACCCTTTTCTCCCACACCTTATCCCTCATACCCTCCACCCTTATAGCCTCATCCCTCACACCCTTCTCCCTCACCCTCACACCCTTCTCCCTCATAGCCTCCACCCTCATCCCTCATCCTTCATACCCTCCGCCCTCATCTCTCACACTCTTATCCCTCATACCCTCGCCCTCACACCCTTTTCCCTCATAACCTCCGCCCTCATCCCTCACACCCTTCTCCCTCATACTCTCTGCCCTCATCACTCACACGCTTCTCCCTCATCCCTTCTCCCTCATACCCTCCGCTTTCATCCCTCACACCCTCCTCCAGTAACTTCATCCAGTAACCTACTCCAGTAAGCTCCTCCAGTAACCCCCTCCAGTAACCCAATCCAGTAACCTCTTCCAGTAACCTACTCAATTAACCTCCTCCAGTAGCTCCTTCAGTTACATCCTCCAGTAACCTACTTCAGTACCTCCTCCATTAAACTCCTCAAGTAAGTTCCTCCATTAAACTCCTCAAGTAAACTCCTCCAGTAAACTCCTCAAGTAAGCTCCTCCATTAAATTCCTCCATTAAACTCCTCCAGTAACCTACTCCAGTACCCTCCTCCAGTAACCTACTTCAGTACCTCCTCCAGTAACCTCCTCCTGTAACCTACTCCAGTACCTCCTCCAGTAAACTACTCCAGTGACCTACTCCAGTAAACTCCTTTGTTAACCTCCTCCAGTGACCTACTCCAGTACCTCCTCCAGTAAACTCCTTTGTTAACCTCCTCCAGTAAACTCCTTCATTAAACTCCTCCATTAAACTCAAGTGAACTCCTCCAGTAAACCCCTCCAGTAACCTCATCCAGTAACCTATATAAATTACTCCATTAACCTGCTCCAGAAACCCCCTCCAGCATTTCGTCAAGTTACCTCCTCCAGTAACCTAGCTACTCCAGTAAACTCCTCCAGTACCTCCTCCAGTAACCTCCTTCAGTACTTCCTCCAGTTAGCTGCTCCAGAAACATCCTCCAGGAACTCCTCCAGTAATCTACTCCACTAATGCATCAAATTGTAAAAATAGAGAATTATTTCCTAATACCATAGTGCTAAACCCACTAAAAATTAGAACATTTCAATCATCTTTTCTGCGACTTGTGACTCATTTTCAAGGAACACATCACAAATAAATAATCATATATTCAAGCAATTACGACCAGTGTATTGGTCCAACACTAATCACCCAAGGCTTCATTTCCATTTAAACCTGATAATAGTATTTCCCTGTTTAGGTACTACCAAGTATATAATTCTTATCCTCCACTTGCTGTGAAGCCCCTATTCCACAGCATTACTTGGGCGGACACCCATGCTCAAAGAGTACAGTCCTGAATTCCAGGTGCATCCTTTGAGCATTCTGAGCGGACTCTTTAATGAAAGAGTCCGCTCATAAGAGTCCTCTCAGATACCTGAGCGGACTCTTTCATTAAAGAGTCCGCTCAGGCATCTGTTGGAAATAATTTTGAACTAGGATTGGCCTGGATTCGAACCCAGGACCACTCACATAAGGATAGGCTATAGCAAGTAGAGTTGAATCCTCTTCCCGCTCGGCCACTGGGCCTCACATAAGATCTGTAAATTATAGCATAGTATGAATCCTGAAATAGAAAAATTATGTTTTAAAAAAATAACAAATTTGGTCGAATCTATGTACTAAATTTCAAGACAGTGTATTAAATATAACCTTGTGTTTTGAAGGTCATTATATTGAGTACATTTAAATACTTTACCGGTAATTACCCACCCATAAACATTGCAATTCTTGTCAAATATAAAATATAGAAATACATATTATCCATGGCCTAATCTTTACTATCATTGGCTTGATCTTTTTCGTTTCAAATATGATATCTCAAATCCTAATTTTGCGATTTGTGACTCATTTTGCTGTAACACATCACATTGGTGAAGACCAATAATATGGAACAGTGGTAGGAAGTGTAAGGTGTTGCATAGAGTGAATAATTCGAGGTAATGGCAAATGTGTATTGGGGTAATTATTGCCAATAATAAACAAACAATCAAAGTTCAATTGTTCTCCCATAAGCATGCGGCCATTAGCAATTTCCTATTCACTAAGAGTACAACTTCTTGTACTCTATCCTACACTTATTGATATCCTTGCACAATCTCTCAATTGAGTATCAAATTTAGATTCAAAATGTTCCATTAGTCTACTTTAAGTCCTGCGACGTAATCACGCATTACCTTTCCCATGCATAAAGTCTCAGCTATGCATAGGATAATGGGAGTAGAATCAGGAAACTGTTCCAAATCAAAGCCATTACTGAATGGATAATTTTGGTCCCATATTGGATTGATTTTGTTGTTTCATGCAAAAAAGCACATGGAATTACTACTGCGACGTATACAATCCCTCCATAAATTAGCCACTTTCCATTGGATTTCTATGAATGGCCATAGTTTGTCTTTAAGATGACACATAGCACTTCTCAATGCCTTATTGAACAAATGTTTACCCCCTCTTTGGTATGTAATATAAAAATTTTGTTTGTGATTTTTTTTCCTTATGTGAGAGTGTCTTAAATACCTGCGACGTAATCACGGAAATATTGAAAAAGCACTGTTTTGTGGGTTTAAATGCTAGAAATATTGATCACACATATACACATGTATATATGATAGGAATCCTCAACGCAACACCAATACAGTGGATTGATTTACTTGCCTGTAAGTGCTAAAGCCACCGACTTACAGGACAAACAATGTTAAAAATAGGCTGTGGGCACATTTCGTGAGAATTGATCATATATATAGTATATATGTGGTACATATAGTATATTGTACAACTTAGTTACTAAAAAATATAAATCATTCTCTTCATCAATTCCGGAATGGAATGCTATGTAATGAGGGTATCTGCATGCATTAACAATTGAGGATTTAAATAGGATATGGGCGCAGTATTCTTATTTGAGAGGGAATGCATACTGGTCTATTATAGTCCAGATATTTCCAGGACACTGTAAAGAATCTTTAAGGGTACCTATTGTCACAAATATTATAAGCATCCACCATCTGTGCACCGCATAGTATTAACAAGTTAGATCTGACAAATATCTTTCTATCTGAAAAGTATCATCAAATTCTGTACTAATGTCTTATTTGTGATTCCAATATGGCAACAAATATGTCAAAAAGAAAGTCCGTGAATTGCAAAAGGTTGCAATTCCGGGTCATTGAGGGAGGGGCCAACTACCAATCAAAACTCTCAAGAGTATTCACTCCTTGCCCTCGGACTGACGTCACTACATCCGGGCACTCATAGGTGACATTTTCTTCGGTGGCGGAGCTTTTTTATCTTCGGGCCTTTCATTGTCCGGCTCAGCTCTATTATACCATCCGGAGCTTCCTAGATTCCACGAGCTGGTAGCTTATACATCATAGCATGGCTGGGAACAGATGAAGAATCGCAATCCCCTCATCCGTCATAGGCCGGTCCGCCAAAACGTGCAAATGCCAAGACGCTTTCTGCAGTGTCCGGAATATGGCCACGCTTCAGCCAAAAAGCGCGCCAAATCTTCATGGCAAGTCACGCCTAAGACTTCGATAGCTGGAGAGTCACCTCCTGCGCATGCTCAGCCACCGCGTGCTTCCGCCCAACCTCCATGGGACGGTAGATTGAGTCATTCCTTGCAGCCGGCTATGAGAGCAGAAGTTCGCGAGCTCTATAACGACATGAGGCAGATGTTCTCGGACTTCTCAGTGGGCCAGACTCCAGTGTCAAACATCCCGGAGCATCAACCAGAGCCAGAGTTGGACCAAATTTCGGAACTGTCCCCACTCTAGGCCCATCTTGAAGCGCCTACCCGTCAACATAGGAGGACGTCAGCCGGCTTCAGCGCCCCGATACACCCGGCAACACTCTCGACAGCCTCGGCCTCGCTAGCTCCTCGCCAACTTGAGATGGCTAAGCGTAGGAATGGTCGTAGGTTGCCGGTAGTTCAGCCGATCTTCTCCAATGAGGATCAGGATCTTCCTCCCCCTAGAGAGTTGTCTTCAGCCTATCGAGATTCTGACTTTGCCTTCGACTCTATTGATCGTCAGTATCCGTCGTTGTCAAACCCCAGAGGTATGTTAAAGTTCATATCATCATTTACAACTGCCGAAACTTCACTCCCTCCTACAATGTATAAGGCCATCCGCAAGGACAAGAGGGAACTTCTTCTCCCAGAGTATGTGTGTGGCTTCGCCCGGATGTTAGTTAACGCAACTGATGTCTCTTCAACGCCTTATTATATGGCTTGTCACCTTGAGCAGTTAGCAGAGGATGCTTCCACACGCCCGTGGGAAGGCGTTAGAGCGTTGTCCCAAGCTTGTTTAGCTCTAATTAACGGCCTGGCTACCTGGGCGAACGACTCTCTCTTTCGCTCCGAGAGGGCAAGACTGAGCTGGATGCAATCTTTTGTTTCTTCAAAATCTTCGTCTTCTACTACAGGAATTACATCTTCTTCCCTAGCTAGTGTATCTACACCTTGCCCTTCATTCCATAACGATTCCTGTGAGTCGTCTGAGACCCACACTAATGGCAACGTTAAGCTTCTCCACATGTGTGGTTTCTGCTTTTTTCTGACAAAAGGCAGAGAGTTTCCTCACGCTGCAAAAATGTGTAACAACAAAAAGAACATGCCAGATCGTAACAAGGACTGGCGGAAGGGCCAGAAGCCCTCTTCTACATCAAATTCATCTTCAAATTCTTCAAAAAACTCTTAGGCGCGTCTGGGAGTCAGGATGGCGTGATTCAAAATGTGAGTACAGTCAATTATATTCAATCTTTGTGTGTGTCTTCAGACAATGCAAAATCTGTTCTTACCCGCCTACCTTCCGACATCTCCCCAGACATATCTATCAGTATGAAAAGTGCTAGTGAAAATGTAAACAAACATGGCGGCGCCCATGTTTTCCTCGAGACTGCAGTGTCACAAAACGCAGCTCTCCATGTTCTAGTTCCACTTGCTGCAAGGCAGCCAGTTAATATCACCAACGATTCAGTAGTTTGTCCTTCTAAGGACACATGTGTTCGTCTAACTGGTGATGATGTGTTATCTTCTAGTTCTCACTTTAAACTTGATGTTCCCCAGTTATCGCCCACTCGTTCTGGCTCACATGACATGCCTTGTGTTTCGGAGTTAGCTCCGCGGCCTGATCATACAGTCTACTCAGGGCTTAATATTGACTTTCATTCTCAACCATCACATGAACTTGAGGATAAACAAAAGTGTCACTCTACAATTATTAAAAAATCTGACACCTGGCCTTGTGTTACGGAGTCCAAGCCTCCGCGGCCTGTGCATGATGAGTGTATCTCTCTTCCACATGTCAGTGATATTCCTTCTGTGTGTGCTTTATTGATTGACTCTCAACCTACTTTAGTCAATTCTGATATCGACGAGCGTAGCGTTGAATGTGACTTCATTGATTCCGGCCCCTCGCCAGACTTTCTTATTGACAACACCAGAAAGGGTTGGCCTTTCCCAGCGAGTATAATGCACTCTTCTCTAGAAGACATTTATGCCGCTGTTGCTGTAACTGGGATCTCTAATGCAAAGTCAGCCAGAATACCCTTGGAAGAAATACTCTACTGGCTCTCACCTTGATGACATGATACTCGACGGTTTACAGTTTGGTTTTCCTCTTCAATATAGAGGTGGCCCCCTCTTATCTCAATCCCTCCCCGACAACCACCATTTTGCCCTAGCTTTCCCGTCCCATGTGGTGGAATATATTCACACTGAGGTCGCTTTTCAAGCCCTAAGCGGTCCTTATCAAACCCCTCCTTCTGTGCCTTGGATGCATGTCAGCCCCCTTATGACAAGGCCAAAGCAGGACCCCAAGAAACGTCGTATTATTGTAGATCTCTCTTTCCCAGATGGTGGAGTGAATAAATTCATCCCCCAAAACTCATATAATGACCTTCCAGTCCATCATCAACTTCCAACTATCTCAGACGCTGTTTGTATTATCAACACCTTTTCCAACGAATGTGCTTTGGCCGTCGTGGACCTCAAAAGGGCCTACCGACAATTCAATGTGTGCCTGTTGGACTGGCCCCTTTTGGGTATTCGTCACTGTGGCCTCTTCTACTTTGATCGTGCTTTGCCCTTCGGCGCCCGCATGTCTTCATATGTCATGCAGTCCATCGCATCCTTCATAGTTCGCGCACTTAAAAAGTCTGGCGTTGAAGCACTCATCTATCCAATTACCTCTAATATTACAGAATGTATCTCTGCATTCTCTCATTAATCTTCAAGAACCAGCATGTGTTCTTTTCTCCTATTTACATATATCTCTATAATACAAGAACTCTGTGCAGTCCACATCATGAACTTTCCAGTTCCAAGTCAACTTACCCACAACTATTACCATAGACTCAAATCTCCATCAGGAAGAAATTTGTGTGTGAAATTTGACATTGCTCCAAAGAGAATTAAAACATATTCATATATAATTTTCTTGTTGTGTTCTCTCTCTTAATGAAAAAAAGAAAGAGAAACAATGTGTGAAAAAGTGAAAGCTAAAAGGAGGCTAGGCCTACGGTACAGTACTTATACAGTACTTACTACTACAGTAACAATCCAAGATGGCGGCCATAATGTATTTTTTGGAAAGGGTACTCTTAATTGGAAGCTGAGGCAATGAACAGCATGTGGACCAAATTTGGTGCTTTTGTCTGGAACGTCCACATCCATCTCAAATCTGGCATTAAGCTGCTTGCCTTAGTTTATTGGAGTTAACCAGCCTAATGAGGTCGGTAGATTGCTGGGTCACCCGGTGACTCACCATACTGCATTCAAGTTATCCACCAAGTGCATCTGGTGAAATAATCGAAAGCCCCCCTGGTCTGAAATGGAGACCCTACAGGAACTTGGACACCAAAACAAACTATGTTTTAGTGTGATATCAAAGTAAATAATGGACAGTTGAGTTTGTAAGTGACCCAGGATCGTTCCCAAAACGATTCTAACAGGATTTTGGACGGGCAGAGACCTTCAGTTTTGGGGTATGTTGGCAGTTTTGACCCAAACCGAGGGTCAAACTTCCGACATACCCCGAAACTGAAGCTCACTACCCTTCCAAAATTCCTAATTAATGACCTTCAATTATCTGATAACAGTCCCATCTCCTCCTCCTCCACCAGCATTCCTGACATTCAGCGTCGGATAAAATATAAAATAAAAAAATGATCTGGTTGTTTAATATTTTATTTTTGTTCACCTCTCTGGTGAACATCAGTTGTCCAAGATTAATGAACATATATCACATATATCCTATATCAGATATGTATACGAAGACTGGCTAGGACATACATAACATTACATGCACTTACATTGTCATGAAAATAGTCGGTACTTATAAACATGATCTAGTAGCAGTAATATTAAACACTATAAAGATTTCTCATGGAAAAGAGGAACGGAATAACAATCAAATCCGTTGGTATGCTAAATATCACATACTGTCCAAAACAAAATCAGATCTATACGAGATCAATTAAAATTAGAGAGTTTGGACACAACAATCAAATCTACTTGTATTTCTAATTCACAAAGAATTCAAACATAGTCATCTCAGCACAACGTTTGCTTTAATACAAACGCGTTGAGGGACGATCCTTGATGTCAAGTAAACATGGCATGCGACATGTAGACAATGCAGTAATTCAGAACACATACAGCAGTACTCAGAAGGCCCTGAATTGGTTGATGGCTAGATGAATAAATTAATTTCGATCATAAACTTCATACTGGTATTTAATGCCATTTTCTTCTTGTTCCTCCTTTTCTACATCATCAGCCCTGAAAAAAAAGCATAATATAACAGTTCATGCTTCTCTGAAGGCAAAATCAGCAGCAAAACAAATCTTCTCAACAAAACAAATATTCCCTTCCAAAATCACACATAAATACAGTTCTTGGTGGTATGTATCAACTGCTTTAGTTCATTTTGCACCTCGATGTACCCTGCTTAGTAAACGTTAGGGTGTTGGCTGATATCTTAATGGACACTAAAGGTAACAAGTATCGGTTACTGTTATCTTATTCCTTTTTCTTTTTCAGTTATAAATTTTACTGTTGGGCTGTGCAGGGGGGGGGGGGGGCGGGGGTTACTCTAAAATTGGCGCGACAATAAACGGTATGTTATACATATTGAATAGTACTCAGTGTATTAATCAGAAATATGAAACTCGATTCCTCCTAGTTCCATCAATTACTCATACCACTCTCTCTATTTCTTATCCACATTTAAAAGAGTAATAAAACATACGTGATTTGTTTAAAAACAGAGGGTTCCATCGCGGGGAAGAAAGTATCACATTTGAAATCAGCATCAACTCGGGTGAAATAAACTCGAAGTGGATAGTTCGACTGCATCACCAACTAGAAAATGAAAGAGCAACCATCCCAAGTAAGTCACTGATATGCGGTTCAACAATAGAACATGACAGAGCGTTCTTATGAAAACAAGAAAACTGCTAAATGCTGGGGGTGGGGTAAAGACATTTCTTTGTTTAAAGCTACAATCGTAATACAGCAGCGGTAACATGATATGCAGTCTACGTGTAAAGCAACTTTGTATGGACGTATAAAAGCTTGATAAATTATGGAGAAAATTAGAATAGATATCAGGTATAAAACAGAGATCATTGGACATTCTCTGAGGGTTTGTTTGGCTACCAATGGCTCATTACCTCATAAATGGAATTTCCACCAATGATGAAAACTTGCTCCAGTTTTGAACTGAGATTTTCCGAGTCACATAACTTCATGGCACCTTCTAGACTATTGGCTAAGTGGGCTCCTTCTGGCGCATCTCTGATAGAAGAAGGAAATAGTAGGATCAACAATAGCATCAATCATAGAATATATAAATATATATGGAAGCAACTGAAACTGTAATATCTAGTACGTGTGAACTAACATTTACAAAATACGATTATCTTTAAATTCCAATTGTGGGATATGTTCACAATATTTGCATTTTCCGCAATTTGGTTACTGACAATGTACCGGTACTCACTTCAAATTTCTGCTAATTATGATGTTGATTCTTCCAGTTAATGGTCTGAATTTGGTGGGTATAGAATCCCAAGTTTTCCTTCCCATTATAACAGCATTCTGTAAATCTATAATAACAGTTGAACCGAAGAGTGGGTATTATTGGATCTTGGACCAAGTGTAGATCATGAATTAAAAATGCATTGAACGCCAAACAAAGGGTGTGTTCCTATATACACCCACCCTGCTATACGTAGGCCTTCCTAGAAAAACCTACCCAAAATACAACAAATAAAGTTTAATAAAAGCAGGAACACAAGTTGTTGGAATTAAGGTGGTTTCAAAATTATTTTTTTTAAAGTTACCATCCTACCTATTTTTCAACTAGATAATCGGAAACCCACCTATTTCTGTCCCCAAAATTAAAATATCCAGGATCACCATGCCACTTTTATTTTTAGCGCTATCAATAGGTTTATCATTGAAAGCATATCCCTATAGTGATGGTTTAAGTGTTGTCCCAGAACTATTGCCCGTTATCACCTCATGTCATGAATGATAACAGCCGATACATTGTATATCTGAATAATCAGACAGACCCCTGATCATACTATTTTCTTATCCCCATATCTTATCACAGTCATCTCATGCTGATGTGTTTCTTTGGAGTAGCTTTTCAGAATAAATTCAGTCTAATCATTGTAAATCTATGCCTAGTCTGATCTGGTGATGTAGGCCTACAAAGGCTACATGGCCATGGGGCGGTGGGGGTTGGAGCAAAATTTACCATAACTAGTAAAGATGGTTATATTGGAACAACTTATCTAGGTTACTGCATAAATAATCAGTGACTGAATGACACTCAGTGAGAGTGATATAAATTATATAGGCCTATAGTATAGGCTAATAATGGCGAGCAGCTTCCTAATTGATAATTAATTTAAAACTGAATGAGACGAGAGCTAGTATATATAGCTCTGATGAGACTTACCTGGGTTACTTGTTTTCAAAGTTATTCTTTTGAAGAACGCCATGTCTCCTCTGGGAAAATAGAAGCAAATGAAATTGAACCAAAATGTATAGAGTTCTATTTCTATGGCAGTATATGGCCTAAGCTTATATAATATAAGTAATGTCAGAGCCATTAATACTTTGGTATAATGGCCCTGGTAATGTGAAGGTAAAGGGCAAGTTACCCTTTTTTCGCCCTAGGGAGGCTGATTTCATAAACAAATGTGATCTTAAATTAAACTACCTACTTTAATCGCCATGGGAGCTGGCCATTAATGCCTATTCCTCCGTTTCTACAAGCTGCTACCACAAGGTCAAGCCTTCGGGACGTCATTATGAGAAGAAATATAGGGATCCTCAATCAGCACTATTGTTTTACGCGTCGCGCTCAATACCCATGGTTCCGTTTCGTCTCTTTCTTGATTTAGTACTTTGCTGTTATGTGAAAAGTAGAACCATGTAGCCAGTACAAGGCTCCTTCGCTTGCCAACGGGTTGTTTACATTCGCTACGGAGCTTCATAACAGAGCGTGGGTTTTAGGGTAAGTCTTAGATTATGCTTCTGGCTTATAACTTTACTTCGAAACTCAAATTCATCACCCGAGGGATTGTTTCTTTTCCATCTTGTGTCATTTTCAAACGCTGTCATGACACACCGGTCATTTTTAATCGTGCGTTTAGTCTGATGGACCAGCCAGTGCCCGTAGCCGTGTAGGCGTAGTGGTGGGCCGGGGTGCCCCCCTCGATCCCGGCATGAGGTCCCGTGAAGGATCACTGGCTGCCCGTGGCCGTGGGGCAACTACTTGATTTGTACAGTTATACTAAATAGATGTTTGGGGAGAAACGGTGTAGCCCTCCATCTGTGTTAGTGGTCCTCCTAAGAAAAATCCTTTTTGGAGTTATTCGAATTCTAAATAATTTTAGAAATAGGTAGGCCCTACGGTAGCCCGAGAAATTCTGACTGGCTCCGCTCTATTTTGCTGGTCGCTCCACACGTAGGCCTATAGGCCTATAGCCTATGACTATAATATTATTATTAATATGTGTGTACCGTATCACCCCGCGTATCACTATCATACAATGATACATGTATTGCCTATCGCCGTATTGGTAGTTATATTGGTCAGAAGCCTAGTAATAAGCATTACAGTGGTACAAAGTAAAATTGATATCATATGCTCTAAATTTAATTTCTCTATGATATATAGGCCTAACTTGTTCTTCCCTGGTCAGGTACGGTACGGCACTTTAGGGGACCTACCGTACACTTGTTACCGTATGCAAACAGTATAATTATTAGTATTACCAGTAACGACAAATAATCCTCCTAATTTACTAGCTCACAATTAAATTTGGGATTGTACAATAACAGTTCTTGCATTTTGCTGTCTAAATCTAATTCCTGATTCTGCCGAGGACTTATGGACAGGTAAAGACTTCTTTCCATATGTTATCAAATTGCTTTTGCGATAACCCTAGCTTATTCTGCCATTTATTTAATTTATCTCTTTTTGGAGCATTTTTTAGGATGAGTTGCATGGTAATATAGGCCTATATACCGGTACACTTTTTGACGAGCACCCTACCAGCTTTATATCTGTGTCACCTATTTTCACGTCTATAGACTCAGATGTCTGGGAACAATTTTCGCTTTTGATTACCCTTATCCATGCCAAAGGTATGGCGTTTTTTAATATTTGTCTTGAATACCACGAGGGAAGAAAATCATAGCTCAATGCTAGCTCTTTGGTTGTATTCATACTACCATTTTCATTCGTTGAAAATGTCACCAATAGCAGCTAGTAATCCCTTGTTTCCTCCATTCAGACCAATATAACATCCCTTATTTTTAATGTATCGATTGGCTCAAATACTCTCTTTGAGTATTTGATCGATAGTATAGTTGGTTTGATCTTATAATAGTATTTATTCCAGATACTAAATGATTCCTTGTAAACATTATTAAGAAAAGATTTTGGCATAAACCTGCATAGGAAGATATTATCGATATCCCTCCCCCTCTTTGAATCCACGTGATTCTATTAGTCATGTATACTTCATGAATCAACCTGAGGCCTAGCCCTCCATTTTCTGGCTTTGGAGCCAGAAATCTAACCCCTACTTTTGGTGGTTGCTTGCGTATACAAATTTCAACATTAACTCGTTGATTGTTCTTAGTAACGGTTCACCGAAGTGTAGGCCTATATAAGACATGAGCAGGGATGATATGGGATCTCCCTGCTTCACACCTTTCTTTACTGCAAACCATTTAGATGGCTTTCCGTTATTTGTAAAAGTTGCCTTAGAATCGTACAGCAACGCTTCCACCCATTTATTTTACGCTTCCAATACTCCCATGCATCACATTCACCAGCTATTTGCCTCGATCAATACTGCGAGTTGACCTTTTGAAAGGGAGCTTACGTACTTTCTTGTTGAATGTTTTTGTTACCTCTGTTCAAATGAAAAGCTGTTGCTTGCCAGATGGTCAATATTACCTCACTAACACCTTGATTATAGTTATGCCTACAGCGAACGGCTCTATGGCTATGGTTATTCGCCATTAAATTTAGATGCTAATTTTTTTTTAAAAAATTAGATCTATGCTAATTTACAAACAGGTAAACTGAAATAAGAGGTCACATTCCTCCTAGGGCTACAATGCATGCATGTGATGTCATGTCTATCAAATATAGTGATGTCAAAACTGTTTAGAACTATACAAACAGTTCCAAGATGGATGTGTCTATATTATACTTCCTGAAACGGATTTCGACAAGCAGAATTGACCATCGATGCTTTTAATAGTTGACTAATAGATGATATATTTAATCAACAAGGTCAACCTTTAATCCGAGATCGTTTGGACTTTCTTAAAAGGCCTTCAGAAAGCAGTCTCCCGGCCAGTTCATTATCATTTCCCTGTATAAATCAATGTGTTGAAACAATAGACGAACATTTTGTTTAAATAGGGTTTTCTTCTTGAATTGGTCGATTCTTGTTTTTCTTTCAATTTTTTAAAATTACTTGGTGAAAAATAATTTATATCTAATATTTCTTAATGACACATATTTCAGGTTAGCTAACATGGCGGACTCGGCAATATCAAATGATGTCTTTAAAGGGGCAGAGCAAATACTGGTAGCTGATGATCCCAAGCCAGCTGCTGAAACTGTGAATGAAGAGACAAGTGGAGATGTGACAGGAACCGCTGCAGCACCTTCAACCCCTCCTCCTCCTCCTCAAGATCAGCCCCAACCACCCGTTCCAAGGGCGCCCGGAGCACCTCCACCTGATCCTCAACCACCTACACCTCAATCATCTACACCTCCTCCCCAAGCACCAGCTCCTCCTCCTCCTCCACCTCCTCAAGTTAAGCCCCAAATAGCCGCTCCTAAACTGAAACTAAGAACGAAAATGAACCCCCCAAAAATTCCGCCTTCTGATCCAGTCCCGCCTGAGGATGATGCTCAAAAATTACCCAAAATAGAGGGTGCAACACCTGGAGCAGAACGTCCTCCCTCGGCAACAAAACGCCCAGGCTCAGCTTCCAAGAGACCAACTTCAGCTTCTTCTATAAAGAAATCATCACCTCGAAATTCTCCTAAACCTTCTCCTCGTCCATCAAGTAGACCCTCATCTGCTCTCAAAGCCGCAAATCCTGCCTCAGGGGAACAGGCTACCACTGAGGATCGACCTGGATCAGCTCGAAATAGTATTCAAGGTAGCCGCGAATCTTTGAGGGACATTAAGGAGTCTGAAAAGGTCGAGAATGGGCAGAGGAATGACGATGAAACCAATGCCAATAAAAAATCTGAAACATCACCAGCTCCGCCTGAATCTGCCGAACAAACATCGACCGAAGTTGAAAAACAGAGTGACACACCCAAAGCGAAGGAAGCTGTCGAAGGTGAAGCAGCACAGACAGATGAATCCACCGAAGCCAACACAGCTAACGACAACGAATCTGCTGGAGCCGCAAAACCAAAACCAAAAAAAAGGCTAACCAAAGATGAAGTAAAGGAAAAAGCAGAGAAACTAATGGATAAACTTCTGGCCATGGAAAGCTATGATAACAATGAGTGTAGAGATACAATGAAATCATTAGGCCGACTTTATTGGGATTACAAGTCGTCAAGGATGGCTGTTAGTGAGATTTTAGTCAAGAAAGATTTTGCAGGTAGGCCAATTTTCTGTTATTTTCTTTCTAAATACAATTTGGCCACAAACACCAGTGAAATACTTCAATTTGTTTTCTTGCAAAACTCTTTTTATAAATCTTCAGCCGATACGAAATTCGAATATCTAAATTAAGCCTTATTCCAGTCAAGAGGTTTGGAACAATTAGATTTGTTTGATCCTCTTGCCTTCAGTTGAGTATTATGTATCAAGGTAAATCAGCTTCACATGCAACCTATATATCCACAAACAATAGCTATTTTGACTGAGAAGTTGTAAACCCTATAAATTGGCTGTTCATTCTAGGTTCTTGTATTACAACCACACAAGGCTTGCCAATCCCTTAACTGGGGTAATCATACCCTAAGTAACTATATATAATACTTGTCCAAAAGCCAAGTATATATCTTAAGCCTGGGTTCCACTGCCATGCTATATACTTCTCCCGCTACTACTCCCGTTTCTTTGGTCCCGCTACTTTAGAAGTACTTAACGGGAAGTAGCCGCTTCAAATCAAACATGTTTGAATTGAAGTGGCTACTTCCCGCTACTTGCTCCCGCTTCTAAGAGTAGCGGGACCAAAGAAACGGGAGTAGTAGCGGAGCAGTGGAACTCAGGCTTTGGGCCTAAATATTGCTCCTAAAGTGTATGGAGTGTGATGTAAAAGGAATCATATTTTCCACATTGGCTTTCATTTCTATATTGTTATGTTTAGTGTAACATAATATATGGTATTTATTCCTGGTAATTAATATGATATAACCTAGTTGGTATATGGTAGGCAACTAACTGGGGAAGGCCTAGGCAGCCTCTTACATAGGGGTCAATGAGTGGACCCTCATTGACCCTACCTGTGATTGGACAGGTGCAGACTGACCAATGGGAGACCCGCACCTGGCCATTTTTAGGAAAGATTAAAATGTACTATGCTCGTATGGGTATACATATAAATGACACAATGAGGTATACAGATATCACATAATTGCTGTTTTGGGCTTGTTTAGAAAAAAAATAATCCCCTTAAACCTAACCTGATGAGTAATGATACTGCATTTATAAGATATATGTGTATGTAGTATGTCCATTTGACAATATAATTATTATTTAAGGACTCGGTGGAAAGATGATCACTACGTTTAATAACCTGGGCATTTTCAAGAGCGATGATGTTTGGTTCCCTGCTTACTACACAATGAACAACATTTGGAACTATACTGATACGTCGAAAGAGCTTGCCAAAGTAGGAAAAGGAGGAATTCCCATTTCAATTATTATAATGATTATGAGACTTCTTAATACTCAATACATTCTCTCGCAGGAAACAAATGACACGCTGTATGTACTACTGTATGCTGTTGTTTCTATTAGAACTTAAATAAGAATAGTAGCCTACCTTCTTTCAATATGATTTTAGTAATTAATCCTGAAATTTTCCACTTTAATATTCCAGGACATGGCTGACAAAGGCCTTATCCGCTTGATGATTGCAAACATTACACATAAACCTTACTTAGAAAATCTGGAGAGTAAGGTACGTCCTGTTTCATAATTATAAAGCCAAATACTTGGGTACCCTTCAAGATGAGGATACAAAATCCATTTATGATTTATGAGTTAATTATCGGTATCTTAGAACATTTACCTCACTTATGATTATCGCTTAAGTTAAGATGGGGAATGTCATTGAAATGCGTCATTAATCAATTATTTTCTCAAAACTATTTTTTTCAGAATGTCACATATGTTGTGAAATCATCTCTGAGCATTCTACAAAACATAAGTAAAGTCCCTGAAGTAAAACCAATGTTTTTTGAAAGTAACGCCGTGGAGGTAAGAAAAATTACACTTTGCAATTTAACACAATTAATTTGTAATCTATACACGCCATGTTCATAATGCTAACTGGAAATGTTATACTACATACTATATACATAGCTTGTCTTTTTCATAATTGATTTAACTATGACCTCAAATTGAAGTAGCGCCCAGGATCTTTTTTTTTAAATATCATCTTTCATAAGGAAAACAAGTGTGTATATTTGTTTAAGTAATCTCAGAACAGGCCTCGGTCAGTCGTATGGAGTTGTCCATAGGCTCCTTTTTGTAGTCGGCCAATATTATTAACAAGTTTGAATTGTTCTTTATATATAATACATGTATGTGACAAATAACATATAATAATGTACTTTTACTCCTGCGCCTGGACGAAATATTTGGTCCTTTACATATTTATTTTTTTATACCTAGGCCCTCAAACCGTTTACAACTTCTGAAAATGATTTCTTCAAAGCAACATCAATGATGACGTTGACAACTCTAATAAAAGAAGCAGACAATGCGGTCTTAGAGGACACAGGTATGGAAGATTGTAATCGCTAGCATAATCGCTTGCATGATATCTTCCCCAATTTGAATGATATACATCGTCAGGAAATTATGGCCTAGTGGTTTTTTTTTAGAAATATCTTCTACAAATATCTTCTACTCTTATGGCTTTGTTTCAGGAGTAATACCATTTTTCGTGGGTGCGACCGGCAAGGCATTGAAAAGCAAGAACAGAAGGCATCGTGGGTTTGCCCCTTCGGAGCTAGTAGCTTGTCTTAACCGCATGGCTGTGAACGACACTAATAAAATGAAAGTAGGTTTGGTATTTCATTTTTAAAATTCCCTCTGTAAAAGATGCCGAACATAGAGATTTCTTTTTAGATTAGTTTTGTTTTTTCATAGTCTATCATAGGCAGATGTCTGATCCAAAATAACCAACGACATTCCCATATATATTTCAGATCATTGACGAAGGCGCCCTGCCACTATTTGTTGAAATGATGAAGACAGGAGATGATGAAGAGAAGACTGTAGTGATGCAATGCCTATGGACGCTGAGTTTTGATAAAGATGTCCGCGATCGGATCCTGGCAGAGGATGAGTGTGAGATGGCGTTGAATGACCACACAACTCATGAGAACCCGGAGCTGAGACACGCCGCTAAGGGAGCCATGTGGAAGCTCAGGGGCGAAGAGGCTCACGGTAAAAGCCGTGAGGAAGAGAAAGCCGGAGAACAGAGTGAGTATATTAAACATTAATCCGTTATTGGGATGAATTAATTCTCTACATTAACCGCATTTAGTGGGAAGTGCAAAGTCCAAGGTCCTCCTTATTATGTACATAGGGACTTGATTAACAATTACGTCATTGTTATACTAGGCCTACATAATGATATTTTACCATGACTTCTAAAATAGTGAGGGATAGAATGCAGTGGAATGAAAATGGGGTGACGGGACGCGGTACATATATGCGTTCTAATATCTGTCGGGAAGTTGTAATAAACTTGTATTTCTTTATAATATTACGGGGGTATTCATAACTCCATGACATAATATTGTCAGCTTTTCACGGGTGAGAAATGATTAATTTTATAGTATATGTGCTGTCGACCAATGCATGTAGCTTCATTTTAAAATGATTCATGGGCAACATTTCCTCAATGGGTTTACTTCAATCAACCTACTTACCATCTTAACACAGGAATGGGAATAACAGGAACTTAAAATTTAGCAGTGTTTTTGCAGAAACGGAGAAAGTCCAGAAATGTTGATATTTGACAATGTTCTTCTACGTATATGTTGAGTTTCCTCGGGTGAATGACATCATTGTTACTGTGAAAAAATCGAGCAACAATGTTCAATAATATTCGTACATAATGTGTTTTATGAACTATTTTCTTGTAAAGTGAAGGAAGCAAAAGGTCAGTTTCTGGACCCCAATATGCTTTGCCTGGCCTGATGTCTGATTTATTTATTGCACAGTGTGATCTTTTCTTACATATCACTAATTTAGCATGGAAATAACATGTACAGCAAAACGCCTTGTGATATATGCTTTTATTATATATGCGCATTCCATTTGAGATGTGCGATACATGGGGTGCAATAACAATATTTTTATTGTACGTGTACAATAAAAATTTGAATTGGGTTTTCTTTTAGCTTTTAGATACTTTATGACGATTCAAAACCAAAACCAAAGGTTAATATATCATTATTTGTCTATGCCAGGGGCATATAATGAATAGTGAATGGAACTCGGTACTAGTAATTGAATACTTATTGGACGAGATTGCGTGTCCAATAAATATTCAATTACTAGCAACGAGCTCCATTCTCTCTATAAGCGCTATATACCGCAAAAATGTATATAGAAGCCGAACTGTATTAGAAGCCGCGCCCCAATTTGAGGATCTGAACTTTGTCCACAGTAATTTATGGAAAACGTCCAATAGAAGCCGCAGGTGGACCTTTAAAATAGCAGCGGTTTTAACATGGGCCTTGTTTCAGTATATAACGATCGATCGGCATCAGCCCAAACCTCCAATATCCCCAAATAGCAGCCCGCCCACCCACCCTCGTGCCCCCCCCCCCGCCATGTTTGGCCTTCTCCTCGGAAACCCTGATAGAGATTTTACGGTAGTCTTTCTTCATGTTTCTTGCCAGTTTATAATTTCACCCATGAAGACGATGAAGCACGGTTTTTCAAGAGTGGTTAAATGACGGACGGTTCATGCTTAGCCTCGAGGTTCAATGGTCCTCTTGTTAGCTTCACTTGCCAAATTCTCCGCACCATTTGGCACTCCTGGGGTTGTTACAGGCTTTCAATGTTTTTGATTAAAGCTTTCAATGTGATGTTTGAGCGATATTGTGTGTCTAAGAGAGCCACTAAAAGCGTACGCCACTTTTTCTTATGCAAATTATATAAACCATGCAGCCGTTCCAACCAACAAGGGGTTCTCGAAATAGCAACTTTGCTTTTCGTATAGACTCCAACCACAATTAAAGAACATTAATTTGTATTACTTTGTCCGGCTATAGATATGCTACGGAAATGTGAAAGAATACTGGTCGTCAGTGGCCGACCATACAATGTAAACTCCTTTGAAATGGAATGGGGCTAACAAAACGAGAACATAACGTTTTAAAAGAGTTGACCTGCCCATATCCTTTACGAAAATGTGAATGTTCTCGTGGCGATAATTAGAATTATGTAACTTTTACTGCTATTAATAGTTTCATTTTCGGTAGGATATTTATAGAGCTAAACTCACACAGCTGTCTTCCACTAGATTCTGGGATTGATTGATCGAAAATGTCATTTAAATTATTCAGGCTTCGAAAGGTTTAAGGAGAGTTATGTTGTTTATATTAAATAGAAAAAACAATAGACTATTACACTTCAGGAAATACGCATATCAGGCCATCATCCAATATTTTCATGCGTTAATTGCCTACCAAAATTATAGGTAGGCCTACTTGATGTAAACTACCACCTTTGACAGAAGCTAAGCTAAGCTATAGTAGACTATCATTTCTGTTAGTACCGGTGTAACTACAATATCAGATACTGAGTGATTGAACCGGTTCTTCTAATCTCATCTAATTTTTTATTATTTCTTCTCGCTTACCAGAAGCTGATGATGGTCAACAGCACATCATGATTTCCTACAACTGGGCGTATCAAGATGTTGTCATCCAAATTGCTAACCGTCTCAAGGTACGACCAAACTCCCCTATACTAATTGTCATATTCATTTACAATTGATATACATGTATAATGGCGTATTCTTAGTTAGAAAATACACTTCCAATTGTATTGATTAAGCTATATACGTGTAGCAAATGAAAGAGATTGAAACCCCATTTTTAATCATATATAGGAGCTCGTCTCTCCTCATGAGATCTGTAAAATTAGATCAAATAAAATTAGAATTAATTGATCAATCGATAAAATACTATTCAAAACATCTCTTGGTTCACCTATATATGTAATATGTGATGTTTTAACTCAGGTCTTTTTTGATTATGTCGATACAGGCTGATGGATACAAAGTTTGGCTAGACGTTGATCAAATGGGAGGTTCCACTCTCGAAGCGATGGCCCTTGCAGTGGAAAATGCAGCACTTGTTCTTATTTGTTATGGTGAAAAATATAAACTCAGTGCCAACTGTCGCACTGAGGGTGAATATACCTTCCAATTGAAAAAGCCAATAGTTCCTTGCCTGATGCAGCCGAAATACAAGGCCGACGGCTGGTTAGGCATGCTACTTGGGGCCAAACTGTTCATCAACTTTGCCGGTAAATATGCATTTGATAAAGCATACGGTATGCTCGTGAAGGAGATCAATGGACGAGGCCATCCCGACAAAAAGGAGACTGGTGAGTTTTGTACATACTGTAATTGAGCTCTCTAAATGGTTTTTAATTAATGGCTACATTTATTTTAATCCTTGATGCCTTGCATGCTGTAACCACCATCTTCTATATTATGAGGTCTTAACATATTTATACAGCAACTTTGTGTTAGAATAGAAGGATTTACTAGGCTCACGGGCCTGTTGTTAGTCCAGCGTTAATTAATTGTAGAAAGGTAGAACTAGGAGGGTTGCATGAGCGACAGATATTTTTTTAAAGAGGGCGACACATAATGGAGAGAAAAGTTAATATTGTTCTTAGTTAAGCCAAGAGGTAAAAGATCAGGTAACATGTCCGTTTGGTCGTATAATACGACGGATACATTCACCATATAGAATAAGCAATGTACCTACCGTAATCATAGCTTGGCGAAAAAGAGCAAAATGCACCGGTTTACATCAAAGTTCAATTATATGACTATAAAATGCTTCTTTCGATTTTTAAAGACACACACATATAAATATATCTTATGAATTGAGAATCCTACCTTTTAGATTATTCATGAAATATGATATGGAATAGTAATATGATTTATTGGTTCAAGTTGCTTGAAATATTCGCAATTCAATGGGTAAACAATATATTGACATTATTTAGAATAGAAAAAATCTTTATTCATCCATAGTTCACAATTTTGACAAAAGCTAGTATGACTGAGAAACTCTAGCTGGTTGTTACTCACATGCCCGTCTTTTGGATGACCATATCACATTTAAGGCGTTCCGAAAAATACAGGTTTACTATTATATTAAACATGAACATATCATACAGATTAACAATAGTACATATGATACAGGTTGAAAGTAGTACATTCAAGTAGTGTTTCTATGGTGTGTGAAATACAGGGAAACATCAAGTAATGTCTGAACACGATATTACACACCTAACAGTAGCCTAACGTTTTAAAATTTGGGTGAGGCTTAAATTAGAAATATATAAATCGTGTGTACAACAGTACATACAAATTAAACAGATTAACATTAAAAAGATGATATATGTAGGATCGGACATAGACATGATATTGGAAGTAAGATCTATAAAGAATTTCTTTTGCTAAAAAAAGAACTTGAAGACGAGATTATTCTATAATCTGGATTAAAGCCTTGATGGCGTTCCACCAGTTATCACAATCGTTTCCCCATTGATGTAGGCGGCATCATCTGAAGCCAGGAAGGAAACTGCTCCAGCACAGTCACCTGGTTTCCCGAATCTACCTAGTGGAATTGTCTTCAATGCAGACTTGGAAACAGCCGGGTTGCTAATTAGCGCAGAGCTGAAGCTTGTGTCAATTATTCCAGGTGCAATTCCATTTACTCGAATGTTCATCGACGAGCATTGGGGTGTCATAGCTTTCACAAGGCCAAGGAGTGCTGTTTTACTTACAGAATAAGGTGCTATGTGTTCAAAGGGAATATAACCAGCAATTGAAGCCACAAAAACAATTGAACCTCCTCCCCTTTTTTCCATGTGAGGGATAGCTTCTTTGCAAAGGAAGAACGCAGCTTTGACATTTGTGTCGAAGATCTTATCCCAAGCTTCTTCAGGGCAATCCAAAATGGGACCAAAGTGGGGGTTTGCTGCTGCGTTTGAAACAAGAATGTCAATACCCCCAAATTTGTTCATGGTTTCCTCGATGATTTTCTTCCGGTCGTCAGCTTTTCCAACATGGCAAACCATCCCCATTACATCAATATTCAGCGCCTTCAGCGCTTCCAATGCTTTGTCAACATTCTTCTGCTTCCTGCTACTAATAACGACTTTAGCACCATCCATTCCAAGGCGTTCAGCTATCGCCAACCCTATTCCTTCAGTGGAGGCAGTCACAACTGCTACTTTCCCATCGAGTTTTCCAGCTGGTTTACTACTTGCCATTCTGAAACGAGTCGTCAGAATACCGCAATAGGGTTTCAATAACCGTGTAAACATGGCGTCTCAAGGCACCGAAACACTAGTCTAACTGAGTCTATAGAGACCTTTGGTATTGTACCGTACTTTCGTACTTTGAACCTATAGGACTGGTCTATGGTACGTGCTGATAAACAATCCCTTCATCGAACGGAAATTGACCATAACTCACCATGCAGTGACCAAGTTAACGCGCGCGCGCACACACCCACACACATGTACATTCATAATTATTTGATATTAATTAAGCTGTACATACTCCACCTGTGGCTACCACGCTATAACGTAACATTGTCTTTTTGCTACAATCTCTGTGAACTGAATTCCGCATACTATTTATATATGTTTCGTGACGTTGGGAAAGTATGGTTTGTGACGATGGGAAAGTAGTAGTTGTGACTGCCTCCTTTACAATAAATAATATCTATACGGTTTTAACATGAATTTAACAATAGGTGCTGTGACATTTCATAGACCATTTACGTAGTTGTTGTAGTGTAAGTAAGTAGTAGGGCAGATTCGGTAGAGATAGGACGAATGGAGGTGACAATCTAGGCTCACAGTTGAGAGAGTCCCTCCAAACTGAGGGGAAGCCTCTCGCTTCAAACCGCAAAATGCCATTATAATTCCATTAGGAAGGAGCGGGAAAACCATTATAGCAATAGGATGATTTTACTATAAAAAAGGAAACTTGCTGAATCCAGTCTTCATTTGACTGAAACCGAGTCACTCGGAGTGCGGATGTAAAGAGATTCGATATAGCGTAACTGGATACGGTCACTGCACTCGCTCCTAGTAGGCCTACTAGTAGTATAGGAAATATAGTGCTTTGATAAGGATAATGGAGCCGACTCGGTTTGGTTTTTTTTGTTTAAAAAAAATCATTTAAACAGCCTGGTCCTTGGTCTCCAACCCCTCCTTTAATGAATTCACATGCTAACAAAAGTTAAGATACATTCCAATTTTACTCTATTTCTTTGTAGTGGTAGAATCATCACAAGAATCCTCAACCATCCCTCCCCCAACACAGCGACCCAAATCTGCAGGTCCAAGGAATGCTGTCATGGATTGGACAGCAAATCAGGTGGCTGATTGGCTGAAGCAGAATGCTCTTGAAAGGTTGGTCAAATTGCAAATTTACATTAGGGACATGGGCGACAGTAAATATTTCTAACGTACTATTGCAATTAAGATTTTATTGGAAGAAATTGAGAGACCGTACGTGGAAGTATTGATTAAATTGGTCAAAGAATAACTGCTGCATGTAGCACTGAGGGTGGTGCTATTTTAACAAGCAGGCACTCTCGCGCTGTGAGATAAAAAGTTCCATAATGTGTCAAAATGTTTTCATAACTAAAAACAATATAAATGTGATTATAAAGAATGTATTATGTAGTTAATTAACATCTTGGGGAGTTACACGGATTTGCCTCAACCGAAAGTTTCCAAATGTCATTTTACTTACCAGGAATAGTACTCATATGGATAATGCACTTGAATAAACACATTAACAAAATCTTAGCGAAGAGATTGAAGCTAAATGAGTCATCTACAACAAATCTTGTCTAGCCACGCGCAGAGAATGCTATGTCATGTCATGGTGTAGATCTATGGTGAGCGAGTCTCCCAGGTCTCTCAGCCAATAGGAATACACATACCTATGTTACTAAAAAATAAAAGACTTACTTTAGACTCAACCTCCATTCTGTGTGGATGTGTTACATACTTCAAGCTACAGTATAGAGTATATCACATAATCTTTGTGATATAACAAAAGGTCTTGTGCCAATAAAGAAGGAAATATTCTTTTTATCAAACAAATTGATTTCCCTTTTTAATTGCAGTTCCATACCGGCATTTGACAAGGTGGACGGAAAACTATTGGCCAGCCTCCTTTGTATTCGAGAAGAGGTAACTACTTAGTCTGTTAAACATTTTTTACTTCGGTAAATTAAGCAAATCGAGAATGATTTGTGAAAATTCTGTCAATAAAATGTCTTTTATTAAAAAAATAGAAATGAACCATTGGCCACTTGATGTGTTACGTAATTCCCAATCTAACTAAAATTATCTTATTTCAGGCACCAGAGTTTTTCTACGGCATGCTGGAGAGGAAGATGGGATTAGGTCATATAGAAATACTACATTTGATCAACGCCTTTTCGTCGCTCTAACTGAATCATGACCATTTATATGTCCCTATGTGTCAAGTTGTATGTACGCTGGTCCCGTATAGACAGCTTAAATTGCCATCAGTTCACGTGCCAAGATTCTCGCCTGTGTATCATCTATCAGTTACATATACACGTACCATATATGCTGGACTGTAGCGCACATTTTATTTTACTTTTACAACCTGTGGTTCATGATCTGCTGCGTATTATCTGTGGTTTTGCCTAACAAAAACTGCTAAAATCTGTTTAAAGTGTTCCCAAAATGTTAAATTGGTTTATATCGAGGTTCGATGTGTAGTAGTCCAGCAAATACCGTATGTTAATATAAATATGTAGATTTCTTTTTAAGTTGGGAGGTAGATGTGGAGGGAGTGGTATCCCACATATCTATACCTGCATGGCGCTTACCTGCATGACAAAATACCGGGACAAAATGACTCACGCACATTTAGCCTTCAGCGAAACGTCCATTTGTCCTGTGTGTTTAAAAAATGTCTCGATATGAAATGTAACCTTAATGCACAAAACATATCACGACAGTCACTTCTATATTTACATAGCTCTATACTGTAAGCTCTACTGGAAATAATAGAGTGCAAAGAAAGCTATCACATAATGCTTTTTCAACTGGCGAAATACTCCGCTAAAATACTCACTCTTTAGTAAACTTGGGCATAAATGAACAATGGATGAATTGTGTTTGTCGATGTGTTTGGGTTATGGTATCTGTGATATTGGGCAAGGTTGTTGACGAATAATCTGTGATATTTTCGCCTTGTCCTTCTTTTAATATTATTGCCTTTTTTATACGTACTTATGCGTCCTTGAATGTCTTCAGCAAGGTGATTAACATAATCTCCTTAAAAACCGTTTTAATGACCGTTTCACATGAAATCGTTTTCATTTTTAAAATCATTTTTAACGCATAATTACGGCTGGTTTAGGAATACCTCGGCCAAAGCTAGTAATTATATCTAAATATAATACTCAGATTTCTTTCTGGATATGCCGAAGGTAGAGTGCTCTACGCATGGCTATTGGGTAGGAAATAATATTTTTACAATTATCTCATGCCAACTTCAAGTAGTCTAGCTCTTTTTTCGTCATTTCCTTCGATTTTTCTTCCATTTTATAGATAAGGGGAAGATAAGGGGAAGTGGGGCAATTTAGGAATACCATATGGACGAGAGTTTAGAAGAAACTGTTTGCATTGATCTATACATGTATAAATATAAATACTCAGTCAACAGATTAGAAGTGGCATCGGTTCTTATTTTTACTCTTATCTAAAATCTTAAACGGTATCACATATAATACTCCCACAGAGAAAAGTATAAATTATGAGATATTTCTCTTGTTATATGTAGCTTGATCATGTTATTTGTTGAAGAATGTATGTCCATACGTATATGGGCCGTTACGAATTGTTTTCTGTGACTATTTTCTTATACAACGTGAAATTTTAATAAAAGATGTTCTATTAATTTATCTTATTTTTGCATTGAATGGATTCTCAGAGAAACTGATTCATATCACCCGTTAATAGCTTATGAAAATCCCTTTATGGAGACTACACTCGGGGAGAGACAGAGTGTGTGTGCTTATTGTTCTTTACCTACGATAGGTAAAGATTATTTGCTCCCACGAAGGATAATGCCCTAGCTAATTATGTAGGCTGTAGTGCCGTATTGGGCAGATTCAATAATGAAATGAATACAATATGCTGTACCGAATTGATCTCAAGCATTGGTATTGGACATTTTAGAGAAAGATTTGTTTGGCCCTGCGACATGCTTTGTCGCACATTCATGTACTTTACAAAATAAGGAATCGGATTGTATGTGACAGTAAAACAAATCCCAAACATATGATTTAATAAGCTAGCGCCAATTTACGTCCCCCGCGCTCAACCCAATGCATATATCGATCTTATGTTGAATCGGCCTTATGTTCAATAAAAGGAGTTGTCGGGGCCTCACTGTAATCGTTGAAAAGTGACTCTATAATTATGATTAACTTCATAATTATATTTCCTTTTTTATTATGTGATATTCTAACAATAAAATTCGGGCGTGCACAGAATCGATGCTCAGGAATGCTAATCGTCAACTAAGTTCGGGGTTGGATTGTTAACATTCATCACTGCATCAGAAGAGCAGCTCATTCCGACACGTGACCCAGGCGAAACTCGAACCAGTTCTCCTTACGTGATAAGCGAGCACACTATACTACCACTGCGCCACAAAGGTCCCGCGCGCGCGATCGCCAGGAAAATGGGATGAAGACCTATTTACTGTAGCTCAGCATCCAGTGGATAACATAAAGGGGGCGGGGCGGCTTGCACTGGCGGGAGGTTAAATGATGCTTTGTCCAAAGGCTGCATGTCAATGTCTGCCAAGGAAAGTCATTTGTTGTTCGGTGGGATATGCCCTCATATTTTGAGTTGGATGGTAGTTTTAAGGTAATCACGTTGATCAATTGATTCATCGAATGTAATAATACAATTTACTCGGTTTTAATAACTGTTGCCCTGCTAGTAATCTTCTTTGAGGATGTTTTACTATCTGCGTATAAAAGAGTCTAAATCGTTCTTTTGGGACCCACGCAAAGGCGTCGGCTATACATACCGGTATGCCATTATTTTCGTCGTGTCTATATAATAAGTTGGGCGGCAGAGAACGTCCATGGTTTCTACCTATGATTTTATTTGAGATGTCCACTTCTAAATATATTTCAGTTCATGAGATCAAGCCAACAGAGATGTTTTATAATTGTTTTAAATGCCCATTGTTTACCACTGTACAGAAACGTTTTCAGGGGAGTGTGTGTCGCTTCGGTGTCTGTTCGCGGTGCATGTGCTCTCTGCGTCCCTATAACCAGTTGCCTGGCGACATATACAGTCCCACACTGAGTTACACAATATATCCCCACATAATATAATATTAGGACGCTCTTCTTTATCAAATGGATCACATAATTATGTCCTTTGGGCTAGGGAGAGTTTCACAAAATAGAACTACAACGACAAGTTACCACAAACACGCAAAAGACAAATTCACAGTTTAATCATTGGACAACATTGTTTAATTAATGGTTATCATAGTCTACATTGCACATTCAATAAACATATGCACGTATATATCTTCGGCAGTACAATCTTCATATATATATAATATAATATAATCCATTACATGGAGAGCCTATACGGCTCACTGATACCCGGTTTTAACTAATGGAAACTATGGTTATATAGGTCTACAGGTAATAATGTATGTTCATGGACGCGCCTATAGACACTTGGTCAAGGATAAAACGCCACTATTGTTGATATGTTATCTTCAACAAATTATGGAGTTCACAGTTATCTTACTGGAAAATTAGATCAATCCGCAACTGGTTAGATAGCTTAGTAGCAAAGTATAAATAATTTAAAAAGCAAAAACTGAGATGACATCAGCCACTTGGAATTCGCCACCTTGCAATTTCTGTATCGCTATAGATACTGTATCAGATTGATAAACACCGCTTATCATTTTATGATATGATGGTTATTCCACGGAGACATTTCCACCATACAAAAATAGTCTATACATGTACAGTATTCAGTGATAAAACTTATAACTATAACTCTACGGAAACATGTAAGTATCTAGACGCTTATAATATTGATCCATGCCCTCTGCATATATCCAACATGCAAAAACAGTCAATTCAACAATAACATTTTAATAACAATAGTTTGAACTGTAATAACTCCGTTAAAACCTTTTACTATAATAACTGTCTAATACTAGAGAAGCATCATAATGTGGAGAACATTTAGTTGAAATTATAAGAAAGCAAACCGCATATGATCTGCTTAATGAACTGACTCAGTAATTTAGTCTTTTAACTCGCGCAAGTAATCAGATGAGTGTTCCCTGAATGATGCTATTTTATCCAAGAGCTTGTCATACTTTTCGCCGTCATCCTTTTTCAGCATGTTCACTCTGGGGTCGAAGAAACATGGAAGATTCCTCGTCTCGAGATGCAATTTGAGACTATCCAGCGTGGCATTGAATCTTTCAGCCAGTTGATCCTGGGCCCAGGATTGATGCCGAGGGAATTTCTCGCATTCCCAAAAGAGAACATTTTTCAGGTGGTATGACGACAGCATCGGCTTGTTTCCATGGCAAAGGAATTCTTCGTTGACTCTTTTCATGATGCGATGCACTTTGGCCCGACACCCACCGTCCTCGTCCATGTTGGTACGCAATTCCCGCTCTGGTTCGGCATAAGATATCAACCAATCGTAATCTTTTTTGGCCACAAAGTTCACCCCCTTGGCCTTGGCGTCCATGGCCTTTTGTTGACTTGGCCACTGGGCATTTCGGTGTGGCCAGGTGACACCCGACGGGAAGGACATGTTCTGCCGAACAGTCAAGGCGAAATCCACACTGATTTCATTCTCCAATTCTTCATCTGTAATCAGTATTGTAACGGCGGGCCCACTTATTCTTTTTGAGACGAAAATGTTCGGTCGTAGCTCGAGGTCTCTAACAGCAGACACTAGGAGTTTTTTGAAGCATCGTTTCACAAGGAATGGCACGATAAAATCTTCATAGTGCATATCCGTTTTGTCTCTCCAGAGAGGGTCAGATGACGGATAGAACCGCATATTCGTGAATCCATCTTTGGGATGCGGAAGAGGCACATCTGACTTAATAACTTGCAAATTATCTGCAGCGGTATCGTGAAAATCTTTATCCTCCTCCTTGTACCAGACATAACCATTCTTTGTTTCCACTCTCACCAGTTTGAAATACCTGGGTTTGTAGGTCGTCCATTGCAGCTCAGAAATATTTATAATTACTCCGAAATCGAACTCATTTGGTTCACTAACCTTCAATCTCTGAGCAGCGCTTCCCATCTTGAAAGGCTCCGATCCAAATCTCGGATCCTTCTGGTGGATATATTTCAGTAACTGGTTCACATAATCGTGCGTTATTTCGGTGGCGGTTCTCCTGGCCTTTCTTCCAATGATGACTTGCTCATTGAAGAACGCATTCAGGTCCTTCTTCTCAACAAAAGTTTGCCCCATAGCGAAATTCAGTAGGTTGCTATACTGGCATGGATTCTAGGAATACTCTTTGAAAATAACGTAAGCTTTGTGCTACGGTACCTTGAAAACGCGCACTGTATATAGGAGATGTACGGGTGGTTGTAGATGCGAAACCATCGAGAATCCCCCACGGGGAATTCCCCAACAGTTTCGCAATCGAGATGTACTTTGCCCCGAGGCCTCCGTCAGCAGATCTAGAAACCAGCACCACGTCCCACATCTCAATGGGCGCATACACCTGTTGTTGTTCTATCATTTATTTTTCTCGATATTCTCAGTGTATGGTCAGACGTTTAATAAATTCGGGACCGTGCAATTTCAGATTGTGAAATGTGTGTGAATATATTAGAACTACGTGCATGGAAACATATTTCGGGTATTTTGTTGACCATGATATAATATAAATTTATTATAGAGTTTTCGATTTCAGGGAGGAATATGTTATATGTGATATGATATGATAGCCTATATGATATGATAGTCACTGTGATATGATTTTAATATTTTGTTTTAATAACAATAGAAATTAAAGGCTTACGCCTACACAAATATATCCATCAGATACCATCCCATATGAATAAAGTTTCAATCCAACCATAACTGGCTTTCGTAGCGTAATATTATTTTCTTACATATTGCTTTTTTGCCGAGATTATGAATATTTCTATATGCCTATATATAGCTGTTCCCTTAGCCTAAGAATTCGGAGTCATGGAAGGATTAGCTTCTAATATAAGTTCTTTCATCTGAATTAATGGAATATCGGCATTTGGCGGTCCATGGATGCGACGTTGCAGCGTTCCCTATGGGGGTTATACCGGTACATGTTGGTTCTAGTGGGGTGATATAGTTGTTTGTGGCTTAATGTAGAACCATGCAGATTATTTGGATTAACTATAGCCTATATAGTAACCCTGGTGACAGCTCTGGGAGGGGAAGTGTTGGGATAGATCATGAATTAATGGCATCACAAACAACTTATACCAGAATAGAAAGCATTATTTATAGGCCTACTACATAAAGCATTATGAATCGGAGGTAATTCTGTAAAAGGATTATTGATTTCCCGTTTCCATATCCTTATAAACATGCAAGATATAATCTGGCAATTTCAATGGCAACATATTCCGAAAATTCCCGTCTACTCTACGAATGTAATTAATTATTAATATTTTTTTACGAACACTCCAGTGAACCAGGTATTTCTGTTTTTCATAATTGTACTGTAAGTACAAGATAAAAACATGCTTAAATTTTGAATTACAGACCATCTAGTAAGTAAAATCCTTGGAGGCGGTTTGGAGCACAAGCGGATTCTATTTTAGCAATAAGATTTTACAGATGTAAAATGAAGAAAAATAAGGACGAGGAAGAATGATTTATTAAATAAGTGATTAAGAAATAATTAACAACCAAGCGTGTAGGCTACTATATAGTATTGGCGAACTGTAGACTGGCGTGTTTGATCATCCTCAGTACGGTACTTGATCGCCCTCAGTTGATGTCATGACGAAGTCCATACGTATTTATTATTCTCGATGCTTCCATGCATGTGGGAAATCCCAAGTCCATTATCTAAACATTTTTTTAGACTTTAAACTGTTTTCGCTGTACATTTCAATAGGACTCGCAACATGATATCAGCTCTATTAATATATATGCATGATACAGTGTTGTGGCGTGATGTATATTTATTATACACGCATTAATTGCTCTGAAAATATTCACGCTCCTTCAATTAACCAACTCGTTAGTCAACCTATATATACATGGCCCGCGTTATTTTCAGAGACCACGAAAATACTGTCAAATAATTGAGAGCTAATAATGTAATAAAGATCAAAGCAAAAGATTATGGTCCCCAATCAGATATTTTTATTGAATGCAATATAGGCCTACTCTAAACATAATCTGGGGTAACAATAGTTATCAATAGTGTAGGTAACAACTATTCCACATATCAAATTTCAAGTTTAATCCTCATATAAATCTGTGAAAAACTGTTTAATTTTGTGACAAAAATATAACCTACTATTGTGCAATCTGATCACGAAATTGAATTGGCCGGGAAAATGGGCCATTTTTAATGATCCGTGAAAGCTGTAGGGATAGGAAATGCCGAATAGAAAGGCAAGGCAGGGAGATAATGGTTTACATCAATAGTAAGATTTGTCATTTTTATTTTTGTATCAACACATCTGTCGCATTTTAATAGACATAATAAATTCCTCTTCCCATGTATGTGTATAGCCTACATAGTTGCCCTCGGGTGTGTGTGTGTGGGGGGGGGGGGGGGGGGGCGGCGGCTAGAGGACGAATAATATTGTAGAACATTACACAGCCCATCCTCGAAACGTGTCAAAGCAATTCAAGATAATTCAGGCGTTCTTCATTCGCGAACAGTGGCTTGGTGTATAGCTATGTCTATATACTGAATGTTTCCAGTTGTATTGCACCATGAACGAACCCACATATAATATTTTCCCTGAAAATCATACGAATTGTAGAAGGATATAAAACAGGAAGAAATTAGAAGTCACCACCGGCACTGACCATGTCAGACAATCTTCTCAAGTCCAAATTTAAGACACAGTTCAACATAACAAAAAGGATCTTTTAAATCAATGCGTTATCAAATAATTATATGTATATTAAGGAATGACCAGTATTTATCATTTGTGTCAGGCTACCTTATGCATGGGTATATTAACGTTTGTGAATTAACTCATGATTATCGACGTGCAGCACAATCTAATGTCTTGTTACACGTGGTGTAACACAAATATCTTAGGTATTGCAGATACATGTATTTATTCCTGTTGGATGGTATATAACAGAGGTACAGATGGTGTAATGGTACCCGATGGTAAGTGAAGGCCTGGGCTTAGAGATATGCCAAGAGAGACTGGGTTCTACACTGGCCGCCTCTCTCTGATCGTCCAATCACAGACCTTAATTAATCAGTTAAACCAGAGACAGTACATTAAGTAAATGGAGGGTCTCTGGTTAAACCTTGGTCTGCGTGTATAAAGACATATGTTATAATAGATTATAACATATATTCCCCAAATTACTATAAGTCACTCTGACGACGAGATATCAATTAAAAATGACATAATTGTTGCATAAGGCTTATAGTTATATAATGTTATTTAATAAAACATGGGAATTTGAGGTATTATATTGATATTTCTACCTGCACGAGCCTCACAAAGATCAAGAGACAATTGTAATAAAGTTACATAATGCTGCGTGATCCCATTTTAATTGATTACGTAATAAAAGAATACCTACAAATATATGTGACATGGTTTTTGATGCAGTCATGTTGCTGCGTAACCTTGCGTAATAATAACGCAATTTAAATTTTAAAAAAACAGTAATTAAAATTTAAGAGAAATACATAAGCTACAGTGCTATGTAACGTTACGTAATAAAACAAATAAAATTGAAAAACAAATTAAATTGAAATTAAATTTAAGAATTAAATTACATCAAATTGAACATAAATTAAATTGAAATTAAATCAATTCAATTATTGTGTAAGATTATGTAATAGTTACATAATTCAGAGATGTAGAGATAAAGTAAATTAAATTAAATTGAATTAAACCAGTGGCTTAATTAACATTAGGTAAGATTATGTAATAGTTACATAATAACATTCATGCTAAATTAAAGGTAAGAAATTAAAATTGCTCAGAATGACTTGTTATTAAGAATTTGATAAGTCAAAGTAATTATCAAAGGACACCATTTGCAGGTGCAGATGACGTCAAAGGACGCACGTCCCTACAGCCAGTTGCGTCAGGCCTGCGGCCGTGCTAAAATTAATTGATGAGGGAGATCGTTATCTATTGCCCAGCATGCGCCGGTCACCAAATTGTCGCAACGTCATCGTGGGACAGCGCGCGGTGAGTTGGCGCGCTCTAGGTTTGACCCAGATAAAAGTATGATGGCTGCCGAGGTTGGTGAAATGCACCAAACCTCGGAGCCTCTGTTCCCTTTTATCTGTTGGCGTTTGTTATGCTAGGCTATAGGAATAAAGTATATCTAGCGATTTTGGAGGAATTTATAATTATTAATTATGGAAAAAGGCCTCATTGGGAGGAAATATTCGTATTTTTACGCAATAGAAATTGGGACATGATCACTAGATATTTCCGGAGGTAACCATATCCCTCATCAGGGAAAATAATGTTTTCCCGACCTAATAATCACGGGTTTGTACCCTGGAACATATTTACAAGAAAAGTAGCAAAAATGAGTCAGAAACAGCTCGAAAGGCTGTCTAACAAGCAATTTAAAAGTTAAAAATGTACAAAATACACAAATCGACCAGGAAAAGATGTCAGTTCACTCCAGCTGAGTACGCCGGTCAAGGTAACCCAGGAGGAGGTAACTGCACAGAAGTAGACAAGATTTGAGATTATTTAAAGTTAAAGACAAGGTAAAATATCCTTTTTAAAGATGTTAAATGCTATCGAGCAGTACATAAACTGGGTTTAAGACCGAAAGGTAGACATTTGCAAAAATATGGTAATACAGAAAGAGGAGGTCGATCAGGCAGCGGCAGTCGGTTGGGCGTTTTAAGGTTGTTCCCGTCCCTCCAGAATTTTTATTCAAGTTCGTCAGTTACAAGAAAAGGACATGTGATTCTAAAATTAGTCGCGCTAAAATAAGATCTTCCATCCGGCCCTAGAAAACATAGGAATATAGGTTAAAATGTTCTTGGAAATATTTAAAGTTAAAATGTCTCTATCTAAGTTGAAATTAAAAGCGTCTAATGGTGGCGTGAGGTATCCTCCCCGGGCGGAAAGTTCAACACTCCGATGTTGAAGGGTGGGAAGAATAGAAAAACAGAGAAGAGAGTTAAAGTGTTTAGTATATGATCTTACAATTCAGGCAAACAGATGTCAAAATAAAACAGGTGTAAAGAACGCAATTGTAACTGATCAAATCGAGAGAGTTCTAGATGTTAAAACAAAGAACAAATCATACACACGTCAACACTGATGCTAGGGGGTAAATGGGAAAAATATTTTTTAAAAAAACAACAACAACTATGTGTAAAGACATATGTTTTACAATAGATTACAACAACCCAACGAGAAATGCTAATGCTCGCCTTCTATTACGTCACAGTGGTAGATGGGAATACACACGCTCCACAAAGGCAAAGTGAGCCGCATCTGTATATCCCCCAGAAAGGTGTGAAAAACGGGTCAAAATGGAATCTTTTCCGAATTTTAAACCAAGGCGACATTTATACCACCACCACAAATGTGTATCTCGATTTTCATTACACTTGACCTTCAAATATTAAATATTAGACTAATATTCTAAACTGATATGTGACACATGTTTACATTGTAACTTATCATTTGCTGCTTTATAAATGTACGCCGTATGTACCAAGAATAGTTCTAAGCTGTTGTCTTTCTCCTGTTTTATAATTTTAAACAGTTCATCTTGGAAGAAGAAACCCATAATCATTTTTTAGCAGAGTCTCAAATAAAGAATTCTTTCAATTCAATACAAGTAATGTCATGAGATATACATTATCATGATAATGTATTTAAATGAGTATGAACTAATTTAAACAACCAACTTTGACGTCAAATATCTCCCATGTAACTTCACGCAGGCCCTAAGACGAAATAAAGGATTTTCTATCTAGTATCATGTTAGTATGGCTCTGGTAGAGGATCTTGGCATGATTTTGACGAAATACGGTAGCCTATAGTCTTCCCTCTATGATGAAAACCATTATCACCAACATTCTCGTATTATGTTGCCATTTACTGCCACCGGATTGAAGCTGTTATATGATGATTATTTCTCTAAATATAAAGTTTTACCTATGTTGATGGAATCCAAGATTCCTAGGCATTGGTGGCACCCCCTCTCGCTGGTCTCGGTATATAGGTGCTTACCAATAAACCCTCAAAGAGGAAAAAATCCGTATATATACAAACTTGCTTCTTCTCCAACTATCACTAAACAAACCATACATTATATTAGCTTATATTTATACGTCAATTTTTCCACCCACACACATCCCATTTTACCTTATCAACTATAGGATACCACCGTCCAGTCTTATAATTATCCTTTACTCACTCTTACTTTAAACTTATATAATCCATCATATACTTTCTCCCGAGCACATTTATATAAAACGATGTTGGGATGGGTTCTGCCAACCGTATGTTATAATGGGTTATTCATGAATGCTTAAATATTAAACACGTTACTGTCGTTTAAAGAAAAAATACCGATACATGATTGCAATAATTATAATTAGTTCAATGCGCAGTGGAGGTTTGGGAAGATGGATTTTCCTAAACGGGCGCTTCTCGCTCTAAACTCAAAGAAAGTTAAGATGGTGGCTTCGTTCCCTTCATGTCCCTCCCCCAAACTCTTTGCAAGGCCTCGCGCCCAGTAAGAAGTCCCTTCACACGAATCGCGATCGCCTTAGTTCGGGGATCGCGCCGCGCGACCGATTGGGCGTTGTTTTAGAGGATGTCCTGTCACAAGGCCATCCGTGGGCCGCGAAACCACCACCACACAGAGCTACATAGTGAACAGGGCTTCAGCCGCCGATGGTCGCTCGATATATAAGAGCGGCCGGGCATCCATAGGTTACCATTCAACCACCAACCTTCATCTGATACACAAGTCAAGTTCACCAGGCCTACCACTACAGCAGCATTATCCAAACCTTATTACAACCAAAGACTAGAGCATATAACCATGGCTGACACCAACGTGTACGACGAGGTGACTTTCTCCCTCTTGCCCAACACCGTCCGCCTCCTGGAGAAAGGAGTGAAGAACGAGATGTTCCAACTGAAACGCGCCTTCGCTGAAGAACAGCCCCACTTCGTTTCACTAAGAATCCTCAAACTCCAAGCTCAATGCGAGGCCATCACAGCCATGGCAATGATGGCCTCTGACCGAGGTGTCCCTTCCATGGTTGATTTCCTCACCGCGGAGGAGCCTGAAGATGTCATCCAGACGGCCATGTACACGTGCCAGGAGATGCTCCAGGTAATGGAGAAGAGGAGGCAACAGTTGGCAGTATTCTGCGCCCACCAGCAGCAGCACCTGTCGTGGTCAAGAAACTGACCAACACCAAACTGACCAACACTCGGCATAGCCTAGCTACACCCGAAAGGCCCTCCTCAGGGCCAACACTCTATCCCAAGAGTTATTGTTATACCCTATATGAACCCCTCACTTGAACCCTAATATTGTTACCTATATATGAACCCCTCACTTGAACCCTATTCTTATACCCTCACTTGAACCCTATATTGTTTTACCCTATATGAACTCCTCACTTTCGTATTGAAATAAACCACGGCAATCCAACTTATAAAATCCATTCAACGGGGTCCTTTTTAGCGTACCTCACCCCAAACAAAATATCCATTTCATCTACCTTGATAAGGGGTACTAAGCTGTCTGTGTGTGTGTGGGGGGGGGGGGGGGGGGTTATTAAGAAGTTTATTAGTGTATAGAGGGCAGTTCTATGTCCTTTACCAACCTATTTACCTCCCAGCCCAACCCTTAAATACCTCTCCAGTGTGAATGTCCATACATTTACAGGTATATGGAACGCTGTGTAAAAGACCAATCCAATCCTTGCATTAGCGTTTGAAATATCGGGCGTAGGTGAAAGCAATTCAATACATATCTCTTCGATCTCAACCGATCGATACGTTATGCTTTTTATTCCTGGTCCAAAGCATGCCCCATTTTTATGATCATTAAATCATCCAAAATGACAATCGACGTTTATTTTCGACTTTCATCAAAGAGTATGTACATGATATAATCTTTGTCGATTCGCTAGAAATTATAGTTTAGTGTCAGTCAAAATTTGAGATTGTGGACAGTCTATTGTCACAGTATTGATCATTCATAAAAAGAACTACTCGATAAAGCAGGAACCATATCTAGCTATCTACGTTGTTAACAGTAATCGAATCATATGATATATTGACGTTTATATATTTTTGAAATGGCGGCAACGCATGAAAACAACCTCAATGTTTATATGCGTATTTTGATTATTTGATGTAAATGTATTTTGGCCTTAAATATGAGTTAAAAAATATCGGGACTAAAGAAAGAACTGGAGCTAAGAGAATGTCAGATGTACATATTATTAGAATAGAATTAGTGGCGAATCTGTTGTTCCAAGCAGTGAATGGGGGTCCTCCTCCTTTTCAGCCATTCTGACCAAAGAGTTTAGTGAATTCGTCAAACTTATAGAGATCTTCACTTGTGACCGTCTTTTGATGTTGTTTGAGGGACAGGAGAAAGTCGCCGAGACGTAGCTCTCTGGGCACAACCTGTGGAAATAGATAAATTTAAATAAAAAACCCCAAACAGAATTCAATAATGAATAGAAATATCTATAAATGAACAAATTTAGTTAAAAAAGTGAGTTCTTTTGTAGTCTTCCTAGTATTTTCATATATTGATGATACCTGTTCGGCAGGGAGGTCTGCCATATTGGATTTAAAAGCACCCGAATCACTAGGTTCGCAGGGGGCCAGCTTTTGATCTACAAGAAAATCAAATTCATTGAGTATTTCTCTTCAAAATGTGTTCTTCCAATCCGAGTAGTAGTTTTCACTTAAATAGTTCTGTTCCAGAGCGTTGTGATGTATAATTAGGCATATATCGTTGCAGATAAGGTATTCGATTAAAAATCACAAGCTACGTTTTTATTTAACACGAAGCATTTGATTTAATCTTGGAGTAATCAATAAAAGGAGTAGACATACATAGCTTTTAGAGTTACACTCCCAATTAAATAATGTTTGAGCTCTCTATGGATACACATTTTATTGAGAATTTTAGTCATCGAAGCTTAGTTTAGTTAGCGCCAGTCTAACTCTAGTATGGGAGACGGCCGTACTAGATCATTGAGTAGAGGCAGGTTCGACTGACTAAGCTTAGTTGGCATGTACTGCTTGTAAAAATTATATATAAAAAATAATCTGAATCTAAGAGGGTACAATTAGAACTGAGTCTAGTGTTTGTATCACGAGGTCAGCTTTATAACTCAATATAACATATTTGGAGTCAATGGTTTCATACCATTCCAATTTAATTAAGCACCAGTGGAAGAACAGTTGTATGTAGCTATAGTCCTGGTAGACACAAGTGTTAAAACATTCTATTCTCGGTATGACTTATATTGGTATAGTCAGACAGCACTGTATGTAACACGTACACGTTATTACCAAGCTTTTTACCTCCACACTGATCCCACTGAATAGGGATTTCCCCATCACTTGAAGTTATGAGTTGACCGAGAAAAAGACAAAGAATTATTATTAACCTGGGGAATAGCGCCAATGGGACGCTTTCTGCAGTTCCCGGATAGGTTCAAACAGTGCACCAAGAACCATATTTGCCAAATCACTACCGGAATATCCAGAAGTCGATTCAACAAGCTGCTCCCATTCTTCCTCTGACAGAATCACCTCCGAATCTCTCATATGGATTTCCATCAGACCCCTGCGGGCAGTCCTGGCAACAAGAAATAATGAAGCTTTACTAGTACTGATCTGATCAACACCGACCGAAACAATTACTAAGTGTCATACTCATTTGATAAAAGCAAATATGTATAAAGTCTGCACTCGATTCTCATCTCAATTAATGGACTCATTAAAGAATAACACATTTTTAAAAACAAATATCGAATTCTCCAAAACAAAGGGATTTCGCAGGGATTAAGAAAGGGTTTTTGATAGCGCACAGCAGATTTTAATTATTTTGAAGAATAAAGTAAAACCGCTATCAATAGGAAGCCTTGTATTCTATACAATAGTAAAACTTAGCGCGAATCTTTGAAGGCGGCACTTCAAAGGAACACCTCATTACATAGCCTACGGTCTTGGTAACACCAGTCACTTAAACCAATAGTGAGACGATTTTTTTAATAGCAGCGCGAAACTTTGAAGGCAGAATCTCAAAGAACATCTTGCCGCAACATTCTTTTGGGACTTGTGAAATCTTTTTACAAGTATTTTTAACTTGCGAAAAATGTTAATTGCATTACTTGTTTAGGGCCTCTATTAAAACCCCTGAAATTTTAAAAGTCCACCTGCGCTTATAATTATTTGAGGTTTTCGATCCATTTATCAACGTAGACAGAACCCCAATTGAGGGTTTCTAATTATTAGAGTCGGGCTTCAAGTAGAAGTTGTACGGTAGTCAAATTATTCGACCCTTACTTGTCAGGCAATGGAATATATATGCGCTTCTGGAAGCGACGCAAAAAGCCAGGGTCAAGCTCCCAGGGGCAGTTGGTTGCGGCCAGCAGAAAGACCTGGTTGGTGGACACTGTGGTCATTGCTCCCTCCATCTGGTGGAGAAGTTCGGTTTTAATGCGCCGGGAATGCTCCTCTTCCCCTGAACTTCGACGTCGACAAATACTGTCGATTTCATCGATGAAAACAACCTTTTTGAAAAGTATGAAACAAAATTTTCATGATACAACTTTCATATGATGTATAACAGTTTGTTTCAATGTTAAAATTTCGTTCGTAAAGTAATTATGGACTTTCAACAAACGGCTTGTGAACATGTTTTTGACGCGCTTACTTACACTCGTGCCTTCTTTACGTGTTGCGTTTTGGAACAATTCCTTGATCAATCTGGAAATCATTAAACAATGTCTGCAAGGTTCTATACCGGTCTTAATGATGGTTATAATGCATTAACTATGTATGCCATGTTCGTGTTTTGTATACTACTGTAATACTATACATGTATTACTGTAATTTTGAATTAAATATTCTAATCGGGTTTACACGTACATATATCCAGAACTATACAGTGTATGTATAGCTCTGATATATCTGAAGAATATGTAAGTTATTTAAAAAGATCAGGGAGGGGTTAAGTCGAGCGTGGAAAAATAATAGATGATGGTCTCACTCACTTTTCACTTTCTCCCACCCAACTAGACAACAAGTCTGAGCTAGAGACACAAAAGAAAGACGACTTTATTTCCGCAGCAACGGCTTGCGCCAAACGCGACTTTCCCGTTCCTGGGGGTCCATATAACAAAATTCTCCTCCATGGCTTTCTCCCTCCTACACGAATTAAACATTCGTCATTAATCTGAGAAGAATGTGATATGATATCCAATCCTACACTCTGTCCAGCCTCTGAAGAACCGAAACCCCAATGCTAGCCTATACCGGTACTCTTTGAAGTCTCGGTTCTACAGAGGCAGGACAGAGTGTAAACCTGTATAAAGTAACCAAGTGTAATCAGATTGATATAGCGGAACCACTTTACTTATTTCCCAATGTCAAAGGTTGGTTTGGGTTGGTGCAGAATCCACAGGAGCACTACAAGCGAGAGGAGAACAGCAAACGGCAAATCTAGTTCAATCAATCAAAAGGAAAAAACCCGGCAAAGCGGGAATATACCGGTGAATAGGTGTGGGTATTCTATGGGCATGATGATAGCCTCCTTCAAAGCTTGTTTAGCTTGCTCTAGGCCAGCGACGTCATTGAAGGTTAAGCTTCCTTGGGTCACTTTCGTGTCTTGGATAGCCATGTGCCGAGAGCGCTGCTCTCCATTCTTTGTCAGCTCTATGGCAAAAAGTATGATTTAATCAATAATCAAATTTGAGGAATTGACACTTAATTACTTCGTAAGTATTCTTTTTAATTAAGTCAAAACCTAATATAAGTGGAATTGACGCGAAAAATAGTGTGTAAATATAGTGTGCACCACCTGAATCTAAGGATGATGATGTTGATTTCTCCGTCTCCTCCCTTTTGTTGTTGTGTTCGATTTGATCCCCGTCCGGTCCAACCGGCCCAGCTAATTTACCATTGTCGTTACAGTCAAGCTGTTTTATCTTGGATGTCAATGTCGTTCCATGGTAGTTGATCATTCCTAACAATTCATCGAGTGCCTCCTATATAATTAAGTTTCAATTATTATCAAATTTACAGCAGACCGTTTATACCAATTTGTTTGGTTCGGACACCTTATTTTTGATAGAAAATGTTTTTTTATATTCAAGTTTTTCTTCGCATTTTTTCAATTTTTTCTTAAATATTGTACTATCATTGTAAAATATTGTTGAAATATTATTTTGTATTTAAGTTTTTTCTTTAAAAGGCATTCTCTTCATTTAAAACAAAACTGAACCAAAAGACTCACCACTCGGCGTGGGTCATGTTCAAGTCGAGAGAGCTTCTTTATTATCTGGGCGGATTTTTCACAGCTAGACAAAATCAGTGTAATGTCCACATTGAATGTCTTCTGGCATTCAACGGCTGCAATGGATAACCTGTTAAAAAATACCGTGTAACATACACCTTAATAATGATTGGGGGAAAAATAGGGTTCTATTCGCCTAAATGAAGTGTCAAACTCATTATGAAAAAATGTATACAGTAATTGTGACAAAATCAAGCCAGGTAGATATTATAGTAAGAATACAATAGTGTAAAGAACAAGGTATACATAACCCCAGAACCTAAGGTCTCTTTGCTTTTGGGCTTACGATCGAGGCACGTATACGGTAGTCTACGGTGTACTTCACTCTATGGTTTTCTTACTTTTATTCCATGATTTCATTAACGAAACCCGACATTTTACCTAGCGGTAAATCAGCTCATTTGTACGCCATGGGCCGTGGCTGTGGCGTATAATATGTCACATATATATACGCCACGCTCATTGTCATGTCAGACATCTAGTGAGTATAGGTGGTGTGGGGAAGGAAGTGCCCTCCCCACCACTGAGGAGCACCTCAGCTGTTCTATTGATAAACACTTATATCCAAGAGAACAGACAAGAGAGTTGACTCATTTCTTCCCCAGGAGTATCAACATATTCTTCTATATAATCTGTGTATTACATATCCAAATAAATAATGGCGTGTTTCCTCTCAGCAATAGATGGTGAAAAGTCAAAGCGTGAGTCAATGAAGAAGGGTATGTGTCAGTTGCAAAAAGAAAGGTGCAATATTTAAAGAATCTATCACCCATGTTAGTTTTCCTGCACGAAGTTGGGTGTCAGTTGCAAAGAGAAAGGTGCAATACTCAAAGATTGATTGGTCAGCAAGTGCCTTGTCCTCCCCCCAAAGGAAATGATAATGAACTACGGTGCCATTAGCCTTAATGATATCGAAATTTAAAGATTCTCAGCTTGTGCAGAGCTACATATACTATATTTACAGTATCGTACCGGTATTTATTATACGCGCATTCCATATGAGAGGTGCAATAAGTGGGGTGCTATAAAAATATTCATATAGTATGCGTACTATAAAAATGTAGTTGTCTAAAGATAGCTCTGATGTTACCTCCGCACTTCCGCCGTTTTGGCGGAGAGCCTTGGCTCTCCACGAAGCATATAAACAAATTTATGCCACAGGCATCTAGACAGAGTTGGCGGTGCTTGGACTATCTCTGATACGGTACTCGTTTCATACTTTTTCAGTGATATCTGATGATATTCGATCCAGTTTTACGCCCATATAATAAATATAGAATGGAACTCGCTGGCAATAATTGAACATTTATTGGACTTGATTCGTCCACATAAGCACTCTGCCTATGGCATCGTGCTTATGCAGACGAATCTCGTCCAATAAATTTTCGATTATTGCCAGCTCGTTCCATTCTCTCTATGTACCGGTATATAATATTATTATATTGTTTGTAAAGCTCTGGCTTATGCAAATGCTATGGAATTAGTAGTTGAAATTCATTGTCTTACACTATTACCGTACATTAGAACGTAAGAACATGATGCTCTTATAAAATAACTAAGGGAACCGTATTAACATCACGTTAATAAAACCATTTAACTGGGTCCAGTAGAGAAGCTAAAAGCTAGAACATAGTACGCAGGTAGGTAACAACAGCAAGCATAAAACCGCAAGTTAAAATCAGTTTAAAACAATGTAACGACCAAACTTACTTGGAGACCGCTTCTAAAGAAAAGGAAGTCTAATTTGAATTTAAAAATGCCACTCATGCAGAAAATTAGTACTGTATATCTTCTTACTTAGCCTTAGGCCTGAATATCTTTGAACTGAGATAATTTGTTGCATCACAGAAAATTGCGAGCGGAAATCCAATCAAAATAAAAAGAGAATTAGGCCTAGGTATCTATACTACTTACTGCCTGGGCCCTACTATAGTATAGAGACACTATACATTCTATACGGTGCGGCATGTGCCCCCATAATTGGTCAAAACTAAGGTAAATGACATGAGTCCAGAACGAACGGTAGTTTAAGTAATAGTGTATAGAAGCTAGGATACCATTAGGCCTACCTTCATAAAGTCGCATACATTCACTGATTGTCGAGGCCATATCTAAAATCATGTAGGACACATAAATGTGTCACCCCCGTTCAGTTAAGTCGTTAGCAGACAGTGTAAATCACGTCGCCCTCACTTCTTCCAGTGGTCCGCCGTATTTTCCCCACAACTTATTTGAGTAAAGATGGAGTCATGTCTACAAGATATATTTGCAGTCAACTTCGAATGATTTCGGGGCGAAACCGTGTCATTTTCGTCTTTCTGCTGTCTTGATTTCGGTAGCAATCATCGCCACCGGAAAATAGAAGTTCAGAAAGGGAGGTCGTAAAGGAGCTTCCGCCGATCGCCGGAAGTTACCGTTGACGTTGCATGTGCACTTGCTTGTTGAGCTCAATTGTGAGAATTTGGTCAAAGTTATTGCAATTGAATACTATGGACCCCATTTTCGATGGCTTTCTCGATTTGACCATATAAACCCATACTTATGAGATTACGCAAGTACGGTACCATATCATGCGCATTCCGGTGCCGGCCGTCAGTGACGCACTGTCAGAGGGGTGACTGGTGAAGTCGGACCACCCTGATGTCGGACCGGGTGGGCTAGTGAAGTCGGACCATGGGGTTAGTGGACTCGGACCACGGGGTTAGTGGACTCGGACCACCGGGTTGGTAGACTCGGACCGGTCGGGTTAGTGGAGTAGTGGGGTATAACTACTGCCTATACTGACCTAGGACCACACATTTAAGGTTAGGTTTAGGGTTATAGTTAGCATCAGTAGTGACAGTACTTATTTCACTTCACAAAACACATGACAATACAGTGCGTAATGGTTACAATGCTCTTTGAGTTGAGCAAGCATGGTCCGAGTTTAGCATGGTCCGAGTTTACCTCGGTCCGAGTCCACTAACCCCCTGGTCCGACCTTACCCGGGTCGAGTATACGGCGGTCCGAGTATACGACGGTCCGAGATCAGAGTGGCCCGACGTCTCTAGGAATCGTCAGAGGGAACGTCATGATGTAAACAAAGCTGTAGGCCTACCGTGCCGTACTCTCACGGGATGTGCATGTGTATTGGATCTGGGCAAAGCCTGTGTGATGCAGTTTCTTAAAAACCAGGCTATGCCCCAAGGCCCTTGGGCATGCCATATCCTGGTTTAAATCAAATATCAGGATGGTAAAAAAACCGGTCGCTTTCGCCGTCGTCATCGACCACTTTGACTATACTACTAGTACTGAGTACCGTACTAGTCTCAAGCGGTGTTTCAATCTATTTTTGCGTGCTCGTCGCAGGGTCCATTTCCCATTGCTAGGCATTGGTGGCCAGTTGGTTTCAGTTTACGAATATGTATTCACTGGGCTATGCCTATGCAATTTGATTTTTTCTCCCGTCAACGCAAATATACACACTGGACCCGAATTCTAGAGACCCTAGGGCCCTTTATGGGTCTCAAAAAAGGTCTCTTTATTTTATTTCTAGAATTCGGGCCCTGGTTCATCTTGTGTACGAAGAGGCTTAAACATGTTGAATTGATCTTCCACCACAAAACAAACCCACCTCTCTTCGACACTTGACTTTCCCAAGTTTAAGTTTGGCTGCTTCTTTACGTTAGACGTGCGTGCATCTCTTAGTATATTTGTGAAATCGAAGAAGTAGAATTATTCGATTCAAGAATTTGTGAAAGCCTACTATATGGTGGTTGAGTCACATCATTTAGGATTATTGAATATCTTTCCGAGCTTCCAATCGAACGAACATTGATAAGTTCCATGTGAATCTTTCTGAATATTTGTCAGGTGTTTCATGAGAGGGCGCTAACATAAGGATATGTGGGATGCTCTTGAGAACCTCGGATCCTTATCCTTATTTTACTACTAAATCCAATAGGGCAATTCGAAAAATTTTGCATATTTTGCTAGTAATACAACGGAGCATGTGATAAGTAGGCTATAGGTTAAAAATACAATGTTAAAATCAGTCTACAGTTAACGATACTTTCATACCAAAGGCCGCTGTTTGAACTGATAAGACTGTTATATATTTATAAAATGTAGTTTATTTACTTCTGTAAAGCCAAAGATAATTTCGGAGACAAAGTGGAACACATAAGTGCAGCACATAACCATGCATGGGAAGCATAGCAAAGGGCTAAGAAACGTTTAGTCCGCCCATCGTGGACTAGGACACATAATGATTTGTCATTTTACATTTATGGATATGATATATAGTATCTTCTGGGTTATTTCGGTAAATAAACCGTTCAGCCAAAATATACTTCCACTGAAATTAAATTAAAATGAATAACATACTGTACATGACTGAGTCAAGCATGAATTCATCCCCCCAAATTCATAACAGATATACAAATATGCAATAAATAGGCATTATCATAAGTATTCTGTAGGCATTTATTCTTGACAGATTGACAGAGAATCGATATTATATAAATAAAAGCAATTTTATTCCGTGTATACACGACTTTCTTAAAACTTTTTTAATTGATACCCTTGAATGAAGGTTCATAAACAAAACGGTAAAATACCGAAAAACAACCATCATTGGTACAAGAGATGACTTAGGTTATGCTACTGTTATGTTTGTATGTCAGTAAAGATGAACTGAAAAGATTATTTTCAATAGCAAATGATGAATCCCCGAAAAAAAACTTGTCTAATTCCCGTGTGAAAGAAACTCTGCCGTATGTACCAAAGCTGCCTTGTAAATAAAATATTTATGGGATTTCTAAGAAAGAATGCAACCAGACCGTTTTTCATGTCCAATATTCTCCGTAAACGTTCTAGAAGTGCATGGCCTTCGACTTCACACGAGGAAATTCAGCAACAAATTTCGTAGGTCGGGTCAAGTATTCACAAATATGGTATAAGAAAGTGGAGAAATTGCAGGAGTTAACTCGACAGGAATTCTGTGGTTGTGTGCAAATTGCAGATATAACAGTATTGGATTATAAACATTAAAGGGTGTAATACACCCTCAATTGACAAATTAAAGAATATCATATATTATGTACAATATCATTTTCAGCGAAATCTCGCAGAACTCCTATGAATACGGTAGGTCTGACAACATTGGATGGAGAGATGAATTTATGTGTGAATGAAGTGGAACTATGAATATCTGTCACGAATGAAATACAATAACCATGTCAAAAACATAGGATACTTCAGTTCCTCTTATCGATCATATTTAAAATGCAATGAGATAATGTTCACGAAATAATACATGATGACTCACTCTAGGAGCTATGGGCTGAAATAGCAATATAAATTCTCTCGCCTTTAAGATTAAAGGACCAACGCGAACAATCTAACATTATCTAAGAATATATATAGTCATCACACCTCAAATACTATTAACGAATCTTCTTTACAAATAGCATTCTAATATACGATTCTGCATTCATGTTCAATCTGTGCGGGCCATCGCATGAACAAAGAAGGGATATTTCATTTCCCAATTACATGTCACCAGACCATTCGCACAACATCGCCACGTGCTTCAAGGTGCTTCACATACAAAACATCCCGCAGCAATAAATAAAATTTGTACACATATTTTTAACAAGGAATTGTTAGACCGAATTCGCATTAAACGAAGGGGGAAACAATTGATAAATATGGCCAGAATTGTATCCCTTGATGATCCGATTTGCACACAGTAGAAAGTGAAATGTTTCGTAGGCGAATCACGTTGATTTATGCAGAGTTGACATAGGTACATTAAACCATAACATTGCAAACTCCAGTCCATACTAAGTTCCTCATCTAGACGCACCGTATAAACGTAAATGAGATTGAACACTCCTCGATATAGGGTCCAGTCCGCATGTCGTGTCTTTCTACACAAAGAGATTGTCGTAGTACTTAGGATTAGCTTTGTGACGTCGCTTGGCGCTCACCATCTTCGTTGGAGCATCGTAGAATATGTCATGCTGTCTTTCAGTTGCAGTGGACTGAAAGGAGGAGGACAGAATGAAAACCACATCGTAACAGCATAGTATGTAAAGTAATATTTATGCTATCCACACTTCGGAATTCCTACGGGTGAAACACTGGAAATTATCGGGGGATTTGTGCTAAATGTATTCTTGCATTGGTTCACGCATTTTTTTTTTTAAATATCAAAAATCAATAAATACCGTAATTTAGTTGAAAAGGGGGTTAGAGGTTTTCTGCAACGTTTTCAGTATTAAAAGTTTGACGGGGAATGTTGAAGAAAATACTTTTTCAGAATATGTCATCAGATCTCTAACACGAAAAAGGTAAATCAACTCACCATTTTGCTGGAAACTTGGGGTGGGATTTCTTCCCCTTCGGCCCAAACTTCATCGCGATCAAACATCTTTTCTGAACCATTTTCAAATTCGACCTGAGATAAAGTAAAGGCAGCGTAAGCACAAAACCTTCATAAATGGCGAGATGTCTGAACAGTGTGAACAGTGTCTGTGTGCAACATAGTGAATTGGAAGGCCATAGACCGCTGGCAGTTTTGAATGTGAGAATTTTGCATAGACCAAATTTTGCATCAGACACGACATAAACACTCTTTAGTAGTCTTCAACATTTAGCACGACTTGATATTTTTTCAGATACTCTATTACTACAAGTAACCGATACAGGTTAGCTGACAGGGATCGGGAGTATTGCATCGAGTTGTGACCGAATAACGAGTGCGATTTTCCCAGTGGATGAGAGGCACGAGTCAGCAAACTGATACTAGTATTATATATCATGCTCTTAATAATCTACATAGGACCATTCTATAGGCATTGTCGAGTTTTTACTGAATCTTACCAATGTCACCACTGTGATAAAACTAAGACTTATCACACTAGTGTGATACAACATAAGAATTTTCTCATATGTCGCAACTCATCCTGAGATCAAACAAAGCTCAGTGTCAAGTGAAGAGCACTTACCGCTAAACGCATCGTCCTATTGGTGCCTTTAAAAACACCATTATACAGGGCACCATCGGTCCAGGAAACCATGATTCTGCTTCCAACTCTGGGAGGACCATCCCTTTCACAGTTGTGGGACTGTAATAAAGAAATCGACCCATTCAATGCAATTTCCCTAAATGTCTCGTTCGTATTCATTTCATGGAGCCTCAAGCAAGTTTCAGAGATTTTTTAAACCCAATCAGTATGTGTGGTTAACAGTTTGTGCAACCTCACATGCTAGTAAATGTAAAGACGAAGGAGAGATGTAAATACCCATACCTGGATGTCTCCGGGGAAAAGGTTGGTAGAAAACGTGCCATCTTCGAAGTCCACCTCATAGTAAGTTTGGTCGAATGTATCGACGACATTGGCCCAATAGTAGCGACAATTGCTGTGTTTGGCCAAGACCTTTCCACCGACTTCTACTTTAGGAAGTGATTTGTGTTTGAGCTAGAAATAATAATAAAAAACGTTAAAGACATTCCATGGAATACCAAATCATTTGAATCGTGTGTTACAGTCGCATTCAATGTCTATGTTTATTTTATTGACGCATTATTACAATACACATTGCTTTCCACAAAGGTGTCTTTTGGTAATATTGCTGCAAGGCAATGCAATCAGAAATTTTTTCTTCTGAACCTCAAAAACATACATTTACATTTCTCTCAAAAGAAATTGTTATTTAACTGATACAACGTTTAGTTCTGTTCCACGCTCCCAGACCTGATTTCAAGTGTCTGTCCGAGACAAGAATACCCCTATTTATAGAGTGTGCGAATGATAGTTGTTTAAGGCCGCAACAGACTGATGAGATGAGATCTATAGAACAAAAAAATTGCGTTTACCTTTTTACTGCCGGATGAAGTAGTGTGCTTGTAGCATGTGACTTGGACAAGTTGAGGCCAGTCACAAGACCTGAATGGCAGTTGGTTTATTTGCGCGCAGGTTGTATGGAAGGCAGTGGCGCACCGTCCCGATGAACACTGAACGCATGCACCATCATTCTCAACGTCTTTCACCCACGTGCAACAGTACACGCAAGTCTGGAATGAAACAGAGGAATGTTAATAAGGAAATTTCCTCAAGGCTCTAGACACATTGTCACTTAATTCTAGATGGAATCAAATATAAACATGGATACCAACATAGAGCAGTAATTAAAGTGACACTTGCCGCTGAGCTCCTGATTTTTTTGACATATGCTTGAATTTTAACAATGTTCTGGATCATTATGCCATTAACCAATACCTGGGAGCATTAATGTATGAAATACAAGTATTTGGAATATATAAGAGTTTAAAACTTCAAATTTCGTGGGGTGCCTCCATCACACTATAGTCTCTCAGACATGGCAGTTGGAAGAGGTCTTGCCGCCTGTATGCATCTTATCTTAATGAGTTAAGTGATACCAGCTGGATGGGACAGGGTATATATGTCACTATGTACCTCCTACCTCGCTCTTAGTTCACATCCCTTTACCATACACTGGGGCAGCACCTTATGGTCTAGTTACTGCTCTCTCAGATTTGAATTCCCCAATGGAACCTCTGCCATATTTTTCATTAACAAATATCAATTAATCTAAGGAATATATAGCATTGGTATTCTACACAAATGTTCTTACTTATGCATGTCATCGAAAACTACAAACATATTTCTAAATGACATATACTCAAATAGTGACCTTAGCCACTTTAAGCCCTGACAAGGCAAGAGTTACCAGTTACTCACTGAACTACTTTTTTAAAGATTCTGAGTACTTCTTACAACACAGCACAACAAGATTACATTCTATAAATTGGAACAGCTTTCTAGTCTAAAGCGCTGCCTGGGTCGGCTCAATGGTATGAGCATGTAGTGGGCTCGCACCCTGGCGTGTTTGCAAGTTTCTGCCCCCTTCCCCATGCATTAGTGGAAGGACAGTTGAGTGCGGTGAATTTGCCTCCGCAAAACAAAAACATTGTCATGTCCAATAAAAAAGATATTCCTTATTATATATGCCAACCACAAATGATTAGCGTTGCGAGGACCAGATACAAAGAACGCTGTATCAATCTACCCTTAGAAGAAACCTCGTGATGAAATACATTTATTTGCGAAGGGCGTACTACAAAATTAAACTTACCAATCGGCGTCGGGCATGTGGGATATCGGAGACGTTGATGGGTTCCCTTCGAAGTGGGTCTTCAAACATGACCTCAGCGATTGTGAGTGCACATACAATATGAGCCCACTTGCCATCCGTAGTAGGCTTGAGCGCCCCACCCCGTAGACTGCACAGACAGCATTCCTGCAGTGAAAAGGGAATACATTTATTGATCAATTATTTATCGCATGACACAGACTCCACTTGTGAAACTTACGTCAGTTCTTCCAGTGTGAGCCACTGGGGAAATGCTTGTGACGTTTCATTATCATGAGAAGGACTGAGCATTATGTACAGCGGGATGTCAAAACATCCTCTCCGAGTGAGACTACATTCAGAAATGCGTGACGCAGTTAGTCCATGATCTAACTCCATCAACTCAATGTTTATCCCTGTTTTATTAGCGGGAATTCTATTTAGGGGAGATTTTTTTATGGTACTTACCGCCGTAAGATGGGACTGTACACACCGAGAACATCTCCACTCGGAGCCTTTTTTATAAGAAGAGACGCCGTAGCAACCTAGGCAAGAAAAGGGCAAACATAAAAATAGATATTCGTTCATATGAAATGATGACCAAATCCTTTAAGTGTTACACTAGGGACATTGGTGTATAGCCAGGGAAGTTGTGGTATTTCGGCTCTCATGGCTGGCCTTCTACTTAATTCTGGTGTAGTATACTGCCATCTATTCTGTTATGTTTTAGCAGGTTGTTTAATTCAGCTCCCATAGCTAGTCTTCCACTACGTCCTGGATAGTATACTACAATCTATTGCTGATGAAACACGCTAACTGGTACTATATCCTGCTCTTTTCTAGGACACTCACATGCCTCTGGGTCCAAAGCCAACACCTGAGACTACAGTGTCCCACATTAGACCACGGTGCCACAACTCTCCAAGTATACCATTTGTATAATGGTTAAAAGCTCGCAGTACTTACTTGCATGAACACAAAGCTTGCAGGAGACACAGTTAAGGAGTGCGCTGCGACCATCTTTTTCAACGAGGGTTTCCAGACTAATCAAGGCAGACCTGCCCTGGGAGGACTGGGCGAACAACAGATCGGTGACGGCAGGTTTGGACTTCAAAGGAATGCCGTTCTTCTGCTTCTTCTTTCCCCGGTTGGATTCCTGTAAATTCGGGTTCTGAAAAACATCTCTCTCTTTTAAAGAAAATTGACACAGTCGTTTCTTTTAAGACACACTTATTCAAAATTAAATTATTGCTACTCTCTTAGAATACGGTTAAACACTAGACACAAATACGTGTAGGAGGATGAATTTCGGGCAGGAGGTTCATACATGATTTGACTAATTGTACAAAATAGTCACAATGAACGCATTACATGAAAAGAGAATCTCATTCCAACTCACCTCAACAGTGAAAAGAGAGCAAACAGCACAGTATGGAGCTTGTCGTGCGCGTGCCTCGTTGAAATCACGTTCAGCATGGTAGTCATGCGGCTGCACAGACCACAGGGCATACAGCGGCCGTGCCCATTCAGGCAGCTCGTCGGGCTTAAGGTGATCATCAACCACATCTGCAATCATTAGCAACCACAATAAAAGTCAATGGTCATACCACCTGGTCATGCCTCTTAATAAGCCTTTATATTCTTGTTGGCCAAAACAATTGAAGTTTGAAGAACGGGGAACCATTATTTACTTTCTAAAAGGCCATCAGTTCGACTGACTCCCCCATCTGTTTGAGTAGATTTCATGTAGATTAGATTAGATTAAATATAAAAAATAGCCGGCACAGCGCAGAGCTCTTGACAAAGCATTGATGGCCTTTATCTATTTTTAATTAAGTAATGTCTTAATAACAAACCTGGCTCATCCTCTTCCTTGGACTTTTTCTTTTTGTTACTCTTCTTGTCCCTTTTCTTGCTATCGTCTGTTTTCATCATATCATTCACAGCCGTATTAAAGACTGGCGGGTTTTCCTTTGAGGAACCTGAATATTGCAATACAGATTAAACTTTACAATACAACCCATTCTCAATTTATACACAGAAATATCTATCACTAGATACTCTCGAAGGAAATGCAAAACCTTTTTTCAGGACTTTTGTTTAACAAGGTATTAAGTATCTTTATCAATGTTGAATACAAATTGGGAATTTATTTTCTTTAAGCATGACAAGATGGCTATATCCGATTAGAAAACTAGGTACAGCAAGCAGAAATAATACTTCGGCCATATTTGAACACATTAACAGTACAAGAGAATACTAACCAGCGTCATCAGGTTTCTGAACAGGTTTACTCTTTTTTGGTTTCTTAGTTTTCTTTATGAGATCATGATGATCGGCAGTAAGCAGCATATTAAACACGTCTATAAGTATATAAATTCATTCATGGTTAAAAAAAACCCAGTGCAATCTTTACATACAGTGAAAATCACCTCATTTAGCTAGTTGGTCAATATAGAATTGGTCAAAAAGAAATTAGCTGCTCTACAGTCTTTCGTGAAAATCGATATACTTGACACGGGTTCATAAATATCACATTCATCTACTTACATGAAATACCTTTAATTCAAATATTTTCTTGTCGTTCCATAATAATGGAATTTTATGAATCCTGGTCGGATTCTTTGGCAGGAAAGAATAGCAAATTAAAAGATACATAAGTGTAAAACTTACCTTTGGGAGTAGACTTTTTGTTCTTTTTGCTCAACTTTGGTTTCTTCAGTTTGTCTTCGTTTTCCGCGTCACTGGGTCTCTTCATTTGTCGGAAACAAAAGAGAATATCAGTTACAAACTCCACACAGTAAAATAACAAAAATACAGCAAAGTGGCATATAAACTAAAGGTTAATTGACATGGTATAGGATGTTGCTATAGTGCCTTAAATAGTCAACCGATTTCACAAATTGCCCGATCGCCACGCCAGGAGTGGTGGCCTTGATCCACAGACAGGGAACTTTGTGTAACCTTCTATTTTAGCTTTTTAAGAAGTAGTTCAAATTACCTTTGCTTTCTTTTTAGGTTTCTTAGAGACCTTCTCCAACACTTCAGCTGGCATATCTTGATGACACATATCCATTAGTATATGGCTCGCCTCTTCAATCTGATCAGGGTAACTGGCATTTGGCCCATCTAGGTCAAGTGATGCAGACCGTTCCCTCATAGGTGGCAAGATCCCGTCTTGGTCGAGTGAAAGGTTGAGACCTGGCAAGCTCGATCTGATTGTGAGGAGATCGTGAGCTGCACTCATTTCATCTGCAGAGATTAGACCATCTGTATCGGCACTATCACTGGCTTCAGCTTTACATTCCAGGATCTCTTCTTTTAATGGCATTGGAACAGAGTGTTGCTCCTCGTTAACCAGGACCTGCTGTACAATTCCCATAGACATATTGTAGTAGTTGTCTACTGGTTTCATATCAATATAGGCCATCTCTGAGGAGGATTCATCCTCAGTTTTTACAATTTCTTCCTTCATGACCTCCTCTTTCACAGGCATTTCTTCTATAGAGTGGTCCTCCACCTTTACTACGTCCTGCGCTGCAATTCCCATGGACATACTGTGATAGTTTTCGACTGGTTTCATATCAATATAGGCCATCTCAGAGGGGGATATGTCCTCTGTTTTCACCACTTCTTCCTTCACAACCATTGCAGGTTGAATTGGGCTATAATCAGGGGAGGTGTTTGCATCAAGCCTGTACTCGATAACTTCCTCAGAGCTGTTTTCGCATGAAGAAATCGGGACAACATTCCCAACACTATCCTGGTATTCAACAGCAAGAGGTTCCTCCTCAACAACCATGGAGTCTGGGTTGTATCCAGACTGCACGTTCAGTCTGTACTCAAGGACCTCTTTAGGACTAACTGAGCTAGCATCAGTAGCATTGGTGTTTGACTCTTGCAAGGCGATAGGATTTTCACCCAATAAAAACCTAGGGTTTACATCAACATATTCTCTAGGTTCATCCTTCACAACAACCGTTTCCAATGTTATATTTTGCGATGACAAAGATGTATTTTCTGAAGATGGTGTGACAAGTATTTCCCCCCCACCAATAACATTGTTCGTAAACACAGTACTCTGGTTCCTAAATGGTATTAATGTTGGGCCTGTCTGATTTTTGGCAACAACGAACGTTGGCTGGATCTGAAGACTTTGACCAGGGTTAAGAGCTTGTGGCCCAAGAGCAGGACCTGAACTGAGAATTGTCTGTGGGGTCGGTGGTTTCTGTTGCTGCCTTAATAGAGAGGAAATAGTTTTTGCAGGTTTGGTACTGACAGTACCGTTTGCAGTCACTAGTCCAGAAATCGGCCCCTGGTTAGGACCAGATGTATTGTAAACCAGAGTATAAGGAGCCTTATTGGTTGCCGGTGTTATCCCGGTGGCCACTGGCGTTGTCGCGATTGATGTTTTCTGCACAGTCATAATTGGCGCGGGCATACATTTGCTGGTACCAGTATTGTGAGTACTGCTGGGGACTATAATAGTTTGGCGCTGCTCTTGGGGAGGTTTGATAGAGAACGGGAGCTGGATGGTAGCTAACTGGCCTGTGGGTAGACGTACCAGTGCTGTGGTGGTAGTTGGGGGTTGTTGTGGGAGGACTGGTTGTGGGAGTTGAATTACTGTGGGCGTGCTGGATGCCATGGGCAGCGGCTGCGTGGGCGAAATAGCCACCGCCGGCACTGGCGGGCAACTGGAGGAAACCTCCTCCCTTTTGACTAAAGTTGCTGCTGTCTCCGACAAGACTTGGAGTGACTCCGGGTGGAGACTGGGCCCAGTCACTCCATACGCGTTTTTTGGCAGCTCATTGCCTTCCTGATTTGGGGATTTTTCCCGCGGCATGGTGGTCGTGCTAAGGCCCACAGGTAGCGTACCCGTGTCTTGGAAATGTTTGGTTTTACTGTCACTGTCTCTGACACATAAAGATAAAGGCTGCGTTGAGGCAGCAGTATTGCTGGGTGGTGCTTTCCCTAAAGCTGCCGATGCGTTGGTGGCCAGAAGGGCCTGGTTACCTGCATGCACATATTTTTCGTGAGTGGAAGGATCATGGCGCTGACTGCGAGCTGTTTCATATTGAACTGCACTACTCGTGGCCAAGGTATCTTGGCCTGGCATCTGGGCGGCACAGGTGGATGAGAAGCTGCCTGTGGTTGTCAAAACCTGTGACTGTTGCAGGTCGGGCTGCTGTAAGTGTTTCAACAGACTAATGCCCGGAGGTAGATTGAGGCCCTGCACCACACCCGCCTGATTCCCATGCGTCCTACTCTGCTGGATTCTTTCAAGTGTCTCTCTCACACTGCCTTTCTTCGGCACTCGTATTATACCAGCTTTTTTCAGACTGAGATTGGCAATACGTTTCTTGGCTGCTTTATCAGAAGCCATCTGAGCACCAAGGAGTTGGGCCAACTGTGAGCCATCAAGACCAGAATCCTGGTCTTGGGCGATCATCTGATTAAGTGAAAGTTGTTGTTGTGGTTGCTGCTGCTGCTGCTGTTGCTGCAGGTGCAGCTGTTGCTGCTGCAGTTGTTGTTGTGTAACAACTGCAGGCGAATACTCAAGTTGCGGCATGTGTTGCTGTTTTGGAGGTGCCTGATTTAATCCTGAATATTCCTGGCTTAAATCGGAAGGCGCCTTCAAAATAGGCATACAAACCAAATCATTTCCCTTGCGGATTATCCGCATTTTATTGTCACTCGAGACATGTAATTTGGGTGGCTCGGTCACTGGGGTAGTACTGGTTGTGGCAGTGAGTAGTGAAGTCTGAGGAGACTTGTATCTGGCGAGCATTTTCTGCAGGAGTGCAGCACGGTCTGTTCTCGAAGCCATAGCTAAACTCCCGACGGCAGGTATATCAGGCGATGGCTTGATATCCAGCTTGCTTTCTTCCTTTGGCATTGAGCCCTTTAGCCTGTCAAACAAATTCGTTTCCATCTTTATTTCTCTTTGCTTTTGCATCCCCTCCCCGCCATATTCTCCCGACTGAGGCAGGGAGGGGCAGTCAATTCCTTCAAAAAAAGTACCGCTTGAATCGGTGGTGCTGGCTTGTGGCCCGCCTTTCTGCTGCTGCGACATGCGCCGCATCTTGACTCTTTCCTCAATCGGCATAGAGAAGCCCATCTGCTTGGCATACTCCTCCATGAATGTTTCACTCTTCTTCTTTCGCTTTTCCTCTTCCTCTTTCTCCCTACGTCTTTTCTCTTCTGCTTCGATAACCTGTGACGGTAGTTTAAGATATTCCGATATCTTCAATTTTGTAGGATCTACATCCACCGTTTCCCTCTTAATCTTCAACACAGTGACATCTCCTACTTGATGCTCCTCGCTTTTCCCTTTCCCTTTTCCTTTCTTGAACTTGGGCATTTCACCATCGTCACCCGCAGCACCTTTGCCTTTGCCCTTGCCCTTTTTTGGAGAACCGTCCTTCAGAATTTTCGGTGGTTTCTCGCCAAAATCTTTTGAAGGTGGATGTCGTTTCTTTCCAACTGCTCCTGATGTATTCGCAGCTACTTTCATTTCATCCTCCCTGTGAATGATATGGGGCAAATGACATAATGAATAACCATTCCCATAAGTTAACATAAAGGCAGAAGTACATAGATGCTGTAATATACGCTATTTCCACGCAGACTGAATATTATGGATCCGATAGAGCCCATTTTGGACACACAGGTTCTATGTAAAATAAAGACAGAGATTGTACGAACTATGGTTAATAAATATTAACTTTCATTTCAGTGTGGTTGATATATAATTAGAACTACATTATTCTTCCAATATTTTATACGGAAATGGCACTCACCCGTCCGGCTTGGCGTGTTTTCCCTTTGCCCTGAACTTCATTCCCGGGTACAGCTTGCTTTGGTCATCCTCGGGATGAGGTGCGATATCCTTCCCCTCTTTCCATAACATATATCTTTCAGGCTGGTACTTCTTCACGAAGCAATCCATTGATATCTTGACCATATCCTTTCGACAATTACACTGAAAACAAATGAGTATGTAAGGAATGAATAACCTAACCATTGGACAAGAAGACATTTTGTCAGGTATTGTATCAGATATTGCTAGAAATGAAATGAAGATCGGAATGATAATGACTACAAAGACAGCGAGATTGAAACACTTGAACCATTGAAAAGTAAACAAAGATACACACTAAAAGTTGCCCGACGGAATTACATTATTATGTGACAGCATGGAAATTACCCAGGACCACAAACTTTTCAAAACTCTAAACTGACACAGGTATTCTAGACGTAATTGCAGCAATTTATTTACTGTCAAACTAACATAACCACGCATCTCAACTTCATCACTTTCCTCTATAGATAATAAGAAATACTTGAGTCTACCCCTCACACCTCTCTAGACCTAAAAAGAGTGTGAGCAGGATCTATCCAATAAAGATATAGCCAACATGAACATTTTATCTAACATAACCGTTAACGGAATTGAAACTAATCGCGATCCAAGGAGAGGGAATACACCTCGTCAGGCTCGTGTCGATAGTATACCCGCCTAGATCCCGTGCCTTTCTGTAAATCCCTCTGATCAGATCGTTGGTCAGACGTCCATTACTCGTTGGTATAGAAACCAAGTCCAACGTTAGTAGGAGCAGGGTGCTCAGGAGGCCAGGGAGGGATTTGAGATCTTGGCGTTGGGTAGGAATTAGTGTTAGAAAAACAATTTGATAATTTTTTTTTTTTTATTAAAGTGTGAGTCGTAGGGGATATATGTCCCGTTTGCAATTGGTTTTGAAAACCCACACACAATTCTGGTGCTTTCGGCTGTTTGGCCTCATCAGGTACTTTGGTTACGACAATAAGGGTAATTCTATTAACTTACCAGCACACATCTCTTCCCATATTCAATCCATCGTTTGGTTGCAAAGTTGGTCGATTCAGCACAGTTGAAGCCGTGGTTAAAACCAGCATGGTACCCATAAGGAAACGTAATCATAAATTCACCTGGTTCTTGAGTAATCTGTAATAAAGGAGGAATTCATATCAGACCAACTAATTCTAACGAATTGGTGAGACCGATTCAGGCTCATTAATCATGGTAGTACAGATTATCTGTAGTATTATACTAGTGGGTGTTCCTCCGAGAAGGTATCGCACAGATGGATTTCAATCATACCTCCTAGGTACATGTGTATCTCCATAAATATATCCAAAAGATGAAGGGAGAAATGTTACAGATTGAATGGTTTTCCAAAAAGAGCTTGAAAAAAAGAAAACAGGATCTAGGGCTGGCTTGACAATAAAGTCTCTAACTAACCTTATTGAAGGGAATTGAATACTGTTTCAGCATGCTCGGGGAGATCAGTGTCATTTTATGGCGAAGGAAGGCGGCGCAACTCTGAGAGCTACTAGGGAAGAACCCAGCTGCAAGACGCTCAAGTCTCCGGCCATGTTCAGGGGGGATGGCGTACCACGATTTGGGAGCTCCAAAGTGGACATAGTTGATGCTGTAGAGGTCCATGTCCTCCGTGTGCCAAGCAAAGGTGGTCTTCCACATACCAAAGTACAGGTAGGCCGTGTTGACGCCCTCAATCTTTATACTGTACGCGTCATTTACAGTATCCAGGATTGTACCAAGTTTACTGACGTTCCAAACTGACTGATCGGTGTCAGTAAGGCTGCCCGATATATCAGCTCCGTATATGGGCTGATTGAAGGTTATATTCTTCCAATACTTGCGCTCTAACTCGTCGTAATCATGGTGTCTTGGAGTACGGTACCTTTAAGCATAACAATTCAATCTTAGTGAAGTCTTAAACCTCATTATAATCTTTGTGAATTTATCTTATTTTGGGTTTAGGTGAAGACATTAGAATCAAGACGATAAATAAGAATGGCAAATGTAAGAGGGAACAAGGAAGACAAAAGATCTCCCTCTCTTTTATTATAAACGAAGGGGAACGAGAGGGACATCTTGAACAATGCACTTACTTATCACTGTTGGCAAGTTTTTCAAATTCTTTCACGTGAAGAGGTTTCTTTTGGATGTTGTACTGCTGGAAAAGACCCTGACATCCAGTCACCATCTGAGTGATGGGAGCGGGAATCATGAGATCAATATCGTCATATCCTTGTTTACGGGGAACCCATTCTTTCGGAGGGATGACCTATGAAGTAAAAGGACAATTATGTTAGCGGGATTCAACAAGCAATAGTGATAAATTGTTAAGCCACCTGAAAGCGTACTATTCGCCTTCACCAAATAAATGAAGTTCAAACTTGTTTTAATCAACGCAATACGAAATAGACTCAGATACTGTCATACACCGAATACAAGTTCATCATTTCCCCCCAGCCTAATTTTAAATTATTCAGCAGAATTTACTGAAGGAGTAGAACAGTCTATTGCACATTTTCAGACGCCCTGACCCATAAGTTGGAAAGGGGATATTAGATATAGTCGCCAACGTAGCTCTACATTTCCTTTTTTCACTAGGGGGATTTTACTTCTAGACTTACCTTAGCTAAACCAGCCTTGTGAGCCCCCTGTGACTCAATGTACTCGATGTATTTTTCAAAATCTTGGAACTCTTCTATCGTTGGCCGAAAGGTCATAATCTTGGGGATATTGCTACCCCCACTAGACGACTCCATCTTGCTTTGCTGGACGCCTGTTTGAAAATAACAATAAAAGAGCTATATTGTCTATAATACAGTATTACACTCATACGAGAATAACATACATGGAATTGCAGGTGATCAAGAAGTAACTTAAAATATAAGCATGTATCAGTATCTCTAGACTAAGTGATGGGTTTCTCAAGGTTTGAATGTGCATGACTCTTTAAGTTCTTGACTTACAATTTATATATTCCCAGGGTTTGGGATACTAAAAGTGTGTTAGCCTAACGTTTCAGTTTTACTTAGATATTTATATTTGAGGCAGGTCTATCTGAGAACTTAGGGTAGATCATTTTGAACTACAGCTACTATGGGATTATGGGATTATGTGCCTTTACTGGTAGCCTCGGAGTGGGAGGGGCGGGGCAGGAAACTAAGAAAACGACAAAATACCAAAATACACAAGGTTGCATCAGGGGGATATAGATCAATTCCATTCACATTGTCTAATTCATTTAATTTCAGATATGAATAAAATGCCAAATAGGACTTGATAAAAGATAAAAATGTGGCACTCCCAATGCCAATACGATAATAGCAAATGCCAAATCATGAAATCTAAACAAATTAATAACTGTCATACACTGCAGTATCAGAGAAATAATGACATGATTTATAATTTAATTTCAGTCTGCACTAGCAGGGCTATCATATCTCTGAGATTGTACATTAGGTCATGGTGACCTGATATGTAGTCTGTGTTGTGATACCTAAACTGGGAAATAGTCCAGTGATATGAATACATTATCGCGACCTTGACCTCCATGGTTGTTTCGCTGCTCAGATACCGAATCAGGCGACGCCAAACAACAAAATGTACTAAATCCCTACCACCGATTCATCTTAATACATTTCCAGGTCGGTCAAATAAAGAGTGAAGAGATGCCATGAGAAACGGGTGAGAACTGATGTGGTAATTAAAACTCAGATCATATGATGCAACTGGGGCCTCAGCATAACAAATCCAACCGACCAACCCCGATTGTATGTAGCCTACCTTTCGATTGTCACGGGTCTCGACCCATACCGTACTGACTACTGTGACTTATAGCGAAAACAAGGTGAATTTGCGAGTAGATCAACTCAAGTCCTTGTTCAACAGACAGAATATCATTTTTAAATCTACCAAAACGAATGTCAAGGGAAGATGGAGGGTAATAATTATGTTTGGAAATATAGATGCTAGGATAGAGGAACGTGTGAACACACCTCCCCAAAATGGCGTTGGTCATCACAGAATTGGCTTTGTGTGGTGCTTTCTTCTCTAAAACAGCATCCAGTGCAACTGCCAACCTTTAGGAACATTAAATTGATAGCTGGTCCGTATGAAAACTGGTGATAATTGCACATTATGGTGGACCTATGGGCAGAATTTACAGAAAAAGCACAAGATTCCCCCACAAACTATGTCGAAATTGTGAACGTGTCTTCCCACATTAGCCTTGTCACAGTCTTCCATGCTTGCACGGCGATGATGCACAGCAAGTTTACAAAAGGCATCAGACCCTGAAAGTTGAGGCGATAAGAAGAGCAAATGTAAACTTACTAAATCATGAATGTAGAAGAAATTATCCAAGGATATATAGGTATAATCCGAGAAAATATTTTTGTGGTTGTAAGAACGCACACCGACTCAGAAATCCACCATTGTGGTGTAGTAATACACAAGCTTGATTTCTGCCGGAAGACAAATCATGCCAAGTATTAAATCAATACTAAATTGAGATTTGTAACATTTAGTAGATTGAAAAACTTATATCTAAGGACGAAAGATATATTGATCCTTGATAAAATCAGAGAGTTTGATGGTTGAGGACTTTTCGTTATAGAACTATTTCTTTGAGCCTCAGCCCTTGATTGACAGCATGAAAATAGTGGGGGGCACCTCAAAATGAAGCGTGAGCATTAAACTACTTGCTGGTCTAAACGTTATCATTAGGACATTAAATCACTAATTAGTGATTAGATAAGGAAGACACTCTATGCGACAAGTTTAATATGGCCTACAAAAATTGGCAATTTTTGTTTTAATGATATTAACTTGATTTCTCCCAAGGGAAAAATAATAAAAATAAAAGAAGAATTATACTCTTGCCTTGGCCTTGATCTAGGTTTTTTTTAAAAAGATAAAATCAAAAAAGTTCAAAAGTTATACGGTAGTTTAAACTAAGAGTAAGAAACAAGTGCGCACACATTTAATATCGGGTTTAATATAGATTAAGGAAGTAAAAATCCCGCCTGTAGGCCTACTTGAAACAATCCTTTATCCGGTACCCTGCTAGCTAGTGAAGTACGATACTAATAATTAAATTAGGTCTATCGATTTGCATGGGTAGACAATTGGCCTAATAATTATTTCTGTTGCGTGGTTCAACTGTCTCAATAGGCCTACTATTACATTGACATATTTTTCACCAGTCCCTCGCTTCCTATGGTTCCAATATTATTCGCCACAGTGTAGTAACCGTGGTTAACACGAGAGGGCAGTAGGGTGGGTAGTAGGGTAGGATATGTTTCTTTTACTAAGGCATGCGCTAAGGGAAGGGGAGGGGCTAGAGGGAGGGAAAGGTATCATAGGATAAAGGGTCCACCAATACGGATGCCCGACACTCACCCCCCTGGGTATATATACGAGGAATACTGGGATATACATAAGAACATAGAGATATATACAGAAGAACATATATATACATAGAACGGGAGAGACTTGGGACATTCATATAGACTGGGATATAGAGAGATATGCAGTAGATACCAAGAGGTACTAGACGCACTGTGTGCGCTAGAACCAATATATTATATCACACTGATCTCGGATTGTCATGCAGTAACAACCGTAAGAATACAGGGAAGGAGACTCATAAGATCTCATATGATTCAATGTCTACACTAACATCAACCTAGCATCTATGTACAGGATAAGATACAATATACAAGTAGTGGCGTACTAAAACTCATCGTGTTGTGTTGTTCATACCGGAAACCTACAGCTACTATATATCACCATGACTCTCTATTCAATATCGCCTATCGTCTCCTACAATATCACGTTCTATATTAAACATCATGAGAGGCAATACCCCGAAGTCCGAGTATATTCGAATGCATATGAATACTAGCTAGATATATTCACCCTGGCCCGATGCACCGCCCAATAGCATAAAGATCCGAAGCTACGCGCGCAACACTGGTTGGAGAACCACGGGATTGGAGATAGTGTGCAGAGGGGGGGGTGAGTATTAAGATAAGCTGGATAAATGTCGAAACAGGGGTCCTCAGTGGCGGACTTGGTGAAGGAAATACAGGAGAACAATGCTCGAATTACACAAAGTGCAAAGAACTTTGCTGAAACAACAGAACGAATCGGCAAAGTGGAGAGGGAAAAGGTGTCCATAATCAAAGATGGAATAAAAAATCTTGCTAAATTAATGGAGAAAAGGTTGGCAAGAATGAAGGCGTCCGCAAGACCTAGTGTGGGGGTTCATGTGAATAGGGAGGTAAAGACAGAAAGAGAGAGTACAGAAGATTCATCTCCGGACTCTTCTGTACAGGGACCACCGAGTTACGCTAACTTGAGCGCTGAGAGTACAGCAGTGGGAGGTGCTAGGCCCAAGAGAAACAATCCATTCGCAGCAGATTTTTGTGATGACCCTAGTGTGCCATTAATACCTGAAGTAACGTGGGACGCTGGTAAGCCGCCATATTACACAGAGCCATTAGTGCCACTCCCTTATAATCCAGACTTTGACTACTTAAGCCCGCAAGGGGCCAAAGAGGAGCTGCTCAGGCAAAGCGTGGATATTGTCAGCAAAGAGTTGCAAAGAACTCAAGCCGCTCTTAAAGCAGCGGAGGAAGATACCCTGAGGACAGTCCAGGATATGAGAAATGATTGGGAACGAACGAATAAAAAAATGTTAAAAGATGCCGAAGATAGGCACGAAGCTAGGATTAACGTACTAAAACTAGCATGGGAAGAGGGCGCGCGACGAAGGGTGAAAACTGCGGAAGACGGAAATAGGGATATAATTGTAACGCTGCAGAATGACTGGAAAAATGCACAACAGAAAATGGAAAAAACAGAACAACAGAGAAACGAATATATGACGAATGTAAAAGAAAACCATAACAAGGAATTGGAGGAGCTGAAAAGGGAGCTGGAGGAGGAAAGACGGGCCAGAGCTAGAGCCAATAGGAAGGAAGAAAGCGATCGGGAGGAGTGGGAGAGGGCAGAAATAGCAAGACATGAAATGGAGGAGGTGAGAGAGGCCAGAAATAGAGAGTGGTGTGAGGAAATGGAAAAGGAAAACCAAATAAGGGAAGCAAGGGCAAACTGGCTAGCAGAAGAGATGGATAAGCTGAAAATAGAACATGAGAAGGAGAGTGCCCTATTTAGAGATGCGTCTGTGCGTTACAAACAGGACAGGAAGAACCTTACAGACATGGTCAGAAATCTCACGAACGCTGGAGGGATAGAGCAGCCTAAAAATAGCGCACTGCGGACACCCCAGAGAGCAAACCAGCAAGCAACGAAAATAGGTGTTAGTAGCACAATTTGCTCAGAAGATTCCGGGGATATAACCAAGATGTATAGGCTACCTAATGGGCTCCCAGCGTTTACCCCTGCACAAACAGGAAGATGGTCAGATAAGTCTAACGAAGGGGGAGGAGCGGCAATGAGACACTTCATTAGGGGGCCTGAAAATTTTCGACATTCAACGGCGACCAGAAATGTGTCTGAATTCCTGACAGAGTATGAGGACTATGCAAGTGCCTTGGGCATACCTGAGATGTATTGGCTGCAGGGGCTGGGTGGTAGATTGGAGGGATCAGCTAAAGCATATTACCAACAAGTCGCATCAGTTGCAGCTAGAAAACGGGGTACACTGTCGTACTCAGATATCAAAAGTAAATTCTTGACCAAGTTTCAGGAAATGCCGTATAGTGAGGTGAAGGATGATTATTCCCGGCGACGACAGGAGACAGGTGAGAGTGTGGAGACATATGCAGACGCCATGCTGGTATTGCTGGCAAGGACATCACTGCACGAGGATGAGAAACTGAAGGCTTTTATAGCAGGTTTAAAGGATGGATTAGCGGAGAGAGTCCTGACAGAGGCTCCTCGCACTTGTGAAGAGGCTAGAAGAGCGGCCAGAAAACATGAGTTGTCAGACGAGCAAAATGAAAAAGCACTGAGACTTCACCTAGTGGGTTCTACTCAATCAATGATAGCTTCTCTGGCAATGAAGGGTTATGACGTTACTCCCAGTGATGTCAGATCACACCCCGGTCCTGCTAGAAGCCTACCAGTAGAGGAGAAAGGAGAATGGACTCCTAGAAGAGGTGAGGAAGAGAGAAGCCAGGAAAGAGAATGGACTCCTAGAAGAGGTGAGGGAGAGAGACGCCAGGAGAAAGATAAGAATAAGAGATCAAGCGTTCAGTCACCAAAAACAACTGGGGTGGTGAAAAACGGAGTGTATCGGCAGAATTTTCAGTAGATATGCCGGTTGGAATGTTGCCAGCCATACCGGCAGAGAGGGAGAATCGATCTGAGGAAGATGGAGAGGATGAAAGCGGAAGTTCAGTTTCAATAGATGACAGTGACATAAGTATGAGTCAAGAGAAAGGAACTCAGGAGGTGCAGGAGATGGCCTTTCGAGAAAAGGAGGTGAAAAAAGCAATAAGAAAGAGGTGGAACCAGAAGAGGAGAAGATGGAAATTACAGGAGAAGAAAAAAGAACAGCGTGAAAATAATAGAGCGGAGCAGGAATTGAAACTTCAGAAGAAAAAGGACAATGGGTTGATGTCCTTAAGTAAACATAAAGAGGTGACACAAAACAGTATAATTAATAGTAAGGAGGGCGATGATCGTTCCTCACGCCTGGTGTTACAGGACAGTGACGCGAGGAAAGTGACAGTCCAACTGGAAGACTGCAGAACAATTTGCACAGTTGGCTCAGCAAAAATTAGCTGCCTGGTGGACACGGGAGCTAGTATCAGTTGTATTTCGACGGATACGTTAAACCAAGTAGTGCAGGAAAAAGGGGCGCTGCTCCGCCGTGTACAGACATATTTGGTTATTTACACAGCCGATGGGGGGCGCCACAAGTCGAATGAAAGGGTGTTGTTGTCTATTAACATTGGAAAAGTTCACACTAACGCATGGTTTTATGTTGTGAAGGGTTTATCCCTTCAGTGTATCATAGGTGTCGATTTCTTGAAAGCAAGAAAGGCCAAGATTGACTTCCAAATCCAAGACCCTGACCATTACACCGTTAGAATAACTAAGCCTAAATTAATACCTCCGAAATCAGAATTTACTTGCATGGCAGTGGTTTCGGCGCATCAAAATTTAAATCATGCAGTAGGAGTAGTTGACAATTTGAAAAGATGTGTGCAGGTCCCATTTGCGGTCAAAAGAGCCCTCGTGAGGCCACAGCGGGGGGGAAACAATATACCGGTTACCGTATTTAACGCTGCTAACACGCCAATAAAATTGGGAAAGGGTTCGGTTTTGGCAGCATTTTCAGTGGTCAATGAAGATGATTATGTAAAAGCTGGGGTTCCCGGTCAGTCTGAGCGACCGATCGAGGAGGTAGGTAGCACAAAATGCAGTGAGACTAGGGTTGATTACACCCTGGGCGAGAATCTGTCGGCGGAGCAGAAACTAAGTATGGCAAGTTTGCTACAGCGTTACCGCGCGGTCTTCGCCACAAAAGATTCGCCGATATCGACAACTGACATTTTTGCACATAAAATAGAGTTGAAAGAAGACTATGTGGCCCCTATCCGAAGTCCATACCGTACAAACCCTCATATGACAAGGGTACTGGAAACAATGCTGGAAGAGCAGATGCGTTTGGGCATTATTGAACGAACGAATGGCGAGTCTGAATTTGCTGCGCCATGCTTTCTAGTGGAGAAAGGGAAAGCAGCTGCAAGACAGGACAAAAAATATAGAATTGTCATAGATTACAGAAAAATTAATAAATGTATAAAGAACGAATGTAGGGTCTTCCCTTCAGCTGACGAGACGTTGGAAAACGTCGGGGGACTGGGGGGAAGATTTTTCTCAAAATTGGATTGCCATTCAGGATTTTTTCAAGTGCCTCTAAGGCCAGAAGACAAGCCCAAAACTAGTTTTGTCACACCCAGAGGGGTGTTCCAGTACAAGGTCATGCCTATGGGGCTCAAGACTTCGCCAAAAGCGTTTCATTCGGTGATTGAGAGCGTTTTAAAGTATGTGCCAAATGCACTGCCCTACATGGATGATGTAATTATAGCATCACAAACATGGAAGGAGCATCTGCAGCACGTGGAAGAGGTATTGCAAGCATTCCAAGTGGCGAAGCTTAAGTTCAGGGCGGAGAAATGTGCGTTTGGGTATGAAATAATGCAATTTCTGGGGTTTGTAGTAACGAAAGATGGGTTGCAGCCGGACCCAGAGAAGGTTCGTATAATTCGTTCATATCCAATACCAAAAACTGTCAGGGAAATGAGGGCCTTTAACGGTCTGGCAAATTACTATAGGACATTCATTCCAGGGTTTGCAGATAAAATGGTCCCCTTGTACCAGCTGACGAAGAAGCTTGGTAGAAGAGAGCGTTTTCAGTGGAATACGGAGGCAGATAGAGCGTTTAAGGCAGTAAAGCGGTCAATGTGCGAAGATGTCGTTCTAAGATACCCTGATTATTCTAAAGGGTTTACTATCTGGTGTGATGCTTCTCGAATTGGGATTGGCATCGTGTTGACTCAGCTTCATGATAATTGCTTCCATAGGCCGGTTGCGTTTGCAGGAAGAAGCCTGTCTTCTGCTGAACAAAATTTCTCGGCGACAGAAAAAGAATTGGTGGCGGTCCGGTATGGCTTGGAAAAGTTTAAGCATTACGTTCTGGGCAGCCACTTTGAGGTATACACTGATCATGCGGCATTATTAGCCTTGAACGCTAAACAGGATCTTACAGGAAGAATGGCTCGTTGGATCGACTGGTTCAGTAATTTTGATTTCACCTTGCGGCACATCAAAGGGAAATGCAACATCACAGCCGATATTTTATCAAGAATGCCATATTTTGGGGATGGCATTACAGCAAAGGAGGAGCAGGGACCGCAGCAGAGGCAGGTAAGATTCAAGGCGGTGAATCACATCCGATTTTTTGATAAGGAGGAGGTACTGGGAGCATCGCCCATCAGAAAGTATAGGAGACCGTCAATCTTAAAAAATGGACGTCTCAGAAATAAGAGGCGAGATGAGAAGGATGACACGCCAATTATCCAGGTAGGTGCACCAGAACCAGAGCAAGACACAGCACCTATCGAGGATGATAGTAGGGACTTCCCAAGAGTCGATGGCACGGTGGTGACGCGCCTGGGCACGCCAGGGGAGCAAATAATGATGGTTACTAGAAAAAACCCGCCTGTGACAGAAAGGATGGCGCTATATATAGAGGAAAGAGACAAGGCAGGGAAATTAGGGGAGAAAGACTCAGAAGAGGGGGATAGTCAGTCTGATACTGGCAACCATGACACACCAGCACGAGAGGAGGAGACAGAGGCTGAGGAAGAGACACCAGAGGGGACAGACCTAATCCACAGAGGAGTGTCAAGACGAAGGAAGGCTTTGGGAGTCCCGTCACTGGTTGGTAAGTATCAAAGAGAGAAAAGACGAAAGGGAGTAAGGGCTAGAGAAGTGCAAATCACAGATACGGCGTTCTATGAAAGGCTCATCACTGAGTATGGGACCTTAGGCACGAGAGAGGTGTTCGAGAAGGAGCAAATAACTGACGAGTTTTGCAGCGATATGACAAATTACATTGAGAGGGAAAAGCTCCCGAAGGATAACACAAGAGCAAGGGGAGTTTTGCTGCAACACGACTGTTTCTTGCTATCAGGCGGCATCCTGTACAGGGTACCTCCAAGGACGAGAAAAGCACAGATAGAAGAGAGAGCGCAGTTAGTGGTCCCACAATCTATGGTAGAAAAATTATTGAATCAAATACATGACGTCGGTTTGGGCGCACATATGGGTATAAAGAAGATGCTTAGCATTGCTTCACCGCGGTACTACTGGCCATCAATGGCTAGAGACATAGGTGAGTATATTGGGTCTTGTCAGAAATGTCTGGAGGTGAAGCCGAATCCTAATCCTATTAAGGTACCTATGACCGTTAAGGAACTGTCACAGGTGCCATGGGACGCTATCGAGATTGATACCATAGGTCCACTGCCTGAATCGAGCAGAGGCTATAAATATGTGCACACGGTCTGTGATGTAGCCACAAGGTTCTGTGTAGCTTGGCCGACAAAAGACATAAAATCTGAAACCTTAATACCTGAGTTCTTTGAGCACGTGGTGTCTATCTTGGGGGTGCCGTGCACTCTTTTCAGCGATAACGGTTCTTCATTTACTAGCAAATTGTTCAGAAATTTTTGCACAGTAATGGGGATTAGGCAGGTCCTGGGATCGAGCTACTATCCTCAGAGCCAGGGTCAGATCGAGAGATTTAATCGTAGCCTGAAGACGGCCCTGAGGGCATATGTAAATAAAGATCAGAAAAATTGGTGTCAATTTGTGGCCCCGATTGTATTTGCAATGAATGCGTCGAATTCAAGCGCAACAAACTACCCAGCATACCTGCTAATGTATGGAAGATTCCCACGACTTCCTCACGAAAATGTCTTAAAAGAATACGAGGGAGAAATGAGGCCCCTTCTGGAGCAGCTAGGCAAGATCGTCGAAAAACAAGAGATCTATGGGGACCTAGCTCGGGAAGCATTACTGACGTCACAGGCGAAAATGAAGGAATATTATGATAGGCAGGCGAATGCACACAAGTTGAGGTCAGGATCGTTGGTATATATGAAGGTGAATCGCCTACTACAACCTGGAACTGCATATAAGTTGCAAAAGAATTTCTGTGGCCCCTTTGTCATCTGTGCAAGACCTACAGGGTGCACAGCCAGACTAAGGAGGATGGATACGGGAGCAACACTGCCTAAACCAGTGCATGTATCTCATTTGAAACCGGTTAGTGTATCCAAGACCAGTCACTTTATGGAAAGACTGCTCTCACCAGATTTACTACCTTTGCACGAGTATGAAGAGAAGGGCCCGCTGGATGAGAAGGGATGGCAGGATATAGCCTGCACAGAAGAAATAGGCTGCAATTGGCCTGAAGAGGAGGGAGAGAAGGATAAGAATGAGATAGAGGATACACAGTAGATTCTCCAGATCCTGTAGAATGTTGATAGAATGTATGAAATGAGTGTAGTACGTAGTACCTTGGCAAGGGCGCATTAACAATATATATATGGCATGGGAGCTTGAGCGAGACGCGGTGTTTACATTCTCGAACAGCTGTGGTGGTTATAGGGTTGTAACCACGAGGCGAGAGCTGCAAGCCAGCAACAGTGGTTTTTATGTGAAAGTAATACGAGGAAGTGGATGGGAGTGAGCCGCGCCTGGTGTGAGGAGTTATCCCAGCGAAATGGGGTTTAATCACGAGTGAATAAAAAAGGGAGGTTGGGTTGGAATTGAGGGTAGAAAAAGAAAGACACAACAAAAAGAAAACAAAAAACAAACTAAACAGCTCCTGTGCGGGTTCAGATGGAGGGAGGGAGAGAATCTAGTGCCGTAGCTTTAGTCTGACATGGGAGAATACCCTAGTATGTGCCATATTGATTTCCTGGGTGAGTTAATATTATATAAAGGTCTAGGAAAGCTTTGCTTATCCGAGAAAAAGGGTAAGCAAAGTTAATTGTCACTGACAGTTCTCATTGGGTACATAAAGGACTTGTATAATGAATAGTAAGTGAGGAAGGCAAATGCGGGTGAAATAAGGTTGAATTAAGTCGCTTGTCGACTAACTATGGGTGACATTCTTGTGACAACAATGCTCGGCTAATATGACAAGCTCAGGCGTAGCAGATACGTAAAACAGGAGAAATAATGTATCACGAAGTTGAAAGGGTATGGCCGGAATACGCATAATAGGGTGAGTGAGATATGAGAGGCAAATGGTAGCAGCAAGGTAAGCTGCTCCAGTAAATCAAGCTTGGAGATGACTTATGGGATAGTGCCAGAGTGTCAGCTGCCCCGGAAGAAGGTAGGGGTTGAGCAATTAAAAATAAGATGGGGAATAAGGGCTGCCCGGTGGCACTATAGTGGAGAGGAAGGAACGCTCATCGCCGTTGATGTCGAAAGATGAACAAGTTGCCTGGTACAGCGTTAGGGGTACAGGATATGTACGACATAGAACGCCTGATTATACGATTGATAAGAATATTTACCATACATCCAGCTCACAGGTACGGAGGATGTCCCGAGAAAAGGTTGACAAACGAGTGGTACCTGTGGCACATGTTTGCTGATCTGAGATTGCCAGACAACGAGGTTAAAAGCATCACAGATGTATTCCCATTGGCAAGGACAAAATACCAGCAGCATAAATATATTGCCCACGTATTAATACGTCGGGTAATATGCAATATTTTATCGCTAGAAGCAGAGCAGAAACGATTGGCATACGAACAATGTGATAGAGTGGTTCTTTATCAATATATAAGTGGTCTAACCTTCATCCCAGCAGAAAAAATTAACGCAGTTTTCACGGAAGAAGTGGACCTGCTAAACATTAAGGAGTTGTGTCCAAGCGCATGGGCGAAAGTCAAGGTAAGTGTATTCACTTATAAGCAGCGAGAAGGTATTTTTGAAATGGGTGGGGACACAGTATACAGTTTTATAGGCCTGTGAGCATTGAATACTGACTATCGAGGAGAATGTGTAGACCTATAACCAGGGGAGAGAAGACAGAGGTAATACAGGTGATTCGATTGGCTCGTCTGTATTTGCAGAAACCACACCTGAGATTCAGAGGGGCTAACGCTAGGAGGCGAATTGAAATGGAAACACACTTAAAAAATATCTGGTGGGGAGCCTCTCGTTTCTTGATTAGAGAGATGCCAGATAGGAGGGAGAGAATAGCCGTCAATCACATGAGCTGGGAGGATCGGTCACGAAAGCAGCAGTATATATACCTGTCGATGTTAAAAAGTTATTTCGTCGGCACGATGTTAAAAATAGGATGTTGCAACTACCCAAGAGACATTATAATTAAGTTGTTAGCATGTAACACTGGGATGACAGTTAGTGACTTGGAAAACCTGGCGTGTGAACGATGGAGCTGGATTGAGAAACCATTGGAAAAATGGATTCCCCTGTCTGAGGGTAGGTAATATATCTGACTCGATCATGTTATGTATAACTAGAATACGGGGTCTTTGAGATGTTGCAGTGGGCAGTTATTCCCAGTGGAGCAGTTTCTAAGACAAGGACAGGTTTATAAGCGGGAAAAAATAAATTAGAATGAAATAAAAAGGTATATAAAGCAACTTACCAGTGCGAGGTGTGGGGAAGGATGGTTGTGGTGCAGAAGCGGAAGGGGTGCAAGGAGGGGAAGGGGTAAAAGAGAGTAAAATATGGGGTTTCTTGAGTATGATAATATATGATGAATAATATGGGTTATTATAAAAGAATAAGAAAAACTAAAAACATAATACGTAACTGCTATAACTAAAATCTACTGGAATATATAAAAAATATGCTACTCGTTAGCCCAGCGGCGGTATGCCCTGAAAACAAGAGCACACGCCCGCCCATAAAACCACCGAGTTGCCTTCAAGGACAGGCCATAAACGAGGAGCCGAGCTAAATCGCTCAGGCTCCATACGTCTCTGGTTTGGACAATGACAATGTCATTGTCAATGGCCAGGTGAATTTCTCGGCCTGCCATGGTTTCCAAAAAGGTTTAAAGATCGGGAGAATATATATAGGAGATAGAAAGCTGGTCTAGGAGGTCGGCGAAAATCGGGTGCTGCTGCGAGAAGTTAAGCTGGAAATGGTGTCTACAGGATACCAAAGGGGGAATTTGCCTAATCAAAGGAACCACTCTGATATCATTGTAGGGACACGCCAATTGGCTAAAAAGATTTGATTGACGTAATGAATAAAATAAAAAACAGAAGGGGAGGCACCGGGGATCGAGTCATGATCGGGTCATAAGATCATGACACCATGACACTCATAGAGATAAGGAGCGAGGGAATAATGAGAGAACTTTTTTTAGAATCCATGAATTGAAAACCATATAATTGAATGAAGATTAGAGCGGTGTATAGTTGATGAGTCACTGATAAGACAAAGGCAGATTGGGTGTGAAAGTCAACGAAAACCAGAAAGTTTCAATCACTGGGTGACAGGTGGGCATATAAAAAACGCTGAGAAACGCTTGTCGTAATAAGTTTTACAGATATGAATTTCGTGGGAACGTGGGGGTTCGTGTATGTTGTTCGTCGGCTGATTTGAGAATCCAATGTTTACATAAAATAACGTGTTGATAGAAATTGGGGAGACAAAGATGACTATAGTTAGGACAGAGTAAACTGAGTCTCGGAATATTCAGGTAAGGGTTAATGGTATTGTCTAGATTCTTTTTCGGTATATGAGAATAGCAGGAGTGGTCCAGGGGTGGATTAGTATAAAAATAACATGAGGTGAGCATACCAGCGTCTCCGGGGAAAAACGATGCCATATAAAACAGGCAGGTGAGGTGACTATGGCAACGCAGACTGATTTATATAGATGAAGGGAGCACGGGCCGGCAGCGACCTAGTAGGCCAGGATATACTGATGCATAATTTAATGACAATAAAAATATGAGGAAAATAATCCACCTAAACCCTGGGCATGAAATAGACAGTTGAGATTATCAGGAGAGGAAGGGCGCTGCAGAATGACAAGCCATTTCTGAAGCTTTGCTCGGCTTTGCAATTTGGTGACAATGCTGGAGCATAGTAAAATAAATATTAGGAACGCGTCGATCTTGTGTATTAAAGTGTATTCATTTTGGCTTCTAGCTCCCCGGATTAGATATCCTAGGCAGTTACCTAATTATCGATTGGAAGTAGAATGGTACTTGCTATCTTTATACGAAAAATGTGATGAGCACCTACGATCCCTGAAAGTTAGACCAGGAAAATGGTACTCTACCAAGCGTTTGCGGGTAATGAATGATAAAGACAGAATGAGTGCGATCTTGCATCAGGTCTATAGGATTTTGGATGTATTATTGAAATTATACTCAACGGATTATTTAAGAAAGCGCTGTTGCCAGAGAAAAAATCACAAGGAGGCGGACACCAAGCGGTTCATGGCATTGTCAGGTTTATCTAAAACAAAAGTGCAGGAATTGCTTCAAGGGACGGTCAACGTCATGTCACCAATCGAATGGATTAATGGAGATTGGTTGCTGCAGGCGGTGGGTCAAGTTTTCATTTTCTGTCTGTAGTGACAATCTTGGGGAAGGAGAAAGTTGATACATTTGAATCAGATAGGGAGAGGGGTGACGTCACGGGCTAGCCGGCAAATATGGAAAGTGACATATATCATTTTGTAATTCGAGGATTCGGTTTGAATGAATGGAATGCAGAATGATTGTTCTTAAAATCGTTGAATGAAAGGAGACGCCTAATGATGATTGAGCGAGACAACGTGTGATACAACGAGGCGTTATCTTAATATGGTCGTGTAAAGGTGACATGTTGTGATGAATTTGACTCGTGAAGATAACGTTCTGAAAAGCATACATTTCAGATAGAATTAATGAAGGTATGGTTTCTGTTAAAACACGCCGTGGTGGTCGTTTTCGGGTGTAGCAGGGAAATAAATTCTTGAGAGGCCCTTGGGCTACAAACTATGAGTAAGACATAATAATAAGTGTATGTCATATATAATTGTCGCTGCTAGAATGGTTGTTTCAGAGTAGGAATAAATGAATCATTTTTAGGTATGGAGCGCAATGATTTTGTGTTATGAAGGGAGTGAGGGTGAAGGTTACTGCAACTGGTCTTTATCTTGAAGACGAAATTTGGGCTATTATTTGGTGATTCGGTGAGTGTCTACAAGGAACTCACTGGGGATTGATAAGCCTGGGATCTGGGGGTGTGTGTGACTAGATGTTGCGTGAGCTTGGGACGTTTGGTTTAATATCTGTTGATGGTATATACAGCTTGTGGAATGCGAATTTTTTTTTTTTGTACCCAATGAGAAAACAATAATCTCTCCTCAGAATATGATGGGGGTGGGCTTGTGGGGTGATGACACTCAGCGCGTGTGTATTACTGTAAGATGTTTATGTCATATTTTGTGGCTTGAAAATGAGTGATGGAACATACGCAAAACTGAATGTGTCGTGTCTGGCGGGGCGAGTGGCGCAACATAAGTCGCGGGCGCAGGAAGTATTAACTCAAAACATTAATTATGAGTAGGAGTCAGGGGTGGTAAATATGGGTAATAAAGCTTGGCAGAGGAAGTTGGAAGGTAATAAAGGATGATGGGAAGAAGAAAATAACAAATACACGCGGATCTTGAAAGGGGTTCTGAAGTTTAGGGTCTGGAGTTTGGTATTTGGAGTTTAGTGTCTGCACTGGTGTCCTGATGTGGCGGTGGTCCTCAACTTTGAATACGATGGAGCTGGAACAGAGACAAATGTGTCGTTTGGAAAAAGCTAGATTGGGTGCAGACGAGCTGAAGATCTTGAAAAATCAGAAGAGAAACTTGGGGATATTGCTGGTCAGGGCCACTAGGTATTTCCTTGTGAACCCTGTGAATAGAGGTGGATCCGCACGAATTTCCACTAGAGAACGATTGGAAAGGGATACGTATATATATATTATGAAGGAACGTTGCAGAATCTATGTTGAAAGCAGGAGTTTTCTGGCAATAGAACGACTCACGACAAAGGGCGGAAGAATGAGAAGTGTCTTCGAAGCCCAGAAAGCAGTAACTGTGTCCGATAAAATATTACATTTGACAAAGGCGGTGGGCGAAATGTTGCTAAACATCTTGGGCGTGTATTGTGCTGAGGAATTCAGATTGGAATGTATAGAAGATAAACGACAACACAGATTGATTCCCTATCTACAGAAGCGCACAGGCCTGGCGAGAAAACTTATAGTCGCTAACTTGGAATCGGATATTGACTTTGCGACCCTGGGTGACGTATTACCAGAAGAGTATTTGCCGGACATAATGACAAGAAAGGTGAGTTACATGGAGTCTCACAAATTAGTGGAAGATGGGGGCATCCCCGTGTAAGCATATACTGTCTATATTTGTCGTGGTCGATTGGTAAAACATCACCAGTTGCTAGGGAGTGGAAAAAAAACAAGACTATAATGGGTAGGTGAAGATGGACCTGGGGTATATAAAGCATGCCGGTGGGAGGGGGGAGGGGGACCAGGGATATATAGTATTGTCACTGGAGATAGACCTGGTATAGTAGGGTTTGCATCACTGTAGTGAAAGATGGATACAAGAAGGGGGAGTGAGATGATTAATGCGGAAATTATTAGGAGAACAGATAGGGCTGCCAGAATGGCAGCCATCTTGAATCAACAGGTCAGGGCTAATTGGTTAATGCTCGAAATATTGAAATTCTTCATGCTGTCTCCATCTCAGAGATATCCGGAGTTTGAGCCCATTAGAAGGCTGCAAAAGGAGACGCATATCGTTCGCTTGAGAAAAGCGGCATTTGATTTTTTAAGAGGCCTACGTTATGAGCCTATTCGGTCCTTGACGATTGATATCTCGCAGAGACATACTCTCACCCCATTAAGGAGGCTACAGGATACGGTATGCATTATCTCGGATTTAACATATGAAATTTTAAACATGTTTCGTCCAAGGGTGAGGGGGATATTCCCTGAAAATATGGAGCAAGCGGTAAAATTCCTGGACAAGCTAACAGAAATGTCTGAGGCAACTATAAGACATCACCTGTCGTTGCCGGTGGATGTATATCAAATCGAGTTAAGATTGCCTCTGTCATGGATGCCCGTGGGCTTGAAGGTGAGTTCTGGACAGTTGAACCCATAGGTACACAATACATATCTAAATTTGCAGGGTTATGTTATGAGGGTATATTAGCCTTTATGATAAGTTTGGGGCTCTGTTGGATCCATGGTGACATGGTATACATGTAAGAATTATGGAGGTATAAGATGCCTACGTGCAACTCATTGGGGTGTCGGGGTTGTGAGGAGATGCAAATTTAAATTCATGTAAGAAAAATTGAAACGAATTGAAGGCGCATTTAGTCTTTTGATTGAGTGTAATGTACTGTGCAGGTTGGGGTAAATGGAGCCAGTAACCTGAAATGGTGGGATTATTGGTGTACTTTGATGGGGGCTGGAACGTATGAAAAGTGGAGCTTGGGAGGCAAGACAGTTAAAATTAGACACAGCAATTGGGCTCAAGCAGTCGAAACCCATAAGTAGCTTGCAAGCGGTTGGGGGGGGGTTGTTCTATAAATTGCAAGACAGGCCTCATACACGATAAGTGGCTAGGTGTCATTATGCAGTATTTCATCTAGCAGAGGAAGGTCAGGAGCTGGGACACCCGTACCCTAACCTGATATGGGGATGTGTCGTATGCTTGAAGAGGGAGGGGGGAAGGAGCAAGCCCAATAGGTCTTGGACTGGTCTGGTCTTGGATATAAGCTCAGCACAGCCAGAGGGGGAGCATCACTTGACTTTTTGTACAGGGATCAGGAACGAACTTGCATATAGAAAGAACGGGGACTAGCGTCTTACTATAGGACTAGGTTCGCAAGATGTTCGGACTCATAATAAGGTGAGTTTACTAGAAGTATATCACTTTTACATAGGCCAGTGAAGGCTAGTGTGGATTTCTCAGCATTAAGCCGTTTTTCATTATTTGCTAAATTCTTGTTTTTAGGATCATGATGTGCATGCAATATAGTTGCATGGCTACAACGGTTCTAAGGCACAACTATGGAGTGGTATTCACTGACCGTGGTACATTGATAACAGGGGTGGAAACTTTGAGTTTAGGCTTCCGTTCTGAGCTGAATATTATACCTCCACAGCCGATCCAGATAGTTAAGGGAGAGTGGCCAAGAGGTTATGAAATGGTGGGGGAGTCTTTAGACAAGTATATCAGGGAGTTACATTCGAGGGCCGCAAGGGAGTATGAACGTGCAAATCACTTGAGAAATATTTTGCAGCGCCCTAAACGATTAAAAAGAAATTATCTGGCCCCGTTTGGGAAAATTGTGGCTGGGATTCTCGATCTATCAACTAACTCTGATTTAAGAAACGTAGAAAGACACATTATTCATAGGCTTGCACCAGGGATAATAAGAAACCCACACCTGAGGGACGAGGCTCTCATGAAGTTAGTGGCCAATTCCAATATCATATTTAGGTTCTTAAGATCGCATGTAAACGAATCAATAAGCGCCATGGATGAATTAGAAGATAAATGGCTACGCTTTGCGAATAAGACGGCTCAATTATCGGACATAATGCACGAGGAAGTGGACTCACAGGGGAGAATCCAACAGCAGCTCCAAGACTCAATTTTGAAATGCCTGGCGATAAGAAATTACATTGAAGATATAACGATAGTGGGTGATGTCTTGGAAACATTAAGAGAGGGAAAAATACATGAGTCACTTGCCAAGGTATTTATGGAAAGTCAGTGGGAGGAGAGAGTGAGACAGGTATTAGGAGATAACAGCACTTTGAACATTTTAGGGGATTATATCGACTGGAATACTAACGTTGGGGTACAAATAGGGCCTAACAATACGATCAACGTACTGGTACCAATTTCCCTAGCAAACGATTCGGAGCCCCTTCAGTTGTATGAAATGGAGGTGTTTGATACGCCATTGCATGTGCACAGGGAATCTCAGGATGGATGCACACGATTGAGATCGGCCACACAACGCATGTTGGCCCAACGCGGCTCAGGGGAATTAATGGAGGTAGACGCCATTGAATTAATGCAATGTACTAAGAAAGGGAGCTATATATGTCCATTCACCTTCATAGATAATTCAGGAAAGGATGAGGACTGCATGATCGCTTTATTTAATGACCATAGTGCCAATATTCTTAGGTATTGCATGTTTGACATGTACTTGAAGAAAAGGGCGCCAGACATTGTTAAAAATGTGGAGGGGTCAACGTACTTGCTTATAAATAAGGGACCCAAGGGGTTACTGACATGCAAAAATAGTACAAGGCAGGTCAATATCGTGGGGATCACTGTGTTCGAGGTGTCCTGCGGATGCACCCTGCAGATTGACCACCATAGATTGGCACCAAAGGAGCTGACGTGTAGAGAATTAAGCGGGGTAGAGGTTTCTGTGGCGCATGGGTTTAATTTGGCATTTGCAAGAAGTTTTGGTATACCGGTGGGAAACTTTTCGGGAGAAAGCCTCACTAATTTCTTAGTACATTTAAATTTGCCAACAGGTAAGGAACTAGGGAAAATGCTAACAGCAATGTCCCCCCAGCAGTTTGCAAAAGGAATGGAGGTAAATAAGGTTGCGAGAGAAATTAAGAGTAACATGGAGCAAGGTGAAGCATGGCAATATAAGGCATGGCGAGATCTAACAGATCTAACTGTAACGCCGCAGGTACCACTGGTATTCTGGCTGATAGAAATGATACATGTATTAATAACCATTTATCTTTGCTATAGAATTTTCAGAATGCTCGCGATCATTGGATCGTTAAAAGGGGCGTTGGCAGGGAAGATCGGCTCAACCCTGGAACTATTTCCAGAAGATAGTTGGGGCAAGATCGAATGGGGAACACAAGGCCCCGCCCTGAACTCAGATTCACTTGAAGCAGGCAAGTCTGGGGAATGGCCGTCATATGGTACGATGCTGGCAGGACTAGTAGTAGTATACGTGTTGGGACAACTAATACGACGGATCTGTAATGGGTGTGGATGTAGAAAAGCTCGAGGCCATAACACGGCAGGACACACAATACTTAGCCTCCGTGTACAGGAGGGAGAGAAGCGGTATGCTCTTTTCCTATGTAAATTGGTATATCCAGTGGAGGTACTCAGATCGGCCACGCCACCTGTCGTCACGGGAATGGTAGCAAAACAGGTTTGCTGCTCGTTCAGGACAGTTGTTCGACTTAGGTGGCTTGGGGGCCTAGAAGTAGAAAATGCTGGTTCAGCAGAAACGGTCGAGTTGCCAGAAGAAATAGTGTTCTGGTCACTAAGACCTGCAGAAAAGATCGAGCTTCTTAATTCCACTTCCAACAGCCGACTCCTGGTAGCCACTAATCTCCATGGAAATGAAGCAGCTGTTGGTTCAAAACTATAAAAACGTAAGTAGGTAGGGTGTTGCGCATGCGAGGGGACCTGCACAACTTCTTCAAGTTGGTATCGTACAGATTTTCTTTAAAGTAAAAAACTATAACTATAACTATTGGTGGAATATTGAATAATGCATGGCTGCCATAGGCAGAACAAAAAGCCCCTCTAGGGACTAACGAAAAGTAATAATACTGCATGTAAATATATCATAAAAACCACAAATTAATGGTTGTAACCTCCCCTGATCTTTAACATATGTATGACTGAAGGAGAGTGAATGAAGCATCGCTTAATGGGATAATCAGTGTTGGTAATATAAGTCTGTGTATGACCTGTAAAGAAATGTATACGGTGTCTAAATCCTCCCATTTATGACTCATTACAGGAGGAGAACGACCAAGGCCCGTTGGACCACATGGCCGGTAACACTCCAAGCGTGAGTCGGTAGAAAGACATTTTGCATTAATCTTCAAGCAAGCAGACACCACGTGACGATACCCGGACGAAAAAGAAATGCCATGTTGTCCGTTCGCCCCCACGTGGGCTCTCTCCATCCGGCAAACGGGGCGGTCCGTTTGGATAAAAAGAACTTTCCTTATGCTTAACAGACCACGCGCCACTACTTAGCCTCGCCTGACGCTACAACCTAGTTTACATATACTACTACGCTCATCCCAACGTGGCGGAACTTTAACTTAATTTATCGATACTTAGTATACATGATGGGATATTCATTAAAAAGTTAGCTAATATGTACTCAATATACTCATGATAGTTAACCAATTGATATCACTAGTGCTATATATATTTGTGTGATCAGGACTATCAATATTGCTATATTGTTGTCTCTTTGATTTGCTTGTTATGCTTCTTCTTGTGCTATCTTATATTTGGATTTTATTTACTGTTTGAGCGAGCAACCATGCAAATATTTGCAGCATGAAGCTGGTTCCTTATATTGTAACACCATTTATCCCCAACGTGTCTCCCTATCCTATATATAGACATATAGATAATACCCAGGTATCCAGCCCTACCCGGTCCCCTTTCCAGACACATTCGAATTAGTAAAGTTATGGTTTTAATTAATTGAGTTTTCTCGCCCACTGCAGGTATCCTTGTGGCATTACCCATAAATTGTTCATGTGATCTGAATAAGGCTGCATGGGGCCACCTGTCAGTTCCACCCCAAGGTGCTAAATATATATACCTCATGCATGGCTATTCATGCTGGGTTGTTTTCCTTTCATAATGGGGGGGGGGGAGGGAGGGGGTAGCGCATGCTTCACCATTGCGGTGGCAAGTCACAATATTCAGGAGGGGGCTGATTTCCAATGATATTTCCATGAATGCTGGTACTATCTGCTAATCTTTGCTAATCACATACAAGGTTTGACAATGTCCATTATTAATGTTCAAAGGTTTTTACTGGCAATAGTTATCAACCACTGTCAAGAATGCTCTTATTAGCTTAGTCTTAGCCAGGCGGTCAAGCCTATCGCTGGATGTGGAATTAAGGGATATAGGTGCCTGGGCATGGCTGGTAGAACAAAAGAGGGGTAAGGATGACACCCACGAGTGGGCATAGGTCTTTAATCTTACGGGATGTGCGGGCTCATCTTGGGATGAAGTCTGCCATCTAGCCGGGATGCGGCTCATCATGTAATCACGCATTCTCTCTTCCAGCACTGTTGTTGGTCTGACGGCCCTCATGACGCTCAGACACATTCCTGCATTCGGTCTGATAAAATCATATTGCCACATTGGAATCGGCATTGTTTTTGTGCCAGACCTTGGGGAGGGAATATGGGGTAAAGAGATGAAATGCCTTATGATTGGTGGTGATTCGGGTATGGGGAAATATCAATAGCTAGATGTTATATTAGCATTGTAGATTGAGGCCAGGCGGTCGGCAATGTAGTAGCCATACAGTGTTGCAGAGGTAGCCATGTCATTGCTCCTGTATTGCCAACAGCTGGGTGCACAGCCCTAAGGCCACACACCCCTCCACATTCTGTCTTCTCTCGTCTACAATCATGTCATATATACTTGGAGTGGAGAGTGTCAGGTGTATGTTCGTGATATATGGGAATTCCCCCTTCTATTAGTATATTGAATATAGAATCCAATGTAGAGTGAATGCTGGTGCCATCTACCCCTTTTCCTACTCTAAAGGCCGGAATGGGCTTCGTCAATGTCACAAGGAGTTTCTTGTGAAGCTTTGATTGTTTTTGAGTGCAGATCAATCACCTTCAAGTGTTTGGCTCGGATCACAGGGGTGGTTCTGGTGGGTCCACGTAGGATCTCTTTACGAAATCAATAAATGATAAATTACTTCAGAATAATTACTCTAATTCTCCTCCCAGCTAGGACAGTGTTTCTCCCATTTAACTACTGGTGATTGACTTAAGATTAGGGTGTGTGTATGCTGCTAGATGATACAAGCATAGGGTATGAGTCCAATGTTGGTGTATAGGCATTGGGGTGGTTGGTATTCCTATGGTCTATTCTCATGGTGTGTCCATAGTTTCTGCAAAATCCCAAATTTCCTGCCCTGACTTACATCTTATATTACTATTGCTTATGGCTTTTTGGTACAAAATAGGCCCAATTTAACCCATACCCCATAGTTACCCCTACCTAGTTGCCAAGTTTGTACGTTCAGATTTGTACACGAGCGCGTAGGCGATTTTATTGTTAAGATGACGAGAAAAATGTACTACAAAAAGCAAGAGAATGTATTGTATTTATGAGCTACCATGTATCTTGGATTTTGCGTGCGCGTAAGCGATTCTAATTGTTAAGGGAGAAAAGATGTGTACCTCCTAGAATTGTTATGTGTGTTCATGGCTATATTTATCGAGTGTCGGGACGAATACAGGGAGAATAATGTGAAGAAATTTTTTTTTTAGGGGAATTTTTCTTGCTTATCGAGTAAAAGGGTAGTGTAGTAACCGTGGTTAACACGAGAGGGCAGTAGGGTGGGTAGTAGGGTAGGATATGTTTCTTTTACTAAGGCATGCGCTAAGGGAAGGGGAGGGGCTAGAGGGAGGGAAAGGTATCATAGGATAAAGGGTCCACCAATACGGATGCCCGACACTCACCCCCCTGGGTATATATACGAGGAATACTGGGATATACATAAGAACATAGAGATATATACAGAAGAACATATATATACATAGAACGGGAGAGACTTGGGACATTCATATAGACTGGGATATAGAGAGATATGCAGTAGATACCAAGAGGTACTAGACGCACTGTGTGCGCTAGAACCAATATATTATATCACACTGATCTCGGATTGTCATGCAGTAACAACCGTAAGAATACAGGGAAGGAGACTCATAAGATCTCATATGATTCAATGTCTACACTAACATCAACCTAGCATCTATGTACAGGATAAGATACAATATACAAGTAGTGGCGTACTAAAACTCATCGTGTTGTGTTGTTCATACCGGAAACCTACAGCTACTATATATCACCATGACTCTCTATTCAATATCGCCTATCGTCTCCTACAATATCACGTTCTATATTAAACATCATGAGAGGCAATACCCCGAAGTCCGAGTATATTCGAATGCATATGAATACTAGCTAGATATATTCACCCTGGCCCGATGCACCGCCCAATAGCATAAAGATCCGAAGCTACGCGCGCAACAACAGGCGTTGCAAATGTAAGAGTTTGTTTGACTATAGATCACTTCAGGTGGCAGCACCAGGAAACAGGTCCATCTTGGCACAGATTCCCTGTGCAGGTGCTCGCTCGACAGTTCTACAGTCAGTGGCCCGAGATTCAAGTTACATTTCCACCTCAAATAGCCTGAATTCAAAATGTCAGCGCACAAATCTAAGCGTGCAAGAACCAGTGGGTCTTCATCCGACTCTACGAAAACTGATTACTTCCCAGGTAAGGTTATTGTTAAATGGTCTTGGGTTTGAATTTGCAACAGCAAAGCCAAAGAGAGGTCCTCCAGGGGTCTTCCTGTTGCATATGATGTGCCGGTTGATTACATCGCGTAGCCGGCCTACTCTAGCCTACTCATCAACATGGATGATCCCCATCATTTTCCTCCTCACTTGCAGGGATACCATGTTGTTCATGGCTAAACGACCACTGCACCTTGCTGTGTCATGTCCGTGTTTTGTGACCCACCTCCAGTTATAGCTGTAATTCCCACTGTAATTGCTTCCAGCCAGCGTTCCATCTGATTTTATGTGCATCTCAAGTTACACTGACAGTTGAAGGGGGCGTTTTCCTTTGCACCATGATCTTGCCTTGATGGATGTCTCCGCATATTTGATCTAGGATTTGCAGCTTTAATACCTGAAGCAATTCCAATTTGGATTTATTCCAACAGTTTATAATATTCACTGGAAACAGCGATTCATTAAGTCCATCTCATGCCACAGTGCCATTTACGATTTAGGCACTCCCATATCTTTGATAATTATATTTCTTTGTTTTTCACCAAAATTGACCCCCACACCCCTTCTATAACACTGTATAATGCTTTGCCATAAATCGAATATAATATTAATTGTCCTCTCATGAAGTGTAAAATATATTCCGACTGTTTGACATACATGTAGTATCAAAAGTGTTAAAAGTGTGTCTTTCTATAGATATAAATGAAAAAGTAAACATCGATCTGATCATCACAGAATCATAGAACAAACCAGGAATTAATGACTATAATTTAATTATATGGTAGGCCTATATATGCCATTATGGTTATAGTATGCATACATACGTATTATGCATGAATATAATTTGAGTAAATATCATATTCAAGTAAAGCTGTGGGTACGGTAATCTATCGAATTGAGCTTGGATAAAATGATAGAACCTTTGGTTTTGAGCATTCAATTTTCCCATTACATATAATATTATATGCCTGGATGAAAATGTCACCTCCCATTCCCATGGGAAATCCACTGATAAAGTCAACCGTATAATAAGTGGAGTGTTCTTAATCTGTTTGTCGTTGTGCATTTCCTGCCGAGGATAACTTCAGGCTGGCGTGTCCATCATCACTTACTGCACTGTAATAATTATACCCCGAGAGTGGCCACTGCGAAACTAATTAAACCTAGATGTTGTGAACACCATTGTATTGTATTGTATTGTATTGTATTGTATTGCATTGTAGAATGTAGTATAATTGACTGCTGTTAAACACCCTCTTCAGTAATAATTAGGTTGTAGACATGTTTGTTTGTTTAGTTATATATGATCATAAAAAGTTTTGTGATGGTAGTAATGGTGAGATACATGTTACGTAATGATATTTGGCAACGCATGAAAGATATATATCACATATGTGGTTATGCGTATTTTTTGTAATTATATTAAATGATGTGGCCAATAAAAACATTTAAAAAAACAAAAAATGTATAAGTTCCATAGCTCTACATGTTATGATTGTCAGAAGGATGCATTCCAGTTTCAATTTGTTCTGTTCGTTTCTGAAAGTGCCAACCTTTGTTGAGATTTAGCGCACGATCGAGTGGTCTATGTACCAGTATATATATCGGTCCCATTTTTATCTCATTTGGTCTGAAACAAACGATAAGCAGCTTATCCATTCCTATTTATCTGTGGCCCCCTCACTTATGTTATATTGAATTGCCATTGCGGTCGTAACTGACGATAACCCCTATCTTTTTGGTCGCTACTTCTCTCCTGGGTCTTACTATAATTCGACCCTTATCTTTGTTGTCAAAATATGACATCAAGCCATCAGGCGCTCATCCTAATTCTTCCAGACCTCATAAATACGAATAGTCGGTATACCTCAGAACGATAAAACTATATTCTTCCGTTCCCTTTCAGAGAACCACAGAAAAAGCATTAGTTTTTATTTTGGCAATTAATTGACATGTAGCCTACATATATATATATTCCCATAATAATTGGTTTTCAAAGACAGATCGTCTACTTCCTCACAACGTTAGTAATACCTATAGTATACAATTATAGTCTGTGTATTTGTTAGTATATCAAGCGGCCAATATTCAGTGCAGAACGCTTAGATCTGCACTTTTATTTGCAATAGGGGCGCACTTTATATTCAATTAATATGAACGGATTGGATTGAATTTCCTTTGTATGAAGAACAAGATAGGTTGTACATATCTGAACACCATATCCAGTTCCTCGTATTTATATCTACTTTGATAATTAAAAATCAAAATTTTTAAACGAGTTTTTAGGATGTTGTTGAATATGTTCAATACACACTCTAATATTGTAAACATTTATCCTTAGGTTACTAGAACTCTAAATTAATTTAATTTGCGGTACATTTCTATTCATTTTGGACATTATATGTGCAACAGAAAGGTACACATATTAGTATATGATAATTCATGATTTAGTTTACGAATGGTTTCGCCCATATTCATTTGTGGAAATGTAATATTGGACCAGGTTTCAAAACATCAATCTGAAAATGAAATCTCAAACAACGATTATATTATATAGCTTGCATTCCTATTTAATTAGCAAATGTAACCGAATTCCTACATACCACCTATCACATGATTCTAATGTACGATTTTCCTTGGCAGGCGTTGGAAATATTGAATATAACCCAGATGCAGGGCCTGATGAAACCTTAGTTTTCAAACACTATAATGCCTCTCAGGTTAGTATGTTCACATGCCATATTCTCCATTCTTACTTTTTACGACTTTCACAATGGTAGTCGCTCCATTCTTATATTTTATTCTTAATGGTGGATCAATTATCTTCATTAGGTTGTGCATGGAAAAACTATGGAGGAGTGGTTAAGATTCTCTGTTTGCTACTGGCATACATTCAGAGGAATTGGTGCGTAACATCTCTTTTAAATCGCGAATAAATGATACATACATCAGAGGTTACCGGTAGATTTAAAGTACCGGTACATTTCTCAGGGCAAAGTATAAGAAGAGAGGAATATATATGTATAACTCCCGGATAAAAGATTTTTTGTTCATGAATTATTCACATTGCTATACTCTTGACTTTGTATTGTGAATCATTGGTGCGTATACTTAAAAAGCAATACTATTCTTTAAAATGTGAGGTTGGTAGTCGGTTTGAATATGTCTCAGGTTTGGATCCTTTTGGTGCTGGAACCATTACCCGACCATGGGATGACGGCAGTAATTCTATGGAAAATGCAAAACGTCGCATGCGAGTGGCTTTTGACTTCATGAGCAAACTTGGCGTCAAATACTGGACATTTCACGATGTGTAAGACCTTTATTTTTCAACCGAGTAATAAACCCTTGCACTCACAATTTTTGTTGGAGTTGAAGTTATGTAGTAATTTTAGAGTACACACCTTCATGGGTTTATACTTTCTATTAACAAATTAAGGCCATCCTCACCCATCACTAGTTAAACTTCTCTTTAAATGAACCTCGATCCTCAATGGAACGCAGTGAAATACATGTATTTCCAGTACTGCAATGTTGTCATGCAATTTCTCCATGACAGGGATATTGCTCCAATCGGGGACGACTTGGCTGAGATGAACAGTAACCTTGATGAACTAACTGATTTGGCTTTAGCCTTGATGGAAGAGAAGGGCATCAAGTGTCTGTGGGCCACTTGCAATCTATTCTCGCACCCAAGGTATGTATATATGCGCTACAAACTAATCCTCGCTACTGTACTATTGGGACGGTGGATATTACAAATGTACAATCAGCAGCTGGACACGTTTTGTAAATTTTATCAAATTAGTCTGGAAATTATAAATACTAGTGCGAAAAACGTGCAAAAATTCCACTCCATAACTCTCTTTTTCAACCAAGTCATAAGCTAAAAGAATCTGAAATTCAGACGGTTGGCAGCACCCCTCCCAACATCTTATAAATACTAGGTTCATCTGAGTATATTTGGTATTGCGATAATTCATAAATTGTGTTCAGTTAGTTACACATATCAACGCGCCTATAGGGTCGTCGGTTATATGTGGAACTGTATTTTGAACCTCATTGGTTTAATTGAGAAGATAAGTGAAGGCGCATTGTAAAATTTTCTGACGCCCTGACCCATATAGAGGTGCCTGATGTAAGTCAATTGTAACTATTTTTGGCACTCTTGAGTCTAACCGGTCACTTACCTACGCCACTGAAAAGCCATTGTTGCTCGCATCTATTCAAGCAGCGTCTGCATAGGAGGTCTGAAAGGGACTCGAAATCGTCTTGATATAATTTAATCTCGTTCACTTTCTACAAACTGGACAGAGGACTCCCCCACATCTTCGTTATACATCTGTTATCAAATTAGACATCAACGAATGCAATCGAGCAGGGATGCAAGTCTTCAGTATTTGTACTGAAATCAATACTTTTGTAAACTTTTCTAAAATTTTCAGTATTTTTGGCATGACCCCACTTGCGTCCCTAAATCCTTGGTTGTAAAGAAAAACTGATGAGCGAAACGTATACTTATTTGAAATATGATAATATATCTAATATGTATTGTAAGGAATTGTCAATAATATCTAATTTAATCTGATTCCTGTAAGTATTGTAAGACAGTACCATAGGCCCCATACTCTAATTTTATTCCATGATTTGGCCGTGAGCGTACAATATAATTGATATACTTGCCGCTCACAAGGTGGACAATATAAACTCTGTGTATTGTACAGTGATGTCACAGACCGTTGGAGACTATCGGTGAGCCATGCAGACAACACAGTTTGATGAAATTAATGCAAATAAAGTTGTTTTAAGTTAAGAATCATGGAATAAAAGCAAGAATAGCAAAGTATTGCATCTTTGGCGGCCTGTATTCTCCTCGTATGGCCGAAAAACAACTCGGCCTACGGCCTCGTAGTTTTCGGCCATACTCAGAGAATACAGCCCCCCTCATACGCGATACTATGCTGTTCTTGCTATAGTATCTTTTCTATATCCTTCTATTTTTGTTTAAGATCATTCATTCTAGAATATAAATTCGGGCCATGACATGATGCTGCAGTTAATATAATGTTGCTTTTGAATACCAGGTACATGAATGGGGCTTCCACGAACCCTGATGCTCATGTTGTTGCCCACGCTGGAGCTCAGGTGAAAAAAGGATTGGAAATTGCAAAGAAACTTGGAGCCGAAAACTTTGGTACTATTTTATATAAAATAATGACAAAATAGTTTAGTTTAATGGATTTATAAATGACCTGTATGAAATTATATATTCACGATAGGTAATTTTAACATCACTTTTAGTATAAGTTGCATTGATTAAATCATCTTTGTTAATTTATGACCATTTCCCCCCGTCAAGTATTCTGGGGAGGACGAGAAGGTTTCCATTCGCTCTTGAATACAAACGTTCGCTCGGAGCTCACCCACATGGCCAACTTCTTCAAAATGTGCTTAGGTAAGCGCTCTTGGTTTTACTTTCCCCTCCTATAGCATACTCGGCCAACTTTTAACTTGTAAACATAACGCTAATTTTCTTTTTACTTTGGAAACCAATCGTCTAATATATTTATGTGGTTCATTAATTCTAGCCTATAAGAAGAAAATTGGTTTTACTGGACAATTTCTGATTGAACCTAAGCCCAAGGAGCCGACCAAACACCAGTACGATTATGGTAAGTATGTTAACCCTTGAATAAACCCTCGAGATGAAATTAGATTAGAATTCATTTGAACTCCCAAATTGACATTTGACATTTATTACCTTACAGACGCCATGACTGTCATTGGGTTCCTCTACCACTTTGGACTTCAAAATGACTTTAAGGTTAGTGACGGCTAATTACAATTATTTAGGCCTAAATAAATACTACTACTACTGGAGTTTGTTGCATAATGATAATAAATTATCATTATGCAACAAACTCCTGAGGTAGTCAAAGAGGAGAGCCCCATTGATTTTGATGCAATACTTGGTGTTTTAGGCATACAGTGTAGTCAAAATTCGAGACCCTAATGCATAAAATAGGGACTGAGGCCCTAGCTATCCGATTTCAGTTCTTAATTATAAAATGATATTGTTCTGTTAGTTTACTAATATTCTTTCCTTTCTTATGTATGCTGATCATTTTATCGGAAAAGTTATTTAAAATGTCAGAATTTGTCTTTTGACATTTTGGTATATATATTTGCAGTTGAACATCGAACCGAACCACACCACACTGGCTGGACATTGTAACGAGCACGATATTGTCATGGGTTCAGCGTGAGTGTTTAATTCATAATTTTGTTAACATGTTTCTTTAATACGTTTTTAACTAGGCGTGAACATTATTATGTTGGTCTTTGCCATCAGGTCCGAACAAGGATCAGGAAGGTACTCCGCTTTTCACCCTGTTCCTGGCACGCATTACAATTTAGCTTATATGGGATTTAATTTAGGGGGAGATGGAATTGGAAGAGATGTAATGGAGATGGAGATGAAAAAGCACGACACAACAGTATGGTCAGGGGTTTTCCCCCAGCATGTATGATCGGACCTATACATTGACAATACTTCTTGTTTCTTGTTTGCAGCATGGGCATGCTTGGATCCATCGACTCTAATACGGGCTCTCCTGACTTGGGATGGGATACCGACCAGTTCCCAATGGACGTTAAGAACTGCACCCTCATAATGAAGGTATTTGAAAAAATGTAGTTTTCGTCAATTCTTCGAGATGACCCTCCTTAAAATGGTTTAAATGTGTATTTGATTGAGATTGTTCTACCAGATATTTTAATCCAAAATATTTAGTCTGCGTGGAATGAGTGATTTTAGTCTGGCTATCCATCTCCTTTCCCCCTTGTCTCTCTCGTTTCTAGCCTCCTGGGAGTCTGAGTTTTAGCGAATGAGACTTAAGATGGAAATAGATTAAAATGGTTGTGTGGAGGCATGGTTACTATTTGTATTTTATTTTATGTTTCGGTCATACAGCCCATCCTCACAGACTCTTGTCCGACAGTCTTTGAAAAAGGATATCTGTGATCCGAAGCGTAGGACATACTGTTAGTTATATTAGATTAAAACAATTGAAATAAATGTGTCATCCTTAGAATATTTAACCAACTTTAAACTTGTGTGTTCAACCAGTTGGCAGACCAAACAAACAGTCTTTCATAATATTAATATATACCGTGATTTTCTTTTACAGGCTGTGCTTGATCAAGGAGGTATTGCACCCGGCGGTCTCAATTTTGATGCTAAAGTTCGACGTGAATCAACTGCAGTGAATGACATGTTTATTGCACATATTGGTGCTATGGATGCATTCGCACGTGGGCTCAAATGCGCTGTGAAAATAATCGAGGACGGAGTGATCCCTAAGGCATTGAAGGTGACTGAATTAAATCTATACATAGATGTTTTGTTAACCTTTGAATGGTTTCAGTTGAATGGGAAGTATATATCTAACTGCGTACGAAATAAGTGTTTTACCATTGCTTTCATATTTAATTTTGTATTTATATTATAGAATCGGTACAGCAGTTTCGAGAGTGGGATTGGAGCTAAGATTGAAGATGGTTCTGGTACTCTGGAAGACATGGAGGTACTGTCTTTATTTATATATATATATTGTGGCAAAATAATATATATTTATCAAATTGAGATGTTATGCCATACTATATTAAATATAAATGATTACTGTGTAAACACATCTCCTTTTTTTCGCAGGCATATATATTGAAAAAGGGCGAACCAGAACAAATATCAGGACAACAGGAACACTTCGAATCCATGTTGAACTATTACGTATAAAGGCACAACCACTTGCCTGTCTCCCTGATATTGTGGATCAATTGTGGACTTGAATTCAGCCTTATCAAATGATTGACCAAGCGATTATCAATTTACTGAAGGGTGTCCACCAACACGACCGCTGTACACAGTGTCAGGTCGTGATGCTAATTGATTATGCAACATGAGTGTTTTAAATAATCTGTTTTCTCTTTATCTTTCTTCCTGCTGCTGATTATTCCAAAGGCAACTATGTATAGAGAGACATGTGAGTGTTTTGTCAGCTATAAAATCTGACATCCAAAGTATATTCTTTGGCACGGTTGAAGAGAAATGTATATTCACACAATTTATACATTGATTCATTATATTTTGATACACTGCCCTTTTTTTAAGAGCCATTGATAATCGTATTGAATGTACAATACTTTTGAATAAAACAGACGATGGAATGTTTGGTGACGGTTGCAAATTTATTCATGAATAATTTTTAAAATACCATTTGGTTCAACTATAAAGTTTTATCACAGTCTGTATGCAATTTGCAGGTACTAAATATGTAGTTCATACTAACAACAGATAATAGTAACATCTTAGAATTGTCATTCATAATTTAATAATGGGTAATGATTGATTTTTCTTATAATCTGAATGATGTTGCACATGGTAACATTATTTACAGCAGGTTATAACAATTCAGATTTATTCGGCCGACTCTCATTACTCTCCCGTTTTAATGCTATGTGCGTCTGTTGGTTCTGGTCCAGGGTTCAGCAAAATTGTTTGTAAATCCTGAAATAATTGAAGATTGGTATCATTTATAGAATCTTTTATCATATATGCATATGATATGACTTTACCACATCACATTTCACGTGCAACATCTTAATCACATGAGGCTGTAAACGAAAGAAAAGAATGAAAAGGTTTCAAGAGATACAAAGTCAAATTTATAGCCTGAATTTTTTTCTTTTTAGATTATTTAGGCATTTCATAATTAATCAGTTAACTGACTCGTTGGTTCCACAGGCTTGATGTATTAATACACCCCGCCTCAAGAATAACGTGTAACGTTAAGGGTGATCTCCACTGGCTGCGGTAAGCTCTGCAGTAAGCCTTGCGATGGTGCTCTGTTGTTGAGGAGTGGCAAGGTTCTGCCTACATCGTTCACTGACCATGTAGGTAAGGACCTCGTCATTCCTCACCACCTACAGAGCCAGTAGAAACCATCGCAAGGCTTACCGCAGGGCTTACCGCAGCCAGTGGAGACCCCACTTAAAACTCAATCACACTTGTATTTCTAAGACTAACCTCTCGTTCAGTTCTATCTAAGTATTACATGCATAGAAAATATATACTACTTACTGAAGCCTTGTAAGTTTGCAAAGTGGAAACTATATCCTGGATGACGGGGTGTTCCATGAGTGTTGAGAAAAGCACAGGTTCACTTCCATCACTGCCTAGATCTTGATATACTCCCAGTAACCTCTCACGTGAGAATGCATCCTCTGGATCAGCTGTGACTGAGAACCTATGTGTATCTCCGCGCATCGACTGACCATGGTGCAAAACCTGAAGTAATGAAAGTATGGTTATATATTTGTTGTTTAGTACTTTATGTACTCTGGCAGCAGCTGGCAATTATACCCCAAAATTGTCCCAAAGATGGGCTAATATGTTATAACGGACCGGGATGGGGCTCGTGTTTTTGCCTCACCTTATCCAATGCATCCAGTGGCACCTTGGCATTGATAGCATCTTCAGGAATGTCATCAACCATTCCATCCTCTCCTTGGGCATCGATTCCCTCAAACTCAATAGACGCAGTCAGACTGTAAGATCATTAAAAAAAAATTATCAGAGCCAGTTTCCATTAGTCTTGAGTTTAGGATGGATTTATAAAGGGAGATAGGAAACTCCAATAACCCCCGATTAATACCTTCTTCCACCCATCTAGAAGTGAACTTAGAAAATAATCGTCGATTTAACTGGTGCACCTTACCTAGCCTGTGATGCCGGTCTCGAGCCCTTGTTGAATTTCTGTGGTAACCTGGGCATATGTGTGCCAGAAGCAACTGCTACTGCCCTTAAGAATCCTTCATAGGCATCGTTAGATGCGGCAAAGTAGAGCAACTGGAAAGGTATAGTGGTATAAATATTTATTTTCTTTGGAAATATATGCACTCGAACAAGTAAGAAACTTCAGTAGATTTCCTGTTATGGATTGATTGGTTTCATGCTTAAGCCTACGTGTTTAGACCTGTTTGGTCTTCATCAGGGGAGTGACAATATAATTGATGAACATATCGAGGTATGAAATTGTGTTGAACCTAGTAGCATGTGTGTAGCTTCGAAGTGATTGGTTTTTGCAGGCCTTGTTGAAATGCTTAACAACATTGTCGAAATAAGTGATATTTAGAGATGTTGAATGTTATTTTAGTATTGGGCATATAAGCAGGTTATATTAAGACCCAAGCAATTAATTATCGAGGGCTGTTTATTACATATTACTTATTTATATTCTTTGATCAGAGGAGGGGGGAATAACCCGCGTAGATCCATTGGTTTTAGAAAGGACCTTGCCTTGGTCATAAGTTTGGATGGTTTAAATTGAAAGCACATACCATTTGCACATAGTCGAGTCTAGGAGGTTCGATGTTGTGGTCAGCAAACACATCAAAGAATGTGGTCTTAAGGTGGGATACTCTGTCAAATGCATACGGTTCATTGGGATGTGCTGGCGTTAGCGGCTTGTTGGCTCTAAACCATAGACTGACCTGCAACGAAATAGTATGGTTGTTGTTATATACCGTTGCTAATATTGAAATATAGGGCAGAGCACCCGTGAGTGTTTCTCTCAACAGCAGACGGTAGTATACTACCCCAGGAGATATAAAAGACCAGTTATAGAAGCTGATCTAAACAGCCTGCTAAAAGATAATAAAAATGCACAAAAACCCCACAAATGTGCTTACCCTCTCAAATTGTTCCCGAGTAACGAATCCAGTAGACATCTGATCCATGTCACAGAAACGTTCTAAGGTCTCCAGAAGTTCAGATTGTGCCGGACGTGGCCACGGCTGTGAGGCGGCTAAGATGAGGGTCCTCCAGTCTATATACTCTCCGTCAGGCGAGAGACTCATGGCCATGGCGTCGAGCTATGTAGCAAAACAACGAAACAATTTCGTTACGTATTGGTGAAAATCTGTACCCACAATATTCTCATAGCTCCGGGTCCAAAGCCAGCGCTTTAGACCGCTCAGTAATCTCAAACCTCCCCCCCCCCCTCTCCTTTACAATTTATAATCTAAAGTTATTAGAAATAAGTTATACTGTGGTGAAATAATGTCGATAATTATAACGAGTGGTTTCTTGATGATTAGTTCATGGAGTGTCAATACGATTCTTGGATCATCATATAACATTTTAAACAGGTTGATCCCTCCTGAAATATGTACACACCGTAACTGAATTTTACTATAAGCAAGGATTCTATGGCAAGAATATCAAACTAATAGCCATCGCTTGTTCCTTGCAACCCAGTGGAGGAACTATAAGCAACACATTTCTGACAAAGGTCAATTGGTTTCAAGGCATGCTCAATCAGAACGCGTATTATACCTTCTCCTGTGGTATGTTCATCCATATATCAGGTATTTGCTCGGTGCCGTGAGTGAGAGCTGAAAGGTCGGAGAACGTTTCCTGGAAAGCCTTTATTGAAAAGACCCCTGTTGGTGCTGTGAGGGCAAACTGAAAGTATAGAGATTATTGTAATGGACATGTGAACGTTTTAGATTTTAACTAGTCTCTCATTTTCGCTAGGAATACGGTACTAAATTGTTGAAAATTCAAATTCGTTCAGTTTTTGTGTGTGTTTTATTTCATTCAGTCCGATATGAAGTGATTCGAAGAGTTGAAATAATAGATATTCCGGAATCAATACATATGGCTATTTAAGTGATCGGTTTTTCTTTGATGGAAATATAGATTAGAGGATTAGAGACCATTCATTTGAGGGACACCTCTGAACAGATTTTGTGTTTTCCAAAAGACGTCTTATTTACCTGTTGATAAATATTCATGATCTGGTCGACCGTAAATGTATCTGCATAGGCCGATTCAATTGGCGGCGGCCGCTGAACTGGAGAGGGTGTTCTCAAAACCTTCAAATCCTGTAATGATTCAGCAAAAACATAGTTACTAGTTCAAGTACATTGACAGAAAAAACCTCAGCAGCTGCACAACAAAAGTATCACAGAACCCTTAGTGGTTTAATTTCCTACATGATTTGTGCTAATAGGAAGGAAAGTCATGGGTAACTAATTAAACACGGTGTCCTTAATTCATGCAAATTACAGCTGAATACCATGGCATTAACTATTCATGCATCCATTCCTCTAACTTATCCTAAGACCTCCATCGACCCTGGTTGTTAAAGTGGGTTAAATTGCAATAATAAAGTACAGAACTTTGTTTGCTTTGTCCCTTGGAGTTCCTTAATAACTCCTCGCTTTAGCGTTTAAACAATTATTTTAGATGTACCATTTATGGGAAGGTAGAAGGACATATCTTTAGATCTAGTGCTCTTTATTTCATTAGAATCATTAGGAATCGACTGATTCGAAGGATAATGGAACAGGGTCTCCGCGCTTTTGGTCAGACGAAATTCCGAACTTTTGCAGGCCCATAATAAATAGGCCAATGATGTATTCTACAAGTTTTATATTCAGATTTTAAATCAATCAACGTTTTAAAATTGTTTACGCGATGGGTGGGTCAGGGGAAAAGTGTATAGTAAGAAACTGAAAATCTTCGAAAAATTCAAGGCCATTTAATAGATTCCAACAGGATCCAGGTCCTTCGACCAGAATGCCCATTTTCCAGGCCCTACGTTTTGTCCCCTAAAATATAAGCCCTTCAAGCTTTTGCAGACCCCGCGGAGACCCTGTGGGAAAAGGGATGTGACATCAACATCTCTTAAATGTGTGGCGTTGTTTGTTAGCCACAATTTGTGGGTTTGGAAGCAATACAATATTAGTGAATTGATAATCATTATCGTGTAGGTCTTGATGATTATATTGACGTTAAATCCCCCATGTTAAAACAAAGATTCTTACATTTAAAAATCATAATGAAGCAATCAATATGATCAAAACACTTGGGGATAATTCTTTTGATAAATTAGGGGAATAAAGATTGTTTTCATCCAATTTTTTTCTGGTTTTGTCGAGAAAAAAACCCCAATTGTAAACTCGTATATTCATGAAAAACCAAAGTGTAGGAAATCATTGAAAAAGTTCTTCACCGGCATAACAAATCAAACTAATGACAAGAATCCTATTTTTTGGTGAAGAATCAGAAAAAGCAAAGTTTAAGCAATTTTATCCAAAAGCTCTGTTTGAAACGGACAAATTCTGTTTGAAACGGACAACAGTCAAAGCATCTATAAACAAAAATAATTGTTTTCAAATTATTTTCAGCGTCCCTAATTTGCCCCACCCAACCTTCTTTAGTAAATGGTGGGGAACAAATGGAAAGCTTTCACGTGCTACCTCAGGCGTATGGCGCATGCAATGTGCTTCATCAAACACTGCTTAGTCCACCCTATTAAGAACCAGAAGCTCTCATAACATCTTGCGTTAGATTAGTGTATTTCAGGTAAGCTCTTGGATAAAATGGATCATAAGCAACAAATGGGGAATGATCACGCATTAAATTGACGCACACCAAACATGATAAAGATTTACCCCTTTCATAACTCAAAATTTATAGCACGGATGATTAGCTATTGGTATGTTGCCTAAACGTGTCGGCAATTTTGTCAAGCGCTGTGTGATGGGGAAATCAAAACGCAAGAAATAATTTAAATATGAAAAAAACAAACCATTCATACGGTGAGCCGATAAACTTAGATAAAGTATATAATCATAACTACTTATCATTGTTATAGTAGCGACTTGATATCATCAATAAAATTGGCCACGATGTTGTTTCGCATATATTGTTTAATACTAATCTTTTAAAAAAAGAATAGAGAAGGATGAGCCTCAATTGGTTGGTACAACATGGATGTATATGAAAGGGGTAAATGATAAACGCGACACTTCACCAAAATAATACCTTCTCAAAATCAGGCATGACGACGTCCTGGAAGAGGACACAAAGGGTTAAATGATGAATGAGGTCTCTGCACTGATTCAGACCATCCCCTGATAATTAATTGTGCAGGCATAGTTCCCTTAAGAATATGATTCGAAATAATGAGCCATCGTTCAGGATAAGGACACCCATTTCTTGTCCCACCCCAATATATATTATATGCTGGTTTCGTCCATCCCGAATTCACTATCAAACATTCATAACGCCATTCCAAAATCAAACATGGGTTGTTATGCAAAGTTACTGAGGGCATTGGAAAGAATCTACCCTCCACCACCATTAAAACAAACATAAGTATATATTTATTGACCAAGCATTTAAAGCAAGGGCCAATAAATATGCAAAAAGACCAACTTCCTCGTGGGAAATCCGACGCCAAAAATCCAAACTGCACGGACCGCATATATACCACGAGTAATATATTATAAGATGGTCTCAAGAATTTCTTACGATAAAAAGTTTTAACTGAAATATGTCCCTAAAAACATCGGGAAAAATTAAAAATATTTAAAATGTAGAGATGGGACACACAACAATAGATAATGACGAGCTAATACACCCCCATTATATACCCGCCCCACGTACCCCACAATTGCGAACGTCAGATGAAATGCACTTTATCAATTTATCAAAAAGATAATTTGGGTTGAATCTTAGAGCACATACCTCATTGACGAGGAAATCTTCCTGGTCGATTACGAGTTGCTCCTTGACGTGTGAGCTTGTTTCAATAGCATTTCTCATGATCTCTGACATGTGGTCAATACTGAAATAGAAAAATCAGAAGCCTGTCTAAATCCATTGACCAGTCTTGGAATGACCCTTAAAATGTACGTGAATTTATTCTTCGAAAAGCAAATGTTATATGAGCCATCTATCACATTCAACTCAAATATGATTGGACAAGAAAGGAAGAAAAATAACATGGACAACTCCCAATTGTCTATGCCATAGTGGTATTGTAGATATGTTTTAGTGGCCATATCGGACTAAGATAGACAAGGGCAACAGTGGGAAGATCTTATTTTACCTTTGCATTTCTTTCAGGAACCTGGCTCCAAGCCAGTCGTTCATATCAGCATAGGCCTCATCGGCCTTCTTCCGAAGATGAGCAAGAACTCCATACGCCACCAAGCGTATCTGATCCAGGCGGACCTTAGCTGCCTGAGCCTCCTCCTCGAGCGCTGCGAAAAACTCGATTCTCGCACGTTCGTTGAGTTTCTTAGCCAGCTTCTCTTCCTCTGTCTCCTCAGCTTGCGGTGGCGGTGTAGTTGGGGCCGGACTGGCCTTGCCCTTCTTTGGAGATGGTGAACGTGATTTCTTGCCTCCCTTTCCTGCAGGCTTGCCACCCTTTCCTTTAGTGGCAGCTGCTGCTTTCTCCTTCTCCTTTTCTCGCTCAATGTCACGAGCTCGTTCTGCCTCTTCCTCAGCTTCACGAGCAGCTTGTTCAGCCGCAATCTGTTGTATAATCGACTCAGAAATTATTTTCAAGAACTTGATGATAGCAGGGAAAGATCCAAAGTTAGGAAGCAAAGCATTTTAAATGAAAGGATTGCAGTTCCTTTGTTTCATTGGACGCAAGAAAAAAAGAGATAAGAAAGACGAGTGTTCGGCTATTATCACCTTAGAAAAATGGATATTATATTATGAAATATCTATATTGAAGCTGGAACCTCAATTGTAGTTTGTGTAATCAGGGAGGCACTTATAAACCACTTTGGTGTAATCATGCAGTTCTGGGGAAATATCCCACTTTGTCTGGCACCCTAAGCACACAGGGGGAAGTATAGGAGGGTATCAACTATAGCAGGAATCTCCAAGTCGAAGTCTTCATCAAACGTGTTATAACTAGCCTACCTCTCAGAATCATATATAATCCATTCGACTACAGAACTAAATCTCTAAGAATTCATGTGTTAATGTAATTTACTATGATTGAATTTTCATGAGGACTGAATCCATAAATATGCTTTAATGTACAAATGAGATGAAAATTAAATGCTAGAATTAAGAGAAAATAGTATTTTTTTTATAGCAAAGATCGGGATAGGACGTACTCGCTTCGTCTAGTCAAGAGAAAATAATATCTAAATTTTAAAAAAAATCCCAGAAATCCTGTACCTTTTTCAAGTGCAGTTGAACAGACATATGAAAATGTTGCAAAAAAAGGAAATTAAATTTAAGTTTGGTTCAGTCGCCATGATAAACTGTCTAAAATATCACTATTTCAAGGACTTCAAGGACACCAGCAAAAAAAGTACGCTGACAGCCAAAGATGTCTAATTGAAAAAGAGAGACTACTCAACTACACTAGATTTCTTCTGTTAACTTCATGCAAATAAGCGGGCAAGATTCATCGAATAAGTTGTAGCGAGAAATGCAACAGCCACAAACATGATCTTGAGAGGGGAAAACTGAAAAGAGTTTTTGAAAAACCGCACGAGTCCCTCCGAGCTTGACAAAATTAATGAGGCATGAACTGGAACGAACGTGGTTTATGTAGGAAATTATTTCTTTATATTATTTCAATTTTAGCGTTGAAAAGGGAAGTCATAATTGACTTCCCTGCTGTTGTTTAGTTTATCAATGTAAAGTTTCTGTTGAATTTCTTATAAATGAATAGGAGATAACTTTTTTTTTACTTTTCGTTCCAATCCCACCACCCATTCCATCCAAACATTCCCTAGATATCTACTGGGGATTCCTAGATCTTGCAGTGTGAAATACTTCAATCCCATAGAAAATGTGCACTCAATAATATAAGTTTAAATTACAGCAGCATCTTCATCGTCAACCTGAGAAGAAAACAAATATGGCTCTTCACTCTCCTCTCGTATTTCCGGCTTCTCGTTTGACACCATAAAACATGACTTATTTTAAACACAGTTAAAACTCAATAGGTTCATAGATCTATTTTTTTTCATAGATACTAAATAAACTTGCGTCATTTCTTTAAGAATTAAGATCTCTTCGTAAAATGCATGCAATCAATTTGATCCCAATTGTGTTACACGCCAAATTATTTTTTTTCACACTGAGTGTCCAACAGTGTCGATCCTATTCACATTCATGAAATCATCTTGGGATGCTAATCATTCTAAACTGGGGACTTGTGGGTTTTGCTTGGCAAGTCTGAGGCAAATTTGTACACACAGAAAACGATTCTTTTTGAGGAGGAGAAGGAGGTGTTTAACAACATATCAAAAAGGAGAGAAAACGATTTATCTGAGCATTTAATCGGACCAAGTTTGTTTGGCAGAAGTAACAGCTATAGGGATTAGCTATAGGTTAAAGTATCAGGGCCTAGGTTTGGCTATTTAGGAATATATAACACTACTATGTAAATATTTTTTTTTCAAATATTATTCTTATTCGTTTTGCAAACCTTGTGAGCTGCTCGCGACTGTGAAAAGAGAAATTCATCTTTGTCATTTTCTAGATTAATATAATCTAACAAATAATAACAAAATCCTGATTTGCATAATAAACTACATACCCCAATTTATATGCAACATACAACAACAATATTATGTGTTTGTGGGCATGACAAATATCCGGAATACATTAAGATCTTGTTATGGATACCAGGTGCGTATAGTATAATCGTACTTTGAACACTGGATTAGTCTATGTATTTTTCTATTCTAGCTGTCATTCTATTTTATATACACATACATTTTAATCGACAGGAAAAGCTATGAACATACACAGAGAGGCATGGACAATTATTATTTTTGGAATATTTACTGTTTTCATCGTTTATCTAATTCTAGAGTTGTTATTGTCATATCTCGTTAGAGGTAAACATAACATAATGTTTTGTTATGTATATTCCCACGTTGCCGTACATATACATATTCAAGAGAAAGTGTCTGAGAGTTTCGGTTTCTTTCGGTTTTAAGCTCATAGCAAGGGCTTGGGAGCCTTGATACGAAGGTAAATTTACTATTTGTTATTTTGACTGAACGCCCCTGCAAACTTAAAATATGCCGACGACGAGTTATAGCTATGTGCCACCTATGTGTTATTTACAACGAACAATAACAGGGAATATATCCCGAACCAAATGCTTAACAGACGCAACATTTTTCAACAAGGATTAAACCCTAAAACCAGGAACATTATTCGGGATGAATACGAGGTAAATGAGGTTTTATTAAAAGGAAAGAAGTCATAATCAGATGCAAAAGGTTTCTATGAGCTATGCCAAACTGATACTTTTGAATGATGACAGAAGATAATTGGAGATGATGATGGCGGATAATGTTTGAATGATATATATCATACAGATACAAGCACATTAGCATTAGGTCGAATAAACTCTTTCTGAGGAGGAAACAAACGCTTAAGAGAGAAAATTATGAGACAGCCGTTAAGCCGACAGAAATGCCTTACAAGTAAACTTTATCTTATGTCCAAATGTAAAGAAACCATTCATTTTTTTAAATACCAAAAGCTGATGCAGAAGCAGCAAAGCCTTCATTTTCTGCGTCAAGGCTGCTTGTATATTTAACTTAGATAAGAACTAAATTATGACACCTTTCCTCGGAATTATTACGATGAGGACGGGGATGTTATTTCCACCTACACCATACAGGGGCCTGGGAACAGGGGATGCTCCAAACAACTTACCTGGTTTGACTAACAATGAAAAAAGTGATACAATTGAACATTTATTTTCTCAATATTACGTTCTTAGATTAGGCTTTCATATGATTATATGTGAAAAAAATAAAATATCGATGAAACAACACCTATATCAGTACAAGGTTCAAATGGGATAGATAAGTAATCAGAGGAAAATTGATGATTATTTCATGATTGAAGAAGGGTAGCAATTTACATACTTCAAATGATACATACTGGCATTCAATTATTACATGATAGATATCTGTTACATTTCAAAAGATCTAGTTTTGGATTACTGGAATAGTTAGATGCTTAATCGAAGTTTAAGAATGGATATTATTTTGAAAATTATTATTGTTATTGACAATTTTTAAATGCCACGGTATTAAATTAAGCGACGGTAATTATCATTCCTGATTATTGAAGTAAAAGGTTTTGAAGTTTAAGCCACAAATTATGTCAAACGGATCAGTACGTTAGAGGAATCCATGATTACTTCAATGTAATGTTATACTTACAATTTTGTCAATGGCGGTGAGAGCAGTGACGTAAGCATCGTACACAAGTCTATCATCAGGATCCTCGGGGGGCGCGGGTGCATCAGGCACCTCAGCTGCCTTTCCTCCCTTGCCCTTCTCCGGCTTGCCTCCCTTGGCTGCGGCCTGGGCAGCGGCAGTGTCGGGTGACAGTGGACGGCGGGGCACCAACGGGATCCTACAATAATATGAACGAGATAAGCCTGTGTCTACTCAGTCGATTGGGGCGGGGCGGGGGGAGGAGGTTTCAGGCCATGTATGTATGACGGGTCGAGGCAGCTGACTGGTGGACGTAGCCAAGTGCGTGGTGGACAAAAATGGTCTGGGGTGGACAGTAGGCGATATAGAGAAGTCTGATAAAACTATAATAAGCCCTGCTGGCTAAACTAATGCCAATGGGTAGAAGATACGTGTTTCCATAGTTCCCATAAGAGAGGGAAAATTTGTTGGAACTGTGTTGGAACTTCTATTGCTATTTATGTTAATGTCCTGTCAACCTTTTGCCCCACGAGTTGTTCGAGTTGCCTGTTGTGGTCAACCATGAACAAATGCAGCTGTTTTAGTCATACACAACACCCCACTCGTCCCTTTCCCTATTTTCCAAAACCCATGTCTTTTTGTCTTAATATAGAAAAAACAGCTGCATGTATACATGGATCATTGCAAGGACTGACCGGCGGAGCAAAAGGTTGACAGGCCCTGACCATAAATAGTATTAGAATTTCACTGCTTTAAACTGCGTCTTATGGGAACTATGGAATCACGTATCTTCTACCCATTGGCATTAGTTTACCGGTAGTGAGTCTGTTTGCATAGAAGATATCGGGGCCCAGGAACCTGGGGGCGATTTAGTTCCATCTTCAAAGTACTGCTTCCATATACTACTAGGGTGTGTAGTATTACCCAGCTATATGTTGCCAAGATGCAATTTCTAAGAATATCCACGCATAGGCCTCAGCCCAATAAAGACGGGGTTTAGTATGTGTTGTTCTTTGCCACAAATCACAGGCAAGACTGTAATCTACCAAAGTGGCCCTCTCACTTAATTCGACTCCAGTATACATAGATTTCACATGACGTCACCCAGTAGGCTGGAGTATCACAGTGACCGCCATGTCCAGGGTCATCGCTACGCTGGCCGTCTATGGCGGGGGTATCAAAACAAAGTTGATAAACCCCACAAGGGTAGATACTTGGGTAATTATACACTAAAGGCAGATTATCTAACCTATCATGAAGGTATTGTTGAGGCAGATTAAAACTGGAAAAGGTTAAAACAGCCAGAAAACGATATTTTCAAGTATCGCAGCATACATAGCCATCTAACTTGACCCCAAACATGGCGAGGGCCGTGACGTCAGTGAAATCTATATATTAGATCTATACAATATACCTTACAGAAGTAGATTTTGCTCTAAGTGCTCTTTAAAAAGTGGTCATCTACTAAAGATATTTTCCAAGTTTTTTCTAGTCACAAAAATGTCATTCTGGGATAACTTCAACATGACAATTAATTGTCACCGCATGTCACTGAAAGGTTCGACCACAATTGTACCGTCGCCATCTTAACCAAACGGCAAAGTCGCCACACGCTATCCACCTTATTATATTAAGTTATACATAGCTACTTATTTAGATCTCAAGGGGCAAGTATCCACTCTCAAGTGCCAGCAATCGAGCATCGCAAGCTCTTGCAAGCCAGTGGAGGAGTGCCAGTGATAAGTATGGATCTGTATGTAGATGGGGATGTTGCTTGGTGTGATCCTTAATTTGAGGTACCGATAAATATGTCTCGTGAATATTCCAATGCACACTAATTAATACTCAATTAGCGCTTACATGCTAATTGATAGTCCAAATGTTATGATAGATGATAATCGATATTTGCTTAGTGATAATTGATACCCAATTATCACTTGGATGCTAATTAATAAGAATAACTCGGAACTAGTTGGATCTTGTCTTGATCTTACGATCGCCCAACGGTAACTGATCTTTATTTCTCGATACAACATACCTGTCAGGTGTGTACCTGATCTGCGTGCGCAGCCGTGCCCGGCTACTAGCTCTGGCGTCCCATGGGGAGGCCCAGGCGTTACGTAACCTTACGTAACACCAGCAATCCAATCCGAGCAGCGATTAGATCACAAGATATAGTTGACATTCCTGCGATTGAATCGCCTGTCGCAAGCAATTGCTTGCCTCTCGCCATTTAGTGGATGAGTGTTATAACAATACTTACTTTGGACGCCTCTCTCCTTCATCTTTGCCATCTGCTGCAGGTTCTTCTGGTGGGGGATCTGCTCCCTTCTTCCTCTTGCCAGAAGGTGTTCCTGATTTACTGGGGGAAGACTTGGCGTCCTCTGCTGGGGTGGTGGGCCTCGTGCCTCCGTCCCCGCTAGCCACACTCTGACCAGCTCCAGACTCTGGCCGCTCTTCTGCAGGTGGTGGGGGCACTTCTACCGGTAACTAAAAATTAGCAAATTTATAAACTTATGTTACGGCATTATAGCAAAATTATGTCAAAACTTCGATATGGAGACATGGACAATGTGACAAGCTCATTTCTGTTCTCAGGATTTACTCGTGTTGGTGATGGTTGAGGTGGTGGTGGTGGGTGGACTGTTTTATCCCCCAGTTTTGCTAAAATTATGAATATTTTAGATACACGTTTCAAAATGCAAAATAATCAAAATGCAGCTTACTTCAATTAGTGGAATTCTGGCTGGTTCACCGCTGATTTCCTCTGGAATTTTGCCTTCCATTGCTTTATAATAATCCCTCATCATACGAACGGTATCTTGGAAACGATCTAATTCACCCTGCTGAAGTGTGATGTAGTGGTTTGCGAGAAGTCCAAGATGATCTTCCAACCAACCTAGAAAATAGGACCAAAGACATTTGGTCAACCCTTTGTGTGAATAATGTTTAATTACAATTCATTTTACTTATAACCCATTCTTATAATTCATTCAACTTATATTTCAACATCGAATTTACATGCAATTCCTTCAAGGACTGGTATCTAACACCTTACCATGTTTCATAACTGACTCTCTTTCTGTTTCTGCAGTCGTCTTTCTGTCATCACAGATTGACCACAGGCGTTCGCGTAGATCATCCACTCTTTGGTGCAACTCGCCTCTCGTCTCCTCATCGTCACGCAGATCGTCAGCTACGTCATTGTATTCCTAAATATTGAGAATCATCCCATTGTGTAAATAATGTTTACATATTCCGATGGGGGTTACTTTTTAATTTGGGTGGTGCACATATGAAGGGAGTGGACACAAGTGACAAATTAAGCTCGCAATTTATAACATTTTGTATATCCTATTACGTTCCACATTTACAATTACATAATATTTAAGCCTTATCAATTATGATATGAAGAGAAATATTACAGATGTACGTATATATATTAATGCCATATCGGTTACAATTATCCTTATTTGTTTTATTACTACATATATTATATATGTTGAAATAAATTGTGTTTGAATGTAATTTTAAATGTACAAATTAATCTAATTGCTGCTTTGTTAAGCGTTAGTCTTATAGAATGAAAGACCGTAAACCAATCTCCAATATACATACTCTCAGGTCTAATATACAGTTTTTAATATAAAGTTGGGTACTACTTCGACAAAGTATCTGATTCGAAACAGGCTAATTTATAAGATGTGGATATCAAATACCTTTTGCCAAGCAGCGATGAATTCTTGCTTTGTATCAGGACGGCGGAGGTAGCACTTGAAGTCATTCCTGTATAAGATAAATATAGTTACGTAGGCTTAGGGCTTGAACTTTACTAACGATATATGTGTACTGTAGAATTCAATGGTACAAAATGAAATGAATGCAATATCGGATTGATGTACCTTATTGAGTAGAAGTATCTGATGATGCTCTCTCGTTCTTCTCGGACATTGCGGAATACAACCTTGCTACTGTTGACATAATGGTTTTCTATTATGTCCCATTGGGGCGCAAGAATCTTAGCCATTTCCTGTGTAATGAATGGACAAATAACTTTTATAGAATATCCTTAATTTTCGAGAATAAGATAATAATTTCATCAGCACAACGACAGGACTGAGAAAAGAAGAGAGAGATCGACCAATTGGATAATTGGTTGATAGCATTGCAGTTGACAATTGACAACAGTTGTGGGTGAGAGATTTCATGTAAGAATTACATAAGCTCTCAAATTTGTTTAAACTTCATATGTCTACTACCGTGTTAAACTTTTAATCAAAGAACATTTATACCGGTAAGTTGACATACAAATACTGAATGGTGATATAATTCTAAGCAAGGATATATAGAAAAGGTAATAATGTTCTAAGGAGGAAAATAACTTTCCCTTGAAACACAAGATCTCTAGAAATGGATTATTTCAGGGAGTCATCCTACCTTAAACCAGTAAGCATCCTATAGTGGAGCAAGAGTTTGTAAATACACACCACATGTTAATACATATGTTTATTCCAGGACAGGTTTTTGGTATAAATGAATCCTCACCTGGTCAATGTTTTATATTTTTTAATAGAATTACATATGTATTATTTCACTGAATATATTGAATAAATATGACTCTTGCACTCCTTAATTTGAGACAGAATCCTAGTATATGAAAATGGGCAGAGACTTGCATTTGTAATTATGTTATATTTTTAATTAAATAATTCAACATTTACAATGACAACTTGAGTTATTTATTCTCTTCACAGAATTAATTTAAAATTTCCTTTCATTCATGTCCAATTCTTTGAGCCCCTTTGGCTGATACAAACTACCATTTTGGGGGCTAAAAACAATAAATGATATAATTCAACGTTCATAAGAAATACCTAAACAATTAATCCATCTTAGAGAAGAAACGATGGATGGCCAGACGCAATACAATAGTACCCAGGGACTCAATATTCTGGATTAGATCATGAGGACGTTAAAAAAACATAATTCTTAACAAATAATTTGAGAAATGGTTGTCTGTGTAATGCTTACATCGCTGATAAGTCGATCCACGAACTCCCACTCATCTGATCCGGGCACGGGGAGAGGGGTGCTTGGTGGTTCGGGTGGAGCTTCTGGCTCAGGTTCAGGACTTTTACCCTTTTTGCCGGACTTTCCACGTTTTGCTGAAGACGCTGCAACATCAAATACAAATCTATGGCCATATTTTCTATGTTGTTACGTTCAAGTTATTTGCCTCTATCAAATGAGTTACCTCATTCATACAGGATTTAGTTTCTGAGAAATTATTACCTCACTACCGTTTTTGTGTGAAGCAATGTGTTATCTCATTTCTCTCAATAGTTCACATTAAGAACGCAATGCAGTAGCTGTAGATAGTTGATTTGTTTTGCATTAGTGTAGGAATAGTTGAAATAAAATGTTGTAGATAAATTTGAGATAGTTTGTAAAGAGTCTGAATATTTTGTACTTGACAATTCGTCCCAAAGTCTATTTCCCAAATGACGAGAATCAACATTATTTAAGATATGACTGATTTAAATTGATAAAACGGGATTCACAAGAGCCTAGCATGCTGAATGAAAAAGCGATTTGCATATTTTATGAAAAGCGACATATATGAAGGATGACAAAAATCGAATTTAATTAAGGTTTGAACATGAAGACATGGAAGTGATATAATGAAATCCTCTTTGAAAAAAAGAATATTCGCGTGGGAACAGCACAAATGGAGGCATCAAGTTAACAATAAATTATGATTGATCCAATTGCATATCTTTAAATTTATTGCCAAGTTATTAATGCAAATTCATATCAGCCCTTTCGTGACCCTTTTATTATTTACACCCAGGAAGGCTATTTCCAAAACAATGATTTCTTTCAAATTTTAAGGGCTCAGAAAATGTGAACAAGAAAATAGTTTTGAACTTTAGTTATATCCTACAATATTATTAAACCCATGTACAAGGGGGGCTATTAGATAAAGATTTCTTTGGGGCGGGGGAAGGTAAATTGTTCTTACACCAAACAGTAGGTACATGTTTAATATATTAAAAATGTCGACTACATCAATGCTAATTATAATGTGGGAATGCAAACTGCAAATGATGCGCTGTAGCTGAAAGAAATGTACGAATTAATTAAAATTAAAACACTCAATTTTGGCTTGTTGCTAGGCACATAGAATGAGGGCTTGCTTCTATCTCTTGAAGCTACATTGGTATACCTAGGGCTAGGTGTATGACATTATATACACAGGTTCTTGCCATTCTAGACCATATTGGGACTCTGGTTCCATATTTGAATTTGCAGCTGATGTATTGAAAATGGACATTTTAGAATGCAACATTACGATTTCATGCATGTGTAAAAAGATTAAAATTATCATTTCAAAAAGGAAAATTGTACTAATGAAAAATATGCTAGATTGAGCTCATAGTACCCTTAAATCCACCAGGAATTTTATTTTAGAGTTACGCTGCTATTCTCCATTTTCTAAAGGAATTCTTTTTTCTTGACAATCCCACTAACGTATCCAATTTTGATAATAAAAAAATCCAAAAATTGAACTTAGCAGAAACTTATATCCATTCACTCCATTTCCAATACACATCCATCTGTTTTTGTCTAACCGGTGTAGACGGTTCACCTTATGAATATATACCATTACATAGCATATTACTACAGTACATGCAAAATGTGTCTGCTGACTACGCAATAATCTTACCTCTCTTTGGTTTCTTCGCGTTATCTATTTCATATCATAAGGCATCTCATGAATACAAACTTCAATTCTATGTCATCAACAGGTATCTATTGTTGTGATCTCAATTTTTCAGCATAAGACTGACATATTTTAAAGCAGGGAATATAGAAAGATTAATATCAATATGTACATGCTGGCCAGCGTGGCAAAGTGAGAATTCTTTATTATGAGAACTTCATCATTAAATATATGTCATGATTTATGACAGAAAGGATTAATCAAAGCAGAGTAATATACATGTTGGGCAAGTATTTTACATTATCTTAAAATATGTCTTTTTCTATAATTTACATACCTCTGCTTCCTTTACCGGACTTCTTGGCAGAATCTGGCTTGCTTGGAGACCGTGCAGGAGATTTGCTTCCCTTTGCAGAACCCCTTGAGCCTGAGCGTTTTGCTGAACCTTTTGAAAATAAAATCATAAATAATATATGGGTTGTCATGCAGATGTTCATGCATGTCTCTCTGGTTTAAGGTTATCATCTTTCACTAATTTCTTTTGTGATCCTGATCGAACTTCCTATTTCTATATACTGCTTTGATTATCAATTTCCATGTACTACTTACAACTACTTTCATATACTACTTGCAACTAACCATTTTCGTACACTTCTTACATCTAAAAATTTCAAATACCCATTTTCATAACAATTTCCATATACAATGTACCCGTTTTCATATAATACCTACTACTTACAACTACCCATTTTCATATATTACTTGCAAACGACTTTCCATGTACAATGTACCCGTTTTCATAACTACTTGTACAGGTACATGTAAATCTCCATGTTCACCTGTTTCCATATACAACTTATAACCACCCATTTTCATATGCTACTTACAAATATCAAATACTACGTACAACTACCCATTTTCATATATTATATGCAACTACCCATATCCGTTTCCATCTGTTTCTCTCTGAGTAATAAATAAACCAGTTGGATGCAAAAATCAGCTTGATTCCATTGCTGGCAACTGTTTGGCGTGCAAAATGGTGAGATTTGTATTTTCCACCAGGTGATGTCAGCCCTATATATGCACCTGTGCATATAAGTAGCGATATATAAAACATATCCTTTTCCATATACTACCTGTTCAATTTCCATATTCTTTTTGCAACAACCCATTTTCATATACTACTTGTTAAGCATACCCATTTTCATATACTTCTTGCAAATACCCATTTTTATATACTAAGTGCAATTACCCATTTCCGTAAACTACGTGCAAGTACCCATTTCCATATACTACTAGCAAGTACCCATTTTTATATACTACTTGCAACTATCCATTTCCGTATACTACTTGCAACTGTCTATTTTCGTATACTACTTGCAAGTACCCATTTTCGTATAGCACTTGCAAGTACCCATTTCCATATACTTCTTGCAACTATCCATTTTCGTATACTACTTGCAACTGTCCATTTTCGTATACTACTTGCAACTGTTTATTTTCGTATACTACTTGCAAGTACCCATTTCCATATATACTAATTGCAACTATCCTTTTTCGTATACTACTTGCAACGGTTTATTTTCATATACTACTTGCAAGTACCCATTTCCATATACTACTTGCAACTATCCATTTTCATATACTACTTGCAACTGTCCATTTTCGTATACTACTTACAAGTACCCATTCCCATATATACTACTTGCAACTATCCATTTTCATATACTACTTGCAACAGTTTATTTTCGTATACTACTTGCAAGTACCCATTTCCATATATACTACTTCCACTATCCATTTTCATATACTACTTGCAACTGTCCATTTTAGTATACTACTTACAAATACCCATTCCCATATATACTACTTGCAACTATCCATTTTCATATACTACTTGCAACTATCCTTTTTCGTATACTACTTGCAAGTACCCATTTTCGTATACTACTTGCAAGTACCCATTTTTATATACTACTTGCAACTGTCCATTTTCGTATACCACTTGCAAGTACCCATTTTCGTATACCACTTGCAAGTACCCATTTTCGTATACTACTTGCAAGTACCCATTTCCATATACTACTTGCAAGTACCCATTTTCGTATACTACTTGTAAGTACCCATTTCCATATACTACTTGCAACTATCCTATTTCGTATACTACTATCCATTTTCGTATACTACTTGCAACTGTCCATTTTCGTATACCACTTGCAACTGTCCATTTTCGTATACCACTTGCAAGTACCCATTTTCGTATACCCCTTACAAGTACCATACTACTTGCAACTGTCCATTTTCGTATACCACTTGCAAGTACCCATTTTCGTATACCACTTGCAAGTACCCATTTTCGTATACTACTTGCAAGTTCCCATTTTCGTATACTACTTGCAAGTACCCACTTTCATATACTACTTGCAAGTACACATTTTCATATACTACTTGCAGCAACACATTTTCGTATCCTACCAATCAATTTATACTACTTATACCTAATATTATTCCCATTCATGGCACAATAAGTGATATTTCCAAGGACAAGTGAATCAGAATGCATGTATCTTTTTACTTTGTACATGTATTAGTAATTATGAAATGCAATTATATATCTTACCTGCTCTCGAGCCTTTCTTTGAGGTTGGCCTTGATCGTGATTCTTCTTCTTTTGGAGCTTCTGCTGCAGGCTCCTATATAAATTTGATAAAAAGTTGAACTTGAAATAATATGATTTAGGTAATTAATTAAATTCAGATGGTGAGTGAGAAAGTCCCAGATGTCAAGGCCTGCTATGAGATATTTACTCACCGCAGGTTTTTCTGGCTCTACCGGCTTTTCATCTTCCTTGGGTTCAGTAGTTTCAACTGGTAGGGATTCTACAATATCTTCACCACGTAACTGAAAGAAAGTTATCAAGTTATTCGTTTTGGAAAAAAAATTGCCTATGATAATCTTCCAATTGGTCAAATTAGAACGTGCGAAATATTATGTGCAAATACATCCTTCTACCCACCTTTCGTAGCGTATCCTCTAGGATTTTCTCCACTTCCAAGTAAACCGTTTTCTGTTCTTGGTTAGCGTCAACTGTTCTCAATGTTCCAAATTTAGCAAACCATTTGTCTAATTTTGGCCATTGATCTTGGAATGTAGTAAGCCTGTCAACAAACAAATTAAAGGAATAAATAAATCAAGACAAATTATGATGAAAAGGGAGGAGACAACTCAACTGAAAACATCTCACAGTATTTTTTGTTCAGCTGTTTATTGAATCGCGACCCGACGCGTTTCGCCGTTAGTTTGGCTTCATCAGGGGTGCCGACTTGGTAATATCTTAGACCTTACATTAAAAAATGAGCAAAATTGTACAATATACAGAGTTGGACGTATTTACGTTAGTTTGGTATTTACCATGCAGAGTTAGCAGTAAGTCGATTGTTGTCCAATTTGGTTTAGTACAAAAATTCTAAAATCATCAATTTCGTTAATAAATACAATTCAGGGCAGATTAAAAAATTTTCATTTGCATACGATGTATGAGAGAGATTGTATGTTTCAATGTTTGCGAGGGGCTACAAAGCCTCTATGTACCATCATGTCGTACATGGCTCTGCCGACAAATTGATCGATTTTGTCGACCATGCGGTGTAAGTCTATGAGGATTTCACTCGTTCTTACAGAACGGAGACGCGAATTGTCTCGGTTCTCCCTCTGGTTATTCATTCTGGTCTCATTCAAATGGTTCTTGGGGGTTGGCTTGTACTCGGGGTGTTTATGGTTTTTTCCTTCCTTCGTTTCCGGTATGTATTCTTCAGTCTTCTGTTTCGTCTCGTGATCCAGATTTACTGTTTATGGGTCTTGTTTCCTTTCTATAGGCTCTGGTTGTGCGGTTTCTTTCTGGGTTGGTGGTTTGGATGCACAGGTGGAGGTAGAGTAACAGCTTCCTGATGCAGAGGTGTTGCTGCTGCTGGAGCTGTCAGTGGGGCTGCTTTTGATGCTGTCTTTGTCAGCGTTTGAGTTACTCGGAGTAGGTGTTGGTGCAGCTGGTGCTTGATCTCCTATGATGGAGTCATTGGAGATATTTAAGTCTATGTTTAACAGCTCGGTTAAAGTGGCTGTGTTTGTATCAGTGCCTTCGGGTGTATCTTCTTTGGTGGGCACGGGTTCTTCATTAACGGATGGTTTTATGTTGCTGGTTACTTTGGCAAGTTTCTTCTTAATAATACGATTCAGGGGGTGTGTCCGACGTGGTTTCTTTCGGATCGTGGGGTCCATGTCTGGTGTAGGTACTTCAATTAGTTGGCGTTTGACCCCCCCTACCTTTTGTGTAGTGGGGCCCGGGCTTGGGTTCTTCCTACTCTTCTCAGGAGTTTTGATCGGTGAAATCAATTTCGGTAGTGGTGTGATATTTAAGTTGAGGCTCCCCAGAGGTGAGTTGCCCTTGGTTGGTGTTGACTGATTGGTGGGCGTCGGCACTGGTGCGGGGCTCTCTCCTAGATGCGCTGGGTTTTGAGCTGCAAAAAGGAGGGCCTTTATATACAATACGGAACCGTACGCCATGTAGGCCGTATTTCTCCCACTTTTCTAGATCATAATAATCACTATCAAACTTGGAGGGTTTTTTCTCAGGTTTTTTAACTGGAATTTTAGCTGGAGTAGCAGTTGTGAATTGATGTGAATTTGATTTGTCGTTTTAAGTTATAGTGGCTGCTGTAGGTTTTCCCACAAATATCGCATGGGAACCTACCTGTTTCATTTTCTTCATAGTCCATGTGTTTCTGATTTAGGTGTCTCAGAAGTGCTTTCTGGTTGTTCCACCAGCCTCGGCAGATGTGGCATCTTACTAGACTGCTCATGTTGGAGGTACCGCTAACGTGGAAAGTGGCCGCGTGCTATTGTTGTTGTTTACACAGAGGTGTGTCCTGGTTGGCTGCTCAGGATAGAGTGGGAGGAGCGAACGTTATCGCGCTCCTTATATAGCGCGCGCTGTATTCGGGTTGCTATGATGACGTATTGCGCTCTACGTCACCACTTTCTGTTGAGTCCTTGTGGCGTGATGGTTGATGCGATTCGGATCCATGCTTCTTCGAGCCGGAGCCGTGTGTTCTTATTGTGAGAAGAGGAGTCCAAGATGGTCACTAAGATATCTTTGTCTTGGACATCATGATCGATTAGATGTTGGGGAACTGGTAGGTCCCTCTTCCTGTAGCGGATATCGTATTTATGATCCCGAATCCGCTCGTGGAGTGTCCGGCCAGTCTCCCCGATGTACTGCATATTACAGACAGGGCAGGTTATGGCGTAGACAACCGATCGGGTCATGCAGGTATTGTTGCCACTAATTCTGAATCTTTCATTCGTAGTATTTGATGTAAAATACTTGGTTGTGACTATGTTTGGGCATGTGGAACATGTAATTACTCCACGGTGAAGTGTGTATCACATAACATTTGTATGTAGAGGCGTGTGGTACATAGTGTGTGGTACATAGTTTTGTACCACATGGGCGGGGTCTAATGATAAACGCAAAATAAACTCATTTGATTGGTTCCCTTCCACGCGGGAAAATGCGTTGTCAATGACTCTTACTAGCGTTACTAATGTTGCGACGTTACGATGTACACTATTGCGTCGTCGCCGGTATCAGTGCGAGGAGAATGACCGTAACTTCGTAAGTAAATAAAGGACTTTGTGTTATAATTTATAATTAATCTATAGCACCGTGGAGTAAAAATAGCACCGCATCTCGTAGCTGATCTGGCATAAAGGATCACATAGACCCTCGACGATTCTTTTCAATATAGTAAATCTCATACATGGTCTGCTGCCATTGTTGGTATGGGGGCGGGGGAAGGTGGAGCATGTTAAAATATCCCTTAGGTTGGGGGCCCGCTTGTAGGCCATCATCATTCGGTTCTTATTAAACCTCTCTAGCTTTATTTTGTTTCTCAATATTGGGGTGCCATGATGTAGAATTCTGTTGATCCTAATGTTGGCCGGGTTGTACTGTACTATGAGTGGGATGATGGGGTCTGATTTCTTAGGTTTATTTTGAAGTAGGGTTTTACGATCCAGTGATCGTGCTCTGGCTATTGAGGCTTTGACCATGTTGTGGGAATGTCCTCGGAGGGTGAGGAATCTAAGTAGGTCCTTGGCTGATTTGTCGAATTCCTCTGTTATCGAACAGATGGTTCTGATTCTGACTGCTTGTGAGTAGCCTATACTCTGTTTCTGGTGAGCTGGGTGGTAGGAAGAGTCATGTAGATAGAGGTGGGCATCTGTAGGTTTGTTATATAGTCTGGTTTGAAGTTTTCTGTCTTCATCGACATACACTTGTGTGTCTAGGAAATTTATAGCCTCTCGACTATATTCCCAAGTGAACTTGATCTTGTCATGTTGGGTATTCAGGAAATGTAGGTGAGATATTAGTTCATCTTCTGAGCATCGATATACAGCAAAGATGTCATCGATGAATCTTAGCCATGTGGAGGGTTGCAATGTTGAGTCCCTTAGTAGGTCTCTCTCTAATTTGTCCATGAAAATGTTTGCATATGCGGGGGCCATTTTAGTGCCCATAGCCGTTCCCTGAACTTGGTGATAGAAGTTTTCATTGAATTGGAAAGTGTTGTTTTCAAGTACGAGTCTGGTGAGTATTTCAGCTGTTCGTGGTGCAATGTATGGTGAGTTATGAGTGGTTAGGGCCTGTCCGACGGCCTCAATACCTTCTTGGTGTGGGATTGCAGTATACAGTGAACTCACATCAATTGTGACTAGGTACTCGTCTTCGTGTAAATGTCCAATGTTCTCAATTTTGTTCAGGAAATCTCTCGTGTCTTTAATGTAACTAGGTATGTTCTTCATGATAGGTTTGAGGATTGAATCCAGAGTCTTGGATATAAGGTCTGTGGGAGAGTTGATACCAGAGACTATTGGTCTCCCTGGGTTGTTTGCCTTATGGATTTTGGGCAGAAAGTAAATTGGTGATGTTCTGATGTTGGCTGGAAGGAGTTTAGCGGAAGCCTTCTTGGGAAGGCCCCCTTCTGTCTCCATCTTTTCTAGAATTTTCTTGATCTTATGTGCATTCGTCGTTGTGGTGTCATACTGTAATTTGGTGTAGTGGGAGGGGTTGTTTAGTTGTCGTTCCCCTTCTTTAACATAGTCATCCTTGTCTAAGATGACAATTGCACCGCCCTTGTCGGCGGGTTTGATGATTATTGATTCGTCGTGTAGTAGTTGATTTGTCATAGTTTTTGTTTGTTTATTCATTCTTTATTTTTAGGTGATTTAGATAGATAGAGAAATAGATAGATACTGCCATGATTATTGAAATACCCTACTCAATATATATTTTACTTGATAGTTCAAATGCAAACCTACAAATTAAAACAAATATTACGAGACTGATCTATTTGTCATTTCTTCTTAGTTCCATTTCATGTAAATCTAATCATTTTATTACACCGTGCTAGTAATTTTGGAAAGTGTAGTGCATCACATGTGCATAAAAAGTGATTATCTTTGTATTGCTTATAAATAACACTCCACTTTCAACAGGCAACAGCCAGAGCGAAACTAGGCGCCAAAGCCTTCAAGTTCCTGAAGCGTGGAAAACCAGTTGATGATCAACTAACTAAATCAAGACAAACATGAAGAGAAAAGGCTTTGAAAACTAGAGTTCAGACTAAGATTAATTAGAAGATAGCATAGAAAGCTTTATAACCATAACCATGATCTGATTCTATGTATTGTGCTCTGTATTGTGTTAATTGATTGTTTGATTAATCAATTTGAAGTAATTTTTTACCTGTGTTGGATCTGCTCTTGGTCGTGGGCAGGATCATCCACAGGGATCACCATCTCCTGTTTACCAACACCGGTGGCGCTACCCTCCGGAGGAGTGTTGAACTCCTGATGGAAATTCTTTTCACTCATGATGGAAGCTGTCAACAAAGGGTAAAAGACATTAGTTACTTATTCATAACAACCGCTCTGACCCACTGACTCATTAGTAATTATTCCCAAGGCCCCAGAAGTCATGGATATATTATGTTAAATGTTGGTAGTAGGTAGGGAACTTCGTGATCTAGTATTCTCACCGAACCAAACTATAAATATATATCCAATTTAATCATGTAATGGAGCAGACAGAGATTTAGTTAAAGGAGGTCTCGTATTGTGTGATTGGCAAAGTTCTCACTCTAGTTAATCCTGATAACAACCATAACACATTATGTGTCGGACACATTATGTGTCGTAGTACAACAGATTCTTGATATATAAGTAGCAGCAATCTTCTATATGATCACTGTCCCTGAGGAAGCCCCCCCCCCCTATAGGGCGAAATATTGGACAATAAAAATGACAAATCGAAGATGATGACTTGAGTGATTTTTCTACATTTCGAACATTAATCCTGATTAAATTTAAATAAATATGAAAAAGGGTAGCGATGGCAAAGGTGAAGCAACCTATAAAGCAGATAATAAAATTCTTGACATTGAAAATAATCTTGAGATTAAACATTTGTTCTAAGCTTGGATACTACGTCTTGATGACTTACTTGTTCTGCCAGCTGAGCGACGGAGGCAAAGTTCGTTGTCTATGTCAAAGAGGATGACTACATTGATGCCACTGCCTGGTTCTGGAGGTGGGGGAGTAGGCCGGGGGTCGGGGGCTAGCTGAGACTTCCTCGACTTGGCCGTCTTCTTGTCTCCTGTGTCCATTCCCGTCAACGCCTTCTCCAGAAGCTTTGCCTGTTGATATGTGGCTGGGAAACCATCTAAGATCCATCCCATTTCGGGAGGAATGCGCCTAGCAAAAAGAACACAAAATATATCGTTATATTATCATTTTTCAAAACGTATTTATTACAAGAAAGAGTACAGATGTTAGGTACAAGAAATTCAACATCGCCATGTATTAGCATTCTTCCTGCTGCCATGTACTTTAAACAGTAGTTTACTTATTTAAATCAAATTTTCGAGAAGTTACATGACATTATGAAAGAAGGTGAGGTTTTATGTAATGATGTAATATTGGAGATTTTCTTGTGTTTCAGTATAGATCTCTTTAGTGACTAGAAAGGGAATTACTAAAATCTAGCAAGGGAATATTAGCTAAAGCTAAAGTTACATAACAATATGCCGGGAACTAGAAATTTTGAAAATACAGCTAAATGGTTTTTACTTTATTGCTTCGATAAGGATGTCCACAGTTAGTTGATCATCAACTGGTTTTCCACGCTTCAGGAACTTGAAGGCTTTGGCGCCTAGTTTCGCTCTGGCTGTTGCCTGTTGAAAGTGGAGTGTTATTTATAAGCAATACAAATATAATCACTTTTTATGCACATGTGTTGCACTACACTTTCCAAAATTACTAGCACGGTGTAATAAAATGATTAGATTTACATGAAATGGAACTAAGAAGAAATGACAAATAGATCAGTCTCGTAATATTTGTTTTAATTTGTAGGTTTGCATTTGAACTATCAAGTAAAATATATATTGAGTAGGGTATTTCAATAATCATGGCAGTATCTATCTATTTCTCTATCTAAATCACCTAAAAATAAAGAATGAATAAACAAACAAAAACTATGACAAATCAATTAAATGAAAACGGACGACATTGAAGGATAGACTAGCACATGACTAAAGAATCTACACAATTATACTGCTAATTAAGAAGCGTGTTTCGATCCTGCAGATAATTACGGTACAAATGAATCAGCGTTCCAAGCAAAGCCTTATTTGTTATATATTTTGCGACGCCAATGAATTAGTAGTCCATCCTAACCCTATATCTACACGAACGGGTATACATTGCTAGCAAAATGGCTACATTATGAGGCAAATTATCACAAATTACTACTTTATTCCACGATACAATAAATATATGAGCACATGTCAACTATGTTGCCAACTAAGCCCTCTCTAATACAAACACGTAACGTTCAACATGCAAACATATAATAAATACTCAAACCCTCGCTGATGGACGCCGGCTACCCTTTTTCCATACTCTTATCGTCGATTGATCATTTTCTAACTTGAAATTTCCTTCAAATCTTTCATAATTTCAGTAATCATTTCAGAAAACATTTTAATATCTTGGCTTTACCAAAGCCTTCTCATATATCTAGGGATCTGCCCGGTTTAATATCGTATATATCAATATTGCAAAATATATTAAAAGAAAGTTTTGTGTTTAACCGTATTTTTGAATGAATTAATTGATCAAATTTCTTTTTTCTGAATGGTTTGTTTGTGGATGGCTTAACTTGAACGGCATTAATTCGATTGCCAGAATACTTTCGTGTAATTTGATATTTTGTTTTTTCAAATAAAATATTTCCGTTGAATACCTTGGGGCCGGGTCGACTGCGAGGACGAGAGCTGGCTCGGGACACGGGTGTAGCTAGTTGGTTGCTGGGAGTCACCGTTTTATCAGCTGCAGACTCATCAGGAACTGGCTTTTCTGGATCAGCTTATGAAAGACAATTTCAATTAAACAATAACATTATTTCCTACCATACAGATATTAACTAGTGGTGTTAGATGATAATCTTTATCGTATATCGTTACGGTTCATAATTGTAATCGTATCGTTATAACGTTAATAAGGCAAGTTTTGCTCCTGTAAATATCATAATCGCATTGAATTCACATTGAATTCAACTGTAAAAATGACATTAGCAATAAGAGCTTTTGTAAGTGTCTCATCATAATAAGGATAAAAAGTCCTCGAGGAGCAACGGATACTTGAAATTATGTGAATTGGTTTCTGGTAATTTATTAGATGTCCCAAAGAGTGCTTTTCCCAAAGAATTGTTGTATTGCCTGGTACAACTAAACCTTTTCTTTGAATATTATGAAAGGAACAGTTGAGCGAAAGGGGAAAACTTACTTTTTTCCATACCATCCTCCTTGGGACCGTCTTCTGTGTTTTTGTTATCGGGTTCAGCAGGTGCTGGGGTTCTATCACCTGCGGTGCCTTTTTATATGAAAAAAAATACATGTTGAAGTCTGCGTTCCACCAAATCATCTGATCCATTTCATCCGAAAGATTCTAATCCAATTTTGGAAATCGGCTGACCTTCCGATAATATGATTTTTTTTACATTATCAAATTCCCAATTAACCTGATCATTGGTTCAAAATCGGATTTGCTCGAGTACAGGCTTGGTTCTAATGGAAACTATCAAATGTTTGGTTGACCAATTTTAGTTATATAAATGGCTGTGGTGAATATCATGGAGACCTTTTATTTACAGAAAATATAAATAACACAGGGAATGCATACATTTACAAATATAAGATGCAGCGTATTTTCTGGGCGTGTAAATGGTGCATAAACAACAGTCATCAAACAATATATGTATTCTACAACGTCATTTAGGGAGAAGTCACTCTGTGTTCTATCACCCTTTGTTTCTAATATGCTGTGAATTCGGTGCTGTGACATTGATTCTCATCTATAACAGTCATTATACATTTTCACACAGATTTGGGTTCGTACAAGTTGGTGCTGAGGAAGACACGTTTTATATTATTGTGCAGTGGGATCGAATGTCCTTATTCAATGACCACATTGACTGTTTGCAATGCTGAGGTGTCGACTACTTCTCAACAAGACTAATGTACGCAGACTCAATGCAGCACACCGTGGATCAAACAGTGCGGGGTTGGGACGCAGATGTCTACCTTTACTCTTAGAGCTTTTACTGCTTGTTGCTACGGAGCGTCTCCCCTTGTTTGTCGCTTGGGAAACGCTCAGTTTGCTAGCCTTGCTAGAACGACTTGCTTTGCTCAGCCGACCAGATTTTTGGGCACCCGATTTGCCCCCCTTGCTGGCTCGACTAGACCTATCGCGACTTGCCCGACTACGACCCGACCTACTGGACATTTCTGACGATCCGTCTTTTGTGAGCATTATTAGAACCAATGGCACATGTCAGACAAATTGAGAACGGTTATCTTATCGTATGGCAAATTGTAGATTGAATAATTTTAGAGTTTTGTTGTTTTGTTTCTTTACAAAGATACCACATACCTGCAGAGCGTTCTGATCCAGCGGTTTTGGGAGGGAGGTCAATATCCTGAAAATATTTATTTAAGTAAGTATTAGTGAGCCCCGCGGTCATAAAACTGAACTTGGAAAATATAATTATTAGCTACCGGTACCGGTATATCTTGCTTTTACATCAGATGCTATTGAAAGATATGAATGAGTACAGCTACAAACAAATGCAGGTGAACTCATTATTTTGACATTGATTCTTACAGAAAATACATAGAAAGTTTATCTCTATACAAATTGATACTACATGTAGTCTTATTTAATTGAATGTGTTCAGCAACATAACATCAGCAGTCATGGGAATCTTCAAACAAGGCAAATAAGTAATCCAAATACATAGCTATTGGGGTACACAACATGGTAATGCATCAGCAATACAGTGAACCTCGCCCAAGTTGGATTCAATCTAACACGAATATATCTACTCGAGTCGGTGTGTCTTTATGTCATTGTTTTTCAGACAGTCTTTGGTAGCCTATAATGACGTTTATAACTTCCCTGGGTTGCACATAGTTTAGATTTTGGAAATTAGTCGACTAGGGCTAGGTTTACTCTATATGTAATACAATAAAGAACATCTGATAACATTCAAAGCTGCTGGCTTAAATAATTATGATATCATGAGTATGAAAAATCTAATATTCTTTGGAATGAGAAAGGGAAATGCCAGCAAATAACAGTTTTCAACTTCCAGCTTTCAAATCCGTTCAAATGAAAACTTAGGCGGATATCAAGATATGTACATGTTCTCCAAAACTAGTTTAACATGGGAGAACTCCTAAAAGAGCAGGGTAAAAGAATGTTCTAATTAAGCTAGCTGCAATGAGATGTACATCTCGTAACTAGGAATGGCAAAGGAAGATTTGAATATAGCGGTTGATATAAATTGCTAATTCATTCATGAAATTTCCTTCTATAAGAACGTCCATGAATGAATATATAATATACATTTGGCTTTGGCATGATTTTTCTAAATCGAAACAATATGGATACCTAATACTAAGCATTTGTTGAGTATGAGTGAGCAATTTATCTCAATCATTCAAATAAACCTTTGCCCATAACATTTCAACAAGAAATATTAAAACAAATCTAGGTTATGAATAATGTACATGCACTGAAAACTCAAAAGGGCTGATGTTTTCGGGGGCGTTACCATACACATACCTCATCACTTAAATCATCCGCCTGACGTGGAATGGACAATGGGTTTAATCAGTCAATATAACACGACGGAAATATATTGAAAATGGAATATGTTAATTAACCTGATGAGCATTGAGTCCTCGTATACGTGTGAATAAGGTAAAAGGAAAAGTACAGGTGGGGGTGAATCAACATATAAACCACTGGATGGCGATACATTTGTGAGGGTACAAGCACTTGGTTCCCACAAATTCAAATCCGAGATACATTCATCTATTAAGAGTTGTGCAGCTCTGCTAACCTATTCTCCAAGTGATTTAGTGCGTGTTATCATATGGGCATACCCAGGGATCATAAAGAAGGTAAAATCATATATGATTAATGAAAAATAGAATTATAAATTAAAATACTGGTTATAAATTAAGGTTGTCAAAACATTTATCACCTACAATTTATTTGGTCTACTATATGGTGTTGTTCAAGTTTATGGTATCACAAAATAAAATGCGCCAGGATATATAAGATCATCGTGAGTAACCACTTAATCATAATAATTGGGCAACCCCAATGGGTTGCTTTTCCCCGACAGTAGCAAATTTCAAAGTACCCTAGATCTTAGCACCATAGAAACAGATGAAGCTGAAAGTCATGTTCATTAAACAGGAATAAGGCTTTTAAGGAGATTATACATATATAGACGTGTTGTTATGAGGCAATATAATTGCCTAACTATGAACTTTGTGAAGGGTAACGTCGAATTGAAAGTAAACAAAGTGAAAAAAAAATATATTCCAACAAAGTGTACCTCTGAGTCCTCATCCGTGAGCTGATCGAGATCGGACTAAGAATTTAACCACAAGTGTGTTAGTTCACCATATAAATATATATATATTGCAATGAGTTGAAATCGAGTCACCTTTCCCAGGAGTTAACACGGCTGTTTTAAAGAGCCAAAGGATCTCTCCACCACCCACCACACATTTATTTACATATATTCTGAGGATGAAGTCGCAATGTTTTATTTGGCAAGGGAGTTTAGGCCAGGATTGCAAACTGGTATTTATGATGGTAGGAGAACTTACCACTTCTGCTGTTTCTCCATTTTTGTGGGCTTCTACAGCCTCAGCCACTAAATCGTCTGCAGATAGGAGCGTCAGCCGGTGATCTAAAAATAGCGAATAAGAGTATCCCCGCTTGTACCACTTGAAAAACTCGTCAGGTTTTGGAGAAAACATATAAATGTAGAACTTCTGAAGTCAACAGAAAGATGGAAAGAGCAAAGCTGTATGAAACCAAAATGTTACTCAAGGTTTTTCAGCATCTTAATAGGTGAGTCCCGGATAAACAAATTGTGAACCCTATAACTCTTAATAGAATTGCTATGGAAGCTAAAAACATTCCGATGCTAGTTGTCCCACCATAGAATTTACCTGACATGAAAAAAAAATATGGTTTTCTTACTTTCTGCTAGCTCCTTGACACAAGACGTTTTTCCACCGAACACTTTCCCAAGAACGCAGGCCTTGATAGGGAATGGTGGGAACTCTGGGGGAGGTGGTGGCGGCTGGGGGAAAACAGAATCAAGTTAGGGCAAAGATAATCGCAAATATCAAGGAGATTGACACATTGTGAAATCAAATGGTACATATATTGTATTTACGGCTTGGGGAAAGCTTAATTCTGCCTCGCCCTTATAGTAGCTTCGTCATAGAATATAAACAGGCTTTAAACTACTTACCGTACACTGAATAGTTTGTTCTAGTAAGATCTTTTTCAATAAGATAATACATTAACACAAGTAAAAGCGATATATTCGAGTCCATGTTACTTACTGTGGGGGGATGGACAATATTATACAGCCGTTGAACGATGTGGCCCACAATTGGATTGTTTCTTGGTGGACTGGTTATCTTACTGTCTTCTGTAGGGACCCATTCTCCGACCATGTTCTATTGGAAGAGAAAATACTAAGATTTAAGATTACATTTAGATAAATAGAAAGGTAAGGACAATGATACCAAAACACAAAGTCTTTGATTCTGTAAATAACACTGCCAAACACTATCGTTGGTAGAATGTTTTATATTGCTATCATAATTGTAACCTAAAGTAAATTCACCGTAGCTAATCTCAGGACTGACTCACCCTATATTCTGTGAAATGTGCTTCATCAAGAAGAGCTTGCCGTTCCTCCTCCAGAACCTTAGCCGCGTTCAGGGATTCGTCTTCCACCTCAACGTCGGGTGCAGTTTCATAGAGTGGCTTGCCATTGACGAATAGTTCAGTCCAGTCACGCATAAGCTTTGGTGGCAGTGCCCTAAATGGAAGAATAGTGTTTTTCTATTTCTTTCTCTTGTAACACATCTATGGTTTGGTATACATAATTTCATCTGTAGTCCCCATGTTTTAATGCAATTTCCGTTTTAAGATAACCCTTGCGTTATAAAGTAATGCATACAAAAATAATTACTTTTTATAGAAAAAAAATATAAAAGGACTTTCAGAGCTGTACAAAAACGTATGAGAGGAGTAAAGTACACCATAACATAAAAATAGCCAAATACAATTTCATTTACTATTTTGGAATTCTTAGTGATCCATATTTATAAAGGTATTTGTGAGTTTGTTTTTTCTGGCCATGTTCATGCACAGATAGCCTTTCCCCTGTTGCAAATTATTCTAAAAATGTCTTATTAGTTCAAACTGATTTGAATCTTATAGAATATTTCATGTTGAATACATTGAAAGACATACTTATTGGTGAGGTCCCTGTATTCGCCCACTTTAGTGGCAAAGTCTACCACACTGTAGAGTATGTCCATGCACAAGTTGTAATGTTTCGTGTATTTAGCTTCTGCCCGTGCCATGGCGATCTGGTCGTGCAGCTCTTGGTCTTTCGCTGTCTGCTCAGCATATTCTAACTGAGCCAAGCGCGCCATTTCCTAGTTTACAAAATATGAGGTTTCCGGTAATAAGAAATACAATGTTGTATTATAAACTTGTGTAGTTTAAAAATGAGAAGTTTACAGATTGCCCCGCCCTGCAATACAAATGATAGATATTTACTTAAAGGATATATACAATGTTCGATAAGAAAGAAAATTGATCAGACATAAGTTTTCATAAAATTTTCAAACGGATTATATGTATGTAATCGACTGTACATTAAAATGGACCACAAAGCTGATCTATGAATTTTCAAAACTCAAAACAACTATAAAAAAAAATGGAACAGAATATGTTGAAAATCATACACCAAAATATCTACACTACATGGCCATAACAAAAAAATATTTAACTAGAAAAAAAGGGCCGATACACGGCGTGTGTGGTGCACTCATGTATACCTTTAATTACAATCGAGGTAAAGTCCAAACTCTACTCACAGCTTCCCGATTAAGGGCATCCTCGAATTCTTTCAGCCGTCTCTGCTCATACTGCTTCTCTCTCAAGATCCTATTGTTACGGATGACATCTTTTTCGTGTCTGGCTTGCAGCAACTGGACGGCAATACGGCGTTCTTGTTGTGACTGTCTCATCAACCGGTTCACAAGCATCTCCTCCCTATGAGCTTCCTAGAGAATACAGACGTTAAAGATTAAGTGAGAATTTCGATATTCTGCAAAATATTATATTTGATATTTAGAAAGATGAAATACACATGATACATGTACGTCGGGTGAGGTACGTTACATAAATGTACCCGACGTAGCGGCATCCTTTTATATACTACTTGCAAACGCAAGAAATACGGTGAAAGACATAATGCTTATTATCTGATTCGGATGTTCGACCTTAATCATCATTGCATTAGGTTTGCATTAGTGCTCTAATAATTTGCCCTAGTTAATGTCTAGATTATAAAATTTCCCTATAAATATACTTTACTGTACGGATTGTATGATATTTTACAAGGCTGTCTAGCTTATCATATGTAGAGAATGAAACGAGGTGCTGTTAATTGAATTTATGACGAGAAATGGCTAAAGTAGCCTAAACGGAAATGGGGGTGGGGGGTGGGGAGCTAATCTACTGCTGGCTAATCTGCTGTTAATTGAATATTGATTAGATGAGACAGGGTTTAATTCTATGGACGAGAGGAATCAATTAGAATACATATTCAGTTACTGGTTCCGAGTTCCATTCACTATTAATTTTATCATATGCCCTTAGCAACGAAGAACATTGAAATTTAAACATTTATTTTTGGTTCGGAATCGCCCTAAAGCGTCTAAGAAAAAACACATTAAATTTTTTATTGTATGTATACAATAAACATATTTGCATTGCACACCTCATACTGGACATACAGGCATACAATAATGACCGTTCCTTCCACCAATAATTCTAACCATTGCATTCTCAATTGATACTACGACGCTGAGGCATTTCAGGCCGTTTCCAACTGTATATCAGATGAGAAAATCGATTATTGATTTAACAACGAAAATATTGTGTTTACCTCTTGGGCTTCGTGGGCTTTGAGTTGATCAACCAAAACTTTACGCCTGCGTTTTTCGCGTTCCGCCCTTGCAGCTCCGTCCTCGTTGAGCCTTGTCCTGATCTTATCAATGTACTCGTTGTTAGAGGCTGGCTTTATCAAATCTAGGGGATCGGGATCTTCGCCTTCAGGTGTTGCCATGTCACTGGAGGGGAATATATTATTAGTAAATGCTGAATGCTTAATTTCTATGTGGGTTGTATTATACTGCATATATTTGTAATTGGCTTTATATATATTTGCATCACTTTAAGACATGTTTATAATTGCATTCGTTGTGGATTTATGTTAAAGATGAATCATAAATTTTTCGTTCAGAATCTATAGTTGTTAGGTAAAAAGCTACGACTATTGCGTTTTATACACCCCCCTATTTCTTTTAAAGTCTTGACCTACCCAACAGCTTTTGACGGAGGAATCGTTCTCTTCATTTTTTCTTCGAATAATTCAATGTCCAAATTCATTGCCTGATAAACACAATAAACCGCGAATGAAAAAAATAATGTAGCAATTCAAAGTAATGTTGAAGCCATTATTGGTGAATGCATTATGTCATGCTTTCTTCCAGATTGCCTTAAACATAGATGTATATCAATTCTCTTTTAATATTGACATAAGTAATGATCATACAATACGATTCGAAGTATCTAAAATAACTCAAAGATTAGACTGTATCAACCCCGTAGTCAAATGGAAATGTATCCAAAATTCTGATGAGTGATTAAGCATTACATTATGGAGGACATATTTGTAAACTTGATACAGAGAAGGAAGTATATATGAATCCACCAATATGCGGAAAATCTAACGTGTCATACCTCAGCTTCACATTGCTTTCTCATGTCCCTCTTCATGGCGAGAGCTCGGGCTGTTCTGTTTGGTGGAGGCTTTGGAATATGGACAGTCGCAGCCCTAGAAATATCGCAGAATCTCGGTTAACAAAAACGACAATCTTGGGCAATTAAGTGATTTTAAAAATTTCTCTTCCTTTAGATGTCTGAGGAGGTTTCAATTACTGCAAATTCAATTAATCCAACAATTACATCTTAAACAATTTTATCTTAAACTGCTGAATAAATTCACCCTTTTCCTAGAATTATTAGTCATTGTGAATTTTACGACTAAAATGTCTAGTTTCAGTTGTCTACTAACGATGAATAATTTTTATGGTAGGTGTATGCATCCAACTGAATGTATATAGTTCTGTGCAGTAGGACATGTTATATAATTAATTTCCTTATCTGTTTAACTGTGTTCATGCAATAGAAGTCTGTTTCCATTGTTATAGAACCAGTTATTATAGTAAATATCAACTACATTATTAATTACGATTATTTCCTTGGTACTTAAGTACTTATATTAATGTCGAAAAGGAGTCACAATTAAATAAACTTCTGTTTAATTACAGGACTTCCAGATTGTTCAGAGTTAGCATTGCTATATTTCTTCTTTATTATAGTTCTTAACATATTTTTTATACAATAAACTTACATCATTGATATAATCAGAGCCATACATACAATATATGAATGTCTCTGTTATAATCTGCTTTCGAACATTGTTTCTAGTACAATTCTTATATGGAAATATCATTGCTTGAAATATACCTATTTTGTATATTCAATGTTTTGGTGCAGATTGAGATGCTTAACACAAAAGTGGGTGTTTTGTCATGGTGAGGAGGGATATCATGTATGGAACGTAAAATACATACATATAAATACAGAAAAATAGGGTTTTCCACCGAATTGATGTTCCGATTTCATAAAAAAACTTTCAATGAATTTGGTCCAGTGACCTGGAAATTCTAATTCGAATGGAAATTCAATGGCCATATGTCGCTTCGGGTTTTGCTAACGGGGGTGCCAAATCGGTGGAAATTATGTGCATATTTAATGTTCCATAATAATGATTGAGTGCAGAGATGGAAGCTTGGTGTAGCCTACGCCGAGGTGTGCAGAGTCACGTGGCCCCTGGTGAGCAGTTTCGTCACGTGGGTTGTGGTCACGGGACCGCCTCTACATTATAATATTTGTTTGTTTAATTTATTTACCAATATTATTTACCTTTATTTATAAACAACTGGGGATTATTTGACTTCATAAACTCAATCTCTCTAATTATCAATGGCGACAGAGAAATAGGAAATTATGCATAAGATATAAATTAACCACAATATTCTCACCAAATAAAAACCCATGTGCGTAAATTGAGAAAAATGAAAAACTGGTGCTTTCATTCATTGTGTCTGCAAAACTTTACTTCGATCATGGAATGAGATTTCTAACAATTGTGCTAATATTTGAGAAAGGAACTCTGTGTAAATGATTGGAGCCCCAGGGTGTGCACATGTCTTAAAAGCAAAAATGCGTGTGCGCTTTGGAGCAAATCTTGCCTGATCTTGGTTTTCGGAACAAGAAGATTGCCGGCTTCATCTGTCAACCCAAGCTGACTGAGCTCTATTTCTGTTCCAGCCACACTCGGGGTCTCGCAACTAGTATTTATTATTTCATGTTAGTTAAACGTCAACAACTTTTAGCTTTAAGGAGGGACTCCATTGGCGTGCGATATTCCTGCGATATTTATCTCGCTACTATAACGCATGTGAAGATGGAATAATTCAGAATTATTGCATCAATTTCTTATCGCATGGGAGATATATATCGCACGTCATATTGCACTAGTCTGACCAGTTGAATCCCACCTTAAAGATGCAAACAACAACATAAATTACAATGCAATTCTGACTGTTCTCTACATGTACTAGCCAAAGAAACACAACGTTTTCGAAGAAAAATTGTTAAAGATTATATAACGGTTTCACAAAATTCAAAGTCCATTCGCAAGAAACTATAAATTAATTGGTTAGATATTAGTAAATAATTTGCAGTTCATAGCCACAAATAATCAATTGCGGCATTTAAATAGCTTTGCAATAAACCTTGATGCGTTTGTTCCTAGAAAGGCAAGCCAGAGTAAGAATCATATTTACACAACAAGTCTTCATGAAAGCATTGTTATGGACTCATCGGGGCGATATGTACATTTTACTATCTGACAACATCCCCCAAAAAGTTACAACACTCACTGAATTTTTGCAAGCATCTCTGATTTCTTTGCTTGACTATCTTTGTATTTGTGAATGAGAGATTGCCTGTGCTCCTGCACCTCCTGCAGGTGGCGTTCTTCCTCTTCAAAACGCTCCTTGAACGCCGTCTTCTCCATCTGTAGTTGTTTCTGGTGGAACCTTGCCTTCAATGCGTCCAAGTTTAGGTCTGTCTGTCTGGGTGTCAGCATTTTCAGGCGCTGCATTGAGAAAAAATGAAATGCGACTATGGTCCGATACAAACTATTTGCTCGATATTGAGCTTGAATATATTTGATTGAATGATATGAATATAAACAAAACATCAAGAAAACAAGTCTCCCGGGTCGTTTCTAATAGGGGATTTGCATGTCTCAGTGCGCATGTCTACGGCAGTGCATGCTGGGATGGATTCTGTTAAAATCTGACATACATATATTTGGCAACATTTCTATCGAAAACTGCAAGAATGTTTTCACCAATATCAGAGCTTAAATAAATGACCTGTGATTACCAAATGCATGATGGGAACGATAGGAACTTGTGTTATGGGAACATTTAAAACACATGGATATTAACAGTAAAACATTGATAAATAGATCATGCCGAATATGACATGTTTTCTATAGAGTTCAGAGTGTACCACTAGTCCCATAATTCCATGCGAATAAAGATTCAAAATGGCGGCTATGCAAATCCCTTATTGATGTGCGCTTAATTTCTACACAAAGTTTCAGTCGAGTTGTGAATTGTATCAGAGTTGAATCACAGATTTGATTGAATCTGAAGTATCAGCGAGGTAATTTATATACTTCCCTAGTAAGTATATATGTACTAGCGAAATGAAGAGCAACTTCAATTGATGGAACATATTATCAATTTATTTTTAAGCTCGGGAAGTTGTCTAGTATTACCACACCCTATTTACATGTGATATTAAATATTATCTGGATGAATTTTACCTCCTTGTACATCCCACTTTCCACGGCCTCAAGTTTTACTGGAGCAGCTGGACGCATGGTTTCCATAGCAACACCGGTAAGGTTTGCTTTATTTTTACGATCCAGAGCTATAAAAACTTGGTACATAAGACGCGTGGCCATGCCAAATTTCTCTGTCATCATGTTCCGGGCATCATTCGTATCAAAAGGAACTTCCAGCAAATTGAGAACAGGCTCCAGTCGCATAAAATTACCAAGCTTGGCATTCGCGGTTCTGTAAAGAAAAATATCCAATTAAAAAAAAATCCAAAAAAATTAATCAACACCACTACCAATATATAATACCATCCATTTAATATAATTGCTAATAATCGATAAGAATTAATAATCCCTTTTTCAATTCCGTTATTTGTTTAGTGGTATCACACTCGTTGGGCACACACGTTACACTCATTTAACGATAAGATTTTAATTGACTTACTTGCTTTGGGAAAATTGATCGAAGTCATCCTGAAGACCATATTTATTTAGGACCTCTCCAACTAAAAATCCTGAGCTGAATTCTCTTGCAAAGTTACTGGCATCTGTGTAAAATATTTGCAGGGTTCAATCATTCGTCAATGTCAATAGATTTGAAATATGTTTAGGCCTACATTGAAAGGACATCGCTCGATCGAGCATTCACCCTTTTCTACTTGTTAGTACCGAGGAAAAGTTGTTTAGTATTTTTTAAATATGTACGGTATTTGGAACATTTAATAACTTCAAGACAAAATCCAGTCGGCTAGTGATAAGGTATGAAGATAACCGAATTGACCGTGGCATGGTAGGGACGTAAAGAAAGAATGATTATCACCTTGCCAAAGCGAGTTATTATAAAAGCAGATCTAGGAGAATGTTGGCCCTCACAGTCACATCCTATATTTATTATTATAGTCGTAATAATCGTACCTCAGCTCAAAGTCAAATCCTCTCCATCTGCCCTTTGAGACATTATTTAATTATATATATATTAAATTAAGAACATTGCACTAGCCATTTCATAGTCTGTATAGGCCATGGATAATCTATGAAGGCACATATTAATTTATATGTGGTTGTGGATCGATGTCTTTTTAAAGGCCACTATGTTTCAGTCATACATGTTAAAGTAAATATAGAACCATAAAACTAGTCACTGTCAAATTTATTGGATATTGCTTTAAATGATTGTATGCGTTATATATTTCTGTCCTGATTATAATAATTACCCAGACCCATTGCTATTTCACCCCGCCGCCCCCCCCCCCCCCCCCCACACACACACCTAAGGATACCAATTTGCAGCTGAACTCCGCGAAATGCTAAAAAAGGGGGTATTTTTGCAACTAAACTAAAGTCAGCGAAATGCGGAAAAGGGGGTATTTTTTGCAACTAAACTAAAGTCAGCGAAATGCGGAAAAGGGGGTATTTTTTACTCAAACTCTGTGCCACTTCTGTTTTGTTTTTTGACAGTTATACAAGACTCCTTGAAATCATAAAAAGGGGTAATTTTTGGCATAAGATTTCCCGCGTTTTGCCATTAAAAAAAAGGGGGGGGGGGGGGGTAAATGCCTTGAAAATTCGCGTACTTTTCACAGGCTGGAACAAAAAAGCGCGACATGTTATTATATTTTGATTTTGATCGAAACTGACTTGTCGAAAGTTAAAATGTATCTTATCATACTTCAATGTGAACCATTCTTGTTGTGTATACCTTCATGGTATTAAGCAAAATCACAGCAACCATGCCCATGAAGGCTCATGTCAAGATCGATCCTCGTCTCGATCACTCTCGCACTGACTGAGTCTGAGGGAACCTGCTGATCACTATAGGCTATAGAATCAAAGATATAGCATACTCACCAACGCGACTCGAAAGTTTCACCTCATCATTGAGCCAGTTACAAAGTATGTCCGTCATGGTGAAACCTTTATCAGCTTCTTTTGGGTTAAAATTATATCCGTAGGTAAATGTTTACCTATCCATTTCCACACTCCGATGACAGCGCCCCCAAACAAATTTTCAATATGGCGTCGTAGGCATGGAAACGCAAGCGAGTGGTCTCACAAACGACGTCTTTCATTGGTGCAATAACTACGACTACGTTCATTGGCTGTGATCGTCAGTAAACATGGCGGCCTCCATGAAACGTGCTCTCCGACTCATTGGCAAGTATATTGATTTACTGTTTTTATCTTGTTTTGTTCATGCGTCTCTTTTTCTGAAGTAGAAAAGCTTTGTGATTGATTAAGGGTAACGTTTTTCATCCGATTGTACGATCGAGGCGCCCCGAGATAGGCGTATGAGCTGACCCAGCACTAGACTAGTGCTATCGCTACTGTTTTGTAGAGATAGGCAGACTATCTAGTGGCATAGGGCCCCAGCATATAGGGGTAGGGCTAGGTTAGCTAGCTATTGCACCATTGTTTGACACTGTTATTGATCGTCATACCTCTATGTCAATTCATTTCATGACTTATATTGTTTATATTGATATTCATTTACCAAGAGCCTCTCCGATAGTTTCCTTATTGCCATTAATCTTCACCTTTAATTTCCAGATATAGGAGCAAATCTCACAGGTATGTATTTTAAATCTAATATCGTTAGCGGCGTTACATTTATAAGTATATCAACTATAATAGTTTTTTTAAAATGTCATGGCATAATAATTAAGTACATTTACTATACGGAAATGTTTTTTTAAAAATGTCATGGCCTATATAGTTTGAACTATTTCATGGCTTTCTTTATATTATTGTCTGTAGTATCGATGCTATCAAATCATATGCAGCCACTGCTCTAGCATCAGTCATAGTCATACAGTCGTTATATAATTTCCTATTTTATACTTTTATTATTTCTAATTTATTATTATCTTATATTATTTTTAATTCTGTTTGCCCTCTTCACTTATGGTAGATCCTGTGTTCCGCGGTATCTATCGTGGCTCAAGGAAACATGAAGGTAAGATCGTCTTAATCTGTATTCCTATTACCGTATATAATAATTAATATAGCCATATATATGTATACGTCGTATTTCCCTCCTGGGCAAATTTTTAAACAGGTTATTTAACACAAATGTCAAATTATATTTCGCGGCTCAGTTTAAATTTCTATCAAACCAAACTATATAATTTAAAGTCTCCTTTAAATAACCTCCAATTTCTATTCCAGATGATTTCCAAGACGTTCTTGAAAGAGCTTTCGAGAAAGGCGTTGATAAGGTATACATCATTCAACTCTAAATCGTGATTCATATTTGCACAAATTACGGTCATCCAGTTTTTTCCTCAAATCAATACTTTGGACATTTGATATCTTCATGGATAGGTGTCTTTTTTAATTGTGATTATAGATAAAGGTGAAGATACATCAGTTTTAATTAAAATGTAATTTCGCTTTTAAATATATTCCAAAATATCTGTCTTTATTTACTGTTCTTGGTTTGCAGATCTTTATAACAGGCGGTTCCTTATCAGATGCTCAGGAGGCCCTCGAAGTTGCTAAAAACCATGGTTAGTGCTTCTCGACTCATTCCTACATCCTTGGTATATGCCCACGATCATTAGGAGTTTATGGGAAAATTCTTAATTGTGCTTCCATTGTGTTATTTATCAATTAATGATCATTTATAAAGTGGAGAATTTTTCGGTCTTGGTACTATCTTCATGAAACCATATTAAATATGTTGAGGGCGTAAAGCAACCAATCTCACTCTTCATGATAACATTATAGCTTAATACATTTTAGAAAGTTATCGATCGCCGGGTAAATTTAATAGTTCTCTCATATTTCTTGGAACTCTGCTTCATCGTACGGTACGTTAATACCTCTCATGTTTATTGAATGCAGACAAGCTGTACTCGACTGTCGGCTGTCATCCGACAAGATGTTCTGAATTTGAAAAGAATGGTGACCCGGATAAATATATGGATGACATGCTAAACCTTGTCAATGACAATAAAGATAAAATTGTGGCAATCGGAGAATTCGGCCTTGGTAATGCATTTTTTTCACTTCGACCTCTGGCTTTGTATTATTAAACATCATCGATTGTTTGCCATTTACATTTAAACTCGCTGCAGTATTCAGTATCGATCCATTAGTGAATAGATATATGTCCTTCCTTTTTCAGATTATGATAGAACACAGTTTTGTCCAATCGAAACACAAAAGAAGTGAGTATTCCTGAGCTTCATGAACGCTTTATGCTTCAGCCTAAGGTGATTCTTTAGCCACTATGTAGAATGTTGTATGGAAAAATTATGGAAGTATACTCATACTTTTACTTTATTTCAGGTACTTCGAAAAACAATTTGTTCTAGCTGAGAAAACGAAACTCCCTCTATTCCTCCACAGCCGTAATGCTGCTGCTGATTTCTTTGATATCATAAAGCGGAACCGTGATAGTTTTAAGGAAGGTGTAGTAAGTATGAGTTGACTTAAATGTAGATTTATTGACTACATTTGAATACACGGAGACTTAAATGGAAGTTTATACCCCGAAACTCAGAAGTAACTAATGGTCTGGGAAAAAATATAGGATATCATGGTCGGTCATCATATTTTCAGAGGGTACGATCTGAAAATAGTAATCTGCAATGGCGTGTTTTATCAAATTATTTTATTTCAGGTTCATTCATTTACCGGTAGTAAGGAAGAAGCGAAGCAATATTTAGAACTTGGCCTTTATATTGGTATCAATGGATGGTGAGTTATTTTGTTTACAGACTTACATTTGATTGACGCTCGATGCTTGCGTTCAATATCCTTTGATGGTCATATATATAAAACCCTATCTTCATATTTCAGTTCTTTGAAAACGCAGGAAAATGTAGACGTCATGTGTTCAATACCATCCGATCGTCTTATGATTGAAACAGGTTAGTATGACAGATAATATCCAGGAGAGGGCATATACATTTGGTCTGATTAATGCTCTTTTAGTATCTGGAGTTCTATATGATTTAACTTTTATAATCTCTTGCATGCTTCTTTTTGGTGGCGTCATGTGTAATGTATGATGAACATCATTATAGCATTCATTTTAACTTCATCAATTTATTATAGAACGCTTCATGGGCCTCCATATATCGTAGAACAAAAGCCTTAGGTCTGAATTTGATATTTCTCTTAATGTTAGAGAATTTGTTATTTCTCTAATATCCCAGTTTCATTTTGAACGTTAGATGCTCCATGGTGTGAGATTAAAAATACCCACGTTGGATCTAAGCTCATCAAAACCAAGTGGCAGTCGAAGAAGAAGGAAAAATGGGAAAAAGGCCTGTGTGTAAAGAGCAGAAATGAACCTGTAATGATAGTGTAAGTAGTACAGACCACCATCATGTGTAGAGCTTTTATAAATTACTAACATAGTATACCTGTCCTTCGAACGGTTAAGAACAGGCAGGTTCTCTATGAAAGGTATGTCAAGAATGGGTAGGAACTGTTAGATATAAATCTTTCACCGTCTTCCTCTTTCATTCACTCTCATTCCCTCACCCACTACTTCTCTCTTCCTTCCGGCCCCTCCTACTCTTCTCTTTCACTCTCTCCATCCCCTTTTCCTCTCCCCCTCCCCCTCTGGAGGATGGGTGTGCGCTTCCAACTGTTGGGTACGCTCTTATTATTTGCATTGGATTCCCATGAAGGGCACCCACTACGCAAACCGAATCGTTGGGAAAGAAAATACGTTTTAATATAACTAACCACGATGGAGGTGTTCGTGTCGGCTGTTTTACATAATCTAATATTATTTGCACTAGCCTAAGATGATTTCTTCGATCACACCTGAGAAAACAGCATTTCAGATTTATATTAGATTTGACATTTAATTTTCCCTCAATTTGAAGTATGGTATTCTTTTTCAGTCAAGTGTTGGAAGTCATGGCTGAAGCCCGACAAGAAGACATGAATGAACTTGCTGATACTGTTTATGAGAATACGTGCCGAGTTTTCTGCTGACAATTCTAAAATTTTAATAAAACATAGGAATCATTGTAGTAATGTATTTTCTCTTACAATGTAAAGGATTAGTGTTCACCTGTTTAAACATTATGACATGCGTGTGCTACGAAGTCGTAAACCCTGTATATTTGTACGTTAATTGTTGCATATCAGTTTCGTGGCCCTGGAATTTAACTGAGTCGCTGCCGCTTTTTAGCCACCTATATTTAATCTATGAAGGTCTTCAATCACCCAGTCGAAGTGTTTTATTGATTACAAGTAGTTACCTCTCCACCACCCCGTTATGTTTTGGTTCTTATACAACTGTTATTTGCGAACTCCCTGGTGAAATTACGAAGGGGACATACATGCACAATAAATACAACGCAAGAATGTAATGTGTACTCTCTTATTTTTATTATATAATTACCGGTGATCACTTCATTATAGTTACCAGTGTACCATACATATAATATGTAAATCGTTTTCCAGATTATAAATTAATTTAATGAATAATTGATATAAATTAGACGTGAGAATAAGTATCAAATATATCTACAAGGTATATGAAACAAGTATGTCACATAACCCATTTACCATATGGTGAGTTGTAAATACATGTAGTTATGATCCTTTACCCCAAGTGATGTGTTTTGGCTTGAGCTGCTATGAAAATTCCCGAACCAGCACAATAGTATAAAATATCCGGGGTAAGTACAAAATATATCTTAGAAGGACAACAAATTAATCCCATATTCTGAATATATTCGGTTAACAACGATATGAAAACGTTTATAGCAGTTTTCCATGAAGTAAATCCTGTATATTAATATATCCTGTATATAATATATATGGTTAGAAGTGGCAGGGAAAACACCTATTCACTTATTTAAATGATTAATCTCTAATAATTTCTTTAATGAATAATTCATGTATAAATTATAAATCTCATATGTACACCACTGACGGAAGAGATATCACAGAAAGGAATAGTACCGTATGAAGTTCTTTAAAACATCAACATTTTTTATATATACGTATATTATAGAACGCGGATTACTCCAACGCTGAACAGGCAGCATAGTATCACAATATTATATTCTACCAGTCTAAGTTTACAATAATACATTGAACCAATGTTTACTTATCATAAATACATCTTACCCCAAATTAATCACATTGAATTTACTTGCACTTTTCTCTATTCGTAACATTATTTCCCTTTCCTTCCACAATTTAATCGTTGTTGTAGTGGTCATGTCCTCATTATTGAAGGTATTCTGGTCTTCCTTTTACTCGTGGGGATACTTTTATCTATACCTTACTTCCTTGGTCCTTTCATCTTGGACAAGTTAGTTATCTAGATGTTGCCAAAACCCTCAGAGCCCAGTGTAATGGCTTTAGTCACCAAGGTCCTGAGCAGTCTTTCTGATTTGTAGGCTGGCAAATTTACTATATTAAAGCAGGTGCTGGCAGTAGGAAGTTTATCTGCAATAGTAGATAACAAGCCAAGTAATATATTAGGGAGAGATTCTAGTAAATATTCTATCAAGTCATGGTCATTGTGAAATACCTTGGTTAACTCACGGGACTCATAACATCAAATATTTAATATAAAAATGCAATATCTATTCTAACATCTAATTCATGGGAAATATAAGCTCTTTGCTTCGACTGCCTATAGTTCATAAACTCTTTTAAGTCACGCTAATCTTTATCCTAAAGGGGGAAAACCCTTACCAGAAGGTGGAGTTTTATTGATGTACAGTCGCCATTCTTTGGTGCATGCTGGTATACGAGGGTTCCCTGTGACAAACTGTAGGAACGACTTCCGCAAGTCCTGTAATGATCAGTAATCACTGGTTAAACGTTGGACTAGACTAATACCTTTTCAATTCCTTGTGCATATTTCGTGTGGACATTTTACACTGAAGGCCGGATCCGATGACAAAATGTAAAAAAATAAAAACGATATTAAATATGAAACCCAATAAACTCATAGTATCCGTCACTAAAGCCATTCCAAGAATTGACCCTGTAAATGTATCCGGTGATAGGCCGTCATGCCAACAGGAGTCAAACAGTATGTAAACGCGGTTATCAATCTCTTACATAATGTGCCTCATCACCCCGCTCATCACCTCCCATATTCGGAGGATATACCATCTAAATCAATTTCCACTTCTGTCCCAAAGAACTCTATTCATTGCCACTGCGCTATTATTTACACTCCGCGCGAATGACTTTGCCGGTATAACTAGGTCACTCAAAAAGTATGATGTCCGCCGAGGTGAGTGCACCGTCGCCGGACTCTTTGATACAACAAATGAACTGCCCTGCCAAATCTTGTATGTTTTTTTTGATCGGCCAACACTTAAATAAGTGCTTAACATAACATATCATCTTTCCTTATAAATCCGATTATTTTACGAAATGATTGGGTAAATCCATCAAATCAGACCGAAACGAATACAAACTTCAGTTGTGATAAACCCCGTATCCACCGGGTCGAATATCTCAACGGGTGGCAGTGGGGACAGAGACAGAAGGCAGTCAGGCCAAAGAAGATGCTAAAAGATGAAGGTAGCAGGCTGTCAGTCGTTAGCCGAATGCTGTCCGTCAAGATTGGATTCATCCACGCATCAGGCCGTTTCCCATCTGTCAACCCACTGCCCCATGTGAGAAAATCGGAAAACGTGCCTTAACTCAACCATTCGGTTGTTAAATCCATTGTAATAAATACCGACCTGGGTCCAGTGCTCGAGAAGATGCCACAGCCAGACGACAGGTTTAGAGGTGGGGTTGTATCCCCCTTCATAAGTGGTAAGCGCCATCAGCCGCGGGATCTCTACTTGACTGTAGCCGCACATGAGAAACTCAAAGTCTTTGTGGTTGAACTCAGAAAGCAGGTTCAGAGGTAGCACAGAGGCAAACCCCTCCTTGAAGTGCTTCAGCTGCTCTTGCACCCTCACTGAAAGGACCCACAAGGCGAAGAGAATTGAGTCTAGTTATTAGTTAATTATTTCTATTAATATCATAGACATTAATATCATATACCCAATATAAGTTGGCAAACTTTGATCGAGGTCCTTTTCGTCGAGTCCAACCCCACCATACTCTACTTTGCACTAAACAGATTATACGATAGACCAAGACCGTAGCCATCATCCCATTCCATCTCATCAATATTAAACAACATCAAATTTCGCCAATCTTATCATCAGTAACAAACGAATAATTTAGGTTGTCAAAAACTGTATTTAACATAATTGACTGCATTGTGATAATTATCATATAAAATAATACGTTCTCCCTGCACTGCAAACTATAAAAAGATAATCAGCATCAGGGCGTACGAAAATCACCTGAATTTGTGAGACCGTTCTTGTGAATAAAATATTTTCCAAAACGTGAAAAAAAAAATCATATACGCATGGAATATGCGCCATGTGCCGGGTTTAATTGAGAAAACCAATGAGTTTATTGTACTGTTGTTCCCAATTAAAAACTTTAAATACCAAATACAAAAAGTTTTTTTAACAAGAATTACAAGCATAAGCTTGTATAAAGCGGGCTTTTAATTATTCGAATTATATATAATATAATGTAATTATAAGTAAAAATTAAGTATATTTTTTATTATAAGTATAAATATAGGTCGATTACATAATTATAATTAAAAATATGAATATATTAGAGTAAGGGGGTAGGGATGTGGAGAGGAAAAGTACCATTGACCATATGACAACTCATAAAATATCCTCATAAAAATCAGATTTCCAACGAACTTAACAAGAATTTCACCATGAGACTTCATATCCAGATCGACAGGCTCGTTTTACATCGCATCAGCTAGATTTAAAACAATGAGATGCTATAATTAATCTGTAATAATTAATTTTCAATGAACCAGCTGACTTCTACGTCGTAAGAATTCAAAATGGCTACCATACCTAGTTTATTAAAATACCTGAATCCTTTCAACCTTGGCGAAATAACCCTACGTGACTACAGAGCATTCTTATGAATATTTTTTAACAATATCACCTTCATCTTGAACGTAGCCTTATCAGATTAATGACTCAACGATTCAGTCTCAATATTCCTCCCTGTTCGAACATTTTCTGGCCTTTGTCTGGCTTAATAATATATCCGCCATTGACAAGGCAATCGTTTTAACACTAAAGCCTATGAAAAAACATTTAGACATCGAATATCTCAATGATATCGCCGACTGACATGACTCTATACTAACCCTATGGGCGTAATCCACGTCCTAGTCGGCACCGATATTTTTCTTAATAATGACCAAAATGTTTCCAGAAACATTTAATATGATAGATTTCAACGTGTGGACAAAATATCCACCGTGAAACAAGCAAGTTCTCTTTTATTTTCATCATTATTCGATGCGCAAATCGTTGCAATGATTTGCAGAATTTGACAGTGGTCAGCCATCTTGGAATCTCGACGTATTCCTTAATATAGAATAGCGAAATTAGAACCAAAAATATCCGCTCAATTTTCAATTTTAGAATATCTGAATCGACAATAATGTTTATTTTGAAGCAAAGATGGGTCAGACATATTTATTTGTTCACAAATTTGTGTAACCATCGAGAAAACGACTGCGTTCAGACGGGTCACTGAATGCTTAAAGAATGCCTCAAAGAATTCCGCAACGCCGATCTACATTTTCGTCGTTTTTTCTTGAAATACACAATATTTTTTGTTCCAAATCATGCTAAATATCTTTTTTTTAAGAAAAGAGGCCTAACTATGCCTTTAAAAACGATTTTTAAAGCTTTATTAAGCATAGAATTGAAGGAAAATTGAAGGAATCTTAATGAACTATCTTAATCCTTCTTGATTATGTTAATGTATCTTAATGACAGGTCACGTGACCCTACTGCGTATAAAAAGGCAACCGCATCTAACTGGTCAGTCAGTAAACCAGAGGATTTTGTACTGAACAGAACTATAGCTGTTTTTCCATTGATCTGGTGATCATTGGACCTTTTAACCTTTTTCTACCCCTACACCTAGAGATTTGCTGGACGATTTTCAAGACTCTTCTACCATTGGTTTCAACAATTGAAAATATCATAGGAATTGGTCTTCAAAAATGGTTTTCATGGAGTCTTCACCTCATCTCACTGGAATTATTCAAGTTGTGCTTTACAGGATCATTCTCAAAAGGAATTTGCTCTGAGAATGAATCCTAATTTTGAGATTTTGAAAAATTCTCAAATTTGTGTGTGTGTGCCAAATGGATGTACGAAATAAGGGCTTCTAGCACTCAAATGGAATTTTTATGTGTGTGTGCCATATGGATGTACGAAAAAGGGCTTCTAGTACTCAAATGGAATTCCTTGAAGCATGGAAACCAGTGGAAATGCATCTTCTTACGAAGTGCATTGGACTTAAAACTGTAAGTTATCTCTAACCTCCACACCTCCACTAGCTTTCACTGCATCTCACCTTATTCCAGAAAATTTCGACAGTGTGCACAAGTACATTGTGTGTGCCAAGTACATTGTGTGTGCAAAAGTACATTGTGTGTGCAAAAGTACATTGTGTGTGCAAAAGTACAGTGTGCACACACAAGTACAGTGTGCACACACAAGTACAGTGTGCACACACAAGTACAGTGTGCACACTGTATGCACACACAAGTACAGTGTGCACACACAAGTACAGTGCACACTGTATGCACACACAAGTACAGTGTGCACAAGTACAGTGTGCAGAGTGTGCACACACAAGTACAGTGTGCACACACAAGTACAGTAAGTCCAGTACAGTGTGCACACACAAGTACAGTAAGTCCAGTACAGTGTGCACACACAAGTACAGTGTGCACACACAAGTACAATGTGCACACTGTATGCACACACAAGTACAGTGTGCACAAGTACAGTGTGCAGAGTGTGCACACACAAGTACAGTGTGCACACTGTATGCACACACAAGTACAGTGTGCACACACAAGTACAGTAAGTCCAGTACAGTGTGCACACACAAGTACAGTAAGTCCAGTACAGTGTGCACACACAAGTACAGTAAGTCCAGTACAGTATGCACACACAAGTACAGTAAGTACAGTACAGTGTGCACACACAAGTACAGTGTGCACACTGTATGCACACACAAGTACAGTGTGCACACTGTATGCACACACAAATACAGTGTGCACACACAAGTACAGTAAGTACAGTACAGTGTGCACACACAAGTACAGCGTGCACACACAGTATAGACAGAGAAGGGGAGAGAGAGGAGAGAGGTGGGGGGGGGGGGGGGGGGGGAGGAGGGAGAGAAGGGGGGAGGGGGGGGGGGGGGGAAGGATGGATGGAGTGATGGATGGATGGATTGAAGGATGGATTGAAGGATGGATTGAAGGATGGACTGAAGGATGGACTGAAGGATGGACTGAATTAATTTTTTTAATTTTTTTTAAATTTATTTATTTTTGTTTTATTTTTATTTTATAAACAGAATCGTTCATTTGGGACTTTAAGTAAGAGATATATTAAGCTTCTTATCCCTTTAGTTACTTTATATGATTCATTAAATAAGATTTTAAAGATGTTTATCCTATAGCTATAGGATCGTTGCTGACAGTACAATCGCACATAGCCTCCCCTCACGCTAAGACAGCTGGGCCTTAGTCTTATAAAACACCTTAGGCTAACTAACCAGGATTAACTAACACTACAGACTGTTTTCCCTTATACACTGGAAATACTAACCTATCAATAACTGGAACAGTCTGACTTCATAAGAGGCTTTACATGTATACATGCATACATACATACATGCACCCTTCACTGGCTTCAGTGCTCCCTAGTCACTAGCTCCGCAGCTCCGCTCCGCAGACAGCTGAATGGGCTGAATCCCCCATTATCGCCCACTCAGCTGGGCCAACGAAAACACCTTTAAAAGTTATTTAATGAATTATATAAAGTAACTAATGAGATAGGAAGCTTAATATGACTCTTATTAAAGATCCCAAATGAACGATTCTGTTTATAAATCAACATTTCAAAGGAATTGGAAACGTTTATTTTCGGTAAATGGTGTGTGCTGTGTGTGCATGTGCACACTGCACTAGGTTTGGGTGAGCGATTTTCAACTGAGAGGGATAGCCGAGCGGGTAGAAGCGCTGGTCTGCTGAGCGCAGGGTCCCGGGTTCGAACCGCGAGAGCGGACAGGAGTGATTTCTTTAGGCAAAGCTTATATAAGGGAGAGAGTGAGCGCAGTAGGCGTCCAATCATTGGGAGCGGGGAGCGGGGAGCAGGGAGAGAGAGAGAGAGAGAGAGAGAGAGAGAGAGAGAGAGAGAGAGAGAGAGAGAGAGAGAAAGAGAGCGGGAAAAATATTTAGTTTCCAAGGCTGAGAAACCATTTTTAAAAAAAAAAAATCCAAGGCAATTTGCCCATAGGAACGCAGTAGGGGTCCAATCACGCAATTACGCAAAGAGGAGCAAGAGATAGAGAGAGAGGAGGAGGAGAGAGGAGGAGTAGGAGGAGGAGACTACTTGTCAACCCCTAGCCCTTTTAGTACTGAGTATATAGAAGGCCTCTGGGAAGGATTATAGGAGGAGAAGAAGGAGAGTGTTTGACGACGAAGTAGGGGTCCTATCACGCAATCGTACGCAAAATTACCAGTTCAGCTGCAAAACGCAGCACCAAACCCTACCTATGCCTACCGAAACCATAACTAAGCCTACGATAAGCTTACATACCAGTTATAACATAGAGAATCTGTGAGTAGTATATGTCATTTTAGGATTGCAGCGTAAAGTGATGGCTCCCGGCGGACCTGTATATCGACGCGTCCCGTCAGCCGCAATTGCGGCGGAGTCGGATTTCCGTCCAGTTCTAAAGGCAACGTTGAAGCGGCGATCGGCCTCGAGGCCGGCCTCGGGGCCAAGCCATTCCTTAAAAGCGGGACGAGCCCGCTTTAAAAAGATTATTTTAGGTACATAATTAAAAAATATATTTTAGGCATATATTATAAATAAATAAGTTAACTCGTTCGATTCGATATTCACGCTGTTTCATCATGGGAATTTAAAAACTCAATTTGTTATGACAGTAATACAGAAAGCTCAGATCAGAATTATTCAGTTCGTGATATATTTGAGGCAACTCGTCTTACCGTTACAGACATAATTAGTGTAGAGTTGAATATACTCGAGGCGGTTAGACAGTGTGACGTCAACGTCATCCCCGCCCGTCTTCAGCACGTGGCAGTCGGTGGAACCAAATTTGGACTCGTCGATAGCGAAGGTGAGACACAGACATTCCACTTCTTCTTCTGTCTCCATCGCGGAAAGTTCAGAAAGGCTCCTAAAATATAATTTGTCTCTTTATAGGCGAGTTGTATTGGACACTGCACAGACCAAAACGGGAACACACATTTCTTAAATAGGATAGGACATTTAAAAGGAGGTAGGCCAATTGCAACGACTATCTGTTCGGGATATAAACAATTCCATTCGGGCTATTATCTTTGACAATAGATGAATAACTATATAACACACTTTCATTCAAGGGAGTTTCTTATAGAGCTTGTTTAAAGTATAAAACCTACCGATACAGGACCTTGTCCTCAGAGGCAACATCGGAGAAGTGAGTAGGAATATCAAGGATGTTTTTATAGAACGAATGCACCATGTGGATATCAAGACCAACTCCTGCGAGAACAATAATTTAAATCTTTTTATTATCATAGAAAACATATCGCGTATATAATGTGAAATTTGTCAATAAAAATGTTTAAATAAAAATTCATTGTAATATTCGAGGATAAAGTGAAGCTATTCAAATAATTCATCAACATTTATTAGAATGTCTGAAAATGTCATGTTCTATATGAATTGAGAATCTATATCTAAAATGCATGGGGATCTGCGATATCTGACATTACTGGAGTTCTTACCATCGAAGATAGCCTTTGCTGCAATCCTTCCAAAGAAATTGAACAAGATGAGATGATCGTCCTGTATGGCGGAGTTGTAGGAGGGCCTGTATCTGCCGTCCTCCAACTGCTCAAACAACGCGTAGTTCGGGTCAAAGAGGCTTTGTAGCAGAAGCTGGTACCATTCTCTGAAACATGAGATTTGTTTTTGAATACAAAGTCTACTAATCCTTAGAAATACTGTGTGATGATAACATTTGATAGATGCACTGAAATTGAACTCTATTAAGGGATTTAAACCCAACGCGGGACTGAAGGTATGGGGAGAAACTCGGCTCAAATTCACATTCTGGTGTTATTTAGTTTCAGACATCCTCAGTGTATTTCAGAGATGAAAATCGGATTTTTCTTTGTATATTCGTAAAGAATGATTTGATATATTGGAAAAGGTATTCCATTCCGTTGTTTTTGTTTATATTTTAATTACTACGGCTTATTGTAATGATTACAGAAATGTATAATATAGGAATAATTATAAGAGCTTTATACACAAATCTGTAATAATGTATTACCCATTTATGGTGACTCAATTAATACTTAACAAAAAAACAAGAATACAAACAACAGAAACGAGAAGACAAGAATACCTAGTGAGTCCGCCAGCGTCATAGCCTTGCTCTCCCCAAAACTCCACCTTTAAGGGATAGAGCAAACGGGCTGGGTCAATCGTGCCGATAGTCCTCAGTGAATCAGCCACAACTTGATTCCTGTCGACAGACAACTCCACCTTGCCACCCTTCTTCTTCATGCGAGAGAGTGTCTTGCGCAGTTCCTGATGTCTCTGATTGAAGCTCTTCGACGATGTCCACTTGACAGAAAATGGACTCCCCGGCAAATGTTTCCCCTTGTACTTCACCTAAACAATGAAACAAAGAAACACCATGAAATAGTGTATGTAAGTTTGATCTCAGAGTAAAAGAATAACTCGCAGGTTTAATCCAGGGGTGGAGGAACACAATTTATTTGGGCACAGCACGTCTAGAAACGTCAGTTAATTTGGTTCTAGATAAACGACCCTCCAGAAACTACCACCAAATCAAACCGCCAATCATAAAAACTACTGCCCCTTTATTTTCTGAATAATTACATTGGTCTACCAGGACTAATGAGCTCATACAGCTGGTGTACCCTAGTGCCCGGAGGTGAGATTGCAGCCAAACTAGAAATCGAACCCAAAGCATTATCATGCTGGGTGTCCAAGTCCTGTCGCCGTATCAGACATAAGTTGAATTCAATCAGAAAAGGAGTTACTTCTGCCTCAAACATCAGATGGATATATTTCTCGGCATGGAAAAAAGAAGGATTAAAACCGACATAAATTTAAACATGACATGAGATAAATGTTATAAAAAATGTGACTCACCGACATTAGCATGTCAGACTTGAGATCTTGTGCCACAGTATAAGTACAGATGTAACTGCATTCATCATACCTCAAGTGGGATTTCGCTTTGTCTGGGGAAAAACTGACTTCCAGACCAGATTTAGCTACCGGTCCTTTATATTCAACAATATTGTCGAGTGCATCTTTTAAAACCACAGTAAACCTGGCATACTCGCTCCCGTGTAGCACTGAGAGACCATCTCCCGTGATTGCACAAGATGGCAAATGGACATCACCAGGTTTGACAACCACATTATACGAAGCATCCTTACTACCGACCCGGTGACCGTTCATGAATAGGGAGAACTCTCCAGTTGTACAGAGTGCTTGGGTTTGGACTTCTACAACAGACCCGTTATCAAGGAAGCATGCACTGATTTTATCCTCAAATTTAGTTGCGTGAGAGCCATCGTTGGAGACAAACATGAACTCTAGTGTTGCGTTCATCAAAGAGTTGTAAGTGTTCAATTTCTTGTCCAGAGGGAGGAAAAGGAAAGTTAGTTTATCCCCTGCAGTTATGGTCCAAGATGGTTTTGTAGAAGGAGGGATGTCTGAAAATAAAAGTAAATATCGATCAAAGAACCATTGACAATAAGTCTTTCATAATTTTAAATAATATTTAGTAGGGAAAAGTACTTATCAGTGAGAGGATTTTTACCTATACGTACAAAAAGTAAAACTACATTATACACATCGCACAAGTTACGGTAGTAGAAGCGTCTAGAAACCAAATTAGCACACCTTGCCCATTTTGATCCACCACGTTTGACCTAACAGGACTGGGTTTCCCTGCGCTCGTCATGAACTCCAATTTATCGACGAAACCATTTTCTGTCGCAAACTTCAGGAACTTGCAGCATCCATTACAATAGGCCTTCACTTTGAAACATTGACCAGATCGTAGAGGCTTCACTCGAATATGAAGGACACCCGGTTCAATTACTTCAGATCGGGAAAGAATAGGACCATCGCTGTAACAATGTATCCTACCTAAACTCCATACATGCTGATAACCCTCATTTGCTAATTCGGAGCGCAATTTGTTCTTTTTCATGAATTGGGATGGCTTGGATTTGGCAAGCACAGTTACTTTGTTCCGAGTACAGAACTGTAAGTCGTGCTTGAGAATGACACCTACATCCTTCTCTAATAGTGTTGAGAGTCGCTGAAACTGCTCATTCCGTTCTTGTTTCACTTGAAAAGGTGGGGAAGAAAGAAGAGTAAATGGACTATGTTGAATGTGACAATTGTCCAAGAGTATCCCAAGGGACCAGTCATGCGAACTGCCCAATGTTTCTGCAAATGCTTTCTGTACTTTGTTCGTGCTCATGACAAACTCAATACCGCTAGCATTAGCGGTAGTAATAACTTTCTCAACTTTGACTGGTATACGCTTATCAGTCCTTGAATGACTCAGGACTATCTTAATCGTGGGAGTTTTCTCAGTATACTTTGTGAGATTGCCATCGATGTCTCGGAGCTGTAGGTGGAGTTCCTTTTCTTTCACTGGACCAGCAGGGGACCTGTGTCTAATTTCGGAAAACAAGAAATATATTCTATTGAGAGATTCGGGGCTAAGCGTACACTCTGAGGCACACACAATGTCCTTCCCAATTTGCTCGCATCCTATGTTCTGGAGAACACCTTTAAGAGATCTTGCACGCTGATTAAATGAGTTTGCACCTTTCTGGCCTGGGTGAGGCTGTCTGTTTTCAAGCCTTTCGTTCCAGAGACGCCTCATCTGCTCCCCGATGACTTCAGTTTTATAAGCTGGTAACTCTGCAAAGCGACTCAGTCTGATGTACAGCTTTTTTATTTCAGTGCAAAAATCCATCATTTTTCTTAAATCCTTCCAATAGCCTGCTTTGAAAGGAGATTCCATACCCGCAAAGTTCTCTACCAGCTGATCACGGATAAGAGATGTCTTTGTATCAGCGATACTGGGTAGAAGTACTACAAGCTGTTTCATGCACTGAGTTATCCAATGTTCGGTTTGCAACAAGATCCTCTTCTCAATCAGAAATTCGGGGATGTCATGGCAGAGAAGGTTGGCCGTACTCCAGTCCGTTTCCATATCGACTGGTTCCAGCTTAACATTGAATAAAGCACCGTCTTTTAGATCTTCAATAGGATTCACATGGGCGAACAGTGTTGAAAGTGCCTCAAATTTGGCATCCAGTGAGGGGTCGGTGACCTCCAAATGGCCTTTGTTGTGACTCAGGTTCAGGTACTTATATTCAGGATCCCCTTTATTTATGATAAATGAACCAGAATTGATTTTACATATTCCAGTTTCTAGGCACTGACGAGCTTCCTCCTGGATTATTTTTCTCAGCTTCTTTACTGTTGTCCGGACACAACCTGGTCCTGACATATCCCGGAGTGTCATCGCAGTGACACGGCGCAGAGATGTTTCATCCAAGTCAAAGACGGCTTGGACAGCAACAGGCCCGGACGGCTTGTCAAATCGAGAATAGACTCGGATGGAATCAAGATGTTTGATCACATCAGTGACACTAGTTTTATCCAAGTAGTCCTGAATGATGTGATTTTCTAGGAACTGATCAATGTTAATTTCATGTGCTTGCCACCCATTTTCACTTGTAGTAAGTTGTAGGTTAATATCAATTTGCGAATGTGCACTTTCAGAAATCAATCCAGGGTCGCTCGTTAAAGATACATGAATTCTGTCATAATGTGTTTTGAATAGATTTTGGGAATTCATAACTTTGGCCACTCGAGACAACTCAGCAGAAGTTGCATTGAGCACATGAAGAGGGACATTTCCATTCGGAAAGAGAGCAAAAATGCTACTCCAGTCCACATCATACGTGAGGATTGCTCTTTTATTGACATCTCGGCGGCAGATTAGCTCCAGTGAGTGCCCCCAATCTAGCGCAATTTGACCGGCGCATCTCAAAACATTCCAAAAAGGCATAGCGTCAGGATTGTATATGACTTTACCCTTTCTCCAGTCAAACTTCCATACAAGCCCACATGGAACCGCAGATGAAGGCAGAGACCCTTGTATAGTGATACAGTTCAAAGTTGGGAACGGGAAATTATTCAATGCATTGCTTCCAAGGTGACGTTTAATGGTGTGTATATACATGGAACAGTCACTGAGTGTACATCCCAGCCCAGCGTATGGAACTCCCAATTTCTCGTGATGGTGGAATGCGTCTGCCAATGATCCATCGCCAGACTTGTCATAGTCCATGTCGTCTGTGATGGCAAGGGATTCCCAGTCAACTATGACATCCACATTATCCAGGTCCAATATGTCTACTAGCTGAAAATAATAAATTCATGACAATTAAGATTTGTGTTTGCCAAAACATGGAAATATTTTATTATTAATTAAAATATATATTGAATAAAAGTCATTAAAAAAAGAATTATGTAAACATAAAAAAAATATTTTTATATATTTCATCAATCTAAAATCTTACAGAAGTCAAAGTAATACATAAACTGAAATGTATGCAATCTCCGAAGAAACCCTTTCAGAATGTTGTGAGACAACTTAGTAAATAGTAACTTAAATTTAGATATTATTAATGATAATATCCCCCTGTTTGATTGCATGCAGTCCCAGAAGCTTACATTCAAGTCGTAAAATCTGGCTACATCTAAAGCATTATATCATCCCATCTTATCCTATATGAAGATAAATTTCACCAACCATAGATTTCAATTTGGGTATCGTCCGAGAGGTTATTCTTTCCTTGACCACGTCCGATGGGCTGGAACAATCATACTGAACTGGAGGGTAACGAATATTCTCTGGTTTCAATTCATTCTTAGCCACCGTTTGGACACTAACAGCTGAGTCCACTAGAGACTCTAAATTCGATAAATGATCATCACTGCAAATTAAGGAGTACAGTTCTTGCGGGTGGTACCCATTCATTTCGGAGAGAAGGGACCACATCATTCCTTCCTCTTTAACAAACTGACCACCAATGAGTTCTTTCAGTTTAAGGGCAAGGCCCAGCCTTCCAAGTAAGAAAGCACATTCTGCGAGAGACAGACCTGTCCAACGTTGTGTCACATTCGTAGGGTTGGAAATGTTGTACTCAGAGATGATGTCAAAGGCCGACTTTTCGGGTAGTACACATACGACCCAGTGTAGCACCTCCTCAACACACAAAACAGTGCTTGCGACCTTGCCTTCATCAATCGCTCTGAACAATCTCCTAACAAAATCCACCTTCCCTCGGCGTATCTCATTGATGACGGCCTGTTTATTGGCAGCAGTTGGTGATTCACTGAGAGTCAGAAGGATGTCAACTTCAAGAGCTTTTGTCATTTCTACACCGGTTACCTCCGACAACTGTTCACTCATTCCATGGAGGGACTGGGCAAGGTAAGTAGGCGTCAATCCCTTGCTGTCTTCCAAGTGGAGTAATTTAGTCTCCAACGCCTCTGGGTTCAACCAGCTGACCACTGTTTCCAAGGTGTGCCTGTCACAAGTCTTCACAGCAATATGCAGAATGGTTTCACCTTTGCAGGAAACTTCCATTGGATTGATGAAGTTGTTTTCTATTAGCAATCGGGCACAGTCCAATTTCCTTCTTGAGATTGCAGCCGCCAAAGCATCAAACAAACTGAGTTCTTTGCCTATACCCAATCTCTTCGCCGACTCTAACAACATCCTGATGCTCTTCCTACAACCAGATGCTCCGGCAATTCTCAGCCAATCTTCCATCCGAGTCTTCAGATCATTCTTACTTGTTCTACATGTTTTCATAAAAGTAGGGGTTTGACTTCTGATTATCCAGAAAGACATGCGATCGTCAGAAAGCTCTAAACGGGAAGTTAGTAAATCCTTATCTTTTTTGTTCTTCTTTTTGAGGATTGGCTTTATTCCGTCAACTTCAACTGGCGAAGCAGAAATATCCAAACAATGTCTCAAAGCGCCGTGGGGTAATGACTGGATCAAGTCGTCTGGAGTGGCTTCCCCACTCTTGCAAGTTTCATCTAAGTCAAGTATACATTCAAGGGTTGTTAAATTGCCCATGAGTTGGGCACAATCGAGGGCAGTAAAACCATGAGAATCTTGAAGGTGTAAGCCAGGCAATCCAGCTCCATACAGGTGTTTTATCACATCAGACCCAAAGTTTTGATTTTTCAAACAGGCAGCATAATGATACAATCCTGTTTCTTTGTCCATGTTCTCATATTCATTCGTAAACTGGCCTTGGAAATGCATCAGCCACTGAACAGCTTTTTCTTGACCATTGATCAGGGCTGTTCTCAAACATGAACACGGATCGTGTAGTACATCCCAAGATGGGCTTGGCAAAGACACACTCTCGTCAAATGAAATCAGATCTTGGTTTTTCAGCCATTCAAGGAGAGGGACATGACCACATGCGCTAGCAAGGTACGCCAGTTCTTTGGCGTAACCGTTCTTTGTAAGCGTGTCACAAATCACACTGTCGATCACTGAAACTGATTTCACCAAGACCTTGAGAACTTCAAGCTGGCCCATGTAACAAGCTAGGTGTAAGGCCGACCAGACTTGGCCTCTCTTCCTTGATTCATCTTTCTTCAACATACAAGTGGAGCATAGAAGTGGATCTGCACCAAGTGATAAAACAGACTGCACAGCCTCCACCGAGTTAGATTTCACTGCAGAGAAAAGCAGCTGCCTCAAGAACTCACTTTTTTCTTTTGCGGACCAATTAATTTCTTTGCAATTAACGAGGGGTGATGCTGAGTTTGAGAAAAGAGCAATTCTGTTTTGTTTTAAAAGTACAGAAAAAGATTCCAGAACAAGGATTTTCCCATCATCATCCTTCATAAACTCAGGGCAAAAGCTCATATATACTCCTTGGGTCAGCGCATGAGTCAGTTCGCTTCCGAAGAGATGGGATGTTATGACAGAACATGCATGTATGTTTACACTTTTCTGGACAGCCTTTATTGCCAAAATGTTTTCCTTAGCCTTGTCTGGATGGTGTAACACAAGCGTAGCATCTATGAATGTTACAGGGACTTTCTTTACATCCCATCTAAGAACTAAGGAATCAGATGGGAGAGGCAGTTTGCTGTATACTTCTGCTGTGATGCTTACATTCCCCAGGACTGCAACGAGGTACATAATGTCCAATTGCCTTTCCAGTGAATTTTCATTCCCCGTCCATTCAGCTCTTACAGTGTTTAGTAAAATGGCAATCATTTCTTCAGAGGCTTCAGTGGTGTTGTCGACATTGACCATATACTTGGCATATTTCGCGTAGACAGTATGCAGATAGTCAGAGATGTAAGGTTTGGTTATATGTATGTAGTCTGCTGGTAACAATAACGACCCCCGATCGTCATTATGGTATATCTTTCGTGGACACATATATCGCAAACGTGAGCAAGAAGAATAGAGCAAGCCTGCCACTAGGAAAGAACTATCTTCAAATGAGGCTCCCTTTTCCAGAAGAATCTTTATCGTTTCGATATTACCATTCAAAACTGCGAAGAACAGGCCAGATTGCTTGGAGCTTTTTTCATCAAGTAACTCAGGTCTTTCACCCAGTACAGCTTGCAGTACATCGTTGAAGCCAAGACAACATGCTGCATTGACTAAGGAGATCATTAGATTCTTAGCAAGTCGCGAACAACTTAACAAGTTCTTCAGCAGATAACTATTTTGAACATGATCAATTGCACCATAGATTCCTTCCCCTGTCGCTTCTCTCTCACTAAGGTTTTCATCTTTTGATTCGTGCCAGAAATGGGACCCTTTAAAAATTGTCTCATACTCTAACTTCAGTATTTCTGACTTGGAATGTAAAGTGATTTTCTGCTTGTTTGGTACTGCCCCATAAATCAAAAGCAGACATATGATATCATGGTGTTGGTGATGCAAGGCAAGGTCTAGTGGCGTGTAGTTTCCACTGTCAGCTATATTGATGAGATCAACATTTTGAGGTTTAATTACTTCGTCGATATTTTCCTCACTAACATTTCCTCTGACTCCTTTCTCTTCCATAACCACCACATTACCTGTTGTTTCTTTAATTTGTTCTTCTCCTCCCTCGGCCGCTCCAGTATGGATGACAAATTTGGACACAAACTTCTTCAAGATAGCCAGCTGATTTTGGGCAGCAACATAATGCAGCACTCTCACCTCCTTGGTCCCACTTAGAAGGGCTTCCTTGTTAGGGATGATATCGAGCAGGAATGAGCACACTTCCCAGTGCCCTTTCTTTGCAGACAGGTTGAGCGAGACAGACATTTCTACAGAAGTGAGCAGGCTGCGTTCTGACATGAACTCAACAAGCATTTGGGCACCTTCCTTGAAGTCACGCTTCAGGGCATAGTTTAAGGCATCGCTAAAAACAAAAGGAAAAAATTGATGTATTTCTAACATAAAGCTATTTCTTTTTTTGTAGATTGATTGGTAATAGTCCATTGTACTTAAAAATTGAACTATTTAGATTTGAAAAGTTAAACTGCGTTCTGAAACGTGGATAAACCCAAGATAGCAACATTTTGATTTGGCAGTTTGCATTACAGTGATATCAGTGTGCGTGTGCAAATGTATCCACTAACCTCATATTTTCCATATGACTTTTAGATGTTTTGGACAGCAAATCTTGGCGGTCATTAGCATATACATGGAGAAATATGCTCAAAGCCCGCACGTAATTGCCCTTCGTCACTGTATAAACGTCATCGCCAAAATTCCGATCGTCAACTTTCAAGGAAGGCAAGCTTGATGAAAGAATAACATAATTTTTTAAACTACAAGAATACAAAAATCAATCTAATATAATTCTACACAATACATAAAAACAACATAATATGCTTCAATAGTTATCAAGAAACGATTATAATTAAAGAATTATCTGACATTCCAAGCAGGATGAACAAACTTACCTTTTCAAAATTGTGACTAGTATATTTTCCCGAAGGGCAAAATCAAGCGTCGACGGGGCTGTAAATGATAAAAGAACCTTGTAATATTGAAGTGTGAAAAAGCTATAATTGAGTGGATGAAGTAGCAATGAAATAAGAAATTAATTAATTAAAAAGGGTTCGACAATTTTTCTGTTTTGAACATGTAGAGTTGGTTTTATATAAGATTGTGTTGATCAGTGCTATCGTTGATTTAATAGATTACACATTGAAGATTAAAAAAAAACAATAATACTACATAAAACTCACATTTTCATTAACAAGACAAAATGATATCATAACCTGGTTAATTGGACAAGGGCAGAGTGAGTGGTTAACGGTACCTTGTAATGCGAGCTGGACATCGGGCCAGACAGCTTCTAAGCCTGAGTTTAACAGGGACTTGACCACTTCAATATGTCCGCCTAGGGCTGCCATACCAACTGCTGAAACATTGTAGTTGCGGGTACGAGAACCATTGCAGTAAATAGCATTCAGGTAGTCTAAATCAGCCACATCCAGTATCTTTTTCACCACTTCAATATTACCTTGAAGACAAGCTTCATGTAGAAGAGACATCTGGTGATTGGAAGCAGCCGTGCTGATATTCATCGTTGTCCTGGCGAGCATGAATGCTGCCCTGTCTTCAGGGTCAAATATATTGCGCGTAGGGACGATTCCAGTCTTAGCATCCACTTTCCAATCCTTCAGCCACCTTGCAAACGTCCGCTTCGATGTCATTGTGGGCTGAATGCAGAGGATATTGGCCACTGATTGCACCATTTGCTTGCTGAAAGGTGTTCTCAGATAGATTTTCACTAGTTTCCTGTGAGTGAAAGGTTCTATGGGATTAAGTGGTGTAGTCTGGTCTTGGTTAGGTCCAGGTGATGTGGGAACAGAAGAGACATATGTGTATTCACCCATTGCAGTGGATGGGCTGAGTACAGGAGATTGGGGTCCAATTGGGGAGAAGAATGATAAAGGAGTATGAGGAGAGTAAGTTGAGGGCTGTATGTAGAAGATACTTGGCATGGTAGGGGCATTGTGATAACGCAGACTATGGGACCTTGCGAGCTTGCGCGAGTGTTGACTCATAAACCGCCTGGGAGGGTTATTGGGAGTAAAAACTATTCTCGGATCAGTGCCACTGCCATCGCCATCTCTAGGATTTGGGCTAGCAGAAGGTCCATTGGTTGACAACAGCGGTGTATTCACTAGGTTACCCGGTGGATTGTTTGGCGTGGCCATGGAAGGGGATTCCAACGTCTGAACATCGGGTGTTTTAACAGAAACCTTTGTTTTTTTCTTGGGATTTTGAAGCTTGAAAAGTAGGGTATACTTCGGATTGCGAACCTTGTCTCTATTCCAACATACAACTGGCAGCATGGACAGAGTTATGGCTCTTTCTACTGGAGATTTTACATTGAGTGCTCCATCGGGAATCTTGAACAGCATCTCATGATACTTCAGCACAGAGTCGTCGAAGCACCATCCCCTTCCTCGGAATTGACTGATCCAAAATAGTCGGTGTTCCTGAGCCTCGGCAAAAATATTGGAACTGATTTCTCCAGATTTCTCCAACTCAAGACCCTGCTTTAGGAAAGTAACTAAGAGCGAATCTGAAGTTTGAGACTGGCAAAGATAATAGATGATGTCATCGATAATTAGACCAATAGACTGCATACAGCTCGAAAGTTGTTCAGACAAGGCACATTTCCAGAGTTGTTTCCCAGTGTCCTTCTTCAGAATCAGCAGTTCAGCCATTTTCCAGAAACCATTACGTATAGCAGAAGAAAGTGCCGCACAGCTGGCATGTACAATTTTCCCATTTCCAACCTCCAAGATACTATCACATGCACCATTCTCAATGAGACAGCACCCGACCTCTTCCCACAATGCCTTCTCCGCTTTGCTCTTGTAGGTTTGCTCAGCAAGTAGTTCTACCACAGTGTTGCCTTTACAGTTGTTAATCACAGTCACCCCATTAGCACTGGAACATAAAAAGGAATGGGTGGTGATCTTCACTTCTCTCCTTATAGGGAAATCTATAATATTAGGGCAGTACTTCAGAAGCGATCTGATAATACCCAAGCCATTATCACCTTTTGAGAGGACAACTTTCCCGAGAATGCCTACTCCATCTGAGTCGTAAATACCGCCGAGGACCTGAGTCAAAGAGTTGGCACCAAGAGCCGAACACAGCTTTTCTAGGAGCATGTCTAAGATTTCAGATTGCCCATGGGAAATGGCTTTGAGGATGGGGTCTGTGGTTCCAATCGTGTCGGAGTGCTTTAATAGCAAATTAACACAATCAGTGCGACCATGGCTTGCTGCAACTGATACTGGGTGCTCTGGTTCCGAGGGCAATTCCCTGACTCCACTATTGCCTAAATCTGCGTAGAACTGAAGTAAATATTCTAGTATTTGACAGCGATTGGAGGGGTCATCGTTCTCAAAGGTGGTAGCCTTTATGCAACGGTTCATGAGAGGAACAATTTCAGCAATGTCAAGCACCTGATGCATCTTACACAAAGTCATTAGGGCTTGGACAACATCGGTTAGCAATAAATCAATGGCTAACCCCAGGGGTGTACGTCCGACGGAATCCTTACTCAAAAGCTGATCCTTAGACGTAGATAAAATTCGAACCAATTCAGCGTCTCGGCACTTCACAGCTGTATGTAGGGGATGGTCAGTTTTTGTAACAGCTGATGGCCGACTGTTCCCAAAAGTTATTTTTCTAGTTCGGACTTTCTTCTTGGCCTTGGGTGGGCAAATATGATTTTGGTAATACAATGTACAATACTTTGTTGAACACACCTCTCTTTTGCAATCACATCTGGATTTCTTTGAAGCTGAAAGCCTTGACAATACCTCATTAGGTATTTCACATTTCAGATGTACCCTTGGTTCATTTCTTTGAATATCACCATTATCAATATCACAGCAGTAAATTTCATCCAGGAGTTTGTTTTCTCCCATTGGCATCTTGCCAGCACCAGCAGGTACTTCATTGGAAATATCATGTTTCCCCAGTTTATCATAGCTTAATCCCATGACAGTTTTGAGGGTCCCTTTTGACATTTTGGACGCGAAGTGTAAAACCGTCATTCCCTGAAAATCTGGGATGTTGAGATAGTCCTGGTTGAAACCAGACTTCAAGAAGACATCAAGGACGTTAGACCTGTTCCAGTGTAGAGCAGAAAGAGCAGGGGTTCTGCCTGCACTATCTTGAACACACAAGTCGACATCATCGCATCCAACCAACAGTTCCACTACATCAACATTCCCCGCCTTTGCAGCATAGTGCAGGGCAGTCTCCCCTCTCCAGTTTCGGATGTTGAATTCAATATCGGAATGCCCCATGAGACTGTAAAATAGCACCGAATCTCCATTCAAGGCTGCCATGTGCAATGCAGTTTGTCCGAGATAATCTTGGAAATTAATATCGATTTCTACCTTGGCAAGAAGGCTAAACAATGTGGTCCGGTCCCCAAATTCCACAGCTTCAAAAAGGAACTGATTCAGCAAAACACATTTGGCATCTAAAGAGGGCGCTACCTGTAGAACATGCGCATAGGACTTGTAGTCCTCCCTCGCAAGATCTACAAGCAGTCTCCACGTCTTTTGGGTAAGAATACAATCTGGTGGCATGGTCTGTAGAACAACTTTAGCGGCCTCTGTATGCTCATGCTTGAGTGCTTGGTACAAGGCTTCTGACACAGCCTGGTTGCTCACATTCTCTGTCATCAATTTGCGTATGACTTCTGTTTTACCTTGCTGGCTGGCCAAAGAAAGTGGTGAAAACCCCCAGTTGTCAAGTATCTCTGGGTCGGCTTTGTTTGCCAACAATACATCAACTGCAGCAGCACTGGAACAAGTTACAGCATGGTGGAGTAATGTCCATCCCAGTTCATCTCGCTTATTAACGAACCCGGTTACATTCGTCAAGTCATTTAGTACAGATTCAAATGTGTCGCTTTCATTTGTAGCAAGAGAAGCCACCAGGATTCTTCTAGCAAGGAGTGGCACATTTCTCAGTGCTGATAAGTCAATATCTTTGGCTAGCTCCAGTAGTTCTTCATCGGAATATCTATCCAACAAGTAACGCGGGGAGTTTTCATTATTATCTTTCTTCGAAGGGAGAATTGAAGATGGATCTTGATTGATTAATTCTGCAGCAACTTTTATATGCTTTTTGGTAAGAGCCATGAACAATGGCGTTTGGCCATGGTTGTTCAGTATTTGTGTAACACTGGAAGAAAAGTGGCTGATCAGGGCTTGGGTGATGGCAAGATGTCCTTTCTCGGCAGCAATATGGAGAGGGGATGAAATGAAGCTCACTCCTTTAGATGTAAAGTATTCTGCAGCATCCACACTTCGTGGCCATCGATCCAAAAGCTCATCTAATCGGACTGAATCACCAACAGCACAGCTTTCATAGAGCGAAAATATGTACTGTGGTGAAACTGAAAAAGAAACAATATTACCGCTATCGTAAAAAGATAAAATATAAAGGTTAGTCATAGATTTTTTTTCAAAATTTCATTTAACCAGGAAGAAAAAATGAGTAGCATTTGTCAGCTCAGTTTAAACGCCCGGGGATCAGGTATGAATTGCTTGCTTTTCTGATTTCATATCGTTCCTAGATAACTAGATTACTTTAATACTTTACAATGAAGAGTAGATTTCATCGAAAATATATCATATGTAACAGACGATAATAACAATTGAATAAAGTCCAATAAGTCCTTTGTCGCTTTATAATATTTATAAAAGGGCCACTAGAAAACTACCATTTATAGTATTATAACTTTTTGTTATTTTCATTGATTTCATTATTTCATACACTAACGAGCTGGCTCCAGACTTGTTTAAGACCTGTTTAGCCAGAAAAGGACCTGTAAGTAAACCTGTAAGTGATGTTTTTGTTAATTATTTAAAGAACGAAAGAAAACATGAGGAATGCACGTTACCTGATGAATGAGTGAATGGGAGGGGAAACAGATAGTTTGCTTCATCAGCGTTTCTAAAATCTCCTGTAGATAAGCGGACGATGAGAGCACACAAAACGGGCATCGATACGTCCTTCACTGGGTACAGTAGCTGTAGGAGGTACAGAAAATGAAGCTCTAGATTACCTCATGTGTTTACACAAGTTCAAGTATATCCCACTATTACAGGTAGACGAAAATGTTATGATTTCTACTAAGGAATGAGTAAAATGCATCGTTCATACGCAGCTACTCTATATTAACTTAGATCCTGAGTAAATGGATGAAGTTACCTTAATTGGAAAAGAGACTTTATGGTTAATTTTAATATAAGGCAGATAGATATTCTTACTCTCCTTCTTCAGTTCTGAATGAAATATACCAATTAATTAACCTTTGAATTATGTATATATAACAAGTGTATAAATCAGTAAACTGTTACTTTTATTTATTTATCACACTGTCATACTAGAACAATCAAACTCTAATGACTATGTTTTGTGAAATAAAACAGTTCGTTGGGACTTCACTAAAACTAAAGATACACCCTATACGGGAAAACATGATCTCAAAACTAATAAATTTACAGATAAGTTCTATCATTGAATACTGAACAATAAATCGTGAAAATGATTAATTGTTAGAAAGCATACCAGCAAATACAATTCGATTAGATCGATAAGTTACACTGGGACATTTGGTTCTTCCTATTCTTAAAACTAAGAGGAAAAAGCAATGAGACCATGAATGTTAATAAAATGACAGGCCGAACCAGCCATATAATATAAATGAGTAAATTTATTGAATAACAAACCGTTCGATACTCGACTCCAGGGAATGTAAATTTGGGATGATGAGGCACATTTTGAGAGAAGAGTTTGGGCAACGCGTCAACCACAGTAAGTGCATCTTCATTGTTTCTCTGGACAACCGCATTCCCAACCACGAACCATAGTTGGGGATGGGAATAGAGAGACTGAGGGAACTTGGTTCTCAATTGTTGGAGTGACACGTTTGGCGTGACAGTCACTGTTGAAATTTCTCCGCTTCCCTCCACCCGAAGTGTGACGGTGATTTCACCACCGTCCCCTACAACTCCTCCCGAGTCTCCCTCCATCATTTCGTCTTACAATCTACAAAAGAGATAAGTTCCTTCATGAGAAATTAATAGACACAAACACATATTTGTAGAACCAACCATACAAGAAATTGGGTTTAAATTTTAAAAGAAATGTATTTAATAAATGCTTGTCCCCTTTGATCCCTACCCACTCCCTCACAGCCAAACCACTATTTTTCTCCAGAAAATGAATATTGATATGAATGTTCGGCACAGATTGATAAATCAATGAATGTATTATACATCCAAACATAGTAATCGAATATTTATTTTGTCATACCAACAAATATTCAATTACTAGTACAGAGTTCCATTCACTATTTATGATATGCCCTTAGCAAAGAAAAATATTGAAATATAAACCTGTGTTTTGGGGTCCTGAATCGACATAAAGTAATCAAAAGAAACAAATTTGAATGTTATCGTATGTTTCTAATAAAATTATTTTGATGCAACATGGGTATATAATAAACTCATGAACAATAACCACATTTTCTGCATTTATTTTTCATAATATAGAAATTGAAACTTAGATGAGATCAGAAGTAGAGGCCAATGATAGATCAAAATTTAATGTATGCTACTACACACGTTCATGTTTGAAGAATATCTTTATGGGTCAGATTTTCAGAAAATGCACAATCTACAGTTCTACACATCTCTCTAATTCTGCTAAATTAGAGTGAAAAATGATAAATACTGAGTATATCTGAGTGTATTCTGTATAGTATTCATTCAATAAATCTGTCTGGTTATGTTGAACTTTATTTTGAACCCGATTTTCGTCTTAAATTTGGGTTATTTGAGGGGATTGGTGAAGGCCAATTGTACATTTTCTGAAGACTTGACCCTTATAGCGATAAGTGACAAACACTGGAGTTAAACCATACACCATTTTGATCTCTCATACGTTTTAAACCCTTTGTTATCAACCCATGAACACAGATGAGAGACATCTGGGTGGATGACCCGATTATAATCTATAGTATGTCATGCAGAGAAAATTAGCAGAACAGCTTTCATGCCAAACCATGTGTAACAGGTATCAGGGTATGCATGTGATACATGCGTCACACTGTTACGCAGTGAATGACTGTGCAACGGTTTCATTCTATTTAACTTGGGTGATATCAACAATTAAAGTATCAAAGGTATGCAGCAATGGGGACGTTGGGAACAATCTATATAAATCACAAATCCAGATAAAAACTCTTTAAAATTACATGAGCATGGATCGTCGCATGACAAAATAACATTGTATGTTGATGATGGACAAAGCAGTCGCATAAAACTTGTTACTGAGTCATCTTGATGGAGCACAATATTGATTTTAGATTATATATATATAAAACTTTTATTCATAATCATACATAATACAATATATATAATCAAGAAAAGGACACGACCTCACAAGAGTGATCTTCCTTGGGGGCCCTTTTAAAAATAAGGGTGATAAAATGATTTTCAAAACATGTTCTCAATGAGCTTTGATATAGTTCGAGACATTAAATATTCAAAGTCTGTATTTTTAGACTCATTATTCATATGAATAGCGGTTTGTCCATGAGACGAAGTTAACTATTTATGTATTATTATCGAAGCAGTCCAATGTTCAGATGTTTTACATTGTTCATGTTATTGGGTTTCCGAAGTGGGGTGAAAGGAAGGTTGATTGATGGTCCATCGATGAATTTGATGTGAAGTTTTCAATCGTTTTAAGATTAAGGGGCCAATAGAGCGGTATCAGTCACTCATACAGCATATTAGCATAGCAATAGCTGAGTGGCTATATTAGCAATAGCTGAGTGGCTTAAGGAAGGTTTTAAAGAGCGCGTTAACATGACAAGCTTATAAAAAGATCAAATAAGTTAAGTTATATTAAAAGAGCTAATATAGCAGCTAAATCTATCATCGAATAATCGGCTCGACGAACAATATCTGTTTGAATAAATACTTTGAATTCAACCATTCAAAACATAATTTATGGGTATGAATGCGTTGAAAATATTGCAACAATACCAACACACTTTTTAAAGATATTTTTTAAAACAATATCATAGTTAAATAAGTTTATGATAGCGATATGTGACAGGGGTTCATTTTGTAAGCACTAATGTTCTGTAAAATCGGAATAGATGATAAAATAACGCCAAGAAGGAAATAACAAGACAAGATAAAAGAAAGAAACCTACCGTATATCAAAAAGTCGTATTTAACAATGCAATACACGTATAGCTTCCTCTCAAAAATAGCCAAACCCACCCCTACCGACATACAGAATTTTGTATTCACCTTTACTGCTATCGCTAATCGTACCGTATGCCTAATGGAACACCCTACAAACCTGCCTAGCCTTATCCGAAGACCACATCCTGGATACCTTAAGACTATGGCATAATGCAGGAAAATCTTACCTGCCTGAGGATAAGGATTAGGATTTCTCAGGAAACTAGATGGAGAGTCTCTGATGTTAGTCTGTTCTTTCGTATTTGAAAAGGAAGGTCTTATATATACTTTCTTAATCTTATAAAAAATAATTGATAGCATACCTTCCCTTGAAAACGATTTGAAAGTAAATACTTTGTCAGCACGAATATAGCTGATGTCACCGATATTCTCAACAAGCTATCGAACTAACACAAGATTGTGCAATGATACAAGTCCATCTCCTGGAGCTATAGTTAGTGATGACACACACAATGTTTTATATGACGAAGGGGATTGCCTTCAGAGGTAAACACTCCATGAACCTGAGGCACGGGACAAATACTTATATACACATAATGCAGGTCTATATATATGTGTGAATGTGTTTTAGCCCATACTAACGGCCACGCCCACCCCCAGTCGGCGGGTGCCTTGTCACGGGTATATAGGCCTACATATGCAGCTGCCTCTTTCTTTATTTTTTTTTCTCATTTTCTACCAGACATGATCCAGCATGACAGCTATTAATCAGTGTCCCATTGTTGTGTAAATTATTTTCGGTTTAAAGTGAAAATAAATACGTAAATGTGTGTTGTCTATGCACATGTATTATCATGTAAATCAATGGGGAAAAGATGGTATGTAATATCCTTAAATGATATCTAAATTAGTAGTAAGATGACATGTAGGCCTACCGTGCGGTATTCTGTAAGTGTTCGACGAGATTATTATTATAATGATTATACTCACACTTATTCCACTCTCGATCGTTGGTGTAATACAGCTTAAATCATACAGGCCATGGAGTAGTTCCAAGAATAGTTTACGTCCAATATATGTAAGTATGTTCACCGTTAGAGCCTACCGGTAGTTTTACTCTGTCACTGGCATACCACAACTAATGTCAGGAAATACACAAAGACTGAGTGACTGATAGTAGACCGTACGTAGATAAAATAAACACTGCCAAAGCTAAAGCCAGTAACGTCCGTTCCACATTAGTCATTCATTGCCACTCTTCCTGACTAAGCTCAAACCACAGATAGACGCACTAGTTTAATATTTATATCAGTTGTATAAAGGCCAACTCATTATCAGTTTAATTTCATCTTCATCTTGATCCCAGAGTCAAGACAATTATTTTACCAAGAGTAAACAGTAGGCCTACCATAAACTCACCCTCGTACTTAGTAAGTTCCACAGACTGGCACAGTCAACACAGATCTTTCAACATTCCAAGCTGGGTCAGGCCGTCGTCTCAGAGTCTTGCATTGATCCAACTATCTGTACAGTCGGGCACTGGTACAACAATCATTAACACACTCTCACTGTCTCAGAGCCTCAGTCATGACTAACCTGGCAACCCCGAGCCCGAGGACCAAGATAGCAGAATCGGGGTGCAGAATCCCTACAGTACAGACTACAGTGACACTGACACCATCATTCATCAAGAAAGCGAGTTTCCACAATATTTTGACTTACCTCTCCTCTTCGATGTAAATTCTAGAGTCAGAAACACTTCTTGGTGGATAGGACAATCTCCGAATGCCAGTTAGAGGCAGAAAGCTGTTCCCAGGATCAAAAAAGTAATCCTTTCCCGCCATCGGGTAAGAGGAAAGTGTCTATTTTCAGCACTGACTTGTCAATTGTGTTGACCTGACCCGACCCGACCTACTTAGGGATCGACCTTGAACTTGACATGTTTAACTGATTTCTACCAGTCCTGATTGGGGGCGCTCGTGTTTCTCCAAACTCTTCCCGCCCATTTATTTGACGAGATGAGACCGCGACAGTACGATGTAATGAAAAGTATGACGCATGGTATTGCCATCAATATCAGTTTTCGAAACGCAAATTGGTGTGAAAAGACCAACAATTGTTCCATGCATTTTTCATGATTGAACAGGCCCTAAAAAAAACAAGGCTCACAACAGGGGCGTCGTATAGTCAATCGAAACTGCCTCTACTCAATGATCATATGTGTAGAGGCAGGTTCGACTGACTACCGACGCCCCTGTAATAACATCTTTTTTTATATAGAAGGAAACAATGTAAGGGATATTTCTTGATGATCAGTTACTTTAGTAAAATTGCTAGATATAGTTAAATGTACTCCTTAGGATAACCTCAGATTACATAGATATATTCAATACACAATGTTGAAATTTGGTAGGCTACTTGGATTTATGCTACCCATGCACGTGCACAGCACTAACACCTCAGAAATGAAAACTTTCTGAGTAAGGGTTCTTGTGGAAACAAGTTTGAGAAATATCATTTGTTTGTGACTTGTGACTCATTTTTCAGAAACACATCACATTATATCAGTCAATTGGCACCGTGCTAATGCACCCGCTAAAATTAATGACACTAGATTTAAACAGAAAGATTTGAATTTAAAGGTATATGTGATGTGTCACAGGAAAACGAGTCACACGTCAGAAAATTGATATTTTTCAAAGTGCTTTATTTTACAGGAAGAATCCCTTCCTTAGAACGTTCTGATTTGATGGGACACTGCTTACCGCTACTAATTGCATGACTAGGTGTACCAAATTCCAAGACTGTATATTAAAGATATCCGTGCTAACTTTGTTTCATGCATTACAAAATATAGCAGTATATATTAGAAGTCCTTCTCATCTTTTCAAATGTGATGATATCTTAAAATCCATCTTTTGCGACCTAATTGTGACTCAGTCTCACTAGATCCCAAAATCAGGCTTTTTTTTCGAGAATTTGTCCACTGACTATCTCAAATTAAAGACATTGTTCAGATTAAGGTTCTCCCCGGTCTTAAGATGTAAAATGTGCATTCTCATTTCTCTGCGAAGGACTAATGACAATAAGTTGGCACCGTGGTGCAAAGAAACAAGGTCCAAACGCTTATAAATTACGTTTACCTTATACAATTCTGAGAGCCCTGTTTTGATTTTTTTTAAAAATATTATTGAATGTAGGCCTAATGGTTGAAAATGATTTGATTTGATTTTTTAAGATGCTCGTAGTAGGTTCTAGGTCCAAGGTGACCAAAGAAAAATCCTGTTTCCAGGATGGGCAAAATAAATGTTTTAAAAATTTGCTATAATATTTTGCTCACTCATATTTTTCAATCTAATGGCGTTAATTAGGCGCAAGAATTATAATAAAGTTTCTCCTAACCAATAAAATAGTGGTGATTTTGTTGAGGTAATTTGAAGCCCTAAAAGTGCATGGCACTATCATAGTGTATCATCATATATGTCATATTTCTTTAGATGTGACCGAAATAAACAGTGTGAATAAATTGTGACATTTTCTAGGCCATATATGATATAGGCCTAGTCAGAAGCAAAACATTCATATTAATAATGCTTCATGACGTTTTTATTTTTTAAGGCAGTTAGTAATTTGATTCATAATGATTGAACCACATAAAGGTGACATAGAAAATTTCCCATTATTAGGTCTCTCAATCCTAAGCCAGTAGAATGTATGACATTTTACAGGGTCCCCATTTATGTTAAAAATGTATATTTATTCATCTCAGATCTGCAGAAAAGGTTGAGAACAGGATACCTGCATGACCATCATTAAAGACCCCAAATTACAAAACATGTTGGGTTTATTGGGATAAATCCTCTGGCTTTTGACCTTTTCAGCATTTGGTTTGACCTTTTCTTATGCCATTTGGAATTTTGGGGGGAACATGCCCCCTGTCCCCCCGGTTCCGACGCCCCTGCACAAATCGTTGTCACAAGTGGGGTGAAGTGATGAAATAAGGGAAACAGATATTTAGAAATAGACTTTTCCTGCCAATTTCCCAATAGAGGGTTGAAAAAAATCTCTTCAAAAAGACAACCACACTTTTTAAAATATGGTTGTCCGACATAATGTTGTCTACTTACACCAAAGAAATGTGAAAACCATGGTTGTCCGCTGTTGACATTGGTATGAAACTAATTGTAACTCATGTACATTTTTTATGGTTAAAGGATTGTCTGTTGGGCCTCAAATCAGCTGAATGCCTTAACATTTTAATAGCAGTAATTTTGCTTTAAAACATTCTCGTTAGAGCATGCCCCTGGAGTCCCCTATAGCTTGTGGTTGTGGTTGGAGCCAATACCAGCCATGGCAAAAAGTTTTGAGGTTTCACCAGACAGTAGGACCAACGAAATCGTAGTTTGACTGGTCCAAACAAAGTTTTACTGAACCAAACAGAATAATTTAGAAAAATAGCCGATTCTGTCAAATATTTCAATCGAAATTTCAAACGTTATTTCTCCTCAAAATACATTGCCAAGATGTTGAAATTCAGAAAGAGCACAATTTTCTACTCTCAAATACATGTATGTAGTTCTTTCAACGCTGGTTTATAGATGAGGAGGATATAGTTTTGTCAACATTGGTGGAGGACTAAGGAAGATGTGAGGCAAAGCATAGGCCTTCTAATTCACTTTTTTTCCTGATGCTGGCCATAACATAATGACGTATGTTGTAACGTCTTCTAATTTATACAACATTAGTAACACACCATGCAGTCTTTCACAAAGCCTTTTCCCTTGTGCTCATATATATAATATTATATATATAATAATTTAATTTCCGTTTCTAATTTAAAGGAAACAGGAAACCCGGCTAGTCCCTCTGCAGTGCAGATCTTCCTGGGATGCCATAAGCCCTTATTGAATAGCCATAGTCTTCCGCCCACTGCTGTGCTTAGCTTGTTCTAAAGATTATGGATTCTACTGTTGGAATCAACTGTAGGCGGACACAAAGGCGGACATTGTTAGATGATGTAGGAGGTGCGGTTTTGCTTGGTGGTCATAGGTTAGTACCAGATTTATGTTGTAGTATACATACATGTTCTTAAATTGTTCATAAGTGGGAGTGCTTTTTTCAGATGAGGAGAGAGAATTCCAAGCTTTTGATCCCTTGTAGCAAGGAGCATTTTTGAGGGATCAGATGACTGTGGGTAGTGAGAGTTGAAGATATCCACACTATATTAATTGTAGATTTACGACATTCAAGACTCTGCACATAGTTATAAAAGGCTTTTTACTGCCTGCATGTACAGGGCTCTAACTTTTAAGATGGCTTACATAGATATCAAGTGATGTTACATGGGTATTGATTTCCCCCAAATAATTTTTTCAATGAAGTGATTTTGAAGCTATTTCAATGCTATCCCATTCAGAAGATTGCACATGCTTCGACTCACTTATGGCAGCTGGGCTTTAAGGGACAAGTTGCATTTGAGCAAAAATAATTTAGCAAAATATATAAGGAACATAATTATGTGTGTTTCGAATATGATATTTTTTTGTTGAATACAAAATAAAACTGTGTATTTGTGTGAAGAGAATTAGAAGAAAATAAAAAACATTTACAATTCCACCGAATACTATTCTTTTAATTCATTCACTTTGCTGCGTTTCACATGATTTTTATGGACGATTCCCACTCAACTGGTACAAATGAATTTAATGGTTAAGTTATTCGTGTATGTATGAGAATTTCAGCAAATTTTCACCATTTTTTGGCATCTAGATAAATTCAAATTTTAATGATTTATTAGCGGGGAAAATGTCGGAGGGGAGGTCATTTGGCGGGGAGAATGTCGGCGGGGAGACTGTATGGCGGGGAGATTTTGGCGGGGAGATTGCGTCGGGGAGATTGTCGGCGGGGAGATTTTGGCGGGGAGATTGCGTCGGGGAGATTGTCGGCGGGGAAATTGTTGGCGGGGGAATGACCTAGAACCAAAATTATAAAGGTGGGAGTGAAAAAGAATAGCAGAAGGGATGGAGGAATTGAATACATACTACATGCTGAGAATTACTACCCGTTTTAGACGGGGGCATCTAGTATACATTTGTGAGCAAGGGTTCTCAGTGTGATTGAATATAATAAACAAACAAACTGTTGGGAAGAATCTGGAAATATGTTTGTCCACATGGATAAGTATATATTTTGTGAGGCAGCTTGGTACTGAGCCATAGGGCCTTGTCTACGCTGGCGAGAATACTATACTTTCAACAGTCCAATCATCTAGTATAAATTTACTTTTTGTTTCATTGCTCGAAGTTACAAATGGTTCCAATAAGAGCTAGGTCGCAGCAAAAATAATGACTTAAGAACCTTGATACATAACCTCATAATAAATGACACCAATGCATACGGGCTGGGGGATAGGCCATGAGCAGGAATGGGCCTTGATTTTCAGGCATTTCTTTTCAATTCAACTTCTCATTCTCACCTTCAAATTATCGCAAGTCAAACATTTCAAGAGTCAAACATTTAGATGGATGATAAAAAAAATCCTTATTGCATCCTAAACGTACAATGGGTGATACACATTTCATGAATGAATAAAGTGCCATTATAATATAATGTACAATATCAACTCGAATTCGTCACAAACACCTGAAATATTAACACTTTCTGTCATTTTCAGGAATTTAGTGACAGTTAATTAGACATTTGCCCCAACTCTAGTGCATGCTGGGTATATTAAACTTATTAGACATATTTCTCATGATACCTCCCATAAGATTTATCATCAAAATCATACTTACCCCTGGATTTAGGATTGCATAATGGGCCACAGCCGGTTTTCATATCATTTCTTTAAAGTCTTTCCTAAATCTGACTTTCAATTTAAAGACCCTGAGCTTGCACAATATAAAAACCCTTTGTATAGTTGGACAAATCTTTTATAGGAGTGTAGTGATTCGCAGACTCTCGACAGTAATAAACAAGTCAACAAGGCAACTCCTAGTCCGACTGTTTATTGCAGTTCTCTCAAGCGGCCCCTAGTCCGTGTTCCCCGGACAGGGTAGTGTGTTTACTAACAGAACACATCAAGGTGTATGAACACAACAAGAGTATGGCAAGACATACAATGGAGAAATACATAAGTTAGGAATGTTATAAGATAGATAAACAGAACGGATACTCTATGAGAGCAATAAGGTAAGAGTTGATATAAGAATATAAGGGTAAATGAGGCATTTAGTGACATAGAAGGTATAAATGCAGAGGATCAAGCGTAGATCCCTCTGTAGGAATATAAGAGTACCAACCCTTTATGGATTGTACCTAGAGGCTTATAGTAGAACTACTACAATACCCCCCCCCCCTTAATTTTAGATTTTTTAAAAATCCCTTTAGAAAAATCGTTATAAAGATCAACTCAGTACAAAGTACTAAAAAGGTATCAAGTGGATAAAAAGAGAATTAACATCGCGAACCTGGAAAATTGAGGTTAAGTAAAAGGCTTCATGGCGACAAAAAGGAGCATATGGTGTCCTATCTATATACTTAACAAAAGACCAGGTCGCTACATCTCTAGCATAAACCACAAAGTAAAAAGACATAAGTCGAACACAACTGAAAAATGTGTAGAAAAAGTACAAATAGGAGCATCAGTGTCCTATCTACATACGAGAACAGGAGTGGATTTTTAAGAAAAACATTTCTAAAACAATAATCCAAACATAAAGGAGCTTCCAGAGTCCTCGTTGATGTACAGTTATAAGGCAAGAACGGCACATAGCAAAAACAAATATTTCTCACAAGAGAAAACAATAACCAAGTGATAATACAAAGAGAGCAAAGTAGTCTCAAAGTTCATTCCTCGAAGGGAAAAAAAATAAATTTTTTAATCCATAGAGGACTGCTGATTTTGCTGTTCCTGGTTCTGGTTCGCAGGGGTGTTATCCGGATGAGTCAAGGTGGAAGGGCTGAAAAGCCAAGGCGGTATGACATACATTCCGGGGTCCTGGGTATCGCGTCCGGGCATCCGGGCGGGTGGAACTACTGCAGCAGGTGGTGGTACAGGTATAGGTGCCTGTTGCAAGGTCCTAAGCAGATTGCTCAGCATAAGCAATTGAGGAAGCTGGCTGGCGTCTAGAGCAGGCGGCAGAAGAGATGGAATCACAGGTGTAGGAGCGACTGGAGGCGGAACCAAGATGGTTTGTGGAGGCGGACCACTCACGGATTCCGTTGGAGAAACGGACTCCCGGTCCAGCATGGACTGAAGTCGCAGGTTCTCTTCCTCGAGCAGACGGTTTCTTGAATCGCTAGCAGCAAGTAACTTCCTTAGACCAGTGACAATCCCTTCCTGACTTTTGGCTTCCTGTCTTAAATCACCCAAAAGTTCCACTGACGTTTTAACATCCGAGAGAGACAACAAAGGCTGGGTGACTTCGTCTAGGAGAGAAACAAGCTCCTCCCTAGCAGAATCAGCAGCGGCTGAAACTTTCCCCAAGGCTTCAGCCACCACAGTTCTAGCTCGGGCCACTAAATCTGCATTCTCTTCTACTGAAGGTACATGCCTCAAAACTTCGTCTGACCAATCCTTGGACCGACGACACGCTCTTTTGGAGAGAGGGCCAGCATCTGGAGCATCATTGCTCAGAGAATGGGACCTATCCCTCTTTCTGTGAGAAGAACTTTCCCTAGAAGACGTCCTGTCCGGATCTGTAGCTGTATCTTTGCTACAACCTGCAGCAGCTGCAGCCCGAGTGGTGTGACTCTTATCAAGGACAGATTCACGATTCTCTGATTCATCAGGCCTAGTCTTCCTAGGGATCCTCTTGCTATTGGTGGTTCGACGCATAACACGCAGATGCTGGCCTGCCATATAGGCCATCCGTTGAAACACATGGTTCGTGCGTATCGAGGGCAACACCTTGAGGGCCTTTTCCTTGGCTTCGGGACGGGTGAGGTGATGTTGAACCTTCTCCCCGTTCATGAGGTGCTGGATCAACTCCACCCTCCGGTCCAAGATCTGGGAACAGTTGGAGGAGGGGCAGATCCAGACCTGCACGAACGGGGCATGCTCTTCGCACAAATGTCTAAACATCCTTTCCCTAGTCGAGAATGCACGGACTCCATCCGGATTTAGCGTGAGGAAGCGACATACCAAAAAAGGACAACGATGGCCCGGCTGCCACAACCGGTGCACCTCTATGATTTTCTGGTACGTGCCCGAATCCATCGAGTCTTCCCGGACCAGCTCCGGCCAAATCCGGGACTCGTAGTGAGCCATCTGATCATCACTGACTTCACGGTCTTCCGAGTCGGATTCCGGGAGAGTAACAACTCCAGACCCCGGTTGGTCTGAACGAGGGTCTAGAGGCACCACCTCCGAAGCAGCATCAAGCTCCTTGCGGAAGGTGTCCATGCTCCCACGTCCAATCAATTGGGTCCGGCGTACCCCAGCGCGATGGTAGTGCCGGTGCTTAATCCTGTTTCTCTTCCTTGGTTCCACCACTTTAGAAGAGACTACAGAATCATCTCCTCCCTTAGAAACAGTCATGGGTCCGCTGCTTGTGTGACGAAACCCCGGGCTTCTACCACGAGTAGAGCGGCCATGGGGAGCAGGAGATAGGGATGGTTTACAGCTTCTCGTAGCTTTCTCCTTACCACTGGTACTGGCTGCTTTCCGAGGGGAAACAGATTTTCTTAGACTACGTCTGGGAGCGGGTGTAGGCTTCCCACGAGCCTCTTCTTCCAGTCCGGATTCCTCCATCGCCTGCTCCTCACGGATCTGACGAAGTGGAGTCAACTCATGCCCCAGTGGGCGAGGTTCCGGTTCTTCTTCTCCAGAATCCGTCTTGGCACTGGTCTCTCGGACCCGCTGTGCCTCTGCGGCATTGGCCAGATCCAGCTCGAGCAGATCTCCGGCCCCGTCTAAGAGACGTTTCTCGTCCGCTTTGGACAGTCCGTATTGGTCCGGATCAAAAGGTCCGTCGCCTTCCATGGTCTTAGGCAGATTCTGTTTTAGTCTGAAACTTTCCTTTTCCTAGAAGAAAAAGAAGGACACTCAGACTCACACATAGACTAGATACAACATTACATTACAGTGTAATATGTCACCAAACTAGACCCTCTACTCCCTATAAAACTTACAGGTGGTAAGTAGGGAACAGAAAAGCTTCATATCACAGACAAATAACAAAAAGTCCTCTCTCTTCCATATTACATATGGAGAGCTGAAGTCTAGCAAAATGACCAGAAAACACAGTCTAACTCCTATTTAGAAGTTTCCAAAAAAACAATTACACAAGGTGAACTCTTTGGAAGAGATATATAGGTTGGTGATTAGCCAGATAATCAATACTGGTGGTGTAAAGAGCCCCAACTCAACGCTATACCTTCACCACATACATTCGCCATTCATTCACAAAGCACCGGTGTCATGGCCGACGTCTCGAAACATTTCACCGAACTTTCATCAAGCATCACGAGCAATCAAAACATTTTATAAACTCCAATACATCGGGTCTAGTAGCAGACAACTCTCAACTTTCACATTGATATCAACACATAGTGTGACAAGTAAGCTTTAACCCAATTCAACTCACTTCTTTCCTGAAGGATTGTGTGTCGCGATGTACTGGCTAGCTGTTGTTGTGGCGGAGTCTGGAAGCAGAGTGAGAAAGGGTGCAACACCACAGCGCACACGGCCAGCGTGGTAACTGTAATTCTCAAAACTGCCACCTCTCTCAGCGCCACCTTCCCGCTCAAAGCCACGGCCAAACACAGCTATTTCTAGTGCTCTACTACAGGGCGTACATTGATGTTTAAGTATGCAGCCTGCTCTGATCTTCCGCGGAGACAATTGCGGATACATTGTCCATAAAGCCCACTATCCACTTAGCCGATTCAAAAGCAATTTCAACCCAATTTCTGAGCTGATTCAAGCTTCCCGGGAGTCTTAGTTCAGTTAGAACTCAAGGGTTCTCCCAAGCTAAGCCTTTCTCAGTGCAGTTTCTAACAAGCCATACGGACTGGTTGGTTCTTTCCCAGCCACTCAATAAATTCAATAAAGAATTTCTCAAATGTCGTGAAAGGGCAGCATGACTTATCCGATATATCAGCCACCGACTTCTCATTGTGTGTAACTTTTTGTGGAACCATCAGGAAAGTTCCACCTGTACTTTAAAGCCTAAGTTCCATATTGCAATCTCGATGGAGCTTTACGCGTGCGCTTAGCCCTTGCAATTACTGGTGGAACACTGTCCGTCTTCTTCACAGGAGAAATAGGAATATTTTGAACAATGTCCAAATTTTTCCTCTGCCTCCCTCTCCCTCTTTTTAAGGGCTTAGCAGAATCCGCCAAAACCAGAGGAACTGGTTGCTTTTTTACAACTGTATCCGTCTTAGCTTCTTTGGGCCTGCTTCTATTCTTAGAAGGGAGCACAACCGGAGAAATTTTTAATTTCTTCTTTTTCTTCTGAGACTTCTTCTTACCAACCCGGATAACAGCAGGACCAACATCTACTGTCTGTTTCTTGTTGGAAGAAGGAAGTTTCACTCCAGCTGCGTTTTTCTTAGGTCTACCCCTGGGTTTTACACCAATGGTAATTTTCTCCTTTTCTTTTCTTTCCGGACATTCAGCACCAGCTAGAACTTTTCCACCTTCAAACTTCAGGATCTCGCGCTCAGCCTTCTCTAACTTACGGAATTCAGGAGCCTTATGTAAATTAACAGCCTGAATCGGTCCGTCCTCATCAAAGGCGGGTTTCAGATAATCTACATGATATCTGACGATTCCCTCAGTCGTCTCTAATTCATAGGTAGTACCCCCTATGAATCTACGCACTTTGAAAGGCCCATCCCACTTGGGACCGTACTTCTTATTAGCCTTAGGGGGACAGTACCTATACACAATAGCCCCTTCCTCAAAGCGCCTTGGACAAGCCCATCTGTCAAAGACTTTCTTTTGGTGCACAGCAGCAACTCCAAGATTATCTCTGACAAACTGATGTCCAGTTCTCAATGACTGTCTCAAATTCTCTACGTATGCCATCCGACAAGGAAAATCCAGCCCTCCGGGCTCAACTCCATGGATCAAATCCACTGGAGTCACAAGCTCAGTCCCAAAAACTACTGAATTGGGAGTACACAACGTACTGGCATGCACCGTACCCTTGTAAGCATGAGCTATACACGGAGCGAGTAAGTCCCAATTTGAATCCGAGTAGCTGGTCAGGCAAGAGAGCTGCTCAACAAGAACTCTGTTAAACCGTTCTACCTGTCCATTTGACTGAGGCCTGTACGGGAGAGTGATTAGCTTCTCAACCCCTAACATGTCCAACAAACTTCGCAACAGCTGAGACCTGAATTCCGGCGCCCCGTCCGTTTGCAACGAAACCGGACAACCGAATCTCAGAACCCACTCTCTAAACAGAACTTCAGCACATCTTTCCGCCGTGTGGTCCGGCATAGGAAATGCTTCCGCCCATTTTGAGAAATGGTCTGTAATCACCATTACGTAGTTGTTTCCTCTAGGGGTAGTCTTAAATGGACCAATGATGTCCAACGCTATTCTACTCCATCGTTCACCATGGATTTCCTTTTTCAAAGGTGTAATACCTCGTCCGCCTCTAGATTTTCGCATGCTGCATTCAGGGCAAGCCCTAAGCCATCTTTTCAAATCATACCGCATTCCAGGCCAAAAATATTTCATTTTTGCCTTCCAGCTGGTCTTGAAATCACCATAATGGCCCTCCAACTGGGAACCATGCAGACAACGGAAAATATTTTTCCTCATAGAGGCAGGAATTATCTTCCTGACATACGTGTGCCCAGTGTTCTTACGCAGCCACCGCAGACATAAGACACCCTGGACAATCTCCAAATTATCTTTGCTACGGATGTAAGTACAGAATTCCTGCGGCTCACCAGACAATTGTTCTTTGCTGGGAACCGGACTGGATCCGTCCAATACAGCCATAACTCTCTTCAAGAGGGGATCACCTTGTTGAGCATCCCGGATTTCATCCTCCAAGGAACCAAGAACAACCACAGCCTCCGCAATTACAGCATCATGGACACCACAATCGGGACAGCCGGGATTCCCGCATTTCCTGGTTGGAATTCTTGACAATCCGTCCGCATTGGCATGTTTCTTCCCCGCTCTGTGAAGTATCATACTCTGCTCCAAACCGTACTCTTGCATCGTGGCTAACCACCTTGCAAGCATATCCGTTGGATCCTTAAAGTTCAGGAGCCATCTGAGGGAAGCATGATCCGTTCTCACGTAAAAATTACGGTTGCCAAGGAGATAGTGTCTAAACTTATTCAAGTAAGATAGCACCGCCAACAGCTCACGTTTGGTAGCACAGTAATTCTTCTGTGGCTTGGTGAAGCTGTTACTAGCGTATCCCAATACGACTTCTTTGCCGTCTTGCATTTGAGACAGAACTCCGGCCATTGCAAAGCCACTGGCATCTGTATCCAAGATGAAATAACCTTCCTTTCTAGGATACCCGAGAATCGGAGCTGATGTTAATAAAGCTTTAGCTGTCTTAAAAGCTTCATCACACTTCTTGGTCCACACTATAGGTTTACTATAGCGCTTCTCAACCCCAGCGTCCGTCACAATCTGTTGCAGAGGAGCTACAATTCCACCAAAGTTAGGCTGAAACTCCCTGTAATAGGAAGCAAAACCAAGGAATTGTCTCACTTCTTTAGCAGTTTTTGGGATAGGCCATTCCTGCACTTTAACTATCTTAGCCGGATCCGCCCGGATTCCAGCAGCAGAAACAATCCTACCCAAATATTTCACCTCTTTCCGGAAGAACTCGCATTTCTTAGGTTTGAGCTTAAGCCCATATTCCCTAATGCGCTCCAACACCAATTTCAGGTTGTCCGCACACTCCTGGACAGTCTTTCCAAAGACCACCACGCAATCCGTCCAACATACGGTCCATCATGCGTTGGAAAGTGGCAGGGGCGTTACACAGTCCAAAAGCCATAACTTTAAACTGGAACAGACCCACACTGGACAGAAAAGCAGTTTTGTGCTTACTTTCCTCATCCATTGCAACCTGCCAATATCCGGACTCTAAGTCTAAAGTGCAAAACCATTGGTTCCCACTCAAGGCTTTAACACATTCGTCAATCCGAGGAAGAGGGAAACTATCCTTCTTAGTCACGGAATTCAGCTGGCGGTAGTCTACACAGAACCTCTGTGTTCCGTCTTTCTTAGCAACCATAACTATGGGAGCTCCCCATGAACTACTACTATGCTCTATTGTGCCTTCTTTATACATTTTCCAGATTTCAGCCTCTGCTCCATCCCGCCTAGCCACTGGTATTCTGCGATAAGCTTGCTTCACAGGGATTGCATCCCCAGTGTCAATCACATGGCGAACCAAGTGAGTGCAACCAACTTTGGTACCAGGCAAGGAAAAACAGTCTTTGAAATCATAGAGCAGTTTTCTAACTAACTCTTTTTCTTCTCTTTCAGACAGATGAGTTTCATTCACCAACTTATCTAACGGATTTTCCGGACAAGGAGGGACAACTATATCAGGAGCCAGAAGCTCATCATCCACAATAGGCGAGTCCGTCACCTGTATGGAATTAATGATAGCTGTCTTAATCATTTCATTCTCTTCCTCATCAGGTAGGGAAGCATCGGACACCAAAGTCACAATGCTAACTCTCCCTACTATCATGTCACAATTCAGTCTAACGGTAGAACCAGACGGATTGGAAAAAGCTACCACGGACGAATTAACGTTACCCGATACGTATGTATTAAGGCTTCCCAAGGCAAAGTCTTTTAACAATCCCTGATCAGGCTCGAACATCAATCCATCTGATGTGTCAGAGCCTCTACCCAAGTCTATCTTAGCAAGTGTCACGGACCGGGGTTGGAGGACCACAGGTTCTTTCAACCTGACTTCTCCCCCGTCCACGAACTCTCTCACTTCAACAGCTTGAACAGTGGACTGTCTCAAACTTCTCTTCATGTGCTTCCATTGCTTACACATTACAGATACTGTTTGATTCTCAAGGAATAGCAATTCAGACCAGTCAAGATTACATTTGTGGACGTAATAAAAATCCGCCCCAATCAGTCCATCTTCCGGGCCCTTCAGGCCGGAAACTACTAGACATGTAATCATGTATGTCCGATCCCCTATCTTTAAAGGACAAAGCGCGCTCCCATGAGTGGTTATAGGCAGCCCATTCCCCATTGCACACACCATTTGGACCGGAACCAAAGGTGGTTTGGAAGAAAGAGAATCATAGAATCTCTTGGTAACCAGGCTAGTAGTAGCATCAGGGTCCACCAGAAAATCCCCATTCTCACTGCCTAACCCCACTGGGGCATACCATCTCTCACGGACAATCAAATTATCCGTGATCCTCAGCGTCTTTGGCTGTTGCACAGAAACTTTCTGTATCCGCGCCGATCTGTTGGGGTTCTGTCCAACCACAACGATCTGACCTTCAACAGCTTGGTACCCGTCCTGTCCCCATCTCACATGAGAATCAGAATCCGGGCTATCCAGGGAAATATTTCGACCTGAACAGGTGTCCCTTTCCGGCAACGACCATGGTTCTCTTGCTTCCAGAAGCGCTTGTCCTTGTGACAAAGCTAACTCCTTATTAACAAGTGCCTGGGCGACACCCCCAGTTTCCATACTACTAGCTAAATTCGTCCGAGCTGTAGTACTATGAAGCGGCGTCCCTACGACCCCTATATCGCTTCCTATAAGGGCCGTGTGGAGTTTTCCGAAGTCTTAGAGGCGGGTACCTTCGAAGACTCGGCAACCTCCTTCAAAACCTTAACGGTCAGACAATCAGGAGAGATGTGTCCGTCCTTCCCACAGAAGTAACATTTCTTGGGTCCATCCCTTCTCCGTCCGGAGAATGGCCCAGAAAATGATTTCTTCCATGGTTGTCTGTCTTTGCTGTCACCAGGCTTCTTCCTGAAATCCCTATAGGCTTGCAAAGCCTGACAGATAACTGCTGACACCTCCTGTGTCTCCGAACCAGAGGAGGTAGCATCATCCAGGGTGTCAGTCACCTGGGCTACAGCAGCGCCGGACTTGCGGCGGGACCTTCTTATCTTTACTGACAAGGCGCGTTCCTGAACTGGTTCAGGAGCTGGCAGCACGGCAACTTCTTGGATTACCACATTGGGTTCGGACTCCATCAAGCATCCCTCGAAGACCTCTGACCAATGGATGGCCTCCTGTAGGTCCGCTGGTTCCTTCAAACGAGCCCAATTTGCCTGTTTCCAGTTTGTCAACCCCTTCAGGTAAGCATGAAGAGCCATTGTTACTATGGTACTGTTCATCCTTTTCCCGAAGGCGTACCTGGCCCTGCGAGCTACCTCATTACCAAACTGCCGGACAGCCTGTCCGGGAGTCTGGCGACAAGCATGAAACTCAGCTTGTCTCTTTACACGAGAAACCTCGCCAAAATTCGCGTCCATATGTTCCACGAACTTCTTTAAAGTCAGGCCTGCAGGCAGATCACCCATATCCACCAACTGCCGCTTGCATCCCCATTGCAACTGGAGCAGGAACTCCTCTTCTGACCAGTTGCATGCAACCGCCATTACCCGCATCTCAGCCAGGTAAACACGCCAAGGGTCCTTTTGGTCCCACATCTTTATGACAGGTGGACGCATGGTGTATTTGCTCTTTCCCGGGCCTTGGGAGTATTCAAACTCGCCAAAACCCGAGTCGTCCGTACCGTCATAACTTAATCCCTGGACCAGGGATCGATCTTTTCTAGCTATGCTAGAACGTTCTCTGACTTTCTTGGAATTTTTCTTTGTTGGTTTCTTTGTTTTCTTCCTTGGGGCTGGAGATTCTGACCCAGAGGAGGAAGAAGATGAGTTGCTAGGGTCAGACGGGTCACTAGGAGAACCAGCTACTACCCGGATTTTAGGTCTGTAGACGTCTCCTCTCACTTGACCTCTCACAAAGTCAACGTCTGTACCACTAGCACTATCCTTTCTTCCACTCTTTTCAGCAATTTCCTCCGTCTGTGTACCCGTACTAGTAGACAAGTCACTTATCTTTACTGAGTCGGTTTCACAGGAAGTCTGTGTACTGAAACTTCTGCTGGTAACAGAGAAGCTTGTCCGAGGAGGCGTTCTTTTTCTTTCACTGAACGAACTTGTTGCTGGTGGTGTAACCCAAAGAGGGAAGGTTGCAGACTCAGTCTGTGTTGTTACCGACTGATCAGGTGAAGCATTCTACAGATGAGACAAATCATCTACCCTTGCAACCTCACATTTCATTTTTTCATTTTCTACCAACAACCTTTTGATGTAGGCAGAGTCCCTCTCAGTTACAACATCCAGGGTCTCCTGGATATCTCTGTTCTGAAACACGAGTTGTTGCATTTCTGCTGCAAACTCGAGGTTCTTCCTCTTTTCCATGGCCAAGTCTCTCCTCATCCCCAACAGCTGCAGTCGAGTTGCTTTTAGCATACTCTCCTCGTCTGACTCCACATCACTTGCAGGGGACCTGTAGTCCGTGAAGGCTGCACGGTCTTCCCTGCCAGTTCTATAGTTTTCAGACTACGAACCTACATCGGACAAGTCCGCCAACGTGGCACTCATGGTAAGAAGCTTACCAGGCTGCACAGGTTGGTCACCTTCCTTCCGTCCGAGATCCGGCGGAGGTCCGCCCACTGCTCCAGGAGCTGCTGCCATCTCTGAAAGAGAGCCAAGAAAGTCAAATTCCACGGATTTCCCAATCCGGCACGCTTAGCTTAAGGAACTGGTCAAGAACTGGTCACGGCACCAATTGTAGTGATTCGCAGACTCTCGACAGTAATAAACAAGTCAACAAGGCAACTCCTAGTCCGTCTGTTTATTGCAGTTCTCTCAAGCGGCCCCTAGTCCGTGTTCCCCGGACAGGGTAGTGTGTTTACTAACAGAACACATCAAGGTGTATGAACACAACAAGAGTATGGCAAGACATACAATGGAGAAATACATAAGTTAGGAATGTTATAAGATAGATAAACAGAACGGATACTCTATGAGAGCAATAGGGTAAGAGTTGATATAAGAATATAAGGGTAAATGAGGCATTTAGTGACATAGAAGGTATAAATGCAGAGGATCAAGCGTAGATCCCTCTGTAGGAATATAAGAGTACCAACCCTTAATGGATTGTACCTAGAGGCTTATAGTAGAACTACTACAGGAGCCTAATTATGAAAATATCAACGTTGATATAATTGTTGGTAACGATCGATATATTGTAGGAATTAAAGATTGCTATTACTTCATTGCTATAGCAAGGGAAGGTAGAAATAAAGTAGATATTAAAGTGAGAGTGCTGTGTGACGTCACAAAGCGCGCCCAAAATGTACATAATCTACCTACTTTCAGGCCACCCTCCGAGCAATTGAAACAGTTATTCAATGCAGGTATTTCAAGACTGGGAGAACTATACAGGTTGTGTGTGGGGGTCTGCATGCCTGCACTGGTAATACTTCTGCTCATTCCCAAATTCTCCCCGCCAAATGACCATGCTCAAGATTTAGAAGTGCTTTGAGATGTAGGCAAACAGTGGCGCCTTGAATGGAGTGTTAAACTGTGGAACTACTTTTTCCCTCCTTGAAATGGGTAAAGCTCAATAAATATTAGGTTTCATTAGGTAAAACGTGGGCCGTTACATTTAAATAATAGGAAAGAAATTGATTTTCTCATAATAATTTGGGGTTTTGTGATACTCTAACATGCTGAGCGGTGGTATATCAAACTGAATTTTATTTAGACCATATATTACATGAATAGCACCTGAGATATTGAGACTTTTATGTCATTTGAGATTTACACATTCTAGGAAAATTAGATTAGATATTTTAGTTAAGTTTTACGATTTGATTTGATTAAGTGGTAAAATATTTTGGAGAGAATGAATGAACTCTATCGTATAGACCTACACTGTTTTCTTGGGAAAAACTAGATATTAACTGAAAAGAATCCATACACATTGAATTCGCGAAGTTGGTAGTGCTAAAAGGTGATTTTCCCATTACCCTTGCAATTTAGTGAACTTTGACCTTAGACTCCATGGTCTAACGGACACTTTTTAGAATTGGAGATTGTCATATAGTTGGAATGTTTTCTATCTCAGCTTTCATTTGATGTGAGATACCTTTGTTGTAGGCTATTCGGTTTCACAAAAAAAACACCTTTATTCTAAACCAGCTCTAATATAAAATCTCTAATATAAAAGTACTCATGACTTGGGATTATCTATATATAGGGGCTTTTTTGAGGGGTCAAAAACATTGATACAAATCATAGTACAATGTCAAAGGGTCAAGAGGGAAAAAAATAGGGACACTAACCTTAAAAAGTGTGTGGGAGCCTAATGAATATAATTGAGAAAAAGAAAAAAACAGATTTCTTTTTATTTGATTATTCAATACAATTTCAATAGTAGCATTGGATAGATACTTTCAGCTAAAAATGTGTGGCTCATATTCTTTTTTTCTAGTACAACATTTACCATAAATGTCTGAAATTATTTTCACCCCGCTCCCCCCCCCCCCCCACTCATCATCAAATGATACGATCCTATGTCAATTATTACCTATCAATTAAAATAACTCAAAATGACTAATTGCATTGAATCCTGTGGTCATCAATGTTACCCTTTTCAATGTCCCATATTTTGAGGGCTCCCCATGGAATTGTCGCGAGAAAGGGGGTTCAATATTACACATTCGTACGCTACTATATATTTATGGTAATATGCACTCTTAGACTTAGAATTCCTACAAGATACAAACTAAGTTAGGGTGTTCGTATGGCAACACAACATTTTCCCCAAAAGGTACTGTTATAACTTATTTATATTTGCTTTTAATGCTGCTAATTGTTTGCAAAATGTAACCATCTGTATTCAACATTGACTATTGAAGGGTGCAAATCGCTATAATCTTTTTTCAAATTATATTTTTTAGCTCTCAAGAAGCTGATCAAAATTGTGTTTGTAGTTTGTACAACAACGCTAAAATTACCTAAGAGACAAAAGGTCCCTCTTGTTAAAAATTAAAGTTCAAGATACCATTTTTTATTCCTTTTTGTAGCCAACATGCAGGGCTTTTTTTTTTACCTGGATGAGTCATTTAATTTTTAAGACATGACCATTGTGTGCCAAATTATTACTTCTTTCCTTGACAAGCAAGTCACTTAAGCATTTTTTGTCTGTAAGTTGAAAGGCTTATATGAGCTGTAAATATTCATACAGGTTTATCATTCATGTACTATCAAGAGGTGCCCTTCTATGACCACAAGAGGTTGATGTACCCAGTTCGTGAAAACTGCTTATAATTATAATGTTTTCATTGGGAAATTTATGTTATAGTATGTTTCATGAATGCATGAACACGGAAGGACCAAGCCACTGAAGGAGATAGTTGCATTTATAAGCCTTTATATATCTGAATTCAAATCGCAGTTTATTGTAGACGCCTCGGCTGATGGGTTGTCCCCTCTCAGGCCTATCACCATAGCATTGATTTTATGGACAGTTCATTCTACACCATTTGCTTCATCTTATGTCTAATCTCATAGCTTTTTAAAAGTGCATTCTGTTTTCAAATTCGAAACGTCCCACCTAAAGAAATCCAGATATATATGCGCACGCTCCGTAGTTTCCATTTTGCGTTGAGCAAGTGCCTTTTTCTGTATACTACTTACGACCGTTTCTAGTATATCTGCTTCACACCAGGCAGAACCACTGTGACAGCGACTTCGTTGGTTTGGTTGCTGATTTTCCGTTGCATCGACGCCATCGTTATTTCTCGCACAGATGTCTGCTGCATGATAAAACCTTACAAATCGTTTCCCTATATAAATTTTGTTTGCCTACAACTATCATTATATATATATATATATATATATTGTTGTAGGGATACAGGGTCCCTCGAACACCAGTATAGGCCTATACTAATTTGGTGTTGTGCATTCATGTCTGGAACCATAAATATTAATTAATTCCCTTTCGCTAGGCCTTCTGGTATTGCACTTACAGATAATATCCACTCGACTTGACCTTTGGTGGTGATGAGCTTTAATTTCTAGAAAAACCTTAATTCAATTTCAGTGGTGCCAGGTCGAAAGCCAGGTATGTGTAAGAAGAGCCGCCCACACGCTATATGATACAATATGATACATTGGTAAACGTGAGAAATGTTCTTAGAGTGAACAGAAATAAGACGCTGTATAAGGCCAAAATAATAGGTGTGTTATTGATTGACCTCCCCCCCCCCCCCCCCACACACACACACATCCCCCGCAGTGAGCGGAAGACCTTGGTTATTCTTCATTGAATTGCTGCCCGTGAGCCCATAATCTGGTCATGCTACCAGTCTACCTACGTTCCAATTGTCATTTGCTAGGATGTTGGATGTTTGCTATATACAAATTCTAAATAATGAAAAAAGAAAGAAAACCTTACTCCACTTAACTGTTTCGTTTTAAAAAGGTTTTCCCCTCCCCGCTACCTAGTTCCCAGCTGGAATGAACCAGAAACACACAAGTTATACTTTATTTTGGCATGCAAATGAGTTTAATACAGTGTGTATAATTTGGAAAGGACAGATAGATTATCTGGACTTGAGACATGTAGGTTAATTGTTTCATCTTACTGACGCGGCATCATGATTATCATACAAAGATTCCTTTATGAATAATATCGTCCTCGAACCAACCGCAAATCTTACCACTTGAAACCTATTAGTCTCACCTATATATTTATATGTCATATATATATTGGTTTACTTATCAGATCCAATCAACAGTACTATCTGAGGAGAAAGTCGGAGGCAGACCTAATTCATTTCCCAGTTTGCTATTATCCCCTGCTACTTGGATCATCCATGAATCCAGCTGTTCACAGGAAATTAAAAATAAGTTAGATACGCTCTCTTGTAATCAGATAAGCTTTTGAGTCCATGCGCGTTTCATTTCCGCAATAAATATAGCTTGGGATTACCACCCTTCTATGGTGTAATAACCTGGAGATGCCGATTCCAAAATTAGAATGTTTCCAGGCAGAAATACATAGAACCCAACATGACAAGGCATAAACCACTTTATATGACAAATTGTACTCCAATTTGTCAGTGGTTCAGAAGTTATATAACTTATGCATGGGGCTCTCCAGGATACGTAGGACTAAACTAGAATCGCCCAAATTAACTTTGTTTGAAAACATCCCCGGATCAAATGCCATAATTAATGCCGACTGGTGCAGTTTAGAGGATGTTTAATAGAGGATCTTGTAGGGAATAAAGATCCTTCTACATTTCCATTCTTATTTCGCTTTCATGTAAAATCTCAAACAAAAGTTGGTGTTGAATTGAGATACTGTTAAAACAGAATACATGTAATTAGATCTTATCTCCAGCAAAGCATGACAGTTGGGTTTACAACTAGACCTATATTATTATGTGGTTGATATGATTGGCATAAACTGACCTTTAAAGAAAAATTGGTTCTGGCTTATGGTTGCCATTGGTATACAAGTACAGTTGCATGTATTGTAAGGTGAATTCAACGGGCCCGCGTTATGTTGCAGCCAACATCAGCAGAGTGGGCACAGAATAATCTCAGTATGCTTATTTTTGATTGATTGACTTTAGAAATCCCAAATTGTTGGTGAAGGGACTCTCAGAGTATGGCAGTCAGTTTGGGGTACTACTAATACAAAAGTAGCATTTTGATTTGAAATCGAACCGGGCCTCTGGAGGATCCTTTTACAAGAGTGATCAAATACCCTATTCTTGACGATGAAGCATTTTCATGTGCCAAAATACTTTTTATGTGTGAGGATGGTTCGATCCCTTTCCCGGCCATGTATACCCCAAATTGGACAATTTCCCATCGAATAACTATATGTCCTATATGTCGGTCACCCTATATATTGACAGATAAGATAACTGAAAGGTCGCTCGCATCAAATGGGTGAATACGAATTCAATATGGCGTGGAGTACGGTCATTGATCATATCGAGAGACCAATATGATAGAAACATACTTAAATACGTGTATACGCACTGTTATACGTTTATACACGTATACATACGTCCACCATGCCTTTTGAGTGTTTTATCCTCTAGCATGTTACTGGACATTGTTTACTATGTATATAATGCATGCCCATAGTAATTATAGTAGCCATACCAGTGCAATTCCTCTTGATGGTTATATATAATTGAAATGTGTTTGGCAATTGTAGCTGGCCAACTTATAACTACGAATTGCAGTCAGGCCGTCTGATTTACAGCATCAGTTAATAAAATTCATCTGTCGATGAGATTTTCATCACCGGTCGACGGATGTCAAAGTCAATTACTTTAAGAGCCTGGGGAGAGACAGAGAGACAGAGAGAGAAGTCTGTCTCACGGATGGGTGCTGCATTTACTATTGATGAACTGCAGGATGGCTGCCGTGGTGGCTCTGGGTACACGTGTACTTGACATGGCGGGAGGACATTTGGGGGCACGGATGCTGCATCTGCTGAGGCTTCTGCTGCCCATAGGTCTGCCAGTGCAGCAGCAGTATAGCAACGGCAGCGGCGGCGGTAGCAGCGGCGGCGGAGTCTAAAACATGGACCAGCCAGAATGCCATCGAGTCACAGCCGCTGAAGCCGGAGCGGTACCAGCCATAGGAGAAAGAGGACCACACCCCCTATAGTACAAGCGCCGCTCTGGCTCTGCTGGGTACACGTGTACTCAGAGAAACGCGTGAACCAGCGCTAGGCCCATGGTGCAGTGAGTCTTCAGTTTACAGCCCTCGATCACCGCTTACAGTGTACCTTAAGCACCGCCTCCCCGCCACAATAAGAGAACAAGGAACTGATCACAATTTAAATCATTGATGGTGTCTACCCGGTGGAAGGGCGTCATCTTAACTCATCGTATAGATCTGATATAGGTGAACATAGGAAAGCTTTTATACAAAGAGCTCCGGGACATAAAACGTATAGATAGATGCGGTCGCGATTGTGAATGAATGGAGGGCCAGCTGCCACACCATGGCCAACGCTTCTCCTCCTCCTCTACTCCTCCTCCTGCTGTTTTGACACGATTGCCATAGGCTGAGAGAGAGACCTATGCCCTGTGTTACAACGTTCTGTCATACTACTTAATCATCTGAACCAAGGCCTGAATGATCCTACATAACTAGCATCAAGTCTCTAGTGTTTCTCTGTGAGCTATGATGAGTCTTCTGTGAACGTAGACGAGGACAAAGCCACCGCCAACAATCCTAGTCACTGCCAGTATAGGGCCGGCGAGCATTACTATTCACCTACAGCTTTCATTGTAACCTCACACATAGTTCGTGCAACTCCGACGACCAGATGCCCATTCACCGTAGAGCTCCGCTTTAGTACCACGATCGAGTATTCAGACTCACGTGGAGGAAAGGTAACTCGGTCAGGCAATCGTTAATAATATTGGGATGCCTATAAAGGTTCTGTATTGATTACGTATCCTTACAACAAGAGCTCTCAAGGAAAGCAGGCAGGGTTCACATTACTGCCATTTAAACATCATCACACATCATGGAACCTATCGCCACCGCATAGCACACACAACAAAAGACTTATGTAGACGTCAATTCAGGATATTTCAACGGAAATATTAGTTCCCAAATGACAGAAGATATGGTGGAACAGAGAAGCCGGAGCAACATGGATGGAACAGAGGAAAACGGAGGACTCAGACGAGTGGAAGAGTCTGATAACAAACAATCCTTAACTGTGATAGGCCGCTGCTGTGATTTTATCGTCAAGAATCTAGAAAAGTTATTCTTCTGGTGAGTTGATATAACTTGTATCATTTTGATATTTAAACTTTATCACCGTGTTTATAATAGGTATAGGGGTTTTCCCCGCATTAACAAGGTGAATTGTAGAATTACATGATTTTTCATTTACACAGTAAAACAAAAACAATTCCTCCCCCTCTCCTAACTTAATTCAGCTGCCTGCAATAGAGAAAATTTGGATTACATGATTGTAATAGCTGTCGCTTTCGTGAGTTTTCCTCTCATGTGAGAATTTCCTCACCAGGTAACAAACGATCCCATATAGCAATGGATCCATTCATATACCATCAGGGATTATCACTAAACTGAGTTCCAATTAATCATGTTGATTACCCGAGAGATGGATGTTTATTTGGCAATAACCCTAAGCCCGATTGACACGCCCCGATAACTCGATGACTACCATAGGTATTGATCTTATATTAACCAGGGTCCTTGTCCATTAGGAAACATCGATATCTCAGTAACAATGAATAATCCTGGAGCTGAAACATAGTAATGGGCGGAGAAGTGGGTGTGAGAAGTGATTACATAATACTGCCAAGCCAGCGCCTGCCTGCGTGAGGCAGCTGCCCAAATTTGGCGATTGAATTGGTTTCAAATCCCCTTGTCTACCTAGAGTTGCATGCATAGTATAAAGTAATACTACTTCTGACCCTGACTTGGAAATGTAACTATTTCAGACTCATTCGTGAACTGCTGCTGTTATATGAAAAATGGTCAGCTTTTTGGACAGGTCATCTTGCCATCATCTGCCTTGCTAAAATATGGTTCATATAGTCTACTTATGATAGACCACCTGCCTGGTTGCTAATGGTTTACGTCTTGCTGAAATGTCAGTAGGTACAGCCGATCTCGAGGTACAAAACGGAAGTCTCCCACACCTTAGACTAAGTTAGAGTAATTCTAAGCCCACACACACCTTTTTGGCAGCCTGAAGAAACGTTGTAATACATTTACTTAACCATTGATGAATTCTATATTATTAATCTCTTCCTATGTTATATCATGCTCCCTACAGACAGGGAATTATATATTCACATACATATGCAGTAAATTATGTATACATAACAATCCTCATCACTGTTGCTCATAAATCGAAGATAATTATACCTTAGATACATATTGCATCGCATGTTACAGGAGAAAATAATTTCCATGATTGACAATAGATAGATATATTGACGCGGGGTCGGATCGTAAATACGGACCAAAAGCCATCAGATGCTGCAAGTGCAGCTGCACTGCAATGTTTTCCTCATTCCCTTCATGTGCCAGCCTCCCTCCACCACCAACACTATATACCGCCTCCTCCTCCACTACCTCCTCCTCCTGCAAGCTCCGCGTGCACGTATCCTCCTGCTTGGCTTCGGTACAAGTGCACCCAGACTCATGTTCATTTTAGACGAGTGCATCAACCTCTGAGCCCATAGCTAGCCTCTCTCCTCTCGTCTCTCTCCTCCATAAAAAGCATCTGTTTATTACGGGAGTGCGGGAATAGTAACCTTTATAGTGTTGCCACATCAGTCATTCTTTAATTATTCATCAATGGAGAGGCAATTGGCTAAAATCAGCCTCCTCCATGCAGCAATCACTCATGAAAACAAATTTATCGACCCTTCTAGTAATACATCATGTCGATGGTAGGCATGGGAATTTGTTAAGGCTAATAAAGGATAATGTCCATGGGATCCTTTGTATATTCCCAACCATTACATATAATAGCAGCTGCGGTTTATCGATGTGCTCAGATGGATTCAACATCGGTGCAAACAAATCAGAAGGACCTGATTGAATGTAGAAGACTTCAATGAGAGCAAGTGCAGATCTATATGTGTATAGCCGTCCAACTTTCCACCCCACACAGTCAGGTTGAACCTACCCTGTACGTCTGGGTTGAAAAGCTCTGAGCTCTTGCTTAGTCCCTATCAATCTAACGAGAATAGCTGACTATACATTCTGTGTCCTTGTAACTTTTTACAATCTAGAAATTCGACGCCCTCTCTATCCACCCTACTTCTGTTCTGTTCCTCTTTCTCTCTCTCCCTCTCACCGCCTTTCTCTACATGATTTTCTCGGTCTCCAATATTTCTTCCAGTACCCAGTACCACCACTTCCCCACCTCTCTCAGTCTCAAACCATGGCGCAAAAAGAGTAAAGCATCACTTTCGATCAACACTCAGCCGTGTGGTAAAACGGAACCATTTGGACTAAAAACAATCGTCCGCCAAAAATCGATAGGGATCTGGGTTGGTGCGGCCAGCAGCGATCTCGAGGGTCTTGGGAAAAGGCTGCCCCGATCATTTCCCCGAAACTCGGTGAGCCACAGTCGGTGATATATTACAGTCTGACAACCAGAGTATTATGATCTTTCATAACCTTCCCTTTGGCGGCACACATATATGGAATTTCTACTGCGTCCTCCCCGAGCGTCCTCCAGGAAAGATTGGGTTGCCTAAGAAGGATAATCTGTTAGCATGGGTCAATTACTGAGTAATTTACTGTATATTATTATGAAGGAACCCTAAAGTTTACTATTGATGGATGGATTAATGTAGCCTTAATCCCCGAGGTTAATGCCTTTCAATTAGAATCCAACCAGTCTAGATATATAGAATTTAATTCTAGCTCTTCTATTTCGCTAACAATTGCAATGGCCGAGGATCATCTGATGCCCTGTGCAGATTGATCTATTTGGATTTTTTTTAATCAAATTCAATCCCTGAAAATGAATGAAAGGACGAATAAAATGTATGGAAGGATTATTATCTAGCGCTTCACATGTATAGATCGATATCCAGTCAGCCTTGTATACTACTTAAGTTATCTGTTATTCTTGCTCAGTTGGTCGTTTACCTTCGACTCCATAATCTCATATTACCCAAGAACATGAAGTCCAGGTACCTCGCCCCGGAACTTTGATCACGCAGCCTCCTTTTGTTTATATCTATTTATTATTCATGGAATATATAATATAACCCGTAAGTGGGGGATCCTGTGCCAATCGAGTGTACAGGTATTCACCAGATGGTTATTGGAGAGCTATAGTTTTGATTTGAATTTGCTCTCGATTGCCCACGTGTACCTATACGTCTTTGGTGTCATGCATGCATATCTCAAATCAAGCATGGCATCTGTGGATATGTATGTATGATGTCCAAAGTCATTATCATGTAAATTCCACTTCAAATCACACGTGAGGATAAGGTAGCTGCAGTTGGTGATGCATGGGTCATCGACGCCTAATCCGCTTGACAGTTTGGACACACTTTCATGCATGATAGCGTAATGCAGTGGAAATTCATCCTACGCTATAGCGCTATAGCCAATAATAATTTGTTATGATACATGATCTATTGGGGTTGGCAGATATACAATGGAAATTCAAATCTACTAAAAGCTTTCCTCAGATTATGGATGGGCAACTCACTGTTTGACATCTGATATCAAATGAATATTTCATCTGTGTCTAGAACTTAAAGTTGGACTTAAAATGAGTTCAGAAATCGAAAAGTATTATCACGTTCGGGACTTGATTTATGTTTGGATGATCTTGCCAGTCGGTTTCGGTATATGTGGTTGATTTATACGCGTCTGAGCTGGATTGACATATATACCAATTTTTAAATTCCCGATGTCATTATTTAGCCGATGACTTGTATAAAGTGAACAGCCAGGGGTTAGCGAGAAATAGAAATCTAATTTCTTTCAACTTGGCGAGCCTTTAGGCAAATACCTTTTTCATTATATTGGGAGTGGTTTTTTTATTTTTCAGTTTACTGTTGTCCATGGTTATGTTTTTAAATTGATACTTTTATTAATTAAACATAGTGTCGCGAACTTCCGCATTCATTATATTTATAAGGATACGTACTGTAGGTTTTCCAGTTCCAGGTTATTTTAACACAAAGAACTCGCTAAAACTGGGCATACGTATGTATTTATACATGACTCATTTAAGTCTGCGAACCTGAACCATCTGTTGGTCTCTCAATAAGAGATATAATCAAGTCACCTAGAAAACGATTTATGTCCAGGCCTTCCCTCTTAACCTACAGTTACCAGTTAGGATCTCTGCTTTTTCCTGGTTGTCAGGGAAGGCATTAGTCATACCAATAGTTTGTGATTGAAAGCCTATATTCTCGGGAAACCTTCGGATACTTTAAACAAACTCATCAGAATGTGTATATATCTATGAAGATGAAGCAAAGGTTTTTTTTAAAAAAAGACATTGAACTTCCCACTCTTCTTTGTCTCCACAACTATAATGTGCATTTAGGCCGCAGGATATTATCTGACGCATTTTTTTTCTTTGTTGTCCCCAAAGGTGTTTCGTGGTCTGACGTCAGTCACCGTTCTTTTCATAGACCAGCTTTTAGTCTCAACTGATTCCGTTTCTTAGAGCGGTCTGCCATGTCATGGACACAGCAGCCGCTCGGTACACATGTACCGGTGAATACTTAAATTCTCGGATTCTCCCCGGGCGAGTGGGTGGGTCGTTTTAGACCATCTTGCGTGTGATGGCGTGTATGGATTGAGTCATATTTTTTGAACATGCATACTACATTATGCCAGGTATGGTTTGTCATTAACTGACTGAATTTGCGTCGATCATTATTATAAAGTGATTGTTGCATTTGTATATTATAGGTGTCGAGTAAATCACGCCCCTTCTTTTGTGTTAAAAAGTAAATAAAGGTCAAACCAAAGTTAGTAGGTCTCTCTCGTTCAAGGAATTAAGTTTTAAAAGCGGTCGTCAAACTGGAACACTTCCTTCAGTCCTGACTTAACCTTTTGTCAAGCCAGTCCTACATTGTGCCTTGTATACCTGTCTGTATACTCTCTATATATACAATAACAATTACATCCGCCAGAATTGGGATGGCTGCCTCTGCCTTAGCAGGTCTACCTGGATATGTGTACGCTTACACCAAATAAAACCCTTATAGCATATAATTAATATTGCATAAGAGAAAACTGATGGAGATTGCTGAAATCATTTGACTCCCTGATTATGTCTGACCTGAGATATCAGGCCTCACCATAAGTCATAGTTCCCTCCCTCACAGACAACCTTGTGATAATCGATCCCCAATACAAGGCAGCAGGTATATATAGGCGGTATGTGGTGGTCGGGAACAGTGGCGATACCTTATAATTAGACCTCTAAGATTAGACTTAACCAACGGTGCCATGGCATCCACATTTTTTTGTCTTCCCACCCACTCTCTTATGTCCCCCTTAAAAGTGCCACACACTCGGTGACATATTCAGTCTAGGCTCATAGCCTCTCATCAGATCCGATCAGGCCAAGCTTTTACACATCCTGGTTAAATCTATAGTATTAAAAAACATTGTTTGTGTACATCCATGCTTGTATGAGAGTGCAATGAAGGAGGTACAAATAAGAAAATCTATATCGAATTTGTTTCTCCATTCAGTCTTAGATGATAAAACAATGTTTTCTATATTGATCTTTTTCTTTGCCAAGGTCCTGATATAACTAGTGAATGGAATTCGGTGTAAGTAAATTCCGGAGGCATCGAATTAAATGAACAGTCTTGGCTCAGAGCCTCTCAAATCAGATAAGAATGGTATGTCGGTGTATGTCGTCTATACTGCGCTAATGGTTTTCATGGCCCTGGAGTAGGCGTTCTAATGTGATTAAAATAACATTTTGCGATTTGGAGCGAGAGGCTTTCCCTCAATTGGGAGGGACTCTCTCAACTCTGAGCCCAGACTGTATATACCCACCTAAACAGAGAATTAATATAAGATGAAGGATAACGCGTATTTCTATAAATTATAAATTTGATATCGGCCTCAATGATTTATTTTTTAAAAAAGTGTGGTATCAACGATAGACAACCCCATCGTGGAGAAAAATGGATGTACTTTAATAGTTAAGGTTCTTTTGAGAAAATATTTCCATGAGAAAAGATATAACCGTCGCGAGGTATACATTACATGGTTGTACTTCTGAAAATGATCCCAACGAACATATGGACCGCATCATTGGGATCATGCCACTAATCGCTCATGATCAAGCTTTGCAGGCCGGGACTTAATCTTAATAGAGACATGTTGTCACAATCGCATTAAGTTGATTTATCAGACTTAATGGTAAAGGTCAATTATTTTCCCGCCAGATTTTAAGGCCCACTCTTAATAGTCCTATTTGGTTTAACTTGTCCTACTAATGCTTTTTCTCAGCTATGTATAAATTATCTGTTGATAATTAATAGGTCGTGTCTCATCCATGCTCCCCCCTCCAGCCCCCAATGGTCCCAATTTATTTACTGGCCGAACCGCGGATAGTTCTTTAATTACACTATTTGTATGTTTTCATCCGGGAGGATACATCATATTCGAATCGACATTTTAAAAAGTTAACTACAGGGTGTTTTAGCATCGCTTCCTCAGCATACACTTCCTTTAGAAATTGACTTTTTATTTTGCATATAGGTGGGGCTATTATGTTGGACGATGGCCGAAAACTGTAATCGCTGTATCGATTATCGTAGTCGGTATATTATCCAGCGGCATGATATACTTCGAAGAAGAAAACATGCCAGTAAAACTATGGCTGCCTACACAATCTACGGTATGTTCCTTTCAAGTACACATACTATTCAATTACTGACTTTATGCGGTTTGATATGATATACCAATAATAATTAAGTAATCAATTATGATGTTTCACCACAATAAAAAGATGCCTGGAAATAATATATCTTCCTGAGGTGGAATTTAATAACACAAGTCTGCACTTTCATGTATAAGCCCAATTCATTATGTTTTTCCGAGCCATATTTAGTAGACCCATTATGTGGTTTTGTACCTGCCCCACTGCTTATGAAAATAATCGCCCGTACTCATCGTGTTTTCCCCTCTGTCAGACTGCCAAAAACTACCCCTACGTCAAAAAGTACTTTCCTACAAGCCTGCGATATTCCCAAGTGATCATAGTTGCGCCCGATGTACTGCAACCCGAGGTTATCAAAATGGTAAGAAAACCACTTAAATATTTATATACCATCTATTTGTGAAACAATCAATCTCTGTGGTCCTTGACAGGAATAACCACTGATTCTATTGCCTTTATCATTTCCCTCATTGAGTAAGAACCTGAATAAATCTTTGTCAATTATAAGTGAGGAGACGCAAATTCTAGCTCTTCTTTAATGGGAAATATTTCTTTTTGTTCCAGATGTATAAAATTGATACAAAGTTAAAGCTCAATGACAAGAAACTCGATTGGTCGTGGAAGAAGGTGTGCCAGCGGTGAGTACAAACAACAATCATTTAATCTCAGGAGAACACACATGACATTACTTAAGTAAATATTGTTTTAAGGTATCCCAATCCTTTACTTCACATATACACAAATCGCACGCTCCGTTCACATGTAAATCAATTATACAACAAAAAGGCTTCTAATTAAGCTATTATTTCCCTTGAGCTGTGAAGCATATATGCTTCATATGCATATATGTTAATCTAATGCCAACGTACTCAATCTTTACAAAAGAGATTTCGTCATTTCGGAACTTCGCAGGTCATGAGTCTATTGTCACCACGAGATCTGGGCATTCTATCCTGGGTTGCTGTGTTTACATTTATTGCATGACCTTCATGTACTTGGATATGATGATTATGAAGGTTACTACTCGAGCATACACGCCGATGGTTTTCACCAGCTGTTGGTTGTGCATCATTATCACCTGACTCATGGCTAGAGGGTATATAATACCTGTAACAGCATACTGTTCAGACCAGCCCATTCCCCCTCCTTCCCCAATGTCAACCCCCTTCAATATAATTATAGGCTCCATCGCTCATAAAGACGTTGACTAGGCGTACGTGCTTACGTTTAAATAAGGGCTGCCAATGCATACACGAACGTTCTCAAATACCTGCAATTCAGAAAAGGCCTCCCACCGAATCCCACGGGAACCCCTCAACAGTACCTTCAATACCCAAATCTACTATCAATCATTCAATAAATTGCACGTTCCTACTGTATTATTCAAACTAGCTGAGCTGTCAAGAGCATCTGAATTTGATATCTTCTTTGATGTGTGTTTCTGATACTTCTTACACGAATAGTGTGTTTTGTAACCTATCCAATTTCCACCGTTCGATATCATATACCGGGGGTTTATAGATCTTTGGGAACTGTATACACAATTTATGCCTAGGTGGGTTTACGTATACCTCAGGGTTTTCAATTTAATTTGGTTTAATTTAATAGGGTTTGGTCTTGCCACGTGAATATTTAGTAGTCTCAATTTATTTATTTCAGGGCTGGACCAATGTGCTGGAGCAACAGCCTTCTTGAGTTATGGAGTTTCAACGAAAAAGTCATTAATAAACTGACAAAAGAAGATATTTTAAAAACAATAAATACAGTTAAAGAAAGGTGAGTTGATATTTATGAACAATACATTTAAAAGTCAATGGTCAATAAGAAGTCTCAATCCCACTCACTATTTGTGATCTTATCGTTAATGGGCCTTTATCAATGACATTTCCGCCACTTTACAGTGACCTAGAATAAAACATTGTTGCTTGAGATTAAGGACATCACCTCAACCCTTTCTTTCCAGCCCGGTGTTCTATAGCGAATTCGATGTGACCCGAATGTTAGGAAAGATAAAGAGAGACGAAAATGGGTCCATTATTGCTGCAGAAGCTACGCAGATGAACTATGCCCTGAAGGTCAACAGCTCAGCTGAAAAACCAGACAAGGTAAATTGAAACTAACCAAACCTCTCCCATCCTAATTGCGAGTGGACATGTTTAATCTACACCCCCTGGAAATAACTAATTAATTTCCGTACCTGCATGGTGATATGAACAAAAGGTCCAAACTGCTATCTCCCTACCATGTCATTGATACCCGAATTATAGATTATGACTTGACAACCAAAGCCAACATATGGCAATTAACTGAAAATTAGATTACATTACATTCCTGTATAATAATTGCAATTTGTTTATTTATTCAGATTACTACTCGAGCGTTACGCTGGGAGAAATACTTTATTGATACGTTGTATGAAGACCACGGGGGCATTGCGGAAGTTTTTTTCTACACAGAAAGATCGTAAGCACAACTTATTATCTATATTAGATATATCTTTTTTCCTTCACATATGTATCAAAATTGTCTCCTGCTAAAATTAGCCTATATGATCTGATATCATGGGCCGATAGTAGCTGCTAGGGCAAACCTACTTGTACAAGAACAGTTATAAACCCTTTTATTTATATATATTTGGAAATATTTATAACAACTTGAAGATTGCCGAAAAGTGTATATGCATGCCCTATGATCGCTATATAATAGTGAAACTGAAAGGCGTGAAGCGGATAATCTACTAATTATGTAAATATTGCATAGGGTGATCCCCATGTCAAAATCCAGGCGAGAAAGAGGATTAGTCGCGGGATCAATCCTTGGTTAATATACATTATCAACATTGCCAAGATCAAGTCTATGGTTATGTCTTTGAAATGGATCTTCCTAAAGGTGAATAAAGGTGTAACTTCACCAAGAAATCTTTCATTACGGCCCATCCGGTTTTCACCTTACGGCTAATGGTAAACCAATGGTGACGGATTAGAGAACCGTATCTGCCGCAAGGACGAACACCTTGGTGTAGCCCTAGCATTAGGCCCATTCACATTACAACGGCCGATTGGTGTACGGCTGCCACGGCAAAAAACACAATGTTAAATTATTACAGCCGGCAAGTATTGGCCGGCTGGTCGTGGTAATGGGAATGGACCTTTAACCTTATGCCGTCGGAAGTGGTACATTGATCTGATACTCATGAATATATGGAAAGGATATTTGATTTAATTTTAATATCATACTTAAGTTTGACAGAAGAAACCGAGGAATTCTGTGACATTAGAAACAGGACGTCTGGCTCTCTCATTATTTTATATTTCATTAAGACTTCACAGTATTCATGATAACTATATTACCCAAAGAGAGTTACACTCAGTTCTATTAAATTTGATACCACATTTAAAAAAGCTATTTGAGGGAACCACTGGTGAAGCCATTGAAGCAATTTAAGTGCATGTGCACCTAGACGTGATTTATATCATTGGATACATATATTTATGTATTTGTGTGGGGACACATGGGAACCAGGCTAGGGTCCATTACATATAGGTATACAAATACGATTGCAATCATTAAGCATGCATCATTCAACCCATTTAAAGCTGTATATATGCAGCAAAATCACAGTTTTGTCTTTCTCTGATCCTTTGATCTGAAGTTTTGATATCTGAAAAAGAAGAAAATTGACATTTCCTCCGGGTTTTTTTTTTTTTTTTTTTTTTTTTTTTTTTTACGAATTCATGTTCGAATGTTTTGAATGAATAAACCACAAAATAGAAAGTTTTGACGGAAATTAGCTGGTTTAGCAGCTTTAATTGAGACGGTAGGTTCGCAAAAGGATTTTTTTCCAGTTACTATAACGATTACAATAGAAAGGCTTTCAACAGTAGTAATGCATAATCGATGTCGCTAAATGTATCCATGCACGGCGTATTAAAAGACTGAACGCTTCTGCCTTCGCAAAAATAAATAATTCAACAATAATGTCATTGTGGTATCGACTATTGTGGGGCAGGTGATTCGCCAAACAGATACGAAAAATCGTTTTGTTTTTGTTGAAATACGGTAGTTTGAAGCAATAAAATATGTATTAACCTGCTAGGTAGATCTATACCACTTATTTTCATACAACAGAGAATTGCACTATTATGGTATGTTCCCCCAGCCTGTATTGATCAGGAAAATGATCTGACAAATTGTAACGGGAGCGCAATTCAATTTAAACTCATAAAAGCTAATTGAATTGAGATTATATGGGAAAGAGCAAATAGTGCTAGGTTTTAAAGGAGGAGTGCTACTAAATTTAATAGCGACATATACTTAGATTTGAATCATGTATCTGTTATTCTTTCATCTATATGTCCATTTGAAGTTATTCAATATCGTTATATTAAGATGGCGAGGTACTATAAAAGCCAATTTTGGATTCTGTATATTGATGAATTGAGTGTATTTCCCTTTTCCAGATACGACGATGAAGCAAAAGGGGGGACTTACCAAGATTTATACTTATTGACTATTGGATACGCAGGCATGGTCATCTTCATATCAATTGTGTTAGGGAATTTCAACAAAGTTGAACATCGGGTAAGGCGTCCGTTTTAGCATTTTCTCCATGCATGGGAAATGGGATCGAGTATCTTAATCATCTCATTTGGAATATACTTGTTACTATTTATGGTTAATCATTCGCATAAATTCGGATAATCACCTATACTTCTCTAGTATCAATTGCTATTTTCAATGATGAATTTCCCATTTGTGCACAAGTGATTCCAGGACTATTGTACAGACCTCATAAATTCTAGATTTATTGAGCGTATCGAAACACGATTGAGCTATATACCCTCCCCCATCGATGTTGATATTTTCACTACTCGTGTACACACATATTACACTCGTGTACACACATTACTTACTCAACAATGACCCGTATGCATTCTTAATATCATCTGCATTTACGACGGACAAACATATGTTGTGTTTTACCTTACAGGTGTATCTCGGCCTAGCTGGAATAGGTGCCGTAGGCATGGCCTTGTCTGTCTCCCTGGGGACTGGTTGCTATCTAGGAGTGTTTTATGGCCCTATACATAATGTATTGGCATTCCTCTTACTTGGTAAGATGCCTTTCTTATCGCAATAAAATCACATTAAATCCATCAATAAATTTAAGAGGGACTGTTGATGTGTACTAAGATTCCCTTTCTGCTGTAGATAGGCTACCTGGATACGAAAGAGTAAACATCTTTGCAGCAAACCATTTTTTATAATATACTATACGTTCCAAATATTGGGAATCATGATTGAATTAGTTCTCTTCATTTGCATTTGGATACGATATTATATATCTTTTTCAAAACAGTTCAAAACTGAAACAAGAATTGGTAATGCCATAATGATAAGATAACCTGAAGTCATGCCAAACCTGAAATCGCTGTCCAAGAGCTGGACCTGCACTCAATTAATGATTCAAGTAATATACATACATATAGGATGGAAGTGGGCACGGAACAGTTCCCTTTACTAACCAAATAATGACTATCGATTGCTCTAATCGCTTCAGGTCTTGGAGTAGACGATATGTTTGTGATTGTGCAGGCGCTTGATTCTGTGGATGCTAAAGTGCTGAATAAAGCGCCAGTGCACCTACAGATGGCACATGCCATGCGCAGCGCCGGCGTCTCAATTACTGTGACGTCACTCACTGACATCTTAGCGTTTGCAGTCGGAACATCTACGGTAAGAAATGTCGCATATTTAAAATGAAATTATGTAGTATAAATATGTGTAAGCAAAGCGTGGGGTGGCCGGGTGCTGGGCCGAGTAGCCAGTGGCATGAGAATGTTAATTGTGTTCGAACCCTGGCGCGGAATTGAAAATATATATCCGTGTTTATAAAATCCGCGCATGGTGTTTATAAAAAGGGATTATATCCGGTTATATAAGGTTTTCAAGCCTTATAGATTCCTTTTGTGTTTCCATATAAAATTATATTTATAGTTATTAATATGCGCTTATAATGTACTTGAAACAAAATTCTTTCAAAATTTCCTTTGCCGCGTCTGCTCAAAGCTGCATTCCCTGCCAAATCGAACAAAACTATTTTTCTCTAGTCTTCTTTGATCCTTAGCGCTGTGTATGACACAATTATGTTTCCTCGCCGTTTTCAAGTTTTTTCTCGATATTTCCATTAGTTTTGTATTTTGTTGACCAACAATGAGATTTTGGGATATAAGGAATTAATAAGGTATCATATCTTGGTAATATGAGAGTATTTCAGATTGGTTGGATATGAAAGGACCACAAAATAGAAATTTTCATTTTATGAGGGGAATGGTTTGGAAATGTGTCTTAATATTATTGTGAAACGGTTTACAGTAATGTCCCTGTACAAATAAATCTCCCCCTTAATAGCACTTCTAATATCTGTTTTATTTCCCTTGTTTTTTTCCAGACAATTCCATCCTTGTGGGCTTTCTGTGTGTACTGTGTGATAGGCATATTCGCCACTTATCTCCTCCAAGCCACATTCTTTGTAGCTTGCCTAGCCCTGGATCAACAACGGGCGCGGGCCAAGAGGGACGCCTGCTGCTTCTGCTGCGTCAAATATGAGAAGGTGGAAACAAATAAGTGCAATAGAAGGGGCCTCGTGCAGTTATTCTTCAAAGATATTTTTGGACCACTGATAACAAAAATTGGGACCAAGGTGAGTTACTCTTACTTGGGTTCAACCTGCAGTGCGATGTGTTCTTATACTGACCCAGTAATATTCTCTAATAATTATTGATAGTGTTCGTATACATGCCACCGTTGGAAGATGCACACTGTTTTATATTATATTTTGAATGTTTTAATCCTGTTTAATAATGTTTTGTCCTTAGAGAATAATACTTTCTCGTTTAAGATTGTGATGTAAGTGTTCGATCATGATATACTTCTTTCCTTCAAATTAATGTAAATCTATTTTCCAATATTGAAATAGCTTATAAGCTATAGACACCCCCTGAATTTAAATGGACATTGATGGAGAGAAACTATTATAAACACAAGCACAATGTAAAACAAATGTAAAATTAAAGTACTGAAAAATTGATATTGGTGACCTGGGACGTGACGAAAAAGGGAAGTAATTCCCAATCCCGAAAATCAGGGGCACCGGTATAATTATGCTGGGTACCTAATTATTAGCATGTTCTTCAGGTGAAATCATTAAATAAATTTCTGTTTAAATTCTTTTTAACTTTAGGTGACGGTAATTTTATTGGCAGTATGTGCTCTCGGGTTTAGCATATATGGAGTGATCCATCTAGAGCAGATGATGGATTTGGCGTGGGTATTCCCTGATAATTCCTACGCCAGACATTACATGTATGCCCAACGAGAGTATTTCCCCCAGGCTGGGACACGTAGTGTCGTATACCTAGGTAATTTATCCCAATATATCTATTGAGTCCTCATATGTCATATACTATGTTCGACTTATTATATAAACTACATGTATATGTCTTAAAGATGCATTCTCAGCTATTACGTCAAAAGGAATCTTACCAAATTTACTCATATTCTAGATCATAGATTTATTGTAAATGAAAGTTTAAAGGAAGATTTACTTTGGCCAATATACCTGACCGTTCGCAAAATGTATAAATACTGTATAACTCGTCTCACTTTTATCCACAGGGAAAGTCGATAGCTACCATGATTTCACCAAATTGATAAGGCTTAGACAGAAATTAGAAAACGATTGGTACATTGAGAATGGGTCAACAGATTCCTGGTTTTATTCATACAGAAAATGGCTGAACCATAGCCATGTACCTATGGGCCCAGACATGGTTGATTCAAGTAAGATTTCATCTAATCATTATCCCATAATAATTCTGATAAATCAGATTGAAAAATGATAATATCTGAGTATGTTTGTTGATTTAAAATATCTGTTTGGCTATTTTGTAGTGTATTTTAAGCCTAGCTTTTGTCTCAAATCTGAGTTAATTTAGAGTACTAGTCAAGGCTATAGTTGTACATTTTCCGACGTGCTGACACGTTTTTATGTAGTATATTATTATATAGTATACTTTATTAGGTTGTCAAGAAACCCGCAGTCACTCTCACCAACACTATTCTTTCAAATAACATATAATTATACAGTCATTTGTGAAAAATAACTTGTGCTGAATCTGAGTCTGAAATAGTCTCAACTGAATGTATTCACATTTCCAGGTCTGTTTCCGTCCAATGAAGACAATTTTTATGGCTTGCTCAAAGTTTATCTCGCCACAGAAGGACGACGCTTTGTCCATGACATTAGATTTAACAAGAATTTCACACGAATAATTGTGAGTACTGTTTTATATACATATACCGTAAACCAACTCAGCCCTATATCAAAACTGATTTGAGTACAATGCATAACACCTTTACAGAGGAAATTTCTCTAGGTTCATCATGGGCCGAAAATCACCTTACGCAACACTGATTAACACGTAACATGTAAACTAATTTTTACGATAGGTATCTTCATTCGCTACTTTACTGGTACAGAAGACCGTAAGTTTGCACTGTTTGCCTTGTGATTTCAGGCTTCAAGGTTCAGATTAAAACATACCAATATGTTCAACTCACGTGAAGAGGTTCGAGGTTTGGAACATATCCAAGATATATGTGCCAACTCAGGATTAGGTCCGTTTATGGCTGTCCCGTATGCAGGAATACCTTACATCACCTTTGAGATGAATAGGGTAGAGTACTCCTTTTCATTTTGTACTTAGACTAATGGCTTGATAGAGTGGGGACGTTGTTTGTCCATATTAGTGACATTGAGGCTACAATGATCATTACATCATCAGCGTATGTAAGCTCAAGCTCGCCACGTGCACATTAATTACGATAAAGATAACATAATGTGTGGCGTAATTAAGACAGATAGGACCACTACTCTTCCGTTTATAATACTCACGCATTGTGCACGAACTTATAATTGTTGGAAATCACTGCGTCGCATTCGTTTTTTTATTATTGTTTATAATTACTTCGAAGGATGTGTCCAGAAATAATTAAAATGTTATATCAAGATGAATATTGTACAAGGTTGTGTTACCAAACATTTGCGATATATATTTCGGGATTGATTGAAGTATGCTGACACTGTACTCGATCAAATGGAATACAAATGACAAAAAGATTTCCCGCAAAACGTCAAGTACAACTAATATGACAAACAGTATTCCAAATTTGCACACACTTTTACCATGTGGTTATTTCTATCCACATATCTACTTCACCGATATTGGCACTTACTTGTGTGTTAATTTGATATTCATAATAATAATCATCTATTCATTCTATACTCTACAGGTTATCAAGGATGAACTCTATCGTAATATTGGACTAGCCCTGATTAGCGTCGCTATAATGACATTCCCCCTCATGGCGAACATACAAGCGTCTTTCTTCGTCTTCCTAAATGTTGTACTGATATTGGTGAGTATTAAAGAATTATACTTGAAGGAGTCCATTATAGAATTGAAAATGAAAGTAAAAATGTCCACCTGATCCAAAGATTAACTTTATAGGCATGTAATAAACATAGTATAGCGTATGACCTGCGTAAGACGTTGCCAGATTATATATATATGACCTGGCTACATTAGGAACACCCACGACTCTGATATTTGAATATCCTTAAATTGGGAATTTTGCGGTAGTTCTAGACTTTCTAGCTCTCAAAGTTAAAACCCTCGAGTCACAATAGTTATGACTTGAATGAGTTTCTGATGCACTATATATATATATATCAATTTGATGTGTTTCACTTTAAGGTTGACGTGGCCGGCCTAATGCATTTGGTAGGTTTGACTATTGATGTTGTGACGTCATTGATCCTGATCCTGGCTGTCGGGATGTCAGTCGATTATGCAGCCCACGTCGGACATACATTCATGACATTGACGGGCAGCCGAGACGGTAAGATTTTAAATGAGTTTTAATCGGATCGATTCTTATATATCAATGTCTTATATAAATAGACATGTATATATCGGATCTTATATTTTAACACATGGTTAGTGAAAATTCCATTAAAGCCTCAGAATCAGGCTCAGAAGATGAAAGTGAAGGGCATCAACCTTTACCAGGGATGACGAAGGAGTCATCATCCACGGTGGCTGAGCCGTATAGTGTGATGTGCTACGTAAATTGAGTTAGCAGATCCTCTCCTCTATTAGTGACACAATGAACATTGACGTAGTGTATACTTATGAAATGGACTTGTAACATACAAATATGGGCTTATTTACACATACGTTTAGGTATACATGTACATGTATGTATACATCAACGAGTATATATATTGGATATAGAATGAGTGTAGAATGAATATTTCATATACTCATTACATAAATGTATGTGACATGTATTCATACGTATACACACATGCGTTAATGTACATACATACACACACACATATTTATATATACATGCATACGGGTACATATATACATAAATAGATACACATGCAATACATATACATGTATATATATGTATACATGTATGACATACATACATTTATGCAGTGCATGTATACATACATGTACATATATACTAACCAGTATAAAATGCTTAATTCTATACTCGTTTGATATATATACATGCATACATGCCATGTATACTTACATACATTAATATTACTTGAATGGTTTCTTCTAATTGTGACACGTGACCGACTTCACCCACTCACTTTTCACCACTAATTATTCCGTGCGTTACTACGCAGAACAAGTTGTCGCTCTCTATATTGCCAACAACTATGGTTATTTAAATGTATGGGGACAATGTTATAGGTTTAGAGTGACATATAAACCCTCGATTTGTTACCTGATATATAGCCACAAGGAGTTCCATGAAATGAGATATATATAAGCCCCACGCTTGCCATAGTACTTTATTCTTGGGCACAACAGTGCTCCGATTACATACAGATCAGTACACTTGCACCGAACGAGGATGGATCCCTCGGTGCAATACTAGTATACCAGGCATGATTCATTCCAGTCATATGAATAATCTGGAGTAAGCCAAAGTTGTGGCATACCACATTCTTTGTGGCCGAAAATCTATTAAAAGGATACAAAAAACTTTCATAAAAACTGAACGAGAGAAGATAGTTTGCCCTTCTAAAACTTATAAAACACCAGGAACTGCATACTTAATTGGCCAGGTCACGAAGCGTGAAGTGTAAAATCAATTTTAAGCACCAGCTATTCGCTGCGTAAACATGCGAAGTCTATTTATATGTTGAATGGTCACATACATGGCAGGGAAAGTAACACTATTTTATTCTAAGCTATTGCGTACAGAATCCCATTTTCTGGTACCTGAAAGTTTCCGATCTTTTATGCAACGTTTTATGAATTTGCATAAACACAATTAGTTATTAGAGTAAAAAATGATATTTAAATCAGTGAAATTGGTACGATATTATTTCTGTAATTACAAAGAACTTGCATAATTATATCTATATTGTACATCATAGATAAACACAATTAGTTATTACAGTTAATTTTCATTTCTATAAAAAAATAATTGGTATTTAAATCAGTGAAATTGGTATGATATTGCTTCTGTAATTACATAGAACATATTATTGTTGTCATAAAAAAATGCTCAATATGGCAGTTCTTTATTTTTGTACACTTAGATCGGGCATCGAAAACATGTGGCAGGATAGGACCAGCAGTTTTCTACGGTGGATTCAGTACATTTATTGCCCTTGTACCTCTGTCCCTTGCTAAGATGTATACATTAAAGACATTTTTCCAGGTGAGTGTCCTGATCTTTCTCAGAGAAATGTGATTGCATTTACCTAATGATAAATGTATTTACCGATAGTTCAAACCGCACAAAATGTCATCATCGCGATACCGATGTGTGACGGGGATATCCGGTGATGCTTTCCATATTTGTTTATATTTGTGTGTTACTATGGAAACTGATGTCCGCCATGTGTATGTATAGTGGCGGATGCCGTTGGTATAGTGATAGCATTAAGGGAACATGTCAATAGACTTTCTGGTTTTGTATTGGTAACACACACATCAACATCCAAACAGACAAATAAATATGCATATGTTCCTCGATATATATTATGTATGTAAATCTATATGTAGATATTATATAACTATAAGTAGATGATATAGTGAGAGAGTATAGAGCGATATATCAATTTAGTTCCTATGTTGAGGATAGATGACGGCCAATTAACGTGTTTTCTCTCAGTTTTTCTGACTGTTTTGATAAAAGATGTAATTTAACGCCGATTTTATATTGTAGGTCTTCGCGGCAATTGTCTTCTTTGGCCTCTTCCATGGCCTAGCGCTGCTTCCTGTCGTTTTAAGTCTAATCGGACCAGATCCCTATCCATCCGCTGGTAAAAAGACATTCATATCTCATGAAGAGTGTGAGCTTGAAAGCAATGATCCAGAAAATCAGAAGTCAATGCTGCCCAAATCGGAGGAACCGCAGACGGACGTGGACAACCCTCCGGACAACCCTCCGGACAACCATCCGGTCCCGAATGGATTTGCTGTCGTTGACCTTGGCAGCGATCCTCTTCAAGTAAAAGCGCTTGTTGCTGACGGCGTTGTTCGACCAGTTGGCAATGAAAATTCGTTTGAACCTTGGCTAAAACATCCTGTGGTTTAATAGTTCGATTAGAATTTGTCGAGTCATCTTTACCTTAGACACGACTAGGGCCATTGATTTTCATCTAGTCTCTATTTATTGAGAGAACGTTGTGCTTTTATAACTAGTATCTCTATTCGAGGATGATAGTTCACAACTTATTAGCCAAAAAAGCAGAAGGAAATGCAAGTCAAATTGTTTCTAAAAGTATTAATTATATGCACGAGAGCCTATATTTGATCAAAGGTATACAGCATGTGTCACCCTTCGGTTTCATGATAATCTGTGTGTATATACATAGAGCGGGAGGGTGCGTTTAAAAGAGCTTCATAATAATTAGGGGTTCAATGTGATCTTGTTTTCCTACGCCGTTTTACAGGTGTGAGCGAATTCTTATATAGTATTTGCAGTTACTGGACCGGTGAAGGAATAGGGATTGCATTCGCTTAAAACAAGTCTTTAATTAAATATGAGGATAGGGATGAAATGGAACCAGATAGATGCAGGGTAATCGTGGCACTCATAAATGAATAGATAAGATAGATATATAGACATGATGGAGTCCTTGCATACATAAGTGATCTTTCCAACCTGTGAAAAGCGTCCTACTGGCAATTTATCACACATTTCCTGATAATACCAGAAATGTGATTCTAAGGTGTGATTTGGTCAGTCTATGTATATGTTGATCTGTTTTCACGATTGAAGTATAAGTATAGTTCTCCCTTCCGTGATATAATCACGTCGATAGTCTTTCTCTTCTAATCATAAGAAATGCTTCACACAGTTCATGCGATCCTTATATTCGCTCTCATCAACCTATGTTTATTGTATCTAATGCGTGTCCTGGTGCTGTCTTTCGTAAAGAAGAAATAGTTGTCATTTAAATACTCGAATCTTGTCGCGAGGATTAATTCGTCGTGCAAGAGCGGACTTTGAATAAAGAGTCCGCTGATAACATATCTTAATTCCTATCCCATTGTAAACATACATATATACAGGTTTTATAATGAGAATGATACCGTGTGTTAGGAATGGCAAAAATATAACAAGCGCTGTGAACAACGATGTGTTAAAGGGTTTCTAAAGTTCCCACATAAGTCTTGGCTTAATGGAAGGGCTTTTTACGACCAATGTCGTAACGTTATGGATTGGTGTAAGGAATAAGACCTCATTCATAAGTATACAAACAAGTGTTCATGTACAGGAAACGATCACGCACTTTTGGCACTAGCAGAGTCGAAATCGTAAGATTACTCGAGGTTTTCAACCTTGTTTCTTGGGTCTACAGCTGTCTGTGTTCTTGTTTGATTACCTTTCGTAGGGGGCGCTTATAATCACGCCTAGATTTACGAGTAGGCATCATGACAGCTGAACGGTCATATGAGAATCTATAATATGCATACAACACCAGAATTACTTTCAGTGTATATTCACCATTGATGTGTATCCTAAGCGGTTTTAAAAGCAATATTGAGGTAATAAAGGAAGGACGTATTACATATAGATTTGCATCGCAAAAATGCCCATCCAAAGATACACAAGGACAATTTGTATATGAAAACTCAACAGGTTCCCTCTCCGTATTTCTTAAATGTGGAGAACAGAATTCGATCTTAGAAAGAATTATCAGTTGCATAAAAGAGGTATGTTGAAGGCACCGATATCAAACAGTGACTATCCTGTATTCAAACTTTATTATGTGTTGGTTGTACCTTTCATCGTGCTCACTTTACAAGAATTCTTCATGCAGATTCAAGGAGCTCAATGATACAATGCTCTTGCCCTTTTATACGATGATATATTATTCTTCATCTGAGTATTAAATATTCGACTATTCATCGTGACCTTGTGATGATTATTTAGATAGATTGATTTATTCATATATATATCGATATTGCCTACTTTCTACATACCTTGATTTTTGCCTTTGTAATGTATTATTTTAGGATATATACGTTAGAACAATGGTTGTGTAGACCATGCTAGGATAGGAAATGGACTAAGACAGGAAAGCATCTGAGCCCTGGGTTGTAAGCTCAGTGTATTTCAGACTCACTATAGTTATTGTAAAGTTCTCCATTGATAGTCTGCACGCAAATGCTGTGTATCGGCCTCATGTACTGTTTCTTTTCTGACACAAAAGACAACGGCGAAGGCCCTATGTTTCTCCATACAAAACATGGATTACCGGCATCTTGCAATTAATGTCTATGCTTGTCTGTGATTATACCTATGTAATGTAATACCATATACTTAAGAGGCCTGTCAAAGAATACATAACGATAGACCGTTTTAGTGCCATCGCCAGTATGGAAAATTCTCGACTTTGTGTAGATTTATAGCAATGGACGCTATATATACTATTGCGGTATATTGTTTGTGATTGTTTCCCTATATTATAATGAAGATGCACACACGGGACTTTAGATTTCAAGATCAAAATCATTTTAGTTATTTAAAGCTAACTATTTATATATAATATTATATTTAATGCTGCATTATACTATTAACCGTTCTTTGTATCAGCGGGCCTGGTCGCTAATAATTTTTCAAGGAAGTTCGATATGAAGGGTTTCCTTCTTCAAGACAGTTCATACCATTTCGAATATGGCATTGTGATTTTTTCGAAGGAACACGTTATGTGAGGAAATGTTTTTTTTTTCAAATGCACAGATACACATCCGTCGATCGTGTGAATGTAGGTCGTAGACTGAACCACCTTCATCCTTTTGCCATACGTTCATGTGTTCTTATTGAAGCATTAGGATTACTGTATGGGGATCCTGTCTTGATTATTTTGCTATATATTACCCATAGATTCTCACTTCGTGGAACTGTTTATGACGTTAGGGTCAGAACGAAAATATTGCAATAGATACCCAACGATATATTTACGAGCATCATTTTGTAATTTTTACGTGGAACGATCGGTGGTGTCATTTACATTCCGTTTGGTTATCACATGGCATTGTGTGAAATCAAATAAACTAGATAAAAGCTAAAATTATGTTTTTCCTCGTTTCTTTTATCATTCATCAGTTGACGTCTATCTTTTATAAATGCAGACACACGGGATTAATTAAATCTCTGCGAGCTCGACTCACTTAGATTGTGATTTACTACATAATTCTATATATATAGACATAGATATTGATTAACATTTCCTTAACGAGATATATGTATTGATTTAACTATAACATTTAAATTATATGATTATTGTTTTATATCTTAATTTAATGTTTTCTACAAATATTTGGGTTACGGAAATGCTCACTTTCCAAAGAATGAACAATTATTTTTTGCTTTATTTTGTCAGAGTTTTGTCATAGCTAATGTCACAACTCACAAACCTTAATATACTGACGATTTGAATTTGTCTGCGGTTTTCCCTATTTATAGCCGGCCATCTACGGAAATAATACTTTTTACTGCACTGTGCCTGTTGCGTTCGGGAAACAAATGAGTATAGAAGTCAATAAAAAAAGAAATATTATAGGCCTATTGTTACACTTCCTTCTTATTTTTCACGTCGACATAAACAACTACCACGTTATTAGGCGAAAATAAAATGATTTAAATAGTATTCCATGAATTTATCCACTTCTATTTTCATTTCTAACCTCCACATTTACTCCCCCTTCTATATATAATATCTGAAGGGTTTCCCGGCTAATTCACATAATATTAATTGCCTCCCGTTTTTCTGTTTCACAAAAGACACCTCTTTATATTGAGGTGCTTTCATCTAATACAAAAAAAGATGATTTTATCGAATATAATTATCGTTATCTTCACACATAATGAGATCACTGTTTAGGAGCGTCAGTAGTCTATCGCGCTTGTGGCGCACCCTATACGTACTGTGCCAATTTAAAAACAATCTGTCTCTAGGTGCAGCCTATAATTTATTCTACCTAGAATCACTGCACATTTTTAATACCATTATTATCTTTGTTTTAATGTTCTTTTAATCAGTGACTGGGTTTATAAAGGCAGTGCCGAATGATGCCCAAGTCGCTTCATACTTTGTGGATACTACCTTTATAGACATACATGAAGGATTTCCTCCTCATTATCGCATGTGCAAGAGGAAGATATGGCAAGTTGGCTTGTTTTGGGTAAATTATTTTTTGGTAAAATGTACAGTTGGTAAACGTTTTTTATTTGATTTGTAAAAGTGAATGGAATAAAATGATGATAAGTACATTTGGTGATATGATATAACCCTTTGGTAGATGAGAGGTTGGTGATAGGAAGTGGGTGGGTGGGTGCTGAGTATGGTGATTATGAATAGAGTGAGGTAGAGGAGCGTTTGTGAGGCCATTATATAGTGAGTGGTGGGCAGGTGAGTGGAAGGTAGGTCCCTCTTGCGATAATGACGTGGCCTAACACCCTAGCTGGTGTGATGCCAACCAAATTATAATGTGTAATAAAGTAAATTGTTTTGGTGAGAGAACAAACAGTGATCAAATACCATTTTCTATGTTTCAACATAACGGTTCCACGAGTATGGTAGAATTATTTTTTTAAATAAAACTTTCACATGACATGCCGTCACATGAAGAATAAAACACTGGAAGAAAAATATTTCTCACGGAAAGAAGATTTATTGTGGATAAAGGAAATAATAATTATGAACACTTGCCATTTTTTCCTTTTTTAGAAATAAACCTTGGGCGGCCGAGATCGCCGGCGCCTCGCCAGTCCGTGTTGTGTTTTATCAATCCAGTTTAATAACAGAATATGACTATATGTAATTACGTTTTTTTTCTTCGGAAGCACACAAGGTTATTATTTTAGCTTAATGGCATGCCTTTTGGGCCATTATGAAGATAGGGTAGGAAAGATAGTAAATAGATTCCCTTTGAGAAGTACAACATACTGAAACATTGAAAACATATATTGAAGAATTATGAACTGAAAAGTGGTGATTTTGTCAAAATGGGCATTTTCGTGACCACGCCCATTCAGTAGGGAGACATGAATGGAATGAGTGAGTGAGTGAGATTGGTTGCTTTACGCCCTTATCAACACATTTAAGAGTGTTTTATCAAGGGCGGGAGAGCTGAGAGGGAGGCAGTTTATGATCATACCCAGGAAAAAGAGATAGATAAGAAGGGAGAGAGAGACAGAGAAAAGAGACAGAAAGGAGACAACGTTCTATTAATATAAATCTTTAGCGAGTAAATTATTTCTTCTTAAATAAGTTAGATGGTTTTCTTAACGATTTGGGAAGCATTATTTCTTTTAGGGAGCATGTTTTCCCGTTGATTGTTCTTACTTATGCATGCTCTCTTATATCTGAACAAGCATCTATAATACAACAAGACTATATTTTCATTATATATATTTATTTATTTCATTTAAAGGCCAATTTTTTAATTACAATATAGATCACATGACAAAACGCAATGTCATTCAATGACCTTTTCATACGTTGCCTGAATAAACGACATAGGAAAGTAGTATTCCTCTCATCTCAAAGAAAACAAAATATTCATATAATTATTATATAACAAACGAGGTTCATCGAGAGCTCGGCTAAACTAGATCATTTAACGATGTTAGATCATTTACAATAAAGAAAGTAGTGACAAGTCAACGTACTAAAATAATAATCCAATAGTATTCCAACCGCTATGCCACCCTGATCCATTATAGATCAAATGTTAGCAGTTTCCATAGAAGTATTTAAACATATATGTCGGATTGAAAGTACCCAACTCAATAATTTAGAAATAACATTGAGAATCAAATTTCACAAAAATAAAATTACTATTAATTTACTATCTTCAGTATTGCGGTTATAACAAGGTTCAGCACAGTTAGACCTATGCCCACATACATTCCGGTAAATTCAGCTGCACCTGTAAAGAAAAAAGTGAGATTATTATTTTGAAGTGAGTGAAAAGTTACTTCACCATTGTCTAACAAAGGTATATTATCCCAAATGCGAATACACTGACATAACTTCATTTACATGATATCAGAGCGCACTATAATTCAGGTTAGCAGTAAGTTACCCTTCTTAGACATTTAAATATTAATTTGTCATTAACTTAAATAGAATAATAAAAATAATGATGTGTTGTTTGATGTATGCATTGTTATAGTGCTACTATGGGGTCTAATTCACATTTTAGTGTTTGTCGAATCTGCATGTAACGATTCGCCTGGCGATTCGCCCTTTCTCTATACTACTCATGTCTAATACGAATGACATTTCTGGGGAGTGACGATTGTATTCAGGTGATTGCCCTGCTTTAGGTCCGAGTTTACTTTATAAAAGAGACCCTTGTTCTGATATGGAGACAGAACAAAACTAGCCGCTATACTAGAAGCTTTTTGCATTTCTATCTGATTATTTAAGCTTAAATCAAGTAGCCGATTAAATTCCCCTAGCTGGTACCAAGAAGCATATTAAGCATACCTGCGAACTGAAACAAGAACAGACGAAGACGAGAAGCTAGGCCTACTAAGATATTTGGGTTTATTAAGACGAAAATACAGCAGTAATGGCGTATTCGACATCACCCTCTCTTGATCATTTCTGGGACGATCACCTGGAAGGAGAATACCCCATTCAACTACTGGGACAGCGATTAGGCGAAAGGCGAAACCGTAATAGTATATTTATTACCTGCTTCACCTTTCACAACTTGCTGAGCAGAATGTGCGAGTACAAAGGAAGGTTTATTTTCGTATATCACTGAAATAGTAATTAAATGTCAATATTAAAGCTGATGATCATTTAATTCTTAAAAAATGACTTCATGATGGAACTTTTGTTGAACATGTTCAGTAACTCTGATAAGATTCACAAAGCAAACCAGGAGGACTTTAAGTTAAAAATCTATTTAAATCCATGAAAGAGTTGAGTGAATTGAAGAACAGTGTCGGCTAACTAAACAGGCTGTTGATGAATTAACGGATGACATGCTTGTAAAGAAAAGGCTCGCAGCACAGAAAAATCACATGAGAATCGTGAGAGAAAAATTGGTTCCTGCAAGGAATACTGACTACGTCCAAAGACAATGCACAGAAGAAGAGATGGATAATGAATTCATAGCCAAGTAGATGAACAAATTCGAGAAAAACCAGCTGATAATGGGCTTGAAAACAGGCCCTACCGAATCCTAAGAAGAACAGAAAGAAAAGGTACTTAAAATTCTAGAAGAAATCAAGGGAATGTCGGATTTCTCCGGTCGAGATTGAGTTTGAGACTGTCGAGGATGCAACGAGGATCTTTTCGCACAGAATAAGACTCATGAATAATCAAGAGGAAGAAGCAGAAAAGGATAGGGTCCGTCTCCAGGAAGGACTTGATTCCATTCCTCCGACAAAGAATAGGAAGGGCAAAGCCAGTAGCCGATGCAGCCAAGGCCTGGAATTATGAAGATGTCAGAAAGGTAAGAGGAGGTGTAATGGTTAGAGGTGTAATGTATAAGCACAACAAACTTAATGCACTGCCTAAGGAATTGTTACCCTTGCAACTGTCTAAGAGAGAGGATAAAAGCACCATAGTTTTCTTTACGGCTAGCAACCCCCTATTAAATCATTATTGGTCCCGCTTCATGCTTGACCAACACCACTTTGAAAATGTCGAACAGTTCAATTTTATCACAAAGCAAAGTTTGGAAAGCACACCAATAAGCCATGCAAGAGACTTATGTATAACGTCACTTCTGGTAATGAAGAATTGTTGTACCACAGAGCAGAGTTAGTCAAGAGGGCTTTAAAAGCCAAATGCAGATCCAACGAGGAGGTAAAAGACTTTCTAATGAAAAGGAAATCGGCGAGGCGTCACCGACAGACACAGACTTGGGAATAGGAATGTATGGACCTATCCAACCATAATGTCCTCAATATCAAGCTGTGGCCAGTGAGGGGAAATTTCCTGGGCAACACGTGGGGCGTCATTGACCAATACAAATTCCAAGAGGAGAAAGAGGTTAAGACGAAAACCCAAACTTAGTTGAGTGAATCAGTTTGAGAATCCTGTAAGGGATCTTAAACCTCACATTGGATACACCAGTGTGAAATGGTGAAACCGTTAATCTCATCTTGTTAAATGTTAATCGCTTGGGAAAACCCAAGAAATGAAGCCTATTTTTTTATAAATGTGGGGAAAATCGTCAAACAATTATAGCATTACAAAATTCTGGGGGCTACAATGGAAAGGCAATATTTTTTATTTGCACAGCTTGTCAGCCTCAAAGGGTGTGTTATTTCTACTTTCAAGCTAGTATCAAGAGACTTGCAAGATAATGTACCAACCTCTTGTGGTGATGATTCACAGGGAAGATGGCTTTATGTAATTGTTAACATCAAAGGTGTTAAGTCCTATTTATGCCCCTATGGCAGATAATGCCAACGATCAACTATAGCTCTGTTAGAGGAGGTGAAGAAGACAGTAATGAATTTAACCTTCGATGATTTAATATAATTCGGCGACCTCAATGTAGACCTGTTTTAAAAGCCCCTATCTAAATCCAGGACATATTTGAAAGCTTTTGTTGAATGTTTTGACCTTTGGGATATTAACGGATCATTGCCAGAGAGTAAAGGGGAAAATTCTCAGTGTACAGCTGAGGGTAAAATTTTGATAACGGTCGGACAAGGAAGTATTAATTTTCTGAGTGGTATTTCAAAAAAGATTTATCAAGCGTCGGTCTGTAAAAAGAATATAGATAAAGCTAAGTTTAAACAATGGCAGAAAATATTGGGTTTGTCTGATAATGAATTCGAAAGGGTCGTCTTGAAAGGAGCCTTTTCCCTTCCATACAGAGTAACAACTGAAACACGACTTCATAGCCTCCAATACAAGATATTACACAGAATTAATACATGTAACGTCTACTTAAAATATTAATATCAAAACCAGCATGTGAGAGATGCGGTGGTCTGACGATATTCGTCACTTTTTTTTTGAATGGATTCATTTTTATCTGGATAGAGGAGATTAATTGTACAGAAAACAAATGGCAAGGTTGTAGTAAACCCTGTCATGATTATGCTAGGACAGATATTATTAATTGGATTATTCTCCAGGTAAAAGCATAATTATATTCACAGACAGAATTCATTTTATCAGGGAGAATCCTGGGGAATCTTGCCTTTTGGCAACCCTACATAATCTTTTATTCGGGTGTGATACCCATATTCGTGGCCTGGCCTTCTCTTCTCCGGGGAGAAAAGCCTCCCTACTTTGTAAAAGGGAGGAGCTGATTGACAAAATACGCACGTTAAAGCATTAATACACTTGTATAATCCTGTTTATTTACCCCACTGTCTGTCCACTATAGGACTCTTACTTATGTCAGTCTTTTTAGAAATTGTCTATCCACTGTTGGAGGAATTGAGCTGCAAGAGACTCTTCACCCCGTGGAGAGACCGGGGTCTTGGCAGTTTTTTTGTTTTTTTTTAAAAAAAAAAGGGATTTTTAAAAACAAACAAAAATAATTATGACCTACATTTAGCGAAATGCTATCATACCTTAATTTCTATTGGGAAAGACAAAGAGTTGAGCCAACGGTAGGAAATGGTAAATCAAACTTAATTCGAAAATATAAAATGCTTCATGATATTCGAAAAGGATCATTTTGTGAAGAAGTTTACAAATGGCAGATTAATTACATGTTGTACCTGAATGTATCCTTAAAATATCTAAACAATGTACCTTCGACGCAAGAAGCCAGTAATTCGACACATGTCTTTTGTTGACAGGAAAGATTATTGTTGGTCACATCACTGAGATCCAATAGACACGATGTTTTGCCATGGCATTTCTTCAAGAGATGAAGATAGCCTCGAGTAATACACTCTGGAGTGCTGCCATCTGTCCTTTCTGTAGTGATAATTGAACCAGGTTCACAGGTAACTTCTTGTGGATGGTCATCACTGCATACCTCTATCTCGTGTTTGGTACCTTGAATTCAAATGGGCTTCTGTGGTTAATTCATTACCATGTGTTTGGAATGTGTTCTAAATTTAATGTATATTATAATATCAGAGCTTAAAATGTGGGGAAGAGTTTGGTACAACTGGCACATCTCTGCATCTGTTGATATGTGACATATACGTGTGCTTCCAATTTCATTAGAAGAAATAAAAATGGTATATATCGAGGGTCATAATGGTAAAAAAAAAACACCAATTTTCGGCAGGGGTTTGGAAGGTATATGGGGCTTGGAGGAAAATTTTGTCTAGGATCAGAATGATAGATCATCCAAATTATTTTATAAGTTTGATATTCAAATTCCATTGATGACACGATGTATTGTTAGTATTGAATTCTCGAATATCTGGCTCCAGGAAGAAGTGAAAGCAAATAAAACCAATGTGAACTCAATTGGAATACTAGTGAAATGACAAATATAGCCCAAAATATGGCCAGTGTGATGTCATTGCCACATGATGAAGCAAAGGAATGCTTAGTTGGTTGCCATGGTTACATCAGTAGCTTCAATAAAAAAATCTCATGTTTGGCTCTAAAATGAGTATACCAAGTTATAACTTGCACACTCCAGATTAAAGAGGAGATATTTTTATAAGGATGTTATTTAGTGCAATTACCTAGCTAGTAATATCCATTCCACAGTCTATTAATAAGTTTACTGTATAATCATGTATATATGTATCATACGATATACATTTGAATTGTGTTCATTAGGTTTTGCTGTAACCAAATATTCTTCCTCAATTCACAGAATTTCTTAGAATTTCAGATTAGGAAGAACTTATAACCAATCCAAAATAGATTCCGAAACTTGACTTTATATGTGAATGTTTTTTCTCGTTTTAGTCCATTAAAATGATAATATTCTCCAGCTAATGCTTGCCCTATATTTTGTTTACATTGTATTCACGGGGCATTTCCAATCGGCACTGAAGCCTGTATCTCTTTACCAGCAAAACAGAAGCAAACGTAAGCAAATGCAATTAAACTGGGTCAACAGCACAACTTACCTTTGGTTAGTCTCTCAGAGTTGCAGCCTGATATAATAATTACAATCACGTACACAATCCAGACCATGATATTTGATGAATGCTGCTGCATATTGATACATGTGTATTGTAATTGCTAACCTGTTCTTTGCTCAAATCAGGGAAGTATATATATATATGCCCCATCTACTTCGCTGCCCAAATCAGTCTACCATTTTGGCATTGCTATATATGTATACGTTCCGCATCAATCTACAACATATAGATCTGTGAACGTGACTGTGGTCGCGAAATAATTATATACTCAATTCGTGTATAAAGAAAAGATTGATCTTTCACTTACTATCCTTAATATGTTGTTTCTATACTAATTCCTTTTTCAAAACATTTCTAATGTTACACCCCTTTCCCTGGGCATTAGCAGCATTAATAAACACATACTTTTGAAAGTGTAGCCATTGACAAGCGTTTGTGTTGTAATATCAAAGCAAGTCATCACAAAAAGTCATTTTTGTGAACAATAATTATTTGTTAAAGAAGACAGGCGCGTTTCCTCACAACACTTAAGAAGAAACAAAAACGTAATGTTGCATTTCTTAGAAGCATAGGACAAAAAAGGAATGCTAAATACAACCACAAGGGAGGCGCGACCTTGATATCCAGTCAATTGTACACTGATGTGTCAGTATGTAAATGCCCGAGAAATACTTTATAAAATAATATATAATAATATATGGCCCGGTAGGCTGTAACACTTGCTGATAATTCTTTTCTCCTTCCAATCCAGCCAGCCATTACTCAATACACATGTGTTTCTGATGCTTATGGGAAACAGCTAGATTTGTTGCTTTTCTCCATGCACGGATATACTTTGAACATAATGTTCATATTGTTATTTATATAAGTAATTATATATAAATCTTTAAGGGGATATCCAATTAAGATAAAATTTAGACACTCGATAAGATTACCTCCATATAAGTTTTTAGAATACTTGTAAAGTGAGCTTTAAATAAAGAATAGTTATGCTTAGTGTTAATAATGCCAATTATTACAGTTATTTAGAGAGAAACCATACATGCCTATAATATAAATATATAATACAATTCATAATGGCCAAATAACGTACACAAAGTACCCCGAGTTCTAAAAGAACTCTCCCTCGGGATTGCATCGATTATATGACAATCTCCGTGAACACAATTTAGGTGGGTATTTGCGCATGGATTGATCTTCAGATCAGGATGTTACCAATGAAACAATGACGAGGAAACAAGTAGACAGATTTCCAGTCATCAGTATCTTTTTAAATGTAAAATGGCGGTCCTTGCTAAATCTCTAGACACCGATTGCTCTAAATTATCTGAATCTTGAGGGGAAATGAAATGAGCAAGTCATCCCTTCCGACCGGAACGATGTTATTCCCCCTCTTATCTCTAATCCAAAGCTCGAATGAGTTAATGAGTTGTCAATCAGCTATGGTTCTTGTTTGCATCCTGATAAGAGCCAATCCTTATACATATATACGCACAATGGCTTAGACACACGAGCTTATATACATGAATAATTTTGTTGCTGATTATCCCTGGGCGAGTTTCACAAAAGAGGAGGTATGTTGTGTTAATAACAGCCTGAGTGAGATTACTCCAGGTGATGTATGGATTCTTATTTTCGTCCGGCCGGGGAACTCATCACTTTGTGACTTTTAATCATCAAGGAGCAACTGGGGGACATTACACTGATTTATTCACAGGAAATCCAACATATCACATAAAAGTACGATTATTTTGTTTTAACCGAAATTCCCTGCATGGATATACCAAATCAATTTCATTTCGCTGGTTCCAGTATATACATCGTTTGGTCTGAGATTGTAGCCGGTAATGCATTCGCGTGTGAAAATGGATATGGAATCATTTCTATTGTTTGGGCGGCAAAATTAATATATAAAAAATATCTTTTGCAGAATGAATCAGTGGCGAATAATTGCTTTACTCGTGGTGCTTGTACCAGCCGTGCAGTGCCAAGCCAAAATACCAGCGGTTCTTGTCAAAAAAGGAGACACAGCCTTATTAAAATGTTCGCTACCAGCAGAGATCTCTGACAGATTGGTATGGGATAGGGAAGGAAAATCAGGAGCAATATCTATTGGTGGTGTCTTGCAGGCAAGTGCATTTTCCTAAATTATTCTCTATTAAAGCTTTGATTTTGATCGGTCGAGAAATGAAAAAAGACTGTGGGGAACAAAAATAGGACTATGAGTCGGAGAGTGCAGAATCATTACCGATAATCAAAGGCTAACATCCTCCAGTGAGAAGTAGAAAATAAAAAATCCTGGTTCGTACACAAGAGGTTAATTATCAATCATAAATGGTTTAAGGAAGAAATGTGCCTTAGCACACTGCGCATATTTTATTTCTCAATCAACTGGAGCTACTATTTCGCAACAATCCTGTAATACCTTTAAAATACTTAATATTCCTGACATATTTAATTCCCTTTGCAGGCATAGTGTTAACGTATCTCGTTGAAATAGGAGATTATATAAAATGTGGTTAATAAAACCAGCTGAGGTATTTTTACCATTTGAAATAGGGTACCGCCGCGTCGAGGTATGCCATCACCCGTAAACCGTCTTCGTCAGAGGAAATGTTATCAATCAATGACGTCACAATCGCGGATACTGATATATACAGATGTTATCCTTTGTTTGGAGACTCGGGCCCAAATGTCGTCCGTACTAATCTCACCATCGCAAGTAAGTTTCCCTTTTTCATCCTCATGGGATTGATTAATGTTTTTCTTACATGAAGAAGGGCTTACACCCAAAGACCCACTTTCCCCCAGCCCCGTTCATGCAGAGGAAAATATATGTACTCGTGTACTTTTAATACGCTCGCAATATGTCAGCCTGATCTCAAGCAATTCTTCGGTCTCGGTCATTCATTTACGGCCCCCATGATATCACACACGACATCCATTTTCTATTATGATGAACAACTCCACTGAAGGACGCATAAAATACTGCTCATCATGGAGATAAAGATAAATAATTTAATGAATACACGTGGAAGTCAGACCATCTACTCTATTGAGACAAGTATCTGGTGAATGTATACGATTCTCTAATATGATTGGCACTTGTCATAATGACAATCTCCATGACTTGTGGAGGTAATTTGTGAAGTCACCGTCTGGGGGCAGCATTGGTACTGTGGGTAAATCTGTACTCCTCTACCCGGATCCTTACTGCGAGAAGTGTGGAAGGTCAGCGAATATCATCTTCACATTCAATGCATTTTATTCATTCTGGGAAGCAAATACACATATATTCCTTCCCCTTTGTGCAATCATTTCAATCAGAGGAGCCCTAGAGAATTTGTTTTTATTTAGTCTCATTATTCATTATAATACACGTTCAATTTATCCAGCTGGGAACGTATGTATATTTCGTGTAAACCTTTCTTTAAAAAACAAAACAGTCATTCAAGAACAATATTTTCTATATTCTTATTAGTTCGTTGTGCGAATTATTTTAAAGTTTCGATCTGCCGTCTAATAACGTTTTCTGGGGATGGCAGCTTCCTTCCAGGAATGAAATGTAGTTTGTATGTTTTATACCAAATATTTTGAGAGGAGATATTTCATTTTATTATATTCACATTAAAGTTGAAACAACGTATTGTGGGATGGGTTACGTCGCCATGCGTATTCAACTGAGTGATATACGCAGCCGCACCACCTGAACCACTGAACGTACTCTATAGGGAAGATAAAGAGTCCATAAAACCATTTTAAAATTTCCTTTTTAGATTATTAAAGACATAATAAATCAGTTAACTAACTCGTTGTATACATTTTATCGGCAATTCAATCTAATAGAAATTGGTTCGATACATTTCCTAATTTCGACTGTATTGTATAAGAGGAGCATCTTGCGAGATCGATGGATGCGATGGATTTGAAATTATGCTAACAATGTTGGCAGTGATATGTTTCCTGTCATGATATCTAGCACTGGATACGGCAATAAAGATACGTTCATGCATATTGGAAATAAACCAGACACTTTTCTAAATGATATCCTAAAGGAAGTAACATTGCATAACGTTCCCTTCTTCCATTTCAAACCCAGCGCCACCTGAGTATATCCAGATTCAGCAGCAAGATGAAACCATTTATGAGGGCCTTCCGATTAGCACGACTTGCATCTCTGGCTCAAGTAGACCAGCCCCTAACATATTATGGACAATCACAAGTAAGCGGCGGTTTAAGAGCCCAGAAGCTCTCCGGTTATAGAGAACCGATCCATTCCCCATAATAAGCATCAGTCTCATCATTCATTGTACATGTATTTTCCTATTCTACGAGTACTTTTTCTCCTTGGCAAAATATATATAGGGGTCTAATGATTTAGTAAGAGATATATTACCATAGACCCAGGATACAACATATAATATGTAGATCCATTAAGGAGAAAATTGGTTTCTATCATGCATATCTAAAGGCGGGGGGTGGGGGACCTCGGTGCAATGATCAATGTTCATGTAAACACGTAGAGAGCTATATACGCACTGAACTGATCAAGGGTTTTGTTTATGTTTAAAAAACAACAGAGACTAATGGTGAAACTGCAGAGCTCCGGGGGAATGACACTGATGCCCTTCACCCTAATGGAACCACAACACGGACCAGTAAATTATACCTGCCAGCTGATAGGAGCATGTACGGCGCAACGTTCCGCTGTACAGTGGTGTTGGATCTCGTCCTCTTTACACGGAGTCAAGAGATAAATTTGGAAATGAATGGTGGGTATTGCAGAATTGTATCCACAAACAGTGCCTTAAAATATTGCAAGCCATTGCTTCCATGGCCGATAAGCTATTCTCTCTAAATTACATTCTGTAGAAGTTAGATTTTCTTCAATTTTTCTTACATGAATGATTCATAAAATAACACAGAGCAGAAAGGGCAATAGAAATGGAAGGATGGAGCAGTAAAAGTGCTCCATGATTTATCAGTTCGTGCGGGATAAGGGGAAGGAGCTAGCGAGGGTCACAAGCAGAGATACTAGACATTGATAAGGCGTTTTATTGGATCTCTCCACATTGTCCATCTTCTCGTTCTTCCCAAACAGTGGCACCAAGGAATCCATACATCACGTCGGATGGTCCTGTTGTTCGGGAAGGCACCATAAATACCTTCACCTGTGTGGCACCTGATGCCAATCCCACAGCAAACGTCACGTGGTACCGTGATGGACGTCCGCTGAACGGTGACGTCACAAACACCCGCAACGTAAATGGAACGTATGACGCAGTGAACACACTCAAGGTGACACCTAAATACAGCGACAACGAGGCCGTATACGTCTGCCAGGTGACCCATCCAGTTCTGCAAAAAACATTAGCCTCCCAGTCAATTAGACTTTCGCGACAAATGTTTGTTCAATGTGAGTAGATCAGGTTTTTCCACCGGGCATTCCTTATGTCATTGGCTTAGATGACAGCAATAATTATAATTAACTCTTACTAGTGTTGTAGGGTAATGAAATATACTGGATCTGGCATAGACTTTCCCTTGGTAGGCCTACATCTGTAGGCAATTATGCGCACTTAATGTTAATAATTGTTGATGTATAGCCTATAATAAGAATAAACTAGAACATGGATTGGGAAGAGGATGTCAGTAGGAAATGAATCTTAAATCGACCAGCGAATCATTTTTGTTCATCTTTAATTCCACTTGATATTCCTTTCCAATTACCACATTCTCTATGTCAATATTTATCGAGAACATCTCATCCAGACGCTCGCGGCTTTTATATCTGCCTTATGAATAATAATAATAACAATTCGACCAGACGGTAGATGACTAAAATATCATATCACTTCCATGATCTAATCTCATGCATTTTATATTTTAAAGACGCGCCGCGCATAACCTTGTCCCAGAGACGCGACACGATATGGGAAGGAATGGACTTCGACATACAATGTGACTACCATTCCAATCCCAATGCCACAAGAGCTACGTGGTACCACAACGATCTAGTTATCAGCCCAGGGCAGCGCGTAGCAATAACATTTGATGCCTGGAAGAGCAAGATCTCTGTACAAAATTCAACAAGGTAAATCCTTATAAAATGATAAATTTATTCTCATTACTAATTTAACATCAATTCTAGCGTAGTGCCAACCTGTATACAATGGTCCCATCATGGAGGCGTCGAGTGATAAGAGACGATGGCAGGCATGTAGAATGAAGACATATAGAATGGTTTAATGAAATGAGTCGAACGCATCTAGGACCCATAAATTTATATATTTATGATTAACATCCACAGGGGAGATAATGGAGAATATAAATGTGAAGTCACTAATGAGGTAGGGACGGCCATGGCTAATTCCTCCGTCACAGCGTACGTACTTCGTAAGTATGCCATTATCTGAATCTATCTATCTGAATAATGCCCTCGTTTATATTCAGATTCTCCCTACTTTGATATTTTATTTAAAAAAATTGAAATATATATATGTAAAACATACAAAAATAGTGTTTATAATGTTTACGGTGAGTGTGTATAAATGTATTAAGCTCAATTAAGTGAAAAATATTACTGCCATGAATAATAGTGGCTTTGTGAGGATTTGTAACGTCTCTTGATGGAACTATAAATGTTGACAATCACAAATAACACTGGTCGAGACACTTAAAGCTTCATTCTCAGCATTCTCATTCTCTTACATAAATATGTAATAAACAGACACATTCATTGGTGAGGTGTTCAAGAAAAACAGAAGTAAACAATGTAAACAACCAAGGAGAAGTGGGCGAGGATGAATAATAATAGCAGATATGATACGGTTTGTGTAACATAAGGAATCAAGTGTTGTAGATTTTAAGTATAAATTATCCCTGGTAAAAAATTATGCTGTAACCTAGTTGGTGTACAGCAGGTGACTGCTTGAAAGGGTTAATCCAGCCACCTAATTAAGTACGAAGGGGTCAGCATAGCTAATTAGCTATACATCATATATGCAGGTGCTGACTGACCAATAGCCAGTCAGTACTAATTCACTAGTAAGGTGCCTGGGGTAATTAATGCAAGGTCGACATACACCGAGATCAGTACATATATGAAGTATCATTAAAAGGATTATAATTCAGCATGGTACCATAATTATGTAAACCTTTAAATGGCAAAAGGAGGTACCAGAGTACAACTGTACATGCAAGTTAATGAATCCGGAAATGGAAAATTGGAATTAAAGTTTTGATTTTTGGCCAAGAAGAGCAATACAAAAGACGTGGTGTCATAAGAATGTTCTATCAAAATCAGTACTGGATTTAGTTAGTTAAGAATTACCTTTTTTTTCTTATGGTCGAAACAAGCTGAAAATGCACCTTTATATATATAACAGTTTTTATTCAGTAAAACATCTGCAGTTCAAGTAATAGATTTCACCTAAATGGACCTGACCATCTACAGGGCCTGTAGATTGGTTTTCCTGTGATCGCCCATAAATTAAGGTTATAACTAGGTCTTCCTGATCGCCCATAAATTAAGGTTATAACTAAGTTTCAGTAGTTACAATCTGTCGTGCTTCTTAATCTTAAAACTCTTGGGTTTTACAAATACTCTTTAACATAACAGATATTTGGCATTAGTCAAGGCAATCTACCTGAAAAAAGGGCTGAACCTAGAACAAATTGCAACAGAAAACCCATCAACGGCCCCGGGCAGCACTGGTACCCACCACTAACATATCAAAAGTCCAGAAAAATCCAGGCGGGGAACACGCCCAAAACCGCAAAAAAAAGACGCAAAAAAAAACGCCGCCCCTAAAACTTTAAAACACCACAACTCAGTGCAAAATCAACATACATCAAGTATGAGGACACCTTATTAATACTTCCAGGCACGGGAGAATGTTGTCCATAATAGACCCTTATAAATACCTAATTCCAAGCATTTAGCTAATAGTCTTAAAAGGGACTTTTACCTATATAATCTTGAGCATCCCTTTTCCCATTTGCTAATTCTGACAGATTCGCCTGTGTGCAGTTACCAGCAGAAGTTTCAGCATGGAGTGGCAGTTGGGGAGCAGGTTAGGCTGTCTTGTAAGGTGGAGGCGGTGCCCAGTTCATTAGTCTTCTTCGGCTGGTCGGTTAATGGCAGCGACTGGATCCTCATGGAGGGAGAGAGGGATCCAACGGATCCACTTGCTGCTCTAGCTTACTTTAATTACACGGTGCAGGACCAGTTGGACTATACGCACATTAATTGCCGAGCATACAATGGGATAAATGAGATGTCTAATCCCTGCGTATATCGAGTCAGAGAGCCAGGTGGGTCGAACAGAATGTGGTCGGGGTTTACTCATCTCAATAAACAAAGTTTCAGACTAGGGGATTGGAATATAATATTATTAAGGTGATTTCAGAACTTTATTTCGAATGCGACCGACTGGAAAATAGTAACAAAAAATATACAATGCACATCAAATTATATTAAGGAAGTATTGTGTTGTCTTTGTTTAGTTTAAATTGGTGATTTTCTATGAATTTTTTGAAGGAATAAATATATTCTAAAATTTCTCTTAATTGAAAACTATTTCTGTTGTAATTCAGCAGTATTGAAACCTTCTGATTTTACACTTAATACACAAACAGAGATTCGCACAGATATCCAGTGAGGTTGTGAAGGTTCAAATTTGGCCATTATCGTATCGGATGCTTTTCATTAGAATCCAGCTATTGAGAGACAAAATGGCCAATTATCGCAAACTTCCTCCACTAACAAACAATTTATTTTCAGGCCCTGCAGAAGCGCCTAAGGACTGTCGCATCAGAAACCTTAATGAAACGGGAGCAGTCATTGATTGTCAGGAGACATTTGATGGAGGATATCCTGCCCACTATTGGGTACAATGGGAAGACGTTTCAGGAAATTTCCTCACACTCGCCAACATTACCCAGCCAGATTTTAGTGTTTTCAGTCTCGAAACTGGGTACAATTATACTATGAGGGTTTGTGGTTCAAATGTACGCTTCTGGCAAATTGTCAGTTGCACAGATACATTTCTCTTGGAAACACAAGGTGGGTAAAAAATAATTCTCCTTATTTTCTTTATTTTATTGGCAGAGCTTGTTTCTCTGCTGATTGACTCGTATTGAGATTTACTTAGGCACCCTTTTCACGTGTCAGGAACTCAGGAATAGAATTAATTACGTGGACGAAATGTCGCTTTGCCTAGTGATGAGTCGTCGATTTAGTAGCCAGGAGCTCACATAAACAAACTCAGGCCTCATTCAATTACTACAAAGGACTCGCAGTTTGTGCTGTGGCCTTTTTTTAGCATCTGCCCCACCCTTATTGCAAAGTTTGCACTGACCTTGTTTGTATATTGAGCTCGTTGGTAACCAAATACAGCTGATACTAGCAGCCCTGCTAGATGACAATAAACGTTCTGAGATTGCTGCCATTGTGGGTGTGGGGATTGCTTACCCCTCAGTAATGGTCTTGCAGAATGGCAGTGACCTACGCTAAGTACCACAAATAAACATGCAATAACGCCTTAAAATATATTATTCCTCTGGCATCTTATCTGGGGCTGGGTAAAACCTCTGCCCTCGGGACATTACATGCCCTTGTGATGCGCTATCAACTATATATTCGATATCAATAGCAAATAACTACCCTCTCGTTCCCATGGTAAGTGCCTGAATTTTGGATATGGACAGTAATTCCCTCCACTAGAATCAAGAATGGTGACGAGGACATATTGCTTATCGCTTTTCAGGACTGCCTTCTTGTAATTGCTAACGCCATGGTTGGTGATTAGCTAGCCCCAGTCATTCAAATCTAATTGAGGACTGGTATGGCGTCACTTCTCGCTTGCTTATTCCTCCAATCTCTTTATCCATTATAGGTGTCGCTGCTGGAGCTGTCACAGCATCCCTTCACAACAACTATATTATAGGTGGCGTAGTTGCTGGCTTGCTACTTATCTGTCTAGTGGCCATCATCATTGAGGTCGCAGTACTCAGAAAGGTACTAACCATGGAAATCATATGTACATGGAGGATTATAATTTCCTTTATGATTAAAAATGAGTCAAGGTGATCAATAATTTAAAGATGGAACTTCAAATTGTGCCTTGGACATTCGTTCACACCCAAATTGTCTGATGCATTAGAAAGTAACGTACGTTGATTGTGCCTCTGCTAGTTTTATGTTAGGGTCATGATTAGAAAAATATGAAAATACCCATGGTATAGAGTGAAAATGATGTGACCGGTAGACTTCTCTCTTATCTAACTCTATAACACCCGAGAGATTCACGTTATTCCTCTTTGTTTCCAGAGAGACAAAAAGAAAATGGAGGATGACCGAAAATTGTTTCGAGATGGTAATTATGCTTTCATTTTTCTTTTACGACTTACACTTCATCCCTCTAAAATGTACCGTTCGAATGTTAGAGGCTATGGGAGAAACCTTTAGTATGAATGCCATATATAATGAAAAGATCGCGGTCATATCTCAGGGGAGCTACTCAGCTATTATCCTGGCTTGAAGAGCCTATCCCCGTGTAGATATATAGACAACTTAGTCGTGGTGAAATGAGCTAAACATCCTCTTTTATTATCATCTAGTTGAAGAAATGCGCGAGAAGAAGGCACCGTGGACGCCCGAGTATGCCTCATATCGCAGGTCTCAAATTCTTACTGACATTGATGACGTAGCAGGAAGCCCTCTGAATCAGGCTAGGGACTACAATGGCGGACCCGACCCAATATACGACAACGCTGACAATTTAAGGGGGGTCATAGCAATGGAAGTCATCAAGTCTTCAATTCGTCAAGGGGAAAGGGACAGCTACCTCCAAACACCAGGCCTGAGAGAATCCTCAGTCGACCCAGAGGCAGAAGCGTCTCGTATTCTATGTGAGATGGCGAGAAAGTCCGGAAGTAACCAAAGTGTCCACCAAGCGGCCCAGACTGATAGCGTGCCGGAAGTCAATGTCGTAAAACCAGGAAGTGGTAGGAGGTAAAAAAGGTGGTTTGTCTAGGAAAAAGCTGTCTGCGATAAAGGGTCTATTGTAGATTTAAAGGGATATGTTTTTAATATGTAATACAAGACTCATTTTCTCCAATGTGTATACTGGTTCATCGATCTGAGTGACATTTTTGTCATTGTTCATGCATTCACATATTTTGCAGAAGCATATATAGATATAGGCTATATATATTAGCCTATATGCAGGATCAGGGTTTTACAATAATTATCCCCCAGATTCTCTCTGAGATATATATACGCAAAACATTCATCCTAAAATGGGGAGGTTGCTGGTATTTATAAGCGAACGTTCATTATAATTTTGTGAATATTATATCAAAGATTCCTACAATGATTCTTGCCCCGCTGTATTCTCACCCGTTTCAATTCTCAAAAAATCGGGATGATAATAGAAAATAATGAATAAAGCAAATCTTTTAACAATATACCATCTTCATTTCTTCATCTTCATATACCATCTTCATTTCGCTGTTTTTTCAATTTCAAAATTACATGCTGGTATCAATATAATTATAGTCCTCTAAATACATAATGAAGCGGTATGGCAATAAACGAACCGCATGAACTGCGGATGACGGGGGCACAATTCCCAATATCCCTGTCCATCCATCTTAGCCATCAATTTCACCGAGAATAGAACCAGCTATGACCCGAATTCACACATAGTAGATAGTACAGAGGCGCCTTTAATAGAGAAATCCAATAAATGATATAACTAATAGCGAATGGGGAGCAATCCCACTTAGTTGTAATCAAATAACTCCCGAATCCCAAAGGAAATGGCCGCGATTTCAAAAGCCAATATTTGGGCTGCTTTCCGATGATGATATTACCTGTCATCCATCTGACTCAGTAATCCTATGATAAATGAGCGGGAAAAGCTCCCAAGGCTAGTTACCCCTACTTGACCGTGACAGTGCCTGACCTGAGACAAGCCAAGTAGACCGGACTCAGATGCATTAACGCGATGGCGTCAACCCTCCAATGGATTACTGTATCTCTTTGATCTCTTACCAACGCTTTTGCACATAAAGTCCAGATCAAGTGCTGTGGCGTCCAAACTGTTGGTGCCGGTTTTTAATCAAACTTGTTCAAAACCAATTTCCCAATACCCGCGGCAAACTAGGGCCATTAACTAATTAAATCTTTGTGTAGGGAAACCGATTGTAGTTCCAACTCTGTTGCCATGCTTTGGTGCACCACACCGGGTCGACGTTTCTATACTAACAACGTTTACCATGTCAGGATTTCATCTATAACATTGAGAAATAAAATGGCAACATATTAAGGATGTTTTCGGGGAGATATCAGCTCCATAGGGCTATGGAGTCGGTAGAGTTACCACTGCTTTAGTTCTTTGCACACTTGCGAGATGTGCCACACTCTAGGGCCCCGGTCGTTAGAAGAAATCCATCCATCATAGCCCAGGGCTTGGATGTAAGATCAGATGGATCTCCCGCTCAGAGTTGTCCAGGTCATGAACCAGATCAGAAATGGAATCGCATGAAGAGATTTCACTACAGCGAGAGTCTTCTGAACCAACCACTTACACCACTGCCCCCCATCATGATTTCCTTCCCGTGACATTTCACGTTTCTCTTAAATCCCTTGCTTGCTGGCGTCATACTTAGTGTATAATATGTATATACGCATATGTTCTTTTAGCTCCGATGTAGCGCAGGCTATCCATATATGCCTTAAAAGATTTCATCAAGCCTTGGGATAGCATGCGGCACGAGTAATGCCAGTCTTTATTTTATGCTTTCCTGTGCGCCTTGTCGATCTAGATGTTTCGTGCCTTTGATATAGTGTCCTTGCGGCAGGAGTGATAAAGATACATACAGGGCCTACTTTCAGTTTGTGTAATACATCGCTTTCTCTAGATTCGAGAAATGTTTCGTGATGGGAAAATGCGTATTGCTCCATCGATGGGGAGGGAAGGTATCCAAGGAGTAATGAACATGATAAAGCACATCTCTAAGATTGCTATCGCCCACTGGCACCAGTTGCCATATTTGGCTGAGGATGGAGGGAAGATGGAAGATAGTGCTTGGTGGTATGTATTGTTTGGCGAAAGGTCGTGAAGAACGAGAGCTGTGCCGCGATAAAGAAATAATCAAGAAGTTAGTGCTTCTAAATACGGAGGTTTTATGTGCAATCCATCCCCTATAATGTGCGTCCCCACTTTAGGGATAAGCCAAAAGGTTAAGTATTCATTCCATGAAGCCGCCTATGATTAAGGCCGATGTAATTGTCTCACACACGAAAACTCACGTGCAGCCAATGGATGAAAAATATTCACATGTATTGAAAGATTAACACTTGTCCCCTTACCAAGAGTTGTGAATCAGGACCTCTGTAGACAGGAAGGAATGCCAATTGCCTTCCCTATTTACCATCAATGTAAAGAGCTTCATTTGCATCGCCCTTTGCTACCAACAATCCTGACAGAAGACACGTGCCCAAGAGTGAAGGCTGGAAATCAAGATAGGTACTTTCCAGGCCAGGCCTTTAATGCCAGCCCCACTTCTGACCTGCATCCATATCAACATGGTCTATTGCCAGCTCTCATATCAACTTTCAAACCAGAAAACACGCCGTCAGTTCTTTATGACTGTGTAGTCAAAAGGACTTGGAGAAAGTACATTGTTACGACCTATCTTAAATGTAGCGACAGCCTTTCAAGGGTGAATATAGAGTGGGTGAACCTAACTCCAAGGCACAATCGCCCTTCCTACATTGACTAGTCTTGTATACATATACATATTCCACAGCTATCCACCACATATTCGAATTGGATTTAGTGATACAGAGGAAGTGTGAATAAGATCTTAAGTCAATGAAGGGATTATGTATTCTACGTGTCGCCTCGAGCAAAATATATGATGTTCAAATCAATAATCATATTTACCTTCAACAGTCGCCTCCAGCTGTAATATTTTCCCCTTTCAAAGCCAGAGGACGAGAGCCCCTGGAGAGATATACATCTAAGGGGCTGTTATTCATGGAGTTAATTTGCAACGCAAAAATGATAATCTTTAGTCAAAGAAGGTCGTGAGTGTATTGGGAGATGTCGGTCGGCACTGCTTGGGTCAGAGGGAAAATGCGAGGAATCGCTGATGTATCGGAGAAGCACCGACCCTGTAATATTGCCCTCGGGATCGGGCGTAGCCATGAGATATATTCACGGTGGAAAAGTCCACTATACCCCGAGAATAACCTGGCCGGAGAATAATCCTCAACTGAATAACAACTGATCGAATAATCGATTCGAAATACATGACATTCAGCTATATTACATCATAATTATATTTCCCGAAGTAAAGGAAATTCTATAGTAGGTATATAGGCGAGTGGGATTGTACAGATTTTATGTGAATGAATGAGTTCCTAGATAATGGTTGCTCTCGGGGCAAATTGTTAACCGGCTGGTGATACGCACCGGTTGATATTAGCTAGTAGTATAGGGAAATGGCGATTTCAATCAGGCTTCGTAGTCTCATAGTAGTAGTATAGGGAAAAGGTGCAGTCAGACAGGCGACTAGCTATGCCTAGCAAACTGGCCACATGGCTTATGATGTATTCACCCACTATATATATGTGTGTGTGTGTTTAGATGGTCCAGACTTGAGTCCTTTCAGAGCGAAGAAGCAGTAGGAGAGGATATGTTTTTGTTGTGAATTGGTGGTTTAACAGGCAATGGTCCGATGTTAGGCCATGGCTAGGGTCAGGACAAATAGGCGCATCTGGGTCGTCCATCACGCCCTCCAGGGCCTACTCCAATCAGCAGCGATTGGTCTGCTAGTATGACGATGGTGATCAATAGGGCAATATTAGGTTTGAATTAACCCCCTGTATACAGTCTCAATGGCCTTACAGAACTTTCTCTGGCGGGGTAGTGGAATTGGAAACAGATATAGGCTTCACTTGATGAGTAGCAGAATCATTCTCACAAACCTCTACCATCAGCTTTTATGCTTTGCACGATCGGAGAATGCTCCAAGATCGTTGGCGTAGGAAATGTTTCCCTCTTTAGAAGGCCGTTAACCCATATACCTTAACCGACTCAGCATTCCCTCTGCTATGATTGGTTTTACTTGTGTACATCCTCGAGCAATTACAGACACACGATGTCAATAACCTCCTGCATATATATTCTTACCTTAAGAACTCCTTCGAATATATATGAATAGACATGAATGGCTCAGAGCATCGAAATAAAATAATAATCATAATATTTTAAAGTTTTGTAAGGTTTCCAATCTGACAATTAAACAAATAGGCTATTGGTAGAGCATTCATAAATGAATATGGACCCCTAATTCTATGTTCATATTTTTTTGCTATTTTAGCTTCTATTGGCCAACCATACATATGTATAGAAGGCCTTGAGGGAGTATATGTGCGCTGTATCCTTATACAGGGATGAAATCCGGTAACATACATGTTCTCATGGAAAAATCTTTATTTCAACATCACTATTGCAAAGAAAATGATAAGTCTCTGATAATCGATATGTATGGCAGTATGAAGTATCTCAATATAATGCATCAAAATATAACTATGCATGGATTTCTACGTCAATAAGGATTTCATAGGCTTAAAAACAAAAACGAAAGGCAAAGATAACTATGCTATGACCAAACAAATGCAAAGTACCTATAATAGAAATACATAAATGTACTGCCTGCAGTAGAATTAGCTTCGTCACCATCATATATGCAAAGTACGATAGGACATTCGTATCGTTTCTTTCTGTGGCTCCTCACAATTCAAACATAATATAATCCAACTACATCATACCGGTGTCTATATAACAAGGAAAAATAGCAACATTTGAAATCAATGCATCAACTAGTAACATATAAGCAGGACACTAAATTATGCATGATAAAAGCATGAAATAAAACAGCCATAAAGAATATTTACACATAAATATCTCCATTTCTAACGAAAAGAAACAATAAAAGATATAGCGACAGATATCTAACAACCTGTAAATACAACCAATGTGAGGAATCTATCCAAACTCTTTAAATTTTATTCTAGGTTCAGACACTTGATATAGATCTTATCAAAACTACCCCATCCTCTATATGATTCAGTTTCAACAGGAAATATTTAGAGCTTATTAAACATGAAAAGATACTTCAACCACTGGGAAAAAGATTAATACTAATCATGTACGCTCAATGATATCTGAATACATTAACTTGGCGATCCAGTGGTAAGCAGTTCGGTAGTATATCAAACATGAGCACAAATAGGACGTATGAACACAGGATGATACCCAAAAATCCACAGGGATCAACTTGATATTGAGTCCAAATCCTAATGGCTGGAGATCCGGGAAAGAGGCTTTCCTTTAAAATCAATATGTTTGTGTTGACATTGCCTTTGGACAAATGCCTGCGATCACTTACAAATATGACCTGCTACAAATCACTTTTTGGTCGAAGACTTATATTATATAGGTTTCAAAGTCTGATATCTGAGGGTGGACAAGCTAATGGTGTGTAGGTTTGGTTACTGTTTGGCCGCGGTTGGGAATAACCAACCGAAGGAGATCTTGGTAGGGAAGTGGCTGGGAGGCATGGGTCTACATCGTCTCTTTCTTCTCTGAATTGTTCCACCAAACCTTGTGTATCATTAGAACTTAGAGTCTGACCTTGGCCACCGTGGAGCTTCCAATCAAACAACTTGTACGCCAGTGTCCAGAGAAGCGCCTGGAGAGATCGCACGCTGGAGGTGATGAAGAAGCTCATGCTCGGCACACAGGAGCGCGCCTCGCGGGCGTTCAGATAAACACAGCGACACCTTACGATGGAGGTCAGTGTACAGATAACACAGATTACTACGGCGAATAGCACAACTACTTCCAAGGCTCTGGAAGTGTGGGGCCTTGTCTCTAACACCTCTCCTCTTATTTCATCGTTTACATAGCAGATAAAGTGCCCGAAGGCACCCTGCCATTGGTCTGTAAATTGCCGAACAAGATCCTCGTTCCTTGATGTAGATCCCTGGCAGACTTGGAGAGAGCACTAAAAGGAAAAAGGAGAAAGATGGAAACACAAGTTTAATTAATTCCTCAGCTTAAGAAGGATAAGAATCTACACTTCTCTAACAGTGATATTTCATCCATAGAGCTTTGTATCAAGGAGCTATTGTATTTTAGAAAATCAATATCATGCTGATTAACGAGTCTCGTAAACAGACATGAGATTTAAAAGACCCTCAGAAGAATTATATGGCAGAGGAAGTCATTATTCATTAAAGCCCCCTTGAGATTTCCATACCCATCTCAAGTTTGAGCGGCAATGGGATCTCTCTCATGGCAGTCAAATCCATAAGTCACTCAAAAATAGAGCAGCATGATGGCAATCAATTCTGTTTAAAATCGTTTCTTCACGTGCTTTATATTTTTTCTTAAAGCTGTATTCTCACCTAAATCGGTCAAAAATGTCTTGTAGGTATTGCTCCATAGACGCATAATATTTTTACTTTGATACCCCGTACTTAAAATATAGTTGTATAGAGCAGACCCCAGAAGTAAACAATGTTAACCAAAAAACCAGGTAGGTGGACGATAATAACCTATATAATTCAAATATGAAATGGAGGATAGAAGTTGATATTGTTGTGATCTGATAATTTGAATACTGAGTGCGCTGGAACAGAACATCCTCTAAATGGGTCAGATTTTCAGAAAATGTACACTTCAATTTCGCCAATCTTCTCAAATAACTCAAATTTCAGACAAAAATAAAGTTCAAAATACAGTTCAACCTAACCAAACAGTTTGCTAGAATCAATGCAATGCCGAATATACTCGAATTTACCTTGTATTGACCAAATTGCAGCCTAATTTTGCAGAATTTACTAAATGTGTACAGCTGCCAATTGTACATTTTCTGAAAATCTGACCCAAATGGTGACCACCTAGGTATGCAACCAAGTGCATTGGACCTAGATGGCGTCCCTTGCAAGTTCACTCACGGAATTGTAAATAGTGATATTATACATGGCGTCAATTATGTTGCCGAGGCCCCCTATAATCTATAGAGAGCTCGGCCATGTAAAATAGATAAATTCCTATCTTATCATTCGATGGGTGCATGCATCATTTGCAGTGTTTGTTGCCAGACAGAATTCGGTTTCAACGGTCCTGTTAGTTTGTGTCGATCTCCGGGAAGAGCATGTCGAATTTCATTAGCAGCTGGTATTCTCTGCACATTTTTGTGACCAACTGCCTCCGCTTATCTATTTATGCTACTGCAGAGATAATTCTATTGCTATAATTTTTGAATTCGCCCAGCTGCCTCCCCCGGATCAGAACTGGCATTCGGCAGCTGGTAAATGTAACTAACCTAACCAGAAGGACCAGAGAGAGAATCTCCCCTGAGCCATAATGGCAACGATGAAGCAGGATTTCCTGAAGCGTTCCTGGACACAAAAAGCTGCAGAGATTCCAGAATACATAATCAGCCATGAGCCGAGGCTGTGCTAAAACTCGTTTAGCTTTCCTTAGTTCGCTGACAGTCATGTTGCAAATGGCTTCTGGCCTAACATATCGGTTCAGTGAATACCATTGCCTCTGGGGTATTCGCATGGTATTTAGGGTAATAATTTAATTACTACCCACTAAAATATCAAGGCGCTGCTGGAACACAATGTGAAGTCACCATAAAATTGCCAGACTAGCCTTTCAGGCTTGCCGAATAAATACTAAGCGTTAATTTCCCTTGGTGGTGAACTGGGATCTCTGCAGGCTTGATATAAATGTTTCATGTTTACATGTTAGATTAAAAACACAGTAGAGAAAGGAAGGATAGTTTCTTTAAGGAATGGTGAACAGTACAATATACTGCTACTTTATCATTGTCTGTATGCGTGTTGCAAGTGTCTGAATAATTCAGAGTTGGAGATAAAGAAAACCTAGCCCACCTTTCGAGGTTCGGACAGGAAATTGCCTCTTTAAATTTTGTGGGGGATTAAGTGTGCTGAAAGAAATGCCGACATGCAATCAGGCAGTAGTCAGTTGGCACGAATAGTACCAGCTAAACATGTTCATAAATGTCCCATTCGGCCTTGGTAAAATAAGTTACATGTTAAGTCTGTTGTAAATTTAGAAAGGCCTCCTTGTTTAGGAAGTAATTTTATGGAAAACAATGGTAAAGAAAGGGGCATGCTTAAACACACCTATGAAAGATGTATCCAAAGCAAACCACTTCGCGCTAAATCTACCAAAATCTGTTTTCTCCGTTATTTCTTTGATAGATCTATAGGGCCCTGTAGAATGGAAAACATGAAATGTTAACAATTTCCTGTGTCTTTCATGAATTTATGTTTTGGGGGGGAACTATCATTCTTTTGTATTTTGGAATTCTACAGTGGCAATTTATTCTACAGTGGCAATTTGTAGTAAAGAGGATAAATAGTACAATTTGTTAGCCCTTTAATTCTTATCTAGGCAGTGCTAGCCTAACATTTTCGAGAATTCCTTAAGTTTAAGATGGGAGTCATAGTGACAATAGTAGGACTTTGGTGTACACCCATAATTTGAAAGATGATTCGGCCAAAACCTTTTAATATTATATCTAGATGACTTTCAATTCCATTGAGAATTATTAGATCACACAATAGATAGTTTTACTTTTTGGCGACATATCTTTAAATTAAACTCACATTAAAAAATCAACCTATTGTGTCTTTTTAAAAAAACTACTTTACCATTCCCTCAAATGGCATCCTTGAATTACAGGTAAATCAAAGATGGTATCTACCATGAAAGGCATACCTTGTTACAATCCCCGCCATAAGACTAATTTCATGGTTCTTTAATGGCGATTGGAGTGAAGTCATTACCTTCACAAAAGGAGAAAATAATAATGAGCTTTTGGTCTTTGGTCGAGGGATTCTTTTATCGTTCGGTACATAGAGCTGACTGGGCTACATCCCCAAAGCAAATCACTGCCAGCCGCTGATAAGAGTGCCCTCATGTCTTTGGTATTTGTTTGTCTTAGAGAAAGACAGCACTTGATGAGATGCAAAGCGGGCTGTACAACATGTATGACAGGGGGATGATCTATTGTGAGTGCCATAGGCATTTCCATCCCGTATTCTGGTAACAAAATATATAGTTTCCAACCTGGATCATCTACGATATTAATCCCAGTGGTAGCTAGATATCATATTTCTGCCTACGAGGCTTTTATCTCCTTCATATCTCCACCATGCTTCGGAAGATTCTTAACTAACGATGCATTTCACTCAACATAGAGGATGAGGCTCATCTCTTACTTACTTAAGTTACTATTTCCAGGGAAACGCGAATAGCTTTTTACCCTTTCTCTTTAACAATGTTCTAGTCTCAGAAGGACAAAAACACACGCCCGAAGGGAGCATATATAATCTTATCAGTGAAATGCGAAAGGAGAATATATATATCGCATAAATACACAGGGGAAAATAAAAGAACATCCAAGGAAACTGTTAGGATTTAATACCTTTTTCACGATGAACTGGGTAGGCATGATTGCGATCATCTCGCTATAGCCCATTATTATTTCTGTGCTATAGGTTTACAGCAAGAAATACTTGATACAAGAAACCCTTCCACTACGAAATAAAACAGGCAAGGGATATCAGAAACCGAGATGTCGATGCCATAAATCCGAATTATTGAGATCCATATATTACAATTAATACCTCCGGCAATGAATTTCTAATCTGATGTACGAGGTATCCCCCACTACAAGGCGATACGTTTTATTCCATCCCGCGAGTGGATGTCATAGATTGCACTCACCCGATGATGATCGTCTTGGTCCCACACCATGGAGATATTAGGGTGGAGTACACCCACCCTCGGGTTTCCAGTCGGGTCCAGATATCCTACCATCACGCGGATGCAAGGGAAACTTGTGTTCAATCCCGGCAGATCAGCCAATCTAAGTGAATGGATAGAAAGAAGGCAGATTGAGTGGGCCATCATTATCTGTAGTGCCTGTAGTACCGGCCCCACAGAGATGCTAGGTGATATTAGGAAGCTGAAGAGGTAGCGCGATATTAGTCCCTCCGAGGAATATTCCCCACAGAATACTGGTGAAAACTGCTTTCTGGTAAAAAAAAACTGATTTGGAACTGGGTGTAACTTCAGCTTTTGACAAGACAATGAATCTTTAAATTGTTATAACAAAGCGCTAAAACTAGTGGCCTGAATAAACATAGCAGACATGGATATTACACTATCATTTTCTTACATCTATTTATATCTTAAAAAATCACTAAGTATGTGTGCCATATTTGAGATGCATTCTCATATTGAAAACCAGTGCAAACTATTGACAATGTAATGTATAAGAGAAGGAGATTTATCCCCAATGATATAAGAGTATACTATAATTGGGAATCATGAGTATCATTTTGGGGTCCACAAAGAATCCGGAACTACTATGTTATTTCTATTAACACCATACCAACGATAGAAATATGCAGTGTCGTTTATTCAGCAATAAAACAGAGATTTTCAGTTTGGCGCAAACTTGCCTTGAGAGATCAAAAACTAGATTATATAATGTTTTCAATTCTGCTTAACACAAACTTGCCTTTCAGACGTGAGTTGTGAGAGAAAGTATTCAGTGTTTGTTTCCACAAATCATTGGCACAAAAAGACATAGTGAACCATAATCATCGCGAGCACAACTGAATCATCCTTATGCAATAAAACATCAAGTTGAAAATGATGATTGCAACCAGGAAAAAAATGTATTATCAATTAGCAAACCATTCAGCAACAACTAAACTTTTCAACTAAATTGCTTTTGAAGATTTATGCAGAGCGATTGTCCCTGGACTGTGTAGTCTTCTTTAGGTGAATCTAATTAAATTACTGATTGGTTTCACCTTCACAGATGGAAGAACAGGCAGGCGGGTTTAGAAACAAAACACATTATAACTGTTGTGATAAATGGCTAGGTCTTTTGAGACTGGTTCGAAGCTATGGGTAGGAAAAGTTCTCAAACTATCTCCCATTTGACTTCGGCACTGCAGCTGTAGATGTGATTATCTAACAGAAGTGATGAAGTGGGTGTCTGCTGTAGAGCGGAGCATTGGGTGTATAAAATTATGGAATACTCCCCCTATCCAATCCTCTTGGGAAATGAAAGAAGGCAACCAAGCAGAACCCTGTGACAGGTACAGATCTGTTACTGGGTGCTAAAGCCTGCAGGACCCTTATACAAACACAAGCAAAAGCACTGGTCTAGAAATGTAAGTGAGGAAAAAGCAGCAAGGCATAGTATAAAGTAGGACACGACCGCATTACCTTAGCAGCACTTCGAAAGCACTTTTGAATATACACCAATAAATATTTCCATACCTCTCGCATTTGTGATATCGAAAATGAATGATCTCATGTTATGAATATCATATTTGCTCACAACATACAAGGTTAAGTGAATAGGAAGACTTACGCACATTTATATAACATGACGATCGAGTGCATGGGGATTGGGTTATGACATAAATGTTTTATCCATGCATTACATACGTCACCTGGAAATTATTTTCTGTGGACAGTAGCTTGGCAGATTATTATCAACAGAATCCTTAATAAAATGGGACCCCCAATGGAAATGCCTGCAGACATGTTTGACACGGGAATATTGTTTTCTCCATTATTAAAGGGATGTAGACAACCTGCCAAATGTAATATCAGCACAATTGTGTCCTCATCGCGTGATATTTGTTAGTTTAACGGCGACTTTTATCTCTGTAATTAAATACACCCTGGGGAGTCTTGGAAACTGTGTTTTAAGGCCGGAATTTGACTGGGAAGAGCAGGAAAAGCGGCATGCTCCGGGAAGAGGTCCATTGCCTTAGTCTTGGTACAAGTAAACGGTCAGAATGGATGCGCTAGTAAATTATGCCCGATGTGACATTTATATTAGGTCTTCCTAGGCTCGTATCGAGGCGGTCGTTAGCTAAGCAGCCAGACGCGATCCGGTAAATCCTTGCATGAACATTTCTATGGTAACTTAACATCTATGTGTTAGGCCATATTAGGCCTAGATGGTTCCGAAGACCACACATCGCTTGGTATCTAAGGCATCTGCTTATTTTTATGGGGGGAGATATGAATTGGCCACAATGCCCACATAGTGAGCGCTAAATACCCTTGTTATAATGATGAATGTGAATATTAACGGAGAAGGTCGTAACCGCCTGGGATAAACCTCTTTTTTCATCACAGCCAAAGGGGTAATTATTGTCGTTATGAACGATGGGTCACTTGGGGATTGAGCCTTCGGTTAACAAGTACTCAGCATCTTTCTAAGAGTAATCATTGACCTCATGTATTCAGGACAATCAGGTCAACACAGAAGCTCAAATATAGGTTCATTGTTATAGACATTATCTCTGGTCAGAAATACCTACCCCGAATCCAGGCGTGAAGGTTTCGTTGTGGTTGGGCACTCCACCCAGCTAGCATTATTGACACTCTGTACAGAACAGTGGGTCCACCGATACGCAGCTTGGTTCCTTTGCCATTGTGCCACGGTGAAAGCGCTTGCTAGCACGGCCACCAGCAAGCATGCTGCGCCCAGAAAAGCCACACAGCAATCGCCCCAACTGCCCGATTCCTTGCTAAAACAAGCCATCCTTAGTGTTTCCTATGCCCTTACATCCTTGCCGGTAAGAAAGATCTCTCTGTTCACAAACTGGTGCGAGGGACATTCAAGAAGGGTGACCTTCTTCTTCTACCTCCATCCCCTCCCATGTCTGCTGCAGCCACTGGCAGCTTTGTTGTGGATAGCAGTTCTACAAGCGACCGACAGGTGCCAGTAGAGTAGTATAAGCCTGGAGCAACCCTCTCACTCAACTACTGCAGGCATTTAGTACAGCAGCGGCTGTTCTGGTTTGAGCCCGCATGCATGTATACATGTATGTGTCCACACATTGTTGAGACCTTTTATATTCTAGCGCAGATTTATTGGCTCCCAATCTCGTCAGATTGCGGCCAGACCACAAGCAAAGTATACTATGCATATTTAGCCAGAGTTATGTGCAGACCCTAGACGTTCACTACTATAATCTAGGACTAGATAGCTCTGATCAATAAATTTGCATCATCAATATTATCTTGGTGTCCAAGGAATTGACCAGACTCGTGGATAGATTTTCTGACGCAATTCTATTTTATTGCTTCAGACATGTAAGTGCTTAGCTAATGGACCCCTCTAACATAATTTGTGAAAGCCAACCCTGTAGTGATGAAGCACTATAATGAGTCCCTCTAAATATATGAATTAACTCTGGCTTTAAAGTATCGCACTGCTATATAACTTATTATTTGCTGTTCTATATCACCTCGTGGTTATGGAGGTAAAAAAGATGTATACACACTTTGGTAATAACACTTAACCTGTATAGTGGTGTCACTTATTGTTTTTGATAAATGAAGGACCCCAACAATAATAATATCATTTTCCGTTCCTTGCTGTTATAGCTGCCACTCATATTCTAAGGAGAAAGTGTTTCCTAGTATAAACGAATACAAAGTTCAATAAAAAGTTCCTATAGGCCTAAATTTCCCATATAAACGTCTAAAAAGTTCTCATATATCCCCTAAAAATCCCTTAGGTCTGTGAATGTAATCGGATAAAAAGTCTCCTAAAAGTGTCATTGTAGGCAAGTAGACATCCTAACGGGAAAATGCCATGACTGTTAAATGCCCGGCGGGTCGATGTCCGGCGGGGGATGTCCAACGCCATAATACCCATCGCATAATTTATGACACAATCCTTGCTCTGACAAAGACTAGCTAAATACAGGTTCCCTAATGAGTTGGTTGAAGGGGCGTGAAAAATTGCACGTGCTGCATTGGATATGAATATTCTAAACAGTTGAAACGAACGAATTGAAACATTTTATCTTTAGCTTCAACTCATTTTTCTGTGACACATCATACATGTATACATGCTTTAATAATCTGAAAGGACAATTTTGTAGGTCTTGTAGTTGAATCTCAACGATAGTCCCGACACCTGTTTCCTCTTTTTTGCCCAGCGTTTAATACGTACGTACCTTAAAATTTGCGTATTCCATAATTATGGTATAATTATGTCACCGTAATATCTAAGGCAGTATATACATGTACACATGAATATATAATAATATTTGATAGATTGAACCAAAATTTTCTTAGTTACAACAGTATATAATGGATATTGCCTTTCTGTCTTGTAGATCAGTATGATCCAGAACACGTATACCTAATACAAATGTTCTCTTCTCTGAATTATTGTCATGTTTTATATTAATGGCGCGAACCGGTAGAGCAAGCATTCAAACAGATGGAATGCCGCAATGCATCAGCGAACCATTCTGACAATATATGGTGTCTGGCGCAGGTGACTGGGCGCAGAAAAATATGCGCATGTTGCAGCCTACAGCACTGCTTTAAAGCTTTCCATCATGACTTCATGATCCAGAATACAGCCACAGTTATTGTAGCCATGTGAACTCAAGTATATATATATGTTTGTACGCGTAGATTATGTTTACATGCAACTGCGAAAGTCAAGTCTAGCTGGGAATACAAGGTTGAATTCTGTCTGCTTTCCTGGTATAGAAGCCCGGTATAGAAGGCATTCATGAATGCCTTCTATACCGGGCTTATGCATATAACGCCTTGCTCCTCCTATTGTTTGTTTGATCCAATTGCAGGAAGTTAATCATATGAATCTGTATAACAGTTCATGTAAATGAGAACTCTTCATAATAGTTTTCATTTTCTATCGTTCTACTGCTTCAATGAATATCATATGAATCCGTACACTTCATGTAAAGGAGACTTCTTGATATTAGTTTTCTCCTTATATCTTTCTACTACTGCAATGAATATATGAACCTGATATCAAACAACATCAAGCAGAACTCTTGATATTATAGCTTTTTCTCCAGTTCACTTATACTCTGACAAAATAGGCATACAAGACTTTTTGGACCCTATTGCTATTGTTTGATTAAATTGTAGAAGATTAAATTGCACTGAAATTGATGAATTGAGTTGTACGTTAATGTCTTAATAAATAAAACATTTCTTTCTTACATAATATAATATAAGGCCGCATTATACACATGAGATTTATGTAAGCATTATACAGTCTGGCCCAACAAGACTATGAAATATTGCTAACACGTACATAGCAATGCTGTGTCATTTTCCAGACCTGCAAAGCCTTCCCACTTTAGCCAACATTCAAATTCCCTCCTATGCACAGGTTTTCAGTTCAGACCCACACAATTTCCTGCTTCACTACCCATCAGACCATGATAAGGATATTTATCTTTGATAACCTGGAATAAACAGAAGCCAACTACTTTAGACTGTAAAGCAGGAAATTCAATATCCATTAGCCTTCACCGAAAGATCCCCATTTAAATGACAACAGTATTTCTTAGTGCTACATAAAAACGGATCAGACCTGGATGTTGCAAATTTCGATGTGGCTTCATTCTGCCTATCAGAAGTCCCAAACCAACGACACCACAAAAAGTAACTGAAAGTGAGTAAAATTGGATAAAGAGGATTTTGTGTTCTACAGATGGCAATAGCATAATAGAAATCAATAATTTCTTCTCGGAATTTAAAGATAATTAAAAGCTAATCATTTTGAGGTGGATATTAGTTCCGAAGAAACTATTTGCAAAAATGGGTGTAATTAAAGAAAATGGTAGTAATATATTTTGCTCTTTTACTCTTTTATTTTCAGTTCTCCTTAGTTTGAGATTCTGTAATTCCTGGTTTAAATACATGGGGTACTAGCACCAGACACCATATCCACACACAACATGTTAGATGTTTCCCCCTGGAACGGGGTTCCGAATATATTAACAGAGGACACTGGTGTTTGGGGCAAGAATTAATCCTGCGGAGATCGCGGATAAGGGACCTGTTTATGGCTTTCATTTCCCCTTGCTCATTACTTGCAAACCAAGCAAGAGTAACTGTTATTGATTTGCTTTAGATACATCTTTCGTGCGGGGGGTTATTCTCAGAAATATGCAATATAGTTTTTAGAACTATGCTTGTACTGCTGCCGTTATGAAATTAGTCAACACAATAAACCCATATCCCCTGTGTTACATACATGTGATTGATGTTTTTCAGGATTCGATTTGAGAATGGGCAGGAAAGGCGTATTCATAATTTGATCGATGATGCCAATTCTTCATCTTATTCGGTTCATATTTTTCCCATTATCTTGATGGATTTCCTTTTAAAGATGAAGGGTATCTGCAAATAATGAATGCAGAGGGAACGTTGTTAGAAAAGGGTAAACAAAATTAGCGATTATATATGAATCGCAGAACTCTGTATATGCATGCTTATTCCACCGGGCAGTCAATATTGTAAAAGTGCATTGAGGGATTGCTCACTTTATGACCACAGCTCTCGCAGCAATGACTCCTTCAAATCAATCGATTTGGAATGAAGCTCTTTTATGAGTCATTTGAAGAGACCCATTGCGATACCATCCCATCCTTCTACAGTATCAGCCATTAGAGGGTTGTTAGTTCTTACCAGTTATTGATTAAATGGAACCCATATCTAAAATCCTATCATCGGCCATAATACTGTATGTCATGGATCAACACTTTAATTAATTTAAAGATATATGGCATTATTAAATTATACCAAATTATACCCGTTTGGCATGCCACTGAGAGGCTCCTCCCTGCCTCCCTCTCTCTCTCTCTCTCTCTCGATTTTCTCTTTTTTCTGTACTGTGCATATATGTGCGTGTGTGTTTTAGTTGCATATATTCCATTATCACGGTTCATACTTGAAATTGAACCATGAATTATAATATTTATTTCCTCATCAAGAAGTATAGCCTTTTTAATAAGAAGGACGTCAATATATGGAATAGAAATTCCATGAGCATAGTTATTGCAGGTATTTATCCCCCTGCTATATACATGGAATATCTATTTAAAACAAAAAAAAATTAAAACATATTTCACAGCAATAATTTAAACACTCTTTTCCCATTCTAGTTGCGTAACGGTACATATATTTTTCTCTTAAAAGCTTCTGAACAAGGCTCATTCATCTATGTCACATAGGCATTCCCAAGTCAGGTCCTGTTTTCCTCAAAGGCCTTCGAGGTTGCAGGGAAGAAATTCAATGTGCTGGCCCTCATCTATCAGGTACCTCTGTGCGTTATGAGTTAACCTTTACGATAAGGGGCAGGTGGTACCCTGGGGTTTGTGACTTGTACATGAACAAAATATTAGCCTGCTGTGTCCGAGGTGACAAGCATAAATACTTCAATACTTCAATTTATATTCGAGCCTGCACAGACGTTGGTGAGATCAATATTCATAACAAGCAGTAATTTAAGTTGTATAATAATTATCAAATGGCGACTGTTTAACGGTTCTCCAGTGTATTTTTAATTGCATTGTCTCTTAATATAAGTATGTACAGGTTATTTATTAACTGAATGATTAACTGATTATGCGAAATGAAAATAACAGTAGAATTAGATAAGCAATATGAACAGGAATCAACAGAAATTGGTGATATCATAATGAGAATAATAAATTCAGATACAAAACCGATGGCTTTCTTTGTGTCTACTCAATATATGCTTGACAAATACCGAATTTGGAAAACAAATCGATTGGCCTTCCCTATCTTGCCGGGACTATATGATATATGCGTGTTATATGAATTTTTATGGAGGTTCCCCGACCATTAGATTAGGATATTTCGGATATTGTGGTGTCATCTTTTGCCAATGGATTGCATGCGATTGAACCATGAAATGAACCCAATGGGACATTACTCTCATTCACCATCGCATATCGTGTTTTATGTCTCATAGTTCGTAAACAATTATATTCAACTTGCACATGAGACAAGCTCATAGAATAAAAATGCAATGTATTCCAAATATATAGTTTATTCATACCAAAAGTATATGTACATCTTTACATATATGACATAATGGACGATGGCGTTCTAGTTTTAAGTTTTGCTCAGAGATGAATTCATACATACTATTTTAGATGTTTAATTAACTTAGGACATTGTCAGTTACAAACAGGATTAATGTGGTAGCAAATGTATCTAATTAAATAAGATAAGTGAGATACGTACATAATTAATTAAATATCCATTCACATTTTTAATTATATTTTCATAACACTTAATAATCATTGTTTATAACACAATGAGTAGTTACATTAATCCGTTTGTACATGATGCATATAATATATTGATTGTGTACGTCCTGTTTCTTATATTTCTGTTGGAATGACTAAACATAATTATCTTATCCGGCAGCCGGTTGCATCAACCTTAAAAAAGATTGCAAATAAGACCCTGAATACAACTGGAAGTCTGTCACTGATTATTATTTAGAAAACACAGACAGTCCTCAGTACCCAACTGGAACTATTTTCTCGATTTCCCGAACGAATTGAAGATTTTATATTAGTGTAAGTCTCTCTTGGAAAGTGTCTTTTCTAGAGGATTCGCTAAACAACAGCCCCTATTAAATACAATCCAAAGCCGCCAGCGGCATTCCTGTCCAGCCTATTTCCTATTTAACGTCTCTCAATCCTAGTTAAAACTGTACATATATTTTTAATAACCTAGACATCACGAAAACATGTCACTGTACTTAGTGGATGGCAATAAAATTGCTTACGCGGCAATATAAAGTATGAAATCGGGACAATCAACGTCTATCAAATAAAGTCCATCACATAGACCTTTCTTCCATGAGTTTAATAAACTCATTTGATAATAAATATTCACAACAGATAACCTGTGTTTTATACCTAACAAGTTCGCTTAGGAGAGAACATTGGCAACAACTATTCACACCACTATCATCAGCATTAACCTCTCTTCCTAACATTTAAATCATATACTCAGACATGATTATAATTGTCAAACAGATGACTAAAAGACCCTGCTTATTCCTCAGCGTCTTACATTATCTTGATAATTTAAAAACAATCAATATTAACTGTTGGGTACAAGTAAGTATGTCAATTAAATTGGTGAGTAACAAGCTATAATTAAGAAACGACCCAATTGTAATGCAGAATTACACAGCAACATTTAGCATTTGAAATGATTTTAAAAATAATGTCTGCATTTATGTATACACATGTATACATGATAAGGCGATCACAGATTTTGGTAATGGTGGTGTTGTTGCTAGTATTCCGTATTCCTATTAATCACTTCGGCATAGCCGTTGGATGGAAGGTTATGGGGAATGGGGCGAACCTCCATCTCATGTCTTTTCCGCATGGTGGTGGTACTGTTGTGGCCATCAAGAATCTCCCCCAAGCGGTCATGCATTTCATAAAAATCTGGCCTTACGTTAGGATCAGCATGCCAGCACCTTATCATTAATTCATACCTGTAAAGCAGATAAAGTTACAGGTTCTCAATAAACATGCATGAATTTTTAAGGATGGTGTAGTATGGATATTTATTTCATGACAGTATGACTGATTCAACCTCGCTTATAGCCCCATTCACTTTTAATGAAAGAATCACTTTTAATTTTAAACACTGCAGATAATAAAAGAAATGGATTGGTAATTTTAAGGTAGATTTGCTGCATGAATAACTGTGCCCCGCCCCTTTTTTGTTTATTTCAATATGAACATTTAACTTACAATTCATTAGGCGCGAAATCTGGTTTATCCATGCGGTTCCCATGAGCCAGATAAAGCTTCATATCAAACGGATCAACATCCGGGTACGGTGTACAACCTCGAGTCATCAACTCCCATAACAATACACCAAATGACCACTGAAACGAAGATAGAATAAATCATTACATAATACTGATTTTTTGGTGTAATTTTCATAGCACAGTGTGTTATAAATAGAGAGAATAAAACGAGGTGCTAGTAACTATATAATATTGATTGCACGAGATTCCGGAGGAATCTAGTCCAAATATTCAATTATAGTAATACCGAGTTCCATACACTATTTATTACATGGCAAAGAAGAATATTGAAATATAAACCTTTGGATCTGAATCACCATAAAGTATCTAAACGTGAGAATGAAAGCAAATTCGAATTTGTATTGTATGTGTACAATGAAACAAATTTTATTGCACCACTTTTGTTGCACCCCATCAGAGGGTATAGGCATATAGGCATTATTAGAAACATATAATACAATTATTTAACAGAGGATTTATTCATTTATAATCGAATGGGTCAATGTTATCTTGCATGCATGTCAGTCAACCTTTTTGAATTATGTATTGAATGCCCTATTACTGTTCTTTTTGATATTTCAGTTTAAAGAAATGTATTATGAAAAATACACTTACAACATCACTCTTTATGGTATATAATCCTTTATCTAAACTTTCATAGCTCATCCATTTCACAGGAAGTGGTCGAACTGCATCACTCTCCTTGTAATAATCACTCTGGTATATTTCTCGTGATAGGCCAAAGTCTGCTATCTTGACTTCCAAATTCCTGTCCACCCTGTATAAATATTAATAATATCAAATCAGTACAAATCCCTGGTGTATAATCTATATAATTTATCTTATAGAAACCTATGCAAAACGGCTGATTAACACCGTTTCTTTACAATATATTTGTAAAGATCTTAGAGGATGTTGAATTTGATTTGGAACAACGGCAGGTTTTTATATGCTTACATGCAATTCCTGGCTGCTAAATCTCGATGGACGAATTTCTGTTTCGATAGGTAACACATCCCTTCAGCAACTTGCTGACCGAATTTTATTAACTCACCCACTGTCAGAAGCTGGAATAAAAAGCACAAAAGCTTTTCTGTTACAACGCAACCATCTTTTGTGCCGATTTGCACAGAGCCAAGTATTCAAAGGAAATCAATCATGAATGTCATTGTGACAGATGATTCGATGCTGGGATTGTGGCTGCTACAAAAATATTGAATTACTTTCTTTGTAATATAAAGTAATTGATGTGATCATTCACATCTTCCTATAGAACAAACGTTATTCATTCAATACACGCTCCCACGCATTCTCTGGCCCGCCGAGACAAAGACAATGTATGAATCAGATTAACTACAATATCTACTGCACTTACATTGTCTTCATTCGAAATGAACGATTTAAGATCGCCATTTTCCATATAGGGAAGTATGACATAAGCCTTATTGTTCTCTATAACGACTCCCAGTAGATTAAGAATGTGCTCGTGTTCCAGGTCCTTCATTATGGTCGCTTCATCCAGGAAATAAGCCACGTCCCTGGGCGTCACGTGATACTCTGTAAGTACATGCAAGAATGAGAAATGTATGAGCAGAAAGCCAAAGGCAGAAGCCAGAGAACTCTATAGGCTCCATATTATCGGCCCTCGGGGAATAATACACATCTATGATATATATAACATATATAATACTGACTATAAATATGTACCTGCAGTCATTCAATCGAATAAGGGAACCACTTCAAATTCATGAGATGGGGTACCAAATTTAGAGCATTGACATATAGGTATAGAAAATCTATAGATATTTATAGGAAGATACATGGCATGCGATGCTCCTGTGATGATAAAACATCTATGTGCCAACCATGTCCATGTGCCAACCATGCCCCATGAACACCTCTTAATCCAAGTGTACGCCAACACCCCACTAACCTAGCATGTACTTGCTCCACTAGGATAATCCCCATCATTGAAATATAACAGAGAAGCCCCTCATCGATACATCCCAACACCTATACCAACTAATCAATACCTCTGAGGGTTTTGATGGCCACCGGCATCTGCTCCTCGTTCATGGAGAGTTTGCCCACATAGACGCGCCCGAAATGACCCTGGCCGATGAGCTTGCCGAGCTCCATCCGCTTGTAATCAATGAGACAACCCTGAACTTTTTCCTGGAGATCCTCGGGTAATAACATGAGCAACTCCATCGTGGGGTTCATGTAGGAAGTCTGCGAGCCTGGTGAGAGAAATATGAACAGCGATTGTAATCTTGATGTAGCTCTCACATATAGGTAATTTCACACTGGGTTGTGGGGAGCACAGTTGCCAATATCTAGACAATAATGTTATCAGAATGGGTTCTCCATACAATCTTATAAAAAAATACTTTAGAATCTTCATATTTATATAATAATACGTTTTTGTAATACATCAGATTGACCACACACCCCGTCTTGATTTGTAATTAACTCATATAACATTCATCTAAGAAAGCTGATAGGATTGACAGCAATCCATCATCTGTATGATTTGACGTTACTGATAAAAGGAGATTGGGGCTTGCCAGTTCACGGTCTTCTCTCTCTATAAAAATTGTGACCTTCTATGCCTAAAGGGTTCCATATTGACAGGGGAATAATTTTCCTGCTCAGTGCTTCTCCAAAGATACCTCCATACATCTATATACCTTTTAGATGAAGGATGGGGAAGTGTCTTTAGAGACCATACATTTAATCATTCATCCCTTGAATTGCCTCACTACAACAACTGAATATATGCTATATATACCTGTATTTACAATTCTATTGAACTGCTTAATGACACATGGATATAATTTATATAAATACGTAAATATGAGCGGGTTTCTTACCATTATAAGCAGATATGTAGGCATTGTTCAATCCCTTGCCGGAAAGCTCAAGGTTAGGGTGTTTTTCTTTGTCTGCATCTTTCCCTTTGCGTCTGCATCGACAGCAGCAGATGCAAAGAAGAATCAGGAGAAGAAGGAACGCTGCAATGCCACCAATAATTCCATAACGGAACGCCAGATTATCCCAGAAGGTATGCTCGTAATCCATCCACCCCACGTGCACCCGAATATTTCCAACTGACAGCTGAAAAGGATTAAACAATTATAACTCACGCTGACTGCACTATTCCGTAATGCGATTTTCTCCGAATTCAGAATTAACTCTAAAAAAATTAATAGCTCATAAAGAAAACGAGAAATGACTTTCCTTCAGCAAGTATTTGTGAATTGGATAAAAAGCAGGCAGTGACAGACCCAGGATGGATTTGTAAGCAACGGCTTGGTTTATTTATGTCATTATAATCTCCCATTTTATTAGCAATCAGACCGTGGTGACATATATAAACAAATTCTGTATCATAAATAATATAAATGGGATTGCATACGAAACAAATGTTATACTCCCATGTAGTCTGTAGAAATAGTCTTATAATTCTACTATACCATACTTTACCGACTTGAAGCATGTTCAACCCCCAACAGTCTCTTTGTCAGGCTCAATGCTACCCTTCAATATATTACAAGGATCCAGCCCTGACAAGATAATCCATCCATCTACACCAGGAAAGGCGGATCGGGAAGGAACTAAGAAGCCTATATAATCCCACCAGGCCATGAAAAATGACCATCGCTATTAAATCAATGGGGAAGCTTTAACTATAGTGTCAAAGCTATTTATGGTCTTAAATCTATTGTATATGGTATAGTAGTTAACTAATTAGGGGGACATTCTATCAAATGCAGAGCTATGCAGGACCTCAGCTGTTTACTTTAAGACTGCATGCAACTAAGACAACGGTAAGCTTTCCCTGGGACATGGTTAAAGAATATTGGTAGCTCCATCTGACCAGAAGCAATCCAGAAGACTAGCATCGATAGTCTGAGAGGTTTCTAAAAGGTGCAAATTTCATTCGTACCACGACAGAGGGTTCATTCCTGCCGGGTGGGTCGCTGGGATCAATGTCGGGCTGCATGGCAGGGGGTGTACAGGAGATGAGGTTGGTAGCCAGTTGTAATTCCTTACAGAGTGCACTGCCTATCTTTATTGTGTAATCTGAAGCGGTGGCTGCATAATTCAGGCGGATTCCCTGGAGGTATTAAAGAAAGTCAAAGCTACATTCAAACATGAGTCTGAATAAAGAGATTCTAATAGCATCCAGTCCATTCAATTTGACAGGTGAAAAATGAGAAAACAAATTACATTTCTCTCTTGCACAATCAATGTGATGCGACACTGATTGTTAATAAGTCGGTTGAAAGCATTTTCAGGTTCTGTTAGTTTCAGTATCACATGTTTTGGATTTCCTTCGTTCAATCAACCAATTCAATTACAAAAAGAAAGAGTGGAGCAATTATATAGACAGTTCATCGGGCATTTCATCAATTATTTGTCAGATCTTGGGAAAAAAAGATTCCCAATGGTATAATATCTTACCTTTATGTGTAAGTGTTTATGTTCGTACGGCCAGTAAGGCCTGAATAGACGCACGTAATCTTTATCGTCTTTTTCCATGAACCGTTCGATCTCTGGGTTAAGGAACACTTTGAGGACGGCAAATTGGGGCATGGTGTCATTCAGATTGCGATAGATGGTCAATCCATCTAAAATGAAACCAAGATAGAACTGCAGTTCTTCCCGATTGATAGGCTGGGCGTCTTCAGCTGACCTCTTAGATCTGTGGTCGGTGAGTCCTGTTCCAGTGGCACTTTTTTCGGCAATTGATTCGGGGTCATATACATTCTGTTCAGCACTTCGACGTTTTCTCGTGCCTTCTGCATCAAATTCTGTGGGTACCTCGAGAGTTGGTGTAGGACAATGCATCGCGTCGGTATCCTTTACGATACAAACCTAGGGAGGACAATTTGTTGTTATTATACATGTTCTTGCATGTTCACGAACATAGTCAACATGTAAAACGAGTCTTACAACACAGATCTCAATAGAGTAGGTAGATTTTCTGAAAATATTTATCATTGTAATATTGTAGTTTTTTCCTCTCTTGAAGAAGATGCAATCACCCTTAACTATGTATTACAATTTCGGCGTTTTATTTAATTTTTCATCATTAAATAATTAACAACGCGATTAGTTTCCTACGTTAGGTAATTTGATTTCTATCTCGATAGATGGTCTATTGTGATTATGAAATAAAATCACACAACCTGTTAAGCACTACAAATACATACAAGAGGCTATAAACCAAATGATGGTTGACAAGGTAAATACATAAGAAGTATGACAGAAAACACAAAACATTAACTAAAACATCATTGGTATTGTTGTATTTAAGTACTGGATTATCTCGGATCACTGTAAAACAGTCTGTACAGGTTCAAAAAAATGTTAAATCAGTTTTCCCGTTTCCGTTCAGATTCACAATTTCACTAATTCAAATTCGTGCAAACTAAGTCTATCTACCCTTGTGTAAGAACTAATAAGTGTCTAAAGTATTGATGACACCTTCATACATTATCAGCTACACTTCAGGAAAGGAAAAGACTAGTTGTAAGAGGATGCAACGCTCGCAAAAGTGGTTTGGAGAGTGTGTAACACTTGGAATAATCTTGCGGGAACCAATCAAGGTGCACTTTACCTGTTGCTAAGTACAGAAGAGTTAGACAAATGCATTAGATAAGCGTAAATAATCGATATGCAGCCATGAAATCAAGCAAATAGTTACCAGAAATTGAGTATTTAAAGCACTTTATGAATAGATTTTATACCCCAGATATATTCTTACAATGAAAGAACAAACACGCCTGCTATTTTTAATCTCTTGATATCAGAATGTATGGTGCAGTGTTCTGTGGTCAATTGACGATATAATCCCCCAGTAATGTAAAGGTGGTACCCTCCCTCGATTTTCCTAAAAAGCCATGCGTGATATACACAAAAAATAACGCCATATGCTTACAGCTGAAAACACAGTCGTTCCCTTATTTGTGTCAATCATTGTCACTTCCATTATTGGTCGGTAGACGGAGTTGAGGTTGGTACCAGATACCGTTAGGACCAGTCCTCCACTATAAAGAAAATTATGGCAATAGGTGAGTTGCTGTCCGTTCCCCAAATTAAACCACCGAAAAAGAGTCTTAATATTAGGTCAGTGGAGGGGGATTCGGAGCTCGACATTTTACATCAAGAACTGTATAACAACACTTGACACCACCTTTCGCCCTTTATTATCCTTTACTCAGACAGTGGTTGATCAAAAATCAGGAGTAATGTTACAGCACGTTAGAATTAATATAGTTTTGTACTGCCGATTATTCTTAATTAACAATGCATTGTTCATGCCATTTCATCAAAATCCAACAGATATCTCAAATTTATCCGCAATCTATTTATACTATCGATAGGTTTGGTGCATTTACTTAACTTACTCTATAAATGTTTGGATAGGAGCAATTGAAGAAATAACTGGGTCTTCCAAATAGGTGAAGCTATCAGGGGACATGGCTGTTATTCCATAAACGCTCAGCGCGAAGGTCAGTTCCTTGCCCAACGTCTCAACCTCAATCTGAGATTCACGCAGCGATCTTGTTAAGCAGACTATACTCGTGTGATTTCTGGAAAAGATTGAAAATAGGTTTTAAATATGAAATTCTTAGCTTCTCTCTTTTTTTAAAAAAAATCGGATGCGTTGGTATTCTGATAGTGTCTGTCGCATTATCATTGCATCAAAGTAGTTTGCAACCTCATTAAGCAGGTGAACATATTAGCATACGATTATTTACAAATATTGTACATCCTGCAACAGCTAAAACAAATCTGGAAGCGAGACACACTATTGTAAATGTTATATTTAAACAATTGGCGGTTGTATCTGTATTTACATACCCTTCTTCCGGGTCGACATCACACAATTGCGATCCAATTCTTATTTCTGTTTGATTTATGTTTCCTAAAAAGCCTCCTCGAATTTCCACCCTAGTTCCTCCGGATTCGGGTCCAAAATTAGGAACAATGCTCGTAATGTAAGGTTCCTGTAATGATACAAATTTTCATTTAAGAATGCATTCACACTTCCATCCACAAGGATATATCTCTAAGATCTTTCAATTCAAAATGTCATTCAAAAAGAGTTGTTATTTTATTGATTTTATCTATTATATTCACACACAAGGTGTGTGCGATATTCAAAACGCTATCCATCATATATACCCAATACACAATATTGCTGTTCTACATTTGCTTATCATACTCTATAAATATTCTGAGTGAGTGGATTTTATTGAACGATTCGGTTCGGTTGAAATCCCTGCAAGTGACGGTAGTGAATATGTTACTCCATAAACATGCGGGATCATTCACACCTGGGACTCATGTTGTTTTTAATTCCTCAGGTATATTCTGTCTGCATTCAGAAGCTACCTCTTGCATGAAAGGCTGATCTTGTGGCATACCTGACGTATTTATTGGAATTTTTGTTCCGATTTTGATTATTTTATACAGTGGCACACCAACAATAGTCTACTATGTTACCGGACATAAAAGATTCTTTGGAAGGGTAAAGTACCTAGTTGTATGCCTACCTAGCAAATACGCAGAATTGTTTTCACGCGTTGCCAGCTAAATAATCATCACCTAATCCATGCACTTATTGTACATATATTTCGTTGTATTTTATATATATTTTTGTATTCCATACATTTTACTCATACCTATTATCATCTACTTCTCTATTCTATGAATATGGCATTCGATCTTGATCAACATTAACTGCCCATTGCTTGGGTGTTCTCATTGAGTTACTACCGTATATACCAGCAGCCCTCCCTATTGGGAGGATGCAGTAAATTTTACAGTATAGCCCTGGGTAAACATGGGCTGGTGTGACAAAAGTAGTGGCAACCCTGGTAGCTCAGATGGTAGAGCACCAGATGGGTAATAGGGAGGTCGAGGTTTCAATTCCCACCTGGGGCAGCATATGTATAGGGTGACTACAATTGGTGCCGTGACCAGTCACTCACATGGGACTATAGTGGGCTTCCGGGCACTCTCAGTTAACATCAAAACATTTAAGACTTTCTACTTTTTCTTCCGTTCTCTTCCATTTATATTTAGGAGACCCGCTCAAATCCTTTCCTGAGACACCTTTACTTATTATTGCTCATTGACAGCCGTTTTCCCTGGGCCAATTTGAATTCAAATTCTTCTATAAGCATATAACAGCAGCAGAATGTAGGAATGTAAGTAAGAACGTTAGTCCTATATGTCATAATATGAGTAAATTTTGCAGGATTATGTTTGCTAAGAATGCAGCTTTTAACCTTTAATGGGGAAACTCTGAGTGACGTTGGATTGGTGTAGCTAAGGGTAATTGGACAAGGCAGCCCTGCATGGTAGCTCAAATGGTAGAGCGCCCGACATGTGATAGGGAGGTCACTAGTTCAATTCCCGCCTGGTGCAGGCTATAATATATTCTACCTAGGATTGCTAAATATTTTTGATATTATTATTACCTTCATTTCAAAGGTGTACACCTTGAAGAATTCTCAATAATGTTCCTGTAATAAGTGACTGGATTTTTAAAATTTAGTATGTGTATACAGCAATCATCAGACAATACAAGAAATATATTACAGTAAGGCAAGTACATTGTACATTGTCAGTTATAATACAGTTGAGGTCATTGAGATATGGGCTCACGGTAGTATATTCGGTGAAAAATATCCATGGTCTTCCGCCCACTGCTGTGTCTAATCAATAGGTCATGGAATAGGCTACATGTATAATACTTCTACTACAGACAGATATGGGGACGACTACTACAGATAGATTTGGGGTCGGGTGCAAAGTTTGTGCATCCTAACAGGGTGGTCATTGCCATGCATGTATATATATTGTTTGTATGGGGAGACTGGATGCAGGGAATGGGTATTGGTGGGTGGATCAGAAGATTAGGTAATTTATAAAGGCAATGCCGGATGATGCCCAAGTGGCTTCATACATTGTAGATGCTACTTTAGGAATAGACACGCTTACAATACCTACAAAAGCTCAGGGATGTCCCAGAATTTCCTCCCAATTAACACAGTTGGCTCACTTAAGAGGAGCGATCCCTTTCTTTGCAATAACAAGATTCTCCATATATAACGATAACGTTTACCATGAAGCCAACAAACCGCCGAATCTCCAAAAGCGCGGCATAATTGCTTTTATTAAACTAATAGTGATTATCAAACACATAACATATCATTTTTAAATGCATTTAATAATTATACTCACACATTTGAAATCGGTCACAGCGGGATCTCCTGCTCCCTCAATACAAAGGCATTTGCCGGTGGCTTGATCACACACATTTCCTGGTGTGGTGCCAGGTTTATAACACGAGCAGTATCTACAGCCATCCACCCTTGCTTTTTGGAGACCGTAAGCTCCCTCTTTGCATTGGTCACACCTTCGACCCTCAACATTGACCTTGCATTCACACTGGCCCGCATTAACATCACACATGTCATCTCCATACTTTGTGCCCCTCAGATCGCAATTACATGGTACGCAGCCTGTGATTAAGTCAGTGTTAAATCCGAAAGTCTTCTCTTTACATCCGTCACATTTCTTGCCAATGGTGTTGCTTTTACATGTACATTGGCCACCGTATTTTTCACAACTCTTCATGTTTTGGGGTTCGGTGCCATTTACGGAGCAGCTACATTGGTTGCCACAACCATTTAGTACCATGTCTGCCTCGTCTATAGCATAGTATCCGGCCGCACATTGGTCACACTTTCTTCCCACCACATTGTTCCTGCATTCACATTGTCCTGTAACTCGGTTGCAGGTAGTACTCTTTGCACCATATGGATCACATGAACAGTCTGTGCACCCATCAGGGTTGGTGCTGGCCAAGCTATAGTAACCTCGTTCGCACTCGTCACACATTCTACCTGTAAAGAAAATTTTAAAAGTTCTTAAAGTGAGTGGTGGGCCTTATATTTCAAAAAATCTATATAAATTGATCAATTTTTTGGAGGTGGGGTTGGTAGCCCCCTGTATCCAATTTTGTTTTTCATGTATCATAGAGATTATTCTAGTTCTTCCGGTTACACATTTCAATATAACCCAGAGATTCATACTCAGTGTGTTCTTTTTCTGAAGAAGGGCACTACTAACGCCCAAAACGTAGGAAATAAAAGAATCGTTAAAAGAAAGCTGAATCTTCGAGCCTTCATGTATGTAAATTTGTACGCTGTATCTTGTTAGAGATCTGCTTACTCAAATCCTGCACTCCACTTGTGAGAGTAATTTACCCATCATTTATCATATTTTATATTACATTATACCTTAGTTTAGTACGACTTGCAATTCCCTTCCCCCTCCCCCACCCCCTTTCATTTTCAATCACTCACCTGTCACCCTTTGTTTGCAGTAGCATTGCCCAGTCGTTGCCTCACAACTTGTATTGCGCCCAACACTGCCTGAACTATTGCATTCACAGGCCTGACAGGTAGTGGAGTCTCCCCCTTCAGTCTTCTTGAAGAACCCAGCGCTGCACTGGTCACAGCGAAGGCCCGTTAGATGAGACTTGCAAGGACATTGAGCCGTTTTGACATCACAGATATTGGATCCGCCTTCCGTGCCTGTTGTGTCGCAATCGCATTCTCTACAACCATCAGAATCCTCTGGGTCTAGGCTGTGGTATCCAGGATTACAGGTATCGCATCGCCGCCTTCCTACATTGCTCTTGCAGTTGCATTGTCCTCCAATCTGTCGCGAGAAAACAATTACGATAAAAAAGAAATCGGTATGTATAGATGTTGAAGTTGTATTTAAATTTTAGAGGACAACTTAGCTTATTTCTGATAAATTCCTCTTCTATTTTGTTCCCAGTTGTCTCATAAACCGTAGAACATACACGATTACAATATTTGGGAAGGTACAAACAGGTGAGAACATATGTCATAAACCCTCATGTATATATACCCATAATTTCATTTCAGTAGTTGTTCTCAATTATAGTGATAATGGGCTTACATGCTGGCATGTGCGATCGCCTTCCTTGGTGCCAGTGATATCGCAATCGCAAGGCTTGCATGCATGTGGTGAGTAGGGGTCCTTAGTGGTGTCTTGGTAGGTACCGTCCATGCACTCGTCACATTGACGGCCTTTAGTGTATGTGTTGGGATCACATGTACACACATATTCTTTCCCTGAACGGTCACACGATGTGCCATGACCGTGACAGTCACACCTGGCAAAAGAAAAGCCTATGTATGTATATTGAAAATATGAAAATGCATACAATAAACCAAATAACCTCGGGAGTGCTTGTAAAAGTTTTTATTGATGAACGTGCAAGAACCTTTTTTTCCTCAGAAAGGCGTTTTTAATTTAACTATAATAAAATATGTGGTGAGACTAAGCATCCAAAGTCGCTACAAAACGATAAGCATTAAGTAGTTGTTACTGATTAAAGACCCACCATTTACACACACAAACTACCCGATGAAGGAATGGTAAATAGGCCCAGACATGCACGGAGCGAAAGAGACAGGAGAGGGGAGGGGAGAGACAAAATTAAGAGGTGTATCCGTTCATGTAAGTGCTGAGGAGGAATTTCAATGGTTGTATAGAAATTGTTACCCTAAGACTACTGTAACAGGGGACAAGTCTTATTGGACAAAAATAACTTTTAATGTGATATGGAATGGAATAGAGAACTGAAACTATTTCGAATTATAAAGTATAATAATAAACAGCCTTACCTTGCATCGACAGATAGTTCATTTATCCCATGGTACTTTTTGCCTTCTAGCCTAGAAAATGGATATCCAGTCAAGGTAATCCTAATGGAAGAGGCTTGGAGGAATTGACGTAGGGTGTAGGTATACATTGAACCATTTCTTCCAGGACGACCAGCAAGCAGATCAAAGTTTACTTCCCCATTTGATGCTGGTGGCTCGTCGGTACTGTAAATATATGTGTAAGCCCGCTGTGATCACAAACCATTGCTTATTAAACTGTATAATTAATGCTATGTATGAGCTGTTAATCATATAACCTTATAATCTGTCTCCGTGTTAGCTATAAATCAACTACCATCGCTAGCGTATTAGTGCATATAATCGTCCCCTGAGATTTGACATTGACAATAGATTCATTTTATTCGTTATAATATTTCCCTATTTGTTTTACTCTTTCAATCAGTATAGACAGGTCATCTGCAAAAATCTCACGTGGCTGTTCAACAATAATTAGTTGCAGTTAATTTATACATTCGATTACTGTTTTGTCATTTTAAAGTATTCTAGATGTGTGCCAGCTTATTCAATTAATTTCCGTTTCCAAGGGAAACGTAGACATATTTCAATTACATGTAATAGATGGTCAGAGCCGCTTACAGTTGTACTAGATACACCTACTAGGCTAGTATGAGGACAGGGAGTGGAACTTTTATTACATATTACAGGCAAGTGGTAGTGACTGGCAAGTATAGAGTATGTGGCCTATGGGGTGAGTGGGTAAACTATGTTGCTTGGTCAGATCAACGAGAGTGGAAACTCTCATTGGTCAGATTCATATATCATGTCAATCGTATGATCCAGCGTCCCGATTTATTATCCATAATTTAACAACCCTCAGAAATCTGTCTCAATAATTACTGGTGGTGACCATTGCTGATATCTCTCCATTCGAGGAATTCATTAGACTCATAATAATTTCAGTGCATAAAGGTTAGTTAAAGTATATTATATTAGATACATACGTAATCATAGTCCGGCAGTTTACTGAGTTTGCAGCAGTGACGGGGCCGTTCACAGCCAAACCGTATTTTGTTAGGCAATCATGTGCGAAATACTGCCATACAGTCCAGTCTCTATCGATATCTTGTTTCCTCTCAATCTTCAGTGTATCCGGGTATGGGCTGTAAAACAGAATCTTCATCCCAACGACCTGCAGACAAAAATGGATTTCACCAATAATTACCTGTTTATTACAGGGACAGTGTGAGGATGAATTTACACACTCTTTCCTTTGATTTTGAAGTTGTTTATCAATGGATGGAGTTTTCTTACATGCCTAGATTTATCAGTATGGGGATTAGTTTTTTTATTCATCCACATAGCATTCGAATTTTAACTAAATATATCTCCCTAATTGAAACCAAAACTAGAGATCCTAATTGAAACCAAAACTAGAGACAGACCAGCTATGAATTTATTCACTTAAATTCATTTAAAAGGATCAATATTACCTACCTCGTACTGGGTTGCGAAATCAATGGTAATCACTGATCGCTCTTCTCCTACTCTCCCAATCCAGGCAGAATCGGCTTTCCCGTCATTAATAAATTCGAGGGGATAGGAATTCCTTCGCAACCTAATAATGAAAAGCTTTAACCTCATTAGTGACATGAAAAATGGGTTTAATGGATGTTTGACATGGATAAACAAAATTAGTCCAGTGAAGTTATTAATACGCTAATACAAAGATACTAAGAGGTCTTTTGTATAGGCCTGCATCTTTAGAATTATCGTCTGACATTTTAACACATGCTGTAGATCAATCGAGAATATTTGAATAATTGTCTTAATATATGCGATGTCAAATCGCCCATAAATAAATAATTTATCTATTGCTTTACGAGACAAAATAGAAGTACCTGTATCGTTCTTCTTTCGGCATGCCATAGCCATCATTGGCAATGCAGTACGTGTTATCCGTTGGTTTTAACAGCGGAAAGACACCAGGACATCGACAATTAGTCAAAACCCGAGTTGCTGGTAACTCCCCGAGATAAATTTCCATGATTTCTCTGTCAAAATAAAAAGTAGTCGCTTCGATATTTTTCGGTGGAATTTTGGATGTGACAGGACTGTTTCAGCAAATGTAAACGTATAGCAGGAATTCATATGATATACTATTAAACTGTGTGAGGTGTCATTATTTATGTGCGGTGTCATTATTTAGATTTTTCTCAACATAGATCTATTCATATTATACTGTCAACCGGACGACATGAAGCTAAGTATATTACATAGCATATACATCATCTTGCAATTAAGACTTTTAATGGGCCAAAATATCATGACTTACCTATTTGAAACGCTGTCGATGTATATTCTAAAGTCTTGCATATCTCCCTTGAAAAAGTCATCTCCTACAAGATATATAGACTCTGTAATTTACCGATCAATAAAATTGCTTGCTACATAAAGCTACCGAGGCGTATCAACTTTCCTCACTTGTCAGTATTTCAAGAATGGATGTTTTGTAGGAAAAGCTCAACAACTAATAAAACATTCTAATTGTATACACACCCATGAAGGATTTTCCTATCCTGTACTTGCCGGACAATCTTGTAGGTTGAAATTGAACGTTGTATGCGGCAGGAGGTACATAGGAGCCATTCAAAAATACTGCTACGGTCTCATTGAAGATCTAAAAGGGGACATTTTTTATTTTTATGAAGAAGAAGACTAAGTGAAAACAAGGTTCAGTGAAATATCGTACTGGTCCGGTGTTTTGGGGCGAAGGTTGTAATTAAGTTGCTCATCTAAAAAAATGTAAAGAATTCTCAAAGATGAATAGTATGCCTTCAAATAGAACTAAGTAAAAGTGGTCAATTATGGCCCAAAAAGTTGTAATTAACATCAATGAGATCGGATTACACATCCCCGCGTGTGATCAAACAGCGTTTCATCTGTTTACTTTTTCGCTATCACAAAGATGTGCCTGCCTATTTATCAATTTTAGAATTTGAGGATATACATCTCTATTTCTCCATTTCGCATGATTAACCAACCTCCAAGGGTCACCTATTTATTACATATGGATTGAAACCATCCGAATTTAACCATTTCTAATCTGAGGACTTGAGTTTATATGGATTGAGGCAACTTCAAACAAAAATAACTATCCCAAAACTACATGGCATGCTATTCTATCAGGTAGATACATTTTATTATATAAGTTGTGCTGTATGTTAAATGATTTCATTCGACTACACAATGGTCCCTGATCTCGGCATATATGTATCGAAAGATTCATTTCCATGCACTAGCGAATAAAGGGTGAGCTGGATAATTGTTATGGCATTGCTCTGGCTTGGGCGCTCACAAGCATGACATTTGAAAAGGATCTACAGCTTCTTATATACCTGGACGGCGACGTGGGTCCATTGTTCGGCTGGTAGTTTCCATTTCCCTCTTGATGTCTTAGGTTGGTTCTTGGAGGTAATAAAAAGCTGGTGGGATGACGTTAGGCCGAGTCTTAACACTGTGCTCGTTGGTGGTGACACTGTGCCGATCTCGAAAATTGTACTGGAAAATAATTGCAGCAATTTTAAGAATTTCGTCTCATTGAAAAGCATGGAAGCGTTTGAGAGAAGAATGCTCTTCACACATTTCTACAAATGCTACGTACGTGACTATCTATAATACATGGCCGTGCTACCGAAACACTTTTGAATAGCTTTGAATGATGTGTCATATTAAGAAAAATCCAAATTCACATAACTTGCCCAATTCATCATATTTTTTTCTAGCTCTCGCCGAGACAAGTGTAATCACAGCTATCAATACGATTGCGTGTATTTCTAAAGGTGTTCTATTCAGGAGGATGTGAAATGAAGGGAATCGATTACACATTTGTTACCTTGGAGAAAAATACAAATTCATAGCAATTGCTATAGTATAATAGTATAGTGTGGGGTAGGGCAGTTATAAAACGTTCAAATTGCGGATCTACTTGCATTTAAAATGATTCCGAATGAGCCATAATATCACTCTGTATAGAAATGCTTTGGATTGCTGCCCCGGGGTACCAAACTGACATCACTATGCGCTAGTCGTGCCCCCGATAAAACATGGTTTCAAATTCATATGCACCAACTCTCGACCAGTTTCAAAAATTAAAGTTTTCAGAAAATTATTTTTTAAAGTTCAAGATTCGCTATCTTAAAATATGAGCATGTGTACGAATGACAGATCTTACTATTCACTCATCCCCCGTGCCCTCGTACGACATCCCTTTTGAATGGTGTCTCCAAATACCCCTGGCATAACACGTCCTTAGATGGAGAAAACCTCGATGAATGTGCACCTCTTTTTAGCTTGGTAAATAGAAAGGTTTTTGCAGGGCTCAGTCGTTGGGAAGGGCGCCAGAGACGGCGCATATATATACCTCTTGCCAAATAAGACTATCATTCATAAAATAGCTTTTGTGGGGTTCTGGTACACCTTCTGGTCTGAAGCATCAGAAGTTTGTTACTTATTGCGATACCTGAGCTTCATGATTCTTAGGACTTTTTGTTGTGGATGTCTGGTACATAAGAGCCTAGATACCGCCGAGGTAAACTAATAAGCTTTCGGCCAAATATTGATGTCAGAGATTCTTCAAGAATGCGTGTTTGGTCACCTGTCAGATGTCTATAACACATTGCTAAACCGGTTAACTCAAGAAGAGTATATAATATATATGTGTGTAGTGCATGTGAAAGCATTATTAAAATGAGGCGACTTTAGAGCACTAGATCTGTCTATCTTTCCCCTGCCAAATATCAGTCAGCCACGGTGTTATTCTAAGTATTCTTCTGTTGTGTCATTCGGACAGAAATCAATTGTTTCAACAAACCGTAAATGAAGAATTGCCAGCCCATAAAAAAACGACAGTTCTACATGTCATGGCGTCCAAATCTTTCCTTTCATATGTTGGTACCATCAAGGAATACACCACATTGAGAAGTTCTACACAACACTTTTTTTTCTTTTGACAAGGTGTAATATCTATAATAAGTATAATTGAATTTAAAGTCAAGAGAGTGTGTCTCATTCTCCTGATTTGGAGAAAGCCATTAACAATATTATTTCGTTATATAAACCCATTCATTTGGGATCTCGTCAAGCCAAGTGGCATTTGCATTTTAATTATTCAATGAATTGCGAATCTACCTATTCATTCACCCTTTTGTTCACTCATATAGCATTGAAATGCAAAAGGCTGAGACCGAATATCTCTCTAATCATGGAATTTCATTGAGAGAAGGAATTCGCTATCATTCTAAACATACTCCTGTTCAATGTTCAGAATATAATATGAATTGTGATGAAAATATAATGGTGGTGATCGGACTATATAGCTTATATGTGTTCCCAAAGTATTGTGACAGACCTCATGCCACACTACTCTCACTACTAGAGAAAGGAATTTTTCAATTTTACAAAACTGTCCTGGCATATGAACTAACTGGAAACACGAGAATGGCTGTCATTGGCCGTTACAATATAGAAACTGAAAGGTTTATAAGATGTCCCCTAAAGCCATACTGAGTGACTGTATATATTTCGATTTAAAATGGAAACACAATTTCATATGGACTAAAAATTCAACCTATATTTCGAAGAATCCAATTCATCTTCTATCCAGTTACCGACAGTCATTAAAAATTAAATCAATTTAGAACTCGAGAACTTTCTTCTGTGTTGAAACCTTTACAAATGATACGTGCACATATTGGATAATGAATCGGATTAATGGATCGCTTGCAAAAGAACCCCAGGAATCATATCATTATTCAAAACCAGAAATAAAAACACCTTCTAACGGGAATTACATTGTATAGAGACATTGATCCGATGTTTGTGTCCTATTAAGATTCCATCTCAGATATATAATACATTTCTATTCAATTCAGCATATAGATCGTACAGAAAAAAGCGATTATTCATAGGAACGTAAGCCAAGCTGAATCCTCCAACTTTATGTATTTTGCCCTCAGTAATGCCACTTGCATCTGGACCTGAGAGAGTTTGGTATGTTCTCGGTCAAGTAGATTCAAGTGGGTTAAATAAAAGTGCACCAAAGTGTCTTTTAGGAGCATTACAAGAATCCTCAAAGAAGACCTATGACATCATCATCCACGGGAGGTTTATCCAGTGTGGGTTGCTATAAAACGGAGACCTGCAGGTCTTTTCCCGGTACCAGGTGCTGCGAGGCACATGATCTAAACCTAAAGGTGTTCACTTTAATTTGCCCTCATATTAACATATATTCTGCAATTGGTTCATGTCATATTGCTACTTTACCATATAAGAGATGAAAGCACACTATTCTAAAGGCCTAGAAATAAGCTCAAATGCTGAAAGACGATGCCCAATGCGAGTATGAATCCTCATGAATGATTGGACCTACTTTCACATACATAGAAGGATGGCAAGAAAGCAACCACTCCCTATGCTACTTATATGCTTCATGTTCCGCTTATTATAGATGATGCGAAATTACAGCCTTTAATCTACTTCCACCGTCTGCTTCCCTGTCTTGGCATCCATATGCATTATATAGTAAAGTATTGGGGGACGATACACCAAAGGCTCAGGAACTCGTTAAAAAAAGAATACAAGCCCGATGATCCCCCTCTGGTTTATGTCAACAGCATCATGGGGGAGTTGTATTTGTGATAAACCATTGCTGCCTTGTTTGAATTCAGTTAAGGTGGGTGCTTTGGTTTTACGTCATGGCGCACGTTTTTTGGGACTACGGTGGATAACGTCAGGATTGTCTGCTTTACCTTGACTCATTTCCGCTCTCTTAACTTCGAAATAGGAACCATGATCTCTTCATGAATTTTGAAGAACGAATATTTAAGAATTGGGGGATGGAAGTGATAGTGACTCAATTGTCTTTGTTAAATATATATATTTTGGTCTCAGATGTACCAAAGTCTGTCCGTTTTAGGCATTAGAACTAGTTAGCAATGTATCATCGATCAATAGAGCCAACCTCTAACTAACTGAACCAGACGTTTAGGCCAGATGTTTATGAAAGATTGATACCTCAAATTCCAGATTGGCTGACGGGTACGAATCACTGTGGGACATTAAGTCTAATACCCTTGAGTGATATATATAAATAAAAGGATTGATTGGCATCACACAGATAAGTTTCCCATTCGTCCTGGTTCCCCTTTTTGTACCTACATCTGTGGATTGGATTTCCTTTTTCTAAACACCAAGACTGTCATATTGGAGGAAGCTATCAAGCTTAAGATTCTGAGTACACAAGCGGCATTCAGAGATATATAGGCAAATATCCTAAGATTATCCATCTTATAGAATCTCTAAGAATAGATCGGTGATTTAAACGGCTACACAGAGTGGCTTTCAAAATATTGAGGGAAAAAGTGGACATTAAAACTGGTTCGCTTCCCATCGCTTCATTCGGCCAGGTTCATGTGCAAATCATCACAATAGCCCGTTAATCTAACTTGCCAATTTGCAAATTGCTACCAACACGTAGAATCACCTAATTGAACTGTGTATATATAGAGGATACAGTTTATATTTAGTCACCGTTTATGAATGGGATTTTCACTTAATCTAGTCAAAGCCTCTGAAGGAAAACACAATTACATTTGTTAACACTAGACACCCGGGAAATGCATGGTATAGATGTTCACAAACCATACACAGACGAAGCTTTATATTCTATTTAAAATAGGAATTTATTTCAGCAGATTTTCAATTCATCTATCACTTATTATATATTCTATTCGCCGAAAAAAGGATGCATTTATTTGCCCGATGGTATGTATGTAAGTATGTATTTGTTTCATTTTAAGATAAGTGTGTTTTAATTTCATAGAAAGGCTCGATTATGCATAGACTTGCCCAAGGTCCAGGATCTTACTTGCACAAATTATTTATATGCACATCAACGCATGTATAATATATGCTTACCTGTGCCTGGGAAAAGAACGGTAGAGAGTTAAAGTTCTTCCCATAGACTCAAGATACCAATAAATCATGCATAGTGGCAAAGATTACTATCACAACATGTGTACCAAGGTAATATCAATAAATTCTCCTTAAATTCTATCGCCTTGGTAAACTAAATAGGGAGTTTTCTCGCTCTGGTAAACATGAAACGAAATAAAGTAGGTAACCAGACAAGGCCTATCCTACTAAGCAAAATGGGAAGAACACGGATGCCACTCATTAGAATTCTCCGCAAATCCGTCATCACCAAAACTAGAACTCAACAGGTATCGCCAATCAAAAACCACATGAAGAATGCCCTGGGCCACCAAGTCCGGTCGTGGGAACATATGTGCAAGCAGTTGGTGCTGAGAGAATTCGATTTAGAGGAACATGCAGTGTGTAAGGAGTGTCTGGTGGAAAGGTAATCAAAATAAACAGAACCTTTCCAAATATGGTTCTGCACTCACAAGAGTGTTTCTTGTATTTCATATGCCTGGTTTATGCTTACATAAAATACATGAAGGTATAACAAGAAGCACTTTTTTCCTATCAATTCCATGTTGGGCACTCATTCAGGTTTACTGCCACACATAAGTAACTCTGGAAGGAGACTATTGTATGGTAACATTAATCACAGGGTGGACAAACTGATGTATATTTTTAAAATGCCCCCATTTATCAGAATCAACACTGACAGGAGATTATTGTATGGTAACATTAATCATAGGGTGGGCAAACTGGTAAATATTTTTAAAATGTCACCATTTATCAGAATCAAAAACAACTCCATGCTATCCGACGTGGGATAGGTTGCCACTGTCGATTTTGTAATGGATTTCTACTTAACAAATCTTGATAAAACCTCGAAATGTTTTCAATTACAAGCATGAATATATAATCCAAAGCTGTTTCATGGTGCCTAGATCAATGTTTTCGTTGATGTTTATTATTTCACGCACCTCTCATAGTGTGCAATTATGTTTGATGCATTTATAATTTTGCATAGATAACAATTAATATATTATAGCAATGATATAAATTGAGTTTAAAGATTGATTTGAAGGATTGTCACATTAAATTAATACTTTTATCATCACTGCTATTATCCTTACGTTATCTATCATCACACCAGTACTATTTAATGAAAGAAATCAGATTCAATGGTGAAACTGCATATATATAGTTAAATGCGTACTCAGGGGTGATTTCGTTGGCCAAATAATGCAATTGTATTTAGTCGAAGTGCATTATTTAACAATATACCGGAGTCATGATAGTCAGGTACAATAGCCCTGTACAAGTGATTTCCTTCTCATATAGAAATAGATTATTGGGATTGGTGAAACTCACGGTCTAATAAGCTTCAGTTTAGATGGGTTTTTGTTTGCATTCTTCAAACAATTTTACACTTGTTTTCCATTAGCTAATAGATGTTGGTAAACAAAAGCCTTGCCGAGCTGTGTTAATGTATTATTGACATACCAAGTGCTCCTATATTGACCATCATTTTAGCTTATTCAATATTACATCCCTCATACTTTTTTTATTTTAAAATACATATCTAGCCTTGAAGCAAATTTGAGAGTGTAAGTATGATCAATGCTGGAGAAACAAACATTCTTCTTTGGCACGGAAGTAATAAAACTAGATTTCTTGTGAGGTCTGATATGTGACACCAATTTTTGTCATAAGACCTGAGAAGAAAGTGGTGTCTGTGAATGCGACAATCCTTTTGTTGATAACCTATAAATCAGGCATGATCCAGTATAATTTCAGACATGTATTCAGCTCAAACACCTGCTGTTCTATGTATGCAAAATGCCCAACCGAAACTGGCTTAAATGTTTCAAAGCTCTCCGCTGTCCATGACTATTAAGTAGCCCATCAATAAAGTGTTCTCAGTCTAGGCTAACAGTTGAGAGCGTCCCTCCAATCTGAGGGTAAGCCTCTCGCTCCAAACCGCAAAATGACATTAAAATCCCATTAGGACGCCTACTCCAGCACCTTGAAAGCCATTAGTGCAGTAGGCGTCGAATCACTGACATACCATTCTAATCTGATCTGAGAGGCTGTGAGCGTAGACAGTTCAGACTTATCAGATATAATTATATTCCTCTCTGTAAGACGACAATCTCTTGTTTGGGATATAGATGCATAGTATGTTCTGTCCAGCCATATGGTACGAAATAATATATGTTATAGATACAATTCAAGTCATTGGAATCCTTGGGCCATATCTCCGGTAACTATTGTCATTTGTATGTTCGGCCTACTAAGAAAGGACATTTTTCTAACGTGTGAGCCAGATATGAGGTAAAAATATAGCAAAGGCCGCGTTAGAGACAGGAAGTGCTCTATTTCAGTTAACGTCATCACGCCATCACCTTTTTATTTTGCGAACTTGTGACAAAATTATTTTAAATGACTCTAGCTATATGTTAATGTAATAATTGCATTGGTTTCTTTGTGCAACGGGATTTCTGCAGTAATCAGTCTGTACAAGGTAGTCCATTTCTGACATAATAGTACAAGTATATTATAGTATTGAAACAACTGAATTGTATAGAGCGACCTTGATCTATTAGCTCTCAGATGAGAACATTTTTCTCGGGGACTCCACCATATAACAATGGGGTGATTGACACAGGGTCGTCTGGCAAACACATTACACACAAAGCAGGTTTATTTGGTAACAAGACATACAACTCCCTTTCCTGCAATTGTGTTCTTCTGGAAATAGGAAAACAGGGCGGACTCTTGCTCTTTGTTAGCTTGTACTTCAATCCCAAGTAACCCAGAAACCAGCTTACCCCTGAGGAATATATATAATGATCGTATTTCCTGACCATGGGCTCATGTAACCCAGTAGAATACCTGGCTGTCACTGGGCCATGGCTTTTCCTGGGGTTGTATATATATGCATGCAGGGCAACATCTTCAAAATAAGGGGCGTTTGAGGTATCTGCTTTGTGTAGTACTTTCTTTGATCATCTCTTGATGGCGATAACTTTGCGTGTGAGCTACCATTTAGGGTGTTAATGTTATGGTGCGTCTGCAATACATGGCAGTTTGTGATCTGCAGAGGTAAGGACTCTCTCTACCCGACCATATAAGGTGATCGTTTGTGATCTTCTTCCCAAGGATAAGCGTTTTGTCTTAGTCAAACCTCAGGAATAATAGGGCCCTCTGTTCAGCACTCCAATTGTATTAGCCTTAATAGCCTCTAACTTAACTATTGCTTTCAGCACACCCCGGGACCTGTAACTATGAATGGTGATTAATTATCCTACTACTCAAACTTTTGCCATTGACTCACGACGTTTTCAAAATTACATGTAGAATGTGTGTGGGGTTTTCTTTTGGATCTTAGCCTCCATGCCCTCAGGGAAAAGGGAATGATTCATAACCTTTTGGTATAAATAAAGCAATGTTTTTGTTAATCTCACTGTTTATCAGAAATATTTCATTCAAAGGGCCAGTATTTCATCTTGAAAAAAACTATAAGAACTTAGCTCTCCGGCGGTCTTCCTTCACCGTGGCTCATAATATGGCAAATTCGATTAAATCTAACTGTCCGTGAATAATGCGCTTAAAGGAGTAATTTGGTTATGCAATTTCCCGGGGAAAATCTTTTGAATTTAAACAAGAATATTTCTAGGGGATATTCAAAATCCATGTATACACATATATATTGATGTAACTTATAGTTACCTTTCTGTTGTGGTAGGATCAGGCTTTATCCATATTGACATTGTCAATGATCGAACATTCTGGAGAAAAAGAGGCGTCATCCACTCGGGCACAAGATCTAACTGACATGTTCCGTTTCCATTGGCAGCAAATCTAACTTTATACATTTGAACACCGGCACTTGAATAAGCAGGGCAGAGATTATCAAACTCCTTAAACACACAGAATCCCCAGCCATCGGCCATAGCTCTGTCAAAGGCAAGCTCAAAATAAGGCAATTTAGCAGCGTCTGCTGTATTCGGCGGACAAGACGAAGTACATTCACCCTCCCAACAAGAGGTCAATGTTTGTGAGTCTGAACTGCTTCTGCAAAATTCTTCTGTTTTTGTTTCTCCACATACGTTGGACACAGGTTCTATATGAACGTTCATCTGTTCGGCAGCATTGAACAAGGGTGGATATACTTGAGCGTATGTCAAGGACAGAGATGTTAAAGATACCAAAATGATAAGAGGTATGTATCCCATCCAACTCTGTTTATGAGGACATGAATAAACGTTGTGAAAGTTACTCTCAGACGTACACGTCCTAGTTGGCAGTCGTTCACCAATGTTCTGAAGTTCGCTAATATGATTATTTCTGGTTGGCATGCTCATGTTTTCTGTTTCATTATTACATACAGAGCTGTCCGAATTTTGGTTGGCCTCTTGGACATCCCTTTCTGTGAACACATTAGAGCATTCTTGAACTAAATTTAACAGATCCTCACTGTCGTCACAACAGATACTGCTGCCTTTTATAGACATGGTAACTGCCTCAGATATGTCAGATGTGGCAACATCAATATTTGTTAGATCAACGTCCATGATATCACCTTGGAAACCAACATCTAGGTCTCCTCGAGAATCACTGCTAAATGTGAGGACATTCATCGATGACATGCTGTTAAATAGCTTCTCTTTATAGATGTGCCCTTGTTTAAAACTAACATCAGGCTATGGCAGCTTACATTCTGTCGATCCTTTCCGCTCCCTGATTGACTCTCTGAAAATAGAAGAATGCATTTAAGATTTGCGTAGCAATGACTGACTGTTTTGTGACAAATATACAGGAAGAGAATGAAAACGCCAAAAAACGTGTGCAAACATATCAGTTACTCAAAAGCCCATGAAGTATAAAGAGTATCCCTGAGGAGAATCTACCTGAACGTTACTAAATAAACATGGCTTTTGTTCTGTGAGATTTAATCAAAACCACAACAAAACATAAAAGGATTTAGTTTTATGGTCGAGTGAAGAGAGACAAATAAAAAACTCCCACAGGCTTTCTCATCATCATTCCCCATGCATCGGGGCTCTGTAAAGTATATAACATAGATATATATATAGAGAGAGAGGTTTAACAAGACCCTTCTGCCAATGTGCTATTATATGAAAACGGTGAGTGAGTCACATACACAAGAAGTGTTCAGTAGAAAGGGGGATCAAGAATGAAGTAAATATAGTGAGTCCTTGGTGAATGTGTCCAGCCATGGCTTCAGTGCAGTTGGGGACCGACCTTACTGTTTACCTGCCAGCGCTTGAGTTTCTAATTCCCACACAAGGACCGACAAATAGCATTGTCGGGCAGACACGCCTTTTATACATTCTATAACGGTTCCAGGTCACCTTTGCTTAAAAAGGAACTTTATATAGTACGTGTGTACAAAAGGTCAGTCATACCACAGTGATCCCCTTACAATTTTAATATCTACCTGTGACTAATTAATACGTCATGTTTACTGTAGTCAAATATCCCCTTTAATACCGTGGGTGGGAGTTAGGATTACATTAAATAGGAACTCCCCTGGTATTTTTTGCATGAATCAACAGCTAATCAAAAAAGCATATTACATATTTTAAAGCCATGTACCATACATATAGGCGCCTCAGTTAATCGCACTGTCTCACAAGAAAGATATTTGGGACAGAAACCTCTGAAGAACATACATATAGGCTCTTTAGAAGTGTCCCATGCATCCCCTTATAGGCGTTACTCTACTCTCACTGCGTTCATATGGATGCTATATTCAATATTCACATTCATGAAAAGCACCATTTTCTAGGAGCTTTTAATACTGGGGATTTTCCAGCGTACTTGTCATAATCCGCACGCCAGGTATGTTCCAACCCGACTGTGATTTGTTCTCTGCAAAAATCTATAAATGTAGATTCCCCTGGGGAATAATATTGCCCATGGTGGACATACTCGCTGTTTATTGTTGATCTCCACGGTGCGAGTTAGAGACCCCCAAGACCCATTACATGAAACACATAGACCAATAATACTGACATTACATACCGACTGGAATTCGATACTTATGTAACACATTTTGCATCGATAGTTTATATGCTGGTGATCAATCGTGGCGGTAAACCCACGCTGGTTTCTGCCGTACATATACTATCCCTTGTCATGCTCCGTGAATACTTTTTCAGTTTATCTCAAGAAGCCTGATCTAGAGTTGCATTAATTTTACATTAATTACATCAGACTGCCTTCAGAGGATGCAGAAATTTACACGAGCCAGTTTAGAGTCTAAATCATTGGAATGCTGAGCACGTCAGATATAAGTTTACATTAAGTTACATTTAAGTTATATGTGTGGATGTTCCACCTGTGTATGCATGATACCAGTAGGAATTAGTGCACTGAAAATAGGGTCTTTTGCCAAACGTTTTCTGCTATGTTTGCCTTTGAATTATGTATTCTGTTTCACCACTTTCCTGGACATACTTGCAACAATATTATGGAGTTACACGTTAGACTTTATTGTTAAAGCATGCGAGACGGAATTTCAAAGTGTCTTCTTAACTATGCCATTCTCTCCGCGGGCACCCATAGGCACAGTGACCAGGCATGTAAAAATTGCCTCAAACCACAACCTGACATAGCACTGGTGGTAAAGATAAATATAATCACTGTGCTCACTGTCTTCAGAGTTCCTACCATTCTTTGTTTGACCCTAAGGTCTCATTCAAAGAATGGCAATTTTAGTGCATGAAATATGGAATGTCAACGTATGCATATTGTTTTCCCTCTAATACTAGAGATAATGATCGGGATGGGTAGGTGAGTGGAGATCGTTCAACGTGTCTATATTGTTTATTTTAAGATTGATTGAATATAAGGCAGAAGGAATGCTCTTGCAAGGACAATCACGTAAATCCCATAATGACACTGATTAGGGGAATTCAATCAACACAGCAACATTTTCGGAAACTGAAAGTGCACATAGGTTGTACTTAGTCACCCATGAAAGCAAAATGGCCATGAGAATGACATTGATAGGGTTCATTTAAGGATGTTGTCAGGGTACATAAATCCTCACATATCCACCAGTGTTTCCTCTATGAACAGTAGAGCCGGTGCACAATTATGGGATTTTAAACCAATGGCCCGATTTCTTGTGGCCCATAAATGGCAACTGCAGAGGTACATCTACCTTGTGAGGTATACTTACGCCATATATTATATATATAGAGTGTATACCTGAATACAAGCCAGGTCTATGTGATGTTGAACACACCCCACCTGCAGATAATCACCTTGTGATCTAAATCGATATTTCTGAAGTCCCCCAAATCATAACTTGTTTGTTGCCCGCGACAATCAATCAATCTTGGGCGAAGAGCTTCAAATTTCGGCAAAGCAGGATCATCACTGAATGCTAGTCCATATTTGAAAGCCTCCAAAGAAAGTAATTACTGGCCACTTAGCATGATGGATGACTGCGATCCTTCTGATGTCCATTACGATGTCTATGTTAAAAATTAAACTATTGTGATATTGATCTACGGTCTTGTATTGGTTTCAGAGGACACACACGCACAACACACATAGCCAAATATTTAGCTAGGTTATTAAGCTTTTAGTGTCAGTTGAACGTTTGGATTATTCCCATGCATTCATTCATCGCAGTTTTATCATATATATATCCTGGTCAAAAAACAGGTTTATCCAAATCCCGCCTCATTTAAGACCATAATACCCATGTTCCCAAGCTACAACTTGAAATAACTTATATGTTTTGATCGATAAGTCCCCATTAATCATACGAATCGGTGCAGCTTCTTAAGAAATAATCCCACACTTGATATAGTACTACTAGTTAATAAGTATGACTCAGACGGGGATGTTATTGTAAAACGGCCCTAAATATTACGTAACACAATCGTGTTATAGTGGTCCAACCCCTTATTCCCATAGTCAGCATTTAGGTACAATGCTTTATATATATGCGGTCCGGCATATAATTAGTATAAGCAATAACGTTACTGATATATAATGCATTGGCACTGGATCAATAAATAAAATGAAATCACAGCAGCTATTATGTCAACACTGAACCATTTTAGCAACATCCTGAGGGAGGAATTCGTCTAAATAGTAAAAGCAACAGTCACCAGGAAATTATGTCTCTCTGAAGAACAATTAAACTACCTCCCACCTCTTAATAGTCCCCAAAAGCGGAACACAACAGTATCCGGGAATTGCTCGCGATAGAAATTAATTGTAAGTGATTCTTCCAATTAGAATGGGAATAAAAGCTGAATGCTTCAAGGACACTCAAAGTTGTGGTCACTGGAACAAATTGTCTCGATAATGACCTTTTCAGTGCCAATACAGGGCCCTTGAAATAAGTTGAGCCATTGCAGTAGCTCCCACCCATTTTCCTGTTGAGCTTAAGCTAATGCTAATTGATAAAGACCCTTCCCATTCAGAATAGCTAGGGTGTTGGTTCTTAACGTATTTTCTTCCTATTCAGCTATAAAAATAGATCTCCTTATAATACATTGCCTGAAGGTATCCATAAAAACTTGCAGCTGTATCAACTTCAACCCATCACAAAACATCTCCAGCTTTCACCCTTATAAATGCCCTACCTCCGAGTCATGAAAGGCCCGGAAGATTCGTTCCCATACTTATAAGTGTGCATACATATATATGTACTTGTACACGGTATGCAATTGCCTCAAGCTCAACCGGCTGGATACCTTGTCACAGACCTACAACCTGTGGATTTATACCTGTAACAAAGTACACAAGTTCCCGGTACAATCCAACATTGGGATTTCAGATCCTGATTGATGTGGTCATTTATGTTATTCCAATGGTCGTTTACCTTTCACAAAAAAAGTATTCCTTGTTAAAGCTTGAAACTTTTCCTGTCGCTGTCAGTCACGACTTCCTCTGCCCCTCCTCTCAGGTACATATCCTCTTGTAAGAATGAGTACAAGTTGTGGTGGTGGTAGTAGCTGTGGTGGTGCTTGGTGGTGGTGGTGGTGGTGGTGGTGAGGGGACGCCGTCAAGGCCCGACAAGCAAGACTGCTTCAGGTGTTTGCAAAAAAAGGCCTACAACGCCACCACCGAGTAAAGCCAACACCACCCAGCAAGCAGACCAGAACTGGGAGAGACAAAACACGTCCGCTCTGCTTCAGTCACAACGTGGCGTATTTTTAGCGTACTATTGTTATAGTAAGACCCTGTATATGTAACACCAGTCGAGTGGCTTTGCCCGATCTTAACCTTACAGATCCCAACGAGTTAGATCTCTTTCCCTCGGAAGATGAAGAACGCACAGACCAGGGCTGATGTAACTTGATTCATCACCAACTACTGTGGAAGTGGAAAATAAAGTCTCGATGACCCTTTGCCTCGCTCTGTTTGTCCATTACCCCTTCTATTGTTTCTTGTTGTGTATGTGTGTAGTAAAAGCAATACCTTCCGTGCAATAATGTTATCTTGGTAATTAAAGTGATGATACACCCTATTTTTAGAGATATCTTGGCAGATGTGCTGACAACTGCATGAACCCCACCAGATCTGATTGTGACGCGAATGGTCAAATTAATCTGTCATCTATCTCAATTCTTTCAATGAAAAGTTTGTTCCCAAATTGCAACCTTGAATTCAGGCTTAACGTAATCCGTTCATGATCCCCCAAATGACTTAATCCCATAATTTTTCTTTCTCGGCCTATAAGCATTAACACGAATTCTAACACCGATACCATGAGCGAGCGATTAGTTAGTTACGTAATAGTCTGTTATTATATTTAATTAATACGTTTATGCATCACAGCTGTTAAGCTTCTGCTCATCAATGCATTGATTTCGCCCGAGGCTGTCTTCAGCAATTAATTAATGACTTGATATGGTCTGCTGGTCTCCCTATGATGACTTAATTCTTCGTTTCCCAAAGTTGGTCAAAGCTACCTATACCATATATATATCGACCTCTTTATCGAACGAAATGCATAAACATGTTTTGATTGGATTTACATACACCTGTTTTACTATATAATGAATACTTGTACATATTGTTTGGAGGCCAATGGAGACCATGGTTGTTCACACCATTAAAATGCAATAAAAATTAAAATGCTATTTAAAATCGAATTCCCCGGTATGCTGCATGAGTGGAAGATATAAACATGTTCCCAACTTGGTATACGATCACAATGCAAGTAGAATGTATCGGGTCGGGATCTTAGATAAAGACTTAATCAATACCGAGCTTGTATGTTGTTTGTGATGGAATTCATGGTTCAAATTGTTTTGGATAATTATGAAGGTATGGTATCGTGGGGTATACATTTACCTGTGTGTTTAGGTAGTTAAAATAGAGAGATAGGGCCACGGGGCAAGAAAGGAAGATGTGTCCTACTACAATGCTCCACTATTTGCCTTCAAACAATCCCTAACCTCGGTCAGACCGCATACACAGCAATTTGCCTATGCTCATCCTTAACTAGCTTAGTCATTGCTGAAAAGAAGGATAACAACCTCACAAAAAAGGCCAGGATTAGGTCTCAAGGTTCCCTAGTCTTTGGAAGTCCTAGTCTAGACATTTCAAATAACATAAGTCAAGCCTCGATTCCTATCTACCTTCATGGGCGTGAGATAATTTGTTATTACATATTGAAATAATCTATATAGCATGCAATTTTAGCATATCTTTATTTTCAGAATATCAAAAGTCAATCTTTAGTCAGCACATGTCTGTTGAGGCTAAATTTCTTATATTTGATTATATTATTTGATTGAGAGAGACATGTTTAAATATTAGTTTAGTCATATGGTCTAGTGTACATAATTGCTCGGGAAAAGGAATTTCATGGGTTTAAGTGAAGGGTCAACGTGAAGGCTCTAATCTATTCTTATACTGCTTTGGGTTAGAAAGGCAGGGTAAGGGATAAAAAAGGTTGTTTTTTCAAAAACTTAAGTACACATTTCCCTTACCGTAAATAAGGATGAAGCTTGCATATCTACTCCTTATGGTCAAACACCATGCATGGGATAATAAGGTATCGCGCCCTATTTCATCTATTTGGTGGATCTGAATTTCATCTGCCCTCTCCTTAAACCAGTTTTATGTATTTTTTAACAGCCATTAAACATTGATGCATGGGACAAACTTCAGATTAACTCATCCATTTTGCACGAGGACCCACGTGCGTGGACTCTATAAATCATTGAGAAGGGTTGGGTGAAGCGCACAAATGACAAAGAACAATAAGGTGAGGCTTTCTGGCACATTCCCTTTCTGAGAGACTATAGAGGCCCGCTGTATAATCATCTCTACCCTGACTTAATTAGAATTCAGCCAATAGTATTTATTGAATAAGATGTATATGAACCTGTCTGCGGATCACCGGGAGATAAGGAAGGCTGTAATTAATCTGCCCAATGGCCTCATTATCTCACCAGGAAGAAGGCAATGAAGCATCATTATTCAACATTTAGTGGGCGCATATCATACAAGCCTTTTTATAAAAAACCAGTGATTAATCGTTAATTCTTGGAAAAACAAGCAAAAGTGCTGGATGGTCTATACTCTGGAACCCACCAGTGTGGTCTTTATGTATAGGCAATGGCTGTCACGTAGAAGGTAAGCCCTCAGTGAGATATTAAACCCCACACACACTAAACCGACTGAGTCCCCCGTCTGCGTGATTGCAAAATATAACTGCTATTAAATATCTAATGAATCTAATGTAATACACCCAGTCTCCACATTTAGTCCGTGACGATTGGATTTTTTCAATGATCGGCGACTGAGACTTCGATGTCGCCGACTGGAAAAACGACTAAGTGGACCCGGGACTTCAGCAGTTTGAGATGCGAGCATCGCTACTTCACCATTTCCTATTCTACCCATGTAGACTGTGACGTCAGGTTCGCTCCGAATTTCCTCAGCCCATCCACATGACTCTGATTTGTATTTGAGACAGTTGAGTTTATCCTATTGACATATGAATTTAGCATCTAATTTTCTGTCTAGTTCAGGAGAGATGTCAAGAGGGGTTGGTTTGCGCCAAGAATGGTATGTTATATAGAGCCTTATAAATTCTTTTCATCTTGAGAATATTTCAAGGTTGAAGTACTTTATCGCTAAATGGCATGTCCGAGCTGCATTTGGGAATGGTCATCAATAATTAATTCATTTCTAGATTGCCGATTCAAAATCAGTTCATTGAAAGTATTAATGATGGACATCACATGAGGTTTATTTGATTAAGCAAGTGTGTATTACGCTATCTGTAAAGCATATCATTGCGTGTTAGTGTTTTGGCAAATATGAAAAAAGAACCTTGAGGCCAGGAATTTATGTTTAGCATGACACAGAATGAGTCTCCATGGGAGACAGTTCCATCAGCGTGTTCACATCCCAAGTGTCCGAAGTTGAATTGAGATCTGCCAGGTTCATATCAATACGCAACTATTGAATATGCTCGGCCCGTGCACCATAATTATCAGCTCAAATCAAACCAAATCTTTCTGTAGAGCCAACCATGAGCGAAAGTCTGACAAGAGACGTCCACACAAGTGAATCAAACCTTGCCTATGAGAATTGAATTCCATTGTTATCATTGCCTGCCGAATATTGAAAGAGAATTTCGATTTAAAAGATGAAAGGTGCTGTTTTGAAAAAAAATGTATTTTGATCATAAAATATCCTTGTCTGTCATCCAAAGGTTTCTTTATCACACCTGGATTTAAGGCCCTATCATAATAGCCAATATCCCTTGAATGGAATCGTCATTATTGTTATCTCTATGAAATATATAGCACTAGTGCTTTTAAAATTGAATCACACATGAACAACGTTTATTTCCACAATTAAAGTAGGCCCTAATGAAAACAATGGGGGATTAGGATAGGCCTTGTCAAACCATCCCCATTAATTAATACATATATTCATATCGCATACATTGCATACATCGACATTCCCCTATACGGGTGGCAATTTGGAGCACCATATTATACTCCTTAGTCTGGATAGGTTACCATAAAAAAGCCCCCTCGACCCGGAGTCAATATTCGCTGAGTTGACCCAGGGCAACATGAGCTTGACATGCTAACATCTCTACCTGTCCCTGTATCGACCAGCCATTCCGTCACGCCCATGTTACCATGGAGATGTAAAAGTGATGTCTTGAAAAGGCAAGCTTCATCACTGTTTATGTTTATTGCTTCAATCGCTATGGAGACGCATTGAGTAATCTCTATGCTAAGCCATAGGGGACCCACCGATGCTTTTTAAGTCATCCATGCAGGGGGCATATTATAAAAATCATTTCTCCGTGAAGCATAGGTATCATTGATCCGGCAGAATATGTACACACTGGACGATATGCAATGCTTTGGTATGGTGCTTTACAGGAAGATAATAATCGCTTTTTCAATAAATCGTTGACATGCAGTCCACGTGCATTAATTATATATGTAAAGGCAATAATGAATACAACACGTACATCCGTTTTCTCAACACGTCCGGGGGTGTTGAGTGTTTGGATTTTGATCGGGCAATAAATAGAGAGAATGGAACGGGGCACCTACGTTACTGAATAACAGTATTCGAATCGATTACCTGCGTCCAGTTCCATTCACTATTTGCTGGACTTACATATATAGGCCTACCCTAAGCAGGAAAGAATATTGAAATATGTAGGCCTACATCTGTATTCTTTTAAATCGCGATAAAGTATCTCAAATTAATGTTGAAAGAAAAGCAAATTCGAACTTATATGCCTATTTGGTAGGGAAGGCCTATAGATATGTTCAATGTGAATATACTGCACCCTCTTTAATTATCACATGTATACAAACCTAATAGAAATGTAGACTTTGCTTGACATTAGGCTACATACAGGGTCTTCCGTGGTATTGAATTACCGTTATCGTAAATAATAGACCTAATGAGTAAACCTAGCCCTCGTTCAATAATTCTTTTATTCAGATTAGGATATAGGCTATGCTATACTAGAGCTGAGCTATAGGCCCACTCAACGCGTTTTGGACTGTATAGGGATAATTTCCTGGGATAATTAACAGTACTGTCACTTCTATCCTCTCTCACCAAACCTATTCGAAATTTAAGCTATAGTACAGTCTTAGGACTATTACATTCATTAGAAGTATATTAATAGAGGCAACACTCTATTATATCAATATTGATGAAACAGATAATTGAAACAGTTCCACAAAGAGGGTGTGCATACATCCCCCAGAACTAGGCCTAATTATAGATGTTTATTGTTTCTCAAAGACTTAAAATAGGTAAACTTGGCCCAGACTTTAAATTGTCATTTAATTATGGAATTGTCCATGAACAATGGGCAGATCTATAGCTCTAATCCTGAGACATGAGCAAGCCCATACCAAAAATTATTTCGTTTTCAATATGCACATATTTCAATATAACCATTGAACACCATTGAAGTTCCTGATACAAGTTGAAGTTTAAAACGAGTTCAAAGTGAATCAACTCTGGGGGTAGGATATAGGCCTATATGCAGGGGGGCTGTCTAGAACACTGCTGCAGATGGACATATCACCGTATAGAATAAAATAATCTCTGTATCGCCCCTGCGATAGTCATGCTGGTTAAACCTTTAATATTACCGGTACATCGAATTTAGAACACTCTGGACTGATGATTCTAGGCCTATATGTAAAATTATATTTTTAACTTATCCTAGGGACTATATAATCCTCTAATGTTGCAATTCAGTTTCCTTTAACTTTCCCTTAATTCATCTAACTTTTTTCAGCTGGATTTTCCCATCTAAATCAATGTTTTCCCCCATGGAAATATCCTATCCAAGAATGCTCGCGGTAAGAATGCAGCTTCAATGGGGAATTACCAGGACTAGATCACTGCAATGGTGGTCTTCCCCAAGTACCTCTGGGAAGGAGATGAAATTGTAGCCACGCCCGGGTTCGAACCCACAACATGTTCATGCCACTGGACCGACCCTGTGCTTTAGACCACTCGACCACCCCAATATATTGCCTATGACCATGTCATTATTAGTCATAGAATGATAAAAAGAATCAGTTCTATTGTGCCTCAGTAGTGCTTCAATTAAATGTATCTCAATAACGTGTACATTATAGGCTATGGTCAGTGTAGCAGGGGCAGTTCATGCTGTAGAGCCTGTTGTGGGATACATGGACAAAATCCACCAGGCCGCGTGATGTAACATGTTAAATTGCATAAACTTGTAACAATCTATAATAATAGGCCCTACTAAATAATTTGCCGGGATAAGCGCCTTGATCTGGAGGGAAATTATCGAGGTTGAGCGATAATAGAAGTGAGAGGAAATTCTATAGATAGAGGCCTAAATTTGATATTATAATGGTTTGTTTTCATTATTGAAGGCCTGACTGAAATCGAAGCACCTGGGCGAAGGACCTTAATCTAGCCAACCTAAGACTAAGTGCAGTAAAAATATAGGTTAAATATTTTTCTCTAAGGAACTACTAAATTTCTTTGTTTAACTTCAATATTAAAATCATAGCCTCCTACATTTAGACAAAGGCCTAACATAGGGCCTAATTTAAGGCACAACGTTAGGCCTGCCTATATCTCTTTCATAGAATAAGCCTACGGTAGGCCGATTAGGCCTACAGCTAAGAGTCTATGTAGATGTATTTGTTGAATAGACATCTATAGGTTATGTTTCGCCATTGTCAACCTATGGTATCCTACATTTCTCTAATCTAAACAGCATGATGAAGTAGTGCCTTTTAATTAGGTTTAATAGGATCATCGCAACCTTTAGGCTACTGCCAAATGTTGCCTGGCCTATCAAAGATGAAAGTGGTCACCTTGCGTGTCTGAATGTCTGCATGTGCCAATAAGGAATGGAACAAAAATGAGCACTTCCTTAATTTAATGTCTTATAAAAAAAATCAACTTCAATTATCTCAGTCATGTGATCGAGTCGTGATCTACTGCCATATCCTTACACGGTAAAAGCTTCCCTGTCTCCAACGCCCTTTCCTCTACACATAGAAATGTACGAATTATAGATCATTTAAGTAATGGGGTTACACATTTTTCAAAACGAAGCAAATGCATAGCACCTGTTCTTTAATAAAACACTTCCAATTATCGAATGTATCTGATTAGTGCCAGTTCAGAATTAGTCTTCCAAAGCGATGACTCATATGCTTGGGTTCTTTGTTGATATTTCTATTCTCATTGTGAGATATCATCAAAAACCCAGGCCTACAACGGTTATTTTGTTCCTGGACTGGTGCCTCTTCCAAAGGGTGTCTATCCCCGGACTAATTTGAATACGTTATAAGGTAGTGAAACATAAAGTGAAAAAGATGTATCTGTACATCTGTCCATCGTGTATACAATAATGTTTTTATGTTGCAGCTGTCAACTAACGGTAAAATTACTTTTTGTTTGAGTATTTAGGAGAAGAATTTGACTTCATTGCTTCATTAATCCTAATCTATTTTTCAGAAACAGTATGGAAAGAGGTACTGGCGTTTTAGGATGTTTTTCTGGTGTGCTGAAATACACACACTTCTCCTTTATGAAGCGTAGTTTATCCCATTAACTTTCTTTAAAGCTTTCGGTACAATTTCCATGGCTATGAGCATTTGTGTGCAGTCAAAAAGCTAATTGTGTAAACCGATTCACAGGTTCGCTTCAAACTTCATATAGCAATAATAATTATCTTCTTGGAGGAAGTCTTCATGCACATTAGAAAGCTGTCTGCGATTTTTACACAACAGTGGCTACATTTACCAAAGTATGATTAGCAACCAGTGGGATCCAACTCTTCCACTATATTATGACAATCTAGTGAGAGAAAAAAAACTTGAAAACACTCCTCACCTGTATTTATATATCCCTGTTCAGCTTGTTTGTAATCAAATCCAAGCAGCGACTGTAAATAATGCCTCCGCCCCGCCCCCAGATCACCTCTGAATGTTGTCCCGTTATAGGTAAGCTGCATGGAAGGTAGCTGTAGGTGTCCATTCATCAGTCCTTAATTGGTACACCTGCATGTCTCCAGACTCTACATGTATGTGTACATTCATACACCCAACAAACGTATATGTATATGAAACTGCATCACAACTTCGATCGTCCAACTCCAGTTCCGAAGAGAACCCGAAGCATGTCATCTGGAGTGTGTTGTCACAGTTGAGGAACCCCTTTCATACCTGCACGGTTTCCCCCATCTCTCTCTCGCGAAATCCGCCCAATTCATGGTCCCATGGAAGGGCAGATGGAACTAACTAAACGTGCTTGCTGGCCTTTCGCTTATTTATTTACTCGATATGATATAATATTCTAATTGATTGAGGTCGTTTTATAATCGTGCTAAAATATTGCCATTGGTCTTGTGTGTGCAGTAAATATTTTGTTGACATGTTCAATACGAAAACCCTTACTACAAGTGTCCGGAATTCACATTCTCCATGTGAAAATAATATCTAGATTACCTTTGTTTCATTCATACTATATCTGCTATATTTATGTTTATAAAACATGTTGTTCATTTGTATCACTCTAACCACCTATAGCATTGCTCTTTGTTGTGTATATGGATACACACACAAGAGGATTAATGTATGACCGACTGTATTACCTATTGTAATTATTATCCACTTATTTCATTAAAGCCGGATATGACAAGAAAATGTATATGTAGAAACTATTCTCAATACTCACGTATGCTATAATTCGGTACCAACTATTATTATTTTGGTTATTATTTTCTTATTTATGTCATTATTATTATTATTAAAAATTTATATTTTCAACCAGTTATTGCTGAGAATACCACCATCGATGTAAACGTTTTTTTATGAATGAACTGTTCTCAAACAGACAACCAGTTATTGCTGAGAATACCACCATCGATGTAAACGTTTTTTTATGAATGAACTGTTCTCAAACAGACAAATAAAGTAATTTTACACTGTATGAATGATGTAAGCCTTTATGTTGTTCCCTTCAAGTATTTTATTTAGAATATTGCATTGTAGTAATATACTACTATATCATACTTTGATAGGTATCTTCCTTAAACAAACAAGCACCATGAAAATGTTCAGGATTATTCTACCTGACTATCATTTTTTCCAACGCCAAAATCGCTTCATATATAAGCAAGAGATAATTGTTGGGGGAAAAGTCTACAACTAGATTTGATTTTAAAAAGCTATGCTATCAATTAATCTTTAAAGGTTTCATGGAAATCTTAAGCACCATGTAAATGTTCAGGATTACTCTCCCTGACTTATTTTTTCCAATGCCAAAATCGCTTCATATAATATTATAAGCAAGAGATACCTGTTGGGGGAAAAGTCTACAACTAAATTTTATTTTTTTTTAAAGCTATGCGATCAATTAATCTTGAAAGTGTCCATGGTAATCTGAGCTTCAAAAATGGATTGAAAGTTCAATGTGACCCGAGGTGATTCATGAGCATTGATTACCGAAGGGACTGGAGCAGGTCTAAAGAAGAGCAGGGGTGCACGCGCATCGATGCATTTCAGAACACCTGGGCTCCAATATTGGCAAGCGTTGGTGACGATTGCATGAGACCAGTGAGTCTGTTTTTATGAGATTTCCATGTTTGATTTAGAACATACGTCCGTGAGATATATTAATTGAGGAATATGTGGACCAAACTAACACCCGTATAGGTCTATATGATTATATAAAGCCCGGTTATATCGTACCAACATAATTTGTATAAATTTCAATCTTGCTTATATATGAAGCGATTTTGGCGTTGGAAAAAATAATAGTCAGGTGGATTCTAAATCAACAATGCATCCAATTACCATAATAGCAATATCAAAATTTAACTTGGATTAATATATCAATTGAGATATAGTTATATTCATATTCTATGATTACAGTGCTTTTTCTGTTCATGCGTATACAATTTACGGGGGTTTACAAAAAATATAGGTGTTGGCTACCAGCAATTGTAAATTGCAGTGGCCTAAGTAGAAATCAATATTAATGAAGGCTAGGTCATTCAGACAATGGTGAGTTAGTTTTATTTTTTAATGCATGTAGTGTCCATAGACAGGCGACGCTAGGTGATACTGGTTCCATCTAGCGATGAAAGCGCAAGAAAAATTCTGGAAATTGTGTGTACGGTATACCGCGAGACACCTGTCTTTAAATGTGGTTTTATCAAAAGAAATATCCGAGATTAGTGAAAGTGGATCCATATTTGACAGGTAAAACATGTCACTTCATTAATCAACAATCTGATTTACTTGCGTCTGCACCTGATCACACCCCTGGCTTGGGACAGGCGATGGCGGTTTAGTATCAAAGACAAAACAATGCAGATGCATTTGTTTTTTGTCGATGACACCCCTCACACTTTAAACAATCATAGAACTAGTGTATTCATTTATTTAGATGTTCGCTGATATTTCCAATAATGGGTAACAAACAACATTTTTTGATTTATTTGTTTTGCTTTTATTTGAGACAATAATATATAATCAGTATAACATTACAAGTATACATGTACTTTCCTTTCAATAGAACAAGATACGATCGTATATAAATATTTTTTTCTTTTCTAGTAGTTTCTAGTTTTTTAGTAGGCTTCCACTGCGTCTGGCTGCGCGAATTTCTATTGTAGCCAATCTTATGTACAAATGTGATAGGAGTGGTGATTCATCCCTCGTTCACTTGCGACCAGATTATAGTCTGACTAATGCTTTTTAAAAGCTATTCACAGCAAGCTTTGCGTGTATGGCCTGCATTAAAAGACAATTTCCAATTCGTAGCTTCGACGATTGCCTATAATCACGCCCAATATATAACTCGTTTATCTGATGAATCTGATAACTTCCGTGCTTCCTATTAGATTCCGTCTCTTTTAATGTTCTAATAAACGTTGATGTGTGAGGACAATTTAGTCATTCAGATTCCTGCTGCTTTTCCTTTTTTTTCATTCTCTTCATGTGTGTACTTCTCTATCTTGTGGAATATTGCCATTCTTAATTTTCGAATGTTTTGCTGATTTTTTTTTAAACTGTTACTTTTGTAAAGGATGTTTTTGTCTTGTTTATAACGACTGATAGGCATATTGATATACAGGCTTCATTTCAAGTTCTGCAGTTCAAATTCAGGACAGCACTTGGCAATCGTTTCCGTTGAAAATACCATATTATATGATAATGATCTTTGAATAACTTTGGAATGTGCATGGCTGGTGCAAAGAAAAGTACCTATTTACAAATATTATCAATAATTTCCCTGAGTAAGTATAGCCTGGACAGTTCTGTCATAGTTCTGTCATAGATTACGAACTCTGTGTCAATACTGGATCAGTGGGTTGGTCGGAGTCTCCTCTTCTATCTGACTTGATACTGTCATTTGTATTTTGACCACCAAGATGTTGATACCACGACTGCCAACTGTCATATGGTCCTTGGTGTTTTTTAAAATCAATATGTTCAGATGGTCTTCCCGACTGATCCTGCGTTTCCTGTACAACCTCCTTATTCATCGGTCTATCTGCTTGAATCTTTTCTGTGAGATAACAAGGTGGGTGAAAAGGTCCAAACCCTGGGTATGGCGGTGGAGGAAAAGGAGGAGGAGGCATCATGTGAGAATTTCTAACCGCATCTGTGTACGCGGAATTAAGAGGAATATATGCAGGATGGTGAGGTGGCCCTATGTATGGGAAACGTGGTATACCTATGTGAGTTGAAGTACCAAAACGATTGCCTCCGTTGTAGTGGTGCTGTCCTCTCATGCCCATCAGTCGATGGTGAGACATGGGATAAGTTGCCGCTGGTGACATAAAAGGGTGAAATTCTTCATAACCAAAAACCCTCTGCATGTTCTTTGGTGTCGGTGGTGGCGGATGAAGATGAGACGGAGGGATGCCCATCAGCACCTCTTCGCATCCGCTGAGGAAATTGCGTTTTTGCCTCATTTGACGTTTTCTGGGACTTTTCCGCGGAATTTTACGCACTCTCTTCGCAATTCTTTCCTGATGGCTAGCCTCAATTTTAACCCTTAGTTTTTCGATGCGTTTCCAGAGGGCCATTTCTTTCTCGAGCCCCCTTTCTTCTTCTGAATCGATGTCCGATTCGTCCGGCGATTCCTCCGATTTTTCTCCATCCTCAACCGCATCTACTACCGACACTGGATTATTTGTGGGTGGACATTCACCAGCATTGGTTTCTGCTGGTACGATGTCATCCATGGGGAATTGAGTCTCTGTAAGTGTAACGTTACAGGTTTCTACGTCTCCCATCTCAACTGAGTGCTCTTGAGGGAATGTGTCAGATAGAACGTTGTCAATATCCTTCATCTTTCCCTCTCTTTGTCTGTTGGAAATGCAGGTAATAATTATATATTCCCTTTTTTTTCGAGAAGTGAGGTAAGCTAGTTCCAAGTACTAACGTTACTCTGAATTGTACTTATATCGCTTTTTCTCAAACAGAAAAAATATATATCCTAAGTAGATTTCAATTAACTTTAGCGCTCAATATACCAATATATTTCAATATACCAATATATCCTAACTCAACTTTATTAATCCAACTATCTATCAGCCCTTAGTCATTGTAATCCAGATTACCTTGGCTGTATGTGTGATATAGAGTTGTTCCTGTATGTTCCGAGTTGCAAGGGAGAGTGACCAGCTTGCTTCGGGCACACCTTTTATATCCATCACAAAATTACGTTTTGCCAACGTTGTGCAATACGCTTTCCCAACGTTGATCTAAAAATAGACTGCTGGGGATTCCCTTGGATTTCGTCAGGCTTCTGATATGCGCGAGAGCTTGCCAGAAAGCACTGGTTTCTGCTGGGAAATCCCCATGAGTCATCGATCTATTTATAGCTACAAGGTCCTGGCGCAAGTTCGTGGCCAGACCACCAGACGCCACTACTGTTTCTAACTTTAAGTAAAACATTAGATGGCGACACAGAGTACGTGGTGCCTCGCAGAACTCTACCAAAGACCATACAGATCTTTATAATAAGTAATGACGTTGACACTAAGCCTGCCATCATGATATTATATGAGTACACGCCACTAAAAAATGTACAAACCCTAATAAATGTGATTTCACCTGACTCGATCTGCTCCATGAGCATGAAATCTGTGTATGGTAGCCTACATCAATTCAACATTTTGAGACTGGTAAATAGGCCTAGATCTATACTAGGAAGACGAGAGAGCTCAATTGGCCAAAGCTCACAATTCAATGATTGTCTCAAATCCTACAGGCCTGCCAAATCCTACAGGCCTGCCTAAGAATTGTATTACCCACTTTATACATCATTTCTCCCGTTAGCCTAGACTGAATCAGCCAAACTATTAACGACGTTGGGTTAATTGAATGAAACACTGCCATTGGCATCATAACATGTCCAGACCATGCAGTCTAAACTAAAATCTGTTTTATTTAAGGCCCGATGCAGACCTATCCCCAATTCCTCGATTTGCACAATCCTCCAAATCACTTGCACTTTTTGTGCAGTGAAAACAAATTCCTGGTTTCAAAGTTGATCGTCCCAGGCTACTCGCGGGCATAGCGGCGGTGGGTAGCCTATTAAAGATCCATTCGTTTATAATTATATTTTCAAATCTCTTTTCTTTATACTGTGGTTATTCATCTTCCTGGTATTGTTCAGGCCTTCCCATGACTTGTATACATCAAACACACTTTATACATGGTTTCTCCCGCTAGCCTATATACTGAATCAGACAAACAATTGGCACCATAACATTTCTGTTTGCTGTGATCTTTTTTTCTATGGACTATCTATTGTTTGGCCTATTTTCGTTAATCCTCGCAGTGTCTATCCCTAGAGAGAAAGAAAGTTGTCAGGCAAAATGCCCTATCACTCACTTTTGTTGAGTACTGGCTCCCACTCTTGCAGGGTAACTTGGGTGGATATCGATTTTAATTTTATATATCTCTCTGGGGCCATGTATAACTGTGTCTATTTTACATAATAACACATCGCACTATAGATGCTAAATTCTATAATTATCATTACATGTTACTAATAAAGAATTGGTACGTACCAACTCGAGACCTCGCTCCTCAATTTGTGTTAAAACTGCGGCTTTCGCCCAGCTAGGAATTCAGTTTGAAGGTTCATATTCCCACCACTGTGCGCGCCACCGCATCGCCCTCGATCTGAGTAGCCCAGTCCATTTTAAAATCTGCTTTATTTAAGCCACGATGCAGACCGTAGTTCTCTATTCCTCGATTTGCACAATTCTCCAAATTTGGTGGCACTTTTTGTGCAGTGAAAACAAATTTCGGGTTTCGTCGATCGCCAAAGTCGATCGTCGTGGGCTACATACGGGCATAACGGTGATGGGTATTAAAGACGCATTCATTTCTAACACAGTTTTGACATTTTAAAGGATCTAACAAGAGGGATTAGGAGTTTGATCAAGAACAAACATTGAGTCCTTCGTAACAGTAACCAACAACAGAATCTACTTTTTTATAGACTGATAATTGGTTAGCCATTGGTTTATGATCATTAATCTGCGACAAACTGTATAGGTTATCTTAACGTCTGGTTCCTGTAAATGTCATAATCTTATTGGAAATTTCTTTTCTTCTCCATAATCGATATATCATTTTTGTAAGTAACGTTTACTTGGCGGGATTTGAAATGATTAATCGAACTAATCAACTATAACAGTTATTAATATCCAAGCGCAATGTTTAACTAAATATGTTCTATCATTACATAGATATAACCATGCAGGTGGTGCCCTTAATATAGCAACTAAAAGGTCGATTTGGATAGGAACAAGAATTAATATACCGCAATATATAGTTGGCATTGAACCAGGTGTAGATCTAAACATCGTATGTAGTTAGGGGCCTACATGTACGTAAGTATCAATGATGAAAAAACAACAAATTTGGTGCACTATAATTGGGCAAAGGGTTGTATAATTAGCTCATGCATTCTGGTCCATACACTAGTTGGCGACCACGGTTTCTCGGGTAACCAGACTGAACAAGGAACCTTCCTGGCCTGCTCCCTTTCACCGCCAGCTTCGATCCACCATCTAGCGCCTTTTTCAGCCTTTACAGATCACATGACTGGGGCTCGCGTTCTCAGCGCAGCGACACATTTTAGCCGGGGCGGTGATGAGGCTTGGAATGCCGATGGCGCGGATCAATCTTGTTCAGGCGACAGGTCTGGGCGACGGGTCGGACCGGCCTTGGTATTAAAGCACGTTTAATAAAACCCATCCGACCATTAACCCCTTCCTAATGACATCCATTAACGACGAAATTAGATAAATTGAAAGGAGCAACTTTTAATTAAGTGTTGACAAGGCATAGGGATGCGACCTGCTGACAGTATTGTTAGGGTAATGCCGCTCGGCTGGTTCTAACGAAACGATTTTCTCACCGACCGCCCCGTCCTTATTACCGGCGTCGGTAATCGCGCCGACATCGTCGCCTGATGGGTGCATTTGTGCTGAATTTGTGCTCTATTGTCATTCGGTTGTCAAGGAACTGGCCATTAATCTGCACCCATTCCTAGCCTTAGTTCCGTTCTCCTACCCTCTTGATCAAGTGGCATTTCCCTCCAAATGAGAACGATCGTTGTCCACGGTCGCTGGCGTCGTGAATGATTAGGAAATATCGCCATTGATGAAATTTAATGAAGCGATAATATAGGCTAAATGGAAGGCTTAATCTAAGGGAAGGTGATATTCTAATAACTATAATGAAAGATGGGGCGCGGATTGACTCTGGATAGGAGTGTTTGAATGGTGGTCGATATAATCTGTGATTATGAGCCATGTATTGTTGTGATCCTTATAAGCTAATGGCACAGGAAATGTAACATCATAGGCTTACTGAACAACGGTCATAAAATAATTCGAAAGAACTTAATATTAAAGAAAAATATGATATGAATATTTCATCACGTTGGTGTCCGTGTGGTCCCTTTGTGCTACATTATGTGTGGGTGTATATAAATGCCTTGATTAATGTGGAACTTTGGATCCAGTGAGCATGTAAGGTTAGATAAATTCCGTAAAACAAGATCACAATTCTTTCCATGGCATGATATCATAGCCTACCATTCACGGATTTAGCAGGTAGTTGACCGAACTATGTCTAGATACATAATTATAGGCCTATGTCTCTCTATTACCCTGGGATGTATCTCGATAATTAAACATAACTTAGAAGGAGTCTTGGTTAGATTTTATTTTAGTTCATGCATGGGAAGATGGTTGTGTGCTACATTATTTACTATTTCAAAACAATGTACAATCTTGAGCCCTTTTCCCACCTGCATTCTATCTGTAAGTTGTTCATAATTCCCTAACATAGTAACCATCTACATAGGGTATATAATATCTTTTCCATCAAACAATCAATGGTGTTTTCCAAGAACCCAAATATATCTTTGGGAGTATAACATAATAATGACAGTTTTCACACAATATGCATGAAATCACAACGTGATTACGAATATATACACGATTTATGGATCTTTTATACTCAATATATATATACTATACAATTCATATCCGATATAACTTTAGGGATGACAAAAACCTATCCTATATGGAAGTTTTACCGATCGTGTTCCAAAGGATCATAGTCATTCGAAGGTTGGTCTTCTGGATCGGAGGTTACCACATGCACTCTGTCGAGGACCGCTTCCTTTTCTATGACGTCATCAATATCGTGATTTCCCGTTTCAGCATCACTATCACTGCTATCCGATTCTACGTCACCGTGCTTAGCAAGCATATCCAACTTGGCTAACTTGGCGTGCTGTTGTTCCAGATTCTGTTTTCTCCATTTGATCCGTCGGTTTTGGAACCAGACTTTCACTTGAGCTTCGGTCAGATTCAACGACGCCGCAAGGTAGTACCTGCAAGATAGCAATACTGATCAATGAACAAAATGTGGATTAAGTTCCAATGTTTATATATATATAGGCCTATTATGAACGCTTGAGTGCATATTATATGTATTAAATTCGAGTGGATGCTGATCTTGTAGGTGGCCCGTGCCTGTGGTCACTTCGTGTATACTACTAGCACTACTACTCGCGTATCGGCTCGTGTGAGAAGTATATGAAATAATGATTTGACGCTGGTCGTCCGCTCGTTTTCCTACCCATGCGGCATAACGGCTATTGTGTCAAAAGATCATATTTCTTGGTTGTGATACAGCCAGACTTTTCCAAAGTCAAGATTGGAATGAATAGAGGAGGGATGGATGATTTTGAATACACATAAGATGCACACACCAGTTGAATCAAATAAGAAAATACACTCTAGGTCCAAATCCTAAGATCAGATAAGAATGGTATGTCAGCCTACTTCGCTAATCGGTTTCCTGGCCTAGGACTCGGCGTTTTAATGGGAATATAATGACATTTTGCGGTCATAATGGAATTAAAATGGCACTTTGCGGTTTGAGGCGAGAGGCTTTCCCTTCATTTGAAGGAACTTTCTCAACTTTGGGCCTAGACTGAATAGCAATTGGTCATCAATTTATATATAATCAGTGCAATGGATAGACGAGGCGAAGGTTTGCGAATAATGTATACGTCCAGAGGGGATTTATGTTCTTAAGCCCAAAACGAAAACTACCTAGGATAACCTCCGCATTAAGTACCTGAATACATTATAAAGTTAAATTTGGAACGCTCTGTACATTATAGCAACGCCCATGTTTAGATGCTCGCGGGGCGCTCCCCGGTAACTATCACATTAGTTGGCGCTAATGTTATTTTTGATGAGCAGAATAATATGGAAAATTACCATTTCAAATATGTTTCAACGAACTCAATATTATCTGGTAATGCTGACTTATCGATCGTCGCGATTAATGAAAAATATCTTAGGGCACATTTGCTGCTACACCTTTGCCAGTTTTGGCGAAATTAGCTAAATGCAATTGTCAGATGCTTTGATAAGGCCAAAGTAAATAGGTGTGTTTCCGGTTCACCCCTACTGCACCTAGATTTGTTTACCCAAAATAGTTAACTCCCTTAAGCATAGTCCCCTTGTTTAAAACAATGATTAAACGAAATAGCCTTTTTTGAGTGTTTTGTTTCTGTATGGATTCTGCAAACAGGTAGATAGAAGTCCAGATGCCAGAGCAAAATAAATATTCATGAATATGCAATCCTTAATGAATATATGTACCTGGTAGTTACGATAATTTTTGGACAAATATATGAAATAAGATATTGTTAATCAAAATTCATATCAATTAAATCTAATTCTCTGAGCATTTGGTGCATGACTCTTGGGTAGCTTTCCAAATCTCTTTAGGCAGAAAAAAGGGGTGCGCCCCTATCCCATATTCTCCACTGATTTAATTATGTCTGAAATAATCAACGATGTCTTCCCGAATGATCAAATATGGACTCATACCTTTCTGTGCCGACCATGTACTGTTGGCGCTCAAACTCAGCCTCTAATCTCTCGAGTTGCTCAGGGGTAAATATAGTTCTCACACGCTTGGCCTTTCCTGTTTTCCATTCGGCGCTAACGGAATGCTTCTTCTCTGATTTATCTTTAAAAAATGTAAAAAGAACAACACATGAATGATTTATCCAAAGCCACTTTTGAAACAATTATTATACAAAAGAAGTATTGACTTGTATGTATGTACATGTATTCGTTGGATGGTAGGGAATATTGATGTGTTCTTATATGGATGAGAATTATCACTATCTGAAACTGTGTCAATAAAATTTATTTAAAAAGATAAAATAAGAACATTTTATTCTTTAGTTTCTAAACGCTTTCTTGCATGCACCAATCAAGAAGTATGAGAGAGATTCCATTTTTTATATTTTAGCAATTATTTCCCGCACCCACACAGATTTCAGACATCTCAAACATTGAATGATATCTTTCATCCAAAGTGCATGTACAACGTCAGTGCATCAGCGCATTGTACACATTTCTTATTACTAACACCTTTGGTCAGATTCTTCTCTAAACTTTATCCTCCATAAATTTCACATAGCTAGGTAGAGAATAACGTCCTTTGGTATAATATCAAAATTAATTTATAGGAAGTTAGCTCAATAATTGTTTGTCTTTGTATATAGAGAGACGTGAAGTCTCATATTAATTAATAATACCGTGTGTTAAAATGTTTGGACTAGTATTTTATCAGATCGGGTATGACTGGGACAGCGGTCTCAAGCACTGACTTCCAGTCTGTGACAGAGGATCAAGGGGGTACTGGGTTCGACTACTGCAAACGAGTGTATCCTAATACCTCACTTCAAATGGAAAATAAAACTGTAGCACCCAACCGAAACACATTTTTATCAGACACAAGAATTGATCCGACTACAGTTTGGTTCCGTTCAAATGTATTGGAATACGCTATAAGTATATATACAACTCCGTATAGAACCGAGGCTATAATAGTATATTGAGGAGAGAGGGATGAAGCAACCTGTTGAGATGTTTTGCCATGGATTGCTCTTTCACAGATGAGTCTGATGGGAACCATGGCCACGTCTACCACCTGGTTCCAGTTGCTTCAGACCCAACAGTATCAATACATGAGATCTCGCCTTAATTTGCTCTGTCATGCTCTTGGTCGCGTCACTAGAGACCCTCTACGACCATCGCCTACCCGCCTCTAATAACTATCAATTATTAAAGACAGTCAAATTTCGATCGATTACACTTTTGATCCCAGGATAAAAAAAAACTCTTCAATTTTTCCAGTAAATAAAAACATATTTTGTTCATCAATTTTGGGATATAGCTTTCCATTCTAATAATCAAAATTAAACTTAATGGTCGGTAAACAGAAGGTATCTCAAATAGCATATATATATATATATTCCACTTTTTATGAACAGTGTAACAGTGCTATTTATATCGATGTCAGGCCATTAACGAGGAGATCATTTCCATCGTTTTTATACATTCGTAGCTATCAATCGAAGTTCTGTCCTGTAAGCGTATGCCTTTTGCATGTGGAGACACAAGAGACTGCCTATTGTTATAGTAATTCGTTTGATGTCTCCTCATTGTGAGAAGTATGGCAGAATTACAGTTCTATGAGGCGCTAGGTTCTTGCTTATGCCTCATTAACTCTCTATTAATACTTCCGAGCACATCACCGGACACACCACGATTTGTCCTGGTGGACACTCCCCGGAATTATAACACCTGGACGAGGAGGCTTTCATCGACCTCTTTTTACATCCAAACGGCCCAAGCTACCGGTAGACAAATCGACGGATATTAGGATTTCCAGTCCAGGCAACTTCAGTGCTATTAGAGTGCGTGCAAAAATCGATTCGTCCTATCTGGTGAAACGAAATAAACTGCCCAATTATGTGATAGACTCCTTTGGTAATTGTGATAATTTGAATACTACCTCCATTTCGTTTGGCTCTGAGAATTTCTCTGGAGCGCTTTATATATATTTTAATGAGAGAATATATCATATTTATTTCAATGTTGTTGTTCACTCTCAGTCTATTCTCCTGTATGTTCCTCTCAATAGACAGCAACCCCTTCCAATGAATGTGTACCATGCGTACCTCATACTGAGATGCAAATCAACGTCCAATAGGTATAGCTGTATCATAACCCACCGATCCTTTGAAATACTCCTTACTCTCCAGAAAGTATTTATTTCAAAGCTGCATTCCCAGTTAATCTTGATTAAAAACTCCAGTTTTAATTCATCAGGTTTTTTTAAAAATCACACTTGGATACACGACAGCTTGTGTTTATATTGAGTCACAAGGGTCGCTTTATCGTCCATCCATTCATCCACTCATTCACCTATTCATTCATCCACAAAACCATTAATTACTTTCTTCCAAATACAGGTGCAGAAGCCCCATGGTACGTTCGTGGTTTCGAGACAATAAGAAGCAAATTAGGCACCAGTTTTACCCACTATTATTTGAACTGGTTCGATGGGGGAATAAGATCTTGACAAGATCAATATTGACAATGGATCTATTAGTGCCCCGTCTACAAGGTGGTAGGCACGGAGGCGCATTGAACCACATGCAAATTAGCTGTAAGTGAGCACCCTGTCGATGGTAGTGACACGATACGCGCAGGGTCAATTTGTCCTCTAAGTAGGGCGGTAAGAGACATTTTACAATCGCATCAAACAAAAACTTGGCCTGTAATCATGATTCCATGAAATCATTTATTCCGAAGTTTTCCTATTTTCCGAACACCATGCACCATACAAGAAATTGTATATCCAATTTACAGATACCCCTGTATTGATTATAATTCTATGTTTAAATATTTAAGAACCTCGATTATGATTCTATGATAAAATATTTAAGAACCTCTATTCCAAATGTGTTTATATATCCCCCCGAAATGGTCCACAAAAAAGTGATATTGTCCATGTGCCCCAATACCATTAATATTCTAAATTTTGACTTTCTATTTAGTTTTCTAAGGGGGAATAGCTTTTAAAGTGATCAGTTACTATTTATAGGTCTACACTGTATTCGTTAAAAAAAGATTAAGGTGGAGTTGTGTTTCGCAATTAGATAAAAAAATTATGCAAACTTAAGCGTTGCTGATATCCTAACAAAGTTTATATTTTTGTTTACAAGATATGTGTGTGATTGTCGAGGATTTAACCCATCGTCTAGGTACCATACAAATATGTCAGCGCATCGTGATGCGGGGCAGGGAGCGCGGTAATGATTTGGCAAATAAATGACGCCTGTAATGAAGTCGTGTCAATAGATGTTCGTGTCTCACAGAGACAAAAGGAACATTCCCCAGATCAGGTTCACTCTGCTTAGATGCAGCTCTGTCACCCATTTCTTTTTATGCAATAGTCTCTCACTATTATTGCTCACATTGTATTATTATCTGGTGGAACATGATTTATCTATGAAATTGACTGGGATGACTTATTGTATCTAATCCTTATTTATTTGAAAAAGCAATTTTGGCAGTTTATCCACCCCAGGGATATAATGGGAGTATCCATGTACCCCAGGGAATGACTAATAGCATAATGACATTACTGATGTAAGGAATGGTTGCATCCTAGATTGAAAATCCCTTTCGAAAATCCCTTTCAATCATTAGAATTATAGAACCCTGCATTCTAGTAAACTGAATCGGTATCCCCAGTAAATGGTTACTATGGTAAACCTTCCAAATATCGCTCTTGATAGATACAGCCACTTTGGACACAAATTGATCTTGACAAAATCCAAATAATCAGCAAAGTATGTATACACAGGGGAAAGTTTTTTTGAGTGGATTTCAAATTAATGATCCCTCCCGTTGAGTCGGCTGTATAAACATTGACTTCCGCTGATTACTTCTCATTGGACGCCAAGCCCACAATAATCTTGCTGATAATTTGATTTTGCCAAACTACTTAATGGTTACTATGACGCCAGGCCTTCAGGGAGACCGCTTGGCATCCAAATTCAATGGACGGGTCAGGGGCGTCCTGCGTTGAACAAGACCATTCTTTTCACAGTGACCATCACCCTTTCGGTGGACGTTTGTGAGCTTGTCTTTCCGTCATAAGCACCTGTTGAAATAGCCACAGCGGGCGAGGTTTTTGAAGGATTAGAGCCGCTGATGATAACAATACTACTATCTATGGCCGTGACTAGGCTTGCGCCGGACGTCTTATGCAAAGTGTTTTGATACCGCATCATCGGAAATTAATTCGAGCACACTGACCCCCTGGATTGTTAACAGTCAAGGCTAATCACTGAATGAGATGCGTCCAATGTGAGTGTGGGAACAGAGGTTGATAAAATTAGGCAGCTCATCATGCGAACAGAAAAGGGCGGTTCAAAGGCCTCGGTGAATTATTTTCAGAGAGTTTAAATTAACGAGTTCGTATACAGGAACCTGTCGCAGATGGCTTGTCAACAATAATTCTAATTTCATTACATGTACACATACACATTGTGAATTCATTCTATTCTAGGTTTTTCAATATATATGAAGAAGGAAAAATCTTGAGAGATTTTGCACTGATTTAGAATTTAGAGTGATTCTGTCTTAATTGTATTTCTATTGGAGCAGCCATGCAGTGGAAGAAAATCTTAACAGGGCAAATAGGTAACATAATGTTGGTGGCAAATGAGACCCCTGAACATATAAAAATACATGGACAAAGTGATCTTGGGAGGCATGGGAGCACAGGAATAATCCTTACCTCTGGAGTATTGTGATTGATGATGTCTGTAAGCTATGCCTGGAGCACAGGTGAGTTGACTGAGATACGGGTGACTAACAGGAGCCCCTAATCTTGTGTGGGGATTCCTATGTAAGTGGTGGTGAAGACCCTCTCTAGCCGATCGCATTCCTCCGTAGCTATAACTTACTGGAGCGTTTACACCCGAGTCTTTCATTCTATGGTTTTCACTGTCCTTATTGTTATTGTTATGGAAATAGCTGGCAGAACTGGCCGCAATGTTGCTTAGGACCTTCTCATTTTGCTCCCGGTCGTGGGAAGAGATGCCCAATTTTTCTGCTTCCTTTCCGAGGATGGCATCTATTGTGAATGATTTAGTCCGATCAGGGCTGGAGGCGCCCTGGAAGAAGCCTGCGGCTGCTCCAGCGGCTGCCGCCCGGAGTGTGGCCAAACCCGGCGCCTGGAAGTGGTAGAGAGGGTGGAGGAAGGCCGGGTGGAGGCCTGGCAAGTGGCCGGGCTCCATGGCTCGGAGTCCGGCTTGTGTGAAGGCAGCGAGGAAGGGAGCTGCCGACGTCGGTACTGCTTGATGAAGAGGTCCCGCCACTGACGGTGGAGGCGGAGGGGGTGATTGTTGCATCATTGGAATAATTTTGGAGAAGTTCAAAAATGAAATGTTCTAAATAATCTGGAAATATGTGCACTAGCCAACAATGAACCCGCACAGTTTTCGAATCTAATGAGAGAAATAAAACTGTCAGCCAAACCGCGTCTGAACTGTGGTCGCTATTGGACTTGGAGTTGATGACGAGTATGCTAAATGCTATTGATTTATTAGTTTATCTTTTTTTTCCCGTCCATAGATATATAATATGTATAACGTTTTCTGGGACGGCAGGTGATAGACCTAGTGTCGATGAAGTAGCCTCGCCAAAACGCGATGAATGTTCCCTTTGACCTGAAAAGAATAAAGTGTTTACCAAAGTATTAATTTAAGCGTAAAGCAACGGTTTCGAGCGGTGCGCATATAAAGGGAGAAAGATCCCCATACGGCCGATATGATCTCCTACATCTTATAATTGAATTACTCTATTCGATCCACACGCCTGTAAATTACTTTTGCACTATATTTCCTCACAGATAAGCACGTTTTTATTCTGCGATTCCTTATAATAATAATTGTATTCATTGAAATTGATTTGCTCCCAGATTATAGGTGCCGGGTTCGATGGTTTACTTTAATTTGATATGATACATAAAGGTGTTCTTGCTATCTATATATGTCCGTGTTAAAGCGTTTCATCCAAGGTATAGGTTGGAGCAAATAGAAATACAAAAGACGTACCTGGTATGATTTCCAGAAGGCTGTTGTTTTTAGCGATTCCTTGAAGTAATCAAGTTCGAACCTTCTTTCCGGTTATCGTTTCCCACTTTCTGAGTCAATAAAAGCAGTCCTTAAGCATAGCTGTATATGGAACATTCCAAATTTTCAACTCCACGCACGCATGGGCGTTCAATGTTGCGCTGGGATTAAGTAACGTGTAATGCACATTTTATCTGCACATACTTGTGGAGAAAGATGCTCTATTGGCTATCCCATTTTAGATTATTCAGCTCCTGGGTGTTTATCTCCTCAAGAGACGCTAATGGTACATGAATTGGTTCCGCGTCTTCTCCCACCCTTTCTCTTCCTCCAGTTCCTCTGGTGTGAGCTGCGTCGGACGGAAGTGTGTTTGTCAATCAATTGTCCTTTCTTCTTTAACACGATCACCTGACCGACGGTGAAGTGCAGGGATATCATTATTGACCAATTAGGGGCGTGTTGACAGAGTGGCAGCGATTTCGGCCAATCAGATCCCAGTTTGCATCTTGCGCCCCCTGTCGCTGCCGCATGTAATGAGGTGGTGCCCCGAGGCGCCTGGCTCTGCTCCTTTTGCCTGCGCCCAGTAGGAGCTGCATCTCTTTGCCTCTCCCGCGAGAGTGTTTGTTTTGCATTTGATATGCTGTGCTCTCCCCTTTTTGCCTGTGAATTGCTGTTTCTGCAAGCTGAATCTATAAACTATGATCAAAGGATCACTGTATCTAATTGAATAATTAGCTCAGCGCAATTGCAGTGGCATTCTTCGGAAAGATTATGTAATGAATACCTCGGTGTGTTCATGAAACATTAATTCTAAATCGTATCTGCACAGTTGATCCCATTTAAATATAATGATGAAATACATGTCATGAAAATAATCCAAATTGGGCTACTTCTCAAATGAACTGGAATCGATTACACAATGTGAAATTTCCCAATTTTAAGTTTATTGAATATCAAACATGTATGGTTGTTTGCAATACGAGAAGACCTCTCAGACTGTAGGGTTGTCAATGGATATCGAAGTATAGTTTTGAATCATGTTACGTCCCCAAGTACTGTATTTCCTAGACGTGATTGTCCATGTTTTCGGATTCATTCATTTGTTTAGCGCGTGTGAAGTTGATTGAGAAATCAAATTTGTTATTTTTCCAGCCTGATAAAGAGAAATTCTTTCCATGAGAAGTCAGTTATTGTTCTGAGGTGAATTGAAAGTCATCGATTTTAAAATTGCTGAACAGTGTAAACTTCTAAATTGAAATCTCAAACTATTACTGATACAGAATGTCACATTAAGGTCAGCTTTCCGAAAGTTTTCTTTTGCAAATATGCGCGTGTCTGAAAGCATATCCTTTTCAAAATCCAGGTTCATTGTGTCAGAAGCCAATTATACTCTGTATGACCCTCGCGTTAACTTGCGACAGTTGACTCTTTCAAAATGAAAAGATTAGCACTAAATAGCCAAGCACGTACATTAATGAGATCGACTATTTTTGTTCCTGATTTATTTGCGCTACTAAGGATCACCCGGGTAAACCCCATCAACCCTTGGTGTACTAACATACAAATAGACCATAGAAAATGTGGGCGACTATTTTCAATCAATTTCAATAACAGTAGATTCTTATTACATGCTGGCCAGATTGGACAGGAATTCATTAGACCGACTCTATTGGTTGTCCATTGCATTGTAAGCAATGTAATTACAAGAGGTTGAAAGGGCCTGTGCCGTATCTATGGTGCACCACAAACGATTGGTATTTCAGCCATTATGTGACCCTTATTCCATTGTAACTTGACCCTTCTATATAAAGCCTAGGAAATAAGACTGCATTGGAGCGCAGCAATATATTTTATATACATACTAGGCGAAGAAAAACTTGTGATATGACAACCATATAATTCATCATGCATTTCCAATGCAATGTCCCTACTAGAATCGCTGAATTGATTCATTTTTATTTTTTACCGCTCGTTTAAGAAAGGTGGTGACAAGTGGGGGAACACAATAATTAATTTCCCTGCACCGTGGTGACAAAGTTTACATGGCTCTATTGTAAGCGGGTATTTTCAGGGGGTGTATTTGTGGCCTGGGGGTCCTGAGTGGGGTCCATATCAGTGACGGACACACGTGGGTCTAACCCCACACCTCACCAAACAAGTAAGGAAGTCCGATCTAATACACCGTACAATCTCGGGACGACCGAAAATCTCTAACCACTCATAAAATTTTCGACATTTTGTTGGGATGCATTGGGACGCGAAATTCGCGACCATAAAACAAAGTAATTGACATTGAGTCCAGTGTGTGTGAACCTGACTGTTCGTTGGGTGTTCCCTGGTGAAGTTTACCCCTATGTGAGCACAGCCCTGCGACGGTCAAGCCTGGCCAATAGAGGCTTGATTTCCATGTAATTTCACCACGGAGTGCGTAATTTACATCTATCATGGGGCAAAATGTGGTGGACGGCCGGGGTGGGGATCTAGACTGGTAACGATTTGCCCTGTTTCACATATTTAAAGGGCACTTAACGCCCGTCAATTCTGTTAGGGTTATAAAAGACGCGTGAAAAGCGAGGGGCATTTCGGTTTCGCCTCAACCAGAATGAACATCGACCCGGTGTTGATCGCTCTGCGACAGGCGCGACGCATTGCGCCTGCTTTAAGAGCGATTTTCGACCAGATAAATTGTAAATCGCCGGGTTGTGCACCATGGTGCGTCTGAGTGAAAAGGGTGTTGGGCGTGTGTGTGTGGGGGGGGGGGGGGGGGAGGAGCTTTGTAGCTTCTGTCAAAAATACTTCCTAGTTAATGTCACGTAAGGTCGGTTGCCAAATTATATCATAAAAGATAATTCCCTAAGTAGTTGGGACTACTAATAGACATCTACATGTATGTACTACTATTTGGCTAACAGAAATAAAAGCGGCCCTATACTTCTATTGGAGTATATCTACATCACCCATTAAGTTGAAATGATGTACACAATCCTTTAACTGATTGAAATAAATTTGCACGAACATTTTAGGATTACCGAGAACATATTGTTTTCGTTGATAAAACAGGCATGGCACACTTGTAATTCGATATTACATCGGTGCAGCCCTGCCATGATTTTGACGCGCGCACTCCTGGGCAGTCCAGCTGTCCAGCAGGGGCCCTACACTGGCAGGCCCAGCAGCTGACCAGTGGTCAATTTTTCGCAAGCTCTTCTGTGTAATGTGTTTAACAAATAAAAAGGTGTAGTAAATTCTGGCCACTCTCCATCACTTTCCTATTTCGGTGATTATGGAACAGTACAGCCTATTGGGCGCACTGAATTTGTGAGAGCTAATGGTGTTTTCCGGTGAATAATTGCACTGCGCATGGATGGGAAACAACGCTGCGAAATTTTTGTGCCACCAAAATCAATGGGCTGAGAGTTATGTGAGATCTCAGATTACAACCCCTTGTCATTCCAGACCAAATGACTGTGAGTAATGTAATGAAATTGATTGACTTTTCAATTGAAGCTAACACCCAGCAAGTAGCGGGAAATGCCCTTTCCTTTGCCGCCAAAGAAATCGGGCCTTATTGATGTGAAAACAAAGGGGCCTTGTTCGATTTCCTTTTTATGTATCCTGCTCTTTAGGGGATGATTGATAGTGACAAACTGGCAAACAATTTGTCATAATTCATGACTGAAAACACTTCTGGCCCAAAGAAAGTATTAAACTCTCATTAATGCGAATTATCGCTGAGGGATCGATCATTTTCTTAAATCATACAAAACGCAATAATCCCAAAGGTGTGAAATCATGCTCGAGCAGACTCTGAGATCAAATTAGATCTGCGTCCAAATAATGTGAACCTCATTCTCAGACATAAAACTGGCCTTAGAGTAACTTTCCAGATCGGGGTGAAACCGTTAACGCAATTTAATGGTCTACCCACACTTTTGTTAGTACACCGCTAATAAACTGGAATTTTGAAAATGGATGATAAATCGTGTAACCAGGGAAGGATTTAAATGAGTAATTATATCCGAATAAAACGTATCTATTAGGTAAGAGGCAGAGAAGCAGAACCGTTGGCTTAATAGACACAAGGATAACTTCTTTAGAAGCGCCAGACGATGACCGCCTCTACTGTTATTTCTCTGGTTATATGTGGCGCGCCAGCGTCCTCCCACACGCGCCTGCCAAATGAACTTTTCTCCTTTGAAAGTTGACTTCAAAAGTCATTTTGCTGTCGGCATAATTTTCGTATATCTAATTTGATTTACTCCAATAACCACTCTTGTGACACGGTTGAGCAGGGATTTTGGAGTGAAAGCAATTGAAGTTACATTTTCTTACACAATGAATATGAAGCCCATTGTATAAAAATGTCTCACTTTAGTTTCCTTCCTTAGCTACTTTTCCTTGCTGAGCAAGGATGTTTTGGGGAAGGCATAAAATGATTTGCTATACAGATAATGCTAATTTGTATTCCTACAATATATATCGGCTTTTCCTATATGTAAGCAAGGAAACATAGCTTAGCAAGGGAACTTTAAGTGAGAATTTCTTATGCAACAGGCCCCTGTATCTAGTGGCGTTGAATGCATTTTCGACCCAGATTGATATTGGCCAATAATGCACAGATAAAACCTTGCAGTTTATTTCTTATTTGTATAATATATAAAGCTACATTGTCAGGCAGGTATTACGACAAAATAAACGTACCAAATGTACTGATCTTTTTTAACTAAAGGACTGAAGTTATCAATATGTTTATACAAGAATATGAAGAAAACGAGCGCCGCCGAAACCACAGCGGCAAAGGATTTCGACGGGCCATCGACATATATATATGAGCAATGCCACCAATCGGGCGTCATTTGGCCATCCAGGGCTGAAAATTCTTAATCTATTTAAGTTGCATCGATCTATTGATTTATTTTTTCTCGTGCATAAACTAGGTATATTGCTGCTAATATAAACGGCATTGGGAACGTTAATAATGAATATGCTTGTCAGGGCAGCTTGGCAAACAGCTGTCACCTGAATTCTGATTGTAAAGGCACAGGGGTAAGGTACATATTTCTACATACATTAGAAATAAATAACACAAATGCTCGCATACCGTTTTAAATTAGTTTGTACTTGATAGGTATTGATGTAAGGATCATAATGGTTTTTAGTTTGTGAAAATATTCCAACTAGAAGAAAAGTCGCAGTCAAATAACCATTCAGTAATGGTAATCATAATGGCAGTGTCAAGGGTGACAGATCATTGACCCCTCTACCTATATACACACATATAACCCATTATATTTAGAATATATATACAAAAATATATAACATTCATTCCCCTCAGTTTCTTTTTAAGTTGACATGGATATTGTATTGGTTGTTCATGAAGGTTGTCCCAAACCTCTGTTTGAAGATCAAGAGGCAGAATTCTCAGGTAAAGGTTGTCAGAAAATAGTTTCCGCCCCCCCCCCCCCCCCAAAAAGTAAGCATTTTTTTGGCCCCACGATTAAAAAACTATGAAAAAAACGTCGTAGGATACTTCCCTCTAGGCCAGTTTTCTCCACTGGATCCGAAAATACCAAAGAAAATAATCTCAGATAAATATTTAAGCCTCTGGATGAGCTGTTGTTTTTCAACCCACATGACGCATTTCTGGTGGAATTGTTCATATAAATGTGGACTTTTATTATGTTATGCAGCAACAAAAATGACTTATTCCTTAATGACTTAATTCGAGATGGGTTGGAAAAAATGGAACAAAAAGTGAAAAATATGTATATATGCCTAGTTGTTGATCGATGCAAACTGAGAATGTAGATTTAACACTTATACAGAACATGATGCATATAAAACAGAGAGTACGTAAAACCCTAGGAAGAAACAGACCCTGACATTTTATTACTAGGGTGGCCTGGAAGACCTGTTTTTATTACCGGAAGGTATTTTTCAATAGAATAATTTAAACATCCTTTTCCGCAATGCCAAAACGTATGTTTAACGCTGGAATAAAAATATTACAATACAATATAAACCTGTAATTAAAACTAGAAGTCGCGGGTTATATGTATGCAACGGACTAATTATTTTCTCTTCTTTTAGAAACGTAATGGATAGAGGATATTAGACCTACTTGCCTCATATAAAATGTACATTATAAACAGCCCATAGCGTCCCACCAATATAGCCCCATCGAAAAAAAGTTTTCCTTGCACGGTTGGAGGCAAAGTGGTAATTCTGTTGCCAGCTTAATTACAAATACCATGATGGCAGGATATTAAGCTGCATGAATCTAATAGGACTAGGGGCGGGGTGGGAAAACATTCAATAAACGCCATTATAGGCGGTTTGATGGAGGGCCTTTCATATCTCCCTGCCTAATGACAAACAATAATGAAACGACACAACCATGTGGTTAGTCATAACAGCTGGATCGTGCCATGGGAGGACCTTTTCGGATGCAGCGAGGCGCACTCCAGTTTTTCTTACGGGGACAAATTATCGACGGTAATATCAGGCTGCCGGATATGACCCGGGCGGGTATTTTCCGGTCGGTGGTCGCCAATTCACGGAGCCTTCCGTCGGTGCTGCTGCGCGCTTCCTGAGAGGAACCAAGCGTACAATTCCAAGGCACATTTCAAGGTGCGGAGCGGCCACCGGAAAGAGAGATCGATTTCCTCGAGCGAAAGTCGTCTGCTTGTCCGCGCCATTTCTGCCATCGCTTCATTCACATATTTCGCCGATATATCGCTGGATTTTGACGCGCGACTGAAAGGTGTTTAGGCCACCGTCGACACGAAATTGCACGAGAAATGAGCCGGGGTCCTATTAAGTGTCAATTACAAGACATAATGAGAAGCATTTTTCTCGCCTCTCTGGCGTTGGCGGCCTGCTCGCCGACTTATTATGTCAGAGACGCCCGACCCAGCGACAATCCCCTCCGAATTCCTATCTCTGATTTAGCTGTCTCCATGGAAACCGCTTCGCGACCGCTGAAATCAGGTTTTCTTGTCATAATGGCGGCGCCGTGGCTTTATGAAATTCCTTCATCGCGTATTCACCCGATTAAGCGTGGCACGGTCGGAGCCACAAGGTCGGACGCATAATTTCATGTGGGCAGTCGAAGCCACATCGAGGGGGATTAAAGACCAAATACTGCCCGAGGCCTTGCCTTGCTTGCTCGACCAGGGCGAATATTGCTTGTACAAAGCTCATTGAATCAATTCAGTGCGCGAAGAAATGAGGGTATGGGAAGAAAAAGTGCAATGAATACTTTGGATCGGACGCAATGAGCTTGGCGCTGATTTAGAACACTGATAACATTTTTTATCCATTATACCTTCACTTTCGCCAGACATATTACAAACATATATTTCAATCAAGGACAATGCACACGCATCGTATGTCTCGTTTCAATTCAACAAAGAGATCTCTTCTTGAATTTCTCAATGCCTGTCGGCCATGCATACACAAAATGAGATGGATTTCCTGCGAATCTGGGAATTAAATCTGTTTACATCATATAGATTTAAGGGGCATTATCTCGTGAATAAAAGCCCCCTTTCAATGATATCAATTCATGTCATTATGCAGGCCCTCGAGTGGAATCTCACGGCTCCTTTATAGGATTAAGTGAGATTCATTTATTGGTCGTCTTGATCCTACTTGACAAGGCTCACTGTCGTCAACCTTAATGGGTCTTTCCTGGCGGCAGTTTGCCCAACTAATTGCTTCTCACCATAGCAACTGTGAAAATGGCTGGAAAGGAGAGCAGGCATGGACTGGAATACGGGAGGGGAGACCTTGAGGTGAAGACTGCCAGGTGGGGGTGCATGTATGCCCTTATAATGGTATCCTAAAGCATTAAAGAATTGTTATATATTGTTATCATCATTATGACTATCATTAGAAATAAATGTGTTTAGTCCTGCAAGGACAAAAACGGAAAATGACCTGAATGGTTGATTTGAAAATATTTATTCTGCTCACACACATTATACACCGATGATGCTATTTTCAGTGGAAACAAACAATAATAATCTAAAGAAGAGAATCAATAAATTAGTAATGAATTACTTAAGACATTCATATTGGATTGCATGTTTATGAAAATTAATAGCATAAAATGATAGGGGTTACATGGTTAATTCGGTGCTCCTATCTGTAGGAATATATCCCATGTGATTGTGTTTCCCTTCTGGAGCGGCTTTATGTGTAGCGCTTTCTCACACTACGGCTCGCGGGTATGCGTGAGTAGTATATACAATCAGTCCATTTCCCCTGTTCCTAACACATTTCGACCACATGGAGAGTAAGATCTATAATATGAGCTTTGACAAAGCACTCTGGTCAGACCATTCCTTTGCATTTTTAATAATTGTATTGAACCACTTCCTCTCCGTGGAGTTTGGTTTATTCATGTTACCGCCTATTATTGTTGTCAAGTGCCCTCTATAATCAGTTTTAAATGTATTGCTACCAGGTCATTTGAACCATATTATATTAACGCATTAACCATATTAAATGAACTATATATGTAGTTATATGATACACTGGATATTTTAGTCATATGGATATTGTATAGTAGACTACCAAGGGAAGCCCAGGGGTATGGACTGAACTATTGTGCACGTATGGGTCAATATAGGCCTATAGTGGTCGATCATTATCCCACCTCTCACACTCACTTTATGCCACCAAATCTGTATAGATACAGAATACCCCTTGGGAACTAACTGGTTTCATTCGGACCCATATGATTGTATCCAACCCAGGCTGGCCATAATTATAGACAATTCTTCAATGTATTATTATTAAGCATCACGTTCCTGTTCACAATTACACCTGCTTTCTGTGGATGGTTTCATCTGCTTTAAGTAGATGCCAGACAATTGCAGACCTGTGGCGGCCTCCTGGTGCAGAGTGCCCTCCCCTTGGTTTAATTCCGCCGGGGCACCTGTCGAGGTGTCCGAGCACACTTAATACCCCTCTAATGACAGGCCGTGAGCGTGTGTTTTGGGCCGATTCTTTACTCTCCAACTAATCGATGCCTCTTCCAGCCGTATCCATTTGCGCAGCGCCATGTTTGGAAAGCGTCGATCTCGCTGTTTCTCACCGTGTGAACGAGAACATCCGTGATCGGCCAACAAACAATTCACCAGCCGTTCACGCATGCGCAGTTCAAAGCTGTTTTCATCTGGCACGTGTCTCATTGCTTTTTTCCGGTCACTGAGCCCACAAAGCTTGTTGAGCGATCATGAGGTATAATACATCTCAAACGCTGCCATTGTTTCCCTGTCTTTTCATCATGGTGTTTATTGCCAACGATCTCTATAATAAGGGGGTAATACATTACAGTGCGCCTATTGAGGCATGAAATTGACACGATTGGATCATTATGAGCTCTGCGCATTGACATCTTCAAGACGAATCTAGAGGCATCGTGCTAGAGTGTTGCATTAGGCATGCATCTAATAATTGAAAGTGAAATCTCCTGACTCATAACTCGTAAAAATTCCAAGGTTTTTTCTCACATTCATCTCTAGGTACCACAATTAAATGATCTGTTTAGATTAGACGCGTTGCCTTTGTACGATTTGGTCGTTGTTTTTTGTATAGGCCCTATCATATATCCTAAAACTTAAAAGTACCTGTCATCTTAATTAAACTCAGCGATGATCGAGTTGTCTCCTTAGAGTCTTCCGGCAGTTCTCCTGTGACAGATAGAGATGGATTAGACAGGTCAAGTTTTATTATGCACGTGTCAGTGATTCAACACCGAATGTTGCTGCAGGCTTGTATCTGAGGGAGAAGAGCTGAATTGACTGGCTGCATGTGAGACACAAAAGTGTATAACAAAGCATTCAGACATTTATGATAGCAGTAATGGACTTTTACTCGTTGATGATGGCGAGTTTATACATTTGCCTTGACACATCATGTGTTCTGGTCTTCCTTGTTTCCATAAAAAAGAAAAACTTAAAACCACACCATGATGTTGTTTAAATTGTGTATTTAGTCCAAAGTAATTTCACACGTAAATATAATATATTTCAGTTTATCGAAAAACATGATAAAGACGGAGAAAAATAGTAAATTCTGTCTTTTTTAACATTGATATCTCATTTAACCCATATAATTGAATGTAAAGGAAGAAACCCCAATACCTTTTAGCAACCAGGCTAACGTGACTGCCAAAACAGATACATAAATTTTATCAACCAATACAATGGAACAGTTATATTATATATATATATATATATATATATATATATATATATATATATATATATATAATCGGTAAATTTTGCCAAATAAATACATACATGATAGGAGATCAAATACAATATTTTGGGGGCGTCAGTTAAACATTATTATTAATATCATCATTATTATCAAAACAATGATAATGGTTGCACTTGATTTAAACACTTTTCGAATAAAGACGAGTGCCTTATATTGCTATAAATAGGATGAATTGTCCAATCTTGTATTGAACATATTCCACACGTATCTTTGACTATATTGTAACTATAAGATCCTCACGGACGTAAACTACCTCCACAAATGAGACGCTTATAATGGATGATATTGACTCGTACAAAAAGGGGGACGGTGACGGTGTTTCAGTCTTTCACCTCTTGCTACACCCTAAGAACAATATAGTTTATGAATGACCGCCAGTCAGATATGACTTCAAATCCTATCAAAGATTTCCACAACGATCCCCTATCCCTATTCCAAGCATGCAGTTAATAAACAAGGAACAATTAAATGTGTTTGAGAACCTGCATATTCGGGAGAGACCCTTGAATGTCGCCGGGCAACTTTAGGAACCATTCTTTCTAAAAGTGTGTTTCTGATAGCATTCTCAACAGAGAGCATTTTATTCGGAGGTGCACATGTACCTCCGGAGTGCATCTCGAGTAATTGTGACATGAAAATCCATGGTTTTGATCTGTACAACTCTAGGAACGAAACTCTCCAAAGGCCTTCAAGTGGTAGAACTAGGCCTGGCTCTCTAACTTGATACGCCTATGAAGTACAATGACAAAAGTCTGGGGATATCAAAGGTCCTCATGGTGCTGGGTTATCAATCGCACTTCATTGATCTTTTGCAGAAGAATGTGCTCCTCAGTCTCGTGTGAATGTCATTGATGGAAGTGCAGCAAGTGTAAGGAGGGACCAGATTGTTCAGTCAGTGTGCCATTGAAAGGTGTTAGTTTACACACTCATATAAATGAGAACAATATCTTATCATACCATAATGATTCTTCCTTTCCGACAGGCAGATTAAGTTTCTTCTTCTAAGGGAATCCTTCCATTTAGAGAAACTCTTTCGAAGATCTATTGCCAAAATGATATTATAGAAAACACCCAATCATCTTGAATTAAACTCTGAATGAAAAGACACGACTGAAGCTAAAATATATCACAATTTCTTTAAGGTTTTGTCTGAGGGTTTTCTAAAGATTTTGGAGCAGTTTATGACGTTCAGCTGCACATTAGTGGGGAAATAGACTCGTTATCGATTTTTTAACTTTTTTTCAAGGGGGTAATTATTGTTTTGGATATCTATGACTGAGTAAGGACGATTGCACTAAGGGAGGGTATTGCAATGATTAATGATACATTACTTATTTAATGGTGATTGCTATTTTAAGTACAAATTCTGTTGAATGAACCGTAATAAAAGGAGGTGAAAATGGTGATGTATTTGAGATAATGTAGGCTGCAGGAAGCTCTATTATGCCATAGGTAGAAATTCGCCTGTCAAACGATGAAGAAAGGAGGATAAAGCTATGTTAAAAAGGAATCACATGGGAGACTTCGATATCGTGCTTTAGTATGGAAGTTGAAAATCGGTTCCATATCATTAGAATGCAGTACTTCCTTGGCATGTACATCAATGTTTAATTATTACATCCTCGCTAACTCAAAACAGTACATGAGTATGTTGTATGGGTCTGAAAGTATCGACTTCTCCTTTCTGTAGATTTGTTTGTGGAATTTTATAAAAAAATTAGAGCTCTAAGCCATCCATTGATCTCAGGTCCGGTAAATAGGAGTGTATTTAAACAATCCTTAATTTATATGGCAAGTGCGTTAAGTACATCCTGTATGAAAGGTACTTTGCCGCTAATTACTTGCACATTTCTCTTCAAAGATGGGTGTGTCAGCCAGAGGAGCCCATTCCATATCGACTGAAAGCTGGCAACTTTTTAAAAGAATAAATTCACACCATGTCCTCGAGCTTTGAGTAATTTTCGTTCCCGTCCATTTTTTCCCTCTCACTTTTAAAGGATCAAGTGTTATCTGAAGCCAAGTAAACGAGCCAAACATCAATCAAGGGATCCTTATCTCCTTGTTCAGAAAGGCCTTCTTCTCGGGGCAGCCATCGACTCGTTGGTGGCGAGCATAGAGCGTCAGCCTGTAGGTAACCCGAGATGGCATTAAAGCCTAAGGTGTCAAGCATCATGGGCTTTACTGAGGCAGGACAAAGGCAACTCTAGAGGAAATCATTTTCTGATTCAGCACCCTCTAAAGACTTGCAAGACTCTCAATGGGATCCAATTTAAGCAAGACGCCGTATTTTGATCTCGTATTGGTGACTCGGGACGTATTTGAAAGCTCGTTTGTTCTTGAAAGTGAATGTGCTTTAGCTAATTGTTGAATACATTTTATCCCATACCCGTAATGCCTCTGTTTAAGACGAAGTAATGTAATATAAACGTTCCGAATTGATTTGAACTCAGATCATTATTCGAGCAACCATCTATAAAGAGGTCTCATTTTCCTCCTCATCCATTACTTCGAGAATCATGTAAACATGTTTTGGCAAGTATTGTGAAAAGACAGCGATGCACAATACTTTAAATTATCCATAAATGTCCCACCTGATATTTCAAATATGGCCACGAATGAAAAGGACCGTATTTCCACTGTATCAGAATAAATATAGTTTATAGTTGAGTCGTGCACTTTAAGTTATTGCCTTGCTGAAAGCATACAGGTGCCAGGAACCCCTGGCTCCCTGTGTAACCTGCTCATCATCAGTCATATTTCTGGACTACTAATGCCAAGGGCGAACGGGACATATCCATAATTTCTCGCTTTGATGTGAAACGCCGATGAACCATTTTGAGGAGTACCAGAAACAGACTACCGAATATCGTGGGGTCCAAATATCCATTGTGCCTACCTCATTTATCACATGCACATTTTTTTTGTTAGAATTTAATTTAGGTAATCCACTCTCAAACTTGTATTAACGACGTATTAACGGGAAATTAAAAAAAAGACTTGTGAGCCCATGTACCTGGCTTGTTTTTTCACGGGAAAGTCATAAATTTACTGTTGATCTGTGAGAGACTTGTTACGACCTTGGTGGTGCCTGACTAACTGTAATCAAACCATCACTGCCTGACAAATATAGACAGAATGTAGAATTATGTTTGTGTCTAAATGCAGCAATTAAACCTGGTACCGACCATTTCATTTCACAGATTAGTGTGATATGAAGCTGGTCATTTGAGGTTGCTAGTCATTCTTACAGTGGACGCGGAGAGAGGATAACCTAGGATGGATTCCAAACCTAGCAAAGGATTATTACCATCGTTATTATATTTGGTGTTGTTTGTCAATGGGATATGTATACCTCAGGCTTCAGGTAAATCAATACATTTCATAAGTAAATGTAGTTCACATAAATCACAAAACTTCATAAGTAGGTCGTGTATACATAAATCACAAACACATCATTTTAAAAACATGATATTGTATGTTTTTAAAATTTAGGGTGTGGACATAATTTAAAAGTTTACTATACAATTTGATACAACACAATCAAGTTAGAAAATGGCGCATATCTCACAAATGTCAAATATTTTTATGCGTTGCCTGCATTTGTTGCGAAAAAAAAACTTAATTTCTTATTAAAATAATACCTTTATAATTCGTTTATGTGCATTTCCAGTTAACAAAACCATTATTACCAAAAAGTATAACTGCGATAGTAGGTAGATATTGATGAGTATATCATGTTTTGATTAATTCAATTACTTTGTTAAGCATGTCCCGAGGACTGGACGGATGAGGTGACTGGGTGCTATCGTGCCATACAGTATAAAAGTGGGGCTTCAGAGGACAGAACATGGAGGGCCGCACGCATGCGCTGTGTGTCAATGGGCGGAGATCTTGTCTCCATCAATACTTGTGACGAAGACAAGGTTATCACTGATTTGGCAGAGGTAGGCTATCACTGCAGTCATAATATACTATTAAGTCTTAAATGTGTTGCTTTTTGCAAAGATGGAGACACCCTTAACATTCTTCATTTTCCCTTATGCATGTAATATCACGCCATTATATTAGGTAGAAAAGCGGATTTAGACAACCCTAATTTGATTCAGGTGTTCGGTGCACCCGATAGATTCTACTGGCTGGGTTTGACTGACGAAATGGTTGAAGGAAATTTCAGATGGGTTGACGGCACGGATCCGATGTATACAAAATGGTTAAAAGGTAGACATTTTTTCTGTACACTTTACTTTATCGAAATCCCTTTTACATTAATGTTTATCCGTCGTACATAATCACCCATGCAGACATATATATGAAGTAATTGAAACTAAGTTGTGCCATGATAATTCAGTAAATAATTCATCGGAAAATCTGTGTTCTTAAATAAGAAATGTATTGCCCTCATCCGTAGACCAATACATAGACTAACTAGCTGCTGTTGTATTTTCAAAAAGGAAAAATCCACAAGTTTCCGATTAAAATAAAGTGGGTTTTTTTCAGGTGAACCGAATTCATTCAGTGCCACGGATCCTTTTGCACAGATACAAGATTATGTCATAGCTTCAAATGCAAAGAATTGGAGCGATGTATCAAATGATTGGCGAACGTATACCCTCGTGGACATGGAGCCTGCCGGCTTCATATGTGAACGATGTAAAGTAGTCTTTATTCCTTTGCTTATTTTCTTACACTTTGCAGCACACATCAAATGATGGTTCAGCTAAACTATACATATGATTACTGTTGTAATAATACTGTTATAATATATCTCATCCTCGCCTGGAATACTCATGCATATTGTACTGCAGCTAATAATTACTTAATCTATACTATTGTCCCACATATTGCTCCCTCAACTGCAGTTCCATGGGACCTATTGAAAACCCCTCCACTGGGGGAATTGTGACTCTCGGTGTAAACACTAAATCTTCAAAAACATATCCCCCAGTATAGACCATATATACTCGTTGCTATTATTAATTGCATTCCAAGGTCCCATGAGCCCGTTGCATAAACCTCACTTAAGATTTTCCTTCCTTAACTAGTTTTCCTTGTCAAGCAGCTGGTAAGGAACCTTTAGAGAAGGAATTTGCCATACAGACAATGTTAATTGTTATTCCTAAGGTAGAAATGTCCTACCTAATCAAGGAAAAATAGCGTAGCAATGAAAATTTTAAGTAAGGATTTCTAATGCAACAGGACCCATGTACCTTTTCGCGTCAGACTGCCTTCGAAGATTCAGATGAGAGGTGCATAGTATGCCTCCTTATATTTAGATTTCAAAACATGCACACAGATTTGTGTATTTCAATAAGAAAGATGATATAATTACTATATCTGTTACAAATAAGCTACACTACCACGATCTTACCCTTTGATAAACGCGTTTTGTGTAACACATTGTAACTCGTCGTCCCCTATCTGGCACAGTTATTGCTGAGAAGGAGGAGGAGGCAGGCCCTGGAAGTTATGAATATCCCCATGGACATACGAGCCCCGAGGCATCATCCACCGAAGGCCACACAGGTGAAAAACCTTTTATGATTGTTGGTACCATTTAATGACACGATCCACGGGAACCATTACTGATAATTTAGATTGCCGTTCAAGCAATCGATTCCAACAGGAAATGGTTCCAATCTTTTATGACTACGGACAATATTTTTTCGAAAATAATGAATGTTTAATGACACAGCCGCTCCTTTTTGAATGACATGCATGTTTATTTCCCCTGTTTGTTCTTGCGTGTATTTGTTTTAATTGTCTCTTTTACAATTCGTTGGTAAATTGATCCCGAACCAACGATTTTCTTTAGGAGTGGGGACAAAGTACAATATTACCTATGGATCTATTCCTCCGGGTTTATTCAATCCTTGGGAAATGGGTGCATCTGGACACAAAGCTAGGGAATCCTTTAACCCATGGATGAATTCAGAATCACATATGGATACAGATTCTTATGGGGAAGCGTCAAAAGATGGTGATGTAAGGCAAATGATAACGATGACGACAGTGGCTCCTGTTGAAACCAGCCCTGCGACTGAAGATCTTACGCCCCTAACGTCACCATACCTTCCTGAGGTAAATGAAGCTGAGGGACCACCAAGAAATACTAAGCCATCCAATGAAGACCATACTGATCCTGATATCCCTGTAACGTCATACCCAGTGGATGAGTATACTACCAACAACGAAGGGCCTCTACAAATACCACCAACCAACGCGTATTATAATGAACCTATAAAGATGGTCATGGAGCCAAACAATACCAATAATAATTCACAAATTACCACGACAACGGAAGGGCCCAAAGGTCCACCTGGAGGCAAAGGGCAGGTTGGTGAGCAGGGACCTGTGGGAGAGAAAGGTCCTATTGGTGATAAGGGCCCAACTGGGGACCAGGGACCTATAGGCCCAATAGGGTATACAGGGGTAAAGGGTCTTGACGGAGATAAAGGACCGAAGGGAGATAAGGGCTCCACTGGAGACAAAGGCCCCACTGGAGATACTGGTGCTATTGGACCGGCAGGGCCTCCCGGAAGTTCAGGTAGGACAGTGATCAATTGTAAATAGATTTCAAACAATTTATACACAATAAATTTTACACGTTTCATAATATTACTAGGGGTCAAGAAATGGTCCGGTGTAGCAGTTCTAAATTACCTCCTAATTTGGCCCTTAGGTTCAAATGATCCCAATGACCCCAATGACCCCACCTAGGTCCAAATGACCTCCCTTTGTTTCTTTGAACATTAATGCTTTACTGATTCTACAATCATCATTGCATAGGAATTTTCTCGCTATTTTCAATCTAGGTTCAATATACCCTGGGAGGTAAATTGGACATATAGATTCAATATACGGTATACGTAGGACATATATGTATCACAGTTATACCAGGGGGTATACTTTGGGGATATATTAGACTTGCTGTACCTGCAAGTCTCATAATATACATATATACATGTATTATAATTAGAAATACTCAGGAATATGTAAATATATAATTCAATGATCGCTGAATGAAAGGATCAATCTATCTTCCCTCTAGGACCCGCTGGCAGTAAAGGCGACCCTGGACCTCACGGCCAAATTGGACCCATCGGTCCAGCTGGCCCACCCGGACCTGCGGGCCCTCCTGGCCCACCAGGACCTTCTCCAATCATGGCGGCCATTCCGTACACATCTGAAAATGGATTAGAAAGTAGTTACATTACCAATAAAGATCCACATCGTTACATCCCTGTACGGAAAGGCATCAATGCAACGGGTAAGTAAAACTTTAATATACCATGCGTCAGATTTCTATCGAACAATTGCAAACAATTACTTACATATATATGAGCCGTTCTATGATAAATCATAGCTTTGGGTCAGTAACTTTATTGTCGGTCAGGGGTTTTAAATACCAGCCTCTAATGTGAGATGTGTCTTTTTATAAGTCAATGAACCTTTATAAAATCTACTTCTGTTGGGTTCTGTTGGGTTCCCAGTGGGCGTTTTTCATGTATTGTTCTACATATCATGAATAAATTATATGAAACAACATTCCTTTTCCATTGCACATATTAAAATGTAAGCCTTCAGGACACTCCTGTATAACCATTAAGAATCACAGGCTTTACCTTAGAGATAGAGGGACATGGCACCACCCATGCATATTTACTGAAAAAAAGTCAGGCCCCACTGGTCAGTAGTCTATCAGATATGTACTGCTTTATGAATTGGTGGGGAGGGAGGAAGATGGGTGGAAGGGCAGTAAGAATTGGATCATAATATTATAAAGGGCCAAATGAAATACATGTAGGTGTGTTTCCGATTTATTCCCCTACCTGGAAAAACCTTACCCCGCTTAAAAAAATGTTTTACCTTGGCTATTTTTTTTAATTTTATTTAACAAAAAAAGCTAATAAAGATAATTAGCTGCTCCCCAATGATAGTAAAGTGAAAGAAAGAATACACTGGTCAAGAAGCGATGGAGCTGGAAGTGAGATAAAACGTAAAGCGAAAATTGTGCACATATTATATGTAATTATGTTTAAATTCTTATTGAAATACTGAATTACAATAATGTGTTAATGTGTGGGAGGTGCATTGGACCAATAGTTAGTTCACTGGCCAATTAGAATTGCTCACTCAGTCAATCTAGCCGCAGAGGTAATGATTCACTTGGAAGAAAGCTTGGAGAAGGAGTCGAAGATATGTTTCCAGGGCGGGGCGATTGGCTCCATGTATCCTAGTTACAAGTAGGCCCAGCACCAAATAATCTAATATGTATGGATATAATCATAAACACGTGCACATTGCAGACATGTCGACCATGCAGCCAAGGTGAAACAATAATAAGACCACAGTTAAAACATGCTACATATTAGATCAATGCCCGTTCCTGATAGTTTTGCATTATAGGTGGTGAGCTGCGCAGTCATTGGGAAGTTCAATTTATTATACCATGATCGGGGGTTGTACACACTGCAAATGAGTGGATACATGCTATCGTGTTTTGTCAAATGGATCCACGTACGCAAAACAAAATTTAATAGTAAATCTACATTGCTAGCTAAATCGACCAAAAACTATTTTTCTCAATCATTGAGTTTTGAATTTGCTCTGTGTTTTTTCCGTGAACTCGTGACTGTTTCTCGAAATTTTCGATGTTTTTGTATGTTGCTGTTTTACAGCGGCAATTCGGAGTAAACATGATTAATAGTGCAATTAGCTAGCCTCTTGATATACCAATCTAGTCAGTGCTATTCTAATTTCGTTTAACACCAAGGGGGACAGGTCAAAATAATTTATCAATCTATCTTGGTGACCATCGGATTGGTTGGGAATTTACAAAGCACAAAATAGAAAATTTAATTTTTACGGAAATTAGCTGCATTAAGCAGCTTTTAGTTTATGTTCCGACCAATAGCTCAGTCCTTCAATTGGCTTTTTCTCACATGTGAACCGTAGGTATAAACGTCTCTGTTGAGTATTAATCGCACTGTGCTGTTCCCAAAACAAAAGGAACTAAAATTGTGAATGCTCATAGCCACACGTGACGTTACCAGCGGTACAGTGTAGGCACACTAGTTAACAGAATGGAATGATTAACCTGAATAAGTGAATCAAACGTTTTAAATCGCTCTTTCTTCCACCTTTCTACAGCATTCTGTCAAAAGAGACTTAATGGTGTCTACTCGCATCCGTTCCACTGTTGGCGCTTTCTTACCTGCGGAGACAGGTTTGGTGGAGACCATGAAATGGCATGTACAAAGGGGCGAAGGTTTGTGCCTTGGCCACCGAGTTGTGTAAAAGATCCTTCCTGCGTTCACAGTAAGCTCATTTATTTCTATTATTTGGGAAAGCCCATAGCCTTGTCTAATTATCAACTTTTACACAATTCTAAGGAAAACGTACGGTACTGATTACATTTGACAGTTTTCATATTTTCTTATCTTCATATTATTTTCTTTTACTACCGTACACAAACTTTTAGTCCCTCTCGTTTTATTAATTTAAAACGGGCATTTAAATTGTAATAACATAATAGTTATAATAAACTTATAACATTTCCCTGTATGTATGGGGCGTTTTTCATGTATTGTTCTACATGGGTGAAACGGGGAACACATGGTATGAAAAATTGCCCCTGTCTTTTAGAACGTTGAAAAAGTAGTTTTTTTTCTATCATAGACGAATCGACGAAGCCTGTGGATCAATATTCGTATGTCCAAGCACAAACAGGACAAAAACAAACAGGTAAGACATTTATTTAGGCTATACGTTGCATGAAGAAAGATTACATGTGAAGCATGCTTGTTAGAAAATTAAAATATGTATACTATATGAAATCAAAACGTTGGAGAAGGTAAATCTATTTTACCATTACGTTATTTGTATTTTATGAATATTTAATTCAGTAAACGGGCGAAAAAATGTAAAGTGTCTATAGTTTTTTTTTAGATAGTTGGCATACAATTAATATTATGCTTTTTTTTGTATAATAATCAGGAAACCAGAAGACAATTGTTTCCCTCTAAAAATGTATCCTAAAAAACACAATAGAAAAGTCGTGATTGGATAGGAATTCAAGCTAGAACTAACCCTTGAGAATTAGTAGTTAATTGGATTAATCAAGAATATCGCCTGATTATATTTAAGACCAGAAGGTAACCCTGTTGTACGAGTATATTTCATTTATCCTAGGATCTGTGGAGGAGGTAACCAACATGCTGCCTGACAGTATTCGACAAACGCTTTCTTTTTATGGTTGGGCGATAGCAGCGCTAGTCGTCGCCCTGGTGATTGTTGCGATAATCTCTGTCCGATCCTTCATCAAAACCTTGCATTTCCCTGCGAAGAACGTACTTATGGAGAGCAGAATTCCTGTACCCGTAGATTGGACTTCTATTACGTCCTCTAGCCGTTACCCAACATGCTACAATTCGCAAACATTTCAACGGGACCAAGTTGCGGACCAGACTGTCTGATTAATTCATTCCCATGTCACATTATGTATACATGGCTGTTGCTCCTGTACATATTATATTTGCTGGTAATGAATGTAAATGAATTAACCCCTTTAATATGTTTTATTAGTCAAATGAATGATTCTATAATATTACTGAGCACAAGCATAATTATTCCAGCAGTAGGCCAAATAGAAATGTTGGACACCAACATATTATAACTGGGATCGCTGTTGTATTGTGCCACCCAAGAGAATTAAAATACATATCAAAATAATACTAATATCCTGTGATCCAATTGAGTATCGCGGCATATATGCCATTGTTTATGTTTATTTCGATTTGATGGAATGTTTATCTATAGTTAAATAATGTTATATTAAAGTGAATATCTAGCATCTAGAGCTCATATCCGTCATTAATCCATGTTGCTAACGTTCTCCGTGGTGCTGTATTCCATGTGATTGGTTCTTGGATTGAATTCTGCATTGCCACAAGATAAAGTGAAGAGCACTTCTGTTTCCAAACCTTCCAATGTGTTATTCCTTACATAAAAACAGATTAAAATTTAAATCAATCAATTTTTGAGGTTGAGGTTCATTTGTAAGTATAACTGAGAATGATATCTACTATAATAACGGTATTCGCACATGAGCGAAGTATGTTTGATCATTGCCAGTATGTCGATTTTGTTTCTCTGTAAGAAGCACTGCTTCAAATATTTAGAAACACAGATGTTCTGCCAAGATTAACATGAGTAAAAGGTCTCCGAAAAGTATTAAATGTTTTTAGTGCAATTACTGTTATCACCATCTGGATACAATGCATTGAAACGTGCATACATTTATTTTGAAATCTAAAAATATGTACTTACGAAGCATATCTGAGTTTTTGTTTTCATCATACAGATTATAATTATTATTCAACAAATTCTGCTGTCTGAATAAAATGTTCTACTTGAATAAAGCTATCTAAACATAATGTTAGCATGATGGTTTTCTCGATTTTAGATCGCATTTATCTGCATGGCTTGTAGCGTCTTTTATATAATTTTAGTAATTTTGCACATAAAATGTGCACCCATGCAATTGATTCCTGTTCCATTAAGCCTGACCCATACAGGACACGGAACAAGAATTTTCTAACTAACCATGCTCTGCTCCAGTCTGTTCATAACATGCGTCCATAAATGTCACCGCATGCATAAAGCTTGGTTAGATTTGCAATATAAAAAAAGATTGATTGGTGCGCTAATATTTAAAATAAACTTTTGAAACACGTTTTCATGTGGCCCAAGCATGCATTACGCTTGACAATTATCCGCGTCTAGTGTGGGTAAGCTTTATTGTACCCTGACTGTATGTTTCCAACATAAATTTTATAATAAATTATTTTTAACGAATTTTGTTTCATTTGTTTTTGTTTGGCGGACGAAAAAAGAAGGCCGGATTAATAACGCTGCAAAAATGGGTATTGCGCACATAAATAGCATGGGATATTCTTGCGCACATTCCTACTTTGAATTTGTCTTACGGTGTCAATCATGGAAATGCTGATCTTTCATTCAAATTAGTGCTACTATAAAGCTGCGTTACTCCATTCATCCCCAGTCCATCCGAAAATCACAAAACTGAAAACTACCAAAATAAGGAAAATTTCGCGAAAAACAATGAGTTCACGAAAAACAAAAGAAATATAAAGTTTTCTCCATTTTCAGTACACTTCCACTCAAATCTACCCTTCTACAAAACAATTTGGTCATCTTAGCTGGGAATGCAACTTTAATTGATTCACTAGGATGACATCCCATGTATTGTTGTTCAATTGCCATTTACAGCCTGCAGTAGGCCTACTTTCGCTTGATGGATGAATACAATTCATAAATCTGTAGTCCACGTAGCAAATTAAAGCCAAACGCGAGTATCTAGGACAAAATGAAAATAAATGTAATTTTTCTGAAACTTGAGTAGTATATAAATGGGGGTGGGGGATCGATGGGTCGGCGTGCTTATTTTAAAGCTATGGCACCTCAAAGTGGAATAAATAATATTTATTCCACTTTGAGGTGCTTTATATATATTCTGTTTGATATATTATATCAAACAGAATATATATACAGCAGACGGGAGAAGTACCGCTCTATATCGGTTGGGCCTTAAGCAGACATAATAAATTTGGTGTTGTTTTATTAGAATATATACAAACCCAGAAAAGGTCGTGAATCTCGTCCTTTAAACATTCTATTTTCAAGACAGCAGGTCTTGATTTCCGAAAAAAAAAATCGCTGTACAGTTACCACGAAAAACAAAAGAAGAAAGGAGATATTACTAATGTGTGTCATGTCATTCAATTATTGTTGTATTCAAAATGAGCTCGATGTAACCTGTTTCAAATAGTGTCCAAGTTTGGTAATAAAATCGTTTTGCGATAGAAATATTTTGAAAACCGTAATGATTAAGAGAGGGATTATTTGGGATTTATTAGAAATCATTTCAGATAACTTTTTTTATTTTTGACTCAATGAATCATTACATGTGGTAGGCCTACACATTTCATTAATATGGTCGGGTTAAACTAGGCCAAAATAACAAGTTTCCAATTCAATTTCACCATGAAATATATAGATCTAAAATTTCATAAAGTTATACCACTTGTATCGGCATCATGTAGGCTCATACAACAATAAACTAAAAAAACAAAAAAAAACGGGCCGGGTCGGTGTTAAGAAATTCAAAATTGAAATCCTATGGACTCCAATGCTAAATAAAGCTGAAGGCATAGTTTATATAGACGGTATTAAAAATTATTTGAATCGATGACCCCCATTTTTTGTAACATACTTAAAATTAAGTAGTTAACATTAAGTCCAATGTATCCCATTTTCGAAATTAGGGAAATGAACTTCTGCTTTAAAAAAGTATTATCTTCAAAATTATATAGTAACACTTTTAATATCAAATTTTAAAATAATGCAGAACATAATCTTACACGGTTTCTACTTAACTGTTTTATTATTATCGATGAAAAATATTTGGAATTAAGCTGTTGAAAAAAAATATATGGAAAAAAATGCTAAACAGAAAAGAACAGTAAATTCAATTTCACAACACAAAAATCCAAATAAACCACTAGTAGGTAGGCTATAATAGGCTTTGTCTATGATATTAGCCTAATAGTATGGGCCTACTTTGACTCAATCGAAATTATGGATGACGAGTTTCGATTCTTCGAGACGGCCTCGCTCATCTGGTCACGTGACAGTGCATCCACAAGTCTAGGAACGAACTGATTGTGTGCAATTTTGAACAATTAATCATATATAATATTAAAATCCATATCATAAAATATATTCATCATGAACATGGGCAACATTTCCGCAACATTTATTCCCTAAAATCGACAGTAATGCTGAGATTTCACCTATTGTTTACTTTCACCACACTGCCGGGTAGTGGGCCGGGACTTGGGGGACTCTGGCCCTTGACGACCATAGCAACCAAGCTTAAAATCTCCAACTTTCCCCCTCGATTTCTTAAATTGTAAACAATTGTTGAAAAAACGGGACAAGTGACTGCAATGTATGAACACTACTTGATATATCCATGTAAGATCATAGCATTTTGACCCGTTTATGTATGGTTGAAAAGGGGTTGAAAACATGTATTTTAGCGTTAGCGTCTATGGAACTCAGCTGGTGTATTCACCCGAGTTTTTGCCGCCGATCGTAGCGCCACCTGTAAATACCCGGATTCTCGTCTCAAAGAATGGAAAACCATTTTCTTTTTCTGAATGGATCACTTGGCGTGCCATAAGGCCCAATAAATGAGCTGCAAATGAGCTCGCCTACTCTCATGTGGCGCCACCTCTTTTTTGCTTAACTTCCAATCCTTGCGCTGCCCTCTGGTGAGGTACACTGTTATTAGCCACCGTGGCAAGATGGCTCAACAACAGCCCACCAATCTCACTAATTTATTTGCTGAACTCAATCGCCTGGGTCAACAAGGAGAATATGAACGGGCCCTAAAGACTTCCAACAAGAGTAAGTTCTAAAATGCCTAGTTAGATTATTTGTTGATACTTTACAGTTGTTTTGTTTCACTCATACATGTTACCCATATGGCTTCTGCTCGTAAAAACCTCTAATATCGCCCACCACGCCCCACGGTACCTGTTTAATAAATGTTTTTTGTTTTACTATTTCAGTCCTTCAGCTGCCTGAGGGGAGAGATGATGAAAAGGCATTCCATTGTAAAATAGTATGTTTGCTTCAGCTTGGGAGGTTTGAAGACGTCCTTAAACATATTGGACAGAACTCGAAGTTTGCTGAGTAAGTAAAGCTGAAGTAAAGACTTTAAGATAAAGTAGCCTACGGGCCGTAGCCTACAATACAATAGGCCATATGTCACATAAATAAATGTCATAATGACATTGATGTATTATTATAACGTGGAAACATTCCAGTTCTCATTGTCTGGATTAAAATTGAAGCAGCCAATCCTTGGAACCCACAACATTCTCATGTCTCTTGGTCCAAACTAAAGCTAGCTCTTTGGCTCTAGTTTGGGTACGGTACCAATAAAATCAATGGCCTTATTCCGCTGCTATAAGTTTAGTTTTATTTACCCACATTTCTGTAGGCCTACTTTATTATTGGATAGTTGTGCAGACCTGCGGTATACTCTAGTCTAGATATGCCTAATTATTTGCTATTTTGTTTTTAACATATCTTTATTCAGGGAATATAAGCTGGCATATGCCATAGCTATTGATGTATAGAATCGGGCTAACCCGGTATTCCTCCTTAGCCTGAATTTTTATTACCGTATTCAGGCTAAGGAGCTATTAAGCTAAGCTATAGTTCTTTTATTTTTTGCAATCGCTAATCTCTATCCTTCGTGTATTTTTCTCCAATTTTAGGATTTTGACCTTTGAGAAAGCATATGCTCAGTACCGCTTGAATCGTACTAAGGATGCTCTCCAGACTTTACAAGCCATTGCAAACCCAACGGACAGAGAAAAGGAACTCCATGGGCAAGTTGTGAGTTCAAAAATATCCCTTTAATTTCACCAATGCCAACAGTTTTATTTCTACATAATGATAATGTCATACGTACCTGTCTTTCAGGATAATTTTTACCTTAGAAGGTTACTGGACGCAGGCCTATAATCATGGCTTCTATATCCAGAACGTTACCGTACGGATTTCTACTGTAATAATGCAATAATAATGCTGTGAACAGACCCCAATGTGGAACAACATGTTTGGAAATAATTGCTCGATATTTTCCGGGGGAAATGACTGAGACACGACTGACCATCCTCCCAACAGCAGGCCGGCCATCATTTGGCTTACTCAGTCAGAGAGATTAGGAGAATCTTGCCTTGCCTTAGGAGGATGCGACTATTATAACATCTAATGTCTCATTATTGAAACTTGACATACGCAGGTTCTTTAATACACTTGTTACTGACTAGAACATCAGATTCTGTTCTTATACTCCAGCTTTACCGTCTCGAAGAATACCAAGCTTGCTTCGACGTTTACCGCAACTTAGTCAAGAACACCCAGGTATGGTATAAAATCTGTAAATGAGTGCACATGCATTTTGGTTTTCGACCGTTAAGGCCTATCTATACAATGTCATATTGTTGAACAGAGTAGACCTATCCATCTCTAGTGTCTCAGGTCCTGTATAGAAGGAAGGGCTGATTATACTTGCTATATAATGCAGTGAATCACGGATTTAAGTGTTTTAAAAAATGTGTATGCATCATACCATGGCAAAATTTACATTATTATGTTAAGTGGTATAATATTAATATAAATTAATAACTAAACTTAAGGTAGAATTAAAGATTCGTATGAATTCGTGTATAATCTCATCTTTTGTGTAGCTTGAAAGCCATTATTTATATTAATTCTGTATGATGTTTCAGGATGACTATGAAGAGGAAAGGGAAACTAATTTATCTGCTGTCATGGCGTCACTCCGTCTGTGGGTCCAAGAAGATGTGGTAAGGAAATTCTCATTCTGCCGTCGTGTGGTGACCATGGGTCCTAGCATCGTGAAATGGAAATAATCGTTTTTTCAACTTTTCTCCTTATCCCACGCAGTCCTTTCTTTTTAATATTGAGAAGGAATTAATTTGCTACCATACATATGTATGTCTTCTCAGATAATTGATAATTTTCTCTTTTGATTTTCTATGATCAGGAAGACCTAAATCTCTCGGAGGATACTTATGAACTTTGTTACAACAACGCCTGTTGTCTTATTGGAAAAGAAGATTACGTCACAGCCCTACAGAAATTACAGAAGGCAGAAGGTAAAAATAGATTTCTTTTTTAAAACTCCAGCAGTAATGAATTATCGACTCAGTTTGTGACTCGCTGAAAGAAGAGTAATTTGGAGCCACGTTTTTGCGAATCATCAGATTAACTTTACGCACGACTCTTTGTCTACATCTCTGCTCAAGTCTTTTACTTTCTTATTGATTGCATAACATCCCTGAGTCCACCGCTTCCTACGAAATATCTCTTTTGGACACCTTTTTTGTAAATTTCAGATTAAATGTATAGATGTGTTTGTTATTAATTATATGATTTTGACAAGCTTCCGTAGTTAAAATATTAAGTCATATTGTGGGTGCCGTGATTTATAAAATCTAAAGTTTCTTTGGTTTCATCGTACAAAATGCGTTGCCCTATGGTTAAATATTATGGAATAGAAAGTTAACTTTTGCCCTACCATTGTATTTCTTGCAGCTATATGTAGGAAAACCTTTGAGGACGACCAAGAAGCCGCCGAGGAAGATATGGATGCCGAGTTGGGTATCATCCGCGTACAAATGGGATACGTTCTGCAAATGCTTCACAGAAACGACGAAAGTTTAAAATTATACAACCAGGTGCTGAAAAACAAGTAAGCCTCACTCCCTTCGCATTTCCTACTTAGAATAAGATTATATTTCTACAGTCGCTCTTATGGAGTAAGATAGATTCAAGTAATGCCAATGGAGCACTTTGGCGTGATGCGCAATAATAGCGAGGCTGGTTGTACCTGCTTATATTGGAAATTGGTATCGTATCCTGTCTGTCAGTAGTGTTACCCTGTTTCTTTTTCCGCCCTGATAGGACCAAATATATACAAAAGTATGGTGTCAAAATGGCGTAAAGCAACCGATCCCCCACTGCCCCCCCCCCCTCCCCCTCACCCCCCCCCCCCCCCCCCCCACACACCCTCGAGGTAACTTGTTGAATAAAAAGGTCGCGTTATGCTATGCCATCCTAAGGAGGACACACCCCCTGTGTATCCCTTTGACCAGACGATCCATAACCCTTCCCCTATAACAATATCAATTGAATTGTCCCTGCTCATTCTGATTAATCGTTTCAATTTTAGGGATTTAATTTTAAGCTTTTAAATTTTCAGACCATCGGATATCGGCCTGTCGGCTGTGGCATCTAACAATATTGTTACGATAAATAAGGTATGTAGATTGATTTATTCGTATTATTTCAAAATATTTTAAACTATTACCTTATAAGTCTTTTGATAGTATCTCATAAAAGTTCCTGTCATGACAAAGACTTCGAGAATAGTTTTGTGTTAACACTTTCTTAATCACCATCCTCGATCGCTGCAGGACCAGAATGTGTTTGATTCGAAGAAGAAGATGAAAGTTGCTACTGGTGACGGACTGCAGCAAAAGCTGACATCTCCACAGCGCCAGACGATTGCTCTCAACCAGTGTCTCTTGTACATGTACATGAACCAGGTATTGGACTTTGACATTTTGAGCCTCTGCTACATACCGTATTGTTACTCCGTGTAGTCTTCAGAATTTGTACCGAAATCATTATTTTAAACTTCCAAAAATTGTCAAATCTACCCTAAATTCCACCATTTATAACCGAATTTTGTCAAATATCAAAAATGATTCTCAAAATCTGGTCAAAGTTGAAAAGTTAAAATTATCAAAATCTGATGGTTTTTTTGTCATCAAAATATTTGAAGCCCAGAGTCACTCTTTGACTTCTCTAAAATTATCAGCATTTTTGGCATGACCCGATGTGCCTCCATTGCGACCTTATAACTAGGGTTAAAAAGATTAAGTGCTCCTCGGTACATCTAGGGGGGACCTAGGTATTGTTATACTGCATTTAAATTGACCAAACTTTTAACATATATTTTTTACTAGAGCGAGCAATGCCATTCAACTGCCCGAAACCTTCAAAAGCTTCACAGCCATCTGGATACCCCAGCGTTGATAGACGCTGCCCAATACGTCAGGGACAAGCAGATTCCCAGCGCCATTGAGGTTCTGAAGGTAATTATTGTTATTGCATTGTCAACGTTTATTAAGCAAACGTAGCTTACAATGGGTAAATCGCTGCGTTTTTCCTTTATTTCACAATTCCTTATACAATATCTCTGTACAAAACACTAACCCTCGGTATCGAAGCCTTCCAACTTGTTTTCACGATATTATACAACCAGCTCTATATCGGCCGTCTGTATCGATGGCACAGTTCTTCATAATCAGTCATAATAATTTGTATTTTAACATGCTATTGATATCTTTGATAACTGGTGTGGCTTCTCATAATTGTGTTGTGGGCAATTAATAGTTAGGTATAAGAGATGTTATGGGCCATGTGTTATGGGCCAGTTTCCACTTTATAAGTTTATATAGACCAATTATAAAGGTACTGCAATGACCTTCTAAGTCGGGTCCTATGCCAGTGTAAATTATAACCCTGTCCATGATCAATTTTCATTTCCTCTCCTTAATAGAAAAGGGTGGACTCGGGATCAGCTTCTACTGAACTGAAACTGACTCTCAGTCAGCTTTACCTTACCGAGGGGTCGGTTTACCAGGCCTGCGACAAGCTTAGAGATTTGGGCGAACTGAGCTACCGACCTGGTGTGGTAAGTAGTCATAGATTCTGTTTAGGAACGCTAACCAATGTATATTTTTTTTTAAAAAACCGAGAGGCCAAAGCGCCTGCCGAGACATATTGGTCGAGACTACACTTTGGCTCTATCTTTACTTATAATTAATTTTATTTATATTCTTCTACTTCTGTTGAATAATAATAGCCTGTCCATATAACGTTTTTACAATTAGATATCACAGGGCAACAAGGTCACTGCTGCTGATAGGATCTGTGGGTATAATAGTAAATCTTGTCGTTTTTTTGTGAATAAACTCTAATGTCACTGTCCACTTCCTATAGGTTTCCACCCTTGTGACGCTCTATCTGAGCCAAGAAGATAATGAGATGGCCGGAGAGGTGTTGGAGCAAGCCGTTGCCTACTATGAGAAGACTGCAGTAAGTGCCCTAATATGTCTTATAAAGAGTCATAGGTGAATGGTGAATCAGTCAGTAAAGAATTATCCTTAAACAATTTTTTTTGAAAGGTAATTGTTGATACACATATATATGTTATGCACTGAAATAGTAAAATTCCTATTACAGCCACAATCTGAAGAGATAGGAGTTTTGATGCGGGCACATGCAAACTTCCTTCAAATCCATGGAAGCCCCCAGGAAGCATCTAAGGTTTTGGAAGACCTACGAAAGTAAGTGTAGGCTCGAGTCAAGAGTAGGCTGATATTCAAAGACATATTGGAGTTGTTATACAAATTTAAATTGGTGTGACGATTTTCAGTTGTGTTGTTTTATTTTGCCACTTGATACTAATTCATATCTAGTGTATTGCAGCAATGCTATACCATAAATCTGGGAAAGGTGTGTAATTTGTTTTATTAATGTAATGTTTCAAAATAAAAACGCACATGTTCATAAGATGAATGGAATAATCTCTTTATCAAGGAGGCTGCAGGTTACTTCTGTTATGAATTTGGCCTCCTTTCTAATATCACTTATGGGGGTATCAGGAATAGAATACGACTTTGTAACAACAATAATAACGCAGACCACATGGCTACTGCTGACCGAGAAAGACGTCGAATCCATTGCTAGTAAATGCTAATGCATCTTTTGCTTGTATTTATAGGAGAGACCCAAGCGATATGAAGACTCTAGCCCAACTAATTTCTGCCTACGCTAAGTTCGACCCGACCAAGGCTCAGGAGGTCAGCAAACACCTACCTTCCCCCGGAGACTTGGCACAGGATGTCGATGTTCAAGCACTTGAGAATTCTGTCAGTACGCTCGGACCCAAATACATTAAGAAAGCTCTTGGTAAAACAGAACAGAGTCCTAAACCTACATCCCCCACCAGGTAATTAGGATTTTAGCTGTTAAACGATTTGATAAGGGTCATATTCATAAAAACGAAAAATTCCCCTCATCGTTCTTATATGGGAATTTAACAAGAAACGAGGAACAACCGTTTAGCAGTAATTCCACCCATAATTTCATATTTATAAAGATCTATGCATGATTTGAAATTGAAATGATGTGGTGTCTAGAATTGTATTTCCGTTCTATTCATGACACTACTAAAGCCTAAAAACGATTGAAATAATGCCACAAATATAGTTTTTATTAGAAAATGCCATTAAAAGTTCTTTGAGCTCACCTACGTTCTATATTTATTTCCACAGTGCGGGAGAAGCGCTAGTTAAAAAGAAGAAGAGGAAGCATAAAAAGGGTATGTGAAACACTGTAATCACTATGATCACTGTAAATATATATGTCTGCGTCAAAAACGTCGAGGCAATGGTTCTTCCCATTTCTTCGGAACTTGAATTTAGAATCTTCCCTTTGTGTTCTGATTTACAGTTCATCCTGTAAAGAATCCCGTGAATGTACCTCCTCTGTTTTTCAATGAATATTAACACCTTGATTGTTTTGAGACCGCTATTACTTTCACATTGCATTATTATAAATGTTGTTTTATTCTAGGCAAGCTGCCCAAGAACTACGACCCCAACGTTGACCCCGACCCTGAGCGGTGGTTGCCACGTAGAGAACGGTCGTACTACAAGGGTAAGAGGAGAGACAAGAGGAAGGATATTGGCAAAGGAACACAGGGTGCTGCGGGCATATCATCGGCCGATTTGTAAGTATTCTTTTTTAATATTTCCAATCACCTTCGAATACAATTTCGGGGGGTGGGGGTGATCTATTTTACTGCTCTGATTTCACTATCTCTCTCTATTAGTAGCCTTCTTCCTTCATTGTAAGGTAGACATCATTGAAATAGTTGATAAAAATCCTATTTAGTAAGAATGAATTTAATTATAGGGTGTCCTTACATCAAGAACCTGTTTGAGTTATACATATTCATTTCGCCACATAGGAAAGCCGTGTCTGAGGAATTTTGGGACGCACTGGAGTAGGTTTCCCCAAATGTTTTGAAAGGAATGATTGATTTTGGAGGACTTGAGTTTAGCTCGCTATATCCATATTACTCCCCACCTTTATTGCTAGTTTCAGCGTCCCATTCCTGGATATCCAATAACCCCCAATTCTGAGAATGTTGCTGTATGACTATTCTCACCAGGGTTCATACGCGTCTTTGAAATCATTAAAAGCTAAATTATGTCTACTTCTTGGTAATTAAAACTCATTATATCAGGGAACACACTTGATGCCTCTTTTTCTTAAAATAGTAACTATTATGATCTACCGAATTATCCATTTAAATTCTGATAATTCTGCCGGTAATTTTGCGAAATTTAGTGTTAAAAGTAGTTCATTTATTTTAGCTGTAAAAAATCTTGATTTTAAATGTGGAAAGTTTGCCTGAATTTCAACTATGTTCTAGATTAGTATATTTGTAATGTATACCCGGGAGCATTAATGTAGAAATTACATATATTGTGTGTATTTAAGAGTTTAAAACTCCAATTTCGTAGGGTGCTGGAGTCACCCTACCCAACTGCCAGACAGTTAGGGAAGGTCCCAGACGCCTCTTATCTTAATGAGAGTTAAGTGATACCAGCTGGATGGGACAGGGTATATATGTCACTATGTACCTCCTGCCTCGCTCTTAGTTCACATCCCTTTACCATACACTGAGGTCAGCACCTTATGGTCTAGTTACTGCTTTCTCAGATTTGAATTCCCCAATGGAACCTCTGCCACATTCTTCATTAACAAATATCAATTAATCTAAGGAATATATAGCGTTGGTATTCCACACAAATGTTCCTACTTATGCATGTCATCGAAAACTACAAACATATTTCTAAATGATATATAGTCAAACAGTGTCCATAGCCACTTTAAGTCATTAATTATGACATTGAAAATTATTTTCCTACTAACTCAAGCTCTATGAACCCTGTCTCATCGTTTTACTAAATCTTTAGTGAGTCCAAATGTGTGGGACGTCCGATGTTGCTGTGTGAGATACTAAAGTACAATATTTTGAGCATGAAAGAAATGTTTGATGAGTTTTGGTGAATGAAACTGGGGTTTTGTGAGCCTTTTCCAAGTGTTTAGGTCCTACTCGATTGACATGTTCCTGCTTGAGAAGCTTAGTCACCATTATTTCCTTTAGGTGGGTGCCATGAATTTCGTGGTAGATCCAGAGACAAAGGCACATTTCGTATCGTCTCTGTCTGAACTCAGCAATGAAACGAAATGCCCATTTGTAGATTATCGATAAATCAACAAGACCTCCACTTTTGTTTTCATGTTGAGCCTCAACTTACGATTATCTATAAATGAATATATTTTTTCTACATTTGCGGGGTGTTTTCATGCGATGAAACATGCATAATTTGAATTTAAATACTGCAAAACTTCTGAAAGACATATTTACGCCCTAAATTACAAAATGGTGTATTATTTATTTTTCAAGGGACAATAGTAAACCAGCGAGTGCCAGTGCGAGTGGTAGTGAAGTTGGATCTCCAAGACCTGGTACCACACAACAATCTGGTGGAGCCTCAGGTGGCGCCTCGGGTGGAGGAGGTGGAAGTGGTGCTGGTGCTGGTGCTGCTGCCGCAGCCGCTGCCGGGGCGTCACAAGCGCCCGCTGGTCCCAGAGGTCAGAAACCATCAGGCAAACAACAAAAGAAGAAAAAGAAGGGAGGCAAATGGTAGTAGCTAGATCTTTCATAGAAGCAATCCATGAGCCTGTTATCGATAATATCAAATATTATCAATATTAAATGCCCCCAATACTAATCCGAATCTAATCTGATGAATCGCCTCTTAATAGTCAAATTATGCTCTGGGCTCTGAATTCTCCGTAGGTCATATCATCTCGATGTTATTCTTCTGACTTTATTCTTTAGGTAATTATATAATAAATCATCGTTTTTGTTGATGTATTCTTTCATTTGAAAGCCATATACATAGAATACAATCGAAGCCTGTCAAATCATTGATTTTTTACCTGCGCATTCTGTTATGAATAAAGTCGTAATACCATAGGATGGTTTTCGTATTTTTCTATTCATATTTGTGTCTCCTAATTGATTGCTTACTTCTCCCAGTTTTACGACGCAGACTTTATAGTTATTTTGGTATAGTTCAAAAAGCATTAGGCCTACTACTTGTGAAAGTTGTAAATTTAATAATGGGAGTTACATCTTTCTAAGGGCAAAGACGCTGGGTTCACTCGACAACAAGGGACTGCATGGCTCGTGTACTGGGTTCAAACAAGAATACCCGGATATATAATATATCCGGGTATTCTTGTACGTTCTCAGTAGAGAAAATATATTCAAACAGCACAAGATTCTTGACTCAAAAGGGGGATAGTTTAGCACGATTTCAGTTTCAAATGATAGCTATTTTTCAGGGAATAGATGCGATTAAAGCAATTTTCAGGGAATAGATGAGATGTAACTTTACTACGAACTAGACAAACCGCGAACGTCCAATTCCGAAAAATATAACTTGCAGTTTCGAATGATAGCTACTTTTCCTGGGAATAAATATAACTACTGCGAACTAGTCAGAAACCGCGAACGCAAGAATAAAAAAAAAAGGTTTTAACACTTTAAAAAAAAGGAAAATAGAAAGACAAACTCGTGAAATGGTTGCAGATTATATACAGTTTACTGTACACTTCTGTGCTCTGTACAAGCTGTAGTCCGTATGTGGAAGTGATATCCCTAACACAGACATGCACACTATGAGTCCCCTGAATAATCATCGAATATAATATTGAGAACACATGAAAGGATCTACCACTAAGTATTGTCCTTTTTTTCTTCTTTTTTCAATGTACATTTTTCATCTCACAATTTCACAATCACACCGACCAGTAGATTCCACAACTGATTCTCACATATACACTTCTCTATGTAACATACACTTGAGGGTTGTTAAATCTTTTTTTTTTGTTTTTATCAATGGGGGTAAATTGGGAAGCTGCTATAAGATTCTTGAATGAATAGCCACCAAGTGTTTGATAAGAGTATCATTGTTAAGTTTTAAAAATCATTAATTACCAAAAAATGAAGTAAAGAATCGTTACAGAAGAGAAATAAGCTTCAGTTGCTTCTTTCTCTATGACAATTGAAGTTACATATGAATCACACGCCTATACGGGCAGATACAATTTTACAAACGATCAATTTCACGATACCGGATAGGCCTTACCAGAGAAAGACAGGTTATACTGTCAATATGCAGTTTCTTTTTTGTATTTTTCTTTCTTTACAAGTACATTATGTGATATGACGATGAGATAGGCATACTAGATAATAGATACCTATGTTTTACATGGGTGCAAAAGCCAAACCTCTATCAAAAGACTATACGTGACATAATCCTATAAAGGGAGAGACGCAGATGTCTTTCTATCTATACTGGTCCTTGTGAAGGGATGGGTGGCGAAGATAATGAAACAAGGGGAGATTCCAGGTAGCTAAGACTACACATAGGAATGAAAATAACATGTGGAGGCTAGGCTGATGAACAGTTCGACATGATTTGAATGGATGCTTACAGATATATATATTAATGTGGTATGACATCTAGAATCCTAACCCTTTATGGTGGCTTCCGAGGTCCCCCTTCAAGTCAAAAATGAAAATGATATTAATTACATGTTTTTACAGTTACTAATCTGCAGTATGAAGCTCTACAACGTGAATGAATGTGTGGGGGGACCTATCGTTTATAAAATACATATTATTTCCATGTACTATGAAATTTGTGCCACGATTTCAACATATATCACTACAGCTCTTTCAATGTTTTTTTTTTTAACATTTTCATCATTACAAAGCGACCGTGCCTATTCATGTACATACACGCACACACAAGAACTGGGCCCTACACATCGGAACCTCGTCACGATGTTAATCGGGGAGATTTATATTTACATGATCTGACCATGAAACTAAACAAACTTTAATCCTTATATACTATATGGAAATTATAAAGGACTTAGTTTTTTAATAGGTTTTTAACAGGTCTTTTTTTTAAAATGTATAGGTAAAATTTACCATACTTCTTTATTGGTGTGTAAAACTAGAATCATCTTAAAGCAAATCCAAGTGAAAAACTTGAAACGTCTTGGTATACTTTCAAATTAAAATCTATGAACTCCAAAGTCTTCTAATACGAAATTAAATTTAGCAGTCCTTCGACTGAACATGGGAGTTAAACCTGACTCATGTTAACATGAATTCACCCTGGCCTCAAATGTATAGGCCTGCTTTAGAAGATATCATATACCCTTTCTCAGAACAGAAAATGAAACAAGATAAATGCAGCTATCCAGCAAAATCATTAACAGGAACAGTTTTTTCTTAATCCAATATCACTCGATCAAGAACTGAAAAAAGAATTTGAATGTACAAGGAGTAAACTGCTCAACCGGCAGAATGATGAATTGCTTGAATCAATGTGGTCAATGTGAAACCCGAATACAGTTTAGATACCAACATAGCTATTCCTGGATGATGACCGCGGCGTATGTATGTATATATTTTACAAGTATTTACCATAAGCTATGAACATCTAAGCTGTTCGCATAAGTGACCGTAAAATATTAAAAATGTCGTGTTTACACGTTCGTATATAAGTATGTATACTCCATCTCTCTCTTTACATGTACAGGGCAGTGCTATTTGAAAAGTGTTTTCAGTGCCTCGTGCTGTCCAAAGGGCCTCGCAAGGCATACTTGGAGCCAGCCGCTTTCACGTCCCCAGAGGAAAGCTTCATTCTGACCTTCCTCACTGGAGTAGAAGAAACAAGTCCACCTCTTTGCGTGGGGGCCTGATACTGGCCATCGTGATAACCCGCATCTAGTTTCTGTCGCTTGTCCTGAGGTCCCCCGGCGGGAGAAGCTTTAGAAAAGACATATTTCTCAATGGGGTGAAGCTGCTTCCTTTTGCGCACCCTTGTGCTGTGGCGCGTGGTGGTGACCGGGGTCACGTGTGTCATTTGCCTCCCATTCTTGGTCGGCGTGGGGGTGGCCACAGCTACAGTTGGAGTGGAAGCAGAGCTGTCTTTTTCCACTGAGCTTTTGCTCGCACTAGAAGAAGGGTTGACTCCACCACTTGTAACGTGGGTGGGGGAGAAGGTACCAGAGGATCGGGGCACTGTACTGGCTTGTAGTTGCTGCTCTTTCTTTGGGGACGCTGTCTTGGGTGTTGTTGGAGTTGCTGTTGAAGATGTTGGAGTTGATGTTGTTTCTGTTGTTTTGGGCGACTCTGCCTGTTTAGCCTTGCCGTCAGCTGACTTGAATGACAGGGATCGAGATCTCCGGGAAACAGGTGTTTTCTGAGAGAGCAGCTCTTCACGGCGTGTTTTAAACTCAGTCCACATGGAGCGCTCTTCCTCAGTTACTCCGTCAGCATCACGCAGCTCCAGCGTCTGTGAGAGCGTCACGTGTGCGAGCTCATCACGTTTGTTCTGGTGGTGCATGTGCTTCAGGAAGCGTTTGACTGTGAAAAAATCACTGCAGGTCATGCAACGTATACAGGCAGAGTCTAGCTGAGAGTAAAGGTCAGTGTGCAGCTCTCCGTCCTGCCACCGACTCCGCTGACTCAGTCTGTGAACAGCGTCTCGGTGGAGCACAGCCAGCGGTGTCCTCTTGGGCTGGTTGGTTTTGGGCGGAGGAGGAGACGGCTCTGCCTTTTTTTCTTCTTTAACAGTTCCCTCTTTACTACTGCTAGTAGAAGTAGGAGGGGAAAGAACAGACTTAGGTGCCTCAGTTGAGGTTGTTTTTGTTGTTGGATTAACAGTCTTTAATTTATCCTCAGAACTAGCCACCGCAACCGTTGGTTTAGTTGTCTCCGGGCTTTCAGTTACTACAACAGTGACGTTCCCTTCTTGCTGTTCAACCTTGACCCCTACGGCTGGTTCTGGTGTACCAGATTTGATTTCTTCCGAGTTAGAATCTGAAGAAGGTACTTGGTCTTCGGTTTCCTGCTCAGTTTTAATTTTACCTGGTGATTCAGGAGCCGCAGCATAGCAATGTTCTTGGTTATATTTCTTGGTAAAGACATGGGTCGCCTGAAGCTTGCGTTTCGACTTGGCCAGGCCCATCATAGCTGCTGCAACAACAGCTGCAGCCTTCTTCTTGGTACAGGCCACGTCTATCTTAGCTTTGTCCCTGAACCTTCTTTTCAAGTCTCTTTTTCTGACCTTTTCCCGTAGCCTTCTAAGCCGTCGCTTCTCTTTCAGGGTCAGGGTCTTTTTTCTCATTTTAATTTTCAGTCTTCTAATTTCAAGATCTTCAGTATATGTTTTAGTAACTTCCTTGTTCTCATGATCATCCGAAACTTCGGACTCAGACTCCCTGTCTCTTGATGGGGCAACTGGTTCCCTGGGGGCTTGCTCCTTGGGAGTGACCACCACAGGTTCGTGAACTATTACCTCCTCAGACTTCTCTTTCTCCTGGTTCTCATAGTGGTTGCCCAGGAGCATGTCAGAGTAACACACTTTCTTGTGGCGTAGACGAGCTGAGCGTTTGAGATCTAGACTGGCTGGACTCACACTGGGCGAACCTGGAGAAGCATCGGTAAGGGAACCACCTGTCAAACGCCTCTTTCGAGAGACCAGTTTCCCTCCTGAACGGTTCTTCCCATCAGTTGGCCTGAAATGATGATACATTATCATTAGGACTCGGAACAATTTATCAAGAAATATTTCAAGGTCCACAAACTTTTCCCAACAATTAGAACTCCCAAGAAACTATTTACGTTTTAGACTGATGCAAAATCCATCACTCTATCATTCCTATATGGTTATGTTTCAATAATTCTGTCGCAAATATTGATTGATCCATTGTACTTTGAATATTCCAACCAATGTTCTCTTGGTCGCTTTGTTCTTGGGCACATACTGGAAAAACTGACGCAGTTAGATGTGCATTCACTATTTTAGTGCCATAAAGTCAATCTAAGTAAATAATGCACACTTGGGTCACAGATAGCCGAAAAATGATTAGCAATACTATTATGTGTGAAGAGATAACAATCTTGATCTTTTTCTTACGTGGAAGGTAGTTCTGGACTCCTAGCCACAGGTTGACCGTCGGCAGTTGATGTGCCTGCTTTAGGTTTGGGCATCGCTGGTGTTTTGTCTTTTCCACCTGGAGAAAATAACATGAAGAAAACTTCGTTCAAAGCCGTTTCATGTCAGTTCCATTTATCAAGCAGGTTAAAGTCACCATTCATATAATACAAACAAGAATGTATGTACACATGCAAAGACCATGGGATAAGATATTTGCCTAGGTGAATTACGTTATTATGTCTTTTATTATTAGCTATTAAGTTACCTTGCGAACGACTAGGTTCTGGGGTAGAAGGTGCTATGTCCAATGAAGACTGTTTAGCCGTTCTTGACTTTGGTTCAACATAGAAACCTATCAGTGTCTGAGCTGCTTCCTTAGAAACGATCACCGTGGACTTGGATTTAGCAGCGTTAGCATACCTCACGAGGAAGTCTCTCTGGAGTTCAGTACAGTTGGCAATGGGCAGACCCATCATTTGACAACGCTTCTTCAATATGCCAGTGTCTTTAGCAGGTAACACTTGCTTGTGGATGTCTACCAGCCGTACATACTGCTGCCCCATAAGAACCAGTCCCGGTAGGTCATTCCAGTACATACTGACCACGGTCAGTTCTGGAGCCGAGTCTGCGGCCAGAGCTGACACATCAGGAGTACTAGTGGGGGTGGATACTTCAGGGAAAAGCTCCGATTTGTCCAGCTTCACATTACCGAACTCCAATGTTTTGCTGTAACCATATGTATGGGGGTCTGGTGTAGGTAGCCTCTCGCCTTGACCTTCAGTTAGAAGACTGGGAGCTGAGGCTGAGGGCTTTAAATGGGTGGTGGTGGCCACTGTGGTCTTAACATCGCCGAGGATCGTGTTCATGTTTGCTATGTCAGAACGAAGCAGGTCGCTATCATTTATCTCGTCCAGGTCGCACAGGTTATTGGAGGTGCTGGGTGTGGCGAGGGAGCTGTGGTTATGGGTAAAACCACCGAGGAATCCATCAAACGATGTGTCCGTCATACCAGTGGGTGTAGTCTCAACACTCCCGAGCTTCAGCTCCAGATTCTCCAGCTCGTCAGCACCCATACTATTGAGCATTGAACGAACCTGTTCCGCCATCCTGTCCACATCTTCACTGGATGAGTTTTCTTCAGTGGCTGAGGTGCTGGGCATGGGCCCTGACTTGACGTCTTGACTGCCCAGAAGGTATGGCGAGAGATCTACGTCGTTGACGGGAGGAACCTGTGGTACCGATGACGTACCCAGAGTGTCGATCTCGGACAGATCACACACTAGGTCGGCCACGTCGGATTCGTGGATTGTAGTGGATTCAGGTCTAAATGAGCTAGACAGAGACGCAGGCAAAGTGGCTGTTGAGGTAGTGATGGTGGTAAGCGAGTCACTGGCCGGTGCTGGGGAAATGGAGTTAATTTCTGCTTCAGATGGATTGTAAGGTGCAGGGGAGGAGGGGCTCGAAGTGGTGGGTGTGCCGAATCTGGAGCCTGTGGGTGTACCAAAGTGGGACGACTTGTCTGCTCGAGACATTTCCTTGTACCAGTCAAACACAGCCATTCCACCGACCTGAGGTTGTTTCTGGTTGGGGGCGTTAGCATCTTCCAGAGACTTGCGTGGACGGTTACGTTTGTTTTTGGTGGCAAAGTAGACGAATTCGTTCTGATAGCTGCCAGTGATCTTAACATAGTTCTTATCGTCTTTCAATGCTTGCATTTTGGCCCGTCGCTCAGATGTTCTACTCGGTTTAGGTTCCATCTTTCGTGGTTTCGCCTCAATCGCTACGCTCACTTGGTCAATCTGATCGTCTATCCCATCATATGATAGTTCATCGTCAGTTAAAACTTTGTCTTTAGATGCAGACCTTTTCTTTAGTCTACCACGTTTTCCCTTCCCAGTTGTTTTTTCTTCATGTGCCTTCACCGATGCTTTAATTGATTCCTCTGTGATCAAGGCTCGGCCTGCTTTCGTTCTCACAGCCTTGCTTTTCTTGGCATACTTTTTCTCGATCTTCGTTTTGCTCTCAGTCGTGGCTATGATACTGCTCTGGATCTGAGCATTGAACTCTGTGAACATGCAGTAGTCGTGGTCAATGAGGGGGTGAAGCCTGGCCATCTGGGGATTCAGTTCGTCCACAGGCAGTGGAGGACTCAGTGCAGGTTCAGGCATCTTTTTCTTTTTCCTACTATAAGCATGGATCGACTTTCCACCTAGGCCATCGACACTTTTGTTCTTGGTCTTTTTCTGGTTCATCAGTTCGAGAGGGGGCATGCTGTCTTCGTCAGACATGGTAATACCTGTTTTAACCTCTCCACCTTGGATCCTAACGTACTCCCTCCCTCCCGATCCTCCAATCCCTATAGGGGTGAGTCCACGAGCGGGGGACTCTATGTTCTTCCAAGACAGAGAGCCCATAGCTCCAATACTACCAATGCCTATTTCTTTCTTGGTGGCAAAGCCTGATTCAGAGGACATGGAATCGTCTGAGTCCAATATTAGAGAATTGCTGCTCGCTTTGAAACCTAGCTTGTCCTTATCTAATGAAAATCTACCCGATTTATTTTCAAAATTGTCCGGTGTTGTCCTTCCACCCATAATGATACCAGAGAATCCAGCATGAAGTGAGTTTTCGGGGGAGGACAAGAGCTCTGAAGTGTCAGAAGTAATTGACGATACAGGAGTAATTCGTCCATGGAAAAACAAGGGACTTGTGACATCCTTTCTCTGAGGTTTGGGCGAAGCCACGCTCTCAGATTCTGAGCCAGCCCTGATTTTTCGACTGTCCATTTGTTTCACATTCAACAACTTATTTTTAGAGTTTTGTACGAGGGATATAGACGAGGCTGGCGATACGCCACTGGCAGAGGTCACACTGACAGGGACCAGGAGGGTGCTCATTCTCCCCTTGCTGGCGTCCGGTAACATCACCGTTTTCCCACCCAGCATGGGCACACCAGTCACAATTTGTCCTCCTGTTTTTGGAATGATTTGCGTCATCAAGCCCCGAGCCCCACTCACTGGCACCACGTGCATAACTCCTCCAGTGCCCTTCGCCGATTGCACCATCGGGAGGACTTGTAAGTTGCCAGGCAACGCTTTCATGCCGGCCATCAAGGGCCTCCGCACGGCAGTGAAGAGGGAACGGGGTCCAGCTTCTGTGGTCATGATCATCTTCACTGGTTCCTTAGGAGACGATGTCTTGCCATTTACACACACATTAGCATGTAAACTGAGGGCTTTAGTGGGGTCAGCTGTTGCCGAGAGTTGTACAGTCGAAGGTGACGATGCAGGAATGGCCAATGTGATAGGACTAGCACACGTGCTATTCAAGACTTCATCACTCATTACTCGGGGTGGTCCAAACTTAGCAACAGGTGACTCGTCGTCTTCTATAATATATTGGTTCTTAGAGTTCTTGCCTTCAAGTGGTGTAAAGCTGACTGATTTCAACGCGTCACCGACCCCTGCCTCTAAAACAGGAATCTCAACAGAATCCTTGGAATCCTCGCTAATAGGGGGCGTGATGACATTCTCCCCTTCCATAGATTCAGGCGATTCCGGTGTGTTCGCACTGGAATGAGCGGAGATTGATTGTACCTCCGCAACTATTGTTTGTCCATTGTCAGTACTTTCAGTTTGATCCGGTACTTCAGCAGGGCTTTCACCCTGGCTGGGGGATTCGAGACACAAATCTGCAGGTTTGGGATTATTGGGCTCGACACTAGGGTCTGCACTAATGTTTATTTCTGTTTGCAAAGCACCATCTGATGGCTGTTCACACGAGGACAAAACCTGGGAGTCCGCTTCTTCTGCCGAGTCTCCCAGTAAGGTCTCAGAACTTTCTTCTTCTGTTGAGGAGGCATCATTCCCTGAAGTTAACAAAGGGGGGCAGGAGTTTTCGCCTTCTTCAATATCTTTCATGAAGACTTTGCTGGCAACACCGAAGCAGGTATCGTCACCAACAAGTTCATTCTCTATATCCTTGACTGTTTTTCCTGACGAGGGGGATGAGGACGTAGATAGAGGCTTGACAACGTAGGGTAGCCTGAAAATGTCACATGAACTCTGTGATTCCACCAAGGGGGACATCATGGGCACGTCCCGCTCACAGACGGGGGAGAGCAGAGGGGAGGAATAGTCTGTGCTAGGTGACATGACAGGGGTCGTGTCCACAGCAATAAGCCCTTTGCTGTCACAACTGGCTTCATCTTCTGTGCTAGCCTCCGACCAATGTCGACTAGATTCCTCAGATGGTGTTTGTTCCTCAGAAGGGGGAGGTAACGCTTCTCCCATGGGTGACTCCTCTTGGAAAACCTCGGGGTCTGGTGTTGTCACCCCTTCTACAATGTTCTCACTGGCTTCCTCAGGGTTCAGTATTGGTGTATCACAGTCCAATTTTGTGTTGTCTTCTACCACTTCGGGCGTTACATTAACATTAGGATCAGTCTGTTCTTGTTCTGTTTGATCGTCAGACTGATGTTGAAGCAGCAGTTCCTGGCCCTGCTGCTGAGTCACGCCTATATCTTCAGGTACAACCTCCTCTTGTGTATCATTAGTGTCAGCAGGCACTTGTGACTGAACATCCAACTCACCATCCCCATTCCCTAACTCTACTGTCCCTGTTGTTGGGGTTGCTGCCGTGTTGGCAGTTTGTGGTGCCTCGGGTGCTGCGGGCACAGGAGGCTCACTAAACTTGGTCCTTGTCTGCGGGAGAGGGGCAGTGAACGTTACATCTTCCACACTCTGCAGGAGGTTGTTTGATGTGGGTGGCGCCAAGGCGATGCTACCACCACCCTTAAGCACATTGATGACCCGCCCAGACAAGTTGCCTGCCACCACCACCTTAGCATTGCCACCCTTGGGTGACGTCTGGATGCTGGGTCTTTGCCTCAGTAGAGTCCTGAGAACAGCATTCCCCTCCGATTTGAGGGTGCCAGCCAGCGGGTTGACAGTGGCACCTACTGCTGCGGGAACTGCTGTAATAGTAGAAGAAGTGGTGGATCCTGGACTGACAATGTTGGCCCCAGATATGAACCCCTGCACCTTAGAATCCTGGCTCACGATCACTATTTTGGTAGGTTTTCGAGAGAGGTCATTCTGTGAAACTGCAGTGGGTGGAGTGATCTCTTCACTTTTCCTGGCCACCACAGGAGATGTTACTACTGTTTTTGGGGTGGCTAGAGCACCAATGGTGACATGCCTAGGCTGAATCTTTGGAGAAACTGTAGGAGTTGAAGCTCTGCCTACCATGCCACCGATATTGGAGACTCCAGAGTGGCCATTCCTCTGGACAAGCTCCTCGGCCTCCTCGTCCAAGCTAGATCGGGAGCTGTAGCCTTCATCCTCCTCATGCTTTAGGTTTTGCAACTGGCAGACATAAGCATATGAATGGTCTGTCAATTGCTGTTTGTTGATCCTCACCACGGTCAGGGCCTTGTTGCCCTTTTGCGTCGGTATGATCATCTTGCTGGCATCCCCGAGAGTCACAACAGTTCTGTTAACACCCACACCGACAGTCTTCCCATCAGCGGAGTGGTTGCGGGCAACTATTTCTACACCCGCCTTTTTCACAAGGATTGTCTCTCCGTTGGTGGGCACCTTGATTTTACCCACTTCTTTAGCAGGTTCCACCACCTTCGACACACTGCTCTCCTGAGCGTCGGCGGGGGCTACCTTTGTCTCACATTTTTCTACAGTCTCTGTGCCGTCTTCGTCTTCGGCGCCTTCCTTGGACTCTTCTTCGTTATTGGAACCAGATCCAGTTTTCTGGCTGTCATTCTCACTATCATCATCAGTTTGGTCGGAGCGTCTCTGTAACGATGCAGCAGCAGCGAGTACATCTAATGGATTAAAGTCAGTGAAGTTGGTTGGCTGCATCATACTCGAGGCGTGTTTCTTCTTCATTGATTTGGATGCCACCCACACTCGCGCGGCCCCTCCAGCTGTATACAGACTGTGGGTGAAGACTGTGGGTGTCAACTGTGTCAGGTAGTCAACAGTACCTCAAGTACGGCGGCTTCTGCAAAATACAAAACAGAATACACAATTAAATACTATGCTTTGAGGTTTGATTGGCCAGTTTATGAAAAAAAAACTTTTAAAAAACGATGTATTATACCATAACAATAATGAATCCAATCAACAAGTGATCAGTCAATTAGCTAGATAAAAGTAAATGTAGGTATGAACACATATGAAAGCAACGAATTAGCAAACAATTATGTAAACTAAATAAGTTACCCAGTGATATCCTACAAAGTCCGAAAATTTATCAACTAAATGACAATTAATAAAAAAGTAGGACGCAGCTAAATGAAAAAGGGACATAATATTCATAACTAAAGAACATCAATGTCTTTAATCATTTAAATATATCGAAGATTAATTTACAAAGTTTGAAACTACGCAGATGGGACTTACAATCGAAAATGTGAGGAGTACATGCACCCTAAACAAGTTATGCAACAACGTAACTGCGCGAATAACAATCCATACATATTATATATATATTTATATATAATCCTCTTCACCAGAAAACGAGGATAAAACACACACACACACAACCTTGCTGTATATTATATATGTATATTATACCAAATACGACAAAATACACAGGTAGGTTGGTGGCAAAGGAAACATTAAGACCTTGCCATAATACTCCCTCAGGCGTTGGTGAAAGGGAATTATTCAGACCTGGACGGACCGACGTTGATTATGGTTTGAAAAGGTCGAGTCGGCGAATAACACCTGATAACATGATCACCATCATCATTGGCAGCACTCGCCCCACACTGAGGCTGTAGACGCACGCACACGCACACACAGCCAGCAGAGGATTCAATAGTTGTGCCAAGAAGAAGTGGTCAGACCCATGTTCAAGTCTTGTTTCAAATATTATCTTACAGCGCAATAATACCTACTATGTGTGCATGACTGCCTGTGGCACTATGCACAATAAAGACTCATTGCTAGTACATGTATTCAAAGAGTAGGATATATTGCACCCGTTAGCGTGTTCAAACTCGACTAGACTGTAGACATAAGCGGAGAAGTTAGTGAAGACCAACTATGGCGCTGAACTAAACTAACAGCCTGGTAACCTATCAGACGGTCAAAAATTAATCAATAAAATTTCACCGGGTAGTAATCTCAACATGTTTTCCAAACTGCTGCTGCATTGCCAATTTGTTCAAATAAAACAGCCTTAAAAATTCCCCTCCCCGGAAATATTACCGAAGAATAATGTATGGAGAAACGGTAATTAGGACAAAGAGAGCATGGATGATTATAAATCTTTGAAGATAAAGTGAAGATAAATCTAGAGACAATCCATCATAACCGATCCAACAGATAACATCTAGACTTAAATAAACCAAGGCTGAGCCTTTTTATTACAAAGAATATTTAAAATGTATTGACTCATGCTCCACGGGTTTTTGAATTATTCATGTTAACATAGTCCCAGAAATATTACCGTATATAGATCCCAGTCGCACCTGTTTCCCCTGCCAAGGACTGTGCAATAAGCAATAACCCAAGCCTTATCGACAAAGACCAGCCTGAGTTATTTGTGTACACTCTTGCCTTGGTAAACAAGACCCGTAATGATACATACCGGAAAAACTACATTTTCATCTAGTATCAGTACAAAGGGGGAATTAGGACTCAGTTATAAAGTAGCCGCAATACTCCTCTAAGGAATATAGATTTAAACTTAAGGAAAGTTTGTATAACAATTCCAATGGGTACAAATCGTTATTAGAGTATTTGAGACTACGATCCTAAATATTGGGATTATTATTTAGCCTCCTTAATTATTTGATGACTTGATCGTAGAATCAGTAAGCTGATTGCCGGCTTTACTACGCCATTGGGATATTTCTACTTGAATAAGGAATACATCTTCATGATTGTGTCTAGCCTTTTAGTTGAGATTGTTATTTAAAGGCGCAGTTGCTGGTTGTAGAGAAGGAACATCTGCATCGCGCTCTCCACCCATCTCAGCCAGGCAAGGCTAGTTGTCGTAAATAACACCAGGGGGAGGGACTGAATATTCAGAAAGGTCTGGTGACCGCGCAGCGGATACTTCTATAAGAGGAGACGGAAAGATGATGGGCAAATCATCCTCTTCCATCTATGGTAATATCATACAGAGGAATGGATGGGTGGGAACAGTCACAAGCGCCAAACAAAACAACCCATCTAAATAAGGCAAGGAGGCAATCAATGAATATTAATGCACGCAATAACGTCGTGGATTCAGCCATTTGACTTACATGTAATGTAACGCGTCTCCAGAAGCATATCCAATGGCGCTTTTGGCGAAAGTACATCGGACAATGCAAGCTCTAACCCAAGTAAAACTTATCACTGAATAAATGCGACATTGCGTTTAGAAAGGCTACTCAGTACTGACGCCAATCCTCTTTTGCCTTGATATTCGTCATTTCTCTTGTCACGAGACGGCGAAAGATTAGTTTAGTCATCATGACGATGTCCAAATGCAGTTGCACAAGTTCATATGCGTTCTTGCAACTAATCACAAAAAGATATTGCGGACCCATGAGGAAAGATTGAGTTGTGCGCCTGGGAAGGGGTCATAACAAACGCAGTCCCTGACACTAGCATGCTTCTGGGGCTCTAATCCTTATTTGTACACATGTTGGGTCATTATTAGACATTTTGTTTAATTTTCAATGCTTTTTGTCCCTCGGGCAAATTAAAATAGCCTCAATTTGTGGATGGAAAAGGGCGGCACAGGGATAGTTTGCTCGAGGCTCTGATGAGATCATTAGTACGAGAGCGTGATTCAGCGCGATCACACTAACCTCTATGCAGTCATTAGGAATTATAGAGGTAACATTGAGCCACGTCTATAATTCAGTCAGTTTTAATTGGCGATGTTTTATAGGATTCAGTTTGGCACAAGGAAGCATACATACATGTGCAAGTGGGCAAACATAATAATGCCCTTAGGCAATCTAATATCACTTAATTTTCAATGTTCTGTCCAGACTTCTAACTGAAAGTATCGATATTCTGCTACTCTCATGTTTCTGAAAAAAGAATTTCAAGTCGAGTCGGCGGAGAGCAGGCAACATTATGTTAAACCACCGCTTCCAGGGATTTTGGCGTACACCGAAATGTGAATCTAGTGAATTGTTATAATAAATGGGAGCTGGATTTTAAAATTAATTTGCACATACGCAGATTATTAAGGGATTGCGACTATATAGTTAATAGCCAGAGCTGAGTAAATCACCCACAGTCAATTTTCTTAATCCTTTATGAATATCACAGAAACAATATTTCAAAGCAACCAGTATTTTCAAATAACAACCTGGATCAAACGTTCTCGTCATTGAGATCATGAAAACAATGATAAATTCATTCGCCTAAATATCAGGACTGTAGAGTAACTGTTTAAATAAACAGCCCAATACCTTATTTACAGCTGGGATATTTATTGAGCGCAGCGCGAAGAACAGAGAAACATGAGTCTGCACATCACCAGTGGTTAGTACAGGAGGTACTTCCTAACACGGTTCTGTTATCGCGGTGACACGTTTGGCCTTTTCATACCTGTAATGTTGAAGGTAGAAGGAAATACTGAGGTCATGAACACACTCCTTCCCCAACTCCATGTTCCAGCCTTTTATAAACACCTCCATCCACACGCAGTGACAACACTCAACTCTCAATAATAAACATTTGTTCTGATTTCTTAAAGGCCAGTTCAAGTTGTTATATTAGTTGCTGCAGCTGCGGCGGCTGCTGTTGCTGCTGTAAACTAACACAGTCCATCAATTGGCTGTATATATACTGATTTGTGAATTGGGTTGTAATTACCATGCTAAAATTCACATAAATTTCCAGAGGCATTATCTCCTGAGTCATATATGTAAATGATTTCCCTCGGCTATGGGCACATGTTGCCTCCGGTTTGCAAAAGAATATGTTGAAAAACTCCAGGCCCCATGTGTGACACTGGAGCAGTAAGTCGGCATTAAGCCTTACAAACAACCAACCAAAGCCGGCCCAAATAACGCCTTCCTTCTAATAGATCCGTATGGCCTGCCAAAGGCGGACATGACCAATGTAAAAATATAAAGCGCACGCCCAGAGTGTCATGTAAAGCTTATCATGTCCCATCATTGTCCGATGAACACAGGTTTTAATGTTGAAAGGTAAATGTAGCCAGCTTTAACACTGGGTAGGGGCGGGGCGGGTGCGGGGGGGGGGGGGGGGGGGTGTTAGTCCTGTTAGCTTTAGCATTGATTTCACCACGATATGAACCAGTTTTAATGAATAGCACGGGGGGCCTTTCTAATTCTAGGCGCAGCCAGACTGGATATTCACAGTCCATGCTTCCCGCGAACCCCATTCCTCTCACATGCATACATGTACGCACGTATAACCCATCACCCGCTCCCATAAAGGATGATCATGCCATGGACAGAGCAAACGGCAATGAAATGTGTAGGAGTCCATTTGATGTACTTAGGCGTTACCATATTCCCTCAGCTGAGAGGTTTAGACGCATACTACTGGACAGGACATTTTATCATCCATTTTTCATAGGCCTGAGGAGGCAGAGTGTGGTCAATGGTGATAAAAATGAAGCCCATCAGTATTTAGCGAGTGATCACTGGCAGCACTGATGGGATTGGATGCAAAATATGGTTACACTGTATATTAAGGTGTATAATATATCCTTGACTGAATCATGTGGTTATGCTGCAGCAGCACAGTACGAGGCTTGCCAAACCACTACCAACACAACTGGCGAATAATATATGTTATACACAGAGTCAGAGACAAGAGCAGACATGCAATAATAAAATGCCTGGCACAAAATGCGCTATAATGAAATTCTATCGAGACATATGTGCAAATGACAGATATATTTCCCATTGGAGAGGCAAATAGGCGAGTGTCAATTCTACAATAAGGTATAAAGGAGTAAGAGAGTATGTGTTGACTAAGAACACATCGAGCCTGGTAAAATCAATATGGCCTGGATGTGTGCAGTGCTCCCCGCCTCCCCACAGCCCGCCTGGCGCACCAGCGCTGTCTTCTCCGCAATAGTATGTTAGTTGTATACCAAGAACTTCTCCTCGTCCGTAATGCTATTTGTATAAATAACTTATAATCAATCACAACAACAACAAAATTGATAATCTATTTTAAACAAGCCACTGAAAGCGAACTAGCGCAAACCATTTTAGGTAACTTAATTCCTAAGTCTTGGGGGATGCCTTGAGCAATTCTATCCGTGGGTTCTTCCCCGGCACAATCTCGGCTAATGGGACTTTTTTGAGTGTTGAGAAAAAAGGGGGCGTACAGTTCTTCATCACAAATATTGAACCTCAAAAGAGGGGCATTTTAACAATAATGAGCATATTGTAATGTCCTTCAATAGACGAGACAATTCTAACTATAGAAATGTCATTTCCTGGAAAAGAAAAGAAAAAGGAGTAAAACCAAATCATTGAAAGGTAGACCACAGTCAGTTCCTTGAGGAGTCAGGTAAATGAAATATATGGTGTCTGGGAGCTACAACTGTGAGGTTGAGGAGGGGAGGAGGAGGAAAGGGGGATTTCTGTTTCTGAGCCTCCCGACTCGTTGCATACAACTCCTAAGTGCGAGCTAGACTTGCTTTCTAGCAGCAGCGCATTTTACCAGCTTTCGAATCTGGAAAAACCAGGTGGGCCAGAGAAATAAAACTTATTTCCAATCGGGAGAAAGTCCTGCTCGCAGACGTGTCCGTCTTACTTTGCTATCATTGTGTCTCCGTAGGATATTTTTCCCATAGCGTTCCAGGACGTAAATTATACAAATTTTAGGCCAAATAAAACCAACCTCGCCTGTGGCCAAAGGTTGGCACACAGAAGGCTTTTGTAGTTCCCACATACTCGGTTGTTATATTCGAGTAAAATCCAGGTCGTTGCACCAGCTCCAAAGGCCCTTATGCTTTGTAGTGTCACACTAATGCTTAATATGGTGACCCACGCACACGGATATACTTGAGAACAGTCAGTATTTCTCCTCTGTAATACTATTTCCCAGCTCTCCAGCATGTTACATATTGTATGTTAATGGGCAATGGCTGGCAAGTGTGTCCCGGGAGGGGAGTAGGTGGGAGAGTGAAGTGAGGAATAAGAATGGTCCGGGAAATGGGAGGGAAATGCTTCGAACGGAAACCAAGGAGTGAAAAACTGCGCAGAGGATTGGAACTTGCCATTATCATGAAAGTAACACCTCCTGAAAATCCCATTCCAACTAGTTTAAATTAAGGCCAGTGTCTCGAATTTCAAAATGGCCCTCGAGAGAGTGGGCTCCATTTCATTTACCAACTCACAGGGATCATCTCTCTGAGGTGCACTAGAGTGGGGGCTTGGAGGGGGGAGACCATCAGAAATACGCGGTATTAACTGGCAGATCCGAGGTCGTAAAGGAAATCTTGGATCGATAACAGTGTCAAGTCAGCTATCTCTATACTTAAGCACATAACCCCTAAGATTTATCAACGATCCCTCGGAATAAATCCCGACTATACCATACAGACTCTTTCTCATCAGGCAGGTATCTAATGCTTTTATATGGATGCCAACACTATCATTAGTCATGGGGCAGAGTTTCATCTATGCTCACTATCTCCATCCATGTAGAGAGGGAATGAGAGAGGAGATCCCAAACTGAACAGCACAGACGAGGGTGTGATCAGCAGCTCTTAGTGCAACGGGTACATCTGCTGCAGACTCTTTTCACTAATGTAGGCAAGCTTCTCTATCGATCGAGCAATGCAATGATGTTGGATCGTGTAGTAGTACTGCAAGCAGCAGCAGCAATACACAATGAATGAGCACTCCATGCTGTGGTCTAGTTACAGATGACATCAACTAAATGCTCATACATAATGGCTGGGTCTGTTACCATGCATTCCCAAACTTGCCCGCACATAAAAAGCAAAACAGACCAGACTATAGAATTATATGAGAATACCTTATAGCAGGCCAGTGATTCAGTCCACTATTTGTGCGTCAAGGTTATTGGAAATAGGAACAGCTGGCAACATACTTGGTCGATTTCCTCCGCCTTATGCGTCTAGGTTACTGCGAATACATTTAAACGTGATTATTTTCCCAGAAACAAATGGAGGTAGACACCAGGAGAAATATACCAGTTAGCCTCTAGTCACATTTTCTTCCTGGGTAGGAAATTAATTTTCTCCCGTTTCTATAGGAAACAGGCAGGTGAAGGCAAGTATTCGTCTAGGCTAGTTGTTCCTCTTCACACCAGGTGGTATGACCGATCGCTTGGAAAGCAAGATATAGCGTTCTCGCGCCACAGCATCACCACAACCACTGAACCCACGACGGCCCCCCTCCTCCACCACCACCTTGACTGACTAGGGAGACCTAGAAACCCAGAAATCCCAACCTCGAGGTTAAAGCGATAAATCGCTATAAAAACCCAATAGCAAAAGTTCGCCACGCATCCTATCAGGCGAAGATCAATGCGTTCTGCAACACAATGGCAATCCATTGATTAGATTGCCTGCAAGAGGAATCGGCAGTTCAAGGCTTCTGCTGTACATAGGTAGAAGGCATAAAGGAACATCTTCAGCTGATCTTGGGTGTGGTCTGTCCTCGGCTTTTGTTGGCCTGTGTTGCCGGCGTTACGTAATTTGATTAGCGGGCATTAAGGGCTCATTGCCGCATATTGGACACGGCTAAGCTTGCTCTAGTTAGACTATATGTCCTTACAACCAGAAGCGCCTCCCCTAAGGATCATTAAAATTTCCATGTCGCGGGACTCATGGGGATTACCCACGTGGAGGGGGAGTTTAGGATTGTTACCCACTCTCGCCACAATAGATAATGCGTACATGTGTATTGTCCCATCTGATAGAAAACGTGTACACGCCAATTTAGGTACACAAGCCTTTGTTTGCATTCGGAGTAATTACTCAAAGCTTTGAGACCTAAATGTAGTATATATGAGTTTTCTTATCTAAATCTAGTAGATACGGCATATAGATCTACTAAGTACCTGGCATCTGATAAGCAACAAATGAAATCAACTACGTTTGAATGGAGTAGATCGATAGTTTCTCCGTTTCGATTCCAGTGAGACAAGAGAAATACGAAATAAAAACATAGCTTTGGGAACTAAAGTGGCGTCATAAATGAGTTCTAAAGTGAATATTAGACTCGTGTTTAACACTTATTTTACATTCACTGTACATAATCGCAACCATAAAAATGTATTAAAAGTTTCGAATAATATGAGCCTGGGGAAACAGATAACTTGCGTTGTGTTATCTTAACATGAGAAGTCGCGCTTGTTTGTACTTTTGAAGCCAACAGAATTCAACAAAAGACAACTCAGAAGTCAAAAGCCAAGACCACACGAAGTGCTAAAACTGCTCTCTTTTTACTTGGGGATTCTTCGACAAAAACCAATGAAAACAAGCCAGATTGTGCGAGTGGTTTCCACAGTTTTCAAGGCCAGCAAAGTGGAATAACTAAATTACTCCCCCCAAGTCATTGTTGACCCGGCCTGGGCTTGGGCAAGCTGGGTAGGGGGGAGGGGGCTTGGTCGTTATTCTACGTGCCTAGCCAGGTGTGAAGGTAGCCCGCACAACTGCACACGCAGGGCACACCTGTCAATTGATTAAATATTGATAATTGACTAGTTATAGAATCTTCTGCATTGGTAGAACAAAGACTCTGGTTTTAGATAATGTGACTAGTTTAGAACCCAAGCAAGCAGCACGGGTGATCAGGACAGGAGGTAGCTCCAACTTCAAATATGTTTTAGATTCTCTCAATTAATCTGTATGCGTCTTGGCAAGGTGCTGGGTATTGATGGAGCCACAAGCATATTGTGCCAAGACTCAAGAGCAAGGTCCAGATATAGAATAGTAAGGTTATACACCCGAAAGAACGTTGTTGAGAAGCAAGGACCATTACAGCGTAGACCAGATCCACAACTACAGCTCGGAAAGAGGCCCACTTGATAATGAGCATACACATGTACATACTGATCAGGATAAATCGTATAGAAAATAAACATGTAATGGCAACATAGATGGAATGTCATGTATACATAGTATCGACAACTGTAAAGCGGTATTCAAATCCAATATAATTTGAAGAGGATACCAGTAAGGTGATTGGAACGGACATTGTTTTATGTCTGGTTCCCTTTTCGGACATTGCTTTGGGGCGCAATATTGCATTATTATCATGCTATATTGGTAAATGTCACACTTGGATGCTCCACACGCGATATAATTCCGCATCTTTTCGAGTGTGATATAGTATTGCAACTAATTCAAAAGTCTTATCGTGGTCAAGTAAAACCTAACTGATTCCCTACAGTACAGGTGCGATTCTTTGCGCGTGATTGTTCAGGCCGAGTAGATTCTTGTGTACGTGGAACGACGTTATTACTGGTGATAAATATATACCAATTAAAAAGACATACCTGTAAATTACTACAGGTAGTTTGGCGTCATACAATGCAATTGTCATGGTGTAACTTATAAATACCTCAGAAAAAAGGTTTCTAGGAGTGCACCTGGTGACGCAAGAAATAGTATTATACATCTAGATGACCTAGGACTGGATGACAGACATCAAGCGGGTGTTGTTTCCTGGCAACTAGCTTCACTTTAAAGTTATTTCTTCCCAAACACATAAAATGTTAGGTACCACAAGGACTTCCATTCCCCGAATGTGGAATTCGCGTCATCCAATTGTGAAAAAGAGGTCACCCGTTTTCCATAATCTGCGTGAAGCCAGATTAACCCACCCCTCTTCCTGACTTGGTGGAGAGTATGAATAGAAGCAGCACATGTGCCTGATCCCAAGGGAGTCTGTTCTTATTTGTGGACTTATGTACAAGAGAGAAGTTAATGAATACACAAAAGAAAACAGATGAGTCCCACGTGTACGTAGGAGCTTTAAGCTCTTGGGGTCTTCACAATTAAAAGAGCGGTCTGGGAAAGAGGGACAAAGGACTCAAACTGCAACAAATAATTCACTTCATGGTGCCCAGGTTATTTTGCTTGATCATCCGCGAGTTGACGTAGCACGGGGGGAAATCTCTGTGATAACTCACCACGTGCTACCAGGCGACCTTCGCCTTTTAAACAGAAGGCTAAAATGAAGGAGGTTCACGACAGGAATAGAGTTGCACGTTCCCACCAGAAGGCGCGTATATTCATAGCAAAGGATTATTGATGATATTGATTCGGAAAAAGACCATTTCGTTCACAGCGCACCAAGAAAATCCCCATTTACAGCCCAGATAAAGTCCTCGCAATACTGCCACTCACTGACTTACCTTGTTTAATTATCAGGACGGATGAGGAAAGGCGAGTGAGTCACTGGGAAAGGGAGGGAAATGGGGAGGTCAGGAAGGACTGAGTCAGACAGTAATAATGCAAAAGCCTGCCTACAAAAAGGCATGCAGACCTTAGAGACTAATCTACTAGGTATGGATAACCAGAAAAAAAAGCATAGCACCGGTCATAACTGTTTTTAAAAAAGCGGGTGACGTCCTTCGAATAGGAATATATTGCGGGAAAAAGAAATAAATTTTATTTCACTCCTGTTTTAAAACCAAGAAAAAGATTAGTCCTAAGTGATTCTATCTCGATAGGCAAGTTGCTATATCCCCACGTACCCATGGGAGTCCAGTGCGTCGCCGAGACGCATCCTAATTGGAAATTTCAATTTGTAACATAGTTTTCACCAATAGAGGAGCTGTCTGTGGAAACGGCGATATCTTATCGCCCTATACGGCTTGGCAACTTTATCTTGAGTTCGTATTCCATCCACTCTCACGTAAAGAGAGATTACAAATGAGTATTGCTCTAGACCAGCACAATATACTTTTGATGTCTAAAGAGTATAATTTACAAATACAGCCAACAGGTGATTAATAGGGGATAGATAGCCTCTAGATCCAACAACTGTGATCTTTAAGACCAATTTTCTGACCACTTAACTCTTAGCCTCACTGACTGATATACAATACGAAGGAATGTCACGGCTATGCTAAAGAGTCTTTTATTCTGAGGCTTAGATGAAAGTTTAACTTGAGAAAGGGATTTGTCTACAACATAGTTCATCTTGATATTTTTAGAATCTTGCATCCAGGAGCTAGGGTCGTACGGACAGAGACAGTATAAAATAGGCACCAGCTAAGGTGAAAGAAATATGAAGTGTCCATGCTATTGCCATTCCCACCGGTATCTCCCCGGCACTAAATTCTAAAGAAAATATACAGAAAACTAATACAGAGTGATATACTGGAACAAACGACTCCATGGAGAATTAATATATATACCTAGACCACGAAGCCCACAAATTCTCAAGATAAAATAAAATGAAATAGACCAGCAGCTTTATGAATACTGTATGTCCTTTTTTATAGCCTTCCTTAACAATGTCGTCAATACCGATTTGCAAAGAACTCTATCTTTCAGGATTGGTTTAGCCCAATGCCACATTAAGTGTGAAATAAGGATTGGATGTCATGAGAGATGGAGACCATTTCATAATAATTTCAGGCAAAGGATCAATAAACATCATCAAGCAGCAGTGTAGTAAGTTGGATAAACAGAATCACTGTGTTAGCATAGACGATAGATGCCACGCCTAAGGTTATGCAGTAATTTCCCTTGATGGAATATTTAAGAGCAGAAAAAGGCTGGAATGAAGGCATGTCCTCAGCTGGGTTCTCCACTTTCAATCAATGACACAGTTCATCACTGCTAAGTTTCATGGATTACCGCGCCGCAATATTACGGCCGGGTTGGCAGTTGGGGAATTATTCAGTTTCTCCTAACCAACTTCCTCGGTAATGGACAACCACCAGACATTAAAGTACATCCATCGAGGTCCATTAACTTCGGACATACCAGAATATCAGTCTAACCTCACAGCCTCTGACTAAGACCAGATAGTACGAATGGTATGCCAGTGATTGGAAGCCTACTGCACTAATGGCTTTCCTGAACCTGGAGTAGGCGGCTAATGGGATTTTAATGGCAGTTTGCGGTTTGCAGCGAGAGGCTTTCCCTCAGTTTGGAGGGATTCTCAACTCCGAGTCTAGACTCGTCAATTCTTCTCGAGGCGTAAACATGGTTTCCTGATAACTTTTTACATGGTTTTATAGTAAGTCATTAAAGTGTAACCAGGGATGTACCAAACATCCACTGTTCCTTCAGGAAGGTCAATAACAACGTGAGATGAACGGTTTATGACCTTTGCCATGTTTGAGACAACATACTTTTATAATTGAAGTGAATCCGATTAGAGAGGACTGAGAGTGTGATTCGGGGGCGTCACGTGTGTACACCACTTCCACTCATGATGTGAATTTTTATGACGCACCTGCCGAGGCGTAACATATGTACACATCTGATACATTACCGTCAAAAATTACTGGCCCAAATGGGCCACGTAAATTAGTCTATCCCAGCCCAGCAACACAAACACTATCATGACAATAGTACATACAATACGGACCTGAGACAAGTTCTCTATTGCTATACTCGTGGGCTGAAATATTCCCAACCATAGTTCCATTAATACATAATTTTACAGTATGAAAAGAGGCTATCACATGGTATTACATTCATAAATGTTTAAGTCCAAAAAAGGTGATAACACAAGAACATAAAGATCATTCGTGAGTCTTTACCTCGGTAAGCTTTGATTACCAGGGGAATTTTGAGAGAACAGCATCACCAGCATAATGGGCGAGGAAGACCATGGTTGGGATCCGTTTTCAAGCCTGCGCTTACACATTATGCATACATGTGTGTGAGGGACATGGCTGGCATTCATGACTCACTCTATCTGCACACACTGCACAGCGAGTCCGACTGATAAACTAAACACCTGTGATCAACTTCTGTACTAACAATCGTACATCGATAAGTCAATGATAATTACCGACTTTCCAAATTAGTCCTTCCTCGCCACACCACAGAAACGTGGCCGCATGCAGCCACTTTCCCGTTCTCACGAATTGCGATAAGGTTGTCAAAGCTTTATTACGTTACATTGAAAAGTCGCTTCACATTTGACGCCTTGCATAAAATTGTTATCTTGCCTTAGCTCTCAGATATTGAAATTTGATATAGTCTCAAGACCAAGATACATCTCCAGGAGATTATATCGATCGTCATAGATCCACTCATATCCAGTCCGCTTAGAGGGAATGAGGGAATGGATGCCACACAAAACCCAAACCTGATGAATTGTTATAGAGCCTAACGCATCTCAGATAACAAGAGTGTTTCCTATTGCAATCATGTTGAGCACATACAAATGGCCTGCAAACCGACAAAAATATGTAGAAATCATCTGTAAACCATGTTTTATTGGTCATTAATTTTAGAATACAAAACCTCCAATACAACATAGAGATAATACTATATGCGCATGTCCATCCTGAAAAGAGTCACAGAGAGCGTTGTCACAGAGAGCGTTACAAGGTAGATGATTAGAGGAAGGGACAGGCGCAAGTCTACGCTTGCGGCATGCTTATTACGCATCATCATCAGACGCGGTCAAATAGCATGTCTCAATGGCACGATAATGACATGAGTAATATGTGATAGGCGAGGGCATAAGTCTAGATCATCATAGCAGGGTTTCAAAGAAGGTGTTTTCCCCTAAACGACCTCCCACTTATGCACTGCCTGTGCATATCAAAGCGACTTAATAAATGCAGACAATGGGAAGCACGTTTTCGCTTGGGCTGGGAAAGAGACAAGACTCTCATGCTTCACGTTCCAAGGAAAGGAACATCTTTGGAAGAGACTGGAGGAGCGGAGACAAAGACTGGAGGTGGAACAGATGGGTCCACTGCACTGGGTGGTGTCCTAGTGACTTGTCAAGTCTACATCTCGTCAGCTGCTCCTCTCCTCTCCTCTCTTCCCGCCCGCTGGAGGAGAAAACCCTGGAGGTTGAAACAGTTGCTCTGGTTACCACTGGAAACAATCGCGATGGCTTTCCCCAATCGTCGTTCTGTACACTTCTTAAAAAAATCCCCTCCCGACTTGCCAGCCAGAACCTGGGTACATAAAAGTGAAACACTGGACATTTCCCACGGTCAAGGGAGGGGAATAGGCACCACTGACCATGTATACAAGCGATGGTGTGTGTGTGTATTGGGGGCGGGGGGGGGGGGGGGGCAAATGCAAATGCCTGCAAATGCAGGCCACAACTCACAGCATGGGAAAATTAATCCTCCAATGACCAAGCTACATTTCTCAGTATTTATGAGAATATTAGTTACATTTTATCTAAATACTTGACTAAAAACAAGAGAGGGAGCTCATAGTCTGCAGGGAAATAATCACTTGGATATTAAATGTAAATTGCTTTGTAAATCTGTACAAATGAAGTTTAAGAATATTTTCAATCACATTAAACTTGGTAGACTTAAGCTCTCCGAGGATAGGAGGATTAAAGATCGGGGAGTCATTGGAAGTGGGGGCTGAGACGCTCTTCTAATTTTTGTTCCCTTCAGAAGGAGCAATGACTATATCAGACACCAGAAAGGCATTAACGATCACTAGGCATTGGTGTCCAGACATACTCCATCCTAATGACGGCTTTAGGGAATACTTGGTGCTCTACTAAATAACTACCTTCTCACAAGCCTAAGCTCAGACCCATCATCAGCGTCATGAATGACCATTAAAGGCCCTTGTCACGCCACAGGCAAAACCTTCAGGATCAAATACACGAAATTACATTTCGCAGACACCCACCCACCCCTAGAACCTATTGTCCTTTAAATGGTGCGATTCAATACCTTGGTAATTAATGAAAATAAAAAAAGAAATTCGCGGCGGGAGTTGGTTCTAAGAAATTGTTAAATATGTGATCCGAGCTAGAAGATGTAACGTGTGGCACCGTGGTGGTGGATCCCTGCGTCCTGACCGAGCGTCCACTAGCTGTCTCCTTATATACAGTTCCATATCTCAGTGCTGCTACATCCCATCCCACGTACGTACGTAGTCAGCTGGGTGCTGGTATGGCACACAACTAACTAATGCTCTCCCTCCTGCCTCCCTCCCACCCTTTCCCTCCTAGATCTTGGCCCTTTTAAACCAGGCATTACAGGGGGATATCCTCATAATAAATACATTGCAGAGATGATGTAAACCATTTTTTTGTAACGCTTTACATGTCTCCAAATACTGGGTTTGCGGTCGAAGTAATTATGAGGGGACCAATAGGAAGGTTTCAGCACAGCTCAAATAGGAAGTAATATTCATATATACTGAAGGGGGTCTGTGGTAATAAATATTTTATTTGAAGCATACATATAACACAGATTGGACAGAGCGGTGGGCCAGTGAGCAAGGTCCCAGGGAGCTGTGAACGTGACCATTGGTCACATGCAAACTGAATTTAGTACAACATCCTTTGGCAACGAAGCAAGGCTAATGCGATTCAGTAAAATTTTGAGCCAGTCAACACCCATGATCACTTTACTGAGTGCCAGTACTAAATACCGAGAGTGGACCTGGCAATAAACAGCGCAAAAAAAACAGCCGGTGTATCTTCATCATTTTCCACCTAACAATGACAACAAATGTCCTTCAGCTTATGAAATATATTTCACTGGGAGAGGGATGAAAAAATGAACAGCAGGCCTGAACGAGAAAAAAAACACTTCTTCCAAGTTGCTTTCTTTATTACGAGAACAACAACTTCCCAAGAGTTTCTATTGCCGCACGATAAAACGACACCATACATAGCCATTCTCCGGGAACATTGATAAGTACATAAATAGCAGTATTTCACGAGGGATATACACTCATTCCTTTCAGTACCGTTTGATATATATTCGCCACAGTATCTATAGATCGCATATAATAAGACGCCAGGCAACACGAGAGGATCGATTATGATTTATATTACATACAAGACTGCCATTCCTGCCTGGACAAGCAGGGACGATCGTCTGGAGGAAATCAATGCACTTGTCCCCACTTTTATTTAGTCAAAAAACACTATTACTCAGGCGTTCCCAACCATCCCGTATCTGCCCTCACTTCAACCGGCGCCATGAAAGGAGGCAAAACAATCCGCCCCTCGAAAGATATTCGGGGTTAATATCCGTGGAAATGGGCGTATAGAATGGAGAGGCAGAATCGTTCAACAATGCTGGACCAACAATTTGTTGGTCCAAAGGTGGATGAATGGATTATGCATAGTTTGTGATCATTGGCGATCCGAATACAGACCCTTGATTCAGGCGAGGAACTAACGAATTAAAGCCTGCACGAGATAACGATTGTCCTCACACCTTGAATCATCTTTCTCCACCAGAGGGAGGGAGCACTAGCAAACAAGGTCCCACACAATGTATCTCTACTATTCTACAACAGAGGATCTATACAACCTCAGATGAATTACAATCACCATAGGTGCTTGCAACAAATAGGGGACGAAAAGGAAAAAAGGCTGGAATTTCCCTTGATGATACCAGCATGGTGGGTGTTCAGAGATTTGAAGTTGCTATGGTTACATTCATGCCAACACTGCCCTTAGAGTGCATGTAATTCTTGTTTAGGCTTTATCAGTAAATACACATGACAGTGCATATCTCAATGATTAGGGCTTATTTTGAAGGGGGGGGGGGGGGGGGGGTCTATAGCAATAGCCAACAGCTTCTTTCTTAGTGCTTCCATCCAGCATCGAGGCAAATTTGGTGCAATTACATTGGGGCCAGGCTCGGGATCAATCCACTCGGAATAGGGAATATGTAACGGCCGCGGCTGTGTTAACTCGTTTTATTCAGATGTTCAGGTAGTAGAGGGAATACTTTAAAACACTGAATGTCTCAGAGGAGCAGTTAATGGAGACGGGAGGCCAGCCTCTGGCGGCCGTTTAACCTTACCAAGAGCCCTCAGTAGAGTCCCCCGTTTTGTCTTGGCTCTACTGCGTTGGATGAAAGCCCTCATAGAACTGATGTTTGTAGTCAGGAAAGGCGAAAAATAAACATTTTACACACACAGCCATTTTAGGGTGCACCTCCCTGCTATATATAGGGTCGCAAGGCTATGTTTGCCAGGCTCGGATAGCGAGAAATGCAGTGATAGTATTAGTGCCTATTACTCTGAGGTGAGACTGATGCACAAGGCACCACTAACACAAGTAGACCTATCATTCAGAGAATACGTAGGATGAATTGATGTCAGGTGGTGGCATGGGAATTGGGGGACTTATACATAGAAACCATATATGTTATGAAATATATTTATCTATCTCTTCTCAGTAACTGTATACGTGGGAAGCAAGGCACTCGAGAGAGAGAGAGAGGGGGGCGACAAGTTATATAGTGCAATTCGATCGACTCAGAATAAATGCTCCCAGATCAGGGACCAAGGTCCCATCCTGAATAGAACGAAGGCAACGTAAAGGGAAACCAGTGTTCAAGATAGCTGGGGACATAGAGATATTCTGTAGGTTTAAACTCGATAAACACGTAGTAGAGGATCGCGTTTGTTGGGGGCCTACTTCCAAGAACCAGATGAACTGCTATCTCCAGCTCTACCAACAAGGGTAGAGCTACCACGAGACGGACTCGGAAGCAAAGGTCGAGGGGAGGTACTATCATCGGGAGATATTCTGCCCACCCCCAACCCACCGACCTCACCACCCCCCACACAGCTTTGCCCTACAGCTGAACCAGCAGAAAGGGAACGCTTGCCAAACGCTGGTCAGACCAATGGGTCCATGCGACTAACCCGATCTGTAAATGCCCAGGAATATGTGAGCAGACATATATATTATACTCAAGCTGAGTATGCTGATCAGCTGTATGAAATCCCTATTGCCAGACGCTGAGAGAGCTTTCCTTGATTGTGCTTCCCTTGACGGGGGGAGGGATAACAGGTAATATTCAGAAGGATACTGGCGACCTTTCGTATTGATCGCAAATAAATAGTGTAGTTAGGCAACAACTTCGTAAATAGGTGAAGCAACAATGGGCCTGATGAAAATTGGGGGATTAATGGGAATCAATACGATGGTGTTCTTTAAACTGCCATCCCTCAAATGAGCGTATTTTGTTCCTTCCCACAAATTGCACTCAATTTTGGACGAGACCAGGGTAAATATTTCCACATGTTTGAGCTGAAAACTTTAAAAACAGAACCATATTAACTTTAAAAACAGAACCATACCAACAATTATAACAAACAAAACCCCGCGGTAAAGACCAGAGAAAGTAAATCTTCCAGAATCCATACTATTAAACCAGTTCCACAAACACGCGAAACATTACTAGGGAAGGGTGATACGAGGGCAACAAAACAAGTAAAGGAGTTCAGAGAAAGGTGAATGAAGATGCGATATGAAAAGTTGCTATTCGCACCCAAGTATTTTACAGACGATATCACTTATGTAATCCTCTTTGCTGTGCCGCAACCATAAAATACCAAGGTATGGATTCACATGTATACGTACGTAAGGGTTGTTGAATAGGGTAAGTCACCTGTACAACCACAAAGCAATGCCATTGCAACACTTCAATGCTTGCTTGCCCAAACTCACCAAACACGCACCTTTTTGGGAAAACAAAATATCGTCCACAACGGCCTAACTGAGTTTGCAAAAAGCAACGACAGGGTGAGTCAATTTACTTCTACAGTAACACCATACCGCATCGTGCAATATGAAGATACTTCAAAACCCTAAACCAGAAAGGTGGATTTGGCAAAATAATCTTCGTGTGAATGAACCTAGCGCATCCTGTTTTAACCAAGAGATGCACCATTAAGTCCCAAAACAAATAGATGCGATATAAATATTGTTACTACAATATATAAATCACCATTTCTTAATGTGCTAGGACCACCCCAAGAAACATGAACGTACCAGCGGTAATTTTGCAGAATGGAAACACGTGTAGGGAACATATGGCAAGAACATTTTACGTAGGTAGATTCTTCCGAGTGTACGGAGTGGCACTAAAGGTGCGAAAAGATGCCTCCCTCACTAGGTAGTACTACCAGTATCAGGACCGGTGGGTGCGCAGGAAGGGATGCGGTCAATGGAGATATATTTCTAGGACTGATGCTTACTATATATTCAAATAGGAGTGTATAATTGAATTGTTATTGCTCAAGGCATAGGAATGCGATGCATAATATATATTCGCAACGAAGAAAAAACATTTATTAGTAGAGACTTTCTTTACACCACTTTAAATTAAATATTAATATTTAGGAAGCTGGTCCTTGAAACTTCAGACGTTCCTTTATGTAGCGACGCTGAGGAATTGCTCATTTGAATATTTTATAGATGTCAAGTGACTGGCCTCTGCTCACCTTCAGACACAAACGCTGAGCTTCTAATACAGAAATTCCTCTAAAGCAGACAATTACAGGCACCACTTCTGTCGCCTGCTAGTTCGCACATACCGTTTCCCAGGAGACATGCTCAAAGCAGAAGAAACACAAATGTAAATGAGATCATTCAATGGTTGGTCAGGTCAAAAGGGGGGGATGCGAGGTTATTTTTGATATTTTATCGGGTTTTGGCTACGGTCTGCGAGTTCTAATAAAATCTGGCGATTTATCCCTGATTTGGATTGGGCTAAAATCATTTCTGAGTGCTTCCTAAGGCAAACCAATAAGCACTATGAATTTAATAATTCGTCCAGCAGCTTCCAGACCGTGGTAACACTCGAGAGCCAGGATTGCCTCCAGCTAGCTCCAGTACCAGAATGGCTGGCAAGCAGAGCGTCGGCTGGGTTCGATATTGGCAATATATTGATCAGTCTGTTTTATCCTACAACATTTATAGCCCCAGACCACGTCGTTGTGGGGTTATAGAAGCGCATAGTGCTAGTACAGCAAGCAAGCAAGCTAGCTAGCTATGGTCAGGCCTCAAGCCCCTAAGTAAGCTTATGAGATTGACGCCTACATCTGAGTGGGTTCCGAGCTGACCACAACACAACATTAGAGCCAAGAAGAACTTTTCTTATATTCCTTAGCTCCGGCTGTCCTTCCCATCATGACAAATCCCTTCGGGAAGAAGATGTCAATGTCCCTTCTCGTTACCATCATCCACCAGGAACATTCCATTCAGGGGACCAAAAATCCCTATCGACGAGTTCCCGTCCCTCTGGGCTCGAAATCGTGTGGTTCCTGTCAACTCAGTGAATATTAACTTTTCACGGACGGCTTAATTGCTTTCTGATCAATTATTGATCCCCTTTATCACAACCAGCTACTCATTTTTAATGGAGGAGGTGATCGAAAACAAAAGGTCACATACTTCAGGCACTATAGGTGATGAAGTTGAAGAATGAAAAGAAAGAGTTGTTTTTTAATCCAAACACATAGCGGTATTTATAAATAATCTTACCTAACATGTATTTAATGAAAAGGAATCTGAATATACACAACGGGGAGATGTTCTTAATGGCAGCATGATTGAAAGAATACATCTGATCAATGACGGACAATTTTGATAGGCATATATATGGCAGCCCATAAACGTGATCAACAGAAATATCATTGGTGTTTATTAATAGGTAGAGTACATAATAAGGGTAAGCTACATTATTCCATGTTTCGACTAACGAATACATCAATATTCTACAAGATGAGAATAAACGTGTGCAATCATATCGAGGTCAAGATATGAATACTAGCCCACCCACACCCACACATATATCCATTCACAGATTAATGGAACATGCAGATCGATGCACAATTGGGACTCATCTTTAAATTGATGTGGGGAGGGGGAAACAAGGTATGAATGAAGAGGCCCCATGCAGCTGAAGGGCCGACCAAGGTAAGTCTCACTGGTGAATGGAGTTACAGTACTCACTTGACGTAAGGCTTTACATCCTGATTATTGAGTCCTACATAATCCTGAGTCAGGCGCTACTACTGACCATGTCTTATATGCTGAGCTCACTCTGTGTACTGGTTTTTTTTTCGCTCATTCAGTTTTTGTCAAATATTATGAAAGCAATACCTGTACTTACTTTCTTATCTAGGAACCAGATAACCTCTAGATAACATATATTATACATGTATAGATAGCTGAATATTTGGTTATAATATTCCTGACAACGGTAATAGGTGTTCCAATGAAATGTCTATAGTTGGATCAGTATCGAGTCCGTTTTACTTCCCCAGTGTCTGACACAGACCACTCATTCAATTTAGAGTCGACCGGGAAAAAATCGCTGACTATTACTAATATTATAATATTGGAAAGGGTGCGTACAATGTGAGAACACCAGGAAGTTCTCAACTACCACACTTCCGAGTAGTCAAGGGGGATTTAATGGAAAGTTTAGGGGAAATATGATAAGCTAATATATCAGTATTCACAACCATGCATTATCTGTAGAGTATCAATAAAAAACACATTTAACATTTAATGGATATTACTCAGATTGGAATTACTTACACAGTAATACGCGATGAGTAAATCTCCGTAATACGATATCCAGTATCGCATGTATAGATGAAATCTTGATACATAACATATCATATGATCAATCTCGATAATAGGAGAACAGATCGAATAATAGCATGTAAACTGCGACTTTTTCTGGCATGGGGATTCTAGTGTAGGTGACAACAATTAGACATAGAAAAAACTTATAGCCGTGCTGTAATAAATGTTTTCATTTAATGAAGCATGTCAATACATTTTCTCAGACCAACAAACTAACGCTTTCCCCGTATAATACATGGTAGCCCAGACGAAAGACACTGCCTAATTGAACCCAAATATAGAATAGAATCCACCGGACCTTTCAACTGGCAGTAAGCCACAATATTTGTTTAGACGAAACAGCTGGATCCATGAAAGCCTATATACGTACTGTATAGAGCAGCGATTGAGACAGTTGCCCAGGCCGATACGAAACACACTATGCCACCAGAGAAAGGTAGAAAATAAGGTCTGTTTTCCCAGCACAGCAAGACCCCTGCAATACGACTGACCGAACCAGATCCACAGAGACACATGGACCATTGCCAAGTACACCCACTCCACTTGATAGAGTAGAACCGTCTACAGTCAAATCAACTTCTGATACTTGCATTTTTAAAAGATCCTTTTTTGCAATAAATCATTCGGAAGGAAGATTAATATCAACCACTTAAATGTAGTAGCCTCAATTTCATACATGATGTACTCAAATGAACGCTCGGGTCTTCACTTTATTATACAGAGATTACTTCCTCCAAATACCTATATGCGCAAGATAATATACTCACACCGGCAGCAGCTAGAAATAGATTAAACTCAAACCACGTCCAAAAATCATAATTTAATTCAGTTTAAATGAAATGGTGTTTGAAAGATTTAATCATAAAACACATTGGTTTTAACATGAAATAAAGGCAACTCTTAACAGTGCCATGATTAAATGAGAGGGCCAACCTGCAGGGTTGTCCCGAAATTGGAGAGTAACTGCCTTTAATTGGTGGAGTAAGCGGCTCTGCATGGCCAGAGGCCATGCAGGGGGAGGGTGTGGGAGGGGGACACCCCCTCCCGCTGGGGGGGTCTGGGGGGCCACCCCCACGAAAATTTTGAAAACATTGTGACAAAATGGTGCAATCTGGTGCATTTTGAGCAGTATATTTGGTCAACTTTGAAGTCCATGACTTGTAGGGTTTTTGAATGGAAATAATAAATAAAACTTGGACACATTCTTATTTCCAATTAAGCAACCATCACTCACTCTCCAAGATATTTTTCACATCATTCTCAGTAGCCAGTGCAAGATACTTTTTCAGGACATCAGGCTTAGGGCCATTTGTGTGAAATAAACAGGCCATTTTTCAACTGTGCAAGAAGATGCTCACTGTACAAATTAGGGATATTTTCAATCAATTTCTAAAATACTATGAAGTTGTCTAGCTTTTGTGTATGCTATATAGCCCATAACAGAACCTATTTCAGGGTTCCCGCGGCCCCAGAGCACATCATTTTTCATGACTTTTAATGACCAATTCCCCCAGCTTTTAATGACTTTTTAATGACCAAATGAAGTCATGTTAGCCGATAATTTTATGACCATGAAATGACACAAACGATATAGTTGAACTTATTTACACAGAACACAATTTATTTTGGTTCTGACTCCTTTGACAGAGATGCCAACTTTTTTAGTCAGGCTTGCGGGACACTATCCCAGCCATTGGGCGTGGGGTCTGGGGCCCGCCTAGGGCCCCAGAAGCCAGAGGGTTTTCTTTGCTCTCCGTTGCATTTTCAGCATTTTTGGGGGTTAAATATTGTCCAGCTCAGATAGTTTTTCATGACTTTTTAATGACTCACAGTGAAAATTAATGACTTTTAAGGCCCTTAAAAACCCAAACTCAGAATTCATGACTTTTTAAGACCCGCGGGAACCCTGTATTTGTTAGTATCTATCATTTTTAAGTAAAACCCCAAAAGTGTTCTAACCAGGATTCTTTGTCAGAGTGGTGGGAATTTGTGATCCAAGCCCACCTGAGGGGTCTGGGGGAATTTTTAACTATATACTCGTGAAATGGAGCATTCTGCTGCATTTTAGATGAGTATATTTACCTTTTAGCACCTGTCAGCTTAAAGCATATTTTTCAGAATCAGGTTCAGGAATTTTTGAAAAACATACTCTTAGAATGGAGCATTCGGGTGCATTTTAGATGAATATATTTACCTTTTAATGACTGTAATTTAAGCACATTTTACAGAATCAGGTTCTAAAAATTTGTAGGAAAACTAACAGAATGATATGAGATAAGATGTTTTAACTAGCTTGTACAATGTTTTTAATTCACCACATACTTGAATTAGTTATTTTTAGCTGGCGAGTTTATATAAAATTGACTTTTTACTGATGCACTTTGAAAATTACTGATTTTTAAGGTCCATAGAACCCCAAAATCAAAATTACTGACTGCAGGAACCCTGTCGGATGACTTACAAAAAGCATACTTTAAGTCATCTTCTAGTGCTAATAATATTTTTTAAAATAGGACAGTAGACACACATTTTTTTTTAATCAGTGAGGACGAAACCGTATGCCAGCTATGTTTGGAGAGATTTATAAGAAACAACAGAGAAAGGTTACCTAAAATATAAAATAATATTGTAGCATCCTGGGTTTTTTTAAAGCTTTTTGTCAACCAGGTTTTATTCAAGATGAAGTTTGAAAAAATTGTTACTCCTCCTTCAGCTTAATACAATTTATATTTACTTTGGAACCACAGTTTTCCACAATCTCAAGTGGGTGCCAGAATTGAGAGATTTTTTCCTTGGTATCTGTTGCATTTTTAAATAATTCATATAATTAGTTCGACGATCGAATGCGATTTTTACAATTTAAAAAAAAAAAAAAAAAAAAAAATTTTTTTTTTTTTTTTTAAATTTTCCTCAGAGTAACCGGCCGTGACAGGGGCAGTAACCGGCCAAAAACGGCCGGTAGCCGGACGTTACGGACAACCCTGAACCTGGTGTTAAATACCAGGCTCGGTAGTGGTTTCGAAGTCCAGAGCCATCAAATAACTATTAACAAAATTTAGCCTTTGCAAAATGCCCTGTTCTAACATGTACTAAGGCTACCTATAGTAAGGGATGTGATAAACAGCTGTAAGATTTCCAGTGTATTATGTCTTCATCGATTCCTCCTATAGATAAAAATCATAATGTGATGTCTGGCCGACGTAACCAGAATCTGGTCAATGAATGTCGCCTTATAAGTTTATTGTTTCAATTCAGAAAGCCAAGAGAGGACGGGATCGAGTAATAAGCTTAATCACTGTCACTCGGATGCCTAGCTGGGCCTATTCTATAACTGGACAAATTAGCCACACCTGACTTTTGTTTGCTCGTCGCTTCGTGCTCGTTGACTTGACTTAAAATAGACTAGTCGTAATCTGGATCACCAACTTCAAACAATCATTCAGACGCTGACAAACTTAAGCATGCACCCGAGTACGGTTGTAGTTTTATATACTCAGCCCCTTTTCTCGATCTTTATTTCAGAAGTTTGCTAAACAGTAAAACTGGCACACGCCCACATACTATGATCAATAACAAACTATAATCTATACAATCATGACGGCGTTTTGTCTAGGCTGCAATAAAAACACAGACGATCAGAGGTGGAAAAGGAATATAGCCAACCAACGATCAATCTTTAATTGACTTGTTGTGTGTACTTTGCGCTCAGATATAAAATAGAGAGACAGGTACAACGCGTCAATTAACATTTATAACCAATATTTCCTCTAGCCTTTCAGGAGGAAAAGCGAAAAAAAAATGAAAGCGAGAGCTTCCTTTAGTACGAGAGGAAGAACAGAGGTTTCCAGAGGACGTCCAGAAACCTAGCGTTGCTGACTCTCTCTTTCTCTCTCCTGTAGGTTATTTTACCTGTCAGTGACGTTCTATCTTCATATATCAGCTGTTGACGGAGAGGATACATTCAGGAAAGCAGACGCCTGATCACTCTTACATCAATGGTAGTGATACAGTCACACTGATCAAATACTTACCACCACCACCACCACCTCGCGGCGCACTGCCTCCTGTATTCAATGCGCTTTTTACCTAAACTGTAGACGACAGTGAAATATATCATCAAACATGACCAAAAATAGCCAACCAACCCTGTTCACTCACCCCCTTCCTCCTCATACAAACCAATCTAACAGAGCAGCTAGTAGAGAAAGAAACAATAACAACAAAGGGAAACTAGCGGGCGAGTAAGCGGTGATAAATAATGGGAGGCACTCAGTTTTCAGATAGAAATGGCCAAAGTTTAAACACACGGTGGTTGTTGCAGTGCGTGGCTATACAACAGTACAGGCAACATGCTAGTTGCATCATGTACTAACATGTAACATGACTCGGGAGGAGGCAGCATGTAAGGGGTCACTTTCAGTCAACATGTGATGGCTCTGCTTATGAATGGTCCTTAATTGAGCAGGATTGTAGTTTCTATTATTTGCACCGTTTGTGTGGACCAGGTAATAGGATCGATTGCTTCATATTCGACCATAGGCAATCACTAATCATGTTCAGCCTTGAGTGATTCGTACATTCATCAATAGTCAGGGCAATCACCCAGAGCAATGGTAGAGAGACCACTGCCTCAAAGTGAATGTAGTTATTTACTGGTAGAATGGTACAAGTCAAATCACCGTTTAGAATGCTCTATTCGAAATTATAGAATCGTCATTTGAGTCAGCATTCTCTCTTTTAGATGTATTGATTGGTTGCATGGAATACAATCTACAGAAATATTGCAATAAAATAGAGGGCGCTCCGGTGGGGCATCAGAATCGAAGGGGGTATTTTTTTTCTGGCAATAATTTGAACATTTACAATCTACTTGGAAATGTAAAAGGATTTGCTTTCCCAGGCACCCTGGACGAATATGCAGCTATGTAATGAACTATGATATTTCCAAGGCAAATTAGATGAACATTTCTTTTATATATCGAAAGCAAAACAGCCTGGACAAGTACAATAACATCTTGACTAATGAACCAAATAAAGAGTTCCTGGATGTGCCATAGATCTACAAAAAGAAATCAAGGCCATGTTGTTTTCACTCAGAGCATACAACAGTTACTAATCTCAATAACAGCGACCAAATTATTTCTTGTGCATAAATAATTTGCCATTCACACCTATCTCACAGGAAATAAGTACTGAAGCCGATTATAGGTTTTAAACCCAGTTTCATGCCTTATCTCTATTTATATAGACACACCAGATTCAAGACTGGGCACGCACAACCTCAGAGATAACATACAGAGCGTGACATCTGCTTTATAAATAGTCACTCTACCATATCTGCCATCAGATATGGGAACGCAAAAACCAGCTTTCTACCATTCCCCTGACGCGCAGAAATATGATATTATATATATAGCAAAGCAAAATTAAATATAGATGCGTGAAATATCGTCCTTGGTTTTCTGATGATGAGAATTTATAGACCCTATTTATTTATGTTTTTTGGACGCGTGACCATGGAAAATCTAAGACGTATTACTCAAGAGGGTATCTGTCAGGCTAAAACAAATGGTACTTAGCCTAGGTTCTCGCACTCTAAAAGGACACTTAAGCGGATTAAGGAAAACGTCCCCTAGTAGAAGGTCCGAAAGGGACATTGAATAAGTTTCCCCTACTCGCCTACTTAAATGATCTAACTAAGAATTACCTCCACATTCATAAGACAAATGACGGTTGACGAAAAAGATTGCACAGAGAAAGGCAAGAAGAGCGAAACGGGCGTTTACAGGTACTAGAATACAGCTAGCTCCGAACTCCTATTTCCCTAAGCTCAAAATAACAACGGAGGGTGTGGCAAGCCATTATGAACAGTTGTACTTTAATATTAATAGGCATTGGCACCGATATGAATTAAGGGTGAAGTAACGAGCGTGATATACGGTGGGAAGAATTCTAAATATGGTCATTAATGCTAGTTTTGAATCATGTTTGATTAGTATTGTGGTCTCATGAATCAGGGGTGATAACAGAGAGGAAGAGGGAGGAGGTAGGAGCACCACTATATACACACACAGAGTAATAGGACGTGATGGAGTACCCGGAGAACCTAGGCCTGACGCCGCCTCCAGAGGTCATTAAAGTAGGTCACCCAACTCATTGACTATTCGGGATATGGACCAGCGACCCTGAATGAACTAGCAACTAAATATATATTAGTTCCAATGCAGGTTTAATTAACTTAATGGTTTAACTAATAAACATTTCTTTGCGTGGGTAATTATTAGGATGCATGTCCGGGCGTCGCATGAAATTATCATGACTGACAAGGCGTGGATAATTCTTAAGATGTTAGCGACCGCCTCAAAGGTCTATTCTACCTGAGATTCTACCCTGGATTGTCACCCAGAAATCTAATGTGGTTGCATTTTCAAGTCTAGTCTCGAGATTACTTAAACCAGGGCATTACTGGGGATTTTCTGGGCATCTGGGCAGCCTAAGGGAGCAGAGATAAAATGTCCATTTTGCACTCCAGAGGAGCTTAGTGGATCTTCCCTTTTTTATACTTTATCCTTGCCTGAATATGAAATGATACCGAGCTCCCAAGAAAACATTTATACAACAAAATGGGGTGAATAATAGGGATCAGTCTGGCCACTTAAGATAGTTTCCTTTACTTGCAGATACAAGAATATCAATGCTAAAAGGGTGTCTGTAGGAGAGGCCTGTTCTATGAAACAAGCAGGGCCTATCAGGGCCAAACACCTGGAGGTCATCCTGCCTTCTTCCAGCCTGCCCTGTTTGCGAGGCGGGCATTTCCACTGGAGGGAGAACAGGAGAAGGGGGAGGAGGACTGGGATCCAAGCTTGCCTCTAGAGCGGAGGCTATAGGGGAGTTTGTTATTTCCCCCAAGCATTCTCCCACATACCAACACCGAGTTCAAACACGATGAATACTGATGGTGAACATGATTCCCTTGAACTCCACATATATATGTATACTCAGTGTGATAAAAATGTGTGACTGTATGTTACATGCTGATGATACAATGGGTTAATGCATATGGAATGCTAAACCCAGGGGGAATAGGATTGGAGAGATTACACAGGGCACGATCAATATAAACATCCACATTTTCCACCAGCCCATCGGCCCATCGGCCCAGTAAAAGGTCATATGTACCCGGAGCAGAAAACACAAGATTATTGCACCATCAATAATACTAGCCAGTGGGGGAACAACACAACGTGTATCGTGATATAATCAGATGGACTTATAGTTATAAATATTATGTCAGTTGTATTAAGAACACTTAGTAACTGCTATAATATCGGAATTTATTGAACAAGTATTAACTAAATGTTTGAGATTAATTTTAATTTTAAACACAAGATGAGGTTGCATCGCCGTGTATAAATAACTGTTTGAGATCGTTATCGCTTACTGAGCCAGACATGGCAATCGTCGAATGAGGATAAGGATTGTTCATGTGCTCACAAGATTTACAACTGAATCTAACACTCCTAATGCGGTATAGCTTGACCTCTCAGCTCCAGCCCACGTCGTCAATGCGCTATCAAAAGTTACATAGACCTTTGAGTGAACGCATAGCTGCATTATCGAAATTTCCGGCTCTGTCGTGATATCAGGACTACATATTCATGTACACTTAATGGCAAATTTGCACGTAGGAAATGTACGGGTTCCCCTAACAAACATCTACATGTCTCGGGTCCTAACGAATAACCATCAAGAATGATAATATAGAACTATCGTGACAATTTAGAACTAAGTTTAAAAGTCCTATTCCCCTTTAGAGTTAAGTTTCGTGGGTTTCATGGTTTTCTACTTCGCGGACCCCATGCAAGGACAATAACGCATTAAATCACATGCTACCCCCTATACTGTCAAAAGGGTCAGCTTTCCTCGGGGTTTTTATGGGCAGATCAGCGATCATCAAATTACCAAGACAAAAAAAATGGGAGAAATGTATCATTAATTGCCCTTTTTATTTTAATGGCCATTTGGGTGGTAAACATGAAACTGGCTACAAGGCAGACTCATTATTTCCGCGTATTAGACAAAATATCATCATGGCATTTAGACACACGTGCTGGGCATAAATGAATAGGAAAGTGACACTGATGTACCGTCACGATCCTAATATTTCCTCTGTAAATGGTGGATAGCTTCTACAGGTTAAAACGCGACAAATATAACAAACTAACTGATGCAGAACCTCGAATAATATTATATCTCCTGAAAAGAGCCATTCATTGTAGTTCGAACGAGAGGTGAGGACTGGGAAACAGGCTTTATCTGTGCCTGTGGCTAGTCAGTGTGGGCTGCACTCAGCCAGAAGACTGGAGGGAGGCAACGCCAGTTTGGGGAGAGCCCTGTACGACTATACCCACAGGCGGGCCCTGACCACTCTGCAAACCTCTCTTGGGCTGGGAATTAAAACCTGCTTTAAGATCCACATTTGAGCTTCACAGATGGACTGAAAAGAGACAGACAGTGGCCAAACCCTGCTATCCGTAACAAAGGAAATATAAATATTTCCCAAAGCTTCCAATCAATAAGAACTGCCCGAACATTCGTTTGCTGTACAGAAAGGCGTCTCCAAAGTGTTAAACATACACTGAAGCGCGCTTATAAATACAGGTCCTTTGAATCTGGGTAGGTGAGGAGTAATGGTAAAGCTCTCTTTGTGGAAGAAGCTCGCCTATAAATAAACCAAAACATACACGTAGATAAACTTTAATGCATTTTTTTTTCTGATTTTCCAAAAGGTTATGCCACTACTTTGTGCAGGTCGGATATACTTGGGGAGAGCCCTAGCTTGCCAGACACATGACTGAACTTGCCCACATGGTCCAGCGTCAAAACGTGCAGCATGTTGTTGAGAGGGTTAAAAATGTGGTCCTCCAACACTCACACGCAGTGACTCGTGAGGGCCTATTTCACCTAACACCGAGGGCCAACAAGACCCTGCATTATTCCTACATTGCCCCAGTCTTTGTTTCAAACTAACACTGAGAAGTCAATTCAATCTCCCAGCCTGTCCCAGTCACAGGATGGTTCTAGAGTGAAGAAAAGCAGTGTCATGTGCATTATGTACTATGTATGTGGTAAAATCGACGCCCAGGGCGAACTTTCCATAGCGTCTTCTTCCCCACTGGAGCGGTTGGTCAAACAATACACGACTCATACACAGAAGGACATATGACACGACAAAATAATCAAACCTTACAATCCCAAAATTCTAGTGTTTTCAGTTTTTCTTTAATAAAATACACAAGATAAGAATATTTATCACTACACTGCTAGCCTAGGGCCCACCTCTTTGTAAAAAGGATTCCACGAATGCAAAAACATAACATGAAAAATAATCGCTGGCTTAAAAAAGATTTCCAAATATTTAAATCCAGAGGTAATCAAACCCACAGACGTCCAGTGAACCAGGCAATAGGCTCGCTTATTTCACTCGAAAGGGGATATCCCAACCTGCCCCATTCAATTACAATGTTTTCTATAAATCAAAGTTCTATCCACGAGTACCTGTATAGTCTGCATATAATGTACATATCTATCGACTGCAATTTGTTGATTAAATTGCAGAATACAAATGTAAATGGGTCCAGGTAATAGCAACTAAACCGGGGGAAAATCCATGTCATTACCATGCTACACACGTCCACGGTGATTTTGTCGCCCCAATCGATGATCAGATCTAATACATTTGAATCAATCGTTATTTTCATTATTGAAAAGCCAAGCATTATTCACTCAACCCTCAGAATAGTAAATCTAGTGACATTATATCAGCGAGTGAGTTGTTGTGTAGCGCGTTCGTATCGAAGATCACCGAAACAACAAATGAACATAAGATAAGATCTAAATACCAAAAGTCTGTACATGTATTTATAAGCATGTACTTAGTTTCATTATAAAGAGTGAAGTACATGATTACAATCATGACATTGCAATGTCATGCCTCATGTACTAAATTAGCTAAATTATAGAATTTTGAGAGACTTACTGTTAAGCAGTAGGGAGAATGAATTAAAACTATGATTTTTTATGGTTTTTTTCGAGGCAACTCGAGGGATTGCAGCGAATTTAGCTGTGTTAGCTGTGTCTCCAAATGACCTTTTGTGCAATGAAGGGGTCATCTGCAAAGATGAGGTACCACATAGGTATTATACATATATATAGAACTAATATCACGATTAAAGAAAACATTTACCTTCTGTTTTTCAAAGTACTTTCTTCTCCTTTTCCCCGGCGGGTAATATTTTACATCAAATAATGGGTAAAAAATTAGGTTAATGTAGAGAACTCGTGCTCGGTATAAAATAACCTATTTCCTGGTGAAGAAGGACTCTCTTCCGCTGAACAATATCTACTGAATACTGCACAGTGATCACTAAAATAGCCCACTCCCACGTGAGATAAGAATATACCCAAGAGATCGATCCTATAAGAACCAGGCATTTGATACATGCTATCAAAAGCAACGCTTAAAACGCAAGGCATCAGTCCGCCAACGCGAGTGATCCCACAAATATTGAGGAAAAAGAAAATTACTCTAAATAAAAGAATATTTTACAATGGGCAAACCTTGATCATTCATGATCTATATTTTTCCTAAACATAATGCTTTTTTTACTGGTTTCATTTGAGGATCATACCAACGAATTTGGTTAATGTACCAAATCATCAAGGATACAAAAGATGGATTCTATCTGATGCAACCTCGTGTACATTCATGATGTAGATTGGACATTATACTGAATCCTGTCAGTGTCATAATATGTACTATCTCGATAAAGCGGGTCTACAGAGGACAAGCCCTAAGATGGAATGAGGGTGGACTGAGTTAGAGTAGTATAACCCTCCGTAATTTCTGGTGGCGTTATATAGAATTAAGCTATTGCCAGTATTTTCTGCGTCGGTGCATGTATAGAGGAAATGACAACCATGACCACGTCACTAGAGAATGCTGAAGGTCGACATTCACATTACATTCAAAATTAATACACCGACATAAGCTATAATGCCATACATATGAAACCCTGCTTATTAAAGCAATACGCGACCATTACGTAAGTGCCGTGGTTGAAAACAACCTATGATATTGGACACATAGTCATGTACACCAATACAGGTAAATTAACAGGATGTTTCTACGCAATAAAATAACATTCCCTCCCATTCCATACTAGGCTGGTCAACAAGCTAACACTGTGCAAAGTCCTTTTATTATTACATGTTTTTCCAAAACCAATTCATACCAAAAGAATAAGAATTATCAATAGAACTTCTATATAATGCGAAAGGGTTCCATTCGATTTGAATCAAGTCCTTTCTTTATACACTGATATAAATTCAACTCAATCACGGAGTAATGTGTCCGGTTTCTCTCCACACATAAAAACATTGCTTTACCATCCCTTAAAGTTTTACAAAAAAAATCAAAGGACTACTATCAAAACAAGCGTTGCTGTCCAATAAGGGAATGCTATGTAGCGCAAGGCATATGGCTTGAATGTGGTGTTACAGGGCTTGGATGTAATTGCCGGATTTATTTAGCTTGGGTGTTATTTTGTAAGGCATGAACAAACACAACATATAAGACGCTGTAATTTGAATACAATGCCAGGGTGTAGAGTGGCTGGGGAGTTTATACAAGTGGGTGAGGTGTGTGGGGGGTAAAAGGTTAACTACCCACACCAATTAACGATCCGAGGGACCTTTCCAGAGCTTGTGAACCGTATGTTGGCTTAGGAGTTCTTATCATCTGCTTTGTCTTCCACACAAGATCAAAATAAGCCATTAAAGCCTAGCGAAGCATAAAATGGATTGAGTTCTGTGAATGAAGAACTGCAGAGAAAAAAATAATCCACGCAGTTCATTGGGAGGCAGAGCCAATACACATTACTTTTTTGATGGGGAAGACCCAAGTATGATTCGAATATTGACTAAATGAAACGCCGTATTATGCCATTATTTTTGTTAGTGCTGATACACGCAAAGTAAAACAATGGTGGCAAAAATACACTATTGAGACGCGACCTGTCTTAGTACATGGTGGTAGTTGTGGAGGTGTGTGTGTTGGGGGGGGGGGGGGGGTTGCTTTAGGCGTTTACACCACACTTTCGTCGTATTGTATATACTTAGCTATATCTGGGGAGAGAGGATACACGCTAAAGAGCCTAGTCCATTAAGCCGATTCTCATGCGATTTTGCACCGCAGAGGATTCTTTTACACTAAATTTGGTAAGAATCGCATGAGAATCGGCTCAGTGGACTAGGCCCTTACCATATGCGAACTCTTTTGGGAGGTGGAATGAATGTTTCGCCCCGTAACAATGATAAAACAATGTTGGACATGATAATCTGACACTACCAGTAAAATGCGCTGGTGCGTCTTACACCTGATGAGCTGGGGGCGGGAGGGTGTGTGTGGCGGGGGGGGGGGGGGGATGTCTTACCAATACTTGCACCTGTCAGTCACGTTTATCTGAAGAACTTCGTATATCGCAACGTGCAACTATGGATGAACACCCACCACCTGCACGTGTTTTGTGCTCTTCTCAAAGATAGACACTGAACTTTTTGTAGGAACCTCGTATGTGGGCGATAGCTAAGAGAATTTCTTGTGTGGGCTCAGCGCACACGGTTCTCCGCATTGGGAAACAGATAGCTATTGAATACCACATAACGGACTGGCTATATCAGGTTCTCTACTAATAGCGTTTGCTACCAATATCAATCCATCACGTCTTCCTCGTAGGTTTGTCACGAAATTTTGCCTGTTCAGGTCTGATAAGTAAAATCGATACATGCCTGTAATTAAAAGGGATACACTCAGGTATGCTACAAAGAAAGCTCTGCACTGTTCAATGCTATAATGTTATGAACATGCTTGGGAGTTTCCTTTGGTGGGGAAGTTTTCATAAGAATTCCAGTCCCTCCATAACACTGTACAAGTTTTATATATATATATATGAGAGTATCTGAAACCACATGACAATTGTGCACCAATTGCATGCTTGAAGCCGTAGGGAAATATAAAGAGATGGACGTAATAACTTGGAAACGGCCAATGTGGGGAATAAGACCACTTGGCACTTCAACTTGTATAAGAATTGTGTGATACATATGTTTAATTATAAAAGGGAATTTACGGACCCCTTGGAGGGCTCTCCACTACAAAGGACATGATAAGCTATGATTTATTATATTAATCAAAGCACTTATTTGATCAAGAATTTGCGTCATGAAAGTAATAAGGGTAAATGTTTACCATCGATTAACATAATGTGGAGTAATAAGATGATTATATAAGTCTATTGAAATATTTCGACTTCCTAATGCAAGCATTCTTAATTATTAAAGTTCGATAGATAGATGTATCTCCTTGGTAGTACTCTAACAGAATCAATAATGAATACCATTCCTTATATGCAGAGCTCTTCAACTGCATAACATCTATATCAGTAAATAGACGTAGTAGTACGGTGGTGCAACACTAGGTATATGCGCAGGTGCCAACCAGGTACCTTGACATAGAAACAGGAATATCTAATTGCATATTATGAAACCACAGTACTGGCAGGTAACATACACCTAATAGTTATTTAACGAACGAGGAGGCAATATATGTTGCATTTATCATTCTCAATCAAAAAGACTACATGCTAAATAAAATAATTTAAATAAAAGTTGGAGAGTATTTAAACTTTTAGAAGAATTTAACTTAAGATTAAGGCCTAAAAGAGTCAATTATAATATGATGCATATGAATGAATGCTTCGTTTCAATTCATCATACGACAAGTGTTCGATCTATTACAGCTCTAGGCAGGCTTTGCATTAATTCAAGGCAATTAAGAATCCTGTGCCAGCTAGACCTAATGAGATCACAATTTTCACAGCCTGGTACATCATTAGCTTCAACAAAATCCAACTGCGTTTATTCTCATTTGACACATCTGACTCAAATTTTGGAAAACGTGATGAAAATTCGGCCAATAACAGCAAGTTGTTTATCAGGCTACCATAAATACCAAACTTCGACGTTACCAACTGCGTGTACTTTGCCCCACTGCTTCTACGATTTCAGTATAAAAGGCTTCTGAGGAGTTGAAACCCAGTAAAATTTATTCAGGTGAGGTTTGATATACTTCTCAGTTTAATACCCAAGACCGCGAACAAGCTTTCACGCTGAATGTTTTATGGCATTGTAAATTCTCAACCATGCATTGCACATTAAATAATAATAGGCAATGCACTGAAACAGGGAATGGATAGGGATCTCAGCCAAGGGTTCCCATTTGGCTTTGCTTTTTTTTCAAGATGTGTAAAGATTTGGGAATGTATATATCCTGTTTCCAAAAGATCACAAATCTACAGTCCATGGCCTCTTCTTGAAGATTCTAGTTCGGAAATACCGACCACAGGCACAGAGCATGTATACGTAAACTTCTACATACGAAAACTGATATTAGAATATTGGAATTCTGCCAATACTCAATAGTCTTGAGAAATTAATTAATCGATAGACTACCAAATCCTAATCCATCAAAATCAAATGACGGCGAATGTCTCAATACATTACAATACAAGGAGGAAGACAAAACTTTCATAACTGTAGCCAATCTACCCACAACAGACGCCCCACTGACCTCATTGCCAACGTAAACTCGAGTCACCTCCCCTCCCAACACCCGACCACCAACCAGACCCAAGGCAGCGACCCCTCCAGACCCCCACTGGAAATGATGAATGGATTGTCAAGATTAAAACTTTGGCCTTTCCCTTCTTAAATGAAGGATCATTTGCCATCTCATTTGCCACTGAGCAATAAACAATTGTCATTTAACTTTCAGGAAGCCAAGACTCGGGAGGAACGGATAGAAAGTAGAACAAATCCGGTATAAGATGCGCAATAAGTCCTGTATGCTGGGACAGGAGTGGTGGGGTAGTGTCGTTCCAACTTCATACATACAGCTGGTCCAACCAGCACGACGGGCCTCTCCCGCAGACCCTGAGGGGAGTCACCAACCATTTATAGCGTGAAATATATGACTTGTGGTCAAAGCCATTCATTCATGACTTCACTCATCCGGTTTTTCTTCAGAGAAATGATTTTTTCCCCAAAGACAATGGTGGGAAATATGGAAAACAATAGATTGGTATGTGAATGCTACCGAATTTGGTAGATTTCATATCAACTAATTAGTAACGATACATTAAATAAATCCAAATATATCATGAAATAAGTGAACTTGGGTCATAATTTGTAATTGAATGCGAAATCGTGGTAGCGTACGTAGCCTAATGACAACAGCAAAAATAAGATTCAAAGAATAAATTAGATTAAAATACTGTAGTCAATGTGACAATGACAATGGTGGCTAATGATTGTTGATATCTACCTACATAAGAACTCCACGCATTACTCTGAAGTAAGAATAATACCGTATGCTCCTTAGGCCTTACCTTTGCCAAATTTTGAATATCAATTTTAGATGGGCCTTTGGAATTATTTCAATAAAACTATTTTAATATATTAATAAAACATGATTTCAGTGCTATAGACGGTCACTCGCGAAGTGTTGTCATAATAATAGCTCCAAGGTATTATTGCAGGACCCATATTAGGCCTAGGGGACCAAAGTGACACAACATGACCTCCAGGATATTATAGTGATGTCATTCTTCACGCGGAGTAGCCCCCCTCCGCAGATGCTACACCGTCAGTGTCGCAGCCAGCACCAAACCGCACGTGGCCCGTCCCCTCCGATATAGGTCAACATACTAACTTACTATTTCACATCATTACAATAGAAAAATCGCTTTCATCAAAAAGAATGTTCTAGAAAGAAGTCAACCCTACTCGTATGCGCTAGCAATGGCTTTTCTCCATCAATCCTGCAACTCTAGACAGCAGACGACGCGCCCTAAACAAAGCCAAATCACATGGCAGCCTTTGTGTGTGTACGTTTGCATAAACATGGGAATAGCGATGACCTCATGCTTTTACCGCCATTTGAAACTCTACGTATTTAGCCTCCGCGTGGCATTTAGAAAGTCATATTAACTGGTTTCACGATTGGGAGGGAAAGATACATACCTTATGTTGATGACCAATTCCATTTTATAGATGAAAATGCCTAGTAAATCCGTTATCGTTGCGTTAGACTGCGGAGCGATATACAGCGCGTCCTTCTCGCTTCCGCCATTGTGATCATCATGTGCTGTGAGCCTGACGTCAGTAATAAATGCGAGCAGAGGTGATGCTGCCGGCGCTGCCATCTCGTGGCCGCGCCTAAAAGTCATCTCACGTCGCGCCATGTCAGGGAGGCTCTGCAGTTCTCAAGGCATGGCTACATCACCTCATGGAAATTGATATAGTAGGCTACATGGGTAAGACTCCCGATGAAAGTGAGGGAAGTCGATTTTGTAATTTTCCCCATATCTCGAAAAGTAGGCTAATAGAAATAATGGAATATTCTGGGTGTAACGTAGCCTTTTCATTAGGTATGATAGGGCCAATATATGAAAGGATCTCCCATAGGCCTATAATTAATAGCCTAGCCTAGGATAATAATTTAACCTACTTTTATTAAACTCAAAATGTTCACTTTGGGCATCCTTGCTACTATTAACAGCTGTAGGCTACATTTGGTTGTGTTTCGATCCTATCTAGACACAATTGCAAAGTATTGCACCATACATACTTTGTAGGCCGGTGCTCTAGGCCTGTAGCATTGGCCACGTGCTTTTTTTTACTAATCCACCGCATTGTATCGGATTAAATTGGGATTAAGTCAGGAATCACAAACTGAATAATATTGAGCTTTAGATGAATGTTTACGTCTACATATAGGCTTTAAGCCTACTATACAGGCTCTATAGATTGTGTTACATCAGAATGTGGAAATTGCTTTCGTCGCTTAATTTATGATTGTAGGCCTGGCATAATATCAGCCTACCGTAGGCCCTACCGTACATATGCCTAGGCTATAGCTGGGCTCATATGTTTAGCCTGCTATTTACGGTACCGGTAGGCCTAATCCTAAGAAAATGTGTTATTGGAAGACCCAACGCAGATAGGGCCCAACCTGATCGGAGTGTCATCTAATTTATTCGATATTGTGGATGAAAATTTAAGATGCTGCAGTAAAGTGATAATAAAATAATTGCTTCGCAAAACGTACCCAAAAAAACCTACAATCCACCAGACCATTAACGTTAGTTTAAATAATTAATAGGCCCACTTTGAATTAGAATTTTTGTTAGATATGAGAATGGATTATCCGGTAGGCCTAGCCTTTGTGGATTTTCTTTTTATGAATATTTTTATTGGCCGAAATATCTTTTTCTGTTAGGGCTAAATGTTTCCACCGATTTCCATTAGGCCTAGGCTATCTCAAGGGATAGGCTACCAGTTAATTATTCCCATATGTCTTGGAAGTCATCGTCCTAAGAAAAATATTCCCATGGAATGGGGACGGGTGCAGCCCAATATATAGCCTAAATGTAGGGCCTATCTATTTGAATACAAACGCTATCAAGATCGCGACCTTTCAGCATGTGACGTTGAAACAATGTTAACTAGCGTCGGGCAAATTAAATCATGAAACCATAAGAAAAGTACCGGTAGGCTATTCGTAACCACCGAGGAATTGAGTACGGTATATAGCTATTGGGATACGCGATTTCTTTTTTTAATCAGCCTTCCACGTCGCAGATAACATTAACTAGACCATAATATTCATTAAAAATTGTTCACTCGGTTTGTTTTCACAAAACTACGTTGACGCATTTTTGAGAGTCAATGAGTGATGCCATCATCATCACAGTGCGACCAAGTCCTTGAAAGCGTTTCTCTAACGCAGCATCAGGACAAGGACAGCATCAGTGAGCGCATCACAGCCCGGACCAAGTCTCCACAGATGGCGGAGGATGACGTCACTGTGCTATTTTTGTACTAGACGCGAACCCAGCAGTACTGCCACGTTACACACACCCTTGGTAGAGACATCTACTGGAAATATTTAAAACTATGGCAGCGCACTGCCAAGGTCATCATGACCCCTGGTGCGTCAATTCTAACTTAAGTATAAGTTGTATGAGCGCAATACAAATCGTAATAAATAAGTAGGCCTAAGTGACTATTAGGTGTGGTTTTATTCAGTATTTGTTTCGGTTGTATCCACAACAGGTAAAATAGGCCTATTTGTAACATAACTCATTAGATTAATAAAAAATCGACAATGCTTTTTTCTTCTGCCAAAATCAAACAATTAGCTACAATTACCATCGGGCCATATTGCAAATGCATGTTCCGAATAATTATGTAACAACAATACACAATTGATAAAGTTCTTAATGAAACGTATCACGAATGTGAAATTTGTCAAAAAAAAACGTATTTAAAAAAAAGAAAAGAAGTTTCAGGCTAAACAAGTCATGTATGAAATATCTGCTTTATTGGAAGCCAATGGCTGATTCAAACGTGATGAATTGTCAGGATATACTAGACTTACCTTGGTCACCAAAGTATATCCACTAATCCAGTAACAATATTATTTTTTCTATGAACGTTTAACAGATAAATTTATCCCCATAAAATTCAACCAGCCGATACAATCTCAATATTAGTTATCACATAAAACTAAGCAAAACAAACCAAATATATTCTGGAAGTCCTGGATTTAGTTTCAGCAGACCACTTCCTTTTTTTTTATAGAGTAGAGGGGAGAAGTGTCGCTTTATATCGGGGTGGTATGGGCCGGAGATGAAATGATGGTTTCATGAAGTAAACTTAATAAAGTTGGTGTTGATTTTATTGGTTTCTTATTTTGTTTCTAACAAATAAAAGCATAAAATTTCATGCTTAAGATGAATGCCATAATAAAGATGAATTGCACGAGAGAAAAACGCCATCAGCAACTGATAAACCACGGGCAAGAAACATGTTTTTAAAAAAATACAAGACTGTCAAAACGACAACTAGTCCGAGATAGACTCGGTATGACCCAACACACGGGACTTTAAGCGCTTAAGCACTGATCGTAGACTTCAATGTCTTGCAGCAATCACAGAATCGGAGAAGGATAAACTTTTACACAAAACTCGAGGCTCTCCAAGGGATATAGTTATTTAAGACATCGTTGAGTTGAATGGACCAAACGTAACAATTATTTTATAGGGACTCGGGGTCTGTATAAGACTCTAGACGATACGTCTACACCAGGTAACCCTCTTTCATTTACAACATGATAGATAATCTACGACTTGTCAGATTACTAAGCTTTATAGAGATGCAACTCTTTAAATCGTTTCAGCCAATGAAGTTAATTCCTCGCTCTCCGCCATCCCCACAAAAATACCGTAGCATATTTCCAACATTGATATTGTTTCATTATTTGGGAACATTAACGTGGATATGGTGCCAGGAATTGTGTATCAGCCCTCGAAGATTCCAGATTCCTTCAGCTGACTCGGGCTGCGAGTTGTGGGAAGTATCTACGGCTTTGCAAACTAAATCCAGCTTCTTGCCTTTCATGTTGGAAGGGATTTTCATGTTAACTTCCCATAAGGTCCAACCCCATTCTCGGTGCATCTGCTGCTTGGCATTCTTCAATTCAGCAACTTCCCATGTCTTCCCACCATCTAATGACACATCCATTCTTATAATACCTCTACCACCGCCACTCCATGCATAACCCTTGACGGTGACTTCTTCGCAATCTTCCAAGGTAGACCCGTTACTCGGTTCGCAAATGGCTGACTGTATTGGATATTCTTGGATAGCAACAGATTTTGAAAAGTCTACATTGTGCCAGTCGATGGAAGGATTAAACTGCTTGTAATCGTTCTGCTGCCAATGACCTTGGCATTCCTTCTTGCTTGTGGTTATTTTGGTTAACCACTTGACCTGTCTCGCACCAGCGATTCCAGGAGCAATGATCCGGAGAGGGAATCCGTGATCCAGGGGCAAAGGCTTGCCATTCATTTCGAAAACAACCATGACATCTTTGCGGGGGTCAAAAGCGGTAGCAGCAGGGATAGAAGCCTCATAGGGGACTCCCTCGACATCTTTATCTTGTCCGGCAAATGTGACGTGCTCGACATCTTCCTCTTTTATACCTGCATAAGTCAAGATGTCTGAGAGTTTGACGCCGGTCCATTCTGCGTTGCTGATGGCTGTCATGCCCCATGACAACCCACGAACACCTTTGTACGTTGCCATTTGCGACCTTCTGTTGCCAGCGCATTGTACAGCTGCTACGATCTTATGAACTGGGAATCTCTTCTTCAGATCTTCCACACTCAGAGATATAGGCCTCCTCCAAGCCTCGTCGGTGATCTCAAGTTTGTGTGACTTGGCGTCTACTTTAGGCACAGGCAAATGATTCCTTATGAAGAAGAGCTCATTAGGAGTGAGGTAGTTATCAGTGAGTAACTCAGCTGGGGGCTCTGCATTAAACGGCTTTTCTGAGTTAATCGTCAGAGCGGGATGTCTTGATGGATCATTAACGAATGGATCATTGACATCTTTCACGCTCACTTTATGCTTATCATCTGGATGGAGATTCCCAATACGAAGTTCTTCCATGATCTCCAGGACATTCTGATTGAAATGTTGAGCATAGGTGACGAAGTATGGCTCAAGGGACTTTCCAGCGGCCAGCAGAATTTTTTTCCCACCGGGATGGCCTTCGACAAATTCGGTAACATCGTATACGCCATCCTTGAAGGTTACCCAAACTCTGTCTTTAAGATTGGCATGTTTCTCCACTTCGCTGATGCGATATATCGGTAAGTTATCATCGAAGTTTCCAAACTTATCTGAGGCATGCTCTTTGCACTGGGTAGAACGATTCCTCCAATAGAGAGACGCACCTGAAGGGGAAAAAGACACAAGATTTTATAATAACCAGACGTAAAATATATCATATAGCGTGACAGTGAAAATAAATTGCTTGTCGATGATAATTGTTTCATTTTAAAGACAGAAAACGGCTATAAATCAACCTTTGCAACTTATCAGGCTAGTAGTATTCACTTAAGGTCTGAGTATTTATTCTGATATACAACAGCAAATTAAATGAATTCTTGAACCAAAGACTCATTATCAGCGAGTCTAAGGACCAATGCCTCTCTACCACTAGAAAATGGAAGTAAATTGTGTACACACGTTCTGTGCAGGAATATAGCGTCAGGTCAATGAGCTCACAAGTAGGACTGTCCAGTACATGAGTACTGCTGTACAATGTACAAGATCCCAGACCTACATAGGCCTACACAATAGGGGTGGCACAGGACATATATGAATATCTAGGCACAGATCCCTGCAATAGGGAATAGGCCACTGGCATACATGTACATTATCGGTATACCAAACTGGGGATTTCCATACCATACCATTATAACGTCACGGGACAGGAGATGGGGGATTATTGTTGGTTTGCCTTTTATTGGGGTCCGACGTTAAATCTAATCTATTATTTAAAGAGAGAGAGAGAGAGAGAGAGAGAGAGAGAGAGAGAGAGAGAGGTGTGTGTGTGTGTGGGGGGGGGGGGGGTAGTCCAGATAGTGAAAACCAGGAACCTACTAAAATACATAGGTACCTCGTATGACCTCATCACTTTGATAGTATACGCAAGGTATCTACTAATCTTATCACATGGAACGATTGTCTGACAGCTTTGTACATGTGGAATAATCACCAACATTATCCTGTGATTATATTATCCTAACATTATCCTGTGATTATATCCTGTGATAATAGGTATCCTGTGATAATATACAGGATAATAGGGTTCAAACTCAAATTTAACGCCCCTATTTCTACTGACATTAATTAATGGTAAAATCCTCAAGTTACACACAATAATATCAGGTTAGTATACCGGTATAGAAAAGTTTTCACAAAGGCATATTATGGTTCCAAAGCGATAAATCCGCCATAGATAAGGGAGGTACGTGGCAACAGAGGAGAGATGAGAGCTGGTTCCTTTTGTGAACTATTCTGGATTTTGCACCTGTCTGCTCTGGGGAGTCTGCTTATCTATCTGTAGACTGGGTGCATCTTTCTCGGTCTATGTTCCCCTGACCTTCTGTCTATCTTAGTGTCAAGTAGGCGTCCCTCTCTAAAAGTAAGTTGGTTGTTAACGTATTAATTCATATGACTTTTATATGTATGTTAATCTTTTCAATCAGTGTGTTACTGTAGCTGAAGCAGGCGCTGTGCGTAATAAAATTGCATTATATTTTTTTATATTTTTATTTATAAAATTGCATTTTAATGTAGATTAAATAGTGTTCAATAGAAAAGTGTAATCGCCACGAAGACATTCAGAGGCTGAGATTGCTATGTATTGAAATCTAATAATAATATAGATGGTGTTTTCTCGCTCAATATATAGTAATATAGTTTACACCCTGCCTTCCTAATCGGTAGTGTTAAGCTTACCACCTCTTCAGTAATATTAGCTAATATTTGGTTATTATTTATCCCAATACATCTTTGTTACATTTTTAGCTAGGGATTCATGATCTGTAAGATTACATGTATTTTAACGGTATATGGACATCTGAAACTCATACAAAACAGAAACATGTTTTTTTAATGTAAACAAATTTGTGGATGTAGCAAAGTTATAGCATGCAGATCTCCGGCTATGCAACAGTCGATTTGCGAACGTGATGTAGTCGAGTTTCAAGTTCGCAAAGGAAAACAACACACTAACACCATTAACCCAGTTATGCCAACGGCCACACTTTTCATGCCACGTATAAAGCCATTTTGGTTTTCATACCGTAGGTTCTTTAAATTGTATAACGATGTTTTTGCACGTTGTAGACAGCATAATGGGTCGATCTTTAAACAATTAGATACGTACACGTGTATACTGTACTAGCTTGAAATCACACAGAACGAACCATAAATAATTCTTATATAGTGTACAGTATATCGTACTTTCTTAATATCAAGGAGATAGATAATGATGATCCAACACTACCGGTATTAGATAAGGTGGGGATACTATCTCACAATGTGCACATCTCACTGGAATAAACAGGAAAGAAGTGGTCCTCCCGTGTTTTAATCCGATAACAATCATTACATCTCAATATTCATGAATTGATTTTGATGCCACTAAAGCCGAGATCAGCTAGAAATGGACAAACCCATCCAACCAAGGTTAACAGTGCATGAATGGCCCCAAGGACTTTTTTTAAAATCCAAACTAGTCGGCACAGCTGGCCTCATATCTGCGCTAATGTCTTTCCTGGCCCTGGAGTAGGCGTCTTAAAGGGATTATAATGGGATTTTGCGGTTTAGAGCGACCGGCTTTCCCTTAGTTTGGAGGGATAAAAAAAATGTGTCAGGTGTGGTTTTGTGACTGAGGTACAATATTACCATATTATTTGATGATAAACAACAAAGGGTTAAAGAGATTTCTTAGATAGCCTGATCGAGTTGCATCAACTTTCCCAGATACTCATGAAATCACAATAAAAAAAATCCCTGTGTAATTTCTTTGGTACGGTAGTCCCATATTTCCTCATGTTGGAGGAGCTTTATCAACTGCATTGTAAGTAGTATGACCTATGGCTATGGACGTCATTAAGTAAAAATGATTGGATGCGGGTTCCAGGTGTTTATACTTTGCAGATCGAGACACTCCATCAATCCATGATTTTTATCATACATTATTAGCCTATGCTTTATGAGAAACTCGAACGCTCCTCATTAACCAAGGATTAGTTATAGTAATTTAGGCCCGACATGATATATCATGAAGTAAGTATTCTGTCGGACTCTTTTTAGATTGATTCCATTGAAATATATACCGTATATAGGTATATACCTAGGCTAGGTCCTAGGCTATACATACCGGTACGTAGGCCTACCATAGGCATATAGCCTATTAATCGTAACGGTATTATAGTATTTATAGGAGCCTACTCTACGGTAGGCCTATTATTATTACATATCGTAGCTAGTAGGCCTATAGGTCTACTTGAAATGTAATTTAGCGGACCGTCACAAATTATTATATTTAATCTTTCATGGCCACATAAAAACAGTCCTTTGTAGCTCCTTAAATTGTCCCCTTTCCTCAAATTGTTGCAGTTGAGAGGGTCTATGGCTATTTTTTATGGGTTACACAACTTCACCAAATACTTAATGTGTAGGTTAAATGATCCAATTCAATTGCCTGTTAGTACACTGACATTGTAGGACATGTATGTTGATTAGCTATGATAACAGCGGAGATCTTAGCCAACATATTGATATGACAGGTTGGTTGTCTGAAGTTTGAACTCCTTTTTATTAGCATATTATTATTAGCCTATAATTGAAATTTTACTCCCAGTTTGAAGTTATACCACGTCATCCCTGTCCACATTCATTAGATAAGAAATAAGAATGTGATTCATTACGAACTGATATACAACAGATGAATGCCAATAAACAAATTGATCTGGAAGATGAAACTTGCCTAAAGCAGCTGACACCCCAGTTAGGGCGAGCAATGTTGTTGTGGCTCTCTGACGTTGACCTTTTCCATGTTGGCCTCCTTCTTGATGAGAATTTTTGCCGTCTACCGCATCGACAACACTGGACACTGGACGCACCAAAAATTTCGAAGTCTGGCTTAAGATCAATTGCCTTCTACTGGCAAAAATCACCTCAGATTTGGATGGTAAGCTAAGCAATCTACCCACTCGAGCCATTTCTGCTTCTCTCGCCGGAAGCAATGATGAAACTTGCGTGGTTGTTTGCTCGTATTCAGGGCGGAAGTGGGTCACCGCCTAACCCGGCCTTCTGATTGGACGTCCATCATGCACGCCCCACTACGTTATGGAAAGCAATATGGTAACTTTCAGGGCGGGGCGTTTAGATGCCAAGGAGGGAAGATAGTCCGGGCGTAGCATTGCAACAAAATTATAACACTAGGCAATACCAGTGGCTTTAAATTTTGTAACAGAAGAGACTTTTTGACACATGATAGGGTTCCAACTTTTAAATTGAGAATACAAGTTGATTCGCATTTAAGCCAGGTCCTTTTATTAATCTAGCACTATCTAGGCCTATAATGTAGCCTAATAAATAAGTTATTTTTTTGACGCTCAATTCTTTTAATTCCAGACCACAATTTTTATATTTTTCTCTACAATTTATTTATTTTGCTTCCTAATTACTATTTGTGGAGCTGAATTAAAATATTCTGGTCGAAATTGGTTGGATTCTGGTCGAAATGAGGTTGGTTGGCACTTGGCCCCTCATAGATATTTACCTTTTTGGCTATTATTACAGAATTCAATTAGCAACCATCCAGCTGGTTATGAATCGATTGATATATTTCGCCATTATTTCGGGGTTCTGCCACAACCTTTCTACGATGTGTACCGGTACTTATCTATTAAAAATAATCATTTTGCCGCATTTTCAAAATGCTTTATGGAATTTCGCTCTACACACTCAACTGAAACTAACATCGGGTACTTACATACATTGAATCACTCTACATGTACAGTCAGGTTCAGAAGGCAGTTGTGGTCACCTAAGTTTCAGGGAGTCATGAACACTTTAGCCTTAGTCTTAGCCTTGCGGTTAAGCTTATCGCTGGATGTGGAATCGAGGAATGTAGGTGTCTGGACCTAACTGTGTAATTGGTACCATGTTGCAAGACGAATGTTCTATCCTGGGGATTGAGTTTCACTTTATTAAATCATTTTCGAAAGACCCTTTATTAAATCGGCAGAGATTTTTCACCAGATATATTTGTGAATAACTTACTTACGCCATAATGATCTTTCAAGAAGGAATCAGTTAATTACTAACCTTATAGAAATAGATATGAATTCTGCAACACACAAATGAAACAACCACATTATTCTTTATGATGTTTAAATGCTTTATTTACAGATGAGTAAAAATTAAATGCACATAATTTTTTCCAGTTTTTGAACACTAACCTTTGTTTAACAATACGGTCAGATATAATATGAATAGGACTCATAATTAATTACTTGTATTCATTAGATTCACACGGGGGAGGTGAGTGAAGGTAGTACAAGCATATAGTAAAAGACGACAAATGCGTTCACCATATAGCATCACCACCAATAAGATCAAAACCAATCCATTCCTGAAAATACTTCCACAATAATTATGTAATATGAAAAATAACCAGGGAACTCGATTTTGAAGCCATAAAATGTGATAAAATAATGATTTCTGGGCACCCCGATGGAAGAAAACGAGTTGGGTTGGTTGGACAGTTGTTTCAGGATCAAGTGCCGTGTGTCGTTCTTTTTCTACCAGGGATGCAAGTCGGGTAAGGTAAAATAATCTGAACATTTTCCAAGGTCCAAGGGGCGCATAAAGGACCATGTGTGTTTGTAGGGCAGTGCGCCCTAACTGGGGTGGGTATCTAGGTCAGTCCAAGGGGTGTATAAGATTCCCATTCCCGGAGTTCTTGAGCGAAGGACCTCGGGGATTTCCGTGCGCTCCATTGACCCAATGCTAAAGTCTAACGGAAATATCTGGAATCTCACTTCAGTTAGGATCTGAGGCCGCCTCTCCCCCGATAGGGATAGGCGGCTCCGTTAGCTCCAGGCTCCGTGAGAACACTCAGATAGAAGTCTCTACACATCACTCCCCTATGGCTGTGTACAACCTCTACTCAAATTGTCAAATGATATTTTGAGAAAATTTTGGAATTTATAAGTCAGTTTAGGGTGTTGTATGGGACATTTGCCGACTTTTCCATATATCTGAATTCAGTTGATAATCTGAGAACTTGCATCCCTGTTCTACGTTTGTTTGACACTCATACTTGTCGAGACTTGTAAAATACCAAATGAGTATGGTTTATGAAAGTGAGTCAGTAACGCAGTTTCAGCGCCGTGTACATAAAAATAATACGTAACGGGGCAAATTAATGATACAACATATATAATTATTGATAGATTATTTCATTTGTTGAATTGTTATAATTGATGTCTCCATAGCATATTATTCACTGTACTTCATACCCCGAAGAAAAAACTAGATCATTCCAACATTGGAAAAATAGTTTTTCTTTTAAGTACTCGTGTTATACATAATTATTCGGGCACCCTCACGGAGACCTGTTTTTAACAGATTGGGATTACACCTACTTCATTATATGAACGTCATGTCCAATCAATGACATAATTTATTTCTTTCGTAAAAAAAATATATGGTGAAATGTACGAACAGCCCCGCTGTCTTTTTAACTGAACAGGCATGAGAATGTAGACCAGCAAGCATGAACATTTCTAGAAATAGCCGGAAAGAGCTTGGGACATATAGAATAACATAGATTAAGGGGCAGAAAATGTCTTATTGACGAATCAGGTCCCTAATGTCTAACATAAGCCCCAAATCCAACCAAACACATGGACGCACTAACGTCTGCTGAGAACAATCCCCACCCATCCCCCTCAAAAAAGGAAAGAAAAAAAAAGGTTCCAACAGCATCTCCATTTAGAACAATGAAATATCTTAATGTATGCAAATATCTAAAATAATGGGCTCTGGGTACGATTGTGAGGCGAATTATAGGCAAGTCCTGTTCACGAGATAAAAAATATCAATTCATAATTCAGACCAGAGACCATCTGAAACGACGGCTTAGCAACACCGGTATTTACTACTATCTGTTACGTTTAGTCTGTGACGGAAGGATACACATTAATACCTTTGGCTTCCAACTATTCAATCAGTTCAGAGAATTTCTGCATTTACCCTCGAATTATTCTTGGCTAATCAGAGACAGTGAATCCTGAACCACTATCATGCGTATTAAACAACCTTAATGGTAACTTTGTTTTTGATACTAAGTACCAAAAGAAATATTTTTGAGATGAAATGAGATATATAATGATACATGATCGAATTTGTTTTCCGAATGTCCTTAGTAACCGGATGAAATACACTGTGATAAGATATCTATTCAGTCGATGAAATATTAATCACATATTAGTAGAAAAGCCAGGGTAAAACTTTCTAACAAACGGGCACAGGATCGCCGTAACACGCGGACATAGATACCCTATAGAATTGAATACTACCCACTAAAATGTATTCTTACAATATGTGATGAATAAAAATGGGCCGCCTTTACACGAGAAATATAATAATGACTGAAGAGGAAGTGTTTGTGACTGACAAGAAAGCTGAGTAGAGGGAATCATCCCGATAAATCGTTGGCTTCGTACATATCTTGATCGTAACGTTGCGCTGACACGATGCGTCCACCGAAGTAGCGTCCATTTAATGCGGCAATCCCCTTATCCATTTCTGCAGAAGAAAGATCTTGTTTATTTGAGACATTTCACTTAAATTGGTCATAACACACTCAACTATCCAGAAGATTCTGAATACCAACAGCGGGTGACTATCCCTGCATCCAGGACACAAGAGACAGTGACGTCACTCGAATTATTACCAATGGAACAATGCGGTATTGGGCAATACCCATAATTGAGGAATATTTCATAACCCCCAGTGGCATGGTATAAACGCTAGAGCATCGTCCAACTTACAGACAATTGAATTATAGGACTTGTGAAAATCTCATGCTTGCACTTGCTTTAAAGATTTAAATCGCTTTTTTATTATTATTATTCAATACTTAATGAGAAATTAAAATTCTTAATGCAATATTAGGTTTTCATTAATTAACATCTCGATAAATCGTTAGCTTCTTACACACATTTTTATGCGAAACAAAAAACTCTACTTACCAGCTTGTAGAGCGAACTCGACAAATATTTTTACAATGACTTCAGCGTCGACCTCTTCTCCTTGTTTTTCTTGGTATATGATGACACGGTTGACAGTACCAAATTTGGCACATTCTTCTGTGATCTCTTGTTCTAATTCTTCATCTAAATCCTCGGGTCCTACCATATTCCTAAAAGTCAGTGCGAGATATTCTTTTTTTTAGTAATCTAGTAAAGTATCACTAAATAAAAACAAAGATATATTTTCGGTTCCCCTTTTCTCTCCAAAACAACTTTTTGTGCCTATAAACCCATATAATCATATTATATTACGTTACCAAGTTGATGAATGGTTAATGCAATGAGTTTATTAATTGTACATAGATTTTGAACTGAAAAAAGCACCAAAAGAGAAAGTAGACCTACCGCAAAACCATGACTCGACTTTCTGAACGACGCATAAGTTTCTGCATGACCATATGGCGAGCGTTGCTGCCAGAGATTTTCATGTTTTCTTGTTGGTCTAGTGTCTGGGCGGGATCGTCTTCAACTAACTTCTTTTGGGCTTCCGTCAGGTCCCCAGGAAGCGGTGCAGGTGTTGACACAGATGTTGAGATCATTGGCATCAAATCCGACATGCTCATTGTCATACTCATTGACATGGCTGCAATGAAAAAAAAAACCCGTCATGGCTTTAGTTCATCGTGATGAAGGAGCTGTTCTGAGCTACCGTGACTGCCCTGCTATCTTACAGTTACTCACGGGCTACACCAATACAATGATCTATATAGGATTGATTCGGCTTTCTATTATTAAAGGTCAAGTGTAAACATTTTTATTGGGGGTTTGATGCATTCCGAGAAATAGTTTGAAACGATCCTCAACATTATAGACTCCAATCAGGTATGTAATAAATCAAAGCAGTGGGAGGTGTTTACTTTGGTGTTATGATCAGTGATTTCATCAGTTATGGCTGGCTTATTTGCTTTGTTTGTGTACAGGTACAAACTGGTTTTAAAACCCCCCAAATCCTAATATCTATACTGTAAATATCCACGAAAAAAGAAAGTCGAAATAACAAGACAACCTAAAACTGCTAGCCTCCTAATAAAACAACTTACATGAAGGAGTAGATGACATTATGGAGGGCGACACAGTCATGGGTACGATTCCAATGGACGACACAGGGGCAAGTTGTGGCAGACTTGTGACTACGCCTGGAGCAGGAATGTTCGCGACAACGGTGGGAGGGGGCATGGGCGCTGTGACAGGTAAAGCTGCCCCCAAGGCCTGCCCCACTAACTCCATGGTGGTGGGGGGAATGACCACACCGGGTATTCCCACCGAGCTGACAGGTGGTGCCGCTGGTAGGGCTGTACCACCGAGCTGAGGAATAGCCAATCCGGGAGGAGCAAGACCCTGCAAGTTGACAAAACAGCATTAGTTATGGCAGGCATAAGATATATGTATTGGGCTACGGATAGCCTTCCATATTAAAGTGGCTAAGATCACTATGTTGACTGGATGTCAATTCTAAATGTAATTGCGGATTTCTATAACTTACATTGGTATGATCATTTGGTAGGATTATCAAAGTTAAGTATTCATTAGATGATTTGATATTTGCGAATATAGTTTGAGTGGAGTTGAGTCGCTGGGTCTATTCAAATCTAATGGAAGTAGCTCTTAGCTGCTAACTGACTATAGTGTTGAGTGCCAAGTAGGAGTCAGTCATAAACCCACCACACTTACTCCAATACCATCCCGTTGGCGTGACACAAAGAACCATTCATAGTACACAATTGTATATGTTTTTTATTTCCGGAAGCGTACACTTTCAATAACATATCAACTTATGACACCGAAAAAGGGGGTGGGTCTCCTCTATGAGACCATAGATCTTCCTTAGGGTCAGCAACTGTCTGTCTTGTATCTCGGAGAGGATACAGACCGGCGGGTCACTCAGAATTTTAAATCCTTAAATCCTTCAAATCCAATGGAATGGAAATTCAAGCAAACTTCCCAAAAATCGAGAGCCCAGTGGCATGTGACACTTTAAATACAACGGAACTCCATTCAGTTTAAAAGTCGTTAACATTCCGTATGATCAATATTCTCAAAGGAAAAAGATGAGCAGGCGGAGGTTGGGGGATACATATTTAATCAAATATTATCTAACAAAAGAAGAAATATAGGTAAAGCTGAAGATCACTGTTATAGCAGTCATAGTTCTACTTACCGCATCCATAGCGGTAATCTTGGCAGTAACGGCAGCTGCAGCCACAGCAGCAGCGGTAGGCATGCTACTTGGACATGTTGGTGCCTGAGCAGCGTTAGGAGGGGTCACGGCCTGAAATAAAATATCCGAACTATAAGAACACAAAGAAAAACTGGCAAAAGCGACAGTTATTTTAGGTATTTGAAATAAATTTTATATTAAATATAATGTGGACACCATAAGTTGCCCTTCTCGCTATTGTCAGCTCTAGTGGAATTTCTCTTCCCAATTCTAACATAATTCTATAAGTAAAAGTTCAATTCTAATTAGATCAGCGGTTTGAAGGATATTTGAGTGCAAGGTGGTCTGAAAAATAAATTGTATCACTGAATTGAGTCGTTAATGATGAGACTGTAGAATTTGGATTTTCTGTTTTTATTTCATCAGTAATATCATTATTATTAATATAAACTAAACACAGAAACGGTGGACTTCATTATGCTGCACTTACTTTGCCAACTCTGAGATACTGCCCACCAAGATCAAACAGGTTCATAGATGACACAGCGTCTTGTGAAGCTTGAGCAGAGTCATATTCAATGAACCCGTATCCTCTGAAAATAGCGAACATGAAACAATCACAGCTAACTGTAACATCGGGAAAATTGTAAAGGGCAAAGGCCAGTTTCTTTACGAGCTATGTCTATATTTTTAAGTAATCACATGAAAACATGAAAAGAGGTTTATATTAACATATGCCATCAAAAGAGTGAAACACTTTACTGAAATTACAGATTATTTAAGTAGGTGAATTACGGAATTATATTCCAACCATGTTTAGACAAGGGGAAATTGTCTCTTTTTTTTAAATTGCAAAGACTTACTTGTGTTTCCCAGGTTTTGTAGGGTCGGCAGATAGCTGGCAAGTTATGATTTTTCCGAACGCTTCGAACACACTGAAATTATATGACAAGCCATTATTCACCGTGTACAGACAATGGCCAGATCTTGCTTATTACCGCAGCCAACATTCAGCCTAGATTATCGATTTAATGTCTCTTTACCTCGCTAGCAACATCCAATATCATTGGGTATTAAATTTGTATCCCCACCATCAGACGATATGCTAAAAAAATGAGAATACATGTTGCAAATCCATTTCCGAGACCTACCTCTGAATGTCGTTTTCTGTGAGATCCTGATGTATTGATGCTACGTAAATACGATTGAAGTTCTTCGCTTCTTCCGCCAATCGCTCAATTATTGGTTGGGCTTGAGGCATATTACTGGGACGACCAACCTTCAAAATAAATGGATTCAGCGAATATAAAAAATGTTCCAATACATATCTATTCTATATTCTTTCTACTAATATCATAACGCCGTTGAATTTAAAGAAAACTATTAGCGCGGAAAACAAAATGAGACAGATTATTAAGAGACTATCTTAACGGTTCAAATGGCTTACCTTAATATTTCTACCACCAATCATGACACCGTTCATTTGTTCCAGAGCCAAGGAAGCTGCTTCTGGTATTTCATATTCAATAAAAGCAAAGCCTTTGTGTTTATTCGTGACTGGGTCCCAAGAAAGACTAACGCTCTTGATAGGTCCAAACGGTAAGAAGGCCTGTTTGATGGTATCTTCCTTAATTTCAAAGTTGATACTCCCGACGTAGATTCTGAAAAGCAAAATTAGCAATTAGTTAAAATCTTAATACCATCAGGCGGCAGAAGTATGAGTGTCAATTCCCCCAACTAATTAAATGATATATTCACAACAAAATAACGCTAAGCTAACTAACAGGGGTACAATAAATGTGTTGTTTTTTGTACATGTATGTACAACAACGAAGAGATATTTTTTAGATTGTCTTGTGCTAGTTATTAAGATCACAATTTTGACTATACATCATTTGGAAATGTGATTCCAATTTTCCACGACTTGCATGAGCAGACATATTTGTATCGAATACAAGAGCTGCTATATATTAATGAAGTGTGTGTGGCGGACAATCCATCGAGCAATTCAAATGAGACAAAAAAAAATAACTTTACAATAGGTTGCTAACAAGAGCATGTGCTTCCCAGAGCATGTTGTAGGGTTGGGTAGTAAGAGAGGGTCAGGAGGCACATACCCCTGTTCCATCTACATGTATATAGCAATTTAAACTAATTAGATGCACAATTGGAGCAGGCGGCTTTCTTCACGAACAGTCATGTCTTTCCAGCACACCAGAATGAAACAAATCTAGGGTTTTAAACCCTTAAAATAAATACGCCATATATGTATTTCTTACATAAAATGCTTCATGGTACTGTTCACTGACATAATGATCTGACACATGATTGAAATTCGAGCAACCTTTCCCCAAATCAGGGCCTCAGTGGCAAGTACCACTTTAAACCCACGTGGCAGTACATCTGTGCAGCCGGACTTGCAAAACAATCAGAACAAAAGCATTATTAGATCCTGTAGGAAATACATGTATGGGGGTCTTGCGTTTTCGATCCACTTACCTGCACATGAGTGCTAGAGCCTGCTGCCGCTGGACAGTGTTTTGGAAGTTAAGCATCTGTTGTTGTTGGTGGGCAATGGTCTGCTTAACGAGGACACTCTTTATACTTTGCTCCATGGCGTACTTCTTGGCTTTCTGCACCACCTCTTGCTGTTCGGCCGTCAGGGTCGGGAGGATGAAAGGCTTCAGGCCCTGTTTTGCCTCCTCCGAGCCAGCCATCGGCACCTCTACAAAACCAAAGCTAGAGTTAGACTTCTCATATCATAATTCATGGGGAGACTGCTTGGTCAGGGCCTTACGACAAAATTTAGTGAGGAGCTACTTGTGTGCTTTCTGAAGGGGGTACTGCCGAATGTGCCTAACCTAGAAGCCACCTATCTCTTTTAGCAACGGGATGAACGTATTCGCATCTCACTTTCCGTGAGTAAGAAGCAAATTGTTTTGCTAGATGCATGCCCTCGTAAGAATGCAAACTACCTTTGGTTCGTTTGTTACACTAAAGGTCACTTTCATATATGGATATATTTGCAGTGCTCCCCATGATTTCATTTCCTGAGGCAGAACCTCTAGATGGAAATTTTTTCTTTTAATATTGAGGAAGACCCTAAACCTAGAGCAAGACGATAGATGTACCCAAAAGTCTACAGGGAAAGGATCGGGATAGCGGACTCAAACAAAATTCATTAAACGAGTAGCTAGTCCCTCTTTCCCTCAAGAATAAATCCATCAAAGTCAGCGAGCTTCAACCCCCTTGTGTACGGCTAAGCACCTGAGCAACTAAGAACACGTGTCTATTTGTCTTTTTCCAGCGGTTGACACGACTTAGAATACAACGTGTGAATGTTGCGGACAGGGCAATGAAATCAGACACGATGGACAGTGTAACAATGAATGGAGAATAAATAGAAGTAGTATCGGCCGTGGGCAACTCAATCTTTACCGAGTGGCTGGTCATGTTTGTCACTGACGGTGGGAGCTGCTGTCCCAATCTGAATGAGTAGCTACAACCGTAAGTTGGCGATGCCTAATTATCCCCATTCCACGTCTCAAATAGCTCACCGCATTTGGGTCCAGACTGAATACATAAAAACACAGAAAAAGAGAAAAAGGAAAGAAATAAAACACATGTTAGACCATGAGCGTCTCAGTCCGGGGGCACAATATGTAACATCAGCTGTCAAGGTAATAGCGAGCGAAGAGCAGTACTTCAATTTGTATACACATCATGTAGCAGTGTGAACGATTGTTCATCTTGATACAACCTAGTCTCTTTTTTCGTTAACATTTCAATCCTTCACACAACTGCATATTTATGGATACCGATACTTACGTCAAGCTATCAGAAAACAGTTTAAGTTTACTTAAAAAGAGTATTTTAAACTCTTTCTCTCTCACTTAATTGTCTGATTAATTCAGTTGAACTGTCAACATTTCAACAATGATGAGATATATGTTTTACACGCAAGACAGAAAATGAATGGCATGAGGCAAATTCGATTGAGGGAAGGATGTCTTAAGATAAAAAAAATACGCTTTGAAAAAAAAAGTACAAAGAGAGAATGAAGGCGCCATCGGGATCAAAGTGTTGAATGGTCAAATGATCGTCGCGTCCCCCTGGCCAAGGGTATGCAATGCATCCTGAAAGACATGAATAGAAAAGATGTCCATGGCATTTTCCCCAACTCATCCATTTCATTTTAAGCATATTTTGTGACTAATACTATGCCACAAGAATGCTACAATTATTGTTCCTCAGAGATATTTATATATGATTAAGCTTATGAACTGAGACTGCCAAACTTTAATTGACCGAAAAGTCCTTAGCAATATGAAACTATCAGAGCATGCGTAATCCTTTTCCTCACCATGATTAACTTCTAAAGATTTTGAGCCCTTACCAAGATAACTTATTCGAACGTTTTAATAGACATTTTCCCGAGATGAAGGTTTAACATAATATGATATAACATGATGTGCTACAATGTTAGTTACATCTGCATGCTTCATCTCCATGAAAAGCATGTTGGCTACGGAGTAATGTTAAACTCTGCTTGCGCTGAGTCTAAAGTTCTTTTTTTCGCCGGAGACTTTAATGGAGTCGATTTTGCATGATGGGCGGAGTGTGGGGACAAGAGAAGCTCCTGCAAAACATAGATAAACAGAGAAAAAATACTGCATTAGTACCGAAGAACCTAAATCCAGTGATATTCGTAGCATGAAACTGGGGTAATGGGGTATGCCAATAATATGGAATATCCTGGCGGTTTTGTCTTTTATGGATAGGAAAAAATAAAAATTTGTTTTGAATATCCCGATACTTCTTTGGGTTATCTCATGAGATACTAATTAATCAACAAAGAATTCGCAATTCAGGATCTGGTAATTATGTGAAGGACTGTCTATTCCTTTGGTCCACCATAAGCACATCTCTATGACAAATATGAACCAAAAGGCCTCATGATGTGATTACCCAGACCAAACAAATTAACGTTTACAGAAGGCAATGAAATAAATGTCTTCCAAGTTAGAACTTAGTGATGTCCAGATGCATAGAGTAATGAGCCAACGTTGTGGTCAACCATGTATCTGACCACGGGGACGGCAAATGTATAGTGGGGAAAGCTTTTGGTGTACATTGCGCGGCAACATCTCCCATCAATTCACTGGTTTACTCCTGCAAAAGCAACTGGAAAGAACATTTCACGGAAATAAAATGTCATTCCCTCATTCTCTTAAGTGTCCAGTTAAAATGCCCAACTATATGACCAAACACATCGTACCATTCGAAATAAACCGACCGTTTAACAGTTCAAAAACAATATCCCATTTATTTAAGGCTAAATGCTCAAAAACTGGTTCAAAACCATGACTCTTTGATATCCATGAGCCAAAAAAATATGCAAAATGACGAAAAAATAATAAAAAAAACCACGTAGGTCGTAAGACATCTATTAATCATTCACTGGATTAATTCGATGCTTCGATTTACCACCCAGAGCAACGTAACATTACATCATGTTGTACTATTGATTTTGTTCTTTATCATTATGACACAAAATAAGGCTAAGCAAAATAATGAACACAATTGGTACATTAATGAACCTAGCACACAAAATACTGAGGCATGGCTCACTGGCAGAAAGATGGTCATAAACGCAAGGGTAGCAATGCCTCTCATGTTTGTCTGTCCTTAGAACCTGGAAAACACACAAAGAAGAACAGGTGGCATGACGTTAATGTTACAATATCCCTCCTGAAGAGGGATTGGAACGGGTCCCCTAAGGGGGCTCACAAAATCACCGAGATACCATACTGTCTCTTCATCTCTCTCCAATCTACAATAGTTACGCCATGCATTTTGTGTGGGGGGGAGTTTCACGAAGTAAATTTTATCCGTTTCATAGTGACACAAATGTACTACAGTGGGCGGAAAAACTTTTGACTACAAAGCCAAAACTTTGACTGGGGTCTCATTCAACACATCATTCATACCCAGAAAAATGCCACAAGATTAAAACGACAGCATCAGAAGCAGCAGTATTCGATGAACAGTAAATGAAATTTTGATTTATGAAGTTCAATTCAGAGCAAGAGAAAAGGTTCTAGATCCATTTTGTTTACAATACTACTGCGATCATCACTGTCGACGAAAGAGAAGACAATATGTCTACCTTGTCCTGGTTCCAATTTAAGCATCTTAACAATCATTTCGCTCTCAGTGCTCCCTCCGAATCCACCGGCCATGCTCATGGGCGACATCGCGGGAATACCCTGAAGGCAAGAGTAAAAGAAATGTAGTAAAGTCATCCAGAATCTTCAATTTGCCTAAGTGCGAGGCTCTTAGAAACTATTATTACTATTCCATCATTTGCGTTCTCTTTTTTGTACTTCTAATGTTAAAGTTTGTCGTCAGATTATAATTAGTAAACTCATATTTGTAAACATAACAGCAGGATCTGAGAAAATAGTACTTGTTACAAAATATTCTATGGCTGAATAAAAATCGTTAAATAGAAATGCTTATCTAAATCCCTGGCGATGTCAAAATTATGTAGGCCTAATCCACGGTATAAAAGATATGTGGTCACAATAGAGAGAGCCAATTTATTTCGATGTGAAGGTTAAACTGATTTGCCTTTTTGGGGCCAAAAGTGCCAGTTGCCGCTGAGTTGGTTTGGCATCTAGAGTTAATATGCTCCAGGTTGGGCCCAGGTCAATCTATCTATTAAAGATCCAGGGTGGTGATTGGTCAATCAAGATTAAAATAAGTCTTGCGTATGGAGAAAGCACCCTAGCACTAGTCTATGACTATGTCTATTTTGTAAACATGTGTTTGAAATGGGTAGACTAGTCTAAACTAGAGGCTTCTGGCTCATTCATTACACTATTGTGACTATACTGGTAACTAAATACTGCCTTGTGAATCATAGGCAGAGACTGAAAATATTAATAACCTCCATTTCGTGCCTTTCGCCTCGAGATTATACACCAAACAGTGGATCAGCATCCCCTCAAATCAGACATGAGACAAGTCATATGTCTCATTGTCTGGCTTCAATAATTTTAGTTTTATATATTCAATATTGGTACCACCTTACTAGCGACCCAAAGTCAGTTACTGTTAAAATCACCATCAACATAATCAATGTCACCATCTTAATGTAAACGGGCACAAAAACGGATTTTAGCTTCACGCAAAAACATAAAAATTTAAACGGCTAGCCTAGCCTTAGGTTGGTCGACGGTCACCACCGCCACCGGTTATCATTATCGATTTAACTGTCTTCTTATCGAGACACTTGGAAAATTGGATCGTGACAAGTGACCGTTCGGTGTTAATGTTTTTTTATTACTTGTATCAAACGACCAGTTATTATTTTAGAATATTTCCTACAAATAAAAGAAATAAACGTAATTAATTACTTACATTCGTAGCTATACCGTTCGTCATGAACTGCATATCTGCTGGAATCATGGACGCCATTTTGTTGTTTGCCGTGACTCTCGCCAATGTCTCGGAACTACGAGAGCTATTTTTTTCTCACTATGTACTCTATTTTTTTCAGTAACATATGTTCTTTTCAACACATTTTAGCATTTTAGTTGCTATTCTGAGGATAATGTAGTTGGATGATAAAGAATTTTAAAAAAAGACATAGACCGGAACTTCCGGGCAACGTGGTTTCTCTACAACACGCTGCTTCAGGATCGCTTCAGTAAGGTAACATACAAAACCAAAATGGGAAAGGAAAATAAGGAAAAAAGGAAGTCTGCTGGTGGCGATGATGACGATACGAACAAAGAAGAACGCTGGGATGAACTTGTTGGGCAGGTTGGACCAATTGCCAACCCTCTGGCTTCCCGAAAGTTAACTAAAAAAGTATTCAAAGTCGTGAAGAAAGGTAGGCATGCTTGTGCTTTAGCCCCCATTGCCCCCCAACTGTCTATATTATTGCCCACGAACCCCGTGAAGCCCGTAGGCCTACATAGGTACTTGGCTACAACTATAGTAGATCTAGGTAGATGGATTCATACTATTCAGTAAAGGGTCTTCTCCGAGGGCCCTGGAAAATTGGGAAAATAATTAAAGCCTTACTAGGCCTAAAGCTAAACTGCTAAACTTAAAGTTTGCTTTAGTTTAGTCAGCCCATGCCATGGCCATGGGTTTTTGTGATAGTAAAAGTGTCTACCTTGTCTACCACTGGCACTGCATTCTTGGATTGTAGAGCCATTTATTTACTTCATCCGACCATTTAACACCAACAAACACCACAATACCACAAAAGCCAATAATATTAATATTCACCATAGATCTCCTTTGAGCCACTTTTCATCGTTTAAATATTATAGAGGGATGCTCTGTCAAACTTTTTAAAAAGTTTCAACCCCAAGTTACTTATTACTCTTGAAGTTGAAGCTAAACCTTGTGTTTATTGGGTAATTGAATTATTTTTCCCATTCTTCCATTTCAGCCCAGAAACAAAAACAGCTAAGGAAAGGTATTCGTGAAGTCCAGAAATTTGTCAGAAAAGGAGAAACCGGGTATGTAGTAAAAGCAGTGATCTTGAATGAAATTTATTCATCTTGAATTCAAATTTATTTTCATGTCATACGAATTCTGTATTCATTCCCTTTAACGATTGCGGTGTTAACTAAGTGGCCTTATTAGGGGAAACGGATTATTTTCCTTCAGCTGGAGGCCACTATGCTGGCATATAGCCATATAGATTTGTTTCGCATTTTTACCAGATCTATAAATTCTTAATCTACTAAAGTTTGTCCAACTTCCTCGCCCTAAAATAAATGTGTTCTTTTGGGGGGGAAGGGGGTGGGGGTGGATAGACGTGGCTGGATAATCGCTATCATATGCCCCCAGTCTCTTTGAAATAAAATAATTTTAAATCTCAAAGTCTAAAATGGCCCATTTTCTGTAAAAAGTTAGTGCAATGGAAACAGGCATGTAGAATAGGTCAACAGGGGAAATCCCAGTCGAGTAAACGACAACCTTTACACCAGCAAAGTAGTGCCATGGAGCAAACAAATCTGGTGTTGTGGTACACATTTCCAATGCATGCATGGTTTGGGGGTTTTGGCAGGGGTGCCATGGTGTTCATCCACAACATTGGCGGGGGGGGGGGGGGGAGGGGGCGCAGGCATGATAAAAGGGGGTAGGGGAGGGGGAAAAGGGAGGGTAATCTGATAATCCAATTCTAGTGTGTCTGCCTATCGTCAGATGGCAGAACAGATGAGATGTAGGTGGCGCAGCCTAGATACTTTTTTAATCGAAGATTATCCCAATCAGCTGCGATATTCAAGTGCAGAATGTATGCATCATAAATATGTTGTGTACACCAGCTATGGAAATAATGACTGACTGAAAGTACCAGCCAAGAAATCGATCAATAATGTCAATTTTACAGTATTTCAAAAGTTATTTTGTATTTAACTTTTAAGCATCATTCCCAAAAGACATATGTGTATGTCCGCTCAAGTGCACCTTCATAAAATTAGCCTAAGATGTTAATTATTTTTCTAAGAGAATCCACATCATATACAAATGACAACTATTGCTACCCATCTATAAAATCCATCGTTATAACATTTTTACATCCTGAAAATTTGGGAACGATATTCCTATTATTAAGAAAACGGTGTACTGTTAAAGAAATAATACTGGAATTCCCGGGGTGGGGGTGGGGGATTAATGTGATAATTATTTATTGGGATTTAGGAAGAATTGATTAAGCAGTTCTCATTGTTAAAATTTGCATCATGATGCTCAATTCATATGACGATTTTGAGAAATATGATTTAGGACGAATTTGTCCATTATTATGGTGCAGTAGATTAATCTATAAAAATATACTACATGAACCTTCTTTTCTGCGTAGGATCATTATATTTGCCGGCAATACCAGTCCCGTTGATGTGATTTGCCATATGCCGATGGTGTGCGAAGAGAAAGACATTCCCTATTGCTACGTTCCCTCAAAAGAAGTAAGTTCCATGACACCCAGTTACAGCATAGTCATAGATGCACTTGGTGTGAAAATATCTACTCTAACCCTTTTTGTTGGTCCCGGTATTACACAGGAATTAATGTGCACAAAGAATAAGCCTAATCATTTGAAGTAATTTAAACAAAAGTAGTTTTCTACCAATCCATGTTAGGATTGGTTTATGGTAAATTTGTATCATTACTGCTTTTCTTTAACGTCTGTATAATAGTCTCTTAAATTTTAAGGTTCAATTGAGAATAACTATCCCATTGTAATATTGTATCAGCCCAACTTCTCAAATATGAGCCTAATTAACATAATTGTTGTGCGTTAACATGTTATGTTGATAGAATTTTAAAAAATATTCCTAAATTGCGCTTATCACTCAAGCTTTAGTCTGGATATTAGGACAATGCTGTGAACTCTGGATATATGGTGAATATTTTTTTCAGGATCTCGGTCTTGCAAGTGGTTCCAAGAGACCTACATGTATGTTGATGATCAAGCCTCATGAAGACTATCAAGAACTTTACGACGCTTGTTTCGAAGAAGTCAAAGACCTTCCTCTTCCAATCTAGCCGTTATACCAAAGCAGCCATTTTTTCTATGAAACAAAGCTAATTCAGTTGCATTCATCTTCATCCAGTTAATCACTATCACGCATTTATATCATATAAGAAATTCTTTCGTTTACCATTAAGTCTCACTCGTACTAATTGTGTATTATCTGTAGTAATAAAAGAAAAAAAAACATGTATTTCCCATCTTATTTTCTCCTTAACTCTCACGCAATTACATTATAGAACACGAGTGTTGTTTCGGTGCTGTTTATTTCTAGAAAATGCATCAATACCGTGGCATACTTGTACGCCATTATATTCTTCTTAGCACGTGACAACGAGCATACAACCGCAACATACTAAAACAACCTCTAAATACAAAAATGTAACGTGCTTAGTTCACAGACGATATCTGTGTCATGATTACTTGATATACACGAAATCCATGAAAACATCCATATTCTAGTCCGCAGCGTTATGAAGCTCCGCTGAAAGACAAGTTGTGGATAAGGATACACACCATTGCCTTGCTAAGTTACCTTGCTGCAAAACCTTGTTATCTAGACTAACATGTTAATGGTTGTAAAAAATATAAAATACAGAGGGGCATGAAAGAAGCCAACGCCTCACTATAAACGTGCTCCATAATCATGTTGGTTTAATACTGCTTTAAATAACGTCAGTGAGCTTTCAATTTTAACTAATAATATCATGCCGAAGGGATGGAACTAATCAAGTGAAAACGTGAGCATAGATCAGTGGACACAATTTGTTTTTCGAGTTATCGCTTACTGCAACAATTAACCCTACCGCATTTACAACCTTAGAATAGCGCCACGAATCACACCCGGGGCAATCAACAGATACAAGGAGAAATAAGGGACGCGAATGATGTCTGTTTCTGACTTACACAATTCAGATTTCCTGAAGCTTATTGACAAACCAGATTGGGATCTACAATGCTTCTTTTTGATAATTTGAACACTTTCTATCAGCATTAGACTGACACAGGCAAGCACCCTAGAGATTCTTTCAATTTCCTGTTCACAAAACCAGTCCATGGTATGCGGTTTCTAGCCCATGGACAAAGCAGACCGACCATCTTGCAAAAGATAGTCTACATCGACATCGAAGCTGGTGCCCACAATGTTTACTGACGATCCGAATAATTACAAACGATACAAGTTCAAAACATTTATTCTTACTTTCACTCCACAATTCTAGTATGCAGTAGTAGCCAAAATGCTCCTTACATTTATTTAACTACAACCCCTAGTTCATAACTGGTGATTTGGGTGTTTTGACACGTGAGGGAAGCGAAAATGGCCTAAAGTTGAATAGCCTTAATATAAGGGAATGAATTAGTTTCATCCGAGAATTTCCCATTCAGTATAGATATTTTTATCACTGAGATGAGTGAGTGAAATGTTCACAAAAGTTGTCAACCGAACGTTAGACACATTCTAACGAACGACAAACCACAATTACTATGATTTTACTATCTACCGAAAAATATTGCTATAAAACAGAAATTTCACCATTGTTCACGCTCATGACTCAAAGGTTCCAATAGATACTTTGTCTTTGATATCCGATATCTATGATCTTCGCATTCAGTTTCAGGAGGCAATGAAGTACTTCTCATCGATTCCATAAATGAAAAAACCCAGCTATGTATTAGGCCCAACGTCATCCCATTATGCCCAGCTTTTTGCACAATAAATTACATCTAAAAATAATTATTTCTCGAGCGCCAGGCTTTAAGATAGGGAATGAATAGTGCAAAGTTTATCACCGTTACAAGCCTACGACCAGCTACCATCCGTATTGTAGTACCAAGATATGACTTGTAGATTAATCGAAGGTACAATTACCTCTATAGCTTTTTTCTGTCCACTAGAAATCAATTACGTCTCATGTTATAGCACCTATGCAAAAAGTAGCCCAATATAATCTGTGAATATTTGTAGTGACAAAACTGCAATAAATAGTATGCTATTGGATGGAAACCATTAGAATTCCTTAAAATTGAAAGCAGCCTCGAGACCTGGCAAGTTTGTTTTTTCTCACCACAAGATTACTGTGGTTGATGTTCACTATTGGAAACATGATAATGATTGTACAGAGAGAATTCACACATGTTATAGACTAGCTTTGACATGGGGTCTACACTGGCCGTTTGGGAAGGCAACTGATTCCTGATATTTACAAAGCATAATACACCAATAGTATCTTAACTGTACCTTAAATATAAGATTGGTCTGTTCTACAATTACAGAAAGCAATGAGTATAGTTTCTATAAATGAACACAAAAAGTGGTCATGCTTGTTCGATGAACGTAATTGGTGATATTGTATTGTATGAATCCTTCGTCAAATATAATATAAATGCACAGCGAATTGGACAGTAATGAATTTTGTTATTTCCGTGTTAGCTATAATCTTTCAGTTTTGCAATCCATTTTCACTTTATTAAAACGCGAATTGTCACATGTTGGATGAGTTACGAGTGAAAAGCAAGAGTGTCAGCATCCTAACTAGTGCAATACACATTTTAGTGAATACCCGTAATGGGATTTCATAAACGATTTTACTATTGAAACCAGCTGCGCTCAAGCACAGCTCTTACACTCCAAAGTTTCTTTATTTAAACAAAGGTGACTTTTCTTGTGGAAAATTTGAGTTTTGCAATGGTATGTATTTTGAGAGTATTGAAAAAAAGCTTGGTAGTTTTTTTGTGGACAGTATAAGTGCTATTTTATATTAGATTCAAAATATTCAACTGCTATAAACAGTTGATTAGTACCTAAATTCAAGCAACAGACTGGTTTGGGGAGGTTTAATAATTTTCTCATTATCCCCTTTGTGCCATTTTGGGAATGGAAAAAATTATTGGTCGTATGTTTTGTTTCAATTATAGAGTACCGTCAGATTCAAGTAACACACTTGCAGCCAAATGTACACATCATCACAAGCAATCGACAATGATTCTTAATAACTGATCAAACAATACCAATGCACATACAATTTTAGAGACGATAAAATACTTCAGTCAGCGATTTAATAGGAAATGGAGTGGCACATATTTTCATGAGGATAATTTTAAAAGTTACAACAATGTTCATTATACACCTATTATTATCAACCACCAACACATACCCCACAATAAGGACTAAAAGCTGGCATCTATCGGCCTAATATTTTGAAGATGAACTCTCAATCAAGAGGGAAGAAAATCATGTCATTACAACTGAACTTCAAGATAAACAAATATGGTATGGAGCTTTTTGATATCAAATAATTAGTATGTATAATACTGAATACGATGTTTATTAATCAGGATGATATAAACTATTTGTATTTCACTACTTTTGTGTGTGTGTGTGTTGATTTGATTTGAAGATAATTGTATTTCTGTCTGGGCACTATGGCATTCAATTTCTAATATATATCGATCGGTACACGGTGATATCAAAAGTGCAGCTTTTTTTTATGTTTCCTCCACTCAGTCTCTACCATTGGACTAGATATATGATGGGTACTAAGATATATGCGATAATAAATACAAAATCTTAAATAAGTTAAACCGCGCATATTTCGGCCCTTAATCATTAAATGACACCATTTAATGGAAGCATGAAATTAAATACACAATTAAATTAGATATGGTAATTAATAGCACCAAAATGCTCCTGGTGTTCTCACACGATATTGGTTAGCCAGCAACCATTATCAAAACCCCCTTCCCACAATGAAATTGATTGCTCAACCCCATAAGGTGGTGTCTCTGTATGACGAAAAATAATCAATCGAAAAAAAATCGAAATAATATCAACAGATGACTTTAAATAAAGGTGCGCAGGAACAAAGAAAACACGTACACGAAAAGAAGAAATGAGAGACTCAGTTTCTTACATTGATAAATAAACATCTAGGCGTATCTCATGCATGTCTCATTTATGCTCTAATTTTTAAATACCAATGCCTATGAATGATGATATTGTTTCTCTCTGACAAGCTTTGGGACTGCACATTTCAGTGCTCATGTACACAACACTAGAGAGAGACCACAACTCTATAACTGAGCTGTTTCCCTGGGCAAGGGTTACAACATTGGACACTCATCAAGGTTGAAGGGATGACTTGTGTTGGATAGGTGGGCTGTCACATTTGAGGAATTTGCGACGAGTCCTTCCGCAGAATCCCAGGCAGCCACGGTCTGTATCGTCACTACCTCGACGTACATTCAATCGTGTGCTCTTTTCCCGCTGAATATCGACCAGACATTTTTCATAGTAGTCCAACTCCTTTAGGTACCTGTCGAAAAAAGTTGGCAACAGTTGGAATAAAGATATCTTATTGTTAAGATCATGGAGAAACCAATTGTCAGTATCCAGTTCCTTTGATATGTTTATATTTTGGTATTTTATGGTATTGTATTCTATGGTATTGTATTTTATGGTATTGTATTTTAAATCTTGTATATATATACTTTGTAATTAACAATAAATATAAAGAATTCTTTTTAGCGAGAGAGCAACGACGATAGACGTACACTATATATAATATTTATCAAAATTTATTTATATAATATTGAGATTTTTTTAAAGAACCATACCAAACTGGAGGCCAACGACGCTTAGCTAGGTAGATTTGATTTTCCGGTTTCAGAGTCTGAAGCAGTTTGGAGCGATTCTTGTAGACGGTCTGATAGTTGACAGAGAGGTACCAGAGGCACCATTCGGCAAGCTGGTTAGCATTATGCAACTGTAATACATAAATGGATGGAAATAAGTGACCCAAAATCATATAGAATTCACATGTCATTGCATGTTCAGAGATTTGCATCCCATTGCATCGACCTGGATTTATTTCAGATGAGATGATGAATATTTATTTATAATTTTATAGCTTTTCCTGAATAAGCAAAAGACTAGTAATAGGCTTCCAGAATTCGATTCAAAAGGCACAATATTTAATTATTTTATCACAGCTTTCTACTTAAGTATGTACAAACATTGGCTAAATTGGATATTATATAGTATATGCAACGAAATATTCATAAATATCCCTTAAACAACGAGTCTAAAAACTGAGGGTAACATGCAGCTCGGTTCGTCGAATGAAAGTTGGGTGTTGGGTGTGAATACGTGGATTTATGCCCAACATTCTTAGGATATTTTCAACAATAAATAAAGCAAGCCTGCAGTCAAGACTCCTTTTATTTAGAAGCTACAGATAAGTTAAGTGAATCCTAGGCTTCTATTTCAGGATTTTCTTTTATTAAATGTGCCTTTTACTAAATCATCTCTGATTCAAGCCCAGACGTAGCGTTGCTGGTCCAAGACTTTGGAACAGTATTCCAAATCGGCAATGTTCCCTCTCTTGCTTAATTTAAACGTGAATTGAAGACTTATTTCTTTAGAGAAATTAAAAACTATTTAACTCTGTGCTCCGTTTTAGGTCGACGTAATTGTGGATTTTATGGATTATAAAGTAAATTATTATCATTATTATCATTGAATACGATTCATGCCGCCTCTACAAAGTGGGTGGTAAGTACCTGAGCAGGCTCTAGAAGCAGGATGACATCGTCAAGCAAATCTTCAGTGATTGTGGTGTCGTTGGCCGAGGATAGCTCTAGCGCCACATGTTGTTCCGTCAGCGCCAGTAGCCGCGGCAGACACAGTCTGTTGGCCAGTTCAATAAGCTCAATACAATCAACATCCATTTTCTCTGGGCACATTCCCGTGTACAGGTAATCCTTGAGAGCCACGAATGTGTCGTGAGTCACTCCGGGAAAGTGGATCTAGATTAATTAGATACAGAAAATAGTAGTTAAAGGTAAATATTGAATAATGCAAAAAAATGAATCATTTAATTGTTATCATCATTGAAATTTTTCGTTCTTGCTTTTTATTACACCTTGAAGACATGCGGCAATCCTATGACCAAAGGAGCTAGACATGGAACGTATTTTTTTTAAAAAATGTACTGTGGTGATAGTATTTTCCGCAGGATGTGAACTGTTTGTAGGATTAATTGTATTCTTCCCTTTGTTTTGCTTCTCGTAGATAAATGTTTTAACACATGTATAACCTATAGAACAAATCAGAAATGGTCGCAAATTTATGTTGAACTAGACTCATTGTTTAATAAACCCATAACAACATCCACCAGAACCCTTCTTTCGTGATATATATGTATTACTCACTCAAATAAAAAATTGCTACTTACAACTTTAGCTGAACTTTCCCTAAAGTTGTAGCTGAACATGCCCAACATGACGTCACATCTGGCGGTGAGTAAGGCCTTGTGAGCTGGCACAAAACCGTCATCAACTTGGAAGGTGACATCTGGAAACAAAGTTGGTAGTTTTTTTTATATCAATTGTGCACGTATTTAATTTAGTTATTTTGTTATTATATATCAGTAGACCCTTGCGGATATTCTCACTGATCGGATCGAAATACACCTTTTAATTTTATACCTTTTTACGTCAACTTTTCGTTGATTGTAATGTGCATAGTAATTTAAATATATATGTACGTATAGCACTTGGCTTCATGTACTAGATAATATGTTCATTTGGACATTGACAATGACCTTGTTAATCTGAAGTTGTTTTATCAGAGGAAATTACATCAATAAATCAATCAACCTATCTATCATTGGCATTTGTAATCATGAATCAATTAATATTCCAAAAAATCTGAATGATATTGACTATTTTATGACAACCAACCTGATAAAACCGATCTCTTAATAGTGAATTCTCGGAGTCGCTCAAGTCGCTGTTCCAAGAACCGTTCCTGCAAATCCTTGTTCAGATAGCCCTCGTTATTGAGTAAGTTAGTAATCATCAAAACCAGGTCGTGAAGGCCCAGAAGGAAGGCTGCTCGGCGTATTTCCTGCAAGCAGTCGTTATTCTGGGGCGCTTTGCCCGTGTAGAGAAACGTAAGGATGTATTCAAATGCTGCCGGTGTAATCTCCTCATTGAGTGTGACCACAGTCTGTAAAGTTCTGGCGCCGGGGTTGTACACGTCTTCGCAGTATTGAAGCTGCAGTGTCCGGAACGCTGGATGGTTCAATGTCATCTGGGGAAAGCATCCAGGATCCCGCTGGACATCTTCATTGTCTCCACTAGAGGTTTCGACTTCTTCGAAATCTAGAAGTTTGGTAGTGTCTGACTGTTTTGCATTGTCTTTGAGGACATTGGCATTGTCCACTTTGCCTGCGCCGTTGGCATTGCCATTGACACTGTTGGATCTGTTTAGACGCGAAGATGAGGTGGAGTTGGGAATATCCGTGGGCGGACTAGATAGGTCAGATAGAAAGAGCTCCTCAAAAATGGAGGATGCAGCGATGAGACAGACTTTGTGGGCCTGGAAAACAGGAAGATAGCAATTAAATACACATTTCGAGGATTTACCACTTGATCAGTTGAAAAGGTGACACAAGAAGACCAAATAATATTTTCAAAAACATACAAGAGGTAGCTAAAATGGGAAGTAATAAGGTTGAATATCAACCACATTTATTAGTTAGGGAATCTAGTATACGGGGCATAATCGTTATATTTTGTGCCATATAAAACCACTCACCTGGATACAGACTCCACGAGCCACAAATATGACATCACAGAAGGCTTGATTTTCGAGAAGAGAGTCCAGGTCATTTTCAAGGTCGGGCTTGGGGACCTTGAAACTTGGTGGCTTAGGTTTGGGGGGCAAGAACGGCTCCTGACACAGCGGCCTGGAGATTCGCTTCAAATTGCCAAGGATATTCCAAAAGTGCTTCTCTCTCTTGTTTATGAGGGCTACTCTGATGACATTGGTAAATACATCATCGATGCCGTATTGTTCCAGAACACTGGTCTCATAATAAGCAGCATCAATCTCTTTGGCAACTGCTCGACCCATTTCCGGAGTCACAATATCAGACTCCCGGATCTCCCTAAGGATAAGAGGGGCAAAAGAAAACCGTCAGGTTAATCAGAAATATGTCTTTCTTCCAAGACCAGTTAGTAGTTATATCGATTACTACAGCTAATAAAAAGTAAAATCCGGGACTTACGTGTCCTGATAAATAGAAACATAAAATAATGTACTAGTAATACTTCGCTGATATTATAGCATTTTACAAATAAAAAAGAATGGCGTAAGGAACCCGTCTCCGTTTCAAAAAAAAGAAAAAAAGAATGAGGATAAATCATTGGCAGGGTCAGTAGTTTAAAATCGATTGGTTTGTGATTTAATAACATTTGATTATTCCTTGTCAATTCTGACACATCGGTGTCCAATTGGAAGACGCACTTCAATTTCTATGGCCCCTTGTCAAATAGCAACATGGTAAAATGGTAATGACAGAATGTTCTTCTTTTAAGTTTTATTGAAGAAAATAGTTATACCCGTAAATTTAGAGGGAAATAGGCCCGTGGCCAAAACACAAAAATACTTCGAAAATAGTTTCTCTTTTTTTCTTCTTCTTCGAGAAAAGGGTTTCTGTTATACCTGAAAAAGGGACCCTTGTCGAGTTTCTTGAAGTCTTCGTCCATATACATATAACGGAGGTCAGCTTGACAACCACAGAGAATAATGGGCACTCCTGGACAGGAGCGTTGGATCTCGGGCCACCAATGGTTCACGATGTTTTGTAGAGTGCGGGGACGGACGACAGAGAAGCATGCCAAGACAACATCAGCTCTGCCAAATCAAAATGTAAAAACGTTTTTATGAGAGTTGAATACATTTCACCAAACGGTATTAATATCGATTGGCGCAGTTACTATAGCAGGGATATAAAATAGCTAAGTGAGGGTCTGTAAGTATATTTTGGAGATGTTGATGGTCGGGATACATTTCATGTGATTTTGACATATTTTAAAAAAAAAAATATTCAAAATGTATTTTTGATATCTAGCGGAACTATAGTTTACAAGTTAATGGCGTCTAATATTAAATTCAATGATTGTATTAAAAAAATTGTGATACAAAAATCTACGAATAGGGAATTAATAGTTAGTTAAAAGAAATCCGGTCAATGAAACACATTCTTCTATGACTGGCAGTGTATGCGCTTCAAAACATAATTCGGATTAACTCACCGTCCATATGCGAACCGTCTATCTTTGTCGTGATAACCAAAGGTGTCCCATAGACGTAGAGAAACGCTTGGTACGTTATCTATGGTAGTCCAAGACTGAAGCAACACCTGGCGACAAACAAATGTGTGATAAGTATAAGATTCCCTGAGGGAAGAGAGAACTGAATAACATGATCACCATCGCATTATAGCGACTCGGTTTACAAGTACAGTTCAGATGTATAGATGTATTTCAAGTTTAAGGCCTTTTTAAAGTATAATATATTATGATGTTACATTTAAATTTTAATAATTATATATTTATTTACGTTTATAATTATTTCTCATTTTTCATTTATATATTCATTGACTTTCAACTGAAAATAAAATCTACTTTTCCTATTAGGAGGCCGAGGATGAGGGTTTAGGGGGGGGGGGCATCCTCCCTAGGCAGGCCCTATACTCCGCAACCAGTTTCTACATACTAGTATGGAATAACTCATTGCGGAATAGAGGGCATACCTAGGGAGGATGGGTGGGACAGAGAAAGGGGACTGGAAAAGGAAGGAGAGGGAACAACGGAGCTACAAGAGGAGTGGAGGAGGAAGGATAAGAATTACAGTTAGGCGAAAAATAAACCTCATCACACTATGCTGTTAATATTAAAATAATTCATATACGATATTAAGACATATAACATGCAGACATTTACATACATGTTTGTCTTTCCTGTAATGGTCGATGGCCCAGACAGTGGGGACGTGAGTCTGGGTCAGTTGCTGGAGGCTGTATTCCGTACCGCAAGCGCGGGAACAGACCATCCGTGTTTTCCCGACACCGCTGTCTCCAACAACGACACATTTGACGATGTGTAGGTCCTGGCGGACGGGATCAAGATAGGTAATGTTTTCCATCGCAGCGTGGGGTTGTGATGCTTGCGACGTGGGGCCGCAGCCATAAAGACGCTGCTTCCTACAAGACAAAAGATGATGGAATGGTAATTACTAAAGCATGATGGCAACAGCAGCTTTATCCCCGTTCTTAAACAAATATGAATTATGATGCTTGGGGACGAAAAGCTTTCCTCGTAAAAAGCATGTAAACTCTAGTTAAATCGATATGTTGTAGATTTTTAGGGTGCAGATTTGAGGAGCATTAAGTAGATCAAGTTGGGGGCTCCGAACAGCGGTTCCTAATCATATATCGATCGAAAACTGTAACTAATAACTCAAACCAGCTCAACACAGCTACTGCCTAAAATAGTCAACACATAGGAGCTGAAACATCCTTCAAAACCAGCTATTGTTCTGCCAGATATATGGCAGACGTCAAAGCACACATGTATGTTCATTCATTTCATCTGGCAGAAACATGAGCCTGGAAATAAGAACTCTTCCAAAGCTCTCTCTGCATCACAGGCAGATATGACCCAGAAATCGATAACGAAAATAAGCTGTCATCCGTTTTATCAATAAGGCCTATGATGAATATACTAATTTTCCAACATGATTCTCTTTCACCAACACGGCACTGCATGAGGTCGGTCTCCGGCAATGTGAAATAGTGAATACGCCCATGTTTTCCTCCCCTTTAGGTATATGGGGTGGCAAGCAACACGGTGCCAGAGGAACATGTTTCATGATTCGATCCAAAAGTAATTTCCTATTCAGCGATTAATTCTCTTTATCATTACCAATTGGAATAGGTATGAAAACCGACATTGGCTTATTTGTATAGGACCGCATTTGGATCACAATTCAGAATAGGACATCTAGCAAAACTTCACCTTGTCTTATACTACGTGAATCCTCAGATGTGAAATAGAATTAATTTCTCAAATTGTCCCACTAAAAATGATCAGACTATGTGGATCACTAAGGTAAACCTTCCAGTCAGGTTCAGAAGGCAGTTGTGGTCACCTAAGTTTCAGGGAGTCATTAACACTTTAGCCTTAGTCGATCTTAGCCTTGCGGTTAAGCTTATCGTTGGATGTGGAATCGAGGAATGTGGGTGTCTGGACCTAACTGCTTCTACATTGCATTCATCTTTATCTGATGGAGAGCAGGATACATGGAAAATTCCCATCTAAGGTAACCTTTGTAGAGATGTCATTCCTATTCATTCGTTATGTAATACCCATAATGGCATCCCTACTCTTAACATATTGGGTTACTTTAAAACATACCGTAATAGATCCAGATTCAAACTTCGGCCAATACTTCCAACCACTAGTACGCCTGCTAATCCATTTATTTAGACACAATGGAAACAAAGCGCTCATACATTACTGTTACTTACTATTAACCTATACACATGGCTTCAGTCTCACAACTATATAAGTCATGCTTCCAAAATAAATGCAATTATATAAGTAATAATAAGCCATGCTTCCAAAATAATTGAAAGACATCTTTCATGCAGAAAATGAAGAAGATGTGCACGGATGACAACCAAGTCAGATGACGCCATTGATAATGTGGAAAAGTGAGGCAATAGGTTGGGACAGGGTGTAATCACAGTAAGTGCACTCTCCTGTATATAATTTCACATTCTTCCAGTTTGAATAGAATTCCTGTGGGACGATTCCTCTCTATTGTCCAGACATTCGCACCGCAAAAACCTGTCTGGCCTTAACTGCGGTCGGGATGTGGTTGGGAGATTTCATGAACCCTTAATACTTTAAAGAACACACCCAGCTACACCCGCATCGATACAATTTAGAGTAAGATTTACACAAAGAATACATTATGAATAAAGATATGCGCAGTAGTCGTATCCGGGTTGGGGTTTCTCAAGATGGATTAATACGATAAATAAAATGAGTAACTTTAAAGTGTTTGCCAGAAATATTTTTAAGACAAATAATCCCCTCACACCATATGTGGAATCAATGTTTAGGAAACCAGCATTCGTCTCCAGTGTAGGTGCCAAAACACAAAAGCAACAATGTAAGACAAGGTTCCTGTTAGAAGTACTTGAACCCCACTGTGTTGTGAGTTCATTTGAGGACGCACCAATGGGTTGGACTATCTGCTAAAATGGAGTTCGTTCCGACACCTGTATTGGGCGCTTCTACATTGTAAACCGAACCCGGTAAACTGAACTGCATATCTTCATGGGATACTTACAATTTTATGGAAAATGAATAATTCATATAGTTATCCTACATAAATACAGACTTAGAACGCCAAATCATCGAAAAACTGATTGACAAATTTGGCATACATTATATACATGTGCTCATTTTCCTCATGAAATAATAATCATATATGGTAGTCAGTGTGGCTACAGCAAAGTGACTGATTTCCAAGATGAAAATTCGATATCGAACGATATCTAGGCATAGAACTTATCATGAGCAGCTAAGACTAGTAAGACTAAGAGCGCACATGTATACAGACTGTTGTTTCAAAGTGCCATCCGGGGTTGACGCTTTTTCTCAAGAATCTCTCCCTATAAGTATAACGGTACCACAAATCCAACTGAAGCAATGAATGGTCTTTTTGTTCAAACCAACGAGATTATAATCTCGTTGTTCAAACAGACGGAATACCTTGACAGAAACTACAAACATAAGCTGTTTATGCTACCATCGTCTATAAATTATTAACTGTATATTGATAAACAAATAAGACTGTGCACGTAAACCATTTGGTCCAAATAATAGTTAGCAGGTGGTCGTTGGAATCCAACATGATCCAAGTGCACCCACTGCGATGAACCTAGAAGCAGAAGCCGAAGGAAGGATCAGCCTCCCAGCAACAGGTTCTCCCACATTAAACGCCTATCATCATACCTTATACATACAATAGGCGTTCAGGATAGACAGAGTGGGCGAGTTGACTCATATGGGTGAATGGAGGTGAGGACTGTAAATAATGTTGCCCAATGCGCAGGTGACAATAGACAAGCATTCTTATCTAAGTTAACTGTTAATGCAGATTTGTAATAGTAGTCTCGCCCACCTGCGTTTTTACCAGACGGACACTGTCAAGTTCACAAAAAGGTCATGCCAGAGCAATTAATCAAACAGAGTTCCCTATCACACCGTAAGCCTATATCCAAGTGTTGATCAGCGAAATCAGATCAATGATTCAATGACTCTGAAAGGTTCAGCATATATGTGCTCATGGTGTATCATGCTGCCAACTGAAACGTATTCCAGTTTTTACTGATTATAAGGCAATTAATGAATTACAATAAAGCTTCCAACTGTAAGACGTTTCTTCATGTATACTCAAAGAACAAGACTTACCCATTTTCGTTCCCCATCTATCTATAGTTTTCTTTGCTCTGCGATTCGAGTATCCACCCTAGTATCCAACTCGATCAACAGTATTTACTTTATCGGTAAGAGAGAAATTTATCCCCAAGATAACTGTCTGATAGAGTCCTATCCACTTTACTAGCCCAGGGCATTTGTTCTCCTGTTGTGTAGAACGGGTGTTGTGTCTTAATCTTGGTTAGGCTAAGGAAATCAAGACACTAAGTGAAATATCTTCACTCATCAAGACACAGGTTCCACTCTGCAAGTACCAAGTACTAATACATATTGTCATGGGCGGAACACACGTGGTCCATGTTCAGCTGAGATGTGCCTATGTGCATATGATGTTGGTCCACCAACTCACTGACGTCGCCAAAGTGACAAGCCAGGACATAGAGAGGAAGGGGTGTACCATTCTGCACTCACTCTCACTCACATACTCCTCTCTAAGCTTCTCCACAGACTAATGGCTTAGAATTTATGGTCCTATGCTGTCTGGCACATACATACATATAACAATAGAGAGTTAAATCTACGTGGTGAATCACTTTTACTGTTTTAGACAAATACACCTCCAAGACCACGTACTATGATAAAGAGTCTCTGTTGGCTAATACACTTCAATTTCACCTTATCCAAAAACTTCCGGCGATTACCGATTGATCCGAGTTCTAGTACATGGTATCTAATTCCCCTGGCCTCTCCTTACCACAAGGAAGTCGGTAACATACGAGATAAAAACAAGGAGAAAATCAATAAAGGGATCCGTTAAGGGCTCCAGAGTCCACTGAAACAAATTCAGGAACAGAGAGCTTTCTCTTTCTCTTTTCGACATGAGAACATGTCAATTCATTGTTACTTTCTTTTTTCTTTTATTTTTTTTAAAAACAGAATTCTCATTTACTCTCATAATACGTAAAAGGGGAATCTGATAGTTACAGCTGCTTGATTGTTGTGGTACTGTCATCGACAATCCCAGTCCTATAATATTCCATACTATATGTTTTACTTCTTTTGGGTGTTGATAGAGTTTGCTAGTGTGTTTGTCTTACATTCCAACAAACGTCTGGTGTGTCAGAAGAGATATAAAATGTGCAACACGTGGTATATGTCTTTCACTGATGTAGTAAAGGTCTAAGAAATGCACGTAATATTCCCAAGCACAGAATACATTCATCCATTTAGTTCTCATCTACCTATCAAGGACATTACGATATTAATGACTCACATTTGGACAAGTCCCAATCTCAGATTTGAGTGAGTGTACAAAAGGGCTTTCTCAAGCACTCTTCTCGATGGAAAAAGGTAGAACATTTATACATTTGAATTTATATCATATCGTATGTACGAGGTGATGCACATCCTCCTATCCCTCTTCCATTTTCAACAGCCACAATCTATTGTTAAAAAAAATCATTCATATCACATTTGTGTCACGTTATTGGGGCCACCGTGTATTAGCTAGGAGCACAGAGTATAAGAAGTGCAAGTACAGTAGTTTACAGTATCAAAAGGAAAATAAATCTTATTCTAGACTAGTAGTAGAACCAATCTAATAAAAGGTATTGTAATCTGGCCCACCCTTATTCACACCACAAAAAGAAATAATTCCCAGAGCTGAAATGGCTCATGCAACCCACCACGTAGGCTGTACATGCATCCTGAATGGCTACAGAGAATGCGAGAGACTGTTTGTTTTCCCAACTATTTACATTTGCCTCCAACGTATATTTTAATGCATAAACTCCTCGATAGCATTGCCATAAGATAAGGACATGCGACGTTTGACCCCCATCACATCAGGAAGCGGTGCACCCATTGCCCCATCATTTGACCTCTGTCATCGAGTTTTATCACAATTTAACTACATTGACAACCATGTCACCGGGGGCCTTGTGTGCCCCTTTAACGGTCTTGTGTGCCCCTTTAACTAATAAAAAGTGGAAAGATAAGGCGTGATCTTGCCATAAAACGCTTTTTCACAGGTCGCTAATTATCTGTGATCTTCAACACAGAGCAAGCACTCCACGACGTCAAATTTGAGATCATGAACAAGATGTAAAATCGCGGACAGTGAGACCCTCCTTACTCTAAGGACCCTAAAGGGAAGATAGGATACAGCTATTAAACCTTGATTATCATTTTAATCAGTAGAATCTCTCTTTCATTCTGGGATCTGAGGTAGGATACACATTTTGATATCTAGGATTAACATTTTAATCTGTAGGATCAATGTCCATTTTTAGTCTTGTTGATAGGTTTACACATTTCAATCCTATCTTATAGGGCGACGATGCCATGGCACTAACGTGCCTCACATATCTTATTTATATCAAACAGATTCAAGTGAGAGGTACCTTATTTTAATTATGCATGAAGGAATGTGATGTATATTCATGATTAAAAGAACCAAGAAACAACCATTAAAATGATATGATTGATGATAGGATTAATAAAGGGACCCTTTCCTAAAGAATGCTAATGCACAAGCCATGCCTTTGTGTGAACTATCGACCTCAGGATCGGGAAAGATCAAATACTAACAACAGTAGCCTTTTATGTGTGGGTTGGATCCTTCTAAGAAGCCACCCCCACCCTACCCCCTCCGGACTCCCACCCGACGAGGAGGTGCATGACAGGAGTCACATACTAACCTATGTCTGCTGATACTAACGGGTTAATCTAGTGCCAAGACAACTGTGCGATTCATATTTGTTGTGTCTAGACTTTAGATTCCGGAACACCTGTGCTAAGATAAATCGTTTTCTACTCAGAAATATCAATATGTCATTCACGTAGACACTCTTGGCACATAGTAGTATACACACAGAAAGTAATAGCTTAGAGTAGAAGTAGCTTAATAGCCCAGAGAAGCTGAAGTTAGAGTTAATCGATATTGTTTGAAGTGGAAAAACTTACAAAAAGTGATTTAATTAAATAGAACTGGGGGTGGGGGTGTAAATGTAATTTTGAGTAAACCGTAACTACTATTTGAAGAGGATGGACGTGGGCAAATGCGACACAATGGCATTGGTATATTTTAGTTGTTTTTTTAAATATTTTTTGTATCATTTAAAAGTGTTTCATGAGTTATTTCAGTATTGCTTCCCTTCACTCGAAGCTGAAACATAGTTAGTATTCCAAACGTGTGAGGCAACGCATATATTTTAGTATCGAGACATAAGCCGAAATGCTACATCACAAAAAATCTCTTTCCTAGGATGTTCCTGGGTGGTAGCTCTGATCTATAGGCGTTTCCACACAGTGGAATGAGACACACCTTGCTTCAGCCAAGAACAAGTGTCGCTCCAGCACTTACTGAGATATAAACACAAATCTCTTATTTTGTGAATTGTACGTGTGGGAAGACAGATGGGGATAAAGGCCCGCGTAAGTCTTGATGTAACTATGTCCAGTAGATTAACTCCAGTAGATTAACTGGAGAACACCCTAACTGATGACCAGTCCGTGTGAAACAAATAATTAACATAGCGTTTATGGTCAGCGCACTATTTTCGAAATAAAGTGCACCTGTGTCTACTAAAAATACCTCTTCCTTTCTTTTTTTTCCTTTTCTGTATACATTTGGAGTTTCACAAAAGGTAAGTATGTCACTTGGGATGAGCCAAGCTGTCTGCTGAAAAATAGTTTTTATTTGGTGGTCATTCGGCAGTTCTTTCATTCACTTGCACTTCACGTCTGGGTTCTCGGGCTCTTTCCAACTCACGCTGGTTACCCTTATAAGGTCATGCCCTCAACATTGCCTTGGGACGTACATTCCTAAAATGGAGTGGTCTCGCCAAGATCCGCAACCAATCGGCTAGTAAAATCAAATTTAACACCAATGAATTACCCTAAAAGTTTTGAAACATAGATCTATAAAATATATTTAACAATTCTGTCAATTTAATTCTTTTAGTAGAAACAAATCTTTTTGGTGATGTTCAATGTATGGTTTCAGTTTAAGTTCAGTTTTCTCTTTTGAGTTCAATGTTTGTATTTCGTGGCTTATAATTTATCTGATATTTATTCGTTTTAAGGTTTAATTTTCCCTGGAGCATCATGATGATTGAGACAGTGGCACACCTGAAAAGTCCCAACAAAATGTATAACCATACAAAGCAACCATTATTGATTCGAGATAGTTATCATGTACAAAATTGGGTTTACCTGAACCTTGAAGAACGAACTGAACCAAAGACCCTACTATAAAGTAAGTTTGGCATAATTGTATGCTGGTATGAGAAGACTGAATGATCTTAGAGAAAGTAGTCTTGAGTTCACCCTGACCCACTTTTTAACAGAGTAAAACTTTTAAAACTTGTACATTTACTCTGAGCTCTGAGCTAATAATAGCAACTTCAAACTCTGCTTCATGTATCGAAACATGAGCTATGAATTAATACTATTATAGTCTGTGTGATCTACGATTCAAAAAGTAAGAAGTATGAATTTATTGTAATCCTTCATGAAATAATATTACACCTGTATTTATAATAGTGTTAATCAAGTGTACTCAAATATCTGTGAATGATACAAGTCTCTGTAATAAAACGGACCCGCAATAGGGTTCCCAAAGGGCCAAATGGGATAAAATCAATCTCTGCTTCGGATCGTTGAGTTTCGTTATAAATTTTGAGCGAATCAAGTCACACATCAACCAAGTTACAATAATATCACAACCCATCGGGAAGGTAAATTAACCTCGAAACTTTTCCACGAAGAAGTGGTAATATAGGAACTACAAGATATATATATAGAGAGAGATCCAACAGCTAGGGCATTTGAGGACAATTAAGGTACGTGAGCAGATATGAACCAGTGGGAGTAGAGTGTTTAAAATGTAGTTTAGCATGTCGTTCCAAGAGCAAGGTAGAGTAGCAAGGTGTATACACAAGCCGTGTTCTGTGTGTACCTGCGATTGCAAATGTACTCTCTAAAAGTGGTTGGGTCAATAGAATTAAGAACCAATTATCCTAGGAACTGAGATAACATTGGGGTGAACGAGGTCACTGTTGAGAGGGTCTGTCTCCAGGCTTTACTTCCGAGGCAGATATCTATTTCCATTAAATAGTTTTTACCAAGGTATCTGATAAAGTGATTTACTAAGAGGTAAATAATTGTCCTTATCTAAGGGATTTACAAGGACAGATGCGCCAGAGTTGGTTATCAATTGCTTGTGTCATTATGGCAAAGCAATTTTTCATCCCGGCGTTGGTTATAGATGGAAACTTTTATAAACACCAGCAAGATAATTATACTGATCCCCAGGCGGATAAAGCGGGAATTAGTTCCAGGGCCAACGGCTGATAAATATGGGCATGTACTTGATTGTAATACCATCTCCCCTTTAATCTCTTAGTCCAAAAATGGCAAACTGACTGATTAATTACAACTTCAGGTAAAAACGTTATATATATCATTGTCACTCGATAACAAAGTAAATTAATATGTAGTTTTTCTGAATAAATTCTATTATCAATGCAGTTGTTAATATGGGAAATTGTTGCAAGGAAATGAATAAAAGCAATCTATCAATCATAGAGAGTATCTTGCAATAGAAAGTGTAATCATTAGTTATTTGATCATTTCGTTTATATGGCCAGTGACTGTAGTTGCATTTGATATCATATTCTACCCGGGAGGTGATTCTACCCAAGTGGACCATAGCATCTCTCTTCTCTGATCAGGGTAAAATCTATATTTGGAACATCCAATCGTGATTTCCCCCTATGCCATGTATAGACAGCGTGTGATGCGACAAAAAAGATATAACAACGAAAGGGATCTATAGGGCAACTGGGTGAACGCTGTGCCACCCGAAACATTCAGGCTATCACGAACATATGGATGCTATTTGGGGAATTATTTTCACTACCCAGGTAGCTTTACTTATCACTTCAGACAATTATTTCTACAGGCTACACCCAGGCCTGTGCCCTTTTTACCGGCCATAACTACTTTTTGATATGCCGGGGTCTTGTGTGGTTTTGGCTGGGGTATGATCCGACGATAACCTAAACTCGCCTGGGCAGGCCCCGGTGCTGGCTGGCCAGGAAGCAACACAAAGCATCAACACTGGCCGCCAGCCAGTACCCTCGTCCTAAGGTTGATGATACTTAATTCCTACCGTGGCCCACATGGGGCAACATGGTCGTCAGTTTTATTGCCACGTTTTAAACAAAATAAATTCGCTAGTGCGTAATCTGTCCAAAATACAATTTGGTAAAAAAGTCAGTATGTTTATAAAATATACTATCTCATTTTTTTTCTGGGGGTAGGGTGGGGTGAAGGGGGTCGCTACTTATTTAATGAGAAACGTAATACTAATGAGACCACTGATACCATATACTTAATAATATGATACAGCCTGGGCTCATAGCCTCTTAGTCCAATAAGAATGGTATGACAGGGATTGGACGCCTACTGCGCTAATGGTTTTCCAGGCTACGAAGTAGGCGTCCTAATGGGATTATAATTGCATTTTGCGGTTAGGAGCAAGAGGCTTTCCCTCAGTTTCCAGGGACTCTCTCGACACTGAGCATAAAAAGCAGAATTCGATTATCCTAAAAATAATTCAAAACACTGTTGGATATAATGGAAGCTACTTCAAATGTTAACAAATTTATTCACTTCCAAGCTACTTCCACTGTTTTATTTTTGCTCCAAATCACTCTGACGAGAGCGATTTGGAACAGGTAAGGGGCCAAAAGCATCTGTGATAAATCAGGATTAATGTCCTGCCAAATAGTGGATAGTGAGTCAGAGTGAGTCGACTGAGATATCAAATACTGATTATCTGGTTCCTTTATTTGGGCCACAGTACCCGGAGGCCATATACCAGCACCGGTGCCCTTACAAATGGTATTTCATGAAAACATCGTGCCAGAAATTAGGATTCGTCCATGAAAATGTTCAGACGAAATATTTCAATCCAAAGGGAAAGCCCCACGATTAGTAAAGACAAGAATCTAAAGCTTTCGTGACCATATTAAAATTTAAATGTAATAATAGGTGAGAACACTTCCAGGATGATTAAAATAACCCGCAGAGTGCCCTCTTTCAATAACTGAATCTCAACTGCCAAGATAGTATCTGGATCTTGAAATATTAAGCAGCAATCACCATTCTTCCACTGTTTCTTTAAGATGAACTTGACAATTAAAACAGATGTGAAAAAGAACAAGATTTCATTAAATTTAGACACAGTCAAACTTGGCGTGCTTTTGGACAGTAAAGGTGGCATAACCTTGGTGAGATTAGAGTCATATATATCCTAGTTTGCCCTTTGTAAAGTGGAATTGCAGATATACGGTCTGGCTTTATGGGGCATGCATGATACCAGCCTGCTGAGCAAATGTTTGGAGCAGGTCTTTTTATACTTCACCCAGTCACCAGTGCTTTATGGACAAACGTAATATTTTTGCTATTCTTAACCTACACTTTGCCATCCTCAAGAGATCTGGGTTCTCTGATCTAAGCACCTTCATTACTGGCTGGGTATTATTTCCTCCCAGACAGAAAGGAATGAATCATGATATGATCGTAGCAGGAACAAAGGCCATGCGGACGTTTGGCATGCTTCTAAATTGTACAGAGGGAAGATGGGGAACAAGCTCAGTTAAACAAATACCCAAAGTTCACCTGAGAAAACAGATTAAAGACCGATACAGATTGAATGGATTGAATAAATGAAAATCGAGCGTGTAATAACTTATACTATGAAGAATGCCCGTTGCCATTTTCTTCAGATGTTACAAGTGAAAAGGCCTTTTCACTGTGAAAATTCACCCACGAATGTGGTATTATGAAGAACTTACGTGCCGAGAAGCCCAATAAATGATCTGATCCATCATGAAAATTTGCTATTTGTTGAAGTTCCCCTGCTAACCACTCAGAATAATAGCCCACTGTGTTCAGACAATTAAGTTAGACATGGATCACACGCAGGCTGTTCCAATCCATCCCAGGGCCAGCGCTGCCGACAAAAATACATCGAATGTCAATTAATTCCACAACTCCTATGCCTCGAGGTATCATATTCAACGCTACATTTAAATGCACTGTCATGAGAAGAAAATGATGATTTCTTCGTGTGCAATATTCTCAATATAGGATCGTTCGTTCTGCGGGGGGAATACAAAAATATCTCTGCCCATTAAAAAGACATTCTGGCACACAAAAATCAGGCATGTTTTCACATAACGCTTTAGCAATGGGTATGTGAAATATATTCTATATATTTGGATAATGTAAACCTGAGGACGGTAATTGATATGCCATTCACACGAAGTGGCTCATACTAAAAATATACTTAAATGAAACCACCACACAAACTGACGACATGAAATAATTTCCTTTAAAATTCCTAAATTGTATGTCAAAGCTACATTTTTTACTTTCCAATCAGCGAAGGAAATGTTTGATTTATGATAAAAGTGGGCATGCACTTGAGCCTCAGAAAAACAGGGAAAAAACCCTCCCGCATACATCGCCCACATATTCACCCAAATCAACCCTGCCCATATTTTCCTAACAAACTTACAAAGACAAAAAAAACAAAAAAACTTACAAAGACAGGGTGTGGTACATGTAACATAAAACATGTCACCAGATAAAAATATTCCTGATGAAAGATACAGATACATGTAATAATTTCTATTATCGTGATGATCATCAAATTAACGACGACGTCAATAGAAATAAGATGAGGTATGAGAGAACACTAATCAGTATATATATATAGCTCAGCTAGTACATTAAAGCACAATGTCTTTCATGTACGGTAACAAGTAGTTGGTATCAATGTGAAGCGTTTGCTCTAAATTCAGACTTATGGGAATTGTCATAGTGTTAATTTCTCCACTCTGCTCCCCAGTCATCAGCGAGATTAAGGAAAATCTCCCGATTGGGAATAAATCATGGCTCGGGTCGTTAAAAACGCTTCCATGTAATGTAGAGGGCAGGTTGATCCCGACTGTGAAACTATTTCAAGGTTGCAGCAGCGAGGCTTTCCGCGCCTCTGATACAGCGGCAGGCATGTGCATCTACGAACGCAAGAGTCGGTTCAGCAAGTACCCTTTAACATCGATATAATAGTATTTTAGTCTGCTCGATCCAATATCCTAATGCTATAGCTGCTCTGGTAATAACTAGTCCAAAATATGATATTTGACACAGCAACTCCCAATACACATCTGTACATGTATATGACAAAATCTTGCCAGGTAACAACATACTGACGAGAACTATATTATATACTTGTTTGGATAATATGATTTGAAATGGTCGTCCTCTGGCCAAATATGATCTAGAAAATTATACATAATTCTGTACTTTGGAAAGCAGTAGTTACATAGCTGCCAGATGTGACAACAATAAGAGATAAAAGCTGGTAATCTGGATAATTTCCACCCATAATAAATGTTTTCCCGCAGAATTATTTTACTTCAAAATGACACATACATTCGAGAGACGGGCAGTTTGTTATTACGTTCTCCAATTAGGAAGATAAAAACAGCTCAAATGGACTGTATAAATGCAACCAATTTACTCATCACATATATAACACCGACACAATCTAAAATAAGTCATTGCATTAAATTAACATCTCACATTGACTGCAGTTCACCATGCAAATCTGTAGTTAAGTACTAGGTAAAGCAGATTATACCGTATACATATATAGGTGCGGACTACCATCTAATAGTCCATCCAGGGGAGTATATAAATAGATACCTCCAGAGACGAATAAATTATAAATGTGGGGCAAATATCTGCGCACATTTTCACTCAAGAGCAACGTCAATTCCTCCGAAACACCAACAAATTCATGATGGAACTGGCGATACTAAATAGCAAAGTAAGGTTTTTAAAAACCTGGCTTTTTTAAAAAAAACAACAAAACAATCAAGATGAGGAGGATGTATATCATCTTTACGTGGTATACCACCTTCAACTGGTTCAGTTCACAGTAGGGCCTCTTTTGTTCCCGCATCGGTGCCAAAACCAGAGACAGACCGAGAAAAATGGATCTGGTATCATGGTTATTATAATTCAGTTTAGCACATCACAACATGAGCAACCTGCCTATACAACCTGGGATATCTTGGCCTACACCGTCTGTCTTCTCGTTCTTAGCATTCCCAGCTGGCTACGCATGTGATGGTGATGAAGATAGATATGGTGTTTATCAGTGTTGTAGTTTTCTTACACCTTGATAAATACCAGATAGGCAAGGAGGTGTGGTTCTCTAACTGATCCGGAAAATAAACTCTCATCATGTTTTTTTTGTTCGGATCACTGGTTGTTATATGAAGAAAATACAATATCTAAACTTAACACCAACAACAACTTAAAACCTCACTAAATATCAACGATGCATCAAAAGCATAGGAATAATTAAGTATCACTGTCACGCTTTCTTTATTAACTCTCAGGACAAGTTGTCACTGTATAGAGAATGATATAGAAACAAATCCAACCACAACAATGCAGAGGAAGGTTGAAGTGTAGCAATCTATAATACATACAGTATAAACATTAAGGCAATTTTGAAAGCAATACCTATGGCAGTTTGGGTTGTAAATATTTTTTTATAGATATAATCAACATGTGCAATCAAACACATGGTACTTGTTGGCGGTGAATTGCTAGCATGTTTTCACCGCTTTTGTTGGTAGGAATAAGGGGGAAGTGGAAGCATGGGCACCACAACAAGACCCACGATTGGCACAACTAGCTAGGCGTTGCCCTGCGTTACCAGGTAAGGTTAAAAAACAAAAGGACACCAAATTCAAATGGACCTATTGATCTTTTATAGGATATCGATCAGGGAGCAACCTGCTAGTTGGGATGGAATCAGTCCCCCCACCCGTGTACATGGCTGATATGAATTCCATGGGATGACTATCAACCGGATTAACCGAGGGATGAACTCATCAAATGGTTCAGAAGTGAAGAGGCTATTATTAATAATTATATACCTTTTTCATTGAGCTACAATGTAATTCTAAAGAATGTTAAACAAACTATTGCCATCCTTTTCTAGGTCACATATCTTAGATTTTATCATTTAATTATTTCCACATGGAAAAGCATGATTCAAGCTTAGAGATTCAAGTGACATATCCCAGTTGAAATTAGTCATCCATATAATCGAACACCCAAAGCACTTATGCTTGAGAAATCCAAGATCGTTTATCACTGTTACCTCACAATGGCTGGCAACATATACACGGTACCACCAACCGAGAGAGTCTACATTCACCTGCCCTTGGCTAAGATTAATATCATAAATACAGCAGTGTGTATAAAAAGATATAGACACCTTTTACTACAGGGATATAGACTATTTTAGGACAGCATCCTCTATTATTCAGGGGAGAAAAGCCGGGCCTTTACCTCAAGGGACATGGGTATCAATAATATTTTCTCTAATTTCCTAGAGGACTGGGAGAGATAGAAAATAGCCAGCTATCCCTGTGATCCTAGGAAAGGATATTCTATGCAGATAAATGTGTACGGGTTTTGTGGACGCAAGGGAGTCATTTTGGTGTACATATATCGTGGTAAAACATACTTTAAAGGTGGGTGCTACATTTCAAAGTTGATAAATACCTTTTGTGTGCGAGGCGGGAGAGCACCTCAGGTCATTTCTAGGTAAGCCTACAGAACAAAGGATAATACATCGATCTAACCTTCTGTGTGTTAGCAACGTCTCCGGTTGGAAATTACTCTCAACGTTGAAGATTAAAACTAAACTAATATACATAGCCTTGTCAAACGTGATAAATGATGACTGATCGAATATATAAATGTATATATAGCCGCAAGAGGAGTGACCCGGACCTGGGAAAACAGATGCAATAAAATAAACCGAATTACAGAATACTAGTATATTACAATAGCCTGAACAGGGATGAGTGCTAAAATTAAGGCTTTCCCATACTAAAAGGAAGTAATTTTTTGTTATGCCAAGCGGAGTCAAGGGGTGTGATCTTGAAATAACGTGAGCCAAAGTAGTCTACGGTTGCCATGGACCCAGTGGATGAAGCCAAGTGGAACGTATCACAATGCTAAAAATAGATACAGTATGAAACAATTGCTCGCACCACACTTCCTCCCCCTCCCTCTCTCGAGCCGGAAGGCTTTAAATAGTGTCGGAGCAATCGTCAGTTCTGAACCCGATCCTCTCAGATAGGACCTGCCCCCATGTCCACCACCTTTAAAGCCCTCCCACCTCTACGCCCCCACCCCCACCCCCACCCCTACCCCAAACAACAACAGTAATTCACTGGATGTAAATATCGCCTTTCAATCCGGGTTTCAACCTCGGCCAAAACTAGGGCCAGATGTTCAGGGATCAATAGTTCACCAAAACCAAGGCCACCTGCTGGGACGAGAAACTTTCAACACGCTTCATAAATTGTATGTTTAAATATCCATGACATCTCGCCAGATTATTAATTGTTTAGACATGTCAACAATTGGTGCATATCACGAATAAAAAAACTTTCTTATTTCCCCAGGAAATACCATCAGCTGATATATCGTGGAATGTATACACGTATAACTTTGTGTATCGTATAACTGCTATTTAATACTATAGTAGCTCGAAGTAGGCTACCTGATATATAAAAGATGGTGCACTTAGGTTGGTGTTGGATAGAGAAAGGAAACTAAAAGGATAGTTTTTAAACCAGGTGTGAATGCAGTGGATGTACCTAAGAGATATATTGCATCAGAAGCTAGGAACATGACCTGATCACCATGACCTTTTCAGACTTTGGCTCAGATCCCCCCACTTCAGATGATAGGGTGAGAAAGGTACACTCGGGGCAAACCCACACCAATTAATCCCTCCCTCCCCTTTCCTTTACCTTCTCAACAACAAAGAGCAATCCCAACACTGTGACAACATCCCCGACTCATAACTAATGCGCAGTATGTAGCCTAAATTGAGAAAAGATCATTATTCATTGCACTAACAGGAAACTAATCCCCCTATCTTGTGTTTTTTTAAAAGTATTTTATGATGTTACAGTCTAATTGTGGAAGAGTAAGTCCAAAAGACATTGGATCAGACACATAACAATATATGGTCCAAATAAAGGTGTGAGCCAAGAATTCTGTTTTAATTATCTATATAATCCAATAAATAGAGCTCAAAGATAAATTGCATGTGTGTTATTTTAAGGAGCTTCGATTATCCTAGGCACTATTTATATCCCGCAATGTCTGGTGAACTAAGTGCATTGGCCATATGATTCATTGTGTAGAATTACACATATTTGGCAATCTGCCCATCTTCTCTCCACAGACCAAAACAAAAATAAGACCACATAAACAAATCACTAACTGAGTTACATTTTATTTACACGCTCGTTTCTTGAATTGATCCTTAAGTAAATGCAGCTAAGATCTCGAGGAGTGGATGTCTCCCTCTTATCTGCAGCCTACATTACGACCAAAGGCAAAGCCTTTCAGTGTTTCACATCCAATGGGGAATCATCATGAACTCATGGATTGCCGTTTTCCACCTATTCGCTGGTCAAAACAACACTCCTGGTCATTAAAAAGAACCTAAAATTGCATCTGTAGCATGACAGAATTTCACCATCCACTAGAGGGGGGATATTAAATGGGCCGTATCTCCCATATGTAACATTGAGGAAAACCCTTCGGGACAAAGGCTCTGGCATCAGCATCAGCCTGTGATTACAGCCACTCATTGTGATGAGCAGAACTTCGAGTCAGGCACTGACGGCAGCACATCATTCAGAAAAACAACAAATCATATCATACCCCACGTCCCCACATCCTTAACATTTCTACCGATTCCTCCGAGGTAATAGGTCGATTTGGACCAGGTGACACAAACAAATCTACCTACCTTCGGACCTAAAATATCAGGAGACAGTCAAGATCTTGAAAGCGCACAAGCAGCGGACTTGCATGTTTTCATCCAGTAGTGGTAAATATTGCAACGTCAGAGGTTAGTGTGTACATGTCTGGGGTTTCGCCTGGATACCTCATATCATTATGAACGCTTCACGATCCAGATGGCGCGCTCTTCCCGCGCTCTGTACCACGAGGATCTTAACTCGATGGCTACATCTTTATTCTTATATACGTTTCATTTATTTATTATCTTATATAGCCAATATAGTCAATATATTAATATAATATAATCAATTATATTAATATATTATATCAATAATATATATATCAATATTATTATCAATATAGTCTACCCCTATCCCACCCCCAAAAATGATAATCAATAGCCTAAATTGAATTATTATTTTAAAAAAATGAATTCATAGCCCCCCCCCCCCCCCTATGGCTATGTGGGCCTACTCGGGGGACCATGCAAACGAATAATAATGAGCTAAAAAATAAGTAAAATAAGTAATGTATGTAGGCCTATAACTCATTCTGATGTAGGCCTACGCATGTAGGACCTAAACCTAGGCTGGAGATATGGCGTGTTAAAGGCCCTAGTCGTGAGAATAATGTAGGGAATTGCAGACGACAGAGAATGCATAATAGATTTTATTTGCGTGGATACATTTCAAATCTGACCATTTTTGCAAAAAGACATTATTTTTCATAGCATATAAATATTTCAGGCTAATGTTTATACAATAGCTCTCAATAGGCCTACTCCCATGCTATCAACAACCAAATAGGCGTGTTTCCGATTTACCGCCCCAGCCCCTTACCTAGAAAAACCTTACCTCACCTTAGGCCTAACAAGAATGACCTCTGATTTTCTTTTACCAAAATAAAGCTAATTAATTAAAGCAGGAACGTATGTCTTGCTCCCAAGGTTTAAAACCATTAAAATGTACATTTCTCTTGTTTAAAACAATTAACTATTAAACTATTGTAGCGAACGAGAAGGAGAAACAACTATTGTTACAAAATAGACAGTTTTTTCCAGTACCTGAAAGGTGGTTTCCTAGAAAATATATTTTTAAACGTTATTACCGGTACCACGCTTTCTCGCGGTGGAAGGTAAAGTCGTGTATCTCCCCGTATATAGAGCGGAATAAAAACAACCATGATTGAATAATAGATAACGCTAAAATTAGAAGATATCGGGGCATTCGTTAGATGGGACCAATAGTTTAACTGCGTAGTGATGCATAGACTATACATGGCGTATACTCACCCACCCATCCTCCCTCCCCTCCAATTGTTGTTGTTTGTCTTCAGTGATAAGATAAGCTAATTCTGTATTTGTCCATATGCAAAAAAAGATGCTTCCTGTTATATGAAATCCAGTTTTTCGAATCCATATCTGTGTCATATATCTAAAGAACATATTATATGTATAATGCAATTGTTATCACCAATTGATATCTTTACAGTGATACTCATTGAAATAATATTAAATTGAATTTTATGGTTCCATGTCGTCAGGTCTAACATTATTTTCCATAGGCCTATCGATACCTCATATAATGTAACGTCAGTGTCAACCTTTTGCTATGAACTACTGAACTACTTTAAAATGATGTGATTAGAAAGAAAATATAATTCTAGTGCATGTGGGGTCGCAATGCGGATCACAAGAGGTGAATCGCTGCCCTAATTGTTATTATCGTGTGTATATATCTGACCTATATTGCCCAAGCGATGGGTTGAGATAATGACATTTGAAGGAAACTAATATCGCCTTGGTGATGATACCCCTTAACCATTATTAAAAAACAGGGTGCGCATAAGACCAATTGATATAATATTGCACACGGGCATTACACATTATTAAAAAGGTTGGTTTACATGCAATGGGTTATTTCAACATTGTAGTGATGCAGATTTCGAATGATGCGAATAACCTCACTTACTGTACATACATGTATGAACATTAATAATTAATGTTATTGTTAACTGCATGCGGTGCTTAGGGCCGGATATCTAGCGAACGGTTCCTATGTGTTATATGTTCAAAGTTTTTTTTTTCAGATACTCACATGAAGCCCATTGCATTGTATATCGTATTATAACCTAGATTTTTTTTGTCCTTGCATCTAAATAATGTGCGCGACACACCAACATTTCAATGAGGGTCCCAGAAACCTATTTCCCGATTGTGACCTCAGAATCAGCCCTGCGGGGTCACCATATTCTCTTTTGGGCCTTTGGGATTTTGTACACATCATCTACGAGATGATTTATGCTACATTGTCGATACAAGTCTCATGAAGTGAGAATTATATGAATGCAGCAGGTCAAATGTTGTGGGGTTTTTTCTGGTGATATACCCACCCATAGGCCATAACGTCACTCTAGCATGAAATCTCACGCTAGCATGTACTGAGTTATATCAACAATCGATCAGGACCTGTATACATATTAGCAGACTTTTTAGTTTTAGAATAAAATATATCATCTTACCAGAAATGTTCCATTAAATCCATTTTCCTAGGGTATGAATTATTTTTTCCAACTGAAACAAGGCCGAACTGTTTTGTTCCTGCAGACAGTTGGCAACTTTCACTTTTGTGTTCACGTACTAAGTCATTATAAACACTAGGTGCTACCGCGATCTAGGTCTCCTCAGGTGGAAATCCAAAGCATGCTATCAATGGGGGTTGGTGATTAGTGAGATTGATTGTCCAATAAACATGCGCCATTGACCATTCATATATATGTCCATAACTGTTGGCCATAAACGCAATAATAGATAATATATCCCAAGTGAGTGACAAAATACTAATTTTGGTATAATGTCCGCATGCTGTCATTTCCAACTATGCATATAGGTACTATTTATATATTACCGCAAACCACAACAATGGTATCAATAGATGACGGATTAATACTTCTTTTAAAACAAGTCCAAGCCCTGAGTTGAAGTATAGGTCTATATAGCTCCTTGCTTCGTGGTTAAAAAAGCTATATGGCATTTCCAGTCCCCCTTGTCCATTTGGAAAATTGGTATAGCACCCGGGTATAGCTATGCGACACATATGGCAATGTTTACTCTTGTCTATATGTGTTAAATCCCTACAGCAACACAGCTCGAAGAAAAGTTCATATGTAGCGTGAAAATTGGGTGGACTACTTGGCAATGATCGCCTGGCCAAACCTCAGTCATATAAGAGGTGACATGTATTATATGATATACAATGTATATTCATTTCCTAGCTAAATCTGTGCTGTTCTGCAGTACAACAGCGATGGACGATCTTATCACACTCCTGTCCAAAATGATATACTTGTGGGACATATATTTCTACAGGTAGAAAAGTAAAAGAACAATATTAAACAAGTAACGGTGACAGTTATCGGTAACAATTCTTGTTATTACTGCCATCGATTAGATTGGTTTACTGTTAACAGTGTTAGTAGTTGTGTTATAGGAGTCTTCTTAGTCCAGAAATTTTACCCGCTAGTACTTTTGCTTGCTGTACTTATTTGTTTTTGTTCTTATAGTTGTCGTTTTTCTCACCTTGAATGACACTGCATGCCCACCAGCCACCCACCCTTCACTCCTCCCTTCACATTAGAATCCATGGGTTAGTGTTTGATACCTGACTGCCTACCTGCCTAGTGTGTGTGTAGCCTTGAGGCAAGGCTACACACACACTAGTGGCAGGCAGTAGCAGGCAGTGGCAGGCAGCGGGAGGGGCAGTGTGTGGTACTGGGCTATGTGAGTGAGTGAAGGTGCAGTGTGTGTGAGAGGTGCAACAGGGGTGGGAGTCTAAACCAATCTTTATATTTAAAATTGCAACTTTCCTGTACCACATTATACATAAGTCGTCCCCTGAAAAGGCCTCATGAGGAACAAAACTTGCCATTCAGACGATGTAATGGTACACATTTAGATGGGAAAACATAAAAAACAGGTCCATGGCTGGGAGTTCTGTATAACTGAGAAGACCAGGGGTATTTGAGCAACGTAAGGAAGTTTAAAGGTGGTCTAAATCCGCCCTGTAGGGGGCGGGTCGGTTGCACAAAGTCTAGATGTGCTTCCCCATAGGAAATGTGGCAGGGGCACAGTCAAATTACCTGTCTACTGGTTGCATTAATTATGATAAACATTTTGCTACTTATGATTAATAAACATTTTGCTACTTATGTTCACAAATATTTTGCTGGATCTGTCCCCGATTCCCCGGCATTATATTCAGAGATTTATATTCTACCCATTGTATTATTCCATTTGGGTATAATTCGGTCGTCCTAGAATGCCAATGGCGCCACCTGGTATAAGGCGTATCAACAGTTTTCTTCTGTACTTTTGCCATTTTGTTAGACACATCGAACACAGGCCAGGCCAATCTCTATGGGAGCGGGTATTTGAGGGGCTTTGATGTATGACAATTCCATCTTGGGAATCATTTTGTGTACCTAGTAACTTAATGTGAATGTTTTTCTCAATGATTAAGTTGCTTTAAATAAGATGGCGTTCATTTATAATGTTTCCCGGTCATATAAATACTCAGTCGGCATACGCTACAGCAGTGTTATGTCGACCCTGGCGTCCTTTTCCGATGGCCAACGCCTTCTGGTGTCAGTACATGACACAATCTTAAAGGACCGAATTGTGATCTGAGTTGATTGTGTATTGTATTATATTTTGGTAGCCCTGAGTATTGGACATCTACTAGTAATTTATTGTTTATTATTGTGTATTGAGTGAGTGATTCATTAACATAGCCTATAATACAATATCATCACCCTTAGTTATTATTACACCATCATATCATATCATATTTGAATATCTACCAATATCAATACAGGCTAATAGGTATTATCATTATTGCGATTCAATTTATATCATCATTCCATAATTTTAATAATTACTTTATTAAATTATTATTATAATTAAATTACCTTTATCCCCCCTCCCTGTGCCTAAAACAATGAGCTTATATGCCTAATAAATGGTGCATTGGTGTGTTAATCACTTTCCCCATTAAACGTCTGTTTGTGTTAGTTACAAAAATCACTTTCCTCATAAGTAGGCTAGCTTTAAAGGGATAAACCACCTTCATATGCCCTTCTGCCGGGAACTAATGCATGAAAAAAAAAGAGTCACAGTATTATTTTCAAACTTTGTCTTGAGAAAGAACATGGTTGAGTGAAAATGAAAAGCCCACCAAAAAGGATCTCACCATATTTTTTTCTCACCACACTACTCCCGCCCATAGAAATAGCATATGGTATATACACCAACGTGGAGTAAGGGGGCTATCATTATTTACCTCATGGGGGGTATAAGAATTATGGGGGGGGGGCGTCACAAAAGCATGGCACCCTCTGATAGGGGGGGGCACAAAAACATGGGACCCTTAATTGGATGGGGGTCACAAAATTTCCTATGATTGACTGCCAAAATTCTTATACCCCCCCATGAGGTAAATAATGATAGCCCCCTAAAGTACATTCATATGTCTTCCACTATTGTCTTCTCCTTTTGTCAGCGGAAGACCTACCTAGACCTATGTCTATTTAGAATGCTGGATTACCTTTACTGGAGGACCTTTATGTCCATCTGTTGCAATAAAAGAATTCTTGAAAAAATATTGGTCTCCAAAGCTAAAAACATAGATGTAAGTCTGAGACATATGTCACTTTGTGGGTTAATTAAGAAAAAAAATAATGCAAGGATTTAGTTTACAGTATCTGAAAATAATTGTGACTTGACCGTACTTTACATGCAACTGACACCAGTTGTCGTTTCCCTTGGAAACGCAGATTCGTTAAATTATACTGACACCACTCGCCGTTTCCTTTGGAAAAGCAAAAACCAGAAATCAATTATTGTAAAGTGTTAACTGTAACTGATTCTTTTTTTTCTTTATTCAATCTTTCAACAAAACATCTTCTCTGGGGTAGATATTAACACAACTTTTACATCAAACCCACTACACTCTTCTGTTTTCGAGAGTACTTACTATCATGCACCTATGACCCAGTATATTTCAGACCTTTTATGTCAATAAACAACTTCATTTCACTAGCAGCCAGTATTGACTTGCTTCTTTTCGAACTTTTCTAGTCTTACACCTAGCTATTCGACAAACATAAACTGGTAATGCGTTTCGCATAGAGCACCATATTGAAATGACATAGGTTGATTAAATGCACTTTGAATGAACTTGTAGCACCGGGCACCAACCATACACGAGTGGAATAGACCATCTACAGACTCACAATACTTACCCTAGTTACAGAGGTTGGACACTCTGATTTTCATATTTTTTAAATGAACATTAATGAATCTATACTGGAAGGACTGTAGCCTCACGTTTCTCGTGCATTGAAAAGAAACACGGTACCATATATCAAAGTCAATGTTAGAAATATCAATGCCTTTCAACAGAAAATTTATTGGACCAATTCTCATTCCTATCACCCTTGGGATTTAGAAAACTTCTTACCGCTTTGTACAGTTCTTTAGAGGACGTTGTGAGTATATCGATTTGCTTCGGACCGATTTGACAAAAGATTTCGTCCTCATAATTAGTAATTTCACCCTGTGTTATTAGTACTAACCAGTGGGGGACTGTAACTGATTCTGGTTCATTCATGATTTCGTTAAAAAAAATATCAAAGACTTGCACAAGACTAAGATGTAACAGTGCCGCTCTTTTACTTGCTTTAACATACATATAACCATACACAGTCCATGTACACACACAAACACACACACCTTTCTTTTTGGCATGTCGTAATCTTTAAGTGGTCCACACTATCAAGGGCTCCACATATCACGGTTTGTTTATTTACCTTGGCTTGACTGTAGGGACTGCCATTGAGCTATATAGGGCCAAATGGTATCGAAAATAACATACAAAAATACTCATAGATCTACTCAGTTAGGCTACTGATCAATATAGTTGCTCTTTTCTTGTAGGCCTACCTTCATACCGAATTTTGTGTATTAGTTTGTCTTAGATTTTACCTGATTGAGCCTCCCTGAATTTGTAACCGCATTACCACAATACAATTCAAACTAGGCATCAACGTCCGTCATTATGTGGATGAATTCTTGTTAATTGTAAGCTGCGCATTATGTTTTTGCAATGTACGCATTTTGTACCGTACCAAAAATTCACAATGATACAGATGAAAAATTGGGGGCAAAACCTTTGTCCATGCTGAACATTTTTGCCCAACAAATTTTGAATTTCACTATAATTTTGATTTACTAGCTTTGTAATTTAAAGGCATATACATATATTATATATGTGATGTGTCACAGGAAAACGACCTACGATAAGTCCCAAAATTGAAAGTTTTTTTATTTACAGAATCTCTTCCTTAGAATGTTATAACTTGTGGGGTGCTTACCACTAATGATGGAATGAAAAGATGTACCAAATTCCCAAGATTGTGTATGGAAGATATCCATGCGTATCTGAGGTTATTCTAAGGAGTATATTTTAACTACTTTATATATACTAGTATTGACCCTCAAGAAACTTTGCTAACTTTGTTTCATGCATTACAAAATATAGAAGTATGTATTGCATGTCCTTGTGTTTACCATTATTGGAATCCCTTAGGTCTCATCTTTTCAAATATGAGGATATATCAAAACCATATTTGTGACCTAGCTGTGACTGATTTTGCTGTGACACATCACATTCATATGTTACTTTTGCTTGTTTTTTTTTGTTATTTTTTTCAGAAAAAAATAGATTATTCTGCAAAACATTATGCAAAGACATTATTCTCAGTACCACATATTTAAAATATGGTAATAATTAACAAAGCAATGCATCAAAAAGATTTATTCTCATTACCATTATAATTTAGAAAATGGAGTACAAATGTACATAATGTATAAAATACATGATATGATATGATCATTAAGCAAGAGTACGGTGCATTACAGGATTTTATTTTGATTTCTTTTTACATCTTTTACCAGGACTAAGTTCTAGGTCCAAGGTCAACAAAGAAGTATCCAGGTGAGTATCCGCGCAAGAATTGGTGTATGGCTGGTTTAGTTTAGTATTTGTTATATTGATGGGAATTAATCAAAGCTTCTAAAATTATGGCTTCGGCGACTGCAGAGCAGGGTGACCCAGCTTAACTTCGCCACAGAAACAAGGGTTGTCTGGACTCAGTGTTTTGCTTGACGAGGCATGCAGGCGACCTTATGGCAGCGCCATAAGACACCTGCAGACATTTAGATTTTAGGATTATATTCTAGATTTTGTTAGCTTTTTAATGGAATAAATTATAATCGCAGAGTTTGCACCTATGAGGAGCGGCTGTGCTTCGATGTTTTTCTGATCGGAGAGGCTTCCCCACTCTGCGCTAGGCCTATGGTATGATGTCATTGCCTGTTGTCACATCTGATTGGCTCAGAGCGGCAGCGGCTCTTCCATGCTGCTTCCCTGCTGGCTCTTCTATCAACTTTTTGTTTTGGTGGCCATCTTTGAATTCTCCTCGCTTTGAATGTGCGGTTTGCGAGAACTTTTTAATTATTGCTCAAATCCAAAAAATGTTCAGGACCATTCTTAATTAATCTTTGCTAGCCAGCTTTTGAGAGTACTTAAAGAGGTCCGGCCTATGATGGAAAAGTTGAGTTTTGAGGCAGCAGGTAGGTGAGCGGTTCAACCTTTAATGGTGGTGTGACAGTCCAAATTTTTCGGGGGAGCCTTTGGCTTTTTTTTGCAAAAACCGCGGGGGTCACGTTTTGTCCAGTTTCCAGGATGGGCCAAATAAATGTTATAAAAATCTTAGTTGGAATGATTCACCCAAATGGAAGTAGGACGAGGACTTGGGAGTTTGTTGTAGGTTTGTTTATTGGGGGTCCGACGTTTCGGGCGACATTTGCCCTTTATCAAGGATGATTTTTACATTCAAATGATGCTCTGAGGTGTGCGAATGTGCACTGTAGTAATGTTAATGTTATAACAATTTGCAATATTTTGCTCAGTCATATTTTTCAATCTGATGGCGTTAAGGGGGCCAGAAATTAAAATCCTGTTTCTTCCAACCAACAAAACTGGGGGTATTATTGGGGGTCTTTTGAAGCCCCCAATTTAAGTTTGCAATTATATTTTGCTCACTTATATATTTCAATCAGACAGTATTAAAGGTGCCAGAAATTATAATCATGTATATTATTGAGCGTAATTTGTAGCCCCAATATTACATCTGGGGTGATTTGGTGACGTACCAGGTAATGGACTTGTGAAAAAAAATATCATATTTTTTTAGATGTGACCAAAATAAACAACATGAATAAATTGTGATATTTTCTAGGCCATATGAGAGTGTTGTAAGCAAAACTTTCATATTAATAATGCATTATGACGTTTTTATTTTTTAAGGCAGTTTAATAATTTGCTCCATAGGCTGATGCTAAAACCACATGAAGTGACCTAGGGAATTTCCCATTATTGGGTCTCTCAATCTTAAGCTTACACAAGCCAGTAGAATGTATGTTATAACCTAAGACATTTTACAGGGTCACCATTTATGCCATAATGTATAGGCCCTATTCACTTCAGTAGGTCTACTGCAGAAAAAGTTGAGAACAGGATATAGCCTACATCTGACCATCATTAATTAATTATTAAAGACTCCAAATTGAAAAACCTATTAGTAGGGGATTATTCGGATAAATCCTCTGGCTTTTGACCTTTTCAGCATTGGATTTTACCTTTTCTTATGCCTTTGATTTTTATTTATTTTTTTTTGGGGGGGGGGGGGGCATGATTTCCCCTGCCCCCCCCCCCCCCAGCCCCCTCCCCGGTTCCGACGTCCCTGCTGTAGGCCTAGTCTTAAAATCTTTCATTTTCAGCATTAGGCCTAGGCCTACCGTTGTGTTTTCTCTCAACAACAAAACATATATCCCATTTTGCTATTTTACTTTCTTCAACTTCTAGAACTAAGAAGTATTATAGGCCTTCCCTGAATACTGGTACCGGTAGGCCTACTTTGCGAACTGGACCTGGGGTGTCTGAGGTGCCCAGTCGAACGGATCCTAGTGCAAGCGATAAGCAGGCCTAGCCTACACAGAAGATGATGACGTAGTTCACAAGCTCTTGCTGCCAATATGTCACGAGTAGATCTAAGCAAAAATCGTACCGCTTTATTAGCGGCTTACGACGATGTCAGCAACCCTAAATGCAAGACAACATGGTAAGTTGATTTACGTGGTTCTAAATATGGAGTAATCCAAACCATTTTTGTTAAGGTGGAGCCACTGATTGACTCTGATTTTCATAACTGGCCACCGACACCGGCTTCTGTGTGGGGGTAGGTAACTGCCATCGCTTCCTAGTTAGAGCTCTGAGTAATAGCAATATTACTCATAGGCTGCGGCTGCATTTGTTTATATTATTGAGCCCTGGGTCTTCGAGGTTGTTGGCTTAGTTCCTCCCCAATATTCTTAAAACTACTTATATCTATTCTATTATGTCACCCAAGTTATAGTAACGCTAGGTTCTGTTTTAACTGAAGTCCGTTTCCTTCCTCGTCAGCATAGACATAGTCGTAGTAGACCCAGGCAAAGTGCATGTCCAGCAAGGGGCACAACCCACCCACGTTTTTATCATAGGCCTACGCATACTCATACCATAGCCTATGTATGGCATAGGTCAACTGTTAGGTTTTTAGTCCCCTTTCCAAAATATATTCTGAATGATTTAACTATCTTGTAAAGTTTAAACTCGTCTATACATTAGACATTTCTAAATTAACTCACTAACTGGCTGATATTTTGGAGACCGATTGAGTTTAGGCCCACCGTAGTCCTACTCCCCCGTAGATAGCCTGTGGTTCACACGGCGAAACTAGTAAAAGTGATGCAGATAGCCTGGACATCTCTCTACAGTAAAGCGGCAAGAAGGTCTGACAACCCGCCCCCCCCCCCCCCCCCCCCCCCCGTTGACTTGCAAGTTGGTTCTTACAACTATATAGTGTAGGAAGTTTAGTATTGATACGATAACAAAACACAGGTCTCTGAGAGTTAAACAGTTACATTGATTTTCAGTTAGTTCCAACCTTGTTCTTAGTTTAGGTGGGTACGGTATATTGGTATTTCCCAATTTGTTTCCACACGATAGATATTAGATCACTCAGGGATGAGTTATTATTCATGCATGGAGCAGACTCAACTTCCATTTTCCAACCCTCAGTTCACAACCTTATGACTTTTTATGCGTTTATGCTTTTTTGAAAATCTTGCAGCTAATTAATGATTGATTCACAGGTTTTAATAGTGTACATTTGCAAAGCAGTGTTAGCGAATAATGTTTACAGGCTAATCAATTTTAATGGTAGTATGAAAACGTGTTGGTAGTAGGCCTATGCAAGGTACGTGTAGCGCCGCGTGTAGCTAAATACAAATTAATCTGGTCTATCGAGGGTTTGTGGACGCCAAATTAGTCTATCTATTGCGAGGCCAACCTTATAACGTTGAGTGGATGGCCTAATACTACTCCCTCAATCTACCTCCATGCAGCAACTTGGATGTCCCGTTTCCTTTATTGCTCTAACCTCATTACACTGTTTGAATCACCATTACCATCACGATTGTGTAGTGGATTTATAACTCAACGACTTGAAACTCAAAAACAGGCGAACATGTCTCCTGTTTTATGGATTACAAATGGACAGATTGGCCAAGTTATGATAGAACTATGTGAAATATAATACATTGTGTATAATCAGAACGTTTATCTATAGTAACTGACCCCATATATACAGTGAATTGAGTGCTCGCGATGATAAGTCAGGCAAATATATGATATCATGGTCATGGGAGGAGGTGTCGCTTTGTATTAGCCTTCCATCGTTCGTTCTTTTTTTGTGCATAGAAAACCAATCAACCAGGAAGTTTTCATACGAAAACTTTTGTTTACTTGTATTAAATGTCATAATGTACGAATTCAGTTTTTGATATGAGCGAAGTCATTTCTGAAAAAAACCCAGCTCTAGAACACCCACAAAATATGTGACAACTGAAAATCGAATCAAAGTCTCTTTGTACTCCCCGTAACTTTTAGACATTCAACATTTCCTTTCTGTTAAAGTTGAAAACAGGTTTAATTATCCATTAACTGTATCAGTTCGAAAACGTTTTTCTGTTTTGTTTTAATGTTACCGGAAAAGGACACCATATATAGCTATATATATATATATTATAAAATAATCAGTTCGGACGAACAGAACACTTGTGTTAGAGTTTCATACTCCTCGTTCACAGAGGGATTCAAATTTTGTTTCCGTCATATATCATATCACCAGCGGGAATTATACACTGAAAAGAATGGCACATGAATCACCAATCCACAATGCTGTAGTTGCATGCATCTGATGGAAATAAAGGAGTGAAGTTGATTTTAATGTGACTGTAGCGACATTGTTTTAAATATATTTCTAGCAGTCACATGGCAAATGAAAATCCCATTTTATGATGACATACTTCTAAAGTTATTTTTTTAGTTCTTGGCGGCGGCTGACTGTATGACTAGTCGACTAAGTACAAACATCCTGTGGAGTTTTTACGGTTGTATTCACTGTTAAAACTATTCTTATTCGCTGTATTTCTTTCCTTCTAGGGTTGTGTATGGATACGAGGGAACTAGCTCGTCCCTGAAAGTTGATGGATCTGGAGGTAAGTTCATAATCAAAATTCTTTAGTATTGCATGACCACCTTCGGCAATTAACTGAACATTTGGATCACGGTTGCCGAACATAAATTGATCTCTGTGTATGACGGTACCTTTTTTACAGCTGTCAACATTACAGATGGAAGTATCGACGAATTTGGATTGAAAATCAGATTTACCTGGCATCAAATTACCGTGTAAGTGTAAAGAATGCTTATACCCTGTACATGTATCCAAATTGTCATTATACAGATGGAGATGTCGAGGAGATGGTTGATGAGCTCAACAGTGGGAAAGTGATGTATGCTTATCTGCGGGTGATGGACCCTAATACAGGCTTGGCCAAATACGTCCTCATTAATTGGGTACGTTACCTTATCTTTTTGTACTCTTTAATTTGTTATTTTAATTGATTTTATAACACCTGTGGCATGCAGTTCTTTAATAATTATGGTTGGAAGAGCGAACCAGAAAAGATTGTATCAATTGCTGTTACTTGAGCACACTTTTGTAAGTCTTTGATAGTGTTTGTTTAAAAAACGAAATCTCACAAAATAATTTGAATCGGTCACTAATGCTTGATTGAGGAATCAACATCAAGCAATCAACATATTTTTTCTATTTTTTTTCGAAATTTTATTTTGATGTATAAAATAAAAAGTTGACCAGCGAGGCCCCATCCAGATGTGCCCATTGATATAGGCTGAGGAGCTCGGTACTTGTTTATTAGTTGAGCGGGAATATCATTGCATTCGCCTATTTCAATATTTTTCTGTTGATTTTTCTTCTATTACAGCAAGGAGAGGGTGTGCCCGAAAACAAGAAAGGGACATACGCTAGCCATTTCAACGACGTCCAGCATTTCTTTAGGGTGAGATTCTTAATTGTCATTTTGATTTTGAATATTATAGGAAATAATATGAACAAATCTGGTGGTATCTCAGAGTCAAATGCCTGATTTTGTATCGAATATCCTACTAAATTAGAGTTATCGGCGTCATTATTTATTGTCGCTATATTTCAGGGTGCCCACGTGACGATCCAGGCCCGGACAGAGGACGATCTGGATGAAGATACCATTAAAGAAAAAGTAGCCAAGTGTTCTGGATCAAATTATAGCTTCCACAAAGAAACAGCCAGGCCAGACGATAGTGATGATGTTAAACCAGTGGTATGTCTTTCTACATATTGAACATGTTTTTGTGTGTGTGTGTTTGCTAGACCAATTCAATTTTTAAACATTTATCACAATTCTTCTGAGTGTGCGCTCCGTTTAATGCATTTGCTTTTTACTTTCTCCGTTGATTATATTAGATCTTTGTACAACATAGTTCCCATGATTTATATGATCCTTGTATGCTTCTCGGATACAAATGGCAACGAATCACAGTTTTTGTTGTGTGAGATTATTTTTTCCTGTTCCTTTTTAATGTTTCGCCAATGTTTACCAACAGCCTCAAGAACCTGTAAGTATTTTATTCGTCGGTAAAACACAACATTATTTTGTCAAGTTTGATGATAGAAATCCTTTGCGACCTTTCCACGTGCTAGTTTGACGCATATTCTTATAGACCATATGAATAAACACGAGACCCAACCGAGAGGGTTCATTTTTGGATCTGGTGATTTTAAAAAAAAAATTCATAATGGAGGTGGAGAGCATAAATTTATTTCAGGCCACGCATACAAATCTCACTATCCAATCCTTAGATTTATTTTATTTACTCTGCTATGATCACATTCAGTTGCACGATGGATTCTAACCAACACATTTTGTTCCTGTTAACAAGACTGGAACATGGTATTAGTTCCCGTGACACTGGCGATCTGTGTCTCTTGATTCCACGTAGGATATGATTTCTGGAGGAGCGTAGCTCTTTCGCCGACTTACTATACATCTTGAATCTATCGATTGTATTTTTAGATATGCCCATGGATGTAGAACCTGTGAATGATTCTTGAATTATATACATTTAATGCTCCATTGAAATCCCCTTTTCGATTAAATTACGCGATAGAAATACTGCATGATAGTCTGGAATGATAAGGCTACTTTATACATCAAATTAAGGAAAACTTAGGTTAATCGAATATCGCGCGAATTGATGATGAACAATTGCGCGAATTAATGTGTGACGTAAGCAATAGATATGAATTAAAATGGTCGGTTTAGGATCCCACTCCAATTTTACCCCAGTGATAAGTATCGCTTAGTTGTTCTGAAGTTGATCTATCATTGATAATCACTCGATTACCGTGGTTTGTGGTAGAGTTAGAACCAACGAAGAACTGAAAGGTAATTTGATTTAGGCATCTTGACATATTTTGTATACCGGTAATTTACTGCCTTCTTGGGATAATACAAGGATCGGACCCGCAGTTTCCATGGGTTTATTTGTTGATGTATATTGGAATACCTGGTACTATTTCAGAGCTCAGTCTACAAGAAAACCCGACCCCATGTAGAGATTAGAACAAACGTGCGGGACAAATTCTGGGAGAAAACGAGGGTGAGTACATTGAAACCAAGACCTATACCATTTTCACCCACTTCTTCTGCCTAATTTGTTATGGATAAACGATACTGATAAATCTTCCATTTTATCTACAAGTGTTACTGTCTTTTGTTCGAATTTACCCACTCTTTCAGGAAGAAGAGCGTCTGCGACGAGATGAAGATTCTAAAAGACAACAAACAGAGAGAGCCAAACTTGAAGAGGAAAGGCGCCAACGCGAGGTACCTTAATTGATTCTCTGAAGCATTTGAATAAGAATCAGGACCATTAACATTATCACTAAAAAATATTAAAAAATTGTCCATTGTCCCTTGCTCGTTAATTGCATATTTAAATTTGTATTTCATGTTGTTAACCTCAGGAGGAGGAGGGCAAGGCTAGAGAGGTGAGGGAGGCTGAGCGGTTAAGAAAGATCAACCAAATAAAAGAGGCAGAACGAAGAGCTAATGCACCTTCTAAAGCAAACAAAGAGAGTTGGGTAAGTAGAAACTGAGGATCTTATTTTTTTCGAAGTCATAGGCTACTTTTGTGGTGTTTGATTTGGTGCGTCCGCAGGAAATTCGCATGGCGTTATCTTGTGTGATTTTACCGTTCAGAGTTTAAAACTTGGTGTTTTTGCGCTAATTAGCTCACAAAATATCCAATTATGCGTTTTGCTTGTTCTGAATATGACATATTTTGTAGATAATTGCTTTAGGGTTACATGTTGAAAATACATCACAGCATGTTATCTTTTACATTTTATTGCACTGATTTGAATTTGATTGAAACTCAGGGTGGACAAGGAAAGAAGGGTGACGTAAGTATTGTAAATAAAATGTAGATTTAAACTGATGCATGTCTATGTGAATGGCATGTTTCATTCCTCAAGGTTAAGGGTTTTATTGGTGTAAGTAAATACAAATAAAAAGAATAGGAATTGAGCTAAATGTACCCTTTCTTAAGACATAACTTTGGACAGTTATGTATCAAATTGGTCATAGACTTGTAAAGACAATAATTATTGTTATGCTCCTTTTCCCCATAAAAGGGTGATCAAGCTAGTAAGCATAAGCTTATCCGAATATTGACAAATTCCACTTGATCTATTAATTTTGTGACTGTGCGTGTGTGATAATGTTATTCCTTGATAAACATTTACATGTACATTGAAACGGAATAGGATTAGTCACCTTTTGAAGTAAATTACAGATTACCCTTCTATTAAGTCATCTCTTCTGTAATTGGACATATAATTTGCCTGTTTTTGTGTTCCTGGTGTACGATCGATGAACATTATATAATTCTACTACATTTTTCTTAACATAAAGCTATAATATTATAAACCTGCACATAAGCAGGAACAGGGGATACTATAATAATATATATCTATGCTGATTTTAAAAAATTGAATTAAAAATGCAAGGAGAGGATGAGAAATTCGATATAAATGCAGACTAATTCACCACGGTACATTTCTTTACTCACTTTCCATAGCCTTGCATATCTAAAATTTCGGACTTGAATTGTCATTCAAAGAATAGGCGCGAATGAGGATAGCGGCTGATATCTGAAAAAGAAGCATGTTAAATTCTATTTCTATTAAGTTCCCTTTATGCGGCCACCCCGTTTCCTATTTCTCTCATGGCTTCTGTCCTTAGTGAAAAGATTTCCAAGAAATAATATATATATAACTGGATCATGAACATGTGAAGGGATAAACTAACTAAACTCTCTGTAGAGCAAAATGCACGGCACCTCAGTATAGCGATATCAATCGAACTTCATCGAGAGTCTGTACTCTCGTAATAAATATAACGAACTTAAGTTTCTATTGAAAATCATTTCTTGCGAGATATTGCAATCGAGACCAAAGTCTAAAATTATGCCAGGCCCATTTCTTAAAAAGACAACCCTCTATTGGAGCGGAGCCAAGGCACTCTTAAACTAGTTACTCTTGCAATATCAACTTGGGTCGAATCCTAAATGGGAAGTTTCACCAAGGGTCTAAATAATAGGCTTACATAATATGTCTAACTCATTTGTCAATAATCTTGTAGGACGAGACACAGCGCGAAGCTATGAAAGATGACGAAGAAAGACGAAAACGCGGTGAGGAGATGAGAAAAGAAAGAGCAGCGGTAGGGAACTCATGCTTTCTTCCAACCCAAGTCCTTAATTTAGCATTTATGTTACTTTAACTTAATTAAGAGTTACGTAATGTATTCAAAGCATTACATCGAGGTAACACTTTGTTTAGTATTTAGAGCATCTAAAATTCACGTTGTATACTGAAATGACTTAATCATACCCCTGTCTGTGTTATCCTATACTGTTTGATGAATATATCAAATTGATGAACTTCTCTTTTCTCTTCTTTAAAGGAGGCAAGATCATTGGTATCATCTAGAACGAACAACCCGAGAGCAATGTTTGAACAAAAACCAAAATCAATATTCGATCAGGATGACAAGCCGGCGCCAGTCTCGCGTGGTCCACCTCCACCCAGGTAAAGTATTGCCTTAGTATTATCAAGGAGTCAATCCATTGATTGTCATCTGTAAGACTCCTTTTTGAAATTAGGTAGTCTGACCCTACCGACCAAAACAGATTGTCGATTTCACGTGGCTAGTAAATGTAAGGGCTGTCTCCCAGCGGGGATGCCGCCCATAATAATCACAGTAGTGTTAACCTTTAGATATTATCAAAGTACATCATGCTTTTAGTTTAGAATCTTACAGGGTTACCACAGCACCTGGAAAACCTGGAAAATGGTCAAAACAAATTCCCTGCATGGAAAAATCAGGGAATTCGAAAATTTGGGGAAAATCAGGGAAAAATCAGGGAATTTGATGGCTACTGGTGGTTTCAACAAATAACTTCCTTCAGGCAATTCCTTATAGGAAATCAATATACCAGAGATGAAAGTCAAAATTATAAAAATTGTTGTATTACCCCAAAATTCAATATTATTTAACCTCAAATTTTCAAAACCATTTCTCAAAAATTAAAATGATCCCCCAAACTGATTTTGGTGGATTGGATTCACTTAGCATTATACTGATCGGTGTTGGTGTTGGTCATACTCAGAGGTCAAGAGCTTAGCCATCAGTATGGGGGTACCTCCGAGCTTGCTGTCCTCTAGGACATTTCTCTGCCCTTGGTTAATGGTAGCTGTCACCATAGGACCAACGTGTGCCAAACAGAAAGTATGAGAATCTCAAGAGTGTCACATAACTTGGGATGGGATTTACACCAGAACCCACCTATGGGTGCTTTCCCCTTCCCAGAAATATTCCAGTATTTGTTTCATGAACTCACTTTCATCCCTGGTTATTCGTATTTGGAAATTATTATCTAACTTGATCTGCACTTGAAGCCAAACGAAATCAGAAAAATGTCTGAAATTTAGTTTCATTACCACTCAGATACCTGCAATACAACAGACATGACACCCTTAACTTTAGTTATGAGTCAGGGAAAATGATGAACTCATCAGGGAAAAATCAGGGAATTTTATTTCCAGTTTCCTGTGGTAACCCTGAATTCTTAGTGTTGTACGTCTAGAGCAGTCATTATTTAAGCAAATTACAGTTTGGAACACATACTAACTATTAATGGAAAAAATATGTAACTTCCAGGATATTTAGTTCAGCCATTCATCATTCAGGCTTAGGTTTGATATAGGATATCCAATAATTATCCAATCGATTATTAGGAGACTAGTGAGATTCTTTTTATCCTTTTCTCTATTTTTTGCCTTCTTTTACTATGGTACAGGTTTGGGGATGCCACTGCTGGTTTTTACTCCGGCCACGGGGCTAGGTTGGCTGGTTTGTTTACATGATATTGGGGCCGGGGACCTGGTGGTAATAGGGAGATTTAGCAACCACAACGCACCAACACAACGCTAACGCATCCACTAACTATTTGTACATTACTACTGCTGTGGGGATATCTTGAGAGGCGCTAGGCCAAGGGCATCTGCATTGCAAGACCCTCAAAATATCCAAACAACGGTAATAATGTACTAAAAGTTAGTGGATGCGTTAGTTTTGTGTTGGTGCGTTGTGGTTGCTAAATTTCCCTATTATGTGTAGCTATGTGTGGTGTTACTGCAGTAGTGATCGGAAGAGGGGGGAGGCTAGTTTAGTGTGGGAGGGGTGGAGGTGAAATTAGTGGTGGCTGATTGACTGGAGTAGGAGTGAAAGGTTGAGCAGGCTCGTGAGTGAAAAGCTTCATGTTCAACTTATCTCATGATCTCCTTAGATTTAGATCGCCTCATTCTTTAGATCTATTACGTTTCTCACTGCTTTGCCTTGTCTTACTCACTGGATATAATGTACTTTCATTCATTCATTAAAGTGTTTCTATTAAATTTATTCTAAAATGAATTATATGACTACAGCCTGCCCTAGCCTCCTCTGATATTGATAATCTTCGTGGCAGTTTTCTGTTGTCTTTGTGTATTATTTAATTACCGTAAGTGTTAAATCGTTGCTGAGTTATCTACTATATATCTTTAGGAAGTTGAAACACAGCTTTATGGACGATAGAGATGACTCTGCACCTCCACGTAAAGCACCTATTGAGTTGCCGAAATCTGAACCAGACTTCGACCGCCCATCATTAGCAGTGTCTGCAGCTCCCTCTAAACCCCCAGAGCAGGTGCCTGCACCTCGGCAAGCCATGCAACCTCCGAAGTAAGATCTAAGAAGCAGTCTTATATCATCCATTTTTTTAATTTTGCTCCACCTACTAGGCTAGGCATGTTCAAATTGGGAATTTTCCGAAATAGTTTTATCTGCTATTCTAATTTCATATGATTCCTTTATGATCGTGTTGTGACAAAGTACATACGGATATTAAATGTGTTTTGAAATGTTTACGTCTGAAATTATTTTGTGTAGCTCTTATGTTTACGACTTCCGTGTATGAAATGATTAATAATTGATAAACATAGTAATCATACACACAGTAACAATTCCAGCTCTACAAAGACAGACTTGATTAGAAAAATTAGCTCCCGCCCCCTGTGAAAAATAGAATTTGTGTTATTATGGTATTGTGTACTTCAAAATGGAACTAATTAAAAAATATTTCTGTAATAGACAGCCAGAGCCTGCCCCTCCTGCTCGGGCCCCATCTCCACCGAGAAGAGAACCCTCCCCACCACCGAGGAGAGAACCCTCTCCTCCACCGAGAAGAGAACCATCCCCTCCTCCGAGGAGAGAACCATCCCCATCGCCAGTACGCCAGCCATCGCCAGAACCAGTACGGGAACCCTCTCCTGTACCAATGTCTCCCCCCAAACAAGCCACACCACCCGTATCCTCGCAGATGTCACCCACATCGCCTGTATCACACAACCCTACCCAACTACCCGCCTCTCGCAATCTACTAAAGGAAGGTTTGCCACCGCGACAAGCCTCAGACGACGAAGAGGAGGAGGACGATTGGGGAGGTACATGACATTTTTTTCTATTAAATACAAAGAAAGATCGCTTGCACGGAACGTAGTGCTGACTTACATGATCTTTAAATATCAGAGAACATTTCTCAATAGCACCACTCCAAACTCACTCACTCTAACACTGGATTTAAAGGAAACGCGTCTTCCTTTATATTACATGTGGAGCTGTCCTTCTCATCGTTATTCGGTGATGGAAAATCTACCGATCTCTATCATTTACTTGTTCTCAGCTGATAGTGTATTTTTCATAATCCCGTTAACCCATTATACACCATATTAACACCTGAATTACTTTCTCTCTAATCGCTTGCAAATTTCAAGGGGTTGTTTAAGTCGCTTTTTAATGTGTCCTGGATACGGGAAACATGTATAAGTATGAGAATCATACCATGTAGTGTTTAAATAACTCAATATATTTCAATAATTCAGTTTCTTATCAGCCATTCAAAATTTATAACCTCCAAATTATTAAAAATTATGGATGACGACGATATTATGTTAATATGCATTTACTATTATGGTTCGCCCATATATATCTTGCTCTTCAAATCATATAAGTTCTTGAAGATTAGTTCATTTGCTGTTATGAAAAGGAACAATAAATGAAATCCTTCACTGAATTTATTAACTAGCATTGTCGTTTGCATATCATCACAAGTTATCTCCATTCTCTAGTCTAAACTGTATATACTTGTGACTTTGTGTTATATGACTGTCTTTCTTTCAACCTTTTCACTCATTGACTAATACTCCCCTCGCTTGAACTCATTTTAATCTATAGCCAAACGAGCGGTCCAAGAAGCTGTTGGGGGTATGATGCATGTTTTAGTAACTCTAAGTTCCCTTTCTTTTAGTTGGATGTAAGATCTTGCGTATTCTAAGTGGAAATCTGTTGGTTGTGTTAGTTCTCTCAAGTTCCTAAAGGGTATCAGTAATAAATGTTATATGTTGCAATGGAATAGTTATCATGGAAGATAAACTGGTGGTACAAAAGGGCCTGCAATTATGTTTTGAAAAATTTCATCACTCTCCTTTACGAATATAATTAGATACCAAATGGATTTGAGGCTTGCTGAATCCCGCTTCCCTTGACTGTAGCCTCATATCTAGGATGAAGAATTCCCTGATCTTATCGTCATATATTACATCTGAAATACTTGCCTCACTATTTTGTGAAGGACAATATTATGCTTAATTAACACCCAAACCTAGTATAACAAATATGTATTTATTAGTATCGGTAATATCACACAGCTTAGAAATAGTGTTCTATGGCAGCGCTGACACCTATTAGATGCCTTATTTCTAAGACTGTATCTAACAAGCAATTTAGTCAGTTCGTTAGAAGCTGTATTTAAGCGTATCTATACTATTTAGTTCAATTGCATGCTGATATTGTTCCTATTATGATCAGATGAGGATGACGACACACCATCTCGTCCCACGGCGGTGATCGCGCCTCCTACCGCGTATCAACCACAACAGGAACCAGCTCCCGTAGCTGCACCTGCTGCCCAGCATCCCTCTTCTCCTCTAGAAGAGGAACACTACGCAGAAACTGCCGTCCCTGCCAATACTACAGACTTGGGCATCTGTGCCAAGGCCCTCTACGATTACCAAGCTGGTGAGTACAGTATAATTACTAAATGAGTATACATCAAGTTATTAATTATATTACTTGGAAATAATGTATTTTCATGCAATTCATAATGCAGTTACTATGTTAACAATAGGGCGAGTCATCGCCACAATAAACTTGGTGATAGTTCATAGTTAATGACTGTTTTCTATGGCAGTTTTCTTTCATCCTCATGTCGCTGATATGATTCATGTATTTGACTTTCTCTTCCAGCCGATGAAACAGAGATAACATTTGATCCAGATGATGTTATTACCAATATTGATATGATCGACGAGGGATGGTGGACAGGCATTGCGCCTAACGGTCAACATGGCATGTTCCCTGCCAACTACGTTGAGATTTTCGAGGATTCCTAATTGAAATGCTATCATCACACCCCTTCCTCTCCCGGCCTTACAGCCTTGGGCGGCTTTGCTTAAATGAGGACAAGTTCTAACCTCTTGCATCAACACCAAAGCATTGTCTACTTACTCGATTCAAGCTAAGAGCTGAGGTGGAGTAACGATTCCAGAAACTCTTGAGTAATGATGAACAAATACTATCGTGCTATCTATGATATGTTCCATGAAGTTGGATGTTCCATGCTATTAATTACTCATATCAACTGGTAAAAGATGTTTTCATTGTGGTGTATTTACTTTTTTTGCCATTTGAAACATTTTAATTTATTATGATATAAACGGGGCGAGGAAAATCCTTTTATAATATGTAATCATGTTTACGATAGTATTATTTCTTCACAGTACATTAACATAAATTGTAACATAAACATTTTTTACGAGAAAACTGTTCGCAAGAAAATGTGTTAAGGAGTAAACGAAAGTGTACAGATGTATAACGTCGGGAAGAGTATGATACAACTCCGAAAACTTAGTATAAGTCATAGATGATTCAAAAATCGGTAACTGGGCAAGGAACCGTGGCTAGAGCCTTTTTGTACCTGCATGACGATTCTAGAACGTAAGAAATTTAATTGATTGATTTAAATATTTCTATCGAGAAGAATTTAGACGGAGATTTCTTTTATTAGTCCTTATCTAAGGGCTTTACTTTATTATTGTACATTGTTGTTAACTTTGAGGGAACAATCCGGGCGATTTTAAAGTGGTGGACGTTATATAACACTAGGTTCAGACATCACTGTATCATTGCATACGAATGTTTGATAGGACTCGATAATTTGTTCCTGTATTGGTAGAAGCAGAACGCTCGTGTTGTATAATCCCCAAATGGCAGATTCCTTTCTTCAATGCAGTATGTGATAATTCTAGTTTACTACATCGATACAATAGGGGACTCGCATCAGCCACTGCGCATGTCTGAAGTAAAGCTTTATGGGAATGAATAATTTGTAATCTCTACGAGCATCCCTCATATAATTGTCAGATGGTCACTTACAAGCTGTTTAACTTGAAAGGCGATTTGTATAGCTGGCATTGCATTAAGTTTTTAACGTGCATCAATATCATTAGAAGGATATTGAGCATTGCCTAAAGTTAGTGGTACGCTGAGGTCAGTGACACATTGCGTATTTTTTTCTAGGATTTTGCTCATTTGCAAGTTCCTAGAAATCACCTGGTTACATGATGGCCTGTGCAGGTCCCCCCTTCATTACTAAGTTTAGCATTTAGTGTCAACATTTACGTGTCTTCGGCTGAAGGTATCGGCACAGCATTACCATAATCAAATATTGCAAACGTAGTTACATTTATTTTAATTTCAACATTATTTACTAATGGCTTCTTGACTTTATGTATCCCTAAAGTGAGTGTCAAATGTATGACCATAATATATCGCGTCAATGAGTCGTTTATGTAAGGCGTTTCATTTACATAGTTTTAGTTTTTATTCATACTATGAGATTTGTAGTATGATTTTGCAGGCTCTGCGAGTAAAAGGCCATACTCAATTTTTTAATGCTTTGACAGTTAATTGTGTGGAAAAGGGTTATGATCGAAGGAAGATTGCTGAATAGATGTACATTTTGACCCGTTAAGGAAAATAAATAATCCATTTGATATCAAACAATTTATTAAAGCATTCTTGTATTCAATGTAAAATAAAAGATCATTTTACTATGACTATAATCCATTTATATTATTCAATTAGATTGGCCCTTATAAATTCTTTTATAACATTTTTACCCGTTAAGAAATATCATTCACTTGATATCAAATAATGCTAACGCATGCTTGTAAAACAAAAGCTAACTTAACTATGACCTTTACTGAAATAAATAACTTAATTCATATTGTAAATAATAAGATTACCCCTATAAATTCTTTATACAAGTTAACGCATCATTCCATATCAATATCCGTGTCCAATTGTTGAAGGACGAACGCCAGATGCTCGTTAATAATACCATTTAAATCCCTAGAAATATTCATTAAGGTTCTGAAATTGTCCCTATTGGTAAGAATACCTCTGGGAGTTGCTAGAACATCTGACAAAGTCTTATGAACTTGACTGATCTTCTGGAAGAGGTCTACACTTAGAGGCATTGGTACAAGTTTGCACAACTCGGTAAAGCTAGATAGCCAATTGTAATACTCCTGGCAATTGAAATCTGGATTGGAAACATAGTCTACAGAAGCGGCCTGTTGTTGCTGCTCAAGCGTTTCAAAGGTAAGAACAGTCGTCGCTTCTTCGGCTCCGCCTTCTTGATGCACACTCTCCCCCATGTTTGCAGTCGTTTCTTCTTGCACCTGGGTAGTCTCCCCAGAAGCTTCAATTACATAATTTTCATTCTCTACTTCTTGAGATTGGTTTTCCTGGTCGTCAGACTGGATTAGATACTGGACCTGGACTTCTACTTGCTCCTGATTCCCTTCCGACGGTTCCTCAACGGTCATCTCCACAGACTCGCTAGGTTGGTCCGTCTGAGGAAGCTGAGCTTCGTTTGTGTCCACTTCCTGAAACTCCACATAGGTTTCAGGCTGGCCACTTTGTAGCACCTCTACTTGTTGGACAGTTTGTAGAACAACCTCTTCTCCATTGGTCACCGGGTCGAGCTGTTGAACCACTTGTGTCTGCACATTTTCTCCGTCTGCAGCAGAAGCATCTTGCAGTTCGTGCACTGTGCCATCAGCAGCTAATTCTAAAGACTGGATCTTTATTTGTTCAGGGTTTTCTATGGCAGTGTTTTCGGTAGTTTCAGCCAACTGAGCGGCCTGGCCCTCGTCTATTACGGCCAGTACCCCTTCCTGCGCCTGCTCTTCCCCCTCAGCCACAGGGTGATATTGAATCTCTACAATCTGCTGGTTGTCATCGTCGTGAAGGATATGGTAAGCCACCTTCATCTGTTGACCGTCTTCCCCAGTGCCAGCTGTCGGGTCGAGCTGACTCTGAATCTGTTGTATGATTCGCTGAGTCTCTTCCAGCAGCTCTTCCCGGTTATCTGTGCTGGCCTGAGTGAGAATAATCTGGTTTCCATCCAGCTGTGACTGGTTTACGCCGGCGTTAGCTAGTTGTTGCTGGATCTGACCGAGAACAACCTGTCCGCCTACTTCCATTTGGCCGACCCTGTGCAATTTAACTTGCTGTATTTGTCCATTTTCGTCAACTACTTGTACCTCATCATGGTTAGTCCCTGGAGCTAATGCGATGACTTCTTGGTTTCCATTTTCCGAGGTAACTTGTATATATTGAGGTTGATTCATTGCGGCTTGTTCTGCCTGAAGTTGTTCAGCGACTCCAGTATTTTTATTCCCTTTGAACTGGAACTGCAGAGAATTGTATGGCCCCTGAAAAATGGATGAAATGATTATCAGGAGATCATAAATAAAAACTATGTTCATGCCACAAAATATACAAAACATATCTGCCTAGGAATGCTGAGGAAGTTATATTCTTCCCGTATAATTCAAGGAAATAATCAGTATTTTCATGCAGGAAGATACTTAGCTATCAACAAGTTGGAGAAGCTCTGGCAAATCGAGGTAAAATTTAATAGGTATCCGTCAATCTTAAACTTACATCTTTGGTTATCACCACTTCTTCTTTGTAGTTCATATGTTTCTTGTTGAGATGTGCCTTGAGTTGGCCGGACCGTTTAAAGTTGTCCCCACATAACTGACAGCTGTAGGGTTTGAATCCATTGTGCTCTCGCACGTGACGACGCCTCGTGGAAGGATCAGAGAATCTAGCACCACAAACCTCACACACAAAGGGTTTTGTACCTGAAAAAATAGACTTCTCAATTAATAATATGACTGAATATGCATAATTCAAACTTTCTTCACGATAAACCATACTTAGGAGAGGTATTGCACGTCATATATGGAATATGATCGATAATGATAACAACCATGCAATTCTATATTGTGTTGTCTACAAAATGTTAAGGCATTGGGACTGTAAACCGAGAGGCTCTTAAGAATTGCGGATTCGAATATCACGAGCCCTGTACCAGAGAATCATATCACCTCCCATGCCCAGTGCACACCGACTGGGTTACCAAGGACTGTAAACCGAGAGGCTCTTAAGAATTGCGGATTCGAATCTCACGAGCCCTGTACCAGAGTATCATCTCACCTCCCACCCAGTACACACCGACTGGGTTACCAAAGGCTGGTAATATGTATAGCTGTCATATCTTATCCCGTTTGCGTGTTTCCTCTGTCACCCCCGATATGACCAATTATACACGAATGTATAGTGTTACTCCCCCCCCCCCCCCAACACACACACACACACACACACATTATAGTTTTGATATAGCCCACATCTCCCTTTAGAAGTTAACTCACCAAGATGGATATGCATGTGCCTGGCGACATCAGACTGGTGGGCAAAGGCCTTTCCACAAGTACTGCATTTGTAAGGTCGTTCCCCTGTAGAATTTAAACAGACAATGCGATAAAATAAACTGTGGTGACAAAATATCTGGTCATAATGGATATTCTATTTAAACCATTGAGAAAGTAGAAGTAGTATTACATTAAATGAATGTGCCTTCGCAAAAATAGAGCCAATTTTTTTCACGATTCGGTAACTCAGTATTTGGAAGAACAAATATATATGTCATTGGAATCTATTAACTTTGATCTACTTAAACATGAATCACTATTATTTCTACAAACGATATTTTGGAAAGCTTACCCGTATGCGAGCGTAAATGTGACCTCAGGTAAACCAACTGAGAGAATCTTTTCCCGCACACCAAGCACTCATGGGGTTGTTCTTTTGAGTGTGTTAATAGGTGTCTTCTTAAGCAACTGACCTGGAAAATTCCAATTTTTATGTAAGCGTTATTTTAATATGAGAATCATCTAAGACGTATACAATTTAAAAATAATGAAAGGGAAAAGAATTTATTGAGAATAATGAAAGGGAAAAGAATTTATTGAGAAACATTATGAAAACTCATAATACGGCAAGAGGAATCGTACCAACTTGTTGGAATTTGTCTCTTGAAATAAAAAAAATGTTTAAAAAAAAAAAATCGTTGCCCCATCCAACTCGAAGGCTGGTGTGACCAAATTACATGACATTCACGTTCACAGAAAATGAAATAAATATACCAGTTTGGAAATACATGTAGATCATTCAATACACTGGCTTGGATAGAAAGTATCTCGGGGAAAATAAAGCCTACCTGTCGGAAAGCTCTCTGACAAAATTCACAAGTCAGGGGCTTGCTATCGGTGTGTCTGGCAATATGTTCTTTTAGACCAACGTTACTAGCAAAGCGCTTTTGGCAGAAGTCACAGCCAAAGAGCTTTACGCCTGAAATTAATACATATGAGGTACTTACATCAGGTTAAGAAAACAAGTAATTTGGCCCAGGTTAAATCCGGGACTAACCTCTACCCCCTTCCCTTCCAGCTAGACACTATTGGAAAAGAGTTATCTCCAATACATTGAGACCGTGCGATGAATAACGCCAGGCACATTACATATAAGTTGAGTTCTTATTGACACTTCTGTAGTTCTCACTCTACATTGTGTATAGTCGGAAAATCAGATAAAATGGTTACTGCTAGTTTAATGCTGTATTGAAATTATGTTGATAATTGTTCACCTTACTTTTGCATATAGCTATTTGTCATATTTTCTTCCATTGTAATTCCATATGGAACTTTGTAGAAGAATGTCAGGTATGATTGAGAAAATGGATCTAGTATTGAAATATTAACTCGAATAAAGTATTACACAACCAACAAAATGTGCTTTTACCTTGGTGAGCTAGCGTATGTCTGCGCAAACTTTCGTTGCTACGGAAAGCTTTGCCACAACTGTCAATATCACATTTGAAGGGCCTCTCGTCAGAATGGGTCCTCATGTGGGCTTTAAGGTTTCCTATGGTTAGAAAATTAGAGGAATTAAACGGCGTGAAAATATGCAGACATTTGCGAGAAGCCATGTCCTGCAGCCATGTAAATCCAACAGGTCCCAGAATATATTTTTAAAGCTGTTCCAGCCAAAGCCACCCACAGTCCCAAAAAACTATATTTCTACATTCAACCATACTAAAAATGAAGAAAAACTGGTATTTCATGTATTTTGCAGTTCTACATTGGAAGTTAGGAGGTGAAAAGCATCAATAGCGCAAGTTGTTGGTTTTTCTACGTCAACATCTTCATACAGCAAGACATGATTATTTGTCAAGTCCAGTGGCTGCTCACAGGAAATGTATCATGCTATTCTACATGGCGCTATATAGATCTAGGGTGGACTTATCTATCTAGGTGCATACATCTTGATATGCATATTTAGGCAGTGATATCCTAAAATTTGTCAATTTCATCGGGGATTCCCTATGTTTGAGAAGATAAAAGAGAGCCATATTGTGGGATCCTGGTGTACACCGAAATGAATAATTTCTGGTAAATTGGGAATGAATAGACCACACAAATCAGCTGGTAATGCAACTTTGAGGCAAAATACCTCATTGCCTCAGGAACATGTTAGGAGCGACATAAGATATCACGCACCTTTAAGGCTAAACCTTTTGTTGCATTGAAGGCATTTGAAGACTTTAGGCTGTGAATTAGGATCATCTTTAGGCGGGCGGCCGCGTCTAGGGAATCCAGCAGGTGCTAGAGCAAATGACAAAAGAATTGTTTTTTAAAAAAAACTACTCCAATACTCAAAAAAGACTACAATTCTTCCCATGTTTTGATTATTCAAAGACTAATCTGGGATCATATATAATTATCTTATTTCTATATATGTCAAATATATTTAAATCAATCATTTAATTCCACACAAACGAAACTGATCGCAGTAGACAATCAGAATCTTACCTTTTCCCTTTTCTTTTAAATCATCACTGGAGCCAGCTGCCTGAGTGCCCTCAGTTGCAGACCCATCTCCCGTTTTCACTTGGCCAGCTTTATCATATGCGTGATCATTCTGAGTTTTTCTGGGACGACCTGGGAGTGAGTGAGTTAAGTAATTTTCAATGGCAATGATTTTAATTTTACAAAATGGACGAAATCTCATATAGAAATTACTTTTTAAAGAGTAATGAAAAACTTATTTATTTTTCGAAATAAAATGCATTTTCCCACGACCATACTTCATAATGGATTAAGCCCAATGCACGGCAATGCATTAATGCACGCCACGCCCCTATCATGGGAATGCATAAATGCATGCAACGCCCCCCCCCCCCCTACGGGAATGCATTTAAGCATTCCACGCCCTGAATGGGCTCAGTTGTCCACGACAAAACTTACAAAAGAGGAATATAGCATTAGATTTCTTCACTCTCTAATGCATATGATGACTTACCAACAGGTCTAGCACCTGGCCGTGGAGTTCTTCTGGGCTTCTTAACAACAACAGTCTCATCTGGGTAGTAATCTTCATCTTCAGGGTCTTCTTCATTTAGTTCTTCTGGATTCTTAAAATCCCTAAAAAAAAAGGTTTGGTTTAAATGAGAATCAACAAATACCAAAAAAAATACAAAATACAAGCGAGACAAATATTGAATCCTCGAAGTGTAGAAGCCTAGAAGGCTGGATATATTGAATCAAACCTTTTTTTAAAAGATCTACACATTTTAGCAAAAATTAAAAGAAATGTGGATCTTTACAGCAGATTCAACAACCATACGTCCACCAGTCTGCCATTACGGGTGGTACAGATAATTCATAAATCTATTATACCATAGTTATAATACCATAGAACAAATATGCGGACACATACCTGAATTTGACGGGAATGAGTCTGCGCCTTGCGGGGACAAAGCCTGATCTTCTTTCTATTTCATAGTCATTTGCCTGAACTGCAACTGATGTAGAAGTCGCTTTGCTCGCTTTAACAAGAGGAGCTAAATAGGAATAGGAAAATGTATGGTATAACATAATGACTGTGGAGATAGATGGATGGATAGATAGATCTTTTCTTATGATGATACATATGGGTCAGATTGTCAAAAAATGTACAATCAGCAGCTCTACACATTTAGGAAATGCTGCTAAATTGGGCTGGAAAATAGCCAATACTAGCTATATCTGAATAAATTCGATATTGACTTGTTCAGACAATCTGTTTGGTTATGTTGAACTGCAGTTTGAACCTCATTTTTGTCTTAAATGTGGGTTATTTGAGAGGATTGGTGAAGGCCAATTGTACATTTTCTGACGATTTTACCCATATCATTAACCAGTAGGTAGATGAGATTAATCCCAATCTACCGCGATAACTTTAATCTTTTACAATAATGGGGGTTACGGTTAATTTGGGGGCAGAGGCGGTATAGGCCTACCAGCTATAAATGATACAATAGAAAGCAAGGGAAATTTTCCTACCTGTTACATGAAAAACTTCTTGCTCTTCACCAGGAGCATCTTCTCCGTTTTGAGTTTCAACCTCGGTATCAGGGTTCTCCACCAAAACACTTTTAAGTTCTGTGGCAGCTGGTAAACACAATGAACACGTAAAATTATGTGTGGGAAACAAGAGTTCTGGTCCATCCGTATGTATATATATTAAGCTATAGGTCAACAATACATCTTTAAATCAATGATGCAAGACTGAACAGATAGCAGAATGTGAAAGCAATGAATGACAAAGCCATGTCACAACGGTAGATTTAGTGTAGGCCTGTACGTTTCTTATGGAACTGTACCTGGTATCAAGTTCAATTTATTTTGTTTGTAATATAAATTATAATTATTGTTCCTGAATACACACCTTGAAATTTCATTGCAAATATACATATATATACATATACAAACAAACTATTTAACAGGCTCTCTAATGCTTAATAAATAAATGAATGAATACACACCTTGAACGGGGGTATAAGTTGCATTCGACCCTTCTCTCAAACGTATCAGCATCTGAGCACCTTGTGTTGAGCTGTCGATAAGAGCCCCAGAACCCTCCTCAGTGAGTATAGTGATTTCAACTTGTTCGGATGTTTCCGCCATTTTCCCCTAAGGTAACAAGACAAAATAAAGCAAATATGCTACATCAGATACGTAGAAATTTTATAAATGGCGAGTAATAAAACCCCAAATTACGAAATTATTAATGTTTTCGGGTTTGATTTCCAAACCCTCCAAAAAGCCGGAGAAAAGCAGCCAATAAAGGGTTCAAATCTGGAGGCCGGAGATGGGCATTTTAGGACCCCAAAAGGCCGAAGAGTTGGCAGCCCTGCTAATAAAATTAATTAATTGACTAGTAAACGGTGGGGGGGGGGGGGGGGGGGGGATTTCGATCCAAGCTGTGGGCGCTTCGATCCAAGGCCAGGGTACTTGAGTCCGGGCGCTAGACCAAAGGTGACCCCAGCGCTTTTTTGGAAAAAAAGCCAAAGGCTTCCCTGAAAAATTGATGACGTCACCCCGCCCCTAAGGTTGAGCCTTTCTGTATTCTGCTCACCTACCTGCCGCCTCAAAACTTGACTTTTCTTCATATGTCAAACTTTTTTAAGTACGCTCAGAAGCTGGCTAGCAAAGTTTAATTCATAATTGTCCACAGAATTTTTTCTTGATTTGAGCATTATTAAAATGTTCTCGCAAACTGCTCATTCGAAGTGAGGAGAATTCAAAGATACTTGAAATGTACCACTTGTGTGGAATTGTTTGTCTAAATAAAATATGTTTAAAAAAAAAAAAAGATGGCAACTAAAACAAAAAGTAGATGGAACAGCGAGCAGGGAACAGCCGCTGATGCTCTGAGCCATTCAGATGCAATCATGTGACGACTGGCTCAACGCCCTCAACAATGACGTCATAGTGCAGACTGGGGAAGCCTGTCTCCGATCAGAAAAACATCGAAACACTGCTGCTTCTCATAGGCCTATAATGATGGTAGCAACTCTGGGATTATAATTTATTCCATTAAAAAGCTAACGAAATATAGAATCAAATCCTAAAATTTTAAGGTCTTCAGGCGTCTTATGGTGTTCCATAAAGTCGCCTGCAGACCTTGTCAAGCAAAACACCAAGTCCAGACAACCCTTGTTTCTGTGGCTAAGTTTAGCTGGGTCTCCCGCCTCTGCAGTTGTTTGCGACGGAACCATGATTTTAAAAGCTTTCATTATTCCCATCGATATAACAAATACAGAGAGATAATCTTACTAAACTAATTAACCAGCCAAATAGTTACGGTACTGTACGCAAGGAGGGAGAACTTGCGAGGTAGCACCGGCTGACTGAGAGTGGCTTCTGTGACTTTGCATCTCTGATTGGCTGTTGTAGCCGGGAGGCGGGGCTACAGTGGTGCTGTCACAATCTTAGAAAATGTGATCGAACAATGATCAATACTTAAAATAACCCTAAACCTAACCTTAAATTGGCTGTCCTAAGTCAATAAAGGTAGTAGTGGACTGTCTGTACTAAAAACTCACTAATAAAAGTAATTACTTGATTGGTAAAAGCCTGCTAAGCCCCGCCCACTGCGTGTGGCTTCATTCGGCCAGCCGGTGCTACCTCGCAAGTTTTCACCAAAAGCGTACTGCACACCAATTCTTGCGCGGATACTATTCTGGACGCTAGGGTCTGGGCGCTACGCTCCAGGGGGGCCGTTTCATAACTAGTAACAACATATCGCTAATGTTCGCTAATTGTTCACTAATTGAAAATTAGCGATATATCGTTAAGAATTGCGACACATCATTAAAAATATTGCGATATATATCGCTAGTTGTTTTTACTGTCAATACTTTCGTGACGGTAGGCCCTAATTATTTTTGCCATCTTCCCTTCCCCCTGCATAGAATACACCATGTTGGCCATGAGGTATCATGTTGAGGCCACTTGACAAAAATTGTCTCTTTTTTCCCCCGATTTAATGACCAAAAGCAGAGCTGCCAAAAGTGAAGAAATTAATAATGAAAGATTAAGCGGAGCCCAAAAAAATCTCCTCTATTTTGACAAAGATTTATTCATGAAATAGCGATATATCGCTATCGTTACTAGTCATGCAACAGCTTAACGATCGTTCGCTATCGTTAGTGATCGCTACTAGTTATGAAACGGCCCCCGGGGCGCTTGGGTCCCGCCTCCGCTACCAGTACAGTAGGCCCCGGCAGTAGGCCTACCACTAGCTACCCTTGGCTTTGTCAGCAGCATATTCGAAATGTTGCGGGATATTAACTGGCGGATCTCCCATTTTAAGAACCAGCCACCTTATAACCCAAAGTATGATGTCTTAACGTTTTCTACATTTTGTTTATCTAGTGAACATCTTCGTTTTTCATCCAGAGCCAAACCAAAACAAAGTGCACATGGACTCGGGCCTCCTAGATCGATGAGAAAAACATTTCTTCTCTCACAACTTTCCCGACTCGGTTGGGATTTTCCGCTATGATAAGTGTTAAAACCAACAGAAGTCAAAAATCTCAGGACGATATATATTTGATTTTCTAAGAATCAATTACCGTGGTCAGTTCGAACCGTAATACGATATAAATACTTACTTGTCCGTAAATACTGCAGAAATATGAAAATTTCACTCATCTCAAGCGGCAGCCATCTTTAACTAGCACACCGGAAGTGCTGACAGCTCACGTAACGAGGGAGAATTTATTATTTGGTTTCGGTTTTTACCCAAAGCGCGCGCTTTTAGCTGGATGCCAGATGTTTGGTTTGTACACTATGTGAAAGGTGGCAGCTCTGTAGGATCGATCACGCACGAATGCCAAATATGCCCAGCGTGGCAATGTCAAAGTTTGCCAGAATCCAGAAAATTATCATGAATTATGTATCGTCTTTACGCAAAGCGCCTCTCGTTTATCTTAAATTCGTTTTTTTTTTGTATTTTGCATTTATTTATTTTTTAATAAACAGTTATTTGGCGTCAACATAAATCTGTATTAGAGTTAGCCTGTCCTCTGGGCTTTTACAATTCTAATTCGGTGTTACACACACCGTATTCAAGACCTCGTCCCTCTGGGCGCAGTTGTGTGCGTCACCTTTTTTTTTTTTTTTTTTCTGGCTTTTCTAATTTTCTTTACTCTTCTGTTAACATACAGTAATATGTAATTTTTAAGTAGCAAACATAGGCAGTTCATAAAAACATCTTCATTGCTCCCTCCCACAAACCCAAGTATACATTACCCATGTTAAAATCATTTGCACAAATTCCCTGCAATAATCCGCTATTCTGGACCCAACCGAAAATTAATCTCCATATACCATGTGCTTTCAAACACCCCAATATTGTATAATTCAAAAGAGAAGTATATTAATAATCATAGAGTGTACGAATAGATTTATATCATTAGGCAACGCGAGAATACATCCACACGGTGGACAGGCATCTTTTCTATGGGATTGTTAAATGTAATGGCCTTGTAAGTAATAATTTAAAAAAGATCAGACATCATTAGCTAAAACTAGGTGCAATCACACCTTTGCACTTCTGCAGCTGTGTGTAACATTACTTAAGCCAACTAAAAAAAGAGTGGTCCTCTAACTCCACACAATGAATCAACTTCCGACTTTTAAGGACGCTTTCCATCTCGATATGAAATAGCCAATAGATATCCGGTCGCCAATATAGCTATCCGGGCGCCGAAATAAATATCCGGTCTACCATTGCTCAAGCACATAGGTTAGTCATAGATATGTATTTATAAATGTGTGATAAACACGGAGGTATAATTAGATGAAAAGAAAGTTCCAGACATCAAGCATTATGTCACATTGCAGATGTTATTTGAAATAGAGAATAAGAGTTTTATCAATTCAGAACATTATTAATACCTTACTGATTGTTTTCAAACTTTACACGGATCTGGTATTTTTTTAAACACCTTTATTCAAGTTCCTGCCATCTCGGCTTCTACAATGCTAAACATGTATATGGAACAGTCAATCACAAGGAATAAACAAGTTAAATCAACCAAAAGTTTCGCCTCACATTAGGCAGAAGGCTATTTTACATTGATATTCAAAGGCAATGTCGCACATAATTCCTAAGTTCTCTCGGGTGTTTGACTATTATACCCTTAAGGGCTCATATTTGTTGTCATTTCCATAACACCAAACTTTTCAAAAATCCCGTTCCAGTAATACACGAAATGACACATATTTTCAATTTTGGCATTAAAGTATTGTTTGCCTTTGAAGCTTTGAGATTAGGTCGGCCCGTCCAATACAAATGGCTCATTAAAGAATTATGAGGCAATCGAGGCGTGGGTATTGAGAGATGACAGGTGCATTAATCTTGCTTGTCCCGGGGTAAGGTCAAACAAGGGAGGGTTTTATATATAAACCTTCCTGCATCATCATAATTATCCTATGAGCATCAATTCATTTAATTCAAATGTGCCTGATAATTCATCAGCAAATTTTGGGATAGGCTGTATGTCCTTGTTGTTGGGCTGGTTCTGTGGATGGAGAGGAGTGGCGAACTCCTCCCTATATATCTAGTTCACTGGCCTATTGTTTGGTTAGAACCTGCATTAGAAAAACGTAAAAGTAGCCAGAGGGGAGGTGGTTAAGTTGCACCTCTAGTCACACATCGATTGGTCGAATCTAATTTTGAAATTGTATTGAACACGCTTTTTTTTCTTTTTTTCCTTCCATTTACAGGCCAAGTCATTCACATTGTTTAAGAAATGTTTAGGTATTCAAGTAAAAAATGTAATAAGACAAAGGCTACGAAGGGATTTACTGACGCGCGGCATTGTTTTGGTGAAGATTATTTTAATTCAAAGTTATGTAAAACAAAATATATACTAAATCGTTCATTGCATGACTATCTTACATATTCTTAGTGTCCCAAAATCTACTCTTGCTGTGAGTAATAGATAACATGATTTTAGTTGTGTAATATAATATAATTTGATATTTTTAAACGGTCTATAATATACACTTGCGGTAACTATGAGAATGAGAATGAGAATCTCAACTTCATGAGTTAAACTCATATTCATCCGGTTATGATAGGAAATCTGTTTTACGATATAATGATCAACTTTCTGTAACTATTGCTGTAACTATTTGTCTATGACAGTTATCAGCAGTCTTAGAATAGTACTTTATTGCATAATGTCTTGCTGAATAAAATCCTTAAGCAAACATACACATGACATCTTACATACATTTACACTTACCACTGTAATAAGTCGTTATCATGCACTGATCAAGTTTCACCCAGTTATTTACAATAGTTCGCTCATTATACAAAATATTCCCGGTTTGCTCGATTACAATACAATATAGGAATCAATGTCTTCTTTTTATTTTGTCCAAGTATAAAAAAAATACCTCCCCGATATACAACCATAATCAATAGTCTTGATCGGTATAGAAAGATACAGAGGAGACAGGGAATTATACATTTTATAGGTGCAAACATTTCCGCAAATTCTAAATTGCAGCGACCGGCGAGCAAGATATGGGTTGTAAACAAAGCGTGACCGACCACTCCCCCCGCCACTCCCTCTTATTTAAATACCTCCCGTCCCAGTAATATCATGGAAAGCTTACATTTGACATAATTATCCAGAAAACCCCCACGCCAGGAAATTCTTCATCTGATGTCACACAAGGGCGTTAATGCATGGGGATCATGCATGGTTGAACTGAGACACTTTCGGGTTGACCTATTTTTACATTTTCCCGAATGCAATCCGGTAGTGTGTGTGTGTGTGTGTGTGAGAGAGAGAGGGGTAGGGGGGGGGGGGGGGTCGGGGTCGGGGTCGGGGTCGGGGTCGGGGTCGGGGTCGGGGGGGGGGGGGGGTAGACTTGTGCAAGTCTTTCATTCAATAAAAAATGAAATCTTAAATACAATCTATCATATTGGAATTGTCTACCCGAAAGAAATAAAATAGACTATGTGGTATTCCTATATGTGACATAATCATTATTACCCCCTGGAGGAGTGAAGGAGTATAGCTTGTATACCCGGAGTATGATTTTTAGTCAAATCTTTATCTCGCAAAGCAATGACGCGTGCATTCTATTTCTAGATACGGAGATAAATACTATAGAGAACAATGACATATGCAACCTTGTAACATTGCTTTAGAAGTCTAAAAAGCGTAATTATCTATTGTATTCAAATGAAGGCTATTGTCACTTTATTCAATCGTGAATGCCTTCATTGTGAGCCAGGCGCCTATGCATGGTTTCTGGGCAATACTCTATATCAGCATATAATATGCTAATATAGCTATAGAGTGTTTATAGCCTTGTTTTTCATACCTGGCCATGTGTCAGGGATAATTGGAGGGATCTCCTGCAAGTGGCTCCCGGGGATCAATGTTATCCTAACTTAAATTAGATAAATAGAGACCATGCGGTGTACAACCATAAACGGATACTTGTGCGTCGTTGTGTACCCAAACATTGCCCGACTCCAATGGCTCTGTTGTAATTCCGCAAAGGTTAGGTTTGTTTTGAATAAAATTCATCCTAGTCATATACGCGTGCATTCACTACTGTCGTCAATGCACTGGCGTTTGAGTGGGATATCATTGTTAGCTATTGTTACATGGTTTTACACGTGTGACTCATGGAATGAGCCGGGGAATGAGTTGAGAGGGGAATGCTCTGATGTACTCGATGATCCTACATGAACAATTGGATTAACACTTCAATCAGTACTATTATCTTTTATTTATTTTTGGAGTATCGATCATGTAAATGTTATATTATTATGTTTTATATTAGAGGAAGGTAAATGACAACTGTCCACACCTGAGTCCCAGTTCTTAATGATCTTTATTCATGTTGTAAATGGGGGCGTGTCCTATCGGACACACCCGTTAACGCTCCCATGGTTACATAGATAAGGGTAGCGTTATATCAGTCCTGTGGGAGTATACCACCTGCTATAGATATAGTAGGAGGTATACTACCGTAATTATAGAAATAAACTTAGACATAGTATAATACCGTATCAATATGTAACATCACTCCCTCCCCTCTTTCTAAATCAAAGACACTTTGATTTCTGTTTATTAACGGGTTGCTTAGTCGGAGTCCTGTTAATTAATACATACGTCTTGATACTGGGTATTTTCTGTTATAACTATTTTTCATGTTCCTTTATTCGAATTCTTTCTAAGGCCTAGCAGATCCCTATAGCTCGCTACGCCTTTGTATTGTGGGTCGCTTATTCTTCCGCTTCTTTTTGGAAGCATTGAGACCGTTTGTTTCTCCACCAGATGTTATATTATTATGTTTTATATTAGAGGAAGGTAAATGACAACTGTCCACACCTGAGTCCCAGTTCTTAATGATCTTTATTCATGTTGTAAATGGGGGCGTGTCCTATCGGACACACCCGTTAACGCTCCCATGGTTACATAGATAAGGGTAGCGTTATATCAGTCCTGTGGGAGTATACCACCTGCTATAGATATAGTAGGAGGTATACTACCGTAATTATAGAAATAAACTTAGACATAGTATAATACCGTATCAATATGTAACATAAATAATAATAATCTTTGGGAGAAGTGTTGTATTCGTGTTCGATATCAATCATTTTTGTGCCTTCGATATCAACCATTATTGTGTTTAAATGTATCCACTCTCGTATTATTCGCCTACACTATTTTTAACACTTTTTTACAATCTGTTAATTTTTCTTCACATCTTCTGCACGTCTGCACGCAGTACTATTTTGGTAGTAGCCCCCCGCGCGACTTCACGGGCCATTCCTAGCTTTCAGCCCATCGCACTCTTCCCTGCAGTCGCTCACAGGAATCCAGGTGAGGCAGGTGAACCTTTAGTATCCGCCGCAAGCATTATGGTCGCGATGAACGCTTGAGTCGTGACGGAGGGGATTACACTAACGCACACTGTCCACTCAAGCATATTACCTATACCTCTCACCCCACATAACGCCTGCAGTCCTTCACCCTGTTTCCTGCAGGTAGACTTTGTGAGAAGATATCACCATCATTCACTCAAATACACAACTATAGTTCCGGCGGACAGATGCCATGAGGAAGTGGTCACATTATTCCAGGACATACCGGGGCATTCACAAGCCCATGACATAACGCGATCCGTTGCTTCAAACTCTATTATTATCATCAGAATTGTTGGGAAATTAGACAAGGGACGCGCGTTAACATATTTCTCTCTCCACCCACCCGCTGTATGCTGGACAACACAGGTTGGTCGGATAGGTAGCAGACGCTTGGCTGGTGCTCTTGTTTTGGTTGTGCATGTAAGGCCACTAGTAGTGCTTGGCCACTTTGGATGAAACAAGCGTCAGTGGAGGATATAGGACTAAAGAGTGGAGTACTTTCTATTTGGGCGGATGGTTTAGTGTGCCAGAGCTGTCAGATCCACAGGTAGGTCAAAATAATACATCGTACATATAGCTAGGGCTCGATACGTGGCAGGATGAGAATTTGTGAATTTGTTTTTGGCACAATGGACCTTTAGAATTGCTTTGGAATGAATATCACATCCCACACGTATAAAAGTTATGTGGTCATATTTTATTCTCATTATTACGCTAGATTCCAAAGATCACACACTGAGGATCTCTAAATGATAAAGTGTGTGTATATAGGGACAATTTCAGTATTCCAAACCAGACAGTCCACTTCATAAAAAGGGAAAATAAATCGAATGACTATGTAGAACCCTTATGGGTCATATATAGCATGATGGATCATATACTATTGGCTGGGTAGGCTGTCACTGGTGGTATGATAATCCTGAAGCCCCATTCAAGTTTGTGTATACATGTATACTATAGGGTTGGGCATGTCATGCTCTGCTTCAATGCAGACACTAGTAGGTGGTGGATACAGTTAATTGTGTATGTTGTTAAGAGCATTATATATATTTCCCATTGTAAACTTGAAGACCGTAAAGTGACTCTCGCATCTATTTATTGCGGTACATTTATTACTTGGCATCCATATCTAAATCGCTTCAAAATGAAGGTAACCCATCTGCAAAGATCCACGGGGCAACTTCATAATATACAGCTCAAAATATTCTGTTTAAAATATTTTTTTATTCTAAATTGTTTGTTTCTCGCCAATTGTATCACTCGGTCTGACAGTATGTTCATACACGATATTTATAAATGGTGAAATACATGTTAACTGTTATTTGACATATAAATGCATCCACAGGTTTATAGGTCTCTCAGGCTTCTTCTACCTATTATATCAATGGATCCATTTAAAAACAGTATGAACCACTAGAATATGTACAGGCAACATGGCATATAATATTATAACTACTGGTGTGTAATGCAGAATTAGCTAGTGCTCCACTCCTGACACTGATAGCCTATAGGCTATACTATAGTCTATTCGGTGTGGTTGGATGCATTGTATATAAAGCAATTAAACTTCCTTTTTTAATAGAAACAAATAGGCCACCATTTTTGTATCTTGTGTCGGCTATTGAATGCAAATTTACTGGTATTCACTATGTATTTAAAAACAGCCTTCTACAGTAAAAACACAACCTGTCTCATGAGATAGTATAGATGTAAATGTACATTGCCCCGTTCAGAGATACCTATATTGCTATTTAATTATTGTGCCAAGCGCTTGGCGGCAAGACATATATTCATGAAAACATTCCAGTAGAAGGTTAGGATTGATTTTATTATTTCATTTTAAGTCAAGGTGTTTACAATGTTATAACCAACATCGATCGATTACACACACGGGTGTATGATCAAACTTTAACTGTCAGAGCAGGAATATTCGGAGGCCTCTCGGCAAGACTAATCAGAATTCTCTTGGCCCATACATGGCCCTCCCTTTCCTTGAACACCTTTACCTTGAAGGTAGAGAGGTCATGTATGCGGTGTACTGGGAATACATTTACACATCTAGCCAGGACAGTTTCTATGTGGTCACTGGAGGACTTGGGCCGTCAAATTTTATTTCTTTGCACTATGTTTGTGAACAATATTATCCTGAGGCATACATAACAACATCAATGCGCATAATAAATGTTGATATGCCTGTCTCTAGAAGCCGCGTTAGAAGATCTCATATAGTTGTAAGAGATGGCTGTTCATTGATAGGTATTCGTAATGAAAAGTATTAATACACTCAACGTGCGTAGCATCTACTGTGTACGCTTTCCAATCCTTTTGTCTGATTATGAGATATAGATGATGGAGGCCCCGTAATCATTATACATGTACTTTCCTTTAGAAATGATTCGACCATTAATTGTAACAATCAACATCGAATGTCGTGACATATTAAGAAACATGTATACAATTATCAGCCTCGTGATGGATGTATATGGCGCTTACTCATAATACAACATTCTCAACCTACTGAATGCATGATATCCATGACAAATTTCTATGAGTGCTTCTGTAAACTTTTATAACAAGTATGTCATGATCCAAGTACAATTATTAACTATTCGAACTCCTTCAGTACCACGATCTTCGGTGTCACTACATGTATATGGATCGGATGTGTTGCTTAAAATATGGTATCTATGAATACATATGGAATTATTCTCCACATGGATCTCACCAGCCCACAGTAAAGTCAACCAATATATGAGTACGCATGTACCGCGTCAATGTAAGACGGATCATGTTTTGAATGTGTTCCGCTCATTATTGTGTTAAAAGTCTGGACCAGTGAACTGAACGTCCATACTTAGGTACACAGTATCTCCACTATCACCATGATTGTGATAATGGACTGTAATTAATTTTGTTGTATAATGTTGTATCATCACCACAAACCAAAATGATATTCTCACATGACTTACGGTAATCTGAATCCGGATATTAAGTCTAGTTGTATACTATGATTGGCGTCTGATCTTTTCTGTCAGCTAGTCATATTAGTAGGCGTAGTCTTATTCTAAATGGCACTGATTGGGTGTACATAGGCTACTTATCACATGGAACACATCACAATTCTGATTGTCTATGGATGTTACATTCTGAGGCCCAATCAGTTGTTATATTTCATAGTCACCCTTTCGACATGGGTGTTTTGAAATTATTATGCATAGTTATCGTATCCACAGCGTTCAAACAACATTTTGTGTAAGTAGTTTCATGTTAAGGAGTTGATTTTAATAACAATGCATCGGTAGATGTAACCAATTTATAACTGATTTTCCCAATATTCCATGAAATAATATTTATCTTACAATATGAATGAATTAGTGTTGTGAAGTGATAGAAATATCATAGCCTAAACCTTAAGACGATGAATTCAATAACGGTTTGCTTATTTTCCTGTATGTGCAAGTTTCCTGTATGTGCAAACAGGTTTTGTGTGCATACAGTACACAAGACATAACTTCTTTTGGCAATGTGCATCGACTTTCACGACCGGTGTTTAAGAGAAGACTCCGTTTCTAAAAACAAAAAAAGAAAAGACTCCGTTATTCTAAGAACTAAACCCAACGATTTCATGTTTGGAAAATTATTCATTTGCATGATCCAATTTGTAGTGTGTTCGTCGGTTGGATCATAAATTATATATAGGATGTAGCAACCCACACGGACTTTGGGGCTAATTATAATATAAACCTCAACCGGTTCCTGGAGACATCCGTATCCGTCCTGACGCGATGAATTTGCTTCATTCAGCGGAATTCAAGAGTATTTACAAACACGAATTTTAGCATATCACATATATATATTTTCGACTCCAAAATATCAACCCAAATTATGTGCATGTTACACCATTTGATTTGTCTTTAGTTGCTAGAACTCAAACGCAAATGATTAGATATTGCCCATGCCACGTTGTCCTATTTAAAGATATTATAGTATCTTTGATTTGCTCCATTTAAAAACGGCAAACATTGCATTACAAACGTACCCTCATATAGTATGAAGTATTCTGCGGGATCGTATGGGTTCCACCAGCGCAATACCATATGCATGCCGAGGCAGTTAGAATGTTATGATTTTTTTATGTGTCCGGGGTTTACACAGTTCATTACCTGTGGGAGGTAAAAACTCTGAGTCATTCGCGAGCGTTCGGGTTTGTGGAATAAATCAGTGAACTGACCCATTTCTCCTGAGTGATTGTTTTCCCACTGAGAACACCTGAATTCTATTTTCCATAGATGGCTATATAGGAACATTAAACGGAAGATCAGACAGGGTGTGGTCTTTTGCGCTATAGCGTGTACAAGAAGATAGTAAGAGTCTGTCGGAAGGTGATGAAAGCAGCTCTACGATTGACAAAGCAGACGACGTTCTCATTGTCTTGGCCACATTAAAAAGGATCTTAAAAATTTCCCATTGCTGGAAAATTCTTAATCAATACTACTGCCACGGACCACACCTGATTTCTGAACTAAATTCGGAATCACTCCTGCATGTGGGTTAGTTTCATTAGTTTTTCCTCTTGATAAAACTTTTTGGTAATCGGAGTGATATATCCTAAATGGTTAAGCAGTGTATGTATATCTATGCTCTAGTTTATGTTAGCCGATCAATAGATCCATATATTTATACAAATATATATGTATATATCAGATAGTAGTTTCATTTCTAACATCGCATCGATGTAATATATCAACAGACGACAGTTCATGTACTTGAACCAAGCCTGGGAAATTCCATGACTGATATTGAATTGTACTTAAACTTAAGGACATAATGTGAAGGTGACTCAACACAAATAGTAGATGGTGTTCGCGGAAACTGAGCGTCTGTCAGCCGCTGCCTTCAACTTCCTTTATATATTTCAAACATAAATTATGTAATCGGTGGATATTTCCTTGTTCACTGATCCTGTTTTTATTTTGAAACGAATCAAAGGAAATGACGATGACCTGTCTATTCGTCGAGAATCGTAGCTAACCGTATCGTGTCCGCCTTAAATACATTTTTCAAACGAATTTGAAGCCTCGACAAGAAACACGTTCCAATATCACATTAGACATACCTGTCAGGCTAATAGTCAAATAATGTATGATATGATATATACGCTTTTTATTTCCCTATTTTACTGTTGCCCTATATCAAGGGGACAATGCACCCCACTAGCGATAACAGCGGTCTATTGTGAGCTGAATATATATGCAAAGAGATCCTATATACATTGAGTGAATGGAGACTCATTTCATGAAATACCCTATGGGATTCGGCATTGTACATTAATAGTGTGATGCTGGCTTATCTTTTACATTAACGTGTATACCTCCCCGCCTATACAAATGATCGAATGCTTACTTCAAGAGATATTATATTGAACTATCTTAGCTAAGTGAAACTCCCTCTGATATCTATTGGATTTTTGTGGTGTGTGTTTTCCTTGTTCTGGTTCAAATCCTCTACAAGGAACTACATAGCACTTCTCGACGCGACTTTGTATGGTTCTTTTCATGCACCTTCTTCTGATCTTCATAAAGTATACAAGGAAAGGATTTGCATCATTGAGTCATCGCTCTTCTGCCTTGGAATATGTTTGAGGAAGTTTCTGTCCTTTGAAATAGAGAACCGAATCGATCTCTCACTTCATGGTCAAATGATATTGCACCCGTGGCAGTACAGTTATTTTTGCATTCATCAAAGGCCATACCAAGCAGTGAAGAAAGAAGAGTATGTAAGGGGACATTATTTTACATGAGGGGTTGTTAACCATTCACAAAGGGGATGGGTGAACTTTGACAAAGTACAAAATACTATTCATTGTGGTAATCTCATTATTAGCCGCTGAGTTGACAGTTTTGTGGATCTACTTTTGTACTAAAAATGTTTCGACGCGGCGTCATCAATACTGAGAAATAATTATCGAATACAATAACATACGCTAGCATATAATGTTTTATTATACACGCATTGCTCTGAAAACAACGTATCTAGAGTGAGTTACGCTTGGTGCGTATTTCACTTGTGAGTTATGTGGGGTTGTCATGGAAACCGATCTGTTTTTTACTAAGATAACCGATGAAATTCAAATTTATGACTCGATTTTTTTTTATATTTTCATGATTGAAAGCATATAATAAATCTGTTAACTAACTCGTTGGTTTCAGTCGCTACGCAACTCATGCAATAGCTCCTTCAACCAAATCGTTGGTGAACCTGTATATGAACGTTACCGTGACGTCGGAATATTTGTATATATAGAGTTATATCCCGGATAATTACCATTGTTGTTATTAGAACACTATATCATTATCAGAGCGCGGGAGAGTCCGCTTTCCCAATTGTTGGCTGTCAACAAATGAGAAAAAATTATCAACAATCATATTCTAGGACTCCAGAACAGAAATTTATTTCGATTCTATATCAACATTTTGCAGAGTAGACTTATTACTTTTGCTCGAGAACAAGTTGCTCATATTGAAACACCTGGAGAATACTCCTCTGAATAAGGAGTTTGATGCATGTTATCTCTAAATCATTGTAGTTTACTATTCACATCATTCTGTCCACATAATATTATTGTTCCTGTCCTATACATATATAGGCTCCGTGGCAACTCACCTTGTAGATTAATCGGCCGATATTATAGAAATGTGATTTCCCGGATCTCATCTCTTCAAATATGATTGTATCTCAAAATCCATTATTTTAGGCTTATGACTCATTTTTCTGTAACACATCACATATTGAGGAACCCCAGCGATCTCTATATAGTTTTTAGTAACATATCTATCAACGACCATTTTTCGATATTTCAACTTTTATATATTGTCGCATTCTTTTTAGCCCTGCACACACACAGCCATTTCAAGTCCTGGTTTATGTTTTTGAAATAGCATCAACCAGGATTGGAAATGAAATCCTAGGATTCATCGGAAGACCAAAATCGGGGGGCAATCGGGGGCCAAAGCGGCTGTGTGTGTGCAGGCCTTTTGGTATCGCATATGTTCGACATTGATATCATAATAGGAGCTTACATGGGGGGTTGGTTTAGAAATAGCCTGCTTTTAAAATTATAGTTCATATTCGTTTGTTTGTTCTTATATTAAACTATTCCATTAGTTCCGAGGTCAAGGCTATATAGAGTATCCATTCCATTTATAACACCTTGCTGGCATTAAGTAACGTCACCTTGAAAATGCACCATATACATATTATATATCATACCATAGTCTGTAGTGGGCGAACAGGTGCCAAGTACCTTATATACGCTGCGATTTATCAATGATTCTTCGTTCTTTGATTTATTAAGACCTTCATTCCGGAAAGGAAGTAAAAGCATCACATACAGGTTTTGTGCGAGAACACGGGTCGATATATTGATTTGAGCCTGTGGGTTAGCGTTTATATATTAAAGCGAGTAAATGGCGCTTACAGACCTTGGCCCGGAGGAACATCGCCATCGACTATAGTGTAGCACATTCATGACTTACGGGTACCTGTGTAGAAAAGACGATAGCTAAAGGTTGAAGCTCTTGTCGAACTGTGCGCACTTTGATGCGTTACTTGTACTCAATACTGCCCAAGCAGTACTTTTCGTGACCTTATCCATCATCGAGTAGAGTAGACATCCTCTAATAGACCAACGAGATTAAAGTCAAGACTTGACTTTAATCTCCGAGCCGTTCGAACTGCATTTCAAAGTTATTGAATAAATAAGGTTTAAAAAACATACATTTGATTTCATGATAGCGCTGTACATTAGGCTATTACATTAAGAGTCTCAACAACAGTCATTACAATATTAAAAGCTTGTTCAACAAGCCCTCGTAATATGTCCCCTCTATCAATATGGAGTGTTAAATAACAAGAGAGTGCATTGAATACCAACACTAACAAGTGTCGAATGCTTTCGAGAAAGTGCGAGGCATTGTACAGCTTGAATATCCCCCAGAATTATTGCTATTGGGCTGATGAATAGCGTGACTGATATAACTACTGTGCAATGGTTAAAGAAGGATGGATTAGGAGCGTGTAAAACCTATTGCTGGGTGATGTATACAATTCCCATAGGAAATTCCCTGCGTTTTATAGGGAATGGCGGATAACATTAAAATTACATGCTGTAAGAAAGTAGAATGCAAAACAACTTTGTTTTTCAAACTTCTAATCGCGAACCGTATAACACTTCACCCCCTCAAATTTAGATACAATCACATTAATCAAGAGGGTTAGTATTACATTAGTAACGAGCGCAGCCACAGCTTTCGCCTCCTCCCTCCAGGTACTAGAGGAAGACCACCATTAAGGTGATCTAGTCCTGGTGAAAAAAAATAAAATAAATTAATACATGATTGGTCCATATACATGCATTGGTTCGGGTTGTTGCAATTAAGAGCACTTGAGCAAGGTTTTCCATCTTTCGTTTGGGAAAAACACACAGTTATGACATTCTCGTTTCTGAAACCTAGAAAAGTAACTCTGATGTATAGTAGTATAAAACTGAACATATTTTGATATATATATGATGTTCGTGAGAGACACCCCGTAGGTACTAGGGCTAGTGTCCGTTGATCGGTTCGCCCCTATATTATAGCCGCGCTCATGCACAACTGCGGAGTCCTTTGGAATCGGGTATGTGTGAGATTAACATTGATTCCTGCAACACATCAAAGACAACTCTCGGCCTTGTGGCGTCCGTACCAATGCCCTCCAATTCCATCCTTTGATTCCGTGGTCCTGGCTTCGGGAACCAGTTCCCATGGCAACGATCATACTTCTTAAGCGCCAATAGTTTTCGTCTTTGGCCGGTCACGAGTCTAATTAGCGCTAGTTCATCCTGTCATCCCATGCACATAAACTTTACGAACGTAAGTATGAGATATCTGTAGAAAACGATACCTTCCTATATATTCTTTCCCAAGCATGTCAGAAACATCAGTTTTTACATGGTTCAAGTCATGGTCGCCCTGAATAGAACGGCAATACGATGCGTTGGTGTCTTAATTGAGCGTAGCTTTATAGGTATGACGCGGAGACTAGGTATACGGTATAATATTCAACATGGCAGTCTAGGCGCCTCTCAGATCACCTAATGGGATTCTAATGGCATTTTGCGGTTTGGGGCGAGAGGTTTTCCCTCAGTTTGGAGGGACTCTATCAAATTTGAGCCTAGAAGAATAGCCATGCATGATCGGTCCATACTGATGTCAGTGTAGCTAATTATGGGGGTAATCATTGCTATTTAACTATTTGGTATTGTATGAGTGATATATGATAGACCTTTCTGGGATTTGTGATATAGTTATGTAGACTGTGTTTCTATGGGCCCCAGACAACTGTATTGTCCGGATTTGCACCGCTGAAATTTGAGTTCATTACCCGTATAATTATGTCAAAATTCATCATTCATGAATAAAACGGTTTCTTGGAATCGTCAAGTAATAAATAATATTGTTAAATCATAATATGAGTATAGTAAATTGTATATTCATAATATGCATTGTTCAGCTTATTTATTTGGAAACCCATGCATATATATATAGATACAAGTCATCACTCAAAACATGATCAGTCCAGACCGATTCTCAGAAATGGTGTAAACAAATATCTAAAAAAATGAAGTGCATAATCCAGACCAAAGGATGACATTTTAGTCACAATTATTGCTATCTATTTTAATCATCAAGTTGGCTGTCCTGGAAATTCCTGAGGTCGGTTAATATAACGCTTCTGAAACAAACCCAATGAAGTTGCAGTCTATCCACCAAACACTAATGATAATGGGCTTTCTGCCCACGCGGTATATTTATAGAAACTCCTCTGATTGCTCCGGCGTTGTCAACGTTAACAAACCGGGAAATTCTACAGAATAGGAGTCGTGAAAAAAACTTTACGAAATATCTTCCCTGCCTTATTTCTTACGTCTCTCACTTCACTTAAATTAAAGAGCTGACTATCACTATTTTCATTCCGCCTGAACTGAACACCAGAGTGGTATGTGTATAATATACAGCTTACATGGGGATTATGATTATGTTACTGGCATAGCAGTTATACAAGTCTGGGATCACAGCCTCTCAGATCAGATAAGAATAGTATGTCAGTGATTGGACGCCTACTGTGCTAATAACTTTCCTGGCCCTGGAGTAGGTGTCTTTATGAGATTATAGTGACATTATGTGGTTTGGAGCGAGAGGCTTTCGCTCAGTTTGGAGGGACTCTCAACAATTGGAGTCTAGTCTGTATACTTTAGATGGCATGAAGGGCCGAATGTATGGTACGGGATAATAGTATAATGTGGATACTTTAGATGTGGTGAAGGACTTGGAGTCTATCGATCCGCCAATTCAGATATAGTATGCCAGTATACATGTTTGGTTGCCTATTTGTTGCCTTTCCTCTACAACACCTGCATGTTCTACATGTGGCCAATTACTTGGTATATTCACATGCCTACCTCTTATCGTGTATACCTAAGACGTCATTGATATGCCTGGATTGAAAATCACCTACCTAGTCTTCTAGATCTTTGTATTCAAAATATCTTCGGCCTAAAATCTTATTATATTAGTTCAAAATTAACGTGCTAATTGGATGGATATTGCTTCATTTCCTAAGACGTAATAACATTGCGATTTTGAAGGGCACAGACAGATGGCGTAAATACGTCATAGGTATGCATGTTTTATAAATGCGTGGGATTACCTAGTCGTGACTTAGTTCATCCAACGAGTTTAAAACACAAGCTCGGGAATAGCATCGGAGGTAGTTCAATCTCTGGTGTTTTAAACTCGTTGGTTCATCGAAAAAGAATCTCATTTTAGGCTTTTTACAGAATAAACATCCCAACCAGGAAGGATAGTATCGTGGATAATTTACATCTATATGTAGATTCTGTTTTTACACAATACCTCCATCTCTCTCTCCCCACCCCCTCTCCCCTCTCTCTTCCTCCCCCATCTCTCTATTCCTCTCTCTCCCCCCTCTCTCTCTTCCTCTCTCCTTCCCTCCCTCCTCTCTCTCTGATATATATTATTATATGGATGGTGGCCGGTTTCTATAATATTGTTATACTATCAGGCAGTGCATCACCAGGTATAAATGGATGCACAATTATATCATTTTAGCAATGGAAAATAAGGTATAATAAGTGCATTGCATTGCATCCCACCCGATATAAATCTCAATTTATAATGGACAATTGTCGGTCATATGCAAGTCTCTCCTACCCAAATCATTCCTCAGTCTAGGCTCTCAGATCAGATACGAATGGTAAATGATGGGACGTCTACCGCACTAATGAATTTCTGGCCCTGGAGTAGGCGTCCTAATGATGTTCTAATGGCATTTTACGGTTTGGAGCCTAAGTTTGAAGAGTCTCTCTCTCAAGCTGAGCCTAGTCTGAAATATTGTTTGAACAACTCAATGCCCTATTTAGGAGTTGAGTGTTTCCTGTCAGTTCTGTGCATTAAAACCAGTGCAAGCTTACCAGCTTACACGATCACTTCCCTGCCTTATTCCCTATCCATTACATGTCATATTACATGTTATACATGCCACTCTTCTTTGAACACATCAAACCAGTCCCTTAATGAATACACGGGGAGAAATTATAATTAGTAATGGAAGATTGCATTCCTATGCGTAATATTTATGACTAAACTCTTCCTTCTTGATCATTGACCTCAGGTAGATTTAATAAAACCTGCACGAAACACAGTATGATACTTTGCTTCACTCTGTTGATTGAGGTTAAGGTGTGATTGGGATTTTTCGGTCCATGGAAAGTTTTTTCGAGGCATTATTTTCATCATTTGGGAAATTCCAAGCTAGTGGAAGATATGTGTACAGGGATCTGGGCCCACGTGAAAACCTGCGGGCAAGAATCATTAACCGGAGCTCGGGTGATAATTCCTCAGCGATTGCATAGTAGAACATTTCATGGCAAGCTAGCTGTAACTCTTACGCTGCCTCTTTGAACCTGCGACATTCAAGACCACCCCCGTTAGACACGTCCACCTGAGCCTCTTCTGTATATTTAGCTTCTCATCGAGATGCTCCTAATGACTCACAGACAGTCAGTTAGGCCATCAGTTAGCCATCATGCTTCAATTATTCGCATCTTAGCCCCTTCCGACGATGACTGAAAACGGAACCTATAGATAGGCTACGGTCATGGCATGCGCACATCATATGCATGTATATTACAGAATATTATATTCTTACTAATGAATTGCTATGCACATATCCATCGATTATAACTATTTTTACCTTCTGATTAACTATGATGGCCTTACATAATTATTTTAAAGAAATGAAATGCTATGTAGAGTGTGGATTTACCCGGAGATTTTTCAATAGGAACGATTACCCAGAACATACCTTCAGAGATATGGGGATAATCCAGGGAGTGATGGATTTCCCCGATGTGAAATATCCCACTTGTTGAGTTTATCATTTGCACTGGCTTCAATTCACAGCTGGTCATCGACCGTGTACGTGATTTCAGGGCTCACATGAAGGCCTTATGATTTGGGCTAAGGGAATTAATGTAAAATCAATAATAAATAGCACAAACTCCATCAGGTCCCCGTTTCACTTAACTGCTTTCTATTCATGGCATATGACAATCTGCCATCCTGCGTGGCATATGTGCCTTCACAAAAGCAACCAACTGTCATTGCTTCTGCCAACTGGGACTCCATTCATAGAATACCATGCGTACACTATCATAACACTGGATGGATTGTTATTATCAAGCCTTTAGCCTCGTGCCCTGTGTTCTTCAGTTCCATTATTGTCTTCTCGTCTTACCTTTTATGAAGTTCAAGGCTCTTCTAGTGCAGGGTCTTATTCCTAAAGTAGCCTTTAGGTAATAGGCTATATTTAGAGATGAGTTCTTTTGGGAACTCTGAAAAGAATGGTCCAATATGAAGCGCTTGTTAATTTACATGTAAGTGACGAGGAAATTCATAAACAGAATTTTTAATTTTTACGTATCCGATAGATAATGTAGTGAGCATTGTATATGGCCGACCATTTGCTGCACATGTGATCATGGGCTATCGATTATTGATATAGATACAGAGCGTATTCATAGCCACAGAGATTGATGGGAGTGTTAATGGATTTAATATAAACGCCGAAAGCTTGGTCAGGTCATTTCAAATATCCTTGCAACTTTTAACCATACGCTTTGCCAAACGATTATTGAATAGCATGTACATATAGTAGATATAATTAATTGCTTGTACTTTTAATTTAAACAGAATTGGAATAACACATTGAAACGTAACAACCCTTAATAGTTCGTTGTCATGACTTACATTGTAACCGGTGCATTTAAATATAATAATACTTTTTGTTCTTGTAAACACCAATGTATAAGCATTATTAAGGCATCTTATAGGCCTCAATCCATCCTTGTGGCATGTTACTTATGGATGCTGGATGGTACAGAAAGCCCTATATACATGGCACCCTGTTGGCGTATCATGTTAAGTAATACTAGCTGGGTAAACGATAGACAATTATAGCTAGGGACCTCCCCAGGCCTCTACCACAAGAGGATTCCCCCCTGCATAGATCCAAGACCTTTGTATAAGTCAAGGAATCATTGATTAACTAAACTTCTGTAGTTCTGGGTTTTCTTGATGTAATATGTTATACCTACGTCAATGAATCATATTGTATTCATACTCAATATAAATGCTGATCAGTGATGTTATGGAAAACATATTATTATAATTATCAAATAAAGGAATGGGGCTCAACAACTTGAACTGATATCTTTGTGGATTTTCTTTGTGATGTAATATTTATTTGTCGTTTCGGTGTTTCCGTCATACCTTCACCAGGGATTTGTAAATTAAGGCCCCGGGATGGGGGTGGGGACAGGGGCAGGCGGTGTTGATATCAATGATAATAGAATAATAGGCGTCCATATTGGGTCTGGCCCGAGTTAACTGTACGCTGTTAGTTATCATAATTACTCCGGCTGCGATATTCGGCCTTATTTTACAACCCCTTTATGTTTCAAACTATATGGTTTATCAATAATGTTGTGGACGATAAGGAGCACTTCTCATTCATCAATAATTCAATAGCATGTTGGGATACATCGATTCGGCAAATCGCCAAACATCCCTGCTCATTCATTTGAAGAATAAACTATATTCAATCAATCAAGCGCTTGGTGCTTCTATAATTTGCCTTGTTTTGAATGGCGGCACTTATGTCAATCAGGCGGTAAGTCTCCTTCATCCCCCGTTGATTGATTTGTCATATTCTTAGAAAATACAAATACTTTAAAGGTGAAGGCCACATACATTATTTGCCTCTTATGTGCACCCTTTCATTCTACCAATTAAGGGGCTAAATTGACCACAGTAAAAAGACCACTTCACCAATACCTACTGCCAAAGGATAAAAAGAGTCAATTGATCCATGATATGGCGTAAGATCATTTTAATGAACCTATTGTGTTGGTTCATACATACTCTATATCAATTTTATTATAGTATAGTCTAGTACAATGTATAGGCTATCATACGTGTATGTATACATTCCAGTCCTATTCAGGCATAGACGTTTGGTTTACATAAAACGTTCAGTAGGCCTATACCACATTTAAGCTAATATAAAACACTGAGTGACCAAAAGTAGCTTTATTTTGTTACGCTTGGTGACCATTGAGAAAAGAGCGTCTGTGGGAAAGTTTTACGGCTTATAAACTTGTTATTGCTTTTGAGTTTTATACATCATGCAAATGTTAGTGCATACATATATAAACCAGAATGAACCAGAACCGCAAAATTAGCTATTTCGCGAGAAGCTAAAAAGATAGTTATTAGAGCATGATGGCACGTCCCACAGTGACACATTGTAGTCTCCCTTTAGATTGGGGACCAATTGACAATGTGAGGACATTTCTTTAACAGTATTTTTATTCAGGATAATCAAAAACAGATACACTCTACCTTCTTTCCTTTGCACACCGGAACTACTCTTCATGAGACAGACAGCGCCCCCAACACCATGATCTCCGTATTTGATATTTTCTGCATGTAGCACTTGTAGATAGTAATAGAAGATTACCTATCTATCTGTGAAAAAGGGATTTATGATCGGAGGGGTGTAAGCAAAGAGGAAAGAGAATGTCAATTGCATACAACAGTGTTTGAGAATTAAGGGAATGATTATTGCCAAGGGTATTCGGGGTGGCTGGGCGGTCTAAAGCGCTGGCTTTGGACCCAGAGATATGAGCATGTTGTGGATTTGACACCTGGGATGGCCTCGATTTAAGATATTAACATGGAAGTTCTTTCCTCCTCTTACCAATGTCGATGCTGAGAAAATTAATGCCGCTGGCTAACGCATGAATCCCGGCTCCTATTATATGGACCAATTCATGAATTGGCTCTACAATGCCATGCAATCCTTAATCCAATTGACTCAGCACATGTGCATATGCCCTATCCATTGGCTTTGATAGCATTTGGTTAATTAAATAGACACTGGGATTTACCTTCTATGTAGTATTGACATCCAGTATTGACTGGGATAGGAATTATCGAATACAAATATTGTTGTTGTTGTTGTTGTTGTTGTTATAATGTTTTCGTTTCCATCTATTTTCGTTTGTATCCTATTAAATAATTACTATGAGAATTCTTAGAAATTGCTGGCTAAAATACCATAATAATGAGAATATTCGAGTAAACTTATACAGGGGGATGGCGGTGTTATATCATAAGGCGTAATTATTGTAATTTCATCAAATTACATAATATGCAGTTATATTGAAATATATAACCCGTGAAGGAATGTGTATGTAAGACAGAACCGATGATATTTAAAGCTCAAGCTGAGAATAAATTGTTGAAATGTAACGCTTGAGGTAATACAATAAATCAAATCAAATCTAGTGCGTATATCAAGAGCGTACTTCCAACCCACCGACATGTTGGCCATCAACTGTGTTTAGGCCGAATATTTAATAATCAATGAGAGGATTTCTTGGCTACCACTTCAATTGGCCCAATTGATTATCGGTCAAAATCTTGAATATGTAGGTCAGACCCCTAGATGTGGCGTCCTCAACAACCGACGCCTGGCGGAATGTACTTTTCTCCTATACTACTGACTCTCCCTACTATGACTATGCCCTAAAAGATAGGATAGCACGGATATTCATTTATTCGGTCTTTATAATGCCATTATATATGATCCACTACATGTGTATCCACGTACAATGCATATTAATGAGTACAAAACAAGCATGCTGACAAAGAAATATAGTGTACATAAACTATTATAGACACCTCGCCCATTGATAACATTAATTTCATCGCATATTCCCAAAATTTAAACAAGTTTCATTCTAACAGAGTTTAAGTCGAAGATAGTCTTAATTATTAAGTTTATGATCATTGGTCTATTTCATTGATCCAGATACCGGTATAGGGCTGTAATAATATGAATTTCACGACTGTTTCTTTCCTTTTCAGAGTAAGTCCGGACCGATGATTACCGAACACAGGTGACAACAACATACATTTTCACGACGTTTCAACGCCGTGAAAACTGACTCCAATTATGGCTCCAGAAAATGGAGGAGTCAATGGTGCTTCCGCCAAAGACAATCCCGCCTTCTCATTTGATGAGGGAGCAACTCGTCAAAACTCATTGAACGAAAGGGTCAATGGCGAGATCAACGCTAATAAAGTCATGACCCCAACCGGTGCGACGTTATCGGAGAATGGGTACCACTTGTCATACGGAAGCGATGTAAATGGAGATGGCGGAGGAGACAGAAAAGGGAGTCAAAAGAAAATTAAATATGAAGACATTGAAGATGAAGTGAGGTGTGGTTATTGTGGCTGGAAACCTGACTGGCTACAGGTGTTCAACAATCCTAAGGTGTTTCTTGCTCTTCTCTGCTGGTTTTCATTTGTGCAAGGTAGGCCTTATTAATTGTTAACTCTCAAACTTCTTCTGCGAAACAGTATCCGCAATTTTCATAACATCCAATTATGATTCATATGCAACTTGAGAGCCAATCTTTAAAAATGTAAAGGCGTTTTTGCCATAAACATGTACAGGTGGAAGAGCAAGCTGAACAATGGCTGTTGGCATGACCCATTTTAGGTATCATTATGAACTTGTCAATTGCACCCCCAATATAAACCCTGACATTCCCCTGGGTGGGGAATGTCCTTGATACTGCGGTAAACTAAGGGAAATCCCCGCCAGGGTGGGGGCATTTTTTCTCTGACATCCCCTACCATTCCCCCTTACGATGGGTGGGATGCAATTGACAAATGCATTACAAAACGTCACATACAACGCAACATGATTTCTACCAGTCTTTCCCTTTGGAATTTATTATTCCGCGATATTTGTTGCATCGCGAAACACTGTATGTACACCATATAATATGCTTCTTTTAGGCAAAAATGCAATTAGCTTTTATTCACTTTTTCAGGTTTTGTTGTAAATGGCGTCAATAATATCAACACCGCTTCTTTGGAGAGGCGGTTCAAACTTCCAAGTTCAAAAGTAGGATTAATATCCAGTGCCTATGATATCTCAGCGGGGATATTTGTTCTCCCAGTCACATATTTTGGAACATATGCTCACCAACCTCGCATCATCTGTATAGCATCATTAATCATGGCCATGGGTTCTATTGTCATGGCCCTTCCACACTTTACAACAGGTTTATACGAATATAGAAACGGCAGAGATGATGTCTGCAATATTGCCAGTAAGTACATTTATTTTCTTTTTCTTAAGCGTTCTTGTTCAGTACTTATTCTTCCTTCTCTCATATCACTTCTTCGTTATTCTTGCCAAACGGTTGCTCCAAATGTTATATTTTGTAATTTAACTCAATGTTTGTCTTCGCATGAATCAATGTCCTATACAAACGGTTAGCAAAACTAAACATTGGAAAGGAGAAGGAGAACAATCTTTAGGAATCTGTAAAATAAAATAGTAAAATTTGGAAGATGCCAATATTATCATATATCTGTAGCAACGTTAACTATATCCTTGCGTTGGCGTTCCCTACAAAAATGCATATAAACGAAATTCATTTCTGGTTCATTCTCTAAGGTAGGAATATAATTTATTTACAGTTTACCAAATTAGAATACACAGATTGTTTTGAATATACGAAGTGATTTGAAGGTTATTAATTAACTATCTAATTGAACCCCCGCACACAAACCTACATATGTCAATATAGTTATTGTTACAAGTGCGTGTGGCAATACAAAGGACGCAATAAGGTACGGTATAACATTATGAGTAACCGCGTCGTGGACATCGTTTAATGATGATATGGGATTTTATATATCAAGTAAGATATATTGCGTGTCTATGAGTCCACACTAGGCCGGCATTTAATGCAAAATAAACATGTAGTGATGAACATAACTCATTATGACTACTTGACAGGGACACACTGTAAGTACTATTACATATCCCATACTGATGCAATCCCTGATTGCCGATTGTGGTATTAATACGTAATTGTACCTTACCTGAGCTTATATAACCTTTAAACTGCACCTCTTGGGCGATCTAAAACCTCAGGGAATGGTACTTACCTTTGCCACGAATACGGTACTTACAGCCTGATCTTAAGCTGATTGAATAATGCGCTATTTTATATTCTGTTGATGATGATGGGTGAGATTACAGCTAACCAGCTAAGAGTTGTTCGTGGTTATTTGTTAAATTCCCATATAAAGAACGATTAGTGGAACTTATTTTTGTGTTTTATATTCTGTTCAACGCTTGACGCCTGTTATGGGAAACCCATCTTGTCAAACTACCAGTGAACATTAATTACTATTAATTACTTATATCTGAATCAATGCAACTATTACCTGTACACTAAAGGCTCCAGATTGAATAACTGATATCATAAGTTTCAGAAGCACATACACCTTTTGTATTACCAAAGTATCTTTGGTATATACATAACACTATAATATGTCATTTCATAGCAATACAATATAGAATTAATTAATCAATCAATCAATGTTACCATAGCCTTATTTTTCGATATTATTGATTTATAATCGATAATTTTAATTATGGCCACAATCGCCTTTAAAGCTACTGCATGTATAGCCAAGATGATCAGTTAGGAGTTTGGTAAACATGAAGGTATTGTACAAGGCTTAACCTTTATATGTGAGGCCTCTTGTTTCCCACGCAGAACAATATCAGAGGGTCGGGTGCAAGGGGTTACGTCACTTTAGCACTATATTGCTATACGAGAAAGAAATGCTGTGTCAAGTATCTGCCCCCCACCCCACCCCGCGCAATAACCCTGTAGGTATTGCGCAGTTCTGACCGATATATTTTCCTTGTAAATGTAAATTCTATAACCACAACTGCCAGAGCCATATAACGTTGCAATGCCTTTATATCATATATACGGTATGCTAATATATTGCCTATACTCATAAATGTCTATTACAATTTTCATCCCCATCACTGGCGTGACTCATCGATTCTGCCAGCAAGGAATGCAATAGGCTTGTATAAGTCATTGTTTTCTTTTCATTGTTAAAAGATATCTTTGGTGGAATACAGGTCACAACAGCCTGATGTGCACATTGAGATAGGCTGCACAAGGACTTGCTGCAAGTCTAGGGACTCAAGGTTTGTGCAAGACTCATTGCAATTACGGAATTCCAACGGAAGTAATTGCCCAAGAATACCCGAGTTGCCAAGACAGATGTATAAAACGGGTCCTTAGAATTATATTTTACTGCTTGTCCCTTTAATACCTATTACAATGTTCTCCGCTTTCGGTGTGTCTGAAGATTGAAATGGCAATACACATATTCTATCACCTGCCTAGTACGGATGCATTAACATCGCCTTCGAAAATATTCATTGTTAATAATGAATACTGTTAGTAGTCACAATTTGTCCCCGGACAAGGGTTTTATATGTGGCGAGTCGTTTAATTCAGGCAATTGTCAGAGAATTCTAACAGATATATGTAAGCCAAAACATCGCTATTGTTAAGATGATGCTAGTCATGCCTCGTAAAATTATCAACTACATCCTGAGCACACATTGGAAGACCTGGTTAATGCAGTCAGACATGTTCAACACTTGATACCAATCGTTTCAATAACAATAACACAATTAAATACTAATAACATCCCCGATACTAGTCAAACGTTAATATGATATAATTCTAAAGTTTTATATACGGTCTGAATAGGATTCGTATTGCTTCCCATAAATTCCTCATTGATATTCGGTTCATACACTGTATCCCAGCATCTACAGATCGCTGTGTAGGCACATATGACACAATAGAGATGTAAGAGTCATAGTTTACATGTGATGGTCACACAAACGTTCCCACTCCCATTACCTGGCTCTGGTATACCAAAACGGGCCTTCATATCCCACTGCCATTATCACACCTGTCAGAAGGTTGCCATGGCAACCACTGCCATCCCCCCAAATAATCCTGAAATAGCACCAAAGTTTCTCCTTTGACAATCTGTAATTAGGATTGTATTGGGTGAATATAGAATGACGTAAGTTTGGAAACTGGGTACGAACTAATGCGACACGTAATCCTTTACACGGACATTTCGTATATATCCTTCTGTCGAATTGGATGATTGGCACAAGCAACTCGTTGGCACAAGCGACAACTCTACAGGGTATTAATTTCCATCAACTTATGCAATTCAAATAACCATAGTCAGAATCAAAATAGAATGGTACAGTTTACACAATTGACACGTCGTAGGGTGGCTTCCTCAGTTCTTTCCACAGAGCCATATCTGATTTGGACCAAATACAGGTTAATTATTCCTAAATTCACCATGGGAGATTTCCACTTAGCTTATGGTGGTTCAGATATAGTCCGTACACATATTCTGAAATATTTACGACCGGAACTATAAGTTGTATGCACACCTGTATATAATATACTAAATAACGCGTGATAACCATCATGGGCGCGGGACGGGACGAAACACTTTATATGGGTTTGGAGTAAGGTGGCATAATGATTTCAGTATTTATTTGCCGTTTGAAACGTAGAGGAGGACATGTAGGTACATAGGCCACCAAACCTCTTGAGTGGATTGAGATGTAGCTGCCCAAAATAAGTACAATAAGCCAAGTACAATGAAAAAGTTGGATTTTGATCAATGGTGATTTTTGTTATGTATAAATCTGTTTACTCGGTATCATTGTTATCATTTTTAAAACTTGTGTTTACCAACGTTTGGTCATACTAATCTCTTTAAATCGATTAGTATTCTTTCCCTCCATTGTAAAATGCTTTTTGAATGATTTCCTTTAAATTTCATACACATGTGGACTCTTTCATACGACTTACTGTTTGGAAATAGTTTTATTTTCATAAAAGCAGAAATAGAATAGAAATGTATTTATTTCCACGTATTGATATATCCCCTACTTCTTTATTACAGTAAATTCCAGTGCTTGTATTCCCGAGAACAGTGGTCTACCCAACTACCTTTATGTATTCATGCTTGGTCAATTCCTGCATGGCTTTGGAGGCACCGTGCTCTACTCCTTAGGAATTGTCTTCATTGATGCCAACGTGAAGACAAAGGACTCCCCAATGTATCAAGGTAACCGTCTTTCTCTATCAACAGTTCTGCCCGTCATTGACCTCATGCAGTCTCCTCATGTGGCCAAGGCAGTTTAATAAACACAGCGACTTGGCAGATATACAGAGCCATCCTCCATAGGCCGCATTGATAAAGACACAATATGGAGAGATAAATGCACACGTTGCAGAAAGTGATATATATACATACATGTACAAATAATGGATAGAAAATAAACAGATAACAAGTCAAAGTACATGACAAATGGCAGTTGCAGGTTATTGTCCTCCTTGCATGTGCACTCAAAGCTTAATTAAGCAGATCTCTATATGCACATCTGAGCTAAATTCGGCTAAATTCGGCTGAAAATGATAAATATTAGGTATATCTTAGTATATTTCGTATTTTGTTTGTTTGTTTGTTTATTTGCAATAAGCTCTCGCCATATACAACGATATTCTGTACTTAAACATACTAAAAAAAAGGTTCGAATACAGGAGTTACTGCAGTTACTTTATATCATAGTATTAGAATTACACTACGCTTCTGTTCAATTAAATCAAGCAAAGATCATGATGTCTAGTCTCGCAATAACACACATAAAAGTATTTTTTAGGTTTTCAATATAACTATAAGATGATTTTTGTTGATGTTTGTCTTAAATATATGATAGAGGATTCGTGATGGCAAATAATATGAAAATAAGGATCGACACAAAAACTAGAAGAATATAGTGGGATATTTTTATATATGGAATTTGTTATATATATTCTTATTCCATAATAGAATATTCAGATATTGCGCAGTTTACTTTAAATTGACGCGGATGTGCTGGAATATGTAGCGTGATAAAGAATGTGTGTACTATGGGCCTACAATTAAATGGTGGCTTCTTTCTTTTGATAATCGTTTTACCGATTTCTTTTCTAACTTCATAGCTTCTTTTGGGAGAGGTAGTTTGATAAAAATCAGAAGGCATTACATCAATATAGATCTCATGTCAATATCGGCTTCTTAGTGAAACGTACTCTTGACAACACTGATATTTTGAGGTCATGCATGATAATGCCAAGACGGATGATATACGCACTTACTTGTTAAACGATGCCAAAGGAAGATTTTCCCATGGATGAGACAGTAACCACTTACCATAATTATATACCGTGGTAAAAGTAACAAGCTCGTTATTCAGCAGAAGGGTGATGTTCAGGCATCTATCTTCCTCTCATTCATGAAGCACGGTAACTGTATACATTATAAGAACGGCTTAAAGTATATATCACTATAAATCATTTTCTCAATACAAAGTCTAATGATGATAATAGGAGGTGTGGGATGGGGCGCAAGGTGATTTTTTTTATCTTTGGCAGGTCCATTACACAACATGCTACCTATTCATATTCAAACATTGTGTCCGGTGGTATTTTGACAAGTATAATCTTTCCAAACGTTCCCCCTTCTTTTAAGCATCATATTTTACATTGGTTAGCACTTCTCAAAAGAAGTTTCCTTCCAGTACATTTTTGCTTGGCAATTATCAAGGAATGTCAGACTTGGCTAATTAAATCTGTCTGCACCAATTAAGTAACCATACGCAAAAAGATATCTCATCGTGTAGATATAATAAATTTTCGCCGGTGCTAGGTATGTTCTGCATTAAATTTCAGACCTGGATTAAATTCTAAAAGGATATCTCATTTTTGTCAACTTATGGAACATATCTATATTATCGTCTTTCTGAAAACTTTGTAGAAAGATGAGGCAAATTACATTATGACTGAATCACCCCATTGGTCGGAAGCGCTCCAGAGTTCTATCGAAATAGATTAGAATGACTGGGATCGAATCCTTTGAAGTACATTTTTTTTTATTATTTTATCATTTTTATACAGCACATCTTCTGTAATAACGACAGTTGAGTTATCGACAAACAAGTACATTGACATTCTAGGTATCTCCAGATAGCTATAATGGTAAATCGTAATACCATATCAAAAGTAATATAAGACATATTTATGGCATTATACGTCTATGATATCCCCTGGCTGACCTCGAAATAAATTATTCTTCTCGGTCAGGTGAAAAGAAAAGACTCATACCCTCCTCACCATTTACCTGTAGATAGTTGGATTCACTATAGCCTTAAGGCAATCTGTAATATCCCTTTAGCCTCTTTTTCTTTCTTTCTGTCTTTCTTTCTTTCTTTCTTTCTGCAGACACACTTCCCCTCACCTGACTTTTAACTTCGGTTCCCTTTATCCTTCAAATGTATAAATAGTTTTTCCACTTTGAATGCTTTTTCATGCATACAGAACTTACCTCGTCTTATTACCTAGTTTTTTCAAATATCAAGGTAAAGAAAAATAGTTATCACACCTGCATTTACAATCACCCATGCACTTCGGTGTTCTCGCTCGAGGAGTCATACGCAATTAAACTAATTTTCGATGATCTAAATCATGGAAGTTCACAAGGAATGGATTCCAATTCATAGAATAGAGAAGTCATCGGATATGTTTTGGCAATGTATTTGGGCATAGAAAAGAACACAGTTAGAATCACAAAACAGATAACCAAGTTCTTTTTCCTTGGCACAAGTTGTCAAATATAACTACTGGAAGAGTAACGACAAATTGATTCTCCTGTGAAGGAATCTGATTCTCTCAATTGTTGTAATTACCATCTTAAGGAACTATTGGGGTAAGGATAATTAGGTATTTTCCGTCTTGGCGGATACATATGTAATGGGCGTGGTGATTCACAGGGTGTGGTAGAAAGAAGAGTTTTTAATGTGATGAGTTGCAGAATTTTGATTTTCACGACCCATATAATCTGATATCAAACTTGTATTGATGTTTCTTACGATTTAGACTAACGCTTATCATGTGACAAATGATTATTTAAAGTGCTGCTCATTGGATGTCATAACCAAATCATAACCAAAAACCTTAGTGGCTCTATTGTTTAGGGGCCTTTTGTCTGATACTAAATTTTGAAGCTGATATTTATATATTTACCTTGGTGTTTTGCCATATATTTGCACCGGGATGCACATTTAAAGCAATTCGCATCTTGTTTTGACGGCAGACATTCCTCCAAGAATTGTGATAATCTTCATACTATGTATGCTATACTACTATGCACCAAGTGAAAATTAGATAACATCTTCGAAATAACGCAGGGTAAAGAGCCTAGTCCATTATAAGCGGATTCTCATGCGATTTTGCGCCGCAGATGACTCTTTTGCACTAAATTCTGTGAGAATCGCATGAGAATGGGCTTAGTGGACTAAGAGAGTGTTTCGTTGAAACAAGGATTAGAACAAATATTAGATTGGCTCTGCATGGATGGTTTGTCATGAGATCAATTTTAATTAAGATAATGTTTCTTAGAAATACATGATACTAGTATTCAATTCTAGATGCAGGCTGCCCCGAATTCTACTGCATAACTTGAAAACATCCATCCCCTCATTGCCCTGTATTATAACATATTATTTTATTTATTTACTCATTTATCTATGTGTGCAATTAAAATATCTAAACGTTTTAATCACTTATATTGATAATCTCCCTCCACTCTGATTGGATATAATTCGAGAAAAAAGTCCAACAAGTAAATTAGTGGCGAACATGTATACTTGCGGATAAGCACGTACTTTTCCCCTTCAGTCAATACAAGGCCGTCTACGGTGGGTATATTATCCATCATTATATTGGTGTGCAGTTGGGTGGGGGTGGGGGTGGGGGTCCTTGTCGGGGGGTGGGTATACCAGAGAGTGCTGGAGGCAGAGCGTGATCCTGAGCTTCTCAAGCACTTGATCTTAAAGCACATCAAAGACTACACTGGGATATCTGGGTCACATTGTAGTGAATGATGCCTTGATGCAATTGACCCCAGCAGGTTCATGATGCTCTATCATAGTCTATGGCGTTCTATATTAGTATGTTATCTATTTATTATATGGTCTTTCAGAATGAATATTTCTATAAACACTATTAATATGATATAATATATATATTATATATGGGAAATGCCAAGGAATTTCAACAAATAGTGATAAATTGTCATAGAACTGTGTACGCCTGTGTGGATATATATGCAATATAAATCTGTTTGAAAAATGATAACAGTCCTACCGCATTGTCTTGATTGAATGGGAAAATACGCCCTCATACGGGTATACTTCAGACCATACAATACGATTTTGAAAAATGTGAAAAAACGAAACATCAAGGTTGGCCATTAGAAATTTATACTTCTGGGATAGTAATGTATCTTACATTTTAGGTAATGAAAACTACCAGGCTGCACAGTCGGCGTGAATATGACTAATTAAACTAATTAATAAAAAGATTATCTATGATTACACATATAAAACATCAGTGTAAAACATGCATCTGGACCCAGGTTTTTATTTATAATTAATTAGTAATTAAGACCTTGATATCAGGAAATATTTTAATCACATTTAAAACCGGTAGATTGTGACACTTATTAGAAAAGTATCATCGGCGTTTATACGGTTATTTCTAACTTATTTACACAGAAAAGTATCATGTCTGAAAACTGCAATTGAAGGGCTGAGGAATGATTTAATAGTATTAATTTGATTCCTTGATAAAGGGCAAATGTGTCCAAAACGTCGGACCCCTGAATAAACAAACCTACAACTCATTCCCACTGTCCCTGTCCTTATTCTGTTTTGGGTTAAAATTCACACCTGAGAATGATTTAATAATACGGTAACAGTTAATCAAGAACTAGATTTTATGAAACATCAAAATAATATTAAGGTTTTATGAAACATATGAAATGATTTTGACTAAAATTATGCGCGGATATGATATTCCGCATCGCCCATCATTGTACTCGTTGTTTTTTATCAATTCATATTGATACAAGTATTTTGTGATCTTGATGCCATATATACATCTGATCATTGGCAACGGATGACTTTCATGTACTGAAGCCAGGCGATCCATACAATATCATTACAAAATGTGTGTACATCAGGCACACACCTGATTCCTATTGGAAGTCAGTCATTACTGATATGAGGCATGCATTGTCCCGCCTATAGCTCTCTATCAATAGATGTAAAGGTGTAAAGGTGAAGGCCAGGATATTGTGGCATTTTGGCAGATCCCTACACATACACATTGATGAACAAGAGTTACAGTGACCTGAAGAATGATTTATTATGTATCTATCATCAGATCAAATTAATAATAGAGTTTTGGCTATAGTTGCCTGTCGGAGCCTAGAATTATACGTTTTAGTGACCTGGGAGAGCTACATATAATAAATAGTTGCCCTGAGAGAGTTTTACCCGGTTGAAATCGTCTCAAAGTAGACTACACGAATTAATGACCTCCACTTCGGAAAGGGATCGGACCCTCTTGTTGATCACACCACTGGCTTTGCCTATTTAGGCATTACCGACAACCAGCTAGCTAGCTGCTGTTCTCTCTGTCTGTCCTCTATGTCGGACGGTGATTAATCTTATAATATCATGTACCAATATAGATCTATATATGCCTCTGTTATCCCTTTTAGGTTTATTATACGCCGCAGCCGCCCTTGGACCGGCCGTGGGCTATCTCCTTGGTGGAGCACTCCTCGCTACATTTGTTGACTTCGATGTGATTGCCGTAGATACGTAAGTTTTCCCCATGAAATTATGAAATTTAATAAAAGGGTGTTTATATTGATTGTTCCATCAAAATTAAAACTACATGCTCAGATAACTTCGGTAAGAGATGCTAATTACTTTCCTAATTAGTTTATCAATATATTTTCATCAATTTTCTTTTTCAATTGTAATATCCGTCAGCGCTGTGGATGAATACATTTTGGCCAATTAACAATTATTCCAATTTACTGTGTCAGTAATTGCAATTTCAAATATCTGTTTTTCTTTTTCACAGCGTAGATATTAAGTCAACAGACGTACAATGGGTAGGAGCTTGGTGGGTGTGTTTCACCGCAGCCTCTGGACTTTTTCTTACAGTATTCATCGGTCTTTTTCCTTACTCAAGAGAACTTCCAAGTAAGTAGAATTTATTAATGAGAATTATAATTTAGATTTATGTCCATTTGATACTTCTCTTTCCTAAAATATAAGATGCGTAAATCTTTTTAGTACACTCATATTGTTATTCATAATACATCAGCAGCGTATGGATTTGCAAATATCTAAGGATGTTGCACTGGAAAGCCATTCATTAAGCGATATAAATGCTTTAGAAGTATTTATAACATATTAATGAGGCAGTGAATAAGGCAGTGAAATTGTTTAAATATACCAGACAATGTTTTAAAACGGTTTGGCTCATATCTTAGCAATGGAACACATGTAATTAAATTAAAGACACAAAATCTAGTATTTTACCAATAAACAAGGCTCAATATTAGGGCCGTCATTATTTTTAGTATATGTAAATGACAAAAAAATAAGTTTAAAGTTATTCAATATGCCGAAGATAGGTCCTATATGTCACTGTAAAACCAACCGTATATGATAACCTGAATAAAGATTTGACGAAAGAAATGTATGAATTATTAATACGCATCTTCCTATATATTTGATTTTTGATACAAATAAACAAACTTAGAGCATCAGGATAATTATATTATGGTCCGATTGGGTTGGCGTTCATCGATTGATAAGTAACTCTTTAACTCATTCGATTCCAGCTGCTAAAAGGGTCGCCAAGTACCGAATCAATCAAGCGCATCAAGATGGTGCTGAGGTAATTACCTCTCGTGAACGCTTTGGAGCAACAATCAAAGATATGCCGACATCTCTTTTATTACTCCTCAGAAACCCAGTGCTTATGTTGGCCACTGCTGCGTCTGTCACTGAGGGTATTGTAACGTCGGGCTTTGCCACCTTTCTGTCTAAATTTATACAAAATCAATACGGACAGACTGCTGCCACAGCTGCTATATTGGGCGGTAAGAATTTATGTTCATATCTCTTTCTTTAGTTAGACACGGGTTTAGATATTACATGAATTAATTCGTTGATGATTTTATATAGAGAGAGTCGCGAAGCTATATCTTTAAATGCAAGTGGGGTGTGCCAATTTTACATCTCATTTTAATTTTCACTACAATTAGTAGAAACTTAAGAAATTAATAAATTGATAACGAGAAGTTTTAAAAAAATCTTATCTCTCTATCCAGGTTTGGTGGCAGTACCAGGGGCGGCTGGAGGCAATGCAGTCGGTGGAATAGTTACCAAATGCTTTAAGTTGAAGGTACAGGGCATGCTTAGGCTCAACATTGCGCTATGCCTTTCTGTCATAGTAGTCTGTGGTGTCTTCTTCGCAAATTGCCCAGAACAACCAATAGCTGGCGTCAGTGTGCCGTATGGTAGTAATGTGTAAGTCTATTTGAGTAGTATATATATTGCTTGTTAAACAGTGAACATATTTACAAAATCTTTTTTCAATCCGGTCGTTTCTTATATGCATCTCGGTTGCATCGGTGGCGTTTTGCCCTTTGTCAATTTGGAATGGAGGGTTACAATCACAGAAATATTTCCCCGATTACAATATTGAACCACTCCTAGTGTATGAATTACAATACATTTTCTTTATCTACAATTTACATACATTCTCATTTTAGATATTTGTGTTAGTCGATCAGCTTTTTTTTTTACCGGTGCTACACTATATTATCTAATTCAGCCACCGCTTGTGTTAGAGAACAGCTTTGCAGGAAAGTAGAACTGCGTCTTTTGATGTTATCGATGAAGTGCATGCACGAAGATAATTAAAGTACTACTTTGACATCATGAATTCGGTTCTGCTGATCGTGACCTCAAATAGAGAATGATATCTTTAAAAGGCTATGGTGGTTTTCTGTGCAACAACTTCATATTCGTATTATATATATATATATTCCTTAACTAATAATGGTAGAATATATTGCACAAGTGCGTTAAAGTACATGGAACCTGTTTTTAGCAAGCAATTATTTATGGTTATACCAACGTACCTGTTAAACCTGTCCCTTTTAACAAGATGAATTTCATTGCACATTTAGGCAGCAATAACTTATTACTATCCCATTAAGACATACATGGTCCAAACATCGACAGGCGATTTGACGTTTGTCAATTCTAAATGCAAGAAAAAATAACTCTACAACTGGTCTCTCCTTATTCAAATTGATTTTTAAAAACTTATAAAAGAAATACACAAAATACCTCTGAAATTCTTTTTCAATGAGGAATCTCCATGACTAGTACGACCAATTTAAAATAATTTATTGATTCTCTTTTTTTGAGTGAGGTATAGGAACGTTTCTCAGCACTGCATGGGTATACAATATTATTGTATACCCATGCAGTGCTGAGAAACGTTCCTATACTTTCCGGTAGCATGGTAGCACTTAGAGAGAAAGGTCACTCCTCGTTTCGTCTTACCAATCTATTGATTCTCTTTGCAGATCTGATGGATGGACAAGGGTGGTGAACCCAGACGCGCAATGTAACCAGAACTGTGGATGCAACACTGGCAATTATCAGCCCGTGTGTGGGGACGACAATGTGCAGTACTTCTCCCCATGTCACGCTGGATGCAATGGAACGGCAATGGTTGATGGTGTCTTTGTAAGTGCATTCACATATCTCTTGTTTATGGGGGGGCTTTCCCAGTGAGTACTTCTGCCCAGTCCTTGATTAGCTGAAATACAATATCACCCTGCAAGACGGACGCCTCGTCATGGCGAATACGTGAGACCAGTCCAAGGGACACCCTTAATAACGATGCTTTACTGTATATGAACAAAGTTCATGATATTGGTTGGGTGTAACAAAAAAATGAGTGCCAGGACAGCCACTGATTAGGCGACCAATAGAGTTTGCCAAGCCGGTTACCTAATCAGGCATCGTTGTTCTATTCTCTAATTAGGCGTCTTAAGCAATCTTTGTTCAGGAAGTATTACTATAGATGTTGCATTTGCCAGAAAAATAAAGAGCTCGGGTAGCTCTCGGTCTTCTGCACATATCCCTCCTCAATTATTCAGTAGTATATGAAAACTAGGAATAATGTTTAATTTCTTCAACCAGTAAGGAACCCGACGTCACTGAGCACAATTAATAAACTATGCCATTTACAAAATCATCTATAATTCAAGCTAGGACATTTAGCATTGTAATGCTGGTCCATGACTTTGGAACAGTATTCCAACTGCATCAAGGAACGAGAAAGGTCTTGCTCTTGCTAAATTTAAACGTGAATTGAAGACTTATCTTTTCAGAGAATTTTATAGCTAGTCATTATTTCAGTCCTGTTTTAATAATTATAATAGTTGCTTTTTACACAAATATTTAACTTATAATTGTTTATTTCTACCTTTTTACTTTTGTTGGTTTAACTCTGCACTGCGCTTTAGATTTAGATCTGCGCTGCAGATTGTGGATTTTACGCATTATAAACTAAAATGTGATAAATAGGACCCCTGTAATTAACTGGGGATATCATGATAAAATCGACACATTCATAGACGATCGAGATGTTTTTCTTCGATCACGATTCTCCTGTGATCTCTTTCTTTACTACTGATTCTTTATGTATTAGCTTCTGAGCAGATGTACTTTTAACGACGAGATATATTTCATCCAGTTGATTATACATTTTTTTCCTCTCCACTTTCCTCCCCACAGACTTACACGAACTGTTCCTGTGTGTTAGAATTGGCAGCGGGCGGTGGAAGCAAAGAAGGTGTTTGTGGCGAGGGTACCTGTTCACTCTTATACGTCTTCCTTCCAAGCTTTTTTGTCATCATCTTCCTCACTTTTATGGCTGCAGTGCCGACAGTTAGCATCACGCTCAGGTGCATACCTGATATTCAGAGGTCGTTTGCCATCGGCATTCAATGGGTCTTCATCCGATTCCTTGGTAGGTATAACAATTATTCCTCCATGTTTTCCCCAAACAGTAAATATATTGGCTGATTCTAATGAGTTTCATTAGTAGGCCTATTATCATCGTCATTGTTTATAACTACATGTGTTGTTGATATTTCTAATAGTAGAAAATATAAGTCTTAATGATGTTGTAAAAGATTTGTACTATCAGCTCATTAAATTTTAGCATGCACCACGCAGTTTACGCCACAATCAGGGTATAACATTGTACCACGATTCACAGCTAGATTTCATGGTAAACATGAATTGGTACAATTCTTAGTCTAGGCTCAGAGTTGAGAGAGTCTCTCCAAAATAAGCGAAAAACTCTCACTCCGAACCGCAAAATGCCATTGGGACGCCTACTTCGGGGCCGGGAGAGCCATTATCGCAGTAGGCGTCTAATCACTGGCATACCATAGCTACTTACCATTCTTATCTGATCTGAGAGGCTGCATGTGAGCCGAGATTATTTAGGGCTCGAATTAATTTTGTTACAAACCTTTTTCTCCAATTTGTGGAGTATTATTATAGGTCCCTTTCGATGACTTGAAACGTACCACTTGTGTGGAATTGTTTATCGAAATAAAATATGTTTAAAATAAATAAATAAAATAACTAGTGATATATTTTTCTTTTTTCAGGCACGATGACTGGTCCTATATTGTTTGGCTTCGTGTTTGACAAAGCGTGCCTACTCTGGCAGAATAAGTGTGGCGAGGAGGGTTCCTGCTGGATCTACGACAACAGGCGACTTTCCCTCAATTTAGCAGTTCTGGGGATGGTAGTCAAATTGTGCTCCGCCATGTTTTACACATTCGCTTATTGCTGTTACCGTCCTCCAGAAGAAGAAGCCTCTGGTGGCACGGTGGTCAATCAGACGACATCTCCCCAGCAAGGAGAAGTAAGGTTGGACGAAGGCCATCGCAATGAGGCATTTGACGGAGTCGGATTAGCTGGCTCACGTGGCTCAACCCATCACACAGAAGATGTTTCAACTAAATTTTAATGTTGCATTTCAGTCATTTCCGCAGTGGGGGAATGGGGTGGGGGTATGTACAATACACTAGGCATTTATTTGATTTACTTGGGCAAAACCTTGACAGTTATAATTATTCTATGTATAAGAATTACATTCCAGATCTGTTGATCCAAGGCGGAGAAAAAAATCTCTTCTAATTTTCATGAATTGAGGTACGCTCCAAAGAGCCTACTGCAAAGAACTTTGCTTCACACTGATGTATATTTCTGATCAAAAACAGTATCAAACTTTTTGCATGGAGAGGAAATCATCTCAGACAAATGTGTGTGTAAGAATGTAGAAATGTGTGCAGTTGAACTACTGAAAAAATTATGTCCTGTAAAATTTTGAATCTCACAAGAACTTTTCTCAGGGGAACACACTATTACTATACTCGTGGATAGCATGAATTATATTTTGGTTTACACATCATAAATATCAAATTGAAAAAATCATGACCACCCCATCATAGCACGTTGATTATTGAATGTTTACTTTATGGGTCGAAAGCATTCCCCAAATATCATGTATTATATTTCATTTCGTACGCCCATGCATTTCTGACAGAATAATCGCTTATGAGAATTAGGGAGATATCGTGTTTTCTGCATTGCAACATGCTGCTTAAAGACTACCTGATACTCAGCATGAGGAATGTGTTCGAGTGAGTACTTCTCACTAAAAGCTACAACGTCCTCACAGGGAAATGATGATGGATAGGGGCTCCAACCGTGGTTTAGTGGCCGGACTAGTATTTTCAAATAATGGGTGATGGGTGAAGGCAGCCGCCATCATCCCATGATTCATAATTTATTTGCAAGACAATACATTACCATGACGAGGGACGAAATACTTAATATGTTTGTTAAAATTAAGCTTTATAATCGTTAATATGCGTTTGTTGGTGAGAAAGATGAGGGGCAGTTACTTAGACCTCATGGGTTCTGATGACTTTCCCTTTAAAGGGATTTATTCAGAAATTGTTTTGCAAAAGTACGTTGGTCAGAGCATTAATATGCATTCCATCCAATATTACATGTCTGTGATAACTAAGAGTATGCTAATAAATTATGACTATCTAAGAATTTGTTGAATAACAGTACGTAGCATTGTTCAATGAAATGACGAGTTAATAGAATGCAATGATTATTAGATTTTTGTTTCTACTTTAAACATTTTAAATATTTAACGGTAATGTTTAACGGTAAATAGATTGTTATCGAGGTAAAACCAGTTATGCTATGATATCAAATGAATTTGCACAAAAGTTATGATTATTAATTGAACGCAGGTCGATAATCAAAATGAAGACATTGGCTGCCCTTTAAGGACTGTCTGTTGTGCAAAGTTGCTTTGCTTTCTTGCCCTACGCAGGAAACGGATCGGTAATGGATCGTGTGATAATCACAAAACCAGATTGATCATGAATGTGTCCAAATATTTTCTTGAGTTAATTTTAAGTGCAATGTGAGTTCCTCCGATTATTTTTATTTTTTTACTTTTCCAGTATATTCATTATAAACTTCCAAGCTTGGTTCGTATATGGAGAGATCAAGCTTTTCCTATCCAGCCTTTGCCTACCTCTAGGATTTCCAAATCGGGATCCCAAATCGATGCAAATAATGCTATGCACAGTGTTTTCCTTTTAAAGTCCCAATATCAGTTTCCTATGAATCTGAATTCTTTTTGAAGGAACCTCTGTTCTAAACCACCGTCACTTCCTTCGTTATTGCATATATCTTCCAAGATAGCAAAGTCCCAGAATTATTTTATCAATGATTGTGTTTCCTTTTTTAAGACTATGCTTTATCATGTATATATCATTATGTTTAATAGTTGCTCGATGTTGTTAAAATGAAACCGTTAATATTTGGCTGTACAGTGCAATTATCATGATTCTGATGTGATCACTTCACAATGCTTTTGATTCTATAGCAATGAAACTTGAATTTGATTAACCCACAAACGAACAATGAACGACACTGGTCTGTCTTTCAATATTTAACTTACATGAGGTGGGGTGTTTGTCTTCTGTAATTGGAGAAATGGTGATAAATGTTGGTTTAAATTACCGCAAAAAAGCAAGAAATTGACGTATCAGACTAAAATGTTGTATTTGTGTAATTGAGTTTTCTGCATCTGTCGTCTTATCCTGTATTTACCAATATTTGTTTGCATCAGCAAATGATTCTAACTGATCCATTATAGAATTATCTCGTTAATGTTTTAGGACATTCCAATGAGTTTACACTCCTATAATTAGTTAACATAGGGGTTATCCATATGTGAAAAAGAATACATCAGAACAACACATCAAATCCCGCCTCAAATTTTCAGTTATTCTGACTTTATTTGTTGATCAATTATGTACCGGTATATTAGGATCGATCTTGTCTTCCCTTTTTATGAACAAATTCATCCTCTGTTCTCCTTTTGGTTAAAATCCATGTCTATTTTATTTTGGAATCCCCCCATTTATATTTATGATAAATGTACGTTCTATCAGTTATGAAAGTGATCATTAGTCCCAAATCATCTCCTCTATACAGGTCATTTTCGACTCAAAATGTGAAAATGTGGTGTCCGAGGTGTTTTCTTTCGTCTGTGGTTACGGTACAGAGTACTCACTTTGAATTCCTTTTCTATATATTTTGTATATGCAATATACTTCATACATGGATGTGTTATATATTTTTGTAAAAGAAGAAGAAATAATAAACTTTCATGAACATCAGTGTTTACCATTACCTTGTGTGTCTCGTACTGACCCTCAGGTAAGCACATGAAATACTGAAGTAACCTTAAACACCTAAGGCACATAGCTTCCTTATGGCATCCATAACTATTGCATTTTTAACTAATTACATTATGATACCATACTTCACTGTATTGTTTATATGAATACAACAAAAAATACACCAAACAAACTTCGTGAGGATAATATATACTTATGATTTATTTGAATAATATATCGATATATAATTTTCTGAAACATGGTTTCTCAGAGCAATTAAAAAAGTACAATGATCAATAAAGTGACCAGCTCGTTCTATGAGGATTGGTGATATCCAAAGCAGTGAGTACATAAAATTGAGTAACGATTCCTTACATGAGACCGCAGTCCAAATATAACCGTCGAGTAACGCGTTTTGCACAAGAGGCCACTGGTCTTTTTATTTTAGCTTACATGCACAAAAAGAAGAGTAAATATGTCATCTTGATATGTGTAATTTTCAAATATAGTAAACATAGCTAACATAGCCAAGACCAACAAATATATAAATCATACTCATACACAAACTAGCTCTGTATCATTGCATCTCCCTCTGATCGAATTCCATTAACTTTTTAATTAAACAGACTGTAAAAAGTTATACAAGCTCTTATAACGGAAGGTATTCTTTCTACCCGACCTGAAGACAACACTTTGATATTTACTCCGAGGTTCATAAATCCATACATACACAGACAAAACAATATGTCTACGTCAAATGTATATTTAAAATCACTATAATAAAAATATTACAATGACATACACAATACATTTAACGATGTACATTGTCATGTCATTGATTGAGAGTGACTCTAGATTGATAGACAGTATTTTTTAAATTTATTTTTGATAGAGAGTATTAATTTTCCATGTAGTTTGGCAATCAAATGAGAGTAATTCTACTTAGAATTCCGAAAGCATCACAATACTTTCCCTATAGCTACCATGACACATGATAAAAGAAGGCAAGTAAAAAAGTAAAAACACAGTAACACGAAGCCAAATGGCAAAGAAGACGACTCTTAGTTTTCACTTCACTGTATCAAATAAATAATTCGTACGACCTTTCTAACAGAAAAAGGTAAAATTGATTACATAACACAACTATAGCTTCCCATACCCTAAAGGCCGACCATTGCTCCAGCAAATTAACCAGAATAGTTAGGGGGAAATAGCCATACACAGTGACCAATTCATACATAACACACTAGAATAAAACATATATATGTTTATACCATTCTCTGTTACATTATATATCATATATAACATATATAATGTAAGAGAAAATTGCATTTCAGGGTAGAAAAGAGGAGAATTATATTATCAGAAAAATGAGTCTTTGAGACACAATGCTTATTACTACAAGGGACATCGAAATTCCATGAACCAAACTAGCACTTTTATAGATTTTAAGGCACTATATAGTGCAAAACGCATGAAACATAGAGAAAGCACTTAATATATGGCACAATGTTCAGTAAGGAGTATATTATAAGCTACCAAGCAATATAGAAATATCATACTTTCATCCTGAGTGACAGTAATCGTATGATATTGAACAATACCTAACTCACTTATATGGAAATAAATATATTTTTGAGAAACTCAAGCAACAATATCAACAGATAAATGGTTATTGACTCTTGAATATGAGAAATAATTGAGTACATTTGAATCCATAACTATGCCATGAGACATCGTCACCAACAATTGAGAAAATGGCAAATCACGATACTGAGTAAAGGTTTGGTCCTCCTGAACCGACAGAACACTAAAGGTTCCATAAAATGCACATGTATATATGTCGTAACATTAAGTTGTAGTTTGGTGTAATGATTAAACTAGAATTATCATAATATCTGAACCCAAGTAGATCAAATGCGTGTAATTCCTACCAGCTCTGAAAGTGTATAAACAGCATCACATATTTTTGGGACGGGGTAAGTTTCCAGTATTTCTATTGAAATATCCTAACCATAATTATATTGGTTTTGTTTCAACATTACACCAATTCCATAAAAAAAAATTACGACGATAAAAACATACCGGTGGGATGTAATGTAGAATAGCAACTTATCCCTTCCTATATGTATATATATACAGTAATTCTACGATTCCAATTAACTTAGTCCTGAAACGAATGAGTACCAGGGAGATCGCACTAAAACACATGCATTATACATAATATTATAAACGTGTAAATAGTTTCGCGAATAAATAACAGAGTGTAGCAGCCCTTTGGTGAGTATCGGTGGTCATCTAGATCCTGATTTTACGGTTATGTGAGAGGAGGCAACCGAGCAATAACTCAGGTCTAACAAACAGTGCTTACACTTGCATGGGCCTATAACTGAGAGTTAGAGTTCCAGGGTGTCACAATAAGCGACCAATTCTGAACTAAGGAACTGAGGAGGTATTCAAATAACTACCAAAGCATTATATTACCGTCTCGTTTCCGCAGTTAAATAGTAGGGTCTAAATCTAAATCTAAATGGCTATGTCTCGTTTGGTATTCTCGGTCCAAATTAACGTACAAATTGTTTCAATATTTTCAACAAATTGTTTCAATAATGGGGATTCTAACTCAATAGTGGAGAGATAACTCAATAGTGGAGAGATAGAACTTACTAACCTGTGAGGAGTATTAGTGGGTCAACACATATAATATTCTTACAACATACGTATAAGACAATTATAAAGTCTTTCATCACTGAAACAAACCAACATTCAATGTTAAGACAGGTTAACTAACGAGTTGGTCAGAGGAGCGTTACTATCGCACGAGTGCGATATTCTAAGCGACATAGATAGACCAAGGAGTTAGTTAACTTTTTAAAATTGTATATATGCTTACAGATATATTGATGAAAAGAAAATGGAGTGATGTATACTATTTTAAGGGTTAAAATGAGGATAGTTTTACTAAAACATGCTGCGCTGAGCTATTATTCCACTAGGGTGATATCATTTAGAATTATTACATGTGTGATAATGCATCATCAGATCCACAATCGTTATATTATAACATTGATTATTGACCAGCAGCGTGCATTAACACCGGGACTATGCATATGCACCACAGGATTTTACCACAATGGAGAACAAGATATTGCTTTCAAACCTTGGCATATCTAATAGTGGAGGGAATAAATGGAATGACATCAAACCAATCGGGGAGTCTTTACATGAAATCCGTATAGAGTAGTCCTTAGAAACTTAGTTTAAGACAAGGGTTTACACAAGAGAGGGATTTGTAAAAGGAAAAGATACAGCTTAAGAGCTTAGACCTTGCAACTGAATGTTCTTTGTATATTTTACAGCATTTGACAATATTTGGTAGATATACACCTGCAAGCCTTTGTTCGGACATAGTCTGTGTTAAAATATGCATAGAAAATACATGTGGAATAAACATAACAGAACAGAAATCCAGATAAATATAATCAAATTTGGCACAACCCCCGTCCTGCTAGTGATATTCCTTCCCTTATTATACACCCATGGTGTATGAGGTGAGCAATTAGAATATTTTGTATTGCACACGCAAAGTAACAAAATCCAATTTGATTTTCTTTTAACTTTTAGATACTTCATGGGGAATCAGGATAAAAACAAAGGACTATTTTTTAATATGCTTTTTGTTCGGGGCATATAATACATGAGTGAATGGAACTCGGAGCAGGTAAATGGATATCAATCCAACGAGATTCCTCTAGTCCAATAAATATTCATTACTAGAACCCCGTGCAATTCTCTCTATATATTACAAAGCAAGGCCAACCACATAACTCTGAGGGAGTAGTTTGATACTGATACCACCCCATTTAATCTACCTCCCTGTTTCAGCTAAGGAACCCCGTCATTATGCATTTACCTAACTATCACATGTCTTTAGGATGTTTCCCAATACCATTACCCTTTAACTAATAGATATTTGCCTAATATCAATGAGGACCCACACCAAAAATATATCTGGCATTGAATGTCGCATCACTTGACATAGCAAATCATAGGAGAAGGCTGAGAAAGGCAAATAGAAGGCAGGACACGTGGTTCCAGAGAAACGCAGACTGGTAAGGCCCGCTAATACAAATAGTTGTCTAAAATGAAACAAAGATTTGTGTGTCTAAATAAAAGGAGCATGTCTATCGTCAAAAAGTAACGAATGTCAGTATTTAGTTTAAGGCACACTTATATCTTGTATCTTAAAGTAGAAAAACATGACTTAAACAGTTTTAGCACAGAAGACTAGCGACTCTGGGCTCTGTGAATCTGGTGGTTCCAATACACGTATACATGTACATATGTGTAGCAATATGGAGGTCTAACCAAAATGAATACGTCAAAGAGTGATGATAGGTCATTGTACCCATATTTGTTTTGAGTTGCGTTTCTGGTCCTCTCAATATCTGCACCAAGCAAGTAATCGTTTAAATATATATACTGCCTCTAGGACGATTACTGTTAGTAGCATTACCAGTAGCATTGCCCAATAAATATTGCCATTGATATACTAACTGATCAAGAAGATTAAACCCTACATAACCAACAGTTCACACCATAAATGCCGAATAGTTTGATTGCAGAGACAAAAGGTAGTGAGAGCTATCACAAGTTCATTGACCACTATATCAGTCTAATACCGACTTTACCTGAAGAAGCACAATATTGTTGTTTCTAGTACAAGCTTAAATATCCATGTCGCGGATGCTATTGGTCCGCTGCAGTGGGTTTGGTGTAATTTGATTCATGATAAGTTTAAACCACTTTTCTGTGACCGTATTACAAGAACACATAACAATTCCGCACTATATTACAAACATTATTATTGGTCGGGACTTAGTTATTTCCACTTATCTAGTGACGTCGTAATGCCACGATTAAACGTCATCATGACGTCAGAGGGGCGTCTCAGGGCCCAGATGAGTGAAGGAGATCTTCATGCCCTCTGTGGGACGAGACACGGGCAACCATTTGAACTGGAGATCATCCTTCCCCTCCGGAGCTTTCCAACTGAATTGCTGGGTAAGGGTCTTAGCCGTTGTCTAAGAATGAATAAATAGAGATGTTTGAGAAACAAAAACGAAACAGAATAGCTGACTCTGTATTGTATAAATCCAGATCTGAATGGAATGGTCCGTCTACTGAGATGCATATAATTGAGGTAAGAACTAACTTTGCAGAATATTTTGCCTTTCATTATGATTTAACATGGTCAAGAATGGTAAACTAAATTTGTCATTTGTTGGAGGTAATAAATAAACCCCCTGGTAAGTTACAATTAGATTTTCTTGTAATTTTGCTTGTTCCTCAAAATTTAAACCCTACCACCGGTTTCGACCTGTAAGGGTTCAGTAAAATTTGAAATAGCTTATCACTTTAGCTATACATCAAGAACTAACCAAAATTTTAAAACCGCATGTATAATTAATTTCTTGGTACCAATATAATGTTACTAAAGTATGAGGCATCACTGCCAAGTCTCAGATGTGCGGTTAAACATACTTAAAGGCAAACGCTATTATCTAGTGGAAAATGAAAATAAATGTCATTTTTCTGAAACTTTGAAATTTGATTCTTGAAGTGTTTCTGGTCATAAAGATGGAAAAAAATCAATGGGTCACCGTGCTCAATTTTGAATTAGAGTGCTTCAAAAGTTGGTATCTCAAAAGAACCAATGAGGACCAAAAGGGGGGCCCATTTTGGAGTACCTCGACTTCATAGTTCATATTTGCTATTTATATTCACTCAATTTAAGTAAGGTTAACAGTTTTAGAGAGAGTATTATTTGCCCAATAATTCTATGCCTCTTTTTTTATAGAATGCATGGCTATTTTCATTCTGAAAACAACAAATATGTAATGCAAATTTTAAATTAAAAACTCGAAAAAACCCACTATTTTTCACTAATTTTATAAAAACAATTTTATTTTTCTCTCATCGAAATTAAATGTCATTTTTCTGATTCTTTAGTATATGATTCATGAAGTATGTGTGTTCATAAAACTGGAAAAAAAATAATGGGTCCCCGTGCTAGTTTCTGAATTATGGGGCTTTGAAACATGGCTGACAACCCAAAAATCTGCTGTTTTCAATGTGTTCTATGTTTCCTAAACATGTCTATTTCAAACAGCTACAATTATTTTTTCAACGTGATGACATACATTTTTTTCCCTATATATGTGTAGAATATTACCTGCACTATATGTGTAGAAAATTTTGGGACATTAGGAGTTTTCATTTTTGTTTTATTCCCAAAACTGTGAAAGAAAAATGCAGCACTTCCCAATAGACTTGCATACTAAATGGGTACAACTGAGGGTACCCACAGCTAGCTCAGTTTCCCAAACATGTCTATTTCAGACAGCTATAAAAAAAAATTAAACGCGATGACATATGTTTTTTTTCTTTTTATATGTAGTATATAACCTATACTATATGTGTAGAAAATCTTGGGACAGTAGGAGTAGCCATTAATTGTTTGTTTTAAACTACAAAACATGAAAAAATGCGCCATTTTCTCATAGACTGCAATGCTAAAGGAATAGTACGTAAAATGTCCGTATATTTGGTATATGGAAAAGGGGGGCGTGGCAGTGAATAGTAGCGTTTGCCTTTAAATTCCTTCCCTTAATACTGTACCAAGGCTCGAAATAGGTAAAGTTAAGATTTGGAAAGCAGTAGTATGAACAAAATCATCGCAATATGTGAAATGTAATGCTCTCAGTTACCTTTAATATCCGTTTTACCAATTCCCTGCCGACACAACATCGAGGTCCAGCCCCATACAAGAAGAGTTTGTCTTTGTCGTATCTATTCCTAAAACAGAAAAAAAGCTAATTGAAGAATAACATATCAGGAGCTATTTTTCTTTATCCAATTACAGAATCAAATCTTGTATGAAACACAAGGATCAACGTGGGTTTTTCTAAATTTCTTTGTCCTAAATAACGATATAATTAGAGGGAATTGTCACAATGATTAATTCGTTGATTAATTCGTTGTCACAATGATTAATTCGTTGACGGCACCCGGCGGAAGACCTGCCTAGACCTATGTCTATTTAGAATGCTGGATTACCTTTACTGTATATACCATCTGTTGCAATAAAAGAATTCTTGAATTGAATTGAATTGTAATTCGACCAGAAATAAAGATTATCCAAAAGGTATTATAAATAGTATTTTCAAAGAAAATAGTTTTTTTTAGCGTACTTACTTATTTTCCCATCTCTCCGGTTTGAACTCATCGGGATCATCAAATATCTTTGGATCTCTTTGCGCATGTCGAGTCAAATAAACAATGGCATGACCCTTTGGCACATAAAATCCTTCAACTGAGCAATCCTGGAACACGAATGCAACTCTGTCAAAGTTCAAACCCAGTGCAGTGGCGGAGAAATAGGTGGGACCCCTAGTTTTAAATCTTTAGTTGATAATTGATAAAGAATTGCGTGTAAATAATTCTTTTAGTTCTAAAATAACCTTTTGAGAATAGCTGAAGCAAAAATCTACTGTCACAACTGCAACTCAGGTTCAATTCAACAGAGTACCGTAACAAGTTGTTTACAATATCAAATAATTTATATCCTTTTTTCGTCCTTATTCATTTTATATTCAACACCGTTCAAACCGATCAGCTACTTTTATAATCAAGTCAAAACGCTGTTGTAATGCTCATTACTCATACATGATTTTCTTTTATTCATATTCATCTCCCATAACAAACAATATCAAAGTGCACATGTATGCACCTACTTACTTTTCTGACTAGCCTGCGGCCGCCCACAAATGGAGGCCACAATCTTTGGACTTCTAGCATTATGCTATCTAGGACGGTGTCGTTGTATCGGGTAGTATCTTGAAGTGACTCCTAGAAAAAAATCATTACATGCATCACATGATGGATAAAGTTCATTGGTTTCCCACTACGGGATCTAAGTTCTATTGAATGAGGATCCGTCCATATAACGTGCAAAGTGCATAATTATTGTTAGCCATACTGGGGACCAAGCCCCTGGGAGACGAGTCGGTTCCGTCATTAAAGTACCGACTCCGTATACTACTAGGGTAGAAAGATTTATCCGCCCTGTCAGCAATTCATTCTCTAAGTTTACACATCTTCTAATTATATCCGTGTTAGGTTTCAGTCCAAAGAAGACTGGAATTAGCAAGTTGTAGTATGTGGAATTTATTACTCCAGAGCATAAGCAAGACTTGTTCACCTTACTGAACCAAGAATGCTCCTTTTTTAAAAAATACAAAATTGATTTATTAATTAATTAACATTTCGAAGATGCCGAATTGAGTGAATTCTCTACTTCAGAGATTTAATTATAGTATTAATTACATTTTAAAAAAAGTTCTGATATAAAACATCGAACAAGACTAATTACCATAGATGTCCCAATATAATATATGACGATATAATTATGAATGGCTTAACATAACTCAACCTTTCTTAAGCATCTCATAGAACATCACCAACCACACTGATCTGTGGAAACGCGCGTGCACACTAATGGCAAAGGGCAAAGAACTTACATTGTCCGCTAGGGCGTTGACAAATGAGGTGAGTATAGAAGCCAGGGCCTTAGGGACCAACGCTGATGTGAAAAGTAAGAGGTTTCCACTGGCAACCGCCTGGGAAGGGAACTTGGCTTCTGCGACCTGGGCGGGGAAGCCAGTTGGATTATTAGACAGCTTCTCATTGATGATCTCCAGTAGGCGGTTCTGCATAGGAATAGATACACAAATTACATAATAGAAAAGTATTATAATAATTATGTAGGGGAGGCAGTGTATTTGTAATACAATGTATTTAAAGTGCCAAAGCCGCACCTCTATTAGAAGGTGCATGCATCTCCGATTTAAGGAAAACCTCAAATAGAAGCCATACGTGGACTTTTAAATGTTCAATGGTTATAATATAGGCCTTGCCAGTAGTACCATAAACGTTGTGATGTTATCATATGTATATGTTATAATATGACTATTTCATATGAAGCAACATGCATGACTCGGCAGTGTCCCAGTTGGTAATACTCGTTTATTCATAGATGATCAATATATGAATAATGTTAATATAAATAAAAATATGTTGTAATAAAAAATGTTGTAAGTGTGATTAAAATATTGAGTCTCAAATCGATGGGCATCATCCGGGTTCTCCACCAGTGGTATAACTAGATGTGTTATGTCTGAGCTCGTTATATTCGTAATAAATGTCGGAGGGAGTAAGAAGAATGTCAGACTCAATCAGTTAGGCACTTATATGGTTCTGGTTTATTATCATAAATACCTCATATAGCCATATTTAGAATGGGTTACGCCTGTGATGCCACCTGATGAGTGTTTCTACGGTTACTTTCCTCACCCGGTGGACTACTTCACCTCAGACTACTTCACAATAGAAACTTCAGAAACTGTAAAACCTTATATGTATTATACAACTTTTTGTTTTATGTTCCGAGTAAGTTTTGAGTACGTCTCAGGATGACAATTAATTTGGTCCGTTTACTTTATGGGAACAGGCCCCGGGCCGGAAATTATTTTCTTCCTGCCTATATATATTTTGTTTTTTGGCAACTCCAGTTGCATGTTTTATATGTTCCCTTATGTGAGACTATGTCAACTCAAGTATCTTCAGAGACTGTATGACTTTAGGATAGGTAGAATTTGATTTGATATTTTGTACAAAGTCCTCCTTTAGAGGCAGAGGTATAGCCCAGGGCACCGTATGAAGCACGTCCATGGCGGACACTACGTTTTTACACTTGAATGATATCGTTGTTAAATGTTTTGGCCCGTAAGCGAATAAAAAAAACAACAAAACAATAAAATAAAACCTCCGAAGCCGCGGCGTCTATCAGAGGTTTTACGGTAAGTCAATAAATAGAGAGAGAATTCCGTACCTTTGCGGCCAGTGCTTTGGAGTACCCAGAAGTTTGCATCAGTGGTAGTCTTACGGTAGTAGGAACAGAGATTATCCCTACAAAGGATATACAAATTTAAATACAGAACGTTTATAATAGATGCATAATAAGGATACTAAAATAGGAAGCTGTTTTTAGCTCAGAAATAACTGAGCGAAAAAATGACATGTTTTTTTAAAATCTATCTCTATTCAACACGATCAGCAACTGACATGAAGATTGTTCTCTCTGTTGTCTTCTTTATCACTTTACACTGAGATAGAATTCTGCTTGTAATGATATTTGAACAAACGCAGAGGAGGCAAACATTTGACGAAAGCCTTATAAATTATTGACGGGGTATTAGGCAATAAAGTACATACACTTACATTCTAGAGTATCGGAGATAATCAATAATCGCAAAGGCACTTGTTAGCAATAACACACAATTAAGGCTACTCGAAAACTATTGAATATCAAGATTAAAAAAAACAAGAATCGCGACGACGTCACTGGTTATTACCATATCCAAAATTGAAGTTTTCCTTACCATGCCACTGTAATGTTGTAAGTCTTACAATATCTTCTGCTAGTTCTTTAGAGTTCTCAAAATCAACATCTAGGAATATACTGAGACAGATCTCAGTAGTAAGCTTCTTGAAGAAGTCATAGACAGAATCAGGATCCCTGAACAAAAATGTGAAACGAAAGAACGGATGAAACAAAAGGGTTGTGGAAATTCCAATTTTAATAGAGCGAAGTTTTGTTACATATATGCTCCGATTCCTTCACTTAGTTGCATTACCCAATATAAGTGGCGTAAAGATAGTGAAGCATTAGCATGATTTGAGGAATCATTTTGATGAATGTTTGGTGTGGTGTTGGCAATCTTATATTACACCCTATCATAGGCTTAAAACAAGAAGCACTATTCACCAGAGTGTCTGCTTTAGGAAAGCTGAAAATCTTCTCATGCATTTATCACATTTGCAGAAAACACCTTTATTCGAAACCATTTCACCAGTTTAAATACTCTTAAATGTAACCATTTCCTCCCCCGAAATTACGCACCTTAATATATAGGTAAGAGATTTAAAATATTGCATAAGAATAATCATAAGTGGATATAGTAAATGATATGTGGTACTCACCCATTTTTCAATTCCTGTATTGCATTTTTAGTTAGGCTGAAAATGAAAAGTTACCTGCCTTCGTTAATTTATGAGAATATTTAGATTCATGACATAGCTTACGAACACGATGTCAAAGGAAACAGCAATAGAGTTTCTCTGGAATGTCTTTCCTTTAATTAAACAGTAGAGTCAGACTTTGAAGTCAGACATTGCATTTCGAAAAATCAAGAGGTGTGATTAGACCACCTTAAACATGACATTCACTGACGTCATTTTCAGAGCTAAATTTGAGATATTTATCTGTTTTCCCACTATAATTATCTTTTTATACAAAGGAATATAATATTAGCTTAGAATAAGGAAGCGTTATTAACAGGACTCTCAATTTTATTATAAGAAATTTATACACCCAGATATCAACCTCCCCCTCTTTCAACCCTTAGAGAAAAACTGTACAAAATATTTTTTATTACACAATTTTAGTCCAAATTTCTTCGCCAAGCCTTGTTCCAAGGAGTCAACAATCTAATACAAAATCCTGCCGTATTGTTTAGAATGCACTTACTTATCAATAATGGGTTGGAAGTTTTCTACTTTGTCTGGAGAGAACAGGGAATGCAATGTAGTCCTGAGAGTCTGTGCTTCATCTGCTGTAAAATGAAGAAATAGAAAAAGAACAAAATGAAGGTCCTCTTTTATAAGGGCAATCTACTGTCTCTCGACAGAAGATGTCTTTATTTTTCTGCGAAATTTAGGTTTATGGGGGAAATATAAATACTATATATATATCTGAGTGAATATACAAACACAATTGAAATATATTAGAATGGCAGACATGGCGAAAACTTTTGAGGTTTTACCGGACAATAGGACCGGTAAAACTAGGTCCTACAAAGGTTTTACCGATCCGAACCATATCTTTACCAGACAATCGGACTGGTAAAGCCTTGAGATTCATCGGCCCGTCCTGTCTTCTGCAATTTTCGCCATGTCTCCAATGAGGGTTGAGACAGAATGAAACAGACACTTACCTTCATAGAATAGTATATTATCGCCATACACCTGTTCCATCAAGGACTTATAGCCAAGTTCTATATGGTGCGATTGGTCTGTGACATGAAACAGAAATAATATAAATGATTTCCTTTTGATATATAGAATTAGTATTTCAGTGATTTTGGTATACAGATGATCATACTGAGAAATTTAAGTACTATTAGTGGTAACTGATCTGAGGTGTGCTGCATATTTCAGCATCTATATCTTAAAAAAATATCGGATTCTTTACACACCACAAAGAACTTCTCGACAGCCATTATTTGAAGCGACGAAGACAGTCGGCTTGTTGAGGATCCGAGTTAAAAATATGGGCGAATCATATTGGGCAATGCGACGGTCAACAAAAGAGTTAGCATCCCGATAGAATTCTAAAGACTTGTCTCCAACAACGGGATATCCTGCAGATCCGGGAGGAGTGACCATCGCGATAACCCTAAGTAGGAAAACAAGGGAGACAACATGTATTAGGATAAACGACCACTTCCCCCCAAACCCTTTTTATAATTACAATATAGACTAAATACAATAGATTGAAGTGTTGGGTGAGAAAGAGCGTAGATGACATCAACCCTTGCAGATGAGCCCCTTCAAAGATTGCTGTGCCTCAAAACACAGGAGGAAGACAGGTTGACACCCACCAACTTTTCTCCAATACCAAAGAGTTGGGACCAATAGATACCATAGATTATCATCTCACAGATCTAATGATACGATGGTTATATGGTGGTTTACTATGGTGAGTGAGATTGGTTGCTCTACGCCCTTATCAACACAATTAAGATGGTTTATATCAAGGGCGGGAGAGCTGAGAGGGGGGGGGGGGCAGTTTATGATCTTACCCAGGAAATAGAAATAGAGAAGAAGGGAACCTAGATTATCATTCTGATTCTGATTTTATTTATCAAACGACATTAAATACATATTTATCATCTGTAGCCATGGTGAAATTAACATAGCAACTAGTTTGGACTTGACTTAGTGGTAAGGACGCAAAAATTGCCAAAATTTGATATCTTAATCCTTACTTTGTATCCCAAAATTACCCTACTCCAATGAATGGATGGATTTCCACAACCGTTGTTTAAACAAATAGAGGTAAACATATACTTTTCTTTATTATTACATACGTGCTATTTGAGCCGAATATCCACAAGATTGATGGAAAGTAAGGTAAAATACTATTGAAATGGAGTTCTCTTGTTGATTTAGTATGTAATAAATACCTAATAGCACTCTGTTCGGTTTGTAATCGATCTCAATGTTGGGTCAAATCGCACTCCACCCCTTTGGGGTGCCGTCCGATTTGACCCAACATCTTGATCGATTACAAACCTTCATCGTGCCATTAGGTATAAGAGGATGATGTATTATACAAAATAAAATATGGTATGCTACACATTTATGGTAAATATTTGAAAAAAAAATGATATATCTAGCGACCCCCCTATAATACTCGGTATTTTAGGGTCCAGCCTAGGGACAAGTGCCATGGGGCCCGGGGAAAGCTAACTGTGTCTGTAGGATCGAGGTACCCCTCTGGCTCTCTAACCCAGGATTCAGGAAGTTTTAATGAGTATATATAGCCTAGGCCTATTTAACAAATTTGAAATACAGGTGATTCGCATCCCTAGGGAAAATTAAACGTCTCTAGTAGGCTAATGGACAGCAGTTCATGGTCGCCAGGGGATCAATTAAGTCTTAAATTATTTGACACTTAATCTTAGACTGGTCTTAATTCTTAATTTCACTTGTATAAATGGCTAATGGAGTAATGGCTATGCAAGACGACATCATTAAGAATAGAATTATTTATTGAAGACTAGTAAAACAACTCTTCTTTAAAAAATGACTATTATATATATAATCACTATTATTATTATTTGAATAGTAGCGTACAACTACATTAAATAATTAAAAATTAAGTTGGGGCATTTTCATTGTCATTGACGAATATTTTGAAATGGATAACATACCGACGAAACTTAGCTAAAGTATGACTGCAAAAGCCTCTTCTTTCCCTTGGAAGTTTTGACGTGAACACACGACCACGAATTGGATACAGTAACGTTACTGCTTTAGAAATTCTGTCTCTCACTCTGTGTCTCTCACTAAGTCTAAGACTTAGTCTTAGAAGTTAGACTAGTCTAAGTTAGAGGCCTCCAAACTCAAAAGTCAAAGGCTGAAAAGCCAAGGGCTCATCAATCAGTATCTGTATATTCAATTGATCTAATGCTAGGCGTTGTTGTGTGAATACAATTATTTACAAAAAAAACTCAAAGAATGTTACAGAAAAACAAAAGACAAGGAAGATTATAACTCACAATATTCGTGCCGACCCAGTCCTCCATCAAAACAACTTCCGCACCAAACAGCTTTAAAAGACCTTTTCTGATTGGTCCGGTGGGGTCTTAAATGAAAGGGAGCGTTTAATTGGTCGATACATGTTATCGCGGTGACGGGCGAGATATCAACAATATTGGCGGCAATTTTCACGTGTTTCACGACTGATGCAGAGACTATTATTAAGATTATCCCAGTTTTCACGATCTACATCTACTCCAAGTATGATCGGACAAAAGAAAATATCCAGTTTCTTCAAACAGGCCACTCCAAAAACAACGTCATCCACTGGTGTTGCCCCTCAACCAGATGTAAGTTTTTGTTTGCGATAGTTAGTCTTCGCAGACTTCGGCTGCCTCCCCCCTCCCCCAGCCCGGGATGACACCCATGCAATGATGCATGCATGGTCTCCCACGAGGTCATTGATCCCGTCATTGATTCAATTGAATCAGTCTCCAAATCAGTTTTATGATATAGGCCTATCAATAATCATCTATGAGTGACTGTTTATATGTTTATAATTATAGAGTTACTAGAAATATCGTCAAATGAAGTCATTTATATATCCGGGGGGGGGGGGGGGGGGGGGGGGAGATATAATATAGGGGAGAGGCTCGTCCTCAGGCTCATTGTTTTCTAAGGAGGCAGAGTCGTGATAGCTCATGATACTACTTGTAGCAGCGAATCGTTTTGCGAGCCTGGTGATCTAGTTGATCAGAATCGTCCAAGTCTGGAGGTCCAGAAAGTGTACCGCCTTGAATTGAATTGTTTTAATAGTTTGGTTATATTTCTGAAGATCTGAACGCCTAATATTGTTTTTGTACGAACTCCCCTCCACCTCCACCCAGCCGTCTCACCCGGGCCTCGGCGCTGTTCATGATTCAAGTCAGCTAACAGCGCTGCTGGTGTCAATTGATGGAACTAAGCGGATCTTCCATACTGCTCCCTGCGGCCCGCCCTGCGGCTGTCCCATCAACCTTATAGATCCCCCTGTAGTTGTTTTCTTATTTTGTTATGGTTGACTCGCTTCGAATCGATGGTAAGCGATAACTTTGTATTTTATCAGTAAAATGACACATGTTCCCGTTTTGACCTTGCTGCCCTTGACTCACTCTAGCTTCTGGGATCGGTTAGAAAGTTCCGTAAAAAAAAATGCCTGAGAAAAGGTGTTCGGAAGAGAGTCTAGGTACAATAGCGTTCCGGGCTTCGGAAAGCGCCCCGGTCACGTGTTTCGATAAGCATAGCAAAAGCTATCCGTATCGGGGGGCGGGGCATCTAGAGAGTATGTGGCACCAGAGTAGGTCTATCGTCACAATTTGATGGGAATCAGGGGAAGTCTTAGGCTATTTACTTTCAAAATATAGATTGTTTTTGTGCGTTGAGATTGCCCACCATCCCGCCCACCATCCTCCAACCTCCAAAACGTTTAATTTGAGTGTTAAAGGCAAACGCTACTATTCACTGCCACGCCCCCCCTTTACCATATACCAAATCTACGGGCATTTTACGGACTATTCCATTAGCATTGCAGTCTATGAGGAAACGGCCCATTTTATCACATTTTGTAGAATAACACAAACAATTAATGGCTACCCCTACTGTCCCAAAATTTTCTACACATACAGTTCAGGTTATATACTACAGATAAAAAGGGAAAAAAATATATGTCATCGCGTTAGATTTTTTTTTATAGCTGTCTGAAATAGACATGTTTGGGAACCAGAGCTAGCTATGGGTACTCTCAGTTGTACCCAATTAGCATGCTGCATTTTCCTTTCACGATTTTGGGAATAAAACCAAAACGGATACTCCAAATGTCCCAGAATTTTCTACACATATAGTGCAGGTAATATTCTACACACATATAGGGAAAAAAATGTATGTCATCGCATTAAAAAAATAATTGTAGCTGTCTGAAATAGACATGTTTAGGAATCATAGAACACTTTGAAAGCAGCAGATTTTTGGGTTGTCAGCCATGTTTCAAAGCCCCACAATTCAGAAACTAGCATGGTGACCCATTAATTTTTTTACACACATACTTCAAAAATCATATACTAAAGAATCAGAAAAATGACATTTATTTTCACTGAGGAGGAAAACAAATTTTTTTTTATAAAAATGGTGAAAAATATTGAGTTTTTTCGAGTTTTTAATTTAAAATTCACATTATGTATTTGTTGTTTTCAAAATAAAAATAACAATGCACCCTTACAAAAATATATTCCAACATTACATATTATTCCTGTTTAACTCAAAGAATCGAGGAATCGATGTTATATCCTCAGCTGAATGTAACTGGATATATAGGGTAATTTGAATACTCAGGAGTACACCTGTTACCCCTATTTGATACCACTTTCTTACCTAAAGGTCCCAAAGGACCTACTTAGTCTAACTATGTTAACCTTAAATATGTTATTTTATTTTTATTTTTATTCTTATTGTATTCTATTTACCCTTATTTATCTCGTATAAAACTAAATTCTTATTATTTAACTTAACCTTTTTGGCCAAGGTAACGGCAGGGAGATCTGGAGGCAATCTAGAAGTCTGTATACCTCTTTATCATATATCATTTATCTTATCTTATCTTATCTTAAAGCTCCATTCCCAGCTAATTTCTATACAAATCTCAGTTTTCACTTGTTAAGCTAACTAGTACACTGCCCCACCTTATCCCAATCGTTTAGGTTTCTTTCTTAAGGTTGGAGTTTAATTTTTGAGAAGAAATCATACTGGTGCTCACCAGTGTGACCTCCTTATAGTCACCAGTGTGACCTCCTTAGCCTTGTTCCATACAGATAGTCGGGGACGGGGAAAATTCGTTGGCAGACAGAGAGAAACATGGGCCTTGGTGTGGCACAGAGGCGCCACTATGTGACCATTCAGTGCATCTACAGAACTGTGATGATGGCTTCTATACACATCCCTGTGGGTTCCCCGATCGTAAAATCACAGAATTTAGACATTTATTTTACTTTTCATTGAAAAAGAGATAGATAATATTGAGTTTGGGAACTAATATGAATGTAATTCCAGAAGAACCACTCGATCCTGGGAATGCAGCTTTTAAAACCGTTCAAACGATATAAAATTGTAATCATACTAATTGTCATTCTTGGTCTAACAGAGAACCCTTTTTCTTTTATAATCTTTCGTATCACATCTTGGTACGTTTGTAATTAGCATTACCAAGCCAAAATAGGAAGTTCTTCCATTGCATTTAAAAATAAAACAAACCGATAGAGCTTTTCTTTGTGAACAAACCGGTTTTTATTTCATTAAAATCTGATCATATGTTCTCAAGTTATGACCCATTAATTATCGACTAATTAAGGAAAATCCTTAGATTAATGGCACCATGCATAATAGGTAAGCTTCAATAGAAGTAGGCTAATCCAAGGATGGGCCATTGTTTTAGCCAAAATGGAACGTTTTTATCCATAACACACATAATAATACAGATAGAAATTTGAAATTCACATATCTTATGTAATTGAGGCGCACGAGGAAGTGGTGAAGTGATCATTAGTTTATATACATGATTGGGTCGGTCAGAGCGGCATGGAGTATGGAGATCGGTATCACTGCTGTGGGGCTAAAGCCAGGACTGTATAACGAATAGTAGAAGTTAAGTCATATATTCTATAAGTTAGGCTATAATTATGATACATGTGTTCAAAGTAAAACATTGGTCTGACCGTTAGTTGTGTCATTTGTTAATTAATGGCTTCTTTTATTGTTTTTTTTTATTTCTAGGTTCAACCGCCACCCAAAAAAATCAAGTTGGATAAAGATACCAGCAAAGCTGCAAGTCCAGCTGAACCTCAACCCGGACCAAGTGGTTGGTCCCCTGCTGAACCTCAACCAGGACCAAGTGGTTGGACCCCTGCCCAAACTCCAGAATCGGCATCATTAAGGTCTATAGATGATGGTGGAGATAATCCAGAGAGTGGTAATTAAGCCTTCTTGTTTAGCTATTCCTACTTATATTATACATAGGGGAGTTACTTACTCTAAATTATGTTACAGTAGCTCACAAACTTCATCCATTAACCGTTAACGTTGCTTTAGTCACGGCCTTGAGCAGTCTAGGGGCTATAACACACATGTATAGGCAGAGACTAAACAGATAAATAACCTCCATTTGTATAATCCCTCGGCTTCACCTATTCCACAATTAGAGAGAGCTTTATGTCGTTGTTGTTAAATTATACTTGTGGGTATAGACAAAACCAGGGAGGTGTTCTATAATTTAGACGCCCTACTAATGATAAACACAAATGAAAGAAAACTCATTTAGATTTTACTCAAAACAAAACAGCCATGATTTTACCACATGATATTTACTCGCAGCACATATTGGGTGCGGAACTAGTCGAGCTATTTACTCCCGCAACCCTATGTGTTACTCATACACATTATAAAATATCATTATTAAGGAGGCTGGTGATTTATAATGTTTTAATGTTTTGAGCCTCCTTTCTGATATCACTTTTCGTGGTACAAGACCTGTCCGGCCCTATACCCTGGATTTAACAATAATAAGACAGTCCACATGGCTAGAGGAGGGCTTACATGGTATAGGCGGACTGGGTGGTGGATGGTGCAATGTGGGCGGACTTGGAGGTGGATGGTGCACAGCATAGAGGTGGTTGTTGACATGTGGCTGGGGTATTGGCTGACTTTAGAATTCAATGATGGACAATTCAATGATGTTAATCTTGTGGCTGCCACTAGCCTCCTGGTATCGATAGTATAGATATCATCTTACGATATAGGGATATCATCCTACATAACTATTATGTTAGCTTGTTTTTCTCAAATATAATATTGTTATTCCTTCTCAAAAGCTGCAACTACTCCCGCATCGCCACCCCGTGAAAACGTTGCTGCCAGTCCACTCTCTCCTGAACAGAAGTCACAGATTGCTGAGAAACAGCTTGGTGCGAAATTGAAGCTGACTACTAAAAACACTAATGGTTTAGTCAGGGATTTCGGACTTTCGTGGTATAAGGCTCTGCAGGCAGAGTTTACCAAGCCTTACTTTTTACAGGTAATATAACTCAATAAAGGCTGATCAATATCATGCTATCAGAGTTTAGAATATACTACACTATGCATTAGTCTAGGACTAAGGTAGGTAAGCACCGCCCATGGTATTGTTCAGTTGGTAAAATAGTCGATCGTGACCCTCTTCCATGTGTCATGGGATTAATGCTACAGGATTGGAAAAGTCCCGCGGCCCGGTTGTCCGCACCACCCATGTCTGCCCTGCGGACAACCAAAAATTAATATATATGGGCGTCCGCCGGACAACCATGTTTTATCCCTCTTTAGTGTGTGCGGACAACCACATATTTTGTGACAACCACTTTTTTAAGCGACTTTTCCAACCCTGTGCTATCTTTCGATTCTAGACTAAAGTATAGTTAAAATCTGTTCTAATAGCATGACACGTTCTACTTTTTCTACACAATTAAGAATCAATCTTTTAGAAGAAAATTTGATAAAATATGCAATTGTTCGGGTTAAAGTTGCCTTTTCCAGGTACGTTGAAGTAACGTACTGAGGAACACTGTTACATAATCGTTTATATTAATGTTCTTGGTCACATTGTATGTAGTTTCCACACTTTTCCTATACTACACACGGTTGTAAAGATTATGTTATTGCGCTCATTTTCTTCTTGGGTGCGCACACTAAGGGCTCGTATGCAACACACGCCTAGTTCTTGCTGTTCTCCCCAAGTTGGAGCTGATTTTCATACCTTACTTCAAATGGAAGTATTGAGATATATTTAGATCTACACCATTTATGAGTGTGTAGTTCAAAAGATAAATAAATGTTCCACGCTGTAAATGAATTTGTAACAAATTAGAGTATAAATATTAGTTAGACTTACTCTTTGTTTATTCTGCTCCTCATGCAAATTCCCCGGGTCATTACATATATACCTATATATTACATATAGTGAGAATTAAAAAAAAATATCAAAAGAATGTAAAGGCCTATTTTTAGTTAAGAATTTAAATACTGATTTTATCATTTTACCCCTATTAGCTCGCCAAGTTCGTTGAAGGAGAAAGGCAGAAAGGTACGGTCTTCCCACCCCCTGACCAAGTATTCACCTTCACGCGCATGAGCGATATTAAAGAAGTAAGTCTTGTTTATCTGTAGGGATCAATAATGACAATTGTATTTGGGTTATACACTACAGCTTTACATCAAATTTATGCGTGTATATTTTCAAAATAATTTGGTTAATTATCTATTTGAATATAACGATTGTTTTGCAGGTGAAATTTGTTAGCTTTATACTTTCAGTGTGTAATTGATTACCTGTATTTTTGCAGGTGAAAGTGATTATCATCGGACAGGACCCGTATCATGGCACCGGACAAGCTCACGGACTTAGTTTCAGCGTACAGAAAGGCATTCGACCACCTCCCAGGTAAACCAGCCCTTATGTAAAGGTTTCAAATAGTTAGGTATAGGTGGCAACACCGACTGATACTCGGGTAGTAGTGCATTGAATTGCATATATGGGCATGGCACTGGGCCGGTCGAGGGCGGGGTGTTAGAAAGACCTCTCCACGGTAGAATACAACCGCAGTCCAAGGGGCTGATAGCAGAGTATCGTGACCACAAATGCTGCTACTCCGTGGTCGCTCTTAGTATTACTCTGCTTTCTTTACCCCGTCCCCAGTCATATACTGTAATACAATCTGCTGTGTAACACGTACTTAACCGTTAACGTTTACCGTACCTGGTCCCAAATTCCATATCATTCATGCTTTTCCTCTCGTTGGTATTGTCATAAATGAAATTGATTATATGTTTTGTATACTGGTTCTACTTTAACAGTTTGCTGAATATGTACAAAGAATTGTCGGCTGACATCGAAGGATTCGAGCACCCTGGACATGGAAACCTGACAGGTTGGGCCGAACAAGGTAAGGTTCTCCAATAACACATTTTTGTGCTTCCATTTCTTCCATAGTATTACATTATATATATTGATACGGTTTCGCCTTTCGTCCAGTTGCTGACTCATTAGATGAAAGGGGTCTTCCCCTTGGGGTTGGTCATCCCACAGGTGTTCGAGTGATGGAGATGTAGAATACGCCATTGTACTTTTCGTCTATGTGATATTCGCTCTTAATAAAGATTTAGAGATTCGTTCGTCTGCGTTCTTAGTTGCTTCTCGCCTGATAGTTGAATCGCCAATTACTAGTGAGGATACTTCTTAGTGAACTTAATCGACTAGGAGGTTGGCAGAATAAGGATAACCAGTCTAAGTTAGCAGCCAGTTTTATTCTGATTCTGTCATAACAATCACAAGCTTTTATAGCAAAAGTGCGGACCATAAGCAGGCCAATCAAGTACAATACAATGCCTCAGGTACTCTTGGTGCATTCGCCAGAGAATACATTCGTCATACAAGTACATTCGTCCTATGATATTAGAGAAAGAAAGGCGAATCGCCAGAGGGGCGAATCATCACCTGAGATCACATCTCCAGAAAGTTAATAATAACTTAAATGAGTGAATCGTCAAAAGGACGAACTGTCTACAAAATACTATTATTTTGACTCTTATAACAATATATCCTATTATACCATTATGACATAGAAGATGTTTTCCTTCTATAGGTGTCCTGATGCTGAACGCATGTCTGACTGTGAAGGCGCACCAAGCTAACTCCCACCAAGGCAAAGGCTGGGAAAAGTTCACTGACGCCATCATCTCCTGGCTCAATAAGAATAGACAAGGACTGGTTTTCGTGCTGTGGGGAGGCTATGCCCAGAAAAAAGGAGCTCAAATTGACAAGGTATCTAAATGTTAGACATGAGTGTTGTCTTTACGCCGAAGTCATTAAATATTTCTTAGCGTTTTACATACTACAAATACAAAGAGCAAAAATAGATCCATCACCATTAACCTGAAATAAATGAATAACTAGTATTATAATATCTTATATGCCACAAAATACATGTTATTAATTACAAAATCAAGAAATCCCAAATCCTATTATTTAAATATAGTATGTAAACTCTCATCTTAGAGTATTCTCATTTCTTTAGCTTGGGCTGCTGCCATTTCACAATATCTTAGATTAAATCAAGGGATGGCAAACATCAAATCTGAAAAAAATAAGGAAGGGGAATAAATTCATGCTTGGGCGTTTTTAGTGTAAGGGCCCGGACCGACGATTCGGTACTTACATAGTAGTACCCTTTTTCAGTGCGCTATTTTCTTCGGATCGTATATATCTTTTAATTTGTTTTTTATTTCAGAAAAAACACTTGGTTTTGAAGGGAGTCCATCCGTCACCACTTTCTGCACATCGTGGGTGGTCTGGGTGCAAACATTTCAGTAAGTGCAACAAGTACTTGAAGGAACACAGCAAAAAACCCATTGACTGGAAGCGCCTTCCTGAGTGTTGAAATTAAGGCGATGCGCTTTGACTACAACATTGAGTGAGAAGAGTGTGTGTGTGACCATCCTTAGGTCAAACTTGTGATGAACTCGGGTTTTCAAGCACCAGAGATGACTTCTTTAGAAGAACCCATATTCTGCGCCATAAAAGTATGGGAAAACAATTGTTCTGGTTATTTTAAAAAGGTATTCTTACTAACACGAGAACACCAGTATTACATATTTCCCCTGTTGATTTCGCCTGCAACTTCTATAAGAAGTGTTTGTTCTTTAAAGACTTACATCGGCATTCATTCCTCTAGTGATAGTCTGGAACTGGATTTCAGATATACTTTACGCCGAGGTTTGTTTTAGTTTTAGTAGCTTTACCTTAAGGTATTATCGTATAGTTGTAGCAAAAATGGCATGGAGTTTACATGGACCCTTGCTAGTATATATAAGGTCGTTAATAAATCCTCGTGGAACTAGACAATTAAAGTCTTTGTTTTCCCTACTTCCGGCTCGATAAGGATTGATAAGAAGGTAGGTAGTTATAATTTAGCGCTCCTTTCCTTTATAGGGAAGGGGGAGGGGGAGATCGAAGGGGATTCATTTAGGCGTCATTTTATTATTTTAAGTGCCATTAAACGTCGCCTACTTGATATGTGCTATTATGGCCTGGCTTGGAGGGGAGAGAATTAAATCTAAGACAGGAGGAACTTCCTCCCCCCCCCTAAATTGGGTCAGGGAATGCAAGCCCAGCTGCGTTTTATAGTGATGTGAACTGATTAACAGGGACTAATGGAATATGCCTTCTTCCACACCTCGACAGAGAAATCCCCGCTCTATAATTACCCTGCCATAAACTATAACTAGCTTAACCAGGGAGGATATAGCTAAGAGGGAGTGGGGACAACTTTAACGTGTGACTCACGATAACCGCTGCTTGTTGCAAGCCTCGCGACAATCGCCGCTTGTTGCGAACCCTTGTGGATATTTGCGAAAGGAGATCCGGTTCTGAACATTCAAGCCATGTTTTTGCATTAGAGTGGTATTTGGGTGATTTAAATATAACCATTTCTTATTCTCCTGCGAGTGACTTGATATATATTACTTTATCGCAGTGACTTTATCGCAGTGACTTCGTATTTCAGTCTAGTATTTTTCGAATTTGGGGACTTTTAACCATCCATTTTAACCAATCTTTTGGATGGGGAAATACTGGTGTCCAGAGACTTGAGTATATTAGTTGCCGAAATATAACTTTCTTAGTTGCCGAAATATAACTTTCTTATTCTCCTGCGAGTGACTTGGTATTCAACCTTATCAGAGTGACTTAGCATTTCAGAGTGACTTGTATAATACTATTATTTTTCGAATTAATCTTTTGGAAGGGAAAATACTGGTGTCGGCGACAAGAGACTGAGTCTATATTTATAATTATGGTCTCTTATATACCTCTACTTTAATAGTCTACAGTTCTGTTAACATTCCTGGTACGCCAGTTAATTCACACTTGTCCAGTGAACTTGCCCAAGTTACTTCGTTTGTCTCTTGGTCTGGGAGTTTGCGGTCAGCTTTAAGTATGTTGCCAAATTTGAGAATGCAATGAATACTCCAAATGTTTTCCGGAAATCAGGAAAATGTCGGTATATTACTAGACACGCATAATTTATAACATCGTTGTTGCCGTTATCTTTAGAAGAATTTGAAATAAATCCGGCCGAAAGAAAGGGGACCGGAGAGGAATTCGGATTTCGGCGAGCCATTGAAATACTTCAGTAAAATTAATGACTGAAGGAAGGAACTGAGATATTTCCAATGTTATTAGATCCTTGGGATCAAATACCAGTGCAAAGTGCTCTTGAATGGACCAGTAGTGATGCCGTACCCTTCAGTATATTACATTCGAAATTTTAACGGCATATGTATTAAGCAAACATAGTTCCAGAGATTCATCGAGGAGATTTAAGGGAGCCAATTTAAGTTGCGGAGCGCTCTTAATTCTCAGTATTGGGGATAATTGACAATATCGTGGTCAAGTAGGAACATCCAGTGTGGTAATGAAATTTCCACATTGTTAAAAATTAATGACAACGACAGGCACAATATATAGTTTGTTCATGTATTTATTAACCCCTTAAGCAAAAGTACCGGTACAAATTTATTTAAATATTACACGTTTTGTTTGTTTGATGCATATTCACGTTAAAATATTTTTGATTTTTTGCCATAGCCTACATATCACGATTCAATACCATAGATCTCTTCAGTCCTGGGAGCTAAAATGTTTTTTCACGAATTTTTGTAGAATCTAAGTACGATTCCATTATCCATAAAATATTTTTGGAATTTTAGGAGTTTTTGCAATTTTTTGCTGAAGTTTCCACCACGTATGATAGATATATCTACAAGCTGAAGACGATCTGTACATTTGAATTGCGCTACTGCTATGAAGTATGAAGTATGAGAATATATAAGTATGAGAATATATACAAGTTGATTTGATCAATCGGTTACCAATATACACCAATAGGTAAAGCCTAGGGCTAGCCTATTACCAGGTTACATCCTATACACGCATGCATAATTAGTTCACGCTCATGCTTACTTTTGCTGCTTTTTATACATATTTTACAAGTCAACAATAATTGAATAACAATAAAGGTAACGATCTCAGAACCGAACTGTAAAGGCATAAAAAGGCTCGAATAATTGTATATAGGTAAAAACCAGTCTAAAAACCGAGGAACAATAGTTCCATCACATTTATATCAAGATATAAGATCACGACGTTCATTTTTTCAGTGACGTTTCAGATACCCAAAGGCGTGCACGTTGTGCATTGTACAAGCGATGTCATTGGTATCTTGAAAGCCTTCTAAAGCCTTCAAGTGCAGATATAATATAGACTAATATACCATTAGACGAAGTAAGAGAAATAGTAAAACCTGAATGTGTGTCTGAACGATATAAGTCTCAAATCGCTGATGCTGAGTTCAGTTACACGCCCTTGGTCTCTGGAAGACAATCACTTTAAGCACTTGTCAGTGAAAATGGATGCCCTTATTGGCTAGCTATCGAGCGGAGCACGTAGAGGTTGTCCAGAGAAGAATGGTGGCTGATGCGTCCATAGCGACTGTTGCTGGCATACTTCACGCGAGCACCCTGGAATAGATGAAACAATGTTTAGTTTATTGGTTATCAATGGGGCAACGGACAGGTAGGCATTAACAAGCCAGACTTATTTATCAGTTATGTATGCTAGATCAGTGATCATTGAACAAATTTGAGGTGGGATTATTTAAGGCTGTGAAACACATGGTTGGATTGATGCTATGGAGGTTTATTCCTCTACCACCAGGTGGACTGGCATTACATGTAGTAAGTTGCAATCATTATGGTAGAAGGTGCACAGGGGCAGCACTGAGCTGATCCTATGAATATAGTTTTATAAACCATATGAGAAATTCGAATATGAATAATCACCTGGAATTTGCTTTGAGGAGCTTTGAGGATGATCTTGGCTAGGAAGGCAGTAACCTCTGTAAGGCTCTCTTGGCTGTAGCTAGAGTACCATTGTAGGCTGGGGTTCCAGGTCTTCACGACAGGGGGCAACAGCAGCTTGCGTGCCACCCAGAAGGCGGCAGAAGCGCGCTGAGACGGGAGGAGAGCTGAGAAACGAGCGTCTGTGAGTCCCAACTGCAAAATGTAGTGGGCCATAGCTTGCACCTAGAAAATAAAGACCGTAAGACATCTGTACAACCTATATTGGCTAATATGCTGTGATAAGCTTAAGCCCCTACTATATTAACAGTGTGGCAGGATGCGCCGTTCATGAACAGAAATGAATTGATTTCTTACAAACTGAAAACACCGCGAGAAAATACCTATACCGACAGATGCTCATGGTCGCTGAATCAGGAAAACTCGCACTATGATAAAAAGATATTTAGTGACACCAACCTGTCTCCATTGATCCCCCATTTGATCCTTGCTGGCTTGCGTTAGTCTGTCCACGAATACCATTGGGTTTGGCAACAGAAGATCGAAGCCAAGAGTCTTCAGGACGAGACGTTCTGCGGCTAGCAAATCCGACTTATTGTAGGCGTTCTCAGTCAGCCGGAGCAATTCCTGGATCTGAAATATATTCAATAAAACATTTGTACCTAATGTACAAACAGATGTACATCTTTAAACGATTTCCAGTCTTCCTGTATGTTCCTAGACATAGGCCTGATATGTTCATATTACGGTATACACGGGAGATCATATGATATAGGTAGCGACCATGGAGTAGCATGTTGAGGTATTATCAGTTAGTTTTATTTGCAATCAAACCAACCACTCGCCGTTAACACATGCCTAGCCCACACTACGAGCCAGGGCCATAGATGCAATTTGATATACTACTACCCTAGGCCCAGTGCCAAGGACGTATTTCCATATACTACTACCACCACCCTATAATGTCAAAGCGTGACTCGACCATTAAGAACATTAAGGAATTAATAGCAGAGCCGAGCGATTGGAATTAACATACCTCTGGTGGGAATCGCTCGTTGATTTTGCAGGCAATGAAAAGGCAGACTACTCCAATGAGCTGAAGTTTTTGTAATGACACATTGCGTTTGGTCAACATTCGGTCGAGCAAGGCAATGGCAATATGTAGAGACTCGGTGGAAATATCAGCATGAGACTGAAAGGAGAGGGCAGGGAATGTGAAATAAGTATTTGATGCGAGTTTCAAATTGTGAGTTATTAAATATATGCATAAATTAAGAAAAGTGTCGGCATAAAACAATAGTACCTGCACTTGAATCAACCAGTCCACAAGGATGGACCGGGATTTGGGTGTGATAGCTGAGGTCTCAAGGAAGTCGGGCTTGAGCGCGAACCTCTTCTCCCTCTCCTTAAACGCAAACATCGACAGTTTTTTTTTCAATTAAAAAAATGAAATTATGAAAATCAAACGCAAATTGAGATGTGCTTTGTAATATGGAAATAAATTTGAACAAAAAACCCCAACATTTTATGAAATGATAAAGTGTTAATGAAGTCAGATGTTGAGTTGTAACGCTGGATAAGATTAAGATGTACAGCTTAATTACTGACCAAATTATAGTCGACAATTGGCTGAGCATAAATCGGGCAGTTGAAGCTGGAGGATCCAAGAATATCAATCTGCGTGACATTTTCAGGGACATCAGCGATGAGCTTGATAGGGATTGCTGAAAACACAACGTCATTCTTGTCATGCGCTAATTACATACAAGTTCAGCTTATATTATTAAACAATTACAAACTTCCTATTACGTCACGCATACCAAAGGGTTGACTAGTCTAATCATATAAAGGTAACCCTAACCATAGTGAAACAAAACTGTCAATAAAGTAGTCTACATTTGCCATTCAAGCTATTACATTACAACATTATAATGTTTGGGATAATCATATAATCTGGCTTTTCCTAGTAGCCTACAGTAAAGCTCACCGGGAACTGGTTCAGCGTGTGTCTTTGGAAGGGGCACTGCAAAGGCCGTTTTGGCAGGCTTCTTGGAGAGGACACTTTTGGCTGAAGAAAAAATAGTTTTGAAGTCATGATTCGCCAATGTTATCAAAATTTACATTATAATCTTCCCGGCTGTATTAGTCCACCTAACTGATCAAGGCAGGACGGTAATTATTAGTATGGACCTAATGTGTCCATAGCTGTAGGCCCTCCCAAAGTTACTGTTCGGATTACACATGGTAACAGGTAATCGTAGGTAAACAAAATACATTAGCTTATTCGTTGATTAGCTATATTACAGGCAGTTTATATTGGAAAAAAATACCATAGTATGAAGTACCTGTTGACTAACCGCGGTATGAATCCAAGACCAATTTATATTTTTAAAAATACCGTAGTATGAAGTACCCAGTGGGCTACTTGCAGAATAACAGCCCCTTTGCTTCTGGGCTTACGAGGTATGTAATTGTCCACGAGTACACCACAATACAGTTTTCTAACATTTATTCAATGATTATATGCACATAATGTTGACATTACTTAGATCCGATATCATGTACGCCACTGATGGCCGAATAATGGAATACATTAAAAGACAAATTGTAGAAAAAGTGGCATAGCAGTTGGCATAACAGTGGGGGCCTGAAAAGGTAACCGGATGTTGCCACGCTCCAGCTAACCGAAGTTTTGAACAGTGCCACTGGTCTGGTCTTCGATGCAATTAATGAAATACAATACTATTTTGGCAAATATGAGCAGTACCGGATAGAAACTGAAACAAAGTCGTCCAGGTATAATGAACTATGACATACATAATGGGAAGGTACTTACGCTTTGTGGCTTTGATGTAATCCTTGCTCTTGCTAACCACGAAGGTGGAAGCCTTTGCTGCAACTCTATCAAGTTGTCCATGATCAATGGTATTGCGTCCCATCAATGGTTTCCTCACGAGCTGGATAACAGAAGTATAGCAATGAATTGCATGGTCACCACATACAAAATGTCCACATGCGCGGCGTAGGGCCTACAAAGTCATATTTGTATACTAAATTCACTTGAGTAATAGATCTTCAATCCTGTCAAGTAACGATACGGGGCAATTGAAAATGGACCAATATGACCAAACGGTCAATGGCCACCTCCAACCCAATAATCAAGCAGTTGATTGTGCTCTTGAGCAATGCAATTGAAAAGCCAAACAATTCTTATTACCTGACTGAAGAAGTCGTCCAGGGACTTCTTGGCAGCAGGACCCTCAGCCAAGCTGTGGGTGGTACTGGCATTCACTACATTCATCATTTTGTCAAGTTTCGGGTTTCAAATTACGATCCTGAAATGGAAGCAATTGATGTACGATAACCAAATCTCTATTCAACAGCACCAAAGCACGAGCTGGGAATGAAGACACCGCTTCCTATAACTCGCATATCAAATTCAAGTCACCAAAGTCAATGAATATAGGCTAGGCCACTTATATACCGTGCAGAAATAAATATGTGAAGAGTCCGATGGCAAAGTAGAGGTACAACAGCTGAAAAAATGTTAAACATTCAGGTGCAGTAGGCCACATAGACAGACTGCTAAATGAAAATGAACTCACTTGGAAATAGTCTAGAAGTTCTGCAAGTTACGAAGCTTGGATGTCTTCGTTCAAATCGTCGTATTAGCGGTTCTTGAAAGGTTCTGAATACCTACGGGGCAAAGGCCCTTTTATACCTGCCCGCCTTCCCGCCCTTTACTACATCGATGACCCACGTGATAAAGCCATCAACGGTGGCTCAATTAGTTGTAATCGATTAATTGACGCTACCGTTCATTACATGATCTTTCATAGGGAGAACAATCAATGTATGCACGGGTACATATTTATATTAGAAATAATGGCGAGGCGGTTTCTTGCTTCTATGGTTGAAGTAGTCTGTGCTTTCTTAATGCCTTGTACCAATCAAGGTTTATATTTCGGTAGAATTGGTCAAAAATAATTAATTCTGGATAAACATGTAATGAATATATAGAGTAAAGCATTGAGTTAAATACTTGTTTGGGCATCTGAGTATCCAAGCAGCTCTCCTTCAAGCCAATATTTGCTCCATTGTTATTGGAATAGTATGAGTGTTCGCACCAACTCTTCCGACTTGTAGTACAGGTAATGCTGTTTATAAAGGATAATAGGTGACCCATGCGCCTTTGCCTTTCTTTGCGATTTTATAGATTGCCAAGCGATGGGCGAGTTATAACATCAACCTATCAACAAGGATTTAAACGAGAATAGTCACGCACTTCATTTCGGTCATCCTCCAACAATATTTGCTGTGACAAATCACCCTGATAACATTACAACGCCAGGTCACCTAGACACCGATTTCTAATCCTCTTTTGACCACTCGATTAATATAGATAAAAGCAGTGTTCAGTCATTCGGAATTTCCTTTGCTTAAAGATTTTATAACTTTAGGAAGGAAGGGGGACAACGTTAAACAGGGAGGATGTTTATTTGGTGCTTATATGTTTTCTTTCACAACAATTCCTTAAAAAATGTCGCCGCATACGTATCCAATATCTGCATGAATATCATTGGTGTAACACATTATATTTGGGAAGATTGAGCCACCGTACGAGGAAGAAATTGGCTTTGGTCACGAGGGCTTTGAAGGTCGGGTTTGGGTGAAACCGTCTTACCACTTTCTAGCTCTCAAACTGGGCTTTCACACGTGGGCGTATTGATTGTTTTCATATAAACAGCTCCACATAATTGGTTTTCAGAAAACGGCCACACAAAATTGGTTTGAGAAAACGGTCACACAAATTGTTCTTTCAAAAAATACTGCCATTGGATTTCTAACACTCGAAAGACATGACAAATTAGTATCTGAATATATTGTATATTACTATACACATTTTTAAAAAATCAAAATATGCCATAATTATGTCGTTTTTCCCGTCCCAAATGTATATAGGCCTACACATATAGGTACGGTATACTTACATTTACCACATTAAGTGTGTCAGTAAAGTAAAGTGAAACCTATTGGGTTAATATGACCACGTTTTCCGTACAACATAAACATGATATTTCATGTCATTGGACATAGGCATTTTGAGGGGCAGATATGAATAGAAAAGGTTTCCTATTGATTGAAAATAGTAGATATAATTTATAATGTGAAAAGGAGATATATTATATTGAAATTCTCTGAAATTAATTCACACGGCGTTTAGATTTTATGTATAGACCTACTTTACAATTAAAGGTGCTGTTATACGAAATTAAAATTTTAGATACGACCTCTTATGTAACCATAAGGTATAACAATACCCCCTCAAAAACAATAACATACAATTCCCGGTTGCATTGGAAGAGACACGCCGTCAAGAGGAAATGTTCCCTTGCGTGTTCACGATTGAGTAAAATCACAGGGATGTCAAGATATAGAGTGAACTATGTATTGGTAATTTCACATCTAGCATCTTTACCTTCACTATTTCCTTTTTTTGTCGAAGACGGAGGGAATGACCCAAAACAAAGAAGACGGGAGGCTTGAGATTTGAATTTGTTTATTGGGGTTCAACCCTATGGGTTATATACGTGCCCCTTTGTTCAAGGAGGATATATTATGCCTGTTAAAATTCAACTAAAAGAATCATGGATAATTCAATCATAGAGTTGTTAGTTTTACAATTTCAATCATCAAGATTACTACATTTAAAGGTTTGAGCATTGTTCAGGTTGTCACCGATGACTGACATATTATATATACACATAGATGGCAGGACACTGCGGTATAATACACTTTATTAAATAGTGGTACATCATTATTTTTATATGGACTCGTTTCATGAAATAGAATTATGAAGGAAACGCTTTCCCCCTAGCTTTACTTTTGGCAGAAAGTAAAACACTTGGGACTGATAGTGGCATGGGATTAATTGGGAATTGCTTATGACAGGGCGAATTTGTTGACGACGAGCTGTAGCTAGAAACGATTAATTATCATTGTTACTTGCTTTTGTATAATTCGGATCAAGTGGTGCATTCGCTTGTTCGCCTAACTTCAGTCCCACAAACTTATTTTAGCGTCGTTTTCAGGAACACAATCAATTGTACTTGAGTAGTCATATATTAATAGAATGTGGAAAGGCTGGTAACGAAACTTGTTATTGGTTGCAGGCTTATGTACGTGTTCGGGGTCGATCGCTTTTCAACAGTTTAACTAGTAAACTTGTGCCGCATCTGGAACCATTTTCTCCCCTCTTTTGTATAAATCATTTTTCAATAGGATATCATAATATTTTGTCCTTTCGACCACTCTCCCCCCCCCCCCCATCTGTGAATAATTTGATGGTATTTCTGCCTCATTTCTGACGGATTTGTCCAAATTTGTCACACAATATTTAGGATTTTGTGGGCAACAACTGTCTGAAGGCAGATATAGTCTAATATAAGCCCAATGTAGTTTGCGCGGATCCATTTTGCATAATGGATCTGAGGTGCCATTGCGGTAGCAAAAAATCGTCATGCATGATTTGGCAGACTGTACGGATCACAAACAATCCCATATTTAAATAGAATCCGTTCAAGCGCTCTAAGCACAAAGAGAAGGCATTTTTGTACAATGAGGTGATCTAATTTAAGACCCTCACCGCCGTAAGATGTATGTTCACCGAGAAAGCCCTTAGCTGAAGTTTGTTTGTTTTAAGATGTTTATTCAGCCTATAAGTAACCTATAGCAGTTGAAGGTCTGTTGCAAACAAAATGTTCCTTCGAATTTAGGAGTTAGTCCTAATTGGTTCCTAGAGTCATGTATCTTAGCTAATATATGGTAAATTGTCATACATGTACGCCTTAACGAGCTTGCCTCTACACATTTTGACCTTTACATGTTTACAGACGAAATGTTTCGTTAAAACACATACTCGCCCCAAACGAACTAACTTTTAGATACCTACTGGCCTCCTAATATATTCCCGGCTATAGTTATCTTTCAGAGTTGCCATACAATCATGAAGCAAGGTAATCTATTGTAAATGTTAGTGGAACATAGAATTCCTAGGGGGTACCACTAGTATTGCTCATGTTTGAGCCTTCATTAGTTCAGCTGGATTTATATAGGAGTGGAATTTATTGCCCAACAATCTCCTATCTCCTCCATGTATTCACACCCAAATAAGACAAATAAGTTAAATAATTCGTGTTTCAGGCATATTCACGTTCATTTCCTCATGTATCGATATGCATGCCCCAAGACAGGAAAATAATTGTGATTATAATAGTTTTCTTTTATTCAGGTAAATCTGATACAAGATATAATATATAAAACACGATGATATTTTAACATAACGGGATGGATCGTAAAAACGCCTTCAGTGCTGTAAGTCTTTTAATCATTATGTCCTTTGTCTAGGCCAAGGCAAGAACAATATTAAAGTCCAAAGTTCTGTACAGTTGATCAGATGACGTACACAATTACTCAGAATTAAAGGACTGAATATTTTAAGAATAAATATAATGAAATTCAAATTGATTCGACGTAAGCAATATTACATGTTAATATTGCTCGTGGATATGATAGAATCAAAAATCAAATCTAATTATTCCACAGTATTAGAAAACACATTAAAATTTTGAATCGATTTTAACCGTACCACAAAACAAATTGATATGATACTTAAAAGTTGGCATTGAACTATTGTAGACAAGGCGATGAACAACGAGCATGAAGTTAATTACTTAGATGAATGATACATTTATAGAATGAATTATTTCAACTAGATGCAAGTTTTGTCGAATTCCTAAATGTAATTCGTATATGAATATCTGTAATTAACTCATTAAGATGTTATGCCAGGAACGAGGTGAAATACAAATTCACTTTGCCCGATTCTCGCTTCTAACGTGGTACGCAAAGGCCAACATCGGATAAATAAATGTAAAAAAACCCTGTCGATATAGAAATCTTATTCAGGGATGGAAAGTATTTAAAACAGCATTCGTTACCTTTAACTCCCTCAATTCAAGTCTTAGAAAGAAATATAAATTCACACTAATATAATCAGATACTTCCAAACCTTTCCAGGTAAGATGTAGTTTAGTACATGTCTAAAATGTGTCTGAAGCCGAAATGTCGCAATAAAACTTTCACAGTTTCCACGACTGATATTATTTATCTAGAGTTCCATTCGATTTCATTTGCGTACCAAAGTCATTATTCTTTTTCACCCGGCTTTATTAATCGCAGTTTGGCCAAATGACAGTTCCCAACTCAGCTCATTATGAACTAATTAAGGATATGAAGCGTTCCATTAAAATAGGCGAAGTTAAAATGAACCCTAATCTTATGGAAATCTGGTCTTATACAGGATTTCTGAAGGCTATAAACATGAATCGTAACGAAAGGTAATTGAATTCTAAGAGGAGACAATATAATCAATTCCACAATATCCAACCCGTTTGTTACGAACTTCTAGATAGGAATACATAATTATGTATTAATTAGTACATTTCCTTTGTGATAACATTTTCCCTTTGTATCAAGTTTAACGGTGACTAGAACTCATCATGGACAGATCTGTTTTGATTTTGATTGAGCTTAAATAAAGAAATGTGAAATATGAAGAGAACAAGTATGATCCAATTTTAAATTTCATTGAGTGACAAGAAATATGGCTCTCTTTGTGGCTTGCTAAATGATAGCTAGATTTTTTATTTGAGCAATACTTTGACCTTAACATATATACAAACAACTCTTATAAGGAACATCCAATAAACACGTCATGGAATATAATTTACACATTCCAAATTCCATGAATCGAAGTCAAACTTAAATGGAAGGGAGAACATGCTTTGAGATCGGACTTTGTGGAACCACTTATCCCAAATTCGTAGGCTAATTTTGCTGAATGCTCTAAATTTATCCTTCCACCCGCGGCAGGGGATTCACAACGGAATCACTGCCAGGCTAGTGGATTAAACAAAGCACATTTTCAGCGTCTCGTTCGGGATATTTATACCACGTTTTCCATGGTAGAATTGCCTTAATTTACGGATTTTAGCTGAAAGGAATTTTAGCGCTCTCACCCTGGCCATAAAATACCTTGATGCATCTACGTCGTGATGGTTGAAATAACACAAAATAATTTCTTTCAGATGAAGTTATATTTAGAACAAGATAAAGACATCAACACTTGTTTTAGTCTAGAAGTTGTCCCATTCTGTTCAGCGACTTGTTAACATAATGTATCATTAGGTATAATATGTATGTAAGGGAAAATTATTTCATATGTAAAGATGGTATTATGTTTTAGATCTCGTCCTAGCCCTTCTACTATGTATTCAAAGGTTTATTGTTCGCCTCTCGTGTTCTCACAAACCCTACACCTTTACCCTTCTGCCATTTCTCGGTAAAATTGGCAAGCTATATTCTTCTTTTTGCCATGGTGAATTCGTAAGTCTAGGCAAAGTGTACGGTCATCCCTAATGTGATTGAAAATACATGCAATCTTTAGTTGTCATCCGTTTACTGCAGTACGTGTAATATATGATTCTCAACTCAAAAGTGTGAACGGTGATAATATCAATTTTGCTCATGAATGATTTAGTATCAGTCTGCACAGAAACAGCCAATAGTATTAGAGTTTTCCACATATGATTATAAGAATGATACAAAGATGGGTTAGAGATATGAGGACGAGAATATGTATATATCAATGAATAAACTCTTCTAGGTAACATTTATTATGGTGACATGAATGGCAATTACACACAATGCACTTAATTACAAGATAATGTTGAAGTTGTAATTTCATATAAATATATGTTAAACATTCATTCATCGTCACTGCGGCCTTGGAAACAATGTAACAAGAGAAACAACAATTAGAATTATGTAAACTAGGAAAAAGAAACGATCTAGGACCAAAGCAACATCACGCCATGCGCTGGCTATAACTTTGGCTCTGTGGTCCATCCCTTGTCTCTCTATAAGGCTATTCCTTATATGCAGCAGTGCATGCCTCATCTCCTTCATTTGACCCTCAATCAGGAACTGAGTCTCACTGCTCTCTGTTGTTGTTCTGTAATGGTTCATCCTGTCATAGTGGACCCGCATGGACTTGCCGTGGGTCAACTCATCGATCGGAATGTCATTTGATGCATTGCGGCGTAAGCTGGCTGCATTTCGAATCACCGTTGTTTCCGAAACTTCATCATTCTCCACGGACGATCTTACGAAGAGAAGTTTCCCTATTGTGTCTATTGTGACCTTTGAAAACAAAATACAAACATAAGTATGTCATCGTCTTTTGATCAGGCTCACTCTATACGGGGAGGTGCTTATTTCGATTAAACATTCTGGTGCCATTTCGTATTTTCAACGATTATTTCCAGCTGTCATTTAATGTTCTTGTGAGATGCCCTTTAAGATGGGATGGGAGCCTTTTGTAATTACTTGATCCTGTTGTGCCCGCGCCGATGGGCTCAAGGCCATGATAAGGAGTTAATTGGGAGCACGGAAGTGGGCACAATCAGGGTTGTCAGACTGCATTGCTGAAGCAAAAAGGCCATACAATGCCTGGTAGTTGATGAAACAAAAGGATATGCTTTATTTTACTATGAAAGGCTTTGCACAGTATGTTCAGCTAAGCTCTTTAGGTAAAAAAGAACTCATCTATTAGACCTTAGCTCAACTTCTTCCCAGATCCCATGGAATTAGTGTATGAATACCTTGCTTCATGAATGTAAATGTTTAATTATTGTGCCGCCATAGTCCTTGCCACAATGGGTAGAATCCCTATAAGATTGAGACTTTAAGAAGATATGACAGGATACGTATACACTGTTTATCAGCTACCCTTTTTACATTCTCTTTAGTAAATGTCTTTTATGAGCGAGGAATACATATTTGACATTCCGGAAAAAGGAAGGAAATGATTATCAATGGAAAACTAAATTAGATAATTCGTTGGAAATACCAATTCACCCAGAACATGTTTTGATATTATTTAACTATAAATGCATCTTTCTATTTTGATAGGAATAATCTACAGCAGCTATTGATCATACACGAATACTGTACAAGTACTTTTGTTATTAATTAATACTAAATCGGCCAATGGAATTAACAATCAGTTATTGAAAAAACGCCTGTGCATCTTGTTGACGTGTTCTCGCGTTGCCAATACATCGTTCTAATTATAAGCTGAATAATAATGATGATTATAAGGAGCCCTGTTTTATCCTAATCCTTAGCCTTTCTCGCCCCCCCCCCCGCCCCACGACCGTTATTGCTCCTTTCAAGAGTAGGTTTGAAATATGGACAAGAAGGCCTTGAAAGACTTACCAATTTGAGCCAGCGAGGGACTTTTCTTGTTCCCTCCCCTGCTCGACACACATTAACCACTAAAGATGACAGGAAAACGGACATCATGATGATAACAAGGTTGAAGCAATAGTAGACCCCTGAAAGCATAAAGTCTATTATAAGTACAAAGTCGAAGGCTGGCCAATATTAAGACGTTGTAACCACGGTACGCGGTTCAAGAGCTATATATAGCATCCCTCGACCTGTATGTTTGTTCACAACTCCTGCACCATTGTTTTCAGGAAAAACCTCCAAGTAAAGGCTGCCCAATAATAGTTCTTATCCATTACGGCAATGTTCTTGGGACTTTGTAGAAACTTCAAAACGTTTCTGTGGAGAGCTTCTGATCTGTACAGATTTAAGGGAGCCCCAGGTCTTGAAAGACGACCATTCAGTTAGATATACCACAGCAAAGACAGCAGAGTCATTTAATCAGTTTGTCCAATCCTATTAATAAATTTGATTTGGAATATTTGGAAAACGACCACTCAGGACGGTTGTTGCGGTTGAAGGCGAGGGATTATGGCAGATAGGATTGTAATTTTCAACATGTCCTACTCAGTGCTGGGAGAGGGTTGAATATGTACAGTGCATAAGGAATTATTTTGATGCCCCTCGATCGATTTATATTCAAGGCGATTGAAGAGAGATTTTGGTATCAGAAACTTAAATCAAAATTTCAAATTAAAATAACTTGAATCAACTTAAATACGCATTGACGATTGCGACAATTTGTATACCATATAATAGAAAAAAAAAATCATCTATGAAGTTCTTTTACGAGAGAGCCTCGTAAGATGACACATAAAAGTCTTTAGAAAGCAAGCGCATGCGCAATAAAATGTTTCTGCTGTGGTGAATCTTGCCCATTTCCAGCTAAAAGGGCTTAAATTCAGCAGGTGGATGGACCCTGTTATTTTCCCTGTTATTCCTCATTAGGGTTTCCGTAGGTGCATTCAAGTTGTATTGCTTTTGATTTCTTTTGGAACAAGTAAAGGTTTCTCAATTGCATTGCAATCATTATCGAAATTTCTCTGGGAAAGCTCGTATCTCTTGTTTTCCAAACCTTTCGATAAGAGGAATAATCTCAAGATTGTTTATAAGAGTATTCTGAGAGACAGGAGAAGTGTTATCATTTATATCACAGGAATAGATTGTATCTATTGCGTTCATATAGTTATTTCTATCCTAGACATAATTTTCTGGTAGTTGGCTGGGAAATCCGTTAAGGACGACAATCCCAAAGGATGGAAAAGTGATGGTAAATATAAGTAATATACCAGCCACACAATCGCTTCTTCAATCCGGCTTGTCCCTATCAACATTCTTTCCCAAGACATCTTGAGCCAGTTGGGTTTATTATATGAGCAAGCATTTACGTGATCAGCAGGCGCGCATATAATGAAGGGACAATTAAAATGAGAAATTTTTAGCAGATCTAGACAATATCGCACTCATAATGCAGTTTGTCCTTATAGCTGTCCTTAGGCGGTTTTGTCTCAAAATGTTGAAGTTTTGTCTCTAAATTGATAATTTGGAGACAATTTTGCTATAGATTTAAAGTAAAGCTGGCCAAACAAGTAAGTAATCGGTGAAGGATATAGGTTTTTAAAAACCTTCGAGACTTCGAGACTTCGTCATTTGTCTGGATGGCGGTTGTCCGAATGGGGTTAGCTGTCCTTAGTTTTTGGTCTTTCGGCCTCAAAACTGTCACGTTGTATAATTTTCAGAGACTGGAGACAAAAACAAAATTTTATTGAAGATTTTCGCCTAGACATTGTCTAAAGTTCAGTTTTTTGTATGTGCGAGGGCCCTGTAACGTTCTACATCAATCATATTTGAAAATTCGTCCAAGAGTTTTTCTACCGATTTTCGAGGAAATATGCTTATGCTAACGTATGGGATTAACTACCCCACCAATTCAATCACCTCGCTTTTTTCCAATCATGTTCCTCAAAGGTTCAAGCACATCGCAATTCAAAACTAGCACTCATTAACATATAATCTTCATTAAATATTGCGTAACCTACTTAATTCCTTCATTTCAACTCAATTTATGATCGAATTTATTTGATTTAACTTGCTGTTGCTGTTCCCTGAGAAGGAATATCACTCGACATGGAAAACAACCCTGCATGTTTCGTACTATAATTGTGCTTCCAAAATTGAACACATCATTATATTATCCTTTGAATAAAGGATGTGAATTTGCTGTATATAACAAATCCAGACAAATAAGATTAAGACATATTGATGTATCCAATAACGTTGATTTCAACTGGAACTTCCATGAACGGGAATGTAGTCGTGGTATTCCTCCGCTCATCTTGCAAGGCCTGCTGCTTAACTAAGGTGTAATTTCCTTGCAACCTTTGTCCCCGGGACGATTTCCACACAACATTTCGTGAGCGTTGTTGCCTAGGCATCCCGACTATAATGGAGAGAACTTGATGGTTAACAGGGCCAGAATAAGAGTCTGCCGACCTTTTAATGCTTCGATGGCGTGAAAACCATTTGTCAGTGATGAAATAGTTGTGTTTCGTGTAAGATACACAATTATTTTTTTTATTGTACAAGTTTTCCAGACTTTTCTCGTTTATCGTTATCCCATAGACTCCTTTGGTAACGGCAGACAGAACGGAAAGTGCGCAGATATTCTTTATTCTCTATGTTTCTATGTGTGGAATATTCTTATAAAAGAATATCAATCAATGTACGAAAGGCTACTATCCCTTTCAGTTGTAATGAGATTATTCAGATCAAAGTGTGGACCAAGCAGTCAACAAGCCTAAAAGAAATAGGTATAAAAGAAATTGGGTCATGATATCAATCAGGACAGACTTGTCCGAAAAAAAAACATTTCCACGAATAAAGGGAAGCAACTATGCTTCAACGTGTAAAAGCATTGTCCCCAAATTATCCCTCCATTATCCCTCCGTTAAATTTGTGTTCCTAGAATAAGGAGATGGTTTTTTGAATGCAGGGCTAGCTTTTTTTTAACAATCAACACAATTTTTATGTTGCAAGCCGGTGTGCATGTGGTTTATTTAAAACGAAAGGGCCTAGTCCAATAGGCCGATTCTCATGCGATTCTCACATAATTTAGTGTAAAAGAGTCCTTTGCGGCGCAAAATCGCATGAGAATCGGCTTAGTGGACTAGGCCCTTAAGTTGACATACTGATTCCGAAATCCAAAGCAGGTGACATGAATCGAACTTCCCCCAGCTTATATCTAGATTAGGACGGATGTTTTTTGAAAATCATCAGGTAAAACAGTCATTTCGGGAATAAAGCTTTCCCTTTACCTACCCTTAACGCGGCATTCTTAGAAACTAAAGCTTTTTCCTACACATATGTGAGTCATTTGATAAAAAATATGGAGGCTGAGTTTGATGAATTTGCTGCAATGCTTATTTCTGTGGCCCGCCGAAATGCTTTGCTGCAATGGTTTCACGTAATATTGCTCACCGGTGCTAATTTTTCTTCAGTCGATTCGACTCCAAATTCTTGTATAAACATATACCAGCAGCAAAATATTGACAAATTCAGTCCTATAGGTCAAATAATGAGTAACTTGGAAAAGATTGCTTTGGTCGTAATAGCAGAGAACGGAGATTAACCTACCCCCAGGAAATTGAATAATCAAGAAAAGCCCATTCTCCAGAGCTGAAACAAAATCTGGGCCCTGTTTCATGACTTGGTATAATTCCAAGATAATGCCAGGTTATCCCTCCTATTTAGTCTAATACCAAGGACTGGGCATCGCGGGTGGATTCTATCAGCGCATGGGCCATGTGACTTGCCAGTAAAGTTTGGCTAGGATAGGGTGAATTAGGTAGTACTGGGCCTTGATCCATAACCAGGGACATAGGAATTAAGTAGAAAAACATCCAATTTAGGATGAATTCCATTTCATAATCAAAGTTGAGAACACTCAAAGATTCGCAGGGACTTCTCAAAGATTCGCAGCCCATGTCGCCACCCTGTCTGCTATTACAGTTATTATGTAATAAGACAAACACGCATGGCCAGTCCCATGGTCCACCCTCACCTGGTCATGGTTGGGTGCACACTGTTGTGGCTGCAAAGTACTGTGAAGTGCTGTGAATAAATTTTCAATTATTGCAGGCGATTCCATTCTATATTTATTATATGGGCATAAAACTTGTGTAATCACAAATGTATCATGTGTAAATCTGAAAAAAGGAGCCAACTTGGTGACAAAGTAGTTCATATAGTATGCATTCTATATGAATATTTTTATTGCACCCCACTTATAGCACCTCTCAAGAGGGATGCACGTATAATAAATTACACTTAAGACTACGGGGGTTGCAGTGGAGTAGGATAGTGCTGTAAATACAGCACCACCATATGGTCTCAAACTGGTATTAAATAGTGCAAGTGGCACAAAGGCTGGACAGCTAGGTGAACAGACCATGAGTTAGCATACTCTGAGGGACTTGCAGTGCGATAGTGGAGATCTTATCCTAATACCTGGGACAGCACATTAAGGAAACAATCCAACTTAGGATATCCCTAAAGACCAACTCTTGAAACAGGGCCCTATTCTTCCGAAATTTTGATAACACAATATAACAAGTATTGATTCCAACTTACCGAGGATTGGGACGGAGGAGGCTGTGGCGGGAACAGCTTCAACAAGAATCAGCAGTAGCACAAGGAAACTAGCAAAGATGCTCATGGCTGGGAAAAGAAAAGAAATTCATGTTATAATCAGGCACATGGCAACACCAATTGCTCTCAGTTGGCACAAAGGAATTTCGCGTTAGTTTATGGATATTCTAATATATATTTTTGTGTACATGTATGTATATATCATAATATACATATGTACACAAAAATCCACATATATATTTTAAAGACACTACTTTCGTGATAATGTCATGCAGGAAGGTTTACATGTATGGTTTCACAATGTACACATCTCCATCAGTTTTACTGCATTATAGGGCCTAGTCCACTAGCTGATTCTCATGCGAATCGGCTCAGTGGACTAGGCCCTTACCACTTTCCCCCAACACACACCAATACCCCCACCCCGGACAATACTTCCCCCACCTGGACAATATTCCCATAGGAGAATATTCTTCCAGTCAAAATCGCCCTTTGATAATATTACCCCAGCCTAGAGAAACCTGCGACTAGGATATTGTACTAGGTTGATCTATGGGATTTTGCCCCAGTCCTGAAAGCATGTATTTTACATTATATCACATTCATTGAGTGTTGTTTTCAGCCAGTTCCTATCTAAATGGAAAGCAAGACAACATTTCTCATTTAAGGCCTGAGAGCAGGTGCTAGGAACTTTAATTAGAAATAAAAAGTATTCCTATATAAAGCTAAACGCGATTGAACAAACAATAGCGCATCGGCAGATACCTATTATTGGTGCTATTACATTCCCACAGTCACATTACTTGGGAATGCAACAGGGACATTAATATATGTAGAGGCCTCAATTGCATACGTAAAACAATAGTGGTAAAATGTGCCGGTCCTGTATAAGGGATTACATCTTAGACATTCCTATTGTAATTCACCGTTGCTCACAATAATATTCGTCACATAAAGAGATATCCATTCACATATGTCTTTCTCCTCATATGTTGTATTCATGCCAAGGCTATTTTTAATGTCAATTTGTTAAAGGAAAGCACCGGGCTGAATATATTCTCTTTTCAGATGTGATAAGAAACTATAGTAGTCATCATGTTCTGGGGTGTGTTACATAAAGGGAGATATGCAATAGTGTGTCTCCAATCGACTAATCTGGGACGCACAACAAATTGTGTGTATTTGTGAAGTGGTTTGCATCCTAAGTTTGGGTATTGGGTCTTCACTGGGGAGCGCGTTTCCACTTGCAAGTGATATATCAACGTAATTTAGGTGGAGACGCAATATAAGATGGAGATGCAACATCACCCAATACTACATTGACTAATTTAAGATGGACAATCTAGTCACGCTCCCTTTATGTAACGCACCCCTGATGGCTTTGGTGGTTGTTTAGAGGCATTTCTTAGTGTAGACACGCTGTTCTTATACCGCTAGGTGGCGCGGCAGTCGCCAAGCATAGGAACTAGTAGTGTGCCATATCCCTGTGCCAATGATGTGTGAAGGGTCAGGATAAATACAAGTGAATGCACAAAGAAAGCATTTGTCTAAATATACCAATAATAGACAATTGCGGTAATTCCTCTCTCTCTTTCTGTCCGGAGACACAATATTTAGTTGGTACGTAATATCAAATGGAGACACAATATTTAGTTGGTATGCAATATTTAGTTGGTACGCAATATCGGGGGAGACCCAATATCCAAACTTAGTACGCAAAACATTTTACAAATACTCAGCACAAATGAATAATATTTTGACCCGCTATTGGAGATGCAGTATTGCGTATCGTCGATTATGTAACGCACCCCTCACCTCCATATTCCGCTGCAGCAATGCCAATCTATGATATAGTTGGACAACATTAATCAAAAGATATCAGGAAACGTTTTCTTTAGATTTCGACAGGAACACATCAATGCATACACTCGAAGAGAAGTACAAAAATTGAGACGCGTTTTGTACTGGACGTTTTAGCATTAGAGGGACAAAATGGCGATTAGAAGCTATGAGAGGGTCACAATTGGGCGATTCATGATACTGAACCTGCTCATACACGTACTATGCCCCTATACATGGCTTGGGAGCGCTGTAAAAGATGCCCATTTTGCCCTTTCACAACTTTTGTTATGACTTTTGGGGACCAAATGCTAGATCAATTAATTTATCAGAACGATAGACATCTTGGTGCACTATGGCCGGGATCAGCTGGTGCACTCTCAGACTATTGAAGCTCTGGGACATCAATCCTTTTTGAGGTAAAAGGACAACGACCCTCCGTATTGGACTAAATTAAAGTGCTAATACCTGCCTCTTCCCGAATTCATCGATTCCAATGAAAGGTATTAATTAGCAGCACATTTTACGATGACGCAAACAATGCGCTGTGTGGCAAAATCTCAACAATCTTGACGAGACTATTTTTTCAGTAAAAGGTCTTCCATCGATAGAACATAAATTTTCACGAGAAAGGTTCCCTTCGGCACAATACTGATTTAGTAAACGACCATTAATTCGTTCAAGGGAGGCTAATCAAGTGCATTGAAGGATCCGGGTGATGGTCCTTTCAACTTTTTTATTGCTGGGAATTTATCGAGGGAAGCCCATGGCAGTGGGAGCAGTATTCCATAGCGGCATTAAATGACTCCTTATGTCTCACCTATAGGGACGGACTACGGGAGGAGAATAGTTATAGTTCAGGATGCGAGTATGTATATGAGCAGTTTGAGGGAAGTACCGGCTAGGCTTAGAGTTGAGGGAGTCCCTCCAAACTGAGGGAAAGCGTCTCGCTCGCAAATTGCCATTAGAATCCCATTAGGACGCTTACTCCTTTTATTAACCCTTGCCTGTTTAAATGCTCGAGGAACCTTTCCCGTTTTGAGGAAGACATTTATAAATATCAAATGTCATTTGAGAAGACAATGCATGAAGACAGGGTTTCAAAGTTTTAGCGGGCAGGAATGCTACACCAATGTCATTGTTATTTTACTGATATCTTTTTCAATTTCTTTCGGTTAAATGTCAAAAGAGGAAGTTAGATCCCGTGGTTCCCTTTTATTCCCTTTTAATAGCATTTGTCATTTTCATGGCCTTTTCAAGATTGGTGATATCATTTGTTGATTGAGGGACAATCGTATTAGTAAGGTTATGTTCAATATCTGAAAAGATCAACTCATTTATCATCCATTTTTCTTTAACTTTGGCATTTTTTAATAGTTTGAGAATTTTTTTTTGGGAGAAATTCTGTTGATAATAGACAAAATAAGCTGCTTATCAATCAATCATTTCGTATAATACCACGTGATATTGCGGGCAAATTATGTGCAATCAACCGCGTCTTTTGTTCCTATGTTTTTAATCAGAGAGCGAAAGCAAGCATTTGTCATTGTGTTGCAACATTTGGACAAAAAGGAGAGGATCACCAGCATCAGTACATATAACAGGCCGGGGGCGGGGCTTCAGTTGATTACGTTTCCAACCAATGATGTCCCAGCCTCTATGTCAGGTGACTGGAGATCAATCACAGGCTCCGAAATAGAAACGTTATCAGCTTGAAGATATATACCGTTAGTGTCTACCTTAAATGGTCTCAGGGCTATGACCACAAGAGGTAGAGGTATCAATAACCTCAATTCTCTCGGGGTTATACATCATCAGTACTCCAGCAGGTCGGTCATTAATCCTTACTTATATTGATTCGATCCTCAAACCTTTTTGGACATATTCAATCAAATCCTTGACAAAGATTTGTATATACTTTGCCAAAATATGAACTAACTTCTCATATCATGGTATTGCCTGACGAATCCCACGCATACACATATAACCAACATAAATAAGAATAATATCAATTACATCGAAAAGACAGAAATTAAAAATTAAAATACTTACCTAAGGCAGTGCGGTCAGGTCGATCGGGTGGCAACCAAAACACGACTAGTGTTAGACAGGCTAAGAAGACACAGGGCAAAGTCAAAATATATGATGAAAACACTAATTTCCTCTTCATTTGCAGATGAAAAGTCAGCACACCGTAGTTTGGTGTATCATTCAGATTGGGCATAATTTGCTTGTCGGCATTAGTCTGTTCAATATGCCAATCAGAGGAATCCAGATAATCGGACTGGAATGTGGATAAGTCTATGCCAGTGGCGAAGGCCATGTTGACGTCTATCTCTTTGGTGGAGTGAGTCCAAGAGCCAAACCACATGTGACAGTTTTGATAATCAAAAGGAAAGTTGGTGACATCTACTGAACACGAGGATTTGAAAATTTGATGAGGAACCCATCTCACCCAGCCGTCATATTGTACTATTGCTAGAACGTCCCTCAACTCACTCTTCGGATCGGCTCTGGAAGAAGAACATATAATTATACAGAAATTCATTAAGCATTATTATTTTGTTCTGATATAGTATGAAGTGTGTGGTGTGTTTGTGGTCCTGAGTATTACCTCAGAGAATGGGGGCGAAGGTGTGTGTGTATTCTACTGGAATTTGTAACATCACTACTATGTGCTTGTACTCTTATATGTATGTAAAATATGTATATGACAACCTGATGAAGGGTAAGTCACCCGAAAGCTTGTGATAATAAGATATATAACAATCACAAAACACTGAGGGTTTTATTTCCACCACACTATCAAAACTATCAGTATCCCCACCGGCATAACGATATACCACGATAAAATTCTACCGACACAACATGTATATGAAAGATAAATATAAATGTTGGAAGAGAGACTGGATAGATTATTATCCCAAATGTAAGGTAAAAAAAGGTTAACGGTTACTATCCAAAACATAATGTATACATAATAGAAGTACAATTCATGAGAAATCTATGTATTTTTTGTAATGTGGGGTTGAAGAGTCGTCTGGAAGACCTGCATAGCAGAAGACTAATGTCCTATTTCCTGTATAAAATGATGGAAATATGATATATAATTAAACGACTCGGAACTATAGGTATGAATTATTCCTGGTCTTCAAGATCAGGCGTCCTAGACACCCAACAGCATTCAGCTATACCTAGGTAATAACCTATATATATAGGTAATACTATCATACGATATTGCGTTCAAAGATTACAGAATATTTCCATAAAATCCCGACTCCAAGTGGTGTCGTGGCAGATGCCAGAGAATCAAATTAGGGACGAACAAAAGTTAGTCTTAAAAATGTATGAGTAAACACAGACCACTATTAGAAGCCACTCGAACACCTGAATAAGCCACACTGTGGGGATAACATATCTCACATAGCCAGCGGACAGCCCAAATTAGAAGTTACTGACAAGTAGGTTTCCTAAACATTCCCAACTCTTTAACAGCTCAGGTTTTAGTAAGAGGGACTTAATAAATCATATACTTAATGCGAATAGGTCTCCCACTAGGACCTATAATGTGTGGGTAATACCATCTTTATATGAGCCTAGGGAGGAGTTCATTGTAACTGTGCGTGTAAAAGCAATTTGCTTTGGGATGTCATTGCCCAACATCACTTTCGACTTCAGTCTCTCCTATTTGCTAATTTTGGTTCTCTGTCTCGATCCTTCGAACTGCATATTTCCCAGTTACGATTTTTGATGGGTGACGGGCACGAAATCTGAATTACACTCACTTGAACCGTCCTATATAGGCATGAGTTATTTTGCTTTGTATTGTGGAATTGCTTTGTTATGCATCCAAGTAGCATTCAACTCCCAATTAATGATATCCCTTTTATTTTTGCGGTGATCGTCAATGATGTTTTATTAGATATCCTGCTTGTGATGCAGAAGACAACATACAGAGGTGTATGGAGAAGATGAGACAGTGTTTAGTCCAAGAGCTAGTTTCTCGAAGTGAGTCACACCGAGTTGACTTGCAGAAACTGTCGGAGCGGGTATATGTTATGCAACACCACCTCTGTGGTGGTGTACCTCTGGGTCCCTTTTTTCCCAGAAAACCGTACAATGAGATGTCCAAAGGCAAAGACATGGAAAAGGCCAATACGACACTATCCTTCCCTGTTTTGAAGGGAAATCTTCACATCTGATTCATTCCCAGCTGATTTGATTCATTCCCAGCTGATTCATTCATTCCAAGAACCCGAAGTAACTTGGTTTATTTTTCCATCATGAATAAATCTACTGACAAGCAATACATTTTAGAATATTACGTTCGGTGTATATTTACAAGTAGTGTTGTGCCCCTTTCTATGAGTCTGTATTTTCTTATGTATTCATTTATATGTATTGCTATGATTTGATATCTCTGAACAGAATGCATTACATATGAATGAATACATACAGAAATAGAGACTCGTAGACATGGGCACATAACCACCTAAAACTTGATATTGTCCAGGTGTTGTTGACAAGAGAAGTAGCAGCTTTTGTCATCGAAACAATAAAATTAATCATCTTAAATTCACCTGGCATCAAACTCAGCTAAGGAGTCTCTGGGACCCGTTGCTCCGTTTCTCGCTAACTATTTCCCCATTGAAAGTGTATGAGAAAATAGTTAGCGAGAAACGGAGCAACGGGCTCCAGGAGAGTTAGAGATGACATGCCAGTTAAAAGGCCGAGCATAAAAAATGGTCGGTACAAAGTTGAGACAAAAAGCGACGGAAGAGTCAAATGGGCCAAAGAAGGAAAAATGAATCAAGCGATAAAAATGATGATACACATTTTAGCCTAGCATGATTGAGAGAGTAGGGGGACCAGTACATATCTCCAAGCAGTGTCACTGACCTCTGCATGCAACCATTGACGAAAAGAAATGCTCACGAATGCCAGGTCTCAACTAAATCATCTCTTATCGAGCTCCAAGCAAGACAGGAAGGTCCACAATATTCCCTTGTCTGTCGCATATAATAAATCTCTAGCACTTTTTGCATTTATTATCGTTCCATACCTCGCAAACCATTAAGAGGAGATGGCATTTCAACATGCAATGGGAATATCCCAATATGGGGCCCGTGTTAAAGTGTAGATAAAATTAGATTTATTATTACAAATGCAGTCCTAATAGACACTACGGGCTATAAAGCAAAACGCATGCAGAGAGAAAGCAGATGCAAACGACGACTTTACCAGGCTCTACTAATCACAGATTAGTTTGACTATACTTCACTAAACGAGAATCGTAAGTATATCGTTAATGAGTGCTGCTATTGCTGTTTCTGTCCAACCTCATAATTGTATCTGTTTTTTAGGAACAGGATATGTATGGAACTTGCTAGATTGTGAATTTGCCTAGCAAGATTATGAATGCTTACTCAGGGAAATTACATTTACATGAAGATTTTTTATAAGTCGCTGAGCTGCACGAGAGAATACATGGTTCTATGCAATCATTGTAACAAATTGGTAAGGACTACATTCTGTACTATTTCACCATAATATGGATGCATATATTTTAATTCTACAGTGTCAACACGAACCTTCAATTTTGAGAAATCAATATCAATGCAAGATTTAATTTAATTACTGAATTAGCAGCATATATATCTGCAAGTACATGGTTGTAGTGAATTTAAAAAACCCGAAGCATAACTCAACATATCCTTCCCTGATCGATAAAAACGCCATTAGCAAAGTCCATTCAGTACAATTTCGGCATGTCGGAGCCAAGTACAATCTGGATCACAGAATCATATTGATAAAAATGTTCAACTCTTGTTGGAAAAGTTAAACAGTTAGCTAGATGTGGAATTAAATTGACAACAATACTGTAATCCAAGGACGAGGAAATAAATATAAAGAGCTCTACATCGCTGAATTGAATACCTTTATCGTCCCTTAGGGAAATGTGCGCGGGGCTCATGTGGCAAACTATCTTATTTGATTTCAATGACAATAATGTGAACACAAATCATTTGGTTCTTATTCGACACGAGTCGTTAAGCCATTTGTCCACTTGTAACTAATTTGATAACTAAGCTCAGATTCGAAATGAAATATTGGTAGTGAAAACCTTTCAAACAATGGTCTGGATACATTTATACAACCAGTCTACTAGATATAGAGCCAACCCTATTGTAACTGATGTTATTATTGGGAACTTAAACACCTCTCATCGGCTGGTATAATAATTATGTTACAGCATTAGGGATCACCTACCTATCTATCTTCGATTTTATTGTCGAGAACTGGATGTTTCACAGACCAAAATTTGGGTCATAGAAGAAAAATAAAAGTTGTAAAATGGAAAAAAGGTAGATTAAGTAGAAGTATTCCTGGTCGAGTAAATTCCGTATGGAATAGCCTCCCAGAAAGAATCGGAACTGAGGTTGACCCAACAAAATATAAAACATTAATAAACAAATTGTATTATAATAGTTTCTTACGTTCAGGAAGAGTCGAGTTATAAAAACTCAATTTACTGTATAGGAAGAGTGGTATGTTGATGCTAATTTGTATCTATTCTATTTTCTCGGATTCAGGTCATAACTTATAGCAAGTTTGACTGATGAGCATATAATTGTTGCCTTGTGTGATCATTTATTTTTTGGGACAGATGTCTAAAATAATGTGAACAATTCTTGAATATTTTGTTGTATTAATAATGGTCAGCGTGTGAGAGCACGGCGCTGGTGGATGGGAATCTTTTATTATGTCTAAACTGTAAACATCCCTTTAATGTATGTCGTCAGAATATATAAACATTTTTATTCAAGTTGATCAGTACAGTTACACGAAATGGACAGGAGCCTCTACGAACAGATCTTCCTGGCCCGCCCATCAGATATACCTACTCCAATATTCAGAATAATAAAATAAAATACAAAGCAGCACTTCTGGATACATTAGTCATCAAGTTAAAGCTAATACAGCACCAATTTACAATGAAAACTCACTACAGAGTATATTAATATGATATGTGATATAATGAGTAATAATCATCTCATGTAAGACATTAACCCAATAGACCTTGGTATAATAATGATTGGTTGATAAAACCTGTTTACTGAACTTACAGTATTATCTGTCTCTGATAAGACATTAATCCAATATACATTGGTATATAATGGTTGGTCAATAGACCTGTTCACTGAGCTTACAATAAATCAGGATTATATCGACTTTTTAGCATTATGTTTAATCCTTAGATTATATTTAATAACCACTTAGCTGATTTGGTAAGATTTTGTTTGTCACCATGGAAATGTTCCCAATAAAATTTCTTTAAAATAAATAATAGCTGATAATGCTGCTTTAATTAATATCTCTGTCCTATCACTAAAGGCCTAACAAACAACTGAAACAAAGTTGTTGTAACATTATAGGAAGACATATCTGTACAGATAAAGTACTGCTTTGACACTTCAAAGCATCCTCATCAAATATGCAGTGAATAATAAGCTGCTCAGACACTATCTAGGGGGACTATAATTCTCCCTACTCTTATCAGCCTTGCAAACATACCGATATATCAACACATTTGACTTCTGATGTTAATTGCAGATCGAATAGTGGTACAGTCCTCCTCCAGGTTATGGAATATATTATGTGACTTCTTTTGTTTTTAAAAAGGTTTTATTCAACATAGACTGCCATCGAGGCTCTTACAATTATAATTAATGTCGTGTCCCTTGTGTTTTTTTCGTTTTTTTCCTGGTTTTCTGATTTTTCTTTCACTCTCGACTGACTCATATATGAGTATATGTGTATATATAGATGATAATCGAAAGTAGGTGTAGCTAAAGGGATGGATATTTCAAGATAATGTCACGGGGGGAATGCGGTATAATTCCATGCCGAAAGGGATTTTTAATTCAGACTTTAGAACGGAAACGGCAAACACACATAAGCCTTCACTTAAATATTGTTTTGAAATGTTTTACACCAATTGTACAAATGATACTGCCAGTGAGATTGACTTTGTTAGCAAAGCTGAGGCCTTGGCAGAACTATTATACACAATGGGCTGTACACAAGATGCAGCTGCTAACTTTCCACCGTAGTACTATCTTTCATTGCCTATATGCCAAGCCCATGCACGAATAGCTTCAGAATTAAAGGCACCACCCAACTTTCATCTTTTGTCCGAGTGCAATATTAGTGTGCACCTGGGTGTTGAATAGCTTAATACAGGGCCAAGAATCAATCTCAAAGTTGACACGAAGTAATATAGTGAGGCGCAGGACCTTGTTAGACTTGTTGCTTATCTATATTCATAAGTGGTTCTGAAAGTGTCACATTATCAAAGTGTGTGTTTTATTGGACATTTGTCGATGGATAGCGCAATATATTTATTTACATAGACAGAACCAATGTCGACTCTTGCACCAAGAAATTGAAATAAATTATATGATATATCATATATAGACAAGCAAATCAGTATGAATGGACATGCCATCACAAAGTTATATGTAGAGTCTGACGGTCCCCTGATTCCCTGATAGATCCTTGGGTATACAATTTTGGATGTTCAAATGGAAAGTATTGAGTTTGAGGTCATGGGTTGTTGTCAAACAGAGCATAATACTTGTTTCTGAATTAGATCTATAATAATCTAAAAGCAGACCAGCACGATCAGTTTACACTTCACACTATAAAATAAATAAATAATAATTCTAATTCTAAATTCATTTGGTAACTAAGCATAAGGGATTGTTAATAGATTAGTTTTTTTGTACATGTTTCTAATGCAAATAGCGATTGGCCTATGAAATGAGTTTGAAAAATAAATAAAATTCTCATTTACAATAAAATAATGCTTTTTGTTAACTGTTTAATTGAGAACAAACTATTATGGATTATCCAAAAGGACATGCCATGCTACTTATTTATCCCGTTTAGGCTCAGAGTTTAGAGAGTCCCTAGAAACTGAGGGAAAGCGCCTCGCTCAAAACCACAAAATACCGTTATAGGCTCTGAGCCTAGACTGCTCAGACTTTTGTATCTCAATTACTATAGTTTGTATAACGGCAATTCCTAACGAGGTCCACACTTGAATACCACTACTGTTCATCCGTATACATCTACGTATGCATGGATGTGAGGAGAGGTATTCTCCTTCCTGTCTAACTTCTTTTTTACACTTTTAACCAGGACTAGTTCACCTCATGGTGAAACTGTAGCCACGCCCGGGTTTGAACCCACAACATGTTACACATGCCAGTGAGCCTACTCAGCGCTTTAGACCACTCGGCCAACACACATCCCTATGCCATGTATCAATCACAACAGGATATGAAAATGTCATAGATGTTCATGGTCCAGATGATTCGAATCCATTAAGGAAATGAAATGTAATTAGTATGGTATAATTATACCAGCGTAATTACATAAAGTGTGAGGGGAGGGAAGACATTCAACAGACACTCGAGCGCTGCTCATTATTCTGGAATCAAAATCATTATGCAAGGTCGCCTAAACACTATTAAAGCTGCATTCTCAGTTATTGCATAAGTCTAACCAAATTTACTCATTGTTTGGCCTATGAGACAAAAGGCATCAATATTTTGCTGCCTATATATATATGTTTTTACAATACTTTAAAGTTGAATCGACTGAAGGAATATGAGCACCGGTTAGTGATAATAAGTTAAAACACTGCAGCATAGTATTACATTATAATAATATTTCAGCGAGTCGCCGGAATATAAAATGTGGACTGTTATGAAGTTCTGTAGCAAAAACAACAGGGTGAAATGCTCCAAAATCTTGGTCAAATTAAGTCTACTGGAATATACGTGAATCTACGGGAATAAAGCAACACTGGATGAAACTGTGTCTAAGAATGAGGTAAATGTAGCATGTAAGATGTAAAGGAAACCTGGCCAGAGAAACTGCAGGTAGGAACAACACTGCATGAACCTAGGTCTAAGAATCAGGTAAATTGTAGCATGCAAGATGTAAAGAAAATCTGGCTGGTAAACCTACTAGAATAAAGCAATACTCCATGCATGAAACTGTGTCTAAGAAAGAGGTAAATTGTAGCACATAAGGAAAGGAAATCAGGGTAGTAAACCTACTGGAATAAAGCAACACTGCACGAAACTAGGTCAAAGAATGAGGCAAATTGTAGCAGGTAAGATGTAAAGCAACACTGCATGAAACTAGGTCTAAGAACGAGGTAAATTGTAGCATGTAGGATGTAAAGGAAATCGGGCAAGGGAATCTGGGGTATACACAACAACACTGCATGAAATTAAGTCTAAGAATCAGATAAATTGTAGTACATAAGTTTTAAAGGTAATCTGGCCAGGGAAACTGCAGGTATGAAACAACACTGCATGAAACTCCTTATACGTCAAGATACTAGACAAGCTGACTCTCACTCTAACATTTGGCGCCCCCCCCCCCAAGAAACACAATAATCACGGGCCCCTGTGGGGCCCCCAAAGACACCATTCTTGCACTCAAACGTAGATGGGGGTGTTGGGGCCCCAATTTTACACTGACTTAGGACAACTAATTTAAGGTTAGGGTTAGGGTTATAATAAGCATTGTTATCAATCCATGGCCCCGGCGGCCCCCGCCATATAAACTAAAAATGTTAATTAATTTCAAAATTTAATTAATAAAATACATTTATATTAGTCTCTATTACCTACACTGACTTAGGACAACTAATTTAAGGTTTAAGGTTAGGGTTATAATAAGCATTGTTATCAATCCATGTATTTCATTCCACCAAAGAACCACACAAAATTGTCATTTAGAATGGTGATTTAAGTTTTTAATTGTTTAAAATGTTTAAAAATATTCAAGTTTGAGGAGGGGCCCTGCGGGGCCGCGGTAGGTATATAATCATGAATATATGGGGCCCTGGGGGTGTTTAGGCAGAATTTGGCACCCCGATCCAAAAACGTTCCCAGGAGGCCCCCCCGGGGCCCCCACTTTCTTGGTGGCCCCGCGGGCCCCTATCCAAGCAGAGAAGAGCATTGGCGCACCAAGTATCTTGACATGCCTCTGAAACTCGGTCTACGAATTAAGTTATTTGTAGCCTGTAAGGAGTAAAGGGAATCTAGCTAGTGAATTTATTGGAATAAAGCAACACTGCATGAAACTGTGTCTATGAAGGAGGTGAATTGTAGCATGTAAGATGTAAAGGAAATCTGGCTAGTGAATCTATGGGTATACAAAACAACACTGCATGAAACTAGGTCTAAGAATGAGGTAAATTGTAGCACATAAGTTGTAAAAGAGATCTGGCTAGTATGAAACAACACTGCATGACACTATCTTAGAATAGTATAGGGTAAATTGCAGCACATAAGATGTAAAGGAAATATAGCTAGTAAAACTGCTGGTATAAAATGACACTGCATGAAACTGTGTCTTAGAAAAAGGTAAATTGTTGCTTGTATATGATGTAAACGAAATATGAATAGAAAGATCATGGACTTTTATGACCACCTTTTATGACGAATATGAACATTTTTGGGTTTTGTTGACTTCTCATTAAAGCATTTGCATTACAAAGTCTCCTTATATCTTTCAAGCTGGATTAATTTCCGCCGATTCGAAGATTCTTATTTGGCAATATATCATATTCCATGGTTATCCCAGTTTTTATATTTTCAATGGGAATTATTTCAAAACCTATTCATTCAAAAGTCTTCAAACGACAACCGCGTCTTTTGTAACTTATTGATTCTGTAAATTAATGATTTGGCCTGTAAATGAAATGAAAAAAAAAGGGATTTCTGCTAGGATTGTTGACATTTGAAAAACTTCCAAGTGGTCCTGACCATACGACGTAAACTAAAGGCAGGGCTCCACTGGTACATTAAAGGCATACTTAATGTTAAGATTAAGAAACGTATTGTAAGCGTAGCTTTAGCTGAGCAGAAGAGTTGGGACTTGCACTAACATCGAACATGTCTAGGCTTCCACTAGGCTAAGACTATGCTTAAAAACAGTTCCAAATAATTTGTAAACTAATCTTTAGCGTAAGCCCCTCCCATAAACAAAGAGGAACCTATTTGAAATGTATAAAAGGATTAACGCTGAATTCTCATCTATTACAATAATTTATTTTTAAAAAATTGTCTAAAATGAAGCATCCACAGGAAAGGATTTCGCTGCATGGATCTCCTAAATATAGATGTGAACTTAAATTATGAAGCTTTGTAGGAAAAGGAACAGGACAAACTCTTCCAAGACCTTCGCCAAATGACTTTTAGATGGGTTAGATGACTATGCAGCACAAAACGTAAAACATCTTTAGTGTTTGACCTTGGTATACTCAGAGTGTAACTTTATAATGGATTTCCCATGTACATGAAGCTGTACGAAAGAGAACAAGATATGTACTTACGAGTTATAAAGCATGATATCAGGCAACCATATGAGGCTTGATGTGACTCGGACCTTTGTGAGATTCCCATAGTCCTCTGGATCCCACATCAAGTACTCGTCCCGCCATTGCTGAATCAATAAGGAAGGCAATGATTAGATGAGACTTACTTTGAACGAACATTTCGAATGAACAGTTTCTCTAGTTTTTCCCCATCCTAGATAAATATCGCTATTCATCGATTAACCGGCCAAAGATAGTGCTAATATATCAGTAGCATATATATGTATCCATTGATAGACATCTCTGCTATATCAAAACATACAAAACACACTCAATTGTTCTTTATATTTGACACCTAAAGAATTCCCTTTATTGCTGATCAACCAAAATATTCGTCTTCAGAAACGGTCCCTTGGTGCTCCCTACTTCCTTCAGGAGAAAGGTCGCAGAATATGGGCAAACTAAAACACCAAGTAATTTCCCCTTTCGCCCAAAGAACTATAATTGTCACGCAAGAAAAACTTTCAATTATTTAGAAGAGAGACCGTCGGGATTCCAGTCAGCCTGTCCACTCTTTTCAAATGTTTCTTAACAAATCCTTCATTGAATTCTCATGTAAATGAAAGGGGCGTGATTGAAATCTTCGGTTTTATGACAGTAATAACCACACCTTTTGAGAAAGTTTGTAAAGGAATGTTCTTGAATGGATTAGTATTTAAGAATTGTTTGAAAAAATTGCTATTTTAAGACGAACATTTACGCGCAGAGTTTCAACCACGGTTCTTTAAAAAAGTAAATGCCATAATATATTTATTTATATATTTATTCCAAGACCAATATTACAATGACATATTGCCAATCATTTAGAGATACAAACCTAAGGCGAGTTGATTCTCACTAATACACATAATAGGACTTGATATATCGGCCATCATGTCAAACAGAAAATCTATCAACCGGTTTGTCAATATTGGAAAAGCGTTAGGATTTTTGTACCATTACCGTTGTGCCTGTAAATGAGTCTAACCACATGTATGCTAGATCAGCTCGACGAGGGATCAGACACTGTACTACAAAATAGGTAAGAAACTGTATGCATTCTGAAGATGATAGTTAAAAGTACAAATAAAGAGGTTAAAATGAGAATTTAAAAACCTATACGGTTTTTCCTTTAGCTTGATGAACAAAATCTCCTATAACTTGAAGGAATATTGTCTAAGGTTTTAGCTCTAGTTTGTCTTGTCTCATTAAAGGGACTTATAAACGGCCATGGAGCAAGAATTAGTACCCTACGTCCCCGAGCATCTGAAGGACATCCAGTGTAATAAATATTATATCGTATGGAATAGCAATACCTTTGGGGTACACGTCCTCGTGTTAATGTCTTAGAGAGGAAATTAATGTTTGCTGTAAAGAGGCGTCAAGGCAAATACCATGGGAAGACATTATCATTAGCCATGGTCATTCGCTTGATATAAGGACGCCATAAGAACTCTGAAAGATGATACGCTAATTGCGGCCCACCTTAGCAGCTTAATGACAGACCTTGCCTACAGGGGGAAAACTGTATGAGAAGGTGGGTCAAACGGAAGCGCTTTACTTACCGTACAGAATCTGGTTCTTTTTATAATCAACATACGGCTCTTGAACAGATTATGTTCCTCTCGCCGTCTTTTTATTTATGTTCTTACAGTCAAAATAATTGCAACTGAATGACGAATGACCAAGCTCTTTAAACTTAAATATTCCCGTAGTGCACTAAAAACACCTGCACTATTACACAACCCATAGGAATTAATAATAAATATAAATGTATTTAGGTTGAGCATAATGTTACATAACAGTTCTGTAGGGCATTTAGTGGTCCAACGTGTGGATTTTATTGATAGCTTATAGATCCACCAGTACTCATAGGTGATATGATATTCCCATTTCTATTGCCATTTTTTGCATACCGTTAGGTAAATGCAATATTATGGGGATCAACATCGTTACTGCATGCCGCCTTTAGGGTTGTATGTTTGTTTAGACCCCCAACCCACTCCAGATCGGTATTGCATGCTTCTCCTTCTTTATCATGACTAGAGACATAAAATGCCACTCTCATTTTCCTGGCCATGATTACATCCTGAGGGATGTTGATTCAACAGTCTTACTATCCCCGCTTCTTTTTATTGGTCATTATTTCAGATATTGCATTCCTGAGGCTGGGTAAAGCGTACCTTTAATGGAAGCTGTGCCTAGAGTGTTGGAACAAGGGAATCCCATCCTATTATAAACGTCAATATCATTATCATAGATGAAGGGCTGAAGACTATGACGTTGCATGAGGATTCATGCGGTTAGCTATATAGACATCGTAGCTTGATATAAGAGATAGCAGTTGTAAAGGAATATGTCGCAAGAAAATGTACAATTCGCCTTCACCAATCGTCTCAAATAATCGAAATTTAAGGGAAAAAGAGGATAAAAATACAGTTCAACATCGCCCAACAGAAATCTTAAGTTAACACTATACCAAATATATAAAATGTCTAATCTCATAATTCTTGTAGGCATGCCATCACAACTAACTTTTTTTTTCATGTTCAATTGAGTTGGCTGATCAGAAACTAGAACAAAGGCAGTATATTTATGGATTAAGATCCATGGGGGAAAGGTCCTGTCACCATTTGGCGGTTCTCAGACTTTTTCCCCCTGGAACAAAAGGATTCTCTTATCACACCTTAAAACATAGTAAATACCTTATTTCAGAACAATATTACAATGTGGCATTACTAAGGTCGTTGAAAACGATGAGGAAACACGGGCTCATCGTGGCATTTCACAAGCAAGATACTCTCAAAGACCCAAATCTAATTGTCTTTCCGCATCATCAGGAGTCAAAAAGGTTTTAAAAAAACATGTCACTAACAATACGTAATCAATGGACCAGAGAGCATTTTAAGGCGGGACATGACTCAGTGTTGTGTTCCTCGCGCCTTCCAAGCACTCCTTTTTAACAGTAATATTATTCTAGCTCATTTTTGTCATCACGTCATCTCTTATCAGAGGCAGGCAGTGGAACAGGAAGTTCTCAATGTTGAACTTTCCACTCCACGTATATAGATCGCTATGTGGTTATTTTCAATCTTAAAATATAAGTATCAAATCTTCTTAATTGATATATCATTAATTCAACAAGAGGCAACACATGAGAAAATCCGCTCTGTTGCTGTCTAATAAAAAGTTGACAATAATGACATGTACACACTTAAGACAGTAGATTATACAGTTTTGGGTCTATCATATTAGTATAAAGAGGATAAAATCGTAAAAAATGAATCAAACTTACATATCTGCTCCACATACTCATCCTGAGGACTTTGTACTTCTCATCGAGGTCCATTTGAATGAGGCCCAGTCCAAAAGTCACATTCATGATGGTTGAAGTATTAAGGACTGGTCTCCCGTTTTTTCCCACCTGCGCATAGTTTTGCATGAGCTGTCGTATCAGCTGTTTTTCCGCTGATAGGGATGGCCTGAAATGGGAAGAAAGAATTTATAGTGCTGTTAATTAAATTGTGTCGTTCTATTTTTATGAAGATTTCTTTTCGTGTTTCCAACAAATTCTGTACCACATTGTCCGACGTTCCAGGCTCATTAGCCCTTTATTGAGGATATCATAATAATTGTTTAGGAGACTGAACAAAGGGCATCACGACTCTCATTCTTACTTGGGGAAACTCGGTCGATGTCTGCTGACGACCTTTCGAAAATGTTTATCGTTTCAAATCCTGATCTGAAATTGAGGACGTGCCATGTTGGAGATGCCAAGGGTTCAGTGAGACAACCATTTCTTGAATACTGATACGAGAACAATAATGGATCCTTCAATAGGACAGACTTTAAAGGTGACATAATATTTTCAAATGACTCCTGTTCCATGTCCACTCTCTCGTCACCATTTGATAAAGGTGAGAAGTTTCTTGTTTTTTTATTTAAACTTATTTGATTTAACTTAGTATTTAATATTCATTTATATCACAAAGTTAATTGTTTCATCTCTACGTACATATGTATGTATACACTTGCGCTCAAGTACCTCGCTGATCTAGGGCGACATAAGACATTAATTTTATGAAATTGAAATTGGCTTTAAATCAAAATTTATCCTCCATTGAATGTTCCAGACATCTCAAAACAACACATGTAAGAGCAATAGCTTACATTGTACCTTCCTGTTAAAGGGCAACACAAGACAGAAAATGTTGTCATTGAATAACCAAGCACTTCTTAATTGTTTAACATTGATTTCTGTGACTTTAAACAACATGGATACTGACGGTAACGGTCATCTAGCGTGAATATATCATAGACATCTGTATTTTACCCCTTTGTTAATCAATTATTTCTAGTAATTAGCCTTCATTTGAGCCCGTAGGATGGGTGGCCGGAGACTCATGCAGTTGGGAGGGGATAATATGTAACCTTCGATGATCGAGGGAGGGGGTTAAATGGAAACTCCTGTTGGTGGGAGGGGGAATATGAAACCATCAAGATAGGAAATCCAGCCTATTATGGCCATCTTTGTAGAACCTTATTTGGGAGATAATGACAATTCATGGGTACTGTGGGTCTATTCCTGTTATTCCACTATACAAGAATGGTGATATTAACAAAATCAATAATTATCGCCCTATCTCCCTCCTTCCCACTCCCAGTAAGTTGATTGAAAAAATAGTCCAGAAAAGAATTTTGCACTTTCTCACTTCCAATAAACTTCTTGATCCTCACCAAGCTGGTTTCTTACCTGGTGAATCTACCACAAACACTGTCAGCACTCTCACTGATGATTTATCGTTTGCCGTTGAAGAGAAAACTCCCTCCCTTATCACATTTATCGATTTCCGAAAAGCTTTTGATATGGTTGATCACAAAATTCTTCTAGCTAAATTAAACAAAATTGGAATTCGCGGTAATCTGCACCTCTGGTTGCATTCTTACCTCTCCCTACGATTACAAAAAACTCTCGTTAATAATGTTACTTCTCACACTGCTATAGTCAAGACAGGGGTACCCCAGGGTTCGATTCTTGGACCCCTCCTATTTTTGATCTTCATAAATGATCTTGGAGCCCATCTGAAACATTGCAATTACTTACTATATGCAGATGATACTGTTCTATACCTATCTGATAAATCCACCCAAATCCTTACCACAAAAATGCAAGAAGATATTAATAACCTTTCCTCATGGTGCTCCACCAACCGTTTCCTGATCAATGCTTCTAAAACTAAATCAATGCTTATTAACAAATCCAAGAATAACCCTATCATTGACCTTTCTCTCGACAATACTAGTCTTGAAATAGTACATAGTTATAAATACCTTGGGTATACCCTTGATGATCGACTTTCCCATCAACCTCATGTCAAGAATCTAATTAGGATTATCTCCCATAAAATCTACCTTTTCCTGAGAATTAGACACTTACTTACCAACAACTCTGCCATCCTGGTTTATAAAAGCAAAATTCTTCCCTATTTTGACTACACAGACATCGTCTACCACAACTCCCACCAAAGCAATCTCAACAAGTTACAAAAACTTCAAAACAAAGTCCTTAGATCTATATTACATGTTGATACTACCCAGCCTACATTGGAAAATCATAAAAATCTTGAGATCCCCTACCTTGTCAACAGAAGAATTTTCCATCTTCAACTTTTTGGCTTCAAAAGAGCTCAATCTCCATATTTTAGAGTAAACCATGATCAACGTAATACTCGTGCTAATACAGCCCCTGTTTTAAAAACTTTTAGATGCAGAACTCAAATTGGCTCAAATTCTGTTTATTTCAAGACTGCCAAAACCTGGAATGAACTACCCCCCCGTGCCAGAAACATTGGTACTATTGAGACCTTTAAATCTCTTCAACGCAAATGGCTAATCTCCACCTTAGATTAATGTACTATTACTCTCTGTAACACAATTCTTCAGAAAACTAGGTCACACTTTTCAGTGATTATCCTGGTTTTATTCTCTTACTTTATACTACGGTCCTCAGATATGTTCATTAATGATCTTCTCACAAGTGGGGTCACACTTTTAATAGTGACTATCCCCAGGAATACTTTCCAAGTATATATATGTTGTTTGCCTAAAAAATTCCCTCTTATGAGTTCTCATATGAGTTATTTTCTCACTATATTATATAATTTGCAATTTAGCCACTAAATTTCTCTGGTTCCTGTTCTCTACACAACGGTCCTCAGATATGTTCATTAATGATCTTCTCACAAGTGGGGTCACACTCTTGATAGTGACTATCCCCATGAATACTTTCCAAATATATATGTTGTTTGTCTAAAAATATTCCCTCATATGAGTTTGTAACTGACCAACTTAACGGATCATTTATTAACTTGCAAAAATCTTAATCACTGTTACCCAAAAAGCTGGGCGCATTGGAATAACCCGGTTTACTGGGAGACGTCTTCCCCAGTTGAAATAAAATCGTTAAAAAACAAAAAAAAAAAATATAGTGAGCTGCTCTTACAAGCCCAAGCCTTATTATTATTGCCGTTATCATTGCTACTTATTGGGATGACTATCATTGCAGTTGGGTTATGCCTCACTATAGTGCCAGATGGGACCACTCAAGGCTAAGGGAAGGATTGTATCAACGGGTCACCGTGTCCCAAGGTGATATTTTGGACCTTTGTCTGGGTTGTTTGTAATCATTTGGGATATTCTGACACCCTAACCTTTGTTGTGGAAACTCGGTGCTCTACTAGTGATAGAGCAACAACATGGGACAAGGAAACTGTAAAGGAAGAGATGAACCAGGATCTTTTTAATCGTTGCACGCTACTAATAATACCATTCGAGCAATAAATCATCTTCCATCTCGTACCATCTTCTTGTAAGTGTTCCTAGTCGTTAGACCTAAGTGACAACAACGGCTACTGTGGCCCTTCCAATCAACGCCACTCCTGTGACCCTGATCTAGCTAACCCTAGAACCTATGTTATGTAACATTATGAAATAGTATCTAAGTTAATCATAACATCCTTAATTATTATTCATCATTGAATACACATCACATTTCAAGACTCTTTTAATTATTCTAATGAATCATTTATTCTGTGTTTGCCATCGGGTCTCCTAACATGTGCAGTCATCCAGAACTGTAGAACTATGAATATCCTAGCATAGTGACAAATCACAGTAACGCCATTAGAACAATAGCAACAATAAATCAGTCTTGAATCATCGACGTTATCAAAATTCATCTCCTGGTTTGAATAAAATAGTATTATCTAAGCTGTATGAGAGGTGCAATAACTGGGGTGCAATGACAGAACCATGCATATATATGGCACATGTACCATACGGAATTTCTTCCGGTGCCAAAATGCAATTAGTGACAAGGTGCATAAATCAGCGTCTGTTTATGCTAGTTTTCATCGATTCGGATTATGAAATAATGTTCACAAAGGGTTCGGACCCCATAATTGGAAATTTATGTTACTTGATTCCTCCCGATTCCTGCATGAATTTACGATTACGGGCGCCTAGTACCATTCTCTCTGTTTAGAGGTCTATTTAAGCCCAACGACGGAAATAATTATCGATATATATGAAATATAATGTGGCATCACTTGACCAAATTTACATCTATCTCAGGAAGCTAGATGGATATATAGCTCAACTCAACCTACATACTCTTGTATGCATCATTGATCTGGCTTTGGCTTTTATGTTTTTCTTGCCGGAGCCACTTCCTCATATCGGCTTGCCCACCACTATGACATTCCCTCCGAGGAAGTGATGTATGATTCAAGAAAGGCTGGCTTAAAAGGGTTATATATACTGCAGGGTAGAATATTTCTCATGTTTTACCAGTCCTTTAATGATGTGAGGCAAGTTAAAATAGCGTTTTGTGTATCAACGAATCGAATGTTTGCTTATGAAACTGTAAACCTGAATCAATAGTAGCTTGTTTCCCTTGCGATAGAACAGCATCAAAACTATAGAAAATATATTATAGTTAACATCTAGGGGCCTTTCTAGACCCATAAAAGAGCTCTCAACTGCAGATTTTTCAGTGAAAATTGAAATGTCAATACGCGCTTATAAATATCTATCAACTTTGTCAGACGGTATAAAAATGACTCTTGGTCTTGGTCTGGGATATTTAGTGTACAGGAGACCTATTTTTCACGGCCAGGGAGTTAGCTGAAAGGAAGGAGAATGGCGATTGGACTTGATAAAAGCAAACTTGGAACGACATTGGACATATCCAGCTATAAGCCTTAATATTCAAATAGATATACAATAATAATAGAGTAACATTAGGTGTCCCCGCTCCCGGACACCTACGTACAGATACTCTGCCAAACACATTTTCCCCTCAACATTGAAATGGGAAATTATTTTTTCTTTACATAAAATCCAAACCGAAGCTTCCTACTTTCATATTGGTAGAGACTGAGGTAACGAATAATGATAAAAAATAAGAGGAACAACTGACTGCAAAATGTTCTGTTCATACGTTAGCGCCGTCATGCAGATTTTTTCGTGATGAATGTACACGACTATGGGCCTCATAAGGCAGTATTAAAGGTATTGAATATAATAGATACAATTACCAATGTCACCAATGCATAATCTTGCCTGACAACATGCGTAACGCAACGGGCCACATGTGGAGGAAGCAGGTGAAGGTTATATACAGGAAGCCTACAGGATAATATTTCGTCTGATCTTATCTATTTTTGCACAATAATTAGCAATAGTAACCTGGGTAAACCTCACCCGTTATGCCGGCTGGTCTTCAATACCCAAAGTAACTTATTATCATTGACATCTGGAACGCTATGTCCGTCTTATTAATTTAAGGTTAGGACCCACTTACTTATTTCAATCTTCAATCTGCGTTAAACAGTGTATTTCGTGTCTTAATGATGTGACATGCATTTATAAGGTTTTAGGAATATTGTGGGTGGATATAGATTCGGGAATAGCTATGCGTTTTTCCTGTCAATGCAAAGAGATTTAGAAAAAGTTGTTTGTAGTATTTTTCAAGAGACTTTTAATATGGCGAATCCCGAGAACAACATCAGGCCAATCACATTTCTTTATTTATGTTAGCGCGTTTTCAATCCCGCCGGGAATAAACTGGCCGATCCATGGTTATTCCATGCCATTTATTCAAATGAATGGAGCAATATCTACTGATTTAAATGCAATCTGCAAATGGCAATTGGTACATATTTATTGCCATAAGGAATAAATCAAATATCTCTGATCCGCTCAGGTCTTCCATTCGCCGTGATTGGGGCTCAGTTCTTGGCTGAGGAGGACATTCAGGAGGCTACCATATGGATAGAGTTTTGGGCCGGTAAAGAAAAAAAGGAGAGATGGAGACACAGTTGTCACGTATTGGGTAGTGAAAGTATGCATATATATATCTGTAAATGCATTAACTAGGGACCACCTCAAGATTATGATCATTGCGCAAAGCCAACTAAGGTAAATAGTGCGCATAAGTGTGATATGGCAGCAGTGAGCTAATTAGATACATTAACGTAATTGAGGTGCGCACTTGCATGTGCTTACCAGAAATAAACAATACCCATAGACTTAGCAATGCAGGTGATAACTATTCGCCCTATCCATCGCCCTATAGCTATATGCAAAGAATGGCCAGTGGTATCCAATTGGTGCTTCAACAAAACAGTGTATTTAGACATGGGCTTGTTGTTTTGTTACTTTACATCAGAGGTACATAGATGGAGCCACAGAGCAAAAGAGGGCTAAGGAATGTGAGACGCCAGCAGTTACTCACTCTAATGACGCAAAATACATTTGAGTTAGTACACCGTGGATATATCCACTCTATCTGTGATTGCGTGTGTTAAACATGACAATGAACTCGCTATGAGAGGTGTATTTCGTGCAGTGGCTCAAGTAGCCTACACAAAACACGAATTTTGACGTCAACGTTCCGGGCTCAGTTACAAATTAAGCATATTCCAGCCAACGCATTGTTCATCCTTTAAATGACAGGATTATTAATAAGCTACTCACACAGGGGAGAGATCAGGGCCAACATACACATTGCCCTGCTGCGTCGATCTTTCGTTGGAATTCTCTCCATGTCTCCAAACTACTTTGTGTGATGACTTCTCTTGCAGCTCTTTGACCGATTCTCTCCTAACTTGATCGCCTCCCACTTTGTATTTCTCTAACAAGTTCCACATGCCAGATCACAGTCGCAAGTGCAGAGAGGCAACATCGCATCCTTCCCTCAGATTCTAGGGCATCCCTACTATATACTATGTCTCAATGGAAATAGGATTGATTTAGGACGTCTTGGCGCCCACGACTCTATCACGGCCTTGGCTTTAGTGGCCTAAATCTTTTAGGAGGATCTAAGAGTAGCTGAATCGGTAATCTATAGGGACTCGGACAGCTTGATAGTAGTTGCCTATTTCATACGTGAAAATTAAGGTGGTGATTATAGGGTTAGAACTGTGTTCCCATGTTATTAAGATGCTTCCAATATAATATGTTCTGTGAAAAGGTTTGTCATAATTACAATGATTATAATGCTTTGAGGTACACCGTTGTATTTTCTTCTGATGACTTGAAAGTTGGAATCAATAAAATGGAAGACATATGAACTCCACTTAATGATAATAAAGAAATAAGAATTTATGGTGCAGAGACTATAATTGCGACTATATATCACATCTTAGATGGGCCAATATATCCCCTCAGTTTCTCTACTAATCCTGGTACTGGGGTCTCAAAGAGTATGCCTGCTTTTAAGTAACACAGGGGCTATTCCGAATGGAAAGGTTGCGGTCCCCTTTCACAAAGATTTCTGATCCCACATTTAACAGGTATTGTTTTTAATGTTTGATCAAGAAAAGGAAGCCATCTTCGATTTCCAAGGTACGGAAGCCATTTCGTATTTTAAGATATGGAAGCCATCTTCGATTTTACGAAAAATATTTCTAACTCTACCATTAGACATCTATCTTATACCTTCTTTCTTTCATATTTAGTATGAATACTCATGGTAGTAGCTTTATATATATAATATGCTAATTTGTGTGACATAACTTTTTTATATATAATTCCTTAAATTGTCTTAAATTCTCCAGCATACCAAATAGGGTCTTGTCTTATCAAGTAGCTTGATCAGTAACAATAATAAATATATCCTCATAGTGACACAGTACCAGAGTATATTAACGATTATACGATATATACATTACTATTCGCTTGCCTGAGATAAACTTTTTTTTACAAAAATTTAATAATCTAAATTATTTTCTTGGTTTACATCGGTGACCCCTTATATCCATATTGATTCAGACGACTGGTAAAGTGTAAAGCAGAGATTTCTTTACTTTTTCCATTCTTGGAGTCACTATATCTTTAATTGTTTCCTGTCTATACACTCCTTAAGATTTTCCTTTTATCTTCTAAATTCCCCTTGTCTAGGCTCTGGAGGACGGCGAGATCGAAAGGATGGACTTCGCTACGTCTTTCCAACGGGGCCAGGCTTAATACAAATCACTTCGTTTAAGCTTTAAATTCGATATGAGGAATATCTATCATCCATTACCAGTAGCGAAAACCTGTAAGCAGCCATATGCCATATGAAATAATTAGCGGGAAAACAAAACTTAACATTTACCCTTTTGAATTATATCTGAAACACTTGCCATAATATGAATCATTCAGGAACCCAATTTGTAGTTTCATTTTGAAAAATCTTTAAAAAGATTCAATAAGCAAATATACCGACCGAATATATTTTTGTAAACAAAAGATGAAAAATTCGATCAATAGATAATTGAAATTTCTTTTTATACGATTAGATAATTTTATTCCCAGTTTTACAGTAATTCAAATTACCATCAATATAGGGCATTACCAGTTAACAGTTGGGGACAGAATTCAAGGACTTTTGACGTTTGATACAGCGCTTTAAAGGTAAAGACTGAACACCTTGGAGTTCTAATTAATGGAAGTACAAAGCCGCGGCAATATTTCTCTATAAATAAAAATGCAAAGCGACGGCAATATTTCTCCATAAGAACTAAAATAGATAATAGAATAACAGTACTTCAATTTACTGGTTTCGCATTGCAAGTGCATATCCAGAGAAAGCCGGAGGATCGGCAGAAATACTCAGCTATAATATAGCTATACTAGGCTGAAATACGGGCTGGAAGACAGGTCAATAGAGATGTACCATAACAAATTTTCTTGGGGGAACTAAAAATCAATATAAAAACCTGATGTGTCAAGAATGTAATTATAGCTCTACTTGTGTGAGGGGAGATTTAAATAGGCAATAATGAAATTATAATGAAACAGGTTAAGGTGTGTAATACACTATTGTCCTTTACTCTCTTTGACATTAATTAATGTATATTCAAATGCATCAGTTTGTTATGCAAGTGTTCACGCAATTACGCAAAATGTCCTGCCTATAATGAGGCCGGTGCTTGCATGCCTATAGATGGTTCAGCTTTACCTGCAGTGAATCGTGTTTGAGGACCAGGAAAAGACCTGTTAGAATGGTCATTGATCTGGTGTGATACCAAACTTCCACTCCATGTCCTCGCTTCCCTTTGCATTCGAGTAACACTTCTGGATCCCATATAATGTTTCCAGCCCAATAAACATCAAGATGGCATCGCACGCCCCAAGGTTCTTCCTCTTTATCTATATAGCGATGTTTCTTCAATTGATCCAGCTCAAGCGAGTCACTGTGGATCCTTTGATATTATCACGTTGGATCAAACATTCATATCTGTGCAATTGTACAACACATATTGCATGAACTTTAGATCTTATATTGGACTATTTATAGATATTTCTAGAAAGCTCCATCGATGCTGATACTTTTAAAAATATATTTGGGATTCTTGAGTGGCGATGCTGCGCTGGTATATATAATATAATAATGATAGCATGGTGCTATAGCCATGCACCTCGGAGTTCAGAGCCCAACAATTCTGATGCAGGTATACATGAGATCCTGTAAATCATCAATTTGGAATACCGCTTTTTGACATACTGATTTAAAGAATATGAAACGACTCATGCTGTGCAAAATTTTCAGGTTGTCATAATTGCTGAACTACACGCCTAGCTAAAAAGAAATCGAGAGAGTGGTGTGGAAAATTACTGAATTGCTAATTGCTGATGTACATGCCTATAACTAGAAAAAACATCGTCGCAGTGGAATCTTATCTAGACAGTTCCCAAGGACAACCCCCCTCCCCCACTACCCCCGAAAAAACACTTAACGTGTCACGCAATTTGCAGTTAGCATATATTAACCATTAGAAGCTGAAAAAGTGGTTAATAGTCTTACATTATCTACAGGAAAGGATTATCTACAAGAAATCGTCACTTATGTTGCGCCTCAGCAATGCATAAATTTGTAGTTATGAGGTCTGATACGACAGTCGGCTGTCAAAACGCAATGAAAGTACGACCGGATCTTAATTGTTCTAATTAGTTGCAATTAAACTAATTGAATGGTAGTGAACTTCATTCCCCAGCTGCGTGAGACGCTTACTTAAGTTAACATCAAGAACCAAGCCATTGCACTATTGACAGCCCTAATCACAGAGAGTATATATATCATTGGGTTGAGAAGCATAAGAAATTCCATGATAATTGTCACCGTGTCACGAATTCTCAAAGGGATTGTTTTAAAGTTTTTTTCCCAGGAAGGCGGTGTTAAAGATCATATGGTATACATTATATGTAAATAAAATTTGTCGCATCCTGCAATATGATGCTATACAATATGAGCCCAAATATTTCTTAAACTCATTGTCTGAAAATAAGGGTTTAGGTCTTTCCATACATACATCGCTTGACAGGCCCTTGCCTCTTGAAGAGCCTTGTTCTGGGGCATATAGAATTGAAACATGTAAACAAAGAGAAACACTATCCTACAGGATGAAAAGAAGTATTTATTGCATTCCCTTGTTCAATAATCAAATTTCCCTCGAGGAAAACTAGGGATTCTTGTCAAGTGCTCGGAAGTAACACCGGAAGTAACACGACAATAGGAGACCACCCGTCACAATAGGAAGCATTAAAACACGGAAGAGCAGGGCTTTTTACTCCTCATTCAAATGCTTTACCTGCTGTGGCTTCTTTATATCTTTCTAACAGTAGGACCATATCAGAGCTCTCCATCCCTCCCCTTGACCTATTTATGTCTCTCTCGGGTCTGATTCTGTACCCAGGCACATTAGGAATCTCCACAATGAATACAAGAGGAGGTCACAGAATGTCCTTATCAAAGTGTTCCCTCATGGATGTCGATAAAAACACCTTTTGACCATCGACGAATATGCTAATTTCCCCCCTGAATGCACTTTGGTGTGTGTAAGTACTCACATGTGCATTCCAAGCGACATTGCTACGCTTTTTTTTATCGAGGTGGTACGATTCTATTCTTCTACAGAGAACTACTACAACACAAAGAGACCGACATAGGTTGATGTCGGAACACAAGACATATGTCATGTATGTATCGACATTTTCCATAAAGCCCATTGATTTGAATTAAAACTATCGTTGCGTCACAGATAACTGATGTGATGTTTTTTTCTAAATTGTCTTTTACAATAGGATTCCACACATTGCGGGTGCAATAAGAATGCCTGGCATGACCTCCCTAAACGGCCCTCTCTGAACTAAAATGAGGAGTAGGGTAGCAACCTGGTCTTCGCTATGTGGGTTAATACTCTAGTTAAAATGTTGCCAGGGGCTTTAACTGGCGTGCACCTGTACGAACAAAGCAGATGTTTGGGTTCTTGTCATTGGCACATATAAGATTGTATACATCACTTAACGACCAAAACAATTCCAGGCTTATATTTAAATTCACACGTTCCGTGGTAAGGTGGTGTGGGCCGTTTCTAATTTAAGTGCACTTCAATTAGTTTTAGCATGTCTTAAATTATGCCATGACAGATTTACACTCACTATTTTGATAAGACATGATCCCGTAGTGAACCTGTCATCGTTCCTATGGGGAATACAGGCCATTCCCAATTATAGTACTTCACCTCGGGCATACACAATGTCTTATAGCTGTAATTCTGGCAACATGCATAACTAACTAACATGCAACCACCCAGTGACCGTCACTGGAGGAAGTCCATTCTGAGATGGCGGATAGGATTAGTGCTTTTTGCGAACCAATTCTTAATATCACATGACATATATTTCAATACAAACTATCTTCTGGGGGATTTTGTCCCGTTGTCAGGAGACAGGAGGAGGCTTCATATACGTCCACATTAAATCTTCGGAAACTCCTTGAAATCTTTTCCTGCGGTGGCTTAACTTAATTATTATTGCTCACCGGTGGCTGTTTTCTATCGGCCGACTTAACTTCAAATTCTTGTATAAACCTATATCAACAGCAGAATATTGATAAATAGATCAAAATATAAGTAAATCTGGTAAGATCTTCTTTGTCGTAATCATTCTTTTCTAAAACCGCCTTTGAAAAATGTTTATTTCGTATTAACAATTATTTAAAACAAGAGGAACCTTTTAAGGGTTTGGGCGGGGTCATTTGTTTAACTGGAGTAATGGTGCGCACCTATTTCTTTCTGGCCTAAGGCAATGATAAAGGAATTGGCGGGCATGTTAAACACATTTCTGCCCATTGTTTAATGAGGACACAAGACACAGTCATTTTAAATTGTAATATAATTGTTGTAATTTTTATTGAGAAAACATCATGGAGTAATGTTGTTGAACAAGTTTAATCAATTCATGTAATAATGAAATAGGAGTGAGTGGGTGAGCGACGAAGTGTGTGATGGGCAGTTGAAGAATAGTGAGAGGACATGCAGCTGTGAGGGGCGTCTATAGAAGACGGAATGGGAAGTGGGTCTAATATAAATGCTAAAGTAGGAGAAGTTGGTTGTAGTGTAGTCTAGTGTGATTGTAATGTCCCGCCACAATGCCTTTCTATTGATCAATGCAAGCCGAATGGAGAATTCTCTTTTAGCACTGATTAATACAGAGCGATAAGGTATCAAGAGAGGTGCCAAGGCCCAAGTGAAAGCTAGACAGATATCCGAACAAGCACTAATTGAGTCCTCATTCTAACGGCCTTTTTAAAACTGTTTACCCCATCCATGCAATGTAAGAGAATAAATATAATATCTACAAAATTTCCATCAGGAATTCGTCATGCCACGAATGAAGATTAATATACATATGTTGCATCGTTTGAAATGGTGTTGAGTCACAGGGAATAGAGCAAATTCCAGCTTGTTATTATGTCAGCGTTTCATCTCTATAGTTAGTGTTACCCTTTTCCAGACGTCCATCCAGACATGTGCATCTATATTATATTGGGTGATTATGGTACAGTCCTCTCTAGCCTTGTCATTCGTACGATTTCTTTAAAGCCTCTCAGGGTCTGTTATCGTAGACTTCGTCTTTCATCTTGTTCAATCAATACAGACTCAGGTATGTGTGCGCGTTTTCAATAGATATACAATGTACTTATAGTTCTTCGGTCTTGGTATGTGTCAGAATCTCAGTTCAGATCAAACGAAAGGACCAGGAGAATACTCATGGTAAACAGTATAGTAGGATACCTAATAAGTATCTCTATTATTAAGTTTGATATTCTTATTTTTGAAATATTTTGAAGGATTTGTGGGTGGATATTGACTAGTATAAAGTAGCTAAATATACTCTATACGATGGCCTTTGATATGCATGGAATATATCTAATACACAGTCCCGAAATATGTGGTAACTTCATCTATATGAGTTTAAACTGTGTATACCCCAAAAATGAGAACATTCGTACAAAGAGATCTTGTGAATAAAACAAATTGAAAAATATCAATTTCGCGACTTGTGACTCATTTTCCTGTAACACATCACAGTTGTCTGACCATTTGAGTTAGGTGATTGATGATTGATGATTGATGATTGGAATTGATTGTTGTTATACGAATGATTTGATTTGAAACAGTTGGCCACTCTGATAAATAAACTTTATGGAGTGTTAGCGGTTCAAATTTGAGATGCGGGTATATTCAAATTTTGTTTATGGTTTGATAAATTATAGAACACAACCAGGAATAAACCATCTTTAAACTACAATTACTTTGTTACCTTAATTATGTTACACCAGTCGTAAAAGTACGTGTGCCATAACGATCTTGTCATTGCACATCTCACATAGCCTGGACATATGATACAGATACGTAATGTCAAATAATTTCTTGGTGATATCAGGACAGTGACCTGATCCACACCAAGCCACCCAGACAAAATGCAATTCCTGGATATGCTACTGTTTCTGGCAGGCCAACAATTTGATACGGATCGTTTGCTAACCTTGTGCAGATTCAGCTGCCCTCGCTAAGCAATATATAACTATGTATTCAGACGATAAAAGTCTGTTACTTTGTTTCCTCGGGAACTAACCAGGATGTTGTATCTTTCTTTTACTTCCGTTTCCTCATAGATCATAAATCTAATTAAATCTCAGGTAGCATCAGTCAAAAACTACAGGTTTTCTACTTTTTGTTACGTTCTTTTCCAATCCATCTAAAAGACAACTAAATGCTTGTTTTTGCTATAGGGCTTCATAAAAGTGCACATTTATATTTCAGGGCCCGCAGAAATCCTTTCCTGAGGTGGCTTCACTTAATATCGCTCACTGGCGGCCGTTTTCTCTAGGCCGATTCGATTTCAAAATCTTGTCTAAACATATAACAGCAGCAGAATATTGATCAATTCACTCCTGTAAATCAATATATAATATATGGGTAAATTTGGTAATAGATTTTTGGTCGTAATTGCCGAGGAAGCAGCTTGTTGTTGGGCTACAAGAATATCTTTAAGTGACCGATTCTGGCTCAGTCTAAACCCATCCTGTTCAGTTTAATTAAATTACTGCAATTAAATTTTATGTCGATGTGGGTCCTGGGTATGACCATAAAGTGCCTTACTCTCTCTTTTTTTCTGTCTCTCTCTCCCTTCTTCTCTATCTCTATTTCCTGGGTATGATCATAGCCTGCCACCCTCTCAGCTCTCCCGCCCTTGATATAACCATATTAAATGTGTTGATAAGGGCGTAAAGCAACCAATCTCACTCACTCACTTCATGTCGATGTTCATGGCCAGTGGTTGCAGTACACATCGATTGGACCTCGGTTCATTTGAACCACTGAGTTACACCCCGTGCATGTTATATTGATCTTCGTGGACATGATACAATTTTGTGATGGACATGTTAGTATGGTATATGAAACTTGAACATTACACGTGTACCTGCGCATCGAAATGATGAACGAATCCATCCGTTCCACAAAGTCACTTTGTTCAAAGAAGGTCTATAGTTTTAGAGAGACCACACTAAACGTGCTTCATTATCCTGTCTCCCTAATATCAATACGTTCTTAAAGAAGTTATTTACATTTGGAATTAACTGTATGGCGCAGAGTCATTGGTTTTAATCAATCGTACTTTCTATTGACGTCAATCAAACTTAGCATAAAAAATTAGCACACGTATCTCATTTCCCTTAGAAGCAAAGTCATTAATTTAAAATTGATTTTCTCCTGGTACAGGTGTACATTTAATTAGTTTTCTTAGATAAGTTGGCATTCACAAAATATGTACTCTATTCGGCTAAATACTGGGGTCGTATATTAACTGAACAGAAAGGAACAACCACACAAGCCAATTAATGTGTGTCCACAGGTATATTTAGTGCGTGACTCAAAGAAACAGAGAGTAATATAACATATTATGATATTGTCAATCAAAGCTGATAGTATAATTGTATATTTTAATCAGATTCATTAGAATGTATCCGTACGTCTTTACTATACATGTCTACCATTTTTCAGACTTCATTTATTAATTAGAGGACTTGTCACAGACAGCTACAAGTGTGTTGAATGGAGAGCTATATCAAGCCATAATCTTTAGTCGCGTGACTAAATTATGCATGTATCACATATATTATACAGAAGACCCTGTGAATTTTTCAATAAATGAATATTAGCGTCTATTGTATACTATTTGGTAACTGTCGTCCAAGATTGTCCAGAGGAATTTGGAAGACTTATAAATTTATACCTCACATCAGCCTTCGAATGATTTCCTTTTTGAAAGTATGCATATAAACAGATCTGCCATTAGTTGATTGATGGCTACAAATGATCGATCATGGGATGTGACTGTCATATCTTAATGAATTACTTCCAAAGCAATGCTGAACACTCCAGATGGTTTCTACCACTTTACACCATACAACACTATAGGGTTAGTTGTATTCAAAATAAATACAATAAAACAGATACATTTCCATATTTCACATTGATAATAGAATGTCATGTTATGAAGGGTGCTTTGAAATGTGTCTATTTATTATTAGTCTGGGAATTCCACTTCTTTTTCTGAATAAAGTTTCTTTTGAACGTCGTTGCTATGACATGGGCCACTTGGGCGGCTGTTAAGAATATATTCTATAAGTCGGATTTACTTCTACATCTCGATCACCTTGTTACATTTAAAAAGGACTGATGGAACAGCATTAAAAATGATCGATGCAGACTTCAGTCTCAATCGTGCAGTTGCAATCATTTTTTATATATTATTAAAAAACCTAAGGTAAAAACCGATTGGTGGAAGCTCACAAACAATGGGTTAACGACTACTCCTTGGAGGCAAATTGATGACAGATTTCGACACAAAGCTCATCAAGAAGGGTCATCTAAGATTACCAAGAATTCTTAGTATTATCTCATCCTGTCCTGGAACGACATAAATGAATTTAATTATGCCAAATCCTGTAATACTAAGCAAATTACATAATCGATGCCCAAAGCAGAACAACGAATTAACTGCATCAATCGCATTCATTTAAAACAAATTTTGAATTATGTTCTTCAAACCCATTCTCGATGATTAAGATCTTAATGCTTTTTAGATTTATTTTATGATGGCTTCTCTTTCCATTATTTTTTGGGTGTATCTAATTGGAATGAGATGGATCACCCCATAAAAGTGCTTATTTCAGATAATTCAAATTTTCAGGTGTTTTAAGGTTTCAGATAATCGTTGATGCATTTGGCAATGTCCCGTGCGTTTAAATACAGGTTAACTAACGAGTTGGCTGAAGAGTTGCGCAGCAACGAGTGCAATACATATTCTAAGCGACTAAAACCAACGAATTACTTTGCTACTTTACTAATCTAAAAAGGAACACATTAAAGTCATACAGTTGAATTGGGGCTGTAAACCTGATAAAAAAGGCATGACTACTTCTCATCAGTTGTTTACCACTTACAATTAAACCATATATATATGCGATAATCCCAGGTCGAATCAAATGCGTATAACATAATGAGCAATGAAGAACGATTTGGTGGTGATGGGGAAGCCCCCCCCCCCCCGAATGAATTGGTTCAATTTTATATACAGACTATGGTGTTCTGGAATAACATTTTCAGTACTTATTGTATATAATATACGAAAATTGAAACATTGAAGTCCCCAAAGAATATTTTAGACATATTCCCTTTGACAGAATGAGTTTGAAACACATTTTGATCATGCTCAAAGTATAATCGTTAAGGAGGGCCCAGCAGCAGAGTTGCAACTTTGCGTGGGATCCAATTCCACTCAGCCTCGCGTTTGACGAAGAAAACTGTATAATACAACCCTCGACTATGCATCCATAGATACGCAGCCATATCTATCATTTGCAAATGTTAAACCATGGGCTCAAGGACGCTGTCCCTTAAATATCTAAGGTGCGCCCTTTAAGTAAGGGTATATTCCCTGGCGTCCTCAGGCGATTGCTGCTCATGGCGTCTTTTTGCACCCATGGTCACATTCTTTCTTTTGTTTAAGTCGCCTATTCATATTATGTTATATTTTAAGCAAAATGATATGATGCGAACAACGTATTCAAAGGTTTTGAAGGTGATCCATAACGTTCGAAAATTGGGCAGAGGGAATTCATTTATGGGTAAGTATAAGGTTTTGCATATAACCTCTGGAAACCCGGATATATTTATCGATCCCAGGAAATTAACCAGTCACAGACACAGCTCAGGAAGGGCCGATCTCTGGACACTAACGACCACCTATGTGGTGAGGACTGAGGGGAGTATACCTCGAAGCAAGTACTGTTATTGGCGCAGGGATTTAGATGTAGGGTAATAGCTTGTAGGAAAAACACATTTTGTATCGGCTTACGCACTTCCTTGAGAACAGATTTTCCCACAAGCAACAGGGACCTGTTGCATAAGAAGTCCTTACCTAAACTGTCCTTGCTAGCTGCTTAGCAAGGAAGATTAGCTAAGGATGGGAAATAGTATTAAGTAAGTGTTTTGCAACGGGAGTCAGAACTGAGCATTAATGCCCCGTTGCATAAGTAAGAATATGAAGAAGCTGCGTATATGCAACGGGTACATTGTCTCTCCATTATGAACGCGTAGACACTTCTTGATTGTAAACATAGAAGATGACGATTTAATCTTGATAATAATATCATTTATGCCTTCAGATCTCTGAGTGAAAATTCAAATATTTTCAAGACCATTCCCGACTAAGTTTCGCAGATTTTATGCTCTCACGGCTGCACCTTTATATTAGAACCATTATGTATCTTTTCTATAACTTGAATATGTATTACATCTAGAGTAATATTAAGGAATAGCTTAGCAGAAATACTTAATGTATGATGACAAAGGACCTTCCCAGTCATGAAATTTACTAGTCAGTCTCAAGGCTTTCAAGCTCTGCGGAGACCCCGAATAATTTCAGAAAGCCGAATAAATACATTTCCTTGTTTATTTCTCCATCCCCTCATCTGTTACATTTACATTTCCAGTGGTACTGTCGGCAGAGCTGTTACTCTTAAAATATTACCGTTTAAATTCGTTCATTAAGTCTAGGCACTACATCGAAAGTGATATTTTCAGCTCATCCTGGCCAATAATTTGAAATCTAGTAAACTATTCAATATTAACATCCAGCTTAGATACTATAGCACCAATTAAATCCATTAGAATCAGAAAGAGGAATGACCCATGGATCTCTCATGACATTCTTAAAGCTATTAGAAATAAAAACAAAGCTCGTGCTAAAGCCAAGAAATCTAAAGATCCCACAGATCTTGTTAGAGCTTCCTAAAACAGAGACAAATATGATTCTCACCAGTGCGAATATCTAAGGACAACGACGTGATCCAAAAAAGTACTGGAAAACTATAAACTCAATCTTTCTCTCCAAATTGTCAACCTCCCATATCAATTTGAATAACAACCAAGGGATCCCTGTTAATGATTCGCACCTACCCGAGTTCATAAACTCCTACTTTGCTAATATTACAGACAATCTATTGACTAATATTCCTAACACTCCCTGGACTTCTGATAACCCTCCTGCCCTATCTTCATTACATGATTTACGTACCAACGAAATTATACTACTAGCATTGATCAGAGGTATTGACTCAAATAAATCATCAGCAATTGACTCTATCCCAAACCTACAACAAGTACAAGCTGTTTTTCCTATGGGCACACGACACGCAATATCATTTCTTTTATAATGCATACAAGAGACGGCGTTCTGGTGTATATTGAGGGCGAACGGGTCTGTAGCTATAAGGCCTCTTTGTATATAAAATGGTACCTACTTCTGACACAGGCTGCAGGAATCCTCCACCGGCTGGGGTATCGGTTTCCGGAAGTTGTCACTGACCTTGGCCTTCACAAGTACGACCAAAGTGAGGCCGATCACATGAGATGAGCAAGTCATGGCTCGGTGAAGTAGAGGCATCCACATGGCTGACAGGACTGGCTTCTGCAACAGAATGAACAGTGAGAGGCTCGATTAGCTCAGCTAGTTAATTACTGCATGGAGAAAGGGTCTCTTCCACAGAGGATGACAGGGAAACAATAATGCCTCATTGAGGGCTATGCATGACCAAGTGAGATCCCGGCATCTGTTTTCACCTGCCATCGAAGTGATGTTCTCCTGTTTCTATTAAAGAACAGGACACTCAGGATTCAATAATAAATGGACAAAAAAAGCTCTACGTCCCCACTACCCTGCTCAAGATTTGTGTTTGATGTGTGTTGCAATATGGGATCCCTGTCTTATTTTGTAAAATCAAAAACTAAAGATTCTCCTTTTGTTACGTTATTTTGCCACCCATTTGAAGTCATTTGACCAATATTGCGGAGGATTTGACCCGGTTGCTTTTGTTACAGGGCTTGATAAATGTCCACATCCAATTCGGGGATAATCGGAAGAACTGTAATAATTACAGAGATTATTCCCTTTTTCCATATATTTGTTCTGATTTTCTTCACTCTATATTGAGTTATGTAAATGTGATATGGAAATAAAACTACCATTCCAATAGCCTGCCGAAATATATTGCGGTAGCTTCACTTATTATCGAGCAATGCCGCTCGATTTTCTCAAACTTATTCGACTCTTATATACATGCACATATATACAGCAACACCAGCGACTTCAGTTCTATAGGTCAAGCAAGGAGTAAATTTAGCGAGGTTTAAGACTTCCCTTGCTTTAATTTAGTCATAGAACCATCGGTACATGATATGCCAGAGGACATCGAATTAGAACTTCCCTCTGTCCTCAGCAAACTAATATATCAATGTAGGCCTATCTACATTCTCTTTAGACCCTTCAATATAATTGTGGTGTGCTGAAGTAGAAGGCACTTACAGTAATGTCTGAAACCTATTGATAATGGTTTACGTTTTTATTCAGAATGTTAGGAAAAGCAATGCAACTTTGATTGTATCCAATAACTAGAAGGCCTAATCCAACCAAAATCGGTTCAATGTGGCTCTTGTCAGAGAACTTGCCATTTGGAATTTAAGTGCCTCTTAAGATTTAAATGATGTGAATTATTTTGGTTTGACAGACTGAATGACCCTCCCAAACGCTCGATCTTTCAAAAAGGTCTGTGATTAATTCATGTACTCTATTTTGGGAAGAATCCAATGGTCTATAATTGAACAACGCATGTATTTACCAAAAATATATGTGACTGTCGTACATCGCACCACACAGATGGGATTGGGGTATATGTGAATATAAATATATGCCTCCTGACATCTCCTATCCTTCACCATGGTCCGAGGGCAGCACTTTATTGTAATGTTAGCATCGTCTCTCAGATTTCAATTGAATCAAGCATTCTACCTCACAATAAATGGCTCTTCTCATTAAATTATTTCTCATTAAATCCAGTGGTCATGGAATGTCTAGAAACGTTTTCAACTTAATCACATAGGACAGGTATCGGAATATTTAGAACTACAGAGCGCCAATATTGTGTTCTCATTTACTAACTCTTGAATAACTGTAATACATGGGTCTCGAAGACTCAGCATCACTACCAATTCGAAATAATAGAGAAAAGGGGTTGTCCCTAGGGTAGGGTGCTGCCCCCATTCCCAAGTGGAAAAAACGTAACACTAACAGACTTTAATATTGATTGACCAATCACCACCCGGTATCTAGGACCTGGATTACATCACTTCAGATGGTACCCAAGTGCCTCTCATGACCATGGATTTCTGCTGGCGCACATTTATTTTTCAACATGTTGATTAAGTTATTGTAATTATTAATACAACTACAGAGGTCAATTTCTCCCTAGAGGTAGTCTTAAAACCACTGCATTCATGGCATCAATCACACTCAGCCGTCCGATTCGAAGTATTTTAATTTGTTACTGTTTATAAAATATGACATATATTGACCTATACATTATGAATTAGCAAAAAGTGCTTCCCTTCCCTCCTGGTCCTTCCTAATTCAAAAATGTGTCAAAATGTTTATGTATTTGTAGCGCAGATTCAGCACTAAACATTCAGTCTTTTAAGGGCAGAATATGTCTCCCCTCTTGGGCGGGTTACATTCCCTGAGCAGCATATCTTGGCTTATCCTTGAAAGTAACAATCAGCTAGTAATCATTCCGTGACTCCCCATCGGATTGGATTTCGATTAATTTGATCGCCAGGTTCAATTTCCGGCTGAGCCAACTTCCGGGAGCTCTGAGACCTGTCAACTAAATTTAACGTTAGACCTTAAAAAGCTATTGCAGTTACCCCACGTGGGCAGTTCTTCATTGGTATTTCTATATCTTGTAATCTATCAATGGGACAGTATGGTGGAGTCTCTACCTACATTCACCTACCTATTGTTTGCTTTAGTGTTATTTATATTAACGACTACAAAAACGTTTGTAATTGCTTCAGAATCTAGCTGTGAAATAGTATCTTTCAATTAGATGATATGTCCTGTCATTTATTCAACTTAAAAGTCGCTCTGACCTGTATATTTCAGTTAATTGTCATAGATCTAAACTTTAGAAACGTATCTATGAAGGTAGAGTGGTTTAGATTTCTATAAATGAGTCATTCAGTGACGCCTTCAGAGGGTCATTTTAAAGTAATCCTGAAATATTATCATTATTAGTCATTCTATCCCCTGAATCAATCGCTGCAGAGCACTCGAAGTTTCAGTTTTATTTTTCCCCAACCGTATAAAGAGGCGAATATTAGCCAAGTTCTAAAAACAGGATGTATTTAGAACTGTTTATCCATATCAAATACTATTAATCTGTATATTTATATTCCTAAAATCTATGTAGCTGTACTAGACCTACTATTTTGTCAATTAAATAACTAATTTTACTCATATTATATTTCTTTTTACTGTCAGACTTGAAATAATTATACTGGATTCATGGAACAAACAACATGAAAATAGCATTCTTTCAATCTATTACACTGATGCATTTTGATAGAGAAAAACAAGATTATTTCATTTCATTTCCAAAATATTCATATCATACAAGTGTATTTACCTTCAATAGCTATTGACTCTTGATTAAATGAGCCATACATTGTGTCTTTCATAGAAGTAGGCCCTATGTCCCAATTAAATGTTAAGGAAAATAGAACAACAACACTTTTTCGTGCAATGCTTTCTTAGACAAAATGTTATAGAGGTAAATAAACACCCAATGACTAACTTAAATGGCTGGGAATCAGAGAGAAGCTAATTAAAAATTGACATTCCTTCTTTTGGGCGGTAGTAGGAAGGACACTACCCATTTGTTTTGATTTTTCTCCAGATATAATTATGTAGTGGACCTGCTGAAAAATGCTCTTGCCTAGACGGGGAACTGAACCCCGGAGCTTTGGATTTCCGTTCCAATGCTCTACCAACTGAGCTACCTACACTGGCACAATTTCAAAGTTCCTACTACCCAGGACTACATATGCTGTGATTATACTGTGCAAATATAAGTTAGATATGTGAAAACTTTATTGGACAAAGAGGGGGATTATAGAAATCAGGGTACTTTCCATGTTGTACTTTGTACAAAAATGGTCCTACTGGAATATATATATATATATATATATATATAAACATAATATTAAGAGATAGTGAGTATAATTGACATTTCCTGAGAGCCAAAGGGTTGTTCTATGCGAATACAGGATCATAAAGGATTTATAAACCTACAGTTGGATCGTCAACGACCATATCGCAGCACGTGGCCGTGTTTACTTCTCAACTATGACGTCACGGCGGGCTCGGCCAATCAGCATCGCCGCGCCCCGCCCTCCTTGCCACGCCCATTCGATCTAGCCACTTTGAACTCAGCCGCGGTAACGCACACATCGTGTCATCGATTGTGAAAATTTTGGGCCTGTATTGAGTTTGTTCAGAATGGCTCCAAGGACTTTAAAGCACTGTGAGGCATGTAATGAGTCCCATGGGGGCGTAGTCGGATTGTCGTGTACAAGAGCTATGAATAGCCGTATGGCTACGCTGGAAGGACTGGTTAACAAGTTAGTAAATACCGTGGAAGAGAAAGTCAACAAACCTGCATCGGAGGGTGTCATTCCTCCAAAGATTGGCAACAGTGACTCTGACATTCTGTTCAACGAACATCATCGTTCACATAGTAGGGCTTCAAGTGTTGAAAGTTCAATATACAATGTTCAAGGCTCTAGTCGTCGTTCTCGTCGTCGCTCAAGGTCTGCTGGATCCTCCAAGCCTTTTGACCACGAAACACATCTTGATAAGGGTGAGGACATTGACTCTTTTGAAGCATTGTTGTTGCTGAATTTACGCCTCATATCAAAATTAGTGGTGGACGAGAGGCCGTATAGTGAGTTGGCTGGTGTCGTGAATCATACGGTAACGATGTGTGAGAAATCCAAGTCACAAGTGTATAATCTCCGAGCTAGTGTCATGTACGACAAGTGTGTTCGTACCAGGGCAAATAAGGAAGGTCTTGGTGCTTTTTCGAATGTTAAGCAAGATGAGATTCTCCGATTCTACTCGTTTGAGAATTCTAAGAAGGCTGTAGCGGAATCATCGACCAAGAAAAAGGTAAACAACGACCAAAAAGTTTGTTTCAAGTTCAACTCTTCTTCCGGTTGTGTCAAGTCACCTTGCTCGTATCCTCACAAGTGCTCCAACTGCCTTAAAGGGGAACATTCGGCGAGAACCTGCCCTTCAGGAAAGTCAAATAAATAGGAATTAACATGTAATCGAGGTTTGATTCGTAGTAATAACCATAGTTTGGAAATCTGTGATAAAGAAAAGTTTGTTACTTCGAATGGTTGTCTTGGCGACACCGGAAGTGGTGCGTCCAAGATGGCCGACATTGGTTTGGAATCTGTCAGTTCAGACATTTCGACAACTAGAGATTTAATTCCTACGACTTCGATTACTCATCATTACCCAGAATTTGTTCACGAATGTATGTATTCCGACATTTTCTGTAATATTTCCAAATATATTGACGGTGGCTCTCCCGATAGTGGAGATAATTTAATATTCACCGCTCCGATTTCGCCGGGTGGCTGTACTGTCCCCGTTTACGGTAGTTGTGTTCATGGAGTTTGTACTTGCAGTCACTCCTTAGCTAATGTTAATACCCAACTTAAACCTTGTCGTTTTGCCTTTTCCCTATTCACCCAAGGTTCTCATATGGTGGAAAAATATCTTCATGTATTTTATGGCATTTGTGACGGTTTTGATATTGTAGATGGCCCAGTACAGGGTTACGATTGTGCGAATTACGCTTCCATCTTGGAGCCTGCATCTAAACAGAAAATGGATAAAATAATTTCTAACGAATTAAAAGAAGGTTTTATCTCTATCGCTGATGTTTCTCCTATATGTATCCACGCCCTGGGTGCTGTGAATAAGCCTGACGGGGGTATCCGTCCGATTACCGACTGTTCCAGACCTGAAGGTATTTGTGTTAACGACCATTGTAGTAATCTGGTTCGTACTTTCTCTTATAACTCGGTAGACGATGCTGTAAATTTAATCGAGAAAGATTGTTTCATGGCAGTTATTGATATTAAATCTGCTTATAGAGCTGTGCCGATTAACCCTGAGCACAGAAAATACTGTGGTTTTAGATGGTCCCTAGATGGGATTGACACCTTATTCTATGACAACAGATTGTGTTTTGGCCTCCGTACGGGGCCTTGTTACTTTGATGACATCTCCAATTTTGTGACTGAATCTGTACAGAATATTTTCCATATTCCAGTTGTAAACTATTTGGATGATTTCTTTACATGTGATATTTCTTATGATGGCTGTACTGCAGCAAGGGACAATATAACAGGTGTGTTGCGTTACTTAGGCTTCTATGTGGCGTGGCAGAAGGTTACATCACCCAGTTCTACCTGCAGATATCTGGGCTTTGACATAGACTCAAAGGAAATGTCTGTGTCAATGCCTAAAGACAAGATCATCAAGCTTCACAACATATTGTCATCTTTAGATAATTCCTCGTCGATTTCCAAGAGACAGCTGGAGAGTGTGTGTGGATACATAAGCCACTGTGCAACTGTTTATAAAGGAGGAAAAACTTTTTGCAGGCGTTTATTCGACCTGTATAAGCTTATGATTTCCAAGCATTTGAGGCATGTTAATATTTCTCCCATGTTTCGTCAGGATTTGATGTGGTGGAAGTCTTTCTCTGCTTCGTTCAACGGTAGACGATTGTTGGAGAAGGAGATATACGCCCACCCGATGGTATCTGACGCCTCATCTAAAGGTTGTTTTTTATTTTTCTGGTAATAATATGAATGAATGTCAGAATGTGCTTAATAGAGATATGGTAGTGTTTGACAAATGGAGCAAGGGTAACCGATTGTTGGTGAATAGTAAAAAAACGAAAATTATGGTTTTTGGTGTGGATAAGAATAAAGGTAACAATTTAGACCCCATGACTGTAAAATTTGATAAAGATATTATTGAAAGGGTGACTTGTTATACTTACTTAGGGATTACGATTGATGATAGATTATTAATGAAGGAACAATATAAAAGTCTGGTAAAACAATTAAACGACAAAATATTTGCATTTAGAAGAATAAGGCCAAATATTACAAGATTAGCGGCTATATTAATTGCAAAAGCGAAATTGTTATCTATATTTGATTATAGCTTGTTTAGCCTTTGTTGTCTAACCCAGACTGATCTGAGTAAATTACAAAAAATTCAAAACCGAATTCTTAGAATCGCTTTAAGCTGTGATTATCGAGTAAGCAATATTGAAATTTTAAGATTAACGGGTGTTATGAGCATTAAACAGAGAATGAGATATAATTTATGTAATATTGGACATAAGGAAGTTTATAAAGAAGGTAATGCGGTGTTCCCAGCTAGAAATACAAGACAGGCTATGGCACCTATGTTAGGCAATTTTGCACCCAAAACAAATAAGGATGAGAGATGTTTGTGGAACTGTATTAATGTAAATTGGAATGGACTTAGCGCTGATTTGAGATTGATAGGGGATGAAAGGTTTTTCAAGAGTCTCCTAAAGAAAAGAATTAAATTAGAAAATGGATAAACATAACACCACCACCACCCACCTTCCCCCCCCCCCCACTCCCCTCACCCCCACCCCCCAAGAAATCCTTCTTTTGACCTCCCCTTCGCCTAACACTCACAAACTGTGAACTGGAGAACTTGATTAATCTAGACATGTATTATGTACCCCTTTATCCTTTATTATAATTCTTATTCTTTTCTTATTCTCGTATAGATTGTTCTTATTCTTGTATATATATATGGATGTATGTTATTGTATATAGGATGGAAAAATGTAAAACCATCTACAGCTTGAAATATAACAATTTGTTTGGAGGTATCATTATATTATATAACGTCACACTGATTGTAAAAATTTGTTAACTAGCGTGATATGAAGTAACTAATTACTGCAACACCACCATAACAAAAATGGAAATGACCAGTTATAATATATTCGTATTAGTATTAACACGTTCCATCATCTCACCTCTCTGTAAGAGGCAGAAGTAAATAATTAGCCAGGAACACTTTTTCTCTCATCAACTCATTTATTCACCCACATCTCATCTCATTATTATCATACATTACTCTTGTGAAAGAGCAAAGACATATATTATTCGTAAAAAATCTTTTATGCTATGTTTTTTAAATTATTGAAAGTATGTACATAAAGACTTATGATATGAACTCAAATACGCCTAGGTCGCACTATAAAGGTAGATAAATTGTAAATGGAATGAAAGTGCATATATGACCGTGATCGCTAAATTATTATGAAGAATCCCTGTAACCCTGACTGTATAATATATTGTAAGATATCAGGGCATGCGGAAAATCACCCCTAGGGTGAAATTGCATTATATTGTCATTAATTCCTGAATAAAGATTTTAGAACAAAAAAAAAAAAGGTTTTGGCATCTACCTGAACACTGACTGGGCTGCTGGCACTTGGGATAATAGTGTTTTGCAGTCTGATTTCTCCGAATGTGGCCATATTATCTCACGCCCGAGTGAAGAAGGTATAGCAACCAACATAAATATACAGGAGCTATTCCCTATCTTGGTAGGCGTGAGAAGGTGGGCAAAGATATTCAAGGGAAAAGCCATAATGTGTTTCATCGATAATACACAAGTTATTGCCATGCTCACTAATGGTTCCAGTTCTAGTTCTCGTGCAATGCAGTGGCTATATGAGCTCTACTGGTTAACCTTTATCTTTGACATTGAATTAATTCCCAGATATATTAATACAAAAAACAATTTACTAGCTGATACTCTCTCTAGGGTACCATATCTGCTTAAATCCCCCGATTCGCTTGTATGTCTTAAACAAGCTGGATTGTGTTGTGCTGATGAGTTTTTATCTTCACTCCTTAGGCTTGGACAAATGGAAGAGGAGAGTGACTTTTCTACAGGCCCTGTCTGTGGCTGAGTCTACCTTGAAGCAACGTACAAGACAGTGGAGTGTATTTTCAGATTTTATTACTGAGAATAATGCTCATTTGGACTATATATCCGTTGATATATTGTGTATGTATGCCGCATTTTTGTCCACTTTAATGAAACATTCGTCGGTTATTACTTATTTATCTGGTGTGATATTTGGAGCAAAAATCAGGAATATCCCTTGCTCTTCTATGTCCCACCCTGTGCTAAAATCGTTGCTCAAGGGCATCGAAAAACTACCAGGATCTGCAGTAGTGCCAGCATCTCCAATATTACCTCATCATCTCAAGAAGATATATTATCTGTTGAATTTTGAACTGTGTGAACATGTACTGGCCTGGACGATTTACTTATTCCTGTTTCGCTCTATGCTTAGAGTTGGCCATGTGACTGAATCGCCACACACTATACGTCGGAGTGACATTTCCTTCCACAAATGGGGTCTGTCCTGTACCGTGAAATCTTCAAAAACTACTTCTGATCCATTTGTCATTCCTGTGGCTAGTTCTCCAACAAAGGAGCTATGCCCTGTATACTACATAAAGAAGATATTCGCCTGGAAGTCTCTTCCTCCTGATGTGTGTGCATTCAGCCTCCCAAATGGAGAATCTATGTCGTATAATTATTTGAATAACCTGCTTGCGGATTTGTGTGTTAGAGCTGGATTTGTGGGTCGTTTTACTATGCATTCTCTCAGGAGAGGGTCTGCAACTCACATGTCGTCAAGAGGCATCTGCTTGTCAGATATAAAAAACAGAGGCCGCTGGAGGTCGGATTGTGTAGAGAAATACATATCTCCCTCAATGGACCATGAGTTGAAAATTGATGCTCTCATCTCCTCTTCGTTGTAGTTTGTTTGGGCTTTTGGTACTTAATAAAGTGCTTTGCATGCCCAAACGGCACTACTGCCTCTGGTTATCTATTCATATCATATATATATCTCATCGTGATTGCCTAGACATCATCCGACATGGCCACGCCCCCCTGCGCATATCTACAGTTGGATCGTCAACGACCATATCGCAGCACGTGGCCGTGTTTACTTCTCAACTATGACGTCACGGCGGGCTCGGCCAATCAGCATCGCCGCGCCCCGCCCTCCTTGCCACGCCCATTCGATCTAGCCACTTTGAACTCAGCCGCGGTAACGCACACATCGTGTCATCGATTGTGAAAATTTTTTCTTTTATGCTATGTATTGTATTGGGTACTTAATAAAGTGCTTTGCATGCCCAAACGGCACTACTGCCTCTGGTTATCTATTCATATCATATATATCTCATCGTGATTGCCTAGACATCATCCGACATGGCCACGCCCCCCTGCGCATATAAATTTTGACGATCTGTCTAGGCTGTCCAAAGGCCCAAATATGAAATCTAAAACACATTGTACGCAGGTGTCAATTGCTAATTTCGCACTAGAGTGGGAGTTGTTATGCGGTAACTTATGTGGAGAAGATTCCCCACGACACCAGTGTTCACACCCTACAATACATAAAGTTGCACAATGTAGGATATATGCTATAAAGAATAACGACATGTGACTTAAAATGGGCCATTTAGAAAACATCTGCCACTCCATGGACTAGCCATAGAATTGAAATATATCACCCCTAACCAGGCGTGCTGCGTACCAGAGAAGTGCATACAGGGATAAAAGCGAACAGATTGTATTTTGTCAACATATTTGGGGAGTTTGTGGAGTGGGCGTAGCTGCAGTGTACTCCTGGGAAACGTGGGTCGTGAGCTTGGGAATGTACGTTCGTGCCCTTGTTTAAAGTAAATTAATTGCTGAATGTAGGTATGTGCGACCTTTCCACATTCACCACAGCCTTATGGCAATATCCCAGCCGTCGAGCATACGTGGGATGTATATATAACAGGAAAATAAATCATGACACGTTAACGTTTGTAGTAACAGGTTTAAGGTTGCCTCCAAGCGGTATACAAGTTGTATCTGGAATGGAAGGGTGTAGGCCTATTCGTACATCGGATCGGAGCTCATGAACATATATTGTAAAACCTATCGAGAGCTGAATAATTGAAGAAAAGGCCAAGTTACACATGTGCTTGGTAATCCCGAGAGATCTCCCAGTAAGCTCGACTTACACCTAGGGCCCGTTGCATAACAAATCCTTACTTAATATTTTCCTTCCTTAGCAAACTTTTCCTGCTAAGCAGCTGCTAAAGGGCATTTAAGGAAGTAGTTTACTGTACAGCCAATGCTAATCTTTATTCCTACAGTAGGAATTTCGTATTTTCTATCAAATCAAGGTAAAGCTAACTTTCATATGCAACAGGCCCCTGGATGAATACTTATGGATTATTTATAGCGTTCATGGTCTATACTATATTTGCAGTACATCCTGCATAAGTGTAGTCAAAACAATGGCCAGATATTAATTGGTCCATCAGGGAAACATGCAATGAATTTGTTTCATTGAAAAAAATGTTCTTCTGAGAGATGCTCGAGGATAGCACGTACTCAAGGGGAGGTAGAACAATTTATTCTAGGTGGTCCCTAGTTAATCTTTTTCTCCTAGAGGGAGTATACAGGTGATTTTCTCCACTATTCACCAGCTTCTAATGACAAATCACATCAGGGAATTGATGGATAAGGACGCTTTAGATGCAACTGCAGCACCTGTTGCCCCAACCTATTAAAACCGTAATTATTGTATGAGTTCTAAGTAGCCCCCCCTGGGACCAAAGGGCCTCCAGTTGGGGATTGCCACTAACAATTAAGGGTTTATGTAGGAACTGTAAAACTTTTTTAAAAGACGCTGCTTGTATTACCGTTGCAGTGTGAAAATACCCCAAAGTGAAGGCAAATTGTTCGGGGTTGCGACTTGTATTCAAGGTTTTAGGGGAAGTGGCAGGCTTGGTGGGTCAAAATAGCGACTCGGTCATGGCAAACAACATCAGGAACGGCGGCTCATCAAATGAATATTTTATTGAAATCATGAAATTTGAAAGGAACACCTGATGATCAAATAGCATAACATCGACCAGTACACATCTTCAATCACTTAAAGTTGCACTCTCAGTTAAAATCTGTCAAAAACTAAAGAATTTTCATGAACGTCATTTTGACAAAAAATTTGGAGGATTCTTGTCCAGTTGTATTTACTACAGGGGTTCAGAAAACTTTCTAGTGGTAGCTTCACCCATATATTATCGCTCACCAGCGGCCGTCTTCTCTCGGCCGATTCAAATTCAAACTGAAACCTGGATTCAAACATTATAACAAGCGATGAGAATGCAGCTATAAAACAATATAGGAATCGTTGAAGACAGTTTGTCAAATGAACACCTTAATTGTTGCGCTTATAATACGATTGCGTCATCTAGTACAGGTTTAACGGATTGGACGATTATTTTTGGTCCTAATACAGGGCTAGTACTTTGGTAATTAAGGTCACAACTTTATAACTCTATATCTTTTAAGGTTTAAAGTTAGATTCTACTCATATGTTGTTGCCAGGTAAACCTTCAGGTCACGTGTTCTTATTATGTTAGGGACGCTAGGGATGTTGACCAATGCATTTAGATGAAGAGCTCTAAAGGTTAATGAACAGGTTTGTATGGGAGTGGGATTCAGGGTTTATACCCCTGACAAAAAACTGCTTTGCATATTGGGCACGAAATAACAATGTATCCAAGCATTATAAAAACAAGGAGATACAAGGAGAAATCCCTGATAGTTTTTCTGCTTTTACGTGGCTTCTGCAAATGTGAAGTTTTATTTAGTCAGGAAAATACAACACAGTAGCACGCTCGTCAATGCTGACTTTTTCATTGTGCCCTGTATGTTTTACAGGAGAAGGCTTTTATAAAAGAAAAAAAATAAATTAAAAATATAAGTCATCGAAGTCATATTCATTAACGAGAGTATATAAAATGATGTATAAAATTGTATATTTAAATAGAAAAGATAAGAGATGTGGGATATGATAGTTAGTGAATGATGAAAAGAAGTAAACACAAGTTTAGCTAGTCCTTTACACAAGAGTTTGAGTGCGGAAAATTGTAGTCAGTAACAGTAAGATACATACTTTATGAAAATTAATAAATGACAAAATGCATCGTGATTCATACAAATCAATAGGCCATGATATAATGTTGTTTGAATCAAAGCAATATTTAATATACTCAGATATGTCACTTCCAGCTTAAGTTTTGCAGAATTTACTAAATAATATTATGTAGAGCTGCCGATTGTACATTTTCTTATGAACTGACCCTTATGAGTAAGGCCTCGCTGGTGTCCAGTGTTACAGGGCCCAACTGACCCGGGATAGACTTGTGCCGCTGGCAGGAGATCCCACAGCTGTCATTACAGGCATGGAATATAAATCTAGCAGGCTGGCCTTGTCATGTATAGTTCCAAACAGAGAAGGACCCCAACAGACATATAGCTAGCTCATTCTATACTCTTCCCGTAGGCAGCGGCGTGCCATAGGGTTAACCATAGAGGGCTTTGATGTTTACTGCCTACCGGACGCGTATTGAGTTTACACAGAAATAGAAACAAACTGTGCTGCCACAGAGAAAAACAGGTGAATCCAATAGAAAAATAAGGGTTGGCCTTTCCTAACTTAAAATTCCGAGAACATAGGGAGGCCTCCCCCATTCCGGATTACTTTCTTATTGAGCTAAAGGGTTGCTATATACACAAAGGGGATGGAATGAGATGAAATGAAATAAAAAGGTGATGAGGTAGGATGAGAAAAATCATTAAGTTAAGAACCTCTGACATATAATACCATAGAGGTTGTGAATTTGTCTGATATTGTTTAGTATTAATAATATCGGGTCATTGTGGTAGGAATACGGACTTAGAACTTGTTATACCGTCAGGTGGCGGCAATCTGGTACTATTCATAAAAAATACAAAGCGAAGTCCTGAGGGACTTCACTCCGGCCTTGAAACTTATCCAGACTACTTGCGTCATCCTTCAGACTTGAAACTTTTAGATTAATTAGGTTACATTTAACAATTACATTTAGGAAGATTATACCCCCAAGGGTATAACAAACTTCTCAACGTCCATGACAGAACTTCCTCCTTGATCAACGTCATCAGACGAACTGTCTGCGTCAAGTCTCTCAAGACTATATATTTTCCTTTCCGCCCACCTCCCTTATAACATCTAATTATTATCTCATGACAATACAGGGCTATATACAAGTGAACTCAAGACTTCAGCGCCTAATAATAAATGACTCTCATCGATAATATTACCATTCATCGATCTTCCCAAGAACTGACTCTGAATTGAAAACTTACCAACGATACCCCAAATGATAATAAACAAATTCAATTTAATTCTTGTCTTGTTTCTCGACCATAATGAGATTCCTACACAGGACGAGGTAGTCTTTTCTGCTTAGTATCCCACCAAGTGGTGCCTTTACCAAGCACTCACAAGGAACTACAGTGGACTTCCATCCTAACTTGAACGAGAAGACGTGTTGTAGCCCTGAGTGGCCATGGTTTAATGAGATGGAGCTAATATGACATGGCAGTCCGTTTACATCTTTTAAAAACTGTCATATCTAAGTAACGCCCATGTCAGTCAAGATGGGGAAAATGAACGACCTGCCCCACCTGTCAATCTCCTGAACCAAGATTTATGGACCAGAGACACTAGTAAATCTGTGAAAGTGACATCATAAATAGCTTGACTCAAAACAGAATTCCCAGTAGTCCACAGCAGCGATCTTTTGAGTTGCGCTACTGTAGCAGTTTCATGACGTTGTGTGGATATGTTGCGCCAAACTCCCAAGCTCAGCATTGTGGACATAACCATTCTCTATGTTTTCATCATTTTAAGAAATCAAAAGTATTCTGAAGACCAGATATATAACAATAGGACTAAAAGATTTCACATGTCAACCATAATCATTAAACCTTTAATGGAGCGGTTTATAGGGTGATTATTCATTTTATCACCCATAATACTAAGTCTATGGGAAGTGGCATTCAGTACGCGATGAATTTACGTTAATTTGCTACAATGCGTTAATACTACAGACTGGCTGGCTGGTTGGCTGGCGGGGTTCTGAAGGCAGAGTTTTGCCTAGACCTGCAGGGGGGTTCACTGGTGGGATTCTGTCCATATAGAGATTTCAGCATAGAGTTAAATACCACATAATTATACTGGAATACGTTAGCCTACATTTCTTTTTCTGATTGGCATATTATCCTTTCTTTGGTCTTTATGGCAGTGGCTCTGTGGAAGGACCATTCCCCTGCTATGATTGAGCTTATAATATTAGACTAGCGGTACCGCCATCAGGTGAGGACATCTTTGTTGAATGATATGCGACAGCACAGGGAACTCATAAGGATATTTGATGCATTAGCATTCTCAGTAAGTTACCACCCGCATCATCGGAAGACCTGCTTGGCAGAGGATTTCTTTCTTTTCTGATGTGCATTTTGAAAGTTGGAATAAATACAATATATATGCACGATCTTTATCATAAATGCTGATTGGGTACGAAAATATGGACACTATCCATCATTCGATCGCAAACAATCTCTTTTTAATGTTTTAAAATCGGACATATTGTAGTATAGTACATAAAATACGATGTATTTCTGTCCTGGAATGTATAAAACTCACTTCCTGTTGTGTTCTGTTTGGCTATACTCCGGGCAAAGATATTAGTTAAAGTGGCATTGCTGAAATGTAGCCTCGTTTTCTGTATTCCTTAGCTCTTTCGCAGAAGACAATGAAACTGGATGATCTTGTTGGATACTACATGACTTTCTCATTGTCATTACTAATGACTCATAATTAGCATAACAATATAACAGTATGATTTTTAGGTAAAATATGATAGAAATGCAGCAAAAACAATTGCAGACTCAGGAATTGCAACACTTGAGACATTCAATACATTCCACTTACTGAACAGTGATAGTACTTGCATACGAAAGCACAATGGTAAGGCAAGGTAAAAAGAGTTACTGTAAGGCGGAGAAGTAAGGCAGTTTCCAACCTAAAGGGCCTTGTCCACTAAGCCGATTCTCATGCGATTCTCAAAGAATTTAGTGCAAAAGAGTCCTCTGCGGCGCAAAATCGCACGAGAATCGGCTTGGTGGACTAGGCCCTTATTTGAGTGCTTTTACATATGATATAATGGGTAATCACATGGCATTTGTTACTGCTTAGGTTGCAATATACCACGGAAGGACTGAGGGACTCGTAAAGTTTGGTGCGACAGTCAGAAAGCTGGCAAGATGGAGAAACATTTACTGAAAAGTAGTCCATTATATAAATTAGGGAAAATGGCAGTCTTCTTTGGCTTTCTCCTGATGTGCTAAAGGTATTCCTCGCAATATTTCCGAGGATAATCACCACTCTGTAAGCACTGGCACAACCAGCCAATATAAAGGATTGGCCGAATACCCGGTTTTGGATATTCGAAGTTCGGTTTGGAAGAGCAGCATCTTGAAAGACAAATCGCTCTTTTCAGTAAAAATACTGGAGGCAAATTTAATTCAAAATTGGATTTCTTTCTTGTCATTGAGTACTTGAATTAGAGTAGGTAATCTAGGAAACCAAGGGGATTATCCTGACCCCCAAAAGGGATATAACTCATTTCCTCAACAAACAGCTGTCATTCAGTTTTACTTGTACATGAACTTAAAAACAAATCCCATCGCATCTCTACCAAACTGTACTGCAGAATAGATAACGATTTCTGTGTACGCCACACTGTGCCACGTATACATATATAAGCCCCTAATGATGCCTACGTTTTTTTTATTTTCTGCCCGCCTTTAAACCGGCCTTAGTCCCACTCGAGTATTTTATTTCAATTCAACCGAACAAATTCCTCCATTGTTCATCTGTTCCTACTTTATTGTATGCGGACGCAGGACTGCTCTTATTGGCGACCGAAGGAAGGGCAGCTCCAACGAGATTAAGTATTGTAGTAAAAGACATCGCTCGTTATATTGAAAGCCATTGTTTTCCCGACGCCTTAATCAATTAGCAAATTATCGCATGACAACTATAAAGACATTTAGCCATCGTTCGTTTATTATAGTTCTAATTCCAATGCCATTGACTTAATGTAATTGTCTACAGGTAGCGAGGTATGAGTTCTACAATATATGCATGATGTCTTCTGTAGCTATTGAAATGTTGATTTTTTTCTCATCTTTGGTTTATCCTGATTTATAAAGGCAATACCTGCTACATTTTGATGTAATCCCGGAATTACAAAAAGGAAGCTCAAGTAATCGCTAGGTAGCCGAAGTAAATAGCTATCAAATTGTTTTTTATTGAAAGCAATGTGCATAGATAATGCTTGTTGTGGCTATGGAGGGCGCCTGTAGCTACATAGGTCTTTCCCCCAGCTCTGTTAGCACAATTTGGCTTTAGATACTCGAGCATGATAAGCAATTTAATATCACCATTCGCTTCAAACTCTACTGAATGTTTCCAACGCGCTTTATGAAGATGTAAAGGATGTAAAAGAAAAAGGCTGCACCATTGTGGTTTGTACTTTGTGAAAGGCTATACACAGATAGCATGTTATGTCTCAACATAATCGTATCGTTACTTGTACCGGTGCTGGTTATAATAAAATAATAGTCACAATGAGTTTAACAGTAAAATTGACTCTAATTGCTTCTGAGACTGTCCTAGCTTAATCGTTATTTACGATTGTGATAACGATAGCGAGCCCGCCTTAATTTATTAACAGAACGAAATGAGGAACACCGGTCCCAGGCTTGCCCGGGAGGCCATTCGCCCATTTTCTTTTTCTCGGAATCGATTTTAGTGAGTCTAATTCAAGGGTAAGGTGACCTGGCCTTGTTATAACTCAGTACATTTCAATAGAATTGGAGAATAAGAGGCAATCGAAGGTATTTCTGAATCAGTGTTTGATACAAAATTATATTGAATAACACTAATGAACTAAGCGCTTTTTGTTAAATACTTCTGATCTCAAATTAGATATGACGTCCGCATTGTCTATGATATTGACTGAAAGTGATATGCGTAATATATACCGCCTTATCTACATGAAAAAAAACACACGGATAGGTTGGTGTTTGCTATAGCCGTCTGTATTTATACAGACCTAAGGATACCATGCACCTAGATTCAGCTGATATAGAGCTCTGCTTAAAAATGGAATCATAAGTGCTGTAAAACTATTATGTGTCAATTCTTTTATCGCAGGAAAGCATTAATCAGCATCGTCGCGTTGACGGTCCTCCTACTTGCCTGCCTCAAGAGCTAATACAATTCATGAGATGATTTTGGATTAGGAGAATGTTTGTTGGGAATGTTACATTTCAATCAGGTGGTTGAGGGGTGGTGGACCGGTGTGCGTTGTATGGTTACTGATTTGATTGTGAATGGAGAATACTTCTTTTCATTACCCTTGTTAGATCTTGTAACTCTAGATTCCTGATGTTTGGGTTTACCATATTTCCAGTAGAGCTAAATTAGTTTCTTTCCTGGCTTTCTCAGGTTAGGGCCTGCAGTGAAGCATTATTAATATATATGCTTCATGTCGCCTGGTGGCTATTGTTGTTTCTGCAACCGTACGAGATCATGCCAATGCTATCTTTTTAGCTTGGATCAATTGCAGATATTTTTTTTCTATTTAGAATAGTCAAAGTGTTACATCTTTGATGCATATCAAGCATGTGTTTGGTCATTGACAGTAAAATGCTATCTTGATTGCTTTATTCTGTAATCATTGTAATTTATTCATCTTCTGAGTGCCAATAGGCGTAAGGAAAATTTTGGGAATAATAAAATTGATAGTTTTAGCGATTTCATTAATTTACAGATTTATTTACATAGCTAGGCGCTGTTTTGTGAGGGACCCCAGTACACTAGTGTCAATTAAAGGGCTTTTATTGGATCTATTGAGCTTATTATTATTATAATATGTTATTGAATATATGGAAAATATTGAATTGCTTTTAAGTTTCTGTGACGTGGTCAATTAGTGAGTACAAACTGACATTCAAAAAACGCTTGAGAGTTTTTGCACAAAAGGAACCAGTCCCACGAACCTTTGTACCAAAAATAAAGCTTCAGAACAGAAATATTGACCAATGTGGATGTTAGGGTGTAGTTGCATAAAAAATATTCAAAAGTCTTATAATCAGGAGGAAAAGACTTTGACTAGTTCCGATTGCACTGAGAGAAGCTTTCATGGCGTCCCTTTATGAAAATTGGTCGGATTTAAAACATAATTTTATTGGCCATCGACATTTAACATCAACGAAAGAAAAATACGCATATAACTTTCAACAAAACAATTTTCATGCATGACCAGGTACAAAATATATCTGTAATGCCAATTGCCAACTTTATATACTCCTACTACTCTTACTACCTCCGTACATATGTACACGTGTAGTTTGGTTAGATATAAACGTTGATGAGTTTAGATAAGTATAAGATTAATTGTGAAGTGTAGAAATGTTATTAAGATCTTAAAGCTGGATTAGGCTTTTCACTGAGATGATGTAATCTATATCAAGTGTCAAATTGTTGTATTCCATATTATGTATGTATTATGAGGTTTAGATACCATTCTTTCTGTTTTGGCATATCGGGAAGACCTGTGAATCTCGCAGAAGATGTGACCATTTTTTCGCTTAAGACATTTTGTGCTCATTATTCAAATTCTTATGGAGAAATAAAACTATTATCAATAATGATAATATATATAGGCGAATAGGTATGTAGTAAAAGAAGTATGTAATGTTCAGGAATCATATGAATTCCTTTTTAACCCAACAGAGGTTAACTAGTGTAATGCCATAATAAATGTCAACTTCATATATACTACTACTCTTCTTACCATGAATATTATTCTAAATCATATGCGCATGACCCTCCGCAATATTATTCTCCACTAGAGGGAGTGCTTTTTCATACACTACTTCTTTACTTATATTAATTAGCCAATGTGTTCATTATTCATATTATTGACACCTACTTTATGTACGAAATTAAGTCATCTCCTACCAGTCTGTGTCAGCGATTAAAGAGTAACTATAATCTGGACTTGTCCCAGTAGTTTTTATTATCCTCCTCATCGCTACCTGAGGTCATTACATATGTTCTAATATAAAGAAAAATTTCATTTGAAACATGAAATTTTACACTTTCAAACCTTCCATCCAAAGTATGGCTCTATACATTGATGGTAATATTTGAATTCTTAACATACACTTTTTGACTGTATTATTAAGGGCAAAGGCCAAGAGGATAAGCCCCAGTATCAACAAACATCGAGGATAATGTCATACATATATAATATGCACGGACGTGACATACTGAGGTAGAACACTTTACTAGATTATTATTTTAAAAAGTCATTTTCATTATTCATCTAATAACTTGAGATTATAACTGTCGGAATTTCCATCTGAATAAAAATTGGTATAAAGGGACCATATAGGAACTGGAGAACAAAACCAACCTTGGTGTCTGAGGCCAGGGTTTCTACAAATTTAAAACCATGGGTTTCTCGCATCTAGAGCTTTGAACCTCTGCTTTTCTCACTTCAGCCCCTATAGAGGTTTCAACCCAAGGTACTCTCAATAGCAACCCCTGGATCTCTCTGTACCTTTTCCTTGAATATTGATTTATAGAATATAATATAGCATTATAGACTAGTGGTTATATCAATAGACATCCCACTGTTATCGATTTTTAAGATCTTTTGGAAACAGTTTCAATTTCGGTTTTGCATTTCCTTCTCTTCCTCACATAAGCATCCTCAATTCTCGTTTCTCAAGGAAACAGTAAGTAGTTCCACTAGGACCACTTGGTCGCAGCTGTGGGACCCCGATAAGATGTTGCACCCTAGTGTTGTTATGGTGATCTCCCTGGGGAATGATGACCTCCCCCTATATCGGCTTGCATGCTCCAGTCATTAGCTGTTGCCAGGATGCCTCTTGGCGCCTTTTCTGGCTGGCCTTTGTCCCGCCCTTCACGAAGTTGATAAATCATTGGCCTTTTTTGATTATTGATTTATTTCAACGGTGGATATATCAAGGACTGTTTAGCTGGTTCTCAACACCTGGACCCTGTTTTATAAGCTAAGCAAAGGAGATTTTGTACGGGAATTCTTTCTCTCCATACATTCATCCCTATGTGCCATTCTCAGCTCGTAGGAATATTCCTTGCTGTAAAAGTGTGGGTCTGCAAGGTAGAAGGTAAATAGGATGCATACTATCCACTGCATGCGTTGGTAAGATATTAGAAAACTTGTTCTTATACTTTTAAATATGATGTAGATTATCCTGAATGATTTAGAATTTAGATTCACAGGCGTGAATTAGAAACTGACCCTTTTTGCTAGGAACTTCCTACGTTGAATCTTTGTAGTGGTTCTCTCTGTAGGAATTTCCCTCAGAAGTTTTCCATCGAAAGTAATTTCCTTCATTCTTTCCTCTGAGTTAAGCCTGCAAAAAGGGTAAAACTAAGGAACACTTTTAAGACTTTTTTAGGGAATTCCTTAGGATGTATTGACAGTAAAAATGTAATTTCCTTAAAGCTCCATTCCCAGCTAATTTCTATACAAATCTCAGTTTTCACTTGTTAAGCTAACTAGTACACTGCCCCACCTTATCCCAATCGTTAAGGTTTCTTTCTTAAGGTTGGAGTTTAATATTTGAGAAGAAATACTCGTCCTCCCGTACTAGTGGTCACCAGTGTGACCTCCTTAGTCAACAGTGTGACCTCCTTAGCCTTGTTCAATACAGATAGTCGTTGACGGGGAAAATTCGTTGGCAGACAGAGAGAAACATGGGGCTTGATGTGGCACAGAGGCGCCACATGTGACCATTCAGTGCATCTACAGAACTGTGATGATGGCTTCTATACATATCCCTGTGTGTTCCCGATCGTAAAAACACAGAATTTAGACATTAATTTTACTTTTCATTGAAACAGAGATAGATAATATTGAGTTTGGGAACTAATATGAATGTAATTCCAGAAGAACCACTCGATCTTAAATCCTAGGAATGCAGCTTTAACCGAATAACCATGATCCTCGTTTGAACAGGGATGGCAAAGGCCAAACCCTTCTGTAATACCTGGAAAAAAAAATAATTAAAAAAAATAAAATATATATATATATATATATCTGCTATAATTATAATTATAGTACTAAATTTCTGTTGTTAGAGGATTTTTCTGCTCATTATTAACATAATTTAAATGACCCTGGGTAGAAAATACAAGCCTCCTGAGCTGGAACTCGAACCATGGACTTGAGAGGTAAGCATGGCTAATAAAAGACAAGCAATACAATTGGACCTTGAACCTTTAACCTGAGAGTTTCATTATAACCAATTCAAATTTGACCTTGAACTAGTTTGTCTCAATTGTTTGTGTATCAATAGTGTTGATTCCTAGTGAGAACAAGGCATGTCTCCTAATTAACCATGTACCTTGAAGACTGTTGTTTGGCTTAGGCAGGGAATATTGAGTGGATCAAGGAGGGAAAAGCTTAAGTAATTTCCTACGTGTGTACCTCTGCGTCTTGGGAAGGAAAAGTTGTATGAAAATACCTGAAACTGTATGGGACTTAGGGAATTCCCTTGTGAAATAGTTGTTCTTGCTTAGCAGCTGGTAAGGAATGGTTTAGGGAAGGAATATCATATACACACCATGTATTTTACTGTAGGAATTTCACACCGTTGTAAAGGAAAGAATATAGGAATTCACACAAATCCTTCCTTTAGCTTATGCAACAAGGCCCAGAGTGTTGTTCAATAATGAAGGAGACATCGGGAGATTTATTTGGAAAATTTGCGAATGGTGGTCAAATGTTACAAAGAATGTCCCAGCCTGGCGTTTCATAATGCGAGACATTCGCACATTCACATGCCCATCTTCGCAGCACTTTTCAGCCACAAGAGTGTGCACCCAACCATGACCAGGCAAGGGTATATACCTAACACTTGCTACTATATACAACATTTGTTCTTATACGGTGTTATAGTAACCGACGACAATGATGTTACACAAAATCAATGATTATAAATGTCAAGGCAGTGGCTGAAAACCCTCCAAAGCCACACCATTCATTGTAAGAAATCAGTCAATAAAAAGGTGAATCAATCTATCAATAATTTCCATTCCAAACCCATTGTGGCAGTCATTCCACAGGTATAAAATCAGCTTTCAATGGAAATGAGAATTTATTCTTTTCCCAACAATTCTCCCACACTTGTATCATTATCAAGTTGGTCTTTAGTTCGGCATTCTTTCCAGATTCTGATTCGCAAGGACTTCGCTGGATTATAGCACCAGGGGAATGAGTTATCTTAATGCATTATTCACAGACACATCTTGACAATTATTTATTTTCATATCCTTAAATTCTAGACGCCCGTAATCGCTTCAACAAAGGGAAGGAATGTTCAAAATGTCCTTGCGGAGGAGCGTTGATGCTCATTCAAGTAATTGTCCCAGACAATGAACCGCTGATTGTTCAAATGTTCCTGAATTTAATCCGTGGCTTCATTGCAAATCGGTATCACATTCTAAAAATATTTTTTTGTCCAACTCATGAGATGATCCAATTGAATTATGTGTTAGGGATAAAGGATTGATGCATGGTATGAGCTGGTATGATCTAATAGGCTCAGAATAACAACAATTTCTTGACTTCACGATGAAGCAAAAATTGACAACGGTTATTGTTAAGGGTGTGATGTGAAATACTATCTATAGATACAGACTATTCTTGTAAAATATAGATTGTTACCGGATCGCTTATCTGTGAAATGGCTTAACTCCACTGATGTTGTCTCACTCTGCGGTTGTTAAGGTTGCATTCTGCAGTGCATTCTCAATCCGAATATAATAACAAATGAATCTGGTCAGAGTAGAGTATTGATAGACTGTGAAATATAAGTTCTATAAAACTATTAAAAAATGCCACAATAAGCATGCGATCTGGTGGAGCCCTGTCGTATGGATCGTTCATACAAGTTTTATGACTGGAGGTTCTAAAAAAACCTAGTGGAATTTCACAAGCTTTACGTACTATGATCATCGGGAAACCTTGATAAAAACCAACATTTCTTGGCATTGAATTAAATCTGGCTGATATATCGTGATATAAATTCAAAATTCAGTGAATCCCACGGAAATATGCTCAAGAAGGTGAGGACATCATAGAGCTCTGACATAGTGCAATGTAAATCAAATTGTATATATGCAAATCAGATTTATTCAACAAAGACGTTTAACATTCTAGACATTCCTTCATAAGTGTACATGTAAGCAAATCAAATCTATTCAACGAAGTCGTTTACCATTCCAGACACATTCTGAAATGCCCCGGGAGTCTTACCTTGCAAAAAGTGAAAATTTCTCTTGAGACAATGTCTAAGTGAAAGGCGATAAAAGATATTCTGGGGTCACCTTAAGGGGAAAGGGAATTACTCGTGCAGAATAAGTGTCTTGGTAAAGGAACCGTCCACTGTCTGTGGCTTAAAGGAATGGAAAAAAGCATCGATTCATTGGGAATTTATTTGATCATGTTCTTTGCACATCTCTCTCAACCACCGCTTCAGGACCATGTGAGGAACGGGCATTAAATGCTTTATCTGGGATACCATGGTCTTTACCAAGGGACGGCATGTCAGAAAGTATTGATTCTTAGATTCTATAAGAACTGTATTCCTTGATGAAAATGATATGGAATTCACTTGGCAACCTATAATTATCCCAATGTCAGTCCCACATAATCTAAGGCCATGGTTTTTTTCAGTCTATAGTTTTATTCAGTCTGTAGGCTCACAACCCCTCAGATCAGATCAGAATGGCATGTCAGGGATTGGACGCTTACTGCGCTAATATGGCTTTCCCTGCCCTGGAATAGGCGTCCCAATAGATTCGAATTATAATGAGAGTTTTCAGCTTTGAGCTATAGGTTTTCCCTCAGTTTGGAGGGACTCTCAACTCTGATCCTAGGCTATATTTAGCTCTAAGAAAGGATCTCATTCTGAAGGCGTCTTTTCCGGTGCTACTTTGTTAATTGTAAGTCCTATAACTCATTTTTTTCCTCTTTGTTTCCACTGTATGTTTTTTCGGTCAATACTAAACGGCAGCATGAAGGCTCCATTAAACGAGGAATGGCAGATAAACCTGCATGAGACATCCCAATCAAATATTGGGTTTGGTGGACCCAAACTGGCTAAAATGTTCGAGCTGAAACCAGACTCACCTCAATTACTTGGCTATTTTGGCTCCCCCCCCCCCCCCCGCCAGTGTCTAACGGAAGCCAGTTGCCGATGCACTTGCCACTCCTCCTAACCTGCAGAACCAGCACCACAAGAACAGCAACAACTACTGCCACCTCTTCATAATCTTCTACCATTGGAATGCAGCTGTCAAACTTGAGATATCACATCGCAAACAACCATGGCGACAAGCCTGGTTTGGTCAGCAACGTGACGTGCGTAATTCAACGTGAGAATATTATTACAAAACAAGACCGCTTAATGAAGGTCGAGTGTAGAATTGGAAGAACCACATGTAGCCAGAGCCAGCAATAAAATCATCAGATTTCTTGCAGCAACAAATAATTTCTATTTGCCACTCGTGGGACACGAAAGGAATCAGAAATAATGCAAAACGAGAATGTGGGTAGCGGGAAATTGAAAGGCTGACACAGAAAGAGAAAGACCAGTGAATAACATCAGATCTGGCAAATAATTCAGGATTTTCTTTGTTTGGACTATTTTTATTTTTTGTCCTTTGCCGGATCAAACAATATTGGGCCTTAAAAAGAAAGTATTGAAATTCTACCTCGAAGATAAAACAGGATACTCGTAGCGATCATTCCAATCGTGTATTGTGGCTAGGCCAACATTTGTAGCAACCTCCATTAACCAAAGCGGTTGTTCCACCAATCGGTATACCACTACTACATCTTGATCGTGCCTTAAAATTACATTTTGTATAAAACCCAGATGGAAAGTCAATAAAGAAAATCGCGTAGATGGATGCAGTGAGCTATCCCGTCAGTCCCAATCGTCAAATTATATATATACAATTGTTTCACGAAATATTAAAAACATTCCCGATAAGAGGTAATTATCATATATCCGCCGGTGAGTAATAATAAGATAAGTCACTGCAGGAAAGTATTTCAGTGGGTCTCCATAATATAAATGCGGCATTGTATTAAAAGAACATACCGCACTCAGTACAATGGTACCTCAATAGGTTCTTTCATTAAATAAAAACATACCTGTAGTTCAGAAATATCCCTAGTATCTATTACAACCTTGATGGAAGCATTTGAAATGTCCGAAATAGGCTTAATACAAGATTCATGACTGCCGCCATTTGGGGGAATAATACCCAGAATCCTCCGTGATTTTGACGTCATCAAGGCCAAATTCTAGGCTGATGCCGGCATCTCCCGGCATCGACCAAAGGCAGTGTGGGCGTGGTTTGGTTGGAGTTTGAACCATGTTTTCCTCACTTCAGATTCCCAATAAACAATTTATTTTGCTAATAGTGAGTCAAACATGTTATAACTGGACTGGTATGGGTTTGTTTGAACTTAGATGGTTTGAAATGAAGCCTGTATAGTCCCAAAAGGTTTTAGTTGTTGTGAGCGATAAATGGGGGACGAGAAGAGTGTTGTCACTTCCGTTTTTTGCAAGGCTTGTTTACTCCTTACAGAACACCTTCTCTTTTATAAAATCACACTTCAAAAAGTGAAATCTGGCCAGGAATAGCATGTAGAGATTCAAATCTAATGAGGACATGTCTATTTCTGCTATATATCATTGCCAAAATGCCAGTAGGAGGAGGGGCATGACCACGGTGCACTCGGCATGCTAGGATGCAGGCAGGATTCTATCATGAGTGACGTCATGTCTCCTCTGAAGATGTCTGCCTATATTAAACATCATAATCCAAGATTATAAGCACTCCAGCACTCTTATTATTTACCATATTTATGTTCGAACCTAGCTGACATTGATTTTACCTCAAGAAGTAGGGATAAGGCTATCATTATACTGAGTGCGGTATGTTCTTTTAAGCCCTCTAGTAGAAACAAATGGACAAAATCCTCTTAATACTTTGATCAAAGGACTCGATGGATTAGAAAAAAAACCCAACAAAAAGTAGAAAGTCTGTAGTGTTTGACTGATGATAAACAAACAGACAGACATTGGGTTAGCGGCAGGTAGGAATGGCAAGACCCTGACCTTTGGGTGAGGTTGGTCCCTGTGGCTGATGTTAAAGGCAAACGCTACAATTCACTGCCACGCCCCCTTTTCCATATACCATATATATATTTATCATATGTGTATTCCATATGAGAGGTGCAATAAGTGGGGTGCTATAAAAATATTCATATAGTACGCATACTATATGAACTACTTTGTCACCAAGTCAGCTACTTTTTTCAGATTTTACACATCAAGTTTTATGCCCATATAATAAAAAAAGAATGGAACGTGCCTGCAATAATTGAAAATGTATTGGACTTGATTCGTCCGCATAAGCACCCTCTACGGCATCGTGCTTATGCAGACGAATCTCGTCCAATATATTTTCGATTATAGCCGGCTCGTTCCATTCTCTCTATTCTTTGAGACGGGAATCCGGGTACTTCGCAGGTGGCACTGCGGTCGTGACACCAGCAACTCCCGCGGCGGTGAATACAAAGGTGTTGCTAGGCTTGTTATGCACTGTGTGCAATGTGTGTGCGGGCATCGACGCACAGATTTTTGCTTATGTTTAAAAAGAAAATGTCCCGTGACTATGAAGAAGAGTTGAACACTGTAGCTGGATTAAGATATTGGCAGAAATTAGTGATTTATGGTACTGATTGTCCTGATACTCTTAAGGCCAAAAGTTAAAATTTCGAACCACTTCTTTGGCTATTTTTGGTCATTTCCTGGATATGGAGTCTCAATATTTTTTACCAGCGGCCGTTGGTTCCCTTGGAAAAATGATTTATAACCAGTTTTATTTTCATTTTTCATTCATATTTATATCAGAGTTTGAAAACGTTTACGACTGTGATTTTTGGTCATGTTATGTTCAATCGTCTTTACATTCGCTCCAATATTTAGACGTTTTTATATAGGCCTATAAGTAACGTAATTAGGCATATACTATCAAAACAGTAGTATATCAGTTCGAGTAAAATATTTTCCCCTTGCCTAAAAGCAGTTCATCCAAATTTTGGCAAATATCTATATACCTGTGTATAAGCCGAACGCTGTGTATTAGCCCACCTCGTTTATAAGCTGGGGGTTCAGCACGCCCTAACGTTAATAAAAGCTGGGCCCCGTTTATAAGCCGGGTGCCTGTACTATCATCTACCCATCTCTCATCATAATAGTGCTAATTAATGTAACAGGCTGAAGAGATCGTCCAGAACGAGCTTTTAGTGGATCATGAATGATAGTTTGAATATAGAACTCAGTTGATTATGAACTCTCAACAATTCTGGTAGTTTTTTTTGTTAAATTGGGGTTTAAAACATGAAAACCAGAGTAGGGCAGGAATTGTTGCTAGTAACAATTCCCCCTTATTAAACTCAGACCGGGATGATCGCGCCAAAGCCCCTCCCCAGAAGCCTGGAGGCCTACCTACAAGACCCCTTGACCCCTCCAGACCACTTCCTCCTGCGCGCAACCCCTCCATGCTGCCCACTCGACCACTACATCCAGCAGCGTGAGGACGTGACATTTTAAATAAGATAATAATAAACATGAGTTTCAGCTAAATCTACTAGTCTTCAATAATGGTAATATAAGCCAGGCCCTGAATATAAGCCCAACCCAAATATAAGCCGGGTCAATTCACCATTTGAAATTAATATAAGCCGGGGCTTATACACGGGTATATACGGTAATAAAGCTGTATTATCAAACTGGGAAAATGATGTTGATTTCCAGATAGTATTTAACCCCCAAAATACTTGAAATGCACCAGAGAGCAAGGAAAAACTTTTAGCAGACCACACATGTGTTGGGATATAGGCCTACAACGAAATTGTCCTCAAAGCTCATGTTCATAAATTGGTAATTTCCATTAAGGAAGATGCTAACTATAACGATATTACAAATATAATTAATTCATTGCATCTAGTAATTCTATACATCGTTCATTGGAAGTGTGTGCATGTGTGGGGGTGGGGGAGCGGGGAGTAGGGCATGTAGGGAGACTCTTTCACACTATCCAACAGCCCAATTCTTCACCATAGTTCCTGAGAATTTGCGGTTGATATACACGGGCGGTATGCATTGCTAGCTGCAAGGCGTCACCAAAGAAAGATGGCGGCCGTCGTTGCTACCTGTGTCACGTGACCGGAGCGCGGAGGCCGTCTCAAAGAATATATATATACACGGTCATTTCACATACTATTCCTTTAGTATTGCAGTCTATGGAGAAACGGCCCATTTTTTCACGTTTCATAGTATCTATAAAACAAACAATTAATGGCTACTCCTACTGTTCCAAGGTTCTCTATACATATAGTGCATGTTATATACTACATATAAAAAGGAAAAAAAAATATATGCCATCGCACTAAAAAAAATCTTGTAGCTGTCTGAAATAGACATGTTTGGGAAACAGAGCTAGCTGTGGGTACTCTCAGTTAAACCCACTTAGCATGCAAGTCTATTGGGAAATGCTGCATTTTTCTTTCACAGTTTTGGGCATAAAACAAAAATGGATACTCCTAATGTCCCAAAAGTTTCTACACAAATAGTGCAGGTACTATTCTACACACATATATAGGGAAAAAAATGTATGTCATCACGTTAAAAAAATAATTGTAGCTGTCTGAAATAGACATGTTTAGGAAACAGAGAACACTTTGAAAGCAGCAGATTTTTGGGTTATTGGGGAGAAAAATAAAATTGTTTTTATAAAAATGTTGAAAAATAGTGAGTTTTTTCGAATTTTTAATTTAAAATTCGCATCATGTATTTGTTGTTTTCAGAATAAAAATAACAGTGCACTCTATTAAAAAGAGGCATTGGATTTTTGGCCAAATAATACTCTCTCCAAAACTGTTAATTTTACTTAATTTGAGTGAATATAAATAGCAAATATGATCTATGAAGTCGAGGTACTGCAAAATGAGCCCCCCCCTTTTGGTCCTCATTGCTTGTTTTGAGATACCAAATTTTGAAGCACTGTAGTTCAAAAATGAGCACGGCAACCCATTGATATTTTTTTCCATCCTTATGACCAGAAATACTACAAGAATCAAATACCAAAGTTTCAGAAAAATGACATTTATTTTCATTTTCCACTAGATAGTAGCGTTTGCCTTTAGCTGAGCCTGCAGCTTTAAATATTCCTTTATTTTACTGGCATTAGCTCTTTGGCTACTGGCAAAACAATGCAGGACAGAAACTTAGGCTCCAGAATTCAATCGATCTATCCCTGATTAAGCTTGTTTGTACATATAATAATGTCTAATATTAACAACACCATATAGGCAAAGGCTACAATTGGAGATTTCATAGGGTGGCGTATAGATAAGCAGTTCAACGGTTGTATAGGCCTATATGCTATATATATATATATGTGATGTAATTGATATTATTGCCAGCCAGTGCACTAGCCACTTATCAGACTTCCCGGCCTCTTACTTTTCTGAGAGCTCATAGGATTTTCTATATCTTGTGTAATTGGCCAGGGGTGCATGTGTTTCCCCTGCCCTACTTGTGCTAACAAAAGCACGTATTCCCTTCTAAGAAGCTATCAGAACTTTTAAGGCAGTTCTTCTGAGAAAATGTGAGGGAAGATATGAGGTGCTTTGGACCGCCACATATTGTAATCTTAAATAATCGGTGTTAAATAATCATAAAAGTTAGGGACTTAATGTTATCACACCCGGGCAAATTTGAAAGTAAAAAGGCAGGTTGGATCCTTAAATATAACACTTAACCCATATCTACTTCTAGGTCATATGCAGATGATGGTTGTAGGATATTTTGTGTATATGATTTAATGCTATTTTATTATAATGAAAAGATGAGAAATGATATAAGGCAGGAAGTGAGCGAGGCCAAGTACTGCAACACCTTTAAAGATATGATTCTGTTATCGGTCTTATCGTTAGTAACAAGGATATTATAGCCCCGAGCACCCTTCAAGACAGGGACTGAAATGCCATAATCATCATCATCTGGCAATCTCCAATCATCATCTGCCACCAACATCATCCGCCATCATCATCCAAACAGTTTTAAAAGCTGTTATTTCGGCATACATTTGTTCTCAGTGCACCTGACGGCGAAACATATTACAAATGGCTATAGGCGTACAGAATACATTACCAGTGAGATATTTAGCTGAATTATAATAATCATTATACTGATTAAAGTATCAAAGTAAAGGGATATGATAAAGTTTCTATCCTAAACTAACATTACATCAGGAGATGTATGATGCATCTTTGCCATATATGATATATATTTTGATATAATAATATACTAGTTGCCTGGAAAGGGCACCGCATTTCCGTATGTATCATGACAAGGCACATGATTTCAGTCATTCTTAGTCAATTTTCTTATATCTGATATCTAATAAAAGCATCACCAAACTAGAGCTGCGTGCAAGCATGCAAGTTCTATTTGAGTAAATCTTGCTCGATTTTACCAATTTTCCACCCAAATAACTTCCATACTCTATATGAGGTCTGGTATGGGATACAGCATCTTTTTTTATATCTATAGTAAGGAAACTATTTGTATTACTCGATAAGATTGAATTATTTTAAATCATGCACATGATTTAAATTGAATTCCCAAGCGACATATTCTTATATATAAGTGTAACAATTATAATTCCAATTCCACAATTTGATAGATCATAATTATTTCACTTTTGATATTGGTGACGCATATGAGACTATTAGTGTTTTCCAATATGCTTATGTTTTCTATTTTGTACATGGTAATTTGAATATGGTAATTTTGCCTATGACATTTCAAATGGTAAATATCCATTCCTTGATACCTCGCAGTATTGCGATGAAAATAAATGACCTCCTGAATAAACTAAGGATCTCATGTTGATAGAAATATGTAAGGCTTTAGGAAAGTATATCCAATGCCACACTAAAAGCAACCAGTCGGTTAAAAATGTCTTAATTAATTACATTATTGAATCTCACAAGAGTTATGAGATATAAGATGTCCTTCGAATGACTTAATGTCGTATAGCCATAGGATCCTTCTGATATATATACATTGACTCCATTACTTTCTTATATTATATCTTTTATCAATTTAATTTTCATATTCTCTGCTCAGTCTAGTACAAGGCTAACGCATTCAAAATTAAGGTAACTGTCGGTAGAAATGGAACACTACTTTCATAAAGACATGTAGACCTACTTGTCTCCTTTTCACTATGTAACATCGAGCATTTTGACAAATAAAAGATTTTCTTATCTTATCTTGTAATTGTTAAATTGTCTAAAGCCCGGATTAATATTGGTTAGTGTTGTTTTCTACATACATACTTATTACCTTTTTCTAGTAATCGACTAATTTTTGAACACAGTAAATCTGATTTTCTCTGAGAATAGCATCCTCGATATAATCCAATTCCTGAATAATTGTTTTAATCTTATCACTGTAAGCTAGCTCTAGAATATGATGACAAAATCAAATTTTTCACAAGTAATCAATTACAACTACCCAATTGACGATGAAACGTATACATCTCGTATATAGTGTGACATTTGTCAATAAAAATGTTTTTAAAAAAAAGAAGCTATCCCTATAGGTACAACCTAATTATCAGAGAGTTATAGCCATGCAAATTAGCATGAAGAAGTTCCAAAATTTAATACAGCCGCAGAATATTTAAAAATTAAGATCTATAAATCACAATATGAATAAATTTGGCAAGATCTTTTTGTCGTAATTGCTGAGAATACAGCTTTAAACTTGCATACCGTCCTCAGTTGGTGCTGTAGAACATATCAGTTACGAATTAGTGACTTGATTTTACATCATCCACTAGTGTTTTAACACACTGGTGCCATATAGAATATTGAGGGCAGATTCTGTTTAGAGACAGGAGGCACGAACAAGGTAGAGATCGACCGATCCTGCTCTCTCTATATATCAGGGTTGAATTCATGGGAAGCCAGGTCCCAGGGTGGAGTCAATGAATGAACCAAGATAATTAGGGACAGTCCCTTAAATTGGTATTCTATCAGCCCAATCCTTTAGAGCTTACTCTGTAAAACGGTAAAAGGGCAATGTAATATATTTTCCCAACTAGCAAATTGGGACGAGAAATAACAAAGGAACACGACCTTGTTGGATTTGTAAGGCAATTTGCTTGAATATCGAGACTACCGGTACCTAGAAAATGACTTTGCTAAGAGAATATAGGACAAGTTTGACAGTTTAAATTCGAATTTACTTTTGGCAATGTTCCATAGTTTTTTCATAGTTAGAGAAAGTAGGATTGTAAAAGAGTTATCAAATCAATCAATTCAATTCAAGGATTCTTTAATGTTGATCTTGCATTACATAGGTTGTTCGACGTCTGGATAAACAGAAAACTGATTAACCAGGTTTTCCGACCAGTGCCTAAGAGAGTAGATGTTTTGCAGTATCCTGCATGAAGAGCTTCGAGTAAATCGAGAGTCTCCAAAAAGAAAACACTTCTTCTGGAAATAATGTACTGTGCAGGGTTCGGTTTTAGAGTCATGAGAGGTCCAGGTTTCCAATGCCTGGATTTTATAATAGGATGAAATTTTGGGGAAAGATGGATGTTTTAACTTCCAATAAAAGAATGTCGTGATTAATCACGGTGAATTGATGACAATCGTGATTGGATCTGTTGGAACCATTCACAAATAATTTGAGGGGAGTCCTCTGTTTTTCCCCTGGGAAGTGATCACAATAAAGGACAGCTTTATTCGAAGTATAATTATGAATGTGCCCATGCATGTATACAATAAACTCCAATGTATTGTAGAGCTATTGTAGAAGGAGACGTAATTAGAGATGACTGACATATTGTATTACCCCAATGATACACATGAGTTGTAGAATGGTCATGGTTGTTGGTGGTTGGCTGATACATTTCTATATGAACTCTGACGTTAACTAATCCTCTTACTAGACTTGCATAGTACTACGATTAATTAATTGAATAAGTAATAATTAGTGTTAATGATAATTGGGAGTATTAATAATAATGTGGTTAATCACTCATTGGTTAATCAATCATTGGGTACTATTGCGTAATATGATATAATAGCTGGAATACATGGGAATGCGGCCGGATTTATTTCAATATTCATTTGATTTGATATAGGCGGAAACGTTTAACATTATCCATGCACTGTCTGACTAGAGTGCAAGGTCATCATAAGAGTTCCCAACCAAGCTCCATCTTTGCCTTTGATTCTATTGCACGAAGCAATCTAGGCTCACAGCCTCTCAGATCAGATAAGAATGGTATGTCAGTGATTGGACGTCTACATCGTTAATAGCTTTCCTCGCCATGGAGTAGGCGTCCTAATGGGATGATAATGGCATTTTCGGGTTGAGGTGAAATTTGTTTTCCCTCACTTTGGAGGAATTCTCTCAACTCTGAGCTTAGACTGCAAGAGCATTTCCAGCTGTTCTAGCTATTTTCTGTAGTTTTCCTCCTGAAAGTCACTCTGCCTACCCACGTCTCTTTCCTTGTGGTCACCATCAGTTTCTATTGGGGGTTATATACTTTGGTGATTTTTGGCCTGCAATTCAGAGAACGTGTCCTAACAATTTGTAAAGCTGAATGCACTTGGATTGTGCAAGGTCCAGCAGGAACATTTTTGAAATCACGTGTTCAGAATACTCTTTAAACATTTCCTCTGAAGGTAGCTGTGGTGAACGTTTTATTGAATTGTTGTGAAACTTTAAAATTTGATTCATTGGTAACTTATTTGCTTAGTGCTTCGTCTAGTTGGTCCCTCGTCACGGTTACACACTTTGAAGAAATTATTAGTTGTCCGTATTTAATTTGAAAAATTATATCTCTTGGGAAATATTGTAGGATCTATGCATTTATCAATTGTAATGATATCACTATCGTCGTAAACCTGACCTTAGGGTCCGCGCATGGCATAGGGAATGATGGATTGTGCTGACATTCTCTCCAAAAACATTTAAAAGTGTATAAATTTTCCGCTTGGAAGAAAAAACGTGAAATGGAGAAATTGCGTGTCCCAAACTACTAAATGTATCCTCAGCGCTCTCTTGGGGATGTAAAAAGAGATTCTAACTCGCGTATTATCGCTCATTGTTATTACTGGCAGAAGAGTAGATATATATATGCGAGACATTGACCACGCAGAAGTTGTTTAAAGTAGTGGTTGAGAAGCCCTAAGCAGGCCCTAAGCATCCATGGGAATTGTCCAGCAGTGGTTATTATGCCCTGCTTCTCCATCATTACTTTACAAGGAGCCTATTGTATATATGAGCGATTTTGATGGATACGCTGGAAGGTGACTATTAATTAAGATGGATGACTTGAGTAAGACTGCAGTGGGAGTATGTACATGGGATATTTGCTAGCTATACCGTGACTTTCTCACAGAGGGCAACAAATCCACTCGAACTGTAATGCTTACCTAGCGTTTTCAGTCACTCAAAGCTTTACCGATATTATTATCTACAAAAGAGGAGACATATTCACACCCCGCCTTTAATAGGGTTATTGGTGGACCGAGAACCCCCTCCCCCTCCGCTGGCTGGGTGATCATCGAGTGGTCAAACAAGTGACCTGCACCGGTCTCTCCCTCATTCGCTCTCGCACTCTCACTGCTAACACTAGTTTTTTTACATTCTCAGGAACTAAGAATGTTAATGGATTGAGTACCATTCTGTCAATCATCTTTTTATCGTTTAAATCCCACATAAATGTGTTAGCTGATTGTGGGATGTGTGAGGTAACAATCAGTGTGAAATCATCTGTCTGATCAGTTCGCATGTTTGCAGAAGGCTTATCTACTCCACCCATTTCTCACATCCACCATACACCACTTCACCCTGCCCCCCTCTGGTTATTACATAATAAGACAAACCAGGCCTGCCCCTAACCCAGTCATGGTTGGTTGCCCACGCCCTCCCTTGCCTTCCAGCTCCCTCCCTCCCTTCCTCCCTAGCATTCCACCCATTACCCCCATCTCTCTTTCTCTCTCTCACTCTGAGTGCTGTTTTAGTGCATTCTACTAATTTTAGAGAGATGCACCTGAAAAACCCAAAATCATAATTACTTTAACAGACCTTTTACTGACCTCAGGAACCCTGTATATGACAGTATATACCCTGTATATGACAGTAAATATTCTTCATTTTCAGTTTAAGAAAGACTAAAATTTCAATAACTATGACTTGACATCGCGCACAAATAATTGATCCTCAGAAGTCATTTCCTTTGGACACGTAGGGTATAAACATTAAGTTAAACTGATTATAAAATTAAATAGAAAAATAGTTGATTAAATCATTGATTAACTTAATAATTAGTAAACTTATAACTTGTTCTTTTTGTGTTGTTTATCATATTCAATAAATTGGGCGGTCGAAAAGACGGCTGTCACACCACCATCTTTTGTTGGATAGTTGTTCTTCAGTTAGATCGAGAGATGACCAATAAGTGTTAAAGAACCACCGAATAAGGATTTCTCTTTTAGTTTTTCGGTTGATAAGCATGGGTGTCGATTCCTTTCAAGCATCTGGATTAGTTACTTGTTGCTTATGTATGTATACATGTATATAGAATACATCTATTAGAATATGTATTCAAACTGAGCAACAATGAAGAAAATTTACACCAGAGAAAAATTAATCTGCGGAATTTAACTTCAGGGAAAAACCTAAAAGTACCTAATCCAAAAAATCAGAAAATCTCTCATATAAAGAGGACCAATACTTTGGAACAGCATCGCAAACGAGGTGAAATCTTTTGGCATAAAAGAATTCCGAACCTTCCTTAGGAGATATATGTTAGAAGCTTAAGATCAAGGAGGCCTGAGTCGCCATCATGCCTCATCCACCAACGATTCCTGTACTATTTATTTATTTACCTATAGTTACCATACTCAGCACTTATTGTGTATAGGTAAGCAAGAGGCTACAAGCCTCTAAACCACAAAAGCAGGCATGTAAGCCCTGCTCCCAAAAAGTCAATACTAGAAACCGCCAGGCTACCTAGCCGCCAAAGAGAGTAATGGGGATTGTGTACACTGTATGAGTGATGATACATTGTTTATTCTATTTTATAACCTGTAGTAAGCGATGTAGTTGTAGAAGGTCTGTTTGGAAGAACTGTCTCAGACAGAGAACAAGCACCTATTTCCATGTAGAAACCTGTTATCGTTATTTGTATACCAAATGGAAATAAAATTTCTTATATATGTGTGTATGTATGTCATACTTATCAGGGAGGTAGAATATATATCTCCCTGGTCATATGAGACAGAGATATAAAATCGAGTCATATGGTCGATATTCACGCCCCGGTTGAAGGCTGTGAACTGAAGCTTGATTCAAAGTGCATATTCAGCTACCAACAAGGTCCCTAATTCACACTGAGCCACTTCGTTACTTCTTACTCTCACATCTACAAGGGCCTAGGGCTTTGCTGAAAGGTGACACCTCCTTCTCTGGTAGACTTGAAAGTTAATCTTATTTTACTTCTTCAAAGCACACCGAAAGCAAATGTCTAGACGAAGTGCTTTGGGATATCAAACAGAAGTTATGTATTTGATGAACTGTGTGTACAGGAAGTTTTTATAATCGGAAGATTGAAGTTTGTAGAATGCAATGTGGCAACACGAAATCAAATAACAAAAAAACCTTATTATTCAAACCAAGATGAGAAAAACAAGAGCAAGTCTTAAGATCTTACTTATGAAAAGTCTTGACAGGTACTGACTGCTGGATTTGAATGCACACAGAGATCTGTCCTTTATTATATTTCCATGTTTCAATTCCATCAGATGGCATTACATGGCATTACATGGCATTTCAATGCTATGTAGAAGCTTTTAAACGCCAAAATAGGCATACAGATTTAGCAGAATTTTCCTGGGGAAGCATATTGATTGATAGATGAATTCCTTATTGAATCATAACGTACAATGGGTGGCACCATTGGTAAGCTCTTACATATGACCTTCATCATTGCACCGCGCCACTGCTTTCAATGTAAAAGATGGATTGCTCAATTGCTTCGCGTCTGAGTTTAGTGCACATATTATGTTTGCTCTATCCTGTGGTTATATGTTCCAATGTACAAAGTGTGCTTGATTCCTCTATCATAGGTTTAGGAAAAAGGATTGAAAACGTTTGAGTGATGCGTTATGCCTGCGGCATTCTATGAGAACTGTTTATATTATATATATCCAATTTGCTCAAAGGTTACAACAGCTTAAACATATTAAAAATCAATAAAAGAAAACCCTCCTCGTTTTGGTGAAACTGATCATTAAGAATTGATATTTTCCTATTCGAAAAATATACCAATCGTAAAGCTACTGAAGTAGGAGAAAATCTATCGTCTAGCTATAGGTTGAATGGATCATCTATCAATGCAAGGAGGGTTGGAATCTAGAATGATATATGAGTGCTTTACCCTACTGATATTACACATATGGAACGTTCCAAGCAAACGGCCATGGAAAGTGATGCCGGACCTATTGAACAACCCTGGTGCGTGATCTCAACCATTGGGGATAATGCTGAAAAGCCGCAAGAATATCATTAGTATCCTATATGCTTCCATAAATCACTGATAATATAGTCATGGAAGTCAAAGAGTCATATACAAGGCCAAGGTCCATTTTCTTACACTTGCAGGTGCTACTCATTCTTATTGCTTTCTATATAAGCTGAAAGGAATTCGTATGAAGTGCCTTCCCAGGGGTAAGAAAAACATTCAGTAAGGGGAGTATATTAAGTTGAATGAAAAACTATAGGATGAAATGAGAAGAACCATGCTTACTATTGTTAAGGAAATGATGACTTCATTTATGGATGGAGATCAGGCAAGGGTGTGTGTTACAGAAAAAAATGGGGAAACTGAGAATCGCGATATTCCAGATCCTCAAATATCCCTAGTGTCCATTGCTCCGATTCTAGCTACAAAAAGAGCCTTATCTAGGGCATTGGTACAGGAATCTATTGAGTAAGTATTCCTGCATCGACAGAATACACTATATTGTAAATCACAGCAGAATTTCTCCACTAGGGGAGACCATTCTCTTATGAATGAAGACCAATGAAACGAGATGTAGCATAGACAAGAGAATAATGTTATTCTCCAAACGTACAGCCTAGCAATGATATAGGTATGGAATAGCTGGCAATTGTGTAGCTCTATATTCAAACATGTAAAAGCCTGTTCAGAAATTTTCATCATTTGCTTAATGTCTTAATGGTTTCATTTGGCAACAACTTCAAACATATTTTTCACCTCACTTAGCCTTCTAATATAAATGCATTATGGGAGCTGTCATTGCTGATATTGATTGGATACCGCAGTAACAGTAGACACAATCTTTGCAATTGGTGAAATTCGAACATCAAAGCCTTCCATATCCTAATGTTAAAGTTTGTGCCTAGTCTGAGCGATACTAATCAATAGACAGAAATATAAACCAACCCATTAATACTGTTTGATCTTTTGCACTAGATGTGCCATAATCACGGGGTTCATTCTGCCTTAGCAATTCAGTTCAGAAAGGAATTACCGAAATTGGAGATTGTGATTAGAAACTTCTAAGGAGTGGCAAAAAAAGGTCTTGAATGCCTTACACTTGAGGTTTTCATCCTCTTCTAATGAAATTCCCGAATACGCAGTAACACTCTTCATGAAAACTAATAAATCGTGTTTCACTATCTTAGGATTAGATACAATATCCATGTCTCCACAGAATATTTGGTGGTGTAAAATTCTTTGCCAATATCTTGCACCTATTAATATGCGACTTTACCATGTTCGCATTTCAGTTGTGGTTATTTTACCTTTAAATAAATAAATTCTTTTAATAACAACCTTTGATACTGCTCGTCACATTGGATTGCATCTGGATATCGTTAAGATGGTCGAAATCGCCCTCGCGGTGTGCTTTGCAACTATTTTGACTGTAGTGTCATTTTGAAAACTCTGAATGAATAACAAAGGTTAATATTTCAATAAGCTTTGTTAGAGGAGGTGAAATAACGAACAACTCTTATGCCAAGGCCACAAAGCGACTGCGCTATATCGCGACATATATTGAGACAACCTATGATGTGACGTTACGTAACTCAGTGGTTGCATTCAGGAAGTAAAAACCTGTTTCTGTCAGCGTTTTCCTTCTGCGCATCTATATCATATAGGCCTATGTGGGCTCAAGAGGCACAGTGATATTCAGTGCGCTCAGTTTTGGGCTACCACCCTCAACCTCAACTATAGCATCAACTATCACCTCAGGCTCTGCCAATTCACATTTGTCAATATAATGGGTCAGGTGCTCAGATAATGTATGATTGGCAGCTCACACATTTAGCAAATTCTCCTAAATTAGGGTAGAAAGTAATACTGGATGATCCTGGATATATGTTAATACATATCAAACATTTTCGTAATGCGTTCATTCCAAAAATATGTTTGGTTACGTTGAACTATATCTTGAACCACGGTCTTCTCCTAAATGAGGGTTATTTTAGAGGATTGGTGAAGGCGTCACCCATATACGCAGAATTTTTCAAGACCCTTCATGCATTATTTATAAGATGTCTTGATCAGGAAATAGTTTTTATCAAACACAGAAAGGGCGCATGATCCCTTGGGAAGTGTAAATCTTCTTGGGAATGGATCCCGGATATTTCTGGTCATGAGAGAAGCTGGGAGAACATGTTTTATGTTCGCACGCATTGATTGCGATTCAGGAGAAGGTGGAATTGATTGCCACATATATTTCTGCTGGATGAATGTTTTATTGGATGTTCTTGTCCTCGCTGCAGACATCTGATAAACGATTATTTAAGTCCTAGTTCAGGAGAGAGTGAGAAAAACCCAGTTGTTCTTTAATGGACGACGATGGTAAGCACTCTTTTGTGAACCATTGGTGATTTATACTGGGCATCGTGACTTCTAGCGTTTATAATCTATGGGAACTATACTAGGTTCTATAGAGATTACAGACCGCAGCAAGAAAGCACCAGTTAAAGGCTTTCAACAACTATCAGGGGCCCGATGCATAATAAATCCTTATTTAGTAGTAGTAGTCTGAATCTCCTACCTAAGCAAAAAAACTTAGCAAAGAACATTTTTAAGTAAGGACTGCTCATGCAACAAGCCCAGGCCCCTGTTGTATAAGCTAAGGAAAGTAATTTTCTGATGGCAATTCCTTCCCCCCCTGTAGGGAGGGAGGTCAGTGTGAACTATCCAGCTGATAAGAATAGCCTATACACTCAATGGTAGGTAGGAATTTGTATTCCAACCCATCGAAGGAAGGGAAAATAATGTAGTGCTGAATTACCAGACAATTCCTTCCTTAGCTTATATATAACAGCTTCTTCGGCTAAGTGATCACATGATCACTTGTTTTTATCTGCGAGCTGTTTTGATAATGTTTTTTAGTATGCCCACACTTACAAAAATGCAAAAAAAAAAACTTTGACTTTTCTATTGGCTTTTTGGTTGCCTCGAAGATAGAATATATTCGAGTATTAATGTTGACCAAAAACCTCACTTGCTTCATTATATGATGTATAGATGACTTCGCGACTGCTATAAAACTAGTAACTTGGTTATAACCACACTTGTAGATAATAGTATGCAGGAAAGCTGGGAAACTGTCCCACTAAAATCCTTATGGCCCTTATGGCCCGCACTACAAACCTGATGTCATCACTCATACTAAGTCTTCATGTATATCTAAATGTTAAATATCAACCTTCCTTATTTACTTCGATGTAAAATGCTTTCATCTATAGCTTTGATTGGCAATTAGAACTATCACGCATGTGAATATTGTCCAATAAAATTTATTAAAAAAAAATGACCACAAGTGAGATATGACCGCAGGAAGTTTAATAAGAATTACCGTGAAACATCCATGTCATCAGAACCAAGCTAAGTAAACTTATCTAATTTCATCAATCGTCGAGATTCAGAACCGGTAATCGCCATTCTGTAGGAATTTACTACTTTGAAAGTAATAAAAGTAAAAGTAGACTTCACGCCATGTCAAGGCACTAACATATGTGGCGCATCCTGACTCAATTTCGGGTCGTATTCTTCTTAGATGAAACATTTGTCTGCATTTATGGGTTGCAATTCTTGCATTATTAGGAGAATAGGACCCTTGCGCCCACATTTTTCTTCCACCAGCCTAATGGATATTGCTGATTGTCACTTAGGTAGATAAAAGGAGAGTAGGTGCCTGCTTTAGAAAGTTCTTTGCTAGGGGTTTTGCTATCAAAGCCTCATAATGCAACAGTCTATATGCAGCCAAATGTTTCAGGTCTATGTAAGACAATAATGAATTACCCTATATACAATAATTAGTTAGCCCTTGGGTCCTTTATCTGAACTGAACTCAGCTCAAGACAAATACATCTCACTAAACTGATTACAAAAATGTAGTTCACTGTGCTGAGGGTAAGTGTCACCACTATATATAACTCACAAGAACAATCTGGAAACTTCAAAACAACTATGAGAGACAAAACCAATGACTTTATTTACTCTTTTAATTTTGTGTTTATTCTGTTGGGTTTACCCGGCAGACCTGCACGGTTCATGGTGCAGATTGTATCGACCATTTCTAACAACTGTTTTGTATTTGAGATGTTGGAATAAAAATCCTATATATATGTATACATATATGTCGTGTAGCTGAGCACTCTGTACCTAAACCCCGACTTTCCTCTTAGCAAATAAAGCAACATAAAGGCATAAGAAATGATGTCGCAAGTTCTCATTACGTTATTGTTGCACCGAGATTGTTTATCAAGACAGGAGAAGTTATAGTTCTGTCAAGGCAACAACTGTAGCAACTCATGGATAATGGAATTACTAACGAAAGTGATGGCAGGGCAACGACTATGTAGCAGTGGTGGTCCTAATGGCTTCTATCTGACGATTTCTTTAGACTATTAATACAGATGGAAGAGCTACATTGTGCCTTTTAACGTAGGGATAATAGGAATAGAAATATAGAGCTGCTTCCAGTAACCGGATGAGCCTAAAAAGAGATTTTGCCTCGAGGGTGAACAAAAATAGCAAGTGTCTTTGGTCCTATGTGTAATTAGTCTTATGAGCCAGGGGCTTTGAAAAAAGAGAAAATGAAGTAGCTGGGAAGGAAAACTGTAAGATTGGGTCTTACAAGGTAATTTCTAAATACTCGCATCCTTATTCATATCCCCATTTAGAAAGATAAGCAAACAATCTCCTCCGATCCCAAAGACCTTTCTGACATGGAAGGATTTTTCCTGTTGTTGTTGAGCTGGTTCTATTATATGTGCAGGAGGGTGGCAAGTTCCTCCCCATATGGTTCACTGACATCTAGTTAATCCCTTTTTAGACCAACTGATCCCTAGACCTTTTGAGACTAAGGTCAAACACCCATCAAATACGCTTGGCTTTATTAGCTCTCGGTGGCAGTAAAGCTTGGGTTAGCTTTGGATAACTGCTCTTTACATCAAAGGTTGGACACAAGGATAAGGGTCTTAAGTGCTTGACCTGAAGAACAGCAACTATTTAAATATTTAAATTATGGATGGACATCCCAGATCCCTTAGTTAATCAGAACAATGGGGAGACATTTGGTATAATTACCTCCATTAGAATAATTATGGTTGAAATATCATTTCTTTTATAGTGAAGATGCATGAACCACGACTTCTCGTCTTACCTCTATCCAGGCTCATTATCATCCTAGGTTCGGTAATAACACATAACCCCAACGTTATATCAATTGATCTGTTGCATTTTTATATGAATTGGAACTAATGTCCGATAGGAATCATACTATGTACTATGATATGAGTCTCTTCCAGTTTACTATTAGTCAGAGCTGATCATTGACAATAGGGGATGTGCATGTCTCACTGCGCATGTCTATGGGTGCACCCAGTGCATGCTGGGATAGATTCAGTTCAAATCTCACATACAAATATTTAGCAACATTTTTATCGAAAATGCTAGAATGTTTACACCAATAACATAGCTTGTGTAAATGATTTATAGAAACCAAATGCATGATGGGAAAGATGAAGTCCTGTTTGATGGAAACATGTAAAACACATGGTTATTCACATGAGACTCCATGCTGAACATAGCATGTTTCTATAGCTTTTACACTGACATACAACACCCATAATTCCATGCGAAGGCAGCCATTATTTTAAAATGATTATTTTTTTGTGGCAGATAAGCTCTTACAATAGGCTTGGCCTCATTCCATCTTTTCCAGTCAAAACCCGATTGCATGGTTGGCCTAATACTTATAGATATGCAAATTAAGCATATTCCGTCAGCACAGCAGGGTTTCCCACCATAAAAGTCCCTTCCCTGTGAAAGTTTTTCATCGTTCGACACACGATCACTCATATCTTTGTAGTAAACACGACCCCTAAGAGACCCTGTCTATATTCATTGAGAAATCTTCTCAAGTGAGGCAATGCAATCTTGGTTGCCTTGAAAGGAGTCTGTGCCATATCGCTACCCAGGAGGCCTCGGAATAAAAGGATCTTTCGGAATAAGATTAGCATCTCGGCCAGGTCTTTCAACGGCTGTCAGATACCATCTGTGCAGGGCGTATTCTTGTATCTTGGGTTACATTAGACCTCAATGATACCCACTCAAAAATACAAGTAAAGGTGCTCTACCAGTGATATACTGAGTGTGACGGATATTTTGGGAAATGTTTACTGTCGTAACACTTACTATGTAGTGGCCGCTATTGGCCGGTCGAATTTGCAACAAAAGGAAGACAGGGACAGGGTATATTTATAATCATACATGGATTATCGAGTGCTTCTCGTTTGGACCCCCCCTCTCTCTCTGCTTGCGACAAGCTATTTGAATTGCAAATATTTGCTAAGCAGCAGTTTTTTGCACTGAATAGTTTTAAGATATACCTGGCTTAGCTATGGTAGAAACCATTATACTACATTGTTATTTAATATATAATAAATACTACAATACTAAGCTGTGTGTTTAAGCTTACTTTCTTTATAGGTCGATAAAATACCAATGGCATCAATTTCTGAGATATACATGTATAGAGCTATACATTTGCTCATGTGGCCTTGAGCCTTGATAAGAACTCGATTGGATTATTGACAAAGCTCCATGTATAATGTGTGAGATAGAAGATTTCATGATAATTCCGTAAAGGTTACTGACTGAAAAGTCAATACCTTTCTTTTTATATTAGCGTCTGAACGGAATTCATTTATCGTATTGTTACCGAGTGGGAAATCCCAATATTAAGCAGTCAGTAAAGCTTACTTCCTTTGCATGGCTCATGCAAAATGTCACAGCTCTTTAATCATAGCCTAGGCTCTAGCCTTGTCATTATCGCATGCAACGACAACCATGCCCATGCTTTGATTGTGCCATTGACGCCGCCATATTTAGTTGATACTACAAATGGTGGTGCAATAAGATGACACTAAGGCAGGCTCCGATGCAAATGTTACATGGTTGGTTGAAGACCAGTGCAGAATGCAGAAAATCTAATATAGTCTTGTGAGGCAAATATCCAAGCACTATGAGGGCAATCGATAGGTCGTTAGAATGCTGACCATTTTCAGGACGATGTATGTATATCTAACAAATCGCCATCATATGAGCCTTTTAAATGTGTAATGTAGGAAGAGAGAGGGAGAAAGTTTATATATAGAGGCACTCTCCATATTCGATATAGTATAAAAAATGCATCAGGAGTATACATTTAGCACCTTAGCAAATACAGGCATCCTGAATGGCATTCACTATAGCTAAATACATAGTATTTCACACAGAAACAGCTCTATCTGTAATGGCACACTTTTAGATCTTGACCAACAGTAGAAGCAACATAAACCCTGTGATATGTCAGCAATAGACTGCACGGTCCATTCTGCGATGGAAACGTGGGAAGAGCAAGGATAACACATTGAAGGGGTAATTTGATACAGAGGGACATGCGTTGGAAGCATATACAAACAATGCATTACCATGTATGGCCACTTGGAAGTAATGGGAACGCATCGTTCCAAGGGAATGAACCACCCCCTGAATGTTAATGCAAATACTATGGACAGACATGCAAACATTTGTCCTATGATAAATTCTGCCATTATTTTGTCGATGTGCTCCTGTATAAGTAGGTACCCGCTCAGTATCTTGTTGAATGTTCTTCGTTCCGTATCCCATCATCATTTCACGATGTATTCAAGTGCTACTCTACCTCTTCTATGTTTTCGGATATCACTATGTTGTTCAACAAATAAGGCTGATTTAGGTGCAAGTATAAATGGACATCCAACATGGAAAATAGGACGGAAAATCGTTGCGCCAGCCTTTAAAATCTTTCCTCAAATGATTATTCTAGCATAGCATATTCTTCGCATTGTTTTAGTTGTGTACGTACTATAGCAACTAGTATTTTAGACCCACACTCCCCCACTCCCATTTCCGTCATGATATTTAGGTCATTTGGTCATATGAACGGAACATTATTCTTTTTTCCCATCCTTCTTGCGTGTCAATTTCTACACGATGCTCTGCATAGTTCCTCTATTATAAAGCCAACCAACTATTAGATTACCAACTCTTATTTTAACATCCAAATATGAAAAATGATCTCTTCGAGTTGGATTTCTAAATGGAGTGCCCAGCTAACCTGGAGGTGGAAATACAAAATTCAAATAAGATATTTGATATAGCGGTATATATAGTTCATAATTATTTGTAACCACTGAAAGGAGCAAAGTAAAAGGGGACACAGGAGATCCGTTAAAATTGAATGGACATGTTATAAATTGCAAATCATGAAGGTAATTGAAAAATCAGATGACAATGTTTGTCTTTTCAATTTCTTTGGAGTCCCACCCAATCACCTTATTATTTTCGAAGGCAAATTCGTAATAATTCGGCCATGATTTTAATCTTAATTTTAAATCTCCAAGGAAAATTGTGAGAGTCTCAAATTACCGAACTGCCTCAAAGCCTAATACTTATGTTTCTATAATTGAAAATCCTGATATGTTTGGTATAGTTTCATATCAGTTGTATACAAGTTGACATACAATTGAATGGTAAACAAATATGTATGAGAATTTTATATCGGACAACTAGTGCTTTCCACTGAAACATTACCATACCTATGTGGATTTCTTGACCTTTCTGGTAAGTTAGGGAATTAGGAAATGGAAAGGGGGAAACAAAATGTTTTGAAATTCAATAGCCTAATATAGATGTAGTGTGTATTGGTCATTGAACTAATGCATACTGAAGAACATTCCATGCAGCCATCTATCCTCTCACATAGACACGGACCACTTCCACCCCCTTCTATCCCCTCTCCTATACTACTTATATCACGTTATAATTAAATCTTGCCCCCTCTCATCTTCCTACACCACTACACTCAAGTCACCCTCATCCCAACTTCATATATGACCTTGCCTCGTGTATTTTCATCATGGGAATGTTTTGAACCAAAGATTCAAAGGAAAAATATCAATGCAAAACCTGCCTTCGTGTTCTATATAATGTTGATGTCCATGGGATCATGATTCAACAGTGGTACTACAGTAGATTCCTGCTTTGGCGACCACCTTTGGGACTGGGTGATCTTTGGCCGCATTGCGGGATGGTTGCTTTAGCGGATCATAATCTTTCCTTATCTTATCCTTTTATTGGGACTGAGCCAAACTGTTCTTGATTACCGGTTGGTTGCATTACCAAGATGGACGTTAATAATGCGGGACTCTCAGCACTATTACTATACATTCTTGAATATGTATAATTATGTGAATATTGTATAGCTATAAGGCAGGTGGTGGGAACACCGTCTAGCGGCGACATCATGAAAAATGTTATGTATTACTGCCGAAATAAAACAATTAAAAAAAATAATAATACGGGACTCTCAGTACTAATTGAGACATGTAAAACATTTCACATTAAACATATGACTGTACCCGCAATACACTATTTGCTATTAGTAGTACTGTTTGTTGTTCTACTGCTCCACTCACCAGGTGATGGCTTAGTTGGGGATGCGCTCATGCACCAGGGGCCTGTTGCTCCGTTTCTCGCTAACTATTTTCCCATACACTTTCAATGGGGAAATAGTTAGCGAGAAACGGAGCAACGGGCCCCAGATGAATGTTTAAGCTATTGACAAACTCATGTGTACCTTCGAACATTTTTTGTTATGGCGGACCAAAACCATCTAGACATATTGACTATAATTGCCGCCAGGGGCTTAAAACATGTAGCTGTCCGTGAACGCCCATACATACAGGTTAACTAACGAATTGGTTGAAGGAGCGTGAATATTGCAGGAGTTGCATAGCAACGAGTGCAATATTCTAAGCGACTGAAACCAACGAGCAATGAGATTTATACGCTTTCAAACATGAAAATAGAAAAGAATCAAGTCATAAATTTGAATTTCAACGGTAATCTTAGTCAAAAACAGATTGGTTGCCATGACAACCCTACATCACTCACTTGTGAAATACGCAGTATGCGTAACTCACTCTAGATACGTTGTTTTCAGAGCAATGTGTGTAACTATAGATGAAAGATAAATCTAGGAAGTTGACAGCACACACAATATATAATATGTGATATGTTGTTATGAGACATTACGTAACATTGCATAGCCTCATTACATTTATGTTAATCATTAATTATCCCCCATTTAAGGATCCAAGGACAAGTATATAAACGGAAACGACCAACAACTAGGTATTCATTGGATAGTTGACCTAAGAGGAACTCTCTCCTAGTGTCCAAATGGATGGCGATGAAACCATTGTTATAAGATAATTCACCCAATCATTGGCCATATGCACGGACATACCTTTCCGGGCATGGCATATGTGCATAATATACTATCACTGACACACTAGTTTATAGGGCGTATAAGTGTTATGGCCACACAGTGAGCAAAGTAACGTAAATTTGCTGTGTACTTATACCGATGTGTGGACCGGAAGTAGACAATTCCCATAGACATAGCATTGTGGGCTGTGAATAATCACTAGATGCATCGCCCCATTAAAGTTTTAACGATTATGGTCAACATATATATGAAATCTTTGAGTTCTATTGATAGATATCTGGTCCTCAAAATTCTTCAGATTTCTTAATGATGAAAGAACAGAGGATTATTATGTCCGCAATACTAAGCCTATGGGAGTTTTGCGCGACATGTTCACACAACGTCATGAAACTGCTACAGTATAGTATAACTCAATTAAGATCGTTGGTGCTGCTATGTACTACCTACACCAGCGTATTGCAATATTATTGTATGCATTGGATCTGATCATATATGATGTTATCACATCCTAAAGCTCAATTGGAAGTGCATGTTAAAACAGAAGTGGTTAGATTATTAAATTAGTAAATGGTAAGTTGAGTATAGTATAGTGCAACCAATGCCTTGTTTGCCACTGGCATTTAATTATATGATTTTAAAACGCATGTGGGAAGAAATCATATTATGCACAAAGCTATATTGAATTGGAAATATATACTGATTCAACAAAACGATAATGGAACTGATATATAGTGATCAAGGAAGACTGGAACCACAATATGACCCGGCTGTAGCCCATTCACGGTGATTGGCCTGATCAGATTGTTCAGGGTAACTGATAAATGGATTCCGATAGGAGTAGACAGAACACCACCATTATGGCCGTGTGTTTATTACAAGGAAACCGAGTACTATAGATATACCTTCTAATCTATTCAGAAGCCATGAGAGATCTTACACTGGTTAAGACATTTAATGCGTTCGGATAATTATATCTGCACGTTTGTAATTGAATGGGTTACCTTGAGGCTTTTGTGGTGTCCATGTTTATTCTAGATTCATTTTCAACATGGAAAACAGCGATCAACAAGGCTTTGTGAAATGAACTGATATCACACACCCAAGGGCGAAGCTAATTAAATGTCAAGTGGTAGAAGATCGTCATCGATTTCACAAACTGTAATAACTCCATGAAACGAACGAACAATAACAACCAGGGCATTCTAAAGTCCTTCTATAGGCTTTTTAGTCTCTCCTCTTATAAGGACAGGTTATTATAGTATAGTATAGGATGTATATTCAGTACACATCCCTATCTCTCAGCCTGCCTTAAAGTGACACTTCTCACTGTTGTTGGCTAGATTATCGAGTAACGGAATTTCTACTTCCTTTTCTAGTATTTGATTCACCTTACCCTACCTAACTAACTCCTGTGGATATCAAAACTCTAACATTCATATTATATCAGATATTTGGTAAAACAGTGAGCAAAATCGTTTTGGCTTACCAACCCAAATGTCAAGCTATGTCAGAGTGGCAGTTGGGTTCTGGCATCTGGAGTTACATAATGCCAGCCTTGACCAAAGGTCACTGGTAGACTCCTATGTTAAATCTAGTTACATCAATGGTCACCTAAGAGAGTGGGGGCACCACTTGACGGCCACTATTCTGTGATTTGAAATCTGGTCTATTCATTACACTTATTCAATGATTATTGAATGAAGAAACAATTTTGGTGCTCCATACTTTAGATATTGTCATAGATATCCTATATGGTTACACTGAATAAGTTTCATGTGATTCTGTGACTACTCGTTTTAACTATCTTAGCCACTTTAAGCTATTGCGGCATGCAGCACATTGACTTTAGGCAATTCTATGCTATTGATACCAACTTTGCTTTGTGCCGCTAACCATCCAAGTGCAAACTTATCAGCATCTCCTGTATTATAACGTACATGCTCTGTATTAAATCGTCAAAATCTTACAGACTATTCAGTGATAAGTGATCAGTGATCAATATATTGGGCAAGGATAAACCTTAACTTCATACATAATAGTTTAAATTAATGGCCATAGTAATAATCTGGAAGGAAAGGTGGATTCCTACAACCTGACTGAGGAGTAAGGTATCGCAATGGATCGGAAGGAAACGTAAGGAATCGCACACATCGTGCAATACAGCTTTCATGAACCTTTAGGTAAAGGTCTCCAGAAAGGGGAGACTAGATGTATTAAGTTCAGTTCAATTGAATAAAAGTTTATATGATCAAAATCTTTAAAAAATACATTTTATCTCTGCTATATTTGTTAGTGCACAGTTAGGATCAAAGGCGAGAGACATCGGGGGCGCCAAAAAACGGTTCACTAAATGCATGGCCCTGAAAATCTCTTATTTGTCGAAAAGGTTCATTAATGTGAGGTTCGACAAATAGGTCGACAAGCCTATGGAATTAGATTCCATCTCTTCCGGCTGTTACCTGTTTATAAAGGATTTTTAAAGTTTGCTAAAAGGAACTACACATGGGAAAAATACAGAATATGAAATAAAATATGTTACAGACGTTCGCATTGAAATACGAATGGCCGTGGTACTTACACCACGCCAATATGGCATTATGCTATGAGCGGAGTTACATAATTCCACTTGAGCTGTATCTGATACATCTTTCGTCTATATTCAGACCATACCGTAATACTTCGCCTTTTATTCTTGACTCCCTGGCCATTACTATTTATACTGACTACATAGCATTACGGCGATGGTCTTACAGCTAGTGGATAAAGATTATGGCCGAAGAGCTATTAATATGTTTGCAGATGAGGAAATCATCATATATGCATAGCGAGCACCTGATTTACTCATGAAAGCTTCCGCCTGCTCGCCTTTTGTGATTGAACATAAAAAGTGAGAGCGAAATAGCTTGAGGGTAAAAGCTCAGCTATCAGAGGGCAGCCAGTGTATCTTGTATATTGCTATGAATAGATCCAAAACCTTTGACCCTTTCTGTACCGATCGCTAACCACTGCTCAGCTCTTGGAGCTAAATTTTTTGCTCAGAATAAGCTGCCTCTACGGCATCGTGCTCCTGTGGAGGAACCTCGTTCAATAAATTTTTGATTATGCGCATATATGCGTACAATAAAAATGTAGTTGTCTAAAAATAGCTTTCACTTTACCTCCGCACTGTAGGCCTATGCCTATGGATTTGTTGACATGGTTCGCGGAGAAGCTGCTCATTTAAGTTGTTGATTTCACAATTCTATGCAGGCTAACCATGAAATTAACAACCTAGATAAGCACCTTGGCTCTCCGCGAAGCACATCAACACATACATAGGCATAGCCATGCAGAGTTGGGGGGGGGGGGGTGTTTGGACTGTGTCTGATACTTGTTTCACCCAGTCGGTCTGATATCTGATGATTTACCCATGCTATTTGATAACATTTTATGCACATAATAATGTAATAAATAAAATAAAAAAGTATAGAGACAAATCTCGTCCAATAAATTTTCGATTTTCGATTAGGCAATATATATAATATATATGACAACGATTGTATATGTGAAATGGAAATTAAATCTTATAATGATGATAATTACTGGCGGCTCGTTCCATTCTCTCTATATGTCACAGAAAAATGAGTCATAAGTCGATTTTGAGATGCCATCCTATTTGAAAAAATGAGATTAAGTGGATTTCAACGGTCTCAACATTTAAAAAAACTAATAAGTATTTCTATATTTTATATTTGATTCTTTTTAATGTTTAAAGCGGTCCGGCCACTGTCAACAAAATGGTGACGATGCAAAGACAATGTAATTGCCGGCGATGCACGTCGATAAAGAGGGTTATCTTTGCATCAACAACTAAAATTTGTTTGGCAACTATAGAACTCATTTTCATGCTTTTATATATGCAATCTCATCAAATAGGCATCGCTTACACATCGCTATGGTCATTACCTCAATTGACAATGCATATATCAAACATGTTTGATGTTCATCGCTACCCTTGCCGATGCAATCTTTACATCGCTCACTCATCGCCAGTCATCGCTTGTTGTGCCGAAGCCACAGCGATTACAAGTCGATGCAAAGACGATGCAATGAATTTGACAAAATTCTTATTGACTAGCTCATCGCCAACGCATCACCAACGATTTTGTCGACAATGGCCGGACCGCTTTAAGAAAAATAATTTCTGGGTGGAAAAATAAAGTACCTAAATATACTCCAAAGGATGGGTGTACTTAATACACCATCTTGAAATTTGGTAATCTATTCCTACAAATATTTAAAAGCGTTAGATACCCCCAAAATATGAGTATGCCTACAAAGAGATCTTGTGATCACTTTGAATAATATCAATTTTGCGACTCGTGACTCATTTTTTTGTTACACATCACAAGTATTAAATCAGTTGTAGAATTTACATGGATATCATGTATATTTATTTCCAAAGTTTGTACACAGAAAAGGCTTTGCCTTCTGTAATCATAACAGGTCTTCCAGGCGTACCTTAAGTAAATCATAAAGTTTGAAAATGCTCAACATGAAAAATTATCACTTGACTTTATCTTTAGATTTTGCCATCATGTTCGACGGGAATCACGTTAAAGTTCTAGTTTTTCACCCCGTTCCTGGCCTAGAAATGAAAATACACATCAGTGCCTGGTTTTATTTACTTGAGGTGGAATGAGTTTTGCTTTACTGGGTTTAAATATAACAAAGTATTAAGATTTATTTCACCTCTGAAAGCATGGAGAACAGAGATCTATGTGTTCCTATAATTATGCGGATATCATGAGAGAGATGTCGCCAGTCAATGACATGTCACCATGCAGAACAAGGGTGTGTACTTAAGCTAGGGCAATGGCAGAGTATAAGTTGGTTTATTAGGGATTTGCTGAAAACATTTATCTTTGAATGTTAAGGAATCGTGATAAAATAATGTCGGACAATAGTGTTTTGAAAAAGAGAGGGGTTAACAATACGAAAACATGGAACACATGAACAAACTTTATAGAAACTAAAAGAAACAAGACCAATTGCATGGTGGACGATAATGTCTTGGATTGCAGGTTAAATTCTCGTTAGGCCATAACTCATCATCAAACTCAAATCATAAAAAAAACATTTGCAAGGGCGCAAGTTTTTTCACTGAAAATAATCATACCCAGCGATTCGGAGAACTCATTCCATCAATCAATGTGTGGAAGTTTATTCATCTTTATAATGCGCACAAGCTTTCGCAACATTCGTTATTCATAACAGCATTTGAATAAAATCTCACCGAAGATGCATTAATCATCATTAATTTCAGAGGGACTTAAACGCTCTTAAATGATTAACCAATAGCTGATACGTCCAATTGTTCGGCAACTAATGAATGAAACATTACATTGAAAGATAAACTGGAATAATATATGCGCCAAGAGAGTTCTAGAGGTTAAACACTCTCTATAATGAACAATTAATTTATTATTGATTGTATTCTTTCCCAGAACCAATATCATACAACCTTCTATGGGTGTTTGTAGTGCATTTTAGATTAAATATGGTCTATTGCTTAGGAGGACTTGCTAAAGCACTAAATACCCTGGCTATATTATATTATCTTTTTAATAACCCAACCGGTGGGAGAATGGATCGTGACTTTTTATAGTCTTTCTTTAAAGTAGTGTATACTTAGCCTACTTAAGCTGGCTCTTGTGTGTTATGGCTGTCCCTTCATCCCCCCATTATATTGTATAATTACCATGCGCCTATATTGAACACAAATAAGTGGGCGACTATACGTGATATATATTTACTTGAAGAAGGAGGGGACAGCAGACAAAGGAAGGAATGGGACAGTGGAAGTTTACATGTAGGAGTGCGTGCAGTATTCATAGGTCCCTGACACATTTATAATATTTAACACATGCAATCATTTACAGATTTAATGCTTGACGTCAGTGTCAAGCCAAGAATGGGATTGCTTTTAAAGCACTCTCAGTTAACGTCGGTCAAAAACTAAAGATTTTTACTTTTTGTTCTGTTCCCTTCAACCCATCTAAGAGTAATTTGAAGAACATCACCAACTCCTGAAGAAGGGCAAGTCGCCCGAAAGCTCGAGATAACCAAATAAAACAACAATCAAATATATGGCTTGGACGCCCGCACTACGCTGGAATAAACACAGAACGGAGGAATGGCCTTGAAACCTTCATCAGGAGGTTTTATTTTCACCATAAACAGTTACATATATAAAGAAAAAATGTATACGTGTGGCTTGGGCGGAGAAGCGGTTGAGAGTGGAAGGAAAGGTGGGCGTGGAAGCATTGGGACTGTGACGTCATAGGTAAACACAGGGGCGACGTCATAAGCGGGACCAAGGGGAGCGTGGTTACCTAGGCGGCGTAGTTAGGGGCGTGACTTCTCCAATATAATCGGTGATGTTTTCACCTTCACGTTTATTATGCTCTTTCATCAATTACATCAACTATTTAAGCCAGCCTCCCCGATATGCAGCGAGCCCCCTTCCCTCTACTGTAAGAGTAATTTGATCAAACTTTCAGAGGGTTTGTCCAGCAGGATGTTGATAGATTTGTCATGTAAGTAATAATATTATTATTAATATACATGCACTCATATTATGAGTACATTTGGTAAAATTTTGTTCGTCGAAATAGACCAATACCGTTAAAAGCAATATCATTTGAGACTTGACGCAGACGAGGACTCAGATTCCTTTATTAATTTGTTTAATTAATTAATTAATTTGAGATTATTTTTCGTTTACATTTTTGGGCCCTTCTTTTCACTTTTTTGCTATGGTATTTTTCTCCTTTACCTTGCTACTTTTTTGCCGTTGGTATTGTGATTTCGGTCGACATATCACACGGGAAATGCTTAGAGCGGAAGTGCTTAGATTTATTAACTTAATACAAAAATATTACAACTATTCATACGAGCACGTTCATTATTAATAGTTTTCAGGGTTATTCTATATATCTATAATAAACCGAGGTCTCTGAATCTATGAGGAATTCTATATAGGTAAAGGGGGGAAGGTAATCTACAATATATATGCAATCAAAGCCAGAGATTCTCGGACTAAATTAGGACTGGAAATACGTATACAGCAGAGGCCATGACAGTTGAAATGGAATAAACGACCAACCGCAAGTACGGGTTAGCTCGGGTTGTGACCAGGAAAGTGTCGTTTGGAACAGAGACCTATAATTTCGAATCTTGGGCCTGAAATCAGTAGGCCCAAGATGATTGATTATCATAAAAGTTGGACGGCTGTAAATTATATTCATGAAATCTAGCCATTATCGGAACTCGTGCGCTGGGCGGCAATGAAATCGTCAACACAGTTCAGGAAATGGAATAACTGAAGTAGGAAAATGATCCTTGATGGGAAATGGCAAGGGCGTGTTCACATCATGCCAACAGCAAACAGGAAAAGAACGAGCAAAAAGGCAAGGAAATCCATCTTAATATCAAAATGGTAATTGTCTTGGCAAAAACATTACGACTGAACTGGCATGCATGAAGTGTCCAAGTTCGTGTCCAATCAAGGCGTTAGATAATCATTCACAACCGAGTTCCTCTTTATTAATTGTCGATTAAATATTCACATCTCCCGGGCTTTATAAAAGGTGCTTTACAGAATGATTTCCAAATTAGAAATCCTTTGGGAGGGTTCACGTGGTCGTGTTTCTATCCTAGAGACGTCTAGCTTCTCCAGACTTGGGTAATTGACTAGTTCTTTAACAGTTTACCACTTAATACGGGCTGTCAAGACCCATACGTGGTAAAATGCAGCCTATCAATAGAGCCACGTCTCTTGATATGGTAGCCCTATCTTGGCCTCAAGTGCTGCTCATAACTCTTAATCAATTCTGTAGCGACAACAAATGAAGTAGAAATGAGGACACGGCAAATTAATTTGTTAAGGATGTCGGCACTGGATTTGTTTTCGTAGACCTGCCTCTCAGAAAACCCTTGATTAAATGAACAATTAATACACAAACCTTGCGCAATGCCCGAATAAATTGTTGGGAACTTTGGATAATTTATCGAACGAATGCCGACAATTTTCAAAACAATTGACCCAGCTTTGATCTCTGCTTTTGCTACCCGTAGAATTGATTGCTGATGGAGAAAACTGCTGCTATACTAAATACCACAAATGACAAATTAACTTCTAATTGCCAAAGCTCCATTATGTGAATTTTGCCTTGTTACACCTGTGTTACTTTCTCACAGAGGCATATTTACGAAATAACACAGTAATGACATTTCAGAGTCACTACATAGAATGATCGATATCTGACAAATTTAAGGTATCTACCATGTCCGAGATACTCAATAAAACATAGACGTTCCCATATTAATATATCAAACATGTCATGCATACCGCACTTGGAATTGGACAATAGCAAAGTTCTACCATGCATTGTATTTATACGCAATCTAAATTCTGTAAGGAAGAAAAGAAACGTTACGGAAAATATAACATGTCACAAAACCACAGGCAGCATACCAACAACTGGTAGATCTGATTTTCTTTTGCAGACAAAAAGTCAACATAGGAATCGGACTAAATGAATTTGGTTGCATTCATGCTGGCCACTAGATCTGAGGTGTACCGTTAGTGGGGTGCAACAATACATATAAAATGGTATATATTCGAAGGCGCCTGTAAATGAATGTAAATTTCCAATTATAGGCGCCACGTACTATTTTCTCTATTTTCATCCTTTAACACTTTCTTCCAACTGAGGGCTTTACCATTTAATACTTCGCTACAATGTGTACATTATTACCGGACTATTGTATTAAAATTTTCCCCACACCATTACTTTTTATTTCAATTTAACTAATCCTAGCATGCGATATGCTTTATGATTTCTGGTGATTGCAACCTATTCTTGAATGTGTAAGCCAGGAGAGACACGAACATGCCCTCTAAGTTGGCCTTAATTCAGTGGATTTCATTTCTTTTATAGGAAGTTGTGTGACATCAAGCAGAGTTGCTCAGGAACTGGGTAGAGTTCCAAGAGGGGAAAATTGATTTATCAGACCAGTAACAAAATGGTCATGGGATGAAGCACACCTTGAGGTCATTGGCCAAAAGGCTCTTGTCAATACAGTCTGGACAGAAAGTGTTTTTCTCCCTATACTTCAGAAAAACCTCTGGGAGAAATTGGATAGTTGCTTACTGGAGAGCAGAGCTCGGCAGAGCTGAGTAGTTGGGCTGCTGGACTGATATCCTTCATTGTTTTGTTCATACTCGTCGAATGAGCATCACCACTGTTAATTATTTTTCAGAATCACGACTGCATCCTTGTATTGGTTATTTTGCAGATTTCGTCAACACTCTAGATAGAAATATCTTTGGGAGCTTCCCAGGTAACAAATTGACGTTAACTTAACGGCTATTTAACCCACATTTTAGAGCAACTATACGTCAATGGTTAACGTTAATCTTGACGTGAATGTGTGGACTCAACTTTGCGCAATCTTAACGTCAATATTAACGTGAATCTTACCATCAATTTTGCGCAATCTTAACGTCAATATTAACGTGAATCTTGCCATCAATTTTGCGCAATCTTAACGTCAATATTAACATGAATCTTAACATTGATATTAACGCAATATTCACATTAATATTGGCGTTAATATTAGCCTCAATTTAAACATTAAGATTGATGTTCTATTGGTTCTATGCAGTCCCTATAGGAAATAAAATTCGATTTATCCGTTGAAGCTGATATATATCTGATAAGCTCCCTTTTTCTTGAGTTTCTATATATAGGAAAAAATCGTACTTTCAATGAATATAACCTTAATCATCTCATCGGTCTCTGATTATAAACAGAATTAAATCCTCAAGGGGCCACAATAGAAAATCAATGTTTTATTCTCTATTAATGTTATCCATTTCATAATGCTATTTAATATACTTAGATCTTATGACACAACAATGGCAACTCATTTTCATATTAAATGAACAACTAATGACTTATTAAGCTTTCTATAATGGGAAATGTCTATAACTTAAGATTCTGAATCCATCATGTTCAAGTGGCGAGACAAAGAATGCAGCCAAGCCCTACGCTAGGTAATGCAGGGGAGGCTTATAATTATGCATTATATATAAACACTTATACCACGATCGGGGGTTGTACACGCTGCAAATGAGTGGATACATGCCATTGTATTTTGTTGAATGGATCCACGCGGCAAAATATGACCCTTTTTTAGCCTAAGTGTAAGAAGTATTCTTTATTGGTTGACGTTAGGCTCACTCGTGACGATAAAGAGACTGCTCTAGCAAAAAGTTGAGAAGTCATCGCAAAGTATAGTTCTAATGAGATCAGAGTCCTCGTTAGTGAAAATGCTGGAAGGATCCAAACCCTTTAGCTAGCTCAGTCATGTTAAGAGATAAAGGTCAAGAGACACACTTGGGGTGATCTAATTTCAACAGAATAAGAAAGTTAGTTTGCCTTGAAGTGATAGGATAAAATAAACGTTTCCACGAGTAATCAATTACATCTGCACCCGTCCCAGTAACGTTGCACGCCACCTGATAATTAGTGAGTTATGGCCAATTAGACTATATGTAAAACGTAGTTCCAAATTGTAAAACTTCGTTTACGGCGCCACTGGCTTGAAATGTAGCCTACATATTATTCAACACTTCTTCTATTAGAAGCGAGGGAAAGAGGACATGCAAGATGGCATTGTGCATATTGTTGTGTTCCCCTTTTCATGTTGTCTCTAGTTCAGGCCTAAACTTTTTTCTTTCTTACCATCAGTAGTAGTTAGCGCCTTTGAGTGACAATAAGGCAGACATTCCTGAATGACATTCCTGAACATGCACTTTGGAGGTGGTAAACTTGGTTATCCTAAAAGAAGTCTCCTCCCGTTTCCTGACACTTTAACCATTAGGCAAAGGTTTAGGACATGTAGCTTTTATTCATATATCTATGCCGAGTCTTCTTTCTTTAAATCTTAGCCCAGTCAGTCCCCAACATTGTGTACACATCACCATTATAGGTCGAGTGGGCCTTGACCTCATGGAAGTATAAGTAAGCGAAAGCTTTTACCAAAAACAATAAAAGACACACAACTTGCACCAAAGGAACAGCAGCGGGCCCGTTGTAAGCATTGATGTGCATGCATGTGACCATAACACTTTGGGGGATCTCAGCCAGAAATAGGCAGTAACCGAAGGAGGTCCATCCAAAGGCTTGTAAGTTCCTACGGAAAAACAATGTAGAAAGCTCCTATTATCGTGTAGGGAGCTACTAGTATCTTGTAGAAACCTATTCTTTTGCTTGTAGAAAAGGCTAGCCACAGTCAGTAGTACTACAGTCGACGCCATAATGTGATTACAAAGGCAATTTTACGTACTGCAATACATGTTTTACGTACTGCAATACATGTTTTACTGCCTCCCTGAACTTTTCGTGGTTCTGGGTATGACAATAAAGTGCCTTTCTGTCTCTTTTTCTCTGTCTGTCTGTCTCTCCCTTCTTCTCTATCCCTATTTCATGGGTAAGATCCTAAACTGCCTCCATCTCAGCTCTCCCACTCTTGATAGAACCTTTATATGTATTGATAAGGGCGTAAAGCAACCAATCTCACTCACTCACTCACTCACTCACCTGAACTTTTCCTACATCATTCTTCTATGTCTAAAATGTGTACAAATAAGTCGGCAAAGTAATTCGACAAACTGTTGCAATCCTCTTCTGGTTGTTCTGTCATGGAATCCAAACTTCAAAGGAAAACTTCAGGGATCCAATGGGGAAAGATAAAATAATGAAACATCACACAAATTGGCATGGTCCCATTGTTTAACACAGGAAACTCCTTTGATCACATATAGGTGACGCAAACATTTCAATACCTCTCTCTTGTAGTATCCGGGGACAAGCAGAAAAAGTTATGATAGGACAAAATTAAACACAGTCCCTTTGCAAAGAACCTTTCACCACAAATGTTTGATCCATGAGTATGATTCACTCGTCTGAACTGTACTCTAAGATATGTCTAAACTATGGTATTCTATTAGGCATTTCTTTTGGAATTATTTATTATCATCTATATTTTGACGCCGAAAATAGTTTCTGTTACATGACAGAGTCAGGTTTTGTAATGAGCTTGCTTCTTTCCTGTAGAGGCCACAACCTTTGTATACAGCGTTGTCATTACTATATGCCCCATCTCCTGGAACATCATTAGAACACTTCTGATAGCCTAAGCCCATTACCACATTCACGTATACTGAAGGCTCACCAAACTAGATGCAAGCCAAAAAAGTCCTTCAGTGGCTGACCAAACACTGAACCTTATGTAGGATTCCATGCTTCCCTTGACATATCCCCCACCGGGGCTTTGGTCTTGACTTGAAAGAGAGTTGAACAGTGCATAGAAAATGATGAGGAAGGGGTCATCTAGAGGAAGGCATCCAACCTTATGAAAATACATATATTATATATATAGTGAGTGTCCATGTGTCTACACATGTAGATGGTGCTCCTAATCTATAAATTAATTTTTTACCGTAATCATGATAATGAGCACACAGTGTCCCAAATCTTCTTTTAGCCCTCAAACTGGGCGCAAATATTCACCCTAATATTAAGCACACACCCTTACCTAAGTTTTCGCTTAAGTGACAAGCTTGGCAGAGACGTCTGCTATTGTCTTGATCGATGGGACTTCACAAAAAAGAGGGCGTGCCCTTATGTGCGCCTTTTATGGTAAAAACGGTAAGATCTTGCACGCTATAGCAACATTAAAATTGCAACGTCAGACCGAACAAATATATATATTTATATCCAAATTAAGTTAATCTCATTCCATACTTTCGATCTCTTACAATCCGAATTGTTTTGTTCAATTGTCAGTAACACTAAACCAGGCGCTGAGGTAAAACCCAACTGGTCCAGATACTTGGACCTCGGTAAAACATGGTGGAAAGTTTAACGTAATATAAAATGATACCCTGGGACTCGAAGATCACATGCAGCCACATTCCCAGGATTTAAGATCGAGTGGTTCTTCTGGAATTACATTCATATTAGTTCCCAAACTCAATATTATCTATCTCTGTTTCAATGAAAAGTAAAATTAATGTCTAAATTCTGTGTTTTTACGATCGGGAACACACAGGGATATGTATAGAAGCCATCATCACAGTTCTGTAGATGCACTGAATGGTCACATGTGGCGCCTCTGTGCCACATCAAGCCACATGTTTCTCTCTGTCTGCCAACGAATTTTCCCCGTCAACGACTATCTGTATGGAACAAGGCTAAGGAGGTCACACTGTTGACTAAGGAGGTCACACTGGTGACCACTAGTACGGGAGGACGAGTATTTCTTCTCAAATATTAAACTCCAACCTTAAGAAAGAAACCTTAACGATTGGGATAAGGTGGGGCAGTGTACTAGTTAGCTTAACAAGTGAAAACTGAGATTTGTATAGAAATTAGCTGGGAATGGAGCTTTAAGAAGCAAACCATCACTTTTTATTTCAGAATTAGGGGGAAAGTAGTTTATAAATTAAATGGAGAAATATGCAAAAATCACCACGCTAGATATAGATGAGTAGGATTGATTTTTGTTATTTCATTAAAGGCCAATACATATATTTAATCCATTTAATTGATTAGCTGTCCTATGTATTTTATCTCATGAAGCAATTTAAAAATTCATTTACGGTTCTATGGTGTCATTGCCTGTTTTACGTATAGATAGATAGATATGTAGTCAATCTTAAAACATCTCTCCAAACATTATAGGTCAAAGCTACATTCAATAACAGGCTAGAAATACAACTGGCTATTCAGGGGCATAGTCTATCAAAATGTTCTGCTTCGCCTTTCCTTACAATCTGCACAACGGCCACCAACAACTGATTGCTGTTTTAATGAATAGAAGTATCCTAGCTGTATTGGGAGGAAATATGGCTTCAATTTAAATCTGTTTTCGCTGCGGGGATAAATAATAAATGAAAATAGTTAATATGTTTTGCCCAGTTTTGATATCTATAGGTTATTAATTGATTTGTGGGGTATTAGGTTTCTGCGTTTTCATAATACGTCAATTGATGGAAGGTCTGGCCTTTACTCGTTCTCATTCATCGAATATTTAAGATCAGTGCAATTAATTATAATATTGGCCTTTGACCAGTGTTGAGCGCTTGGACTGTGACGGATGATATTATGATAGGGTTAGTAGAGCTCGGTCTATACTCACAGAATGCTATCTCTAGTATGGTGTCAATCACCCTAAACAACTATTTAATTCAGACTTTTATGGAATGATGACGATGATGAAGTGCAGTCGTATACGGGACCATGAATCTGCATTCGAATTCGAATGCAGATTCATGGTCCCGTATACGACAGTTAACATGTCGGTCAAAACCTAAATATTTTCTACTTTCCGTTCTTTTCCTCCCCATCTACAAGTAATTTGACCAAAATTCTGACGGATTCTGTACTGGTTATTTTTTGCGGCAGGGCGTTATAAAGGTCCATACTTATATTAATCCTTTGCTGCAGTGAATTCCCCAAGTATCCCTGTGGCTCGCTTTCTTTCTACCGTTTGGAGTATGGAGATATTTTCGTCGTAATAGCTGAGAATGCAGTTTGAAATGTCAATTCCAACAGAAATTGCTAAATGACACCACAATGATCATTAACCAGCATAGAAGATATTAGGTTATCTGTTGGTCTTAGAGAGCCGATAGATATACCCCAAGGGAGGAATCTATATATCGGAGATCCAATGCGTTAACCCCCGATCCAAACACAGATAAAATAATGGACAAAATAATGTTTAAAGCATTAGGATATTTCACAAGATATTGACGCAAAAATAAGAGTTAGTCTACTATACTGTGATACATTGCCAGACGCACACCAATTCTATTATTAAAAGCCTATTCCCGTGTCTGTAGACTTTTCCCAGGCTTTAGTGCTCGTTACGGGGGCCGCCTTCCTTGGCTCTCATTCAAGTTTAATATACAAAAGCACACAAGTCACTCGTCTGCCACATCTAAGAGCGGATCATACGCTATCTTGCATTTCCGATTGGTAATACTGGGTCCCTGGGGTATACAGAGGACGAGGCGAGTTGGTACTTATCATTTTACACATTGTAAAGAAACATTTACGTCTGATTTGATCTTATTAACTGTTAATTGGCTCAATGAGAAACTAAAATAAATTTTTGCCAGATAAACTTTTTATTCTGTGGCACCCTTTATGGGCTAAAACTTCATTGGATAAGCATCAGTCTTGGGAATAAATATAAGCCCTATTTGAGTCTATTAAAAATTGTTTTAGGGCGGTGGGTTGGGTAAAACCAAGTTGTATGGTCTGAAGCAATGGCCAGAATGGCTGTGTCCAGTTTGCTGAGTCATATGGGTTTGCCCAGGAGCCTGTAGGTGGCGGTAGTGTTCCTATTTTCAGACAGGTGGCGTGACTCTTTCCCAAATTAACTTCAATCAAATTGACTATAATTGGCTCAATGAGAAACTAAAATAAATTTTTGCCAGATAAACTTTTTATTCTGTGGCACCCTTTATGGGCTAAAACTTCATTGGATAAGCATCAGTCTTGGGAATAAATATAAGCCTAACACAGTGTATTCTTCAAGGATGATGAGGCTCTAGTATCCACATCTTTAGTGTAGAGGTCTACCGCTCCCGACCTCCAGGAGCCTTGATACATGATTGCGTCTCTCGGGACGCCAGCGCGACTACATAACATCGCACCTGACCTCCTCATGGAGTGGATCGAGAACCTATCAGCCTTTGATGAGCCAGCCCTAGCCAGAGCCCGCTTTGCCAGTTTGGTTATCACTTCCGGGTTAAAGGGGGCATTAGTAGTCGGATCTATGAAGATAGGGGCATGCCGGGATGCTGGGACCAGAGATATAGCTTCCAGGGTCGATGAGACCGGACACATAGCACTATTTTCAGATTTAAGTAATTTGATGGTATGGGGTCGAGATGGAGTGATGGTTTTCGCCGATCTAACATGAACATAAATGGCATCTTGATCGATATCCAGATCTGAGCGAAGAACAATATGATGGGGTGTAGAGGACATAAACACATTACTCTGTCTTAAGAAGGTGTAGAGACAGAACAGCAGGGCAGCGCCTGCTATCATGGAACGAGCGGAGCCGTTGCGGAGGTGGTGAATCATCGACATGAGCTCATGTTTGGAGAAGAAAGGAGCCTGCTTAGGAACATGAGTTGAAGACTTAGTTACTGCCCTCAACATTATTTTCACCGTACGGTCGTCAAACACTGTGGTGGGAAGGCCCCAGTCAGCCAGGAAGGACCGGGCACCGGAGAGATAATTTCTTACGGTCTGAGTAGACTTGAAGGAGTTAGCCAGGTATTGTACCAACAGCACCAGCTCGGGTACAGTCGGATTCTTCCAGTCTCTTCCAAACCTCAGCATGAATGATAGATAGCACCTGCTCTGGTTCCTACGGTTGGCAGCTGTCCCTTCTGCCAGTGCACCATTAATGGATTCCAGCGCCATGCGGTATAGTGCTGTGGATGCCAGTTCTGCAATTACAACATAGTATCGAATAATTGTCTTAAATCAACATGGTTAATTTCTTGGAGATTTCTGTCTTTTACAATACCTTGAGCCTTTTCTTTCAGTGCCTCATTGAAAGATGCGCGGCTCAGTGCATCCGCAAGTATCAAGCTCTCGCCCGGGGCGTGCCTGACCACTATGTCGATTTCCCTCCGTACTGCAAACATTGCTAGCTCGCGGCTGCATTGGGCCAGTATTGGGTCACGCGTCTTCCCTGTCATGATCACCCAGGCCGCCGCCGAGTTGTCAGTTGTTATGATAAGCATACCTTCCTTGAACTCGGGCGGGGTCAGTGATTTCGCGGCCACAACAATATTGATTGCCTCCAGCCTTGAGATGTGGTGCATTTCTGACCACTGTTCTGGAAATGTAAAAGAATAGTATGATACAGGTGAAAATCCCCCTGCCCCTTTAGGGCATGCATCGCACTCCAGACAAAGTTCTGTTTTGCTGGGCTGTATGAGGACCTTTCTGTTCAGGATAGAAGCACATTGAATAAACCACTCAATATCCCGTTTCATTTCATGAGATATTGTTTTGATTCCTGAGGGGGGCATTGATCTCATCTGCTCCAGTATTCGGGACATAAATTTCCGGGCATGAGCTACGCAGCTGCTGATGTAAGCCAATTTTCCGGCCAAGCTTTGGATTTGGCGTCGTGTTGCAGCCCTTTTATTCATCCACTCTTTGGCCTCTGCCAATATTTCTGCTAGTTTTTGTTCAGGGATTGTAATTGTCATGTCATTTACATTTAATGTGTAGCCTAGGAAATCAATAACTTTTACTGGACTGACTGATTTCTCTGGGGCAACTTTTACTCCTAATTCTGTGCAAATATTATTGAAGGCTGCAAAGGCTTCTTCTGCGTGGTTTTTGTCTACTTCAACGCCACAGAAGTCATCTACGTATGCGATGACATTGAAACCTTTTTCCTTCATTATGTAGACTAGTGCTTTAGCGACTCTTTGTTGGTGCATGCCAGATGTACGAGAGCCGAATGAGGGGCATATGTCTATGTAATATTTGTCATTGAATTTTATTCCCAGGAGTGGGTATGCTAGTGGGTCAATTCTTAGTTGCCTGTAGGCTCTCTCTAGATCGGTTTTCCAGAGAAAAGCAGAAGGGCCTATGTTCTTTGTCATGATTCCTAGGTCTAGAATTGTTGGGAGAGTGTATGTCATGGGCTTCCCTTCAAATTGGTTGCGGCTAATCCCTGAGTTTACACCCTTGCCCTCCGGGTAGGAAAGGTCCACTATCACCCTGCGTTTTGAGGATCCCTTTTTTGGTCTAGTCAGTAGGGGGCTTACCTGGCACCACTCTTGAAAGGGGGGTGAGTCAAAGGGGCCTATCATTGCTTCACATGCTAGCTCTTTATGTATGAATGCATCTACATGTTCTTTATAAGCTATCGCGGAATAGTGATTTTTAGCTGCAGAGGTTGGGGGGGTTGCTGCGCTGTAACAAATTGGCCAGCCAAACTCAATGAATTTGACTATATCTTTGTCCTCATAGTTCTTAAGTCTCTCTTCCCATTGCCTGGGTTTCATATCAGAGGGGATGGGAGTCTTAGACGCTAGGTAATTAGGTAAGCCAGAGTTATGAATCTGTTCGTACAAGTTTATATGGTATGGGGCTTTAGTTTTTGCTTCTAAGCTCGGATGGGGCCATATTCCCTGCACGGTGTTCATGTAACCCCAGGGGCCGACATTTTGTTGGGCTCTGGGGGCGTCTCCCATTGTTATGTGTTGTTCTAATGGGCATGTTTGCTCGCACTCACTGTCATTATTACTATAGCTAGAGTTTGCTGCTTGTTCTTCTGCTAAGCTATTTTCAGAGGGTTTTTCTGGGGTTTTTGTGCTGTTTTCGTTTGTCAGAGGATTAGGAATCAGAGGTTTTACTGGTTTCAGAGATGTTGGGCTATCTTTGTTATCACTAGGTCGGGGAGGAGTTAGGTCTACTCTATCCCCGACCCTTGGTCGTTTCCCTTCTTTGGTTTATCTGCTTTAAATTTCTTTGACCTACACTCCTTTTCTGAGTGTTTCAGTAGTGAGCATTTTTGGTATACACAAAAGGCACATACGTGGAGGTGTCTAAACCCATTAACTACGTGGTCTGACTTTTGGGTACACATACCTTGGTTAAAGGGTCTGCATGGCGGGCCTGGCTTTGCGGCTGCCACATCACTCTCCATGTAGTAGTCTTGCTTACCATCTGCGGTTTTGGATTGCTTCTCCTGATGGGATTGTACGCCGACCTGTGACAACTTAAGTCTGAGCAGTTCAATTTTATTAGTCTCATTCCAGTTTAACCTCTTATCATTAATGCGTGTGCATACCTCCTCACTCCAATTTCTTACATTGTCAAAAGGGTACAGCATATTATCTTCCAGTATTTGTTCAATGTGATCATTTATTGCCTCTCTAGTTTTACCTACATATAGCTTAGACATTTGGAACATACCCCAGCAATATTCAGCAACATTTAGCTCTCCTAGTGAGGTTTTTGTACGTTTCTTTCCTCGTGTTACATGACAGTGAGCAAATTGAGCCTTACCCTTGCTTGCTGCCCCTAGTGGATTCAGTCCTGCGCTGAGGATCTGGGATATCTTCAGCTGAAGGTCATCATCGTCATGGGTTTGGTCATAGGATGTTGCTGACTCATTCCACATTGGCAGCCTATCAAGGCTAGTTGCCCTGTCTTGTTCTTGTTCCCGCCGGTGCGCCTGGTCAGAGGCCTGTGACCTTGGGAGACTTGTTTCCTTCCGTATCTGCTGTTTCTTAGGAGTCGAGCCTTTAGGTGTCCTAGGTGCCCTTATTGTGGTCTCACTTTCGTCCTCACTACTGGATTCCAAGTCTCTCAGCCTTCTCTTTGCCATTTGAGTAAGCATGTGTTTGATTTCGCCAATCTCACTTCTAAGGCCCTGGATATCTTTAGCATTTTCGGCTGTTGAGGGCTTCTTAGGTGCCTGGGTGCCACCTTTCCCTTTCTGGCTTCCTTCCACATTTTGGGGAGGCAAATCTGCCTTTTTCCCTGCCTCACTTGCTTTCTTCTTTCCTCCCATGGTATAGTATGGGTGTATACTACTTGTTGAGGAAGTATTAGCTTCCTATGTGTGCAGATGGCTCTGATTGAGCTCGATTTTGAAAACCAAGTTGTATGGTCTGAAGCAATGGCCAGAATGGCTGTGTCCAGTTTGCTGAGTCATATGGGTTTGCCCAGGAGCCTGTAGGTGGCGGTAGTGTTCCTATTTTCAGACAGGTGGCGTGACTCTTTCCCAAATTAACTTCAATCAAATTGACTATAATTTTGAAATTAGATATGAAAACCCGACTCAAGCATCCAGCTCGTGGTGAGTTGCTTTTGTTTTTCCCTTTCATTACAAATAAAATTATTTAGTGTTGCCTGTGAGAGCGGCAAGAGGCGAGTAAGCGCGCGCGCGCGCGCGAGAGAGAGAGAGAGAGAGAGAGAGAGAGAGAGGCGAGAGGGGAAGGGGAAGTAGTATAGGCATAGAGGATATTAGCAACGGTCCTATAGTGTATATAACTATAGGATCGTTGGTAGCAGATCGTAACCACAAGGTGGGATAGTATGCGTTGGCGCCTCAATGACTCCCCCTAGCGCTAGGGGGAGTCACTAATTAGCACGATGAGGGAACAGTAAATAATAATTAATAATATTATGATTAGCTTGTACGTAATGTTGCATTAAGGGTGGTCTCTACTGGCTGCGGTAAGCTCTGCGGTAAGCCTTGTGATGGTGTGGTGATGGTGAGAAGTGGCGAAGACCTGCCTACATGGCCAGTGAACCATGTAGGCAGGACCTTGTCATTCCTCTTCACCTACAGAACCAACACAAACCATCGCAAGGCTTACCGCAGAGCTTACCGCAGCCAGTGGAGACCACCCTTAACAATACATGTATGATACAATGAAGGTGTGAATAATCCAGATTGAATTGCGTCAATCATGGAATGAATTCTACTATATAGGACCGTTGTGATGCAGTAGAACCGTTATGTGTAGGGGTCGACAACAATGATATAGTATACACATCTTATGGAAATGATATATATGTCGTTGTGGTTGAATTATGAATGTCCACATCAAATGATGTATTACTCCAGTGCAAATTAAAAAATATGAAAGAGCATAACCCTTGGATTATGTTTATTGGCAGAGAAATTGTACTTGGGGACCTAGTGTCTTTGTTTGCATGTCACGGTCTCATCAATTCAAAACTTATGTTGGAGCCACTGTCTCCAGTCCCATTCGTCAAATGAACGTTTTAGGAAGATGGTACATATACTCGGTATGCCCATACAATATTCATGCTAATAAATTGCTATGACAAAGGTGCATTATTATTATTCGTGGTTCGTAAGTATCCATTAATTTATTTTACCAAAAGTAAAAGTTATTTAAATATTGGCTGTTGAGAATATTGATACTTTGCTCCCATCGTTGCAGAACGAAAACATTTAATCTATCAATAGCTAGTCGCTTATCTATGTGACCACGAATGCAACAAGACCAACTTGGACTGTAGAGGCCTTCTCTAAGACTTTGATCCCCATTCACTTTTTATCGCTTTCCACGCACGCAGTCTGTAAATCAATAAAGACAGGAATGTAGGGTTCTATATCATGCGAACAATAACTTGGGGAGTCCAGTTTTTGTGAAAGTCACACAATCGGATTGATGGTCATCCTGTGAGTAAACACGTGGCCGGGGAATGATAGATGGCGAGCGTGCTATCAGACAACAGTAATATAATGACTCAGGGTTTCATGTTCGCCACATCGTAGCCACTCCAATATTGTGTGCTCTGGAGGCAGAGTAAGCTTTATTTCTGATCTTCACCAAACGTCGTAACCTTTGAAATAAGTGTATATCATCTCTAGATATTCTGATGACATTTACAAACACGTATCTAGAGTGAGTTATGCAGTGCGTATTTCACTAGTGAGTTATGTGGGGTAGTCATGGCAACCAATACGTATTTACTATGTTTACGGCCAAAATTCAACTTTATGACCCAAAGTTGTTTCCTATTTATAACGTTAAAATCATAAGCATGAACGCATATAATAAAACAGCTGTATTTATACAATGCGTATACCACTGAGTGTTTCATGCATACGCAAAACCGTGCCGACTGGATCACCGGTAGTTCTGGGGAAAACTTTAAAACGCTAATCTTTTGGCCATTTTTCATCATTATGAACTAGTATACCAGCTGACAGTACTGGGCCCGTTGCTCCGGTTTCTCACTAACTATTTCTCCATATGGAAGGGTATGGAGAAATAGTTAGCAAGAAATCTGAGCAACGGGCAAATTAGTTGGGTTTATTCAGTTTTTCCCATTAATTTCATCACAGCAGATAGAGTCCACACGCAAACACAGTGGGGAAAACGATAACTTATTCTGTATCTTTCCCATGAATATCAGAATCGGTCCATCAAACGTCCATTATAACGTCTTAAAAACGGCATCATATATAATATCCACATACCGGACCTCTAAACCATACATTATATGATTTGATAAGTCAAATTTACCGTGACCATAAAGACATATGTCAAAATGTATCACCGGTACATCCAACATCATCCCCTTTCATCCTTTCACCTCCATCTTCATTATATCATTATTACCACACTATATATATGCTAGACCGTATACATTGCAAATGATATGATTTCAACACCAACATCTTTATAGCTGAAATGTAAAAGCAATAATTCGGGTAGGGAGGAAGACTGGGCCTGACCCGAGCCCTTCAATATATAGCTATGGCTTCTGCCACGGTTATATTTCTTCCTGAATAAAAATCTGTTAAAATAACAAAAACAAACCCGACTCACTTTAGAACCATTGCTAGTGTCCGAGAAAAGAACTCCCACATCACAAGAGTGGGCAGAATTAATGGGAACGGTGATGTGTGATGTGCATAATTCTCAAGTTTCTTTTGCAGGGCATTGGTTTTTTTTTTATTAAAACAAAGAAAAAGATATATATAAAAGATATATTGAATAACGACTCACTTTAGAACCATTGCTATATATAGTGTTCGAGAAAAGGACTCCCGCATCACTAGAGAGGGCAGAATTAATGGGAAAGTTGATGTGTGAAATGAGAAGATATTACCGGTATATTGTCCCGGACCCTGCCACCTGCGAGGAAGTCCAGTTAATAAGATCTCGTCATTCCTTTGCCACATCAAAACCCCATCCAGGCCCTAACAACTCGCGCCTGGAGACCATGGATACCATGGCTCTATTTCTTACATATATCCATTACTAGAAAATGATGGTCTTCAGCACGAACAGAGTATAATCTCCAGGAATATCTGCACCCAGTTTCCATGGAAATGGCTTAGGTGCCTGAAAGGTGACAGATGTAGTAGAAATGCATTGAATCAATAAGTATGCAGAGACCACATGCACACATATAATATATTCTCTGAGTATAGACCAGGTAGTATGTTTTAGTCAGAACTTCCAAAGTATCTCCATAATATGTGGTTCGGGAATTGCAGTGACAAATGGCCTATGTTCTTCATCAAATTGATTTGATTTGATTGATGATTGTATAGGGACGAATGTGGCGATGGAACACTTATCGTGCACAAATACTAACCTAGCATTAGCATTGTCAATCATGCAAAGTTGAAGGGTAGACGAATTAGAAATTATGTTTTTTGAGGCAGAGCTACTGGTGGTCGTGAAGGTTCTATTTAGCCTTGTGTTTCACTTTTCACCCTTACTTAGTCATTGAGAGGAATGATTCCAAGAATATCTTTGACTTAAATGCACCACCGATAGTTGATATACTTCATACACTTCTGCGAAGCTATCATTAACATGCACAGGACGCCATCTCCTGTGTGGGGGACTGAAACTTGTTTAAGTTTACGCTTTTTGTAACGGTCTTTACGTTCTTATCTACTGTATTTTGAAAACGTCAGCTTTTGATATCGTTCTGGTCAGAATGACGAAGATTTCGCACTTAATTTCTAAAGCCAGAACCCTTCTAAGATAAGATATGATAAGATACTACTTTATTTATCCAAATCACACAGTACATAAAGGGGTGATGAAACAGACAAAATACAGATAAATTGGTAAACAGACTTCTGGATCAGATCCAGTTCTCCCAGACGTTACCATCTCTCTCAAGTGGATTTAATGAATTTAGATCAATTTTATAGTTTATTCGCTTCTTTGAGCTTAATACCCACCTGTAAACGCAATCAAGTCTTCGTAAACATTATAAAACTTAAGTAGACGCTTAAAAGTGTTTGTAAAGATCTTTTAAACAATGTTTCACTGGGTGTGACGTATGACGTAAGAGAGTTCTAAACAAGCACAAACGGAACAACTAGATACCCATAGGCCCATTCGTCCTGGAGTGATGGATAGGAGAAAAATGACACCATTCAGAATTGGTCCCAAGTTTCCCAAGACCAGTCCCAGTGGACCTACTAACTCTTTTACGCAACAGTTCTCCAGAGTCTATCACCAGTAGACGAAACATGAACTTTGTAAAAACCTCTTTTTAACTAATTGTGATGAATCGAGCCATAAGGAGGAATTCAAATATCTAATGGCCATTTGATGTAATCGCATTTGTCGGTATTGTAAATCCCCAATCATTTAGATAAGAAATCCATGACTGGTGCCTCCCAGATATTTATCTTGATAAGGTCGGAAACATTTCGTTCGTGATTAGGCGCTCTTCATCACTTTTACGTGTGAGTGGCCCCAAGAGGAGACTACCGCCAGAAGGTGAAGCTATAATATTTTCGCCCATTAATCTTTTCTAAGTACGGATGGGTTGTTGACCTACGCCGACCCAGAAAGTGCCTGCCAGGCAAAGATACCACAAACCTCTGCTTTACTTTAACTCAAAGGATCCTCACTGTCATCGTGCAGGCATTATACATACATTATAACGTACATTAAGCTGGGTTCTTTCACATGATCCCTTATAAATGCGTTAGTCCATGTTAGGTTCTCTTTCTTTCCCCTGGGTGTATCTATAGGCCTACCTGTAGCACATTGCCAGAGGCTCAAAGTAAGTTTAACGGCCTCGGATTTTCACAAGCTAGCGAACAATGTCAGTGCAGTTGGGAAATATAATTATGACACTCAGAGAAGACGTTGATTTCTTCAAAATATGAATAATATATGTAAACCAGTTCAGTGGTATTTCATTCAAACCTCAGCGATATAGCCATTCAAAACTGATAGACGCTAATATAGGGATAAGTATACATGCCTTCTCCTCGATAAGTAACACTACTTTTATGGGATTATAACGCCTTTTATATATCGGAATATGTGGCACGGATGCCTGTCGAGTGAGGAAGGAAGAAGTCAAGAGGAGGAATAGCCTTGAACCACCGAAAGGAGGTTTTATTCACCATAATACATATGTAGTGCCATGTTTTAACCTTACTTTCATTATACTACTCACATCTTGATATAATATAGGTTTACATGTACGCGCATGCTGCGCATGTATTTCCCGTGCTTTGCACATATCATTTCTATCTTCTATTATGTTTGTGGTGGCCACAAGGTGGCAATGAAAGTCAGTCTACTACATTTTATTCTCACCTACTTCTTTTATAGCTTATTCTTACCTTTACAACACCTTTATTATTATACCACGATCGGGGGTTGTACACGCTGCAAATGAGTGAATACCTGCTATCATGTATTGTTGAATCGATCCACGCGTGACAATATGACGTTTTTTTAAGCCTCATTATAACAACGCTCCCTATTGGTTAACGTTACTCTCCCTCATGACGTCACGCCCATTCGTGACGTCATATGCCACCGTGCCGTCGTTGATCAGCCAATCAGTTATACGCTTGTTTAGTGATTTGGCATAAACCAAATCAATATGGCGGAACATTGGAGAGAAGCGAGGTAAATAAATAGTTTGTTTATTCATTTATTTTACAACATGAGATCGTGGTATGAAAATAGGATGTAACTCGGTTGGTTTCTGACTTACTGTACACGATGGCCACTCGTTTTTTTCGACCAGAGATCCCTGGTCGAAAAAAACTCGTGACCATCGTGTACAGTAAGTCAGAAACCAACCTCGTTACATCCTATCATATTATGTACCAAATTCTACCATGTCTAAATAGCCATCATCGAATAAAGCAGAGTAACTACAATATAGATTCTTCTTATTGTCTTTATTTCTCCTCCCCTGCCTTTACCGAGGGTCATTACATATACATACAATAAAGAAAAAATGTTGTACCCGGACTCGGGCAAGTGGGCGTTAGATGATGTATGATGTAAACATTGGGAGGGCGTATGATGTAAACATTGGGAGGGCGTCATAATAGAGACCAAGGAGGGCGTGGTTCCCAGGAGGCGTTGCTATGGCTCTGTCGCCAATATATCTGGTGATGGTTCACCTGCATATATCAGCAAAGGCCCCCAGAGTATATGACAATTTACCACTATTTCTATCTTCCATAAATGTAGAGGACTCTTCTAGTTATATTTCATTGCCAAAATATACCGTTCTCCACTAGAATTTCACTGAAAAGCATTTCATGATGGCTGTCCACCGATCACGAATATACTACAGGTCAGAATGCGAAACAATCCAGATGGTGCTTTTAGTCCTGTTGATCTAGGTTCTGTAAGGTCCGCATATGCGCCAGCATGTAATAATTATGTATATGTAAAGACCTGTATATTTTCTTTTTAATTACACAGTATATATATATACTGTCACAATTTGCAGGAAAACTCAAACTCATCTATCTGGGGATAGGTCGTTCAGACCACCGGGCCGTTGCGGAAAATAATATAATTTTCTAAATATTTTTTAGGGTCTCGGATAGTAATAACAGGATCAGAGGATCATCAAAATAATTATACAGCATAACGCCTATATCCGATGGGCTGACTGGCTCCACCGTCTGTTTGAGTTGAAAATGAAAACTCCTGATATAGCGCAAAAATATACTTTATTGTTAGAGGTATTGATCAAATAAAACTTGAATTGAATTCAGTACATCCAGTATACCCACTCAATCAGCAACGATTGGAATTCTTCAAGATTGGCGATGAGTTTGCAACGTCACAGACTGAAAAAAACGGCTTAGTGGACACGGGGTTTAAGGCTATTATGATAAAAAGTCTTGAACCCATGCACGAAATGCAACACCTCTCCTCTCCGCTTTTTTCATTTCATCCTTATCTAACATTAAAGTGGATCTGTGCTTGTTTCAACAGTTCTATATAACTTTTTCTGTTTTATTCTGCTTGTCTAGAATTTCCGTCCTTCTCTCATTATGACCTTCTGAGTGTTCCAACTTTTTTTTTTTTTACCAACGTTTGAATTCAGAAAGAAGTGATGTATTCCAAAGGTTCATGGATGTTACAAGTTTGTGAGAAGTACTTCACATATAAGCAACAAATCCATCTTCTGATGACATTTAAAACTCTAAGGGAATTTTCTTTCAGGGACAGCTGTTTAGAGTTGCTGGTGGGAGAACTGTAAAGAGGATATATTCTTGCTCCGATGAGAGATGTCTTGTTTGAAACTGAAGTCCGTGCACAAAGGACAGAGCTATGTACCCTCCAGGTGCTGTAAGGACCAGCTACTTTTTCTCTCTTTTTGGTGCTATAGTATGATTCATTTCTTTGGGGCTCAAACATGGGCATATCTGATGCTTCACGTGTCCAAAGGTACAAAAACATAAGATAACAAAGACAACCTATTAATAAATAACCACCATTTCCACGATGAATATAAGATCTAGGCCTTGGGTAACTGCACATTCTACTTCGTCTCCATCGCGTGTAGCACGTTTACTTTAAATTTACATTAATTACATTTAAAATTTGTTAGCTGGTATAATAAATTGAATACACTCGGCGGTATATAGGAATTGCGTGTGTTCCAAATCTTACTGTGACTAAGTTATTCTCTTCAATAATTGTATAGAATACTTTACTTATTTTGTCATATCAGTGTCTAAGTAACAGATAAGTAGATCTGTAGTCACAGATAAGACATTTCTGAGGCACCATTAGCACCAAATGTACAATAATTGCGCAGATCATTGCTGACTGAATATATATTCACTGAGTTCCTCCCACACTACTATTAGTCATTCTGCCCATTTCATCCATCAAAATTAATGCTTGACAGCTGTAATCAAGTCGATTTGCATGCATGTATACCTTTATTAAACCAGATTATACAGCATGGCAGAAATATATATATATATTACATTCCAGATGCATGGTAGCAGGCTGACATGACAACATAATGTCTACTTTCCCTATACTACTCACAATATCGTAGAGGTAGAGGCTCCTTAAATGTGTATTATATAATATTACCTAGCGTATGCATGCTGCGTACCCGGGACCTCTTCTTTATTTTACGTGCTTTACGCACATTGCGTTTAGAATATGTTACCACCAGATACATAATACATACAGTATGTATATGTTTTAACGCAATTAAACACACTGCATGAATATGCGCCTTCGATCGTGGTGAGTTGTGCAGCCGATCGAGATCTGCAACGCAAATTTATGTTGAATGTTTAACGCAATCGTCTTGCATTGTCCGGAAAATGTCTATATATATTTATTTTGTTATACTACTGCTGCACAATGTACCCAATACTAGCCTTACCCTAATATTATATATCCATGGACTTACATAGTTTACTAAATCATGAAGTTAAATGACATATGTATACAGCCCATGGCCTCATATGAAACTCCAGTGCATTGTCTTTATATATAGGAGGGTTTTGAATACCCAGACTACCGACGCTAGGGCCCAACGACGCTAGCTAGGGCAACGACGCTAGGGCCCCCTTTCAATTATTTGCAGACGTTAGGGCCCACCCCTCCTCGGACGCTAGGGCCCACCCACCTTCAGATGCTAGGGCCCAACCATCGGACGCTAGGGCCAAGCCACAGCAAGTTCAATGAAACCATCAAATAAGAACTCTATCAGACGCTAGGGCTCATCCCTGCTAGTATCTGATGACGCTTTTTTCATAATAGTAAGACAATTGTTAAATGTATTTAGATAAAAATGGAATCCCTATACTATGCTTGATAGTGGAAGATTGGTACCTGCAAAATGATAGAATACACCATCAGGCCCACCCACAATTAGACATATTGTAGACAAATAGGCCTTAAAGTGTCAATATAATGTCAATATCGTATACATGATATAGCATTCAATAATTTGTATAGTAACACAGTACACTCTCTTACGAAAAGAATCCCAGATAGATAGATATGATATTGACAGATAAGTTTGCCTCTTTAGAAAACACTTATGGATGAATCGGAGTGTTATTCAGTGTTATATAGCGGAAATTAAACACTTCTCGTATCAAGGATAGCGGCTATCAGATTCGTTCCATAAGTATCCTTCTTAGTAAAATAGGCGGCCTATAATTACTGGATGGACTAACACGACAGGTGTTCTTGTACATCACTACCTTTCCTCGTGTCTCTCTATTTTGAATAATCTCCTGATGGGATAAAGTAGACCAGACAGCTCGGATACACTTAGTACATTTATGTTGACACATCTAGAGTGTATACATACACACAAATGCCTCACCGACTGCCACATTCCTTAAGGGCCGGGCCTGAGAGTGCTTCTAAAACTATCCTTTATACCTGCGAAGACAAGCCGAGCAGACAATTTTAGTTTGTCCTAAAATGACAATGATAGGAAAACAAAATATTATAATCACGATTGCACAATGGACACCAGGATAACTTGCCTCGTACTTAGGTTATGGTTACTTCCGCTTATTAAGAAATTCTGAAAAAGGGAATCAATATTTTCCATAATTGCCGAATATTGTACTATTTAATATTGATTAGTAACACGCCATGTTTATTGTAAACGTAGGGAAAGTGCCTTCACTGGGCCAAGAAATGTGTTATTGCATCTCACGGGTCCCTTGACCAGGCCCGCCACTGATTCCTCCTTTAATCAGTATATTTTGCTAGGACTACAGGTGATCGATTACTGAGAGAGCAGAAAGGCTTTTCGTCTATACACAGTGAAACCAGCTGAATAAACCCTTCCGAGGTACTTTTTGAAAAGTACAATTGGTAAACAACTATCATTTTCATTTCAGACCGTATATTTTCCATAATTGGAGGTGTCTTAAAATGTAATCAGGGAAGGGATTTTAAGGCTACCTATTAGGAGAAAAATGATAGGGTTTGTCCCCGACGAAGTTCTAGTCAACCCACTTTCAGATGGATAGGAAAAGAACGGAAGAAAAGAAAACCTAAGGTCTTAAATGACAAGGCAGCTTTAAAATGATTGCCTCTTGGTAACGGTATATATTCCCACTTTGGTATTAAATAGCCAAAGCAAACCTCTTATCTTCTTACAAATTAGGTTCTCCATTCCCTGGATAAATCGCCTGTGTAAATCGTATTAGTGATGGGTGATGCGCTGTGGTACGCTCGGGCATGTGATACTAAATATGCGTTATTTTAAATGGAATAACATCTTAAGCACCCGACCTGTGATTTATCATGGTTATGTACCATGTATAAATTGTGAAATGTAATTAATACGTTTAGATGGGCAATTTGTACAAATGTAATCGAAAAGTCGATTGTTCATGAAATCCTATATCCAAGCACTGTATCTCATTGGAGATATCTACAGCTTTGATATAAGGAACTAGATTGCCCTTCAAACCGCCATTTTTGTGACTTAAATAACTGAATCAAAATATGTCTGATCCTCCTTGACTAACTCAATTGTTCACAATGTCCTACTCAGACCAAGCGATGTTTTTCTTGCCTCGACTGACGTGCGCCACTTTTTAGAGTTGCACCAAGCCTTCATTTTAGAGAAAAACTATTTCATCCAATTATCCTTGCAGCTTTGTCCTTCTCATGTGAAACCGATACTGTTTTTCTCTCATAGCCACTTTGTTCTTATGGATGCTTTGCTCCTGAAGTCTGCACTGAAGGCACCAAAAGCTGCTGCTGTATGGTGTTGTTTACAACGTCCTGCACAGTCTTTTCCTTTTTGACCTTGTGAAAAACGACAACATAAAATGATGGATTGCCCCTTTAAAGAATATAAAAACGAGTATTTTTTAAAAATAATTTCGTGTATATATAATTCCAACATGCCTTACAGGGATGTCTTGGTTCTAGGTGTCTGGTGACTAATGAATGACAGTGAGTAAATACTTCCTAATACCAAGGCCCTTGATATATGGTGTAGTAGAATATATTTTGGTATCTATCTACAATAAAGGGAGTGGTATAATAACACCACACCATCGCCACATATAATACATCATTTCGGATTATTAGTCAATATCAAGAATTAATTAAGAACTCAATGCTACTCCACCATTCTGAGAGCAGCACTCATTTCATACTTGGGGTAGCTATTCTACTGGCCGCAAAAAAATATCGAATAATCTAATGAACAAATAGCTCTAATATTCCACATAAACGCCTCAACTTGTGAGAGCTGTTGACATTTGCAATTAAACATTTAAAATATCGATGTATAGTCAAATATCTACCAAGGTCATATTTAAAGGTGGTGTTTGTGCTTTGTAATAATATATTGTTATGGGATTCATTCCAAACAAAAGAGTTTTAGTAACAAACTAGATAATAAGTGTGGTATTCCGGATTCCATCATGGTTGGGGGGGGGGGGGGGGCTGTTGCACAACTTATACTTACGTTGCGGGTGTTTCATACGTTAAAGTGGATAAGATCACTAATGTTCACTGAATGTCAATGTTGAATGTAATTGTGGAGTTCTATGACTTGCATAGGTACGATCCTTAAGGTGGATTATTACAGTTGTGTATTCATTAGATTATTTGATATTTGCAAAAATAGTTTGAGTAGAGTTGAGTTGTTGGGTCTATTCGATTCTTCTCTATTCTATTCTTCTCTATTCCAGCTCGTAGCTGCCAACTGACTACGGTGGAGGGATGGGTACTAGGACAGGGTCAGCCTGCTAGAGGCCACATACCCCAGTCCCATCCAGTTGGTGTAACACAAGAAACTATTTATAGTACACAATTAGTTAAGCAGCTGTCTCCTCCCTTGGAGAGGTTACAAACCGTCGGCTTAATGTTTTAAATCCTTAAAAGCTTCAAATCCAATTTTTCATAACAATAATCCTTCAAGGTATTGATTACTGACACACTGATCTAGCCCATGTTTGAAATGCAAGCCAACCCTCCCAAAATCAGGAACTCAGTGTCAAACTTTGTCTCTTTAACATAACGACAAACGGCGGATCCTATCTTTAATTTTTCTACTAAATCTTGGGCCATTAGTGAAACCATGGTCATGGAGCTCGGGTCAGGGAATGTATATATGTGTACCTGGGGCCTGTTGTATCAACTAAGGAAAAGAAAATTGTGTTTAGGAATTTTTACACTTTTTCACAGAAAATCCCTTTCTTTAACTTATACAACAGGGGCCAGGTGGAGCCTGTGCATGCTGAAGGTCCTGTTTATCATTTACCTTATGTTGTTCTCTATTAGTACAACGTCGTGTACGTATTGCAACAGCCTTTACTCTTTGTTTGCTAAATATTGACCTTGATGCATCACGATCACTTCACCCTCTCTTGTGCTGGGTGCTGACCCTCGGTCACTATATTGACTGTCAGGTTAAGTATTGAGACACGTGTTGGGAGGTACATTGATAGCTTGGGGACATTACACATGTATACATACACATGGTTTAATCTTATTTGTATAAATGTAAATAATGCATCAGAATGTTTCTACACTAAAATTGCTAATATTTAAACTGATTTTTACTATTCGTCGGAAAAAAGATGAGGCTGTGGGGCATAATTGCTTGGTGATGGTCATAATAACTGCGTGAATCGCCATTACTTCTAATTTGTCTCATGCAAAATCTAATATGTGCTGAACGGGTCAAGGATAAACCATTATAAACAGTGAAAGAGGCCATAACACTGGCTTTATGAGAGGCCTGGTCTGGACACCTTTGCATATGTCGCTTTCCCGTTCTTATTTAAGAATCCCCAAAGGCGTCGTAGGAATTTTCTTAGGACTCTTAAAATATTCAACAGTACTTGTAAACGTAAGTGGGGGTCGAGAAATGATAATGATTGTATACGATCTGCCTGGGAAATAATATCTACCATCGGGGACATTCTGCACGAATATATATATGTTAATAAATATATTTTGTGAAAAACCTAATAATTATGAACACTTGAACTTTAAGAGATAACTAGACAGATAGGAGAGGCTGGGGGGATTATATTCCATTATTATAATAATTTTGCATATATTCCATCAATCATAGATTAACTTCAAACTTGCAAGCAATAACTTGCTCTGTGTTCAATTGGTATTTATTTTGACATTTCTATTAGTTCATCAGTTGAGACATTTTTCCTGAAAGCTAGCCCAAGGGCCTGGTTCCAGACTCCTCGGATTCTATTTCATTGTTTTGCCTAGATTCATAGTTAAAAAATCCGAAAATGGAAATAATGTTGCTCTTCCTGGCATTTTAAGTTATCATTGGACAGCAACCCTGCCTCCTTGGAAGACCGGTCTGCAACTACATTGGCGTAGTAGTTTCCAATGTGGGAACTATTAATTGTTCCTAAAGTTAGGAAGCACATCATTTCTTCTGTTTTAAGCTAGGTGGAACATGGTCGATAACCAACAATTGGTAAGGGTTTTTACGACCTCAGCGAACCTAAGTACAGGCTTGCCTATATTTAAGCATGTCCCACCGGTCCGTTAGGTATCCTAGGCACGATGCTTACGCACCCAAACCTAGAAATTCACTTAGGACAGTCCTAGGTTTCTACTACATTGCCTAAATATAGCTGTGCAGTCCTTAACTTTAGGCTACCCCAATAAACATACCTACCTACACTCACTCCAATAAACATAAGAATATATGTTCAGCAATTATATGATTGAGCTTTAGCCTAGAAAATCTTCCCCAGCACCTCACAGAACATATGCTACAGCCGATATATAGAGAGTATGGGTATTGACATAGGGGAAGCCTGATGTTTGTGAAGGTAAACACAACGGAGCCATATTCTATTGTTTGACGAAAATAATATGAGCCTGAATCAAACATAACAGAACATCTATGACACAAACCGTTCACCACATGTCTTCCCACAATATAAACCTCATGTAGCATCACATTCAACACAAATGCTATAACTGTAACAGGATGGCCTATAGAAAACTCTAGTGGAGATCTTTAATTCCTACAGTATAGATATATCCTATCTAAGCAAAGAAATATTGCTAGCAATAAACATTTGGAAGAAAAAGGATTTCTTATGCAACAAAGCTCTGTATTGTTATCCTTATAACAATCCTCAAAAAGCTGTTGCCCCAAGTGATCTAGGGTTCATTCCGAATAATCGAAATAATTGGTAGATCATTATGGTTGGCCTGAGGTTGGACCTTTTCTATCAATATCCTGCTGCTTCTGACCAGCAGCCCATTAGATGAAAACAAATGTCAGCTAACCCTACAAGGCTTCTAACCCTGGAGCAGGTAGTGTTGATGAGATACCAGGCATGGCTATATATTACCACTAGCTGGTACCATCATTGCGAGGTCTTCCTTTCCAAGCAGTAAATGGCGATCAATGGAAATCTGCTTTGTGGGAATATTTAAACTCTTGATCCATTCCCTAGCCGACCATCTCATAACCGTCTTTTTGTCATCGAACCAGATGTCAGCAATGATCTAAATTTCAGGTAAACGACCTCTCTTCTGATGCAGCCCCTTTATCTCGGATATCATGCTGAAGAGGTCTGGTTCTCAGCAGAGAGAGCCAAAGCGTCCATTAACTGAGCGGAGTGGTTGGATTTCCTTTGGACACATACATTGTTGCTCAGAATGTCAACTTTAATCAATTCCGAAGATATAATATATTTTTCTTCACGGTTCTGTGGTCGCAGTTAGTTAGTTGCAGAATAATAATATATATATAATATAATATAATATAATATAATATATATATAATATATGGTCAGTGACCATATATGGTGAACAAAAATGGGTCATATATAATTATATATGGTATAATGGTATGACAAAAAGGCATATAAGTAATCAGAACTATTTATGGATCTTTTTCACGAGACAAATGGTATTAAGCGTCAAGAGAGAATTTCGAAAATATCCAGAAAACACACATTTCAATTATTATTTAATTTCAAATTGAGAACTTGAATCAGCAGAATGCATTGTTTTTGTCTAAGCTTTTGGAATATCTTTAGATTTTCTTCGAATGATATATAATTATTAAACCATCTATATCATTATCATTATGAAACTGCCTCAGACATGCAGAAGTTAAGTCTAAAGGGTAAACATTTTCTTACCTAATTTTCTGTACTCATTAAATATATATTGTGTATTTTATAGTTTATATTCTTATATTTCATGTAGTCAGCAGTTTTTCTATTAGTATAGCACACCTGTCTATCTTTAATGGTATTGGCTGGAAGAACTGTATAATATTATCTAGAAGCCTGTTTTTACCATTTTGCCATCTCCTCACGCATATGTTACCATTTTGACAATTAAATGTAAGTGAACATCGAGAAATGAGATTTATTTTAATTTTATTTATGCGATGTATTCAAGTCCAATAAAGGACTTGTTTTACAGGTGTGACTAACATCTGTATTTCATACGACCCACATCCATATCAATGTATGCGGGATGTCTATTCATTGTAAGTGTTGCAATTCTTTCAAACAATGATGTCTATCATTGTTTCTGATTTCATTTTTAAAATTCCGATTTTAAGGGGCGCCATATGTGCAATTTCGTTCTCAGATCTACTTAAACAAATCACTTAATCACACAACAATTGAACAAACGGTTTGCTCACTGCATCTATAGTTCTTCATAGAAGGCACACTAATTAATCATTCTAAAGTATAATCATGAATATGATTGATGGTGTACGAATATTGATTCCAATTCCAAGAAAATCCCTGAAAAACCACTCGTCAAATTCTGCAACATAGTTGTTCTCTTAAAGGTTAGTCCAAATAATGATACAACTGATATTAATCTGAAATAGCTCGGTTGTTTAAATGAATCTTCATCACAGATTAGTCATCGTCTGAATCATAAACCTTAATTAAGTCCAACTGTATTGTTCTGTTTATAGCCAAGAATGCCTGGTGTAAAAACATCTATCAGAATGGACTATTCCATGAAGGAATGCATGGCAAGGGCTTAAAATCTTGTCCAAAGATTCTTCCCATAGCAAGGATCCTATTTGTTTCTTTACCAAGCCTGACTGAGCTCAGCATTTTCTGAAACCACTTTCTGAAAAGGAAAAAGAGATAGCTCCAAGACAGACAACAACGGCCGAGTTGCCAATTAGGGGGAAATTTAAGATTTTGCTTAGCTGATAAGTGCACAGCTTATGGATCGAGGGCAGCCACATTGCAATTCACAATTCACATGGACTTATTTCTATCATTTGACTATATTTTTGGCTCGTGTGTATCTAGAAGTAAATAAATAAACAACGCAAAACAGATTGCCGATGCTTGAGAATGTTCAAACCCACATGACATTTATACCCTGCCCACTTCGGTGTCATAAAGAAACATTAACTGTAAATAGTAAATTGAGAGACGTATTTGGTGATGTCCTCGCCAATTGGCTTACCAGGCGCTTAGTGTGGCATGAAATAAGATCATCCCCTTCATGGCCGCACCAGTATCTCAACCAATACATAAAAGCAACATATGACGATATGCTGCATCTTTTCTGGGCTACGCAATTGTCCCATTGGGGTGGGTATCTATGTTCATTGTTCCTTAGCGATGGCTATAAAGTGGTTAATCTTCAGGCACTTTCCAACATCATACGAAAAAGACCTAGGACTGCCTGAGTGAGATTGGCTGTGGGCGAGGCGGTGGCTTAGGCGGCCTTACAAAACCATTGCAATATTTGAAACTAATGAATAGCTAAGAGAAACAACTTTGCACATGCAGGCTTGCACCCGCCTGTGGAATCCATACATTGAATTAGCCTACAAAAAGAAACCTGACCATTCTTCACTTCAGATTTCACTTAATATAACGGTGCTCCAAGGAGTCATTCCACCCTGAAAGACCGTGGAATGCTACCCATGGGACTATATATATATATTACATTTTTATTCAGAACAGACAATAACATTCCAAAATTGGATACAGTCTTCTGCCGAGGCAATTTTTCCTGAAAGATCCATTCCCTACAAATATTTTGATCGAACATAAAGATTTTTCTTTAAAATATATATGATTATACCTCTTGTAATCATATATATTTTTAAGAAAAATCTTTATGTTCGATCTAAATATTTGTAGGGAATGGATCTTTCAGGAAGAACTGGTATTGTTCTTTCCCAAAACATAGTGTTAAGAGATTTTATTAATTCTCCTTGGAAATTCTGTTTGTTTCGACATCATTGTTGGTTTGTCTGTCCCTCCTGTGTCTGTCCTCTATGGTTTCTACTGTCTATTGTTAACTAACACTATAGTAAAATGGTTACATGGTTACATGGTTTAACCACACGTGAATAACAGAAGTAATAGTTTCATGACAATGAATGTAAAGTATATGCTATGTGCACAGTGTTATAATGTTGTAAAAATAATGTTGACATAAATGTATCGATCTTTCATAATGCCTTTGCCTCCAAATAGGCTACATCTATATTAAGTCGCGCGAGATATAAGAAATTATCATTGAGAGTAATATGTGCAACTGAAATGTATATGTTGTCTGCATTACATATACTTTTTTAACTATAAAATGTATGATTCAGGAAACGTGAAACCATCTGTTCCCCATGCATGTGCTCTTTGGATGTATGTAGGACGGGAATCTCTCTCGAATTCATATCACATATTTACAAAACATGACAACTGTATGGTTGTGGAAGGAGATAGAATATTCACCATACATTTCTCTAGCATTTAGTCAGCAGTTGCAAATGAAATTCAGTGAGGTTTTTCTGCAATGACTGTTCTGACCCTATATGTTCATCCTATAGACTACTCATACATATACACAAGCAAAATGTCAGGTCTTATGTATGCATTATGGGCGATTGACCAGGATAAAGGACACAGGGCAGACCCAAACCTGACGGTTGTACTCAGAGGCATGCTGGAGGAAACCATTGTCTCGGTGGATAATGCTTGATTTGTAATTTCTTATTTTTGAACAACTTTGGATGTGATATTCCTATATCTTTATATAAAAATCAGTGATAAATTTCCCTTTGAGAAATTAATTTATGTCAAGATTCTATTTCGTCTACGCAGGATAATATTGAAGTGGAAAATACAATGTGGAATTGCAATATGTATATATGTATACTTGAAATCTTATGGTTGAGGGCCACTTAAAAAAGTCAACTATTTAGGAAGCATTGTATCACTGACCCTCTTCCACTATTCCCGAATGGCCTGAAATCGGGAATATCATAGATCAAACCCTTCTTATGTGAAGGGATACACAATAATGTAATTGATCTGCATTGCACCAAGATACTCAAGAATGATATTAGCAGAGCAGTTGCTGCTACGTGAGATAACTGACATGGCCCTTTGGCGCACGGCAGAATCCCTATTGTTGAATCTTTATCTGGGGAAAATAGCATCGCTGTAGGTGTATTCATTAAATCATCGCACAATATTGAACTTTCACAGCAAACTCATGTGGTAATGTTTCCTCTTTCTAATCATCTCTTCTTGCCAAAGGGGTTTATCTGGTAATTGCGCGTCCATCAATGTTTATTGACTCTTTATTGATTCTCCCTGCAATACTGGCAATCCAATTGGCAGAGGAGGACAGCTTCGCATCATTAGAGCTTATTTTTCCAAGGAACCTTATAGAAAATGCTTATTGGATGTGTTGGCTCTAAACAGAAGCCTCACATTTAATGTCATTTGTTTCGTAATAAAGTTAACAGTTGAAGTCTGGCTATGCATATGGTAGCTCAACTTTCTTTATGGAGATGGGAAGATGTTCCTATACCCCGAGATAATGTTCTAGATATGTCCAGGCTAAAGGGTCCAATGTTCCCATTTCAACTGCAACTCTTTACCCAAGCATGCCAAATTAGGACCTCGATATGCTAATTACCGTCTGCAGCAACATAGGCAGTTTGAAATGATACCTAAATAATCCCCTATCTATAGGATTAATGACCAACATTGCGGGGCTGCTTATGCACTGTTTAGTGTGTAATCCCGAGGCGAAGCACCGGCAGGGCCGAAATGCAGGTTATTAATCCTTTTAACCACTGCCTTAGGCAGTTATAACCACTAGACCTTCAAGGCAGTGGAACAAACATATTACTGCACAAAACTACGCTCTGCACTGCGAAGATTGTGACGTAAGTAAGTTCTGATCAAAGTAGGATGTTTTTCACTATATAAACATAAAGGGACATAAAGGCATTTTGTTACAATATAGTTCTGTTTTCTCCACTCATGCATGAGGGTGAGCAGTCACTACTTGTTCAAAAAGTTTACGTCTCATACAGAGCTATGACATAATAATCATAAAGACACGAATTGTCAAGTCCTTGGTTAATGAAATAGTGCCTTAGGTAGTGAACGGGTTTGCATTTAGCTGTCTGGCAGTTTGCCAGTAGGCTGTAAAACCTAATAGTGAAAAAGCTTTATACCGGATCATTTTATGATCTTTTATGATAGTTTTTCCTCACTTTACTGTTAATTCCTTTCCCGACATTTGTTAACAGAAGATTTATTTCAGAGCACAAATCACGCCTTCTCTCTCTCTCCAAATAGGAGGGTTTTTACTTTTCACTAAAGGCCATGACTTTTCTCTAAATGGCGTGAAAAGTATGGGACATCACACTTCCAAATCTCCATTCATCAAGATTTAAGCGTAAAAGGGAAAAGGTATACTTAAACTAACCACACCTCTGCGAAAAGTCCAAGTTTTGAGATTCATTTCCCATGCAAAATCATTACCTGCATGCTTGTTCTGAATGAAGAAAGATCTTTAGGATCACGTCAAGGTCTCGGACCGACACTTAAAAGCTCTTTTCTCTAAGCTGGCAATTTCACTTCGCCCAAAAATGAATTATTAACCATAATTGTTGATGGTTCTCAAACAGATCCACGTGTTACCATTAACAATTCCCCATGCCAAAGGCGTCATGGGACAGTTGCATTCAATTCAAGGCAAGAGAGGGCCTTGCTAAAAAAAACTAGGAGGCAAACAAATCCCAAAACTGCCATGCGTCCGATTCAATCATTTCACAGATTTTCCATTCTTCTCGTCCCGTATTCGAAAGCAATCAATCATGGTGTGATGTTTGCAGTCTGTCAAACAAAACGAAACACCTGCATAGAACCCAAGACGCTTTGCCTAACTCTTCTCATTTAACCAAATATGTGCGTCCCCAATGTTTAAACAGAAATTGTCATATAACCTGCTTCTTCTGAACCTATAACCCAGCTACATATATCTTTAGTCCAGAAAACTTGGACCAACTCTTAAACATTTCCAAAAATTAACCTGAGAGCCTTTTAAGAACAAATCACATAGGACTGTTTAACTTTGAACTAGGCTATGAATATGATATAGATGTGGACTTGAACCCAATCCCTATATTTACAATCATTGCTAGACGTTAAGACAAAGCTAATTTAGGAAGTTTTATATTGATTGTGGTTGTTCTTTTATAATAACCCCATGTTCTTGGCCCATGAATGAAGTCTCTTTAATTTGACACCTACCTTTTACCAGCAAGCAGAATGACTAGCCGTTTCCATGGTAATACTGCAGGTGGTAGGACGGCAGCCCGAATGATTATCCTTCTTAAGGCTTATTAGGCACATAATCCTTATTGTACATCCCTCCCCGTGTTAAGGTCACGTGGGAGTTGCTGCTTGTCCCTTTTCCGGTTTATATGCTCTTTTCCTTATGGGCACTGATAAGAAGCGAGGCATACATTCACTACGTATCGCGTTCGCCACAAGGCAAGCTGGGCAGCATTATTGATTAGCGTTCCTTTATCAAAGGATCTTCCTGGAGTTCAAGGATTTACCCCGGATTAAATATGTATAAATGCTAGTGCTAACAAGGATGCCTTTTTCTATTTTGATATTCAAAGGTCAGGGTTATTTGGTTCATTTTACTTATTCGGAAATTAGCCACGTTGTTTGAGGTCAAGGGCCAGTCCCCTATATATATATATTCTCAGTAATGTCATGGAATAAAAAGTTAGTTCAGTATTTGAGACTGATTAATACTGTACCTTAGCCAAGGGTCGCAATACCTATGATATGGCTTGAAAATGTTCCCCGGATTTGAAAGCAATGTCAAATGTCAATTACATACATTCACCAAAGATATGACTGATATGTTCAGGACCAGTTTCTGTCAATGTTTTATGTGCCTTCCTTAATGGGCCCTCTTCAACGTATTAAATACTCAGCTAGGGAATTTAATGAGTTATTACCATAAAAGGGCGAGAGATATTACATTGGATAAAATGAGAAATTTAATTACACGTTTTGATGATATTTTTGACCAAGTATGCGCAAACTCTCAGATGTCTTCCAGTGTTTTTTTAGTTAGTGTCGTTAAGGCGATGCGATACGAATGCCATAGTGACTCGAGTTATGAATGTCATTTTCTTGAGATATCCAATATTTTGAGCAAATCAATTTAGCACATGTTCTTTACAGAGAGTCGTATTTCCGTTGGGGATTTGCCTTTAATTTAACTATTTCAGTAAATTTCATTAAATTTGAAAGAAATGTTCTCCAGCGTGCCTGCCTTTTTATGACCAGGTGGTAGACCAATTAATGGAATAAATATCGCGTTATGCTCCCTCACCCGAAACTTTCCAAGGCACTCCACATTCTATAGATAACATAGCCTTTTAAATAGTTAGCACATGTATATCATCCTGCGCGTGTTCAATCTCTCGTTCGCAGTTGTTCTGCTGTTTCTGACTTCCAACAAGTGTTACATCCAACCACCTATGTGGAAAAGAAATACGTTTAAAAAAACTGCAAAGAAGTCCAGGTGGCAAGATACCAGATTGGTTTAAATATATATGTCCTTAGCGAATGATATCTTTCCAGTTGAATGGCTAATCTGACTATGTTCCCATGTTGCCTGATACCAATGCCTAGAATAACTGATGGCAATCAATTGGGAGATGGAGCGTTAGCTGGAGACAGGGTAGCTACGTTGGTCCACGAGCCAAAACAAGTTGTCAGAGGGAATGAGTTGTGAAGTATGAGCAGCTCTCTTAGATTTGCCCATACTGGAGGAGAAAAGGTGGTGGTGCTGGAGAAGTAGAAGAAGAGTTGTGGTGATGGTGGTGGTAGTGCATGGTGGTGGTGGCGGCGGTGGTGGTGGCGGTGGTAACTGCATGTGATGAGGCCCACTACTACATGCCTATATGACCAAAGGCTGATGCGGGCTTACTCTAAGACGCAGGCAAGCCAGCTGTGAGTAGATGTCGCTTTCCTACAAAGATTGACTACAGTTGATGCACCTAAGCTACTCTTAAAGTTCTTGAGGAGCGCCTGGGAGACTGGTGTGTCAAATTTTCTGTTTTACACGGTATTAAGTTACTAACATAGGTCAAGTGTAATCTGTGCGGTACAGTAAAATAAAACTTGCTGTATTTAGTGACACATTTTGGAAAATGAAGATAAACAATTCTTCGCATAAAGAGGCCAAGGGGAAATGAGCTGAAATGACAATTCTAGAATATGGTTGTTGTAGAACTGACCATACTACTTAAGTTGGTCTGGGACAACTCACATTCATTGGCAAGACCTTTTTATTCGACTGTGTACTTGTTCTATGAAACCCTATCGATATTAAACATTGATACCTGGTTGCTTGGCTATCATTTGTCATTTGACTGCGCTTGTCAAATGAGTATTCCTGCAATATACACCATAGAAGTGTGTTTGTCAGATTGATGTCAGCTGTTAAATGTTGATAAGGTTGAATTTATGTAGATGTATATATGTATGATGTTTATTTCCGGAAATGCGTACATGTAATACAGTAATTTTACACCGGAAAAGGGTGTCTCTCTTCTATGAAAGTCAAAGCTCTTCCAGAGGGCCCCTAGTCAAAATAAAGTTGATATGAAATAAAATAAAATTATAGTAAACTGAGGAAGTAAAGTGCCTCCTGTAATCTCCTGCAACTCTATTTTGAATTCAAACATTGACTTATCACACACTCAAAAAACTGTTTCAATGAGAACTGAATCATTAAAAAAGGTCATGTTGGGGGATTCTTAACCTTGCTATTCCAACGACATTCATTTGGAAACTGTGTCTACACAATTATAGATTATCAAATGAAACTTTGTCATTTTAAAGCATGTATTAACACCATACATACCATTGAATTTTCCATTTCAACCTAACATTTTTTCTGCTATTTTTGGACCAAATTAAGCTAATGCAGCATCGGGGTGGCAACACAAAATGGAACAGAATAATTTCAGTTGAGACCAATGAAATGGGATATAATGGAAAAGCTATGGACTTTTGTTATAAGAATCAATAAAAGAATATTGATTTTGAGAAATCATGGATATTTGACAAGGATTAGAACAGGGTCGTGTCCTTGAATTTGAGTGGCAAAAAATATGATTTTCAAATGAAGTTCCCCAAAAATAGAAAAATGAAAAAATAATCCAATTTTCAACCAATGTTTAGTTTGAAACTTTAGCTTACCGATAGAATAATAAACAAAAATATTGAAATTAAAAAAATGGTCGTTATTACGTCTAAAATGGTTCTATCCAAAAACATGGGGGTGGCAATGTAAGAAAATGGATTCCCCACCAAATTTATGCACAGTTTTTAAAATTAGTGTTCCCAATTTTGGTTTATATGTACAATGATATGGCAAGAATTTTCAACGCATTTGTAATTTTAGCCAAAAATACCCCCCGTGTACCAAGTTCGTGAGAACTGACCACATATATGTTTACTAACGCAATTAAACACACATGGCCCTGTGTGAATACAATTGCCCTTACCTATTCACACATAGGAATTTGTGTTGTTATTTGGATAAGTGTCTAAACAACCAGCTTCAAGGTATCAGTCAGAACATTTGATGTAATGGCAGGAGGATTGGCTCAATACAGGAAGGTTTCTTTTATGCGGGCCCGTTACCGTGGCATTTGCTGTTAAAGCTATACGTTTTATCTCATGTCTAAAGGTTTATTCCGGAGCTTTGGTGCCATTTGTATTTCCTTCCTCGATCTTGACAGCCATGAGGTCTGACATTTAAAGAAGGACAAAATATCTGGAAGAAGACATTTCAGATACATGGGAGAGACAGATCTAGAAGGGGACAATCAATTCTTACAGGCACCTAATGAAGACATATGTTTGGAATGGTGGAGGTAGAGCATCAGCTTAAAAAGGAGGCCGGTTCAGTTTGTTTTGTTTAATTCATTTTTTATTCAGAAAGGCAGCAAGTTAAATAGTTACATTAATTTAAATTATCATTTCCCAACTGCTACAGAATGACCACCCTGGTCCCCCCTGGTTCCTGATCGGTTGGCCCATATTTATTGATACTAATCATATTTTATTTAGAATTATAATTATAGTGACATCATTTTATAACTCAGACGTTCTTGGAACGTCATCAGATCTCACACTGAATTTCTCGCTCAGAGATCGAGATTACCTTATACCCAGAGTCCGTGCTCCTTTATCGCTTTAGCAAATAAATCAGATGTTAATTATAGTTATTTTGTAAGGATTAAAAACCTCAGCCATTGCAGCTTTATCTAATTAATTCTAGACAGATATTTTGTTTTATCAAAAGGTTATTTTTATTACGACCTGATAGGAATATGCTTATGAAGAATCAATTATCAATTAAAAGTATAGCAATGTTTTTATCATTTTTCCCTAAGCGCAAGGATGTTTCTGATTCAATTGTAAAAGGTAAGCGAACACTTTGAAGAGATAAAGTTTGCAAACTTCAATTCAGAAACTTGTTTGAATACAGATGACCGTATAATATAATCGGACAATTTCTAGAAACTACAATAATAGCACAGGAAGATTATGTTCCGAAATGTCAATCGATTTCATGCATGATATAAGGACTGAATTGATCAATATTCCGCTGCTGCTATATGGTTAGACAAGAATTTGAAGTTGAATCGGCCCAAAGAAAAGAGCCGCCGGTGCAGCGATAATAAGTGAAGTCACTGCAGGAAATGGGATCGGCGATAAATATGGACGTTTATGAAGCCCTGTAGCAAAGAAAACTGGAATGATAATAATTATGATTAAAAAGAGGGACGTAAAAAAGTAAGAGGCTGTAGTGTTCATGGCGCCAAACTACCTATCAGGGGCGCACACTTGAAGAGCGGGATGAAAACAACAAGAAATACCGTATTTGCATGATTAATCGCGAGTTACAGGTGTACAGGTTGACATTTCTGTAGCTTCACTAAAACCTTCCTTTGAACCATAAGAAAGAGAAATTCATAACAATATGAAGTGGAATAAGTAGAAAATGAATAAATAAATAAATAAATAAATAGAAAAATAATCAAAAAGGCAAGGTAAAAAGCAGGCATGCCGTAAATCACCCCAGGGGTGAGATTGTATCATATTGTTATTGATTCCTGAATAAAGATTTTGGATACAAAAAACAAACCTGACTTTAAGGAAACGCACTACAGATCGAGATTTGTTAGATCTAATTGCAAACATGAAATTACCTTTCTATATAAACCCTATAGTAACACACTCGTTCCTCGCGTGTTAATGGGTTTAATGGAAGGCCACCTCCACCAGCAATACTTCCATAAATACTATCCAGTAATTATTACCAAACGTCCCGTTAAGAGCAGGTCGACTGATTTTCCAGTGTTTGAGAAGTACTTGTTTGGGCCCCATATGCATGTAAACGAAACCGTTTTTCTAGTCGCTGTGCCAGACGCCGACCATTGGATTCATCCAATTATCTGTTAGAGAGTGTTAGTAAAGAAGCGTCTAATCTAATAGGCCTAATGTTGACATAAAACCTTCAGTCCCACTTTTCAGTATTTTCTACAGATCTATAATGCAAATGAATGGTTTCGGCATTAACCTTCATGTCATTCCATATTTATGTTGAAGCAATAATTATATTTGTACAGTGTTGTGTTTTTAAGATGCTATTCTTCTCAATTGTTTCATTTTGATCCTTAACATTGTTGAATTGAAGATTTTAATACTTACTCAAAATGAAGGTAAATTGATATATATGTTCCCTTATATGTCTTGATATATTCTTTGTATTGCCATCTGTTTTGCTTGATATTGGTTACCTTGGAGCTAGTTTTCCCCGCTCCACCTCATTCCATCTGCTCACCTCCACTAGGAAACATTGCAATTTGTTCTAGAAATTATATATCTTCATGATTTAATGCTTTTCCCCCTAGAAAATTGTTCAAACCTTTATCATTTTCATATATGTTGATGTTCTTGGGGTAAATTGGTCGGGAAATAATTAATAGGACAACCTGGTAGATCTGAATATATACATAGTGCTATGCTAATATTTCCAGTTTATTCGCGGATTCTCTACGATGAAAGAAAGCCGTATTGCAAATATTGGAATGTTGGCACCAAAATGAAAGCTGATTTGGTTTTACGGTAAAACCAAATTATTTTGGTGACTTTTTGTAGGGTTGCGAATAACACATTGTTAGCGGAAATTGGCTGCTAATGCAGCTTTCAACATGTTCATGGTGGGAAGCTATTGGTTGATTGCAGAAACCTGTTTCACCAAAGGCAACCTTTGTTTGAATCACTTGTATCTCAATTTGGACATCATATGTACTACCAGGGGCTCAGTCTTAAATGTTGGAACTGAACTCAGAGGCCCCCTAGTGATAAAGGAGAATGACATGCTTTGTGACCATAAGGTCTCATAGACGTAGACGTGGCACCACCTAGACTCAATGTCCACATTCATGAAAATGGTAACAGTAAACAGAGGCTCCCTCTGTCCATAAGTAGCTTAATTTAGGGAGGTACAACATATACTTTACATTTTGAAGTCTAGGCTTTCCTTAATTTTTGTGAGCTATTGTAATATCGAAGATAAACTTGAATTTAGAGTAATATTTAAAAAATGGCGGAGCTAGTTGGAATGAATGTGGAAACAACGCAGGTTAAGCCTCATAGATCTACTGACTGTCTTTATCAAACTCAAGCAGAAGCTCTCACTGGGCTGGTTCGCCGCGCCCCCAGTGGAGAATGTCCTCAACATGAGAACTTAACAACATGTCCGTGAGAGTTGGCTCCCTGATATAAATTGGGGTATAACCATAAACAAAACTGCCTGCTTCATTGCAGAAACTCTGATTGAATTCTATGGGCCTGGCGACCTCTTTATACAAATCTCGTTCTATCTATAGCGAGCTGGTGCAATTCTCGTGCGATAAGTTTTTCATTATGACAAACAGATTGTGATGATACATTTAATGTATAGCAAGTTATAAAAATGTAATTATCCTCATATTACAAATTATCATAGTACAATAATGTTATAACCGTCTCACTATGGCCCAATATGGAAAAGGTCGTTAGAATATGTACATTTGGCTGTTCTACACATAAATGTAGTAAATTCTGCTTAATTGCGCTGAAAATTGATAAATACTAGATATATTTGAATAGTGTTCTGTACCCGATAACATGGTATTGTGTGTCTTATATTTCATGTAAGTCTTTCATGTAGTTCTTCTGTTAGTTTAGAACATCTGTCTATCTTTCAGGCTGAAAGAACTGGATATTGTCCAGAAGCCTGTCTGACTGTCAACCACACACACATATGCACCCTTTTGACTAAAAAAATATTTTGTCAATTCAATTCAATTGTAATTATAATTATATCCATTCTTGCATTGATTCAAAAAGTCTATTTATATTGAACTGCATTATATTAATCTTAATATTGAACTTAGTTTTCGTCTTAAATTTAGGTTATTTGTCATTGCCTAATATTTCCTATCGTAATGTGCACTCTATACCAGGTTAAAGTAGTATAGTAAAATATGTATTTGTCTAAGGCATCACACATATTTTTTAACAGAGTTTTATTCAGGGAGTCCTTACATTCACAAAACACTCTCGTTCGGGAGAAGGACTTCGTTGTGTCGCGATCGTATAAGAATAATAGACCAAAGTTTAAAGGTGGAACGCACAGATTAAGCTAACGAATATACATTCAACTTGTTCTAATCTGTTAAAAGTTACGAAGTATTTATTTAAAAAGGAAAAAGCGGAACAAATTGAATAAGCAAATCACATATTACGCATGATGTATGGATGATGGATGAGTATGGAAATAATGGCGATGATAACTGATAGAGACGGAGCCTTTGAATCACGGGATCTGACTGAAGAGTTTATTGTTGTAAAAGATCCACATGAGTGGTAATATACATGTGTCCCTCACTTATTGGTTAACATATATATATCTTTGCATGTACTCTGCTGTTACCTGATCCTCCTTAGTAGACTTGCACAGTACTGCGATTAATTAATTTCATGAAGGTAATTAGAGTTATCATAGATCATGGATATCTAGATCATTAATTATAATGTGGTTAATCACCATTACTTCATAATTGCGTAATATGATATAACAGGTTTTCATAATAGACTCAGAACTATATAAGTGGGTGAGTGAGTGGAAATCTTATGCACACGTATATGAAACATAGCGTTCCATTACCACCAAATGTTGGCGGCAGTTACAATTCAATTTGCATTAATTATCATGTTCAAAATATGTTTTTTCAAAACCTTACTAAATTCATGGGAACCCTCAAGTCGTCGCAGGGGTGGGGCTAATTCATTCCAGTTTTTAGCACTTAACTATTACAAAGAACGTTTGACCTTTTCCGTTTTGGGGATAAAGGTAAGAACAGGGGCAGCATTTTGCCTAGTATTTCTTAACTCATTTGTGTTTCCAACTTTATATACCTTAGATACATCGTATCCTTGATAATTAATTATTATATCATTATTAACCTTAAAGACCCAAAAGTTTATCAATGATTTTCTGCCTAAAAATATGCACTAAAGTATCCCAGACAATGCTAAGCCCATACAAAGCAAAGCAAAAGGCGTAGCTTGTATGTTCATAGTCTCTTCCCACTTCCTCAAATCAGGATGTTACCCCCGAACTGGAAAAAGGACCTACCCAGACCGATATATATATATATGTGTGTGTGTGTGTTACTGTGTAGACTATAAAAAGTCATTCTATCATACTTTGTAGTTTTTAGTGCATGCTTCTTCCGGCAACAATCATTTAGGAGTCATTTAGCGTCCAGGTTAATTGCCTCATATTTCCTGAGGCAACCAATTGTGGAGAAAGTTATTGTGAAGGCCACATTGTTTGCTTCTGCATCTCTTATCAGATATAGGAATTTTATAAGGAAACTATTCACTATAAGGACATCGCAGCCGGCGAGGAAGCAGTGGCAATGCAATATTTTCTTGATGGAGTGAATTGTTATGGCAGACTTTCCAAATGGAACTGTGCGATGGGAGGAATGGCATTAGCCAGAACAGGCAGTCCCTTTGTCATGATAAGTTTCCCTGACATGTCTCTAAGTAAGAGAGGTTATGACTTTTTGAGGTGAGTAAATCTCCTACATCCCCCATACATTTTTCTACGAACTGAGGCCATTGTATACAGGTAACACTATTGAATCGACTCAATCTTCTTAGACACGTGGATTGAGCGTGATGCTGGAATACTTAAAAGGGAGCAAAGGTTATTTGTGGCTGTTATGCTTTGGCCAAGCAACCAAAGCAACCAAATGATTGTATTGAGTGATTTTGGCATACATTCCTTATGTGTTTGAAGATAATATGCCTTGGAATGTAAACCAAACGAGACAAAAACGAAAAGATCCAGTTTAATGTAATCGAGGTCACCTAAAACCCAGACAATTTAAATGCTTTGAGGCTTTCCGAACCAGTCGAAGGGACTATACCATATAGCACATGTATCCAGCAGGTAAAACATCCAGGCAGTGAAAAGGTCATTGAACCATAAGGTAAATATTTACAGGTGAACTAACAAGTTGGTTTCAGTCGCTTAAATATTGCACACGAGTACAATATTCTAAGAGATTGAAACCAACGAGTTCATTATAATGCTTTCATGAATACGAGTCATAAATTTGACTTACAGCGGTAGTCTTAGTAAAAGAAAACAGATTGGTTGCCATGACAACCCCACATATCTCACTAGTGAAGTACGCACTATGTGTTACTCACTCTTGATACATTGTTTTTAGAGCAATGCGTGCATAGTAAAATTGAATAAAACTTAATACCGTCGCCAATAAATATGCTACACAGTATTCAATGTGAGGTGTCTTCATTTGAGTTGATTCCATCCCTTCAATTATAATATTATATAAAAAATGATTATGTGTAAGAGAACCAAATATTCTAGTCTGATATATCATATGGTACTATGTACCTTTACTAACCATTTTTCTTTATGGTATTCAATAAAATAAAGACAGAATCCATAGGGTGAATAGTATTTCATAACACTTTCACAACTGTTATTATTTTTATTTTTTTTGAACAGAATTTTATTTTGGCTTGGGATTACAATTTTGACGCTTTCACCTTTATTATAATTATACTTAAATCTCTCAAAATGAGGTTATAAATCGGTGCATTTTTATGGCGTCCGATATCCATGGATTTTACTTACAAGTTACTTGAAATTCCTTAAAGGTTTTCAAAAAACACATTTAACTCTTTTTATCTCATGGACCACCAATATCATTACCGTCTGGCCAACTTCTGAACTGCAAGATTTCCGCAAAGGAATTATATGTGAACACGATATAATTGTCTCGTCCTAAGATTTAAGAAATGATTCTGATTTTGGTCGACGCTCTTGCATATGAAGGTGTCCAACTATAAGTGACTGATCACGTATAGCTTGGTTTGGTGTCAAGTACCGTATTTATTATAATGTTTGGTGAAATGATTTTGATGATATTATTATATATTAATACATGAAACCCAAGATTGCACATCCCAAATAAGGGAGAATTGTATTTGAAATGATATCAACTTCTTAAACTGGTTATATCAAATTCCTATCACAGTTAATAATTGAAACAATGGGATTATGCCCAAAACTTATTACTTTTGTATAACTTATAATTGGCCAAACTGAATCACTTAATCGGTTACTGAAATAATGAATTACTGTTTGTAATTTAGACCACCATATATTAATATTTTAAGTCCAAAGTTTAAATAAGTTATAAGGTGTTAAGGTATTGACTTATTTAATGGTGGATTGTTCCCTTACACCAATGTGTACAGTAGGGCTTGAAAACCTCCCACAATCCAGGGAGTGTAGACCCACTGACACCCAAGTGATGTTTATATGTGGTATATCTGCCATTCACATACATTTAAGAAATGAATGCACATAGTTTATTACCATTTCTTCAAGGTTTGGTGAGAGAAAATAGAACATATATATTCAGATTTGGCTCGACATGGGTACCCAACAGAAAAATATCCTCAAATGGACTCTGTGAGTATCATGCATGGTATCTCATGAACGTATTGACCGGATTGGGGTAAAATAATTTCCGCGCTGACAACGGCCCATCCATAATGAGAATCTGTTCTTGCCGGTAGATCTATTTAAGGTGATGAGGCCTGGCTGCTATTTCTTGGTCAGACCTCATCTGTGCAAGGACAACGTCCAATCATGGTGTGATAGATTGCTGGACTCATTACATCAGACAATGGTAAAGTTGGTATGCGATATTTCGGGCCATAGAATCTTTTTATTTGCGAGTAGTCTGATTCTGGATTTTCCCACACATTCAATCAAGGGAAACTTCTGGCCAAAGAACTGCATGCTTGAAGGATACCTCCAGCAGAATGTCTAGCCCCGGTCCTGAGACGTAGACAGTAGACAGTAGACAGTAATCAGACTTGGCTCCTGTACCGTGACGTATCTATAGACGACGTCGTATAGACGTGTGGACGTATAGACGTATCGGAACTTATTTGATCAACCAAAATGTGATGTTTAAGTGGCACTCTTCTCATTAAAATCAGAAGTCATGAAATCTCTTGAGACTTTTTCAGTGTAGACATGCACATAGGATATGTCTGGCAGTATCTGAAGTACCGAGCACTACCATTTACATTGTGTTTTCCTTCAATAATTATTATTGAATAAAAATGATTGCTGGACTCATTACTAAATTTTGACCTTCATTCCGAAATGAATTTGCTCACTATTGTGACCAAATATCTTTTATACTGTGGATTACATAGTTTTGGGATTGGTTAGGTAGACAAAAATGTACCGGACACTAAAAGATTGAGTAGAAATTCAAGCCCAGAACCGTGAGAAGTGTCACTTTAAATCTGTCTTTAAATTAAGTCCGGGTTTTCTTTGGCAACAGGGCTTGCTACAGGGCTTGATAAAAGTCCGCATTTATATTTTGGAGACCAGCCGAAATCCTTTTCTGCGATGGTTTCAACTTATTATCGCTCTGTAGCGACCGTTTTCTCTCGACCGTTACGGCATTCGAATTCTTGTATTTACATAACAGAAGCAGAATATTGATAAATTCAGTCCTATAAGTCATAATATGAGTAAACTCGGTAAAGCTGCTTTTTCTATATAATTTCTATTGGATCATGTGAGCTTTTACGTAATGTTACGTAATGCTTCGGCACCCTGGCGTAGGCGTTACGGACCTTTATATCAAACGGAAAACTTGGGTCCTCCTCTAATTACCTCATTAAATTAACTAATATCCTTTTGTGTCACCTTTTGCGCATTTTATCATTCATGAAAATGTAATTCTTAATGTGCCTTTAGCTAATAAACACGTTCCATTCATGCGACTAAAATAATCCATTCAAATAAATTAATAAGGATATTTAAGGTAAAAAAATTGAGTAGGTGTTTTCCGCTTTAAACCAGGTGAAAACAAGGTCAGGGAGGATTTTCATTCAAAAGATTTCATTTGATTTGTATTTCATTTGAAGTGGGAACACACACATTTGTTTTTGTTTTACATTTTATGACGAATCGGTCTGGTGTCCAGCTGAGACGTTGATCTCAACGGATGACAGTCGGAGGACCGATATTAAAACACGAACCATTAATTACATGAACCACATTACTTAAGATGAAATTCGAGTCATATGCTTTGATGTTCGGCCATTGATTTATCCTTTAAGGCATCTGACATTCATTTAAGATATTCATGAGCTTTAATCAACCTCATTTAAATGGAAAGAGTTCCGATGATGATTTGATTACTTCCTTTTCATTTTCCCATTAATTCTTCCATTTGATTAGGAAACTTTTTAGGGTTATTACCACAGCTGCTGATTGGACTTTTTCACACTATTTTTCATTCTCCTTCCGTGAGGTTAATGGAATAATCAAAGGATAATTCAGATATTATGGTACGGCAATATCCTAACACAAGTCAGAGCGGCTCCAGGACTTTATTTTAGCACGCTTTTTGCTGATTAAATGTCACCAGGGAAAGGGATAATACTCTAATGAATCGGGGGATGGGGGACTCCTTTAAGATCCCTTACCTCCACAGTCAGAGACTTATATAGGAAGATGACGAGTAGTTGCATCTTCCTTGCTGAACTGTTTCTGGGACCACGGCTACAAGGTTGCCAGTGTCTTATTATTTTGAGGGAATTTCTATCCAAGGAAACTGCCTCTCAGTCCTTCAATTAAAAAAGGATAAGGTACCGTACTTGAGCCTCGCAGATTTAAGCATTTTTAAAGGTAGTAAAGGGGTGTTGTCACTTATGATTATTTTGTCCTCGCTACTCATAACTTTCATGAAGTGTCTTATGCACCACATCACACAGTGAGGAAGCTTGAGTAGCCTTTAGTTCGTGCTGTAGACGTGGGAGGAGCAAAGTGGTGGCTACAATTATGTATTTACTGCGGTTTCTTTATACAGTCACTCTCAGAAACGTTCAAATAAATCATATAATAGCGAAATTATTTTGAAGAAGTTTCATTCCGATTTTAGCTTTCTTTCTAGGGAAGGTAGAACCTGATATATACGAATTAGGTGTGTACACTTTTCCATAATATAAATAAGCTGCTTATAATTTATGATCACGAAATTTTATATTTTACCATTAACGCATTATATATTATTAACTGTATCAAGAAAACATCCCTACTATGTATTTCGTAATTATAGCCACTGACTTGTAATTAGTTCGAAGCTTCAGGTCGGGAATGATTGCATGTGTCTAGGAAATATTATCTTGCTGGTAAAGGCCAGGGTCGTCACTTGTTTATTTTGTCCTTACACATCATAACCACCCAGTGCCTTATATATGCATCACACTGACGAGTTTACTCTCGTTGATCACACTAAGAACTTTTAGTATTTTTTAGTCTAGCTTTTAGTCTAGCTGTGGAGGTGGGAGGAGGCAAGAATTTGATGGACCTTGACCTTTACTCTCCCTATCACTATGCCATTCCCATTTTGAAGAAGGTACACATTCAGTGACTAATAAGCAAGGTCATCTGAAGAGGCAGGAAAGCCTGAACGGAAAATGGAGAGCTTAATTAAGTAACTTGTAGATGCCATAATGTACTGTTTCATGACAGTGGGTGGGTACCATATTATAAATATGTACATGCATATAATACGTTTCTCTTTGGAGCCTGAGTAAAACATGTTTTCACTTTGGTAAACATGAAATACAAATATTTGGGAACTATGATATGAGGGAAGAGGGTTTCATTTAGTTAAAACTATTAGTCTTTCCCTTAGCGAAGAACGAGAAAGAATAAATTTATGATCAAGAGATAGTAACACACATATTGACATTATGTTTCAAAAAGGAGGGAAATCTTTCCGATATTTATAATAAATGTTGGAAAAGTATTAATCAATAAGTCATCAAATGAACATATTCCGATGAATCAAAGATTTAATCGTAAAAACATATTGTTTAACTAAGAAAATATCCAACATTGTGTGTAGATGACGTGCTAATGATCATACCGCCAATCTGCAGAAATCTACTTCGTGTCTCAATAAAGATATAATTGAATTCACAAATGCGGTGATAAGATACTATTGCACAAATCTACCTGTATTCCATTGCATACCTTATAATAGTATAAACGAGCCGCCCAAGGTAGATGGAGCCACCGTGCTACCCTAGAAATTCCATCGGAGGACTCTGGCAATTAAAGTTTAACCCATTTACGTTTGGCCCTAAGCTGTTAGTTATCAACAGATAAACCTTAATATTCCAGGATATTCGATATTGGATTGCACCATTCAGTAGAGTGAGAAAGTTCTAGCCGTAGAATTGATGTAGATTCCCAAGAGAATAATTAAATTCAAAGCCATATCATCATGGAATAATGAAGTGCACCAAAAAGGAATTAAAGTTGGAGGTTGGGTGAGTAAACATTTAAAATCATGTATTATACCCTATTAGCGGATGCAATCAGGTTAAATGTGATTATGGAAAGTCAAATGATGTATTTAAATGGCCCATTTTCCTTCCTTACTCGCCAGGGGGTAGGATGGAGGTAGTTTGAAATTACTTTGCACAAGTCGCCAGCGAGCGTGGTGTCCGTAATTAAGTTACGAAATAAGTTAATCACCACAGTTTGCGGAAATTGATTTCGACATAGCATTTGCAATATTGCCTCTGCATGATTTTGGTTTTGCCTTTGCCAGTTTGACTAAAAAAACGGGAAGGAACATTACTATCTAATGATACGTATGCATCTACATCAGCACATACAGCTACACCTGGGAAGTTTGTAATTTAACAAAATAGGCTTTTTCTATTTGAAGGCTGAGGAAGCTTGTCTTCCCTAAAATGGATTAATTGTAATACTTGTATATTTTATATATTGTAACTTGTCTATTGATAACTATTTTTGTATAGTCAGGACTTATACTAAACATATTACTTTCGTCAAATGTCTATATAAGCTTGAATAAACACTTTAAGCAACAGCAACCCGTTGTAGCGTGTCCTCTCTCCCAGTACAGTGCGATAGTACTGTAGTAACTCGGTAATGAACGATGTACTATGATGGCGAAGATGGACTCTTTCCTATAAAGGACATAGATCTATGTAACATTAGCTTCCCTGAAAACTATTTGGACAATTCCTCGAATGGTAAGAAGGAATAATGTTATCATTTAAAACTCGATTAATATTACATTACCCTAAGTGAAGATGTTAACACTATTCTTACATAGTTGGTGTATCGCCAAATTTGAAACTACATGGATACAAGGAGCTAAAACTAGCGCCATTAGCAAAGAGGCGAGAAGTACATATCTTAGATCTAGCTTACCCATATAGTAGGGTTGAGATTAATATTGAACAGAAAGCAAGGACCCTAAGAGGGACCTGTAATAAAAAGCTCCTTAAAACTATTACCCCCGGACCGAGAAGGTAAAGAAATCCCTTTTATATTTGATCCCTTTTTACTGGAACAATATGGAAAAGAGGGGTTTTGAATGTAAGAGTAGAAAAGATTTTAGGGTGTTTCTTAGAACTGTTGCAAGGGACCTGGGATGGGGAGGAGGCAACAAATTAACATACAAAATAGGTGTTTGACCGGAGCTGTGATGATTATATTGGGGTTGTTGTTGAATAACTGTATTGCTGTCGATTATACACAGGTGTTATGCCTAGTGCGACATAATGTAACTGCCAATTTATACACAGGTATTATACCTAGTGTGACATAATGTAACCTTCAGTGGTTTTCTGATCTCACCGCATATAAAGCGGATATCCATTAACTATATTATCAATCGATACCCCAGTGACATGGAATAGCTGGGAAGAGTTGGATTTTTCCACTAATATGAATCTGTATAGTGCGTTCTTGTTATATATTCCTCACAAATCACAATGCATTGTAAAAGTCCAGTAGGAAAACCTGCAGGTTGCAGAGGCTGTAGAAACTTTGTTTTCAATGTACTTGTACAAAAGGAAATAAAATCTATTTATATATATATATACATAAACTAGTTATCCATTGGTGCCAAAGTAGCCCATTTAAGACATCTGCGTGACACGCCGTTGTATCTCAAAAGAGTACAAACCAGAACCCCAAGGCCAATTAAGTTGGTTAAACAATAGTCGGTATATAGCCGGAGCCACATCTTGGTATTATATCATTATCTAAAGACAGTGGTTGCTTCCCTCAATCGTGGCAGAGGGCCATCTGTTGTACTCGATACTTTTAAAGAATAAGCCAATCAATTTCAACCTATTTGGCCTACAACTGTAGCTCCAGAGATCGCCGCCCGGTGAAAGCAATGCCTTTCTCAAAGCTGCATTTTCAGCTATTACAACATAACAAATCTTGCCAAATTTGGTCATATTATTATGACTTATGTGATAGGATTTATCAATATTCTGCTGGTCTACTATGTATGTATACACGAATTTGAAGTCGAATCGGCTGAACCATAGTAGCCGCTGGTGAGCGATAATAAGTGAAGTCATCGCAGGAAAAGAGCTATATAAATATAAATGTGGACTGTTATGAAGCCCTGTAGCAAAAACAACTGGACAAAATGCTCCAAAACCTTTGTTAAATGACTTGAACGACTCATTGCTCATTGGTCTTGAGTCATTAATTACTTTCATCATTGTTAAAATATGTATGAACTAGACCCTGATGACTACTGTAAGATTAGATTACATCTACTCCAATACTCCCGATGGAAATTCTAATGACACAAATAAGCTTAGTCCATGTAACTAGTTTTCATTAGGGTTCATCAAGGGTTGCAGCAGAATCCCCTGAAGGAAATAGTATGTCACTGATGGGAAAGGATAACCTTTCGAGTAATAGCTACATTGCACAGGACACTGAACCTATTTCCACAGGACGGAGATCTTAATTCCAGAGAGCTTGACAACAGGAAATTTACAAATTACGTCGTAATATAATTTGCCCCCAGGTGTCTGCGGTCAGTCGTACCAATGTCTAACAGTCCGGAGATTTATGTGCTTGATGATATATCATGGTGAGCTGCCAGGAAGTGTGTCAACATTTAATTTATTTGTTATTGTCAGCACAAACATGAACATTCACAAGTTGCCATAATAGACAGGTCAAACAATCTTATTTTTAGATTCTTCCTAGGTTTCGCATGTGTTTTTATTGTTTCAAAAAATCCCATCCCCACTTCCAATTACAAGACTATGTAATGAATGAATTGTCTTTTTTTGACACTACTCTTCAGATCCCCCAGGAATTCAAAGAGACAAGGCCTGCAATTATTTATACTACTACTCAAAATTAATAACTTAAGGGATTATATTGGAAACGAGGGACACGTTTAATTTATATTTGAATTGTGAAAACAATTATGTATTGTTGTTATTATACTGATTTCAGAGATAGTATTTCAATAAGGGGTTAATATTCGTCTATGGAATCACAACTTACAGATGTGTTCAGCTGAATGATTATGACCATGACAATTAAAATTAGATTCATGGCACGTCAGGTGGAAGTTAAGGTTTTGGGAATGCAGGGAATATAAGGCCTATGTATTGAACCTTAGTGATGCACTGTTATGACGGGTTTTAGTTATGAAATCAAAGACAAGTATTTCTGTAATGACCAACAAAAGATTAAAAAGGACATTGTGTATCAGAGAACATTTAAGATAAGATAAGATACTACTTTATTTATCGTATAGAACAGTACATGTGACAAACAGGTATACAGACTTCTTGATTTTACATCCAGTTCTCCCTGCCGTTACCTTGGCCGAAAGTGTGATATATACAAGTTAAAAATGAGAAAAATAAAATAAATTTAAAGATAAAATAACAAGTGGAATAGTGATAACTACGAATTAAGCCCTTTTTGGCTATCTTTGCATAAGACCTTGCATATGAAGAGGAATAAACAGGTGTACTCCTGAGTGAGAAAATTCTCCTTATAAGATAACATAATTCAGGACCGCGCGTAAAGAGAAATGAACAGGTGTACTCCTTAGTGGGAAAATTCTCCTTGTTAGGCAATATTAATCAATACAGTTAAATAGAGAGTTATGAAATGTTAGAACAAGGGAATCAGGTGTACTCCTGAGTGTTAGATGCTATTTTTAAAGAGAGAGTCACGTATACTCCTGAGTCTTAGTTTTCCCTTTTATGTAATAATATATTTAATACCGATGGGAAGAGAGTTGTAACACAGTTAGACTCAAGGTATCAGCACATAACAGAGTAGCACCTTGAATGTTGTCTATATTCATACAAACAATATAATAATAGCTCTGATTTTCTCATAGATTCAAAAAGTTATACATCGTTAAATAATCTAGGTTATATCTTTTCAAGATATTTTCTGACCTCTTGTCTTCTATCAAGCTCATGTACTATTGTGAGAAGTGCATTCCACTTAGTCTTAGCCTTATAGATAAACTATTTTTGTACACTGCTGATTTAGGGATATTAATTTTCAGATTTTTCCTATTTTAGCATGGCTTCTGGTTGCCAAAATTCTTTTGTCACGGTTGCTTTCTTTTTGGGAGAGATGGTAAGCACTTTCCACAATATGAACCTCTGCTCTTTTTTTCATTTTTCATAATATTCAGTTCTTCATATTGCTCAACATTTGATCTCTTGTTAACCCCTATAATATAACGTATACAGGAATTTAATAAAGTATGACTTCTCTTTATAAGTTTCTTTGAGGCTGACATGTAGAATATGTATCCAAAGTCAATGACAGGCAAGATTAACATTTTTACAATAGTTGTTTTTACTTTTTTGTTTATAACATGTTTTGATTTTCTAAGGAGAGTCACTTTCCAACTTACCTTATTAATAACATCTTGAAGGTGGTTGTTAAACAACTGCAGGCAGGCAGATGCAGTTCGAAGCAAGATTAGTATCGTCGATCGTTAAACCTAAGTTCTAAGTTAAACCTACCCTTCTGAACATTGGCGTTTGCATTCATGCAAAACATGACTTGGCTATGGACTTCGAAGCAAGATTAGTAGGGCCAAGTGTAGTAGCTCTGTCCAATGAATATCTTCTCTGATTGTTGTTGCCAGATGCATGGTATATATATTAACTTTGCATGAACAGAGCAATTCTGGATTCTAAAGCTATTCGCCAACATACATATATCTTTCATTGGTTCTTGCCAACGCATATTTATATGAACTTTTCTCGTTTATCATGAGAACAAGATCCTGGGTTGTTACAGTCGACCATATATGTATGTAGAGCATGTAGGTGTAGTGATGGAACCCAGATGATCCAATTGATATGATTAAGCAAATATATTGAAACATAATTAGACAATATAATGGAATGAGACATGAACAGGTTCGATTGTATTTTTGGTGAAATCCATAAAATCTGTTCACCATCACATATTATCATTGAGTTATTATATATTGTCATTAAAGTGGCTGGCAACAGAGCTGTACACATCTGCCTGCCTGCAGTTGTCAGGTCTTCCAGTGTGTGCCCAAACAATTGAATAAAGTGGAATTTAAAAACATCGTAGACATGCTTAAGATAATTGGAAGCATGTACATGTAAACAATTCCTAGAGGACATAAGAGGTTGAATATGCCAGAACACCTTGGTGATCTTCCAGAACGTCTGAGAATGCAGCTCGCTATTGGTTAACCAGTGATCACGTGATGACGAATGAGCATTCTAATTGGACAGTGTTTGTTAACAAATATGCCACACCGCCTTCGTCTGTTATAGATGTTTATATTATACGATGATGCTGTTAGATCCATTCCTTAAAAATATACTTTAGGTGTTTTCCTGATCGCCATGAATTACCTACCTTTATATCATTAGTCCCATTGCATGGAGTTTAACTCCCTTTATATTACCTTTCCCGTTGGTTTCTGACAGGAGACCAAAGGATTAGACGGGAATCGTTAAGTGGAAAACGCCCATGAGACGAAAGCATGGAAATGAATGCTCTTTCTAGGCATAGTATCAGACAGCAGTCTCTTTCTCTCTATCACCCGTGGAATACCACTCTGTGTCCTGATAGTAAATCAGAAGTATTGCTTATCTCTTATTAATCCATGTTCCTCCCCTGGCATGTGATAGAGCCACCAGGATCGTATAAGATATGTATCAATATGAGCTACTATAGAATTGCGGCCCTCTCCTGTTCGGTACAGAGAATTGCAGATTAGGCTAAAGTGACAGATGACCCTTAGGGGAGAAACAAAACATCTTAATGAAAACAAATGACTCATGAAATGGACACCATTTCTGTCGTAAGTACTTGAATGGTTGGCCTGATTTATTATATTAGGGTATGAAAGATACATGACATTATACCAAGTGGAGTATCATGCCTTCCGTATGTAATTATTGTCTCTCAAGGATAACTTTCATTGGATTATTTTCTGAGTTGAGAAGATAATTCCGTTTATTAAGACAGATAGATAAAAGGTCCATACGTTATGGCCCCATAGATACACGTGAAATACAACCCACTCGATCATTGCTTCGATATATATATATATATAAGCTTTTACTTTAATTTAAGGGAATATATTAGTTTCGGAAGTGACTATGTGATATCAAGCCTGGACAAAATTAAGTGGTAAAACACTGTATTTGTGTAATAATTTTACCACGAACTACTTAAAAGGAAGTCTTTTAAGAGTCGATAGATACCAGCCGGGAAATTGGTCCTCGAATCAGGCTCTCGTTCCCACGTCTTCCCTTGTGGGAGTGGAACAGATAATCAATGAAAGAATATATAGATTCAAGCAATAGGCCACACATAGCCCCTGAAGGAAAACCAGTCATGGTCTTAAAGAAAGGTACTGCTACAACCTAGTCCATTAAACACTATATATCCACCCACTTGCACCATCGCCTTCACATGGAGCGAAGTCAAAGTCAAGAATGTGCCGAAATCGATTATGCCCCAAACTGCAGGGGGCATGGACGAAATGCGAAGTTGGGAAATATTTTAGCTCCTCTAAGAATATAAAATTGTATTGCACATTCTCTGTATCCAGCTTATCCTTTGTGAGAAGGCAATTACACAATGTATTATCCCCATAAAACCACATTCGTCATTCTTTGAGATAATTGAATATTTGGTAATATGAAATACTTAAGAAGTAATGTCACAGAAATGAAAAGTTGCGGATGGAAGAAGTGGGGGAGGTGGTGGTGAGCCAATTACAACTTTAACAGCCACTCTGAAATTTTCTGCCGCACTCCAGGGGTCAAGTATTGTACCAAATTGGGAAGTTTGATCAACTTTCCATTCAAACGGTTAGTTTCATGCAATGCCCCAAACGTTCAATCATTAGTCAGACTGGGGAAAACCGGGGCGAAAACAAATGATTAATCAAATAAACAAAGCCAATCTGTGTCAACATGTTTATATCTGATAAAGCGTGGTAGGCTCTGATCGCCGACCTCACACTAGAGAAAGGAAGAATGATGGCCTTGAACTGGAAGTCGATGATGCACCCTTTGCGCTTTAACCATGAAATAGCGAAAGGTGAAAACGGACTTGTTATGCTCTTATTTTAGTTAATCTCAGTCTTCTATCCTGCATGACGCAATTGTATAAAACTGGAATTATGAAACTCAAATATTAACAATTTAAAAGCCACATCAGGATGCATAAGGATGTATGATGGAGGGAACACGGAAACACGTTTGTTCTTAAAGAGAACCGTAAACCAACTGATTTTATGATCGATTCAATGTACAGATGTCCACTAGAATGTGTAAGGGAATAAGGGGGCATTGCCCTGTTATGTCATATCTCGAACATAGCCTGACTAAAATTTAATAGACTTGCAGAGCACTGGGTAGTTAAGCATAATTAGTGATTTTAGTAATATGATAGTATAATAAATGGGTTATAATTAATAATTAATATATACAGTTTTTTTTTGGTTTAAAGCATGGGAATAAATTGGAATTTGTATCACCTATTGACCGCGTGACGCTGACCCCCTCTATATAGGACCCTTTGCTACACTCATTGTGTCTATAGACCACGTGGATCTATAGACTCGACAATTGAGCATTGTGCATAGCCATGATAATCCACTGAGTTGGTTTCGACATACCATAATATATTATGCAGCTCACACTAGGCAAATGACTGGGCCACAGCCCATACAGTGGCTTAAATACACCTTTGCCTTTACAGGCATTATAAATAGTAAATGTATATTTATCATAACATTTTTCTGTTACTGTTGTCTAGAAATATATTCCTGTATTATCCCTAATCTGGCTGATGAGCCCATCAAAGGGGCGAAACCATGTTGTGCCAAACGCCATCAGTGATGGTAGAAGGGGCCCTCCCACCACTCAACCTATAGTAATGGTTGCTAGGTAGATGACTAAAATAATAAACAACAACGTTTTTATTTTTGTACCATCAATTAATATATATTTTGGGAAATTAGGCCCTACATCCATTATTATATCATTTTTTAATGATGGGTGTAATTTCCAGGTGTTTGTTTGACATCACACCTGGATACCTGTGCACCTGTCTATGACGTCCATCTATCAGCGGAGGGTGCATAGCTACGTTCACATAAATTAATATATACAGGTTAACTAACAAGTTGGTTGAAGGAGCATGGATATTGCACGAGTTGCATAGCAATGAGTGCAATATTATTCTAAGCCACTGAAACCATCGTGGTAGATGGTCCTTGGTAAGACTTTAAAGTGCCCTTCTGTCTCTTTTTCTCTGTCTCCCTCTCCCTTCTTCTCTATCTCTATTTCCTGGGTATGATAAAAAAACTGCCTCCCTCTCAGCTCTCCTGCCCTTGATATAACGTTCTTAAATGTGTTGATAAGGGCGTAAAACAACCGATCTCACTCACTCACTCACCAACGTGTTAGTTAACAGATTTATTATACATGCTTTCAATCATGAAAATAGAAACAAAGCGATTCATAAATTTGAATTTTACCTGTAATCTTAGTAAAAAAAACCTCAACCTGGGTGTTGTTTCATAATGAAGGAGACATGGACAGATTTATTTGGAAAATTTGTGAATGGTGTTCAAATGTTCCAAAGAATGTCCCTGCCTGGCATTTCATAATGTGAGACATTCGCACATTCACACATGCTTGATAACATGCTTGATAACATCCTCGATGCGACGCTTGTCAATGTGAGCGATAATAGGGTATTATTTTTCATTCAGGAGGCTGCACTTTGCAGCACTTTGCAACACTTTGCAGCACTTTGCAGCACTTACTTAGGCCATATGCCTGTTTGTCTTACTACGTAATAGCTATAATAGCAGACAGGGAGGCAACATGGGCTGCAAATCTTTGAGAAGTCCCTGCGAATCTTTGAGAAGTTCTCAACTTTGATTATGAAACGGAATTTGTCCTAAATGGGATGTTTTTCTACTTAATTCCTATGGCCCTGATTACACACATGAGAATACATGAAATGATTATATTACGATTTGCGAAGTATGTACGCCCAACAGGGCAGTTGAAACACCTGACCCGCGGTAAAGAACAAAACAAAATACAGCTTGTTTACTCGGTGACTATATGTATATCACAAGACATTTCGTAATGTTCAGTTCCATACTGCTGATGTTTATATGCAACGCCTTGGATCCCACTCATTTACCTTCCTCCAATGTGAGAGGTCTAAGCTTCCCAAAGCCATCCTTCAAGTTATGAATGCTTGATAACATCCTGAATGCGACGCGTGTTGATGTGAGCGATAATAGGGTATTTACATTCAGGAGGCTGTTAACTGTTCCATATGTTATACTTCTGAATTTTAATGGATGCCATGTTCAAAATTGTCAGGTCTGATAGGAAAATCTTGCAAAGAATAACAAAAGCTTCCAATGACTTAATTGAAACTGGAATGTTAAACCCCTCAAAGAAAAACGTTGGGAAGTAGCCAGTCAAAAATGCTTTTTGATGACCGGACAAAAGAGATATTTTATTGCACCTCCTTGTTTTATAATAAGTACATGATGCTTGTAATTCATTTTGTTCGTTTAAATTTTCGGGGTTGAATAGCTGGCCTGATGGTATCAGCAATTCTTTGTAAAAGATAGGATATACAAAACTTCATGAACATCTTTGAAAAACTGAACTCTGGCAATTATGCTATAATTCTTTACCTTTAATCTCTGTCTTGAACCACCCTGGGGCTATTTACCTCCTTAGGCAGAGACTAAAATAACTAACAATTTCGGGCATGCTGGATCATGCACCAAACAGTGCCCTTCAATGTCGGTCATTAATCATTTAATATTGTCATATATTCCTTTGTTTATTGAATATTGCTTGTATTTGTCATATAGGTACGTACGTACCGTGTCAATTCATCATTCTTATCCCTGGGCAAGTTGGGATGAGACGGCTCATCTGGCTAGCAATGCTGGTTATAGAGTGTCAGTTGCTACCAACAGTAAAATGATGACATTGCTGTCCGTGGCCTACTAAAGGGAAGTCCAGATTGCTGTGCATTTAGCTCTCTATAACTATATGTCAGTGTTTTTGTGTCATGTTCCTTGGAAATAGCAATCATTATCTAAAGCTTCTAGTTATACTTTCAGTCCTTCCATGAGTGGAAGGGAATTCAGTTAACGATTTATGGGGCAGAGGAATTTCCTTTCATAGAGCACATGGTTCTACGGAATAGTGCTATGCCCGGCGGGGATTCGCCCCCTGGAAGTAGAGTGATCTACATAGGCAAGCCATACTAATATCCAGAATAGGCGCTGTGTTTCCTAGAAGATCCTCTCTAATTCCGAAGATGAACGTTCCAACATGACTCTCGAATTTAACATAATAAATTGTACGAATTTTGAAAAGCAACGTTGGGTGCGGTGTATGTTATCAAATTGCCTACATACTTGTCCCTTAAGACATACTTGTCCCTTTATGAGAGACAATATCTGAGGATAAAGTCACGTTATCCACATTAATTATTTGCCGTGTACAACATTCAAGTCTGCACACATACTTTTTAAAAGATATTGACTGACTGCATGTACAGGGCTATAACTTTCAACATGGTTTAATTTTGTCTTGAGTGAGGTTACCTGGGTATGGGCTTTTAAAACTATACCGTCATCGACGTGAGACTTTCACGTTCACACGGACGTTCTGTCTTCCCTACCAGATTTCCATTGACATCGGGAAAATTTTGCTTATACAGAACTGTGACTCTCTACCGATATGACATAAAATCGTTTGAAATCAAATAATTATCCCCACTACGAAATAAAACATATCAATAAAATACGTCTTCCGTATTATAATTATTTTATTTACGAGATACACAAAAAACTGTCTAGAACATCCAGCTCGCGGAGTCGCCAATTCAGACTTTTTCATTGTATTGTATTTAAACAGGGTTGCTGCTTTGGCATTAGCCTTGAGTAAAGGGATCGGAATTGGAATACCTCCCAACCCTGTATTTATCATAAAATCAATGTAATACAGAGTTTCAATTAGCGGCAAGAAGAAGACATTAACAATTTAATTGATCAATGAGATGTGATGGAAAGGTGAAAGGTGATAATGATATTGGAAAATGATGAGTACATTTTAAAAATTACAATCGTAGTTTCACTCCATGAGAGTGGGAATGATATAAACATACTTTACAGTTTGTTTAAGTTTTAATTTACCTTGGTGGGGTGGATAGTTACTGTTTGAAAGATATAATGTTTCCCCCATAAAGCAATTTTGTTCTTACCCATGATGCAATTCCTGATGTTTGTTATCACACTCACCAGGGGGAGATTTGTAGTGAACTTCGACCTACTATGGGGATTCTACAGTCAGTTGTGACTCTTGCTATTCATTGTGGACGAGATAACAAGTTTTTACTAAATGAATATGAATAAGGACCGAAAACACCGCGAGAACTCCCCACGAGAAAATGAACAAGCAAGGAATGTAGTATCCATGGAGATTCGATTTCAACTTCCGTTATTACACATTAATCGATTGATATAACCTCACTGCATAACGAATACTCTGCACTTTTCCCTGATGAAGGGCTACTAAAGCCACGAAACGTTGGAAATAAAAGTCACCACTCAAGAATATACTTTCGTCAATGTTGCCTCTCAGAACTTATAGTGATTAGTTCTCCCACCTTATAAAAGTTATTACTAACCTAGGTTCGGTCACGGCTTCTCAACAAAGGGGAACTAAAACCAGACTAAGAGATTCTGTTTCCGTAGCTTTATTTCGCACTCAGCACTTCTGACTCTGGGGTTCCAATGTCAGACCCGGAAGGACCTATGCTTGGGCATAGTCACAAATGTCCTCCACAATACAACAGGATGTAGTACATGCTACATAAAGTAACAAGTAAAGATGTAATACACATTCTGGTGTAGAATAATAGTTATGTAAACACCTGTAAATAGGGTAAAGCTTTAATATTGAATGACCATAAAAATAGAACATATCCGAAAGACGAGCGTTGCTCTAGCCTTGACCTTGAAGTCTGACCAGCGAGTCTTGCGTTAAAACTCATATCCACCGCCATAATATATACATGGGATATTTTCCAATCATATCAACACGTTTGATATACATGTAAAGAACATTAAAATTGTCCACTACAAAAATACAAAACGTAAACTCGAAGTTGACACACTCAAGCTTGCTTTTGATGCACTTGGTGGCTCACAGCGATTTTCACTCTTGGCTTATGACCGGTTGTGAAACTAGCTGCGTGCATCAACTAGCTTCGTGCATCAAGAAAGCTCTGGCATATGAACTACTCATTATGTTTTGTCTAATTATAAATGTTTACAATTGCTTCTATGATGTGAGCCACTTAGATGATGGAATCATTTTTTGAGAGTATAGTGAAACAATAGTTGTAGAAATTTCTCACAATAGTTCCTCCAAAGTGTCAGGAAAGTGTACGAACAACAGATTCTATAGCACCCACAATCACTCAATCCTTAACATTACCTATATTGCCTTCATTTATTTAGCTCTGCTTTCTCTATGCAGAACCTATAGGCCAAAGCTTTTTCAATAGAGAAAACATTGCGCAAGACATGTTTCTATTCAAATATTTTACAAATGCATGATCATACATTGACGGCGGCATTGTCATTCACAAAAGCAGTGCTATACACAGTTGTATGGCCGTGAAATGTGTTGCATATTAGAATTTCCATCTCTGAACACCGATATTTGAACCCTTTTATGAAACCACCCGCATTCCATAATTTGAGTATTCTTACAATGTTGTAAACAGCTGCGTTTGACTACAATAATGCCACATGAAACATGTAGGTGCAATACAATAACAATCTGTACATATTACAACTCCATTATTTGATAAAAAGGTTCTATGTAAGCAAAGATGTTGTAATCGCCAAGGGATGCAAAGTATTCTCTAAGACAGTCTGCTTTCCTCGGATTCCCCATGGATGAGGAGTTTCTTGTGTATGATCAATAAAGAATGGGAATGGTAATGAAGGGGATAGATAGGGATTGGTGTAGTCACATTGTCACCGCCTGATTTCTACCTCATATCAGATCCTGCAGTCATTTGCCATTGCATCAAAACCATCACACCACATTCCCTTTCGTTAAAGCTGCATTCTCAGCTAGTAAAACAAAGACAATCCTGCCGAATTTACTCCTATTATGATTGATAGGACTGCGTTTATCAATATTGTGCTGCTGTTATAATTATGTTAATAATATACATGAATTTGAAGTCGAATCGGCTGAGAGAACGGAATCGCAGGAATGGATTCCGGCGGGTCCTCCAAATACAAATGAGGACGTTTTAGAAGCCCTGTAGTAAAAACTGGACCGAATTCTCCAAGATATTGGTCAAATGATTGTTAGAAGTGTTGGAAAAGAATGGCACAAAAAGAAGAACATCTTAAGTTTTTGACGTTAACTGAGAGTGCAATTTTAAAGTGTATTCTCTGACTACATTCAGTAGTCCTAGTCATGGAATCCTTTCAGTTTCTATACATCGTATAGGGCAATATCAGATGTATGGGGCATCAACATAGTGGTTTCCTTGATATTTCTTTAATAGGCTAATTATATGTTTCTTGAATAGGCTAATGCATGAATGTGACACAAGTCTACAGCACCACCAACCATTTAAAATTTAGAGAAAGGGATTGTGTCACGATTGGTTGCTGCCCCCATATTTAAGTACACACAAACGTAAAGTTCTGATTTTAATCTTGAGTGACCAATCACAACCCTGTATCTTACATTCAGTGATTACATTCCGAAAAATTAAGTGTCGTGTGGTTACATGGTCAAGACAATAGAAATTGGCGCAAATATTTTATCAAACAAAAGTCTCTACTCCGGAGAAGCAAGTCCAACAAGTACACAATGACCGTCATGCAAGTCCCATCTGCTATATTATATGCTTTGAAAACAAGATTATAAAAAACTTTGCTTTTTATCCTAATCTACCCACCCACCCATAAAGTATCTAAAAGTTAAAACAAAAGCAAACCACCGCCTGTCGCGCGTGGGCGATAATGGAAAAGGAACGCACAAGACAATCTAAATAGAAATCCCCCTAATAGTACACTTGAAATGGCATATAATAATGTAAGAGTTCTACTGGCTTCAAATCGCAACCATACTTGACACGCATTTCCTGCCTTCGAACCATCAATCAAGATCCTCTCCGGTGAATCGTGATGATTATGGTGTTTCATGAGGCGTTTTCTCTTTTCAGGTCCCCCAAATAGAATATTACTGAATATTATGTATCGTCTCCCATTCAATATATATTTGCTAAACTAGTTTGACTATTCATCGGTGCATAATTTTCTAATTTGTTTGAAAGTCACACCCATGCATACCCTGGCCATGCGAACACCACTTGAACCCAATTAGGAAGGTTTTCTATGCAAGTATTCCATAATATTCGACGTTATAAGTTCTCATTATTCTTGTTTGAGACATTAAAATTGGAATTCTAATGGCTATTCCCATCATCTTGTTTAATGAATCTAAGGACTAATGACACACCAATACCCTCCATTAAGGGCTTATCACTCTAGTTACATCAGTGAGAATTGATTCGAGCAATCTATAATGGGCGAGGATGCTTTCATTAATATTTCCTGCCAGTGAAAACACTTTTATTTGGAATCCAAAGAGGCTACCAGATATACTAGATTATTATGACTAACCTATAAACTTTAATAAATTATATAAGTTGCTTAAGTTGTAGTTATGCCCTTTTTGGACATTATTTTAGACATGATTATACAACTGGGAAGACAATTGTTTTTCTATTAGTTTTAAATGGGTTTAAAGTGCAGAAGTTTAACTACCTCTCTATAATTCCAGGGACATCTTTCTTCAATTGAATTAGGAACGAATGACATGAGACAATTTGTCATTCAGTCAGATCCCCGCCGAATAAAGATTGGGAATGCTGTTCCTTTTCAAAACTTTAAGGGTTTCTTGAAAACAATACAAAACCCCTGGGATTGGAGGATTGATAATAACGGGCGGTTGATCGTCAGGCTTAGTTAACTCTCCGACCACATGGGCGCTCCCTTGAGATTCCAAGTCACGTGATTTCCCTACACGATGGATTTCCGGCGATGGTATTTGGTTGTCGGCTGTCAGCCACCTCCTGCCTTCTGCTGTGCTTTCCCCCTTCTTTGGCGAGTGTGTCAGCAAAGCGGGTGGTTTGTTTATTGGAAACGAATGATCCCAAGTGTGAACATTCTGTATTAACATTAGTGATCAGCTGGGGCATGTGGAACCGGGGTGAATAGTAGGATCTCATTCAAATTTCATTGGTTCGAATCTTTGCATTTGTTCAACATAAATCAATTGTCCTAATCGTCTCTAGTAGTCCTCATGCTAAACTACTAACTACAATATTCACCTATCGTTGTGTTTTACTACCCTTGAAATTCAATCTTTTATCTCCTAATCATCTTATCTCATCATATAGGACTTTATTATCAATTGATTTACTTTCTTTTATGATAGCAAATTACCTTAATTCATACGGTGATACATTTTAATCTAAGGTTTCAATGAAGGTGGTGATTTCATATGGTATTCATATTTGAGGTGGATTGAATATTGGAACATAAATACACAGTATAAGTGTGCTTGTAAAATACTAGTATCCTAACACTGATCAGAACCGTCAAGTGAGATCCTGTAAATAAATTAACCAAATACAGATTCATCCTGTTTAAATGTGAAGTTATATTTGGAGGCAGAAGAACTATATTTATTGGTACAAGCAGAATAAATATGTGTTTGTTCAGACAGAAGATTGATTTATTTGGTGTGGATTGGATCCATGTAAAAGGAGTGTGTACATTATGAATAGTTATGTTGAAATAGTCGTTGCATTCTCACATAAAAGAGTCAATAAAGAGGATTTGTTGGACCTACACTGAAACTAAATATTACATCAAATACATAAATGAAAATGGCTACCATAATTATAGCGAGCCTGTTGAATATTTCTGGAATAAACAAAATAAGATTATATGTATATGAAGTAGTAATAACATTACCATGAAAATACTGTCGACCTCTGCATCTGGATTTCATAAATTTGCGAGTACACCTTCTCTTATTACATTTCATGATGTGTTAATTGTATGAAGGATAAAAGTGAAATACTCAAAAAGTAATTGTAAATTTCCGCCCAAACTTTCATCAAACGACAAACAGCGGGGATAAACGTGCATGGTCTCACGCGGATAACATCCATAATTATAAGAGTGAAGTCGAGATGATATTCATGTCTGGCATTTTAAAATAGTACAGATTTTGAAGAAATGAACTGAATTATAAGGTAATAAAATATTGTATTTTGAATATAATACACGAAGTAGGGCCATGTTCTGCAACAGAAAAAAACCAAATGTGTTGTACCTCTGCTTCATTTATTTTACATTGTGTTATTTTATTCTGTTTGTGAATCACTATTGTACATTATTCTGACGACCTGATCCATGTGGCGGCTGTCCAAATTTCAGGAAATTGACTAATTAGATTTTGGTCGCACATGGGAGAATCTCTATCACGAAACAAAACACTGATAAATTCGTGGCCCTGTCTCTAAAGAGGACTGCATTGCTTCTGAAGGCAGAAAAAGGTATTCGAGGAGACATTCTGTCTAATCACTAAGTCAACTTACATAGTTTCTGATGAATAATTCTCTCATGTCTTTACATTACATCAGCTGTTGACTTTGAAAAGTTCTGCTATAAACAACCACTCTCTATGGAAAACACTAATTTACACTGGTGTTTACTTACAGCTGTATGCTCAACTATTACGACAAAGATATCTTCCCGGATTTATTCGTTTTTTGACCTATAGGACAGACTTAAACGGACCGTTATTGGAATTTTGCTGCATCAAAGGCAACCAGTCCGTCATCAGATGAGTCGAAAGGAACGAAAATTAAGTAGAAAATGTTCAGTTCTTGGTCGATGTTATCTGAGAGTGCAGCTTTAATGAGGGAAAGGATTTGGCTTTGGCAAATGTGAAGGACACATGTGAATATCTCATTTTATTTGCTATAAGAGGAGATACGATAACAGAGAGTTAACCTAAAAAATAAAAAGTTAACATTATGGAGGGACACTTGTATAGCTCCAACGTTGGATATGTCTTTGGGTAAAACAAATAGGAACTGCAAAGATGTTAATTTGCCTGTACAGGCTGTTTTGTGTGGAAATGCAGGGTAATTACACTACTCGTTGTTCTAACGGTTTAAAAGATAATGGTATTTTATTACGGATATCATGGATCTGCTGTTCAATTTCCTGCCTATTGTACTAATTACCGAAATCTATACACTATAAGCAATTCTTCTGCGAATAGCATCGTCACTTAGATGTTATGTTATGACCTGAATGAAAACAAATCATTCATTGGAAACTGTTCTAATGTAGAAAAGAAAATAGAAAGAAAACATCTATAAGATATACCAGGCGAAATATATGTTTTCTCGGAATTACTCAATTCACAAGTATTTCTCCAAACAGCGTACACTATTTGCCAAGCTTGCGAAGTTCCCCTATCCTTACTCATAATAGAGAAAGGTGATACTTATTTCTAGTAATGGTATATACTTGCTCGAACGTCTGTAGGCAGGTCTGAAAGTAGTGTCATCTAACTATAGCATGTTTCAGGAAAGCACGTGCTGGATGGGCATATATAGAAGATACGGATCTGATCCTCCTGGGTAAACTAGACCTGCCTTGACCTCGTCCTTGTATAAGTGATAGACAGTTGTATTGGGAGTCGAAAGGCAGGAAGCAAAAGTTTCCTTATCAGGATGAAATACCGAGGCAGTGGAACCAGGATTCCCCTTGGTAACTGGAGGGAAATATGTATAGGAAAGGGTCATGCAATACGTTGCCTATAGGCCATCCTTTCCTAAGGACATGTCACCCATATGTTGAAAGGTCAGCTCTTGCTATTTTCCAGCCTCCTGCTTTTCTTGTAGTATACTGCATTTATTTTATTTGAGAATTAGATGCTAGAAGATATAGTACATGGGATGTAATGGTCAGTGCATGCTCTCGACAATGCCACGAGTTCATTAACTTGGCAGAGAACAATATTCAGAAAGAAGACTAGCTGGATTTTGGCATCTTCCCAAGGAAGCAAAATTATTCCTCTCAGATTAAAATGTCCTTATTCAGGACATCTTTATGATGGCATGTGCCAGCAACCCTCCAGTGGAGGCGCCACTGGCTGGGATGGATAACCCATCCTGGGTATACATACCCAGAACTGAATAAAAGTAGATGGATCCCTGACGAACGATCATCGAGCTGGTTCCTTCTTATCTACCAGTCTAGCTATAATCTCTACTCAAGATATATCCTGACACACAAGGATATAACATACATATATTGTCAGCTTCTGATGGTAACATTCAATCTATTCCAGTAGGCGTCCAGTATAGGCTAGTGTACATTTCAATATACTCATCTTTTCCCAACATACATTGACACACGTTTGTTGCTGTTATTTCCTAGATGATATTGATGTAAAGCATCGGGGGAAATGTCTCCTCAATAATATTGTCAGCTTCTGATGGTAACATTCAGTGTAACCCAATAGATTTGTATTCTTACTAAAGTACATTTCTATTTGCCCAGAGTTCTCCATCTGTATGACTCTATTGATACACTATTGTTGCTGTTATTTCTTAATTCGTTTAAGGGATTGTCTGCCCGGTGTATTAAAGCATCGGGTAGACTCGTCGTCTATATGTCAATGAAGCAGAGATTGGATTATGGACGTATTTAGCATTGCACACATTAGACAATAATGCTTACCGTTGCGTTATTTGGCACCCAATAATTCCAAATTACTCCACCATACATTCGAGGACGAGACATTACACCCACACCTGTGTATATTACCAATCACTTATTCCTTCCAATATCTCTCAATCTGACATCTAAAACTGCATTCTCAGCTATTACAGAAAGACAAATCTGCTGAATGTACTCTTATTATGACTTATATGACTGAATTCATCAATATTCTGCTGACGTCATAAAGTTCATACAATAATTGGAATTGGAATCGTCCGAGAGAAAACAGCCGCCGTTTCCATGCTAACGATTGAAAGTCCTGTATTATTTTCCCATTAATGCTTTCCAAGGGCGCCACACAGAATCTAAACAATATTTGAAATGTTGTATGGTACAGCAGAGAACCTACCACCGAAAGACAATGTAAACCAGGAAGTATTGATTTGAACAAGTGGAATTATTGTGCCATTTTACAGTGTATACATTTATACATTTAAAGTAGTTTAGAACGAAGGAGAGTAGTAGTCGGAAGAACTGCTTTAGCAGCGACACATATATTTTCACATATAGTTAGAGACAGTTAAATGTAAAACTGTGAAAATAAAGTTTATACCATACCATACCATGTTTATTGACAATAAAGTACACGAGTCTAATAATATTTGAACTCCGGAAACAGTCCCAGTGTCGGTTTCAAGACCTTTGGACCCATGTTGACCCGCGATCTGTCCGATGTATAAGGAAGATTACCGTAATGATTCACTTGAGTACAAAATGCGAATTCTTTCAGATCCTGCTGGGAATGATTATAATGAGCGTCATACCATCAGCGTTCGAGAAAAGGACGAGCACTTGATCATTGTATGAACGCTATTTCTACAAAATATATAAAATAGCGAATAGAATAATACGGAAATTATATAATATTATAGTTATTACATGTAAGTCGTTACTATTATGTCTGCTTGTTACTGAATTGAAAGACGTATTTACTACCATGGAAATTGTTGCCCGAAAGTTTGAAAATAAATGGCTTATCCCCTTGCATTGAATACCAGAACTTCTAGAAAGTAACTTTCCAGTTTACCTAACGATATATAATTGACCACACCTATTTTGATTACATATAATCAGGACAACTCCACCCATATAATAAGGACGAAACTACCCAAAGGTTATTAGTAAAGAGACATATGTATACATTATAGAATTAAAAGTTCACCGTTCGGGGTAACTAATTTCATAATGAATTTCATTGTAGTAGAATGGAGAGCAGTTAAAATCTACTCATCACATTGCTGTTCACGTACATTCTTGACGACCATAGTACTCGGTTGAAATAGTTTCCTAACTAGATCAAGAAAGTCCTGTTCAAATAGCAAATATTCGGTCACTAGCAAGGAACACGCAAATTCCATTACTCGAGGAAGAATTCTAATCGGTCACGTTTATGTTGTTTGCTTAGAGCGTCTAAAGAGTGAATCGAAATGAGGAATTTCAGCAAAATATCATTATGATTCCAGAAATTGTTTGTTACGTTGAGTGAATGCAAACGATGTTCAACGATTTCGGCACCCACCGGAGCCTTTTCCCGCACATTCAATTAAAACTAGAGTCCCTCCCAAACCCAGTACTTTCCTAGCACATTTTAATATTAGGACGGGTCATTGTTATCCCAATTCTTCTCTGATCTAACCCTTCACACAATATAAGTGATTACAGAAAGTAGAATCTGTTTGCTAAAATAAAATAATAATCCGACACTGAGGTATCATTTACAGTGGACTTATTTCCCCTCTCGATTTAAGATAACATTTTATCCAAGATAGTTTCTTTACTTTGTAATCAGTGATATGACTCCAAGTATATATATAATGTACCCACACATAATTAGATGGAATGCAACGATAACTGATCTACGAGTTGGGATCACATGCATGAGTAGTTGAAACTGTTGTATCATCGCAAGTGGCGTAGCCACGAGCGATGATACAACAGTTTCAACTACGAGTGCATGTTATCCCAACTCGTAGATCAGTTTGAGTTTGCATTCAATATTTATATCACAACTAATATCTAAGATAACAAGCGCCTTCGCTACTAGGCGGAACACACATGTACTTTTCCGAAACATTATTCATAGTCCGGATCATCAAGTTGCAAGGTTGATAACAAGCCAAGTTGTGATATAATAATGTCAAATGCGTTTTCGGTGTACGTTAGACCTACTTCTGTTACATCATTATGTTGCTTCTGTTGCTATACACATCTTCTTTTCGATTACATATGTGCAGTATTCTAAGCGACTGAAACCAACGAGTTGTTTTCAGAGCAATGCGTGTATAACAAATATGATATATTCATGTTATCATTTGAGTCATTATACTGACAATAAAACCCTAATGTGCGTGTTGCCAAGATAACAAGCTAAGTTGAGATATAATTTGCCATTGTGCTAACAGCTAGGGTATTCCAGAAAATTAACACTTGTTGCAAAGAGTGGTGCATGCTACCTATTGTGTGTACTTGTGTTACAAATGCATCAATGTGAAAGTTCTTTTGCTACCACAATGCAACCATGCACATGTACATTCACAAGTGCATGGTATTATTTCTGTGATTAACCATATTCCTATCACCGCTAGCTTTAGATGTAGCGGTAAGAAGAAAAGAGGGGATATTAAACATATCTGAATAGTTGCTCAGTATCCTTATTGTTAAGAAAATAATGTTTTATTCATTGATTGCGTGAGAACACTTTATTCTAACACGGATTGAGAATTGCAAATCTGAACATTGACTTCTTTTCAGTTTCAGCTATTCTTCCCATACGGAAAAAGGTTGTATTTTAAACATTCAATGGACCCCCTCTGTGATTAAGATATTCTGGGGAAACCGAAGTTGGGCCGTGTAACGACTATTAAGAGAACGATATTCCCTCGCCTTCTCACTATTCCAACATTATTGATCCTCAAGCTCGTTCTGGGGTCTGTAATTAGGGGACCAGGTTACTGATGATGCTTCGCTGCGCTTTCCGGCGTGACAGGGAACCAGTGGAATACTGTCCAGGGTCTCGTTGGTCACGCGTTCTGTCCCAGTTTCTTGGGTCGTCAAGTATTCACAACTGATAAATTGCCAGGCAAGGTTAGGTGAACAGAAAGCCCACCCACGAGTCGTTTACACACACTTATCCCTTCTTCTTTTTCTTCCTTTACTTTTACCAACGTTATAGTGGGGAAATATATATGTTTATATTATGTTACATTAATCAATTGGATCTTTATGTGGGATTTTATGTTTTAAACGTAATAAATATATTAAATGCAACGTTTCATACACTGACGTAATTGCCTTAATTAAGCAATCAACACGATGATTGGAATGGCTATCGATCAATCATTATCTGATAATTCCTCTTTTATGTAGGCCTACACATCTCATTAGGCTATGGTATGTTCCGAGGACTACATTTATTTCACTCATGATGGTCGTTATTCATATTAAGAACACCAGGCTTTTTTAAAAAGATTTTTTTTATAAATTTACACTAGATTAGTAGAACTATTAACTGAATATCTTTTTATTTCTACCGACATTGTATAACTTATAACGTAACGTATAACAATTGCAACAACAACTTGCACTAATAACTTTGCTAAATGATGGGGAATATTTGCTTAAAGTAAAGCTCATTTGCTGCTATGATTCAATATTATGGCTTTGTTTTTTTCAAAGACCCTGGTATGAATACGGCGCACATTATTTGGCTAGAGTAGCTCGTTTAGAGAATATTCATGGGAGGATAAAAAAAAGCAATTGTAGAGGTAATGTTCAGATAAAAACAAATAGCCTTTCTGGTTGAAATATGTATTCAGATGTGTTTTACGATCCAAGATCATACCATCAACAAGTCACTATTTCATAATTATGAAAACCTGCATGAAAGAAATTAAATGGCAAACAATAGTTTAGTTAGTAGTCCAAGATAATGTAATATTTGTCCCAAACAGAGATTTTTTTATAATGCTACATTTTTGCTACATTGCCTTATGCAATGGAATGATTTCATGGACTACCTACTTTGTTAAATGATGCCTAAAATAATGGTATGTCTTCATAGACTACTTGGTTTTATAAATGATGCCTAACATAATAGTATGTTGTCATAGACGCCTTAGTTTGATAAATGATGCCTTAAATTATAATCAGCTTGTTATCACATTGGCAACATACAGATCTCCACATTGCATTTTGTCTCAAGAAAACACATGACAGGGCAACCACCACACAAGGTAATTTCATTATGAAAACATGATAATTTTGATATCAAATTGGAATACAAAATCAAAGTTGTGTTTCTCAAAGCTTCCTGTCACACTCAGAATATCTTGTGGAATCATTGCTCCTGGCTTCACCATACAATGTGATATGTGAAATTTCACTCCTAGTGTGAGAGGAAGCAACTCTCAAACTACACAATGGAATGTCTTCATAAACCGCTTACTTTGCTAAATGATGCCTTACACAATGGAATGTCTTCATATACTACTTACTTTTCTAAATTATGCCTGACACAATGGTTGGACTTCATAGACTACTTACTTGGCTAGATGATGCCTGACACAATGGAATATCTTCATAGACTACTTACTTTCCTAAATTATGCCTGACACAACGGTTGGACTTCATAGACTACTTACTTGGCTAGATGATGCCTGACACAATGGAATGTCTTCATTGACTACTTACTTTCCTAAATTATGCCTGACACAACGGTTGGACTTCATAGACTACTTACTTGGCTAGATGATGCCTGACACAATGGAATGTCTTCATTGACTACTTACTTTTCTAAATTATGCTTGACACAAAGGTATGACTTCATAGACTACTTACTTGGCTAGATGATGCCTGACACAATGGAATGTCTTCATAGACTACTTACTTTGCTGAACGGTGCCTTATGCAATGGAATGACTTTATAGACTACTTAATAATTCATTGACTACTTATTTTGTTCTGGTTTTCCATCAATTAAAACTCAAGGATTGAATGCCTAGAATGAGTTTGGTGTTGAAACAAATAATTGTGAGGTTGAAACAGTAAAATACCACAGGGGAATTGACACAGCAAAATACCACAGGTGAATTAATGTCTACTCCAATTTTATATTTTTCATATTTACAGCTTGAGTAATGATAGAATTATTATCACACTCTTGTAAGAAACACCATTCCTGATTATTTGTAATTAAAAGGATATATATGTAGTGAACCCGGGTCACGGTGGATTATTGAAGGATTCAAGCAAAGCGAAAAGAACAAGCTAAAAGCACAAATGCTTTCGAGATCGGAGTTTATTACTCTCACACACTTATTTACAACATAAGGTCATGTCTGATGGTCCCATTTCTGCTACACCAATTGAAGAGGTGTTCCTAGGCCATTCCACTAAGGATGTCATCATTGGCGTGGTGCGCCCTCTGACTAAAAACATATAAGAGCAGCAGAGCCTTCATAAATTCAGTCCTATAAGTCATAATAAAGTTAATTTGGTGAGATTCTTTTTCGTCTCAATAGCTGAGAATGCTGCTTTAATTGATGCCATCATATCACATTATACACCATCACATTTTATCTCTTCTAGAGACGAATTCCGAGAGTCCTAATTGTAACTCGGTTTATGTCATTTCAAATACGAATGTACTCCTTACAGTCCAATGTAATCGTGGGAACAAATCAAATGAATTTGTTAAAATGTATTTACGCTGAACTCACATTTCACCTTTCATTTGTCCAGATCTGGTTTGAAAGTAACGGGAAAAGCACTGTAATTATGGCAATCACCATCAAATGCCATGCTTATTACCGACTCCTTTTCAATAATCTGATAATTGCTGTGGCTTGAAAAAAAGTTAATTTCCCTCAATAATTACCAAAGATCACAATCAATTCAAAGACAATTAATCCAATAGTAATTTGTGAGGTTTCATTGATAACACTAATATTTGTCTCGATGGTTCAATCCAAGTGGCCATACTTAAGTCATAATGGGGTGCGGACAATGAAGACTAGGGGCCTGTTGCATAAGAAATCCTCACTTACAGTGTTCCTTGCTAAACTATTTTTGGTTGCTTAAGTAGGAATTTCCTATACTGTAGGACGACAAATTAGGATTGTCTTTATAACAGATTCCTTCCTTACCGTAATTTAAGTCTAAAGACCTTGTTTACTAAAATTTCAATATAAATGTGTTCGCAAAATTAATATCCAATATAGCCAATTAGTTGTCTCAAACTCCGGCAGTCATGAAGTCCCACTCAGATTTCTCTCATTAAATTCTACGGGAGATTATTTGTCGAAACATCAACACTGCACACATCATCAATGCACAAGCTGTTTTCCCCACTCAATTTTCCATTCAGGGCCTCTCTCTAGGGGTCAGAAAGCAGCTATAGAAGTACAATCAGCCTAACTACTTCCCAAATAATCTAGTGGTGTCATATCACTATAGAAGCAAGCAATATGTGCTCCACAATATCCCATAATTTGGTGACCAACTTCATGCAGTAACATGACGCTGGGCATATATTTGCCATGAGGTCTACGGGTCTCAGAAGGGCATTTTCCCGGTAAATGGATGGGTGTATAAAGTGCTGATATGAAGGTCATTGACTTCATTTTTCACGCAAAGCCTATGCTAACTCCAACGCTGGCAGACATATGTAGCTCGGATATGTAGCTCTCCTCAGTCTGATCTGGATGTTTCCAAAAAGAAATCACTTGGAAGATGACAAAACATGCATGGGTGACTCATGAGCTATGGAAAGTATAATATATATGGTTTCATGTATTTTACCTGCCAAATAAAAATGAGCCTGAACCAGGCGAGAAGTTGATCTTTCAATGATTTGTTTAAGGATCGTGTCTGCATTCTAATATATAAAACATATATAGGGTAGACTCATCAGGTGAGAAAATATAAAAGAAGTCGCTTCTCTTGAGGTAACATTTGCCTAAATAAATGTCTACACAACGATCGGTGTAATTGTAACGACTGTGCAAAATTTTTCATCATGCTGAAGAAACTTCAGAGATTTGGTACTCCATTCTACCCCTCTTCAGCTGTCATGAAGTTAAATTATTAAATTATTCATAAACATTTATAAATAGACACGCATAATAAAACATATACAAGAAACAAAGGGATGATTTACGTACTGCTGTGTATAATTTCATTTTGTCCTTGTCCTTCATGGAGCTTTTCTAGTTGCCATGAACCATATTCTTTTAGACTGCGTCCAAAGTGTGTTGGAAAGACCCATATTGAGTATGCCGAGTCAATCGCGAGGCAGGCCACCCTTAACCCTGGCCTATCCATCATAGAGGCGTGTGTTAACGTGTACCAGTCCACTACAGACCTGCACCTTTCCAGGCGTGTATCACAAAATGGGAGCTTATGGCCTTGAATTACAATGAAGGTGGTATGAGACGGATGCGACCTCTACTCACCATATTAGCTGACCCAGTGTTAACTCACCGATAGACACATTTAATTAGGAAAGAAAATATCGACCTATAGTCTATATAGAATGGTACTAATGATTTTAAGAAGTTATCTATGTGACAATAAGGTATCTGAATTTTTTGGAGTCTGACTTTAAGCTTTACACCGTTCAAACCAGAAATGTTATGGGTTAATGAAAATCATACCATATGCAATCTTTCTTTTACTTTATGTATAACTATTCATTTCAGTAACTTTGGGTAGTTTCGTTTCTGGATGTAGATATTATATATGGATATTTCTGTAGTAGTGACAGTTATCATCAATGAAATATCAGAAGTACAATTATCTACTTATCTACTATAATTTCCCTAAAAGTGTTAGTTGACTATTACAAATTTAGGAAGGGAAGTATCTCAGCTTATAAAACATGCGTTATCCAGTGCTGGAGTATATATAGGGCCAGTGTACGTGACTTGAACCAGTCCCAACGTCCTCAGGCTGATGTAATGTATACGTTGGGTATTTAGTTCTCGCAAAATAATTAATACGTTAGTCAGACCCACAATCGACCATCGGCGTAAAAGTATCTTAATGTTAAAATAAAACTTAGTCATTACAAAGCTAAAAAGCCGTTGGAATTCCCCTTTGGAAAGACACTTGCGTATCTTTTTTTTAACATGCGTGTTATTAAAAGCTACATTCCCAGCCTGATCGACCAAAAATGTCTCTACCCAGTTGTGAAATCATTTGAAGTCCTGTACTGAGGTTTGGATGATCCATATCTTGAAAGTGAAAAAAGTGTTAATGTACTCGCGTTTTTATACATTCTCCTGTAGTCTTTTACCATGACAATTTCCATTTTTTCGAAACTTAAATTGCAATATTCGCAATTTTGTTCTGAAATTTCTGTTACAGGAATTCATAAGGCTCTGGACATGTTTACCATTTTCAAATTTTCTAGCTTATTAGCTATGTTTTAGAGCAAGGAACAGAGACATTTGGAAATTATTTGGAATAATTTTGGCGTACACAGAAATGGATAATCTGAACTATCATTAGGCTATAAATCAAAAAGAACTCGACGAAATCCTTTAATGTTTCATAACATTTTCAGATTGTCAGGGAAAGGATGGGACAACAAGTAAGATTTGTATGACCTTTTTACAACGCCGCTTTAAAAGAGCCTTTATAAACAAGACGGGCTTTAATTTTGAGGACGATTCCAACGGAATGTATCAAAGACGACCACTTTGAAGTATCAAGACGACAGGGGCTTCCTACCCCATTCCCTTAATGATGTAAATCTGTGGCATAGAAAGACCGAAAACGTGCCTGCTCGGACACCAGTGTCTCAGAGGTAGGACGCGCCCTACGTCTGAAATTGAGTCGGATCGGCCTTTCTACTAAAAGAATCTTTTTTTAAAATAGAAATGATGAGAGGGCCTGAGTAGGGAAAAGCAGACAGCTACTGGGGGAATAGGTTGGCATGCCATGGTGCTATAAGGTTTCTGAGAAGTATTTCTTATTTAGTTTCCCTTCAGGCTGTAGTTGTTTGGCGAATAACTGATCCAGCTTTCTTATCGTGGCATGGTTTGGTTTTGCTATTTACATATCTCATGAAGTGGAAGCCATGGAAACAGTAAGAAAATGCTTAAAGATGATAAATTTATGAGCATTTGGACGGAATGGAGTATGTATACGTGTTCCTGTGACACACCTCTGACATTATAACACCTATCTACAATGCATTACAAAATTAGACAAAACGTAACGAAATAGTTTGTATCACACCTGCAAGTGAAATGCGCATATATATAACAAAAAATAATCTCACTATGTTATCTGAGTGTGATACCAACCTATCTTGTGATATTGGATTCTGGAAGCATGGCACTCACCACCGTTTTGAAAATCAGCTGCAATGCACCAAACCTTTTCATTTAAGCTTGATTGAGCTATGCTTTCCGCCACCTGATGTTGAATATAAAACCTACGGTTCCACTCTAGCGTTCATCTTATGTCTAAGGTGTAATGACGATATATTCGCATCTAGCTCTATTTAAATGGCTCTAGCTGAATGTTTAATTTCTATTATGTACAAAACCGTAGATCTATATAGATGATGTGATTCTTTTCCCCAATTTCTCATCATTTTTCTACGAATTAGATATACTAATTATATAATTACAATTATATGTATCTTTATTCTGTATCTTATTATATTTATATCTTTTCTCGACAGAATAAAATATTTTACAACAAGGCAGTTGCGGATGACATTGACGAAAATACAAGAATCTTGAGCACTGAAGTACCATCTTTCATCTTTCAACACAGCCCGAAAGTGTAAAGTGAACTAAGATAAGAAATCCGGTTCTAAGCCTAGTCTTTAGTACTGAAACGAAATCAATTGACATCTCTATATATATTTATATAAGAGGTTTAGAGCATGATCTTAACCTGCAATTTGAGAAGCAATCTAAGTACTTGAGGGTTTACCGTGAGATCGTACTTCAAAAGATGTAAGGGTACACATGCAGGAGAAATAGCTTTTCAAAAAGCTCTCATTCAAACAGCAGTATGCCTTAGAAGCAGCCCTTTCCCCAATCTGGTAAAGAGATACGATGCCTCCGTTTGATTTGCCACGTGAGTACCGACAACCAAATGCTAAGGTTTATTGGTGCGTATGTTAACAGAAGCCTTCATTAAAACATCCCTGTTCGGTATGCATTACCAAATCCAAGGCTTTCACCCGATAAATAGATTGAGAGAGAAACAATAGATCACCATAGAACCCAGGAACTGCTCAGGGAGCTGTTGTTCTGGTTGGCGGAGACGTTATTTGCGACAGAAGATGGCTCTTAGCTTGTACAAACACAGACCCTGCCTTGTCAATCTGCAATCTATGTGACCGTGTGCAATCACTACATTATACATGGAACACGTCCAAATGAAAACAATGAGGCCCATAGGTACTCTTGAATATTTCATCATGATAGTTGACAATTTGAAAGAGCTTTTAAGGGTTCCTCTCTTGAATATTGATTCAAATACGGTAGTTCAGTCATATATTTGAAGTGTATCAATTTAAAAACTAACCTAAGGAAATAGGCCCATCGAGTATTTGTACATTACATATTCAAGACTCAAAAGAAGAAACAAAAAAGTACAAAAGGATCCAGCGATTCAATTATTTTTGTAGGTGATAAGATCAAAGATTATAACTCATCAGACGGGGGTATTCGGAAGACATTACGGAAAATACTCCTTTTCCATCTCTTCATATTCAAACTCTAGTCCGCACTTATATTTAAATTTATAAATGTTTTATGAAAATACAAATCTATTATTACCACTACCCTCTGCGACCCTTTAATTAAGTGTTATGAAATCATCCTAGCACAATACCTTAGGCCTATAATACTATGGTATCAAAAAGGTGAGAGAACAATATCTGACAGGACAGAAGCTGAAACGGACAAAAGCCTACATGGACAAAAGCCGACACAGACAATAGCCAACACGGACAAAAGCAAAAACAAAAATAAAAAACAAAAACAAAAACATTGTCAGGTCTGTCATGAGTATGGACTGCAGCCATATGAGGTATCAGTAACACAAATTCAAATTGTGCATATATATATGTGACATATCTTTCTAGGTTGCCAAATATATCACCAAGCTGTGATTTCCAAGTTTAAAGCCACCATTCATTTGAATCAATTAATAAAGAGCATCTAATAAAAACTCTTGAATCTTGTTTCATAATTAAATTTTAACGATTGCTCGCACCTGATACCATTCTCTCTAAATTTCAAGGGCAAACATCCAATATGGCTCACTAAGCTAAAAATAGATAATTTGGAAAATGAGGTTGAATTCTCAAAATTAATGTTTTTACTTTCGTCTAACAAAGTGCTGCAATATTCTGTATTCTAATTTCTGTCAATTTGTAATGAAAAATATCTTTTCCCTGAATCTGCGGAATGCATAAGCTCACAACGTTGTGATGCCAATGATATACTCAGATGTTAATGAGTATATACCAATGTAGCCTACTAGTTACTGTTAAATGTAATGTTAAATGAAGTAAGTCCAACACATATTTCCTTGACTGACTGGTCCAAACACTGCCTTCTGAATGACTGCCGAATGACTGACTTTCTCAATGGCCAGTCTCTACTTTTATTCAATCTCATCACAACAGCTGTAACACGTATACAATGACAACCATGTAGACATGCCCTCCGGGTCTGTCTACCCACCTGGTGGTATAACACTATTCATTATCCGACGAGATTGACCACTACTGGTATCATTTGTGTGAAAGAATAAACTTGAAATTGATAGGTTTTGATACACGAGGATAGCATCCTATGCCTTTGTTATATGGGAGAAAACCGCCTGTGTCTGTTTTCGTCCGTGCCTGCTTTTGTCCTGTCTGCTTTTGTCTGTGTTTGCTTTCGTCTTGTCTGCTTTTGTTTGTGTCTGCTTTGGTCCTGTCTGCTTTTGTTTGTGTCTGATTTTGTCCTCTCGGCCTTTGTCTGTATCTGCCATAGTATGGAAGACCGCATTGGTACATAGACCCTCCCGTCCCGTCCCGGTGCGGGAAAACTTCGGGACAAGTTCGGGACGGACAGGGACGGACTATGAGATGCTTAATTTGGATTCTATTTGTTTGAATCATCAGCCAACTTTTCTGTCCCTCTGTCCCTCTGTCCCTCTGTCCCTCTGTCCCTCTGTCCCTCTGTCCCTCTGTCCCTCTGTCCCTCTGTCCCTAGTATGTATCAGTCCTGTCTGCTTTTGTCCTATAAAAAGTGGCGGGAAGGGCACCCTACAGCTTTGAACCATGCCTTGAGACTCGTTATGTTGGCCCGACACCCTATTTAATCCAATTTCTATCAGCAAGGTACCAGGAAAGCTGAAGGATTAAAGGCAGCCTACATCATGAAAGTAAAATCAAGAGAAAGTAAGTCTTAAAGGGAGTCATGTTTTTTTATACTATTGAGGACTTCCATCTATTCCCAATGCCTTAAAGTCAAAATGTGATATCCTTTAATATCGTAATTCCTTCCATCTATTTGTCGCTCCCAGCGTGACCCAAAGTTAGCCATCATTGCCATCTAATTCTGAGGACCAGGCAGTTACTACACACACCATTAGGTTACTCCTCAGATTAGAATGAAACATGCAATAGCCTTCATTTAAAGGTGTATGCCATCGCAGTTCTTTGGATACAAAGTAGTTTCAGACCTTGGCCCATACAACTAACTTTCCACGAATAGTATGTTTGCATGGTACACATATTTGCAGTATTGGACCAGAAAATGACCTTGATTCGATGCTAGAAAAGGAGACCTAAGATCTCATATGGTTCAATTTCACATACCCCAGCATGCAATGCCTTGACTCTGACCCATTACTGAAATACGGGCCCGGAACCGGAATTATCTCTTTATCCTGTTTCAAGTAGATTCAACATCAATCACAGACCTGCAGCTGAAGCGGCTTCAATTATACTTAAATCAGTGATTCAGAGTTTGAACCCCAGAGGAAGGAATTGGAATCGCAAGAGGAACTTAAGTAGAGGGCTTTGGTTTCCCCACAGGAGGTCTCAACAAGATGTAAACCCTACATTTAGAGATGGAGAACAAGATGCCGTGTGTTTAAGCTATTGACCTCTGGTTCACGAATGGTTGAAAGATATCTGCATGGCCTTTTTTCTCAAGGGAAAGGAACTACATAAACACAATTTTATTCTCCGAGCGGATGCACAAGGAAATCACTAAATTCTTATGAGAGTTTAGAACAATGGCTTTGTTACATTGAGCTTTTAGGACTCTACTCTGACGGTTGGTTCAGTTAATTAAGAGGTTTTTTAAAACTAATCATAAACTGATGGCAGTATCCAAGTCCCCAATGGACCTACATTATTTCCTACCTAAGCATTACTGTCCTGTCTGAAACACGATAATCATAAAGATATATATAAGATATGATAATATTATGTATAGGCCATCATACCAACTTCCAACGCAGGTCCATAAGTAGTAACCCGCACATCTCAGTTCATGTCCTTTGGCTCGTGAGTTGTTTAGAATAATCATTTGAACATTCTTATCACAGGTCTGCAAATCAGCTCTAAAATGTTATTAATTTTGGGGAAATTGGAATTCTACTTGATTTAATCGTGCAGCAGGAAAGAGGGTATTATTATTCAGTGCAGCTCATACACCCCCCTTTCATTGATTCCAACGTTCAAGGCATTAAAAGGAAAAACACAATGGTATTATGACGAGCATTTTCACGGAACAGGGAAACATCTTAATAACGTCCTTTTCATATGTGAATAATTCTTCATGAACATAAACTCATTAAAGTAATTAAAGTTGAGAACACACTTCTTGCCCTATAACCTCCCATAAATGTATACCATTCGAGAACAATTTGAATATGAGCATTGAAAGAAAGGAAAGAACGGGCATGAGGACCAAGTTGTGAAAGAGCATCAGAAGCACGATAGAAGTGGAGAGGGGAAGGGGTAACATGAGAAGAGTATGAATTCACATGAGAAATAATGAAAGGGGTTATATTCAACCATTAATTTCCTAAGATATCCCAACAGAAGTAGGGTAATTGCCTTTGTTATGAGATGAATAGATGTGAAATGAGCTAAAAATATGTTTCTGAAGGCATTTCTAAACGATTTGCAGTGTATAATAGGCGATGAATTGGTTGCAGCAACAAAATAATGCAACCACAATACATCCATCACGCATGTAATCCACACAGATATGAATGCTATCGTCCTATACCCATGGGATAAACCGACTTGCTACATGATCTGTGTTGGATGTAGCAATCGGCCCGCGGGTAAATATTTGTTCCACATAACACTATTTGAACAAAACTTCAAGCAATCTTCTAACCAAACACTCTACGCCTCTCTTTCTGCCAAAATCAAAATAACAAATTCCAAACGGACGTCTGCGATGGAAATGAAAAATATACGAACCTCTCGCCACATTCGCCACACAGTGTTGCCAGTACAACGATAATGATGCTAGACAGCCTTCAACTGCTTGATGCAAATGATTGCTAGAGAAAGTCAACTAAAAAGCTTTTGTCTGAGCCCGTTGCTACGTTTTGCTATAGCTTTAAAGCAGCATTCTCAGCTATTCTGATAAAAGAAATCTTACCAATCTAAGCTCAGAGTTGAGAGAGTCCCTTCAACTGAAGGATAGTCTCTCGCTCCAAACTGCAAAATGACATTAGAATCCCATTAGGACGCCTACTTCTGGGTCAGGAAAGCCATTAACGCAGTAGGCCTGCATGGTAGGCCAAACGATTGAAATATAAATTATCATAATGGTTGATAGTGGCCATTTTGGATTTTGGGCTCTCATGGGGTTTCCCCACAATTTTCCGAGGGTCGCCCCCGCTCATTTTTTTATTTGCCCTTTATAGTTGTCAAATCCACTGAGAAACCAACCTTCGCTCTCAACAGTCACAGAAGTGCTCCAGATGACCCAAATATGATTCAATGAATTGGCTGAAATAAAACAAGCGCAGACTGGCCCCGACAATGTAGATAGTTTTAGTTTTAACATTCAGTGACGGGGCTGGCCTTAATCACCTCATCACCTGATATCAATCCGTTTGTTTAATTAGTTACTTTCATACAAGTTCATACTCAGCTGGCCGAAATTGACTCATCAGCTCAGCAAACCTAATCAAATCTTTAGCCAATTGACACTGGGCTGACATCTTGGGTGACATGAGATGTGAGTATTACGGTGTACGGACAGAATCCCGCCAGTCAAAACCCCCCTAGTCAAAACCCCGCCGTCAGAACCCCCCCAGCCAAAACCCCCCTTGCCAATATCCCCCCATGCCAATACCCCGCCAGTCAGAACCCCGCCAGTCAGAACCCCGCCCTGCCTTTACCCCGCCATGCCAGAACCCCGCCAGACAATTTTATTTCACAAAAAACATGGAGTGGCAGCATAGTAAGTATTTTAGACAAATAATATTATATTATTGCGAGATCCCTCTACTACTGTATTCAGATCAGGGGACTTGGCTCGGGGAATATATAGAAAGAGATATAATATGTTTTGTTGGTTTGGTTATGTGTATCTAAATCTTGTTGGATACACAAATATATACACGACATAGGAGAAATCACTTACAATTACACTCCATTTGAGATCTACTTGGAGCGGTTCGCCATAGGGTTATCATTGGGTTGCTTTGATGTTTACTCTAGGTAGGTCTCGAACAGAGTGTGCAACATGTAGTGACAATCATAACTCGCCGAAATAATAAAATAACCTAAATAACTAATATTTATTCAAATTCAAATCATTCAAACCGCTTTGCCACTCTGATCCTTGCTAGATAGAACGTTATAGTCTCCATGTCTAATTTAGAAATATACATTAATGAAATTCATTGAATAAAATATAAATATCTCCCTCATATTTTTAAGTCATCACTACAGTCCGTTAATTACAAGTCTGTGATGATGGTAGGTCCAATACCAGTCCTACTATACATACAAATGATAAAAGAAGAACATAAAAATAAAGAATGAAAAAAATGAGGCACTGAATGATTAAAAAACAAAACAAAAACACCCCCGAAAAATTAAGTTTGCAGCACACAAAATAAACTATAAAAATAGTAATAGATCGTTCTGGTTTCATAACTGGGGCATTCCATATTGAAGAAACTTGTAAGTGTAGTTACTTTTCATCCAATTCTGTTTACCGTAAACTTCTATGGCAGAGAGTATACCTTATCAGATATAATTTAGCTGACCACAATGCCCACATCAGAGCCCTCCTGTCCGAAACAGCATGAAACCACATAGCAGGCGGCACACTGTCCATCCCGATCTTGTTTGATAGATAGATAGATATCATCTTGTAATGTTTCCTGACAGCTGATATATATCAGGCCAATAAAGATAATCTTGACACCCCAGATTGTCATCCTTCTTGACCACTGCCCCATATTGGGGCCCTCCCGCTGTAGCATAACAACTGAAGGATCTCCTCCCAAACCATTAAATCGGTTTTAATAAAGTACAAATAGTATAATCTGTATAATTCTATATTTGAGAAAGAACCTCCCTGTCTTTGAATTCTTAATAGAACTAAAATATGCTGTAGCAGGCCGATAGAACTCCCAACCACCACTAAAACCCAAACCTAAACCCAAACCTGACAACCACCCACTCCCCCACCCCAAACCAACCCCACCCTCCAAGCACAGACAATTCTGTGGATTCCGGCGGGGTTATGGCAGGCGGGGTTTTGGCATGGATGGGTTCTGATTGGCGGGGTTGTTACTGGCGGGGCTATGGCATGGCGGGGTTATGGCTAGGGGGATTTCGACGGCGGGGTTTTGGCTAGGGGGGTTCTCACTAGGGGGGTTTTGGCTGGCGGGGTTCTGCCCTAGAACCGAGTATTACGATGACTATATTTGATCAATGAGGAGGGCTTCATGGCGTAAAGAAATTAATGAAATGGTAATTCGCTAGTTCGGCGCCCATAGAAAGAGACAGATGCAGATAGAGAGGAAAACTCCCATGCCTTATTGACGCATACAAACAACTCCAGCATATATATAGTACAAAATTGACTAGTTGGCCAGGCAAACAGTTCACGTGACGTTCCTTGAATAGAACCGACATGCGCATGTCTTGCACATTCTATGTGAACATGCTGGAGATTTCACAAGTCAAGGGACCTGTTGCATAAGGAATCCTTACTTAAAAAGTTCTTTGTAATGCCGGGCCCACACATTCAAGATCTCATAATCCGTATGAATTGGGGTCTCACAACAATTCGTGGATGAATTCTTAACAAAATTGGTCAATTCATACGAATGTGTGTTAGTTTTTCGTGACCCACACATGGCGCACACATTCCCGAATTGTCTTAAGAATTGACTTACGGAATTACGATTTCGTGGACTCATTTTCCTGTTACACATCACATGTAAAAAATAAAAATAAAAAAAGAATAAAAATGTCAGGGATGTACAGAAGGGGAATTGTCTTAGAGTGGTCTACGAAAAAACATATTTGTCTTAATATAACATAAGAATTCGTACGAATTGGAAAGTGCTCTTAAGAATATTAGTAGCACCAATTCAAAATATTGGCCCACACTGTACCGAATTCAGTACCGAATTCGGTACAGTGTGGGCCAATATTTTGCCTACGAATTGTCTTAAGGAACCACAATTTGTTGTACGACTCAGAGTTCTCTTCATAAGAAAGCCCACACATTACCAAACTGAAATAAGTTTCTTAAGAATGACTTTGAATTCGTATGACTTGTCTTAAGGCCGAATTCGGGTCTGAGTTTGTAAATGTGTGGGCCCGGCATTGGTCTGTTTTCCTTGCAAAGTGGCAGGACATTCCCAAATAAAAGTTAGCATTGTCTGTATAGCAAATTCCTTCTCTAAAAGTAAATTACCAGCTGCTTAGCAAGGAAGGAAAAGGAACCAAGGAAGGAAAATCTTAAGTTGTGATTTGTTATGCAACGAACCCTACTGAAGTCATGAGGAATTGTCCTTGAGTCGAGCGTGCATGTCACACCCGCGGACATATTGTTATCGTCATCATAAACATGTTGAATGTCGTGACTATTTGAAGGTGCTTTCTGCATGTTAAACCTACGCACCGAAATCTTAATTTGCGTCGTCGCTTTGCTATTTGTGCCTTTGCTATATAAAACAAATGCTATAGATCCATGTGTTTTGTAAATGTATATCATTTAGGAAAATCACTGGAAATTACGACTGGGGATATATACAAAAGCCCCCAGAGGATTAGGAAAACTATCAATACAAATATGTAGATCTATGTATAATTTATTAGTTTCACAGGAATGAATATTATATGGCCATTTCTTCTAGCACACTTGTATACCTATTTATTCTGTTTATCCTCAATATTGAATTAAGATTTTAAAGTTTTGATCTATAGTTAACCGAGAAATTATAGAAAGCAATTTAATTAAACGGATGTTAAATCTCATAAAGATCATTTGATAGTACATGGCAATCATAATGAAAATGGAACAGAAATAATGGCTCTTGCTAATAATGATGCTTTGCTTAAGACCTTAATATGGACGAGTTCCAGCACAGGCCATGAAAAAATCCCAGAACCATGTTCAACATGCCATAACAAATCATTTATCACCCTGAGCACAGATCTATATACCGCGACAAATCTACAATAGCAAAGTTTCTCAAGCTAGTTATTTGTGTTAGACATGTTCCCCCTTCTCAACCTCATCAGTTGCTGTTTGTGTGCATCCCTGTCAACCTAACTGCTCAGTTTGCTGCAGTCCTTAAGACATAGCCATGGAACCTGCAGAGTCGAGCTAAAGTCCCTCGTACTTTAGCGAGACACTCGTTTACATATCTCACCAAGTGAGCTCCTTTAAGGGAAAGCTGTGGCTAAGTTAGTTTTGCCTGCCTTCACATTACTCACTTTGTGGAGGTAAACAGTTACCATTTACAACTGTAACGATATGCTTTGCATTGTTGAGCTTTATTATTTTGAGCTTTACTATTTTGGTGATTTATTTTAATATCAAATTATATGTATACTTCATGTAGTTAGCTCCTCCAATAGCCTAGCAAACAACCTTTTTAATTAGGTAACGGCTGGAAGAACAGCATCTTATCCTGAAGCCTGCTTATACCGGGCCCACACATTCACAAACTCAAAGCCGAATTGGGCCTTAAGACAAGTCATACAAATTCAAAATCATTCTTAGGGCACTTATTTGAGTTCGGTAATGTGTGGGCTTACAAAGAGAACTCTAATTCATACGACACATCGTGGGTCCTTAAGACAATTCGTAGGCAAAATATTGGCCCACACTGTACCGAATTCAGAGCTGATTGGTGCTACGAAAATTCACTTTCCAATTTGTACGAATTAGAGTTAATTCTTATGTTATATTAAGACAAATATTTTTTTCGTAGACCACTGTAAGACAATTCTTAAGGCCCATAAAATAATATCAAATATATCTGAAAGTCTTAAGAGATTCTGCAATTTGACCAAAAATGTTAGTATTAAAATGTTGTTTTTTTCACTTTCATAATGCTCATTTTCCCCTCTGTACATCCCTGACAGTTTCGTTTTATTTGTATTTATTTTACACATGATGTGTCACAGGAAAGTGAGTCCACGAAATCGTAATTCCTTAAGTAAAGTGCTAAGACAATTTGTAAGATAATTCGGGAATGTGTGGGCCATGTGTGGGCCACGAAAAACTAACACAAATTCGTAAGAATTGGCCAATTTTGTTACCCCAATGTGTACGAATTGTGAGTTCTTGAATGTGTGGGCCCGGCATTAGAACTAATCAGTTAGAATCAAGAAGTTCAAGAGACATGATCATTCAATTCACTGATGTCTGTGATAATTGTTGTATTATTCCTCCATTGAAAATACTTGATACTTTCTGCCAGTCATTCGAAATGATCATGGATCACTTCTATTGTAATCGATAATCATTCTTCCTTTGATGCAATTGGGTATTTAGCTGATTTCCCTCAATGTATGTGAAAGCCTCGCACGCCAGTTAGTAAACCGACCTCCTCCCTCTCCTCCTCCCCTCTTCCTCCTCCTCCTACTCTTCGTCTTTACCGACCGTTTCTTGGTAAGGGTGATCATTAAAGACATAATGCCGCCAGACTTGTACTATATATGGCCACTTTTAGTAAGTAGACACTTAAACCGGGACTGACATCGCTTACCACTTATAATCCTCTAGAAGGAGCAGGAATCATTAGCAGTTAGATTTCATTTACTAAGCTCGATTCGTAAAAATCGCTCTTGTGTAAGAACTCTGAGTAACCTTTGGCTGAAGTAACAAGGGTAATTTGGCAGCCCTGTTAGGTCAGATGGTTGAAGATCAGACATCTACTAGAGCGGTCGCAGGTTCAATTCTGTAATTAATCAATATTCAAGCATATTTCTTGGGCAATCTTGGGACTTTTCAGGTTTAAGTGTGGCGTTCACTCACTATAACTGCAGCATCTGATTTGCAACACCAGTTTTGGTCTATAATTATTATATAACTGTTCTGAAAACATAAACAGTTCTATATATAAGAATTCAATTAAAATGTCCTATGTATTCAGTTTGAGTACATTATGGCCTTTCTAGAAAATAGACACTGCATATATTTGTATAATATTCAAAATACACTTTTTCTATCTATTGTAATTTGAGTATACTTGTCATATCTTAAATACAAAATGGATTGATGCATGGTAATACTTGCATATTATATGCGCCTATGCCTTCTGACTTGTGTATTAATAACTATCATTATTTCACCTCTGGAACAGAGTGTCCATAGCCTTAGTATAGGCTTGTTATATGCAAGCAAGCGGGAAGAAATATACATGTTTTATTCCTCCCTAGGGAAGAAACAGATGACCCAGTTGTCTTTCTACGTTTTCATTGGTTACTATGAAAGTATAGTCAAGGGTTATGCAAGTTTCAATAATGCATTGCATTTTGTGACGGCATTCATTGATGCAATGTCGGAGCAAATAAATCTTGATGTAACCTCGAGATTTCTCTCGCCTCCAACATGGTGAAGAACAATCAGACAGACAGAACCTCGGTTAGTTGTCATTGATCAGGTCTTATACTGAGAATATTACTATTGTAAAATATCTAAGCCTGAATTAAAAAAAACCGTTGAACAACATGTTCCCGAACCAATTTTTCAATAATGATTTCCTATTTATTTTATATGAATTCATATTGCATTAGAAGACATGACACTTGCTACATCACACATGCATGGATAATAGCCTTATTATTATGTCTGAGTTATATACCATGGATAGCTTTGTCACTGCGTAGGAACCAAGCGCACCTTCTATTCCAAGCTTCTTCCGTGCTGTAGACGACTGTAGGTATTATTGCAGGTACATGCTTCTTCCATGTTTGCCAGACAGATTATTGCCGGTATTCGTTGGAGGTATGATATGACTGGCAATACATTTTCCATTCCATCCGCAGTGATAAATGCTGGGACATGCAGACTACTGAAACCTACCAAAAATACCTAGACCATCAGTTCTTATTCTGCAATTTAAATAGTGTAAAATACATTTTGCTTGGTATAAAGATGATTGGATTTCGCATCGATAACAATTCCCACTCCATTCTTTACCTATTTCTTACTTTTTTCTTTTACATATTCCACCGAAAATAACTTGCAGGGGTTTGTGGTTAGTAAGCGCAACGACTGCGTGATTGCTTGTCTGCTGTTTTTATACTTATATTATTTTCACTCACAATATATATTCAACATTAAGGGGATGTGTCGAAAAGAATTAATACTAGGGCCATAATCCAGTAAGAGGCTATCTAACACAATTTACGAATAAGTTTTTAATTCATCACTGTAAAAAAGATTCCACACTCAGAGACACATTTCACTTCGACAAAAAAGATAAGCAGTTCCAGAGCAGTGGCTTTTGGAATTGAGACAAATATTATAAATTCCAAATTGTTTTATATATACGTGTATGTTCCCTATTGACTAAGTTTCTAATGCTCGTACATTATTTGAATTAATCTGTCGGCAAATAAAAGAAGGCAAGGCAAATACATAATGAAGGACAAAGTAATCACACAACTATTCCGGACTTATCAAAAGTATGGATACTGCCCACAAAATTGATGAAGAACCCTGATAAATGATGTATGTTAAAAGATTCTTTCCATGGTAGTCTGTCAGTCTCCAATTCATGCTATGCCGAAGTCACCTTATTCATGCTCCATAAGCATTTCACCTCGTGATCTCGATATTTTAGGTGAAGAAACCCTATATATATAATATACTCATAGTTCGCTGAAGTACTGAAGTATAATTCTCAGAAAGGAATTAGAAACTATAATGGCACACAAACCCAATAAACCTTTGTCCCCACCCATTATGCTGCATGGCATCATGGCTGACAAACCTATCTGACAATAGCCTACTCTAATTGTAGAAGAATGGTGATGCTTCGATTGGACACTCCCGAAAAATAACGGATTAATTAGTTCAACCTCAATCCGTGCACGGTTCCAGGTAGTGGTGGCATTCTGCATTGATATTTTGGATTTCTCAAGAAAACAATATTTTGGGGGAATGTTTAAGCTGGACGGTTGCTGAGAGTCGAGCTTGCTAGTTCAATATCGCATGTCTTCATAGCCATGCCTTCCATTGCCCACCTCAATTGTTGAACCATTACCAATCTCCCAATTATCGGCCATTGTATGTTGTCATGGTAACCATCAACAGCCTTGATACTGCCGCTCATTCTCAGTTGTCATGGTAACAAATAAATGTGTGTTACATTATCTTTGATGCATTGTTGTCGTAGAAATGTGATGAGCGTCTCTTATCCAATCACAATGATCCATTTTGTTCCATGAGAAAGGTTGGATATTGCTTGCTTTGGTTAGCTTTCCAGAGCTTCGAACCAGGGAGCTATTATGACACAAAGTGTTTTCTATTGGATTACTTTGTCACATATTCAATGCCTTCATACATGGCATGCAAATACCGGATGGAATTCTGTTCCACACTCTGTACTACTTCTATAACTAAACAATGTTTGGAACAAGGGGCGATTCGTCAGCCCCAGGATCGATCTAGAGTTATGTGTTATAGTACACAATTATATAACAACGTATATTATGGTCAATTCTCACGAAACGGGCCCACAGGCTCTCCCTGGCTTCCATGCATGTTATATTGGAAGGAGATGACAGTGTACAATTTTAAGTTTTATCAACATATGCAGCGCCGATAGGGCTTTTAGAGGAATTATGGCTTTGTGTATGCATGAAATATATATCTCCATGAAATATGGACCAAACAGTATTTTTAAACTAAACTTTCAGCCGAATACTTAGTTTAGCAGCTATCTTCAATGGTACAATATTAAACAGAAATTTTAGAATTTTATTCAAGGGCGTTACAAGGGCATTGCATGGGCGTTGGAACGCAACACAAGGCAATGTATGCTTCTCTAGATTTTGACTCCCACAGGCAGAGATTTTAATATTAGTGTTCCCAAGTTTAGAACATGTAGATTGTTAAACATGCGTACAATCAATCATGTGAAGGATTAGTGGTTCAAATGAATTTAGTTTTTGACCCCCAAATAGCCCCAAGTGACCCCATTTCGTGAGAACTGACCATATGCCAATTCATTAAAATGAAATGGATAAATAATAACCGGGAATTTATGGAACAAGATTCTGCATTATTTGCCCTTTATTATCTTTTTCTACGATCCGAATGAATGAAAACCAGCATTAATTTACACAACTTCTCACTGCGCCAAGGCGCCGGAAGTAATTCAAATTCTTATACTACATGTACCATAACGATTCTGTTTTAATGCACTTCCGTTTAAAACCTCCTCATCTTCCTGAGCTACCCAAGATAATTCATTTGCACTTTATCATAACATTATTGAGAAGTGCATTCGTGATGGCATGCAATTAATGTGAGAAGAAAACATAATTGTTTATGATCCGAGAGACTTTAGTATGGAGGACATAATTATTATGATCTAAATAGTTTTCCAATATTTATTATTTCCTATGCGGTAATACACCCAGGACTAAATTCATTTTCAGCGAATCTCAGGAACAGTGACTAAAAAATATTTCAGGTATTCTAGGAGAAATAGGAGTTTTCGTGTTGGAACTAAAAGTTACTGAATGTCTGGACGGAGCCTGGCCCGACAATCAATATCTTTGAAGAAACAAGACTATGGAAGTTTTGATCTTATTCTAATGGGGAAAACAGGTAACAAACAACGGGTCGATAGGACAACTTATACCCGTACACCTTTGTACATTGCTTACAGTACAATCCCTGGCTTTGCTACGTGATTCTAGTAGATAAAATATTTACTTTCTCTTACATCAAAACCTTTTTACAGCATTGTTCAGATGTCACATAGATTTCGCTGTAAGCAGAGAACATAATAGACTTTCCTACCATTTGAAGTATATAGCGCTTCTTTGTTGAATAGACGAACTCGGGTGTATGTCCCTTTGAATTTGGTAGAAATCAATCTGGGCTTATTTTTATGTATCTATCAACCTCTGACACACACAAATCATCTCGTTTTCTCAAAGGACCCAAACTAGACACCGTTGAGGTAAGCCTTTGAATTCCTTTGACAAGTCAGAGAAACGTATAGGGTTTAAATGCAGTATGCATGCGCCATGCAAAACTAAATTGTAGGGTATGTCTATGGATTTTCGGCGGGCAGCGCGGCAGAGACGAAATAGAATTTTAATTAGAGTGAAACCCCGCAACAGCATTCTTCAGAACAGCAGGTTACACAGTTATGTTCATTTTATTTGCCATCAGTGCCCACCCATAATGTACCCGTCTGCAACTACCATGGTAATACGATAATCTGCCAATGGGTAAAAATAAAAAATAAATTAATCTGAATATGCCATTTAGCTCTCAAGCTGATTCTGCGCGCAGTTGCTTTTCGCTCTAAAGTCCTAAAACCTCTTCAGGGGGATTGGCAAGGGAACACCTGAGCTGCTTATAGTCATATCTTTCTACCATGTGGTCTTGTTGATATAGTGCATTTACGGGTGTGGGTAATCGATAATTAAATCTCTATGCGTATCATATATTATTGTTGAGAGACTGCAAAAGGTGAAGAACTATATAAAACAGCGCAGCCAACAATTGTGACAGATATTCTATATTTCCACCTAGTTCGACAGACACTTTTATTGTAGAAAATGTTGAAACGTTATTACAACTTAAGTCACCGTTTGTATGAAAAAGAAGGCTTTCGCAGCGGTTCCGGAAGGACTAGCTTTTTGCTGGCACAAAAGTTATTTAACACCCAACAATCACATCGAAGCTTCTATTTTCAAAGGAAGAATCATTAAAATGAAAAAAAATAAAATCGCCAGCCATGATAGATCAATGACAATCATTTATTCAAGAAGCTCATTTTAATCGCATTGCGGCTCCAATACACATCTCCTTTCAGGAGAAACAGAGAAACAAAAATACTTCTTACTGCCTGTAAGACGAATCAGATATTGCATTTTTATAGTTTACTTCCACCCAGCACGATAGTTGATTACCAGGAAGTTTCTATTAAATTCCATCCCCCTTGGAAAACACGTGCTGTTTATGAGGACTAAAAAAATTTATTTAATCATTTCTGAGTTGACAAAAGGAAATGCATTTGGATGCAACACATAAAACAAGAGCAGGACAATGAAATTCTGATGGCGAGCTGCAATCAAATCTGGACGAATTTGAGTTTATTCAACATTCTACCAGCACTAGACTGTACAACCATGTCCACATCCTCATCTCCTTTCAAGTATTCGAGAAATTCTTGTCCAAGTTATTTGACTCTGAGTTCTGGGGTCAGTGGCTACATTGAACCAAGTGATGCAATGTGATACAAAGTGTTTAGCCATGTGAGAATAATCTTGTAAAAACGCCGAAATCAATGTAATCAATATGAGGTTTGCGCGCTACTTTATCGTACAAAAACCAGAGGAACCACACAGTAGAGTATTAATCCACCTAAACATTCCTGGCTCTGATTGGCTGTAGGCGTATTTTATCGCGACAGATGGCTCGGCGAACAATACTAGTCGCCTACAGATAGCCCAACCAATAATTCAATTAGTTCTTTATAGAGTGAATTGATGAGGAGGATTTTCCAAATGTGTCAAGGCTGAATAGAGCGCTGCCTTAATTGTTTATCGTCCTTTATATAACAACAAAATAGCACTTGATGTGGGTGGAAGGATAATTCCTGCAAATTGCATTGCGTGCGAGGACCCACTCTCGTGTTTTAAAACGTTTTAGATACTAGCTACGAGGAATATCCTAGCAAATATGAACAGAGGTTTCTTCATGTTAATTACTAGCAGCAATTATTTCTTTATGCTCCAACTTGGATAACGTCCAACCTGTACGTATCAGCAAGTGAGATTAAATATTACGTTTGGGTACAGGGACGTTATTATAAATATCATATCATAATTATGATGTCCCAGTCCCTTACTAATGGATTGACGGCAATATATTAGTGGTGTGCTTCTAGGCACATTGCCCAACACCCGACTACCTACTTTCATTTGGGTGTGTGGATCCTGCATGTTGCCCTGTAACGGCGATGTCTGAAAGCTTCTGCATAATTATTCTAAACCCTCTGTCCATATAGGGCATGTAGGTATCATGGCGGCAGTGAGCAATTTAACATATTTGAGGCATGCCCTTGCACCAATGTTTTTTTAATTGCCAGACTTAGCATTGTGGGTGATAAATATTCTCTCTATCCACTAGCTGGACCATTTCCTCTGGGATTTTAAATGGGTAGAGGCTTCTGACTCATCCATTACGCATATTCAATAATCATTGAATGAAAACAAAATGTTGACCACCAGTACTCAATACTTCAGATACTGCTATACCTATCATATTATATATATGATTACACTGAAAAACTACTCATTTTAACTATCTTAGCCATATTAAAGAATCGGGTGGTCATGAGTGAAATAGTAGTGATTTCTCCTCCATTAGTGTCTGTTTAGTTTATTGTTTATTCATGTAATAGAAAGTAGTGGAGTAATCAACAAGTTTTTTTGTTTTTTTATTCATTTTTTATTCATTAAAAATCTATTTTTATATCAAAATTGAAAAAAACCCGCTAAGTTAAAACAGTGATTCCTAAGTCACTTAGATGTAGCCTCCCGAACAGGCTTCCCATCTACCCACTCAGTGGTGCATTAGACCAGTATAGTTAAAAGAGCTTGTTAGTTACCTGTGCATGCCCATGTAGGGGTAAGTAAAAGGGAGAAACATTTCTTGTTTTTTTTACCAAAATACATCTTTTACATGTTTCGTACCTATATTACTCGCATAGATGGACATATTTAATCAGTTTGAAACTTTATTTGAAGATTACACTGTCCCGCGCACCGTACCCGTGCGATACGAAATTGGATACGAAATTCTTGTACCCACTTTTGATACGAAATTTTTCGTCTCAGCGTATTCGCGCGGCCAGTGCCAGACAAGCTGGCGTGACCATTAGTGCATGACGGCCACTAGTGTAGAACCACTGATGCCAGAGAAAACAGAGAAAAAAAACTTACCCATGCTTGGGTTCGATCTAGCAACCTTAGGATTCACAAGCGAGCTTCTACCCCACTACACCACCGAAATTGATGAACACAGATTTCATAAATGATGCATATATTGCTATAGGTAAAAACGGTGCCGACAGGTAAAATTTCATGGCACTGAAATTACAGCTAACAAAAAGAACGAAATATTCATAATGGGAGATTTTAATATAAATCTTTTAGAACCAAGAAATAAAGAAAGAAAGAATATTAAAGAATATGAAGAAAATATGAATCTCACTCAACATATTAAAAGACCAACACGTTTCTTCCTAAATGAAAATGACTGGAATGAGGCAAAACGAATTAGGAAGCTAACAAATCAAGCAATAAAAAATGCTAAAAGAAATTTTATACTACACAATGAAATGAAATGAAAACTCAAATGATCAAAATAAGTTCTGGGAAACAGTAAATACATTATCTCCGAAGGGAAATGTAATCCATTTGCTTTCATCTCTCACATAATACCTTTGAATGATACATAGTTATGGATTGGTATACATGTAAAGGAACATTCGATCCTTATAGGGAATTATTTTTTATTTGGAAATTAAGTAATTTTGTCCTGAGTTACTGTAACCGCATTTATTTTCGCGCGGATAAATTTTCGCGCACTAAGCACTTTGACACCTTTTCGCGCAGATTTAAATTCGCGCACCAAGGAAGCCTCACACCTTGTTTGTGCAATAATTAGTTTCGCACAGACAATTACAAAGGGAACACACATACACTGGTTGTTTTGTTTGGGATTAACAAAGTGGTTTACTAGTATCAACATATATCTGTTTGTCATGACTGTTCAACGCTGTTTTGTCATACTTTTAATATATATGGTGGGCTGTGTTTATGATTTGGAGATTAGTGGATTTCGAACAAGTCTGATGAAATAACATTGAATAACATAATGAATTCCTATGTAGTTCTCAAAACTCAATACGAAAAACGGAGCGCAAATACGGAGCATATCATATTTCGTCTCCGTGATTCAAATGACCGTTTTTCGTATCAGAAGTTCAGGCAATTTCGTCACCACTGTTCACCAGTAGCGTTCGCGGTGCTCTGTAGACAAAAATCGTCTCACTGAAGACGAAAAAGCTTGCCGCTCCGTATCGCGCGGGTACGGCGCACCGGAGAGTGTATAATGTAACTGTTATGGTTTAACATTATATGGTAATGATTTCTGTTCACTTTACATATTAGGTATCGCAGTAAACAATAGAAAATTAATAATGATGATAATTTGGAATAATCAGGAATAATAATCATGTGGTTACTCATTTTTATGTAATAGTTGCATAACATGATACAAAAAAGCGCCCACCTCCTCTGACGGTACTACATCTTCTGCGATTTCTGTGCAGAATTAAAATAAAAAAATATTAGCTTTTAATCAAGCTGGTCCATGTTCTTATCCAAAGTGGGATATCACTATCTAATCAGTGAAAAGTTCGTTATAAATCTGTCTAACTCTTCTGCTGTTAAAGCTACACCCTCTAACGTCAGTCAAAAACAAAGTATTTTCGACATTTTCTTCCATTCTTTTCCACCCTATCTAAAGGTCATTTGATCAAAACTTTGGGAGGATTCCGTCCAGTTGTTTTTGCTACAGGGCTGTTAAAACATCATCATTTGTATTTGGAGGACCTGCCCAAATCTTTTCCTATGGTGACTTTTCGCTCGGCCGATTTGCCTTCAAATTCGAATATATAGATAGAACCTGATGAGAATGTGGTACAAGGGACAGACACTATTGCACTATTCGAGATGTTTGGTTTTTCGTGGCCCACAAGCCCATAGGCGACTGACTGGGTTACGAAAAAAAACAAACATTGAGGACAGTGCAATAGTGTCCCAAGTTCCACATTCAAATTTAGGTTCAATATTTACTTCCACGTTGCTTTGCTTACCTTATATGGTTATTTGTACTGGGGGCAGGAATTCATACCACATGCACAGGATTGGAGCAAATTACCACACTACTCCCGTTCATACAAGTAGCATGTGGTACATACACCACCGTGGAGTAAAAACATATACCAGCAGCAGAATGTTGATAGAGTAGTAATAGAGGTCATAATATGTGTAAATTTGGTAAGATGTGTTTGTTATAGTAGCTGAGAATGCAGCTTTAATTTTGAAGAAAATATCCCCATTCAAAATTAAAGGTTGCATGCAATTTCCCCTTTAAGATTTCAAGGGATCTTACATTCTAATAATCGTTTTTGTCTATATGTATGCCCAAGACAAATAGAAAAATTATTTACAATATATGCCATATCGTTCGTTAGTAATGATATGCTCCAGCAATAAAATATAAACACAATTCTAGTGTGGACCTATTTAATAATTATGAGGGCCTATATTGTGTATGCCTCTACCGATTATTCTTAGGGGTATGCATTATATTATCATGTTCTTGAAATAACATTCACAGGCTCTCATTGCATGTGTCAATGAGAAGAAAACGTTTCGAACTTTCTACACTAGGAGGTCTCATTCTATGAGATCCTAGTCCTAGGCTAGTCTCTTCTAGACAGGTAAATTGATAGCAGGGGAAACCCTTGGGCGATTGAGGGCTATTGAAGGGTTCCAGGAGTGTCCTAATTCGACACACACCTGAAATTCCGTACTGACCAACCAATTACAACACCTTTAGTATGAAATAACCAAGCTGGCTTTGGTGTTTAATGCCAATGAAAAGAGCTTATCCCTATGCTATGACCAGCTATAGGGGGTCACTCATATGAATAGACCAGTAATGAGCGGGTCTCGCTAAGGTTATACATAACAATTCCTCCCGTTTTCAATCCATTTTCACAGTTACCAGTTTCAATTAAACATATTATGTTTCACATGTTGACATTCGATTTAAGAACATTGGTTACTTCTGGGGTCCCTGTTGTTGCTACTTTGATATATGCCTAACATGAATGGGTCGTTTTCGTTCTTTTACATTTTTTAAGTCGTATAATTTTACTGTGAAAGGAGATGGTAATTTGACAACTAGGCATATATACAGGCTGTAACTCTTTAGCTGGTTAGACACTAATAGCTTAATCTTCGAATATCAATGTCATGACGGGCTTTAATTGATTGTTCTTTTGTGTGTAGAATGGCTTCTGTATTTTCTGCAATTTGGGTGTGGGTATTGACTAGGAAAAAATAATTGTTCTATTACTGTTCTTGGCCACGACAAGTTTATGAAGAGGAGCCTCTGCTGCTATGGTCGGGCTCCTTCCCATGGCATGAATGTATGGGCTTAGGTTATAGTTGAATAGGCAGGCGAAACATTTAATGTCAATTGAATTATTGACAAGAAAAGGTCCCAGTTTCATTGTTTGTCCGAAGGTGTGAGGTAGCCGAGGCTGTAGTGGTAAATAAATGTGTGACTGGCTCTAATGGGATATATAGCCTCAGTTACCTCACACATGGATTTATGTAAAACTGTCGAAATAACAGAGAATTTAAATAACGCCTTTCATTGGAGCTGACTCTTGCCTATTACCACGACAAACATCACAATGTAAGTATTACAGTTGGCCAGCTAGCTCTGGTAATGGATTTGGACCTTTTAAACGGGGAATTCTGTATTGTAGATTCCCAGAGTTGTATGATTGTGGTGTTGGCATAATTCCACGCCTAATATGTCTCAAACTATGGGCATTAAAATGTTTTAAAAAATAATTCCATACCTGATATACTCGCCATTATCAAAGATAGTTTACATTTCAATCCTTTGTGATATGTTCTGTCTTGTCTCATGTACTTTAATTAAGCCCGCGGGAGCACAGCTTCAGTAATTCCCCTCCAGAGACCATTACTTTGGGTTCATTAAATTTCAGGAAACTTGCAATTTTGTCTTTAAAGAGTATTTGTCAGTGTTCATATTTCTATTACAATTAATGTTAAAGCTACATTCTCAGTTAACATCGATAACAAACTAAAGCTTTTCGACATTTTTCCATTGCTTTTCTGTCCATCTAAAAGTCATTTGACCACAATTCTGGACGATTTCACCCTGTTGTCTTTGCTGCGGGGCTTCTTAGAAGTCCACAATAGTCGAAATTCTGCACTGCAGTGATTACGCTTGTTATCGCTCAGCAGCATTTTGGCATATTTGACTTCCAATTAGCAAACCTATAACAGCAGCACAATATTAATAATTTTTAACCTCTACGTCAATGACTTAATAAACGTCAATAATTTTTAACCTCTACGTCAATGACTTTTAGTGTTATAGCTGAGAACCCAGCTTTAAGTATTGTCCTAACGGATGTCTGGACTCATAGTTAAGTGCAGCATCACTGGACCAATGAATATATTGGAGGTATTTATTGCATCTACATTTTCTATCGTATCTTCAGTATATTGATGGATCTGCCTTCTTCATTGGTATGAATCCCTAAGCGGATAATGGGCGTCTGTAGCTCGCTGTCACAGTTCATGATTTCTCCATAACACTTTCTCTGGTACAAAGTACGTCAGAAGATGGATAGGACATTATATGATTTTTCCTAGCATCTTACGCTAAAGATATACTTATCTAGTCTCGCCATGTATTTAGTATCGACAGCTGTGTCTTCAACACGTCTCGACTGTCTGTCCAAGAACAGGAGCATCGAACATTACAATGGTTATCAGTGGGATATATTATACATAGAATAATGCCCGTGCACACTATATCGTACTTGGCCTAAATTTGCAGAATACTGTAAGTGATAAATAAATGAAGAGAAAATTACCTTCTGGCACTCACACATCTCTCCCATTCCTGACCCCTTACATGGGTATAATTATCACTGATGATTGTAAATGATATCAATGATATCATTAGTATATATAATTGGTAAACAAACTTTGGCTTGTAAGTCCATGTACTGTCGTATAGTAAAGATTCCATAATAAGATTATAAGTACTGTACTGTACTGAGCAGATGTGTAATTCAAAAAATCCATTTATTAAATGGATAATATACAAAATGTTATGTTCTCTTTAAATGAGGTGTTATTGAATCATGTATATATAAAGAGTGTGTCGTAAAAGGTTAATAGCTTTGAGATCAACACGAAAATAGAAACTTCAGCAGAAAATAATAATATTGTTAAACTGATCAATAATAACTTAGACACCCTGGAGGACCTACGAATGCAAATCCGCAGATGGAGATTGCATTGTATTAATTTATAAAATGATTGTCCAATTTCTGGAAATGATGTAAATGAATCTGGAAATAAAAATATTACAACAACAACAATTCATCATTATATATAAAATTGCTTAGAGTACGGTAAGAAGACCGCCCCTGTGAAGAAAACCGCCCTTGTGGCGATACCGGGATGTAAAGATTGTCTGCCAATAACTTCGAATTAAAAATAATGATAATAAAATAATCCAGCCAGTACATACTCTATATCTTAATAATAAGATGCATCATCATTGCTCAAGATGTCTCTCCATATTGTCCTTGTCATTGTAATAATTCTTTTCACACGTTACACCAGCTTTTGAGATACATCAACATTTCCAGATTGCTTTACGTTCATCTCTTTATTCATTCCATCATAGGGGAATCCCAAAACAGACATTTGCAGTTATTCAGATGCTTTATAGTCAGGGGAGAGAACAAACAGCATTAAATGGTTACTTATTCCATGTCCAAATATTTCGAGAATTAAACAATACTGGTTATGTTAAATTAGTTTATAATTTTGACGTATTACAAAGACGTTATATTGAATACCAGACCAGTAACCTGACAGACAGACCGACATTATGTTGATTAAGATTGTTAAAGCCATTCAACAGTCTACATGCAATTCATAGATAGAACCTGATGAGAATTTGGTACAAGGGACACTATTGCACTGTCCAAGATGTTTGTTTTTTTGTGGCCCACTGGCCGATAGGCGAGTGGGTTACGAAAAAAATAAACATCAAGGACAGTGTAATAGTGTACCGAGTACCACATTCGAATTTAGGTCCTATAAATATATACTCCCACGTTGTTACCTTATATGGCTACGTTTACTGGGGACAGGAATTTATACCACACGCGTGGAACTGGTGCAAATTACCACACTACTCCTGCCCATACAAATAACATGTGGTACATACATCAATGTGGAGTAAAATGTCCAATTGAATGCTAGAGTTCTACATTATTGTCTCGTTCCCCGAAAACCTTATTTCTCACTCTCACCTCTCAACAGGACAAAACATCGTCAGATGCTACGCCAATAAATAATTCTCAGGTCCCCGAATTAGTCCTGTGAACACTATTTTAACTTTGTGAAACAAATGTGAAATACAAAAACCAAAGTCAGTTTTGAAGGAGTAAAATAATTAGGTAAATTAGATAAATAAATGCTCTTCAAACCCTTATGGTCTCTATCTTTGTAAAGACAAAGATGAAACAATAACAGTTTCTCCGACACCATAAGCTATCCTCTCTTAGATCTATCTTAGTCGTAATTACATGGAAAGATGTGAAAATGTACACTAGGCAGCTCTTCACATCTTTTAAATCAGGATACAATATTACGAATACTATATCTGAATATATCTAGTCTTGCCCTGATTCAAGGTATATATATACCCGGCTATGTTGAAATGTACAAAATTCGGGTTATTGGAGAGGATTGAGGAGGCGAATTGTATATTTTGACAACTTTACTCATATGTAGATAAGGATGGCCTCCACCAACAGCTGACAAACAAATTATTGAATGGGGCATCAGGGATCAAAGAGCAAATTGAGTGCCTCAGTAAATTAAGGGCAAATTAGATGGAGGCCCTGGGGATTACGCGGGGTTCCTCCGAAGTAATTTGAGATTGACTTAAAAATTTCCTTTCAAGACCTCGAAATGGATGACGGGTATTACGTTGGAAATTTCTTGCAAGAAGAGTTGCCGGGAAAGCTCTCGATCGCTCAACTTGTGCGGGATAAATACAATATTCTCATTATCTGCTTTCGGCTCGAGCTTTCATATGATATATTATTGCTGTGCAAAGCATACTATAATAGCGAGTAATATAACGCAATGTTATAGCCTCACAATTTAGAAGTTTTACGCTGCGGCACTTTTATAATAAGAACATATAATTATATTAAAATTCGCACTCGGAGAACGTATTCTTATGAATGCATGCATGTTCAAATAAAACAACATTTCAAGAATAGCGTACTTTATTTAATCTGTGAAGTTTAAAAGTTAAATAAATCTCCTGCCTCCTGATAGTATAACTCCTCAATGATTGCAATTAATTTTGCGAGCCTAATACGATTCTCGGCTTAATCAGTTGGATTTGAAATATTGAATCCTAAATCCTATAATATATAATGCCCGCATCTGGTAATTTTAGCAAACACCTTTAGCGCGTATCTATACAAATGGAATGAGAAAACATATGACGGCTGTTGTTTTCCTCTTTATTTATTAGCTCGCTTCTTTTTAACTGGCTATATTTCTTCAATGGAAGGGAAATTTATGTATGGATGTATTATCTTTTTGTCCAACTCTGGATATTCAATGATAAAATTGCATGTCTAAGATAGCCGCCTACATCAAAACTTACAATGGCCGTTTATTACTTGACCCTATAACATAGCTATTGTATCACATATATAGCTTTGTCATTAGCTAAAACACGTGTCTTAAATTTAAATTTAAGACACGTACAATTTGTTAATTAACCTTCTTGTAAGTACCGGTATACATTATCCTATATTTCATATTTCATAAGACTTACCATTTGCTATAAATGTATTACTCGCTGGAAATATCATAATTTCATTTTTTAAAGTAGATCTAACTTGTTTAGCCGGGGGTGCAATTCGGTTCAACCAAACTGCACTTTCCAAACTGATCACTTGTGTAATCAGTATTAAAACTTCCCGGGGATCCCAGCATAAACGCAGCTTTTCTTTGTTTTAAATCGTCATAAACTATCTAAAAGCCAAAAGAAAAACTAATTCAATTTTTTATCGTACACATACAATACAAATATTCTTATTACAGTCCAACTCTTAAGTGGTATGCGCATAATATATAAAATGATTATTTTGTTTTATTAAAACATTAAACATTAACTTTAAAAAATTAACCAGATTTTCACTATATTCTATTACATATCACCTGCTCCTGGTCTCTTTGTTTCGAGCCCAGACAGGCAAATGAGATAATATACTGGTCAGGCAGAGGGTATACGGATCAGTAAAAAATCCAATGGCCATACAATGAATGCGATTCGATTACTGCCGAATGGGGGAAACGAAGCCATACCATTTATTGCAGTTACTGATTCTCCTTTCGATATCTTAGCCACATCAAATGTGCTATCCAGCTTTGGATCTACCGGAGGACATATATATATATTCCTGTTTCATAACCGTCCCACTACGAGGGAAGATTATTGAAATTACGGGATCATAATTGACATTGCCGATGGTAAACTTCATTAAATAGAGACCTGGTATGTATCGCATTAAAGTTAAAATTGGTTCTTTAAGGCTGAAGAGCTTGCTTTTGATTGATATGATCCGTCCTTAAATGCTTCTAAACTGTTCCTTCGTCGCCAATAATGAGTACCTTTCTTCATTCAATTGCTCACTTATGCAAAATTAGTTATACCGTTGAGGAAGATACAATATTCACAGACCCATTGAAATATAAGCATTAATTGTCCCGAAGCTAACTAAAGGAGCTTAATAAAATGAAAACTCGTATTGCAATTCATACAATATCTATAGATCTGCATGCTAAGCTTGCACAATACCTTAAACTCCTTGGCCTGGAAAATTAAGAACTAAGTATTTAACATCGCTCAAAAACTTTCTATAGAAGAATTCCGTCTCACATCCGAAAGTCATTTGACCATAGTTTTGGGGATTTGGTCTGTTTATTTTTGTAACAGGACTTAATAAAGGGCCGCATTCATATTTCGGAGATCCGTCAAAATCCTTTCTAGTGGGAAACGGCTGGTGTAAAGTTAAATTCTTACACAAACATACCTATAACAGCAGCAGAATATTGATAAATCCAGTCCTATATAAAGTCATAGTATGGGTAAATTTAGTAAGATTGTTCTCATCGTAATAGCTAAGAATTCAACTTTAAGAGCTATCAATAAACTAATATCTCAGCTTCAAGTAAAGATAATACGTCTTTCGAAGACACAATCGTATATTGACAATTATATTTTTCAGTAACAAACTCTTCCAATCGATAGCTTTAAGGAATGAAATGTGTTCATTATGTAGAAGGAAGAGACCAGAAATTATTTATAACTATAATTAATAGACATTAATATTGATATACATTAATATACATTTGTATGCAGCAACAATCCTATATAATATTGTGTGTTTCTGTTGGAAGGGGAAGGTAATGAAACGTGACGACGATAATCATCAGACGTGGACTGGCTTCCCACTCAAACTGAGGCACATGAGTTATGTACAAGGCATTTAAAGTTGGTATCATGAGGTTTCTTCCCGTAATTATTGAATTCAAGAACTAAAGAAGAGATTACCCAAATCGGTGAGTCTATGCATTCTTATTTAACATTGTCTGCAGTAGTTCATGCAACTTAGACTGGTCTATTTATATGCCAATGCGTGAAGCATATGGATAGGAAACTGTACATACTTTACTGGCTTACTCGTACGCAATACCCCAATGTTGACTGAAGAAAACCTGAAAGACTGGAATAGCTTGAACCAGAAAAATGGTATAAAAATTGTACATTTAAATATTAGGTCCCTGATTCCCAAAATAGAACATGTTAGGAACGATATCCTGAATCTCGACTTTGATGTAATATGTTTTACAGAGACGTGGATAAGAAACGATGCTGGTATTGACTTATTAACGTATCAAAACTATAATCTTATAAATTTAAACAGAGACAGTAACAAACATGGTGGAGGACTGTGTATCTACATTAAAGATCAGTACCAATACGAAATCAATTGGAATTTATCTATAAGCAATGAAAGTATAGAATTACTGTATGTAACTATCAAGAAAGAGTATATGAAACCTATAACCCTGTTACTAATATATAGACCTCCACAATCGAATGTCAAGCAATGTTTTACCCAACTTCGTGAATCGGTACTATATTTTGAAGAACATATGCATACAGGGTCTCTGGTCTTGGTTGGAGATTTTAATATCGACATGAGTGACAGTAAGGACCCCAAATATAAGATAGTCATGGAATTTAGTCAAGAATATGATTTAAAAGTTAACAAGAAATTTACCACGCGATTTGGTCTTACAAAAGATAGTATTTTAGACTACTTCATGTATAAAAGTAATAAAGCTGCGACTGCAGGCACGATAAATTATAATATTTCAGACCATCAAGCAATATACTTAATTTTAAAGCACAAAAGACCTACCAAAATCCCGGGATCCAAAGTCAAAATGAGATCAATGAAAAACTTCAACCGAGAAACCATGAAACTTTTACTAGACGAAACTGATTGGGAATCTTACTATGAGCTTCAAGATGTTAATAAAGCATGGGATTTCTTATTTAATATCATGGTAAATGTAGCCGATGAAATAGCCCCGTGGAAAAAAATACACTATCATAGTGTTCGACCCAAATGGTATACAAATGAAATCATTATGGCCTGTAAGACTAGGGATGATTTATTTAAATCTGCTAATATTTCAACGGACCAAAATGATATCCAGGCAGCTAAAAATCAGAGAAACTTTGTTAACACGTTGTTCCGTCGAGCAAAATCCCAATACTATACCAATTTATTAGATAACAATTCACAAGATAGTAAAAAGTTATGGCGAACAATTGATGAAATTATCTCTAAAAAGAAAAAAGAAATAACAAATATTTATGACAATAATAATACCGAACTTAACACTGAGAAATCTGCAAATTACCTTAACCAACATTACTGCTCTATTGGAAAAAAAATACAAGACAAAATTAAAAATTTGCCACTGACTATACATGACGAAGAATTAAGAGAAAATTGCTCGACTTTTGACGTGATGACAAACGAATACCTATGTACATTGATAAGTGAAATCGATACCAACAAATCCTCTGGTTGTAAGCAGATCACTGCTAAATTGTATAAAGAAATGTTTCTATGCCTCTCTGAACAGCTTGTATATTTAATGAATATGTCTATCATCCAAGGTGTTTTCCCCAGTGCATGGAAAACTGCTCTTGTCAAGCTATCCCCCAAAAAACGAATACTAAAATACCTGAAGATACCAGACCAATTGCATTAACCCACATAGCTGGCAAACTATTAGAGAAATTTATTGCAACCCAGATATGGAACCACCTTGATACCAATGATATTTTAACTCAACACCAATATGGATTTAGAAAAAACAGATCGACTCACGAAGCCTTATACGAACTAATAACTTTGATCAATAGTAATAATAATAATAATTTATTAACAGCTGCCACATTTATTGACTTCAGTAAGGCGTTTGATAGTGTAAACCATAATATTATAACCAAAAAACTCGAAAAAATAGGCTTTATCGACTCTGCACTAAATTGGCTCAAATCCTACCTGAAAGACAGAACTCAAACTGTAAGGCTAGGTGATACTTATTCTAAAAATCTTAGCATAAATTGTGGGGTCCCCCAGGGTTCCATATTAGGGCCAATAATTTATTTGATTTTCTCAAATGACATTAAAAAACTGGATCTTTCATGTAAATTTATACTATACGCAGATGATACTGTTTTATACACAACTGGGGAAAATACCAAAGATATTGAAAATTGTATGAATTCTGATTTAAATAAGTTCTTCGAATGGTCAGCCTCGAATAAAATTTTGATCAATGCAAATAAAACAAAATCAGTACTCTTTGGAGAGAAGAAAAAGAAAAATACCCCCCTATCTCTAATGATAAATAACACCAATATCGAATGTGTTAAACATTATACCTATCTAGGAGTAGCAATCGACAATAAACTCAACTTTCAAGAACAAAGTAACATATTAATCAAATCATTGAATTATAGGATTTATCAATTAGCAATAATACGTCCAAATTTAAACAAAAAAAGTGCGCTCCTCCTAGTAAAGGCCAATATCCTATCTATCATAGACTATAGTGCCCCTTATATTACTAGATGTAATAAAAAAACAATGTCAATCATCCAAAAATTGCAAAATAAAGCTTTAAAGATAGCCCTTAGATGTCCACAAATGACTCCCACCATTGATATACACAGACAAACGAGAACCATGACTCTTGATCATCGTATAGGTTTTCTTCTCTCCAAATTGGGCTATACTGCTGTTTCTAAATTAAGAACAAATGAAGATGTACCCCGAGCTAGAGCTACTCGCCAATATGATGCACCCATATTGTTTCAATTCATTCCCAAAAAAGAATCAGATAAATGGTCATTACAGAATCAAGTAGCTTATACCTGGAATCACCTTCCAATTAGGCTGAGAAATATCCAAGACGATATCATGTTTAAAAACCAAATTAAAAAGTTCTACCTGGACAAAGGCTAAATGGGCCTATCACCCAGTTCGCTCTCACTCTCACTCCTCACCTTTAATTAAAATGCTAATATAGATTATCAACATCATCATTCATCATTTCTAAACTCATATGTCCATTATGTGTTTATATAATTCCTTCATATATATTGTATAGAACTCTTTATTATAATACACTCATTTTGTATATCTCTATGAAATATAAATAGAATTGATAGCAGATAACCTATAAAAACGCTAACTGTTTGCGGCGGTTACTTCTGCTTGTTTTCCCATTTTTTCTGTTGAAAATAAACACGTCCAAAAAAAAAAAAAAACGTGTTCACCTTGTAATAGTCTGTTTTGTCATCTAGTCAATTATATCAGAGCTGATACTGATTAAGTATACATTGAATTTTTCAGGTGCCACATGCACCTGTTTTGATAAAGGAAGTTCGTCCAATACAGCTTGCTTATAAATAACTAGCAAAGTACCCGTCCTCTGGACGGTCACTCTCTCTCCCCACACTTCCCCCTCCCGCTCTTCTCCCTCCCTCTCTTCTCTGTTTTTCTCTCCCAACCCGGTCTCCGATCCCCCCGTCTCTGCCTCCCCCATATCCCTCCCCTCTTTCTCATTATTATCATTATAGAACTTTTATTTCACATTAACCCATTTAAACTGAAAGTTGCAAAAATTATTTAATTATCTTAAAACTTTATTAGAATGATCGGAGAGGTATCTGGCTATTTGCCCCTAAAATGTGAGGAAAATACCAATCATCGGTTACCATGGAAACCATTTTCATATTTTAAATATTGTAGCAGGAGGGGACGGAGAGGGACGAGTCTCTCTAGGTTGGAATGACCCCTGTGACCTGGGTTCTTGGAAGTCACTCAATCCACACGTTCCCTACATAAATCTGTTCACACCTTTGTATCTAACTCGTCTGAAGGGACGTATGGGACGACTTAAAGAGATAAACCAGAAAAAAACTGAAAATAACATTTTGTTTAAACTTTGCCTCGTGAAAGAACAAGGTTATGTGAATTCAAAAAGCCAATAAAAACAATATGTCCCCGGGTTAGTTTTCATTTCAGGGAGCCCTGAAATTTATGGTTGTTCACTATAGAAGTCTATGAGAAAAGGACAATTTTTTTCCGTTTTTTCAGTATAAAAAAATAATTGAAAATAACTTTTTCCTAAAAATCTCTATAGGCATAGCTAACATATTCCTTTACACTCTCAAGCAATAAAAAATGGGGGTCACCGACTTTTTAAAAAAGTTATTCAACTGAATCTGCATCCAGATGAGTTAAAAACAGGAATATTGAAGATTTTCAAAGCTGAATAATATCTTTCAAAATATGTTGATACCCTGTTTTTTCATACATGAGGGTAAACCTGTATAGTGGCTATGTTTAGAAGTTATTTCAACTGAAAAATGTTATTTGTCTGTCTGAAATCTTGGAAAAACTGAGAAAATATCCATTTTCCCCACATACTCAAATACTAAACTTTGATGGTCTCTAGAATGAAAAAAAAATATGCTGAGATCCATTTTTTTTTGCTTTTTGTTATCCCCCAACCATGTTCTTTCTCAAGACAAAGTTTGAAAAAATTATTGTCACTCCTTATTTTTCATGTATTAGTTCCTTGAACTCCCACCTGCAGCAGTGCATATGACAGTGGTTTATCTCTTTAACCTGTCAACACCTTGCTACCATTTTATGTCTATTTTATTGCTTGAGTTGTATATAAGGCCAAGTGTGGGCCATGTGAAATTGTCACTCCCAGTTGACCATTCCTTGGATGATGATGTGAGCCTGTGTCTGGAGAATAAAGCCTTGCTGAAAACCATATTCCTCTTCTCTGATGTCTGACTAGATCGAGCGCGGGCCGAACCGTCTGAACCCCAAGGTCACGAGTACCTTTGTCCACTTAAGTTACTTATATCACTAAGTCCCTCTTCTGTGCTAAGCTGCCGCGCTACCCCTGATAGCTGACCATTGGAATGGACTATGTAATTGAGCCTAACTTAGAACAACTATGGGACGAATCGGCCCCCAGTGACCAATCATCTCCCCCTCTTCCTCCTAGCGGTCAAATAACGAATACCATTAATTCCCACTCCAACAATATCTAAAATATATCTAAAATCATAGAGGATGAACAAATTTACCTCTGTACCAAATTCCATCTCAACATTAGCCATTTTGGGGCCTCCACTAACTCCACTAATATGCCCTATTATATCATTGTTATGTAGACCCTAGTCTCCACTGGGGTCCCAGATTTGACCCCATATTTGCCTAGAGGGGTCGTCTCCGACCCACCCTATCTCTCAGAATCTATTTAAGCAAATGTCACCAAATTTCTCCCATGTACTCACAGTACCTCTCCGATGATAATGATACACAATAGCATGTGGGTCAGATTTTCAGAAAATGTACAATTCACATTCACCAATCCTCTCAAATAACCCAAATTTCAGACGATTTCAGCTGGCAATTGTGCATTGAAAATATGACTCATCTATTTAGGTCCCCCTGGTTGTGGGAAATGACGTAGTATCTGACAGGGGCTTTCCCAGGCTATAAATAGAGTGTGGTTATCCCGATTTAAAAAAGGCTTCAAAATCACATTTTCCACCCCAAATACCTTCACAAACCACATACGATGACATCCAGAGAGGGCGGAGAGACCTCTAAAGATGAGTAAAGTGGTTTGTAAAACAACAAATTCCGAGAACATTCTGGACAAAGAAAACCTTCTTTCTACCATTTCTTTTCTACCTCCTTTCCTACACTGTAAAGTCAAACGTCTTCCTGTGATACTCAAAACAAGACGTTTTTCTTGTCCCCACTTTTAATACGTTGTTTTGGTGTGACGTTTAGAATCTTCAGTCTTTTACCATCTTCCAAAAACGCTAAACGTCACATGTGTGACGTTTACTGTGTGACGTTTAGCGTCCTTGAATCTACTACCTTAGGCGTCATAAAAAAGCCTCCCACAGCCTAGATTCGAACTCCCAACCACTCACTTGGGAGTCAAATGCTCTATCCATTGTGCCACAGACTCAGTTGTTAACTTGTGTACAATCTATGAGACTGATCCAACTTTGGCATGGACATCACTGATATTATAGAATGAGAACTCTTAATTTCATTTGAAAACGTTTTATCAATACATAACATGCTTCTATATTTAATGTTTTATATATTTATATTTTTTAAAAAAAGTTTATTTAGAATATTTCTTGGTGGGGATGCAATTAACAGTAAAATAACTAAATATACTCCATAGGATGACTTAAAAAACACAGGGATATACTTAATAAAATGTTCCGAAATTTTATCCAAAGATGTATATATCACAAAAGGTACTAAACACTAAACACAACAAAATTGAAAACATTCCAATAAAGAGATTTTATATATTAATCACTTTGAAAAATATCAATTTTGCGACTTGTGACTCACTTTCCTGTAACACATCGCATATATTCATAATGATTAAGTATATCCCTTCCAATTTACTTCAATCTGAAGTGCTTACTATCAAAATAAAGTTCAAATTTGAATGAATGGTACTATTTACTTCATATTTACTGGTTTACTGGTCACTTATATTTTGTTTGCACCTTGTGACTCATTTTCTGAAACACATCACACATGTTTGAAAAATTATAGGTAGAATAGTTATGTACTAGACCTATGGAATTAATAAATGTTTTCAAATCGAATTGAATCTTTATATTATGGTAGCATTTCTTTGTGCGACATATGGGGCTTGTGTGAATTCACTAAGTGTGACACTTGTGTGACACTTGAGTCTCACATGTCATAACACCTAATTTCGCTCACCCCTAGGGTTGGGGTGTGGCATCAATTTAAAGCTAATGGGAATCCAAATAGAAGTTAGTAGGTTTAGAATGCATCAGGAAGCTCACAAGGTAAGTCTAATTAAGAAGAATGAGAAAATACTTAGTGTCTAAAGTTGTGATGTTTAGCATCCAGATCTACAGGTGTGACGTTTAGCATTTACAGGGGTAATGTTTAGCATCTACAGGTGTGATGTTTAGCGTCCTCACATATTTTCGCAGCTTAGATTATTGTGCAGAACGTCTCAAAATGCGTCTAACGTCTCATGAGGACGTTATTGCGTCCTCTGTTGATACACTAGGAAGACGTTAGTGTCTAATTCTCTGTATCAACTGAAGACGCTGCCCTCATACAGTTTTTAGAGTGTAGAAATCGCTCTAGCTTTATATTATATGGATTCCAGGGGTCGAGTCCTTCCTACGTGAAATACCCAGCTGGTTGAAATACTAGTAGCCGATACACACAATGGTGGGCAGGAACTTATATTCCTACCCACCGAAGGAAAGGAAAAAAGTGTAGGAATATCCACCCACAATTTTCCTTTCCTTAGCTTATACAACAGGCCCCAGGTGGCAGTGGGAGTATATTGAGGAATTATCGCCATTGTATAAATTAACCAGTTCTTGTGATGCAACTTGACAGACAGTATCCTTCAATTATTCCAGTGGTTGATCTGAAATGCTTGTCGCTATACAATCAGTATGTCGCCTTGATGTGTGTTATTATGAGATTTATTGTGTGTTGGTATTGCTGCTTACTGAAGCTGGCCAAACACCCCGGTTAATAACTTTATCAAAATGACCAAGGATATGGAGTGAGGCGGAGAGGGATAAGTCAAGGGTGCCCACAGTTAGCTCCCGCGGCCAAGTGTAATACAATGGTATAATGGTGCTCTAGCTGGTTTTGTATTCATACGCAGTCATAGACGGGTTCTGATTATGTCTGCTCTGCCTGATCTGATACGGAATCTTGTTAGGAAAATGGCCGAACGCATCAACGACTTTCAGTGGTGAATTATACGAGAGAATTCTATGTGAAGTCTTGTACTTTGAATCTTGTAACTTACTGTTGCCTGATCTATTCCCTGCCTCAGTGATACCTCTCAAACTAGTTTAAAATCACACTAAAATTGTCGTAGGGTAGCATCAAATGACTTTTTCTACCTTGGTCAACTACATGTAACCGCTCTTTTAGTAAATCATATTACGCCATATACCTATATCTCCATCCCATATCAGTTTGACCTTTCAAAGATAACCTTATAATCAATAAATACGTTCACTGGAGAAAGAAGAGGTGACAAAACCTTCCACCATGCGCGATAAAACTGGTATTCACACACCTGTGTACCCTAGTCGCTGCTAATGAAAGGATTAGTAGGAAATGAGGTTGCTCTCTGTATGGCGAAATGATGGTATTTATGATGGGATAAGGAGCTATAATTCATATCTACAAATACACAGCATGTGCTCCCATTCCAGCTTAAGTGGTGATAAGGCATTCGAAAGCATCATAAATTAATATAAAACATCTTTATCAAGGACATCATTGGAATGCAGTATTAAGAAAAAGAAAGGCATGGCAGAAACTTTAGCGACTGGGTAGGATGAAAAAGTGTCTTTTTGTAAAAATGATCAGTGTATAAAATTCAAAGAGATCTTGCTTATTCAATACAAGGTTACCTTAAAGGGATACCATCTATAAAGGAGTACTCATCCAAACACTACACGGAGTTTAGTAGAACAGTTTTTATGCTTTAAAACCTTTATTGCTGAATTGATGAATAACAGGAAAAAGTTTTTAAAACCACTTCACATAATCCTCACATGAACCCAACATGATCCTCGCATAAACCTCTTCACATAATCTTCAATAAATAAGCTAAACATTGCGCACTGAAAAAGTTAAAGAGAAAAACATTCAGTGAATCGGGCTTCTGTGGCTTTATAGTCTGAACATAAATAGCCATTAGAAACTTGGAAGCAGCCAAAAATCTCACATGGCTACTGCATGGGGGAAATGTATACGCCCACACAGAAATGTACTACTGATGACAGCGAGTGTTCTTTTATCCATTCCCTATAAATGATGATAAGCAATGCATATTTCGGAATGATCCATTACTATCTTTACTATTGAATTGGGAATCCCCCATCAATACATCAAGCATCATACATTTCTCTCTTGAATTTGGAACAATGTTCCTGGAGTATCTGTACCTGTAACTGAGTTGTATCTAAAATTATGACATCTAAAATTGGAAATAATAAAAACCTTCTATGTATAAATTCTGTTATGTCTGTGACATTGAATTCTCCTACAAAGGAACAGCCTTATAGCTTGTTACAGTTGTAGTCATCAGAATGAACTGCTTTTACGTATAGATCCTTTTGAAACTGTAAACAGACATTGAATTTGTACTCCTGCTTCCTCTGGTTCAATTCAGGGAGGACTTAGGGATTCTATTTAAATTGTGCAGGCACTTGGGAGCGAGTTCAATTCACCAAGGAGTGAAGGACTGTATTTGTGCAAGCAGTTGGGAGCAGGTTCAATTCACCAAGGAGTGAAGGACTGTATTTGTGCAAGCAGTTGGGAGCAGGTTCAATTCACCAAGGAGTATCGGACACTATTTGCCAGTATTTTACTTTGATTCTTTCTCTATTATTTTCATATTAGTATTTTGTATACACAGCTCTGTTACTCAGATATCGCAGTGTGTCATATATAATATAATATCCAAGTTACCATTACAACATAACCTGAGAATAAATTCTTCTATTTCTAGACAAAAATAACTACCATTAACGTGTCTGAAGGCAGCATATCGCAAAGCTAGGCCGATGTTCCAAAAATAAATTCATCCAATGGTGGTTCAACATGTTTTAAACCTATGTCCTTTCCTCCTTTTGGCATGCCTCTGATAACCTCGGGCCAGCGTGAAAAGTCTGCACGCCAGAACCGGAAGTCCCTGCCAACATAACAACCCCATAGATCCTTCACTATCCATCTCTCAAGTCTCAATACTGATCACCAGAGGTGTAATTCACTATCTCCTACGAGCATCAATCGTCCATTGTGACCCTCATTTTACACTTATTTCATCGCAAAGCAATTATACAGTAGTATTAGGACTTGGATGTCACAAGATGGCAATACAACAAGGGGATGGCCAGAAAAGAAAGGCAAAGATGTTGTAGCCATACCCAGCAGAATATTCCACCCACTCATAATGACGCCACTGAGGATACTAGGTGTAAGAGGCCTTTCAAATCTGCCAGATCTTAAGCTCCTTGTTTTCCTTGTCAATGGAGCCATTACCTCGACCCACAGGTGGTAGCCAGCACCAGAGGATAAAATATTTATCCAGACTGAGGGTAAATTTACCCAAAGCGTTTAACAGGTGAGAGGAAGGAAACAAAGATTGCCGGACAAAAGGCGGCCGGGAAGCCCTAAGTGGCAAACACTCCAAACTTCATGACTTAATTCCTTGGTCCTTTGGAGAGCAAGGTGTTAAAATAGAAATCCCTTTCCCAGAACCATAGACTTCTTCTATGGCGTTAGCTTGTGGTATGTGTTTGGATTAAGCAGATCGTAAACACGACAGGCAAAGCTATTTTTAATGGTGTACCTACTATCCAGGTACATGATGCTAACGAGGTAACATAATACAGCCAAGTTTGAACTGTCAGTACCAAACAGTATTACAACTGTTACTCATGACTATCCAGGAATACTGCTGGCTTATATATATTTTTCACACTAACTTGCACTCAAATATATTTAAAAACACTGGTTTAATAGAATTGGACTTTTACTGATGGAATTATATGGTAGTATACTACCATCTGTGAGAATTAGGAAGAGAAATTCCACTAGATGTGGGAATAGTAAGAAGGGTTACTCTAGGTACACATCTTACAGGTAGAAACGTAAGCATGGATCCATGTGGGCCGTCAAAACCGTCACGGACACCGTCAAACCGTATGTGTTTATATCAATGATATATGTCTCAAAGGTTTTAATCATCTTTTTAAAACACTCTTTTGTTTGAAAGAGCGGGAGCATTGAAGTACAAGTATCACTGACATCTCAGGTGCATTAATTGGTTTTGCGTTCACGTACAATGTCGTCTTATGATGGAAGATAGGGATATAGTTGTGTCAGAATGTTTTGTAATCTGAATGAGTTATATCTACACCGTGTGTTCTTACACAGGAAAACGCGAAAGCCCAGCATTTTAGCAAAGGGATGAGCTATCTCACTATAGTACTAGTTAATGGACCCTTGGGTTTTCGAGCCTTGCTATGACAAATTCCTCTGCGAATAGAAGTTAAATAAACTATTATATATTCTATTACAAACTCGGGAGTTTATCAATGTTGAAAATTGAAATGAAAAAAAAAATAGCAATGTTTCTGAGATCAAAGGATTTCAAACCACACCCTATTAATGAAGTTCCTTCATCCTTCATCGACAACCAATGGTATTGTGTTTTGGACGTATCACAATATCAAACAATATGTTCTGACAATCTTTCCCGAGCCTTTTTATATGTATCATCTTTGCAGTGGAAATGTTTGAAGAGGATCTTGTCAGTAGATCAATGTAGACATGGTATACATTAATACTTTTCCAAAGTACATCTTGTATGTTTTTGCAGTCATAACTTTGCAGACATGAGTAGTTGGCACAATCAGACAATTCTGACATATCCAAGGAGTGACAGTATTTACAAAAGCAGTGAGGGTCCTCAGTGTGCGTTATTGTTATTTTTATCGTCACAAAGACTTGTATATATATGTATGCAGATCGTGCTCTATTGAATATTAAATGTCAAAAGAACTCACACTCGTATTCGATTGACTTGCTTGCTTTACAGAAATTAACGAACGGCTTAAGGACCCTATCCACTGGGCCGACTGCATGAGTTATTCGTCTGCAAAATATAACTGCTATACAATATACTTAATTGTTAAAGATTTCTATCAAATAAACATCAATTGTATTCAATTGAATTGAATCCACTACATCCGTTGCGCTGTTGAGGTTCCAAACTGGAAAACCCAACAGGGGGTTTACCTTCAGATATGGAGTTGTTTGATCAATTAAGGGGTGTTATATTAGGTCGTCGGCAACTCTGCAGCCGGTATAGATTAGAACATTATTGGAACGATTAGAAAGTACAATAGAACATGACTTTCTACGGTACCAATATCGAACAGCCTACCCGTACAGTCGCCGGCTATTGAATTCTTCCAATGAAAGGCTTAGTGGACACGGGCCTATCAACACCTCCTCCATAATGAACATTCTGTTATGTCTTCTCTGAAAGCTGTCAGGCCTAACATATCTCCGCACGCACAACGGAGAGTATGTCCTTACGGAGTGTCACGTAGAATGCCCTTTTTGTCAAATATTTATTATTTGACACCATTTACCTTGCATGCCATATATTATTCCATAAGATATGTCAAACAAAGAGGCCACAGTGAACCTGATTTTCTGCAATATAGGCGACACATACCTAGCACTGGTCTAGAGGTCCTCTGAGACGGAGTATCTTGGGATATTACTATTAACATTTTATAACATAAATAAACCCAGTATGACCACAGGAATTTTGTTGGTTATTCAGGTCCCTTAGTTCCATGGTATTTCCAAGCTTCTTCTTTTATTTTGACGTTTTAATACAAACATATAAACCTATGAAGCATTACCTATATAACCCTGTCACACTCCTCGTCGTCTGGTTTAAGGGTTCATGCATAGGTTGAAATGAGGGCGAGGCATATAATATATATAATATAGACACCGGGGTCCACTTCATATGCCGACATGTCCTGGGACAGAACATACAAAGCGGCATGTCCTTCCGTCCTTCTCATTAGAACAAGAAATGACTGCATCTGTGTTCCGAGACCTGACGCAGTCACAAGTCACCAAGTGGGCGTGACCTGTCACACCCTGTTCTCCCAGACATCTTTATACCCCCAGAGAAGCATGCTGGGAATGCGTGAGTTGTCACCATGATAACAAGTTGTGGGATTCTCATGTCACAATTGCCTCAAACCTTTTTTTGTGTCCATAATAATCAGCTGGGCTTCGGTGGTAGGGTAGAAAATTAATGAACTGGGATTTGAATTGATGCAAAGTCCATTTAGGCATAGTCACTGAGTTTCATATGCATTGTTTTTCTTCTTGTAGTTTTTTCCCGGTTCAAGGTCACGCTTTCAATTCAATTTTTGTCAATTTTTGAATTGTCAATTTTTGTCAATTCGGGTAAGATTTTAAAACAATTTCCTCGTATTTGAATGTATTTCCTTCAAATAAAACATCCGTTTTCCCTGCAAAGTATACGTAAATACTAGAAGATGAAACTGGCAAATGCTGGCAAATCTTTGCCCCAGTTTGGCCCAATTTGTTAAGTGGATTTTCCTGTCACCTTTCAGAACTACATTTTGGAGAAGGGTCGTCGAACCTGCCATGATGTCAGGTCTATCATTCTTCTTCCGCGTCTTTTAATTACGTTCCTGCGTCAAATGTGTTGCGGGTGTGTTCCATATTGCGGACAACCTACATAACTGCACGTGATTACATTACCTGCACTTTTGATGAATGTTTATTTGGAATTGTGATGTAACGTTATTTGCTAATCACATGTTAACACACGTGATGTGACGAAAAAAGCCGCATTTCTACCAAGTCCTTACATAAATGATTAATTTAGCTTGATAAAGTGCTGACAGATTTCAGTACTAAAGCAGAGAACTAAGAATGACTATTTTCACTTTAAAGTGGCTAAGATAGTTAAAACGAGTAGTCACAGAATCACATGAAACTTATTCAGTCTAACCATATAGGATATGTATGACAATTTCTAAAGTATAGAGCCCCAACATTGTTTCCTCATTCAATAATCATTAAATAAGTTTAATGAATAGACCAGCTTTCAAATCACAGAATAGTAGCCGTCAGGTGCTGCCCCCACTCAATAATGCCCATGGATGTAACTAGTCTTAACCCAGGAGTCTATGGACAAGCCTGGCATTATGTAACTCCAGATGCCAGAACCCAACTGCCACTCTGACATAGCTTGACATTTGGGGTTGGCAACCACAAACGATTTTGCTCACTGTTTTACCAAATATCTGATATGATATAAATGTTAGAGTTTTGATATCCACAGGAGTTATTTAGGAGGGTAAGGTGAATCAAATACTAGAAAATGAAGTAGAAATTCCGTTACTCCATAATCTAGCCAACAACAGTGAGAAGTGTCACTTTAACATATGAGTAATTCTCCCAATCGGGCATCATTTGGTTTTCCAGCCTAGGGTATCTACAACCTGTATTTAGGATGAGCACACATGATTATAACCATTTTATTTTAATTCCTTGGCCAAAATTAGAGTGTGGGAACCATACTTTCAATGTTCTTATGTCAAAATCTTCGCTGCTATTGGGATAAAAGTGGCTTTTCAGGCTAGAAAATAAATAACAATTATGGAATTTGAATATAAAGTACAGGCGCATTTAGAAAATATATTGCATCTGCTGAAAAGAATGGTTTCTACACATGCACTCTCGTTCATTATTATGAAAAAACCCAATTTTTATGTAATCACTAATTTACACTCATCCAGACATGGTTAATACCATTTTGGAATATTTGTGTTGCCGTTACGACATGTATTGGCTTCAACACAATCAAATACTCCAATAGTAATGATTAATATTGAATTGGATTTATATTTTTGTGTAGGGAAGATGTATATGTATGTATAGTTAGATGAAACGAAAAGTTATTAGCCCACAATATCTCTGAAACCTTTTATTCCCTTACATAAAATTGTTTGAACTGGTATGGGAATGTTTTATGTCGCGTTACGACATGTGATATATCTCCAATTTTTTTCTAAACAACATTTTCAGGTAATTTCAACCTTCCTAACAATTATTTAGACCTGCTTGAAAATTGTGAAAAATATAAATATGATTAAATATTGATGCTGTTAAATTCAGGAGAGTTTGTGAACCAATGTCGCCGTTAGGCCATAGTGTCGCCGTTACGCCATAATTATTACAAAAAGATGAGATCATCCTGTTCCAACACAAAGATTTTATAGTAATAAAAGGAATATTTTTACAAAATCATGTCAAACATCTGGTTAGAATTAGGCTTTCGTTTGCCAACAAACATCCATTCTCTAGCTTTGACTTTTCACTTGATTTTGCTAGACCAATTAGTGAGTAATATATCTCATTTTTACACTAAATCATTTTGATTAATCAGGCTTTAGGTATCTGAATCATAGGTTTAGGTTCGAAATATGTCAAACATCTGGTTAGAATTAGGCTTTCGTTTGCCAACAAACATCCATTCTCTATCTTTGACTTTTCATTTGATTTTGCTAGACGAATTAGTGAGTAATATATCTCATTTTTACACTAAATCATTTTGATTAATCGGGCTTAATGAGGCTGAAATAAGGCAAAATGATAGGGAAAATATAGGTATCTGAATCATAGGTTTAGGTTGGAAATATTGGTCCCAGCCTTCCCAAACTTCACCTGCATTATGCTGATATTCCCTGTTATATGCACACCAAAGATTGAAGAGATCCAAGATTTATTTTTTCTAAAAAAAAAAGGCCTTCTGAAATGCTGCCCGTTTGGGAGAATTACTCATATATATTTGTGTCCCAAACCTTTTTTCCCACCAAGAGATATCCTCCATTTTGCGATTCATTATTATGCAATGCAACAAATGTTAATTTTTACTAGTCGCGAAATGACTTGTTCATTGTAGAAAAGATAGTCTACGACATCGTAGATTCACAATTGTTATGCAACATATCCATTGTTGTTTATTCTCCTCCTCAACGCGATCCCCGGGTCATTACATATGTATACTCCTACATTTTATCATGGCTTCCTTTAAATTACGCATTGTAGGAAAAGGGCATATATATATATATGGGTCACAGATCTATCTTGAGGCTGTTTAGCACCCCATCATATTAACAAATGTGACCCAAACATAATCAGATAATCAATCTTATTTCTGTGAGTCCCCTATTATCAAAGGAATCTTTGAATAATGATGCTTCTGGCTACAACAGTATCATATCAATGAGCTTTTTGTACAGAGGGAAGCTGGGCGAAAACAAACGGGCGAAATCTGATTGATTTATCTTTGAAGTTCTCCACATGCATATTATATATCTATATCCAGAATACTGTCATTTGATAAGGGATCTTCAGGCTTCATAGGACATCTTGACAATAATTGTCCACATGGAACGTGTGTGTCAGCTACATATTATAGTCAATACACACTATATATATATACGTACGCCTATCTCTTCTATGTGGAAAATCTGTCTGTCAGGTGGGAACATATTGATTAAGGTCTAAGACTAACTCTTCATATAGAAGCTATAGAAGTTCGCGCTAATGTATTGTGAGAAAAGAACAATGCTCTAGTGAATGCTGATAGCTGAAAACAAAATATCTCTGTCATTTTCCAGACTCTCGTTGGAAGACCTGGTTATCAGGGGTTTCACTTTCTGTAACCAGACATCGAATAACCTTTGTAAACAAGATCTGCAAAATTTAAGGAATTTCTGAATTGAATTGAATACATGAACGGGAAATGAAGACTTACATAAAACACAGTCATTGTTACTTGCTAAATATAAAGAAGAACCGGATATTTTCTCCGTCGACGAAACTAGCAAAGTTAATTAAATTAAGAATATTACATTGAACGCCATTCATGATCTTTGCTTTGTTACTTCGAAGTACTATAACAAAAATCAATACGTGTGTTAATCAAGGGTACTGATTAAATACCCAGAGAAAATCATGTTTCATCTGAAATGAAAATGTGTCCTTAACGACGTAAAATGCTTTGTGAATCTGCCAACCTAGAGATAGAGAAAGGGTTTACAGTTTTTAATGAGAAAGCCTTAGAGGGACGAAGAGGAGAGGGTGGATGAAAGGAGAAAAAGGGGAGAAGGAAAGGTGATGTAGGAAATGGGTAAGCTCGGGCGATGGGGGACCGGAGGGGGACGAAGTGTTGGAGGGGTAGGAAAAGGAGAGAGACGGGGAGCTCGGAGCTCGGAGTGAGACTGACAGAAAGAGAAATAGAAAGAGAGGGTGGAGGGGAACTATAAAGCATACATACTCTTGTGAATATTCAAATTTCACAAAATGGTTTTTGTTAATTCATCCCCAGCACATCTGAACACCAAAGTATGATAGTAAAAGATATTGGCCTGCTGTGTGGGAAACGTGATATGAACAAGACCATTGTGAAAGGTATATTACAACACATGCCATTTCCACATACCAGACATAGGATGTACAGGCTGGACGACAGCCTTTAGGGAATAGTACATTTATTTAAGGTATATCATATACACCATGATATCACAACTTGGACGGGGAAGCCATTAGCACAGTGTAATAGGATTATAAAGGCATTTTGGAGTTTGGAGCGAGAGGCTTTCCCTCAGTTTGGAGGGACTCTCCCAATTCTGAGTCTTGACTGGGAAATCTTCATGCGTTTATGCCTTCCAAACATGGTAACCCCTTGTTAACTTAACATGAAAATGTTGGCCCATGGCACAAGTCAGGAAATGTCGGCAACTGTCACAGAAAGTCGGCTCAAGATTCTGGTCTATAGATATATAGTGTCTGGCCAAATTAGCGAGTAGGTTAATAGGTGTATAGCAAAGTGTAGCAGGACTCTCTGGAAGAGCTATGGCTAGCATAGATGCGAGCACCTATCTCCAGACAAATTTCGTATACTTTATATTTATGTAACTGTTCATGTTCTGGAAATAAACGATATCAATCAATCAAAGGTGTATAATATATAGTAGGTGAGGATAACATTCCACTGAGCCGATTACATTGACGGCGGGCACTCAAGGGAAATACAGGGGGTTGTCAGTCCATTGGACATACACGATGAAGGTTGCTGACTGTTGGCCGCCAGCTTAGTGCTTCGAATCCAGATTGGATGATCCAATTGTCGGGCCGGTATTCAGCCCGCTACCCTTGTGAGATCATCGGTTCAGTAGACACAAGCCTTAAACCTCAAGGCAGTGAGGTGCATATATATGATCCATGTTCGGGGCCATTATGTCGGCAATCTATGGCAGGCCTTTCTTCCCAAACTAGCCAACCTTCTACCATTTACCGACGCCTATAGTAACTTGTAGCCCGTCCTCGCAAAAGGAAATTTTCTGGCACGTTACACTGCGCCCCATCTCTGGTAACAGGCACTTGACAAATGTTTGCTCTGGTTTAAAGCTGGCTTACACCCAAGCTGACCCATTGTCAATCTCCTCGTCTGTGCCAGCCAGTCCCTGTTTATGCTTACACAGCCCCTTCCCCTCTAGTATCCCCATGCCCGGTGTTCAGCCATTGCTTCAAGGTATTCAAGATTCAGTTGCTACAGAAGATGTAAAGCCCCCATGGAAGTTTGGGGTTACTTCCACAATCTGCGATCGACTTGCGATGACACCCAATGTGATACTGGATGGTGTCGTCTAATAAACGTAATCAGACATTTCTCTGTAACTTGCTGTTCCTAATCAATTGTGTTTCCTATTTAAATATACCATGCACTGTCCTGCGCAACGTATCCGCGCGATACGAAAATGAATACGAATTTCTTGTACCCACTTTTGATACGATTTTTTTCGTCTCAGCGTATTCGGCGAGGTAAATAATAACCTGGGAAAGCTAAATCTCTTAATCCCCGGTGTGCGGTGGTGCGTTAAGAGTTGGCGCATCTGGCGCATCTGGAGTGCGGCAGTGCGTGAAGGAGTGTGCACTCACCCATTACAATGTGACAAAGCAGAGAAAAAAAACTTGCCCATGCTTGGGTTCGATCTAGCAACCTTGTGATTTACAAGCAAGTGATTTAACCATTATACTATACTGAATCAGCTATCAACATGGCCTCAACTAATCAATCTGAATGCTAATACTGTGTCAGAACAGAAAGATAGAGAACAGAAAGAGAAAGAGGGGGAGAGGCAGACAGGAGGATTGCAATTGAAAGAAAGTAAGAAAGAGATGGGCGGGAAAGGAGAGGAAGAGCAGGGAATATTTTTTTTCATGAATATAAATTGAATATATCCAGGTATATGTGTGATGAGTTACAGGAAAATGTGCCAGAATATAAAAAAAACCCAACAATATTTCTTTCTGCTTTAGATAGCTCATAACTCCCTCAAAATGCGTCCGATCTGAATATAAAATTTATCCCCGAACCCCATGAATGTCAGGAAGACAGCCATGTTTTCAGATTTATAATCAGGCTATTACTTTCTTCGTAAATGATTATTTTCGTCAGCCGCATCAAGTCGTTCGAATTGATATAAAATGTATAACTATATAGTCGTACATTTTACCTCCACCCTGTTACTCAGGCTATAACTTTTGTATATCTTGTTACACTACTGAAAATATTCTCCTGTTTTTCCTGCTTTTTTCATTCCCATGTTCTTAGCATTGTAAAAGCCAAGAAGGCAGGAAATTGAATAAAGTCTTCGCAAAAACAAACAAAAAATAGGTTGTCGGCAACACATTTATTTGTTGCCAACAATTGCAAAATATCTAACTTGATTATTGTTTATTGTTTATTATATTTTGTTTCCAGATGTAAATAATCTACATTAAAGCCACTTCTGTTTTGTTTTCTGAGTTGGTCCACCTTAGGTTTCAAATGTGTGAAAATGATGTCACACCCCCATGAGTATGGGTGAGCGAAAAGGGGCATTAACAAGTGTTAAAACTTAAATGTGTGACATTGCCGCTATATTATGATAGTGTATTCACAGAAGCCAATGTTGGCACACAGAAATAGTACATTTCTGCACCTATGTAGTTCTCAAAACTCAATACGAAAAACGGAGCGCGAATACGGAGCATATCATATTTCGTCTCCGTGATTCAAATGACCGTTTTTCGTATCAGAAGTTCAGGCAATTTCGTCACCACTGTTCACCAGTAGCGTTCGCAGTGCTCTGTAGACAAAAATCGTCTCAATGAAGACGAAAAAACTTGCCGCTCCGTATCGCCCGGGTACGGCGTGCGGGAGAGTGTGCAGTGGACCAGTAATGAATGCCATTTTCTGCACTCTTGGAGACGACTCTTCACTGTGAGATTTGTTTTATAGTATAGTAATGTATTCTTCCGCGACGGTTCTCCGTCGAAAAAGCTGGTCCCTCCTTTCTTCCTCACTATCTGTCCCTTTTCCTCTCTCTCTCGCCCTTCTTCCTTGCCTTCTTCTTCCCTCATATATTTCTTGATCATCCTTCTCTCTCCCATCCCGTTAGCGTGTTTCCTCTCTCGCCCTAACAGGACCAACTATATATACGAAAGTATATATTATGGTGTCAAAACAGGGCTTAAAGCAACCGATTCCCTTCCCCTTCTCCTTCATTTCCTCTCTTCATTTTCATCTCTCTCATTCTTCATTTCTCTTTCTCTCATCCCTGGACCCCTCTCCCCATCCTCCTCTCCCTCCTCCCATACACACCACCTTCTGCCTTACCCCCTTCTGTCCATCTCCTCCTTCTGCCCTTCTCTCCCCATCTTACTCCCCCCCCCAACACCACCTCCCGCCCCTTCTCTCCTCATTCTACTCTCCCTCTATAAACTCTGATCTCGCTCTCACTACCCCCTTCATCCTCTCCTTTAAATGTCTCTCATTTTGCACCCCCACCCGTGTCCCTCTTCCCTCTCTCCGCCTCCCTAAAGTCAAGTATTCGTTCTATATGTATCCCATAAGCAAGAAGAGCATAGACATGCCTTGTTGCTTATAAGCTTACAGCGAATATTGTCCTCCTTGTGCGTGTATTAAAAAGGGCTAGGAACCCCTTAGCAAGAGCAACATATATTGCGATCTGAGCGTTACTTCTAAAATACAACACAAATGATATTTGTTTAAGGTATCTCCTCCACCGAAGGCAACTTGTCATAAGTGCGGGCATCTTGTATTTTGGTGTTTTATGAAAAGTGAAAATCCTAAATATAAGTAAACTGACACCTGAATTCGGACACATTCGCAGTAATAACAATCACTGTATCACAAAGTAATGAAAGCAATAAATCCCCATCAGAATACATCAAAATAAAGTAGAAATTCGGGAAGACCTCCATTTCCTTTCCCCAGCTCTGGGCTTTGATCAATGTTAGTTGAGGTATAGTGGAGTGTAGCTATCAAGCAGCATTTCAAGTTCACTTCATACATATATTTTCGACAAAGCTCTTTGAGGGATCAAAACTTATCCTTTGCAAGCAGATCTACTTTAATTAAGATAGTTCCCTATACGCAAGTGAAAGTCTTAATTTAGCAGACAGGGAACACAGGTGAAACAGTGAAGTCGAGAGGAAACCGTTTTTCCTTGGTTAAAACCAGAATTTCTTGTTGCGTCAATGAAAGCTGAAACCCTTCCAAATAGACGGGGCGATGGGTCCTTTTCAAGTGCCCGCTAGAATGATTGATTCATTACACACAGAAATAGAAACTAACACTTCTCACTTTTTTCCCCATTTCTCCATTACTCAAGACTGGCTCCATGTTCTGTCTGTCTAGCTCCGTTTAATCAGTCGCATCCTGGGTGCTGCCCCATTTGGCCGCTACCTTGAACTCGTACTTGTCACCCCTGAAACTGACACAGCCTGTAAATCTTTCATTGGATGACTTCAATCACGTTCAAAGACCTTCCATCCCAATACTGTTCCAAATGAGGAAAGCAGCACAGCTCAAATTCAGACCAATTGGATGATGAATCGATAGCTGTTCAACGACGTTTCTGCTTTTCAACCAATGGTGCGAGGCAAATGGGTTCACATATTTAAAGTGGCTAAGATCACTATGTTGACTATGTATGTCATTTAGAAATATGTCTGTAGTTTTCGATGACCTGCACAAGTAAGAACATTTGTGTGGAATACCAACGCTATATATTCCTTCCATTGGGGAATTCAAATCTGAGAGAGAAGTAACTTGACCATAACATGCTGCCCTCAGTGCATGGTGAACTACAAGCGAGGCAGGAGGTACATACTGACATAATATACCCTGTCCCATCCAGTTGTTATTACTTAACCAATTATGATAAAAGGAGTCTGGGACTTTCCCTAACCAACAGACTTGTTGTGTCTGGGAGGCCCATTGGCCGGCGGCACAGTTTGAAATTGGAGTTTTAAACTCTTAAATACTTGAACTATTTTTTTTTTATAAACTTTTATTGACATATTTCACATTCGTGATATGTTTCACGTTAAGCAAAAATGGTTACAGAATATTCATTTAAACTCTTTATGAGCACAACTTGTCATTGTATATTACATTTTACTTCCTTATGAACTTCGATACCGTTTAACAGGTCAATTTAATTCTTTTTGATTATTTTTATACTCAATCATTTCAATATTTATTACATGATTAATTACAATTTCTCTCCTCACAGGATAGATTTTCATACACATTTTTTTTGCCCAAGATTAAAAATAGCCTTTACAGCTTAATGTTCAGAGTTTACCGCGCTGTGTTAAAAATGGAATAATATTCATGATTATTTCAGCTTAGGTTCACACCGGGGACAGTATCCCTTACAAGATCAATTTTTACATATAATACCGTTCAATTTGCAAGCCAGTTGTTTGATTGTTTCAGGTACTTTTTTAAGTTTGGCCATGTTGAATTTTTTTCTTTAATTGATAGGGAATTCCACATAGTGGGGCCTTGGAAATGAGGAGATTTCCTTAGTTTCTCTGTTTTACATGGCGGAATAGACTTGGTCCGAATTGAGAAATCGCCATTGACCCACCGAGGGCAGAATGAAGGCTCACGGTCAATTTGGACCGGAACTGGGGCCAGAAACATTTGTTTACATTTTGTGTCATAGGGAAGGGTATGGACGTAGGGAGGACCCCCATTAAATGTCACTTTATCAATAGAAAAACATCTAATATAACCACCAAATTAGAGGATATAAAAGACAACATTATGCACATCAATTAAGCTCTTGTTGGATACCATGTCAGCTTCAAGAAATTCAATAAAATGGGTTCATTTAAATGGCTAAAATCAAGTCCACCTTACAGACTGACATGCCCATGAACCAAGTAACCTTGCCGGGCACACTGCCCTGCACCCGGCCCTGCACCTAGGCCGCGCCTTAGCTGTGGTCAGAGCCCCGCCCACACTCAGATAGGCCTCACCGCCCGTCTTAAATTAGTATCAGGTGTACATATTTCAAGCCAAATGGCCAATTCGAAAAAGCCCTATTAAAAGATTTGTACCGTCCGCTAATCTCGTTGGTCTTGCCATTTCTTGTATGTACCTTTTATCCTCTTTCCTAATAAACATCAATCCCAAAAGGCTGATTTTCGCTCTTTTATATAATGGATCAACGTTTAGCTCATCATATAATTCAACAATAGGTCTGTAGTTGTGATATGGCTGTTGAAACACAACCCTAATACCCCTGTTAAGTACACTTTGAATTTTCTTGGTGGTCACTTGATTTGCTAAGCCATATACTACCAGGCCATATTCAGTCAAGGATAAGACATGTGATTTGAAGATTTTCTTCACTATACCTATATCCAAAAAATATCTGAGGCGCAACAGTTGGCTTATTTTGTTTTGTAATCTACCTTTCATGATTTTAAAATGATCATTGAAATCTAGCAATTCATCAATAACAAATCCGAGGTATTTCACATTTTTTTCCACGGATAGAGGGTGACCATTCACGTAAACACGACCTGCATCTTCTTGCTGCAGTCTCAATCTTCTCAAACAAATTTTTGATCCGATCAGCTGAGCTTGAAATTTTTTTGCATTAACATTCAATTTGTTCTTATACATCCAATTTATTATGCTATTTGATGCTATCTGAGATGTTTGCAGAATCTCCAAATAGTTAGAACCAGTGATCGATATAGATGTATCGTCAGCATAAATTGTCATATTCACCTTAAGAGTGTTATTATTACATAAATTTTGTTTCAGGCAATTGGGTAGATCATTGATGTAAATAATAAAGATCAAGGGGGCCCGATTAAGCTGCCTTGAGGGATGCCTACGTTAATCTCTATAGGATCAGAAGTAATACCATTTAGTTTTGTTTTTTGTTGGCGACCACTCAAATAATTTTCAATCAACCGTATAATATTCGGATTTACCTGGTAATGTCTTAATTTCTTCTTAAGAATACCATGGTTAATGCTATTAAATGCCTTGGCAACATTGAAATATAATGCCATAATATTACCCTGGTCAATGCCCTTCAAGAGAGGATCCAAGAACTCGAATAATGAACGATTTGTAGATCGTTGTCTTCTGAAACCACCTTGTGCATCATTAAAAATATCATTCACATCCATATGATCTCGAAGTGCCTTACAAACAAAATGCTCCAGAAAAAGCTTAGACAGTAGGGGCACAATAGCAATTGGTCTGAGGTTATTAAACATTCGAAGATTACCTGATTTCGGTATAGGCACTGCAGTATATTCTTTCCATTCATTAGGGATCGTACAGGTCGATAAATATTTTTCTAGCATCTTATAAATAATATCGCTCTTCCTAATAAGTATGAATTTTAAGATAGCACTGCTAATCCAATCAAGACCAGAATTTTTATTGGCATCAATGCTATTTACAAGATCTAGAACCTCTTTTTGAGTAAAATTAATTCTAGTTACAGCAGAGATTTCAATCTCGTTCGTTAGGTATTCTGCAAAGCCTTCTTCTTGGTTAATACATGTATTACCCATCTCCTTAAAAAAGGAGTTCAGGCTATTACTTGCTTCCAAGCCTGTTAAAGGTCAAGTGTAAAGGATTTTTTTTTGTGTTTGATACATTCGGGGGAGTATTTTGAAACGATCTGCAAAGTTATAACTTCCAAACTAATAAATCAAACCAGTGAGAGCTGTTAAAGCGTTGCCATTTAGGGAGCCACTGCAACCCAGCGCAGCAAGGGTGGGTAGCCATCTTAGCATGGGTCCAGCGGCCTGTGACGTCATCCATGTCCAAGCGCGACTGGTAGGTGTGAGCTTAGAGGTGTAGTATAGTATGGCGTGGGGTGTGTGTGTGTACCGATATCCGTAGTCCGTAGTAGGAGGGAGAGAGGGAGGGAGGTTCGCCGAAATAATGTCTAAACTTATGTCTGCAGGTAACATAGTGACAATATCAATTTCCAAAAATAATCAAAGTTATTAGCTGCTGAGAGGGTAGAGAGAGCGGGGAGAAGCGGGGATAGACAGTGATGGTGAGAGAGGGAGGGATAGGGCGGGGGGACATGATAAGAGGCTATAAATTCAGTTTGTTTTGTTGTGCAAAACGATCATCCAGGATTTCTACAGGATTCGACCTCCACTGTTAATATTATTAATTAGAATTTGATAAAATACAAGGAATCGGCATATGCTTCAACCAAAAAAATATATGAAAAATCGAGGAGGAAAGAGGAGAGAACGGGGAGAGTCAGTGATGGAGAGAACTTTGATGACCCATATATATATAGATGTACCTGTGATGAATAATACAAGAAACTTCATACAACTTCAGACCTTCAATCTTCTTTATTTTGAATGTTATTTTAACATAATACATATTGTTTTTAGTACATGATGGCAATCTTTTATCACAAATTTGATGTGTCACAGGAAGATGAGCCACAAGTCGTAAAAGGAGGATTTTGAGATAGCATCATATTTGAATAGATGTGATCAAGCAGTTTGTAATGATAATATCACGACTGTTATTATCCTAATTTATCATTACAAGGGTATTATATAAGATTATGCAATAGTATAACGGTTAATATGAATATATGTCTAGAGGGAATAACCACTGTTTTATTGCCTAAAAGTTAAAGAAAATATTGCTAATATAAAAAAAGGATGTAAAAATAAAATAAAATATATGAGTAATTCCACCAATTGTTCGACATATGACTATAAAATAGATTTTTGCATTTCAAACAAGAAATCTTGGTCTGTAGGTATTTAAATCAATTCTATCAGTTTCCCTGACGGAAAATACATGAGAAATACCACACTTTTACATATCTGGCATCAATATTTTAAATTCTAGAGGAAAAAACCCACTGTTTTATTGCCTTAAATTAAAGAAAATCTTACTAATTATGAGAAAAAGTGCATAAAGAAAAAAAAAGATAAAAGAGATAATAATTTTAAAATAATTTAAAAAAAAACATATTTCTAATTATCCATTGGTTGATTTGCAATGCAAAAATGTCTGGGGAAAGTCTATATGTTACCATAACGTGCCTATGTAAACCTAGAATAAAAATTGATTTAAAAACCAAGATGGGTCAAGTGGATATGTTTTAGGTGGTTTTTCATGTATTCTCTCATATGATAATGAATATAGTTGAATATTCTAGGTTTTTTTTTGGAATTAGAGCATATAATATATATTGGGAAAGGTGTTATGTCACCATAACGTGCTGGACATTTTAGTTAATAAAGAATGAAATATTTAGAGTTGAAAAAAATAACGTATGGCTGAAGGTGAGTCATCATAATAGCTCAAACATAAACAGTGACATTTTCCCCCTGCTGTGCATTATTGTACCTCAAGAGTGCTAAAACATGATGTCACCAATTGGTGGCTTGCTCATATGTCCACTCATGGTTACATATTTATTCAAATTTTACATCATGACCCTTGGTACCGAATAATGTGGAAAAAAATATATTTCTAATAATCCATTTGTTGATATGCAATGCAAATCGGCCATCAATTCGGGTACCAATTCGGGTATGTGTGGGCCTAGCAACCGAATTCCTACTTCAGGACTAGTCGGGACCAAATATCCTGCTAATAGGGAGCCAAATCGGATAGGTGTGGGGCAAAAAATACAGCCGATTCTAGATTAACAAGATTTCTGAAATCCTGGGATTTAAGGCCCGAGTAATCGGGGCCAGCCGAATTCGGCTCGGGAGTCAATTCGGGAATGTGTGTGCAGCGCTTTAAATGCTGCTGAGGGTAGCGTTAGACTGGTCGCGCCTTGGGCATGGATGACGTCACAGCGCTGATGTGCGAATACACACGCTAAACCAAAACAAAGTTAGCCCCATTTGCTCGCTCATAAAAAAGCTGTGAAAAACGGGCCTTAGTGTATTCTTTTCGGATTTTTTAACATTGGAAGTTATTATTACACCCACCACCCATGTAAATCCGCTTTCATCTTGATTTTTATAATTTTCTTTACATTTCACCTTTAAAGTGACACCCTCGTGTATAAAACTTTCAGGAATTTTTTTATTGTTCTTTCCGACCAATTTGTTAATTTCGTTCCAAAACTTCTTGCTATTACCCTCGCAATTATCTAAAAGGTTCGAAATTTCCCTCTTCCTTGCATCTCTGACTAGGAGATATGTATTTCATACATTAATGCTCCCGGGTATTCATTACAAATATACTAATCCAGAACATGGTTGGAATTCAAGCAAACTTTCCCCAAATCGGGAGCTCAGTGGTATGTGTCACTTTAATGCTAAATTATTCCCTTGGACCTAGCGATTTCCCTCCTTTGGACATCATACTCTCCCCAGCTGTAAAGGGTTCTAGGGCAAAACCCTATCAGCTAAAACCCCCCGAGCCTTGAATCCCCAGGCCCCCTAGCCAAAAACCCGCCGTCAAAATCCCACTTGCCAAAATCCCGCCATGCCATAATCCCACTAGGAACAATTCCGCCAGTCAGAACCCATCCATGCCAAAACCCCGCCAGGCAAAAACCCGCCAAAACTTAGACTTTATAGTGATTTATAGTTGTGAGTGTATTTAGACACGTATTTGTTGTTGTTATACTTTTATTGGCAAATGCCCTGTCAGCGAATCTAATTCTCCCCAGTAACTTAGTATTTAGTGGGTGTATTTAGAAAGGGGATGGAGTTTGCCTTGAAGTTGTTGCAAGTCAAAAACCTGCCAAAACCCCAAAACTGTAGTGATCAAAAGCTTGAATGAAGAAAGTATTATACTCCTTCAAATGTGATGATACATCTTCTTTATGTATCAAGGTTTACGAAACTAACTCTCTGACTGGTTAGGGCTCTGTATAATTAAATACTTTATCAGAAACCCGCACATTATACACCTCTAACCAGATGCTTTATGATATGCTCTGGTTGTAAACTGTTTTTACAATTTGGAAAACAATATGTATTGTACATTTGGAAGAAAATTACCCCAATGACATAAAGGATTCTGATCAAATACAAACACATTAGTCCCTACGTATACATTTAGAATGACAACCTCAGAATGGGATAGCCATATAATTTGACAATGACAAACATTTTACAAATTGTATTACTATTGCTAGTCTCGCCTATCCTCTCTGACCATATAAGTCTGCCAGCCCGGTGGACTCAAATAATAGCCCACCACCACAATCATGCAGCAACACTACAAAGACCACAGACGTCCCCGCCTGACCCACCACATTTACTGCCTTGTATCTTGACCACAGTATATAAAGAGAATGGAATGAGGACAGGTCTGGAGATGATAACCATTTCCTCAGGCACTAACTTCCTTGCAACGACCTATAACGTATACCTGAGGGTTTCTTAAAGAAATGTCATTGGCAAGGGAAAACTTTAAGTTATCTATTCTTCATCAGGATGAGACTGGCATCCCCACAAGCTGACTCTTGTGGGTTTCAGTAGTAGGGGACACAGAATTTATTTGTCTGAAATAACTTATTAAACTGATACTCAATGTTTTTTAAAAATAAATTCTATTGAGACTGATTTCGTTTATACACGATATTCTCACAGAGCTCAAGTGAAAAACAATTTACATGATTTTATTTAGACGATCAAAATTAAGGTTTTTGATTTCTAAATTCAAGTTTACAATTATGATTTAATCATATCAAGAGCATTAAAGCTGCATTCCCAGGATTTAAGATCGAGTGGTTCTTCTGGAATTACATTCATATTAGTTCCCAAACTCAATATTATCTATCTCTGTTTCAATGAAAAGTAAAATTAATGTCTAAATTCTGTGTTTTTACGATCGGGAACACACAGGGATATGTATAGAAGCCATCATCACAGTTCTGTAGATGCACTGAATGGTCACATGTGGCGCCTCTGTGCCACATCAAGCCACATGTTTCTCTCTGTCTGCCAACGAATTTTTTGTATGGAACAAGGCTAAGGAGGTCACACTGTTGACTAAGGAGGTCACACTGGTGACCACTAGTACGGGAGGATGAGTATTTCTTCTCAAATATTAAACTCCAACCTTAAGAAAGAAACCTTAACGATTGGGATAAGGTGGGGCAGTGTACTAGGTAGCTTAACAAGTGAAAACTGAGATTTGTATAGAAATTAGCTGGGAATGGAGCTTTAAACAGGATCAGTATAGATATATACCATAGTACAGATGCCCATTGTGGGGCTAGGTCTACACATCAATAATTTTGGTTAATAAAATATTTTGGCGGGGTGACGAGAGAAGCTTCTTCCACTATCGTTGAATATACACATCTTTAAAACCCTCGGTTGTTAATCCAGTACCATTTTGAATATATCAATATTTAAACTAGTAAATGTGGGTAGTTCTAAAATAATGTATATTAGTTTAAGGGAAACAAATGAAATATTTTGTTTGTAATATGCAAAATAATATATCGGTATATCTCTCCAGCCTATCAAGTCATGTATCTTTCATGGCAACTGCAATGGATTCCAAATTTAATTACTTTCAACGTGTAAAGGATATGGGCTTAACCTATTTCCAAATTTTAATAACATCGTATCTGTCTCTAGGGCCAATACTCACATAGTGCTGTCAGCAAACCATATAGTCACTTCGTGGTTTTAGAATTTAATTATAGAAGAGTCCATTAGAATCTAATAATAAAAGAGTCAATTAAAGTGAAACACATCACTGAGCTCCCGAATTCGGGATTGTTTGCCTGAATTTCAACTTTGTTCTAGATTAGTATATTGGTAATGGATACCTGGGAGCATTAATGTATTAAATACATATATTTCGTGTATTTAAGAGTTTAAAACTCCAATTTCGAACCATGCCGCCGGTGCCATATGCCTCACAGACACAACAGTCCGTTGGTTGGGGAAAGTCCCAGACCGCTCTTATGATATCTCAGATATTTATTTTAACCACATAACTTAAAATATTCCTGGTTAGTTAGGAAATACCTACTGTATGAATAAACCGTAGCAGTATTTTGGGGGGAATCCTTTCTATACAAATCCCTTAACAGCTGCTTAGGAAAAGTAAGGAAAAGAAGCTAAGGAAGGAAAATCTTAAGTAAGAATGGCTCACGGGCCCCTGCTCCGGTTACGTATTACAGCTTTATTTAACTGACTATCGAGAAATGAAATATATACTGTAAGAGCCCTTTATTTCAATAAACAAAAAATGCCAATGCCGCTAGGAAAACAGTTATTCCGAGTGAGTGAGTGAGTTTGGTTGCTTTACGCCCTTATCAACACATTTAATATGGTTATATCAAGGGCGGGGGAGCTGAGAGGGAGGCAGTTTATGATCATAACAAGGAAATAGAAATAGAGAAGGAGGGAGAGGGAGACAGAGAGAAAAAAGAGATAATAACTGGTTAAGAGGGTCGACGCTGAATCCGTGTACCAACCTCAACAATCCAAGAAAATGGCGTGGTGGCAGTGTCAGAAACGATGCATTTTTACCGCTTCCTCAACGAGCCAGAGGATTCGAGTTGCGTTACCTTACAAAACTTTCCTGTCGGATATTGTATTTCCTGATGGCGTGATGAATGAAAAGGAGGGCAAATAGAGTTCCTAGTGATAATTTATCATTTTAATTACAAAATAGAAATAATCCTTTAGATATTTAATAATAATTTCTGTCTTATGCGGATTCTCCCTATTTCTAACGAACTATTAACTTTTATTAAATTATTACTTATTTAGTTATTAATGTTAAAAGGGAGACTAATCACATGGACTGCGCAACTTGTTTGTGTAACATAATGAGTCTCCTCAGCATGGTTTTAATTTCGACATATATTTAGTACTTATGGGAAGTATATATATTCATTATCGTCATGCATTTTACTCCGAGAGAACCACCCTGTTTCTTTCCACAACATATCGAATGAAGCAAAGAGTACCATCAAATTGCAGTTATTATGATATATACACTTATCAATATGTTTGGGGGTAAGTGAAGACGGAACATATTATATTTTTCATAGTGATTGTTACTATAAAGTTTTACTGCACTGAAAATACTAGCTAATAACCTTATATCTACTGTGGTATAATATAATGTGCCAACCATTGTTCAAGCGTTTTCACATTACTTCAAATGTATTAATCAGAATGTTGGTGATGGATTTTCCTTAATGCGAGCGCGGTAACGTAGGCCTATTAACCTGCCGTATGTTACTATTGTTAGACGTATTGTTGTACGTATTTCATAAAAATATTATATTGGCCTTTAATGAATAAAAAAAAAGACGTTAAAGATGTATTCTCTGTTAAAATCGATAAAAACTGGAGATTTCTACTTCTATTTCCTTTCATTTCCAACCCATCTGAAAGTCAGTTCACCATAAATATGAACGATTTCACCCTACTGCTTTTGCTGCAGGGCTTTGTAAGAGTCCATTTTACATTTCGGTGTCCCGCAGGAATTCGTTGTTGCAGTGATTTCACTTATTGGTAATTGCATGGCGTTTGTTTTCTTTTGGCTGTAGTTCTTGTAATAGCTGAGAATATACATTTTTAAAAGTCAATCGTCTCACATACTACATAGGTAACGCCACAATCTCATTATCTCCTTGGGTAAAGAAAGCACCACTTTAATGGAATTCCAAATACAGGTCTAGAGTAACTAAATTTTTGTTTTGGATGTTTTATCTTACCAGGATATCAACAATTAAGCACCGCCTTGCCGATACATTTCTTGAGGATCATGACTCAATCCCGTTGTAAAATATGAGGTGAAAGTTGTCATATTTTTGTGTTTTCATTGATTGGTCTCATTCAGACATACACCTGCCACGCCCCCTTCCGACAAGAAGGCTAAACAACTTTCTTACTGCCACAACACTCATGGATCGCTTATCACTAAAAGTCCAAAGGTACAAGTGAGGTCCGGGTCCGACCGTTATCTCAAGGTTGATCACGTCGGTAGGGAGGGGAGGGACTGACCGCAAGGTCAGGGGAGGGGCTATGGATGGGGAGGGGGGAAGGGGAGATAACCACAGGACCTGGTCACCACGCAAAGGGATTGGTCAGGTGTAGCGGTGGTCACTCTGACCCTCATTTTAATATTTCATGTTCATTGTTATCCTGTGGTTGATTGGATCTCTTATCTAACCTGGCAATTAATTGGTCCAGCCAGGACAAGCCAATCAACCCAGGCCCTGTGTACTCGTTGTAATCTGTCCACGTATAAAATAAACACATGTGATTACAGCAGCCCTCTTTTAACTGGTTTAGCTAGCTTGAGACATACATCTCTGTGTGTTGCATTGATTCATTTCTCGCTCAACTACTGACCCAACTATTTCGGAGAATGACCCACAATTCTTCACCGTTTTTGACTTTGGTCCGGCATCTATATATAACACTCTTGAACCGTGGAGATGTGATTAATTAAAATTCTTGGGTGGAGTGACAGGAAATAAGATAAATAGTTATACAATATGGGAAGCAAATCAAGATGGGATAATCAAATTGTCAGCAGTTTAATTATCACGAGTAGTTACATAAAAATATAATAATGCCATAATGCAACACCAATTAAATGTCATACATGGTGAATATCGTACAGAGGGGCATGTTGTATAAGTTAAGGATATTTAGCTGAACCTTTAGCCGAATATTTAGCTGAACTCCTGCCACGTTACACCCCTGCAAGATTTTTAAGGTCCGACGCCAAAGGTCTTCTGGTAGAACCAACTTTCAACTTAAGCACTTTCGGGGGAAGATCTTTTGCAACGGCAGCTCCTCAATTGTGGAACGTGATCCCAGACCACCTCAGCTGGCGCCCATTGAATAAACTGAAAACTACTGGAAGACGGTTTTCAGCACCATTGCGGGTTTTTGGAGTGGTTGTCAACCAGTTTTGAGGTTTGATTACACTCCCAACACACTTTGTTCACACTTTGAAAACTAGTTGGTCACTGTTGTGGCCACAGGGTCGCCACAGGGTGTTAGAATAGTTTTGTTTTTTTGTCAATAAAAATGATTCTCTTAATCAATTCCATGTTTTATTATATACAAGGACTGTCAGGAGGAATCTTTTTGTTTTGAAGGAAACGTCACAGTGGCTATTATTTGATAGACATTGTTAGCTCCACCTTGTGTTTGCTGAAGGAACAGATAAAATATTGCAGGGAGGGGGGGGCACATATTTCTTTTTGGTGATGTACCCCGCAGAGTGGGAGTACCCGAAGTCTTGCATTCAGACAAGGGATCCTGCTATGTACAAAAAGATTTTCTCTGATTAAAATGTCAATTTTCACATATATTTTATAATTTTATGTACATGATGCAGATTTTTAGATTAATAAACCATATATGGCCCGCAAGCTCGAAGTGGGATCTAAATGATGGGAATACAAAATAAACAAAAAAAATAAAAATGTAAGCTCAGTGAACCTTGAAACTAAAAAAACGCTGACTGCCCCCATTTCATGATAGTCAACCATACAAATGATCACAAGGGATTGGGGCTAGTTAATTATATTGTGGTACCTTAATATACTTTATTGCATAATATACATAATTGCCCCCCCCAAAAAAAAAAGAAGAAATGTTGTCACCCCCTCCCTGCAATATGATATATGTTCCTTCAGCAAACACAAGGTGGAGCTAAAAATATCTCTAGAATAATAGCCATTGTGAAGTTTCCTTCAAAATAAGGAAACTCCTCTAAACAATCTTTGTATATATAATAATGCATCTTTTAAATGATGCAATTAATTTTTGCGACAATCATTTATTTAAAAACAAACAGAAATTTGTAAGACCCTGGAGACACCCTGTGGCCACAACAGTGACCAGAGAGTAATCAACATGTGATCAAAGTGTGTTGGAAGTGTAATCAAGCCTCACAACTGGTCGACAACCACTCCAAAACCAAATCCCGCAACGGTACTGAAACCGTTTTCAAGTGGTTTTCAGTTTATTCAACGGGGGCCAGGAGTACCAAGGACCTGCAGGTTTTTAAAACTGGGCTAAAATGTTTTTATTTAAAGACCCCTATGGCTCAGAGTCACCAGCAAACTAGTCATTACCTCATTGAGGTCTAAGGTTACTATTAATTATATAGGGTTGTTTGTACTAATTTCGCACTCATTGCTCCTTTTCTCTTCAGACTTCCTCTTGTATGGTCATTTCTGTTGAAACGCTTGCTAACTAGCGGTCAGGCATGTAAAGGGGCATACAATTTACCATTTCAATTTCGAATTTACCAAATTCTTATACCTCAATGAATTATTTTACCACGTTTATGTAATAAAACTCTTCGGTACTCCTTGGTCTTGTCAATTACAGTTTCTGCATAGCGTATTCAGGGAGGCAACAACCAAAGCTGCTTTCGTATTATAAGTAATTGTTCCACTGAAGTCGTATCATAGATTATACAATTATGCCGTCTGATTCCTGGAGCAACCTCATATTCATCAGTCAGTTCATCAGTATTGGTCAGTTCACTGCGATTCAGGCAATGCATAATCATGGACAACCTCGTTACCCCCTCTGGGTCATGTCACCAAGATATGTACAATTGACAGCTCTACACTATTATAATAGTGTGCTTCTCGGGTAACCTCCTCCCTTGTGGGTGTGTGAAGGGCCTTCCAGTGAGCAAGCTGCTCTTGAGTAGCACGTGCCGCTCACGGGAGCTCCTACTGTATGTTTATGTTCAGATCATTAAAGAGTCAGTCTACTTCAGGTACTCCCTCGTGAGAGCTGTCTTTTCACCATTTTAGCAGTGATATAGCTGAAAAATTCACCCTTATAAGGTATACCACCTCAGTCATAGTGTGCCGGTATACTATTTACATCTGTTGAACATATTACATATTACTACTAGCATATACTAATATGGCTCTAAGTAGAGTACACATAGATAAATACATAATGTTATTAAGTGTATAATATACTGTTCGTCCTGATTACGAGGTTGTCCTACCCATTACCAGCTGGCATTATATATGATGCACTCATAAACTCATAATGAGATATAATAACAAAGATAATGGGCAAGAAATAATGGTTGGCACATCGTCATTTGCACCAATCCCTCATAAAAAAATGACTTTTTCTGTATACATGTACATGTATGATAAACTCAGTGCACTGAGTTTATCATACATGTATTAAAAAACTATACTATACAATACAATAAATTGCATTGAAACACATGGAAATGTAAATATAAAAAAAGAAAAAAAGAAAAAAAAGAGTAAAGGACACAGTAGGCAAAACAAATGAAAAAATGACTTTACTCATGACGTAGATTCCAGTCTTGAATTATCACAGATCTATTAGGCGCTTCGTTGAGCGTTCAGCATAGTTGGTGGCTGAGATGCTTTGTTCAGACATTTAATTTAAATACAGCGATCCAGCTATACATGTATTACAAACAGAGATCCATGATGCACAATGAGTACAAAGCTGCATTAGTTTGAATTACATATAGACGAAGCAATGCTTCCATTTTCATTGCCATCTCCTTTTGCCCACGACCCGTATACAACTTAGTTGATTACCATGTTTCAAGATTTCAAGCCACCGAATGAATGACGTTCTTTTATCGTAGCCTTTGAATCTCTCTGATACATATGGATAAATAATGCATGTGAAAAACTATTAATCCTCCCTTTTTTACAAGCAGTAAAGGCACTTCCACCTCCCTTCCCCACTTTGTTTTCCTTTCATCTCTCACTTCCTTAACTCTTTGCGAATCCATTCTCAATTCTTAAAATTCACTTTTGTCTAATCCTTTGACTTAATCAGGGTTCCTTAATAAAATGTTGGTGAAAGTCATGTCAAGCGTATGAACCCTTTTAACGAAAACTGTTATGCATGGAAATAAGAATGAAAACACTTTTAACCAGAAGACTTTAACAATTAATTCCATGGCTATATAGGCTTTCCTCTGTTGGTCATGGCTTCCACCAATCACGCCTCTAAGGATTAATCCCCTTTTCCTCTGTTACCCGCTTCCTTCCACCCCTACAGCTTCCCACATGATATATGTCCAAATGATTGTCTGAATCACAAAGGCCAGGCTGTCGCTATGCGTCCGTTCCATACTAGTGGTTCCCTTCTAGCGCCCTTCCGACATCTGCTCCTGCTGCAGTTGAACTCGCCATCTGCTCAAATACGTCCATCTGCTCTTGGGTTTTCTTGCTGTGAGTTGTGGAGTTGCCTTTAGTGCGGTCCACAGCCGCGCGCGTATACATACACGTACTCTCGGTGTCCTCCCCACAGCATCCTTGCTATTGCCCAATCCTCTCCACAAAAGCGAAGCCTTCACCAAATAGCACAGTATCGCAAAGAATGCCTCCGTTGTTGCACGGAGTCTTAACCAGGATATCAACTACTTATCCACAAGAAAGCAATTGTTTACAAAAGGGATCTTTTACAGCTGAGAGAGCACTACCAAGTGGCTTCGTGGAACATTGTCTCCCATTGTTAAAATGCTTCCATGAGAACTTTTTCCCACCAAGTTTCCTCTCTTTCCTGTGAGCAGAATTCGGAATCTTCATTAAGCGTGAGAAACAAGGGCCGAAGAGTGTAGACCCGTAGGGCCAAAGTTAGAGGGACGAGGGAAGACACATCAGTTACATAGCGAAAATCTGCCTGAGGAAAAACCAGCTGGATGCTTCATATATAGTGATTATTCCAGATGTCAAATTCTCAGGATCAGAGATAGGCAAGAGGAAGGGAAAGACAGAGGGGGAAAACTGGAATCAAGTTGGAATTGATCAGAGAAGGAGAGGTTCGATACAGCACGGCTAAGTGGGCTTAAATTCGGATCAGAGCTATCAATCTTATCGGCATAGTCTTTGCATACGTTACAACTGGGCTCCTGACTTAACTTTTACGATATCTTGCCAAACGAACAGCAAGGCACATCAATCTGGTTCTTTCGGAACTTTGCTCATATTAAAATAAGCGTTTCAAGACACGCTTGGATGCAAACATGCATTAATCAATCGAGTGCTAAGTTGAATTGGATGCGAAATTGTTCTGGATGCGATAAACATATGTATAATTATAAGAAGGCCACTGTGAGGTTAACTTGAGTTTAATTATTGAGGATTGATGAATAAGCCGATCGAGGATAGTGCCTAATGAACCGTTATCTTTAATTTATTTTATTGGCAATCTATTTGACAAACAGAAAGTATAAAATCAATCAAGGGTCAATCTAGCCTCCTCGTATAAAGATTTTCCTCTTTGAACTAACCAAATATATTCAGGAGCATTTTCAATCAGACTGGTAAGGCTGGTCTGGGTATCTTTCTTAATGCTATTCCTTCGGGGAAGTATTCCATACTTGGCAATTGGACACGCACAACGACGCCAAGTCCAACGGGAGAAGAGACCAATCCTGAGGACCTTTGAATTTGGGCCTGCGTGAAAGGGAGGCGTTTCAATCCTGTATTGAACAGATTATGTGAATATTGCGCTGGCACCCTTGGCTTATGTGATCTTATGAGGTCCCAATAGAAGAAAGGACGATCTGTAAAAGCATCCCCACATCTTTAATCTGTCTCCCAGCCGCTTTAACTGAATACATGTCAACTGTCATCGATTTTCTTTTCAACATGCGATGCTGCACTAAGGCATCAAAGGGAATACACCATCATTTAACTTGATAGAAGATAGATAAGAGGCATTTGCGATCTACACTCTTCTTTTGCAGTACATCATAACAATACAGCTTTAATCAAAGTTTAACATTAATGATATGATTTGAGGAAAGAAAATATCGCTATCTATAAGATTACTAGTTGAAGATACAGTGACAATAATATTCACTATCGTAAATGAAGACCTATCGACACAGATTACTTCATAAAGTCAATATCTTTCGCACGTCTTGTCTAATTAATCAAGATTTAGAAACTAATTAAGGAAGAACAGAATATTCACACATCATCTATACAGTCTCGGCCTGGCGTGGTGGAATTGAATTTCTAAGCTGAAACATTAACTTTGCCAAAGTGAAATTAAAGTTGAAAAATGGCACTGCCAACAACAGAAAGTATAACAGTATGGACTTACAATGACTCCTTGGACAATGGAAGCTTGGTTACAATGGAAATGCCAGCTAATACCACCAAGGGCGAGGATTGTACTAATGATTATTGTGTTAGCGATGAGGATTACATAGAAATGATCCTAGCTTACCTCTTCCCAAATCGCTACGAATGGGTTCTGATTGTTGTCTACTTCATGGTGTTCCTAGTTGGAATAGTTGGAAACTTTTTGGTATCTTTTGCGGTATGGCGCAATGATTCCATGCGTACAGTTACTAATTATTTCATCGTGAATTTAGCGGTGGCCGATTTTCTGGTGATTTTGATCTGCCTCCCGCCTACTGTTTTGGACGACATTACCCTGACTTGGTATATGGGAAGTTACATGTGCAAGATTGTCAAATATCTGCAGGTTAGTTGTTTTTTATATGTATATAATAGGTGTGTGAAATAATTATGTTTCTTTTTCTGTACAACTGGAGTGGGGAGAAGGTGTCAAAACAAGTCTAAAGACTTCTCCATCTTTTATATTTTTCTGTTTCTCAGAATATTTTTCGATCATGTTTATAAGTGATATTGTATAACATGTATTATTTCCGGTTTTAATTACTAACATTAGTTAATCAGTTGAAAGCTGGTATACTCATTATCGATTTCCATCACGACATCTTCTGCCTACCAGAAAAGGCAAGCGAACTGGACAATATTTCATCGTTTTCTCCAGGTAAAATGATAAAATGGAAATTGTTATTCCCAGATCGAGTAAACCAATTAATACTGAATAGGACAATACAACTATAAACTAAACTTAATTTACCTCACACTCAACTTCATCAAACATGTATACATACACATCCTCACCAAGAACCTTTTCATCACCTTCACCTTTTTATTATGACTTCGAATCTGAGCTAATTTCATTGTACTTAATGTAAATCATGGGTAAGAAAAGCATTAATGTGTTTAATCAATCATACCATTTTACAACTTCGTAATTATCCCAGAGTTGCATCAGACAATGCTTCAGGGAAAGGGTGAAAAGTGGGACAACATCATCCCGACCTTGTCACAAATCTTCTTGCCAACAGTGGAAACCCGGGATAAATAAAGTTGTTTCTTGTTCTTAAAAAAAAACTTCCCAAATCCCTTATATAAACAGTTTGCATTTTCAAGGAAAAGGGTATGCAAATATTGTTCGTGGATAACGGCTGCCTTGGTCATCAGTGTGCAAATTAGTTCTGTGCCTCTGAGTAAATACAAACATCTCACCTTGTTTTGCGACAATTTTTAACATTAGTCGGGTTTTGACCATAGCCTGTCATTGAATGTCATGGGATCAAATGAAGTTTTAAATTGGCGTTTTCCTACAGAGGACTAACGTAGCGTTAATGATATAAGTTTGTGGTGTGACATTATAAACATTTATACAACAAATAAAATGCTGAGTCTACAAATAATGCCATACAATTACACATACATATACATTTATATACCTCTCGTACATTATTTCTTGATATCAGCAATCATCTGAAAACTAGCTCACTCTAGGTATATCCATTACTATACAACATTGTAACAAGTGGAATAAAATAATTGTGAAGTTATCTTGAATATCACATATTTAAATAACATTTGATGTGGACAGAAAAAAAACCATCACGCGGTAAAACATTAGGTGAGTTATGGCTCATCTTTCGATTTACAATTCTTTCAATTCCATTCTTTAATATTCTATCCTATACCCATAGAGTGTAGTATGGATAGAAATATAAGGAAGAAATGTAGCGCATAAGTCTAAATAAAGACCCAACCATTACGGTAAACCCCAGTCAACAATAGAAGTAATGTAGTTAGGCTTTTCCTGGAAGAGGGACGCTGCCTGGTTAAGAGCACGGCAATGGGGTTAGTAATAGAAGAAAAAAGTAAAATATAAACCTTTGTTGTGGCGGTGATTGTGTCGTAGAAGCACAAGCCAAGGAACCTGGGGAGCTTGGGGGATGGAAGCGCTAGGTTTAAAGACAAAACATTGGCTTCTTCCTGGACTCGACCTTCTGAGACACTGCCGGTGTGTGTTCAGGACACTGAAGGGAATTTTGCTGTTGCCTTTTCAAAAAGCATACTCTATTGAAGCGATGACCATTGAACCGAAAGTGAAATATGACTTGCAGTGCTTATACTATAGTTAACATCTATTAATTGTAATAAATGAAATGCTATAGTATTATCCACGTTAGAAATGAGGACACTGAAGCTGCACATATATCGAAATCGAGAGCGTCTCGATCTTGCTCGACCTATTCGGAAGATTGCCTTAGGATTTGGAGACAGACAGCTCAAATGACGCCTAACGGGAGAGGTCAGTGTCCTTCCAAGATATTCCTAAATCAACAAGATATAACTATGTATTGGTATGGAAAATCCTGTCGGCTAACAGCTTGTCCCCCTGCCTAAGTCAGATATAATTAATGTTTGTGTTGCACTTCCAAAGTAATTAAAATCCATCAGGCGCGGGTATACACATTGAGTAATACATAATATCCTGAGGGCATGTCCCCCTGTATAGATCTCTATAGCATGGTGTGACCTCGATTTTGGTTCCGTTATTTTCCTACACATCTGAATGTCATTTGACCAACATTTTGGACTATTTCAGCCTGTTGATTTTGCTGCAGGGCTTCATATATGTGATGTGTTATAGGAAAATGAGTCATAAGTTGCAAAAAATAGATTTTGAGATACCATTATATTTGGAACGACGAGATCAAGCCGATTCCAATGATAGTAAACAGTCTAGTAAAATAATAAGTATTTCTAGATTTAAAGTTTGATATTTTCACTTTTGAAAAAAAAGTTTCCAATATTTCTGGGGGTCATTAAACAGTAAAGTAACTGAATGAAGTCCATAAAAGGACCTTTAAAACGAAAGCATATATTACATAGATCGTCTTGAGATTTATACATTGATTGATATAGCTATAAGTGACACACTCCCCAAAATTTAGAACATTCCAATAATGTGATCTTGCAAAAAAAACGCTTTGAAAAATATCAATTTTGCGACTTATGACTCATTTTCCTGAAACACATCACATATGTCCACATCTATATTACTGTGACCCGACTATATATTCTGCTGCGGTAGGTTCACTTTTTATCGCTCACCGATACAACTTCAAGTACTTTTTGGTTAAAAGTGATCCTACTTTTTGCAGGATATTTAAGATTATTTTGACCTCTTATTTCATGACGGCAACACAGGCACTGAGCTTACGTATGGGGCACTGCAAAGTCTGATTGATGGCCTAACGATGTTCTCCGAGATGATATTTACTATAACAATGATATTCAATACCATACTCACATAAAAAGTGGAGTAATTTTTGTTTCGTTAATTATATCCCTTCACCCCTTAATTATGATGACGATTCACAAACCATAAATCTGTGGGAAAATGCATGGAACAACTCTAAATTGATATCAAACTATATAATGCGTAGGCTATCAATCACACAAAAGAAATTGTTCATATCCCAGGAAAAAAACGAAATACACAGATAAATCTCTGACCCAAACAAAAGAACTTGGATCACTCAATTATACATCCCGTCATTTATATAATCCTTATTGGTTATAAAGGTTCACTTACAGTACTGCAATTGAGTGTATAAGACAAAGGCTCATAGATAGTTACACATAGCTGTCTGTAAGTTTGCAAACGATATAGGCAACAGTATACAATGATAGACATAAATGGCTGGAGCGTTACATAAGATTATACAATAGAGAAATATGGAAATGAGCAATATTTGGCTAGTGACACTATGTCACTCCTTCCATTGACTGTTGATTTCGATAGTCATTGACTCCAAGACTGTTAGTGGGTGTTACAGTGTATAAACATATCACCGCAGCAATATAATTGATAACTTCAGTTATATCATAAGTCAAACAATGAGTCCATAATTTTGGTAAGATTTTTTGTCGTAACTGCTGAGAATGTAGTTTCAAAAGGGGGTAGATTTGTTTGTCATATAAACAAAAACCCAAACAGGGGTTTATTCATATATTCCAAATATTACCATTACTTAACAGAATGAACATTTAGCATAGTACTAGATAAATAGTTAAATTGTAAACATTTCCAATGGCATTTTACTTACACAATATTGCCCAGAAATGCATCTTCTTCAGTTATTCCCAGCGGCCCACGAGTAGACGCTATTATGAAGGTCAATCATATACTTCCCTGTACTTATTGTCCACTAAATGACCACCTATCCATTGGGGCATCCTAATTATAATAGTTTTCAGTAGAAAGATAGAAGATAGAAGTACATAGTGTCACGATATACCATCTATACACTTATACATGCCATTTTAGTGATTTGCTATAGTCCCAGGTTATGACCTCCTACTAAATATGGATAAAGTCAACTATATGGTTCATTGCTCTATAAGAACTTAGTTAAAGCTTACTGCATGTTGTAGCCTTGTCATATAGAACTCATACACAGCGTAAAAAGCTCTTGTGTTGAGTATAAACATACATTGGGGACACTGGCTATCTTTCCCATGCGTTAACACGGTTATATATTCCAACAACTACTGGAGCAAAAGAGGAGGCCTTTCTATTCCCCGCAGGGGGTCGATCATTGTGCATTCTATTGAGAATTCTAGCTTTTGTTCTACAGCTCAGCTTCTCAACCACCAATTTTCCACCACTACTCTCTAAGTATAGATCATCAATTTTGTTCCAAAAGTTAAACCATTATTAAGTTTATATTGCCTATTAAAAGGACAAGGATTTGATTTGATTTGGTTTGAAAATCGTTTTTTGTCAGAAGGTATACATGTATTATATAATATGTATGAGGTGTGAAAAACTAGTCGACAGGCTTCTGGATGTAATCCAGTTCTTTCCAGCCGTTTCCATATGAAAAGGGTAGAGGCTGCTAACGTATAAGAGTATAAAATACATGAAGCTATCTGAGGTAACAGGTTATATATACCGTAGGATATACTTTCTACCCTTATAATATCGGATGAAATAAATGTATGGCAACTGGTCTGGGTAGGATATACTTCTAATCCTTACATCAAAATCACTAGATAAAACAACAAAAAAGATATCCGTTCTGTTGATATCCGAGAAAGGATGCTATGAATGCTACAAATTTGCACTGTTGCCATGTTAATCAGACCTAGATAAATGATAAGCGGTATAATTATAATCCCCTTCGAAAAACAGAAGAAAGCGATTCAAATAACCTTTACAGATCTCAAATAAAGGCTCTTCTCTGAAGTGACATTTAAATTTATCACATTCGAATCAATAATTAATGGTAGGATAAGACGTATTTATGGTTACTCAAAAACCCTAAAGCTGAACGGTAGAAAACATAACGTAGGACTATGAGATAAGGATGCAGAAATAAGAAAATAAACAAATAATGACTTCCTTGCCATTACGGCCATTTTAATGATTTTTGTTACAGCGCACCACAATCTAAAACGTCATATATGACGTCACACGAATATTAAATACGCGTGTTATTACTACAGTATCTGAACAAACTATAGCCTTCCACGAAGGAATCCCATCGCTTTGTCGTCTATCGATCGATTGGTCGATCTATTTATCTATCTGTCGGTCGGTCTTTTTGCCAGGCAATTTAGTTGTCTGTCCACAAAACTTAAGCTGTCCATCGGTCTGCCTTGTGCTGTCTGTGCCCAACAAAGTTTCAAATTCCCTTTTATGTGGCTGTATAATTTCTTTTAAAATTTCTGTCATGAGCTTGACTCAACTCGGTGTTTGCATGTCGGTATCGCCTGCGATCACTGAAACCAGGTTTGGGCCCATTGCAGTGCAATGACCTTCACAAACTGCCAAATATAGAGGAAACATCAGATTGCAGAATAAGTAGGAGTCTCAAACAAATATTTCTTCCATCAGACTGAGAATCCACGAGGCTATTGAAAAACAATTGTGTCTAGTACGACCTTTGGAAACTCGTCCCCCCCCCCCTACCCCGCCACCCGCCCCCCTTGCCCCACGCCCCATCATTTAGCCTCAAATGCAATGGCTGCCATGTGCCAAGTCAAACAACAAAATAGCTGGGGTTTAATGTGGGAAAGCTGTATAAGATAAGATAAGATAAGATAAGATAAGGTAAGATAAGAAAATCTTTTATGTGTCAAACTGCTCGTAGTTACATAATCAGGAAAAGGACAAATAGGTTTACATGTCTGTATGAAAAGTAATATTCCATTTCTGCCGATGGAACAATATGGTCGCTGTATTACCAATATATATTAGACCTGGGATATATATACTATAAATATAGAGGCATCATGTTCTGTGGTTCTCCCTTTTCCGGGTGGTTATACCCATCCATCATTTGAGAAACATTAGCGAAGATTTAAATATTAATAGCGTACGCATTGAAACATATTATGTGGCCCATTCCCCGTCTGAGTATCATCATGTTACCACTCTAGAGGTTGTCAGGAGGAGCTGAAACCAACTGATACTCGGCCTGTTTGGATGCAACACTTATTAGTGTTAATCGTGAATCTCTGCGGGCTCTCGGCGCTTATGATCAAATAATATTAATCATGAGATCGTGTAAGCGTGACTGGTTCGTGTGACAATGATTCATTGTCCCTGGGAGTTCCACCCAGCGGGGTTTTAACCACTTTCCAATTTTCATCTCTAATTGTTGATCCCAAATGCTACTACTCTCTAATACTTGCAAGCTGTGTGTGGCAGTACAACATTGCCCCACTTAAAGTCGCTACCATTGAGCGAACGTCCATACAATTGAGCGAAAGTCTCTACCATTGAGCGAGATATTAAGCTTTATATACATACCGCAATTCTTCCCTTTAAAATCCATTATAATTGTAAAGCTGATGAACTATCATCTAAATTGTGCTTCTTTCATCGACTTACTTTCAAGTAATGCAGTGTGAATCTGTGAATGTGAGTCTTTTCTAATTTAGACCTTTGATCCATTGAACCATTCCAATCTGTCCTTTTCGCTCCTATGTTCTGGGCCGTTTTCCTCTCAAGATGAATATGAAAGTCGCTGGGTTGTTTTTATAGAGTTGATTAGCTTATTGGTAAAGAGCGGTAGTGATCATTTAGTTTAATTCAGTGCACCTGCTGCTTCATTAGCATAGGTCCTAATACCAACCTTTTCAAAAATCGATATGTTTCTCTTAGTGAAATGCATGGACTGTAATTTAATCTCTAAACCTACTATTGTCCCAAATGTGAGCAATCAATAATATTTACCCATTACCTTGGACGGAGCCTTGTGAACATCATCAATATTTTGTGGTCTTAATGAAAAGGAAAATACTGCTAATGGAAAGAATTAGTACTGGATAGAGGTCGGGGCAATTCCATCTCCTTTCACGTCCCTGAAGATTTCTGACTAATTGAAAGGTTTTACAGTGCGATTATTTATATTTTTGTCCCTACCGCAAAGCCAGGACTTTCGTCAGGGGCCCGGAAACTTTCCGAAATCCTTCCAGAGAATTGAAATCAAGGCACATTGATGGAAGATCAAAAAGTGAAATATTTCAGTATCAGATCACGTTCGTCATTGTTACCGTTAAGTCCACTTTGCCGACTCTCATGCGATTTTGCGACGCAGAAGACTCTTTTCCACTAGATTCTGCGAGCATCGCATGAGAATCGGCTTAGTGGACTAGGCCCTTTATTTTACCATCGTTCGCCATAACCAGAAGTTGCTTCCCATCTACCGATAGCATTTTCAAGGCCAAAGTCCATCGCTAAACACATAATTGGAAACTTTGACAAGTTAAATGCTTTTAAACAAATACCTATATTCATTTCAAAGCTCGTTCCTGCACAATGACATTCTGAACACTAATTTCCTGTTCTACACAATGTCATTGTGAACGCTAATTTCCTATCATTTCCTTCACTTTAGACGGATTATTTCACCCGAAAGATTTAAAATATTTCCCGATCGCCTACATAGAAGGAGAATCGGAAGGAATAGTCAGATCAGATCTAAACTGATTCCTAGCAACCAAGGGCAAGTCTTGTTATTCAGGGGACATAAAACCTTCACATCTCACCCGTTTATTTAAACCGAGGGTAAAATAATATAACCTTAAGAAAAGCTACTTTAAAAGTTGCACTCTCAGCAAACATCTGTCCAAAATTAATGATTTTCTTTTTGTTCTGTTCTTTTCCTACTTATGTAAAAGTCATCTGACAGAATATTTCAGAAGATTTTGTCCGGTTGGTTTTTGTACAGGTGTTCATGACAATGCACAGGAATTCATATTTTGAAGACACGCCGAAGTCCTTTCCTGCGATGAGTTCAGCAACCGCAACGCACCAACCCAACAATGTGAAATTTGTCAATAAAAGTTTATAAAAAACCCCACTGAGGCATCCACTAGCTATACTTGCGATATGGTGGTACATAATCTTCTGGCACAAGTCATTTAGTATTAGCTGATGCACAAACGGCCGTCGAAAATGTATACATCCGTTGGCCACCAAGTGCCCCATGTCAGCTCGGTAGATATCGCGAGGCTTGTCGCCGTCAACGATATTGGTCACGTCAAGAGGCACCATTATCGGTATAAATTATCGTGCTAATTGATATCGGCCTTAAGTGAAACAATCTAGCTAGGGTGCAGGTCAGTAGCTCTACCCAAGCATCGTCACTCGTTTCACCTGCCCTGCCCTTCACTCTACCTCACACAGTGCCCTGAGCAGTCACCTTGATTAAAATCTCTTTTCTTTAATAAAGGGTGGTCTCAACTGCCGACAATCTCGCATCTTGTGTTCTATTATCATTGCCCAGTAGAAATGAACTGCATATATATAATCATATAACAGCAGGACTAAGAATATTGATCGATCCCGCCCTAGAAGTGTTACGTAATGTTACATAATGAGTCAGTCATAATATGAGTAAATTTTGTAAAAAAAAAATCGACCAAATAAATAAAACCGATCCATTAGATTGATTAATTGAATGAATAAAGCCTTAAGCCACAATACTTCACAAACAAAATGTCACAACAATAATGATGTTAAGAGAACTGAGATACTTTTAAAAAACTTGAGATCTACTGCGCATTATACTTATTATTTTATTGTAAATGAAATCACCAATGTAAAAGAACAGTGAGCCCCTTTCGTCCATGACGACCGGGGTATTGTCCACTGTTAATTAAATACTGTAAATATCAGAAGGCTTGTAAACCTCCCTCAGCCGGAGTTACGCCCTCTGGAGGCGACATGATCGACAATAAAAGTATCTTAATCTTAATCTTAATTAATCGGTGAGTTAATACTCCGTATATTTTCCAACAATTATAAGAATATGACATAGTGTAGTTACAATTGCAAGTTCTAAAATATTTGTAATCTATCACCACGCAAGTAAAAATATTAAATGATCAGATTTGATTAATGGGTCGATGAGATGGTTATCCTGGATATAGATGCCTACACAGAGTTCTGCTGTTGTTATGTGAAATACCAGTATATAAGAATATTGATGGATGAACCTGGGATTCATTTCCTAAACCCATTGCCGTAATATGGAAGGCAGACCCTATGAATAAACTATGAATTATCAATCAACGGGGAAACGTCCGACAATGTTCAGTGATTGTACATTCTATTAAAAATCTATTGGCTACTAGGAGATAACTTTTCCCTCTAAACTAAAAATATTCTTTAATCATTCAGTTTTTTTTATAACCTATCTATGTTGATTCTGTGTGGTTAAATATGTGGAATATAGCTATATAAAACGAGGCGCCGCCCACGTGCTATTGTTTACCTATTTGTCTGATCACGTGACAGGAATCCAACCAATCACAAGCACGACTTCATGGAACATTTTCTCTCAACAGGCATAATTCAACTTTATTCCATGATTTGGCCGTGAGCGTACAATATAATAGATATACTTGCCGCTCACAAGGTGGACAATATAAATTCCTTGTATTGTACAGTGACGTCACAACCGTTCGAGACTTGGGGGACAACAAAGTTTGATGAAATTAATGCAAATAAAGTTGTTTTAAGTTAAGAATCATGGAATAAAAGCAAGAATAGCACAGTATCGCGTCTTCGGCGGCCTATATTCTCCTCGTATGGCCGAAAAACAACTCGGCCTACGGCCTCGTAGTTTTCGGCCATACTCGGAGAATATAGCCCCCCTCATACGCGATACTATGCTATTCTTGCTATAATAGCCACTGGCATACAATACTATACCTCGTTCAGTGGCAGGCTTTATATGCCTATGTTTATAGATATTTATATTTTTATGTTTACACAAACCACTCCTTCACTTCACTTCTGACTTGGGTCATGAGGCTGAAGACAAAAATCTCTTATTAAAGAATTCTTATTCATTTAGTGAAGTATAAAAGGCGGATTCTATATATATATATCATTCTAGACACGAGAAGTGTATAGCTTTAAATCGTAGTTCTAAACAGTCTCTTGGGGGAAATCCGAAAAGCAAATAAGGAAACTTCGCTCCATCACAGACTTCTTTCAAGATGTCTCCACAGTAAGATACACGAGGGAACCTTTCTCTTCTACCATCTTTACAGAATTGTGAAGATAATAGAATCACAGAACCACAGAATAAGATATCCTTGAGGGAACATCCGTATAAAGATTACATCAACACATCATTTCTTAGTATGTAGTTTGCCCTTTAAATAGGAAGTCTCACTGTATGGGATTGATAGTATTGAGATCGAAAAAGGGAACGTATACATGATTAGTTTTCTATATAAAAACCCCCACTGGCTTTTGACATGGCCCTTTTGTATGCTGCCTTTTCAGCGGATGACAAGGCGAACCAACTATTTTCCTTTAGCTCAAACAATGATATAATGTTGGGATATAATTCACTATTTCGAAAATCATATTCAGCAAGTGACCAAATCACGTGATTTCGAGGGGTATTCTGGTGTTGATATCTAGGATTAATAATAGAAGAAAGAGGAACAATTAAGTCAAATGAAATAGAATTCAAATTGGAATGGCGTGGCCATTTTGATGTGTGATATCCCGCGTAATAGCTGGTGAATGGCTTCAGGAAAGTCTGACAGTCTGACGAAAGTCTGAAAGAAGGTACCGACTTCAAACTATCCTGGTTTTCATTTTAGTTCGCCCATCAAAATATAAGAGAGTGCAATCTGAATTATTGAGGAGCTAACCATTAGAGCGCCTAAAATGGTATTCTAACAGTGCAGACGACCTTTGGAATGCTTGTCATTTGTCATTTGACTAGTACACAACATTTTACTGGGATATCTTTCAATTTCACCCTGAATTAAACAAGGAATCCATTCCTTCAATCATTAATTCACACGTTAATCTAACCTAACGGCAGGAGAGAACTTTTGAAATGAAGATTAATTCCAATATAGGTTCATGTTGGAATTAAGAAGTGAAAACATAACTAGATATGTTGATGCTGGGCCATTGATTTGAAACAGTATTAGACAGGCCAGATATTTCTTTGCAATAAGTTTCGGATTACTGTAAAATATTTTATGACAATTACATTACCTAATGGTATCCTGTATTTAAATAGAACAAAGTTAGGATTAGATATAATGCACGTACATGCTATATATCGATACTCTTATATTTTAGCAAGAGCTTTCGCCTTCTAACAACAGGATATGCGAAATATATCGAACGTCAAAGTCGACCATGACTACTTAAGCATTTCTTAACACATTAAAGACATTTTGTCAGAAAATTCTTCGTGTGAAAATTCAGAATATTTGGAAATAACTCCAGAAAGCAATCAAAATTGAAATGGCTGTCTTGATAGTTGGAGAAATTATTTCAGGAATCGAGGTTGCAGAAATCCATGCAGATGTGTTTGACTAGATTCTGTTAATCGGGCATGGGATGAAATGCAGTGTAAATGGTAGGCATTGATTGAATTTCTCAAATGTTCTTCACGAGTTTCCCTCACACTAATTAAGATGATGCGGTCATCAAATGAACAGAAATATTCTCAACAAACAGAATGCATCCGAGTGCTAGAAAGATGCTGCGAAACATGAATGCATTAGGGCTTGTGTCAATGTGGGCTTTCCATGGATAAATTTCGATAGCAAGCAGTAATTAATATTGGTAATAGACTTGTGCAGAAGATCCAGAGACGGACTATGAAAAGAATATGCTTTCATGGTCCATAACACCGAATTAAAAATCCCAGCATAAAAGCCGGCACATTTGGGATTGCCTATGATTAATGTGTATTCCATTTCAATTTAACATTGGATAATTAAAGGCAGAAGCAACTTCATTTAATTAATAAGAGGAAATTAATGCCCCACATTCGATTAGTTGTGAATCATTCAATTTTAAAGTTTAATGATGTTATATCTCACACCAACACATTAGTAGATTGGAAGCTACTTTAGACAACCCATATATGGAGGACCCCAAGAGAGTAATTGGAAACGGCTTGACTCCACTGTCGTGTCTTCCCCCTGCGGCCGTTGTGGTTGCATTCTGCAGTGCATTCTCATTCCGAATATAGTAACAAATGGCGCTGGTCAGAGGAGAGTCTTGATACTATGTATCTTCTATATATATGTGAGTCTTATTTGAAACATCGTAATAATCATGATTATATCAGCCGCAAAAAGTATGCGGTATGGTGTTGCCCTGCCTTAACTGGCATGTAGGCGATCTTTATTCTTAAAAAAAATATCCAGAAAGCGTGCAGAGCTAGACAGTCTGCATATTATAAAAATAGATTGCAGATGCAAGATATAAATTTTTATTAACTTGAATCATTGAATAACCTGCAGCTAACACAGGGGCGAGTGCTCTTATGTGAACAGATTTTACGTTCATCGCTAGACACTACACTTGCGTTTACTTTTGGCGAAAATTGTTTTCGCACAGGGCCAAGACTCGTCTAGCGCGGTGTGGTCAGACATCACCATAATGGAATAAATCGAATTAATGTGTATGTACTAAAACGATTCAATGATAAAACTCCAAATTTAGTTATCCAATATATATGCACTGAATAGTATCGGGTAATGACCGTCGCACTGATAATGCATCCTCCAGACTACCGTCCTATTCCTATACATTTTGAACCAACTAATCTCCAAGCACCTAATGACTGATATCAATTCCCTCTATGGGGGTGCTTCTTTCTACCCTCTCTCTCATCGAATGTAACATGTACTATGTAGACGGTACTCTATATTCCATCTCAGGGTTAGTTGCTGGTCCATTTGCGAATATATAGCTCATATAAAATTGACCTACGAAGCAATACATACTCTGCTGTGTCAGGCCAATGAAAAGCACTCATCCAAGTTCTGGTGCCTCTAAAAAGCACTTAAATTTTTAAAAAGTTGTGTCTCCTGTCAGTAACTGCTAAACCTAGTGGTTGATTTATACTTATCGACTTTTTGAATTGTTTGATGCATTCATTAGTATTTCATGCGATGAACCGTGATGGTCATCAACATGTTCTACAGTTAGATAGGCGCCAATCTAATTCTGTGCCATTTGAAAGCGTTACAAGACATAGGGATTTAGTTCAATAAAACACCTCCTAAGTATATCATTACTCCTCCTTGATAAAGGGCGTATGTTGCCCGAAACGTCGGAACCCCAATAAACAAAACCAACATTTAAATGCCCCACGTCCCGTTTTGTCCTTGTTCTGGAATGAATTCACTCCCTTCGATATTATTATAATAGTATTGGTAATTCTGATTATGACTGCTGTGGCAGCACATGAGAACAGCTGGGCACCAACCATACGTGTTGTGATCCTGTACTGGTTTTGATTGAAATTGAAATAAAAAAATACATTATTTTCATTCAGCCAGAAGGGCTATGGAGGTCATGCATCGCAGAGCTTCTGCCGAGCCCAGAAGCCAATAACTGGTAAATGCAGGGGATGTTCTCGCATGCAACTGGCAGTGCACACTAGATATTGAAAATACTAAAATGGCACGAGAACATGATTTCATTCCTCTTTCAGTGCAATATTTGTACCATTTTCGCAAGGAATGTGGCAATCACCGATTATAAAATTGTTTTAATGGAGTTCCATACAGCATTTGGCGATCATTGGAGAAATGCAAGAGAGAGCAATTGAAAGAACATTGCTTCAGACACAGCAATGCAATAATATTTATGATGAATAGTATTGTAGCTTCTTAGAAACAACAACAACAGCACTGCAAATGTTATGGATGTCTACACCACTTCCACATTATCGAATCAAGAGAAGATAACAAAGACTAACAATGTCATGGTATAAAAAGAGGATGTGACTGTGGTATCTCTATCCCACTAAAAATCCAGTGGTAATCCCCGAGCTGGATGACCATCGTATACACCCACGCCCTGCTATAGGACTAAACCAGGAACAAAGTCCCATAAAGTTGATATACAACGAAGCTCTTTACATATTACTTTTTTATTTTCCACACGAGACAAAGTGTAATACCATGATGGTGTAGGTGTATGTTATGTCCATGGGGTACCAACTGCATTGTATTTTAATTTAGCCCTCTCCAATGGTATCAGTATTAAACAAAAGAAAAGATATGAGTGTAACAATACCATAATGATTCATTTGTTGTAAACTGTTTCTTTTCATGAAATAGAAATATAATTCCATATATTGGCCATTTCCTTCCTGCCAAAATTAATGAAACTTACTGGAAAGAATACTGATCGAAGAATAATTCAAACTTCTGGAGCTCTAGAAATAATTATGTTCTTATTCCGTCAAATTGAGTGATTCTATGTATGGGCGAGATATCGAAACTGACTGACTACTGAATAAGAAGGCCGAGGCATGTTATCGCAGATTAGGCAGCTTTAACACTTTACAGGCTTATCCTCCAACTTCAATTGTTTTTTTTATAATTGACTATCATTAATCACCCCAATAATATACACATTTGGCATTACTTTAAATCACTGTAATGCAACAACTTACACTCATAGTGACCCGATGCCGTTTGAGGAGGAGAATAGATAACAGAAGACGGTAGCCTCAATATTATTACCCTGAAAAAAAAAATATTATTACCCTGTTTTAGTACGAACCTCGAAGGGATCTGACTCTTTCTGCCACATATAATAAATACTGTGTACATAAATATAATGGTAATCAGGAATAGAAATGGCAATAGTAATGGTACTTGGAATATGGCTCCCTCTGATAGCAACGGTGGTAAAGGTGTGAGCACTGCGTAAATCTTCTGTAAGTAGCATATGGAAAGTTACGGCGTTCTCTGGCCATATCACACTCCCTACCACTGTTCTATATTGGACTAAACCAACCATTTGATTATGAATATTATGGGACCAGTAATTGATTACCCAAATACAATTGTTTGTTTACAATTATTGAGGGGTTACCCTATTGATTACTCCAATACATACTTGCCGTGGACATGACCAATTGATTACCCCAATACATATTCCTTGGCCCTATCTTGGCCATTTCACACACCCGAAATTCCTGTATAACTATAAAAAAAAAAGGGAAAGTAGAACAAAATGTGTTTGATGGATAATAGGTTTTTAGTCAGAGTAACACTGGCGTTCAGACAGTTCTATGGAGACATTAAGTTAAGGAAACAGAAGCTTCTCCCCAACAATAAAATCAACGAATCAACAGAAATTGAAGAACAAGTTTGTATTCATGACGGAATTGTCAATCTATTCTGATCCGAGAACAGATTCCAAAGTTCCAGATCCATAGATTCCTTCTTAGTAATCTGACTCCTCAATGAGGCAATTCTCATTCACTAGAGTTCCATGTATACATAGAGATTCCTATAGCCACATATATCCGTATTGCCCCTCAATACAGAACCCAATGCAAGTCGCTAAGCCAGCGATCATTATCTATTGATGACGGCCGGGCAATGGGTTCATAGGCAGTCTTTTGATTTGAAATAGGAGTATTGGGGTGTTATCTGTTAATAATGAAGGCTTATGGGTGCATTGGGTGAGACGTATGGGTGCATTCCAAAGGCCAAAGCATAACTACATTGACTTATTAATGGAACCTGCGATATAGCAGGCAAGACGCTTCAGGTCTAAGACAGGTCGAGTAAGGTTAGACAACCTATTCAACCGTTGTCTTGATTTATAGACACTCTTTAAAAGGACCTTAGTTATTAAATATTCAGCGAGTAATTGGTGCAGGGACCTGCTTAGTTGTTGCACAAGCATAGTCTGGTATGTGAATATGCTATTCTTATAAGTAATACATAGCATTTGTGAGATAATTATTCTTTTCAACTTCTATGAGAAATGAAATTATGAAATTATCGTTTTGCAGAACCCATGTAAAATGAATATTTGATTGAATAATAGATTGAATAATTATATATTTTAACATCAGGTTTGCGCTAGAAATGCTCAGTATCCCTAGAAAATGCAAAAACGAAGCGTGCATGGAAACTCACAATGTAATTCTGAAGGCAGGTAGAAATACCTTGCTCTCAATGTAAGAAGGCAGGTAGAAATACATTGGTTAAATGTCAGCCTAATTTCCCAAAGTAACTGTATCAGAAAGGTATAGTGTTACTCTATCCAACCCCAGGATTAAGTTATGTTTCTCTGTGAGGTGTTTTCTTCTAAATTTCTATCCATAAGACTAATGATTCAGACCGTAAAGTCTCGCAGAACTTCGATCACTTACACAACCTTTTTTTTAAACAGTTTTATTTCGTCACACATTTCACTAGGTGATACATTTCGTTGTACAAAACATTACTGATACAGAAGTACTTTATCTAATATAACTACAATCTAGAGCTACAATTTTTTATTTACTGGCTATAATTATTATGCGACAATTTTAATTGTAGATCTTCACAATGAAATATTATACAACTTGGATCTTTGAGATACGAAGTGTATCGATTTGTCATTTTTTTAGAGACAAAGAGCAAGATAGATGATTTTTTTTTCAGATTTGGCCGACTAAAATACATGTTAACACAATGTCAATTCCTTACCTTACGTTCTTATCTTCACCCGCTTCTTCTCCTAGCACTCATCTTCCTTGTATTATCGACCGATGTGAATCCTACAGAAAGTCATACTAGTTGACCTTATACATTAATTTGTTAATGTCTGAAATAAACGCACGCATGAATCCATTCTATCAAATTTGTGTCTTCTGCATGTGCATGCCTGGAGGTTTTCTGTAACGTTACAAAACAACGGGACACTACTAAACTTCAGATCCTGTCTTCCCGATTGATGTCGAAGCACTCTGATATGATTTTTATTCATCAGAGATAAAACATCAAAGATTAAAAAAACATGTTGACAGACATTTGGAGATCGGGTTACTGTCCGAAGTCTATTCGTGCTGACACGAATGTGGGAGAAAGCAGCCATTAAATTCTGAGCAGTGGAGCATTTTTCAAACACTTAACTTGTCTCCAGCACGTCAATAGTTGTACTAAATATAAACTCAGGAACATAATCATCAATGAATCATAGTTTTATTAACATTAATGGGTTCGGCCTTCTTTAATGGAGGCTTATTTCTGTGGCAAGCATATTGTTGCATATACATTTCTTATATCTGTTCAACTTGAATTAAAAATGTTCAGTTCGGCTTAGTTTCTCATTTTTGAATGCAAATCATGAGCCTCTTGTGACAAATATTGCGTTTCCGTCGGGTGATGGAACCTTCAGTTTGAGTTCTTTCCCATTTAATCTGCATGCCAGCTGATGACATGGAAATATTTTCCCGCTTCCTTGACAGAGGCTACTTCCAAAGATTGACTCTCCAGTTGCAATGCACAGCCTCGTATAGCCCACACTAGCTGAACGGAAATTATATTATAAATTATAAGTTTACATGCGTATGGCGCACTGTTCATGTGCGCGAATTTTTAAGGCTACGTACACGTACGCGTTGATCCAGTACGTATGAAGCCGCCGCTTTTTTATTCCAATTAATATAATGGGCAACGGTAAATTTGTCCAGTAAAAAAATGAAAAGATGAATAGGGAAAAAAGTTAAATGCTGCACTACAGTGCTATATCAAAAAAGCAGTCGCAGACGATGTAATTCCCATGATTGGCATGACTAGCCTTGACAAGTTTAAAAAAGATGTGGTTTACTTTTAACACCGTAAGAATCCTAAAATTGAAATTGAAATGTTATGGTAGACAATTATCTCAAATTGTTGTCAACGCGTTATTACATTTGTTTACAACTTTGTTTATTTGTGCCCGCAGGTTCTGTTTTGTAAGCGCTACGTGATGAGTCCAATAGTTATTAGTTTTGAGTCTCATCTTGTTGCTGTCGTGTCCCTATTTCCCAGCATTGGCTTGAGCGGACTCCCATGCTCGAAGAGTACAGTCCTGAATTCCAGGTGCATTCTTTGAGCATTCTGAGCGGACTCTTTAATGAAAGAGTCCGCTCATAAGAGTCCTCTCATATGCCTGAGCGGACTCTTTCATTAAAGAGTCCGCTCAGGCATCTGTTTTGAACTAGGATCGGCCTGGATTCAAACCCAGGATTGCTCACATAAGGATAGGCTAGCAAGTAGAGTTGAGAGCTCTACTAACTCGGCCACAAAGGCTCAGATATTGTTTGCAGGTTATAGCATATTATGATTCCTGAAACAGAAAGATTCTGTTTTTAAAAATAAAAAAAATGGACAAACCTTTTGTACTCCCAATTACATCATAAATTGAATAAATATTTACAATGAAACCGAATACAGTACATTGAATATAATTATTCTTTTGTTCTTGAATCTAATGGGAGAAATATTAAACGTTCATTTCAACATAATGAATGTTATCAGCCTCATGTTATAGATGATTGGACTTTAGAGAATACATATCAATGTTACCAATTATATCGAACCCATCTTGGTGTTGAGAAGTCAAAAAAAGTGTAATGTGAATCAGATATATTTATTATGATACTTTAACGACATTGTCATAACTAACAGGCCTCTGAACAGAAACCCAGCATTGGAGAATTTGGTGTACTCGAAATGGGAGAGAGCCAGGTCAGCAATTCGTCAGAGGAGGAATTGAATGAATTATTCTTCATTCATTGTTATCCCATAAACATGTGGCCGTTAGCAATGTATCAGTGAGAGTGAGAAATTGTCCAATATACAGGACCATGTGTCTCCAAGCAATCCCGCTCACTGATCAGGCTGTCATTGTTGGGTCGTAAGGTGGTAGGGTGGTAGGGTGGTAGGGTGGTAGGTTGGTAGGGTGGTAGGGTGGTAAGGAGATTGGGTCACCTCAATAATAACCAAGAGTTGAGGTTTCAATAACAACAAACAATTGTAGTTGGAGGATATTCTCAAATGCGGCCGTAACCAATGTATCGGTGAGAATGAGGAATTGCCCAATATATAGGACCATAATCTCGAAGCAATTCCAATCACTGATCAGGCAGTTGTTGTCAGGTGGTAGGGTGTATTTGTGGACATAAATAATAACAAACAATTTATTAAAGTGGGGGAAAAGCATGCTAGAGGACTCGACGTTGTACTCTTAGTGAATAGGAAATGTCTCCGGCCTGACAGCCTTGGACATTTCCTATTCACTAAGAGAACAACGTCTTGTCCTCTATCCTACACATAACGCACACCATCATAATCAATGGTTGGCAAAATAGATGCTTTATAAATGAGACGAAGGATTCTTTTGTCCACTAGTGTCATGTTCTATATATATTATTTCTTTTAAGTTATATATTGTATTCGAGTGTCAGATATACATTATAACACACACATATATATATACAAAATTAATTTCCTTGTGTATATATGTGTTTTCATATGAAGCTTAATTGTAGGAAACATCCAAGGCTAAAACCACAGGAATGTGTAGTTTGTAAAGAACAGAAGGAGATACGCATCTACATTGGAAATAAATAAGGTATTCAGTCCCAGTTCTTCAAATTAGATTCATTTTGAATAGAAGGGCTCTATTCTTTGTTCTGTGAACCATACATAACTTATATAGATGTGTTTTCCTTGCTAAGCTTCTGGCAAGGAACTTTTAATTGGGGAGGAATTGCTATACAGACAAAGCTATAATTTGTATTCCTACGGTAGGCATTTCATACATAAGCAAGGAAACATAATGAATAATGTAGGTAAATTTCTGCAACAGGCTCCAAGAAAGACCTCATTGTCATGTATCACATTTCGCGAATCCCTTGAGACAATAACTACCATCATGCACTAAAGAGGTACCGAATCTGTAATGCATAGCAAGCTTTATGACTTTTGAATACAATGCTTTTTCTTCATTCAGCTATTCACCGAAGTGGTAAGCGATTGATTCAATTATTTCGGGTCGTAACTCGGGCAGACATTCATTGTGCCTACAAACAATAAACGTTTACTAAATCATTTCTATGACACTAAAAGCTGCTGTGCGGCACGTGTTGTTTATTGCCAATTTCCCCTTATATATGAAAGGACCTGGTATAAGCTGGCTTAGTGTCCTGGGGGTTGTTGCATAAGAAGAATCCTTACTTAAAATGTCCCTCGCTAAGTTATTTTTCCTTGTTTAGGTAGGAAATGTCTATACTGTGGGAGTAGACATTAGCATTGCCTGTAGAGCAAATTCCTTCACTATAAACGTTCCTTATACTGAGCAAGGAGAAGTAGCCAAGGAATCAAAATATCAGGTTCTAACTAAATCATTGGCTAGTAAACCTTGTAGGTAGGACCTCGCCACTCCACTCCACCTACAGAACCAGCAACAACAACAACAAGCAAAATATTCAGTAAGGATTTGTTATGAAACGGGCCCCTCTATATCCCACACTCTATGAATGTCTTAAAGATTACCTGCATGGGGATGGCAATATACACAATGAACAAGAACACATTCACAAAGATCTCTACTTTTCACTTAGACAGGGTGTTTGACTTGCCGTCATCCCTGCTGTTTTTGTAGTGTCAGCTGGTCTTCCCACATCATCCACCTCCAGCCTGTTATAGGTAGCACAAGTTAGAGTGTTCTCATCAAGAATTAGGTGTTTCTGAGACGTTCAGACGGACCTCACCTGTGCTGATATACCAAAACATTTTTAAGTGAATTTTGATTGACGGAGTTTAGAGGTTTGGTTGATGAATACAATATGAATAATGATATGATAAACAAAAGTGGGTGGGTGGGTCTGTGCAATTAACTCTATCATGAAAGGTGGATCCTCACCATCATGAATATCCCACTGGAGTAATGGTCAGATATAAGCGTATATATTATATGAGGTCACATATCAATATCCGTATTTCTATATTTCTTCTCATCAGGAGAGCGGGCTAATATTGCCCCAAACAAAAATAAACTTCAAAGCAGGATTAAAGCAGGAACGAATGTCAAGGGGGGAAAAACTAATTTTCACGTCTATCTTATGACGACAGCCGGGCTTCAACTGAGTCTGTTAGATCGTTGGCTAGCAACAGGTAAACCTCTTCCACCATCTGTGGCAACGTGGGATTCCCTAGCAATGCGTCCTGCAAGAGTCCCTAGCAATGGGAGTGAAAGATCAGAGGGGGAGGGAGAGAGCGAGGAAAAAGAGAGAGGGAGATGAGGGGAGAGAGATTTGAGATCAGGGAAGAGGGGGGGGGGGGCAAAGAAGCAGAGAGAGAGAGGGTGGGAGAAATCAATTAGGGAGAGGGAGAATAGGATAGAGAGAAGAGGGGAAGGAGAAGAGAAAGACAGGAGGGAGAGGATGGGGGAGAGGAAAGGAGGGGCGGGAGAGGGAGGGAGAGGGAGGAAGGGAGAGGGAGGGAAAGGACGGGAGAGGGAAGGAGAGAATGAAAGAAGCAGAGGGACAGGGTGGGAGAAATTGGATAGGCTGAGAGACAAGAGGATAGAGCGAGATGAGGGGAAGGGAAGGGTAGGGACAGGGGAGAGGCCGGGGGAGAAAGGGAGGAGAGACAGTGAGAGTGGAGGGGAGAGACAGTGAGAGAAAGAGGGTGACGGGTACTTTGCTACTATAGTATAAATCGTGAGAATTTTCCCCTCTTAGGGAATGGAAGTTGACATACCTATCTATGGGATCTAGAGAAAGATGAGGTTACTGATGAGACATGTGCTTCATGCTCTGTAGATGGGAAGAAGCTTCCTCTCACTGCTATGGGAATAGTCAGTCGGAGAATCCACAGTTGTCCTCAAAGGGGGAGAGTGCTTGACAAATTCCATCACACCTGCTTTCTGTGAAAACTTGCACATTCCCCATTATTGAAGCGTTGGAAACAGAGCCAGATAGGCTGGAGCATTATCTAAGTACAGGAAGGTAGCCGCTTTGTATCTGATATATCTCATGTCCATACGTCTGTAATATGCAATTTTTTCTCCATGGTTAATGTTGGTAACAGCTGTGTTTCATCCCAATTGACAGATAGTTTCATAAATCATATATATAACCTCTATTATCGCATGCTGGATTGAAAGCCACTAAAAGTCTATACCAGATTTATTGGATGGGTCTCGGAGGATCACTTTGCAGTTGTAGGCTGTAAAACTGTGTGGTCTATACGGGCAGTGCTTTGGATATATGGGAAATATTTCCACTGGCCATGGTTTTAAAATTGCCGAGGTTTGAATGTACGCGATCAGCTTGTATCTCTACAAACTGTATGGTGGTAATATCTGCCCGCGGGGACAAGACGGTAAGAAGATGAAAATGGTCAAGCTGATGGAGACAACACAAGGCAAAATACCTTTGAAAGTTGGCTAAAGCTGCATTCTTAACAATTAGGACAATACATCTTTTCAAATTTAGATTTCACTCATTGTTTTACCTATATAAGACTGATATTATCCATATTTTGCGGCTGTTATATGTTGATACAAGAAAGTGATTTGACCAAGGTTTTGGAGGATTCTACTTTGTTGCTTTTGCTGCAGGATCTAAACAATTTCCACATCTATATTTCGGCGCCCATCCGAAATTCTTTGCTGTGGTGGTTTTACTTGCCATCAATCATCAGCGCACACTTTCTGTCAACCGATTCAACTTCTAATTAATGTATAAACATAGAACAGCTGCTAAATGTTGATTACTTCAGTCCTATAGGCCAAGCTTGAGTACACATGATCATATATGAGAAGCTTTGTGTTGTAATAGCTGAGAATACAGCTTTAAACATAATACATAAACATAGATAAAACCAATTTTCCTGGGCACCGCTTTAATCAGAGGAATGGCAAATAAATACTAGTGTAGTAGACAAGGATATTTATTGATATCGTGTTGTAGTTTACATATTATAACACTTATCTGCCACGTCCAACACTGTATAGAACATGCCACACTCCCCTTCGCAGTACTGGTGTCAGGGTAGATAATTACCATTCATTTTTAGTCATTAGCACTTATATTATTCACTAGCAAAGTACCCGTCCTCCGGACGGTCACGCTCTCTCCCCACACTTCCCCCTCTCCCTCTTTTTCCTCCCCCTCTTCTCTGTCTTTCATACCTGTTTTTCAACCCCATCTCCGATTCGCCCCTCTCCCTCCCCTCTTCCTCATGCTCCCCCTCCCCGCTTTCTCTCCTTCCCCTCTCTCCCTTCCCCTACATCCTTTCCCTCCCTTCTTTTCCCTCCCCCTCTTCTTTCCCTCCCCCTCTCCTATTTCCCCACCCTCTCCTTTTTCTTCACTCTCCCCCTCCTACACCCTCTCCCTCCCCTCTCCCTCTCCAATACCCCCACCCTCTTCCTCCCTCTTCTTCACTCCTTCTTTCCCTCCCCCTCTCCTATTAGGTCCTCCTGGAAATGACGAAGTAGGTTGTGGGAAATGACGTAGTATCCCACAGGAGTTTTCCCAGGCTATAAATAGACTGTGGAAATCCCAATTTAAAAAAGGGCTTCAAAACCACATTTTCACCCCAGATACCTTCAAAAACCACATATAATGTCCTCCATACAGTGTCGACGGACCTGTAGAGACCAAAAATACAGACGGGGACATCCCAGATTCCCAGAACTGCGTGACAAAAATAACCCTTCTAGAGCTTTATATATTAAATTCTTTACAGGTTATTCTTAAGTTATTCTTTGTATTATATGTCTTAACATATATCCTTATCTGTCTGTACTTGTCATTTATCTTATTTATAACCTGGCCTGCTATTTTATTGGATTGCTTCACACTTCATTCACCATTTTACCTGAATTAGGACAGACATAGTCTGCTCCTGGTTGTCAATTGACTAAACTACTTTATCTTTTATTTCCAAGACTTCTCACAATTCTTCCTTGATATTTTGAATATTACAATATATCTTGGCAATATGGCAAATCTTGGCAAATGGAACAATGGCATAAATTTTGAAGTCATTCACCTTTTCATAGATGGTTTTATTCCATTATGGCCTGTAATGTGAGTTATTTCCCGTGACTGGCTGCAATATTCACAAAAGCGAGGATTCTGAAGATCATCCTAATGGAACGTCTTAATGCAAAGTCAGCATTAAGGGACCTTTCACTTTTCCCCTATCCTTAATATTCTGAATGTCTCTGGCCAAAGTTTTGCAGTACTTCACCCGGGTTTTTACTTCACTGCAGAACTTCAGAATTACCTATTTTTCTAAACATAAAAAGATATAGAAACTTGTACTAATTAGAATTTCTAGAGTGTAACATTGTTGGAATCCGCATGATGTCATCATTTTAGATATGATAGTATTTCAAAATCCTGATGATAGTATTTCAATTTTTTTTTCGGACTTAAGACTCAATATCCTGCAACGCATCACAAATTAAAGGAGACTCCCATATACATGATAGCCCAGACTATTGGTGATATCGGTCTTATGGATTATGAGTGCACTAGGAGAAGAATTCGTTGATCTATTCAGCCTTAGAGCGGAACTCCACTAGAGGAAAAACTGTAGCTTTAAATGCAGCTTCAAATGCTAGCCGTGAAGGAGCTCTATGAAATAAGGCAGCCATGACATTATGCAGTTTGCTGCATAATGTCATAGCTGCATAATTGCATCAGTTAAATTAAGCAAAATATGTGCTGCATAATTTCATGTGCTGCATCATTTCACGGGCTGCATAATTTCAAGCTTTCTATGCATGGAATTATGCAGCGCCATTTTGACTGCATAATTTCATAGGCTGCATAATTTAATAGTGCATCCGCATATGAATTGACTCCGTATCTGTTCTGCTGAATCTAGACTTCATTATGTCCAGATAATATCATTATTGAAGCATGATATATTTCAGTTTCAGCACCCCAACCTCTATCAAGCCAAATAATGAAAATCAATCTCTAAGTCTGAGACCAAATCTGTGAACAAGTCATGGTAATTTTTATTTATGTCTCGAGTTGTCCACGTGATTTGGTCTCAGATGGGAACGGGCGAGAACCTGAGATTGGGAATAAAGAAATATGGTCTCTAATGCCATTGTGTTCCACGGCAGCATCGGGGTACTGATAGGAACGTGTGCCTGGCTTGTGTAATGACTTGAACACGAGCCCAGCCGGACGCTTCTTGAAGAAATATTTTATTCCAATTCTTATGTATTGTTGGAACGAGTAAGATATTGTGTGATCATGTGTTGTCTCTCAGCACTGAGACTATCGCTTTTGTATTACTACCAAGGCCATTATATTTAATATTTCACTGTACAAATTATACGTATGTCTGCCTTGTGGATGTATTATAGCGTTGTCTCTACATAATTACAGGATAATCTCTCATTACACAAATTACAGGTACTACATTACATCGACTCTAACCTCTATGATAATTTCCTTCATATTCCACGTACACACATATATATATATATATATATATATATATATATCCGCTCTTGTCATAATATTATAATCATATACACAGGTTGCCTATCGCCTACTATCACTCTCTTCCTAACTCAGTGAACTAATCGGTTAGGTTAAATTATATATCGCCAAATATTAAAGTTACATTCTTGGCTACAACACAACATCTTGTTGCCATATACGATTTAACCAGTGTGTGTCCTATATAGGATTGAAGTTCTATAAATATTCTGAAGTCTAATCGGCCAAAAAGAAACGAAGCGCCGGTGAGCTTTAATTTTAGCTTTTGGTTTTGATTGATAATAGTGCTTTGGTATATCCTTATCCTAGTATCTATACAGAATACAATTGAGTTTGGAGTAAGATATTCCCGACTATTTTGATTTAAATAGATCTTTTGATATTCATTGTTCACATGAACACATTTCACCTTATAGTATACAATACATTAAAAAAGCATGGCTTGCATTCCAGTAAATACATAATCGGAAAGTAGGTGTAGCTGGGATACCATGTGGCTGCAAACGCATACATGCATGTACAGGACTAACACATTGTGAACATCGTTTTATCAAAGGAACGTCGAGGAAAGTTGAGAGATCCTCGTCGCTGAAAAGTTGAACAGTTACAACACTGGAATCATAAAGCACAAGTTTCATATTGCAGTGGAATGATCTGAATAAGAGGAGACGCACGAGCTCCATTGAAATTGAAATTGACGATTTTGGCAGAATATTGGCTGGTTTGGTTTTGAGTTGCCAAAGGGGACAAAGGGGAATATGGTGGACTCAATGTCAAGGATACGATAGTTATTGGGATCGTTTTTCGCCTATTGTCATCAGATTGCTAAAAAGCTCTGGACTGACATTTAGTTAAGTGGACTTCATGAGCGCAGATCGATCGTGGTACAGCATTCTTTGTAAGAGTTGACACATAAGTATCCAATTAGTATTTTATGTAACTGCAGCTTTATGTAACTGCAGCTTCAAATGAAGTTCAAAAGACGAACCATTTTTTTGACAGCTGAATGAGTTCTTGATGGGTTACCTACTGAAATAGAGGTTGTCTTTTCAAAGATTCCATGACATAGTTAACATCCCCTACCATTTCCACTTCACAAAGTATATATATCCGTCTCTGGACAAAACATCCCCTCTGATGCTAGAAGATATAATTTCCTCGGTAAGTGAGATATCGCGAGATATTACGTCAAGCAGCGAGACCCCTGCGCCGCATGACGATAATGCCCGTATAAGGACGATAAGTCACGCTATCTTCATTAATATTAATTCTATCCATTGCTAACAGGGGGCAGAGCTGTCAGTACAAGGCTGTCCTGCACTTAATGTGACGAGGATTTGGGATTGGTTGGTCTTGTGCACATGTGATAGGAAATGACAGTTCAGTCAGGATAGAAGTTCCCAGTGAAGGAGGAATCCACTGGGATTCTTGATGCGCATTTGGTGCCTTCACAATTATATATATAATATGTGTCCTTATTTTCCGTTGCTGTTTACCACGGCAGACTCAGTAAGTTGTTTTTAGACTTTCCAACTTCTACTTTAAACACTGCAAGGGAGAACACAAAATGTATGAATTTTTTTATACGAAAGGTTTTCATAACTCGCTACCAAAACAGGATTAGTAATTATGACATACACTCAAAGGTTACAATTCTATCTGCGCTGTTTTAAGCCCTCAACAAAGGTGTCCAGGAGTATATAATTTTGAATCTAGATGGGGAATCTTTACCTAGACAGGTCCCATAATATTTTGCTTTAGGACATATAAAAAAAATTGCATTTACACTCATCGTGACTATATTATTATTATGTAGCTCCATGATTAATAACCCAATATAATGGATATATCATTCTAAAACATCTAAGGTATATCGACGTCAGCTAGGTGTTAATACAAACAAATCCAACTATTTTCCTTCAGACCGATTTTTCTAATTGAGTTTAAAGAATTTGATTCCTGCAGCTCCTTAGATTCACAGCTGGAGAAGTGTGGGTCTATGATACATCGGTCATTTATGTAGGTGTCAAAGCCAAGGGCAGGAGGTGCGATGGGCGCAGGCACTGTAATGGGCTCGTGCCTGTGGGATATGGGTTTTATTCGCTCCAATCATGAAGGCTGGCTTATAGAGATGGATGGACTGAGTCCTGTTCACATTCTCAGTTAGTGCCAGGGGAGAAGATACTTAATGTTCCCACGGTATCACCCTCTGGACAGGAACAATGCCTACTTGCACTTATGGGGTCTGTTGCATAAGCTAGCAATCCTTTATGTACCGCACATACAGTCGTTCAGATTTTCAGAAAATGTACAATTCGCCTTCACCAATCCTCTCCAATACCCCAAATTTAAGACAAAAATGAGCTACATAATGCAGTTTAACATAACAAAACTGATACTTTAAATCAATACGATCCCAAATATACTCAAATATACCCGCTATTCATTATTTTTCAGCCAAATTGAGCAGAATTTCCTAAATGTGTAGTGCTGCCATTTGTACATTTTCTGAAAATCTGACCCATGTACACTGCACACTTAATGTACCGCCATACTCCATGCAAGCCACTGATAAACTAAACTATGTTTCGAAAACATCATTCTATACAACAAGCTCAAATAGATTTTTTAGATAATATTTATTTCAACCTGAATAATAAACTATTAAATAAAACTGTTTTCCTTGATTTTAGTAAAGCTTTCGACACCGTTCATCACCAAATTCTTTTAGATAAATTGCAGTCTTATGGAATATGCGGCATGGAGCTATTATGGTTTACGAATTATCTCAAATGCAGAAAACAATGTGTCACGGTTAACGGGCTAAAATCTGACGAAGGTACCATAACTTACGGTGTCCCTCAAGGGACTATTTTAGGTCCGATATTGTTCACGATATACATTAATGATTTATGTTCTACTGTACAGCATGCTAACATCCAGCACTACGCGGATGATACCGTGATCTATTATCATAACGTTGAAGCTGATTTACTTCACCGCAACTTACAAACAGACCTAGACAATGTATCTCTTTGGTGTATTAAGAATAAGCTTTCTTTAAATATTTCCAAATGTAAGGCGATGTCCTTTTCACTTAGTTATTCGGCTAGGTCGAAAATGCAAAATAGTGGTTTTTCCCTCTCCCTTGGCTCCTCCAAACTAGACTCTGTTGACGAATACCAATATCTAGGGTTTCTCTTAGATGATCTACTCACATTTAAACCACATGTAGATAAAACTCTGAAATTAGTCACCTCAAAAATCAGGCTATTTTACAAGGCCAGAGATTCTCTTACTTTTAAGGCTAAGAGTGATTTATATAAATTAGCTATCCTTCCTAACTTAGACTATTGTGATTTCTTATACGACTCTGCTCCAAAAGCTCTATTACAAAAACTTCAATCTCAGCAGAATCTTGCGTTGAGAATAATCTTCAATAAATCCAGGTATGATAATGTGAGTCACGAACACGAAATATTAAATATCTGGCCTTTACAGCTAAGGAGAGAGAAACATATTTTGGATATCTCGTACTACCTGTCCCAAAACCAAGACCATCTTGATGTTAAGAAATTGCCCACTCAAAGTCACGCTGAGGGAAGGAAAAACCTTAAAATTATGTCAACAAAATTCAATAAAATTTTAGACTCCGCCACATATAAATGTAGAGCCTGGTGGAACTCTTTAAAAGCAGAAGCTCACAAAATTGATGACCCTGCTACCTTTAAAAAGTACACCCAACAACTTCTTGCACCTTTTTAGTTCTTCAAATGTATCAAATGTATTATTCCTGCCACTTTCTATGCGCCTCTCTTGGTCTAACATCTAATATCGTATATGTATCTGTACTCCATGTCTAAATTGTATACCCACGATTGATTGACTGGTTTTCTGCACTCCATTTACTCTTATGATCAAAATTGTTGATCATATAATAAGTATCTCCTTGCATTACCTATTACTGCGAACTTGAAACTTGAACAAATGTATAATTATGGCATTTACATCACGCAGCATCTGCTTTGTATAACGTCATAGTATCGGTTAAAATTACCTGTTAGCTAGCTTTCTCATCCAAATTGTGTCTCATTCATAGTCCCCTTTAATCATTGTTACTACACTGTCGTTCTCATCTCATTATCATATTAAACCACTGTTGCATTAAGGCGTTTCAAACTTTTCTCTTTGTAACAAAACTTTTCTGCTGTTGTAACGAACAAAAATGCTAGATAAGACGGCATTCACAGGAAGACCTGACTGTACTGTAAGTCAGACCTGACCAACCAAATTGTATTACCATCCACGATTACAATAAAAGAATTTTTGAATTTGAATTTGAATTTGAATGTCCTAGAAATATACAGCTATCTTACAATAGCTTCAGTAGTAGGGTTCATTCTTTCAGCCCCATTTTTTTTTTAGCGTAGTATGTTTTGAAGATTGATTCTTGTACAGAATTTTTCACTCATTCATATTAGTCGGGTCCACCCTCGCAAAAGTTTGGGGAAAATCCACCAGGGGGCAAAATCCAAGATGGCCGCCAAATTTAGGGAAAAATGCAATAAGTCGGTCAAAAACCAATTTTATATGTAATGTTGTATATCAAAATTGAGCTCTCTTTGAGATACATATTTTCAACTCAGAAATCTTGTCGTCATGGCTACCTAGTAACCATGGCAACTGAGAAACATGCAAAATTTGGCCATTTTTGGCTTAGAGTTAAGTGCCATTCTTGAAAATGTTTCTAAAAATAATTGTCAAAATAAAGTAATAATTTGCAGCAAAGAGTAAGAGGTATCAAAAACCCCATAGAAAATTGGGACAGTTGCCATGGATACTAGAATATGGTTGTCCCAACATTGCAATGATGTTCGATCTGGGCCATTCAATCCAGCAATAGTTTACCCCCATGGATGATGCTAATAGTGGGGCAGATAAAGTTTTCAGGGTAATCGTTCAAATGATGGTACAAGCACCAAATTCGGCACAAACAATCCGCAAGGAGTAACCTTTCAAAGAAAGCTGTTGGCCATGTGAAATTTCAAGATGGCCACCATTTTTCAAGATGGCTGCCATTTGAGACCTGAAAATGCTATTTTTGTCATAGAATTGGATAGGATAGTCCGATTTGAATGATCTTGATGTCAAATTATATGCATTTACCTATGCAGAGGCCATATTTGTATTCCTGGATCATTTGAAATTCAAAATGGCCGCCATTTTCCAAGATGGCTGCCTTTTCCCCCCTAAAATTGCTACTTTTGCCACAAAATTGGTTTGGATAGTCTGATTTGTATGATATTGAGGACAAATTATATGCATTTACCTATGTAGAGGCCATATTTGTATTCCTTGATCATTTGAAATTCAAAATGGCTGCCATTTTCCAAAATGGCTGCCTTTTCCCCCTAAAATTGCTACTTTTGCCACAAAATTGGTTTGGATAGTTTGATTTGTATGATCCTGATGACAAATTATATGTATTTACCGATGTAGAGGCCATATTTGAGTTCAATAGCCACTAAAAGTATTAACTCATTCGCGACGAGAGGCCACAACGCGCGCGTGTCTAACGACCGATATTGCGTTGCTATGGTTGATTTCATGTGACGACGTTACTGGCAACGTCACGTCATACAATGACGGGAGGTGGTGACGTCAGCCCCGCATAAAAATAACATCATTTTTTATTTCTTATATCCTGGATTTACTACCGCATGTTTACAGTTCAAACTACTGGATTACATAGAGGTGACATAGGATTAAGGGTAGGAGCTCGAAAAATCATTTGGAACCGATGATATATAGCAAAAAAGTGAACGGCAAATCACGCTGCATCTTGCTGCATGGAAACAATATCAAACGTCGTCATAAGTGGCGGACAGCACGCACATGGTCACCAGAAGGAAAATCCTGTTTAATCAATTTTAAATACAATGATTACTTTAATGTGATATCACAAGATACTAGGAAGCATTGGATATCTAACATTGACAGCTTATTTTATAATTATCGACGCAATATTCTCCATCATGGGGCTTTTTCTGTCAGTGTGCTCGAACAGCTGATGCAATGACAGCAACACTCGCCAACAGGTGCTTGCGCAAGTGCTTGAACAGGTTCCCGTGTACAGATCTCAAGGAGTGGGCCATAGGAAAACAGAGTCGCCATTTTTTGAGATATCAACCTGAAACCTGGTATGATTAATTGTACGTCAGAATTCTACCGTCATATGGATTTCCATGAATACAACCCAGATGGATGAGAAGATATATCACCCCGAATCCCTGCAAAATGAAGTGCGATCTAATTTTGCACGTGAATAACTTTGTTTCCAACTGCAACGGTGAGTAATCTAAGGTGTAGCCTAACATAACTTACTAGGATAGTATTATTTATAGGACATTTCTACTGAAGGAATAGATTTATTATTATTATTATTATTACTATTACGGCCATCATTTTACATATAAAAGACAGCTAGGAGGTGCGATGGGTGCAGGGATATTAGCATTATGTGTATGACAAATTCCTTCCCTAAAACTTATTTACCTGTTGCTTGGCAGGTAAACGTAGCTAAGGGAGGAAGTATATAAGTAAGGGTTTTCTTATGAAAAGAATTGAATAGAAAAGCGTACCCAAAGTCCACCAGCGCAAGCTTTGGAAGCCAATTCTTTTTCACCTAATGAAGTATGTTCCGATTTACTTTCAATTTAAAAGTAGATGGGTGAATTATAACAAACACTGCTTGGCGACAGGCTCATCCAACTATGTAGCACATGTTACTATACAGCCCATCCCATCGTCAGTTCTACGCCTTTTGTATAAATACTTAGGTTCCATGTTACCCTTTTCATGCCCCATATTCTATGAAATGTACCTAATAGATAGGTGAAATCGACCCATCGATGTAGGCTATATATTTGGGCTAATTATGACGTAATGGACCAGCATCCTGCGGACCAATCAGCGGCCCACATTTATTACGTCACCCGTTCCACCAGGACAGTTGGACCATTATTCATTCTGCACCGGAGCACCCGTGCTCGTTTTTTGAACATTTTTAATCTCTATCATTTTAATCTTACCCATTTTCTGTGCTGTGTATGTATTCTGACATGTATTTTTGCTTGTATGTATTAATGATATGTATTGGGTGAGAATGAACCCTTGCTTTAATGGGTTCATGGCCAATCCTCTTTTTTGTTCTATATCAATATTAGAGCTATTGCAGAGTCCCCCCAACACATGAATAACAGAAACCGACTAAACGAAGCCAAAAGAATAAATATGACAATTAGTTGATAAAAACACCTCTCATCCAGAGTCAGGACGTCAGGAAATGTACAATCGGCAGTTTTACACATGAATTACATTCTGCTAAATTAGGCTGAAAATAATAAATACTAGGTATATCTGACTATATTTTGTATTGCGCTGATTCAAGGCATCTGCTGGGTTATGTTGAACTGTATTTTCAAACTTAAATTAGTTTTAAATTTGGTTTATTTGAGAGGATTGGTGAAGGTGAATTGTACATTTTCTTTCGACTTCACCCATAATTATAATTATAACCAGTAATTTTAAGGCCCTGCCTTCTACACCACGATGGAATTCCTTACCACATGGCATTCTCCCTTCATTTTCTCCTTTAATATCAGCATTGTAGTGTAAAAATAGAACTCTGCCCCATATTCTCTGAAATGTACATAATAAATAGGAATGACAGGAGCCTAAATAAATGAAACCAAAAGAATGAATATGCCAATGCTTCTCTAATTCTATGAAATATTAAAAATATCTTCCATGTTTTTATCTTTCAAAGTTGTAAGCAGACCAATGCAGTAAAAATATAACATGGATTGGTAAGGAACTTGGGAGCATTTTTCATACTACAATCCTGACGTTGCGACCTAATCGTCTGAATAGTATGTGCGTAGAATAGAAAATGCCTTAACTGTTTCCCCAAAGTCCAATTCTTAAAGATTTAGATCGATTTACCCACCCAGTAGCGCATAGAGAGTTTATTCTAAGCTTGACCCCTAAAACAGATATGCGTTTAAATTGACCTCGAACCTAAATACATTATGAAAATCATACCCATTGAGATTGTGTCCTTGTAAAGTCCAGGTATGCTATGAGGTCTTGCTCCCAATCGCCCTTTTGGTTCAGGCCCTGATTACAGGAAAGGAATTCAAGATTTCTCAGTTACATCACCGATTCCTGGATATGCAGGCACAATTGTACACTTAGGCAGAACTATACTACTAGGTGGTGTCGTCTTTACCACATGCCCAGGGACCCATCGGAAGTCAATACATTGCACTTAGGAGCCTGGTGCACTAGGCCGCTTGAAGTTGTTCCCAATTTACTTAAATGTGTAAGATTGAATGATTTCTATCAGAAGCAATCGGCCACAGTACAACAGGCCAAGGCTGGTAGGATTAGGAGACTTGAAAGCCAGGAAATATTAGCATGAGCTGGTGATGAAGTCAGGGACGCCAAGGTCCAACAGGGCATGACGAAATCATGTCAAGTATACAGCATATAATAGGATGATGCCCTGAAAAAAATTAATTGAAAAGATTCTCTATTTGTCTAATGTCATACAATTGAGTGCACAAATGGTCAAATGCGAGGTCTTCCATACCCAAAAGATATAGTACCATTTATCACTTTATCCAGATGATCTTCAAAGAAGGAGTACGATATTTTTGACATGGGGAAAGAGTACGTGGATATGAAAGAAAATCTATAAACTAAGTCAACATGGGCAAGTGAAAACGAATTCATAACAGTCATTTCCAACGATGCTTACAAGCCAGTGTCCTTTTATCGACGTAATCAAATTTAATTTATATAACTGTATTTATTTTCCATCATACGTATACAGAACAATAGCATGGAAAAGGGCATCACAATCTGCTAGAAATTGATGAAGATATCATATCGTTTGCAGTTGATTTCCACAATGTTGGGAAACAGATACTAATTACCTATACATATTTATGCACAGGAAGACTTTCAAAGCTACTCCACATACATCACAAAATGCGGAAAACTCATGCAATGACACACAAAGTGACTTATCTCTAGTCTTAAGGGGTGTCTCCACTGGCTGCAGTAAGCTCTGCATTTGGTCTTCGTTTGGTCTGCGTTTCAAACCCTGCATTTCTATCAATATTACATTGGTGCCACAGCCCAAACGCAGAGGTTACCGCAGTGTCATTCATAGGTCTCATGAATGCGATAGAGACTGCGACTGGATAGCCTTCCCATGCTTGGTGAAGGTAAAGCAAGTTGCAGACAACATTTTATCACTACCTCGCTGTGTCCGCCACATCAGTTTATTACTTTTTCAGAGGCATTGGAAGCTTATTTGAATCTTTTAACTGCTATAAAAAGTAAAGTGTTCATATTTGGTTAACTCTTTTTTTTTGTATTTACATTCAAGGTATTTAAGTTCTTATCAGGCATCAATTTCTCACTGTCAATCTAAGATTTTACAACAGGGCCAACATTTCTTGTCCGAATTTAATTTATGATCGACGTCACAAGTATGAGAACCTTCCTTATGAGAATATAAATCTAAGGAATTGCTAAAAATATATAGACAAGACAGAAAAATTGTGAGGTAGCATTATTTTAAAGGAAAGAAGCTATAGAATATTCTACCTGATACATTATAATATCCCAAAACTTCTCCAGATAATTCCTTGCAGTTTCTGGGAAATTCGGCATTGATTCTGGCCTCGCTTCAATTTTAATAGTAAATATACCATAATTTATTTGAAGAACCTTGGATTTTGGGTCATACCAATGTTTTTTATGGATTCTAGATCTCCAGAATCTCCTGATACGCAATTTGACAATTTCCACTCTGTAACCACTGAGGAATTTGTATTACTTACTGAATCTAGAATCAGGTGACTGATATCAATGGATAGGAAACAATGTGCCCTAAAATTGTGTTTGTTTGAACTAAGAAGTTAGTTATTATTTGCAAAATACCTGAAAATGACCTTTGTCCTTTACCTTTATGAGGTCGGAATTGAACCGCAGACTAGTCTCCATTAAAGTGGCTATGGACACTATTTGACTATATATCATTTAGAAGTTTTCGATTACCTGCACAAGTAAGAACATTTGTGTGGAATACCAACTCTATATATTCCTTAGATTAATTGATATTTGTTAACGAAGAATGTGGCAGAGATTCCATTGAGGAATTCAAATCTGAGAGAGAAGTAACTTGACCATAAAGTGCTGCCCTCAGTGCATGGTGAAGTAGGAGCGAGGCAGGAGTTACATAGTGACATATCTACCCTGTCCCATCCAGCTGGTATCACTTAACTCTCATTAAGATAAGAGGCGTCTGGGACCTTCCCTAACTGTCTGGCAGTTGGGTAGGGTGACTCCAGCACCCTACGAAATTGGAGTTTTAAATTCTTAAATACACACAATATATGTAATTTCTACATTAATGCTCCCGGGTATACATTACAAATATACTAATCTAGAACATAGTTGAAATTCAGGCAAACTTTCCCAAATCGGGAGCTCAGTGGCATGTGTCACTTTAAGAATTCCAACTGGAACCCCTGCGGTAGAGCCCTAATCATATTGCAGAGATGTTTCAGTCGCAGAAAATATTCAACATGCTGAAAGATTTCTGTGACAGTCGCGGCACATGAAACTCACATTTTTAGCCGCAATCCAACCACAGATACAAACGCAGAACGGATCTCCACTGTTACGGTTGGTCTGCACATGAACTGCGCTTGAATATAATTTCCTGTGTTTCTATCGCAAGGCTTACCGCAGAGCTTACCGCAGCCAGTGGAGACCCCACTTTATACATCATCCCTCAGTCAATTAATTGGAAACATTTTTCATACTAAAATCAATTGGCCAAATGTATGTGCATCACTCAGGAATACACCTTATAAACCTTGATGTTAAACCCTCTTATATGTAGCATTTTTGTCTCAACCCATATAAGTGTTACTGTTTACTGGGAACCTCAAACAAGTCTGATTTCTTAAGCCATTCTCTCGAGAAAAACCTTGAAGTACGTTTTAATGTTATTTCAGGGCCTTAAACAATTTGCCATCCTGTTGTTAGTAGATGTCAAAGCTGAGAGAATTTTCTGTTTTTATAGTATTTAACTCGAGCCCTCTGGGAGCTCCATAATGTCATGCTGTAGTATTAAGAACAGATAGTTTGTTTAAAAATTCAATTTAAAACATCGTGCCGACGAGGAAATTTACTAAATGTTAAATGGTTGCTTGGAAGTCTAAAAATATAAAGAATGGAAGAATAGTAGTCACACAAGTGATTTCTGCATTGTGACATTTTCCTTTAGGTTTGCAATGATGAGATCAAGGGACAAATCAATTTAAGGGGCTGTGGGGTAAATGGAAAAGTTTGTTATAAAAATTAAATTAAAAAATATATTAAAAATAACCTGTTCATGTAACATGATTGGAGGAGCACATCATTCGTAATAACATGAACTCTTCCCTGATAAATTATCAAAAGAATTGGGTACTTTCTGGTAGGCCTGCCATTTTGTCTATGTGTGTACCTATAACTCCCAACTATATAACATACCTATCTAATTTAATGTACTACGAGTTGACCTATCTATCATCTCCCAAGTTAGTTATCTATCAATCAATATCCTTTCTACGCAATATGTACCAGAAATTGACATCCTTAACATCCATAATTCCCTTTCCAATCTACGTTTATCTAATATATAGACCAAATTACCTTGGTCAGAGGCTGGAGTGATATTCAATTCTGGTGGACGTTGAGTCAGGGGTCGAACTGGGGGTTGAGAGGGGTAGTCCAACAGTAAGCATCATGACGCCAACGACCCAAGGGTTGTTCTTTGTTTAGTTCACCTCCTCGGGCAAAGATCACTGAAATATGAACATCCACAGTTGATTCTGAGTTCTTATAATGGAGTTAAGATGCACTATATAGCAAAAGATCATTTTAAGAACCCTGTTTTTGTTATGATTGCTTGAGTCTTCCTTCGGCTTGCAAGCTTTTGTAATTTCTGATACGTACTTTAAACATATATTAGTTGTTTGGTAGCCAGGAAACCGGTCACTGCTTTCCCAAATACAATTTAAATGGGGCGTAATCGTTATAAATATTGATAGAAATGTTGAAACGAATTAAGAGTTAGAAAACAGAAACCATATATATTATATTGAACAATGGTTGGCATTCTACTTTTAAATACAGATGCAACTAAAGATAGCAAACTGGTAAAGACATATTACAATCTTCCTTACTGTCTGTGCCATATACATTCAACAAGAAATAAATATAAGAACATAAACCGAGCCATTACCAATACCACATTAACAATACCTATATAATTATTTCTAGAGTTGACATGTTCTGTGGATTCTAGATTGTGGTCCACACATACACTTAAATATTTGGATTCTGCTACTTGTTCGATATCAATATCATTCGAGCTTATAATAGGGAAAAGCCCACATATATTCCTTAGCTGAAACTCCTGTTTGACGTTGGCACCTACTTATAGAACAATTTATTCTAAGCCTATTTTTGATATACCGATCTGTGAATAAACCTTCTCATATTTCATACAATAATTGCGAGTCTATGTACAGAGACGGATCATCCCAAGTATAGGTGTGGATCGCCCTGGTTTAAGGTGGATATAAGGAATCTGGCAACTAATCAATACTTGTCATTCCGCTAATCCAATGGATATGAAGGACTCACGCCCCAGTTCATTACACTCATTTCCTATAGTAGCATGAAGGAAGTATGACCGAATAAATGAGTCTGGTTTAGGATAACTTGGATTTGGCCTCAATCATTCATCGCTGGAGTGTGTTCAGGAGGATAAGATGATAACACATTCCCCGACCACTATATTTTTCACATTGCTCCTTTAATACTATATAGTCATATATATGGTTATATCGGAATATTTTATGTTAGCTTTTTTTATGTAATGAAAGTAAAATCATATTGTAAAGTTAATTGAATTCCACTCAGGCGACCACCTTTGGGACTGGGCGATTTTGGGGGCGATTTACCGGTTATCCTCTCTTATTTCTTTATTGGAACTGCGCCAAACTGGTCTTAATTATGGATAGGTCGCATAAGCGAGATGGTCGTTATGCGGAACTAAACTGTGTTTGGTTTTTTTATAGTAAAGGAGGGATTCAAGGCCAATATGACCCTGAAGTTGAAGAGTATGGGTGAATTTGGACCATGTATTGGCCGAGGTGCAGATCCCCTCCATTATTCCAAACTGGCAGGCTCACAGAGGGCTCGGATCTCTTTATAGCTACTTTAGTATCTTGTACATTTATTTCCCTTTATCTTAGCCAATCCTAAATATTACTTCTCATTATCAATTTTATTTCGTGCACTAAATGTACTCCTCGCACTCTGCTTCTTTGGCCTATGATTGGCGTCATGCCTGGTTAATTGTCCACTGGCCTGGCTTCGTCTTTGATCTCATCCCCTGTTGAATGCTGAATGCTACTGATTATAAATAAGCAACGCTGAGGGTTGTTCATTTCTTTCCGAGGGCGCTATCTTTTATTACGACAAGGTCCACTATGATCCACAATCCTACCAAAGTATCTCTCAATATTCTCTAATATATTTCAGGTGAGTGTGAATGCTTTTGTCTCAAAACACGGCTCTTGGCTCAGGTAAGTTATAATATCATTCTACAAAGTTGTATACAAGAATAAACATGCTAGAAATGTTATGATCTTATCAAATCAGTGTGCTGTATGGAAAAATACTTGTAAACGTTTGACATCAGATATATCCCAACGGTGGTTTTTCAATTGTGTGCTAATTCCAGCTGACCATTCTGGTAGGAAAACAAGGACCTTCTCGTGTCACGCAGCACATATGGTACTTTCACATTATCGATTTTAGTGCGCGAGTGTGAAACAAAATTTGCACGAAATTGTCACCATAAAGAGCAGATCTATAGTTTGTCTCAAAATCTTTGGTTTTATTAGCGACCTTTAAAATTGATTTGCCGACACTGCAGCTGCTATATTATCACCGAAACCTAAATAAATAATCAGGTTTTCCAGTGGGTGCTTGGCACACATTCCTGCCAGACCCTGTCTATTGATTTTGGCTGTTGATATCGGATGGAACAGAGCTGAGATTGAGACCGGTGTTCCATTATTGCTCTCTACATTAGAACGGTCACCAATTTCCTATTCAAATTTGCAAGGGCGTGTGTTCCTCATGCGGACCTCTGTTATGCTATATTATATATGTGCTAACATACATGATAAAAGGGTAATATCCCTATACAATTCTCATATCAATTATCACCCTGATTCTGGCATTCATAAATAAGTAATCTGGAATTCAACATTTGTAGGAAGAATGGTTCACGACTCATTAAACAGATATTAGTTCTTTGGTAGCCAAGAGATCTGCCACTGCTTTCCTAAATACAAATATTGAGTGCAATCGTTAAAAATCTTGATAAAAATCTTGAGATGAAATAAGAGTTGCAACTAATTCAAAGTTATCACTGTTGGCAATAATCATACACGTGGCAGGAAATCCTTTCAAGTATTTCTTTTGGATGTGGGCACATTTGGAATAGCTCCTAGCAGAGAAGACATTTTTTTCAGCAATTCCAATACTTCCGTTAGTTATCCCCTTTCATCAGAGTTTGGAGATTGTCTAGGGACGTTATATCACTAGGTTAGATTACTAAGACCATATCCCTGTATACAGTTCTTAAAAAATAAGCTCGCAGAAATTGTAGAAATTGCAGAAATTAGAGACTGACGCTCAGGTTTTTCACCGACTAATTATGTAATTGTATAAGACTAGGTCTAATTTCATTTACATGGATGTCTTACGTGAAATCGTAAGACGCTTAGATCTGAGAACAATGCATTGTAGACTGTAGACTTATACTAATAAAAAAATCTTTAAACAATACAGACCTGCAGTTTCAGACAGAAAGACAATATAATTATGATTTGTCTACTTATTATAGAGTCAGGATCGTTTTTAACTACTATAAAGAAATGGAGAAGCTCCGAGAAGGAGAGTAACAACTGGACACAAGCAGATTCCGATTCCAACTAAAATATAGTCTTTATTTCAAAAGACCCTCACAGGAGCAGCTCACGTGCTACTCCTGGAGGTGGGCGGGGCTCTATCTCTGATAGGCCCTTTCATCTTAGAAGCTTAGGTATGAGTCATGGAGGGAGTGGCAATGGCAACTCCAGCTGTATAGCATACTGAAGCAATGTCAGCCTCCATCTAGTCAATAGTGGTATATCCAGGTTAATGACAGGCACTGTAATTCTCAAACTTTATAGAATTGTTGCCTTGGACAAGGCATTAAACGTCTCATAAAGCATAATGTCATAATGCGGAAGCTAATGAAATAGTGAACAATGGATGCATCTTGCATATCAAGCCTATAAATATCAGGTGTTTTTATATATTATTGATATACAATATCATAATGGTGCGCCCACATCTAATAACGCGTTTATTTTAAATGCAGCAGATTGCAATTTTAAGTAATTTTAATCAATATGCAACTGGGAATTGGTTGCTCCCCGGCGTACTGGATGTTTTGAAGAGTACAGATAGTGGCTTTTCCTTCTGCCGCTGGCGACTGAGGAACCAAATATATAAATTATTCAAAGTTTACTCTTTAAAAAGGATCATGATTTGCATGTCCACAAGGATCGAATGATATGCTCAAAGCACTATAAGATGTAAAAACCAATTCGCTGCATGCATTAATCATCATATTATCGTATCGTATGCTTATGCTGATTTGAGCCTTTTTCAGAAGCGCATATTATAAACCTTTGTCGTGACGATTCCAATATTGCTAAATGCAAAGTTCATTCATTCATATAGTTCCTTTCGCGATCTAGGCTGGACACTTTCAACCCGTTCTCTTACCAGAAGTATATATATGTTATGCTATATTATATCTGCTAACATGCACGATCCTTCGCCTCAGGATTCCGGCAGGTACTCCAAATAATTACTCTATGCCGAAAGTATCTAGAATTATTAATGCATATGTACCGTTAATGATTATCTATTGCACTCCATTAATACACAGATGCCTTATAGGTAGCATGGGCATATAATATACTTTTATTTTGGTCAGATTTTGCCCATTAGTGTTTTAAATAAGTTAGGCGTTTCACTTACGCTTGTTCCATTTGCCATATTATTTCCTCGAGGTATTGTAATATTCAAAATATTAAGGAAGAATTGCGAGTCTTGGAAATAAATGATAAACTAGTATTTATTTGCTATTCCCCTGATTAAAGCTGTGCCTAGAACAATTGGTATTATCTACATTTAAGTTTAAAGCTGCATGCTCAGCTATTACAACACAGTATTACCGGAATGTGTATACATACTTTTATTCAGTCCTTCATTCAGCCCTACATTCAGCCCTTTTATTCAGCTTTACATTCAGCCCTACCTATAATGTGTACTTTATTCAGCCCTACAGCAAGGTAGAACAACAGAGTAACATCATTGATTTTGATCATAAATGTTAAAGCTGCATTCTCGTCTATTACAACAAACAAAATCTTACCAAATTTACTCATAGTATTATGACTCAATGTTCTGCTGCTCTTTATGTGTATGTATACAATAATTTGAATTTGAATCGGTCGAGAAAAAACAGCCACCGGTGACGATATAAAGTGTAATCATCACCGGAAAGGATTCCGGCAGGTTCTCCAAATACGAATGAGGACGCTTTAGAAGCCCCGTAGCAAAAATAACTGGACAAAATCCTCTGAAACTTTGCTTAAATGACTTTTAGATGGGTTGGAAAAGAATGGAACAAAAGTAGAAAATCTTTACGTTTTACCGACTGTAGCTGGGAGTCAAGCTTTAACTGAGAATGCAGCTTTAAACTGACATGAAACAAAGTCTTAATGTAATAAAAACAAGTATATTTTGATGTAGTGAAAGCGAGTTAGGAGGAAGGGTGGAACCTGCCATTCTGATTATGCATACACTTGATGATGAGGGATGGGATGGCTTTCCCCAGAGGGGAAGCATCGTTATATGATTGCCGTGTATCTCTCGGGTGTGTACACACTTGTTCTACTCCCTCAACATTAACGCGAGGGATAAGGATCAATACCTGCCAGAAAGTTTGTATTCGGCATTTCTTTCCCCTTTTTGTTAGGGACAGAATAAGCTAAAATATTGACGATCCTTCGTCTATACATACATGCTGATGAAACAGGTTTTTAGAATTTATTTTTATTACTGTAAGCACGTCACTGATACCTACTTAAATTGCTAAGCAGATAGCGCTGAGACAAAGCGGTTGCACGGTTGATTGCACGTTGTTTGGAAGTATAAAAACATACTTAATTGTGTATAGACTCTCTGGACCATTTGGTCATTCATGCAAACATCCAAGTAGAAAACGATCGAGGCAATACGGATGGAAATAATTATGGCTATTGCTGAATATATCACAGATGGCTTACTTACCACCAACGCTGAAAATTGATTAATCCCTTTAAACATTGGTTAATCATTTTAAGCCTTAATTGATTGTCGTGTATCTGACTTAGCTTTAAAGAGAAAGACGTAATGCAAATTAAAACATAATGATCAATATAATTTATTATATTTGAATTCCATTTCATAAGCGCAAACCATTTTTTAAAGCTGCACTACATTTTCTTCCATTCTTTTCCAACCCATGTAAAAGTCATTTGTGACAGGGCTTCTAAAACCTCCTTATTTGTCTATTGCTCACCGTCGGCTGTTTTTTGCTTGTCCAATTCTACTTCAAATCCTTGTATAAACAGCAGCAGAATATTGATGAATTCGGTGCTGTATCCTTATAATATTGTGAGTAAATTTGGTAAGATTGTCTTTGTCATAATAGCTGAGAAATCAGCTTAAATATGATATATTCATGGACATTGTTTCCTAAATAGTCGGATCGTATTCTATACAAGTAATCGCCGTTGAGGACATAGAACCGATGGGTAAACAAATATTTAACACGGGAGTATGCTTAATTCGCCAGGTATGCCTTGTAAAGGTAAGATTCAATTGCCCGATTCTCATTTCGAAACAAAGGAGAAATACAAAGTTTGCTTAAAGGGTGAGGACCTCGCTCCCCTTGCCATTGAGTAAACGGAATTACTTGTGAAACCATAATTGCAATCAAGACCATAGATATAGCTTTGCTAAGTTATATAACCAAGCTTATAAAGTCAAGATGAGCCGTCCGCTTTATAGCGTTTCCTTCACGTCTGTCATCCCAATGGTGATGGACCCTCAGACTTGAAATCTGTTCTAGGCTAAGCAATCAACATGGATTGTCATGAAGGAGGAAAGATTAAACTAGAGCTCTACAGGCTGGTCCATCATATAGAAGGCTTGCATCCTATTCAATTGCAATCAACCTCTGTGTTCAATCGGAAATACTAAGGCCGAGACATTGGCCCTCGGCCCTCTGTGTTCATGTTGCGTGGGAGTGTGAAGGGCAATTGACTTTCTATTTCTTCACTTTTAATAGGTCAATTAGAACAGTTGACTGCCTGCCGTCAATGCCCATGCACTTTAAATAGAATATCAATCAATTCACCAGCTCCAGCCTGCCGAAGAAAAGCTGAAGTGAGAAGATACAAAATGTATTTCACTCATGTCACTCACTGCATAGGAATTAAACTGTAAAGCATCAATATTGGTGGCAAAATTGTTCTGTGTATCACTAAAAGAACCATTCTATTCAAATATGACACATCTGCCTTATCACTTTTTAAAAAAAAATATTTTGAAAGGAAAGTGAGATTCCAATATATCAAATAGGAATGAAAGACTCCACAAACATAATGTTGAACAATAAGCGGAGAAATCGTTCAAATTCATGAAACCTATGTTGAAATATACAATGTTCTTAATATTTTGTTCATTTATTGGCACCCACATATTAGTCCCTCCCTCGAAATTGACTCTTGTAGGGTTAATATGATATATAAATCGCGACAGTAAGACCTTCCCGGATTTACACCCTATCTAATAGCTTTGGATTTGTGTATAAATCCCCAAAGAGTCTCCGGAGAAGGTGTCATATATATACACTGTTGAGTCTGGACTGTTTAGGGACTGTCATCCATCATTCGAGAAGTCCCAGGGATCAGAAAAGGATTTGATCAAGGAAGGTTTGCATATTTTAGATGAAGTGTAGGGGCAACATATTTAGAAGATATTGACGACTTCCAAATCTTTGTATCTTCCCAGGGGATCAATTTAACACATATAGGAAATAAGTTAATTTACAAATACTGTCTATATATCATAAAACGAACTCTATCTGAGCTTTTCTAGACTATAAACCAACCATTCGTTATCAGTTTTACTTTCTAAGTTAGATACATTATAATGGTTGCTGGTAGCCATCTTGAAAAGCAGCCACCATTTTGAAAATCTTAAAAGATATCAAATGGATCACCCTATTCATAACAAAATGTCATTTAATATAAATTGCTGAAATCCAACCTCATAAAATATTTAGTTAAATAATTCCTTATACAATAACATCGTTCTACAATTCTACAAACATCTCCTGAGATAAGACAACAGAAAGCAGTGCATTCAAGGCTTTTACATAACATATAGCTGTAGTTTATGCATGCATTTAGAAAAATGCAAACAACAGAAGGCAACATAAAGCAGCTCTATTATTGTTCAAGCCTGCTCCTCATCTGCAGCTCTAATGGTTGCATTTCAGTATTGTTATAGCATAATACAATCGTGATCAAATTGTCAGACGTCAGATCATATAGCATTAATCATTTTTCCATCAGTATGAGATAATATCTGATAGGGCCTACTTATTAGAAAAATGATTATTATGGGGGAAAAGATATATTATACCTCTTCCCCCCTCCCCACACACACACCCAACCCCAACAGCAAAGTGATCAAATCAAAGTAACGTAAGATCAACAGTGAAATTCAATTCATCTGCAGTTTGTTAGTTACACTTGCAATTTGTTAGTTACACTCTGCAATTTGTTAGTTACACTTGACCATTGTCACATGCAACTTTCCAATACTTTATAATCAATATAATGCAAGTGTATAGTGGCCCTCTCCTTATTTCACTATTCCCAATTCCTCTTCCCAATCTTTGCAATCCACAGATTGTTGTATATTCCTAAGACTATCGGTACACAGTATCGGTAGAGGTTAAATTATATTAGACCAGCAGTTTTAACGATATTTGGGTGCATAGTAGTCTGAAAAATAATGGTAGCCAGCAGAACTCCATGTTAGGTACCATCTGGGCTGATTTATCTCCAGGTGCATTTGGAATCAGGTCACTTGAAGATACAGGGTGGTGATTGGTCAATCGATATTTAATTAAGTTACTTTCTGTCTACTTGGGAAAAGGGGGCAGCAGTTTTCAATTGGGCGTGGACGACGTGTTTTATTTTAGTCATATCTTTTCTCAAGCTGTAATCCAATAGAGTTCTGTAGAGACTTGAATTGTTCTTTCCCGTTCTTTCATTGCTGAGCGTGTAACTTACTGTGTACTGCGTGCCTTTTCTAGGATGGTTTCTTCTGTATCTTGTCTTCTGTTCCTCGTTATTTTGAATTGTTCCCTTCTACATCAAAGAGGTATTTATTTCGTAACTGGAATGTTTTCCTAACTCTTAGAGATTCATCAACAAATTATCCATCATCCCACATGTCCACCAGTAGAACAAATGGTCTTTGATTCATCAGAAGTGCCATAATCCAGTCCCGTACGCTTGTCCTTATAGGGGTCCTCCACTAGGAAAATTTTTGTCACTGACATTGTGCTAAGAAAAAATTCCAGTCCGTCTGTGATACAACTCTAAAGCTTGAGACAAACAATTTAAGTGGAGGAGATCCTTACAACATTGTCTTAGCTGTGCACCCCACCCCGCCGACTTTGTCTTAGAAACAGAACCACCCACTCCTCCACTAGCAAAATCTGTCTGAGGCAAAGTCACCGACAAGAGAGGCGTTGTCACAAACACAGATTTTGTGTCAGTGACTTGGTCTTCCACTATGGTCAGATGTCTGAGACAAATTGTCTTAGCGTTTCTATGGAAACGGGATCAACAATGCATTTGACCTTATAAGGGCATCAAACTATTTGATGAAGGCCCGATTTGTTTTTATATAAATATAGATTCCTTGCTAGATTCCTGAATAGCCTATATGTCAAAAGGAGAATACATACAATATAACACTAAATATCTGGAATTTTCCAGACCCTGAAAATCTTATTTAGCCCTTTCGTTTGTTAATGTATTTACATTGACTTTGACTTGAATGATTCAGGAATATTCTTTTGTATGTTGTTCTATAATATCTTGAAACCTTTATTCTACCACTATAACATGTATTTGTTAAACTACAATTGCTGAAACAAATCCTATGCTTTACATTTTCCCATCAGCTAATACTGAGAAAAGTGTATAACAACATAATGTCTCTTGGCTGAATAAACACATTTAAAACATCAAACAACATATTTTCGATAAATATAACCCACAAAACTTTCATTTAACATCCAAACTCCTTTTCGATTTTCAACCCTGAAATGCAAGACTATTTATTTGATTAAATTTCAACCCACAAAGTCCTTGTATATCACATATCCAACAGCAGTAACGTTTCAATGTGTCATGAGGCTTGCACGTGCATTGTAACAAGGCATGTGATTGGCTGAGGGAATTTAGAGCACTAGGTCAAACGTGAAAAGTTGTCTCTGACAACTATTTGAAGCTCCTCCACTACAAGACAGCATGTCTTGTGTCTCTGAGACACGACACAAGTCTTTTAGAAAATCAAAATGATTTGATTTTTTTGACGTTGTCTGAGACAAGTGAAAATTGTCAGTGACAGTGTGTTAGTGCGCTCCTCCACTAGGAGATATCCTGTCAGAGACACGTTAAGACACGTTAAGACACCTTGTCTTAGAGACACAAGACTTGTCTCTGACAAGATTTTCCCTAGTGGAGGAGCCCTATTAGAGTAGAGACCGATTTCCTAGTTCAGAGTAACAGTATGCGTGAAGTCAATGTAAAAATATGGATATCTTAGCAACCCCCAAGCCCTCACCTCCCTCTAATGTCGGCTATAGAACCAGCAGAAGCCATGATACACACACACAGTAAAGAGACTAATTGGCCATATCATCGCCCCCTATGTATGACCACCCTGGCATCCTTAAATATTGTATCATGGGACGTTGTGTTGATCTATGCCTTGTCACGTACAATGCTTATACCGTTATGTACTCTCTTTGTGGATGATGCCCAGTTCTTTTGCTCTTTTCTCCTGGACTCCTGGGGAAAGTCTTATGGATAGCCATCGTTAAGATGCAACCTTGAGGGACATTGGCGAAGTTTGTGGAGCGAATATTATGACAGAATGATAGGCTGATGTGTTCCCTGTCTGAAGGCCTGTGTACCTAATTGGCTTAATACATTGGATGAGTTTGGAGGCGATTTGTTTCACACGGTCAAGGTTTATGTTTTCATAAGAGATGGCACATCTTCCATCGCTCGCTATTATTCATCTACCTCTTTCTTTTCAGTAAACTGATCGGATCCTGGTGGTTAATGAGTTTAGATGCCTTCTTTTCTTTACTGCTTTCGTCATTTAAATCTCTTGCCTATATGTCTTTATGAGATTTAAATTAACCTTTACTCATGAATACCAAATACCAGCAGCCCCTCAATGTTGTTCATTAATCCTTTAATAAAGATTAACTAAAACCTGGCCCTAGATATATTTCGTATGATGTGTTGTATGCATAAATTTGAAGTTCCATCATTTAACATTGAAAAAAGAGCAACATAAAGACATTTGATTTTGTTGGCACTCGATTAGGATTAATACAGACAGATGGTTTACTTAAGGAAGACCATATTTATTCGGGAGTCGTTTTACATTGCCACACTCTTAACTAAGAAAGTTGGGAAACAAGAGATTACTATTGGCAGATAATCCCCCTGGAGAGTTCTTCCGTCTGCTACGCGGCCGAACTAACAACAGCAGAGACATTGATATTTTTTATAAGAGATGTTAATAAGATTCTTTTTTTATTCATGAGATAACATTAAATCGTTTGATGCTGTTCTCAGCCATTCCTGTTCTAATTATCCAATATCAAAAAGCATGTCCACGATATAATACTATTCAACATCTAAGTATAAATTATAATCAATATTTTACATCTGAATATAATGTCGGTACTAATAAACATCAAAGACCCTCTGATATAAGAAAAGAGCTCCTTAGTAATGTTCGTATATAAGCCATCTACTAATTCATTATTGTCAGATGTAATTATCAAACCTTTCACACATAAATACAAGAAACCTCCGGATAAAGCACACCTCCACCATAGCGCATGTGCATTGATGTGATGAAAAGTATGTGAAGTATTAAATCTTTCATACAGATCCATGGACCAACTACATTAATTGCAATAGCACAGTAGCTAATCGATAGACCTTTTGATAGATAATAAATACAGAGTGCACACTGTCAATTAGGGTGATGGCAGTGCAGTTCTTTATTTCGTGCCAACATGCAATTGCCCATTTTCCAACAATTTCATAGATAATCTGCTTAAAAGCCGAAACTGGGATATCATGTGATCATAAATCATTGACATAATCTAACAAGTATACACACCAATGAGCGGACATTCACTCCTGGACATAGTGAATCGTCGCATGCAAATATTCTTAATTTTATTTTATTGTTTAGATCACAATTGACGATTGCAGTAGCAACAACATATATGTATAAATAGAAATAGCATAGCACTTTGAGCATGGATCAGTATACTATTAGTTCTTATTCTCTTGAGATACATATATGATACAGTCTGTCATTTAAATTCCTCTGTCTTTGTATATCAAAGACAATAACAATGATCGCACACCGAAAGAGAATAATAATGGCCGGACTCCAAAGCATTCGTCATTGTTATTGTTTCAACGACTGCAGACAGTGCTTCACAGTATCTATTGTTTGCGAGATGTCTTGACATGAAACGCTGTATGATGGTTTACGACAGAATAACAATGTAGGAATCATTGGAAAGAGCAATTATAGAGTACGTTTCTTACCGTACGTCTCTCAGTATGTATGGGTTGAGCAGACACATGTTTGGAAATGTTGAAGTAATTAACGTGGTAAAAAGTTTAAACAAGGGTATCAAAATAATAATGCATACCACTGATAGAGTTATTTTCAGTACACTTCTCATCAAATAAAATGTACCATGGTGACAGGTAAAATACATGGAACCAATGAAGTGTTACAGAGTACATTATACATAAATGATATTGTTAAAGGACTGTACATTTGATTTCTCTGCCCTGTGAAAAATGGCTCTAAAATTAGAGTACGTCTCTCTTTAATTCACTTTAATTCTACAGTGACATCTGTATCTCACTCTCAAATTATAATTTTATAGTGAGTTATACTTTCACTATCAAATCACAGTGACTTATTAAGTTGTAACACTCTCATGTTCAATTATTCGTGTTCATAAATCACCAATATCCTGGTGTTAGTGCTGGCATTTTTGTCACAGCCAGCATTTTCGTGATAGCACTATATTGCATGCTCGTGACAGCTGGCATTATCGTGATAGTTCTCACGAACGGGATAGATTTGAGTGTGTTCTTTTGAGTTTGTTTGTATAAAAAAGTGCCTATTTATGTATTTACTATTCATATATACTTGTTCATACTATATATATCATACTAGCAAAGTGCCCGTACTCTGGCCGGTCCCCCTCTCTCCCACACTTCCCACCTCTCCCTCTTTCCCCTCCCCCTCTTCTGTCTCTCATACCTTTTACCCCTCCCCTCTCCAATTCTCCAAAACTCTTCTTCACTCTCCCTCTCCCCGCTTTCCCTGCCTCCCCCTCTCTCCCCCTTCCCTCTCCTACACACTCTTTTCCCTCCCCCTCTTCTGTCTGTCATATCTTTTTCACTCTCCGATTTCTCCACCCTCTCCCTCTTCTTCACTCTCCTCATCACCCTTCCTCCCCTCCCCCTGTTGATAGGGACTCTTGTGAGATGTGTTGCTAGGGAATCTCACGTTGCCTTGAATGGGGGGACATAGAGGCATGACCTAAATGTCTTCTATTTCCAAACAGGAGCTTTCCCAGGCTTTAAATAGAGTGGGGATATCCTGATTAAAAAGGGCTTCAAAATCACATTTCCACCCCAGATACCTTCACAAACCACATAATGTCCTCCGAACAGAGCTGACGGAACTGTACAGGGCAAAAAGACAGCTGGAGAGATCACACATTTCCAGAACATGTCTGACAAAAAAACCCTTCTTGAGCTTTATATATTAGGTACTACAAACTCTTATAAGCTGTTGTGTAAAGTATCGAATAAAATGCTCAGTGTATATGTAATATGCTGATAGCCATTTTCCATAGATAGCTACATATGGGTATGCAGTAATGGTAAAATTAATTATAAACTATGCAAGAAGGACAGTATGAATTATTAAGAGATTGTATTGGATGCAACTATATCCGAAAATAGTGAGGAGAAATATGGAATGTCAATTTCCAATCATAATCAAAGTTATTAAGTGCTGAATCCATAATTATTTCATAATTAGTCCAATTAATGATTAATATCAATCATATGTTTTCGCCCTTATGAAAGCCAACATCCTCGTGATAGCCAACACCCTAGCAATAGCCAACACCCGCCTCTCACGATCGTGATAGCTATGACTATTAACAATCGCTATTATGTTCTTTAATCCCCCATTTCCATGCCAATCGCTGCAAGCAACACATTATAATTCACCGTTCATATTCTGCTATAGAGCCTATAGTCTAGGCTGGGTTTGTGGGGGAACCATCTAGACCACTTTTCCGGAACCTTTTTAAAATTTCAATTAAGGCCAATACATTTAATAGGTTCATATGTAAATAGGCTGTGTCCATCATGGATATTCTCAAGCGTTACCTGTATCACTACAAACAACTTCGAAATTAGTGTTTAAACAAAGAAAATTATCAAAGATTATCACGATATCCTTCTACATATCAACCATTACTTCAATACAATTACATAAAACAGTTCAATACTCAACATCCCATTTTAACATTTTTACATAATTCCTTCCCCACGACACATGTTAAAATATATCTCGAGGAACTAAACTGAACAAATTGTATCAACTAAGTAGAGACTCGGTTTTCATAGCCACACCCAGTGGTTCATGCATTGTCCTTCAGAATAGGTGGGCACGACAGATTTATCACCATTAAACATCAATAATGGAACCACAGTTTCTAAAAAGTTAATGTCTGCAAGTGAAATGAGTCCTGCATCGATAAGCCTAGCTTCGAAATAAATAATCCACTGAGTTGAGAGTAAGTTGTATAGAAATGATGGTCTGGTGAGAGCGAAGGTTTCTTTATGGGTCTTACCTAAAACATAAGTGGTGTTTTTCATGTTAACAGCTTGCTAATGAGCTCAGCACGTCAATAAAAGAGTTTCCCCTGCACAAAGACCACTGCACCGATGAGAATGAAACACTCTGACTCTTCCTCCAGCTATTTCCGTTTATTAGTATAATTATTGCAGTAACACTTACCAGTGTTTACACCTGCTTGTGGCATAGCCCTAATATTTCATATGTACATATCTCTTGTGCTACACTGCGTAGATGTTACTTCCATAATGCCATTACTCAACGCGAGTCAATTATTAATGGGTGGGCCTTGCCACACCTAGGCCCACATATGTACAAATTTTAAGCGTCAAGAGTTGGTTATTAAAGATAATGACTGACATTGAGGGGCTTCAGGTGCACTGTTCGGTGTATAATCCCGAGGCGAAGCCGAGAGATTATACACAAACCAGCAGGCCCAGAATGGAGGGAATTAATCCGTTTAGTCTCTGTTTTAGGTGGTTATAGCTTCTGAACTGTTCCAGTCAGGGACTAAACCAGCTCACCCTTTTCCTTCTGGCTGGCTTGGGGAATATAAAAGAGCAGACCATGAGTGGATTAAAAAAGCGATTCAGTGAAATCACAGCTTAAGGGTACCCTCAGCTATCAACTAGGCCAATGGAGGTACACCAAAGAGTTATAAGATGTACCTCAATGTACTACCATCAAGAAACCCAAATTTCCATCTCTTGTTCCTTTATGTTACCGACTATAATATATCACCAACAAGTTAGTACATGGTACATGTGTTGATTAAATTTGTTGTCAATATCTATATGTTATAAATGCGAGCTGATATGTGACATATTTTTCATGCAGTCATATTTTAAACCAACACTAGATGTGAAACTGATAGCATTACCACACTATTTCCTTAATATCCGGTACTTTTATAGGGACCTTAAATATGTTCTGTCTTTAATTATGAATAGGAAATTGACCGTGAAGGTTTCCTTCCTGACTCACTGAAAGAGACACTGTATACATAATTATTATAAATTTGTGACAGATGTGTTGCTGTTGTTGTGCTGTGGTTCTGTAGGTAAAGGGGTGGTTCACTGGTCTTTTGTTGATTAGAACAAAGTACGTACTCATTCACACCCATGATTGTATATAGCTGTAGTTCTACCTGTAACTTGGGTACCCGCTAAACCATGTATAGGTACCTTGTACTTGTATTTTCTACTGTATGTCTCATTACCATCTTGCCATGTATATATAAAATAAAATTATGACATTAGGTATATCAAATGACAAATGTAAAGATTTGCAAAGTTTGATCGATGTCCTCTTCGTTGAGGTCCAACCCCACCATACTCCCACTGCAAAAAATAGACTATATAAACAAAACAAGCCAGTAATTATCACCCCCCATATCATCCTCATTAATATTAAACTACATCAAACTTCGCCAAATTACCACCCGTAATGCAGGAACTCCACTATGGGAAAAACTGCAAAAAACGGCTGCGACGAATTTTTTGTTGCCAACAAAAGACCAGTCATTTTATGTCTGCAACAAAAATGCAAGTGGAAGAGGATCAAATTTGTTGCCGATTTCTCTGGTAATTGTTGTATATGCCTTGAGATTTGTTGCAGGGCCACTCTTCCACTTAGCTAGAATGTGTTACCGTCATGAAAATTGTGTTGGCGACGTATATGAAATTGTTGTGAATGCTACTCCACTAGTGCCTTGAAAGTGTTGCCGACATCTTTCCTCACTCATAATTTATGATCCCTTAATTATAATTCATATCTCCATAATTCTCAGAGATTAGTGAATCATATTTGGGTATTGATGTTAGCATGATCTGCTATTAATTTATATATGTATATAAATCTTTATTTCCATTAATCATACAGTTACAATAACAGGAATAAGTCAAGAACTTTCTGCATTTTTACAGCTCTTCCATGAATGCCTTGCTTGAAAATAATTAACCAATAATTAACCAGTCAAAATGTTATCAATTTGTTATAATATGACAAGGTAAGATATCAATTTATTACAAATTGTCATTATAGTTAACCCTTTAACTTATTTTAATTTGTTTGTTATAAGTAATTATTCATATAAAAAGCAATATATTTGGGGTAGCCTTTTGTCGCCTAACAGGAACACTCTTATTAAAGAGCAATTCAGATAAGAACTTTTAAAGATATCAAATGAATATCTGATTAAAATAAAGAAATATATGCTAGTCATTATTTAAACATTTGAACATAATGTTGGTTTGAATTATTTCCAGCCAATTAAAATCATAATTGTATACATGGTGCTTAATGGGACCATTGTCGCCTAACAAACTGTGTTCAAAGTGAGAAAGAGGAGGGAGAGAAAGAAGTGGAAGAGAACGGAAGAAGAAGAACAGTAAGAGAAAAGTGAAGGGGGGAGTCTCTAGACAGAAAGAGAGTAGAGAGAGAGATAGAAGAGCGAAAGGGAGAGGAGAACAGGGGTGGATTTAGGAGGAGGGTGCAGGGGTGCGTGCCCCCTCCTTTTAAAAATCAAGCTAGGATATTTGTGATGCAAAAGACACATGAAAAACATTCATATAACACTAAGTATAAAATAGGATATGCTTTTATGTAGCCTACACTTTTAATATCAATTGTATATTTCAATAATGGGGCCTGGAAAAACCTAGAATTTGGGCAAATACATTCAAGGGTTGGAACATTAACATATGGGTCCAAGGGCCCGAAATATAATCACATGGCCCTGAATCCTGTTTGAATCTTTTAAATGGCCTTGAAATGTTCGGAGATTCCCATTTGTGTACAAAGGGAGAGTGTGAGATGTGTGTAAATAGGTTATGAAATAGTTCGATTATAGTTGATGACATAAATGCATTAAAGTGTAAGTATCAAATATACCTAGAACGCAAACTATTTTATGCAACCATAATGTAACCTACAGATAGCTGCATCAACTTTCTAGCGGAACTCCACATAGGTAAAAAACGGCGCCAAGATACAACTTAAATATTTCTCAAACGCAGGCCTATTTGAGTTCAGAGAATTCCCCAATTTTACTTTAATCTTTCGAAGTTAAAACGAATTTACTCTTGTTCCACTGCCCACATATAAAGCTCCTCATAAACGACTAAATCTACATGACAGAATCAAATGCTAATTCATATAATATGACACGGATGTGTACATAATGTCCCCAAAGTCTCATTAATCTCCTTTGAATAGTTTTACTGTGATGTCTAAATAAAGCTAAGCATATTCCTACTTTCAACTGGCCGCCTAGGCACCCACGTGCTAGTGTTGTGTTTCTGAAAGTAGGACATTCATCTATCCAAGGCTGTGATTGGCTGCAGGTAGCGGTCATGCGGGTCAAGGTCATTAATTTTGTTGGCGCGCCGAGAAATTTAGCTGCAACACTTTTTTACAGCTCCTCCACTGGCCAGGTGCAGCGCCGACAAATGGAGCGTGGCAACAAATATCTAATCAAGTTAGATATTTTGCAATTGTTGGCAACAAATAAATTTGTTGCCAACAACCTATTTTACCCCTCTTCCACTAGTGATTTTTGCGCGCCGACGCCGGAAAAAAGTGTTGCAAACAATTTTTAGGAATGTCGGCGACACGTTTTGCCTGTTGGCGCCGTTTTTTTCTATAGTGGAGTTCCGGCATAATAGCGGAACTCCACTATAGGTAAAAAACGGCGCCAACAGGCAAAAACGGCTGAGACGATTTTTTTGCGACGAAATATCTAATCAAGTTAGATATTTTGCAATTGTTGGCAACAAATAAATGTGTTGCCAACAACCTATTTTACTCCCTCATCCACTAGAATTTTTAGTCATGTCGAATTTTCCGAATTTTTAGAAATGTCGGCGACGAATTTTGCCTGTTGGCGCCGTTTTTTACCTATAGTAGAGTTCCGCTATAACAAAAGTTAAATTTAGATCATCATATATCATATAAAATATTACGTTATCCCTGCTTTGCAATTGTAAAAAGATATTCTGCATCAGGGCCTACGAAAATCACCTGAATTTGTGAGACCGTTCTGATGTTGTGTGAATAAAATATTTCCAAAACGTGGAAAAAAAATGTTTCGACAAACAGGTTGTGGTCATCTCAAAAAGAGGTCTTCCCGATCATGCCTATCTTGTTATCTTTTTTCTTTGTCACATATCTACCTTTATCTAATCTCCGTTCACAGTAAACATTAATAAGTAAGTAAGTAATCAGTTTCCATGTACAAGTGTCACATAGAAGTATAATCATGAAAATTGTATGTTCTAACGTTGCTAAAAGTTGATACAACATTTTATGAAATATCAATGCGAAATGCCGTACTGGATCTACCATACTGGATGTGCCTAATGATAGCTGAAGTGTACGGTAGTAGGTATCAAAGGCAAATGCCAACTATAACTACAACCGGTGTTTAATAAAAAGTGAAGGAATAATAGATTTTTTAAAACTTTGGATATAGAAAGTACATGGTTGTGCGAACCCAGCTGACATGTTATTCTACCCCCCCCCCCCCCCCCCCCCCCGTCATTGAACTAAAAAAAGTTATTCAGCTGAACTTGCATGGTGAGTTTTCCCCCATTGACATCAATAGTGAATGGAAGTAAACTTCAGTCATCCCTAAAACACAAAATGATATGATAACATCCTGTGTATTTGGCTTTTTGTATTCCCCCAACCATGTTCTTTCTCAAGACGAAGTTTGGAAAAAATATCATGATTTCTATTTTTTCATGCATTAGTTTCTTGAATTTCCGCCTGCTGCAGTGCTGGCATTTATATACCTTTAGTGACCGAAAATTCATGATAGGTAATTCTTGACTACACTGTGGTAAGTGTTCACGCATTTCCCTAGTGAAAGTACGCGAAAGGCGGGTCAACTTGTTGCACGCTCATAGCGCTTATCTATATTGGCTTTTCGCGTACCTTTCTACTGGCGGCCGTGAGTGGGTAGTGACGTCACCACGCGCTAAGCGCGTAAAATCAGTCGCCTTACCGAGGCGGTGGCGGCTTGGATTGCTCAGTGGTGCGTGTAAAAGCTGGGTGGGGGAGGCCTGTACTGGCCCAAGAAAATACCTCTTAATTATTTATTTGTTTTTTTCATTCATTGAATTTGGGGGGGGGGGCAGACTTCATCATTTCATCATTTTAGTGTATCATTTTCTTTTGATGCATTTCTTCCTCGTGCCAGCTTCTGTAATGAGAAAAGTACAGGTATATATCAAAAACCCCTTTTATATAGCTGTGTAGCATATAAAATGTACATGTAATCACTGATTGTTGTGGTGAATGCCTGTCAAAACATCCCCACGCAAAAATGGACCCGTCAAAACGGCCCCGATGCGCTACCATATAAAGTGATATGTAGCACCGGTAGCTAGTCGTGCCAATCCCTTACTGTGACGTCCTCTCCGCGCCCACCTTATCGGTATGCGCTCTATGGGCCTGGGGGGGGGGGGAGGGAGGGGGCAGCAGGACGGGACATTATGGGAGATAGAGGGGAGGAAGAGGGGGTGGCGAAATGATATTGAAGGGGACGGATAAGATGCCAATGCAGATCTATAGGTACAATCCTAGGTACTAATTAGTTAGAGAGTTACCACAACAGTTAAATGTATGCCCCCTGTTAGGAGACGCTGTCCTTATAATATAAAGTATTAAATACATATCAGATATCATTGGAATTTAAGAGTTGATTTACGGGAAAGCGAGAAGGTACCCAAAGAGACCTCGGTCTGTTCGTCCCTTTTTTTTCAGCTAAGCCATAAGTGTGATAAAGGAAAAACGTCTAGTGTCTGTATAAAGTCACATAGATCAAGGAAAACTAAAGTTGAGGACTCAAATCGGACTTGTTAAGTGAAAATCAGATCTTTCGATTCTGGACTAAAAGAAACACGCTGGATTAACAAGGCGCCATCTTGCCCCAGGGCATCTCCAGGGCGCGAATTTAACGTGGACATATACTGTGCATTGAAGTTATAGAGCTGGAACATCTTATAGCATAAGATACCTGACCTTGTAGAGCACATGGACTATAAGTGTAAAAGTGTGACAAAATAGGACATAAAGTGAAAATAGACGATTAAAAGAAGGTGTTTGAGTTTGCCGCCGCGCATGCGCAAAGCACAACCAAACCACGCTGGACACAACGCTACTGGCCGAGTAATTGATTCGAATTACAAAAGCAAGAACATCAAGTGTTGTAAAGGTAATGTGAATATCTAGAATAACTGAACATGCTTGGAGCTTTATGTTGATTACCGAAAACACACATAGTGATCAGTACGTACACGAGAAATAGACACTGGAACTAGGTCAGCCCGACCTGATTTCCTAATAAGGAAGTCTGCGCATGGCAAAAGAACCGGAAGACAAAGTGTAAAGTAAGCTTCCGGGCAAAACAATAACAAACCTGGAGTACCCAAAAGTGCGAGTAATTGCTGGATTTAATGACTTCCACGGTGGATAAGGATCCCAATAAGAGGAAAAGAGAAGGTGAGGACTTTGAAAAATCAGCAAGTAAGAAAAAAGTAAGTGAAATGGCGAAGATTTCAAATGAGGAAATCAGGACTATGTTCGACGAACTGAAAACCAAGTTCGCTGAGGGAAATGAAGGTCGTGACAAAAAGATCGGTGATACTATCATTGCTGTTGATAAGATTGAAGGAGATAACTTCAACAGGGACATCAGAGCAGACAAGATGGAGACAGAGATAGGACGGCAAAAAGAGGAGATTGAACTCCTTAAAATAAACATGGTGAAAAAGTCGGACCCAAGACTAGTTGCCATTGACATGGCCGAGATAGGTAGTGAGGAAACACAGCTGAAACAGCAAATAAAAGATATGGAACTCAATCTGATACTGGATGGGGCTAGAAAAGAAGAGAACGAAGATGACAATCTCTTAAAAAACAAGGTCGCACACGTCCTGGAAAACTCCATGGGCATGTCCAAAGCAGTCCAATATGAGGTAAAACGAATGGGCAGGGGCAAAGCTGCACCCATATTAATTACCTTCGATGATGTGACAAATATGAAGGCGGTCCTAACGGTAAGAGGCTGTACTGGCTCAGAAAGGATCTCCCCGACAAGATAAGAAAGAGAATAGCAAGGGCAAGACCGTGCGTAGCCGCAGCAAGGGAATCACAAAGATATCAGCAAGTTATCAACGCCCATGGAGACATAATACTAGGGCAAAGAAGGTACAGATATGATCAGCTTGAAATGTTACCTAAACAGTTTACACCAGGATACCTAGCCAAGAGAGAAGATGAGTGGACATTTGTGTTTTTTACCAGAGAATGCCCGCTCTCTAACCATTATGCAGCACAGTTTAAAGTGGGTAAAAAATGGTTCTTCTGCATCGAGCAGTACTTGGCTCACGCAAAAGCAGTTCTAGATGATGACCTACAAAAGGCGGATTATATTTTGACCCTGGACGACCCTGTGAGATGCAAGGTAGCATTAGATGCCTATGTCTCAGATGATGTGTGGGATCAATGGGATGAAGGTCTTGAGGCGACCCTAATGAGAGGATTAAAGAGAAAGGTGAAATACAACGAGTTCATCGCGGAATTTCTCCTAGCTACTGGCGATAAAGTCATAGGTGAAGCCTCACCTGTGGTATCCAAATGGGGCATTGGGATGAGTCTCTACGACAACAACGTCCTAGATCAAGAAAAGTGGAATAAGAAAGGAAACCTACTTGGTCGTTCGTGGATGAGAGTGAGAGAAAGACTGGTCGCCAAGGCTGAAGGAGAAGCAGCGGAAAACGACCAGGAAGGAGAAAAGATGGAGATAGCGGTGGGAGGCTCCTAGGTGCCTCTAAATGCATGTAATATTGTGCCTTGTTATCTGAACATATTTACAAACAAAATGTATGATACAATATTGGTAAAATGGGTAGATGTCCAATGGGATGTCATAAAAAAACCCAACCTTATTAAGGGTTCGACACAATGTTATTTATGCGATATAACCTATAATTGGGTAAAGACAAATGTAAGACTCATGATGCAAAAGTGTATTACTCAAGTAAGAAAAATTCTGAACTTTAAAAAAGATAAGTGTGTACGTAAAGTGAGGTGGATAGAAGGTAGTCCCTTTAAAATATAATAATGGAGGACAACAATATAAATTTTTACTCCTTGAATGTTAACGGAGCTGCATCCATCACAAAGAGGAAAGCCCTCTTTAGATTTCTAAATAAAAAAAAGAGGTCGATATTTGCATTACAGGAAACACATAGTGTATCTAATAATATCAATATATGGAGAAATCAGTGGCAAGGTGACTCACACTTTGTACACGGCAAAAGAAACGCAAGAGGAGTTGCTATCCTCGTATCGAAAGACCTAAGCGTTGTGTTTAAATGTAAGGGAGGAGATGATCTAGGAAGAATCGCATATATAGATATAACTCTTGAACAAAAAGAAATGTCCATATTTTCTGTGTACTTCCCAACAAAAGATGCATATAAAGAGCAAGTGATTATGTGTAACAAGCTGAGAGAAATATTAGTTTCTAAAGAAGATAGATCGTTGATAGTTATGGGAGACTTCAATCTTGATATAATGTCAGAGGAAGATTTCCTACAATTGAGTGATAGTCAACACGCAAAACACATTGGATTGAAGAGTATGATAAAAATCATGCATGACTTTGAATTATGCGATATTATAAAAGAAATGTCACCTGATAATACTAATATGAATACATGGAGTAGAAACTCTCAGAGTTTACAATGCTCAAGACTAGACTATTGCATGATAGACCCCACGTTAAGACCAGAAGTGAGAGGTGTTAATAATGAGTTTAGCGAATTCTCTGACCACACACTTATATCCTTTGCAGTAAAATCAAGTGAACAAGGTAGAGGCCCAGGAGTGTGGAAATTCAATAAGTATTTATTGAACAGTGAAGAATATGTAGACATGCTAAATGATAAAATAACAGAAGCTTACAATATGGAAGGCCTAGGTAGTGCTAGAGCCAAGTGGGATTATATTAAGTTTGTTGTTCGTAAAGAATCTATTAAGTATGCGAAAAAGAAAAATAGAGAAAAACGAAAAACTGAAGAGGAGTATAGAGAAAGAATGCGCATATTGTTTCAAAAAGGCGTCCTAAATGAGGCAGAAAGCCACGAGATGGATAGCTTAAAAGAAGAATTACGCTCTGAACAATATATAAAAGCACAAGGCGCCATGGCCCGCAGTAGGGCACAATGGCTAGTGGAAGGGGAAAAACCCACCGCCTACTTTCTAAATTTGGAAAAAAGAAATTTCAAAAAAAAAGTAATCTCGCAATTAGAATTTAACGGAGTCACAATCACAAATTCAGATGAAATTCTGAAAGCAGAGAAAGACTTCTATCAAAAACTTTATGACGAAAAGGAGACACATCAACCTAACGGAAATTGCTTTTTGGAAGTGTCAGATGCCTCCACTTTTGATTCTTTAGAAAACGAAGTGCTAAACAGAGCTATTAGTACAGATGAGGTAAAAAAATCCTTGGAATCCTTCGCCAATAACAAAGCGCCGGGTCCAGACGGGCTACCAGCCGAGTTTTACAAATGTTTTTGGGGCATTTTAAGCCCTATTTTTGAAGAGGTAATCAAAGAATGTATATTATCCGACAGCATGTCACATTAAATGTACAGGGGAATAATATCGCTGATACCCAAAAAAGATTGCAATTTAAAACTTATAGAGAGCTGGAGACCCATAACACTCCTCAACACTGATTATAAAATAATTTCTAAAACATTATGTAATAGACTAAAAAATTGTATAAGTAATGTTGTAAATGAGGACCAGTACGGTTTCATTAAGAACAGATATATCGGCTGTGCCGTTAGAAGGCTGGAAGATATCACTCAACATCTAGATAATAAGAAAAAGAAAGGCTTGTTCGTATCATTAGATTTCCGAAAAGCCTATGATTCTGTATCATGGGAGTTCCTGTTTAAATGTTTAGATGATCTAAATATTGGAGAGTTTTTCTTGAGTTGGATTAAAAGACTCATGATAGGCTCAAGGTCATGTATAATAAACAACGGTCACATGTCGGAATGGTTCAGCGTAAAGCGAGGTGTCAAACAAGGGGATCCTATCTCGTCCCTACTCTTTATCATTGTTGTTGAGAAACTAGCCGAAAAGATAAGAAAAGATCCAGATTGTCAAGGTGTTGTATTTGGTGGAGTTGAAAACAAAATCATCCAGTTCGCTGATGACATGACAATAGTAGCCAATGATGAAAAATCCCTGGCCAGAATGATGAGCTTAATCAATGAATTCGGTAATGTGTCTGGGCTAATTCTCAATGCAGGAAAAACCAGAGGTTTTAACATTGGAGAAATGATACTATATCAACCTGTATGCCAGAGTATTAACTGGGTCAACTCAATGAAAATTTTAGGTATACACCTTGTATATCCATATGACAAGCAAAAACAGAACCTTATCAATTTTGAAACAGCTTTTGAAAAAGCAAAGATAATTGTTAATCATTGGAGCAAGAGAGACATTTCAATGAAAGGTAAGATCATCAATGTTCACCAATGTTCTGATTATACCATTATTTATGTACGTCGCAAACCTGATAGTCGTAGAAGAGTATATGATATGTAAAGTTCAAAAACTGGTCGCAGACTTCATATGGAAGGGCGGAAATCATAGAATCGCCTGGCATTACTTATGTAGAAAAATCGAAAATGGCGGATTGAAGCTACATGACTTCAGAGCTAAAGTAATAACATGTAAGCTGAGGTGGATACAGAGACTCCTAAATGATCCAGACAGTAAATGGTCTGCGCTCATTAAAGAGAATATGGGAGACAATGTTAAACAAAAGCTAAGATGTAGAGAGGCAATCTCGTGTAAGTTCTCTGAGTTTTATAATGGAATGTTCCAAGTGTGGAATAGATTCTATAGCAACCAAGAACCTAGGTCTAAGAAAAGTGTGTTATGCGAATACATATGGAATAACCAATGGCTAAAACTCGAAGATGCACTGTGCAATGTAAAAGCATGGAAGAGAAAATGTATTAGCAAGGTCGAAGATTTAATAACAAACGACAGGGTTAAGAATAAAAGAGAAATCATGTGTGAATACGGTATAGATATCAATTTCCTAGAAGAACTAAGTTTAAAAGGGAAAGTCCCAACCCGTTGGTTAAACATACTGAAAAACGATGAAGTCATCAACTTCAGGGAAGAACTAATATGTCAGATAGGATCTGAAGATGTCAACATACTTATAGCTCCATCGGGTATAATATATAATGCTGTACGAGTACACATACATGCTAAAGGTGATAGAAATGACATTTGGGAAAAAATGTTTCTGAACCGTGGAATAGACATCTCCAACATTGAATTCGCAATATGGTATCGCACGTCCTTCAAATGTACAAGAAATGTAAGGCTACAATCTTTTCAATATAAAGTCATAAACAGACTAATCATATGTAACGAACACCTGAAAGATATGAATATAAGACTCAATAAGTTATGTAGTTTTTGTGACACAAAAGATGATCTATTTCACTTTTTCATCGATTGTGAAAACTCCAGTACATTCTGGCATCACTTAATTCGTTGGGCGAAAAATAACGTGCACCTAGACAGAGAAATTTCAGAGAGTATGAATGCCATATTTATGTTGTTTGGGATACCCAACCTAGGAGAGAAATACTGTACCTGGAACTATATCTTAATACTAGCCAGATTCTATATATATAAAAGCAAAATCTTCATGAAAAATAGAATTTGCTTCTTCGAATTCCTTAGAGAACTAAAGTCTAAGTTGAGAACTATGAAAGATAGCTCTTACATTAATGCAACCCATAAGAGAGAATGGCAGAGATGGGAGAAACTGTATAACGATTTGTAAATATTGATGTGTTCAACCCTCTGACATACTACAACAGAGGGGATAACTTTGTATAACATACTTACAGAAAAGTAGTGTGAAAACAAGAAAAAAAACCGGTGCTAGCACGAATGCGAGTGGCATAATATGAGCATCTAGTCAAAACTAGTCTGTATTACAGTGGTGCGCATTTGGTACAAAGTGTAAAAGATCTATGTAACAAACTAAGTCAAAAACATGTTATGTAATCAACACGGTTGAAAATGGTCTCAAATATCATGTTTTATTATGTATGTCGATCACAACATCTAAAAAGTAGAAAATATATAATACATATCGAATGTGGTCAATGATAGTGTTAAAATGAGTTGAAATCAAAATATTGATGCAGAAATGGAAAAGGGTCTAATGTATCTGAAGTGTTATCGGCCCTGGAGAACAGTTTTGTTGAAAGATTGAATAAATACCCGGCGTTGGGAAAAAAAAGAAAAAAAAGAGTTGATTTACAAAAGTCATTTCTCCAAATTAAAACCCTTAGTTTTACCGATATTATTAAGAATTATAGCATAGAGATTCTTCACTACTTGCAAAAGCATTCTCAAAACTTACTTTCATGTGTTTCTATATACTGTATCTTGGATTACTTTTAATAATGGTTCTCATGTGAGAGAAACACTTGAGGGAGCCGCATGTTTTCATTTCAAAATGGTGCTTGAGTTAGACAGTGGAAGGCGCTGCTTAATATAATGCTTTAGAACCTTAGCTCCTCCCATGGAGACTGAATGTCCAAATATGGGCTATGGTAATGACTCCAGAGATACATTAATTTCTGGCTGATCAACATTTGCAATGGTTTTGACTCTGACTGCCAGAGGCAATGGCTCTAATTCCCCTCACAGCTCCACTCAGAATGTACCGATTTGAATAAATATTTTTGTTTAATTTAGATCCACATTTTCTCCAAATGTGCCTGTATGTTTGAAGTCCCCCACACGCTTTAAAAAGCACTGTTGCTAGGGGCGACTGAATTCAATACCCTGTACTGGTCTTTACAGTTGAACATTTGAGAAATACAGATTACCTAGTCGCGCCAATCCCTTACCGTGACGTCCTCTCTGCACCCACCTTACCACTGCGCGCTCTATGGGCCTGGGTGGCCTGACCCGGCCGCGACCCGGCCTCACTTCACAGTCGGCGCCTATGTTACTGTGTCCATCAGAGTGCTGTCTGCCCATGTAAATCTCTACCAGTAAATCCACACTTAAAAGTGTCCGATCTGAATAAATCTTGATTTTTATCAAACAGCAGAAACGCCCTGCCATGTCCACCTATGCAGACAGATCGCCCCCTCGGAATAAGGGTGGTTATTAGGGGAAACGCATGGGTGATATTAAAGTTTGACCAGAGTTATACATATACATGTATGATTAAAGAGCTGTTATTTCTACCTGTTTTTGCAATCGTTGCTAGAGAGGTATTATAGATACTTGATATCTATAATACCCTTCCCTTCTACCACTTACCTTAGAATCTGTATATTTCTCAGGTGCCTAATGATTTCATGAATGACACAAAACTGAAACAAAGTTGAACATGGATTATTCATGAGAAGTGATACTAAAGATCATAGTTCATGAATAAGAGTGAAATAAAAGAGATGCATGCATCATACCTACCTGGGATTTGTATGTAGGCCTACTAGTATACCTAAAACTACATCCAATGTATGTCCCCCAGTCAAGCTTGTCACACCTCACTGCCCCGGGCCCTCGCTCCGCACTGAGCCATAGGGTGGACTGTACAACAGCAAGCTACATCATAGGCTTATGTAATCCCAGGCGGGTAGTCTTCCCTCCCTCCCTACGCTCTGTCACGTCCATGCCTAGCTTTCTGGGGCGCTTTGGTGTACGCGAACTAGTGTATCACTCGTCTAGACGCGTGGCAGAGCAGGGTCTTTCGCGTGGATATACGCTTATTTATAACAGTGTAGCTATAAGTTATATATATACTGTTATACATATATATATATATCATATTTTTATTCTGATAAGACAGTTACATGCTTCAGAAAGGGACGCCAGCCTCTCGCAATTAAGGTCTTCCTGGGGTATCCCATTCGATAATACCTGTTACAAAGTTACTGGTTATTAAGTTGTACATTACTCTGCCTATTCAAAACCGATGTATAGTTAAACACAATACAATACAATAAACCAGAGCCAGCCCATTACATACCAATCTAATATATATATAAGGGTGTTGTTAAAACTTCTATGATAATTTTTAGATAATCCGACATTTTAGTTGAATTGTTCAGAGTTCAATGTTCAAAGTCAATGTCCAGTCGGTTTGAATTCAACTTAAATCACCCTTTCATTTATAATCATTAAATGCATGGCTCCAGTGAGTAACTAGTCTACATCATATGAGTACAATTCAAAACTACATAACAGTTTATACATTTAACAATATTATACAGTCAATGAGAAAAAAATAAAAAATAATGCAAATAATTAATTGGTCCGGGGTTATCGCTATATCGATTTTTCTATAAGGTCTTACAAGCCTTTTTAGATGGCTGGTCCAAACTGATGAACCTTCGCAACATATTTGCTAGTCTTATAATTAATTCAATTAGTACTATTACTATAATTAAAATCACAGTTAGAATCATAGTAATAATTAAAAAAAATTTCAATCACTCGAGAGATATTCGTCATAATCACTACTATAAGTTGTCCTCAGATACTGCCTAAATTGTATCCTTGTTTTTGTTTCCTGAATACTGTCCGGAAGGTTATTCCATAAACAACATAGGGGTTGTTTTAATGTTATGCTCAAATAATTTCGTAAGATCATTAGTGGGAGGGGGTAATAATATGTTTCAAGGTTAGATATTGTAATTTAATTCACTGTGATTACCTTGCGGTGTGTTCCAAAAGCATTTGGAGCAGTTCGATACGAGAATCTCCATATTAGATCAAACTTTACTTACTCACATTTTACGCTAACTAGGCCTAACTCACGCAAACTTAGCAAGTTTAACACAAAAAGTTGTGGATGGACATGTTTATACATAGATCTAGCAGTGTTCATTCAGCACGATCCCCGTCTGACGGCCCCACTTCCCCTGCTGTCACCATACTTGTTGATATGTGAGCGACAAGCTCGGTCAGTGACAGCAGGATGTCTGCAAAGTATTAGGCTTTAGCGTCACTTTAAGCACAGCAGTTGCTGATATACAGGCCAGTCAGTACACAGGGGGTCCTTGTTAGGTAAGACATCGCGGAATATAAAGCTTGTTTTTTATTATACCAGCTGCTGTTGGCCATATTCTGCTCTGAGAACGATGGGTAGATAGGAAAAAAACATAATATTTATCAAACGTTACGCCTAACTGGTGAAGATAATAGGTTTATCTAGAAATACAAAAAATAGTCATGGTCTTTATCAAATGGGGCAGCTATGTCTGATGACTTTCATAAAGGACATTTTGGTTCTTTTACAGTAGACGTTTTCATATAAATTACACCAAATTGAACTTCTTTTCATATGGACTAAAATGCTATATATATAAAAGCTAAAGAGGTGGGTATTCAGGAGGTTTAACTGCTGGGAATTCACAAATCTTCTGATTTAGTTTTGTTTCCAGGAAAATTTGTCTTTAGTTTTTGTGGAAGTCTGTCAATTCCACTTCCTCTTTGAAGTTCTATTTGGCATTGATGCATGCGATGCATTTTACTATTCTTTTTGGCAGTTAATGCGATAAAAGTGTCTTGTCTCGAGGCTCCATTCGAAAGGCGTGGAATGGTTTTAACCTGTTGCAACCTGATGAGCCTCTTGAAAATGATGACTTAGGCATCTTTTAGAAAGTCATTTTCTTTATAGTTAAAGTTATCATCTTTTAGAAAGTTATATTTGTATAGTATAGTTTAAGTTCAGTAATCTTCAGTCAGTCAGGCATTGCATCCAGTAGGCGCTTTTCGCAGCTCATCCTGGTACAAATATTAAAATAAGTTATACAATATTATGCATAAAACATTTATTAGATTCACCTCATGAATATGATATCACAGATCTATAGATAGATAGATAGTTGATAGATAGATAGATAGATAGATAGTATGCCGTAAGCTACACCCTATTTACTTCATGAAATGCAGGGCGCGAGATCTACTCGATTTTTCCTCATGACATTATCTTTATATCTTGCAAGAATCTTTTCTCATCTCAAGGTAGAGGTAATATAGCAAGATAAAAAATACAAAGATGGCGGAGATGAGGAATAATCACTCCAAGATCTAAAGAACAACTGTACATCTTAGATGTTGTGGATATAGGAATGACTTTACTTCCAGCGAGTCGGGGCGGACGGTGCCCTTCGACAGGAAAAAGAAATAAAAAACAAAACAAAAATAAGAACCTCAACATCGACACACCAACATAGATTGATTCGGTAGACTACACTGTAAATATTAGTTCTGTACTCGAAATAAATATAAGAAAGTGAATGAAGACCGGCGGTATAGCATATGCCTCCAACGATGGGGTCACGAGTGCAGTCTGGCGGAAGACGTTCAAGAGATCTTAGATTTTTTCCCATCGGAGAATATCCGATTGTCAGCACCAAGCGATTTTGGTGCATTGTCTATCGTGTGAATACAAAAGGAAAGGGAATCCACTTTATATTTAATGACATTTGCGAACTAGTATACCCCTGTAGCGTGTCTCTCCTTCATGGACAAGTTAGGGATTATTGCATGTATCATTTATTTATGTTCAACATCATTTCAAACGGACAGAAATCAACAACTATCATCTAAAGAACCCTGCTTTAGCAATTCCTTTTCCCAGATGATATTGAAGTCAAATTGAGGTCAATTTTATAACCGTAATTTGTTAGGTGCTGAAATGAAACCACTCAGTTTACCTCAGACATAATGGTCCCAAGTTAGGAGACGCCTCAATAAAAATTGTAACTAAGGAAAGTTATTTACATAATGTAATTTCCTGAAGGGCTCAAATTTATGCAAGTGGTCTTAAAACTTGTACTTTGCACAGAGCAAAGCAACCTGGCTGTTCACTAGACGCATAACTCGATGTTTATGTCAACTTTCCCCATAACAATTATGTCAACTTTCCCCTTAACAATTATGTCACATGAGCGAATCATGATGTTCTTGTGGAATTTGATGTTCGAGCACAAGCCACGGACGGGGAATGCAAGGATGGGAAGGCAGTAAAGGGAACTTCATTTACATTGAAAATGGAACTAATAGACCCATAGTGCACACAATGACATTTTCTGGTTTTTAATGGAAAGGGACAAAAAGGTGCGTCTACACAAATGGGGAGGGAACATTGTAATAATGCAACATCGCAGTATGAAGTGTTAAACATTTTTTTAGGGTTTTCTATGTACACTTTGCTCTGCAACTTTACTATCACATTAGAAAACGTGATCCATGTTCACATTCTCCCTGAAGGGACACTCAGCGTCATAAAAAAATGAGTAAACATAATTATTTTGAAAAGATGAGATTATGTGGGTTCCAACGATGTTAGCATTTAGGAAACCTAAAAAGTATTTTTGTATATTGTTTGATTTCTTTTTTATGTTTGAAAGAAAGGTTTGCAATATTTCTGGGTGATAGTAAAATAGTTAATATACTCACTAGAACGTCTTCTGAAACGCAAGGATATATTTAATACACTGTCTTGGAATGTGGTACATGTGTTCATGCGACTTAAAGCTGATGCCCCAAAAGAACATTTCTACAAAGGGATCAATGTTGAGACTTATAAGTCATTCTTACCACAGATCACATAATAGCAAATTTGATTGTACATATATGCCATATTTTAAGGGAACATTTTAAGGCACCATGAATAAAACAGGTTCTTCTCCTTATCTAAATTCCCTCATGATTAGGGATATGGTGATGTTGTCCCAAGTACTCAACAAAGGACACCCTTTAAGCACCGCAAAACAATATAGGCCTCCCTAAGAGACCCTAAGTCCTTGCTGAATCAGTGCTCCATTGGGGAGAGATTAGGGTACAATCCATGTAATGATTCATGGCAGATAACTCCAGCACCATTAAATACTAATGAATTAGTGTTTCCCAAGAAACTGCCCCATATCCACTATCATCCATGATGTAGAGAGGCATTTGAAGCGACCAGTCAAATTCTAATGCAAACTATTGGCCCTGGCATATAAATGCCCATGGGATAAGAGTTTATTCTACTTTTCTTATCGGGGTTCAGGTAAAATAGATAGTTAAATGGGCCTGACCCAATATTCTTGACATCCCTTCATTGCAAGCGTCCCTGTGGAGTGACAGGATTTCAGCAGGTCGTGATCTCACTTATAAGAAGAGGTATTCTGGGAATTCAAACTCAGCGACGAAGCCCACACGCATTATCGACCTGAGGTGTTAGAACAAGAAAATATCCAGAATGTTTGTTCATGAACCAAAAAGGAATATTGACAATGTATTTGTAGTTCCCCGAGTGATGACTGTTTCATGGTATTAAATTGCGATCGGACGCGGAAAAAATTTGAGTAATGCCAGAAAGATATGACTCTTCGATGGAGGAGGTTGTGTAGTATGGTGTAGCCTTACTCTCTGATCACACGTCTCCACCAAGACAGATCTCTGAAGGCTCGTTTAGTGAAAAGATTGATTCTCCTGTCCGTGCTGAGAGATAGTATTAGGGCTGGGATATGGGATGAAGAATCGCTGGCATCATTCATTAATGCGTCATGATGGATTGTCACATATACATTACCTTACATCCGTTAGCACATACAAATCTTTTGGACACTTTAAACTAACTCATATATATGTACACTATATAATATGATGTATGTCCTGAAGTGGTAACTTCACAATTTTGTATTAAGTACACTGTGAACTGGACACTATGGATGACAATTCTACACAGCATTAAAAATATGAATCGCTCATGTACAGGAAGGCTAATATCTTTATGAGTTCCCCTTAATACCAGTAAGGTAATACTAGGATATCTGACGATGTTACACACTGGAATTGTTTGTATAGATGACATATATACCCATTGACATCAATATATTATTGTTATTGTGTGCTATTGCAAAAGCAATGAAATCCTTCTGGCCCTGTTTCCCTCCCTATGAAAATGTGCCAACAATATATATCACAAAAGGTCACATATATATAAAAGGTGCATGAAAAGTATAAAATCCCCTTAAAAAATGCAGATATGGCGGGTGCATATCCTGGATGCTAGATATCCTAGCGGGGTAATGACTAGTGGGTAAAAGTCGGGGGAGGGGGTAAGATGTTCGGCGGGTGGCTGTCCTAGACATTAGCATAACTAGCGCTTTTGGAAATACGATGATACTACTAAATTGGTGTTAATTAAGATTGAATATAATTATGGTTAGATCGGGCAATATTACGTAATGTTACATTTAAATTATTTTTTTTATAAAAATGTCATTAAAGGCCAAAACAATATTCAAATAACATATCATAGAAATATGGCAATCATTTACAGAGAGCATAAATCTGCTTTTGTACATTGAACTTATTGTAGATATTCTTGAATGCAACTTATAATGAGTCTACACTGTCTTGTTGATGGGAACCGACGGGATATATAATTCTGATTTCATATACACTGAGATTGAAATACATTGACAATCGAGACTTGGGAGTTTAGGCATGCTTGGGCGCCCTCCAAATATTGTTTCCTTGTCTCTGTCGGTAAGGACTGGACGGTTGTGTGAGTCATGAAGCTGTTCATGAAGGTTGCTCAGACAGATGCCTCATCCTCTGTCAGAGAAGTGATGTGTGGATTTGATCAAACAATATTGCTTAAGTTACCCAAGGCCATCTGTGTCCTGTTGCGCCATTCTTTGAAACCAACCATATGCCGGTAAATAAAATCATACAACGACGTTTTCGAAGCCATTCTTCGTCATGTTCATATTTCTATATAGATTCTGGCAAAATATTTGCTCTGCTCATTGTTGAAACATTCTGCGTCTCTGCGTATACATGTGAATAAATAAAATCATACATTACCTGACAATTTTGAAATTATTCGTCTTCATGGGAATATCACCAAAATTGGTGATATTTCATTAATAACAACGGTTTGGTTGTTGTTTTTATTTTTTTAAGTACTTCGAGTACTTGCCGATTATTCCAGTTCTTTTGACTAGAAACCCCTAGAAATATAGTTCCACCTGTCTATATCAATTCAAACATGAAATAGATATGCTGAGTAATACTCAATTATTGAATGCATGAATCATGCTTAATATAATTATGAGGTGTGCGGTATGTGTAAAATAAAAATAAATACCTATTAAGGTGGGTGTGACGAGCATGCAAATCACCATAGAATACTTCTAGCAGGGGGACCTTTAAAACAGTGTCATGAATTATCCAGCCTAACAAATAGTCCCTCGAGAAAGACAAGTCTTTTAACTCAACTCCACTCGCCACGTCCAAGCAGACCTCTAAGTGCTTGGAGATGATATCCAAGTGCCCGGCATTGGATACAGAGTAGAGGGACAAACGCGCGCAACCCCCCGTTCCGCTGCCAACAATTTGAACAAACACTCCAACAATCATATTCCAGAAACAAAAAATAACAGAAAATTATGCTGGATTTTAATGAATGCTATATTTGCGATAAAGTTGGCGGTATGGCTATAAGTATTATGTAATATCTGCGTTCTCTATTTACTTTGAGGGTTCAGGTGTGCGTCCCATCAGTGTTGAATAGGCTGGAGAGGCCCCTGGTGCCACTAACCATGGTATTATGTAGGCAACACAATTCAGCTGCTACCCTTCCCCTTTATGATGTCCTAATGTCGATAAGTGGGGTCATTTATTGTATTTCTGCAGCAGTATAGCGCCCAAGGGTGATATGATATGACCCTTTGGGCTGATGGACGATCAGGAGGATATAAGACAGACTTACCAAAGTCCTCCGTACTGCAATATATCAGGGAATAGTACAGTATCATTCCCCCTACCATATAGCATCTCATTATATTTATTTCCCAATAACATAAAAACAGGTAGGCACCATAGATCTATATGCTTAAGTTCCTTTCTGGAGACTGATATTTGCTGATATTCAACTACATAATATGTATATTATATAGTTTATATCTTAATAAAGAAAGAGACCGATGTTTGCAGCAATGGCATGCACAGAAAGTATCAGATGTGCAGCTTTAATATGTTGTCTCAGGAAATACAAATGAAGAATTACTTATCAATGCTATCGGTGAACGTAACAGTCATGTGGATATCTACTTTAGCAGTAGGGTAAAGGCTGTTTATGGAAGCCCATGTTCTAACTATACAATCAAGATATCCATATGTCATGAACTTCTCTTATTCAATGGTTGCTTTTTAAGGTTCGTGAACACCTTAGGAAATTTACTCCGTTTAAAATGATGTTTAATAGGTTTTCTTAAACTTCCTGAACTACTGAATATTCTCATACAAAGGCGTAAAATTGATTTTTTTCTAATTAATACAGCCTTGCCCATTTAGATCGCGTTATCGAAAAGAAATGTATACCATAGGCCTCACCGATCGTTATCTCGTGCAACAAGAGCAACACAAATAACACCGCTTTCCCCTTTATTGTTGACATTCTGGGAAAGGCGACTGCTTTCTCAGCTTCCTTTTTATCTTTGTTTTTCCTCCATGTGACACTATAACGGGAGGAAAACGTCAAACTATGGAGGATGAAAGGAAACCATAAGGAAAAGGAGTCGTCTTGTCTCTGAGCATATGCAAAAGGCGGCCCTCTTAATTGCTGTTTACGACCAGAGGGGCGCAGATTTATGACAGCTTCATTAGGGTAGCATGCCTTTATGTTATCTCTTCGCCATATATTCTCTATATTCGAATATGATTGGACTTTCAGTGAGATCAACTACCTGCTTCACTACTTTAGAGACTATAAACACAGCAATATACTCACACACCCTGGTTATTATGTTTGTGCCTCCTTCATGGAGAGTTCCAAAATGGGTGAGGGCTTTCCTCCAATAACTAGACCCTGGATATGTTATTTTAAAAATAAATTCTTGGTAGTTAGTGAACAGAAACAGGAAGCGGGGAAATGCTTAGTTCCAAGGAGACCAAACTGAAAAAAGATAAGGCAAATATATATGACTTACTTAATATAATATGAGGGTTGTGGACCTGAGAAACACACTGATTTCCATTGTAGTACTGACATGGTGCTTACTTTTTATATACTACTGACTGGGTGCTTACTTTCAGTATACTACTAACCTGGTGGTTATATTCCATTTACCACTGACCAGGTGTTTACTTTCCATATACTACTGACAAGCCACTGACCAGGTGTTTACTTTCCATATACTACTGACTACTGACCTGGTGCTTACTTTCCATATACTACTGACCTGGTGCTTACTTTCTGTATACTACTGACAAAGTGTTTACTTTCCATACTACTGACCTGGTGCTTACTTTCCATATACTACTGACAAGGTCGTTACTTTCTATATACTACTGATAAAGTGCTTACTTTCCATATACTACTGGCCTGGTTCCGATAAAGTGAATCCTTAGTTAATATCTTTGTCCCTTGCTACAGTACTTTATAGGCATTTGCTCAGATAATGCTAATTTCAATTCCTACAGTAAGAATACAAAAAATAGCTTAGCCAGGAAAATTTTAAAGCTGGATTCTCAGTCACTACGAAGTCTTACCAAATTTAATCATATTATTACTTATAGGACTGAATAAATCAATATTCTGCTGTTGTTATATGATAATACAAGAATTTGAAGTCAGAGAAAAAAATGGCCGCCGTCGAGCTGTAATAAGACTTAGTGAGGTCATTGCAGGCTGGTCCACGAAATATCCATGTTAACTTTCATGAAGACCTATCGCAAAACCAAACCGGCAAAATATTCAAACATTTTGGTCAAATGACTTATAAATATATATATTGCATTTTCATTCAGAACAGACAATAACATTCCGAAATTGGATACTACTCTCTGCCTAAGCAGGTCTTCCTGAGAGATCCATTTCCTACAAATATTTTGATCTTACATGATGTTTTTTTTAAAAAAAATAGGATTATGGTTCGTATGATTGACGCCTTGTCATTGTTCGTTTCTAAAAGTTCTCTGTGATTCAGTTCACTGTCTTAATTAATTAATTCCGATACAATTATTCCACTGTCTGCTCTTCAAATGTCTTTTCTGTTTTCTATCTTCTACTTGTAACTAATACTACAGTAAATGTTTTACTTTTAGATAGGTTGGAAAATACAGAAACAAAAAGTAGAAAATCTTTTTTACCGATGTTAACTAAGAAAAGAGTACAGCTTTAAGTAAGGATTTCTCATAAAACAGGCCCCAGTTGTTGCTTTTCTGGTCCAGTCTTAGGCCTCGTTAAACTATTCGTTCCCCCGAGCCACAGTATTGGTTCTGTTTATTTCACTGCCTTTTACCTTTTGTTTAGAAGGAAATGTGTGGCATATGTAAAAGAAATAATCTGATATAAATGAAAGTGACGCATTTTATCTTAGATCGTTGTTGAAGTATTTTGTACAAGTTTGCACTGTAGTAACTGATTACGAAAGGATTTAGATGCCCACTCAATGAGCTGCCTTGTCTAGAGTCTGATAAGTTGCTCGTTTAAATGTCGTCTGGTTCCTACCTAATTAAGCTTTCAACCTTGCAGCGCTCGGAATCTAAGTCTAACACCCTAATTATCATTTTTGATTAAGTATGTGGGTTGAAAGATACCAGCTCACATTGATACGACGAGGCCAGTCCTATATTTATATGTCAGCGGGCTTATCGGTGACTTAATACGTGGACAGCATCCTTTGAAATAGTTTATTTATGTCCCTGACCGAGAATTACTTGATAAGATACAGTCCCTTTGTTATTACCCTTGCACAGTTTTTTGTATTTATGATCTCGGGGCATAGCGTAAGACAGCGAAGAATAGGGATGTCCGGTTAGAGACCTCCCCCAATCTTGATACACTTCAGATGTCCATTCAAGTCAGACAATTGTCCAGACGGAGCAGTAAATATTGATGGAGATTGGGGCTAGATAACAGTGAGATATAAGTGAGAGCCACAAAGGATTCCTCCAGAGGAATATTATCGTGATGAGCTAAGTTGGAGGAGATGTCCTTGTCAACCATAGGATTTCCTATATGGACAGTATATTACACAGAGATGGGAATGTGGGATGATATTGACATATCTTATATATTATATATAATCTGTATCGGCTAAGGGACATCATTGCAAAACATCAATTCATAATCTTCAATGTGGTATCAAATAAGGTGTACTACCTAATGATTCCTGATTGGTATTAGTGTGTTTTTAAGCTTTATTTTTAGTTTTCATGAAGACTAAAATATGGTCTCCTATACTTAACTTCAGGTCAGGCATATGGTGCATGTGCATCGTCTGAAAAAGGTACATTCATGCTACTTGGTTAGGCATAATGTCTAATGAATATTCAAGAAGGGAATTCAGGGCTCTAAATCTCAGATCATTTCCGTATGTTTCTAAATGGCTCTTGAGGGATATTTTATGGCCTTTCTGGTTCAAATCAGTTCAGACGTTTACCCCTATGATAGACATCACCAGCATCGAGAACGTGGGCACCCTATCAATTATTGAGGATAATATTTCAATAATGAAGCCGATAGGACAGCTGGGATCTTTAAGGGAAAGAATTCGCCACCAGTTGATCTAAGTGAATGTGAGGGGACTTGCAACAGTAATCACAAATGAGTTAGGACACTGCGGGGAGATAATCACCAAGAAAATGAAAGACCTGAAGGATTCGTCCTTCTTTAAACCATAAATGGATTACCGCAGGGGAATATTCTGACTTCCAACCTTTCCTTGTTTTCAAAAAAGAATATTTTGTTAATTGTTTTTAAGCAGATGATGTAGCATGAAATAAATTGGCAGGTTCGATTAGAATTGCTTATATCTATGCCTTTTAACTAGGATCTGGGATGGCAGAGCAGTCTGAAGCTTGGGCCAGCCTGGACCCAGAAGTTTGCCAGTGTTGTGGGTTCGAACCCTGGTGCGATTGCAATTTACACCTCTTCCCCACAGGCACTAGTGGAAGACTGCTAGTCCTAGAAATGTTTAAAAGGACAACTAGTAAAGTCATGGATTCTTGAGAATAAATTATGTTTTTTATTAGTGTTTTAACTCTTTCAAGCCCAGCTTCCCCAGGAAATTTTAGGTTAATTTTTAAATATTCCTACGCCTTTATCTTAATCAAAACAACAATTTGACACTGATTTTAGACATAAAAGCTATATATCATCTAAAAGCATTTTGGCTGGAGGTTCCAATTTTGAAACGGTGATGCATGAATTGTTGGTTACCATGGCAACACACTGTGTTTTTTAAAATTTAGTTTATTTTTTTGTTTTCAAACAAATATGAAGATTAATATTTGATAAATCATCTAAATAGGTATTGATCAAGATTGGTCTTGTCATTTGGAACATTTTGATACCAAACACTACAGGTGTTCCATACATGTTACCTTGGAAACGCCATATGCTCCTAGCTAGCTCTGAGCACCTCTATTGGATTTATTTAGATACCAATATGCAGAAATGTGGGAACAGATACCCCTGTATTGAATATTAGAATTTGAATATTTAAATTTGATCCTTACTTTTTTCTTATGCTGAAATCAGTCTAAATGATTCAACAGTTAAATTAGATGAGTCTTACACGATTTCATGAGGTTGTTACCATAGTAACCAAATGGAAAAGCATGACTACTGAAATTAGTGAAATGGAAGTTATTTTAGATTTTTGGTTGCCATGGTAACAATTCTGGCCCAATTTCAAAACAATTTATATTTCTGAGTTCTCCTCATTTTCAGCTTTCACCGGATACCACACATGACTATATCAGATCATTTTTAAAAAATCATTTTTTTGCTAGGATCCTCAATAAATGTTATATACCCTAACCTGTTGCCATGGTTACCCCTCTAGGATACAGGGACAAAAATGATTCATACTACTAATTTCGGTCTGTTGGGCGAGAATTGAAAGTATAATCATATGAGGGTGAATGGTTCAGCAGAAAATCTTATGATTCATTCCAGTCCAAAAATGATGTAATTGATTAAAAATCGGTTACCATGGAAACAATTATTGGAGTAAAACAGAATTTTTTATTGAAAAATATTAAGGTATCCAAGTACTTGAAATCTAGTGGTTTTGTAAGGAAGAATTAGTCAGATTTCCTAAATACAAAGAAGAAAACTGACAAAAATAAGCCCTAAATTGTTACCTTGTTTCCATGGTTACCATTCTATTCCTTATCTGTTACCATGGAAATAAATACTAGAATATTAATTGTCATGTTGTATGCTTTTAGATGATACCACATACACTATGTTGTGTATAACACAAAATTTCCATAGATATCCAAAATGTGCCATAGTTGCCCAAATGGGCAACAATTGGCCACATGGCTCCAGCAACAATTGTTGCCCACGGGCCCGAAGGGGTTAATCTCGATGTAAACGTTATTGGATTAGCAGGAGCAACTGAAAATAACTTCCTGAAATTGTTGGTATTGACTGATTATACATAAACTAAAGATTGTTGTTATTGGCTGATTAAATATATATAAACTAAAACAAAAGCTTTTTCGCCCTGTTTACCTACCTCAAGTGGACTTTCTCCACCAGATTTCGACAGATGGTAGTATATTCCCACTTATTTCTATCAGTAAAACCTTCATTACATCAGTGGGTTCAAAGATATTTGAGTACAAACTGGTTTGAAACCGAAATGTCCTCCTAGACAGATAATCGTCACTGAGAGTTGGCTAGCATTTGTGGGGATGCAATCATCCAAAATCACTCTATCCATTTTGAGATGAAATCACTTAAAGATACAGATTAACAATGAGATAGGATCAAGATTACAATCAGTTACTTTACAAGTCGTGGAAACTATTCCTATTCCATAACCGAATTATAAATAACTGTTTGCTTCGGCTTCAGAGGATGGAAGCAATGTTTTTAAAGCGTCCGTTGGGCCCGGAATCCTTTTTCTGTACGAATCTATGTTAAACTATTTATGTAAAAAGGACACGATTTAGAGCTATAATAACCACAGTCAATAATACCCATGTCTTTGAGTGAATGATAACCCATAGTTTTGTTTATAGCATTGAGGAAAATCTTGATATTGATGGGCTATCTCCAATTGATATATGGTGAGGGCATTACATTTCCCTTGGGAGAGACCATCGATAACCTCTAGTTGCAACCAATTAGAGTCAATTGCCTCCCCCCATCCAGGGAGAAAAGCATTTTTCTACATTCTGATCAGACGTATCGGCAATTTCTCGCTCAATGGTGAATGCAGATGACGATGGTAACGGTGAGAAGCATCCTATATCTTGCAAGGGTTGCGTGTTATACAAGAGGGCGGGGGGTTTCAGGGAGGAAAATGCCTAAGGAAATTGACCAAAATGTTGGCTATTCTTGCTTTGTGAACATTAATGTTTAGAAATGGAGAAGAAAACGCTTTGATCTGGATTTTTTTCAACTGATGTATACACCATCTTATCAACGCACTGGGGGAACATAAGACAGTAAGTGGGGATACAAATGAGTTTGGTGATATGAATGTGGTATGAATGATATAAAGCCTTGTTGGTGAGTTGAAGATGTGGATATAGGATGTGGATGGGTGGGAGCTAGGTATAGGAGTGTTGAAGGAGAGTGAGGTAGAATGAGAGGTGAGGAGGGCTTTTATATGTGAGAGGAGGAGGAGCTTGTTAGTAGGTGGGTCCCTCTGTCGTTAATGATGGCGCCCTAACACATTCTGATGCATACACAATTAAGGACCTAATCAAACATAATATAGATGAAAATGTGTCATATGATAGAAAATGGCCCTTCATTACAAATATCAGAACCATCGATAGTAACAAGTGACAAATCGTTGAGCTCTTGAGCACAGAGGTTTCAACAGCGATTTGTGGCTATGAACCTGAAATCGCTACTCCCTGAAATTACAGATGCATCACAGTTAGTGTTACGAAATTATATCGGTAGGATCGCGGAACCATGCAGCCACAGATTTACTCTCCTAATCAATACAAAAAACTTTGTGTCTGGATTAATTACAACGAAATATTCAGGGACATGACCACCAGAAGAAATGTATGGTCTGTCAACATTGAACATTTTCTCAGGGAATCTTATCATTTTCTATCCACCGTCATCCATATCACCCATATCAATCATACCCTGGTCCGATCCCCAATCCCATGTCAGCAAGAATCTTTAATATGGTACTACCCAACTGCATTGTCGACCAGGGTTTCCCCCAGAAGCCATATTTTGAACCATATACTCTTGAGTAACAGGCCCTAAGGGGAACACACAAGGAGGAGGAGGCGTGAATATCAATATGTTTGTTGTTAAATCAGCTGCAGAATTCCATCTTCGTACACTTAACCCCGGGGACCTCAATATCTCCCGGGTATCCACAATCATGTAAGTCTCTGCCAATATCAGGATTGATGTTCCCACCTCTTATATAGATACAAACCAGACGCATGGAGGATATTGCCTGACACAACATTTAAACCTCTTACTTGTGGTCGATTGAAATACATATGAGCGAAATCGCCTGAAGATATAAAACCCGCCTTCAACAATACTCTCAATGAACCCAAATTTAAAACAGAAATGACATCAAAATACAGTTCAACATAACCGAATATCGTTATTTAATCAACGCAATACCAAATACACTCAGATATACTAAGATATACTCTTCATTTTCAGCACAATTGACTGACTATGTAGAGCTGCCTATTGTACATTTTCTGACGCCCTTGCCCATATATGTTTCCATGACATTGGCCTAACAATTAAAGTATGCTTGTTGGCTGACAGTACAACTGAACATGCATGAGGATGCATAATAAAACTTATCTTTTTGCAATGGTTAATAAACTTATCTTGTAAAACGATGTTGGAAATAATTCCCGAATGCCTCCATCACAGTCTCGCCGATAGGTTTTTGGACAAGAGCTTGTATTGCCACAGTGATGCATACAACCTACTATCCACTTGATGGCTTGGATGCTTATCACTCTGGTCAGCTTTGACTGGAGGCAACTTTGATTGACGTTGCAATTAAGAACACAACATGTTATTTACATAAAAAGTACTCTAGCTTCTACTAAAAAGAAGGGAAACGGGATTTTTGCCTCAATCCTTGTCATAGTCTATCAGTCAACTTTAACCTACGAGATCTCTGTTAAAGGACACATCTTTGTGATAACCAATGGGTATTATACGATGCTTTAAGAGGTAGTAGCTTTGTATGTTGAAAAGCGCGGGGGTATTGTTTAAACACACATCAAACATACTATTCCGTAATAGCTTAAAATATCACTTTTATTTATGTCACAATGGAACGTTAAAAATTGATTAATCGAGGCCCATCGTATAGGTGGGAGGGTTGGAGGAGGACACACAATATACTGAACTTCTCGGCCTGTTACCAACCTCTGTAGGCTCCTTGACATTCGGTGACGTGTAGAACTAATAATGCAGGAAGGTCGGGCGAATAGAGTGTGTAATATATTCGACAGCCGATTCCAAAGAAAGGACCTTCCAAATTTTACGCTTCGATTTCCAGCATATGTATAGTATTTACCAGTGCAAGTATTTACTGAGGTTATAGCTCAGATCTATAGTAGACCAGGACAGGGGGGAACAATCGATTGATGCAATATTTCCATATATATATGCATCAGGATTACCACTGCCCATAGCCTATGTAAATTTTTGCTTTATCACAAATCGTGCATAATAGTGACTGTTACTTGGGAATGAATAATAGCAAAGGATTTTCCACCTAAATTTAGAAAAGGTCAAATGAAGAAGAAATGTAGCAAGAATATCGGGTTGACATATGAGTGTTGGTATCATTTTTGGTCTGTCTCTTTAAAAATAATTCGGTGACAAGGCCAAATATACCCCCCAACAAATGATAATATATTTGAAATTCAACGGCCATAACATTATGATTATAATATATCTACTAATAGTTTGTGAGGCTTGATGTAGTTGGATTCCTTCACGATCAAGACTTTATCATTTTAAGCAAGTATTGCAATTATAGAGCGGTGGTTTAATGCATTCAGACTCAATGACACTCGCAGTAGTTACACGTTTCATTAACTGCAATGTCACGAGCGGCCCGTTTCACAACAAAACCTTACTTAATGTTTACCTTCCCTAGCTACATTTCCTTGCTGAACAGCTGGTAAGGAACCTTTAGGGAAGGACATTGGTATATAGACAATGCTAAATTTCATTTCTACAATAGAAATTCCCTATACCTAAGCAAGGAAAAATAGCCAAGCAAGGAACATTTTAAGTAAGGATTTCTTATGCAACAGGCCCCGGTCGGCTTGGGCAGAGCAATATGGACATCAATCGTCTCATTAGTTTCATCCGGCATCAATTGTCGCTCAGTTCCTCAGATTTCTGATCGCAGGAATGAATACAAAAATGAACACTATTCTAAGAAATGCAGCTTGGATGAGCCAGAGGATTGAACATCATCCAAAGACATGGTTTCTGTTGGGGGAGGAACTCTACACTTTCTCTCAGTTTATTTAATCTCTTTGCAATACAGAATTACAGATCGATCATATGGTGGCACATAGAAATGCATCTGTCAATGCAAAATAAACCATACATTTCTCCCAGAGTTAGAGTTTTCTAAACATTAGAAAAGAAGGTACTCACAATCAAATGAATGTCAAGATACCTGGCAAAAGAAGACGGTCCATATGAGAATTAAAAGGATATGAAGAAGATTTTACGAAAATACCAATCCAATAATGCATGGGGAAACAGAAAAGCGTCCGTGGTACCGTTGGAAAAGAAAATATGTCGGGATCAATTTCAAATTGCTATTCCTAAAACTCTTTTTGAACTTAGTACTTTTCAGAATACAGCTTCCTCATTATGTTGCATCTCTTATCGACGTATCAGTCTAGGCTCAGAGCCACTCAGATTAGATAAGAATGGCATTTCAGTGATTGGATGTCTATTGCGCTAAGGGATTTCCCTGTTCGGGTGTAGGCTTCCTAATAGGGCGACTGCACTAGAGGAAAAACGGCGGCGACAATTTTTTTTGTTGCCCACTAATTTGTTGCAACAAATATCCATACAGAAACAACAGTTTCCAGAGAATGTGGCAACACATCTGACACTCCTCCATTTGCGTTTTCATTGCAAACATGAAATGAACTGATGTTAGTGGGCAACAAAAAAAATTGTTGCTGCCGTTTTTCCTCTAGTGGAGTTCCGCTATAACATCAGTTCATTTCTGATAATTAAATTCTCTCTCAAATGAGCCAAAATGTACTGTCCATTGAATCGCAGTAACTTAACATTGGACACAAGTATTTGATTCTGAGAAAACGTTTCCTTTGGAAACATCAGGTAGCTACATTAAATTGACATTTTGACACTATTTGTAAAGTTAAATAGATAAATAGTTAAATAGATCATTAGTTACAGTGACACATATCACTGAGCTCCCGATTTGGGGAAAGTTTGCCTGAGTTTCAACTATGTTCTAGATTAGTATATTGGCAATGGATACCTGGGAGCATTAATGTATTAAATACATGTATATTTTGTGTATTTAAGAGTTTAAAACTTCAATTTCGAAGGGTGCCACCGGCACCCTGACACAACAGTAAGACCCAAGTTGGTTGGTTAGGGAATGTCCCCGACGCCTCTTATCATAATCGGTTAAGTGATAACACCTGGATGGGACAGGGTATATATGTCAGTATGTACCTATTGCCTCGCTTTTACTTCACACCCCTTCACCATGCACTGGGGCAGCACCATATGGTCAAGTTACTTCTCTCTAAGATTTGAATTCCCCAATGGAATCTCTGCCACATTCTTTGTTAACAAATATCAATTAATCTAAGGAATATATAGAGTTGGTATTCCACACAAATGTTCTTACTTGTGCAGGTCATCGAAAACTACAAACATATTTTTAAATGACATATAGTCAAAATAATGATCTTAGCCACTTTAATACTTGTTCTCTCAAGTGGAGTCGCCCCATAATGTCATTAACTAGCAAAAGGCATAAATGCACATAAAGAGAATGTTCAAAAAGGACCAAGCCCGATTACCTCTGAAATATGAATACATGTAGACAGCTTTTACAAAATGTAGCTGGAAGGCCTTTCAGCAATAGTGACAATTACCCCTAAAAGTGCTGCCGAAAGAATTCTAATTTAGCAGTAGCACTCAACTGTCTGAGAGGCTTGTTGTGTCCCAGACAAACTAATGACTCGGCGTTATACATACTCTATACCAAGAAGGGAACTGATTTACCTGGAAATGCATGCCGCATCAGACCATCTACTGGAGGGAAATCTGGGTAGCAAAATATATTCACTGATGAAGCATTAGAAGTGGAGAGCTATATCATATACAATGGCAACCAACTGACATTCATGTCGTAACCTTAAGTTGTGCTTCTTCCCCTCCTCCCCCACCTCCCTACCCCACCTCCTTCTTTCGCCTGAAATGGAAATGGGGGTCGCGCTTGCTTCTCTAGAGTGATTTGTGTCTTGGTCTTATTTGATTCATTGCCAGAAATCCCGTATAGGTTATTAGTCAGAAAACTAAGGGTGATTAGAATACAGTGTGGGGCTCTTTTGCCCCCATATACCAGTCACTAATAAGTGATCGACGACCTGCCTGTGATTTGTTGGAGCTAGAGACGCAGTAGTGACCAGTGTCCTTTAATGGGAAAACCAAGGATTTTATCAATGAAATTCCGACAGGTCCACACTTCATTTATGCCAAATAATTGGTATTGTCAAAAGTTAAATTCAAATCCATGAAGTAAAACGGCCTGTAAACGAAGACATTGGTATATCAATATTGTTGTTGCTAATTTGTGCTACAGCAAATCAGAAAAGCCATTGAGGTGTGCTCCTTTAATTGCAATCAATTGCAATCAATTGACTTTCGCCTTACGGCAGCGGTCAACCAAAACACACAACGACTTCTTATCTTTAATTTGTAACTTTTCTCTCATCTTACTTGATTTTATATTCTTTTAACTTTGACTTGATTTCGAGTAGTTCTGATGCATAAAGCGTAGTGTAGCTAGACACAGCAGTGGGTGGAAGACCAACGTTATCCTGATTTGAATTATTACCCGTGAGCCCATCATCCTCATATGTGCATGCCATCCATCGATCACAGCACTATTTGCACACTGTGCATGCCTGTTCAACTGTCATTTTACGGAAGATTGCCTGTATAAAAATTCTAAAAACAAAAATAAAAGTAACAACCCAAAATACAAAAAAACATGACAGTAATCTACACCTTAATCAGTAACCTCCTATTTCATTCTCCTGTACTACATCACTGAGTAGGCGTAATTAAGTTAATCATGTACATAGTAAATCTTCATTTTGAGTGGCAATTTATACTGGGATTTACCATTATTCCTAATCCCATTAAGCTAGGAATTCCGGTAATGTTCCCTTTCTCATTAAATATCCAAACATTACCCCCATGCCTTATGCCCGAAGGGTGGATATAAAGAGTAAATGGTAGATAATATGTTTTCATTCATAGAACAGTAAAGAGAAAACGTCTGTTGTCTTTCTTCGAAATTCCCTATGAGCTATGGCCATTAGGTCCCGCCTGTCTCCCGCTTTTCCGCCCTTAGGCAAATTATCCTTCCTCTGAGGCGTGACCTTGAATATAAAGGTCTTGGTGGAAATGGCGCCCTCTGTTGTGAAACTCCATCAGCAGTTCTTCAATATTAAGTGGGCGATAATAAGGTTGTTGTACGTGTAATGCCTTGCAGTCTTAAGCTGGTAAATGCCAGGCCCCTGCTTGTAAAGTTAAGCACATACAATGATTGATTCCTTCGCAGCGACTCCGACTCTCTACACATTTTCTTCTCATATTGACTTAATGAAGGAGATGTTAGAGGACTGCTCTGCATCAGCGTAGTGGGATTTAAAAGATAGATTAAAGACTGGGCATTGTGATCGGGAATAATGCAAGAGCTGATGAAAAACCTGAGCTATAGGTTGATATGGCTTCAAGAGGAGGAATTAAGCTGCCTCTTACCTGCACCTGCATGATATTTACATTTTAAAAGGTGCGAACAATCAATGTTCCACTGCTAATGGTTGCGCAGGCGGGCGAACTGCTGAAGGCTAGAAGGGCTGAGATAGTTTAAACAGCTGGTGCAGAGATTCCCTCCGAATGCATTGGCATCTCCCTCCATTTAACTAGAAAAACATATTCCTTTGATAGTCTGGGCCTACATAAAGACCGTGACAACTATTTGAAATCGTTTATAATTGGTTCTATTTCTGTATAAAGATTGCATTAATATTATGTTAAACTTGGTAAATATATTGGATCTTTATAATGTGCTATCGTCGATATTACATAGGATAGCCTACTTCCATCTATACATGTCTCGAAAAAAAGGGATCTTATGATTGATAAAATGCGTTGATTTGTGGACTTAAGGACCTGTGGACTCCGACCAATATAATGTATCATAGTTGTATCTAGTACAGCCTCGATGATATACCAGCCAAAAGTCTCAATAAAGGCCAGACGACCACAACTTTTCAAAATGCTATCTCGTCCCCAACAGTCATATACATTGCGACATAAAAAGTATAGGATGAATGATGAGGGGCTAGAGGACAAAGTCTCTTTTAAAAAGACCCGCGACAAGTTCAAATTCCGGAGCACGGACTATGAAAGCTGATGATGTTTTAATATGCTGTCCCGACAGCAGGAACCACAGAAGACACATTTTTCATTCATGGAATAACCAGTGGACTTTCTATGGAGTGACGAGATAGTGTTTTTCCTCAAGTTTTCATTTGACAGAGGATCAGGGACCAAAGAGAAAATAGTTTCCTATAGGTCTCAAATAATCGAAAATGAAGTCGAAAATTATGCTCAAAACGTACGTACGTGAATACGTCTCCATGTAGCGTCTCCTCGTCCCCTATCTATCTCCCTACCGTTCCCCATATCCTTTGAGAACTTGACTATCTCCTGTTCAACCCAGCTTAAAAGTAGATAGTGAGGGGATTGATATTCTTATTATTAACTACAACAAACAACTGGCAACATGTATTTCTTGTAATGATGGTACCTGAGATCTTCAGAATAAAAGGACTTTTGTTCTGCCACGATTTTAAACACGAGAAAGAACTTTGTTCAAGACACAAATTCAAGTCCAAAAGAGTTTTCAAATTGCGAAGGATCTGTTGCTGCATTAATTAACTTTTCGGGGTCATTATATTAGGGTATAGGGCACACTTCTAGATAAGGTGTGTGTATGGGGGAGGAGCCGGAAAGACACCTATTTTTCTTGGCCTTAGGGTGCGGATCATGAAGACACTGGGTCCAGCTATACCTTAGATATAGACCTACCAAATGATGTGTTGCTCAATTACTTCCGATTTCTTGGTGAATGTGGTGTGCAGTTCATGCTAGCTCTTAGAGGTGGGACCTGTTGCATAAGAACTCCTTGCTTAAAATATTCCTGGCTAAACTATCTTTCCTTTTTAAGTAGGAAATTCATACAGTAGGAATAAAACCTATAGTCTTGTCTGTATATCAATTTCCTTCCCTAGTTGCCTAGCAATTAAAAGTAGCTAAGGAAAGGAAGTCGTATTTATAAGTAAGGATTTCTTATGCAACACGCCCCAGAAGATTTTAAAATCGGCTCATTGCTATTTGACGGGATTCCTTCCCGGCTATAAATTGCTACCTATTGCCTTCAGAAGAGGAGGAAAGGAGAGAAGCGAAGGCCAGGGATACCTTGCTTCATGGGGTATGATCCAATTTGGATCCGGCCCCTTTGGGAGGGCCTCAAGTGGCACTATAGGACCAGTATCGGATCTTCCGTCCAGAACTCTCTCTGAGCTAGTGATGCTAGAGGGCAAAGAGCTAGCTACCAAGGATTTCCATTATTTCCATGGTTCCTCCAGGGCATGGGATGGGCTGACCCGCTTCAAGTAACCATGGCACTGGTATTGGGATTTGGCGAAGTTGTATGTTGCTCTATAACCGAAGCTAGGGTGGGAGTGGGAACTATAAAGGGTATGGCGACTACAATATCCTTGCCGGCCTAGGGTCAATATAAGAATTACATTACGGGAAAGTCAATGCACCCTCAAGGCAAAATGTGTTGATGCCAGCATCTACACATGGAAAGCATTTAGCGAACCATATGAATAATGGTAGTCAGTCAGGCCGCTTTGAATGGATGCTAAAATCCTGAGAGCTATTGTACAGGCAGATAAAGATTTAAGCCAATGGAAGTGGGCTATATGGGGGTTGTTCAGAAGTGCTTCATTTGTATGTTTTGATGTTATTACATAGCACACAGATTGAAGTGGAAAGCATACAACCACAGATAGATGGAATTAGCTTGATTGGACTGTATGCTTCTTGACCGGTGCCTCAAAGCGTAAGAGACAATGTTCAGAAAGGCGATATTGAAAAAAGCTTTTATCCCAGGGACGTTTCCTCCTCTGCTCATATGCACTAACTTGGAGATACGTCTCCCCTGAATTAGATCGCGTTCTTTGCATCTCATCGTGCATCTAAGTTTATGTCTTGAGTGATAAGTTAAGTAGCAGCCCATCAAATACTTCATGGAGCTTAAAGAAGTGGTATCTCTTAAAGCGGAATGTTTTTGCACATCCTTCGAGAGCTAGATGGGATAAGGCAGTAGTTAAGTGGCGAGTCGATACTATCTTCACCTTTATTTCAAAGCAAAGTAAATTTATTCGTGTAAGTATGTTTACGCTATATCACTTACATGTCATAGGATTTACGCAACATATATAGAGAGAATGAAACGAGGTGTCTGGAATCTCGTCCAATATCCATTCAATTACTAGCTTCGAGTTCCATTCATTGTTTATTAGCATTTCGTTGCATGTATACATTACCTACCTCATACAACATAGATTTAGGTATAATAATAAAGAGTTCAATGTGTTCCAAGGATAAAATGAACATAGAGAAAAATAACACCATGTATGAAATTATTGGTATATTCGATGTGAATTATTTTGTATTCCTCTAAATAAAGGTATCAAATAGTAAACGTGGTATATAACACAAGCCCATTATTTATGCGGCTTTATCACTGACATTTTTAAACCAAGACACGTGACATGATACAATTTAGCTACATTTAACCACCCGGATAAACAAGGCAAAATCCGATCTGATTCTCCCCTAAGTGTACATGATGGTAAATAAGACAAGGGTTTAGCTCTTTCTCAATGCATGGCCCATCCCAGGACCAGTGATTGGATGGAATAGGAAGGCAGCAAGGGAATTCCCGCCAGTATTAAGTTCTCATCCCGCCCAGCGCCGCCTAGCGGCACCCTCGAGGATTATCTGGCCTGAATCACGCTCAAGACAAGTACTTCCGGGGTCATGACCTAGTCCGATGGTAATTTAGGACGCTTTGTATTCCAGATTATTTAACCCTGGGTTGGCAAGTTGATCACAGTTTCCAAATAGCGATTACCGTATAAATCTATATAAAAATTAAATAAATTCATGAATAACAGACCCATTGTGCAATAACACATAGTCCGGGCACACACAGGGTGATATTAGTACAAATTTATTGCAGATGTCTATAACCTTTTGTATCAAATTAAAGATACGATCAAGTATCAATCAATCAACCACTTGAACGTCTAAGATTTATCTAAGATAATTCACTGTACCTTTCCAAAGTTGCTCTCTTCGGATATGTGATCACAGCGAGGTCAATGTCAATAATTAAACCATCTGCAGAACAAAAAACAACAACGATTTTGTTGGACCCTCCCCACACCTATGTATAGCCGCCTAGTGTCAGTAACTAATCACTTAAGTCGCTGATTAAAGCCAGTCATCAACCAAGATATTAAAAATGTACGAATGAAATATTGCGCATTGTCATGATATTGCTAGGCTGGATTATAATTATATATATTTTGGACACAATGACATATTATCTTGTGGTGATTTAGCAGCTTCACGCTTAAATAACTTTGGATTTAAATACAGCATTGTAGTACATGCCTTATAGGGAAGAGTTAGAATGCAAGGTTTCTGAAGGCATTGGTTTTTTCTATGACCAAGGCTCAACAAAAGACAAAAGACAATGCCCCTGTAGGGCTTTTCATATCTAACACAGCGCGTGTTCGTTATGGTAGCGCAACTATTAAAATAATGATAAATATAATGCGCGTTCATTATTCCTGTTTCATAAGGCTGGCGAAAAAGTATAGCTTAGCGCGTGCTGAGTTAAAATGTGCCGTTCTTTATTTAGTTACAACTGTCGTTAGATCCTCTAACGTGCACTGCATTAGTTATGAAATGTTGCGCCAGGGTAGGAAGAAACATATAATAATCTAACCATTTTAGAATAATCATGTTTTGGCTGTCAAACTCCAAGTGGCTTTTATTCTGTGGGATTCTTGACCTGATGAAGAGCAAATAACGCTCAAAAGCTAGTGATAATAAAGATTACCTAAAAAACCAATACTTTTGGGATTTTTCCTCACTACTAAAATCACCTCAACTATAACTATCGTGATCCCCACTATACAAGTGATATTTCTTCCAACTACGCTATTCTGTGGGTATTCATGCCATGCATAGATCTAAGGTCGATAGCTTGACGAATCGCGGCAAAACCACTTTGTGTGAACACAAGCGAATGCTAGGCCAAAACATTGTGAACGCCGCTCCATAACTGAAGACATGAAAACTAGGCTATGGGTCCCTATACGGATTGTTCATCCTTGCAGTTTTTCTTCTACAAAAGTATGCCTCCAGTACCATGAATAGCAAGCAAAATGATAAAGCAATACCTTAGTCCAGTCAAATTCACTGAAACGAATAGCAGTAAATGACAACTATCATTAAACTTTCGTCAACACTAGCGTGTATGGGGAATCTAAATTGGCCAATCAACCAAAATGCAGTGGAATGCTTCATACAGAGTTCCATAGAGCCTCGTTCTGGTGATCAGCAACTTGTGTGTACACACAGACTTGTTATTCGCAGGAGTGAAGCCAAAAATCACTACAAACTGTGGCTGTCACATTGGAGGTAGAAGTCTGGGATTATCACATTCAAAAGCTAACAAAATATACATTCTTCTGCTAACATCTAAATGTTGGCAGGTGTTGTTTTGTCCCCAAACTGTCAGGATCAAAATGTGTCATAGTAAATATCCAACATTTCGAATACTTTTTTTTTCAAATATCATTTTCCTTTTCTAAGATATTCCAACACATAATCAACATGACTTATGGATATCCTAATCCAAAGAGATACTTTTCAAAGAGATACAAGTCCTCTGGTCTTAGACACTTCAAAAACAGTCTATTGAAAAGGGTTCTCCTCTCTCTGCTTCATCAATTCAAATACCTCATTGAACTCTCTTTAACTACTGGCATCATCCCAAACAATGGAAAGCCGGCAGAATCACGCCACTTTTCAAAGCAGGTGACCAAACAACACCAGGTAACTATAGGCCAATTACCACGATTTCACTTCCAGCCAAGATTCTGGAAAAAGTCGTCCAACGGCAATTAATGGCCCATATAGAAGAAAATAACATTCTCTCTCCCCATCAATATGGGTTTCGTGCTGGCCTCTCAACAAATGATGCCGTAGTCTCATACTTGAATGACATTTACAAAGCAATCAATGAAAAATCTAGTTGCCGAGCAGTCTACTTGGACTTCCGGAAAGCCTTTGACACGGTTGACCACCAAATTCTTCTTACTAAGCTACAGAGTATAGGTCTCAAAGAAAATGAACTCGACTGGTTCAAAAACTACCTATCAAATAGGACCCAAAACGTATTTGTTAACAACAAATTATCATCCCCAAACACAGTAACTTGTGAAGTCCCTCAAGGAACTACTTTAGGACCCATTCTCTTTTTAGTGTACATCAATGATCTCCCCAACCATATCAAAAATGCAAAAGTCCAACTTTTTGCGGACGATACGATTATATCTCAGTCAAGCAAAAACATGAAAGACCTAACTGACCATATACAAAACGACCTAAAAAACGTTATATTATGGTGCAGGAAAAACAAAATCTCTCTTAACGAAGATAAGTCAAAGGTCACCACCTTCCTTGACAGGCCCACCTGGAGGTCCAAGTGGAAAACCAAATCCACTGCTTACCAGCTTTGCCTTGGAGACGTTGTCATGCAAGAGGTTGATGAATATAAATATTTGGGGACTATCGTTGACAGTCCCCTAAATTATAGTAAACATCTTACCTCGATTAAGAAAAAGGTCTCCCACAAACTCTGGTTGCTTAAACATCTGAGGGGCAGGCTGAACCAAAATCTAAGTGCCCAAATCTACAAAACTTCAATATTACCTTTAGTAGACCAATCTGATATATTTTTTGACTCGGCAACCAAATCTAAATTAGCAGCCCTCCAAGTATTACAAAATAAAGCCCTCATAATTATTACAAGAACAAATAAATACCAATGTGTGAGGCACTTTCATCAAACCTTCAGCCTGCTCCCTCTTAAGCAGAGGAGGAGGTTACATCTGCTCCAACAAGGATATAGAATGAAAAATCTAGAAAATATTATCGATAGGAGGACATTGCCCACTAGACAACATCAGCCAAATAGAATAACCTTCAGGTGCCCCTTCCCAAAATACAAAATTCCTCTATATTGGAACAAACTAGACACCAGACACCAGAATATAGATACCCCAAAACGATTTGCAAAACAAATAAAAACCCACCATATCTGGAATGACCAAAATTTTCTTTATTAGATATGAATATAACACCACAACCATAGTAATCACTTCAAGCCTGTCCGTTGAATATTTGGCTGGTGATAAATATTATACTATATTATATAACAAATATTATATGACAATCCCCCACCCCGACAGCAGCAGCAGCAGCAGCAACAACAATGTAAATGAACCAATACATTTCACTGAATTTACCAAAGATCATTACCATTGGATAAAAAACCAATCTTTGTATATTCAGTACATTGAAGTACAAGTGTGTCATTTAACATACTTTTTTCTATGTAAATATATTTACCATCTAGCGAAAAAACAACTCTCGATTAACTATTTAAAATCCAACATCAATAGGAGACACTTCTAAGTCGTTGACTTATTGGTGATTGTTCTTCTATTTTCCTGTACTTATTACCATAAATTCAGCATGGCATGTAAATCTCCAATATTGTAAGGAGTAGACCGGCTGATGCATCCACTGATGAATAAAAGTCTAACAAACAAACAAAATTTCTTTCTACATAGCCATCTTTCTTATGCCAGAGTCAGTTGCTCATTTTCATATACTACTATGTGGTGTCTGAATAGTGGCCAGTAGACTATCACTGAGTCCCTTAGGCTATTCTCATAGACCAGAAATCCGACCAAAGTAAAGTTGGTTATTATATGGGTCAAATTTTTTAGAACATACAATTGCGATTTTGTGAGGTTTAGGAAGATTGGAAAAAAAAATAATAAATATAAACTAATATTCCTTCTGACTGGTATCAATGATGTCTCCACCACCTAAAAACACCAATTATACTCACCAGATTTCAATATGTCAGTTTTTATTGTAGCTAAAACAAGGTGATCGTTTTTTAGGGTATACCCGGTATCAAATTAAGTGGTAGCTCCTTAAATCCTCAATAACTCAGCACAGAATGGTTCAATTTCCAAATAAAAAATGATTTCTTATAAGGATTGAATGTTCCTTTACATATATACCCATCCTTATCTATGTATTCTCCAAGGTTATTATGTGAGACATGAAAGCAAATGTATCACATTTCCCCAAAACAGGATTGTTTTGATCAGTAACATATGGTTCAAATATAAATTCAATAGTGTTTCAGTTGTTGCCCTGAACGGGGTGATCGCCTGTTTTCTGGTAACATATACATGTTTTCCTTCAATATAGCAACTTATTACCAATTTATTATGTTTAGTATCCCAGACAATGTTGGTAATAGAGAGCAATCTTTGATACCGGGCATCCCTTTACATACAATACCGGGCATCCCCCAGTAAAGTACATTATATCTGACCTCTTGATGTGGCTACAAAAGTGGACAAAACCACTTTAAACCTAGCAAGTACATTAACTGCATATATTTGGTACACAATTGATCTAAGTTCAAGTCACTCCTTGACTAAATATCACCTCACTTGGCCTGAAACAAACACCTCTTCAAATATACCGGGCATCCCTCTATATACCGGGCATCCCCCAGTAGAGTACATATTAACTAACATCTTACTGTGGCTACTTAAAGGGCACAAATCACATGAATCTTAGTAACTACATAGGAAAGATGTATGGCAATGGATACAGGCTCTAAAATCAATGATAAAACCTCAATGTGATGGATCATAACATTTTTTAACAAAATTATATGGTGGTTGAGAACATAAAAAAATAAAACTTTTCATATCTCATTTCTAATGTTCTCACATGTTAGGGGAGTGAACAGGCCACATTACAGCCAAAAATACAGAAGATAAATGTGCATGGGTAGCAGTTGTGCTAAAAATTCTACCTTTCAGGGGATGCCCAGGGATGCCCGGTATCATGATTCTGAATCAAGTTCAAATAAATTGCATAGAAATTAGGCATTAAGCCACATCCATATATACAGTAAGGTATAATATGTTGGCAAAGTAAGTTTTATGGGGATTTTTAGGTTCACTAGTGACTAAGTCACACTAAGGGTATAAGGATTGAAGTAGGGATACCCGGTATCAGGGGATACCCAGTATCATCCACCCTTCTAATATGATTAAACAAAGTATTTATTGTGTTTATGTACCAATTTTAACTTGTACTTTGAATAAAACATTGCAAGGAACATTGACACATAATAGGAGGACCCTATCTACAGTAGTAATGCTATATTTCTATTATTTATCAACAAAAAAAGATTTGTGGGGGATGCCCGGTATCAATTCAAAATATATTTGTCTCAACACCCCTGCCCCCTCAGCCCTAAATGTTTGTTGAATTAAGCATAAGACATTTCTAATCAATTAAAATTAACTTAACATGACCCCTGTTGAGAAACAATTGTAAAATGTCCCTAGAAATTGAGTTCAAGGGTGTTGGTACCGGGTATACCCCCTTGGATTCCTGTTTACTATAAGGCTGCTTTGCTCCTTCCTTTAACCTATGGTAGGAACATTTTTTATTGAGCATCATTGAAAACATATTTTTAAACATATTAATAATGATTAGACAGCAGAATATTGCACAGTTTGCTGATTCCTGATCATCTTAACAATATTTCCACACCATGCAAGTGAATGTATAATCCTCTGTCGCTCTCATTCTGGTTGACAATGTACAAGACATCTCAGGAATACCTATCCAATCACTACATGTGGTCGTTGACTTGGCTTCCAGAGTTAAAAACATAGGCTTGGTCATGTGAAACCAGTTTGAATGTGTTTCATAGTTGTTCCTTTCCTGCCATACCGGGCATCCCTCAATATACCGGGCATACCCACCATATCATTTGCATTCATATCTCCACAATAAAATAATTCAGAAGATTGCCATTTGGTGTGAATTTCAGGATGGATACTAGGATTACATGTACAGGGTTTTAGTACCCCAGTTGCAGTGAAACTGGTTCTACATTATAATAGGGTACAGGGCATACCCGGTATGAAATAGTATAAAATCACTGGTCTGGAAAACATTGAAGTATGGCCCTGCTATATGGCTATATTACTGGCCAAACTGTACCAAAATTGAATTATTATTATGTTAAAGTGTATTTTAGATACTTTAAATCATATATGGCAGCTATATTTTCAGCCAGTATAGTACAATCTATGTTTGATACCGGGTATGCCCAAGTGTCTCCTGAAGATTGGACATTTGAGTATAGGACTGACATAATGTGATGATCACTAAGAGAAGGCTAAAACTTGACTAAGTTGTCATATATAGGCATGAGAAATGAAACCAGGTGTAATTTAATACCTAGAGCAATTACTTTTTCTCAGAAGAGAGGTATAATATGGAAAAGTAGTGAATTCTGATGCATTTTTATCAGAATATTAGCATTCAGAGCGATTTATTACATACAAAACTTACGAATATGTATACTAATGTATACATTTTCGTAAAGCTTAGGATGTCTGCTTTCCAATGATACCAGAACCATTAAGATTGATTCATTTATCTGCAATACCCATTCAGTATAATGTGCAAAGGATGCAAATTTCGCAATTGTACATTCTAAAAAAATTTGACCCATATGATACATTTCATTTCTGTTAAAGAATAATTAGTTTAATAATTGTTTTGTAGGTAATGCCCAAGAAATAGTGGTTGTGTGTGGATAAATTGCATTTATTTGTATATATTGTTATTATTTAGATTATAAAAATAATCAAGATGCCCAAGTCTATCCATGACGCTTAGGAAAGGAGCAAAAAAGGTAGAATCATCACTGTCATATTTTAAAAGGACCAACTGCGATGTGTCATAGCAGCAGATGACACAGGTCATAGGTAATAGGGGAGTGGTCATAATAAAAAGACTTCTTGTAATGGGAGAAAACATCTCAGTAATGAAGAAATAGTCAGTGCCATGAAACTATTTGTTCCAGGAATAGGAATATCCGGTCGGTAATAGGAAAAGATGTCTTAGTAATGATTGTATTTTGGCTATGCGTAATATTTGCAAAAAAAGAGGAAAAATCTGACGATCCCTTCAAAGAGGAGGGCGGGGGAGGGTGGTCATTGACAATGAGAAAATGAATCCTAAATAGCCTAACACTTCCTCAGACTCAACATAAAAATAAATATCTAATCTTGCGGTTATATATTTCTGGACCCTTGAAACTTCAATCGATGGACTTATTCGCCAGTTATAAGTCTCCTGCTTCCCCTTGAAATCTGCTGGGATATGTACATGCATATGGGCAATTATCATCCTCAACAATTTCATTGCCGATGAATTGAACTGTACTCCAAACAATTAAACTGTAATTGATCTAATAATGTGAACTTGTATATTATTACGCTTGCTATAATTTCAGTGCACAACGAAAAGAACCCATCAATGTATGGGCGTGCAATCATACGTAATTGGTTATCGTACAAATTGGCCGTTATTGCTGTTTAAGTCCAGGAAATCCCAGGCAGGTCATCAATAAAGTCTTAACGACCAGGCTAGGAGGTCAATAAAGGCTACAACCTATTCATTACCCAATAAAGTTCAATGCATTAATACAAACCAGGCCTAAATTAGGTGTATTAAAATAACGTTGAATAAATCTGTCACATTGGATAACTCCCCGCAGTCCTTTTGTGTATATTCATGAGCGAAAGGAAATGCTGTTCCATATTGGAAATACATAAATTCACTGCAAATTCTAAGTAGCAGTGGATAAAACAATAACCATGTCAAAGCTGTGAGCCCTTTTCTCATTATAATACAGAAGCAGTGATCGATGGCTCTCCTGTGATTCCTAAACGAACAGGGTGTCAACCGGATCTCCCCAAAACCACATAGGAGATTTCAAAAGCAATTCGTTTCCAGAAACAATTAAGGGAATTCCCCCAGGCAGAATAGTGAATAGAAAAAACAGTGTGGTCGATTGTTTGTGGTTGGGGTCGAAACAATAGAAGAAAGCAAAACTATTGCTTTTAAGGGCTACTTGAATGTAACATATATATGATAATTATTCAATTCAAGCAGGTAAGATATCCTTGATTAGAAGTACGTTGGCAATCCAAAGTCATTTATCTTCATTATTATGTCCATAGGTTTTAGTTTTTTATTTTGAGGAAGGCAATAAATGAACATCTATATATGGAAATGGCAAATAAATCTATAAATATAATCATGACTCCAAAATGCACAAAATATAACATTAAAGAAATTTTTAAAAAATGTCCTTGTTGAAAAAACAATATCAAAATCCTTTCGAATTATATACACAGTCTGAATCAACAACCGCCACCATCATTACTCTTTGATCATGATTACGGTCTTTATTTTCAAGTTGATTACAAGGATATAGTGATATGTTCAGACTGTAAAACTGGTATTTCATTTATAAATACAATTGGATACGTGCCCACGGATGTACGCTATGTAATGTACAGGTCTATATCCCAAGAACTTTTAGGCGAGGCTTGGAATGGCTACACACTACTTCACGGTGTGTGGCAATTCTCGCTAATGAAATTTGGACTGTGGATGGAATATGAATTATCAAGACACTCTTTGTATTTCTAAACTCTCAACGGGGATTTCCATGTCAGCAACCTGGACTGCATTTCAAGAGGACGCCATCATTTATCGTGAGCAGAAATGAGTACAGTTTCAAGCTATTAATAGTATTTTCCTTCATTGGTAGAATCACAGATTTGTCTGACTATTTGGGAAAACCAAGTCTAAACGAGTATCAGAACTACTTTACTAACAACTGCAACTTTAGGGGAGCTCCTACAGATGTAGTCAAAGCCAAGTGCCTACAAGTGATAGCAGCTCCGCAGGAGTCCAGAGGTCCTGAGACTGACAAGAATCAGTATAGCTCAGCTTGACCAGTATAGGAATACCAACCAGCCAAAGCTGACCACCTGACAGAAAGCTTGGTTCCTGGCTCTGTCGTGTATGTCCCAAACCGGAATGGAACGCCATGCATAGACAAGGTAGACTAGAAATATAAAAATAAAACCCACAAAAATAGGGAATTCCGAACAGAAGGGGGTATCCCGACCAAAAAGAAATAAAAATAAAATCGTCTACTGGATGTAATGCATGATACAATATCAAATAATCAAACTGTCATATCCAAATATTCCGGGATCCACCTTATGTTATTCATTCTCATTAAACATTATTGGTTCAAACATCAAAAGGATAGACGTAGTTTGAAGGTGCTTAATGAAAACTTTCAAACACTTTCTTTCTGAGGTTGGCCTTAAATTCGCTAATGAACCATCAACAAGAAGAGACCTTACAGAAATTACTCTTTCTAAAAATGCCTTTTAAAAAGTCCTAGGAAGAAAGGAATCCCTAGTTTAGGGTAATTTGAGACACTTTGGATGACGTTCTTCTAAATAGGTTGACATTTAAGACTTTTCCCACACCAAACACCATTTTCCTCCCTTTGCTAGTATAATGAAATTTGTTTACAACAAAAGTTACACCAAGGGACTATTGGAATAAAGGGCAAAAATGAGCGAGCAATTCAAGTTTTTATTTCAGTCAATCTCGTTCATTCGGGCAAAACAATGCGACATGAAAGGCAGGGAGGGAAACGAGGTATAAATCGTTATCACATAATCATATATATCAGCCCGCGGTGCCCGGGAAAAATTAAAGTGCAGTAAAAGGGTATCAATGGAAACGCATGTTTAATATAACAGTGCCATACATTCCCATTTACCCAATGGCTGCTGTCCGATATTTAGTTACCCATAAAATAGATCTACACAGAGGAAGGGGATATAAGCAATATGAACTTCGTTTACCTCCCAGGCAAACCTTTTTCTCTGCAAGGGTTTGGTGGAGTGGTGGGGTTGTGGGTTTTCCTTGGGAGTGGGGCGGGGGCGCACCAACGCTTTTAAAGTTTTTAATTGAACTAAAGCAGAAAGTAATTGTTAAATCCATGAAACAAACGGATAGCCAACGGGATAGGTTAAATAACGAGGAGTTCGGAATTTAGTTTATAGAATCATTAATGTCCTTGTCTCTAGAGGTTTTTATCATGCGTTTTTATTGAAGTATTCACTGCTACAGCAATTACAGTTTGTCTTTTAAATGTACATGTGGCTGTTGATGGAGGTGAACCATTTCTAAAGGGAGTTCGATGGACATCCACTGAAATTGAAAATAGATCAATACATGTAGAGACGTACGAAAGCATACAACCTATTGTCCTGCATGGCAGCATGAAACCTGGTGTCAATATGTGCATATAAATGTATTTTTGTTTCCCTTCCTTTTAATAACCAATAACGGCCCCATCAATATCGAATCACAGGGTATTTCCACAATGTTCCAGTGATATTTACTTATTCTGTACCATCTTGTGCCAGCATTCAATGTGGATAGGTATGCCCTGTAGAATTGCTTTTAAAAGAACGTTATTGAACAATTGCAGGGTATAGAGGTATATAATATTCGGTATGGCTGGGCAACAAACGGAAACATGGGGAAATATTTCCACATATGTATCCAATTAGGAGTAAGTCTTTTAAAAAATCAAATCAAATCAAATATTGTAAAAATTAACCCTCCTAGCCTCTTAATGATTGCATATTTTACTACATTCTATAGTGGAAGCCAGGTTGTGTTAGGAAAATCTCCCTCAGGACTGGACAATTTCAAACAATGGTTGAGGACATTATCAATGGAAATGTTTTTATATGCTCAATTGCGATAGGAATTGAGCTGCGGGTCAACTATTTAGCCATGCTATATAAGAACTTAGCAGTATGCCAATAAATGTCCCATCTAGCCTTTATTAACACTAACCACTGACGTTCCTTATATAAACAGGACTTTTCTTTATAATTTCCACATATTTCTCCCTCTGGCAAGTGTTCACCCCTGGAACATCCAGTCCCAGAACGTTCCATGCCATCATTATTCCTCATTCGTATTTCTTTTGACTTTTTTAAATACATATTATTCACGAACTGGAATAATTTGTCAATTGATTGTCACTGATCTTATGTTCACCTACAGCCAATAATAATAGAGCCAGGTCTCCAATATACCACATACATGACTGAATACAAAATATTAGATACAAAGACATACATACATATAAATGTACATCTTAAATTATTGCTATTATTCCTGATCGATCTCTATATTATTTATTATTGATATGTACCTTCCCCACGATTATTAGTTTAAATTCTTAGACATTCTTATATCGTCGTCACAGGTGGCAATAATAGAACACTAGGAGTAAAATATTACTTAAAAGTAACAAATATTCATAAATATTTTCACTTTTTAAGTCGAAATAGTCAAAATAATCACTAAAAATACCAATAATTAATCATAAATCAATAGAAATGATAAAAATAAATGTACAAATGAACTCCAAACTATTCACCAAAATGGTCATAGGCATATTCAGCAACAGGAAAATGCCCACATATCGAAATAGGCAGTAAAATATACCCACAATGGCCCTAAATTTTCTCTCTCACTGGATGTATATAATGTGTATTTGATCTGCCAAAGTATGAGGAATGCATACCTTGCCAAGAATAGGCATATTGAAAGTGTTTTATAGAAGTTTATATAGGTTTAAACATAAACAACAAATAAATACAAGGAAAGTTCCACCCGCGGAGGCCTGCGTCAACGTTTGTGACATCCTGTGTCAGTGCGTCATTCTGACGCAGTTCAAAATGGAATCATGTCAGGTCTTTGCCGCGGTCATCTCGCATTGACTAATCATAATGAAAAGCAATCAAGGATAAATAGAAACATTTAGAAATAGGTGTGAGAATACCTGACATAGCTTGAATCAAATTCTTGTTATATTTGACACAAATCCCGATCTTCATTCTCAGCGATCTTAGCCACTTTAAAAATGAACAACAGTCATTGAAACATGTAAAAGATTTAGGTGGCATTTGCCTGATCTATCCAATATGGTATCCACTCTTTGGTTCTGGCATTCCATTCCCAGTCCACTTTCCTGAGGTCTGCAGTGAGCAAGGCATGCTTAGCATGCTGGAATGCCTGCTGTATGGCATGAGCTATGGCTTGAGCTCAATGGCCCTCATTATTACTTCCTTCCCATGAAAACATGATTGTTGTAAAAGTGGTTCAATTGGTTGTCTATTATGGTTTGGCTGTATGATTCGTGTTGGTGTCTTTACCATGGGAGGCCATATAGCAGTCTGGCCAGGGGTGGAGGGAAAGTGATGGACAGGGAGGGCGGCGGTGAGATACTAGAAAGTCCCTCTAAAATGTTCAGCTGTTTGTCATAGGGTAATCATTTATCTGGCTATCACGTTCTGAGATTGTCATTCGAAATATATGCCCTCCCCCCCCCCCACCGACCATCCCATGCACCCCCCCCCCCCACACCCACACACCCACCCACCCACCCACCTACACACACACTGCAAGCACACACACAATTTGTTGGGTTTTGGCGGGGTTTTGCCTGGCGGGGTTTTGGCATGGATGGATTCTGACTGGCGGGGTTGTTACCGGTGGGGTTATGGCATAGCGGGGTTATGGCAAGGGGGATTTTGGCTGGCGGGGTTTTGTCCTAGAACCTTGTGAAATAGCTGCTCCTCCTATTATATTACTGAATTGGTAGAGATGATTTAATGAAAAACCAGTATGTATCTGAAAGGTTGCACGTAACTGTTATGACAGATGGTCTGTTGTATCTGGCCTCTATACCAGATGGAAATATAGGCATATGTATTGTGAGACATGCAGAACCAACTCGTAAAGTCAAGATAAAGCTATTTTTCTTGACAACCTGGCGCAGTGGTAAGACTCGTACCCGAGCCTCAATAGATTCTCTCTGTTATTTATCAGCGTTTTATTGACCACTTGACAAATACCCCAGGACATTGTCCATGACCGAAATGAAGATAGCCCTACATTAGCTAGAGCCTGGTGAGAGTTCTGGTTTTTGGGGAACATTTGGTCTGAACTAAACACAATAAATGACAACCTCTTACCATAACTGGGCCGATAGGGACCACAAACCAGTTGGTAAAGTAAGATAGAGCGCCGGGCAATCCCGCAGCGAATGGTTGCTGAGGGAGGTAAACTATTTACTGCAGACCATCTATCAAGGCACTTGTCAGCATACATTGGATTGTGAGGATCATTCTCCAGTGTTATTCAATGTTGATTATAGAATTATATACCAAGACACGACGTAAGGTCTATAACGCCATTGCATATTATTCTATGGCGAGAAGATTAGTTACGGGTCATAAATGGAGTCGAAGTAGATGCTATACTAATTGAATACTACAAGCGAGGAACGAGAGCAGGATTATGCGATGCGGAAAAATACTTGTGGTGTTGTGAATAGGTAGTAAAGTCTAGAGTAAGTAGACATTGCCTTTATAATTAACTAAATGATGGTTATACCCCTAGCCGCTTCATATCCTTAATGAACCAGAAAATGTATGTGAACATGTAGCAGGTTAAAACCATCCCAGAAGACGCCTCTCTTCCTCGTTATGCCTTCGATGAATGTGTCATATGGACAGAAGCTGCCTTCATAAATGATTTTGTTTTTATATCCCTATTTAAAAGGGACAACGGTTGGAATTAAATGGTTTATTAAAAACTCAACTATAACGATTGGCGCGCGTGAGATAATGCATTATAAGTGATGCATAAGGTTTATACAATCTCGTTATCTCAATGTCAGTAATGAGAACGTTGGCGTAGGTGTTACTGGCATAATTCATATAATACAAAGAGATTGTGAAAGACATAATGCTTTATCAAGGATTCAATTTCTATGTTCAGTAAAAGGAACGTGTGAGGTAAGGCTAGGTGTACTCGGAGAAGAAACAGAGGGCAGTCAGGCCAATTGAGATCCATGCGATTCGCATCTTTCAAGCAAGATACGCAGCCGTCAGCCAAGCACTTCACACAATATGGGTCCTTAAACTGCACGAAGTTAAGCACCCATTGCTGTTCCATTGTGACATAAAATGACCGGGCCGTATACATTGTATCTTATAGGAACATTCATCGTTTTGAAAGCCAGTTCGATGCTGTGTAGATTCAATCAGTACATTTAAATGCTTTTTTCATCAATGGCAGATGGTTATAATTATATTTCGTGCATCAGGATGCAATTTTCATCAAGATAACATGGATCTTTCTGTACTTTAGAATCGGTTGCAAGTGCCCATACGAAAAAGTTTGTTTGACTGGATTCATCAATATTCTGCGACTATTATGTGTTTATACAAGAATTTATAGTCCAATCGGTCGAGAGAAAACGGGCGCTGATGAGCGACATTAAGTGAAATAAACTACTGCAGGAAAGAATTTCAGCAGGTCTCCGAAATATAAATGCTATAGCCGATAGTGCAGCTTTAAAGAATTAATTAATTTAGATTGTTTTTACATTTGGGCATCAGTATGAATGTAACCTATATAGTTAATATTCTGGTTCAACTCTCTGAAGTTAGGGTGTAAGCAGAATACACGTCTAGAATAAAGGTCCTCAGGCTTATCTCATTCATTCATATTCAGAAGATGTACGCAAGTATGCCTACGTACTTACGTATTCTCTATGGTTATATCCGGGCTTTAATCAGTATCAGAACGCCTATTCTTAGTTGAGCTAGGAATAGACCCCTTATTATATACAGCTTCTATATATGAAATGTGCTCAATAACCTCCGCCCCCATGGAATATCCAACAGGGCTGCCTAATCCTTATCCTTGTTCTCGATTGTCCTAAATTGGTTTGTATGGTCACACCAGGTGCTGCCAGGGTCGCAAGTTCACTGGAAATAACATACAAACCGCTCCCCTTTCTTACCATATAAGCCAATGATAGATGCTCCCCATGGGCCGCCTAGGGAGCGGTCATTGATTAAAGGACCCTGAAGCGAGCCTAGGGAGCATTTATTGATGCCGTAGCCCCAATGGACACAGAAAGAGGAAGAATCGATCGGCAGAGCATATATGGCGATGGAAAGGACTGATTACTAGGTGAAGGGGTTGGCATACATATTCTACAGTAAGTGACCACTTACTAAAAGGGAGATCCTGATATTTTTCCTTCTGAGAACCTACTCAATTAGGAGCTTGTAGCGCTGAATTACCTCATGTATATGGATTCCAGATCACTGTCATCCCTCATCGCCAGTTTCCACAACTTTTCATCAAAGGCTGTGTGAGGATAAGAATATTGTTATAATTGATTTTTGTATCTATAAGAAAAAGCTTCTCCTTGAGGTGCATCAAGTCAGAGATATGCTGTCTCCTTTGTCAAGAACGTTAGTCTAAACTTCCTAAAGCATCAAGTAATCAATCTTCCCATCTAAAATCCAGATATGCTCCCTTATAAACTAATCATCAAAAAACTTCTCAAGCGTAAATCATGAATAACCTCATGTTTTTCACGAACGGACATTGATATCGTCATGCTCCAATATATTCAGACAAATATTATATTGCAGTGGGTGGTGTGATAAACTTGACTTCTTTGAGACGCTAATAAAGATTCCACGTCAGTTTTACGATACCTACTTGTACCCCAGAGAAGCCTGGATATTTTGTGGAAAATCTAGATGCGTTTATATGAGAATGAGATATTTATTCAGGCTCATAAACGCAACGATTTTATGGCGAATCTTTATAAAGATTCGCCATAAAAATTTCAAGTCCATCGTTTATATTCAGACTGTGAAGTTGTAGCTCCACGCTTCGTATTCATACTGCCACAGAACTTTTTTTATTCGCCTCGCTATTAGTGCATGGGTATTTTTGTGTTGATCAATATGTAAGGCAATAGATGGCAGATTGATAGCCCTCAACATGATTGATTGTCGATAGATTCTCCTTTTTTAAAGAAAAACGTCCAACTAAAGACTTGTCGCCTGAATAAATGTACTTTTATCATTATATGTGATTATTACATTAATTGGTAGAATTCATAAATCCGTAAAACAGATATTAATGAAAGGACATCGAGATTAGATCGATGGTCATTTGATGAACTGTAAGTCTGTAAATGTTGGCAGATCCTAATCCTACACCCTTTGAACATCAAAGAAAACAACATCAACAGACAGGGTCCCGTTGCATAACACTTCCTTACTTAGATTTCCTTTCTCTACGTTTCCTTCCTAAGCAACTGGTAGCTTCTTTTCAAACATCTTCGCAGTTGTTCTAGAATATTCATCCAATATATTGGCCATGTACACCTACATTTAGATCTGTCCATTTCATTGCTTAATAATTAGACAGGATCATTATAACTAAGCATTGTTTACGCAACAGGCCCCAGGCCAACGTAAACATGCATAATTTGAATGATAGTTCTGTTTAAAAACCAATAGTATAAGTGCCTGCCATTCGGCCACCAGCCACGTTCTGATCCAATTAAATTACATTCCTTGGAAAACGAGTATTATGGAAAGAAGATTTAAAATATTAAAACACCAGACAATCCCAAGAAGTGTTTTTGTGTGGCACCACATTATCCACCCGGGGGAATTAACTGAGACATGCACTAAAAACGAACACCAAGGAAATAATCATCATCAAAACTTAAAAAGACAGGATTGGGAATGAGCCAAGGGACTGGATTTCTCACCGTACTATTAACCTCAGGTTCCTTCAATTTCCATAGACCAACCCCCGCCGGGACAGGGAGCGCCAAGAAAAAGTCCCCGAATTCCAACAATACTTTTATTACTAATGGCCTTTTGGTATGCCTGTCATTCATCAAAGTGTTGTCTACCTATCCGTTTCATGAACCAGTTTCTTGTAAAAACATATAACAGCAGCAGAATATTGATAGATCCAGTCCTGTAAGTCCTGTAAGTCATGGTGGAATGTGGTAGAGAATGCAGCTTTAAGAACATTCAGTGAGGTGCCTACGCTGCCTATCCTTCTCCTTGTGATGCGATGGTGGATCAGTGTTTGGTGGCGTTTGTCGTAACTATTCTACAAACTACCACTATCTCGGACTAGCTCACCATACAAGTACTAGTACAGGACTCGGTATCAGTTCTTGTTCTAACTCTTATCTGAATAGCTCATACTCATCGATCAAACATCGGTGAATATGTTTTATGCATGATCATTCGATAGACGGCAATGTTATTTGATACAAAAAATGATAACCACTTGAGAGGGAAAGAACGCAATCTTTTTGAAGGAAAGGGACTACGGTTTACACAGCATCTGCACTTCAGTGACAGAATGGAAGCAATCAATTATTGTGTTCTCTCCTGTATACAGCAGCAATATTTCTTTTTGTCTCGGCTACTATTTGTCAGGATGGCAACGGAGTTGAATCATGGGTCTCTGAATATCTCAGGAATAATTGTTTTTAGTTTTATGAGAGACACACAATTCGTTTATACTGTCTTAAGTGGTGCCACTAAATAAGTCTTCAGTGGTGCCACTAAATACTTGGAAGATCTATATGGAAGATGTAGGCCTACTCCGGATTTAGATATATCATATTATTTGTTCCTTCATAACTACATCATTTAACTTATTTCGATATCAATTTCTTTACAACTTTTAGTGATTCGGTGCCTATATGCAGCATAACGGTGCCAAGTTTGGTATAGCACACCGTTCGAGCACGGAGCCAAAATTGGGCATCTAGATTTTACGGTAACCTATCCTTTTAATCTGTAATAAAACAGCACCGCACTGAAATTTTACGCTGAGGATTAAGAGTGTATACAAATATTAATTATTGACAGCAAGCAAGAAAGTCAATTTCAAGATTCAGGTCTAAATTCTTGTGGAGAAATTCCCTGTGTTAATGCATTCTGGATGTTTCTCAAAGGGACACTATTTTCTGCTTCCCTGAGTCCCTACCCTGTCATCTGATTAATATTATACACGCAACAGCAAACGACCATGCAGGCCTGTCGAATAACACGCAAAAAGTCCTGAGACCAAGGAAAGACTATAGATAACCATTGGCTTTCCCATGTCCAGTTTCCCCCACCCTCGCATGGTGGGCCCGCTCAATTCCAAATATATCATAAGTTTTTCTGCCAGGTTGGAGAGCATGTCAACTCAAGAAGAAACCTAGTCTCCGGAATTGATGTGATCTTGGATATTAGATGTAGAATGTATAGGCTGCAATGGCCGTTTGATATCTACCAGTGTCCCCTATGTCTCGGATTCCTCATTCCCTGTGGCACTAGAAGGTAGTCTTAAGCTATTTTATTGACCACATTAATCAATTTTAAAGGTATTTTTTGTATAGTTGGATGTTTTTCTTATAGGCAACGGTTGACATTTGGGTGAGGTCGCCCAGATGTGTATAATTAAAACATTTAGTTTCAGCCTCGCGCACCTCCCGTCGGATTGGGATCTGCTATTTGCTTGTCCATTATTAGACCCTTATTAGACCTTCCAATTGTCTCTTGATAGTCCTCACCCCTGCATTGAATGGGGCATAGAGCATTTGTGTTGCTTGACCATATTCTAATCCCCTAGGCAATATTTGTTATCAATAAATATTTACCATTACCTCTTTCGTTATTTTAAACCGTATTTGAAGCATAGTCTTCGTCTTAAATTTCTATTATTTGAGAGGATTGGTGATAGCGAATTGTACACTTTTTGACAAGTTCATCCACTTACTGACGTAGGCAAGTACATGAAGACTACTTACAAATCTTTCCCAACTTCTCTGATTAGATCAAATGTCATGATATGGAACGACACTGCCACATCCGCAGACGTCCCATCTCGATATTAAAAATATTCATACAGACGGCTGATGACGCGGTGGATGGGTCCTATACCCTTAGGGCAGAGACCCGCAAAGATATCATGCAACACACCATAAGTCAAATAGCTTTGCATGGTTATTTGATACATGAAACCCGATGTACTGGTCTCTTCCTCAATATCCCTGAAATAAGATATAGTTCTCCATTTTGTAGATTCCTCGATGCTTCTGCATGTCACAAAGACTATGATGATAAAAGAGAGAGCGGCAGAAGGAACCTTATACGTGGGTCCATGCCGTAACATGTCAAATACTTTTACCTTAGCCATTGTACATACAGCTCAATCATCGTGTTACTCGGGTGCATGACAGATCGGAAACCGGTTTCCATCCTTTTCTGAGAAATATCGTTGACGTATGCAGTCCAGGAGAGAGCTAGGAAGGTTTTTTGTGGGGACTTTAATCTCGATTCATCGAGAACTTCATGTAGAACCCCAAATAAACTGGTGCAATAACTTGATCTAATTCCATCAATACATTTCTCGGGAGATGTATTCGAAGAAATGTTCGATACTAGAAATGAATACATGTAACTTAGGCCTTAGTGAAATTTTAAAAATATAAAAAATAATGACCTCTGCCCACTCATTGTCGCACTAAATTTATATTGACAATGTTCATGCATTATTGTCAGAGCAAATTCCATCTCAAATCCCCACGCAGAAGACTTGAGTTCATATGCGAATTCATAAAAGGTATTCTACACCGTCCTTGGAAATGTATGTTTAAATAAATTACATGATGCGACTCTCTGAAGCCCTCTACAACCATACGCCCTCGCATCAGACAAGTGAGCAAGCTATATTACACCACCCATACTTTCAAGCATTGAAAGACTAATTCGATATAAGGAATTACACACCGCCCTTGGAAAGGATTGAATGTCAATCAATTAACGTGATGTAACCGAACAAAACTAATCACGGCTGAGTTATGTGGCAACGCAAAATGAATTGTCGAAGATGCAGGCCTTGGGTCAGGTATACAGTCGTATTAAATGACAATAATGCGAGGATAAACATGAGTCCAACCTTACATAAAATTTGTTGAGAGATTTAATTGTTGGGCGTCGCCTGTGGACTTCTTGAACAATACAATCGAAATATTTGAGGAAAGAACTCCAGAAAAAGAAAGTTGATTTCCTGTTAAATGTCAAGCATGAACTGCTTGTAAGATTTCTGAAACTCAAACCCTCAAGGCAAGAAAGGTTATGGCGACGATCTTCATATAGTCTAGGACAACTGGAATAGAACTACATTATTGGGCGGTCAGATCATGAGGTCATGGTCGTCAGTTTTGTCTAAGGCTCCTGTGAACCAGTAGTCCAGCGGAATCTCAGAAAAGCGTGTTTCGTGGTATGGATGATGTTTTATGGTGGATTCTGGTAATATAACATGTCCTCAGCAGGAATCAGCCGGGTGCCACTCTGGAACTCTTGAGGAAAAAAATGTACGGGCCCAAAACAAAATGGCTGCTGGGGACCCTGTTGCCACTCATAAATGCACCATAACTTCCTTATTATTGGTGCTAGAAACTTGATCTTGGTGTCTACACCTATGTTTTCAGGGTCTAGGAAGTCATTAGTGTGCCCAGATTACCCATATCTTAACTAGAAATGTGTAAAATTGAATCCGAGATAAAAAAAATATTGTGAGAAAAATGTGTATTTTTTAACAATTTTAATATTTATCGAAAATCACTAGGTAAGTATAATACAACATCCTTAACAATAAAAAGTAGCTATTATTACCTGTCCTTAACAAAAGTAATGCTATAACAGCCAAATAAATGAGGAGATAACTGATCATGAGCAGAGTTTAATGCCACTTCAATAATATATCAGAATGTATCCTAACTCATACCAATTCATTCATTCTACAGATACCAAATAGTAAATAAATTTGTATCACTTATCTATATTTACAACTGATATATACTGAATATATATCTGAATAGATAAATAGACATAACAACTAATTAACATTTAACATGTGTGATTGTTATGTAGATCATTCCTTCTGGTTAATTTATGATTGCTACTGGAACATAGGAAGTGGGTCTTCAAAGAAGCTCATTGCTATTGTCTACTGGATTGACAACAAGTTATTGACTGATCACACTGATCAACTGGGTCTTCTTGTCTGTCACATTCATAACTAATTTTTGGGCTGGCAGATCTTCTATCAATCGTGATAGATTTTGGGTAGTGGCCATTCTGATTACACTCATATTCAGGCTTCCAATGAAGCTAGTTGGCCATCCTTATTCAAACTCCTTCATCTGCTGTTGTAGGATTTCTATACTATTACTTTCTACATTCATATTGTTGGGAGATACCAAATTACTAGCAATGTTCAGTACACCAACTGGATGATTGTTTAGGTCTAAGGAAACAATGAAAGTGCTATGTGTGGTTTTCATCACTACCTTATTACAGATTTGGTCTCCTCCTTGTGAGTTGTCATCATCTTTATGCTCTGACCAACATCTATCATTGATGATAGGTTTACACAGAGCTGGTTAAATACATGGTGCAAACATATCTGACTGGATGTATCCATCTATGTTGTATCCATGGTGCAAACATATCTGACCAGATACCATACCATAGTCCTCATGTCTCTTGGTCACTTGGTTGCCCAACTCTCTTAGCATCTCATCTGATAGGGCTTCCATGGATCTCAGGTAGTTTAACTCTGGATAGGCCCAAAATACATCAACTGCAACTCAATACATTGCGGGTCAACAGTGAACAATTTTACTAACTGGTTAGACCTTTGTGTAATTCTGTAAGACCCTAGCATGGCAGTCATAATCATGCCTTCAGCAGGGGACTTCCTATCAATGAGGGGAGTAGGATTTTGTAAAAGGTTTGATGGTATATCCCTATGCAGTAGCCATCTCTTTTGATAGCACTGTATTAAGTGTGGACTGACCATGTATAATCCTACAAAGGAAAATGTAGTTGATGTCCTCAGCATTAATCTTGTGATGACCTCAGCTGCAGCAAGTATTATCAGTGGGAGAAAATGCTGCCTCTGCCTTTCCTGGTTCAGAGGCCCATTGTAATGTTTGTTGTATAGTTACTGGCAATTTGTTCCTATTTCAGTTTCCCTTTTCTCATATAGTCTTCTGATCATTGGACTGTGAGATGCTTGGCAATTCGCTGTGCACTTCTAAAGTTGGGTTAGATGTAAGGCTAGTGAATGGATGGATTTCAATCTATTAGTTAATGCTATATTTATGCCAAGGTTGTGAGCAACTGTTTAATCTAGACCAATACTAATGTCCCCCAATCCTGGAACGCGTTTCTCTCTTGAGGCAGCAAAACCTTAAATTTTAGGACCCCCTTATATGAACAGGTTAGACCAAACACAGCACACTGTTCTATGTATGGTTGTTTTCTCTATGGATAGTTTCAAGGTTTATCTGAAGTGTTGTTGGTCTGTTGATTAGAACCCTAGTTATGATGCTGCCTATCAATCAAACTTAGTTTCTGTGATCCAAGTTGGGGGACAGTTCAGCAAGCAAGTTTGAAAGGTCACTACATGTATTTTTTAATCATTCAGATATAGTCTGGATGATACTGTATCATTTATCAGGTGTTTTTGTTTTTAAACATATAATTCACCTGAGTCACATTATCCAGTTTAGATTATTCTCAGTCATAGCTGTTATAAAAATATGTAATACAATCAATCTAAAGATATAATATAATATAATGTACAGAAACCTAGGTGGTGACAAATCCATGCAAGAGATACTCACTAGTTTCATCAAAGCGAATATACAATATAGGTAAATATAGAGATAGACAACTGGTAATAAATTCCAACATAATATGTTTCCAAAAATTAAAAAATTGATGGAAAAGCAACTCAACAAAAACAGTCATGGGAACGAGTCAAGTTGGTATTTTGTAGGTTTATTGGCCTTCCTTGTTCCTTGCTGTTTCCAAAAATAGCAAGGGTAGCAAAATCAAACATACAATATTCATATCATTCAATGACTGATAGGGTTATTCATACCAGGTCTAGGCTTGCATTAAAGTAAGTTTTCAGCTTCTGGGATGTTCTAAATAATGTGACTGGTAGAAAAGGAGTTAATACATATTATTTTTACTTCTCTCTTGATAGAATACATCTGTTTGACTTCTCTCATGAAATTCTCAATGTCATCAAGTAGTTTTACCTCTAAGGGAAGAGAGTTCCAATAGGAACAAATCCTCCCAAAGAGGCTCTTTCTAATTTTTTCTTTTCTCCAGGGCTCTAGTGCTAACTTGTTATCCCTGATGTGATAGTTATGTTGTGGGATAATATTATTAAAATTTTGACAATCTCCTTTTATTTATTTGGCTGTTATAGCAACAAAGAGGGGTGAGATTGTATGTTTGATGTAGCTCATTTTATATAGGTGTTTTTGTTTGGCTGCAATAGTATTACTTTTGTTAAAGACAGATAAGAACCACTGGTGTTTGGCTTGTTGGAATCATCCAACTTGTGATTTTCAATGAACATTAAATCTTTTGAAAAAAATACACATTTTTCTCACAATATTTCTACCTCAGTTTTAATTTCATACATTTCTAGTTTAGATATGAGTAATCTGGGCACACTAATGACTTCCTAGACCCTGAAAACATAGGTGTAGACACCAAGATCAAGTTTCTAGCACCAATAATAAGGAAGTTATGGTGCATTTATGAGTGGCAACAGGGTCCCCAGCAGCCATTTTGTTTTGGGCCCGTACATTTTTTTCCTCAAGAGTTCCAGAGTGGCACCCGGCTGATTCCTGCTGAGGACATGTTATATTACCAGAATCCACCATAAAACATCATCCATACCACGAAACACGCTTCACCCCAAAATCCCAGTTTGGCAACTGGACTACAGGCCGAGGCGAAGGACAAGACAAAGGCCATAACCGAATGATCTAATGACTTTAGTCCCCTTTTGTTGGGATGTTACTCTCATTAACAACAATTTATGAATGATTTCGAAGCAAAATGAACCAGTGGAAAGCCATGATCTTGCCGTTTTGAGCAGTAAATATATTTTTTTTATTTTCGTTGATGTAAGCGGTCGGCCGGAAACGGAAGTCCAACACTAGTATCACCGGTCTGTATGTGTACAACTGTCCCGGCCAGCCCAACAAACGTGGACTAAGTCATGTGAGATCAGATTAGATGGGAAGCATAAACTTTACAACTGAAGAATTCGAGCTATTGTGTTGTATGGGAACAGATTACATTTTCATGTGAAGCACGATTTTTAGAAAATGATCAATATTTAAACTTAGGTGAAAGGTCATGTATTTTTGCTACTAAGTGAATCTGTATTTCGTGATCATATATTCAATAAACGGACGAGAAATTGTTGTTATTCCAGCAGAACTAGCTTGAACAGCCCATTGGTATATATATGATTTTTCAAGGGTGCCTTCTCCCTATCATGATGCCTCTTATGTGGGTATGTACATGTCTGACGTTATAAATAGAGCATTAATGGGAAAGTCTCAGACGACAGACATTGCTCCAGCCGTATACATAGATACTTTTTATGTCTATAGACACTCGCGCCATCTGTGGCATCTTACAAACGTACTTCCGGGTCCGCACAGACCACACATGTATGCAGACGACAAAAAAGCACCATGTGGGAAAGAGCGAGAAACTGAGAAGCTGCTCATCCAATAGAAACAGGCAAATCAAATCACGTGGCTGGTGTATAGAGAGGCACAATACGACCGCCGAGGTGAAGCAAACTTTATTTTGGATTCCATGAAAACGCTGTCGTATGGTGTCATCTTGAGTGGAGGAGACATGGTGCAAGGAAATATTGACTGTCGAACAAGTTCCTGTATGAGGCAAAACATGAGAAAAATAGTAAAAGAGTATTGTCCTTAGAGATAAAGGCGTAGACGGAGCAAGGTGGATTTTTTTAGAGATATAAAATGGTATGAGAATGTAAACATAGACATTCAATTTTGAAGGAGGAAAAGGATATGATAAGCTTTGTCTTCTTACAGCGTAAATTATGTATACATAATATAAGAGTATTCGAAAGCAGATCTCCCTGTTGTTTCTATTTTTTTTAAATCGAACACAAAAAGCAACATTTATATTTTGAATGTCAAGGAAAATGAAAGAGGAAACTCTAGAACGTATCGGAACGTCCTTTGTAACATTAGGATAGCGAGGTGACAATACATTTGTAGTGATATAATGAGGTACTGCGAATAATGCATTTTGCATATTTCAGAGAGCAGTCCCTCTTACTAAACAAGCTTTTTTAAAAGTGAATTATAAAAGATGTTGAAAAATGAGATTTCGGGGCTGTAGTTATATGAATCCTTAGATAGAAATGCATTACACTAGAATCCTTACGCTAGTTTGTGAGGCCCATAATTTTCTGAACGCGAGAAATCCGAAGTCATGCTGGAGCAAGATCGCCCCTGCTTACATCAGTGGCCACACCTTTTCTTTTTGCACGTGTTCAGAAACCATGACACTATTCAATGCTCCAATTCTTCTCACTTGCAGGGAATAACCCATTTAGTTTTAACAAAACAGTCGCTGGTTAGACTCTATCTCAGAAGTGGTTTCTAACCTGCACAAAGATGTTACCTGACACTCTAACAAAACAGATAGAATTTGGAAAATATGGGCCGAGGGAACTGTTTACTCCACCCATCAGCCCATTCTTTTTAGCAGTTTGCCATTGGTTCCTTAAATGTTAAAATGAACAAGACGATGGGGAGAACACCCAGCCACTGTGGCTGACTTAGACACTCGAGTTTGGAACATGCTGGGACTATTCCTTGCTTTTTATGCATTGTCTGGAGATTGATTGATGTTGCAGAGTCTATGCCTAGTTTGTCTCTATTAATCGAAAGTTTAACTTCTTTTCATAATGTTCTTTACCCAGCCTCATCTAGTTGGTAAATTCTGTTGTTTATAAAGTATTTGTCGCTTCATTGTCTTGTATTGAAACACAATCATTTCACAAGTAACTATAATACGCTGTGATACCATTTTCTTGACATAGCTTAAGATCTCACTCTACATAATATTATATTCTTATTTTCCCATTTTAAAAAAATAACTACGCAACTTTGTCTTTGCATACAGTATACATATTCATCATGTGAGTAATGTTTGAAATTATTCTCAAAATTTATAATTCCTGTTTGCCGAGCCACTCATCCACAGATCTAATTCAAAACGTCATGGGCAATCGTTTTCAACAACAAATCAACCCAATCATGCCAAATTAGGAAAAACTAATGATTGAAATCAAATCACCAGCCCTGCAGGTCGTGCTCTTCATCCGGGCAAATATCTAATTTCAGGTCGCTATATGAGTAGATCATACACGTGGAGCTGCATCATAACCGAGGACTGCAGGGAAGAACTTATGGAATAATTTGTACCCAAATACAAGAATCCAGAGAAATTAAATAATACACTTAAAAGAATAGTACATGTCAATTACCATGCTCCAATCCACTCCAATTCATCTCATCTCATACTAACTAACCTAAAAAACTCTTTAGCTTGGTTAAGGGAGAGAAAATCATTATAAGAGACTCAAGGAAAGGGGAAAGATCTGGTTAATTACCAATCTTACTACTACAAGTCGCATGCCAAAGTGACATCCCTGGTTAAATAAACTTTGAAAAAATAACTGCTGACTCATTATATTATTCAAGCGTTATATATATCCAGGTATTTCGAACAGATTAAAAAATTTAGGCAATAATAGAATATTTCTTACAGAAATCAATAATTGCACAGCATTAGAATTAATTAGTCAACTATTATCGATATGAAATTGGTTGTGATCACTGAAGTCTATAGTATTCCTCCTGGCTTAATTCGTCAATCCACTTAATGCAAAGATGGATGACTGTTATGAAGCGTAATAGCAGCTCAATTTTCGGGAGAATCTAATTTTTGTACTCCTCCTCCTCATTCTCCACAAAAGGACTTCATAATGAATTGAATAATCATGATTTCTAGAAAATGTAATCAGACTAGATAAGTATGATTACTTTGTTCGTATCCTGTAAATTACCTTTTAATGAAACTGGTCTACTTTTAATCAGAAAGGTCCGCAAGAAGTAATTATGATTTCTGGGCTTCATCAATTCTCTAAATGAGTTTGCCATCAAGGGGAAAAGGGGGATGGGGGAGTTCCCATCCAAATCACCCGATGTTCCAAGTATCTCGAAGGATGTTTAAATACTTTTTTAATTGTCCCTGTATCAGCTGCAGCTCCGAGATTGTCTCCAATGTTCGGCGTTTCCTGCCCGGTTAGGTCAAACCAACAAATCTGTGGCTTGCGTTCGGTTTTAACGCAGGTAATAATTATTTCCGTATTGTGCCTCTTGATTTTACTTTTCTTTGAGTATTTTTTTAAGGTTTATCCTTCTCTTATTCCCGCTGGATTACTAACAATTCCTAAATCATAGATTTTTAAAATGATTTTTTTACCTTAATGCCCAGGCCATTTTACGAGACCCTTGATTTCCAGTGGTACTTTGCAAATTTAATCGAGTCTCCCTATCCTTTTTGATTCAAAGTTTTAATTAGGGACAAGGGCTATTAACAAATGAGAAGGATGGTCTTTATTCACTTTGAGTTATCTTAAGGGTTTCTTGACCACATAAATGCGTTGGGAAGTGTTGAATTTCCCCCGACCATTAGTTTGAAATCCTGGATTGGAGTGAGCAGGGAACAGCCACCACTTTCAGTTATCCTTTGATGAAAACTTGTTACAAGCGGGTGGTATACGTACGTGGCAGCTGAGCGTGCAAGGTTGATTGATTGATTGACGTTTTTACTGATGGAGAAATACAGTCATGTGAGAAAAACTATGAAGATTTTACCGGGCAGCTAGATTCAATGTAATATGCAATGTATAATGTAATATAAAATATGATATATGTTGCAGTAGATAACTTTTCTCGTGTGTGGAATTCTAGATTTGATTGATTGATTGATTGATTGATTGAAAACGTTTATTGCTAACAAGTAGCCTTGTATGAGAGGGGGGTATTCTCCAACAGATGGGAGGTGTTCCGGCCCCTTTGCTTTGGTACATTTTGTTGCTAGTGAAGTAACAATACCAACTCAGTCGTAGACTGTCGTTGGGTCTTCACAGAATTCCACTTTTTTGTTTTCAATTTCAATATTTAGAGAAACAATGTGCCTTGATCTGGCAGTAAGTTCTTCATCAGTTACTCAACGATAGACTTGATTGTATCGCATTTATACATAAGAGGTATAACAATTTATCTCATATCTCTGATCTATTACAGTGTAACTTAGATGAAATATTGGTCTTGCCAAATATATGTAGACATGGCTCTAAATTTAAATGACTTAGAATCTAGGGTTCGGTGGGCCACCGTAGGCAGTCTGTTCCAGGATGTTGAAATTCTGTTATAAACTGACTTTCTTATCTGCTCATTTTTAGGGGTAATTTGGACTAATAATTTTCGTCCAGTTTCAAAATTTCTTGTATTAATTGAGCGTAGGTCAATGTTTGCCTGGTTTTGCGCGCTGCGGTGGCCAGCCTGTAAAAGATGCAATCGCCTTCGAAACTTTAGGGGCAGGAGTCTCTTACTAATGTGTAAGTCGTCGACATTTGCTCTCAGAGGAAGTCTGTAGATTGACTTTAAGATCCGATTTTGGAGTATTTGGAGTTTGTGCACTTCAGTTGTACTGTGGGACTCAAGTAGAATGTCAGCCTGGTCGAGAACGGGGAGCACCATTACTTTGTATATTAAAAGTAGGACATGTTGTGGTATTTTGTCCTTTAACTTAGAGAACTGCCAACTTTTATAACTTAAAAGTTTCGTGGACTTTGCTACTTGCTCTTTAAATTTTAAGGTGCTATCTAGTTCCGTTCCCAAGTATTTGTAACTGTACACATCCTCCAGGTTTGCTCCATTTAGGGATATCATATAGCTTGGGTTAGAAGCTTGGTTTTGGGCTACCCAGCTTGACCTGAGAGAGGGACTGGGGAAGATCGTCTGAATTTTAGATTTGTTTAAGTTCAATGAGATTCGGTTCAATTCACACCAAGTGCCCAGGTTGTCCAGATCATCTTGCAGATTTTTAGTTGTGTTTACTAGGTCTTTTCCAAAAGTATAAATAATAGTGTCATCTGCAAACATTTGAGCTGAAGAATTTTTAATGATAAGCGGGAGATCATTAATATATAGGTTAAAGAGTACTGGTCCAAGTGTTGTTCCTTGTGGAACTCCACAGTTTACTATTTTGGGTGTGGATAATATGTCGTTGACATACACTCTTTGGTTTCGGTCGGTTAAATAGTTCTTAAACCATTGGAGTTCTGGACCTTGAATACCGTATCTTTTTAATTTAATAATTAGGCGAGTGTGGTTGACCGTATCAAAAGCCTTTCTCAGGTCAAGGTAGGCAGCCCTTACAGTATTACCCTCATTGAGGGCTGGATAGACTTTTGAGAGATAATTTAATAGTGCATCTTGCGTAGATCGTCCTGCCCTAAAGCCAAATTGATAATTGTAAAGTAAGTTATAGTCTTCTAAATGACTTGACAATAACCTTTTCCAGTACTTTCGCTGGCAGTTGTATCACCGAAATGGGACGGTAATTGCCTGGGTCGGTGACGACTCCGGCTTTGAATAGGGGGGTGACTCTCGATTGTTTCCAAGTCACCGGAATACTGGCTGTTGAGAAAGTTTGGTCGATAATCAGTTTGAATTGAGGGGCAAGGGCTTGAAGCGCTATTTTTAGCAGCCAAGCGGGCAAGTCTTCTATACCCGAAGATTTACTGGAAGGTATGCTTTTTATAATTTCTATGAGATTCTGGGAGGTAACAGGGTGGTAATTGAAATTAGGATAATTGTAATGGCGAGTTGAGAGGAGTTCTTGATCTTCTTCTATATCTGCATTTGTTGGTTTTGGAATATTGTCGTCTAATTTGCTGCCGATTGTGGCAAAATACTCGTTAAACAGATTCGCTGTTTCATTTGTATTTGTTGGGCGACCATTGTCTAGGAGTATAATTTCTTTTTTTATGTTAGTTTGTTTGTTATCAATTAGAGGAGATAGTTTTTTCCAGAATTTCCTGGGGTCATGGCGGTTGGTTTCAATCTGTTCTTTAATATAATTGTTTTTGAGATTTCGGGCCTGGTGGTTTATTTTGTGTCTTAAAGCTTTAGCTCTATCTAGAAGAATTGGGTTTTTTAATCGCTTGGCTGCCTTGAATAGGCTATCTCTAGTTCTCATATGGGCGAAAAGATCGCCTGTTATCCACTCTTTGCGGGCTTTCACATTAGTGAAAGTTTTTAGGGGACAGGTTTTATTGACAAGTTTGATTATATGTTGCAACATTTTGGTCCAATTTACTTCTGGGTCTGTTGAGATTAATATATTGTTCCAATCCAATCCCTTAAGTGATTCTTCAAATACTTCTTGGTTGAAGTGTGTGTACGATCTACATTTGAACGATATTCTGCGGAATTGTTCTTTTGCCTTTTTTATAATAACAAAGGTAGGTTTATGATCACTTATGTTAATATTGAATATGCCACAATGGCTTAGTATTTTGGAGTTAGTGAATATTAAGTCAAGTGTAGATTCCGTGGAAGTCATTAATCTTGTTGGTTGGTATATGAGTTGCTTCATAGAAGCATTGTGCTCAATTGATAATAACAGTGACTTGGAGGGAGAGGATTTTGAGTAATTGACATTAAAGTCACCCACCATTAGTCTATCTTGGGTACTGGGCGAGTGCTCGATAGCACATTGTATATGTGTAAGGGCAGTTGGTAAGTGACCCGATGGTGGGCAATAGGTATTGTGGATGGTAATTTCTTTGACTTGATTTAATTTTATCACAATGGTCTGAATCTCAACATCATTTGTACTAATCTGGGAGTCGTCACCGCCCAGGGACACATCAAACTTATTTAAAACATATATGGCTAGTCCTCCGCCAGTTTTTTTACCAGTACTTCTATCGAGTCTATATAAATTGTAATCAGGTATTTTAATAAGTTCATCGTAAATTTTGTCGTTAAGCCAAGTTTCATTTAAACATAGTACGTCTGGCTTTAATTTTGACAAGATGGCTTCTAATTCGCTAACTTTGTTTAGCAAGCTTCTTATGTTAAGTGAAAGGAGTTTAAATCCTCTTAGTGAATTAAAGTAATCAGAATCATCAAGTGTTAAAAGTTTATTTTTAATACTACCGGGACTAGTGTTTTCGCTTATGATGCAGCTAATGGAATAGCATTACTGCCAGGACGTTTAATAATACAGTACAAAGTTACATGTGCTACTAGCACAGATATTAACTAATAAACAATAAGTGATAAGTACTCATAAGTTCACATTTATAATGTAGGATGGTGATTATGGTTCACCAAAGTAGATGGATGGATATCCTCAACAAAATTTAATGTTATGAATATACAGACATGTTAATATGTTTTTCTTAAACAACAAGTGGGGGGGGGGGGTATAGTAAGATCAATAAGGGGAGCTAAACGTATTATTTTTAGCGCGTGGGGTAGTTTGGTTTTTTACCCAATAAGATATAACATATGTATGGTCACAAGTCTCCATGTAGGTGATAATCGATAATCAATGATCAATGCCAGCGGCAAAATCAATGAATGAATTGACTTATATCATGGAACATATAACAATAATAATAGGTTGCTTCATAGAAACATTACCCAACGAGATTGTTGATAATCATTAAATCATGGAACATATAACAATAATAAGGGGTTGCTTCGAAGAAACATTACCCAACGAAACTGCTGATAGTTGTAAGTAAATTGCACTTATCAGTTTATTGTAGGTGCAACCGCTGGATGACATGAATTTGAGACACAAATCCCGACATTTATGACAAAATACAGTGTACAAGGAAGTCAGCCTATCTTAGTGTAGACTGGCAAATTTACATTTACAATAACATTACCCCCTTTGAAAGTAGATGTGAAGAATGAGCAAGTTTGAGTCGAAGTGAGGGTTGAGAGAGGGATAAAAGTGTGTACGTGTTTGTGTGTGTATATCAGTTGATTGTTTTGTTTGTTTATGTGAGCGAGAAAGGGCACAGCAGGCGCATTTGTCTTGCACAAATGCTAACTAAATATTTTATTACATTCAAAGGGCAATATATTTAGGAGAGCTGATATAGGAGGGAATATACAGGTCTACGGTCCTTACATTAATTTTGATGATTTGACGGATGTAAATACTGTTCACAGTTTCATGTTAACAATATAACGCTTTCACACTATATAAAACAAGTCATATGTTATGAGTTATAATATAAGACTTGATAGTATCAATAGTATCAACTTTTGATAGTATCACCAAATTAGCTCTAATAATGACAAGGGAGGGAAGGCACATTTTGGCACGTCTCAGTTCGATTGAAAGCTGTTGAGTGCGGAGAATTGTTGTTTCAAATCCCAACTTAATAATACTTATATAGATATGTATGTGTAATAATTATACTTCCTCTCCTATTTTCAGGTGAGTATACATGTACCAGGCAGAAAGGTAGAGTATGGATTAACATAATATAGACACTGACACTTAGATAGTCCTCCCTCCTGCCTCAAAGCCTGGATGACCTAATTCATGAGCCACTCGGACTGGTGCAGTTTTCAGAAAATGCCCAATTCGCCATCACCAATCTCCTCAAATAATCGAAATTTAAAACAAAAACTATGCTCAAAATACAGTTTAAACATTTAAAATAGATTTTCTTAATCGACGCAACACAATGATATATACTTCATTTTCCGCCTAATTTAGCGGCCTTGACTATATGTGTAGAGCTGCCAATTGTACATAGTCTTGCCGACCTGGGCTGGCGTTCAAAAAAAAATGGTGTTAACTAACACTAACACTAGCACCAAACGGGTGACTAACACGGTGTTAGCGGTAGTGTCCATAAGCTAACACCGTGTTAGCGCTGGTGTTAGCCAGCACCAGCGCTATCCTCGTGTTAGCGCTAACCCCCACGCTATCCTCGTGTTAGCCGTGTTAGCCAGCTATCCTCGTGTTAGCTACTTATATATTTATAATTCGTCTTATAAGAAAATTTCGTTATAAGAACAATTTTTTTTTTTTTTTTTTTTTTTTTTTTTTTAATACATTTATACATTTATAATTCGTCTTATAAGACATTTTTTTAATTTTTTTTAAATATTTTCTGATTTGAAGGCTCTGTAGATATTGATATTGATCATGGCATTTTGTGCTCCCGCTGGCATGCTAATAACCCATCCAGAAACATTGCAAACATTTTTTTCAAACATAGAAATGTGTTTTAGGGCATATGTGCCAGTACCCTTCTCCAGTACCCTTCCCAATCCAGTCCAATCACCAATGTAAAAACTTGACTATGGAAATGTGGAATATTTCTGAAAATCTTAATTTGGCTACTCCAGTGCCAGGAAACACATTGGCGCAGTAGGCGTCCAATCACTAGCCATCTTCTCTTACATAGCCTGGAGGGGTGTTTAAGACCAAGCCCATAACTTAATTAGACATTGTAGGTCAACAACATTGAGGCTCGAAGGTATTGTATTGTATTGAATTGGAATCATCATGAATATTGGATGTATTTGTTATATGCATTATAGACACTTATTTTTCTTCCCTGTGGGAGAGAGAAAAAAAGAATGTGATGTAATGTAATGCAATTTAACTATACAAACAATTGAAATACAATTTAAATACCCCAACATAAATGTAAAGGAATTATAACGATAGCTAATCTACATCCTCTCCCTCGCCTCTTTTCCCCTCTTCTTGGACAGTCACCCTTTCTCCCAACACTTCCCCCTCTCCCTCTTTTCCCTCCCCCTCTTCCCTGTCTTTCATACCTGTTTTTCTCTCCCAACCCCATCTCTGATTCCCCCCATCCTCCCTAGGCAGGCCCTATACTGGCTATGAGTGTTGATGTCAGGCTTATTAGGTAATGATGGCAGGCTGTATCGGATGTTTTTAAATGAAAAAAAAAAAAAAAAAAAAAAAATAGCTAACACCCGGCTAACACGAGGATAGCGCTGGTGTTAGCCAGCACACAGGGTGTTAACTAACACCCGCGCTAACACATTGTGCTGGCTAACACCAGCGCTATCCTCGTGTTAGTGCTAACACAAGGCTAACACGAGGATAGCTAACACTCCACTAACCGGTGTGTTAGCTTTATGGACACAAATTAAACACGGGAGTTAACACTTTTTTTATGAACGCCAGCCCAGACCCTTTAAAAATACATCAAGAAACGCCGCTGTCCCTACGATATCCTATCATCTATTTTCATAATAAGCCCATCCCACATATCTGGGGAAAGCTCTCATGTGGATATTATAAATCTGTATTATTTCATGATATAGAGGCCTTAACGACCACGCTTTCTCCAAATAAACTATGCCATTCTTTTACAAATGGGGGAATAACCGAAAAGCAGTAATGAAGGGATTTTCTTATATAAGCAGAATATAATTGCTTTCAGAGAAGTCAAATGGTTCATAATTGGTTCCCTAAATCATTCTCATTGTATCAGATATTGACCAAACGCAGTCCCTTCCCTTGACAATTGTATAAAGCCATAAATAAACTTATGGAGAAATGGGGTTCTTTGAAGATATGGATCCCCTGTGTATAAATGTTACTATCTTTATCGCAGATGCCCCTGCAATAGTATCCGATCCCCCATGAGATGCGATCCTCCCACCTCATATGCTGGTGATCCGAGACCATCGCTTGATTATTTACTTCCGTCAAAGCTAATGAGCCTAACACGTTCCTAATAAGATGAAAATGTCTCTTTAAATATATATACATAGGCACATGCACTAAGATTATGTACCTTCTTGAAAAAGACTGAATAACTATAGATTATTGGAGATCTATTTGCTGGAAAGACTTTTGCTATTGACCAGAATATATCTTCTTTCATGGAAAGTGTTAGTCATAAAAGCCATTCTGTGTTTGTTTGAGAGAATGATTAGAGAATGTAAACGATCAGTGTACTCTATATTCTTTAAGTTGAAATAATTCTAGCTATGTTTTATCTTTATGCCATGTAATGTACATTATCGGGATTATAACACGAACATTAAGGAAGATGTGTGTATAGTCACAATTACTACCTACAACATACATTTAAACAAAGAAATGTCACTGCTAAATTCGTACACTGAAAAACCATGTTATAATTTGAAAATGAGAACACTTTACTGTTGTTCGTTTGGATATCTATATAAGTGACCATGCGTTTAATTAGTTAATGGGTGGAAACTAATATCTCTTCCCAGACAACAACACTGATTTGCTGGTTATGAAATGATAAAAGTATTTTCTCTAAAACGTACCGTTGAACTCCACAGATGATTAATAAAAAAATCTGTGCTCTCTTCGTTCTATCTTCAATTCTTTTGTGAAATGTCTTGTAATTCGATATATAGTAAATTGAAATATATCGGCATCTGTCTGTCGATCTGCATTGAACGGCTCAAAAGAGGACCAAACAAAGAGTAACATTATGAACCAGGACACAAAAAACTGATTTGAACCGTTTTATTTATTCTGTGGGGAATACACATGCCATATTCTTGATGTGACGAAATATTTGATCTATACAGGTTAACTCAGGAGTTGGATGAAGGAACGTGAATATTGCACAATATTCACGTTCCTAGTGTTCCTAAGCGACTGAAACCAACGAGTTAGTTAGCAGATTTATTATACATGCTTTCAATCATGAAAATAGAAAACAAATCGAGTCATACATTTGAATTTTACCGGTAATCTTAGTTTTGGTTGCCATGACAACCCCAGTAAATCACTAGCAAAATACGCACTATGCGTAAATCACTCTAGATACATTGTTTTCAGAGCAATGCGTGTACATAATAAATATATTGTCAGTTCTTGTTATCTTCAGTTTGAGTCAATGTTCAGGTATATGATCTCCAGAAGCACAGAGATGGTTCCCCTTATATCATTATAGAATAATAATTAAGATGTTATTAGAGAGGTGGGTGGGGAGAACAATTTGTCCGATTGTCTATGGACGTCGACAGAGCTGAGAGGACGAGTGGACCTCCATAGTGACGTCACATGACGTAGAGGCAAGACAGTCTTTGCTCCCGCTACAATGACCCAACATTAATCAGCTGATCAATGTCGAACAAATTGCAAAAGAATAGTTGAAATTGCAAAATCGTGTTACCCGATGATTTATTGGCTTTGTCCTTGAGGCATGTGCATACTTAAGTTGTTATGGATGGTCTGTGATATTTAATCACTTGGCAATGAATTCCCTACCCAAGATTGACCCGCCTATAAAGGATAAAAGTAAAGATTAAATCAAAATTAATATCCTAATGATGCTCCTCCTATAATGCGATCAGTGTACTTCGGGTATACCTTCTATCTAAAGCAAACCTTTTCTAGAACTGATCAAACATATTTTAGACGTTAGGAAATATTTGCACTGAATACCTACTGTTCAGCCAGCCATGTGCACATAACACTATTGTCCCCAAGGGTGAGTTATGTGTTTGTATATATGTTATTCGTCATAATATTACAATAAAGGTCTATCACCTCGCTATGGTTGTATTTGACGCGCACTTCCTGTTAATTCATTCTATTGAACCATCTTGGGAAGGAACATCATGACGATCAGGGGCATGAGTAATTCAGTGATTCAATGAATATGGATCTCAGAGCCCGAGGGGAGGTACTTCCCGAACACCTGCAAATGATGGAATCGTTCACGGTTCTATGCCGAAATTATGATTTAGTGGGTTGATCACCAACAGCCCCCATTGCCCTCCCTCTTATCCTTTGAACCCATCTCTGGTGTCAGCGCCTAAAGGTTATGGGCCTGTAAAGGGAAGACTATGGAAATTGGGATGCAATGAAAAACATGCTTGTGATCAACAATGCAGGTTCAGATCAGTTGATAAGATACTATTTTGGGGGAAATTATATATATGCGCTTTTAACGACTTGGGTCTTTGTCAATGTGGTCCTTCAGATAATATGAGAATTTATCATGCCTGTTAGTTTGAATAACTGAAGGGAGACCTTTTTCACAGACGGGGTAAGTTGTAAACAAATGTTATATCATCGACAGTACATTATAGTACTCACGTGACTGAACCATGAGAAATGAGCTCCTACTAACATTATAAGATATTTTGTTATTAGTATTTTTTAAAGATTTTATTCTAACTAGTTATACCAAGTCCCCTCTACGGTGTTTTTCACTTGCCCCAATATTGTCATACAAATTTACATAGATATGCACAATGAGAAATCTTTTAGAAATCTTTCAGTTTATTGCCATAATTATTGTTGAGTTTCAAGGTAACAAATGTCTATAGCAACACAATTCCATATAAATATATTAGATTTGAGATAGTTGACTGTACATGTATAAATTCAGTAAAGTATATAAAGTTAGTAGACAAAGACATTCATTCCCTTGTCAACATATGAGATAAAAGGAAGTAAAATAAGCAGCTAAATACGCCCCCCCCCCCCACTGTCTTTTCCTTGTCCAATTTGATGGTATAGGGAAATGGCAACAGATTAGTCAATATGTACAGAAGATTGAAAGAACATTATCAAAACCAAATTGCTCTTATCCAGGTCGAGGTATTCATTGAAGTTTACATTAAATTGAGCATTGATATTTCTGTGTTTATATACTTATTGTGCAGTTTGGTGAACAAAGGAGTTCAGAACTAGTTCAAGGATGTTTTTGTATAACTAAATGTCATCATACTATCAGAAGTGGCTCATCATCATTGGTATTGCCATTTATGGATGGATCATCATTATAACTGAGTATATTAGAGTTGTGACTATTCCCTGCACTTTCCATCACATCATCATTGATTTCTGTAGCATTATAAGGATACTCCTCTGGACCCATTTTATTCTGGGGTAGGCTGTACTGCAAATTAATCCAGAAGTGCCCAGAACCCTTCTCAAGATAGGTGTACTTCTTGAAGAATGATCTTGTGGTCAGGTCTAATTCACCAACATTGACATTGTCATACAATACTGCCATAATGCGATGAGTATTGGCATTATGATTCATTTCTAGAGCCACTGACAGCTCCCACATACACCATTGGCTTATTTTGAAGTTATTTGAGAACACTATAAGAGTCCTCTTACTTTTGTTTATGCATCTTTCTATACTACTTGTAATAGGTTGACCTAATAGAAAATGAATTCTGTGATAGCAGATCCGATAGCCCCTTTCTTGGAGACCAGGAAGCAGGTAGGTTTCTACATAATCTTCATCTTCATTTGCATAACTAACAAATACATCATAATCCATGTCCTCTCCTTCACACTCATCTAGATCAAATGGGTGCCACTTAAGAGTATGATATATCCATATTCTTGACTTAAAGATAATAAAAGCGGGGAGGACAAACACAAGGATAGATCCAAGTAATGTACCTCCAGCAATTCCTAAGTTTGTGTACAGTGCAATATCTGGGGGGTCTCCACATATCATGTCCTTCTCAGATACTTTCAAAATGTTTACATGATTGAAACGCTTTGGCAATGAACACATCAATGCATTTGTATCTACTATGTGATGAAGTTCCTTAGAAATCCACTTCCTAGTTGGATGAAAATGGCAATCACAATTCCAGGGATTACCCTCTAGGTATATTTTTATATCTGGATTTATGGTGATGTTTAAGATATTGTCTGGTAATTTACTCAGTTGGTTATATTTCAAACTGAGTACATTCATACCCAGCAATGATTCTAGCACAGAATCAGAAATATTCGTTATCATATTTCTATCAAATATTGCCTCATTTGTGTGATTCAGGAAGCTGTTATTAGGGAGGTATTGGAGTGAGTTGTTGGTGATGTATAAATTGTAGTGGTAATTCCTTTGTGGCAAAGAAGGCACTTCTGAAGGCATTTGTCTCATCTCTAGATTTTGACAGTCAATTGACATGTTTTGTTTATCAGGTGTGTTCAGGCATTGACATCCATTGGGGCACTTCTTCTTTACACCACAAATAAATTGATCAAGGTCTATGTTGGATATTTTGTCCCCATATAAATTTACTGGCTTGGCACAAAACAATTCAGTCCATTTTGCTGACTTTTTTACTAATTTAAGCATTACATAAAATCGGTAATCCACACAATCACAGTTGTATTGATCCCCCCTCATGTCTAGCGAAAATGTGTCGGAATTCCCAAATAACTTTAGTATGGCATATTCACTTGTGAAATTGAATAGTTTTATGAAGTCAGTGAAGTGTTCATAATTGTTGTGGGATATGTCAAGACTACCTTGCCAGTGTATAGTTCTATTAAACTTGTATGAGAAACCACATTTATTTGTGAACGTCCTTATTTGGTTGTCGTTAAGACGTATATCCCACACATGACCCGTAGAGAATAGTTTTAGCGGCCATGTATCTAAGGACACTAAATGATTGTCCTGTAAATCCAAAATGCCTAACATCTGGGGAAGACGATCAGTGTCATTGAAAACATCTAACTCAATTTCCTGTATTATATTTGATCTAAGTTCAAGACTTTGCAGGGCAGGAAACCCATACAAAGACCCATTTCTCAGAACAGTTAAGTTATTATTGGTTGTTGTTATGCTGTTGAGATGGGGTAGATTTTTCAGACAATCCCATGGTAAGTCTTGTAGTGCAGGGTTTGAATTAACAACTAACTTTGTTAGTTTACTTAGATTGCAAATACTTTGTGGTACGTTTTGGAGGTTGGCAAAGGTGATGGTAATTGCAGTAATATTTCGATGTTCTTGGATATAGTTATCAAGGGAAATCCCAGGATCTTTAGTGCATGAAGTTATAGTCAATGAATTACCTTGGGAGTCACAGTGGCACGTCGGAGGACAAACATTTTGGGAATCAACAAGTAGCATATCCCTACCAGCTGCAATGATTCCATTCCCATGTTTATGGTGGGAACCATCACCAATGGCACTTATGTCCTTCCTTAGCTTCCTCTTCATATAAATCATACCTTCATCATTGAGGTGTTTGATAGCATTTAAATCTGTGTTTCCTTTCCTACTTCTCTCCTGACTGGGAATCGTTTGGTCTGGAATTCCATGGGTATATGGAGGGCTATGCCCAAGTGTTACCCCGAATTTTATCCCTGCTATTAGCAAACATGTGTACACCAGCAAAACAACAATAGAAGACATGTCTGGAACTTCTGAATGTGTCAGACTTGTACGTTTCCCTATATATAGAGTGTCGCTCCAGACTTCATATAATCACTCACCCGAAATTTGGATCATGGTTGGCGTTCACAAACAATGAGCTTAATGGTATCAGATATCAACTCACACAGAGTAGTTTCCGCCGAATAATGTCTCAGTATCGTTGGTCACAAGAAGTAGATCCTGCATGAGAGTATGTCGAAGTGGTGCAAGAATTAAAGCTGAAATGTTACATACCAAGATCTCTGAAATGTATGGGGTTAGTTACATTTTCCCTGGGATTTGTCTATATATAGAATGGTAATTATGCTATGCATTGTATTTAATCTGTTCCCTCTATAACAAGTTAAGTAGTTTTCCTGTCCGCAATTGTATGCGTTTATATAGAGTTCCAGCAACCAAGCTAGTAATTCTGCCTTAGGAGAATGGTTTCTCGGCTATGCGTATACAGTCGTCGACCTAGTTTTAAAGGGTAATTCCCAGGCGCTATATTTGGTCGGCTTAGTTGTGCGACCTATATAATATGTAGATGTTGAATTGCTGTTGAATGCAGGTTGAGTTGTGTGTATGTGGGTGTGCGTGTCGGGGAGGGGGGGGGGCGGGGTTAATGCAGCTTGTGTCAGACAAATAATTTGCTAGGGCGTATATTTTTATCTCCATTGGTGGAATTTCAGGAGCTGGTTTTATTTAGTGGAGTGGAGGATATATGTATCAGGAGTCAGGAGTATATAGTATTCAATACTCACATTATGAACCTGAAAATACTTAGTTCTTCCCTCCCTCCCTACCTTCATCCCCCACCCCCCACCCGCCCCACCCGCCCCACTCCCAATCAGGACATAATTCTTAAAAGGAACATCGTGACGATTTGTGATATGAGTATAATTTAATAGATGTCACAGCTAGGGGATCGAGGTACTTGCCGAACACCTTCTAATGATGGAATCTTTAGAATCTCATGATTCTGTATGCTGAAACAAGGATTTAGTAAGTTGATCTCGCGCTTTCCCTGTATAGCCTTTGAACGCATGCTAGATCTCCAAAACCGGGGTATTAATTGTGTTTTGAAAGAGGACGGAAATAAAGCTGGGTCAGAGTATCTCGATCAATACGTACAGTACAGATTGCAGAGTGTTTTCAGAAGTCATTTTTTCAACCATCACAAAATTCAGGGAACTGTTGTACATTGATAAATAGGTTTATATACTTGGAGAAACTTACCCGAAAATTGCTACTCGATTTGATGGATATTTCTCTGCATCAATTTGAATTCTAACTTTATTTTTCCTGGGTGCCTACGTCGGGATAAGCCTTGTTGATTTATAAGACTAATACTGTGAGAATGTATAATGCCCAATAAGAATTTGTTTTTACCATTATACCCTTCCCAACATATTGGATGACATATAAATGAATTTTGAGAGGGTCTGTAATGTATAGAGGTTCGAAAAACTTAAGGGTAAAATGCCCCGATGCAGGCACCCCTCTCCTGAAGTAGGCCCCTCACCCAAGGATAAAGAAATAATTAAATAAATTGTATTATTATTTCTCATACATTTTTAGAGATTTTACTATACCGACGTAAGCACCTGCAGATTTTAGCCAAATTTATTTCACAGATTTTACTACCCCGATGTAGGCACCCTGCGATTTTAGCCATTTCTTTAGGCAAGAAATTACAATAAAAAATATCTCCCATATTTTCCCTAGAATCTAACCAAAAACATTAAGTAAATGGTCGGACTACTTTTATAAAGTAAAAGAATTCGAAATAAATCCATTGGTTTGAGTGCTTACGTTCCCGTTTTATTTATTTCCGGTTTTAAAATCTCCAGTTGTCTCTTTCAGATCGATAAAATATACATGTGTAAGTGCTGTGTTAAATTATATAATATGAATTAATTAATAATATGAATCGGATCTTAAGCTTTCTCTGACTGGCTTTTATTAAGGGAATTTAACAATGTCCGTCGTGCACAGGGGAGGTATAAAGGTATATGGAAGGATAAAGAACAATGACAATATATATAAGACAATGTGAGTGAGGTGAGAAATGATAATATCTAACTTATTAACCTGTAATCATACACATTAATATGGAGAGATATGCAAATAGGATATGATATGATGACGTAATAATAACTAAGGGTAATAGAGACTAATACCAATAGATATCTAAATATGATATTCTAGGATGATAACAATGATAGTGATAGATATTCTAAATAAACAATAATACGAAATAATATAGCCTAATAGTCTCAGTTGCTGTTAGGTAATATTACATAATATAAAGATAAGATCTAAAGATATACTATAGGGGTAGCTTAGCTCTCTAGGTAGTAAAGATATTTCAATATAGGCTATGTTAATGAACTCAACTCTCACTCATTACATAATAATGCAATATAAATCAATATGTCACCAATGAATATTCAATACCTGATTATATAAGCAGAAAGGTAGACCTGTGTCATATCTAGCTGAATATACTGGATATATTAAAGTAACCCAAAATACCTGACTCAATGTGTAAGGAAACCAAACTATCATCTACTGAAAACTCACATAACTTTACAAAAAAAAACATATCTTGGCAAATTCTGGGAATTTTCAACTATTTCTTTCGGTTATTGACTCAGGAGGACATGCAGATTCAGAATCTATAATAAACCCAATTCGAAAATTTGACCCCGGAGCCCCCTTTTCCCTTGGCTGGTCACACATCTCCCTCTCATGGGGGAGGAACTTTCTTCTCCCACTCTACTGGGGGAGGCAAATATTCAGCACTAGAGCGCCTGGTCTAGGCTATACACAATATACACACATAAATCACATCAAATCACAATAATCTCTAAAATAAAGTACAAATAATGCAATACAATTGGTAAAATAAATGTAACTCACAGTACCCAAGGCTGTAGAGAAGGACAGGCAGAATACAGCAGAAAATAAAGAATCAGACTAATTGCTCTATTGGACTTGCTCAGGGACTAACTCATCCACATAGCAACAATTTCTGTCTGGCTCTTCACTCTCCACTGGAATCTCAAAGTCTGATTTCCTTACCATCCTTCCCTGCCTTTTATACCCACCCACTCATGATAATAAAAGAAATAAAGTTATGTGATTGGTTGAGATGACAGCATTTGTCATGTTTTAGATGCTCAGCATTCACAGTTAAAGGTGTGAGCGAAATCTGGCATCTGGCATCTGACATATGGCATCTAAGGCATTTTAGCAACTCTTAGCATTGACATTAAAGAAAACAGTCACATAATGCTATTAAAATGCTGCAATCAAACTGACCCATATGCTGACAGAAGCTCACAAGGTCGGGAGGATTACCATTAATTATTTCCCTGGAATATTGGGAAAATAGGGGAAAATGATATGAATATAAGTTATATTTGAAATAAAGATGTTAGGATAATAACACATGTATGGCTCGACAGCCTATACTGAGATCTAGATGATGGACATGAGAAATAAACTAATTGAATAAAATTGTATGTACAATGAACGTTAGAATCGAAAAACACTGACCGCCCGTAGAATTGACAATATCAAACTACATCAAATGACTTCAAATCAAGTTTGGTGAATGTCCTATAAATATTGATACCGTGGTTTCACACCATGTGGATGCATTCTACAGCAGTGTTTTAGTTAATGTAGTATTATCTTATGAGTTTCCATCCTGTTTCGGATAGATATATCATTCAAAAACCAACAAGGCTATTTATTTTCAGAATAAATCAACATAGAGTAGAAAATCGACAAAAGGACAATTTTCTCCTGATAGTTCTATAATTTCTTTAATGTTGGTTGAGGAATAACAAAGATATAGGAAATAAGGGAGATAAGGGAGAGCTATATGAGTTATAGTATAGCTTATGAGTTCACTTGTTTTGTTAATAATTCTATATCAAAATGTTCCATGACCAATAGCTATACAGTTGTATAACCAATCTAGATCCAAGCGATAATTGAGTACTACTATTATATGTTTATGATGCTAATTGACTAAGAGATTATTTCAATCCTAGTTTTAGGACATACCCAAATCAATGACTCATTTATCAGCTCATGATTGTAATGAAAACATATCTAAAAACTAAAATATCATCATGCTCTCAGCAGTTCCTCATCATCATTGGTGTTGCCATTTTCATGTGAGTCATCACTGTAATCTTCATTTTCCCTCACATTATCGTTTCCTTCAGTAACATCATAAGGATATTCCTCTGGACCCATTTTATTCTGGGGTAAGCTGTACTGTAAATTAATCCAGAAGTGCCCAGAACCCTTCTCAAGATAGGTGTACTTCTTGAAGAATGATCTTGTGGTCAGGTCTAATTCACCAACATTGACATTGTCATACAATACTGCCATAATGCGATGAGTATTGTTGTTGTGGTTCATTTCTAGAGCCACTGACAGCTCCCACATACACCAATGGCTTATTTTGAAGTTATTTGAGAACACTATAAGAGTCCTCTTACTTTTGTTTATGCATCTTTCTATACTACTTGTAATAGGTTGACCTAATAGAAAATGAATTCTGTGATAGCAGATCCGATAGCCCCTTTCTTGGAGACCAGGAAGCAGGTCGGTTTCTACATAATCTTCATCTTCATTTGCATAACTAACAAATACATCATAATCCATTTCCTCTCCTTCACACTCATCTAGATCAAATGGGTGCCACTTAAGAGTATGATATATCCATATTCTTGACTTAAAGATGATAAAAGCAGGGAGGATAAACACAAGGATTGATCCAAGTAATGTACCTCCAGCAATTCCTAAGTTCATGTACAGTGCAACATCTGGGGGGTCTCCACATATCATGTCCTTCTCAGATACTTTCAAAATGTTTACACGATTGAAACGCTTTGGCAATGAACACATCAATGCATTTTTATCTACTATGTGATGAAGTTCCTTAGAAATCCACTTCCTTGTTGGATGAAAATGGCAATCACAATTCCAGGGATTACCCTCTAGGTATATTTTTATATCTGAATTCATGGTGATGTTTAAGATATTGTCTGGTAATTTTCTCAGTTGGTTATATTTCAAACTGAGTACATTAACACTCAGCAATAATTCTAATGTGGAATCAGAGATATTCGTTATCATATTTCTATCAAATATTGCCTCATTTGTGTGATTAAGGAAGCTGTTATTTGGGAGGTATTGGAGTGAGTTGTTGGTGAGGTATAAATTGTAGTGGTAATTCCTTTGTGGCAAAGAAGGCACTTCTGAAGGCATTTGTCTCATCTCTAGATTTTGACAGTCAATTGACATGTTTTGTTTATCAGGTGTGTTCAGGCATTGACATCCAAGGGGGCAGTTCTCTGTTACATTACAAATAAATTGATCAAGGTCTATGTTGGGAATTTTTTCCCCATATAAATTTTCTGGCTTGAGGCAATACAATTCAGACCATATGTGTGTCTTTGTTATTAACTTAATCAATGTATAAACTCTGTAGTCTACACAATCACAATTATATTAGTTCCCTTGCATGTCTAGTGTAAATGCTTCTGAATTTCCAAATAACTTCAGTGCTTCATATTCACTTTTGAAATTGAATAGTTTTATGAAGTCAGTGATATGTTCATACATATTGTTGGATATGTCAAGAGTCCCTTTCCAGCGTTGAGTTCTATTATACTTGTATGAGAAACCGCATTTGTTTGTGAATGTCCTTATTAGGTTGTCACTAAGATATATATCACGCATATGACCCATTTTAGAAAAAAGTTTTAGTGGCCATATATCTAAGGACACTAATTGATTTTCATGTAAGTCCAAAAGGCCTAACATCTGTGGAAGTTGATCTGTGTCATTGAAAACATCTAACTCAATTTCCCGTATTTTATTTGATCTAAGTCCAAGACTTTGCAGGGCTGGAAACCCATACAAAGATCCATTTCTCAGAACGGTTATGTTATTATTGATTGCTGTTATGCTGTTGAGATGGGGTAGATTTTTCAGACAATCCCATGGTAAGTCTTGTAGTGCAGGGTTTGAATTAACAACTAACTTTGTTAGTTTACTTAAACTGCAAACACTTTGTGGTAAGTTTATGAGGTTGGCAAGGGTAATGTTAATTGCAGTAATATTTTGATGTTCCCAGATGTAGTTATCAAGGGAAATCCCAGGATATTTAGTGCAGTTAGTTATAGTCAATGAATTACCTTGGGAGTCGCAATGGCACATCTGAGGACAATCTTTTGGGAGATCAACTAGTGTTATATTCCTGCCTGCTTCAATGTTTACAGTCCCATGCTTAGCTTGGTAACCAGTGCCAGTAGCATTTACATCCTTATTTAGATTTATTGTCATATGACTGATACCTTTGTCACGGAGGTGTACAAGAGCATTTAAACCTGGGCTTCCTTTTCTCTCCTGAATTGGAACCAGTTGGCGTGGCATTCCGTGGGTATGTGCAGTGCTATGGGCAAAGGTTAGCCCAAATTCTATCCCTGGAATAAGTAAACATCTGTACACAAGCAGAATAAGAATAGTGGCCATGTTCTTTGGAGATTTTGAATGTGACTGTCAAAAGTGAAATTTCCACACATGTACATCCAAGTCGATAAGGTTTCGGAACTGGTTGTAACAGCAGAGATGCTCTAGGAAGTATGGATTAGCTGTCCTACATTCAGTGGTGGAACACAAATTAAAGCTGAAATTTCTACTTTCAACTATAGACCAGTGTACAGCACAGATATGTTGTTGTGAATTATTTAATTGTATTCCTTTAATCATTCTTTTTAAAATGACATGGATTGAGCTATTGCAATTAAATCGTATCAATATAAGTATTGTTCTCAGCTCAGCTGATGCTGGTAACAAAACAATTCTATTCGGCTTTAGGAATATGGTATAGAATTAGATCATAGTGGTCGACCTAGTTTCAATGGGGAATACCCATGCTTTTATAGGCAATATTTGTGGTAACTCTTGTACTCCCCCAAGAGTTGCTCCTGTTACTAGACATACATGTGTTCTGTTTGTCACAAGTTTCCAGTAATGGTGTCTTGTAAACCCAGGTAGCGAGCAGGAAAACTGTAGTTACCTGATGAGAACAGACGTTAGCAATGCATATCGCTATGGGAGCACACGCCCAATGTAGCAATATACTCTATGCGAATGTGGTCAACCCTGATGTCATAGTCACACATTAAAATAAAAAACATTTATCAGTACAATTTCGAAATTCTCTCTAGCCTTGTTGGACTTGTCCTTGTTGGACTTATTTTCCATTACCTTTAATCTTTATTTAATTCATCTACATAGGACAGATGGGCGCCGACCTGTCTCGTCTCTCTCTGTATAGCTTTATATACAATAATACCATTTGATTGTCTAAATGAAATTGTTTTTTGTTAACCCTCACGTGAGGGATATCTTTCTAAGTAAACACATAATATGGTAGCAGGTGGGATATAAGCAGTGTTGTTTATGTAATCATTTGTATCTCACAGGTTGTAGACCAGACGACAGTTGTATTTTATCACCAAACATTCCAAAATTCAGTGTTATAAGATGCTAGTTATTATGGATTGTGAAATAAGTATAACATGGATAATTGTATTTGCGATGAAAATAAGGTAAAACATTGATTTGGGAAGCAATGTGGCAGGTCCAACAATGGTAGACATATTATCACGATTTAGGGATATTATCACGATATAGGGAGAGAAAAATGGGATTTAAAGTCATTAAGTCATTTTAGTGGGATGGAAAGGTATGTAACATATTTTTTAATATATCATATTGTATGAGGGGAATTAACTTAAGTTCATATTCAAAGGCTTTTTATTGGTGTCTGATTATTAACCTTTTGCTCGGAAAATCCATCGCTGCCACTGGCTGGCAGCCCCATAACTCAATGTTGTCTGGTGCCGCAACAATCCCAAGTTTATTTGTATTAAGTTGGGTTGACTAAGTTCCTATGGCAATGGTTTAATTTGACAAAATGGACAAAACAACATATGTAGAAATAACAAATAATGAAAAACTATTCATTATATTTAGATCAAATGCATTTTAACAAGAAATTTTGGCTGTGACCAAGGAGAAAACGGTTTCCCCCAACCAATTCTGCAGCCGTCTAGCGCGGGAAAATGCGTCGTCAAGTAGGTCTACAGTGCGCGTTACTAACAACGTAACATTGTGTAAATTAGAACACGTCACGATGACCTGTACAATATTGCGTCCTGTACGGCATATCGGTATATTTACAAAAAGATATCCGCATCTAGCAGTGCACTTTCCCTCATATCTTCCTTATTTAAATACAAATGTTGATAAAATTAGATATTTAGGGGTAGAAAAGCATGCTCTTTCCGAATTTAAACATGTTGGCAATGTATTTCAAATAGAAACAACGTTTATTTGTACTTCGTGGGAGCGTAATTTCCCCGCGATGTGTAATTTCCCCGCGATGTGCCTGCCACAACCCAATTGGGTCAGGTCGTCAGAAAATGAACAATTGTCGACTCTACACATTTAGTAAATCTTGCTAATTTACTCTGAAAAATGACAAATACTAGCTATATCTGAGTATATTTGGTGTAACATTGACTGAACGAATCTGCTTGGTTATGTTAAACTGTATTTTGAACCTGATTTCTTTCTCAACTCTGAGAGGAATGGTGCAGGCGAATTGTACAATTCTTGCAACCTGACTCATGTAGGCCTAGACTTTGGCTATCTTTTTGTTTACTTAGGCCTACTGAAAGGTTTCGTTCATATATGCTTTATTTTAAAAACTGACCTTGATATAAACACATATATAGGGGTAGAAAAGCATGTCCTTTCTGAATTTCATGTTTTTGGCAATTTATTTCGAGTAGAAACAACGATTTTTATCAATTTGCGGGAGCGTAAATTCATCGCGATGTTTACACAAGTGCGTCAGAAATTCAGGTGAGAACAGGCGGAGTCGGGTTTCCCTTATAAGGGGGCAACGCAGACGCCCAAAGAACAGGCGGCAAGAACTGGAACCTATATAAGGTTTCCCAGTACAAGCGCCTTTGGCGCTCGTACCGCCTTCGGCGGGGGAAACCTTAAAAAAAACATAATAATTTATTTATAATGCAAAATTGCAAGCCAAGCCCTATGCACGGCAAAGCATGCAATAATGCAAGCCATGTCTATATCATGGGAATGCATAAATGCATACCACGCCGTCCTTTATAGGAATGCATTTATGCATTCCACACCATGAATGGGTTAAATCCCAACATTAGCGGGGTTCCACTTTATAGGAATTCCCACAATTTTCTTTTTCTTAGCCTATACAAGAGGCTCCTGAGGCTTGATTTGTAATTATTTCTAGAACTAGCATGACAATAACAGCAACGTTCGTGTTTCATATTACTTTATTATGAATAAATAGTTACATGTTACTTGAAATAAATATGACCCCAACATTACAAAAAACGTTAGTGATCTCATGAGTAGAGTGGCCATAGTAGACACACTCACCACACTCACCTCCTTGTATCCAAGAACAAAGACCACCATAATAATACTGTGGAATGGATCTAAGGTGTGTTTTCTTGTTTTTTAAAACATATTTTATTGACACAATTTCACAAGTTGTGATACGTTTCATGTGTCATATGTTTCATATGTTATGTGTTATATGTTATATATATGTTCATAATATGTTATCTGTTGAATCGTAGGGTACAAAAACTAAGGAATATAGATCTAAGAGAAATTAGCACAAGAAATTTTACAGAAGGAAGAAAAATCCATAAACATAATATACCAAAAACTGAACAAATACGTAGATCCATCTTTAGTCAAATACCCTATTCCTGGAATAAACTCCCAAAGGTGGCCCATAACATAATTGATAAGGTATTCGCAATAAATGCCAAAACCACGTGTATTTGGAACGATGACTATTTTCTTTTATAATCAAGTCATCTAAAAAAACTGTTAAAATGATTATTTATTAACGATGATGCCATATTGTTAAAAGTGATATCAATTTTTGGAAATACTGAAAAATGCCTAGGAGGAAAATGGTCTTTATTTGGGGGAGTATTTGGCTGTTATAGGGACTGGGAAATGGTGGGGACAACGTGAGGTGGTCGCTATACAAATTTATGGTCGCTATTGTTGGCGTTTTACAAACATCTAATAGAGAGGGGAAAATCTGTCGAAATTTCATTCCACTGTTTTCATTAGAAGAGTGTTATAGCATTACTTAAATGTTTTCTATCCAGAGCTTTGCAGGCCTCGGGGAGCAATACAGAAGTTAATGCATACTTTAGGTCATGTAATAAGGCTAAAAGACTGTCCTCCCGGGTGTTTACAGAATGTAGCCCTTGTAAGCTTTCATCCCTGGGGAAATAGAGCAACTCACTGAGGAATGTAAGTAGAAAGCTGGACAGATATTATGAGAATGTATTTTTTCCTGCAAGGATTGAGATAGGTTGCTTATTATAACAAAGAAACCTTTATGCAGACATTAACTGTATTGATTTGCTGTCTCACTTCATGTATTTTTGTATAATAACTCTGAGAAAACAACACATTTAATGTAATGCTGATCTGAAGAGTTTTTCTTGATTAAAACCTACATGCGCTAATGACCTTCCTGGACCTTGATAGGTGTCCTAATTGGATTATAATTATTATGACATTTTGCGGTTTGGAACGAGAGGCTTTTCCACAGTTTAGAGGGACTCTCTCAACTCTTCAGTGTCAGGAAAGTCATTAATGCAGTAGGCGTCCATCACTGACATACCATTCTTATCTGGTCTAAGAGGCTGTGAGGCTATACTGATAACCTGATATTGTGAATGCCATACTGGTCAATGGTATATTGAAACAATGTTATTGATACAATAGCGAATTCTATAATGATATGTGAACACATCTTTTGAATTTTCATTTCGGAACAACCAGAGATCCCAATACTTTGCCAAAAGGTGTACACAAGGTCACACGCATCTAAAAGCTATTATAAGAATTACTTCCTCCAGGCAAAGGCGCTACAGATGAATGGAAGATGGAAGGAATAAATGGAGTAATTGGTTGATGATTGCAGCGCCTTTTCTAACACTGTCAGTCATGAGATGGCTTGTCATGTTGCAATTAGTGGATATACCCAGACTCCTTATTTAATTATTGGAACACCACCCATCCCCAAGCTTTGTTTATGGCAGGCAGATGTGCCATTCATTCTTTACTTCATCGCTTCTTACATTCAAAAAGTTGCGAACAGCAATATACATGTACATATATAATATTAAATATATATTATATAATATAATATAACTTGGTTGAGGTGGAATATGCGCGCAATACTAGCATGCTGCATCCTGTTTAATGCCGAACTCAGTTCGGACTCTTAGCTAAATAAATACGGAACAAGATATTTAATCTGCTGCAACGTAGTTTATTACTGACAAAGCTCTTTGGCTTCCAACCAACCCTTAGTGGACCAGCTACTATCAGATAAGATCAATAGGGTTAAAGGGTAAAACAGGTGTGAAGAACAAGAAGTAGCACCAAATTACATAGATATTTGGCATAAGCACATGTTGCTTATGAAAGCCAGAAGATACAATAAAAGCACAGTTTTGACATAAAGTATAAGACGGATCGAAGACATAGAAAGGATAACATAGCATGGACATGATAAAATACAATATAATACAGGAAAGGTACAACATGGTTGAATGTTCGGGTTCAACCCGAGCCCTCACTGCCCACTGGCGCAGTCCGAAGGAACTACACTAGTGGACAGCGGTATCAACTAAAAACTAGCTGTCAGGATGCTAGTGGGGTATAACTACTGCCTATACTGACCTAGGACCACACATTTAAGGTTAGGTTTAGGGTTATAGGTAGCATCAGTATCCATCCATGTACTCTATTCCACTTCACAGAACACATGAAAATACAATGCATAATGGTAACAATGCTCTATTAACATCCTGGCAGCTAGTATAATAGACGCTTCCGCGGACAGCTCGGACTCCGACATAGTTGTAATAGACAGTAAAGACATAAATATATAGAACCACTACATCTAACTTGTTTACTATTATCAAACGACAGAGGATCCGATCGATCCGATCCGGGTACTGACACAGGGGATGGGGATCCCCCGGGGTTGGGGATGGGGATGGGAATATATCCTACTCACTTAACAAAGCTTGAAAGCTTGAGCCATGAACAAACAAACATAATCGGAATCTAAGGTACCATCAGACCAATGTTAAAAAGTCAATGTTTCATCCCAAGATCCTTTTCAATAATTCTACCGCATCCTGAATATGACGCCATTATTAGTCAAGCCGGTATGAAGGAGAATATTCAATTAGAATCAATTCTAACAATTTAAACTTAAACTTCAATCCAAATATCGGAAATTTAAATTGACCTGAAGAAACAAAGGTATTTCTTAAACCTAATGACTGGACGACTGGACTGAAAATATATTTGCACTGTTTCTAGTCTTTGTCAGGGGATCTTTGTAACCCTCTTCTAATAATATAGATTGATGGTATCTGATCGGGTGGGGGGTTGCGGATAAAATACTTTGCTGAATGAAATGTATGGTACTTTAGCCCGAAAAGTTTGTATACGCATGGTAGTTATGTAATATTCCATTTATAAAGTATTTATGAATAATATAATTCATATTTTGTGTAAAATAAAGAATAGTACTGTCATGGACTTGATTCTATCATCTTCTAGAACACGTACGTTTTAATAACTTAGATAATTCCTAAAATGATATGACAATTTTATGAAGCAAAATTTGTCTAATAAATATTATTGTGAAGAACATCATGTTTCTAACACCGTCAATTTAGAAAAGTTCCATTCCACTTTAAATAATCCTTCACTACCTCCCGCCCCCAAATAGACACACTAACCCTAGAGACCGCCAATGCAACCATATGCCTTTTTAATTGGAAGATCTGCAGGTTGCAGATATTGTACTCCGATTTCGATGTACATGTACTTTGAAATAAAAAAAAAACCGCCAATGCAACCATCGATCCGCTAAGCGACCAAAATTCGTTCAGTCCCAAGGGTGGTCGCATTAGCGGGGTTCCACTGTATAGAAATTCCCGCAATTTTCCTTTCCTTAGCTTATACAACGGGGTGAAGCTTGATGTGTAATTATTTCTCGAACTAGCATGACAATAACAGCAACGTTCGTGTTTCATATTGCTTTATTATGATAAAATAGTAACGTCAATCAAGTCTCAGGGTAAAGGGAAGCATTCCACTCAGAGCCCAACGAGAAATATCGAGTTGGTGATATTTCCATCCCGTTGTTCCAATCCCAAGGATAACTTACAGAAAGTACAGTAAAAAGTCAAGAAAATGACAAAATCAAAATCAGCAATGTAAGGTTTGAACTGTGCTTCTGTATTTCTCCCAGAAGCTTTCACAGACCGATGGATCCCATTCGGCATGAAAGTGTTATTATCCCTGCGTATGTAGTTGGAGCTGAGTGCAAGTTTAACCCAATACACTGAACCCGACTTTAGCCAGCTAACCCCTGCCTCACCTCCTCACCCCATGCAGACCTGTGGGTCGTCCCTACCTCGGGGAAAGGACGAGGAGCATTTGTCATCTATCTCTGATTCCATTAGCGCCCCAAACCAAATGTTCCCAAAAGAATCGCTGCCCAGAAAATACACCTCATGCACAGAAATTGATTCGTTTTGAGTACCATAGATCTATAGGTATGTGGGTGAGTAACATATAGGGCGTATGATTACCCTCATATTTTGTGACAAATTTGTCAACAGTGCAATTCTAGAGGCATCAAGATGTGGTTTGGGGTTAAACACACAACACAGAGACACAGCACTGAACTACATCTAAAATGTGTATTGATATAATGGTTAAGTCAGCATTCATGAATTCAGAAAGGGAAAAGACATTCCAGAGTTATGGTTCCAGGATCTTTTTTTTTAAAAAAAAACCCTGATTGATCTTTGTTCGTATAGGAATGTCATACTAAACAATATTCCATATGAGCGGTCCAAATAAGTAGCTGCATTTTTGTCAACGATATAAAAGTCAGAGGTTATTCGATTGAACAATCTTGAAGAAGAAATCAAATAGCCAGGGCAGAATTTGGTATGCAGTAGGGGGAGAACTGATTTGATTAATCCATTCACCATTCTAGGTAGGGCGAGATCCCAATCCCCACAGATGATACCACAATTCTTCCTTAATATGAATTGAGAAAGCATGGGTCGAATGGTCTCTACGGTGCCTTTTTCGGTCTATGATGTGGAATTTAAATGGCCAGCATGATTTGGATATTACGGCGCCTAAATGACCCATAAATTGACGCATATTATTAAATGCTATTATCACTGAATAATATTATACGGAAACCTGTTAACCTAAGTACACGTTAGGGAAATGAAAATGGACATGCTGCTTAGATTTTTTCAATTTTAATGTTGACTTTAAATTGTTATTCGGAGGAGGGAACACGAGCGAATACTGTTAAATCATTAATAAATACTGTTATGATCTCAGCAAGCGGAAATTACCTGTCATTGCACCAAATGATATTACATTTCCACAACTTGTTTAAGTTCGAAGGCAGCTGTAACTAGACGAGAGGGATATTACAAGGCCTATCCGACACACTTTTCCATCAGAGATAAGACATATAGGACTAACTGCTATATTATGGATTGAAAGGCAGAGAATGATCATTGGGAGAAAAGGGGACCGATATAACCCACAAAGCCGAGTAGCCATGATGCCTTTTTGCCACTGTGATGACGTTCTTGTATCCGATATATCTTATATCCAAGAATATTTTCTCTTCGGTGTTGTTTTAATAACTCAAATAATTAACTTCATTTCATAAACTCAAAAGATGTTCTGTCATACGCAAATGGCAAGGACACTACCAACCATGATCTTGTCACACTCCCCGGCCTCCTACCGCTGGAGAACAGGACGAATATCACAGCTATGAAATTGGTTTTTGACAGATATGACAAATTTAGATGAGAATTTAGATGATGAAGGCAGACCCCTCAGAAATAGACAGGCAAAAATGTTAAGAATTAGGAGAGTCAGAAGTGAAAAAAACAGTATTTTTATTTTTTTTTAATTATTTTATTTCATTGACAGTAATTACAAGTCATGGTGTCGCCGTTAGACGGTGTTCCCACCACCTGCCTTAATAACTATACATGTGTAACATTTACATTCATCCTTCTTTATGTCGTCATTGTCAATGTGTTTTGTCGAGGGGGAGGGAGTGGAGTGGAGACCCGAGTATGAGTGTATTTTACCAGGGAAAACATATATGGAATGAACTACCAGAGTTATTGCGTATGGAGGAGGACAGGGAACAATTTGTGAAAGATATTAAAAACAGAGCATGGGCCCAATACCTGGAACAAAATCAGGAATAAAGTTTCCTACATATACCTTATGTCCTTCACTCGCCCACTAGGGCTCTATGTACAAGGAGATTTATTGTATGTGTTTGTACATTTGGGGGGGATAATAATTGCCTAATATAGGAGCTACTTCAATATTAATGTAATGCTCAGATCTCACCAGGTAATAAATACTGGTCAAATAAGGTGACTCCGGGCAATATTTTATTGAATAAGACATCCTATTTGTCATTGATAATTTCTGTCGAATCTTTAGTTTTTAAATCATTTATTTTGTGTGTTCTGTAATTTTATTTTTTGTTGGTTCTTTTTTCTATGTAGACTCTATTACTATATATAGTAATACTTTCATAATTATGCTAGATGCTAGAGGCAACGCATGAAAACACCCGAGTATACTTTGCGTCTTTTCTTTTTTCGTTTCTTTGTGTATCTTGTCTTTTTAAATGTGATAGACCTTAAATGAAGTTTTTAAAAAAAAGAAAAAGAAAGGTTTGGTGGAACAAGCTCGAGACAGAGGCACACACAGGGGATAACCGATTTGCGTTTATTTCCTACATTAAAGATATACCTGTGTAAGGACCCTGGTTTTATTGAGGAGGAGAAATACAACGAGAACAAAGTTCTACTGTTGGCAATCTAGCGTTTATTAAGCTGATGGGTTAATAGTCATACTAATATATAAAGGTGTTCATAATTACGTAGTAGGTAAAGAAGAAATAAAACAGTAGTGAAGCAAGTAGGTAAAAAGCATGTCGTTGAACTATCACTCCCTCTGGTGTAAAACAATATAAGGCAACATAGAATACAATCTGCGTAAAAGCATTGCCGCGTACGCATCGTGCGTACCTAAGTTAAACATCATAGAGCATACCGGTATATAAGTATAAGTAGCATAGGCAAAGTAGGCAAAGTTGCCAGCGAGCCACTATACTACACCGGTATCAATGTGAATGCATATTGTCAAATGATATATAACCTGGCTACCTAGAACAAAACAGCCAAGCTGTTTCCATCATTTCTCTCTCACATACTTAATAAGCAGGCACTATTATACACCTTTGTTATGTTGTTGTGATGTATACTTTCTTATTGTATTTTCTTCATATAATATTATAAGTATACTCACCAATTCTATAGGTTGTTAATGGCACAATTTGTATTTAATCTGTTAAAATCAGATTATTAATGATGCGAAAATGTGTATGGATTGTTCCTGCTACGCAACTGGGCGAAAAAATGTAGTTCTCCTTTTGTGATTTACATGCAGGAATTCGCGACTGACTCAAATCATGACAGAAGTAACTGATCAAATGAATCCTGGTTAGAAACTTTAGGCAGCTTACAAAGTTGAATAAAGCACTTAGAACAGGGTTACAAAGGTTACAAAGGTGTATACAAAATGTCTATTCCGTTTCCCTCTAGCCTCGGCCTGATAAATGGCATCAGTGAAAATATTGGCAGCGGAGGTGGTGCTTGAAACAGCCACTGGAAATTGCCTCCCGGTACAAAAGCCAACCTCGAGAGGGCTTTGGATGAGCAGAGGGGGTACTAAATGACCTGAGGGCCCCCCTTAAGTATAGACCCATACTAAATAAGGTAGTCTAGGTGGAAATGAACTTGTCTATCCTAGTCTTTGCTGTTTTCCCCAAAGGTTAGGGACTCATGCAGCTTGTGCACTATACGTGCAGCCAGTATATGTCTAAGGAACACTGGGATTGCCATCAACAGCAAGAGTCAAGCTTTGTCAAATTGCTTTTCCCTTTGGTGACGACAGTGTTTTGTGAAAGAGAATCTCCATATCGCCTTTACAAAGAGTGACTTCGAAAACAAGCTCTGTTCTCCCCAAGGTTTATTTTGTTGCTACATCAGCGACAATTTCCAATTCTCCATACAAGAAAGTACAAGCGGATTGACCTCTCCTTCAACAAGAGACGAAACTAGTTTTTATCTCATTACAGGAGACGAACTTTTGATGATAACTTTTATTCACTTAAGTGTGGGACAAAGTCACAAACATTCACAAGATTGGCACCATAGATCTGTAGAGTAGAAGTAATTGAAGAGTAGACTATCATTTCTGGTTGTAGTTGGTAAGCACTGTAACAGACTCGACTCGTTGTCGTATTACTTGCTAGAAAATGATAATATTACTGACAAGATCAGCGTATTAGCACCTTGCTTTCACGTTGTGAGAGTCAGTGATGATGGAAATGTGGTAAATTAAAAAGGTAGGGGGTGGAGAAATGGGACGGTGGTCAGACGGGAACTGGCGAGTGGCGGGGGTGGGGGGTGGGGGGGTCTCTGACCATTAGTGACCAGGTCACCACCACGTCGCCACCTAGTAATGAAGCAAATTGCAGTCTTCACCGCAATTTCCGCGATGTAAAACTCGAAACATATCTCTGAGTACCGTCACTGATAACAAATTTAGGTAGGTCTTATTATCGATGAGCATGCACCTCTCTTTTAAATCCTCTGGACAAGACAATCGTTCACGCAACAAAGCAAACAAAACACAATCTCCACACAATTGCTATCTTGTCCCATACAAATTTCGGCGACATGTTTTACGACTCAGTACCGGAAGCCTTGAACATTAAGAAAGCTTAAAATGTTCTGCTCATATATAAAAATACTAAACGAATTAATGTCGTCTTGGAACACAATTATTTAAATCTTCCCAAATTGGATGGTGCACGGAGAAACCATTTATTTAAATGTGCTTTCTTCCTTATTACGAAACCCAATATCCATGACAAGAGATCATTGAACACCAGCTTACAGTGGCCCGTTGCATAATAATATTAATCCTTGCTTACATTCCTTGCTTAGCTATGTTTTCTTGCTTGGGTAGGAAATTCCTCCTGCGCTGTATGAATGAAAATTAGCATTGTCTGTATAGCAAATTCCTTCCCTAAGAGTTCCTTACAAGCTGCATAGCAAGGGAAAGTAGCTAAGGCAGGGACATTTCATGAAACATTTGTTATGCAACCGACTCCTGCTGATTAACGAGATGCCTTACAGGGATGACAGTACCTTATTACTTTGCCTGTCACACTGGGTCCCTTCTTATAGCAAATGGCACTCTGTTCGAACTCCAAAGGGGTAAGCCTGGTTTTCCGATCATGTTGAGATCAGTTCGAACCAAAACAGAGTGCTATTTGCGATTTATTACATACTTGAATGATCATAATTAAATATAAGAAATAGATCTACTTTGTTTAGCCTAAACTTTAGATTGAGGAGGCTCGAAATGACGCCATTTGTTAGTTGTGCTGCGAGGAGCGCACATCTTGATCGCGTGTGTTTTGGATCAACCAAACTGCAACCCCAATCGGTACCTTACTGAGGGCATGTGTAGCCAAATAATGACGCATACTTAACAAAGAAACAACTTATACAGTTGCTGAGTGACAGGAAATCCGGGGTAAAAGCCATCCTCAGCCAGCATTGGTTTTCTATGTTGCCATTTAAGACGACACAAGGTTGAAAAAGGCAAACACAGACTCAGATCTCAGTGCATGGCATTAAAGTGACACTTCTCACTGTTGTTGGCTAGATTATGGAGTAACGGAATTTCTACTTCATTTTCTAGTATTTGATTCACCTTACCCTCCTAAATAACTCCTGTGGATATCAAAACTCTAACATTTATATCATATCAGATATTTGGTAAAACAGTGAGCAAAATCGTTTGTGGTTGCCAACCCCAAATGTCAAGCTATGTCAGAGTGGCAGTTGGGTTCTGGCATCTGGAGTTACATAATGCCAGGCTTGTCCATAGACTCCTGGGTTAAGACTAGTTACATCCATGGGCATTATTGAGTGGGGGCAGCACCTGACGGCTACTATTCTGTGATTTGAAAGCTGGTCTATTCATTAAACTTATTTAATGATTATTGAATGAGGAAACAATGTTGGGGCTCTATACTTTAGAAATTGTCATACATATCCTATATGGTTAGACTGAATAAGTTTCATGTGATTCTGTGACTACTCGTTTTAACTATCTTAGCCACTTTAATGTGAATCAGGGGTAATTTCTAGATATATCCCTTTAATCCAACCATCTGAGACCAGGAATTAAACGTCGTGGAGGTCAATGCCCGTTCATAAGGCTCCTAAAACTGCACCCTCGGCGCACATTGGTCAAAAACTAAAGATTTTCTACAAATTGTTCCGTTCCTTGCCTACCATGCATCTCAAAGTAATATGTGACAAAGCTTTGAACGACTTTACCCTGTGTTTTTGTTGCAGGGCTTCATAAATGTCCACATCTATATTTCGGCGTCCCGCCAAAATCCTTTGCCGCGGAGGTTTCACTTATTATCGGTCACCGACGCATTTTTCTTTCGGCCAATTCGACTTCTTTTATAAACATATATATGACAGCAAGAGAATTTTGAAGAAAATTGAGTCCTATACATCATGGCAAGAGTACTAAGAGTAAATCTGGTAAGATTCCCTTGTCTTAAAGCTGAAAATGCCGCTTTAATCCTACCATCTTGGAGGTTAACCAGTTATATAGTCGATCCTACATGAATGTCCTATAACTATTCACTCCCGTCCATTTTACTAAAGGGACGTATGCCCTGAGCTACTTCTCCTATTCAAGCTTTTGAATGCTTTGCGCCAATAAAATGAAATCACACTGAATAGAGTCTGGAATGGAAAAAGGCTCCAAATGTTTCTTTTATCTCTGAAAAGGCTCACCACGCCACCGATGAAAAACTATTCTCTTTATTCCATGCCCGATGATACTTTTTCCTCCTTAGTTGATCGCGCCTTTATTGATATTCCTTCTCATTCAATGAACGTTTTTGCGGCCACCATTGCATGACTGCTACCCACCCAAGCCACAAAGGCATACCATTGATCAGTGAACAGCTTTTCTTAACCCTTTTAGTACAACCTGCTTTCTTTCTATACTGTTAACTTTTAGGATACATCTAAAATAAATGTGATAAATCTAGTCGTTACTCGGGAAATTAGGGATAGGCTGAAATTGTAACGCATTTATTTTATTACAGTCGTCATGTCACTCAGACACCTGTATATATATATAGCTCAGAACCCAAGGGAATTGAGCTTAGTTGGTTAAAGGATCATGTCTACAAACCGATGCAATCCAGGCACTTGACTGCACTTATAAATGAAATATTAGAGGCTGGCCTGTAACCGAAGTGGGTAATAAAGAAATAAGAACCCCAGAGAAATAAAAGAGATCCCTTTTTTGAGAAAGCATAAATTACATGGACTTGTTTTATCAAATGTAATTAGCATGTCCTTTTTAACTTTAGGGAATGTCCAAGGTTTTAGTTCTTCTGACAAGCAAACATTACAATGCGGGTGCGTTAAAAGAAAAGTGAAGCATACTTTAATCCCCCATAGAGAATCCTGACTGATATATATCGATGATGGCACTTTGGCTGGCGCTTATCTTCTTAAAGGTGTAAATTGCATCTGACCGGAGCCTTATATTTGGGCATTTGATGTTTGACTTGGTTAGAATGCCGGTCTAGTTCTGCAGACACGATATCAAATTAGAAATATACCACCTGCGACTAGCAATATCGAACTCAACAACTTGTTCCAATGGAGGGAATGGGGAACGATTTATCCTTAGATAATACAATAATTATACATTATTCAACCTCCCATCAGAATGTATTGCACATAACAATTGTATTCATATAATGATAGTTTAATCTCTCATCTGGTGATAAGCATGTAAATTGAATCATTTGACCAATCCTAATCCACACCAAAATGCCGTTTGAGTGTTCACTGCCTTATGAACACTTCAGAAATTTTAAATACATACAAAATATTCCACGTTATTCCACAAGCTTAGTGAAAAAGTGGTAGTCTGGAAATAGAGGCAAGTGTGAAGACGAGAGAGATTGATTCACTTGGAGTGTATACGGACCATTCAGAAGTTTTCTTTCGCCTGTACTTTGTCCTTTCAGTGGACCCACAATGGTGATAAGTCCGTGATTATTATCAGGTTTCCTCATGCTGATGTGCTTAAATAGGACTTCTAGTGCAACCAGTGCACGAGTGGAAGGCATTATCGATCCGCACTTTCAGAGATCTCATATGCGGAAATATATGTTCTATATTCTTCCATTTTAGACTTTGATTTGCTTCAGACCAGTGTCAGTTTACCCAAGGGGTACATATTCTGCTTTTCCAAGCGGACGTCCATATAGCTGAACTTTGGACCCAAGAAACTTTGAGACTGGTAGTGTTAATGATAGAAGAGTCATGGCTATGGATGAATACTACCCAACAGAAACTACATTAATTTAATTAATCTTAAGCACAAGGAGACAGATTACGTATTTCCCAACCAGACCGAACACCGTAGCATTGAACAGAATCTGTGACAATAAACAAAGCAGTTTGGGTAATACTTTGTGCAGTGTGTATCAGACACGCAGTCGTTTCTGACTCTGATCTAGTGCAGATATCCTTTAAGATAGTTGTCAACAACTGGGATGCAATAAATATCCTATCCAAACTTGGAAAAAGAGGGTACTCATGGGAAGTAGATGTCTCTGAGGCAATCCGTTTAATAGGGGAGGAAAGCACTAAAAGCCATCCACATGTCATAGAAGATTTACATAATTCACTGTCATGGAGTCTCTTTAGCACCAAGAGTAGATTAAACATTTATCTTCCCGGGCTCTATACTCATAAACCAACAATGGCTGACTCACTCTCTGATGTATCGAGTTGAGAGCCATTAATCTAGGATAAATTGGTACCTATGGAGCATGGTGAGTTTTTCATCTGACGTCCTAATCGTCTGCGAACAATATGTTCCATAAACAGCTTGTTGATGGAAACCACCAAATCAACCACCAAAGCTGACTGTTACTATACTAACCGAATATATGGTGTAAAGGGAATGCCCCGAATATTAGTAATGTCAATGGAAAGAAGCCATAGTCGGATTCAACAGTCGTTCATATATTATATTCCTTTGAGGATTAAACGTACCATTACATTCAAAGCATGAGATACCCTCTTCACGTTAATAGTGCCCTCCTTGCAGGCTTCATTTCCTATAAATCTAAGAAACTTAGAAAGGAATAAAATAATCATTGTTTATCCATATATCATAACCCCTCAAAAAAGGGTTATATATGACTCCGAGCTAGTGTAGTTGTAGAGTAGTTTTATTTAGGTTTAATTAAGGTCGAGATGGAGGAAGACTCACGAGAACAAAAGATGTCCTTTAACCTAGATGATGATATGCAAGACCAGTAACAAAAACAAGGTCCAATTTCAGAATGACATTTCGATATTTCCTTTAAATCACAATTCGATTGGTGTGAGAACAGTGGGCCGAGAGCCCAAATTTTGTCTCATTAAAACCAGTTTGCAGAAAATACAGGACAAGCCACTGTGAGAGAGCTTTTCATTTTATCATCACATTCCAGATTGACTGTTATTTGTTCCAAACAAAATAAAGTGTTTAAAACAAACAGTTACAGACTTTCAACAGTTCTGCTTTGTGACAATTATTTTGAATTAGTTCCATGCTTTCCTAGCAATTCGTGGGAAGTTGCTGGTCTTCTGATTGGGTTAATACTCACTGTGAGAAGCTTTTCATTCGCATGAGTGACTTTTAATTATTTTGTCCTTGATTTATCATAAGTTAATACAGCAATCAATCTGCTCATACTAGTGAATACCAGTCGATTTATGTAGCAACAAGCGTGATACGTAATGCGAGAGGAACCTATGAGCTTTCCAGAATAATATATATCATATGCCTTCATAATTTAAAAGGAACATAGTAAAGCCATTTTGGGAACTTTCCCCATAGGTATACCCGTGGTTCTGCAGGTGGCGGGGTTGTGTATCTATATCCCCGTGGTATACGAATGCAACGTATCCGATTCTATGAATACATCGCTTCATATAAAATGCGTATATATATATATATATATATATATATATATATATATATATATATATATATTATATATATGTATATATAACAATAAGATCAAATACATAGTACTTTAAAACGGTATCAGTCATGCATTTAGACATAATTTACATGCATGTATATCCCCACATGGTCCAAGTCCAGACTGTGCTATCATCGGGAGACCCATAAATATGTTTACTATGTATTAGAGCAATAACCCATATGAGACATTCGATATGATAGATAGGGATTATAAGTCTTCATCCTCTAAAGTCCCTCAAGTAAACGAGAGCTAGTTTCTAAAAACCATTAAGCACCTATGACCCAAGGGTAACGACCTTCTTTGGTCGATCAGGCACGTTTCGAGGCTTAAGAGCTCTTCTTCTATAAAAGATGCATAGAGCTTGGTATAATTTTAACCCTCCTACCTAGGGACGGGTTCCATGCATGGTTATATTCGCAGTGTTCCAATTTATCAAATATATCGATCAATCTTCTTCAAAAGTAATCAAATCAATTGATCCAATTAATTCTTGTGAATAATAGAAATAAGAACGTTCGAACAAAAGGTGTGACCACCATAATGGTATATTTACTTATATCTATTTACAATAGTATGACTCGCAGGGTGTGGTCTGGAAGAATTGACACTCGGAATATTATTTGTGGTACTTTTTGTAAAAGTATATAATATGTGGAGGGATTATCCCCAATGTTAATAACCACCCAGGGCGCTATGTCAACTGTCAGCACTATATATAGTGGCCGGATCGCTTGCTCGAACATCTGCTCCCCCCAAAAAAAAACCCTCCCACCCCCCAACCCCGCACACACACCACCACCGAGCAAGTATTCTGTTCAGCTTCAGTTTTATTCATATGTTGTTTGAAGTTTGATGTTTGATATTGTTATTCAGGCTTAGACATTTTACAAAAATAATATTCTCAGTATAAGCCATGATGATCGCAATAGTTATCAATACACAAATTAGAAGGCGCATACATATAGAATGCATACAATTAATCTGTACTAAATGTGCTTTTTCTGGGAGTTTAAAATGGGCCCACTTGACCTATAAGATCCTAGCATACCTTTAAAAGTGACTTTGATACTAACGCCTACATTAACCTAATTATTGGTAGCAACAATTTTGTTTTTGGTGACAGTGGCAAAATGTATACCACCCTTCGATCGCTTACATTTCAGGGAAATAAAAAAAAAACGTGTGAAAACCACATTTCATTCCCGCACGGTCCGATCTAGAGTTGCATACGCCTGGATATGATTCATGTATTTATAGGGTTATCGTGAAAACCTGAATGATGAATGCAATATTGGCAAGCAATACATCAAAATGAAAAGCAGAACTGTGTGTCATGTATTGATTTAATATTAGGACAGGGTGATATACAACGTAATTCAGCAAATTAATTCCCATTCACTCTCAGGTTTTTGCCTGAATTTACTCAATCTGGTTGGGAAATCCCAAACATTACCACGGCGCAAGATAGATGTCCTTGATGTATTGATAATGAATATCACTGACAAGTAGGCCTATTCCTTTTTCTCTGTCCCTGTCAGCTTTCCAAGAATGTTCCAGAATGGGAAGCCATGTAGAATGGAGGAGACCCTTTATATGAAAGCCTTGTTTGTAGGCAACGATCCATGGAACAAAATGTGATAAATGCCTCCATCCGGGCATCCATAAGATCCATAACCTCGTGATCTAAGGCATCACGTGACCCCAGGAGGAAAATAATGGGAGGGACCAACAGCTGACATTAATCTTTTTTAAAACAACAGCCGTGGAGAAATATCTCCACACAATGTTTACTCCTCTTGCACACTCTCTCTCTCTCTCATTCGGGAAACCTGTGCATACGTTCAGATATATGTATATATAAATTATATGCTTTCATATCATATGCTTTCACATCCAACTCACAGACTACAGTTGATTGTTTGATATGAAGTATTGACTCGAGCAATTGTAAGCACTCGTCGATCCAACTCCTCGTTCAATTAAGAATGTGCAAATTGCCATTACCAAGTTCTGTTAGATTTATTTGACCCATTATTAAAACATGATCCATAAAATCAGCAGGTCCTTAATGGAGGCTATTAATCCTTTTAGTCTCTGCCTATGGTGGTTACAACCCCTGGACCGTTTCAAGGTATGCAAAGTAATCGGAAAGGACACTGCGGAAGCCAGTTGCTTTCAACTCCCGCATTTCAACCAATCAAAACGCAGGAAAACATAAAGAGGTCGTGACGTAATTAGGTCATCAATCTGTCTTCCTAATAACAACAACATAATTACTGTTTAAATGTTGCACTTAAAATCAAACTTTTTGTTCAAACATTGATTAATAGGTTTCATAAGGCCTAACCGTATTTTTGCTCAGACGATGAATGACTTTATGCGACTCATGTGCATGCTGCTGTCTTCCACTGGCATTTGCACTATGAAGGAAGCGTTCATACCCGAAAGAAAAAAAATTGGACGATTTTCAGCGTGCCAGTTTTCGACCCTTTTGAATGAAAAGATGTTTTATTGGTAATTCTCCTACATGTTCTTGGAATTAAGCCAAAACAGTCCTTAATGATGGATGAATTTAATTAAGAATGTACGCGCGGCATTTATCTTTGACATTTGAAAGCATGATGAAAGAGCATAATCAATCTCTTGCATTTTGATGCATATACATATCCTTGTTGTTTGCTCATACATTGTATCTAATATCTATAAATGAGTTTACTTTCGACCAACAAACATTCGGACGGTTATTTCATTCATACATGTTTAAATGAAGCATTAAACCTGTGCTCTTTTTGACTGTATTATATGTTTTTTTCTTTATCACAAACCTTCATATTTCAACCGAATTATATAAAAACTCGGACAACATAATTTGTCATTATATTGTCCCCCGAAATTATGCTGTCAAAGTTGGAAGAGCTGGCTTACCACTGCGTCAAGATAAAGTTCCAACCTGGAGAAATGATTTTAGGTATCCCCTATTTATCTCCAAAGCTTCACACCAAATATCCCAGACGTGCCATTTATACACCACCATTATACCTCAATAGATCACGTGATTATTATGTGAAATTGAAGGATGAGAACGAGGCAGTGTGCATCCATGCGGAAGGTCGACTGGCTCCAAGCGAATTGCCCCAACTCAAAAATACGAGAGATGGATGATCGAAGCAATATGGAGAATTCTTAATTGTACTTCAAGACAATCTGTGCAGTTATCTAACACTGCTGATTGCAATATCTCAATTGGAGGAAAGGAAGAAAATTTATACTGATGGGAGTCTGGAATTAGGATCCTTGTTAATCATGCAAATGATTTTGATTTTCCCTTTCCAAGATCACTGTAGTTCTCTGTAGTTCACCATCAGAGTTTATGCTGACTGATTTGACTAGGATTACAGTAAGGGATTGCTATGGGCAAGACTTCATATTTCACGGAGAAACATCTCGTAAAGTTCGGCGTAGGAGGATCTGTTCTAGTGGCAAATACTGAAGTTATTCTAATTTTGTGATAATGATCGATATAGAACTGTGTGTTCTCACATTTGTGCCTACTCATTTATTTGACAAAAAAGGACCACTGTGACAAATTATTACACAAAATATACCATAATATCTCTTAGTTCAATACCTGCCACATATTGAGATTTTTGTGTTGAGGATGAAATGATTTTGCCCATATTTCTTCGGCTTTCAAGAGCTCCGTATGACTTCCCCAACGACATCTCCCCCCCCCCCCCTCCCCACCCCGACACACACACACATGCACACTTTAGAATTATGTCGTTTTCGATTTCCCCTGTCTGCGATATGCTTTTTATAAGTATCCCTTTTATCGTGGAAAGTCCATATATTCGGTCCCTCTTCACCAAGGCCCCTCAACAATCCCTCAGTATGTTTGCTTACTAGTCGACAGTGTACCCCACCCTGGGCTTATACAGATATAATTGATGCCCTGTGAACTTTGGTTACCCGGGGATCGACTGATCCCTCAAGCCTCTTGCTCTCCTACTATTGCCCCTAGCCACCACCTCTTTACCCAATGATTTATTGCTTCACACTTTTGATTAGTTTCGCTCTTCGGGTCCCTTATACTTCTTAGGCAAGAATTCTTGTCACTGTATGCTTCTATCTTAAAGATGCACTCTCAACATTTATTTAGTCTAACATTGGTAAAAAATTGTTCAATAATAAAAAAGGGAAAATACCAAGACAAAAAAAAACATTGGTCAAAAAGATTTTGTACTTTTTGTTCCGTTCATTTCCAACCCATCTAATGGTCATTTGACCACAATTCTGGAGGATTCTGTTCGGTTGGTTTTGCCATGGGGCTTCATATGAAAAGTCCACCTTATTTTCGCTCACCGGCAACCGTTTTTTCTCGGCTATTTTGACTTCAAATTATTGTATCAACATAAAACAGCTGCAGAATATTGATAAACAATATCCTACAAGTCAGACTGTAAAATATGATTAAATTTGATATGATTATTTTTGTCGAAATAACTGAGAATGCAGCTTTAATGGTATAAGTATAGAAACCACAACCCAAGCATTTAGAATATTTAGTATCACTCCCATCAACCTTCATTTTTTCATGTTTTAAATTAATTGGCAAGCTAGTGATTTTGATGGCTTGCAAGAGACCCATACATGCACTCTAACCACATTTCAAAGGTTTGGTGTTTAAAATACCGTGATATACTCCCAATTATATTAGTCCCATAATTTGCTGGAACTGACTGAGATAAGTTTGCCCTGCTATAAAGCAATTGTTTGTCTAGGGCCAATCCACACTTGTTTGCTTACATCTAACAGGTCTTGGGGCGGCTTAGAAGCAATAGATGGCTCGGTGGAAGAAGCCATAACATATATCACGCCATGGAGGCTGTTCATGAATAATTTGTCGGGGAATCCCATGCATGAGCCATAAGGCATTAAAGGATTTGCAAGTGGAATACAGACCCATTCCTTGGATCCAACATATAAGACATTGCTAAATGTTGGCCACAAATGAGGCAAAAATGTGATGTGTCACAGCAAAATGAGTCTCAGAATGATGTTTGTGCTTTCGGGGTGTTTAGCGCTGTTGGTCGTACGAATACAGTCCTATCCAGACACCCACATTCCTCGATTCCACATCCAGCGATAAGCTTAACCACAAGACTAAGACTAAGGCTAAAGTGTTAATGACCCCCTGAGACTCAGGGGTCCAAATCTGCCTTCTGAACCTGACTGAATACATGTACCAAACTTCAAGACTATATTATCTATTTGTTTCTGAGGTCATCTTAAATAGTACATTGATCTACTTTCCTAGTGACTGGAAGCTGTTCATGAATAATGTATCGGGGAATCCCATGAGCCTTAAACTATTCGGAATCATTCCTTGGTACACTTAAGGCATTGCTAAATATTTGCAACAAATGAGGTAAACATGTTTCCATGAGTATACAATTTACTTAGAGTGGTTCATACAATGATTTAACAATATACATGTTCCTATTAATTGCCCATGTCATAAATCCAAGGAGAATCTATATCAACTGAACTGTCTATTAGATTAACTGTTTATTGAATACAGTTATTATAGTATATATAATTATTACAGAGTCTTACATCCGTCCGTCTATAATCAACTCCTATAATTGCAATCTTTCATTAACCGGTTAACATTATGTAATGCAATATAGTAATTCAATACATCATCATCCCATAGCGTCAATCGTCAATGTATCAATCAAGAAAGAGTTCCCAGCCGTATAAATTTGCTTTATAAAGTGTTTTTCCGACGAAAGCTGATATGGTGGATATTTTGTTATAGCTCATTTGTATATTGATCATCACATGATATAGTTTTGTTATGGGGTTGTTTGTATTATGCATTATATGTATGCACGATACTATTATATCAGGCAGCAGAATAATCAGCAGCGTATTCATTACGTACTGATATCAATGCTCCGGCAAAAGGGTCAGGTTGTCAGAATATTTGCAATCGGAAGCTCTAACCATTTAGTAAATTTAGCTAAATTAGGTTGCAAGTGGTAAATATTGGTGTATCGGAGTATATTTGATCTTGCATTCATCCGAATGAAATAGAAAACTGTTTTAACTGTATTTTGAGCCTCATTTCTGTTTTAAATGTGCGATACTTTGAGGGGACTGGTGAAGGCCAACTGTACAATTCCAGGCAACTTCACCCATAAATAGTATTTCCTGAAAATAAATGACTAGTATACATTGAATAAAATACTATACCAATTGATTACATTATGCATGCTTTGCATTGGATCTTTTTGATATAATTCATACAGGTCATTTCTGGGGCGAGTGAATGGAATATGGCACTGTTGGTGAATGGATTGAATGCATCCAGGCTCGTCCAATATACATTCAGTAAGGAACAGGCAATAGAAAGAGAAGAGGTGGTCAGGTCTGATTTAGCAGTGTTCGGCAAGGGATAGAAGATTGTCCCTCTTATATAATTGAATATAAAGTGTATTTGACCATGAACCTGCCCAAGGATACTATAGTAGGGATTGCACTTTCAATAGATGTCCATGTCAATATGTCAATGTGCTCTGTGCCATGGCAGTGCAGAGTTTCCATAATGGCTCGCGGCAGATTCATTCCAATTGGCACATGTCAATGTGAAGAAAGAAGGCTCTTGGCAGCACGACTTGTTTTGTGAATCGATGAAGTTCATATATAGAATAAATAATAAGTGATGATCTATCAAACTTTATGCAGATTCTTTAGATAAAATACTATAAATGGGCAGAGGGAGATGGGAGTGTTCGGTTTTAAGGTATATTTAGCAATGCAGGCGCATCGGCCCAAGACCAATGCTAACTACATTTAAAGTCAGTAACTAGAGTGTTTGCTCTTTAGATTCATCACTCACTCGTAATTGCCATATATCTATGATGCTTGCCAACTCATTACCTCTACTCTACATAAAAGAATATAATTAATGCATCAGCTACTAGCAAAAGGCATTTAGATGTTGGTTCATTTCCTAGAGGTTACCAACCAGATCGATAATTAACCGCTCTGAACCGATAATTATCTGTTCTTATATGTAGCACGACTCCCTTTTTCCTAATTAAAGTATGGTCTGCGGACAGAGAGAATAACTTTAGCCATTTTTTACTCCTTGGCGCAGCTGGGTTGGCGATGTGTTGCTGTAATATAGATCCCTCACGATCCCTCTCAGAAGGTTATAAGAAGCAGTGTCTGGAATATCAGTGCCTTGAGTCCTTGAGATTTTTGCCTCTGTTTTTTTCCAGAACTTTCTTCATTGGACTGTTTTGGTTTAACTTTTAGGCGACTTGTGATCTGTGATCTGAGTGTGGTCTTTGTATCTAGGCAAGTACTCTTACACCTCCCGGACATTTTTCATAATAAATCCTTGTTTCAGATTTTTCTTTCTTAAATACTTTTGCTTGTTAAGCATATGGTAAGGAACCTTTAGGGAAAGAATGAAGGCTCTACACACAATGCTTTTTTCATTATTATTACAGTAGAAATGTCTTACCAAACCAAGGAGAACATATATTAGTAAGGAACAATTTAAATAACCTGTATATATATATAACCTGAATATGTTATATTCCATAACGTTAGGCTCTGGTATCCCCCCTCTCTTTCCTATGTCGAATTCGCCAGTCTGCTTTGCTCCAAAATAAGAATATAAACTCCCAGAACTCTCTTCGTAGGGATCCATTTGTAGTCCATCCGAGCTTGTTGGGGGTCATACCTCCAGCTTAACGTATGGCACTGATAAAAGTGTAGAGATCCTAGCTCCAAGCCTAAGATACTAATGTGTGTTTCTGATGAATGTGGCCTCTTGGATAAATAGCCTTATAGCCTCGTTCTGTTTACTGGCTCCCAGATCACAGTCTACTTAGTTCAGATGGACTCTTCATGCAGATTTTACTTCGAAATGTGGTTAATTTTGCTGCTTCCTAAAATATACGATCTCGGCATTCTATTTTTGATGGCCACCTCAGATCCAGAGTTTGGAATTCACATAAAACAATGGATTAGACGCTAAGAAATATTTGGTACCTTCTTTTAGTAGTTATACATTGAATACTTTACAATTTGCTCGTGGCAAGTGAGAAAAAGCTCTCACCATCAGTGCTCTTGCAATATCCATAATGAATGCCCGACTTCATTGAACGTATATCACCACTAGCAGTATCATACCGACATCGCCAGAATGATAAATAATGTTGAACCTCTAGTTAAGGACACCTAGATCTACTGTTCACTTGCCTTATAATGACACCTTCTCAATCCGGACACCTCACCATTATGGATAATACATCCGAGACCCTTGGGTGTCCCTTTTCTGTCAAGTTACAAATATTCTGAGCTTACTTTTTTAAGTGATTCAACTTTACTTTTAAAGTGACACTTATCACTGGTCTGGCCTTGATTCTCTAGCAACGGAATTTCTACTTAATCTTCTAGAGTCTGGTACATATTTACCTACCTAACTAATCCCTGGTGATATCAAAGTTATGTAATGCATAGCATCTGAGATATTTGCTCAAAATAGTGAGACAAATTAATTCCAATGTGCACTTTCAAATCCAGTGCCAGCTGGTTTGACATGTGGAGTTATGTTACCTCAGATTGGACCCAGGTCACTGTATCTATATTTGAATTTGGGATATGGTCAGAAATACAAGGTGAAATTCTGAAGATTGAAATCAGTTTCTTTTCTGTTCACTTGGGGAAGGCGGCAGCACCTTATGGTGGCTAAACCCTTTCCTCTGTGAATTGAAATGGGTAGAGTCATTACACATAATCAATAATTATTGAATGAAAACACAATGTTGGTACTCTGTACTTCAGATATTGCTAATCTTATCCTATATGATTACATTGAAAAGGTCGGATGAGATTTCATGACTACTGGTTTTAATGAGAAGAGCCACTTTAAGTGTCCGATCCAAGTTGAATTACATTTAACTAAAACTACAAATTGTCATGTCCTTAGCAATAAGTGTTTCCCCAACTCTCTGATTTTAATCAAAATTGATGTAAACGTTGTCCTAAGTCTCTCTCGCTAATGTTCCTACTTACAGAACTGAGGAAATATGAGAAATCCGTTCACCTCTAATAGCTTAGGCGTAAAAATAATCATGTATCCACTAGGCCATAATGCTGTGATTGTAAGGGCATTCATTTCCCTCCCTAACTGTTCTCTGTATGCAGTTCTCCGGAAACCTCTGAAGATTATTTAAGCATAATAATGGGGGTGGGGGCATAATCGTTACTAAAAAAATGATTTTGTAATCTTAGATGACCTAAAAAATGTCAAAATCCTTACGAATGTCTTGCAACATAATATTATTATGCAAGAATATGGTTGTTTTTTATTTCTGAAATTCGAAGACAAGGCCGAAGACCAGATGGAACCCGCAGGCCTGATTATCTCTCACTGAGCATATGATCCTACATAACTTTTCTTTGTCCATCCTTTGAGATAAGATGGAAGAGCTGAATTTCCTAAAGCATTCTTGCACTTGAGGAGGATCATCAGTGGCAATGTTGCTGTGGGACACACAGATTTTATTATTCAGTGAAGAAAGGCATGATTACCGTGGCTTTCAACCTGAAGATTGGAAGTTGAGTCACGTTCAATAAACCCGCAATTCTGTTTTGCACACTTGTTCATAAAGGACAATGAGTCGATAATAATGTTGCTGACATTTACGAAATACAACCTATACTCAACTTCTTACTTGGAATCAAGGAGGAGTATGAGCTTGATATCATATGATATATCGTTTAACTCGATATCAGGTATACCATAGAGACCGTGGGCGACCTCCATTTGGTGTGACAAGGCAGCCCTCGCAGCGTAGATGCAAGATTGACTTGGGGATTTTAATTGTCTGTGGATTTGTCTGATAGTGAAAGGAATCAGTTAATTTGATTGAAACGTATCGCGTTAGCAAAATTTCAGTTAATAAACTTGTTTTTTAAATGAATTCTAATAAATATGTACCTGTATTGCCCTGATGAAGGTGCAATGGCCACCGTAACGTTAGTAAATTAATTGATAAATCATATATAACAGACTACTTCTTTCATGGTTTTGATGTTTTATAATTTATCTGTATTTCTTTGACACATATTTCCCATAAGTACGGGGTTCTTCTGTATAACTTTGCTCTACTGTGGATTATGAGAATATGTATGTATAGACTAGGCCCAAAATTGAAATAGATGGATATTTAAAGTGGTTGAGGCGTTTTATAGTAGAAGCATTACAACACTTGTTCTTAGATAATTAATATGTGCTAATTCCAAATCTGGCGGATGACAGAGCATATCTTTATTATTTACAAGATGGCGGCCATTTTTCAAAATGGCCACTAATTTTAATCTGTGTTATCTGTTTATTCATAATAGCTTTAATAATATTTTAGCTAGATCCTTTAAATTTTGTGTAATGTTGAAGAAATTATTGTTGAATTAACCAAATAAATATTGGTGACCTTTCTCAAGGTCAAGGTCATTTGTAATGAGGTCAAATGTCAGATATCATTATTTTTTCTGTATAATCAAGCAGACAGAGGGGCTTAACTTGCTGAAATAGGTTTAGACTGATTCTGGCCAAGGAATATATCCCAATGATATCAATCTAGTGTTAGTGACCCATTGAAGAAATCCAAGATGGCCTCCATTAATACACAAAAAGGTCAGAAGTATAATGTTCCGCCGTAAAAGTTACTAAAACACCACCATCATTGAGAGAACCTTTGAGAAAACCTTGCAAAGAGATCTCTCCCTAGGCTATGGGTGATTTCTTCCAGGAATTTCTCAGAATAATGTCAATCTGACATATTTCAGCATTTTTAGATTTCCAAGATGGCTGCCAATATGTCTGTGTAAATAGTAGCTTCATTAATATTCATTGGATTTTGAAGTGCAGCATACTAAAATATAGGTTTTCAGGGGTGCCAAAGTCATTGAACATGTCTGAAACAACTTTGGATAGAATATTAAAAAGATAGTGTTGCCACACCACCTAATATATTGATCAATGCATCATAACTGTATCATAAATATAAAGCTCAAGAAAGTTTTTTTTTTGTTCATGTCCTTGGAATCTTTTATGTCCTCAGCTATTTTTTTCCGTTCTGTACAGGTCTGTCAACACTGTCCAGAAAACATTTTGTAATTTGGGAAGGTATTTGGGGTGAAAATGTGTTTATTTATAGCTTGGGAAAGCCCCTGTTGGAAACTAGAAGAAATTTCAAATTTCCATTTCCCACAAGCTACTACATCACTTCCAGAGGGACGCGACTACATATGGAGGAGTGGTATTGGAGAGGGGGAGGGTATATATCGGAGAGGGAGAGGGTGTAGAAGGGGGACAGTGAAGAAAAGGGAATAGGAGAGGGGGAGGGAAAGAAGAGAGGGAGGGAAAATAGGGGAGGAAGAGAATGTAGGGGAAGGCAGAAAAAGCGGGAGGGGGAGCACAAGGGAGAGGGCAGGGAGAGGGTGGAAATCAGAGATGGGGATGGGAGAGAAAAACAGGTATGAGAGAAAAGAGACAGGAGGGAAAAAAGGGAGAAGTGGAATTGTCTGGAGAGAGGGAGACCGTCCAGAAGAAGGGTACTTTGCTAGTTCATTATAAAGGTGAATGAAGTTTTTAAAACAAATTCATTAACAAGTAAAGACATTAGTGGCTTGGCACTTCCAGACTAATGCTATACATACACTGTATTGTGATCAGAATCCTATCCAGTAATGCAGGCATGCATGCAGGGATAGTAGACATGGAATATCACTGGTATTGAGAATCCAAAGACCAGAATGTGACACAGTTTATATTGATAAACTTAGGTTTCTGATATGTGCCAGCTTTCATGTAGACTTCTTTGTTGATAGCTTCCTGCCATGTGCATTGAGCAGATCTATGTAAGATATGTTTCTTGACCACATTACAACAGTGTGAATTTTGGTGTTAGCATATGTTATTCCATCCTTATATCACCATTCCCATACAAACATAAGAGGGATTAACAGTCCAATTCTGCAAAGAACTTGATCCCTTAGATGGAGAGTGTCCACTGTCAGTACCTGGGATGAAAAACCTTTCCAAAGCTGCCTTTTCATAGTAAGAAAGTAAGTCCTGTAATGTATGTAGAAGCAGTAGGTACTATCTACAGGAATGCAAGTTGTCCTTCAGTTGATGGATTACCTTCAACCTCATCTTTACCAAAATATGTAATTAATTTTGTTCCACCTTGTGCCTTCTTTAATGGACAGTGAATTGTGTCAATCAAAAGCAACATCAATGCAATGAAAGTAATGGCCATATCAAAAGGCAGCACCTGAAGATTTATCTGACAAATCTCCAAATATCTGTCTAGATTTCTGTCTTACACAAAGCAACAAGGCCTCGACCATCAACAATAAGATGAATCATCTGGTATGTCTTTGGCCAACCAATTCCTGCCATAAGTGTTTTCATCAGGATATCTTACTGTCCTCTTCTAGGGCTGCCATCTAGTGTTGCTAAAGAAGGAGGAATTAAAAGCAATTCATGCTTTAAAACATCAGAGATTGATCTCCCTACCTGACATAAGATTTCTAATTTCTGGAGAATGGAATGGTCCACAGGGAGGGTAGTTTTATGAGTGATGCTTTGCCTAATCTCAAATAGCTTTTCAAGGTGGAAGAATGTTGCCTCTATATAGGCTCATGAAACTTTTCATTCATTTGCTCTTGTCTTCTGGTAAGAATTGTTCAAGTCTCTTGTCCATACTTTGAAGGTTCAAAGAGAGTCTGTTATCTTTGGTTTTGTTTAGTCTTTTGTGAATTGAGCAGCTCATGTGCAGTTCCATTTGAGAAATCTACTAGATCCTCATGGTTCTCAGTCACCATTTTACTGCTTTGTTGTCCTTTGACAGGCAATTAAGATTAATTCCATTTCCTCCATCGACTTCCCCATGGACAGTTTCATTTTTGGTTGCTCCAAATTCCACAGGCAATCTCTCTGGGCATATAATTATGTGCATTGAAGAAGGATTGATGCAATTCCTAGGTTTGTATACCACATTGCAAACTTAGGATTTTGGTTTCCTCAGCAAACTTGTCTGAAATTTATTAGAAACACAGCAACCAATGACCAAACATAAATGGTCTGAGACCATTTCGAGTTTGGTGCACACTAGTGGCCATTTTGTCTCAGTTGATTCAAGTTCCTGTATAAATATATAAAAGAAGCAGGATACTGATGAATTCAGTCCTATCCATCATAATATGAGTAAATTTGGTGAGGTTGTGTACATCTGTCACACAACAGGGCATCTGCATGTGTAACCAATGATTACATACTAGTTATAGTAGCTGAGAATCCACCTTTAACTTTCTTTCTCTAAATAATATGCTGTATCCTTACCAGCTGTAATCTGTAAGCTTCCCCACCAATCGCAAACCATTGAACATTGATATCACCAGACAGTTCCCAGACACATATTTGACAAACTTCTGAGGTAGTATGATTTTCGTCACCTTTTAGGAAAACTTATTTTAAGGATAGATCTTGCATTGATTCTGACCATTTAAATACTTTTATCCATCTATGTTTTTTCAGGCACAATATTTTTCATGTAGGCCTACCTTGTTACCCTGGAAGTGGAAGTTATAAGGAATGTGTTTCTGGAAAACAAATCAGTTCTTCAAATATAACTCATCTTTATAATGATTTCAATTGTGATGCACTGATTGATGAGTTGGTTGCTATGGCAACACTGTATCTTTTTAAAATACTATCTAAAGTGGTTTTAGACATGTTCAATGAATTCCTCACCCTTGAAAACCTATGTTTTGGTAGGCTGGACTTCAAAATCTGATGATTATTAACAAAGTTACTATTGAGGCAGCCATATTGTCGGCCATCTTGGAATTCTAAAATGTTGTAAGATGTCAGGTTAACATTATTTGGACAACTTCCTTGAAAAGAATCACCCATAGCCTCATTAGTGGTCTCTTTGCCAGGTTTTCTTCTCTGTTTGTTTGATTGTACAGTAGAAATGATGATATCTGATATTTGACCTGATTACAAATGACCTTGACCTTGACAAAGGTCACCAATTTTTAACCAGATAATAAGTAACTATTCCTCTACCACTACACACAATTTAAAGGGTCTAGCTTAAATATTGTTTAAGTTATAAAGAAGAAGCTGGTAACATAGCTTAAAAGTAGCCACCATTTTGTAAAATGGCCGCCATCTTGAAAATATTGAAGATATGCTCTGTCATCCGCCAGATTTGGATTTAGCACATATTAATTGTCTAAGAACAAGTGTTGTAATGCTTCTACTAAAAAACGCCTCAACTAGTTTGATTTTCTGAAAATGGGCCTAGTCTATGTACACAAAATCTTTGTGTACAACAGCAGAGTAATGCGTATGTATGTAGCAGAGAATGCTAAGAATTAATGGTGGACAACTGAAGACTCCTTTCCCTGCAAGCTGCAATAAAAAATATACGCATTGTCCCAGCAAAAATTAGTACTCGACCTGTGTTGGATTTGGTGAATTATGAAAACAAATGTCGAATGAACACAGAGTTCTTTGTCTGTTGAGGCTATCCCTTTCATAATGATTCGAAACTTAATGTGACATGATTATATTGGGCTTTCATTCGCTTCTTTTGCAACATAAAATCGTTATGTTGGCCATCACATTAGTTTGTATTCTGCCCTGAGAACCTTGAGACATTAATTAATGGCGAATGTTGGATTTAAAAATTAATCAACTTTGACAACATGTTGTCAACCAAAACCTGATAATTATAAATCTTTGTAAAGAAATCAGCCATCGCCAAATTCCAAACAAGATAAGAGATCCAGATATATAATGGTAGCCTGGAGGCTAAGCTCGGTTCTATTAACACAAAAAGCCTCCCCTTGCATAAGAAATCCATGTGATGCCATTTTCCATACAAACCTCTATAGCTGTATGGAAAGGAAAAGAACTCCCATCTCTTACATCTATAATTGGGAAGAGACAGTACTATCAGTAGATCCATCAGAGATAACAATAAAGATGCCGATTCTGTCCAATGCCCATGCCATTGCATTAGGTAGCCTATTTAATCCATGCGGCAAATTCATAAAATGCTCAGATGGAGACTGGGAGATACGTTTTAGTCCAAGGGTTTGACAAATAAATTGTTTTCCATGTATCCATTCTGAGATAATTCCTTTTGTATCGTAAATGCTGTAGGGCGCCATGATAAATGAAGGCATTTACTCTAAAGAGCACATCAATTGGAACCCTTGAATGAGAAAAAATGTAGGTGTCCTGGCTCTGTATACCCAAGTATGTTGAATCAGTCGATGCAACATGTGAGAATTGGCGCATATGTTGTTCCATTGTAGGTCTCTTAGCATTCAATGAGAACCCGGAGTTATATTAACATATATGAAGTACCCAGACTTCTCCCAGGATATCCTATAAATATGACCAGCACGAAAGAAAAATGTATCTCCTCTGAATCAGTAATAAAATAAAACATTATTATTACCAATGGAAATGTTTCAAAAATTATCAAATCAAAATGAATCGCACAGCCTTTGAGAAGAGTACTAAAAAAGTTCCAGAATACGAAAATATCAATTAAACTCAGCGACTAGAATACATTTCTCATTTCACGAGCCTTTTCACAACTTGGTCCATAAAGTGCAGTTTGCATGTCCATTCCAGCAAAGAATAGTAAGGACAGTAAGATGTCCTTGGGCCAATTACCCGGATGTGCATCAATTTCCGGCGAAGGCTTTTCAAGTGGACCAATGCTAGGGAAGGAGAGGATGCCCCTGGCTCTCATTATATGAGTGGAAGCAATCCATTTGGATAAAAACTTCATTCAATATGTGAAAGGAGGGAGGGAATCATGAGTATCTATGATTTATAAATTAGGCAATGCTCCGAGAAGCTGCATTCATTTGGAAATGATCAATGAACACAGGAGCTAATAATTTGTGTGTTGATATTGGCAAGCCACCCCGGGCAATACTCTGATTGTGGAAATGTGCAAAGATCACCCTGGGAAACTGACCTTATTGTGCAAGTAGTAAATAACACTATATTGTGGTTATATTTGGGTTATAATATAATTGCTATACAGACCAGGCTGTTATTTATTCATGCAATGAAAATTTCCTATTGGGGTCGCCTTAAGAGATATCTATGATGCTTGTTGATTGTTTAATTATTTCGATTGTTTACTTTTAATTCGCCAAGATCCAAAACAATTAGAAATTCTGTGTTATACAAACAGTGCAAAGGCCTGGAATGAGTTATCTCCAAGAAATAGGATTCTTACAACAATTGAAACTTTTAAATCGAAACAGAAGATTTGGCAAATTAGTAGTCTGTATGAATAAATCCCTATTAACACTCATTTTATAAGACGGAAATCTTCCCCGATGTTACTGGGAGTATGATAGGGAAGAGAGAACGTCTGTGTGAACGTGAAAATCTGACGTCGATGACGGTAGTTGTGACGTAGAGGATCCCATATCCATACGGACAATTCCCAGATAATGCTTTCACAGTGAAAGTAACAATCAATACAACCTACCACTACCCATGCCAAAAACTGAAACTCTCAAAAGTGCGCCCTGTTACAAGGGTGCCAAAGCATGGAACGGCCCTAGCTTCAACAGAAAAGAACACCCCAACATACCAACAATTCAAGAATCGCCTCAAGAATAACCAAATCCCACTCACTACTCACTCAGACTGACCAATAAACCAAACCAAATGGTATGCAGTATCTTCACGCTACCATAACAAACCCACACTGAACCGAGGACATGCTGTATCTTCAAGCTGTACAATTCAAATCCATCTAACTGACCATGACTTTTATTCTTATCCTAAAGAGTACTTCACTTTGTTACCTTATTTGATTTATGTGATTATGTGTTTAACCTAACTTGATCTTGAGTAGTATTTTTACATAAGGTATAGTCTAGCTAGACACAGCAGTGGGAGGAAGACCATGGTATTTCTGTTGAATTATCACCCGTGAGCCCATTATCCTCAAGTGTTTGTTGACATCCATTGTTCATAATATTATTTGTACTCTGTGCATGCCCATTTATGTTCATTTGTCATCTCACGGAAGATTAGCTGTATAAAAATTATAAATAAAAAAAAAATCATATGTGGATGGCATTTTACTTCTGGGGCTGGATAATCAAGGTGTTTATTTGTCTGTTTGTTGGTTTTTCTCTTTAAATCATTGGCTATTTGATTATGTCGCCTTAAATCTAGTTAAACGTTTTGTGCTATATTTATGTAACATGACCTCGAACAAAATTAATTGTGACCCCAAATAGTTTTTTATTTGTCTATAAACAAGATATTATATTTTTAAGCTACATGGTAAAGCTTGTATTATGCACCATCCCACTGAAAAAACCTCAACCAATTACTATGTAAACCCAATTTTGATAAAACCTTTTTTTCATCGTCCACTCATATGTATATAGTCATTCAAATTCAATAGATAACAAGTTTAACATTGACACTTCCTAATTGGGACTTAACCTAGGCGACAAAACGCGGATTTAAATTCCCTTGCTTACAACATGAACTGTTAATATAACAACGATATGTTCACTATACATAAATCCCAAAATTACTTTAACATCTACCCCGTCTCATCAAGCTAAATTTAAAATACGTGACTGTTATTCAAACACTGCCGATTCTTTCCTATAGTTTTACTTGTAACTCGAATCAGCGATTACATATTATATGCCGCCATGCCATCAGACCAAACAAACCTGGGAAGAAGATACTGTTTGCACTCCCACAAGTGTATTTTATCAGATTCTATGCCCGTCACCATCATATCCTACTCAGGCTATGGGGCCTCTCTCTCCGAGTCGCCAAGACACGCCCGAGATGCTTGAGTGGACCGCTAAAGAGTCATAAAGAGATGTTCACTAGCTTTGTTCTCCATGGGCGCATCAATTAGCAAGCTGAGAGGGTAAATAGATGGCTGGTGAGAGAAATATATATATATGATGCCTTCGAGGATAGCATACAAATATGAGCTCGCGCAAAGGATCATTCCAGCTTGTGATTCACTGATGCTGTTCATGCAGGCAAAATCCTGCATGTATATCATATATGTACATGTATGCTGCATGAGGCCTACTAACATTATTCACTTTTGCTCTCTGTAAGCAATCGTCGGGGAAAGGTGGTGATTGACACCCATTGATTCATTAGAATGAATATAGGTCCAGGGAAGTGTGCAGAGCTAGACATTTCTGCATTCGCACATTATAGAAATAGATTGCAGATGCAAGGTATACTTTTATGATAATTTGGATCATTAAATCGCCTTGGCTAACACAGGGAGCTTCATAGATAATTTATTTTCCCCATTCTCCTTATATTTTCCCATTCTCTTTAATCACCATGAGAAGAATGGTGGATTAAGGTAAAGGGTTTCTATTCCCTATAGTCCCCTATTCCCCTGTAGTCAAGTGGTTATAGCATGTTAGACTTCCAAACTGGACAAACTGATGTTGAGTCCCAGAGCAGACAGCCTTTTTATATTTGTCTCATTTTCGAGTCATTTTATTTTTCAATTTGACTAATATCTGGGGCTTGACTTTCTTTTAAACTCACACGTTTAGTTATTAGTATCATTCCCTTTCAATTGGTGAAAGAATTAGAGAAGCTAAAATCAAATTAAGTAAGAAAAGTGAGTTAAATGGGGTTCTGGGATGTATGGTTCTCCTGACCAGAGGCACAGGTGGCAGTACTATGCTTGTACTTATTATCGGCAAATGAGACGTTGTATGCTGGGGCCCTGTTGAATTAAAACTATATGCTTCAACTATGAATAAGGTTTTAGACATTGATATTAGAACATTAAACTCAATGACACATAGAAACACATTGCTTTCTACTAATTGTATCTCATCAAATCATTTACTGAATGCACAGTATAATTATATAGTGTCACTAAGACTTTATAAACAGATTTGGCTAGCAGCAAAGGAAAAAGAACATCTGCATTCTGCCAAGAAGTGATGACCGTGATCCTTAGTCAATATAAATGCATCATTTCCATGAGAAAATTATGTTTTTTTTGTTTTTTTTGAACGTATTTTATTCAGGTTTTATATTCTGGCAGTGGCCATGCGACTTAATGTGACTCGGATCGGATCCGATATTCCGCCACACCCTGAAATCTAATTACTTACAATTTGTAGAAAAGTGAGAGTGAGGTCAAGTACATTTTGGTCTTACATGTAATAGGAGGGGGACAGACGGGGGAGGGGTGATAGGGGGGTATGGGTAATGGGATGAGATGGGGGTGAAGAAAGGGGGGGGCAGGGATTGGGATGGTCAGACTGTGGTCTTGTGCATAAGAAAATTAGGATTGAGAACTTATCCTTGCAAGGGTCTCAGTGAGTTAGGTAACCGTAAGGTATTAGACATAAGGTCTAATTTTAATCTGTTCTTAAAAGCTAATGTAGTTTGGAGTGTTTTGTAACGTTGATGTAGGCTGTTCCACCATAGTATACCGTCATAACTAAAGGATTTTTGGTAAATGGAAGACACAGGTCTAGCCAATTCGAAATTTAGTCGTCGATTTTCTCTAAAGTCATAATTCTCATCTAGATGTCTTAATTCAACCCATGGGATCCTGCAGAAATGGAGCTGTTTATGGAGAAATTTCATTACGTTAAAGAAAATTCTTGAACCAACCGACATAGTATTTGAATCTACATGTAAAGTATAGGTGCTATACCAACGTGGCTTTTTCAAGGCAAAACGTAAGGCTTTATTTTGGAACGTTTGTAGCTTTGCTAAGAATTTTTGACCTGCGTTCATATAACAGATGTTGCCGTAGTCGAGATGGCTCAGAACCATGGTCTTAATAAGAAGTAGTCTAGTTTGAACATCAAGGGCATTTCTATTAATATAAATATTATAGAGGCGGACGTTGGCTTTATTAATAATATTGGACGCCATGTCCTGAAATTTCAATTTAGAGTCCAATTTAATACCAAGATAGGTAAATGAGTCCACCCAGTCCAGGGCAATGCCTGTTATCTCTATATGTACATTCGGTGGTAGTTGTACACCTCTTGTGCTTGGTCTGATACACATTGTTTTTGTCTTGGGCAGACTAAGTGCTAATTTATTATTGGAACTCCAGCTTGCAATTAGATCTGTATCACTCTGACTTTTAGTTAGTAGCAACCCTTCAATGTGGGCCTCATTTATGAGGACAATGTCGTCGGCGAACAACAGCATATTACCTTGTAAATTTAAGTCAGCAATATCATTAACGAAAATATTAAATAAAACCGGCCCTAGGATGGAACCTTGAGGCACCCCATGTTTGATTGGCAAATATTTAGAACAAGTATTATTGACCTTAACTTTTTGTTTACGATTAAATAAATAATTTTCGATCCAGATCAGAAGCCAATTTGGAAAACAGTAAGCCTTTAACTTTTTAAGCAGCAGACTATGGTCTATCGAATCAAAGGCTTTCTGGTAGTCGAAAAATATTAGGGTGCTAATTTTACCTTGATTCATATTGTGTAGTAATTTATACAGTAGTAAGTTTATCGTTTCTATAGTCGAAGAATTTTTCCTGAACCCTCCTTGTACCGGAGTTAATATATTATAAGTATCTAAGAATAACTGAACCTGTGTATTGACATGTTTCTCTAATAATTTTATAGCAATATGGGTTAAAGAAATTGGTATCAATAAAGTTTATTTAAAGAATCATTCATGCGAGTTTGATAGCTGTACCTACATCGCACAATATATTGCTATCAGTTGCCTTTTCTGAAACAAATTTGCCACGACGTCTTGCCCACTCGTTGAAAAACAATATTATAAATTAAATGCACAAAGCAATCGTGTGTTCTACAATTAATCATTACTTACATGGACCCAGAACCCCAGTTAACCTTAACTACTTATAATTCATTTCCATTTCAAATAAGCTTTCTCTGCCATACTATCAATCTGTCGCAGAACCTCTGCTATATATGTATATATATATATAGTGGCTGCCTGACATTTGTAACAAGAACAGCTGATTGCCTATAACCACACCATTTTGAATGTCAGAGAAAGGTTTCTTTGCAATTGTTAGGGTGACTTCTGAGTTTCACAGGCCTTCACTTTAACAGCAACCTTTGCGCTAGTTGTGGATTTATACCTTGACCACCATGTGATATTTTAACCAGATCAAGTATCTAGGAGTACTGTAGATATAAAAATAAGCATTGTCTGTAAAGCTAATTCCTTCCCTAAAGGTTCCTTGCATAACAAGTTAAAGCAGATAAGGAAGGAATTGAGATCATAAGATACAAAGGGCCCCTGTCTCTCCATAAATTTAATATGGGGGCATTAGCTTAAAATCCACTCGTTTTTAAGAAGCTCTTTCCTTGATTACACTAAAAGGAAAGTATGCATCAAATCTGAAAACAGTATCTGATTCAGTAGAACCGATCACATAGCAAGTAATTGGGTTTAAATACAATATATGCGGATCCGATTGTATTTACAGTGGTTGAAAAAGTAATAATAAAATTGGACCAGAATGCACATCAATGAATGAGCAGGAACAGAGTTAGCTGAATATTGAGCAGAATGGGCGTACATAGGCTACTACAAGCGATATATCAAAATAAGAAAAAGCTGTAAAAAATGTAAATTGCTAATAGCTGAAGACACCAATAATGTTTTACCACAATAACGGTAAATAGCAAGGAGCAAGTAAATGTGGATGTTACATAAATAGTAATGGTAGGTCACGTCTGTAAGAAGTGTCTTCGTGTGACAAATCTACAGTAAAGGAAATATTTGCAAAATACTTGAATATATGGATGAATGAATATATGGTTATTATATACGGTCGAGATGAATACGTGATATGGCATACAACATGTATGTACACTCGTAGAAAGAGACTAGACTTCAAGGTTGGAACACATATAACATGAAACATGTCGAAGTAGCACTGGTGTTATATATAGAACGATCTTAGGATGATTTAATAGTTTTAAAACTGGTATGTTCAAAACTGGGTTGACCAGGGTAAAAAGCCAAGTAAAAAGGAGAAAGAGGCGAAGGGGAGGAGTGCAGAAAAGGCATGGCTGAACAGCAGTCGGATATAATAGTGGATAGATAATGGTGGCAGAAAGAGAGGATAGAAGAGGATTATAGAAGAATGAACAGAAGTGACATGAGAAGTAAAGATGGCTGCGCACAGGTGTGTGTGGGGAGGGGGAGGGGGAGAGGGAGAGGGCAGAGTATTTTGCTTTACTGGAAACGCTCATCTAGTAATTAGTCCAATTTGCCTACATATTCGCCCTTTATTTAGGCTTATTATTAGTATTTATAGAAAGAATATATCTTTCTACGACAATGAGAATGCCTGTGTCCCAATCCTGGATAAAAAGCATTACATAGAATTGTCAGGTCCATATATTTGTTGCTAAAGCTCCTAAGGTAGTCGGGTGACCTGCCAAATGCATGGCTATGTATATCGCGAATAGTTTCCGGATGTAAACTTGAGCAAAGAGATGACGGGAAGTCACATATGACATGGAACTGTATGGATAGTGACGCCACAAGCTCCACTCTAATTATACCCATTGATACATCCTTCTTCCGGAGAGATACAACTTGGATATCAATGTATAAATGTACGACAATGAGAATGTCTGTGTCGCAATCGTGAATAAAAGGCATTACATAGAATGGACCTGACAATTTCTATGTACCAAGATTGTGACACAGACATTCTCATTATCATAGAAAGATATATTCTTTCAATAAATAATAACAATGTAGTTAACTATACTTCACTGACAAAACGCCTTGGCCTAAATGCCCGAAATAGTACTCAGCTTTAGGGGCACGCTAGGTGCTAATCTTTTAAAACAGTATTATCAGTCAATATCAATCAAAAACTGAAGATTTTCTACTTTCTGTTTCATTCTCTTCTTACCCATCTGATGGTTATTTGGCCAAAATTGTGGACTATTTTACCTTGTTGTTTTTGCTGCAGAACTTCATAAATGTCCATGTCTGGGACTCGCCAAAATCCTTTGTTGGAGTGGCTTCACTTATTATCTTTCATCTGCACTTGTTTTTCTTTATTCTCTTGGGCGATTTGACTTCCAATTCTTGCATAGATATAAAACATGAACAAAATATTGATAATTTAATTCAGGTCAAACCATTGTATACAAACAATATCTAGTAGACTATATAATATAGTGTCAGTTAGAAGTCATTCTATACCACTTAAATTTGCTACCTCACCAGACATGTCTTATAAGCACCGCAATCACCACACTTTCAGCAGTTTATATCTTATTCTTCCCATCTGCGAAATGCTTCTATCTATTCCGAGTGTCTTGGTATACCGTAAATGACCGATGCCTGTTTTAAGTTAACAAGCTCCCTCTTTGGTAGTTCTATTTGTAGTAATTCCCCATAGGAAATGGCAAGTTTCGGGGTCATGAGCGATCAAGAAAGATTAAGAAAGGCATCGGAACAAAGTGTTGTTCCCCGTGGATATTCCAATGTGATCCAATGTATAACAGCAGAGATCTGCTTTAGAAAGCGATGGCCCAGATACTGAACGAGATCTTTGTCTAGATACATGCCATGCTCTTGAGATCGTAACATGTGTGGGGAATGGTTTAAGGGAATGAACAGTCTTTCCATTGTACACTATACTTTTGTTTCCCTCTTCTGAAATAGGGATTCCATTTAGATTGTTATTATCAGTATTATTATTACAAGTTAAACCGTTCTAAGATCTCCTCTTATAGCCCCTTCAACAGGATCGTTGACTCGACCTCAGGGCGGAAAAAAGATGTACGCATCTATAGGTCTTAGGTCAGTTAGTAAATTACAGCTTAAACCGTTCTAAGATCTACCCTTAGCCGCTTCAACATCAGCCTCCCCAAGTGAAACTGTACAAAGATCATTGATGAATAAATGAATAGCCTAGGGTACGTTTCGTTCATGGGTCAAGTAGGCCTACAGCCTGTTAGAACATCTCTCTGTAATTTTATTTCTTTTATTGTTTTACACGTGTGGCGTCCTAACAACATGTCAGGGCGATATTGTAATAAAACAGGGAAACGCGAATTTAGGTAAAGTAACTCATAGAAAGAAAGACATGCACATTAACATAGTCTGATGGACTGTTTGACTTACATCGGACACAGGTATAGAATGTATATACCCCCTACTGTCATGGAGTAATACGAACGAAACTTATTAAAGCTACATTATTAGCTATTACAAAAAGAATATTATTATATATGTGTGCCACAAGCTATCATCAATATTCTGCTGCTCTTATATGTTAATACAAGAATTTAAAGTGGGCGCTGGTGAGTGATAGTAAGTAAAGCGACCTCATGAATGGATTTCGGCGGGTCACCGAAATATAAATGTGGACTTTTATATGAATTCCCTGTAGCAAAAGCAACCAGTCAAACGTCTTTCAAGCTAGGTTGGAAAAAAGAATGGAACAAAAACTATGAAATCTTATTTTTATCGATGTTAATTAAATTAATTGTAAGTGCAGTTTTAATACTTATAAAGAGTCCTTGTTGTGGTGTGGTCAAGTGCGATTATGGTCTGTAGCAACATTACAAACTTTTCAAGTTATTTAATTTCCCTCGAGGAATCTCCATGACATTTTGGAAATGAAAGACCTTTCCAGTGAACGTCACCTCTCTAGCAGTAGTACATCTTTTTTTGAAAATTTCAGGATTTCAAAATGTTGTGAGCCTGAGGCATGAGAGTCGACCTTTCAATTTGCTAAGGCGATATGATAACAGTTATGTAGAGATTTATCTACTGGTCCACACTTATTCATTTGATACTAGATTAGGCACGTGTGAAACGAAAAGGAAATTCCGGTTGATTCAACACTACGATGTATTTATTTTTGCACATTCTCTTTGGGACAAATCTCTAACGGATAGATATAATGGAAAAGAATAACTCAGCTTTTCATAAGATTGTGCAGAGCTGCGACGACAACATAAAAACAGATAATTATACTGCAAATATTACCATGCAAATAAATGTAATGTTCTCACGATGCAATGCTATGAATTCCCATAGGAATAATTCATAGCGTGCTTATGAGGTAGAATATAATATGATTCTGCATCTCAATATCACGAAAATTGTGTTTAAACAGAGACGGAATAATTTGTAGAAGTGGTTTTGTGATAGAATGAGAGTCATTAAAACATATTTTTAATTAGAGAGAAGACGTCTATTTAGATTATCTTGAATTCCTTTGTTCCCTGCAAGGAGAAGGCTCGCTTTCAACACACTCTTCCCAGCAGCCAACAAAGTGAATGTAACTTAATGGTGCCCAATCCGAAAGGTGGCAACCTTCCATGCCATAGTATCCGATTACTTTCTTAACCGTTGATCGCTAATCCTTTAAAATGTAGATCCTTTATACTGTCTTGAATGGTAGGACCTTATTGCATATGTATGAATAAGAGATGTTCCTCTTCAATTGTAATAATTTTAGATACTGGACTATAAAGTCACTGCTTATCACCTAGCTCTAGAGTGTTTGTCCCATTGAACTACAAATAAAAGGGCGTTTATTCAATTTTGAATGGTAAAATTGACGCAGGATATACAACATTACAATATTGATTTTGTCATGTTGTATATCCTGTGTCAATTCTAACACTTCTTAGTACATTTTATAATTATAAGGAACACTGTCAATCAGCTAAATAATATTCTTTGCATATATATTATATTATCGTATACAGTACCCAGCTAAGAATGTGTGATCACAGTGAGCTCACTGAGAGCTCACAATATTTATCACAGTGAGCTCACACTATGACCTCACGGGTGAGGTCAAAGTGTAACTTCACAGTGGCATCAAAATGATCTCTCAATGTGACCTCACAGTATACTCATACTATGATCTCACTGTGAGGTCATAAGTATGAGGTCACTGTGAGGTCATAAGTATGAGGTTACTGTGAGGTCATAGTATGACCTCACGGGTGAGGTCAAAGTGTAACTTCACAGTGGCATCAATATGATCTCTCAATGTGACCTCACAATATACTCTTATACAATCAATCTCACTCTTATTAATCAATAAGATGACAAGACTAGACTTGTATTTAGTACTACTGATCAGCTTCTAAACAGCAGATTTGTGCTCAGTGCTAAGGTAGAAAGTTTCTCCACAGAAGCATTTCACCCAAGAGCATTCAAGGAGAGACTGCATGGTCCCTTTGCTTGAATTTTTCAAAGTTCCTCATCCCTTTCCATCACTTAAACTTACCCTTAATACAATCCTCTCCTGTAGCTGCCATAGGTATCCATTTCAAGTTGGTGTTAGACAATCTTGGTCACTCAGTATGCTTATAGTAATGATATTAGAATTATAAGGGTGCTTTCTTCCCAACATTTTTGAACATCAAGCAGGTAAGTTATCCAAATAAACTATCAAGTTCATTGCTTTCAATATTCCCAAGTTAATGATGTGTAATATCTATGAAGTATAAATGCTTCATATAAGTATTACTAGTGAGACTTTTGTTCTAATAGAAAGTGTAAATGTAATGCAGTAACCTTTGGTGCCACCTAGTGAAAACCAAGTTCTATGGTACTGCCACCTGGTGAGAACAGTTGGATTGCTGATAACGCAGCCAATAATGCCAATAGAAGAAATTGGAGGCCAGATTTGAAAAGAGGAGAAAAAACTAGAGTAGGTCAACATCTCACAAAATTTCTAGGGGCTGCCAGAAAAAAGTCAACATTTTCAGTATTTTTGCCATAGAGATGTGCCTAAAAAGTGTAATTCTTGCAACCCACTTTACTATGTCAAACGAATCCTTTGTTTGGAAAATGAAGGAATGCTTGGAATGGAATTTCCTTTAGCACCCGGGTATAACAGGGCCCCCTGCATCTCATACTCCAACAGCTAAGCCCTAGCTGCCCTAAAAGTTGGTCAAATCAACCATTCCGTTTTTTGGAAATGTCCAAAAATCTGACAAATCATTCATGTGAGATCACATATGCAAGATCACAAACATATCACCCAGACCTCACCGTTCTGATCTCACATCTATGAGAAGTTTCTGAGCTCACAGAGATATCACAGTTTTTAGCTAAATGTGAGCTAGAACTTGTGACCTCACACTGAGATCACACTGAAACCATTCATGTGAGATCACATATGCAAGATCACAAAAATCTCACCCAGACCTCACCGTTCTGATCTCACATCTATGAGAAGTTTCTGAGCTCACTGAGATATCACAGCTGTTAGCTAAATGTGAGCTAGAACTTGTGAACTCACTCTGAGATCACACTGAAACCATTCATGTGAGATCACATATGCAAGATCACAAAAACCTCACCCAGACCTCACCGTTCTGACATCACATGTGTGAGAAGTTTTTGAGCTCATAGTGAGATCTACATGAGCTCACTTCCTAGCTGGGTAGCCTATTAGAAAGTTTAGATAATATTTCGCGGAATTTCGTGTTGATATTCTAGGCAGGCACACGTTAGTCCTTCCCCTTGCATTAATGCCAGTCACATTTTCTATTGACAAACCCACCCCATTAGCGAGCGAAATAGTGTTGTGTGAGTTATGTGCAGTTTTTTCTCTTTTTTTATATATCATCTGTGATTTAATGCCTTCTGGCTTGCATGGAATATGCAGCAGAGAGACAGAGAGAGCCATCAAGGGAAGTATCCTTAGTCAGATATCCTCTATTCATTTAGAATCATAGCTGTACGGAATGTATTGACATGAAGAATGGTTGTCCGACCTGCCGCTGGCATCTAAAAGTGACATTGAGACCATGAATTTGAAGAGAACTATCGCCTTTCCATTCATGTAGTGCTGTCGAAATGCTTCTCCAAATCTAGCCTCCCTTCAAACAATCCCCTGTCCAGTAATTCCGATAGGCAACGTTTGAGGAGAGATCCTAGGGTGCTATTCTTAACCTGAACCAAACACAAAAATACTGTCCTTAGGGGAACATACTAATGCATCTCCAACCATGACAGGAATCGAAACATCCGTCTTCCATGGAAAATTCATTTTTATCCAGGGATTGCATCTTTGTTTGATAGATGCGGTTGTATATATAGCCTGGTCCCATAAACCATGAACACTTCAAAGAAATTCATTCACTAGTTTTTTTGTCCTTGTAGGTTTAATCTCCTCATCTGCGCATGGGAGAGTGACATGCATGGTAATCTAAACCTTGAATTTAAACTTGAATTAGGATCCATCCCTGGTCGACTAAGTGAATATGTTTGCATACTATCGCAAGATTACTAAAAGAATCCTTTAGTATCTACCATGATTGAGATTTATTAAAACGTGATTCGAAGGAAGAGGAGCTTAGTTGAGGAAGAAGAGGCCAACCCAAACAGTTTCCTCTTCTTTATGGAAGCAGAGAACACATATTGGTACTACAAACTATACTATTATATTATATTCATTAGAAGGTAGAACGTGTCATGACCACGTGGAAGACCAATATTGCCTTATAAACCACAAAAGCTTTATTTTATAAATAGAAACTCACTTATTTGAATCATGGTCTTTCCATCAATGGTTACACTTTGCTCCCGAGGTCATGACAAAGAAATAAATTTAAACATAATGCTTTCCCTTCATGGAATTTACACATTCCTGTGGTTTGCCATAATTGTCATGAAAGATTTCGTTCACAGCGAATCCCTTTGCAAAACCTCCATAAGGCCCCCATTGTAATCTTAACCTCAGGTATTCATGAAGACTTTATGTAATGACTTTTCACCTCGTAGAATATTAATCATGGGCTTAAACCAAGCCGTCGTTCAGAGAACCATAAGTGAAGTCCAGGTTACGAGATACATCTCCCCTGCTAAATCATCGTCTTCTTGGAATGGTAAGCCTTAATATAATGTGATGGGGAAGCCTCATGGTGTAGGCGTGGGCTGTCACCTGATGTCTTAAGCTGCAGGGTTTAAATTAGCAAGTAATACTTGCTGGGCAATAGAGTTGTTGAGCCATGTTCTGTTCATTGGCCATGGTCAAAGCCATCCTCCCTATAGGCAGGGTGAGATTCTCCAAGTCTGACTTGGAAAGTCGAAAGTCGAAAGAAGAGACGGCCTGCTGGTGGAGGATGAGTCAAAGCTGGCCTTTTAGTGAAGAACAACCCATTTGTTCTCAAACTACTAATAAACTGTCCCATTTTCAGGACCCCATCTACTTCCTTCTACTATATCTATATACTCCTCATACCAAGTCCTTGCCGTCTGTTCTCAAGGCTCAACTGCCCACCAACACACAACCTAACCTCATTATCTCTCACCATTTCGTGCATGTGCGCCGAGTTATGTGACTGGTATGTGGATATTTCATACCTTCTTTGGCACTTCTTTTCTAAATTGCCAAATAATTAATATTATTTCTGTATGCAGAAAGGTGGTGGATGGGTACTACTAGCTGTACTAATAGTTTTATATATTTTTTTAAGATTCTGATTTACCATGAGGGTCTCCTTTTCAAACAGAAGTGGTCTTCCTGGTGGCCCATTAAAACAAAGGTTAATTTAGTGATAGAGAAAACTTAAACTAACATCGATAATCATTGATCCTGAAGTAAACATTATTAGTAGGTAATTTAATTTTAATATTGACTGTCTTTTAGAGAGGTCCATGTAGGATATGGAGTAGTACTCCTAGTGTTCGTTATTTCGATCACAATTTCTGGATAGGATGTTATATCCGTAGCCTTGATTCGTTCATTCCCGGTGTAGAAGGAAAGTGTAAAGCTTTTGAGGTGACCAACATGGTCTTCAAGATGTTCCTTTATATTCCTAATAGATTCAATATGTAAATTTCCGCTATCCTGGTAAATATAAGAACATGCTTTGTCGGCTCCTTGTACTAGATAGCCACTCAGAGAGGCTGTACAATTTGTTGTTATTAATTGCTTTCATTTTAAAATGTTTCGGTACATTCTCACAGTCACCATTTATCAAACAAGCGAATCCTCCCTGTACTGGTCGGAATTGCTTAGCAGAACGTTCCTTCCTTTACTGGTCGGAATTAGTAACTCACATCAACAGAAGTAATAATATTAGACTTCCTTCCTTTACTGGTCGGAATTAGTAGCTCACATCAACAGAAGTAATAATTTGACAATGTCGTGAATACTCAATAATGCGACAAGTTTGTTACCCCTTACCCTTCCCGTCGGTTAGAAACCGATTAACCGATATCTCGGTCTTGAACATAAGGCTTACATGCTTATTTCCCCCCTCCCCCCCTTCCCTCAACATTACCAACAATTCCAACATACATATTACAAGTTGTTTTATAAGCAGAGGGTTGGATTATTTCAATATAGTACCATCCTCTTTCAAGTATTCATCAAACTCCTGGGGGTAAGAGTTCTTGAGATAAAGTCTGAATTCACTTCTGTTTGGGATTTCCCTAGGCTTTTGGGGTAAGTTGTTCCACATTGTGGACGCCTTATAAATATATGATTTTTTTAAACTTTCATTGTTCGGATGGATAACTCGTAGTTTTTTCCCTTTGCTTAGCCCTCTTAGGGCTACTTTCCTATTATCTAAGTTTGATTCTATTAGGGATTTCCTAAAAGCAATTTCTAGGATATGACTGTCCCTTCTAGTAGAAAGGGACGCCATATTAACTTCCCTATGAATTTCTTTGGAGCTGGTATACTTTGGTAACTTTAATGCAATCTTTATGGCAGAGTTTTGCAATGATTGCAGCCTATCCAAATATCTCTGGGGTGCTGCTTGATAAAAGACGTCACCATAGTCAATATGTGGCAGTATGGTGACTTTGAACATTAATAATAGTGTTTTTTTATCGCAAATGTTGTAAAGTTTGGATAGTGACTTAATCTTATTTCTTATAACATTGATTTTCTTTTCAAGGAAAGTTTTGAATTTCAGACTCTCATCTATCTCGACTCCCAGGAATTTATAATATTTAACCTGTTCTAATTCCTGTTGACCAATACTGAAATTTTGAACCGGATTATTTTTACCAGGCGTCAGACTGACAGTCATAGACTTGCATTTCTTTATATTTAACGAAATCTTATTTTCTATTAATATCTTCTTGCAGTCCCACCGTGTTACCAGACTTTTTATCTCTAGAGCTATAAATAATCGTATCGTCGGCAAAATGTTGTATTTGACTGTTTATATTACAGGTAAGCAATACACACTATATTAATAACACATCTATTTGCAGGAATAACTGAGAATAGCGTCGACATCTGATGTAATGTTGGGTCCTGAATAGAAAATATATGTTCAATCAATCACCCATACAGTCAATGGGTCCCACTTACGTATTTTCTTTTAACTGTAAACAAGTTCATTTTTCCGCATTTATCAAATTCACTTAATTAAGGTTTTATAAGAAATAAAATCTAAATTGAAATAATATCCCCAAATCTGTCTCTCTGTGTTCTTATTCACAAAAGCATCTGCAGTCCTTTGGTATGAACCTTCTCAAGTTTCCAATTGTATTGATCTACAATACTATTCATTATTATTCATTGCCCACTACCAGTCTTGGTGATTGGTCCACTTAGACAAACCGTAGTGTAAAATTGACTTAGAGTAAAATCTATTTCACTCTAAAGACAGACGAGCAACATATCACGGTTACTACCCCATTAGCTTGAGTGAAAACCCAATATACCAGACATGACCTTTCTGAACACAACCAAAAAGAATGATAACTATTCTCTGTCTTCGTACAACATATTTGTTACATTTCAACCTGATGCCCAGAGCCATAATTGAATGATGCTTATTTCCGTGATCTTCAGCTGTTCGAAGAGGAATAAAACCATTCATCGTTATTAACACTACCCTGGTTCTCTTTATCTATACCTCCCACATCCCTGACAGTTTCCAGGCGAGCAGGCATGTCCGTGTGCCCGCCAGGCCGTTTTATGATGGGTGGGTAATAAAAAGAAAACATAAAAGATTGTTTGTGAGGGTGGCTTGCCATTATTCGAAGCACCATGACTCAGGTAGGAGAAACAGAAACAAGCCTCTGCTGTCAAATAAATGAGCTGTGCTGTTGTCTTCACCAATCGCTCATTGCTCCAAATGGGTTGCCTTTGCAAGCTGGTCGGAGCAAGTGATTCCTGGCCATCGCCATATCCAGTGGTTTGTCCCTCGTTCTCCCCTGCTGAAATGTGCCTATCAAAACGTTTTAACGACTACTTTTACAACTAACAGCTTCATAGTATTCACTCGTTGACTCCTATGCTGCCATCCGCTTAATTTGTTGCTTTTCCTGGACAATACTGTTATGGGTCTGCATTGCTTTCATCCTACATGGTCCTTTTGTGCAGAATAAAGCCCCTCTTCTACATAATCTTTTTACGTTAATGTATAGTACATAGTGGGTCGCATCATATTATATATTGACACCTATAAAATGTGTATGCATACGGGTAAAACCCACTGAAAATGTACCATTCGTCTTCACCAATCCCCTCAATTACATATAAACCATAGTATAAGATAAATGAACAGCTTAAATTTGAATCACAGCCGTATCAAATGTATTAATTAGGACATACCTAGAATTTATCATTTTTCAGTCAAATTTAGCAGACTTCACTGAATGTTTAGAGCAACCTATTGTTCATCTGAGAGGGAGAGAAATGGAGTCTGTGGCAATTAAATTCCATGCTATAAAGAGTTTGATAAATTACATTCTAATTTAAGAAAGAACATCGGTCGAAGCCGAAGAGAGCAATTCAACAATGCTTTTGGGATAATTCAGGTAATTTAAGGACCAACATTCTAGGTAATCATCCCTTCATCTGGTAATTACACTCTCTCCATCCTAACTCTGAGCAGAATCTTATTCCAAGGGTCATTCATTAATTTTAGCCACACACGTAGGAGTTATAAGTAGTTGCAGTGCCATACGATGTTACCCTTTTCCTATACTACTTGTTTCTGCTGTATTATTGTAACGTGTCTGCGCATGTTGCGCGCCCTTCCTTTACGCGCCTTAAGTGTATGAACAATTACCCCAGATGTTGTCTCCTAGACACAATAAAGTTCTTACAATACAATGCAATTGAAAAGATGTATAACAAGTGTGCGTTATGACTGTTGGACCTTTGTATAAAAGGCCTTCCTTAGCTACTTTTCATTTTCCTGGTAATGAACCTTTACGGAAGGAATTCGCGATACAGAAAATGCTAATTGTTATTCCTACGGTAGGCAATTCCTACCTAAGCAAGGATTTGTTACGACCCTTGGTAATATATCTATTTATAGGTACGTGGGAGGACCCTGTCAATGATTCTGATTGATGTTTAGTAACGGAGTCTATAGTTCTGCTGCTACCATCTCAGATTATTTCCCTTTCCCTGTAGCAACGCTTTTGCCTAACGATATTGCCTTAGTCATTATCTCTCTCCGGTTGGATATTTATACAGTTCGTGACAATGGATTTCTGAATCCCTTACTCCAATAAAAGATTCAAGTCATTGCGCTATTGTACTGCAGCATTGTGTGGAACTAATCCTCATGAATCTACTGTCTATGGCTATTATGTCAATAATTGAGGAGTATAATTGTTCTATCGTCAGCCTCAGAAGCGACTCTCTTATATCAATTCGTATGCCTACTCACTAGCTGATGTATTTAAATCGCCAATTAAGAGCGTCTAAGCACCATTTCTGGATAGTTCTGAAGTCTGACTTAATACTTTATACCTTTAGTGCCATTTAAAACCCTCTCTAGTTCAGAATCAAACGACCAGGGGGGCGTTTCATAAGTTCGAATAGCGCGCGCTATAGGGCCTAACGACAGTCGTTACCAAACATAGCGCGCGTAAGGTCCAAAATTGACGTCAAATAACATTGCGTTACTATAACGAACGCACGCTAAATTTATCGCTACCATAACGAACGCGCGCTGCGTTAACTTATGAAACGCCCCCCAGAACTGTTAGCATGTTGCTGCTTAGAGTAATTTCAAGGAATTGCTTTTACTCTAAGATTTCATTATTTGCTAATATCGATATATTTTTGTATGCATTTATACGGGTGTCATAAACTTATAAGTCTCCTGGGGCCTGTTTTATAAACGAATCCTCACACTTAAAATGGTCCTTGTCTAGCTATTTTACATGTAGGAATAATAAATAGCATTTGGTATAGTCAATTTCTTCTCTTAAAGTTCCTTACCACCTGGTTATAGCAAGAGAGGAAGGTCTTAATTAAGGATTTGCAATGAAACATGTCCCATGATGTATATCCAGGTGAATGAGAAGAAAGGGGGAACATCCAAGAAGTACGTAGATGTTTAAAAATTGCTGTGCACAATCGAATGAATCTGTTTATTTAAAAATGTTTTTGAGGATAGGAATCCATCTACTTATATATGCACTGGAAGAAAGCTAAATGAAGAATCATTTAATGAAAAGTCATTTCATAATATTGAAAGACACATATCAATAGTGTCCACCCAAGACAAAACAACGAATATTTGAGCTTTCCCATAAACTGGGCCCTTGTGGTTCTTACAGGTCAAGAGCGCACCGCAATTACAGAGCATCCTAGAGAGACCACCACCCAACCCCACACACCCGTACCTAATCAAAAGGTCTGCTGTATCGTTTGTATTCCGGGTTCCTCTCTTCGGGAACGTTGATTGGGTCACCACCTTAATTAACGTGTCCTCTTCAGATATGTCAAACCCAAAGATCTCCCGGGGGAACTTGGCATGGAGTCTTATACGTGTCAAGACTGCAATATATATAGTCTGTGTTAGGTACCTTTTGCATGTATAACCCACCAAGTGCGTACATATATATGTGAGAATTGGACGCCCAACATTGATCGATGTCTGTGTGATAACTCCCTTGGTCAGAAAATTGGGATCTGGTGCGAGCTATAACCGACCCAGGCTTAGTCACATAGACGTGTTGTGTTATCTGGGTAATGATTAGCGACGTCTAGACCGTTGCTAGCTATCGGCTCTTACTAATTGTACACACTCCTACAACGCAGATGACAAATTAGTGACTCCTTTTCCCGTCCAATTTGATATACTGCAGCAGCAGCAAGAGTCCTCTCTTTGGTAGACGTAGTTTGGGCTATCTGCTTGTCCAAGAAATAAGCATTCCTACAAGAAGACCTGGGTGCTTAATACTATCATTGAAAGCTTTAATTAATTAACATCACACCATAATATACCCTATATCGATATGTTAGTTTGAACATAATTGGAAATATCGAAAGCGAGGTAAATACTAGCTTTATGGCACCATTCTTTGTCCCAGCATGAAGGTTCGATGAAGAGGCTTACCTATACTAATCAAGATTTCCTCAAGATATTCACCCATATACTAAGATATTCACTCATATAGGCATCGATACTTAACATCATAATAATGTGGAAATATTAAATCTAATAGTGTATCATAATAATAGGTGAATGGAGGGTTTCTTACAGCAGGACAATGTTCAAGTTCTTTTTTGGGGGTAAAACATCGGTCTCCCTCCCATGGCAATCACTCCAATGGAATCATTCCTTGATTATGATTGAACCATTATAAAAGTACAACCTTACCATGTTTCCCATCGTTATAATGAAAGTTTTTATTTAACTAAATCATAGTTAACGATTTTAAATCTGCATGCCTTCTCTGTTATTGCGACAAAGAAATAGCTACAGAATAGTAGGTCTTGTATATTGAATTATGACAGGTTGTTGTTGTTGTTGAAACTTTTAATAGCCAAATATATACAGAGACGACAATATCGGTGGGAACTTATCTCCCTACTTAGGGAGGATCTCAAGCCCTACCGTAAAATATTGTTTTTATAAGCAAAGGTAACAGTACTCCCTAAGGTCGACGACAGTAGGGAGGCCTTTGCAAAATTGGGTTTAATAGCTTTAGGTTTGTGCAAGCAGCACTACCCGCAAGAAAACAATTTAATACATATAATACAAGCATGAATTTGATAAGATAATTAGTGAGTAAAATAAATAATTAGATAGATAAATAGATAGATAGTAAGTCTGACAGAATGCATTTGGCACTAAGAATAAAGTTACAAACGCAGTTATAATCAATTTAAGCGGAACACACAATAAAATAAGAGGTAATAAGAAGATTGTGAGGAGGGGAGTTTTTATACCTTATATAGTAATTTTATTTGTTAATATAAGAAGTGTTGATCAATCTTGATGGCAGGTAACAGGTAACACCTAGAAAGACAAATGGTTGTATATTGAATTAAGGCTAATTAGTTAACCTTATAGCCTGTTTGACCTATTTGACTGAAGTTTTCTGCTGTTACAAAGGTTTGAAGTCAGATCGGCCGACTAAAATCGAGCACCGGTGAGCGATGATAAGTGAAACCAAAGTATTTTGTCACGGACCACGGAAATATGAATGTAGATGTTTATGAAGCCCTGCAGCAAAAACCAACTGGATAAAGTCATCCTAAAGTTTGGTCAAATGACATATTCAGATGGGTAGGGGGAACAGAGCGAAAGAAGAAAATCTATTGAACGTAATTGGAAATATTGAAAGCTAGGGAAATAATAACTAGTTTTTTTAGGTTAACCAAGCATTTGTTAACCAAGAATGCAGTTTTAACATCAAAGAACACGCTGTGCGTGAAGTTGCCCCAGTCTGCAACTCAATAACCTAATGTCAGGGGATTAATGATTTTTAATTCACTTGTCAGAATGGAGTGGAATCGAAAGCTTATTGTTATGACCTCCTGCAAAGCATTTTATGGAAAACCTGGAAGTCAATATTTGGAGATTTAGATGTCTGATGAATTCATGACATGTCCTTCTGCAGGAAGAGTCCACCGTAAAGGGGCTCGTGGGAGTGAACAAATACCGCGTGCGTGACCAGAAGACGAGATTCTGCGAGACTGTATTGTGTCCTATGGCAAATAGATCGGTGGGGAGTTATTGGACGATTTTTGTTCGAGTGCGGGAACAAAACGTCCATAAGACAGGGAGGACTTCATGTTATTATTTCCATATGGCCATCTTTCAATCAGGCATTGTGGTCAGGATATTTGGAAGCTCTTCTGTGATGGCATATCGTTATCTATCAAGAATGACCTTAATAGCCTATATGCAATGTCTAAGTCCAAAACATTTCACCAAGTAAATTACAGGAGTTAGTGCATCCATTATGTTTGAATGTGTTGCGAATTTTTGCTCAGTTTTGTAATCGCTCACCTGATTCAGGAAGTGCGCAATCTTTCCAAACAGCATCCCCACAAATGGACTGTAGCAAATGCCTTGCCGTTCCTTGACCAAATCAAACACAAGTATCTACATCCAGCATGGACATTAGAAGGATATTTATCTCTATGAAATCCACTGATATAGGCCTGGCCAATTAAAGTATTCTAAAGGCGCATTCACATTACAACGGCCGATTGGTGTACGGCTGCCGCACGGCAAAAACACAATGTTAAAGTATTACAGCCGGCAAGAATCGGCCGTTGAAGTGCGCATAGATTTTATCACTTGTACCGGGGTTCAGTAAAGTAACACTCGTTCTTCCGACCGGTGAATATTACTGCTGGTTAATAGGAAAAGAATAACATAATACTTCGGTATAGGTCACTTCTACTGGGTAATGTTGGTATCGGTAACTGACACAGGGCCTTTTCCTGATTTTGACTAAAGTATATTCCTGAAATAAGAACCCAACAACCAACACTTAATATGCAACATTTGGCGATCATTTCTGGTAAGCCATTGCATTGTGGATGCTGGCAAGGTCTTTAAGTATTCACATATTTCAGAAGACTTTAAATATTTAAAAGATACGGTTGCATCATGCGCCAGAAGGGGGCAGCTTTTAATTGGAGGCGAGAGGAAGAGAAGCGAGAGAGAACTATGCGCACACTTCGCTGGTCAATGGGCCTCCTCCAGGATAGCTGGGCAGCATATGCCGGTAGGTGTCAGTGCAAGCCTATAAGTGTCTAATTTCCGCTTAGGCTTCCGGTAGTAGCACGTGGTCCCTTTCTTACATCGTCACGTGATAAGAAAGTGACCTCCCTCACGTCCAGCGTCAGCAGGCGGTTTACTGAGTTGTCAAAAATAATCAATGTCGCAAAAAATGCGATGCCCTTTGCCAACGGTATGTGTCCCAGTAAAGCCACGTTGTACGGGTCACGCTCGCGTTTCTTGTGAGACCTCATATTGGATAGAGCAGATTGAGCAACCCATCGCTGCACCAAAATAAAACATTGATACAAAGCAGCAACATTGATAGAACTATGTCGTACGTTATAGTATAATACACAAGACATCGTCCTAAGATTTATTCTCAGGACTTTTTAGCATACGGCCATATTGCAATGTAATCACAAAATATTTAAACCCATAAAGTAGATAGAGACCCGTGTGAGACCCTTTCTATAAACTGTCAGCGTGGGTTTCTTATTTCATGTCCACACTTGTCGATGATTGAACGGTGAGACATCTGTGCTCCATCCATTTATCTATGCAGGGGAATGGTATTACTGTGTAGTATAGTCGCTGTCCAGGGTCTCTTTCTATCCGTCATGTGATATTCTGAACCAGCTTTCTTTCAGGTTTGAGACATCGTGCAAATCATCGACCTCAAACATATTTTGTATGATATATTATATTTGAAACGTGTATGTATATTCTTTAGAGAGTCACATTATAAGATATCGTTCATTGATATATTTTACAAAAATAAATATTTAATAAATAAAGACACCACAACCTCAAACTTCAGTTTTTGCAATTTATTCAGGCATATATGGGTACTTTGAGGCACGACGTTTCGACCTGGTGTTGGTGGTCTTCTTCAGGTGGATGAATATTTGTTGAATTTGTTTTCTGAGAACACAGAATATGACCGTCATTCGAATGCATGCAGGAGTTTTGTATAGCATCCATATGAAATGTACGCTTTCGGCCTACCCTTCAAGTTCAAAATGTATCAAATTCATTTGGTTTTCTGACGTAACAGTACCTGGAGGTCATTGCGCCAACAGCGCAAATGCCTATAGACTAACTATACAGGATTTCGCATTGATTCTGCACTTCATACATGCATGGGACCAATGCACATATTCCCATCTGCACATGGCGGTGTTTGGCTCAGTTTTGGATGAGGCTAGAATTGAAGAAGATACCCTTTTGCCCCAAGGGTCTGTTTACATCGTAAGAGCAAATCAGGCTGCAAAGCTCAGAAACCTAGCAGCCTCCGAATGGAACGAGGAGAGTGCACAACGTTTCATAGCCGTTATGCACGTACATCCCCTACCATTAGACCACCGCACCAACCCATCCTCTTTAATGCAACGCACCCCTGCCACCACATACATTGGTAGATCAAATCCTCAATCATGAAATACCCACCCCTGTTAACATGGTTCCAATTTAGATTTACATGTATCTTACACTACTTGAGATAATGTGGGAACTCATTTATAAACGTGACAATTCACATACATGTTGGTAACACTTTCGTGCGGTATCGCCCAGCGTTAAGGTGCTTTTCCATTGCCACGACCAGCCAGCCGATACTTGCCGGTTGTAATACTTTAACATTGTGTGTTTTACCGTGCGGCAGCCGTACACCAATCGGCCGTTGTAATGTGAATGGGCCTTTAGAGTGTTTGATTGTCTAGATGGTCCACTAAGCATGTGTTAAAAAGGGTTTATTACAAAGCTTAATAACCTATTCTCTGTGAATTGTCTGGACATGTTAGAATAGAAAATTTATTTCTAACCCGGTATCTGGGATGAGCATACAATGTTATAGCTTTACAGCCTCTTAGCCCGGCAGACCAGATAAGAATGGTATGTCAATGATCGGACGCATACACACATAACATGCATATAAAATATATAAATTCTAACTCGCCTTCTCCACATCAATTGACATTTAAATTGAAACATGATTGTGATGATTAATTTTATTTCACTGTATCCTCATTTAAAGGGGAGGCCTGGAAGAACAGAATTCTGAGAGACGCTTCCCTTTCTGATGTATTTACTGTGATGTCTGAATAAAAATATGATATATATATATATATATATATACTGCGCTAATGGCTCTCCTGGCCTTTAGTCAAAGCGCCTTAATGAGATTATAATGGCATTGCGGTTTGGAGCGAGAGGCCTTCCCTCAGTTTAGAGGGTCTCTCTCAACTCTGAGCCTAGTCTATTCGCAGATCAATGATATAATGAAAAAGAGCGGGGACTTACCTCATGCATGAATCCACTGCTTGACGTGCCTTGATAATACATCTCTGATTAAAATGTGGATGTTTTGGAACCCATGAAATCTGTTGTTTTTATAGCAGCTCGCAGATCACGTGCCGCAGGGGTCTTTCATTCACATTTCATTTTGTAAATTAAATCCAATAAACATGACCTTTCAAATACTCATTGGAAAATTGTTCGTGTCATTTTGTTTTGCGGGAACTATGCATTAACATTCATAAGCATGATGCCATTTGATTTTTTTTAGGTATTAACATACATAACATTGACTGCTAATCTTAAGTATATCAATGCTTTATTTTAAGAAAAAAGAGAGAAAAATGACGGAATGTATGCACTTGAAGCAAATGAGAATTCCACGTTGTGATGATACTCGAGATATGAAAACGGAATTGTTGCTTGGGAAAACTGCTATTTGGGAAACTTTCCGTGCGATCATCTTAAGTAGATATTAAAATAGTCATAATAATATAAAAATATTAATTTGTAAAGCCACCTAGGCCTATACCTAATTATTAAGATATGGTAACTCGAAATTAAATGGGATTCGCTATAATTATACGCATAGGGTGATTTGTAGGTCGGCGTTTTCTAATTTCATTTAGAGCACTACATTTTGAGCAGTTATATAGAAATAAACTTGTCTGAAAAACATCTGTCATAGAGCTTTACAAAGTTCCCTTGAGGTCTAAGGATGAAGGAAAATATGACACTTTCAAAAAGTACAGAAAAATTGTGGGTAATACCTTCTTATGATACACCCAGACGTCTCAGCTGGAGGCTGTCTGTGTTGTGTATCATATATAAGAGCGACAAGAACTTAAAGCTCCTGGGGCCAAACATGGACACATACAGACGGCCTTGGAGGAAACTATAATGTCCTTTAACACTCCCCCAAAACTACGTCTGTGAGTGGGAGTCCAAACAATGATGAGACAAGCCTGGTTACAGCTGATAAATCAATAACCGAGCCTTGACGAGGACATAAAGAACTTTTTCAATTCCCTTTAAATGCTATCCAATATATCATCATTTATATATATATAAACCCCTGATACTGCACAAATGCGAAGCATCGTTTAGATATATATTATGATAAAACTTAAATTTTGCGATTTTATTTCACTCTATATGCACTTATTTCACTTGTTTAATATTATGCGATTCTCCCTCATTAATAAAAACTGATTATTGCTTGAATATCACATAATCAAGCCTCCAAAACACTATTTCAGAATAAAAAGCCCTTGTCAAAGCAGTAGTCCTGCTATCTACTGAACCAAAAGCCTTCCCAAACAACATCACCCAGTCCATTGTATCCCAATAAAAAGTCGACGTTGATAGCTAGGCCACCCATAAAAGAATTGCAAATAGGGCATAATACAATACTTTAAATCATATACTAAAAAGCACATTCTTCTTCCTCACTTGGCTTTTTGTTAGGAGGATGGAAAGTGCCGCCGAATATAGCCGGGAGAGAATGAAGAAAAGACCATATGACTGATAGAAATCTCAGAATTGCAGTGTGCTCTGTTTGCCAACGCCCTCGGGGATCTGGGAAAGAAAGATAACCTCTGAGTGTAGGGTTGCCAAAGAAGGCCAGACACTGACTCTTAAGGCAGAAGGAATTATTTGACGGGAATACAAAGATGTTCTAAATCGGTGAAGGTTATATGACATCCTGGTCAAATTATAAGGACCAAGCAAGAAAGACCTTCATTGTGAATTATCACTGTTGTTAGGCCTACACATCCTTACGTAAAATAAGTAGTCACAATTTAAATATTAATGGCTAATATGGCTACATAAGATGTGAACCAAAATGGCTTGGATAGAAAAGGGAGTTTTAATTTGTTCATATGTTTGAGAAATGTCAAAATACTTTTGATTTAATCACTCCTTACGAAAGCCCAGTTACAGCCCGGATGTCACTTAATTGGGTATACAACGTCCTCCGACATACAGATCATATCCATTACGTTGCATTAAGTTGTCAATAATAATCCATCAATAACAAGTAAAGCATTTATCAATTTACCGGGCGTACCTTGATATCCTATATAGGAACCTATCTCTATTGGGCACTCAATATTACACTTATAATGTATGCTTATCTTAACTACTGCAATATGGCGCCGCTGACTATGGTTCACACTGGCTGAGCTCCGGACAATATTTACCGAAAGGACAGTGATTCACTCAATGTACTGACTCAAAACTTGGACATGTACCATAAAACACGTAGGGAATACTTCCTAACTACCTGAATACCGGACAATTTAAGGTAAAGTGTCATTTCTCAAAAATAAGTCCAATGCCACCCAAGCCAGACTCCAAGATCACCCGATCATCGCTCAAGCAAATCGACCAGGCGGTGACGGTGCAAAAAACTAGTCGTATAACAAGGCATGTAACCAAAGTAGATTCAAGTTCTCCACAATCTAACTTAACAGGCCCTGTATCACCCCCACCTACTAAAATGACTGAAAATCACGAAACGATAACCAAAATGACCAGTGAAAAATCCCCAATAGATTTTAATTCCCCAAGGTCAAGGACACTAAGCAAGGACGGTGAAGAGTTAGACGGTAGTATACTTGTGTACTATAGCCAGGGTAAACCGGTCCCGACCACAAGCCCAACTCAGAGCCCAAGCAGCCCCGCCCCCCTCGCTGTGCCGGACCCATCGCTAGACCAGGCTACGCCCACCTCAATCCTCCCAATGAATGAAAGTAGGATAAACACTAGCTTGGATCAGCCGCAAGTAGAGACATGCCTGTCAAAATTACTGTCAGATCTCAAAAAGCACAATAGTGAGCTTATAACCGCTCAGTCAGCTCAGACGGATACTTTGATAGCTCAAAATAAACAATTATTGGAATCAATAGGCTCCACCTGTTACAACTGGGCCACCGTAGGGCACAAAACCCACAAAACTTAGATCTGAGAACGATCAATACAAGGAATTTTGTAGAGGGTAGGAAAATGCTCAAACAAAGTATACCCAAAACAGACTAAATCAAACGCTCAATTTATAACAGACTGCCCCAAACATGGAACCGACTCCCTACGGTGGCCCATAAAATCATAGATCCTAAGACTTTCAAAACCTACTCCAGATCAACCTATATCTGGCAAGATGACCTATTTACTTAAATTGACAGTAACAACCTAGTTCAGCCACAAAAGAATGAATGTAATATTTCCTAAATGTCGCTCATTAATTTTGATACCAAGCTCAATAATCGACAAGTGTAACATTCAAATGTAAATCTATAATCATAAGCCAAGCCATATTGTGCTCCCTGACAATTAAAAAGACAACTGTAATATACGTAGAGAATCATCCTTAGTCAATGACTCTGGTGATATTGTCCTCTACGAAACTGACTGTATTCCAAGCTATGAAGAGCTCGAGGACCTCCCGCTAGCTGGAGAGTTGCTCTTTACTGGCAAAACCCATTGCAAATAAAAAGTTTTTTCAATTCAATTTCAATTCAACTAATCAAAACCAAAAGTATTCGTCTTGATGCTATACCAATTGATAATATATTTTTACCCTGAACCAAAGGCTTTTGGTAATTTCGAAAAAGACTCACAATAAATTTAGAAGAAAGCTGCTGGTGATTGTTAAGAAGAAACGGCCAAGAGACATGCTTGAAGTCTATCTGCCAATTCGTACTCAGGAAGCTGTTGACAGAGACATGGAAAAGATCGTTAATCAGGCCCACTGAATGATAGCCAATGTCTCTTAGCCACTTTTAAAAGATAATGGAGATCATGAACCGGGACAGCTTGCCACTTCCGCTTCGCAATGACGGCCTCTCTGTCTAATACAACATTACATAAATCACGCAAACTCCTCTCTATCCGTCTTCTTCAGTTCCTCCCCAAACTGACACGAAACTGGACAAATCGCCTTAGCATATCAAAAGTTAATTAGTTTGGATTGTATTTGCGGAATCTGACGAAATGGTTTTAATTGTTATGATGTTGGGGCAATGACGGATTGGCATCTCTTATCTGCAAATATTTTATAATTTAGGTGAATACCTTCTGCAGTAATGGCGCTAATGATAGTATTAGAATAATTAATAGACTGTATTCGACAGGCTTATATTATAAACGTTCCATCTGTCGTGTTATCCCCTGTGCTTCCCAGTAAAAGTGTTTACATTGCATAGTTGGCCATTTCCACCAATTTGACAACATTTGGGCCTCAAGCACCCCCCTGAGTACCCAAAAATAATTTGTACATTAATCAGTTGATTTGTTATTTTCTATCAACCTTATATATATGCGCATTAAACTGCCAAGTTTGGAACCGTTCTGAATTTTAGTAAATCTTTTACAGGGGGTTCGAAAAATAGATCCCAAATATGAAAAAAATGCCAAAAATAGCATGTCGATAAAGGTACATATTTGTACATAATTGAGGATTTAAATTAAAAATGAATTAAACAAATATGCACATAATGTTTTAAACTATTTTGTACTTGATAGGCCTCGACATAAGGGTGAAAGCACTTTTTAGTTTGTGAAAATATCCCCATTAGAAGGAAAGCTACAGCCAAATAACCATTCCAGTAATGGCAGCGGCAAGGGTTATTCACCCTGCCTATATACACATATATTTACTAGTTAAGTAGCTATATATACGCTATTGGATGACCTTCTAAATGCATGGATATATTTAATACACTGTCCTGAAATTTGGCAAATATATTCATGCTACAGATACACTAGAAATGAACACATCCCCATGAAGACATCTTACGAATAAAACACTTTGAAAAATAATAATTTTGCAACTTGTGACTCATTTTCCTGTAACACATCACAATTATGCTGACGTTAGGAGACAGAGCTGTAGTTAGGCGACATAGGCTTTATTGTAGTATTTATCATGCATAAAATAATCCAAAATCATCAATATTCACAATAATAAAATGGCAATAGCCTAAATAAATAATAGAACTCAACTATGGAGTAAATTTATTTTAAATCTGCTTTCTAAGGCCATTAACCCTGCTGAGGTTAGGCGACAGACCCCCCTTCCAACCCCCATTTCGTTCTATATATTTTTTTAGCTAGACTTCAATAGGTTCCCTTACCAATATTGCAGTTGGTGTTTGTAGGTTAAATGTCCAGTATTGTATTATTTTAAATCAATATTTGATTGAGAATATTTATATTTCTGGGAATTTTTTCACATTAAATTGTAGGTGCTGACGTTAGGCGACATAGGGCTACCCCACACTCAAAATTAATCAGTTTGTAGTGCTTGTCCCTGATAAATTAATTCGTGAGACATCTTTTTGCACATTCATCATGTCAAAGTAACTTGGCAGCATGACAAACATAAAAAATCCCGAATTTACTTATATTTCTCTTAAGAACTCACCACCTAATTTTATAACTCATGGGGAAAATGTGATTTTCAGCCGAAATATTCAATTTTTCACTAAAGAATTAATATTTTTCGATCTAAAATGCCCCTAAATGGTGTTCCCCTAGTACAATGAAGCATCAGATTGGCAAAAAATAGCAACGTTAGGGGAATAAATAATTATTTATGCTATTATATTGATATTGGGTTTGGAAAGGCCTATGTTGTCAAATTGGTGGAAATGGCCAGTTAGGTTAGTTACAAAATCGCTCAAAATCTTTAATTAATATCCTTGCGTTATTATTATTCCCTAACAGTTCCAGACAGGCACAGGGAAATATTGAAAACAGAAGTTCAGTGGTACAGTCAAGAGAACATTTTCAGCGGGGAACTCGAATTATTCAGGTATAAAATTACACCAAAGGGATTAAATTCCCCAGCAATGTGTTCTTCGGCTTTTCCATCAGATGGCTGGGGGAAATCGATCAAGAGTAAATATCAAGGACTTGGTTAATTGAAGTACACCGGTGTTAAAGCCCCGTGTCCAACGAGCCGATTTTCTTACCGGGGGCAGAGTCGACTGACCGAAAAACTGTCTGACATTCGGTTCATTCAATTTTGACGGAAGACACTCGGCTAACTCGTAATAGGGCGTGTAAGTAAGATGGCCGCCAGCCGCGTTCATCACGCACTTGCTACTACTTCCGGGACAGGAAGTGACATCACACTCATTGAAATAGCCTTGCGACTGAAAGTTTTCACTGTTTTTAGATCTCTCCCAGATTTTATTCTACGTTCTGACAACTGAATAGCCATATAGAGGCAAATTATTCCATATGGTGACCAGAAACTATAGGACATAGCACGGGCCATGGAGAGAGAATATTTATTTCCCCAATGCAATTAACTATAATGCGATAACTTCACGTTAGACTCAATGCATATGATAAAATGAAATACTCAAATGCCAGGGATTTTCAGGATTTTAATATGATTCGAGATGTTGAGATCAATCCAAAACAAGGCGAAAACAGAACATGGGGTGTGTGAGGTTGGTTTTGGTTTATTAGTGGTCCGACGTTTCGGTCAACATACGACCTTTACCTTTATTTTTAATATGATTGTTTAAACTAATATAAGTGGTGGGCTGGCGGCTAACCCGTTGATAAGAGCATTCATATTATGACAGCATGACCTTTATGATTTATATGAAATCAAATATTCCAAGGCCAGCAGCAAATTGTTGATATTAGTTCGTTACCTTAGATCATAACATTGCCTGTGCATGAAATCTACCGATAAAAAATAATGGAATTTTGATATCAATCTTTAATAATGTCTTTTTCTGTCTTTGCAGGGAGTTTCCGTCTCCGTCTCTGTGCTTACTCTCAGCTGTATCTCCATCGAGCGGTGGTACGCAATCTGCCATCCTCTAAAGTTCAAATCCACACCAAAAAGAGCGAGGTTGATGATACTATTTATTTGGATTATCGCACTCAGTATATTAGTGCCAGAACTGGTCGTCCTGGACACTCAGTCTAGGTACCCTGAGTTGACTGTTCTAATGACAACGTGTAAGCCAATGGGATGGTCGGACAGTGAACAAGAAGCCTACCAGCTCTTTCTCAGTATCGGCCTCTTCCTCGTCCCTCTGCTACTCATGTTTATTACATACGTACAGATTGCGGTGTGCCTGTGGAGTAACTCCATACCAACCGAAACAAGTAGGTCCTTTTTCCTCATTAAAGATTTTTTTAAACTAGTTTTTATTCATCGAAATTTCACATAGTGAAACGAAGCTATTACCTACCTTCTCATGACACCTGCTTTTTTAAAAATAAATTTTGAAGAAAGGTGGCCTTTTTTAATCAATTTGATTGAAAACACTATCATATGATACGTGATATTTTCAGGTATTCAAGTGAAAATTTTACAGTAACCTTTTACTTAACATCTCATATTAAATGCATACATAACATATTGCACCCACATTTCTCAAAAAGTATTCACTTTACATTGTTGTACAGTATGTTAATACATTTAAATTGCACATTCTAGTTGGCAACATACATATATATCAAGTCCCAGGTTCAGAACTTTGGTTGCTTTTGATTTGGGGCCATGTTAAAAACACTTTTTTGCATTATAAAGACTGCCCATCAGAGTCGTTTAAGAACACAATTTCTTTGCTATACTCTCTGACAAATCATATAATTGTGTTCCTCGAACTATCTGACTTTCCCTTTATCTGATTGTTTGGAAATGGGCCTATGTAATCACATAGGATAGGCATGGAATATAAGAAGTGACCATCACCCTTGGGTTTTTATTTGATATTTCTTGAATAAGTACAATGAATGGAAAATAATGCTACAACGCCACCACTAAATTCAAATCACAGGAAAAAGGGTTGAGCCAATATAGAGTGCTGCCTCCATTCTTAAGTGTGCAGAAAGGTAACTAATTTTTAATCCCGATGGACCAATCACCACCCTATATCCTCAAGTGACTTCATTCCAAATTGGATAGAGTGAACTGGGATTTACATCACCGTACCTAACTGCCACGCATGAGCATGGATTTCTGTGCCGACGGATATTCATTTTTCAGCTAAATTTGCACTCAAATGTCTTTAAAACCACTGATCTGATAGAATTAAACTTTAACTGATTCGAATTATGTGGTTGGTTGTGTATTACCTTCTGTGAGAGTTGAGACGAGACATTCCAACAGAGATGAAAAAATCGACGAGAGCCAAATCTAAAAATCACATAATTTTCTTTCTCGAAATAAATGACGGATGGGTTAATCTTGGTTTTTTGACATCGTCGTCTCAGCAGGGCTATATAAATGAAACTATTCCAATTCTACCTCAAGGATAAAAGCTTATGTGACTAGCTTATCTTTTCATAACATTTTCATCTTCTTTTTTTAACATACCCTTATACCTTCATATAATCTACTTGGGCATTTTTGTAAAATGGGGTAACCTCCATTAACTTAGTCGCCCCCCAGAGAGAAACAGCCCAGGAGATAAGGTGGTTAATTGTCATTGTTGTTGACGTGTGTAGGCTCAAAGGTACAACAGGGACAATAACGTTTATCGGAACTGACAACTTAACTCACTTATTTCATATCACGTCCTTGACTTGCAAGAACCTAAATTTCCCCCATTCTATGAAGTGTTTAATAATGGAGTGGGAGAGATGTTTTATTGATTCCAATGCTGTCAGAACTAGGAGTAAGTCATAATAAAACTGCATCAATTTCAGGTTCTTCATATAGTAAACGTAAACTGAATGGTAGGTCTTATTTTTGAAACCACAGTTCATCACGGTAATGATGTCACAATGACTCACTTTCACATAATATTATAAGCTGAAGTATGCCTTCCAAACTGCTATATTTGTTCATCTATCCATGAAATGCACAATCCTTCCTTCTTTGGGTGGGTCAAGTGATAACTGCAATTAATTGTGCCGATATCATCATCTTCAATATGAAATTGGAATACCCAAAGACAGAACTCTCTGCCCTACATGCATAGTGACAACACAAAAAATAATCAGTAATAATAACTACACTGTCGGTTTCTCTGCCATAAAAAGACAGGTAATACAGGAAAACCAAAGCTAATCGGGGAAACAGAAAATTACCATTATTTGTCATATACGATGTATACGAAGATGTATCGAAATATTGGAAGCAGAAATTGTATTATTACAATATAAATTTAATGATATTTAAGTTTCATGATACTAATTAGATCACATCCAGTGCTCAAGGATGGGGAAATGAATTGGAAAAGAAGCCTACAGTATTCGTGCCAGAGTGACACTCGTCGCAGCTATTCCTCCTAACCCCACGCCATCCTGCCTAAGAAATTCCAGGATTGGTTTCAAAGACAAAACAGATAAATACATACGCAATTCTGATGGCACTCTGACAATAAATAGGCTTTTAGAAACATCATCTTACAATGGCGAGACGGAAGTAACTAGTTCGAAAAGGACGCGGACATTTGGCTCTCACACATGGGCGAGTTCCAAGCCTCACACTTAGAGAGTATGTCTAGCCAGCATATTGGAGATAATTGGGGAAGGGATCGTGCCTTTATGCACTCTCTGATTCATTTCGTTTTGATGATTTATTGGGGAAAATATTTCATTTTTGTTTGATATTGTTTTGTTCATAAATCCTTACACCATACTGAGGTGCTCCTACATGTATTTTGTCTAGTTAACTGCAGATGCTTTGTCATGTGCTTCCTCTAATTTCTAAAAGTGCACCCAAGGTGTAGAAGGGTGTCAAAGAATTATCCAAATATTTTGATATTCATAGCATCGCATTTCACAGTGTGCCTTATTTCAGTCTCGACCTGGTTTCGTCTGTTAGGCCTACTGTCATTAAGCTGCATTGCAAATTTCAGAATGATAGTCGCTGTATTTTGAGGTTAAATAGTCTTATTCATAAATGCTTCGTATGTATGGCATTGGCAAAATATATTGCTTTCAGGATTCCCATCCTGCGAAGCAAAAGATTTACACTTCAATTGTGGATGTATCATTTTCTGATTAAATTATCTTTATCCTATTGGTGTATGTTTTCTTTTGTAAGGCAAATGTGAAACATCTATGCCATTTTAATATATATTCAAGATATTGTTACACTTTTAACTAATATGACAAAATAAGGGTTTTGTGCTATCGGTGTATGAACTGAAGTCATATTGATGAATCAATATTTAGTACATTCAACATAAGAGTGCACATGCATATATATACACTATCTTCATCTATAAGCGATGATTTGCTTGATAAAATTAATGATTATTCAATTTCGCAGGCCGGGACCAACTTCACCCAAGCTCTGTGAACAGTAGTGCAGAGATGCAGCTTCAGTCTCGGCGTAAAGCAGCTAAAATGCTGATTGCAGTTGTTATCATGTTTGGAATCTGCTACCTGCCAGTACATCTCCTCAATATTCTCAGGTTTGGACAATTTTTGCTGCTTTTTTTTAAAAAAAAATAAGTTTTATTTATTTAGGTCACCATAAGAGAATTCACAGAAAAATGTTCAGAAGATTGACTAAGGTTTGACAGTTTTCAAAGATAATGTGTATAATTATAAAGTTATCATGATAAGGGAACACTCTTTATGTCTATAAGGTAGCAAAGGTATAAACACTCCGTGTGGTAAAGATAATTTTCTAACCACCCATCAACTTATCAATTATAAATAGTGACTCAAATAGTTCTTATATACTGCAAAATAATATTCTGTAATCGGAAGCCCAGGAAGATCTGCTCTAGCCGATGGTTCAACCGTTTTCTGATAGTAATGTATCATTATACGAGATGCCAAAATCAAAGTCCTACATAATACATGTAATATGTTACATTACGACAAAAGATTATATCAGTACTTATTATTCACCGTTATTCTAATGAAAAAGAAAGCATTTCCCGTTTCATTGTTATATTTTCCTTTTGAATTATAGATACGCTGGAGCTCTAAAGAACATGGGTTCTGAGGTGACATATTTTGCCCTCATAGCTCATTGGATGTGCTACTTCAATAGTGCTATTAATCCTGTTATTTACAACTTTATGAGTGGTAAGTGTTTTTCTGTTGTATCAAATTTATCACATACAGTAATCGTGCATTCGATTGAAAAATCTATACAGAGCGCGAACTGGGAGAGCCAGTTCTGCTGTAGAGAAGTTATTGGGCCGTTTCTCAACAACCGTCACTGGCATAAAAAGAATATTTAATTCAATAGGGGATGTGCATGCCCACCATATTGAATCTTCATTCGCATGGAATTATGGTAGTTGTATGTCAGTGTAGAAGCTATAGAAAACATGAACGTTCAGCATGGAATATTGAACGGTGATTTCATCTGTATTTTACAGACTCCACAATACAAGACTTCATCTTTGCCATCATGCATTTGATTTTTATAGAGTATTTACACACGCTATGATATTGGTAAACAGATCCTGGCAATTTTCGATAAAAATGTTGCTAACTATTTGTATGTCAGATTTTAATTGAATCATCTCAGCATGCATTGTACGAGACATGCGCAGTAAGACATGCAAATCCCCTATTGAAGTATTCCAATACGAATAATCGAAACTATAATCCTCTCTCGAATTTATATCACCTAGCAAACAGCAAAAATCTAAAATCCAAGAACGAAATAACAATTACCCATAAGAGTGAAGGGAAGTAACGTGCATATCAAGGAATTATGTTTAATAGGGTCGAATCAAAACAATTTTGTTTTTTATTTTGAACTTCAACTGTTATGTTTTACAGAAATATGAGTCATAAGTACTTATTACATCTCATTAATTCATTAAAAATCGTTAATGCTCTCTTCTTACTATGAATGTAACTGTCTTTTATTGTACTTGATTGAATGTTGAAAGCAGGCTATACACATATAGGGAGGAAGACCTAGTACATTTAGCTTCTATAATAGTAGTTGACCACCCAGAAATATTGTAAACTTTTTTTCAGACATACAGATAATCAAACTTAAAAAATAGAAATACTGTTTAGATTTGCTAAATGTTAATATCGTTGGAACCCACTTAATCTCATCCTTTTAAACGTGATCTCAAAATCCATTGTATTTGACTTATGGCTCGTTTTCCTGGTATACACTATTGATGTCCTCGTTAATATTTCTACTCAGTTTTCAAATAATTATATCCTATATTTCAGCTAAGTTTAGGAAAGAATTCAGAAAGGCTTGTGCCTGCTGGTATCTGTGCTGTTGTCGAAGACCGACAGATGTTCGAACACGCCACGGACCAGATCATACATACGCCTACAGGTATTCGAACACCCTAGCTACCAACCTCGCCAACATGGATAAAGACCAGCGTTTCATGCGAGGTGGCGCCACTAAAATGACGAACTGTTGAATGTGTATCTAAGTACAAAACTCTGACGAGTAGAGTGCAGCACTGAGCGTTCAAAGTATAATATCAAAGGTGTATTCCACAAAGGGACGAACTGAATGTTGATATAGGAATGAGATGACGAAATGCTAATCGCTTTACAATTTTTGAAACACACTGCGTGATGTACGAAGCGGTTAGGGTCGTCCCTTTAGGAATAGATCGGTGTGACGACAAGGGGTGATTCCTAAATCTTTTACTGAAACAGTTAACCAGCGTTCACATGACGAATGTGACTGGGTATTGGGGATACTACTGTTTGTACAAATTGAATAGACCAACACTCAAACATCGAACTGCACGCTTGTAAATAAGTATTTTGCGTCCAGAAAAATATTGAACAAAACACCGCACACTAAAAGTCCCTAATTCTCGACCTTCGAAATGGTTTCAACTTTATATTCAACTTTGTATATTTTCATAGCATATATTATTCAAAGTAAATAGAGGATACCTGTAAATATATAATCAGAAAGAAGGTACACTTAAATATCTACATCACTGACTATTTCAAATTTATGGATTATCATAAAAATGTATGAAACTGAATGTGTTCATTTATTCATTGAATTTAATTGAATGTAGGAAGTTGTATATACGTGTAATTATGAATATATAAATAAACGTATGTGATGAGGTCGGATTTCAGAATGAGTATATATATATATTGAATACATTTTTTGGTCGATAGAAAAGATGTCATTACATGTATTATACATGCTTAGAAAAAAAACAAATTAATATGTGCTTGGGAACTCCCTGCCCATGCAATTCAACACCTTTAGATCTTATCGATACATGTGCAAAGTGGTGTCAGAATTTTGTATAATTCTGTTAGGTTTTAATACACCACTGCTTCAATGTTAGATCTGAACAGATCGAATTTCAAGAAACATTCAAATCATGACATTCCATGCATTTTACCTACATCATCAACGCATTGTAATATGAAACAAATATGAAATATCCAGGGAAAATAGTGTCATTCGTGGGATGGAGTACATATTTGAGGTTGTGTGTTGCAATCTAGCTATCGTTTAAAAAGTCAGAGGTTCGGCGAGAAAGAAAATGAAAACAAAACCATCAATTGTTGAACCACTTTCAGTATTAAACCACTCGTAGTTGCTTGCATGCCATTGTAAAATAAAGGGGAAGTTGGTGACATACCTAGGGACCGTTTTTCGTTCTTAACATGGTTTACGGTGCTGTTTATTCGAGGATCTCAATGAAAGTTCTGTGGCTAAGATTTTCTTCTGTAATGCATGTCCTACGAATGCTTGCGTGGTCTAATATCTGAGGCTGCGTGAAAATCATTAAGTTTTTAATTGCCAATAATAAATGTTTTGGTATATTCAGACTTTGATTTGAGGGGTAGAGATATAATGTATTGAAGATGCTCTTAACATTTGATAATTTGCAATGTCGGTTTCTTCTGTTTTTACAAAGCTTTCATTTAAACCGTGTACAATTCTCTGGAAAAAAAATATTTACTACTGGCGAATATTTTGTTGTAATATATTTGCAGGTGAAATGTTGATACTGTTGGCATCGGTATGGCGAGTGTGGCTGAATTTTGTAAAAGTCTTTTTTCCCTAGGTGGGAACTAGAAAATGGAGTAATAAAAGTATGTCTCTTTTATCATTTTGTAGCTTATTGCTCTGCGCAGAATTCTCCTGACGTTCAATATCTATATATGTAGACGACCTTATCTTCAGTGTATCCATTTGATGATGATAGATCTGAATATGGTATACATGGTCTATCAATGGGTTTGCAGTAAAGATGAGAAAAATGTCTGGACATACGGGACTCCTTCCCTTTGTAATTATCCCACCACCTATCTATATGTAAATAACTTGATATAAACAAGATAACATTGTTCTTTCACTCCTTTCCAATTTCTCGCTCATATATTTTTAAAGACACGTATCAATTTCATACATGATGTACATACTGAATCTTCAAACTTGAAAGAATGCAGTGGTGTCACAAGACACCAAAAATGATTGCTGAATATACTAAATGTGGATAGGAGCGTGGTGGGGGGACGATCTCGCACCTTTTTTTATGTGGTTGTTAACACTATTAATACAAAATAAGTAGCCTATTTTCATAATAAGGTTGCCAAATGGCATGTCGAAAGTGCTAATAAATCTTGAGAAGAATAACCATTACCAAGTACTGCCAATTTATGAGTTACAGGACATTTGTGAAAGGTTACTTTTATATAAACCAAATCAATGATGTAGTTGAGTGCATTGTTCGAATCATGAATAATATCCTGTAGTTATTAGTATCATTTCCGCAAAGGAATGGGTGTAAAATGTATTTATAAGTCGATGTCCTATGTCATTTATTTCACGCGAAGAAATGTCAACAAAATTATGTATATATTGATGCTAAGAATTGACTTGAAATAAGATGGAGAGCTCTCCATGGGTTTATGCCCTTAATGTGAGAATGTAATATAAGAAAATATACCTTGGTGTGTATATAAGTGTAATTCGATGTGAACTCGATGTTAAATATTGTTTCGTCGCAAATTGCTTTGAAGAATTGACGACTTTGTCATTGGATCTGTATATATCCCCCGACTCCCGGAGCGAATAGATGCAGAATGTATTTGCAAACGTTCCGTTAAAATTAATTGTCAAATGCGAAACTGAGGTTTGAATATTTTCTTAAGTTTCCAGTCATATTTCATATCAATAATTTTGGCGGGGTGGTGGTGGTTCTTCCTAGCTTCCACTCTGATCTGCAGTAATGATAATAGCAAGTATGACAAAAACGGTAATGGGGAATAAAATATTGTTATATTTTTGTCTGGAACTACAAAATATTTAATACATTTCTTTTCTTTGTTCTATTGTTCTTTCCCCTTTTACAGGTTGTCTCCAAAACAAGAAGTATTCATAATTACAACACATTGCTTTCTACCTGTAGTGACAAGCTATGTGACTTTTTCATTGACTGCGTTGGCCCTGTCAAACGAGTTAGTCTGTCTTGAGAAATAATGCCTCTTAGTTCAGATCATATCAATACAATTTTGCAGTCTGAAGAACAGTTTTTAAAAGAAAAACAAGTTAATGGTTTTATGTTCTCTCTGGACAATTGATGAAGTTTCTGAAAGCTTTTCAAGGTCTATTTGGAAACAATGTAATAAGCAACGTATGCTCCACCATCGACAATTCCCCTACAAAATTATGTTGCATTTATTGAGTAAAATTGAAAGATTTGTTCCAATAATGACTATGTACATTCATCTAATACAATATGGCGGATACAGGTGAATAGGTATACAGGACGAAATTTATCAAAGTAAATAATTTCCAAATGATGCCCCAATTCGCAGAAATAATGAACAGTGATTGCTGCTAAATGACGAAAGATTACTGCTCTGGCATTGTGGATGGTGCAGCGTAGGTTGACACTTTTTGTACAGAATTTGGGAGAAGAAATAAGGTAAAAGGGATTTATGTATACTACTAGTATCTGTTGATCATGTTCGTTTTAGGTGGCATTACATAATTACCATATGATGTCCACAAGTAAAAATGAAAGTTTTTATGGCAAAGGCTGATGTTCCTGCAACAAATGAATAAAACTTGTTTCTTTGGTTCATTGTGAAAAAATGCAGAGGTATACAGCCATGAGTTCAGAGTTTTTATTCTTGCCAGTAAAGTCGTAGAGACCCACATTGTCCCTTGTAAGTTGTCTGCACCTTTTCTTGTTATAAGTGCATCTGTCCCAATTTTGGGACATGGACTTATAATAGAAAATATCGACCCTTTTCCCATTCACAATCCAATTCTTTGAGTTTGGGGTTACAGATAATGAGAACAAAAAATGAAATTGCCTTCCCGACTCCAGAGGGAGTGTAGATTTATGTAAGGCTTTTTCTGAGTAAATAACATTTCCCTGAGTCCTTTAGATACAGCAGACATGAGGTTCAGGAACCACAACTTCGCTACGTATTAAAGACATGCCCCCGTTGCATAACAATCTGCGAGTAGTTTTTTCAGTGTTAATATTGCGCTCGCAGATTGTAATGCAACGGGGCAAAATCTCCGTTTCAAGCACAAGAGAACGGAGTGAAGAAACACGTCCATCAACGATATTTGGGACTTAATTCATGATTTTCATCCTAATATTTCTCAGATTTTAGGAGGGAGGGACTTTCCACTCAATTAGGATTATTTTCTCACTAATTTCCTTATCTAAGGATTTAAGAATGTTTAGCTTGCTGCGTCTCCTGTAGAAAAAAATCGTGCTTGAACTTAAAATTCCATTGTTGTAATCAAAATTCTAGAATTGACTGCAGCTTTGGTGCCCCTGCTCCTACAGGCGTTTATTCTTGTTCCTGAATTATACATTCCTCTAAGTCGGGGTGTATTTTTGTTCTAAGTGTCACATTCCCATTATCCAGTCAGCATAAACAACATATATTGTAAATATCTTTTTTAAAATTCCATGCCACCTCCTGCTTCAGCACTATCTTCTGGCAAACAGTCAAATGGCTCGCACTCGCAGCAGTCCTCACAGCCACAAGCCCCCAGTATCTCCTGTACGCAGGAGAATATGATGGCATTGATACAGCCCTGTATCGCTCCCAGTATCATGCCTATGCAGAGTCCGAGACAGGTCCCAGCCACACACTCCCAGTCCTGAAAGAAACCTATGCAGCAAATGACGAGGCCAACGATCATAGCCACCCCGGCAATTACTCCAAACACTATACCTACTATTTGGCCAACTGAGAGGCCTGATTTTGTGCCACACCGGCCGCCCTCCAAAGCATTTCTGCAAAGTCAAAAACAAGAGCATTACATTTTAGTATAACAAGAAATTTTGATTCCACTATTTCAAATGGCATAAAAACATCTGGGCCCGCGCACATAAAAAACTAGACTTTAGACAATGTCTAGGCGAAAATCTTCAATAAAATCCATGGCTTCAAGGACAATCTTAAAATCTGATTTTGTTTTTGTCTCCGGTCTCTGAAAATTAGACAATGTAATTGTCTCTAAAATTGTTGTCCTTATTTGCGGTAGTTTTCTGGCGGCTGGCGGTAGTCTTTGCATGGAGATACATGCTATTTTGTAAGATTCACATGGGGCAAATATGCCCCATTGACTATGCAGACCAACTGTTAAGGGCATTTTCAGAAATATTTGGGGTTGATGACAACATTAATGAATGATAACAAAAACATAATTCATTGCTACAACTTAAATATAATATATTAATTTTCTTTTAATTGTTGATATTAAAGAATATGAAATAATAAGATAATATAGGGGGTGAATGTTAATGAACCAACTCACTCATTACATGATAATGATATAAATCAATAAATGACAACTAAATATCCCAAAAAATATTAGGGATTGATGACAACATTAAATTTGTTCTACATGATACATTGTCACAAAATAAGGAAAGATTGGAAATCAAATAAAACATTTTCCTTGTTCATAGGAAAAAGGTAATAAAATGGGCTTTAAACGAGCCCAATTGGAGGACTCTACGCCCATTTTTAAACAAATGACAAACAAATTTACATGCACCATACAAATTTGGCCATCGTAAGCCACCATAAGGCATTACCAGACTACAGAATAGCTATCAAGGTGTAGGCTATGTTTAGATGTGAGTGATTTAGGAAGCAATTCAAACATGGTGGGGGGGGGGGGCAACTTGGTCCTATGAACAGATCCCACTGCATTTCCTACTCTATTTAACAGCCTTTGCCCTTGTTGTTGATTTGTTGGCACAAGGTTTCTTGTGTTGATAATTCCAAAGATCTATTAAATCACTAGTAACATAAGATTGACACTACTCCCAACTCATTGAAATGTAAGTAGACATACAATAAAAATGTTGGGAACAAGTTGTGACAATTAGGAGGCTGAAAGACCAAAAACTAAGGACAGCTCCAATAGCTCTGGGACAATGTCCCTGGGACAATGTCTCTGGGACAATGTCTCTGGGACAATTTTGAGGCTGAAAGAAAAAAGAAATAAGGACAACTCAGTCCTTAGGTGGTTTTGTCTCGAATAATTGAATTTGTCACTAAAGTGTTAGGTAGTATACCGCCAAACCATGCCAAAAACTACCGCCAGCCACCAGAAAACTACCACAAATTAGGACAAAAACTGAAGAGGCAATAATATTGTCTAATTTTCAAAGACTGGAGACTAAGACAAAATCAGGCTTCAAGGACAAGGACAATCTGACTTTATGTGCACACCTTTCGAGATTGTCCTTGAAGCCAGGGATTTTATTGAAGATTTTTGCCTAGACATTGTCTAAAGTCTTGAAAGTTTTAAAAAACCTTTATTCATCCCTGATTACTTACTTGTTTGCCCAGTTTGAATTCAAATCTATGGCAAAATTGTCTCCAAATTATATATTTCGAGACAAAACTTAAACATTTCGAGACAAAAGTGCCTAGGAATAGCTATAAGGACAATTTTTTATGAGCGCGGTATAGATTTGCTAGAAATTGTCTCGTTTTAATTGTCTCTTCTTTATGTGCGCGCCTGCTGGTGTCTTTCTCTACTCATTGAAAGGGAGAGTAAGAAACCGTGTCAGGAGACAAGTGTAGATCTACTAAAAGAATAGGACATAGAGCCTTTGGCAATCTTCTATGCCAGTAATTCCTTCCCCAAATACAACTGACAATATTGAATATACGTTACATAAAACCCAAGCTGCACGGGAATCCAAAGATTATTGACACAGGGAAATAATTTGCAATTTTGAAAGTCAACATTTTGAAATCAAGGAAAATATATAAATTTAGATTTTAAAAAAAAGGTAGTGGATACTTTCAGCAGAGAGCTTTTTGAACAGCTATGATGTCAGGTTTCGCGCATAGGTGGTAGAGTAGGAGGGTTGCCACCCTATAACCTACAGGAGCCCGTTGCAGAAGAAATCCTTAAGGTTTTTTCCCTGGCTCAGCAGCTGATAAGGAAATTCTTGGGAAGGAATTTGCGATACAGGCAATGCTAATTTGTATTCCTTTAGTAGAAATGTACTGCCTAAGCAAAGACAAAATTTAGCTTTGCAAGGAACATTTTCAGTAAGGAGTTCTTATACCTGGTCATTAGACATTACAGCCAATTAAATAGTTAATGGCTGCCCTTAGACGAGTGGACATTAGGACATCTTTATTATATCTATCCAACTGAACATGAACAAGACCATGAATATGAACAGGACTTTTCTCAAAAGATAGCGTCCAACTGTGATGCCTGCATTGTTGCCACCAAATTTGTTGCTGCCATGCTACAAAAGTAGGCATACGCTGAGAACTAAAGAAATGTGACCATCTAATGGGCTGCTATCGCTGCTACTGGTGGGGGAAAGAAGAACTACAACCTCCGGCTATGGGCATGCTCTGGGAAGGTTTGGCTGCCATGTTTGAATTCAAGAGCTCAAATGTCATGAATTTTACGTCAAAGTCATGGATTTTTAAATGTTTCATGCTTTGTTTTCAGCAATCCAAACGTATCAAACTCAAAATTGATGACCCTACGAATAGCGTATGAGGTTCTTCGATGATAGCTCTACCAAAACACATAAATTTGGTTTTTAAAAGTGTAGTCAATAGCATTTTTAAAAATATAAGAAACTCACTTCAAATAATCGATGGATTGACTGAGGGCATTATTCCAGTCACCAGATTGGTATGCTGTCTCTGTAGCCTCATTTATCTTCCTGATGCAGTCACTTGTTAACGTCACACTGACAAGTGGATCTGGACTGTAATACACCTATACAATGAACGATAATGAAAAAATGGTTAAATATCTGAAGAAAAAAGATAGTTAACACAAATATTTGCATCTTGTTCTATGTTATCCCCAGTTCTCACACTCTGATGGCATGTACCTTAAAGTGTTGTTAAATGTAGTTTCAAAATTATAGTATAGGTCTATTGTATCAATTCTCAATTACAGTATATAATTATCTTATAACTGAAAATACCACGAAAAGTATGTATCCGTTTGTTCATTTTTTTAAACAATGGAAACAAGGGAAATGCGGCTGCAGTTTCACCTCCTCCACCCAGGTACTAGGGAAAGGCCAGTGTGAGGTGAACTAATCCTGGTACAAATGTAAAAAAAAGAAAAGAGATGTAAAGAATATAAGAATCTCCTCTGACCCTTGCATGACAACAGGCATTCCTGCTTCACAACATCGACTGACCAGCGGAATAGACAAGAACAATTAAAAAAACATTGAAAAATAGCAAAATTAAGAAACAGAACTCAAGTGATAATAACGAGGCCTTCACCTCTCAGGCCCCTGCCTGATGGCTCCAAACCAGTACCATAGAGCGCTAACTATTCCGTGAAAGCGAAAATCATGGAAACTTAATTTCCAATTTCCAACTACCCTATAGACACGTGCTTAACATTAGGGTTATGGCCTCATAATGGGAACAATTAACATGGAAATAAACACTTCTAGTGATAATAAAATATTGGTAGAACAAAATCAATTAGATGATGACCTGATGAAGGGCAAACATAGCACGAAAGCTAGTGAAAACAAATACTGAAAACAACAACTAGGGGTTTTATTTCCAACCAAAATAATTTCCCCACTAAGACAACCGGGATACTCGATATACAAGCGACTATCTGATGGAGATATCGTGGAACTAATTATGAAAGGAAAGATATAATTATACGTCATTTAATTCATGCTTCAAGGGTGGAGTGACCAAAAAAGTACGAGGTTTATATATATGCCTTGACCTGGGGCCCGTTGCATGAGGTATTGTTAAGTAAAAATCGTGTCCTTAAAATATCCTTAACACCTTACTGTTGCACCAGCCAATATCGTGTCCTTAAGTCATGTTGCGTGTCCTTAAATGGGGGTCTTTTAAGGAGGTGCCTTTGAGCATGGGATATCCTTATCGTAGCGCTAAATGATTTCCGTTGTCTGTTATACAATACTGTGAGTATTTTCAAAAGTATTTTTTCTCGGAAATGGTGATGATACATATGATAAGTAGATTTCATGATTTAAAATAATTTTCTAATGCACAAAAATGACAAAATGTACGGGTATGTTGCTACCTGTCTGGTTACGGATACGACAGGTCTCATGCAACACTGGCAAAATCGTATTGTTAATATATTCTTAACCTATCCTTAATATAATGTTAACGCTACGATATCACCAAAAAGTGGTGCAACGGGCGACGAGATAAGGACATGTGCTTGTGTTTTCTTTTTAATTTATTCTAACACAAGTTAAGTTAGATACAGAGAAACGTATAGGTCATAGAGATGCAAACCAGCACTTGACACGCTAGTGATGAATCCCAGCTCAGAAAACCATGAAATTGCATTATGAACGTCAATAAAAATAATACAGAGTATTATAAAATAAGGAGTTCTTTTCCAGCCCAATCCGTAGGTTATTTGACCCAAACTGTGAAGGATTTTACCCTGCTGCTTTTGCTACAGGGCTTCATAAATGTCACCATCTATAGATGTGAAACGCAAAGGATTTCGCCGCGACGCCCTAATATTAGGGCGTCGCGGCGAAATCCTTTGCGTTTCACTTATTATTTTTCACTGTTTCTCTTCAATTTGTACGCACCATGATTTGATTATTACTCACCGCTTTCCCACTGGTCATGAGAGCCAAAACAACCATATCATCACATCTCTTCATATTTGTCCAGTAATTTTTCCTTAATCCGTAGCTAATTTGCTGGACCTTCTTGAGATTCGAAACCCTGTAATGAAGCACAGCAGCATGTCCTGGATTTAGTTTGTGCTTTCTTATTAAATAATAAATATGTGATAAATAAATAAATAAATAAATAAATAATCATGTTCTCTGAATATCGGAAACGCAAACATGTGACCTTTTTCGATGCATTTTACATTATTTGTTCATCCTCCAAACATATTACATCCAAGATAGATTATAGCATTAAATGAGGAGGCGAAGAGTAAATTAAAATACATTTTGTTTATTATTTTGGGTAAAAGGGTTATAAAGATCCAGCGATGAACATTTTCATTTGTTGAATAAAATAAATGGTGTATTATATCACATAAATATGACATTGTCTGTTGAAATTGCTGGGTAATAAATAGTTGAAGATTAAAAGAGATAACCCTTCGTGGGATAGTTTTTTGTGTAATCTTTTGATAAAAGATTTAGGGCGGAGGGTGGGCGATTTCGCTTCTGACTAGGGTGCGAGCGAAGGTCCAAGTGGCGTGTCTGACAGACTTTGGCCCAGAGTTCAGTTCTAAGTCGTGAAGGTGGCGCCACCCATTCAATGCCCTATAATGACACGTCATTATTAGCCTCATTAAATGAGGAGGCGAAGAGTAAATTAAAATACATTTTGTTTATTATTTTGGGTAAAAGGGTTATAAAGATCCAGCGATGAACATTTTCATTTGTTGAATAAAATAAATGGTGTATTATATCACATAAATATCACATTGTCTGTTGAAATTGCTGGGTAATAAATAGTTGAAGATTAAAAGAGATAACCAGGGGGATTCGCTAGGCGAGTCGCTTAAGGGCGTGATGGACAGATGTTCTTGTGGAAGAAAAGGGGCGTATATACGACGCCACCGCGTCGGACGCCCACGTCCCGTGAGATTTGACATCTTGGAGAGAGGCTCCGGCAGTGTTGTAAGCGTATGACGCCGACCCTCGGCGAAGGCTGTGTAAGGAGAAAAGGCGTGAATCAAGGTGCGCAGCTTTGAGAAGGCGCTTCCATTGAGTCACTATATAGTTAATGGTCATGTGTCGGGCGTTAGGGAATTGTAGTAGTGGGGAGCTCGACTCTCTTGTCGGCGCCTGTTTGTCGAGGCGTAGAAGGGCTCTGCGGAGGCAGAACACTGGATCATCTGTCGTCGGGACAAATAAGATCGTGGCCTGGCGCGATGATTGCATTGATTTCGACCACTTTATGGAGATATATGAGCCATCCGATGCTATTCTGCAGTCTCCCCGCGTCAGGTGTCTAGTGGCGTCAAAGATGGCACCAGATCTGGGGGCGAGATTGCTCTGACGCAACATGCCCATATACATGACGAGGATAGCAACTCTGATGTGCGTAGGAAAGTCGAGGAGGTGTATATTCAACAGTATTTTCTTCAAGATCTGTGGCGTGACAGGAAGCTTCGGCTTTGGGACATGCCTGAGCGTCAGTTGCAGGCCCCTTATGGCGTAGGCGACCCGCGGATGGTAGAGAGATGCCGAGGCATACCCTGTCAGCTTGAAGAACGTCCTGACGCCTGTAATAGTGTTTATGATAGTAGCAGGGACTTTGGTATACTTAGCTAAGTATTCGATGAACCAGCATATTAGCTCCGGAAAAGGTTGCTTGAAATTGTGGCCCACAGCTTTGCAGAATGCGATATACTTCCTGACGGCCGCATGCCTATTTGCGACTGTCCCCGGGCGATGTGCTTGGCGTTGTCTGGCCTGAGCAGCTTCCACGAGGTGCCTAGGTTGCCTGCCTAATAGAACATATGAATGTTGAACATATTATCACGAGCACAGGAAATATAAATGTCATTTTCTTTTGCAATGTCTTTAGCTTTGAATAATTCTTCAGAAGAGAGAGCTGCCCGAGAGAGTGCGTCAGCGATGACCATTTGTACGCCCGGGACATGGACAAACTCATATCGGACTTGAAATTTCATTGAATGATACCAGAGCGCCCTGGCGCAAGCACCCAGAGTCGGGTCTCTAGCTCTACCATCTCTATAAGCAAACACCGCCGCAGTATTGTCACAGTGGATCCTTATTATGCCCCCGGCGTGCCTGGATTTTGTAAAGAACCGAGCAGCTGCCAGGCAATTGATTGCCTCCAAGTGGTTGATGGATTTCTCAGACAACATTTCAGGCGTGAATGTGTACATATAGGCGTGGTGACCGTTGGTAGCACCCCCTCCCTTTAGACAAGCGTCGGCCCATATGTGTTCCACTACTTGTTGACGCGGAATTATGGCTTTTCCGTTGAAGGCTTCTGTGTATTTTAGAAACCACTTCAAGTCCGACTTTATGTAGGGGGAGATGGTGACCTTGTCTCCTGCGGCTGCACGGAGGCCAGCCAGAAGTCGTTGCATGAATAGGCGTGCAGGCGCGATAATTTTGGCGACGTGTGCGATCTTACCAACCAGAGATTGCATGGCGCTTGTTGTTATTTGGTGTTGACGCAGTGTATTTGCCAAGCAGGAACTTGTTTCTGCAAGTTTAGAAAGAGGTATTGAGAGGCGATTTTCTTTTGTATTAATGTCAATTCCCAGCCACCTTACTGCGTGGCTAGGGCCTTGGAGCTTTTTGCGTGCGACCTGTAATCCCAAATCTGTAAAAAGTTCGATTGTTAGTTGCATTTGACATTTTACTACCTCAACAGATTCACCGATTATAAGTAAATCGTCCAAATACTGCTTTGCTGTTACGCCTTTCTTCTGCAAAGCACGCACTATAAACTCCGCCACAGACTGCATTACAAAGGCAGAACTACGAGCCCCGAAGGGGAGCACCTTATCGATGTAATAGGCGTCATCTACCATGATTGCCGTCAGCGGCCAGTCTAACGGGCAGAGAGGAAAGTGTCTATATGCGCGGCTCAAGTCAATCACAGCCATAGCAGGAGCCACGCCCATTTTTCGAATAATCTCGACTGCACAATTTATAGTGGGTAGTTGGTGATATGCTGGCGCACAATTGTATCGATTTTTGTATATTTTATCATTGACGCCCCCCTCCGGGAAGGAGTAGTCCACTATAATCCTCCTGGAGGTTGTATCAGATTTTGGACGAGTCATAAGCGGACTGACATTTAACCATGGGGTGAAAGGTGGCCGTTTGTACGGTCCGGATATGGCGTTATGTTCCATTTCTTCCTTTACATAATCTCGAACATGCGCCATATGCTGCTGTGCTGACGGATGATTCACCACTGACTGTGCATAGTAGCGAGGCCCGCCGACATATTGCATCGGAAAACCAAAATTCACGCCTTCTAACACCATTTTGTCACCTTTATGTCCTGTAGCTATGTCTGACCATTTTTCAATATTAAGCGTCGACTCGAGTGGTATTTTTGCACCTTTATAGTTGGGAACATTGTAGATTTTAACCTTTTCATAAATGCCAGCCATTTTAGAGTCCATATAAAGATCAGGGTATGGCCAGTTTATATATGCATCAAAGGCAATGTTCTGTGGGCTATCACTGTCACATTTGTTGAGTGAAGTTTGATTTAATTCATACTCACAGACGTCTAAGTCATTGGTCACTAGTTCCTGTTCATTAAACACCTGTTCGTAATGTGGATACTGTACATTTTGAAGAAAGGTAGGCACCTCTCTCGTGGCTTGTTCGCCGTCACTCGCTTGTATTTTGGAGTCAAGTTCTCGGTCGTGGGCGTGAGTTTCTGCCTGGAATTGTACGAAATTGTCATTAGAATTACACATTGCGCCATCGATTGCTTCACTGTTTCTCCTGTTCACATTTTTAATGGTTTGAATTGACCCAACTTTGTTGATATTAACTCTAGAGATAGATTTGTCTACGGCAGAATGGCTTCTGTCGGATTGTTCGTGTTTATGTCGGCCATTTTGGTTGTGTTCTCGTTCCTTGCGAGAATCGCGTGGGACACGAGATTTTACACGAGAAGCGGCTGCCATGTTGGCTTGCCCGCTCTCGCTAGTATGGGCGCCGCCATCTTGGATGGGGCGTGGCACATATGATCTGACGCCGACATATTCATTAGATTCAGAGTTAATTGCACAGTTTAGATTGTCTTGAAAGTTGGTCAACTCACCGATCGTTTGGGATTGTATGATGGAACAGGAGTTTAAGAGTTTTTTGAAGCCTGAGATGCTGGTTTCTTGTGAAATGGTTGGTTATTCCTTCGGCCAGCGCCGTCGCCGCTATGTAAATTGGCTTGAGCTGTTCTTTTATTTTGGCAATCCTTGACGGCATGGGCGTTCTCTCTCTCTTTCATTGCGAAAAAACAATAACCACACACATGTAGAAACCTGGTATTGCCATCCGTGTGGCTGTTCTTGTGGGCACAGTTGTCAAAATTAAAGTCTCTACAGATTGCTTGGTTGTTTGCCTTCGTATTAGTATCCATGCTTCTTGCACCTTGTGTGTCCCAGGCCATTTTAACACGGTAATCATTAAATACATCAGTGTGGGACCACTCATTTTGCTCCTCCAGGATAAGATCCAGGCACGCCTGAGACCATGCATGCGCCGAATCCCAAGTGCGGAGAGCTGTATCCTCAGCTAGAGTTGCGAGATGGTGGAGCATAAACCACGATGTCGACCCGTATCTTACATTATTCATGGTCATGCGTGCGAAGCCGCAGGTATATTCAGCAAGGGACAACTCTCTCTTCTGTTTTTTGATACGTGCCGCCATATCTGGCGGTAGAGAAGTTTCAGGCGCATTGAAAATTTCAACCCTACCTCGTCTTCCTGTCGACCTGTACTGTGCGTCAAGGGCTCGCTTAACAACCTTCGAAGAGCGATGTCTTGCTGTTAAGCGACGAGGAGAAGGGAGCGAGTCACTATCCGAAGCTGACTCCTCCGAACTGTCTGCGGGCTGGCGTGATCTATAAGAGTATGCCGGGTGCCGGCTGCGTAGAGGCGGGCTGTCACTATAGTCACTATGCTTCTTCTTCCTCCGTCCGTGATGGTGACGGTGGCTATCTCTCGTAAATTGCCTTTCCCGGGGGCGTTTAAATGTCACTATAGTATCGTCCGAGTCCTCAGTTTGGGTTTGCTCAAAGTCAATTTGTGAAACATCCACTCTAGACCGTTTAGGCGTGCGGTATACTTGGTGCGACGCCGGCGGTGACTGCCGCTGCCTCGTGTAACTGTCACGATGACTGACACTGGCTGACGCAGTCTGAATGGCTGTGGTGCAGATCTGTTGTAGCATATCTGACATTTGCTGCATCGGATTAGCACAAACTACTGGGGCGTTCTTTGGCCTTCCACGCCTTTTAGGAGTAACGATAGTCTTTCGTTTGGCACGTAAACCACGTCTGGGCAATACTTTGTTGGGCGTCTGAGGCGGTACATCATCTTCCCCGCCGGCAGATTCCCGTAAGGCATGCTCGTCCGCGGATTCCGCCATATTGGCGTGCTCGGCCCTCTCCTCTGGCGTGAAGTCTTGTTCTTCATAAGTTTCCTCCTCGTCTTTACGGTCGTCGACTATTATTTGCGTTTGTTTAAGAAGCCTTTCCTCCTCCTGCTGTCTTAGTTTCTCGGCCTTCTCGGCCTTTTTAGCGGCTTTTGTGGTAGCGGTAGGTTTGGGAGGCATAGCGGAGGTTATCACAACAAGGATTTCGCTTCTGACTAGGGTGCGAGCGAAGGTCCAAGTGGCGTGTCTGACAGACTTTGGCCCAGAGTTCAGTTCTAAGTCGTGAAGGTGGCGCCACCCATTCAATGCCCTATAATGACACGTCATTATTAGCCTAATGACTGAGACGAACGTAAACAAGAAATACAACGTAGACAAGCATAATGCAGCAACGATACATCTCAGATTACTGTTACTTCCATTTTAATACAAAGGGTAGATATAGATTGATTGATTGAGTGATATTTATTATCAATATAACATTGAACCAGCAGGAGGGGAGGTGTATTCTCCATAATCGGAGGTTTTCAAGCCCAACTGTTAGTACAATACTCAAGTGAATGGGTACATCGATGACAACTCAGAACCCCGACCACTGCATTTAATTCTAAATAATAATTTATTTTGGTTTAAAATTCTTAAACCATATATATATTGCTTTAACTCCTAATAAAATAAATATTAAGTCGGGCGATCACTTTTCATGATATAGACATGTTCCAAAAGAAATTGAAAGTATTCAACATTCCATTTAACGTCTGATGAAATTGAGGCTTTAATTTCTTTAGGTGTACTTGAGATTTGGTCTCCACCATTAAATTCATTCCAAAATGTTGGGATTTTAATTTGTTATACATGATAAACATATCAAAGTTCAGGCATAAAGTAGACCCAAGACAGAATGGCATATATGTTCTTCAAAGATAAAACCATGACATTTTATTTATTTTGTAGCATTTGGTTATATTTATTTCACCGGGCATTAAAAGGCGAATGAAGCCCTGCATGTACTAAAACAATGGGGTAAAACCCTATAAATTCTCGGTCAAATAACTTTTGGATGGGAATGGGTAGAAAAAGAACAGAGCAAAAAGTAGAAAATGTTAGTATTTTTAATCGAAGTTATAAATGTGAGTGTAGAAAATGTTGATGTCAAGACTTTTTATTCTCGGATCGTACATAGCTCAGAATGCAGCTTTAGTCAAATATATAAATAAGTATTTCTCAAATTTTACTTACGCCCCATCAATATTATGCATGATAGCCACACCAATACTAAACCTTCCTTGAGGAACTTGGTTGGAGCAGCCCATAGCTCTGCTACATTGACAGGGCATCTTGGAAAGCACATTCTGTATCTTGTCACTCAGAGCTAGAACTGAAAGTTGAGATTAAGTTTATTCAGTCAAGCCTTATACAAGGTACATTCGGTATTTTGAATTGAATTGAAAGACTTCTTTATTTCAGACTCTGCTCAGAACTGTTTACAGGTTTCTGAGAAATGATTTGACGTTGTTTGACGAAAGAAAAAGTACTATTGAAGCGTCATTGTGACGTCATTTCTAGGTTCTGCGATTCACAATACAGTCTAGGCTCAGTGTTGAGTCTCTTTAAACTCGAAGGGAACGAATCCCATTTGGACGCATACTCCTGGACTTCCCGCGACCCACCGCTTCTGTAAGACAGAAGCTGCCAACGGCAGAATCAAAAGGCCGAAAGCAGTCGTACCGGTTATCACGGTCAAACGCCTATATACCGAGAACGACATTTATAGCTGTCTCTGCCAAACAAATACATGCTTATTCAGCTTAGTATCCACGCTCACTCATACCGTATATTAGTAAGCAACGATATTAGCTAGTGATTACTAGAGCAATATTGTCTATATATAACGCTAGGGTCAGATATAGCTCGAAAGATCCCGTCGGGAAGATTCGAATGGACGGCCATTGCCGCGAAATTTATCAACAAGCGCCGAAAATGGTGTCTCCCAATACCGCCGCTAGCGCCACTGCATAGGCCGCTGCTCAGTGCCTACGCACTGAGCAGCGCTAGGGGTGGGGGTGGGGTGGAAGTGGTAGGGTGCATGGACGGGACCTCGTCGGCAACTGTTTTTCTTTATTTATACAAGCAACTAGCCTAAAAGTCAGATCCCAACACAACCCAATCCAGCGGTATGCTTTCTGGACGAACGGCTGCCAAACGCTTATTTCAATAAGCGGATGCTATTCACCGAAACATTACGAATGCAGCACCATAACTGTACAGCGAATATCAGAGTGGGACTCATGGGTCTTAAAAAGGTTTCTCGTACTTATTTTCCTACAAACGTATCCATCCAGGCACATCAATAGCCAGCAAAATAACAAAGTTATACTTGAGTTAAGTCAGTTTAACCGAAATGCACACAAGTAAATGACGATCTTCGTTCAACTTTCGTTAACGTTAGCGTGAATGGGGATTCCATATCGGCCGATCGATGCGGTGAAAGTTGGGAAATGATTCATGATATATAGAAACCGATATAGTGTTGTCTCAGAAATAAAAGTAGGCCTAGTGTTATTCTAATTATTTAACTATGGTCATTCCAAATTGAACTAGAGAAATCAGATGTACGAACAACATGTTATTCAACAGCAGGTATTTTGATCTTTTCTCTGGGGAGGTCGGGTTCCAATGATAACCAAAGTTCATGGATTCCATGTCAGTTGTTAATTAATCATTAAAGCGGCACTTTTATTTACGCGTGAGACATTCTTAAAGCACCAACAGTCAACTAGCTTGTTTTGAATTTCTACAATATTAACACCATGTACTTGCTCTATAACCTGAATAAAGTTTGATTTTTTAAAAAACAACATTATGCATGGGGTGGACAAAATAAGCGTTCTAAGTAATTATTTAATTAATAAATTCCCAGATATATTTGCATTCAAAAGAAATGTCAAAGATCACTCAAACACGCATGTATATTTTTCATTGACAGATACTTTCTCTTATCTGCACGTAGTAAATTTCTATATATAATTATTATCTAGAAAGATAAATCCATTTGGCCTACCTTGACTACTTTGTAGAATACTATCTGGGTCGCACACCCATCGATTCCCCCTATTCGAAACTCCATGGTTACAAGAGATACTATCTACAAATGGGTTAGGGAAATCAACTCCGGACGAACTCCAATTTCTGACCGGCTGAAGGTGCAAGTCAGTTTCCACGGTTGTTAATGGTTGGATTGCATCGAAAATAGTAGTATTTCTTGTTAGCTCACCCACCGGGGTCGTAAGGATGGGTGTAATTAGCCCAATTATGTGTAGAGACATCAATGTTGCGAATATCATGATGAGACTGGAAGAATATACTTGTAGTTAGTGTACATGCAATTGATACAATAGAAATCTTAATGTAAACCCAGCATTATTGGCATCTAGATAAAGTCCCTGACATGTATGATATATATACACATGTATAGTAGAACTGATTCATCATGATTCATGTGTCCTCACATGCATGATGAGACATTTGACTTCACATAACAAAATGGCAATCACTAACGTTAATCTTAGGGTAAGCGTTATTAATATATCGGTATTAGATGCATTCCCAACAGCTAGGACTCAATCTCGGCTCAAAGCCTCTCAGATAAGAATGACATGTCAGTGACTGGACACAGGCTACGCCGACTGTCCGATCGGCCACCGGTGGGCGAAAATAAAAGATATACCACCACAGGAAAGGATTTTACGAAGCACTGCAGCAAGAACAAGCGGACGAAATCCTCAAAATGTCGGTCAAATGACTTTAAGATGGGTTGGAAAAGATCGGAACAAAAAGTAGAAAATCTTTAGTTGACCGATGTTAACTGTGCAGCTTTAACCAAATGTGCAATACTAGTATTAAGCATAGTCATACAAACTTCACTGGAGATCTCAACTTGCGTAATGAATACTTTTGGAACTTAAGGGAGCGTTCATTATTTATGCCAGGGGGGGGGCTGCCAATTTCCAAGCAACGCTTTGTACCAAAATCCCGGCCCCCCCTTCTGCTGGTGCACCAGAATTGTGGCCCCCCCTTCAGCTGGTGTACCAGAATTGTGGCCCCCCCCCCCATGCCCCAACAACCTTCATAATGTTAACTGCTTCGCCACAGAGCTAAAATGGACTGTATACTACTTGATTTATACAAAGCATTTGAAGTGCCTCACCAAAGCCTTTTTAACAAATGTCACAACTATCATATCCATGGGAATGTAATAGCCTACTTTGGATTGCCAGCTTCCTAGAAGCCGAACTTTCACTGCACGGGAAGACATTAGAAACACAATATGTAATATCTGTATTGAGTTCCCCCAAGGAAGTGTGATGAGCCCCCTTCTATTTCTCATTTTCATTAATGATCTACCAGAATAGGAACATCAAAGGCTCAACTATTTGTACGTTCACTCATTCAAGATTAGCAGCTTTCTGTTTACTCAATAGAATGATGGAAAAACCCTAGCTACAGTAAAAACAGCAAAATATATGGCCTTGACATCACAAACCCCCTACCATGGAACAAGCATACTCATATAGGGACACCAAGAAGGAAAATAATTCAATGCACTTCTTAGCAGGATGATCTGCTCTGGCCTAGTAAAATCAATGCACAGTGCTACATAGCACTTTCTTGACCAATCAAGGAGTATGCTTCAATATTCACCCATTTTTCTATATTCACCAAGTGACACAGAAAACATAAAAAAGTTAGAAATGGTCCTGAAAAAAACTGCTTGGCTAGTTGCTGGGGACTACAAAACTACCAGCAGGGTGATAAGAATTCTGGAGGAATGAGAATAGACAACACTTCAATAGCGTGGGAGAATAGCAAAGGCCACCAAGCTATTATATCAAATAGAGCAACTTCTGGCAATACTAAGAACACCAACCCCAGACCTAGAAGAGTGGAAATTTCAAATTCCTCCTTCCTTATTCTAGGCCGCAGAGTCACACAGTCTTTCTTCCTATCTATAATACAGCTGCAGAAAGATTTATTGGCGTTGCAAAAAACTCCAACGTTGGAGAGGTTCAAGGCCAACCTCCAGGCAGCTACTCTAACCATATTAAGCACCTCAGTTTTGAACTACATTGGCTTTTATCAGAGCTTGCAAAGAATTTGCTTGGCACCAGCTTTTTAATGAAATACATTCTGTTTAATACACCTGAAAACTGAAAACAAAGGTCACAAGTAGAAAGCATAGTAGATGAAAAACAAGCAGAATTTGGAGGCCACACCGCAACAGAACAGAATATTGGGATTAGGATGCTCTGTGAGATATAACAACATCAACAAGATCTATACCATGTCTTATTAATTTTAAGAAAACCTTTGATAGACAGTGGTACTAAGCCTTCTAGGTTACAATGAGGAAATACAACATCCATCAGAATATGGTGAATGACCAACAAAGAAGGCTGCATCAATAAAGCTGTACATGCAAATGGACAAGCCCTTGACACCATGAACAACTGTCTCAGATGAAGGATGAAAAGAAGATGTTTTGGCCAAAATAGCCCAAGCATAAGCAACACTGGTACAGATCAAGCCAATCTTGAAAGGCAATGCAAAACCTGGTGTCTATTCTTGTACAGTGGAACCTCACATAAAGACCACCTCATATAGCGACAACCCTCTATTAAGACCAGTTTTTCCAGTCCCAAATTATTCCCTCTCATACAATTTATAGAGCCCTCTAAAGAGACTAGCATCTTAGGTTTCTTGACTCTAGTCTCTGGGCCCTAGTATCTGTACCCCAACTTTCTAATAACTCGTCAGAAGAAAACTCGAATGGTATAGACATCTATCACATTCCCGTGGACTTGCAAACACCATCCTCCAAGGCACAGTTATTAGTGGTCAAAGGAAGAGGGGAAGACAGAAGAAAAGATGGGAAGAGAACATCAAATAATGGACCAGTCTAGACTGAACCCTAATGTGGTCCCTAGGGCCGGAGGACCATGCAAACCACAACAAAAACAAACAGGTCCCCACACTTACACTCTGTGCTCTTTATCAGGTATACAGACTGGAAGAAATAGGCAATAACTTGAAAACTCCTCCTGTGCACCTCTCTTTCCACCATGGAATCTCACTGGTGCCTGCACGCTATTCTAGATGTACAGCAACAAAATCGCCTTCTTAGAAGAAGGCGCAGCCAGCATATTGGACCCCCATCTGTCGCCCCAGGGCTTCATGGTTGTGACCCAGACTTAAACAGATCCTGTACAGATCAACCTGTTTTCATATAAATTTATACATACTGATATTCTACTTTCTTACCCAGATTTGGCAACTATATTAAGTATCCTCAATGTTTTGTCCGAAGAAATAATACATCTATTGTTTACAAAGGATTATCGGTATATTCCTATAGGCCCCTACTATTCCTATGGCGTGTTCGTGGCACCGCCATTTGTAGCCCTGGGCCACGCATTTGAGCGCGGCCAAGTGCGCACACAACCTCTCAGCCAATGATGATGCTTGAAGCTGTCATGTGATCAGGAGACTGGAATTAGGTCGATCCCTACAATGGCTTCCAAAACAAACGTAGAGAATCTAGGATTTATCACATAAAAAAGGTAACACAGTGTAGAATCTAATTGTCTGCGGGCATCTAATTGCTATGCCATCAGATCGCTGGCAGACCTCGCTAGGCAAAACCCTTGACAACCCTTCTTTCTGAACAGCAACACGTCTAGTGGCGGGGTCTCCCGGCTAGTAAAGGGTGTGGGACGGCGGGCACATATTGATGCTGTCATTCAACAATTTATAAGGTTAACTTACTAAACTAACCATGCAAAATCGTTACCGTAGGCTACACCTAAACTATCTGGTGCGGATACTTCTGGACAAAGAAGCCCAGCACATTTTTGTCGAACAAAGGTATAGGATACTGTGAAGAATCAAAACCATTGCCCCAGTTCTATGTCTACATGGCCAAGTTTGCATCAACTCGCCCCATTTACATGTTAAATCTTTATAATTCTTCCAAGGCCACACAATTTTGTACAACTTATTAAGGAATAAGTTGTTGCTTTATGTTCTACATCAGGAGATATCTGTGTTTAAAGAAATGCTGCATTTTAAATGGCTCTCTCTTTAATCACTGGTTATGAGCCCTGCAAGAGGCATAGAACCTGCACATAAAGTGCAGGGATATTCGTTAATAAGCATAGGGACAGAGGGAGGGAGGGGAGAGGATCATGACAATGACCTTGTACCATACATACAGTCTTCTTACTAAGCCAGCAGCGCCCCTCTTGTGCCATACTTCTGGACTTTCAGTCTCACAAACAGCCACAAAAGACTGACAAAGATTCTGGCCAGTCCTTCATCAGGGCCCCTATGAACACAGGCTACAGCAATGATGAGACCGACCCATGCATCATAAAAATCAGTGAGGCCATCTGGACACAGTGCCAATATATAAGGTGTGGAAATAAATAACAAATGTTCCCAGGTAAAAAGACGCGAACCTCGCGAAACACAAATTTCGCGGGACCTAAAAATTGTGTGCATCAGAAAAATGGCCCCCCCTTAAACTTGCGCACCAGAAAAGTGGCCCCCCCTTAGACCGGTGTACCAGAATCTTGGCCCCCCCCCCTATATGGCAGCCCCCCCCCTGGCATAAATAATGAATGCTCCCTAAAGTTACCCTTTACGTTTCCTATAGACGAGTAGAATGTGGTGCCGATGGTGTTGCTATATACATGGAGGACTGGTCATCACAATGACCAGTAATAATAACGTTCCACAGGTGATATCCAGGTGGTCAGTTGAGAGACTATCAGCCAATCAAACAAACATAGATAATCGAGTCAGGTGGTGTGTCAGTTTATATATTCTCTGTTGTTGCATGAACGTTATCTCTGCTTCGTATAGTCTAGCCTACCCCCCCCCCCTACACACACACACACACTTCTTATCTCTCTACTACTACCCATGGTAGATAACAAATCCTACCCACGCCTGACTCAACATGATTTTATCGGATATTAATCAAAAAAAGGGCGTACCATACAGCAGAACAACGTGCAATGATTCATACTAAGTATAACAGTATGACTATCAAACTGGGTTCATTTGAAAATCCTATATCAATGGGAAATGTTATCCCAGTATAAATAAAATCTTAAAAAAAATAACATGCAACTGTAGAAAGGGTTCTACCGATATTAAGGAAAAACAAAGGAGAGTAGCAGCTTCATATCTGACAATCATATTAAACAAGTTTCTTGATTCTGAAGATGGCCTCACTATCACTTTTAACAGCCGATGCACTCCACCCACATCTCAAATGTACATATGAATGTGCCCGTTTGAGAATTCGTGCATATTTGTTTGATGTGCGTTTTTGATATTTATGTAAAATTCTGGCTGTAATAGTAATTAAAAAAAATTGATTCGTTCATGAATGTATGTAGATGGAGCCCAAGGTTGTACGATTTTAAGAAATGTATTATGAGAAAATGAGTGGACATCTTAGAACCCTTAATTGTAATGGGCAACAAAAAGGATTTACTTCAAAGCATTTCCGTGTGATGTAGGACATGTATACAAAAATGCACGAGTGCATCCCTTAGCAGAAAGACTCGGACATTTACTTGTTATTTCCATTACGCCATGTCATATGTATATACCTTTTAAGGCATTTAAGTCGGTTTATTTACAAATACATGCAGCTATTGTCCAAATTTGGATCTGAAGCTGAATAAAAATAGAAGATCCCCTCGTTAGGTCTATTTTTAAAACAATGTCCCTTTCCTGGGCGTGGGCGGGAGAAAGAAGACGCATCGTGTTTCAGGAAACGCTCGCAATAAACATGAGGCCTTCCGTAACATAAGTCCCGCATCCACCATGCCGACGTTTGTCCCCTGAAATATCGTACAGCTTGTAACCTGAGAATCATTGTTGTCTATCTCCGGATATATCGGACATGACATTTTGGCAAGTCAAGGTCAAATAAAAATAGCAGAAAGCTGTTTTTAATTTCCCGTTTCCACAAATATCTTCGGATTTCCCCCAAACCTGGGAATATTATGGAGCTGTCTGAGGGCTATTACTAGTCACCTGATGTTTGACAATATTTAAATGTTACCCAAAACGCTTTGCTACAACAATTTCATTAAAATGAAATTTCAGCCAACACAAGTCATCTTCGTCATCTAATTAATGATGATAGTTTGCAATAAATATACAATACAAACTAACAAAATAATAGGCGGGAGTATTATGCATATTCTTATCTAGACTGGAGCGATGTACGGTATGTAATCTTTGGTTTATTGAGGCCGTTAGAGTACAGGAGGAGTGAGTGAATGAACATGTTGGTATCCTGGTATCCTCCTATTAATGCCATTGATTGACACCAGGGAGCAGCATGGGCTCCAAATTAGGCAGAGCATTTGTAATTGTTTTAGTTTTATTTCCATAGACATATAAAATACAAACTGAAAACTGGTAGCACCCGTCCACATTTTGGCAGATCCTCCAGGAATACCAAGAACATAATGATATTTTAAGTATACTATTCGGCATATCTAAACATACAACATTTATTCGTGAGCATTTTAAAATATTGTTTAATCTATTGTGTGTTACTGTAGTAAGGACATTAGTAGTCGAAGAAAATTTCTATTGTAATTTGTATCATATAATTAATGTGTAAACATTAACTTTACCTGATGAATAGTACACTTCAATATGAAACCAGTTGGATCGAGAATTACAATACGACTTAATTGCTTCCCCAATGTTAATTTCTCGACATTTTAATCTCATATCTACGCCCACTTTAAAGACAAAACCTTCTCTTCAGGCACCAGTACGGTTTACGACCAAACCATTCAATACATGCAAGACGCCCACACCAGAATATTTGGGCATATCTGCATACCATATAGCCTCAATATACTGGTCAAAACTTCCTAGACTTCAAAAAGCATTTGTTGCCATAGCTCACAAATTATGACTAAATAAAATGAAATCCATTAACACTGGGAATGAAGTCATTGATCCAGGGTGTTGATGGTGACTAACCCCTTTCCTGTGGGACTTGAAATAGGTAGAGGCTTTGACCCATTCATTCATTCTACACATTATAATTATTTCAATAATCATTGAATGAAAACTCAATGTTGTACTCAATACTTCAGATACTGCTAGACCTATCATAATTATATGCTTACACTGAAAGAGTTTCATGAGATGTTATGACTACTCATTTTAACTATCTTAGCCACTTTAATTACGTCTTAGCTAAACGGCACGCAAACATAGACATATGCAGCATAATTATAAAAACCTCTCATGCGTCTAGATATATTAATGTAATGAAAAAAATAATGTAGTAACGAGTATGATGAGATATAATTACCCATATACATAACTCCAGATGTCAACCCAACCGGCACTTTGATTTTCAGCTTGCCAATCGAAAAGAATCTATTCACTATTTTGACCAAATGTCTCATATGGATTACATAGTTTTAATATCACCCGGGATTAGTTAGAAAGGTTAAGAAGTAACAGATATCAGAAAGTTGAGTAGAAATTCCGTTACCCGTGAATAAGAACAGTAAGAAGTGTCACTTTAAGTGATCGATACTTATACTTACCAATATTCTACATATATTTGTATCCTTTTACTAAATAATCGGAAGAAATTTCGATTGTTTTTATATTTAATCATGGTCGTCCACATACATATATTTATTATTATTTGTTTATTTCTGATGACACTAGGATATTAAGCAGGTCTTCGTATGCATTGGTGAGAACATGATTATCAATAAAAGATGATAAGTAGTAATTGGAGGCAACTCGCCTGGAAACAACTTGCTTCTATTCTATTTTAGTTTTTTATTTCACATTTCATAAAAGATGTGGATGGGATGGATGGGGGATCAGAGAACAGTCATGGTCAATGGACCATGGTCAATTATGGATAAGCGAGGTTGGAAATCGGCAGGGTGAAATTATTTACAGTACATTAGAATGTCAGAAACAATCACTTAGAATATCAATAATTGATCATTATTTCTGGCATGTCTTAATTCGTTTTGTTTTCGATTGTTAAATGATGAAGATACTCAGAAATATCCCTAGTTTCCGGGAGACGTAAGTTCCAGTAGTTGACTGTTTTATATATTATATAACACTTCTTAATTTGATATAGGTTTTTCTTGGGGCGTTCAGTTTTGAGGACAGCAGAATCATATGATCTTTTTCTTTCAGTAGCATTTTGTAATAAAATAAACGTGTTTTTCTTCTTTAGTCAAAAAAATATATTGGTTATTATGTGTGATCCACTCATATATTGTAGTTTACGTTGTCGTCGTTAGCATTTGGTTCCAGATTACATAGTCTGCTTTAGTAGGTGATGTAATTTACTTAAGAGCTCCATATTCGAGTCATCATAGTATGTCACCATAGAGAATCAATACACTGCTGTGTGACATATTGTTCTTGTTATTATTTTTTAACAAAATTTTATTTCGCAGATATTTCACACTCTGTGATACGTTTCAGACATACGAAATTGAAAATTTTAGAAAGATAAGCAGTAAATATAATTAGGGCATTATTCATACATTGAGTTTCATTAATATTTTAAGGTTTAACAAAATTCTTCTTAGTTTAAACAATCTTAATGACATAGTTAATGGCACGGTCAGACATTACGTCCTTCCATGTTCAATAACACAAGAAGCCTGACAGGGCAAACAATTTACAACCTTTTTTTAGTATTTTTTTTGGCCTCCTCAAAACATAAGACATATAACATAGGAAATATGACGATTAGGCTGAGGGCAAAACATTCATAATCTCCATCTATCTTCTTTTTTCAAATGTAATTTTAAATTAGGCCAAGACTTATTTTTGAGAATCACTGGAAGTTTATTCCATAGTCTCGGTCCTTGGTAATGTGGTGATTTTCTTAATTTTTCTTTTTTTGGAATAGGGTTCTTAAGATTTATTCCCTCAGCCAATCAGCGACAATGCAAATTTTGAGTAGCAATAAAATAACCAATCTGTGTACTGCCGCTCTTTATGTGTACACTCGTATGGATTTCATGTCAAATTCATGCAATTTTTAAAATATTTGTATTATATACTGGAATTAAAGATGGCGTCCAAGATGGCCACTTGGATACTTACTCTATGTAACTAATCTATCCTTCTAATTGACATACATGAAATATTTTGGTGTCCATTACTATGTTTTCAGGTCAAGGAATCGAATGAATTAAAATAAAATAACTCGTATACATGGTAAATCCTTTGCACATTTACTTGAAAGAATCATAAGGATTGCCATAGGAAAATATATTAATAGTGACACTAACAAAATCCTCCCTTTTGCATATTAATCTCTGGTGTACTTGCTCTACTTTCACAATAAGATACCTCCTTCCTAAAAGACATATTGCCGTTATTTTTCAAATCGCTGGTTAGTCGGATGGTGATACCTCGTGAATCGCCTACAGATATACCCACAGCATTCTCAGCTATTAGATAAAAACAACCTTACCAAACTTTACTGATTGGGGGTTTGACCTAAGTTGTCAATATTTTGCTGCCGTTACATGTATTTATAGAAGAATTTGAAGTTGAATCAGCCGAAAAAATTGAGCGCCGGTGAGCGATAATAAAGCACCCCCAACCCCAACCCCACCTCACTCACCTCACCCCAGCCCCAACTCCGTGGGTGTGGGGGAATATCCTGGGCATTTTGAGAAATATTATGAAGGCCCCGACCTCCCAGGTTAAGAAATTAATGTAAATTCCCCGACCCCATGCAATTGACAAGCGCATAAGGGAAACCACAACAAACACGCAACAACACGCAAGCCTACTAACAAACTGCTTTATGATTACAATCCCCATGTCTTGTAGTAGTGTAGTTAGACACAGCAGTGGGTGGAAGACCATGGTTTTTCTTCATTGAATTGCTGCCCGTGAGCCCATAATCTTCTCATGCTAATGAATCTCTTTGTTTATTATAGCCAGTGTACTTTGTACCAGTCTACCAATAATTTCCAATTGTCATTACAAGGATGTTTGATGTTTGATGTATAAAAATTCTAAATAAAAAAAAAGGATTTCGGCGGGTCACAGAAATATAGTTTATGACGCCCTGCAACATGGAGGGAAAATCCTACATTGGTACATTGGTTCAATCACTTTCAGATGGGTAGGAATAGAACGGTACGGAACGTAGTAATTCAGTTTTTGATCGATGTTAACTAAGAAGGCCGGTGAAACTAGTCATCGATGTCTCAGATAGATATTCACCACGTTGGCTATAAAAAGTCGGGGAGGTAATAAAACGTGTAATTAATTAAGACAACGAATGCGATTGCATGGTTATTATTTCCTGTTATCCAGTGGGGATTACCGGTATGCATGATAAAGTGATACATTATAAACTATTTGCTGGAAACGCTCTCCGTTTATGTAAATGGTGAGTAATTATTGATTAACTCATAATTAAAAAGGATCCATAATCCTTTCACATAGTTGATAGTCAAATCTCCTTTCCCATCCCTTGATTATTAAAAGAATGTACATTGTGTGTTCCAAAGCTATAGCTTAAACTAAATGTCTTTGAAAAGAGAATACCTTTGGTGTCGCAACCGTTCACTCACCCAGCAATGTCATCGTAAGATTCCCATTTTTATGTACTACTTACAATCGGCATTGAATGCGATAATACTGGGGAAGTAAAGCAATTAATAGTTCATGAACAAGCGGTTAAAGTTAGGTGTATTCAGTGGTTTCTCTTAGGATCCAAGCAAGTTCACACAGATACTCCCAACCCTCTGTACTAAGGTTGGCTTCTAGAACGTACCACAGATCTTGATCAGCTGGGAAACAGCCTTCACAATCGGGCGAGAGAAGCGAGCGAGAAAAACAACTTCCCTCATTTGTAAAATGTTATGGTCTGCTCGGTCCTTTTACTTTTTTTTCGCCTGGTATTTCCTTTATCAGATGTATGCCTACTATTTGTACAGTGGTTTTAGGTACAAATAAATAATAATTATGTTGAATTGAATTGAATATCGTAAATTGTGTTTCAACTTGGTTTTCCTCCAATAATCCTCACTGATTATTTATAATTTAAGCCTGATAACCTGTTCGATGTACTCCATTAACATAGTAGCAGTAACTGTATCTTGAAAACATCCATATGCAATGGTTCATAGTCACATAGATTTGACGCAGTGCAGAATATTATGACTAAAGACTGATTCAAAATATTCATGGTAAATACTGGAAGAACATGACAAACATTTTACTTATCAGATGCTGGTGAGGGAACCCTGCGATGCCTTACGCTGAATTCCCAGGCACTCGAACAATCCCCAGACAACGTATCCAATCGAATATGAGGCATGTACCCTCATCCGTAACAAACACTATTGATAGGTCCTAAGCTCAATGACTTCCAACAATTGCTTCACAAGGAAGTAGACAAAGCTTCTATAGAGAATGACCTTGCATTCAGACACGTTGGCCTTGAAGAAGATAGTCAACTTGTTCTACAGACTAATAGAGTATGAGAGACCTGGATTACTTCGGGTGAAGTTGTAGCCATGTTTCTCTTATGAATTCATCAATTGTCAGGTCTTCAAATTAGAGGCCATCCGTCCCAGAAGTTGAATTATAACTCTTATTAATATTATGCTACCCCTTCGAAGAAGACATTGGAAATTGTTATTCCAACCGTTTCTTGTTCCTACTTAATTGTCTTTGATTTGTTAGCCCCACATATCCTTGTTTAACTTCTTAGCTTATATATCTCCATCACTTGTCAAATTTATCTCCTTTCAAAACAATTTTCCCTTGCTTTGGAAAAGTTACCTATAGATAGCTTCTTAATAAGGCCTTTCGCTCCTAAATATTTCTAAAATGTATGATGTGTCATAGAGACACTATTTCCCCCCACCCCCATCACCCTTCCTCCTGAGTTCTTCACCGATCTCTCCTGAGTTGACCTTGGCATTGACTTTGTATTGTGCCTCAAGGCTAGATCACCTCAACTGTGTGCTTTAATGTTTCCACTTCCTTGTTACCTTTATTGCTATACATTATGTCCTTCCTCATAGGTACTCATGTAACTAGCAAGTGTTTTTATTCTTCCTATTCCTTCCACCATTTAGGTTCCCTGGACATCAATCCAACTATTTGTCCATCCTTCAGTTTCTACCTCCTCGCCCTACCTACAAATCACTCTGCCAAACATTTCCCATTATGCCCCCCCCCCCACCAATGATTGCTTAAGTTTCCACCATTCATTGCCTCCGTCTCTGGGCCAGTAAGTGCAGACTGATCATTCAGAGCTGGAATAGAGCGGATCTGGGGTCTACTACCAGTTTCCTTCTACCCTGAAGCAGACGGGTACAGTACACTCTACGGAATAGCTATTCAACTTGAACGGACACGTCCACGTTTTGTGTATTCTACATGGAGCTTTACCCCAAAAAGCAAGTCCACTGATTTGGCTCGTTATATTAAACAGCAACGCTTCCTCAACTTTTTTAACATTATCTGTTTTAGTGTGGAGAAAAATGTTTATTTTTATAATAGTGTTTTGTCTATTGTAATAAATAAGAATTTTTGGATATTGATTGATTAGTATAAAATTGTTGATTATATTTTATTAAATTTGATTTGATAATAAAATATAACGAGTAAGCTGAGCGAGTGGGTGGGTGGGAAGTGGTAGAAGTGAAGGGGGCGAGGATGTCGACCTTTTTGTCACATTAATTTATAATTTCTGTATCCTTGGTCATGAATAAACAATTTTCTAAGCTAAGCTAATCTATTTTGGCATTACACATGTAAATATGGTAGGCGGCATCTGCTACGTTAAAGGTCGTTATTGATATTATAGATCTTTATAGATCTGATCCTCACTGATCATATCTCCTTCCTTTTCCACACCCCACCACATCCCCCCCTCCTCGAAATTCCCTCCTCTCTGAAAATAATCTTGTTCGTACCTTTTAGTACTTAATTATACCTTCTATGTACTTATAACAGTTACAAATACCTTAGTTACATAACCCAAAGTGAAAAATTGTTTTTTCGTCTCACTTGTATATGTGTATATATCCTTTGCATTCCGATAAGCAAAATCTTGTTTGTAATAATTTTGTTGTCTGAGACCACTATTAGTAAGGGCCACCTGCGTGTCGTCGACGCAAAGGTGCTTTGTTACCCTTACGTATCAAAATTGTAATGTCCGGCAGGACTTGAAATCCTCCCTAAGCAGGGAGATTAGATCCGCCGACATAGTCATCCAGACTAAATAAAAGTCTCAACAACAACAACAAAGAAAGGCATTTTGCTATACAGACAATGGTAATTATCCCAGGGTACACTCTCGTACCCGCGCGATACAGAGCGGCAAGTTATTTCGTCTTCAGTGAGATGATTTTTGTCTACCAAGCACCGCGAACGCTACTGGTGAACTATGGTGACGAAATTGCCTGAACTTCTGATACGAAAAACGACCATTTGAATCACGGAGACGAAATATGATATGCTCCGTATTCGCGCTCCGTTTTTCGTATTGAAAGACCAACAGACCAAAGGCTTGCCTAGCCATTGTCTTAAGTAACACCTCCCACAGGCTTTCTCTGTATATAACTAGGTGCGAATATGAATCCATATTCCCTTTTAGCATTGTTGCATGAAATAGGTGTCTGGTGAGGATGTATATCCTACCAGAAATTAAATAGAATTATTTTATTATTCTATATTCCATGATTGATATATTTATGTATATATGGTAACCTTCAAAACGCAAGAAATATTCAAATGCAATGTCTTGAGATTTGATACACATATGATACTAAATTATAGTCTGCATGCTAATATATACCTATATGTTTGTACCTTAGAATTGTTTAAATGGGATTGTTGTATACCTAATATACCAAAGAAACGAAAGAAACTAATCATCCGTTTTTTTAGCTCTGCATTCAGACTCATAAGTTAAGATAAGATAAGATAAGATGTTCTTTATTTGTCTTTTTGAAGAGTACAAAAGAGTACAAACGAGTACTATATAAACAAACAAAAGGTTTCGACATAGCATTTTTTCTTGGTCCCCTATACATTTTATATCAATTCGAACGACTTGATGCGGCCGACGAAAATAATTATTTACAAAGAAAGTAATAGCCTGATTATAAATCTGAAAACATGGCTGTCTTCCTGATATTCATGGGGTTCGGGGATAATTTTTATATTCAGATCGGACGCATTTTGAGGGAGTTATGAGCTATCTAAAGCAGAAAGAAATATTGTTGAGTTTTTTTTATATTCTGGCACATTTTCCTGTAACTCATCGCACATATATCTGGATATATTCAATATATATTCATGAAAAAAAACATTCCCTGCTCTTCCTCTCCTTTCCCGCCCATCTCTTTCTTACTTTCTTTCAATTGTAATCCTCCTGTCTGCCTCTCCCCTCTTTCTCTTTCTGTCCTTGTCTCTGTTTCTCTCTCCCTCTCTCTCACACACACTTTTATCATCCAGACTGATTCCTTGAGGTCTTACTGACAGCTGGTTCTGTGGTGTAGTGGTTAGGATGCTCGCTTGTGAATCCTAAGGTTGCTAGATCAAACCCAAGCATGGGTATGTTTTTTTACTCTGTTTGGCATCAGTGGTTCTACACTAGTGGCCGTCATGCACTAATGGTCACGCCAGCTTGTCTGGCACTGGCCGGCCGGCCTAATCCTAATCCTTTAGCATTCCCAGGTTATTATTTACCCGTCGCAGGTACGAAAAACGCTGCGCGAATACGCTGAGACGAAAAATTTCGTATCAAAAGTGGGGACAAGAATTTCGTATCCAATTTCGTATCGCGCGGGTACAGTGCGCGGGACAGTGTACGAGTGGGCGGGTGGGTAGAAGTGTAGGTGGCGAGGAGCGAAGTGAGAATGAGGAAGAGAGAGAGGGAAGGTGGAAGATGTCGAACTTTTTGTCACATGAATTTATAATTTCTGTATCCTTGGTGATGAATAAACAATTTTCTAATCTAACCTAATCTATTTTGGCATTACATGTATGGTAGGCGTCATCTGCTATGTTAAAGGTCGCTGAGGCATTAAAACACCAGCATGAATAAAAAAAAGTATATATCACAAGAATTTAAATAAATATTTAATCAATATCAAATTTATATATAGCACTCGGACCCATAGCATAACAAATCCTTACTTAATATTTTCCGTCCTTAGGTGCTTTTCCTTGTTAAGCAGCTGGTAAGGAACTTTTAAGAAAGGAATTTGCTATACAGACAACGGTAATTATCATTGCTACAGCAAGAATTTGCCACCAAGGAAAAGTAGCTAAGCAAGGAACGTTTTAAGTAAGAATGCCTTATGCAACAGGCCCCAGGGGCTCGTTGCACCAGAAATGCTTAATATCGGAAAGATATCATTAACTTAACGAGTACGGGCGGGACAGCGGTGATTTTTTTTCCAGTGTTGCATGAGGCTTGTCGTCGATCGTTAATAGATTAGCAGAGGGATCCGATGACACATGCATTTGTTAGAATATCAAAATGAAACATTAATTTCTTTTTCTATAAACAATAAATCACATTATCAATAATATTAAACATTTTCAGACACTTAATCAAGCATTATTAATAAGTTAGTTAATGTACCACTATTATCGTATCGCTGTGATTAGCACTCATGTTAAGATAAGATAAGATAAGATAAGAGGTTTTTTATTTGTCGTTAAAGGGTTGCAGACAGGTATAGAGTATTTGCGGATTATGTAGGGAAGACAAACTGGTCGACATACCATTATGAATCTAACAGAGAGATCATTTCTTCCGGCTGTTACCACATAGAGAATAGAGAATAGGGTTTTTTTCTGTATGAAAAATAGTTTTTTTTTCTGTATGAAAAAAAATACCGAAATGACAAATTTCCACCAAAAACTAAAACGTATGTAACTCATGCCCTATTGACGGTATAATAATGTTATCGCCTACAAATAATTTAATGGTTGATATGTACGAAGCTGTAGGATTAGTATTTTGGCCGGTCCTCTGCTCCCCTTAACGATATGCGGTGCCTTGGAGCTCGCTGCTAAATACCCTGGTTTTAGCGATACGGATGCCTACTGAACAGAACGATATTCGCTCATGCAACAGTAGACCCTTAAAGGGGGACACTGGACTGACTATATCCTCTGTTCAGACATTGAGGAAAACTAAGATATTATGTTATGCACACTATAATGAATAATCCAATAATGTGTGTGGCTGTAAGGCAGCATTTAATAGAGAAGACTCTGTCTGTTACTTGGCCAGTGTCTTCCCAGTGTGCTATGCATAAATGACAAGACGGAGGGTCTGGTAAACTTCCTTTTCAATGGAAGTGAATGCACTCAGACAGTATATATTGTAATCTAAGCTAAATATTTATAGTCCCTGACTTCTACCTGCTTTGGAAATGCAAACCTATAAAGCATATGGATGTATAACAACAAATAGTGGCAGCAGAAAGACATCAGGGAGCTCTTTCATTTGATTTCAACAGTAAAAACACAGCTAAATATTTATGTATATACTTTTGAGAATTGAGGTCAAGTGTCAAGTGGGTCAGTAGACCATGACCAGTGTTAGGTAGTATTTCTATAGTGGTGTGTGCTAAGTTAGGGACCAAAACGTTAATTGCCTTAATTCATTTTATAAGGTTCCTTTTAGTTTTTAGAGTTTTTCGGTTAAATGTTACTGTCATATGTGGAACAAAAGCAGAGATTCAGGGCTGTCTATATTTGAAACTGTTGCATGCACAATTCCAAAAATTCTTTTTCATATTGTGTGAAGACAACCTATATCAATTAATTCTCTCCTTTTACTCAAATTTTGCACTATAATTATGCAGGTATGGAATGATGGTCTTTTATTCTTAGAAAAATACAGAGAAAATTCCTATTGCACAATTGATGAACTTATGAACAAAGAAAACATGTCCATACCCAAGGATTAAGAAAAAAAATGGTTAATACAGCAATGTCCCTAACTTGGGGTGCAGCCCTATAGCTAAGTTGACCTTGAAGTCAAGTGGCCACTTTGACTGTTTACTACAGACTCACTAGACCATGACCACACCTAACTCACTCAGGAACTCACTCAGCCCTAGTTAGTGTCATACAGCTACTAATATGAAGGCACCCAGTCTAAGGGTTTGGGAGAGCGGGAAAGAAATTACTTGATTGATTCTGACAATATCATTGCCCAGAAACCAGTATCATAATGTGAGTTCCCACTTATAAATCATAATTGAGCTGTATGCCCTGCAAGTGTTCCAGCCCAGAGTTTTACTTTAATGATGTTGTTACGATACGGATTTCAGTTAGCGATACCTCATGCAACAGGTATATGGGTCAGATTTTCAGAAAATGTACAATTGGCAGCTCTACACATTTAGTAAATTCTGCTAAATTTGGCTGAAAAATGATGAATACTAGGTATATCTGAGTATATTTGGTATCGCATTGATTTAAAATATCAGTTATGTTATGTTAAACTGCATTTCGAAGCTCAGTTTTGTCTTAAATGTGAGTTATTTGAGAGGATTGGTGAAGGTGAATTGTACATTTTCTGAAGATCTGACCCATATAGTATAACCAACCTTAATGCAATGTGGAAACAGTCTACACTCTGTGCATGGCTTCTCATCGTCTTTGACCTGTCTCGATCAATTATTACAGACCTATATGATGTGTCACTGAAACATGAGTCATAAGTCGCAGAAAAATGGATTTTGAGATACCATCCTATATGAAAAGATGAGATTAAGTAGATTCCAACGATGTTGACATTTAGGAAAGCTAATAAGTACTTCTATATCTTTTTATGTTTGAAAACACAGTTAGGGATATTTCTGCGCAGATAATCACTAGTAAAGGAATTGGGATGTCCTTTGAAATGCATATTTCTATTCAGTACAGTCTTGGAATATAGGTGGGTCAATCAACCCAAACAGGAAAACATTCTTACAAAGGGTTATATTAGTATTGTGAATAAATGAAAAATAACAATTTTGCGACTTATGACTTTATGACTTATGACTTTTCTGTAGCACACCACATATACATCATACTATTTGGTACGATAATTGACACTAGGGGATTCTTAAGGTCTCTTGGCGTCATGAAAGAACTGAAAGAACATGAAAGACGTGCTTCTAAAACTAACTACCGCCGACTACTTACACTGTCTATTGTTCAGTTTAGGAAATTAGCATAAGTTAACATAATTATGTTAATATTTAAGGGGTATTGTGATAAAGATGGATTTTTTTCACCAATCGTTTTGTGTTTTCAACCCTACTGGAAATCATTGTGCTTTCTGCCGATCAGTAGCGAGGCCGTTTTATAATGCAGCAGTGAAACTACATTCTAACTATCTTGAATATGGAATCTTAAGACAGACACTTTATTTGCATATACTATATATACATTTCTTTGCCAGCGCATCCCTTAATATGTGGAATTAATACACCAATATTATCATGCTCAGTGAAAACTGATTAATTATTTGTGTTTCAAGGAACAATTAAAGCTTGCTCATCACCTGATGTCTAGAACAAAGAGGACAGACTTTGGTAAGTGCCCTCCCCTCCATCTCACAAAAGCTTCGTCGTCGATACTGAGGCAGACCATAGCTAACATTGCAGGTTCGGCGTGTATGGTTGCGCCAGACAAATCACTTTGAATGATAAATCGGTGGTGCAAATACTGAACAGAGTGCTAGTCACCTAAAAGCATGTAGCATCACGACTACAGCAGCAGGATCAGAGGATATTTTCCTGGAATTCCAGGACATGGTCACAGAACAACTACCGCTTCCGCCTAAGGCCCCCCTTGTTCACCCCTCCTCGCCTGCCACCCCCCCCCCCCCCCCATCACACACACACACCCGCCCCGCCCCTGTCTACCCACCTCAATCCCATTGCCCCATCCCCCATAAGGAAAAAAGCAGTTTTCCAGGAACTATCAGTCGCTGCTGAGGCAATTGCCAATAGCTGAAGTCAGCTTCTGGACGCCACTAATGAATTATACAAGTAGATTTGCGCCAGCTTTGAGATGTAATATCTAGGAACATGAACGGGGGATAGTTAAGAATTATTTTCCTTAATTTACCACAAATTAAATCAAAACAGTCTATCAAAGTGCCCTTCCAGAGAGTTCAATGACAGTTCTGTTTGTGCAATTAATTGAGCAATTTAGATACTTGCCCATTTTGCGATATATCCTGGTGTTTAAATTGTTTAAGTCATGTTATAAATTAGTGGCATGGAATATGTTATAACACAAATTGATCGAAAAGTAATATATTGTCACGACTATTTTTATCCATACATATCAATATCGTGTTTCATATCAATTTCCCAGTATACGCTGCACCTCGGCCGGCGACTTTACTTTCTGTAATTGAAAAGTGGAAATAAAGGTTTCATATAATTATATCAAATAATCATTCTTTGTAGGTATATTGTTTGCAAATATTACCTCATCTTAATTACGATTTAGTTGTGAGTGGATCGTTCTAAGATTCTTTTTCATATTAGTTGTTTATGTGCAAGACTAGTGTGGATACAGGCAGCCATGCAAAATAGGTCAAATACATGTCAGGCATATAGTCAGAATTTAAGAGGCGGGAAAATTTTGAATAGGTAATGAGATGCATGAAGGGGGTTGGGGGTGGAATGACGGACGAGGGTAGAGTGAGATGGAGATCTGGGGTCGATAATGGGGTTTAGTTCCGCAGGTAACGGCGTTAATGTCACCTCAATGCACCTAGTTTTCTCGGAAAACCAATAACCATTTGGCGATAATTCCAGGTCATGTTAATCCTTTCTTCCGATGCCTTGTTAATTTAATGCGCTGAGGATAAAATATAGGATTCGCATTTAAATGACTGCGTCTCACTTAAAAACTATCATTGCTTTTTAGGTATCCTGAAAAGTGTCCTGTCATTATCGTTTCAAGATCTTATCGCAAATTATACTGTCACAGAAAGTAATGATTATAAGTAGTATTATTATACACGCATTCAATACTGAGGCCCCGACAGCCGCACATTACTTGTAACGTGGTATTGGACTAGTACATTACCGGTGCGTTGTCATGGCGACGCAAGTTTGGTGGCGCAAGATTGCCGACGCAAGGTTGCCGACGCAAGTTTGCCATGTGCGAGGGCTTTCTTTCTCCAACATTTCAACTGTTTCTATAGTTATATTCCTCTTGTACGAACACCAGATATGGCAAATTATGTTAATGTATCTTTAATTAAGCATGTTTTGCATGCAAAACTAGGCATGTATAATAATCAACTTATAGGACTCGTTGCCGCACGGAGCGTAAATAACGCTCCATGCGGCAACTCGTCCTATAAGTGCTAAGTATCATATAATGCATTGGATCTGTTGGGAGGTTATCGCATGTAGAAGGTTTAAGTATCAACTGGTATCAAACCACTTGTGGTTTAAAGGGAAGTAGCCAATTTGGAGTAGGCGCCTATACATTTTGAAAAGAATACTATGCCTAATAACACCTATTTAAGGGCTACATTTACAAATTACTTGGCTGAATACCGCAATCTAGCTATTTAGATCACTTGAAATCATTACTGACGTGATCAGAAACATAATGCTGACATCCTGCGCGTAGGATCCATCACTAATTGGCCGATGAAATGGTCAAAGACATGCAGATGACAGATCTACCATTTCTGTTCAACTCACCGATCAAAGATCTCAGGTAATGCAAGAAAAAGGGACCAAACACATAACATGTTATCATAACATATTATGGGTTCAAACCCGGGCGCGGCTACAAATACTATGGAAGACCTTTTACCCATCAACCGATGTCAAATGTCCGAATCGGATGCCGAAATCCGATGCCTGTACCGAACCAAACCGAACCCCGAACCCATACCGAACCCTGTATGACAATACACCATTATAAAGCATAGCAAACAACTCTCACCGAAAAGAAACAATTCAGAAAAATTGTCTTTTTTTCGGCCTCATTTCGGCCTCGGTTCGGTAATCACCGACCTTTATAATTTGCCGAATGATCCGATATCCAAACCGAGCCGAATCGATATTTAATAAATTCGGGAGAAATTCGGTAAAATCTCTCTTTTATTCGGCCGAATTCGGCCGAATTTCATCTGAATTCGGACTAACTTCGGACTAAATTCGGACTTCACATATTGGGCCACTGTGTCACCATTTCCCAACGGATTGGAATACTTTAAAAAGCTCTGTAATGCTGACATGTTTCCGGTTCGTTTGGTATACAATACAAGTTCATAGCCTTAATTAACTTGCCTGTACAGACGTTAATTAATAATTTAATATATCTTTTTCATATTGTAAAATATTCACCTTATATAATACATTACTAGCAACGATTGCCAAATGAGGTACAGATAATGATTCAATAATTATATGATTTTAGGACAGTCAAATAGATATGTTCAGGTATTTAATACATTTTAAATTTTGGAAAAGGCTCAAATAGTTTTCGAGTAATGAGCATAATTATTGACATAATTTTAGACATTATTTAGCTGCTGCCATTAGCATTACCATTACTGAATGGTTATTTTGCTCTAACTTTCTTTCTAGTTGGAATATTTTCACAAACTAAAGAGCGTTATGACCCTTATATCAGACCTATCATTATATAAACTACTTTAAAACACTATGCTTACATTGTTATTATTTGTTTCGAATTTAAATTCTCATGCATTTATGTAGAAATATGTACCTTTCCCCTGTGCCCTTACCATCAGAATTCAGGTCACAGTCTCTCCCAAGCTGCCTTGACCACAATATTCATTATTGGTTATAATGTTTAACCAATCTAAATTTAGTAATATCACAAGGCCTCCTTGGAAGAACAACTGTGTTGAGAGTTGGACCATTTTCTCTAATTGGAAAATTGTAAATTGTATTGAGAAATTGTATTGTGTTGAGAAACAAAAATGCTTATATATATACGTATACTGTATATTATGTATACTATATGTTAGTTATATATGGTATGCGGTATATATAGATGTATGTATGGATGCTATGTAAATATTGTATGTATATAGTGTATGTATATCATTTATGCATATCTTTACGTGTATTTTTATGTATATATATGTTATGTACACAGGTATGTATGTATTATATGTATGTTATATAAGCATAAAAGATTGCCGAATGCCGAGTTTTCTGAGTTTCGGCCGAATTTTGGCCGAATTGATCCAATTCGGATAACCGAAGTTCGGTATATGGGTAAATGGCCTTCCATAAATTTCACCCCCCCCCCGTAGGCACTAGAAGAAGACCACCAATGCGGTGATAAAAAAAATGTAAAAAAAAAATATCATCTTTAATTACCTTGAGTGTTTCAGGTTACTAAATCCATGTTTCAATTCTTGAATCTTTAATAATAATAATAAATTCTTTAATTTCAAGACTAAGATGCCGTGCTACAGAGCTAGTAGAAACTATAAGACACTAATTCAGTACAAGGTCATATAATGTGACATAAAAGTGTTGAGAAATTGTCAGTATTGATGACGTCTAAAATTGAATCAATCAGAGTTGTGGTTATAAAAGATATTTGACAATTTGTTGTTCGTAATGTTTTATCCCTTGAATAGCAAAAGATTACTTGTATATTTCCCACACTACGTATACCCTCATCTCGTCACCATCATCAAAGACTCTCTATAATTCTAGATAGTCTTTGCCATCATTTTGGAACTTTTAATTAACATTGAAATCGACCATACAGATCAAGTGGTGAGAAATCGTCAGTATTGATGACAGATTTGAAAAAAATAATATTACATTAACATACTAATTAATACAGTGAGGTAGCAGACAGTATAACAATGTAGTTTGCAAAGCTCCACCTGTCCTTTGTGAGCTTCAGTGAATAGTTTATTTCACGATCTTGACATTTGTATGTCATGTTTGGTTGCATACCAATAAATACAACAATTATCGATTCAATGACTTTGCTGCATATTGAAATATATGTCTATGTAATGTGTTAATGAAAGAAACACATTTTAGATCACATTGCACTTAAATGGGCCGTACAAATTACATAAAAAGGACCTCAAACGGAGCCATCAGTTCGAATTAGCAATATCGTTAACATGAATTAACACATAATAAAGGATCTACATTAGGAACACAACATCTAAAATATGCTGTGGTTACCAAAGATATTGGACAATTTGTTGTTTTATCCCTTGAATGGCATTATCTTGACATTTGTATGTCATATTTGGTTGCAGACCAACACATACAACAATTATCGATTCAATGACTTTGCTGTATATTGAAATATTATATATCATTAACATGAATTAAAGTGACACTTGCCGCTGAGCTCCTGATTTTTTTGACATATGCTTGAATTTCAACAATGTTCTGGATCATTATGCCATTAACCAATACCTGAGAGCATTAATGTATGAAATACAAGTATTTGGAATATATAAGAGTTTAAAACTTCAAATTTCGTGGGGTGCCTCCATCACACTATAGTCTCTCAGACATGGCAGTTGGAAGAGGTCTCGCCGCCTGTATGCCTCTTATCTTAATGAGTTAAGTGATACCAGCTGGATGGGACAGGGTATATAATGTCACTATGTACCTCCTGTCTCGCTCCTAGTTCACATCCCTTTACCATACACTGGGGCAGCACCTTATGGTTTAGTTACTGCTCTCTCAGATTTGAATTCCCCAATGGAACCTCTGCCACATTCTTCGTTAACAAATATCAATTAATCTAAGGAATATATAGAGTTGGTATTCCACACAAATGTTCTTACTTGTGCAGGTAATCGAAAACTACAAACATATTTCTAAATGACATATAGTCAAACAGTGTCCTTAGCCACTTTAACACATATCTATATTAGGAACACAACATCTAAAATTGAATCAATCAGAGCTGTGGTTTCCAAAGATATTTGACAATTTGTTATTCGTAATGTTTTATCCCTTGAATGGCAAGGGATTACTTGTATATTTCCCACACTATGTTTACCCTCATCCCGTCACCATTATCAAAGACTCTATAATTCTAGATAGTCTTTGCCATCATTTTGGAACTTTTAATTAAAATTGGCATCGACCATACAGAGATTTAAAGTGACATATGATATTTGTCGTTGATAAAATGTCACAATACTGCTACTTCCTTGCAGGGTCTCTGAAAAACAGCAATTAGTCCCACCAGTTAATGTAGATAATTGTAAGGATTTAGCAATTAGAGGCGATTTAAGAGTGTATCATGTGTTAAATATCATGTAATCATTTCTTCATTTCCGGTCTAATCACTAGCAAAAAGGGGCAAAAATATTAATTTCCAAGTTAAAAGGTTCCCGACAATTACGTTTACAAAACTTTGAAGTCTTTTTATGCATTGATTAGATTCATTTGCAAAAGTCTTTACGGAAGGCACTCATAACGACAGTTATGAACAAACAAGGCCAAATAAGGATCTTCGTTTCATTAAATCTTAGATGTCTTTGATAATTATATTCTTCCTTAATTGCATGGTGATATATTAAGTTATGATTTATACATCCTTTCAGTATTTTTTCTGTTGATAAAGCGATCCAAATGAAGAAGTGTATTGCAGAGGAATGGATTATCCAATGGCTTGATACTCTAAAACATCCCTGGGGTGCTTTGCAGAAGGAGCCCTGGACGTCGGCGCCGACAAAACTACAATAATGTCGGTGCGTTTGGGTTCACTGCATCTTCATCGAGGTCCTCGATCGTACCCGGAAATGCCTACACACTTCCTCCCAGCAGCCCCTCGTCTCCGGGATATAGGGCGCCACCAAGCGGCAAGGCTCCAATGAACAGCAGATCAATCACTTCCGGAACGTTAGCAGCTCATCACTCTTACATATCGCAGCGTTACATATTTTATTTCAACTGCTCGGGGTTAATTTTTCTATCCGGCCTCAATGAATCTGTGTGTGGGAGAAAAAAGTGGCAGATCCGATTTATGTGTCTGTGGCACCTTTCACCTGGGGATGGAAGCAATAATCAGTAAGCACTCATTAACCTAATTAAAAACGAGGTTGTTTCCTGGTTGTCTGGAACCGAAGTGGGGGCTAAAATCAGCATTAGCTTGTCCCAAGAGGGCGGATAAAAACGGGGCACACAGGCTTTTCCAATCATACAGGGATCTTCCCAGATAATATGACAAAAAAAGGTGTATTCCCCTGGCCTCAGCTTAAAGCCTTTGCTGGAGACAACTGCTGACTTCTGAAGATTCAATTTCCTGAGCAGTGTCCATGCTTAGACAAAAGAATTCTCTTGGTATGACGAGAGTATAGTATATTTAAACCTGAATATTCCGCAGATTTTCTCTCACGATATGTTGATGGAACCTCATATTAAGGGACCTTAATTATTGGTATTTCCATTGTGTAAAACAGACAAAAAGAGAGAGTGAGAAGAATGACTCCCCAATAGGAAACGGCCCGATGTTTTTCATTAGTCCTGGTTGTGGGGGGGGGGGGGCGAGATTATTACATTAATTAAGAAATGATACTAAGATGTTCGGCAAAGTTCCAGTGGTATTCAATTCTATATTCTCAAAATAAGCGTTATTATTACACTTGCGCATTCCACTTGAGAGATGCGATAAAGAGGGTGCAATAAAAATAGATACTTTATGACGATTCAAAAGCAAAAACAAAGGTTTATATTTCCAATATTCTTCTATGCTAGGGGCATATAATAAATAGTCTCTATATATTAAATTTCCATACATGTTTTAAGGAAGGTAGTGCATTAATTTAACATCTCAAAAGAATAACGATCCCCCAGGAGGCAGAAAAACCACTACCTAAATTCCAAAGTCTCGATCCTTCACGATGAAAATCAAACATTTCGAGGTCATTTTAATTTGTCACTCAATTATTTAAATTACCTTTTTAAAAGCCTTCGCCCATCGTTCTAAAACCTAAAGTGGCTTTACCTCAAAAAAGGTTCCAATGTGAGCTCAGGACTATGAGGGGGAAATTGCCACCCCCACGGAATCCAAGACCTGTCTATATGCTATATGTTCTTTATCAGAATTACACAACTACGATCCTATCCTATCTTTGATGGTTTAGTTGAAAACATTTCATGTCCGAGTATTTATAATACATATAATACATTTATAAATAGGGTATATAACATATATATTGCAATTGGGCTCTCTCATAAAAAGGCATTGTCAAACCGATCCAAGGAGCGAAGTTACATGATTCTTGGTAGAATTACGCCGTACGATTCATGCACGGAAGGTACATGTTTGCCCTTTATCCCAAGTGATCCTGCATGTCATCTATCTTTCCAAATGTCAGCTTCTGCATGTATCAAGTCGTTTTTCTTACCACTTTTCTTCATTTTCGTTACACTTACAGCACTGATCCGCCTCGGCCTTTCTGTTTGCGTTATTGCCTCGAGGGAACCCAGAGGTAGGAAAAATAATTAATGTAGTTCCAGATTGACTGACAGATGATGGGTGGGTGGAGGGGGCGGGAGCCCTCGGGTACTGTGTCAAACGTTTTTTTTTCTACCGCACTTATTGGTCGTATGGGACAGAAATATATGGTGACACAATTCCCTTCGTGAAAAAGAATTGAGAAGGAATTGATGCCATGGTTCTACTACAATTTCACCGATACGCAAGCTAAAGTTAAAAGTGATTACAATATCCTCTTGAAGGAGAATATACTCATATTACTCATAACTTGGGATATTGTTATAACTGGGAGCGTTTTACCCTCTGTGGGAATCCCGACCCAACCCCAATGTCACAGGGATTACTCGAGGAAATACTCCTGACTCTTTTAAACATTATTCCTTCATAAATTCGATTTCCTCAGTAAACATCTCCAATGCATTTGGAATCAGGGCCTGCATGGGCACCAATCCAAGAAGCCTTCACTGAGAATGTTAGATTTACTTCCCTAGGAAATATCCTCTGAATCAGAATTGCATCTTTCATTTGAGGACCTGTACCGCTGTATCTCATATAGAGATTCTGTACTTACTATATATACTTTTAAATAAGAAAGAACAATGTATATTTTGTAGAAATGTTATCAAATTGCGATCTCATAAAATGCTTGATCATGGTCTTTTTTGTGGATAGGCCGATTACTACGCACCGCGCTGTTCTACCACTGTCCAGGCATCGCTGCGAGGAAAAACAACTTGAGAAAAATAAGCTCACAGTTCCGAATCAATTTCAGACACTTTCACAGCTTTAAATCTTTTTATGATAAAAGTAATACTTTGACAAAGGGTAGACTTTGATTAAGATGAAAGGATTTTAGTTTATTGATTCATTTGAAATATATATTACACCTCTAACTACATTGGAAATTACAACGATCTGTTGTTTGTTGTCAGTGGGCCACTGCGGAAATCACATAACTAACTCATTGGTTGAAGGATTTAAATATTTATTGCACGAGTTGCGCAGCAACGAGTCCAATATAACGCGTTAGTTATTCTGTATATATACGTATACTAAGTGAACATGATACGTATACTAAGTGAACAGTTTATCTGTTTCCTCTGAAAAACTTTGATTTGTATGTTAGGGTGAAAATAAATAGTGTGTTTCGCCTCCTGGTATTATTCTATGTCATTATTCATGTTATGTCAGTTAATCCGTTAAAGTGACACTTCTCACTGTTGAGAGCTAGATTATCAAGTAACGGAATTTCTGCTTCATTTTCTAGTATTTGGTGCACATTACCCTCCTAAATAACTCCTGTGGATATCAAAACTCTAACATTCATATTATATCAGATATGTGGTAAAATAGAGAGCAAAATCGTTTTTGCTTTCCAATCCAATATTCAAACTGTCAGTTGGGATGACATCTGGAATTATGTAACCCCCAGGTCGGCACTGATCAGTACAAAGGGCATTAGTTCCATTACTGCCACCCAGGGCTAAATCTGGCAGTACCTCCTGGTTTCCAAGCCATTTCCTCATGGATTTGACATGAGTTTAGGTTCTGACCCATTCATTACACATATTCACTAATCATTGAATGAAAACGCAATGCTGATACTCAATACTTCAGATATTGCTATACCTATCATATATGATTACACTGACAAAGTTTCACACGATTCCATGACTACTCATTTTAACTATCTTAGCCACTTTAACACATTTATTCCTATAATTTGATAACTCCCTTAGGCTCCCATCCAGTTGAAAGGTATGAATTTACTTTTTCTCCAAATAGCAGAACTTCAGTCTTTATATTTCATGACTTCTACAGTCAAAGATATAACAATAAAGCTAATAGATATAGAAAAAATAGCATCCCTAAGCTGTAATAATTGTGCGCGTTGGTCTATATTGTGACTCAGGCAGATTGTGAGGTAATTATTCCTCCTACGTACGCACGTATACCTGACACGTTGCCATGTACCCGAGGGCATTCTGGTTTCTGAACATCCATGACACGTCCTTGACATGGGTCAAACTGGGTGTATGGCGAGTCATATGCGTACTTCTAATTTTTGGTGCGAAAATGCTGAGGTATACCTCCAGTTTCTGCCAGTAAACATGCTTGTATTTCACTCAGAGTCGCCTATGATTGTACTATTGTTAACTTTCCACCCTTTTTTCATGCTTTTTGTATAGGATTTTGTGTACAAATTCTCATATTCTGCAAATCTACTGGGATGTGGGATGGCCGAGTAGTCTAAAGTCTTGGGTTGGCCCGGTGGTGTGAGTATCATGCTGTGGGTTCGAACCCGGGCACGGCTACAGTTTCAGGTACTAGAGGAAGACCCCCATTGAGGAGCATTGACGTCGGTGATTATATCATTTCCATAGACAAAGTATTGTATTTCTAGTGTTTTGAAAGCCATGTCGAATGAGCATTCTATACAACTGAATTGAATGCCTGTGCCTTTAGAATTGGAAATTAGAATTAGAATTATGGAAAAAACCATAACCATTCACTGCATAATTCTTGATAAATATAATAAAGCGGCTAAAACCACAAAGGGATAATTTATCCCGATGCGAATGTAAAACTATGATTATAGTGTTATCCATATTGCTCACTAATTGAATTTCAAAATAACCCAACCTTTATAAGGGCCGCCTGTGTATCGTCGATGCACTAGGCGTATTGTTACCCTTATTAAAGAACCATATTGTGTCCGGTAGGGCTTGAAACCCTCCCTATGCAGGGAGCTTAGACTCACCGACAGTATCGCTTATAATGATAAATAAAAGTTTCAACAACAACAACAACAATTGTTCCTGCATAATACTGTTACCGGTAATTATTGTCTGTTGTGGTCAAAGCTTTTCCCGCTGTCATGGACTAATCCTGTTGTTTATATCATATTGTAGTGGATATGAGGTTCAACGCAAGTCTAGCATGACTTGTTGTTGTTTTAAATGTTATATAACTGGGTCGGCCTTCAAGGTCACGGTTGCAGCAATGCTCGCTCAACCTTTCAAGCCTTTCTGATTTGTTCCGTTCTTATCCTGAATGAAATGTCAAGCTTTACCCTATTTACAGGTTACCTATCGACCAATTGTCTATACCAGAATGTGTGCTGTATTGCCTATTGTTGATGTCTTACATATCTCCTGTATCACTTATTCATGTACGAAGTGAATGCTGATTGTCTACATGTACACACCTTGTTTATGTACTGACTGTATTCATGACTATTCCGGAATACCTTTCTGTCATTGTCTTGGTTAGCCCGGCTGACCTTGTACCTTGTGTGTAAGCACTGTGGGGGAAATAAAGCTATGGACACAGAGCTCGTTGTCCAGTTTTACTTTCTTTAGTTGAGAGGAATATCGAACCTGGGTTGTCTAGTAATAGCACGATGGTTATCGCGGGCCGGATAACTAGTGTCACCATTTACTGATAATTACCTGTAGAAGCGCCTACAGCCCAGATTGGTAACCACTGGGGTTCACTACAATATGATATTTTATTTTAATTCTTTTGTATTCCTTCAGGCGTTGTTGTAAGGAAAAAGACCCCCATTGAGGTGATCTAGTATATCCTGGTAAAAGATTTTAAAAAAGTTCTTATCATACAATGTCTCTTGAATTCTGGACTGGATGGATGGCTATAACTATCTGTGATTAATTGTGCAATTGCATAACACCGAGAGAGAAATGCCCCATCTCCTGCTCATAAAAAATATCCCATAACAAATCCCGCCTTAGGGGGCAATATGTTTTCTTCCACGGCCCCACCCGTCCTGGGATCCAGTTGTATCATGCCATGATATGGTTTTTTACTTTTTATCCAAATGACAATAGGGAAATTGCCATAGTGTTACAGGATCCCAACGCATGAATATTAACTCAGTTGGCTTTCCATAATTATAATCAAGGGTCTTTTGGCCCTTTGGTTATACATGTAATGTAGCGATCAGCAGAGCGAGCAACATTAGAGAGAATTGTGACATACATCTAGAGTAAACAGACATGTTAACACAAAGCCCCCCAATCCATGTATAATTCTACCATTCATTAATCCAGATATATATACTCTTCACCTTTTTGTCCCTTTCATCAGCAAATTATGTTAAATCCTCGATTACATTGACAGAGATTGATATCTTTTCCTTTCTCAGCAATTTTTTTATTGTAAATGTGCTATTATAATAGGATATGGCCATTAAATGATAAACATGTTGGGCATAATATATGATGTATCGATTTTTTTATTGGCATAAAACACTGGCTTAAAGGTTTAAAATGATTTTGACCCATGTCCAGAATTGTCATATATGAAGGTCGATTGTTTACTAGAGTGGACATGCCCTAAAAATAGATTTTGATTACGTCAGTGCCCATGTTAGACAGGTTTGGACATTGTTTATGGCTATATTTAGATTGCACATATCAACCGCTGTCATATTACCGCAAATGGGACAAATGACATCAGAGCTATGATTCTAAAATAAGGAATTCATTCATGTTATGTCGTATCGTGGAGTTTAATATATATATGTAGAATGTGCTAATTGAAGCTTACAACTCTGTTTGTATTGATTTATACAATATATTTTGAAATTGTCAAATGAGACATATCACAAGCTGTGAAAATTCGTGCAATAAAATTTATTTTAAAAAAAATCGCAAAAGTTGCCACCCGCCGGACATCTAACCCCCCACCCCGACTTTTACCCGCTGGACATATACCATCCTGGACATTACCCCACTAGAACCTTTACCATCCAGGGCATTTACCCGCAATAGTAATAGCAATTATTTTTTAAGCATTACAACAGGAATAAGAGGGGTTTGAATAAGTTGTATTATTTTATTTGGGAAAAAATAACATTGTCTTTGGCGTGTAAGGAATTGCTGTTGTTTGAGTCCTTGAATTGTATATATTCAATTAATGATAATAACATGGATGATGTATATACTAATGGCCCTGGGACCTGAGGCAATATATGAAAGAGACTGCATGGGAGGCGGATTGGGTTAAAGACTTAGGTGTTGGCATGGAGGAAGGAAGGAAGCACGGTCAAAATAGGTGAGATGGAGAGGTGTGATTGGTTGAAGTAGGCTGATGAATCTTAGGATTTCATTTCAAATCCTGATTTATCTTGAAATAACATAAACTATGGTTTGAAATGAAATTTTAGGGTTCATAAGGAGATCCAAATCGTGGGGCAATAGGGAGCCAAATCTGCCATGTGTGCGTCAGCCTTGTAGAGATCGGGAGAGAAGTTGAAGTGCAATGCACCAGGGGGGCGTTTCATAAGTTTGAATAGCGCGCGCTATAGGGCCTAACAACAGTCGTTACCAAACATAGCGCGCGTTAAGGTCCAAAATTGACGTCAAATAACATTGCGTTACTATAATGAACGCACGCTAAATTTATCGCTACCATAACGAACGCGCGCTGCGTTAACTTATGAAATGCCCCCCAGTGCTAGTTCCAACATCATTACAGTCTAGATTTTCAATCATCTTGTCAGATTCAGTCTAGGCTCAGAACCAACAGAAACTCCTTTAAACTCAAGGAAAAATATAGGACAAAACTCCCATCAGGACGGTAGTTGTTGGCCTGCTCCTGGCTGGGAAAGCCATTAGGGCAGATGGTGTATCGATCTGGCATACTGATCTGAAAGACCAGATTTAATCAATAATTTTGAAGCTATTGATTGCATATGCACTGTGGCACACAAAAAAGATGCTTTTGATATTCTTCAAAAGTAAACTATTGGTAACAATCTTTGTCCTCTTTTCCCCTATTAGTTATATAGTTCATTATAAACCTGTAGTTTATTTGCCACTTGCCACGTATTGTATATGAAATTATATAATCGAGAACCTCTGATAGAGGAATATGTAATTATACAGTACAAAGTGAAAAGTACATTTAGCTGTACAATGTAACCTGAATACAACATGTAAAAAATGTATTACTTATTGGTAATCATAAAATCGATCCTATCTTTCGTTCTCCTTCTAAAATCGAACCTTTTATTAAAAATGCTATCAGTGGTTGCTTATGAAAATGTAATGCATGTAAATAAAACCTTTGTAAACTACTATCATAATTATTGTATTAGAAACAGCATATTGGATGTAATGTAAGGACATATATATCATTACATATACATATGATATAGATATATTATATTATATGTGTATATTACTAGGCTTTTGGCAAGAAACACTGACTTCACCCACACATTTAACCTTTGCATGGATCCAGACCATTGATGAAGGGCAAGGCGTGGGAGGATGAGAGTAGCTGGAGTAACATGATTGATGGCTGATATTCATCCTCAAACTGTTAATATTCAGGTACTCATACGTACGGAGTAATTAACCAGTAAATTGTGACTAGAACAAAAGCTTTTAGTATCGTATGCAGGATCTTTGCTTCAGTGCAAGTTGCACTTATAGAGATGTACTTACAGGTGTGTGAGCAGTTCTCTTTCAAAAAGCCAGTGCCTGAACAGTTATTATCACAGAGTTTATTATGATGCCTCCATGTACTCTTGAACCATTTATATATCACTCCAGTATCAAAGACTTTCATAATTACAGATACTAGATACAACTGATGCAAGTCAAACAAGGAGGATACAATTATATAACCCTTATAACGTTCAGTAAGTATAACTATTAATAATCCATGCATTGCTAATTATTTTAGTTCCGGTCACGTCTTGTACCTGATATTAATTGTAACCTTTATTAAGGAGAATTAGCATTCTTTCAATGTAGATATAGTTTTATATTATACATAGGTCAGTCAACTCGCATCCTACCCAACTGCAGGAACTCTTGACCTCTCGCCGACCTACTTACTCAGGGTGCAGACATACTAATTTACATGTGCTGCAACCAATTAGAAGGCAGGACGGGGTAAACAGATAAGATGCACGTGCGTACCTAGAGGCATGCAGTGACAGGGTTAGACAAACATAAGGCTGGGAACCTATCTCTCTAGTGCTATTGTATGTTGTTTTTCTATGTTTAAGCTAATATTCCCGCCTCTCTTTTAGATTTATTTAAAATAAAGTTCAAATATACTTCTATGTGACATGGACTGTACTTAGTTGTGTTTTAACCTGGCTATTCATTAATTTGTAATACGTTTTCTCTTCATTTTCATGGCACAGACTAGCTGCATGTTAAAACTAAAATTTTAATTGCGTAATTATTACGCAAGGTTACGCAGTAATGTGGTTGCATTAAAAAACACACTCCACACTTTTTAATTATTCTTTTTAATTACGTATCAATTACATGGTATACTGTCCACCTGGCACTCATTAGCCACGATGGGTACAAGCCCTGGCTCACTCCCTACCAAACCCTCTAGAATAGCATAGGGTTCCTGCATGATACCTTGGACATAAAGGTTGACATAAAAAGCGTTTAAAAGCTGAAAAAAAACCTCAAGGAGAGAGGAATACTTGCTGCCCACCAGGAACAGACCAAATTGCATGATTTTTTAAAATAAACAATTGATGTTGGGGTAGACAATGACCAAAGATGGACAGTTCCAAGGTGTTGCACTAGTTGGGTATGATCGATTCCCTGCATATTTAAAGCAATACTTAGCAGGGTCAATTCAAGGACTTACGAAAACAAAGAAATCTGATTAAATAATGTTATACATTGAAGCAGATATGTAGTAATGTTGAGTTGTTTTTTCTTAGTCAGCCGATATCTTTCTTATATTGAGCTAAGCATGAGGGCGCCTAACTGCCTTAATTAGTCTTGGGAAACAGTAAAACTTAATATCAAACATGTTATACCGGGAATTATATTGGAAATCACCATTGAAAGTCCCCTGTAGCTCCCTGTGCACACCACTTATTAGGCCTAATTAGTGTTCATGTTTAGGTTACTTCTCCAAAATGTGTCAAAAAAGGCTTCAAAGTCACTGAAAGTAGGCTGTTATAGGGGCTAATACCATGTACTCGATTTTTTGTCAACTTCTGTGATCATCCTAGTAAAACTATGAATTATTGGACAAAAAAGCACCTCGGGTTCACCTCACTCCATAGGCCCCAATGTTGAAAGCAACAGGCTACAGTGACTATTGTACCGGGGAGCGTGTGACGCCGTTTATGGCATGGCTATAAATGGCGAAGGTAGGACGGAAGTATTAACATGTTTTTATTATATAACTTTTTATTATACCTCTGGGAGTGATGGTATGGTAAGCCATAGGCTACAGCATTGGAAAACCGTATTACCCTCTGGGCGGTATTTACATATCATATTGCCCCCTGGCAGAATTTTTGTTGAAAAAATAGGCCCATGTTCGCATCCTTATTTTCTGTATTATAATAATTATTTTCGCGGAAAAAAGACTTGAAATACATGGTATGTAATGATATAATTATAATTATAATGATAAACAACTGTAAAATTTGGAATTTATTGCGTATTTAAATAGATAAATAGACCCGGAAAGGAGTGAGGTGGACCGGAAGTGATGCTAGGTGAGAGTATAAACAAAACAAGTGGTGAGGAGAGCTTGTTGGACACTAAATTCCATCGAATTTTCACTATTTTTTCATACAAAAACATTGGGAGAGGTATAATAAATACAAAATAGACTTCTGGTCGTGTGGGAGGTGGTTATCTCCCTTGGGCTACCCAATTGCATCGGGTGCTATGCACCCTTACGAAATTGGTACGCCCGCGGCAGATAACCACCTCCCACACGACCAGGAGTCAATTTGGTCTATTTATAACACTTCCACCTATTACATAACATTACACAACAATAAGCCTTATACAACAATTATGTCACGGTACTAATTAATATTCGTCAGCGGAGCAACTTATAGTAATTGGGGGATAATATGTTATAACTTATGGTTACATAAGGATACCTACCTTAAATTTCTTTACCATTACATGTTACCTGCATGCTGGCTCACGCCAGACTGATTGTTAATTAGCTTGGATTGGATGGTGAAGCCGTCCAATCCAAACTAATTAACCAGGGAGACCAGTGCCTGCGTGCATGTGTTCCCCTCGCATATATGAGGGTACTGTTGCCCCTCTAAACTCACTTACCATCAACCAGGAATAAATATCACTCCAATAGTCTATGCTATTTCTCCTTCATCAATTTGTGTTACACTACATATAACAAGATGATTCGCAATATTCAATTGACTTCTTGTTTTCAAAAGGAAATGGTTATCTATACCATATACTCTGGACTGGCAATAGTGTGAAGCACATTTCTTTCTTTCACCAGTATTTGTATATATTTATAGACAAGGAACTTTCTTATTTCTCATTCAATAGAAATACCTAGCATCAGGATGCATAATGTCCTGTAATTTGAGATAACCAGGATGGTCAGAATTTCAACCTTGAGCTCTATTAGGAGCCGCAATGATCAATGAATCGGGAATACCGTATTTATTTATTTATTTATGTCATGCCAATTTGAACCGCAAGATTGCGTAAACTTAGAGTGATCTAAACTTCCTACTTCTTCATAAATAATCATAGTTAACCATTTCTCCTCTCCTTTGATGGGGAGATATTTTAATTTCATGTACATTTCTTTTTCCATGAATTGTAACAGGCATTTTTTAAAAAAAATTAACGCTTTTAAAGAAATTAAAAATTGATCATACCTTAAACATTCTGCTGATTTTAGGGAAATCAGGCCTTCCTTTGCCCAGAGTAAAGCTTGTTGTATGTGTTGTGGGCAAATGTGCCTGAAACGTCGGACCCCAATAAAACTGAACCAAAAACTCATATCCCACTCCTGTCCCCTCCGTTCACGGGCTGAACCCCATCTAATATAGGATAAAGCTTATTGTCTCTAATGATTTTACTATAAATAATTTCCTATCTAATTAAAACGATAATTAGCAATCAGTCAAATTGTAGGACGATTTCCGAACGTCTGATTTTAAAGTTCAAATTTCCTTTCTTTTGTTGCTATGAGGTTGTATATATAACATGTACATCTATTATATATCATATATTATTATGTGCACATTTTATATGAGACAGCCTGAACCACCGAAAATACTTTTCCTAACACACTAATTTAAAAAGGAAGAACCATAGAAACGACCTTTAGAAAACAGGCAATCCAGGGTTATAGTCTAGTTGCTTGTGTTGAATTGTATGTTTAACCTCATTTCTGTCTTAAATCTGGATTAATTTCGCCCATGATTTTCATTCAAGGGGTGGGGGTGGGGGCGTTCTATTAACTTGTTCTATTGAAATTTAACAAGTCATTTGCTCTACAATGTTTCCATGTACTACATTAGACCCGTTTTGTAGGGAAAAGATTTTTTTTGTATTTCCTCAATAATTGCCAGACAAATTCATCCTTTGCAATTTGCTTTTGAAACGGGGTGGGAAATACAGTCAATAAAAGACTGTATTCTACTATAGTAGAAGACTCAATAAGGCCAGCCACCCCTTTTTTCCCAATACCCATACCCCTCATTCGCCACTCCCTGTATCATTCATTAACTTTTTTAAAAAGCAACCAAATTGCTGCTTCTCTGAATCTCCTATTAAGGGTTGAGTCTGCTGATCGGGTATGATCCATTGGTTTCATATCCGTGTGACGCATCACCAAATCAGTACCGGATCTTTGATTTCTACTCAGAAAAAAATCCTTATTTTTCAGTAGCTTGGATTTATGACCGGAAGTTCAAAAGTCGGACATGCTGTTGAAAGGCGGTTGCATCCATTCCGGTTTCGATTGTCCATCTTCCCCATCCATACCCAATGGAGACTGAGAAGAAACTATGTGGATAGTAATGGGGCTGGGAATTAGCTAAAGAACCTTAAGAGACTTATGCTTGGTGTCATAAAAGCAACACAAATACTAATGACAATGGGTTTCTACAATGAACCCATAGTTATCCAAACACGAACGTTTGTAATAGTGAGCATATATAATATATTTGTCTCGACACAAATCTGTGAAGACCAGGCATATATCTGCATGGGGAAGACTCGTTTTCGCTTCCTTTTTTGCATAAATGCAACCACCATATTGGCTCACTTTCTACCTTTCAAACTTTTTATTTCTATTTTTTTTAAATAATGTTATTTGCACAAAATGTCGTGACAACGATATTTTCATGAGATACAATAGTTCCTTCGACTTTATACCGATATATTATAGAAAATATGCACTTCCCCTATCAACGATGGCCCTCGTGATACTTATGACATGATTATGATGGAAAATAATCATGTCATTGTGATAGATAATTTTCTATAGAAAATTTACATCTTAAGGGCCTAGTCAACCAAGTCGATTCTCATGCGATTTTGCGCCGCAGAGGACTCTTTTGCATTAAGTTCTGTGAGAATCACATGAGAATCGGCTTAATGGACCAGGCCCTTAAGATAATCAGTCATCCAGGTCGTGGAATGTACAAGGAAGGACCCGTCAATATTTCTTCAACTGTAAAACGAAACTTGCTAATCATCGGAATAAGGTTTATACTGATATCTCCGGATTGTTTGTTAATGACTACAAGGAACCATTCTAGACTGGCTACAATCTGAGAGACAATATCAAGATTAAAACATGATATGTCAGCCTACATCATTTCTTTTCGGTCTTATTGATAGAACAAAACTTGGTGCCTCATTTCACGTCGTCAGCACCTTTTCCCTAGGATGGCTATTGCACTCAATATGCAACTCCAGCAATGTTAATGAACGTAGGAGAGGAGATTATAATAACGATCCCACGTACAACATTCATATTATAATGTCATATTGAAAAAATATATATATTTCATTGGTCATTCCCATCATCATAGGGCAGGAAAATAATATAATATTATTAAAAATCAAAATCGAGCAAGAATGGATACAATAAGCACGAACGGCGACCTTTTGGTTTATTTCCTTTCACAGCAAAGCCTTATCCCATGATACAAAAATGCTATCTGATCTTGTGGATGCATTGATATAAACAGTTAAAGATTAATTTAGGTCTGGAGATAGGCACCCCAATTCTTTCAATTAAGAATAATTATACAGGCCTTATTACCCGTTGTATGCGGTATGAGTGTCAATGCTGTAACCTACAGGATTCCATATTACCTGTTAAAAAGGTACAATAATCAAAAAATCTTGGCTGTGACCAAAGATGTTTCTCCCAGCTAATTCCACAGTTTCTGGATATTTCATGGATACATATTTAGGGGTAGAAACTCTTGCTCTTTCTGAATTTCAACATTTTGGCAATGTATTTTGAGAAGAAATAGCGTTTTATATTACTTCGCCACAGCGTTTATTTCCCTCGATGTGTATCCAAATGCGTCTGAAATTCAGGTGGCAAGACGCAGAATTATTACTCTAATGTATACCCCTAGTCCCGACGTTTTTGAATAGAGCACCCTTTATGGCGGCGCCCATGAAATAGGTAGAACCTATCTATATTATATAGGTTTCCCGGTAAAAGCGCCTTCGGCGCTCGGCCTGCCTTTGGCGGGGGAACCTTAAAAACCAGACACAGTTCCTTGAGTATCCCGAGTTTTATTCGCCTCTTAGTTGACGAGTGGTATGCAATAGTCAGACAAAAGATACAAATGAAAACAGCATAATCATAAACCGCTAACATCATTATAAAAGGTAGGTTTGACATGTCATGTTAAAAGGTCTTCATACACAGCACAGGCTAGAACAGTAAAACAGAAAATATTAGAGTTCAATACTAAATACACAATCTGGCAATACAATGCACAAGATTATCCTGCAAAGAGCTAGGGCAAAATAGCAATAGCAAAGGACGTGGTAAAACAATAGCATTCATCTACATAAGGTGGCTATATTAGTAGTATATACTGCACATGCAGGCGAGCGTAGCCAGTCGGTCGGTAGTAGGAAGCCCTAATGGCCCCCTAACTTTTAGGGCTCAGGTGATTCCCATTAACACTTTTAGCCTTAGTCTTAGCCTTGTGGTTATAAGCTTATCACTTTATGCGGTGAACTGCAACGCTCGAGGAATGTGGCTTTCTGGACAGGACTGTAGCCTGTATTATACAGTCCTTGCTGTGTCTGGGAACTTATAGGTAAACAATGCACCCATATCAATTATAATAACGATACCATGTACAATATTTATATTATAAGATCATATAACTTTGTTCAAATGGCAGTTGGTAAACACGCGGCAGTGCGTCAGGAAATGTAAACGAGTACGAGTACTATTATAAAAGCTACTATAGGGAGTATGTTATTATCGGTAGACCACCTTCGTTCACCCAGCCCTCCCAGTTTTTAAATTATATAATTATATTGGAATTATGACTGGTGTTAATTCCTCGGCATTGCAACCATCTGCACATTCCGCTCTCTATACCTTCTCAGCCAATCACATCCCCCCTCACTCAGTACATATTACCACATAGGAAAAGAGGCAAGTCATCAGATATAATAACCAACCTGTGTGAGAGTCCTTTCTATTATCTATAGGTTGACCAGGTGCATACACGACATAATTGTAGTTAATTCATACACGGTTACACCAGGATGTATGTCTCCTGCGTTCATTCCACTTTTGGCAGTGCAAGAAAATGCCACACAGGTACTTACATTCTGTACTCACTCACCTTTTACTGTGATCAGTAGAACATTTTAATTAAGTCCTTTCCCATTACGGTATACAAAGCGGATTCCGGATTTTCAAAAAAGCGAGATTCTGTCCGTTTCCTCGCAGTTAGGTGATTATATGCCTGTTTGGGCCAAGACATCAATCACATATATCCGTATGTGTGGAACTGCTTTTTATCCTTCCACTATATAGGACTCACTCATCTTGTCCCTCCCCACTGTCCTTTCCCACTCCCTCCCACTCCCTCCCTCTCCCTCCCTCTCCCTCCCTCTCCCTCCCTCTCCCTCCCTCTCCCTCCCTCTCCCTCCCTCTCCCTCCCTCTCCCTCCCTCTCCCTTCCTCTCCCTCCCTCTCCCTCTCTCTCACTGACAAAATTCATTCTCGTTCCCTCTCATAAATACACATACTATATACATGAATACCCAGTCTAGGCTCAGAGCCTATCAGATCCCTCCAAACCGCAACATCCCATTATAGAATCCCATTAGGACGGTAGTGGTTGACCTACTCCAGGGCCGGGAAAGCCATTATATATAGCATACCGATTTTACCTCATCTGATAGGTTCTGCGCCTGGACTGTACCCTGCTTTTCACTCTTCGCTGTTTCTATATATAGCATTAAATAATTGCTCTTGGAATTACTAAATACTTAATATTAGCTCACTATAGCGTCTGTATAGTACTTATGTAGTAGATACCTTTCATGGTTTGCCTTTAAAGCGTCTATGTAAATGTAAAATATTTACTACCCGTTCCATGAATTTCGCGCTAGTTATTTTGAATATCTGCATGTATACATATAATGATATTATGTCCATCTTGGCTTGCAACAGAGAAAGCAGCGATCGCAATTCAGAGGCCCAATTAGCACTGTGATTTATAGAGAGAGGTAAGTGATGTGCCACAGTAAAATTAGTCTACGGTCGCAAAATTAATATTTTGCAAATACGTGTACCAAATTACCAGATTGTCCTGAAGATATCTATTCGGTTCAGAGGTCATCCTAGCTAAGGAGTATATTCAACTAATTTACTAGCGCCTGTCCATCCAGAAATATCGTTAACATTCTTTTTCAAACTTAAAAAAAATAGAAAAGTTCTTATTAGAATTCCTAGCGGTTAGAACAATTGGAATCTGCTTGGTTTCATCTTTAACTAACCACGCTAAATGGCATGGTACCTGATTGATTGATGTCCCTACGTTCGATATTAGATAAATTGGCAAATTAATTATTGGTCAAAGTATATAAAGAGAATGATAGGTTGCGCGGGTAATCTAAACATTCTATCGGACGAGATCCCTTTGGGATATAATTCAAACATTGAAATATAAACCTTTCAGTTTTTTCAAAAGTTTGAATCGATATATAGGGTATATCTAAAAGCTAAATACAAGCAAATACAATGTCTATGCATGGTATGTGTCTAACGTTCATATTATGATTAGCTTAAGGTAATGAATAGCTATTGTGTGACTGCTGGTGCTCGTAATATTCTAAATAGTTCCAGTTCTAGATGATCATGGGGTGGTAGACCAGACCTGAGATGACCAAGGGAATGGGACCAGCAGCAAGTGTATCCTACTGGCAGTATGTATGTACATTGATTGATGCTTAAGTACATACCAAACCAGGATGTCAATGTGTAAAAATGATCTACTTCCTTAAACCCTGTTCCACCGCTTGTTGGTAGCATCATGGATACGTTATTGTTAGCAACAACAATTGTTGATACCTTTACAAACAAGGTACATTCAATCGATTTAATATACTGTTGGTTAAAAACGGTATAAGGCCTTCGTAGGCCAGCATAGGCCAGAAACTTTTTAATTGGTTTGATAGGTTTGGAACATTTATTCTTTATTAACTGAATTTAATAAAGACTTGGAATTAGTGTTATGTACTCATAGGTTATAGTAGATATTTTAACCATTTTTAGGAGGATCATTACCTCTTTTGCAAAGTTGATTTAAAGGGTTAGAAGGGTACATCCTGGGATGTGTCTGGCATCAGACAAGTTGTGATTTTTACCCCAAATCACTCTGTGTTTGTTTGATATGAGCCATGCAGAGAATCTTTGTGATGTAATGGTGATTAATCCCTTCTTGGTAACACCATCATTATAATAACGTTCTACGAAAAGTCGCATCATTTCAGAACTACAGTTGTGTGCATATGATGTGTAGTTGCTTGTGTTGGTTTTTTCTGCTACACTAAGAGAAACAGAGACACCGACTATGTATAATATCCTCATAAGGTATTTATTTCTCCTAGATTTCGTCACCTACATCATTTAACTTCATTGTTTTCGAGTGGTTTTCTGCAGAAACTACACATTGTGATAGAGTCCTGCGACTGAAACCGGGGATCCACTATAAGCATCGCAAGGCTTGTGATTGAAAATAGAACAAAAACAGCCATGTATTGAAGCTGCACTCTCAGTTAGGCTAACGTCGGTCAAAAACTGAACATTTTCCTCTTCTTGTTCCATTCTTTTCCAACCCATCTCAAAGTCATTTGACCAAAGTTTTGAAGGATTTTGTCCAGTTGTTTTCACTAAAGGGCCTCTAAAACGTCCTCATTTGCATTTGGAGGACCGGCCGGAATCCTTTCATACGATGAATTCACTTATTATCGCTCACTGGTTGCAGTTTTCTTTCCGTGATTAGACTTCAAATTCTTGTATAAACATACATCAGCAACAGAATATTGATGAATCCAGTCCTATTAATCATAATATGAGTGAATTTGGTCAGATGTATTTGGTCGTAATAGCTGAGAATGCATCTTTAATTAGGGAGTTTATTTTGCATGTTAATATCAATCGCAAGCCTTGCGACGCCTATGGTGGCTCTCCCGCTGATGCTGTGTCTACACAGTTTTGAAATCATGCGATCAATTGCAGGTGAGATCATGGGAATCCAGTGCGATTTGGATTTTAAATTGTGCGATCTTGGGCAAAGTCATCCATTATCTCACATTTTCTCCCCACACACTTGCGAATTGGGGCGCGATTTCACTTAATAATTTTGAGATTGAGTCTTACTAATCGCATAGCATGGCGATTTGAACAAATATTTTAAACTGGGCAGTGTTTCTGACAGTGCAAAGTTATTTGCAAAAGACCTCATAATATTAAACTCATTTGACCTTGACCTTTATGAGGCATTTTGCAAATAACTCTGGAAATAATACACTGACAAATAAAAACCAGTATAGGGTTTTCCCATCGATTGAAATCAGTCACTTTATTTTAGATCCCGCAAATAATATTTAAAAAGCTAATTGGTCGTTTGGGATGCACTCTCAGTTAACTTCGATCAAAAACTAAAAAAATTTAGACCTTTTGTTCCGTTCTTTCCCAACCCATTGAATGCACTTGTCAATTGCAGCCTTTCGCTGGCCTATGATATAAATAGTGATGATACAATTTTACACTGAAAACGATATTTTCAATTTTCTCTTGTTGCAGGTCCAAAATAGCCATTAATACGTCTGTTATGAAAGATATTTGAACCCGACGTGTCATGTATATCATCTGTTTCATATATGTTGGGATGAACTTGAGAGGTAATACTAATGCACAGCTAACGTAACACAGGAATGGCCATGAACCCCAGCGAAGCCAAGGTTTATTTTTACCCTATACATTTACAATATATAAGCAAAATACATACAGACATACATAGACAAAAAATATAACAAGAAAAAATTTTTTTTCTCGTGGCAGCACCTCTATATGCGTTGAGCGATGGAGGGAAAGTGAGGGTTCCTCCATGAATGATGCGTCATAATCAACCTTGATGCGTCACCCCAAATATAGTCACCGAGATGTCGATTCTGCATATGTTGGGATGAGCTTGAGAAGTAATACTAATGCACAGATAATGTAACACAGGAATGGCCATGAACCCCAGCGAAGCCAAGGTTTATTTTTACCAAAAGGCCAAACCGAAGAGAAGTTATAGTTTTCCCAGGGCATGAGCCACTGATTCCTCACCCCTGAGCTGATCCAAAGGTGAGGTAACTAAGTAGGCGTCCACCGCGGAAGATCTCCAATGTCCTCTGCTCTTTATTACATTACGGGGAATCCCTAGAGAGCACATGAAGGAAGCTCCTCCTCTACGGAAGGAATGAGATGAATACGAGCCAGTAATACCAGCCCTTGACAGAAGGCACTTGAGCCTCCCAGCCAGCATATCATAAGTTAATACAGGCACACTTTTACAGGAAAATAGCTGGGCAGATAAGGGCATAGGTTGGTTCAATAGTTTTCTAACCCAGAATACTGCACACAACTTCTTGGATGCCACAGGTTTGACATATATGTAGAAAGGGCTCTCAGATGTCTTTGACGAGTTAATCCTCACGGACATGATCTCCCCAGAAAACTTAATGTCCTGGCGTAGAAGCATGTGAGTAGAGAGTACTATGTGGCTAACATGTACCAGAGTCCTGAACATGAAGACAAAAGCTGACCAGTTCAGAAGATCCAATTCCTCTTGTCTGTCCACATGAGAGAATACTTTTAACAACAATGACGGAGTCATGGGTAAAGCTTTGCATGATGCAACATCATCTGCATTTCTTATACCCTTTAATACACTTTTCACACTTGGATTAGACAAGGTTACTGCAGGGAAATCATGTAACCTAGCATAAGCCACCACTCCTGCCAAATAGGTAAATACTGATGAATACTTCATGGACGCAGACAAAAAGGCTGCAAATGAGTTAAGTTTCACAGGAGTGATAGGCAAGAGCGGGGTATTATTCCTCTTCAAAAAATTGCTGAACAAAGTCCACTGATGAGTCCTCTGAGCCCTTGTAGATGCCGCCAGAGATCTCTCCTTGAGCTCCAGGATCTTTGCTGACCACTTCTAAAGACCTGGAGCACATGAAATTAATATTATTGACACAGCACAAATCTGCTGCACACAGTGATTCTGGGATAGCAGCACCAGTTGTCAAGTATGGTAAACGTGAAAGTGCATCTGCAACCAGGTTGTTGTTGGTATTAATGTATCTAGGTAACAACACAATGTCATATATAAAACACATCCAGTAAAGTTCATATAACCAAGCCATGCATTGATGACTGGTGCTTGATCCATTCCTCAACATGCATATCACCTGGGTGTTGTCAATAAAGCAAAGGAGAGACAAACCCTTCAGCACTGGGCCCCACCTCCTAATGCCCACCACTATAGGATACAACTCCTGTATGTTAATGTTTGAGGCTAGATGAGACTCCACAGGGGCAGGGTAAATATGGGTGGCAAGGTTCGACATGAGACACAGTGATTTATTTAACAGGTGACACACAACATTGTATCGACCGTTAGTATTAATTAATGTATTGCTTAAAAACTGACACGAGACATCATTGAATTGTTTTAAAAAGTGACATGGGACATGGAAAAAATTCTTACCGTGCGACACTCAGACACAGGCATAAAAAATTGGACCCATATATACCCCTATACATGACGGGATAATCTCTTCATTCCAAGGCCAATCATTGCCAAGATAAGCTGCATAACCTTTTGATGATGAATCTGACACCATAGGCAGGTAATATGTGTCCCTCTTAAGGAGACACTTTCCATTGAACACTTTTGAAAATGAACACCACCAAGCTAAGTCCATGTGAGCTTCCTCAGACAAGGGCATCCTAGTAAGTTTTTTAGCTAGCATAACTTTATAGAGGTCGAAAAACCTCCTACAAAAAGTTCTTCCACCAAGGAAAACTGTGGAGCAATGAGCAATATATCCACATAAACGCTCCAGTTCTTTCTTCCTAATATATTTGCTAGTTGACACTGTCCTTAGAAGAGATGACAATTTCTTAATCTTCTCCTCCGGGAGGGATAAAGTCATATTACTAGTATCTAGAAGGAATCCTAGATAAATACACTGCCTTGAAGGGGAGGTGACTTTTTTCCATGCAATATGGAAACCAAGGAAACGGAGTAAGGCTATGAGGTCATCCCTCTTAGCTACACATGTATCAAAAGAGGTGCTTGCCACAAAAAAGTCATCAAGGTAATTCACTACAGGACATTTGTACAAGCAAAACATACATAGAGCAACAAAATTTGAAATAGAGTTGAAAATACATGGACCCGTACGTAGGCCAAAACATAGCCTATTGTCTACAAATACCTGGATCTTACCCTCTAATTCCCATCTAAAACCACAATATTGACAGTGGTCAGGGTTAATGGCAACAGATCTGTATGCCGACTTGATGTCAATTACCGACATATAATAATCACGTTCAACCATATCAACAGCATCATGTATAGAATTATAAGAAAATTCATGGACAAGGGATTCACAATGATCATTTACAGATCTATATAAGGGCCTACTACAATCTGTTATGGGTCTTAGCCCACCATCCGGTTTAGGTACAGCCCCTAAAGCATGAACACAGGTAGGAATATAATCTACAACTGATATAAAACCTTCAGCAAGTTCATTTGTAACAATAGAATCCATCTTTTCTTTGTAACAAGGTTCTAGAATGGAATTATAATTTTCACAGTCATATGCTTCAACAGGAGAGTCAATAACATCAAAACCATCAATAATTCCGAAAAATACATCGATATAACTACCGATATGATCACAAGGGAGAGAGAACAATAAATACGCACAGCGACATGGTAACAATTGAGTCGTACAATCTCCCAATACATGCGTACATTTACACGAACCTCGCGCACACGCAGCGTAAACATCTACGAGCCTACCTCGAGGAGACATAGGCGAGGTAAAAATGTGAAAACCATCACTAATATCGCCCTTAGAACCACGAAAAACGGTAACAGCATGACACATATCGCTATAAGTACCTTCATCGCAAATTTTTTCATCAGAAACAGCGGCTAATTCGGCTGTCAAACTCGATATAATACTTGAATACTTATAACTATAATACTTTCGCCAGCGGCGGCCATGACAGTTCTCACCGACTCAACGAGAGAATGCGATACATCCGGGACACATTCCATCCCATCATCACCATGGCAATCAAAACAACAATGGCTACCCGTATCGCCGGGAATATACGCATCGTTAACATCACAAAGCTTGGTAAATACATCATTAAAGTTGTTGTTTTCTACAATACATAAACTTTCAACAGTCCTTCCCCGATACGCCGTATCCTATTTGCTAACCGATTTATTCGCCGAGCAAGAACAGGCCCCATGTTCAGACGAACCACAATCCGAGCATCGGTGCGGGTATTCGCACGGAGATTTCCGACAACCCTCCGAGCCATTAAATTTGAAACAAACCTTTGCAGTTTTACTCTTACTAGCTTTGGTTACCGCTACTACTGCCTTCTTAGAATGTTCATATGCAAAACACCTTAACACCTCTTCTTGGCGGACATCAGCAAAAGCCGATAGACCAACCTTGTTTGCTCTAGTACGTACTGCCTGATCATACAAAATGCCAGCTTTTACCGAATACACCTGAGACTTAGCTTTCTCGCAAATCGTTACACAATGACCAATTACGCCTTGTATTTCATCATAAGGTCTACTATCATCTACTAGTTTACTGACCAATTTCAAGTTCAATAGCAAAAGCGATTCAATAGAATCAATGTTTTCACCTCGATCTAAATCTCTCTTCTGATCAAACGGCCGGGTCCTGTTCCTCGATGCAGACCTGGTTCTCGATCTGGCACGACGCCCACGATACGGAGCCTTGCCGACATCATAAATGGAATCCTCACGACTTGGACCACGCCCACCTACATCAAACTCGATCTCGTCTGTACTTGTCATGCTATCAGTAGACTTGACATCACTCGATTCAGCGGATTTCTTAGGGTCCAACGACGCCACCAAGTTCTTTATCATAGACTCCAAACTGTCTATACGAGCAGCCAACGCACCATTCTCCACAAAATCAGTCTTCTCGTTCATACAGTTCTCTCCAATAGGAGGAACATGCACCGTCGAACAATTGCTGCAAAGTTTCGCCTTCGTCATCGTGAATAAATAGCAAATGCACGATATAATAAGAGAAAAAGAAATTTGTTCTCGTGGCAGCACCTCTATATGCATTGAGCGATGGAGGGAAAGTGAGGGTTCCTCCAGGTGGAACGACAATGGGGGGAGGGGCGTGATTTGATTGGTCCAGAGAATGCACGCATGAATGATGCGTCATAATCAACCTTGATGCGTCACCCCAAATATAGTCACCGAGATGTCGATTCTGCATATATTTTCAATCTTCATTCTACGTCGTATCTTAATTTCTGCTTTTGTATCGAAAACTACAAACCTATGTAGCCCCTCTTATTGAAACCTCCTCGTCAATGTCCTTTCATTCGGCTTTGCCTCCTCACCAGTATTTTATTAGATTAATATAAAGTGTTCAATACAATATATAGACCTCAAAGGGGGCAGTGGCAGGGAATTCTCACAATTCTATAATTATAATATAGAATTGTGAAAATTAGTTAACATTCTCCATACACTGCTGTCAATACCGAACTGTCCCAACATTGGTGGAAACATTTCTTTTATTTGGATCAATAAAGGGAGTTTGGCTGAAGCCTCACTTAAAAGAAAACTTTTCCGGGAATCTGGAAGGAGCACATTCCTTTATGCGTACACACTATTGTTATCCAGTCATATACCCGGACCAAGAAAAGAGTAACATTTTCTTAACAATCTCAGTGTGACTCCCGAATCGGCGGAACAAGGAATTCCACAGATGTGATTAATTAAGTTTCCTAGTGGAAAGAAAGGGTCCCAGAATCGCCTGATGGAGAAGACGAAAGGAACAAAGAATGACACAGCACCCCACATCTTTCTCTTGTCACTTCAACCACCCCCGCCGCCTCGATCAGGTAATCTCAGTACACATGCACACCTATTAGATACACACTCGGGTCCGCTTTGGGTGTGGCTTAGTCAACAATTCTCCGGCTCTCACCTAATCCGGAGCACCTCTTGTTTCTCATACCTGCAATTGTCCTCTGGCTGTTGCTGTGTGGGTAGGCTCCTGTTGCTAAACCCCAAAGGGATTACCTCAAAGGGGACCTTAGCCCATGGTGTCCCCCCCCCTAAACTCATTCAAAGAATGGCTGCTCAAGTCTTTGGAAAATAATGTTGATTGCATAGATGAAATATTGTCCCAATGTTCCATGAATTGTTTTGGATTCTGCAGAACCTGGTGGGTTTAAAACGGTTGGACCTTTCTCGAATCACATTTCGATCTGCGAATGAGACTTTCGTAGATTTGAAATTAATGTTTTTTGCAGATTTTTTAACTTTATATAATTATAAGTATAATTTTTTAAAAATAAAAAAACTGCGCGCCAACTGGTTGTTTAGGCACGTATGAAGGTAGCTAGACTTGTAAAATAATGATAATTTGGAAATTGTAATTAGTACTATATTTTCAAGCGTTTGCCACTATCATGTCATAGTAATTACTCTCTATTGTTATAATTTAATATCTTCAATCCTTCAGGTTGTGATGAAAATAGCCCTTTGTGTAATTCATATCTTGCATGAAATACTTTTCAAATTCTAGACTAATACAATTGCTGGACTACTGGAAGTCATCTTTCAGATGTATGTTTCCTTTTTGTACACTTGTAGGTGCAAATAAATGATATATTGAATTGAATATCATATATAATACGTGACATGTAACAGAAAAATGAGTCTAAAGTCGCAAAAAATATAATATATTTATATTATATATTATAGTATATACAATAGTTTGTAGTACATGTTTACCAATTATCAAGACTATATTTAATATGTATACGTATTTCGTTTCTAAGGTCATCCTAAGGGGATATATACTTAACTACTTTACTAGTGATTGTTCATCCAGATATATCATAAACTATAAAATATATACTTCTAAGTACTTATTTGATTTCCTGAAGTTTAACATAGTTGGAATCTGCCTGATCTCATATTTTCATGCTATCTCAAAATTAACCCATATTACTGCGACTTGAAACTCATTTTTCTTTATCAAATCGTTCAAGTGTATCATGTTATAATAGCTTTAGATTGTGCTGTCAGTAACAAGTACAATCATTGCATTATTATTATAGTAGTAATTAAGTTAGCTAATGTCGAAATGTTACCAAACGACATTTTAAGAACACACAAAATAGATATGTGGAAATTCTATGGTGGGTGTAAGAAGAAATATCAAAGCTATATATTGTAATTAACGTATAGATCTGTATATTTGTTGGTTCTAAGTGCAATTTAGGTTCTTAGTTTACAAAGGTTTTATTCAGCAAAAGCATTACATTTACATAACATTCTCAACCATCATTGATAGCATTGTTAACAAAATGAATTTAAGAAGAAGACAGAAACACATAGATCAAATATATGATAATATATGATTACCAAAAGTACAATAAGTTATATATTTTACCTTCGCGTAAAGAAACACCAATTTATGTGATATCAATCTGACATTCACATGTTATCAGTTGAATGGTATAAAAAAAGAAGAAGATTGTGACTGAAGCACCAGGTCACTTGATCCATATGCCCTATTTTCTATCGAGCTTATTCCAAACTATAAAAAGAACGATGAAGACGCAAGGGTAAACCCGACTGGTGGATACCGCCCTAAAGTCTCTGTACAAATCAATAAGCTGTAGACCCTGTATAAACAATGACGAAATGTCCACACAAGCAGATATTATTATACTCATTCTCCCAGTATATGACTCAGCACTCCCGTGTCCAGGAAATGGTGGACTCACATTCTCTAGAATGTTCATCATAATTCAGAGAAAGATTTCCTGTCAGGAACGTCTCCAAGAATTAATATTATATAGTACCTTTCCTCTCTATAAAGGCAGTTTTATAGCCAGTAATACCATCTCCCTCCCCTCTTTAAGATAATCAGTCCAATACTTAAAGCTCAACGTATAGTATATACATTGTACTTATGGTCATAAGTTATTTAAGCTATTTACAAATATTGAGGGAAATGCTCCTCCCACGCAGGCCCATTAATTAACAGGTCAGATGGTCAGAAATATATTTTCCCACATATAGAAAACGGGCTATTTTTAGCCAGTGTACATGCACTGCTGATGGATATTTCATAATATTTTGTTGTCAAAAATGTTATACGCTATGCGAGTATGAAAGAATTGATTTTATTCGGCTAGGATTTATTACTTGCAAAATGTCTAGTGATTATACTCATTATTGGTAATCAGATATTATGATATATGTTATTAAGTAATATCTTTTCTTTTTGATGTTTGATAACGTCTGTATCAGCTCGACTGCTCGACCGAGAACACTGCTGTTGTAAGCATAAAGTTTGAGCTCAATAAAAGTTTAATAATAATAAAAGTCCTTTTAAATGAACATTTTAAAGATGTTGTTCAGTGTAAAAGTATTGATTCCTTTGTGGAGGATATATAAAGTAATAGTCCCTGTCATCAGAGGCAAGATTGACTTAAGCCCCATTGAACTCCCGGAGAGTGAGGCCAGTTGAGATGCATGTAATATTATTTCACCTGACCGTCGACCGATTGCCTCCCGTAAAGGTTGAAGAATGCAGGAAAAAGGCTCTGCTCGTTGATTATGCCCTTATATTATAAGCGAAGCTGAGGAGCATATGAACGCCAGCTCGCTTCCTGTCTGAAATGGAGGTCATTAATCTGTTTAGTTTAATCTGGAATACTTTCAAACATCCATAACCTGTAAACAATGTGTATATAGGGAGTGCAAGTGCAAGTGCAAGTGCAAGTGCAAGTACGGTACATCTTAGAGGTGGAACTGAAGGTTTGACTGAAGGTGTGACTGAAGGTGGGAATGGTGCTACTACACCACAGTCTGGAACTAAAACATTCTGATCTCCGTCTATAGAACCAAAACATTTTTTTTTAAATCACCACCAGCGTCTGTAAACCTCTAAAGGGGCGAAGAAGATTGAGAATGAATATTTATGGCCTTAATGCTAAGACTATGGGCATTTTCCATTTCCTGTACCCTGATCGGTGGAAGACTGTACCTCGATCCTTAATATCGATCATCGTCCGCCATGACACTTGCAGACCCTATTGACATGCATGACAACTCCCTCCCAGGGCAAATATGCAATTTTCAGGGCTCCAGGGCATATAATTATATATTTATATATCAAACATGCCTTGCAACAGAAAGCGACTTTTGATCAAAATCATTCCAAAGATAGACTAACCAATATTGGACTAATCCCATCGTCAGGCCGTTTTTCCCATCGATTGTCCGACTGTCTCCAGCGAGAAAATCGGATCAGTGGATTCGGGGCTTATAGATGCATGAAAGCTATAGTGTACTCCTACCAAAACATCAAAGTGAAAAAATGGGCAATAATGAAAATAACATGAACCAGAAAACATGGTAATAAACGTAGTACAAATGCTAACCCTTCTGGCCAAGAGCCACGGATATTGTTCGTAATAGTAATTGGTAACTGTGTTAGGAAATTAAGGGCGTTGGCAGCGATTTTAGATAAGTACCAGAGTGGTTTACCCAATGATGAAGAGGATGGAAGAGGGAGAAGAGGGAGGAATAAAAAATTGCGTGGGTGTGTGAAGGGGTGCACGCCCTCAACGCCTTAGGGTTGCCTTCATAAACTACATTATAATATGATATTACCAGCAGAGTTATATACATATCATTACTACAGGTGGGCTGTATAGCCTACCCTCACTACTTTGAGTCCGGCAAAACATTTTATTTAATAACTCCCTGGAGATAATTCATTGTATATTGTATGGTGTAGGATTGCCTCAACTAGAGCTGTAGGAGTGTATAATAATTTCAGTAAGTATTCCTGTTGCACCAAACATTTGGAAATTTGGTATTTGGGGGACATTTGAGGCTACAACCCTTTCCCTTACAACCCTTTCCCATTCCATGACAAAACGCACAATATCATTTGGTTCTGTCGAAAACTTAAATCAAATACTTTATAATTATAGCTTATGTCTCTGAAATAAGAAAAAAAATGTACCAGATTACAGCTGTATATCGCTACACTCATGTAAAAGTACCATTTCAAATAATCAAAAATAGTAGGGTATCGTATCCCATTAGCATGTCCCCCTCTTGCCCTGATATGACCAAATAATATATAGGTTAAGAGGGCGTAAATCAAATATTCTCAGCTACCCCTAACCCAACCCCAGCCTACTAACCCCCACCTCTCCAACGAAAACGAAAAAGCGCAGAGGCGTCTTTAACTTTTTTTTATTTATTATCCAAATTCTCCGAGGACACATATGTTGAGCATCTGTTGAAAGACTCCATTAAAAAAGGCCTCCTCTTTAAAAGAAAGGTTTAGAAACAAGTGACTAGAGCTCTAATGTTCTATTTCATTTAAGATTACACACGAGTGTGGGAGGGTATCCGATAACTTTATAAGCAAAGTAACCCGATTGTTGATTAGTCTGGTTTTTCTTTTAAATCAGTCGGGAGGGGAGGCGAGAAACACAAGACCCTCCTTATAAGTATCCAGGGTGTCAGCAACAATTCTTCTTGAAGGAACAGTGTTATCCGGGCCATTAAAATATATCCGTTTCTGTCTAAGCCTTTCATATTTTGTCAAAACATAGTATCCAGGCCTGGCAAATTGTACGCGATGCGTATACATACTAATTTACCTTCCGTGAGTGATTAAAACAATTTTATTTTTCAGATATTCCGGCAGAAACAAACATTCGTATAAACATTGTTCAGTACATTCATCAAAACGTACAAAATAATATCCTGAAAGAAAAGTCAGCTTGCATTTTTTCTATAATGAACCATCCTTTATTGCTTTCATATAATGTTGATGGTATCAGTTTAAATCTTCACCAATTAGTGGATCACCGAAGACTGATGTTTTCAATCTTTCTTTTGTGTAAATAGAATACTAGAATGTTAAATATGAATTGTAAAATAACTTTCTTTCAGAATCAAACTGATCATTTTACCGTGATCCTCCACAAATTAAAGCGATACCTGGATAACAATCAACAGGTGCTCTCCGTGGGCATGATGCAAATTAGATGCTAATTCCTCTTTTTTCCACTTAAGTGACTATCGGGACCACAGACACTAATCATATGTATCTCTAGGGTGGTCATGCAGCAAATCGCACAAATCAAAAAGTGCCTAATAAAAGTGAAGGCCGATTGAAAAGCACACTTTACATTTTACTCAAAATACGGGCGTAAATGTATGACAAACATTGATTAATTATTTTCACGGTTGTCTGTGTCCCTTATATGATAAATCACAGCGAAAAGTTAATCTACGATCATTATTAACAATTTCCTCTGTGTTTCTCCTACCGTGTCTCTACACAAACGATGACAATTCCTCTGCGCGCTAGCGCTCTATGGCCTCCCCGTAACGACCCATCCCTCGCCCGGGGATAGACAGCTCATGTCTAGGACCACAACCATCGGAAGTACAAGAGGTGATTTACTTTTACTAAAAAGGACAAAATATATTCCCCTAGGGCACCCGCCCTTGCAGCCAGTCGCGATCGCCTCGAAAATTATAGTTCCATCTGAACGATGCTCCCTGTCTCGCGAGGCCCTGCGAGACCTGACATATATTACATGTTTTGCGCGGGGGAGGCAGCCATTTTGGTTCGGAAGGAACTATATTTAGACATCATGGGCTTTAAGAACTAGAGGTCACGACGGACATATGGTATACAAACACAAACAACAGAATCGTTTAGGATTAAATGTGTGCTATTTGTAAATAAGTAGACTACACAACTCCAGTATCCTAGTTGATTGATGCAGATGAATAAAAAGTGAAACTTACAACTACATGTAGCATATATTTGCCTCCACTATAATTAAAACATCACGTTTACATGACAATTTTCTCCTTCAATTGCCCGTATTTTAACGGTACATTCATGTATTTGCAAATAGGTATAGGATTCCACAGCATTATTAGATTCGAATTGGATGCAACTTATATTTCTTTAGAAGCCTATAAGTGTCAGATGTCAGACTGGTTCTGTATATTAGTATGCAGGGGCCTGTTAATTGCTAAGTTATTTTTTCCATGAGGAAATTTCTACGGCAGGAATCAAAATTAACGTTGCCTGTATAGCAAATCAAATTCCTTTGCTAGAAAAGTTCCTTACCAGCTGCTTAGCAAGGAAACGTAGCTAAGGAAGGAAAAACCTAAGTAAAAATAAAAATCATAACTGGTGTCTTGGTTCAGTGAGGAATTCTACCTATTCTCAGAAAAGAAAAATTAGCACCACTTTCAGGAAGGCAATCAATGGAAAGCTAATTACGAATTCGACACGTGAACATCACACCTTCACAAGAAAATATTAACGAGCTCCAATAACCCCTTGATAAGGGCAACTAGTGTGGGAGGTAGGAGGGAGAGGAGGAGGAGGAGGAGGAGGAGGAGGAGGAGGGAGCAGTCGTGTGTGTATGAAACTGGCTCCTTTGTTCTTAAGAATACTCTAAAGCTATATCTCCAAAAGTCAGATATTCTTAAATGGAATTATTCATAAAGTCTACATTAAGACCACATGCAACAGGTACTACATGGAAAATTCCTCATGGCGACTGATGAGAATATATCATACATAGAAAGAAAAATTCTTATTACAAAAAGAACAGTAGGAATGGCTTCTGAGGAAATAATGCCCTAAAAGTCGCTGGTGTGGGGTTACAATAACCTTTACATGAGGTTACAATGACATCACGACCATTCGCCCATCTCCGAGTTATTTTGGGGCAGGAAAGGGCCACGAAACTGCTGACGATTACGAGAAATATATCCATCCGAATAAGGGATCTCTTCCACGTGAAATTCTTATGTAAATATGAACGCCCTCACCGTCCAAATTTGGACTTACCCCCTTCAATACTTAATCAAATAAATCAACAAAGGACACCAAGTAGCGATGCACCCAAATGTGTGACTGTAAATCTCCACACCATATATATATGTGTGTGTATAAACAGGGCATGTTATTTGCTGCTGAATAATATGGTTCAAAACTCTTATTATAAAATTGCATATCACAAGTGATGTTTGGCTTTTATCATAATTATATTGTATGGGTCTTTTACCCAGGCAACGACCCTGAATGAAAAAAAGCGGAGCAAGTGAATGAAGGTGCGAAGTGAGACAGTATTAGGAGACCCAGTCTAGGCTCACAGCCTCTCAGATCAGATGAGAATGATATTCAGTGATTGGACCCCTACTGCGCTCATGGCTTTCCTGGCCCTGGAGTAGGCGTGTTAGTGGGATTATAATGGCATTTTGTGGTTTGGCACGAGAGGCTTTTCCTCAGCTTGGAGTGACTCTTTCAACTGTGAGTCTAGACTGGACCGGAGAAATATTGTTTCACAAGAAAATCCTTTAAATACGAAATATTAAAACTGGTTAGAAACCCTCCTAGTTTATTTTATCGATTCATCTATATAAGTTAGTCATTAAGGTCATTAAAGGATGGACATCAACTAATAATACCCATGTTCCTGCGTTGGAAACCCTCTCTGGCCGACTCACCGGAAATATTTCCTTTAGTACTTGCGGCGCCCCATTTCTGCCTGACGTCAAACTATTTTGTATGACGTTGCAGAATGATGACGTCGTCATATTCTGGTCTGGCTCACGTCGGAAGGTCATGGCGAACCCAGGTGCAGTTCTCAGGGCACCCCTCGGGTCATCTTCACCCGCTGACCCTCGGAGAGGTTTTCGTCAATTACATTTGTCGCGGAAAGGGATACTGAGCCATTCTGAGATAGGCCAAAAAAATAAAAGATGTGTTTCTTGTTTAAACGAGGCTGAAGACTAGGTAGGGGTGGCAACTACTATTTTTTATCAATTTTGATTTAAAAAGTCATTTGGAAACGACCTTTCAGGGCCCGAAAACTCGTTTATTTCGCAACAATGCTTGTTTTAAACTAGAAGAATGCTATGGGGAATAATCTTTTTGTCAAAAAATGAATAGAATAGGCAGGGTGAACATTATTTTTAATGTAGGGTAATTTTTTCTCTAGGTAGGGGTGGGATAGGGTCGCTAAATTTGAATTATATTTTTTCAGAGATATAACCAACACCAACATCAAAAAGTTGGAATCTCCCAAAATTTACTATAGAAAATAATTTGACTGATTAAATACATTTATTTGTGTACGCAGGTGCACACATTTTAATTCAGTCAGGTTTATATTTTGACAAACTTTACATAAACTTTCCCTACGGGACCTGACAACAATACGGAGAAAAAGTATGACAAAGATCATAGAAAAATATATCATACATGTGTAGGATAAAGTCAAATAAAATAAAGAATACTTCACTCAAATATCATTCCAGCATTGTCTGGTTGATCACCTCTGGTATCAAATCTAGGTCCATGCCTAGAGTATCTACGTACCAGCGGAAAGAATGTGTCTACCAGTTGGTACCTCTGTAACATTTTTCCCGATAGATATATTCGGCTATGAATCTCCTGAATAAATGGACATTATCTTAGAGATCGGCATCTCGTGCAAGAAAATACATAACTCATATGGTACGACCTTGACATAGAGCTACAATAACCCCTGCTTTAGTTGTGCATTATATGGATAAGACAGAATTTATAAGCTTTGAGAAACCAACTTCCAGAAATACTTGGCATTGGACACTGGCCTTAATTAGCGACGTGTTGGGATATATTATTTACACATGCAATCAGTACGTGTGTCCCAGTGGTGAGTTTAGTAGTAACAGTAAATACCATGCCAAGATATTCAAATCCCAAAAATAGCAATTGCGTCCCTAAATGTACAAGCCCGGTCTTCATGGTTGGACTGCTGTACAGTTTCTACCTTGATTATCCTCACTGGATAAGCGCATGATAAATATATTAGATGTAAAATACAGCTGCTTCTACAAACCCTTTTCTAACGATATGCATAATACTTATATCGCTAGAGAGTATCCCAAAAGATAGAATAGAGTTTACGGGTGGAGAGCGTGCAGCATCTTTATATAGTTTCAACAGTTAGTGACACACACCTCAATAATAATAATTTACTAAGATCCTTATACTAATCAGTGGAGGCCCCATAACTCCTTTTATCAAACGCTCTTAACAATTACAGTATCCAGTTTCAAAATTATTAAATATTGGGAAGCCTGTCTGGGAGGCTACATCTAACTGGCTTAGGAATCACTGTTTAAAATTGCTAATTACTCCACTATTTTTTATCATGAAAAGTATAAACGGTAAATTAAACGGGAACTAAATGAACTGAAATCATAGCCATAAAATGTTAAACCACAATTGCCTTATAATCTTCAAATAAAATTTCAAACTGACTAAACATTTCCATCTACGCAAGTAATAAAGGGATGAAACAGGTAAAACATTACTTTGGTCTCTTATAAAATAAACCAGAGACGTTTCTCCCTTATCCTTATAATAATCATAAAGTTTAGATCTAATAAAGTGATTAATACAAAAGTTATTCAATTAATTATTTTGTTTGAACGAGATGGCATTTTCTGGATGAATTAATAATAAGAATCTGGACCCAGGGGTAAAAAAAACTACTGTACCCATTTACTTACCAATGATCTTTGTACGGTGCCAAGGATCTTATACATACGTGGCTGAAGGTGGACTTGCGGTATTGTCATAGTCTATGGAGTCATGTTATGTTAACAAAAACAACTTGGTTGGAAACGGGGAAAATATATGAAAAGATGAGATGAGATGGTGGTGAAATTTAAAGAATACATATGCATTCTCCATACAATCATATTACAATCACTATTCTCTAAGGGATCTGGGCTTTGTTGCACAAGGAAAGTCCACGAACGTGCAGCCTAGGAATTAGATCGTTGTAGATCTTTGGATAAGAACGACCAGGATTAGAAACGATCAGGCTCTGTTGCACAAGTACCTGTCCTAACTCTACACACTCATGCACATTCTCAAGTTGCACACTCTTGCTTGTACTTATACATAGAATACGGTATTGATGACCAGGGACCCTGTATAAACGAGAGGAATCCCTTGTTATGACATCACTATTTGTGGTCTTTCCCGAACTTTAGCCCAATTTAGTCAGTTAAAAACGGTGCTAGCCCACTCACCCACTCTCTATTGCTAGTGGATTTTGTTAATTGCCTAATTGTATTCATGTCTGCTCGTTCTTTGGGGGTACTGACAAGAATCTGTTGCACAACTAATTCATGGGTTCACGTTCGTACCATAATCGTGAGAACATAGACAAATATCTGGGTGAAAATGGTGTTGCACCAGACAAAGTTAGGGCGACCCTGAGGGTCGTCCTAAGTCTGTTCGTTACCATTATGGGCAAACACATAAATAATCTATTCATTAATATCAACACATAAATGAATAAAAACAATATTGCAAGTGTTTGCGAAGTAATTTTCAATTTCTAACAACATTTAGCTATTCGTGGGGATGAACCCTGCTCGTTGCAGTTTACTCCTGTTTGTTCGTACCTGTTCCCTCATAATAATGTCCACTATAGCAAGTGCCTATGTTGCAAGCCATGCATACGTCATGTGTGTGTGTGACTGGGTGAGAAGGTGAGTGGATGTGAGATACATGTGTGCATGGAGGGTTTGATTGTTTTGTCTGTGAGTGGGTAAGAATCCAATTAAAACATCCTGGATATATATATTATATGTATATATTAATTTCTACACATAACTGAATAAAAACTATACTGTAAATGTTTGTGGCAGTGAATTATGATTTTAAGCAGCAATTAGGTGTTCATGGGAAATGGGTTTATTCATTGCTACTCATTAGTACCAAATATTAAAGCACTTGGTTGTGTTGTCAATGTGTGTGTGAGAGAGTGTGTGCATGAAAGCTTTCATTGTTTTGTTTGTGCATGTGTGCAAAACTCAAGACTAATTCTAACCATGCACTTGAGAACTATCATTAGAAAGATCAGAATGAAATATACCACGGTAGTGATGTCATAAGACGGAATTCCTCTGGATTATACTGGTTACCCATTGGTACCGTATTGTGTATAAAGGTACAATCAAGAGTATGAGACTAAAGAACGAGTAGGAGTAGGAAAGAGTAGGATCAGCCCTTGTGTAACAGAGACTGCTCTTTTCTACTCTTAACTATTCTTTACCAAAGATCAACCACGATTTAACACCTTGGCTGCACGTTCGTGGACAAAACATGGTAGATCTATTTCAACCTTTTACCCCTTCAATGTCTCTGCTGAGTCATTGAATGCCACTTATCATTCTAATAATAGTACTTGAACTGGCAATTCCAACCAACAACACAGTTAAAGCCACCATGAAATGTCTATTTCTCACGAGTGTGCACAAACGTGTACCCATGAATTGGTTGTGCAACCAGTTCTCGTCAGTACCCCAAAGAACGAACGCGATTGGGTAAGATTAGGGAACGATCTAGACATTGAGACACTATACGAACGAACAGCAAAGATTGGGCTACGAGCAGCGTTGTGCAACAAAGCCCTGGACTTGTACTAGTCTGTAGGTTTATTCATAATATTCGTAATGTGATATAACCATATATAATAATTAATGTTAATTTATGCCATATCCTTATGTAATGTTACATAATGTTATATAATGTGATATTGGCATTTATCGTTCGTGACAATAGTAACTATTTTTTTTAGAAAACCACCATTCAGAAACTGAGAAATGTAATAAATGTTCATTGTGCATCTTTCCATATACAATTGTTGTTTTAAACAAGAGAACGGTATTTTTCTCGGAAGGAAAGCTCGTGTTCCTGCTCTAATTAAATATTTAACAAAATAAGAATAGCCACGGTCAAAAGTCTTTTAGGTGGGGTCAGTTTTTTCTAGGTAGGTGGCGGAAATCGAAAACACCTAATCGACAATTTGTCTGGCCTTATATAAAAATGATATGCGTTTTTTTTTCATTTATTGCTTAACCATATTATCTCCGACACCTTACTTTAATGCTGCCCTCCGACACCTTAGTTTAATGCTGCCCTTGCTGTATTCTCTCAAAGCAGATCTAAATGTTGCAATGCCTTCCACTATCATTTCTATTAGTTACCCCTATTGTGTGCATAAAACAAAGTAATACTCTTCCAAGTCCATTCAATATTGTCTGAGCTGGTGGGATTTTTGCCCCAGAGCATCTCAGTACACAGAAGTATTCAGATTATCTAGTGGCTGAACTATTTTATATAGTGGTCGTTACGTAGGCGTGGTTAATGTTATTTACCCTGCAAAGAACGTTGGTATGCCTCCCTTGACTAATTTGACACTGATCAGCAGGATGACTGGACATCGCTGCTGAAAGTTCTAGGTAAAAGTGCGTTCGCGACTCTTTAATAATTTAGTTTTAAGCCAGGTTTAAAAAAGGACCCTCATTTTAACAATACCTATTTCTTAGAGTTAAATTGATAAATGTCACCCAGGAAATAACATTCCTGTCTGTGATGTTCAACTGTTATCAAGATAGCCAATGAAAATATTCTCCAAAATGACGAAGATTAAGGAAAATTCTTTTGATATGTCCTGCTGGTTTTTAGCAACATAACATATATAATTCAGTGTTAGGAAAGACTGAAACAATGACAAAACGTGTTGATGTAAAGCTGATAAACACCAAAGAACCGATCAAACTCGAACCAAGGAAAAATAACATATATATAATCGTAGATTCGTTCCTTGATTAAAGCAATAATCAACTGCAATAATCAACTGCAGGATCGGCCCTCATTGCCTTTTGCATTGCCTCTCTTCCCCCACACATCTAGCTTCTACATAATGGCTGGTCCCCTCCGACTGGGCCATGCGTAGGCGGCACTGCTGTCATCGTGTGCCCAGAATCTCCACCTTAGTGACCTATGGGCCACGAACCTGTTCCCAGCTGAGCTTGCTAACTGTCACGGTCTCGAGGTGATCCTTGCTCAACGTTATTACCCCTCAGATATGTACACCTGAACATACCAGCAGCTCGCCCCACCGCGGGAACGAGTTGCTCGACAGCGTTCAGTAGACACTCCAGCCTCCTCATTACGACTATGAGGTAAAGCTCTAATAACAACATCCCCAATCATTCCCATTCTCCACATGCAGCTCCCTTTAACAACAGCCACTCGGCGGTCGGAGATGCCGACACCTCACCAGGTATGTGGACTCAGATTCCCTAAGCTGACTTAAGGAATAAGGAGAACGAGACGCTCGTTCAAGTCCACAGAAATGAAAAAAGAAAAAATCATCTGCAGACTTGTCAGAAATAGTTTAGATCTGTTAATGATATCTGATAGCATAGTATTTTGTTAAGTCACTATACAGAAGATTACCAATATATTTACACACGTTTTTTTAAATTTAAATCGCTTTTCACTAATTTTTTTTAACCAAGAGAGCCTTTGGCAAAAACTATACAGGCCAGGATAAAACGTTATTAGTTGATTAATTGTAAAAGGTTCTTTCAATATTGGTAGGTGTGAACTGAAATAATTTGAACGAAATCCAAGCCCATATATGACTTCGACTTTACGAAAGCCTGGCATGCCTCAATTTATTAGGAGTTAGCCGAGATTATTATGAAGTTTTTATGAAAAATGCATTTTATGCATGCTCAATTATGCTATCATATTTAACATTATTTAACCAACCAATCCTCGCTTGGGTGCCTAATTTACATCTCCGCCAGTATGAACCATGCACTTTAACAGTCAACCATGCATTTCTAAGATTTGAGATTTTAAAACGCATAGGTTTGGGTGAAGTTTTTTTTCAGAGAATTTGTCCCTTTGCAATTACCATGTTATTTGTGTATCTTGATGTTGTTCAATATCATAATAATCTTTTGCTTTCGCGGCAACGACTTCAGGTAAATGCTGATACAGCAAGAATAGTTCGGAAAGCTCACAGCAGTACATCAAGGCTGTGAAATAGAGGCTGGAATGTGCGTATTTCCGTGTACTTCTATATCTTCTCATTATGCTAGCGCCCCTATATCAAATATATATATCAATTTATGGTGATAGTTCTATCACATTTCCAACATGCTTAACAGGAGCGTTTTTTTCATTGCTTATAAGAACTAGCTAATTTTGCCTTCATGAAAAAAAAGCCAAGAAACGAAGTTTTAAGTGAAAGTATGTACGTACTATACAAATATCTCGGCCAAGGTCAGATGGTACAGTCCGTGGCAACAAAAATGCAAGGACATTCGCTTCTCATTCTTTGACATTTAGAAGAACGATTTGCTCATAGTGCTTGAAAGAGGTGCATCTCATTTAGAGGCCAACAGTATACTTAAGTGCAAAATGGTCACAGAGGCTGTTCACAATTGCTTACATACAGCTGTTATCTTCGGTGTCAGAGTTCACAGAACTTCAGTCAATCGAACTTTTAGGAGGCCTTTTGGCAAACGTAATGATTTAACCCAATTTTAGTTCAGGTTATAGTTTCAATAGCTGATTGGTTCTATGCACATATTATGTTGTAAGTACATATTTTACGCACAACATCCTAGTTACGGAACAACGTAAGAAGAAACGTTCGAAGATGACTGGTGTGGATCAAATTCAAAGCTGCAGCTTTAAACGAGCGTTAATCTTAAGGTTTAGGAAATTTGTTTAACTTTTGAATTTTATAAAAAAAAAAATTTATATTGATATAGTTTAAATATAATATCACCTCTGGGGTAATTTTGCCCCCCCCCCCCCCGCATGGGGTTTATTATAATATAATGATTAATATATATATAAATATCATTATAGAATCTCATTATCTTGCAATTCCTCAAAAACCATGTCAAAGATTTCAATCTAGGCTGAATTTATGTTAATTTATATTGGAATTAAAGAAATATTTCTTGATGGGGTGATACATACGTTTATAAATCTTTCTGGTACAAGCTCATTAAATTAAATCGACAGTTCATGAATAGTGCTCTAAACTCACCAAAAATATCATAAATAAATAAATTCATACGTTATAAGAGCCATTGTAAAAAGGGCCACATTTTTATTATGAACAAACTGTTTCTCCCTTGATCCATAGATTCTCAAACTGAAGTCAAGAATTCGTCCAAATGATCTGTGCAAATAGCCAGAAGATTGGAAGGCCGTGTGACTATACATCAATTCAGCAGTTTCATCGTTTTCTTCGAGTGAAGCTCTCTTCGCCGGAAGTCCATATCGGCCCCGACCGGAAGTTGATCTCTGTCAGTATGGGTGGCCGTGGTCACCTGCCTTGGTCACTGTTGAGGTAAAGTTAAGTAAACATAGCACCTACATACCTTTATTTTACCTGGCTGCTGACGCTTGCGGCCATTTCACCGCTTTTCAAGCAGCAACCATCAACCGATTCACCATGGTGAAATATATAGGCTCTGATGTTGAGCGTCGAAGGGGTGAGAAAGCGAAGGGCAAGACAGTTTCATCACCTCGCGAAAAGAACTAAGTTACATTAACCAGGAGAACGTGTTTTGGTGAGGGGATGGGGAATTTAGAATATTAAATGAAAGGTTTCAATCGGCCTGCCAAACCTCCCTGCCCCACCCAGCTATGCCCATGCATCAAGTAGGGAGAGGTAAATATAACCCAGAAGATATGGGTTAATCTTGCGGAAATTCTTGTTCAGCTTAATCTTTCTTCCATGCGTTAAAGACCTGAACATTGCTTCGGTTTGTCTGTCTGGAGTTGTCTGCCTATTGAACTTCTGCTACCCAGTAAGTTATGAGAAGTATTTGTGCACAAAGGCCGTAATACTACTAGAAAGTCTTAAGGTGAAAAATGTGATATGGGATAAGGATGGAGCTGGGAAATGAAGAGATGAATAACGGGCAAACGTAGAAGAAAGGACAGATTTCAAAAAGTCTGATATAATAAACAAAGATGCTGAAAAAAAAAATATACCATATTTGCCGAAGGATATTCCTATTCATAACTACTGTAAAATTATAGTATTATTATGGCAGACGAAATGTTTCTAGCTATATGAGCATATCATGTGATTATGTTAGAACATTCTATATATTATTGTAAATTCACATTATCAGTCAAGATATAAAAAAAAGTTTATTTAATTCAGATTCTCCCCTTCAACTGCTTCAAACAAAACATGCATACCATATATTGGTCTATATAAAAGAAATAATTTGTCCAGGGAATACCAAAGGCATGTGGGGAGATGCATGAACTTTATCAAGTGATTAATTATGAAATAGGAAACGTCCACGTGGCGACCCACGCGTTAAAATATTGATCACTTGGTTTTCAAACCATCCATTAATTACTCACAATTAAATAAGACACGTTTGCTCAGCAAGACTCACAGCGTTAAATAATGCTTTCTCATTTTACACTCACTTCTCATCTTGTTTTTTTTCTATTGGTATCGCCGCGGCATATTTGTTTTTACAATGCATCATTAACATAGCCGAGTGTTTTCGTAAATTGTGGAAAAGATAAATGAGGCGGACGAGAGAATGTAAAAATAAACATAAGTAGAAGCAGATTAGCCTATCAGCTTTTGAAAAGAAAAATAAGACACCAATGAAAGCTAACCAAGATGTTCATCCATCAATTGAGGTGTTTCATTCTAACCTTCCGATGTGGGGGTCAGTCGTCCACCAGAACCATATGTAAGCATGTACGTTAACTCTTGGCTAAGCCAGGGAAAGGTATGTAGCCAGGTGGATCGAGTTCACTCATGAAAAATGTTTCCCCATCCTAGAATAATTCAATACAAATCTTCCCAGCAAAGGATGATCTCGTTTGAATCGAGCAAACTCGAGTAGGGAGAATGCCATTAATTATGTACTAACCAGATAAATAGCGATGTTAAAGAAATGAAGGATATATATGTATAGACGATGTTTGATTATAAACAGTACAGGCAAAGAATTCCTTAATGAAGATTATAACAATGCAATAAACAGCTAAATAAAGGCCATGCGAAAACTATGTTAGTGATATCGAAGTTGTTTGTCGGTGTGTAGTACATCGATGTCTGATCAGGGTGTAGGAAAAGGCAAGAGGGTCCATTCATCAGATGGAAAGGAAAGATATTCCCTCTTGTCATCTTCTCGGCATGGAGGTAGATATATGTAGACCATCTGCGGCGGCCACGTTTCTTGGAATTCGGGATTGTTGCCTCATGTGGTGAAGGCATTGGTTGCATTCCTTGATGTCAGGGGTGCCTCATCACAACTCATAACAAGCCGCCTCCTCCGCGCCGCCTCCTAGTCCGCAAACGTTACAGGTGGTTACCAACAATTCCTTGCACTGCTTTCTCAATTATCCAACCTACACTTTACGAAATACTCCCCGACTACCCGTTGAACTAAACTTTTCTCCTTTTTATTCCTGTAAAAACGTAAAGGGAAGACATATTCTGGGTTACGGTCGGTTTCTGAATAGTTTCTCATCGCTCATGCCTCTACGGGAAAGCGCGCCCATAAGCCAAAGCGGAAGAGACCTCTGAAAATGCGTGGAACTTCCGGTTACGGGTTCTTTAGCTCGAAACGGTCATTCATTACGAGAAACATCTTGATTACAGTGAAGACGGCTCCGCAACAAGGCATGTTCGATACGGATTTTTTCCATTTGCCTTTTTGTGCCTTCGATCTTCTCTCCGTGCATGTGTAAGAATCAAGATATGTTTGTAATAGTGCTCACAATTCATCCGTATCTCCTTCGCGGGTCAGTATTTTCCACTTTGATCCCTGACTTTTGGAGATAAGTATGCGAAGAGGCGAGGAAAGTAAATTCCTGTGGCGCGTTTTTCATGTTTCACATTCTTCTGGGGGAAATAGGCACTTCAGATCAGTTTTATTGCCGATCTGGTCCTTGTAAAGTGTCACCCACGCGATTATTCGTTTTGTACTTATTCGACGATTTAGAACACTTCACGAGCTCCATTTTAATGTATGTGTGCGTACATTTGGTCTGGCGAAAATTATAGTATAAAGAAAAGTATGTATAGTCATTAAAATGTCTTCCTTTCGTAAAATTTCACTGACGGTTTGACGTTGTACTACTTTTATATTTTTAGAATATTAATATCGATAAAGCGTCACTAATTAACTCTAGATATCTAACTGGTGAGGCAAAAGCATTAATTAATCAATTAATTTCCTGATATTTTAGAATAAATTGCCTGGATTACAGAGAACCATTCACACCATCTTCATTTTCTAGTAGCTTGACTATTATTAGTAAAATCCTAAATGGTCGTTAACTGCTCGCGTGAGGTCGTCAGAAAATCGGCAGCTCTACACATTTTGATGAATATTAATGAATTAAGCTGAAAAAAGATAAATACTAGGTATAGCTGGGTATATTTGGCACTGCCTTGATTCCAACAGTCTGTTTGATTATATTGGACTATAGTTTTAACCTCACTTCTATCTTACATTTGGGTTATTTGAGAGTTTGAGGGTTGGTGAAGGCGAATTGTACATTAGGCCTATATCTAACGACTACATCCATAAGAGAAATTCTTGCAACAACAAACATCCGGCCAATGGGAAAACTACTAAGCTCCTTTATTTATGGTTGGTTACATGGGTCATTGATATTCGGAAATATTTTATTTACAAAAATAGAACCGGAGTTTCTATATCATTTTCACGGCCACATTTTTGAAATGCTGAAAAGTCAGTGAGCATGGCGCAGTTCATCCTTACCCAAAGTACGTCGTTGCTCGTTTTCCATTTGGCTATATGCGCTAACCCGAAGTATTCATTAGATGAGCTGCTGTTGTATACATATACGTGAAATTGGTGCATGGCAGAGGATTCTTTAACCGAGAAAGCAGTAAACATTATTGGAGAATATCCATCGTACAGGAATCTTTGCTTTTAATTGTTGTAATACCCCCACTTTTAGATTTGGCGGTTCAATTCAGAAACCGAAAATGAGAGTGAGTTAGACATTGTGTAACATGTCTTGATTTGGGTTTGCTATTGGTAACGGATGTAGTAATTAATTAACTTGGGTGAAATGCTAGATTATAATAATTATCTTTATAACTCGGTTGTTTATTGGAGAACTGGATGATGTAACCAATTAAAATGTCCTCCTTATTTATCGTCTCAAACTTAGTTTGTTGATACGAATGTAGCATTGTATATGTAGCCTTCATTGTCTTATACGTATGTCACTTCATGGAAATCAATAAAATAGTTTACTGTAACAATTTCTGTGAAATCCTCGATGTACCATTATTATCGAAATATGTATTATAAGATATATATATCTACACAACATTCATTGCAAACACTGCACATAAATTGCAGTGTGATTTTGAAACCTTTCCCCAAACATTTGGTTAATGTATGTACGTGAATTGCAACTATAGAGGACGCAAGCAATGGTGCTTTGGGAACACTACTCAATCCTGACAGAAATTTATTCATTTATAAATGACGGGTAATTGCTTGCGATGGAGGCATGGAACATAGATTTATGACGAAATCTACCCATGAGAAAAAGCGCCCTTCTAGATATGAGGCTGGAATGTTTCATGCACTTCGCTGCGCACATGCTGGGAAGCAATCAAAAACTTACGAGCAGGCCAGCGGAGCTTTTTAAATTCGAGGTTGTACATGTGTGGGATTCTTTAGATTCGATAAGATAATAGGAGGACGCCAAACATTACAAATGAAAATCGCTAAATGGGGGCAAATATAACTGACAGATTTTAAGGCCTTCCTTGTCCGATTTACACCTTCTATTGCGATTTGTGTATTGAACAGTAACACTAAGAAATGTGATCAGGAGAAAGGAGACTATAGCACATGGCTTATACGTCGGAATATCTACGTCGCGCATGACTTTCCAGAGCGACGTTTTAAACTATAATCGTCGATTATCAGGGATAGGGTTTTCTTGCGCTATATAAAAAGAGAATTATAAGGCCAGTACTGTTATTATTGAGTTAAATTCATTTTAGTCAAGTGACTCTTTTCTATCTCGATTGAAAATATAAATCATGGTTTTTCATTTAGAGACTAATCAAATCACAGAATGTTATAATAATCATTATTTTTATCTGGTTAATAACGGTCTTCTCTTTTTAGAAAAAAATAATAGCAAAACATATGAAAGGAGATTTGATGAGTTTATGTCTACACGTTATAGCTCATCTTTATTCATATTTGCAACCCTTTAGTATGCATGCATTTGTTTACCAACAATCTACTTCCCCATAGTGACACTTGTGGCTATCAATATGTTTTCCCTGGATTTTCCTTGGATGTATGTGTGACTATTGTGGGACAATCGCACGGAAGTTGAGGCCACATTCATGCAGTCAGTTTAGAAAGAATGGAACTTTGAGACGATATCCCATAATTCACCCTTGACAACGAAGAATATTGAAATTGAATATCTGCTATTTTGAATAGCCATGAAACTTATTTGAACTCGTAAAGTACACGCCCACTATGAATACAGTCTAAGCTCGGAGCCTATCAGAGCAGATAAGATCGGTATGTCAGATCGGTACTAGTGGCTTTATAGGAGTTTTATGTGAGTTTGGGATCATGGGTGGGAGGTATCACATTTGAATTTATCTCAGTTTGAATTGATTTCTGTCAGCTCTGAGCCTAGACTGAATAGTTTTATTACACCTCCTGTATTATACGTCTCATATGTGATGTGTCACCGAAAATGAGTCTGAAGTCGAAAAAACCATCATATCAAAATTTGAAAAAGATGAGATCAAGCAGATTCCAATACTGTTAACGGGTAGGAAGTACTTCTCTATCTGTTTTATGTTCGAAAAAGAATGTTTACGATATTTCAGGATGGGCAATAACTAATAAATGTGTTCAATATACATGTACTCATTGGAAATATCTTCAGGGCAGTCTTTAATTTTGTACGTATTTGTAGCTAAGGAAATAAGAACCTTCCTACAAATTGTTCTTTTGGAAGAAACATTTATTAATATCAAGATATCAAGATTTTAAACTCTTTTTTGACACATCACATATAGCATTAGCATGGTTCCATATATGTTTGTGCTAGATTTTTAGTTTAAGATATATATTTATTGAGTAGGCAACAATTCAATTTTATTGCTATTCTCAGCCATCACTGATGGACACAAATATATGAATATAAAATTTAATATGAACAATAGTTCACATTTCTCTAGCATGTAACACTCAAAATATCCATTTTAATATAGTCACAAGAACAGGTCTAGTAATATTCGGTTTATCTGGTACAACCATCGACCCTCGTGGTAGCGTGTTATTCATGAAAGGTTAAATACAATATGCATACACAAAAACTTACATAATCAATAATACCGATAAGTTTAAGAACTCAAGATAATTCTAAAATTATTGTACAATTGTTTACGAAAATATCTGGGGAATCCAGTTTGTTTCTTTCTTTCTTTTATTCATAAGCTCTTGTATTCAGTACAATATTCAGAGAAATATTTGCAATGTCAACCGAAATAAATATCTCGCCAAATTGTTACTGTAGAAAGCGTGGGCTGCTTGAAATACAATGAAAACACTCATATCTGGATATGTGCAAACTAAAACACGGCACTAACACAAATGTGCGACAGGGAGTATCGTAATGAAGTGACCTTGATCTCCTTGATGCGCCTCTCTACATGTATCAGTAACAAACTAATGCTGCAGAGAAATCCAAAGATATTTTTAATCTCTCTCGAGTAGAAAACCACTCCTTTTGTAATTATGTTCCTCCCACGAAGCAATCTGACAAGGGTAATAATTTACCATCAAAAGCATCTGTCGTATATCATTAGATAAATAGCATTAATGTTAGTTAGAGGAAAGACAAATATTATGTTTATTGACAGATGAATTATATCACAAGTGTGGGTGTTCTCATATGGAAATGAGTGATATCTGCCTATAGGATACGTCTAGACGTTTTCTGATGTACCTTATTTGATGTCTGAATAAAAATACGATATATACATGTGCTAATACGCCCACTCCCACTACCGAAAGCGCTTATTTTTGGTGAGTTTTGATTGGCGGAGAGAAGTGACGTCATAGGTGCTAGCCAATAGCAAATGCTGTTATTTACGAGGTTTGGTTGATGAATACAATATAGCGACGGGCAGACAGCAGTCGATAGAAAATAAAGGTCTACTACATATATATAGCAAGAGACCACTTTTTCACTCGAGAACTTTCGGTTAAACACAACTAACATCTTATAAGCAAGGACGTGTAGAAAGCGCATAAAAGATTATGTCTGCAGACAGAATCTGTTATGCGCTTTCTACACGCATGCGTGTCGCTGTTCAAAATACATGCAGTGCAACTAAAGGGCCTATTCCATTAAGCCGATTCTTATGCGATTCTCACAGAAATTAGTGCAAAAGAGTCCTCTGCGGCGCAAAATAGCATGAGAATCGGCTTAGTGGAATAGGCCCTTAAGACTCCCTTTTTGTTATGTCAACCTACAAACCTACAGATATAGCTGTTCAAGAGAGTTGAATGAAGCAACACAATGGGAAATAATTTTTAAGAAGATATAGTACTAAATGCCAATAATACGCATTGTTGGTTCTTTCGGTAGGCCTATATTAAGTCGACATTGATTATTGACTATTCAAGAGAGCAAAGAAGATGACAACTTCTGAGAGGTGCAGACTAAGACTGATTAAGTGGGTGTTGCTTCATATGAATGGTTTAATATCCAGTTACCAGCTGTGATTGGTCACTGTACTTGTTGGTGCAGATATGATTGGTTGAATAGTGTAGGAGTCCCGTATGTGGCCTACATAATAGTAATAGTAAGTAATCAGAGGAATTAGGAATTTTGAAATATATTATAGATCTTTACCTGATAATCATTAATATAATTACGTGTAGTAATGTTATAATTATTTTAATTAGATGATATTACGTAATTACATGCATACATTTTGTTCAATAATCAGTACTATCGCTCTTGTTTATCACGTGTCGTTCCACCTAAAGATATCGCATCCAATAAAAATATATATATTTTATTTGTTCAACTGTTTGACAAAAAGGAGATGCCCTTCTGGAATTTAATCGAGCTAGGTCTTCCAGGACATACCTGTAGATGACCGAAGTTCCTATCCCTGGCCTAATTCCATTCGCCCTATACTAGTATATGGAGGGGGTCAGTGTCCTTTCCGAATACATTTCAATGCAAAAGGTTAGAATAAATAAGTTGTCGGTGGAAGCTTTCTTTTGTTACTAATATCCATCTAGTCGTCTGCATCCACCCGTCCATGGACGGTCGCGCATTCTTACAAAGTCATCTTCAACTTTCAAATCATTATACATTGATACATATATACATATGCCTCTTTCAAAATTATGATTCGTGATTTTCCTTGAAACTGCACACAACCTTAGATGATGTGTAAGGTCATTTAAAGGTTGACATTAGGATGAATATGAAGTAGATCATGACCTTATAAATAATGCTATGAGTGGGTCTCTCAGACGTGGCAGTAAATCGATGACAGCTAAGAATAACACTTAGAGAGATTAAATATCAGAATGATTTACCCGCAATAAACAAAGGAGTGCCTATATATAATAAAGCTATTGTTTCGTGTTTGGGTCTTGATTACATCTCAGGAAGGGCCATGGAAGTCGTAGGTGTATTAATCCGGGAGAGCAAGGGCGGGACGAACTTCATAGAAAATTCCATCTACTTTGATTTCTTCCGGACTACGTCAGCTTTCAAACACTCTCGAGTGCAGACTATAGAGAATCGAGAATTTTAAAATTTGGATGACGCACCTACTCTGGTCTTTGTCATTCCTTCCTCAGTTGTTTTACCTCCTGGGTTTTCTTCTGAATTCTGGCTTCACCTATGTATAATTATACCACATTCACCCAATTTCCATCGCGAAAGCCTGCATGAATGCATCCCAGCATGAAAACATGATCAGGAAACAATAGGTCCCTGTCCAGGTCCCTGACTTTCTGGCATAATTTTAGCCAAATTAGCTAAGGCTCTACGTCAGCGGAAATTAAGATGCAATTAAATGCATCGTTATATCATGGCATTGTTAAATCATGATAAAGATTCAAAGTCGTAATTGGGTTCAATTACATATAACTTGGATAATAACATGAGTCAGGTTGCCAACCTGCGTCAGAGAATGCCTGGACAACCTCTCGACATCCTTTGAGAAAATTTGTTAATAAAATTCTCTGAATATAACACCAGTCATATTTACACTACTGGAAGACCTAACAAGAATTAGTTAAAACATGAAATCCCTATCTCATATGTGACTGGTCACTCCATGTAATTCTGTTGGTCCCTTTAACACCTTTGCATAATTATGGACATCTTACTTCCCAAATTGCCATTTTAATTCACATATGGTCTACCCTTTAATTCATATCTAAACGCCATCCCCTCTGCCTCCCAGCCATTTCCAGAATGATTCTGATCCCATCTCCTGATATCAGAATCAACAGATTCTTCACTCTAATATCCAGGAAGGGACTAGCCAAGATGCTATCAATGATTGACAGACATCACCCCAGTCTACTAAGATTGATGTTATCTCATCAATCTAAAAAACAGTGTACCAACGGATAGGTCTCAAATAAATTAAACCAAATTAAGATCAAATGAAACCTATAAAAAGTGATTGCTAGTCAAAGATAAACGTCTTTCTTGAACCCGATTGCTGTATAATGGCAGAATTGAATAAGCAAAATGAACAAAAATTGAGATTTCCTTGCATTCCTTGAATTTTTGACGATTTTATGTTTTTTTCTTGAATCTTTTTGTGATTTAGATTTTTTGCTGATCTATATAGTGGCAATTTGGGGCAAAAAATTATGATCAATAGTGTATAATTTGTTGGTCTCTTAATAGATACCTATCTCGCCAGTCCTGTCCTTACATTTTCAATTTCACATAGGATCCAAATTTAAAGAAGATGGTATGGAGTCAGATTGAAAAAAAAGTGAAATGGACCACAGAATAGAAACATTCATTTTTTACGGAAATTAGCTGAGAATTCAGCTTTAATCACGCACATAATGAGTATGATTGTCTCAATAATTTAACGGTGGATTGGGGGACGATCCCTGCCGGAATTGAGTTGAATGTTGACTATATCAATTTGTTTCAATACGGTACTGGGGAAATGCATCATGGAAGGATTCGGGACCCGGTGCTCTTACGGACATGTATACGATCATAGGGAAGTTGTAACTCCTAAAGGCAGTGTTCCACAAGACCGCTTGCTTATTGCGACTAATATGCGATTTGGTAGTTATTGTCATATATTAACTATTATAAAGAACCTATGATACACAACCTACCAAGACCCCTCTGACCAGGTGCATTTGTCATTATATTCGCATTGAGAATGCACTGCAGAATAAAACTGCGGTCGGTCTTTATAAATGATAATTAATATATGACAATGACTAGCCGCGGTAAACACGCGGTCTGGTGGAGCCCTGCCTTTACACACAGGAAATACTGGACGACGTTTCACGTAAACCTGCTGACACAGCACCTATTTCCTTAATGCATATTTCATAGATTCAAATATTTGCACATGTCCAGACATACAGCGCGCGGAAAAGCAATATAGTATCCTAGTCGCGTGGTGCCCTCACTTAAATTCCAGACTCAAATATATTATAATTCCCAGCGATTTCCTTGATATAAGATATATACTTTCCCCTAGACCGTTTTTCCTCTACTTTTGATATGTTATTCAGCACATTGAAAACTACAGGAAACAACCATAAAACGTTTTGTTGCAATTTGTTCAGGGTAGGGCTATTTTTGAGCTTAGATTGACTCTACTAATATGATTACATGATGACATGATTACGCATCATCTTTCATGCGTCACATGTAATTGTGTTCAAGTTATAAACCAAGTTATAACGATCAACACCCAGCTATGTTATAGCACAGTCATATCAATAGCTAGCCTAGGCTAATGATAATTAACGTAAGACCTTTCTAATTCACACTATACAGTATTTATTATTCAACTCTTAGCATATATTGAAATATATATAAACCTTATTCTAGGGTTCTAGATCGCCATTAAGTAAAACAATAAATAATCGCGAAATCAATCAAATAATCATGAAATCAATTAATTTAATTGTTGTATATGTGTACAATAAAAGCATTGTGACTGCACCCCCTTCATTGCACCTCTCATGCCACATGAGGATGAAAAAGTTACTGTAGTGCCCTTTTCAGTATGAACCATATCCATCACCTCTAAATGGCAACTCGGAGTACAGAGTATTTGGTGTACAAAGGGGAAATCGTGGAGCAAATTGAGAAATTTCACATTCCAGCAAGTCAGAAAAGCGAGTATTTGCGGGGATCCACCCTTTTCATCAAAGAAACAACAAGGCATTTAACCATTTTTCTTACCATATCCCTGGCAGCAGTTTCTAACATTATCTCCACGTGCACGACAACTATTATAAATTTGGTGTGAGTCTTGGTAGATACAGTGCCTCTATACATGTATGCACGCTTCATATAAATCAGTGTATTATACGCATTGGATCTCGAGCCGGATTATTGCACATGGATAAATAGCAAGTATTTAACCACTTGTGGTTTAATGGGAAGAACCCATAGCAACCGATGCATTATTTACCAGTTTTACCATCAAAATTCAATTATATCACTTCGAAATGATCCGATTGATATTATCAAAGACATTATTAAAAGCATATTATATGTTGGTTTCAATCGCTTAGAATATCGCATCCGTTGCTGCGCTACTCTTGCGATGATCATGCTCCTTCAACCAACTCGTTAGTTATATAGAACTTTTATTTCTCATCAAGCATACAGTTACATAAAGGAGAAAAAGGGGATAGCATATGATCTGTCATCACACTCAGAGGCATGTTGATCTTTCCAGATTTCCTGATAAACACGTGTTAACACAGTTAACCTGCATGTATTTTATTATGATTATGCAGAGCAATGATATTATGCTCTATTGTACATTCATATTTATATATTAGAATATATATAGAGAGAAATAATATATTGAGATAATACAAAACTCCAATAAGGATGTGGAAAAGTAACACAATAATGAATATTTCTTAACCATTATAAATATTTGAATGGCAGACAGCAGACCATATATGGATATATTCAGTCAATCGTGATTCAATTATAGGCGTGGCTTAGAACAGTAATGGGTGATAGGTCCTGTCAATAAATCAAGCCTTGAATTCCTATTGGCCATTAAACTTACACTACTCTTAAACCTGTAACTTCCCAACTAAGGGCAAGGAAATGCAATGAATGTTGCGCAAAGTAACTATCAATTTACCCTGGGAGTAAAGGGCCGTATAGGTGGTGATTTGTCACACCCATTCTTATAATACCTGGGTGAAGAAACCATCCCAGCTAAACAAAAGACTGACAACTTGTATTGAGCTCACGGGCCAAAAGCACCCCCAGGCACCCAGCTGCTTCTCTCTATGGATTGATACCTTTTGATATGCGCCTTTCTAATTATGGAGGAAGTCGCCTAAAGATGTACAATTCGCCTTCGCCAATTATCTAAAAAAAACAAATCAAAGACAAATATGCGGTTCGAAATACAGTGCAAACATTAGCGAAGAGATATTATGAATCAACACAATACCAAACACATCTATTGCTTATCATTTTAAAACCAAATTTAGTAGAATGTACTAAATTGTAAAACAGCCGATTGTACATTTTCTGACGCCCTTGCCCATTCATCTCCCACATCTGATCTATTTATACACAATCGAGCAAATATATTATATATTTAAACGAACAAGACCCATATATGTGTTAATTACATTCATCCTCAAGTTTAAATTAACATACAATTGTAACGCATACTGGCTACACAACACATACCTAGCAATCACTAACAATATGCTTTATAAGTAATGCTATTAATTACTTGTATTTTAAGAAAAAGCAAATTATTCCAGAATGGTAGTTATGTTCGTAAAATTAGTTTATGGTAGGTGGAAAATAGGGGTCTTTGAAATAATTAATTTCATAATAACTCGATATGCTAGAACCATCTGTAGAACCGTTAGAATAAATACATGTAGATCACGACCCTGATGATATCTACGGAAAGCATGCGATTACAGACTACATTGAGGAATGTACCAATGACAAACAACGTCTTGCCACCAGGTGATTAACGTTTATCTCCCATGGCTTTGGCGATTTTATTCATTAAATGAAATATCTCTGAAAAAGTACATTCTTGCCAGTTGTTTAAACAAACACAGAAATAAAAGCATGTTTATCTGCTTTGGGTAAATTGCAGGTGTGCAACGTAGACACAGTTGCACTGATGAATGTCTAATTGAAAGATATCTTCTTTAGACACCGCGAATATATCATTCTGATCTTGCGACACGAGCCCTACAAAAAGATTCACATGTGATAGAAGAGAGTACATACATGCATACATATACATAATATATGTTACCTTAGTTTTTATCCTGTACAACAGTTGATTTGTGGTGGTTAAGTTAATGATTACGCTTACATTAATCTACAATTGTTTCTTTGTATATGTACGAGATGACACATGAATCTCGATGAGACAGGTAAGGTGAGAGAGGAATCCAACGTGAAATCCATCAATAACATTTATCGAAGGCCCCAGGAATGCGGAGTAATTTCTTGCCGTTGAATCTTCTTAAAGAGCCCTCGTTTCACAGGTGACATATCTCTGCTTCGGATCGTTCATTTCTCGAGAAGATTACGATCACAGGGGACAGGTAAAGGGACGGAGGTTTTAGCGCCCGTCGCTGACTCGTGCTATGGTTAGTTGTTAGTTAGATGACAACCGATACGCCTCGATCCTACCTCTCGATTGAGCCGGTAGGAAGGGACACTCGTTATATTCCCTGCAAGGAAATAATTGTTGGAGAGATCCCTAAATGCAATGTGTCTTACAAGCACCAATTAGTTAATGCGCTTTTTTTTTAAAACAAAAAAACAAAACAAAAAAAAACAGAAAAACCTATAATTATTTTTCAATTAACTGAGTAATATCATCTATCTGAAAATAACCACTCCAACTCTTTTCACTTGAATCCGTCGTATTAACCTAGTGGTTTCACGAAATTTTACGAACTGCTGATGCATTGCGGTCGATTTGTTGCACATGCGACTCGATTTAGTAATGGAACCTGATCACTTTTACTCGCCAAAGTCTCAAATCTTCATCCGTTGGATTGTGGAAATGTCATTGATTTAAATATAAACAATCGTTGATTACAAAATTGTTGGCAATTAGTTAAGCAAGTGCCCCCGAACTCCCCACCCGTAAAAACGTAAAGGAGCCCGTATCTAGGCACTTCTCTGCTAGTCCATCTCCGAGTATGAAATAGTTGAAACGCATCCTCACAATAGAACGGAATTTTTATCTGCTTCTTGTTCGCCGCTCCTGGAGAATGCGTACATACTTGTCATTGTTGCCAATATGTATGTATGCGGTCAGATACCCGAGATACCGACGATTCTCTTTGGCTCATTTCGGGCTCATTTAGTTTGGTTGATTCGATCACTGTCTCGTTAAAAGTTGTCAACATCTTCACAGAGGAAGTTAAAGGTTCGTCTCCAAGGTCTTTTCCGACATGGTTGGGTGGATTCTCCTTGATACTGGTCTATATATCCTCATTCATCGTGATTAATTTATTATAAATGAACTCCGATTAGGTAGAGTAAAACTCATATGAATTAATACGAGAAGATTTGTCCACATGTCAAAGAAGATACTTATATATAAATTCAATAAAGTGGTTCTAATATTAGATTGAGAATTTGAATTTTTTACGGACTTCGGACAAGATGAAAATATTCGTCGAGTGAGATATTGTCGACAAACTATTCTACCTGTTTTTGAGTAAACAACAATATATTCCACCCCAGAGGTGCCATTTTAGGATTAAAAACTGCTTCAAACTTGTCCGAAGGAATGCAGTGGGTGATAGCATGAATGACATTGGAAACTGACACCGCCAAATTTATTGTATACTTCTACTGTCTAATTTATATTTATTTGCATTTTTCTTCGAAATCGACCGACATTCACCGCCTATCGACGATGGGATGGAATGTGGGATATTAGGGCAACTGCATAAAAATGAAGTGGAGAAACATTTGCCAAATGACATCGATTAATTCAGCATTACTATCTTATTTCTTATTGATCATTTGCAGATGGGTCACATCTAGGTCTATTTTTCTCTCAGAACGATATGTACCTGAAAATCATTTCATCTTTAAGAAAATGTTGCAACCAAATGCTTACAATAATGAATAGATAAATTAATGCTATTCGGGAGAGTAGTGCACTAAAACTTTGTCCATTTTTTGACCATTAAAAAAAGCATGTTATTCTACCCTCTTCCTCCATTGTTCCAAATGATTTAAGAACCAATAATCAGAAAACAATTCTTGTCCATATCAGATTGTGGCTAAACTGGAAAATGTTGACCTCTATTGGTGCAATATTTGTTGTTAAAATTGGCAAAAACTCACAGAATATATTGTGGAAGGGGTTGGGTAGAGGGGAAGGGGGGCACAGAGAAAGGTAGAGAAAGAGAGGGGGAGAAATTGTTACACAGTGAGGAAAAATTTGAAAAAGAACCTCCTTTTCAGACCCCCTCACCCTTATAGGGTTAATAAATAAAAATTTATAGAATAAGAAACATCACATCAGAAAGTAAATAAAAGAGATATGAATTTCAGTAAAATCTGGGGATAGTAGGATTATTTACACGTCTTTGAGAATTCTGTGTCTATGATAATGGGCTACTTCCACTTGCATCCTACAGTTAGAACCTGTTGGAACTTTCTATACTTTGGGACCTATACATTCAATTATCAGGCCTCAGTAATTCAAACGAGAAATTCTTATTATAAGTCAAAAGAAAATGGACAAATTTATAGAAATACCCCGTCCTTAGCGGTAAGAAAATGGAGAAGGTATAGTTATATAAGAGGTGGAAAGGTATGAAAAGTGTTCCAAGATTAAGGAGATAAAAGATAGCTGATGGTGCATTTGTGCTGAAGCCACTTCCCAGAGCTTGAAGGAGGCATCTCCGTGTATCTCAGCATCCTGACACAGAGCCTGTCATCAAGGCAATCCTGGTAGTGACCTGATACGTTGGCGGCCTGTTCATGGACTGACAACAGCCTTAAACCTTCTTAACCCTCTCCGGCAAAACTGATGCCTACCCAGCTAGCATTATCTGTCAAATCCTCCTCCAATATAGATTGAATATGATAATGACATCAAATGCGGGGCGGGAATAATTTTGAAGATATTGAAAAAGAATAGGTTTATCTGGGAGGAATAATAATTGTTTTGCTTTAAATCTTTATATAGCTTGATACACTGGACATGCAGAGCGTTCTCTAACAAATTGATTCCATCAATATGCCAAGAGAGTAAGTGAAAATTGAATAAAAACTAGAGTGTATCAGTAGGCACGACATGCAATAACAGATTGATTTCGTGATTTATTGTTCATTTCGTGGACTAAATTGATTAGTAATGGACGAAGCTTTGAGGTGGGTGTATGGCGTCCCTTAACAAACGAAATACACTAAAAGTAAAAACCTCAGTGGAAAAATTCTATATTTCCATGATTACTCATGTATTCAAATATGTCATGATGACCATGTCGAAAAGGGTTTAAGCGAAAAATATATGCTTCACCCGAAGTCGTACGTAGAAAATAGCATTGGTTTGTAAACATATATAAACACCAGTAATCCGTCCTTTATTTATAGATGGAATAAAATAAAAAGGAATCATCGTAAAAGAAAGCGCTTCAGTCGATGTGCTTTGGAGAAGAATGAAGAGTTGATGAAAAGATGAAGAAGGTGCTGAAACTTGGGGTAATGCTGGAGTCAGAGAGCCGCATAGAGCGTGGATCGTCGCACAGTCCTGTTACTTTGACCGCATCTCAGGGTATTTTCGGTTGGAATGTGGACGGGAATAGTAACATCTTTCGTGCACAATTAGTGTAGACATCGGTCAGAGAGCGTTCCGGCTGTATCTGAGGCTACGTGTTGTATGTATGTATGTACTTTCTCCCCCCATTTGCCCCCTCCCCCTCGCTCTTCCAGTCCCACTTTCTCCTCTCCCAACCCCTCATCCATCCGGTCCCATCTAATACCGCCAGGGGTGGGGGTGCCCTTGACTGAGGCATGTGAGAAATGCAAAAAGACAACCTGGTCTGCTCACCTTATCCGCCCGCCATCTTCAATGAGCCTCATTATATAGATATTGCAATCAAGGATCAATCGAGATCCGAAGATATAGGATGTTGAATAATGTACATAGCGCAAGCGCATCCTTTGCTTCATTTTTCATTCGGATAAACATACCTTCCAAACATGCCTTGATCATTCCTAACCCCCATTTCACCCCCACCACTCTGACCTGTGCACACTTTCTCCCATTTTTCTCAATAGTGCTCGGTTGTTTCTCCATGAAAACAACTTAGCCCTATCTGACCCCACTATCTTTCACTCCCATTTTTCCTTGGAAGCTTAACAACTAGGGCCATCATATCTCTGTGCCGAGGTTGGAATCTGGGGACTAGTGCGTTGATTTACCTACTATGATGCTTTGTCTTCGATGAAGCTAAGAATACTTATTGACACAAAGAAGGTAACCATCCGTATCATCACCCATTTTACACTCCTGTGTTGGAATAAAAAAGATACTATGGGAATCACCAGGGGAAATAGCATTTCTAACTATGAATTATATTTGGGATTGTGTGTGCGTTAAGGCAGAAAAAAAGCAACGCAAGCAAAAATCTAAAGGGCATCAAGTATAGAGATTAAAACCGAAAGACTAGGGTTCCTATTTGCAAGATAAGGTCAACGGGGGTAACCTTGGCAATAACTAATTTCTTCCATCCTTTTCTCGCTATGATTTTAATGATATTGATTAATTAGTGGTAAACCTAAAAATACACTGTTCAACCTGAATTTGGTATCCAGGAGTGTGTCTCATACATACTTATTCGTGTTGTGCCTTTGTTCTTTCATTACTCTTTTAGTATCACTACTGTTATAGCACTTATTGAAGTATTGTTTGTTCAGAAATGTACGTATTTTTTCAAAGCAGATCTATGAGAATTGAAAGAAATAGACTTCAAAATTGACTTGAATATAAATATCAAACGAATTTTATGAACGTATGATAGTTAATTTCGGAATTTAGATTAAAACTGGAAATACGGGGAGAAGTACAAAATTGGTCGAAGAGCAAAAGCAGGAATAAGATTCTTATTCCTGCTTAAATTTTGCTCTTCGACCAAGAGGGATACTGCATCAGTGCATGGTTCATAGAAAATCCGAACTCGTGCCCATGTGGTGATATTGTAAGTCCCTTCAGTCGTTACCCGTAGGATGTGACCACATACTGTATTTTAAGAAATGAATGGAATTATGGGAGTTGTATGTTAGTGTAAAAGCTATAGAAAAAAATGTTAGGCTATGTACAGCATAGGATATCATCCCCTATTGGTCCTGTGTCCACTGTATAGCAGCTTTTTTAGTGTTAATATTGCGCTCGCAGATTGTTATGCAACGGGCAATGTACGACATTGAAAACCCATGATGTGCATTTCCCATTTTTGTTTAATAGTACCAAGTAAGAATTTAATCTAAAACAAAGATTTCTAGTTAAACGGTCAGTTGGCCCTATTAATATTAATGCAAAACAATAAAGTCCAATATAATAGTGCTCGTCACCAATTTACAAATGATTTTCTGAAATTCATTGAATTCAAAGAAATAAATCTAATAAAATAAACTTATTAACAATCACGTTACCCCCACACCCTATAAAAGCCAACTTCCTCTTTTCAATTATTCTCAATTTTCACAGAACATTTCAGGCCGATAATTAAGTGCCATATAATTCATATGTATGCATTCCTGGAAATTGGAATTTGATCTTTTGTGGGTGGTGAGAAGCACATGTTTCACCAATTATGACTCATCATCAGATATTAAAGCTGCATTCTCAATTAATTAACATCGGTCGACAACTAATTACTGTCTTCTTTTTGTTCCATTCTTTCTAGCCCATTCATATTATATGAGACATTTTACCAAAATTTGGGAGGATTAAGTTTCTCTTTTGTTATTGCTACATACCTTCATAATTTGATATCCAAATCTAGATTTCGGAGACCAGCCGAAATCCTTTCCTGCAGTGACTTAACTTAGTATCGCTCAGCGGCGGCCGTTTTCTCTCGACCGATTCGAAGTCGAGAAAGGTTTCATCTCCAAGTATTTTCTCTACGTATGTCGTCGATTGATTGGTCAACGTGTATATACACAGATAATCTGTTATAGATTGAACCAAGTTGTTGATTGTGCTCTTCTCTAAACTTGCAGGAATCAGCATTATGTCTCTCTCAATATTGTACCTATTAGTCATTGCCTACAGCTTCCATTCTCTCTCTCCATCTCTATCTCGCTAATGGCGATATAATTTTTGGCAAACGGACCCAATCCCAACTGCCAAACAAAATATCTCTAAACCTTATTAAACGACCTAAAAATAACGGTCGTCTAGAAATGTACACTTGGCACCTCTACACATTTAGTAGATTCAGCTAAATTAGGCTGAAAAATTATGACTATTAAGGCCCATTCACATCAACACGACCAGCCGGCCGATCCGTGCCGGCTGTAATACTTTAACATTGTGTATTTTGCCGTGCGGCAGCGGTACACCAATCGGCCGTTGTAATGTGAATGGGCCTTTAGGTACATTATCTGAGTATATTTTGTATTTCGTTGATTCAAAAAATTTGTTTTGGTTATGTTGAACTTTATTTCGAACCTCACTTTTGTCTTAAATTTTGGTTATTGTAGAGGACTGGTGTAGGTGAATTGTACATCTTCATGCGACTTCACCTAAATACGCATACATACGCACGAAGTGACCATGCAAGCACTATCACAGATTATTTCTTATCCTTCCACCTCAACCTCCACCCCCACCATAACACCCCTACCCACAATACTTTCCCCTCACCCCTCCTCTTCCCCTAGACAAGCTGTCTATTTTATTTAGCTTTGAGTGGTTAAATACCCTCTTTCCACTTGACTAAGACATGCCCTTATGTACCTAGCCATCCTTACTGTCAATTATTGCGTTCTTTTTTCCAATTTCCAATTGTTCATTTACCATCCTTATTCACCATGCAGTTAATTATAAAGCTGCATTCTCAGCTAAAATTGATTAAAAAGCAAGTGATTTTGTACTTATTGTTTCATTCATTTCCTACCCATTTGAAATTCATTCGACCAAGATTGTGGAGTATTTGTATTTCGGCGCCCGCCGAAATTCTTACCTGCGTCGGTTTCACTTATTATCACTCACAAGCAATCGTCTTCTCTCGGACGAATCGACTTGTCTTCAAATTAAGTCTTTCATAAACATATAGCAGCAAAATATTGATAACTCCAGTCCGTTTTATAGGTCAAACAATGAGTGCATTTCGTAAGATTTTGGGTTGTAATAACTGAGAAATGCAGCTTTAAGTTCTCGATCCTGTCAGAAAAGGCTGTCCGATATTCCTTTCCGCATATGGAGAACTTCAAGATGATGCGTGGGAGTAGTGCGAGACAAAACTTTACATCCAGGTTGCTTTCTCAGATTCTCCAATTCCTTTGAAGGGCAGCATGGGGATCATTGTCCTCACTGTCCTCATTGTCTAGTGATAATGTGATAGTGGGCGCATCATCCTTAATTCTTAAGTAATGCTCACGTAGGTGCTTCTGGAACTGCTGGTTAAGGAGACAGGTAAAATAATATGTTCGTGGTAGGAATAAAAGGATCACAATTTCTAACGAGAGTGAGGGTATACCAATTGAATAATTGATTTTAGTATAGGCTTATATCCCCTTTTAATGAAAGAGAGGGAAAATCATATTTGAAGAAGCAAATTCAAAGAAAAAAACCCACGAAAACAACAAGGGGAAACAAAGCTTATGTGGGAGTTGAAATCTTATCTGGCTCGAAAATCCTAATGGATGGTGTTGCTGAGGCCGGTCTACGGGTCCCAACAAGTTTTCATTTGAGCTAAGATGTCAGTGCATTATCTCCCGAGTTATTTGCAAATTAAAGACCTCAAAATGACCTTTGACCTTTGCATTGGGTCTTTTGCAAACATCTTAGCTCAAATGAAATCATTTTTAGGGCACAATATCATTTCCTATCGATTGATATCAATCACTTAATTCTGGGGCCAGTAAATATCTTTAAATTGATTAAATTATTCTTTTTAAACTTTTTTGTAAAAAAAACATCAATAAAAAACAGTTCTCAAAGGTTACAGGGTGGTACTTGGCAGATTCATAATAAGGAGAATCTGGAGGTCTGAAAAATTGAAGGTTCATCAAATAAATAATATTATTAAGTTTACTATTAAAAATGAATCAAGGCTTTTGGCCCAATAGGCTTTGCACTGCCAGAATCAATGCCGATTTTCTCAGAAACTGGCAGGAATTACATGGAGAACTTTTGGGATATTATAATATATAGTATTAGCAATTGGAACCTGCTGTCAAAAAGTAGTGCCCCGGATCCGGAACGAAAATCACTCTTTTTTGGTTACAGCTGATGGGCTAATTGTACCATACACTTGTGATCGGAGTCTATAATCGATTAAAAGAAAAAATGTTTAGGTTAACTGAAAGTTCAGCTAAAGAGGAATGAAATATAACGTAGGAGATGGTAGGGAAATTGCTAGCAGTTCAGTTTATCCGGAAATTCTGGTAGAGGTTACGCGGAACATAGTGTATTTTCTTATGTTTAACTTGTCGAACTCCTCAATAAAATGCCATGTTGGCATTTCCCTCCCCCGCCATCCTTCTCTCCATCATTGGAGAGCAATCTGATCTGCGAAGCCTTATTGCCTATTTATCGAACAAATGCACTCATCACATCTTACGATTGCTTTCAACAGCAATTAAAGAAAACAATACAAATTTGCAGGATGAATGTGATCTTGTGATGTATTGGCCTCCTCTTCTCTGTCCCATGTTTTAAAAAGTCGTTATTGCTACAACTGATTGAGCATTAAAAAGAAGTTGTGAAACAAAATGTCATGACTCACTGATTTTACCCAAGGAAATGAAATGATTACCCAGAATAAAGGTAGATTCTGGGGACACTTACTTTTAAAAGGATCGCGATGTATTACTTACATGTTTTCCAAGGGGACTATATTCCAGGCTCTGTTGTCAAATTGCTTATAATCTGTCGCGATCCTTTGTCGTACAGATATTTTGGTTATTTTGAAAGCATATGTATTGTTATATAATTCACTCTTGTGACTTTGTAACTTAAGTGAATGAACCATGCTTGCTTATAATATGTAAGTTGCCTAGGGACATCCGTGGAGGCTTCCTATAAAACTCAGAGAAACTCAGAGTTGAGAGAGTCCCTCCAAACTGAGGGAAAGCCTCTCGCTTCAAACCGCAAATGCCATTAGAATCTCATTAGGACGCCTACTCAAGACAGAAAAGACATTAGCGCAGTAGGTTTCCAATCGCTGGCATGCTATTCTTATCTGCTATGAGCCTAGACTGTTCAATTATTATTTCATGAATCGATATCAATTAGTTGATTGATCAATGACAATAAAAATATATATAATAATAATAATAATCGTTATAGTCAATGCCTTTACTAATAATCATCAGTGTATGGCATATATCTATTTGATCATGAGGTTGATTTTTCTTTATAAAGACATGTTGTTGGACTAAATATCACAAGAAATTTCACTTATGTGAATTTATTATAATTTTGTAAAGATGCTAAGCGCAGAGGAACGTGCCAGGTTCTAGTTTGTAATGATTACATAATATGAAGTAACATAACGCATTGACTATTAATTACAATTTATCAATTATGTTAATTGATTATTCACCGAGTCAGTGGAGGATAAACCAGTGAAGAAACAGGACATTTCTCTCTCTCCTTTATTTCATATTTATTTATACCTCACAAAAGGGATATAAACTATAGCTAAATTAGGCTGGGTCGGCAATTGTGATGACTAATCTGCAAGTCATCGCCCTTGCTGGTGAGAAGTGTGGATTGTTTGTCAGTGTTGTGAATATCACTATAGGTGGTTAGGAATGACCAAATATTTGCCCTACCGACTTTCAACGGACGCGTGCGGACGTAGAACATGCAGGTAAACCGGTAGAGGAGTTAACCTGTTAACTAATGTTTAAAGTGGCCAAGTTGAATGGTCGTGGGTGGTAGGTAGTGAAAGAGAATCAATTAGAAAGATCAGGAAATATGTGGGTAGAATGAAATGGTGGTCATTATTATCACGATACTCCAGAAACCAATAGATAGGTAGAGAATTCTTTATTCGTCATTAGATGGTTCAGACAAAAAGGTTGTAGTGATCTCAAAAAGAGGTCTTCCAGACCAGGCTTTTCTTGTTTTTCTTCTCTTTGTTACATAATATTTAATTCTACCTAAACTCCGTACAGAACTTTATACATGTGCATGTTAATTACACAGTATGCATCGATGATCATGATTTAGGATAGGCCAAAGAGATCTGAGTTACATTTGTACTACATTTTCCAGAGTTGTATCTTAAAACTAATAATATTTACAAATAAAAAGTGAATGAAAAAGTGGTTTATGTTAAAAATATATGAATGATGTACTGATACCGAAGATGTACTGATACCGATACAAACAAAAAAAGGTGGAACATCGAGATTTACCAAAAATGAGAAATAAAAACTTTACAACAAAGTTCTGTGCGAAACACAGGTCTTCCAACAGGTAATCCTGGTAATCTTAATCTAGAACAACTTTTTGTTCAATCAGTAGTTGATATCATTATGTCTTTCAGTGGATTTCAGATAAATTATATCACCTAATAAATATAGAACATGATAAAATTATATGAATATAAATGTGTTATATTAATATTTTACTTTTTTATTCATATTTCAATCGACATTATAATTAGTCTAAAATTCAGTTTCTATATTCGCTCTCTATAATTCCCGCATGTCCGACTCTTTCTTTTACACCCAAGCAGCTCTCATTCCTTTTCAAGCCATAGACCACGTATCCTAGTCCCATGTTCTTTCACCTTCTGCCTCTTAAAACCTCATTCTCTCATATGTTTCATGTCACTCACTACTTCACTTATATCTTTTAACACATCATCCCTCTTCCATTCCTTCTTCATCTTTATATCATTTTCAGTTTCCCTCCTTCTCTTCTATAACTAACCCATTTCCTCTCACATTCTTTCGCTCTCTTCTCCATCCCTTTTGCCCATAGCTCCTTCTCCCTTGTTACGCTTCTAACGGCCCGAGTCCCAGGCAAATCTGACTGTCAGCGAAAACAAACAATTATATGGCCAACACCTAAATATTATCTTAGCAAAAAGTAGCTATTTATTCGCTCGGATTCCTCTCCAAGGTAGGCGATGGTGAATGATGACTCGGGTGTTAGAACGCACAACAAGCCATCTTTCCAGCTGAGTAAGACATTTTTGGGAGAAGTACCTCAGATCGAGAAGATCTGTCGAATCACAATCATTGCTTTTTGTAAATGTATACATAAATATGCGTACAACCTGCAACAAATTGTTTGGTATTTAGAAGAGCAGAGTCAAGGGTCTAGGGTTCAATTCTGTTGATCAACACAAGGTTATAAATACACATTCAGCTATTTTGCGTCGTTGGTATCGAAATGTTTCATCTCCTATCTAAAGCGCTATCTTTTTCCAATCGTCTGAGTAAAGCCCTCTAAAACTGGTTTTCTATCAATGTCCAGGAAGGGGATGTGTAGTTTTATTTGAAATAATTACAAGGCTAGAATCGATTTTTTTTACATTTTTAACCAGGACTAGATCACCGCAATTGTGGTCTTCCTCTAGTACCTGGAGGGAGAAGGTGAAATTGTAGCCACGCCCGGGTTCGAACCCATAACATTTAAAATATGTCTACTTCTCTCATAGCCGTTTAATAACCCAGATACTTACTAACCTATTTAAAACCTCATTCTAATAATGTGAACACGTTTAAACCTGATTGGAATATTTACTGGAAAGGAAAACATATATTACCATTTGATGACGTTTCATAATCTTTACCTGATTGAGTAAAAATGAGTGATACTCCACAAAACGATATTTTTTATAAATTTTTTAAGAGGTTTCCTAAGTTATATAGAAATAATTGACAATGGGCCCAATAAAGAACGGGCCAAATACGTCATATAGTGTTGTAGACTATGGCATATAAATTTAATTGTATATTAATCTTTAGATACCTACCATATCAAGATGAACCAGAGGAAAACAAAAAGAATGAGGTGTGGATGTTTTTCGCACATACTTCACATTTCATATAATTTTGTAGACATGTATGAAATCAAGATAGATATTAATTGGTAAGTATTTATATTATATAGTAATTAATTAATATGTAAACAATGCCAATAACATGGGTTAATCATTGTAGAACGCGTGATAAATGGTTTATAAGATTAATATAATTGCAAAGATCTTATAACTGTAATCAATATCTAACAAAGGTAACCGCAATTAATTTGGCAAGAAATGCGAGCTTCACGTGTTCAGAAAATAGGCTATTCAATATAGAAATAGCACAGAAAATACATGGCATACTACATGTCACCTGTCACATGTTTCAAGTACCGCAGCAATTGTGCTTCACCACGTGGAGGCTTTATTGTGTCTATGGACCAGGTCGATCGCGAAGGCCTGCAAAGAAAATCCGCCTCAAATGATCGGTAAGGCTGAGCAAATCCAACATGTTGGAATTTAGGCGGTTCAATTTTCTCTATCAAAAACCATCAGGAGCTATAGTGGATCAGCTACCCCTGTTCCTATTCATATGGATCAGAGCTTTAGCCATTCAGATACACAAATCAGACACAAAAACTGTCAAGCATAGGCTACTATTTATTTTGGTCATTTTTAACCTGAAAACAGAAAGTTTCATTAGACTGCCCTTATGAAAAAGATTGGTCAAAATTAAAAAGAACATTGTTAGCACACCAATGTGGTAAATGTGACCTAGTTTTTCAGAACCAGAACAGTCGTCCTGCCACCTTGCAATGTTATTGATGTAACTTCACCAAGAAATTTTTCGTTGTGATTCATCTGGCTTTCAGCTTATGGCTTACAGCTTACAGCTTACATGCCTTCCGGCCGCATGGAACGTTCCGGCCAATGACTCTTGTGTGGGGAGTTGCGTCGGGAAATTTACAGTGAAGCTAGGTTGTCAAAGACGCTGGCGATCGTATGGACGTGAGAACTTTGATCAGCCAATCATAGTGTGTGCACATGGGAGCGATAACTCCTGTCGCACAAGGACGAAACGTTTTGGTGAAGCCCTGGCATAAGAAGCGCCAGTCCCTCATTATCTGTATGCATGGTCGCATTGGATCGCTTCCTGCTTGCGATCCCATGGGGGAGGGGCATATATATAGGGTCTACTATTGATGCAGTATCGCACAGTATAAACGGATTTAATCCCATACGAAATGAGGGAAGGGATAATTTGATATATAGGACTATAGCTATATATTGGGATTCATAGGTTCATGGACAATGAGGGGAACTATAAGGCAACGGTATATGACCGTTGACGTCATAATTATAAGGGCCTATTTTCATCACATAAGGACATATTAGATATAATACCCATATCTCAATGAAAAAATATGTTCTACCCTACTATATCCATATCTCAAAAAACTAATAATCAACAACCTGTTTCTCATTTCATCCTTCATTCATTCATCCTATTTTACCAAGTCATCCAACGGCCAATTACTTTTAGTAAGTTCAACAATTGCCAAGCAGTAACATGTATACGTGCATAATCCGCTGCATGCATATGTGTGTGTGTGGGGGGGGGGGGGGGTATTTGTTTCAAACGTGCCTCTGGAATACACCTGATTAAGCCCCTTGTCCACTGAGCCGATCATGTCGGGTGGCAGTTAGTAGCTAGGCGCAAAGTGGAGTCCCACGAAACTGAGGCAAAGCCTCTCGCTCCAAACCACCAAATGCCACTATACTCCTATTAGGACGTATTAGTGTGGTAAGCATCCAATCACTGACATAACATTCTTCTCTGATCCGACAAGGTCTGAGCTAGAAATTAAACTACAATAATTATATAATAAATTTTACACCGAATTTAAACATACTATATTCTTCTTTAACCAAGAATAAACCCAATTCAAGACACCATTCAAAACCCAATTCAAAACAAATACATTCCTTCTCATATTAATTAAAAGTCTCTATTTCGTAATATTACTTTCACATTCCTCTAGACAATCCAAGGCATCGTTCTATAATGATAAGTATTTTATATCTCCTATGTTTTACACATCATATAGCTATGATGTTTTCAGCTTACATCTAGATAAATATATAGATCTATTCATAAATGTACTATCCAGTTTCTCAAATAAAAAGCAACAAAAGTAGATAATTGAAGACTGACAGCCCTGACTGCCCCCCTGTCAAGACAATCGGCTGCGTGAACAGAGGGCTTTACAATGGAAAAAAAGAATCCTGAGGTTTCCATTCTCCCATTTTCACTTTCTCACTAGTAAATATTTTGAGCATATCCCTGGAGGCAAAGCCTATGGGTCTATATGGTTCTTTCTACTTGAGTGTATTTCAAGTACAAACTCCCGCCACATTCACAGTAGGGACGCTTCCATGTGCTCAACTCATATATGATCTTGGTATACAGGGATAATTACCAATATTTAATCATTGTAATTAATTGGAGTCACATTGACCAAAACTCTCAAAACAAAACAGCGCCGTCGTAAGGTCCGTTCCAAGCCGTTACCTGCACGGAGAAAACAAGAACCTCCATCCCCTGCAACTTCAAGTTCAAGAGCAATTTGTTTGGCGTAGTGTGGACAATTTGTTGCATAATCCTGATGGCTCAAATATCCCTGCATTTTCTTCTCATTGACTATAAAGGGGGATTTTGCAATCAGAGACATCCCATAAATTCTGATCCCTCATAATTATTAGTATATTTAGGTGTTGTGTTAATTAAAAACCTAGCTACTTTAGATAGTATATATAGATAGATAATAAGGACTGCGTATACATTATGTAGGTGCCTGGGGGAAATGCCAACGAAGGTAGCATCACGTTGCATGTGGAAATAGGCACATGTTTAGATTATTGTCAATTCAAATGGAGGTATTTCTACATTGTTCATCAGTTACCACAATTATCAGGATTCACAGAATTACATGTGGTTAGATGAAGTAGAGCTCTACATATTAGTAACATAATTTATTGGTATATAGGTATAATTTATTGAATATTATATACTTTTAAGAAGATGCATGTATATCTAAAGGAAGGAGATAGAGGGCAGATAAAATGTCTGCTACCCGATTCTTTCCATTTATCCATTAGTTGATTATGTATGCTATTGTGGATCTCATCAATACTTTGAGCCATACATTAGTTTGGCACAGAACAATACTGATGTCTTTCTCTTCATGCTTATAGTTATACTGTGCTGGTACTTGATTATTATGTCATAAAAAATTGGAAATTCTATGTTAATACGATCTGTCGCTCTAATTTTACAGTTGCTGTCTGATGGCATTGAAATTTCTGTTAATAGGACCCACATATCGTTAAAGCTACTTTCTAATTAATAAAGAAAATGTAATTGTTGTTTAGACACACATTCGCATTGTGCTTTTGGTGGGTGAGCGTACAGTGTACGCTGGCTCAGGGCCACCTTAAGGCCTAAATCCACTGTCGCCCAAAAGCGATGAGCAATTCTACAAAATTCTACCAATTGTCTAATATCTTTTTAATTGGGCGACATGTATTAATGTTCAGCGACTTTGCACATTATTGAAGGATTCAGGATGAGCAACAACATGCAAGTCGCCTGTCCAAGTTGGTGTCCACTAGTGATTTATGTATGGCTACATGGTCATGTCACCAAGCTTTTACATCTGAAATAAAAATATTTTAGACGTACAAAGAATTCCAGCTACTTGGAGATTGAGTGACTTCACAGCTTTCTAGGCTTGTGATTGGTTGAAACAGACCAAGTCGCTGGGTGTTATTTCACTAGCCGGAATCCATACACAGTAAGCAGCATATCAAACCCACTTGGGCGACTTCCTGATGGGCGACTTGGTGATTATGACCCCTGTGTCGCTCACTGTTTGAGTGACTGGAATGAAAATGTTTAATCTAGTCGCTCATGTTATGTCACCTGTGCAAGTTGCCATGGTAATTAGTGAAGTTGCCAGAAGACATTCTTATTTTGGGAATCAACACAGGAGCCAACATGGGTGACAAGACGGGTGACAGTCAGCGACTGAAAACATGGGCGACTTGGGTGGAAAACATGAGCGACTGATGGGCGACTTGGGTCTGAAGTTGCTGTGTGGATTCCCGGCTTAAGGGAAGGCCGCAGCACCTGAATGACCTGCTCTCTGTAGCCAGTTGTCCATGCAACTATGCATTGACTGAGAGAATAAGCTGTGCTGGACCATTCCCTACACAAAACCATGGAGGATCTTAGGCTTTACAAATTTTCACAAAAGCCAAAGCTCGTGGAGGCCGCTTTCCGTGTCCCTCTCTCTCCATGTAGCTGGCAGAGCCCTGTATGCATCCATACAGCTCATAGTCTCTGACAGCTTAACTAGTACCTACTGAACCCTGTCCCACTCCTCAGTTGGTTGCCGGTTCGCAGTACTTTGACCAGACAACTGATGCACGTCGTCTGATCACCAGGTGTCATATCCTGACCCTGATTTGTGACTTTCGTGCTATGGGAATCACCTGCCAACGAGCCCACATGATTGCCATGCACAGAGTTTTCAATCTCTCCATACTCCACAGGTTTGTCAAGCGTGGCCTTAAGACGATCTTGATCCAGGAAGTCTGTGTGAACGATCACAGCCTCAGCAAGTGTACTGAGCTGTCCCTTCAGTTTTGCATCGATCTGCCAACCTTTGTCTTGTATGACCTTCGCAAATCACGTACGAGTGCCTTATCTGCAAAGTCAGTTGTGTCTTGCTGCCTCGCAGTAAGCAGCACAACGATCGCGTCCGAATCATCCTTCAACGCACCCGCGAGTTCTGCCATCTCAACAGACTTGCCCTCATCCGTGCTATCCATAGCCGGGAGTGGGCAAGAATTATTCTTCTCAAGAAAGAATCCGTACCGGGCCCCCTGGCTCACGGCACCATTGTAGTGAACCGCAGATTTGTAAGAGGTATGAGTCAAGGTCTTTCGAGAAAGAACAACCAGTAACAAAGCGAGATTCATTTGCCCCAGGTTTTATTTACTCTACACCCAGGTCAAAGCAATAAACAACTTGAATTAAGCGACAGAATGTTTGGGCCTTCCAGGCGCAAATCTGTAGTGTCAAGCATGTCCCGTCTCCTCATGAAGCATGGCATGCTTCGTCTACCACATGTCTTTATAGGTATCTGACAGTTTGTATAGTGTGTCCCCCTGCTGGAACTGGCCGGTATTGTGTGTCGCTTCCGGCTCTGGTAGTGGTGCTTCCTGTTGCCGCAGCATGGTGTTGGTGTCATAGGCAGCGAGGATGCTATGTTACGGCGGACCCACTACACAAAGAATTTCTGTTAAAACTAATTCAATGATTAATATAAAGTATAGAGCATACCAGCATCATCACACAGCTCATCCAGGAAGCCAAGGTCAGCAGGAAGGACCTGACAGTAGTGTGGTTGGACTTAGCCAATGCTTATGGAACAATACCTCACTTGCTGATAGAGGAGGCACTTAGGCACTACCATATACCAGAACATTTCAGAGGACTCATAAGGAGTTACTTCAGCAATATACACCTGCGCTTCACAACCAAGAACTTTACAACATCATGGCAGAAGCTGAAAAAAGGCATAGTTACTGGATGCACAATCTCAGTTATCCTTTTTGTTATGGGCATGATCATTAAGGCTGGAAAGAGAGAGTCCAGGGGCCCAAAGACAGCAGTCATCAGACAACCACCAAGCAGAGGTTTCATGGATGATTTAACCATCACAACTGATACCCCTATACAAGCTAGATGGATACTGAGAGCATTGGAGGAGGCAGCAGTCTGGGCCAGAATGACCTTTAAACCTAGGAAATCAAGATCGCTTGTGATAAAGAAGGGGAAAGTCACCCAGCAGTTCCAGCTAACAGTCCAGGGGGAGAGCATCCCACCCATTACAGGGAACCCAATCAAATGCTTAGGCAAGTGGTTTGATGATACACTTGGAGACAAGACTAACATCCGGAGGATAGAACAGCAAGTCAGCGAGGGGATGCAAAACATCAACAAAACAGGTCTCCCAGGGAAGTTTAAAGCATGTGATATACAGTGATTACTCTGGATATATAGAATCGATGGTAGAGCTAGTTCAGGGGAACGAAGGTGGTTGATTCTTGAATATAAGAGTTGTCAGTACAACTGTTCATTAAGAACTGATCCTTTATTCAGTAGGTATAAAGCAGGTAAGGTTACATTAAGGTCACATGACAATGTGGGCCAATCAGGCCGCAGCATGGTTAACATTATATATGCAGGGCTCATTAGCCAATGAGCGTCAGGTAGGTCACGTGATAGCCGTGCCTGACCTGTTGACCTGTTGAGCATGTTATGAACTAACATGTCGCCTGTATTACATAACATGTATATGGTACATATGTGGAACATGGTTATGGATATACAATATAGTTTATGAATATTAATAATTATGATAATTAGTGTTGGTAATGTTACGTAATGTTACGTAACCCAAATGAGGTAATAGGTGAGCATAAAATGGGTGTGACACATGGGTGTACCAACACGGACTCCTACCACGATTGACTTGGCCCTTGATGCTGTACGAGATCACAGTGTCAACGGCAGAGAAGCTGGAACAGACCATCAACAGAAATCTCCGAAAGTGGTTAGGAGTACCCCCCAGCTTTACTTCAGTAGGCCTCTATAGCAGGACAGCCAAGCTTCAGCTCCCTCTTACATCTGTAGTGGAAGAATTCAAAGTAGGGAAGGCCAGACTGATTATGACCTAAAAGGACTCCAAAGATGACAGGGTGTGGCTCTCTGGAGTGGAGGTGAGGACAGGACGGAAGTGGTCTGCCACCAAAGCTGTGGATGAGGCTGAAAGTAGACTGAGGCACAAAGACATTGTGGGGACAGTAGCTAAAGGACGACAAGGGCTAGGTACAACAAAAGCCTGCTACTGGAAAAATGCTGAGGCAGCTGAAAGGCGGGGCATGGTCCAGAAGGAAATAAAAGCCAGAGAGGAAGAGGACAGGCAAGTCAGGGCAGTAGAGATGGGTTGCCAAGGAGCATGGAAAAAGTGGGAAACAGAGCAAAGAGTGCTGACCTGGGCAGAAATATGGAAGTACCCTCACTTCCAACTACAGTTTCTGCTTCGATCTGTTTATGATGTACTACCAACACCTGCAAACTTGCAAAGATGCGACCTTGCGCAAACACTAGACTGCCCACTTTGCGGGAAGAGAGGAACCCTAAGGCATATACTCTCTTCATGTCAAGTAGCCCTTTCCCAGGGGAGGTACACCTGGCAACACAATCAGGTGCTACGAGAGCTTGCAGATGTGGTGGAGAGAGAACGGAAGAGTAAGGCGAGGCAACCAAAACAGAAACCAACACAGATCAGGTTTGTGAGGGAGGGGGAGACAGTAGCCAAGTGTGCACACAGGGCTTGGAGCATCCTAAGTCAAGCAGGAGACTGGAAGCTAGCAGTGGACATGGACAAGCAACTGAGATTCCCTGAGATAGTACCAACTAATCTCAGGCCAGATATGGTCTTGTGGTCACCAGGTACCAAGAAAATCATCATCATTGAGCTGCTGACAGTCCCATGGGAAGAAAGATGCAGTGAAGCCCATGAAAGGAAGAAGATCAAATACAAAACACTGCTTGAGGAGTGCAGAGAAACAGGGTGGCAAGCATGGAGCTACCCAGTGGAGGTGGGGTGCAGAGGATTTCCAGCACAGTCAGTATGGAGGATGTTCTCTGCACTAGGAGTGACAGGGCGGGCAAAGAAATCAGCCATCCAGAGAGTGGCCCAAGTGGCGGAGAAAGCATCATGCTGGGTGTGGATGAGAAGGGACACCAGTAGCTGGAGGCCCACCACCGTCGCACAGTGACTGATCATCACTGTGGACCCCCCATCCTGAGAGCGTACCGAGGTAGGGGTCGAAACGCACAATGAGGGATGGCCTCGGCTGAGGACGTTGGTGGTGCAGCAGCAAATAACACCAGTGCTGTATTCAACATATAAAAACAATTTATTTTTAATATATTCTATTTAAGCATGAAAAAAGGAAATGATGAAGTGACCTTTGCCAGCTCAGTTTGACGGGGATCAGGCCTGCATTGCCTGCTTGTCACTTCGTGCCTGGACTAGTTACATATTAGGGTGTGTTCATGCAAAAATAGTCGACAATGACCGGGTGGCATGAGATGAGAAGAAATGGAGGTCTAAACGGGTGAAAAAAGATGGAATTCAGAGTATATAATTACTGGTGAACTGATGAGACAGTCATACAGGGATCAAGCTCGCATTATGCATTGCTAATTTATCGAATGTAGTGATCTATAGATTTCCTTCTTATTTGTGATTATTTTTGTGAGTTATCCACCCTGATTTTAATATGGATGTTCGCGAATGAATGCCTCTTGTTCTAATTATTCTACTAATCATTTCTATAACAAATTATTGGGGGCCCAATGTATTTACTATCATTCATCCTAGAATTTGTTATCAAGAATTTCGCGAAATATTCAGTATATATGATTAAAATATTGATTAATCAAAATGGGGAAAAATGTTGAAATTGTTTTGTGTAATCACAAAGCAGTGATGAAACAATGTTCACGATAAAAATAATAATTATCCACACGAAATGCCTGGTTAATGTCACTGATATCATTGAAATGTTTGGTTTGAAAGTTGAAAAACATATAGGAATAGTTGGAGAAACTAGTTTAGGGAGACCAAGACAAGATATATGGTGTGAGGAAACCCGACACTATAGCAAGGTCATGATGATTTACATAATTTTATATCTATCCGTGGACATTTTTTGACACCCCATGAAAGATCACGCAGCTTACTTTAGGTGTGTTCCTCTTTGGATGAAGTTCTAAAAACGCTTTTTCTATTTCAAGCTAATCCGACACTGATTATCATGATAATTAGAATACTCATCATATTAATTAAATGTGTGTTCGATATATGCACACGTACAAAATAGTTCGCGTGTGGAGAACGGTTGAAGTGGTAAAACAGTGCAGGGGGTGAAGACCAAAGGCCAAAAGACCAAAGACCAATGGAACCGTTAAAATTTACAGAAGAAAACAATTCCAGGTATAGCTTATAAAGTGCTAATTAGAATCTGGGCGTTTTCGTATTCTTGGTATTCTTAATGAACAGTGTTAGTTCCATGTTCGACCCGAAATGCTTCATAGTGCCCACATATAGAGAGAGAGTGAAAGTTATCAAAGGCCTCTATAGCAGTAGGCCTCTTTGAGTATATGTGTAATGGTGAGGTATATCAAGATTACACGAGTTGGGATCGGATATCCCCAGGCATTTAGATCAGCAAACAAATTAAGCTGATACACATCTCCTTTGGGCAAAGCTGAGATCAATCCTTTCTTAAAAACTTCAATTGTGTGTGTCAGTTTTGATGAAACATCTGCTAAATGGATTACAGGTAAGGGGAGTGGAGAGTTTGTGGCTTGTTTGTTATCAACGCGTTGAAACCAGAAGATGAATTTAGATGAGTTAAACATTCGAGTGACGGAGTCGAGGAAAAGATAACCATCAACAATACCTAAATGTGCGTGAAGCTCCTCCTGATGTTCGTTGGAATGATTTATAGGATGCTTATGCACACTGGGATTTGTTGTTGTTTATGATGCAAGGTTTTTTCTCAACTTGTTTTCAGAGGAATTCGTCAGGAATGTTGTTAGAATACGGACCGGGTGTCTAGGCTCAGAGTTGAGAGAGTTCCTCCAAACTGAGGAAAAGCAGGGTGTCTAGGCTCAGAGTTGAGAAAGTTCCTCCAAACTGAGGAAAAGCCTCTCGCTCAAACCCGCAAAATGCCATCATAATCCCAATAGGACGCCTACTCCAGACTCGGGAATGCCATTAGCGCAGTAGGCGTCCAATCACTGACATAACATCCGTATCTGATCTGAGAAGTTCTGAGCTTAGGCTGCACTCAAGGTGGGGAATTGTTTCCATGCAGGATGTATGTTTCAAGATAGACCCACAACACTTTTTGCCAAGTGTAATGTAAGTAAACACAAAAAGTTACAACTATAATAACAGCCAATTATAATTACGGTAATACCATTTTTATTATACTTAAGAGAGGTTATAAATTATTTGATGTGGGAAATATTTTGCTAATGGCCAATCCCAACCTATGTACAACTAGTAATAAATTAGCCTCTAAAAGAATTTCTAAATAGAGTTCCTGTTGCGTCGCGCTATAAAATTTATGCAAGATATATTATACTTATACTTTAAGTAAAGAACCAATTATTTTTCATTGTCTTGGGGACATATCGCAGAGAAAATAACCCAGAAAGACAAAAATTAGTTCAATCCGGATAGTAATTTCTTTAAACATTTAAAATTACAATCATCAACTCTACATTTACAATTAAAGTGACCCTAAATAAAATAAACTACATTTCCATTGTTACACGAATTGATTGAAGCGATCTACACAAATGTATATCCCGAGAAAGACATTTTCAAATTAATGTACCTTAATCATGAATACTTAAACCTTCCTATCACGGACCCCTTTAGCCAAGATAAATGTTCCCATCTTAATTGGGTGGGGGTGGGGGTGCATTTTGATATATATATATATACGTATGGCGTCATGTGGCTCTTGGTAACCCTAGACCAGAGTTGCATTCTTTAAAAAATGTTGAGATTCTTCTAATAGAAGATTTGCATGTGCCATTGCGCAAATCTCTTACAGTTTATGCTAGGATAGATTCAGTTCAGGTTTGATATACAAATATCTAGCTACATTTTCGAAAATTACAAAAATGTTTTCACCGATATCATAGCTTGTATCAATGATCTATAAAAACCAAATGCGTGATAGGAAGCATAGAGGCCTGTGTTGTGAAAATATGTAATACGTGAATATTGACATTGGGGCACCGATAAATGTTCCATGCTGAACATAGCACGTTTTCTATGGATTTTACACTGACATACAACGCCCCTAATTCCATGTGAATCTAGATGCAAGATGCCGGCTATGCAAATCCCCTATAGGTAGGCCCTATATTAGTCCGTTCCTATCCCAAGCCATGCATGGCACCCTGTTAAATAAAACGCAGACTTTACATTCTGACAAGGTTGAGTCTTTTAACTCAGACAAACATAGTTATCATTTCTGTTTGCAGTAATGAAGATTAGTTTTATTTCATGTGCACAATATAAATATTTGGGGAGACTGAAAATCGTATGACTCTCTTATGGGATTATCTTAAAATGCTATTGGATCAATCAAACTGTTTATCAATCAATAAATGTAATATATAATATCTATAATGTTTGTGTATGGATGCACATCTTATTATTGCGATGTAGAAAGACTTCTGTCGGGTGTTTCTTTCAAACGAACAAAGACACTTGTGTCACACTTATATCAGTGATTGAATCGCCCCTTGAATGTGAATTTTGCCATATAAGCTGTTCTGAGCTCTCATAAAATCCTACAGTGAATCCATATATATACTGGTAATTTGGATGGATTAAAAGTGCTGACTTTGCGATAGTATGAGAAAGTTCCAGATAAGGAAGAAATTTGTGTTAATTACTCTTTTTAATGAGTCAGAACTCGCCATTGTATTATTTAGTATTTTGAGCGGCTAAAACATGACGTCTATATTTAAAGACAATTCCAATGAAATCATCATATTTCAATAAATTTTCACTTTCATGCATTGGGCCTGTTGTATTAAAGTGCTCGTAAGTGGGAAACATCTCCTCATTTTGTATTGCATCGTTTTGCCTTAAGACAGGCCCACACATTCAAGAACTCGCAATTCGTACGAATTGGGGACTCACGAAAAGTCCAAAATTTTGCCTACAAATTGTCGTAAGAACCCATGATTTGTTGTATGAATTGGAGGTTTCTTCCTAAGAAAGCCTACACATCACCGAACTGAAGTGTGCATCTTAAGAATGATTTTAAAATCATACGAATTGTCTTAAGGCCAATTCGGCTCTGAGTTCTTGAATGTGTGGGCCCGGCTTTACGAGGGACGATATATGACAGACATGCGAGAGGTAGCCTGCATAATTATCATCGCATCTCATCTCCTTGTATCTTCTCGTATCTGAAGATTTGATAGTAGTATTCAGACATTTTAAGGTTTATTACGGTATTTGAACTTGGAATCGAATTGTCGTAGAAATGTTCTGAAGGAATTAAGAATTTGTGAGGGAAATTTCGTTAAAACTTTACATCTAGGTGTTAGTATGAGTAGCTTTTTATTGGCAAATAAAGTATATTACCAATCCTAGTTCAGCAAAATTTTATTTAACATGAAGGCCATTTTATATTATATGAGAAACGAATATGTTCAGATGATTGTAACATACATTATTTTATGTATCAGAGATACCATTTGCGCAGCACAGCGCAGCGCAGCACAGGACACAGCACAGTGCTGTGCAACAAGTCAGTAGTACAGCACAGTGTTGCGCAGTACAGTTCAGCACAGTGCTGCGCAACACTGTGCAGCACAGCACTATTCAAGGCAGTAGTACAGTGCAGCACAATGTTGCGCAGTACAGTGCAGCACTGTTTAGCGCGGCACAGCACTGTTCAGCAAATTTCAGCCAAATGACTTTCAAATGAGTAGGAAAAGAACTGAGAATATTTCTTTAAGATATAAAACAAGAGAACAATGTCCGAGAGTTAAAATAAAAACTTTGAGAAATGATGGTAAAGGTAGGCATTGAAAGAGATGCGTGGGAGGATGTGGATTTCCTCATTTGGATCACTTAATGATGCATGGGCGCGATTGTATTTCGGTCAATGTTATACGTTCCCATCTCCCCTTCCCGAAAGGGACTTGTTCAAATATTTTTCGGGGTATTTTATCGACGAAAAATAAAGGAAAATGGAGGATGCACTCTGCATTATGATGCCAGGCCGACGCTCCTCGTCGGCAAACATCGAAAACTACAGGCCGAATACAAGCCCAAGGAGAAGGAGAAAAACGAATGTGAAATCGTTAAGTGGAATTTGGAGAAAAGAAATAAGTCGAAGGGACAGCGAGTGTATGGGAAAGTGCATTGGAGGACCTCTAGTAGAACAGAGAGTGAAATATTAAAACTGATGATAAAATATATATATAATATAGGCCTAGGGGCAGAAAAGGGGTAATGGGGTAGTTACTGACGGTAGAGGAGGGAGAATAGGGTAGAGATTGTGGAGGCGGGTGTATCTTCGTGTTGTTCCAGTAACCTCTTCCACTTGGATGCATACCTTGTTATAGAATACTACAGCATCCTGCTCCGGATATAGGTTCATTCATCTGTACCTGTGGCCTACAGACGCAGCCGGTGCATGTTTTCCCTAGGTTCACGCTCATCGCACCAAATTACGTCAATGCCAGTATACCATCCTATACATATACACTCCATCATATTCCAATACTTCCTTGTGGTCAGGGAATTAAGAGGTAAGATAATATACCTTCGGTAAGATTGCCCACCTGGTTAGATGCACTTATAATTATGCACACATAATCAAGAGGTCAGATTGGTACAAATTAGTGTCTTTTCCTGTGTTGGTGTGTTTAATGTGCTTGATCAAGTACAATGTTCCTGAGATTAAACCAAAGAGCAAACTCCAGTACGTTAATAAAACCTACGTTAACTAATCTCCCTCCTTGCTTTCGAGATCTTTCGCTTGGGCAGCGTTGAACATTACTCTGTAACTCACATGTTCATTCTGAAATTGCACGTTTTTCGTTTGATACCTAATTTTATGTGTGTCTGAATTCCTTCTATGGTGAAGCAATTTGTCACTGCTTTGTCCAACAACAGCTCAATGACCACATTCAGAGCCTTGATCAACTCTCCCTCTCCCTAATAAGTATTCGTCTATACATATAGAATACCAGATCATTTTGGCTCAAGCACAATGTCACGTTCCAAGCAATGTTGCCGAAATGCCAAAAATCATAGCCTTTATTGAAGGAAACAATGGAACTCTTCATAGTGCAGAGAAAGCGAGTTATTGTCTAGTGGATATTTATTGATATTTATTGCTGGCATGTAATATATGTCAGAGAATAATTAAATATTATATTTCACTCATTTGGAGTCAATATTAACTGATCCAGGGTGGGAGGAATCTTATTTATTTCCGCTAATTTTGTAGAATGATCCTAACATAATAACTATAGTTAAATAAAAGCTAACAATTCAGACGGTGGGACGGCTCTCTGAAATGCAAATGAAAGAACGCATAAGGAAGGCCTTTCAGGAAGGCCTTTCGTTCTGACCTCAGCAACATTTTGATGAAAGGGAGGATCGAGGAGGAACTATTATAAATAACAGGAACATAGCATTGTGAGATGACAGGGTACATGAATGAAAGGGAAAAAAGTACATGTGTTCTGTTTATGAATAGCTGTGTTGTTGTCTAAATGAACAAAGCACCATTGCACATAATATGAGCAATTCCACCAATTGGTCGACAGATTTTTGAATTTTTAATGAGAAATCTTGACCTTCAGTTATTTTAATCAATTCTGTCAGATTTGCCGACGGGAAATACATCAGAAATACCCCCCTTTTGCATATCTGGCATCAATATTTTAAATTCTAGAGGTACAAAACACTGTTTTATTACCTTAAAATATTGCTTATAAATATGAAAAGGAGTGTAAAGAGCATGTCCACTGTTAACATTCAATTTTTTCGAATTTTGACTTTGAAAAGTTGATTCACTCAAAAAATTACATGAAATGATATAAATCCAATAAGTAACAAATATCACTCAGCTGCTTAATTCCCACCTGTAAAGGGTTAGATTAAAATGTATTGAATTGTATTTACAGGATAGTTTTTTACTTGTTATTATTTTTCACTTGTTTTCATTGTTTCGTCTGGTCGGACGAATGTCAGGTAGCGGCGGAAGACCACCGCAAGATGAGCCGTGGTTGTGAATGGAAATTGTAGATATGATACTGATGTAGCAAAGACCATACCTGAATAAATATTTTGAACCCCCAAAAAGCAGTGCTGTCTATTGGGTTATTTGGGATTTAGTTCCCGAATGCCCCGCAACATCATCAGCTGTAATCAGCGCCGCATCAACATGTCCAACATCAAGTAGAATCAAAATTTTAGAAACAAAGAAACCAGGAGGTAAATTTCCTGGTTCTAAAAATGGTGCGTATATAATTATGTCGTCAGAAAATGTACAATTAGCCTTCGCCAGTTTCCTCAAATTACCCAAATTTCAGACACAGTCATCAAAGGTGAGAGAGAGTCCCTTCAAACTGAGAGAACAGTCTAGGCCCAAAGTTGAGAGAGTCCCTTCAAGCGAAGGGAAAGCCTCTCTCCTCAGACCACAAAGTACCATTTTAATTCCATTAAGACCGCAAAATGTCATTATATTCCCATTAAAACGCCGAGTGATAGGCTTGGAAACAGATTAGCGAAGTAGGCTGACATACCATTCTTATCTGATCTGAGGGTTTGGACTTAGAGTGGGAAAGCCTCTCGCTCCAAACCGCAAAATGTCATTATAGTACCATGAGGACCGCAAAATACCATTATAATCCTATTAGGACGTCTTTTCCTGGGCCAGAAAAGTCATTAGCGCAGTAGGCGGTCAATCACTGACATACCATTCTTATCTGATCTGTGTGGCTTTGAGCCTAGACTGGGGAAAATGAGATTCAAAATGGAGTTCAACATAACCGAACAGATCTTTAATTTAAATCAACCAAAATATACTTAGCTATAATATTTACCATTTTTCAGGCCAATTTAGCAGAATTTACTAAATCTGTAGAGCTGCCAATTGTTATATTTCTAGGCGACCTGACCTATATAAATATCTATAAATATCCTAAAGAGTGTCAAAAACGTTCAAAAATGACTTCTTATTCAATCTTACACTGAAGAATCTAGTTTACTAAAAAATAAAATGATTTTTCGGATGTAATATATATTCGTAGCTATACCTATAGCTAGTCCTGTGTATTGTTTATTTCCAGAATACCTGCCTGCTGTTTACCTTCCCCCAAGGTTCCCCATCGTAGCCCCACCCCCACCCCACCTCAGGTGTATGTAGAGTATGTAGTAGGAGAGTGTGGGGGAGGTTATAATCTTGGATCCCCGTTGCTCCTGGCACTTGACCTCACACTGGGTGCATGCCCCTTCCACTGATCCCTTTTCTAAATCAGATTTCTCAGGCTCGGGGGCGGACCTAAGATATTTAGGGTAGAAGGAGGGTGAGACGATATATTTGTATGTATGTATACGGGGCGTATATTTGGCATCGCTTTATCCCCATTTCAAACATTGTTTATATTTGACTCATGGTCCTTTTTCGTACTTCAAACAAACTGTCCATTTTCTCGCAAAGGATTTTCTTCTGGTAGATTTGATGTTGGGGGGGGGGGGGTTAGCATAAACCTATGATCCCCTCTTCGTACCTCTTGCTCGGCAGTTCCTTCTTCTGCAATTCTGTGGTAGATCCTGATAGTTCCAAACAGGGGGGAATGATTCTGAGCAGGGGGCATATTTTCCCTGTCATTTTATAAATGTTGTGCTCTATATCCAAGCGGGATGCGATGCTTAAGCCCTTACAGATGGTCTTACTGCGGTTTCGCTCATTGAAATTGATCTACAACTTTTGGGTCAGGACCCGCAGTATGTAGACACGCTTTTCTGAGGTTATCCTTTGGAACTGTGTGGTATTTACAAATAGAACTTCTCGAAGGGGTTCAAAAATAGCATTCCCAGAAAAGCATGAATATTAGATTTACAATGCTAAATATTTAAGCGAAGTGTACTAACCCACTTTTTCAGCTTTGTTGAATGCATTATCGTTTTTTACATCAGTCAGTCTGACAGGTTTGGGAGTATCAATGCCAAATGCATGCTATGTAAAAAAAAGTTTTACTATGTCTGAAATACAACTTAGGTACGCCTAATTTATTCATTGCGTTCAATCAAGCATAATCTGTATGAAAAAAATAGGGTGTGTGTATGTTGGTAAGGGGGCCACTCCCTACGCAGCAGGACCATAATTGATTATATTTTATTAAGCAAAAATGTGCTGATAATCATTATATTCCATTCCATCAATGTAATTGGGCACCTGATGTCATGGAGACGCGCTCATGTACTTCACTTGGCGGAGCATTCCATCTGAAATGGGAAAATATATCGATGCAGCAAATAGAGACAGATTGAGGGATAGATACATCGCAAAAGTGTACATGTAAAGACCGACAGAAATGTTATCGAAGTGACATGAACGGGTGAAGTCGCAAACAAATGTACAATTGGCCTTCACCAATCCGCACAAATAACCCGAATTTAATACAAAAATAAGGTTTGATATACAGTTCAACATAACTAAACAGATCTTTTATATCGACGCAACACCACATATGATCAGATAAACTTAATATGTATTATTTGTCTGTATAAATTGACAGAATTTGTCAAATGTGTGGAGCTGCCGATTGTAAATTTACTGACGACCTGGCCCAAATAGGAACTGGGAAAGTCCAGAACTTAAAATTGATAGAATTTGAAAATACTTTCTTTATTCCCAGATAGTTATATAAGGCAAAATATGTAAGACTTGTATACCTATGTGAGGGGTGGTGGTGGCGTGTGTGTAGGGGGTCGGGGGGGAGTCGGGCGGGGGGGAGCGGAATGTCGTGAGGGAGAGGCAGAGTCCTGGGGAGAGAATAATGTCCGGTGAGGTATTATAAACCCATTAGCCACACAGAAAAGACACAGACATCATCCATTGACGGATGTATACAGTCCGAATGCGTAGGATAGAGGTCCAGCAGGGTAGGGAATACCTTTTCGGGAACCGGGATTGGGGCCTATTTTAGGTCGGGATTCGGGATTCACAAGGGCCTATGGGATTCGGGAAAGGGGTTCAGATCCAGATTTAATTTTTCCAGGTAGGGGTTGCAAATAGAAAAACGGGATTACAAGTGGAAAACCTACGGGATTCGGGAAATGGAGCTTATAAAAAAATGGGAAACAGGATTAACGAGGGGGTCTTCCCTACCCTGGTCCAGGAGCCCGTTGCATAACAAATTCTTACTTAAAATATGCCTTCCTTAGCTAAGTTTCCTTGCTAAGCAGCTGGTAATGAACTTCTAAGGAAGGAAGTGGCTGAACATGCAATGCTAATTTTCCTACAATAAGCAAGGTAAAATAGCTTAGCAAAGGAATCAGGATTTCTTATGCAACAGGCCCCAGCAGATATGTAGGCAATGATGCATGACAGTCGTGAAATCGCAGTGGAAGAATTCGAGGAATTTATTGGATCAACTCATGGAAGCCGGTAGTCAAAATTGATCCAACTGTCCTAGGAAGACAAACACTCTGGGAGCATCAAGTGCATGATGAAAGTTTAGAGGTCTGGATGACTGTGGTCTGTGGCTTACCACGGGATCGACCCTGATGTCAGTTTAAAAGGGGATCCATCTCTCCTAAAATAAACCTTCGGCCTCCCAAGAAATAACTCACTTCCTTAAACTTGTCGACAGAACACTCTAATACAATTAAAACAAGCTTTTACACGTGAGTGGTAAACCCATTATGCAAATCGACAACTCCTCTGCCTTTTGAAAGTAGGAAACAATTTCCTCAGGACCGCCCACCTGAGAAACTTGCTTATGTAGACGGATGCATCCATGTCCATGTTACTCATGTTAGGCTGGTATCGACAGAAATAATACAAAGTGTTAGATCGTGTGTCCAAGGCTGGACACGTGCCAGGTGACATGATCTGTGATGACTGTCAGCCCTGAGGCCCCGAGATTTGTAGTCGAATACACTGATAACTAACGGTATTCAGAGATGTACTGCGTCCTTTCCTGAAGTCGAAAAATATAGATTTTGAGATACCATCATGTTAAAAAAGATAGGATCAAACGGATTCCTATGATGCTAACTGTTAGTACTTCTAATAAGTATATTTTACTCTTTTTTAAATGCTAGCGACATTTCTGGATGGACAATCATTTAATAATTACCTAGTCCACTAAGCCGATTTTCACGCGATTCTCACAGAACTTAGTGCAAAAGAGTCCTCTGTGGCGCAAAATCGCATGAGAATCGGCTTGAGGCCCTTTAGGATGACCTCAGAAGGGCATAGATATAACTGAAACCCCGCACACACAAACACACAAACACAAACACGATTTTAAGCCCGATCAATCCCAGGATTTCATTTCTTTACCACCCGATTTGGCAAATTTCTTCCCACACATGGCCGATTCCAGACCCGATTTCAGGAAATAGGATTTCGTTTTGCAGAATCTTATGTGTGGGTCTAGTCCCGATTGGTCGGGGGCCTTCCCAAATAATCGGGAGTGCTCTCCCGATGATCCAATATATTGAATCATCAGGGGAAACCCTTCCGATTTGTCCCAGAATGTTAGCAGTTCTACCAGGCAGGTAACTTTGAAAGGCTATAACTCCACTAATGTCTGGAGTATCAAAAAGATGTTTTCACTTTTCTAGTGCTGACTTGATAGTGTCTGTGATTAGAACTCTGATGATAAGGGCGCCAAAGATTGGTACATATTTGTTCATAAATGAGGATTTGAATTAGAAATAAATAAAAGAAATATGCATGTAATGTTTTAAACTATTTTGCACATATCGCCATAAGGATGAAAACGTTTTTTAGTTTGTGAAAATATTCCTATTAGAAGAAAGGTTACAAAAGTATTTCCCATCGGGGAAGCAGAAAATGTTTTCCTTTTTTTTTTACCTTACAGGCTTATAGAATCAGCCCCCAAATCGGTTATGCAGAGTACAGCTGATTTCATTTGGGGGAGAAATCGGGACTCAAATCGGCTCAAATATTATTATTGCTAGGATTTCAGCCCCGATTGGTCGGTACACCCCAAATCGGGCCTGTGTGTGCGGGGTTTAACAACAGTCAACACCACAAAGATGGGAACATTCCTATTATTAATGCATTACTAATTATTTTAGTTCCAGTCACGTCTTGTACCTGATATCAATTGTAATCTTTATTAAGGAGAATTAGCATTCTATTAATGTATAGGTTTATACATAGGTCAACTCGCATCTTACCCAACTGCTGGAACTCAATTGTGCCCAAGTAAGTGCTCGCCTAATATTAAAGAAATAATTCACAATATCCAATTGACTTCTATCGTGTGAAGCACATTTCTTTCTTTTCCCGGTATTTGTTTATATTAATAGACAAGGATCTTTCTTATTTCTCATTCAATAGAAATACCTAGCATCAGGATGCATGTTGTCCTGTAATTTGAGATAACCAGGATGGTCAGAATTTCAACCTTGAGCTGTATTAGGAGCCACAATGATCAATGAATCGGGAATACCATATTAATGTCATGCCGATTTGACCTGCAAAATTGCGTGAACTTAGAGTGATTTAAAATCCCTACTTCTTCATAAATAATTAATCAGTTCTCATAGTTAACCAGTTCTCCTGTACCATTGATGGGAGAATATTTTATAATCATATTCTAAAATTCCAACTTCTTCATAAATAATTAACGAGTTCTCATAGTTAACCAGTTCTCCTGTACCATTGATGGGGGGGGGGATATTTTGATTTTATAATATATTTCTTTTTCCAGGATTCTTGTGGGAGAAAAACATCATTAAATTTTCTGCGACTTTTGATTAATTTTGATTTTGATTAATTAATATTTTCAGTGGTCTTCATTGTCAGGTTATTTTCTATTCATTAAAAGGAAATTCATTACACCTGTTGATTGAATTAATTCGTATTTGCTACTTGAGTGATACATTGAATTATGTTTTATTATCCTTAAGTATAAATCACAGAAACAATTACAGGGTTCCTTGGAAGGTACAATACACATTCATCCCAGGGAACCTTGAAGAGGGTGGAGCAACACCCTTGACATCTAGGTCCATTTCAGACAGGTTGGCAAGCCCTATGTGGGTGAAGTCGTCGGAACATGCACATTTCGGCTTCACCAATCCTCTCAAAGAACTCAAATTTAGGACAAAACTGAGCTTCAAAAAAAAACAATTCAAAATAACCGAACAATATTTCGCATCAACGCAATACCTGCTCGGATATACCAGTTATTCATAATTTTTCTGCCTAATTTAGCAGAATTTACTAAATGTGTCGAGGTGCCGAGTGAGCATGATTTTCTGGCCCCTTGTGCCATGTGAATCATTAGAGAGTCATCACCTTCATGCGAGTAGGTACACGGTTGACACAGTGGTAGATCACAGACTGACAGAGCTGATCCGCCACCACAATTTCTTCTCTCTCTCCTTCTCTTGCTGTGTCTTTCTCGCCCTTCCACTCCCTCCGTTTTACCAGGGGCCTGTCAAGGTGTACTAATTGGTGCTTCGCCAACTGGGTTCTTAGTATTAGATTATTATGGATATTGTCTTCTTTTGGGTGTTTAAGTACATCGCGATTTTCGTACATGTATTATTGTATAGGAACCGTAGGAATGATTTCATAGTTCATGTTTCTATCATGCCCTTTATTACATAGATATTAGGTGAATATGTTTCTCTTGATATGAGTCCGGTACGCCTTCATATTCTTCATCAATTTTCTTTCTGAGCACTAGGAAGCCTAGATTCGATGTATATTTTTGTGAACACATTATATGAGAAAATAATTTCAAAGGTACGATTCCCAAGTGAAATTCATATGTATGAATCAAAAGGGGTATATTATATTTCATTGAAAGTTATAAATATTGGATAAACATTAGCATGAGAGAGTTTCTGTGGGCCATAAATTGTCAGGGCAACAGGAGGAGACCGTTTATAGTCATGGTGATCATCAGAACAATAAAGTCATAAGCAGTGGGTACGTTGTGGGAACTCTGGATCATGTATGAGATCGTTTATGGCTGTGCTGGTTCAGCAAAAGGGCACGGGAAAAGGCTGGAGTGTAATTCGGGTTAGTTGCTGACCCAGTTTTGGCCAAAGATGTAGTAATGATATTAACACACTATATAGAAGGGACACACACTCTTTTTTTTATTTTTCATCAGGTTGTTGACCGCTCATAATAAGACGTCATATCCTTGCACTGGAGACTTGAATATGAAACTTGTTTGATGGTCTTCGCTTTCGAGAATCGATGTCTAAGGTCATCGAGCACGGTAATGATGACACTGCAACATATTTAGGTTGAACCCCTTGGGAGGTGAAGGTGTTCGCTCACATAAAAATGTGTGGAAGCAAGCGATATAGGCAAGACGATTTTAAAATTCTCCTCTTTATTATATTATACGTCATTCAAGGGTATCCCCTCAGGACATGAAAGAAAATCGCAACAGAATTTCAACACCAATTACTGAAAGGGGAATTGACTATTGAAAACCAAATGGATATTGTTATAGCCTCCTATTCAAACATAAATCACGGTGGAGTTAGCGACACACTAGAAGAAAAGGTTGGCATTACATAAGGGGGCGGCAAAACTTATATAGGCATGACTCAGATTGAACTAAAGAAACGTATTCTTATCCCCTCTGTTCTGTTTCTGGTGTTCTGTGCCGGTCCTGCCAACAACCAGCTTAACCAAGCAGGCGAAATGCCACCATGATCCCATGGATAGTCATCTCGCCTAAAGCAAATCATTGCCATCTCATAATCACCGATTCTTAAAAATGAAGGCGAAGCATGAAAAGTGGTGTATCAAGGTATATTATATATAATACATGGGGAGCATTCATTCTTCTCCACCTTCACTCAATGTTTCTTCCTCCTTCTTTATACATTCTCGACCAATCCATCCATCTCCTCCTCTTCCTCCGACTTATCTACCAGCTTTGCCATTCCACTTCATTCCCTTCGATATGTACCTTTCTTGGTCAATAGAAAAATTCGGAGAATGTTGAGAATGTTAAGGATTGCTCGCGAATATCAACCAAACAAACAAATCCAGGATGGTCCGTGATTTGGGTGCGGTGTCCCACTGTAGTGTTATTCTTAGCTATTCTTTCTCTGTGTCTAGCTACACTACGAGTTACAAATATACACACTGGCCATGGTGCCATCATCGGATCCTCCGACAAACCTTCTATAACATGCGGTTGGATCCCATACCAACAGGGCCCTGTGACGGTGGGTTATGATAGGGGAGGAGATCGAATGGTGGTGGTGGTGGTAGTAGTGGGAGGCACATAGATAGGAGGCATCCTCCTCCTCCTCCTGTACCTCCTCCATGGCATCGCATTGCATGAGGCCAACGGAAAACATAGACAGGTGTTGAATGAAGAGTTGTAGGTGTAGTAGTTGGAAGCCAGGAATATAGTCAATGGAGGCAGCGGGGATGTGTATTCGTATTCTTTGGCTGGCCAGCTCGCGCTTCTGTGAATGGACTCCGCCTCGGTGGGAAATGCAGCACGTTGCGTGCATGCGTTGTCAACGTGTGGGCGTTGTCTGCATTGGTTATGTTCATTAATCAATATTAATCACCCCAACGTTGGTCAACCTCTTCTGGGAAATCCCCCTTGCAAACCCTCCAATTAAGCCTCCTCCGTCTCGATCATCTGCACTGCTTTACCTCCAACAACTTCTTCTACCTTCCATCCACTGTGTCTCCTCTAGTTTCCTCTCCTCTCCCCTCCTCTCGACCAGCTATAGTGTAGTAAAGGGACCCACGCACAGAGATCTACACCTTCACATTCGTAAACTTGGCTGCTTTCTCATTACTTACATGCGTGAATCTCGTCAGTCAGTGTCCTCCTGAAGCCTGTATCCTCCTCTGCCACTTCCCTCAAGTAACTAAATGTGGCGGCTACGTCATCAGTAACTCCGCCTACCGGCTTCTGGGGGTAACCCCGGAAAAAACGTCCATATATGGAAAGCCCATGTGATTAGGTTCCCCGATAAATACTCATGTCTGCTGGCCGTAGACAGTTCACAATAGTCAACGTGGTGAAGAGAAGCTTACAAGTTGTTCGAGAGCGTTTGACAAAAGCACTTTTGCATGAAAAGACGTACATATACCCCACTTCAACCGCGATAACTTACTTGCACACGCACTAGCATATAAGTATGTATGTATACACGTACTTGTACATGTGAATATTAATAAGCGATAGCCCCAGTGAGCGTTGCGTCAGAGTGAAATTGTCTGTGTAGGCGAACCAACGGCAGAAAGTTCACATACTTCATACATGTACTTGCTTTATCACACAACTACCAACACAGCACACACAGTTGTTCGAGGATACTTGTGATGGGGAGATGGAAACTTTCTGCATTTACACTTTAACCCTTGGGAAGGAGAAGGAAGAGGAGAACTACACAGGGGAAAGTACTTATATGGACTACCTCTTTAGTTTTGTGGAATCTTCGGTCAGAGAGATCAGCAGATATTCTTGAACTTCTGATTTCTCACATCTTAACTCTTCGTTCCTCCAGACCAGCAAAGAGTGAAATTTGACGCGTCGATACTGGTTACTTTGAGTAATTGGACTGCATAAGTACCAAGACTAGACACTGAATATTTAACAATATTTGCTTCAATATTTTGCTCATTTTACATCAGAATTTCAATGTTTGATGTAAATTATTCAAGGACGTTGAATAACTACAGCTACCAGTGTTGATCTACAGCAATTTTCCTTCGAGAATTGCCCTTACACATTCATCATTATTTTTACCAAGAACATCGTTATTACAATGAAATATTTACTAAGATACGTTGTAACCTTTACGGTTGCAATGAGTTTGACGAACAAGTCTTGTGAAGCCAAACCCGTCGTAGAACACCATGTAAACCACAGACGACTGAAACAAGCTCGAATCAGGGCAATACAACAAGAGATTCTCAGTAAATTAGGACTAACGCACGTGCCGGACCCCAGTAAGTTCAATGCTACTGTGGATGAGGTGCGACAGATGTACAAACTTTACAAAAAAAGTCTAGAGGACAACAACGGTCGTGTGCATTCCCTATACTCGGAGGAGGAGTTTTATGCCAAAAAGTTCCACAGTTTTACAAGCGACGGTAAGTGTCTTTTGTCACGTTATCAACCTGTTAACTCCCAATGCCTTCTTCCCCTTTTCTTCACATATACATCACATGTGCAGAGTGCCTTTATATATAATCAGCCTTTCCCCACAAAATGTTCCCTACACATACCTTTGTCTCAAATCATATTCTTTTCAATGTCATGAGATATAAATATTGGGTATATTTTTTTTTCTTTTAAATATTTATACAAGACCCTTTTGTATACCGTTGGATACGATGATATGAACGGGGAACAGTACCTTCCAACACTACCACATCATGAGGATATTATAAATCTTACCCCCTCACGTACTTGTTCATATAAATATATATACTAATATCGTTAGTACATGGCATGAAGTCTTGTCCCGTGTGCGAAGTGTCCATGCCTCAGTGTATGTAAGAAAACATTTCAACATTTTCCCCAGTCACGATACATGGAGTGCTGGGTCTCTTTGATCACGTCAAGTGTGTATAGACATAGACCCCTGGAAACGCGAATCTTAACAACAACTACTATAATGATGATAATAATAGTAATAATAAGCTTTTCTTCCACTCATAATACTCTTTAGAAGTTAGGACATGAACGAAAAGCTTCCTATCCACTGACTAAACCCAATGCACTGACATTTATTGGACAATTATCTTGTTACATTCACTATAAATCAAATGTATCTAATTAGTTTAATGTTCATTTACTTGATCCTTTAAATATGCAGACACCCCTTGGAATATATACCTGGGGAAAGACATTCCCTTAGATGATACGGGATTCCATGGAATTAATTGATTCATACCGGCGGTAGAATAACACACTTGACAAACTGTTAACTATCCGATTTTTATGCAACTTGCTTTCTTGCATATCTGCGGTGTATCCAAGGTTAGAAATCTAAACAGGCGAGAAGAGAAGAAGAGCGAAGGCGCGATCGAAAGAGGCTATTTGTAGCGATTAAAATGTTTCCTTTATAATGATGTTTATTAACTGGCAGGACCAGTGTGACCACGTGTGTCATAGGCTTGATATGTAAAGGCAGACATTCCTTTTCACTACTATAGCCATCGTTTGGTCGTGTGGAGATAGGGCAAAAGATAGCACATTGGGAAACGATCTCGCAGCACTTAAACTCTATGTAGGCCTACCTATAGCTACCACCGAGATATTCCACCATTGCCCTAGAAATAACCACATTAAAGGGGCTAATCAAGAAATAATTTCACTTTACCATCTCGGACATATCCTGATGAATTTCCCCGGCATTAGGAGATACGATGCTATATTCTCACATGTCCTGAATCGGTAAACATTCTAACACAAATACAAAGAATTACATATAAATCAAATTTTTAGATAATCCAAGAATTGTATAATTAATTATTGTCGTTCAAGTAAATTATGTGTGAAATTGATATCATATGGGAATTACAAGGAGATTTTAGTTTTATGTAAAGGCGCCGTTTCTCTGGCTGTTCATCCATGGAGTGAGAAAGGCATCCTGAACTCAGGTAAATCTGATAGCAATCAACGCCCCATGCCGGTAACTTTACATACCTGGCATTGCATTGTCCGAAACTATGTACATACCACCCATAAACAATGTACATTCTGGTAAATTAAGCATAACAAAAATGGACATCAAATTAATCCATGTCATACCTTCGATACTTCATTACCTTTGACAAAGTTTTTTATTTGAAAATATCAAGGTTGAGGCAGCGCTTGGGAAATGGTATAGGAGAAAGGATTGTATGAAATTTGAAGTATGCAGGTAGAGGTAGTCTATACTGGACACCCCCTTAGTACAGCTGGTAGGGGGGTGGGAGGGGGTTCGGGGTGAATAGTCTCTCTCTCCTCTACCTGTATGACTATTGCTGATGTGAGAGATCAGGTGTGATAGATAGATCTGCAATGGAATGTTGAATATCTAAATCCAACCAATAAAGTAACAACTACACTTTACTCCAATTACTTCTACTCTTTCCTATGCTCCTTTCTCTCCCCTATTGCCTTCCTACCTCCTCCTCCAGCTCCGACCAGCCCTACTCATCATCACCTCGACGGGGTGCTCCTCATTGATGACATAGTTCTAAAGTGGGAAAAGAATGCCTACTTGCCAATGTTATAGGGCTTGGGTGGTTTGTTTTGATCCGCGTTAAAACATCTTGGTATTTGCCCGGAATGCGAGCTAATACATTTAGGCCTTTAGGTAAGTGGAATCGGTGTAACAAGAGTTATAGGCATAGAATGATGCCGTAGTTTGGGGCAGGTGCATAGACGGCAGCCGGGACGCTGAAAGGTGTGGCGTATAATGACTAACATGGGTGTGGGGTGTGAACTGTGGAGGTGGGGGAGAATGAATAAGAGAAAGGGGCGGAAGAAGGAGAAGAATTTGGAAAACAAGAAGGAAAAGAAGAAGAGGAGGAAGAGAAGAAAACAGGGGGAAGAACTAATATTTTGGTTAGGGGTATAAATACGGAGCTGTAAAGTGTGTAAAGGCAATGTGAATGAACGTTTTGGAAAATACTGAATAGAGGGATTCCTGATTACGAGGAAAAGTGTATAATATATGTATATACCCAATGGAACAATTGCAAAGTTCCAGTGATTGCAATAGCACTCAGAAAAGTAAAGTTGATAGGACAACGAAGAAGCAGAAAGAAAGAGTCATCAGATATGACGACAAAAAAAGAAAACGTTCCCTGTTATCACTTCAGATACAATAAACACTACAATCAATCTTTTAGAAACTACTTTTCTACTTATCAGTTTGTAATTGGCAAATTTAAAAAGTAATGCTAGAAAATTATTTTTTAATTATAGGAAAAGAAGTATTCATTAAGGATAAAAGAGATCTTGTTGATGACGGCGTAGCATGGGAAAGAAATGATGAAGCGATGGAGTCGCTCTCTACTCTAGCTTTAGAGGAATTTGAGCGACAGGAGGAGCATGTATTTTTCAGGTTGATACTCAGGCGGAGTGTGAGGCAGGGTAGTCCGGCATGTGGGAACCATATTTACTCTCTCACCTAACTCTATTGTCTCTCATAAACATTTCAGCTCACATGCTTATCGCCATGGATTCTTGATTCAAGCTCGAAAAATTATTTTTCTTCTTTTTTTGAAGGGGGGGGGGGGGTCATAGGGGCCTAAGCGCGGGGGGGGGGGGGACTGCACCTTGGGAAATAAAAATATACACGTAAATATATACATCCACAGGCTTGACCAAACAAGTATACGTGATATGTATCGTGCATGATCCATCCAAAGTTAGAAACACATTTAGACCCAAACATTAAAATCATGGTGAGGATTTTTTTAAAGTTACACATACAAATGATAAGACTTGCATATGAGTTGACTTGATTGTTTCCTGGATGAGTTATAATAAAAATGTTCCATGGGGATCTCAGTAGCAGAAACTGGTCATTGTATTATACGGGGGCTTGCTGAGAACAGTGGCATGATCCACCAGTTTGTGCTGTGTACATATACACCCTTGGCTGTTCATACAATGCCTCCTCCGCCCTCACACTAAACAAGTCTTTGTTTGGTTTAAACCAGCCTCACTTAATTGAAGGTGACTGAGCATTGCTTCCTAATAATGTATACTATATAGCGATGAGCAATTACTTCACTTCAATAGATGGGCTGGACCAAATTGATATCGTGATAATTACACACCTCGTTCTTAGAAATATTGACATTGAGAATAAAAGTCGTTTCGAGGGGCAATCATGTTGGTATAAGAATTGGAGATAATTGTTTCAAAGTTTTACGATCATAAACAGTAAACATATGTTCAGATATATATCATATATATACCAATATTTCAATTGCTATATGTACACAGACACATGACTATCGCATGTTTTGTGGGTGTCGAATACAACTATATACAACTTCCCTGGGAGATGGGCACCCGATAAGCTATAAGCTTGATTAAAGTCAGTGAAAGGCGCCCCTGCTGAGAAAAGTACACAAGTAGTGTAACGCCGATCTTGGTTGTAGTGGTTGTGGTAGTGTTACGCCTGCGTAGCAGCAATTGGCTTGGATCTGAAGAAGGGGCCCCACTCACGAGCCAGGTGCCACCCGCCATATGCTAGATAGGGAGACATCAGGTAGATGGAAAGGTGGAGACGCTTGGTATACACAGGCCCCTGGATAGGAGAGCAGTGCATGGGGGTCCCTTGCTGGACCTAATGCTCTGTATGCTCTGTATATATATATATCATATATATATATCATATATTAATGTGTTATATATAGTTATATATGAGAGTATTTCATGTCAGAAAATGGTCCAAGTGTCCCCCAAATAAGGCACCTGGATGACCGGGAATTTCCCGGTCAGTAATCATAGGGCCCACCCTAGTTGCACGAATTACTCATGCCACTGAGATGGAAATATGTATAAGCTTGGTTGAGACTGATTCAATTTGTCTGCTGCCCATATAATATATAATAATACAAAAATGCAAAGAATTTATTGCACATGCATCGATTAAGGTAAATAGTAAACTGTTTAAACACGATCGTAAGAAGTGGTAAGATCTTCCTTGTGTGTGTGGATTTCACGTTGGGAATGCAGATCTATGTAAAATGCATTCACTTGAAATATAAGCTATAAATAGAATAATACATGTATGTCTAAAAAATAAAATGATATGATATCCAGGGATGGGGTAGCATGGTGCCCTGGAAGACCAATCCCTCTCTCCCCACCCCTATATCAATAATTAAGGCATTAGTTCCTCATGCTTGGGGTCTTGGAATGCTTGAGGTTAGGGTCAGTCTTCTGCTTGATGTGGTTTTATTGTAACAACTGTAAAGGTGTTTACAAATGTTGTCATTGCTTTAAAGATTGTTCTTCTTCTTTTCTGCTCTTCAGATGCCCCTCCTGTTGGCAGGACCGGTGGAAAGCATTGGCAAAGTGCCTCATCGAGGCTCCTACATTTCTCAGTCAACATTCCTACATCTCCAGAACCTAACCGGGAGACCCTCGTTTATTCTGCCACTCTCAAACTTTACAAACTCAGGACTAAAGTGCCGCCGTGGTGGGCGGAGAACGCTGGGGAGACGCAGGGTGACGATGAGGAGGGATCCACGACCAGGATCAATGTCTACCAGTTACTGGAGCCGGGAAACGGCGTCAAGAAAAACCCCAGGAAAAGACTTCTCGATTCCAAACTCGTTTCCCTGTCCGGGGCCGGGTGGGAATCTTTCAATGTGAAAAGAGCTGTCGGAGACTGGCTGAGCGACGCCAATAAAAATCACGGACTCGAGATCGTCTGTGTCACTTGTGTGTTAAAGGACACAGTCGAGTTCGCCCTCCTCGATCCATCGGAAGAGAGCAACAGCGTGCTAGCGGAGATCGGGGACTCAGACCTGGCACCCACATTAAACATTTACACTCAGGATAAGTTAATTTTAGGCAGGCAGAAACGGTCGCAAGGAGAGACCTACGACTGTGTGCAAGGCGATGGAGAGACGCGATGTTGTCGCTACAAATTGGAGATTAACTTTAAGGACTTGGGGTGGGACTGGATCGTACAACCCGAGACCTACGACGCGTATGTGTGTAGCGGTACCTGTTACAATAGGTACAGATCAGCCAACAGGTTTGCTACAATCAAGTCTATAATGCAGCAGTTGAATCCCGCAGCGGCTCCTTCAACCTGTTGCACCGCCACCAAAATGGAACCTCTGCAAATTTTGCATGTGAACGAGAAAGGGAAGTTGTCGGTTTCAACATACGAAGACATGATTGTTGCTGAATGTAAATGTGCCTGAGGCGATATTTCATGGTATTGATTACTGTAATCTTTAAAAAAACAAATCAAAATAAGGTTTATCCGCTCTGGATCGATCAATCGATCGATTGCAAGCCTCTTCAAAGGATAAATGTTAAATTTACCCTTACTTGAGGCCCGGAGAAAATGTGTGAGGAGGTCTAAGTTGTTCGGGAACAACGAGTGCCTCTGTTGGTTCACCCCAACCCAAGTCTCCCCTACAGAAATAATTCAAACACAAACATTTGAATTGTCGATGAGTTCCATTGTACAATGATATATTGATAAGGTTTGAAAGTAGGCAGAAAAGATGAGATAAGAAGGGGGTGACCGCGTCAATTAGGTGGATGATGGCGAGGTCTTAAGCGTGGGGTATGTATGTATGGGAGGACAGGGAGGAGTAAAACTAATTCTTGTTGACCGTATGAGGTCTCCCTCATAAAGGGATCCAGACCCAGGGACCTCCACCCCGTTGCCTTGTCCTCCAAGACGGTTGGCCTCACAGAGGGAGGCTGTTGGCAAAGCCTCGGAGTTCGTTCCAGGTAAAACCAGGGGGCGCTGGCAATCTGACAGGAGACAGGGTGACAACAAAATGCAAGGGACAGAAAGAAGGGTGAAATACCTGAAAGAAAAGGTTATAAATTACAGAATAACTATAGATAGCGGAGGAGGGAGGTGGAGAAAGGGCTTAGAAATGAGCATATAGTATGAGAAATGAAAAGAGAAATTACCAGAGCATTCTGCTACGGTTTGGTGCAAATATACATATTATTGAGCGTAACCTTAAGTGAATTAATTCATTTATACATGTTTTGGCCATATGCTTATATATCTATGTTTAGATATCATTTATTGCCCTATATCCCTAAAATATTTTAAAGGACCATTTTCCTGTCCCTATATACCCTTGTCTCTGCCAGAATTTGCAAAGCATATCTTTGCCCACCACGATGCAAAGGTGGCGATGGAAAGAGAAAAGGATCATGTGATATCATGATGCAAATAGTAAGATTACTCAACTTTTGTCAAGTCTTACTACTACAAAATACGCCATCATTTTATCCCAATGTTTCTGATGGGATTCCAACTTGATGATGTTGTCTATGGTCGGGTTTTGTACATACCGATCATTGGGGCAATTGAAACTAAAAGGACATAATGATGTAGATAGATATGTTTTTCTTTTTGATTCCATATTTTGACACTTTGACTGGTGCTTATTGTCTGCACTCTTGAATAGATAGTACGGTATGGATTCAAGTAGAGTTTAGCTAATTTTGACTAAGGCCTTTTTGCCGGTACACAGAAACTAGAATCGTGAATGCCTTTCATATAATAGTTTGGATTAGAATAGGATTTAACGAGTTTTTGAGAAGTGACCCTGCAGGATCGAGAAGTTTATAGAACTAAAGCGACAAGAAATCTCAAGGAAAATAGTTATAATGGAATAATCAATTTCCAGTTGCGTTGATTTTTAATTTATACATGTCTAGTCCGGCAGGTTAAGGCCTTTTATTAAATCTATATGCTTGTCAAAGCTTATGAGGACGCTGTCTCCAAAATGTAATGTGAAAATCGTTACCCGGTTTTGTTTGTATATTTTTTCAAGCTACTTACAAATGTACAGTTTACGAACTGAGGATATGTGAAAATTAGTGTTCATGGTCGGAATCCCAATGTCATTTTCTGAAGGATGAAAGAACATGACCTTAGATTGTTTTCTTAGATTTAGTTACATATTGTTTAGAAGCAGACTAAGAACAAATCCAGTTCTTGAAAAATAAAAATGACATTAATACAGGTATATATACCATAAGCGAACCTCATGAAATTATGTACATTATTGTATTACTTGTGTCATTGACGGGTATCTTTCGTTCTAAATGAGAGTGACTATAATTGTATCATACTGTTGTCCCTGAAACTACGAGATAAACACATGTTTCTAATTGTTGTGAAGACATTGATAGTGTACATAATGGTGGTAAATATCGCAACAATATGTAGTGGGTGAACATATGATATTTTGTGGGCTCTTTAATACACATTACTATGCTCTACTGTGCCATTGATAGTTGATGTAGATATGATTAAAGTTAGAGGATGTCACAAAATCTCAAGTGTGTATATACGAAGGCTGCGACGAAAACTCTAGATATAATGTATATTATATGAGTGAAATTCCATTAGATGTATCATCTTTTATGAATAGTAGGCGCGAAGTGGGGGTGGGGGAGTTGGGTTGTACTGTCATGGAACGATATGTCGAAGTAGATAGGTTTAAGATAGACCTGGCTGATAACTCATTGTTGTGTTGACTTAGAGTACTGTAAGCATTTTGCCAAGCTATAATCGTGAATCCATCTGAATTTCGTGAGCTGGCCTCATGATCTCCGTGAATATGGAAGAGATTTAATTGATTTATTTCATCACAATCATAACTTCATTTTGGAGCCCGTGAGTTAAAATACAATACTTACAGAATTCGCATTTCACCCTTGGGGGTCAAAATTAGACATTATAGTTTCCTCCATGAGATATGTATCTAGTTAGTCAAAATAAGGATAAACATTTGATATATTAGCACACGTTTCAAGCTGATATTAGGGTAAATAATAATTAGAAATATCTAACGAGTACATTATATTGTCGGTTTGTTGCGGGCAGCATTACCAATTGCTATTTAAGTACGGTGACTTAATGAACTGTTTAACAAATTGTCTCGAAATTCGCCAATCCAAGTACAGCGGAATGCAGATCGATTTGCTCTCATTTCTGACTCTTGAAACTTTCTGTTTGAACTGTTTACTATATCTTTGTAACATAAAGTGTATTGGTTTGATAGAAACGGTGTCTACGGCATATCACTAATTATCCGGTTGTAAAGTTTGATATTTATTCAATGTCCAAGGTGCTTTGAAATTATGAAAATATTTGTGAATTGTGTTATGAAGATTTTCTGTTCAGTATAATTATTTGCAATAGTTTCCATCCCTGATTGTAAATATCTGTGTTAAGGATTTAGGGATTACCCCTGAAGTTCTGTACAATTTTCAATTCAGTGGGACTACGGTTCAACATCCTCTGAGTTACAATGTAATTTAGACTGTAAAGATATGTGTGCTTTTTAACTATCCATTAGTATTAGTATTATTGTCGAAGGCCATTCGATCCGACTGTAAATACATGCTATGTTGTACATATGGACACTAATTTATTTGCATATTTATCAACTAGTTAAAATGTAAAATTTATGATCATCGAAATGATCGCGACAGGTCATTCTGTTGATATCGTTATACTTATGATTATTATGATTATTCGCGGGATAAGGATGAATATAATGATACTGATTATGGAGATGAAGAAATCAGCCTGGGGCCTGTTCCATGAGAAATTCTTCCTTAAATGATCCTAATATGCTTAGCAAGGACAAGTAGCTAAGGTAGGAAAATGTTAAGGAAGTTTTTCTTATGCAACGGGCATCCGATCTTCTTCGTTTCACCGCTCTCGTTGATGATGTACTACTTGTGATACACACATTGTAATGAATTCCCAAAGATACCACAATTCTGTGATCAAATACATACACACAAATAAATTATATGAATATATCCTTTTCTACAAATCCTTGTTTGTCTCTTTTACGCGCATTCATTGATGCATAATCTTACCTACCAATGCATCGGGCAAGAAGTCGAGAACGGGCAGTTAAATCAATTTTAACAGCGGCTCACAACAAAATGATACTTACTCAATCCCGTAGTTGTATGATCAGTATCCCATTAAATAAGGGGAAGAAAACGCCACTTTGACTAATCCGATAAGGCGAAACTGCGGTTTAATAATTTTTCAAACCAAACGACTGCAACAATATAATAACTTAAGTGCCATAGTTTTAAATAGAGCACAATTTTTCAACGAAAACCCTTTGGTGTCTGGTAATCTGGTAAATACAAGTAAGAACCATTCTTCGAAAGTATTCACATAGGAAATTGTAACTTGTAAAAAGAATGGATGCCCTTCTTCTTATTCAAATACAGATTAAGATCCACATTAGTTAAATAGCCCTTATAGAAACACGTTTAAACCCAAAATAGTATATGATCGTGATTCCTGTGATCTGTATATAAGTGTAGCACCTCCTGCCCTATATCTATTATGCTTTCGGAAATATGTACCAATTGCAGAAAACAACATATCTTCCCGCAACCAAACTAATCCAAACTTTCATTCAGAAAATATGTGAGAATATGGGGAAACGCCCTCGCCGTGATACATTGACATGGAAAAAATAATAACAAGCTTTAACGTTATTCACGCGATGAAAGAGAAAGAAGCGACAAAGATGTATTATAACTCCTTAAACAACCATGCATAACCGTCGACCATCGTCCTCCTTTTTCTTCAAATATATAACACGCATTCGGTTATTTTTCTTTAGGCATCATAATAAACAATTTGCAATTTACAGTTTCATGAAGGCCTTTTTAGGCATCGGTTATTTGTACACGGAGTTACAAAACCAGAAGATGAAAATGACTCAATGTTGCACATGATTTTAGATTGTGCCCACTTTCGAAATGAACATTAGTATTAGATTTCTAGTTGTCGGAAACTGCCACTAGAAAAGATCATCAAAATTATTCTGCATTCCACTGACTATAGGTGTGGCAAACAATCTGGGGGGGGGGTTCACCTTCACTTCTCGGATGCCTGAGATATGTCGCAAATTTTAAAAGGTTTCTGTGATTTAGCAATCGTAAGGCAAGCTTGACCGAGTATGGCTAGCCATTGCATCACTAACATTGACTTCCAGTACTCAGTATGGCACATTCCAGAACAAATATTGGGATAAATGCATCTCATATATCAACCCTACCTCATAAATATCCAGGGTGCAAACGAACGACCATACAATTGCCGTCACCTGCTGCATTGGGGATCAATCACCAAATCATTTCATAGATTTAGATAGGATTATTAGGTATGTCACAAGGAACTATTAACGTCTTGACTTGACCAATCCTATCGTAAGCACATGGAATGTCGAGGTTGGTCAGGCTAGCTATTCGGGCGCATGGTAACAATGAATGAATAAGGATCGCATACCTCAGATTCATGGCCATTTACGTCCGAGATTCTATCTCTTTCTTCTTCCCAGAATGTCTATTTCTGGTTCTGCTAATACTCACCGGTGTCGCTATCCACTAACTGGGTCTTGAGAGAGGACCGGCGGGGTTGTACTGTTTGTACTCACGTACTCTGGCCAAGGAGGCTTTTGGATCTCGATCCTCAGATGGACCGGGCACATTGACCTTAGGCCCTACCCTCGCCCTTCTTCCACGTGTCAACTAGGTGTAACTATACACGTGTCAATAGCTATAACTACAAGACACTCTAACGTGTAGGACATCAGACAATATCTTTTAAGAAAAATACCCAAAGGTCACTGTAAAAGTTATATATCATTCATGTTTTAAGACACAGCTCTCTTTTAATATCGGCTTGAAGAGTGCATTGGACCATCAGATCACTCAAAAGGTACCATCATTTGATCAAACACTGATTTATTCTTAGCACAGATGAGGTAGCTTTTCTCGTATCCCCGATATAGGTTCCTATTGGTAGTTTATGTCTACACAGGTACACATGTATGCGATTCACCAGTATTTTATAATGACCTACCGGTTGATAACCGGAATAATCCGTTCCTAGCCACCCGTCAATCAACCAACCCCCTCCTCTGTAGTTTTGAGTTTGGATCGAGCCCTTGGATACAACCACATTCCAGTACCTGAGAAACATGGGTGTGAGAAGCACTTTTAATTCAGACGAGACAAGTCAACAGTAACAGCAACAACCAACGAAAGCACGTTTATGCACTCGAAATATGCATAATATGCGTAAGCTGCCCTTAGGTATAAACGAAACAAAATGAATCGTGGTTAAGATGCTTGCTTGCCAAGATTATTAAAGTTGTCAAATCGAACGCTACAAGAACTTCTAGATCGTTACTTTTTATACCTGCTAATGAACAAAACTTGAATACCTATACGTACATACTTTTTATAACACGGATCTTTATATTTAAAAACTACTTTCTGTGTAGCTGTTAGGTGTTATTATAAAACGTGTGCTTAATCTTAAATCATGTTACTATTAGACTTTTGTACTTTGAGCTTCATGACAACACCAATGTTTTGAAATTGGACTCAAATAAAATGTATTTAAAAAAATACTAGCCTGTAGTCAATGTAAAGAATTAATTAATGAACCGCTTTGATTTTAATTCTGGTTTATGTATGTTTTAATGAAGTCACATGCATTAAAGCACTGTATCATTATATATAGATAATGACATGAAACCTTCCCATACAGGAAAATTGTCTTCTGACGTGTGCTTTCTTTCGGAACTCTCAGTTGTGTAACGGTTTGATTGAATAAACATTGTTACAGTACAAACACGTTTTGCTACAGCAAGATATACGATCAACTGCATACATATACACGTGGGCAGACATAACCAGGGGCTTGTTCCATAAGAACTCCTTATGGGCCTAGTCCACTAAGCCGATTCTCATGCGATTCTCACAGGATTTAGTGCAAAAGAGTCCTCATCGGCGCAAAATCGCACGAGAATTGGTTTAGTGGACTAGGCCCTTTACTTAAATGTTCCTTACACAGCTATTATTCATGCCTAGGTAAGAATTCCAGGGCTAAAGTAGGAATAGAAATTAGCATTGTCTGTATAGAATATTTCCCCCACTAAAATGTCCTTACCAGCTGCTTAGTAGAGGGCCTAGTCCGCTTAGCCGATTCTCATGCAATTTTGCGCCGCAGAGTACTCTTTTGCACTAAATTCTGTGAGGATCGCGCGAGAATCGGCTTAGTGGACCATGCTCTTTAGAATTTCTTATGCAACACACCCCAGATTGCTTCTGAACGAATTCCATCAGGACCATAGTGTAAATTAAGGACAATTCAAGCTTGCAAAATCTTCATTGGATCTAATGAACTTTTGGTTTATTTACAAAAGCATGTCTGTATAATTATCAATTTATTAGTGCAATTATTCTTTGCCATGGGTCGATTAAAACTATTTCTAGTTCGCGTTGTGCAAAAGTGAAACCACAACAGTCCATTTGTTGTGTTCGTTAAATCTCTAAACAGTTTGACTCCTTTGTCACGACTATAAATAACACATTAACATATTATGTCACTATAATATCTAAACCATTCATGTAACAGGAGATATAGTATAAGCTAATTGAATTTGAATTGTTTTTCTGACGGACAAAAACAGATGTCAGATAGGAAATTAGGTTAGTTATTTGGAGTGTTTCAGATGATATGATTGGAAGCAGAAAAAAATTCATATTTTATAATATTCTGTTAAATGTTCTTTGATTTTCATGGCAACGCACGAAAATAATAATGCTTTTTAATAAACATAATATTAAAACAATGCATTGTTTTTTTGGTGTTAGGAATTACTGTTATTGCGATCACTCTTTTTTCTTTTATTAATATTTCATTATCAAGAGTTACCTAATTCAAGTTAATGTAATACTGTATGACTGAGAATAACGTCCGATAGGATGCAATGTTATTGCAGAATAAACACTTTAAAATGAACTTATTAGTTCGTCCTCGCAGCTTGAGCTAATTCTTACTGGGATATTTACCTTACTAATTTTGATATGATTATTTTTACCGATATGGGCGCTCATAAAGACCCACCCAAGTACATTTTTGGACACGAGACGCCACATATAGTCGGGGTGTGGCATGTGCTCGTGTCATCAACTTAAATAACCAACGACGAAAATCAGCGCCTGGTATATACAGATCTGAGATGAGCTCAGAATACGCATGGTCATGACACTTGAGCCAAATTTCTGGTAAACATTATCACAATAACCATTATATCTATATTAAGACAAAAAGAAATATGAGCACACGAAATCATGGCACCATTCAAATGCAATGAATATATGTGTAGATAACAATTTTAAGACGCAGTTATGATATCTATCCACTCCATTCCGTTTTGCCTTTTTTGTTAATGGGAAAGAATAAGTCATAGTCTGTTATGTTAGGTGTTTGGTCTCCTTAAGATGCTGCACCAACAACCCTAAATTGCATGTGCTATTTGCTTCCATGCAACCCCCACCCCGCCCCCCTTTCAACCCACACGCATGGAACGATCACAAGGCTATACTGTAGATTTATGCAAAATAGTACCATGTGTTTAGCTTTATTTAGAATAAAATTCATTTAAAGCCATTATTTTAAAATCATGTTATTTCTGTACTTAATCCTCTTGTTGGTATCTTGATCACAGCGTCTGATCTGGTGCCCTTTTCTTGGGCGATCTACTACTATTTTCATTTGATGATTAATGTTATAGTTCAATTTAAGTGAATTTCCAAAGTGATCAGCCCCGGGATCAGCCATCGCCCTGTGTAAACACTTATGATTATTATAGAATATAAATGCACGTCATCGTAGACAGGTGGAACATGAAATTAGAAATAACTGGCATAACATGGCAAACCATCGTGCTGCAATCCATGTAAGTTGATATCCCATTTCTCTCGTTCGGCCACAGAATGCGATGTTCACGAATTGTAAATATTACTATTTATAACAATCTCCTTTGTAGGGTTATTATATAAACTTTTCCAATCCCCACATTTGTTATCAGCACAGGCCTGGATCTGTGAAGCTGTACAGGGTAAGCCGTTTCTATCCTAAAACTATAGCCGCTAATTTTGTCAACTTGTTATTGTTACTAGGGTAATGTTCTCCCATCTACTTTTTTAAAGACTAATACCAGATAACATACTGTAAACGTATTAATGTTCGCGCAGTATTTATTTTCGCTATTTTCGCGCACCCACCTTTGTGCGTGAAAATAAATCCTGCGTGAAAGGTATAATTATTGCATAAACAAGGTGTGAGACTTCCTTGCTGCACGCGCGAAAAGGTGTCAAAGGTCTTAGTGCGCGAAAATTTATCTGCGCGAAAATAAATACGTTTACAGTACATAGGTTCCATTGATGCCCAAGGAGCAGTTGCTTTTTGAGAAGAACGATACTATTTCTATTTACTCTCTGTAACAGGTCACATATCGCTCATCTCTACTGGTTTTCCACCAGTGATAAGTATATAATAAGACAGATATTCCAAAAAGGAAAAGGATATTCCCTCTCACCCTCCCTCTCCTTCTCACCCTGCCTCTCCCTCTCACCCTCCCTCTCCCTCTCACCCTGCCTCTCCCTCTCACCCTGCCTCTCCCTCTCACCCTGCCTCTCCCTCTCACCCTGCCTCTCCCTCTCACCCTGCCTCTCCCGCTCACCCTGCCTCTCCCTCTCACCCTGCCTCTCCCTCTCACCCTGCCTCTCCCTCTCACCCTGCCTCTCCCTCTCACCCTGCCTCTCCCGCTCATCCTGCCTCTCCCTCTCACCCTGCCTCTCCCGCTTACCCTGCCTCTCCCTCTCACCCTGCCTCTCCCTCTCACCCTGCCTCTCCCTCTCACCCTGCCTCTCCCTCTCACCCTGCCTCTCCCTCTCACCCTGCCTCTCCCGCTCATCCTGCCTCTCCCGCTCACCCTGCCTCTCCCGCTCATCCTGCCTCTCCCGCTCATCCTGCCTCTCCCGCTCACCCTCCCTCTCCCGCTCACCCTCCCTCTCCCGCTCACCCCCTCTCCCTCTCACCCTGCCTCTCCCTTTTACCCTCCCTCTCCCTCTCCCGCTCACCCTGCCTCTGCCTCTCACCCTGCCTCTCACTCTCACTCTCACTCTCGCTCTTACCCTCCCTCTCCCGCTCACCCTCCCTCTCCCAGCCTCTCCCGCTCACCCTCTCACCCTCCCTCTTCCTCTCACCCTCTCTCTTCCTCTCACCCTCCCTCTCCCGCTCACACCCCTCTCACACCCCTCTCCCTCTCACCCTCCCTCTCCCGCTCACCCTCCTATTGTTTCATTGGAGATGTAGAGGCGTAGGAATACATCATAGTACATTTTGGTGAAAAGGAGTGAGTATAGCATAAGACAGATATTACAAAAATATTTGGGATTTTTCCTATTTCATATAGATATCCATTCCGATTGGGGACAAAACGGCTATAACAGCAGGACAAAAACCTCCAACAGTTTGGTCAAATGACTTCGAGATGGGTTGGAAATGAAGGGAACAAAACTTGGAAAATCTTTAGGTTTTTGCCGATGGTAACTGTGAGTGTAACTTTGATATTTCTATTATATTGGTTGATTTTTCATAATATTACACAATAATTCCCGAAAGTTTTTTCTCCATGCACCAATGAATGGCGTTCTATCTGATATATAAAAAGGCTAGCAGGGGTCAGCTTTTACAACAACCATTCTCCAAATTCTTGCATCACATTGCTAAGCTTTCAAGAAAACTGACACGCATCACATAACTATATCGACAGAGGTTAAATGGACACAAGTTGAGTAGCGAAAACAAAGGGTAGAGTCAGAATAACAAACTGGAAAAACAAAGGTCATTACTTCATGTTAATTATAGCAACTCCGTACCCAGAGCCCTTTGAGAGCTTTTCTAAAAATAGCACAATGATTTAATTGATACCTCCCCTGTGGAGGCAGGCCACTTCCGGAAAGAGCCAAACTTGGAAGCGACCTGGCATAAAACAATGGAAGAGACGTTTCAGGGGACAAGCCTATACAACGACCTTTGTCGTTAGGACTTCCAAAACAAGCACATTGCTCTGGGGTTATTTAGAACAAAATGATGGTCACTTGACCTTCGTTTCTACCGTACATCAACTGCAGTGTAACGGGGACTGGGTAGGGGTGAGGGGTAGAGCAGGACTTTTTTAAACAGAAAAAAATATATATTTGTTTGTATTTTAAACCCCCACCCCCTACCATTGCTCACCTCAGATTATTGAGTGACCAGCCAAGCAGAAAGGGGACTCCAGGGCCAAATTTTAGAATTTGGTTTTATTATAGATTCTGGATCTGCATGTCCTCCTGAGTCAATAACCGAAAAAAATAGTTGAAAATTCCCAGAATTTGCCGAGATATGGGCTTTTTTGTAAAGTTATGTTAGTTTCCAGTAGATGATCTCAAATAGGTTGGGGGAGTGACTGATTTTACTGTGACACATCACATGTACAAAAAATAAATATTAAAAAAAAAAAAAAAAAAAATGACAGGGGTGTACAGAAGGGGAAATGAGCATTATAAAAGTGAAAGAATTTTGTTGATACTCCAAAAAATAGTAAAGTTACAGACTTTCAAAGTTACCTCCCTCTCAAAATTACTAATATAAACATTTGTGACAGTGACGTCATGAATATGATGTGACTCCTAGCGGGAATACCAGGAACTATAACTCCCGCGGGAAGGTCCCTTTCTGCTTGGCGGGTCACACTGATATTGATAAAAATGGTTATTGCTTAATTATCTGATAGTGTATTTAATTATAATAACATAGGTATGTGTATTTTTGTCAAATTATAGATCAAATAGAAAAATTATTACCATGCCATTCCTAGGACTGATTATATTGCTTGCAATTTGTATTATGAGTGAGAAATTAGCCACGTATATGGTCCCTTTATGACGTAGGCTACCTATATCTGGGACTCGCATATGCTCTCTTTATGACGTAGCTACCTATATTTGGGATTTTATTTGGGTGCTAGTAAGTAGGCCTATAATCTTTACACACAAAGTAAACAATAGATGAAAACGATGGTTCATCTTTTTATTTGAAAAGTATACTTAGCTATTATCCATATAATATATGGGAAGAGCGATTTCTACGAAAAGAGGTAGAAAAGAGGGGTTTCTATCTCTCGCATGTTCGCATGTTTTACAAACCGTTTTACTCATCTGTAGAGTTCTGTCCACCCTCTCTGGAGGACGTCGTATGTGGTTTGTGAAGGTACCTGGGGTGGAAATGTGATTTTTAAGCCCTTTTTAGTTTTTTAGTGGAATTCTATACAACTATTTTTAGGAAATGAAAGAGATTGACGTCATGCCTCTCCTACCTCTATAGCAACATGGGATTCCCTAGCAACACGTCCTTCGAGAGTCCCTAGCAACAGGAGAGAGAGAGGGAGGGAGGAAGGGAGAGGGAGGGAGGGAAAGGGCGGGAGAGGGAAGGAGAGAATGAAAGAAGCAGAGGGACAGGGTGGGAGAAATCCGATAAGGCGAGGGACAAGAGGGTAGAGCGAGAAGAGGGAAGAGATGAAGCCCTTTTTAGTTTTTTAGTTGTGGGAGGGAGAGAGTATAGGAGAGAGTAAGGAAGGAGGGAGGGACAGGGGCAGGGATGGGCAGGGAGAGAGAGGGACCGTTCGAAGGACGGATACTTTGCTTGTTTATAATAATTATGTGCATTCCTCTTGAGAGGTGCTATAAGTGGGGTGCAATAAAAATAGTATTTTTAATTAAAATGTAGGCTAGTTGTCTTAAAATAGCGTCACAATTTACGCGCAAGTAAAGACAGCGCCCCGTTGTGGGCGTTACGCAAACTAAAATTAGACAGCCCTGCATGTATGCACATAAAAGGGAGACAATCAAAATTAGACAATATTAAGCAGTTCTAGACAATATCGCGTCCACTAAGCCGATTCTCATGCGATTCTCACGGAATTTAGTGGAAAATGGTCCTCTGTGGCGCAAAACCGCATCGTTTCACCAAACAGGGCCATATGTGTAGTAGTGTTACATGAGAAGAAGTAAAATCGCTGGTGAAAAACGTGTTTACACGTTGAGTATCCGCACTGTGTTAGTATCCTCAGTGGAATGGTACGATATTAATCATGTATAGAGAAATTATAAATAGGGATATCATGTGTCACAGAAAAATTAAGAAAAGAAAGAAATGAATTTTGAGATTTTGTCATATTTAAAATGATGAGATCAGCCGGATTCCAAATGATATTTAACATTAGGACATCAATAAGTACTTTATCAAAATTGTATACATGAAAGAAAAGTTAGCAATATTAGTTTATGGTCAATCACTAGTATAAGTACTAGTTAAATATACTCTTTATCTTTATATTAGGATAACCCCACATAATTATATATGCATAGATATATTCTAAAAGACATACTTGAAATTTAGTACATGTATTGGTGCTTTGATTGGTTCCGGAGGTGTTTTTTAGGCTTTCATGGGCCTAAACCTTTGTGATAACTTGAATCTGATGTCTGATGATGTCTATTTCTGGAGTACATAACTACAACTACTAGGACAAGTTGATGGTACTTACACACAATTTACTCTGTTGAAACTAACACTAAAATTCAACTCTCATTATGGATTCCTTAATTGGTGAACATATAAGCACAGCAATACTAATTATTGTTTACACTATGTTTACACTATATCAGTTTGATTTGTGCATAAGAATGCATTCCCAATAATTTTGCGACTTCTGACTCAATTTTCTGTAACAGTCTACATAATTGAAGTTAATTATGTTGGCATGAATGTATTTCTCTGACGATATATTATATAGATCGATCTTCATAATATTAACAATGGGCTGGTAACGGCTTGTAGTCAGGAAGAAAGGACTGATTATTTAAGCATGTCACTATATTATAGTTATAAACGACATATTGGTTGCTATGGAAACAGTCTATCTCCATGGATATGCATTTAAATGGTAATTTGACCATTTTAATTGATTTGTCATCCCAGAAAACCCTAATTTAGTGGTATTACACATGAAAATCACATTAAAACTGGCAGAGTTATGACTTAGAACGTTTTTCGCGGCCGTCTTGGACGCCATCTTGGATTTCTCAAAACGCTCAAGGATGTCAGCTTGACATCATCAAGATTCTAAAAGTACATGACTTCCTCTACCCAAATCAGTCATAACCTCTTCGGGGGGGTATTTTTGCAAGGTTCATGTGGCTGGCTGCCGGACTACTATGTGTCACGCCTACATTCTATATCATTTTTTAATGATGTGGATATATGGTCATAATAATTTTTAATAAAGGAGGTATTGAAAATGACTCATACATTTTGCCCACATTTATAAAGAAGAATGTGAAAATGTCACGAACCCTCTAAAGTGCAGATACCGACTTCTAGAAAGCGCTTCAAAGACGTTGCGCCGTTATTTTGATATAAAAGGGGCCAAAATTATATTTAAGCTTATCAACCCCTCCGCCCTTTCGCTTCTCCTCCCCTTCCTTCTCCCCTTCCCCGCCCCCTTTCCCCTGTCCTATATTGAGGGGGGGGGCAAACATTTTTTGGGGGGCCGACCACAATACAATTAACTTGGTCTAAAACCTTCGTGATCATGTGTATACGTTCTATTTACAAGTGTAAGCTGCATTATCTTTTTTAAATGTACCTATTATATACCTATCAATAAAAAAAAGTTAAGCATTGGGTAAAGGAAGTTGTATATTTTAATTACAATAATTATTGGAGACATCTTTTGGCATTGTAACTGCAAAATCAAAACTTTGTACACATTTCTAATTATTGATAAGGGGGGCACTTTAAAAACCTCGCCCCTTCGGGAAGTGTTAATCCCAGTTGAAATAATTTTTTTTAGAAAAGTTACAACCATTAATCACCCACTAAAATGATAAATTACATAAGGTTCTGTAAGTGACAGATATATCATATACATGCATACAGGAACCATCTAGCCTTGTCAAGCATAGATTGGATACGCTTATGCGGAAATGTTCACCTTATCTATCACCTTTTCATCTCAGGAAAACTGGGGCCAAGCCACCTGTGTTTACATTCTGTGGGTGCAGGGTCCAATCGACGCAGTGAGGGCCCCTTATTAAAAGTCATTTTAGAGGCAGAAAAGCATCTAATATTGCCACCGAACTTGAGGATATATATGAGACAACACCATGCCCTATATTCAACTTAATTTATTTTCCTTTGGTAATTATGGAAAAAAATACTAGAACAAATATCAACAGGTCATTGTATGCTCTGCATGTAGGTGCAGGTTGGGTGCATGGTGTATGAACCTGCCCTGTGTGTGAGGGTGTGTGTGAAGGCATATACCTACAGCTGTGGTCATAGCCCCACCCAACCTCAGACTGGCCCCGCTCTGCTTAAGAAATCAGTTCCAGCTATCTCGAGCTAAATAGATAATTCGGATAACTCCTATTGCTTTGCTCCATGGCTCAAAACGATATAGTACCAACGGAATAGTACCAAACCATTTTGTTTACTCCTATCTGATTTTCGGTCATTCCTCTCTCTCTCTCATTCTCTTTCAGAAGGCCTTTTGGCAACCAGCCCTGTATGGAAGAAAGGGCCAGTAACACTGGCTACTGAACATAACCGTACATAGAAAAAATTGTCCTGCACAAGATTGATTCTAGTTGCTTCAGGGAAAAGTTACAGGAGAGATGGCAGGAAAGAGGTCGCATTCGCGAGCCACCATGGCAAAGTCGGAAAGTTATGTAAAGTACCTGTAAAAAAAAACCTGTTGTTATGATCATAATAAGCCTATTATTATCTTAATGACCCCTGCATCACATACCACTGGCTTAATGACAGTCTACAATGACTGTGTCACTAATCCTATGCCTCTTGTATATCCACTTTTCATAATGTTCAAATACATCAATCTAATTCTCAGTGTCTTTACATTATGCGAGACAGACCAGCAGATAGCTGTCACGCTCACTTATCAGATACATATAGAACCATAATTGCTACGTATTGGATATCACAAGGGTATCTTTAACATTCAATCATTTGGTAATAATAATAATGGATTCTTTATTTTGCAAAACTACATGGTACAAAACAGGTGGTACACTTCAGGTTAAAATATGGTCTTCCAGTTGTATGCCAAAAAGCTAACTTTATATATTTTGACTAGCTACTGTTTGGGTTGAGTAGGGTTGGGTAAGGGATACATGGAAAGGGTTTATGATACTATATAGAGTACCATTTCTTCTTTTAGCATTTAATTCATCCTGAAGAGAAGACCGTATGAATCTATATTTTCCTTTTTAGTGGTTAGATAGTGAGCTTTATTCAAAATAATATGAAGGTTGCTGCGCTGCTGTAATGGTAGTAATATGTGTGTTCTTGGTCCATGTATATTCCATATTTATAACATTTATATTCCAACATTATAAGACCAAGGTTACATGCTCATACATGTCGATTGCCAACACCAGGTGGTATACCTCTAGTTAAGATACTGATGGATTCTAGTTCGAGTGGTATCTGGTTCTTGGCGATTGAATGAATAACACGAGTAGGCCTATAGGCCTATAGATAGATACAGGTTGGATGAATGAAAACCGTTTATAAGTCACGCACAGAAATCACAAGAGCCTAATTAAGGACCACCGTGTATTAGCATATATACACCCATTATGCGATTTGGAACGATCCGCTAACTTCTAAGATAATATATATGTATTCTCCACGAGTTAATTGTTCGGCATCAAAAATTCATTTTTATGCTGAACAAATTAACTAGATCATTGCTGGTTGTGAGTAATTACGTTATTTTTATGAAATATCATAACAAGTTTTTAGAGTACATTAATGCATCTAGTCAATGATTTTCTTTGATCCTTAATTAGTAGACAACGCCCAGAACTCCCCATATACATCACTTTAATCAGAAATTTACGCTATACATTAATTCTATACATAGAGTGTGATATTTTTTCACTTCACGAAGACATTATAGCAAAGGGTAGATTTTCTTTGTTTCTTAATCAAAAATTGATCTTAATTACAATGGCATATGCCGAAATGTCAGGTATTTGATCAAACCAAATTAAATATCAGTGAATATTTGTCAGTCATCTCCATCGCGGAAATTTCCCTGGAATGTTGCTGGCCGCTGTGAGAATATGGGCCAGGTCGTCGGAAAATGTATAATCGGCAGCTCTACATATTTTATTAAACCCTGCTGATGAATCCTGATACGAACTAGGTATATATGTGGATATATTTGGTGTTGCGTTGATCAAAGCAGCACTTTCAGTTAACGTTGGTCAAAAACGGAACATTTAATTGGTATCACTATACTTCTTGTTCCATTCTTTTCCAACCCATCTAAAAGTCATTTGGCGAAAGATTTGGAGGATGTTGTTCAATTGTTTTTGATAAAACGGGCTTTTAAAAACGTCCTTATTTGTATCTGGAGGATCCGCACGCATCCTTTCATGTGATGACTACATAATATCACTCACCGGCGGCAGTTTTCTCTCAGTGATTAGACTTCAAGTATTTATATAAACATACATAGGCCTATACCACCAGCAGAATAATGATATATCCCGTCGTATAAGTCATAATAATTATGGGTGAATGTGGAAATAGCTGAGAAAGCAGCTTTAAAGAAATAGGTTGGATTATGTTAAACTGTATTTTGGACCTGATTATTTTTCTAGAATTGTGTGTCTTTGGGGAGATTGACGAGAGGCAATTGTAGATTTTCTGGCGACTTCATCCATTATATGATGAGGGGAATGATTTTGGGAGGGGCGACATAAGGGAAGGATGTTAATTGCAGCATCACAAAGGAACAACTGTTGTCTGGTGTTGCGCTTGAAACAAGTTACCAGCATTTTGGGGGAAGATTAATTTGGAAATATGTGGCATGCTTATGATCATTAGAAGCTATCTAAGCGGGGTATCAAGTATATGGTATCAGAAGAGGGAGAAAGACTCGGGCGTGTGCTCCACCTTATTAACTTTTTCCGCATCATATCTTCTATAAGCATCCTCATGAAGTGTTCAAATAGTTCAGGTACAGAGATATATGTGCATGCACAAATGTTACTCCGGAGATTATAATTATTATGCCTATATATTTAATATAAATGATGATATTTCCATCGAAAGAATTATAATAGGACAAACTATGTTTTGTTTCGTCGTCGTTATAGTTACCTATACATACTGTGCTTGATGATCTATATTGTATGCAACATACAAAGGTGATTAGCAACTTTTATTTTATATGACCTTAGTTCCTAGTTGATAAGTTCCTAATATGAGGACTAAACGAACTAATAAATATTAGGAGAAAACTTTAAAGCGTTATTACCACGATCTTTCATCAATAATTCTCGTTGTCCCTTAATATGTGATTCACAGAACTCCAACAAAGTTCTATCAAATATCACATGTGCACTCTTGATAATTTCATTGTTCCGTGGTTGATTTTCAAGTTTTGGTCTAGTTTAATACTGAGAAATATATATAACCTTCTACTCTTTCATTATTAAATTATTCCCGATAATTATATATATATATATATATAGAATTTTTATTCAAGTTTGCCAGTTACAAGAAAAGGACATGTGATTCTAAGATTAGACTTACGTACTAAAATTAGATCTTCCATCCGGCCCAAGACCGTCTCTGACAATAGACTTAAATTAAATAAATTGACATTATACCATAAACTAATAATAGAGTATGGAAAACATTTAAAGTATTTATACAATAGATATCCATTCAGTGTTACTATGTTAAACCTTTAATCCAGATGGAAGATTATAAGAGACTTACTTCTAACATCGATATTCATATTACAAGTACTTATTTGACTGGTCAATCCTACAGTCTGGTAATCCGATATTAATTACTTTAAAAGGAATTGATAATTTTCATTGAAAAGTACCTACAATATATAGGCTAAAGTAGTACAATGGATTAATAAGACTCTTAAAGAAGAGTCCCCTACCTCCCATACCTTCCCCAAACATTTTCCCATTGATATTTCAATCTTGTTAAGAGGTATTATACAACTTGGATGTTAATCATAGATATCTCTATATATGTGCATCGATACTAATATCACAAATACACTACAGAAGATACAAGCATTCATAAAATACTTCTTACATATCATAGAAGTCTACAGGTTATACATAGTCGTAATCTGTAAGAATCTTTAACAAACTTCAATTTATAATCATTGTATTTATTGGCCTTGGCCGCTCAGGTACTAGTCATTCTCTGTACTATAAACTTGTCGAATATATTTCTGAAAGTCTTTCTTGTTATTTATTAATTGCGTGCTATCTGATAGTTTATTCCATAGCATCGGCATTTCATAAAGATAAGATTTCTTAAACATTTCGATTCGTGGTAGTGGTACTACTATTTTTTTACCTTTCGTGAGATTTCTTAAACATACTTTTTGTTCATCAATGTTTACTCCGCGTTCAATTCTGGTAAAAGCTCTCCCCAAGATATGCATTTCTCTTCTTGTTGCGAGCATTGGCATATTTAAATCTACATGAATTTGCCTAGTACTCGTCATTCTGGGGAGTTTCAATATAATTTTCAACGCTGCGTTTTGCAGTGCTTGTAGTCTCTTTAAGTAACCCTGTGCTGCTGCACCATAAAAGACATCTCCGTAATCAATGTGCGGAAGTTTCTTATATGTTTTCTTATATCTACGTTATTCCTAACATTGGTCAAATTCTGGCCACCTGGAAAGTGTTGTGTATTGAATTCCCCACATTCATTGAAACAACGATTTTTAGAATCTGCCGAGGGTAGTATTGTATTGTTAGAAAGTTACACCCATTATAACAGCGTAATATTCTGGCGATTCCAATTATTTATCAGGCGAGTGAAATAAGCATTGGCGAATATGCCGATTGGAATCGCTTGGATTATGGATATTTAATTTGAGGGTCGATCTGGACGCCCATGAGATCGCTGGTAGACTGTGAAAGCTTGGCGACACCACCATGTAGCCAAAGATAAATTTATCGTTATAGTAGACACCGATTTGAAGGGGCGACTTGCATGTTTGCGCTGATTCTGAATCGTTCAATATGTGTAAAGTCATTAATACATGTCGCCAAATTAAAAAGATATTAAACAATTGGTCGAATTTTGTAGAATCGCCCATTGTTTTGGGGCGACAGTGGATTTAGGAATTTAGAGACGCCAGAGTAATTATCTTGGTCGCCAAAGCAGAACACCCCCGTCAGAATCCACCGGGCGTCCAATCTGAGCGTCTTCTTTCGCGTCCAACTACTTGGGCGATCTATGGGCGTTTTTAATGCCGATATGGCTTTTCGCCTCGTGGATTCCCAGCTATAGGGTTTTTAAATCGCCTTGTGGATTGACGGAGTGTGAATAATATTTCCAAGTGGCTGAAACTAAGGCGTTAGTTCACCCGAAAAAATTTCAGAAAATTAACCCCAAATTGTAATTCTTGTCACAGTCACAACGTAGTGTCGTTTTTAGATGCTTAAATTCGTGATCATTACGCTGGAATGCCATTCATCTTTTATAGTGGAACACGTCGTGTCAGTGGGCCTATATGTATGGAGCTTGGGGATGAAAGCAAGATATAATTGACAGGAGGAGTGTTCAATCATAACTGGAAGGATATTCATTCATACTGAAGGATGCGAGTTTATTTTTAAAAGACATGGTTAGCGTTTTTAACAACTTGGGTCGCCATCTGCTGGTAGTGCAGCAGTTTATAAAGGCCTATATATACAGGGTTCCTATCTAGGGATACTGGCAGAAGTGACAGAAAAGGTTTTGATGATTGTGTGGCAGGTGGAGGGGGTCTGCAAGTGCCGCAGCACATATATAATAATATAGAACGGGTAGGGCAACCCCACCCGGCCCCACCCACCCCCCGCGCCCAAGAAATGTTAAAACATTTTTTTTAGCAAAATATTCACAATTATGAAGACGATAGGGAAATTTTCGGGTCACTACTATTTATAATGGCTTTTAATGACTGAAATCCAAATTTAATTAAGGGCCTTCAAATATATTTCCATTTGTAGTGATTTGTAATGTGATTTATACTCGTGGGAATATATTTAGGGGCTGCCCCATGCCACCCCAAGTGCAAAAGTAGAATGATGTAGGCTGTGTGTGACCCATCATAGAAGTCCCATTGTACTGGAGGGTTATTGCACGGGTTCTAGTCACTTGGAGAGCCTTGGGGGAACTTATTTTTATAATTATTAGAGACTTACCGTAGGAAGTTGAATTAAAATTTTGATTTTTATGAGTAAAACACACAGGGTACTAAATACTACTGTCTCTCACCTAAAACCCTAGTGGGTCAGATCTTCAGAAAATGTACAATTGGCCTTCACCAATCCTCTCAAATAATCCAAATTTAAGACAAAAATGAGCTTCAGAATGTAGTTTAACATAACCAGACAGATTTATTGATTGAATATAATACAGAATATACTTAGATACACCTAGTATTTATCAATTTTGACTCTAATTTAGCAGAATTTGATAGATGTGTAGATTGTGCATTTTCTGAAAATCTGACCCTAGTAGTCTACTGCGGGTAGGCAAGTGTGTCCGAAAGCGGGAAGCGAAGTGGTTATACGTGGCGACCTCATTGGCGGTCAGTGGTACTATTTTATGTACTGAGACCAGTGGCGACCTCACTGGCGGTCATTGACACCATCATTTTTCCAATTGCTATTCTGACGATTAATTTTGTCGAACCAAGTTCTCTGTGAACCATGCTATACGTCATTAATTTAATGAAATATCTATAACAATGGGGATAAGCAGCAAACATGTGCGTTCTCTAGATAAGGACTGATCAGTGTAGTTATCATCAGTGACAGTGTTAGCAAGATCCTATATCGTGTCAGTAATCATTCTATATTTAGCACTTATAGGACGAGTTGCCGCACAGAGCGTAAATAACCTTTATTTACGCTCCGTGCGGCAACAAGTCCTATAAGTTGATTATTATACATGCCTAGTTTTGCATGCAAAACATGCTTAATTAAAGATACATTAACATAATTTGCCATATCTGGTGTTTGTACAAGAGGAATATAACTATAGAAACAGTTGAAATGTTGGAGAAAGAAAGCCCTCGCACACGGCAAACTTGCGCCACCAAACTTGCGTCGCCATGACAACGCGCCGGTAATGTACTAGTCCAATACCACGTTACAAGTAATGTGCGGCTGTCGGGGCCTCAGTATTGAATGCGTGTATAATAATCTGTGTTCAAAGCACATTTTTACTTATACCCAAAGTAATCTAGCAAACCCTAGTTATTCTCTCAGAATGCGGGTTAATCCGGTGCTTACTTTTCAGATGCTACTAATGTTAATTAAAGTGAAGGTCCATTTCTATATGACTTCGATTGCACAATTTCTTGATCGAATTTTCTTCTTCTTTTCACTTTATGCTACATGTAAATGATTTGGCCGTTTTGGATCGACTGAAGGCTCCATGGAAAAAAACATTTTCACATCTGAAGCAATTTCTGATGAATACAATATTTGATTCAAACAGAACACATTTGTCAAATAACAATGGCTTTATAATGTAAAACAAAGATGGACAACTAAAGAGAGAAAGGTACTTTTATTTCTTCATACAGTCTGTGGAGTTTTTGTCGGCAGCAAGAATATACAACACTGTCAGTTCAGCATCAGACACACATTTAACACTGGACAGTTCATAATATTAGGTCTTCCCTAGACCAAAATAAAAATTGTGAGGACATTTAATATAGAATAACGATATCATTATCATTATTTTATACCCCTCACACGAAAACGGACAGTAAAATTTACTCATCAAAAGTACACTACGTTAAAAAGCTCATGTGTCCAATTGGAAACTTGCTATTTTCAGGCACGAAATTCGCTCTTTCACAGGGACATTCTTTTATTCCGAATTATTTCAGGAATTGATTACATCTTCAGAAATTTTCCCATAGTATCAAACTAAAATCACCCCCTGAATATTACTGAAAGCTCGTAAATGACGTGAAACCATCTTGAATTTGTCATTTTATGGGCACCTACGTTGTGCCAAACTAAATCGATAGATTTTTTCCCCAAGTCTATATAGCGAGCGGAGCAAAAGAAAAAGAAAACAAAAAACGGTTACACGAGGAACGGATTCTTTCACGGGGGTGGAAGATATCGTAATAGAAATTTTATTAGTAACAATTCCACGTTTTTCTCTCGAGACAAAATGAAGTTCATTATAATAATTATTATCCTAAAAAGTGACAGTATTATATAATCTGCCTGGATGATAAAAATAGTATATTCTTCTTGGCAGAGGCACAAAAGCATCGATTACATCCACTAAAATGCGCGATGGTTGCGGTAGGCCACAAGTGTTGTTGTAGTCAACGCGTGAAACAATCATTTAGCACTAGTCTCAGATCTAGCGCTAAAACCTGAAACAATGTGGCACTAGTGTCATAAGATCTAGCACTAAAACCTTCCATAGGAAAAGCTTTCTATGGTCAAAAATAGACTTTGTCGATTGGTTGATTGATTGACCGGTTGGCTATCAGTTGATGGAGGACTATCATTGTTATAAACATCAGAACGTGAAGGCGTCATTAATGGCTTTTTGGTTGATTCTTTCTCATCAAATAAAAAACCTTAATTCTGCCCTAAAATGACTTACGTAACTACCATGTGCGCACCTGTATAATGGCGAAAGTATATAAACAAAAGAGAAGTAATAATATTCATGGTTCATAATGATAATAAAAAGATGACGCCAAAACCATTCTACTAAAAAGCTATCCCCAGACACAACGGTAGCAGCCACCTATACCTCTTCAGTCAGATGATGTGAGAGGAGAGTAAAAGGTAATTTAGTCAATGAAGAACATGAATGCCTGAAAGTTACCTGGGCTTCTTTTTACATTCATACATACTTACATACATACAATACGAAGTGACAAAAATCATAAAAACAATTGTTTACACTCAAAGCATCCATAGGTCGGTTAAAATCAACCGTTATGGTATACATACCATTTATTTTTTCTACTAGCCCAAGTCGGTAAAAACCGTTTTTCTTTTCTCTCCCATAATATTAGGCGTTAATGAATTTACATTATATCATGGAAAACAGTTCACATGTATTTGTACAATTCTATATAATCGATACGACTCCTAAAATTACGTTGTCTTCTTGAAATCGGGCTACAAAAATCAATATACAGAGTTCCTTTCGATATTCGCATATAATCATTTGCAGCTCGCGTCGGTCACATATAACTTTGCTGTATAAGGTTATATTTATATATATCATATTCGTATACATACTCGATACTTAAATGCAAAAGCGACTTTCTCTTTTGCGCCATGGAGCGCACATTACAAAAAATTAGCAATTATAATTATATGATACTACTAATAATAACAAATTGTCGTGTAACTTCAAGTAAAATAAGTTTGCATTTGTACTGCTGGCTTGGTTTCTATGGTAAATATTATTAGCTTCATCTTCATCATCATCTTCGTAATCATCGTCATAATCGTCGTCAATAAAATGGGGATGGTGGCGTGTGTGTAAAGTGTGTGTGGTTACAATTTAAAAAAGTCCAATGCTGCAGCTCTACGAAGCACGACGGTTTGCAGTTATTACAGAAAGAGCAAAGCGACACCCGCTCCGCCATTACAACGGGTCACATCATCATCTTAATTCTTCCTTCCTTCTCCTCCTCCTCCTCGTTCTCTTTCATTCCCATCACGAATCAAGATCAACTATTATTATATATTTATATAAGAACTACATGAGGACGATCGTAGTTGTTGGTTTCCCGGTGAGGTGGCGCAGTGGTGGTGGTGGTGGTGGTGGTGGTGCTTGAAGCCCGGCATGTATAATAGATATAAAAACCTCCAGAGGGCAGTTGTGTATGGTACTAGTAGTGGTAATATTTGTAATGGTTGTGTTATCATTGGTAGTACAAGTTAATAATAACAGTAGTAGCAGGCTATCTTTTTTGAGCTTTCTTTTTTCCTTTTCTTTCTCTTCTTTTTTCTCTTCCTCTGTCTGGAACACTTTTACACGACCATCGTCATCACACCAGAGAAACCACGCATGCATCATATTCAGGCTGAAAAAAGAAATTGGAATAATATAAGAATTATTCATGTCAATTAAGAATCAGTGTAAAGAAACCCTTAATATAACGGGTTTTTTTTCAATAGATCGTATGAGCAAATATTCTGCTTTATGAATGTCCTGTGGAAAGTCAGTCACGGATATCCTACGAAACTATAGCTCTAAACAATTGAAATGTAGAATGAATATGAATATTATGAGTTACGTAGTGACAGTAACACTGAGCATTTTCTTGCTTCGAGAAAATCACAAAGAAGTTGAAAATATTTAACTATTAACTTTTATAGGGTGTGCAGATTTATTCTAACGGCCTAAAAAGTACCAAAGAAATAGTTTTGCATCTTGTTCTATGTATTACCATTAATTCTCATACGTTGTGGAATTGTACTACAATTATCTTTAAATTGTTGCTAAAAGTAATATCAAATTTGTATAAAGATCTATTGTATCTACTTTCATTAAATCTCTCATTTCAGCTGGACAACTGAATATATCCCAACCACATATATATGAAATTCTGTTCAATAAAATTTATTCTTTTAAATAGGCACAGCCGTGTAAAATTAACTTTTACGTTTGAGCGTTAATACCAATTATTAGAAAATTTCAAATTTGGAAGATTTTATTTTGAATTCTTGAGTGTATATATGTGTATCTAATATGTATGGAAGTTGCAACACACAGCTAGGGCAAGATTTTAACAGAGTGTACGGCAGTACAGGGCTACTCGTATATGGGCAAGATTTTAACAGAGCGTATGGCAGTACAGGGCTACTCGTATATACCTACCACGTTACACTACTACTGCACTTTATCACATATAGATGAAGGAGAATCAGTGATTAGGCCTAGTGTCAACGATACTGTCTATAGGATTGTTGCTAGTGTGGTGGACGTATAGTGTCAAGGGAAAACGGAAACACCAACTCACCTGTTTATAATTATGAAGCCTCGCTTTCTGTCTTGATTTCTATCTTCTCCACCGAAAGATCTGGGTTCATCTCAGTCACAGTGCGAATAGCTTCAGCAAGAGCCTATGGACATAGACATGGATTTAATAACATAGACCTGGATTGTAATAACTTGTTCCAATGATGCTTTACTTGATCAATAGGTCCTTCTTCGGGGACTTCTAATGAACGTTTTCTTAAGAAGTAGGGCCTTTTATCAGTGGGGTCATAATCATAGTTTTCTTTTGATAAAATAAAAGTGTTCTTTAGACCTGGGTTTAGTGTATGAGAACATTAAAAATCATAATGATCACTTAATTGGTTTACTTACTTCGTCGTGATCTATTTCATCGCCTCCATCACTCGTTATAACCATTTTCCTCTCAATTCTTGTCTCAATGACGCCATCCTTCTCGGTTTTGTACTACATGAATCAAGCAATATGCGTGTAAGGCAAAGGCATTGATAAATCTTTTTGGGAAATTCAAGAAATTCGATGAAATCAGTATAGTGTACGCTCTTCAAAGCCTAATTGAACTCATTAAAAATATCAATATACACATGTATATAATCAAATTGCACCAAGGGCTTAAATGATAATAGATAATTATAACCAAATCAGGTTTTATCGCTGTTCTTATGCTAAGGTACGTTTATAAATAGCAACACACTTCAGGGAGTATTAATGAACGATAGGGAATCGTAACTAATGTACAGGGTTTCTTAGCCGTCGGAGAGACGATGTACATACAGCCTTGTCATTCTATGTGCATGACTTACTGTCGTCTAGTAGTAACACAGGGGAGTGAGGAGTAGGATAATGAGGGAGATTCGTTAATTAGACCGTTTCACCCTATCTTGTCACAGACAGCAAGTACAGGTGATTTTCTTTTTCAAACGCAGGGGTTTAAAAAAGGGGGAAAAGCACCAACGCCAAGATGCAGATTGGACTGGGCATAGTGATTTTTTAGTAGCTCAAGTTCCAGATATTTCAATCACAGCAAAACTTCTCCCAGATGCTGTTGCAGTCTAGCAAAATACCATCAGGATTACAACATATCTAGCCTAACACTTCGATCATACACACTCCCAAATAATACAATCTTCTAACCAACCCAGGGCAATTTCATTAGTTTTCCACAAATGTTGCTTGCATTGACATTGTTAAGAAGGCAGGGGCTTTGTTAATGGAAGAGAGGGTGAGGAGGAAAAGAGGGCAAAAGGTTGGTTTGCATGAGGGGAAACGTGGGGAGGATGTATATATACTGAGATTGTTAGGGATTGAGATATATAGAGTTTAAAGGTTACAAGACATCAACCCATATACCACCGTCATAGGTACAAGTTGTTAGTATTCTATAGCACTACAATAATGAATTCACGATTGGGCAGTAGGGTATACACAGATACACTGTATGTAGTTTCTTTTTCAAAACATATATATACTGGATGACGACGCTGGGTAACAGTGCTTCAGCAATGCCATATATTAGGAGGCATATATGCAGTCCTTCTCGAAAGGGCACCGGCTGACCTTAGTTGCCTCTCCCAACATTTTGTTTTCTAAGTGATTCAAGTCCTAGTTCGAATAAGATGTCATGTGTACAATGTAGTGATTGTTCATAGGACGAACTTGTCTTGCGTTCTATGTGCCTGGGCCCATATTGATGAAATAAGGGCTATTGTGTATTTGTTGGTCCAACGTTAATTAGTGCTATTAACTAGCTATGAGAAAAATATGTATGTCCATAAGCGTGTGCTTGTTGAACGCGACCAGTGGAATTGCGCCATCGAGCGAGATTCGCACAGAAAATCGCTAGATTTTGATTAAAACCATGCCATGAATTTCCAGAGTAACCTAGAGTAGGTTTTATGGAATAAAAATATCTTACTCCATCCATCTGTATGTCAGTTAAGAGGTCAAGTTAAAAGAGTCAATTTGGTTTATAGTTTCAATTTGGTCCATTGTTTTATACAATGTGGAGTTAGGTAAAGGGCCGTAAGCACCAATAGTATTACGATTTGTCAATCGTAACGCTATCGTCTGAGCGATGGCGCAAACCCACCGATGGCGCATATTTATGTACACTCGCGGTGCAGAAGAAAAAAGTGAATAGAAATTATTTCAGAAAAAGAACTTTGAACAAAAATAAACATCTGAACATAAACATCTAATCGATGTTGAAAAAAAATGTGAAAGATCTTAAATGTCTACCCAACGCAATACTTCTCCAGGTCTCCAAATAATGATAAAAAAAAGTGAAGGTAAAAAAACAACTATAGAGATTGAAAATAAAGGACCAAGAAATAATGGAGAAAAAAAATATATATGAAACTAAAAACAGCTGTTGGACTTGAGCAGCTGAAAGTTGGAGAGGACTACTTGTGGCTTACCGTTGTAGTTTCGATAGTTTGGGTTCGCGAGGAGTGGGCCTGTGCTGTGACCAACATGCCCACATCGTCGGTCCCCACTCCAGGTTCAGACTCATACGTCACCGTGCGCGTCTCGGTTTTAACAAGCGGCACATCGGTTGTGGAATGGGTTCTACTGTCATGATAGGGGTCATAGGTCACGGCTTCAGTGTTGACTGTCGGCGGCTAGAAAGCAGACCAAAGAGTGACCGTGCCTTCACTATTTAACTGGCAGCATGCAGTAGTAGACATGAGGGATGAGGAAAAAGTTGTACTAGAAGTAGCCCTTCCCGCCACCCTCCTGTATGTAAAACCTGCTACAAGCTAGCTTTAGTTGTACTTTCATTTACTCTATCGTTTGTCCATCTCCATCGGAGAATGAATTGTCTTTATTTTTCCTTGCTCCTTATATCATTGTAAAGACAAGGAAGCTGGTAAAGCCAAGGTGGAAAAAATTGGGAAAAGGATTCTAAGCGGAAATTTTTGTTTGTTTTTAATGTTTAGAAGAAAGATGCATGAACTGGATCATTCATAATAGAGAAAATGGGATATTTCTTTATTTGAAGCAGTAGCAATAGGATCGTAAGGATTTCAAAGGAGTCTACGTTCAATCTCCATCATCTTCATTACCATAGAACATGCAGGCGATAAGTGTGCAGTATACTTCCGTCAATTTGGTCATTATCAACATCAGCCCATTTAACTTGTAGCATGTCTCCTCTCCCAAACCACACAGAGAAGGAAAAAGAAACCCTTTTTTCTTCAAGCAGAAAAAGGCATTCTTTTTCGATTTTCAGCGATCAAATTTCATACCATTTTTATAGGACCAACACTAACTTTCCTTCAACAACAATCGTTGCCTTGCTTATTAAAAAATAACGGTTAATAATCTCATGACAACATTGTTGGCTGTAGTAGTACAAACACCTTAAAAATACTTGTTTTAGAATTAGTTCAAAAGGTGAATCAATTTCAATGAGTTTAATGATGGGTTAAGAAGGTGAACAGAACAAATAAAACTGTGAGATTTAATCATTATGATTACATCAACCATAAAACAGTTTCATTAGACCCTAATGTCAAATCATAAAGGGTATTTTCGAAACGAATAAATAAAATCATCAACCTTAGCATTAGCTTCGTAATGATATGAAGCAAGTGCGGAAATGAATAATGAAGCGCACAAAAATGAGGAAGTATTGTTCATGTTAACGGGCGAAATATTCCCTTGTATGGATTGTGAACACTCATTTGTCATGTATGTATGTATACATCTGCTATGATTTGTTTTCTGTATGAAAAAAAAACTTTTCGCAAAGATAACGTGCCTTTGAAGTTGAACTGTGACCATTTTCTATCTGAATTAATTAATAATGGATAAAGTGCACAAGCATGAAAACTAAGTCATTGGCAGTGAAATGTGGGGTTTTCTGTTCCTTCATATTATTTTCTGACCTAAGCATATATGATTAATGCAAGCTCGTGGGACGTCATAAAATATATCTATGACGTGAGGATGAGGAGAGGACACACACATATGGGCTACTGACTAATCTAAAAAACGGCTGACAGAGGTTAGGGAGAACAGCATGCTCTTATCTAATCTATCTAACTACTTCATGCAGTAGTTATATATTGCAGAACAGGGGGACACTGTGGGAACATAGTGGGGCACATATATGTAATATATTCGAGGGACAACATTGAAAGCGTTCAATGTCACATTGAGTGAGAGGTAAGAGAGAGAGAGACACAGAGAGAAGAATGAGGACGAGGAAAATTAAAGTGATGAAAAGTGCTAAATTTAAAGCAGCAGTTAACTCAGACCAAACCATGACCCCCACACCCCTTTCCCTCCAGGGACACAACTGCTGTGGCATTATGGCATTGGTATTAAACAAGCCCAGGTAGTAAGTAGTAGATCTGTGGAATCGGTCAAAAGATCCCCAACCCACTTTATGATACCAAGACCTTTCTCGGTTGTCCAACCCTTCCCTCAGGAGGTTGAATCTATCGTTCGACCCTCCTAAGTTACCCCACCATACATATTCCATCCTCCTGAGTTTCTGAACTCAGATCCTTATATGCTTAACAATTGGGGAGCAGATTCTTAACACTCCCAGGTGAATGGTCGTTATCATAGGTGACGGTATCTCTCCGCCCTCTCTAGGCAGCGTTTGGAAGTAGAGCTTAAAGGGCGACTAAATATATACTTGAAATCTAAGCGTTGGGTTTTTACAGCGGGGGACGCTTATAGGAAACTTGGACTTATAGTGTGTGGAAGCAGCGACGCTTATTGAAATGGTTACCATGGTTGTCTGGTCAGTATGTGTACCACCAGATAGGCCTACAGAAGTGGAATTTTCTCTGTCATATTGGTCGCGATCGTAGCCTGGTTCCTAGAGAAGTCAGTCAATACAGGCTTAGCATTTCTTCTAATCATATATCCTGCGTCCTTTTTATTATCATAAACAATTGCCTGCTTTTTACTGTTCATATAGATCTTACAAATTGTCTGTGATGATTTTGGAAGACTAGTAATTTAGATTTAGACTGCTAATCGATAAAGACTAGGTGTACGGATAGAGGCAGGGAAATGGACCACAGTGCTTTTTTACTGGGTGCAGAACTCTATGAATAAATGGAATTTATAAAAGTAGGTAAATATAGCGTTCCTGAAAATAAATCAACCTCTCCAATAGAGGCCTAGGTCTGAGGGCTAGCAAAGTAAACATAGGTAATATCTCGGTGCGTCCATGTGGCCCGGAAACTTTCGATTTTTTTTCTTCATATTTTTTTTTCCAAAGAGACTTGTTTCAGTTGAAAACTTGGGGGATGATTTCTTTTTGGTGTGTGTTTTAACGACGGAGGGGCGGTTTTGTTGGGCTGTTGTTGGGATTTTTAGGACATACCTCGGTAGAGATTGTTTTGTGAGTACGGTGCTGCATAGTCCGTTGAACAGTGGTGGTTGTGCTGCTTTCGTAGCCCCACTGTCCATCCTCCCCGGGCCCATAGCCACGGTTAGCCAACGCTAGCTGGTCCTCCTGGCTTGGGAGCATCCCAGCATCGGCACTGTCCTCCGCACCCTGAGGGGGACACACACACATACCCAGCCCAAAGTTAGTCATACATAGCAAACGGAACACAGTCAAACTCAAAATTGAAAAGGAATGGGGAAAAAAATTATCTTAAAAATCTAACTCAACCACTCTTAGTTAACCAGTCGCTCTCTGTCAAGGGTCGGAGTTTGTGGACAAGCTTTTTGGTGTGGTTGGTTGTGGTTCAATGCATGCAGGAGAGACTGACGAGTGGTTAAGCTAGATTTCCTCTTATATTTGTCATCGAGCGAGAACGTAAATGTGGCTATAGTAGAAGAACATGCATAGAAGGATACATATATATAAGCCTGAGGAGAAGAAAGACTTCAACCCATTTGAGGCAAGATCTTGCTGAAGACTACTCCTCTACCAACAGCCGCATAACACTACTAGCATAGTCAAGTGCCGAGTGCAGATGGAACCTGGAAGTCTAATGTGGGGGAGCCTTACTCGCTGCTATACGGATACTTAAGGGTTGATGGGTGGTTGACTAACTGAGGTCCAATTAAGGTGGATCAAGACTTGAGCCAAAACTTTTAATTTTATCAGAAATTTAGCTTTACAGATCTTCCCAAGTGCATGTTCAAATTTATGAAATTCCTAACAAGATCATCATCATTATGAGACTAGATATATATATCAATGTGCATATAAGATTATTTTGGCAAACCGATAATATCTCCTATCAAAGGATGGGTATGATGGTTCTTCAAAATATTTCAAGAAAGAAAATCAAGTTTTCCTTTCTTTTGAACAGAATTTGCACAACTACCGATACTCAAGTATATGTAATAGATCCAAGAGAAAAAAATATGTTTTGCTTTTATCGATGATTACCTTGTATACAACGTTTATACAAATTTAAAGCCTTTGTATCTTTATGAGGAACAGAAAGATATGGCTGGCCTGCATCCATTCAACAGACCTCTTGTCGGAGGGCCTTATTCTAGGGAAATCCCCTTTAGTTTAATCAAATTCTTGGAATAGGGGCGTGAGAGTGACGAGTGTTCTTTTCCCATTACTGTGTATTGCAGCATGTACATTTCTAGCAGTGCAAGTGCAGCATATTATTTCATATGATACATGATGCTTAGTCTTAAAGGGGTGGGGCTTGGTAATGATGATTGGCAGGAAAATCTGGTAACGTTCATGTCGTTCTAATACTGGAAACGAAAATGACTTGTATCAGTGAGCAGAGACAACCAAAGCTTAGCGACAAAACAGAACCGTTATAGGATCGATGATGTCTCCTAAACCAAGGTTGAGATGGGACTTCGACAGACACGTTATTAAATCTTTCCAAGGCACATCGCATGTGGTATTTTAAAGTCTTTTTAATATGAATTTTATCCCACTTCATACATGTGGAACTTTTGAAAAAGAAAAGATGAATTTGATTCTTTCAGTTTTCCCACGGCCAAACGGTACACATTTTCCCCACCAGGTTGGATTCCTCTATTATCCACAGTGGACACATTTTAAAATACATTGATAAATGCGGGGAAAGCCAAAACTAAAGAAAACCCAAATTGGAAGACGAAAAAAGAGGTTGGACTTGCTACAGTTCCATGTGAGGAATATTTGCATTAGATGACTTATACGATAAATAGGAAAGATTTCATAAGAAGTCTGGAGTCCACGGCAATGACGATGACAGCATGCAGCAGTAAACCTGTAAAAAATGTCCAAACATACACTAAAGGTCTCAGCAGTAGTAGGGGGTTAAAAAGCACCTTAAACTTAGTAAAATTAATATAGGCGGGAGTATTAATAATTGTCGTTACAAAATGTCTATCACCATGGCATTTTATCTTGAATTTAGTACCTAGTAGTGGAGAGGAAAACTGAGTGTTCAGATAGAGAAAGAAACAAGGAGTACCATGAACTTGGTTATGAGGGAAAGATAGTTGATCCTAATGTAGGCTAATGGAGGTAATCTAGTGGTTGCAATTAAGTTGAAGCACTTATGTGTAAATTAGACAAAACTAATTCCAATAACTATTATATCAGACAGTAAAATGTGATGATTGATAAGTTCCAAAATATTCAAAAGTAATAAACAGGACATGCTATGAATATCAGAATGTAGATACTTCTGTCTATTAAGTTTTTCTTTATGACCAACTTAATGAAATGCTAATAGATTAACAAAAAAGAAGGCTGATGATATTACATTCTCACAGCAGTAGATTAGATTTGTGGTAGTTGTAAAAACTTAATATATTAAAAGTGTGAATACAAAGTATGAATGAATGATAAAAACAGGACTCTAATTAAACTACTTAAGATGTTTGAGAGAAGGTAAAATGATATATTGGTGAGACCTTTGGTGGCGCGTTAGCACGGACTGTAACATTAATGGTAGTCAGCTTCGGGTCTGTACTTCCGGGACCTCCGGGACTGACCGGACCTCCGGTACCATAGCCCGGAGAGGGTGGCACTCCATAACCAGGAGAGTAAGGACCTCCGGTACCATAGCCACTGTTATAACCTGGAGGACCACCCATTCCGGTGCCATAGCGGTCAGAGCCTCCGGTACTATGGCCAAGTGGACCACCTGTACCGTAACGGTCAGAACCTCCCGTACCGTAACGGTCAGAACCACCTGTACCGTAACCATAGGGTCCTTCTTTGCTGAGGTCTCCATTCAGTCCAATCCCTGGACTGATGCTTCCATCGCGACCATAGCCGCTCTGAAAATGCCCACGGGTGAATAAAAATTAATATAGAGATGGGTGAATTAATGATGACAAATGGGAGGCGGGTTGATTAAAAATGGGAAGAAAAGGGTTCAATGGTAGGCAGGTTTTCAAAGGTGACAAAATTTCCCTCAGAATATGTTCACAATCCATTGTATTTTTTGGTTGATTTTTATGATGGATATTATTCCAAATTAATCAAATGAAAACACACACACACACACCACCAACAACACTTTGCTGTCAAGTTCTTAGATTGATGTACAGGCAACAAATGATAATTCGAGAACATAATGCTTACAGTAATAGTGATCTTTAACCATATGTAGTGCAGTTCAACCATCATATACATTAACACCTAGTAACTTAAGTGAATTATAATTTAAAAAACATAGCTCAAATATAAAAAAAAATAAACCTCTTCTGTTCCCTTAATTTCCAGCACAAATTATTACATCACAGGAGAACTCAACATAAAAGTTGTTAGTCTATGGGTGGGTAGACTCATACCAAGAAAGCAGATAAGTAAAAAATCTTTTCAGATAATTAATAAAAATCTCCTAGTGCATTTTAGTGAAAGAAAAATGTTAGGTTCAACTCAATACACATGGGTCCATGTTGATTGAAGTAAAGAACACATACATAGAAAAAAATCATTTCATATAAGTATTTCTAACCAGTAAATGGCAATGATTTTTTACCAAGTTAATTTGAAGTTTATTATAATATAAAATTTCACTATTTGACAAGTTCGGAGAGCCAAATGAGCGAGTATTTTTGGTTAAGTTCTGTTGGTTCTTTACGTTACCTGGTTGGGGTCGTAGTCACCTCCTGGTCGGACAGTTTTCATGTAAGCCACGCGATTTGCGTCGGGACCTGTTCCAGCAACCACATGAACCTGACCATCCTGAAGAGATGCCAATTAACATGCAGGGTCAGATAAAGAAGCTTCAACAGCAAACAATAGATCACTCAGTATCCATGATCAGGTCAATAGGGAAAACACATGGGAAGGTGGGAAGATGTTAACCACATTATAAAAAAAATGCAGGCAGCTTTCATAGCAGATAACATCTGTGTTTGGGGGGAGTCATCAAACAAACGTTGTGTTTCAGAAGCCAATGATTTTTGTGCATTTTATTGTTCAAGATGCAACAACCGCATGCTTTAAAAGAACTGCTTCATTGTCCTGTAACGAGAAATGTATGAATGATTTTCTGAGGGGAGACAAGGAGCCCGTGTTATTTATTTCTTCTAAATTCCATCTGTAAATTAACGTCTATACTGGGTATAGATAAGTCGAATGGGGTCCGAGGGTAAAATCGAAATTTGCTGGCATAGATAATTTTGATAACGGCCTGGAACATTCTACCTAGCCTCCTTCAAGGTTAGATGAGAAGTCTTACGTGGGGATTATTTTATCCCATTTCAATAGATTTTTAATACTCATCTAACCAGCAAAATTCGGAATAGACGGAAGATAGGGTATATGATATCTCGCTCGGGGGTTCATTGAGTTATGATGCTAGGAAACACTGCAAACTCAAATCAAGTCCTACAACAGAACTTTCCTTCACACCAAAGGCACAAAACTGTAACAAAAATCAAAACATTAAAATACTAGTTCAACCAGCAACTTGCAATGTTGGGTGCAGTAAGCATCGAACAGGAGTAGCGTGGAGGTAGGTCCTGGAGTTGACAAGCTGGAGAAGGTAGGCAAGAAGCCGGAACAGGAGGGGAAGAGGAGGAAACGGGTGCAGTATAAATGCTGGACGATGCTTCTGGTGGTACGATTCCATGATCCAAGGCCTAGGGCTCTCACTCGTTGAAACCAAAAAAACTGGATTTTTAAATGAAGAGAAAACTGAGTTAAAGTCATGGTTTAGTGTGTGATAGATATTAAGAGTGAGTAAAGGAGACGAGGGAAGGAATGGGGGTAACCTTGCTGTCTGTGGAGGGTTTGCGACCTGACTTGGGTAAGATTTTTCTCCTTACATAGATGACTTTTCCATTGCCGTCTTTCAGTTGAATGACTTGAGCGCGGTCACCGTCCTGAAAGTGAGCCATTTGGTTAATTTTCCAGCACTACAGTTTAAACAACTTATTCCACAATTTCTAAAATACCCAATACATCAAGGGCTGTATTAGAAACAGTGGTATCTATATTAAATGTCATATATAATTATGTTATTTACAAAGGATATTTGAAACTAATTTGTGGTTAAAATTCAATTTAACTTTCTTATTTACAACTGTACACTGATCTATGGAGTTAAATGGGTTAAAGACAATCGATGTTAGGACAATCAATATTAACTTAAATACTAACTTTCTGTTACTAGTATATAACATTAAACACAAAAACAAAACGATAACAAATACAATCAGAATGATATCCTTACAATTAAAAGAAAGTAGCAAAGTATATATACACTCAATTAGTATCTGAAAAATACAGATGTTATGAGAAAATAGGGAAAAACTGCAAAAGGGCAAAAACAATTTTGGTAATTAAGCCTTACATTTTGAGGAATATATTGAAACATACTATAGTTCTCTAATTAATGGCCATGAATGTCCATGATAAATTAATGCTCACACGATGAGATTGTTCTGAACATAAAAGAATGTATGGGACGTGATTTTTTTATGTATTTTTTTTTCAAACAGGACATAGTCTCTATTAGAAGTTCAAGAGTTTCATTGAAGCGACAACAAACTACATGTATAGGGAATTTTCAACTCATCGAGGGGAGATGGCATCAACAGGGGGTAGACATGTAAAACACACATGAAATCATCAGGAAGAGTTAAGACCTTCTGTCCAGCTACATGTACCCAGAAACTCTTATAAACAAAGATTGAACATTATTGAATTTTATTCTATTTTTAATGCTAGGTTTGAAATGGCTGTGCAGAAGGTCCTCAAATCTTTAAACGTTGATTCAATTTATCCAACTTTGTCATGCATCTCTTCCTAAAATACAAAACGAAACAAAGCCGCGGCTCACTTCTTCTTGGGGTTAGTAGGTTGCAAGCGTTCTGTTTTCTAACTACCAAAATTGAAAAAAGATCATCATCATCTTCATCATCATCAATGAACACAAGACAGGGAGGCAAAAACAAATATCATCGTCATCATGATACGATTATTAATAGAACTCTGTGGCAGTTGGAGCATGCCAAGACTTGGCTATTTTACCACTGTGATGATTGGCTTGACGTTTTCTCTCTGGCCAGGCACTGGGTAAACTCCTGGGTAAGGCTCGGTCCCCGCCATCCATGGTCCCACCCCTGTGCCACAGGGTATCCACCCTAGGGCGGCTGGGTCTACACCTGCACCACCCACACCGCCTGCACCTGGCTCTGCACCAGACCCATCTCCTGAGTCTGGGCCATACCCCGATCCTGCACCGGATCCGGGATAGCCACTGGGTCCAGCTCCGGACCCTCGGTCACCTGGGAGCCCAGATGCTTCCGAGTCGCCTGCATCAGGTTGCCAGCTTCCCTCCAGGTCGCCACTGTCTCTGGCACCTGGGTGCACCTCGGACTCGAGGCGCGCTAGCGGGGCACCCCGTGCCACCCCGGCCCCCATCCCTGAGTAAGGTTTCCCTGAGAAATCTCCCTCCCCGGGAGCGCCCCCATGCCCATCAGCCCTGTGGTCCCTCCAGTCTGACTTAGGACCAGATGGCACCCCGGGACCATCTAACTCTGACCCAGGAGCACCCCGGCCCGCCGCATCTGTGCCTGAACCTAGCAGGCCTGCCTTGACGGGAGCCTGTATTTGGCAGAAAATGGGTTATATCCATGTCAAATAACACTGCATGGAGTCAATATCAACCATTATGTGTCCAACTCCAACAAACATAACAACAAGTTTTCATTTACTGTACTATAGTATCATATTTTAGTATCATATTTTACATCATTAACTTCGCAAATAGGACATTATTAAAGATTAAAAGGGTATAAAACTTACATCATCATATTCACGGCCAAGGTCATCGACCTCAGCAAAAGGCACAGAACCTCCTCGCTGCTTACGCTTGCGATCTTTAAGGTCAATGGTGTTTGTTCGAGAGTCGCTAGGTTGGTAGTATTCAGAGCGCTCAGTGTATCCAGATCCTGGCCCTGTGCCTGTAATTAATTTTGAAATAAAGAAATAAAATTAAACTTCTTCTTATCAAGTTGTTCTAACCATACACTAGTCTAGTACAGCAGGCTACAGTCAGATGGCAGCAGTGAGCCATCGGCTGGGAGTGTATAGATATTACATATGAGAGTTTGCAAACATGCATAATGTGTGTTAGAGTTTAAAAAAATTCATAAGATAAAAGCAGCAAGCAAGGGCTGCTAGTAGTCAATAAGGATTGCCAGCATGTAACAACGGTGAATTCAATATCATTCAAAAATTTACCAACGGAAAAATTACTTATTCGTAAATCTTGCAAAAACTGAAACAATTTAGCGCTTGGAGATTATACCATTATCCCCATGTGAAAAAAATAGCTGTCTTTTTCAAATGTACATGCAGATAAGACAGTAACATAAATGAAATCCAAACAAAATCCAAATTCAAAGTACCCAGTCGCTATTTTCTGGCAAACTTAATCACACCAAAACACAAAAAAGTGTCTGAAGTGTTTATGATAAAGCAGAGCTAGCTGCCTCTTAGAGGAATGACCGCAAAAGGAAGATAAGAGATCTCGGCGCTATAAATAGCTTTGTACAATATAACTATGATACTGCACTACTTGAAAGAGTGAGTAATATTTGGTTAATGAAAAGTAACATAGCAAAACTGGCTTCTAAGAATACAAGCGGTTAGTAGTAAGTAAGAACGAAAGTAAAGGGAACAAGCTGTAAAACAATCAACTAATGAAATGCATTGTTTTGGCAAGAGATGGTATCTAGGGATGCCTTGATGTCCTTGTCGTTCCGTCGTCATGGCGACGGTTAACCTGCTGGAAGGTCATTCGTACAGACATGCACACTACAACATAAAAAGAGCCACCCAAATCCCCAGGAAAACCAAAGAAATAAAAATATCAACTATTCTATACCGAATATCAAACCAAAACCGAAAATAACTTCCGACAGATAAACTATAACATTAACATCGAAATGAAATGAAGACAGCAAAGACCCCAAAATCTATCTCTTTTGTCAGTTTCAGAATTTAGATATCATTTTTTTTTTAAATTTCTTGTTTTGAGCCCAGCAATTCAGTTTTCTGTAATGCATGAAGGCGCAATGACGACAACGCCTTCAATGCAGATATTTTGATTTGCCAATTAGGCATTTGCATATGGCATTAATAGATTAAAAAATTATGTTCTATACCCCACCACTGTCTAAATAAGCATTTTTTTCAGTCATTTATAATTTGTCCCCATTTGTCTATTTTACAAAATGTGGAAACAAATGGTACACAATACCAAAAAGGAGCCTCGTGAAAGCCAGATACAATAAAGGGACATGCAAATTCTGTGCTAATATATATTGATATATGGTTGTTTTCCACGGAGAAATGGAAAAGGGAGAAATGGGTGTAGGCCCGCAAAAATACCTGTTTCATTGAGTACGGGCTCAGAGGCAGTTCCTACCCGGCCTAGAAATAGAACACAAATACCGGACGGTGTCTCAAGTTATGGGTCGTTCACACAAGTGGCACACGCGTTGTAGTAAGTAAAATCAAACATGCTTGTCAACCATGGGTAGCGGCTTTTATCAACCAATTAACCACGTGAAGGGAAGAACTCAACTTAATGTAATAACCAGTCTCACAGAGTTTTTACACAACTTTGGTGTCAATGTTTTTAGTATCGAAATGATTTTAACACAGATGAATGCTAGGGAGAAAGGAAAAGAAATGAAATGAAATCATGCATTTTTAAATCAGTTTTATACTCAAATAAACATCAGACTATTTTCAAATGAAAATTAAGACATTGGTGATGGATATGTAAATCATATTGTGCTTAGCAACGAGGTCGCTACACATGCTCTGTTCTCCTGTTGGTGTCCCTGTTTCTAACTCAAGGTGTCTGGTTTCGTATTCGTGAACAAAAACTTGTACTAGCTTTGAAAATCAGCTTTTGTTGACATTTTTACTTTTAATTTGACTAGAGAAGACCCATAGACCTAAAGAGATATAATGGAATCGAGGTGGCTTTGATTGGCTATTAACTCAAGAATAAACTTTTGGTAACAGCATTCCTGCGAGAATTTGCACCTACTAATGTATATTGGTCAATAACGTAACAGTAGAAAATCTAATAAAGATATTTGAAATCTGATTTGGTCATCGAAAAGGGAAATAAATAAAAGGCTACTTTGCACCTACAGAGTTTGCAGACACTCTGCTTCAACCAACATAAATAAGCTGAAACTCAATTCCCATTTCCTGGAATGGCTGTACTCGCCGGAAAAGTTGAGCTATCCCGATCATTCAAACAAAGCAGTTCTGCCCCTCAATGGACGAGCTAGTGAGTGGTTAGCGTCATATTACGATCAACAGCAACAACATCAAACTTAGATTATGATTATTGTCATTAATGATAGGAAGTATCTCTGGACCAACAGAAAATAGCTCGATAATGATAATATATATGTGTGTGAAGTCGCCACGCCACAATGTACAGACGGAACGCAAAAAAAAGTCGAGAGAAGGAGGAAAATAGAAACAAGAATAATAACTCCTAAAAGTGTGGACTAAATGTACATCATACTGATACGGTGCAGACTGGAAATAAAAACTAAGATATTCTATTGGTAAACCAACCCTGTTGGTTGAGGATGTTATGTTTCAGATCCCGGTGAAAGTCTGAAGGAAAATGGCACAACAATATGGAAAGAATATTACAGGGTGAACAATAACAAAAAAAAAGAGATTCATGATCTTTTTTTTCACCAAGTAAGCCAAAACTATTTTTTTAACTTGAGGTGGTAAGAAGGAGGGAGATAAAAAGTGACTTGAGAGCACAATATTTATAACAGTCCCATTGGTAACCATACAATGGCCATCTATCCATACATACATGTCATGTCATCCCTCAATAAAACATACCAAAATTGATGTTAAAACATAAACTTAAAAGGGTATATCAAAATGGACAAATTATCCTAAATAGTATCTAATCTTATAGACTGGTTTGGGAAAATATTAACCGAGTGCGTGTTATCATACCGTAGGACACCATCTAGAATATGCAACCTGGCTCATAGCATTAAATAGATACATTTCTGTGTGGGGTCTGCGTAAAGAGAACGATGTACCAAAAATGGACTTATTACCAAAGAACGCATAAAGTATACATACCGCCTTCCATAGATCGGGAACCAGTAAAGCGCCGGCTCTGTGAGCGGTCAAAATTCGGCCCGGGGCGGTCGATGAGGGAGGCAGCCTGCCTTGTCTGGAACTGTGTGCGGCCGGAATAACGGAACTTGGATCCGAACCGCGGGAAGAAACCAGATTTATTTGGAGGCTCGGGCTCCTTCAGCCTATATAAGTAAGACAGATAGGGAAAGTTGACAAGCCAATCTTCAAGTTACTGGCTATAGAATATCGACAGTGTAAGGTGGTGGCCAAAACAAGTACAAATAAATACATTTTTAAAAAATCGCAAATAAACCGACACTTTGGGAATATTTTATCATAATATTTGGTTTTGAATTAAAGAAGTTTATAACATGTAATGAGACTGAACAAAATAAATTTGTCTAGATAATTCATACAATGTGCCAGTGGATGTTTGAAAGCTTCCATAGTATAGTCGAGATACTGAGACACAATAGTTTTACATACTAATAGAGTTGAACTTGCTTAATAATTAACTCCGATAGGTCAGCAATTGTGGTAGAGGCTTATTTCAACGAGTACTACAGACACATATTTCAAAGGCTTTTTAGGATAATGACCAATAGATCCAAATCACTCCGCTCCATTTAGAAACATTACCTGAAGAAAGCATGATGCTCGACTGCGGTCTTCCACAGTCTCTTCGCAAGTCGGTGGTTGGCCAACTTGAAGCCTATCGTGCTCTCGAACTGTTCAAACTCTCCAGGCCGGATTTTGATGTAGAAATTGTTGCGCTTGTAACTGATCTTGAGGATCTTAGGCCATGCGAAACGGTTAATACGTAACCTGTCACGGTATACAAGAAGTCCACTTGCACACACACCAAGCATTATGTCCACACCTTCAGAATCCTGCAAACAAGTAAAAACCATATTATTTTTTTGTATCATTATTTCAAAATGTAAACAGTGAAAGTAAAACAGTGGTCATCGGAAAATATTCTATAGTATAGAGTTACAGTCCAATATAAAATTCATAGAACAGACGACAACATTATATTATAATATATAGATATTGGAAATATACAAATCCTCAATCAATTTTACTGAGGAAAATTACCCTCAGTAATTATCACTAAGCCTATTCGACTTTTAATTCTAGTATAAACATAAATACCCGCAGCAGAATTTGAATATAGATACATCCAGTCCTATAAATGATAATATTAGTGACTTGGGTAAGATTTTGTTTCTTGCCAGCTGAGAATGCAGATTTAATATACATGTAGTGTGTATTTAACACTGCTAGGAGAGACGTACCTTTGCTTGGTGAAGATCGACGCCATACATAGCGAGTTTCTTGGCGTTTTCAAGGTAGTTGAGCTCAGCCTCAGCTGGAGTCTGGCCCCTGCAAGTAACCATGGGAACAAAACATTTGAATTTCTGACTTGAAACTAGTTGATACATCAATCACCAGACACCAGAGAGCTAAGGGTAATTTCATAGCTGGAAGTCAGTTTATTTTACCTCCAGGTAGAAGTCGTTTAGTGAGTCTAGAAATTTAAGTTTTCAAACGAGGCTAGTAGGTCTATGGTTTTTTCAGCCATCTTTAATAAATTTAAAGAGTTCATCACAGTGAAAGAAAACTATCAGGAAGAAACAATTGATAGGATTTGTTCCTTCTGAGAATGAAAGATGAATGAGGGGGACATAATTGCTACTAAAGTATTCATGGAAAGCGAATTGGCTACTTAAAAGATAAGTTTCCCGATCAATGGTCTGATGTTAATAGCTCGTGACACTTCCACTTTCCATGGTTATGACACAATAAATGTGGCTATGTGAATAGATTGTTAAAACAATCAGATTTCCTGATTACGTATTAGAGAGGTTATTTTGTCTAGGAAAATGTGCTAAGAATTTCTTTAAAGGATAGATAATAGCCCAATATTGAAAAGGTAAACATTCCAACAAAAATTCACAACAAGGTTGTTCTCAGTGACTTACCTCCACCTTACTTAATGAATAAAATTGAAAAGGTTCTTCAGCATCACTTCATAGAAAAAGCGCTTGCCCTTCGCAAAAGTTCCTTTGCTACCTATTTATTTCAGCACTTCACACGTCTTTAAGGTCACTTTAGCCAGAAGGGATACAGGTGGAGAGAAGGGGGAATACTAGGGACAGAAAGTCGCCTTATCAGGCTTTACTGACCTGTGTGTCCTGTGCAGCTCGGCAATCTTCTCGAGCAGCTCCTCAGTCTGACTGGGAGCAAATCTGAATTCTCGGATGTACTCGATAGTGTTTCCGTGCTCCTCGGGATCGTAGTCTCCCAGCTCGGCCTGCACAGTGTACGAGCCAAGCAATGCGTGGGTGACGAACGAACAAGGCAGCCTGAAAATACAAGTAAAGATGCCAGAAGATTAGAAAGATGATTTTGATGAATTTAAAGTGAAACGATTGTACAGCTTATATAATTGTTAAATTCGGTGGACGAAAATAATGTTTGTATCTTCATATCTGAGCTAGTATATTCCAAGGAAGATTGTCGCCCTCATGTGTACATTGTTTCACAATGGTTTACAATTACAGTATTTAGTACACACACAATGGATGTGATATAGACTAGTGGTTTGGGTCTAAGGTCTTTTGGTTTAGCTGTAAGAGTAGGGGTCTTTTGGATAAACTGTAAGTATTAGATCATTAGAAGTGATATCAGGAGATGCCATATTAGCTACATCGAGTGTCACTGTGCTATGATTGTGCCCATACCTGAATAAAGATTTGATTATTTGTTTTAATTAAAAAATCTCTTTTGCTTCCTGCTGTATGTATTTATACGTGATTGGCGACAATATTTCGAATAGATCTGTGATAAGAATATGGTAGAACAGTGACCGTGACACCAAAAACGATATTGCAAAAAATGAAACCGATTTCAAATGTTTCCAATGATCGGGATCCCTTGGGTCACAATCTTTTACATCTGTTCCAAGCACTTAAGGGGATTTCATGAATAATCCAAGTCAACATCAATCAGAAAAGACACTCCCTGAGGCCACAGTTCACTCACAGTGATCAATGTATCAATAGGCTTAAAATGTAATCTAAAATTTGTTACTAAGGCCCCGTGTACACTAAGCCGTTTTTACAGTCGCTGTTCATTGGAAGTACCCAATGGTCGGCGAGAAGACCTAAGGAACCCAAAAGTGTACTTATCATTGTACTTCAATTGTTTCAGTATAGAATCTTCTAAAGTAATCTAAAGAAAAAACTCGTCAAACAGACAAACTAATTCCGTCGATTTAATGGACACTGAGCCTACAACACATGTGTAAGTGAATTAGGAGAATATATAGGCGTTTGACAGGGCACTGCAGGTCTAGATCAAACAAGAGCCAGAGACCATACTGGACTCAAATATATAATATATATAGGGGGGACGAGAGGATTGTTTGGTGATGGGCCTGGGACGTGGGGCTTCTGTTTGAATGCACGTGTCAGCATCCCGTCCCTGCAGACTGCTGGCCAGGCGGGCAGACAAGCGCTGCCAGAGGCACCTTTGTGTACTAAAGCTGGGGGCAGGGTAATTGCTTTTTATCTCCTACTTGCGCCCGGATTGCAAGGACAAAATACGAGGGTGAGAAGAAGCGGGAAGAGTGTCAGGGGAGAGACAGGGATAGAGAGAAAGATCCCACCGAGCAGACAACAAGCGAAAATAGAGAGAGGGGGGAGGAATGGAGCGAGGAAGGAAGGAAGGAAGGAAGGAAGGAAGGAAGGAAGGAAGGAAGGAAGGAAGGAAGGAAGGAAGGAAGGAAGGAAGGAAGGAAGGATAGTAGACAGAAAAGTATGCAAGAATGGCGCTGTGGAAAGACAAATAAGAAAAACGTTCAATCGACAGGCAGACACATGTACACATTTATGACCTCAGCAACTCACAAATTACTCAGACTCAGAAGATACGAGAAAGAGACCATACATTTCTCCCAATCATCAAAACTGGGCTCCTAAATCGGGCAATGCCCCTCCAGTACTGACAATATTGATGGGATGATATGATATCACATAAGTTGCCAGCAACTGGCTTATATAACAGGGCCAAGACCACCACCTCCATAGTAAAGCGGTTCTGAAGCCTGGCTTGGGATAGGGACGTGGATTAAATTGAAGCTCGTAAAGAGGTGTAGAAAGTGCTAAAGTGATTAGTTGATGGGGGATTCACGAGGACGTGTCAGTAGCTAAAGCAGAAAGAGCAATATATGGAGAAAGTTAGGGAGGTGTGGAACAAAGGTTTGGCTCTGAGGGCAGACAGGGAGGAAAGAGCAGGAGAAGAAGTTAGGAGAATGGGAAGCAGCAGGAAGAAGGAGGGTAACAAGGTCCACAGAGCAGGGAACAAGAAACAGAAGCAATCCCAATACCTGTGAAGTCCTGACTTCACTCTAGACAACAATCATATCAAGTCAAGTCATATCGCAGTAGTAGAGACGTGCCTTAAGGTAAAAATGCCCACCACACTGTTGCCCTTCAGAGGAAGGCCAATCGCTCGCAGTGTTTCATTTCTATACAATTCCCAGCAGCTAAGAGTAAAAATTAATCCTGGGTTCCATTCTGGAGAGCTTTGCCCACAGTAAGACGGCCATATATATGCTCCGCCTGCTCCCTTATATATTTTAAGCCTTCTCGGCGCTGAAGAAATGTAGAGGAAGAGCAAACAATCCTTGATATAGACTAAGCTGGAAACTGGCGACGTTCACTAGTTATATGCAAAAGGTTTTACCCTAGAGCTGATAAAAAGTGATGTGCATAAAAGAATAATGTCCCAATGGAGAAAATAAAGAAACATTAATTTAATTTCTAAATTTAAAATCAGATATAGGATTTACAATTACACATCACAACAATAAAGAAGATATAAAATTGTGAATAAGGATGGTGGGAGAGCATTTGTTCCATCCCTGCCGGCGCTAGAATTTCATGAACCAATTGTCACGTAGGTGCTACATAAAATAGTGTTAACGCTCACTCCAAATATTTATAAGTGATCACTTTTACGCACAATGATATGCTGTTGCTGGATTGAATTAAAGCTTCATTAAAGAAAAGTTCTCCCAGAAAGTGAGTTTAAGTCAGGCGCTGGAAACTTGCTCCTGAAGAGGTGGATCAGGATGGCATTTTCTGCAGCAAGAGCGGTCTCTCAAACAATGAGGCAAAATGACAGCAGAGTGCTGAGCAAAGAGAGCCGGACACATTGAAGGAGGAATGAGATGGGCGCGTCCGGAATCAAGTATAGGGGAAGGGGGCAGTCTCAGAGTGGAAAGAAGAGACTGGGGACACAAGCACAAGACAGGAATAAACATTATAGGGGGAAGTATTTTGTTTATGTATCAAGTCATTATAAAGAAAAAGTTTAGCACTTACTTTCCGGAAAGGATATCATTCCTGATCTGAAGGCAGAGCTGGTATCTGGAAAATGACAAGTGCTTACATGTCAACAAATGAAATCATGTATGTTTATGACAAAAACATTCATTATATTTACATTTAAATTTATACTCAAATATCATTATGTATCGGAAGGACAATTTTATCAATAGTTTCCAAATCAAAATCAGTTCCCGACATGTCTTTCATATAATTTGTATGTATACATTCCAACCTAGGACACATGCTAAATATTAAGTTCGCGTGTTGTTATTTCCTGACTTCCCTTATATATAAGAAGTAATCATTGGGATTACATTTGTCCGAGCTCAAAGCTATTTTTAAGACAAAGTATATAATGATCACACCACAAAAAAGCCAAAATAAGCATAGTTGATCGAACATATAAAGCATTCAAAAATATAAAACATAAATTTTATCAAGTTTATTATTTCTATCTTCAAAATGCCTGTGGAATTATTCCCAATAATCTAGAGCATCCGTCTACATTTTATAATCCTCTCAAAATATGTCCAAGAGAAAATGTCCCACGATTTGGTGGCCAGTCAATCCTTAATTACGCAATACTTACAGCCGGCGTTCTTCGGATTCTGTCACCCTGACAATTTAACAATATAGCATCCCAAGATATTCTTTACATCTGAGTTATTGCATTTTATTGATGAGGAAGGCACCGTTCCTTTTATTGCAGTGTAAGTTCATTGCCTGTAAACCCTGCCCACACACAGCCGATTTGGCCTCCGATTGCCCCCCGATTTGGGTCTCTCGATGAATCCCATTTCATTTTAATTCCTGGTTTATGTTTTTGAAATAACATCAACCAGGATTGGAAATGAAATCCTAGGATTAACCAGGAGACCCAAATCGGGGGGTAATCGGGGGGCAAATCGGCTGTGTGAGGGCAGGGTCGTAGACAGTAGTGTACTTTATACTGGAGATGCACGGGCCTGGTGCTAGGATGGAGGGAACTAATAAGAGAACTGACTCTTAACTCGCCTGAATTATTCATCATCCAAGTTAAGCACAATGAACCAGAATGGTACATCAGGCTTTACATACAGGTAGTCAGTGAGGAGTGGGGACTGGTAGCCAGCAGAAGCCTGCTGTAACCAAGGCCAAAATAGCAGTCAGCTGAGTCTGTATGTATAGCAGTGGCTGTGGGTCGGAGCTTCTCTTCCTAGAGCTGACTGCCAAGATTGCTTTATTTGGTTGTGCACTTTATAGGTTTTATATTCTTAGGTTGTATTTTTTTCACATGAGTACTCGCAGGCTGTTTGCAAAGTCACCCCAAGGCATATAATTGATATTTAGACATAATATTGTTTATTGGCGAAATTTCACTTGGGGTTAAATCGGATTTTAAATCGGATTTTTCATTAAAAATGAATAATTTGAATGAAATATACAGGGTGATGACATCACACCTTGACTACAAGTGCACATCTCTAGGACACCAAAGATACCATCACGATGGAGCAGTTCTATCCTCCAGTACATGGTAGCATTTTGAAGAAGGAGGTAGATAGCTTCGTACCATCAGAATATTTAAACATATCTTATTTATACAATGAGAAAGATTAGGGACTCACTGGAGGACCTATGATTATCATAGATGGTGGTTACCCATTTCCGGCAATTATTATCATATACTTCACTGGAAATTAAACAATAATTAGTTAATTAATTAAAATCGGATTATAATTATACACACCTGGTAATATCTTCTTGCAATTGTGCGGGGTCTGGTGGGTAGAATTTGACCTCGAAACCAAATACCCATGGGCCGCCTGCAACAAAAGAGAAAAACACATTTATTTATGATAAAGAATAATGAGAAGTGAAAAAGTGTCGGGAGAGAATAAAGTTGGACAATTATAGAGGTAGTTCGATCAATCACTACATTTGACAGCCAACTAAGATTCTATGGACGATATGTGTCATACCATCGTCGCAACCAGATCATCCAACCCATAGTCCCCCCCCCCCCCCGCCAACATTGAGAATAGGAGCAAGAGCGACGATCTAAAGGACGAAGATCTAAAAGCATTAAGGACAAAGTACAGACTGTAAAGGTGGAATGTTGGGCAACATAAAGTTAAACGAGGAACAGAAACACATCAAGCACACAAGTGAGCTCCGAACCCTCCGTGCCAACAACACAAATGCAAAGACCTATACAGACAGTCACACAGACAGAAGAGGACTGGACGAAATAAAAAGATAGAAAAAACGAGCTTACAGTCCTTGATACAACCCCAAAATGCATGCCCTCCCCGCCCCTACCAACCCCGTCATCCTGCTAATAAGAGGTGGCGGGGGCGGTGAGGAGCAAGGGACAGTATCATCCCAACGTGGACAAACAAACCCTGTCCCTCTCCGCAAACATCTCACCCTGGCTAGAGGGGATATTAATCAATTTCCTCTCACACTGTGAACAAATCGGGGACAAACTTGCCAAGGCCTTAGTCGTTCCACAGGGCATCCCGAGCTACAAACCCTGGCCTGATACTCTCCTCTTTTCACATTTAAGGTCACCAACAGTTTCTTCAATTGGAGGCAAGTGCAACCATCGAACAAAAAGTTCAAGAAAAAAGGCATTTAAAGAGAATAGAATTGATTGGGTCCTAAAGTTTGCTTTCTTGATCTTTTGAAATATCTTGCCAAGCAGCTTTTCCAACTCTCATGACGTGTGTTCAAGATACAAAGCAGCATATAGAGAAAGCGTGACATCTATTGACTGCCTAATCTTGAGGGGGATGATCGATTTTTGAATCAACTTGACAAGTTCCACAGTTTTGTCCCTGTTAAAGCTGCAGTTAACATCGGTCAAAATCTAAAGATTTTCTACTTTTTGTTATGTTCTTTTCCAACTCATCTAAAAGTCATTTGATCAAAATTTTGGAGGACTATTTCAGGTTGTTTTTGATGCAGAGTTTCATAAAACTCCACATATATACTTCGGACACCCAACGCAATTCTTTCTTGCGGGGGCGAAGGGCTTCACTTTTTAACGACGGCCAGTTTTTTTCTCGGCCGATTCGACTTCAAATTCTTGTCTAATCATATAACAGCAGCAGAATATAGATAAATTCAGTCCTATAAGTCATAATACCAAATACCAAATTTACTCATATATATGAGTAAATTTGTAGTATTTCTTTGGTGTAATAGCTGAGAATGCCGCTTTAAGAGACCATTTCCCCCTATAAACCTGTCATTAGTCATATAAATTCCAGATGCACGCTTATAAGAGCAGCACTATCGACACTAGACTTCTGACCAGAATACGAAACCTTTTTCTAGCAAGCAAAACGAAAGTAGACTGGAAAGGGAGAGAGGAAGAATAGGGAAGATGTAGTTATCTGAGCAGGGGAATTGCCATGTATTGTGTATGTGTAAGGCTCTATTGACGCGACTCAGACGCTGGTCACGTCCCTCTAAGCGCTGCCAAGGAGCAACTGGAGAAGCGAGGGCGGTCAGAGAAAAACTGAGGCGTAAGTAAGTAAGGAGAGGAGCGAGGTAGGGGCAGAAGGTGGTCAGCATAAGGGTATGGTATAGCGTTGGTGGTCCCAACTAGAGTAGAGTATTATCAGTCAACGGGCTAGCAAACGAGTAGAGAGGGCAGACTGAAGGACAGAGAGGTTGAGAGGTTGAGAGAAAGAGAGAGAGAAATAGAGAGAGAGAGAGAGAGAGAGAGAGAGAGAGAGAGAGAGAGAGAGAGAAATATGTGAAATATGAGAGGTACAATAAGCAACTGATAGGATCATAAGAGAACCAAGCGTTGGGTGCCAATAATGCGACTGCCAAAGCGTGGAGGTGAAAACCGAGCTCTATCTTTGTCCCCTAAGAATCGAGCAATGGATCATATGTCCATAGACAGACAGCGTCCCAAGTCTACCACAGAATTCTCCAACACCGCATCAGTATCCCCATCATTTTATTTTCCCATGTGTAAATGCGGACTAAATATTCTGAGATTCAAACCGTCAGTAAATATGAATTAGAATATGATTTCCCCCAGTTTAGCACTCGGTAATTAAACAAATGAAAAATATTGATTGTAATTTTGGCTGTGATTCATTTTCACGTAGAGAACGGTATGAAGTGAATTATGGATTTAATATCAATTTGATTTAATCTAATTTAAAATCTAATAGCAGCGGAAATATTTGCTCGTGATGAACTAGGCAACGAGTTGCCAATACTGCACAGAACAGAATCTCAACGATAACGCTTCTAAAGGAAAACATAAATTTTGACCCGGACAGGAGCAAAGGACCTATAGATACTCCTATGAGAGAGGCTGGGTAATATGATACAAAATACTGAGATAGTATGGGCTAACCAAGAATGCAGCAAAACTGCCTCCCTTTGATAGAGCAGATAGAATGATAAAACATATATGAGGGAATAGGAGAGAGTAAATACTCAAACTGGTGAATGTATATCTTGTTTCCTACAATAGAATACTACAGTAAAAACTCTCAATAACGGACACCCAGTGGACTGGGCTCAACTGCCAATAATGCCGAGGTGTCGGGATTAAAGAGGTGAACAGTAAAGGGACTGACCCGAAATGTCCTTAATAGTGAGGTATTCGGATTATAGCTGTGTTCGCAAGTAGATGTTTACTGTATTATCATGCCATTAAGAGACAAGTTCAAATCATAAGAATAATTCTTTTTCTTAGTAGTTACCGGTGGGGATGACCCTGTGTGAAAGGATCATTCCTTATACTACTCACACAAATATACACTATACTACTTACATGGACAGCGACGTCATTCGCGGCTAATATTATATTGCTTTACAAAGCGGCAAGTGAAACTAATTCTTATTAATTTCTTACGCAAAGAAGGGCTTGTACATATCCATAAGTATCGCGTCCTCTTGAGTCATTTATGAAGTTAAGATTCAACAAATTCTTGGCAGGTTTTGTTTTCATTATGTAGACTCTGGCGATGCATAAAGGGGGCGACTGGCATTTAGGAACATGTCCTTAGCTAATGGGAAACGACGGGTACCCACCAAACTGAAGGTCTTGCGGTGGGGAGAAAAAAATCAGTATGCAAAGTTAAACTGTTTACTCAAGCATAATTCATGATAGAGTAGGAATTGAAGATTCAACACGGACGTAGAGACAGAAAGGAAAAGGAAAGTGACAAAAAATGAAGGGTTGATATACATACAACTTATAGGATTAGACAGAGAAGAAAACAGGGCCACTTGGATATATAACAAGACTGGGGTGGTGCGAGAATTTATCCCCGGGAGGACCTTTCGTTTTGAGTTTGTGTGAGATCGGACTCATCCATAGGAGCACCGTTACTTCAGGGTTAGCTCCTATTGGGGGAGAGCAGGGGAAGTGAAGAGGGGGGGGGGGGGGATGGACAGGTGTGGGTACGAACCCAGAAGTAAGAACCCAGTACCTGCAGCTTTCTCACCAGCGCCTTACGCACACCCCTACCCACCCCGCGTACACACACACACCCGACCCCACCCAACGCACACATCTTGATTATATAGAAAATCAATAGAAATAAATAGTTCACACTTGTTTTGTCAGATGGCGTCAGTAGTTCAGCTAACGGTTACTACGGTATATCAAGGACAGGTAGCATTGATGCTTGGTGTTTTACTACCAGTATTGTTCAGTGTATGCTTGGATCAGGGATATAATATATATTCAATAGGTAAGATGAGGTAAATTAGACTTACTTCTGATTTGTTTAACAATCTTCTTCTCTTCACTCAACCAGAACTGCAAGAAAATGAGAAAATACATTATAAACAACACATTTATGAACACATCTGCAAATACCAATCAACTAACAAATCTTCAATACCGGTTTTAGGTTACTTGTAATTACAGGGGTATTCCGAGTATAGCAAATATCAGTCATCTGAACGCGTCTGACCTTTCTAAATATAATGTCACTACATTCATTTCCCAATTCAGCACTAGCAGGTTACCATAGCAAGCATGTCATTAGAAATCAAATATGTATTGTAAACACGATCGATGTAGACGATCGGTCTATAGCAATACGGGCATAATTTCAGACAAAAATTATCTCAGCGCAAAAGCAAACTCTGAGTTATTGAACACCCCTGATAGATCGAGATTAGACAGAGGAAATATGGAAAATATTTTAAATAAATATTCGAAAAGCTTTCATGGCGCCCTGATTAAATCAATTTCGCCAGACCAACAATGCGGGGGTAACTTGGTGACTAGGTGGGACAGCTTTTGAATCATTAGATTGAAATTAATTTGATGTCAGAAAGTACAACCTTTTGTCTCCAACTGCCAATACTATGCTGCTATGAAAACTTTAATCTGTTCAGAGGGCGGGAGGTCGTGCATTTTGATGAAGGAAACCATATTTAAGGCTGCTGTTATTTATTATTTTAATTTAATTGAGTCTGTCTTAGGCATTAAGATACATGCATGTTTTCGCTTAGAAAAATCCTACTTTTCCCAACCTAACCCCAACATTTTAAACACGATAGAATAATATTATAATATCCAAGTACACAAATATTTACACATTATACCTGATAACCTCCTTGCCCATATTGGAAGCGGGACGTTCCCATAAACAATATGATGACTCATATCCCCAGAAATTGTATTAGCATGAATCCCGAAGCAAATATTTTTGTACGGAGGATGGGAATGCAATTTTCCGTGAAACCTGAGACCGCTCACATTGGTTCAATTACGAAATCTTGTGTAATTATAGCTTTTTAAGAAGAAATCGTTTGTCTCGCTCAATTACCTCATTTTTTCCCCTGGAAGCTATTGAACAAAGTAGCCTGTAAAGTCACGGGAAAATTACATGCAATATCCCTTTTGATGTATATATATTCATAGTCAGTCCCGCCCCTTAGTCTGGAATATTTGGGTTTGAATATATATGGACTGGGGATTGATTTTCCGACGAATACAATAAGTATCTAATTTGCAGATTCTACGCCTGCAAAGAGAGTATTATAATACCTTGCTTCTCTAGCGGTGTTTAGCCCGAGTAGATCGTCCATAGATGTATATATCTAATCACATGCCCAAGATAATCACTGCTAATTAAAACAATTTCCCTTAAAGCGCCTAATACAAGCCGTTTAACTAAGTAGAGAAAATATATGAACAATTGTTCCCAATCCAACTCGAGTAAAACAGCTCAATAAAGGTACATATGCGGCAGGACTTCTTAAGATTTACAAGGACATGAAACTCCATATGCACAGAGGAAATGAATATTGGCGAGTAAAAATTGCGAAGGCAGAGGCAAGACAAGACAACCACCATGTTCATCATCATGATCATCATGATGCAAATGACCTAAATACCGTCGGTACTTGAAACAGAAGTGAGGGGAGAGTATAGGGAGCGATATTACCAGTAATTAGCATGATACATGCCACTGATCAATTGGGGCGCCGCATATGGATCCAACCGGAACTACGGCGAGTAGTTTTGGCAGATTCCTGTCTAGGATATATATACATATTTGCGATATCCAAACCACACCGCCAACTATTAACTATAAAAGTATGTAGGGATATATATTATACATATTAATATATAAATGTTATATATCATATGAAGACAAGAGGGTGTGCGTAATTTTAAATGCCAACTTAACACATGTATGTATAGATGTATGTATATGTACGGGTATGTACATGTATATGGGTCAGATTTTCAGAAAATGTACAATTGGCAGCTGTACTCATTTAGTAAATTCTGCTAAATTAGGCTGCAATTTGGTCAATACTAGCTAAATTCAAATATATTTGGCATTGCATTGATTCTAGCAATCTGTCTGATGAGATTGAACTGTATTTTGAACTTTATTTTCGTCTGAAATTTGGGTTATATGAGAAGATTGGTGAAGTTGAATTGTACATTTTCTGAAAATCTGACCCATATAATATATGTATGTAACAAGAATGCACTAAGCACTAGCGGCACATGTACACCCCTATCGTCATTCCGCGTAGTGAAACATTATCTCTATTACAAACTACACCGACCACGCCTTCCCAAATCAGACAAATCGCAGAGGAGACAAATAGGGAGAGCGACAGAAAGACAATGAGATCAGGGAAGCCGAATATTCCTCCGTGGCCAGGGGGAGAGATAGATGAGTGAGGGGGAAGTGATGGAGAGAAGGAGGGGAGAAAAGGGACAGTGGGGCGTGGCTAACTGCAAGATGTTCATATCAAAGTCGAAGAATTCATTTTCAGGCCCCCTTATCCCCTTGATCCGCTAAGGAACTAGACTAAATCTTAAAAAATGAGTGATATTATCAACAGACACCCTATAATTTACCAGAAACCTTCTTGCAAAACACCAACATATATATTGCATTGATGCAGGAATAGGGTTGTATATTGGGTAAGACAAGATTGAAGAAATCAAAATGGAAAAATAGCATTCAGCGAATTGTAAATGGGGTAATGGGCACGTAACAACGACCGTTGAATCTTTCGTAATGTATCAATTGACACCCAATCAAGCCAAGTGAATGGTGCGATATCTGACTACACGAGAAATGTAGAGCTTGATCCTCTTTGCCCATTGCCTTTGGGAAACAGTCTATAGCGCTGTAACATATATTTGTAAGCCGTTACCAGGGCGATCTTACATTTCATTTATAAACACCAATTCGGCGTTGATTAAAATGATACCAGATCTATACTGAATCCATCCTATGTAAATTACATGGGACAGCAAGCTACATTGGGTGGGAAATAAAATTACGAGTATATTTAATTATAAGATTGGTGAAGCCATTGATTTAATTTTGAGAAAATACGTGTCTTTAATATGGAGAGCTATAGAAGATTGGCCTTCTTAATTAGAGGTGACGTTTTCTGAGATCTGACCTAAAATACCAAACCAGTAATTGAATCATCTCGGATGTAAGTGAGACACAGAAGACAGCCGCCATCCCACACCACCGTAGCATGACCCTGATGCTATAACATGATACTCTGATTGAACATGTCTAATTCATCTACAGAGGTTTCTGTTTGTGTATTCAAAAAGGCGGGGGAGAAAGTGAGTGAAATGCATGGTGCCTCCTACAATTATAGGCTGGGGAAATTTAAAACCTTTTTAAGAGAGCTTTCTCGACTTTTTAAAACCAGATTGTATGCATGAGAAACTGAGTTTGCTTTTATGGGTAACATTATCTGAACCAAATTGTTATGACGAATTTCGAACAATGTACTTCTATGTTCGGCTTCATGCAAATAAAATATGCCATTGCCTTAAATTACAACTGAGTGAATGAGAGACAGAATATGCGAGACAAGACATACTGGACACAGACAGACAGGCAGACATGGCTGCGTCTTCGTGTGTTGATAAGGGTGTTGGACGGATTGGATCAGAACGCAAGTTTCCTATTCTTGACAGTCATGCTGGAAAGGTTCATACAGTGTACTATATTCACTGACAAAGATGAGTTGGCGCGTGTCTCCTGCGAAGCAGAAGCGTCTCACAACTAATACTTTATCACACTGCCAATTCATCTTCACTTCATTAAATTTATCAAATTGCTAAAAAAAAAAGGGTGAATTTATGCTGGAATGAGTACTTCTTGTGAATGTGTTATGAACTTCTAAATCAAGGGAATGGTTCACATCTGTGTAATGATGTTAGGTTCCTTTCTCTTCCTTGCTGCGTTACCATAAATTTGTCTTTCGTTTTATCTCTCAATCTGCAAACTAACATTTATCAGGGTCTCAAGCTCTGCAGTGGGTTTATACTTTACTGGCTTTCTTCTTCAGTGTTTTTACTGGTAATTTGTGTTCCTTATTTCGGATCACATATATCCGCAAATACATACAGAGGGAGGCTGTGTTAATTGAACTACTTTGTGATCATCTTGGGATATTTCGAAAAGGAGTATGTCTATTTGCATTCCAAAGATATGCTGACAAAACAAAATGAATTGCATCTGCTTGAAACCTTCAGAAATGATGTATAGAATACTCGCAATTACTTTTAATATTTTAACTTCTCTAGGTTATATCTAAAAGGCTCTTGTTTATCATTACCGTGCATTTCTTGCAAAATCCGGGAAGCATGTTATATATGCTTATTATTATTGCTATTAAATAGGACAGTAGCAATGAAATCGCAGTAAATAATTCCGTAACTGTTGTCAATGGGGGCGGGGGTATGTGACATCTCTTATAAGGAGGGGGGGAGAGACTGTTTCGTAAAATTTTTACAAGCACTTTTTAGTCTAGGTCAGAGTTGAGAATCATTTCAACCATTTCACTGAGATATAATTCTGATCTGAGAGGCTATGAACCTACTGTTTTTAGTAAATCAAATAACCTCTATTCACAAGAAAGATACTATAGGACTCCTATAGTATCTTTGCTGCGTCCGTAAGTGAATCGAGGAATTTTTTAAAATCAGTTTTTCATCAACTAGGTATAATACATTACATGTATATATTTTAATAATACACTTCGTATTATGCCCAAAGATCCATACATGCTTATATGCTGAATGGGCTAAAATAATGATTCCATCCTCCATGACCAATTTCACATGGAAAAGAAACATACAGGCCGGGACACAAAGTGCCAGCAGCTCTTTCCAAGCATGCCCTGTAGTGTGTAGCAAACATTTTAGTCTAGGAACAATAATCTAAGGTTACATTTCATTAACAAAAGCATCACGCAGCTGGCACCACACGCCATCTCGCCCTCAGCCTTGAGATTTGCATGGTCAGAATTAGTTTTTGTGTGCCACCAAAAACTGACACTGATGCCTGAGACTTCCACCCATTATACACTAATGAGATTTCGCTTCTTTCCACTGAATTGTAGGAGGGCAACAGTCCTTTGCTCGTCCTGTCCCCCCCCCCCCCCCCCCCCCCCACCAGATTGAAAATTGAAAGGAATACTCCAGGGGGAAATCAAGAGTGCTCTTGATAAGAGAACTGATATCATAACACATTTAACTCAATACAGAATCTCAAAGAAAAATATTCATGCTATGATAAATGTAGGCCTGACTAAATATTCACAAAAAGAACTGTAAATATGTGTCTGGTATAATTATACTGAAGGCTGACTGTAAATATGTGTCTAGTACATTTATACTGAAGGCTGGCTGTAAATATGTGTCTGGTACATTTACACTAAAGGCTGTCTGTAAATGTGTCTGGTACATTTACACTAAAGGCTGACTGTAAATATATGTCTTGTACATTTACACTAAAGGCTGTAAATATGTCTGGTACATTTATACTGAAGGCTGTAAATACGTGTCTGGTACATTTATACTGTATTGTATAGCTCCTTGTGAGTCTTGATGAGCATTATTTCCCAAACAGCTATGCCTCGATAAAATACATGAAGCGTTAGAAAGCTGCTTCCAATTCTATCCATTTAATTAATGGTAGAGTAAAACAATAACCGCACACATACACAAATCTTACAGAGGACCATTCCAGCAGGCTACTGGTGACAAGAAAGCCGCCTATACTATGTGGGTGACCTTTACAGCAGCACTTTTTGATCAATACATCATATTTGTGCCACAAAAATACATACAGGTAAGTACATGTAACACCGCCCACAGGTTGGGCACGAGGGACCTTAAATGTGCTGTCGATGGAGACATAATCACTCAGATCGGAGAGATAAAGTTCACCAGATCCTTACGATGTTACCAATTTTAAAATCTATCAACTACATTTACTAGCCAGATGGAGGAGGCCACTCACAAAAAGTTTTAGAAACTTTTCTTTCTTTATTTTCACTCGTTTTTGTTCATGCCCCTGGACTTGGCAGCTAGGGAATTTCGTATAGGTGATATCCAATGGTGATCGAGCGAGGAATAATGGGGATATATTCCTTAGAGAGGAAGCATAATGAAGGAGCGTTAAAGGCATTTTCAGAGGTCAACTACCCAATGAGTGTCTCGGGGTGATTTAGCATTACGATAAGTACTGGCATGTGCACGGAGAGATGATAGGCATGGAGGGGGAAAAGGGGAAGTAGTGGGGAGAAAATCGGTGGGGGATGGTGATGGTGGAGGGGGAGGGGATTTTAGAGACGAAGAAATTCTAAAGAAACAGAAGGAGTGTGAGGGGTGGGGGTGGGGGGATTTCGAGAGCAGAGTGTGGAAGAGGATGTGAAGTATATATGAGTTCTTTTCTTTTAAGAATGCAGTGAAAGTAGGAAATAGGATGACCCCAATCCGTAACTACAATTCTCCAGGGTGCACTTTCCTATTCTCAAGACAAAACGTAAACCAGGGGGAGAATTTGGTACGAAGGAAATAGGAGAATGAGCATTACAAGCAAGTAACAAGAGGAATAAATCGATAAATTGAAGCAGTGCTATGGGGATAACATGGTTGTACAACAAAGGAAAAAGATAATAGTCCGCAAGGAATTCGTACATACGGCCGTAGCTTTATCAGGAAGGATATAATGCCAGTGCTAACCCCGGGGGTGGTGTAAAAAGCACACAGGTGCTCGATAACCTCACGATGCACTTCTACCTGACAATCAGCGCTACGGTGGTCCAACACTGGCATTGATTATTATCAGAAAAATTGATGTCATGCCTAGGTTCGCCTCTCGTTAATATTGTACATGTATACGCGAGAGACATCATAGATTATTTCTAGGACTAATGCTACCCTGGCAATCATTCTACCTGCCTGCCTTACAGACTATTCCCTGTCATCTATATGCTGGCCCAGGGGGAGTGCTGCAGAGGCAGAGGGGGATGACCAGAAGCAACAATAGTGGGATAATGGAAACCAGAGGTCGAGTGGTCGTATAAAAACGTTGAGTGAAGAGAATAAGGACAAAAATTGTAATTCATATTGGTAGGACAATGCATTTAAAAATGGTAATTAATACAAATGTCAGTCAGGTAAGATTTTGCACAAATAGGAAGTCAACTGGTACTATAACGATCTATAGGAGCATGTTGGAAGAATGGGTAATCCTATCTGACACTCGACCCATTTTGTTACGTTGGAAATATTGGCAAATAAAGATAGCAATATTGGTATTAACTAAACTGGTGCTACTCCTTTAGCGATACTGTTAACTATAGAAGACATATTTCCCAATATCTAACACTATACATATGGACGTTCTTGCATGTTTTTTGGTTTTATCCTACTTCCTAGAAGTCAAACAGTCCAAATTCAGCTCGACAACATATCTAAAGAGTCAGCCATACTGGCGAGAGGGAGCATAAGAATTTGGGAGCAGAAAGCATCACTGATCATGTGAGATATGTCTGGACATCTTTCTCTCAACTGGAAGTACTTGACGTATAGGGAGAATAAAGAGGAGAGGGAAGGATGGGTAGAGAGAGAGAGGGGCTGTAGCTCAAAGTCTGAGACTGTATTGCCGTGGGCAGCCAAGCCTATAACGATCAAAGGGTGACATATCCTCTACACTAAGCAATGGCGACATAAGGCTGGATTTTCGTCTTACAAAACTCAGGTTTCTATACGAATTAACCCATACGTATGTACGTACACCTCAATAGGGATTCAGCGAGGAAATACAGTACTTAACAAGCCAGTCTACTGGGAGACGAGGAGTAAATCCCCATAATATTGGTAACCCACTACCACCCAATCGATCAATACTTTTCATTCTCCATATTCGAATGAACTGAAGGGGTGATGCTAGTCTTATTACCCAACGCATATATAGACGATCGTCTCCAGAAAGCTTTTTGGTCGAATGAGAATCATTCTCTTTAACCTTTATTAGAGATGGATAGAAATGTCATACTCATAGAAGGGGAGAAGACTGACCTTGATGTCCTGGGAGTCTCTGAAGCATATGGCGAAATAGTCCTTCTCGAGGAGGTTCAGGTGTTCACAGACCTTATCCAGTAGGGCCTGGCCCTTGGCTTTCTTCTGCAAAACACAAAAATACAGAAAAATGTAATTTGGTTTACATCATACAATAGAGCTCATACATACAAAATAGAACAGTTACTTTAGAGGGATAAGATGTCATAAAACGTAGTTCACTTTATTAAAATTGGTCGATAAAAAAAACTCAACTCAGCATAACGGAAAGTAGGTGTGTCACCTAAATATTGAACTTAATGGTGTCACTGATGAACAACATTAAATCTTAATGAAATGCTTAAGGCACTATGCATTTCAGAAATTACAACGAATGTCAGCAATAAATGGGAGGAAAAGGCAGCCATTGGGCTGTAACTAATCAGCGTGATTACATAAATGAATCAAATGAAGAACATTTGCCTTTGCCAATCTTCCTAAGTTAATCCTCCAAAATAACTTTCCTATTTCAATTCAGATTCTCCTAGCTCTCGCTGGTGCATCGAGGTATTGATTCTGAGAAAGTGTTTATATCTGTTTGTGTACTATCTGACATCCTCATCGATTATAACTTGACATTTGAATAAGTAATACGATCTTAAAAACCTCAGTCCTTTTAGGTAGGGAAGGTGCAGATATGTTCTATATTATTTATCAGTTTGTTAGTATGAAAAAACCACATTCTGACATCAGTCAGATTTATTCAACTAAAGTTAAAAGACGTTAGTTTTTATACATGAGCAAATGCTCAAAGGTAAACGATCAAGGGAGAGGGAGGTGAGGCAAGGAGTCAGCATCAATCGACGAGTACCATTTCTCAAAATAGTTTAAAGTCAAGGTCCCTCCTTTCATCTTTCCCTTTCAGCGTCCCGATGGCGTTCATGCTCTTCGGTGCATCAGACGCAGGGCACACGCCTTCTCCCCGTCACCATGGCGACGGCAACAGCCATCACGACAATCAGAATTTGTCAAGCCCTCCACCTCGGTGTCCTCCCTCCCTCTCATCTTGCTCTCCTTCTTCCCCATATAAGACAACAACATCCTTTTCACAGGAATTTAATCTCTTTCACACCAACAATTCCTATTTCGCTTGATACTTCCCTCCCTTCTAATACTCATCATTCTCTCCCAAAGATAGTTCCCTTCCAGCATCCATTCCCCTCCTCTCCTCCCTATTCCCCAATTCCTTGCCACACACTCATAGTAAACAAATCAGGGCTTGACATATTCAGAGCTTTGCTGAACTGAGAGGAATTTCAAGTGAGGAACTTAAAGGGTTAGGGCGTGGCAGGACAAGAACGTATAGGGAATATCGAAGAAATAGGAAGGAGTGGGGTAAGGGAACTACACGGCACTACCTATCCATTACTAAAGCTACCCCTCCCACCCACTCCTCATAGGTACCCCCACCCACTCCCCTTGCCTTCCAATCAGACCCCTCAAGGGAATTGCTTCCTCTCTCATATCAAATGGATCGGATGAGAAAATTGAATATAAAAATCAGGGCTAAGTGTTATGAAGTAACAAGTTACAGCCAAGCAATGACATTTTCCATCTCAGAGAAGGAATCCCTGACATAGATCAATTAATTAGATCTTTGATGCTGGTATTGATTTAGTAGAGCTACAAGTGCGCTCCTCTGCCAGCCTGCCTATCACCCGCTTCATCTGACGCTTTATAATATAGAGTTTTGATAAGATGTTAAATTAAAGAGCTCCCCCTCTCCTCTGAGATATACAGCAAACCGAGCCACTCGCATCACCGACATCCAGAGAGAGCTAAGACAGAAGGCAATGAATGTCCTGTGTACTGCTGAGAGGGAGGGTTGGGGGTCTCAATGGAGAGGTTTTAACACTGCGGGACGGTAAAGCCACCCGACTCTTAATCTTCTCCCAAATGTTACAACGAGTTAATAGTGTTTCATTTCGCAATCAGTCCATGTAGCTGGGCCACAACCCAAACAATCGTATTCTAACGTCTTCTGCATAAAACGACTGCATTGGTGAGCCCTACTTCTACCCACATCGAGTGGCAATCACGAGAGAAATTAAAATGTTCATGGCTCCGATATGGCTGTTTCAACTAAGTACTTGAAGACGTAACTTGAAGAAAGATAAAAGACGAATTCTCTTTTTTTCTCTCTTCTAAAGTGACTATCAAAAGCATGAGGATTGAAAAATAAGGGCTAACATTATTTTTCAAACTTATTAAGCTGATAGTAGAATTGCTTATGGGTAGGCCTATATACCGTGAAAGAGTACTACCTTTTAAGCCTCAGCACCACTACAACTCTGAACTTTAAAAAGAATACCATATATTGTATAACATATATGCAAACATATGCATCATAAACTGAACATCAAACTATTTTTTTTGATAAGTATAAGCAAGGAAAAACCATCCACATTTCATCTAAGTGAAACAGTCGTCAGACGACCTAAACCAACACATACGTTTTTGCAGCCTTTTTTCAGCACGGTCAATAAGTAAGAATGGGAGAAGGATAGTGTTTACCGATGTTATATCCCCATACACCGGTAATGATATAAAATATTAATATAGCAAGAGGTGGATAATGCAGACTCAGCAGATTATAACGGACGGTAACAGGTCCCTAACACTTAGGGGCATCCCTAACACTTAGCCACATAAAAGGCACTTCCACGGACGACAGCAATGCCTTTTTTTGTATGAATAGGGACATGCTTCGCTTGTGTATTGGTTTTACACAAATAGGTGTCAAGTGCGCTGTCTCCAGAAAAAGGAAGCTTTGAAAGAAAAGGCGACACAGAGCGATATAAGTTAGGCATATCTCCGGTAACCAGTAGATAATGGCGACGAGAGAGAAAAGGAAAGGAAACGATGAGGGATTATTGGGATGGACATTAGGACGCTAGGTGGTAAGAGAGGTGATGCTAATAGCGCTGGACACGAGAGAGGAGAGTGACTAAAGGGACTAGTCCACTTAGTCGATTCTCTTGCGATTCTCACAGAATTTAGTGTAAAAGAGTCCTCTGCGGCGCAAAATCGCGTGAGAATCGGCTTAGTGGACTATGCCCTTTAGACTAGCCAGTGGAGAGGGACTGAGACTAGGAAGAGTGAATCAAGAGGTTGTGGAAGAAGGTAGAGAAAGATGACAATATACTCGTCAAAACAACCAAAACTGAGGTATAAAATATGCCCATTATGTAAGGATCAATGACCAACATTTCGGGCCTGCTGGTACATAATCCAGAGGTGAAGACATTAGTGCGCCGACAGGCCAAAAATATAGGTTATTGATTATTTTAGTATCTACCTAACGTGGTTTTAGCACCTGGACCATTCAAGGTACAGATTAATGTGGGTTCTCAACTAAGTTGCAAACGTCAAGAGAAGCAAACGTTGTAGCAATCGTTCCCAGCCTCCTCCACTTGTGCCAATGGGATCGAACAACATCAAAATCAAAACTTTCTTTTCTTTTTTTTTTAAATCACAAAAGGACACTTGCAATGACGTTCGCTCCCATTTCAGCCTAGTGGAGGACCCCCATAAAGAGTCGAGACTTTATTCTTTTTAAAGGTTTTATTCAACATCCCTACTATCTGAGTTTCTACTCTAAAGCATGGGGTCGAGTCAAGACTTACGACGGGAGAGTACCCTGACAAAGGTATCCAGATACAGAAAAGATAGCAATAAACACAGCCAGAGATAAGAAGAGACAATGGGAAGACATGGGAAGGGAAGCAAGAAGACGGACGGAAACAGAAAGGTCCGAATCACAGAGGGAATAGGGGTTGGTCTGATAGAGATGAGTGATCGATAAGTGTGTCAGGACAGTGTTAGATAAAATATTAATGCTAAAACACTGCCATGGGGCAGGTGCGGGGAGGAAGAGTGTCCTACCAGTGATGGACCACAGGGGGATACTTTATCTTCTGCTTATTATCTAGGCTTCCGACGAAGGTGCTTAATCTATACGTCAATATTGTACGAATCGAATAAATGAATGAATGAATGAATGAATGAATGAATGAATGAATGAATGAATGAATGAATGAATGAATGAAAGAAAGAAAGAAAGAAAGAACGCAGTATAATAAAACTGTAACTGGAGTTGCGATGAAAAAGAACAGGAAGTATTAAGGATATTGACAAACAAGCGGGCGTAATGGAGTTCCTGAGGGATTGAACGATGAAGTGAGAGACCGATTGGGAGATGGCTTGGCATCTCAAGCAAACAGAGCGCCATTACTAATACAGATTAATGTGTCCTCTCAAGGAAAGGCAGGGGAGATGGACCAGTAATGTTGAATCATTAGATAGAGAGTTATAGCATTCTTTGTGGGACAGAGACAATGTGTAAGTATATAGATATATATATATATATAGCCACAGGCATTTCAGGGTGGGAGGCTGGAACGCTAAGCAAGGCGATTTATTTGTTTATGGGAGATTCTTGGTGTGCTTGGGCCAGGGGTCGCGTTTTCCAGGGCACCGATGGTATGGGAGAGAGGAGGCAGAGACAGAGCTGCCAACCTGTGAGTATCCCAAATCCTAGTTTTTCGCTGGGATTCAAGTGCGCTTTATGCCAAAGGTGCAAAGCCCTTCTAGGGGGATCTGGAGGCATGCCCCCCTGGGAATTTTTTTAAAAATTAGGAGTCAAATGGTGCATTCTAGGGGATAATTTTACCTCATAATTGACTTTTAGAAATGGGAAGATTTCTTGAGTCACACAGTACATAAAATTAAATATTTTTATAGGTACTCTCATTTTTCAACTATATATCTCAAAATACTATGCACGTTTTTATTCATGACTGTTTCAGATTATTGTTTCATTCCAATTTTATTTCAAATGATTATTTAGTACCATATGGTTCTCGAAATAAAATCTTTTTTAAAGAAAACATATTTTGTTTCCTTCCCCAAATTCGTAGTTTAGGTCATGCAGATCGTAGCATCGTATTTTGATGTTGAAATCGTAGTAACTACGACGAAATCGTAGAAGTTGGCAGCTCTGCAGAGAGAGAGAGAGAGCGAGAGGCACAGAGAGAGAGAGAGAGAGAGAGAGAGAGAGAGAGAGAGAGAGACAGAGAGACAGAGAGGGAGAGAGACAGAGACAGAGAAAGAAGACAGAGACACATAATGAAAGAGGGAAGAGGGAAGAGACAGTGACAGCCAGACAGAAAAGAGAGTCAGACCTTTTATCCTAACGTCAGACAGATACAAATATGTGTCAAACAGGAATATTAAATCATAATGGTGCTAATTTCAGACCCAGTCACAGTAAATAAGGAATCCACAAATCAAATTGAATATCATCACCACAGGAAGGTCACGAGCATTCATGGCAAGTATGCCACAGCACCTGTACGAGAAATAATTAGCTAGACATTGACAAGAGATGACGAAACCTTGATGGACAAATGATCCACCCATCCCCACAGGTGCACTCCACTACTTAATCCCTCTTTATCATAATCATCATTATGAGTGTCCCCCACAGGTTTAATGCAAGTCCTTATGATTGCCTGAATACTTCTAATGGCATTTCAAAACATTTCCTACAATATGATCCAAGGTCTGCTTAAGGATGTAATATTAATTACAAGGAGACCACAGAGTGAAATCTAATTAAAAGATACAATGGCACCTAAAGCTTTATTTATTGCAATGCTGTGTTTGATTGTGTAGCCTCTTACGATTGAAAATCTTTGTTTAAAAGACATATATAGGGGAATTCCCCAATCGTAATATTGAAATACATATGACTATTATAAAATGAAGCTTGGATCATTCATTGAAAAATAGATCTAACCAAACGAGGGCACACTGTTTAAATTCCATCATTCTGGCAACAAATACCATTGAACACAACCGCTATAGTACACATGAGATGAAATCCAGAACCGTCCATTTATCAGAAAGGAGGGAAATCTATACTTTCAACTCTCACTTTCTGGCAATTTCCCACTTTTGTGGACACTCAATGCCACTGTGTCTTGCCACTGACTGGCATGGCCATCACGAGACCGACACTTGACCCAAGGATTGGCTCTACCCCCTAAGGACACTCAAGAGGTTAAACCCCTCAAAGTGACCAAAGCTGACCAGGATTACAATTAATGGTTCTTACTAAACGCATGGCAAAGCCAACAGATTTAGCTAATCGTAACAAGAGGCAGGGGATCGGTCATCAGAGTGTTCTCATTAAACGTTGGAAATATGATAAAATCGTGACAATGCTTCCATTAAAACTGGGGTTCTCTATTACTAATATTTCACTCCCAATATCTGCATAGAAGTGTTCATACTGCCCTGTGGACGTCCATTTTACTCTGGGATCAAACAGGGACCATGCTCTTCAAGGCAACACATGGAAATACAAACACAAAACACTTCCAAGGGGAAGGAGAAGCTTTTGCATTTTATAAAGCTTTTTTTCACTGAAGAATATTTATTTATCTTCATGAATTTTGACGTGATGACATCGGGCTTAAAACCGATGAGTGGAACTCCCCCATGCATGAGTGTGACAAGGTGTAGGTGCACACATACCCACATGCCCCCTACCTGCCCGTACCTGCATTACACACAGGTGCCTCTGATCCGTCACAATGATAAATACACTAAGCCCGTGAGAATGTTGGCTTAAATTATCCCTGGGTCACCGGGGTCATCTCGAAAATAGAGCCCCAAGTCAACTTACATGCTGCCATTAAACTTGGGAGCAATAGGAGTGATTTTATGCCAATTTGAGCACCAATTTGGTGCTTGTTTCCGAGCTCGATTGATTAATGGCAAAACAGGTGTCATCACTGGTGGAGAAACTGCTTTTGGAAATTGGGTTTTCTGTTTTCGACGACTGGGCGGACTCCGTTAAATTCAGTGTCTGGTGGCGATGCCGGACGGCCAATATATTACCCTTATACTTTAACAAGGAAACGCTAGGTTTAAGCCGAAAAAACTGATGTACGAATCTAGGTACGTTTTCTGAGATTCTCCAAAGAGGGCTGGGAATACATAAAACGAAACAAATATGTATTCATGTTTATAGTAAATGGCTAACACTTTGTTTGGACCCAATGAAATCGATCTGGTGGCTTCTGCAATCTAGACGCTGTAAGGATTGGTGAATATTTTGTGCTACCTATTACAAATAGGTTATTTCACTAGATTTATTACTTCGCTGCAATCAATATAGATAAATTCGCAACCCAGGAAACACATAACAGGCGGTCGGCGATAAGCAGAACCATTTGCACGGAAACGATGGTGGCTTATGCATAACGTATTGGACACAACAAGCGGTAGACTCTAGCCCAAGGGAACTAGTCTGGATAAATAAATGCTACTAACTTCCACTATTTATTTTTGTCAAAGATTCTATAACCGGCATTCTTGTCAATCCTGTGTGCATATAATCAAGGCTAATAGAGGAGAAAGGAGGGAGGAAGGGGTTAGTCTAGCGTGACTAGGCCAGATTAATTAAAGCTAAAAACCAGAGCACTTTACTTGTTCGTCTACCTCCTGTCTGCTAATGATCCCACAGCTTGAAGAATTAGCTCACAATTTTGGCACTCGACCAAAGTTTTTATTATTTATTTTTATCCCTGTCTCTATATTTTCCCTTATCAGTCCTATTATCAACGGAGAGGGAGCGAGGAAACGAAGCAGAAGTTTTAAGGGTGGGGCGTGTGGATGGCGGAGAGAATTGGAAGCCAGAAGGGAAGAAATGATGTTAAAGGATGATCCATACATATCTCCATGCAATACTCGTTTATAATTCGATGAAGGACGGCGGTCAGAAAGATAAATTGTCAAGAATGAAGAGCTAGGAAGGAGAATAGGGGCGGAGTAGTTAGTCATAGGGGGAGGGGGTAGAGATTATCTTTATATGCTCTGATTAATATGTACCCACAGGTAAGCTAATAGCTTCGCTATTTGTCTTCAAATACAACCTCATAGCTCAGAGTAACAACTATGCGCCTACAACCATGCAGGAGTATTTGCTGCGAATTTCCCTGACTTGAGAGTAAATAAAAACATTTTTTTTTTTAAATACAAAAAATAAGCATTTAACTGCCAAAAATCAACACAGGGGTATTTATTCCCTCACATAGTGCCCCAGGGGATCACACTCAATCTTCGCAAGGTGTAAAAATTAAGGTATCTTCTTGACAGACATTTGCTTTGGCAAAGGATGGCTCGCATTGGCGACCTTTTTCCCCCTATCTCGAGATGAAGATCTGTAGATGTGCGCATAACTCTGGCATCGTTTACCCCAGTCTATAACAGACAAGAGTGGTGATTGTACTACATGTTCCGACACCAGCGGGCCGAGGCCATGGCTTCCCTGTAAGCCAATATGAGGCAGATGCAAAAAAAAACAGATCTAGAGCAGGGGGAGGCTGAAGGGGGCTTGGCGCACTTGGGAATGGGGGCAGATGACCATTATAATTGATATATATGGACACCTTTCAAACTTTAATAAATGTTTGTCCTTGCATTCAGAAGAAGTGTCACTTCTGGCATGTCATTATAAATACTGTTTAATCCAACGTGTGTTAACTGCATATGGTACTATACATAATTTATATAGATCGACCGGATTTTTTAAAAAAAAAACTGATATCAGCACAAATACTGATACCTTGCATGATCCCTGTAAACAGGAATTTCAATTAATATTCTAACCAATTATCTTGGAAGGCATATGTTCCGCACGATGCTTGAAAGTTTTAGAGGAAGAGGGACAGAGATGCATGGGTGGGAGAGGCAGTGGTGGATGTGGAGAGGAGGGGTGTCTGTGTTTACGCTCCATCATAAACAAGTTCCGCCATCCCTGACCTGAACCCAGGAGGTATGGAGGAAAAGGTGGAGGAGGAGAAGAAGAAGAGGAGACGCTGGTATGCCAGCACTACCACCGCCCACACCTGGAGGCCATGGATCTTATATGCATTCAGGGGGAGGGGGGCTGGGGAGTGGGGCGCTGGGATCCAGGCCACAGTCCAGGGCAAGAAGGGTGGGAGGGGCATGTGGTGGAGGAGGGACAAAAAGCATGTGTTACAGTAGTATGGGAAAGTAAAGCTTGAGGAAGAACTGGTATTAAAAGAAGGGGAAGGGGATGATAAGGGGAGGAGTTGAAAGAAGGGAAGAGGTGCGCCTTCAAAACAGCCGTCAAAGTTAAACATTTTAAGAACAGTTCGGTCATGGGAGTGCTCGTAAAAGCTATTTGCGGAAAACATAAAACTTCCAAGCTGAAAAAGTATGCTAAACTGGAAAGGGAGCCATAAAACCATTAGAAACAAAATGTCAGTAGTATTCCTCTAATAAATGTACATTATGCCATCATAGCATTAGTTTATACGGTAGCTTCAAAGCAAAAATACAACTCAAGAGGACAAATCATGTCTTATTAAGCGCATAAATTGTCAAAAATGCAGACCCAAATGCACAAATATCAGACAAATCAGATAATAGATTGAAAATGGTATTTTAATTGATAATTGTTACACACAGACTATCCGACACCTAATAACTCCCGAATGGTTTCTCGAAGGCATCGGATTTGGCTGGGGTTGGTGAAAAGATCCTATGTATGTATGCCTGTGGTACATGGCATGGGTCACTCCCGCCGACACCACCTCAACACACAGCCAAACCACTAAACGAAGTTAGATCTCACTAAGCTAATTAACTTCTGTAAGGGATAATTATTTTATACATGAGCATTGGTTTGGCAAGTAGCAGTAACAAGCGTCGGTGGCTCTTCTTCCACTTATACATACAAGGCTGCAATCATGTTAGTGTACAAATACACAGCCGTTGTTCGGAGGAATGTATATGGTTTCGTACCTGCATTGGGACATGATCCCAAGCCTAATTATTCCCTTTTTATATGCTGACATAGTTAAGTGTATTTGGTGGAATTAAAAGCAATTTCCATATGCTTTTTATTGACCATCAGATAAAATACAAACATTGCCATGTCCTACTGAGTTTCTCAATCCCTCCTCTGTGGGTGAAGCTTTTTTCGCCTTCATTACCTGAGTTTGATGAATAATAAAATTAATAAATTACGGAATCCACAAATAGCTAACATCATTTTCATGGCGAATTCGTGGCGATAATGGTTAAATCTGGCGCGCCGAACGGTCTTTGGATGATCTGGCAATCACTCGGAAATAACATCAATTCTTATCAATTCATTCAAATCAGACAAATTTTACCGATTCAAAGCTTAATGAAAGCAAATATTTTTTAGGAGTTAGAAGCGGCAGGAGGTGCATCCCCCAGACAAACTCAAATAACATTGAGAGCAGGGTGGATATTATTATGACACATATTTCCACATTTCGCGAAATTCTACACCAAGATAAGAGATAATTCAGTCAGGTTTATGATCCAAGATCACTGAAAATCTACCGGCTGGACCAATGACGCATATAAGCATGAAAAATGTGGGGTTCAGTGATATTGCCTAAAGACTTCAGTTACACATGTTCTTGGTAGAGAAGTAAATGTTGCCCCGCGGACCATGTCACACACACCGGGGGTACAACTTACAACAAATACCCGCCGGTAGCTTACTTTTCCCCACTTTTTACCCCAGCCCATCCCAGCCTGGCAGGGGAGAGGGCAACTCCAGCTGTGGCTGGACCAACTGATGATGCTTTTATTGGTGACTCAGAAGAGCTCAGGATCCACCAACATGTTCCATGTAAAAACCAGACATTTTCACTCAAACATCATCATTTTCGAAGGAAAAGCTAACAAACGGGAACCCACACATTTAAAAAACAAACAGACGGGAACCCACACACTCTTGCATTTTATCCAGAGGCTAATAATCTAATGAATGCATAAATATAGTGTGTGTAGAACTTTAAAGAAAGAAATTATATTTAAGATCAACGCCCTCAAATGCAAAACTTCAAATGCTTATCGCATGTGTTTGTTAAAAATTTTTTTTTAAAGTGGTAACTGACTGCAGTACAGCAGTGCTTTAATATTGGTCTTATAAACCGCAAATTAAAACCCTGTCCTATTCTGTACCCACTATTAGGAATACCCTGGAAGACTTTACTTTGAGCCAGGTTGTGTATTACCCGTCGCACTATTTGGATGCAATAAAAAAATTAAAATACATTTTCCTCACTGTGCGTGTTTACAAGTCTATCATGTCTCTCCCTACTCCTACGAAGAGGAGTTTCATTCACTGCATGTACTAAGTACGGGGAAAATCAATGTCACCCACCATACATCAACTCAATTTTAATAAACCACAATCGTAACTTTCATACCAGAGTAAAATAATCTTTATTGGACATTAAAGAGTGATTCCCAAGCCCGATAACCCGAATTTGATTGCAGTCATGTATTTATCTGGTAATATTCTGACATGACGCATAAGCATACGCACATGTGGAGCCTTACATTCCTGAGCATCCATTAAGGCACGAGGCTGCCATAATGACACACAAATGTTGTAATCGTCAGATTTCATGTCTAGGTCGGAATACACCCGAGCGTCAGGCCTAGCTCCTCCTCCTCCTCACCCTTCACTCTCTCCCATTTTCTTCATTCAATCTATACAATCTTGAATCTCTCTCTCTCTCCCTTCACTTTATCTCTTTCTACTTGTCTGTCTCTGTTCTAACTTGTAATAGAACAACTGTGTCCCAGCTCTTCCTCACGTCTTTCCACCCATGTTCTTGCCCAGGATGATGATGATGGCCCATCTTACTCCTACACTGGTCAACATTCTCGTCCCATTCCTGCCATACTTGAGTGCACCGCTAGCAACCAGGTGGCGGGCATGAACAGATACCATTATACCTGACCTCCAAGCATCTTCCCTCTGAAATACTCCACTCATTCCAGCCCTTCCAGCCCCAAACTGTGGCCACACCTCAGCGATGGACGCAGCAAGAGAGGCTGGACAAGAGGGCGGCATGATGGGGAATGCCGGGGTTATGTGGACACAGAGTCGAACAAATACCTTGAGAAGGGATTAGTAGAATCGATGTAAAGGATAGGGGTAAACACGACCTCGAACAGACAAGCATATGAGGCCATCTTCAACAACGTTGCCATGGTAACCGAGACTCAAGGAGTCCTAGAGGGGTAGAAATGGGCTAGGCCACCATCATCAAGCAACCCAGTTTACTTTGGCCTAAAAATCATAACACTCAAGTCGTTCACCCTCCCTTTCTTATGCATATTATCTCATACTACGCGTGCCTCTCGATACAGATTATCTTTCACCAGATTTTCGTCTCGATGCTTGAGTCATGGAAAGGAATAGGAATTTGAGTTTCTATCCAACGAACTGAAACAAGGAACAATATTAGTTACAGAAATGACAGAATTTTGGATACCATACACTTCCTCTACCACTGCCAGACTCCTGTCTGCATATTTTCATTTCTAAAACAGAAACAGAAACAGATCTGTATCCTAATAATTGTTAATTTGGCCCCAGATTTGATTTAGTAAACGGTACTAGTCTAGGTGGAAAAAAATATTCAAGGGCCTTGTGCAGAAAAAAAAACTAATTCCCGCGTTAAGCGTAATATCTCATGGGAGAACCAACTCCGATAAATTCCAAGTTCATGGGGAATCAGAGCAATACAAAAATCTTAACCACCATGCCTTTTCTTTTCGCTACTCTGCAGTTTAAATCCATTTGCTAAGGAAGGGCCAGATGTACCATGCAGCGTATATCGGATCTATATTAGCCTGTTTCTTGTCTCCGTGCTACCCACCAAATCCTGTGTTACCTTTTCTAAGCCTATCAAACAAGCACACCGGTGTGATGAGAACCTGTATCGCTCTTATCATGACTCATAGACATGGCATCCCCCATGCTTTCCACCTCCTCTCAGTGTTTGAAAACATGCACAGGAAAGCTCAGTCACCCCCATGATTGTGGCCATCGACTCGATCCGATGCCTTAAATAGAACAACAATTGTTACCCCAACCCTTACTCATGCATGTACAATTTCCCCCAGATTGATGCTATTTTCATAGAGGGAGATAAAAGTCATTCAGAGCTGGCATTCTACACTTGCAGGCAGAGGTTGTGGTTGTGGGGTCAACTGGAAGAGATGCTTGTCTGGTCCTATCCCCCACCTGTATTGCCTTTAAGCAGTCCATTGTACATCTACATAATATCCCCATTGGCCTCATCAAATTGCAGTTAACAAGGTCAATCCATTTTTAAAGTTTAGCCTAACTGTCAACAAGAGGAGAACTTCGACACCAGTTTTGCTGAAGGTATTTTTTCTGTATAAATTTACAAGTACTATAAGGGCTCTGCGAGTAGAAATGTACCGGTCACTTCCACCTTTCAATATGGAGGTGATATTTGGACAATTATGTTCTGTTAGAGCTTAGAGTAATATCAGGGGATACTGCCTCGGTGCCGGAGAAGCTCGGTTCCAATCATTGCTCGCTCCCATCCCCCGACAATTGGTAACACTAACATGTATGCCTACCATACCCAGCATTATTCCCAGGGATCATAAGTTATAAGCATAATGTTCCAACCACTCATAAGCTCCTCCGACGTAGGGCGGGTGATGTAGTGGTTCATATACGCCACTGTCGTAGTTAGGCTGACGGGATTATTTGAAAGATATACTAACCTTACTTTGTTCGGTGAAGTATATCTGTGATTATTGGAGGAGCAGCCGTTAGGTGGGGGGGACACAGGAGACGCGGAGCGCAGTAGCCAGTCCTTTAAACCGGGTGAGCGACTTGAGAAATATTTTGACACTGGAAATAGTGATTATAGGAGAAAAACATAGATAAAATATATGAACACAGAACATATATCAAACAGAGCAGCCGTAAAAGACACAGAGGGTAAGGGTGGGAGGGCCTGTGTCCCCCCCACCTAACGGCTGCTCCTCCAATAATCACAGATATACTTCACCGAACAAAGTAAGGTTAGTATATCTTTCAATTATTGTCCGTCGCCGCCTCTAGGTGGCGGCAGGACACAGGAGACTTTAACGTCTAAAATTTCTCAAGCAACATATCATCATCTCACCTATTAATGCCTCCGGGACGTACTCGCTGTATGGTCAGCGAGAAGAGTCTCCGTAGAAGATTGGGTGACGTTAATGGGCTTTTGGTAAAACTTTCTAAAAGTATTTTCGTCACGCCATAATGCTCTCTGCATGATAGTCTGGATAGGCACGTGAAGAGAAGCAAGCTTTGAAGTAGTCGCACTTCTAACCGAATGAGCCTTAAAGGTAGAAGTGTCCAGGCCACTGGCCTTCATAGTACAACGAATATACTTAGCAATAGTGGCGTTACCCACAGGCTTGTGTGGAGCCGCAAAACTTATAAATAAAGGTCCAGAAGCTGAACCTTGAGCATCCTTAGGACGATATCTTGCTGTTCTCTCAAGATAATAGCGAAGACAGGAAATAATACACAACTTCTTGTTCTGGTGATAAGCTTCCAAAGCAATCGACCCAAGAGAACGACCCACACGTGAGGTCTTTATCATTTCGGAAAGTAAAATTGTAGCCTTATTCCTAGAGAAAACAATGTTCTCGCACTTAATTGTCTGTAAGGTCTGAACTCGCTGACTTGTAACTAACATAAGTAAAGTCGCAGTCCTGTGTGTCAATTCAACCAAAGATAAGTTTGATAGAGGGAAAAGCGTCTCTATGTGTGACAAAACAATATTCGGATCCCAGGTCTCTGAATATCTAGTCTTAGGAGGACGGACCCGAAACATTCCGTCCACCACACGACGGACAACTTCCAAAGTTCCAAAGGTGTTGTCACCAAACTTTCCAAAAATAATAGAGAGTGCACACCTGGCACTTCCAATGGCCGCAAAAGAGTGACCATCGTCAAACAAATCACAAAGAAACTCAATGCCATGGTTTATGTCCTTGGTCGTATCGCTGATGTTATTAATGTAACAATACATCCTCCACTTCCGGAGATAAGTCTTATAAGAACGGCGGGTATTCAACGCCCAGCTATTTCTGACGTGCTTCCTAGCACGGGAAGAAACATTAAGACTTCGAATATGGCGTTCTAGAAGAGAACAGCGAGAAGTGGTATTCTTTCCATCTTTGGATCTTGAAGCTTCTCCTTGTGGGGGATCAGATTTCTTGGACGACGCCTGAACTTCAGGAGCGCCCTGCTTTCCGCTATAACTTGGGAGTACCATGGTTGACCCTCCCAATCCGGAACCACAAGAATAGCTGCTGCCTTCTCCATCTGAATCTTCTGAAGACAGCGGCCCACCAGCCTAAAAGGTGGGAAAATATAAGGAAGATCAAACATATTCCAATCCAAAGTGAAGGCATTCACAAACGAAGATAATGGATCAGGGAACCAACTGGCGAACTGATCCACCTGATAGTTGTGCCTGGATGCAAACAGGTCAATGTCTGGAGTACCTAAACCTTCAATAATGCGCTGAAAAATGATCGGATTCAACTGCCATTCCGTATCATCAGAAAGATGTCTGCTAGCAATATCTGCTAAATCATTCTCAACTCCAGCTATATGAGCTGCGGACAGCCAGTTATTCTGCTGCTCCGCCCAGCTCCAAATCTCTCTTGCTACCATATCACATTCCTTGGACTTCGACCCACCAAACTTGTTGATATAGGCCACCGTAGTGACATTGTCACTCCTAATTAAGATATGTGTATCAGACACATCTCTTAAAAGAGATAACACACCATACTGCACAGCAAGAGTCTCTTTCACATTGATATGATGGAGTTCTTCTACATCAGTCCACAGGCCTTTAGCGGTTTGGGTGTCAAGAACCGCTCCCCAGCCAGTATCACAAGCATCGGTAAACAAGGTGATTGTAGGAGAGAAGGTACGAATATTCCTGACTCTCCAAGGCAAATTCTCTGCCCACCACAGAAGATCATCAAACGCCCTTGAGGATAATTTCATCTTTGCCGAGAAATCTCCAGAGTTCCAAGTAAGAGCGGAAGTCTTGTCACGCTCCAAAAACCTGTAGTGAGCCATGCCGTAGTCAATGCCCTTACACAAATCCACAAGAGTACCTATTAGGGAGGCAACCGCCTGAACAGTATGCAACTTTCCTTGATTGTCCAGGAAGAAAAGAACATTGCGAAGAGCTGATTGTCTTTTATCCTCTGGAGGATAAACTTCCATTCTAGCTGAGTCCAGGATATAACCCAGAAACTTCATCTGTTTCTGAGGAACTAAAGAAGATTTCAACGGATGAACGAAGAAACCAAGTTCATGAAATAGTTCTAACACAATCCGCAAGGAGTTGAGGCAGTCATCAGTAGACTGGCCCCAAATAAAACTGTCATCAATGTAAGAGAAGGCATGGCCCCCTCGAGCATGAACTTCTGAAAACACTGGGTGAAGAATCTTTGTGAAGATATAGGGAGCTGAAGTAAGGCCGAAAGGCATACAGTTAAACTTGTAAAACCTCTCCTTCCAAGGAAAGGTAATGAATCTCTTAGCATCATCACGAAGAGCCAAAGAGAAATAAGCTTCCTGCAAGTCCAGTGAGCACATAAAAGAATGAGGGCGAAGCATCTCCACGGCAGTCTGAAGACTATACATCTTGAAGTGTAGCTTTTGATGAAACTTATTCAGTTCAGTCAAATCAATGATCAAGCGCCACTTATCATTGGGTTTAGGTACTACAAACACATTCGAAAGGAATGAAATCTCTTTCTCCTGAATCACATCCACCACTCCCTTGTCAATTAACTTTTGAACTTCAGAGTCCACTGCCTGTTGGCGAATGGGGCCAAAATTATATTGACCTTGACGATAAACTTGCACAGGTGGCTTTACAAAATTTAGTGACACTCCAGACACTAAAGAAATGATTTCAGGATCAGATGTAACAGTAAGCCAGTTGGTAATATAATGTTGAATATTCCCAGGCACAAAACGAAGAGGAACGACCCCCGAGGGAGTCAAGGTGCCTTGAGAACTAACAGAAGAGGAAGTCTGTTGACTAACTACCTCTAATATCGTCGGTTGTCGGACCTCCGGTCGTACCGACTGTCCCTCCGATCGTAGTAGCTGTCCCGACGGTCGTAATCGTCGCGGCGTCTGCGGCCCTGATAACGGTACCCCTGTCCTCGTTGACGGCCCCTTCCACGAGAAGGGTTGGAGTTTTTTGCTCCTCCACCCTTCTGTTGTCCAGAGTTGTTGCTATTATTAGAAGAGCCTTTCTGTTGACCCTTATTAGCAGACTTAGCACCCTTCTGAGCAGACGTAGTAACAGAAGTATCCACAACCACAGACAGCTTCTTACTCTGGTCCATGGACTTAATGTTCTGTTCAAGATCAGGACCAAACAGATGAATAGGCGTCGAAGGAAAACGCTTAGTATTGGTCGCCATCTCCTTGTAGGCCTCCTTGATGAATGGAGACAAGGCTGTGCGCCTAGACTTGGTGAGAATATGATGAGAGTAGAACCCAAGCAGACTCACCCCATCAGCAGCTACAAATGCAGTGGCCTCAGCAGAAGCTTGAACAGAAGCAGTAAACGCTTCAGTTTTCTTCAAAATTGCCTTAAGGTGGGCAGCATCTTCTTCCTCCGCCTGGCAAAGAAGCGGAAAAAGGGTAGAGAGCTCCTTTAGCAGATCTGCCTGCGCCATGGCTAAATCACGAATAGTCATCAAATTGTCACCACACTGCACAAAAGCGATATTGGCTGAGAGAACAGTTCCTTGCAACTTTTGAAGGCCGTTGTCATCATTTTGCGCACTTCTGTTCAAAGCACCCCAAACTTCAGTTGGAATAGAAGGGATACGCAACTCCTCAACATTGGATGGACGTTTGTACTTAGCTTTCATCTCGTCAAGTACTTTACCCGTAGGCGGTGCGTTGAGAATACCAGAAACAAAGGTGCGAAACTCATCATTGTGGACAGCCACACCCACTGAATCATCAAGGGAAAGTTGGAGAATCCGATCCCCAAACAGGCTTGGCTTGGGCGGAGGGTCTACCACTTCTCCGTCCTCGAGCACCTTGTCCTTGTTTACATCAGGAACGGAAGCGGAAGCAGTGACAGTAGCTGAAGGCTTCCCAGAAGACTTAGGAGCTTCCGCCTTGTCCGAGGATTTTAATGGCGGACTTGGTGACCTACTTATATCATGAAACCCACGTGCGCGTGAGCGATAAAGGGGGGACCTCGACCTAGACCTAGAACGATATCTTCTAGGGCTCCTAGATCGGAAACGATGACGATCAAAGTCCTCCTTATCATAAAGAGAGTACTCACAGTTGCGAAAATAATCATAATCCCGAGACCCCGGGAACCCACGAGGTGGCATGGGAGAGCTAGGCTCACATCGACCAAGCTGTTGAGAGAGCATCCGACGATCCATGTCGGCAACTCTAGCAGCCAAATCAGAAGAAAACTTGTTATTCTGGTCGAGAGAGACCTGAATAGACTTCAGGCTCTCTAAGAAAGTGGACATGTCCATAGAGTTCTTACTATTCGCAGGTTGAGCACAAGTAATATCCTCTCCAGAAGTGATGGCAGTCGGCGGAGGAGTCGACGGAACTGTCTGAGAAGCATCCATGTCTAGAAGTTAAATCCAATGAAGCACAACGAAGAAAGTCAAAGTCAGTATGAGAACTAGCCTTCGCAAGAAGAACTAGGTCAAGTCTGAAGCCACGAGGCTGAGGTTGACAGGGGCTAGGAGAAAAGTATTTCCTTCCAAAGGACAGAATACTACTCCACCAAGAATTAGGAGGATAAATTTCCACTCCTAAGAAAAGGCTTAGCACAAAATGTCGAAATTCTAGAAGAAAGTTGACTTGAAAACGCTAAAAAAGCAAAAAAAGGTGAGGAGTTCACACTGTAAAGGACCGAACGCATGAGCGCAATCCGGTTGACTGGCTACTGCGCTCCGCGTCTCCTGTGTCCTGCCGCCACCTAGAGGCGGCGACGGACAATAATCATCATATACACCGTGTGCCTCCACCAATTACCCTTGCCCTGTCAACCTGTCCACACCGCTTTGTTGCTCTCTCCCATATGGATCTACGGACAGTCTCAGGTGTGTGCAGCAGGAGGCTCTACCACCAACCTGGCTGAAATTCCAGCCACTCGGATACCTAGAAAATACCCAGGGGATCATAAACCCTTCTTTCTCACTCAGCTTTCGCCCCCCCCCCCCCCCCCCCCCATCTATTTCTTACTTCTTCAGAAGCACTAAACCATTTTCTTGAAAATCTAAAAACCCACTCTACTTTCTCTCAATTGTCTAACCCCTCCCCACACCCCAGCCCCCAGCCAACATTTTAAACACCTTCTAGGGATTTCAAATTTCTTGTGGCTTCCAAGACCATCTATACTCATCAAGATACCACCACTACAGTCTCGCCTTCTTCTCCATCTCCCCCCTCCAGGTAGACAAGGTCAAACTTATCATTCGGCCTCAGGTGTCTCACCCTGGAGTTGATTAGTCTCCACCAACACCATCATCCTTCAACCTAAAGGGACAAGGGTACCACCCCATAACCCTACGGCCTTATTTATAAGTATAGAATAGCTCCAAATGATGTTCTTGGCAAGGATCTGTCTCTGGGGGTGGCTAGCAGGGGAAGCAATATGAGCCAAACAATAAATTCAAAACCAAGTGCATGTGGGTGAATTCGCCAAAAAATGTATAATTCACCCAAATAACCCAAATAACAGACAAAAATGAGGTTCAAATACAGTTCAACCTGACAGAACTGATATATGTTAAACCAACATAATTACAATTATTCTCAGTTATAACACCGAGCATCTATCATTTAGAGCTGTCGGTTCGACAGATCGAATAACATGTTGTGACGACCTGATCCCTATGATTTGATTAGATACTTTGAACCATAAACAGATGGGTCTTCCTCGAATAAGACATCATAGCATATATGGATAATAGCTGACTCCGTACTAAATACCCCGAGTATAGATTTATAGAAATGTGGCTTATTTGGCGCCTACATGAGTGCAGAAATTCATCCTAATCTCAGTAGTTTGAGTACTAATCCTCTCCAGAACAATCATACATACATCCAAGGTCAACACTTGTGTAATTGATTATCATGTAAACCTTGAGAACTGGCTTGAGGTTATGAGAGATTGCGGAGAATATTTCTCACGGCATTACATCTCCTTGGGGTGAAGCCAGAATTTGGACAGTTCTGCCCATGTACAATGAAAATAACCATACCACTTGGCAGCAGTCCTATCCCATATTATTATTGTTGTTCTTTCCTTGCTTCCTGTAGCTAAGATGGCCTGACTACATGGATTAAGCTTGCATGGTCTATATTGGGCTATAGTAGTATTGAACTACCAGTGGCTTTGACCCGATGAACATTTCAAATATATTCGGTCATACATATCGCAAAATCCCAATGTTAGCCTAATATTTATGTGCAAAGTTCTCTCCGATAGTTTATTCAACGAGAGTAAATTCAACTTGAATTTACTCTCGTTGGTTTATTCTACCTACAAACTAAAGATTCTGCTCATAATCGTCGACCATCAGGGCTCTTGAGGGGTTAATTCGACAAATCGACACAGCCCTTTCTTAGATCGACAAATTTCAAAGGCAACTAGTGACAAATGACAAAGATACTTTCTTAGCCTGACAAATCGACAAAGACCTTAATAGTCCTTAACGACAAAAATTCGGCTGTTTTATGAAAATATAGCGACAAACGACAGAAGAATTTCCTTAGGGACAAACGACAATTGCCGTTTTTTGGTAGCGACAAGAGAAATTAGATACCCCCCTCAGGAGCCCTACCATCAATGCATCGGGAAGATTCCCGCCTTGACAAACACTCGTTAAGAGTATGTAAATTGATTCTTCCACGTGCAAAAATATAGGAAACGAGGCAAGGAAAGAAGTCACGGTCTTCATTCAGAATTCATGAACACATGCGTTCCTCCAAACCTCTTAATGCAAAACCATGCCCAGAACAGAGACCAGAAGGTGCTCTGCGGCAGAGATAATATATTCATACAGGTAGGGTCTGTGTGGGCGATGTCTAGAAGATGTACAATTATCAGTGACAACAAACGGAGCACTGTCAACTCTTGCATCAGAGGGCACAGGGAGGAGTAAATATTACTCCTCATTGTAAAGCAAAGGTGACAAGGTGCTTCACGGCCAGTGCCAGACATCAGATGAGAAGAGAGAGAAAAGAGAGAGAAAAGAGGGGGAGAGAGAGAAGAGAGAGGAGAGAGGAGAGAGAGAGAGAGAGAGAGAGAGAGAGAGAGAGAGAGAGAGAGAGAGAGAGAGAGAGAGAGAGAGAGAGAGAAGAGAGAGGATACTAAGAGGGGAGAGAGAGAGAGAAGATACAGGGACAGAGACATACAGAGATATAGATAGAAACAGACACAAACTCCATAGAGACAAGACAGAGAGTTGAGGGAATAGAGAGTAGGAATAAAAATCGCGTGCGATGATTGTTTTTATCCAATTTACTTTTGAAACGCCACCAGCTATACTACCATATCTGCCTGATAACTAAGCACTTCTCGGCAACATCTAAAATGAAACGGTGCCAGTCTTCCCAAGTGGAAGAACAGTTTTGTGAGAAAGGGTTCTATTTTACATCCACGTAGAGAAATCTTTGCTAAAGCTAAAGCCTTTAATAACATATTATCGATCCGGGGAATTGTTAGGGGGTAAGCGGGCTGCTGTGGGAGAGGAGGAAATACAAGTATAGAAGCAAGCAGCTTATAAATGCTCCAGCCTTATCCAGTCACGCAGTGCAGCCACCAGTAGAGATATATTATTCTTAGTTTTCTTTTCGGTTAATAATCTCCCGTACATTCTTCTCTGACTGGTAGTTTTAAAAAGCCCTGTAATTAAATAATAACAGTACTAATAACCATTATTCCAAATATCCAATCATGTGAGAATTTTGGAAGCAACCTTTAGAAATAGAAAGCAGAAATGCGCGCTTCCAAATATGGAGGTGATTTACTGACTTTCTGAAAGTAAATTTACCAGAACATTAGTCCGTAGCAAGTCCATTTTTTTTAATTACAAGGGATTCCACGTCTCGATCTTCAAGCCAGGGCGGAATTCATTTGGTTTCCAAGTTAAGAAAATCATCATCGATCAATCAAACTATCCATCAATCTGCCGGGTTTTTTTACGGTCGGGTCCCCACCCCACATCCCACCGTATTGCTCTCCACGCACTGACATGGACGGAGTCAACAATATGACCGAAAGCACACATCTCCAACCATCTCCTTCAACTCGCAACATTTAGATATAGTTTTGTGTCAGCACATTTCCATCTTTTTATATTAAAAAAATATATGCCAAGCCTCAGACTATTTTCCTTTTGTGGAAAAAAAAATCCCAGAGCACAGCCTCAGGGTGGATTTAACCATGAAAGAGAATAAATATGTGACGGAGCACATGAAAGAGAATAACGCAAACACTAAGCAGAGTTAGTTCTATGACGCGCGCGTCAATGCGGTTTTAATTACATCCAGAAACACGCGACTACTGAATTGAAAACATGACAAAATATTTGACGAAAATTTACTTTAAAACCACACATATAAAGTCAATGCGACCATATGACAGAAATATAGTAAAAAAAACTTTCTCTACGATCTACGCTTCAAAGTAGAGGTCTATAAACCCAATACTGGCTCCATCTATGCGGTACAACCCTCCCCTATTATTTCCCGAATCAATAGTAATGATTGTAAAGGTTGGGGAAAAATTACAACCTAGATTCTGCTACATCTAACACTGGACTGTTCTATAATTAGGAGAAAATCCATGCAATCTTTCCTAGGACGGATAAGGAAAAGAATGGCTGCGGCTGTAACATTAAGGGTTGGGGGATGCATGGGCGAGGCGGTGGGGAGCGTGATGGAAGCTGTCTCAGGCTACTATAAAGGAGAATAAATTCCTGGCAGGACAAACATTTTGGACAAAGTATTTCAAATATCTGCTTCTTTTTAACATTGAACAACATGTTTTGCCCTTACAGTTTCAGATGACACAGGAACAGATCAGTGCCTCGTGCCCGGCTTAGTTCATTCACCATTCACTAATTAAGCCTGGATTTAATCCCTAGAATAAATACCGGATCTCTAGCATGAACTGCACACCTCAACAACTAACCTAGTAAATTTCAACTATCCGCCAAGTCCAAGGAACTTCAGAGAAGGAAGGGATTTAGATAGCTCCAATAAAACCATATGAAAAGCGGCAGTAAACGCCTTCAATGCCATCTGAACAAAAATTGATGATAAATTCCACGATAAACTAACAACGTAACTACATTGCTTAAGGTAAAACCCCTCATAATTAAGACTAAAAACAATTAGCCTTTCTAACCATAGCGACTGTTATTGAGTTAGTCTTTCTTTCATTACCCAAATTAGGGTAAACATGACAGAATTCCAATTTAATCCCAGAGTCGTCTTTTCTACCAAATACGGCATCAATACATCTCATCTTTAAAGGATTGATCTGCGGGGCACATATCTGTGGACGATGACATGTGGGCGTGTCATACACGTACTTCTCTCTCCTTCACTTACAATTGAACCTACCCCTTCACTTCCCTGTGCTCGGTAAAATCCAGTAATTTGGGGGGAGATGACTATGCATTGAGCCGCACTAATGTACCAGCTTTCATCTCCCAGTAAATGAGTGTGGGATAATCAATGTTAGGCAGTGCCACGATACCTACGTGTGTATCAACATTGGTCCACCATACCTCACTATTGAGCCCTGCTATGTAAAGTATGGCCTTGGACGGAGAGGGGATTTATGTCTGGCATACACCGAGACGGATTGAGCAACGAAAGAAACAAAAAAAGAGCGAAAGGCAAAAGTGAGGAGGGAGAGAAAGAAAGAAGGAGAGAGAGAGAGAGAGAGAGAGAGAGAGAGAGAGAGAGAGAGAGAGAGAGAGAGAGAGAACAGAGAGGAAGAGAAAGAAAAGAGAGTAAAAGAAAGAAGAAAAAGAAGAGAAACAAATCACATTTGTACCGATATTCCCATGTAATAGGAGAACAACAGTAATAAGTATGGATACATGTATATATAATGTGCTATGCATGTCTGGCAAGACATTGATATCGTGTCAGACCTCCCATAAAATACACCATAAATTGACAAATCTGAGTGGAAGCGACTAGTTCTCGAGCATGAGGATAAAATGGGGATCGAACTGTGAGGTGAGGCTGGGAAGGGTGGAGGAAGGACGTTAGAGACGGGCTACCACCAGCAGAAGGACAAACAGAAGGGTGTGACAGAAGTACCCATGGGATGGCGATGGGCGGGGGACAAAAGACAAACGCAGCATCTCAATGCTGGAGCCCCGAATTCCATAGAGAACTGCGCCCAGAACAAGACACGAAACAGAGGAGGGCCTTGTTCTGTAACAAGTCCGAGCCACCGTCTGCCATCCCTTTTCGTGTAATATCAGATTAAATCCCCCGGTGTCATATCTAATGCGGATCAAACAAGCCTTCAGTCTCTGGCTGTCTGACTCTCCTCCCTCCCCGGTCACCCCTCCTGATCCTCCACCTCCTCCCCGCCCCCCCCCCCCCACCTTCCCCACCCGCCCACTCCCTACCACCATGCTAAATAATGAGACCTATTCTAATGGAATGATAATTGCTCAGATGTTGTTGGGTTAATCGTTCTTAGTACACAAGGCTAAGATAGATTATGTAGCATGCTCTGGTGCTTCTTCTCTTGTATTATTATTAAATGAGACCCCCTACTGGTGATGCGAAATGTGGATGGCAAGAGATATGGGTCCATAATAGGAGTGTGGGAGAGGGATAAGAGTCTTCCCCTTCCCTCTATTCGCCATATATTTTCACTTCTCTGCTAGTGTTGTTGGCATTCTCCCTGAAGATTGATCATATTCCCACAAAAACAATAAAGTTGTCTTACACTTCCAGTCGTTTAGTTCCATGTTTAATCCCTCCCTCATCTCGCTACATTAAACAAGGCAAGTAAACTTAAATGTAGACTTGTATCAACTTGTATCAACTTTCCACAATTCCTTAATCCCCGCGGATCATCCCTACAGGCTAATGCTATTAGCCACTAAATAGATCTTTTGTCTTGAGCTATTAAACACACCAGGGGAATTAACGATGTATTTATGTGATGACATCGATGATCGAATCTTCTTTTTAACGTTTTGACATTTTGTGACACAAGAACGATTGCAAATGCAAATAAAAAACACGTTTCTCTCTTGAAAATAAGCGTATCGTTACCTGTGCTCTCCCATGTGATAAAATCACTAATTTTGTGGATAAAACCTATGCATAAATTCGTTAAAACAAATATTAGCATTATGCGATAATCGCTTTATATTTTTATTCAAAACCCAATCACACGATTCTTACTTGACATGACAATGTTTAAGTTAATGGGAATAAAGGAAAGGAGGTGAAGGTGGAGAGAATGGGGGAGGTTAGAAATCTCATCGCCCAGGACCTGTGGCAAACATTGCAACAAATTAATGAGGTCACTATGGCTGCTCTCGTCCTAATTACTTGGTCGGTGACAGTGGATAAGGAATGGAAAACAGGATCTAGAGTGTCGGCCATTTTATGCAGAGTCTAAAGCAGCCACCTATAGCCAACATAATATGCATACATAAATCCCACATACAACACCAAGCTTTACAAATAGGTTCCTTTCTGATATTCAGACAGGGAGAAATTCAATCCTGACATTCAATGAGACGGGCTAACGTCCATACAGATAAACACTGGCTACTGTTTAAGCAGATGGTTGGCCTAATTAAGTAAGAGTATCAAAATTATAGGCGCCATGTTATAATATTTCATATTTGCAATCTCGGGATCGTCGATAGAAGTTAATGAGACAAGGACGATCTCCATCCCTCGATACTTTTCTCGTGTAGAAACAAAGTGTGGAAACTGGATGTTTTTCATGGGGAAAGGCTGCATCCAACAATTAAATATATGCATGAAATAATAAGGTATTAAGGCAGAATTATCTCATGACCTATAATGACAACTTCTTGGTAAACCACTTACATACCAAGACTCATCTAGTGTGCACATAATAGCATCTCCCACTCCCCTACACATATTTCCACCACTTGCATTCCCTGTCTGACTTATTACTGATTTTATATCTGATTCCTACCCATTCTGCCTGCCTATCTGTTTATAAGCATGCCTATCTGTCTGCCTGTTTTAGATACTTCAATACCAGTCAAATATATTTCGAACAATGCAACCAACTCAGACATGTAGATCATTGTGATGTTATAAACCATCCAGAGGCAGCACTATAGAAGATAAGGCCCACTACAAAATTTTTAAAAAACTGATTTAAAAATATATCTTTGTAATATAATTTTCCAAGATCTGATTCAGCAGTGGGGTTCGAGTATAGATAATCCCTATAATAAAGCATATTTTTTTGCTATTAGAACTAGTAGCTTGATGCCCTAAATACATAGAATAATAACTGTATAGAGGCACTCCAATCTGTGGCATGGGGAATAAAATGGGATCAATATTGAGATAGACCAGCAGTAGCTATAGTGGTTGAAGTGGTGGTAGCACTCGTTACTATAGCTCTGTCACAGACAGGAGGGCCAGTTGTCCGTTTATCTCATTTCTTTTTCGAAAAATCCAAACTATTGCAGAGGCCGTTAGCAGAAAACCGAAAAACCAATAGTCAATTGAAATATTTACATACCTTTTTATGTTTAAACAAAAGTGAATATTCAAGTAAGTACCATATTCCCCAAAAGTTTTTTTCCCCCAAAAAAAAAGATGTGGTGAAATTATGACATTATAAGGCAACGATCAATAGAAGAGCCTGAGATAATCTATTTATAGAATATGAAAGATGCATAGGACAAATATCAGGTCACAATTTAGTCCTGTGTTCATATATTCCCCACATAAAACAGCAGCAATCCATGCAAACAGAGGCAAGTTATAGAAGTAAATTTCCAGAGCTCTTTTGGGTAGGAACCTGTAGCGGAGGGTGTATTACCATTATCATAATAATGCAGGCCTGAGGTTGTTGGCTGTTTTATACCACAATATCATTACTCCAGACCCCCTCCTCCAGGGTATTGACCATCCGTCACGGGTTAATCTTGACCATCGCTCAGACACCAACAGCCCCTTTATCCTCCTACCCACCGCTTCATCAACAACCTTTTCTCCTCTTCGCCCGCGCAGAGCATATATCAAATGCAAAAAGAAGATATAAATAAAATTTGTCTCAAATACTTCAGCCATGTTTCTTATTTTATAACCACTAAAACCACAGTTAAGCCCGGGCAATGACAGGCGCTCGATCATAGGAAAATAACAGCTTAATTGAAAGATTACCGGGTCTTTTTTACTTGAATTTGTACATCAACAGCCATAAGATCTAAACCATGTTCCCGGCTGACCATGTAACCAAGGAAAACATTTTCTCTGGTATGGTAACTTCTCTTTGGTTGTTTTTTTGGTGGTAACTTCATGCGAAACAAAGATGAATTTCTAACAGCTTTCTGACAACGGACATCCACGGGAACAGCTTGTTTAAATATAGCTGCATCTCGCTGTTATGGCTATTTTGTATTGTGAACCGATGCACGAACAACAAGACCAACAACGTAGGCCAGAGAAAGAGAGAACAACGTGTTCCCCACCACTAACACCATGTGGCTGAAACTGGCCCTTTTGCCTCCACCAGGCTCGCATTATGACCCCCGACATATGATATAAACATATAACAGTGAAGCAGAATAGGCATTGTAGTGCAATGTGTGCTTCTTCTATCCTCAGGGCAAAGAGGTAACATGTAGTGATTATTTATACTTCTATTATTCTATATACAGTCGAATTCCCATTAACGAACACCCAGGATCAACTGTGGGTGGGGTGGACTGACCCTAACTGTCCTTAATAGTGAGGTGTTCTGATAATAGGTGTCTGCAAGTAAAGGTGTTACTGTATATCTATACCATTGCTCATAGAACTATAAGATTTGCACATTGCTACATTAGCAACACTCACCATGCCTTCCTTACATACATATTTTGAATGTAAACGTATAAGTCTCACTTGCTCATCTAAGCAACTAAATATCTACACAACTGCTTTGTTTCAGGTATTGTCCAAACACAAGCAAACGAAACAAGTCAAGGTCATCCATTTGTCCTGAACCTAAAGGACCCTGAGTTCAAGAAAAATGGCAGAGGCACTTTAGAGCCACGTCATTCGTCTGTATATATACAATAGTCCTTTCCTTTTCTTTTATTCTTCTTTCGTCATTATTATAATTACATATTAACGGTGGAAGGAACTAGGAACTAGGGTGCAGAAGTACCTACATAAATGGATAGCTAAATGGATATCAGTACACAGTTTAGACTCAGAGTTAAGAGAGACCCTCCAAACTGAGGGAACGCCTCTCGCTCCAAACTGCAAAATGTGAGCCTAGACTGAGAACTCGAAGAAGAAAGTTAGATAAAGAGGTACGCGTGGGTAGTTATAAAAGAACTGCGAACCAAAGAGGAAAAAATATATATATGCGGACTGCAAGTGTAGGATTCTTTGACAGAAATCCAAGTCCCTTTATACTCATTGCCCCCGATGAGATGGTTGCATGTAGGCTGAAGAACCCAAAAGCGTATCAATGAGGCCTTGTGGGCTTGTGATGTTTTTTTATTTTCTCATTTCATCTGAAAGGCAGTTTAGACTCCAGCGGTCAAAGTATATTTTATTCGTGAACCATCGCCATAGCAACAACAATAACAATTTTAACGAGCACCCAGAGATAAGTTGGGTTTTTATCGAGATTCAACAATTCACACTTTAATTTTATAGTTCCCTCCATTTACTAGCACTAATGCACTAAGTCTTTCCCGAGGGTCCGATTCATTCAGTAGTGAAATGTTTATAGCAATTTACAGCTCAGGTAGAAATGGACTCTTCTCACCCTTTTCATGCACAGCTCGATATCTCTACCTGTATCACTACTTCTTCTCGTATTACAATTTTAATAAACATGTACTGCTGCTACGTATACAGTCAAAGGAACGATTCGTGAATAATACAACCTATGATTGTAAGGGTGGATCTGCCAACTGGGTACTCCGAATGATTTCCCACATGAAAACATGGGTGCTTTTTTTGTTTACTTTTTAACTTAACTTGATTGGGAGTCAAACGTTGCGGAACTCATACTGAGTCCTTCTCCGGGGACAAGCAAGTACTGCACATAATGAACTTGAGATTGCATTTAATGAACTTCATATTATTAACCTGAATTCGGCTGGAGTAGAAGTCAAAGTCACTTTAACATATGATTGCATACTTAATCATGACACTGAGGTGCTCTTTCATAGTCCTAATTATATCCATCGATGATCTGAATTGATCAAGTGCTTCAAGATATTCAGACACGTACAGGTGGATGGGCGTGGTATATATAGAGGGACAAAAGATGCACCAGAGAAAGTGACGCTTGCTATTGGTAAAGTTGAACATTGTCAGTACATGATGAATGGGCAAACCGTGGAGGAGCCAGTGAGCTCCTCACTCCAGACAATAACAATACCATGCTAATAAAATTGGCGTCATACAATTATGGCTGACGATAGGCCAACAGCAGGGGCGACTAACATCACGATTCAAGTAATATTTGCATGTGAAACTATGAAAGAGTTATATTTTAGTAGCAAATACTATGTGCTTAATGTTATGAGAACAAATTAATAGCCTGGAAGGCGATTGCTCCCTGGGAAATAATCCAGCACAATTATAACGACCCATCATCAGTTTACTGCTTGGGGGGTCGGGGATACAAACTACATTTAGAATCAAATTCACTGGGAAATTGAAATGAATTAAGCCATAAGTTGGAGTAGGGGATAAAGAGTAACGCTTTTAAATTATTTCAATCAGCTTCCAGTCGGGAAATTAGTAAAACAATGATATGAGATCACCTAGGCTTCCCAGCATTTCATGAAAACAAAATTCCCCTATTTTTGCCTGATGCATTTTCTAAATTCTAGAATAGACACAGGCCGCCCTTACAGCCATGTTTTCCTCACCTTTTACAATAGACTGGCCACTTTCCCTTTTGGGCCAAACAAATTCCATGCTATTTCCATGCTATTTCCAGCTATTTTCTCAAAAGCCCTGACTGGGAAAACGCCAAGGACGGTAGGGAACCCTGTCACTACTTGTCCTGGTTTGACTAGGACCCTGTCCTGGTTTGACTAGGACTGCCCCTCAATTAATTATTAAAGACAAAGCTGGTGCGCTAACCTGTTGAATGGCACCAGACTGAAGGACGAGGACCCCTGGACCTAGTCACCACCGAGTCAGTCTGCCCGATCATCCCACCCCAGCCCCACCCCAATCCATCAGACCGAGGTATACCTCCGCTTATTTAGATCGGAGTGAATCCAGGTGGTATTATGGACTTAGTGAGAGGATACACAGAGAGTGAGTGGGTGAGGGGTGGGCTGGATTACACGTGATCAATAGAACCCAGTTTAAAAGCACTTGACTGGGCTATTGCTGATCACTGACTATTGACAAGTGGTGAGCCTAGGCATCCGGATGAGGGGACGGATGTAGGTGTATGCATGAACTTACTTACACGTTCATGGGTCAAGGCGTCAGAAAATGGACAATCGCCATCTTTACACATTAAGTAAATTCTGTGAAATTAAGCTGACAAATGATAAATCATACTATTTCTGCATATAGTTGATATTGCGGTGATTGAAAATATATGTTCGGATATCTTGAACCTCCGTTTTGTCTTAATTTGTTTTATTTGAGAGAATTGAGGGCGAATTGTACATTTTCTGATGCCCTGGTCCGCATAGGGAGTGAGTTAGTTAGCCTTCTGTACTGGTGCACCCGACCAGTAGCAACCCAGACAGTAGATATATGAGATTCAGAGGCATTCAAGGTATAATAGAAACCTGTCAAATAATTATGTTAGACTCTTTTTGACAAATCCTCCTCAGCATTAAATAGGGGTGATCACCGCAAGCAATGTCAAAAAGCTATCATAAACTCATATCTGATCCCAGTGCGCTTCAGTTGCAGATCTGACGGAATGAAAGCGAACAGAGGATGGAAATAAATGTACGGTAATAATTTTGAGCAAAAAAATGAAAATGAGAAAGATGGGAGCAATGAACGAAAAAGCTTCCAGACCAATTTATCCACCTATATTTGCATAACTATGCATCGTTCCATACCATCAAACGGGCAAATCTTTAGCAATTCCAAAAATATTCCCCAGGAGTACTATATACCGTGATAACAGAGCATCATTCTCATTTTCACAGGTAAAATACAAGGTCATATCATGGTGGAAACTGGCGAAGAGGGGGGTGGGGGCATTTGTAACACCCTGGAGGGGTAGCAAGCTTGGATGGGAAGGGGGGGTTGATGTTCTCATTTCTAAAACCCTATCAAGTGGAAGCGCGTATCGATCCCACTACATTACTATAACAGATTGTTGGCTTGACTATACAAGTGCCCTAGGCTTCTTGTCTGTTTGTATGAAACTGTTTTTTTCCCAGGGAAGGGTGGAATCGAATTGCTTGATGTGTGTATGTGCATGTATACGTACTAGAGACAGTAGACGGAGATAGAGATAGAGATAGAGATAGATAGAGAGAGAGAGAGAGAATGAGAGAGAGAGAGAGAGAGAGAGAGAGAGAGAGAGAGAGAGAGAGAGAGAGAAAGGGGTGAGAGAGAGGGAGGGGAGGAGAGGGGAGGATAAAACGTGGTGAACTATACTATAACCATACTAGAGCCATGCATACAATAGCCCTGATAGTACGTAAATCTATAAAAAAAAATGTACGTCCTACATTTGCAATACATTAACCATTAATCGCAGGGTGACTGAACTGCACTTAGATAATATATATATTTAAACAAAAGGCCATATGCTCATTATGTGTTATGAATACTACTTTTACATTAGAATAGTTTTGCAATACAAACCAGATAAATTGACTGGCAGAATAATTTATTAAATTATGGGAGCATGGGCAGTACACGTAAAAACCAGTGGTAAGTTAAAGTATAGTACAGAGAAGCCACACATCTAGCTTGTGGCTACTATGACTGGTCCCACTTGAGACTAAGTACGCTTGTGTTTATTTCGACAAAGGCCTTAGTATTTAACGCTACAATAAGGACCAACTCTATGAGGGCAAACCCAAGCATGTCTAAGAGAACGGGAGGCCTGAATGGGGAATGTTTTAACATGTCATTATTAAGGTCCAGTGCTTACATTAAGTGTTATAAAAGTATGGAGAATGCGTGAAGGAGGAGGAGGAGGAGGAGATTGGGACAGACGGGAGTGCAAGGCCTATACCTGGTGTTGGTAACCGTCTCGCTCTCTCACCTGTATTTCCTACCGTTTACAGGTGAGCCATGCCTATACCTAACCGCAATACCTTACGCCTACTCCTACATGCAGTAGAGCCCTTCAACATTGAACTAATAGCGCCTCTTGTGGTGCCATACACTCTGTATACACCCTGTACTCTGTATGATTATCCATTAACGTGTCCCCCCCCCCCCCCCTTTACTCTTGGAATAATCACCTTATTCTCCCGGCAGCATTTTGCACTGACTTTTGATTGTAATTCCTGACATCTGCAAATTCCTGCCCGTCTCGAGATCGCTCTCTAGTCACGCTCTTGTCTATGTCCTTAAGTCAAACTTATATTCCGACTAATCTGGCTTCTCATGAAGTCGCTTTTAAAAATGTACACGTAGCCATTCCTCATCCGTCGCAAAACCTAATTTTTAAACAAATATTTCCTAAATCTTTAAATACTTGCTTTCTGATAACTTTACCTCCTTGCGCCTCAAAACCAGTCATGATTTGTTGCAGTTTAATAGCAAGAATCTCTACCAGTTCTCAGAAAAGCTAGTTGGCCTAGCACGAATTCTCCGTTCAACAGAGTATCTGACCGAATAAACGCTAATAAAATAGCAATGTCTGTTTCGTGATAGTTCAAGCTATCACTTATAATTAGCCCAATACTGCTAATAACTTACCTTCGATAAATCTAGAACGAGCAGGAGAATATGATCCCAGTTTGACCTGGAGTTCAATGCCTTCACATATCAGATTCTAGCGCGCCCCCCGGCCTTGTATACCGAGGTCAAGTTATAGGTGATTGTCATATTAATGAGGTGTAATGAATCTATTTATACTCAGTCACTAAAGCTGGTTAGTAGCATGCATACATATGCGAAATGTATTTGTTTAAAAAAGATGTGAATCAACGTTATATAACAATGTCTTAAAGATGTGTAGGCCTACTCAATGCATACCGTTGTTTTTAAATATCTTTCGTTTTTTCCCGATTAGGAAATAATATTACATATATTATATAATATTATAATTATATTAATCTACATGTATGGAACTGCTTACTACAGAGCAACATGGAATTGCGTTTTGGGTCTTGGACATCCATCCACCTATCGCTAATTACCCTTCTTTGCATAATCATATTAATGTACCCTTACATATTTTTCAATACACAAAATCAGATAAAAGCAATGTTCAGAGCATCAAATGAAACATTCATTGAAACTAACCTCATCTATGTAAATGCTCCACGCAGAGACAACCTAGCCACCTAACACACCTCAATGGACAGGACCGAGCGAATAGAGCGTATGATGCGACCTGGCAGAATTGCCAGCCCGATGAACAAAGCAATAAGCATTAATAAGGAAATACCAGCAATATTAGCATGGCCAATCCAAGTAATGACCCGCTCCTGGTCAAGAATCAAAACATATTGGATGGTGTGGCGCGAATGAAGAATGGCTTTATTAACCTTTACAGGGCAATATAGAAATATCCCTATAGTTGACACCTATCTATGTGCGACCCAAGAAAAAAATCACTTTCTAAGATGATCTCCCTCTCTCCAAACATCACTCAGCCTCTTATCTTATGATACAATTTCTAATTATTTTGTTTTGGCAACCATGACGCCATCTTCCCTTATCGATAGCAGTTCATTGAGCTGATGCTCTTTCCAGGAAAATATACGAAAATCATCGAGGAAAGATTTAAGCGGAAGATATATAGACTAACCAAGAAATACACGAAATGAACTGAATCATTACAACTCCTGCAGAACAAAGAGCTTTAGCTATATTTAGTTACCAGTCTAGACTAAGATTTAAGAGAGTACCTCCAAACTGAGAGAAAGCCTCTCGCTCGAAATCGCAAAATGCCATTAAAAGTCTCATTAGGACAATCACTGACATACCATTCTTATCTGATCTGAGAGGCGGTGAGCCTAGACTGTTATGGCAAATATAATCTCCCGCCTACACGAAATTGAAATTTGAAGCGATGTTTTCATGTCAGGGAATGAGTCTGGAATTATCAACAGGCCTTCGAGATAACGAGTTCAATACATCTAGTCTCGCCTGGAGAAAATATTGTTACTTATCTAACATGGAATTTGCAGATTTGAAATCGAATCAAAAGCAAATAGGATATTAGAGAGGTCAACACGACCAAAATAACCCTGAACCAGGCTTTCCTACCAAAATATATCAAAACAATCGTGAGTGTACTGGGAATAACAACGAAAATAGATGCGTCGAGAAACCAAGCAAGAGTACGGGGAGAGAAAAGGTGAGAAAGAGGGAAATATGTCTGACATAAGTGACGTAGCATGACAAAAGAAAGCCACCAACATTTTTGCAAATTAACCTTTTGTAAATCTATTTTTACCCGGTCCCTCGCTACCCCACTCTTTAGAAAGCCAAGCTCCCTTTGTATTCAGGAAGGCAGCTCCCCAAGAAGTCCTCACACCTAAGTCAATGGATTTCTATGAGATAAGAATGTGTCGGGAGGATTTGGCATTTGAGAGGCCAGCAGGGACAATAAAACCTGAAGTCTCCAGAAAATGTACAATTCACCTTCGCCAAACCTAAATTTCTATGGCATTCCAAATACAGTTCGACAGAACGAAATGGATATTTTAATTCAACAGTGCCCAAAATACTCAAATATACCCTAGCATTTATCATTTTGCAGCCTATTTTAGCAAATTGACTGAATGTGTAGACCTGACGAGTGTACATTTACTGACGCACTGGCCCCTTACATTCCCATCTATTAGCCATGTACATGTTCTAATAAGAACACCAATCTCAGAAAGGTGATTTCTAATGTATTAAAACGCAAAACCTATCTTAACCGATTATGTTGATCTTATCGACTGCACAATAAATCTTTGAGATGATTATTACAGCGGTTCGGTAATAGGCCTCGAGTTCTTCTATTAACCGATCCGTATCAATTCCTTCCAAACATATTCTTGGGATCGAACTGGATCACAGAAAGCTATTTATGGAATCGTACAGCTTCTAAGTGACGTCACTCCATGTCACTCTCTTGTCACCAGTGCATTGACTTGAGGCAGGATGAAGTGGTCCATACCAAGGCTAATACAGGCCTTTCAGTGGCATGGCTACCTTTCAGAAAACCAAGAGGAGAAATATATTCAATTATTTGTACTTACGTCGATCTCGACTTCGAAGTCGGATCCATCTAACAAGAGAACTCTGCACAACACCATCCTGCCGGGTCGCACTCCAGGCGTACTACTCTTCTTGGGAGATCTTTCTTCTTTGAGGGGTTTTTCTTTCTTTGGTTTCTCCTCCTTCTTTGGCTTCTCCTCCTTTTTCTTCTTCTCTTTCTTGGCTTTCTTTTTGTCCTCAGCAGCTGCTTCTGCTGGTGGAGATGCTTCTAGGACGCCCTGTGCTGCGGCTGCCGACTCGGCGCTAGGTACTACCTCCTCCTCGGGGGACTCGGGTGCGGACGGCTGGCTCTCATTCACTTCAGCTGGAGCCTCCTGCAAGGACAATAATAAAACATCAATATAAAGTTACACATGATTTAATCTTAATGGTCATTCAATAAAATGATAGCATCTTAATCGTATAATCATTCGAATGAAATGGAGTTGTATTAACAGTATCCCACGGTTCATTCCCAAGTTTTTTGGTTTTTTAAAATTCTATTTTAAGGCCAAGTGGAGGAAGACAATGGATTATATAGGTAGGTACCCTATTATAGACCGTAGGCCATATATGTGGAAGAGATGTTTCACAGGTATGAGGGGCTGATTGAAAAAAAACCCTGCAAAATGGAAACTTTCTTAAGTTTGTCCAAAGAGACCAAACTTCAACACGTATCTTCACTTAAGGAGCCAACACCAATATAGAGCTCAGACAGCTAAAGCAGGCTTCTAAACAGACATGGAAATATCAATATCTTCTTATTCCAGTTTAACGACACACAAGAGGCCGGGAGGAGGAAAAAAACTTGACTTAAGAGCTTTGTTCTACCCCGAGGGTCCCACTCCTGACTCCTAAGAGCATTCTCTTGTTGTTTCGCTCCTTCTTCTTTATAGTGTTCTATATGTTCAGAAGAAGCAGGTTTTCAGTAGAGTAAAAAACGGTATAGAGGCAGGGGTACTTTTACAAAGGAAATAAACACCTCCAAAGGCTTATCCACCTATTGCATTAAATGATTAAAAGCATTTCACCAAGGTGAAGGACTATGGGACATATTCTGTAATCAGGGACAAGGACACATCTTCCACATTTTGGAGGGGATTATGAGTCATTTTATTTATTGGTATGTATAAATTATTATAATGATTATGACAACAATCTAATGATACTAACTCATACCATAATTACATAAGAAAAAATGGTATCAAATTGATGAATGACAGTGGATACGCCATAATATTCATTACTAACAGTAGATCATATGCAAGAGCAATCCAGTGCAAACGATCTTGCAATCTAAGATCAAGGATGAAATTACTCCAAACTTGCCAGCAGAACCGTACACTAACGCTTAGACTTCATTGATGCAAACAATTCTTTTTTCTAGAAAGTGAGAATCCAATTAAAATGTCAAAGTCTGGCATCTTAGACATTCGTTTGGGAGTGATATTGGGCTTAGAAGGCGCGAGCCTGAGAGAACCCGACACTGAAACACAGCAAATCGTATTAACAGGCCGTCATTAACATGCCCTGAAAAGTTGCACAGATGAACCTATAGCTAACCACCATCCAGTACAGCCCAGAAATACAAAGTAAGGTTTTCTATACTACAGCTGAGAAATAGGTTACTCCTTTCACTCTAAGGTGATGCATGTACAATGCAATAGTTATGCCCAATCTTCAGAGATCGATAGCAGAGGAAAAACAAATTTGTCTTGGCCAGAGAACTCGTGGTAGCTGTCTGAGCTCTAATTAGATGGGATAGAAAAGTGGTAATTTAATCTATTCCATAAGACCAACCAAATTCCATTTGAATTATCAACTTATGCCTTTAACTGTCTTCAAATATTTATTCATCCTAAATGAGAAAATCACGAGCACTATCCCCACCTTAACACAGCTTGTTTTTTCTATTTCCCAAGGAGAATCTACGAGCGAGATCACAAATTGTCAACAAATTTTAGGAGGGTATAGTGGGAATGAACCAGAATGGGAAGTAGCAATCTATAATAAAGGGGCGGCTTGGACCTCTGGTGCCAGTCTGCCACTCAAGCCCATATATTATGTACTAAACTAAAGGATGAATCGGTGTATAATCCTGTAAGGTCGCTGCATTCACATTCATCATTACTTGCCCATACATGGGCTGACAGCGCTGGGCATAGGTCCGACACAGCTACAACCACTTCTTTCCACATACTATGTCATATATCTTTGGATAAACACCGACCTTCAGTTTTTTCTTTGAGTTTCACAGATTTTTTGAAAAAACAATTTGTGTTTCATGATCATCCATCATGGTATCTAAACCAAAGCCAATGCATCATTGATAGATTTTCGTCTTGCCCACCAATAACAAGTGGACATCCATCCCCAAGGCAGTAAATCTTTATCCTCCCTTCTTTTAGTACTGGTGGTGATGTTGATGTACATCAATGTTCTGTATACTTGTATTACGGTGGCTTAGTTAATTAACGGGGACCGTAACTTCATCATGAAGAATAAAGGTCAGCCATTTTAAGGCTTAGTGAACAGCCCCTCTCCGTAAAATATTAATCATTCGCCCTAGGGGCAGAATCGGTGCTAAAACATCCTCCATAAAATAATCTCCCAGAACAATGTACGTATGAAAATAATACAAGAACTTCAAAAGTAGTCTGTATGTTAATCCGGGGAGATACGGTAGAGTGGGTGGGGTACGTGAATAACCCTTTTATCGTGTTTTATTTACCGGCCTGGTGTAATATGGATGTCATATTGCGGGTGTGTGAATGTATGGTGGGCTGCACTGACGAGGCCACCACATGGGACACGGGCATTATGTGTGTCAAAGAACTGTCGCCACCAAGATCAAGAAGAGAAGGGAGGGTGAGGCGGGGGGGGGGGGGGGGGGGGGGGGGGGGGAGATTGGTGAAGATCCTCAACACACAGGGGAGGGAAAATGGAAGAAAACGTGTATATATTAAGAAGAATATCGTGAAAATAGTATCAAAGGAACACATTCATTAACCGTAAGACTATTTCTTTTTTATCATCTGATCATTATTTCACACAATCAACCGTCGTTTTAACTAACTTTTCTATTGAACACTAAAATCAGAGGGAGTGTCTGCAGATATAGAAACAATATTATATAGGCTAAAGGGAATTAATATACATGTACATTGTATCTAACATCTATACATTCCTTACTCACTCGGGCAGGAAGATACGTTAACTATTTCTCCCAATTATCCGGCCTAACCGCAACTCCGGATACCACTCGATCCGGCCTAGCCTCGAGGGACTGTAGGAGTGTGTACCACTCCACATTTAAAAACATAAACACTCCAAGCAATTATGTTTTCTCAAAATCCCCAATGAAACAATGAAGAAAAAGATTTTAACGGTCCCTAGCTTAGGTATTTATTGACTGATCGGTCTAGGCTCAGAGCCTATATCGGATGAGATACAATCGGTGTCATTGGCTTTCCCGGCCCTGGAATAGGCCCACCTCTACCGTCCTAATGGGATTTTAATGGGATTGTGCGGTCAGTTTCGCTTAGTTTGAAGGGATCGGACAGATTCGGAGCCTAGACTTTGATAAACCTATACAATTTAAGCGGGGTGTTCAGCAGCCAGACATCCCCCCCTGGAACCAACCATGATAAGGAATTTTTTACTCATCTTCTGCGAGCGCCATATGCAATACACAAAAGTGCCAGTGTTTACACACAATGATGTAGATTTGGGTTGAAGCCTCTTTACCGGCCATGTTAAGTGTTATATATACATGCTCTCCAACATGGCGACATGATGGTGTGCTCTTCCCAACTTTTTTTTATATACCAGCTATTGAGGACATGATCCTCTTTCTTGTTTAGCAAAGTTTTTTTCGGTCTCGAAAGTTCACATGTAAATTTTTAATATCTACAAGCTATTCATTGCAACTGATTTGCAATTTGTTCTTTCTATAGATCGAGCAAAATTAGTAGAAATAGCGAGAATCATTATCACGAATGCAACTTTTCTCTCTAGTAACAAAATCTAGTTGACAAGTTAAGCACTGGCTTCTTCCCACAGAAAAGTTCAAAATCTCATGTATAAAATTAAATCATGAGTATATATAGATCTAAGCTGGATTAGGCTGAGCAAGTGAGTAAACTTCAAGAGGGATAAAAATAGGAATAGAAAATAAGTTAAACAGCAGCAGAACCCCATTAGCATAGGGACGATAGAAGCCCGAACACCGACAGTAAATACTCATCAATTAACCCCAAACCCGGGAGTACAAAGACCACCCTGATCAACACTGACAACCTTCCCACGAACATCAGGTTAGGAGTCCTGAGCATCAGCTAAAAACTTGATATAATATGCCTGCTCGATAAAGAGTGGCCCTATAAGCTACTTTATTACCAACACACCGAGGAAGCTCTCGATTTGTTTACTCTAGAATAAAAAAGAAATACATTCTTCAGATAAGATGGTCCCTCAACAAGCCACAACAAATAAGATAATGTTGAGTTAGATAGAGCTAAATAAATATATCAAACTTTTTGCTATACTTTGCAGCCAGGATCCATATTATATAGAGCTACCGACCGAGGCAAGGTCCACAGTGTTGCTGAAGCTGGGACTGGCCCAGTTTTTCCCTGTCATTATTTAAATATAAAATGCACGAGCGCTAAAATGTTGACACTAGTAGAGCCTCTCTCAGAGCAAAGTGGGACAACAATCGCGTGGCTTCGGAACATAACCAATACCACCACCTCCCACCTCCTAATCGCATTACCACTCTCTTCCATTCCTCCCCGCCAATTTATCTCAACTATTTTTCGATATTTTCAACGAGATATCAGCCTGCCAGCGCTCTGTCCATCAGCCATTATTTTACTCCACTATTTCAGTCCACAACAGTTTTCTGAAATTCTGAATTTAATCTTTTAACTTCACGAATCGTGAGCCTTTAACGCCTGTTATTTTCAAATGATTTGAATACAAACTCATACAAATTAAATCTCATTCATTTAAAAAAAGAAAACTGAGTAAAATGAAAAAGAAATAATGAGGTGAATAGATATATACGCACCTCCCAATGACATGTTTGGCAGGCCCATGTTTTTATGCTATCATGAACCCATTTCTATATATATATGCCTTCTGACCTCTCACCCCGATACAGGGACGTGTATGATGATGGGCCAAAAGCCAGACAAACGTTCACATTGTATAGCCTATTATATATAGTAGTATACATATGTATATAAATACATACCGAAGTGCACACACTGCAAATACGACACAGTTACATTCCACACAACAGGATCTCCTATGCCTCTTCATCATTTGTATAATGATCTGGCCTTAGTTGTTGGAAACAGTTCCCATTCATTGCATCCATTTGACCTTCAAGTTGTATATGTGGTGACAGGGAATCCCCCTCAAACTAAAGAAACTCTTTTTGGGGTGACGCGGCTGACCCATAGCTTTCAGTAGATCCCCAGCTTCGGGGAATCCCAGCGCACTTCTGGGGAGGTGACGACGCTTTATTTGTTAGATTACAGTTTATTTGGGGGCAAAAGTTGAAAATGGAACTTTGTCTCACTGCCTTGTCATTCGGGGTCCCCCCCCCCCCCGCCCCCAACGACCCCCGTGGCATGACGTAGTGAGTGAGGAGATACTTGCGGTTTAGGAAACAACTAGAAACTCACTGAGGTCTTCACTCACTCATTCGCTCAATCAGATATGGTGGGTCTGGAGAATTTGGGTCAGGTATGCTGGGTGCTATACCGGACATACAAGATGGGTTTGTAATGCCACATTCTGTGATGAGTGAGTCTATGACAAGGTGTCTGCAGATATGTATAGGCGCAGAGACGAGCGGAATGGAGGAATATCAATTCTATGGAGAATTACCATACATGTTCTAATATTTTCCCATTAAACTGTCTTCTATATAAGAAGTTCTTCTTCAGCTGCCAGTGACTGCTTATAAATACATTTCTCTCCATCTATTCCACTCATCATTTCATCTCCTGCCACTAGGCTCTCTCCACCATGCACCTCCACCCGTTCTGCTTATCATTCACTGAGTCAGTTTACTCCCAGTAATCTATAGCTATCTATTACCCCAAAATGCCATTAGAATCCCATTAGGACGCCTACTCCAGGGTCAGGAGAACCATTAGCGCAGTCCAATCACTGGCATACGATTCTTATCTGATCTGAGAGGTTGTGAGCCTAGACTGCACCCGTTTTATCCCTATCAAGCGTATTGGGTGCATCATGTACGATAGTATCCAGGTGTGCTGGTTGAAATACAGACATCCGTAGGCCAGTGGGGCAGGAGCAGACAGATGCTATGATGTAATACATGTACACACATGTTGTTGAGCCAACAATATCCACATTGCATCCTTCCCTCCGCCCTCCGCCCCCCCCCCCCCCCCCCCCCATCACACAAGTTTTTATTTATTCATTCTCCGATATGCCAAACAAGCTAAATAAAACCTAGTCACAAGGTGGGCAGGAGGAGGTGGTATGGTATAATATTGAGCTTCTGCACGCAGTGGGAGCCAGACAGAAGGCAATTCTGGTAAAAGATATAATAAGGTTATGAGTGGCTTCTTGTGGCAGTTGAAATAAAACAGAAAGGGGAGGGCTCATGGGGTGCAAGTAAGGAGAGACCTATTACAGCTATGGAAGGAAATATAGAGAAGGCAACGACCATAACAATTTAAGTATGAACACCCAACTAAACATGCTTCTATTGAAATCATAGATGTATGTATACCAAAATGAAATTTAATTTATATGAAATAACCTCTATAAGGATAGAACATGCCCTCGGGGAATGGGAAGCGCCATACAGCCCTAAGGCATGTAAGAGCCGCGTTTTGCGTGTTTGGTGCATATTTAGATGCATGTCTGTGCATGACTTGTGGGAATAGATTGATCCCGTATATTATTACACCTAGCGCTATATATAAAATTTATAAATAGATTGTTCCAGCAAGGACAAACCCTGTTGGTATCAAATAATTGGTATAATACCAGTAGAGAAGTAAAATCACAATGAAAGTTGGACGATGTGTCGTGCCGATATTATTAGCCATCTCTCGTCTAAATAGAATACCAAAACGAAATTTATGATATAAAATAACCTCTAGACCGACTCTTAGCATTTTCTTCTTTTTTTTAATTTAAAAACCATACAATATAAATATTACAGACTGCTGAGCAAATTACCTCAGTTATAACAACTAAAGCATCGTGCATCGACTGACTGGCTTAAGTAAGATTTCAATTTTCGAGGAAAGTCACTTAGTGTATTCATTAGGTTTGAAACCATAAAGAGAATCGTTCATGTCAGAGACAAGCTGAGTGGAGGAACAACAACCCAACCGCAAACATTTTGACAGGACAACGAGTTCCAATTTGTGCAATAACTAGCACTTTCTGAATCCTTGAGAACTTTCATTTATAATGGCTAAGATTTTCAAGCCATTGAAACACTGAGAAAAGAGCGACTCCTCACGAAAATTAGGCATGATTTACCGTGCTTTGACATGATACCTGGCATGTGAATTTGTGATTAAACATTAAAGATCATTTATCCGGGACAATCATCAATACGGTTACGTTATTATCCGTCTCTTTATTCATTCAAGTATGAAACGGTGTTGTATGATTTTATTATTTTCCCAAGGCCATGAAATTTATTGGCCGACTTTTTATGAATATGCGCTTCGGGATATGAATAACCGTCCATTTTATGCATTTTCTGTATTGTGCCTTGACAAATGTTGTTTTCCAATAGGCCCATACAACAACTTCCAGTTTGACAGACATTAATATCAATGAAAATCTATATCAGAAAGTAAAGTGACTAAAACTGATCAACATGGGGCAATTGGTGGTAGTTATTTAAATGTACTTAATTAACATAGACACTTAAAATCATCGAAGGTTCTTATATTGTAATGTTTAAAAAGATATAAAAAGGAACAGTAAAACTACTGCCAGGATGGGAAACCATCCATAAACCTATCTTCCCCTTCTCCCTTGATTGAGTGTTGGAGGAGGACAAAAAGGGGCCTCTTCAATGTCCTAATCAAACCATGGTACGGGGACGGATCTTCAAGCTAAAAAGCAACAAAAGCTGCCTATTGATGTTCCGATAGAAAGACTAATAACTGGGCACCGGCTCTATGAGTGGAGAACCGCAATGCATCCGTCAGTCTAATCGATTTCAAGCGAAGATTGGCAGAAATAGGGCGGAGAGTAGAGGCTTTACCCTTATACAAATTCCTGATAATATTAGGAAATTGGTTTTATGGTCTGTACTGCGACGACTGTGTTAATTTACTCAGGAAAAGCACCAGTCCCCTTTGGTCTATAATAGTATAAACCCTTAATCAAAAAAAATATCAGAACGAGAGTAGAAATATTGGGACGGGAGTAAGAATGGGGGATTATAGCATGTAATGAAGGGCGAATTATGAGGTGGCGAGCGGGGCATAAATAGGGAGGAAACGGATAATAAGGGTGATGGGAGAGGATGGCCCATCTGACATGGAGGCGCATTGAGGATGACGGGAGGGCGTTTGATCTAGTCTGGGGAACGATACCCAAGGTTAAACGCTACCGCTTCATCCTGTCACTATAGAACACAACACTCAAATGGCGAAAAGCAGGTTTTACGAGAAAAGGGAAACAATAAGGGAAGTTATAGCAGAAAGGGAGAAGGAGCATCAGTTTACCGGTAAATGAAAAAGTAGCGGTATAACAATAGGACAAGGTTGATCGAATAAACGGCAATAAAAAGGGCTAGAGAGAGAGAAAGAGAAAGAGAAAGAGAAAGAGCTAGAGAGAGAGAAAGAGAAAGAGTCAGACAGAGAAAGGACAGTGATATCTAGATAAATTAACAAATAGAACCTTAGGACAGGAACGTTCAAAATCAGAACTAAGGCCAAATCAAACTACACAATCGTCCAGTTGAAAAAAACCCAACCCAATCCTATAATGACGACCATCATCAGTTTATTGAAGCCAAGTAGCCACCGTTAGCCCAAGTCCATACTTGAACTGATACATAATGAATATGGGTTAAATTCGCATGGCATCCTTTGATGCTATTAGCATGTAAATGACAAGAGGCTCACATAACTCTACTGTCTGACAAGTTGACACTGCACCGACGAGCGAGCCACTCTACGAGCAACTCTTGGCGCATTGAATATTAGATACAGCGGTGGCGGTGGCCGGGCCGCATAACTCGCCACCGAGTGTATTAAATATTAGATACAGTCACGAAGTGCATCGATGCATTGCCTCATATTGCTTTACATTGTGGGAATCGTATGGCACCAGATCATAAGATAAAAAGCTTTATAGATAGCCCAACCACAACATCAGTGTAGGGCTTCTCAGAATCCCTCCCAATGGCAATAATGATAGCACCCATTCAGCAATGAACAACGGGGGTGGTTTGGAGTTTCTGAAACTTTCATGTCATCGTTATGCACACATCGTGCAATTTTTCAGAGTGTTTACCAAACGATGTCTCTTTTTCACCCATATTATACACATATCTCTGAAATAAATACGTGTTAATTTGTATTGAAGTTGTTATATTAAAGTTGTCCAAAGCCTCATACAACTCCTGTTTCAATTCTGCCATTGAGGTTCAGCAAGATATGTTCAGACTTTTCACACATAAAAAGTTGAAGTAGGAGCAGGTGGTATAAAGGGAAATTCAAAACCTCGGATGGGAAGGCATTCCCTTTCCATAGGACCAGATGCTTTTTTTTTTCTCCGACCAAATGTCAGCTACCGAAAGACATTTCTCTTGGCGGGAAAGTGGAATCCACACTGACTCACAGTATACTCTGGAAGAGGCAAACTGGGTTGGCGGTAACACAGCTCTGTCCTATTTTCTATTGCCCTTCTTTTCAAACAACTGATGGAGAGAAATGGAATTAGTTCTTTTTGTCTAAAACAAAACAGCAAAGGTCAATCCTTTTTAGATGGGGTAAGGTAAGGTGTGGGTGTGTGGCGGGGGTAGGGAGACACCTATTTGTCTTGGTCTAAACCTTAACTCACTACGACCTTTAATTTACACTCATTATTACATTAGCTATAAGGGTATAATAGTACATGAACATTGTAGTAGGGGACCCAGGTAGCAGCTGTCTATATGTTTGACTGGTTGTCCCATCATCTGCCTGTCTCAGTGTATTTATACTGCACCAGTAACAGCACCAATGTCTCACACAGTGCACACACACCATACGTACATGTCTATTCCTCATCCAGCTGCATGTGTATATCATACGTCAGACATACAGTTATATGACACTAGACAAATTTAATTTCACTGCCTCTTGTTTGGCTGTATTTTACAAACAGGACAATGGAATGAGCAATACGATCATACTACTAGTTCATGGTCCGATAATTCGGTCACTCTCTCAAATACTTTTTTGTAGCATACACAGGGGACATTTAACTGGTGACCACTAGATCTAATTTTTTTATACCAGCTTGTACACGTATTCTAAATTGATCGCCACTGGACAGTATTGCACACTTTCACTGGAGGAATTTATTAAATTTCCATAACTGTCTCTGTATAATGGAAGGGCTCATATTTGAATGCTCAACACACCACGGCTGTTTGTTATGCTAATTGAATATTGCATTATCGACCCTAGGTTCTCGGCCTGGCAGAACAATAATTTTACCAACAAATACATACTTCCGTAGTAACTAGTTCTTAACGCCTGCAGAAACAGTGGCTATAAGGCTTCCAAATGTCAGCATGGGGAAGGAACAATTTACCTCCACATACACACTGCAATACATGAATGACAGAGAAAAGAGAAGATGAGTGAGGGAAGCAGGGGGCCAGGTGACTGGTCTATGACTGTCTGTCTGGCTTGCCTGCATGAGCGATGGTCGAGTCAGAGGCAAATTGATTAGTGCTAACGACCACAATTGTCTGTTATGATTGTATGAGTGACTTGTCTTCCCAAGGTATACATAATTATATAGAGTGAAACACAGATGTAGACAGACTGGCAACAGTATATCATAGGTATTCTTCAAAATGAAAATGGTTCTCATTCGTTGATTTTCCCAGAAACGAATCATAGTGTTTCCTTTAGAGTATACGAAGAGAATATTCTGGCTCTATGGTCTGGATATCAGTAATCATTGGGTGTACACTTGGGAAAATATTTGGTTTCATTCGTTGCAATGTCGTAGAAATAGAAACGAAATCCAGTCGACCAGGAATGCTTTTATCGGCACACGATCCTCTGAACCCATACATTCAATTGTTTTTACAAACTACGCTGCTTCCTGATAACATATTTTTCAAACAAGAGCTCTAGATAATGTAGGGTGCTGTAGATAAACACAAAAGGCCTCTCTTCCGGAAATACAAGTTGACTTCATCATCTTCACTCCATGTGCAACACGTAGATATAATTGATATCATGGTGGCGAGTTATCGCAGAAATGAATCAATGGCTGATATGACTATAATTGTCAGTCTTGGCAAATGTATACATTATTAGATCGAGCGATCACGATTTGAGCTGAGAAGGATTGGTGTTACCCGGTTTTTATCTCTTTCCTGGAAGTATCTCATCGACATGGCCACTCTAAACCCGGAACCATTCTAGGCTGGCCAATGTCGGTAAATGGGATGTAACCAATAAAATGTGACTTCTGCATAAAACAGCTGAAAGCAGTGTTCATGCTGTTTTTTCTTCGTGATTTTGACTGAGGATCTGTTTTGACAGCTTAATGCTCTGACCAATATTTAAATGACAAGAGGCTTCTCCATGGTTTATGGTATGTGGCTAGTTTGAGTATAACAAAACAATATCGTAGACAACCCGATGGTATTACAAACCAAAGTTACTTGTGAAGTTGTGTTCAATTGATACTCTAATAGAAACTGATCGCTATAAGTATAACCTCCCATAATTATATAATGCAGTCGGGACAAGCGTCAAGTCAGCTTGATAAATGATCATACCAGGAAGGATCCAATGTAAGAAATATAATCAAACAAAACAGGTCCAGCTAAAAACAGGCTATGTGCTGAGCTGAGCATTACAAGAATTTTTCCAGTCAGCAACAGTACTTGACATGATATAGACGAATGGGATGTGGGTGCTTCGAGGGAAGATCAACTTGGATTAATGGAATTTGAAAAGGAAATGGTCTCGTCATTGTTTCGATCTAGATTACATCATTTTAGACGAGGATTTCCGAGGGAAGAGTCAGAGCTGCACAGTTGCTGATGAACACCCTTCCTCTGCTCAACTTTATTTACAGATCTGCAAACCCAGAAACTTTACCTCAAGTGGAGGATGGAGAGAGCAAGAGGGGAAGGACGTCGCCAGGCGGCTGACCTTTTGGCAGAGTTCAAGTCAGACCATCGATCCTCTGACAGGAGTCTGCCACCACACCCAATGCCGCTACAACTACGGCTACCATACAGCCTCTAATAACCTCCATAACATCCCTTCCACAAACACTTTGCTCCTCTAGATTTAGACCAAACGGTTTCCTCGTGACAACATATCCATAACACAGGGATCTAAATCAGATGTGGACTGCATGCCTCCATCTGGTATAGATTGCTGGAGTGGTCTAGTTTTCATGGATGACTTGGCGTATAAATTTGGAAACTACCTGTGAGAGGTCAAGGCGATCTTCACCACTACTTAGACTTAGTTTGTATGCAAATAAATGTCCATCTCATTTCAGATATATTCAATGCACAAAGTTATCTTCTTATATCACTAGGCATCATTTTGAAGATACATGAAGCTAAATTAAGACATTTATTAGAATCTATATGGTAGTATTTACTCGCCAAGCATTTAAACAATTCATGGTTCCTCCAAACCCGTATAGCCGCTAGCCATCATCGAACTATTCACTCAATTATACATCACAGATTGGTACAGAGCTATTATTACTCTTTGATGGCCAAGTGAAGGAGGAAATGGTTATGTCTTAAAATGTCTGACCTATAATATCGAGGGATCATAATTATTTTCATGACACATTTAAGTCCCAAATATAGCAGCACTGAGTATTGGATTTTAATTCATGAGGGAATGACAGAGATGAATATTCAAAACAGGGGATTTCTAGAAAACCTAAGTAGATAAGATTCTCGTAGAATCATGACCAGACTGGCCATTCAATTATTATCTCTACGTAAATATACAAGGAGTCAAGGTAATCCATCATCACGAAGCCAGCGATGTTATTATGTAGATGAAATAAACCTCACGAGCAAACAGAGAAGCCTGTCATGCAGTCATCTATCATTCGTCACGATCATAATTTTAAGTAATAGTCTGTCAATGGTCGGTGGGAACCATTGTAATAAAGTTAATGTCATCGTCTTTGAAATTAATATCACTGTCGTTTATAACCAGTCTAAGCTCCAGTCTCTTATATCAAATAAGAAAGATGTCAGTGATTGGATGCCTACTGCGCTAATAGTTATTCTGGCCGTGGAGTAGGCGTCCTAATGAGATTATATGACATTTTGCGGTTTGGAGCAAGGCTTTCCCTCAGTTCGGAGGGACTCTCTGAATCCTGAAACTCATCAGAAGTCTAGTATACCAGTATTTTATGTTATCAACTCAGTTTGACATGCCCAGGACAATACATATATCGTGCTGTAGAGTTATTGCAAATTCTCAGAACTAGGCATGGCCCAAAAGCAATTTACAGCTGGTCGACACACGCTCCGACTGAGAACCAGACCCAAGTTTTCTCTGGGGATCTAATAAGTGAAACAGTTTATGACCACAGGAGTGCAACTCAGAACTCTAAACTGCTAACCTATATCATACCAAGTCTATTTAAATCCTCTCCAGTTTGCCCCTCTAAAAGAGCTGGCTGGCCTCCATTGTGTCAGGGGTAAATAATAATATTGCTAGCAAAAACACAGCCCAGACAGACTCCCACCCATTCCTCTCAGTCTCTGTAGACAATAGGGACAAAACGACCCCCTCTATACTCTGCTTTTTGATGATTGCCATGACAACCTCCAAATCCTGGGAGCTTGTAGGTAATCAAACACAATTTTCGAGTTAAATCACTGAGGCAGAAAAAGAAAGACTCACGCTAGAGAAAGCATTCATCCATTTTACTCATGGTGTGTGGGGACGATAAGGAATGTAACATTGACATAATTCACAACAAAGAGTGGCACCAGTATTTAGAATGGCAGGATATGAGGGAGATACGACGGGTGGAAGGGGTAAATAAATAGGAGAAAATAAACAAATAGGAGTAAGTGTGAGATATGAAAGAGATTATAAATGTATTATATGAGACGAAGAGAGAGAGAGACCAGTTCTGTGACTAAAAGATGATCGTAAAAGATTGGATGGGGAGTCACATGAACTCAAATCCTCCAGTCTCGCTTGCTGATCGATATACATACATGGAAACATGACTAAATGCATGGAAAATATTTCAAAGATTCTCAGCACCCTGCGCTAATAGCTGTCATACGCAGCTTGATACCGGACCCCTAGGGTGAGTAATCAGGTCATAATTGAAGTACTTTGGTACTGTACATACCGGTAGTCTCACACACACTCATATATTACATCCAATGAGTTATCCGTGAAGAATCCCACCAACACCACACTTGGAAGGGGGGGAGGGCGAGGGAAAGGTAGTTTGGTTAGGCCTAAACATGACTCAGCCCCAAGCTGCAGTTTTGTAGAAGGGTCGAGCCAGCTTCTCCTCCCATAAAACTGTTAGTTTAGTAGGTTAGCACGTCAGCCTGGACTCCAACCCCAGAAACACTCCCCATCTGCTCCTTGGAAAATGAATACATGTATACACAATACTACACTGTGACAGACAAGTTATATTTCCAATATGTTCTATTCAAACCACTCGATTTAAGATGGCAGGTCCCGATAAAGAATCGCCTACAAAAAAACACAGAAAAGACTTGTAAAACTAATTAGTTATTCCAAGATGCACCCTCGACATCCTCTAATTAAGTCAATGACATTGACGTCCAAAAAATGAAACTCCGAAATCATCCTAGTTCATTAAAAACCTGGAATAAACCTCTGGCGACTGAAAATGTCATTTAGCATTAGCTTACATTGATTTCCTCACCTTGTTTCCTCCTTAATTACGAGAAATAATAATCCAGTTCACATTCACTTGGGAGGCAAATATCCGGATTATTTGAAAGGAAGCACTTAATTAATCACAATCAATGGCACCAATCTCATCTCATGACTCCTCCAACTCCTCTCCTAGTTTCCAGTTCACTTTAATAACTCCAGAATTTTCTTCCCAAGTTTCTCTTTTAACTTGGAACTTTGGAACAGCGTCTGGTTGGATATAATGTGGATTACATCCCGATCGCAGGTGAAATGAGCAGCACGAGTATGAATACTTGATATATACTACACACGTTGGTGTGTGCTGGCTGGCCGGGGCTTTTTTGTGGGTCCAGCAGCGGACCTATATGTAGTAGTTTATAGAGGAGCTGCTCCCTCCCAGAGTTAATATTTGAGCTCGTTTTGTTGCTTGGTAGGATGTTGTTGTAAGTTGAGGGGAGCAGGGGAGAGAGAGAGTGTGTGGTGACTGAGAGTGTGCTCCAAACCGTCCGTCTACTGTCTGCAGGATGGTGATGATGGTGTGTGAGAGAGTCAGAGACTGGCCCAGTAAAGCTCTTATATCTGGTGGTGGTGGGGTGGTGGTGGTGGTGGAGCAAAAGTGGTGGTGGTGATGGTGGTGGTAGGATGGTGGTGGTGCAGGAGGACTACAACTATAGACAGCCCTTCTAAAACAAGACCTAAACTTTTGAGAATTTACTTTCACAAATTTCCTTTCTTTCAGAGGAAGGATTAAAGAATATAAAGTAAAGTACTCGTTGGCAAGATGCTATAAGAAATATTCCCAAGTAATTAATGAAAAGATACAGACAAATACACACATATAAATTATATAGAAACTAATTCAGTAAATAGGCAGGAACGCATCTTGAATATTGACTAACCTTTTATAAAACAAATAGGCCAAGGCTAGGGCCGACACACACTATTTCTATGTATTTTAATACTTCAGGCCAAGCAAGGGACTAACATAGGACTGAGTGAACTATGGGGCTTGAGTGGTAGTGGTGGTGGTGGTGGTGGTGGTGGTGGTGGTGGTGTTTCCAAGATTGCCTGGATGGGGGTGCACACAGCACCACTTCAAGAGTCAGGCCCAGGACATGAGCGCCCATATCTGATCTTCCCCAGCAAACAAGTCCAAACCCCTAACCTCCCCTATCGTCCTCATCCATTCCACCGCCCAAACACCACATACCACGATACAGACAGACATGGTCAGGGGAGATACAGGGACTGACACAGACATAAAAAGACAGATATGGGGAAAGAGGAGATGGAAGAAATACACTAGAAACATAAAGAGTAAAGAGATAGCAAACATGCGAAGGGACGCACATATGGAGAAGGTGGAGAAATGGAATGGGCAAGGGGGAAAAATTCCATCGCAGACATAAATATTAGGGCTATGTGTACAGTACGTGCGAATAAACAGATCCCAGAGATCCAATTCGATACTGTCATCTAGATATTATATCTGGCTCTAAATGAATACTATCGGTGTTAATAATGACCTCAAGAGTATGTGAGGTAATGAAAACAAACTCCTGATTTAACAGTGGGCCAGCGGATGTTAGAGAGAAAGAGAAAGAGAGAATGAGAAAGAGAAAGAGACAGGAGAGGGAGAGAGACATACAGACACAGAGAGAGGGAGAGAGAGAAATTAGGTCAAGATCAATGTTACACATCAAGCCATGAAAGCAAACCACTATTGTTTATATTTGCCCAAAAAACCTAGAAAACTTTCACTTGCATCCCTAATGATAAGCTGTATAACCGTTACCTCTATCTGTCCTGCATATACCATCAAAATGATCTTCTAACGAAAAGAACAAGGCAAGATACTCCACCGTCAACGGGGTCACAGTGACAGTGAGTACCTGAGTGAGAGGGGTGTTATTCATCAGTATGTTCAGGTGAGGTTTTATGTACACTCAGGAGTGTCCATTAATAACATTGGTCGACACGTTCTTACTAGATATAAAAATCCCAAGCCTATTCTACCCACTCCAAACCCACCATAACCCAAATGCCAAAGAGAAAATGGGTTCAATTTGATAGAGAACGTGGCCGACAGTGGTTAGTATGATCGGTATGATCCAAGCCCTCTCCTCGTTGCTTACCTGTACCGTATAATCCGCTTGTGCGAAGTGTTTCAGGCCCAGTGAGTAATAATACAAGCTTCACTCACTCTATTCCTGCCGCACAATACACAGGGAATCCCCAAACTATGTCAGCCTCCACGTTATGACATCACAGGCTAGCCAGCCAATACACGCCAACCATAAGGCACACTCACTATAGGTCACCGCAGCACAGCGTGGTGCTGTACTGAGTCAGAAATCTTACACCACACAAAGTACCAGGGAATATATTGGTGGAAATCTGCCAACTGGCGGAGGGGTGGATGGTTTATTGTGCTAAGGACAAACTAAGATGGTTGTATTTATTGATTATATTTACATAAGAGCCTATTCGACGTTTCGGGCCATCGGGCCCTTCTTTGGGGATTACTATTAAAGTTCCACAAGTACAAGAGAAAAACAATAAGGAAGATGGCTTATGAACAAAGGGTTGAATAAAACAAATATGAATAATCAGCAAATCATTGACACTAGATTTTAAATTATAAAAAAAAATATGAATAAAATGGAAAAAAAATAACTTCAATTTTTCTTTCAGTCACTATCTTGCGACTACAACCTATAGATCCTCTTTACACACAGATCTGCCACAACCCATCCATGCATTCCTCCCCCATCAATAATTTAATCGTCAACTCCATCTCATCCCATCAAACAATTTACAGTGCGCGCACCCCTCTAATAGCGCTATGTAACCTATTGATTTGACCAAGTCAAGGAGACTCGGACAACTTGGGTTCAACATATTGGGCTCGATGGCCAGTGTCTGGGCATATTTCGCAATTAACCCTTTGGAAGATATTTCGTCATTGTCGATGGAATTTTTGTTTAGACGGAACGGAAGATATGTTACCAGTTAGGCAACCAGTGCTATTATAACCGCTTAATGGCTATTTATTCCATATAATTACAAGAAAGGGTTTAACGACTGTGATGCTCACTTTTTGGAAGTGAGCAAGAGGCTATTCGCCAGTTTATGATCATACCCAGGAAATAGAGATAGAGAAGAAGGGAGAGAGAGACAGAGAAAAGAGACAGAAAGGCCCTAGGACCGGGAGGGAAGTCATGGAGCAGGGGACTGGAAGAGGGTGTGACAAAGACCACCTGTTCCTGTCAGTTTAAGTGTCCAGAGAATTACTGTTCTCATTGGGTTTAAGAAATGTTTGTTTCTTAAAGTAGATCTAAAGGAATTGATTTTAATAGAGTTTCCTGCATCATAGTCAATCTAAAAGTCATAAAAGTCAATCGTTAAGTCAGAATAGTCCAAGGCAATCATAGTCAAAAGTCAATCATAGTCGGAAAAGCCAAACGAAAAGTCAAAATAGTCACCCATTAAGTCAATCATGAAGTCAGAAAAGTCAATCAGAAAGTCAAATAATCAATCATAAATCATAAGTCAGAAAAGTAAATCGGAAAGTCAGCAAAGTCAATCGAGAAGTCAGAAAAGTCAAATTAGTCAATCAAAACAGTGAGGATAGTCAATCATAAAAAGTGAGGATAGTCAATCAAAAAGTCGAAAGTCAATCAAAAAGTCAATTGTAAAATCAAAAGTGGAAATAGTCGATCATAAAGTTAGAAAAGTCAATTGTTAAGTTAGAAAATCAATTGTAAAGTCAAAATAGTCAATTGTAAAGTCGAAATAGTCAATCGTAAAATCAGAAAAGTCAATCATAAAGTTGAAATAGTCAATTGTTAAGTCAGAATAGTCAATTGTAAAGGAGCAAGTCAATCAGAAAGTTAGAAAAGTCAATCAGAACGTTAGAAAAGTCAATCAGAAAGTCAGAAAAGTCAATCAGAAAGTTGAAATAGTCAATCAAAAGTTGAAATAGTCAATCAAAAAGTCAGAAAAGTCAATCAAAAAGTCAGAATAGTCAATCAGAAAGTCAGAAAAATCAATCGCAAGTCTAAATAGTCAATCGAAAAGTCAAAACAAGTCAATCAGAAAGTCGAAATAGTCAATCGAAAAGTCATAAAGTCAGAACAATCAATTGGAAAGTCGAAATAGTCAATCGAAAAATCAAAATTGTCAATCGAAAAGTCAATGGCATTTTGCAGTTAGGAGCAAGATGAAAAAAAAAATTCTGTCCTAATGGGATTTTAATGACATTTGCGGTTTGGAGCATTTCAATGGCATTTTGCGGTTGGGAGCGAGACCCTAGACAAGGTAGATGAAAAAAAATGAAAAAAAAAAAAAAATTCTGTCCTAATGGGATTTCAATGACATTTGCGGTTTGGAGCATTTCAATGGCATTTTGCGGTTGGGAGCAAGACCCTACAAGACAAGGTAGATGAAAAAAAAATGAAAAGAAAAGATTTCTGTCCTAATGGGATTTTAATGACATTTGCGGTTTGGAGCATTTCAATGGCATTTTGCGGTTGGGAGCAAGACCCTAGACAAGGTAGATGGAAAAAAAATGAAAAAAAAATGAAAATTGTCCTAATGGGATTTTAATGACATTTGCGGTTTGGAGCATTTCAATGGCATTTTGCAGTTGGGAGCAAGACCCTAGTAGATGAAAAAAAAATGAAAAAAATTTTTTTTGTCCTAATGGGATTTTAATGACATTTGCGGTTTGGAGCATTTCAATGGCATTTTGCGGTTGGGAGCAAGACCCTAGATAAGGTAGATGAAAAAAAAATGAAAAAAAAATTGTCCTAATGGGATTTTAATGACATTTGCGGTTTGGAGCATTTCAATGGCATTTTGCAGTTGGGAGCAAAACCCGAGATAAGGTAGATGAAAAAAAAATGAATTTTTTTTTTCTGTCCTAATGGGATTTTAATGACATTTGCGGTTTGGAGCATTTCAATGGCATTTTGCGGTTGGGAGCAAAACCGTAGACAAGGTAGATGGAAAAAATATGAAAAAAAAATTTCTGTCCTAATGAGATTTTAATGACATTAGCGGTTTGGAGCATTTCAATGGCATTTTGCGGTTGGGAGCAAAACCCTAGACAAGGTAGATGGGAAAAAAATGAAAAAAAAAAATTTTCTGTCCTAATGGGATTTTAATGACATTTGCGGTTTGGAGCATTTCAATGGCATTTTGCGGTTGGGAGCAAAACCCTAGACAAGGTAGATGGAAAAAAAATGAAATTTTTTTTTGTCCTAATGAGATTTTAATGACCTTTGCGGTTTGGAGCATTTCAATGGCATTTTGCAGTTGGGAGCAAAACCCTAGACAAGGTAGAAGGAAAAAAAATGAAAAAAAAATTTTTTCTGTCCTAATGGGATTTTAATGATATTTGCGGTTTGGAGCATTTCAATGGCATTTGGTTGGGAGCAAGTGAATAAAAAATGATAAAAAAAAAAATTCCGTCCTAAGGGAGGAGTAAAGCTCTGCCCTGGAGGATGGCTTACATGACTGTGATGTAGGATGTACTTATAAAGTTTGAGAAACTTCACAACTTTGGTTCTATATGGGCCACAAATTTGATTTAAAGTTCTATTTCACTCTGACAATGTGACTAGCACGGCGGATTTTGAATTATACATTTAGTTCTGATTTCTAAAAAGTTCTAAAGAAAAGGACAGCCCAACTGACCCCAGTGACCCCACTGGCACCCCCAGTTGACCCCAGGGTGATATGCAAGAAGAAAGGAACTGATTGATGTTGACAGGTGTGGAATGTGTCAACCCATGGGATGGAGAGTGTGCCCAGTGACCTCACCAATCACCCCTGTAATTTGCTAAATAAACTTTCTATGAGATGTTCAAAAGTTTAACATCAAATTTCGCCTAGAAGGAAATGTTTTACAGACACCAAAATAAGGGAATCTATAGAATGGTTGGAACATTGGCCGACCTCCAATTTGCTTAGCTGTACTACAACCAGAAGACAGTTTACTGGGATGTCGGTTTGGCCACTGTGACATCGGATATAATGCTCCATAAGAATTCCAGGAATGTGCCAAACTCTCAGTATATCTATGTATATCTATAATAAGAAAGGCTTCCGCATTATCATGCGAATAGCCTTAATAAATGTAAGAGGACTAATTTCAAGAGTTAAGCGGAGTGCAATAAGTACGGGACAAGAAAGGGTTACCAATGACCCAGATCGATCAGGACACAAGTCACGTCACTCTCCAGCCTCTTTAACCAGTGGTCAACGCAAAGGTGCATCCCCAAGGGGTACCAGCGCATTTGTATGATGTGCGTTTACAGTCAACACACAGATACTGGTAAGTGAGAGTCCACAGGAGGGTGAGAGAGAGAGGAAAAGAGAGACAGACAGACAGACAGACAGAGAGAGACAGAGGGAGAGAGACAGAGGGAGAGAGAGAAAGAGAAAGATAGGTAGGAGGGGGAGAGAGAGAGGGAGGGAGGGAAAGAAGGGGAGAGAGACAGGAGAGGGAGGGGTATAGACAAGAGATAAGGAGCGATACAAACAGACTAACCAATACCACTTAATACCAAATATTCACTAAAGAGAGTGACTTATACCAGGTAAAGGATCAATAAGTGTAGACTAGCCCTTGTCCCTAAGACTGTGGTGTTGTTTGTAGGGCCCTATACTGCAGGTCTGGGACTCCCCACTCATGGACGGTGTCAATGAATTCTTCAGTCAAGGGTGGAGTGACCAAAACATGGTAGTGACCATAACATGATAGTTTTCGTTTTTTAAACAAAGAAAATTCTAAGACTTGTGCAGGTCTACAATAAGTGCTACAAAGTGACCATTAGCTTCCCAAGTACAGATTATACAACCCAAGATTGGCTATTGTTCAGCTGACAAAACCTTACTCCATGTGCACAAATAATTCAATATACTTGTAACTAGTATCAAAAGCCTAGTTACTGGAACACTTCATGTATTATAAAGCCTAATTTTTAACTTGACAAGGTGAGAACCTCAATTAGCCATTAAGACAAACTTTGCATCTGCATATATTGCAATGGATACATGTACACTGTAACTCGCCCCACACACGTATGAGATACGGAATGATGTGATTCAATCATTCGCTAAGACACTTATCAATCAATCCATTTGTATTTGGGAACGAAAGGAAATCAACTTATGGCGAAATACAGGCAACCTTGAGCATGTAATGTTGGATAACAAGCATTCGTCAAGTATTTATATCCTATATAGGCCCTACCTTCTTATGGACATAATTATTGTGGCATAATGTAAATATAGCTCATTAAATGGCCCCTTCTAGGTACTGCTCACACGACCGATGTTTATGTATTATATATAAACAATCTATAAAAGATTATTATCAAAATTATTAGATGGACGAGAAGAAATATATGGAAGTGAATTTGTTGGTGAATTCGCGAGCACATAAATTGATATATTTCTACATTAATGAGTATTTCAACTTAGACTAGAATGCAAGATATGACTTTACTTCAAGCAGGCTGGTGATGCACCTGGATAGATGAGTCAGCGAAAAAAACAGAGATTAGCTAGTCGAATAAGAGAGGGTGTGTCCCAAGACGAGCAGACCACTCAGATATGAGTAATAAAATGATGGAACAGGATGGAAAAAGAAGATTGTGTTCTGAAGGAGCTACTAAACGCGAAGTTCACTTAATGGAATGGGGCAGAAGGAGAGGGGAGGGGGGTAAAATATCTCTTACCCCAAAATTCCAATATTCCTTGCCTTCCCCAACAATGCCTTTTACTACTACCACTTCCAGATGATCTCTCAGAACGCTTGTCCATTGTGATAAGGATCGGAGAGCAGCAGTACCCGGTGATATAATGGGGCACAGGGAACCCAACTAAGCCCAGAGGAAGCATAAAACAGGAACAACTATCTGACAATCCTACTGAGCAACTAAGTTGAATCATTGTCAGATGTTGGCCAATTTACGAGCAGATAAAGTCATTTCTGTGGCCCAGATGACAATAAGAGAAAGGCAAGGATTTATTCGGCCAGAGTGTGAATTTAAGCATCCCACGAGTGGAATCTGGTTATGGACAGACAGTTAAGGCCCATAACTTCTCCATCTGGATGCACTTCATTTCCTCCAGCAGTTGGTTGAAAATACTGGACTCCCAAAGTACTACTCTGTCCTTAGCTATTGTGATGCAAATAGTTAAATGACGATGGTTTGGTTTAGCAAAGGGGGGAACAGCAAGAGAGATCCACCGTGTATTATTTAATAGTTATTCACTTCCAAATGTTTCGACCTGGATTAGCTTTGAACAGGGATGAATATCAAAATTTAAATTTGAATAATAAAGTGCTTAAAAGGTTTAATAGCTACGATCTTCACATAAAAAGCTACTTAAAATTTTAAGGCCAGGCCACAATCATGGATATCAATTGGAATGAATTACAACAGGCTGTCATACAATCCATAAGGCCAACTTATAAAGTCTTAAAGATATGTGTCAGGGATTTTAGTACATGTACATGACGAAGAAGGGGTCTCAAGTAGATACATTTCACTTCATTGGGATGTGAGTAAGGGGTTAATGTTACCCATCTGGCTGTATGAGTGGGTTCCTCAGGGGTAGTTGGGGTACACTTATCTCCTCATTACTACCTAGTATCCATGGGTTATTTCTAAACTCCAGTACCACTTGTACTAATCCTAACTACCACTGGTTACACTAATCCTACCCATCTGAGATCAGCAGAGCCTACTATGCCCTATAGGTCGACGTCTGGAAAAACGGCTATACGCTGACATCATGGTTATTTTTTATTTTTTAAATTAAAAAATAAATGAGATTCAATCAAAAGTTCATGGCCTCCACCTTACTTCCAGGATGTGAGTATACATAGGTTTGTTTTTTATGTTCCCATGGATACCTATACCAGTGAATTAAAAATCGGCTCTGGGATATTGTTCATTTCATATGTGTAAACAAATCCTAAGTGGTGGCCTGGGAGGGGATCCAACTCTAGCAGTGCTGGGGTACGCTACCATAAACATCTGCACAAAGGTAAATAGGGCCATTAAACAGTCGAGGCACATACCCTAAACATAAATAAAAAGAGCAAAGAACCTTTTTGCCTCCAACATGGGGTCAACCAATCTTTTCAACGAGACCCAGGCTTATCATGGAACAGGGATTAAGGAGCTTAAGAAGGCCAAAATTCAGGAAAGCTGGGGGCCATACATTCAGGTATTGGGTCCTACCCCACACGGGGCCAGCAAAGGGTAGATAGGATACCAGTCCTTTCTTATTCTAAGAAGTCTCATTTTGAAATGGATCTAAGTAGAACCATAGCAGACTTGGAGCATTCATCCCGTCTCTCGCTGTCTATTGAAGTTTCCTCTCTTCTGAGTTTGTTTCATTTCCTCCAGCCCTTTGCTCAATGCGGCCGTCATGACTTATCCATGGTTAATATCAATACTCTATCATAACAAGTAATTTGTACTTAGACTGTTAAGGCCTAATCAACACACACCTGATACAAATGATATACTATTAGTAGAGTTTACTGGGGGATGCTTGGTGCCGTTCAATATCTCGTCTGACTAGAAGCGTTGTACCAATCCATAACAATAACCTCAACGCCTTCCCCAGGACACAATTCAATACCTCCATCAACTCAATGCAATCCTCACCATGTATATTTAGGCAAACCACTTCGCCAGCATCAATATTAAATACTCGCCTACGGATATTGTAGCTATAGAAGGGAGGAGGACCAGACATCTAATAGAAAGCAGTATGTCTTGAAGCAGACATACATTCACTGGGATCAAAAGATGAATCTTAGTTCTTTTCCTCTAACAATGAATCATGAACCTATCAAGGACCTACAGCAACCTTAAGAAGTGTAGTGAAATATATCCACGCACCTAATCTTTCGACTTCCATACTGCATTCTACCAAATGAATTAGAGATCAATAGTTCTAATCATGTATATTCATCCATAAAGATTGGGATTAATTGACAAAGAAAAAGATAGATATTTCCTCTCAATAGCAATAGAATCATCGACTACTTTAAAGACATAATTGAAAATAAGAGGAGGTAAAATAATGAAGAGATACCGACGCCATGGAGAAACTGTTGTTATCTATTGAGAAGAAATATACACAGGAAGTACATACAGTGCGGACCCGACTTTCCTAAAAGCACCATGACAATGGTGCCACCAGGAATCAACCATGTCAAAGTAAAAGAGTATGAACAAGTTTTGAAACAGAAAGTCAAAATAGCAAATCTATGACATAGTTCAGGGAGTGAGTGGAGAGACAGACAGGGAGGGTGTGTGTGTGGGGGGGGGGGGGGGAGGCGAGCAGAGAATGGGCGTAATGGATAGAGGTGGAGAGGGGAGCAGGTACACATAATGGCATATATATAGCTGGAAGCAGGAGACTCGAAGCAGGCAATAGCCATTGTTTCAAGTCGTGACTGTGTCCATTCATGGTTGGAGAGGCCATTATTCCAGCTGTGGTTTGAATGTGGATCCTGCTGGTGGTCCCCGGTGGACGTGATTGTTGAGATTAGGTCATGCTGTAACCGGATTACAATTATTATTATACTATAAGTAATGTTGGAATGGGGGCCCATATCTATGACTGACCCCAACTACTCAACCACTAATTATGTAAGCCTACATGGTATAGGGTATATCAAACTGTCTTCCTCTCTTCGGGGATGGATTCGTACATTAGGTAGAGAGAGAGAGAGAGAGAGAGAGAGAGGGGGGGGGGGGGGGGCAAAGAGTATGGAGAGACAGACAGGCCTTCCACTCTTCGGGAACAAGACAACTATATCTATTAGTTATATTTGCCCAAAAAGAAAGCGAAAGGAAGGAGAGTCAGACTGGAATAGACATTCATAGGGACAGACAGATAGGGGCAGGGAGAACAGAAGGTATCGATGCAGCCCTGGCCTTTTAGGACCAGTGCGAAGTAGGGAAATGGAACAGGGCGAGCATGACATTGAAACAAATCACCAATCAGTGCCAAACATCCCATAAGCCTTGGCAGTAACAAAACCAACAACGGTGACTGATAGACAATTTTCTAACACCACAAGAAATACCTAAATATATAGGCATAAAAATACATGATTGTATAAATCTTAGCTGGGTGGAGTGACATTGCTGACAGATATATATTGAACCGGCGAAGAAACATAATGGGGTCTGTCATTCGGAGTGAGGGATGAACGCAAATACATCTCAAGTTAAAGGGATCGTGTCTGAGCGAGAAAGGATATCTATCTGTCCGACAGGAGGGCATTTGTTTATATTGCCTTTTTCCCCTTAGTGAAACCAACCTAGCAGTGGTCTCCATGGCGATTGGATGGGTGAGAGTGATGTCCCCACAGGGTCAGTTTGCCTATACGTAATGGACGCCAACAACACAAGCAGTGAAATATACATCAGGGCTAACAACTAAAAGCCTGCTTTCCACTATGCAAATATTATATATGTATGAGAGAGGACCTTTCATCTTCCTCCTGTTCCTGGTAAGTTCACATTCAGGCCTTCAGTTCCACTTACATTTATCACTTATTGTTTCGCTGTCTACCAACATTTTCTCAACCAATAAATATTTTTTTGGAAAACAATATCTATCAGGTCTTGCTACGCGAGGTCGTAACGTTTAGTGTTCCATCCTTGAGCTTAAGGTAGATAGCAGATAAGCTGCAGGGCTGGTGGATATATGCCGGGGAATAAAATGAACCATTGCCCTAAGTGGAAACTAGCAAAACCCATCAAGCTTTAGAGGGCAGGGACGTGTTGGTAGGGACCCTCTCGCACAAGCGCACCATCCCAAGTGTCCTCCCATTCTTCTCCAATAGTTTTCTGACACTTAGTACTGTAGAGAGGAGACAGGATCGAGGCACTGGAGGAGCCAGTCAGGCACTGCCCAGTCAGTGACCAGGGAGTGACCAATGCGGTGTATGGTCAGTGGCAACATGAAGAACGTGTACCATAGGTACAGTGATGCACAGATGGGGAGGATTTAGAGAAGGGATCCACATCTAGAACAAAAAGTTCTTTGCTACTTCCAAACCCATACTAAAGGATCACCCATATTACCATGTACAGATATCTCGGGGATTTGAAAAGGTTATTTATTACACAAGGAACAAATTAGAAAATATCAGGTTTCATATTAGATTTGCAATACAAGTTAAGCTATGTATTAATACTCAAAATTTGGTATAAACGGCAGATTCCTAATTAATAAATTGCTTAGGCTATATGTTTTATTCTGGGCAATGAAAAACATACCTTAAAAACAGCTAGTTTTATATATTGCCTCAAATAAACGAAAATGATTAAGAATTAACTGTCTTATTACCTACATTGTATCCACATTTTCCTTACATATATTCGTACAGGAAGTTTTTGTACACCTACGCCCAGGACAAATTGTTTGTTTGTCGAGGCAGATTGTTTTCTCGACAAAAATAACAAGCCAAGAAAACTGCTCCTAAATGAAGTGTGCTTCTCCGAATAACAAGGTTCACATCTCGTGATTATTTTTAATAGCTCAGACCAGCTGCTGAGAGAATAATCATTCCATGATTGGGGCTGGTTGCCCTGGTTAATTTAATCATCTTGCCATTGACCAGGTTAAAAGTTGGTCTCTTATGCTGTTGTGACATGCAAACGAGCCTGTCAGTCCCATTTCATTTCCTTCACTCAAGACTGTCTTTCTTCATAGAAGCTAGCACTAATACGTGACATAAGCCCGAGACAATCTCCTGTGAGCGAACGAAGGGGCAAAATGCGATATTGTCTATCATCATCAAAATTAAATGCTCGGCCTTTAAGTATTGCCAATCATGTTATTATTTTTTAATTCTGACAAGCTCTTGAATGAAGCTTGGCATTTCTGCTGCCATTGTCCGATGGATGGTGGCGCCATCGTTCCTAGTTTCCTCGTATGCTTTCTTATCCATTTCTTCTAAATATTAAAATATTTGCCAATCAATTGTTTAAAATTTGGCATCTACAACATACATTAAAGGAGTCGCAGCCGATTCATTTCTAGGGAAGAGGTTTTTTCCCCACAAAAGCTACTTCACCGATATGAAATGTCAAGTAGAAACTTTAGAGAGGCACCACGAGTTTTCAAAGCAGCTTGACATAAAAGAAATCCACCATCACTCTATTTCTGGAGGCAACTGAGTTGGAAGATTCAAAGCAGCCTGAGGTCCACTTGAAATCTCAGATAAAAAGAACTTACAAGCAGGAACAGTTAACGATTCCATAAAAATATATAAATGGGAGAAAAACTTATGAGACAGCTGTTGATACAAAGCAGGCCCATACATTCAAGACATGCCTAGGAGGAGACCACTAGAAACCTCCTCCAGCCTGTCTGGACGGTCCACCCTCCCCAATGGTCAAGTAGGAACATCCCCCTCCCTTGTACGTCTACAACTACATGGCCTGCTCCGACCACATTGCCAATCGAACTGTGAAATCAGGAGGATAGGTAGAGAGGGGGCCTGGCAAGTAGCTCTCCAATTTGAGGTTATCATCTAAGGCAGCGGCCCGAGCAGGGCGGTCGCATACACTCGCAGCAATCCAATGAAGAGATAGATTTGTCTTCATTGACAGCAAAGGATCACGACAGAGGCAGGCCCCGTCCTTCCACTGCTAAATTGAATCATTCCTCCTCCTCATCCACCAACTTCTGGCCTCCTCAGCTGTATTTCCGTAAGGCTGTTTTATATTTTTCGTCCCCAGAGTTGCTCGATGACTCGGACTGCTTCAGATGCTGTTTATTTCTGGCTCCCTGCGTGTCTTGTATCTGGCTCTCTTCTTACTTCTCTTTTTCCCATGATTCCCTTTCAATACATCAGTCCTTTCTATACATGTCTGTCTGTCTGCCTGTCTGCCTGCCTGCCTGCCTGCCTGCCTGCCTGAGTCAGTCTTTCCTTCTGTCTAGTTCTCTGTCTGCCTATCTTTAACGATCCCTTTCTCCATTACTCTTGTGGCAATCAGTAGACGCAATACCCCTATCTCCCTCCTATAACACCCATTCCAATCACAGACCTACAAAGTAACTTTCCCACCACCTTTCTTGATATTCAGCCTTCCCGTTTCTCCTCAATTTCTGCCAGAACCACCAGCAAGACGTATCGAGGCAGTCATACTCACACACAAAAGCGCAGGGCCCCCTTTAACTCAATCGTTGAATCTGAATGGGTTCTGCCGCATCCAGAGACTTGCATATTGAGACTCAAGGATTGAGTGGGTTTGACTTGTCGCCAAACGTGGTGGTATCTCATTCGGGTAATAGGTAATAAATAAGAGAATGATGATGCCCGGTGAATCTATCATGATCAACACTGCGCGGGAGCCGTGGGGAAAAAAAGAAGAGGGTGGAGGATGAGAAGTAATGGTGGTGGAACTTGTCAAAAAAGTGTGAATGGGGGATCTGGAGGAAAGTGTGGGGTGTATTGCTATTGGGAAATAAATATGAATGAATGAATGAATGAATGAATGAATGAATAGATGAATGAACGAATTAATAGATAAATGAACGAACGAATGAATGAATGAAATATCTTCTATAATAAAAGAAAACCCTGATGAAGGGAGTGTTTCCTGAAAGCTTGTGTATAATAAATAACGACCACAAAAACACAGGGTTTATTTCCTTATCCTTAACGACCAACATCATTTACCACATCGGCCAACCCGATATACCACGATCTTTTCCCACTCCACTTACTTCTATAATAAAAAAAAGAAACTAATGATATGAATAAACAGGGCAAAAGGAAATATTATAGAGAACCGATGAGGAGAAAGAAATTTGGAGAAACTGAGCTATAGGAGCGAGTTACCGAGAGAAATATGAGATGGTTAGTGGAGATGGAGCAAGAAGAGAGGGTGGGTGTTGAGGAGTGTGGGGCGGGAGGGAGCTGTATCCAATGATTGTGATGCCCCAGCTTTATATGGTTCTGTCCATATTTGATTGGCTCCCTCGTTTGTCCTGGCGCCTGGGTTTGTGTGCTAACTGGTGCCTTGCTAGTCTACTGGTCCCAGCCAGCCTCGTCCAACAGGGGACAACATAAGATGAAGTATTATGCAAAGTGCCAGCAATATTTAGCGCTTCTCAAACTCACCCCCTCCAGCGCTTGACCAAATCCAATAAGGCAAATTCCCAACTAGTCCGGTGGATCAGGGGCGGGGTCTACCAATACTAGGTACTACTAGCATTGCCTTCTCAAACCAACCGACGACAGCTTATCAAAACGGATAAAAAAACACATGAGAGTAAAAACGATCCCATCAAATGCGTCATAGCTAACAGAACGAAAATTTAATTGAACACAAGATGAACGGGGAGCTATTTATAACGATTTTTGTTTCACTTTGTTGAAAGTGTCCATATAATGCTTTTATGGTACCAGCATTATTGAGATACACATTGGTAGGAATGTCCTGTCGGCCAACAGATGTAGAGGGCATATAATTTAATATTGCTATCAAATATTTAGCAATTCTGAAAGCCACATTTACCTGACTAGTCCACTAATTAACTGGGCTTCCAAGAAGGGTTTCATCATTCCATGAATGCCCATCAATACAGTCTAAGCTCGGAGTTAGAGAGAGAGTCCCTCCAAACTGAGGGAAAGCCTCTCACTCCAAACCGAAAAATGGCTTTATAATACCATTAGGTCACTTACTCCAGGGCCAAGAAAGCCATTAGCACAGTAGGCATCCACTCACTGACATACCATTCTTATCTCATCTGAGAGGCTCTGAGTCTAGCCTGAATAGCTCAATAGAAACTCTAAAATCGGTCTCCCCCCCCCCCCTTTTTTCTTCCAGACTGATGATAATGTACTATGCCAACCGAGGATGATTTTATATCCCATAGGTAGAGCAAGGTCAGAGTGATCCCCATGGACCAGAGAGTATTCCTAAGTGAAGGATGAACACTCCATGACATGACACTTCCAAGGGGGGTTATATGATCATGCCTCAAAACCGGAATTGAGAGCATCATTGGGAGATGTGTCACACTTTATTCTATCACCAGGGAGGTATGAAGATAAGTTTAACAAATCAAGGCCCTGGGAGAGGCTATACATGTTTGTATCTGGAAGTATTGGCAATAATTCATCCTCCCTGCTTACGTCATCGTATCTTGTAACAGCAGAGACCACCAGTCGGATTATTTATTCATGGTGATAACATTTTAATTCGCACTCCACCTGTAAATAACGCATAATATTTTATGGAAAACCATTAAAAATCCAGGCATCGCTTGATCCCGAATGGATGTGAAACTAGAGATTTTTTCACTATTTTTCACCAAAATACAAGCTAAAGTCGGGGATGAGAATCTGTAGGACAGAAGCTCCATATGCTCTGAGGGAAGTTTTACTGCTCTCCACACGCGAAATGTGTATCTAGGCGATCCGGAATGGACCCTCCCCACCCTATAAAGAATGCATATAACATTGGTAGGGCATAAAGAAGGGGGGCAGGGTTTAACCGCGCGACATCCTCCACATATGCACACCTACTTACTCTCCCATCACCATCACTTGTCTTCTTTTTTACCCTCCTCTGAGCACAATCCACCCTTTATTGCTCCCTCTTTTCCCCTTCCCCTGCTCCTCCTTTTCTTTCACCTCATCTTCAACTCAAGGCAACCCTCACATATATCCTAACTCGGTTATCACATCCACCACCGCCCAATGCACCCATAATAATCTATATGGAGGGATAAGGGAAGGGGGCGCTCCTTAATGCTCTTACCATAAGATGGTTGGCAGGCTAAGAATAGAGTGCCAGCATTATGGGAGAAATAATGCTCTTTTTTGTGGAGTGTGACCCCGGCTAGACAAAAAAGAAATCTTGTGTGTATCCCCTCCCCCGATAAAATGCAGTGGTTACGTTCGGGCCAAACATGATATGGGCAATAACTTCCAACACCATGAGGACTAACTGCCCTCATATGTACACATATATATTTCAGCTGGTGTCTGTTTCAATTAAATTAACACAGGCACCAGCAGAACCTTTCCTACCAGGTCATTCCACTTTTAGGTCTGAATCACATCACTTATGAACATGAGCTGTTACATGAGCTGAACATGTGGTATAAGGTAAAATGCCTAGATTCATATCATACCGCAATTCAAATCCATATCAATATATATAGCTAATCAATATAATGCTGGTTATTGGTCTGCAGACCCCTTAGTCTTTCCAACCTAATATGTATAAATTTCAGAATAGCATTGTGTGTACATACACTGAGAGAATGCTAATATCTTAGCATAGGTTCCAGGGCACGAGTTAACACACATAATATGAAGCATACACATACACCAGTCACCTGCGGATCTACTAACAATATTAATATCACAGGAAGATGTATAAAGGCAAAGATGAGATGAATAAAACACATGCGCTATATTATTGTAATTAATGAACAAGCAGGTGGTGCTGGTGTCCTGGTATGTAACTCCTGCAAACGTTATATCACAGGTTTACATGAAGGCGATGATTAATGAATGAGAGTCGACTGGGCTGCACAAGCTCATTAAATTTGATCTCCCGAGGAATACATAATGAAGGCGGGATTGACCCCTTCAATGGTAAGACACACATCTTACTTAATTAAACCAATCAGTAAGGCTGAATAACAATTAGCAAAACAAAGCCTAGGGATTAAAATGCAGATCAGATTCGTAACATCTCGTAGAAGAGCTTCGATGCTCACATTTCCAGTTCTTTATTTTATTACATTAAAGATGAGTACTGGGGATATAAATAGACCCTGAGTAGAAAAGAAAGACTTTGAGAAAAGAAATAGGTATTCAACCGAAAGAGCAGCTATTTTCGGTCAACAGTCCAGGCTATAAATATGTCAGAATAAAATCATTCTAAACTGAGAGTGATATCAGGATACAAAAGAGAACAACTGTGGCTGCAGGAATGTATGAATTTACATTGCTTCCAGTATGGGCGCCATGTGATGGAAAACCTGAAAGATTGTTTACATCCTTTTGTCAAATCAAGAACTTTCACATCCTTTTGTCAAACCAAGAACTATAGACAGGTAAAGATTATTCTCTTCTAAAGTCGCTACAATTAAGGGTTTAAAGCCATGTTATATTGAAGAGAAGACACTTTTAATTCTTCAATGCATATCTCAACATAAAAAAGACATCGGTTAGCGAGTTTACCCACCCAGGTACAAGCTGCAATGTTCTCTGAAGTGCAGAACTCTCTGAAGAGTTCAAATTCTCGGATGGATCCAGAGGCTTGTGTGGATGTGGACTCAGTGGAGTCCTGCCGAGTCTTGTTTCCTCGCCACTGTCTGTTCCTCACACTACTGAACATGGAGGTACCGGGTCTTGCGGGCAGGCGTGCATACGCCCTCCCATGTTCTTCCTACACACACCTCTGTCAACTTTTGTTTCTCTGCCCCGACTTCTGCCTTTTCAGTTCAAAAACTAAACCCTTCCTGGCCGGTTCAATCCATGGCTCGGTCACGTAGCTGCCAAAAGGGAATTTGCAACAGAACTGAGGTACGATGCCATTTGCAACTCCAGTTGCCACTGAATCTGCTTTTTGCCTTAAGAGGACTTCTCTCTTTCCTTATATAGTATTCGATGTAAGGAAACACTTCTTGACTTGTTTTAGTCCGTATGTCTCCTACACATCCTTCTTTCTTGCATTGATCTCATGAATTTTATTCATAAGTGAATACTAAATAACGTAAATGGAGTTTCTATATTACTAATCCGGTTAAGATATGAGGAATATCAAGATGGCATAGATAGGGATATATTTGCATAGGGAGTACCTATTTTTGTGTTCAACCCTTTCTTTCTCCTCCTCCTCCTTATCCTTCTCCGTCTACAACTCTTACTCATACACAATAGATTGGTAATTGTAGAAGTCCTGGCGTGATGGACTGGATCATAGAGCCATAGACAGGCAACTGCTCCCCGCATGTACACACCTGGATGCTGCCGCCGTCAGAGCACTTGCTCTGATGATGCAATAAAAACACAAACGGCCCGCAGTGCTGGAGGTGTTGGTGGTACCTGTACTAACCCAGTACAGTCTCGTCATCTACTCTCACTCCTGACTCCAAACTGCTTCCTCCACCTTCGTCTACTCCTCCTCCTCCTTCTCCTATACTACTACTAGTACTCCTCCAGCGACTCCTCCACTGCTCTCCTCCTTGTTGCAGGGCGCTTTTGATGACTTGACTACTGCCTACAATCCTGCTTGCACCTCCACCCCCTCCTGCTGCTCCTCCTCCTTCTCCTCAACAACTCTGCCCTGCCCTGTGGTAGTATCAATGAATACGAGAGGCAAGACAACAACTGTTGTCAAGGCAAGAACTATGGCAATGCTACACTTGCTGCCTGCTTCCAGAGCTTTAGATCAAATATAAACCTCTGTTGCTCCTCATCTTGCTCCAGGCGAGCCACTTTCAATAATCCTATATATAAATATGTCCAGTCGGAACACACACTCGACCCTGTCCCTGTGGTGGTAATATCCACTACTTCTCCCCTACTTCTTGGCGCTGGCTTCTTGCGTCACAATTTATAAGAACATGCCTGCGGGAGGGGTATAACAATAACGTTAGTTCCAATTCTAGTTGTTCAAGTCCTTGCTTTCGGGGAAGCAGTAAGAGAAAGCAAAGAGCTTTTGAGAGAACAGCCGCGCTCTGGCTACTGATCAGAACGAATGGGTTCCGTCGATATCAACCAACACCGAAGCCAAGATGTGGATGGAGGATCCCTCTCCTCCAACTACTCGTCTCCATGTGTGTGAGTGCGTGTATGTATGTAGATTCACTTCTTGCTGTCCAAGGTCTAAACTGATGAGGGTAGGGTGGTGACAGAGAGGTGTGGCGGGAGTTTGTGCATGATCAGTGGAGAGGTGACCACCACTGTCTCTCCCCTACCCTTCAATCACCACCACCGAACGCCGGGAGACGTTGTTGGACTACGAGGACGGCGGTGATGACGACGGTGGACGAAGGGCAGCAGGCACTGTCAAAAGGCTGAGAAGGTGTGTTTTATTATTGGCGCCAGCCTCCACCTCCTCCTCATCATCATCCTCCTCCTCCTTCTACTACTACAACTCCCATCCACCACTCGGACACTAGCACACAGCACGGACAGGCAGAGCGGCAGCCTTGCTAAAGCATTGCCAATAGCAGCAACACAGAGAGACAGACAAGAGTGAATGTGGTGGCAGTGATGGTGGTGGAGGAGGAGGGGCAGGAGGAGGAACAGCAGAAGCAGCAGCACTACCACCACCTTAGCACCACCACCACCACCACAGTCCCCACCACCACAATCACCACCAGCACCACTGGCACACATGACACTTGCCAGTATAGTAACCCAGTCACATATTATATCTGTAAGTACAACAGTGAGGCACCGAGGCAGCACACCTAATCCCACAAGTGTCATGCTTTTTAATTCAGTCCCAGCTGTAGCCTCGCAAATGTTATTATAAATGACAGAATGATATGTACAATGATACTCCACATAATCCTTCATACAATTCCCAGCATAACAATACAGAGGGGTACCATAGCAGCTGGATGGGTATACACATTAATTTTCAATAAAGCATAAAACGAACAACTTTATGAGTGGGCATCGATCAAAACATTTTAAAGTTTGATTTCCATACAAATACTTATTACCAATTCATGAGTCCCGAAGGGGATTAGGATACCAGAAAGCATACTTTTTATCGAATCATAAAAGGGAAATGAAGTGGAGTGCTAAAAACTAAATTAAGGTGAAGGGGAAGTGAGATGGATGGAGACGAACAGTGGGCCTGGATTTAAAACCTACTTTTCATATACTTCTCACGCTAAGGGCCAGGCACCGCGGCAGACCCGTCCAGCTCGAGCGAGTCAACACACACCTGGTCTCCCATTCACTCAGTACTTAACAAATACTTGATGAGATCTCCAGGCCTTATTTAGCCTTCAAAGAGTGTGAAAAGCTGGTTTTGTGGAGATTGTGCAAGGTGATCACTCTCAGAGAGGTACCTTTCATACAGGGGGTTTTACCGCGGTCCATCTAACTCGCTTCATTTAGCTGTTTCCCCAACAGCACGGAAGCGTTTCTCAGTGAATTCTAATACCTCTATTCACATAGGAAAGAATGATTAGACTTGGGGCGTCTGTGAGGCCTTCAAAAGGTAGTTCTTTCTAACCGAGGTTATTTCACGAGCAGATTTGAAAAGAAACCATATCAAGGTACGGTGTTAAACAACTTCTAAGTTTCTGCCAAAGATAGCCAATTTCCGCGAGAAAATAACTACCCTTTTCTTGACATGCGAAAACATTGATTGATTAGATATCATACGAATTCATAAGAATAGCCAATTGGAAAAGATCATTTTACAGGGTTACATATTTATTCACCAGGGGCCAGTAGATGCATAAAATTGTGGAAGAGAAAAGAAATAAAAAAATATATATAATTTAGCAGGAAGAGTTTATAATCGCCTAACAACGCTCAGAAGATTATTTTCTAAAAACGCTCCAGGGGTTCGAACGGATAATCTCTAAATTTTCTCAGTGACCAGTCGAACACTAGTCTGAGTTTGGCTGAATGGTTTTCATATCTCCTCTAAGAGCTCTCAAGAGAGAGCTCTCATATATATTATGTGAGAACTTCTGGTGGAGGAAGGCGAGACACGTAAAGTTACATTTGCAGCTAACATGCAAAAACTAAAGAGTTTATACTTTTATTCTGTTCTTTTCCTACCATCTGAAAGTCATTTGACCAGAATTGTGGAGGATTTCACCCTGATGTTTTTTTGCTGCAGCGCAACACCTTAATTTAAAAGTTCTTAGGCCTGTACAATGTGTATGAAACATAATTTGAAAGTAGTTGGGTTTAGATATAAAAGGTCAATCGGGAAATTGTGCTGAGTTTAAACTTAGGTTATCCAGAAGTACAGAGGCAGTCTTTAATCTCTGGGAGCAGCACGTAACCTCAGTGATAGTACTGAAATAAATAATACATTTCCATCCTTTGATACAAACAATTGCACTTGTTCTTTAGTAAATTTAGAGTACAATGGTAAGAGCTATACATGTCGGAGAACGGTCAGGTGTGTTGATTTATACGAAACTAAAGTGATTAAGTGTGACTCCAGGGCGAGGGTGAGATAAGTGAGATATAATCCACCGTGGGGCGTTGGCATCGATGGCAGTGAGGATATTACGAGGTATGTCGCCACAGGAGCCTCCAGCCTCCACAACTGCTGCGGCTGCTGCTGCTTCAGCTCGGATTACAGATGAACCAATAAGCCTTTCAACCAGACACAGGCAATCACTAGACTGTCTGGCAATGGCCAAAGATAAAGATGAATTCCTATGATGAGTCACCGTCCAACAGATCAATGAGAGTCTTGATAGGGCCTCTATTTTCCATAATTGTTTCGGCCTAGCTCTAGAACCTAGGAGCATGATTTCATTGACTATTATTTCCATAAACGTCTAAATATTGCACACTCAAGACAAGTGTATGTATGTATAGCATGGCCCTGAAGGAATTATTTTCCTCGCATTGTATGGGGACATGGGGAGGCAGGTTGCATCATCATATATGAAGCCAGAAGGCATCAATTGACTACATTGTATTTCACCTTTTTTTTTAAATAAAAAATCCCCATCAAAAACACTATCCGTATTGCACGGTTTGGCATCACCATACCTTCTGTGTTGACTTGAATGATGCGAGGGGGGAAAGCATTAGAACTCCAATGGACTGTATGAAAATGATAAGACCTAAATAAACATGAAATAAAGTGCCCACATGGGGTTACTTTTTATAAGGACAAATAGGATGAGGCACCCTTTTGAAATGTGAACACATGAAAGCACTAAGTCTAGTTTACTATCTGATCACAAAGTCGAGCTCGCAGGCTAACCATTATATGAAGGCACAGCTACCAACAATACATCAAAATCGAAATAGCAAAGCCACATGTTGCCACAGCTGCTTCATGGGATGCTGGAGTTCGATAAATGTAAAGAAAATAAGTTTTTGATATCAACACTTTTTCTAACAATGGAGTTGTTAGCGCTAAAGTTAGATCATAACCGATGTTCAGCGATCATCAAAGGCCTTTTTTCAAAATGGGATTAATACAGGGCACACTGCGTAGCGTCCCAGAAATGGGGACCAACTTGCATGATTCGCCAGGTATAACAGCGCAGTGTAGTCATCTTACGGGGTCAGTAGGTCACCCTTGGGAATGTCAAGGGGTGGAAGCAAAGATACTAAAACTGTCTTTGGTGGAAGGAAAGACATGGTATTCGGTCCTATGGGACTAAACGGAATCCCCAGGGCCAGTGTAAAACTACATCAACTTTGGGATAATAAAACGTGTCCGAGATTATAGTGAATGTAACTAACACGTGGTATCAAGCCAGAAGATACTACAAACATACAAAGTAATAATACCAAGAAAATGTATATGGATGGTAGACGTATCAGGGCACGTACAAAGATAAAGGAAAATATATGCAAGTAATTTATTATAATAAAAGGTCATGTAAGGGACATACAGGCGAAATATGAAGAGGATTAGGTATAAACCTAGATTTGTGTTGCGTCACACCATGTATAGTAAGTGGAAAAGAAACATTGTATGCATCAAAGGGGTAGCGAGGGATTCAGAGGCCACGCCCCTCTGGGAACTAATCACTTCCCTCGCCCTAGAGATACTAATCATATTTACACCCTTTCTATCGCAATGGGGTCGTGTACAGGTAAGTTAGCTGTAGCACTATCTAGCCTACAGTCATGCATTCAACTGACAACAGTAATCTCTGGAGATGTTTCTTATTCACAGCTTGAGGTTGGGGAAACAAAGCTGTTCAGAAATTATACGGAGCTCTCCATTCCTTCCATGATTTGTGACACTCGGACTCCAAATCTAGGCTCAGAGTTGAGAGTCCCTCAAACTGAAAGAAAGCCTCTCGCTCTAAACCGCAAAATACCATTATAATCTCAGCAGGACGCCTATTCCAGGGCCAGGAAAGACATTAGCCCAGTAAACGTCCAATCTTGGACATGCCATTCTTATCTGATCTGAGATGTCTAGACTGAACCCAAAGGCAAAGATTTCAGACAACTCAAGTTTCAATGATTCTTAATTTGGGGAGGGAGAGTTTTTTTGTCAATAAAATCTAGGAAAAGTACCGTAGGCAAAGTATGACCTAAGGTTTCACTCATCTGCGATTTTTTACGCCTTCAAGTACTACTTATATAAATACATCAGTGGCTGCCTTGTTTTATAAATAATAATGGGTTATAGTAATGGGAAAAATATGTGTGTATATAATACACACATATTTTTCCCATTACTATAACCCATTTACTCATTCCAAGAGAGCGGGCTTGTCTTTCTGGAATCTAACACAGGCGTGGGCCCACTTCTGCTCATCACAAATAAAAATCCTTATTTTTTACATAATATTTGATTCACACGAACTTCGACATCACGAAATTGATTGATTATTAGATGATGTTTCATCTATATATGAAAATTCGAAGCTAGCATATACATATTCATTTACACAATACACATTTACACAATCTCAAAATGAGTAATCAACGAAGTACATTTAAGGCGGATTTTAACTTCATTGCACCGGTAACAAACATACGGTATACCATGAGAAAATCAGTTGCTGGCGATAAAATGAAAAGAAAAAGGTTATCCGGTGAGCACGTACACAAGAGAGAAAACAAAAATAATTACGTTGAAAGCCTTGAAAAGGGTCACTGGAAGGGGTCGTCAATCTACAGGGATTGAATCTTTGATACAAGGGAGAGCTTTCAGCTAAAGCAAAAACTTACAGCGTGGCAAGACATAAAGGGATCCCACTGCCCAATTAGCAAGCTCTGTCAGTCCGAATTAGACACAAAAACTGGCATATTAGTCGAGCCAACAGAGCGGGGTCGTAAGCTAATTACCATTATGCATAGCTTGTATCAAATTGCACAAACTAAAGGTAGACAACTTACAAGGTAAACTTTAAAAGACCCTTGAGAGTAGTTTGTTTTGACAATCAAAACTTTCGGGTGCTCAAGAGTTAATCGCTTTATTCATCATGAGAAGTTTGGAATTAAATCCTCCATAAAGTGAGCTCTTTTACTCCAGGTGCGAGCGTATAGATCTGAGGCGACTGAATACATCTAGCTACGAAACTCTAGTTCATGTATCTCACGGATCCATAGGAGTAAAGGACTTGGCAGATGGGAGTGTTGGGTAGGAGGGGAAAAAAGCGAAAGACAAAAATAAAGACCCGAGATAATTGGTAGAGTGGGTAGGGAAATATGTCTAGATGTGATTCACCCAATTTCAAAAAGAGGGGAGGGAGAGAAGCGAAGAGAACCAGGCATACCAGGTAAATGTATTGTGATCTGAGAATCTCCGAGGACTTTGTCGATGCACATAATTATTAGGTACTAGTAGGTGAGACTAGACCTACCAGGGTCTTAATGCATCTGTTTATATTCCAAAATCAAGATCCAAATAACTGGTAGAGAGTGACTGTAATGGGATGAACTGGCTAATGTCTACAAGAAACATCCTAAGCAGTTCTTACTATCAAAAAAGTTGGAGATGGTTTCCAGAATAGTAGATCTAGTACTTTTGCAGAATGTAAGATCTGGGCGGTTAACGTCATCTTACTGGCCAAAGTGGCGCAGAGAACCTTAGTCACTGCCTTCAACGATCATGGGGCTATAACCACATTAGGCAGAGACTAAAGGGATTAATAACCTCCTTTCTGTCCTGCTGGTGCACTGTTTGTGCATACTCCTGAGTCCAACCCAATAATGCACCAGCAAATTATGTTTTCAATGTGCATATTATACATGCAGTGACCCGATTATAGCGCATATATATAAGCTCCTATTGTTGTCCAGTAGAGTGGTCAAGCACGAATCAACATATTAGCTACCCAGGGGTGGACATTCCTACCAACTGGGTCAGTATATGAACACATAACTATATAGGTCTAATGCTTTGGTACGAACAAAGACAAGATTATAAAGCATTATTTCACGAGTGTGTTATGCAACCCGGTATGCAATCAGGCTGCTCTCTTTGACAATGGATTGCATGGAATAAATAACTTGTTGAAAAATGTGTACCGGTACTCATAATAACCTGGACGGGGTCAAAAACATCTTATGCAAAGAAAAGTTATGGAATAGTGTGAAAGTCTGTTGACATGTATCTTTCATGCAGCTATGCATGGCACATGACAAGTATGAACAATGCATTGAGTGGGTAGGCAGGTACTTGATGCAACAGGTCACCGATTAAAGAGTGCATGTAGCTTTCCTGCAATGGCAGTACAATTCATAATCATAGCATACGTACAAGGCAGTGTCTTCTGATCATACAGCATAGGCGACAGAACTATACCTACTATCATACATGTTCTCTATGCCTACAGCACTAGATGTAATCGAAGATACGATAACAGGAGCATATCCAATTAAAATGCCAATTATAGACATTGATGAGGAAGAATAAGATTGCCTTGTGTGAATGTAACTCTGGGTATATACATAAGACACACGAGTTAGCGAGAGCGGGTGGTATCACCACACCAATTATTCCAATTATGTCCCGATGGAATCACCTAATCCGTTCCCCGGTGGTGTACAGTGTGGTCGGCCATCAAATCCCAATTATTATTTCATACATGTATCTTCTCAGCGCACACCAAGACTGGAATCTCGATTCCTGACTTATAGATGACTACAGAAGGCGTTCTATCTGCGATAAAAACCTCAAAATAGAATACAAAGATGTTATCCTGTGCGAATAAAGTAGGACTGTATGAAGTAGGTCAGAATTTGTGAAGTCTATGGATTATTCATTACTTTGAAAAGGGGGGGGGGGGTTATGCATAAATAGTGAGATGCAGGACAGGTTTGGTTCCCATTCTTATGATAAACAGAATCTACATGGTCGGTTGGCTGGCTTTCTTTCCCTATCCTTATTATTGATACTGACGACAACAAACCAAATACCTTTGCCCCAGAGGCCAGTATTCATTGCATAATAGCAAATAAGGATTCGTTATCAGACAATGTGTATTTACAGAGGAAACGACAGAGTAATACACAGAAGCAAACCGTGCATTCTCATATATATACCCGATCAATATATGGCTTATTTCAGTAGCAGTCAAGGTTTATCGAAGTAGACGATACCATGGCCAGATGATATACCCACAAGAATATTTGGAAATAGCGTGGTCAATAGGGACAGTGATGGGAACAGACCTATATATTCCAACCATTAAAAGTTGAAATCATTTTCCCCAGAGTTTCTACCACGATAAACGCCTACATAACGATATATATAATATGTACAGTCCAGTGAGTTTTCCTTGGGATGGAGGACTAGAATTATTAGTGGTTATAGAACGACCTTATTTGTCCAAGTGTGTCATCGGGGAATATGGTAATGCTCATCCATCAACATGAAATGTGTGTTCCGAGTTTATTAATGCGGACATGAAACTGTTCATGTTTTATGACCAGTACCACAGGGGCAAACATTTCCAGCAGGCTCTATAACCATACGGGACCAGTAAAGCCTACATATTTCAACTGTAAGGATGGCAATGGTGGATAGTGGAATAGGCAAGCTTTATATATGATAAACCTACCTGCTAGCTCCAATACCTACCCCTAGGGCTAAGGGCATATGGCTCGTACAACCAGAAAGTGATAGCTTTATAATACAGTGCTCGTTTATACATGGTCACTGTTAACTTAATCAATTATAATAGTTATATACGCCTACCAAACATTTTATATTATATGTTCAATGATATTATTTTCCTTATTATGGTTGGTATGTCTCTGCAATGTGGTCTATGGTCACATCCACTACACAGTCACAGGTTCCCCATTGGCATTGCTAAGATTCGAATGAATAATAATTTTTAAAAAAAGATTTGTTCAGTTCAACCTGTTGCTATCAAAATGATATTGTTTCACAGGCACAGTGCCACAGGGGCAACGCCAACGATACTAACTCCCGAATTAACGAGAAACATTGGGTGAGCTTGTTATTTAAGTCAATAAATACCAATGGGAGTGAATAGTTATTATATATTAAAGTGGAATTACAAGGCAGAACCAGAGGAACCATGTCTGTCCGAGGGAATCACATAGTCATAGTGGCAGTCACTGGGCCTCTTGTTGTTGCTACCACCACCAACACCATCGCACATACCAAGCTACAAGCCACAGGTGAAAGGAGAGCTAAGGAGCCAACCAACCCAAGCTTTCAACAATAGCTCCCCCCAACATCATGACCCGCTTTGCACTCTATCCTCCACTAACACAGGTTTACAGCGGCCATTGTTTTTAGAAACCCAATCCCCCCACTCCATAGCTCCAGCCCAGAGGCAGAGGAGAAAAGATAGATAGGCCATCATCCTCATGGGGAGGCATTATGGATGGTGCTTTCTTTACACTCGAGTACAAATGTAAACAAAAGGACACTGGCGTTTGCATGAGTCAGAGAAGTGTACTGAATCTAGGTAGATATGGACGGTTTGAAAGGAGACTTTGGCGGTGATATTCAAAATGTTGTAGTCACTGGGCTAAGTCATGTGTGTCGGTGGTGGGGAGGAGTAGGCAGGGGAGTCGTGGGAGTAGGAGCGCCCACTTGGCCGGCTTGTTGCGGTGGTAAGGCCGCCAGCGGCCTGGCCATGGCTTCGGTCCAGCGGGAGCTTGCTCTCGTCAACATGGACATTGATTTCTGACTCGCTGTGAGAGAAAGGGATAAGGAAAGAAGGCCAACGCGGAAAGACAGAGAGGAGGCTCCCATATGAACATCGATTTCCAGGGAGACTGTCTCTCAAACACTACCCAGTCTACCTCCATGAACCCAACCCAACCGTCAGCTAGCCCTAGCTAGCTGGGGTTCGGGTGGTCGGCTGCTTGTCCCACTCCCTCGTGCAACTGTCATGTCGGTGGACTCAGGCCACTGACAGCAGTCAACATTTGAAAGTCGTCTGCAGCCTGTAAATATCTTTTCCACTGAAAAATAAAATCCAGAGCCCAGAGCTCAGATATTTAGCGTACCACCGATGGCAGACAAGATGTAGCCAAGCCGGCAAGCAGTACTAGTAGCTTGGTATACGAGTGACTTGCTGTCTGTAAAATTGTGATAATTCCACAATCAAAACAATCCCCTGCGACACATACAAAGCTCGTTGACACCACCAGCAAGTGGTTGAGAATGAGCAACATGAAAAATGGGAAGTTAAAGTTATAAGGACTTACCTTTTAGAAACTTTTTAGTTCTTACGCCTGGTACTCCCACCCAAATACATTACATACAAGCAGCCCTCCAAGGCACACTGCGTATGCTTGCTATATTTAGAAAACGGTTCATTTGATATGCACAGCCCGCTTCTGTCATAGACAACATGTAAAATGGCGACTCTACAAGCTCCACTGCGTGCAGACTGCATGCTGCGGTGGGGGAGTAAGGGGGGGGGGGGGGGGGGGGGGGCGGGGCGTTGCGGGGCTATTCGCTTCTCAGTTCAATTATTTTATTCGTCAAAGTCCGGGTCAGAAGTTGAGTCGTAGGCTTAATATTATGCCTTTGTAGATCTATTCTTTTATTTCAACATTTTACGATGCAATTTTATATTAGAAATATCCCAAGAAATAGATTCTAAGCATTTTACGGCCGACTGAAATATTTTAATTCTTACCGTCCGTCAACCATGTAATATCGACGCCTGTAATGTCAATGTAAGGTTATGATTTGGTGTAGCCTAGCCTATGATTGTAATCTTGATTTGACTTGTTTTGTATATAGATTTTGGCAAATAGCCTACTCGATGTCTTCCATTTATATAGCCTATAGGCCCTAGTGTAGGCCTAGGCCTAACGTATTCACGTGTCGTTTATTATCAGGCAACGTATGAAAACGTCCTTGAAGGACATTGCATTTTTTAATGTGACCTAGGCTATAGGAATGTTAAATTATGATCATTTACAGCCATTTCGAGGAATAGCCTATATAGGCCTAGGGGGCCTACTCTTCAGAAGTAGATCTAGGCCTATATATAGGCCCCTAGTGTAGAGTGTCAATTAGTAGGCCTAGTTTTAATTAATTCGAAGCCCCTAATGTAATTAATGACTTGGCCTCTAAATGATTTTTTTAAAGATGGGCTTGAATTGATTGGGAATTGATAAATTTGCACTGAAAGAAACCAATACCGGTATATGCCAATACACCCAAATTATATTCAACCCTTTGTGAGCAGCAAATATATCAATTAGCCTACCGTATGCCTATTGTATTATAGGCCTAGTAAGATTATCACAGTGTCAAGTATGAGGAGATTATATGCGCCGAGTAGGCCTAAGAGATAGTAAGCCCAGAAGCAAAGAGGTCGTAGGCCGAGTTAAATTGCTTCTAGGCTTAGTCCTACGAGACGAATATTGTCCACCGAGGACTTGATCATCTTATTTGTATCATGGAATCATGGAATTCGGAATACAACTGTTGTAAAAAAAAAATCACAAGTTAATTCATGCTACAGATAAAAGACAAGTAGCTGGACCAATTAGTGGATTGTGATTAGGCCTATAGGCCTAATAATTGTAGGAATAGGTCTGACCACTTACTAATTAGGGCCTAGGCAGCTAATTAATTAGCCTAGGCCTAGGTTTAACTTTCAAACAACATTTTAAATTTGAGGCCTAGGTGACAAAATTAATAAGCCTATGGCTTCTATACTTTATTGATCTCAATATGACAATGAACCGACCCGACCCCCCCCCCCCCCCCCAACCCCCCTCTCCTTGTTACCATACCCTCTCCCACCCTGTGCCCAGGACCTCCCTTCCTCATCATAAGCGGCCCTATACATGACGACACCGCCAGCAGCTGGAGTGTTTGAGTGTCTGGCAGTCTACCGTGGGGTGAAGGGAACGCCACATGGACTCACTGCTGCCCTCTCTCAATATCTACTCAAACCAGCCCTTTAAGCAGCTCTCCATTTTAGCAAACTGACCAATCGATTTTTCCGAGTGAATGGGCTGGTGCTTTATGGGTCCAACTTGCAATGGCAACCCCATTGTACAACCGACCTACTTATGAGCGATTGGAGCAACAGGTGCCCTTTTCATTAGTCCAATGTCTACGACCCCGATTGACTAACATGAACATATTGTTTTCGTGGGTTTTTTTTGTTTGTGTGTTTACTCCAAGGTGAGAGGAGGTTATTAATATCAAATCAATCGATTCTTGGTTTCCTATGATCTATATTAGGTCTATAACTAAGTAAATGCTACAAACTCTGATGGGACACATTAATTATACTGTAGACCTACAAGACCACAGCGGAATTCAATAAAATGTAAATGTATAATTAAATGCATCATTAATCAACGCAGATGTAGGCCTACACTTGGTACCATTCTTAGACAGACATAACTTAGAGTTAAAGAGACATAATGCAAAAAGAGCATGTTATGCAAGAATGAATTAATCTCTTTCACAAAGCATAATCCTCCAGTGTTGGCGTTCTCTAATACATCAACTCTTTCTCTTTTTTTAAATAAAAAAGAAGGTTAACTGCCAATGGATGATTGTATGTGGGCGGTACGAGACTGACTCTCCCACGGATTGTCATGCCTTCCAAGTTCCGCCATTGATGAGTTGATCGGGCAGTATTTATTTTAATTAACACAGAATCTAACGACTAAGTGCTCCAATTATTTGTTTCCAACGTGGCCGGGATCCACTTTTTTTCCAGTGCGGGCATGGCATTCCTCTTCCCCGACATATCAATGAAAATTGGTGTCGGTCGAACGCGCGACCCATTGCTATTCACGGAATGCCAAGTATTTTTGGAAGGGGTTGTATAAGAAGCGTCGCTACAGACTAAAAATAGATACCGGAAAAAAATCATGCATAATAGGATTAAAATCAGCCATATATATATATACTATAAAACACAATTATCTCACGTGTAGGCTAAGAGAAATAGGGATTCAAAATTCTAAGTTCAAATACCTTTCAAATTAATTCTCAGTGTAATTAACTTTCTAATTAATTCCGAGTTCAAATACCTTTCGACCTAATCTATAATTAAACACTGAGCATCCCTGAAAGTAAATAACATCGCTCTGTATTGTTATCAAGGTTCTTCCATAGAACTTGGGAAAATGCCTGCTATCAGCCCATCAACAGATATAGTTGATAGCATAGGGTAAGGTCACAGTAGTTTATAAATTACATGTATACGTTTGATCTTCTCATCAACCCAGGTCCAAATTTAATTTAAAACAAATAGCCACATGCTGCAAGAATAACACCCCTCTATTCTCCTTTGTATTAAATATTTAATGTCACAGCACAGCAAGCCTATTGATGTTTCTTACCAAGAGTTATACTAAACGCAAATAGAGTCTAGAAAATTGGATGATTGAGGCGTAATTGCTCGAAGCACACAATCCACACTCCGGCTCCCATTTCTCCCCAACCTAATTTGGGTATCATTGCCGTTTACTAGTATCCCCCACTATAATAAAATTTACCTCATTTTCAATCAATATTAACCATTCGGGTGCAGCGGACTGGAACAATAACTACCTGATGAAAAAAACTAACGTTACATCGATTGAAAACACAAGGGCGTCAACTCCATTCACATCAATTGAATTGTTCACACTAGTAAGTGGTAGGCAGGTCTTCCACGGTGGTGTGGGTATATATATTTGAAAGCGTGTACACATTGTATCTGGCTCCTGCTTATATAAACATTTAGATAGGGCAGTGAAAGTAGCCTACTACTGGTACATACATAGTTGGCATAATACAGTGATTGCCCCAATTCCGTTAATGATAGGGATTTCTGCAGTTAAACGGGGGGTGATTTAAGGAGATGTACAACACTTTGCATGTTATATGGGATGTACGATTATATCAGATGCGACAACACAATGAGTAAACTGGCAAAGTTCATTACAGGTCCAAACACCGAAGAAAAATTCTCAGGAATTCTGATCTTTTTTTGCACCAAACTTTGTTAAAAGTGTAGTTGCGATTATGCATTACACATGCAGACTCTAAATGCACTTGTTTTGAGAAATAATTCGAATGAAGCCATTTTATAACCTTGCAGTGATATCAACCGGTCTATAGTATACAGGGATCGGAAATCAAGGAAACAAATACCAATTAATGTCTGTATTTGTACACATGATTCACCGGCTATTCCGGATCGAACACATATGGGTCAGATTTTCAGAAAATGTACAATTTGGCAGCTCTACAAATTAGGCTGAAAAATGATGAATACCGGGTATATCTGAGTATAGTTGGTGTCGCGTTGCTATGTTAAACTACATTTTGAAGCTCATTTCTGTCTTAAATATGGGTTATTTGAGAGAAATAGTGAAGGCGAATTGTACATTTTCTGAAAAATCCGACCCATATATGTGTGTCACTGCGCCTCCCCACATTGGTAAGGAGGACCATGGTTAATTAAAGCAAGACTACAGTAATATTAAACCATTCGTTTATTGAAATGGCATGACCAAAATTAACATAGGTTATATATAAGTTATTGCAAGATATGATAATGTTCATAAACTTTCATAATTAAGATTACACAAAATTGGAATGATTATTTGAATATGAAGCTTAATGACGCAGCATCATCATAGGATAGGGTGAATCGGGAATAAAGTAGCTCTCCCGCACACACCGAACAAATCATCCCCATAGTTCCCGACCAAATAACCCTTTGCCCTTTCGAAAAAGCACGAACATGCACCAGGCCTACTCATCACGACACATCGCCCCTGTGAACCTTTCTTTTAAACTGGGGCCATCCACCATGCAAATGATAACCTTGGTCTGCGTTACGCCTTACATAGGAATTATGAGAGACCAGCTAGGTCAGGAATATAGAACGATATCAACTGATATTATTAGCCGATTCTTGACATCAAACGAAAAGTCATTCGTCAAAACATTAGACACGGCAGTCCGGAGGGTTTTCGTTATCACAGCAGCAAAAGATGGCAAAGCCTCTTAATCTTTAGCGTTCAATGGCTGGATAACGTGCGCACAAATGGACCAAGCGTTTGTTGTTTTCTTTATTGCTTTTGGTTTCCCATCAATTTTGTTATACTTTTTTTTTCATTTATGATGGTCGTTGTCTGAAATGCCATATCCGCCAACCAAGTCAGAATGAGTCAAGTAGTAAGCTTTTAACAGTATACAGTAACACATTTACTTCCAGACATCACTTTAATCCGAACACTTAAGTTCACTCCTTTTACTACTTATTTTGATTCTATAGCAACACCTCTTCAATCCGGACACCTCACCATTAAGGACAGTTAAACCCAGTCCAATAGGTGTCCGCTATAGGGAGGTTTCACTGTAATTTTAATCTGGAAAGGCATATTTTACAATGATTTATGCACCATAGACACTACTCACAATCCAGCGATTAATGTGAGTTGCGTGAGCGAGGAGAGATCTTTTGAGGGTAAAAGCTGGCTTTCAATTAAATAAGTTTTGAGATCGGATTTAAAAATAAACAATAAACTTTAGGTTCCTGAACATTCTTTGACAGGGGGTGGGTGGTCAGTTATCGATGCCCCTGTTATTTCTTTGTAGAAGTGCACCGATTTCTTGGGATGAAAAAAAATGCTCTTAGAAACGGGTCAATACTTTGTACTGATCTCAGTATAGTGTTTCCGCTTTACTCGAATGCGTTTCGGCCTGAGTTATAGTTGCATTATTACATTGACTGGTTCGGAGCCTCTGTTATTTCTATATTGACGTGCACTATAGATTCTTGGGATGGGGACATTCGAAGCACTCACTCAAACTGGTCAAACTGTACTCTCCCCAGTAGGGATTCTGCTTTGCTCCAATTATACTTGCAATAACAGTTATACTTAAATACATTAGGACAGTGACAGAGCATTGTTTTGCCTGAGTTTTGTTTTTAAAATCGCTCAATAATTAAATTGAATTGAATTTCAAAGAAGGGAACAAAAGTCGAGAAGAAATATGATGCCTCAACCATTTCTATCCGTACCCAACAAAACGGGAGTGACTGGTATGAGACGGAAAGGTAAAGTGTGTAGGCTTGGAGCCAGATCACAAACGCCCGCTCTCTCAGAATAGAGATGATCGATGAGGAATTAATGATTTTATCAATCATATGGGATAGACCTCGATTCCAGTGTTGCCACTCATAGATTGTGAAATTCATGGAGGTCAGTGAAAATAAATTTGCTCCAACACAGTGACAGAATTTATTCCTCCTGGCACACGACCAAGCCATTGCATTTGAAAAGATTGCAGTGGAATATAGCTGCATACCAATTCCGCAATTTTATTGACCCTTGATGATGAAATGATCAATCGGTTTCCGCCACCCAGTAAATTGCTGATATGATCTTTTCCCTGGCTAGGCAAGGGGCTTTTCCAATACGGATCACACCAGGGGCATTTCGAATTACTGTCCCCATATAGATAATCAGGATCAACACAACACTGCAAATTTGGATTGTCATATGCTAATATCAACATACACATATTGAGGTTCAGGATTACTGAATAATTATTATGAAACAAAAATCCTTTCAATACACATACACATCCGATCATTCCCTTGCTTTTTCATTTTTATCTGCGCCTCTTTTCATACAGAAGCCCTTCTTCTACATGTGTATGTATACATATATATAAATATGACATATATATATAGAAATAGAAATAGCCAATTACCCCCTAACCCATTCCAAGTATATGATATGATGCCTTCATCTGCCAGATTATCATGCCCTGTGCAGGGGCAGTATTATACACACTGATATAACCGCTATAGCGGCCACAACGCAGACTGGCACAACGTGGCCTGGGTACTGCCAAAGGCTTTGACCTCCTGGTAATGGTGCAGTGTTTTAATACAGAGAGAAAGGGCTGCTTAACGAGCCGGCCTCCAATACAAAGATCAATACCTCGAGCTGTATACTGGCAGGTGACTACTACTATATATGGTGGTGCATTCCCATGCTGGGCATTATCTCGTGCACTAGCAATCTTATGGCTGCCGACTCACTTAAAAAAACGCATTTCACAGTCTAGATGTATCCGCTCAATCCCCTGCCAATCTGAGTGGTACCTTATGAAAGCAATAATCCGAGCAGCTGCAGTTTTGTTAAATATAACTTTTGTTCAACTTTGGGAAACAATCTAGAAAGACGTCCTCGGACTATATAATATTCGCATCACTCCTCCTGGTTTCAATCCCGAGTTCTCATATACTACTAACCTCTTGTGATTATGGTTTTTATTCCCACCAAGGGACGCTTCAAATCATTCTCCAACCAAACTGACATAAGTGCTGATCATGCCTAATTTAATATAATATGATAAGGTGGGTTTTTAAATTTTATTTATTTCCATTTTTACAGGATTGGTAGTGATAATATGGTTAACTTCCATGGCCTGGATCTAATATGATCTTGTCTGCAGCTGTGAAACAATAAAAGTGTTCCTCGAATTCACAGACTTTTTCTGTCTTAAGTTGCTTAAACGATAGTAAATCCGATTATCAAAATAACCACTTGGTCATGGATTTGGATGCTACAGTAAACATGCATTGTCTTCATAAGTCTCGATACGTGTTATCGTCATGCCTGATTCAAAATGTATTGGCCTGTCATCTATGATCTAGCGCAAAAAGGTGTTTCGTAATCCACCCAATATACATTCCAAATACCTTGCATTACATATGCAACATTGCAAATCTGAAATGTAGATGATAGGGTTTATGTAGTAGACATACTTTCACTCGGTGAAATTCATGACTGTTTACTTTCGGAAGTAATTGGCACCATTTATCCGGACATGGGACTCTACCTCCCTGATCCAAATCAGATGATAAGGGCAAATGACAGGACCAGAAAACACAAATAATGACATCTTCAGTTAAATAACCCCATCTCAAGACTTTATAAGGAACGTTTTTGTTTAAAAAAAGAAAGGTTTTATTCAGAATATCCTGCCTTCGGGGACATAGAACGTTTTATAACCCCATCGCGTACGGTAGCGATTCTTGAGTCAAAACCGAGTCCATGCAAATTCAACATCCCCTCCCTCGGCTCTATACTCATGAGACCGCATCCCTCTAAAATTTTAACTGTTCCATCCATGTATCTTTCATGAGACGCCTTGTTGAGGTCCCTGCTAAATGCAGAGTGGCCAACCTTGCCTAGAGATAGTATCTACGCTCCTAGGGTCAGCCAACTAAAGTTTCGCTGACAAAAAGAGCAGGATTCTCAGAAGTACTTGTACCTTCACAGGCAAGCATGCCATGGCCATAGAACAAAGGGTCAGGAAAGCTCAGGATGGACGAGGCTTCTGACGAGTTATGGATCTGTCATCTAAGGTGGCATTATAGAGAACCCAGACATAGAATCTATTCATCCTTGGATTACAGGAAGGGTTTGGACCCTCTAGGCTATGTCAAAAGGGGAATTTCTCGATCCTAATGAGAGAGTAGGTATGTTCTGACAGTAAAATACACCACTGCCTTTTTAGGAAGAAGGCTGTATCCCGAGACTACCGAACAGCCCTTCGGCATTGAACAGCATAATGACGTTCTTAAATGCATTGAATAATGCAATAGCATTTTCACAGGTTGAGCGACCGATTAAATGTCTATATAACAGGGGCTTTGAACTGGGAGTGTAAAACTCCTCTACTTTATGGAAGCTTCAAGAACATTATGGTTACCTCCGTCTATTCGCTCATGCTGGCCCGTCAACCCCTAGCCCCCTGAAAATAATGGGAGCCTTGCGATGCTGCGAATTGTGGGAATTGCCTATGATTTAAAAAAGCAAAAGCAAAAGAGAGAAGGCTTCCCAGTAGGAGGAACTTAGGCCTCTCTGATTGACTCCAATTTAAAAGACCTCAACGAAGATGATACGACCCCATTAGAAAAGATCAAGACAAACTCTGTATCTGGATGCATTCTATCAATTAACCAGGTGTTTTGGATGCAGGGTAATGAAATAAATCATTTCACCATTTCATACTTTCCTTTTCTAAGATCGCAAGCCTAGAATTATCCAACATTAATGAAAAAATTTCAATTCAAGGGAACATATAAGCATCTCCCGTTGCCAATCGTGGAACCCTGCCAGGCAAGAAACAGAAGTTCCAATCCATCCAGGTTTTCTTTTAAAGATACTATTTTTAACAAATCTTATAAATCTACCGAAAAATATAATTTTCAAATGGCTCCATTTAACAAACTTACTGATTTCTTTTACTGCTCTAGCACTCCTCGTTATATGTCGAAAGAATGGCTGTACCTCGGGATATGGATTGGGGGCAGGCCAGAGACTAATAGTCTAGAGCACCTGCTTTCTCACACAACTCAGCTGATTCAATGTCCTCCAAGGGTATATAGCCATCCACAGGAGCGTCATATAAAAGGGAAACTTATGCAACGAAATCCCACTTGTGTTTCTCAATATTACTCATGTATCTTTATCCCGACCATGCATTCAAATTCATTGATCCCCTATTTATGATATATACATTTTTTGCTGACAAATGAAGGGCACTGTTGTGTCCCAGAGTCGTCATCTGTACGATATATGTAATATTACAGACTTTTCCTCTTTTTTTGCACATATTACACATAGCCAAAATACATTACTAAGACACCTTTTCCTATTTCCGTCCAGATATTCCTATTCCTGGAACAAATAGTTTCATGGCACCGACTATTTCTTCATTACTGAGATCTTTTCTCCCATTACAAGAAGTCTTTTTACTATTACCACTCCCCTATTACCTATGACCTGTGTCATCTGATCTGCTGCTATGACTGTTAATTGCAGTTGGTCCTTTCAAAATATGACAGTGAGGATTTCTTCCTTTTTTGCTCCTTTCCTAAGTGTCATGGATAGACTTGCGCACCTTGATTAATTTTATAATCTAAATAATATCAATATACAAATAAATGCAATTTATCCACACACAACCACTATTTCTTGGGCATTACCTACAAAACAATTATTAAACTAATTATTCTTTTACAGAAATGAAATGTATCATATAATAACCAACTTTACTTTGGTCAGATTTCTGGTCTATGAGAATAGCCTAAGGGACACAGTGCTAGTCTACTAGCCACTATTCAGACACCACATAGTAGTATATGAAAATGAGCAACTGACTCTGGCATAAGAAAGATGGCTATGTGTATATCTCTGTGAGAGAAAGAAAAAAAAGTATCCCTTCCGATGATAGGAATATCGTAGGAAAGGAAAATGATATTTGAAAAAGGAAAATGATATTTGAAAAAGAAAAATGTTGGATATCTACTATGACACATTTTTATCCTGACAGTTTGGGGGAAAAAAAGGCACCGTCCGCCCGGAAATGTTGGAAATAAAGCCACTACTATAACTATATCTCTGCAACATCTAAGATATACAGTTGCTCTTCAGATCTTAGAGTGATTATTTCACATGTGTACAATCTTTAAAATATTTAACCGAAACTAAAGCAGGTCGTAACTACTGTCATACCCATCTCCTGCCTCAGAATTGTCCGCTATTTGATGGCCAAGGTTGCATACCCGGTGGAATGACTTAGTCGGGTGGCACAAGTCCATTTCCCAGTGTCCTTGAAAGTCATGCATAAATAATTTTAAATAATCATTCTCAGGGTCAAAGCAACATAGGTAAAAAGGAAGGAACGGCGACTCAATTAATTCTCTTCCACTACCCTTTTCTCTAGCTAAAGCATTTAGAAATAGAATTCTGATAAGCATCTGCCAGGAAGTTGTACGTAGCAGGGGAAATTTGATGAGAAATAAGCGGTTCCGTCCCATAGGGTCAGTAATACCCGTTAAAACGGAAAAGTAGCTGTTGGCCCTCTGGGTCATTTCCACTGGAGTGCATTATGTTATTGGTTTGCCGCCTCCCTATACTACTCGCCTTCCCATTACACTAAGAGACTTCCTTCAATTTATTCCATATCATAGACCCGTCAAATACTTCTGACTCTGATCTACCAGGGATGTTCCTGGTGTAAAGAGAAAGACGTTCCCAGGTGTTCAGACTCTTCTTTCTAAATTCACTTATATATATGCGAACCAGTTAGTCTGGTCTTCTAAAGGCCAGCTATCTAACTTCTAAGTGATATGAACAATATATAAAAACTTTGTTTCTAAATCACACATATTATTGCTAGATTTGACACGAATTCTACACCGGGACAACACAGGATTTTAACACAGCACAAGACAATTGATGGTTTCATATGAATTACATTAGGTTCTAACAACACAATTCCAACCATATTCAATTCTCAAACCGGGAATCCATTTTTCATCTTTTCTCAAAACTTATTTTGTTAGCTAATATAAGGGAGCATCGATTTCCTGCTACATCGTTATGTACTGAAGCAGATATGTTTTAAAAGAGAACAAAATCCTTCCAAGCCGAAGACACACTTTAAGGTGGCCAAGTTGTTTTGTTAAACGACTGGCCGTGTACTAGTCCTGTTACGTACGTCCATGTAATTAAAAGATCTAATTAGGTGGCAGACTACCAACTATAGGTCGGTGTGTGGCATCGCGTACTTTCTTGGCCTGCGGGTCCAGTATAGGGCCACAGTTGGGCGGGTCTCGCCGCATGGCCTCTGCTTGGGACTCGCAATGAGATGGTGTGGGGTAAATTACGTGTCCCTTCTTCCAAATGATGGGACAAAGTGGAAATAAGTGCTAGGGCTATGCATGCCTTATGACCAGTGATTTCCGTGGTGGAAAAGCTCCCTGAGAGATCCTGTGCATTTAAAAGGTTTTACCGCACTCTTTTCCCCAATCGCCTTTACACCCTCGCACACATTCTGCCCCCCCCCCCCGAAACCCCGCCTGCCCTAACTATACGGGCAACTATGGATAATTATATGCCCCTTCGACAGTTACCCTCCGTTGAAATACAAAGTCGATCACATAATAGAATGCATAGATTTGCGGGTTTACTATTGATTTGCCTTCGATTTGCACCCAGTTTTGATATACTACTACCATCAATTAATAACAATTGCCCAAATAAGGGAAGTCATAACCAGACAATCTAAGAGTCGTTAGTCTAACGGTAAATGGTCAGCAGCAGTATGCGGGGGTGATTTATTCTCTAAGATTAAATTAGTCAAATATGTTATCCGAGAATTCCTGAGGAAGATCTGATAAAAGGTCGAAAATTTGCACCACAAGTACCGCATCCTCATCCCCCTTTCCCACGAACTTCTAGTAAACCAAACATATGTTTACTGCGGAGTAGAATCATTGAAAGAGAAATCACGAAGGGGTAGTTGCAAGAATGTGCAAGTTATAGCTGTATGGTAAAAAAGGCGAGACACCACACTGAATTAAACAGTGAACAGTGTAGAAGTTTTTGGTTTGGAATAGATTAACTACACCACTCCCTAGTGACAGACTTCGCAGAGATGTTTTACCTTCTTCCCAGTCAATCTCATCAACAAGTTTTACGTGTTTTGTGTTTAGGGCTGCCCTGCTAGCTATTTCCTTTTCAAAAGTTTTTGTGTAATATGCTTATGACATGTTTCTATTAGATCAAAGATCAGTCCTGACAAAAGAGAAGCTAGCATAATGTGGGCTTATGGTTGGAAGTGTCATGGCGGACATTTGACATGATACCCTCAACCAGACGTATTGCACTGACTGCAACCTACTAATCTAGCTTACAATAACACCGCTCAGCCCTGGTTATACTGAATGCCAAATAGGGGGAGTCAAAGCAGTGCAGGTTTTAGGGGCTCGCAGCCGAGTGTAAAACCTAGGTAAATTATTCAGGTTCTACATTGGAACACATCTCCACTCCAGACCATGGATTATGATTGGGTTGATAAAGCATGAGTATCGAAAACTGTCACGAATACACTCTACGCGTTGCTTCCCATTTGAAACATAAATGAATAAAACGCGTGTACACGTTTACAAAAGAGTTATGTTTTGAAGCGTTGGCCTTTAGGTGGCGAGCAATTACTAGCTGGAGTGGCTCTCGACTCAAGGTTGCCTCACAAATCTTTGATCTTCTCGCCTATCTCCAGTTTGGATCTGAGCGTTTCTGTCAGGAGCACTGGTTTGCACCACATCTGGGAGGCAGATTTGGTAATATGCATGAAATGTTTCCCACTGGGTGTTTCTCATTAGAGAAACTGTGCTAGAGAGGGATCGAATACACGTTATCGAATACAACATCAAATCAAGTTCCTCCAAGAATGAAAATATTATTAGAAAGGTCATGCAGACATTCCTGGGATATATTATATATATGAACGCTCTATTATTATATATACATGCACAATCATTGATTGTTCTATTCTCCCGTATAACAGTCGATATGTATAGCCTCGTTCATGAAGTAATCCCCCAGCTATTGTCGGCAAGTCTACCCATTTATATATGCCCATACAAGTGTCTGTTCGTACATATATATGTTGGCGTATAATGTATATGATGGCGAGTCTATCACTCTATTCCTTGGGTATTATAATGCATTCCCTCCATTGAAAAACACCAGACATCTATCAAACCTCAACAGATATTCCCTTCACATCACTTTGTTGGATCTAAAAAAGCGAAACACATACCACACAATTCCCAAAGAGTCTTACATCAATCATTCGGCCTAGACATGTATATAATCTGACAGGCCAATATCTATTCAACAAACCCGGCCTCAACCAATCCTTCCTTCCAAGTTCCACTCACTTCCCCCACCTACAAAAGCCGCAACCCCCAGCATTCATCATTCATCTGCATATATATATATGAGCAATTCCACCAATTGGTCGTCATTTGGCCATCCACGACTGAAAATTCTTGATTTTTTAGAATTGCTTGTATTGATTTATTCTTTTTCATACATAAACTACACATATTGCTGATGTTATAGACGAAATTGGGTATGTTAATGATGAATATTGTAATCAGGGCAGCTTGATAGAGTCTGTGATTAGAATTCTGATGATATGCGCACCGAAGATTGGTACAAATTTGTATACAAAAAAAGAATTTAAATTTAAAAATAAATAATAAAAATATGCAAATAATGTTTTAGACTGTTGTCTACTTGATAGGTCTCGACATAAGTGTGACAACACTTTTTAGTTTGTGAAAATATTCCAATTAGAAGGAAAGTTATAGCCAAATAACCATTCTAGTAATGGCAATGATAATGGCAGTGGCAAGGGTGACAGTTAATTGACCCTGTGTCTATACACATACCTATATAACCGATTATGTTTGGAATATATATACACAAATATATAATAGTTATTCTCCATCGTTTTCTTTTTAAGTTGACATGAATGAATACCTTAGTGGTTGTTCATGAAAGCTGTATGTGAGATATGATTAAGTATTTATAGGCAAAATCATTGGATATTTATATATAGGTTCTTTGTATGTCCCAAGAACACATGTCAGTGTCAGTGTCAGCGTCAGTGTCAGCGTCACGTGTGGAATACTCATGTGACGCTGACACATTTCTCGTCCTACCTTCTGATTAAAGAGAATCTGGGTGGATTTTTTGTATTTGAAATGAAGAATGTGCATTGTCTCATGCGTATGGATATTATTAATTATTAATTTCCTAATATTTATTAAATGTGATGTAATAACAATACACATGTGACGCTGACATTAGAGCTGCCCAACTATTACCTTTGTACCTATTATTCCAAAGTATGAACAGATATCCAAACAGATTTGTTTTTAATATTTCAAGCCCATGTAGAATTAACAAAATAAGTGTATATTGTCCATCTCTGGGTCTTACATTTTTTCAGGGCCTGGATTTTATTTTCCACACGTGACGCTGACATTTAGAATTCCCAACATATTTTTACATTCTTATTATACGAAAGAGCTGCTGGAAACAAATAAAAAACAGATCATATAGTAGCTAGGGTCAAGGCGCAATGGTAAAATAAGTTTAAACTAAGTTTGACTAACCATTTTTATTTATTTCCAGTATTTTATTAGGACTCCCCTAATTTTTCTTCATTTTTAAGCCCTAAAATCCAGTTTTTCGACCCCCATGCCTAAAATCCTGGAAAAATCTATGTAAATAGGGGGTATTTCTGATGTATTTCGGGCGGGCGGATACGATAAAACTATTGAAAAATGTCTCCAAATGTTTTTTTTCACTCAAATACGCAAAAGCCGATTTTAGGGTCAAATGACGACCAAATGGTGGATTTGCTCATATACCCCTTGGCATCGGGTCGGGCGGGAGGCATACAACATGGTCAGTGCATTAATGTGACCTCTGCCATTTGAAGTCAGTACAAAAACATGACTAGCTTCTGGCCTCATTCCCCAACACATTCCAGTCTGTCAGCTATACTAATACCCCTATATAAACATCATTAAAATATCTATACACTATCGGTCGATGGTAGGGTAGGGTTAGAGTACCCGTGGAAAAGCAAGATATTGCACATATGACAGAATGCATTCAGGGTGTATGGGAACTGGGAATAATGACAGGAAATTAGGAAAAATACCTATCGTGAAGGACATTCATGAGCAGCTATTTGAATATAAATAATCCGGGAATTCGGTATTCCAAAAAAGGAGACGAAGGAAAATGGAATATAATAATTTGCATGATTCAGAGAGGGTAAAGATAGATAAAATGGGTAAATAATGCACGGGGCCAATCTGGATAGAGTGGTAAGGATGGTCGGATAGATGGATGGACAGATAAAGCGCGAGCAAGCTATTTATAGATGTCATTAAATATTAAACAGGCAAGTCAAAAAGAATATCATGCAACAATATACACATGTACATGTGCTTTTAAATTGAACGTTTCAGGTATATTTGAAACCCATTGAATTGCAGTAGAAATGCCTTGTAACCCGTCGGACCAAAAAGGCAACGTTTTACTAGTCTTTGTGAGATCTGATCCACTAAAATACGATGCAGACATCTCTGAAAGCATCTAATATAAGCTGCTTCTCTGTATATGTACCGAACTCTAGCGTTCTTCTCTGTACCCTTTTGTGCTGAATAGATGATATTTGCTTGTCCTGTTCATCACCCTGCGCTTCTTTAAAGGTCTCGTAAACTAGGGGTAGACATGAACAACGCGCTCAAAGATACTGGTAGAAATCGATATAGATAAAAATAGTTTCCCTTTGTAACACAGACAAACCTTTACACCTTTTTATGTATTTTCACCCTCATTGTTCTGGCTGTCTTTTTGAGTCTGGTGCTCCAGAGATCAAGACATCCAACTATAGGTAGATGTAGAGAAGAGGGCCAAAGAATCGAGACTATATAATCAGTCACATGGAAATCGTAGGTCCCAGTCTACTTCATAGTATGAGGTACCGGCAAAGGAGCCCCACTAAAAAGTATATATATATACTATATTTATAGGTTGGTTGGCTAAGTCAACTTTTACCTTTTCGCTAATGTTTTGTGGTAAAATATCAGTGATGTGCAATTCTACAACTGAGAAGATGTATCACGCCACACCGGTAATGATTTGTAACCGCCTATCTCCATTTGTCTAGATAGATCTTGATTAATCGTCATATCCTAATGCAATAGTGAATCCCTTCCCTTCCCACTCACCTTTAGAAATATTCCCTGGGCTACAACCTTGCATCTAGAACCTACACGACATCCTTGTATACATATACTAGTATATGGAGAAATGGGATCCCGTTCTAGGACATTAAGCATACATGGCAACCATATCCAAACATCATATAGCTATAACACCGATTGGACTGGACAAAAGGGGCATAGATAGCGAATGTGGAACATGGGGGATGCAGAAAGATAGATGATATGTTTCTATGAGAATGAAAAGCGAATGTAGAGACTTTTCGGGATACTATATTATAATAGTATGAGAGTCATATTGCCATGAATGGCTTTCTCCAGCTTTTCTTTACCTATTAATTAGTATGAGCGTTGATATTATTTAGTGGTTAAATCAGATACCGAGAGCCTTATTTTGCCAGTAACTATTACCTTATGCTTAGTATCCTCGAAGAATAATTACCTCTGAAATCTTAAGTGAATGAAAAGGCTTTCAAATTGGAGAATGTACTGCCTGTAGAAAAACCTAACGTAGTTGAAAGTGGTTGGATTAATGTGTAGACAGTATAGGTAGACCTACCTTTAGAGAATACACTGGCTTGATGTATGACTAAAGCTACCATCCATCCACAACCGTATCCCAAGCACTATCGCACACACACTGAGAAGCCAGGCGCTGGGGCCTGGTACAAGTAGTAGTAGTAGTAATAGTAGGGCTGGCTGTAGTAGTAGAGGAGAGGGAGGTGCAGGCCTTACCATCACACAGGGGGAGGCCTGGATCTACTCCAGTCCGATGTAATACACTAGGAGTACCTTTGCACGTCTCCCCATATCAATATCCCCACTAATTTCATTCAATCTGTTCCCCCACAAACTATTCTGTGCCCCATTATATCCTCTCATGGCCATTATTACCTCTTGACTCTTCCCATTCTCATCACACAGGCTTCCTATATATATACTACTGTATAGGTGCCCTGGGTCTTGGATCTCACAGTGTATTCTCCCCATTTTACCCCCCTCTTTAATCTCTAGCACAGACCTCCTCCTTCTGAGGAGTTTCTTATAATACACATTTCTGTCTGTTCTGTTTTGGTGCAGTTATTTTCCTTTGTCATACTGTTCACCTTGTCACTTCCATTGCCGCCTGCCTCCCCAAACAACCATCTTTATCCCATTAAACGCATATACTTATGCAGCTCTTAATATTTCTTCCATCTTCTGCTCTTACTCTGGGGTCTCATATTAAGGCAGACGCAGTATAAGCAGTCAAGAAATAACGAAGACAAGATCGACACATCAACAGACAAGGTCATCCGGTGATGTTCCATGGATGTGAGCACTTTTTACACCTGTTGCTCTAATCTAGAAAATCAATGATGCTTTCTGTCATTTGGTAACATTGCTATGTGTATTACTTTCAGTAGGGAATGGGGAAATCTTTGCGTTAATAATAGCAACAGAGGCAAAGACCAGACGTTCTCCAGCTCTTACACCAATAAAATATTCATTCAGAAATAATCTCCATGAAGTGCATGGGTTAGCTACAATAAAGTATTGGAGGTAACCTTGTACTTTCTTATCCAGTTGGGAATGCCAGAACGCCATCAAACCTACCCTCTTTGATATCTTTGCTGTCTAGACGGCTGCAAAAAATGCCAGCACAGCATTTGTTCTACTGATTTGATATACCTTCAAGGTGCAGTCAAATTGGTATAATTTTCCTATATTTATTATTGACAAGCGCATTAAAGGTTTTTCGCTGTCGACAGACAAGGCACTTACGGAGCAAGTTCATGCAGTGTTCTTCTTTTGTCACTTGATTTGAGACACTGCATTATGATTTATGATGTCACTCTCAGAGTGCTGTCTTTAGAAATGTAGTGGCTATTATATAGGGTCTCTGATATTATCCCACTAATACATCAAATGTCCCAGAGAAAGGCAGGACGCTATGTTTCCTCTGGGATGAGCACTTGAAAAATCCTAATAAATGGCTATTATTTTCATGAAGTCAATGCCAGAACCCTGAATGTTGTTTCCTGGAACAAAACCTCAGAACCATCAAATGTAGCCGCGGATATCGGTGCTGTTATATCCGAGTGTTCATTAATGTATCCGACTACATCCCATATCATTAATCAATATATCAATCAATCACTTCGCCTGCTATTGATTACCTATTGCACATATTTTTGTACGGGACCTATGTATTTCTATCCTATATCAGGGTCATTTATACAAATATTCCATTGAATCGTTATAGCTATCCCCCATTTTAAACCCAAACATCTGGAGAATGAAGACATAATACATGATGTTAACTAAAGTGGTTAATTAGGCTGTCAGCTAAGAAGACAGGCTTTATCTTGTGAGTATACTACGGATAGGTCCCAAGGGCCACATGAATGTGATAACATGTATGATCAAGTTTGAAGTTGCAGATCTATAGATGGCTTGATACAGTCGTTCAGTCATGCCATTTTTTAAACTGATGTCCGCCATATTGAAAATTATTAGATCTCCGACTGGAGAAACAAGAAATACTGTTGGTGAACATGAATAGGATCGGTGTAATAACCAGGGGGATAACCAGGGTTATTGGTCTGGGTTGAAAACGTGTTTTGCCTACGAATCGTCCTCATATAGAAGATTGTGATAATCATTAAAAGATTCTTATTGGATCCTAAAATTACCGATTGTTATCGCGGTCATTATGAACTACGAAGATCTATAGCTAAATCTGAACAGATACAATCGGTTTAATGTACGGCTCGATGGAACAAAACAACATTGACTATTTCATAAGTGACTATAAATAAAGAATGGGAACTTATGAGTTACCTATTTACGACCCAAGAAAGTCGGACCGACTAAACTGTTCGAGAGAAAACATGAGCAAAAAATAAAATACTAAAGTTCCTAAACTCAGGAAGCGGTTCTCCATTAAAGGCAGAAGTGGCTTCTATTGATAATGTCGCCAAGATTGACAGCCAAGATGGAATATACATACCTGAGGGGTTACTTCCTCCTCCATGGTTTGCTCCGGGGGGTTATGGTTGAGAGACGTTTCTGCCACTTCGCCTTCTACTACTTCCAGAGGAATTTCTTGCATTTGGGCCTCATCCTTATTCTTTTTATTTTTCTTATCCTTCTTATCCTTTTTACCCATCCTGGAATAAAAATGAAACATAATATAAAGAACATTTCTTGTTTACCAACAGCATTAAAACAAAGTCTAATGTTTGTCAATAACCATCTTAGTTTCTTCTTTATATCAACAATCATAATAATATATATATATGTGTGTGTGCAAAAAATGAGATGAGATTTTCTTTATTATTTATTTTCATTATAATCATACCATGATATGATTTTGACATAAAAGCAACGATCCTATAGCTACACAGTGTGTAGCTATAGGATCGTTGATAAAAGCCCTTGAAGTCTTAACACTGTGCCTTCCTCTATGTTTAGCCACTGAATTAAAGACCTCAATATCTCAGTATAATTTTACCTAAGACATCAACTCTGCTTCTATAGCTTCCTATTCGTCAAGGATAATTAGTCTATCTATAGAAGTATTGACATTTCTGCTGACATCTGAGCCTATTTAGTAGGTGAATCACATGAACAGGGGAGCGCCTGTCAGAGAGTTATAAAACAAATAGCAATATTGTTGCCTGCAATCAGTTGAAATAGACGTCAACATATTCGAGACAGGTTGCCTTGAATGGCAGCCTGATGCCACATGTATACATTTAGGGAGCACATACCGAAAAGACTTCACAGCAACAATTTCTGAATAACCATGCAGTTGTGATAAAAGAACTAAAGCATCAATCCCATGACTAGATTTCTATTGAAAGCAAGCTGTACATTTTCAAGATTAGAACATAATTGAAGCTAGTTCATCGACAGAAGAAATAACATGGGATGAGAGGTGAAGCCAGTCACCTGTTATTTCACTTTTACTACCACTATAACGATGGCATTTAATTTGTGTTACGTTTCGTGAAGCAAGGGAGGGAGCACGTCTCGCCTTCTGCACGTAGATGCTTCATTCTTTTAAATCTCTCTATTATTAGAGTTATATCTAAGCCCACGGAGCTTTCTCGGGGGAGTAACCCCGCATCCCTATTCGAGAGCCTGCACTTGGAATCCAGATAGGACGGGCTATCAATCACAGTTATAATTGACAAACACCGACCCCTCTTGCTAACCGACGAAAGTATCTTTGCCCACAGCTAGGCTTAGGTCAGCACAATGTTCTATCACTAAAAAGCAGAATGTTATTTGGAATGTATCAATTTTCGTGATCAAATTTATTTATAATTTATAGCTCTAACTTTCTTCTTATTCGATCTACCTTGCACCCCTTACTACAATTCGTATACTATAGTAAACACGTCAGGCCGCCTGGTATTTGAATGTTAATATGATATACCGGGTAATCTATTATTGTAAAAGGGTGTGTGCAATCTATCCATACATATATTGATGATATATCTTCAAAGTATACAATATACACGTCCAATATTAAGGTGTAATGTATATATATCACTTATCTGCAACTTGAGAGGGCAAGGTGATGAAATATTTATATCGTATTTACGATAAGAATTCGAATTGGGTTTTCCTTTAGCTTTTAGATAAGATACTTAATGATGATTCAAATCCAAAAATAAAGGTTTATATTTCAATATCCTTCTATGCTAGGGGCATATGATAAATAGTATATTTACTCGTTCCATTCTCTCTATATAATCTCCACGTCAATGACAATTTCAATAATATTTACCTAAATTAGATGGGAAATAAACAAGATGTACTCATAATTTATAAGCAGACTGTATGACATGCATGTTGAGACAGCCTCACATAGCCACACTTCACACATGTACACCCTCCATCGCTCACATGTCTCCCTCCATCTCAAAGCTGCTCCTCAGAGATCGATCACCTTGTACTATGCCAAACGCCCATACATAGAGCACTATAGGCATCATGCTGTCAGCAAAAATATAGCCAGGATATTTACATAAATATCCATGGCAAGCAGTGATCTCACACTCGCAGTCTCCATCCATGTAAAACAAATATGGATATTTGTCTGGTCAGCGATTTTTTAATTTCGGAGCGGCAGCTACATTTCACCATTTTATTGAATCATATACAGAATAATACCTCCGGCAATGATAGGGTAAATATGATAGCTTATTGGAACAGACTTGATATTCAGAACATCAATGCTGACAATAAATCAGCGCGGGCTCCTGATTTGATCAATCTTTGAAGCTGTGTATTAAGCAGGGAAGGTAATAATTACGGACTTTTATAATTTGAGAACCTAATCTGCCTTGATTTCAGGACATCCTTTGTCCATTCTATAAAGGCATGCATAATGTATACTACTTATGAAAACGATGAATTGAAGTGGCAACATAAACCTCACGTTGATTTATGACTTTATTGTATATTGCTATGCTTTTAAGATGTGTCCAATTCAACTAGAACGCTCTACTGCACGAATGTGGTACAAAGCCTTAGGAGGCTTGTGGAATATGCAATACCGCGAGACTCAGTATACCGCATGGAAGTTCAATGTCTGGCTCGTTGCGGATTATTTATGGATGATTCGTCACCCAAAATTTGTTAGAGCAAGAATATTGACACCTTTTATCAACGTGTAAATATTTTAAGCCCGTATCCAACATGGACCTGACTGTGACCATATGATATATTTCGATTTTCTGTTGGGCAAAAACAGTTTATTTTCGTGCCATTTTGCCCTAGAGGGGATGGAGATCATAATTATGTTGTCTTTATTATACTTGAAGGAATTTAGCAATTTTCCAATTTGAGAACCCCTTTTACGGATTTCGGAAAACCCTTAGATACATTTTATAAAGGCATTCTCAATTTGCTATTTGGGACAACTATTGCAAGGTGTCAACATAAACCTCACTCTGATTTAAATTTAACGTGTTATCTATCTATCTATCTATCTATCTATCTATCTATCTATCCAACTCTCGTTGATCTATCTATCTATCTATCTAGCTATATCTAGCTATATCTAGCTATATCTAGCTATATCTAGCTATAAATCTTTCTATAAATATGTCTGTCTGTTTACCTGCTACTTTGTCTATCTATTACCGGTATATTGTAGATAACATGCTTCTGAGTTACATACGCTCCAAGAAAGCCCTACTGCACGAAAATAGTACAAGTCCTTCGGAGGCTTGTGAAATATGCCAGCAATATGCCGAAAGTACTGCTACTACTCGGTTCCGCAGGCAGGTTTTCTGGGTCATTGTAGATTTGTTACATCAAGAATATTGGCGCCGATTATAAACGTCTCAATATGTTAAGCTCATTTTGCATCCAACATTGAGCTGACTATGACTGGGTTCACTATAGGTCCAGGTATGTTATTGTCAGTAAAGAAAGTGTGTAGTTGTGACAATATCCTATACAAGGATGAAGGTCATACGTTGTTCTTGTCCTACTTGGATAGAAGCTCACTAGAGGCACTAGTAGAAAAAGGACATGAGTAAACTGCATGTCGAACATTGGATCTGGGAGAGCATTTAAAACATTTGACATTTACGTAAGCCCTATTTTTATTCTCATGGATGCATCGCAAGTGGCATTTTCGACACTGGAAATTAAGATGCGCATTTTTGATCATTTATGAAATTTACGAAAATGAAATAACATCCTCGGCTTGAACAGATGTGTTATTCATTTATTAAAAAGACTCACCCGAGTTACCCGATCCATGTTTTAACTTGATTCAACGCAAAGAATAATTTCCGAATCGTTTCGGAGTCCTTTAACAGCTGTATGACTTTAGAAAGCATGGCAAATTTGTTATTACTTCAAACAAAACTAATTTCTCGGAAGCTGAGACCATCGCTTTAAACAGATTAGGATACGATATACAGTCTAAGGGAGGAGTTATTCTATATATCTGATTTCAGGCGGTTGCATATATACCAGTATAAGACCAAGCTCAGAGATAAGTGAGAGGAGATATGCGTCAAAGTTGCATCTCGTAGAAGCACTTCTTTATGTTCTTTCACCCATGTAAATTACTTTGCCATGTTTATGACGCTGGTGTTCAATATAGCTGCACTTATTTTTTCCGAGGCTTTATTTCAACATATACGTAGGTAACCTAAGAAGATTTCAGTTGACGATAGGCTAATCAATACAGCCTAGACATTCAAAGTGTTTTTCTACCTCCCCGAGTCTCTCTGGCGCCCAGTGATTCCCCTGTCTTCCCTCGTGCACCTTGGTCCATTCTCCCACTATCTTAGTAAAATATCAGCTCTGCTTCCGCTGTTCCTTGTTTCCTATATACCCACGTTTTGCCCATTATAATGAAGTTCAGATTATTGCTTTCTTATTATATGCTCATATTTCTAAAAACAAGTTGTCTCTCACTCCTATGTATACCCGTCATGTCTACCCTTTATTAACATCATTAAACCTGTGGTTTAGTTATCAATACTCCCTTATTTATTGTTGATTTCAATTTATTTCATTATCTTCCCGTTTCCCATTTTAACTGACGAATTACAGTATCACCGAAAATATTTATTCTTACACTTTCATTTTTCACTATTTCTCTAGTGTTAAATTAAATTTTTGTTATTAACCTCTCTAGACCCACCTTTTTAAAATTTAATTTTTCATTTGACAAGTCTACCTCCCCTGGCAGTGATACTCCCGCCCCACACCCCTTACATTTGACCAATCGTACTCTTAAAATGTCATTCACCCTGCCAGCGTCCATCCTTTTTATCACCCAGTCTGTCCTTAAACTTGCTTGTTTGCATGAACACCCCTGGCATTCCTTTAATATTCCTCTTACATGGGTTCTAACTCGCTGTCTACATTTCTCAAACGTTTCGACCTACCATCCATTTACAGCTGATTGCCTGGATGGATGTTTCACCTTAGCGTGATATGTTAGCAGACATGGATGTCTAACACTCCGTCCATCCTCAGTCACCCGTTAATCTATCATTATAAAGACCTTTATATCGCTAACACGGGAATCTTCCACCCAAGATGCACTTACTAGGAGTCTAATATACGATCATGCAAGAACTGATAATTTTATGAGGCGTTTGTTTCAACCTGACAAGAACTTTAAATCATCAATGTTCTTCAAAAACGATTCTACGCGTAAACGTTCCCACACTACCCACATATATAAATATAATATTATTAACATATATTAATATATATTAATATATATTAATATATATATTAATATACATGTCTGTGGACATATAGACAGAGGGCGATTTAGATATGGAGCGAGATAAAGAGGGAGATAGATATATATATAATTTATATAGAGAGAGAGAGATAGAGAGAGAGAGAGAGAGAGCATGAAGGGGATAATACGAATCGTATGGTAAAGTATACGATATTATATTATGTGACCTTAGAATACTGCATGGCCGACATAATACAAACTTGTGTATAATTAATAAGACATCTCAAATTATATTATATTTGGGATAATGGGTCGAATGTTTTCAGTGGCCATTCATTATGTTAACAAGCTTTGTACTCCCAGTGGCATAGCCCTGATAGTGTAAAACATTAAAGCTCGGAAATGGATTAGGATGGAAGGGTTTCAACTATAATGCCGTCTACAAACTGCACTCGTCCATCACATCTACTCGCACTCAACGACTGTTCTAACATCCAACACATTCGTATTTGTTATTCCAGAGTAGAGTTAAAAATTCCCGTATTTCACTTAAGCATTGTTATAGAAATACGCTCTGGTGAGAAGCAGACTGAACCTTGAATAAATACAAATTTTCAGCCCAGCCACTTTGCTTTGGCCCGAGCCATCCATGAATTAGCAGTTTCCTGACTAATATAGCGATTGGTGCATTTATAAAGGAGAAAAGCGGGCCCACAGCCAATATACAAAGGGAAATAGGCGCCCTATGCGTTTGGTTATATGACTCTAGGGTTAAAGCTTTTACAGCAAAATGATGAAAGAATTGCCTGATACAGTGTTACTTGTATGTACATATATCCTCTTCATGTCCCATGCGGTTAACCTGCTAGTGATGCATTTACGTGTTTCCCACTATTTTTCAAAATCACGCCATTTTCGCATTAATGTGAAATAACCGACAATAGTTTTTGCTAAAGCACTACAACTTGCATTTGTAAACCAGGCTGTGGTTTGGAACAGGGTTTAATAGTATTTAATGAGGTTAACATTATATTGATTTTCACTGCCTTACTGGTTTATAGACCCTAAACTAAAGCGCATAGTGCATGTGCACCTATTCTATTAACCTTCGTGCAGAGCAATCTTTTATCCAAACATAATATAAACACCCAAACGATGGAGCATATATGATTGTACCCACATACATATGTGCATATGAGCTGTATGTAGAATGACATTGATTGATCAATGTTTATTGAATTTCTGTATTCAGGGTGTATTCTATGAATTAAACATACTTTTTCTTTTGTAGCCCGAATACACTCCATTAGGATGAAGCAGGGATTCAAACAGTAATTCTGGTACGTGTATTGGGGACACGATTCTATATATCCTTAATATGGTGATCACGGACCTGCTAATTTATGCTGCCCTAATTAACAAACAACAGGTTTGTGTCGTCCCAATTAAGACAATTATAGATGTAGGAGAGTATTTCATCTACCACTGCTTCTGCATATTATACTCGAATTTAAATTCGAGGAATATTACTTTCATGGTTTCATATTCGTAACAATGTCATATAAATTGTTTGTTATAATAATGATAAAAATCCCCCTCCATATTATATTTCCCCAGTAAATCTACCTTGACAGCGCATCCCAGTATTGGCTTTTATTATTGTAGTAATTGTGAATCCCAACCGACCCCATCTGTAAACAACCTCTCCAACTCCACTGGTTTTATCTCATAGGCTATACGACTAGGAATTGCGATATATTGCAAAGGATAGATTCTGTGTCCACTTCATCTGAACGATGCAATCATCGACCACATCATCGAACTCGGATGTTTACGACCGCGCCAACCTGTTATCATTTGAACTCGATGATAACCGCCAAATCATATATAGGATATAACTAGGTCCAGGTAATTCACGTAAAAAGTCTCAATGGGTTTCCATAGAAATATTAAAGTGGCTAAGATAGTTAAAACGAGTAGTCACAGAATCACATGAAACTTATTCAGTCTAACCATATAGGATATGTATGACAATTTCTAAAGTATAGAGCCCCAACATTGTTTCCTCATTCAATAATCATTAAATAAGTTTAATGAATAGACCAGCTTTCAAATCACAGAATAGTAGCCGTCAGGTGCTGCCCCCACTCAATAATGCCCATGGATGTAACTAGTCTTAACCCAGGAGTCTATGGACAAGCCTGGCATTATGTAACTCCAGATGCCAGAACCCAACTGCCACTCTGACATAGCTTGACATTTGGGGTTGGCAACCAAAAACGATTTTGCTCACTGTTTTACCAAATATCTGATATGATATAAATGTTAGAGTTTTGATATCCACAGGAGTTATTTAGGAGGGTAAGGTGAATCAAATACTAGAAAATGAAGTAGAAATTCCGTTACTCGATAATCTAGCCAGCAACAGTGAGAAGTGTCACTTTAAAGTGGCTAAGGACACTGTTTGACTATATGTCATTTAGAAATATGTTTGTAGTTTTCGATTACCTGCACAAGTAAGAACATTTGTGTGGAATACCAACTCTATATATTCCTTAGATTAATTGATATTTGTTAACGAAGAATGTGGCAGAGGTTCCATTGGGGAATTCAAATCTGAGAGAGCAGTAACTAGACCATAAGGTTCTGCCCCAGGGTATGGTAAAGGGATGTGAACTAGGAGCGAGACAGGAGGTACATAGTGACATTATATACCCTGTCCCATCCAGCTGGTATCACTTAACTCATTAAGATAAGAGGCATACAGGCGGCGAGACCTCTTCCAACTGCCATGTCTGAGAGACTATAGTGTGATGGAGGCACCCCACGAAATTTGAAGTTTTAAACTTTTATATATTCCAAATACTTGTATTTCATACATTAATGCTCTCAGGTATTGGTTAATGGCATAATGATCCAGAACATTGTTGAAATTCAAGCATATGTCAAAAAAATCAGGAGCTCAGCGGCAAGTGTCACTTTAAGTATGTCCACCAGGAAGGAATGACTGTGTATTGATTGTGTATTATTTAAAATAAAATATAAACTATGGGAATAAAGTAGATAGAGAACAACAATATTCCATTGGGAACTTAAATTCTTCAATTTAATTGATATATAATAAGACACAGATCTTCCTAAATGATCTTCTCCAAAGAACGGTGGTCTGTTGTTAACCCTCATGGGGAATGATTTTTTTCTTTTCGAAATCAAACAAGATGGAGGACTAGGGATCAGGTACAACAAGAGAGAGCAACCGACTGGCCTATAATAATTCAGGCACACATATTTATCTAGTGACACACTTAACTACTCTTTCATGGCATAAGTCCCGTTGGATCCTTCAGGACAACTTACTAGTACTACTACCCAGGACTCCTTACCTTGCGAACGTGATCCAATAATATCCTTATTTCTTTGATGTATGATTTTCTTGGAGTAAATATTACGATTATTGTTAAAAGGGACAGCCGGCTAAAACTAGGATTGAATACCACACTGCCTCTCCCTTCTCCTAAAGGATATATATGGGATCCAATTGGGTCAAGTAAACATGATAAGCTATAGAGAGGGTCATAGTCCGGCTTATCTTATTTAACATGTACTACCTTGAATGAGTGCTGGTCGCATTTGCTACATGCTTCCCTCCCTAAGTTTGATGTATTTTCTACATTGGATCATTCCGCGCATGTATACATACATCTAATTGACCCGATGTGACCTTATAGAATGACATTTGGTATATTCACTCTTCTTGTTGGCAAAATCTAGGATTCTTATTTTCAATTGAAGCAATGTTTATATTCCTTCTAATCAAAATATTGATCACGATTTGCTCAACGTTATTCTCAATTAAAGAAATAAATATTTTAATAATCCCTGCATGTCTTCGATTTGTGGTTGGTCTACAAACATACTTAGGGTTTGTTTAATGGGGTATGTCGTTTCAGGTTGGCATGTACCCTTTGTTAAATAATAATACATTTGATATAGTGAGGGAGCAGCGAGCTGGTGTTTCACAGTATACTATATATAGGACGAGGGCTGGTCGTTGCATGTGGTGACCTAACCATGTTTTTACCGTGACAGGCACGATACCCAACCTTTGTACAATGCTTCCCCTAAAGAAAACATGTGAAATAAATTAAAACTCTTTTTATTGCGAATTAAATACCCAAAATGCTCCGAATGAACTGGGTCCTAGCAGCTATCCTGACGCACACTCTGATATCTATAATCCATTTCGCTCACCGTGCTGCAGAGAGGGAAGCCAAATGCATCAACCAGATAACTCGCCAGGGAAAATATTGTTTTATTCAAGCGCTACGTTTAAAATTTATACGTGGACTTTGGTAGGTCCATTAGTTTGAACGACTGGATCCCTTAAATGAATCCTCTATCCATAGCACAGTAGGCTGTAATTTGTAATCCGGAAAGAATTAATAGTGCACAAAAAATATGTGTACACATGTGGTGGTGTGACCGATCGCCATAAATAATCGGGTAAAGTGTATCATGCATATATTTATCCCCTCAAGTCAAGAGTCAAGGGCTCGAAGGTCGAGTTATAGGGCGGGGCTGGTAATTAGGAAATGAGAGAGAAAGGGCAGAGAGGGAGAGAGAGCAGATAGGGAGGGGGAGGGCAGAGAGAGCAGAGAGAGAGAGCTGAGAGAGCAGAGAGAGGGGTGGTTGTGTGTGTGTGTGGGGGGGGGGGGAGGGGAGAGAAGAGTTTCCAATCCGACACTACATGTTCTATATGCATGCATACATATCCAGTTGATTACATGTACCATTGAGCAACGTTTCAACATTTTTATATTATTTCTGTCGATGGCATTCTTAAGTAAATAAATATACACATCTTTAGAGCTTATTGAATGATTTGTTTGGTTAAAACCTACACATTGAATTAATAAAATATAGAAATGGGAATTTCAAGTGAATGGTGACGATAACACATCGAAGCTAGGGTTAGTGTAATTGCAGGAAAATTTAAAAGTTAGATATAAGATGAGCCTGACTCGATCCTCTCATGTATGAAGCACTCTCTATCTCCTTGCCGCTCATCCTCCCTCCTCCCCCATCACCATCCCCATCTGAGACCCCCAGTTTAGTGATCATACAACTATCTTTATCATGTGTCATTACCATATCCTGTTGTGCCACTTCCCCGCGCCTTCATGTCCTTATTATTCAAGGAGCATGAGTAATTAACCTTGATTTGGGATGTGGATCCCCTATATAACTAGTCGTCCCTTCGTTCTGATAGCATCTACCAATAGAACCCTAGCCATGACGGGTATAATGTTCCCATTATATTTGTACGGGTCGCCATGTATTCATTAGCATGGTACTAGTAATTTAGGATTAATTAATTAGGTATTATGTACAGCATCTGATCAATGTGTGTAACATATGTCGCCCTATACTCGTGTCCTTAATATAATGACATCCCTCCTCTGTGTGATAGAATCTAGGGTAAAATCGCGATAATTATGTATAACTATTATATGGTCCGCCTAATTCACTTGTGATAAATGACTTTGGGTAATTAGAAATTATAATAAAAATGTCACATTAATGTTTTAATAATTTCTACAGAAATAAGAGAATTATCGCCATTGTAAAATGGCATGCTGGTGTTTTCGACAGTTGTATACAGAGACAACTATATTCGATCTGACTATGCCTGTTCGCTCATTGGATAACCTGCCAAGATTAATTATTAACTATTATTAGCAACAGCTATTGGAGCCTTGAAGGATGATATGTAAGCCATAGGTCGGATTGAATCAAACGAAATCCTATGAAGGAGTGATATAACGCGCATATGGCATAATTGCTGTAATAGCAATGTCAATTATAGAGTATTATTTAATAAGAAATCCAATCATAATAGGTTGAGGTTAAGGATGGGCTCCCTAAGGTTGCGTGGGGTCAACCATGTTTGCTCTAATACAATAGTTTACACACAGAACCACAAAGTAGTATCAATTTAGAATGTTCATTCTCGAAGGCTCACATGTATCTAGAATGTATCAGATTCACCACTAAAAGTAGTTTTTCATTTCCTCACAGTAAAAGATTTAGTGGTATTGGCCACGAAATTATAATCGCCATGTATAGATCTAACTTAATAATTTCTTTGTCGGTGACACACGAAAGATAAAATTGCATAGATATATTACATCTCTTTTTTCATGAATTTATTTTTAATCTTCCCCAACTCATCAATCTGTTACACCGATAACATGGAAGTTTATCATTCGGTCTGGTGGAAAGCGCTTCTCCAATTAGAGCACATATGTGTACATAGGGGTCACATACGTACGTCTATTGATGAGCAACATGTGCTGCCACCTAGTATTTGAAATGAATGCCTGGCGCTTCGTGGATTAAGTTATAACCAACAACTAGTAGATGGCGACACAAACGTATAAGGCGGACTGCATAAACGAGGTATAGTCATAACAGGGGGTTTATATTTATGATTTGTTTGACTTTGATCTGGTATGATTACACGTATCGGCAAAGAGCCACTGAGTTCTACCATGCTAATGTTAGGGGATGTGCACAATTTTAAGTTACTTTCATTACTTTCCTCCACTTCTTAAGCGAATATACATGACGGAACGCAATAACTCTTTTCAATTTAAATGTCCCAAAACTGTTGATAATCTCTGAGCAGTATGGAAATGAAAAGGGAAACATTTCAAATAGGCTTGCTGTCATATTTAGCTATTTTGTTTTATATTTGAAACAGTGTAAATTCGATATGAAACCATGTTCTCAACATTCTCAAGTTACATCCCCATTTGTACTCCCCGGTTTAGTGGGCAGCCAGCTCACCGAATTCACCGCAATCACAGGTAAACATAGAGTGCAGGGACAAAAATCCCGCGGAGACATTCTAGGCAGTTGGAAACTTGCAAATATAAAAGAATTGTCAAAACCCGTACTCCATAAAATAAATAGAGTGTGAGGTTCAGCATGCGCTGAGTCACGTTCATGTCGGTGACAATTTCAGCATTCGTTTAGGGTAATTTCTCTTTTATATCAGCCGGCTTCAATGGAACAAAACCACCCAAATATAAATCTTAGCCAGAGCACTACCTTTCTGGAGGAGCCTTTCATTGGTTTGCATACCTGTATTCCACTTCAGCACACCCACCTGTTGATTAGGGTCAAACAAGCGGGGGCTAACTCACGTACGGCCTCCCACCTCGGTATCAAAATTACATGAAAGAGGGAGAAGGGATCGGAGTGGAGGGAGGGAGGGTGAGTGTATTGGGAAGGAAGGTCGGATGTGGGATGGTGAAACTCTATAGGCGTGAAGGGATCTGTTTATAAACCCAGACCTGCTTTGGGGACTTCTCCCGCCCACAAGAAGAACGTGAAGAGGACCAACTATTTCTCGCAAGGACCAACATTATACATGTACTTACAAAACTGAAACAATGAATTAACTCACACACATTTGCATTGTGCTGTAAAAAGCCTGTTCATCAGTATGACAAAACCATGGCCAACCCCTAGCATATTAATTAAGAGAGCTGTAATATTAATTAAGGTATGCTTTCACTTGTCATATAGATTTCTTCCCATCCATTCTCTTATAAACTACTCCAACTACTTCATTCCCCAGCATTTGACCCCTTCCCCCGCCCACCTCAATATTCCCTTCTTCCATAAACCATGACATGAGAGAACAATTTCCTCCCATCTATTATATTACGCTGTCTGAAAACATGCAATCCAAAATGACTCCACCTAGCAACAAGGGTAGAGATGGGGGTGGACTCGGACATCATTTATCGACCAATATAAATGTCTGTTTTTAAATAAAGTCTTTCTGGCCAACCCATCCATTCATCACGTCGTTTTTTTTAGAGATCACGTTTCAATATGCAGGAAATATCACTCCAGAATTTAAGATATTGTTGATGGGTGGATGGAGTTGTATTGGGTGTTTGCCTTACGACCCTCGTTAATAACACTGTACTTTCGTATATTTGGTCATATATCAGGGCGAGAAAAGAAACACGCTAACGAGGTGTGATACCCTACTCTTTTTGATTATTGTTCTTTCACATCTTAGTTGCATATATCGCTGTTAGAGAGGCAACAATATCAGATAGCAAATCTGATATGTATACATGTATGTTCTGATATTTCCCTTTCACGTTTAAAATCTTTGAAAACAATGTTGGTGTCGAATTGAGATACTGTGGAAACAGAATACATACGGTACATGTGTATAATAAGTTGTATCCTGGATATTATTACACAGCTGTTAATGAAGAAATAAAGGGGAGTTCATTGACTCCACTAAAAACGCATTGTTTTGGTTAAATATACCCCTAGTTGTCTTTCAATCGTGCTCTTGTAATAAATGTGGCAAAGGTAATTTCGGAAAAACTAGACACATGATTTATGGCACAACTAAAATATTTCACCTGTCCCATCTCAGTTACAATTCTTTTCCCCAACGCCGGATGTTAATTCAATAACAGTCACAATATTTTACACCTGTATATTATGTAACATTACTTGTTGCTGTGAATACCATAATAGTTTCAATATTGACGTTTTTTGGTGTTATTAACTCTATTTATCCATGTTCCTTTGGATTTTCTCTATCATTTGAAATACATGTCTTCAAAGGACCACTGACACAGAATGTCCCCCCTGGCTTTTTATTGCCACACTATTCAGGGTTCGAAAGAGACCTTCAGCGTGTCTCCTTTATCAACTTTTTTAAGTGGCGAGGAGCAAATAAAGAATGGTGGCTGGTGTTTTCGCTGGCTGTTTATTCAGCAGTCATCTTGAGACAGTTGAGGAGATTAAGTAGGAATTCATGATCAGTTACACACAGTGCATACCTAATGTCGGAGGATGTGAGTCAGCAGCCCACCGGAATATTCCACTTTCAAAATTTTCGTACACATATATATACTATTGCATATAAGAGCAAAATAACATGTCATCCCAGAGGACGGAGGTGGGGTGGGGATTGGTTGCTTTACTCCCTGTTTTACACTATAGCTTCATATCATATTTGGTTTTATCAGCGCGAGAGATGAAATACGCTACCCAGGGATGCGATACCGACATACCCTAGCTCTTTTCGATTATTAGTAATGATTCTTTTACATGTTTATAACCACAGGAGATGATACACGGTATCGGTTATACAGTCGATCAGATCAGATAAGAAAAGTATGGCTAATGACTTTCCTGGCTCTGGAGTAGGCGTCTTAATGAGATTCTAACAGCATTTTGCGGTTTGGAGTGAGAGGCTTTCCCTCAGTTTGGAGGCATTCTCCCTACTCTGAACCTAGCTAGAATGCATATATCCTTTTTGGAAATAGTTCCTTATATTTACTTCTCCATAAACAGTTGGCAATATTATGCATCCGATTAGTTTAACGGAAGAACAATAATGTTGTGTGTAATATTTCTGCGTGGATAGTTCCTTATATTACGACTTTTCAGCTTTGAAAAATGTTCACATGACGGAATATCTTTATAAACTGATTTTCTAAGTATTTAGAGTTGTGGATATATAAGGTAACTCTATAAACTCGTGGACCTCATAGAGTCTAGAGCTACGCTGAATGGGACATCAGATTCTATAGATATTAAAGTACTATTATGCAGAGACAAAATATTAGTCCCCTAGCTGTAACAAGATGCATTGCCATTACTCTACTGGAACCCATCCAAAGGAATAGAGACATGTCTTAACTGGTCCTAGTTCAGTGATAAATTGAGATTGCACGATATTCCTCGTTCTCTGAATTTGATCGACATGTCAGATCGAGTGTATATAATAGTTTACAGAATAAAAGTACATGTTGATCAACATATATTACCCCCCCCCCCCACCAGGCATATATCATGTAAGATGCATTACCTGTTGAGATTAGAACTTTAAAATCATTGAAAAATTTCACTATATGAATTATGTATTGTGAGGAGATTTTAAATTTCATTTCAACACATTGATACGAATTGTGGATTTTGAAGAAGTTTTTCAATGGTTTAAAGTGACACATGCCACTGAGCTCCCGATTTGGGGAAAGTTTGCCTGAATTTCAACTATGTTCTAGATTAGTATATTTGTAATGTATACCCTGGAGCATTAATGTAGGAATTACATATATTGTGTGTATTTAAGAGTTTAAAACTCCAATTTCGTAGGGTGCTGGAGTCACCCTACCCAACTGCCAGACACAATTCGGTTGGTGAGGGGAAAGTCCCAGACACCTCTTATCTTAATGAGTTAAGTGATACCAGCTGGATGGGACAGGGTAGATATGTCACTATGTAACTCCTGCCTCGCTCCTAGTTCACCATGCACTGAGGGCACCACCTTATGGTCAAGTTACTTCTCTCTCAGATTTGAATTCCTCAATGGAATCTCTGCCACATTCTTCGTTAACAAATATCAATTAATCTAAGGAATATATAGAGTTGGTATTCCACCCAAATGTTCTTACTTGTGCAGGTAATCGAAAACTACAAACATATTTCTAAATGACATATAGTCAAACAGTGTCCATAGCCACTTTAAGTATAGTTATATAATGTATATCATTAGGATCTTCAAAAACGGATCCGACATCTTCTGCATGTATATAAGTCCAACTGAAATGTATAATCTTAAATGGTTAAAAATTAAAAATTTTCAGAATTATATAATTGGTAAATTGATCAAATGTAAATCTGTAATCGTATTTTTTTGATTGTGTATTACGAGAATATTAGGTTTACCTAAGACTGAACACAAATAAAATCTTTTCCAAAAAAAAGACAGAAGAATCTCATTCTATAATTGTTTGATATGATATTATCTCTTTCTGGCATTCACATTACCTTGATTTTTAAAAGGTATGGACTTTTCTTCCTTTCCATTCAATTATATATGAGTTTAACAATATACTATCTGATAAATAATAGTGAACTGTTTACGTGTAAAATAAAATACCTAAATAAAAGACAATCAAACAACAACCCTAAACAAACCATTGTAATTTACATTTAATGAGGAGATATGTGGTGAGGCCTGTGTGCATTCAATGGCTTCAGGAATGGCACCGTATAAAGAGGAATAGAAATAAGTAAAATATAGTCCAATAAGTGAAGACTACGAGGAAAGTTTCCAGGCAATAAACTAATCGGTAGTGATTGATTTACCAATTCTTTTCCTATTCTGGACAGATCTGGTGCTGGAAAACTGGAATAACATTCACCAGTTCAAGCTAAAACCTTCTCAACCGTGCCCTGTTCTCTTTACTTGACCTTAACCAGCATTAAGGCCGCTGATATTCCATGACCTTTTAATCACCTGTTTTTTCATCGATACATCCGTATAAAACCCTCGAACGCATTGCTAATCCTAGACACCTGAGATGTTTTTATCTCAAGCCTTGTCCCTAACAGAGGTCATCCAGTGTACTCAATAAATGAATAAATCTAGGCCTAAAGTTCACGGTTCACCGATTTTCATGCTGTAGATTCTCCAACCAGCATACACGTACAGCATACCTTACTAGAGCTGGGAGTGAATGATTATACAAACAGAAACGCCAATGCTCAGGAATCTGGTGCTAACTTTTCAGGTGCTACTATGTTAATGATGATGTCAGTCTTTCTATAACTTCGATGTAATTTTGATTCACAATTTCGTGAATATTTTCCTTCATTTGTTTTCACTGTATGCTGAATGTAAATGATGTTGTGTTTCGGTCAATAATCGGAAGTCTGAAAGCTCCACGAAACGAAATGTTTCAATAGTGGTGGCACCGGTATAATGGGGATGCATTGGCATGCGTGTAATATCTATTATGGACCCAGCATATATAGATCTTTAAAGCTGCATTCCCAGCAGCTAACTCGACCAAGCAATATTTTTCGCGAGTCTTTCTTTCGCTGATCCTCAGTGCCATATTGAAAATGGTGGGATTTCGCTGTTCACCGAAATGGATAATTTGAGAGATGGTTTGATTTCCAACAAGAAGAACAGACAGAATCCTTTAATATATTATCTTGGAGATTTTATAGATTTATTTGTATTCATTATAGGTTAGGCTTATCACCCGAGTGTCATTACTCATCCATTAAATTCCAGTGGAAATGGGCCTCTAATTTCCTAACGATATTTTCAGAAGCAGGGTAATTATTATAACAGCTATCTGTTAAAAAAATAATCTAGGACTCGAGGTATCAATCACCATCTACATTCCTAAAGAGATATATGGCAAAAAGCCATCAAGCCTAACGGTTATATTGAACAGAAATCGGTGGATATGGATAAAGTAGCCAACTAGACAATATTCCTACCTGCCCCCATTAGAAAAGATTCCTTGATACCGTATCCCGACACATACGTTTATGAAAAACATCCGGATCAAGTATTCCTTATACTCCATGAGAACGAGTAAGTTGATCAATGTGAAATTGATTTTCCCTAATAGAAATTAGTGAACAATCCACTTCAAGAAAAAATTAATCAGTAACCAAACTGTTGGCACCAATATGTACTATATCTCTTTAACGAATATTCATGCAGATGAATATGTATGCCTTGTAAGGTGGTATGTATGATAACACCTGGACATGGATATCCCGTTCTCCTATAGCGGTAGGCCGATCAATGGCAAAATTAAATGTCATACAAATATATAAGTAACTATGTTTTATAATTTAATGTCTACCGCCCGAGTATACATATGAACATCTTAGATTGCCCTATCTTTGGGATGCAATAAGACGCTGGGGATAAGGTTATGGCAATATAATTATCATTATTATGAGTGTTATATAGTTTCTTGACTTTCAATTACTGTATTCCCGGCTCTATAAATCGTTCCTCTCAGGCGAAGCATACATGATAATTTTAAAATTGCATACAATTAAACCCATATGGAAATTATGAACAATATATATAATTTCGCCATCTGACTGGTATAGGCGAGTCGAGAATGAGATGATAATTGCATATATATGTAATTGTTTAATTTAAGGCTCTGGCCTTAATGTGGATTAGTTATCCATGTATACAGTGTTTACCACTTAAACTATGAGAAAATTAAGCAGACAGTCGAGATTCCAGGGTCTTGAATCAAAGGATTGCGATGCTAGATTTTGGACTTAAATCCTTGACAATAATTGTGGTTCTTTCCCAGCCTTAGCAATCTCCTGGTGTTTTTGAATGGCAAATCGATGTCTTAATAGTATTTATCGGCCCTTGTTTACGAATATAACTTAAGAATTAAGCAAGAGATTAACATGAGGGGTGGTAGCCTTTCTTCTTTGCTATTCTGAATCCTCGTTTGCTGATTTATCTCCTTATTGCTAACGGTGAAACGGACCGTGGAAATACCATTACAATGATACACAAGCAAGAGAAAACTAATGGCAAAACTTTGTAATGACCTCCTTTTATACAGCTATCTACAATGTATCCTCTCACATAGTTCCTTACATCGGCCCATGGACATTAATCAGTATATTTTCTGTTCAATGTTTGCCTTGGAAAGAGCATACCACAGAATAAGTTAGGTTATAAATACACAAATACAATATCATTTAAGTGTAGATAGAGCGTACCTTTCAGGCATAATTATCAATAGAAAACTTGGTAGTTTTTTTATGACATTCATACTACTATATAAATTGCAATTGTGATATTTTTGGTAATTTACAAACACTGAAAACCTATTAACATACGTAGTAGGCATATATAATATTCATACAAAATCGGAGAATCATTAGGATTAGGTAGTCAGTGCCCCACACTCCAGAACTCTGAGAAAGCACCAATTCCCTCCACGATATATTATGTTATGTTCGCCTTTATAGTCACAGTTATACCGGTGACCATTGTTTTCTCACAGGAGATAATATATTGTGGGGCGACAGTGTACTTTTGGTTTAGACATCACTTGAATGCGGGTGTGGAGGAGACATGGGATCAACAATCAAGCTAAGCACCCTTCACTCTATTCTAGCGGGTTATTTACATGTTTTCATTTCCTTCCAAATTGTGGTCAACGGTCAGTCAGAACAAACGAGATCACCCTAAGCCAAATGGAGATCCCTATGCATACATGATGTATAACTGGCTTTCATTATTTTCTCTTATGTAAAAGTCAATTCCCCAACATGACAAAGTGACGTGCAATTTTGTAATAACATCAATCTATACACTTGGTTGTTAGGGCCTTTCTATTGCCAGTATATATATATGCCCGTATGTTCGTAATTATTTATCCGTTAACACTTGTGTACTTTTCTTCTGAATTAACGTATGTGTATGCATTGTATACAGTGTAACTCCTGGTATTTGAATAAGATAACAACTTATGGTTTGTAGGCATTTTATGGAGTTTTAAAGAATATCTTTTATTTTGAATAAATACGACCCATAAGTGGAATTTGCTTATTCAGTACATGTACTTATTCAGTCTAGGCTCAGAGTTGAAAGAGTCCTTCCAAACTAAGGGAAAGCCTCCCGCCCCAAACCGCAAAATATTTTATATACTCTTTTATATACTACAAATAAATATAATTCTTAATTAACCAATCATTTCATCCGGCCCTTTCGTCTACAATCTGTGGAATTGAATAATACAGTTTGATTATTTTCAAGTCTTATTTCATGTCATCGTTATCCTTGATGCAATGGAAACCAGCAGCCCTGGGTTGACCTCAAATTGACCCCTGCTGCCATAGCAGTATACACAATGGTGACAAATCATTGCTACACATAACACCCTGGAGACGTTTAGACATAGTCATAGTAAATCAAAATTCAATTATTTGAATACCACATTTCCTATTGAAATAACAAATCCCAATCGACACCAAGACAGGACGTATCCCCTCGAAAAAAATATTGTAAATATTAATACAATACTAGCATAACATGCATTGAATTATCATGTATATACTCAACATGATAATGCCATAAGCATACTGTGTTAAAGTGCATGTACATAAACATGTACATGTACATGCAGATACATGATCGAAACTCTCCCCTGTATGTATTACTCCTATAGGCTATGGTAGTGGAGAACCGTAACGACCCAATTCCTGGAGACAGAGGTCCCTATTGTTCCAACTACAACGTCCTGATCGCATGGAAGTCATCAGGGGGCTGGTGGGTCATTTGGACTACAGTCGAGAATTTATGTTTGCAATAATGATACAAGTCATATATGTGTCTGAGCAATTATTTGATAGGGATATCAGGCAATTCGCATCAGACAGACAAAATGTCGATTACACAATAGAGGCGCCGGCCGTATGATGTGTAATAATATAATCCCAAAGTGTTCCATAATATCATTTGAGTTCTAACAAGGTCTACGGGAAAGTTACGTTGACATTTGACCATTGTCGACGATAGACATAATAGTATTTAACAGTTTGGTAATTAAATTTGTATATTAGTACCGTAGAGTAGTATAGCTTTACGTATAATCTATAAGGCAAACTATTGATAAGGGAAACGCTCATCCTGGTAGGAATGTATAAATATATTGTGTCATGTGACTATAGTTGGTAACATGATACCCGTACTGCGGGGACATCTCTTTGATGGGGATGGGTGGAAGACGGAATTCCATTAAACCTCTCGAAATCTGTCACCTCCTCATGAAAACAACAGCTGGGATAGGATGGAGGAACTCAGATTTGGGGGACAGCTCCCCTTGTCTTATCATCATGAATGACATTACAGGCCTGATGGCGACCATCCAGAACACTGTAATGGCTGTGATGTCGGTCATGTATAACAGTATGTATCAGGATGGCGGGCCTCATTACCTAAAGGAGTGGTCCTAGCTGGTCCTCCCTCCCCTCACCTCCACCCGTGTCCAGTTAAGAACTATTGTACATATCAACCAGTGGCTGTCACACCTACATAAGGAATATGTTCAATTGCTAATTTACAGAATTCAACATCCGAACAGTTATGCATTTCCACAATGAATCATCAGAAGAAATTCCCCCAAAATATTACATAAGACGCCCTTTAGCAACTGGTTGAAAGCAAACCCGACCAACTTTCATTTATTCTTCTATCTTTAATCCAATAACGTTAGTTACACAAATTTCCAGGAAATTCAAAAATCTAGCCATCGCCCTTTAATAGATTAAAAAATAGGCTGGCAGCTGCAAATGTCTTGCAAAAACTCCCACGTTTGTGAGTGCCAACGCGGCAAACTTCAAAAGCGCGATTGTGCACATGAAGTGACAAGCTTGTCAGCACATGATAATTGTTAATTACATGTAATGTACCGCCCCACGCATTAAGTTGCCTCACAGGTAATATACACACCAGTTTCTCTCCTTGTGCTATCAATTCTAACAACAACACTGTCAAAGATAGTCAAGTGGTGGCAGATCCGAACGATTTCCTTCCAGCTCACGAAATCTGAGGGTTTAAATTGAGGTTCAATTTTAAAGATTAATAATTGACGCAGAATGTGAGCGCGTCAAATTTTGGCGGTGACATTACGTATCACTGAAGGCCTGTAAGAGGTCCATGAATGAATGCTAATTATAGACTGGTAATTGTCATTAATTCAAAGTGTTTACTTAGATCATGAGACGCACGCGAACCTATGATTAGGCCTTCTCCCTATCACACATCATCAAATACGGTCATTATCCGTTGGTGGGTCTGTTGTCAAGGCAGGAAACTGGCAATCGGGCCTCACACTGTTGAAGTACAGGATAGAGCCTCTCGCTTATCTCGTGTGATAATACTTAGTTAGGGGTATGAGGGGTGATTTATCAACTAAGCTACAGATGAAACAACTGCAGTTCCCTTATTGATTCATGGAGTTAGGTGTTGGTGAGAGTGAAGGGAGTTTGTAATATTGCCCAATGCTAATTATGCTGTCATTTACTGACTTAGCAAAAACACTCGATTTAGCAAAAATGTTTAGCAAAAACACTGAGCTTAAAAGTCGAATGTTGGCGTTCATAGGAAAGCAAAACTTCTTCGATGGACATAGATGGAAATTGCGAAAAGTACTGAGCTTTTAGCACGGGCATAAACAAATATTTACCATATCCCTCCATATCTAGGTTTGATCCTTTTCTCTCGAGTATTATAAAGTTTCAAGCGGAGCCAAACCTGAAATAGTAGGTAACAGGCCTAAATGTTTCAAGGGGACTTATCAGAATTCCTTTGGATATTTTTTAACTTCAGCAAGGCAAGGAATCAAGGGTGTCTATTCTCTCTCCGTCAACACAGTTACAGGGGTACAAGCTTAAGTGGGAGTATGCTACGGGGTGTCGTTTTACAGGCCTTCCCGATTTAAACTTTTATTTACATAGTCTGTGCTAAAATTGAACAACATTCACCACCCAACGGTCTATTCCCATGACAAAGCAATCATCGGATCGTCTAAAGCTAGCCAGAAACAAGTATACTACCTCATGTTAACTCAACAAGACTGGAAGGACTTTTCTTCCAGTCTCGTTGATTGACTTGATTAGAGCTTAACGCGAATCGTTTTCTTTTTGAAAAAAAAAGAATTAGGTACTGCCATCCAAACATCAGTGCATTTAACTTTTAAGTACAATGAATAATAATCAATAATTTTCCTAGTCCATTTATTGTTTGATCAGTAAATTAACTCCAATAAAAGGAGAACACTATACAGACAAAGAATTGCATTTGTTATACATTAGACATTTCTTCAATGCTGGTTGGGTATATTATATCGTAGTTTTATTCAGACATTAAATAAGGTGCATCAGAAAAGGAAAAGAACCCTCAGAAAAGTGGTCTTCCGGCCCTCCATTTAAATATATCGATCAGTGTTTAAATACGCCAGCAAAATGGTCAGACGAAATCTCTTCTCCCACATCGTAACATGTAAACATGGCCAGTATGATAGATATCAGGTTACGATTGGACCGAACCGATAATAAATTATCTGGCGTGAAGTGAAGAGCCTGTTTGCTGTAAAAAGTCTAAAACAGTAAAGCACAGTGGAGTGCAATATGTTACCGAATGCGCCAGACGGAGATATTAGCATACAAATTTTGGACCCTAAGGTCTGGTTGTCTCTGGCTTATAAACGTTCAAACACGAAGCAAGCCGTATCATTGGATAACTATGCCAGTTCCTGGTATCAGATTTACTAGTGACCTAAACACATTCAAATCTAGACACCAACTGTGACTTTTAAACAGACAAAATTATGTAGAGTATAGACCTTGTCCTTAAGAATTTTATAGCACGTACCACAAGAGTTTGCTCTCATGTTTAACAGCATAATATATACATTGGGGGAAGAGTGGAAGAAGGGTCAAAGGTTGAGGTTTTCACCTCGATGACAGCCATATATAAAAGGCCTTGTGTTTTGGGGGATATTTTACAAGGTTTAGTGCGCAACGATAATGTATACACCTTCTTTGTTATATAGTATATTGTAGATATAACTGGGGTGGAAATTGCTGTGAAAAGGATCGTTTGAACTGTCTTGAAGCCTTTGGTATTATGATGTAGGTGAATATATGGCAAATGTGTCTGTGTATGTATTGTTATATCATATATTGGTATGTGTTACTACCGACCCTAACGTTTTACCGGTATGCTAAATAATGTCCTGATATATAGAACATCTAGCTTATTTCAGATTTAAACCAGATCGCTCAAATGCATCTAACTCCACGCCATGAACAACACCTAAATGAGTTTGAACCTGAACGCATTAACCAAGTAATCATTTATTAATGTTCTTCGAACAAAGCACAGAGTTAAGAAATAATTGATAAAGTTCACATGCAATCAATAATGATCATGTCTGAACAGCAGGTAATAAGGAGTCGTTCTGGTGGTGTATTTTCCAGCGTTCAAAATAAAACTATCATGTTCTAAAATGCATTACAATTGGATGAGGATGGAATAGGATGTGGAAACAAAGCCTGACTTTTTTGTTAATGATTCACACCTCAGATTTTCTTCCATAAGGTGAGGAAAAATCCCCCTGATACATGGATCGATGACCCATTGACACATATTTATTAGCATCATTTTTGTTGGTACAAAGGTGCCTTTCGAACCGAGCAGGTAATGATTGGATACGGGAGAACAACAAGGTTAATTATCTAAATAAGCGAGGTATATGAGCAAAGACTGTTTTATGCGGAAGGTAGTAGAGCCATGCTGGAATATGGCTAGTCATGCTATTGGCAAAATGGGGGTGATCGTTTGAATCCTTTCCTGATCAATTCCCTGTCCCACATCACATAGAAAGCTGACCTACACTTAAGGCAGTGGGAGGGGAGAGAGATATGCCTTCCTACCTACATACAGGGACCCACATACATACATAGAGAACACACCTGTCAGTTCCAAGGCGGAAAAGTGGTTGAGTTTTGTTTTGCCAGGTGTAGAGGAAACTCGAAATGATTTGTAAAGAACCTCACCTGGCGAAGACAGTTGCAACACCCTGACGTACTCTCTTAATCCAACCGAAGGGAAAACTTTATGAAAGCCCGTGCGTGGTAAAAATCCTGTTATATAGATCAAATAACTTTTGATGAAGACTGCGCGAGCGGTACGGGAGGTTCATGGGACAACCCCTTACAAAGCGGATCTCAACTGTAGTGTACATACACACAGCTCTATCGGTTGCATTCGGAAACTCATCCATTCACAGTTGAGATAACCGGGGCGTGGGAGGGGTGTGAATTACTTGTGGTCTATATTTTGCTTATTTCCCGTGAGCCTTTTTGTGTTTCCTTTAAAGCATGTCATTGTTTCAGCGTCAATGGGTTGAGCACTTTTGTCAATTTTCTCAAATTTGATTTAAAAACAACATTCTGACATTTCTACATTGTTCTGCATGGAGTTATTTGTCTAGGATAATGTAGAATTAATGTATTAAGCCCGAATAAAATATTTTCAACAACAACATATTGAAAGGCATTTATACCGATTATTTTATTGTTTTTCCTTCATGTCCATTAATATTTGTGATGCCTTGATTTTTAAAAATTTCATTAGAGGCCTATACCATTCATTGATCAATATTATAAAGCGCCATTAGTGTGATGAATGCTTATACATTAGACGGATGCATATGGAATTATATTGAAAACTGATGATGAAATAAAGCGATATTTGCTGATTATGTTATATCCCATAAATCTAATTTAAAATATAGAAATGCAAAAGAATATTCGACAAAGTCGGTAGTACACCATTCTTATGTGATAAAAGTACAACCTATAATTAGAATGTAGAAGAATGAGACAAATAAATGAGTTCAAAGTATCATTATCATATGGAAAGAAGGGTTTTTATCTGTTTTAGTTTTCCTTTCCGTTTAGTTAAACGGATACCCCTCTCTCCGACACAGTCATTTCTCAGTGTTGGGCCAAGGGGAAAAACGCTGTCTTTGTGAATGGATGGTTCAAACGGAACTTTCGAGAACAAAAGAACAAAAGAAGGGATTTTAATTACACAATTTAAAACATTTTTTGTTCTGTACCACACGTGGCCAATTTACATATTACTGAAGTCTTTTTATCTGAAACAGTGCATGCGCCAATGGAGTCATAACAGAAGGTTGAGGTGTAACTTTGCGTGGCTTGACACACAAGTATGCAGCAAGTGTGTTGAATGTATGACTATGTACACACATTGCTGTACAAATTTGTAAGTATGCGTCTATACAAAGATGGCGTCTTGAGATGTGACCTAGTGAGGCATAGGCCAACCAAGCGCAGACATGACCCAGGGCCCGGGGCCGGCGCTTATTTGTATGGAAGGAGGCCGGATAACCACAAAGTTCTACAGGCACATGCGGCCGCGGTCATATACATTGGTCAATAAGTGACCTCTGATATAGGAAAAAACATCAGGTAAAATGTACATGTAGTAGTGATTCATGCCACCTAGGTGTGGGAGGGACATCTCGTGTCGTTTTTGTACGATACAAATGATTAAAGGTCAGCCATACACATTAATTATTGCACTTTGAAGTTTAAAAAGTGCCAATATATTTTATGAATTATACGTTGTTTTATTACGTTCTACCGAATTGTTTAGTTCCGCTTTTATAGCTGGTCTTCCACTATACCTCATGGGGAAGACTAATTATACTTTAAAATAGAGGATTGGTGATGATCGATTGACATTACCTGATTAAAAATGTGGGTTCTGGATGGGGTATATAGGTACTATAGGTCAATTCCAAAGTATTAATTATTATGAAAAGCTAAAACCAACAATACTATGTGTTTTTTTAACACACTGGTAAATATAAAATCAACTGATGGGGGTTGCTTGTTCCAATTTATATATTATTGGCCTAATAATACATGTTATTCGATTTAAAAAACAGGAAATATCGCATGCATGGAGAAGGCGGTATAGTTCAGAAATGGGATTATGTTGATATTGCGGACGCCCAAACGTGAGGGTCTGACATCATTGACACGGAACAATGTTCAGGATGTTTATACCAGTCACCCGTTTGTCCATTAATTGATATGTATTGGTGCCAATTGTGACGAATATTCTACCCGAAAAAGTCCTGCTCGCCTAACCGCAATATCAGGGAGAGATAATAATAATATAAATAAAATGGCATATAATATGTGATGTGTCCCAGAAAAAATACGTCATAAGTAAAAAAAAAAGAAAAGATTTTGAGATACCATCATATTTGAAAGGATAAGGTTAAATGGATTTCAACGATGTTAAAATTCAGGAAATCTAAAAAGTATTTCTATATTTATGTTTTTATATTTTTTTTTAATAATTTTTTGTTATGTTCAAAAAGAAGTATGCAATATTTCTGGTTGAACAAATACGAGTATATATCAGCTAGATATATACTCCATGGGAGGACCATGAAACGCAAGGATATATTTAGTACACCATCTTGAAATTTGGTACATCTATTGATAAGATTGGAAGCGCCAGATACCCCGAACATGAAAACATTCCTACAGAGAGATCTTGTGAATAAAGGACTTTGAAAAATATCAATTTTCCGACTGATGACTAATTTTTTTGTAACACATCCCATATTCTCTATGAAATAATTCGTCATGGCATTTCATATCTCCAAGAATGTATCGATGTTGGATGTGTATGTACACTAACATCTGTGAATACTACGTACACTGCTAAAAATGATTAGTCGCCTTCAATAAAAAAAACTTTTTTTATGGAACAATCCTTTTTTTTATATACATATTTGCTTGTTTTTTTGGCCACTTAATACCCGTGTAGGCTATCTCATGTAATGTAGCTTAATTAGTCCTGAGTCCCATTATATTATATGGATCAATTGTGCATCCATGATAAAACCAAATACCCCCCCCCCCCCCAAGAAACTATGATCTTTTAACGTAATAATATGTTGGTAGACTCATGCCTGCCTGTCTGTCGCAACCAACTTCAGTATCCGAACATAGAGCAGTCGGCTGGGGAGGTAACAGTCAAAGCGGGAAATTTCAGGCTGACGTTTACGACCATGCTTAAATTCCTCACTAGAGGGCAGTGTCACATGTAACGAGATTGGTTTAGGTTAATGAGTATTTCCATAACGGTAATGTAATATGTATCTTGATATTAAGTTCTTATCAAAACATCATTTTGCAACCAGCAAAATAAATTATGTGGGGGAACATTTTACCGAGACAGTATTTTCTGTCAGCAAATATTACGGACGACCATCTCACAACCTACTTCCGGCTTCTCAGAAGCTCATCATTTTGTGGCGCCTTCGCGAGTTTGTGTGAAAATGCCTGTATTTAAAGGTAAGATCTATCTGATAGCTGAACTATTTAAGAAAGTAAAGTTTAGTCGTCAGTTATTTTGCCTATTTGCATCTTAATAATATAAACTTTCCCTTCTTTTCCCTACTTTCCGGGTGCGATCGTGGAAGCCGGGTCTGTGGTGTGTTGTTCTTGGGTGATTCAAACAAGCCACTGGCTGCAGAACATGACAGTGCATTTTGAAAACTAACTGATCGTTACTTAGTGTTTACTCACTGATTGTCTCATGGAATCCCATTGTCATTTCCATGTATACAATGCGGTGGTTTAATGTATCTTTTGGTTCCAATAATCTTATCTTAATATTCCCCAATCCTAATTACTTTGTGACAGACTCTCCCAGTCCCAGGCCAGTGCAGTGGTAGTGAGTCCCAATAATATTGAGTATAACTATAATATAGGCCCAGGGAGTTTAAAAATATTCAATGAATTAATGGTAATAATATCACAAACTGAACCCCAACACTATTTAAATCGATGTTATTGGGAACCTTTTGAGTACTGTATTGGTCTTTTTGAGTAGACTACTGTAGACAACCATTGGCATTGGCATTGTCCCATTAAATTTTATTCGAATTTAATTTTCTTAGATAAAAGAGTTTATATATATACAAGTAACAACCCCTATTCAAGGCCAAGCTAGTACCGTAACTAATATTCAAAGCTCATATCTGTAATGAGGAATTTCTTTGTAATTATAATTATACCTCTATAATGTATCCATAGATCCAGACTATGATAATATTATGTCATAAAGACAATTGTAGTTTGTACTAATGTCACTAGTCTTGTATCACAGAGGCATAATTTAAGTTTGTTTGGTTAGCCTGGAAGACCTGCTTTGCCTGTATGGCCATGGGATGTTCTTCTATTAGAGGCCTAATGCTAGTTGCTGGAATATAAATCACTATTTTATTCTGAGTATACAGCAATTCATATGTACATTGCAGTTAACGTGAAGTGGGGGAAGGAGAAGTTTAAGGTCGAGGCCGATACAGATGACCCGCCCATGGTTTTCAAGGCGCAACTCTTTGCTTTGTCCGGCGTCCAACCTGACAGACAAAAGGTTATGATAAAAGGAGCAACAATTAAGGTAGGACTATCAACTAATAGAATAGATTTCTCTTAAGTTTATATGCATTTCTCCATGTATACATATATGTTGCTACTTGTGTATGTCACTATTAAATGCAATTGATGTTCAATAATCATCTTCTTTCAGGACGATGAGTGGGGAAACGTTAAGCTGAAAGACGTAAGTTAATGTTTCTCTTGTTAATGCCTCCAACACTTACTTTGTTAATTTGTATGAGAGTAAAAATGATATAATTATATAGATAATTAAAATATTGGTATGTCCTACTTTCAAACTAAACCTCCCTGACCACTAAACTTCTAAATCAGTGTCATTTGCATATCATAGGCTAAAGGTGATTATATTATTGTTGATTAGTTTTTATTGAAAGGATTATTTGGATGACCTGTCCTATATAGTATGTTCTCCACTTTTGTTTTCAAGGGAGCCATGCTTCTCATGATGGGAACAGCAGAAGCATTGAATGAGCCTCAGGAGAAAATGCTCTTTGTCGAAGACATGTCCGAATCCCAGCTAGCCACCGCTGTATGTAACACTTGACACTGTGCTAATGTTTTAAATTTGTCTTTATTTATTTTTCTCAAAATTTCATAGGTTTAAACTGAAGTACTAACTATGTGATCAATTTCTTTGATTGACGAAAAAGAAATCATCAAAAGATTTGACTTAACAAGTATCCAAGTCACTTCATAGATAATTTTGATGATTGACAAATATTCCATTCACATGCAATATGAAAAAGAAATTTCATCTGTTCTTTCCCTATAGTTGGACCTTCCATTCGGAATCAATAATCTTGGAAATACTTGTTACATGAACGCCACTCTTCAATGCCTTCGCTCTGTACCAGAACTTGGAGATTCTTTGAAAAGGTAAGATAGGGATGTGAATTTAACTTCGATGGATGTGAATTAAACCTTTGCCAAAACAATATTCACATCTAATGGGTTTTAGATCTATGTAGGTGCAAATTAGTCGAATATTGGAGTATATTGTCAGTTTATCTATAATTTGTCAATTTTGTTTAGCTTTAAAGGTAACATCGGTGGCGGTCAGGATGAGGCTATCACATCAGGTAAGCATAACAATAAGACAGAAACCTTACGCTTCGTGGCTTTTCAACCAACACAGTATTGTGGAGCTGTTTCGAATAGATGCATCATAAATATGGCGTATTAACGAAAATTTACTGTTTGCTGGGATGGAAGTCTAGTTTTTGTACTGAAATCCGTATTTTTGAAAACTTCTCCAAACTGACAAATCTCTCTCAAATTCAATCATTTATAACCAGATTGCGTAAAAACAGAAATTAAAATATTCGCAAATTTAAATTTCGCCAAAGTTCTCGTAAATTAAAACTGATTTTATTGGTCATGCAAATGTTTGTTTTTAAATCAGATAGTATAAACGTTCGACAATAAGATTCTTAATAATTAACTCGTAACGTCATTTTGGCATGGCCCGACATATAATTTAAGTACTTTAGAAAATAAGTCGGGTGTTACCACTTCAAGTGTTCGAATGAAGGGGAACAACTTAAAGATGTACCTTTTTATTTAAACTAGCGATCCGAGATCTGTACGCCATGATCGAGAAGGCTACCAATCCAGTGTCGCCTATCATGATGCTCCAGGTCTTACACATGTACTACCCACAGTTCGCTGAGAAATCGGAGCACGGAGGATTCCAGCAACAAGTCAGTTGGAATTGAATGCATTTACTGAAAATATCCTGTAGACTACTTAACATAACTAACGATTTAACCAATTAAGAATTCAACCAATGTTGTATGTTAACGGCCACTGTTTAGATGTATTCACTTAGCCGTAAAATATATATACCTTGTATCTTTTACGATAGGATCACCTTTTTGCTACTATAAAGTGGTAATTATAATACCGGTCAGCAAAATCTGAAAATAGTACATTATTGTATAATGTCTCACTGAATAAAATCTTAAAACAACTCAATATTTAATTATCTGTTCATATTTGCAGGACGCTAACGAATGCTGGACTGAATTAGTGAGGTGTCTTCAGAAGAAGCTGCCGCAGAAAGTGATTGGTGATGCCCCTGCCGCAGCCGTAGTGAGTCCCATTGTTTTTACATATTTTAGATTCGTGTAATCGGCGTCGGCAGCGATGAATAAGTTGTGGACAGGATCTGGCGTGTTGGCTTCGAATTTGATACAACTCAGTTCTAACAAGGCCGGTGTATGGACTAGAGACGTACTTTATTAAACCTATAGTTTACATATATGGATATAACCACCTGGAAAATCTGGTGAATCTGCTATGGAAAAGCCTCAAATTTGTTGCCACCAATCGCGCGGAGGCCCTGAGTAATTAAATCCAGTCCATACCTATCATTCTCCTTATGATATCGTTCTAACTGGTGTATACTGCCTATTTAAATGACATGCTCTTTTATTGCTTAACGTTTTGGTTACCCCTTCTTATTCTTACCTTTCTTCCAGGCGTCTGGCGGAGAAGGCTTCATGGACCAGTATTTTGGTGGAGAGTTTTCCATCACGTATCTTTTCTATTTGAAACACGTTCTTTAAACAACGCGAGGTTCTCTAACTTAGTTATTTTCCAAAATTATTGTACCGTAATAAATAGTCCTTCCACTTTCTTAGATTCAATGATTTAACGCACCCCTCCTTTAACTATTGTCTATAAATTATCTCAAATGACGTTTTAAGACAATCTATTATCTATTACGCATGATCTTCCTTAACCAGTCACAGAATGAAATGTGTTGAAACGGAAGATGAAAAACCCACAAACCGGACAGAGAAATTCTACCAGTTAAGCTGCTTTATTGACAAAGGTGAGGTTTTTATTTCGTCTGTGGCATTGTCCATTCAATTAACCAACACATTTCCAAGTATAAAATATTTTCATAAGTGAGATTGATTGATTCTTGGAATCGTTTTCTTTTTTTAAACTTAAAAAGGTTTCTAAACATTTGCATTGGTTCTGTTTCACTTTTCCAGAGGTGAAATATATGGCAACCGGATTACGGTCGGTATGTATTTATTCTTTGTCTGTTCTCGCTATTTATAGATAACTGAAATTCATCTTTTTTCCTATGTGGTATTAGATTGTGGGATCAGTAATTCATTTAATATCAAACCGATCAGTCGTTAGTATTTTTCCTAAAATCAGTAAATTTGAAATCTTCAAAAATCTTTGAAATCTCTCCCGAATTCCACCATCTATAACCAAATTTCGTCAAAATTTAAACTACCGGTAATCTCCTAGTCTGATAGGCCGAATCTCATCAAATTTTGATTTTCTAAGTTATGAATTGAATCTGTTTTTCAGCGGTTAGAGGAACATGTAACTAAAAATTCCCCATCCCTAGGACGGGATGCTCAGTATCTGAAAACGGTAAGTGTTGTTTAGTTTATAAATGTTACTCTACTAACGAACCAAATTAAATATAAAATCGATTAATTAACATACTAACTAACCAAATATGAAATTGATTTTATTGAAATTAATTAACTAATTCCAGGTTGAGAGGAAGGACGTGACTGTGAAATTAAATATGTGGATCGATCTTTATTATCTTATATAGCGTTCCCACTTCTTTTAATGACTGCAATTACCGAGTAAATTTATATTTTTCTCATTTCAGAATAAAATAAGCCGATTGCCTGCATACCTTAGCATACAAATGGTCCGGTTCTATTACAAAGAGAAAGAAGGCGTCAATGCCAAAATTCTTAAGGTGAGAAAATATCGTACTTATCTTCGTGGCCTGTCAACTTGTCAGCCTACCATAATTCAATCTTTTCTTTTTTACCTTACTTTATTTGCCATCCAATTTTCGATCCAGTCTATCCCTCTCTATAGATACGCTTCTATCTATGGAAGAGCTTGTATTGTGTATTCTGATTATGGTCTCTTGTACGCAGAGGCAGCTGAGATCGCCAGAAACTATGTTAATCTGTGCACTCATTATTGTCACTATATCTGGCTACTATCACTTTCAGGATATTAAGTTTCCAATGATGCTTGATGTCTACGACATGTGTTCACCCGAGTTACAGGATAAACTCAATATTATGAGAACAAAGTTCAAAGATCAAGAGGACCGACTAGCCGAACTTAAAGCTTCTGTAAGCTTATTCTTTCATTAACTGGGGTCGTTTATTACCACATGTACTTAATTATCTGCAAGGCTAATGTCAGAAGCATAGTTTTCATTAATGTACCCGTAGTTGCTAAATTTGGTATATATCTACTTTTGTGTACACAAAATGGTCTCTACTTTTAGATAATGTTTTCTGTCCAACCTTTGTGCCATTTTTGCAATGAAAATATTCATCACTAATCAGGTATTCTTTGACTGCGATAGTAAGAATGTTTCTCATATATATAATTTTAACATCTTTTCTCTCATTAGGGTAAAGATAAAGATAAAGAGAAGCGCCCGCTCGCCCAAGGCGAGGAAGAAAAAAAGAACGTCCGTGTAGAGCCGTTTGAGTTTCCTGATGGTGGGTGCACCTTGTATAAGTATTATATAATCCTGTAGATTATAATTTTGTTTCTACACAGTACTCTATCTCTGATAATTTAATAGCGATATAACGTGGTTTAAAAAACGGCCTTCAGTAATAAAAATAAATAAAATAAATGATAATCCTGATAGTAGTCTATACAAAAAAGGATTAGATTGTCGATTGTATCCAGAAAAATCTCCTGTATTCTACACTTGCTAATGTTGCAATTGAACTGTAAATTAATTAATTAATCTTTACTATGAGTTATATATTCAGATTGAGAACACATTATATATGCAATTTTCTCCTAACAATTACAGACCCAGGGTCTAACAATAGTGGTTACTACGAACTCCAGGCTGTTCTCACACATAAAGGACGGTCTAGCTCCAGTGGTCATTATGTCGGATGGTCCAGGCGCAAGGGTGGTAAGAACCCTATTCTTCTCCTCTAATTATTCAGTGTTGTAATATTATTTTGCCAGCTCTGTTTTTCCCGATTTGCTCTTGTTCGATCCAGAAGATATTTTGAATGGCTATGAACCAGAGATTGGGACTAAGATCGATCTTTTTATTTCTTGTGATAGGTAGATGGTATAAGCTACTATAAGTAAATATACTACCAGTACCAATTATTTCGGGGTCATTAGTTCAACACTAGTTGCTGTATCCTTTTGTCTTGAATTCCTTCAAAGGAAACCCTTGACCCCAAGTTTTATTTTCATCCATCGGAAGACCTATCTAAACATCTGTTTATTTAGAATGTTATGTTGGACCACCTCATTGTAAAAACGATCTACTGCAATAAAGAATTCTTGAATTGAATTGAATTGATATCATACATAATGTGGCCATGAAGTAAATATTGTTTTTTTACCCTGTCTCACAGATGAGTGGCTAATGTACGATGATGACCGAGTGTCGCCAATCACATCTGATGATGTCCTCAAGTTGTCTGGTGGTGGTAAGTGAACGTATTCTACACTCAGGCATGATAACTATTGACTGAAGACACTCGCAAAAATAACACATTTTCTGGCGTCCAAGTCTAATGGTAGCGAAATTGTTAACAAAAGTATACATTTAACATTATCCATTTAATTTATTCATTTACCAACAAGGAAGTCGGTGAATGTGCAGTAACATGAATAGTCGTCTATGCGTATCTTTACTGGTGACTCATTTAATTACTAAATGTATTGACAATGCCTTTTAAAGCGGAAATATGTACAGAGAAATGTTGTTAGACCGGTTGCAGTATAATGTCCATCGAGAATCATAGACCAAAGCTAGATATACTTGAATCGTTTATTTTTTGCTACAGGTGACTGGCATTGCGCTTATGTCCTCTTGTATGGCCCAAGGAAACTTGAAATAGACTTAGACGAAGAGAAAGCTCAAAGGGAGGAAGCGGAAAAGAAAAAGGAGGAAACGAAACCCGATGAAAAGAAAAAGGAAGACACAAAATCCGATGAAAAGAAATCAGAAGAAAAGAAATCAGAAGAATCACCCATGGAAACATAGACTTATTTCTAGTTCATAATAATCAATTGTCATGGAAATGCTGTCGTTATGTTGAGCGAAAATACTCCTAAAAATATTACCAAAATAATTATCATTGAAAATGTTTTCCCTCAAACATTGCGCTGACTCCTGAAATACCTCCCCATCACCAGGGGGCTAAAGTAGTTTTGCTTTGGATCCTAAGGCAGAATTTACCGGTCGATATTGATTTTTGTAAATTTTGCATTTAATTACGATGCAACATGCACCATATTAATAAACGTCATTTTAAAAAAGTACCAATGGTCTTGTCTTTTTAAGGTAACTAAGCCAACATGGCAATCTTTCGGATGCTTTTAATGAAAAAATATCAAACGTTTAGCAAACTGCTTTATTTTCCCTCTTCGTGCTGAATAACAAACGTGTTATAATAACGATATTCAAAACATGGTGTTTTTTCCCCCATATTTTGGTAGAATTTACCCTGTTACTCGTTATTCTCCTCAGAGAGACTAACTATTGTCATCGACGGGATTTCGTTCTCATGATCATGTTTAGAACAGTCCTCCTCGGTTTTGGTTAAGGCTCGCTTTGACGAAATCCTGTTAGGGATGCAGAATCTACCGATTGCAAATGAGGAAAGGCTGATGAAGAGTTCGAATAGCTCCACCACAGATATGATGGACAGGCCGATCCAGAGCCCAAGCTGACCCCCAATATCCGATATCAGTTGTGTGAGCCTGAAGGAATAACAAAGGTCCAATGTTGAATTGTTATATAAGTACCGACTGTGGACATAGGGAAAATTAACTAACGGGACTGGCCCATAGTGTCTTTAATAACGCCTTTTTTAATATTTGGTAGGATTTCTTTAAAAAATTAACATACCCATATGCCTCGGTTTCCTCGATTTTCACCACAGATGTGTCCGAGATATAGATATTGATTCTCAGGAAATTCTTCATTTCAATCTGTTCTGAATATTTGAAGAAATCCAGTTTGTTGGCAGCGAGCTGTCCAAGGTAATGCTGCGCTTTCTCCGTTGGGAATGCCGAGATGAAGTTTTCTTTCCACAAAATGTTACTCAATATCCGCATTGACTGCTCCGCCATTGGCCAATCAGAGAAGCTAAGGAAATATTTTGAACAGTTATTTAGTTTGCAGGAAACAAACGCATGGAATAACAACAGATTTTAACAGGTTATTCTGGCATTTCTCTCTCAGTACGAAGACTAACTTTAAAGGAATTTTAGTCATTATTTGTACAATAATCACGGTAGGAAGGATACATGTAGATATGCCCTATATGTACATCTATGATAGATATATATTATAGGGTCGTCCTTGTTGGCTAAGATGCATGTATCTAATGTTTCAATTTGAATCCATGTTTATACTTTTTTCTTTGGGGCTTCGCTTTTAAAAAAAAGCACTTGTGTTTTTGTTCGTCAAAGTAATGTTTATTAATCAACAAGTCCGCTCAAAGATTTCAAATGAATTAATTTAATGTAATTTTTTTTACCAGGAATAATTCACCTCGCTGGTTCCTTTAGAACATGGGGAGGGGTAGGGTGGAGGAGGTGAAACTGCCAATGAGGACAGAAAGAAGGCTCTGAAAGCCAAGTGTATTATCGGAGCTATACATGTATACAATTTTATGTCTAGCTCTTGTATTATTAACACCATATATATTTAATCTAGTTTGGGGTGATTTCAACAAGGCACAGGTCTATTATATACAATGTTTATTGGACGGGAATAGCCGCTCCCTCAGCAAATATAGACCTTTCCCAGAGCTCCCGGGACATCTATTGCAAAAATATGTCCTGCCTCTGGAGCTATAGACGCCCCTCCCCCACCTACACTCGCACTATAGAAGAATAGCAATAAAGGAAATTGTGTCGATAGAAAATGATGAAATAATTTATAGGTAAATGAAAAATATTCAGTTTAATTCCCATTTAATCACTATTACCATAGACCTCCCCCAGCCGCCCCCTCCCTAAAAAGAAAGAAAGAAGCAAGTCTACCTGAGGAAGCAATGATAATCAGAATCCTCACAACGGGGTTCGCACTTGCAGTTGCGCCAGGCTGACAGATTCTGGGAGACGTTCGTTCTCACATTTTTCATGCAGATCATCCGGTTGAACCAAGCCTGCATATACTCTCTACAGTAATCCAAGTGGCTGGTATCCTGCATTTCCCTACACAGAACTGGTACTGGATCATATGTGGAACAAAACTTCGTGCTTGTATTGGACGGGTGAGGTAGCGCAATATCAGCGCATCCACACGATTCAATCACAAGCTGTTGGAGACAATTCTTCTTGCAAGACGCCATGTTATAGGAATAGTTTAGGGAATTGTCCACAGTCTGCTTGTCGGTGCAGTTACCATGGGGAGAAGGCAACCTGACATTCTGCTCCATTTTTATACCCACTGATGCGGACACTCCTCTTGGTATATCCAATCCATCTGTTAGTGGATATGGGATGCTGTTTTGCTCGTGGATGACCAATCGCACTCCTTCGCCTCCCAGAGAAAGATCCTGGGCCATAGCTAACGAGTCCAAAGCCTCACCACTGAGGTTGAATGAATTCACACTGGGTACGAACAGTACTAGACTCAGGCCGTGATCAGGCCCTTCGTAAATTGTATGCAAGTCCTGATTACCCGTCAGAGACATGTCGAATGTATAGCAACTAAAGTAAGCAGGATTCAGGAACCAGGTGAAGTTGGCAGCAGAGCACTTCTCACCAGCGTATTCACATTTAGCTATGAATTGATTGCTCTGGGCCCCCCCTTCTATTGCAGATTGTACATCAAAATTCGCAGCTAATGTCATCCTTGAATACAAATGTTCATCTGCTAATAAGGTAAATTCCGAATCATTCATTACTTTCTTCATAATTTCAGCGTAATCATAATAAGATCTGTAATTGTTTGCAAAGTCTATCAAATGCTTTTCAAATGCAGGGAAATGGGTGTTGTTTCTGCCAGTGTAGTTGAAATCTGTTCCAATACTCCAGCGCAGTTTGCCATTTTCGTCGTAGAGAGTATCCACAAAGGTGTATAGATCTAAGGGACGCAGGTTACAGATTGAAACCGCTGGGAAAGGCACTGGTTGGTTTATAACCTCCAAGTGTACCGATTTAGGAAAACTGAAGTATCTCGCCAATAGGTGATAGCACTGAAAAGAAACATAATTATGTTTCATTACGTATAACCATTTTATTTATTTTTTAATGTTGGACCGGATTAATTACACGCTTATATAAATACATGTCCAAAGTACAGTAACATGAATAGATCTACGAATCTATAAGAATATTTAGGGGCAACTGTCGACTATCATTTAGAAATATTATATTGACATTTGCAATTACTGTTTTTAGTGTTGACAATTTGTCTGATCAACTTTCCCTTTTACAGCAGACATATGTACAGACAAATTTTATTAGACCGGCTGCAATAAAATGCTAATCAAGACCATGAACATATCATTGAAAATATTCACATAATATAACGGTATGTAATAACTGAAATAGTCTAATACGGATGCAGATAAAGATCAATCTGATTCAGTCACTACAGCGAAAACATATTTTTAAATAAAAAATGGATATATTATGTTTACCTGTAAACAGAACAGCGCTATGGCTCCCACAATTATCACTGACCAAAACATTCTTCCCTTGCACGAATCTGAGCCTGCCACCTTCGGAAGTCCATGGGCAGTTGATTGGGATATGAATCCCATGGCCATCTCGAATAATTCTTCATCTCCCTTGCCACTGGTGGATTTAGCACGGGGTCTCCTCATTTTGCTTGGAAAAACGATCCTTCCACTTCTAATAGCCTTATGGTAATATTGGCAATACTTTTAGATTAGTTCCTAGTCGATGATATCTCATATTGTAACACTCAGAGACGTACGCGGGGATACTCCACATTTCGATAGACTCTAAGATACTCAATGTGTTAATGAGGGATAGGGAGATGCATTGCGATAATGTATGTATATGAGCGCATGTTTCCCGTAAACATAAGGCTGTTGGGAGGGGGCGATTGGATAAGAGGGGCTGGTCTAACTGTAGCAGACACGAATATTTGATTTTATGCTTTGATTATCCTGTGGGCAAATGGTTCTTGCGGTAAATAATGAGAATCCATAATCAAACGATTACAGTTACATGGAACATATCTAATAGACACGAAAAAAACTTGCATCAACGTTATCGTTTTTAGTTATTATGAGATAGAGATTTTTCCATTCATCTGCATCTTAATTATACCTAAAAATGTTACGCTATTCACAGAGGAACACGCTGATACATTATTTTAGACAAGACGCAAAAGTGGATTTAACAAATAGACAAGCACTCATAAACTTATATATCTTGAGATAGGACTACTAAAGACCCGATTAACGATTTGATATCATTACGATGGAATATGAAATCTAGGTTATCTCAGCCACCGTTTTCAGAGCAAAAAGATTCCGCAGATTTACATCAAACTCTACTCATAACTTGTGTTCACTGCCTATTTAAAATGCAGGATATAGAATTCGTTTTAGATTAGAGCGTGTGAACCGCGATACCTGTCCGAGAAGGGATTACGTAATTCCTCCGGCTCCAAATGGTGTTTCTGGTACTTACTGCCAAGGCCCAGAACCTTTTCAAAATGCCCTTGGATGAGGCGAAGCATGGAACTACGGGCTGTGCATATATACACATTGGGATGAAGTGTTGGATCATACTTTGTCAATAATCAAATCGGGTGGCGCACCGTCACTATACAGTATTTCTTGAACCATTGGAAGTAGTACATAATATACAGTTGTGATATTTTCAGATGCGTATATATGTTGCGCCATTGTAAAAGCTCGGCCTATTTATTGCATTCAACTTCCCCGCTCGCTTTGTTTCAATGTTTTTTTCCCACGAAACGAACAAGAACGTCAGTTTTATCAGGATGCAGTACCAACATTTGCTAAGAAATTTAATTTCAACTTGCATATACCTGCTTAGAATTTAAAGATTTAAGAAATTATTGTGATCGATGGTTACGAAATCTTTCCACAATGTTACTAGTAGCATTTCATGGAAGGGTGTCGGTTTCTTTAATCTTAATATACGAATGGATACGATTAACTTTTCAACCAGACCAAAAGGTTACGGTAGTATATCTATAACATGCGATGAATATAACCCTTTTCTCAGTTTGGAATACATCATGAGGACGCACATAAGCTTAATAGGGCGATATGACAGTAGTATAGGAAAAGTGGAGTAGGCTACCGTATCTCTTAACATGGATGGCCATAGTAGTGCAGGGAAAGTGGACCATAGCTCGGGGTGTGGCTATGGCACTGATTTAGCTCTTGGGTCGGAAATAAGTTCAATTCTATTAGATCAGTGGTTTTAGAGATAGTTTAATTCAAGGTAGTCTGAAAAATGAATGTAAGCCAGCAGAAATCTATTGTCATAAGTGACAGTTGGGTATCATCTGTTATCTCAGGTTCATTTTGTAATGTGGTCACTTGAAGGTACAGGATGGGGAATGGTCAATCAAGATTAGAATCAATTATTTTTCTGCCCACTGGGGAAGGGGGAAGCATCATGGGTGGCTCAACACTTTTCTCCGTCATTTGAAATTTGATACTGATATCCATTCATTACTTATTCAAAGATTATTGCATGAACACACAGTATTACCGCTCTGTGCTTCTAATATTGCCATACCGGTACCTATCATATATGATTAAGATTAAAAAGATTTAAGATATTTCATGACTAATGTATTTAATGACAAGAGCCAGTCTAATAACAGTATGAGAAATTCGCATGTTATAAGAAGGTATTCCTATGGTTATCCAAATTATTATGAATAATGCATATATAACAAATGTTTGATTTTAAAACAAGTTTATATCTTTTATTCTCACATTTCAGATAAAAAAAATGTACATTACATCAGGCAGGGATGCTGTTGTGGCACTAATATAATTAATGAAGCATTAAATCAGTCTGGTCATCTACGGTCGCTATTTTCTGTCTGCTTTGAAAAGGTCAACAACCTCCTCTTTATAGCCGTAAGTGTATTTATTTGTCGTTCTGAGGGACGTCCTCACCTCCACCTCCGGCTTACAATCCTGCAATTTTGAAGAGAGTAAGACACTTGAAGTAACCTATTCGGACTATTTAAATACACAAATATGATAAACAGTTTCCCTCGCTTGAACCCATTGAGTCCATTCGTAAAGTTGAACTAAAGTTTCAGTTTGACAGGACTGAGGTGTCCCTAAGAATAGAATACGTTATATGTTTTGAAAGTGAGACGTGGAAATATTATCGTTGGAATTCTGGAATTCTGTATTTATCACGATGTAGCCATTTGGGTGTTCCAGTGCATGGCAGGGTGGGAGGGGGTGAGGGGTGGCGAGGGCGGGGGCGGCGGGGTTATGTATGTTAGGTATCTACACAAAGTACAAGTATGCTCATACAAAACGATGGTAGAAACTCACAATGTCAGACGGACACACTACTTCAAGCGTGTGTCGCTCTCTCCATTTTTCTGCTACGGCTGTCGGCGAGATCTCAGATAGTTGAGAGATAACACTGGCTATGGTTTCCTCGTATTTCTCCCTACAATAGAAAGTAGCAATACTTATTAGACAAGAATAACACTATTTAGCGACATTATTCTCTTTCAAATTCGTGGAATTTATAACACCGGAGGGAATATCTTGAAAGCTATCCTTGAACGCACCTGTTGTATATTAATTGTTCTAAAATATGTCGATAAATGATAGTGAATGATATCGAATATTAATTCGAAAGTTTGCTGAATCAACATTGTGTGAAATAGTGGATTGAAATACACGAAGTTAATCGTACTGCAAATAGCTTGTCATGTTTGGGGTAATTAAATTAGTAATACGCAGTATTTGTATAGCATGGCTTTATGCAATGCGTGTGCATTGTTGGGAGCCTATCACCACCCACCTCTCGCAGCGACCCCTACACACAGGTCGCTGCAACACTCACTCCCACTCTCACAACCACTCACTTCACCTCTTGCCACCACACCGATCACACAAATTACAATGATATATACATCTCAGTTTCATCCGGCTTAAGGACATCCAAATATTCCGTCAGTGTCTTGAAGACTATGGTGAGTCTGTCCACCTCTTGTTTGATGAGGTTAGCCGTGAAGTGTTCTGCTTTCTGCAACGAAAAATGTCCGTGTCTGACAGGAATCTATTTGTATCTTTCATGCAATGGCTGAGTTCGCTGTATACTGGTTAGGGCCGTTATTCTAATGATAAACTTGTCAAGAAGAGATTAAAATTGTTGTTTGAGTTGGTTTTATCAATCACAAGCTTTCGGGCTAATTGTGCCCTTAATCAGGGGAGGTGATCAGATGAATTGAGGCAGTTCGGTGCAACTCCATTGAAATTGAATTGTAAAGTTATCTGAATGAATGATTTCCGAAGTAAAATTTTAGATGTAATATTTATTAAAAGGACATCAATTTACCTCATGTTGATAGAACATACACAATGAGGATTCTGCCTAGGTTGTGGCAGCGCGATAAGGAAAACTACCATTTACAAACATATATTCAATTATTTATGCTTATTTACCTCAAGGGTCATAGGCATAGCATCCTGGACATTTCTCTTCATGCTTGTAAAACTAGACATGAGGCAAGTTGACTTTGCCTCCATTGATAGTATCTCAGTCTCGATAGAACCAGAATTCAGGTTCTTTTCGTGAGGTTTCAGAGAAACTTTGCTGTCTTGTAAGTGGTCGCAGAGAGCCTTTATCTTCTTGGTAAGTTTTGTATTCTTCTGTCATTTTCGAAGAACAAATAATACAGGAATTAGATATTGGCTCATTTTCGGCGTTGACTAAACAAAATAGACTCCCTGCACTCCCCATTTGGATCTATTATCAATCATTTATTACTAATTAAACATTAATATCACATTTCAAAAACTTCTAATTATGCTATAATGAGATGGCGACACTATATATTGTGTACGTCATACATACCAAATATTAATATAGTAAGAATAACATAGTGTGGTCCACAAGATGAACTAGGCTCTGCTCCATCAGCGGCAAGTAATAGGAAGATTTAGCAACCACAACGCACCAACACAGCACTAACTATTAGTACATTATTACTGTTGTGGGGATATCTCAAGAGGCCTGCAAGGCCTATGTCCTCAGCCTAGCCCCTCTCGGGATATCCTAACAACGGTTATAATGTACTAATAGTTAGTGGATGCGTTAGTCTTGTGTTGGTGCGTTAATTGTGGTTGCTAAATCTCCCTATTACTGTACGTCATTATACGAGCCGCTCACGGACTAATCAGGAAATAAGGCAACATAATATCATTTCATTTTCCTTGGGCGCCGTTCGTTTAGTTCACATTTATTATTTATCCCTGACCGTCTCATATTTATTTATTTCAATTAGCTCTAGATGTCTATACCTCTACAGATTAAGTTGTATAACAATGGCAGCTTACTTCTGCGAAATCCTGACACTTTAAGACATCTCTCAGAACACCCTCAAATATCAATTGGTGGTGTCGGTGGTACTCTTCTTCGTTGGGGCGGATTTTCTTCGGCGACAAACCAAACTTTCTTTTTGGTTCAACGCTACCGTAAAGCCTGAAATGTAAGTTAGAACACATGTGATACCCGGATATTTATACAGCCCTGTGTTCACTAAGCCGTTTTTCCCGTTGGTGCCAATTAACGACTCAGTAATTAAAGCTGCATTCCCAGGATTTAAGATCGAGTGGTTCTTCATGAATTACATTCATATTAGTTCCCAAACTCAATATTATCCATCTCTGTTTCAATGAAAAGTAAAATTAATGTCTATATTCTGTGTTTTTACGATCGGGAACACACAGGGTTATGTATAATTGCCATCACCACAGTTCTGTAGATGCACTGAGTGGTCACATGTGGCGCCTCTGTGCCACATCAAGCCACATGTTTCTCTCTGTATGCCAACGAATTTTCCCTGTCAACGACTATCTGTATGGAACAAGGCTAAGGAGGTCACACTGTTGACTAAGGAGGTCATACTGGTGACCACCAGTATGGGAGGACGAGTATATCTTCTCAAATATTAAACTCCAACCTTAAGAAAGAAACCTTAACGATTGGGATAAGGTGGGGCAGTGTACTAGTTAGCTTAACAAGTGAAAACTGAGATTTGTATAGAAATTAGCTGGGAATGCAGCTTTAACCGATCATCGGACAAATCAAATCTTCGCCGACTGAGTGGGGAAACTGGGTGTATTAAATTCAATTGAATATACGGTTATTTTAATGACATCTACAAATGTAGCCTATAGCAATAAAGTATACCTCTGTTATTTATTAGAAGTTATGTTTTGCAATAAAGCAGACGGGGGACTCAGTCGGCCTAGATAGGGCTTTCTAAGTGGAAACTAAATTTTTAAAACTTTTAAGTCACATTTGCCCTACCAATATTTAAACATTCTGATTGTACTTTACATGTCATATGGTTTGCGCTGGAAACTGAGGTGTCTTTCTCTTTGACTTATGGCAAAAAAAAGTGAAAAAATTAATCAATTTATGGGTGCTTTGAATATTTCTTCACTCACTCACTCCTTTAGTGGTTTAGTAAACCCATCATCATTTGATATTCCTTCGTAAATTTTCCTGTGTCTCTTCGCTCTGTGGGTACCTTCGTCAGCCAGGCCCCACATGACATCCCTGTGTTCGCCATACTCAAATGCTTTGGTAAAAGATAATCAATAAAATTACATTATTCTGGTGCTGCGAATAAACATATGCATTTATAAGGTTGTCCCTGAAGATCTTTCGATTAATTCAGGTTGTCTGACACATTTCTTACAAGTTACATGTTCAAGATTCTTAGGCCTACATACGGTAGGCTACTACATACGGTACGGTAGCTGAATGAATAAAAGAAGGGCCTAACCAGTATATGGTTCAAAGCATAACTTTGATTTGTAGAACCAAATATTTGTTAATTTTAACAGATGTTTGTTGTGATTATATTGATTAAATGTTGTAATCCTATGCTATAGTGTTCCATTACAACGATTTTACGAGGCTACTAAAAATGAGTATGACAGGTTAAAATGGTGTATGCTCATGTTATGGTAGACAAAGTATCCGTCCCCTTGCCCCCAGAGGCAGAGCATCGGGATGGGGGTGGGGGTGGGGGGATCAAGGCCAGCTAAGCGGACTAATTAATATATATATATCGTATTTTTTTTTATTCTGATCCATTTATCAAACAGTTACATTATTCAGAACAAGGTTGTCGACCTCTGCTGTAGCAGATCTTCCTGGTGAAGCCCAGTTAGCTCATTACAAGTTTTACCTTTATAAGAACATATTACGATGTGCACTGCTTATCTATCTGGATCATAAACATTAGTACAATATACAGTATATAGGTAATGATATGAAAAAGGAACTCCCCCTTTCCCCGGCTCTTGATTTTATACTTAATTATATATTCTGCAATCGATAAATGACACAACCATGTTCATCATCGTCGTCACAATCAGTGTTGTGTTGCTCAATGTTCAATTGTCTTTCCAATTAAGTGTTCATTGTCCTTCGTTGTTCAATATTCAATTGTCTCTTCAATTAAATTAAATGTTCATTGTCCTTTCAACCAGTCATATATATTCTTTGATTACTAATTTCTATTTATCCCTGAGCCAATCCCAAATCCCAACATCTTAATTCTAAGTACATAATACATAATACAAAGTACATGAAGTCAGATATATAATTATGTGGTATAGCTTTTGTTAATTGTTACCGTGATATCGGTCTTTTACTAAGGACTTACAAGCCTTATTTACAGGTTGGGATTTAATCCCTGCCTGGATGATTTACTATTCCAACCCTGATGCATACATCTTGCATACAGTGTGACCTTACTGTCCATCTTATTCTACTAGTGAATTTTAATATGTTTTACATACAGTTCTGTTTGTTTGAATGGCACCTCCTTTTCACCCAATTCAATCATTTGCTCAATCCTAGTTATGAATTAAACATATGATTGTTGTATCTATTCTTTCTTTTCTTCAGCTAGGTATATATCAAAATCTGAATAATAGGTTGTTCTCAGATAATTCTTCATCTGCATCCTTGTTTTCATGTTCTGTACCTCACTGGGTAATTTGTTCCACAGCTCGGTAAGTCTGTAAACATAGGATTTTTTAAAAATCTCGTTCCTCGGTCTCGGTACAATAAGTTTTTTCCCTCCCTTTAATCCTCTTAATGCTATCGTTCTACTATCTATATTGGTGTCTTCTCTAGTCCTCATATAAGCCAGATCTAAGAGGTGGCTATTTCTCCTAGTCTCTATTGCGGGTATGTTTAATGTTCGATGTATTTCTTTAGTACTCGTTAATTTGGGGAGTTTCAAAATTATTTTCATAGCCGAGTTCTGAAGTGTCTGCAGCTTTTGTAGGTGTGTTTTTGTCGCTGCACCATAAAATAAGTCGCCGTAATCTATCAAAGGAAGTACCATCATTTTATACAGAAGTAACAAAGTACTCTTGTCGCATATATTATATAGTTTCGACATTGAGTGAACTTTTGCTCTTACACTAAACATCTTTTTCCTGAGAAAAACATTATAATTCAACCTACAATCAATCTCCATTCCTAAATATTTATACTCCTTTACATTCTCCAATAATTGGCCATCGATTTTGTAGTTAACAATATTTCTAGGATCACTTTTTGACCTTATCGTTAATGCTTTACATTTACTAATATTAAGGGAAATTTTGTTCACCTTACACCACTTAACAATGTTATCCAGGTCATTCTGAAGTTCATCACTACCAGGCTTCCCTAATTCTCTATTTACATACAGGACCGTATCATCTGCGAAAAGTTGAACGTTACATTTTTCCACACTTTTCTGTAAATCATTGATATAAATAATAAACATTACCGGTCCCAGACTGGTTCCCTGCGGTACACCGCAGGTCACTGGCTTCAGGGAGGAGAGTTCTCCGTTTACCAATACCCTTTGCGACCTGCCACTTAAATAATTTTTAAACCATTTCAATGCATTATCTTTTATTCCATAATTCCCCAATTTTGCTAATAAAATTTGATGATCCACCGTGTCGAAAGCTTTTTTAAAATCTAAAAATATTAAGTCCGTAGCTCTCTTTTCATTAAGATTTGTGTAAACTTTACTCAGTAATTTATCAAGGGCATTGTTAATAGATTTCCCCCCCCTGAAGCCAAACTGCTGATCACATAATAATCCATTCCCTTCTAAATATTGTGATAATTGTTTTTGGATACATATTTCTAATAATTTTGCCGGTAACTTGATACATGATATAGGCCTGTAATTGCCTGGTAGATATTTCTCACCATCTTTAAACAGTGGCGTAACATTAGCTTGTTTGAAATCAGTCGGTATGTCAGAATTTTCTATCGTCAGATTAAACAGATATGCAAGTTGCTTTTTTAAAGCGAATAAACAATGTTTAAGGATTTTTGTGGGCAAGAGCCTTATTCCGGAGGCCTTATAATTTCCTATTTTGTTTAGGGCCAATTCAATATCTAATTCACTAATTCTTCTAAATTGGAAGCTAAATTCTGTTTCCCTCTCCCTATGTATTTCCTCCCTTTCCGCAAGAATTCTTTCGTCAACTTTAATTTTTTGTGCTAGCTCAGGGCCTATCTCAACGAAAAAATTATTAATTATTTCCGCTGCTTCTTTGCCTTTTAGCTTACTTCCCTCCTTGGATAACATAGCGATTTCTTCACTACTACTATTTCTCCCTTTACAAGAAATTAAAGGCTTCATTAGATTCCAGAATTTATGCGGTTCTGTTTTAAGCTCTCTTATTTGATCCCGTAAGTATACATCCTTGGCCTTTTTTATCATAGTATTTACCTTACCTCTAAGGGAACGAGCTCTTGCCCAATCTTCCTCCAAATTCGATTTCTTAGCAACTCTAAAAGCCTTATCTCTAGATTTAGATGCCTCTATGATTGGTGTTCCATACCACTCAGGGGTGACTCGTACTTTATTAAATTTCTTTATTGGACACATCCTGTCCACAAATTTTTCTATGTTAGTTATAATCAAATTCCACGTTTCATTAACATTCGTGGTTCTGTATAATTCACTCCAGTCTAGGTCTGATAATATATTCTTCAAAATTCTCGTATCTAAATTCTTCGTATTCCTGGCCTCAAAAGAGTCCGTTTTGTAAGTATTTCTCTCCTTTTTTATTTGGACAAAAATCGGCAGATGGTCACTTACATTTACCTCTATTGTGCCATTAGCATTCAACCATTTCCCATTCGTGTAAATATGGTCTATTGTGGAGACCGAAGATTTACTGATTCTGGTACTCGTTTTAATTATCTGCTGAAGGTTGTATTTCCCCAACAGACCTCTAAATTTATCCGACCCTGCTGTCGTGCCATCTGTAATATGACAGTAGTCATAGTTTACATCTCCTAATATAAATATCTCTTTAGTAGTATCAATTTTGCTTAGTATATTATCAATATGCTCTATTGCCTGAGTCAATCCCCCCTGAGGCGGTCTGTAAACATTAATACATATCTTATCTTTAACATATTTCCTTGAGATTCCGAATACTTGTATTTCTACGTGTTCGTTTGAGACCTCAATATCTCTATACATTTCATTAATATCAAGTGACTTGTGAACGTAGGAAATGAGGCCTCCCCCTCTTCTTTTGCTTCTTCTATCTGACCTAACTATATTATAATCATCAATAGAGACTTTATCATTAACAGTGCTCTTGGAAAGCCAAGTTTCTTGAAACGCCATAACTTGTGGCTCACATTCTAAAATAAATTGCTTAACCTGGTCCAATTTCGGAAATAAACTCCTGATGTTCCAGGATACTAACTTTAGGCCCTTCAACTTTTTAAAAGCCTCTTTGTCAATGTTGACACTATTCTTAGCCATCATTTTGATCTGTCGATTTCCCCTTTTTTAGGGAGGAGTATCCCCCTAACACAGGGCACAATACAATGTAATGACTAAATGGTTTTATCCCTAAACATGCTGGGATTTCCATACGTACAAACAACAAATAGGAACAAATCGTTCCAAACATTAACATTTTCAATTTCCCAGTAATGTAATAACTGGGCTACCACATAGGGGGTAGATCCTAGCAGGAATCAACGCTAAAATTTTATATATGTGATAATGTGACAATCAGTTAATCAATTGATTATCACCAATATGTAAAGCAATAGTCTGTCCTCAGCAACTCACTAATGAAAGGTTCGAGCGAGCACTAACATCTGTTGAGTTCCTTCTGACAAACCCATCGCGTTTCACCATATATATAGTCATATGCTACATATACACATGTACTCAATGTTTCTCTGAACTTTTACAATAGATGTCAACATTTTACCTTATAAAGTATAAGATTTACATTTCTTTTTCAATTCGTTACCTTCCGTTTAATATTGTTTGTATACTTGTAATTCTGGATCTATATTCCTTCATATCATAATATCGTTTTTAATCATAAATCCCATATATTTATAGTACACACTGGACCTTTGTGTCTATATTTAACCTTTTATTTGACTGTATAAAATGTTCGATCATTTACCTCAAAATGTCATCACTTTACTTTACTGTCCCTCTGGTCAGTGGGAGGAGTCTGTTTTTCAACCTATAGCTCGTTTCGAGATCGGGTTCGAGCGAGCTCCTGTTACTACTAAGAGCCATAGGTTAAATTAAACTCTCCCCTCGGTTAGCTCTTCATAACTTTCCGTAAGCTGCAATTAGTCTTTCTGCAACTTTGACTTTGAGGTCTTGAGTAAGATGACATCCATCATCTGCGAGGAGATAGTAGTGGTTTTGAAAGCTCATTCTCTTTGTTGTCTTATGCTTCCTTGATGCCCTATGTGGGTGGACGAGAGAACAAAGATAGGGTGTAGGCACGTGACGATCAAGGTTGTACCTTTTTATGCTGTTATTGTATGCTAGAACTTGTCTGTTTAATATTTCTTGATCTTCTCCAATAACCATCAGCTTTTGAGGAGTGAGAAGTCTCCTGAGCCTCCAGTTATTTCGGGCTGAGTGGATATTATACTTTACTAGATCCAGTCCGAATGTGGTTGCGAAGACAATTTTCAGTTGTTGGATGAGAGGAGGTGGCATTGCTTGGTTGATAATATTGACCGCCCTAGCCATGTCATCTGTCGCTGCCGTGTCGACTTCGGTTTCACTCACGTACCTGAGCTTAATTTCTTTAGACTCACGGTCTCTGTGGGTGATATTACATATACCGGATAATAACATGACGCATTTTGGCCTACTTAGCATTATGATGTTCCTGGCTCCCATCGCAAGGGCTGTTGTCCCCGCTCCCGGTTGGACATATACTTCTGTGTTTATATCAGGGGCCATGTTGCGGAGTAATGTTTTGATACCTGCTCCCCTCGAATCACTCAGAACTAGCAGATCTTTCCTATCCTGATCCATAATTATTCGTTTCACAGTCCTATTTTACTCTCCAATACCTCCACAGTATGGCGTCAAGTCTCGCCTATGGTCCGCTTAGCAGTTTGGTCCTCAGTTCGTTCAATATTACTCCGAACTTGTTTTCTCCGATGAACGAGCGTGGTTTCAGGGGCACCCGTCCGCCATTTGAAATTTGGACGCCCCGCACCCAACGCCCGACTCCCCACTTCTTCGATCCAGTAATTTCATAGAATCTCTCATTTTCAGGTGCAGTTATCATTGCCTTTAGTTCCTTATTTTTTGTGAATTTAATAGCCACTATTTCACTCAAGATCTTAACCTCGACCTGACCCCATTGATCTATTTGCTGCGGAGACATGGCAGCATCCAGTTTTGTGCCGATGGCTTTGGCGTGCGCCGGACTACGCGTGCTCTTTATTTGGCGCGCAATGTCTGGTTTATCGCAGAACTGTGCTTTCCTCCACTGATATGCGTGCTCCGCAGAATAGAAGGATTTTGACTGATAAGTGATGTCAACTTTATAAAAATTTGAGAATGGGCTATGGGCCCCGTGGAACCCGATTCCCCCTCCTTCAACAGGGAACCTCACCACATCCATTGGTCTACATCCTTTGGGGAAAAGGTGCATGTCATCTCGAGAGTAAACATTGGACCCAATCTTCACGTGCCCCAAAACTAGGTCGGCTGGGACCTTCTTTAATCGCAGAAGCTTATGGCAATCCACTAGCATTTTATAGTCCTTTTCATTCTGATCAACTACCACTTTGTTGAACCATAATCCTATTTTTGTTCGCCTTCTGAATTCCTTGGAATTATTCAGTACCTTCTTTTTCGCTTCGGCACTCGACATCTCAATGTAAATAGATCTGATCTTCCCTTCTCTGGGAATGCCTACCCGATAGGCGTCAACTATTTCTTCTTGTTTGATGTCGATGATGGAAGTAAACAAGTCACGTACGAAATATTTAGTCTTCTCTTTCTTTTGATTTGTAGGGTTATTTGGGTCCCTTATTGGGTACTTATCCCACCCCTCAGGGATTTCTTCTAGAATCAAGTGCGTGGAGCCATCAGTACTAGTCTCCTTTTGGAGTTGTGGGAGGCCTAGACTCTGAATATCTCCTAATTCACCCTTGATTTTTGTAAGTTTACCATCCATTTCATTGAGACTATCCGACATACCAGATAATTTCTCCTTCTCTTCCTCTATTGACTGATATATTTCCTCGATCGAATGATTTATTTCCATCTCAAGTGTTTTGATATTTTGGGCCTGCGGTAAAATGGTTTTGCCCCTGACTAATTTCCTTGGTTTGCGAACTTTGGACTTACTCAATTTTATCACCTTTTTTGCTCTCAACAGTTTTTTCTTTCTAGTTACTACTATCGCAGTACCTCCCTCCTCATTCTTTTCCGTGTCTTCTGCCATGTCACTATCTGCCATTTTTGTGGTTTCCCTTTCCTTTGTTTTTATTCCACAGTCTGTCTTCTCTATTTCCTGAAAACATTTTGTGATTCTCAAATTTGCCTGATTTAATTCACTAATGGCTTTCCCAGCCATGTCTTCCATTGTTTTCACTCGATCTGTAATGCCAACTGCTGTTCTCACCTCTTCCATACTTGTCTCGACTTTTGAGACAAACATCAATCTTTCCATCCCCAAATTATTAGAACTCTCAATAACTTTGGGAAACGATTTCTCCATAATTTCCATCCTTTTTGCCAACTTCTTATACCTGAGTTCGGTCCAGGCGTTTGTATTATTTACCTTCCTGTTAAGGTGACTGATTTTCTTTTTTGACGCAGATGTTTCAAATTTCAACGCTGATTTCTCTCTATGCATTTGTTTTGGGATAATTTGTTCAAGAACCTTCCCTACAATTAATTCAACGAGGTCCTTCTCTTTGTCTGGTCCGGAACCTTCAGTTAATTTAGCACTGTTATTTGACCCAATGTTAGCATTTAATAATGGCACTTGTGGTTGATCGAAAGATCGTTTGCTAGACGAGGGACCCGTTTTTGTTGACTCATCCGTCGATTGACAGTAAGATTGATTCAACGTCGTGTCACTGTCAAAGTCATCGTCGCTACATATGCAAATGCTATCTACCAATGTGGTTCTAGTGGCGCTAGAATTTACTTGTTCCTGGTTCACTACGCTATCTACTAATGGGAGAATCACAGTCTGTAAACAATAGTCACTCAAACTCATTTTTTCCGAACTTTGATCATCGACCTTGGCTGTGACAAGAGTTAAGCGCCAACGTCGTCGGGCCCAACCCATCGTCACCACTGTCACTAACACTTTGGCTGTCACTAACACTTTGGCTCTCCGTTTCGAGTGAGTTTTCATCGGTGTTCAACTCTGTTGTTTCTCTAGCCCTTCTATGATCAGGAAGATCTTTCATGATTACAACTTCATCCTCATCACTCATCAGTTCATTATCAATTGATTTTCCGTCTAGGCCAGTATTTATTCCTACCTTGTAACTTTCTACTTGAGTCCTGCTTGGGCTGAGAACTCCCATCACCGCGTCAACGACTTTACCCACGACGTCAGTCATAGTGGTGATGCCGTGTGAAACTTCTCTTCTCAATATCCAGATTATGGTTGTGAAAATAATTCCACAAAGTCCACCTATATAATCTTGGCTCATTTATGAAGTCTCCTGATGTTTTTCGCTTCACAGTATTTGATTCCTACTCGGAAATAACCCCCTAAGGCTCCCACGCTCAGGCTAGCCGCTTCTGGTCATTCCAAGACTTTCCCGCCGTTCATGTTATGGTAGGTAGACATGGGGCAGGGTAGCCATTTAGCAAATTCAGTATCAAAAAGAAATTAATTGTTTTTCTTTCAGCAGCTGTGAATCTCATTTTTATTCACCTATATTGTTTTACCATAGAACCATATTAAGGTACCCGTATCATTTTTTAGCGTATCTCTCAGGTCAGCTGACCACTTTTCCAGAGAATCTGCATACTGTTGTTCTATCTGGGCCCGGCTTTTGAGAAACGCTATCTCGTGCTTCACGGCACTGAAAGATAAGAAGAAAAAAAAAGTTTCATTATGCTATGAAATAGGCCGTGGGGTAAGGAGATTTTCCCTTGTTGTAGGGTTACATATTGTTCAAAGACCCCCAAAAATTGCATTACATTATTTTGCCAGGGAAATAAAAAATGAAACTTTCATCATTCATTTAGGCCTAGGCTAGCACCGACTAGCCTAGAGCTTTTTTTTACGATTAGGTCTAGCCTAGCCTATCATAATTAGAACATCGTCATCGATGAATTGATACAGAGGTAATAACTTATACAAGTTACTATTACTATTGACAGCATTGTTTTCGGTGACTTAAATGTACCTTTGTACATAGCCTATTTACATACATTACTTAGAAAGCTTGTATGGCCCTACTATGGTATGGGATATGTCCAACATCCGTTACCAGGGCATAACTATAAGGTACCGTATCTTATCCATTCATTGGCATTGCGCACATATCGCACTCAAGTCAAGCCAATTTAACCATAACGAAGTTATGAATTTAGAAGTGCCTACTGTATTCCAGACCGGAGAAATTGCTTCACATCTTCCCAGGGAATGTACGTCATAGATTCGATATGCTCACCGGCCATTTCCCTTGATTTACACTTCAGTTTTTCCAGATAGGCCTACATTCAGCCAACTAATGGAGTCGGTGCGCGATGCGCCGGAAATCTGCGTCGCACGACGTCGCCCCAAAACGGCGACGTCCCACATGAGAGACAAATCTATGGAAAGCGTGGTGAAGCTTTTGCAATCATTCAACCGGTGCAAATTCATCATTTTCCCCGGATGATGTCTGGGGTTCTAGGACAGCTACCCGCCGGACATATCCCCGCCGACTTTTACCAGCTGGACAATTACCATCCTGGACATTACCCCGCTAGGACATTTACCATCCAGGACATCTACCATCCTAGGACATTCACCAGCCTTATCAGAATTTTTAGGATATTATCCACCCTTTTAAACACTTTTTACATAGCCTACACCTTTTGTGATATTATCTGCGTGTTTGAGAGAGGAATTTACTTTGGGGGCACTGCCCCCGTTGCATAACAATCTGCGAGCTCAATAGTAACACTGAAAAAGCTACTCGCAAATTGTTACCAATGGGGGCAATATTAATAATTTGATATCCGAAGTAGAGTGATTGACCCAGAACGAGTACAGATACGGGAAGTTGGATTGTAGTATGTGTTTTTTTTATTTGGGTAGTTACCGACGTTTCGGCCCAACAATTGGCCTTTATCAAGGTGATGTTAATAATTTAATCTGAAGCTGGTCTAATTAGGCGTATATGTCTATTTGGCGGAGATAACAAAATTGAAAAAATGCTGTAGAAACGTCTGACCATCAGTCCTGATTGTTTATTTAGCTATAACAATTTAATTATTTTGATATTCTCTGTTGTAACTGACATTACAATAATCTCTTTATGAATAATGATTTTCTCAGTAAATAAGTTCATATCTGGACATGGATGTAAATGAGCGCCGATTGTTGAAAATAATTGGACGAAAATTCCCTCATGGATTCGATTACAATGATATTGTGAATCTGCCTTTATTAAATGCATAGTGCAACTCAGAAGCAAACGAATAAGTGTCAGGCTAACTACCCGCCGGACTCTCTTTTATACCAACTTTTACCCACTGGACATTTACCATCCAGGACATTCACCCACCATATATATGTTTTTTTATGAATTACACAGTTAGGCTATGAATTATCGGGTAACCCTTGGATAATGGTAACATAGAGGTAAAAAATACGAACAGAATATTTTGAAAATGTTTATTGTAATTTATCTTGATAAAACATGTTTATAGTAGCTGCCTTTGTCTATAGATCAATATAATCTACCATGTCACAAACATGCATGTTGTAATACTGCTTGGCATAACAAAGAATAAATAGTTGTCTCGATAATCGCGGCTTACTGAATTAATAGCACCGTAGGACGTAAAAAGAACTAATTGGAAGGTGGCATTTGATAAGAGAATTACTTGGTTTATACAGTCAGTCTTTGTGATAAAGACATTAACACAGGTGGCCAATGAAACTGTTCAGGTGTGTTAAGCCCCAGCCTTTTTTAGGCGAGGGTGCATGGGATGGATAAGCGATGTGGACCCAGGAGGAAAGGATTGGAGGTGCGGAAGGCAGAGAAGTGAATATACGCCAAAAAAGAGTGTTTTGCATACATCTGAGAGCATCATTGCAAGCAGTCTGCATCTTATAAATACATCAATTCCACAACCATTCGTTTTTTGGTTTCCTTATCTTGTATTCCATCATTTGAATCCTTTAAAATACCGTAATAAGGTAACCAGGTACGTTGTGTTGGATTGGTCAATTTTCCTAATTATACTGATACAAAATAGTATATTCTTTGAAGTATTATCTAAATGCACATCTCACTACATTCTAGACTTTGTTTAGGTCCCCCTATAATATAGGTTGATAGTGATTCTTTACCCACGGTCTCTTCTCGTAAAAAGATATATTAAAGCCCTCTGAGATGCCTTTTAATGAACGATTGTGGAACCACTGTTCTATACAGCTGTATGCGACGGGGTCTAGTTCTTCTCTAAATTTGTTTGCAAATAACTGTGGTTGATTCTTCAGCCTGGGTAGATCTCCCACTCCGAAGTTACAAATGAAACGAAACCACTTCCCACGGCAGCGTTCATCGGCGGATTCCCATATTTTAAATCGAGACATGAAGATCTTCAAGTCCGGGTTCACTGTAGAAATTGATTAAGAATATGATTTAAAATGTACATAGCTAATCTTGGAGCATTATCAAACACTGTTATTTCATACAAATCCACTTTTACTATACTACTCGCACATGCCGTGTCATAATTTTTCTGAAAGCACAACTCCAGGTGAATTGAAAGCATGTCAAAAGTCACTCAAATGTTTGCCTTTAGAAATTTTGATATTCCACTGATATAATATTTTCATATTCATGCGGCTAAACAGAGCAAAATAGCAATTTAATGAAACTTCAAACTTACTTGTGTAAGCTCCTGGTACCCCCAAATGAGGATTATGATTCAGAGTTGGGAAATAATGCTCGTCTGGGGACCTGATGTCCCTCATCCAGTCCAGCAGATCCTTAGCAGTTTGATTGTGTACAACAAATTCCACAAATGCCCTGGTGGCAGCTATATGAGTGGATCCTTTGGCTATATTATAGCGGTGAGGAGGAGATGACTTCAGTGTCCAGCTTTGCCAATTTTCATGACGCCAATGGTATTTGGTCCAAATGAGTGGACGTCTGCAAATAGAGTATTCGAATATTTATGTAATTTTGACGCCACTTTAATAAAATAAACACAAATAAAATAAACACATTGAACTCAATACTTCTTTATTGAAAAAAATGTACTGCTTGAATAGGTAAGCAAACAGCATAGAACATATATAAGCTCACATACCTCCACAGCGTTCCGTCTATGTCATTTGCACCTTTGTAGGCTGTTAGTATCCTAACAAGCTCCCTGTTTGTTTTCAATGGAAACTCTCGGCCAGTGAGGTTTATGAAATACTTCCATGTTTTAGATTTCTTTACCAGGTCTCTCATGCATATGATTTCGGCTTCAAGCACTGGAAACCACGCCCACTGAACGTCAATCAATTGGGATGCGATGAATACATTATCAAAGCATCCAGCAATGCCTTGCATGGCTCGTTTTACACTTTCAGATGATTTTACGTCGACATGAATGCAATAAATATTCTGTGGTCTGTAGATGGCTCGAAGTAAACGTTCTGTTTGTTCAACATGTTCAAACATCAGCAGACTGAAAGCAATTGGGAAATCTCGTTCTTCATCTGAATTATTTGTTGCGTTGTAGTTTCTTATATGTTTAAAATAGTTGCAGTCTTTGGTCATGTTTATATAGGACTGGTCGGAAATTGCCCATCTCGAGGAGCAACCACTGTGTTTGGAGGCTCTTTCGATCTCATGCTCATCCCCGTTCATTAATGCAGAACAGTCAATCACATCGTTTGTTTCTATCACATCGTTGTATGCACCAGTTTTTAAATGAGGTGGTACTTGTCCTGTCATGATGGCGGGACATTCTCGTAGAATGAATGTTGGAGGTGTTATCAGTAGATAAAAGAACATATAGATGAGGAAAAGAGGTAATAGATACTTGAAGAGTTTCAGTACCACGAGTATTTTTCTCCTGGCTGCCATTGTCATGAGTGTGGAATGTCATGAGCAAAGTTTATTCTTGTTATCCATGTTTTTCTTATCTGGATTAGGTAACGTCAATTGAATTCTATAATCTGAAAATAAAGACAGAAATCTACAGATAATTATAGTATTTGAATCGTCTATATCTGAGCATAATATAACTTTTCTCTTTGGGTTAAATAACTGCTTTGAAAATTATATTATTTTCATTGACTAAATTTAAACATTTATTAGCGAATAATTGTAGAACTATTTAAAACCTTCTTTTTTTTAATAAAAAACCCAACCCACACAAACTCATTGGTTATCGCATATGACTGTATTGTAGATCTCAGGAGTTCAAACACCCCCGGCTGATATCAACAACTGAATGCATAAGATAGAATTCAACATTCTTGGATTGGCGTCCTACATTCACTCAGTCAGAGGAGCCAAATCTCCATCTCTCCATGCATGCACTATCGTCCGCTAGTCCCCTCAAATCTCAATGCACAAATAATGACATACTACGGTAGGGTATAGGACAAGGGACGTACCTGTAATCATATCTTCCATGATCGGTCATCTACCACAATACGCACATACACATCACAACTCACACAATAAAGAAACTTTCCTGTGATTGCTAAACTAACCATGTATTCTAGTGTACCTTGCAGACCATGTGTTATAGTGTACCTAGCGCACAGGACACTCCTCCAGTTTCCATGTTGAAGGGGTCCCGGTTGGTTGACCCAGTTAGCACATCAACATTGCTCACCTGTCCTACCTGTATGCCTCTAAACTAACAGCAGGTGTCGCCTATAGTCCACCAATATCCTGTCAGATTACACGGTCTACCTTAGGTACCGCTGACAAGTACAAACGATGCTGAGTTTAACCAGGAGGTTGGATTACATATGTGCCCACAATATCTCCTCAATTTGACACACGCGCACATATAGTGGTTTTTATAGGTGGGGATAATTCATTGCATAGGTTATTCAGTAATTCAACATTATCAGATTGTATTAAGGTATCTTTTGATTTTTAAGGAAATTACTGTTGTGTCTCTCTACTATTCTTCCTATATAACAAGGTAGTATTTTATCAGGGCCAGATGGAAGAGGATCAATTATTAAATACCGAGGATACAGCAGAGGAAATGTTTTATTGTATAAAATAACAAAATTGCTGAACCATATCATGAAATGAACTGATGTTAAATGTATGCGTATTTATGGTGTATTAAATGTGATATGGCCAATGCAAAAGTTTAAAAAAAGAAAAGAAAAGTTACTCGAAATGAAAGGGTCTCACTAATTTTCAAGTATGGTTAATTAGGCCTAAATATCTATCGTTGGATACGAGGGCATGATGTTGATAATGATAAACAACCGTCACTCCAAACTATTGAGTATATAGGCTACACTTATACAGGGTCTCCGCGCTTTTGGTCAGAAGGAATTCCAGGCTTCTCAAAGCCTTTCCATGCCCATTTCACTGATTTCCCAGGTCATTTCACTGATTTCCCAGGACCATTTCACTGATTTTTCAGAGCCCTAATGACGGAACCAGGGAGTTGTAGTTATTATTGTCCATGGATCAATAACAACAGTTTTCTAACTTTTACTTTGTGAGTCATAAATTTACTGTATGGTATGAGAGGGGCTAGTCAGAGAAAAGTGTGCAGTGCGAAACAGAGTATATATATATCTTCGAAAATTCCACGGTCATTTAATTGATTCCAACAAAGTTCAAGGCCCATAAAATGGTTCCAGACCATTCGACCAAAATTCCCATTTTCCAGGCCTTCAATTCATTTGTCCAAATTCAAGGCTTTTCCAGGCCCCGCGGAGACCCTGACAAATTTATTTGGTAGTATTTGGGGTTAAAGCGATGGACTCATAATCACGCAAGTGTACTGGTATGACTAGTTAGCGCAAGTCTAACTCTAGTATGGTGACGGCCGTACACATGATTATTGATCGAGTAGAGGTGGCTGTGACTGACTATGGTTGACTGGCACTGACATCACGAGCCTTCCCATAAAATCAGCGCGGGAACATCGTACTGTGGCGGCGTCCTCTAGTGGACGTTATGAGAACTGAATAAAAGGCTAGAAGAGACGATTGCGATTTGACTCGAATCTCGAGGGATTCCTATCAGCATAAAATAAGATCATAATTAAAATGTAATATTTCTTTACAGTTGCTTCACATTTTAAATATAGTTTTTAACTATTTGTTTATCGGTTTGAGATTAAGTTCGTTGCTAAGGGAGCAATGACGCGTTTCCACGACGGCAACAGGCGTGTTGTAGCAACCAGCGTTTATTGTAGCAACCAGCGGTTATAGTAGCGATTTTCACAATACCCTGAGGTACGTTTCTAATAACTCGCCGAAGTTTATCTTTTGTTAATTCTACTATGCCCACTATTGATATTCGCAAATGAGTTCATTTAAATCCGAAAAAACATACTTCCCATATATGGCTATTCTTTTTCTCAAAATGTCCAGATAATCTTTAATTTTAGATGTTTGCCAATGGCAAAGAATAAGCCGGGTCGGGCCCCGTCCATGGGCATGGCCATACAGCCGCCTTCATATAAGCCTGCCATATACCGTATTGCTAATCATATATCTGGCGATAATCTGTTCTGACTAGGACAAATACCAATACATTTGGGATTAGATCTAGCATAACATTTTACTGATTTTTTTTTTACATTATATGCAGCATTAAAACGAGATCAGCAATAATTCCCTGAATCCACCACGCCAGCGTATTTGTTGAATAAGTTTTTCAAGCGAACCCACAAAATGGTTTACAAGAGCCCTTTCCAGACTCGCGAAAGTCTTGCGAACAAACAGCTCGAGCTTGAGAAACATCTCCTGAGGTACTCAAAGTCTGTCTTCAGCGCCATTTGTCAAGCTGAGGAAAACCACTTGAGTGATGGCGAAAAGAAAGATTTTGTCAGGTACGCTACCTAGTCCCTAGGCCTATAATATAAACACGCTCAAGTCAAGACTTAACGTTTCTTCGTGATTTCCAAACTTTGGCTTAGGTAGGCCTATATCGGCGGTATTGTGATTTTTGCTCTATTTTTTTGTTATCGTTTACTACATCTACTTTTGGATAGTTCCCTTAAACGATGTGAAGCTAATCCATGTATTTTTTTCCTTTCCCCCCATGCCTGTCCTCCCCATGAACGTCCATTTCACCAAATGTACCTCTACCATGACCCATCTTACATCATCCCATCACCTCCCAAATGAACCTCACCCTATGTCCCGGGCATCCTGATCATTCCCATCGGTCTGGCTTTCTTTTATCGATTTATTTTCGCTTATTCCCCACTACGTACTCTTATGCCCATATTATATTTGTTTATAAATTTTGTAAATAAAGATGTCTTAATCATTGTCTGACAATAATCGATCGTGCGACTGATATCCAGAACGACATCCTGTCCATGCAGAAGGTGAATCTGCGATTCCCTGCTCAGACAGTAGATGTTCAGAATTCTGGCATCGGCGCAACATTAATAAAGCTCATGAAGGAGCGGATCCAAAAGGCATACAGTAGCCTGAAGATTTCCCCAAGGAAATCCAGGATCCCTCAACTGAGCAAGCGTGTCCAACGTCCAGAAACACCTAAAGTGGCTAAACAAGTTTCTGGACAAGGAGACAGTGGTGCGGTAGTCAGTTCCACCAAGAAGTCCAAGAAGCTTGGAAAATGTGCCTCTAAGTCTACACTCAAGAAGTGGCAGACTATCAGTCTGTTCGGACCAGAGGCTCCTAAAGAACTTGCTACAACAAAGAGCAAAAAGACAGGCCATGGTATGTCCCACGTCCCACGAAAGTCTCAATCTCATAGCTCTGGACTAAAGAGATGGAAGACCATCATTCTGTGTGAGAAAAATACAAATGAGTGCATGGACATGAACACACCTAAGAGTGCAAAGAGCAAGAGTAACATTCCTGTACCAAAGGCATCTATTAAGAAAAGCCTACCTTGCCGATTGATATAGATATTAACATCCAAAATACATCTAGATAACATCAAATAAATCATGGTCACACACAATTAACTTAATCAAACGTGTTGTTTTATCCTTCCCTCTGATACCGGAAAATATTATTAATCTTTATTCCAAATTTCAGACAATGAGAATGGTTGTTTCCTACAATATTATGATTGCAAAAGCATGTACATGAATCTATATGGCACCAGACCAAAATCATATCATTTTTCTGTATCTGCAGGAAACATATCATTATATACAGTAAAGTGCTTGAGTATTGCCACTTTATTCTACAAGAAATAATTACAGTATAATAATTTCACAGTATTTTCCTAGCAAACGATATTTGTCCATTAACAATAATTATAACATGAGTAACTGGTCATCCAAGGTAGCGGTAGAATGAACGATTTTCGGCCCAGAAGTATCGACAATATCTTTGCAAGACCAACGCGCCTCCCAGATATCGCATAATGCAGTCTTATCACAATTACTGATCAACCATAATTTGCAGAGGATAGTTATTATTCAGTTTGTCATTTAGTCCATCTAAGAGGTCGGTGCTGATGGGGCTTCTTAAATTGCATCGCTTTTCAGGTTCACTACAAGATCTCCAGGCTTGGGCAATGACTGACGATACTGAAAAGGATCAATTATTTTTAAATGAGTGGGGGTCACACTACTAACTGATCAAACCTGTCTGTGGTTGTGAACTTTCATTGAAGGACAACTTTTGGTTTTGGAATTTTGGTTTTTATTCCGTAGTAGATTTGTCCAAAGTTTCGGGCTTCTTAGCCCTTCATAAGGGACTATTTGATATAAATAAAAACATAATTAGTTCTATTTAGAGGTCCTCAATGTTTCATATACCGAAGACAGTTAATATCCAAATTATACTTGATGGACATGTTTATAGACGAGCCGTCGCAAAGTAAAATAAATTCATGGAGCAGAATTGTGTAAAGAGATTTATTAAAGAGTGTATCGGACAGTATCAAAATGAAGGTACTTCTGAAATTTGGTAAATTCTGCAAAGAATGATTCTATCATGATTGCAAAGCCTTACAAAGGCACTTGAGTCACTGTGCATGGTCGACTTATGGACAACATGTTATCCTTGGTTTTGACACAGATGCGTTAAAAATTATGTATATCAGAGATATCCAGCACGAAATTTGTACGATTTTCCAATGATGAACATTTCTGGTTGACTAGCATAACACATAGATCGACATTAATTCTCGCGATTTCAGTCTTGTGTTTATAATTGAGATAGATTGTATAATCATTTTCATAGCTATGGAGAATGTGCATACATAAGGCGTTATATCAAATGTTTCATGATTAAAATGGCGTGGTTTTCCCCCTCCACATGAGGAGGTAAAATATCGTATCACAGATATGCAATTTGTTTAATGGTAGGTATTTCATTGTTTCAGCTTTTTTTCTTTTGGCAGCAATTTGGTATTACTTTCGTTCAGATAGTAGGATGGCTTTTATCACAGATATGCATTTTCTTAAATGGTAGATCTGTTTCTCTCGGCAGCAATTCGATGTCACAGCTTGGAACCTGAGAAATGCAAGGAAAATTTCCATTTTATCCAGTCATCATCATTGTTTTATTGATGGATTAATTCTTTTATTTCGACTTAAAGTGGCTAAGGACACTATTTGACTATATGTCATTTAGAAATATATTTGTAGTTTTCGATGACATGCATAAGTAAGAACATTTGTGTAGAATACCAACGCTATATATTCCTTAGATTAATTGATATTTGTTAATGAAGAATGTGGCAGAGGTTCCATTGGGGAATTCAAATCTGAGAGAGCAGTAACTAGACCATAAGGTGCTGCCCCAGTGTATGGTAAAGGGATGTGCACTAAGAGCGAGGCAGGAGGTACATATAGTGACATATATACCCTGTCCCATCCGGCTGGTATCACTTAACTCATTAAGATAAGAGGCGTCGGGGACCTTCCCTAAACCAACCGAATTGGGTCAGGCAGTTGTGTAGGGTGACTCCAGCACCCTATGACATTGGAGTTTTATAAATACACGAAATATATGTAATTCCTACATTAATGCTTCCGAGTATTCATTACAAATATACTAATCTAGAACATAGTTGAAATTCAGACAAACTTTCCCCAAATCGGGAGCTCAGTGGCATGTGTCACTTTAAATACACAATGAAACAGGGCGGAATAGTAACATCTGCACATTGCAGATCTTCCTGTTAGAGCCAGTATATCTATTATAACAGGAAAAACCCCGATGGACAACAATAAACACTTTTCAAAATCTTCAGACAATAACAGTTAGGATTATCAATTAAGAATGTAGCTAGTTTTACAATACAATTTTTGGACGTTCTTTACAACCGAACATCTCAAAAAGAGTTACACAAGTAAAATTATAATTTGAACAATATCATGGTAATAAATTGTTTGATAATATAAGAGACCCTTCCAATGTAAGAAAATCTTAGTATTAAATCCACCATTTGATCTCACACGTTTTAATTTTGAAATGTTAGTGCTTCATAATATTGCATGCCCTGTCATGGTTCTGAAATTGCCTGAATATTGACATTTCATGCTGGACATGGGAAACATGGAGGTATAATGCAATTCTAAAGTGAAAGCATTGATCTGATTAATGGGTTCACCTCAGCAATTGGCATTGGCAAGCACGGCGAAGGGTTCCTATTTTTTTTTCAGATTACATTTGAACTCATAAGCATATTGATTAACTCTGTCTTGTGATTTAAGTGACAATTTTATCGTCAAAACACCCCCATCCACTACTATTATTAGCATGTTCGTTATGTGTAACCCTAGCATTATCTTGAAGAATATGAAATAGTGCATACATATACAATGTAGATGACTACCTTTGTTGATACAGCTGGGTTGTCACCATCTTCCTGTGGAATATCTTCCTTGTCGGCCTGTGGTTTGTTCGTACATGTTTTTTCCTCTTTCTTTGGGACGACAGTAATACCATTCAGGAGAGTAAGGGTTTCAATGAATTGGTCAGTGATGGTCTTAAAACAAAAGATTGAAATTATTATGGGTGAGTCGATCTAGCTGCAGTGTTTATTCCATCATGTATGCAAATTAAATTCTGATTTTTTTTTCTGAAGGGAACTAATGCCACCACACAGGCGGGGATTTCCCTTAGTTTACCATGTATCAAGAGGTAGCCCAGGGTGGGGGAATCTCCGTCAATATAATGCGAAAAAAATGTGCCCCATGGGGTCAGGGATTTTACAAAAATTGCCTTGCCCTGGGGGTCGGGGATTTCATTATATTCCCCAAATGCCCAGGACATTACCCCATACCCCGGGGCGTGGGGTTTGAAATTGACCAGTGCATAATATTATGTTTTATTATACACGCATTGCTCTGAAAACAACGTATCAAAAGTGATTTATTCTGCGGCCGCTTGTTGAACACAAAATAAAGTTTTAACTGAGCCATTGAATCACACTTGTAGTTCTAACCTCGTGCACAGTTCTATCTAAGTATGCAATGCCAATTTAATACCTTATTAAATAATGGGCCAAACTTCCTACAGGTGGCAAGAACATAGACTGATTGATAAATAGAGAGAAATAGATAAATAAAACTAAATAATACCTTGACAAAATAGTTGACATGGCCCTCCACAGGGAGAGGCAAGCCACGTCTGGACGTTACTCATATGCATCTGTGCCTGCAATAATATACATTTAAAAATGATTAATACATATAATATTGTACAATATATAGTATTTTATTCTCAAAGGACACTTACAAGTTACAGTGATCCAGTCCAGTTGAGAAAAGGAGCCATAGGCCTACCCATCTATCTCTACCTCCTATTGTCCAGATCTTCAGCATAAAATCAAATTTCTACAACAGTTTGGGGCTGTCCATAAATTATGTAACGCTTTTTTGCCACAAAATTTAGAGCCCACCCCATACCCCTGGAGTTTGTAACCAATGCTATACCTATGGGACCGTAACGCATGATCGGACACCCCCCTCTCCCCACCCCACCCCATTATGGGGTAATATGATGAGATCCCTGACCCCCCCCCCCCCCCCCCCACACACACACCCGGTCAAGAAATTTATGTGAACTGCCAACCCCATTGCAAATCAAAAATATAAACCCATCACCATTGAGTTGAGTTAGGTTCGACTAGGCCTACACAGATGCTACACCCTGGGGAATGTCCTTGAACTTTAAGAAGGTTTGATACTGTGGTAAACTAGGCTAAGGGAAAGCCCTGCCTGGGTGGTGGCATATATTTTTGGACATCTCTCTACAGACTACACAGGAAGAAATTCTGCTAAACTAGCAGCAAAATTATAAATACAAGGTATTACGGTATCTAATTAATAACATTTGGTAATGGTATTGCATTGGCTGTAAATACCAGTTCGGCATCGCACACCACCTAATAAGATAAAGCTTTTAATTTAGAATCAACATCCATGGATAAGTACATAACCAAAACCCTAATCTTTGAAAAGTGATTTGTGGCAAATATTCAACACAGAAAGAAAACTTGCATGCACATCGCGAGGTATTTATGCTCCCGCAAAGTAATAAAAAACGATATTTCTACTCGAAATACATTGCCAAGATGTTTAAATTCAGAAAGAGCATACTTTCTACCCCCATATATGTACGTTTATCAACACTTGCATCTAAATAAGGATTAATAAATATACTTTCAGTGTATGTATTTTGTAAGATTTAATTTTTCATATCAATTGATAAAATCATCATATATGTCGCAATATTGAGCCAAATCAAATAATGCTAATAATTCAATGTCAGTCTTGCCTTTGAAACCTTAAACAATTACAAATGAATATCCAGACTCTAACATCTAAATGATGAGTAGAATGTTAGAAGAGATCAAAATTGAATATCACTCTATGCTCTAAGGTAGACAGGCACAGAAAGTACAAAAAGTTTCCCATCCATTCCGTCCCATAAGACTTTGCTGTGGACTAGTTTCTTTGTGACCGCATCAAAGCCTCTCTATAGCCTGAGACCCTAAGTTGGTCCTACTCAACCATGATACTTATACTTATGTATTATGATATATGAAAGTGACAATATGTATAGTTGAATGGAGAAGAGAATTTGTAAATGTTAAGGAGATTCTGAATATTTTTTGCACAATAGACATCATGGATATTCATTAATTCCTGGAAGATTGACATCCCTGAATTTAAGGAAGCCCCTATTGATGCTGAAGCTGGCCACAACGCAATAATGTACATAGTAACATCTTTTAATTTCCCCGTTAGTATGCCCCTTGACAACTTGAATCCTTGACAATGCTTCTTCCTGTGTGGAGTGTGTCGGGGGAGGGGGTCAATTTTTTTAAAGGCCTATATAGGCTCCATAATAAAAACGGAATGGATGGGAAACCTTTCTTTCCTTGGTCATAGCCAAGTTCTTGTTAACTGATTATTGACTACACAAATCCTGTTAAGTAAACACCAAACGATTACTTCATAATTTGATCAAATTGTTCCTCTAACCTGCACATTTAGGGAGAGCTGGTGGTGGCGATTGACACAGTTGTCAACTCTGTGCATCACCCAGAGATAAAGACAATGTAAGACTCAGTCTTTATAAGGTAAATATCCCTATAGTTATTGAATGACCTTCATCCTTACCTGAGTAATTTCCTCAATGGCGTGGGAACGCCGTGTCTGCACAGCCCATCAGTGTAGCCCCTGACGATGTCCTCTATCGATTAGCGGTCCAGCCACCAATTCTCTACGATCCTCTCGTCTGACAGGCCTTGGAGGGAGTTGACCCAAGGTCTAAAAACCCTCTCATTTCTCTCTTGTGGAGGCTAGGCTGATGGCCGAAAAAAAAAAAATCAAACACGGTCATTGTATAGGATTCTCAAAGTCACCTATGACGCTGTCCTATGAATCCTAAGATACATCCTAGGATTCTACCTTTAGTACATTATTCCATGGTTTGGCCGTGAGCGGACAGTATAATCGATATACTTGCCGCTCACAAGGTGGGCAAATTCTGTGTATTGTACAGTGACGTCACAACCGTTCGTGACTATGAGGACAACACAGTTTGATGAAATTAATGCAAATAAAGTTGTTTTAAGGTAAGAATCATGGAATAAAAGCAAGAATAGCAAAGTATCGCGTCTTCGGGGGGCTATAGTCTCCTAGTATGGCCAAAAAACAACTCGGCCTACAGCCTCGTTGTTTTCGGCCATACTTGGAGAATATAGCCCCCCTCATACGCGATACTGGGATATCCCGAGTCGCCTAGGATGATGTTCTAGAAAATAGTAATGAGATGTTAGTGAGACTGTACAATGGAAAATTGTTTTCAACAATTATAACAAAAAAAGAAATTATAGCTGGAAGTATTAGATCTTATGTTACGAGTTATTATTTCACTTATGTTTTCATTTTAATATATTATTTTCAAATCCGGTTTGGGTATTTACACGGTGGGTATTTGTAAGGAGGTGGTATTAGTATATTTACATTGCCTAGCAGGCCCGCGTCCATAGCAATTCCCAAATTGCTATTTCGGAAAATAAACGCGTCGTGGCCCGCCCCGGACGTGTGGCATCCACATCAGTGAACACCAGTTCAGAATCACAAACCACCTAAAAATAGAAAGCTTTTTTTAATATAGACGACGCATTGCTCTGGGAAAAAATGTATATATAGAGAGAATGGGACGAGCCGGCAATAATCGAAAATTTATAGGACGGAAAATGTTATATTATTGAATATAATGTAAGGGAAAAGCAAGTGAACACGGCGGCTTGTTGATGTTAACTAGTTTATTTTGTCATAGAGCGTGGGCGCGTCCCACGCGACCTTGGTTGGCAATCTCCAATAGTAGGGGGGATACTACCCAAGATGCTAAGAAGGGGGAGTATACTACCCATATAGGTTTTAATTACACAAGCGTACCTATATATAGCATAGTCCCCTCCCCTCTTTTCAAATCAAACAATCTTTTGATTTCCTTAACTAATCGTACAATATATAGTAGCAAAACTAATCTAAATACCGATAATCCTACTACAATTCGTTTGCGTTTACAAATATAGCGCCTCATAAACAGGCTCGGAATTCTGCTCCTCTCGCGGTGAATAGAAAATAATATATCGATATGCTTAGCAGAGCTAAATCTTTCGTCGATTCGACGCGCTCTGGTTCGGCGAAAGACATCCCAAGCCTGTACTGGCGATAGCTTACTACATATCTCTAAAATCTCCTAATATACCTTAAATACCTTTAGACGCTCAAATGGTCGCCATCTTATCCTTACATCTTCTCATTTTTTGATGTTTGGATATTTCTGTCACATAATCCACACAATCTCTCCTTTTTTATTTTTCAGACATGAATAAAAGTAAAAGTGACGGCAAAAATAAAACAACTCACAAATAAATGACATAAAAATGCAAGCTTTGAGCGATTAAAAGGCTCGACATTTTAATACTACTAAACTAAAAGTCGAAGAAATAGCTAGGTTTACGAAAATACCGTTGTAATAGGGAATAAACGCTTGGTGGCGCCACTATGCTTCCGCAAAAATCACAACTTTCGCTATCATGAATGCCGTATTTCTTAGCTCGCTAGGTAATAACTAATACCTTAAGAAAATCCAAAAAATTTTCTAGGCGACTAAATACAAACAATAAATCACTTTTATCCGAGTCTAACAGCGCAGATTAAACTTCTTATTTTTTAAACTGCTGTCGTGCTCGTGTTAGGTTCTGGTGTTTATCCCTGGCGACCAGATACGCCCTCTGTCGTAAAACTGAGCAAAAGCATAATACTAGGAATAAACGCCAGATGGCGCCACTCTGCTTCCGCAATTGATGCTTTCGCAAAACACGTAAGTATGACAACTAGAAATTAGTAAATAATGAAACAACTCTCTCTTTTAAATAGAAATTTGTACCCTTCGATATTAGTCATCGATAAAATACGATTATAAAACATGGTTAAAGTTACTTCTACTGCTAAAATACTTGGAAAACACAACAATCGTCCGACACTCTCTCGCGGTTCCGCCATCTTGGATCCCGAGTGGGTTCCCGCCTTGCTATAATTAATAATGTTCTAATCTTTGAATTTTTCCTCCTGGTGTCGACGTGGAGCTATGCGACCTAGCCTTTAGTCGCTGAAGTCGGGTAATCCAGGGGCGCACGCAATTACTTCCTCCTCTGAGTCTGACAGTCTGTTGTAAGTAGAGGAACATAATTCACATGCATCAAAGATAGGTACGATTTTTCTTCACACATATCCATAAATAATTAAAGACAAGGAAAATCCCTATAAAAATGTCAGCAATTGTTTTCCAAAGCAAATATCATTCTATTAATTCATAAGAATCCTGAGTAACTGGGCGTAACCCAACACCACGCTTACCAACATAGAGACCAAGGCTAAATTTGTTAGTAATAAATTTTAGTGGCGTGTTTTACCTACCCCTCGTTTTTTCTTAGCTGTTGTGGGCTCTTTCGGTTCCACTTCAGCTGAACTCTTTCTCCGTTGGGGTAGATAAGTACCAGGAGAATTGATACACAAGGGTTGTTCACTAAACCTTCTAAAATGTTCGATTGTTTTCTAGATAGCTTAACCTCTTCTTTCAATTTATACTTTTTAGGGAGCCCCCAGCACTTGAACGTGAGCCTTCCTGCCCAAGTCATCTTTAACAGATTAGGCCTGCACCACCTAGACTCGATGGATGTCTGCAGAAGTATAGGGGCGATGGTGTCAGAAATAGCGTTGATTTCCTCAGCGACTTGCTGTATTTTCACAGTGCATGCCTCATCTAACCACTGGAATTTGAGGCTGACCCAGGCGCAGTATTCGCAGCCTACTGAGGTCGAGCAGCAATTATTACAAATACAACATTTCATGCACTTATCCCTTAGGCAGCCACAATGTTTCCAAATTAACTTTATGATGAATATGGCCACAATGCAAGCTAAGATGATTGTTGCCCAGTCCGTATGGTCCATCTCCTCGATCTTGAATCGTGGGAGCTTGTCAAAGGTCGGGATGGTAGGGGCTTTCCTGAGGTATTTGCCAATACGGTACGGCTTCAGGCTTAGGCGCGATATGTTGAGGCCATTTGTCGCCGGTGCAATGCACAGGAAGCCTATGTACCTGTTCAATTTGTACACAAGAATTATCACCATTGCCAAAGATATACTAGACAATATTAAAGCTGCTTTCCCTGATGACGCAATTGTTGATTTTACCCGTTTTTCTTGTAATTACCATAGAATTAGTTACCAAAACTCACAATCAGGGGACTCTCACATAAAGACAAGCTTGCTAAAGCTGTAAATTCAAGGATTTATTTGATAATCTTGCCGTCGATTTCAAACTTGTTTTGCCGTTTTACTCTTCATGGTGGCGGCAGGTGGCAGCACTGAGTGGACAGTTTTGTATGTTGTACAATAGAGCTTATAGAGCTCAAACCATTACTCAGTGCTGCCATCTGCCTAATATGATCTTTCCTATTCTCAAGCGTGTACACCAGTAGAAATCCGAGCGAAATCCGAGCAGTAATCTTGTATTTTTTAGTCTTCAATATTAGAAAATCGACCCAAGTTTTTTAGGCAAGTGTAGACAGGGTATCTGGGCTCCAAATAAACAGGATTGAAGTAAACTTGAGAATTTTAGCTGGGAGGGCAGCTTTAACGAAATCCAAGTGATCGGTGAAATTTTTCCTAAATCTTTGAAAGTGAGATGCAGTTTGTTCCACTGCGACAGATGTAAGGTGTCGTTTTTTAACATTTCCTTCGCCATTTCTACTACATTTAAACCGTTATCAAGTATCTCTTGAGGCACTTGGCTGAAAGCCTTTTGTAAGTCGATCTCGTTTGGTAAATGTAATTTAATCAAATGATTATGCATAGAATTTGCCTCCAAATCTTTTATATCCAGATGGAAAGCCATGGCTATGGGCATATTAAAGCCTGCTCTAACTTCGAGAACATTATGTCTGTCGCTGCAGCCATTCGTTTTTGCTGCTATCGTTGCAAACTTAAACTGAATCTCACATCCGCATGGTAATGATACAATAGAGAAAATTGCTAGTTTTATTGTATTGCTAGGTTCTCCCCTGCACGATACCATTCCTGTGTCTCCGTTATTTATAAGAATATGTTTGTAATTATCTAACGGAATATGGATTGAAGGCGTTGCCAAGGTCAAAAATGTTTTGAAATGACACAACTTCATAATCGCCTCCTTGTTATCCGCAAAAATTGATACCAAACATGACGGTTCCCTCACGCTAAATTCCATTATACTCTTTTTGCAGAAATAACTCGATTCCTCCAGACCACATACCTCCTGCATATCCTCCCCGAGTTCTACAAAGAAATTTTCGTTACTACTAATGCCTAGAAGGATGTTTTCATCGTGTTGTAGCATAGTATAACCGAGAGCTTGATGGGTATGGGCGTGGATCGGAATTGGAAAAATGACTGGTTTGTAAAGATTATAGCGATGAGGGGCGTAGCTATATTTGATTTTTATCGTTACTGTTAATATATGTCCTCTATAGGAAGCATCGATATTTCTTCTCCACTCGTTATAATCTCCTAAAGGTTTAGCGTTTGGAGTTTGCTGTTTTAATTTTCGTGTGAGAAGGTTTACCGCATATTGTACCTGTTGCTTAGATAATACAACCATAGGCAGATAAGATGACTGTAAATCGTCAAGTGCTCTTAAGAGAGTATCTGCAGCTTGCTTATATTGCAACTGGACATCAATATTAGACAGTTGTTCTTCCATAATCAAAATACCTGCTACGTTTGCGTCTGTAAAGTTTACTCTGTCGTCGAATTCCTTTACTAGGATTTGCAAGTCGTGGTCTGCCTTAGAGAATTGTCTAATGGTCTGACCTCTTAGTTTATTAGCGAACTGTGCCATAACATCTGCATTTTCCGCTATATCCAAGGTTAATTCATCTCTTTCTATTTCAGATAGCTCGGTTTCTCGCATGGCCTCTATTACTCTGGACAGATCGGACGACATCGCCTGAAACTCTGGTTCTGTGGCCGTTCCTACCGCTAAGTTTAGAGCATTACCGATGAACTGAAAGCCTCTTCTTTTTGGTCTGGTAATAGTCATACTATCTAAAACGTGAATAATCCTATCGTAGGTTCTATTATTCTGTGCGCCGAGCACTGCTTGGAGCTTCTTTGAATCTTCCAAAAATCGGTTAAAGTAGTTATACTCCGATCTAAATTCTGAAATCTTATAGACTTGTTGCGGCACGGTTATAGGTAGCGTAATTCTCACAAAATGCAGATTTGTCTGGGTATCTAACATTTCCTCAACCTTTCTGAACATAACCCCATAGTTCTGTCGTAATACTTCTGAACTAATGGCGCTGGTCGCCATAAGGCATAACCTAGAATAAATGGTAAAAGAAAAGATTTTGGTTAACCCTAGCAGATAAACTTTTTTCCCATCTTAACATTTTAACATAATTTCATACAAATAGCCAAAATGTAATCCATGATACAATTGCAAACCTCACAGTTCCTATCCTTGGAACAGGGTATAGGCACAAGAAAATGCTAGTTTTGAATGACTCACCATAAAAATATGGTTGAACTTCTCATCGTGTGACTGTTGTCTTTTCTCCACAGGAGACGTGCAGGTTTACTTCTGTAAAGTTCGGAGTCCAGGGTGGAAGTGTCCGACTCTAGGATAGCGTCACTTCAAGTGTGACCTATATAACTACAGCGTGGGTGACCAGGGACGCTACTTAGCCGATGAAGTGACACGCCCCCTTATACCAGTCCTAGGTGTGTAACCTAGCCAGCTCTGGCCAAGCCGCTGCAGCCCAAGTGTGAGTCTACGCACATCCCACCAAACTCTCCTGACGCCAAACATTGGAGTATGTGTTAACAACCAGTCCCTAGCAACCTGCTGCTTAATTATGCAGTCCAGGGTTTTCATGAATCGGCGACTGTGTCTGAGGCTGCCTAAACTAATCCCCTTCCCCTGGGTTTTGTATCTATAAAGTATTTATCCTTGATTTATTTTTCTAAGCCCGCCCCTAGTTAGTCACGTCGTACTTATTTTATCTCTATCCTGTAATCCTTATTTATTAATCGGGTAGCTTGCCACCGCCTTTCCCAGGCTTATCTTACGGATAGCATAAACAAGGAAATGTCTTGGAAAAATATAATTACCCAATCTAGATGAGCTTGAACCTGTTCGCTTCCCTTAATAACTTCTCCTCGTCCAAAAATTTTGTCAGTTTGAAGTTCTTTATACTCCCCAGCTTTTCCTTTTGTTCTTCTAATAATTCACTCTCCCAGTCTTCAGCTTCCCACGCTGAGCCATTATTCTCTGGTTCCTGTACTGGTTGAAATCCTATCGTTACGTTGTACCAGTAGGTCCTAGTAAAGTCATTAGTAATCTGTTCTAATTCTAGCTCTTTCTTCTCCTCTTCAGAAATTTCCTGTTGGAGTCTGGTGATAGCCATTGTGATATTATATTTTTTTCTCTAGGTAGTTCTTCCCTCGAGTGTCTTGCTTAGAATGGTCTATCTCCTTTAAATTACCTTCCTGACCTTTGTTAATGCAACCTTTTAGGTTCTTTTAGGTTCCTTTAGGTACTTTAGGTTTTAAGGTTCGCCTCCCCGGTCGCTTTGTTTGTCGCGTCCCCCTTTAGACAAAGGTTTTAATTAATGGGGTTGACTGATTGCGAGTTGTTAGTGGCGTCAAAGCCGGGACAAAGGTCGGCTTGGGTATTTTAGCGTGGCCTCTTATTTGTGTAAGCCAAGCTGCCAACCCGCTGGCCCCTTTGGTAAAGCTACGATTACTAATCCTGTTGATACCAGCTGTTAAAATCTTTACAGGCCTGGTCCCGTATGAGTGGCCTTATCGACTCTTTAATTACTGACGCTGGCATTTTCCAAAGCCTCCCACTCTTTGTCTGATAAATCGATAGCTAAATTGTTTACCAGCTCCTTTGATAGCTCAGCCCTTAAAGGCTTTATGTGGGCGATGTGAACTGGCTTTGGCAAATCTTTATTGTTCTTTAAGTCCCTCAGCTTTACTGTCGTTGGGCTAAACCTTTCAGTAATCAGCATCGGGCCGCAGAAAGCCATTTGTAATTTCTTACTAGTCATGTTATCTAGCAATCTGTGTATTTTTACATACACAATTCTACCTGCTTCTAGCTCAACCTCCCTAGATTTTGAATCATGTTGATCCTTCATTTTTTCTTGGGATTTTTCTAAGTTTCTAGAGGCGGTAATTGCTAATTCTTTCTGGACCTTTACTATTTTTGCCAGTGTATTTAACACTGTGTCGTTCGTGTCTGGGCCTGCCAGAGCTGCGTCTGGGGGTGTTTTTACTGATCTCCCTGTTGCTAAGATAAAAGGGCTATACCCCAAACTATACGAATCTGTTGTGTTTAAGGCAAAAATCACGCTTTGTAGGTAGCGATCCCAATTTTTCTGATTGGCTGAAATAAAAGTTTTTAGGTGTTCTATGATCGTGGAATTATTTTTTTCCACTAAACCCTGGCAGCTGGGTCTCCAACTTGCCCCGAATACCTGTTTTATTCCCATTGATTTACAGAAATCGCCAAACTCTGTGCTTGCAAAGCATGGCCCGTTATCCGAATGGAGAACCTGTGGGACCCCTACCTGGCATATTACCTTCTCATAGAATTCGTGTTTAAGGTGTCCTGAATCTATTGCTCTGGTTGGCCAAGCAAAAACGAATCTGGAAAAATAATCCACACATACTTGAATATAGCGGAAACCCGTTGACGATTGTGTCATTGGTCCCATGCTATCTATCACAAGGTGTGAAAATGGGTAGGGTGCTCTGTCCCTAATTGTCAAAGGAGGGTTTATGGGATGTTTCATCTTTTTAGCTTGTAGACAAATATCACAAGAGCCCACAAAGTCCACTATATCTCTTGACATTCTTTTCCAGAAATACCTTGGTTGTATCAACTTTAATAATTTAGTTGATCCTACGTGTCCGCCCAGCGGCCTGCTATGTAATATCTTCAGTAATGTTTTCACATAGCTTCCTGGGACGACGGTCTGGACTAATTGTGGGTCTCCTTTAACTCTTGTTGGGACCCTATATAGAACATCCCCCTCAATAAAGAATTTATCATTTGTTAGGAGGATTTCTCTAGATCTTTTATCGTCTTTTGGTAGTTTATTATGGCAAATAAAATCGCTCATTTCCGAGCAGAACTCATCCTCTGCTTGGAGTTTGATAATCTCTTCATTATTTAAAGGATTCTCGACTGTATTACCTTCACCATAAAATTCTTTATCTCTCGATTTTGGGACCCTTGCTGATTTATCTAGTATTTCTGCTTTACTTGCAGCTCGAGTTTGTACTGGCTCGCAAGATGCTGAAATTATGTCTACGTCAGCCTCGTGGAGGATCGTTTTTTCTGTTGGTGACCCTGCCTTCAGAATCGAGTGATGTTTGTACTTCAAGATAGGATAGTTCTCGAGGGCATCTGACTCCTCAAAAGGTTTGACTGCATCGATTGGGTGAAAAGAAACGCCTTTTTCCGAACTTTCTATGTGTTCTGGAATAATCTTAGGTTGTTTATAGTCTCTTCTACTAAGACAATCAGCTACTGAATTTAATTTCCCTTTCACGTGTTCGATGTCGTAATCAAATTGATTGAAATATTCCAGATACCTGGCCATTCTACCCTGTAAATTTTGCTTCGATTTTAAAGCCAGTAGGGCTGCGTGGTCCGTCAGGATTTTGAACTTCGTTCCATGTACGTAGTGACCAAACTTTTCTAAGCCAAATTTCGTGGATAAAAGTTCCCGATCAGTCGTAGAGTACTTCTGTTCGGCTGAGTTTAGTGATCTACCTGCAAAAGCTATTGGTCTCAATACGTTGCCCTTATGTAGCTGGGCGATTACTGCCCCGATCGCAAAATCGCTAGCATCTGAACTGATGACCATTTCTTTAGAGTAATCTGGATATCGTAGGGTTACTTTCTTACAGATTAAATCTTTTATTCTTTGGAACGAACCTTCACACTCCTTGGTCCACACAAATTTGTTTTTCGCTTTTGTTAAAGCGTACAACGGTCTCATAATGTCACTAAAATTTGGGATAAATGATCTATAATAATTTGCCAATCCATTGAAAGCCCTCACATCCTTTAACTTTTTCGGTCTTGGGTGTGTTCGTATAGGCTCTACCTTTTCTGGATCTGGCGATATCCCTTCTTCATTAACCATAAAACCCAAGAATGGGACCTGTGTTACCCCAAATACACATTTTTCCTCCTTGAATTTTATGTTTGCTTTCCTGAAAATTTTAAACAATCTTTCCAGGTCCCTGACGTGATCTTCCCAACTGCTGTTCGCAATGAGAATATCGTCAATGTAAAATACTGCCGACTTCAAATCCGATAGCAGAGTATCTACCACCCCGTGAAAGGCTCTTGGACAAGTTTTCAAGCCCATGGGCATCACTTTGTATACATAATTACCGTAAGGTGTTGAAAAACCGGTGAGTTTCTCGTCCCCTTTTCTAATGGGAATTTGGTGGAAGCCAGAATGACAGTCCATCTTTGAGAAATATTTACCTTTTAGCTCTCCCACTTTTTCTAGGGTTTCCTCTGCTGAGGGAAATAGTTTACTCTGGTCGCGGATCTGATTATTCAGGAACCTAAAGTCCACGACAAGACGATAAGCCCTATTCCCTCTAGTTGACCCTGGTTTAGCCACCAAAAAGGCCGGAGATGTAAATTCCAAAATCTCGTCGGTTTTTTCAATAACCCCCTGCTTTACCTGGGTGTCCAAAGCTTTCTTCATTTCTTGCCTAATCACTGGGTTTACCCTATAAGACTTGAATTGTTTCGACTGGTAATTTTCTTTTAAATCGATTGGGTGTTCATAAATCGTTGTCCTCCCCAGGGCTTTATCTTTACCTACAAACAGATCCCCGTATTCTTGTAGTAATTTATTCACATCTTCTTTCTGATTTTCGTTCAAATTCTCTCCCAATTGGTACGAGATTTGCTTCGAATTACCATCTGATTCAGTTACTTTAGATTCCTCTATCGAGTTTACCTCCACAAAGTCTTTCTCGTCGCAGATAGAATATAATCCTACAATAGACCCTTGGGGTATAACCAATCTGTCGGTTGAACCGTTAAATATACACATTGCTATTCTGTTTGAGTGACCCTTTGGTTTGGTTAGAACTCTTTTTACCAAGTATTTTACTGGTCTTTTTCTGAACATATTTTCTGTTATACCAATCGTTTCGGATAGATTCATATGTGCGACTACCTGATTAGTACAAATCAGTTCTGTCGAGGGCTCCAACACGTATTTCTTGGTCGCCCTAATAATATGTCTCCTCTTATAAATATCAAAGTCGATGTTTGCTCTGTAGTTCTTGAGGAAATCTGTACCCAAAATCACAGATCTCTTTAATTTAGGTACTACTATGAAGGTGTTAATAAATGTATTCCCTTCTGAGACAAAAGAAATAATAACCTTTTTTCTAGCGGTCTGTGCAGAGCCGTCCGCCACATAGACTCTAACGTGACAATTTTTAATCTTCATAGCTTTTAATTTTGCTCTTAAAGCCCTGAAAAAACTGCCTGAAATAAAGGAATAGTTAGCTCCCGTATCTATCAACACTGGTAATTTAAATGTTTCCATTTCAATATTAATACAACCTTTGCTGACATTTAGAATTATGGGACTTTCCTTACCTTTCTTCAGCGTTAGCTGGCCGTCTAGCTCTGTTTCACATTGTTCATAATTCACATCCGTGGACATTTCCTTTTTGTTCTCTAGGCTATTTGTCTGACAGTGATTGCTCCCATCGCTGCCAGGCTCTAGTTTTCCTTCGTCCCATTTGGATGAGGAGTTGGGGGTCTGTTCTTGTCCTCCTGTGATTTTCACCTTTTATCTTTGCTTGAAGATCTTGACGAGCTACCTGTAGTGGTAGAAGTACTGTCGAACTTTCTCTCTTTACTTCTGCCTCTCTCCTTGCTGCTCGATCTAGAAGCTTGCTGAGCGAAGTACGGGTAGGGCTGGAACTGTTGGAAATGTTGGGGGAATTGTGGCTGGAATTGCTGTTGATACGGATAATAAGGTTGCGGGTACGGCTGGTAAGGGTAAGGGTTATATTGCTGGAAATAGGGTTGATATCCCTGGCGTCTCTCCATGCTCTTGTCCCTTCTCTCCTTGCTTTTATCTCGAGCCTCCTGATACCCTTGTCTTCCTCGTGAAGAATCCCTGGTTTTTGATGATTCTCTGCTAGTATTAGACCCTTTTGATGGATCCCTACTCTGGTGTGGTGTATAATTGGCGTTTGGGTTATTATAGTTCATGTAATTTACCTCCGCGATTTCCACCTTTTTCTCTCCATTCTGGGTTGCCAGCCAAACTTCTGCTTTTCTGGCTAACTGTGAGGCTTGTTCCAAGGTTGTCGGCACATCTGCTAACACTAGCTTGCTGAGGCTTTCTTTTAGTCCATTCACATATAAATCAACCTTTGCTATCTCCGGCAGTGGAGACCTTATTAGAAGAACCTTTTTCTCCCTGTCGTAGGACCTCACTCTCTCGTCCTTTCCTTGTTTTCTATTACTATAATCTTTCAGTCGTTCATCATAGCTTAGTGACTCGAATTTAGTCTCAAATGCTCTTCTGAAAGTGTAGAAATCTGCCCTTGGCATAATTACCTTAAACTGATCGAAATATGCCTTTGCCTCCCCATCCAAGTATTTCGCCAGACCTGACATTTTCAGTTCATCGTCGGCCTTTAAGCTATTGGTAAATTCGTCGTATTCTGTCATGAAGTTCTGGGCAGACATTAGAGCGGTTGGGTAAGAGAATTCTTTTGGAGGTTGTACTAACATTTTTCTCGTTCCTCCATCTCCTAGCACAGGTTTGATTTCATCCAATTTATCGACAACCCCCGATAATGTAGAGGTTAACCGTTCTATTTTCTCGTCTTGATGGGCATTACTTCTCCCAGCTATGTCTTCGTGAGTTCTAAGCACCTCCTTGTGAAGATCCGTGTTTTTTGTAATTATTCTATCCTGGGTCACCATCATTTGTTGAATTAATGCGGCTAAATCTCCGAGGACTCTATCCCTTTTCTCTTCTCTATCGTTAGAATATTCCTTCTGTGGACCTCTGGCCATATATTCCATGGCTTCTTTCATCCACGGTTGGAATTCTTGCTGATAAGTCTCTGAGTCAGTGGATTTCTCCTTATTTTGTCTAGCTGCGGCCGCCATTTTTTCCTGTTTAATTCTGCGGCCCTCTTCCTCTACTCTTCTTTGTCTCTTTTGTTCCTTGAGGATTTCGGCAACGTGTTCCTTTCTTTCTTGTTCCTTTTTCCACCTTAATTCTTCTTGGCGTTGCCACTTTTCGTGAGCCTGCTGAGCTTTTTCCTCGTCTATCCTTACTTTTTCCTCGCGTTGCCACTTTTCGTGGGCCTGCTGGGCTCGTTCTCTTTCTAATCTAGCTGATTCGATTTTTCTTTCGTTTTCTAGGGCTAAAGCTTTTCTTCTTTCTTCCTCTGCGATTTGAGCCTCGTGTCTTCGCTTCTCTTCAGCCCTGATTTCCCAAGCTTTTTGTTTGTCCCTTTGTAAGGCCTCAGCGTACTCTTTCTTCTTTTTCGCGTCCTCTGCTCTGATCGTTTCCCACCTTGACTTTTCTTTCGCTTGTAAAGCTTCGTGCTCTTGTTGCCTCGCTTCCTCTTCCTTTTGCATATCAGTCAAGGCTTGGAAATCGTATAGTCTGAATCTCTCAGTGGTTTCTGCTAGCGTAGAAATGGTAGAGGAACTACTACCTGTGTCTTCCACAGCCGATCTGTAGTTGATAAAACTATCGACCTGAGAATAGTTTGGAATTACTGTCGGTTTTATTCCTCCCGTGCTCAGAAAAGCTTGTAATTCCTTCTTTTGATCCGCCACCTTTTTAGCAAAAACAGGTGATTCTGCTATTGGTAAATCTTTAGGCTTCTTTTCCGCAGATTTCTGTTGAGGCTTGCCTTTTTCCTGCGTTGAGGGCTTGGATGCCTTTACCAATTCGCGTTCTTTGCTTTTAAAAATGCTTTTTTCCCTATGTCCTAAGACTTTTCTGTAATCTGTAGTCCCTTTATAAGCTGGATCGGAAATTCTTCCGCTCCTTTTAGGTATCATTTGGACCGTTTAGTTCTCCACCAGTATGTTATATTATTGAATATAATGTAAGGGAAAAGCAAGTGAACACGGCGGCTTGTTGATGTTAACTAGTTTATTTTGTCATAGAGCGTGGGCGCGTCCCACGCGACCTAGCGCGCATGCGCTGGTTGGCAATCTCCAATAGTAGGGGGGATACTACCCAAGATGCTAAGAAGGGGGAGTATACTACCCATATAGGTTTTAATTACACAAGCGTACCTATATATAGCAAAAAGTATTAAAGTATTAAAGAACTCTCAGAGAGCCCCAGCTGCCCCGCTGAGAGCACCGTCAGTAGGCTACAACGGTGAGCTGTCAGGATTGTGTGATCATGCAGTGTTTACTTACTGACTTGGTTGAACTAAAACGTTCATATCGTAGCCATTTCTTGAACTACAATAATAAACCTTACATCATTTGATAGAGAATTTAATTCTCTATTTAATGGTGTGGTGTTTATTATGTATTTTTATAATCACAGGTGGATTACCGATCGCGGGGATCTCCGCGGAGACAGCGGAAGTGCTGAGTCAGAGCTACTTTTAGACAACTACATTTTTATAGGACGCGTCCTATATGACTATTTTTATAGCACCCCACTTATAGCACCTCTCATATAGAATGCGCGTATAATAAATTATATTATATTATATTATAAGAAAATCGTGCATAGTAGAGTATTTCAATAGTAATTTGGTTGGATGTTTGCAAAATCAGTTCTGGCAAATACATAAGGGAAATCATTGGAGACATTTGATGAATTAAGGTCATATAAATGACTATTAAATTATGAATCATTAATTATTTATTCAAATAATTCATCTAACCTGCACGTTAAGGGAGTGCTGGTGGTGACGATTCACGAACTGGTGTTCGTCTTCCGTGGGACCCACCAGCTCTACGTGAGTCCCATCCACACATCTGAGGACTCTCGGAAATCCCCTCACCGCATAAAAGTTTTGCACTGTTGTGCGCACGTCTTCCCTGAAGGATGGACAAGGAATAGATTAATATATATGTCATCAATGATATGTGTACAAGATGCACAGTAGACAATCTCTAATATATTTACCTCATATATCATCAAAATGATTCTTATATTAATTAAGAAGTTTTATCGTTAGACCATATTATTAAATATAAGTCTTATCGTTACATTATAAATATTAATTAGGAAATCTTACCGGTATAGTCTATCTATGTATGAAGAACATAAATTAATGATGGCATATATTGATACATGCATATTTATATTTACAAATCAATGCCTTAATACTTACTCTTCTATTGGGAAAATGATGTGTTGCTCGGCCAGCGAGCTAAGATATGCAGTAACTTTCACAATGATCCTACTTGTGGTAGACTTGTGAGGACCGACCGACTGGCCGACCCTCATCAAAAAACTGCCGGTAGCATAAAAATTTAGGGCAGCCAAAATCTGCAAAAAGTAGTCAACGTATATTGCATTTTTTATTTGTAATGAATATCAAGGAGCATCAATGTATTAAATATGTTAATATTGATTCTCTCTCAGATTTGAATTCCACCCTAAAAGCTATGTTAGATTATTAATTAACAATTATAGATTAATCAAAGTAATATTAACAGTTGGTATTCCATACAAATACAAATGCTCTTACTTGTGCAAGCCATAACAAATTCAAAGACATTTCTAAATGACATATAGCCAAACGGTTATCTCAGACACTTTAATATAATATAATTATTAGTTTCATATCGTTTCTTTTCTAATTCTCAAAGAACCAAACTCGCCAGGATTCGAACCTAGAATCTCCCGATACAGTCAGGTGCCTTATCCATTGGGCCACGAGTCTTATGAGCACTTTAAAAATTAGTGAATGCAATGAATGAATTATATTATAATAAAAGTATGTTATTTATTAATTTCTTAACGTGCTTCCTGACTTGATACTTGAACTCATATAATTTGTGAGAAATCAGTGAATTAACGTAGTTACACAGTTTGTTTACACTGTGGGTTTCAGTTTTTAGATATGATTATTTGATTGAACGTTTCATTCAAAGTTCCTATCTGTAGTATTTCCAGAGAAAATCGGTAAAACGATCGAGTGGGCGATAATATGAGTTCTGCAAAATCAAAACAATTCCAAACAATTTGTTGTATCAGTCGGGGGCACGGTAAATTTCATGTTATCACCCCCTTCCACTGAGCGGGAGATACAATGTTGAAGGTATGGGCAAATCCCCCAAGGAGTGAAATAAATGATCAGCTTGCACGTGATACTTGCATGGCTTGGGTCCCTCTAATGAGGACCGTAGCGTAGGTGAATGTGTGTGTACGAGTCAGTTGGTGCCCAAACTATTTTCCAACTTATTCCAGCTAACTGTCATGTTCATCCATAAACCCAATGTATGCCTCGGACACTTCAGTGGCACTTACTGTTTCTTAATATTAGGCTAGATTAAACTTTTGTGTATATAGCAACACGGTGGCTTATGCGAGATCCGAGATCGTGTGCTGCCACCTATCAGTGCCATCTATCAGTGTTTCCGCTTCCGTTAAATCGGTGTGTGGACTATTGACAACTCGGAACATCAACTAAACAGAAATACAATGCTCAATGTAGTTGTTATAAGGCAATTATCAATAGTTAATGAATGACCTTCATCCTCACCTGGGTAATTTCTTCTATGGCGTGTGACTGTCTGGTGGTCACCGCCCATTCACTGTTAGAATAACCAACGACGAGGTCTTGTCTCGATTGGCGGTCCAGCCGCCAATTCTCTATTATCTCCCGGTCATTCATACCGTCGATGGAGGTCACTCTTTCTTTAAAAACCTGTTGCCTCCTTCCCAGCTAACACACTACGTAATTTCTACGTTGTGATTGTTCACGTTGTAGCGACGTAAATCTGTATGGGAGAAATAACGTGAATACAACGTAAACATTTTTTTCATTTTTTTAAACAAAAGATAATTTAAATTAAAGAATAATAATGTTTTTAAAAAATGATTTCTACGTTGTATTCATGACGTAATTTCTCCCATACAGATTTACGTAATTACAACTGACCAAAACATAGAAAATAACGTCGCCACAACGTGAATACAACGGAAAATTGTTAGCTGGGTTCCGACGACCGGCCGCTCCCCCCCAAAAAACATGTAGGCGGCCATTTTAGGGTATCTAAGAGGCTGCTAAGACACTGCTAAGACACCTCTGACGCTGACTTAGAAACTAGCCTACACGTCATCTTAACTTACCTAAGCTTATCTTACCTTTAGTACAACACCCCCATCTTACGTAAGTAAGTAAGATGATCTTAGAGTTTCCAAGCTTAAATTCCCGTCTTACATCGTTAGTACAACGGTACCCTGTTCTTGCTATACTATTCCATAATTTGGCCGTGAGCGTACAATATAATCGATATACTTGCCGCTCACAAGGTGGACAATATAAACTCCCTGTATTGTACAGTGACGTCACGACCGTTCGAGACTATGCAGACAACTCAGTTTGATGAAATTAAAGCAAATAAAGTTGTTTTAAGTTAAGAATCATGGAATAAAAGCAAGAATAGCACAGTATCGCGTCTTCGGCGGCCTATATTCTCCTCGTATGGCCGAAAAACAACTCGGCCTACGGCCTCGTAGTTTTCGGCCATACTCAGAGAATATAGCCCCCCTCATACGCGATACTATGCTGTTCTTGCTATAATACCCTTGTCCTACGTAGGATGATTCTACCTGATTCTACCCTAAATTCCTATCCTACGACGTTGGCACAACCCCCCCCCCCCCACCCCCACCCACCCCCAGTAATTTTAACCCGATTTGTCTTGAATTTGGTGGATGCCAATTGTACATTTTCTGACGATTTGACCCAAGTTTATCAGTGAGATACTCGGACAAATTGCCAAATGTCCGACCTACACTACTCTGTCAAATGATGCAATGTAATGTACTATAGGATACACATAAATAATGATTTGAGAAGAAACGTGATCCATTAAAACTAACGTCTGCCAAGCTTGCGAGAGATGAAGCCATCTTCACGCACGCAGATCTTCTGATTCTAAGACGATCGAAAAGGACAAAACACCACGGTACTATATGTAATATATAATATTATAAGCTTTAAATACAACATTCTTAAATAATTCTAACCGGCTGATAAACACAAGAATCTTACAGAAATCAGCGCTGAATAGAATGCCAACCGCGATACTTCAACGTTCTCCCAAATAAGGTGATAACGGTGCGCCACTTTTGTGACGCGACGTCACAGAAACGACGTAACGTCGCGGTGTGTCGCCAAGATATCACAGCGCGTAACCAAGTAAATATCGGGACATCGCCAAGCAACGGAACGAAAACAAACACAAGATAACCGATCCTACAAGCGAGCTTCACGTACAACCTTTTCACACCATTATTTCCCTTCTCACTCCCTTGCTACAAAGCAAAAATGGCCCCAAACCACAACAATAAGATGGTAAGCTCTTGCTGAATGACTCGATCTAGAGAAATTGATGAATTCCAATGCATTTTACATGCGAAGCCTGATTTTTAAAAATATAAATCCAAATCCTCATCATTCTAGCCAAAATGGCGACTTCAGCCCTTCGTCTTCGATATTAAACTATTTGGATTGATTTTATGAGTAATCTTTACTAATATTTTCGAGTAACATAAACATGTATGGATACCTTCACAAATTTATTGACAATTAAAATAGTAAACAACGACATTTTTCTCACCCAATATTATAGGTTTACAATCTTGGAGAGGCAAAGAATAAGGCCCATCAAATCCAAGGGAGCAAGGAAAGGAGTGAGCTTTTGGTAAGATTCTGTCTGTTTGATTTACATCATATATATACGGTATATATCCCCCCACCCCCCAATATTGCTTCCTATCATAATTGCATTATCCAAACACATGACCTGATTTGATCGTCCCGACCTACTGACCATGCGGTCTCTGAGGAAAATTACCTGTATATTTACATGTAGAATATATCATGTAATGATCGATATTTCTTAGCTCATTAATTGAGCAATTACATTTAATTATCTTCTCGCAACATATTGTATCTTCAACCAAAATTTATATTATCGAATATTAAATGAGGACTGCTAACAAGGCGTTGACTTGTTAGCAGATTGTTTCCTTGTTTCATGTAAAAACCACTGTGTCCAGCAGAATTTGGGAACCTCCCACTACCGGGGAGTATTAAATTCGCTGACGTGGCAATAGCTAATAAAAGTAGAACAAACAAACAAACAAACATGGTCATAAATTAAGTCTAATTTGCTGAGAATAAAATAACTTGGGCTGCAGTATTACGTAACAAAACTTTCTATTTATGTGTGTGCATCTAGTGTCATTAATACTGACAACAAAAATATTGATTTATTCCATAGGCTCAGCGGGATCGACTCAACCTCAGACTGCAGTCCTCTGAACGTAAAAAGTAAGTATTTCTTAATTTAATATTCCATATAATATTCTTGCATTCTATGATAGTCCAAGGCATGATGAATTAATGGCCTTTTTTCCCTCTTCCTCTACGTACCAACTGAAAGATCCTTTCAGTATTGTTTCAAAAGGTAAATAGTAACCAAATATTTATAATTTTGTTTGTTTGTTTGTAGATATGACAGCAGGAGGAGGCTTAGGTGGCAGAGTGAATATGCCAGCGCCATGACACTAGAATGCCAGGAACTAACGTAAGTAAAATTATATAGGTTTCCCTGTACATACCGTATTCAGTCCAGGCCCAAAACCTCAGATCAGATAAGAATGGTATGTCAGTGATTGGACGCCTAGATTTACAATGATATTTTTAGCCAGAAGAAATAAACCAGTGGAATATATTTAGAAGAAAACTAATTAATTACAGCAATCCCAATGTCTCGAAATGAAAACAAATCAATACCGATAAAAATCAATCACACCATGATAGTAATGGATATAAAGTATTAAGAAATACAACAATGGCTAATTATATTTCTATATTTGTTACAGTCTCCTTCAAATAGACCTGGACAACAAATTGAGGAGTATTGAGCGAGACATTATGACAAAGTACAACCAGTACAACGAGACAAAAAAGCAGTTGTTGAAGGCGAGGAACGGTCGCAAATATAGCGACTAAGCACCCTTCAAATCTAACAGCAACAACACCCAGCTGGCTAACCATGGACCAAAACATCATCGCTCTTGCTCTCTCTGCCGGAAAGAAAATACCAAAAAAATATTATGTTATGTTCAAAATTTATAGTTGAAAAAAAATTAAAAAAATGTTATGTTATGTTCAATAAATTCAGTTCACGTTCTTTAAAACTTATATTGTTTGATGTTGTTTTTTCGTCATTGTTATGCTTTAAAAAAACATATTTACGTTTAAGGAAGAATATCTAAGAATACCTCTATTAATAATTTCACTAGTGGACCCGCGTGTCCCATGGGGAGAGACACAGGGGGCGAAACAAAAAAGAATGTAGGGCCTATGGTTCTCTCTCTTATTCTCAAACCTCCCTCCTATTATAAAAAGTAGTTTTCCAACATTGCGAAAGAAGAAGAAGGTCCACATAGTCAGGACTTTTTCCATACTTATGTGTAGCCAATATAAAGTGCCATGCAGTATAGAATATCAAATTGGAATAATTAAGAAACCTCTCCGGCGCCTCCCTCCGCCCAGGTGGATGTATTTAGTTTCCAGAGTTGACACACACAACCACGTTCCTCCCGTCCCTTTTCCTAGCCCCTTTCTTCCTCTCCCTCCCCCAACTGTTCCTCCCCCTTCCTCATTTTCCCCGTTCTTCTCCGTAACGGGTTTTCCCGTTCACTCCCCTTCCCTCTCCCCACCTCTGATCTCCCCCGCACTCCTCCCTCCCCTGTTCACATCACACGTTTAATTAAACAAATTCGAATAAATAATGCCTAGGCCTATAACGTGCAGGAAAATTGTGGGCAAACTCTGTAAGGCATGTTGCAAGTTGCTCCCCGTTTACCACGGGGTAGACCCTCCCCCTTCCCCATACTCCTCCCCAGTCCCCGTTCTCCACCGCCCACTTCTCAGTTCTCTTCTCGCAGTTTAACAGGATACAACTTTACAGATGTAACGCAGACACACCTTCTCTTCCCTCCCTCTTCCTAGAACCTTCGGACCACCCCCTTCCTTCTTCTTCTCCTCCTCCCCATTCTCCATCTCCTCCTCCCCCTCCCCTCCCCATCTGCCCATTTCCGTCGTCAAATCAAATACGGTACAGTACCTTAGCCTAGGCCTACAGCTACATTGACAGCGTGATCAGCAGCCTATAGGCTTATAGAAGAAAACTTCCGAAATAATCTCTTCAATAAAGTCCTAAATTGGATAATTACTATTGCAATTCAATTCATACACCGCACCAAATGCATGTTTCATTGTACTACTCACGCGCTTGAAAGGCAGTACATGCTACTAATTAAAGTGACACTGCTCACTGTTGAGGGCTAGATTATCGAGTAACGGAATTTCTACTTCATTTTCTACTATTTGGTTCACCTTACCCTCCTAAATAACTCCTGTGGATATCAAAACTCTAACATTCATATTATATCAGATATGTATAAAATAGAGAGCAAAATCGTTTTTGCTTTCCAATCCAATATTCAAACTGTCAGTTGGGATGACATCTGGAATTATGTAACCCCCAGGTCGGCACTGATCAGTACAAAGGACATTAGTTCCATTACTGCCACCCAGGGCTAAATCTGGCAGTACCTCCTGGTCTCCAAGCCATTTCCTCATGGATTTGACATGGGTTTAGGTTCTGACCCATTCATTACACATATTCACTAATCATTGAATGAAAACGCAATGCTGATACTCAATACTTCAGATATTGCTATACCTATCATATATGATTACACTGACAAAGTTTCACACGATTCCATGACTACTCATTTTAACTATCTTAGCCACTTTAACATTATCAAGAAGCGGGAGCAGTACGGTAGCCGGAGAGTAACGGAGATGGGTGCTATTGGCTCCCGCTACATAGCCATGTTACTTCCCGCTTCTTTTGTTGGATTTTCGAAGCGAAGAGTAGAGACATGTTTCATATTTAACGGCCGCTACTTTGTAGCTGAAGTAACGGGAAGTATAATACCGGGAGCTGAATATAATCTCTTCAATAAAGTCCTAAAAATGCTTTTTCTCACCAAAATCTGACCGTTGCCATGGCAACAAAATTCAAAAATAAAGAGGCCGTAATTGAATCCTAGTTGAAAAAATACGCAGGGCCAACTGGCCATGGGAAGTGGGGTCTGTCGCCTAACATCAGCAGGGTTAATGGCCCCAGAATGCAGATTTAAATTAAACTTACCTTATATTTGAGTTCTATATTCTATTTCGGTTATTTCTATTCAATTTTTGTAAATATTGAGGATTTTGGATTATTTCATGCATGATAAATATTACAATTAGGCCTGTGTCTCCTAACATCAGCTCTGTCGCCTAACGTCAGCATAACTGTGATGTGTTACAGGAAAATGAGTCACAAGTCGCAAAATTGATATTTTTTTCAAAGTGTTTTATTCCTAAGATATGTTCATGGGAATGTGTTCATTTCTGGTATGCTTAACGCTGCCAAATTTGCCAAATCTCAGGACAGTGTATTAACTATATCCATACGTTTAGAAGGTCATCCAACAGCGTATATTGAGCTACTTTACTACTAAATATCCACCCAAAAATATTGCAAACTTTTTTTCAAAAAGAAAAATATCAAACTTAAAATATAGAAATACGTTTTAAATATCCTGATGCAAACAATCATTGGAATCGACTTATTCTCATAGTTTCAAATATGATAGTATCTCAAAATCTATTTGTTACAGCTTATGACTCATTTTCCTGTAACGCATCACATAATTATGCAATTTAACCTATATTTGTGAAGCCACAAGAGCATAGTCTCTAATAATATCGTTTAGGTTATTTTGTGTAAGGGCTCAATGGAAGAACTACTTGTAGCATTGATTATCCCATTCATGTATCTGTTACCACATGAATAAATATTCAATATATATATTTAATATCATATTTTAGCAATATGAATGCATATTTATACAGGTTAATAGATCTGATATTATCATGCATACAACCTCGCTCAAATTGTCATATAGTATGCATGTACCAATTATGATTGATTGATATCAAGGATTATATTTCTGATAGCCAAGTTTCCACCTCAGCTTAATGCGGCGATCCGATAGCGCAAATTGTTAACGGATTTGTTAACGGATGCCAAAGAGTTCGCTATTATAATTCCACCGATGTGATATCACAAAAAAGTCATGCAACAGGACCCAGTAGCTCGGTAATAGCAGTCAATAATCCTAATCCGTGTCTGTCCGTCACGACCATACCCAAAAGAAAAACACTCATGTTTAATTTGAAAATATACTTTATTTCTGCCTGTAAGGAAACCTTTGTTATTGAATGCTCATAATTATTCCATTTAAGAGATGCGATTAAAATATTTGAATCGTCAGAGTATGATAACAAATCAGATTTGTTTTTTTGTTAGGTTTTAGATACTCTATGACGATTCAAATCCAAAAACATATGTCTACATTAATGTTTTTAGTGGCAAGGAATCCAAATATGACAATATCTTTTTATTCCCTTGTGTCAGCCCTCTTGTTTTTCTAAATCCTTAAGTTTTGTCTGAATTCAGTCGGGGTCTCGTAGTATCTGTGTACCAAATCTCTCAGATGTATCACAAAATGAACAATTGTATCACAAAATGATCAATTGTGCTCAAAATGGGCCTAGAGCCTTCATATTGTCCTACTTTAGAGAGAAGATACCAATTCTGTCCAGCTCTGTGAGGATAGCCAACTCAGTTGTTAGTCCGTCCTTAATAGACTGATGCATGTCAAGGTCAAAATCTTCGTGCAGCAGTGTGTACGTATCGACCTCATCCAGGCAAAGTAGTTGCAGCAACCGCGTTGTACCATATGCATCTAGCAAAAGAACATGATATTCTGTTGTTGATGAAGTGTCGCATAGAAATTAGCCATAATGTGAAAAATATGGATTTTGAGATGATATTAGAAAAGATGAGATTGGGTGGATACCAATGATGTTAATATAGGAAATCTAAAAAGTGTTTGTATATTTTATGTTTGATTTTCCGTTTGAAAAAAGTTCTGTGTGGGGAATTACTAGTGATGTAACTTAATATACTCCATAGAATGAGCTAAAAAAAACCCGCAAGGATACATTTAATACATTATCTTGAAACTATAGGTAGCCTACATGTACTCATACAACACAAAGCGCTGGGTGCTCCAACATAGTAACATTTAAACAAAAGATCTTGTGAATCAAACATTTCTAAATATCAATTTTATGACTTATGTAATACTTGAGCCTGTGTCTTATAACTGAGTTAAAGGGAGTCGCTAGGTAGATCCTTGGTAATTATAAGAGAACACACTATATAATCCAATGTAGAGCCTGTGGCATACTCATAATTCGATGATCAAATGCTTGTAAATGATTATATAAGGTTACGCTTGAGCACAAGTCCAATCCCAATCCCAGACAGACTTGGCTAGCTTGTGTATTGTTTCCTTGATATTCTTAACATGAAACTAACAATTTAACAGACACCTGTTGAGTCTCCATGAAGCACATCACTCTGCAGAAATTATATGTGGTTTTCCAAAACAAAATGTATAGTGAGGATCAGTTTAATAGCTGTGGTTTAAAATAAGCTAAGTTTTGATATAAATACTAAGGATAATTAAGTATTTTGTATGTATGCCAGTGATTAAAAAGTAGTAGTACTCCCAAAGAGTACCACTACTTTAAAACACTCCTTTTGGCAATGTTTCCATTTTGAGAATAACAACTTTGCTTCCTGCAGATGCATATATCATTAGAGTCTGTGTGATGTTCCATTGTGTTAGGTCACCTCGTGTTACAAAAAGACGAGTCATAAGTCACAAATTGATATTTTTCTAAAGTGAGTTATTCACAGGATCTCTTTGTTTTTGTTAGTTTTTTGCAGATCTGTCTTTATTGCTGCATGGTTAGCAGGTTATACAATTGGTAAATCTTGATAAAGGTGAAACAGTTTATACATTTATACATCTCAATAATAAGGATACCTCTTGTCTTCAGAGGATGCTGCTAGGACAGGATATAAAACATTTATACCTTTAACACATTAATATATTCCTCCATGGAGTTCCGGTTCCGGTGTTCGCAGCAAGACCACCTCGAAGAGCTCCGTTTTATTTCAGAACATAGACAAAGAATCATACCCCGAATACACAGGAAAAACCAACAGACAGTTTAGTAAACTATCCAAGTTCATCCGCAAAGTCAAAAGGAGAACAGACTTGAAATATACAAGGGCATAAGTCACTGAAACATTTCGGCTGTACGTAACCCACGTGTAGCCGCCATCTTGCCTTACCGTTCCTCCAGGGCGAACGGCCGAGGAAGAAAAGGAAGGAAACGTATAGGAATAACACAGTGACACAACAGGAGGAATACCAAATCCCTCAACAGAAAATCATTGAACCCTAGGACAGTAAACAGCAACTGCTCGGAGAAGCTCCAAGCAGTCTCACGCCGAGGACATACTAACATTAGTCAGTCGGACATATCCTCGACAACCAAACGAGGAACCCACACATCGGTTATAAGCACACTGGGAGTGGAAAACACGTCTCAGTGGACAATACAATAGCAGGACTAAAACATTACTGTGAAAAAGGTTTGGAAATAATCTTTAATCAAATGTGACAATGATCGCACAGCTGAACATTACATAAATTCTCCCTTTTATTTTGAATCGAGCGGCAACACCCGGACGGAAGCATAATTCCCGCGCAGGCGCATTCACTGCTTCCGCCGAAGGTCTAGCAAGAAACCGAGAGTTTCGCCGCAAGTATTGTGTCCCATCTAAAGCATTAGAAAAGCTAAAAATCAGCTGAAGTTCGATAGTTTCATAATACACACCACATAATCGTTTGTAGAAAGTGATCAGTGAATTAACAGAAGAGTTAGAAAGACCGCACTTAGCCAAACATCCCGATCTCCGGCCAAAGGCCGCCATATTGAAATACCGAAAAAAGGCAAAAGTTCAGCAACAACTTTGGTGAGCCCACATAGAGAACAAGGCAAAGCGTTGTAACGGGTTAACCAAGATGACATCAAACCAGGCAGAGGGCGCCACCGTCAAGGGGGCCGCAGCCTCAGCACCAGCAAACAAGCGAACAAAAACTATCAAAGCGGATTCAAATGCAGAGGCAGATTTCCCCACCGAAGTAGAGATGGAAACTGCAGACCCAGCAGAAAGTGCAGGGATAGTCAAAGTAGTATCCGAGTCAGAATCTTCCTCAGACGAGGAGGGCCCAGACCTATCAGGGGCACCGCAATACATGAGAAACCTATTTGCAAGTCTCTCGGCACAGATAGGCAAAGGAACTAGGAAGACCAGTAAACTCAAGAAAAAACAACAAGCCCTGACACTAAGAGTAGACGCCTTAGTCACTGACAATATTAAGCGAGACAAGGATACGGGTATAATTAGAAGAAAAGTAAACAAGCAAGAAGCAGAAGTCAAAACCTTAAAAGATGACACAGTTCGCAGAACAGACAAAGACTTCCAAGCCCTCCTACAAAGTGCGGAGGCGCATCTGGAGGAAAAAATCCGAGAGGAGGTCGAAAATAATGCAAATAAGCTCATCTTAGAAGGCATTAAGAAATTAGACAATGAAGACGAAGATACCCTCAAGGCTGCGGTAGAAAACGTATTCCAGGGTATCATGGAAGCCAAAAGCGAAGGGATTACGAGTGTTTTCAGGATGGGGACAGAGGACTCCTCCCCCATCAAAATAACTTTTGACACTGCAGAAAACTCTGAAGAAGTATGGGATAAGAGACTCAACCTGAAGAAGCAGGACACAGTAGAGGGGAAAAAACCCCTCTATCTAAAACAAGACCTCCCCGCCGAGGTGAGGCAAAGAATTCAGAGAGCCAACATAATCGTAAAAGCAGCTAGGAAGGCAGGCAAGAAGGCCTACAATAATAATGGGAACGTGAAGATAGGGAAGATCACCTACCCTCACGACCAACTAGAAACCCTCCCCACACCATTCACACTAAGTCACCTGTCAAAAAAAGAGTCCATGTACACTTTCGTGTTTTTTACCAGGGAAAACCCCCTATCAAATCAGTTCCATGCGCCCTTTACAATTGACAAGAAAAGATACCTTCAAGTGGAGCAGTACTTGGCCTATTGGAGGGCCCGTGTGGGAAAAGATCCCATAAAGGCGGAGTTTGTCATGAACCAGACAGACCCAGACGCCGCAAAGAGAGTCCTCAATGAATACAAACGAGGAGAAGTAGACAACACATGGGAAGAGAGAAGGACGGAGATCCTCACGAAAGGTTTGAGAGCGAAAACCCTACAGAACGATATAGTAAGGCAATACCTTATCAACACTGGACAGAGGAGGCTAGGAGAGGCCTCGAAAAACGAGGTATGGGGGATAGGCCTCACCCTTAACCACCCCGATGTACTGAAGGAAGATAAGTGGTGCAAAACAGGAAACCTGCTGGGTAAAACCTGGGAGGTCATACGAGACTCGCTAGCCAAGAAAGAACAAATCGGAAAGCTCTTCCAGAACCAGGAAGCTGCATAAGAAGAAAAACATTTGAATTATTCACCATTGAACAATCCTTGCTTCCAAAATGAACAAAAACGATAACATTTCCTTCACCACGTTGAATGTAAATGGTCTGAATAATATCGAAAAGAGAAAATATATATTCTCTGAGCTAAGGAAAAAAAGTAGGGGTATCATAGGGCTGCAAGAAACCCACAGTGTAATGAATAATTTTGAAATCTGGAAGTCCCAGTGGAAATACGACATGTACGTCAGCCACGGGCAATCAAATAGTAGAGGGGTAGCCATACTCTTCAACAAAGATGTAAAACACTCTGATTGTATTGAAGGTAGAGACCTAAGCGGTCGCATTATATATGTCAAAACTAAAATTGATGATGAAATGTATCTGATTGTAAACGTGTACATGCCTACCAGGGGTGAACCAAAAGAACAGCTCAAAATCCTCGGTAATATAGAAAACATTGTCAAAAGCTCCAACTTCGATCGACTGGTCGTCATGGGAGACTTCAATATAGATTTAGAGCAAGGTGAAGAGTTCCAAAACAAAGAAGCCCTGGAAGATATGATAGAAAATCTAGATTTAGCTGACATCTTCAAAATAAGACAAGAAAATAATGTATTACACACCTGGAGAAGGGGCAACTCCAAATCCAGGTTAGATTATATTCTAGTCGACAGTGGCATGAGAAACAGAGTTAATAATACAAATATAGAAATATGTAAGAAATCAGATCACAAAACTCTTACCATTGGAGTGACCACACTCGCCTTAAAAAGAAACAGAGGTATGTGGAAACTCAATGACAAAATTTTAGAGAACCCAGGGTATATAGAAATGGTCAAGAAAACTATACAAGAAGTTAACACCGATTACAACTCTTATAATGCTAGAGAAAGGTGGGACCTCTTTAAGTATATAGTAAAGCTTAACTCTATAGAAATGGGTAAATCTAAAGCTAGTAAAGCTAGCAAAGAAGAGAAAATTGTGAATGATAGAATAAAAACATTAGATTCCCAACACACTCTAAATGATAGTGAATTGGAAGAATTCAAATATCTAAGAGCTAAGGCTGAAAATAACGAAAGGTATAAGGCCAGAGGAGCCCTAATTAGATCTAGGGCTAACTGGTTAGTACAGGGTGAACGCCCAACAAAATATTTTTTAAACCTTGAAAAGTGGAAGGCAGAAAAGAAAGTTATAAAGCAGCTTATTCACAATGAAAATATTGTTTCAGACCCCAGGGAAATCCTGGATCTGGGCAGAGACTTTTATAGAGAATTATACACAGAAAAAGATCTGGAACACCCAGATTCCTATCACTTTATAGATCCAGTCATAGGTAAAAAGATTAGCGAACAAGAAAAAAACCATCTGGAAAGAAATATATCAGAGCACGAGATTCTAGTCGCTTTAAAGAGTACCAAAACAGGTAAAGCTCCAGGGACGGATGGTCTCGGAGCAGCCTTTTACAAGGCATGTTGGTCTGAGATTAAAGATTTTTTCTTAGAAATGACAAATGAATGTTTCGAAGAGGGCGAGATGTCGCCAGAACAGACCAAAGGGATTATTAACGTAATACCCAAGAAAGGAGTAGACTCTAGAAAATTAGCCAATTGGCGACCCATAACCCTATTAAATTCTGATTATAAATTAATTTCTAAAACTATCGCAAATAGAATAAATCCCCTCTTAAACGACATAATAGATGAAGATCAATATGGTTTCGTTAGAGGAAGGCAAATTAGTGAGGCCGTGAGAAGGCTGGACGACACCATTTGGTGGCTCCAAGAGAAAAAAGAAAAAGGTTTTGTCATATCACTAGATTTTTCCAAAGCCTATGACTCAATAGATTGGGGTTTTTTATTCAGATGTTTAGAATCGTACAATATGGGCGAAAATATTATTAAATGGGTACGTACCCTACTCAAAAACTCAAGAGCCTGTTTTAGTAATAATGGTCTGGCTTCCCCCTGGTTCAGCGTCAACAGAGGCATGAAGCAGGGGGACCCCCTCTCTTCTACACTGTTTTTATTAGTAGTGGAGAAGTTAGCGGATAAAATGAGAGCAGATATGGAAATACAAGGGATCACCATAGGTGACCAACAATACAAACTAGTCCAGTTCGCGGACGACATATCTTTAACCATCAAAGATGAGAAATCGCTAGTGAAATCCCTTGAAACGATAGATAACTTTTCTAAAGTCTCAGGATTAAAGCTAAACATACAAAAAACAAAAGGCTTTAACATAGGGAATATAAACCACAGCAAAGAAGAACTGCAAAGCATCCAATGGGTGAGCGAGATGAAAATATTAGGGATTGTAATGATTTACCCTAGAAATTATGACCAAATGGTCGAAAAGAATTGTGAAAATATAAGCGAAAGTATCAAAAAAACTTCCGGTGCATGGGGGAACCGTAATCTCTCCATAAAAGGAAAAATCGTTATCAGCAATGTACTATTAATGTCGAAAATACAATATGTATTAACCTGCATAGGTATTAACGAAGAAGGTGTTAAAAAATTCGAGAACGATATCCTAGATTTTATATGGAATGAAAGAAAACACAAAATTAGCACGAAATGGCTATGTCAGAAGGTTGAACGAGGTGGATTAAGTTTAAGATCTCTCACAAACATACTAAAAGTTAATAAAGTGAGATGGATACAAAAGGCCCTCCTCTCACCCAATGAAAAATGGCTTAATGTATTAAAATCGGTTGAGAAGAGAAGCACGAGCGATATCTTCTTAGCCAGGGAGCAGACCAAGAAAAATCACAATGAATTCTATATTGAAATGTTCAAAACTTGGTCAGAAGTGTACTATAATCAACAGCCAGAAAGCTCCATAGAGGTTTTAAAAGAAAGAGTGTGGCATAACCAATTTATTACAAATAATAAGAAATCTATTAATTTTAAGAAATGGAAGAATGCCGGAATATTTTATGTACGTGATATTATAGACGACAATGGTCGTTTTCTTACCTTACAACAGCTGGACAGAAGATATAATTTAAATATCAGTTATATAGAAAGGTTGCAGGTACAACAAGCAATTCCTAAAAAATGGCTCAGGTTGATAAACCTGACAGAAATACAAAACCAATTTAATGTCGAAACACAAATCAGAATCGGCAATGAAAGAATGAATGTTTTAAAAACAAACGCGAAAGCACTGTATATAATGTTTATTGATAATATTGTTATTGACATCGACAAACTAGCCAAATGGGCCACAATCTTGAATATAGAAGATAATTTAAACAGAGAAGAAACTTGGAAAGAAATATTCTCCCTTCCCATCAAAACTACAAATGATGTAAGATTGCAGGCTTTACAATATAAGGTCCTACACAGGAACATTTGCTGCAATAGCTACCTAAAAAACATCCGAATTAAAGATTTCCCAGATTGCGATTATTGTGGTCGTCATGACGACATCATACATTTTTTTCATAAATGCAGAGTAATAGAAAGGTTCTGGTCGGATATAAAGGACTGGATCACCAACTGGATAGGTTTCAGTACAATTTTAAGACATCATTTTACTAGCAAAGAAATTATATTCGGCCTAAGAGGCAAGGGTACCAAAACTTATATGATTAACTATATCCTTTTAGTAGGAAAGTCATATATACACAGACAGAGGCTGTTTGGAAATAACATTGTAAATTTCGATAACTTTATTGTGGAAATTAGGAAAAGGCTTGCAGGCCTCCAAGTAGCCGCGTTACAGAACACGAAGGCTAAAAAACTGTACAAACCGTGGAGAGAAATTCATGTAAACCTATAGCCCACTGTTAAAGACAGGGGAAACAAATATAGGCAGAGTACAACACTTTAAGTGCTAAGAATGGATAGAAAATACGAAAAGCAAAAAACATATAAAAAAGGGAACAAAAAGTTCCAAAAAAGTTCAAGTAATCGCAAGCATAGAAGCAATAACTAATCAGAAAACATGTACTGTATTTTTTTAAAAAAAACAAGGTGAACCTGGCCTGAACAGACACCCCCTTTTTTTCTCATGTTAACAGCTGTTGTCATATACCCATGTTATAAATTGTCTTCTTGAATAAAGATCCGATGTTGGACAAAAAAAAAAAAAAAAAATATATTCCTCCATGTCCTCTTTTAACCTCCACCATAAATGATACTCGATTTTTGTGGTAGTTTTTCATTTTCACTTAGATATCAACTCTACCTCCATCGAAGAGCTTATGGCATTTGACAAAAGCCTTGATTTGTAATACCAACCAGTTGATAATTTGTTGTTATTAAGATAGCCTAGTTGGAATGTCCTCAATTCATGAGAAAGTACACTTGTACTAGATTTCAAGACAATGTATTTAATATGGATTATATTTACCTAATTTTCCAACCAGAAATAATGGAAACTTTTTTTAAACAAAATTGCTAAGCAAAGTTGACGTGAGGAATTGTCAATTGAGTTTCATGAATAATTATGAATGCAGATACTTACTTTCCACATAGACATGGACCATAGCCGGGGTATGGCCAAGTGGTACCAGCAGCGCCTGGGCATTGTAAGTTAGCTCATACTTGCCGTTACTACTGATGGGTGCGTCTGAGTAATGATAACAATACTTTATTATTGTAGGATGTAAGATTTAGAATAAATGTATGAAAAAGATTTAGAATAAATGTATGAAAAAACGAAAAAGAAAAAATGAAGAAAATAATAGCACTTAACTCATGGAAAAGGAATTCTTGCAGTCTGCTATCACAATATCTATGTATTCATACATGTATATTTCTTTTCATGGATTTTGAGAGAAAGCGTGTCACAGAAACAATGTTCCAAGACAGTTGTGGCACTACTACAGTAATAGATATCTTAACAGGTAAATGTCGTACCAAAGAACTTCCTATTCCAGCCCTCAAACCTCTCTTCTATTAGATTAGAAGTATTCTGTTTAAGGGGCAAGGTGGGGAACCCTGATTGTACGACAAAGTCCTCGTAGTCAATCAAAACCTCAAAAAAAGCTGTCAAGCCCTCAATTCGTCCATAACCATCATAGAACCGTATCAAGTGGGGGTAGTATTGGCGGACTATGGCTGGTGGGGTCTTCATTAGCTTGGCCAAGTCATCAATACTCTTCACTTCTGCTCAAATAAAACATCAATAATTAGTATAACAGTTTAGAATCACATACAAAGTAATGCACCACAGAAAAAAATCATTAGTTGCACGGAAATCGATTGTGAGATACAAAGAGGAGATAAAGATGTTACCATTTAAAAAACATAATATGTGAGGTATAAAAGGCAGATACCAACTGATACCACCCAAAACAATTTCCAATCATATATATAATATATCAGACATAAAATACAGAAGTAATAATAGAAAAAATAGACAGAGTTATATGTATTAATCCAACTTTGATTCTATTGGGTGTTCCACTCAGTAATGATAGTTCCAGAGTGATTAATTGGTTAATAATACATACCAAGTTCTTCATTCACAGACAAAAATTGTTTCATAATAATGAATTGTCATTTATACACCTTATGAGTGAACTAAGAAGTAGACTAAACGTTACCATCCAATCGCTGTACATCAACCCTAATAAGAAAAAGTCTCAGAGACAACTTCATAGAATTTCTTAGTTAATTGTATCGTCAAATTCTGTTATGTTTATCTTAATACTTTAACAGCGAAAAAAACATCGGAAACTGTATGTTATTCTCTAAGGTTGTCAACAAGCAACTTCCATTATTTGTAGGAAGAAAGATGCTAAAGTAGCAGTTACCAACTGCATTAAAATGTTTAGTGATGTATAAGCAGAGACGGACGGATATCGTTCAATAAATATGTTCCAAAAACAAAATAAAATAAAATACAGAAGTACTTAGTAGATGTCCTTAATGTTTACCACCATTCTAATCCGGTTGACCTCATCTTTCCAAATATAATCAGAAAATCCATTAATGGCAACTTGTCACTCATATTCCTGTAATAGACACAGTATGCTTTGACAAAACTCCATCTTAAAGAATAACATGTACACTTACTGTATATTTTGATGGCCAGTTCCCTTCTGTCCTTTGGATCACTAAGGTCAAAACCAGTACTTTGCTTCATGCTCATTATTAGGTTTTCCTTGGTTGCATGTAGAGAGCCTGTCTTCTGGCCATATTTAACCAACAGATCCCATACATCAGAATCATAGATCTCTCCAAAGAACCTGCTCAGGGGTTCCCCATCCTCCTGAAGGTTAGATTAGATTAGGTTGAACATGATGGATACTAGTTATATCTGAGTATTATTTGGTATTGTGTGATTAAGAAAATCTGTTTGGTCATGTTAAATTGTATTCTCAACTTTATTTGTGTATGTTGGTGACCTACCTTCCCTTCTCTTCTGACCAATAACTGACGCCTCCTTAACAAGTCTTCCAACCAGTCCCCATCAAGCGAAGCTACAGTTAAACAATTGAATGATTCAGTTGTCTTTTCTCCCGCAAACTCAAAGTGAGAATTTACTGATCGAAATATTTTTTTTATCACAAGTTAACACGCAATATAAAAAATCTAAGGCACTATACTTGAGTAAAGATTTGTAAATACTGAAAATACATTTTAAATAATTTTTATGATTTGATGTGTATGCAGTCATTTTGGATCAATATATTTCGTAATTATCATAATAAGTAAATAATAATAAAATGTTACATCAAAGAAAACTTAAAGATTTTCAAACTTTCTTTTCCAAACCAGGTAAAGGTCATTTGAAAATCTTGATTGGAAATTGTTTTTTCCACAGGGTTTCATTTATATTTTAGAAGCCAGACAATGAAAACTATAAGCTCGTAATATGAGTAAATTTGGTAAGATTATTGGTGTTGTACGAGCTGAGAATTTAGCTTTAAAATATCAAAAGATGTCATTTGGAATTATGTTCATTTTACATTGAATTGATGTACAATTATGATGCACTAAAAATGAAGGGATTGCAGTTTTCGTCAACGATAACATCAATGATAGTGATGTAGTACCGAGTTATAACAGGTGGACTGGAAAACCTCATAAATCTAGCGAGGTACCCTCTGAAGGTCTTATTATTAATTAATTGATCAAAAACAACGTAGATAATATCCACACTGAGTAATCAATTGCTCTTTTCTGCTCCTGCTATTATGACAACTGAATGTTAAATAGACAAATGAACAAGTTTGAAGCAATGCTTGAAGGGAAAACAAGGGAGTAATACTAACCCTGAGTCAGGCTGCATGATATGGTAAGTACCAGTACCACTGTTATCAACACCACCCTCATTGTGTGTCAGAGATAGAGTTACTCACTGGAGTGGCTCGCTTGTGCTCCCACTATTTGTACTATTTGCACTATTTGCACTATCTGTAATGGTTGTATTCCTGGCAGGGAGGGGAGCAGGGGGTTAGGAGTTGCCATGACATTAGAGGCCCGATTAGAGGTCAGTTGGGTAGTGTTTTGGGGGTCATAATAATAATAAGACATGTACATTGTACATTGTCAGTTATGTACAGTTGAGGTCATTGTCATGTGCGATTCTGAGGTCATCCTGAGCGTATATTTAACAAATTTACAACTTATTGGCCCTAAAACAATATTGCTAAACCTATTTCCATGCATACACAAATTAGATATCCTTATGTTTACCATCATTAGAATCCGCTTGATCTTATCTTTTCAAATATAATGATATTTCAAAATTAATTAGTTTGCGACTTTTGACTATGCATATCTGAGATTATCCTCAAGAATATATTAAAGTACTTTACAAGTGATTGATCGCATCTGTTTCATCCACAATCACTTAATTCATGTATTTTAAGCACTAATGAGCACCCTGCTGGTACAAGCTCTATGAATTTTAATATCTTCTGATAATAAAACAATGATAACTTGTCATGCATCAGGAAGACTAGGTCGGAATTCTTTAACATTCTATTTTGGTGACCTTTGGATTGTGAATAAACAGACCACAACATGGAAAATGTCTTTTGGTTGGAAGATAGCCGGCAGTGCAACTGTAAGTAAGCATATTGATATTACAGGGTAATAGTGATAGCAATAATTATCTCCTTTTTCTGGCAGATGAAAGCAATGTATTTAGTAGTTAATGTACGGGTGAGTGGGTCAGGGCTATATCCAATCCCACCATTATTCTTGATGAGTTATATATGAGCAATTCCACCAAAGATGCATCATTGGCCATCCAGGGCTGAAAATTCATATTTTTTTTAATTGCTTCCATTGATTTACTTTTTCGCATACATAAACTAGATATATTGCTACTAATATAGACGAAATTGAGAACGTTAATTATGAATATTGTGGTCAGGGCAGCTTGGGAGACACAGTGACCTCTATTCTAATAGTAAGAGCAAACGGGAGCGGTTCAGATTTCTACATAAGGATTTAAATTAGAAATAAATAAATAATAGAAATGTAAGCATAATGTTTTAAATTAGTTTATATATAATAGGTCTTGATATAAGGGTCATAACGCTCTTTAATTTGTGAAAAGGTAATAGAAATGGCAGGGCCCAGGTCACAGGTCATTGACCCTCTGGCCCATTATACACATATAACCCATTATATCTAGAATATACAAAAATATTAATAACAGTGTTTTCCCCTTGTGTTCCTGTTAAATTGGCTTGAATACTTGTTTTGGTTGTTTATGAAGGTGAATATAAGTTATGTCTAAGTATTTAGAGGCAAAATTAGTAGGGAAAAAATTAGTAAAAATAGTTTTCACCCCCCTCTAGACCCCCGCCCCCTCTAGACCCCCGTTATAGCGACATAGGCACCCTCGAGACCCCCGTTACGGCGACATACTGTTTTTGCTTGTTGCTACCATCTCAGGTATGACAGCATTTTTCAGGGGGCTACCCAATAATCAACTTTACATATCATCAAGAATTTAATTGGAAAGTTGAAAATATTAATGTTTTAACCATACAAACATATTATTTCAGAGTAGCCTAATCATTGACCCTCTGGTCCATTATGTAGATAAAACCCATTATATCGAGAATATATACAAGTTTTTTCCCCCAAAATACTGGCTGCATTTTTTAAACAGTGATTCTGATAGGAAAACCTGCGTATTTATGTGTGATTCTGGCAGAAAAATAAGCATTTTCTTGGCCTCACGATTAAAAAAAATAAAAAACGTTATAGGATACTTCCCCCTGGGGGACTTTTTTCCCCTGGATCCGAAAATACCAACGAAAATAATCTCAGATAGATATTTTAGCCTCTGGAGGAGCTGTTTTCCAACCCAAATGATGCACTTTTGGTGGAATTGCTCATATGGACATGTATCATCAGCAATCAATGACTATAACCATTGTCTATACTCTATATTTTCTATATTTCTATCATAAAAACTGCCATTTATCTCAGCACATTTTCCTAATAAGGTAGCATCAATCAAATGTATGTAGCAACCTCCTTAATATAGGGCAGATGTAGCCCGAAACGTCGGACCCAAAATAAAACAACCCCATGCCGAATCCCCTCTTCTGTCCTACTTGTTTTGGGTTCATGCATCTGAGGTATAATATCTGATTGACAGATATAAAATCTAGATTAACACAATCAACCAGCAATTATTCAGGAAAACGTTTTTCGATAGACTTTTCTGTTTTTGTGGATTAACATGTGAGTGCAGAGTTCATTGAAAAGAAATTAAAAGAAAATATATATATATTGTGTTTTACATTATTGTATGACATTCTGTGGAAGATGAATGTTCGAACATTGTCACACGGACGAGATTTCATGTTAAAAAAGTGTAATCCCAAAGTACTGCTTGATCATATTGACTTTAGAATAAACCTGGAAATGTGAAGGTAAGAAGAATGTTGAAAGAAATTGAAGAATTGGCAGTTGTGATAGGTATGTATATTAATTGAACACTAAGAAATCCATATCCCTTGCATGACTGGTCACTCCATGTAATTCATTTGGGTAAGCAACTATTGCTCACCTTTGCTGGAAGATATAATGTATGTCATTTCTCCACTTATCCCTTCAATTCACACCTACCCTTTAATTCACATCCCCTCCCCTTCCAGCCACCAGCATGCTACTGATCTCATCTACTGATTTCAGAATCAATAACATATTGTTCACACTGATATTGAGGTTGGGAGGACCAGATGTTATAAATGATTGACAATGTCTCAAAAGGGAGAGAGAATGGGAGGGAGGGAGGGAGAGAGGGAGCATGGTAGGAGGCAAGTGGGGGAGAGAGAAAGGGAGGGAGAAAAAGGAAAGAGAAAAAAGAGCTTATTAAAGAAGAGGAGGGATGGAGGATCATAGGAGGCAAGTGGGGGAGAGAAAAAGAGAGGGATAGAAGCGGAGAGAGAGAAAAGGGGAGAGAGCGAAAGGGATAGAGCGAAAGGGAGAGAGAGAAAGGAGAGAGAAAGGGTTTGAGAAAAGATGAAAGAGAAGCAGAGAGAGAGAAACAGAGAGAAAGAAGATGAACGAGAAGCAGAGAAATAGAAAGGGAGAGAGAGAAGCAGAGAGAGAGATTTTTCTTCTGTTAAAACGGTATATATAACGTATATCTATAACCTTCATGTTAACTTTATATTCCAGAAAAACATACATGATGAGCAGACGGTATGATGTCAAAATAGTGTGACACAAAGTGGATATTTGTTGCCATGCTGAATAAAAGTTTTTCAAAAAAAAAAAAAAAAAAAGCAGAGAGAGAGAGAGAGAGAGAGAGAGGAAAAGGGAAATAAGTAGAGAAAGCGAGTAGAATAACAGGTGACTGACAGAGAGGGAGGGAGGGATAGGGAGGATAAAACACAGAGGGAGAGGGAAGGAGGAAGAGACATGGAGGGAGAGGGAAGGAGGAAGTGAGAGAGGGACAGAGAGGGGGAGGCCGAGGGAGAGGGAGAGATGGTGGGAGATGGAGGGGTAGGAGACAGTGAAGATACACATGGAAGCAACACTAATAGGAATAATGACTGAATGACTGAATAGTTTACATGAATGAACCCTGGCCTGAGTTGCAGGGACAATAGGGTCAAGCACCCGTAGCACCCCTGGATGGTACTACAGCTATATATACCCAAATGTAGGTCAGGGTATTGTATATATTGTTGTAGTTGGGGTTGGGAGGTGGTGGACGAGCGATGTATTGGGGTACGTTCGTCCACCGCCTGGGGCGCTAGGGTCTTGCATTGTGAGCAAGGACGGGTCCATGGGGGGAGGGAGTATAAATAGGGGTGGGATTTCAGGGTAAGGGCAGTTGGAGCCCAGGCAGGGTACGAGATAGACCTCCCCAGATTGACTGCAAAGTATAATAAACGAGCCAAGATCGCCAACTCTACCTTTTTGCTTTGTGTCTACATTCTTCGGAGATAGACGTCAACCGGCCCTGCTGGGCAGATCCCCATCCAACTCCATTTAATTAATACTCCAGAAGTCCTAGGTGGTGCGATCCCCACTCTAGGAGGATTACTTCTGCTAAGTCCCAACTCCCCTAGTACGTAGTAGATTCCCACATTTAAAATACTGATTAAGACGCACGAGACGAACCAAGACGAACCGAGACGAACCTTGGACGAGGCTGGACAAACAGAGTAACAACCACAGGAATCATGTTCTCCACTAATTTATTTAATCGATCTTCCGAGACAATTGATGGCGACAACAATGGTGGCAGCGGTGGGATGCTTACTGACGAATCTCACCCTCTATCGCCGTCTGGAGAAATCGGAGTGCATCCGAGAACGTGGAGTAGCTGGTTGGGCCAAGGCTACGAACGAGCTGGAGTTCTCCAACAGGGAATCAACACCACCCCGAAAGACGAGGCCGGAGAGACGAAACCCACTCCGACTGTGACGACAGGGCCGAAAAAGATGAAAGTCACCCCGAGAGCCTTTGATGGGACGGGATCCCTCACCGAATTTCTTCACCATTTTCGGTTAGTAGCCGAACTGAACCAGTGGACGGGCCACGAAATGGGCTTACATTTGGGTGTATGCTTGGCGGGACCTGCTCTCAGGCTACTCGAGAAGGTGGATTTCGAGGAGGAAGGGACGTTTCTCAAGCTCGTCCAGGCGTTACAAGACAGATTCCAGCCAGCGGATCAAATAGCACTGTACCGGACAGAGCTACGGGCCAGGAAGCAACGTGATGGAGAGGGACTGCAACAGATCGCGGACGAAATCGAACGTCTAGCCCGACTGGCTTATCCGGCCGCGGATAAAGAGATTCTGGACGATTTGAGCAAGGACTTATTCACCTCCGCATTAGCAGACGGTCACCTTCGGAGGTGGGTGGCTCAAGCCAAGCCCAAAACATTAGCCGAAGCCCGGTCAGCAGCGCTACATGGGGGCGCCCATTTTGCAGCCGAAGAACAGAGCGTGCGGACGAAGTCGTCCATCCGAGCGGTCCAAGCAGGAGGAGGGTCAGACGACCGGATACACCAGCTGGAGGAGATGATGAAGGCTCTCTTGGCCAAAGCTGACAACTGGCAGCGACCAAATCGGAATAGAGACATGACCAATACGTGTTATGGATGCGGGGAGGTAGGCCACTTTAAACGGGAATGCCCTCATCGGGTCAGTCAGAATAGAAGTCCGGCGGCGGAAAACTCCGGGGGACAGTAGGTGGCCGGACCACTGTCCCAGCAGCATCCGGCACGAGCGTTGGACGAACAACAACGGGAGAGACGAGTGTCCAGGGAAGGTGGGATCACCGTTCGAAAGGAATTCTCGTCTCAGGACGATGCAATGGAATGGAAATAGACTGGTTGGTGGATACAGGCGCTTGTGTCACGCTGCTGGGACGAGGGGTGTGGGAGCAGATGGTAAACAAACCAGTGCTCCAGCCCACTGCAGTCAGGGTGGTAGGAGTGGGAGGCGAGCCCATGGAAATCTTAGGAAGAGTACACCTAGAAGTCACATTCCAAGGAGTAGTCATACCAGTTCCGGCCATCGTAGTGGACATAAATTATATGGGCATCCTGGGGATGGATGTGTTGCGACCTCTGAAAGGGGTCGTGGATGTCAGTAACGAGACAGTCAAATTCGACCACAGCATCGTACAGGTGGGTCCTGTGGAGGTAGGAGAGGGGACGACCATTCCCTCGGGCACCTGGGTAAATCTCCTGGTTCGAGTCCAGGAGTGGGGCCACCAGGAGGAGGTGGTGATCGAGCCTTACTGGCTCGAGTCAGGACTGCTTACCGCCCGAACTGTCAGTCGGGTGGTAGCAGGGGAAACATTGGTGCGGGTGTCCAACCCCACCTCTAGTGACATAGAACTACACCCAGGTGAACGGGTGGGACAATGGGAGGAGGTGGAGGAGTACTCTGAAGACGAACTATCATCGGTCGGACGAGGGGAGGACGATCTATATCCAGTGGGACGAATTGAACAGACCCAGCACCCTCCAGGAGAGACAGAGCAGGTCCAGGACGAAGAAAAGCTGATAGACGAGGCCCTCTGGAATCAAACTGATGGTACTGTCGTTCGGGGGAAAGAGGAACTAATAGGGAAGCTGTACAAAGACTTTAGAGATGTTTTTGACGAACGACTAGGTCGGACGGCATGGACGACCCACACGATTGACACGGGAGACCACGCCCCGATTAAGACCAGGCCTAGACGGGTGCCGATACATCGCCGGAAACTCGTGGAGGACGAACTTGACAAGCTGTTGACGATGGGAGTGGCAGAACCATCACATAGCCCGTGGGCTTCGCCAGTGGTCTTGGTACGAAAGAAAGACGGTGGCTGGCGGTTTTGTGTAGATTACAGACAGTTAAATCAACTGACCCGCAAAGACGCCTATCCCCTTCCCCGTATGGACGACATACTTGACAGTTTGACCGGGGCCAAGGTATTTGCAACCATTGACCTCGCCAGTGGATACTGGCAGGTCGAAATGGACCCTAACTCAAAAGAAAAGACTGCTTTTTGTACCCATAAGGGCCTGTACCAGTTTAGGGTGATGCCCTTCGGATTGGTCAACGCACCCTCCACCTTTGAACGGCTAATGGATGCGGTCCTATCAGGAATGATAGGAGAAGACTGTCTAGTCTACTTAGACGATGTCATCGTCTTTGGACGAACGGTGGACGAATGTGCAGCACGACTACGGACGGTATTCACCCGACTAAGAGAAGCTGGTCTACAAATCAAAACAAAAAAGTGTCAGCTGTTCAGAGAGGAGGTGAGCTTCCTTGGACACCTTATATCAGGCAAAGGGGTGGGGACAGACCCTTCCAAGATCGAAGCACTGAAGAAGTGGGGGGCATTAAAAGATCGAAAGGATGTCCGCTCATTCATGGGGTTCTGCTCTTACTATCGATCATTCGTCCCCGGGTTTGCACGTATCGCAGCACCTCTCCATGGCCTCACTAAGAAAGGGGTGCCATTCGAATGGACGGACGAATGCGAGAGGGCCAAAGATGAACTCATCCAAGCTCTATGCTCGTCCCCCTTACTGGCCTTTCCCGAGGCAGAGTCTGAAATGATCTCAGATTGTGATGCTTCGGCGGAAGGATTGGGGGTGGTATTATCTCAGGAAGTAGAAGGGAGAGAACGAGTACTGCAATTTGCCAGTAGAACCATCACAAAAGCCGAGAAGAATTACTGCGTCACCCGAAAGGAACTTTTAGCAGTCATTTTTGGGGTGCGGAAGTTCCGACCTTATCTGGTGGGTGCCAGATTCTTGATCAGAACCGACCACAGTGCGTTAAAGTGGTTGATGCAAACCAAGGAGCCAGAGGGCCAGTTGGCCCGATGGATCGAAGAATTGGGGTGTTACGAATTCAGGATCGAACATCGGGCGGGCACCAGACATGCAGATGGACTCTCACGACAGCCCTGTCACCAGTGTGGACGAACCAGGCATAGTGGGAACTTTGAGAGTTGATCAGGCAATAGAGGACTTGAGGAATGACCAGGAAAAAGATCCTATGCTTCAAGAATTCCGGAGGGGGGTGGAAGAAGGAGTGAGACCAGAACCAGGGATGGGATTCGGGGATGTAGAGTCCCACTGGTTGCTCCGGAAATTTGACGATCTTGCCATCCGCAATGGGGTGTTGGGATTGATGACCTTAGACCAACACGGTGGACGAACGTGGAAAGCCTTCGTTCCACGGACGGCTCGTCTATCCTTGATACGACAGGCTCACGAAGGGCCTTTTGGATTACATGCGGGGAGGGATCGGACCAAAGAAAAGATAGGCAGGAAACAGATCTGGCCGAACATGGATAAACAGATTTCATTAGAAATTGAGTGCTGTGCAACATGCCAACAGACCAAACAGCAGGGGACTCGAAGACGAACTAAGATGGGTGCTCGTCCATTGGCTACCGTTGGGGAAGAGTGGGCCATTGACATTACGGGACCATTCAAAACCACAGAAAGAGGCCACAAGTATGTGCTGGTCGTGACCGATCTGTTCTCGAAGTGGACAGAGGCCCTGCCCCTAGTAGACATGACAGCAAAGACAGTAGCGCGGATCCTCGTCCGAGAGATTATCTGCAAATTCGGCGCGCCCAGGACTTGGCACACAGACCAGGGTCGAAATTTTGAGTCGGATTTATTTAAGGCTATGGCTGAGCTGATGGGAATTGACAAAACAAGAACCTGCCCATACCATCCCCAGGCCGACGGGCAAGCGGAGAGATGGAACCGGACGATGTTGGCCATGTTAATCACGATCACAGACGTCCAAGACCAGTGGGACGAGTGGCTCCCATATGTCAGCTCAGCCTATAGAGCCGGGCAACACCGAACTACTGGATTCTCGCCAAACTATCTGATGTTCGGACGAGAAGCTCATCTGCCATGGGAGTTGTGCTATCCTTCCCCGGAGACAGGGACGAACCCATTCGAACCCGTCCAGGACTGTCATATGAAGATGGCAGGGGCCCATCGGGTGGCTTGGGAAAAGTTAGGAGTAGCTCGGGAAAAAGATGAAGCCTGGTACAACCACAAGGTCAAAGAGGCTTCTTATAAAGAAGGGGAGAAGGTGTGGTTCTTTCAACCCATAAAAAAAACGGGGGTGTGTCCGAAACTGCAGAGGTTCTGGACGGGGCCATGGGAGATAGAAAAATGCCTCTCGTCCACCACCTACAAGATCAGGTGGGGACGAAAGACTAAGGTAGTCCATGGGGACAGTTTGAAGATAGCCAGGCAACGGGACCAGGAGGACGAATCGACTGGGGCACCCGAGAGGGTGGTCACCCAGGAGATCCAGACGTCCCCAGCCCAAGAGACAGATGATCCTCAGTCTGACTCAGGAAGCCAACCTGAACAGTCGAACATTGGACAATTAGCACCGGTAAGAATGATGACTCCATATTTTGAGAGTAGAGACGAGAGAGAGAGGAGGAGGTCTCGTAGTCCTGATAGGAAGCCTCGGAGCCCTGATAGAGAGGAAAGGAGGAGGAGTAAAGATAAGAGGAGGAGAGAAGAATCAGGACATAGGCATCACTCTAAGTCGGCAAACCTGCAGACGATCGACAACGGAAAAGCTCAGGAGTTGGGTTTGACCAGGAAGGTCGTGGCCTTGAAGGTGACAATACCCGGAGACAGTCGTGCCCGGACGAATGGCGGTACTGCAGCGCCACCCGTGGGAAACCACAGTACTGAACGTTCAGACCAGGAGGTGGCGGCCCCAACGGGAAGACGAGGAGCTACCGGAAACCGAAAACACCGGCAGGACACTTCCGGGATCAACAGTGACAGTAGGAGAGTTGAGTCGAGCACCGAAAAAGAAGTAGCACAAGCATCCTCGATTAACCTTACCAATATGATGAACGTCGAGGAAGACGAGCTCAGTTGGACCAGAATGGATGCGGAGGCAGTGACACCCGAACCAGATGGCCGGTCTTTCGCCTGTTGGGCCTGCAACCGAATCTTGGCAAGTAGAGCGTATTTGATCAAGCACTTGGGGACACACGAAATTCTGTTCCGAGGCCATTTGTGCCCCATTAGTGGTTGTGGGAAGGCAGCGTACGGCTCCCGGGGTGTTGATCTTCGTCCACACACGAAATCACACCATGGCGTCAACATCGACGTGGACCCACACATGGCTCGTATTCTGGTGGTGACTTCTCGGACACCTTCACTCTTCGCTCGTCCAGCTACCGAGGACGAGATAGCGCTGTTTCGCTCAGGGGAGCGTATGTGCCCACGGCTGCCCGGGGGGCCAGTTATGAAGGCTCTGCTGGGTCAAGAGGAACCACCAACCAAGAAGAGGAAGGTAGAATCTGCTGGATCCAAGGAAGATGTGCGCCTGGTTGTCAGTAGTGAGGCCACAGATAGACGCACCTCCCCCAGACGCGCCACGCCCAGGGCAGTACCCAGACCAGAGGCGGCATGTGGCTCATGGGACGAAGAGAAGAGAAGTGACCAGTCAGACAAAAAGACCAGTCATTCACGTGAGCCTCCTCGCACCACAGAGGTCAAGAAAGAAAGAGGGGGTGACAAGGACACAAGTTCCTCCAAGTCCAACAGCAAAGACTCGAGCTCCTCCAAGTCCAGCAACTCGGCACCAGCAAGGAGAGAACACAAACCACGGAGTTCGTCTCACCATAGCTCCGCCACCTCAGGAAGCACGGACGAGCCCCGGGATAGACAATCCAAGGAGGGTCACTCTCGTCGGGACGAACACTCGTCCCAGTCCAAGAAGGCCCCTAAGAGTCGAGCGGCTACCTCTAGCACCAGATCGAAATCTCCAGAGAAGAGCCTCCCGTCCAGCGCACAGACTACTGGTGGTGTAAGTCAGAGTAGAGAGGATGTCAAAGTCCAAGAAGCTGCCCATATATTGGTTGGACTAAACCAGACAGACGAGGGGGACTTGGGAGCAGAACCAACGATAACCATTGGGGAGGACGAATCTCCCACCGGTTCTCCCGAGGTACCTGAGACGAAGAAGGAAGGAGAGCATCAGGAGGAACGTGAAGGAACAACAGAGAAAATAAGGTCGGTTAGCTCTACCACCACCCATGACCCTCCGAAGCTGGCCCCCAAACTACCCCAGAAGGGCCGGGTCTCGTCCACACTCGCAGAAGGGAACCCTCCAAACGTAGAGCCCCAAATCGAGGACGAATCCCCGATAGTGACTGACCGAAAAGTAGCTCCAGCTGTAGGACTTCAGCCTTCCCCAGCACACCAATCCCAACCTTTGAGGCATCACGTGATGTACACGCCCCCAGATGGTAAGCATCCAGCGGGGCTGTGGACGAGGTGGCCCTCAAGTCTCTCGACACCTCGCTCCCAGCAGCTGATGTTACAGGTGTTGAACTCGATGGAAAATGCCTCCTCGTCCCAGCAACCATCCACTACCACCGGCCCATCACTAACCATCTCGGGAGGGCTGGATGTCGACCCGGACAGCTCCTTGGACGAGCCCAAGATGGACCGCCCTGGCCTCTCGTCCGCGGCCCCCTCGACACTCCACACCCCGATATTCCAGCTGGGGGTGGGAGCGAAGGCCGAGCATATGGAGTGGGCGGTACCTCTGGACCTGACTCCGGGCTCCAAGAAGAGTTTGGAGGCCTTAAGGACCGCCGGGGAAAAGGAATTCGATCCGGAGAAGGCGGTACATGACTTGACCCTAGGCCCTAAGGGAGATAAGCAGGACGAACTACCCTCGGAGAAGGAGAAGACAGGAACCACTACCCAGAGTAGGAGGACGACCCCACCCCCGCGAGCAGGACCATTCGGGAAAAGAAGTCGCACCCCATTACTGTCGGGTTCGGTATTTGATCCCCGTGTGGAGCTGCCCGTCCCGGCAGAAATGTGGGTGCCACCCACTGTGACCATGAGCGACTGGTGCCAACAGTGGGACGTCGCAGACCAAGGAGGGATCTGGACCGTTAAATATAGACGATCGTTCGTCTGGAGGGGAAATGTGGGGTCCAACGTACCCAATCCCGAACTATCTGTAGAACTCCCCGAGATCGCGTCCCATCCTCATCAAATGGTGAGAGAGAGACTCACCCGTACTGAGTTGGAACCTGGCCTCGTAAAGTTCGTGCAGACAGTCTGGAAAACGCACCACCAGGAGGAGGACGATTAGCTGAGAAGAGCGGTGTAAACAGATATCTCGCGTGATAAACGGATGATTAGTGTAGTTTGAACTTTTGTTACTAAGGATGAGAGCCAGAAGTGCCTTAAATTTGAATAGTGATGTTACTAGATGTTTACAAGTTGTGTTGCGATCATATTGAAATAATAACCTTTAAAATGTAACTTTGGGGATAATAACTTTAAATGTAATTTTGGGGTCCAAAATTTATTAAGGGGAGGGTATTGTTGTAGTTGGGGTTGGGAGGTGGTGGACGAGCGATGTATTGGGGTACGTTCGTCCACCGCCTGGGGCGCTAGGGTCTTGCATTGTGAGCAAGGACGGGTCCATGGGGGGAGGGAGTATAAATAGGGGTGGGATTTCAGGGTAAGGGCAGTTGGAGCCCAGGCAGGGTACGAGATAGACCTCCCCAGATTGACTGCAAAGTATAATAAACGAGCCAAGATCGCCAACTCTACCTTTTTGCTTTGTGTCTACATTCTTCGGAGATAGACGTCAACCGGCCCTGCTGGGCAGATCCCCATCCAACTCCATTTAATTAATACTCCAGAAGTCCTAGGTGGTGCGATCCCCACTCTAGGAGGATTACTTCTGCTAAGTCCCAACTCCCCTAGTACGTAGTAGATTCCCACATTTAAAATACTGATTAAGACGCACGAGACGAACCAAGACGAACCGAGACGAACCTTGGACGAGGCTGGACGAACAGAGTAACAACCACAGGAATCATGTTCTCCACTAATTTATTTAATCGATCTTCCGAGACAATTGATGGCGACAACAATATATATTGGCTCAGGAAGCCAGGAAAGGTCAGCTCTTCATATCTAGTAAGTTTTCATACTGTGAGTATGGGAGGTAGGTATCAATAACACACTATGTTATTTTTTATATTTTGTTTTTATTTCAAGCACATTTAATATCAATACAGAAAACGTGTTTCAGCTATGCTGACGACGTCTTGTCACGTTGCCTGCGAAAAAAGAAAATGATTTGTACGTAACTTCATGAGTGATTTACGAGACATTTCAGATATTCAATTTTATGATTCAATCTGGTATACTATTTCATTATTCTTTCACACATTTGTCAACTAACTACGTTACAAATCTAAGAAAAAGTATTTCTAATTATAACAATCAGTAGCTCAATACACACCCGTATCATCATTATATCCGGATAATTTTGTCTGCATTGGTGAATAGCTAAGGCGGGATCTTTGCCGCTGGGCTCAACTCCCATCAACCCTCACTTATTCACCCACGCCACCTATCACCCACTATATAACATACCTCCGCCATTACAACTTCCTCATTCACCTCTCTGCCATTGATTTATATGCACCCACCCACCCACACCTATCATCATCATCTCAATACTTCGATCATCTACTTCCCTCATAAATTTATTTTAACAAATCAAAACTCATTTATTATATTATCCAACAATTTTTACCATACTTTTACCATCAATCAAATCAAAATGAATTTTATCAATAATAGAATCAATTATAATTTCCAATTGCCATTGTTGAGTCCTTTGTCCGGTAATGTACAGACATTTTCACACAAACCTTCAAACAGGAAAAACAATCGCCATAACCAAATCCCTTACAAGGGCCTTTCCTTCATGTTTTAAACTTCATGGGACGGTTCCACACATTCAAGATTGATTAAACAAACACCTTTTCATGTGATTCTGTGCTCTTTCCCAATGCAAACGACTTAGAACTATCAGGATGGTTTATATACTGACTATAGACGGTGGAATCTGTTTAGGACGTTACAGACAGGTATCCGTCCACTGAGGCAACAATATTTAATATAATTGCATTTTATATGGCGTACAAGTTTATACAGTGCTGGATTGGAGGCGACTGGGATTGTTTCTTTTGTTTTAAGAAAACCAGTTCATGGTTTTAAAATATCCCAGTTGGACATACTTACAACCAAATTCATAATATTTCAGGTATTGTATATGTACGATGATATAATGCATGCATTAGAGAAATCTGTATGATTTATTGGTATTTTGTTTATTTATGGAGAAATGGAGAAATGTCCTGGGCATTTGGGGAAATATGATGAAACCCCGACCCCCAAGGGCAAGAAATCTGTGTAAATTCTCCGACCCCATGGGGCACGTTCTTCACATTATTATTGCAAATAAAGTTTTTTTAAAAAAATATAAACCCTGTTATACATTATCCACCGTGAGAAATGTCCTTGATACTGCGGTAAACTAAGGGAAACCCCCGCCTGGGTGGGGGCATATTTTCTTGGATATCCCCCGATCATTCCCCCTTACCCGCTGGGATGGGGTGATGCAATTGACAAGTGCATTACCATAAACATTACCCCTGTTTTATTGTATCTATTTTCTCCCCTATCCAATGTCAGAGAAATAAGGTCAATGCTACTAGTGCAATTAGATCAATGAAGCCAATTGTACCCTGGACCCATTATCATGCTCATTCATGTTGTTTGCATTCTCCTGTAAGGGCGCCCCAAGCAGTAATTGGTACACATTCTGAGTAGGCTACATGATGGCTGAAGAATCCATAAAATGTACAATTCGTCCCTTTTCTTTTGTTTTTACAAACGTTTTTTATTCAGAATTCCTGCCATCGGGGCTCTTATACCATTATCATAATCATAATTTATGTTACTTTTACTTTCGATGTATAATAAAAAGGACAAACACGCCTCTAGAGTTTATAGGTATATAATTCAAGGAAAACACAATCTAAACTTTAGTCATTCGCCAATCTTTTCAAATAACCCTAATTCCTGACAAAATTCAGGGTTAAAGGAAAATACCAGCGTCGTCAGCACTGCTGCAGACAGGAATTCAAGGAACTAATGCATGAAGAAATAGGAGTAACAATATTTTTTTCAAACTTTGTCTTAGAAAGAAAATCGTTGGGTGAATACAAGAAGAAAAGAATCCCAGGATGTTATCATATTATTTTATATTTTAGGGATGACTGAAGTTTATTACCATTCACTATGGATGTCAATGGGGGAAAAGCATATATATTCTCAGTTTATACACGATTTTACACAGAAGAATGCGATTTTTTAAATTGTACATTTCTCCAAACATAGCTAACATACTGTTTTGTCCTCACAAATCAGAAAACAGGGTAAAACATACTTGGAAAAATATAATTCAGCTTTGAAGATAACACATGTACCCCTGTTTTTAATTCATCACGATACAAGTTCAGCTGAATAACATTTTCTTAGTTCAATGAAAAATTGGGTGTGTAAAATAATATGTCAACTATATATGCAGATTTTTAAAGGAAATTGAATGATTCAACCATTTGAAATTCTGAAAAAATGGGGGAAAAACCTTTTCTCATTGACTCCTATAATGAATGGTTGTAAATCTCAATGGTCCCTGAAATAAAAAAAATGATTCAATGATATATGGCCAATTCCACCAATTTGACAACATTTGGTCTCCTAACTCCTATTAATGGTACTCCTGTTACAAAATCTAAAATCTGTAAATACTTAGGCTTTCATATAGACCCAAATTTATGCTTCAACGAACACTTCTTTCAAATGAAATGTGCCGTCCAGGCTAAGGTTAATAAATTCGCTAGAATAAGGTATTTTATTGAAGAGAATATTGCGAAAATGATAGTAAAATCTCACATATTACCTCTAGCCAACTATGGCCTTGTTATGTACAATATGACTAACTCTTGTGTAATCAAAAAGGACGGTAAATCGGTGGGTATCCGATTCCACTGGTTCGCTTGTATATGTGCTCATTGCTCGCTCTTGCTGCGCTTGTTTATGGGGTGCTTGTCAGTCGCTCTTCATCCACTAATATTTTTAGCGCAATACAAGCGCAGAGCGATTCTACCGAGATTCTACTGCTGCGCTTGTTTCCTATATGAAAGCAATAGCAAATGTGTTTGTGCGCTCTCACTGCGCTCTTGGTCCGCTTGTTTAACAGGCAGAAGAGCGTTGTGTTGCTGCGCTCAAATCAAACACGGCAGATATTAGAAAGAAGCGCCAAAGTCAAGTTTTAAGAGCGTATAGAAAGCACAGTAACCTATCCTATGAGACCGCTCTGGTCTCGCTCAAACTTCGCTTCTTAGTCGCTCTGGGAAAATAAAAGAGCGTATGAAGAGCGGGCCAAAAGAGCGAGCCAGTGGAAAGGCTGTGTTTCCACTGGCTCGCTCTTTTGGCCCGCTCATGGCCCGCTCTTTTTAATTGTCTTGAGCGCATAACAAGCGAAGGTTGAGCGAAACCAGAGCGGTCTAATGGAATCGGTTACTGCGCTCTATGTACGCTCTAAAAAGTGGCTATGTGCGCTTCTTTAGAAGAGCGCAGGACGTTGCGCAAATATCTGACGTGTTTGATTTGAGCGCAGCAACACAACGCTCTTTCTACCTGTTAAAGAAGCGGACCAAGAGCGCAGTGAGAGCGCACAAACGCATTTGCTATTGATATCATATAGGAAACAAGCGCAGCAGTAGAATCCTAGTAGAATCGCTCTGCGCTTGTATTGCGCTAAAAATATTAGCGGATGAAGAGCGAATGACAGGCGCCCTATAAACAAGCGCAGCACGAGCGAGCAATGAGCGCAGATACAAGCGAGCCAGTGGGATCCCACCTTTAAGGTGCGATTCCACTGATTCGCTTGTATATGTGCTCATGGCTCGCTCTTGCTGCGCTTGTTTATTGGGCGCTTGTCATTCGCTCTTCATCCGCTTTTATTTTTAGCATAAGACAAGCGCAGAGCGATTCTACTGTTGCGCTTCTTTCCTTATGAAATCAATGGTAAATCCCTTTGTGCACTCTCACTGCGCTTTTAGTCCGCTCATTAAACAGGTAGAAAGAGCGTTGTGTTGCTGCGCTCAAATCAAACAGGTCAGATATGAGCGCAGTGTCAAAAAGAAGCGACAATGTCAATTTTTAAGAGCGTATAGAAAGCGCAGTAACCTATCCTATTAGACCGCTCTGGTCTCGCTCAAACTTCGCTTCTTAGTCGCTCTGGGAAAATAAAAGAGTGTATGAAGAGTGGCCCAAAAGAGCGAGCCAGTGGAAACGCAGCCTTATACTAATGAATCAGGACCTGTCGACGAATGAAATAAATAATCGTTGTCATATCAAAGATTTAAATATTAGGGGCAAAATTGCTTTCCTTGACCGTATGACAAACAGATCAACTAAGCCTGAATTGCTTCAGGTGATGCCTCATCATACTAGGCAGGCAGAACATCCTAACGTATTACATAGTACGGCTAACTCTGCAAAAATGTCTAGTTCTCCTCACTTTTAGGGACCTATTCTATGGAATAACATCCCCCTCGCATAAAAGTGAAAACTTGGCCCGAAATCAGCAAAATTTAATATTTAAAAGAAACGCTGTGATAGTGGCTCGAGAATTGTATTATTTATATTAAACATGACTAGGAGTACTGTCAATCTGTTACACAGATGGCAGTTATACGATGCAACTTGAATTGTCAAAACCAACTTGTTAATTTTCACGCAAACCTCGTTGTTTTATTTCTCAAAGCGGATAGCTCCTATGTATTAATTTTAGTTGGCGAAAAATGTACAATGTTTATTTATTACTTTTACCCTAAGTTAGGCGTTAAAAGGGCCTATTGATTGATATTGTGGAAACCATAACCCCAAAACCATGCTCAACCATATTATAGTTTTTGGTTTCTTACTAAAACTTATATATATGTCTACAAATGTCAGAAGAGATAATTATAGTGTCGTGTAAAATCTTGAATTCTCTTAATACGATAATTTTTGTATATTCCTTTACTTTGTTTATTCACATATTGTCTTTTAGGTGACTTGAAACATACCACTTGTGTGGAATGGTTTATCGAAATAAAATATGTTTTTAAAAAAAACAAAAAAAACGTGGAAAGTGATTAAATGGGGTTAATACCAACTTCTGTAAACGTATTTATTTTCGCGCAGATAAATTTTCGCGCACAAAATACTTTGACACTTTTTCGCGCGGATTTAATTATATATATATAGTTTTATTTCAAAGTACATGTACATCGAAATCGGAGTACAATATCTGCAACCTGCAGATCTTCCAATTGATCCTCATAGCGTACTCGGACTTTAAAATATGGTTTCTAGCTACAATGTAAACAATTTGTATATGAGGTACACAGTGAGGATTTTGCCTCTTCCCGCTCTTCCCAATCAGTTCCATTCTGATTGGGTTTACATTATTTACACGAGTGATCGTGGCATCTCCGCTTTATATACGGTCTGGTCTAAAGTAACCAAGTATGTGAGCCATAGTTTAGTACAGGACTCATGGTTTCATACTTGTTTTCTATTCCCCCCCACCCCCCTCCCCTCTTGGCTCAGCTCTGGGTTACATTTGGCTCTTTTTCTACCCCATCCCATGTCTCCTGGAGGTAGACTGTTCTCATGAAAGTACGGAAGTCTTTTCTAGATTTGCACCTGAAGCCTCTAATTTCCATTTTGTTCCAGTAGAAAGGTATTAGATAAATGAGTGATTTTTTAATCTTTTCAGTACGGGGGGTTATTATTTTTAGGAGTCTTCTATCATCTGTGCTTCTTAGGGGTCTGGGTTTACTATTTATATTTTGGTTGTTTCTACTTAGTGGGTATGCTAGGTCAAGTAGATGTACTTCCCTTCTAACTGATAATGGGGCTAATTTTAGGGTTCGTTGTATTGCATCCACATTTGTCATTTTAGGAAGTTTCTTAGCTATTCTGATTGCACTATTCTGGATAATTTGTAGTTTTTTGAGTAAGTGCTCAGGTGCAACATTATATACAATATCTCCGTACTCCAAGATTGGGCGAACAGCTACCTTGTAGAGCATGAGGATGGTTTCTTCACCAGCCACATACCGTAGTCTCGATAGGGATCTAAGTTTTGACCTTGCAAGATTTAGCTTTGACTGCAGGTGCAATTTGAATGTTAGTTTATCATCTATTTTTAAGCCCAGATATGTGTACTCATGTGTGGTGTCTAATTCCTGGGTTCCTATCTTGAAAGTTCTTGTGTTCTTTGCTATCCTACTATGGGGGATTATCATAATTTTACTCTTCTTTATATTTAGGGAGATTTTATTTTTCCTGCACCATTTATCAATCTTATCTAGGTTGCCTTGCAAGGTCTGTTCACCCTCCATGCTATCACCATTGAGACTATTGTATAGGGCAGTGTCGTCAGCAAATAGCTGAATTTCTGACCCTCTTATCTCTTCATGTATATCATTGATATAAGCTAAGAACATTAAAGGTCCTAACGTGGTACCTTGGGGTACCCCGCATAATATTGTTTCATTAGATGATATTATATTGTTAGCCATTACAGTCTGTTGTCGGTTATGTAGGTAGTTTTTAAACCATCCCAGAGCTGAGTCACCAACCCCCAGAACCCGTAACTTGTTTAAGAGGATAACATGATCTACAGTGTCAAACGCCTTACGAAAGTCTAAGAAGGCGACTGCCGTACTAACTCTGCTGTTGATATTTGTAAATACATAATTAAACATCTTGTGGTGTGCGTCCTGGATGGACATGCCCCCCCGAAAGCCAAACTGGTGCTTAAAGAACTTGTCATTGCTTTCTAGGTATGTTGTTAATTGCTGGTACACGAGTTTTTCTAGGACTTTTGCTGGTAGTTTTACCGAGCTGATGGGACGATAGTTATTTGTTTTGTTCCTAGGGCCTTCATTTTTATATATGGGTGTGATCACTGCTGCCTTAAAGTCAGCAGGTACCACACCTGTTTTAAGCGATAGGTTGCAAAGGTAGGTGAATTGGTCGACCAGTGCACAGAGGCAAGGTTTCAACACCTTTGATGGCATGTAGGGGATCCCTGATGCCTTGGAGGTGCCAATTGATTTTATTGCCTTCCAAACTAAGTTCGGTGCCACTTCCCTAAGCACAAACATATTATTTGTTGTGTCTTTGGTGTTACTTGTGTGGGTATGCACCTCATTAGTTTGTTCTGTGACTGGGTTGATCTGTTTTGCCAGGTCTGGTCCTATATTTATATAATAGTTATTAAAAGCATTTGCTACTTTGTAATATTTGTGCCTTCATCAGATGTTAACTTAAGGACTGGGGAGTCTTTTTGTTTTTCTGGCGAAAGAATCGGGCGGAATGTATCCCAGATCTTTTTTGTGTCTCCCCCACTTTCCACTATCTTTTGCCTGATGTACTCATTTTTCAATTTTAATAACTTTGAGTTAACCTGATTCCTGGCTATTTTTGCACTATTCCAGTGTTCTGTCTTTTTTGACTTTTTCGCTTTTCTAAATAGGCTATCCCTAACTCGAGTCAATCTTCGTAGCTCCTCGGTATGCCAAGGGGGCTTTACCTTAACATTTTTGAAATTCTTCAGGGGGCACATCCTATCCAGGTACAACTCAATCCTATTTATGATAAAATTCCAGCATGCATCCACACACGATAACGAGTAATATTCCCGCCAGTCCAGGTCCACCAGGATTTCCTGTAGGATTTTTATGTCTAGGTTTACCATTGACCGTGCTTTAAAAGTAGCCCTCATGTATTTGTTACGCGCCTTTTTCTTGACTATAAAGATTGGCATATGGTCACTAGAGTTCTCTTCTATGACACCTCTATGGGTTATAAATTTGGCATTAGTATATATTTGGTCAATAAGGGTTGATGATTTACTAGATATCCTGGTTGGGTTACTTATTTCAGGGCTCAGTCCAAACTTTGCCATCAAAGATTTCAGTTCATCATTACTTTTACAACATGGGTCGGAGTGGTTTATATTAAAGTCTCCCATGACATATATCTCTTCTCTGCCGCTAAGATTTTGTAGTACATTCTCCAGGGCTAGGAGTGTGTTCTTTACTGATCCTGCTGGCGGCCTGTAAACATTGGCCAGGACCATTTTCTTTGAATTATTTTTATAGCACTGTGTAATTTGGATTTCAGTGTCAGCGTTTGAGCTGTTTAGGTGTCTATATTTCTCTGTATCCACTATATATGAGTCTTCAATATACGTCACTAGACCTCCTCCCCTTCTTTTGTATTCCCTATCTTGGCGAAAAGATTGATAACCATCTATCTGGACTTGCCCATCAGTAGTGGTTTTTCCCAACCAGGATTCCTGGATTGCAATGACATCTGGGTGAGCATCGGCTATTACAAGTTTTACATAGTCAGTTTTTTGCTTAATACTCCTGATATTCCAGGATAATAAGGTTGTTCCCTTAAGTTTACCCAGGTCTTTCGAATCAGTTGTTTCTACCATTATGATTCAGTATTTGCGCCCTTATCCGGGCATTTTGCTTTGCGGTGTTCACATGTTTTAATTACAGGTTCTACGATATGATTAATAGTTACTATTCTAGGTTTACTAATTTCTAAGGGGGCAGTACAGCCACCCTTTCCAAGGCACCTCTGACCTGAGGTCAGCATAGAGGACACAGGTGTCATCTCAATACAATATTTTATACCCCGAGTTCTCCTCGGGAAATGGAACCACAATGTGATATTCATACGTACACAGCCTCTCCTAAGTACTTTCTCCCCTTATACCATTGCTTGATATAGGGGTAACCACTGGTTAAGATCCAGCACTCCAGGGGCAGTTCATAAGACCAGATCCCTAGGGTGCAGGAGTCGGAACCTTACACTACTTTATGTGTTACATGTGAGGCTAATAGCTCAAGGGGTGGTAATGAAAAAGTATGGGTTATGTTCTGCATATCGTAACTTAATCTAAGAGTAATCAATGGTTATGATCCCTCCCTCCAAGGACAGTTCTTAAGACCAGATCCCTGGGGCGAAGGAGTCAGAACCGTACGTTACCTTATCTGTCTCCCTTATTCTGACCACCACCTTGGCTCTTGAGTATTATGGTGTGTGATAACCTCGGGTTACAAACGTTCAAAGGTCTATACTGCAGGAAAGGTGTCGTAAACATACATTAAAATCACATGAAGGTAATGATGATAATAAAGGTAATAATGCAATAAGGACAATATGTATTCATTTGAGATCAATGAAACTTATAGATAGTATGGCAAGGTTATATTCTTTTAGCAAGAATTGTTATCGTTCCTGGCAGGATTTCATTTAACTTTGGTCATCCTAGGTAAGTGTTAGCACCACAATTAGCACCAAAGTCAGCACCAAAATTAGGTCCCAGGTGGGTATTAGCATCAGAGTTTTGAGTGTGATATAGCACCGATTTACTATTTAATATTTCAGTCCTGCAAAGCAGTTGTTATATATATTGATACATATACTATTTTCAGCACCCGAGAAATCATTACTAAATCAATGGAGTTTCATCACCGCTTTCTGGACTTGTGACGCCACTCTGTCACGCATCGACTCGTCGATGTGGCACCCATCGGTATCGCTGCCCATGAGCGAGTAATAGTGGATTACTTTACTTTCTCCTGTAAGCTTGTTCTTTTTATTCGACTTGTTCTTGTGTACCAGTTGCCCAATATATGGTGTTGGGGCTCTGTTTGCTGTGTTTATTTCCTTCACTATTTTATTATATGTGCCAATCATAATGTTTAGGAGATCCTGGTCTTCTCTGATGCCTGTCGTAGTAACGGATTCACCGGCAAGTATGGCCAAATGGGTGTTATACTTTAGCAGATCGATTCCGAATATCGTGGAAAACATAATTACTGGTTTTTCATTGGTTAGTCTATATAGGTCTCTTGTTTCTGTTACAATTCTATTTATAGTTTGTCGCACATCTTCCTCTAGGTCAATGGCTGTCTTGAATTTCAGGTTGATCTGTTTACTCGGGTTTCCTCTACTCCTTTTTGTAATATTACATATACCATTGAGATATACAATAACTTTTGGCCGCCGGAGCGACGTGATCCGCTTAGACATTTCACATATTCCACTCAGAGTCGCACCGCCATAGTAGGCAGTGTGGATATGCTTCTCCGGTAACTTTTGTTTCATGATGGCATCCATACCTTGAGCGCGAGAATCTCCCAGAATTAGTAAATCCAGTCTCATGACTAGTTTGCAAGTATTATATCTTTCTCCCTGACTAGTGTGTGATATTTCTGTGCTGCGTTATTTCCTTATTCTAGGCGTAGGAAGTCTCACACTTTGTTTATGCAATAATTATACCTTTCGCGCAGGATTTATTTTCGCGCACAAAGGTGGCTGCGCTAAAATGGCGAAAATAAATACTGCGCAAACATTAATACGTTCACAGTAACTACCATCAATTTGATTTTTATTTGTGCTTGGATGGTTCAACCAACCTGTGGAACAACATTTTTGGCTTTTTTACCCGATTTTGCTTCTTTTTTTTCTTAAATCCCATGTTTTGGGCAAAAATCTTTTTTTTTACTGTCATTGTATCGTGGAATTGCTGAATTTTTAAATAATCATTTAAATTAAATCATTTTCTTTATTTGTCATGATAGTAGGTTACGTGTAGATAATTTGTGTTAAAAAAACCTTTTAGGGTGAAAGCCATAAAAAAATCTTTTAAAAAAGTATAACCCCCTGTCTCTTGCTGTCAGCCTTGTTGCTTAAGGTGGAGAAATCTAAAAAAAAATTATCCAATTATGTTGAATAATGATAAAATGCATGGGTTTTTCTTGACTCATAGGCAAGAAATAACATGGAGGCAAAATCCACTAGAACAGGAGACTTTGTCTCTCGACGTCTCCTGTATTTTAGGGTTTTTAGAGCCTTATAAGGCATTACTTTAATAATAAACTTTAAATTTGACATTTATTATTGACTTTGCTTAATATCATGATCCTTACAGCAAAATGCTTTCTAGTTGCTCCTTTGCTGTCTCATGCCGTTTTTTGCCCTCAGATTTGCCATCACCAAATGTTATTTGGCTGTAGCTTTTCTTCTAATTAGAATATTTTCACAAACTAAAAAGCATTATCACCCTTATGTCGAGCCCTATCAGGTCCAAAATAGTTCAACACAGTATGTGCATATTTTATTTTATTCATTTCTCATTTAAATCCTCATTTATGTCCTTAATTTTTCAGGCAATGCACAGAAATGAAGCAGAATATATATATATATATACCTGTTCCCCAGCTCGATTTGTGATGGATTTATGCACATTTACTGTCATAATTCATTTCATATAATTTTTTAAGTCTTTTTCTATACATAACTATATAATATGGTGGCAAATAAAATACAAATATTAACTTTAGTTGCATCTTATGTTCTTATGTCGTGTCTGGGATCAGTCATGCTGGCTGGCCCTGGTACAACTCCTTCCCTATATAGGCACCAGGTGTAGTGACTGTATATTCGCCTGGGGTTTCCAGGACAGTGCTGTATATATATACCACTAGAGATCACTCTTATGCACTGCAGTCTTGTATGTGTGATTACTACTGTATTGTCTTATGTTATGTGTACTCTTGTGTTCTCTGTGTAACATGTATATTGTGATGTGACACTAATGTGTGGTATATGTGTTTTAGACACTATAGTCCCTCTGAGGCTAGAGACATGCTATTTTTGGCATTTTCCCCATATTTGGGAGCTATTTTTTGACCCCCTGTAAAAAAATAACTAATAATCAGAATGGTTCCATACTTGGTAGTTCAATGCGCATTATATATAAGGTTGATAGAAAATACCAACTCAACTGATTAATTTAAAATTTATTTTTGGGTACCCAGGGGGCCAAATATTGTCAAATTGGTGGAATTGGCCATTGGTAATGTGTGAGTTTAAAAGAAATCCGAGTCCCAGATGTGAAGATATTAGTGAAATTAAAAAACAAAATGACTCGAAAAGGAGACAAATATAAAAAGGCTGCCTTCACTGGGATTCGAATTCACAATGTCTCATGAGATTATCAGGCTTGCCTGAAAATGTTTTCGCAATAAAATCTATTTTTTAAAAAAAGATGTCCAGATTGGCAGTCCTAGATGCTAACCACTTGATCATAGGGGACTCTAGAGATCATGCATATTATAACACTAGGCATAGCTGTTGATGCATCACATTTTACGTTTTCTTTAATCTGCCATTCTCCTCATGGTGAATGAGGAGAATGAGGAAATACATTTTGAAGGTTGCTATGTCAGCCGCAGTCGATTTAATGATTAAAATTAATTATAAACAAATATCTTGAATCTGCAATCTATTTCCCTAATATGCGAATGCAGGACTTCTAGGTCAGCACGCATCCTGGATATTTACTAATAATGGCGCAATATCCTGACTCATGTCATCATGGGGATGGTGGGGGGAATGAAATAATTTTAACTGGAAACTCATAAAGTACAATCAGATGTTAACACTTGTTAGCAATTCACGCAGTAAATAACCAATGATGATATACCATGCCCAGAAGCTTGAAATATATATGTGATAAGCAGGGCGCTGACAACACAATTTCATTATTCACACGTGTTCAGGTTGTCACAAATATTATATATTGTATACCTGTAGATACATGTTTATTGAACAGGACAATCTAAATAAGCATTAAAGAACAGGTAACAGAGGAACTCAGAATGTACACAATTCTAAGAATGCCGAGCAATTATAAGACCTTCCCATGCGCAATGTAAACACGGGAAACTAGTTCTGAGAATTATGGGAAGACCACTATTTTTGTCCTTCTTTATTTTCCACTTTCTAACACAAATAGGCTTTCACACACAGGTCCTTCAGTAGCACCACTTATGACCAGACTATTTCTGATGTGATATCTTTGAATTTCCAAATCTTTACCCTTTATTTCAATGGAAACTTGAGAGAAATTTGAGTTTTGAAGTGAAAGTGATTTACTTTATTATAGTTGATGGTAGTGTAACACAATGTACTACTCATTTACACCCGAATTAGATTACATAATTTTGATCCGCATTTAAAAGTGCTGCTTTTTTGAGCGGTTTGCAGTTCTGTAACTGTTGAAAGACTGCCACACAATTCTCAATGAAAGGCCGTTCCCTTATTAGCAATTTAATATATGGTACTCCTACCTCAGTGATGCCCCCTATATTAATTTTTTTAGATGTGTATACTATGTTTATAATAACACTCTTCAGTTTATAGTGCACATTAATCTGTGGCAGTTTCTCAACCATTAGCGGGGTAGTGTTTTGCGGACAATTTTCCTGAGTCCAGGACTAAATGTGCAGGAAGCGAGATTCTACTCTACCATTTGTGGCGTTCTATGAATCTAACATGATTGTGTACTGTGCTGGCCCATTTATTAGGAAACCAACTACTCTCTTTTGACAGACATATCATAACATGGGGCACATATGGAGACACAGCAGAAGCTAATTGGTCGGGGATTGGACAACAGCTTGTTTCAAGCACGGTGATACCGAGACATTGAAGGTGGGGAACTCACTGCACTTTCTAACTGCACTTTCTGCACTATATGTTCTGTACATTCGCATTTATGTAAAATAAATAATTTGTAATTGGACTATTGGGTTGCTCCAGGTAGACCTGCCAAGGCAGAGGCAGCCATCCCAATTCTGGAAGATGTAACTGTTTTGAAAGGACCAGAATAAAAATATAATATATTGTTATAGAACAGACTATAGGGGTATGCTATTGTATCGTTAGTGTTATGTATTTCTCTATAGAAGGTAAATCGCCTGGCGATTCGCCCAGTTTGACGAATCGTCTAGTAATATTTTTAATGTCATGATGACGAAAGACGAATAACGAATGGTGAAAGGCGATTAACGATAGACGATCCACTTGTACTATATAAACCCCTGTTTGTTGACGATTCACATAATAAAACCTGAGACTCGAACTGCAAACAACTCCTTGACTTCCTCCCTCGCAAAGCGCAGATATCTTTGGCGAATATAAGTACCAGTAATCATATAGCAGACACCAAATAGAGTAATCCAGCATCTTTATTAAATATGGCGTATTCGACATCATCATTAGATCATCTCTGGGACCAGGCTCTGGAAGACCAGGCCCAACGATTACATGAACATGGACAATATGAAAAGGAAAACCGTAACATTGGTGGCAGCGGTGGGGATAACATCAATACCCTGGGCGATGGATCATCATCATCATCGCTTACGGATCCCCATCCTTTTCCATTGACGCCATCGCTGGAAGTGACTGTCAACCCACGTCAGTATGAGAACTGGCGGTCATCTCAGCCTGCAAGAGATAGACGTGTGAGGGTACTGGAGGAGGTGCCAAAGCCCGATGTGAAAGTAAAGCCTGGGAGTGGGGGAGGAGTGGCTGTAGCCAGACCAGGCAGGAAAGTGAAAGCAGCGCCAAGAGTGTATGACGGTTCCACTTCACTTGGTGACTTCCTGAACCATTTCCAGGTTGTGGCGGACTTAAACGATTGGACAGATAAGGAATGTGCCTTGTATCTAGGGGCCAGCCTGGACGGTTCGGCATTAGCTGTGCTAGAGAAAGTGGACTTGGATGGCCCTACTGGGTATATGTTGCTAGTAGAAGAACTACCAGTGCACCTGTCCAATTGGAGTCAGTCTTTGAGCGAATCATTGAAAGGTTAGAGCGACTGGAGACGAATCGCCCCCAAACGAATCGCCTTCAACCCAAGAATAGAGGCTGCTTCCAGTGTGGCGAGATAGGCCATTTCAAACGTGACTGCCCCCACCTGCCTGCACCCAGGCCGTTGATGGAGCAGGGAAACGACCAAGGGCAGTGAATGGCCGGGAGCCTGTCCAACGGATAACCGGTGGGAGAGAGGGTTGGATCGCAGTGCAGGGGCGATGGGACCCGTCGACAGCGGGGGTAGTAGTAGATGGAAAGTGTCGGGGAGTGTCAATACAGTGGCTAGTGGACACGGGAGCATGCACTACTATTATGAGTAAATACATCTGGCAGCAAATGGATCAACCACCACCACTCAGGGCATCTCAAATACGTATAACTGGAGCCGGGGGTACACCAGTTGATGTGTTAGGAGAAACTGACATAGAAGTTGACTTTGGGACTCTGATAATCCAAATGCAAGTGATAGTAGCCAAACTGGACCAAGGAGGCATCCTGGGGATGGATGTGATTAGAGCCAGGAAAGGACAGGTAGACACAGACAGTGGGAAAGTGTGGCTGGAGACTCAGGCCAATACAGGACCAGGCCACTTGGAGGGGTATGTGTATGCAGCCCAGGAAACCACAGTGAGGGCAGGGAGTCGCATGATGATGAGAGTAGAATGGGACAATGTATCAGACAATCAAGGATCCCTGAAACATCTCAGGATCCTGGAGGATGGAGGATTTGTGCCTGATATTCGTGTAGCTCGGTCTGTGCACCTATCACAAGATCTGGGTAGTATAGCAGAGGTTCTGAACGGAGGAAACAATGATATACGGATCCCTAAAGGAAGTAAAGTGGCTCTGTGGGCTGAGGGAGAGAACAGTTTGGAACTGGGGGAAACCACTCAGCCTAGAACGAAAGAACAGGAAGAGGAATTGCTAAAAGAACTGTGGAAACGGACTGATCAGGAAACCGTGGGGTCACACAATGAGCTGATTAATGACCTGTATAGACAATTTCTCCCTAGTTTCTTCCTGGAGGGGGAAAGCTTGGGGAGGACAGGGATGGTGAAACATAAGATTCACACAGGAGACCATGAACCAGTGAGAAATAAACCTCGTCGTGTCCCTATGCACAGACGACAAGTTGTGGAGAGTGAATTATCACGGATGTCGGAAGGGGGCATCATTGAACCAGCTACGGGACCATGGGCCTCCCCAGTAGTTCTGGTCAAAAAGAAAGGTGGTGGGTGGCGTTTCTGTGTAGACTATAGGGACCTGAATAAAATCACCAAGAAAGACGCATATCCCCTACCACGAATGGACGACACGTTAGATATGCTGAGTGGTGCTAAGGTATTCACCACCTTGGACCTGGCCAGTGGCTATTGGCAGGTCGAAATGGACAATGAAAGCAAAGAGAAAACTGCATTCTGCACGCACCAAGGGTTGTTTCAATTCAATGTGATGCCGTTTGGGCTGGTGAATGCGCCCTCTACGTTCGAGAGACTGATGGACACCGTGTTGTCAGGACTAGTAGGTGAACAGTGCTTAGTCTACTTAGATGATGTTATTATTTTTGGCAAGAACACAGAAGAATGTGCTAATCGATTGGCTGCTATTCTAGAGCGAATCACGCAAGCTGGACTAGTAATAAAACCAAGCAAGTGTCAGCTGTTTCAACCCTCAGTTGCCTTCCTGGGGCATGTGGTTTCTGGAGATGGTGTGGCCACCGATCCTGATAAGATTGAGGCCGTGAAATCTTGGCCTATACCCACCAGCAAAGAAGCATTGAGGAGCTTCCTGGGCTTCTGCTCCTACTACAGGTCATTTGTGAAAGATTTCGCCAGTATAGCAGCCCCTCTATTTCAACAGACCAAGAAGGATTGTGTCTTCCAATGGAGCCAACAGTGTGATGAAGCCATGAATGAACTGAAACAGAACTTGTGTGATGCACCCATACTGGGATTCCCCGATGCCAATCATCCCATGCTCTTGGACAGTGATGCCAGTGGTCAAGGGCTAGGGGCTGTGTTGTCTCAGGTGATCGATGGTAGAGAGAGAGTGCTAGGATTCGCCAGTCGGTCACTAAATAAAGCTGAAAAGAACTATTGTGTGACTAGGAAGGAACTGTTGGGGATTGTCTTTGGCATCAGGAGGTATAGATCTTACCTAGTAGGGAGCCACTTCACTGTCCGCACTGACCACAGCGCTCTTAAATGGTTGCTGGAGATGAAAGAGCCAGAGGGGCAACTAGCTAGGTGGTTGGAGGAGTTGGCCTCATACACATTCACGATCGTTCATCGGCCAGGGAAACAGCACGGGAATGCAGACGGAATGTCACGAATCCCTTGTAGCCAATGTCACCGTATTGATGAAGTAACAGAAGAAGAAGGAGACGTAGGAAGGATTAGAGTCATTCAATGGGATGTAGGTCACCAATGGCTCAGTGAACACCAAGAAGACGATGTCCTGTGCGAGATATTTAAAACAGCTGTGGAAAAAGAAGTGTGCCCTGAGGAAAAAGACAGAGTACCTGAGAAAGACTGGTTGTGGTTCTTGCATAACTTCCAATCCCTGGCAGTTCAATCTGGATTGCTAGGGTGTTGGAGATGGACTTCTGCTGGAGGCAGAGAGTGGAGAGTATATGTCCCTACAGCAGGTAGAGAGGAGTATCTGAAGCAACTACATGAAGGACCACTAGGAGGGCATTTGGGCCGAGACAAAACTCTAAGCAAAGCAAAGCGATCCGCCTATTGGCCTAGTATGTCAAAAGACATAGCCCTTTTTGTAGCTACCTGTTTACCCTGCCAGCAGAGGAAAGGACCAGGTCAACGGAGGAGGACTAAGATGGGGGAGAGGCCACTACAAGGCCCCTGGGAAGAGATAGCCATGGACATCACCGGGCCATTTCCAGAGACGATTCGTGCAAACCGCTATATCCTGGTGATTACTGACCTGTTCTCCAAGTGGACAGAGGCCTTCCCACTAAGAGATTTCACAGCAAAAACAGTGGCTGAAGTACTGGTTACTGAAGTAGTCTGTCGATTTGGTACTCCTTTAATCTGGCACTCAGATCAGGGGAGGAACTTCGAGTCAAATCTGTTCAAGGAAGTGGCTGAACTCCTAGGGATATGGAAGACTAGGACTTGCCCGTACCACCCGCAGAGCGATGGTCAAACAGAAAAATTTAATAGGACCATGGCTACCATGCTAACTGGACTTGTGGACGAAGAACATAGTGACTGGGATCTATGGACTCCTTATGTGACTGCAGCATATCGCTCCTCTGTACATGCTACTACAGGATTCTCCCCAAACTACCTAGCACTGGGTAGAGAAACTAATATGCCATGGGACCTGGCATATGGCCTACCTGAACAACGAACCCCCCAGCCTAGAGAAGGGTATGTGAGTGACATGTGTAAGCGAATGGAAGCAGCCCACCGAGTTGCTTTTAAAGCTATCAAAACTACCCGAATGAAACAGAAAGACTATTACGATTTCTACACTCGAGAGAAACGGTATACAGAAGGTCAGTCAGTGTGGGTGTTCCAACCAATTAAGAAGATCGGGAGATCTCCGAAACTACATAAACTTTGGACTGGGCCATGGACAGTGATTGAAGTGCTAAATGACATGGTCTATCGAGTTCAAAGCGGCCGCAAACGCAAAGTAGTGCATGGCGATATCATGAAAGCAGCACATGGAGGGGAGAGAATCGTGCATCCATTGGTTTGTGATGTAAACAAACACGCAAGGCTGCGAAATGGACATGACGACATGTGCACAGAAGACGGAACGTCAGTCGCCAGGCCGACCAGCGCGGCAGCCAAGACAACCAGCCTTGTAGTCAAGGCAACTGGCGCACCGCTCAGAAGAGCGCTCGCTGGCGAAACGTTACATCTTGGAACAGCGCCAAACTGGGTCGCGCCTCCCGCTGGAAACGAGCCCGGCCCGCGAAGTATGAATCTAAGCGAAGAAACACCTGTGATTAAAACTGTTATGATGATTAGAAGTAAATCAACGAGTTTGGACGAATCAGACATCAGCAAACAGCTTCAGCGGTTGCATTTACACAATAATCAAGCGATCGCAAGACCGATCCTGCCCATTCACCTGAAACGACTTGCTACAAATGTAGGAAAATCGCTCAAAACAAAGACGGTGTTGCCATATAAAAGAAGAGCGGATCTCGCTGACCTGTCACTCTCGATCAACATGGCGAGCAGAATGGAGTTATACGAATGCTCACACCCGAACTGCCAGTTTATTACCAGATCAAGAGTAGCTTTGGAGGATCACCAGAAAGAGAGGCACGACGATCTTATTGTAGGGGTGATGTGCCCTAAGTGTGATCGAGTGGTGTTCTCCAGGAGGAGGAGGGACTTAGTGAAGCACGAACAAAACGTACACGGCATTGCTTCGCCTGACTGGCCCGGACCAGCTTCAGTAATAGTGGTTACCTGCCGAAGGCCACTAAGTGGACGACTAGCCACCCCGGAGGAGGTCAAACTGTATGATCAGGGTGTGAGATCTACAAGGCCAGCCGAACCGCCATCGCCATCAGACCATGGTCAGCAAACACCTGAAGAGACGGGGCCCATTGATCGCCCACCCGACTCCCTCCCTTACTGCCCTCAGGTGGAGGCTGTCACACCTGTACACCCACCAGAAACCACGGAATTAGACAGACTCCTCGACCAGGAAATCCAGGACATTACTACTAATATTCAGACAGCATGTGTGAGAATAACTAATTTAACTGACTCGGCCCAGCCTGTGCAAGTTATGCGAATGCCTATGAAGGCAATGAGTGCTAGGGCCCCATGTATTTCTCCGGACAGATCAGACTTGGTGCAATCAGTGACAATGGAGATGGGGGCTGGCGATCCGTCACCCCAACATATGACAGTGCCAGGGGAATTAGTAGTACCTGTGATAAATAGTGAAACCCAGAATCAGGAGGTTCTGGAAGTATGTACCACAGACACGGGCGGAGGCGATCAACTGGGACTCCACCCCCCTGCCCTGCTAGTAGCTGAGTTTAGTGTGCCGGATAACAAGACTACGAATAGCCCTGTTCGCCTAGCCCCTGAGGCGGTTCGCCCGGATAACCTCAACACCCCCCTCCCCCTGGAGGCGAATCGCTCAGGTGAGGAGTATAACTGCTTGGCCATTCTCCCCGCCCCTGCAGAAGCTCTCCAGTTCCCCGAGCGGTGGAACTTCACGCCTGAGACCCAGGATCTGGTTGCCCAGCTGGTGGAAACCACAGTACGAGAAATGAGGCCTCCTGCAAGAACAGGTGTAGTAAGTGGGAACACCTATATGCCTGCCCTAGGAGCCCCTGTGCTTGCTGACATTCACGTTCCCCACTCAGTGGTCCATGAGGACAATGAAGAGTCGTGGGAGATAGTGCAAGGTCCCAGAGTGTGTCGGCTGTCCTACCGGCGAGTGTTTACGTGGGCAAAGGCTATACCAGACGTCCCCCTGCCCCAACCTGAAGGTCCCCCGGAACTGCCCACCTGGCCGGGTTTCCCCGTCCAGGTAGTCAAGGAACGTGTGAAACGCAGAAAGCTGGACACTGGTGCTGTTCAGCACACACAAGAAACGACGGCCACATACAGGATTGATCCCGGTGATATCAGTGAATAGACTGAACTGTGTGACCTGTGTGGATTTTTATATCGAGTTATGTTAGTGTTCTTAGTAAAAAGAGACTGAGATGGACTCCCATTCCGGCCGACGGCAGATCATTAAACAGTTTGTAATTTATTGCTATCTATTTAAATTCCATGTTTGGAAGAGAACTATGAACATTTCCTGTGATTCGAGTTGCTGCTTGCTGAAACTAAACTGCTGAAAAGGATCTACGGTGCCTCGCTGTTGTGTTAATGACATTGTTTCTTATTTATATTTCTTACGGGTCAAGAAACCTCAAAAGGGGGAGTAATGTTATAGAACAGACTATAGGGGTATGCTATTGTATCGTTAGTGTTATGTATTTCTCTATAGAAGGTAAATCGCCTGGCGATTCGCCCAGTTTGACGAATCGTCTAGTAATATTTTTAATGTCATGATGACGAAAGACGAATAACGAATGGTGAAAGGCGATTAACGATAGACGATCCACTTGTACTATATAAACCCCTGTTTGTTGACGATTCACATAATAAAACCTGAGACTCGAACTGCAAACAACTCCTTGACTTCCTCCCTCGCAAAGCGCAGATATCTTTGGCGAATATAAGTACCAGTAATCATATAGCAGACACCAAATAGAGTAATCCAGCATCTTTATTAAATATGGCGTATTCGACATCATCATTAGATCATCTCTGGGACCAGGCTCTGGAAGACCAGGCCCAACGATTACATGAACATGGACAATATGAAAAGGAAAACCGTAACAATATATATATATTTAGCAATAGCTTACAAATTTACGAAACTTATGATCTTGTATTTCTTAATATAATGCACTTACCCCATTTTGGTCATAAAGTCTTTGTTTATTGCAGTTCATACAAGGCACCATATACACATGTCCTTATACTACTCATACGTGCCGTTTATATAGACCTAGTAGTATAGTGAGAATTGGACTCGGCGCGGGTAATCGAAACAAGAATTGCTTTTCTTTGTTAGCTTTTATTTTCACCGAGTATTCCTATATTTCCTGGTGGGTTTTTTCAATTGCTCCAGTTCTGCTATAGGGACCACATAGAAATAAGTACAGAAACCCTGTGAATAAAGAAATAATTGTTTAACATACTATACGATATGCCGGCCATTAGCAATGATACATATTGAATTAAACCTTTGTTCTTTATTATAAATGAATTACAGTATCTAAAAGTTTGAGGACAATCTACTGTTTAAAATGCAGTTTCTAATCAGCAAACGACCAGTGGACCATTTAGGGAGGAGCTCGCTACCCCTCTATACTGAACCAGTTCAACAAACAATTCGAAGTCATATGGTACATATCCAATATATAATATATATGAACATTTTTTACACCTGATGAAGGCACAACGAGTACCGGAACGTCGGTAAAACATTATAAATAAATTCAGATCGAAGTACATAACTAATCCAGCCTCAAGTTATTTGTCTGGCTTTGGTATTAACTTCCTCCACCCCCTGGCTATTTGTATTGCAGCTCCCTTTATTGCACCGTACAACATGCATCCATCCATGCGTGGGCGTATAATAAGATATATAATAAATAGGAATAGTGGTCCGTATTTCTTCCCCCGGGGAGTTCCCTTCACCGTGAGAATGAATCATATTGGGTTTTATATTATGTACAACGGGTCAGATAGGAAATGAGATATGCATAGCCCTATTGACAAATGCACATGCACATGCATCGCTATGCACATTTATTTGGTGGAAACTAAATAAAGTCGTAGAAATAAAGTCGAAATCTAAGTTGAGGATATCATATTAAATTGATGTTATAATATAACAATCAAAGTTGGCAGCTGATGGAATGGTTTCCTAAAGTCGGTATAATTTGATGTAATGTTGTGTGGATTATATTTTGGACAGTTTTCTAAATATTGGAATAAATATCTTAGAGATATTGTATTATTTAAGCGAGCAAAGATAAAGCAAACAGGAGAAACCCATGCACGTTATAGGTTGCTATATTATATTAAAGCCTAAACACCACATAGGAAGCTAAAGTTTTCTTTTGCAAATAGCAGAAACATTATAGTCTTAAGCGTACTTATGCAGCATTATAGTAATTAACATCATTACTTACCAGCAAAAGCATAAGAAAAGTTTCTCTCTTACAAGGAGGCAGACATAATTGGTGAGCAACTACGGGGAAATAAAAGTCAATGAGCGCAACGTGGGAATATCGAAGATATTTGTAGCAATTGAATCACGGGCCCTTTTCAAGAAATATTGATTACATGTAGATTAATTCTCTTGACAAAACTTTTGATCTTCTTGCTCTTCTTCAACTTGTTCGAGCCGTCATACAATTCTATGGCGCATTTCCAAGTAAGTTCAAGTCACAAGACAATTCTATCTTTAAATTATCCATACAATACTGGTTAGAACAAAAGGTGATCTTTGCTTTGAATACTATATCAATAGTTGGCACAACTCTTAATACGTATGCAGTCATTCCCCAATCCATAAAAATGTAATATGAAGCATCAAAGTACACATGCATTAGATGTTATTCCCTCTGCACAATACACACAACACACCATGTTATATTTGCATGGCACACACTTGCATTGTGAATGTAGGCCTATATATTGTTCAATGGTAGCATATTTCTTTCTCATTACACCGTTTTTATGCCACTGATGAAAAAAGACCTGACATACAGTCGATGAACATTATTTTCCCTCGTGCACGGTGGCATGTGTGCTTGATTACAAAAAAGCTGTATATAACTGGACATTGATATGGAACATTTAATTGCACCCTTAGTGGTCAATATAGGAAGCAAATACTTCCCCATTTTCACCGTGGCTAACTAGAAAACATGCCCCTATCGTCCTGAACAATATTCTACCATGTTTTGTCAGTACTGTATGTCCACTAAACGCTCCTATTCATAGACGGTATAAGCGCGTAAAAGAGCAATAACGATAATTGGAGAGTGGAGGCAAAAAGTACTTCGGATTTGCGAATTGTCACATTCATCATACAGTGTACAGTAGCGTCTGCCCCCTTATAACGCGGCACTATGTCCAGTCCTCCACAAACGGCCCATATGAAAGCTTCTGTATGCAGAAGAGAATCGCATACGATATCCATGGCAGGACATGGCTGCTTCCATCGCTTCCATCCCTTGTTGACATGGGTGGATAATTCTTCAATGTTCAAATCTGAAGGAGTTTAATCTCACTTGATGTTCGCTTCCCGGCTAGGTATCATCGGAGACATTCCTGTAGACATACTGCCTACCATCCGGATTCCAGGATCTTAACTGGACTAAGGAGCATTAATTATTGTTGTTGTTTCAGCAGCACTCAGATGATCCTATCATTTTTATTCTTTTTATATTCCCTATCGAGGAAATCAAACGAATTAGTACATGAAATTGGCTCATATATTCGATGACTAACCATGGCAGACTCAAACTCAAAGGAATTAATCCGGAATTTCTGCATGTCATGCAGTGTAAAAGGCCTGCCAAAGATCTTAAAATCAGAAACAATATCGCTGAAAATTCTCTGGCTTTTAGGTTTTGTATTTGGTGTGAGTATGGGACTGTATCAAACGGTGGTCATAGTAATGGGATATTTTGAATACAACACCATGACTGTGGTAGGCGTGGAAGAGATAGCACCCCATGTTTTCCCTGATGTCACCGTCTGTAAGATTAATCCATCCAGTATTGTTGGCGAGGAGGGAAACATCACCTTTGAGAATTACAAATCACGAGTAAGGAAAGTTATCAACGAGGAAAAGGATCCAATGGTCAGAGATAAACTCCAAGAAATCAAAGGACTATTTGGGTATTACAGGAACATCCCAATAAATGAAAAATCTGTCGAAGCGAATCTGAAGGGTTTCCTTGTTTACTGTAAAGTTTTAAGGGCAACGAGGAGCTTGACGTGTGCACCAGAAAATTATGCTTTCCTAACCCCAGCCTATCCAACTTGTGTTACCTTTCGCCACGAAAAGAGCGACGACATAGGAACATGGTCAGCTGTCTTCTATCTCAACGATTTTGAGCCAGAATCGGACAGTAAGTTTTACAAGTATCCCAAAGCTAAGTATTACTCTGGGGTAGAAGTGTTTCTGCACGCTCGCCATGACCAACCCCAGTTTCAAAATTCTTACGTTGCTGGCCCGGGAACAGAATCTTTCTTTTCATTGGAAGAGGTGCAGATGGAAAACAAGCCACATCCCTACAGTGATTGTTCCACAACCACGCACAAAATTGCAGATATTCAGTATGCGTACGATAGTTGCGTTTACCATTGCATACAAGTATTCATGCTAGGATTGTGTGGGTGTTTAAGCCCAGACACACCAGGGAAACCACCCGACCCCACATTACATTACTGTGGATACCTGTATGATGACAACCCAGCTAAAACAGCTGACGAGATCAGATGCTGGGACAAAATGATAGTTGATTTTGACAGAAGGTGTAGAGAGAAATGTACATTTTCGTGCGCTTCTGTCCATTACGAAGCGGAAATATCATCAGTCCCCTGGCCACATGCCTCGCGCCATTTAGCATTTTACAAAACGTTCATAAAAAATGACACAATGTACGGAGACAGGTTTAGCGTTTATGAAAATATCACCAAACAAATGGCGGTGGACAAAGTCTCAGCATATGAAAAGGTTCGGTCATCAGCTGATATTATCCAAAGGAACTTTCTCAAAGTGACCATAAGCATTATGGACACTACCTGGACTTATGAAAAGGTCCCGGACACCTCAGCGTCCCTCATTAGCGGCTCTCTTGGAGGAATTCTTAACCTTTGGATGGGCGTGACGTTTATTACTGGAGTGGAAGTGTTCGAGCTGCTTATAAGATTAATACGATTAAAGACAAGTGGGACGGTGAAAAGCAAGTCTGAGAAATGTGGTTCAGAAAGTGAGGCTGGTAGTAGTGGTACATCAAACCCCGCTACCAGCTAATGTTGGGAACAGGATCATCTAAAGATAAGCGACATTGCATTATACATTACCTTCATGACGATAAAAGTCAGATGCCATGCAGATTAAGCCTCTTATATATCAATTAATATTATTATCCGTGGTTTGCACTAACCAGCATTTTGCAATTAATGGAAGCCCGGTATGATAGTCTTATGTAATATTCATTCAAACAAACATTCAAACAAAAATGTGTAGGCCTATCTCATCATTAATTCAATTTACCATAGAACGTATGGACACACGTTGGACAACATTTTAGGAGAGATGTTTAATCTTGTATGCAGTCTAGGTCCAGAACCTATCAGATCAGATAAGAATTGTACGTCAGTCAGTGATTGGCCGCCTACTGCGTAAATGGCTTTTTCCACTTGAAGCAGGCGTCCTGATGGTATTATAATGGCATTTTGCAGTTTGGAGCGAGAGGGTTCATATCCAGAAGTATCAAACCGCCCATAATATGTTTTTTCCTGTGATAAATGAGGTGCTTGTGACTGACGTTTACCTTACAGATTGTTGAATGATCCCCCCCCCCCCCCCCCACCTCTCCTGCCCCGTCCCCGCACACACCACCGTGTGTGCGGGGAGCACGCTCAATGCTATAAAGCCTGGCCTGGGTGCCCTTAGGGCTCCAACGGGGTGGCGCAAATGGCGGTCGGCAGTCCCAACGCATCCCCATAGGATTAGTATAGAAAACTCGAAAATCTATTTTACAGCGTAGATCGATTATTTCTTCGGACAAAACTTGCAGAGGACATCCTATCATTGCGATTTCTGGGTAAGGATGTCGGCTATCGGTATGTTTAATAAGAAAACGACGCTGCCAGGTTGAGTTGTGGAATGTACTGAGACATGGCTGTGAAGGCCCGGGGCGACAGAAAGGTTCGAAATATGCCTGCTTGCGCACCGCCTTCTTAAGGCGGTCATTGGTCGCCTCTCGTCCAGAGTATTACCGCTAGGCCTAGATTAATTTTGGTGTGTCTTAGGCTATGTATTTGTATCATATAAGAATGGAATCTTTTTTCTCCTTTTCAATGCTGCCCATCATCACCCCCCCCCCCCTCCTTGGGCTGCCCCTCCCCCTCCGCTCCTATGCTTTTGTTTTGGAGTCTAATAATACACATCCTCGCACAGGCTGTGCGAGGCATGTGTACAGCCAGCGGGAGTGAGTATGCAGAGGCGCTTGCGGCGGTATTGGGAGACACCATTTTCGGCGCTTGTTGATATATTTCGCGGCAATGGCCGTCCATTCGAATCTTCCCAACGGGATCTTTCAAGCTATACCTGACCCTAGCGTTGTATATAGACAATATTGTTCCAGTAATCACTAGCTAATATCGTTGCTTACTAATATACGGTAGTTCTCACACCTGACACAAAGCTGAATGAGCATTTATTTCGTTGGCAGAGACAGCAGCAATTCCCTTTTCTTCTACTATGTGCGTACGACCGTGATAACGGGTACGCCTGGTCTAATTTTAGTGAGTAGCCGGTGGCGGCTTTTTAAAAAAAAAGCGGTGGTCGTGGGAGAGTCAAGGATCGTATCACAAGTTTGCCTCCGCGCATCCGCTCATTGAAGCATTTACTTGAGGAGACTCATCAAAAAAATAAATTGGAGGATCATGCACGGCGTGCATGGTGCACATTCTGGCAACGACACTAATGTTTATTTGAGGAAGCTGCTCTACACATGTCTCTGAGAACTGATGGCCTTCTACTTGGAGGCAAACAAGCAAACAGGAATGACATCAGGACTTTTAGTTAGCAGCAAGGTCTGAATCAAATATCCTTTGGCCAGGATTCCTGATTTTATGTATAGGCCTTAACAATATTAATAATATATTTATGGCTTTGTGTATATTATATATATATCCGCATTTTGACACCTCTAAACATTATTATGCTTCTCTTTTAAGGTGGTAATTTACCAGTATGTGTAGATGGATAAAGAATGATGTATTTCAATGCACCTCTTCATCCTGATACCGTACGCTTGTAAGATCAACTATTTATGAAAACAAATTAACATTAATCCCATAGGCATTCAAAATTGATGTGTAGTTCACTTATTGCGGGGCAACTAATTGACAATAGAACGCTTCGAAAGAGGGAGTAGACTGGGGGTTTCGCTGAGTCTCACCCACCCCCACGCCACAAATATCCAATACTTTCAAGTTCAAAACTAATTATAAGTTCAACGGGCTTTTCATAATAAGATTGCTCTTACACTGTGAGACTGAGTGGGTCTATATGTATATGTGCTCTTTGCAGCGCCACCGGGTCTAGCAGTGGCAAAATGCATGAGTCATATGTGAAAGCCTAAGTCAATCTTAGAGTAATATCAGGCTACTCTGAGAGTCAATAGGCTGTCTTCTTCCTATGTATGTATACCTCCTATATTATATATCATGGGTGACATGTGAACGAAAAATGATTTTAAATACATATTATATCAGATTTATTGGCTTTATTCTCTATAAATATAATGCTTGAACAGTTAGAAACTTTGTACTGTGTCTACATGTAGTCGTATTTAATGGTCTTGCATATTAAACAATAATCTTACACGAGGTTTACATTTGAAAGTACCACTGGAATTGTTGGTATGTTTCACTCTCTGGATACGACATCATATTCTGGCTGCCCCGTGGTTGGGTTTACTGTCATTTGAAATCCAACTGTACCTCCGGCAGGGACGGCATCTTCAAAATTAAATGGAACATTTCTTAATCAGTAAGCATTTCGTGTATGCAAGCTTGGCGATGTAAATGAATATGTGGATATATAAATGTCAACGTCTGAATTTTCATCTTTGTAAGCTTGTTCCGTTATTTAAATAACGTCTAAAACTTATTTCAAAAGGCATGAACGTACTCGGAATACTTTTTATACGGCTTTTATTCTGTTGAAGTTCAGTGTAGGCTAATTGATTGTTGTTTATATGTACATCACAAGTGAATAAACAGAATACAAGTAAATAAACTTTGAAAAAATGGATGAAATATATATGCGGAAAAAAATGTCAATCTGGGGACTGAGGTTAAGAATATACCGAGTATCTGAATGTCGACATTAATTTGTTTGGAGAAGTATATCTGTCAAGAAACCTCATTAACAAACAGAAATTGTAATGGTCAAATTTGATATATTACCTGACGTTTGATTAGCAAGTTTTGCATCTCTAACTTTCAGCTTTTCCCTCTCCAAGTCTAGCTCCTTCCGATGTCGCTCCATCTCCTGATTGTATTTCAGATCGTATCTGGAATGAAGGATGGAGCTCTTGTATGTACGTTTAAAAAAGGGGACAGGGGCGACAGACTAATTAAACGCTTCGGCTAAATTAATCAAAACACTACCCTTGAAATATTGACTTTGCAATGACTGATAGATAAAGAAAAAAAGATGGTTTGTCTATGATGAGACCGAGGGAAGCTCACCTGTGTTTTAAACTTTGTCTCAGTTTCTTTATCATATCCACAGCAGCTCTTTGGTGGGCGGGTACAATCATTTGACTGAGTGCTTCCTATAACCATGGGAAAATGGGAAAACTATTTAATAGTAGTACGCATATATATTCTATCTGACTATCGCTGGAAAAGGTGTTACAATGCTATATCAAACCGTATATGGGTCAGATTTTCAGAAAATGTACAATTGGGAGCTGTACACATTTAGTAAATTCTGCTAAATTAGGTTCAAAAATGGTCAATACTAGGTAACTTTGAGTATATTCGACATTGCATTGATTCTAGCAATCTGTTTGGTTAGGTTGAACTGTATTTTGAACTTTATTTTCGTCTGAAATTTGGGTTATTTGAAGGGATTGGCGAAGTTGAATTGTACATTTTCTGAAAATCTGACCCATATATAATAAAGCCGGTATTCCACCAATTTTTAAAATGTGGTTGTCATCTGTCAATTGACCTTATCATCGGATGGGCCCGAATCTGTCGTATGAGCTTATAACGGGTAGCGCCATAAGCGCAATCGTTATCCCTTCCTCCAATAATTTAATGCCATCAACCAACTCCCAATATCAAACATCTATTTCTATAACTAATCTCATAACTAAACTCACCTCATTCTTTTTAAACTCAGATGTTTTCTGTATCGACTGGACTATATTGACATAACGCATGAACATTATATATGCCGATTCTTCATCTCCATGTGTTAACATATCGTGTCCCTTTTTAAATACGTTCTCAGCCGTGTTCAGATACCTGAAAGTGGTATTCATTAATTATGCAGATTTATGTAATATTCATACACATGATTGTATGCCATCATGCATTTACTGATGAATTATATATGTGTCTGTATTTCTTAACTGTTGAACTGATATGGCGTAAGTTAGGCCATTAAGTGCTTTTCCACTCCATTAACTCCTTATATTAGAAGGACAATACATGCATCATACCATTTATCATTGAAGTTAAACATTTAGAAGTCAGAAACTACTGTTACTCTTGAATGAATAAAATATGCTAAATACTCACGCTTTTGCGTTCAGAACTTTCGGAAGTTCTTTCGCCATTTTGTTTAATTCGTCTACATCTTTGGCCACATGAAGCTGGATTTTAGCCGCCGCCATTGTGGGAGTGTTTGGCACCCCTATAGGATATTAGGTAGATATAGTGATGTGAGGGAGCAGAATCAGGCTTGACAGCCTTATTCGGGCACTGTAAAGAAAGAAGTCTCATTGATGATCTCCGCGGTTTTGGTCAGATGAAATTCCAAGCTTTTCAAGGCTTATCCAAGCCCATTTAAAGTGATTTCCCAGGCCCCTGGTGACAGGAATTAGGTTGTAGTAATTGTTGTTTATTGGTCAATGATGTACTTAACAAGTTTTATATTCAGATTTTATTTGTACCACAGTTTCTAAACCTTTACCTAGAGTGAATATTATCGGGTACAGGACCGGGCCTATCTTGTGAGACGGCGGGGAGCGTGCGGGGGGGGGGGGGGGTATGCGTGGGGTATGCGGGGAAAGGTGTAGGCTACAATAAGAAACCTAACCGAAAAAGTTTCAAGGCTTATTAGCAAATTTCGACAGAATCTCAATAGCACCATAACAATGGATTTTGACAAGAATTGATGGCCATTTTCCAGGCTTTTGCAAGTCTTGAATTTACCATTCCAAATTTACCATTCCAAATTTACCATTCCAAATTTACCATTCCAAATTTATCATTCCAAGTTCTAGGATTTTCCAGCTTTCCTAGGCCCCGCCGACAGCCTGTCATTTATTATTTTGAAAGTTCTAACATATCGAATTAACCCTTAATATAAATGAGTTTGGGGATAGGGGGTATATGGAATCGTACATGCTCACTGTAGCAATAACATAATTTAGATCCATGTAATTGTTAAATGTAATGTACATTTTTTATGTATATCAGCGTGAAATTTTTGAAGACTGCATTTTGATATCCATCCGTAAGCATAGCCCAAGAAACAGACAGATTCAGGAATAAGTCAATAAAAGAGACACATCATTATGCGGTGTCACTCGCGAAAGAGTGAATAGTTTTAGGTTTTTAAGTTTCCGAAATAGACGATACTCTCCTTGCATTATATAATACCTCTGTGGTAGACACGGGGAGAATGGATTACCCAAGATCTACGTGACTTGAGGAAACATGACAACTAAAACCATAGAGAGGGAATAAATGACTTCACAAACGAGAACCAAAATGAACTACGGCAGAAACTTATTTATAGCACACTCAGTACGTACATATATTATATATATGTTCCTATGACCTAGATTGGTGAGAGGAACATATAATATAGAATACATACCATTTTCCAGTTTACTTCAGGTATGAAGTGCGTGTACTGCATATATATGTGTACTACACATGGACTACAATAATGACCCTTCATGTCAGAAATACAGATATGTTATCAGATAACAATAAAAAGTGAATCACAAACTTGGGAAGAAGTGACAAAGGGGAGAGGATCGCCGTGTCCCTTCCTTGGTGTCCTGATCCAACGAGGTCAGCCATGCATGGGAGGAAGCTTTGGAGAGGAAAGGTTGCTGTTGGTAAATTGGTCACGTTCACCCAGGCGTGACCGTCAGGGCCCACCCCTGCAGACCTACAACGTGCCTACATACTTTAAAACATTGTTCAAAACGGTTTGGGCACACAATTTCAGACACTGGGTGTAATGTGTCCCTTTAACTTAATACATCTATTTATTATACACGTATATAAAGACGCTGGATACCATTGTTGCCCCTTCGGGTACCAAATCACAATGAGTGCCCACATGGTTGACTACAAACACAAAGATTGCCACCTTGGCAACTCCCGCCACTAGACAACAAGGGGTGGTCACTTCACAATTTATAGATATAATTAAAATGGTTTGTCATGATACCTCAAGTAAAAATTAAAAAAGGTATCACAAAAAATACCTGGGATTCTATTGTTCTCAATTTTGACCTAAAATTAAATTTAAACGGAAAAGCCGTACCAAACCCAATTTTTCGTAAGCCTAGTTTGTACGCCGATTTTTTTTTGTATGAAATCATTTCTGGCGGCCATTTTTGTATGGTGAATTTCGGCGATCTTTACGCCACCATTTGTCAGAAGAAAGGAAAAGATACAGAAAATGTACTATTTTGTGTGACAACAATTCATCATGAATTTAAGTAGGGCCTAAATGATATATTACTAGTATTGCATTAAAGTAAAACAAAATAGCGATAGCTTCAAACTTTCTTTCTGAGAGAGCACATCAAATGCAGCATTATGCCTATGCCTAAGTAATTTTATATCATTAATTTGTTTTGTCAAATAGAGAGTTAAATGTGTTTTTCAATTCACTTTCTTTAAAAGATAAAATAAAATCCTCTAAAAGAATGATTTATATCCCTACATCCTCATATAACAATGATCACTATACATAGTATTCACATGACGTCACCCCAGTCAGCGGCTCTCCTCACTGGCAGCCATACTGTGTGGCAGCATAGATAGCGGGAGACACTAGATCGACAGGATTTCCCGTTGTGAATGTTTGCTAATGGCAATTATACTCATTATTCCATCATGACACACTAAAAAATGACCATGTAACCTATCAGTATACATGATACTGATTGAAGCCAGGGATTTTATTGAAGATTTTTGCCTAGACATTGTCTAAAGTCTTGAAAGTTTCAAAAAACCTTTATTCATCACTGATTACTTACTTGATTGCCTAGGTTAGATTCAAATCTAAGGCAAAATTGTCTCCAAATTATAAATTTAGAGACAAAACTTCAACATTTCCAGACAAAACTGCCTGAAAATGACTATAAGGACAAATTTTTTTATGAGCGCGGTTTTGTCTAGATTTGCTAAAAATTGTCTCGTTTTAATTGTCTCTTCTTTATGTGCGCGCCTGCAGGAATATCCCAGAGAGCGGGTGTGTCCATCAAATCAATATAATATTATCATGACAGCTGGAAAAGTAACTCTGCAATGCATGATATATAAAGTGGTATACATATCTAGAGTCGGGTACAACAAGGCGGCAAAGTCCCTCAAATCCCAGCAGGCGCGCACATAAAAAAGAGACAATTAAAACGAGACAATTTTTAGCAAATCTAGACAAAACCGCGCTCATAAAAAATGTGTCAAAAAATGTGCTCATAAAAAATGTGTGCGGGCCCTGGGCCCGCGCACATAAAAAACTAGACTTTAGACAATGTCTAGGCGAAAATCTTCAATAAAATCCCTGGCTTCAAGGACAATCTTGAAATCTGATTTTGTTTTTGTCTCCGGTCTCTGAAAATTAGACAATGTAATTGTCTCTTCAATTTTTGTCCTTATTTGCGGTAGTTTTCTGGCGGCTGGCAGTAGTTTTACGCATAGAGATACAAGCTATTTTGTAAGATTTGCAGCAGGTGCACAGATAATGGAGAGACAATCAAAACGAGACAATTCTAAGTAGTTCTAGACAATATAAATCGTGTTCATAAAGCAGTTTGTCTATTGTCTCTGGGACAATTTTGCAGTCTCTGTGACAATTAGGAGGCCAAAAGATAAAAAACTAAGGACAGCTCCAATAGCTGTCCTTAGGTGGTTTTGTCTCGAAATGTTGGAGTTTTGTCACTAAATTCTCAATTTGGAGACCATTTTGAGACAATTTTGGTTGTTTTACATTGAATGCAGTTCATCTATTGTCTCTGGGACAATGTCTCTGGGACAATGTCTCTGGGACAATGTCTCTGAGACAATGTCTCTGGGACAATGTCTCTGGGACAATGTCTCTGGGACAATGTCTCTGGTACAATGTCTCTGGGACAATTTTGAGGCTGAAAGAAAAAAGAAATAAGGACAACTCAGTCCTTGGGTGGTTTTGTCTCGAAATATTAAATTTGTCACTAAAGTCACAATTTGGAGACAATTTTGGTTGCTTTACATTTCAGGCTGACTTGACTGCCAAACCACGCCAAAAACTACCACCTGCCACCAGAAAACTACCACAAATTAGGACAAAAGCTGAAGAGGCAATATATTGTCTAATTTTCAGAGACTGGAGACAAAGACAAAATCAGGCTTCAAGGACAAGGACAATCTGACTTTATGTGCACACCTTTTGAGATTGTCCTTGAAGCCAGGGATTTTATTGAAGATTTTTGCCTAGACATTGTCTAATTTCTTGAAAGTTTAAAAAAACCTTTGTTCATCACTGATTACTTACTTGATTGTCCAGGTTAAATTCAAATCTATGGCAAAATTGTCTCCAAATTATAAATTTAGAGACAAAACTTCAACATTTCGAGACAAAACTGCCTGAGAATGGCTATAAGGACACATTTTTTATGAGCGCAGTTTTGTCTAGATTTGCTAAAAATTGTCTCGTTTTAATTGTCTCTTTTTTATGTGCGCGCCTGCTGATTGGGCGCATGGCGTTTCCTCAGATGCGATAAACTTTACCAGAAGAAAACATTCTTAACCGGCCTTCTTTATTTCATATTATGTTATCCACATTCAATTAGAACGACAATTACCCACAATTTTTCATGGAAATGATCACTGGTAGTAGTACTGTTTGTTGGTCGACAGCTTGACTACCTAGGTGACGCTCTTCATGCTTTTACAGCATGATAATGTATGCCTTTAGGTAGGGACTTAATGTATACCTTTGGTAGTCTTAATGTATGCATCCCCAAATATTAGGCATGGACATGTTGATTTGATTGAAAACGGCAATGTGGAATATTTGGACGTCGAAGTAGATCTATGATACCCTGAATTTCGATCGACATTTCCCGAAAATAATAATACAAAAAAAAACATTCAGACCAGATTCAACATATTGACTCGAATCAGATATTATGTGGATGTAGGCATACAAGTTGTTTCAAGGCCCATATTCTGCCCCTAGCAGAATATGACCTAATGTTTTAATCCATCTAACACTAGAAACTGTTGTGTGGTGAACAGAGGGGTTCGACTCATTCATTTGGTTTAATGACCCAACTTCACTGAATACCATCATGGAAAGGTATGAGATTTTAAGAGAAAAGAGGTTGCATTTCAATATTGGGCTGAATGAATGATTTAAAACATTTAGACCAATATATAAAAGAAATGCCTCGCCCAACCAGACTAGCGGAAGGGGTTAACTTTAAAAGGTACAACGTCCAAGATCTGAAAAGTTTAGGCGGAGCCTGCATGTGCTGGGACCAGCCATGTGGAATAGTTTAACAATTGAATGGTAGAAAAATTAACACAATGGGGTGATTTAAAAAGAAACCTGAAAAGTAGAGAGAACTGGATATCAAAATAAATAGAAACTGTAAGAGAGTAGCTTTAACAGATAGAGTTTTAGAAATACAAATGATTCGTGGCAGTATTGTAACCGCAAAACCTTTTCGTAAATAAGGGAATATGCATGTAATAGCATGTGTTTAGGGTGATAGAGATAGAGAGCACAACACAATCTTTATGTTTCGATGTATTGAGTTTTATGTATAAGGGCAACAACGACATCAAGTAGCTAACTGCTATTGTTTAATGTTAAAGTAATTGCACATCGCTCCACCAGGTGGCGACATGTGTGTATGCACTTTGATAGCATTTCAAACAAGAAAGAGGTCGACGATAAGAGATTGAATACATTATACTGATTTATTGAATATTATTTTAAAACGATGTTAAAGTAAGCACTGTACTATTTACCTACTGTTTGATTGGTGAATGAGATTTATCACAACATGTAAAAATTCAGTCAAATATAGTAAAATATATTTTTTTAAATAATTGTTATCCTCTTGATATACCCCTGTATAGGCAGTGCTATCCCAACATTGAGAATTTCATTGAGAATTCCCTATATGCCTATATATCATAAGTTTAAGATGATGAAAGAGCACGCTATATATATTGCTGCTGTAGAAACAAAATGATGAATTTTCAAATCAAATCAAATCAAATCAGATATTGCAATATAATAGATTGATATTCCCCGGCACATATTGCGTAAATAACACCTCGTTGGGCTTTAAGGTGGCAAAGTCCCTCAAATCCCAGATTGGACACATGGCGTATTCTGAGATCGGATCAACTTTACCAGAAGAAAACATGTTTAACCGGCCTCATTTTGTATAAGGTTGGGGGGGGGGGGGGAGCAACGTTAAATGATACATTTTTAATTTGGGGGTTTAATATCGAGCAACCCCCAAATATTTATTTTAAAAACATTATAATCTGAGGTTGCTTGATGTATAATTATCTATTTGTCTAGGAGCATAGGAGGTAAATGAGCCCATGTTCTGGCTACCCAGTATAGATAAACCTTTTTTTATAGATATATAATATAGACCTAATGTTGACTGTAAAAGAACTGGTTAAGATGTTCAGGTCATTATAAAAAATACTCGATGTTGGATAAAAGGAAAGACCAGCCTTCACATATTTCCATAAAGCAAAAAAAAGCGAGAAACCTTAAATTATAACTATGAATTTGTACACACATGTGTATCTAGTGTAGGCCAATCTTCCTTTCTCTTTCTTTAATTTTGTACATACATTTTTACTTGCACATCTTGTTTCTGGTAGATGTCACCACTTCCCTTTGATACCCAGTCCAAAAAGATGAATTTCTATTCTCCTGTACTATAAGAAATGATAACTTTGCACTTCATGTTAGATGCATAACATACACTATTCTCTGATTACAAGAAACCAACCCATATGGGACAGGACCTAAGAAACCGAACAATATTATTGGCATCGACAGCTCTGCACATTTAGTTATTTCTTCTAAATTGGACTAAAAGGTACGAATTCTACGTATACCTAAATATGTACTTGGTATTGCGTTGATCTAAAAAATCTGTTCGGTTATGTTAAACTGAATTTTGAACCAAATTCCTTTCTTAAATTTGGACTATTTAAGAAGATTGGTGAATGTATTAAATGTATTATTGGCCTTTATTGAAAAATAAAATCAAGGGAATTTGTGCCTTTCTGATACCCATATATGAGCAACGTATGTCAGGTCAATTACGACTAATCCCACAAAGCATTCAATGTTAATTTGATAGTCTCAGATGTGTGTGTTTGGAGTGACCGGCTGTCTCATTGCACCCTGTCCACTTATCTCTCACAATGCGCGAGGCTTGCTTGTTTCAAAAGGCAGCATTGATTGGTGTTCTTGCCAGGCTTGATGCAATGCGAATGGTCGTTGCAACAGGCTTTGGCTATAGGCCGGTACGTGGACAGATCTATAGACATACGTTGATGAAAGCCTTAATTGCCACATCAGCTGCTATACTATTTTTTTGTGTACTCGCCTAGACGCACTTGCATGTGTATATATATATGCGAAGTAATGAACATAAGATCGAATATAGTGTACACTTCACTTAAAACTATCACTGGGATAAAAATCATTTCGAACAAAACCCCCATGAATTGTCAGTGATTTATATGAGGATTTATTAAATAACTAATCAATAAAGGAAAGTCCAAATATATACCCCTGAAATCAGGCAATTTAATAAAAAGGCAAAATCATCACTGAAACATGCTTGACCCAACTATCAGGATATATAATATCATGTCCCAATCCTTTGGTCAACCAATGTCCCCGGGTGGGGTTTTACAATTGCCCAAAGTGTGCTGTATACAGTATAGTGTGTTTGCGTATGTAACAAAGTCCATCAATAATGCATGGGACATGTTCAGCGTATTACCGACATAAAATAAGAGGTGCTTTTACTCCGGTGTGCCTTGTATTGCCTTATCATCCGTATGTTGTTATTAAATGGGCCGTAATTGGTTGTTTTGAGATATAGCTCCTAGACATGGGAGGATCGTTGGACATTTCACTGAAGCTAAATGAAATGAATCAACCTAATATATATCTCCATGGTCCATCTTGGATCTTACCGAACTCTGAGCTAGTGACAATGACAATTTAATACCTTACATGCAATTTCTATGCATGCACTCCCCAGCAAGAGATTGGCACTTATACGTGTGCAATGCTTAAGATGTCCAGTGAATATTGTAAATGTTCTTGATACAAGTTAGTGAATTTTTGGATGGTGCTCTTTTAGGTATTTTATTCTGTAGTATACCTTGTTACACTTTGATTACACTGTCCTCACCATAGAACTTGCAATATCACAACCAATTCGGTAGATAAGGTTAAAACTAGTTGAATTTAAATTACATGATTTACAGCTGATATTACATTTTGTCATATCTATGAATTTCTTCAATTAAGGGAGAAATTAAATGAATATTGAACGTAGTAGAGTACATCAAGAAAACTGCTATGGAGTAATTGTACAGTAATCAACAATTGTATAGAAGGGAATGTCATTAGAACCGTGAATTTTATTTCTGCACTTAAGACAAAGAAGGGACGATTGAGTTGGAGAAGTAGAACTTTATGGTGTTTAAGATTTAATAAATGAGATAAATAAATATTCTTACGTAATCATCGGTCACACATTAATGAATGGAATGATATTTGATATTGAATGAGTTCATAATTGATAAAGAAAATAAATTGACAGATTATTAGTCCGATATCAACTTAACTTTTAAAAAAAGACCGTCCCAATCGATAATCTCTCCGAATGTATGCCCCTCCATCGTTCGGTAGAGCATACATTATTGGAAAGAGAACTACTTAACCCCCTCCCCTAACAACGCCAAAAATGATATTCGTATTTAACAAACTCAAAGAAGTTATGCTTGTATGAATCACTTTATTGGAAAGATATGAGGCAACGCGTGAAAACAACCATGGTGGTTACTGCGTTTTTCTATTTTATATCTGTACTGATCATTAAAATTTATTATATTGACCTTAAATAAATAAAACAAAATATCGCCAATAAATCAACCTTTAATTAGTACTCTATCGCCAAATGCATGGGATTTAAAAGCTTAATGGGAATTGCGAAAGAAAGGCACATTTTTTTAAAATCTCGACTGATGAATTCATCTATTGAGACAGGATAAATTATTCCAAAATCAATAATAATCGTGTGGGTTCTTCTTGTCCCTTGAGATAAGGCATTCCCGAAAATATACATTAAATACCGGGATTTTCATATCAAGTCACATTATAATAATGTCTGTCAAGATAAAATCGATCTACATTTCTAATATGATGTAAACGTACATGAAATACGTGTGGTAATTCTTTTCCGAATGAATGCATGTGCCACGAGCCACAAGTAAAATGACATGGCAAATGGTATGTGATTATAACTTTGTTAGTGTATACGTATACTGAATCTAAAAATGACACATAAGAAAAAAATAGCTTACAAGTACGCTTGGCGATGGATAGCGAATTAAATTTATTTAATCTCATCTCATCTCATTATGTTGTTGATTTGTTGGTTTGTCTCAAGATGTATTATTTTCTTTGCACAAGATGCATTTGAAGTAATAGAATATGCTCTCTATCCGCAAAGCAAAAAGATACTTGTAATCTCGAAACGTGCATACATATTTCTGTTAGGACTTGGTGAAAATAACACATAATGATAAGAAACATGTTATTATAAGAATCGAGTCACACAACCAGATATATGAAAATCAAAATGTGTAGAGGTGTTCTCTTTATTCTTCTATAGAACAATATAACGAGCTGTAATAAAAAAGAAAGGGTAGATGTTTCCTTCTTTATTATCGCAATATGCATCTATGTTACATGTTTTCATGAATAAAAATCCGATGTTGGACAAAATAAACAAAACCCCCCAACAAATAATGATTTACCAATTTACCCGAATAAAGATTTATTTAAACTAAAGAAACCCTAACTTCGCCACGATGCACAGACATTGCATCATGTAAATTTACCCTCTGGTGCCATCTAATGATGCCTATTCACGCGTAGCCTAAACCAGCCGCCAGTCCAATTTAGCAGAAACGGACCAATCGGACACCACGATTGGGCCGTGCCGCGTGGTCAGTTTGTCCAGCTCCGCGTGTCGCCCTCAGCGATGCGTGGCAGGTGTGGCCAGTATATAAACAGGGGGGAACCAAGAGTGGTCATCAATCACCTTCCAGCTTCCAACCAGAAGACATCCACACATACACAGTATACAACCCGATACACATCAGGTAAGGCTTCATTTACCTTCAATATCTTCTCTCTACTATAGTCTATAGGGCATCATGCTTTGCTCGATCGTTGACAGGATTCTGGATAGATTCCTTTTCTTTTTACTTCTATAGGGCCTAGCCCAATAAGCCGATTCTCAAGCGATTCTCACAGAATTTAGTGCAAAAGAGTCCTCTGCGGTGCAAAATCGCATGAGAATCGGCTTAGTGGACTGGGTCCTTTACTTTCAATTTTCCCCACTTTACTTTTCTTTAAACAGCGCCACCTTAAATAGCACATTCCTAATGGACGCCTGTCCTGTCATTTTCAATGCATTCTTTTTAGAGAGTCAAGGTAGTTAAAAATTATAGTTTAAACCTCTGTTGCGCAATAAATTGTTGATCGGAATTATATATCTTGCAATGTTGTCTCATAGACAAAATCAAAAGTAAACTATAGGGGAAATAGGCTGACCAAAATTGTTCTTAAAAGAGAGGTGTTCGGAATACACAGGTGTCTGCACAACTTTTGGTTTCATTGAGGGCTTGTTGGCATATTGCTCTCCATTTCAGTATGAGCCTTATCCTTTTTGTAAAATACACAATTCTGACGTCTAAAACGATCTCTGACTGAAAAGGTTTTACATTCGCTAATTGGTTTCCTAGGGACATAGAGAACATATATGCAGAAATCCAGTTGTTTAATATTCTAGGTTAATGAAGCAATTTCTTGTGCTATTTTAGTTTGGACGGCAAACGTGTAATGATATACTAAAGTACCCTTTCCTACAATCCATAAACTCCTTTGGGTAAAGCCACGTATCACGTTTGATCGGGGGATCATTGAATTATTACGTCAGCCGTCTTGCCATTGATGACATGAATAACATGTGCACTGCCCACGTGGTAGCATCGAGTGGTAGCCACCTGTTGTCAATACTTTGTAAAATCCTTGCATTTAGTTTGCTCAAAAAGCTAAATATTTGGGGGATATTTCTCTGTGCCATTAGTGATTTCAATTTTCGCCAGCTAGGGCATTTTGTTATTCCCCTTTTATCATTAGCCTTTGTTAATCCAAGGGGAGGTATAATGCAAAGGGCCTTTGTGTCTTCACCTATCCTGGGAAGGTCGGTAGATTCTACAACGTAACAAATTGACCCCTTATAAACACGCGTTGTAATGTAGTAGTACATGAAAGTGGGCAATAGCACTTGTAAGTACGTGTGCGAGTAGTATAGACAATTTAGACTTTGCCTCAGGGTTTACTTCTCTAACAACAGGCAAGCTTCATCCATGCATGTCAGTACACTCATCTGATTTCAATTTATCTTTCCAGATCACACGCATCAAGATGATCTTTTTCGCAGTATCCGCCTTGGCCATGTTGGCTGTTTGCAATGCCGGTAACTTCACAGTTACAGAAGAGGCATGGTTCGATGTGGAGGTCCAGGACTTGGACGGTCCAGGCCAGGACTACAGGGGTCGCTTCACTGTGGCTCTGTTCGGAGAGACTGCCCCCATGACTGTCATGAACTTCGTGTCCATCGTCAAGGGTTACAAGAAGGGAGATGTGAACCTCCACTACAAGAACACACCAATCCACCGTATTGTGCCCGATTTCGTTCTCCAAATGGGAGACATCACCCGTGGCGATGGAACTGGTGGTAAGTATAGATGCATGGTTATTCTTTGTTTAATTATTCTGCACTTAGCATTACATTACTTGGATGCGTTTCTCAGCCAGACTGAAACGTACAAATACTTTACAACTAATCAAGATAAATAAGTGACAAATATGTTAGAGACTGTATTATTACCTGAGCACTTATAACAACAATTATAATTAGAATATTGTTATGAATTGGTATTGTGTGTACATGTGTTTATTCATACTTTATTAAACTCTAATAAGAATATCTCTTATTTAATTTTCTAAGAACACATGAGTCCGAACTACCAATAAGTTGCCCTGTTGATCTATCAACTTAGTAACCCTACCAAAAGAATTACAATATTATTCTAATATCCACAAATAATTGCACAATTGCATGTTCCAAGATGGATGACATTTCACCAATAATTACTCTATTGCAATTACACATTTCAGGCCGCAGCATCTATGGTGAGCGTTTCAACGATGAAGATTTCACCCTCTCCCACCGTGCCCCAGGATGGGTTGCCATGGCCAACCACGGTACCGACACCAACGGCTCCCAGTTCTACATCATGCTCACCAAGGCCCGCTGGCTCGATGGAAAGCACGTCGTCTTCGCCAAGGTCATCCGTGGCATGGTAAGCAATGCACTATTGTTTTATCCAATATTTTGTCTCCCAATAATGTAAATATTGTGTTTATTTGTTAATAAAAGAGCTACGGGTGTGTAAGCCCTGAATCTATGTTTTATTAGTTATATTGGTTATATGTTGAATGTGGACACAATGAAAACTTGAGTTAATCAATCTAATCGGCTATCAATTTATAATAGTACTCGTAATGACTGGTAAGAAATCAAACACGTTACCTCACACATGTTAATACATGATGCTGCTAGATCAAGTAAATTGCAATGTATGCATTAAAGATATATGACTGACAATACTATTTTCCACCAATTCAGGAAACCGTCCAGACTCTCGGAGAGGTCCCATCTGACCCCAACACAGCTGTCCCCAAGAGGCGTGTACGTATCCTCGACTGTGGCGTCAACAACATCGACAGGAAATATGACCTGAAGGCAGACCAGCTCGACTCCACAGACGATTTGTAAATTAGTAATCATTAGAATATTTATGGTAATTTATTTCCAAGAAAGCTGTATTCATTTACATTTACTTTGTATCACCAAAATCTACCAAGCAATAGGATAATTCATTGATGATCATGCAGCTCGTATTTGTTTCCAGTGTTACACAAATGTTACATATTCTTACTACGGTATATTTATTATACTTGGACCTTTTAATACATGATTGATAAACTGTTTACGTGTCTACTGTAAATAGAACATGAGTCCCGAATCATATGACATCGGCTTACCGTTACCGACCAGTTTGTACAAAATCAAGTTTTACAATGAAAATAAAACGTGTAATAGTACATAATAAGTCTTGTTACTTCTAGAATGTTATGAACGAAAACCCCTGATAACTGAGAGAAAATAATTATACTGTTCTGCACTTTATCGGCTCCCACATGTGTTAAAGCCCCGATTCCACTAAGCGGATTCTTTGTCTTTTCTAAATCGATCTTTATTGATGGAGTGCATAACATGGGAATTGGCAGTTGACATCGAGCATGAATATAGTAAATGACCAAGATCGAGCATACTATTGTAAATTGTTATGCAATCATCAGTAAACACATGCATGGCAGACACCCCGACGTATATCAAACGTGGTCATTATTGATTTAGTGGATACACGTGCCTACATGTTGACCGGGAGGAGGGGGGGGGGGGGGAATAAACCAATCTATTTAGACGTGCCGTCTGGATACCCCAAACAACGTTGATGTATGATGCACCCTCGCAGCTACCTATCTGACATCCTGGGCTCAAGCTTGTCCCAGGCCTACGGAGGCCGCTGATAAGGCGAATTGATCATTCCTGAAAATATAAATGGATTTACATTTTACTTTTTTTTTATTGCACCCATAGTTATTTATATATATTTTTTCATAAATACCGACACGCTATAGACCAATCTAACACCACCGGTAATCAAATTATCACCAAATAGTTCACAAATAAGACATTATGCATGATAGTACCGCACGAGTAGCTGGTCTGGTGTGAAGGATCGCATGGACCCGAGATGATTCTTTTCACATGGCACACAAGCTGATAGGCGAGTGTGTTATATTAAAAAGAATCGTTGAGGGTGTCTCTGTGATACTTTACGCCAGACCAGCTACGAGATGTGGTGCTACTTTTACTCCACGGTGGTATTATAGATTAATCATGAATTATAACACAAAGTCCATTATTTACTCATGAAGTTATGGCCATTCTTCTCTCACTGATGCCGGTGATGACACAATAGTGTACATTGTAACGTCGCAACGTTAGTAACGCTAGTAAGAGTCATTGACAACGCATTTTCCTGCGTGGATGAGAACCAATCAAATGAGTTTATTTTGTACACCAATAGGCCCCGCCCATGTGGTACAAAACAATGTACCACACAGTATGTAGCCTACCACACACCTCTACATACAATTGTTATGTGATACACACTGTGGAGTAATATGATTTTACTCCATGTTGGTGTATGTACCACATGCTATTTGTATGGACAGGAGTAGTGTGGTAATTTGCTCCAATCCTATGCGTGTGGTATGAATTCCTGCCCCCAGTACACATAGCCATATAAGGTAAGCATAGCAACGTGGGAGTAAATATAGAACCTAAATTCAAATGTGGAATTCAGCCACAAAAAAACAAAAACATCTCGAACAGTGCAATAGCTAGGGAGCGTAAGTAGTCCATGGCAGCAATTTTTTTAGTTGTGCTACTGTAGCAGTTTCAGGACGTCATGTGGACATGTCATGCAAACTCCCGTAGCCCCACCATTGTGGGGATAAATAATCTCTGTTTGTTCATCAATCATATAGTTTTATGAATTCTAACTTACATATATCCATCTTTAGAGGCAAACGATTTCAACTATAGCCTCCATAATCGTTAAACCTTTAAAATTACTAGGGCGATGTATAGAGTGATTATTTATCACCCCAATGCTAACTCTATGGAGATTGTTTACTTCCAGTCCACACACACATTGGTACAACTACGTGACTAATTTTTGTTAATTTGCTCCCTGCCACCATGACACTTACGCGCCCTATAGTGTCCCTTGTACCACATTCTCATCAGGTTCTATCTAGGACCGCACAAGTAGTTGGTCTGGTTCAAAGGATCCCATTGACCTGAGACGCCAGATCTCTTTTCGCATGGCACACAAGCCAATAGGCGCATGTGTTATATCAACAAAAATTGTCAAGGTAAATGTGATCCTTTGAGCCAGACCAACTACGAGATGCGGTCCTATTTTTACTCCACGGTGGTGTTAATAAAATCAAAAATATAACAAAAGTCCTTTATTTACTTACAAAGTTTGGGCCATTCTTCTCTCACTTATCCCGGCGACGACGCAATATTTAGTGTACATTGTAACGTCGCAATGTAAGCATAAGAGTCATTGACAACGCATTTTCCGGCGTTGAGCGAACCAATCAAATGAGTTTATTTTGCACATCGATATAGGCCACGCCCATGTGGTACAAAACAATGTACCACACGCTAGGTACCACACACCTCTGCATACAAATGTTATGTGATACACACTTCACCGTGGAGTAACAGTATTTAGTAATCAATGCCATAGAAAAACCCCATCAACGAGGTATTTATTTAGCTATCAATCAAACACATAGTTTCCACTAATTATGCCATTTATGGGTAATTAAAGTGACACTTCTCACTGTTGTTGCCTAGATTATGGAGTAACGGAATTTCTACTTCATTTTCTAGTATTTGATTCACCTTAAATTACCCTACCTAACTAATATTTTGGATATCAAAACTCTAACATTTATATCATATCAGATATTTGGTAAAATAGTGAGCAAAATCGTTTTTGCACACCAACCCGAAATGTCAAAGTGGCCGTTGGGTTGTCATCTGGAGTTACATAATGCCAGGCTTTTGACTAGAGGTTGTCCATAGACTCCTGGGTTAAGACTAGTTACATCCATGGGCATTAGTGAGTGGGGGCAGCACTTGACGGCTACTATTCTGTGATTTGAAAGCTGGTCTATTCATTAAACTTATTTAATGATTATTGAATGAGGAAACAATGTTGGGGCTCTATACTTTAGGTATTGTCATACATATCCTATATGGTTACACTGAATAAGTTTCATGTGATTCTGTGACTACTCGTTTTAACTATCTTAGCCACTTTAAGGCTAACCGCATCGATGTGACGGAATGCATATAATATATGTGGGTTCCAAGGAGTGAACTGACTAATAGTAATAGTAATTGATAATGACGATCTAAAACCCCACCGATTAATAACGACATTATTGCCAATAATATTTGAAATTGTTCAATGTTGTTGTCTGTTGACACTATCTATGACAATGTTAGTGTCTGAAACGGGGAGACGTAGATTGAGTCATTCGAGTTATAATAATTAGAAGCGGAGAAACAATTCAACTTTCCAATATCGTTTCAAGATATGAGAAACTTGTATAATCTATATGCAGAGTCGGAACAGCAAACACGGCATTCCCAACAGAACAATACATACTGTTTAAAAAAGGTGCCTTATTCGTTTCCTGGTCGAGAAACCACAGGAAGCACGTGTATTTGTTTACATCACAGACGGATATGATTGCGACATCACCGGGCCAGCACACATATTTCTTTAGGACAGTGGATATGTATAAGCTGCATTTTAAAGATGCTTTAATAAAAATATGAGGATATCGTTGATTAACTTTCTGTATATTTCCTAATTTCATAAAACGTTCGGTTCTAAATTATTTACGACATTACAATGACCGGAAGCCAAACAACACTTCGTACATGCGTCATGAGCTTTCGTTTCGACAATGGCTGACAGAGACAGTATTCTCGCAGACTTCCAGGTAAATATGGGAAATTTTGCATGATTGGTCGCTTATTAACTGGCTAGGTTATCCAGATTTTACCCCAGAACATCCTTGGAATGTCAGAATCCATTTGATCACCCTTACACGATCTAGATTTTGTCATAAAATCCGTGGGTTTTGAGATGTTTTGACTCTCGATTCAACTGTACTCGATGAACGTCGTCTTATGGGGTGAATCAGCATGCGAAAACAACATCGTCATTGGTCTCAAGTTATTCTCATTTCCTTTATGGTGTGTCTTCCTCGTTCGCCTCATATCCTGTCATTACATTTCTTGTTGCTATTTGGCGATACTTGTGTTATTCAGTATTCCGAAAACTAATGAATACACCATAACATTTCCCGTCGCATTAATGGGCCCAGACTCGAGAAAAGTCTGCAGTGTACAACAGTATTAGTAGCCTCTAAGTCTAAGACTATAAGTATGAGCTATGACGAGTAGTAGGCTACTAGTAGTAGGCCTACTGTTGTATTTAGTAGTACTAGTTGTTCTGTCTAGTAAAAACACAACTTTAACTTTGATTTTTGTTTTGAATTAACCCATTACGCACCCAGGTAGACTTAAGTTATGCTTAAATACGCCCGCTTACATGTCTAGCTATTTTTGTAAAAAAAAAAAAAAAAAAAAAATAGTCTCAAACTGAACTTCTCATTAAATTTAGACTAGTCCAGGCGATTTTCGTCGCTACGGAAGCGGTGTCGTGATCGAAGGAATAGTAGTTGAATTTGGGCTGCGTCTTGGGAAATGGTAGTCTTAGCATACAACACCTATACGAAGTATAGGATACAACACCTATACGAAGTATAGGGTTGTACAGTATTCTATATAAGGCTCCCATAGACGCTGCTTGACAGTCCTGTAACTTCACATAAACATACATAAACATACAAACTACTTCCCGAATGTATCTCCTACCTTTACTCAATGATGAAACTTACTTTATTGCCATTGTACGTTGCTCATACTCCAATACTAAATAAACTAGAGACTAAAACGTTAGTGGACCGATGGCATCGCCGCCATCCATATTTGAATGGATGGCGCTGCATTGCAAAAGTCAGAATGTTATTCCAGTCATAGAGGCCGGCAGAATGAAGCCACGCCTATTTAAAGCTGCATTCCCAGGATTTAAGATCGAGTGGTTCTTCATGAATTACATTCATATTAGTTCCCAAACTCAATATTATCCATCTCTGTTTCAATGAAAAGTAAAATTAATGTCTAAATTCTGTGTTTTTACGATCGGGAACACACAGGGTTATGTATAATTGCCATCACCACAGTTCTGTAGATGCACTGAGTGGTCACATGTGGCGCCTCTGTGCCACATCAAGCCACATGTTTCTCTCTGTATGCCAACGAATTTTCCCTGTCAACGACTATTTGTATGGAACAAGGCTAAGGAGGTCACACTGTTGACTAAGGAGGTCATACTGGTGACCACCAGTATGGGAGGACGAGTATATCTTCTCAAATATTAAACTCCAACCTTAAGAAAGAAACCTTAACGATTGGGATAAGGTGGGGCAGTGTACTAGTTAGCTTAACAAGTGAAAACTGAGATTTGTATAGAAATTAGCTGGGAATGCAGCTTTAAGCTGGCTCAGCCAATCCGCTTTCAGACCGTGAAAATGGTAAAAAAATATGTGGAGTGTTGTAGCTGGTTATTGGCCTCTATTTATGGTAGGTTCTAGCCCCTTGCGGTCACGTGACTACTACGCAAGATGGCAGATGAGAAATCGGAAGGAGTTTTTCCCATTCAAATAATTGAACAGGCCCAAAACAACACTTAAACTCGACGGCGCATTACGAAAACTGCGGCGTAATATTGCTAGAGACCACATGTAAGAGGTGAACAACTTTGCATGTACTGATTGATCTTTGCCTTTCCAGTAGACCCACGCCCTCTTTATTAGTATCTAAGTGTGCCCAACCCTGTCTATGACAGGCGTAGGCCTATGTACAGGCGTTGGGAATTCAAACTAGGGAAATGGATAATATTTTCATGGCTCAATTGCCAATGGCAATGCTGATTATTTCCCTTATCATAAACTACTTACCCAATAGTATATCTGTGCTAATATTATCACTTGGACTGTCTCTAAACACGTACACCCACAAATGTTGGTCATTATCAGAGCCAGAGGGTTAATTATCCCATTGATCTGCCTATAGCTATAGGCTATACTTCGAACCATTTAGTTATCAGGGATCAAATCCCACATGCCTGCATGGAAAATTTGTCTGTTAATTCCGGAAGGAAACAAGTAATTCATTGAAAATATGTGACAAAAAAAATGAGATTTTGATATGGACATTGGCCATATCAAAATATCATTTTTTATTCTTTCATCTTTAATGAATCTCGGTCTGAACACACATGTATACCAGTGAGAGTTGGGGTTTAATTATTCGAGCATGATCATCGCCCTAAAATTTTCTTGAAACACTCATATATCGAGCTGTAATCCAGGCAAGGTTAGTTTGAAATAAATTGTGTTGATTTAGGAAAAAAACATCCTCATTCTAACACCCAACTGACACAACTATGTCTGTACACATCAAATGTAACGCTTTTCTTTTCTCTTGATAGGCATGTACGGAAATAAATGACATAGAAGAATGTATTGCTATTCTAGAGCAAAGCAACTGGAACCTGATGGTAAGTCAAATTGTCATCTCGACCCGTTCAACCAATACTAAAGAGACCGGACTTATAATGATCAGTACACCTTCCCTACATTAAGGGATCGAAGAATTATGAAGTTCAGACTGATATTTTACGCATAACTTTTAGAAATGGACTCAACAGTCCGGTAAACGTGTTTTGGCGTTTGTGTAAATCAAAATAAACTTAAGCAAAAACATTTTTGGCGTCATAGTTTATGAACAAATGTAATGGCACTTTTTGAATCAAAACACATTATGTTAAAGTAAATTCCCTTGTCGGGTGTTATCTGGAAAACTATAATAGTAATTCATGTCCAATTGGGTGATAGGATATTTGAATTGGTTCTTTTCGTGGCATTATTCATTAGTGTATTAAAACGTCAGTACCGGTAGCCATAAATGTGATTTCTAAGGCGCATTAAGTTCAGGTCAGAAATTTACCTAAGTTTACCCTAAATATTACTACCCGTAGGAGGCCGTCCAGAGTGCTCTATCTGGAAGAGAGTCTCCACCACCGAATGTTCCCTCCATGCCTGACTATGAGATGCCACCAGCTTATTCTCAAGCCGCCACCAGTGTTTGTGACCTTGGGCTCAGTCCAGATGCTGCCAACTCACCCTCTGTGGCGGACTCCTTCGCGAGTTCGGCTATCCTGCCGGGAAGTAGCCTTAACAGTGCTATGGTTGAATCCATAGTCCATGATATGTCTGCACACCCCATCGCCAGTTCCAGTCACGTTAACAAACCAACACCAAGTCGTAGATTACAATTTACAATAGAGCATCGCGATAGGGGTCTACAGTTATTTGTCTCAGATTCGGATACTGTCGGTAAGTGTAATTTCATTTATATGTTCGAAGATGTTCGAGAAAACTATCCACTACATTCCTTTCACATGCTTTTGATATCAGTTGGCAAATAATTTTGGATATATGTGAAACAAAACTATAACGGCCAATGTTAGGCGTTGTTATTTTTTAACGTGTTTCTGAGCAATATTTATTGTCTAATTTATGCGACAACTTTCATCGAGAAAAAAAATGATCCTATATTAAAATATATTGATTTCTCTTTAGTGAACACCATACATTGATATTAAGATGTCTTGTTTGTTCCTATTTCAGGTCAGCTGAAAGAATTGATAGAAAAAGACATGGAAATCCCAGCGAGTGCACAAGTCTTACGCGGTTGGATCAATACCAAGAATGATTTAAATATCGAAGATGATGTACGTACTCCCTTCATATATGTTCATGCTTATTGGCGAAATTAATGGTTCATGATACTGTTATGATGTGTGTTTTCCAATTTCTCTTGAAATTGTATTTAGTGTTTCTGTAGTATGCAATATATCCAGCGGGAGTACCATTATGCTCTGCTCTCCAAGCTCCTTAATACCCTCGAAAATCATAAAAACATTTATCTGTTAACCTTTCAAATTTCTCTTGGTTCTTCAGATGATTTTACGGGATCTTCAACTACCTCGTGAAAACAGACTTGTCCTTTTGACTGCGGAGAATATTACCCCTGCCGGTGCTGCTGCTGTCCAGCCTAACAATGGCGAAAGGTAGAGAAAATCCACTCATACTCATCTGTGAATCATTTTCCCAATTTAGGCTCAATATCAAAAACCTGTAATAGCTATGAAGCAGGCATCGCTCTCAAAATCAAATATTTCTTACATTGTAAATGCACATGCATTATACCCAAGATAGGTAGCAGATGGCCTCGAAGAACGTTAGCGATGTGTTTTTCTGCAATTTTTCAGTATGTGTATGAAAATAAAAACGTTTTAAAAAAATATTTAGTGTAAAAATTATTAGTTGACTTTAACCGTTGTCTATCCTGCTTGGGACCTTGTTGGAAAGGCACTTTGTAAATTATGCCTTTTTTGTCCAAACTAAATTCCTTGATTGTGTGTTTATCCCATTAAAAGTTATAGAATTGTTCGAATATATAATGATTATGCCTGTTATAATTCCTACACAGCGCTAATGTCCTCGAGAGGTTATCACAGACGTTCACACTCAACATACTTTACAAAGACCAAAACAAGCGCTATAACTTGAACTTTCCTGGAAGCAAAACCGTTCAGGAAGTAAGTCACTCCGGTTAAATTACTTGTTTGTTAGTCTGCAGTTGTACCCCATCATATTAAGATTTTGTATTAGTGTGTACATTTATTAAATACCCTTCTGGATATAGTGTTAATGTGCCCGATACGTCCAACCGCAATAAACAGACCCCAAACACAATGCCCCGCGCCTCCCCTCTTCTTTGTGGGTTCTTTTCCCTTTACGTCTTATCAAATCATTAATTGACCAATGTGTGAACATATAAGCTGGAAACTATTTCTAACACAATTTTTATGCGATAAGTATTATTGAATTAAAACAAATATGTATGTTTGTTTAAGGCGTTTATTCTGCGAAAACATTGCGTCCTATCGGACGTTATTCTCAGTCATACACATATTATTGAGTTAGCCTTAAATAGTTTTGGTTATGAATATTCGGTTTTCGCTTTGTTTGACGAGCAGTTTCCAAACACCTCGAGTAAAACAAAATGTACGCTACTTATTATAAATGACTGCTTTGGATCAAAAGATTCATCACCTTTTTCTTACCATTATTACAGATCCTGAATATTTAGCGTTCTCCCAATTTGTGATTATCACAAATTGGGAGAACGCTAAATATTGTATTCATTGAGGAAAATGTGTCCCCTGTGATCAATGAGATACTTATTCTATGTTCTATACTTCTGTAGGTCAAAGGAGATGTATACACATTGATAGACGTTCCTGTCCGTCACCAGGTCTGGACTGGATGGCCAGACGCAGCTGCAGATGAGGCTGTGAGTATTTTTCACGCATTTACTGATTTGCTTCCCACATGGGACCCATATGAATGACTATTTGGTGTTTAATCGAAAGGGTTAATTGAAATATGTATAATTGAATTGAATTAAAGACTCGCAAACTATAGAATATAATAGCTATGTCGGTATCACTCATAACAGCATGGTTAGGAGTGCCTCATACACATCACTCGTCAAAATCTGTCCGAGAGATCAGAATTAAAAAATCCAAATCATTTTAATATTTTGAAGTAGTTTGAACACCAAAACCAGACACAAGCAGTTTTTCATGAGATTTGAAGTTTTATTGATGCTGATGTTTATACAGATGTTTGATTCCTGCGTTTTGATCCTAGGTTGGATCTTCCATCAGGGAATGATTTTATTAGAGGAGAAGAGGGGGGTATATTTGATATCTTCCAACTGCTGTGTTAACTACTCTGCAACTGTTATTCTTTTCAATGCTAGAACCCTCATTCGAGTACTACTATGATTTTAGATGACACTGGCGGGCTGTGAAATTGGATGGCCTTGTCATGATTTGGTTGTGTCGCGAGCCAATCAGGCTGGAGAGCCCTCGACTTCAAGGGCACAAAAGCAGGTATGTAATAATGTGAATCCTTAAGGGGTTTTTTCTACATGCTTCCAGTATTTTGTCATTAAACACTATTTGCTGGTGTAGTCTTTCTGCCAATTTTGGACGATGCAAATAATTGCATACTGTTTAGATAAAGGTCTACTCAGTGTTTTATTTTCTTCATTTATGTGCCAAATGTAGAAGCTTTGTCTTGGTGTCTTTATTCTCGGCTTGTAATATATATGTTTTATTGTTTCATGATTTTTTTCCTAATAGAAACCTAAAGAGATTAACCAGCCAGTATCCGCAGGGGATTCTGAAGTAAGGAGTTGTGTTGAGTTGTGCATTTTCTCATCCTTCTTCTTCAGAATGTTCAGATGTCATTCATCCCTGAATCCTACCGACTGTTAATCATTCTATTCTCCGATTAGACACTAAATTTCAATAGGGTTCCTCCACTTACTAGTTAGCATCAAGCGATTGCTAGCGATCGAGCACCTGGACATTCGGTTCAGATTTCTCCACTGACCAGTGAATGGTGATCTAATGCGACTGTAAGCGAATGGTGCCTTGTGAGCGGAGATTCGGAAAAGTCAGGATCAAAATGTTTTGATTATCAAGCGAGTGCTACTGAGGTGCCAGTCTGGTCGTCCAAGTGGAGGTGGCTCATGCGACTGCTAGCGATTAGATCGTCTATGCTCGCCCAGATTCCCGCTCGCAAGGGATCGCTTGCTGGTAGCAACCAAGTGGGGGAGCCCTATAATAGTTTCCTTGAATTGTACCAACTTGCTGTTGCCCGATTACTGTACACTCTAAAGTGTATTAGTTTTCTTGAATAATCATTATATTGCTAACTATTTAGGGTTGGAAAAATCGCTTCAAAAAGTGGTTGTCCTCAGGACAAACACTTTTCAAAATATGGTTGTCCGACATATATATCACAAAAAATATGTGGTTGTCTGCTCACACTAAAGATAGATAAAACCTGGTTTTCTGGCGGACGCTCATATATTCATTGTTGTCTGCAGGGCTGACATGGGTGGTGCGGACAACCGGGCCGCGGGATTTTTCCAACCTTGTCATTATATACCCGATTACACCCTAAATTGTTATAGTTTAGCTCAGCACTATTTCGATTGTGGAAGACCTACCCATGTTCTTCCCTTCTCATAACCTATTCTGAATTAACAGTCTTATGAGTTACCCATACCATGCATTCTAATGGCTGATTTAAAGCTACTTTCCGTCAGAAAAATAAGAAACTAACAAAACGCTCTGTTTAAATATTTTTTACCCCAAAGTACAGAATTTATGAAAATGTAGAGGAAAATCCATGAATTCGTTTAAAAAACAACAGAGGAACTACCATTATTTTCAGTATTCAAATATTCTATTCTACCGCACTAATAATGATAATCAAAGAGTGGAAGAATTGCGAAAAATAGTGTTCGTAGATTTAACTGAGAATGAAGTTTTAAATTCTGTGATTACCATTCATTCAGGTGGTCCGTCATAAAACCTTGCGGTTACTTTTTAATTATTAGTTTTTGATTATCAATGAAAAAAGGGCCTTTGGGATCCTATAACCCCTGAAGGTATTTCTTGCGTTGTTTGTTCATGCATTTGAATCATGCGTGGTATTAGTAATACATATTATTCAGAATATAAATAATATCAACTACCCTATGTGTTGTGCGTGGGATTTCTTATTTGATGATCATTACTTGTTGAATATGTTCCCTAATTTTAAGTGTAAAAGTTAGGCTCAACTACCTTGTCCTATTCCCCCAAAATATATGTAGTATGTTGTGCGTTCACACAATTTTAATCAGAAATGTTTTAAAAGCTCACCTAAGACGTCTTAATTGTAGAATCATGATATTTCAGAGCTAAACGAATCATAAAGTTAACGTATGGGTAAAAATGTAATGTTCCTTGCCTATTTTTGCAGATCGTAGACTTAAACTTTTATTAATATCACGATAATACATCAAATACGTCTTTTATGTCTTTATCAGGATGGAATGGAGGTTGATGGAAGTGATGATGACTTTGAAGATGCACATGACACGTTCAATGACGACGACGATATATTTGAAGTGGGATCTGTTAGAAGGCCTGAGCCTCTGAGTAAGTATTGTAATCTTTTCTCCCACAATTCTGCATTTTCTTGTGAATATTTTATTAGACTGCCGCACTTTTTAAAAACAATATCGTTCATTAATGACATATCCTCTATGTTGAGACTCGGGTCCATATTTCAAGGGCTTATTGCAAAGGAGACATTTCTTTCAGTTGTAACTCCTTTAGAAGTATCACTTCATTTATCATATGACGTTTCTTTTTAGTGCCAGAAAATGCTCGTGACCAAACAGAAGCCCTAGAACGTTTTACTGCCGAATTTTCCCAAAGGTACACGTTTAATATTGCATGAAAAAAAACCCGAAAATATGTTATTACGTCATTCATATGGACTGCTAGATGCGCTAGGAATCTGGTGCATTAAGACAACATCGCTCAAGCGCCTTCATATTCTTATCTAGTTTTTTATTCTATAGACCGATAAATCAACGACTGTCATTGGGTAGATGATAATGATGAATGCGTTTTTACTTGATTCTTCCTCGTCTTGAAGATAGGAATGTTTATAACCAATAGATAATGTAGAAGAAATGTACAGAAGAGGGTAGCCTCAACTTAGAATAATATTGGCAATTTGAAAACTGTTCTGTGCTGTATATAATTCCTTTAAACTAAAACTCGCCTGTTAGAGCGGTGAGAATCAGCATGCAGTAATTATAACAGTCGCTATACTTCTATAGCCTTAGTTTTATCTTTTCGTCATTAAAGTTCTTATCTAACACTTTCCTCCCTCCTTTAAGAATCAACCATTCATTTGGGTAGAACATTTTTCTATCTGAGCAGTTATTATAATTCTCGTGTCTATATTTCTGCATTATTGTGTTGTTCCTTGTAGATATGGCGAATGCCACCCAGTATTCTACATAGGATCGCTAGAAAATGCACTTCAAGAAGCTTTATTATGTCGGGCTAAAGATGTAAGTATCGTTTAGATTTTATTCAGTATAGTTTACAATTAATTCCGTCTACTGACATTCAGTCGCCCTATGTAATTATAGAACTATGTTGGTTTTATACTGTAAACGTATTTATTTTCGCGCATTGGCCTTCTTCACCCATTTTCGGATGGACATAAATTCGCACACCAACAATCCCTCCTATGTCAACAATGACACAGCTTAATATCGCGCGCACTGTAAATTCGCACGAAAATAAATACAGCGCGAAAATAACTTCTTTTACAGTATATGGATTACTTATCCAAAACATGATAATATTTGTTGCTGATTATATGGATGGAGAAAATTGTTGTGAACATCCGACTGCTTTGTCTGTAAATGTATTTAAATATTTTCAAACTTCTTGTTTCAGCGTAAGCTCTTAGCTATATACCTCCACCACGACAGTAGTATTATGGCAAATGTCTTTTGTTCACAAGTGCTTTGCGCTGAAGGAATCGTAAATTATCTTAGTAATAACTTTGTAACGTGGGCTTGGGACCTCACATCCGAAGCTAATAAAGCAAGGTATGTACACTCACCTGCCGTTTTTATTTACTATAAAGATTGATAAACATTTATGTTCAATTAGAAATTATTTTACAATAAAAGAATCCGAAGGTCGTCTTGGAAGAAACTCATAATAAGTTATTGTTCACGCCACCCCTGATGAAGGTGCAAAGAGCACCGAAACGTTGGGTTAATCAATAAAAACAAGAAATTCCAAATCCACGAATTGATTGTTCTTCAACAAAAGCAACACCAGTCAACAACGGTTTTCTAAATACAGTTAGTAGTGCCAAATCCATCCAAACTCATAATAAGTTTGAGTGAAATGTGACCTTTCGCTTTGCAATATGCAATTCACTATGTTTCTATTAATAACTGAATTTAATATCTCTAATAACAGAACTGATTTTGCCCAATCTGCCCAGGCTAATATTCGGTTTTCTTAATACGCAGGCTATTGAATATGTGCTCCAAGCATTTTGGCAGTGTTGCAGCCAACACAGTCCGAAACTTCAAGCCAGACGAACTGCCCTTACTCCTCCTTATATCCAGATCCCGGTCTATAAACGAAGTAGTCAATGTTATTAGAGGTAAGCATAATCATTTCCTTACGCTGAATAAAATGTCCCTTTATAATTCATAATTAGTATGTGAAACTCTTGGCATTTTCCTTGTTTCCTAAGATAAATAAATAAAACCTGTAAAGATAAATATCGCATTGTTTTGATCCAGTAGTATGGATACCAATGGCTATTCTAGGGTCATTCAAGAAATCTTCTATTAGGTCCTGGGTTTTAGAATTGTTATTCTGTGTCTTATATTAATTTTTAATTCATTTTATTTACTCTCCTATACTCCTTTACATTGTAATAGAATAGCTACCATTATCACATATCTGGCTCGTTTCTTCTTTTTTTAGCAAATATCACTGTAGATGAGTTAATGACTCACCTTATTCAAGCTGTGGAGGTGTTCCGTGAACAACAGCATGCAGAAATCACCGACGAGGTGAGAACACGTCTACTATCTAATGCAGGAGAGGAGGGCCTCTCTTATGCTACTTGGGACTTGGCAAATATACTGAAAATGTTCTAGCCCCAACAAAAGAAGTGAATTCTTTCAGGCCTCTATTATCTGTACAGAATCTTTTAAACTGATTTTGATAAAAACAAAAAGAAATAATAACTGAACATTTTGACGAAATTTGGCCAATTCGATTTTAAGAAATATTTTTATAGTTTTGACGAAAATTGATTATAAATGGAATTTGGTAGAGATCTGACAATTTTTAAGATAAAAAAGATACAAAGACTTGCATCCCTGGTGGTAATCTTATATCATTGTAGCATGAAGACACTTACGTCTTTTGTATTGCCGTTCCTAATTATTAGTTCAAATTATCTTCTAGTCAGACCTTCAAAGCTATGTCATGAAGAGTTCCTTGATCAATAGCTGTATTTCAATTGTAGATGGAAAGAGATGAACGAGAACAAATGAAGCGGGATCAAGAGCAAGCCTATGAGGAATCACTAATGGCAGACAGGGCCAAAGTAAGGACAACTTTTCCCAGCTAAATCTTTTCATTATTTCTTTATAAGTATCTCTTTATTAATTTATGTATTAGCTTTTCGTTTCATCGTGTTACAATTACAAATCTAATTTAAGATTGCGGTCTTTTTTCAATACGGTATAACAACCGTATCACATGTTTTTGACTCAAATTATTTCAATCTGATTCTTATCATTTTTACAGGCTGAAACAAAGAGATTAGAAGAAGAAGAGAAACGCAGAGTCGAAGTTGCACAAGAGCTCAAAAGGCAAGAGGAGGAACGAGCCCGAAAAGAGGAAGAACAAGAAAAAGAGGTGTGGATTTTATGCAGTTGCTATTTTGTTGGTTTATCAATTTTAATTAGAGTAATTAAGATAGAGACAACTCAACTGAAAGAAACCTTGTTGTTGAATTATCGTAGCATGTTGTATTTAGCGACCCTGTCACGTTTTGCTGTGTCATTGGCTTCTCCAATTTTAATCCCGGAATTGAAACCACCTAGTTGATAAAAGTGGATACCGTTAACTAAAATCTCACATCGAATACTTTTATTTTAGGCAATACGACAATCTATAGAGGAACAACTGCCGAGCGAACCTCCTGAAAACTATCCAGAACCTTTAACAAGGATTAGGATCCGAACCCCAAGTGGCGAAGTGTTATCGCGGCGTTTTCTCGCGCAAAACGCTCTTCAGGTGCTGTTCAACTACATCACATCATGTGGTTACCATGTTTCTGAGTACAAAGTTTTAACTACCTTCCCTAGACGAGATGTGAGTACTATCTTCTTTTTCCCTTGTCTTATCTATTTACAAGTTCCATATGTAATCGCACCTATAATGCAATTATTGATTCAGCGTAAGCATATCGGATATTATGAGCTATGGTTTTATGGGAAATAGTTTATTACAACTGATGAGTTTCGCCAAAGTCAATGCTTTGCTATTTAATTCATTATATCAATGATTATGGCGTGAGAAGAATGTTGTGGCTTTTCTTTTCGATTACTGTGTTAGAAAAACTTCCTTTACATAAACTGTGTAAACCTACACATTCAATAGATTTATTTTTTCCTTGCAGCTTACTCAAACAGATCCTTGCTTGTCGTTAGAATATCTGAAGATGTGTCCCCAGGACACGGTGATACTGGAGGCAAAGGAAGCAGAGTGATAATCTTTCGGTTATGCGTTTTTAACTAATGTCCTTTGAGTCTGTGACTGCCATTTAGGTAATTCAGGCCAGCGTTGCCAGGTGTGAAAGTGTACGATGTAGGGACTCGCCCAAGTCCTCATATCGACTCATGTACAAGATTGGTTCTAGCAGTCTTACAACTGGACACCTCATATTGGATTATTCTAAACTGCAGTAGAAGCGGTTAAGTTATTTATTGTACATGATGATGTAAAGAAGAGTTTAAAAAGAATGAAGTTGAAAGAATAGAAAATGTACTACGCGATATGAACGTATGTGTTTTACCCGAAAAAAGTGCATAATTACATATTATTATAACGTATCAAGATTTGTTATTGTTTTCTTGTATGTAACAAGCAAGAGATCCTCATTGAAGAGTTCTGTCATTATCAATAAAAGCTATAGGAGATGCAGTATGAACGAGTTTTTATTTTAATTTCCCTTACAGTTTTAATTAGATATCCCCTTAAGAAGACTTAAGTAAAGATTATCCCCAATTTCTTATTTACATATACACATACTCCTTTCCCCGGTGCAGAATTACATATCTCAAGAAATTGAATGAGTAACAAGTTGATGACTAATTATATATTAAAACACGTAACTCAATATTTTCTTAATTACGGTCATGAGGTTGAACCAAGTGGAAACTTCGCTCCATTTAAATATTTGTCTTGAAAAACAATAAATTTAGTAGTGTCTATTCTGACATGTCCTGGAAAAAGATTCCCAGAGATGCTCTAAATTGCCGAAGTTCGTTTTCAAGCTGAGATATTCTGTCGAGTGCAGCAAATAATTCTTGCAATTTGCTCTGCATTATGCTGCTTTGTTTTTCATACGTTCCGAACATGGCTTCTTCTATGGTCTTGCAGGATTTGAGTAGCTAGAATGTAATGGAACAGATGCATATTAAAGGACTTTTTTATAACGATTTTTCGAATATTTAATGCATATTGAAATTAATTTATTTCGCGAACGTTATGAGGGTTGACAGTGACTGGATCAAGTAGATACAGGCTTCGTATCCCTGATTCAAAGGAGTTCGCAAGCAGTTCATGGAGTTCGCAAAATAAGACCAAGAAATACACACAGGGAAGTTATCAGGAAGAACCAAAACAACCGTTCCAAGACGGCTCACACTGATATCCAAGACAAATGACAATTTATCAGCATCTCTATTTTAAACCCGGTTAAATATGTTAAACATACGTTAGAGCCATTTCTGACATCACACGACTAACTGATTAAGTTATCAAAATTATATCGACTTGTCCCTTAATTAAAATATGAACATTTTTTAGGAACCGTAATAGCAGTTATCCTAGATAACTTACGTGGAGTTCCACAGATTTCTTGAAATCTTCTATCAGTTGTGTATCTTGTCGGCGTTTGGCGTTTAAGTCTTCAATCAATTGCTGTGCTTCCTTGGCTATGTTCTCCCTTGCCGATGCTGACTCCTTGGCTTGGAAACTTGCGAATCCAATTTCATCCTGTCCCAGTGGGTGAGTCGGGGGTAATTTTGAGAAGGGCAAGGCTGCTCCTTCAATCGTTTCACTATTCAGGTGATACGTCAACAACTCATTCTGGTTAATTTTCTCAAATTGGGTTTATCTTGCTTAATTAACAAGCAAAGTATTGGTCAAATTCAACATAAATTATCAGAATATGATTTATAAAATCTCAAGAAAGTGAAGCACACAGAGAAACGCTTGGAACTGCATGTGTTGTTGTTTAATTTTACCATTATGACTAATGTCAAAGAGCCTAAAATATAATATATAAACGCTTAGTTAATGTATATGAATATAATCCCAGCAATAGTCACCTTGGAGAACTAATTCCAGCCTCTGAGCCTTCGTTCAACTGACTCACAGTAGCAGCGACATACTCGTTCTCAGTTTCAGACTTGGCACTGGCTGCGAGACAATTGTCCATGTTGATATTCTGGGATGCAATTTAGGTATAGGCCTACCTGGAAGTTATACAAAATTAGGGATGCCAATGCAATTAATGACAATGTGAAATTTAAGATTTCCTTTATTCAGGAAAGACATTACATCGTAGATGCTATTCTAAGTAAATATTGTAAAAACGTTATCACTATTACCTTGAACAATATGATATCCGTACGTGTACGGTATATAAAACGGTCAAAAGACATATATATAGATATAATGTTTTTTGTTTTTGTTTTTTGGTGACGTGACAAAAGTGTCACTTCAGATATTATAGCAAGAACAGCATAGTATCGCGTATGAGGGGGGCTGTATTCTCCGAGTATGGCCGAAAACTACGAGGCCGTAGGCCGAGTTGTTTTTCGGCCATACAAGGAGAATACAGGCCGCCGAAGACGCGATACTGTGCTATTCTTGCTTTTATTCCATGATTCTTAACTTATTACAACTTAATTTGATTTATTTCATCAAATTGTGCTGTCCACATGGCTCACCGATAGTCTCGAACGGTCGTGACGTCACTGTACAATACAGGGAGTTTATATTGTACACCTTGTGAGCGGCAAGTATATCGATTATATTGTACGCTCACGGCCAAATCGTGGAATAAAATGTTTACCTTACATAAGTTACTATAGCAAGAACAGCATAGTATCGCGTATGAGGGGGGCTGTATTCTCCGAGTATGGCCGAAAACTACGAGGCCGTAGGCCGAGTTGTTTTTCGGCCATACGAGGAGAATACAGGCCGCCGAAGACGCGATACTGTGCTATTCTTGCTTTTATTCCATGATTCTTAACTTAAAACAACTTTATTTGCTTTAATTTCATCAAACTGTGTTGTCCCCCAAGTCTCGAATGGTCGTGACGTCACTGTACAATACAGGGAATTTATATTGTCCACCTTGTGAGCGGCAAGTATATCGATTATATTGTACGCTCACGGCCAAATCATGGAATAAAATACAGAAAGTTCTTTTCTATAGACTAACGTTAGTTATTCTAGTTTGTTAGCCCAAATGACATATATCAGTTTCCTTATGAATTATTGCAGTTCTTCTATTAGCTTGTCAAGTTATAAAAACTCGAGGTGAACCATGATAATTTGATAAATTATTAAAAAATAAATGTTTTCTCAGACCGGATAAAGTGGTTATAAATGGGACCGTGTGATTCAACGATTTGCTCAGGTCACGCCCACCTCGATGTATAAACCATTATCAAATGCATTCTATTTATGAATAAAACCATTTTAACCGCAAAATTATGACTAACTTAAGAAGACACAAATTCGTGTGGATGGGAGGGTGATTAGCAGTAGTATACCAAGATGTATGCGCTATTTGACCAAGCTAATGTAGTTGTAAATTTCTACGACAGAAGGCAGCGGAAGTCAGTATTAAAAATCTGTCGTCTGCTAGGCCTACAGACTGATCTGAAACCACTCAATATAATAAAGACATTCTGATCATGTTATTAAGTAACTTGTTTCTCATTAGCTACACTTTCATTCTTATTTGCAGTAGATATTTACCTTATCCTATCACGTTTAATCAGAACGTAGGCCTACTGTCTTGAGCAAGTTTGCTGATGCGACCGAAGTGGAATGGCCTGGAATGGTACAGTCACAGGTGAAGTAAAGGAGGGAGCGAACACGAATTTCACAATTTTGCTTCTATTAATTTAGCATTAAACTACGAGAGTAATGAGAAAGAACCCCGTCATCTATGATTTCGTCTGATAACAAAATATCAGGAAATTTTAATTATGGCTACAGCATGTATGTTTTTGATATATTGATACCCTGCTACCCCTAGCTTTAGACCTGTAATGGACTCGTCTAAAACAGCCTCGCTTTGGGAATCACAGCTGAAAGTTGAAAGGGAATCCTGACCGTGTCTCATCATAGCTGCGAAGTACCTCAAACACAATCTCAGTTTATGGATTTTTAAACATCGGCGCCAATAGCGAAAAGCTCCAAAATGGCTGGAGTGGTCTTAGAGACATTGAGTAATCGAAAGATCATCACTCTCGGTGTTGTGATCCTCATCCTACAAATTGTCTTTTTCCTGATCGGCGGACTCATAGGTGAGTGGCACTGATTTTTAGTTTACCCCTTCAGACTCGAGCTGTCTCGACGAAGTTCTCCCTATTATTGGTTAAGCACATTTTCTGGCTGACACTGTTGGAATGTCTATCAATTCTTAAACACTTGTTGGTTTGGGGCATTTGTTTTTGTGTTCATACTTGCCATGGAAACATCGAAATAGATTAAGTAGGGCGATCGGTCACTCAAGTCATCTGAGGGCCTAAAGGCCAAGATGGCAAGGCGAACGCCCGTCTGACCTGCACCCTCGCCCCGCCAACGCCACCGACTGTGTCCCTAGAAATCCGGCTGTAGCAGCAGGGGATTCTCTCGGTGGTTAGCTCTGAATAGCCTGTGTAGGATTCCTTTAATCCGGCTAGATGATGCATGGATGCATATGATACATAGCCTCACAGTGTGTAAGACATTTGTTTCTAGATGTAAAAACTACAAGCTTGATACATTCGTATACGATACAAATTTTGATGTGAAATTATTCTCTTTTGTTTTCATGAATCATGGCCCATTGGCATTGATGATTGACATTGTTCTAATGAAACTGTATTCACGTTGCTTTACAATCGTGGTGAGATGTTTTTTTGTCTAGTCTCTTCTCCTTCTCATAATAAATAACGATATTTTGACGTTAAATATCTCTTGCTCGATAGACTATGGCACTAGTTTTTGCTATTCGACCCAGGGAAGTGGGCGGGGCTGATTGAGTCATTCCAAACCAGTTGACAATACACATATATTATTATATAGGCCTAAGCTGGAAATCACTGATTTTTTTACTCACAATCCTGTCTCGTTCAGATATTTTGATTCTTTTCTAAATTGCCATGTTCGCTTTGGATTCTAACGAGGCACACAATGACATAGGCCTACAATATCCATCTAGCTAGTCACGTTTATTTATTTATCCTTTCAGTGCAATTTGAGTGGTAGATCTCAGAATTTAAAAATTCCACGTGAATCACCCATCCTATTGCTTGTTTAATAATAAACAGCCTCACAACTGGTGACCAACTATTTTGCACTGGTGAATCAGCAGCGACGGGGATCTTGTTCTCTCTAGTCTGCTATGGCAATTTATTGATCGAGGACATGACATTTGTCACTTGAGACTTGACTAAAGAGTTTCCAGGCGTTAGATACCATCTTTGGGTGGTTCCCCCCTCTTCCTTCTTTGATATTATCCCATCCTTGTAGATGAATTGATAGCGAGTATTATCCCATATCGCACGTTGCTCCAGCCACTCTGGGAGATACTTGAGGCCTTGGAGGATGTGCATTATGAATGGCATTTCCCCATCCGACTATGTGTCCGTGTGTCCGTTGGGATTTGTGCAAATGCATTATGCCCCACGGATCAATTAAATGCCTTCGCTGTGGGTCAGATACTAGGTTCGGCCAGGCCACTTGGTCGTGTGGAAAATTAGGACCATCTGTTCAGTTGTTAGTTCGAAAAAATATTTATCATTTTATGTTTAAACTTCCGGCTTCCAACATGCCATCAAATAGACCATGCACAGTTGAAGTGTAGGTCAAAAGGTAGTCGTGGGGACAGTTGTTAGTTAATAGATCTATGATTTTGAAAGAAGCATGTTTTATTTTATTTAAAAATACTATTATTCAATCAGTTAGATTTTTATTTCATTGTCACTGACCCTTATATGCGGGGCTTATCTAAGATACCTTCCTTATACCAGTCAAGTCTGCTTTATTTGATAGTATTAATTTATCCTAACTAGATTGCTAGCTCTATATTTCAAGGGCCATGGCTATAGATATATATATATATATATATATTAATTATTGAGGCAAGAACTTATTTGGGATTTTAAAATACACCGCGTCACACAAACTTCTAATTTCGGATTCTCCTGTAGGCCTTACCCCTAAACAAATGAACCAAAACTTACATCTTAGCGATAAAAACATGACACCACACTGTCAATGGAACGCTTTCACCGCTCTGACTTACAAATTGAAATCTTGACAAAAGAGTAATTGTTACGCTCTAGTTACTCAGACTGTGCCCCGCTGCCTGGCTTCAAAGGAAAGCGACAATGTTTGCAGTTACAGATCCTTGCGGTTAGACCTTTTGTGAAGTGAATGCCGTACTGCAAGCATTTCTTTCAGAATGGGTCTGTCTCACAGCTTTAGTTCAGGCAGCCATTGCTTCATAATGGTTCAGGGCTAATCCGCCTCAGGGTATCTAAAGCATGTGCTGAGATCCAGCTTATCTATTGAAGTACTGCTTCCCCTCTATATAAATGTCTGCTCGACTGGAAGTTTCGATGTGTAGACGCTCCCTAGTTTTATACTGGTTTCTATTGCTATATTTTACAACTAGCCATACAGTATATATTGACTTTCATGATCTATGATCGTCATCCTTGTCTGCTCCTGCTCCTCCCCTTCTGTTCCTGTCCTCCTCTTGCCCACCTGGTCTTGTCCCTCCTCCTCGTTCTCCTCCCGTTCCTCATATCAGATTCTGCTCTTGATTTCCTTCCTCCTACACCTGCAGTCTCGACTTGTATTTTGTGTGTAATTTACCTCTATATTTCTGTAATTTCTTTGACACTCTTTCACCTCAAAGGGTCAAAGGATATATAGAGGGAAATTATATAATATGCAAACACATTAATTTTAAGACCAGGAGAAAATAGCGCAGGTGTAGGAGGAAGAAAAGCAAGAGCAGAAGATAGTGAGAGGAACAGAGGTAGTAGGATCTGTCTGTTTTTCTCTTCTTTTCTCTCTCTCTCTCTCTCTCTCCCTCTCTCTCTCTCTCTCTCTCTCTCTCTCTCTCTCTCTCTCTCTCTCTCTCTCTCTCTCTCTCTCTCCTCTCCCTGTCCCTGCCATCTCACTTCCCGATTCTGCTTCTATCAATTATCCACTCCGTTTTAATATTATTCCTCTCCCCTCCCTATTCCCGTGGCACTGCCTCATTACTCCACATCTTTCCTGTGCTCAATGTCTCTGGCTGCGTTGATGCATGCTATAAAGTATGATCCCTCCAGGCGCCTACAGCCCGCCCCTTTTATAAAGGTTTCTCCCTGGAGCAGCTGGTGTTTCCTAGCACTGGCTATTGCCATGGGCGGCAGGATTTATCCTTCCCCACATCCATCACCTCCGCCTCTATTCCACTCTCTGCACGAAGGATTTCCTGTTGGCGTCATTGGCGTCTACCGCCCTGGTCTTTTACCTTTAATGGATAACCTGGCTTGGGTACAGACAGGCTGCTGGGAATTCGTGTAAAGAACAGTTGGACAATCAAATATTTTTGTTCTCCGATTAGTCAGTCAGTTTTTTTTTGTGTGTTGAATTTTATCAGGAACAGGATCTAAGACGTCATATTCTCAGGGATTATCACTACCTGTACATAGACCAGCCATGCATTAATTATTATATATTTTCGATTGGGAAGAAGTTTGAAGATAGTTTGTGAATATCGATTACTTTGAGCATTGTAAATCCTTCATCACAATTGGCTGTATCTAAAAAAACTTTAATATACATGTATTTATACATTGTCATAACATTTTACTCTTCTTTTTCCAAATTTTCAAGGGGATTCTCTTTGACGATCATTATTACCTAAGATTTAACGACATCGATTAAGTTTGATCAACACTAATGTTACTTAAGTATATATATCCCTGACAGATTATTTTCCACCTTGAAATCTCCCTAAATTCACCTATTAGAGTAAATGAACGGTGTGAAGGGTGTGTAGCTCATCAGAAACCGTTTGGTAAAAGTTGTCTTATCATAAATGAATTATCTCTACCCGCGCGATTTGGTTTCCATGGAAGTGATGTTTTGATTGTGATATAAGTGTTCTCATTGATCACCGAAGCGCTCTGTGTGAACTTGTGGTCGACTCTTGAGTTTCTTCTGATACTTTACTTTATTTTACTTTAAGTCTGTGTAAATGTTTATCGGTAAATACGTGGATAGTCTGACTATGTCAAATTGCACATGTATTCATTCCTATTCGAGTTTCCCTTATCCCACTCGAAATTTCCTTTGAGTAAAGCATCACCGACGTTTAGCTAGTCTAGGAGCTGAGTCTCTAGTCTAGAGTTCGGAATGTTGGATACTTGAAATCATCCACAACTTTCTAGCGTTCAAGATTATAAGGTTGACTCCATTCCCAATATGGTTCATCGACTACTGGTATACTGGAAATTAATTTGTATCCTCCAGGTTCTTTTTAGCGGTCCAAGACTCACAGTTGAACATATTGATTCATAAGTTACAATTTAACGTTTTGAACAGACAGATTAATGTAAAATTTAATAACCAGTACTTTTTAACAGGTATTAACGATTGGGATACCCCAGGAAGACCTTAATTGTGAGAGGCTGGCGTCCCTTTCTGAAACATGTCTTATCAGAATAAAAATACGATATATATATATATAAGTTACAATTTAACGTGATTATTATTTTTAATTGCCTTTTTCTATTCAGGTTTGATGACAAAAACATAAATTGATATATTGTGAAGCATTTCCAGCTTCAGATATTAATTGCTCTCCGTAGACATGTCACCTGTAATTAATCAGACCAACTGTGCGTTGATCTTTACCTTCATTCTTTGTATTTCCCCTTCAGCTCCTGCGCCTTCCAACGTCCAATCTATTACTGGGACCCTCTGTCTAGACTTATTAGACCGACCAAAGGATGCCTGGTTTTATCCGAGAGGTGATGGCAACTGTAAGAAGGCGCACAGCGTGGACGACCCAATCATCCAAAAAGAGAAGATAACGGCAAACCAAGTTGTTTTCTCCTTCCAATTTCCACTCCCGAGGGAGAATATGGAGCTAGATATGTCTCGATGGTTCCAGCATATCCTTGCTGTGTTACATTTGGAAATTGACTACAACAAGGACTCTGCCATGGGTTAGTTTTACACATGTACACAGTTATACACTTAGATAGATGTTTTTTATATAGCATTCCAATATAAACCACTTGTGTCCATATTACAGGAATCAAAACAGGTAACAATATATCAAGATTTCTTTTTTAAACAAAAATCTAAGACTTGCACATAATGTTTATCTACATACTTTCCGTTTCGTTGTACTTTCGTTCAAACTTTACTTGCTACTTAATTGTCCTTTTTCGTTTCCCAGAGGATGAAGCCACATTGACGATGGATGTTCGTCTTGGATATAGAGATAAAAATCAGGAGAACTGGACCGAAATCGTTCGTTCGACGGAGCAACGGACACTTGAGTGCGAAGTGGAGAGGGTGAGTGGAAAATTTGTGTCCATTTTAATTGGTCGACGAGGAAATGATTGTTAATACTACCTTGGTACCGACTTACACCAAAACCTGCGTGGAGCGATGAATGTGTCATTTGAAACCCCAGGAGGAACTTCATTTACTGCTGGTATTGATTCCCGTCCAGTTGCGTCTAATTCATAATAGTCAGCATGTATATATGTACTAGCTTCCATGGCTATGAAAGACATACAATCAATAGAGGATTACACATTTAATATAGATCTAGGACCCCGGAGTTATCCTGAAATTATGTGAGCCCCTCAGTACGCCGTGCCCTCTATCAAAGTGTTCTCGGCAGAATGCCAGTATAAGTTGTAACTAATTCCTATCTTGTCACCAATCTTTCATGCCCATCAGAATGGTACCGCTACAAAACTCGTGGTAAGTGAACAGATAAGCCCAGGCTCTTCCTATCGTGGCCATACATCTATACATATAAAGATTTCCCAGATTAATCTCATCTCAAGAACAGCAAATTCTTACTCTCAGTCAGTGACTTGTGATATTGATCTAAACTGCCAGAATAGTACTACAAGTGATGAATTTATATTATTTCCCTTTAATTATTCAACTCCTATCTGTAATGAGTCACATTAGTAGTGAGTAATGCGTTATACTTGCGTGCCCTCTATGGACAGGTATTGGCTAACGAAACGGATAATACGGTGAGGAGAAGAGAAGTTGATAGTTGACAGAACATAATATTCCTCATATTATTTCTTTATCTCCGTTTTGTTACTTAGGTTTTATGGACAGATTTCATAGCATCGTAGTGAGTAATAGTGGTAAATGATGTTGTTTGTTTGTTGCTTTTGGAGTATAATTTATGAACCGTTATAGTTTTGTGTATTGTATGTTCTTTTTTCATTTATTGAAATTTATTGATTACTTCTGCTTCGTTTCATAACCAAATCATTAGTAACGTATATGTCGATGTCATTACTATTGGATTATGTTTTTAAGGCGAATTCCTAACGCCTTGTCTAATTCGTTGTTAAGAAGTCTTCATTCTGTCTTGTGATTAAAATGTAATCAACATGTTATGAATGTGAGAACTTGCAAAATACTACGACCTTTTTTCCTGTGTCTATATTTGGATGCTCTTTCCTTACATTGCTGATAGAAGTTAATTAATGGATGAAGACTGACATGTTGTTGATCATTAGTTTTTATTTTTATTTTATTTGATTCGTATTATAAAAGCTATGCAGTACGGTACTTAGGTTAAGGACATTTCAATTCAATACGAATATACACCTTCGATTGGGTACTTATATGCATATAAACCATCAGTGTGTTGTTGAAACAGAAGGAAACATGATGTTTGGGGCAGTGTTTTGAGTTTGTCTGAATATGCATCCAATTCTTCAGACATATAGTCTTTATAATCAGCGAGACTTATATAATACAGCGCAGAACAAATAGATATTTGCGATACTAGACTATGGTGAAAGGCAACAACAACGAACCAAAACATTCCCTTTGCGAGGCACTTCAGTTCATATTAAGTGTATCCTCTTTCGGCTAAGCTTTGTTTGTCCTTCGTAACTCATCTTTTACATATTCGTTTGTCTTAATAATTATTGTGGCAATGTAACGGACTCTACCATATATAAAGGTCATGAGGATATATGTTGATGTCATCTTGCTTGCAATATATCTCTTTTTATCGATATTTTAATTAACTTCTTTTATGTGTGCATGGATTCGCCTTCATGATACTGCCGCATTTCCAAATGAATTTTCCGGTTTAACTCTTCTCTTTACTCACTTATTGATTCTTATTTCAGTTCGAGGAAGGATATCCTTTGAAATGTGATCTGCTGCCGTTCTTCGAGCTTGGCAGTTGTCATTATGATTATTACCTTGTCAATATCCGAGTTCCTGTACACGAACAAGCAGGCATGAACATCGGTATAGGCTCTCTCCGCGATATTAATTTGGTGGTAAGTTGACAACTGATGTTTAATGGAAAATAATAAAATACTTAACTTAACACTTTTTAAACTTAACTTTAAGTTGACTTATTTTGACTAGAGGATATTTATAAAGACTTGATCTAATTAACTAGGTTCCAAGTTCTGCTGTACCAAATTAATTTCGATGTGTTTTGAATTGTCTGTAAACATGAGAATATCAGTTGTCTGAAATTGTTTCGCAAATAAAACTTTCTAAAAATAATATATGTTTGCTTATCTACGAGTTACACATAATTTTGATACTTGTGTTAGTTTTTATTTGCTGTCGAAATTATATTGAAGTCAGGTCAAATTGAGGTATTCTTTTTCCTGGTTATTGTTTTTGGGTGTATTTTGTGCTGTGAAGAAAAGTCCATTGCTGGAAGGTTAATATTTTGGTTGTTCGTTTCAGGCCATACATCAGAATGGAGGATTCACTAAAGTCTGGTTCTCCATCAAAACCACCGTCTTCCCGCTCCTTCTTGCCATTCTGTCTTGGTACTGGTGGCGTATTAGTCAACTCGAACGACCTGCCAACCTCTTGGAAAGGTATATACTTGTGTTCTTTATAAATGTGATTCCATACCCAGCTCCCTTTGATATTTAATATAGTCTTCAACTTAACACAATTTATCGACTCTCATTATTTGTTTAACTTAAACATTCTAGGTGACGAAAAGGGGAATGTAATTTAAATACAGCGTCTTACGTGTGCTTGAGCTTGTATTTATGCACCACGTTTCACTTTCTTAATTTTTATTGGCGTCTTTAACCCGTCTATCTAGGTGTCCCCTTTGCCCTTCTTCCTACTCGGCTAGATCTAGATATTTAATGTGTCCTAAGTGGGACATTAACTTAATATAAATAATTTTCTTAGGGTCCACTGTGAATCATATCAACTCTTATTTATTTTAATTCAAGGACACTATTCGCACTCGGAATTGTGCTTTCCATAATGAACGGTGAGTATGAACTTGTATAGTGTATGGCTAAATTTTGATATCATAGTATCTATTCGTTAGAAACGAGATCGCATGACATTTTACTTACCTCTTTGTCCCGGTGAAGCCTTATTGCTCATATACCGGGTCACCATTGCTTATGGTGTCGTTATGCTAATGAGGGCTGATTATGATTTTGATTATTTGCACACATTAATTAACAGAAGATCTCTCCAATTCTGTTTTCTGTAAAACAGAAAGTATTTCCATGCAGACTTGAAAACCTCCAATTGTATGGAGAATGTGCCCTGATGTTGCTTAGACACAATACAGGTTATAATACAATAAAATACCATTATTTGCTGCTGAAAAGGCACTCTTGTTGTTAGACAGATTTGGTATACTCTTATACCTCCTCGTGTCATATATATGTATACCCACACTAGCAAACTAAATTTTAATCTTTCATACCATACATGTTACCAATACAACATGTACCTACAATATTTCACAGGAGGAACACTTGCCAGATTACCAGAACAATTATGATTACATTCTGGAGATGGATTGTGACCACCAATCTTACAATACATGACTCTATTGTGCTTTCCTCATATTAGTGCCTCTCGAGTGGTTGACTCTCCGATTCTACATGCCCTGGATGCTTTTGCTGGGTGATGTTCGACAAGGCCTATTTTATGCAATGCTCCTCAGCTTCTGGATAATCTTCACCGGAGAGCATATGATGGTAAGTACTTCTTACCTGTAATTTATTACTGTCGAGATTATGTTGTTCTAGTTTCTTCCACCAGTTTTATTATTTTCTTAATCTAAATCTTAAGTAATAACGCAGGGGTCACTTTGGGTGCGAGATTATCCTATATTAGGCCTAGTTTGATCAATATCGCACTTAGATACTCCACACACCATATAATTTCGCATCTTTTCCGATGTGATTTAGCACTGTAACTACCGGCGATGAAAAAAACATTGGAGAGGTGTGACTGTGTGTTGTGATTATGTGTATGAGAAACGATGGGTGTGCAATTATGTACACGCATTTCCTAAATCTGTTGTTTTGGTGAATTCTGTAGGTCTGCAAGCGCACACATGAATGTATTTGGAGCCTTACAATGATTTCTCTATGGCTAACACTTTTTTCTAGATGCTACATGACGTAGTACATTTTAAGAAGGTTAAGAAGAGTCCACCTTCCACTGCATGGTCTACGCTACGTTACGGCTCGATTTGGTTAGATTACATCGTGTTACCACGATTTGAGGTCATGTCAATCTTCAACTGAAATATTGATAACAAGAACTAAGCATACTGATTTTTGCTCATCTAACACACCTGCCTATTTATGTCGTGAAATTTATTCTTGTCAAATTTAAGTTACACTATTAATTATGAATTAGGGAAATTACATCTTATAGTTTAATGCTATTTATTATAATTGTTGACACTTTATTATTAGAATGGGGCATTAATCAAACTGCCCTAACAGTCCGCCAAATGTATTTTAAAAAAATGATTTAATGATAAAATGATTGATACCTTGTAAAGAAATGGCTGCCCACCAATTTTTGTTGAAATTGAAGTATATACAATATCTGCGTAGCCACATTTGTTAGATGATTAGGAAAATAATCATATAATAGAAATAGAATTTAACTTTTTATAATGTCTCCTTTTATAATTTGAATGAAGAAAGCAACCAAAATGGGTTGAACTTTTCTTATCAAACATGAAAATGTGTGGAAACCCCGTCTTTGTTCTTTTTAATTTAAGACAGACTAAACTCCACTCTTTCATGTTGGTTGATTTAATGACGTTACACGTGTAGATTCTCTGGTTAATGATTATACTATTATATATCCTGTAACTTGTGGATAAATGCGGAACTCTGTCAAATGACGACTGTACAGTAAAGTTGCGTTTTCAGAACTGATCTTTATTTAGCTTAGCGCTACACAGCCTTTCTCTGTATCCCGGTCGACTAGTGGCTCCCCTTAAATTGGCTAAGATTTGGTCGAGCCTGGCATTATGTAACTCGAGATGTCAAACCAACTGCCACTTTCAAATTTCTGTATGGCGTGCAAAAACGATTTTGCTCACTATATTTAACAAATATCTGATATAATATGAATGTTAGAGTTTTGATATCCACAGGAGTTAGTTAGGTAGGGTAAGGTGAACCAAATACTAAAAAAGGAAGTAGAAATTCCGTTACTCGACAATCTAGCCAACAACAGTGAAAAGTGGCACTTTAATATGCTTGTCTTTAATATGCTGAACCTCATGACATTGCTTTATGATCTGCTTAGGAATCTGCTGAGTTCTTGGGTATTGGATTTTTGTCCATATTGACAGTCACTGGCGGTATGGTCTCCTTAGGAATCTGAGACGATACGAGATTTCAGATTATGTTTGGTTCGAGGCAAACTACAATCCCCAATACATGTCCACAGTATTCTTTAAATAAATATATATTAAATAATGCCTGCATTACTATGCTAACGGCTAGATGGCTTAGGTATCATTGTTGCCGCCCTGGTGGTTTATTGCTGGTATCTCTGCATAAATAATTTACACTCTTCTTCCATTCACCTTATTTCCACCGTTCAGTTAAGTTTTTGCTTGAAAAAAACCCCAACAAAACTGAAGCAAAGTGAGGGTTAGGCATAACTGACCATAGGGTGGCGACACATCACATTTATACCCACATAGGCACTCGCCCTATATGTTACTATAAAATAGTAATTCAAATTCATATTGGTACATTTGTATAAAATGAGTATAATGTAGAAATAACTAGATGAATATTATTACTCCATTGTAAATAAAAGGTACGCTCAAGGTCTACAGACGAAAACATGGACAATGTTGTTTACAGATGTACCCTTTATTTGATTTTAAATAAAAATGTTTCCAAAACAAAACAAATGATTCAAACCTACCCTCAAAAAGGATATATATTTTTTGGAATTACTTTCAATTTTTCTGTTTATAAATAATTCTTAATTTATTCTTGTTTACAGGATCAAATCGAGAGAAATCGTCTGGTCATGTACTGGAAACATTTGAGTGCTGTCTCCTTTGGTTGCATTTGCCTGTTTGTATTTGAGATGTGTGAAAGGTTTGTAATGCCTCTGATTCTTACCTCGGTAACAAATTGTGGACATTGTATATACCTCTGGAGATATTATCCTGGTTAATGTCTATTAAAATATCACATAAGACATCTTAAGTACCTGCTAGTAATCAACGTGTTCTTTTGGGGAAAACATATTTTATTTATTGAATACTCATGTCTAGGAAGAGCTGAGAATTCTCAGAACGTTGCAGCCTATTTCCACTGATGTAATTGTATTTAAAATGGAAATAAAAATATTTATATATATATGAGAAATTTCTTAAATGAATACAATTCAGTTACAATGTTTCTCGAACGTATTCATAAACGATATGATATACCTGGATATACTAACATGTATATGATTGTTCCTTTCCTCTCATTTCTTTACAGAGGCGTCCAGCTGACCAACCCTTTCTACAGCATCTGGGTGACGAAAACAGGGAACGATCTTGCTGTATCCTTTATAAACACTTCGTTTACAATGCATCGAATCTTCGATTTGTGTGTAATTTGTTAAGCAATTGGGATTCAACTGGCATCATGATAATTAGATTATTTTGTTTAAATATATCACAAATTTCCTTACTTTATCTGGGAATGCCTGAAGAAGACGAAACAAAATTCGACATATCGCAATATCGGATTTCCTCCTCTTTTCCAACAAACTTATCCGGATTTTTGTTTGTGGAAACATTGACGCACACGTTTTATCCTTAACTTGTCAAGCTTGGTTTCATTATTCTTGCCGGAATATCTGCTTGTCTCTACTTCATATTCTTGTCATATATGATATTCCGCGTCTTCAGGAATATCTCTGCTAAACGATCGGCTCTACCTTCGATGAACAAAGCCAGAAGGAAATACTATACGGTAAATATAAGTTCATACCTGATTTGACTCCATCCGCAGTCTTTATCCCAATAATTTTGAGACAATACTTCCTTTCTCCTTGATTCAATCCTCTTTCTGGCCTGTGGTCTGAATATAACGCAATTTATGGTTCTGATAATCCTTATATGAAGGTTATATGTGGCTATAGATCCACACATCATAACATAACAGTTCATTTCGATAATACTCAACAAAAATATCCATCTATACCTCCCCCTGTTCTGTTCTTATGATGTAAATTTATTAGAGATGGCCTGACTAGATATGTCTCCTGTTCCAGGGCTTGATTTACCGATTCAAGTTCCTAATGCTGGTTACCCTGCTTGCCTCGGCGTGCACGGTCATCTTCTTCATCATCTCACAAGTTTCTGAGGGTCACTGGAAATGGAGCGACGAGGACAACACACTTGAATATTCTTCAGCCTTCTTTACAGGTAAAACGAGAAGTCCCAAGTTAGCGAACGGGTAGTGTTTAAATTTTCCTACACCGACTCTACAAATGGCAATGCTATGGATGTATCATAATCAACATGTCGGTAGTAGAAGGTTCATGAGAAGTGGCAGAAATGTCTTGAGTCGTAATTGTAAATTGTAGGGGAAAATTAAATGTTCTTGTTCTTCAACTAACTTCTGCTGAGGTAGTATGCTTATTACTAGCAACTATTGTCGAGAGGAAACCTGCTAACGCGTGCTCTACCTTACTCTTTTCGAATATTAGCAATATAATTTTAACGTGCAAAGTGTCAAGACAGGTGACCTTTGATGTCCCAGACAACACTTGTTTTACCAACCATACATGTTAAATGTCATATATGGTGTATATTATATCCAGGTTCTGTCTGTACGTTGCCTCTGACGTATATCATATCTCCGTTTCGATCGGTAAAGCCAGATCCATTTATTCCACTAATAGGACACACCAATCGCCATTTTTAACATTTAGATTTTGTAAACAAAACAACAAACAAACAAATCACCTCAAAATCATAAAATAATATAAGATATGTAAGAAGGCTGCATCTGTGCTATTCTATCTGCACCTTATACTATTAACCTTGTTATCAATAATGTGTTTGTAAAGTAACATGTCTTCCCCTTTTAATTCATCTCTCTAGGCGTATATGGCATGTGGAATCTCTACGTTGGAGGTCTGCTTATTCTGTATGCTCCGTCTCACAAGCACATGGCAGTTTTGGAGACTACCGGTGAGTATTCCCTCGTCGCTTTACCATAGCTGGTACACTAAATAGGAACGGGGACGTGTATTTGTCTTAACTACCTGGTAGAAATGATTTATGACTAGAAAGCGCGTTGAAATATTACTAGTAACTATGTCTCAGCTATCCGGGCAGCATCTTTACGAGAAATATTGCTTGAAATTTCCACTTTGAAAACTATGTACAACTAGTAAGCCTTTCGAACGACATTCTTGGTTTGGAAAAAATGTATCTGAGGAATATTTCTGATCTTAGTATTGTGGGGGTGGGGGTCGAAAACATTCAACACGGTTGTACAAGTAACCAAGAAATTGTGGAGCTCATTTTCATCTGATATGTCATAGGTTATGTGGGTAGTCCTGGGTTGCCTTGAAAGACAAAATTGCAAGCTTTACAAGTGTAATCGTGGAAGCTAATATGCCTAATCGAATTCTCTTCCATTTTTATCAAATTCTATTCATTTTTCTCCACAGATGAAAGTAACGAAGAGGAAGTGGAGTTCACAAATATCCCCTCCGAGGCATCTGTACTTACAGCTTTTGCAAAGAAAGCTGCCGCCGATTAAAGAGCCCCCAGTGGCGTCCTGACACCCCTTGGGGTCTAGGAGAGAGGTAGGGGTGTATTCTTGGCCTCTGCGCGAATGGTCCGACCAAACAGAACCCATAAACTGCAATACTGCCATATATTCCATAGCCGGAGTTTCTCACCTATCTATTCCTTGGAAGTTACTCATCATGGGAATCAAATGTGGGTCTTTTGTTTCCAGTAATAACTTTGTTTGAATGATCCTAGAACATGTACACTGGTTTTGAAAACATGAATACCGTATGCTAAATGGCCTGCATATGTGCCATTCATTTTTTTTTATTTAAAATAAACAAACCAAATTAATGAACATGATGAAGGGTAAACCAATTGATTCTACTGGGCCCATGACTTGTGTTTGTAGAATAATGATCAAAAGTTCACGAAAAATACTTAGTTTGATTCGAATGTCTTATCTGAATCTCATGACTGTTTATGAAGTTTAACATTGCATCAATATGGCATTTAGTATACTCAGATGGCTGGCTCACGAAGTATACAAACGCCCAAAGAGATTTCCCCCTGGAGTTAAAATATTTTCTATATGGTCTTGGTCGTTTCCCCTATATATGTACATGTATACGCTTACGTGCTCAGAAATGTTATCAACTCATTGATCACGAATCTATATTTCACTATGTAAATATTAGTCAAGTTTGTCTTTTTACAAAAATATAGTCCTTATGAAGTTTCGTGTCAACATTATTTGAAATGAAGAGATAGCATTTGCCCTATTAAATATGGGAGTCTTCCAATTGAAATTGATCATCCAACCTATAAATATTCTCATGATTACATAACAGGCAGTTTTACACTAGTTAGGTCTCTTTGGCTCATTAAATACTTTTATTAGGAATGAAAATGTTTGGTTTTATCATCACTATGGGGTGCTTCATACTGATATACTGATACATCTGGATCGTAGATATCCATTCCAGTTTTATTTTTCGATATTATCTATAGAGTCATAACGCGTTCAGGATATAACATTATATTCGAGAATCCATTACACTATTTAAGAATAACATGGCTTCCTTCCTCTTACATTGATAACTGATGTCTTACCATGACATTAAACTGTGGTCACAAAACATCCTTTATGTATATTGTAATGGATTGAAATATATCTATGTAATCTCTGATGTAGATTTGGTCCTATTTATCGTTCTACATAGTCTGTCTAGCACTAGGAGTCTCCATCGAAAGCAACTATTGTATGATATGAGTTGAACAGTCGGTTATACTTTATTATTTTTTATACATATCTCGCACATATAGTGGCAACAAATTGCAAGTGTCAGTTGGAGAGTTCTGTGGTAAAAAGTATTACTTCGATTCAGATTGAATGTATCATAAATGTGGAATTTATTTGGTACGATTATGTAATCATCATGTGAAATTAGCGCTCTTGTGCGATATCACCTCTTCATGTCTTAAATTATTGTAAGCAATTTTGCTTTCTCAAAACTTGCCAAATAAATTTTCAACTCAATAAATCAGTTTTAGCATTTTTCATTCAAACAATGTATATTTTGTTTACATGTTTTAAGAAATCGTTGTTTTCAATATAGAAATCCCGCTTCTCTGTATATTATAAAAACATTCTATTATTGATCAATTTAACATTTACTCCTATCACACTTAGCACAAAACTATTATAGCTATGAGTTTAGATTATAGCTTCGTGGTAAACGCCTTAGATAAATTATAGCTTTGTGGTAAACTCCTTAGATCCCTCATGGCATGGATAACGTAAATCTCAATCTCCGCCGTCAGCAACTGGAACCAAGATGAAATGAAATATCTTAAACGTTTATTATATGGGGTTTTTTTAAGTTAGGGAAGAAAGGGGACGGTTTCTCTCGTGTGAATAATATAACTTAAATGTATGCTTTGATAATTAATCATAGGTGAAAATGATAGAACGTGTACCTGTCAAATCATTAGGAAAACAGGATTCATTTTAAGACGTTTCTTTTTTGAAATATTTTGATCTCTCCTTTTCCTCCACCGACTCCCAATCCCTCCCTCCACCCAACACCACCATTATCACGTAATGTGGGGATTTCTTGTTACAATATCAATAGTGATTCATTAAATAAAAAGTTAATTACGACTATCTCAAATATTCGGACTAGGAAACCCTAAATAACATCGCATCTATATAATAAAATAAACTAAAACATCATTAAGTAATATTTTAGACTGTCAATCCCACCAATGTGTTAGTAGCACGAGGCAAAAGTCGTTAACAGGACAAAATTGTTCGTTTAGAACCTGCCGTACTAACAAAAACATATTTCATGCTCTACTTACTTCCCGGTATGTTCACTTTATTTGATACAAGAACGTCTGCCTGTACAGCTGTCATGCTGGTGTAAAGGGCTTCTGGGTTAGTCTGTGGCAATAAACATATTATTACTGTACATCCTCACTCGGTCATACACAACCTTACAGGACGATTTGATAATATCATAATCAAATAGTAATTGATGTCTGCAGGTGGAAAATTGACCAAATCTAATGTGAAATTGAATTGAATTGAAAAATCTTTTATTTGCCTTTGGATATACATAAGTTGGAGTTTGACAATTGGGAATACTGACATGAAATTAGGTTCCATTTGTTCCTGCCGTTACCTTAGTATTACGATAGGAAGCTTAATAAGTTGCTAAAAGAAGTGATCTCGGATAATTCAGCGTTGTCCTTAGGCGCCGGCTTTAGCCACCAAAATAACCTTGGTAGCCTCAAACCTTGGTCTAACCAAATGCCAAAATACTTAACATTTTCGAAAATGAAAAAAGAGGGAATATTTAGGGCCTCTACTTCCCATATTGATGTTCTAAACTCATTTAAGGACAATATTGATGAACGACAATAATCAGAATGAGAATTTTTAGCCTTTCCAGCGGGAAAAACGGGGAGAATCATATTAATAAAGATATCAATATTAAAAACAATTACTGGCACAAAACTCAGGGACATGCCTGGGATATGGAGTATAAGAATGATAGCCAATGGAGCAGGTATGAACAAGCATGTGTTAATATCTTACCATAAATTGATCGTACAAGGCATCGCCCATAGCTTCCCGCACATGTTCGTCAACAATGGGGTAATTACGGCACAGGTACTGGAGGAAGAAACAGCAATATCACATGAATGTTACCCCAAATGAAATATGACAGAATTTCCAGTCCTATGAGCAGACAATTTCACACATTATTATCTTGGTATTATACAACCGAAGATTTCGTATAAATACATGTACCCGGACCATAACAGCGCCTTGTCTATTACTAATTTGACTCCCGTGGGTATTCATCTCTACCAATACTATTGTTTGACAATTTTTAAACCTATTATACCGCATTGTTAAAATGATTGAAATTGTAATATTTGAAACAATCCTCATCATAAATTGCATAGACGGTGGGTATATCATCGACTCTTTGCATCGCAAAACTTTTGTAAGTGCCCAACTGGGTCTAAAAACCTCGCAGTCTGGTGGACGTTGACATATATATTAAAGAAGCACCAATCAATCAAACGTACCTCTAATGAAATGCTGGATTGGCGCTGACTGTCTGCATATTCCTGATTACCCATGGCATACATTAAATTGTGTACAACCCGCATCTGTTCAATAAAAGTATACATGACCTATAGGGTATATACACTTTAAGGCAAGAGTGGTACAAATCGAATGGCTCAAATTCGTTGGAAATTAAGAGTGAATTTCCACTCAATCTTTACCTGTATTAATTTATCTGCAAGTTCGTTGGACTCCCTGCTCAAAACTCTGAAAAAAGCAAGGTCAAAGAAAGTGAAACAACACCAATGTGACCATGTTTTGGAACACTACAGTGTTCGACATCCACTTCAGCTCTTTGCATTTTTCTCTAATATATAGGTTCGCTTAGTTAAAGGAAATTCAGGTCATTGAAGGAATTTTATTAATCTGCTTCACTAATTTTTAATCGAACCACAAAAACTTACCCGATACTTTTTGCTGCAGCCGCTTGTTGCACAAAAACAGGAAGGGGGGCTGCCATTTTCGTGACATTTGGATCTGTGGAGAAGGTGGTTTAAAATTAAACATTCGTCCTATTTCATTTTGAATTTCAAAATATTTCCAAAGACTATCCAAACTAACCGTCTAATATCTCGGGCCGTTTTAACAAATCTTCTTTGGCAGGACGGAGAAGTTTGACCAGGCCTCGCAGTAGTCCTTCTTGCACTTCGTAATCCATTAAAAGTTTTATCAATTCAATTGCTGAAAAGAAAGGACCCTTTTTGAAAATCTCTTTCAAGAATTATCAAATAAATTTCATTCATTAACGGGTTATGTCCGCTTAAAACGAAATGGTTTCCATTCTTGGGCGGAATGAATAATTCAAAACTTATAATGCCAATAACTGTTAGTTCTTTTAATTATCAATACCTTCATACTGCACTTCAAGATGCAGGGTTTTCAGTAGGTTCAGAAGAGGTTCAACAATAACTGGATTTGCTTGTTTGACAATCGGCTAAGGAAAAAAGAATAAGATGATAAAAAAACGTAGCAATGAGGAACTAGCTTTTTTCATGAATATAACGCCATTTTGCTGCGTGCGGTAAATCTTCTGCAAATAACTGGGATAAGGAAAGATAAAGACATATAATCTGCAATGAGTATATCCTTGTGTAACTGATTTTTCTGTGGAGTCATTGAGTTTCATCACTTTCTTCATAACTTGAGTAATGCGGGGTAATAGTCTATGAGTGTCGTATTCAATGTAATCCTATCATTATCTACTGATGAAGGAAAGGAGATAGGAAAGCACACCCGTACATTTCCAATATAAAGCCCAGTCTTAGGTCTTATTTCATTCAAAATATTAAAGCTCCAAAGACATATGAAAACTAAAAGAAAGCAAAACAAATGTATCATATGATTCTTTTGGATGAAAATTGCACAGCACCAAACTTGCAATCTTTGCGAAACGCAAAATGCTACTACTGTATCATTTCTGGTTTATCATCAGAAGGCCAAACAAAGACCATACGGTAATGGCTAGTCTATATCTAAATTCAAATGCCTTATTGACGAACTAGAAAATGCACAGCAATCCAGGTCACACATTCAATCCCACTTTATACTTACTGACATGTTTTTCTGTATGGTGTGAATTAAATTTTATGTTAATGATGTACATTTTATTTGTCGTATTCTGATGAACTCTTTATTGTTGCTATCTAATGATACTTCGTTCCCAAATATTGGTAAAGGTAATGTATCGAAGCTAATTAAAATTTAGCAATACGAACTGGTTAAAGTTGTCTGAACGGATCAATAGAATACCTTTTTGATCTAATTGATATGAATTTGACCAAGAATTAAGAAAATAATTTAGTGCACATTTTTTTCATTTGTTCCACGAATTTTCCTGTGGAAATGGAAACGGTCATATTAGACATGCAACCACTCTTACGAGCAGAAAAAAATAAAGAAGGTGAAATAAAGGTGTAGTTATATGCTGACTAATGAATCTGAATATGCTTAATAATAAATTGTTGGAAAATCGAATTCATGGAAACTTACTATATCAAATTTATTAAAGAAAAATAGGTATGGGTTATATGGGTAGAGGGAATTAACAAACTCGTTATAGCTATAATTGTTATGCTTTACATCAGTTATTTCTGTAACTTGTAGAAAATGGGATGCTCATTAAAAAGTCGGAGCTAAAAGAGGGGCAAAATGTTTCAAATAAGATAATCTATCCCTTTCTATTTAGAAATAAAAACATTTATATTGGTGTCAGATACCTACCTGTACCACTCTCAATGTTTGTGCTGCCATCTGTTGTGCTTTGGGAGAACTACATGGCAGTAAGGCGATAAGGCCCTTGTAGACCTGCATCTCAAACTTAGGGTTGCCTTGTGCAAGCAATTGTAATAAATGACGAGCGCACTCCTGTGTCTCTTCTGATCTAGATTTGGCTAAACACTCAGCGATCGATCGAATACCTGATACATGGGATAAAAATATGTAATATTCAATAAATGACTCAAGTATAGAATTTGAACTAGCTACGTCTCGAAAATGGGATTGAAATCCCTAGCAAATAATACCATCCTAAACCGATACTTATAGACTCTTATTTTTGTATTAACAAATCCCATCCACGATGATGAAGAATTGACACTTATGTAGACCTAGTAGACACAGTATTTAAAAAGAAAACACAACTAACCATAACTTTCACATATAAGTTCCTTGTGTTTTCTTCCAGCATCTGCAATACAGGTCAGCAAACGGAGTGACTCAGTTTTATCTGCTTCTTTGGCCTGCTTTAATCCTAGAATTTCCAAGCACGTCAAGACGCCTCCTACTTCAAGGAATTCTGACATGAACTTGTGTCTGAAAAATCATAGAAAATAGAAAAAGACGGTTCTAAAATATACTGTAAATTATATACCGAACTGGAAATATTCTGTAAATGTCGCCATTATTTGTATATATTATATGGAATTAGTTAGAATTTATATTGATACAAAATACATACCCGCTTGAGGCTGACAGGAAAATTTGGAGGGCTTGTAATTGTTCATTGAGACAAGTTCCAATCATGTATCTGAGTTACATCAAGGAAGGTGTAACGTTAAACACAGACACGTACCATTTACAGTCCTTTAAATCAGCTAGGTTTAGAATTAAACCGAATGGATATCTTTTTAAAAGCAAAATGATGAAATGTAATTAAATGTAAACCAAATATGTTAGCAAAGGATACGTTAGACGAAGCCATGCCGTTAATCTTGTCATAAAAAGACTGGCAGCCTGTGCAAATTCAGCTTCTAACTCTGGACCGGTTTTGTTCATATTTTGTAGTATAAAATCTTGTAGAATGTGTCGCCTAATTTGTTTGGATCCCTTGTCCCATTCTTGTAGTAGGGCCATCACGGTTGATATTTGTGTTTGTTGCTTCGCTGAACCCATGTTGACTTTTCCAATGTGATGTTAGCGGTAATAAATAATGTTCCTGAAAACGAACAAAGAATACCTTCAATAATTACAAAATGAACATTTCATTTGTTTTCATGGTTGTTGATTGATCTGCTCTCACTGAGTTTTAATTGCTACCCTGACTGTTTCCCTTCTTCTCTTCTTGTCTTTGACCAACCCCTAGCCGGGGATCCTCACCCTTCCTTCCATACATCTAGGACAGTGGAGATGGACACTCAGTCTACCCAACCCCAAGCATAAATTTGAGATACCGTACATGGTTTTGCAACCGATCATAGATGTAGGTTTTTGCCCACATTAGGATTATTTCTGCCATGAATTTTTTCATATCAAATACTCTACCTACCGAATTTTCAGTCAGAAAAACATGCCTACTGCCATAATCATATATAGTTGTATACATGGTTAATTATTGATTCACTGACATCTTTTTCCGCTATTCTAAAAATATGTGAACTTAACTTTAATGAAATACTACGTATACAAACATACATGGGCTATAAATAATAACTTAGAAAGTAATATAACTTTAAGTTGAAGTTTGATCTTCATTTCCGTTAGTCAAAATATCATGCAACTTCTCTCCCCCCCCCCCCCACCCCCCACCCCGTGCTGGTCAAAACAATGGCAAAAACCTAACATTAAAAATAAATCAATTAAATCTCCTCAATTATGGCCAGTCATGCTATCAAATTACAAAATAACACACAATACTACCAGTTAGATAAATTCGGAACCCAGTTATTATATATTTAATATCACGTAATATGTGTCTATCAAATTTGCAAAATTATACAGAAATAATTCAATCTATGACTAAGTCTAAGTTAATTGACTTAACTAAACTTTTCTTTAAAAATAAATAAATCATATATATAGATCTAGTATAGGTTATCACCAGCCTAATTCAATATCATAGCTGAGCTTAAAATTTGATATTCGTCCTTATAATTATATTAGTTCAACTGGGGTATCCATACATCGTCATCGGGTATTATGAGTAGGCTACGGTATCATTATTATGATACACATTTGTACCCCAAAATGCCAATACATCAATGGCATGAGCCAGGCTAATACTATCGTCTGCGAGGTCTACCTTTTATCTCGATTTTGAATGCCAATACTAGAAGCGAAATGAAAATATCCCCTAAGTATATATCGTGATGATGGGATGCTTAAAACGTACCTCCAAAAGAAGAGATATATCACAGAGGAAAGCACAGAACCACGGGCCTCAACACCGTGTTTTGATAGCGGGTTTAGCGTCGTTGGTTTCCAGCACAACTCTATCCCAAAGCGCTATGCGACGTCTGATATGATTGGACTATCAATTTAACCTACATTGGGACAACCAATCAAATAGCTTGGAACAAAAGCCGCACCAGGCGTCAGTGGTTTCCAAGATGGCGGAGAAGGTGGATGCAGAACTGTCAGAGGAGCTAGATTATCACATTACTTTCCCATCACCCATTCCAGATGATGTTTCTGACGAAGAAACTCTGGATTATTACAACCAGGCCAATGCACAGAAAGAGCCTGTTATCATTCTATTAGGCTGGATGGGCTGCAAAGAGAAGCACTTGGCGAAGTACAGCGCTATTTACGAGCACAAAAAGTAAGTTGGCTTTGCTCGATAAATTTCCTGGAATGTCACTGCAGTATAACTAAGTCGTTTTAAGGCAATATGAATATGCATATAGTTAAATAATCTCGCTTATGCATTGTGTAACCAATTAAATCGTTGGTATAATGTACATAAGTACTCGATCTGTCCATCTTGTACGTACTGTCATCTATGAGGTGTTTTCAAATTTTGAGTTTGACCAGGGATCGAGGTATATTATTATTATTCTCCCTGGTTTGACCCGTTTGTTTTGGCTTTCTCTGAAACTGCGCCGCCTCCCTCTTCAAGCTACGTTGTGTCATTAATTCTCAGGGGTTATGTCCCAGTTATCGCTTTATTCTAATGTGTACAACAGTATATGGCAAGCCATTAATTTAACCTTCACATGCACTATTCTGTGAAAAGGCATTGTAAACAACCTTCATGACATGAGACATATGACAAGGTGACCACAATTTTTTTAAAAACGTGTATTTGTCAATAATTTGACTGAGCTTGTTCTACCGGATATTTTAATCCAAAATATTTAGTCCGCGTGGAATAAGTGATTTTAATCTGGCTATATCCATCTCCTTTCCTCCTTGACTCTCATTCTTGTCCTCCTGGGAATCTGAGGTGTGGCGAATGAGACTCAAAATAGAGGTGTGACCACATTGCATCCACTGTCTCGCACTGTCTCTGAGACTTTTTTCACAGAGTCGGCTTGGGAGTCGGCTACTTTTTCAATGTTATCTAATGATTTACACATGGTATATGATCAACTTTTATGCACATAATAATAAATATAGAATGGAACTCTAAACTTTAAATTGGCATCGTGCTAATATCTATACTAATTCTGAAAGCACACATTGCAGTTATCCTAACTAAGTTGACAATTCCTCCTCTTTCAGATGCATCACAATCAGCTATACGTTATCGGCAGAAAAGCTATTTTCTGGAGGCGACCAAATACGCCCCGTGGCAATTAAAGTTCTGGAGATGGTTGAAGATCTCAGCTTGGACGAGAACCCCATAATATTTCATGTGATGAGCAACGCTGGCGCTATACTCTACAGATACGTCTGCGAAGTTCTCCGCACTGATCCTCAGTTTGCAAATCTCAAAGTGAGAGGCAGCGTTTTCGATAGTGCTCCAGGTCAAAGAAAAATCTCTAGTGCTGTGAAAGCCGTCTCAGCTTCCATGCAGAGGCATCCGATCATCAACTACATTGTAGCCCTCGCCTTTGCTTTGTTCATGTTATGCAGAATGGTATATCAAAAGTTGGCCGAAATGATAGGCTTGGGGGGAAATGCTGTTGATCATTATTCAGCGCTTCTCCGCGACCCTGCTGAATGGCCTCAACTCTACCTTTATTCTAGAGCTGATGATTTAATAGATTATAGGGACGTTGATCATGTTGTTGAGACAAGACGGAAACATGGTCATCTAGTATTATCATTGTGTTGGGATGATTCGCCTCATGTTGCCCATCTTCGTCAACACAGAGAGACTTATATCAAGCAATGTTACGACTTTTTAGACATCTGCACAGCTCTTGACAATCCAGAGGATATGTAGCCAGGGAAACCGCTATTGAATGTAAGCCACAGTTAACTTTCAATGTAACAAAATGCTAGTACATATATTCAATGTTGAACACGCACGGAATATATTCACTTAATTGACAATCCACACATTCTCCATTTTGCTCTAAAAATTACCTGAACTTTTATGAATTGTAAAACTGCTCGCTGCTATTCACGTTTCTCCATTCATGTGTATCAAAATCTAATTAGGGTTCAATAGAAGTTTGTGTCCAGTATCCAATATCGAATGCTATGCCTGCGCTGTACATATTGTATCGCATTTTAGGGGGTTTTCGTGTAAAGGGGTATTAATAGTATCGTAGTGACAGTTCTCCTTTGTGAAGTCTCACACTGGTTGGACATCAAATGTGTAGCCAGGTCTGTGCTAATTCTATGGATGCTGTCGAGGGAGAATCGATTTCATAATAATAATTTATGATACATCCCAACGCCTCATAATGCACAGGATATAATATTAAAATATGATTAGCGAACTGTATGAATCGAGTGTGTATAGAACTCATTTTGCTGTATTTCAAATAACGGTGAAACATAACACATTATTTGACGAAAAGAAAATATTTTATTACAAAAATACTTCCGTAAACATGGGTGAAAGTTTGGTTAGACCTTTTGTATAACATGTTGTTTATTTACCCTTCGTATCTAGATGAAATGACCACTGTGATTTCAGTTGGATGAAATGTTCCCACTGAACCATTGTTAATGACATTATTTAATATTTTGTCATATTTGCCTGTTAGGGTGAAATCATGAATTTATATCACAGATGAAGAATTGTGCAAGAACGGACTACGTGATACTGAATCGTCGAATGTGCTTCTTCTCATATTTTTTTTTACCGTAATGTGTATATAGAAAATTGCCTTGTAAGGAATGATTGTCACAAAATAATTAAATACAACACGTTTGTCCGTCCATATATGTTTCAATGTTTCAGATCTATTCTGACAACTAAGTGTTATATCCTTTGTGATATTTGCTTCCTACTAAGTGATTGTTGGACATTTTTTACATTGTGTTTTTTAATGTGATATAACACATCATGTAATAATTTTGTACATGTCGATTAAAACATTCCCTTAACGAGATGAGATTCGCTGTGTGTTTTCTTTTTACATATATAAACATTTTGCTCCCATAGAAAATAAAGATCTCATTTCGCTTTACCCACAGAAAATTATGATTTCTAAATGGGATCGCCCGATATACATATTATTCCTCGAGAAAGGATGAAATATTTACATTTTATACTCATTAACTCTTCACTATCATGGGCAGTGCCAGCTGGGAGGAGATTTCGTTCTCTTTAATCATGTTACTCTCGAGAACACGTAGCTTTTCTGCATCGTACTATTGTTTCAGCCTGGTCATTCACCGCACACGAGCAACTGTTACATGATGTGAGCTGTTGTTGCACTTGGTTACGGATCTCTGGTCCCAATGTTTGTGGATCATTGATGGCTGTGTCATCTAACAAAAGTCCACCTGTGCTTTGAGACAGCCCCGCATAGGCGCTCTGCAAAGGAAGAATATCATAAATTTCATAAAATGATGCGCTTCATTTTTTCTCCATCATCTTGTATCCACAGATTAGGCCAAGAAAAAAATAGGTGTGTTTCCCATTTACCCCCCCCCCCCCCTACCTAGAAAAACCTTCCCCTACCTAAATTTTTTTTTACCATACGGTGACCTTACTTTTTGGGATGTTTTGACAAAAAAAGCTAACACTGTTGTTATAAAATAGACATTTTTTCAGTTCCTGGGAGGTGGTTTCACTAAAAAAAAATTTAAAAAAAGTTACCATCCCCTCCAACCTAGTTTTCAGCCAGATAAATCGGAAACACACCTATTATTTTTGTTGGCCTTAGTGAAAGAAATAGCCTCGATAAATGTAAATATTGTATTAACCCGATACATAGATTCTCTAGAGCTCCTGATGCCTTAAATCGACATGTCCTGTTCTTATGATCGACAAAGGCAGGCAGTGACAATAACAAAATTCGTCCATACTACTACAATTAACTGATAAACAATAAAAAAAACTTTCTTATTTACAAAATGGTAATTACTGTTTCTTGGTAGTAACAAGAGAAATGAGACCCCACCCCCTTCAGGAGCTCTTATTTTCTCTCCTATATTTCCATATTTCTATCAGCTGAATTTAATGTTTTAATAAAATCTAGATGTCCACACAGCTCATTCAATTGACGGAAATGGTGATTCTGCTAAAGGAGTTCGGACTGAGTATAGATTTTCTAAAGGTATTTTTCCATTGGTAAATAAATGCAAATTTATGCGAATAACGGACGGGAAAAAAATGTATTTACCTGTGGGAAATCGACCGTTATCTCCTGGCCGACTGGTGATGTAATGATGAGCGCTCCTCCCGCTTTTAGTCCCACCGCTTTTTTTGACCTTAACTCTTCGTAATTCGATACGATGTTCAGAGTGACACCGGCATCTAACATTTTGTTTGCCAGGTTCTCACCCTCCGGCAGCATCTGAACATTGAATAAAGATGCGTTTAAATCTAAGGATTCACGTTGAAAGAAAGTTATTTGTCTTTGTTTGAAGTGGGTCGGTGATAGTTTCGTTTCCCCCTACGAATCCCATTTGAAAAGAAAGTGGGAAGCACTATGGACACGCTCGCAGATTTAAAAGATTTCCCGAGCTGTTAAGGTCTTTTTAGTCCGTCAAGTTTCCATCCCTCATTTTATGAATTTCACAAAATGAAAACAAAAGAAAGAAAATTTGTTTGATTTTAAAAATCGTAACTCACATTAGGGTCCATATCGGAAATGAGGAATACAAGTTTAACTGCCTTTGGCCGGTAAGGATAATCTGTAGCCATTTCAAGCGCTTTCACGGCGTTCTGATTAAGTGCCCGTGGCAATGGAGCTGCGGGTATTTGTGTTTGAGACATCTGTTGTGCGGTCGAGAATAATTTCCTGTAATGGAATACAATTCTATTAGAATAAAAGGGACACCGTCACACTAATCACAAAGCTTCAGTAATCTTTCACGAAATTAATGTCCGAGTATTTCAAATAGCAGCTGCTCTTGATGAAATATTCATCTTGACATTGACATTTTTGTAAATGTTGATTTTTAGCGTTTGCTGGCTTAATAAAAAAACATGCAATAAATATCGGATCGACACCAAAAATAAATACTGACCCATTGCTTGTGTAAATATGAGGAGCTGAATAAGCGCCCATTCCTCCATAGCCCACGAGGCCCACTCTGAGATCATATTTTTTGTCGGATCCTTTAAGACCGGCAGAGATCAGTTTGATCAGGGCTTTAATGTAATAAGAATAATCTGTATTCTGATCATGTCCTGAACTGAGGGGCGTGACTACCACAACATCAACTTTGGCTTCGGTCGAATCCAGCCATGTCTGTGATTGGCCATTGGTCTGTTCACATTTTTCTGTCAAAATAACATACAAAGCGGTTGAGAATATCTTTAACATATTAACATAAATACGTATTAATAATTAGTCGGTATAAAATATTTAAAATTTATTTCATTAAAAGCAGTACTTTTACTACAGTTATCATATATGTGATAATCGATAATCATCCACATATTATGGAAAAGGTTGAAAACACTACCTTTTGAATGTATATAGAATAAGTGGTCTAAATTCTAATCATCAGTCCTACCCCATATCCATTCTCGGACTGACAAGTATCACAAATGCGAAATTTTCGAGAACAAATTTTCGGTTAAAAAGTAAGAATCTGATATAATAACTACCAGAGCAATGCAATTACTTACTGCATGTTGCTGGCAGTGATAACACTATGTCTCTTGATTGGCAATAACCCCTGTATGCCGAAGTCAAATCACAGATCGCTTTTTGCTTCTCCGAATAGTCTTTGCTGCATTCATTGGCTTCTCTGATGCAAATCGTCTGAAATTGTAAGTGAATCCCATTAATTAACCTATCCAAATATGTTATGCACTCTAAGCAGGTTGGTTGTATAATAAGGACCACTGTATATAAAAGGACAAATTCTGCCAAGCAGTAATAATAATATTCAAGCCTTCGAAAATATGAGTCATTAAATTATGAGCATGATTGTCAAAGACATGCTGGAATGGTAAACATTTTAGAAGTTTAATGCATTCATTAATTCATCACCAATCAATTTATTTTCGTTCTCTCTGTCTAATCAGATATGTCCAAAGTCTTGTATGTTTTTTTAAGAAATACTCTTTTGTAGGCAGGAACTGCGCTACCACAAGATTTTTGTTAGAATTTCTTTCCCCAGGCTTTATCAATATTTGATATGTGTCTAGCATCCACATATTTAATAAACGTACCAAGAATTCCCGAACATCTACTTCTTGGAAGCAAGCAGAGAGAGATGATGCTTCTTGACCGAAAATTGTATTGCACAGTTTCGAAAGTCCATTATCTGGGCACGAAGAAGCTCTCCTCTGAACTCCCGCACTGCTCGGATCTGGATGACACTCTTGTCTTGCAGAGATTTCGTGCGACTGTATGAATACATTAACATTTTGGGTGACATCTCGGGTGCGCGTGAGGAAATCATTGCTGGGTTCATTGTCAGTTGTGCCAAGGAGCCCGATTGTTTTGTTGTGATATCTTTCGCTGACCTTTACTGTGAAAACCTTCCCGTTGATATTGTACTTGAGATGGAAGCCAAATGTTGTCCTCACTTCTATGTCGTTGAGTTGTCTCAAAACCACAACGTCTCCAGCTCTGCTTCTAACGGGCAGATCACTGCAAACATGGGAGATAATTTTTCATCAGTTCAATTGTTTATATCTCTGTCTAACCTTTATTCTTTCTTTTTTTAAAAGAATCCCATCCCATATCCTCTCATCGGAAGCGTTTACAGTTAGTATCCTATCAGCGTATCAATACATATAGAGTTTTTTTTTTTTTTTTTTTTTTACAAATTATTGACGATTTATGTAGTTTTAATATCTAGTCATATGGAAGGTCATAAATCTTACCTCGGTATAGATGATCTATCGAGAAAGACCCGCCCGTTCTGGTCAATTGTAACTGATACAGTTTTGCTGATGATTTCTACTTTTTCACGAGACTGGATAACTCTAAATTGGTGCTCAACAGTGTCCCTGACGAGTAGGTACTGGCATCTTTCTGTGCGATAATCTGTAAGCAAAACAAAGATTACATGAACATTTCCAAATAATTTGATAGTCAACACAATGAATGAGCATCAACAAGATGTAATGCAATTGCATGGGGCCTACATGGGGAATATGATATACAATGATCCATCTATCACTTGCGCTTGAATCTTTATCCAGTGCATTGGATCCCGGTAATTGACATCAGAACCCATCAATTGAGATTTATTGACCAGTATTGTATGGGACTGCGGTGTGTGCCCATCATTTCTATGCGCTTTCAAGGGTTGATGGTAAGCACTGATACGCACTAAGTTGCCATAACAGTATGCATGACTTGGCTGAAAATGGCTCGATCAGATCATCCGATGAGAACTTAATGTCTTACCAGGTAGGGTGAAAGAGCGACCATCGAATGTTGTGATGTGGCTATCTCCTGTTATCATGGCAGTGTAGGTTGTGGGTAGGTGGAATATTGTCCTCTCTAGCCTGCCCCAGGCATCCTGAACATAAGCAACCCAACTTTCTGACTCAGACCTCCTCGTTCTACGACTGGTTCGCTATTTAGACAAATATAATGCAAAAATTAGCCTTAGTTTTGATAACTTCAATTTTCATTAAATCGATTCTCCACTTATGAATGCGAGCCAGGGGACACAATATGTATAGACAGGTCAGCGTGTCAGATGTGTATAATCGGCAGCCCTACACACTTAGTAAATTCTGTTAAATTAGGCTGAAAAAAATATTAAAACTAGGCATATTTCTGAGTGTATTTGGTATTGCATCGATTTAAAAAAAATCTATTCGGTTATGTTGTATATCATTTTGAACTTCACTTTTGTCTTGAATTTGGGTTATTTGAGAGTGTTGGTAAAGACAAATTGTAAATTTTCTGGAGTCTTCACCCAGATATCTGTATTATAAAGGCGTGACCTGACACCTACCATGGGGCTATATCTGAAGGTCAGCCGGCGTCCATTATAAGATAACATATTTCCAGCCAGTTTGACAATCCCTTCCATTTGCTTCTGTGCAAGGGATGTTAGGTTAAGAATGTAGGTAACGAGGGGTGAAATCTTCAATCTACTTTGACAGAGAGACCAACCAAATATTCTCTCCACACCACGCCACAGGCATTTGCTCTTTTCTAAGTCCTGAATATTCATCAGTTGTCCATCAACATCAACCAACCGCGTGGACCTGGAATATTAACCATTGAAAATAAATATTTTTATCCATTCAATATGTTTTCTCAGAGTTTGAGATATTTGCAAGCGTCTGTTATGCACATAACAGCGTGAACAATAATCTTCCTTTGAACGAATGGTAACACAATGCACACATATACCGACCCACAAATTAAAAAGAACACATCAACAGATATATTGCATATTGGTTAGCTTACAATCATTATCTACAGAGTATGACGTATTTAGCCAAGTCGGGCTTATATAAGAGAATGATGTGGGATAACCTTAGAATATTAAGATAAGAGAGGATCGTAACTATAGACTTACCGGGCATTGGTTATCACAGTGTCTGGTGACAATTTGTCGAGAGCAAGTTCAAGTTGGGATCGTGTCGACGACAGGGAGAATTCCGCGTTTATATCTGATAGCCATTGATCAGTGCTTTCAATACCACTCTGGAAATAACCTGCTATTCCCAGTTTCGCTCTGGATGCCATCTCACCAACCACTCTGCAAATATATTTTAAAAATTGTATTACTAAAGCATAAAATTGATGGTTATAACTATTACATAAGATAATTGACAACTATCGATTTCCCATCCCATTAATTTCCCGGAAATAAATAAGGGATAATTAAAAATGTTTCGGGAGAGATATATTTATGACAGGTTTACACTGAGAACTTGCGAAGCTTCAAAGCATGATATACAGCAATCTTCTGGATAATATTGTAACAAATAGATAATTCTTTACTTGGGCTATTGAATACATTTGATAAATAGTCCATATCTGTGACTAACCTCAGTTTGAAGCGACCGGACATGTCAAAATTATCGATGTCACTCAAAGTGTTCCAGAGCTGTCTGTTCTTGTCTACGGTGCCTGTAAGAGATCCTGATAGGAGGAGGGAGCCGTCAGTGGTGAGATTCAGAGGAATTCCTGAAGAGGTTACAATGATTGATGATACTAACGGTAGCTGTGTCGCAGAGGAAGACCTAATGTCTAACCCTTTCACGAACATCTGAAGGAGGAAGCCAATTTTGCTTTGAACATCCATCGCTCCTGTCCCCGCGTCGATTGCCAGTTGTCCAATGTGGAAGCCTGATTAAAAGCAACAGTTTAAGGTTTAGATGAAGAGGATCAACCACAATTGACTGCCATGTGAGTATATATAAATTATTGCCCTTAATTCATCGGCATATTATGCCGATCAATTAAGGGCAATATAATTATAAAGAGCAATAGGCCTATATATATATAATATTTTGCTCGAGAAAATGTTTTATACAGCTAGTATATGAGAAAATGTAGGCATGAAAGAATAGAGCATGCAGCAAAGATGTCTTACCTAATAATTTGAGATGAAGTGTGGCTTTCTTCTGTGTTCTTTCAGCAGAGAAGAAGTGGTACAGTTCTCTTAATTTCTGTTCTATTTTTGATCCCATCTCCCTATTTCTAACACCATTGTCGGTCTGGATCAACGAATCGAAGCCTGCAACATAAGTAAATAGTGCTTTAATGCAATGATTCGTCCCATAAATGAAAATTATTAAAATTTTCACAAATATCATGATATTATTTTTATCGTTTTCATCCCCATGTCCATATTTATAATCCTGTTTAGTAAGACAAATTGACTTTATCTTCCCAACTGTAAACATGATAATAATTTACCCACCATATTGGTAAAGGTCTATTTCGACCATGTCAATATCCTTCTCCAACGATTCCACTGACACCTTGAAGTTATTTGAGGTAGGCAGATATCCCGCCGGTCTGTATATAGATTCAAATGTGACATTGGTCTTGATATCTGAAGACGTGACTATGTTGCCTGTGAACCATTCTTGTGACCTGGGTTGGGTCCTGCTGCTGGCATGGGGAAGTTCTATTGATTTCTCCCTAATGATATCTAGTATAATGTCACGTCGCCTGCAATGAATGACAGGGTGGGATCTGTATTATTGGACTGCAAAGCATTAAAAGAAGGGGACTGTGGATTGGCCGACAACTGGATTGCTTTTACGATATTTCTCAGTGGCAATTGGCATTTCATGTAGATTTATATATTCTGTGACAGTTATATCATTATTAAGGAAATATAATCCGAGCAACTGGAGCCACCAAGACGTTGCGTATTATATGCACGATGTAATATAATAAACACAACATCTCACGGCCGTCAGGTGGAAGGGGTCTATTTCGTTTAGTCAAATAAGGAATTAAGCTGAGACATTTTGAGAGCATAATACAACGACCAAAGCGTTACGCATAATATTATATTATAAGTTAAATAAGGTCCTAATATATATGGATGTTTCATTGGGAGAAATAATATTCCTCAAAGAAAAAGTGAATTTTTAAAAATATGACTTATTAAATCATTTACCTTCCGTTTAATGGATTCAGACCATCCACGATATTTTGAATGTGAGAAGTCACATATGCTCTTAATTGTTGCACCTCAAGTGAATTGGCTCCCTGAAGCATGTGTTCCAAAACTCTTCTCGATCCGTTTCCTATCAGGAATTTGAAGACGGCTGTTCTGAACTCCACGGGGTATTCAATGTCAGTTAGCAAACTTGTAATAAGCATTTCCATTTCAGTTGAAAGCGGGTAGCCAGATAGAGCCTAATCGAAAGGAAACATTTGTTAAAGGCAGTTCTTCTAATGTATATTCTAGTCTGTTTACGATGCATTCGACGTATTGCCAAAGTCATGATTATTAGAGAAGTATATGTGTTTGAAACATATATTCTTTTTTATTGAGGCAGAGATTTTAAAATTACACCAGTTAAAAAGAAACAATAAGAAATACGCATAACCACAGCAAGTGAATATGACTAAAAAGATAGATCTAATTACTTCATTTTGGATCAAATAAAACGTACGTGTAATCCGATTGTGGCTGTGTCTGGTTGATATTTTCCCATTTTACTAATGCATCCAGTGATTGTTTTGACCATTATGCCCTGACGCTGGCTATCAAACCGAGAAAGGTGTTCACCTCCCAGGTTTGCCAGCGCTTTCATTACATGAACTATTTTGCTGGATTCCCGAGGTTCATCTGTCGCACATGTAGATTTTAATATAGAAAGGAGGTCCTCAACAAATGTCTCCAATATTCCCTCAAGCTGAAATGCATATGGAAATATAGAAGATCAATGGCAATTCTAACAATTGCTATAATAGTATCTGCCGGGAAAATTGAATATGTCTGAATATAAATTGAATTTTGCGTTTACAAAATAAACACATTAGATAGTGCAAATATTGTCAGCGACAGTGATATAGAATACAATTAAATCTCATTACTCACATGATTAGATCTGTCTTCTGGGGGAATTTCATTCGTATATTTCCTAGAGATAATGCTGAATGGTATCAGGCAACTCAAGCTATCATCCTTCTTGCATAGTGCCTGCAGAAGAAACAATTCCATATGATGTAAAATGTTACAAAAACAATCAAAAACATTTCCAAGTTTTTAATTCGATAAATATCTTAATCAAATAATACTAACATATATCTAAACCATATTGAATTTCTTGTCTACATTGTCCAATTACCAATGCAAATTGGAAGAGTCTAAAAACACTGTTAAAAAATTAATCTAAATAAACAAAAAACAATCTCACCTTCACAATGCGGAAGCTTTCTTCATTAGGAGACACTGAGTTGATTAATGCTATGGGCAGACTGGCCCTCGGCATACCCACACTGTCCTCCATGTCCATCCTCTTCACGGCCACCATTAGGCAGTTATTAGTTCCGCAACTAAAAAGAGCATCCCAAAATAACCCCTCTCTCACTGGATCCTTGCAACTTGAGCCTTGTTCATCGCATCGCAGGACTGCCTCGGCGAACTCCTGCAGCGATTCTTCATTCAGCCTACCCATCGCGTTTTTCAATTGTGATAATTTCGCTGGTCCGTGAGTTGGATCGCCTGACTGCATGGATTCTACAAGTTCCTCGAAGGTTTGGTGGACGTCGTCGTGTCCATTCTTCGGTGTAGCAGTTGGGTATTTGTCGTATTTCAGGTTCTTAAGGAGGTACTTGTCATGCGCTCCTGTTTCCACATCAACTGAGCTGATTTCCAAGAATTCAAGTTTCCTCCTGAAGAACAAATAAAATGATTTACGCTGCAGGTCGTCCCTCTCTCACGCACCCTCATTCAAGAGTATTTTTCAAAAAGATTGTTGACATTTCTAATTAAGTGAAGCTAAACCAATGCAGACTGAGACATGACATGGACATTTGACATGGATCTTCTTGACAGATACGGGTTCCTCTCTTTATTGAATTTCACTCATAAATCAAACTACTCTTTGTGATATAATACCCTACTGGCCGAACTCTACTAATTACTTAGCTTACCGTGTAACGAGGCCCAATGGATGGGGATAGGTTTCCGTTTGAACTGTCATCTCCTCGGAGCAAATTGCCTCACACAAGACAGATCTTTCCGAGCATTGTTTGAATTGACATGACTCCCTCCCAGAAACATTGAAGAAAGCCTTTAAATATAAAGAGACGGTGGTTTAATTGTATCGAATAGAACGAAATAAAGAAAATGATAAAGAATTAATACATTATGTGTCTGAGGTTTCCCCCGCAAAAGGTTCCAAATTTGATTTGGATGTCTCACCTGAGCTGTTGAAGGCGTGTTTAGAGTTTTCTTTATGAAAGGTCCGCTATGAAGAACAAGGCCAGAGCAGCTGCCTAAGTCCAGTTCCGAGTTAATTTGTAACCCATCCTCTGAAGATGTATATACGATATTGCATTCACCTCTTACTCCCGACTGCAAAAGAAACGAATAACCTAAAGTCACTTCCATTTTTGTTAGCTATATATATACGACACATAAAAATTATTCCCATAAGTACATGAAGCATGGGAAAATTGCATGGGAAAATCCGTCTCACTAATCGACAGCATCTGTGATGTCACGAGGCCGTATTATAAAACCATTAAAAACAGAAAAGTGCTGACAACAATAACATAACCTGAGAAATGGAAAAACTATTCATGTGATAGTACCTTTTCATGGGCCCCAGGGCCCGACACTGGGGACACGATCAGTTCGATGATGGCGCGCTTGAGATTCAATGCATAAGGCTGCTCTGCAGGGTGCGAATGGATCGAATTCTCCATCCTCTCTGTTTGTTCAAATAAAACTGGATGCTGCGACATATCCAGGTTGAACTGGTCGGTGAATGTATGGTCTTTATCTCCACTGTTTCTGCTTGCCATGTGACATTCATGTACCTAAAAGAATGCATTTCCATGAAAATCTCCTCTATAAAACATTTCTTCTTAAAAAGAAGGGACACATGCACCCCTTTGCTCAGACACCCTCATCATGCCCATCCCAGTCCCACCCTATAATAACCTCTTAAAGCACTCGCTTTATCACATCCTACTGATGTCAGATTTTGCAGAGCTCGACAAAATATCGTTGTGTGTGAAGATAAAGTGGTACCGTTTATGCGATCTAACCATAATATACCAGTTGACGATGTGGAAATAGCATTAAATAAATAATAATTGTTATACCACAACCAGATCGTCGTATGGGGTGGTCTTCTGCTATACCCCATGTGGAACATAAAAGGAAATATCGTTGGGAAAGCGTTAAAAACTTACTTGTATTCTCCGTAAAGTCGCTGAAATATCTGTGACCAATACTTTGCATTCTGTTACTTGTGAAGGGATGGAGTTTGCACCAGGATAGTCGTGATATTCAGATGTTGTACTATACTTGTAGATGTACGTATTGCCTATAGATCGAATGAGACACAATTTAGGTTTTAAAATATAATAATAAATATATATGGTATTGCTTATGAGCTCTTGGCGAGTGACTCCATTGGCGCAAGAGGTGCGACAACTCTGAAACCTTTCAGAGTTTTCGCACCGTCGCATGTGTTATGGTATTTTTTTTAAAAAAAAAGTAAGACTAATCTGAAAACCTTTCAGAGTTATGGTATTTTCTTAAAACTAAGACCAATCTGAAACCTTTCAGAGTTGTCGCACCATCGCATGTGTTATGGCATTTAGAATAAGTAAGACATATTCCTGAAGTGTGTTATCACATAAGCAACATAATATATCGCATATCGATATATTTACGCGCGATAAGCTTTTAAGTGAATGACTTGTATTTCTTTGAATGCATTATTGTATTTTCAATCTCATTGCTTCGAGCACGAATGATTTGAGAGACAGTCGACCGTATAGATACTTATTAATGTTATCATTCCCAAATTGAAGAAACGTTCATACAAGGACACTTACCATATTGATCCTCGGCGACCCGTCGTGGTGCTTCAAAGATAAATTTATATCATTAAGTATTTACGTCTTGGTGCTTTAAAGATAAAATTATATCATTAAGTATTTACTTTTATTAATCTTTCCAGGAAATGGTAATATTCATTCATACTTGCGATATAAGAAACACTGATCAATTAAAGAATCAGGATCTTGAGGATATCGATGATTGTAAAGATAACGTGAAAGGTATGGATAGAAATAGAATTTGGATATATTCGAGTGATGTGACCTAACCTATAATGTTAAACATTATACCGCTACAATTCTACATCACTGAACACGATTATTCTCCATCGCAGGGGCAAGTTTCAAATGTGCACAATAATTCATGTCATAGAATAATATATCGTACAATAATAATATTGGCGAATATATCAATTCATTATTGCCTCCAAAACATACAATATACACACATTCTGACTTAAGGCCAGGTCTTTCAGGGTTTGTTCTAATGTTGGGAAGAAAAGTATAGAAATATAAGATGGTTTCAATGACAATACTGAAGCACTGCTGTGCTGCAGTAATGAGTGGTGACACTTAAAAAATCCTTTTTAGCAAACACATGCGATAACAATTTTGACGGCATAAATACATTTTTGAAACTTAAAAGTCGCTCACCAGCTTGAACTGCAGACACGAGGGCGAGGATCAGAATAGCAATAATCTGCATCGTGGATCCGGGGTCGGACGAGGAGTAGCTGCTGACTCGGCACATGTTGTGAATATTATAACAATTGCTGTAGGAGTTATTAAACAATCCGAGCGGCTCGAGGCTGAAGTGTCTCCTCTATGTTCCTGTTGGTATCTTCTCCTCTTGAGTGGACGAGGAAGCTGTTCTTTGTTCCGTCTCGGAACACCACGGCAGAATAGCCATTCCAAGCGACTCCTGACCATTTTATATGATATAAAGTGGGTTGATGTGCACGTGGACAAAGCTTGCTGGACCACGGTACGGTGAATGCATTGTTTTAGTCTTGCAAAGGTCCCTATCTCTAGTCGACAGGGCGGGGTTTAATTCATTCTCACTATAGCTATAACTTAGTGGAATATTTAGCGCTTATTTTAAATATGGGGCCATCCACGTGTGTATTAATAGATGGTAATTGATCAGCGGTCTGTTGGGTTTGAGTATTTATTTTATATTGGTCGATTACAAAACTAAAAGGTTGTTGCACGACCAATTCTTTAATGTGAAATTCAACTTTACTTAAAATTAGAGAACAACATTAATATTGAAGTTATCCGTGTATCCTGTTATGCTCTTCTGAACCTTCTTCTATTTTTAGGATATGTGACCCGCCGAGGGGAAAGGAGGCTCCGCGCGGGAGTTATAGTTCCTTGTATTCCCGCTAGGAGTCACATCATATTCATGACGTCATTGTCAGAAATGTTTATGTTAGTAATTCTGAGAGGGAGGTAACTTTGAAAGTCTGTAACTTCACTAATTTTTGGAGTATCAACAAAATTCTTTATGATGCCCATTTCCCCTTCTGTACACCCCTGTCATTTAAAAAAAATATTTTTAATATTTATGTTTTGTACATGTGATGTGCCACAGGAAAATGAGTCACTCCCCCAACCTATTTGAGGTCATCTACTGAAAACTGACATATCTTGACATATCTTGGCAAATTCTGGGAATTTTCAACTATTTTTTGCGGTTATTGACTCAGGAGGACATGCAGATTCAGAATCTATAATAAACCCAAATTCGAAAATTTGGCCCTGGAGTCCCCTTTCTGCTTGGCTGGTCACAGAAATAGATGAGGGCAGGTACTAGGCTATATGGACATTGACGAATTTCTGAGTGACGCAACAGGTGATCATAATAGTGCCCTGTAACAAATGAGACGCAGGCTCTTGGACAATTCTATTCTCTATTTTCTTTCCCCAGGTCAGCGCCATGGAGGAGTTGATCGTGCCCTGGGTGCGCGAATGTTACCGCACTTGTTGGCCTTTACGGGAGGTGAGGGGTGCAACAAGATCGAGAAAAAAGGCCCGAGAAGTTTGAATCCACCCAATAATAATGGTCAGGTTCCTTGCCGCTAAACGAAGCTAAATGATGCAAATTCATGACTGAAATATCTGTTGCATGGAACTCTGTATCACAACCTGAAATAGCAAACCGTCAAGAAATCAATAATTAACAATTTACCAGCCATAACAATCTGGGAAAGTGACTAAACTTTTAATGGGTGCCATCAACTGTAATTCCACCTATGTATCATGACAGGGCGTAATATATAGACCATGGCATGCGTTATGAACGGCCTGTGACTTGGGGATCATACTTCCTTATCTCGCATGACACAAAAAAATGACCGATTGACCGTGATGATCACTTTCCCTTGTGTCCTGATTTTACGATTCCCTTATTGAAGGAGCACTTGATCACGATGTGATTTCCCGCCCTTTGGTCACCAGATTCACATGGTGTGTGCGTGGTAGGAACACATGAACACCAAACCATGCTCGACACAAATCCACTTCACAGGATATTTTGTGAGTCCCATTGGGTTCACCCTCCGCCAATCGCTATTATCGGCTGAATTTATTTTGGGTTATATTGCCACCGGCCTTTTTTATTATTTCATTCATACATATATTATCATCACCGAAATAGTTATCACCACCAGGAAACAGATAGAATAACATTTTATCGACCACTGCATTCCCTTTTGTTGATAGGTGGTCTACAAATGGAAGGTGATCATTTATCTGCTATAGGGCGACACATTGAATGATGTAAGAATTGATAGAGGGGAATGGGGTAGATGGACATGATAATTTGAAAATAGAAAGATACTAATTTTTATTGAGATCATTCGACGGCCAGCAACTAAATAATCTTTTTGAATACAGCGTGATACAAACACAATGATTTTAATGTGGCCTATTTGCTATCATCACCAGGCCACACAATCAAGAAAATATGGGGTCAATTGCATTCCACAAAATGTTTGAATAAATGTTGGAAAATGTGTACGAACACTTAAGTTATGTCACCAAGAAGATCTATTCACCCGCATGCCCTTGTAAACAATGGTCTACATCAATTGACTAGCGACAAGTGTAACTCTTATTGTATTATTAAATCGCTATTAAAGGATTAAAGGCCGACATTAATTGGGGGCTCGAAATAAAGGTTATAGGCTACCAGTGTTAATATTTTAATACCAGTGTCTGCCAAAGGTGGTCATAATGAAGTTAAATGAGTAATAATTAATAAATAACACTCCATCTAGAATGCCTCGCCTTTTTCGGAGAAAGAAGAAGTATGCATTTAATAAAGTGCACAGGGGCGACACAATATATATGTCGCTCCTGTGCACTTTATTAAGAGAAGTTAAAGTCATTGTCAATAACAATTTTTGTACCGGTCTAGGTCCATGTTGTCATCGTGGATTTGTGTTTTGATATAGCTTAGGAAAGTGTATTCGGATCATGAAACTGGCCAGCATATATCCATCACTACACTGTACTACATAACCTCTACTACCTATACATAATACAAATGCACTTATGCATGGCGAATTCTTTTTGTTGCCTCTTTTTAATTTGTGTTTTGATAAAACAAGTACATTTGGATCATGCACCCGGCCAGCATATAACCATCACTACATTTTACTACATAACCTCTACAACCTACATGATGAAAATACAGTTATGCATGACAGATTGACTTCTTTTTCTAACCTCTAAGCATGTTCCCATGCCAAATCAACACAGTGGTAACATTTTAACCCGTGACAACGGGGCGCCAAGAAACATGTTACATATAATCGAGCATCTCTAACATATCGTGTTAATAGACAATGACATTTGGATCCATGTTTTTCTCGCCAAACAAACTTTACATAATTCTGCCCGGTACAAACAGGGAGGCAGGGTCCTGTTCCCACCCCTATAATAAGTCGTTTATAATGCCTCCAAAGAAAGGAATAGTTTTCATGGGTCCTCGGAAGCGTACGTATGTATACGCTTAGAAGTACCGCTTGGATATGAACTAGGAACATTTGGTTGATAAAATTGAAACGCCACATCTAATATTCCAATTATAATCTAATTGTAAATATATCATGCTTTGTCAAACCCAAGAAACATTGTGGTCTTGTGAGGTGCAGATTTACTTCAATTTAGCAAAGATTGGGCTATAATTAATTGGTGCCACCTCCAGGTTCGCTTTTTCAGAATTACTTGATATCTAATTAAGTTTTAATTTAATTTACTATGTGCGAATCAATTAAGCATTACCAGGTTCAATGGAACAAAAGATCAATAACATTCTTCTAATTTATATTTACATTTTCACTCCTGGTGTTCAGAACAACCACTCGTTGCATGTAATCTAAGAATGCACAGGAAATATTCCACGTTTATAGCACGAACCTCCCTAAATAGTCTCAAACACTTGAGGGCGGGTATTAATGCCATATTATCCATTTTTATTTTAAAAGTAAGTGTTATACATTTATCTGGGATATGCCTGCTTGTATTTTTCCTGAAATGCAAGTCCCTCGTAAGTTGCAAATGTTACAAATCAAATACACAATCTATAATTGAAGACTACAATAACGATTTTACCAATTTTTACTGGTTTTCAATGGCAACCGCCTACCAGCATTGATGTAAAATGAGATAATTTAATTATATTCGAGAGAAAAAAACAACCGACAAAAATATGGCCCGGTTGAAACTGGGTGATACAATTTGAGAAAATGGCGAACGAGAAGGAGAATTTGCCATAATTACTATAAAAAATATGCACCAAGAGAAGGCCGTAGAACTAGATGTGTGCTTAGCGTTGAAAGATTGTCTATTTTCGTCAAGATCCATAACAGATTTGGTATCCAATATCAATCCGCAGCTCCCCCCTCGGTCATGCAACTATGTCAGAGGTCCTTGTGCTTCCAGCATGGTTCGACCGTGATCGCAACAGTCAAAACACCTAAAATCTACTCGAACCCAATCAAAGAAAAAGTATCATTGATAGCCCAAGTGTCCACGTCTGTTGCATGAAGTGATCAAGTTTCCAATATCTCCCTTCAAATAGCAACGTCGTGGTCTTGGTCTGCTTACGAGCTAAAATGTGTAACACAGACACGTGCGTCCACAGGTTGACCCATTAATATACAAAGTCGAGCAGCCTGTCTTGCAATCTGATAGACATGTTTACTACTTGTAAGATGGAAAATATATGGCGTGATGGGGAAACTGGGTATGTACACGCAGTATATACATGCTTGCTGTTTCTCTTCCCATTTTGTCGCCATAAAATTGAAAATGCTGAAATGGGTGTGTGAATTCTTTTAATTTGGGCAAGAAAAGTATTTTTCTCGATTATTATAGTTTCTAGATGAACATTGTACCTTTCAATGCTAAAGGCCTATAAAGTTAGTAAAGGCCTATTATAAGTGCCAGAGCCAGCCAGGGAGTTATATACACATTTTCTTACTTTTATATTTATACATAAAGGAGATTTGTGATTGATAACTTTAGAAAAAGTAAATATTTGGTGTTCAAAAAGTAAAAGGTTTGTCCTATGTAACCTGTTCATAAATTAATGTCAAAATACGGAAATTAAAAAAAAATGATAATAATAAATTATATGTAATGCATTCATACCCATCTATCGAAGTATTGGGTGTAGGGGGAATCTGAACTCAGCTAAATGAGATTTTCCTGTTTGATGGTACAATGCGGTATAATGCGGTACAATAAGAGCTAACGTTTTTTGATTGTTAACTATATTCATTAAATAGTGCAAACTCCTCGTCTTCTCTGTTATAGACGCATTTAACCTAGCATGGTTTTATCCGTGCGAACTTGAACATAATCCTGATATGGCTAAGAGAGTTATAGTTCTTTCAGAATTAAACGCTGTTTGTAAACGTACTTTAATCGGATTTGTTTTTGGTATTGCGTATATGTTCTGTATTAGAATTTATTTTTCCCAGCTTCCCTAAAAAGCAAAAGAACTAGTCAGGGTAACATTAGACATGTTGACTATATATGCTTTAACTTCAGGAGGCTGAGTTTAATGTTCGGGATTGCATCCTCCTCCCTCCTACCCTAGGTTAGCAGAGACGATTGTTGACAAATCATGCTATAATCTAACTTAATTTAATTTCTAAGACCCTAATCTGAAAATGATTGAAGGTCCAGTCTTATTTAAGAATGCAATCAGAAGAAACATTGGTATTTCATATTCTACGCAATCTTTTGACGATTGCAGCCCAATACACATCTGGATTCATCGGAGTAGTAATTAAGTGATAGGTGGTGGAGGAGGGAGAAGTGATGAATGAACGAGAATGTGATAAGAGGAGAAAAAGTAAGTGAGGGAGGAGGGGAAGTGATGGGAAGAGGAAGAGGAAGATTGGAGGTGGTAAGAGGGGAAAGATGAAATAGTAAGAGGAGAAAGTAATCAGAGGAGAAATAAGTCATAGGAGGAGATGGAGGAGCAGAAGGTGGTAAAAAGAGAAGAAAGTAATAAGAAGAGTAGGGGAAAGTGGTAAGAAGAGCAAGGGGGAGTGAAGAGAGGAGGAGAGTGATGAATGGAAGAATAAGTGGAAGGAGGAGGGGTAAAAGGAGGTGCAAAGAGTAACTGATTGGAGGAAGAGATGGAGGAAGAGTAAATAGGGGAGGAGAAAGCAATAGTAAGAGGAAGGGAAAGTAAGAAGAGGAGAAGAAATGATAAGATAAGGAGGAGTTAGTGATAGGGAAAGGGGAATGAAGTGTTATAAGGAGGAGGAGGAGGAGGAGGAGAGATTGATGCATGGATGAGCAGGTGGAGGAGGAGGAGTAAGTGATAAGAGAAGGGGAAGGAAGTGATATGAGGATGAGGAGAGATTGATGCAGGGATGATCAGGTGGAGGAGGAGTAAGTGATAAGAGAAAGGGAAAGAAGTGATATGAGGGGGAGGAGAGATTGATGCAGGGATGAGATGTAGCTGTACATACAGCCCATTCAGGTGACTGGCCTATTCATGTGTACAAAGTAGCTTGGTATAGGGTTGATGGTTTGGCTTGGATGAGATGCAGGGATGAGCAGGTGGAGGAGAAATAAGTGATATGAGAAGGGGAAGGAAGTGATATGAGGAGGAGGAGGAGGAGAGATTGATGCAGGGATGAGATGCATGGATAAGCGGGTGGTAGAGTATAGTAATAAGAGAAGGGGAAGGAAATGATATAAGGAGGAAGAGAGATTGATGCAGGGAGGAGCAGGTGGTAGAGTATAGTAATAAGAGAAGGGGAAGGAAATGATATAAGGAGGAGGAGAGATTCATGCAGGGAGGAGCAGGTGGTAGAGAATAGTAATAAGAGAAGGGGAGGGAAGTGATATGAGGAGGAGGAGAGATTGATGCAGGGATGAGATGCATGGATGAGCAGGTGGTGGAATATAGTAATAAGAGAAGGCAAGGGAAGTGATAAGAGGAGGAGGAGAGATTCATGCAGGGAGGAGCAGATGGTGGAGCATAGTGATAAGAGAAAGTGAAAGAAGTGATATGAAGAGGAGGAGAGATTCATGCAGGGATGAGATGCAGGGATGAGCAGGTGGAGGAGGAGTAAGTGATAAGAAAAGGAAATGATATGAAGAGGAGAGATTGATGCATGGATGAGCAGGTGGTGGATTATAGTGATAAGAAAAGGGGAAAGAAGTGATATGAAGAGGAGGAGAGATTGATGCAGGGAGGTGCAGGTGGTGGAGGAGGAGTAAGTGATAAGAGAAGGGGAAGGAAATGATATGAAGAGGAGAGATAGATGCAGGGATGAGCAGGTGGTGGAGTATTATAGCAAGAACAGCATATAGTATTGCGTATGAGGTGTACTATATTCACTGAGTATCATATATATATATATAAAGATTTTTATTTCTCAATAGACAGATACAATAAATGTAGAGAAAATGGATGTGTGCCTTTCAACGCATTGCTGCTCTTCCCAGGCTTCCGCTGGCATATTGTATTAATACACGTGGATCCTTTTTAATCTCATACATTCCAGTTTATAATTAGTTTAAATTCGACATTAAAATTCTACATGACATTTCTATCACCAAGAGTTCATCTTATAGTTACATTTGTTTGAAAACTCTTACAACAAATTGATAGATATAAAATCCTCATTCTTTAGAGGCATTGGTTATAATAAATTAACTACAACTACATAACAGAATTTCAGTTTTGTTATATATTTTACCCTTATATTCCCCCCTTATCTCTCTTTACTGAGAGCATGTGTTAGTCTTTTTCTTTCATCAACCTTCAATAAATATTCTTACCCATATAAGTTACGAGTTTTGAATTCAAACCTGATCATTACAATTTATGTGTTAGTTCTTTTCCTGAGTGAGTTCCATTTTCCGCGGTACATTAATTTAGATACAATTTCCTCTGCATTGTATTACGTATTTACTTTTTGTTTTTGCAAGATCCTTATACAATTTCAGATACAGTCATGTGTCCAGCGATTACTGCAAATAAACACTATTTGCCTGTACTAGTAATTCACTGGGTTGACTTTTGTCTTTGTCTCCTTACCCTGGGTCATATTCTCTTTTTAAATATCTCTTAAATTCCTAAATATTACTTAAATTCTGTTGTTTTGGGGCCAACCTGTTCCGATTTTCTGCGCACTTCTAACTTCTGAAGGCCTAGTTCAGCATGAGCTGCATCCGTATTTGTTCTTTTAATCAGATTCTTTACTATTCTCACTGCTGAATTTCGCAGAACTTGTAGTTTTGCTAGTCCAGATTGGTTTCCTCCACTATAAAGTAAATCACCAAAATCTATAATAGGACGTATAGCCACCTTATATATCGTCAATAGGGTATTATCCCCAGCTGATTGTCTCAGTTGCGCCAGTTTATGAATCTTATTTCTAACAGAGCATATTCGCAATGAGAGGTGTTTCTTAAACGTCAGCTTATCGTCAATGGTTACCCCTAGGTATTTATAAGATTTCGTTCTCTCTATTTCGGCCTTCCCTATGTGAAATCTTGTTTCGTTTTCATCAGGTACTTTCCTTTTCCTACTGATCTCCATTATTTTACTTTTCTTGATATTTAGAGATATTTTATTTTCTCTACACCATAGATTTACTCTGTTCAGGTCAAATTTCATTTCCTCTTCTATTACTTGTTTCACCTTGTTTGTGCCATAAATTACAGTGTCATCAGCGAATAAAATTATATTTGAATGCTTAATCCACTGATTTAGATCATTTATGATCATACGTATGGCCGAAAACAATAAGGCCATATAGGCTGAGTTGTTTTTGGCCATATTTTAATTTATTTCATCAAACTGAGTTGTCCACGGAACTCACCGATAATCTCGAATGGTTGTGACATCACTGTAGCCTATATATGATAGGCTACAGGGAGTTTATATACACCTTGTGAGTATATCGATTATATTGTCCACTCATGGCCAAATCATGGAGTAAAGTGATAAGAGAAGGGGAAGGAGGTGATATGAGGAGGAGAGATTCATGCAGGGAGGAGCAGGTGGTGGAGTATAGGCCTAGCAATAAGAAAAGGGGAAGAAATTAAGTGATATGAGGAGAGATTCATGCAGGGATAAGCAGGTGGATATAAAGGAGGAGGAATTAGACCTAAGTGATAGGAAAAGTTGAATAAGGAGGGGAATAATAGGGGGAGGGATGGTGGAGGAGGAAGTGATAGGAAGAGGTGGGGTGAATTAAGGAGAAGGAGGAAGTGATGGGAGGAGGAAGGAGAGAGGGAGGAGGAGGGAGGGAGGGAGGAGGAAGGAGGGAGGATAGGCCGAGGAAAAGGAGGAAGAGAAAAGGAGGAAAAGAAGGTGACTGGTGCCAGTGGTGGAGGTGTGTGGCTGGGTGGGATTTTCAATTCAATTCAAATATCCTTTATTGCAAGATCTTGATTTACAAATGGACGGACTAGTCTGACGCTAGAGTGTGCCAGTTCTTCCGGAGTTTGCCAATTTTCGTATCTTAAGATTTGTTACAGTTAGGATGAACATGGTAATCCCTTGCTAGGGTTGAGCAACATGAGGAGAAGGAGCAGCAGCAGAAGGAGCAAGAGGGGGAAGTGATCGGAAGTTGCCTTTGTTCTTGTAAAGTTCCAAATAGTAAACATAATCCCATCGATTTTCGCTTCTTTTGTCTCTCCCGGTCGCTCTTTCTCTCTTTCCCCGCACATCTCCGATCATGCGTATCTTTGGAGACTTTCATTCGTCGTTACGCAACGTCGTTAAGGGAACGTCGTCGCCACAGCAAGGCTTCCGGTTAATGACGTCACAACCGAGGACAAGAAGGTAGGCCTATAATGTCAATGTTTGTTTTTAAAACGTTTTATTGAATAGGTTCAAAGGTACGTCTATGATATTTAACAGTTCCTTCTGAGACGGACAGCATTAGACACTTATTAAATTAGGAAAGGCATTTCTTCAAAACATTAAATAATCAACTCAAATTTACAATTTTGAATCCTTTGCCTTTGCCTTTGGCTATTCAGTGGGCTCGGACCGACAACAAAGCCAAAGAAAGGTGCTTCGTATGCTGAGCCTTTAAGTTGTTGTCTTACTACAACAAATAGAGACAATAAAAATGGGTTGCTGCAAGAAAGGAAAGGACGTAAGTCTATTTACACACAATCTTAACTATAGTTTGTTTCTTACTAATCAATGGGATTTGGGTAGCTTATAGACAGAGTGTCCATTTCTACTCAGTAAGTGAGTAACTCTCCTGTGACAGTATGGTCGTGTAGCCTACTGTTACACCTTGGCTTGTATTTGAAACTATGGTATTCTTCCTGTTACTTTATATTCTTTTTAATATACAACAGGCCCCAAAGATCCTTGATCAGAACTACTAAATTATCATTATAATCTAAGCCAGTGATACAAGTTTTATTTGCAAGAGGTATATTAATTCAACTATACGGACATGATTAGGCCTTGGTTCTCCCCGATCCCCGATCACCCTGCTCTAGTCTGGAGGAAAGGGAACGGATACTTTGTCTAGCCTCTAGGCTTAGGATAGTCATTAAAAAAAATCCTAAGTCAAGATGCTATTGTTATTGCAATTAACATCATTATTCTAATTTATTGGTATTAATAACCTCATGTAAAGGATAGCCTAGAACAAGAAATAAATTGATGTTGCCAGTACCTTTTTGTCTATAGAAGGCCCCCAAGCTGAGCAAACGGAAGGTAAATAGAATCCATTTCTGCCAGGTGGCTTTGACATTTGGAAATATTTTAAACTCACTTTAATGACTTTTAAGAAGGCACTGTTAGACAGTCTCAGAAGTAGGCCTAATATCTGATCCAGTACTGAGAACAGAAAGAAAATGCACAGGCAACGAGGATTATAAATGAGGAAAGCAGATATGATAAAACTTAGCATAGAGGGGAATTCTTCCCATAACAGGGGTGGGTGGGTGGGTGGGTGGATGGGGGGGGGGGGAAGCTGTAAAAAAATAATCCCCAATTAACATATCCAGCTGAATTGGATCTTACACTCAGTCATCAATAAACACTTCATGGCTATGGATCATTGGAAATTAATCAGGGAGATCTGAAAAAAGCACTTAGTCATAGGGCCTACACACTGGTAAAGTAAATTTATCGAATAAAAAATCAGGTAAAGACGAATTTTCCGCGATGATAAGTTTTCTTCAATGTCACTTATACTGACTATTGTATGTGTTACCTTTAATTCCGATCGGCTGAAGTTATTTTCTTGCCTTCAGGATCACGAAGTTGATAACAGATTGAAGAAACGATCATGTACAGATGTTTTCTGCTTGCTTATCTTCCTGGGTTTCATCGGAGGCATGGTAAGTGTTTCTATCCCCAGTTCCTCCCTCTCTAGAAATAATTCATTCCGGAGAAATTTTCCTGTAGATAACAGGTACTACTGGCTGGTTTTCCGAAGAATAAATCAAAGTAATGTTACCTTTTCTCAGTCAGTTTCTAACTTTTCACACTCAATATTTGAAATCTCTAGCCCGGATCAAGCTATTTTCATTCCAAACCTTTCTTTCTAATGTCACTTCAAATGCGATATTCGATTAATTGCAATCGCAAATCGCACGTGGTTGCTCCGAATGATAAGGATTGATGTGATGATATTTCAGGGCTATATCGCCTACATGGGATTTGAAGGTGGAGGAGACCCTTATAAATTAATATTTGGCACTGACAGTTGGGGAAACACTTGTAACCGAAAGAACGATTATATACCAAATGCTGTCTATTCGGGAGTTGACACAAGCGGAAAAACGTAAGTGGACGTCAAGATTAAATATTCACTAGTCGATAATCAAAGTTTAACGCTTGTCCTTGAAAAGATATACATGTAAAGCTGATTTTCTCAATTCCCTTTTAAAATTAAATAATTCTTATTCAGGTTACAGATAAATGACAATTCTCAGTAGTATTTGAATAGAGCAATTCATATTGATACACATAATTCTATAATTGAAAAATCAGTGGTTTACTTGAATTAAATATATAAATCATATATTAAACTAGAGTTGAAAGACTAGAAGCTATCTTCATATGTACATAATGATATAATGTGATGACAGTAAAGATCGTCTTAAAATTATGTTTTGATGAAAATCAAAGCAGTTTTGACAGTTACTAAGAAGTGGACCTTAATTCCTTTAGCATAATCCAAACTAAAAAGTAACGCGATTACAACTCTTTCTATTCAATTACATTATTTGATTACAGGAAAACTTTCTACTTCAACTTTTTGTCCCTCGTTAAGCCTTCAATAGAGTCGGCCCACATGTGTGTGGAGGAGTGTCCGACCCCTGCTTCCACCATCCTTACGGCAGCAGACTTTAAGACTTATGCTACCACCGAGAACCTCAAATTGTGTCGTTATGACATTCCTTTTGTCAGCTATGTCGATGATCCCACATCCATGACATGCCCCCCACTCCTTAATACAGATACATTTGCATTTGGCTTGGAAACACAGTAAGTCAGCTTCTTTAATTCTCACCCATGGAATCAATAACACATGAACTGAATTTCATCTTATCTTTAAATTGAATTAGATCATAATCATAATCGTTCTTGCACTGCATCCAGTGATACTATAGCGTCACTGTGAAGCTATAGGACCATACTATTATTTTTGATGGTCCAAATCAATACGTTTTTATGATTATTTGGTGATATCATGCAATATTAGCGAAGGCTATATGTACCACTCATAAATGTTATGACATCGAAATAATACTATTAATACTATACTATACTAGTCAAAATCAAAATGTTTCATGATGTTTTGTCAATATTAAGTAATGTTACAGATGTTAAAGCTACACCTCAGAAAAGTTAATCTTTACCATTTGAGTAAAACATTCTATGAACATATAGGACTGTTTCGTGATCTCATATATTCAATATTTATTCATGATGTATTTGTAATGATTAAAAACCATGCGTGGATTAGCACAATATTCAAACAATATCATAAAAACATTTCCAGAATATTTTGGGGTTGTTTATTTTTACAACTATTTGACAAACATTTAATGTCAAAATAATGTTATGTGTTCACTGGGGTTGCTGCATCTGCGAATTGAAATAACATTTTCAATAAATATTCATTTTTAATATATGTTAAATTAAAATAAGCATGGTTGAATTTTATATTTCTAATTCTATATCTATTCATTTCGATATACAGTCAGACAGTGTTGAATCGCTGCGTACCAAAATCAGCCCGTGAACTTGCTGCACTATTTGTGGACCAAGCGGCGAACTCCCTCAAAGCGTTTAGTCAGTGCGAGGGTAACGGCAATGTCGTCTCAATGCTCCTGGACGATTTTCAGAAGACATGGGTTGAGATTCTCTACCTCTCCGCCATCTCAGTCGGCGTGGCTTTGGTGGTAACGATACTAATGAGGTTCTTTGCGTTTATCATCATATGGACACTGGTAGGTGGTTGTGCCCTTGGATGTCTGGCCGGCGCAGCCTATATGTGGTATGGATATGTTCTACACTATAATAATGTCAATAGTATTTTCAGGAACGGATCCGGGGGCTAAAAGGTGGCCTTGCATTGATCAAGCAAGCCTCAACTTCCAATGTTTTTTGACCATGATCATTTTCTTGGGCATATTGTGGAAGACCTATTTTTCTCCTCTATACTAGATAAGATAAAGGTAAAATAGAAAAAGCGTTCTCTTCTCCTCCTTTGTATGACAGAGGAAGGGAAAATTAAAAATAATATCAAATCAGAATGTGTTACATTTAAGATGCAATAAAGATTCAATCAATCAATCAATCAATCAATCAATCAATCTATCTATCTATCTATCCATCTATCTACCTATCTATCTATCTCTATCTTATCTTGTAGCCTTTCCTCTGGATCCGTTTCTAGTATTAGTTCTGATTCAACTATAATGAATGTATAGCCCTGTGATTTATGTTTCTCACATTTTTATGTTTGAATTGATGTGGACTATTAAGTTCAAAGAAAATGTTTCGTTAAAATATGAACAAAATTGATATAGTTTAGTTTAAAATATATTTATCAACTAAGATCATACATAACCATATTGTTCTCAGATATTAATGAGCGAGAACATATTTCAATATTACTAAATTTACTTTCAACGGTTAATACAAAGAAAGATCAATGATATTTATCTAGTAATTACTTATATCAAACATACATGCCTCTGAGTTAGTCATAATTTGTAAAATCCCCAAATATTTATAACTAATATTTTGTGTGTAGTGTATTTGACTTTATCCAATATTTTATCCCATTAAGGTACTTGTACTACACATATAAAACATCGGACATCGACACCGAAAAACAACAAGCCCAGGATTGGCTGATTTATGCGTCTGTTGTCTCCGCCGGAGCTCTCATCATTTTACTTCTCTTGCTCATAATGAGAAAACGGATCGCCTTGGTTGTTCAGCTTTTCAAAGAGGCGGGCAAAGCCATTGCTAAAATACCACTACTACTCATCCAACCACTGTGGACTCTGATAGCGCTGATTGCCGTGCTGGGTGGCATAGGTTTTGTCTATTCGTATGTAGAGACATCTGGTGATTCTGTTGTGGATACTTCTAACGGCATCGTTACATTTGTGCAGGTGGGACCAGGGGTTTTATTTCTGTGCCAGTCAACTAAAACAAAAGGGGCAATAAAAATGTATACATGTAAAATAGAGCGAGTCCACTATTATTAAAGGCGGTTGGAACTGATGATATGGATAACATATTAATTTATGAAATATTTTGATTGATTTAGGCAGGCTTGTTAATTGCGTATCCATATACTTTGAAATATTGTGTCTAGGATTGCACAATCTGAAGTACATTCTTGCATTAGGGCCGACAGATATGGGACTTGGTAATTGTTGAAAAATGTCTGGTCTTAACATATTCTTGGGGCAAACATGATATCTGCCAGTGATGATCATAGATGTCACATCTGTCCTCTTCTATGGTGTAACCAATGGGACAGTCTGACAATTATGGAACATTTAGAGGATTAGTGGATTAGCAGCATGTACTTACCAAAGTATTATTCAAGATCATAGTTCCTAAAAAAATTTAATCTAAAACCAGTTTATGCATGCATGGAAATTGTTACCATGGAAATTAACCTATTCATTGAATTCAATGCGATTCTTTGAATAAAGCTTACTACATTTCCGAGTGACAGAAAAGTAAATTGTAAATATCTTATGATTACCCAGAACTAATGAATAATTAATTGAATTTTGGCCCTGCTGCCTACCCCCCCCCCCTCCCTCCACACACACCAATAATTAGATCTAGATATGCTCTAATTTGATTATAGCTCGGACATATATATCATGTCATAATAAGGTCAGTTTGACCCTGTAGTGGCCACAAACTTGAAAAGGGAAAATCATTTCGGCAGCCTTGGGCTAGGAAAATTTAGTAGTAGCAGAATATTGTTTGTAGTCATAGTGTTAATATAAGAAAAGAAATCAGTTTATGCCACCTTTAATTTCGCATATTAAAGATCGTGGGCCTGGTTAAGGGGGGCCTAGCTTAGTTAGATTGAGATTTATATTGGTGTTTCATCCAAGCTGGTTGCCTATAATCTGTTGGAGTTAGAGGACGTGAAAAATGAAATGACTTTTGATGAATGGGAAATATTCAGATAGTCCTCTTAAGATAACAGTGTGGTAGCGGGATAGCTCAAAGGTTTTCATCTTAATATCTATTGATAATTAGTACATACTGGTTTCTTGATTTGTTCTATGGCCTAAAATACACATTACATTATTTTGTCGTTTTGTCATCTTACATTGAATATAAGAAATCTGTCTCATATATCTATTCTTAATGTATGGTAATTAACTCCAAAGAACAGTCCTCTTCTTCGTGATCTTATAATCTTGAAATACTTTTTTCAGACTGACCTTATAAAATATTTGAAGTGGTACTACCTGTTTGGAGTCCTGTGGATGGTACAGTTTGTATTTGCTAGTCATTTGATGGTACTTGCTGGGAGTGTATCCATTTGGTACTTTGCTGAGTAAGTTCAACCTACTCTCTTCCTCTTAGGCAATACACATTTTTTTAGAAGATTCTAGTTGAAGTAAGTAAAGAGACTGCGTGAATACCCCAGAGCAGATCAATTATTTTTATATAGTTTTATTGTTGGTACGTCCTTATATAACATTTTAGAAGATTAATAAATGCTAACACGCGGAATTAGACCTTCCTCGCATCGCCAGCATATTTCTTACTATACTCACATGAACATAATTTGTGATTTATTTTTTTACAGTGTTGAACATGTTATGCCCAGTTTATTTGAGTCGAGGTAATGCACTTGGGGTACAGTTGCAATCAAGATTATGAAAAACCCTGTAAATTAGTAATTCGGCCTCGCTTCAAAGGAGTGTCTCCTATAGGTACTTGTTATTCTAGGAAATGTCCACATGACTTTTCATCTGTCTTTTAGAGATAAGAAGAAGATTGGTTGGCCTATCATCAAATCTATGTGGCGCCTGATCCGTTATCATCTGGGAACTGTAGCTTTTGGATCGTTCATCATCGCCCTCATACAATTTATGAGGATCATCCTCGGTTATGTCACAAAGAAGTAAGTCTTTCACTGTTAGGGGCGACGCTATAAATTTATTTAAGGAGGGTATTCATAATAAGAAATTAAGACAGTTATGATTCAAAGACTTTTAAGAAAGCAACTCTCCTACAATCTTAAACCCGCTTAAATTGCAAAAGCCTAGTCCAAGGTATATTTGTATTCAGTGATTTATGTCTTTCATACCAATTCTACATAGATACCCGCCTCCTTATATCTTCGTCGACTTATTCTAGATACAACAACGTCTTTGACTGTTTCCCCATGTGTTTTTAGGTTGCGAGGAAGAACAGGGAAGGTGGTTGACTTTTTATTGAAGTGTATGGCGTGCTGTCTATGGTGCTTTGAAAAAATCCTGAAGTTCTTGAACAGAAACGCTTATATTATGGTTGGTAAGTAAACAGCTTATGGCGAAAAAGCCAATTAGTGGTCAAAGCCATTTAATCCTGTCAGTTTCTTACCCATATATTACCTTGGGCACGAGGGGGCTACATGGACTAATTACAGGCCAACATAATTAATGACTTTCTCCCAGGTAACTGTCAACTTAATTTCTTTATTTAGCGTGAATGGAAACCATTTTCATTTGAGACATTTATTTTATGCAATTCAAAACATTCATTAAGCAATAGATGAAGCGACGTATTGATTTTAATAAAGAACTTCTTATTTAAATATCTAAAAAATAGAAGTTTTGAGGATTGAATTTTATATGTCACCCCCAAGAGTTGAAGGCACAGATATTTTGCTTCGCTAGCTGTGGACTCTAATGTAATTAATATAGCTCCTCACTTGACAGTTTATAATGAGAATAGCTCGAAGGGAAATATATATCCCGTGTGTCTTGTTTCTGTGCAAACATACCTAAATACAAAGCGCACCCCATACATAGTCATGATGTAGGAAAGCATAAACTACTAAGTACCTGAACACTTGGGTAAAACCGGGCCTTTTGAATCCACACAAAAGCCCTGAGGATGGGTTAGTTCAAAAAGTAAAAGCAGTCTACAGACTCAGGAATCAACAAATGATAAAAATCAAAACGAAGAGGTGGAGGGAAGATTTGTCCTAAAGGAATAATAGCGTATTTATACACTTTCAGCAACCTATGGCTACAACTTCTGCAAAGGAGCTCGCAGGGCATTCACCCTGCTTGTTTCCAATGCATTGCGAGTGGCAGCTATTAATTCAGTCGGCACCTTTGTTCTGCTCCTGGCTAAGATCGGCGTTTCAGCCATTAGTGTGGTCATCTCTATGGAGATTTTAAAGGTGAGCTCGCGGTCATCTAAATTCTGAATGTATGTGTTGTTTTATCAGTACACTAACAGTTCTCTTTACTGTTCTTTAATGCAAAGGGTTCTTGCATTTAACTCTCAAGAGATATTTGTCTCTCCACTTACCCAAATTAAGCACCATATTGGTTATTCGATAGGCACGGAACCGACCTTTAACTTTGATATATTTAAAGACCTCTTCTAATGATGATCCAGACTGGATGGCCCTTGAAGCAATAACTATGCTCTGCAGATTCGTATTATTGATATTGGCAGCGTGGCTGTATTCGCCAGTCTAGCTTGTCCCTTGGGGATCATAGTGTGTTTAATATCTCTTTATGACTGCACACTTTTATTAACAAATTAAATACCAAATCAATATACACTGTAATGAGGAACTGAACTGTTTTGATGACATATGCCATTTTTAATCTTCATTGCTATTTACAGATGAGTTGGGTAATCTAATCCCCTTATTACGCAATCTATCCAATCACATAAGTATACAATGTATGCGTCATTTCCTTTTGTGACAAAAACGTTGGGCATAAAACAGGATATGCTCAGAAGTTATACTGGCTGAGTAAAAAACAAGAAAGAGCATATGCTATCTCTGTCTCGATTCCTCTCTACTATCAACCTTCTCTCATATTTCCAGAGTAAGACGGAGCTCTGCTTCATATGGGCCCCGCTGACAGTTGTTGCTCTGCTATCTTTCCTCGTGGCGCACACCTTCCTCTCCGTCTACGGCATGGCCATCGACACCATATTCCTGTGTTTCTGTGAGGACTGCGAGATTAACGACGGCGTCACAAAGCCATACTATATGAGCAAAGGCCTTATGGTAAAATTCAACGCTTGCAATTAGCTCGCGCTCTCTCTCTCTCTCTCTCTCTCTCTCTTTCTCTCTTTCGCTTTCTCTCTCCACAAATAGACTCTAGGGACTACCCTGCCATGTTCGAATGGAAATGTGATTTCCTAGGACCCTTTTACAAAGACCTGCATGCAGCTGCCACATAGATTCCCTTTGTTCTTGGAAATCGGGTCGGTGGCAGGACATCAGTAAAAAGACTGACATTTTAAGAAACTTAGAAGTTGCCCCCCACATTCACCTCAGTCGACCTTTCCCTATGACCCTACGCATAGCGTTTCTGAAAAGACGATGATAGGTTTATGATCATCTCCCCTTATTGCATTTAAGGGACATGTTCTGACACAATAAATGATATTAGTAGGCGATTGGGTGGATAGTGGCACAACTAACTGTTCCGCCAAAAGTGATATAAGAACACTTACTTACGGGTCTCGTGGTACCAAACTGAATATAATGACACCCTGGAATTAGGCCAGTTCACCAAGCTCTAGATATTGAAATGTTAAGGAAAATAGTATATATGAAGATCGGTTTGTTCATTCAGTATAGTGTTAACGTTCAGGTGGGCTAAAATCCTCAACAATTGGGTATCCAGGTTAATCACCATACTGTCGTCTTACCTGCTGCATGGACGCACTATCTATTAAGCTTAATTAGCACCGAAAAGTATCATATCAAATTTCTGGTAAGGGAGTAATGCAACCACAGGAATAACTTTTAATATAATTACTGCTAAAATGGAATAGCTATAAGATAATAATATTTGTAATATAATTAGTAATTATGTAAATGAAGAAAGACCATCCAAAATTAATGAGGCCTGGAGCTGTAAATTTGGGGTCCGTTTTTAGACATCCGTGGTGTCTGACGAATTAGCCCTTTATTAAATAGGGTTGGTAATAATGTTGTTTAACAGTAATACTCACTCATCAGGATAAGGCAATCTTCGTTTACCTAGATGCTGTGACGCGTTGACCTTTTATCTATTTTCTAGATTAATCAGATATAATTAACCTGTGTCATTCTTTCATACAGACTATATATGATGATTCATTTAATGGGCAGAAACACTCTCAAAGGAAACCAAAATAGCTTTTATGAAAGATAATTCATACATCTTCTCTCTCATCTGAGTAATAAGTCATACAATCGTTTTAAAGAATCTTTTTCATATTATGTTAACCGTCAGATCTTTGCGTGGGCAGACAAAAAAGAATATTATCAACGTAATCCATAATTTTACCTCTGGCACAATGAGAGAAATTTAAGCCTGAAAAAAATAGAAGGAAGGTGATATCTCATCCGGAAATAATGAATGTTACATTTTGGCTAACAGCGCTTTTCTCCTGTCCTCTCTCTTTTTTAAAATAGGAATATGTCTCCAATGCATCTGAGGCTCTGGCTGCGGCAAAGAAACGAGAGAAAGCTGGGAAGGGGGACGAAGCTTCGCAGTCCGTGTCGAGCGCTCCCAACAATACAGTTGTCACCTCACACGGTGCCCCATCTGGAAATGTCCAGTGGTGAACAAGACAAAGTTTGGTCACAACATAGCCTGTGATAAAAAAAACTCACTAAAATTGATGACTTCTTCCGCAACTATTCTAGTTTGCCCAAGCAATTTTTCTCACAAAATATTGATATATTATCACCTTTTAATAAAAAAAAAAAACACATAAAAAACTAGTCAGAGGGATTTTATCTCCCATTTTTCTAATGGTTCAATAAAGGAAATGAAAAATGCTTAGCAAGATTTTGTTTGCTATTTTTCTTGGGTCTGCACCTGCACGTAATCCCTAGTCTACGCAGTTGCGTTTGGCTAAATTTGATCGATCACACTCGGCTCTAAGATGGAAAAGATATCCATTACTGGAAAAGAGCGAATTCCAGGCGCTCCTTGAGTCAGTAAACTGTGACCTAAGCATTCTTTTCACTGGAGAGCAAACCATTTTGATATTCTTTTCATCTGCACCTGACGTTGATAATTTATCATCTTAGAGCAGTCACCAAAAGTGAAATATGGACTAAAAGGAAGTGACGGTCTTTAGTGCTTTTTGCTGGAAATTCGGATAACTCAAAAGGCGATTTGCATGTCCGCTATTTTAAATCCCGATTCGCATGGAATTGTATGTCATTGTAAAAACTATAGAAAACGTGTTATTTTCAGAATAGAGTATTTAACAGTAAAATTAACTAAATATTCATGGGGTTTACATGATTCCATAAAACAATACCATATGATATTTCAACTTTCCCATCCCGCATTTGGTTTTTACAGATCATTTACACAATCTATGAATTGATAAAAAGGTCCTTGCATTTTTCGATAAGAATGTTGCTAAATCTGTGTACGTCAATCCATCCCAGCATGCACTGTGAGAAACATGCGCAGTGAGACATGCGAATCCCCTATTACTGACGATGTCTCTATGGACACAGAAGCACCTTTAGAATTTCGTCTTTGGGGAATTTCCTTTACTCTGAGGATGAATAAAACAACTTCAAACATATACTACATAATCAAAGGCAACAAAAACCATTTTTATTATCTGTCTCATAATGATAATCGCATATATATGACACGGTGAATATTGTCACTATTCACAAGATTATTTGGTAATGACTTGAGGGGATTACTTCGTCACGATTATCGAGTGGTAGTACCAGCATTCCTGGTATAATAATGCCATATGACAGCTTTCAAACCTATTTATATGTACATGTTTCCTAGACAACAATCACCTAGATACACTTATTTTTTTAGTATTGCTATTGGAAATCAGTCCATGACATACCACTTATTCTTTAAACCATTTTGGATAATTGCAGGTAACATTATGGCGGTAACCTGTAAATTATACAGCATGTGAATTTTCTGGGTAGAAGGCTGATATTTCCATAGGAAAGAGCGAGAATGTTCATTGCAAGTTGGCTTTTGCAGTATATTAAATACATGATTCATCCAAATGGAAGTGTGCATAGGGGCGATAAATGACTTCATTGCATTATGACTTTTAGTGTGCGACATTTGCTCCCAATTGAAACTTGACAAGGATAAAAAATGTGATAATTCGGTCGCATACAAACAAGATGTTATTTTGATTCAAGGAAAGAAAGTTAGTATCAGGCATGACCAGTTTATTTACAATTAAATGCACTTAAAGGAGAATAGTTTTTGCTCCGAAATCAATGAAGTTATGGCGTCCATAAATCCCAAGCCAAATATTAAATGTGCCGCCCATGAAATTATACACAACAAATAAGGTGCCTTTAAAATCCCGATCAGTTTTCGCTCATAACTTATCATGACCTAGACATTTCTAATATGATTCTCTTTCAGAAAGCCACTGCAGGTGGCAAATTTGCCATAAAATGGACTTAGCGATGCCACATCTGAGCTGATAAAATGGACTTTGAAACGCCATAATTCTGGAATGTTCCAGGCATATAATCATGTGTGTTAGCTTTGATCATAAGGGAGAAAAGCATCCTCCTCCCCGGTACAAAAGCCATATTATACGGCAATGTATATGCCATTGAATGGCCCCCTCGGACTTCCGCATGCAATTATTCACTATCTTCGAGGGTTATTTTCGGATACATTATCCTCATCGTCAATATGCCAGAAGCAGTTGTATTTATAGCAAGACAACAATTAAATACACTTCCATCACACACAATACAGCCTGTATTTTATGACAGTTAACGCGAGCCATTATACATATATGCTGAAACGGAAGATTACATTTAAACTGTTGTGAATAGCTTTATCAAGTGTTGAATATGGACCTTTCATTCAATATACGAATTTATAATTAGAATGTATGTTGCATAAACGACTAGCAAGCTGAGGCAAATATTTCATTTACAAATAAGACCAGCTATCGACACATTAGCCCTGTTGTTACAGTAATAAAGAATTAGCACATGTTCTCATTGTATTTGTTACCTAATTAGTGCCACACAGATTAGGGTATCACGTTCTCTTCTGCATGTACATTTATAATACTTACATGACCATATTTCAGTATGTCTTTATGTACAGTATAATATAGCTCATACATTTGTTAGTGATTGGTGGACCCTTTCCATATTTTCATGAATATTTAACCTCTGTTACACATGATATGTCACTAACTAATTCTAAGAAGCGATTTGAGGGACTTCTCTTGCTGTTCCATGCCTCTACACTGTCACTATAATTGTATATTTACATGACTACGTATCGAAGACTAGAATTATGAAATCTAGACTAAAATGTGGGTATCGAGAGCTTTTCCTTTTAGATAACGTCATGACATCTGCCCTGCGAACAACAGCAAGACAAGCCATAAGGGATTCTTTATTCATGGCAATGTGATCGATAATCGATACATGATACCCTATACATATTCATTAACTTATGAGGAAACGCTATTCACTGGTAAACACTCGAGATTCATTATAAGTATCCCACGATATACCGTCACCATACATAAATATAGAGCAAGAAAACATGATTTTTTCAGGTGGTGACATTCCCTAAGAACCGGTATAATGAATTTAGGACGAAGAAATATATGTATGATATCAATGACATTCGCAATAGTCAAAATAAGAGTCCACGAAGGAAAAGACGATACATTTGCATGGCTTACGATGCATCATTTCCCCGATGGTATATCCTAGGAATCTGCAATGTATTCTATATCTCCTGCAACCTGACCATTGTTGATCCGTTAACAGTCAAAAGTTACCTTATTTCCCTGAAGATGGTCGGGTGGTTATCGCGGCCTCCGATGTATATCTAAGCGATCGTTTGTGCATGGTGACACATTTCTATAGAGCTTTGAGCTTCAAGATCCGCTGGCCAGTGATATATAATAGGTACGGTACCTTCTTTAAAAGGGTGACTGGCTTTTATATAAATGGCCCAAGGACAGCGAAACCAAGAAAATATCATAATATTATTTTACTTTTTTCCTCTCGATTGATATTAAGCAAACACTCTCCAAACTTTAAACAACATTTGAAGATCAGTAAAACGTGAATAGTTATCCATTATTTTGTCCATTCCTGCTTTTAGCGAAGACGCCCCTAGAACAATTTGTACATGTCAATCATAATTGCAATGAGTCAATCAAGGTATAGGGAAAGGCAGTGTATCACAGACTAATGGGGTGTGAGAACATGCCCCGTTCATACTGGTGGTCACCCTTGGAGTGTGATCAACTGCCGAATGCTTCCTGTTTTCCATCCGTTGTATCACCTCAGGATCGAACTGAAAGTACTGGGGCTCCCTGGCGGCGGTTATTTTACCCACGGAAGCTGGACTTTCATAAATATGGCCATCCCCCAGATCCATTCGGGGCGTGGCAACCATATTGATTGGATTGGCTTTAATATTGTTGGCGTGGCCGTTGTTGATGCTGTGGTTTGAAAAACCGGTTGCCCCAGAATAGGAAGGGATGGACACAAGAGAGGAAGATACCCTGGCCTCAGCACAAGCGGCGGCAGGAAGAAGACCTCCAGGGTTGGTTACCACGGACTCTAGAGACGCGAGACTGCAGCGTTCTACCGCTGGATTGATGGAACTGGTAGGTGTGGCTATAGGCCATGCTTCTCTCACGAAAGCATAGTCATTATCGAGTGGGCCTTCAGAAGGGACTTGATCTGCGACCAAACGCTCAGGGTTGGACAGGCGCAACACCTGGTGAGACACAAGGTCACCGTGCTTTATGTATATCATGCCATCCTGGGAGACAGGCTGAAGAATAGCTTCCTGTGGCTGCACCTCCTCGACCTCCTCGCCAGCCTCGGGCTTCATTCTCCGCCTATGAGACAGATGAGGAGGGTTTAATGTGGCTACACCTCTCAGTAATTTCTAGCATGCAGCTTATATATCAAAAACTTTCTCTACTCCAACAGAGTGCGTTATGGACTAAAGGAGCTATGAATGGTATACAGGTAGTTTTCAGTGGGTAAAAGGCAAAGGCTCCATGCAGCACCCTCATACAAAAAATTACCCCTATTTGGGCGATGAACAGAGTTTTGTTTTTGTTTGTGTGCACGAGCTACACAGCGAGTACTCCAACTGGCTCAGCGACAATAGTTCGTTGAATGCTAGGCATGCTAGCAGGCTGATGAATACCTAAAAGATATTTGGTGCTAGAAATGGAAATAAAAGATCATAAATCTCAAATTTTAATTTCTTAAAAATCAAAATTGGGATTGATAATTTTTTTCGAGAGATGAAAGGAATAATTCTAGCAGTAGTAGAACTAGTTGTAGTTTTTACTGAACTATTATGATGCTGCCGGACAGTGATGGAGCTATTTAGCTGCTAAACGGAACTAATAAGAAAGCATGCAGGTAGATTTATCTATCTCCAACAAATAGGACAAGAACTCAAATACGGCCACAGGTATGATATATATAAGTACCAATAAATGTATATGTATATGATATTAACTACTACAGGGCGTAGATCTACTTCTGGTCTAATGGTAGGTATAGAGAGAGAATTGTAATAATGTTATAGTGCTTACCATTCTAGGCATATTAACCCTACGAGAAGAATTATCACACCGACTATAAAAGCCAAGCCGACTATGATTCCTATGGAAACACCTGAAACACAACGAATGTCTGGGTATTACGTGCGGCTCGATATAATGAATGTAGCTGAATGTGAGTAAGACGAGGCTGGAAAGAAAGAAAATGTCAGGCTCCCACATCGTCATTGGGGCTTCTCCTCTGTTCCTGCTCTTACTCTCACAAAGGGTGGCTTCTTTAAAATTCCGGAAGGTGGTCAAATGTCAGCAGGATATGAGGGGAGGCCCCCGATTTCAGATGCATTTTATACAGCCTCTCACGGAACTGTTCACTAGACATGTGGCATCTATACTCTGGCACTGTCAGTTAGATATTGCCACATTAACATTTCATGCCACATCTCGCTGTGAGATACTAGGGTTTTATTATTACCAGGCTATATACTATTGTACAGTAGTATAGGGAGTATGACCACTGTACCAGGCAGTAAACCATTGTACAGTAGTATAGGGAGTATGGCCATACGCGTGTGATATGACAGCACCGTATCACATTATAATGCAATATGCAGTTAGTGTATTGTATGAGGCTGTACACGAGGGAGAAGAATTGTTTAAGAAGGAATAACTCAAGCTTATAGCCTGAAAATGATCCTTTTAAGATGATTTAGGCATAGATAAAGGATCTTAACTAGAAATGTCTATCACTCGCTTAGAATATCATGCGCACGTGACATTCACGCTCCTTGAACCAACTCGGTGTTAACCATAATATTATAAAGAAATGTTTATTTAAGATGTGGGAAAACACATACCACACCAAAATAATTATATTGCCATATAAATGTCTTATTATATAAAGTTACTGCATGGAGTTATGTTGTCCCTCTAAATTGAATATTTCGGTGAAACTGGATTTATATTATGTATTACTCTTAGAGATTGATCCAATCGAACGAATTGTCCAGAGTACAAAAGGCTATAATTTAACCTAAGTAAGACATAATTACAACACAATTACTTTAGAATCTTACCGTAAGGTAGCGAAAGCTGTCCCCAAACTACCATACCAAGTTTTTCGGATGGTGCTTCTGAAAGAAGAACAAACATAGAATTTAACGATTTCCGCAGATTTTAAGACCCATTTAAATCTTGATTTCGATAGGAACCTATCAAATCAGAACTCCGGAGACCCAAAAATTCAGTTGCTTTTCGTTAGGATTTGTTTTTTAATCGATTTAATTGATTTAAAGCGAGAGGCTCGTGTGTCAGATTGTTAAATTTAGATTTCTGCACAATTGACCGACCGGGTCCCTCCGCGTATCATCATTAAGCCTTAATTACGAGCTCCGCCTAAAACATGAATCCAAGGCCATGCATAATTCCTTTGTGCTCTGACTTTATTGTGATAAGGATTTACATTGAAATAATTGCATATTTTCCCGCAAACTTAAAGCAAACCCCTGGACGGAGTGGATTTTGGATTTTCTTGCATTAGTTCTCGTTTTTAATTACACTAATAAATTGCATGGCGAAAATCATGCAATGGCTGTCCTCTCGAGAGTAGGTTTCGCTTCTTACTATTTTTAATTACATCCTCAGCCCACTCTGTTTGCTAAAAGGACGAAGGGTTTAACCGACAAGAAAAACAAAACAAATTGTACCATGACCCTCATGTGCAGCAAAGTAATTGTCTTTTAAGCAATGAGAAACAAAGTGGACGATGAATCTCTTTAACAAATGGTGATAAAAGCAACATGCACACAAGGTTGAAATTTATCGTCTCTTAAAATATGCCTTGATCTAATATTGGGATGGGATAAGGCCAGCTGACGTTCCATCTAATAGGAAGATGAACGAGTTCATTCTCTCTCAGTGGAAGTATTTCCCCTACAGAAGCGATGAATTAAACGCTTACCTGCTGTACAGTTGCCTCTCATGCCATACCACGTGTTCTCCCGACAGGCTAGGCGCCATGTATCCTCTGAATGATTGCAACCAATTATGGCACCAAACTCATCGTATTGTATCCACCCATGTTCTTGGTTTTCTAACAGCGCGCAACCGACGGCTGCAAACACGACAAGCAAAAGATCATTACGACTAGGTAGAATAAAGGATGGTGTTTCTCAATTGCTTGAAGCAACATTTAAATGCAAAGCAATGGGCTTTTACATAGCAAACGCTGGTAGTCAAGCGTTCAACATAGATGCCAAAAAAGTACCATTTCAGTGCAAGGGATTTAAAATTCCGAATTCCCGAAAGCTATATTGGTCCCAGACATAATAAACGATTGTCCTCTACCAATATTCAGTCGCAAAGTAGACCTATTATATGTCCACATGCAGCACCCAAACCAACATATTGCAGGTTATTAATATGTTTTCTGTGAAATAAGACCCTAGGGATCTAATTACTCGGGTATGTATGGTCCCTTCTAATGTAACCATGCTTGCTGTTGAATATTTCAGGGTGCAATTACCAAAGGAATAAAAGGTAAAACCAAGGTTCGTAGAACATCAGTTCATTTGTGACCATGGGAAGGCTGTATGATGGTATCATTTCCCTGTTAAAGTAAAGTTCGTTCGGAGAGAAAGCTGTATCGCAATAATTAAACGTTAATACATTGCATTCACGATAAAATGGATAAAGAATGAGTATAGGTATATATCCAGCATCCTTTCATGACATTACATTGTAACAAATGAGTCATACAGGAATGTTGCATTGTACATGTATCTGTATATGCGAATCTAAACAACAGTCATCGACGGATGATTTCATTTACATTCACATGTATATATGAGAATACATGCATATATATATGGAGAAGAGACTAGGTAACCATGTCATCTCGCTTACGTCAGAGTGACCTATCGCATGACCATTGAAACTAATATTAACTTTTGCGATGTTATGGAAAAAGTAAAGTGACAGGGAAACTATCAATCGGTTCGAACATCATTTAATATGCCGTTCCTTTTGGGACATTGAAATACCGATGACCTTTGAATGATATCATTTATAGTATAGGATTCGTGTTTTGATTTCAATCTCCAATATCGTAGTATGAACAGAAACACTTAGATTACTCAGGACCTGATAAATACAGTTTCCTGCACATTAATCCTTAAAATTCCCAAAGCTTGTAAACTGCCGACGTTCAACTCTTATTTACGCTGATATGTTCAATAGTGATAATGAAAATATTTTGTATAATGTACCTCAAGTGACTGTTTAAAACCAAGTTAATCAATACGTTTTGCAGATGGAATCCTTCAAAGATTTAATCGGGCAATAATTCTTTAAATGTTCTTCATTTTCTTTCATAGTTATTCAAATTTTGCATGCGAAGATTCATTAACTAATTGATACCGTGTTGAAATATTTTGTCCCAAAAGAAAATCTTTTGTTTTTCGTCACAATGATCGATGCAAGGGAGGCTCTAGCAGTTAAAGTCAATTCTCTTCCTACCTTCGTCTATTACGTTATGGCAAATCAACTTTTTCTTAGGTTATTTCACACTGGGGCAGTAGCAAGGAGAATATTTTATAAGCCAGCAGGCACTTTTGGCTGTTAATCCGGAGAAACAATTGCACTTCATGGCCACGATGACGAGCTGTGTGACTGATATTTGATCGATGGCATTTGGCAGAATTGACCGTCGTATTCCCCAGTAGGCCTTACTGTAGATAGAAACTTTTCCCTCGGGGGCAAAATCTAATTCTTATCGTACTGGTAGACTCCCGCAATATTGATAAAGCTCTACAATATTGGAATGTGAACATGTCCCGGCGGAGATATCATAGCGGAGCATTGGTGGACGTGGTAATGTGTGCGGGTCGATAAGGTGAACGGGGACATTGGGGTCGGTGTGGCCAGATCAGCCTGTTACACTGCGAAATGAAATCGGGAAGAATTCGGCAATCTTGTGGTATACTCGCCGATCATAGGGGAACATTTTTATGCCTGTCATTGAGCCAGCTTTAACATAATCTTCTCTACTGCGGGCCCGTGCGTATACATACATGCATATTATGTTTCCCTGGCGTTGGAAAGACGGTGACTGACTGACTGAAAGTCTTTTGGCTCGCTACTTCACTAAAAGGATTTATATGGCTGCATCGAAGACAGTGCATGCAATATGCTTCTCCGGAAATTTAATCAGAATGCTGTTATAATATATGTAAATGATTGAGAAAGTGTAGAGGACATTTTCTTTTAAACTGTTTCAATTTTAACGTAGGATTTTCCCGTATATCACACACGTTCTGTTTAGCCGAATAATCACCCAGTCCCATATGGCATCGCCTTTCTCATGTGCTTGGTAAAATATGGTAATTCAAGCATAGTTATTGAAGGGACCTATATTACAGCATAAAAAGATATCTGCTGAGATTTAGTGGGGTCGTCTTGGTAATGATGGTAACGTTGTAAGCCATAGCTCCTCAGTGTGTTCGGCCATTCAACCTTTAACCCCAGTGAATAGAATGTACATGTCTTGCTTGAGCCCGAAGCGAGAGCTGTGAACTCTAAAACAAAATCAATGTAAAATCAATTATACATAGATGACAGTTGTGTCATGTCTATTGCTCCATCAAAATATGTTATCTTCAACAAAACTGCCCACAAGGCTGTTGATGGGACATGGGACCGGTTGTTCAGAAATTATTAAACCGTCAGAAATAACCGCTAAAATGATTATGCACTCAATAAGTTTCTAATGATTAATTGAAAACTCTTGCTTTTAACAAAGAGTGAAATCCGATATAATGACCGATTAAAGATTGAGTTTGAAATTATAGATTATTTATGGGTTTCCATTATAATTGAAATTTTCCCTTAAAATAAAACCATTATCAAAAAATAGTTTATTCTCCATTGTGATGTATGTTTCGCGACCAAAGTTTGACAAGTTCTGATTGTATATTTTATATATAACATAAAGTCTATTATCGCGGGGATTGCTTTAAATCCGAGGGAAAATGGAAGTATCTATAGTTTAGGGTGATAAATGGGATGGGTGCGTATCAGTAGATAATGAAGATCACAAACCCAATCCTCTTTATGGAGATGGAATCTGTTATGGTGCATGATGTGTATAGTGTATGGGTTGGTGTACAACATTGTGAAACAAAATAGAAGTACGTCAGAGACGCATACATGTACAATAATTTCAAGTGACAGAACACTACAAAAAGCAGGTGGGATTTCGCAAGCCCGGGGAGGAAAAATAAACATTTGGAGCCATCTGTTTTTGCGGTTCCCAGGCGAGCTCTAAAGGGCCATGGTAAAATTGAAGGCTGTAAAATGTAAAATGAAAGATACATATTGAAACGTTTAGGCAGGATTTAATATGACTATGAAGCATCAATTTCAACGAAGGAGAAACGTTGATTCGTAATATTTAACATTGCCATTAAACATTTAACATTAAGTATGTCTCCGGTAAATTTCCTTTTGCCCATTATGAACCCATGCAATAGGAAATTTGACACGCATATTGCCATTCATCTCAAGACGTATTAGCACAGCCATAGACTATTCATTCAAATTAACCTCAGGTCTGAGAGGCCCTCACATATCAAGCTAATTCCATTTTCTGTTGACTTATGTAGTGCAGCCGCATCACCTGTGCCCATAGCCTGGGGGTACACTAGGCAAATGTCAATCTCTGCGTGGGCCACGATTAATAAATCTGGGGTTAGAGGGGGCCATTATTTCACCAGGCACTCCCAGGGATCTGGCCATTTTATATAAGACAATACTTTGTCAAATAACAGGCGAGCTCTCCATAGTATAACCATGCTGATGAATTGGTTTTCTATGACCAAACTTTACTGAATCACTATAATAGGAAAATCAGTCTAACGGATTAACGACTCGGTCTGAGAAAAAACAAGTACGAAGTAGTACAATGCTACTAGCGGGCAGTAAAACTAGAACACTGTATAAGCAAACCAATTATAAAAAATAAAAACGATTAACGGCATAGGGAGGGCGAAATATGTTTGATTTGATATTAATTTATTTAATCTCTCAGATTCAGTCACGAGTTGTTATGTCCATGCTAGGGAAGCTTTAAAACCTTCTTGCCAACACTTTACAATATTTGCTTTTTTGAGATAGACAATATCCAAATGCGTATACATTTAGCAAACTTGTTATTGTCATTGAAAGGATGAAAACACGATCCCTTAGATTCTATGAACGTAGACAGAATACTATATATACATGCGCGTTGACAAAGGCTTACAAAGTTGTGCTCACAAATCAACAGCAGCAATGCTTTCCATACTCAGTATTGTTACCGTAGGCGCAGAAAGAATAATGGATAGCAAATGGAAAATGTTATTCGGTGAACAGGCATTAAGGCATACTTAGTAAGTAATTTCTTATCATGTTTCTATTAGGAATGGTTATTGGTGGGCGTTATATACAAGCATACCTGCAAATATGTTTGACAGCCTCTCCATAACCTGTGTCAAAGTCTTCTTTCCTTATACTACTGAGCTCACTGTCACAACTGACTTCGGGTATGGACCACGTTTCATGCAGGAATTCAGTTATGATGGAAACCGAAGGGATTCACTATATATAACGACCGCAACTGCCGTAACTATACTTGAATGGTACCTAGTGTTCATTTGGATTGTTTAGGGAGTAGTTAGCGGATACAGGGGTGACCATTACTTATACTGGTGCGATAATAATGTGCGATACGTGTGCGATAGGAATCACATAACAAAGGAGCGATGCGTTTAGAATCATTTCGAGCGGCTGGTTCCACACAATGATCCTTTTTGTAAAGGGAGTAGTATACATAGGGAGGGAGTCCAGGTGACAGTCTTGCTATCCTAGCTATCTCATATTCCTCGTTTGGAATATTAAAATTGGATCTTCCTTTCTTGAAATAGCTGATTTGATTTGAAAAATATTTTATTCAGGAAAACATATACATTTCGTAGGGATACGATATTCTCAGTATAGCCTAATTTTCTCAAAGTTAAAGTCGGTTTTACCATTACGACAAGAGAGAGAGTTGACAATTATCATTTACTTTAGATAAACAAGAAAAAGTTGAATAGACTAAACGTCCAGGAAGGTCATATTTCATAATAAATCCAACATCAGATTCAGTTAATCACTCTAAAGTTATATAATCTAAACAATAGAATATTTGTGGATCTCCTCACTGCTATGTACGAGTTAAAAATGAGGTGTAATGTGGTGATACACGCGTTTAAGTTTAAAAATGTCCGCAAAGAGGAAGAAATACTGTGGAAACGTCTAGCTGGTGATATAAACGAAAATATTGAAAGTTTAAAATGAAGGGTGTGATAGGTTTTATAATGTAGTAATGTTCCTCTTTGTTTAAAATTTTGAACCAACCAAAATGAACGTGGCTTTTGCCTAAGGTCGATTTTAAATGACAATAATCTATCATGATGTTTTGTGGTGTTTCATTCCTGCTACGGTACCGTTCTTGATATACCATGTACTTAGAAATGTATATGCCCCGAAGGCAGGTTTCAGAAATAAAATCGGTTGGGAAAAAAAAATAAAATATCATTTACTACAAAATAAGAGAAGTAGTGAAATGCGGTCTGATATATTACGACTGAGTATTCAAAAGAGTAATCACACCTTTCACCACGAGAAATGTTTAAAGGAAAAAAAGAGTTAAAAGCTAACTATTCTCGTCAACTGGAATGATTTCATCGCTTTTAATTACTGAAAATGTGTAACATCCCTGGGATGAATTGCCTGAAAGCATAACTTTCTCTAAAGACTATAATCTGAATTTTGGAATTGAAAGTGACGATCACGCCGTTATGCTATCGAAGTAAAGAGACTTTCCATGTAGTCTGTCATGGCGCGTATATTTTAACATTGTTTGATATCCATTTGCTTTAGAGAACTCTTTTGAGAAATTCTTCTTGTCTTAGAGTTGCATTCTCACCTATTACAACTGAAATCTTACCAAGTTACTTATTAAACATCACTTTTAGGACTGAATTTATTACTATTTTGCTGCTGTTTCATATTGTTCAAGTATTTGAAGTCGAATCGGCTCCACCGGTGAGCGATAATAAATGTAGCCATCGCAGGAAAATATTTCGGCGGGGCTCCGAAATATAAATTCGAAATAACTGAAAATAACATCGTGAAATTGATGTCATGTTATTGACTGAATTAAATAATGTATTTAAACTAAATACAGACCATTATGAAGTCCTGCAGCATAAACAACCGGACAAAATCCTCGAAACGTTGGGCAAATGACTTTTGGGTTGGCTCGAAAAGAACGAAATAAATATGGGAAAATCGGTAGTTTTTGGCCGATGTTAACATGGAGTGCAGCTTTATGTAGGCATATACTAGTAGCTCAAGAGGTCAACGTCCTGCCTCACACAAAACTGTTCATAGGAAGTATCCTTACAGCTTACAGATCTAATTATCTTCTGTCTTCAGATTCTTAACACTTCTTTGAGGAGAGGAAGATTAGCCGTATCTTCTATGATAAATAAGCCCTATAATATCCGGATGTGGAGTAAATACGTAATTAATAGTTGAACACATTTAACAATAGGATAAACTATATCCTTTATGTCTGCACAGGGACGTTGCAGAGGCCTTAGTTAACGAGAAAGGTAAATCCTGAAATGTCATAATGCACGTTAAAGCTGCCTTTTCCCTTAAATCCACTTTGACACAATACATCTGCATTAACAGCGTTGACTCATTCTAATGAATTAAATTGATTGAAGAGGGAAATATGATGTCATAGATTAATAATACAATTAACCGCCCATACTGTAAGAGAGGTGGTTGCAATATAAATCTATATATGGAAGTGGTTTCCTAACCATGGTATCTCGGATTTCCTAACCATGGTAGGCTCCTATAGCAACATTTTCCTATAGACTTTTCGCCCAATTTTTCCCAATCTAATTTAAACCCTATTTCAACCTTTATTACACACGTGAGCAGTTAGAAAGGTGTAGTTTGGGGGTGCAGTTCGGTTGATACGAACTGCTCACGTGTGCCGTTCGGCCAAAGACGCAATTTGGTTGGTGCAGCGTAGGCCAGATGACGTCGTCCCGACCACGTAACTTAGGCCTACAAATTGCGGTGAATGAAGCCTCCTCGAGCCAACCTATAGGCTTAACAAGTTAAATTTACTTTTTAACATCCAAATAGAGTGTGTAATAAATAGCAAATGACCCTCTGTTCGGGTTCAAACTGATCGAGACCCATCAGAAATAGGGAACTCACCCCTTCGGGGTTCGTCCGGTTTTCTGATGGGTCTCGATCAGTTTGAACCCTCCATCGGGCCATTTGCTATAAGAATTATCAGCTTATGTCTCCGTTGCATAACAAACTGTGAGCTTAATAGTAACACTGGAAAAGCTACTTGCAGATTGTTATGCAACGGGGGCATTGTGACAAAAACAAATCGTGCAAAATTCACATATTGTTTTACCTACAGGCTATAGCTATCAATATTTTGCTGCTGTTATATTTCTATACGATGATTTGAAGCTGGTGAGCAATAATAAGTTAAACTACCGCAGCAAAGGACTTCGGCGGGTCGCCGTAATATATATGTGAACGATTATGAAGCTCTGCGGCAAAAACAATAAGGTGAAATCGTCCAAAGTGTTGGTCAAATGTCTTTCAGATGGGCAGGAAAAGAAAGGAACAAAAAGTAGAAAACCTGAGAGTGCAGCTTTAGGGAAAAGTTGTTGAGATGAGTAATGGGTTTTTATACTGATCACATAATCTTGAGTAGCATTTTTGTATCTATAGGGCCGAATCCACTAAGCCGCAGAGGACTGTTTTGCACTAAATTCTCTGAGAATCGCATGACAATCGGCTTAGTGGACAAGGGCCTTTAGAACCAGGTGTAGTTAGACACAGCAGTGGTTATTCTATATTGAATTATCTCCGGTGAGCCCATGTTTTTATATTATGTAAAGGACTCCAATTGATTATAAGTTTCATTGTATGCATGCTCGTGTGTAACGCAACTGTCATTTTCGGAAGAGTTGCTGTATAAAAATAGTAAATTTAAATGAAAATGGGTATTCTTTGATGACGATCGCAAAACCTGGTTTCGCATGAAGGCGGTCAATTACAATGACACCCGGGTAGGAAATTGTAAGCGAATCTGAGCACCGTGATCTTTAAAAAAAAAGTGTCATTTGAAAATGGTGTGGAGAATGAGTTTCGTATACTGATATTCATTAATACCAATCTTAATTTCCTCTTTAATTTAAACTGATCGCTGTTCATGAAAAAACTTTGGCACCATTTCTACTGCAGAAAACAATTTCCGATTCATTATTAAATTGGTCAGGCAAAATCAAACGGTCCAGTCTCTATCCGACTCAATTGAACTTTTAACCCCATCAACATTCGGTGTGAAACAAACACATCATAAAGCGTGACCCCCTTACCCCCCCCCCCCCCCAATAAATGAACCCCAATATTACAGCAAAGCTCAGCTCCGCACCTCGTTTGTTGTCGGTTGCACTCCTACTTCTATGTCATTAATTTATTTCAAATCTTTCCACACATCACTTACCCTGATATTTGATGAGGAAATATTCCTGTGTTTCTCGAGTTGTCTTCCGGAAAATCCTAATCTCCACCGTATTCCCTTTGGACAAATACACATGGCGGACCCGTTCCTCGCCCCCACACACCCTGGTTGTCCTTGTTCGAGCTTTCCTTTCTGTAACAAGTGCATATTGGTAGCACGCGGTGCTGTGTTGCTCGGGTTGCTGGTGGGGGCTGGTCGAGCTCCTCAATGGACGGGCAAAGTCTATAAGAGTGATATTAATCGTTTGTCCCGGGGCCATGGTCACTTTCCAGGGGCAGTTGTTAGACCCGACCCCCGTAGTTTCTGTGATCGTGTTGGACAAGTAGCCCCTCGGGGCAGTCAGCGTGATTTCTTCTGAGTTCGAGCACACTCGCGGATCGGCTGTGGCAACTAGATAAAAGTGAAAAGAATGGAGTTGAGTAAATCCATAATCCAGGAATCAATAATAAGATAGGGAGTTATGTAATGAGAATTTACTTCAACTTAGAATCTTTTTTTAGGAAAAAGACGCACACAGTGCCCTGCAACTGTAGGATATTGGCGTGGAAAAAATGTAAAAATGTAAATGAAGGTGAAAAATGTAAACTTTGGTCCGGTGTTTCCTCAGCCTGGATATTTATAGTGTTTTAGCCTCCGCTGTGAGATAAAAAAACAATTGGCGAAGAACAATAATCCTAATTGTGGAGGAGTTACTTTTCAAGTTTCTTTTCCAGACGCCACAACTCTCTTGAGAACTTAATGAACTATAGTTGGCAATGGTGATGCCACGCACACAGAAATAGAATTGTATAAAAACACATTGTTAATTACCAATTCTAATTCTCTTCTGATCCAAATATAACTTAAAAAAAATATACCTCGAATAAATTTCTGCAAATATTGCAAATGCTATTGAACTCCCATGTTGTGCAATTAAGGCCAAAAAAAATAGGTGTGTTTCCGATTTATCTGGCTGAAAACTAGGTTGGGGGGGTGGTAACTTTTTTTTTTTTGTTAATTTTTTTTGTTTGAAAACCACCTCCCAGGAACTGAAAAAAATGTCTTTTTCATAACAATAGTTGTTTTGAACATGGGAAATGTGCCTTTTGACAGTTCTGGGTTAGGAAAACCCGTTTTCCTGCTTTTATAAGCTTTTTTTGTCAAAAAATCCAAAAAAAGTAAGATATGATGGGGGAAAAATCAGGTATGGTAAATTTTTTTTAGGTAGGGTAAGGTTTTTCTAGGTAGGGGGGGGGGGGGGGGTTGTAAATCGGAAACACACCTATTTTTTTTTGGCCTAATGACTTGGAACAAATATATCCTATAGCAATCGTGTGGTGGCCATGCCAGATAACATTCATTGATATCCGACCGACCGACTGATCTTTTAATTTCCACTGAATCAAGCCCCTTAACAGTTTTAGCCTAGCCTATACATACTCGCTTCAAAATACAATCTTAGTAGCTAAGGGGAAGAGATAGGCGATTGTTGAGTACATGGTGTAAATAAACTCGAATATTATATTGCCTGAGATGTGAAACTAAGAATATAATATTAGCGAATTAATTGTATTACTCTATAATTACCAACAAAGACAGATTGCCCGTAAAATTTCTGTTTATTTCTGAGCGGGTAAAACAAATCATAGTGCATAGTACATTTTATAGTATAATATAATGACAATGTTAAAATTGGATAAGAGAGAATTAGGGTTGGTGGGTGGGTGAAACAATCTTTCCCTTTCAATGTGTATGCTCAAGTGAGAGCGTTTTGGCCGGTGCAGCGAGACCGGGGAGAGCCAGCTATACTCTTCCATAACAACTTGATTGCTAGTGCTGTCGGTTACAATTACAGCTAATCTCCATTACCATACAATACATAATTAGATCTATATAAGCCTATAGTCCTACAGGATACAAATAAAAAACGATAGGCCCCTACTGGCCTAAGCCTATCTTTAATGGTTCTCAAACCATTCATATATTTTCAATTATTTCCAAGAGATAGGGAAATGTGAAGGGAAACTTACCTCCTAGGCATGTGTATTCAGCTTCGAAGTAAGTTTTGAACTCCATAGGACAGGGCCTGAAAGCATCAAACACCGCGTCAGGTATTCGTACCTGACAGGTACGCCGTCCGGAGCACCTCCTATCGGTCTCTAAGAGAACGTTCTCCTGACAGCCCACGTGACCATAATCGGTAGTGACGCACCGGCCGACGCTCATGCGTCCATACATGGCGTGCGTCATGGCGATGATCTCGCCCTCTCCACACTGAGCAGTGAACGTCTCCGTTTGGCAAAATTCATGTACCCCTGTAAAATAAGACATTTCCAATTAATATGAGGATGATTATTTTACATAATCATTGCAAACGAGATCATTATCATTAAGAAGGGCGCCCACTCTTTTGACAATTGAGACAGGATCGAAAAGTCAGGATCGAATGGCTGAGGTCGCTCAGTGCTCAGGACTTCTCGTCTTAAAATATCAACCCCTTTATTTCATACGCACTGGTTACAGTTAATTATCTGAAAGATTCCAATTTCCAATTGCCTACCATGCTATATACCGTAAGTAGGAAATCTAAATTGTATTGCCTTATCGGACAAAGGAGATTTTGGACGTTGCCGACCGTCGGCCATTGACCGTGACCTAAGGGAATGGAGGTCGAGAAACAAGTGGGCCAATTGGACGCCAGGCTCAAGGATTGGGAGCCAGAATCCTGGACCTTTATTTGGAATGAAGAACAGATAATAATCCTCAGGAACTGATAAGTGATAGGCCTATCACAAAAATAAATAATAGACCTAGATCGACTTCACCGATGTTCCTTGGCATGAATCATTCTGCACACAGATGACTTTTCCCTGGCCCAAACATTTTAGATTTAATATTCTTTTGTCGTATTTCCTGACATGGTATGGTCATGGTACATGTTAAATATACTAGGCCTAGGCTTAAAATTAAGAATCTATGGATGTCATGAGATAACAAACCCCCAGGGACGTTAGCACGAGTTTCCACTTGATTGTGTTTCATCCTGACTGTTAATGTGTTATGCATTAGTAGCCAATATCTATGTATTTATTACACGGACCGTCGCTCTTAATTTAAATGTTTTATAGCCAATCCCAGGCGAAATAAGAACGATGCCATACACCTTACACTCATAGCCTAAGGCTTATTGCCACGAAGAGCTTCAGATACCTTATATGGAAGTTAGATAGTAGTAATAATAATAGTAGACCTAGTATGCTATCAATAAAAAAATGTGTCAAGGAACCCACAGCAACATTTGCCGCTATAGAATCACGACCGGTCCCCTTCCAGAGATACATGTAGATCTATAGGCCAACATGTAGGCCTATGTGGAACATTGCAAGGATGAAGGCGGGAGTTCTTACGCACTGAGATGTAGGCCTAAGCAGGGGTAACGAGGGCGAAGCACGGCATAACCCGAGTTAGCCTATATCTTCGACAGTGTGTTAGTGTGCAGACCACCATAAATAACCTGAGGTAGCATCTAGATTCATTACACCTCCTCCAACAATGGTTATTGAAAACTAGTCTCTACCTTGAACGGACCAGGGACTATAACCACCTTAAGCAGAGACTAAACTGATTATTAACCTCGATTTCTGGCCTGATGGTGCACTAATTGGTGTATAATCCCTAGCTTGACTTCTAATGCAAAATAGACCAGGTGACAGACGAGAGAAAGGTGCATTATTTCTTAATTTACATTTCTTTAATTACTTTGGTTACCTGCCATAAGGGTGACATGTTGCGCATTGCCCTGACTGAGTGGTACATTCAACGTTGAAGATACATGTATGCGACTACCTGAGACATCTATAGAGATTCGCCTCGGCTTGCTTCCCGGGAGCCTTAGACAAAACTCACGACCATAACATCAGGATCTAACCACTTAGTAATAAAAAACTGAACCAGTTAGATCAAATTAGAGCTTAGGAAAACTGATCTCCCTACCCAGATAATGATGACCAGTCTGACTGTAATTCTAATGGCATCAAACCTGATTCGCCATTAGGATGATGTGGAAAGAAACTGGTACAATGATAGTCAAGGTACGAAGGTAGGCCTACAACATCTATGTTGCGTTAACCTTTAGGCTATTATTCCTTGTTCGCGTCCTCCATACTATCGCCCACATACTCTCAATTCGGATGCTTACGCCATTCGTCAGTAGCTGATAAAATGATGGGAGAAAAAGTGGGCGGGGTTTATGAGTGCAAGAGTAGGCCCTATATGTAGCACTATACATGTATATATACGGTAGAAACATTCAAAATTTGACGTCAATTTCAAAGTCAGCCCAAAAACCATGACTCGTGTTACTATAGGAGTTCAACTATTCTATTTTCTTTCTTTTTTTTATAGAAAAATGTCGATGTAAGAAAGAAGTTATGCCTATCACCAACATGTAGGTCTGGTGAGAATTTCTCGATAATCCCCTCCCATCCCCTGTCTCATTGTACATAGGTAGGGTATAATAAGACCTATGACACCCTTGGAATACTTCTCAGATAATGCGAGTCTTTTAACCGAGCACAGGATAGGTTAAATTCCTATAGCGAAGGTAGCGGTGACAATAAAGGAATATTCCATATATGACAACACATATTAAACTTGGTGAATCCAAATGGGGAGGGGCTTCTTTATAGTGTCAACTTAGTCGGCGTATGATGAATAATTAAGTCTCCACAAAAATGGTACTGGTGACGTTGGTGATGATGGGAACACCTCTCCTAGAATTTGGCTTGATAAAGCAATTCAATTATTCGATTTAAAAACAGTCGCCCCATGTAAGGACTGGGAGTGGAGGGGAGAAAATCTTTATTCAGGAGTTAAGTTTCATAAAGTGTTTTCGTTTTGTAAATCTTTGTGTAAATCTCTTTAGATTTTGACATATAACATTACTTAAGAAATTAAATAATTACATCATAGTCGCGTCAGTTATGCCATGAAATCTCACTACACTTCCAGATTATTACATGTATAACCGTATTTGGAGAGCATTGAACGCTATCCTGAATGACCACAAATGAAGAAGTTTTACTTCATCTACATCTCCAGTGAACGTAACTACTATTCAGTCCTGACATTTGAGATAAAGCCTCTCCCCAGGCCATATGTAGCATTATAATGGGCCCTGTGTTGACAGGAAATGTCAACCTAACCAAGTACATGACACTGTTATACCGCTAGGCCTATCCCGCTCCGCAACACATATAGCATGGGTGTAAGAAAGAGCAAAATTATTCCCCACTTTGAGACAATAATCTATTCGATAACCTATTAGGTTATATATGCGCACTGTCATTATCAGTCACATTAGAAGCACTGTTGCTCAAATAGCCCGGGGAAATGGAATAGAAGGTGTGGCATGAGCCGGAGAGTCTGTCTTTTTTAGATTAATTGGGAGCCCAGACAACAAATCCTGGCCATGTATCATAGTGTCTAGCAAAGGCATAATATACAAGTCAATTGAATATCAAAGAAGCTCGGATAGCAAGGTAATTAGATGAAGCAGATGACCAGACCAGCTTCTTTTCCACACAGTACATCATGCCAGACATCACTCATACCTTGGAGGGGGCAGTATCAATGATAGGCTACAACCGATACACACAATTCGTATACTAGTTCTTACAAAAGACCTACACCGACGTTTCCCTATTAAAGATAGGGAATGGCAAATTAACTCAATCAGAACATCGATACCTGAATTTCCCATGCAGGTATTTGCTCCGGACATTTAAAAAGATCCGATTTTCTTAAGGAAAAGGTATTCTTAAACATCGATTAAGGTAAGAGAGCAATGGAAACTGTTATGATGCCATTGTATAGGTTTTTGTGTATTGTTATTATGCATTGCAACCTGTGTTATCACGGTATGAAATTCGCTCCGATAGATACTTAAAAAGGAATCAGAAAGTGCATGCAGAAACGTGGGTTAATGTCGAAGGCAACCTTTACATGGCAGCAAAAGATAACTTTCTCCCATCAGACGAAAGACAATGTGCCGTTTTTAAAATCACATAGGAAAATTTTACTTTCTTTCTGAGCAAATTCAAGCCGTTTGTGGAATAATCGGCAAGCTGTTCAATTCAGTTTCAATTATTTCCATTCGGTTTCTCATTCTAAGATTACTAAGTGCTTTACCTTTACGGGTTCGGTGTAGATCAAAATTATCTAAGAGATATTTTTAATGATTTGACCTTACATTGTTCTTATGTCTTAATGTCAGCTGGTCAATCTAGACAGCCTGAGACTCATTGTTTCCCCCATTTATTGATCGTTTATTATGATGCCATTTCCCATGGCGGAGTGTTTTTTGAAAACCAAAAACATTTGTTATCTTATGAAGCACAATTTGTTCCTCAAATTCCAAAGTAGAAAACATGTTGCAAGGTTAATTTTTGTCTCATAAGTAAAAGGCTGATTAAGGAGACACTTTTTTGAACTTCACATGTAATTACATGCATTTCCCTGTATTTAGTGGTTTTACCGTACGGCTAATTGGCCATCATATGGCCGGTTGACATTTACAGTCCTGCCAATTGGCAGGGTGAATTAGCATGTCATTCGCAGTGCACGCGCTAGGATAGTGTTGACAACTTGTTCGTCTTGAATGAGGTGGGCTCGTTTTAACATGGAGTAGGTTACCTGATATGAGCAGAGGACAAGTTAATCAATTCCGTCAGCGGAGAGATGCTGGGCTTACTTAAGGTGATCCAGCCCTGCATGCCACATCCCTTCTTCACAGAAGCAGGTCTGATGTCAAGGTTTGTAATATGATGAGATACTGACATAGTAACACGACCCACTCGCCATATCTTCAAATTGATATATAATCTCTGAAACTATGTTTCACTAAATATTCACACATGTATGCAGGTCTGAAGGTTACTTAGATAGAAGAATTTATACGGACACTAATTAATTTAGATTCATGGTTTAGATCATAGAACTTGAACTAGTTAGATCTGATCTATATACAAGGGTAGTTCCTGAGACAAATACAAGTTTTACTATACTACTTACATCTCGGTATAGCTTGCATGTGCACTAATGTATCAACATTATTATCGTGCGTACGCACGCTGCGCGCGCAAGATTAACTCATTGTATCTGTATTATTGTTTAAATAGTTTCCACCAGGTGGAGCTAATTACAATATGGTATTATTTTGCTACTTCTTCTTTACCTCTTTTATACCTGATCATGTACGACACCCATTGATCTGCTTGTACAATATTATGAGAACTCTCTCCAACGTCTGAATAAATCAGAGTAATAATAGGCTTTAATAGTTCTGTTATTAGTTCTCCTCTTCAACGCTACCTAGGGGCATTAGGCATTTGTATGCTCAACTCTAAGTTTTGGGGAGCATGAGGACAGTTATGGAAAACTTTAGCTTTATCCTAGAAATAAATCATAATTTACTTTAACTATCAATTAATCATACCTAATTTATCAAATATCATCTACTCATATAATTCGCGTGGCATACATAATTGGAGAACTTGTGGTTGTGAAGACAAACAATTCTGATGTTAAACGGACTTTTGTTGTTGTGCAAAAATAAATTCCTTTGATTATCGCAATGCGAAAACACGGGGTAGTTTGCAACTGCAAAATTCTTTAGACAGACTAATTCCCTCATTGGCTTAATTCCGTGATATATCATAAAAACAAGCTCTTATTCAAAAGCACAGCGGTCCCACTGAGTCTTTCCACAAATGAAAAAAACAACTCTACACTACTCACGTCAGTCTGGATATGACATATCATACGCTGCTTACACTCCTATTTATTCAGTTAGTAAGCCAAGAGGAATCTAAGAGATAACATATGGCTGGCAGCTTTAAGCTTGGCTGCACTTTATTATATATATATATATGTGTGTGTCTATTTTTTTCATGTGGCGCTACGTAGCTCGGGTTAGTTCATCAGCAAATGCACAGACAGTCAATGCGATATAAATTGCTCGCTCTGTAGGCAAACAAAACTGCTCCAATCTAGACAGGCCATTGATTCTCTTAGGAAGAGTTTCTCACGTTGGCCTCTTATCAGAGTTTTATGGCACGTTCCATCAGATATACCACCTCGGGGCATCTTAACTTAAATGCCCCTGGTGTTGTAACTATAAGCTTTCCCTCAGTCCGCCAACGAAGCAAGACAGAAGACACAAGAGCTCCTAAGCTGCCCCAAACAATGTCATATGTAGCCGGGGCCCATCCGGACAGGGATTTCCACTCTGGATATAAGCCTTGAGACAATCTAGTGCTCTGCTGTAGTGGATGTGGCTCCAGGAAGGAGAAAAAAAAGAGTAGAGGTCTGTTTGTGTCTCTTGGGTTAGGGTGACTCACCATGCATTAAGAAAGGCAAGGCCAGCGCCTTTCTCCATGTGCAAATAACACTGCGGTTTGTTCTGCTTATTCGGGAGCTATCGCAACCAGGCAGAGGCACTCGTCCCGAGTCACTCTTTATGATCGCACTCTTATCATCATTAGCAAACATGGGTATTCCACTCATTCACACGGTCCACCTTTTGCAAGGTGAATGACTTTCATTCTCCCATACATCCGCTTGTACATATACATGTATGCAGTTGGGTGTGAGTACTATTTGTGCCAGTAAATACGAATTGTTTGAATATCTGGAGAAAGTAAGACCTAACCCGCGGTTAAAATGGTCGCAAGCTCAGCTCGTTTCGCATCTTTGATTTGTTAATACAGAAGATGAGAAAGTTCATCAACCCGTTTTCAAAATGAAAACCGTATCTCGAGTTTCTATCGTCTCTGGACAAATTATCTGAATTAATTCTAAAAGGGGAGATGACAACTGCTCATTGTCGAAGTGTTTTAACTCCTAAAACCAAACTTAAACCAGGCTTAAAAACTCTTCAGGTCCAACGTGTTTCAAAACATTTTCGCGAGGATTTGATATTTAATACGGTAGCTGGGAAAGGTATATATGTATTTATCACCATAAATAATCTGGAATTCAATCAAATTCATTCTGATAACCAACCACAAAGGCTCTATAGTTGTTTTTAAACTTGGGTATACAATATTAAGTCTATGTGATCGTTTTTTTATTTTCCCCTATGACGTCTGCGATAGATATGGGAAGGTTATATCATTCCCTTAGACATCAGTGAATACGTGAGTGATAAGCTGTCAGCTAAGATATTGAGCCGAGGACAGAAGTAGGATGTGCTTTACTTCCTTCAAAGGGGTCTCTGTGCCGATTGGCCAAGCATATGGTCCGCCGTCATCTTTGTTCTAACGGGAAAAGGACAAATTGAAATAGGCCCTTTTCAATCAACGACCATATTCCTTTCGGTCACTATCGTTATAAGTGGAATAGGATCTTATTGTTCCCCACCTAAAGACCCCGGAGAAAGAGCAGTGCCTATTGACCATATTACCATAGTAAGCATATACCCAGTATCTTAATAATATATTTTCGTCCCTTCAGTTTACTATCGAAGGCATCGCATCTATAATGAAATGATCCTTATCTTTCGAGGCGGTTTGTGATATGGAAGCCATTTATGGAGTATCGAGTCAGGATTTACACTGGACAGTGCATGATTCACCCTCCACTCACGGACCCAATCCCCACTGTCCACAAACATGGACCTATTCATTGAAAGGACAGAGACAAGCCAATTTCCTTTGCCACATCCTTGTGGATCTCCCAGATTCCCGAACAAACCTAGGCAGACTTGCCTGTCTACTTGCATAATAAAATATGCCAACGCCCGGTGAAAGCAAGTCTTTTAGATCTTGTTTTCAAATGTTCCATGATATTTATGTTGCCTATTTCTCGCGCAGACAGTTGCCATAAACTCCACTCGTCCTTAATCCATACCATTAAGAAAGATTTTCTTCGATACAATGGATAGGAAAGCCGTACGCTCAGGCTTTTACAATGCAGTAATTTCGAGATTTAAATCGATCTACCCTTCCTGTCTTATGACTACCGAGTAGGCGACTTGAACATTTATGAATGCTTGAATTGCGAGGAGAGAAGACATGTGCAAGTATATTCTTACATACTGCCAATAAGTACTCTGTTCAATATCAACACATCCCAACATGTCTGAACATCTGTTATTTATGCACAGTTTTTTGCACATTCCTATTTGATATCAAATTATAGTGTTGTAATTCTTATAAGTAGTTAAACATATACATAAAGTGTTTGATCTTTGTGACGTTCAGCTGCGTGCTGTTTGTATTCTATTCTAAATGTCCTTGGTATATAAAAACATTTAAGCCACATTTAAGGTAGAATTTGAAATAGAATTATATCGCATCTAGCCTTTCCAGCTCTTGGGGTTTTGTCTACCCTCAATCAAATACATCCCCCTTACATTGGACCCTACCGTCAAGAACGTTGGCCGGTTTAAATTGTATAGCACGTGCAGAAAATAATATTTACCCACCTTCTACTCCCGGATAAAAAAACATGATAACTTACTTCTGATGGCTCCTTCAATATTCCTTTCTTATGTGCAGTGACTCGATTTTACACCGCGTGCTAAATGTTCTGTACGATCCCCTTTGCCATTTCAAAAGTCTTTTAATAACATTGAACGAAGTAAACTTTTGTCCTTGAACTTTCTCCCTTCTCCATTTTTACCCTCAGGCAAATACAGTTGTTCCAGTTATGTATAAATACACGACTCTACAAGTTGCATTATCATTATGAAGAACCATACGTCATAAATCCTGTCACAATCAGTCTTTATGGCACTTATCTTATTTTATTCATGTTCATAACAATAGACGATTTCTTATTTTAAAAATGTGATGGCTTTCGATAACAGAGTGTGTTGAATATGGTCGAGTCTCACAAAGGAAAGGGATTTTGACGTTTTCTTCAATAGATCTCTCCTGTCATGTCGTGCATTATGATTAGTGTCCACATGGAAACTTTTTTTATTTATTCGTTCCTGCCAAGTTGTTCATGAAGCATGATCCATACAGATATCTCCCACTTATATCTAAAATTAAATATACGAGAAATGTTATACCCTATTATGGTCATCACCGCCCGTCACGGTCATAATATACCTATTTGGAGAGTGAGAATCGACCATATGGCATTAAAACAGGCACATGATTATATAGAATGTTGCTTAAAGCAAGAAAGATTGAGATTGTCATGGAGAATGTACGTACATGGTAATATCAAGGGATTGTTCATCTTAGGAGTCTTGACAAGAAAAAAACCATGAATTTGGACCCTACCTCCAAGAACTATAATTATATAATCTTGCTTAAAGCAAGAAAGATTAAGATTGTCATGGAGAATGTACACGTGTACGTGGTAATATCTAGGGAGTGTTCATCATAGGAGTCTTGACAAGGGGAAAACCCATGAATTTATTTAAATACAGATGGCTCAGAAACTCTTTCTAGACAACAGGTAGAAATGTGCCATCTCACGACTTCGTAATATCCCTCGCCGCGGCGTTGGTAATAAGTTCATTTCAAACAACTTCGGCTGGTCGGAAAGTGTACTCATCTGATGAATAAATATATCGTAATCACCCATCTAATGTTTCATGAAATTTAACCAATTTCTTAATGGATTCCACTGTTCTAAAACAAAACTATAACTATATCGAACTTTGAAATGTCAGTACTGGATTAAATTTCAATATTATTCTGTCGCAACCTCAATTCAAGTAGTTTCTTTTACTCGACTTCGAATTCAGATCAAATGTTAAACGTATGTAACATTGGTCGTAATGAAAAAGACGGACGCAGAGAATCGCGTGTAATTTATCTTTATGTCTGCTATCTAGACGTGCCTAGTAAAGATCTATTTTCATCGGGCCCCTGAGGAACATTGGAGGGATGTAGTTTCACAGGGCTGACTTCAGCAGCGATGAAATCTTTCGGGAATCCTACAGGGAACGCTGATCCTTGTGCGAGGATACGGTATATATAGGACATTCTATCCTCATTTTATTACGACCTCAAAGAATGATAGAACTTCATAGGCCGTGTAGGTACCTCCCAGTCAGGTTCACCCCGTTTCAGATTACAGAGAAAATTGGATTATCTGATTAGATACGAGTGCGTAAAATGCAAGTAATGCGATCAATTCTTTTGCAATTTTCATACTAATGGAATTCATCTTATCTTTTTCTGTCAATGTTGTTGTGGGATTGTTGTGTTCGTTTGACGTTGTTGTAAAATTGCTGGAGTTATATTACGAACCAAAGTTCTTCTGCCATGCTACCCAATATTCCAAGTGTACCACCAACTTGTGATTTCTGGTTCCCTTCTTTCAAAATGTGTGACAAAGAGAGATACCTTACGAGCCGATGAGACACACAGCGCCCATGTATAGAGATGGTCATGATGCGACGTTTATGAATCTATACATCCTTATAAATACTTTTGCTAGTCAGTAGGGTAAAGCAATTATGGATAGGTTTTTTTATAATAAAAGAGGAGCGAACCAAGGCTGATACCCTTTGTCTTAAAAACTGTGAAGCTAGAGTCGCTATACAATGGTGGAGTGGGGATCGAGTCATTTGATATATTGCCTGTCCTCGAACGTTGTCTTCAGGCTGGTATCTTTTGTCTCCAGTTCTTGGCCTGTGGCTATATTCCCCTAGGTAAACGTGACAAGTCCGAAATGACACCACTCTATATCTGCTCCTTATAGCCTTCGACACCTTTCCGTTTCTTTAAAGATAACCTTCTAAGCCAGGCCGAAGCAAGCATGCGATTAATATTCTTAAGAAATGGAAGTGTGGAAATTGGCAGGATGAATATGTCATGGAAATGTCATCGGCTATTTTAGGATTCGTAACCGAATGTAGAAATGAAGCTATGTTATGCATCTACCAAGGCAACGAGATTTTTCTCCACACTTGTATCCTCAGTTGTTGCAACCAGTTGCTATAATTTACCACACCAGGATAATGAAAATCTTTAAAAAACAATTTCTACAAGTTTTGCTATCCGCCAAAGCAACAGAGGGGTCTGTTGCACAACATATCCTTATTTTGGGTGCGTTGCATGAGATAGCGTTAACATAAGAGCACCTCGGATACTTATCACTAGTTTACTATAGTAAATCCCAATAGCAACTGAACGTGCAACTGATTCGCCTCGTACTTTAGCTTACTTCGTTGGAAATAAGGCCTACAACAGAGAACTGCACTATTGGTGGTAATCTATGGTTATCTGAAGGGACACATATTTGTAGATTATTTATGCATTTATTGTCCAGTGAAGATAAAAACAGCCATGCTTTATGAACCATTGCTAGGACTGTGCAGCTATCATGTTTATATATTGAGTCTTAATGGACCCTAAGTATCGGTTTTATCTAGATAACAAAGCTTAATAATGGATTTCAATATCTCATCTCAAGCACTATATTCCCTTGGGTTGAGAGCGCACATCAATGCAGTTTCTTGCTCCGCGGCTACTATGCATAGTATTATCTCAGATCCATGAATCTATGTCTGGGAAGCTTTCTGTGAAATAGAGCTTCTTTTAATGTACAGTATGCATGTTGAATCCGTATTTTAATACATTGACTATAATTAATGTATATTGGCTCATACTTTCCTACCTTCTCTATAGCTCCTCGGTGGGTACCTCTTCTCTAGGTACCTCGGTGGGTACCTCCTCTGGTCACATATGTGTTATGACATAGGTACCTCCTCTATACCACAGATTATGTCCATTACCTTCACTCAGGGGAAGAAACCTAATAGATTAATGATGGCATTGCAGACTAGACACGCCCCTCAATTTATAAGCGATTTATTTGAAGAATATAAGTAATTAGCTAATTTGTATTGGTAAAGCCATCACTAAAACCAACCAAGAGAGTCTATATTTAAACCACGGTGTTGAAAAATGGACTACTGTGTCAATATTGAAAGGTGCTTTAGGGTGATTCCCAACCAAATGAGCCTAACGATCCAAATAGGCAGGCCCTTGAAGATCAACTGCGGATGGAGCCAGAGGCATTCACGGAAACCAAGGGGCTTTGTGGTTGGCGACCCGCTGAGTAATGCAGCGATTGCACATTTGGGCATTCCGCTGAGCCCAAAGACACCTGTAGGATGAGTTGGCATAGGCGAGGAGAGAAGCTTGCCATTACCCTGTTTTTCAGTCAGATCATGATAACTATCCAAGGTCACACCTGTGGGTGTTCTGTGCATATATATAAGGCGGCTCCATGTTTGCTCGACCATCGTACATACGAACCGACCGGATTTATTGAGTTTTGCCTTAGAGTGAGCTTCGCTTACTCTGGGGTTTTACTAAACAAATGATTCTCATTGAGAACGAATGCATTTAGAGATGGGATAATTCAGCTTGCCTACATAGTTTAGAAGGTTATGCATAAATATGTATACATGGGACTTTCAGAAACTAATGTTGACGCAACCATTCAGTGCTTTATTACATACGTATATATTCATTGGTACTATTTGAAAAGTCAAATAGCACCTATGTGCTATTTGAGACGAATATCCACACGATTGATGGAAAGTAAGGTAAAATGCTATTAAAATCGTTCTCTTGTTGATTTAGTATGTAATAAATACCTATAATAGCACTCTGTTCGGTATGTAATCGATCTCGACGTTGGGTCAAATCGCACTCCACCCCTTTGGGGTGTCATACGATTTGGCCCAATGTCTCGTCGATTACATACCTCCATCATGCCATTAGGTATAACTATATAGGCCTAGTTTAGGATGAGAAGCAACATTGCATTGGAAACGATAAATCAATCAATTTACACCTCACAACTTGTTTTCTTCGAAAGTATATAACGATAATATAACAATCTCTTCATTCATAAACAAATGAATCGATAATGAATCCTTATCGATTGGTGTTTAGGTTGGATACATTGGGGGAAATGATATATACTCGCAAATCGTAATCTAAAATATATATGTCATAGATCGATCAAATAGTGGTGTTCTTTCCTCTGGTTCAGAGTAGCCTGCGAACATCCCGGACGACTCCGGTCCCCCATTTTGCCTTTTATCGATGGACGCATATATACCACATGGGAATATGGATAAACGTTTGCTGTGAGCATTTGATAGCCAGCCTATCATTATTTATGCTGCAGCAAACACATAGAATCCGATAGATGGTGAAGACATGAGGTGTTGGATGAAGTTTTGTTTGAAGGAAAATGCTTCTTCAATTTCCATCCTATAGCTGGAACAGCCTTTGCTATATAAGATCCTTTATTTCTCCTGTGCAGCGCGGTTCTATCCCAGCACCAATCTTTTAATACATAAGATCTGGTCGCGTTAAAGGAGGCAAAGGCGTCGGAGGTATGAGAAACAGCACATGTGTGCAACGGGATGAAGATTTCATGATTTAAAAGTAACGCAAGGGTTATTTGGGATGCTTAACTGTAACCAAGACAACTTGATTAGCGAGTGCGACATAGTTCCACATTGAGGAGTCCCAACAGGTCACTGAAGACGTTGGCTATAGAAAGGTTCAAAGAGGAAGAATGAGGGAACAACCACCTTGCACTATTCATCAGGCTTCCATGTGCCTGCAACACCCCAATAGAACCTCAGGGACATAGCAACCTACTAAAGAAATAATGGGAGCACTAGGGATAATGGCGCTGAAACCTACGTTGTCTTCGATCTTAAGCTTAAGGTTTGCTAACAATATAGATTCAACCTCAGTCACTAAGCTATATAGAGGACCTACTCTTTTGTTATAACAACTGGGGCTGCCTTATAAACAATGACAGCCCGCAGAAGCATGCCACTCGGAAGGCACTCTATTATGAACCTTGAAAAGGGCACACCGCTCTTGTCAGCATGCCTTAAGTTTGTCAAAGATAACAGGATAATGCAGTATATATAAAAGCGATAAGACCGTGTTGCTCCCTATAGGGAGAAGAGTTGCTCAGCTTTATAGACGCATATTTGCAGTTAGTACCTACTTAGCGTGTATCAATAGGTCACACATCACATCAACAGGCTTTAAAACATGTTAATCCCAATGGGAAGGCCCGGACCTGTGAAACCGCAGAAAGGCATAAATGAAAGGATGCACGCATAATATATATGAATTTGTCTCAAGGACAGTGCTCCTTGCACCTGGGCAATGCACATATATAATGTGCAATCTATTATGTAAGAGAAAGGGTGGTCGACAGTAAATGGAAGCATTCTCTTTTCCAGAAGGGCATTTATAATAAGGTTAGTAGATGGAGTTTTATTTGTTTAAAAATACATTGTTCATTAATTCGTATTTAATGAGAATGCGGATACATGTCATAAGAACCCATAAAAGGAGAGTGGGATTGGCTCTTTGACGCCCTTTTCCCCACTATACTTTCGTATGTATTTGGCTATATATATATCAGGGCGAGAAAGGAAACATGCTGACAGGATGCAAAAGCGTACTATTTTCAATTATTTTTTGCAATGGGTCAATTTACATGCATATGCAGTCGTAGACAGCTTTTCACAACGCATGTCGGCGTTTACTGGGTACGAGGTGAAATTATGCTTCTGGTAAGTCGCTCGTGGGATTCGAATCCGGGACTCTAAGAACCTCTTGAATATCGAATATCACACTCGTTGCTTAGGTCGCAACTTGTGCGATACTCCCTCAGCAAACTCGTAGGCTTGCATAACATATGTAAATAAAAAAGTGTGTGCGAGAGAGAGAGAGAGAGAGAGAGAGAGAGGTGTTCCAGAACACATATCAAAAGCTCGTCCACACATTAGAACACTTTCCAGATTAAGCGATATATCAATCACTATAGTTGCTGATAGATGTGCTACTTCGTGGATAATATAGATGAAACTAAGCCGGCTTAAGCTGCTACGTTGCCTGTGTCTCAGCTTCCACGATGAATGTCATATTGGGGAGAAACGAGTTCTGAGTATCTTCCATCATTTTCCTAATGCAATGTTCTCAAGAGACGAATGACTGTGGTGAATGAAGAAATAATCATTTATGTATCCCGAAACGCTCACTAGCCCCACGAACTTGGATATCCCTCCAGACCTGCAAGTCATGAAAATGCCTAAAACGAGGAGGTGAGGAAGAGGGAAGGCAGTTGAGAGGGGATACCATTCTTAAGCCTTATGGGAAACGTGGCGCTTCGCAACTGCTCAAAAGCGCGTCCCGTTGAGTCACTGATTCGTAAAAACTCATACAATTGGAGATCCTTGCAATCCATCAAATATCCAGGACTTGGTTGCAGGGAATTTCATGCTCTATCCACTTAGGCCCTTCTATATTCACCCAGGATTGAATTCCGGGGCAAAGGAGATGACAATGATTGGTTCTCTCAGGCCTACGGGTGCGACAGTTCCGTTTGGGATGTTCTATATGCTATTCTCCCAATTTTAGATCATAGATATACATTTCCTTATGTAGGAGCCCAAAGCGGCATAGTGTTTAGCATTTGCTGAGTCGAGAACATAGCTTTAGGTATAAAGTATACCTCAGACACCTTTGCGCCGGAACCCTCGAGGCCCAATAGAAGGCGAAATCAAGGGAAGGATGGCCGGTCAAGATTGCCCTAAAGCTTAGGTGCAGAACTGGACACACTTTTAGTCAAAGTCGGCAGCTTTACTGCATGCTTAGCTTGAGGGTTCCTCTTTGGATACCGCCTTAACGTGTGTACGAACCAGCAGTTGTGGCACAACGTTTATGGCTTATACATATACAGTCAGCCAGAGCCCACCAAGAGTACAGGGTTTCGGATGCATTCAGACAATGTCACTACAAGCATTTGAGAATCATATAGTGTGCAATAATGTCCCAGCCATTCCCATGCATGCTGACGGTCGGGTTAAGTGCCTAAACCTCATACACCAGCCGAAATGTTGACTGCCCCAATTGCATCCGATCCCTTGGTCGGAAATCTGCAGTTGTTGATGGTTTTTGTACTGGCTAAATGTACATGTACAGTGCCACAGGAGGCACATTTAAGTGGGCCGTGTTGAGTTGGGGAAATACAAATCATGCAGTATGCACCCAACGTTACACCCCACAATCGCAGGGCGGTATGGATTTCTACAATTCTTGAAAGCAAGCGCCCCCAACTCGGCGGGCCCTGCACTTGACCGTAGTAGGTCTCTTGGTTACAATTAAATGGGAAAGTAATAGATAAAGGATGCCATTCAGCGAAATCCAAAAGCCAATGGTGCATTACAGCGAGATTGTGGTTCTGAAGGGCAAAAACTATTGGTTTTGCAGCGGAGAGAATTGCCGTTCCTCTTCACAGTGATCCACCTCGCAACATTATCATTCACCTTACACCATATAAGGTACTTCAATACCTCCTGATGGTTTTCTCAGGATGAGAGTAATATGGGTGAAATTGGAAATCCACCATCTCAATAAAGGACCATTTGCTGATGCAGATGGATATTGTAAGATAAAAGTGGTATTGCCAACATTACTTAATCAATGCGAATAATAAAGCGAATAATAAGTTATATAAATGCCAGTATTGATTAAATTTTTTAATTTTATATATATAACATAAACAGGTCAACTTATACAATTTATTTTTCAACTTATTGGCAAAAGATTGAAGTAATCATAATTAATATAACACAAAATGCTTTGTTCAATCCTTTCAATGAGTGGTATGTGACTGATACTGATAGACTAGATCTTGTTCTTACATTGTTCTCTACCTTGCCTTAATAGATAATAATATTCCCCTTGAGTAGCGTCTATTTCACCGAGGTGAAACAAATGCCTGATTTCATGAGCTGACCTTGGCCACGATACTCTTCACTAGATTAATGGCCATGGATAAATAATTCCAATTACTGGCCGTGTAGGCGCCGGACGTTAGTACCAAAACAGGACGCCGTTCACTAAAATGGCAAACACATGGATCATGTAACCATATTCAGTATCATGTTCACCTTCAGGGGTAGGGTAATTTCGGTGGAGAAAACGACCAATAAATAATAACTTTATTGACGGATGCAGGGGAAAGTCTTTGATAACTAACTCTTATACTGACAGAATACATCCGATAGCTCATCCTATGTTGGCATTTTCTCCAGTTTAGGACATCTGTATATAGCACAGACCCCGAGGAACCATGGGGACAAAAGCAGTGCTTTTGATAACTTAGGCTGCCAAGCATGAAAGGCAGGGTGGAATATATCAGAAGCAGACAACAATGGCCGAGGACGGTCACATCTAAGAGCCAGCCCTAATGCCACGGGACCACCAGTATGAAACCTATATAAAATAATGAAATATGGAAAGCCACTGACTGGATATATATGTGCGGCCGTTCCTTCTGGAGAATGCAAACAGGTCGGATGTTATACCTCACATGCCCGTGGAAGTGTTACATTAAACATAAGTTATCTTCTGTGCGATGCTCTCATGTTTTCTTCAATCAGTCGCTATATATGCCCAGAGCTGCAGGGTTGTGTTATCCTCCTACAATGTTTTCCACATTAACAGAAGAACAAACGTGTATTCTCACCATCCATACCCGGGGCTATTTTTAGCAGCGTTCAGAGATAACAAAAGTATTTTATTACTTTATGCTGATGACACAGAAAATGCACATAAGACCTACCTACATTGCCAGTGGGTCAGAATGGTTAATATGTATTGTGGCAATGCAATATTATTCGTTGAAATCATTTTGGTTAATTTCTTATCTGGCTGATATATAGTTCCCATGAATTTTGTGGAACAACTTGATCTGTATACCTCGATACATTCCATGTACGATAACGATCAGAGCAATTCTTGAATACGCGTACATATACATGTGTGAATCAAAATGACCCTTTTAATTCTTGGTTCCTATAGTTTCCTTAGTCATAGGCCAAATCGTGTAAATCAACAATGATATATTATTTACTGGTTTGATGGGATATTCTACTGCAGGACCATAAAACATATCATCAATCTACAAAAAGTTATATATACCGGGAAAAAATATGTGGACATGCGATGTTTGAGCCACAATATATGAGACGTTTGAAGCCTGAACATCAACTATGTGACGTTCTAGGATTGTAATCATGGTTTATAACACCACAGTTCAAATCCACATGTCCCATAATTGAAACTAGACCCTATTGAACTTAATAATGTTATGTGTCCTTACGTCAAAACCTATATTTCGTGTAATAAGCACCCATATCGAATTCCTCAAAATACAGGAAACATGTACGACGTATCATTTATTGCTACGGGTAGGTATTCAAATTAATATCATTGTATCATCACCACATTTGATGTGATTTGGCAGTCAGAAAGAGTCCCTCATAGGCAAGCCCTGTGAGCACTAGAATTGCAGTCAGTATCATCTCTCGACAGTTCAGCAACAGGTTTCTTTGAAGGCCAGATCCCCCAGTTGTTCGATAGTAAACACACTAGCAAGTGAGGGCTGGCGGGATAGGAGCACGATGTTTCATATTATATAGACATGTATTATAAGAGGCAACATGCAGTTCCCACCCATGGCACCTCTACGAACAGTCTGTGCATTCTTGCTCTATGAAGGCCGAATATTATTGAGTCGCAAATAAATGCTGTGTTCGCAGTATTTTACATCTGCCATTTACATAGCCATCTCACCGGAAAAGTGTAAGTGATCGCTGATCGCCCCCAGGCATTTTCACTGCTTCGGGGATGACAAGACTACAAACGTTTTAGTAATGACCTTTTGTGAGTGCTACTTCGCTGCGAGGATCCCCAATCAGAAATAGTAGCTTCAGAACTCGGGTATTAGGGTGTTACGCTCTGTGAGAAATAAATAGGTTCTGCTGGCAACACGGGCGGTGGTCTTTTCAAGTGGCATGCTTAGCTAATAATTTCGAGCGCAAAAATAAAGGTTGTAATAGAGATGAAAATGGTGCTGATACTCTTGTACAAACCTAAATTATACCCACGGACTTTGTATTCATGCGTTTGCCACATACTATTCTATCAAGCAAATGGAATTAGCTTTGAAATAGTTAACCCTCGCATGGAAAATGCTAACGAAGTTTGAAAGTCATGTTCTTTCAATGTGCGATAAACTATTAAACTTACATCAACAAGAGAATTGTACGAATAAAATAGTTCAGTTCTTGGAAACAACGCTTGCATCAGTACACAAAGAATTTCATATGCATACCACTGATAAAAACTATTTCACACGGGAGGAACATATGTTACCAAGATGTATGGCTTTGCCATTGTGCGATTCTCGAATGAAATATTTTAAAATCTCCAATTGTAAAGCACATTTGATAAGAATTACACCTTACCGAGGAACAGTAATGTGATTCATCGATTCTGTCTGGTTAGACAAGTGTTTTGTCAAATATTTCCATAATTCACCTGACCCTATATTCAACATACTTCGGATACTGTTTTTCAACACTATGAACAGGGTTGCGGTATATAACGTCAGGTATAGAGAAGAAACATCTAATAAAATATGAAAGAACGATTGCGATTCACAAAAGGCAATCTGACGATGACCTTTGAGATGACGGATCGACTGATATATATAATAATACCATTTCATCACATTGTGATTATTGAATCACTGTTGGAAAGCTAAGGACATACAATGGAATTGGAATCTATATATGGACCCTATTAGAAATTGAATTCTCAATAACAGGTTTTTTTTCTGTTTCTGCCTGATGAGGCCATCAAAGGGGCGAAATTATGTAGTGCCAAACACCATCAGTGATGGTGGAAGGGACCCTCCCAAACTCAGGTACCTAGCAATGTAACTAGGCCAGTGTTTTCAAATGAGAAACAAGACTGTTTTTATTTTTGAACCATCAGTAATTATTTAGGGAGAAAATGGGTCCTACATCCATTATTATATCTTTAAAATAATATGGGTGTAATCACCAGGAGTGTCACTGACAACACACCTGGTTACGAGTGCACCAGTTTATGACGTCAAAGGCCGTAGCGAGGTAAAAGAGACCGTCGCCAAGTGAGAGTTTTTGCTGTCATTACATGGTAGCAGTGTTGAAGGGAGCGGAGGTGTATCATAACATCGTCACATATAATTCTCAATAACAGCGCTTCCAATATCCGTTGCATTTCTGTTAAGTACAAAGCCATTCCCTATCAATTATATGGAAAATGTATAAATTAAGTTGTTGTGGGTTATCATATGAAAATAGATTGTTCTGGATTGATCAAAAGTATATTACACTAGATATTAATTAGGTCGATATTTATTATAATTAATATGCATATCTACTGCTATCCTACGCATCCCCCCAGCCCAACATATGAACAACTCATAAGCCAGTTTGGCCCAGAATAGACCCAATTTCAGGGAAACTTCTCGGCAGCCTGGGAAACCCACAGCCTTTAGTAGCTTTGTCAGGGAAGCAAGATGCCCATGTGAAAGAGCGAACGAGAAGAGACGATACTACATAATGTTCAGCTCACAAGGTGAAATACAAATATAGGAGACAGTGACAAAAGTGTTCTTTTATTAACAAAAAGGTGGATGTTACAAGGTAGGGGCTAGTAAACATACACTGTAGTTATATGACATCTACATCGATGCACAATCCGCTGACACCACTGCACACTTTCGTGCAGTACACTTCGCTAAGTCTGTTCATAGCAACCGCTCTTCTGCTAGCGCGTCACACTTTAACGTCAACTAAACGCTATTAACCTACATTCTAATTTTCGGTTAATAAGAGAGATAATAGGATCGCATAGCTTATTCACTCTACCTGTAAGACGTTAGGGGGAAAAACACAAAGGCCGAAGGATGTACAGTTAACAATGTGTATGGTATATAAAATACCAATCAGAGGCAAGCAAACGGATTGGTAATCAACTCTAATCACCATGCTTCATTTGGGTCTCGATGATGGCATATGTCAATAGGCAATTAGGGAGAAGACAGTAATTTTGCCACTTAGGATTTCCAAGTCAAATGAACCATGAGAAATGATGAAGTAGCTCTCCGACAAGCTGGAGAAGGCCTGAACAAATTCTTTCATAGAAATGTCGGCACATTATATACTTGTAGATATTGGTCTTTCAGGAATGAATTATTTGAACTTACTGGGAATAGTATGTGGAAAAATACTCATCAAATTTGTTTGATGTGTTGTTTTATTCCCTTTTCAAATGTATCTGATCAAGGCATAATTCACATGAATAAAGTGTACTTTATCTTTGTCATATTAAAAATTCCATTTTGTGTGTAAAAATCGTATTGATTTAATCTCATTATTTAACGACATCGTCCAACATTCTATGTATTTCATAATTATTAATAAATGAAGTTAGAATTATGCATTTAAAATAAAATATGCAAAGGGTATGTGATGTTCCAAGCTCACAGAAGCGTTATAATAGCTGAGCTTTGAAGTCAGAAGCATATCTGTTCCACGAATTAATCTCGGTAAAACTCAAGCAGATATGGTAGTTTCAACCACTGATGTCGAACATCAATCAGAATAATGGAATTTAGTTTATTTTAAAGACGGATGGTAACGATGGGAATACGTATACAGAAAGGTACTGTTAGTTCATAGCATATGAACTCCTAATAAAAAAAATCTTTGCATTCGCACTCAAAATATTGCTGCAAATTCTGAAGTTATAAATTTTGTTTTAGCTTCGGCATTCCACTATCATGCAGTAAACCCACAACTAAGCACCATCACTACCACTCCGTTAGAATCATTTAAGTAAAAGCTAATTAATAAGGGGCTTGTAAACAATGTGTACACAATGAAATCAGAAATTAAAGATTCGGCATGTGTTAACTGCACTTCCTTTCAACGGAACATATGTTCCACTCAACAACAATCAACAGCTATCCTCTTTTTATAATTATTACATTTAATAGTACAACAAGTTTGCTTTTCAATGATGGCTTCATATGTTGGACCCAGAAATATGAGGTGTTTACTATATAGTATCGCGGTTAATGTACTGCACCGTTAATGTTCTGTGACTTCGCGGACTTTTGTGTTTTGTTTTGAGGAACAAACTCAATATTATATTCCTCATCTTCATGGTATACTTTCCAATTAAAACAGTAAAATATCTATGATGGGAGCTTGATTAAGCATATAATAACATACGCTTAAACCTTTCCTATTGTTAGGTTAGGATAGGTACGTTACCTCTACTTCTACTTACTATAATATTTCACTAGCTCCTGAAATAGACTAATCAAACTATCAATACTAATTTAGTAGAGCTGTGAAAATAATTATTAATGCCGTTCTTGCCTTTTGTAAGGACATATCAAGGATTTGTTTGAGCAATGTTCTATGTTGTCGCAAATCTATCTTATCCTTGTGTCACTGAGAACGACGATAACAACTTGAGTCTCACATATAGATTTACTGCTTATATAGGCGTCATCCCATTGGTCGAGACAGGTACTTCCTTCTGTGTACTTAAGGTGCAGGGTAGGAAATAGAAGGCGTTAATCCGTCTTATCCGGAATTTGTAGGATAGATGAATACTTCTTTTACTGAAAGCTATTTGGAAAGGATTGGTTTATTGAAGGCTACATTGATGCAATCAAGTCAAGCCCTCGGGGGAAATGTTTCCAGGGTTCTTGGAATTCCTGTGGATTTAATCCAGTAAATCGCACTATTTTTCTATATGGAGTGTATGAAGGAGACTGCAAGGGACCTTGTGTGGGCTGCCTGTAGACCTCGACACATACGAGAAAAGCCAAATACGTGCCTCAGCAATATTGTGCTGGCACGATAAAATTGTTGTATGGTGGTACTCGATTTATCATCATCGCAGATATTATCATGCAATTCGTTGGTCAAGTTGAAGAAATTAATCTCACTTAATGCCTGCCTTCCTACCATATACGAGGCAAGGAGGCGACTGTGCCTGCCACGCATTTATTTAAAGGTCCGAGTATTTTAGAGGTGAGTTGATGGATGGAGTCAGATTGCTGACTTAAGGAGTTCATGGGTCAAACCTCACACCTGTCCATGGACAAGCCACATCCTTCCCTTGTTAGGCGCTGCCAACCTTCAGTAGTAGGGAAAAGGCGAGGAATATGCCCGTCTGTATTTCCCACCGCCCCGGGAATAAAATGAATTTTCGATGAAGACGAAGCAAATGTGTTTTCTCAGAAACTGAACCAATAACGGTGCAGTACACTCTTGGTGGTCATCAGCATTTGCATTTTTCCGGGTGTATAGGTAATGGCATTGGCATGATCTATGCTATGTGTATTGTATGTCATTTACATTTTTCTTTCCTTTTCAGCATGTTTCAAGCACAGCATGTTACGTTAGTCTTTCACCCGATGTCAGTATGCATCAGCAAGCGAGGAAGAACTTAAAACGGACATAATGTTGCAATCGAACATTAAAAGATCCTCTTGGGATAGCTGCCTTTAAACAGCTTTTAATTCATTCGTTGTTCTCAAGGCGTATGCGTCACATCTGAGAGGAAATCAGCGCCAGTTGCATCGCAAGTCAGGATTTCAAGATATGCATTAGACATAGCACTCACCGGCACGGTTTTCTTGTGAATTTCAAGCCTAATGAATTATATAAAGTGGAGCCTGGGGATAGCTTTGTCTCACGAGTCCTAATGGGTACAAGCCGTGTCACTGTTAGTTTTATGTTTATTCAATTTATACTTTATGAAAATGGAACAGCCAGGCGATGGCAATAACGAGCCGGCTGTTTAGATCATTTTGGTTATACATGCGAGTCAACATTAGTAATCGTATAAAACTACTTGATATTCATGAGAAATTGCATTGTAATATTTCCTATAACGAGATAAATTAGGCCCAGACATCAAGCTAGACAGCTTACCATAAAAGGAACGTTCGGCAAATATAGGGCAAGACGATGGATACGGATAGATGCAGTTGAGATCAAGATGTAGAAGCACAAAATAAACCTTCTGTTTGAGGTATGTATTTAGAACGATCTGGTGTAAGAAATAATAATCTTATTAACGGCGGCGGAAGCTAGCCGAAGGACCGATTTATCAAACATAAAAAAAAATCCCCTTTCCTTTCTCTTTTTCAAAAATGGTTAATGCGTTCTATAGTTTAAATCCGATCATTGCGAAGGATCTATGATCAGAGATCAGCAAAATAGGCTTGATGTCGTCAGACAATGCTTTGAGGCAGCTGGTTTTCTGAACCCCTTACTCTTCCGGGAATGAAAAATTCATACATGTCCAATTTCACTTGAGGAGGTATCCAAACGTAATTGTCCTTATTGCATTACACCCGAGATGAGGAAACAGGGAGGGAGATGCAATATGTACTCAGGTCCCTATTGCAGGGTCCTTTCCTCCAAAGGAAATCAAAGACCTTGCCCAAACCTACTTTACGAATACGGCCTGCTGGAGAGACTAAACAGGCACATTTCAGCAAAACATATTAGAATGTGGAACAGCGAAATTATTTTCTGCTTCCTTTCTGTATTTGGCCCAGATCAATTTCCGGGCTTTTGTATCATGAATTGCATTTTGGTGGGAATAAAATTATTATGTATAATATGATTATATCGATGAGACAGGATGTTTCCATTTCATTCCCTTGCAAACAATGTCTAGATGCTTTGTCTTGTAAAACACCTTATGACATCATCTTGTGAGTTGCCACGATAAGTGGTGTAATAAGTATGGAGGAAATGAATATAAAATAATAAGGGAAATTGAGGATAAAACCACTGGTTGTAAAACACTTATACTCGTTATCAAATTTCTTGTGAACCAGTTGTCCGTGTGTAGTTTGGATCCAGGGCTTGTCATCTGCTGAAGTAGCCATCTCAGGAAGCCAATTGCCTCCCTAAAAACTGCCTTAAGTCTTCCTTCCCAGGTCAGGTAATGAAAGTGGTCCTCTTAAACCTGTATTCTCAGCTAATTAAAGGCAAAATATAGAAAATAGATTTTTCTTAAAAATTGCCTCGTGTCAACTAATGCATCTGATGGTCATCTGTATAATTTTTTACAGAATTTTCCCCAGTTGGTTTCTACCAATAGACTCATAATCACCCAGATACAGCCTAAGCTCAGTGTTGAGAGAGTCCCTCTAAACTGAGGGAAAGCCTCTCGCTCCAAACAGCAAAATGCCATTATAATCCCATTAGGACGCCAACTCCAGGGACAGGAAAGCCATTAGCGCAGTAGGCATCCAATCACTGACATACCATTATTATCTGTCTGAGAGTATTCCATTTCTGTGAACGTTATAATTCTGGCACACGTATCTCTGCAAATCCATCAATTCTGTTCCCCGTTCTCAGCATGAAAATCTTCAAATTGTCATTGTTGTCGCCCAGATAACAGGAAAGAATACTTGTTGATCGATTTAGGAGAGAATGCAGCTTTAACAGAAATTCGTACGCCTCCCGTGGGCTCCTGAAGGAAGGAGCACATATAATTTGATTTAGTTTCTTAGTTCCTGGTCAGTGCCACTGTGTACTTCCAGTTTAATACCTTGCAAACCGTGTCTGGATATTTAGACTCGTAAAAAATGTTATAACCGTTGTAATATAAGGGAAAATGAGTATGAAACATTGGCGAGGATAAAAAGCGCTGCTTATAAAGCAATTAATATTTGTCTCCAACACTCAGGTGCAAGACAAGGCCTCCACTTAAAAGTTAACATCTTTTAGACCACATGTGTACATATTATTCAGTTTCTTAGAAAAACGAATTAAAAAATGGTCACCCAGAGTGACGGAGTTACGGGGGAAATTATTTGTCATCAATAGCAGTACCTTTTATCTGGGTCCATTTTTGCCCTTATAATTTGACAATATTATATAACGTTTCCTGAGGTTGCCCACAAATGTATAGCTAGTTTAAAGAATCGTATTCAGAGATAGCGATATATATCGACGCGATATTCCCAAACAGGGAGAGTGGTGTACTTGCAGTTCTTCCTGTAACCGTCCCCTTTGCCCTGGAATGGCTAGTTGTGGACCACAACCCACACAATTTGTAAGTGGACTGTGTGGAGGCATTGGGTAAACCGGTGTCAACTAAGTGTAGCCACTCACTATTACATAAAATTGATGTTTAATACTTCATGTATGAATCTACTTGTTACCTTTAAAGTGACTAAGATAGGTACAATGAGTAGTCATGAAATCTCAGTGTAATCATATATGATATTGATAAGTATAGCAGCATCTGAAGTATTGGGTACCAAAATTGTGTTTTCATTCAATGATTATTCAATTATTGTGTAATGAATGTGTGTCAGAAGACTCATTTCAAATCCCAGAGGAAAGGGTTAAGCCACCATAAGGTGCCTCAAGTGGACAGGAAAGAAACTAATTTTCATTTTATTAACCAATCACCACCCTGTATCAGTGACCAGTGACCATAATCCCAGAATAGAATGACATGGGGCTCCGACCTGGGGACTAAACAAGGAGCTTCAAGACGGCCACTTTTTTTCTGAGAATAGATAGAAAATTAGTTTCCGGTGAAGTGACAAAAGTACGAATCAGGAGGGTGTTTCATAAAAAAAATTGTCGACCTAATCTTATATCAAAAAGTTTTGTAACATGTTTAATATATCATCAAGATTTACAATGAAATTATTAAATTTAAGACTGTTCTTAAGAAATATCTTACTATTTACAATAGCCTTTATAAAACTGTTAATTACGGTCTGAATAGGTTATTGAACTTATGAAATAGTATAGATATATTCATTTCAACATTCATACACAGATTTTCATTACGAAATACTATTGGTTGTTATGGAACTTAGCCTAAATAATCAAGCATAATATCTAAGAACTTGTCTTATCGTATATAGCCTATCTTATATTCTCCAATTATATTGTATCTATCTTATATCGTACAATTCACTAGTCCCATAATGCCTATGGCACTGCCTGGTATCAATGTGTTTTGTTTTTATGATTTTATTCAGCGACGCCATTTTGCAAATTAGTTACAATAATTCTCAGTACACGCATTTTTTTAATTTCTGTATGGCGTGCAAAAACGATTTTGCTCACTATTTTACCAAATATCTGATATAATATGAATGTTAGAGTTTTGATATCCACAGGAGTTAGTTAGGTAGGGTACAGTGAACCAAATACTAGAAAAGGAAGTAGAAATTCCGTTACTCGATAATCTTGCCAACAACATTGAGAAGTGTCACTTTGTTTACCGATCATATAAAAATTGGGTAGTCATGCTATAGCATTGTCATGACAACCCTAGCATCCATATGCGACGACCAACGCAGTCTGGTGTCAGTAAATGACACAAAATGGGACGAGTGAATTATATCGTATAATCATTATCAAACTTAAATAATCATAACCATAATATTTAAGAACTTATCTTATCGTATATGGCCTATCTTATATCTTACAATTTCCTCTCATTCTTATGAAACATCCCCCAGAATATGACCGTCTAATTACCATTCAGTGAAATAAAGAATACAATCAATCAATCAGTTATACATTTTTACAATTATTCGGTGGGGAAAGCAAGGGTAAGCGATAATAAGTAAAACAAAACACCACAGGATTTCGTTGTACACGGAAATCGAGACTTACTGTGGGTGAGCAATAATAAGTGAAAAGAAACACAGACAGATTTCGTCATAGACGGAAATCGAGACTTACTTTTATGGAGCTCAGCAGCAAAGATAAACAGCAAGAGCAGGGGCGTCGGAAGCTAATTTGAAGTGGGGGGGGGGACAAGTTATAAGTATGACCTTTTTGATCTTTCAATCGTTCATCAAAAGCCAGAACATTGTTATGGATTATATCATGATCCAAAAACGCATTCTTATAGGATACACATTGTATCATATTAAACATAAAAAATGATGATAAAGTCAAACTACAATAATTATTGTCAAATTTGATTAAAACAACATGTATATTTTCATTACAATTTGAAGACATCTTTTAGCATAAAAATTCAGATTTCTCCCACCATCTCACTTTCATATACCTTATTGACAGACAGTTATCAATCGATTGACGCCACAATAACAGTGATGTAGAAAGCAGGGGGGCCACAGGAGCCACGGCCTCTCACCAATGAAAGTGGGTGGGGGGGGGGCAGAGTATAGTTTGCCCCCCACCATCATTTTAGCTTTATATCAATTTTCAAAATGCTAAATAATGAACCAAAGATTCCACCAGATATATAGACTGCCCTCTCTCAGTTATATAAAATGCCAGTTAAGTTCTGTAACCTTTGCAGTGTTTCATTAACATAGAGCAGGAGAGTGTGGTTTCTCCTGTCTTGAAAACTGGAACTAAACATACTGATGCAACTGTTATTTTCTCATTTTCATTCGGAAATTTGTTTCCTTCAATAGCGAGTTTGTGGCAAGCTTGACATGCGCATTCTCAGAAGAAATACAGTAGGTTTCAACTTGGTATTTTGCAATAAAATTCTGATAATTCTGATTATACCAATTCATCCTATGTCTGGATCTTGTTTCAACTTTAATGAGGAAATAATGAAGTGTCTTGCATTTTTCTATGAAGTCACCCACCTTTCTGAGAAAATTTGCTGAAAATTTAATTTTCCGATTTCAAATTCTACTAAATTCTATATTTGAGCCTGTGGTTAAGATTTTATTTCTGAACCCAAATGATGGATTTTGAGTGGAATCATATAATAAGTCTATGAACTAACTTTTTCCGAAGATAGGATCAGATAGGATGAATAATAAGTAGAAATGGTGTTTAACAAGAATTTGGCTATGAGCAAGGAAAGAACAGTTCCTCCCCCAAATTTTGTTTCTATTAGAAGGCCTATAGGCCTAAAAACAATAGACCCCATTCCCCTCTATATCAAAGCATTGTCCAGGACACTAGTTGTCATGGTGCATTACTAGCATTGTGAAAATTAGAAGAAGTTACCAAGTACATTATTGCATTGTGGCCACATTAGGCCTCTACTTTTCCTCCACACATCCACACTTTGTCACCAATATCATCTTCCTTATATTTAGATACAATGTTGATAAAACAACATAATAATTATATGGAAGTAGAAAAGCATGTTCTTTCAGAATTTAACCATATTGACAATCTATTTCAAGTAGAATAGCATTTTGTGTTACTTTGCTGGAGCTTAATTTGCCTGCAATGTGCCTGCTACAATGCAATGTCTTTTTATTGTTTACTTATATAACTGAAATGTCTCTCATCTCTCATATCTGCCTTATTTAAAGACTGACCTTGATATAAGCACAAAGTCAGGGGTAGACAAGCATGCTCTTTCATAATTTCAACATCTTGACCAAGCCTCAAGTAGAAATAGCAATTTTTTTATTATTTTGCTGGAGTGTAAAATCTCCGCGATGTGTACACTAGTGTGTCTGAAATTCAGATGGCAGGAAGCAGAGTTGAATTTCATTCAAATACTAGGAGTGCCTACACCCAAATAAAGCAGGCAAAAGTGAAACATATACATGCCTTTAGTGGGAGAAACCTTAAAAAAAAAGTGGTGGGGACATGATATTGGCATAATCCAACTGGTCATTCAATATCCGATGAACAACGGGGAAGACTTACAAAAGGAGGAATTAAGTCTGTGGGAGAGGTTGAGAAGTTATAAATATTTTGCTAATATGAAGGTAGCATTAAATCATTTAGTTTATTTTACTTAATGTACAGACTTGCCTCATTGTCAGTACGAATACCTTGTGAATTGTATTGCTTTGAATCTTGATTGAAATTTAAATGTACAACTATACGTAATATATATGATTATTAATGGTTAATATGTAAGAGCACGGCGTCGATAAACCTGTATTATGTACTTATGTTTTTAACTCAACTCCTAAAAACAATGCTTGCACATTGTCAGTGAGTTGGACTTGTTTTTATTCGTAGTGTGAGTATCTGTTAAACCTTGTATTTAAAGATAACTGAGATAGATTGACGTATTATAGTTTGTTGATGTTTAGATATATACAACTTATGGAATTTCTGATTATAATAACACCTAGAACAATGTAAAAAAAAATTTGTATCATTTAAATCAGGCTGTCCTGAGAATATTCGTACTATATGTGTGAAAATGTTCAAACGTCCTGAATAAAATATTTAAAAATCAAATATTGGTAGGGTCTCCGATCACTGTGAGTGTCAGAGAGTGGAGTGCCATATGTGTGACAGTGATTGTGAATGCCAGGTGAGTGAGCATTGGCAGGTATTGTGGCCGGTTGTGGCTTCATTGTGTTGTAAGATTTTACGGTAATTATGTGTGCAGATTTGGTTTGGAATATCATTTGTGATAGAACTGTTAAAAATTGTTTGGTTATAGAGATGAATATAGGAGATTCACAAATAAATACAATACAATTCATGGTGCATAGCATGGTGATTTCGATTGATGTTAGATGAGAATATTCTTGAAGGAATATTCTTATTATATCATAATTTAACCCTTAACCCCATCTACATAATGTAGAGATTTATATAAGTCTATGCTCAGAACCTATCAGATCCCTTCAAACTAAGGGAAAGTAACCGCAAAATCCCATTAAGACGAAAGTTGTGGGCCTACTCCAGGAGTGGGAAAGCCATTGACATACGGTACTGATCTTATTTCACCTGAAAGGCACTGAGCCAAGACTCTATAGATATAGCCACAGAGAGAGAGAGAGAGAGAGAGAGAGAGAGAGAGACTAAAGCTTACCTACAGAAAATATCTGTAACATTATATCGCTTCCAACCAACGGTACGTTATGGAAAGATAAGATTGCACTGGGCCTATCGGGTTGGACGCCTTGTCGGGATGGCGTCATGGAATAGCCAAATAGTATTGCCTTCTGACTGGAGCCATGGTCTGTGTTACATAAACCCTTTCTCTGAGGAGACTTAATGAACTCACTGACCAGAAGTATGAACAATGCCAGGCCAATTCAAACCAACTTCTGATTAAGATTTAAATTTGTCGTCACCATCAAATTTCAAGCAATTAATCCGACCAATCAAAGCCATGCTAATCAAATGAGTTAAGAATTAATTGTGTGCATTCGAGCAATTGTGACATGTTCCGGAAAACATGATCGTATAAATATGCAAGAATTTAATTTTCCGTATCGCTCAAGTACTTAATCGTCGCCTCCGTGTTATCTATCAACCATGTTTTATTTGATTAAATTCATAATTATTACACAACAAGAGCAACCTCCAAATCTTTCGTTTTGAATCTCACACTTCGGGACTGAAGATTGATACATCCACGTGTTGTTATTCATATTTATCACTACTTTGGGGGAATTCTCTTTTGTGCAGTTCATCATAATATAATGTTTGCAATTAAACCCTCGGACGACAAAGGAGATTAAACAAGAGTTCTTAAATAGGTTTGTTGGCTGCAAGTGCGATTTCTTGCACACTCTGCATCTTTCAGTCAAAATGGTAGTTTTATACTCGTTAGAATGTGTAGATATGATACTCGAAGACAAAACCTGGCTTGTCATTGGATTGGAGTCCCGTTTTCATATGAAGGTTAGTGTATTATTAACTGTTGAGAATGGATATATATAGACATAACCAACTAAATACTGTAACTTGAGCCTAGCAGTATAAGAGAAAGAAATACACATCCCACGCAAAGAAAACGAATAAAGAAGCGGGTAATTGATAATAAAAGGTCAATATAGGCAAAGGCAAAGGGATTGGTTAGCCAGACACGAATTCAATATCAACAAATCTCCCATCTTTCCCATGATTATATTCTATTTTAAGTGTTGAGTTTAAATGTAGAATATGAAGTAGTGTTGAACCTACACGTCTGACGTCAACGGATTCTAACCCAGTTTAAAGTGGAATGGATAGGGCCTACTCCTCGCCGGCATGACATCGTCTGACTAAAATAAAATCAGGATTTAGAAAAGAAAACTCGTTCCTTCCCTGTCCCTATGAGTGGCATCATACAATGACAGATCATGTTGATTCCCAAGCTATCGCAGATGTTCTAAAGGGTATAATTAAGTAGAAGGAGATTGTGTCAGGTCTCGGGGGTGGAAAGTGGTGGGGAAGGACTCAAAACCTACCTGAGGTTCTCTCAAGAACTTCCAGTGCCGAGAGGCACAAGCTCTCGGCCACTATCACAATCACGATCTGAAGAAGGGCGGAAACCCTTGAAGCCACTTGAAGATGACCCGGTCGTATTAATCCCATCGTCGTTGATTCTTACTCCAGGTAAATCCTTGCGTACAATATGCCATTCATCCCCTCATGCAAGGGCATCAGAGAGCAGGATGTACATAAGATCCCACACGAAAATGTCGTCTGCCGCCTTGCCAGCTAGCGCCTACTACTTCGCGCCACTGAAGTGACTCAACGAGTCGGGTGGAAACATCTCACTACCTGCGACCGGCTCTAAATATCCAACCTCTTCTCTGAGAACTTCGTGGGGCCTGTTCCCACTCCCCATAACCTCACTAAAGACATTGAGGAAAGGGATGGATATGGCAGTGGTGATTTGTACTCGGATTTTCAGTACGTCTGGATGTCTTGTGGCCAGTTCTAGAGGATCTAAATGCGAGGAAACCTGTGTAGGCTGGTCCTGGCCTGCCTTGCGTGGGTGGATCTCCCTCTCAAAACGCAGGAGCCGCAGGAGAAGGGTGTATGCAAAGGCCTCTTCATTGCACATGTATACTTACGGGCCAGGATTTCTCGATGGCGCATTACATTAGGCCTTAACGTGGAAAGTTCTGTGACAGTGCTCCTCCCTTATAGAGCAGGTCTTCATTCTTAAAATAGACTTAATCCACACGAGTATGATAGCATCTGCTAACAGACATAATGAGAAGCACCATCCAATCAGTTCCAATGTGCTTCATTCACACACATGTAGGCCTACCTATCCATTAATGCACAATATTTTTAAGAGCAGGCACAGGCCATTGAAAAAACACACATAGGGTTTGTGAATGTGTTCTACAACTCCACCGGGGTAAAAATCCAGAAGGGGTTTCGTCCTGAGAACGATGGATGGAGATTTCGCCTGCCGTTAGATTCCCACTGCCCAATTTTCACCTGGAAAAGAGGTACACGCTATTTTTTCTTTCTCGGTTTATGAGCGGCCGCAAGAGGCAGATGACGTAGGTGTGTAGGAAGGTAAAGGTTCTTGTTGAATGAGCTCTGATGGCAGCAACATCAGTGTTGCCGTTGTTGGATGGAGAATAGTAGCAGCACCGCATGTTAAGGCCTAACAAGGGAGACACGAGGAGGTGCGCACTACTAGAGGAGGTGGAGGAAGTGCAGGATGGGGATGAGGAGGAGGAGAAGGAGGAGGAGGAGGAGGTTGGGAGCAAGAGTAGGCCGCGACACAGAGGCGGCAATATAGCCAGCGGTCGCTCTGTGTCCCTTCAAGCTGTTGCCAGACTTGTCGCCAGAAATCTCAGCTCTCCTCACATACATTCGCTCCTTTCCTTAAGTCCTGAAGGTGCCCTGTGTAGAGGATGGATATTTAGAAGAGCTGGGCCGCGCCCCAGACGACCACGACCACGACGACGGCGGCGGCGACGTCAACTCGACCCCCTTATTGTGCCCAACCTAAGTACTTCTCCTTCCTTTCCACCAAATGCAGCCAGTCCTTAAATACCGATCGATGAAAAAAACCTGTCGCGCCCTTCGCCCCAATCGAATCATTCCCTAACCCGGCATCTCGGGCCCAGCGCGGAAATAGTGTTAAGAGTTATGTGGGTAGTACGCATTAGCTTTGCTCACAGGCTCGCCCCCTCAAGGCTTTGGACTTCTCTTCACGAGCTTCTCCCATATAGCCACCACCTGCTCATAACGACTCTCTCCACAGGCAGGACACGCGGAGGAGCGTCTCCAGTTTGGATTTGTTCCACTGCCAGTGTTAGTTACCACGTCCCCTCCTTGATAATTCTCCAACTCTTCCTTCATCTAAGCAACCACCTCCTCCTCATGCTTCTACTTTTTACCTTGCCTTACCTCCCACCCCTCTCCCTAGCTCCGCCACCCCCATGCATAAACAACAACAACAACCACTACTACTAGCCCCCACATCTCCTATTCCTCCTCGACCAGCATCCGTTCATCAAGTAAATATTTTTTTCACCACGACTCAGTAATCACCTAAATGTCAGGCGATTTGAAAAAATACCAACGGTGCAGTTTGGGCGGTGTTCCTCTCAACAGGCGTGAGTCATTAGAAACAATAGGCTTTCGTAATGAGGAAAAACCTTTTTGATTTCATAAGCGAAGCCACCTCTATTTACTTTTAATAACGTCCCCGAGCAAGCGTTCGTAAAACGCTCCCACACGTCTGTGAGTATAGTAATAAATATTTGCCAACAAAAAGCCAACCCTCTATTGGCCTCCCCTCCTCCAAATCATGAGCGTCGACTTTGGACGTGACCGGGCACTTGATCAATCGCATATAATTAAATCTTAGCCAAGGTTTCTTGATTTCAAAAAAATCATTCAGACTCATGATTCTGCATTCTAATACCCACTCAAATAGGACCGTTCAGGTAAAATACGATCCATGTGGAAGAAACGCTGGATTATTTTTAGAGCATTGAAAAAGTGCTTTAATCAGTGGGAACTAGGAGGAGAGGTTGCTAAGGAGTTTTCTCCCTGCAGAAATGCAGAAGGCGTTTGTCTCGGTCAAAGCCAATCAATAGGTTTATTCACTTTGAGAAAACAGTTAGCATAATTGGATTGCTTTATACCTTCACGTCCGTCGAATCGATTGAAATTTCCAGTTTTCCAGGAGTTGTTTGCTCTTTTATAATTTCACCACAATTTATTTCTGAATCAGTTAACGTATTTGATATTTTCATCACTCATCTCCTTCGATGAAAAATAGGAAATTATTCCCCAAAGGAATTGCGCAAGGCTTGACCGTTTTAACGTTCGATTTTTTGTAAAAGTCACATAGTCCTGCGTGTTACAGGGTCAAATTCGCTCAAATGGTAATGTCCATGGACTGATGACGTAAAACAATTCTTCATATGCCTGGTCGACTAACCCTTTTCCTATTTGACTTGCTATAAAGATTTAAAGTGACATAATTATGAAGACTTGTACACAGGTGTTTCCTGACTGGGGCATTTATTTCTATACTGTTACTTTTATTGTCTTTTATATCTTATATCTCTCTATTATCATTTATTACCAACTTTTCATGAAAATGATATCCTTTTTTATCAATTGGCTCTTATCTATTCTATAAAACACACCCGCAGATGTGCCCTTATTGCTTAGTGACATTCTATACTCTCGGATCAGAGAGAAATGGTATGTCAGTGATTGGATGCCTACTGCGCTTTCCCGGCCCTGGAGTGGGCGTCCTAATGGGATTCTAATGGCATTTTGGGGTTTGGAGCGAGAGGATTTCCCTAAGATTGGAGGGACTGTCTCAAATCTGAGCCTAGACTGAGTGATGCTAAATCAATTAGAAATATTGTCAATTCAAACAACGAAAATAAAATGGAGTTCACCATTGTGGAATTTTGAAGCATTATAGAGGGGTGGCTTGTGGCACATTTATATAGAATGATGTAGTGTTATAATGGATGTGTGATGTAATCCCTTCATGCTAATTGGCCAGGTGCGTTGCGACCAATCAGGGTGTAGCATTAATCATTCTCTTGATCGCTAGCTGTCGGACAGGTAGGAGCTAGTACACATAAATTAAAAATTACCGATGTGATACAATGAGTTATAACAGTAGCTCATTTTGAAAACAGAGGGTTGGGTGGGTACCTATAGTCTGTGTGCTCGTGCAAACTGACTTTTACTCTATTGACGACCTTTTCCCGGTAATTATCAGACCCTGTACTAATGCACAATGAGAATGTTGGTGGCGAAGTTGTTTAAGTAGTCTGACCTTCGTGAAATGAAGACCCACAACACCGACTCCCACACACCCGTTAAGAATGCCAGAACAAAGGGAATGCTATGTTTGATCGGAGAGGATCTTAAACTGTAATCAGTTGTGTTCACAACTAAGTTAGAGATGTGATTCTAAGCAGTTTCATATAAAACCTAGTGCTATTAATGAAGAGTTAGTTCAAGATAGGAAAAATCGTATTTGCCAATGAGGATCACAAATGCCATTTGAATGATTGAGTTTCCCCTTATAAGGCTATAGACTTAAAAGGATGCATGGAATCATCCGTGATGGTTATGTTTGAATATATTTTCACCAACAACCTCATAGAACTGAATGCAACGCTTCTGCGATAGCGTAGATGCATGTATAGTCCCTGGGGAAAGCTGACGAGCAGTTGTGCCTTGAATTGGACCGCCCCCATGCAGATTATATAGAGCATATTCATTAGAAAATGGTTCATAAGCTGCTTTATAACCACTGATCCGAGTGTCAGATTTAAACAACACTTACATTACTCAAGTATTTATTATATTACCGTTGAATATTCCTTCTTAAAGTTGCATTACTTGAGCACTAAGTCCCGTTAAACATTGAAATTTCTAGATTGCAATTCATTAATTCATACCCAACTCATTCCTAAGTCATCGTGAGAGAATATCAAACTTAAAGGATTTCGGCATGTTCGTTTTGGAACAAAGCCAAATCATCTTCCATATTCATTTCGGGGGAGATGGAAATCTCTTTATTTTTAGTATAATATGACTATCTTTCATTGTCGATATAATTGAAACAGTAGAAAGAATGCCATTACTCCCGATTAATCTGCCACCTCCTGATCAAAACAACAGGTAGATCATGACATTGACTCCGGTCCCTCAACCCCAGTTTCCCCTTAGTTTATCATTTACCCTCTCCCGCAACAATATCCTAAGACAGAGAGGCGGTGAGTCATATCTATACATATATATCAGCTCGGTGGTATATATCCAGAGCTATAGGTAAGCTAGCCACAGCAGAACAGAAACTTTCGAGAGAGAAAAACATAAAATTCGTGAAAACGGGGAAAATACCAAATTTACTTAATTTTCAGAATTCAAATCTTCCAGACAACTTCACTAATAATCAAAGGAAGAATATTCGCCAAAAATTTTTGGTCGATTATAAATATAGCTGGGAATGCAGCTTTAACAAAACACCCCTGAATCTGGTAATTGGAATTTAAATCGCTTGTACTATCGAGTGGTACTGGTGTTAATGTTATTAATATTCCAGTTTCCATGGCATAAACCATCCAGGCACTGACACGTTGGGAACCAGCTCTCGAGAAACAGGCAAGCTCCAAGAGGTAAGCTATCAGGAGAAAAGGAGACATAATTAAGCGGTATTATTTGCTTATTTCATTTCCCTGTTGCATGTATCTTTTGGCGTTTACAGATTAGCACAAATTACTTCTGTCTGTGGCCATGAGAAGAGTTTGCCCCTTTTCTGTGTTATACACGATTACAGCAATGGAAGTGCAGACCCAATGCATGCTGATTATAGGTCCTGAGTCTGCAGATGAGGGTACAAGTATTCTGTGGCGTAAAAATGCAACCTTATGCAGCGAGTGGCCAAGTGCGAGCAGCCCGCTAAGATTAAAGGCTGCGAACAATGAGATTATTTTCAAGAGGCCGGAAATCAAGAAAATTCCTCTGTGATGAGGTTCTAGAGAGGCCACAAAGCAGGAATTCTAGATAGAGGGGGGAGGGCGTGGGTAGGACTAGAAGAAGCAACCTGTGTCGGTGGAGAAAGTGCCGCGAGGTATAGAGTGGCCCCATGCAGTCAGATACACGCTCCATTTTCATATTTACACTTTCCCTCGAGGAAGGTGCCGCCATAACGGAGCTGTCATATATATATATGCCTCCCAGAATAGATATTCTCAAATGTTCAATAATATAGCTGCTTTCAGATAGATGGCCTAAGTATGAATCTTCCATCCAAATTCTCAAAGTATGGAACTGTAAATAACATTTTAATACATATATAGTCAGAAGGCTTTATTACTATATTATTAATTTGACAACGTTCTTATATTGTAAACTGCTTAAAACATAATTTTTTTTAAGACTTTATTTATTCTGGGAGTTCAAAATCCCAAACTAGGGTTTTTCACATGCCCCAGGTGACTGTACATTTCAGTAGTTCTTATATTTACAGAAAGATATATATTTACAGCAAGACATATAGGATATACACCTTGCCACTGTCTCTGAGTGTTGGTGTTTCAATGTTTTTGCTATGTTATATTGAACGTGAAGGTAAAGAAAATAAACTAGATAAGACAATTAGAATTCTTTGAGGGGCACCTGTACAGTACATGTATAGCCTAGGCCTGTATACGCAGTGGGACATACTTTCGTTATCAATATCGTTTTGATTAGTTAGACCATTAAATCAATACCGAACACAATTCGGAGCATTATAATATGAAAACTAAGTAGATAGCTTATACTCTCTATATTTATTCAATTTAAACTTACTGACAGCCACTATTAGTTGCATCGCCGACCGTTTATATAAGAACATATCACGTACGTCTTTTCATACCGACCTTGTTTTCCATAGATAACTTGTGTTGTTCAACTAAGTTTGTGTCTGCGTGTCTAACTAGCACTGAAGTCCTACATAGATTGTCTTAAACATAAATATTCTGTCTAAATATACTTACAAAAAGCGTGAGCTGGGAGCGATGGACGGAGGGACAGTCCATTCGCATCACACACCATGGATTTTCACAAATGCGTCCAAGAACCGGGGAAAGAAGCCAGATTTAGCATCGCCCAGGCACGAAGCGAGCTCCCAGTTTTTTCCCCTGTTAGCGGCGAAAGCCTGCCCGAAGATCTATATTTAAGCCCAGTGTCACCATTCTGCGGGGACCTTTTAATTCTCACTAGCTAATATTATCCATTATATGGGTTTACAGGTCCTGGGGAAAAAATCTATAAACTTTTCCCAGGCGACACCTTTCCTAGCCGCCTAACAAGCCCAGTGAACACCCGCCCAAACACACGTGAAATATCGCACGAGGGATCAAAACAATCCATTTTTCATGCCATAGGAGACTTGCAGGAAATGGCGTTTTTGCAGTGATGGGACTGGGAAATTGAAGGTGAACGAATACATCAGTTGATTCGTAGGTAAAACGTTTGTATCGATTAGAGTGCAGGGGCCACGATGCGAAAAAATCAAAATTAATTGCTAGCTACATCTCAAATGCATGGGGAATATTCCTATTTTGACTGAGCTAACGTACACCGGGACCGTGGTCGGCGACAGCGGATAACATTTCGCGATAGGATAACATTTCGCGATAGGTTACTACTGATTTCTCAGTAGAGAAATCGGAAGGATTCGCTAATACCCATTGGCAAACTGATCCGTAAACATGTGACATGTCCTTTTATGCGGATATTAATAATTCCGGCAATCATGGGTGACATCGTATGACAGGAAAAGAGGATGGACACTTCCAGAGATATATTGGAGACAAAGTAGGTTTCTCAAAAATCAGTTCACAAAATGATGAACCTTTGATGTTTAAAGATCTGTAGGACAGTTGTCAGTGCAATCAATTCCGGGGGAAGGCTCTTTTGAATGTTAAAACGGGGTAATATCAAAGTAATCAATCAAGTGTCCGGGATCACGTTCACAATCGTATATACACTAAACAGCGTAGATCTGCGTATCCATGGTTAGGAATAGGGAATAGCGACAGTTTCCCCAATTTCTATGATAATGCATGAACACTAGATATCCTTCTCAATAATTCAATGCAATCAGGTACCAAAATTATACATTCAATTGTTGTGTGTTATTGTGACCATGCCGATTCAAATGCATAACATACATCATTCTGCAATATTTTATTACTTATCTATTACGATATGGAACAATGAAACTAAATCAGAGACGATTTCAAAGGCGCCAAATATATCAGCCCCTGCCCACCATTGATGGCAAGTCAGCGTCGAGCATTTCACTAGTTTACACGAGACGAGTATAAATGTATTCATTTGAATAATGCAGTATGGCATAATGAGAGAGAAACGCGAGAGATTATATTTTTACCTTCAGCTTAGATTAAACGCGCGCATCGCAGATGGCGAATCATAATTCAATATTCACTGGATCGTTTAGCAGAGCGACCAAAAGGACTCCCTTGGGAAACATATTTCCAAAGCTGTCGGCGTTTTATGCTTATGGAAAATAGAGATTTTATTTTTCTCTTCAACGAAGAACGGTAACCCAAGCCCGACATTTCTATATGAAACGACAACTTTTAAAAGGCTCGCTTAGAAGTAAATTGAAACATGGGACAATAAATGAGGTTAATGAACGTCAGGAATATAATTAGATAATGATTATAAGCACAGTGCGTCCTGGCGTTGTCTCGAATCGATAATTATGAATTACGCATTTAATAAATGTATGGCAAGTGTTCATCGTAGATAATCCAGTTTGTCTTACATTATTGAATGTATTAATAAGTTAGCTAAAAATAGATGAAAGCGAATTTCATCACAACAAATTTCAACGCCGACATGTTTCGTATAAATATTTTCTCATTTATTCACTATAATAATATATTTGTTCAATGGATAATATTTTCTCAACTAAATAAATAGGGCATGCACTAAACAGTATTCAAAAACGATGGTTGACCCCACAGAAAATAGAGAATATCAAACGGTCCAGCATGTTTTAATTACCTTAACCAAATGCATCACAAAGTGGTCGAATCCATTTATCCAGACATCTCTTTCTACACATTAAGACTTGAACACGAAAGAGTCGAAGACAATAACCCCCCACACAATAATATAATCTCTATCATGAATAGAGCACTCCCATTCATAACATCGGTCTATCTAATATCATTTTCTATCTAATCAAATATCAGCGATTCAAATGGACTGGCGCAATGCTTCATTGTTTTGTGAATCTCTCACGTTAAACGAGTAGTCTCGGATCCCAGGATCAGAAATTGGATTCGGTCTACGCTCAGTTTATCCATGGCGCACTGCGGGGGTGGGTGGGGGTGGGGGTGGAGAGCTATTAACCTATTCATATGATATATATTTGAGCACCATATATAACATTATAATAAAGCCAAACATTCGATCCTATGCCAAGAATATTGCCATTAATAGTTGCTTTTATACATAGAATAACCAAAAACAAAGATGACAATAATAAATCCGGATCCTTATATAATTTGTGAATGTTAAAATTTCAATCATGAAATCAGATACAATTTATAAGTTAAATTGCATCATGGCTAAAGGAAACCTCACAATATATGCCAAATCATTACAGTGACTACATTAAATTAATGGGTATTGGCGAATATTATCTACGGCCTATTTCGAGTCAAATCAAATCTATATGTAGCGCAAGTGAAGGGGGCCACTTCATAATGAGCTTAATTTCACCTGTTCAATTTTATAAACCAAGCCACACCACCCAAGGATTACTAAGGCTTCGCCAATAAATAATGTTCGACATAGGCAACCACCTTCGAAGCTAATATTTAATACCTAATACTCATAAGATACTGATATTCTCTTTGTAAAAACAACGGCATTTAACTCAACCGACTTAGTTGAATGATAAAGATCAACCAACAAGGCTATGATAATAATATATAAGGCTTTAGATGTTATCGGGCTTTTTTAAACCAGGAAAGGACACTAGACTAGGTACAATATGCATTTAATGAATATGGACTAACTGGACCAGAACTTTCCAATCGTTCATTATTACCGATCTTTGTGGTAATATTGGGTAATTTCGAAATTGGAAAAATGTCAAAAGCTGCTTTAGAAAACATGTTAATAAATATAATCGCGATACCAGCTGCACATAAAATACATCAGACATATTTAGAAGCACATTTGCACCTCAGTTTATAAACTAAGGACCTAAAACACTATAGTTATATAATTACTACCGATAAATCTACTGTAAGTCTGTTTAAGTTTGACACTTAACAGAAACCCGTATCTTTCATATTATAGTTAACTAAACATCATGCACCAGATATGTTTTGACCATGCAAACATCAGAAGTGACACTACCATAACTAATGCATTAGCTTTCTGAGAAAATCAAAGAGGCCGCGACAAAAGTACCAAAACTGGCAAAGAATTTCAACTCAAATATCGCTACGTCGACAACTGAGAGCAGATAAAATTCATTTTTAAAAAGAAATGTTATTTTTGGCGCAAGTGAACTCCGACCTTCAAGATATTTTAAAGACGATACACAATCTCGGGCAATACAAAACCTTGCCTAAAACAGGATCATGAATAGAAATAGGATATGCCAATAGGAAATTACAAACTTAAGTTATATAAAATTTAATATTAAACTGCATACAAGGTGAAGAACTATGAGTTAGAATTAAACAAATTTGATGAGAATTTGGAAACGGATCAGCGAATCCTATTTGTCAAAGCACCACAATTAAATTCATCATAAATCACAATTCCCAAGGTATAAATCTTGGGAAATTATAAAGCATTATTTGGAAATTCTTATGCACAATGTGGAGTCATACACAATCCATTTCACGCACTGCATTAGCGTTTTTGCAAAATGATCACAGACCATAAATAACAACAGCTACGATATAACAGACACGCTCCCTGTAGAACGAACCCACGCGTGGTAATCATCATAAATCAATTAAGACTCATTTTTCACTTTTTAAAAAAAAAACAAAAAAACAAGTCAATACTTTATCTCGCTAATATAATGTGCGACTTAATCCATTTTGAATGACAACAATAATCATAATTAATAATACTGAAGAATGCTGGAAGATACCGCAAGATCTTTTTCACCAAGTGTCAGAAAAGGTGTCCATAATAATAATTGACGGATTGAGTTTAACTCAGCGCGTTACACTTACACTTCAATCTTAACTGGTTTCTCGACCCAATTCCAGTGGTTAAAGAAACCAGTCTAATCCGCTTTATGTCCAGAATCACAACAATGTTATTGGAATGGCGAGTCTTCAACGGAAAGGTAACCGAATGGTAGAGCAGCAAGTTAAACTACCCACGGTAAAATTCTTCTTTTAAAAAGAGATTAATGTCTTAATTAAAATTAACTGGGTTTATCAGGGTTCTCCTCATCGTCATTGTCTTCCGGCTCGTGGAGATTGACAGACATAAGAGCCTTCTTTGGCGTGGCCCCATTCCTCACTCTGCGCATTTCATGCATGTAAACAATGTGTTTTTGAAGATGCTTTCTCGACGAGTACATCTTCTGACAAATGGGACAGTCGAGAATGCCGGCATGTGTGTTCATATGGATCTGTAAGCTCTCAGCATAGCAGTAAGTATTGCCACAAATATCACATTTATGCGGCTTGGCAGCCACGTGGAGAAACTCATGTTTGTCCAGCGTCGCCTGGTAACGGAATTTCTTTTTGCAGTGCTTGCAGGTGTAGTGCACGATCTCACCTATCTCCAGCGACTCGACGACTCCGTGTGCTTCCACTAGATGGGCTTCCAGTAGCCCCTGCGTTGGGAAGTTCTTGCTACAAACCTCACAGGACAGCTTGGGCTTGTTAGAGAAGTGTTCCTTGGGGATGTTACAATTAAAATTGCTCAGGTTAGATGACAACGCGGCCGGGGGAGAAGAAGGGAGTTCCATGTAACCACTTGAGGTCGGCGCTTGAGGGGGAGAAGAGGCCGGGGGAGGACTACTTACTGCCGTAGAGCGGGCTGGAGATTTTTTCTTTTTAGTTTGAGATCTTGTCTGTCGGGTCTTCGTGACCTTGGGTGATTTGGCTGGAGTTTTCTCAGGGGATGCTTTCTTTAGGAAGAGGCGCTTGTCAACGAGAAGTTTAACTGGGGCGGTGGCGGTGTTTTGAGGTGGAAGTTGTGGGGTATGTTGCTGTTGCTGTTGCTGTTGCTGCAGGTGCTGTTGTTGCTGCATGTGTTGCTGTTGCTGCAGCTGTATCTGTGTGGTATGGGCAGGCATAGACATATCACCACTGGAGGGCATGGGAGGCCCAACAGGCCCAGTAAATCCGGCCATTAATCTGGCTATAGTCTCTACCCTCACTTGATTACTAATACTGGTTTTAATGTCCAAGTTACACTTACTCTCTATTTTCGCGTCGACATCATCCTCCCCACTCCACATGACCTCTCTCTTTTTCACCATACTTGATGGGGGATCCACTTCAATGACGTCATCCTCGAAACGCAATTCACTGAGGGATTCTGAGTCCGAGTCAATATCGATAGGGATCGGAATAGAGGTCTGTAGAGTCTGAGAATAAGCCTCATTCTTGGTGCTACTAGATCCCACCGGACTGAAATTAGCCAGGTCGACGTAAGGTCCATTTAGAACTGGGGTCTGGGCTAGGCTGCAAGGAAGTCCCATGTTACTGGCCATTAAATTTAACGAGGAACTAGCCTGATTAGCCACCGCATTGGTGAAAGTTTCATTTAAATCCTTGTTAGAGATGGAATTGGAGGTATCTGGCTGACAGGGGTCAAGCCTTTCGTCGAAATGGACTAGAATGGTCTTCTTTCTATCCACAGTCACGCCGACAGTGCCAGCGATAGACAGCTCACAATGGTAAATTACTCCAACTTTGCACAGCTGCACCAAGGTGGTCTTGATTGCCTCCTGAAGCCCGAAGTCGTCCTGAGGTCCCATTCTGATAATACTGTTGTTGATGGAAATGTCCGGATATCTTCTTTCCTCTACTTTCGTCAACGTCCCGTCCCTCAACGAGCCTACAGCAAAAAAGCAAAGGTTAGAAGTAAATGAGCGAGACTGAATGAGGGAAATGAAGTAGCCAGTGGAAGCCAAGTCAGGGGAATGAGCGGTAAGAGGGGGGATAAGCTCATACAACACCCAAGAGGGGCGATGGAGGGACATCACTCGTTTTTTATTATACCTGGAACCCAATGGCAGATTTCGGCTCTTTTGTTCCTGGAATTGGTACCCCGATACCTAAATCTTAAGACCATTGTAATCTGCTTCTCCCCTCGGGAAGGGATGCCACTCATCATTCTGTATATTTTATTACCGATTCAGGGCCCAATGTGCTAATGGTTAATAAAGATTCTTTGCCGCCGAGGGAGACAAATAAAATATTCAATTCACCCGCTTCAAAGAAACGAATCACTGTGATGTATGGGTATATGGCCAGATCAGAGGTAAAATCAAATAGCAATGCCATATTCATCGGTTTATTGGTGCGTTTAATGTTCGCAACAATAAAGAGGAAATATGCAGATTGGGTGAGGGGCCATCGCCGCGGGATGGGGGCCGAATCACCCGCAATCCCAAGTCACGGATCAGTGCTGAGTTGTTTTCAAAGAAAACTGCTAACACCAATCTCTGAATTTAAGGCCTTCCCGATTTAACGTTCTTGCACTCATCGGGCAATAGTCCATAAAAATAAAAATATTTGAGTTCTCACGTCACCCTAACATGGTGAATATCTACTGTACCGGTATATAAAAGAGCTTGGCCAATAAACTTGAAACTGTTGAGAGTTATATTGACGGTATGATCTCACACCAAAGATGTGTCAAGTGCAACGTTTAAGGGTTCAGTTACCCATATTCAAAACCACATCCCTCGGCGTCCCAGGGTCATTAGCGATATGTGGTGGTTGAAAGAGCAATGGGAGGGAGTCTAATATATGTACGGTAAGTAGGCAACGCTCCTTCCAGTCTCGTTGGTTTGATATTTGAACACCAAATGACATCGTATTTGAAGATAGATCTACTTAATGAGGTTTTGATACTTCTCAGCCCCATGAGCGAAACACAGGACGCACTTTACTTTACAATTATATTGAATTAAATCCAATGATTCTTAATCAGTTATCTGTCCTCCGTCACTTGCCTGGTATAAAACTTCAGTTTACAAAGTCACTAAGTGAAAATATGGAGTGCAAACATGTTATTTAGAAATACAGCATCAGTATCATAACCATAGAAAGTGACTAAAGTATACGCATCTATGAGTACAATAAATTGATCATTTGTTTTAAAAGAATTTGTTTCGATCGGAGGATAGTTTCCATGATCAGTATCTAACCACCATGTTTTACTTGGAGAGCGTACCCATCTCTACTGCCCCAGACATGCCTGTGCCTGTGCCTGTGCCAGAAGGGCCGGTAATATTGGCTAGTTTTTACCTACGCGTTTAAAGAACAATAATGACGTCCTTGTTAGTTGATCAATATTAATAAATGTGGGTTCAATAGGGTCAGAACATCTTGAGAATTTAGTATTAAATTTTAGACTTATAGACTCAAGTAAGAGCAAGTTTCATTTGAGTAGACTGTAGTACAGGTTTAAAAAGGACATAGTCAGGTTCAGAAGGCAGATTTGGACCCCTGAGTCTCAGGGGGTTATTAACACTTTAGCCTTAGTCTTTGCCTTGTGGTTAAGCTTATCGCTGGATGTGGAATCGAGGAATGTGGGTGTCTGGATAGGACTGGACAATAATGATGCTACTCCATGCTAGAGCGTCAATCATGAATTAAAATTTATAATCATACTCGAATGGCATTCATGGATGAAAAATGTGTTGGATACCGTACGTTATAAAAGTATAAAATACGGATGGCGCCTTGAATCTCTTATCGTTTCATTAATCTATGAATTCATTTGACGGTCATGAAGATTTCCCATGAAGATTCGAGGGAACCACCCTTGAGATCCCCCAGCCCCATATCTCTTTGAACAGCCACTATTAGGCCTACTATCGTTTTTATTATTCTTATTTATTTGAGGCCTATCTTAAAAGTTAATAAAACACTGGAACGTATTGAATGGATTTGGTATGGGTCATGCCAGAAATACTGAAAATTTTCGAAAACAATTAAGAGACTAAATTCCTATTATTTAGGGCCTCGATCTAGGCCTACTACCTCATAAATATTTCAGACTAATTTAAAGACCAAAAATACTGATATCAGTAAGACAGTATAAATATTATGTACTGGGGACTTGGCAGTTGCATCCCCGCCAGAAACATGGAAACTAAATATTGTGTTTATAACTTCTTGCTTGGACATTAATTCAGTTTCTTGGCGTGAACCAAATAAATTGTAACGTTAGTAATCGATTGGCAGGTCTTCCTCCCCGGTAGGCCTACCGTACACGGGCATGGCCTTCTAGATACTTGTAGTGGATGAATATTCTGTCTATATAATATATTCCGGGTTATATTCACACTGAATATAGACATTATTTAGATCTAGGCTACCCGTACGTTACTTAACTTAGGTATAACACATAGGTCAGCGTATAGTCACTTGGTGACACGCAATCAATCACCGTTTCAAAGAAATCTCCCAGCCTCCAGGTACCGGTATATTTTAGTTAGACCCAATGGCCAATAGTCTTAGGCCCCGGTCTAGGCTATATGTCGAAGGTTATATTCATATTATAACCGGATCAAAATCAGACTTCATTGAATCTACTCTAACGATTTAGTTTAAAGCAGAGGTTAAATTTATTAACTTAAATAATACATAGTGCTACAATTGTGGAAATAGCACTGTTACACTAGAACGTCGCCTGGAAAGTTCTACGTCTACACTACGGTGCCACGAGCCTGTTGTTGGATGAGCGACACGACGTGAAGTCAGATAGAAGACCCGGTAGAAGACACATGCACTCCAACTCCAAGTGTTTACATCGTTAAATCTATATGTATCAAATGAATTTGCCATTTAATCTAAACATACAACTTACTTAATGGGTCATAAATTGTCACAGAAAAACGCAGAGCCAAGAAACAACTTGAGTTACATTCAAGGTAGGCTACCTCCACTAGCACTAGATCTACACATAGCCATAGACGTTGTACTGTCTGTAGTGCTTGTACTAGCAAGTCAACAAAACAAGGTCCGAAAAGGAACTTATTTCCCAGCTGTAACAAAACCTCATAACCTACCTCAAGGCTACTATACATAGCTAAGATATCAATGGTGGACATGAGGGCACGGTGCAACAATAATGACCACCAGTTATTAGGTACATGACGATCTGGTCCAAGAGATGATTTGTAAACATCTGCCTCCTCTGTTCACGTGCATCTTTACTCGCCGGATGTTGAATCCCCTGGTGTGGAACTATGGAACTACGCTGACTGAGCGTTAGCCGGAGTTTGGCGCCACCTAAATGAAGACAGATAATCCACCAACCGGATAACTATCCTTTCAACTTACTTTCACTGTAGGATTGCACACGTGTGTGTAGCCTACTGTACAGTACCAGTGATGTATCAGCAGCTTCCATTTTTATGGGTTTGTCTTTTTTAAACCACAAAAAGGAATTAATTAAAGGCTGGGACAATTGTTTGAAAAGGATAGGAATTTTATTATAATTTATTTTGATTTATTCTTTATACGGGACAATATTACAATGTTATTCTCAATTGTTGCTCTAAAATGAATGAACCTGGCAAAAATATTTAAAATAAAAAATGTCCATACGGTTTGTTACTTGTAAAAGATATACATGCTAGTCGTATCACATTGGATCGACAAATCAAACAGAACATTTAAAAACATTGTAACTCATATGAGATATAAACATGGATTCTATTACAATTCTGGGCAATATTATGAATAGTAAGCTAGGGCAGATCTTCTAATGCTTCTTCTTCTTTCTTCCCACCCTGCCACCCCATTCTATAATTTCTCATCATTACTACGGTTTTAGTATAGCAGTAGCAGATTACCATAATTAGTTTCTTGTCGTTGCTGTTGTTGCAATCATCAATTTCATTTATCAGGGTTAAGTTTATCACCCTAGAAACAGTGTAAATAGGTCGTGGGCGTGATTGCCTATCATCAAGACGGGTATGAAAGATTTGGCACAGTAAGTTGAGTTAAGAGATTGCCCCTTCCAACAATACCGCAATCTCTCCGGGTGGGAAAATCTCCTGAGAAGGCCTACAAATGAGGTGTACCCAGCCTCTATATGCAAACAGAGACTGAGTGGTGAACGGGAGACGAACAATCAGGGTGCCGCAGTCTAGTTGTGGCTTCGGAGACCGATAAGACAAAATATACAATATCTGAACACCTATATTTTAAATTAGTGTAGGCTTTCTTCCATGAAAACAACGAACGATACACCAACCGAAAAAGATTTCATGAATATGGTAGATTTTCAGTAAATTTATTCAATATGACAACTATTAGCGTAAGCCTATTGGGTCACCCCTTCAACTGTAACTTTATCAATTCCGGCATTTGAAAGACGAAAGGTGGAAACAAATCTAACATCAGAAATGGAAAATTCAGGAACAAAAACCGCTCCAGAAAATATTGCACTAGAGCGACCTAAACGAGTAACTAAAGTCCAAAACTAAATTTGTGGCCCCCATGAAGTACCTGACAGTAATATAATAATGGGTTATCGAGGTTCCACTTTTATTTCCCCTCAATATTCATTGTACCCACTCGAGGAGTCACAAAATGTTTGTGATAGTGCGTGAGATGAGTGATAGTGGTTTAATGCCGTAAGACGATGGATTATTTCTACGCTCTAGGAGGATAAACAATGCTACGATCGATGTTTATAAAATTATTTGCCATACTTACTTTTTAGTACATCAACATGAGGTGTCAATTTCATAACTATACATGCCTAATCATCAATGTTGCATTCCCTTCAGAAGGAATGTTCAGTTTTCCATAAATTATGTAAACCTTTGGATCATTTTTACCTTCAGAGAAATCTGGTAAATTAATAGTCATTCCCAGCAAATTACTTTTTGCTTAAAGCATCTGTTATCTTGTATCTCTTTGTATGGGACCCTCGGGGCAGGCTTGACAATTTGGAAATTGATCATCTGATCATGTAGACCTCCTCGGGCTTAGATCTTTAAATAAATCATGCCCTTCCTACGCAACATCCCCTCGCCCCTGTGGGGTCATTAAAAAGATCCAAGCCCCCAACAGGTTATATAATCTTTCATCTAATTAACCAACCTTCTACCGAAAATGTTAAACTACTGGTCGTGTAACCTAATTATCGACATGTGGGGTTCAAGGCTAACCCAATATAACTCCTACCAGGAACTTTAAATCATCGTGATACATATTTTGCAAGACGCCTTAAGCAGCGCCAAAAATGATAGCTTTCGCCTGACAGTTTGAACAGAATAATCTAAGACCTCTAGGTCCAAACCCTGAGATCAGATATTAATGGTATGTCAGCCCACCTCGCTAATCGGTTTCTTGTCCTAGAACTCGGCGTTCTAATGGAAATATAATAACATTTTGCGGTCTTACTGGAATTATAATGACTCTTTGCAGATTGAGGCGAGAGGCTTTCCCTTCGTTTGAAGGGACTCTTTCAACTTTGGGCCTAGACTGTTCAAATTCCTTTGTTTGGGTACGAGTTATATTAGTGTGTCGTTCTCCTTGTCTTGCTGTGTGAACACATTTTTTGGGTGTTGGTGTCACACTTCGCCTTGCCTTGCCTTGCAAGTACAATGGTTAAATTGGTGTCACACCTCGCCCCGTCTTTCACCACAGAATAATGTAAGAGTCGTACAGGTATCATATAATTTTAGAATGTGACCATGATATTTGGCTCGGACAAACCATGACCAAAAGGGGAACAACTTGTAAAAGAAGAAGACATGCTTGACTAAATGGCGGATAAAAGAACTCGTTTAGGTGAATTAAAAACCGAAAGTGGTGTAAAATAAGTAACCTTGCTATGATCATGCAGACATTAACTAAGAGTGGACATAGACAGTTGTGATTTAATTTTAGCTTGAATTCTAAGGAAGAAACATGTAGTTAGCGCTAAAAGTAGCAGCAGAGAATAACTTGTCGGCTGAAAAACAATTCAAGCCATGGAAAGAAATCCTTAAAAATTTGTGATTCAAAACCCCGGAACAACTGGGAGTGTTACATGTTATGATAGTGATTTAAAACGGTGAAAGAAAAAAGTAAAAAATCCTGAAGGAAAACAAAAAAAATACAAAATGAAGAAACACCTTCAAGAAAAGGTCCCAAAAGTAACAAGTTCCAATTGTAAACTCCACAAGTGGAGTACAAAAATCGCTCTATATTTTATCTTTAATGCTGATTCAAAAAAAAAAAAAAACTAAAAAAACAAAACAAAATGGATAAAAGAAAATTTTGCAAACCATGTATAAAGAGGCGTCATAAAGACAGCCTAGCACCAAAAAAGAAAAACCAATCATTTCGATGTCTCAACCTTCGCAATATGCCTCTTATGTAATTGTCTTCTAATGAATAAAGATCCGATGTTGGACAAAAAAAAAAAAGAAACATGTAGTTTCCATAGCAAAAGAGATTGAAATCGTGTAGTCCCATTTGTATTAAATCAATTCATTACATTAATTGCTAACGGGTATTAAAGGAAAGGGAAAGTGTTCACCCAATCCATTGATCAACATCTTCATTCGTTATATTTACAATTTCCTGCAGAGAGCTCCATCAAGAAAAGAAATCCCATTCTCAATATTTCCATGAACTGACTAATTATTTTATTAATGTTATTATTAGCGCCTCACCATTACAGAATACTATTTTGGATACCAGGGCAAGGCCATTCCTATTTAGCTCCAAACCACATTAAGTTAATTTTATAGCTCTCTCGGCACACATAGCCGAATCTTTGGCCTTGACATTATACACTTGATGCCATCATTTTCTTCCAGTGGGCACTTAGACTCAAAGGTGAAGGATAAGTAGGACCCTAGATCATTTCACTTTTTCAGCAGAAAAGCTAATTTGCCTCGATCTGGGTCACATTTTTACTTTCCATTGTATAATTATTTTGATTTAATTTGATAACGTTCATTTGAAAAAAACTGGTACATCTTTTGGAATTGATCCATGTTCTTATCAGTATCCGTGTCTTACCGTTTAATTTAACGTTCCATTACCATTCAATTAGTATAAAAGATAAAGAAAAAATCATTATTATTTTAAATATATATTTACTAATGAATATGAAACAATTCATATGCTATTCTATGTGTTTATTTTTTCTTATTCCTAATAGTTATCTCCAAATGATATTTAATATATGGATACCACTATGGTTGCTATGCTACAGGACATGTACAATTGTATAATGTACATTATGTCTATTTGTCTATTGTCTAGGTTCACAGCCTCTCAATTTTGATAAGAATGGTATGTCAATGATTGAACGCCTACTGCGGTAATGGGTTTCCTGGCCCTGGAGTGGGCGTCTAATGTGATTATTTTTTTTATCAGAAACTTTATTCAGGAATTAGCCACAGTATGATACAATCTCACCCCAGGGGTGATTTTCGTCATGTCCTGTACCTATACAATTTATTCTCCATCAAGGTATATTACTTCACAAAATAAATTTAACAATATCTTCCAATATATTAATAGTTTCAAATGTATTATCAACTTATACCAATTAAGTTCTAGATATTTTAAAAACAAGATTACAAATTATATACAATAAGTTATAGAACATCCCACGGTGGATTATAATGGCATAATGACTGTACACACACAATTTAGGAAGCCCCTGTGAAATTAGTGGGATTGTCTGTAAGATTTAAGTCGTACTAAAACATATTGATCAATGTAATTTGATATATGATGTTAATTTTCATTCGAGGAGTTTGTTAGTGACATTCTAGTGTAGGCTTAGCCACATGAGCTGTTAATGATACCCACCAATTGTGAATGTCAAGCGCTGATTTTAATGTCAATTGATTTTTCTCTGCGACTCTTAATTACAGTTACACCCACTTGGTATGACTGGAAAAAGCTGTCTTTTGTGTTGTACATCTCGGCAATATACAGTTTTAACATTTTCGTGTATATTGTATCGATAACACAGTCATTATTTCTTATTAAAACATTCTTTAGACCCTTAGCATAATGACAACAGAATGAAGAAACGTTTACTTCTTATTTTCAACTTCTGACCCAGAGAAATTGCGTTTTACACAATCGCACAGGAAAAGAAAAGGTCAAGTGGTTGAGGGAAATCTGGGGTTAGATTGAGGGACCGTTCATCCATTATCGCCAGCATGGATTGTGCATCGCTAAGTGATTATCTGTCTTCCTGATGAAGCATAACCAATGATTAGGCGTTTTCGTGAAATGCGTTTTCGAGATGAAAACATTCTTCAGCATCACTGCCTCTTTAAAAACCCTTCTAAATTTTGATATGAAAATTGTTTATTAGGCTGGGAGACGATTAACATTAATCGTTACATAAATGTTGAGAAAAACGCATTTCCGATATAACAGAAATGTCAATGCGGTGCCTCATGTTAACAAAATATAAGATGGTTCTCTCCCAATATTGAAATCAATGACTGTATTTTTGCCTACCACTACATACAGATCCGAATGTTTATGTCCTTATTAATGTTTGATATGAAGATGATGACTGTTTGTAGGTATATATCTTTAATTTTTTGTGATTTGCTGGACTAAGTGTCTATATACATCTTGTGAAAACAAGTTTATACATTTTATTAAGGTCTCTATAGCCGGCTCAGGAGAAGACCACCGCAATGGTGACATGAGGAGCTGTTTTTCCCAACCATCTTTAACAATGATGTTTATAAGTTACAACATGAATAAAAACATTTAAAAAAAAGTGTCCCCCCCACCCACTATTTTCCAGGATTCCTCAAGGACCTTATTTATAATGGGGTTATTTAATTACTCTATAAAACCTAATTTTTTTGCTTCCAGGAAGGAGAATTTGAGAAGCATTGGTAAAAAATGAGCAAGGCTTTTGATGCATTATTGTGGACCACTCCCGCTACAATTATATATTGTACAAACTAATGCTCCTTTCAACTCCCGTCATAAATTTCTACTTCTACTATATAATTATTTATATATTCTAGGCATATTAGTGCCCATTCACTCACCCACAATCATGCTAGACTAAATACTAGTAGCCATCCTTTCTCACTTTCTCAGCCAACTTCCCATTACCCATCCCACATAACACCATTATATAACCACCAAATGTATCTAAAATGTATTTTGAAATTAAATACTGTTCCCAAAACTTCTTGGGGTTCCTTCTTCATTAATGGCGAAAAAATTATGAAAAGTGTATTCAATCCATAAAATGTTCATCTCTAGAGATATGGAGCATTTGTAGAAAGCGAAGAGAACCAAGACATTTTCCTTCATACTCACTCTATGTCGGGAACCTTTATTATCATGAGAGATTATTTGGGAAAGCATACATCCATAATCCCTCCAATACCCATAGGCAATCCTACATATTCATCATTCTTGCCAGTTTAGAAAAGAAACTAGTAGTGAACAAGACAGGGTAGGACAGAGCGAATCACTCATAGGTTATAGTATGGGATTCTTGTCAGGAATTACCGAAGACTTGAGGTAATTTCATTTAGTTCCATGTTGTTCGCATGTATTGATGGTGCATCTCCGTGACATAATAATTAACATAAATCCAAGGAGGGATGATGTTTGCGAGAATGGAATCGACATCCTTTATCAATTAATTACATCAATTTTCATTGACACCATAGGAGCATATTACCTTTCAATCTGAACCAAAAGATTCTTCCAGAAAACATTTGTTTTAAGGAAATATCTCTAGTTTCCCACCAAACAAACCAAATAAACGAAGAAAATGCTTTAATATACAAGTTTTGATGAAGAACAATTAAGAACCCCTGAAGACCCTTTATTTCCAAAAGGTTATACCATACCAACGAGATTGGAAGGACTTCTTCCACTCTCGTTGACCATACCTGGAAACGCTGTTCGGAATATCAGTTACTGATGTGGGAGTAATATATACTATGTGCTGACATATTAATCAATATTGCTATCCACAATTTTTAAAATCATTAATGGGAGAGCCTTTTCATGATATCTCAATATTCACCGCCCACTCGGCTTAATGTCAAAGGCATTCATTATCTCCTGGCTCCACAGACCTCCTCGAGGTCGGTGGAAAACTACTAAGAATGATAGGACCTGCTTAACAAGACATACGTGACAGATATTATCGCGTTTGTCAAAGGAAGTCCCAATGGTGAGATAAGCCAATACACTAGGACAATGGGGGACCCTGGATTTTGAAGCATCTTGAGAAAGGTATTATCACAGCACTATCTAGTGGACTCCCTTTGTATTGAAAAGGGGAGATATATATCCATGGGTAAAATATGGTAGTTTATATATTCCCCCATGAGTTATTGCGAAATAGGGAACTCACCACTGAATATGAGAGGTAAATAAACATTGGTGTATAATTCGGGGAAACGGAGATTGTTTGTAAACACATGCAGGCCTCATCGAAAATTATACAATGTTTCAACCTTGCCTGGATTGCGATAAAGAGGGGAGGATATTATGATCGGGGAAAACGCAGTTCCTGATAAGTTATATAGGGTTATATATCATGTTATTGTGTATAGTATGTTCATAATATTTGTGCACAAAATTGCCCATACTCGCTATCTTTTTAGCAATCCTTGCCATAAGAAATAAACATAGTGGTAACCCATCATGTTCTTCATCATGTACATATGAAATTGTTCAATAAATACTGATAGAAATTGGACTTGATTAAGGAACATAATCATTTCACTGAAGAGCACACTAAAATGAAAGAAATATCAAACCTGCTTAATGATAGAGTGGTTCCGTGTCTGGTGACACCAATAATACAGGTTTTGCTGTTGGTAGCAACACAGATGACATCCCATCAAGCTTTCAAAAGTCCAATTAAAATAGACACAAAACAAACAACAATTATAATGAGCTGTATTCGACAACCAACAGGAAATAATAGGAAAGAGGAATGTCCAAGGACTGAGAGAAGATGGCATATACCTTACCGTGGATAGTAACAATTAATAGAAGATTTTTAATATCAAATGGGAAATTAAGACCATTCATATCTGTTTTGTTAATTATACAAGGAACGTATGAGAACAATCCCTGGCGGTTATGGGGTGTCATTAATGACATGTAATAGTTTGAATCCTTTAGGATTGTTGAATTGTTGATAAAATTATCCATTGTAACGTTAGCATGGGCCAAATTATTAAATTCATATCATAAGTGACATAGGATAAGGGACAACGTTGAGAGGAAATAGCTGTGTACTTCGTTGTTTTTTTGTTTTTTTTAACGTTTTTTTTTTTCCAAACATATCGAGAAAACTTGTAGAGGAAGACTTATCGCTGAGATTCAGCGTTCTTCTAGCTCATCTACAACCATTGCTATAAGCTAATACATAGATATTCCATTACCTTACAAAAACGGCGAAAACTATTATTTCTGATCAAATATTTTAGAAAAATGACAGGTTTTTTAACAATAATAGTAATCAAGAACTGGATGACAGAAGAAATAATGAAATATGAAAAAGAATTTGAATTACTATAATGTATAAATTAATCGAGGTAAGAGTGTTTAGCGAGAGCGAGCTGAGCTTGAGGAGCTTTGTTAATCTTTGTCTAAAAAGTGCTTTTTGATGTATATTGTTTACCAACGTTGTGTCTTCATCGGGGATAATTTGTACTGAAATAAAAGTCTGCATCCAAATTTAATCCCTGGAAATACCAGACACAAAATGGATCACACGAAGGTGCAGATGATGCCTAGCTAGTCTAGCCATATGTATAACATCACATTATTATGCAGCCGTGCTATATGAGAGGTGCAATAAAAACTAATATGTATTTTGCACAAGGATCATAACAAATCGAATTTACCGCATGTTATGGGTCTGGATTATGGTATGTAGTAAGGTATCCCCGACTGGCTTAGATTATGGCTGTACCACAACATTTAATTATAACGCAAGGAATCGTTGGACTAAATTAAGCATATTTATGTAAATATATTAAATACTGAATGGAACTCGGTGCGGAGAAACTCTGAGAATGTCCTGTAATATTTCTGTACAGCCAGGACTGAAAAGATTATAGATTATGGTATTAATTCACTTGTCAATTTCAACATATATTACATTAGTAATCCCATCTTCATAGTGGTATGTATGCAATACTTGACTTTGCATAATCGAACTTATTGAGCTCTCTGTATGAAAGCCAATCTCTGTCGAAACCAATCTTACCGGCAAGTTTCAAGCCAGGCGACTGATAAACTGAATCATTAAAAAGCTATTGAAACTGAAAAGTGGGATTTGTATAGTAATCATTTGGCCTTTAACCAAATCTTCATTGTTGTTGTTATGCTCAAGACAAATAGATTAATTACTAATTAATTAATAGATTAAAAAATGTCCACTTCTCGAACTAAGCAAAGTCCGTAATTTGATACAATTACGAAGTACATATGTATACTCGAAGGACATGTTTTATTGCATTATTTTCTTCAGTGCACTGTATTTAATTTCGTGTTGATCAAAGGTGATTAGGTGTCATGTTGAGGACGCGTACACTGCGAAATACTCATGATGTGGGATTCATGGATTATGTTTAATGCCACGTTTCTAAATAACATATATATATACAAGGGGGATCCCCATAGACATATCTAATCGACCCATGGTCGTATACCAAAGCAACGATTAGATAATCTCTTTCAAAACGATAATTTGTTAATAATTATTTTAGTTAAATGTTGTGCGACGTCAATTCCATAGCAAGGTCTCTTTCTCGATAGTTTAATTAGTCGTAAATGAACTCGGCAATTTTCAAACTCTATTGGTATGTCCACTTTCGCAATCTTATGAGAAAAATATTTCTTTTATCAATCCTTTATCCTTTATTCCTTTATCACCAGCACAAATACATACTTAAAAATATGAAATTACACCAGACAGCTACCACGAAACGGGCAATTCATACATTCATGGAAATTCAGCTATATAGTATGGAGAATCTACCCATGCTAGTTTCTTTTATTTCAGATTTTCTCTCAAATAATAATGGTAGGCCTATGCACGAGACAGCTTTGCCTTTTCCTGGAAAGTGCTGACACCGGAATAATCGAACTCCTTGGTTGAGCGAACAACCGAGTCGCCCTTTTAACCCGGGGCAGAAATGAATTATGGTTTACTGACCTCCATGTCAATTGAGAACACAGATAATCCTTCAAATGAAAAATCCTTAGTGCATTGACCCCGCAAGGCTTTTTTTCTAAAAGCACTTCCTTGATCAGTAATTTATGGCTTAAAAGATCAACTCTTCAAAATCAATTGATTTGTACATTTTGCTAAGTAAATAGAAGACATTGTGCACTTTCTCTCCCTTATCTCAATTTAATCGGCCCCGATCCCAATTTAAACATCAAAGCTTTGAATAGTGATTCTTCTGTCCTAATATGGTCATGATAAAGTGTTGAACGCAGGATATGACGTCATATTTCTTCTCTCATATAGTTGGACCCGATCCAAGGATTGGTTCCGATAACTTTAGAACAAAAGTCTCTCTCCAATCTATGTATTTGGTTGGCGTAGATACAAGATAAAGAAACACTAAAACAATCAATAGTTTATCAATTGAAATGAATGCATTCTAAATACACGCATGTATACCGGCACATGCTTTTCGTGTACCAATATTCTCTAACTTTTAGACTGTATTCCCGAAAGATATTCTAGGTGTTTTTTTTAAAAATAAAGGTATAATATTATTGTCGTGTGATGCAAAATTGCCCTACATTGGGGTAGAATAAACAATCGGGTTTGCCTCTGAGATTGTTAAACTTCAACTTAATCTATCATATGGAACCCCATTCCAATTATATCAAAGTTTGCTTATCAATTTTACTTGTACAGTGCACATGTCATCTTGAGATCTATAATCATTATTCACTCATCGATATCTATGGCATATCCAACACAAAGATGACAAATCTATCAGCCAGCAAGCATTCCGTTATAGATAATCCTAAACAATGCAAATTATGGGTTGTCCCACGATAACAACACAATACTCAGTGTGCAGAATCTCTGAGAAATATACTTGCATAATCTATGTTTCAAATACTAAGAGCCCATCCCCCAATTATTTTGGACATCTTCCAACATAATTATTCCAAGCCCTTCCTCCTGTATTTCACACCCTCCCCCACCGCCCTCCTCCCATGGCAGCACTAGTCTCCAGGTGCGTGCCACTTCCAGCAGAGGGTCAGGTCAGCTGAGGTCACCAATCTATCATTGTCTTGCAGATCTTTGGACTATGATCTGCACTTGACCGTTGATCTCTTTTAACTCGCAGGTCAAACATGATATGAAATCCATTTGATTTATGTTGTCACATGTCGAGCGCCAAGTCAGAGATGAATTCAAAAGTTTCACAGTCTAAGAAGTTATGTATGACGCTACTTTGTGGTCTTTATTTACCTAGTCAGGAATGTGTACTTTGAAATCTAGCATTATGAAGAAGTTCTAGTTCGAATCAAAAATCAAATCGAGAACAAGTCTTGGGCCAGATCTGGGGTACTTATCGCATTATCCTAATAACACAGTGCCATATCAGTATAGAGCAGCTGAAATGGTCAAACCCGGAAATGCAACTATGCTTATGCAATCAATATTTTTAACTTGAATTCTTGCAACATAACTCGGTTAATTTGGCAAAACCATGAATTATATTGAACAGGTTATGAAAGCATCTACTGAGACTATAAAGTATTCAACAATAACATGTCTTGTATCTATTTACAAATGTAAGTTTATTAAACAGATTGAAATCTCTACTAAATGCAGCAGTAAGAGCAACCCTCAATCTGAGTAAACGAAGAAATGTTGAAGATGAGTTGACACAGTGGAATATAATTTCAAATGAGTCCAGGAGGCAAGTCCATATATACTAGAAGGGACATACTACCTCGCTCAGTCAACAACAAACCTAGATGATAGAAAATTACCCACGAGAAGCCATTCAGCAAATAGAAAAAATCTCAAAATTAACCCCCCTAATTAAATCATCTTTTTTTATAATTTTAAATTTCAAAAGAGCTTCTCATACCAGGCAAGTTTGCCTGGAACTCTCTGTCTACAAAAAACAAAAATATGAGTCGAAAAAACACTTCAGAAAAGAAACAGAAAAAGTATATCATAACTAAAACTAGAGAGTACTCCCACACTATACGAATTTCTCTTCTAAATACCTAGAAAGATTTATTTCACTCTGCATAGATCAAGCTTTGATTTTGCTCTTTCCTCTTAATTAATTATTATATCTCCTCTTTACTGTAAAATTATACTGTATTGTATGGTAACTCCTCTTTATCTAACCTGTTCAACTATTCCTCTGTAAAACTGTACTGTACTGCACGGTTGCTAGTAAGGTTGGAAACAATTATCAGAAACAGTAGACAAAAGACAATCCTATGACAAGATTCTATCATCACTCGATGATAAGCCGAACGTGACTATGCCGTCCAGTATAGCCTGGCTCCTCCATCACTCAATATCAATATAGAGGGTGGATTTAAATTTAATTTAAACTTAAATATTGTACCTTGTATACTTAATGCCATAATGTATAACCCTTACAAGTGTAGTTCCCTTTTAGTCAACTCTAAATCTTTCATCACGGTAACGGCCGGAATACATGGAGTTTGACTCCATAGGCATAGGTTTGTCAACCCATTTGTTGTATTTTCACATGTATCCTATTCGATAAATAAAATATTTTCAAATCAAATCAATTTCTTCAAAAGCGTTGAATCAATTAGAGCTAAATAATATGCCAGGCCTAGAAAGTGATACGAATCAAATAAAGTGAATGGAATATTGAGAGATATTGGAGTAGTATCCATGGCATTTATATATCCACGATGTTAAACTTATGTCGCTATAAGGATGTACATTCTTCCAGTTTCGCAGCTCCATATGTGATGGGACCATTTTTTTTAAAAAAAAGATCATAATTACATTTACATTTATTGTTATATTTCGTTCAAAGATAGCAGCACACATTATTTCTTTTCAGTTGAACGAAGGTTTATCGATATTACAATTAGTCATTCAAAATCCATGAACGCCTACGCCTTTTTATATCCGTCCTCCTGTATGTAGTGTGATTTGTTTTACGTAAGTACATGTGATGACCAAAGTTGAGCAAGCAAGTCCAATCGTACGGGCCTCGGAGACAATCCGATATAAATAACTTGGTCAAGTCAGGACAAGGAAACTCCCGGTAGATCCGTTCTAGGAACATAATATATACCATTAACTATCGAATAATTTCTCTCTGAGTATTGGGAATGATCCTTATGCTAATAACAGTAACCATTAGCAGCATTATTTAATGTGAGTTGAATGATAAAACTAATAAGTGAACTGAAAAGGTCCCTAAGTAGGCATAATATAGCATTAGCCAATACATATATGTCACTTAACAGGTACAATATGAAAACTATTATAATGTGACCGATTGTGTATGTATATATATATATATACGTGTGTTGATAATATATCCTATTAAATAGTATGTGCATGGGCAATTAAAAACATATGTTGTTAATTATTTTTTTCAGCATATAATTATAAATTCTCATCCCTGCGGGTACTATTGAAATAGAGAAAAGTGTAAATGGAATAAGACTATACCTGTTCACCTTTGTCTGATAAATCTTACATTAAAATCCTTGAATTTCTCTCATCCGATCTCACCGATTGGGAAACATTCAATCGAGGCTTTAATTTACCATAATATCTAAATGGCAATAAACAAACATTTTATGAAAATAAAATAGTCCTATTATATTTCATTCTATTCATAAATGTCACGCTGCAATAAAAGCTTTTTCAAATGAAATCAAATCACAAAATATATAGTTTCGTATGCATATCAAGGTGATATGCGATTGCACAATTATGCGGAATAGACAAAGCTATCACGGAAAGTAAAGATTTTGAAAGGGGGGACCTTTGGGGTTTTTTTTAATTAAACGGGGGAATAACATGTCTATGCCATTTGTATAAGCGTATATACTATGATTGCAAATGGAAATTGAACGTGAAAAAATGCAAAATATAAAATAGCGTTTCAGCGAATCTGATATGATATTATAACATAACGATCCACTTATTAGTGTATGTGGATATACTTTGACAAGGAAATGGGTTCACGAGGCGGTGATCATTTGAGCAAAACTGTTACCTATAATAATTAGAAGACACATTTAGCAGTCTTTTGTAAATGTGTCATGTTCTAGCTAAAATTATTATTAAATATTTGCTTCATTCGTATCTGGGAAGATAGCCTTGTTTTGGGGACATTGCACAAACACCAAGATCCGGGCTTTGACTAATCCATCACATGCATTTTCATGAAATATAATCCCTTAGATGACGCATGACATGGATGCTAGCTACTTATTGTTTAGTATATGCTAGAGGTCATGAGTATCGGCACAAACACGAGATTGAAACCGCAAAAGAATGCAGCTTTATAAACTAAATGCACAATGAAGATTTGCCTCAAGAATTCATATGTAATTATATTATTTGGAAGACCTTCCTGAGCCACCTTTTCGTGAGCACTTCATATTAATTTTGGTACATAATTATTATTTTTATTTTTTTAATTATTATTTCGCATCCAGAGAGGGGAAGATAAGGATGTTTGTTCACATAGCAAGTTAGCCTATGTTTGAATATTTCGTTTAAACGTTTACCTCTCTATTGGACCAGACGATAGTCCATCACTGATATACCAGCATTTCCATGCAACTACAGAACTAAAGGACCTATGAATAAATCTATTATGGGATCCTTGCAGCAATTTGAGGATTTTGATTTTGTACAGAACTTGTGGTGGTACTTATCCTTACTCATCGCTATTTTGTTTTTGATATGGGTCATTGTAAATAATATCCTTAGAAGTAATAATTGTATTACCCCAAGGGTATATCTGAGCATATTCGGTATTGCGTTGATTCAACGAATGTGTTCAGTTATGTTGAACTATACATTGAACTGCTCCAGCTGGTGTAACATAAACGGTAACGAAGTGAAGTATGTTCAAAGTTGTATTTATTCCTGGTACAGGTATACATTACTTTTGCGGAAAATAATGACGATGTACAGGTCTACAGTTGGAACAGTAGCGGAACTAGACTATTGAAATCTACAAAAACAAGTTCTAAGTTTATTAAGTTAATCAATCATTTAATGAACTATTTTTCTGTTTAACTTTATAATCAGTTTAAGTTAATGTATATATTGTGCGTTTCCAAAGGAAACGAATTCTACGGTCAACTATTTGTGCGCAATGGCTAGATTATGAATATCAGAAGTACTGTAATCGGAAATGCCTCGAATGTCTGTATTAGAAGAACACAGGAGTGGAAGTAAAATTCAGTTCATTAACAACTAGGAAAGTTGCACGCTCCCTGTTTACAAAGGCAGTTGGATAAACATGAAAGTACAATGCAAGGGAATTAGACATAAGACATCAAACAACATATTGTATATATATACAACATATTGTATATGTATGCAATAATACACAATTGTCTTTTAGTCTTTGCAATTGCGAGCTTGTCTGTCTCCAAGACTTGAAACCCAGAAATCCCAAAGGGTGTAGTAGGTGTAGATCACTCAGATTCAGTCATGGGTGGTCCTCTCTAAATGGGTTCCTCTCAAAACCTATACAGTGGCCTTAAGTGGCAACTTGTCAATCAAACCAAGATAGCCAATAGAATACAACTAATGTCAATGTCACACTGGCCTTCAGGGATTTACTGCAGAGATGGTAGAAGGTTGTCAATCAAGCAGTCCTTGCATAAGTGCAAAGTTAGTAGTGTTGGTGTGAATTACATCACACAGAGATGGGCATCCAGATATCCTCCCAGATAAGTGTCCACACTCCTCACACCAATCCTCAACCAACACCTCAAAATGTATCACATGAACTTGCTACTCAGGATGATTGACAGAATGGTATCCAATTCACTAACATTCACGAATTTTTTTTAAAAAAAATACCGGAGAATGTAAAAATCAGTTTCCTGAAACTGCATGTATGAAACGGTGCATGTATAATCTGCCAGATATGGGTCAGATTTTCAGAAAATGTACAATTCAACTTCGCCAATCTTCTCAAATAACCCAAATTTCAGACGAAAATAAAGTTCAAAATATAGTTCGACCTAACCAAACAGATGGCTAGAATCGATGCAATGCCGAATATACTCGAATTTACCTAGTATTGGCCAGATTGCAGCCTAATTTAGCCTAATTTATTTAATTTGTACAGCTGCCAATTGTACATTTTTTGAAAATCTGAGCCACATATCCCAACCATCGTTATCTTCAAAGGAACCGCAAGGAACAATACCTGATTTTTATTCGATGTTGATAAGACAACACTTTTTTTCCGAAAGTTAATTCTTCTTTGTCAATATATACAAGAAAAATACATATTATTATCCTCTCACTCTAAGATAAACACATCATTCTATTGTATTGGTCCGTTTAAACAGTACAGGATGTTTTGCATTATTTTATGATCTGTAAATTCGGATCAAATTCTTCTCAACTTGAGGGGTAAAAACAATTTTAATTATGAAGTTTAAAACATATGAACTGATCTTATTAATACACTAATTCCTGAGAGTGTAACTTCTGGAAAACGGATACTCATATCAACCAATTTTTTTAAAGTGAAATATTCTTATTAAGACCAGAAGTTTTGAACGCTTGAAATCGTGAAAACTTTCTTCAAAACGGACCTAAATAGATATCGTCTGGTAACAAGAGAAAACATCCCAAAAATTAAGATTCATTTAATGTTCTAGAATTAACATATCCAAATTTCAATAACTCAATGTTGTGCAATAATGAAAGTCGGATTCTTATTGTCCTTTGGTCTTGGTTAGAGATGACTGGCACTATGATATTCAAAGTTCACATTGGAATGATTGCTCAACGCATCTTTTATCACTGATATTCTCCATTTCTGATAAATACACCGGTGGTGAAATAAATAAATGAAATGAAAAAAATAGATAATAGAAATCTTTGCAAAAACATATCAAGTAAACACAAAGAAAAGCAAATAAATACAATTGTCTTAGGATTTTTCTCCACTTTAAAGATAATATTGACCAATTCTATAGATCTGACCAGCAAATAACTACATTGTTATTCTGATTAAATAGTTACTTTCTACATGGAGAATAAAAAAAAAGGTAAATGGCATTCAATAGTATACAGGATATCAATGGAGCTTTTCATTTATTATATAATCACTTAAATATATTTTTCGGATTCAGAATCAAATACTTTGAAAAAATGTGCGCAAATTGTATCCCAGCAAAACACGCTTAATATCACGTATTCTTTCACTTTCCAATATTCGGTAATGGTAGTTTAAAATTGTACTTCTGTTTCATACATACGCGTTGCTACTTTGGAAGATACTATTAATCACAATAAAGGCTATAGAGAAATATCGGGGTATATTTGGCAGGAAAAAAACTACAAATACCAACAGACAAATGCATTCACTATATAAAATCACATCAGTGACCGCACTACCACGTGGGACAGCTGTATACATTTGGGATGAACAACGCAATGGACTTCTGCCCTCGATAAAAAGAGATAGCGAGGGCCCTCGATCATGTTCCATGGATGAAATCATTTAGTCAATCATCCCCGACTTTGGACTTCAATTGTAGTCCTCCCAGTATATAAGGGGCCGCGCGCGCCACATCTGACAAAGGGAAACTTTTCGCACAGCCGCAAGGAGCACATTCTTCACTATGGCGCCGTTAACGTGCGCTGCTTTGCTCCTAATAGGCCTCGCTACCTCCGCGGTAGCAGGTAAGTTAATTAATTCATTTATTAGTTTAGTTTATTAACACATTGTATGACTATGGATATTTAGGATTGGTGTTAGTGCTTTGATGAATATCACAATGGAAGTAAGGTATTCACCTTTGTTTCTATGCTATCTATCCAGTTTACACTATGTTATACTGGATTTGTGGGGGTATATTCTTATTATTACTTGGTTCACAAAATTTAGTACAATTAATGGCACTTCTAGGTTGTGTCTCGGTTTTATTAATATATACCCATAGTTCTGGTTGTGCTTTGAAGAGTCCTTTGTTTCTATTTTGCTATCCTTTTCACACTTTATTATCCAGGATTTGTGGGGGTATTTGTTATAATTATTTGGTTCACACAACTTAGTACAATGGCAGGGGTTTATGTATACCATAGTTCTTGTTGGTATATCACAGCTTATCATTGGTATATTGTGATATGCGATGGACATTATTTATACAAATTTCATGACAGTGAGCTGGTATGTTTTTATTGGTGTAGTCTTTATTGTCAATATTACTACCATATCGTTGTCGATTGTGATAGAGTATATAAATTAGAATGCTTTGTCTCGATATAAATGTTCATCAAATAGATATGTACCGCCATTTTGTACTGCATAAAGATCCAAATTAGATTCTCTATAATATAATACATGTTGATTAACCCTAAGTTATACATGCTTATATTAGTTACTTATGTGCACATGAGTTACTAATACATGTATAACGTTCATATGCAAAATAAACCATTAACTTTGGAACCAGGCCCAATAGAGAAGAGCAATACCTGTATTGTAACATTGTTTCTGAATAAAAGATTTAAAACTGAATCCACACTTATTGGTAATTTACTTATAATGTGTACATTTGATTCCCAGGTCCCGTCAGCTTTAATACAAATACTGCCTGTGTGAGTCACTGCCCAGGTGAGTACTTGCCTCTATTCATATTTTTAGGATTATCCAAAAATAGTTCCTTGAATCAAATCATTCATTTTGAAAGTTTTGTTATTGGGATGGCGGCGACGGTCAGGATGTATACCAGAGGACTTTACGAAAAGAATCCTGAAGATTATTATGTTTCTTTCACAGATATGTTAGCAAATTTAGTTTATATAGGCGTATATATATATATGCACTGATGAGAGTGGAAGAATAGTGTAATTAAGAGATTAAGTCACCAATTATAGAGCACTAATTTTCCAGACAGTTTTGATGGATCAATTTCTTGTTGCGAAAGTTGCGAAATCGCCATTGTTGAAACTTAATAAAACCTGAATATTCATTAGCCTTGCTCAAAACGATATGTTTACACATCCCCAAGACGTATTACTATAATAAGTTATTTTCACTCGCAGAAAACTCTAAATTTGGATTTGAAAATGGAAAGACATACGAATATGGCTACGAGACAGAAGTCAAGACCCACATTCCTGGGGCCACAGAAGACCACTCCTCCCTTCACATGAACGCCAAAGTCAAATTGGAAGTCCTTTCCAGGTAAGGTCCATGGCTTTATGATATAAACCGACTATACTAAAGATTTTCTCCATTGGCGATAAAAGTGCCACACTTTCTCAAATTGAAAACACAAAGTTAAGCGCATTGTTATCAAAGAAACATATCGAATATAAAAACGCCATGAACGTGCAATTTAAAACCAGTCAAGTGTTAAATTATCTCATGTCACGTATATCGATCTGACTATAGCAAATTGGAATAACTGGTATTACAGCACAGGAGCCTAATTAGATTCTGAAATCCTACGTCATACTTCTAGGACCCCAGATACAGTAGTGCCTACTCTTATAGAGAGGTGCGGTGTACCGCAAGGTTGAAAGGTCGAATGTACCTTGTACCCAGTGCTTATGTTCCAGGGACATGTACTATCAGTGTGGGACTTTGATCAGTTCTTTTTTAAATTGAAATCCGGTCCATATTCCAAACAACTGAAAGTTGATCTATTAGTCATGGTGGTATCTAGCTGTCATAATGATAACGTTCGGTGCAGCTATTGTCTCTAGGAAGAAACCACATTCTTGTGGTTAATGTTTATAGCACCGGGTTGTTTTTCCAAGGGACATGAACTAGCTATAAGAGTTATGATATTTTGAACACATATGTCATAAATTTCTCGTGATTAAAACAAACTATCATGTTTTAGTTAGGAAGGTAGGTTTTTTTTATGATGTTTATGCAGATATTTGCCTTATCTTTGCGCACATGTTATGGGGCATTTCAGGACAAATGTTTTTGTTTAGATTATTAGTGTGACTCCAGCCCTTTCACACGGAGTACACGGGCTCCTACAGCCTATCCACGAAAATAATTTGATAATGAATTTGTGACAACATATTAAATAGAGGTGGGAACCTCAAACCCTCGAATACAAATTCACCCATATTTTTGCCCGGGATATTTTCTAAATATATAGAACTTCTATAACAATTTTTGGAGAATCGTCATTCGGGGAGTAACTCGGAGAAAAAAAGCATTTGTAATCTGAGCATATGAAACTGTGGTAGACGCACGTGTTGATCAGGCTGACACCTAGTGTCAGATTGGGAAGGTGGGGGACTTTGCGGAGTAGCGTTCTCCGGAGTAGGTCTTGCAATTGGGGTACAGTTCCCGGTTCAGTTCGACTTCGAGTATAGACATGATTTCTTCAATGGATTTCCCTAAATTCTTTCCTCCAGATGTGAGATGGCAATTGTGGTGGAGGATGTCGTTCTCCAGGATGTCGCACCCGGAACAGGACGTCGTGAGACCATTCCAAGCAACACCCGTTTCGCCAACGCTCTTGAGCGTAATGCTCTCAGGTTCGCCTTCGTGAGCGGCCATGTTGAATCCCTCTGCCCCTCCGAGGGTGAGGATACATGGGTGTTGAACGTAAAGCGTGGTATCCTCTCCAACTTCCAGAACAGCATGAACGATTTCAACACTGATCTCAGACTCAGAGAGGTATTAATTATAAATATTGATGAAACCCAATTCAGAAGCTCCTGCATAAGAATGTTTAATTTTAGCAGGGTCACATAGATTTATATTTAATATAGGCCTATCTCTTATTATTTTATAACAATAACTTGAAAAAACAGAAATTTATAGTAAAATTAAAAAGTCACTAAATATCCTAGTCTGACATAGGCTAAGCCATATGCACTGACTGGTAAGTGTAGGCCTATAGTCCTACCGTACTCAAAACTAATTTTATGAAAACTACGCCTGAAGAAAACCCAAATTTATTAATTAAAGTATAGGCCTAATGCTAATTAAAGTATTCAGCATATTATGGAATGGCTCCATCGTGCTTCGGATATTTTTTTTTACTAAATGAACTGCAAAATTAGTCGCCATTTGAGTTTGCCAATTTCACATCTAATCAACACATTGTTTCTCCGCACAGACCGATGTCACTGGTGAGTGCCCAGTCGCCTACACCACCCAAGGTGCTGGCTGGAAGGGAATCCATACCATCACCAAGACCAAGAACATCGAGGCTTGCCAGAGCCGCATGAGCGCTGACACCATCTTCCAGGGAACCGCATACCAGACCCCATCCGTATGTACCTCTCACTTTTAATCAACGTTTAATCAGTGAAACAACTTATATTATCAATTAGAGCCTTTGCCTGGTTCCTGTAACATCCATGATATTGAACAATTGATGCCAAGGCTCGACCTATACTTGCAATATGAAAATCAATCGCACAATGAAAGCTAATTTAGATAACAGTTTTAATGATCCCTTTCTTAACTGATCGGTGAATTGGATTTTATCGTGTGATAAACTTCCCCTTGCAGAAGATGCAGTCCCTCCCAGTGCTCAAGGGCACCCATGAGTGCGAGCAGAAGATCAACAAGCAAGGAATCCTCATTGAGTCCAGCTGTACTGAGAGCCACCTGTTCAGGCCATTCGCCAAGGAAAACAGTGGAGCTACCACCGACGTAAAGACCAAGCTTACCTTCAAGAAAGAGAAGAACTCCATCTCCACCCCAGAAGGTGCGATTTTATGCTTATCACTTCCATAATAAATTGGAAAATGAGCCCAATATTCAAAACAATCCATCGCCTGTCATTGTCATTTGAATACCAGTTCTTCTATTGTTGGTGAACGTATCTAAATGCTGTAGCGGGAAGTGGTGGGAAGCTAGTAGTATAGTAAAACAAGACCTTGCTTCTGGATCTATTGAATACACGAAATTATCACTATCGTACTGACTTTATTGTTTAATGTTGTCAAAGTATTAATCGACCATTTAATTGTTTTATCCAGGCCCAGTTGGAAAATCAATCCCAATCACCTTCGACCATGAGAAGACCGAGGAGGAGCTCACTGAGAGCATGAGGCAGGCCAAGGACGTGCTCAAGGACATGTGCGCCCAGACCACCCCAGGTGTAACCGCCCAGGCCCCTGGTCTCTTCGGCAAACTTGTCACTTCACTGAAGAAGCTCAATGCAGAGGCTCTTGTTGCCCTGCACAGAGAGGTCAGGAACGGACGCTTCTGCGAGAACGCCGAGTAAGACACATTTCTCTATCCTATTTGTCCGAAGGTTATTGTTAATGACGACTTAGTAGTTATTTCCACTATATTTCCAGTTAGATTGATGTTAGGTTTGTATGTATACATGTATAAAGTTCACTGTGACAATTCATCTAGAACCTTTTAGTCATGATTTGTCATATATACTTTACATTATCTTAATGTATTTATTTCCTTACGTTTTTAAGATTTGCTTTGAGCAACCTTCTTTATTATCTTCGTAATATTTAATAAAGGTCAAGCAAAACTTTTACAATGGGGATTTTGATGTGATTATTTGGGTGTATATAAGCAACCCTCTAGTAATTCTTACTTTCATTCATACAAATATTCCTAATCATTGTTCCCATAGGAAATACATCCACGATGCCGTCCCAACTGTTGGCACCGTTGCCTCTGCCCGCCTCATCAAGGACCTCATCCTCAGCGGAGAGGTGTCAGGAGCTGAGGAGACTATGTGGCTCAACTCTCTCGCCTTCGTACAGACCCCAAGCGCCGCCATGTTGGGAGAGATCACCCCTCTCCTCACCACCAGCCCCATCCGCCGCCAAGCCGCCCTCGCCATCTCCTCCCTCGTCAACAACTACTGCCGCCACCACGCTGACTGCAGCAGCACCAGGTATTTTAGTATTTTTGTCTGAATATATTGATTTTTTAAATTTGAAATCTTGGTTGTAAATTTAGCATACATTGTATTTGAGTGAGTTATGATGTGCCGTGGGGAAAACTATCTATTATAATAGTTCTCAATTAATATTATTAGTTATCACGAGACTTCACATTTATTATTTTAACACTGGGAAGTGTGAATGGTTGACTAATATAGTACATGTAAGTGAAAGTTAGTGAACATTTTTACGAGAAGTATTGAATAATAATAATTGAATGGAACCGCCTCACATACACATACATGCACCAGTATTTATAATATTTTCTTTGAAAACAGAGAGGTCGAAGCTATCATCGCCATCTTCGGAGGTCACCTTGTCGGAGGCTGCCGCAAGGCCAGCACTGAACATGATGTCGTCATGATGTCCCTCAAAGCCCTTGGAAACACAGGACACGCTGAGTCCATCGCCGACTCCATCAACATGTGCATCCGCAACACCGACTTGGATGTGGAGACCCGTGTCGCCGCCATCCAGGCCTTCCGTCGTATGGCCTGCACCGCTGACGTAAGTTTAACTAACTTGCTCTCCATTCTATGAAGGCAATATATATAAATGTATATAAAGTTATTATTTGACATTCCATAGTCCTATTCTAATCAATGTGCCCTGTTAGTTTCATGGTGATTATTTCCAAAACTTAAAACTGATTCTTTTTGATATCTCATTTTAATTAACGCTTCATGGATATTTGATACTAAAGCAATGATATATCATAATCCAAGATGAAAGATTGAGGTTTTGTGCAAAATGCCAATCGTTATACTCAATGAAAAATATCGATTCCAGCGCTCTGAACTCACCAACGTGTTCGAGAACGCTGAGATCGACACCGAGCTCAGGATCAACGCCTACCTGTCCCTCATGGCCTGCCCAACCGAGGACGTCCTCCGCCGCGTCCGCAGCAGACTCGAGGTCGAAGAGATCAACCAGTTGGGTTCCTTTGTCTGGACCCACCTCACCAACCTCAAGGAGACTTCCAGCCCACTCAAACAGGAGATCCGCCAGATCGTCGAGACCGAGAGCCTCCGCAAGGAGTTCAATGTTGACAAGAGGAAGTTCAGTCGCAACATCGAGAAGTCCTACTTCTCTGACCTCATGAACTCCGGCGCCTCCGTCGAGTCCAACCTCATCTGGTCCGGCGAGTCCTTCGTGCCCAGGTCTGCCTCTCTCAACCTCACTGCTGATCTCTTCGGTCACTCCATCAACCTTGTGGAGATCGGTGGCCGTGTCGAGGGAATCAACAACTTCCTTGACCAGGTTTTCGATACAAACACCCCAGCTGATGAGAACAAGGAGACGATCAACGACATCAATGAGATCAACAACAAGGTAAGAACCTGTTTCAAAGTATAAATCTTTGATTTAAAAAAGATCGTCTAATTAAATTATGTCCTTTCTAGTCTATTCGAAAAGAACACCTTTAAGTCCCCCGAGAATAACTCTTTCCTTTTAATTAATGCATTCCCAGAGAAAATCGCGATTGAATGAAGTAATATTGAAAATAAAATATCATTCTGATTATCTTTCATTTAGGCCAACATCAAGCGTGAGACTGAGCCAAAGGGATCTGCCTACCTCCGTGTCTTCGGCAATGAAATCAGCTATCTTGACTTCCACGACTTGGATGCTGAGACCGTACGCGAGAAGTTCAACTACCTCAACTGGCTCATCGAGCTGGCCAAGGACCACAGAGTCGACTTCACCAAGAGCTTCCAGTTCCTTGACACCACCGTTACCGTAGCCACCATTGCTGGTTTCCCACTCCGCATGCACATCCAGGGTAATGGAGTTACCGACCTCAAGTTGAACGGCAAATTGGACGTCCGTAGTCTGGCTGCTGCCCCAAGGAGTCTCGCCATCGATGGAAAATTCGCCCCAAGGTAAATATGAGTGATTGTAATAGTTTAATGTTTATACCAAGTTGTCTATCCGTGAAATCTATACAAAGGAGGAGATGTTAAGATGACGATTAAGTTAATGTCATTACTTTTAATAATCAATGTTTTTGTATTATGAATTGATCAGTATAGTTGATTATTAATTTCATCAGTTTTATTAGTATTTTTTTCAATTTTTTCCAACCTATTTACACAACAAGACATAACTATTTGTCAAGACCAGTGCTTATGAGGGGAACCATGCTTTTCTGCCTTTAATTAGGGTTGTAGGGAGAATTATTTCGTTTAGATGTCATTGGACATAAAATTCACAGGTTTATTTCTCTAAATACTCTTTGATTCAATTGATTGGAAATGTTTTGTTCTTTAACTTTCAGTGCTGCTCTTGAGATCACAGCTGAGATGGGAATTGATGCCTTCGCCACCCGCACTGGACTCCGCACGGTTGACACCCTGCACACAAGCACCGAGGCCTCAGGAAGGATCACCCTCCGTGAAGGCAAGATCTTTGACATGAACATCAACATGGCCCGCGACAGAATGGAGGTCTTCTCTGCCAAGTAAGCTATAATCAACTACATGTATATGCTTTTTATACTTAGAAATTCAATCTTAGAATGTGGTCTTGTTTTGGATACTTAAAGTGGCTATGGTCACTGTTTGACTATATATCATTTAGAAATATGTTTGTAGTTTTCGATTACCTGCACAAGTAAGAACATTTGTGTGGAATACCAACTCTATATATTCCTTAGATTAATTGATATTTGTTAATGAAGAATGTGGCAGAGGTTCCATTGGGGAATTCAAATCTGAGAGAGCAGTAACTAGACCATAAGGTGCTGCTCCAGTGTATGGTAAAGGGATGTGAACTAAGAGCGAGGCAGGAGGTACATAGTGACATATATACCCTGTCCCATCCAGCTGGTATCACTTAACTCATTAAGATAAGAGGCATACAGGCGGCGAGACCTCTTCCAACTGCCATGTCTGAGAGACTATAGTGTGATGGAGGCACCCTACAAAATTTGAAGTTTTAAACTCTTATATATTCCAAATACTTGTATTTCATACATTAATGCTCCCAGGTATTGGTTAATGGCATAATGATCCAGAACATTGTTGAAATTCAAGCATATGTCAAAAAAATGAGGAGCTCAGCGGCAAGTGTCACTTTAAGTCACGATTGCGTTACCAACCTGATCCCAATTTCGTTTTAGATAACAATCAGTTTTGTATCATTCATCTTTCATCATTTTCCAACAGACATGACTTCTTCGTTGTCTACCGAGAGGAAACCCATGAAATCACCCTGACTGGAAGTAAATTCGAGTACAACAAGTGCACCCCAGCCATGTTCTCCAAGGTGACTGGCTTCGAGGTTTGCGGAACTATTTCTGTTCCCAACGCCATCTCCTCTCCAAATGGACCATACTTCCCTCTCGCTGCCCCAGGCACTGTCTCCATCTTGGTCAACAAGAAGGACACCTTCCAGACTTACCACTTCGAGGTCAAGGGTCTCCGTGACTTGGTAAAGCTCTTATTTTATTTCCACTCCTAATTTCAATTATTAATTACAGCAGCATGTTTGGCGTGTGCACACCTGTATTGAATACACAGAGTAAATATAAAATTGCCTATTTGATCTATTTCGCTTTCCAAGAATGTAATAAGAACCAAACTTTGATATAAAAATAATTTGATTTCTCAGGTCGACCATGAAGGTCACCGTGACACAGTTGACATTGCACGCGTCCACTTCAACACCCCTGGATCCAGAGTCAAGAGAGAGATCACCATGGACTTCTCCCTGAACCACTCAGAGAAGAAGGTATCTGCCAGTCTCATAACCCCATGGACCCCAAGAGCCGTTGCCGAAGGTATTGCACCTCTCTTTGTTATGATTTGTTTTCATTGCTAATTCAACAGTATCTGATCTGCAAGCCTGTTCACGTTTCTTTCCTTAGAACTAATTCCCTATCAATTTTTAAAATAAATATCTGCATTCTACCATTACATTTCTTTTAACTTTTTATCAATGGGTCTCAATGTATTCCTGAAAGTCTATGCATCAAATATAAGTAGAACCATAATAAAAAAGATGATTGGGATGGAATTCTAACACCAAAACTGGTTGTGCTAACCTTTCGGTATTCTTGTTATACCTTCATCAGGGGCTGGTAATCACAGTATGGGTGGGGGTGACATGTGTTTTGTGGTTTGCATTGGTTAACAATAGCATTGTTGCTTACGAAGCTAAGCTGAAGTTAGACATTTTGATTCGAAAAATGTTTATTAGGCTGAAGTTCATTGGTGTTCACATTTAGTCTGGGAGAAGAAAAATCATGGCGTACAAGTTCTGAAGCAATGAAGTTCTATAACGTTTCAACAATAACATTTTTACATAATATATTTTTATATTTAACTATCTCGGACAGTTTGTATCTTTTCCAGACCTTAAATTCCCTCTTTCTCTTTCTTCCAACAGGTTCCTTCATCAGCCAGCCTGAGGTCCAGCGTGCCACTGCTATGGCCAGCCTTGGAGAGCGCAGGTATGAGGCTCTTGCTGAAGTCAAAATCTCCAGCAACAAGTACAACACACGCTATGAGCCCAAGTTCGAGCTTACCCTCCCAAGCGGGCTCAAGCCAACTGTGAGTGGTAGCCTCCTCTACAGGACTGGACGCAAGATTGACATCAACATGGTCGCTGAAAACATCTTCAGTGAAACTGTCAACATTGAAGGTAAGGTTTGTTTATATTCTGGGTTAAATAATAAAACATTATCATACATTTTTTTAACTTTGAGACATTTTATTTCCCAGGCTGTTCAAGATCTTACAACTCTATGAAAAAGCCATTAACTTTAATATTCAATATAAAGGTTGAGGCACACAGTCAGCTAGCATTTGATATCTTCAATTCACTTATATATTCCCTTAATTATCTGTATGTAAAAATCTATTTACCATACTTTTATTTTTCATCTATCACAGGTACCATCACTGGCCAGAAACAAACCAAGAAAATCCGCTATGAGACCCAACTTAACATCAAATCCCCGATCGTCAATGGAAAGGTTGATGGGTTCATTGACAGAACCTCTGAAAATGGAGATGTCTACAGCTCTCGCCTCGAGGTCATGTACAAACCAAGTGGAGCCATCCGCAACCGTCTCACCTTCAGTGGTAAGGTCCGCGACAAGAGTGCTGGCAAGAGGACTGATGTCACCGGCACCATGGCATTCACCTCCACCCTCTGGGCCAAGTACAACACCGATCTCAAGTTTGATGTTCAACAACAGGGACGCACACTCTCTACCAGCTTTGAGGGCAAACTCGACGGATCCGAAGAGAAGACAATCAAGTTTGAACAATCTGGCACCCTCGCAATTGGCAGTTACAACAAGAAGGCTAACTTTGAGGCTGACTTCAAGTTCCCTTACATGGTAATTTGATCTGATATAGAATTGTATTTTTGATGTAATGTTTCATGGCACTAGTAATAAATATTTATATCAATTATATACATGATTTAACTCTTATTGATATTCATCTTTACAAGATTTAGGACACATTTACCAAGTTTCCTTTTCTATGAACAGTATCAACATGTTTTTAACATTAATTAATCTTTTATTTACAGAACATGGATTACAACATTAATCTTAACCATGAACACAAGAAGGACCTTCTCAAATCCTCTGCAGTTCTGACCAAAGATGGCCGCCAGCATGGTCTCTTCTCCATGGACATCATCCGTGAGAGTACTTCCCCACTGAAGGCCTCTGCCGACATCAAACTGCACTACCCTGGACGCCAGATGAGATACACCCAGTCCATCCATGAGGTCAACACCCAACACTATAGGAACGACCTTGCTCTCCAACTTGAGGCTAGCCAAGTCATCCACCTTGTTGCCGACTACAAGATGCTTCCACGTCACGAACTTGAAGCCACTCTGACCTCTCCATTCACCTCTCCAATCAACTTTGTCGGATTCCTTAAGCCTGTCTTGAGGGACTTTGAAGGTAAGGCTTCCCTTGAGCACAGCGGTCGCCAGTATGCTGCTGAAGCCATGCTTGACATCAAGGCTAATGAAGCTCGTGCCTCCATGAGCCTCATCCACCCAAGACGCACCATCACCTCTGAGCTTGAGCTTAAGTCTGCTGGTAAGACATATACTGGTATGTTTGATGCCAAATGGGATGCTGCCCGTGACACTGACAAGAAGGTTACAGTGAATGCTGAGATCACCCTCGCCAAGATGAGGCCAGCTTTCAACATCAAGGCTGAGGCTTGCCACAACAAGTTCTTTGAGATCATCACCTCTGGAGAATTCTTGAACCGTGCTGGAAACATCAAATACCAGGGAGACTTCCTCTTTAAGTCCTCTATTGAGAACTTCGAGGAGATCCAGGCTTCCTTCAAGCACAAGTGGAACCCATCCCAGATCTCTGCCTCTACCCAGCTCACCTATGCACCCAGCCAGAAGATTGATGGTGAATTCACAATCAACCTCCGCAATGGATGGGAAAGTGTTGATGCCAACGCCAAGCTTACCACTCCCTTCTCTGCTGTTAAGCGTGTGACATACGAGCTTGACTATGCCAAGGAGAGCAACACCTTCAGAGCCAGCACCAAGGGTTTCTTCAACAGGCATAACATCGCATTTGTTGCCTCAGGAACAGCTACACCTAACCTTGAGGGAAGCATCACCATGACCAGCACATTTAAGAACTTCCAGGAGATCACATTGAGTGGAAGCCATGTTGATACTGGCCGCAAGTGCCACACTGATGCTGAGCTCACATGGGCCAAGGGCAAGAAGGTCACCATGAACTACAATGGTGAGCACTCCAGATCGAGTTACTACTTGAACAGCAATGGCGACTTCACAGTCACCACTCCCTTCAGGGGCTACAGGTCCAACAAGATCACCTGGAGGCACAGCAATGATGCTGGAAGCCTTAAACACCACAGTGAAATTGAGATCTACAAACAGAAGGCTGCCTTCGATTTTGATGTCAGCATTGTCAGCACTGGACCCAAGAGGGAATTCCATCTCAAGACCACTCTGACTGCCCCAGATGTTGATATCATGGTCAATGCCAACCACGAACACTCAATCAGCCATGCACGTGGAGTCAAGACTGATGCCACCTTACAATGGACCACTGGCAAGAGCATTAAGATCACCCAAGATGCCAATGTAGCAAACACTGGTATCAACATCTTGACCAAGTTCACCAGTCCATTCCAAGGATTTGAAACCATCATCATTGACCTCGAGGACAGCCTCGAAGATAACACGCTCACTGTCAAGAATGAAATCAGCTGGCCAGGTACCAAGCTCAACCTTGATGGCAACATGGTCTACAGGGACACAGAAGTTGATGGAACATTCGAGCTCGCCACACCATACTTCCCCAAGCAGAAGTTCAATATTGTGAGCAAGCAAGAGGGAGGCAATATGATCCAGAAGAGAAGCTACCAATATGCCCCAGGAAAGGTCATTGAGTGGAATGAAGTTTATGGTTTTGGTCGCACCAAGTCATACAGCTATGAGTTCAAATCACCATGCCAATACGCTGAGCTCATCACCTTTGATTTTGAGCTTGAAGGTGAACCCAGTGACTTCAACACTAAGGTTGAGTTCTTCCACAATATGATGTCTGACAAGGTTGAATTCACTGCCAAAGCTTCAACATCTGACTTATCTGACCTGAAAGTGAATGCCGCTCTGAAGACTCCATTCAGGCCTCTCACTTTCCTCCGCACAATGTACAGCCACAAGATGCAGAATGATGACTTTACCATGACTGGAAGCTTCCAGATTCCTTCCTACAAAGCCACCTTTGATCATGAGATGACATTCATCAACTGGCGTCGCTTCAACACTAAGACCCAACTCATGTACAAGCCAGGGGAGAAGATTGCATTCACCACCCGCCTCAATGCTGGCAGAAAGATTGCCGCTGTCATCACTCTGAAGACTCCATTCGAGAATGCTGAAGAGATCACTGCCACTTTCAACCATGAAGGCCCACTCTCCAACATGAAGACCTCTGCTGAACTTTCCTTAGCTAACAACAAGAAGATCAATGCTGAGTTTGAATTCACGTCAACTGAAGGCGTCCACACATTCATCACCCTTACCACACCATTCAGTGGTTACAAGAACCTTGGCCTCAACTTCAACCTCATCCAAGGCAAGATGGATTGGTCCATGAACATTGAGAACTACCGCCTAGCTGGTATGCATTCATACAGTTTGAATAGTAATGGCTTCACCACAAGACACTCTATGCAAACTCCATTCCAAGGTTTTGAGAATGTCCTTTTCACATTCAAGCAATCAGGTGACATTACTGACTTCAAACAGGAGAGTCTCTTTGAGCTGAGAGGACGTAAATACACCATGAACAACATCTTCTCCCTCCAGGGTACCAAGCTTACTGCCAAATCTGAAATGAGAACCCCCAGTCGTGAGTTCAGCGTCTTCATTGCAGAAGTTAACCATGATGGAAACCTCCGTAACTTCCAGAACAATGCCAAAGTTACCCTCAATGAGCACACATACGAGTATGAGTCTTCTGTCAAGATCACCAAGAGAGACTTTGAGCTCAACGCCAAGATCAATGTACCACGTCAGTTCACCATCACCCTTACTCATGACCTTGATAGCAATGCTGGAATCAACAAGGTTGTAGCCATTGTCAATGGACAGCGCATCTCTGCTGAGAGCACCTACCTTAACCGTGGTCAGCGTCTTGAAGGCTCTCTCCTCATCCTGACACCATTTGAAGGCTATGAGAAGTTCCACATCGCTGGCAAACACACTGGATCATGGAACAACTTCAACTGTGAATACACCCTCGAGGCTTTCGAGAAGAAGATCACAGTTACTGATGAATTCAATCTCAGAGGTGACCATCTCAACGTTGGCCTTAACATCAACACTCCATTCAGGCAGTTGAGGAACTTTGGTATTGCTCTGAAGCATGATGGCCCATGGAATGACTTCAAGAACGAGGGATCTCTCTCAATTAATGGAAAAAGCTATAACACTATGTCTGAATTCCACATTGCTGGCACAACTGTGTCTGGCATTGCTACCCTGAGCACCCCTGAAGAATACAGCATCACTTTCAGCCATTCTGGCCCTATCACTGACTTCACCAACAACTATCAAATCAAGTCCAACGGTGACGTTTACAATGGCCAGAGTGCATTCAAATTGGCTGGAGGACGACTTGATGCCTCTGCCAATGTCAACACTCCCACCTACCAGTCTAAGAAGGTATCTCTTAAATTCAAGAACGAGGGTACACCTTCCAACTTTGAGCAGGAAATTGTCTTCACATACGGCACCACTGAGTATTCTGCCAAGACCATCTATGAAATAGAAGGACATGACATCAAGGCTAACTTCGAACTCAAGACACCATTCACTCCAGTCCGTTCCTTTGTAATTGATGCTATGCATGAGGGCAAGAGCTTGAAGAACTTCCGTAACAATATTGATATCATCCTCAATGGAGAGAAGAAGTCTGCCAGCTCTGAATTCAAATGGTTCAGCAATGTATTCAAGTTCAAGTTTGATGCCAGCATCCCAGAGGAATATCATGTCCTTCTCAAGAACAAGGGTGAACTCACCGATTTTGCCGCCAGCCTTTCAATCACTACCCCAACCACCACCGTCAACAGCAATGGCAACTTCAAAATGACTGGAAAGGACATCACTAGCTCCTTCAGTGTAAACACACCATTCCGTCACTTCAGATCCCAGAGCATCACCTTTGATTTCAAGAAGATCCCCCAGGGATTCAATGCTGAAGCTAAGGTCCTTACTGATCGCCCAGAGATCAAGACAATCACTATTGCCCTGAACCATGATGGCACTCTTGCACGCTTCAACACCAATGGCAAGTTGGAAATTGATACCATTTCCATGAACTTCATTGTCAACCACGAAGGACATCTCCGTGACTTCTCAAGCAGTGCATCTGTCACCTATGGTCAGCAGACTGCCTCAAGTCAAATCAGCTTCAAGAAGACTAATGACAAAATCGAGGCCACCGCTTCCCTTGAGACACCATCTGACCGCTTCGCTGCTACCTTCAACCACAACGGTGACCTCTCAGCCTTCCAGACCACAGGCAAGATAGAGACTCCATACAGGAACCTTGATTTCAGCTACAACCACAAGGGTAACTTGAGGAACTTTGAATGCGAGGCAAACATCGAGAGTGATGGTTCTAAATTCACTGGAGTATGGAAATTCAAGCACATTCGTGGAGATATTGAATTTGAGGCTGATATCCAGACTCCATTCAGAGGGTATGACAGATTTGGTGTAGATTTCAAGCACAATTCTCATGCCCGTGGACTCAAGACCACCATCCAGATTGAGACCCCCTTCACTGGTTACGAGAATTTGAATGCTGAGCTGACCCATGATGGTCACTCAGGTGATTTCCACACTGCTGGAGTTATCAATGCCTTCAGACACCCACTCAAGTTTGATCTGACCCACCAGGGAGAGCGCACTGATTTCAACACCAATGGTTTCATCGAGTATGGCCCAAGAAAATACACCATGTCCAAGAGCTTCAAGGTAGGCAACGGTGACCTTATGGCTACTGGATCATTTGAGATGCCCCGTTACAGATATGCTTACAACCTAAACCACAAGACTACTGGAAGACGTGAATTCACCACTGAGGGCTCAATTGAGACTCCCCACCACGACTTTGAGAGAGCCAGCTTTGATCTCAGGCACAAGGGAGGTCTTAACAACTTTGAGACCAGTGGCAAGATTGTTCCATTCCAGGGTGAAGGTTCATTCAGAGTCAACCACCGTGGAAACATGAATGCATTCTCCTCATCTGGTGAGGCCAACTGGAACTCACACAAGGTCTCTGGCAAGGCCCAGCACCGTGGAAACCTCAATGACTTTGAATCATCTGCTGAGGCTGCCTTCAACAACCACAGAATGTCTGGCAAATGCAAGCACAGCGGTAACTTCAATGGTTTTGAGTCATCTGCCGAAGGTGAATTTGATAGCCACAGGATCACTGGCAACTGTAAGCACCATGGCAACCGTAATGACTTTGAAACATCTGCTGAGGCTACCTTCAACAACCACAAGATCTCTGGTGATATCACCCACAAGGGAGATCTGACCCACTGTGATACCTCTGTTAATGCTGCCATGAATGGCCACACATTCTCTGGCAATGTCAAGAAAAGTGGAAACCTCAACAACTTCGAGGGCTCTGTTGATGCTGCATGGGGCACCCACAATCTTGCTGGTCATATCAAGCACAAGGTTAACAGCAGGGGATTCCTTACCATTGCTGATGCTGAATTCTGTGCTCACAAGATTGCCACCAAGGTCGAGCACAGTGGTAGCTTCAATGATTTCCAGTCGTCTGCTGAGGCTTCTTACAATGACCACAAGGTTTCCGGCAATGTCCAACACCGTGGCAACATGAACGACTTCACTTCATCTGGTGAACTCAAATACAACAGTCACAAGCTTGTGGCCAACATGAACCACCGTGGAAACCTCAACGCTTTCTCCTCTTCTGCCAATGGCGAGTACAATGGCGACAAGATGAACGGAAACATGGAGTTCAAGAACGAAAATGGCAATATTGAGACCTCTGCAACTGTAGAGACTCCATTCACCGGCTACGAAAGGTTCCATGCCTTTGCCAAGCACAGCATGGAAGGCAAGAAAATGAAGACTGAGGCTAAGCTTGAGACTCCATTCAAGAGCATCAGAGACCCCAGCTTCGACATCCAGCACCGTGGACACTGGAAGAACTTCAAGACCACTGCCACCCTTGTCTCCCCATTCAAGACCATCAAGCCAGTGACCATCAGCGCCAACCACCGTGGTATCTTCAAGGACTTCACCTCCTCAGCCGATCTTGACTATGGCAAGGACAAGTACACTGGCTCTGCCTCATACAAGAGAACCCCAACCAGCGTTGTTGCCTCTGCTAATATTGGCACTCCATTCGAAGAGGCCAAGAAGTTTGGTGTCGACATTGAATACTCCTATGATGGTCAAACTTTCAATACCAAGGGTAATGTTGAGACCCCACATGGCAAGTACAACGTCTTTGGAGCTGAGATCCACCATGAGGGAGACAGCAGCAAGTTTGAGACCACTGGCAAGATTAATATTGAGACCCCCATCTTTGAGACCCTTACCTTCACACTGAACCATGAGGGACACATTTCCAACTTCAAGACAAGTGGAAACATTGCTTTTGATGGCCAGAAACGATTCGAAGGAGAAGCAAGTTACAAGAAAACTGCTGGCTACTTTGAGGCTGACCACGATGCTTTCATAAGAGTGGCAACACCTTACATACACCTCCGCAATGCTGAGCTCAACATCCACCAAGCCCACAATGATGGAGTTTGGTCCGGAAATGTGAAGGGAGCCTACAATGGTGACAACTTTGATGGAGACTACAGTTTGAGCAACAAGGCCCGCAAGAGCGCCTCTGTGACCATCCGTGAACCACGCCCAATGGAATACACTTCCTTCATCCACCCAGCTGAAGGCAAAGCTGAGGCCTTTATCAACTGGGACTCTCGATCCAGTGACAGCCAGATGCGCTATGAAGTGACATGGAAAAACGTTAATAACAGGTACAACACCGATCGTCAGGTCGTTGTCAAGGTCACCTGCCACTCCCATACCCGTTCCCTGTCCACTGGATACACCCTTACCCAGGAGAAATTTGAGACCAAGACAACCTTTGAGTGGGACCAAAAGTTCGAGACTGAATTGGAAGTATCCAAGAGCTCCCGAGGCCGCACCACCATCTATGACTTCATGACCAAGACCACTTCTCCAGTTGCCAACTTTGTGATCAGAGGAAACCACAACGTCAACCCATCCCGCAGGTACCTCACCGAGATCAACTTTGGTGATCGTGATGCTCTCCAGATCAGGAGTGATATCAAAACTCCCAAGGGTGACTTCAGTGACTACACAATGTCCTACCAGATCTCAGATCCCCGTCTGACCAAGGTAAACATAATTCACATTATACATTTTCTTCCCAAATAAATATTATATTCATGAATACAATAATACACCATATACACGAATGCCATTTGTAACAATGACTTCGTTTCTATAATAACTAAATATAAGTATAATATCCTTTATGACACTCTGTCAACAAAAATATGATAATACAAATTTCTATCGTGTTTATGGATATTCAAGTACCTTTCACATGACTGCTATGAACACACTTTTTATTCGATAACTCCCATTCCAGCCAATTGTCATTGGAGTCGAGGGCAAGATCGACCCAGTCAACACACTCTATGACGGAAAGATTGATCTTGAATATGCTGCTGAGAAAATCATCTTTACTGGAAAGATCTCTGATGAATCCAACCGCTACAAGACCAAGTGGATCGTTGAATCCAGCCTCCAGCACCCAAGCAATGATGTTGACATATCTTTCAAGTCTAACTTGCTCGCCAGCAAGAAGGAATTCAAGACAGAGGGCGAATTCAAGTACATGATGTCCCGCACCCGCCAGATGAAGACCATGGCCACCACCATCTCCTTCGATAAGATCAGAGAGGAAGTTAAGATCCAGGTAGGTCGTGGCTGAGATTCATTTGTGTAGAACCTAGAGAATAGATCATAGTGCGTTCAAGCATGCCAGTCCAAATACAAATCACATATTTTGTCATACTTTTGACGACAGGTAACTTTGGAAGACAGATTTGAAGTAAATATGTCATGCACGTAGATATATCATATGATGTGTATCAATCATGTACACGGAAACTATATATAGAAATAACACTTTTTATTGACTGCAGGTCAGCAGCCCATTGAAGAGCCTTGACTGGACTGCCCGCAGGACCGTCAATCAGGCCGCTCGCCAACACTTCTCTGTCTCTGGAACCATCGATGAGCATACCGTCCAGGCTGAGGTCGATGTAGATAACACCGTCCCTGGCATTGACATGACCCTCGAGTATGCCCCAGAAAAGACCCTCCACATGTTCGGAAAGTACCTCTCCCCAGACCACTTCCAGATCAATGCCTACCGTCAGGAATCTGGCAGGAAGATCCCAGAGGTTACCTTCGACACTGAGATTGTTGCTGGCAACTTGATCAAGGGCCGTGCCTTCCTCCGCCCATCTCTCTTCTCTGATGTCTCTGACCTCTTCAGCACCGAATCCGGCCTTGGCCGCCTCTACAGCCAAGTGACAGAGGCCATCTCTAAGGACCTCCGCCTCAAGACCCCAGGATTCAAGCGTGCTGCTGAACCAGTTGTCGATGCTGTCGAGTCCCTGACCAATGACTTTGCCAGGTTTGCTGTCAGGTGTGAGAGATACTTCAACGCCATGTACAAGCGCAACGACTACTACACACGCGATCTTGCTCATAACATTGCTCGCTTCTTCAGAACTGTCCGGTGAGTTAGAATGGGAATGGTCAATTATTTATTGAATATATTATTTCAGTTTATTTTTTATATGGATGACTCCACCACTTACATGGTCTTCGGTGGTGGTACAAATATCTGGTGGTTTCCTCTGTGTTTTTGAACCAATTTTTAATATAATAATTCTACTCAGGTTTACATCACTAATCCTCCTTTTAATCATTGATACATAACTTAATCTTTCATCAAAGGAACCTAATATTCATCCTTTCTATGGTATCCAACAGCTCCGGTATGGATGAGACTGTAGCTGCTGCCTCCGAGGCCATCACCAGGATGGAGGGAGTGTACCGCCTCTCTGCTGCCAAGTACAATGAGTGGCGCCTGAGCACTGTGCGTGCCTACAACCGCTTCTACACCGAGGCTACCGCCAAAATGACCGAGCTCCGCAAGACCCTCCAGGACAAGATCAACGCACATGTTGATATGGCCCAAGCTAACCTTCTCGGTATGTCCCCTCCTCCTTCTTCTACTTCAATAAATATTTCTCTATAATCTGATGAAGGTTTTACGAAACACCGAAACGTTGCATGGTTCTATTATTAAATGAACTCTTACAGCAACCATACAATTATATACACAATTTGCGGCTGAGTTAATTCATATATTTGTTGATGTAGAAATAGTTCATCTAATCCAGATTTTGGTTGCATTTACGCCCATCAATTTCTAATTTCGAGTCATTGATATGCACCAATATGTCAAATTCACTTTCCCGCTATTTCAAGCCTGTAACTCCAGTGCTTAGTTAGAATGTCGCAAGTGTTAACTAAAATGAGATCATGTTCCTTCAATTCATTTTTCCCCTATGTTCCAGACCTTGTCAACTACATCCGCACCCACCCACGTGTCCAGGCTCTCTTTGACCGCATCCAGGCCAAGGCTGAGCGCATTGTGGCCCGCATTGATGAACTGACTGAGAGATGCTATGATGCCGCTGTGGAATTCCTCAACAGGCCAGAGATGGAGTACGTCAAGAGGTACATCAACAACGCCAACAGCAAGGTAATTAGGGTGTCCTATGTTAGCCTATATAGTGAAATAGATCGAATCATAAATCATAAGTATTGGATGTTCCGCAAATGGAACTACAATTCTCTGGTGGAATGTAATGGTTATAATTATAATATATATATGTAGTCACTGGCCCTCCTGTGATTATATCAACAACCTGCTTTGCCAATATACATTATTGTGTACTTAAAATTAAATTGATACATAAATTGACTCGCACATCACAAACTTCAAAATCAAAATTTAATTGTCTCCAATGCTATCCATCTTGCAGGTTGCCTGGGTAAGAGAATACATCAACTTGGAAGAGAGAGCCCATGATTTCATCCACAAGCTCAAGGAGACCGGATTTAGCCCACTCCGCCGTACCATCTGGAGGACCGTCCGCGACTACTTCCACTTCGATGAGACCAAGATCACCACCTGGGCCCCAGAGCGTGGAGAGGTTGCCGGACAAGTGTACATCCCAGCCACCATGAGGGACCTCCGTTCCATGCCAACCATCAAGATCACTGGCTACTTCGATGACCTCAAGCGCTTCATCCCAGACACCAACTGGGTCTTCTGGGACACCCTCTATGCCTACAAGCCAAGCTCTGACATCCGTGACTGGATCCCACCATTCAAATGTGAGTATAGGAATGAAGTTTCAGCCTTGTTTTCACAGGCCTTGAATGATAAATTGACAATATCCACACAAATACTTTGTGATATAAATTCATATATCTGCTACTTAACTCCATGGAAGAATATCATAAATGAATAATAGGCCTATATGTGCCACGCAATGAAAGGCTGTTATAGTGATTCCTTTTTTTCAAATTGGAAATGATTTCAGATGATACGGATTTTAAGATAAAACTTAACACAAGCCCTTTTTACACATTACAGCCCATGCCACCATCTCCGGAACCCAGCATTACATGACCTTCGACAAGAGATTCTTTGAATTCGCTGGAGAATGCAGCTACCTCTTGGCCAATGACATGATTGACAACACATTCAGCGTGGTCGTCAACTACAACAACAAGGGTGGAGAGGTCTCCAAGAAGTCCATCACCGTCGTTCACGGCAAGGACACCGTAGAGATTCTGCCCGACTTCCGCGTAGAGGTCAACGGACGCCGCTCTGAGATGCCCGTCATCTCTCAGCACACCGCCGTCTACAGAGTGGGCAACACCCTCCGCATTGACAACGACCATGGCGTCAAGGTTGCCTGCAACCTCCCCCAGGACCACTGCACAGTGAGCGTCACCGGCTGGTACTTCTCCAAGACCGGAGGCCTCTTCGGTACCTACGACAACGAGCCTGCCACCGACTTCAAGAAGCCAAGTGGTGAGATGACCACCTCCACCGAGGAGCTTGCAAGCAGCTGGACTGTTGGCAAGCAGTGCAGAGCCACCAACCGCGCCGTCCAGAACGAAGTCAGCTCCATGAACGTCAACTACCAGAAGTGCAATGTCCTCTTCCAGGAGGAGAGCTCTGCCTTCCGTCCCTGCTTCAAACAGGTCGACCCAACTGCCTTCATGAAGATGTGCATGAACGGAGATGTCTGCAAAGTGGCTTCCTTCTACGTGCATGAGTGCAGCATCCTCGAGGTTCCCATTAGAATGCCAAGAGAGTGCGTCACCTGCCAGCTTCCCAATGGCCAGCGCCTCTCAGAGGGACAGGAGGAGACTCTTACCGACAAGTCCGACAAGGCTGATGTTGTCTTCGTTGTCTCACACGGAGACTGCAACCAGGAGGCTGTTGAGAAGATCAACACCCTGGCTGGCCAGATCCTCAAGGGCATGAAGGAGATCAAGGTTCGCAATGTTCGGTTTGGAATCGTTGGCTACGGTGGTGAGGGACGTGAAGCCGAGCCCCACAGTCACACCATGGACGGTCAGCTCCTCAACAGCAAGACCACCTTCATCCAGACCATCAACAACTTCCGTACCATGGGCTCAGAGGGTGACGAAGATTCCTTCGCTGCCATCAAGTTCGCCGCCAAATATCCATTCCGCGCCGGCGCCTCCAAATCCATCGTTCTCATCCCATGCCAGAAGTGCGAAGCCAAGCAGACTCCTTACTCCACCATCCAGGAGGTTCTGAGCGAGATGGACATCCGATTCCACCTCCTCATCCACCAGGACTTCGAGCTCCGCGCCTCCACAAAGTCTCCCAAGACCAGCTATATGTTCGGTGAGTTTTATATCAGATTAGAAATTACAGAATTATTAAAAAATTAATTTCGTAAAATGTACATGGTTTTTTTTTGTCTTGCACATTTATTTGAAATAGCAAAGATTTTCGTAATTACTTGATCATAACTAATTATACGAAGGGGCCTTTTGTTTTACATGACTAGTATTAATTAGATAATCAATTGCTAAAGCAAAGTCAACATGACCTCATACTTCCCATTCTCGTCACAGGTCTTGATCGCGAAAGCGTATACACCAACAAGGACGTCGGAGCCTCCGACATCCGTGGAGACAAAGACCTTAGGAGGCACACAATTGCCCCCAAGGACCTCTGCGTGGCCCTCAGCCACGAGACTGACGGCTCAGTCTTCAACATCCGCAAGCTGACACAGACCAAGTCGGTAGGACAGAAGAGATTCGCCGATGTCTTCAGCAGAGTGGTAGCCAAGAAGGGCACCCCCTCCGACTGCCAGGTGTGCGAGTGTAGGTCTGATGAGACAGGAGTAGGCATCTCCGTGTGCCGCAGCTGCGATCCTATCACTCCCCATGTGTACAGCTGGGACCATCTCGATGGTCTTCCAGAGCCTGAATTGGTAGGTATTTTTAGATATACTCACTGGAGAAATATCAGGTTTAATAGAAGATAACACATGGGGGCGGGGACTCTTGAGAAAACGTTCCAATTTGCCTTCATCAATCATTTCAAATAACCCTGGTTTAAGATAACACAATACCAAATTTACTCAAATATACCAATATCAATTTCCAGCAAAATTTACTAAATCTATTTTTGCTAATCTTGAGGGGGAAAAAACATCTGAATTATTAATGATTAATAAGATTGCATATCATAAATATATTTATTATTCATGAATCTTAAAAAAAACTAAATCAATAGAAGCGAGTCATCCCACAACATATCTGAATACGTAATAGATTATGTTAAACGATAAGATGGGTTCCTTTCATTGAAATATCCCTGGGTGAATATTAAACATTAAATTTTAATGTAAAATTTCATCTTTTATTTTCTACTTTACAGTTGATCCCCAAAAAGGGAAGGTCACCCAGGAGGGCCTAGAGCTAAGCATCATATAAGCTGACATTTACAACTGATACTACTACTACGGAAAACTGACCACTTTTATGTATACATACTTTTATATTTATACCTACGTATATGTAAGAATACCTCCGCATTTAGAGAGAGGAACATCTTGGGTAGATCTGTGTGGTAAAGAAAAGCAATCTTGAAAAGAGAGAAGTCATGTTTTGAAAGGGATAATACCCGAAAGCTTTAATAGCCGTAGTATTTGTCATAGGCACATGAGCGCTTCCTACCTTTAACTTATTGAGAAAAAAAACATAAAATGATACCTTTGTGCCTAGCGCTAGATGTACATTTGATCATATGCATTTTTATCGTTTTAAAACATCGCAGGGATAACTTTCAAGGTTTGCGATGTTGGCGTTATGAAAAAAAGAAGAAATTTCTTGAATATTGCTCACTGAAACTGATAGTGAGTCACACGAATAAAATGTATGGAGTTGTATATGAGAAAATACAGAAAAAACAAATACATGTGCTATCATTTCATGATGTCATCTGAAGTAACGAACAACTTTTTGGCTAACAGGTTTTAAACCGTTTTTAAGGAATTCGCACGGAGTCTCTACCTGCGGAGGAAATTCAGCACTTATGTCTCTGTTAATTTACGAATTATCTGTTCAATGAAAAATCACCCCTGAATCGTCGTTTTTAAATTGTTGTTAAATTGAAACTTACTTCTATTGAAAGGTGAATAAAGAATGAAAGCACGCATACTCCTGTCTTCACGTACTTTATTATTCTGATAATAAATGTCAACAGCTTCCCTGAGCGCAATAAAGAATGTCGTTCAATCGTAACGACCCCGATATTTCATGCCCCACACCATTATTGACCGAAATAATATGTCTGAATACACAATATGAACCAAGAAAGAATAAAGAACTAGAGATTGGTTGGCGCATGGTCTTCAAATTACATGCAGCGTGGAATGAATTCCAAACCAAATCCTTATGTTGGGTGATCAAATAAAAAGACCGAGCCCCAGCCTTTCAGTAAAGAAAATATGTGAACAAAGGTCGCATTTCAATAACGAAACGCATCCGTCTTAAGAGATGGAGGGGTTGTTATCACTCAAACTCAGCAGATTGGACTTTGCCAATGTAACATAAAAAAAAAAGACTCGGCATGCAGTCAGTATAGTATCACAGCTCTATAGCCGATAGGTTCAAGAAAGTACAGGCCTTTAGCACGATGATCAAAACAGTTTTTATCCAGGCAGTATCATATATATATGGTTAATGGACGACGTATACTGGGACTTAAAATTCGCGGTCATTTCCCTTAAGAGCTGACTCCTCGTCTTGGGACTTTTTGATGTCCTTTGCCTCCATTACGGCCGGAACAGTTGTGGTGTTCCGTTGTTTTTCTTGTCGCCTTTCTCTGCCGGCATAATAGCGAATGATCAAGGAGAGTTTGACAATGAAGTATTCCACGAACTCTGACAAGGTTATCACACTGGCACCGATGAATAATCCAAGCTGTCCGCCTATGTCAGCTAAAATGGAAAATAGCGCAGGAAGTAAATGTATGCACTAATATGATTGTCGGCAACATAGGCCCCATTTTCTCTGGCACTAGATTTTTCATTGGTTCTGGAAGGGTTATTATCTTGTCTCGCAATTCCTAAATACAAGTAAGGAACGTAGAAGGTGGGTCGAATTAGATGTTGATAGCATGAGAGAAAGTGGTTAATTATCCGCAAGAATGAGGCCAACAGATAGAGACAGAGGGCAACATGTATATTCTTTAACCTCCTTTATATATGTGTCATAAAATCTATCCATGGAACCCAACATTTAAATTGTCTCTCCTCGCAATTTATTCCATCAGGTAATTAGTAGGCATATGGAGTGGCCTTTACAAATATATAACTGGTGACTTTTCTTATATTTAAAACTTGTGATTCGGCGTCGACTGAGAATAATATGCAAAGTACTAAAATGTCTACTGAATCAAACTTCTGGGATAATGATAATTTCGTTTAATCATTTATTTCATTCACTCAAAAAGCCGAGGAGATACTACTCAAGCCACACTCGATCTACACATTCTGTCGCATCAAATTAAGTAAGGTGTAAAAATGAGAGTAGTTCCACTGTATTCATAGACCATTCTACTGGTGCAACAACTAATTATTCATTTGGCTACCAGAACTTATCATCAATAAATCACTAAATCACTATGTATAAACATACTTAATTTAAAAAATTATCTATTTATCATAAAACACATGAACCTTACCTATGAGGGATTCGAATATTTTTGCTGGCTTCTGTTCACTCACAGTGGTTGCTAAGTTTTTGAAGAACACGTCCAACTCGATTAAATTTTTCCTACAAATAACGAAATTGAAAGAGCTAAGAGTAAACGAAGAGAAGATTGAAATATGTTGTATTCGCAGAGAAATAAAATCATCAATACAAATTAAAAAGTTATGTCACTGATAGAATTTCTACTGAAAGCCTTTAAAACTTCCGAATATTCGAATAAGTAGAAGACCCACTACCTTTACTACTATCATATTTTGCTATATTATTGGTAAAAGCGAGACCTTGCAAACAAAACCTTGCAAACGTACCTAATATGTTCTTGAGTGAGGTTTCTGCCAAGTGTATTACCTAACACGGGCCCCATACTAGGCAAAATATACTCATTGCCGAGTTGGGCATAGGAAACGTCCGAGTCGAAAAGCATTTCATCACAAATAGGTGGACAGTCAAAGTTCTGTTCTGCATTATGTTGCCACAGTCGGTCTATTGAATGGGAAAACTAACATTATAACTGCAAATAAATACCAGGTAGTATATACATGCATAAGTATAAGGATCCTAACAGTTTACGATGTAATAAATGTATTAAGTTATTTCATTATTTAATTCTGGTGGGAACTCGCTATAATTAAGCAAAAGATACAAACTCCTCTCCATTTTTAAATATATATATAGATCGTCATACTACTTTCGTTAATTATGCTAAAGACCTCTATGAGCCGGTGAGTAATAAGACTTCTTATTGTGGTAAACCAATATAAATATGACGTTTTAATTACCCTCAATATGAAAACACCATGCGGAACAAATGGGTACGTGTGTACATGGTTGTCAAATTTTACTTTTCAGTGTGCTGAGGGCATATAAAGAAGGACCTATGAAAACAGAGTTATTAAAACACACCATATATAATATATCTTACCAACAGCTTTGGGAACGCAAGATAACATTTCAGGGGGTTGACATAAAGATTCATCACCTACACAAAAGGAAATATTACCACAGATTGAGTACATCCAGTCGGTCTTGATCCGCAGGGAAATTTCAGCTGCATGCATCGGTGTTTTTATCGCAGCGAACAAATAAAACAGGCTTGGTAGATATAATCTTTTGATGGGCCGATATATATATTATACATGTATGCCCATGAAATAAATTCTATGCCTTCGTATTGATATTCTTTGGCTCGATGACATTAAAGTTATTGCAACGTCTCGGGTGGTAAAGAATTCCTAGTAGAATAAAAGCAAGGGGCATTGCCTCGAATGTAGTAATAAAGTACATTATGAAGAGCAGACTATTGCAGTAAACGAGACAGATTTATAACAATATTAACTTGATCTAGAATCTACTTACTAGTGCCTAGCAAAGATATCGGGGCACATTTGCACTCTTTCTTGATGTACTGGAGAATTGTATTTGTCGAGCACATGTCTTGTGTGTAGATGTTGGTGTTAGGTAAGGGTCTACTGCCACATTCTCCCCATGGGGGTTTCTGGCGGATTTCCTAAAATATATGAATAGATTATATCATAAGTATGGGCACCTTAACGACTTTCTTATTGCATATTATATATAAGCTGAATGAGGGGTGCAATAATGAGGTGATATAAACATTCATATTGGACACGTCCCATATGGGCTTGAATTTTTTCTTTTAACTTTTAAATACTTTATAATTTAATGTTAAGTCTAGGCGTCTTAGAGTCAACTATATTGTAATACACCACATGCTATAAAGGAGTTGTTTAATAGGCACCGCGATTTCTTTCTTGTTTGTATTAAACAAAACCATAAGTGCTACTACAAGAGTAATTCCTCTTTTATATTAGTTGAATAGATTATTATTCTTCATAATTATGATAATTTCATTATCTTAGGTCACATGCAAAATACGCGGTAGGTGGGCAAATAGGCTAATTAGCGGTTAGAGTGTAATTGATTTTTTTAAATACTCTATCATACTCTCTTGGATGGAAAATGTTCTGGTGGTATTCGGTAGATACAGCGAGTACAGATTTATGGTTATCTTTACCCTGAGAGATTCCATGGCGAGGTATGCGAACACACCAGGTGGGACGGCAGTGGTGCTGGTCACGAATGACGGAGAGGAATCGGGAGAATGAATCATGACCTTCACTCCAGTTTGGGCATTGCCAATAGAGTAATGTTCTGAAATAAATATTTGATGTATTTCATATTGAAATATTGTCTATACGAATGTATATGTACATAAAATTCAACCTAAGAGCACACATCACTAGATTTAGTCTTATCTTTGGTTTAACCAAAGCCTAATGTATAGGCACTAAAGTTGGCATGTATGACACCTTAGAGAAATTCACAGAACGACTGGAACACAAAGATATGTCATTTCCCAAAAGATTAATATGTCAAATGTAACAAGAGTAGTCCCCACTTAAGCTAAATTATCCGTCTGTGATCCATCAATATTTCATCATATTTTCAAATAGTGATCCCTACCAACCAAAACAAACATGCATGATTCTGTCTATGTACATGTGAAAGTATAGTATGGGTTAGGGCGTCAGAACTATGTACAATCGGCAGCTCTGCACATTTAATAAATTCTCCTATATTAGGCTGGAAAAGGATAAGTAGTGCTGCCTCTTAAGTAAGGGACTTTGCTTTATTACCCTTTTATTTATTAAATCCTTAAAAATTAACAGGGTTTCTTTGTTCATAAGACTTAAGACAGATACTAGGAGCCAGAGTTTTGGCTAAGCTTCAAGTGATAATGATTTTTCTGTCATTGAATTAGAATTAAGAAACTTAAAATGGACTGTTTTCCTCCGAATGGCCCTCTTTCAATAGTGCCAAAATTTGTTGGTATTTTATCATATATATCAAAATTTGAGCAAAAAACAGAATTAATTGAAATATTTAAATATATTGATTTGGTACATTGTATTTCTAAGTAAAGAAAGTAAATACAATTTATTTCCATTATTAGATAGAAAATACAGTTCTTGTCATTCATAGTTTGACCACATGATTATATTGAAATTGGTTAAGAGTTTTATCGCATTGTCACGTATGTTTAAATTGGGTCTAACCTTGCCCACTTTGCTTCAGTTTACAGAAATGTGAAATATTATGTAATTCAGAAACTATAGTGTGTTACATAACACAGCAAGGGCTTTAGCCCTTAAGTGAGCCACTGCAAAATTAACTTTGATTGAAAAAAAAGCATGGGCCTCTATGTGATTGTAAAAAGTGTCAGGTTAATCCTTACAATCCCAGCTTTTCGCTTAAACTGCCATTTTTCAGTGAAGAATGGTTAAATTAGGAACATTTCTGCTTTCTATTCTTCACACTGCTATTTCCATCATTATGAGGGAACAAAGTTGATATATATATGTCACAAATTGGCAAATTTAATTTTGTATGTTCAACACGGCTCCCAATCCTGCAGAACCATCTAACTCAGAAAAATTGCCATGGAAACAGTTGAAAGTCAGGACTTTCATGACATCTCAGATGTAGTTGCCATGAAACAGCTTTTATTTGACATATCATATATCATTGTGTCATAAAAAACTCTTAAACTTATAATGAATCATGCAAATTACGTTGAGGCAACTTTAAGTTTTAGTCCCTAACTTATGGCACACCACTATATAGGAATATCGGAGTATATATTTGGTATTGCATTGATTAAAAAATCTGTTCGGCGATGCTGTATATGGAACGTCATTTTTATCTTAAATCTGGATTATTTGATTGAGAGGATTGGTGAAGATGAGTTGTACATTTTCATGCGACTTCACTCATATAATCAGAATGTCACTGCACATGTATGCTTAAGTTACCTGAGCCCTGATCCTGACCGACGTTCAGAAGTAATCCGAGGCCAGTGCTTGACCCTGGGAAGACTTGACGGAAGTCTGAGTCATGCCCTGCCTGGAAGTTAAAGCTCCAGCATTTGCCATACACTGTCATCACCGGGGTGAACATATCGGCTGTACACGGTCTTGGGTTGTAGCCGTACCAGAAGCAGTGTTGGAGAGGTATAAGGTCTTCCAGAGATCCACCCACCTCCTCGAGTATATCATATAATTTGAAACCGTTCGTCTTTCGTCATTAAAAAAAAGTAAAACGAAATCCACAAGTCATTAAGTACACAATACATGACATTTCTTTTCTGGGTACATTAATAAACCTTTCCCCCTCTCTATAATCTACTACCTTCATATCCCATATTGTATATGCAGCAACATGTTACTAATTATCTACTAATCAAACTATGTTAATAAACCTGTTCAACACTATAAATGTATCTCTCACGATCTCTATCGGGGACTCTCGCGCAGTAAGCCAATCAATTCTCTTACACATCGTTACACATGTGTACACATATATAACACACCTAGGGCTATAATCCTATAAGCTTGTAAACTACCCTGAAGACATATGTATACATCTCCGATGAAGGCCCACCTGGGTCGAAACGCGTAGGGTATTAAATAAACAGAATTTCACACTAGATCGGAGTAGTATTTACTGGAGTTACCATACCTTTTCCATCTTCCTACATTTATATAAAAGTAATATATTTCTTATGTATCTATAGTTCTGTTGTATTTTTTTTCATTTTCCGGAATTCAATAATGATATTTTTATATTCTATAATATTAATATAAATATCTTTCGGAAAATATTATGGATGGATTTTTTTTCTATCCATAACGGTTTTGGCGGGAACGGGGTTGGAGAAATCACGCAAAAACAGTGGTGACAATTGATATTAATTAGGGGAAGGAGATATATCATATGTAATTGCCCCCTTTTTAATTTCGACACTAAATACCGGCAATACATGGTTTGTATCCGACCTTTTCTAAATTCTAAATGATAAAGTAAATAATGAACATGGATGCAATGGAAAGACAGGGGAATACCATCTGATCCACTCGATGACTATGTGACTAATGGTAATTACCTGAAGATAATGATACGTAAATCCCTCCGTTAATTTCAATATAAAACATATAGCTAACAGTAATCTAGATTACGAGAGTATAAAACATCAATCCTTTGAGAAAGGGATTTAGATGATGCATACAATCAGCTAATCACGGATTATAAATCTGAGCCAAATAATGGATGTTCCGAGAGACTGATGCATGTACAGAGAAGCTAGAGACTAACTCAAGCATTCTATTGTACCTTCAGGTGAAAAGTATAAAAACAAAGGAGTCAACGTATCAGGTTGGAAATTGTTAGGTAGGCATATCCTTGCCCACAGTTACTATCATTCATAGATTATGTTATCTATTGAGTATTCACCTTATTATGTATGCAACGGAGATCTATACGCGACTACAGGCCTTTGTTAATAGAAATGAGTTCTGTAAAATCCACCATCTAGCTCAACTAAAAATATATAATTATCCTCTAACCAAATAAAACATGCAAACCTGTTAAAATGTTAGTTTTGAACCTTATTGTAAAGGCAAAATCTTAGATTGTGGATGGAGATGAGAGATTGATAAAGGAAGCTCGAAGGACCTTTAATGCCAGTTAAATTGTATAACTGATTCAACCATATTGGGACATAAATCAATTGTACAGGTATATCACTGGATATTCCTGTCCTTGAAATACTATCAATTAATTCCTTCCCGTTGAACCACACTTTCGCGGGCAATGAATTAAATATAGAATTTAAGCGTATCAAATAACATATAGAGCATATTAGATTAGGTGGTGCAATGCCCGTGCCATCTAAGATTAGAAATCTCCAGAAACCTTACCTGAGTGACATTTAAGTGGACTTGTCTAATGATGGTCTCAACATCAAAACTGGTCTTTGGTGAGACGCGCGTATTATTAAACAGTTCGAACGCATAATGGAGGTACGTCCAGAGGTGTTCGGGATTTGTTCCGTATTTTTCTGAAACTGGAAAAAAAGTATGCGGAAAGTGCATGGGTCAGATTTCCAGAAAATGTACAACTGGCAGCTGTACACATTTAGAAAATTCTTCAAATTTAGGCTGCAATTTGTTCAATACTAGGTAAATTCTAGTATATTTGGCATTGGATTGATTTTAGCTTTTAGCAGTTAGGTTGAACTGTATTTTGAATTTCATTTTCGTCTGAAATTTGGGTTATTTGAGAAGATTGGCGAAGTTGAATTGTACATTTTCTGAAAATCTGACCCGCATATAATATCGTTGATAGGCTTTAAAGCTAATTGTTGTTTATACTTTACGTCGCATGTGATATTAAATAAATGGATGGAAACTATATTTTGAAAGCGAAACGGGTGAACTAACTTATTAGATTAACTTATTGATTTAACTAAATAGGCTTATAAGTGGCTGTTCTTATTAAATTCAGAAGTCATGAAAGTAGTCACTACATTTTGTAGTATTTATTATTATTGTATCCAGGTTTAACTGAGAACAGCATCTGTTTATGACGTCATGGTAAGACTGCATAAACGCACTGTAAACTAAAAACGAGTCTCCGGGAAATGTGTCAGCCTAATCATAAAGGATAGGTATGGCAATGTTAGAAGTAGCAACATTGTGCTTTCATTAAATAACCTTTGATTAATTTAACGAATAGACCAAAAGACTGCTGCACAATGCACCACCCATTTCAAATCACAGAGAAAATGGGTAACAGGTTTTAATCTAGATTGTAGTATTACTAGATATATACTAGATTCCAGTAAGTCTTTCATTTTTCGGACTACTTTGCATTCAAATGTCTAATAACTGGTCTAATATTATCAAAACTTTCCTGGTAGACATATATAATATAATATGTAGTGATATTATATACTATCATCTATGAAAATGGGAAAGAGCAATGCATTCCACTTGAGGTAAAACTAGTGAGAAGTGCCACTGTAATTGCTAACCGTTCCTATACTCCCATTTCTATATACTACTTTCAAATTCCACTCTACAAATATGCGATGATTGATTTCCATCTTCGTGCCCGTTGTTGCTGGGAACGAGAGTTGAACACCTAAGGAAATGTCACTAAAAAATCGTATTTGCTCATTGTAAACCAACCTGTAGAGAGTTTGTCCTTCCTAAACCTGTTGTAATTGCAGATGGTGATTGATGGGAAACTGAGACCACGGGTGCGCTACACGGTGAAAGGAGCAAAGGTGATCAATAAAAATATGCTTGGGTAATCGACAGAGCAAAGATGAACTGATAAGTTAGGCCTCCTCGAGAAATGTGCCATTAGAAAAATGAGAACGATGGATGGGCCTAAGATTATGCGTGATGAATAGCTGGCATCTAGACGAAATCGTTCTATTGAATGAGTTGTGCAAATACGTGAATAAATATGTATATGTATGATCGAATGCCACAGATAATCTCTTGTGCAGAGAATGTTCATCACAATATTCATAGATGATATACCGACATAAACAGTCATGCAATTTATATTATTTTCAAACACGTTTCTAGACAGATTCCCACAAGAACATGGATCAAACTCGATCAATTTTGTAAGCTTACTAATTTGAAAGCACTGCTATTTTAATAAGGAAAAAAACTTAACCAGGAAAGCTGTGTGGAATGTGTGGAATTGGCTACAAATGTTCGATCACAATATCCAGTAAGTGTAATGTGAGCTATATAGACAGTATTTTCATTCGCAACATCTTGTATATATGGACGAATAATGACGAATAATATGCTTCAAACATCTTTCAGAAAATTCTAAGAATCATTTAAAGAACATGTATTAAAAGCACATCAGTCAATTCAAAGTTGATTAATTTCTAAATAAATGAGTAATCGGTGTAAAGTATCAGAACAGGAATCAAACTTTGCAAGATGCTTATTTAATGATGGTCGATATTAATTTCTAAATTTTAATTGATACTAGTGCCCGAATAGCTCATCATTACCCCGAGAAGATCGACTAAATTTAGACTTGCAGGAATCGTAATCATGACATTAGACATGAAATTACATGTGCCGATATTGACAACAGGACGTACGTGGTGTCTGTTTTCAGCCAGGCGCTAGAGCCTGACCTGGCCTTGACAATGATAGCTTCCGTGGGTATATATTATATTACCCAGCCGCTCTGTAACTGTCATGCCTCTACATTACACGAAGGAAGTCAAAGCACTTACATTAACATAGACGTTCGTGACAGTTCCGTGACTAGCATAGTCCACAGAGAGGACAATGATTTGTTCCAGAAGCAAACCGAAAGCTATCAGGACTGCTAGTCCCCAAAACCAGCGTACCCACGCCCTCTTGGCCTCGGCCATATTTTTGAGACCATGACAAGAGGTTCCAGTGCAGAATTTGTATTCCAAGGTGTTCTCCGATCGAACGCTGTGCTTCGATTCGATCTCTTCCCGAATCATCTGAGATTTGGAGATATCACCTAAAGCCATGTTTTTTTTGCTGTTTGACTTTGATTGAGTTACCCTGGAATCTGTGCCTGCAGAGGAAAGAAATCAATATCAATTTGTATTTCCTGAAGCGATTAATATAATACCCATTCTTATCTCTTAGAGTTTTTGTTGTTATCTGAGCATTTCAAATGACGACCTTTAACTGCTTGAAAAATAGTGGCGCTTGAAATACCACTTAAAACGACACATTGCGGATGAACGACCATTGCGATCCATCATGCTTCAGACCAATATATGACAAAGATATAATGCAAATTACCAGATATCTACCCTTGTAAAAACATAAGTCCGCTATACCTTAATTTCTATTGCGATGTGGAAACATCAAAAGGAACTTTGAGAGATCGTCATACATTACTTACACTCCTTTAATCTGCAATCGAAATGATCAAAGCTCACCCCCAAGGACAGAAGAGATACGAGTTGGTCGAAGATATTACAGATATTAACCACTCAAACTATATGGATTGACCATTATGCAACGCTATGAAAGCACTCTTTAAATTATGATGGTATCAAAATGTGATGTTGCTCATCGAGTTAATGAAACCCGTCATCAAATTTGCAGTTATCGGAGTCCCGTTGAGAGATAATTTTAAAGAACATGTACATAAAATCTAAAAAATATAGTGATATTAGTGTTCTCTGTAGAAAAGTGAGGAATCCTTTTACAGAAAAATGTTGTTTCTCTGTACAAACACATGGACTGATCCTGTTGTTGTATACAATCCAAGGTTGTTGAATCCCGTTGTTGTTGATAATGGTTGACCGTGGCTCAATGAAGAAATACAAATGGGGAAAAGTTTGAGAGAGTCAAGTGCCAATCCGTTAAAACAAGGATAATTGATCCGATGCAGATGAAATTCAATGAGGAAGGAATTGTCAAATTCAGGAATGAAATCGAAACTTACAAGCGTACAATTGCATGGTTGAAACCAGTTTGAAAAGCATGAAAGAGGATTTTTGTCAAAAGTTGCGAGAGAGATTACTGGGGTATGTACCGCTCCTTGAAGTCTCTTTGAAATCCCAAGTCAACAGGACCCGTACAGAGTGTATATAATTATGACGACAGAGAGAAAGGAAGCAAAGAGTAAGCGACAACATTCGGCGATTTGGTGGTTTGCCTAGCACAATTCGCCAGTGACGTCACTCGTGTCAAAACCCACTCATTTAAGTGTGGGTGCTGCTTTTAATGAATATCACAACGATATGGTGGAATGTGAGAAAGAAGGCTTTTAAGTATATAGTCGCGTAAACATTAAGTATGTATACACATACACAAGGATCGAGGACCTGATCATTACAAAAGAATTACACAGCCTAGACTCAGAGTTGAACCTGTCGCCCCAAAACTTCAAAATGCCATTGTAATCCCATTAGGACGCCTACTCCAGGGCCAGGAGAGCCATTAGCACCGTAGGCATCCAATCACTGACATACCATTCTTATCTGATCTGAGGGGCTGTGAGTCTAGACTTTAAGGAAAAGAGTGAATAATGATTAGAGGGAAAAGACACATGGCTTTAGCATCAGCAGTAAAGTAGCTGAAAAAGTATCCACCCACCGCAAAAATGGAACGCTTAATATAATATACCGCACACAAATCGAATTCTAGCGAGACAAGAAGTATTCGAAATGGAAAATGGAAATTCCTCCTACTAAATGGGTTTACTCAACTTACTATGATATTTGGTTTACTATAAAGAGGAATACACACACTGGAGTTTGTCTGACGCACGTAAGAATGCAAACTATATTTTGCAGGACTTGGGTCAGGGGAAGAAAATACTATTGATCAGAAGTGAATAGTATCGTACTAAAACCGGTACTGTTAGGCATTATTTTCATTTAAAAAGGTGGGGACATATTTAAGTGAACCCCAAGGATTTGGCGCTGTCTTGTTATATCAATTACATTGGAAAAGATAAAAATTTAAACAGGGAATAACTGCCAATATTGATACAAAAGAAATGGCCAAGGGCACACACCACTTAGTATTAAGTAACCGATGCCAAGAATAGATAGATACAAGGTACATAACAAAACATGCTATACGGAGAACCCTATTTTATAGCGATTCCAATGGCCAGACAGGCTTATGTTGGATATTGCGCTGGCCACCTGAGCTCATGAATCTCAAGTGCAACCATGCTTTGATAAATCTGATATTCCTTAGATGTTGGTGCACATTGCTATCTCAAAGCTGACCCTTCGAATCAATAATGCACCCCTTTGTTCTACAGGCGGATAGGAAAAATATTTAACAGATAACAAACCACTACCTGCATGCTGATAGTGCATTGTCCTTTTTATCGCTTTTGTCCATTTATTTGACATAGGGAAAGTCTGAACACCCAAACAATCAGTACTTCCCATCTTGTAGATTATTTGAATGGCTGGAAATCGGTCAGATGTCCTCCCTTTAGCAGGCATATTAGCCATGTTACATCATGGAACTGGGTGCATGGAAATACGGGGTAATCGAGCGTTTTCCAATATACAACCATCCCCTCCACCCTCTGAACACAACGGCCTAATCATATGTTTTTGTGTTCGTCCCTAAAACATTTTTATTGGTTTGCCTTACTACGTACTGTGGGGTTTAATGGGTGGAAGGATAGGTTCGGTTCAAAATGTGAACGTATAAATCCTACAGCTAATAAAGAGTCACAGTGCCAAAGTCAACAAAGGATGAGCCTATTCAAGAGACTACACCCATTCGAACCCGGTCCCCCTATTTGCAGATCGATAAAGGGGACAAAACATGCACGCCCTGACATATTAGGTATTGAATGTTGGCCATGGTATTGCCTACGGGGAAGCAATGCCTACACAGGTTGTTTCGAATTTCATTCCCAGAACATGAGATTGTTACATGTGAGCCAGCACAAAATCTACATCGAAATGTTGGTAATACATAGGGAGCTTTATTGTGGAATTTATTTTGCGATGTGTCATATACAATAATGGGTGGTGATGACAACTCTGGATTTTTGAATGATATATCGATGGGTGCTGAATGATGCTAGAAGATATACAATTCCTAAAGCAGCGTCTAGATGCATCTGCTGATATCGGGATATGTCAGACATATTTCCAATCAAAATACTGAGGGGTGTATACCCCTTAGATAAGCTGATGCCACGAGTAATGGTTGGCTAAAAGAGTGATTACCCAGTCTAGGTCCAAAGATGGGAGAGTCCCTTCAAACGAAGGAAAAGCCTCTTGCTTCAAACCGCAAAGTGCCATTATAATGCCATTAAGACCACAGAATGTCATTATTATTGCCATTAAAACGCCGAGTCTTGGGCGAGGAGGCCGATTAGCGAAGCAGGCTGACATACCATTCTTATCTGATCTGAGGGTTTGGACCTATACTAGAGTGTACCGTTGCAACTTCATATTTACTTATTGGTATGGAAATTCGACACATGTCCAGCTATCGACAGCATTCTGCTACATGTATAATAACAACATTGTATAATGAAAAGTATCAAAGGCAAACCCACTATACGTACTGCAGTATTAGTAGAATTTGATGTTAGATTTAAACAGAATATTTGCCCAAATACAAATCAACAAAAGCGCTTTCAACTTTCCAACGAACATAACGACGTAACAAGTGAACTCATATCAAAGTAACAACCCACTGAACAGCTGTCTTTATCAAATACAGCGACAAAGAATAAGGAATTTGGATTATGTTTAAATACAATTTCGGTGACTTTCTGTTACCTTAAGAAACCAATAACACCTAATGGGATTTCACTGTTTGAAATAACAATGCCATCCACACAACAGCCACATTAACACCCTAGCTCCGCAACGTGTCCATTTCACAAGCGCAAGTTTGTCGCATTGGTATCGCAACACAAGTTGCGACAACCCTCACTCGCCACATTTACTGACTCATACATCTGTGTGTTCCGTGAAATATGGCACATATTTCCCTAGCTGGGGAGCCGCCACATTTAGCGTTTCTTGACATGTCCCCAGTGTATTTTTCGCCGAGCTCATAGTTTCCTGCTTGTACCCACGAGTGAGCGATTATGCGAAATGACCCTCCCAGACGTGCAATAATTGTTCTTCGCTTGTTGGTGACGACCATGTAGAGAGGCGGCTAGAAAAAGGACCGAAAAGTCTAATGCTTCTTCCGACAGAAAGAAATGCACCGCGGATCCTAGCATGTTTATGATGTGCAATGCACTTATAAATAAATGCACGGTATGTATGGCAAGCCTTGGTATGCAAATCCGAGAGGCTAATTGGAATAAATGGTGCAAAGAACGTGTTCCTATTATGCATTATGCACATGGATTATGCAAGTAGAAGACAAATGAAAATAGCTAGGCTTGGCATGAAACAATCATCAAAATTGGAACAGAATACATGCAATATTGTTCAGGTCATAAGGCCGAGAGCTATCCACTCGCCATCCTTCACATAAAGTATTGTTTCAGTATTAAAGCTGCATTCCCAGCTATAACGGAAAAAAGAAATTTCACCAAATTACTCATTGTTTCCTGATGGGATTGAATTTTTGCTGCAGTTGTACAACAATTTAAAGTCGAATCGGCCGACACAAAACGAGTGCTGATAATTATTCAGTGAAACCACTGCAGCACAGGGTGAAATCCTCCACAATTTTGTGACAATGACTTTCAGACAGGTAGGAAAAGAACGAAACAAAAAGTAAAACATCTAGTTGTTTATAGATTTTAACGGAGAATGCAGCTTTAATTAATGTAAAGCCCCTTGTCCACTCAGCCGTCGGGCCGGCCGGAGAAATGGGGACTTAAACACCTATAGCTATAGCTATTTATTTGTCAAGATACTTAGTTCTATATGGTATGGAATTAGAATTCAGAAACTTTAAATAAAGATGTATATTTCCGTCAAGTCCATCCAAAGGGCCTATTCCACTAAGCCGATTCTCATGCGATTCTCACATAATCTAGTGCAAAAGCGTCCTCTGTGGCACAAAATCGCATGAGAATCGGCTTGGTGGACTAGGCCCTTAACACTGAATACTCAATATATACTACTATATACCTATCTTCGAGCTGAGGGTTGTGCAGTGCACAATTCGGACCGACAGATGCTCGTACCCCAGGAACATTACTAGTGATTGCGTAATTCCTTGGCTAGCCGGGGATTCCATCGACCCATTCCATCAATGTAAGCGTTTATATCGGATCATCATCTTGTGTATAATGTATTGGACAAGTAGGAAACTCAGCGGACATACAAGATCATGCCTTCGCATATCTCTGGCCCTGGGTAAGGTAAACAGTGGAAAGGGTAATTTGCAAGTATTAATTAATTAATTAGAATTAAATTATGATTTGCAAGTATTAATCTTTCCTAGCTATCAATATTTACCATTATATTGAAACCCTTTGCCGTCACTGTTATAGGAAATGGCCGACTGCCCGACCGACTGCATTTCTACATATCAGGCAGACGTAGAGCCCAATTAAGTTGAACAGTAAATTTATTGATGTTTGAGTTACCCTTCTCCTTCCTGAACCCAGTGGCAGTTTGATAGACTATTTGAAAATGATTCAAACAGCGTCGTGGTTGCTATTTGAATCCCCGGTTTGAATCCTTTTCAAATAATTGATACGATCGGTCAAAGCGGAAAGGACGCCTACTCCAGCATATATATATATATATATATATTCCTCGAATATATTCATGCGCTAAACCTAAATTTAGTAAACTATATCCCCGTTCAGCATGCCGCTGACTCAACGGTCGTGCAAAGGAGGTACATCTGGGGAAATATATCTATTAAATCGAGCTAAATCGGTAACTGCCACAATCGGTCCAGATAGCTTCTTACCTCGAAGAAATTAAATCCTTATGAGATGAGAAGCGAAGGGCTACAGTCACCAGAACTTGATCTCCCTCATTGCCATTTCTCTTCATTAATCAGGACAAGTCCTTTCGATTCACTTGAATTGGTAGAAGCAATGAACGAAGGACGCAGCCATGGCGAGGGGCCTAGTCCCACATATATAGGTGCAAGCGGTATGTATAGGCGCGTCTTAATGTAATGACAGCTCGGGGTTAATTACGTTTGGTCAGTGTTTATGAGCGAAGGGAGGCTATTGACTGGAGCTGTCCAACACGCGAGTAGACAACACTGGTACCAATGATGCATGCCCTACATCCTAAGAGACCTCTGGCCTAGCTGACTCAGTCTAAAGCTAGGCTTTTAGCTGCTCATACGTACGATATTCAGTTTTCTGCCCGTCCGTTTCCAGTCTGCCTATATCTTCATCCCTCTCTGGCGCTGCACATAAGACGCCATGTATAATATCACATTCCTTTTATATTTATCAGCGATGATCCTATATATTGTGCCTTGTAGAATTAAATTAAATTTGTTCTTTTAATTAAATTAAATTTGTTCTTTTAAGTTTAAATTAACTTGTAGTTCGCGAAAGATGTATTTATTTGTTCATGATAAAAAAAACCCAGCGACGATGAATATTGGCAGGCTTTGTCTTTGATTCCATGGTCTTGAATCGTGCTTAAGCATCTATGTGTTTTTATAAAAGCTTGTGATCCTTTCGACTGTTCTTTGAAAAAAAAAGTAGCCATACAAATGAAGCATGCACTTTTACCAATTATTCTGAAACAAAATTAATGTTTTGTCCGGTCGTTGTTTTTTCCCAAAATATTCGTAGGAATATGCACAAATCATCTTTTTAAACCTTTTCCGTATAGCGATTGGCTTGCTTTGCCCTGTCGTTGGTTTGTCAACTATTTGTAGGAAATTCTACAAACCATCTCCCTTTCCATATATAGCGATTGGCCACAACAGTGCATGTGGCCAGGAGCATTGGAAATAATCTCATATGGCTTTGTATGTCATACTCGGACTTGTCCAAGCACAATAGTAGAGAGCTTGGTTATGCTTGGGAGTGTTTCAGGGGGTCTAGGGAGAGGTGACGTACCAATTCCTCCCATCTATCCTTGGACTTGGCCTCTAGACTGCAATTGAACCGCCAGAGCCAGATTTTTTGTTAGAACAGGGAAATTGGATCTCGGGTCAGTCCACATTGATTGTAATCCCTCGAAGCTAAGTGAATAGTTTCATCCAAATAATGACAAAGATAAAATCGAATTCCCTAGTGCATTGAAAGATTATTAGTAAATTAACCCTTCTAATAACAAAAATGGGCTCATTTATTTACCCAAACCGATGATGAAGCCCCTATTCATTGCTAATGAAAGTCCTAAAACGCCCGACAAATCAATTCCATTATTGAATCCGCAATACTTTTCATCATCCTTTAAGCAATGGATTGATGAAAGAAAATTACCTCGGCTAGTCAACCAATCTAACTAATTGGGGGTCTTGAAGTTAATGGCTTTGAGGAATCCAGAGGAAAGAACCAGACACTGATTGCTGAGTAAATATACAGGAATACCAGCAAATGATTTGCGAACTATTTCATTAATGTACCTCTAGAATGATAATTGACCAAGGAATAAAACACACCAAGAATGTAAATACGGTGGTTTGTATGCTAAATTCCTTTATATACAATGTATTACTGTATTCAACAACTCTCTGGTACACGCAAGCTATTTATTATTTCCCCGGGGTCAACCGATAGATGTTGGCTGGGTCTTTTTCTATCTGGCACTCTAAATAAATAAATTCCTTCGCCGTTCGACTCACACTCAGTGGGCATTGAAGCTATATGTTCTATTGCCCCGGCGTTTCCTCGTGGCGGAAAGCCTTTGAATTTTAGATTATTGTTAAATGTCAAGTCTCTGCCACTATTTCACCTATTTGCATGACAAGGAAGTCAAGGCATTAAAGGGGGACCCAAGAAGATAATGCTCATACGTCAAAACTGTCATTTGTTTCTAGTATTTATATACAGGAAATCTTGCGTATACTTCATGATACTTCACTTTTCTCATATGGTGTAGTCATAGTAACTGGCGGCATCCTGTTGTTTGGAAACTTCGAGGTTCGCACTGAAACAATTATGACCAATTAGTGTACTCACGATTGCCTCTGTTAACACATATTATGGAGTAGGAAAAACATTTAGGTTTGATCTTCAAATACAGAATGGAAAATCGTAATTATAGATACCAAAGAGCAATAATTTGTTTATTGAACCTTTTTTCACCAAAGATGTGAAAGTATGTACATACGAAGTATAATGAGCTCTTTACATTTTTATATTACAATCGTCAGCATGTTGTATCGGAAATACTGCATTCAGAAGGGAATTATAATGAATTGGTTGGAAATGTCCTACCCCATATTACTATGAAGCTTAACCTCAGAGTTTTACTCTGTGGTTTAACGGGATATATAAATGCACCATCTAGATGGAATACTCCAGATGCTAAAAATACCAGTATGCACTCCCCATGTACTCACAGTATTGATACATTAGCATTCGGCAGGATACCACCGTTTTATATATATCATTATGCCATGCTATCAACATTCAGGGTTCGGGCGAGGTGTGAGTGTGGGTTCAGTATAGGTTGCTCCCAAGGCGTAGGGACCAATTTGCAATAAATTACGTTACCTTATTTATAATTCCAGCTATAAACAAGAGCCCGCAGGAGATAGGCACTGCAGGTCGCAGTTTGTGTAGCGGGCCACGAGCAATGCGAGGTGCCTTCGCCACAGGTACAACTTCTTTTGCATTAATACACGAACCACTCACACTCGGCTTTAAAAGTGCAAGGTTCCCTTGGCAGACAATCAATAACTTTCTGACGAGTAGCTCTCCCGGCTTAAGGGGAGCATCTCAGCCAGCCTCAGTGGTCGGGAAAATAGTTCTCACCATTTTGACACCAGATGGCGACCTGATGCTGAGCGCTAATCATTTCGCTAAGTAGTTCATCAAGGCACAGGTAGGGGGTGGGGTGGCTCATTCCACTTGGTACCAATGTGAAATTACATGGTTACTGTAAAAGGTGAAAGGTTAGTTTTCTCTATGTACCTTTTTGTTGTCGGTGGAGAATTGGAAACTGTAACTGAAATTTGGTGGATCGCTTCTGTGCGCTCTTTTTTCAAAAATATGTTATAATCTATTATTTTACTCCAGACAGTTCGTGTAATGTCAGAAATAGTTTTCGTTGCATAATTTAGTGCCCACATATAGTGCCAACATAATTACCGGGTGTAGATTTTGGAAAGGAATCTCATTAATCAAAAAATGAAAGGGTTCCACTGGGCCAGAATATGGGATTGACAAGCATGCGAATGAATAACGTACCACACCGAAAAACCCTTCTCGATGAAAACTTGCAATTTCATCAGTCAATCAGTGGACCTTATATAATCTGACTTTGCCTTTAATGTCACTGGCTGTGTTGAGAAGAGCTGATGTAGAGACTAAACTTTATCATCGGCCGCGTCAAGTCGTCGCGCCAGCTTGTCGCCTCGTCGCCATTTGGTTTTACCCGAGGAGGCATTGAAGTGTGTGGCCCTAGGTACCGTTAAAATGACCCAAGAAGTAGCATCTTCTTTTGAAAGATGAACAGCCAAATGGGCCCTTTTTTCATCTAAAGCACACAATTTAACAAGTGTGTCCGCTGGCAAAGCTAAAAAAAATCTAGCGAACTTACTTAATGCTTCGAGTCTCTTTAAACAAGACAGGTTCCCTTTCAATCGCCCCCCAGGTATCCATTTGAACACGCTCTTTTCACAAAGGTTTCCTTGTGGGTCTATATGAATTTGTTCATCCAAAAGTGAGAACCTTTACATGTAGTTTTTATATATCTTTGCCTTTTTTAGGCAATCACACCCATTTGCATTGCATCACAAAAGGTGTTTCTCTCATATAGTATCGAAACAGAACAGATTTAGAGCTGCTGAATTGCATAATATCTATATCAAACGAAGTGATAATTGTTTTGTTTGAGGAGAGACGCTCTGTCAGACTATATTCGATGAACTGTGCCTTGATGAAGGCGTTAGAAACAACGCTGCAGTCCTTGAGGAGCCTCGACCAAAGTAGAAGGAGAAATTAAGTCGATATAAAATGTAGACAGAACAGGGCACTTGGGACCAATGCAAACATTTTAGCCGTGCAACAAACAAAGACTTATCTTTTTGGTTTCCTCATTCAATCACGAAGAATCCATTACCACCCGATAGAGCGTCCGGACATTTCAAAGTGACGTGTGCTGTGCTTTCAAGTACAGTATAAAACACTCTACATTTGAAATGTCAAAAGGAGACATGACATAACCCCGTGCTTGTAGAACATACAATTTTTAAGTGTCACCTGGCAGATAGGTCTGACAAAAATCTGGGTTTGCTAGCTTTCTTTACAAATGGCTAAAGCAATGGAAATATGTGTTAATACTATTGCAACACAAAGGACCAAATGATTCTCGCTGGGAGATACAATGAAGGATGAGTCCTTATTATGTTCTATGATGACAAATGGACGGTATGCTGAAAATACTGCTTTACAAAGACATACAATACACGTACATGCATGAGACCACGCAGTATTCATATTGAAAGGTATAAACGGTCCATTGTGCAAAGATTCTTTGTAATGATTTCAAGGTCCCTACTGGTTGGGAAATGATTGAGGATCAATAATCCTTTGAATACTTTTTTCTTTTTTTGAAATTCAATCAAGAAATTTCTTGAATGCTTCCCTCGTGATGGGAACCTTCACCTTCCCCTCCCACACGATGTCCTGGCCGTTGTATTGCTGAAGATAAAGTGATTCTTATTGGAACTTATTCCCACTAAAACAGTCGACCAATGAAAAATAAATGCTATGCTAAGAATGCTTGGCATGCAGTGGAATAACTATATGCAGGGGTCTATCATTAAGGTGCCTTGTAATATGCATTATCAGAGAAAGGCTGAATATTCATGTTACATTTCATGACAGCGTCATAGGCTTATAGCACGAAGACAAAAAGAGGGGCTCCGGGATGGCAGAGAGAGTTGGGGATCATATAATATCCCTGGGGAGAAGGATAAACTATACAGCTGGTCCCAGGAGCCAGATCGAAACCATTGAAGATATTCTCGAGGGGCAAGAGCAGAAGGAGCTGCTACCGGAGGCACTGGGTGGTGGAATCACTCTCTCTAGGCCATGCATGCTCATAGATTAAAACTCTGCGCCAGCCCAAGGGCTGGACGGAATCCCCCCACGGGAAACTTAGCAAAAACGCCCGTACACAAACCATGAAACAAACAGCCATTTTGGGCCAAAGTTAATCAAGACGAATCGGAGTAAAACGCTCTCGAATTCGATTTACCGATCGATTATCGCGCTGGCCCTTGCGGATTTAGATGTTTGCCTGCAAAAGGAAAGCTAGACCTAACTTTGGCAAGGTCAGGGGTTGTTCCTTGTCGAGGGGTAAAAATGTGGACTGAGGCGGCACCGAATTTCCGGCAATTCAGTGCAGAACACCATATGTTCTTTCTCCTTGGTGAGAGGGACTGATCTGCGTCCGGAACTCAGGTTGCATAAATCTCCAAGACAACGAGCTGGAGCATCTTTAAGGCATGCTAGAGAGTCGCTCATCATAATGGGCATTAAGGGATACACATACCTACATAACTCTACTCTTTACTGTCGACACCTCCCTTCCTTCCTTTCACACCGGAAGAATAGTGCTCACCAATACAGCGACTATTCCAATATAAAATTTACCCCCATAAAATATTACACCCGGCTCGAACGATGTCGTAAAGCACAAACCCAGCAGCCATAACCAAGAATCTGTTTTCATTATGCATTAGGATCGTATTAAACCGTTGTGTTATCCACCCAAGGGGAATTAACCTTGCGAAATATATATGAAAGTATTTAGAACATGTGTACACGAGGAATTTAAACTGGATGGTATATAAGCTATTTGGGATCCATCAAGAATGCATAGCCCATCTGCCATGGGAGGAATTCAATTTAAATGGGTCTTGCCTCGAGTTTTATTAAGGAGATTGTAAGAGGGTGGGCATGTCTGAATCATGTCTTGCTGCCCTCCTATCTCCCATTTGGTAGCTTTTTTTATGTCAACCTTCCCATGACAGATGTTCCAAAGGTGGACCTGTATAGGTATCTTGTACGTCAATCTCGCGGCGCTATATTGTTGAACTATTGAGTTTTATTCGTCAATAGGTAATCACGGACATGGTTCGTGTCTAATGAGAAAGCCAGTTGAGGTCATTCTTGTTGGCAATTCAAGGAGAGTCTTTACTATTTCCGAAGGCTGATGAAAAGCAGATGTTTGAATCAAAAAGCTTTCGGGCTATTGAGATTAAAGGTTGTAATTGAAAACATTCATCATGACTCTCTTGACAGGCCAGCTCGCCTTCGCTTACTTTAAAAATGAACCAGAAAAAAATAGTATAGCTTCGGCCACTAAGCCCCAACATTGTTACGTCTAACTCAATTGGTGGACTCGAGAGTAAACAAGAAAAACATCAAGATTATCAGATAAAAGATGGAAGGCGGGCTACTTCCTTCAATCACAGGCTATTTTATATGTGAAAAGGAGCTGTTGTCAGACCAGGGAGCGAGTTGCAAAATTATGACATGAACCTTTGACTCCCATCTTGATTCTGCAATAAATTATGTGTACACTTTGTACGAGGGAGATGAGAATTATGCTGGAGGAAATGGCTATAACCTTGCCTAGTCGTTAGCATCCTGATGTAGGGGCCTTGTACCTCCTACACGCGAACATGCCTGAAACAAAGATGTCCTGTAAGCCCTATAGAATGTTGAACTTTCTATCTACTACTTGTAGATCTTGGCGATATCGTGTGACTTGGCGACATATGTTGGTAATGTATATATTCAGCCCGACAGTCATTATTGTGTCAAATATTCCCATGGAGTTGAAAATCGATATATTTTGGTGGCATGCAATTTTGGGATGGATAGAGAAATGCTCAGTCATTGCCACTGCCTAGATTCGTCACGCTGATAGCAGATTGAAAGGGGCCCTGTGTGGGGCTGTAGGGCGCCTCAAATATGGATATTCGCCAAGGAATAGAAATTATCAGTGTCCAACAGAAAACCTATTTCAATATGCTGCGTCCCCTATTCGTGGGCAAAGTGTTCGTGTAAACATCACTTGTGGTCACGGTCCCGGCCCAAACCCCACACTTGAAGATTTTCAATCGTGGTCGATGGAAGTCCTCTCTACCGCAGATAGCTGTGGGGTGTGTCCATGTATGAGTGAGAGCGGCCATCAGAACATGTTCAAATATGTGTGCCGAGTGATCAAGGGGGCCTCCGTGGCTAACAGCTACAGAGGGTCATTACTCTATCTCCCTGTATTTTTCTACATCTTCCATCAGGGGCATTAATGAGAAAGTCGTCCTTCTTCAAACCCGAGGACGACAATAATAATTGGCGCCCAGGATCACAATGTTATGTGTGCCACTGTGTGCCATCAACAAACCATTTGTCTCATTATGTAAACCACGCTGTTGATGTTTGCCTTTCCCCTCATTTTACTTTTTTAACTCTCCCCATAAGGGCTTTCTATTAAATATTATTCTGTTGTGCTTCTATTTATCATTTAAAGTGTCCCCATTCGCTATGCAGACTGACATCGCAAGCATCTTGAGGTCAATATATTTGCAGAACAATTCATAATACCCGGGCTTTTGAACCGATGAATGATGATACAAGAAGAAGGGTGCACAACAATGGTGTCGTGGGGAGGAGACAAATAGTTTTCAAGGTCTGAATGATCCGGGCTCTTTAAAAAGAGGTCTGTCTACATCAGCTTATGGTAGCTGTATCCGTTTTTATCATTCGCGTTGTTCGTGCTCAACAGCTGGTAAGATTCCATAAATCACAATGACAATAAAATTCTGGGGAAGGATAAAAAGGGCTATTATGCTGAATCATTAGAAACAATCTTTTTTAACTTTCTTTGTGCAGTATTGGGTGTGTTATACGAATATGTGATCTGGAAAAGCTCAAACGATATCTAGCCTTTTAGCACATCAGTTTATAAAAATGGTACGTAAGGGAGCTATATACTCCCTTCAGCTGTCCATAGTTGGGCATAAAATATAGTCCACGCGTATGATGTTTTTATTCATTTGATCTGACGTGAATCCAGATGTGGTGGTTATTTTTTGAAAAAATAATTTCCTGGTGCAGCGGGGGCCATTTAGATACTAAGCTCCTCAGATGAACACATGCAATGCATCAACCATAATAATATTCAGCCACTCGAATGATTGGCCCACGTCGCCGATGCATATTTGCAGTCCCTGCATTACTTTACATGCCATTCACCTGTCTGGTGAAGTGTTATTTGTAGATGAGATTAAAGTGCCACTCGCAACTGTAATGAAACTTTTAAGGGTTCTTTAATCGATGTAATGGGGACATGAAAACTCCTTTAAGTTTTACTATGGGATGGTCATTCCCTTTATAGAAAGCTTGCGTGTTCTGCTATTATTATATTAGACTAAGTCTGATGACCTTTTACTTATAAACTCTACCGGATTATACCCATTACATTCTGTTAAAACCTCGTAAAACTCAGATTTGATGATTCTCCAGAAATAGAATGTTGCGATTACCTCTGGATTCGGGGAATCAATGATCTAAAATAGAATATGATAAAACACTCTTTTATCCAATTTACAAGGACTAAACTAAGAGGATCACCATTCAGAAGGGAGAGCTCGAATCAGGCATTAAGAAGCTTACAGAAAGCCCCCATTGCTATCTAGGCCTCATGGAGGGCATTAAGAGCTCAGTTGCCTCTCAAGAATGGTCAGGTTGCGTAAATGTAACCTTGTATATTATATCCTATATACGCATAACATAATCATAACAATTAATCCTTATCCTGGTGTAGCCAAACCGACTTACAGCAAGAACAGTGTACAGCCAAGGCTAGGGTAACTCATTAATTCCCTTCACGAAGGCGCACGGTCTCAAAGGCACAATGCGCTCCGTGGGATGACCACCTTTATGCAGTGGTTCATACACTCCTCATATACTGACTGAAATACATCTTTCGGGAAGGGTTCTCACAGTTTTAAAACACAGCCAAATATTCTTTCTTTTTAAATGATCATAAACAAGCTACTATTTCATGTTATAACTATAAAGATATGTTATAATTATGAAAATGATTTCCCAAATGTGATCGGCACAATGCGCTCCGTGGGATGACCACTTTTATGCAGTGGTTCATACACTCCTCATACACTAGCTGACTGAAATACATCTTTCGGGAAGGGTTCGCACCATTTTAAAACACAGCCAAATATTCTTTCTTTTTAAATGACCATAAACAAGCTACTATTTCATGTTATAATTATAAAAATATGTTATAATTATGCAAATGATTTCCCAAATGTGATCGGCACAATGCGCTGGGATCAATTCCCTTCACGAAGGCGCACGGTCTCAAAGGCACAATGCGCTCCGTGGGATGACCACTTTTATGCAGTGATTCATACCGCACTGAGTGAAATACATCTTTCCGGGAGGGTTCGCGCCACTTTAAAGCACGATATTCTTTTTTGAATTGACCATGAGCAAGCTATCATTACATGCTATCATTCTTAAAAATTAATGATTTCCCAAATGTAATGGCAATTATGATTTTAATCGAGCATCTTTGGGGGTAATCCCATTTATAAGTCCATCTCAGTATGAATCCAAGAGAAAGTGGTTCGTTTTCTTTCATATTATGTTCATAGGCAATTTCTTGATAATCATTCAACCTTAAATCTTCATTCGCAGCTATTACGACAAACAAATCTCACCAAATTTACCCATATCAATTATTTAAAGGAATGAATTTATCAATATTATACTCCCGTTTTATGTTTATACGGCCGCCGTTGAGGAATAATAAGTGAAGCAACCACAGGAAAGGATTCCAAAATATGTAAATGTGGACATTTATGAAGAAGCCCTGTAGCAAAAACAACCTGAAAGAATTCTCCGAACTTTTGGTCAAATGACTTTAAGATGGGTTGAAAAAGAACAGAACAAAAATGAGAAAATCTTATGTTAACTGAGAGTGCTGCTTTAAGTAAACCCTAGGCTTCATATAATGGGAAGAAAGGAAATTAGCCCATTGTACATATAACGTATATCAGCGAGCCCTGTGCCACTAATGCACTGCAAGAGAAGGAGGCGACCCTGACAGGGTTATGAGCGCCATACATTTGCAACCTTTTTTGGAAGGTCTACTTAATATAAGTCGATATATGTGATGAATCGCTGGACAAAAACAAGTATTTCTGTCTTACGTTTGTTCCTAATGTTTTCCTTGACCGGAGGTCGTAAACCCCCGCACCAGGCGATCTACTTCATCTTGTGCCAAAAGACATCAATACGATGTCGTTATTGCCAGATTAAATGAAAGAATGCAATGTTGCCATCCTTTTCCTTTTTACTACTTGGGCTAACAGAAAGTAGGTAATGTCCTTAATAATCTATCATCGAGCGAGTCCTGCAACTTTCTGTTGGCTTCCATAATCGCCGGGCCTGTGCCACAACGACAACAATTCCATCCAGACATTTGGCGTTCACGTACATGTACCCAATGCAGATTCTTTTTTTATATCAAGAAATATTCTTATAAGCGACTTTTTTATTAAGTTCTCATGCTTTTCGAATACATCTAACAGTTCAAATTTACAGTTGACGTTATACCGGTGGATTAATTAGTATTTCATACGGTAATTCTAGACTAATGGTCCCCGTTAGACGTCATCAAGAAAATATATAGCACACGATTTTTTCCATTTAACCAGACATTTCTGTATCGTTATAAAGGCCGGCCATGTCAGACGTTCCTGTATATAAGATGCTCACCAGTAATGAGGGAATGTAGGGACGTATTCCTCCCTGTTCCTTAAAAAAGATTTGAGACAATCCCAAGTGCCCGCCCCGAAGCATCTTTCCAGGGACCTCAGACGTTGTCCAGATCCGGAGAGGTCCTCCTAGAACTGGTAGGGAGCTCTGCCTCCTCGGGGTATCTCTCTTCAGCCGAGTGGCTGCAGCGTTGACAGTGGCCATGTATTGAAGGTATCTGGAAATGCTCAAAGTCACATCTCCAACTCTGGAAGAAGCAGAGAGGGGCCCGCCCCCGAGGTCTGAAGTGGCCTGGCTATGGAGCTTGGGCAGCCCTAAGGAGACGGGAAGAAGAGGGCTTTGGATAAGGACCATGCACACCAGTGGAAGGGTGGTTATCCCAGGCGGCTGCTGATGTATTATATATATAGTCATGGGTTAGTTCTAAAGATACAGAGACTCTTGCAGCAATAATAACATCTGTATCAATCGATTCTTGGACAAGATTTTCTGAGCACCTCTAAGATCTCCCCTGAAACATTTCCGTCGCCCCTCTCACAACTCTTTGTACCACAGTGTTTCAAAGACGCAAGCTCAGGAATTGAAGATTCTTCTTCTTTTCCCTGTCGGTACTTTAAATGTCAGAATAGAAACCTATATATCCATGCGCACGTTTCACATATATATATATCTTCTTTTTCATGCAGAGCTCTGGGTTCCTTTTGAATAGGAAGCTCGTCCTTTGGTATAGCGACAAGCAGTTGCGAGCTTGAATGTCTGACTGCATGGAAAGCAGTGCTTCTTGATAATACTAATTCCTGTGTGTGTAGATTACTTCTTAATCATCTTCATCAGATTTTGAATAAATCCCCTAGCTGCAATGTCGCTTCTCTAATTTTGTCCATTGGGGTTCCCTAATAATTCTCTCATTTTTAACATTTGTTACATTTCAATGTTCTAAGTCGTGTTCATTTTCTAGGGTTAGCTTCCATTTCCATGGGCCGCTTTCCTTGGATTACCATATTCATTCCACCTCGGGATGAATAATTTCGCAATATCTGGCAAAAGGGATGAGAGGTGAATGTACCATATTATTCTAGAGGAACATGAAATGCGTGGGTGAAGTCCTAGAGACACAAAGTAGTCAAACACTCTTATTTGCAATGCAGAGAAGAAAGACCAATGTATGTAGTGCCTTTTAAAAAAACGTTAGACTTGGGGAAAAACAATATCCTGTAAAAACTCTATCCTCTTGGGGTGTAATTCAAATTTTTAATGCCAAAGACTTCTTTTATAGACGATGTTGTTTTCTCAGATGGGTCCGGGAGGGCTGCTCAAGCAACCCATTCAAGAGGAAATTTTCAGCGGGGCGGGTACAAATGCTGAAGGCTTCCATGTAAATGGGGTAATACTAGAAGTTTTTTTCGGGCCTTCATTCGTATACCAGCGTAAGTTGTTTGATGACATCCTAGGGAATCCGGCTGACACGCTGTCTTGCCGGGACAACATGTGTCAGATAAGTGTAAAATGAGCCTCGATGATCCGGGGAGTCGGGGCCTGTATACATTTGCATGTGGAAGCCTCCAAAGGCAAAGTCAAGCGGCTCAACTTTTGACTGTATACTTAGGATCATAGTATACAGAGCATAGTGAACGCCTTTTTGCTGTTCACTTCTTGAATCTCTCCTCAAACAGCTCCGAAAACATGGTCCATCATATTTAGCCTCTATTGTTTGTAATTGACATTAATTAAGCTTAAAAGATCTGCCAAATACAACTAGGTTTGCTGGATCTTTAAGGAGGTCCTAATGTAGGACTGTGTGGTCGTATGCAATCCGTACAACCCCACGAGACCTGGATTGATGATTCTGTTTCTATCGGTGTGTGTAATCTATGCAGGTGCTTCCCTCCCCAGAAAGATCGTATTGTTTATTATCTGTTAAAACATACGATACAGAATTATCAAGAGGCTGGCCTTTAAGAAGGGAATCCCTGACAAAATGGAGTGCAGCTTCGGTGGTTTAGCGTCATGTTGCAAGCTGAGATCATAGACCCCAAGAGATGTGTTATGTCTAGAAATAAGAAAGCTTCCAATACTGACATTCTAAGAAGCTGAGAAATAATATTATCACATAGAGTTACATGGTATATCATCGATTGCAGCCATGTACATGTACGTATTTGGGTGTTGTCGATATATGCAAGTGGTTCTTTTACGAATAAAGCCTTCCAGCTGTTAAAGCAGCCGGTGTAGAACCAAGAACAGGCGGCCTTTAAGACAATCCTTCAAAAATTGAGGAGCGTAGGATTTCAAGAGCAACTCTCTCTCTCTCTTTCTCGTGAATATTATAATTGACAAACGGTTGTAATGGAAGACGCATCATCTTTCATAATTTAGATAATTTCACGTGCTCCATATCGAACAAATAACAATAACCGGGACGAAGAGCTCAGTCACGGAGGTAAGAATAAAGTCAATTTAGCGCCGGAAACATTACTTGATTAAAACTCCAATAAAGTTGAATCAAAATACTTGAAATAGATTGGGGAACAATTTTTATAGAGATATATACGAAAAAAGGAGTCCTTCATCTTGATAATGTCAGGAAGTAGGATGGCCTCTTTACAAGCATTCTAAATATCTCGGACACTGATCTCTTTAAGAAGAATGATAGGGTGATGGCAACTCATTGGTTGAATACTTATGAATATTCATGTACTCGGCATTTCTCTGTGAAGGATATGAATGGTCTTTCTCTCTCACAAAAAGGCTTGGAATTTCAGCAGGAGCATATAAGGCGTCAGAAAGGATGTCGGACCTGCCTGACAGGGATCTATTTGCTTAATAATTCACTCTTGTTATTTGCATTGTTTCAGCGATTTGTCTTCGGATACATTTCCCTTCCGCGTGTAAATGATAAATATATCTATTTATACGTAGTTCCAAGCTTGCCATCTCCCAGTCTCAATATTAGACAGATGGAAAGATAATTCGGTTACTGCTGCTCAGTCTTTTGCAAGAGAGCGCACGGGTATGACCTATTGGTTTATGTTTGTGCAGGATGTGATTCAACCAACATAACATTTGCTGGACCCACCACCGTCCCAAAAGTCTGCCTACATAACCTTTAGCAAACCCAAGAAAAACATATGATCTGATTTCTTCATGAGAATCTGCGTTTGGTATTGGATGGATTTCGTTCTTGTAGGGAAGGCATTGCCTCGAAGCGATTGCTAGATGCATGCCTGCAGATCACTCACAAGAGAATACACGTGATAATCCGTGAGTCCTCGTAGTATATTTTTTGTTACGTGCAGGTCGAACCATCGACTAGCCCCAAGTTCCCCAATGAGTACATATTAGTCTGAAGGCTCCAGTGGAAGTAATTACTATAGTGATTTAATTTTATTTCATTTCGTTATGACCATTACAAATTAAACATTCGTTGGCAATGGTGACTCTGATACCATGGATTTTTTTTAAAAAAAGGGCTGGGTATAGGTATGTGAATTGAAACTCAAGACATGAGCCAGTTGTTGTTTTGTATCAGCGAAATGTGGTTAAAACATCTAGCACGTAAAGAGTTCATGATACCATTCGAAAATCCCTAAAAACATATTTGCCTGCTGTGAGGTATATTACAGTACACCTTGAATCAGGGAATTATTCTATTATTCCATTGCCGGGTATTCTGTCCCAAACATTGTCATTGTTATAATATTTTTTAAAATCTCGAATTGGTTTCTAAGACGTATGCACGCACGCCGACTGTGTAGTTTTTTTTATATCATACACAGTATATTTTAAAACAAAGGATCTTATGTGATAAATGGAACTCTGCTGTTCACAAAGATATATAATTATGTAAATCTACCAAGGAACCGGATCGCTTCTTATTGTATGTATTATTATTCGAACTCATTATGATAATTTAGTCGATGTTGTAGCAATCCTATTTATGTATATTAAATAATGTAATATATGTAAACTCTTTTTCGTAGCAGGAATGTCTGAGAACAGCAGCATACTCGATGTAATGTCATAGCCTGAAATAACACTTTTCAAATCAAATCTTTTTTTAATATTAAACGTTTTAAAACTCCTGCAGTGGTGCAAAAGACTCTCATTTCTTTTCAAGAGTTTTCTTTTTTGGACAAAATAAATCAAAGACCCGTACAAGTCTAGTCGCAACACTCATGAAAATTCATAAATGCACAATAGCTGTGGAACGCAATTTGGTTTTGGTGTTGGTCATGTCTTTTTCACTGATCTTCTTGCCAAAATTTATTCGAAACATTGCCAATGGTAATCGCAAACACACACGCACATTATTCTAGAATATATATGATATGTTATATACGTATGTAAGGTCAAATGAAATCTATGAACGAACATCTTTCTCATAAATTGCTGGCGCGGATACCAAGCTTTTACCTAAGACGATTTACAGCTTCTCTTTATCCTTCCACGAATCCAAGAACAATGTGGAGTTCCAGAAATGTAGATATGCACCATGGAATCAGAACCATATATAAAGCCACGACAGATTCCATTAGATATTCATAGAAATCAGTGCTGTCTACGATGTACACTCATAAGAAGAACGCCATAATCCGCTGTCGAGTTATTTATAATTACTCACAACTCCGACTAAGAATTTGTATATTAATCGCCCTTGACGTTTCCCCATTACAAGAACAAACTTATATTTCAGTTCATAGGCGTTAGTAATTGGTCGTGCGCTGGTGGATTCGACAGCTTAAAGCGCAAGCGATTAAGTCACGCCCATCTATATTTATACGAATTATATACTATATGAACCTGATGCACATTTAAGTCGGAGAACTGTTATAATATATCATTACAACTATATACGAGGGTGTTATGTGGATACTCTCTATATATGGAACTGTCATGTTCTGATAGACAGCGAAAAGGAACACATGCATCAGAGATAACATTACTGGGAGGATATAACATAGTGGTTTATGGGAAGATGTTTACGCCATGCCTGTAAAATTAGAAGTGATAATGTGGACTGTGTGACAGCGATAGCTTATCTACATCTAGGCGCTGATCCACAAATAGAACCACCAACCCAGATCTTGAAATAATATAAGTGTGTACTATACAAGGGCAAAATGTCCGAATTAAACTCTATTATAGGCAATCATTTCGACAGAAGAGAAGATGAAAGCAAGCGGTCATAAGTGAAATGTATTCAAAGTTAATAATTGCCACTTGTAGTTGTATTCACGGAAAGAGATATTTAGGTTGGACGCTCGTATCCTACATCCACGAACTTGTTTCATGACCAAATGAACGCTTTGGAAATGCGAACAAGCATGTCACGGATCTGCGCGATTGTACTAAAGAATTGGTATTTTATTCTAAACCTAATGTTTTGTTGTCAGTGGACTTTTTGCCGTGACCATTGAATACCTGTCGTTATGTTCCATGAGTGTGTGCTTCGTGCAACCGATCCTGCGAGATGGAAACAAATTTGCGTGTTTAGCGTGTGCTTTAAGGGAGTATTTGTTTCACCGAAAAAACACGCGACTGTTCTTTTGTTACCGCAAAAATCCTTTTGTAGCCATGAAAATTCCCAATCAGTTAGTCTCTCATTTGCGTGATTCGAGAATGAAAACTGGGCCACAAAGCCGTTAACAAATAAATAAGCTGCCCGATTGGATTTTGTTAAAATATTCCCCCGATTTGCCCTGATTTCCCAGGGAATGGTATTCAGGAAAATACCACAGGGAGACTCTCCTGCAATCTTTCTATCTTCCATATGTGAATGTGCACTTGCACGTATGCTGTATAATGAATGCAACCAAATGAAAAGCAACTACATCATTCAAGGTGATGGGCCTCGAGGGCGCCCTGCGTTTGTCACAGGGCCCAGCGTCCAGGCCCAATCCTGCTCGTCACAAACGAACACTGACCCAGAAGCCTCCTTGCCTTTATGAGCATTATTTTGGTCCCCTCTGGAGTGCTTTGAAGTCTTCTCCTGCCATTTTTTAGGGCCATGCTTTTGGATCTCGCGGCGCGCCCCCATGAATCATTTTCTATTTACCAAACACGGGATTCATGTGATAATGAGGATATGTATTGACCCAGACATACAGCCTTCAGATTCGAGGGGCCTGTGACGTAGGAAAAAACACCCACATTTAAGCGATGGACAGATTTTAAGAACAAAATCCCATAAGAAATGGCAAAAATATTGCAAGCGCTCGTCCACTGATGCACTGGTTAATTTTTGAGTTGAAAGGAATCAGAGGCTTTCGGAGTTTTTCAGCGTTAATTGCTTTACATGCGGTTTCACTTGAAGTGCACATTGCTCAAGGAATCGTCCCCATTCCCGGTACATGACGGGGGTTCAAGAATATTATTATTAAAAAGAAGCTTTTGTACTATGCCCTTGATTGGAAAATAGTCTCAAATGAAATAACGAGTGACATAAGAATGTTATTATGAAACATCATGTATAAAAATAGTACATAGGGGTATGCAAAGTGATAAATCTTCTTTTTATTTATGTTTACAATTACCTCGTGTGGTGGCCATCTCCGCCTCTATTCGAATGTTCCTGATCTGCCCCAATCTTTCTATCCAACTGAGTGACAAAACAAACCATTTATAGACGTACATCATTGGCGGCCGGCAAGATTGCATGACCTATACCGACCATTAAAAAAAGATTCCTCCTTTTTGCTTGTCATAATAGCTTCCACATAGGTCAGCTGCTTATACAGGAAATTCGAGGACCTTTAGCCTAGTGGCATTTGATAAGCCTTCAATCAATAGATGAGGCCAGCAAGAAGAAAACGGTAAGATAACATTATTTCTAAATTCCATTAATAGATAAACAAAATTTAAATAAATTTGATTCAGGTTAGCTACTACCATTACCTACTATTCCCAGTAGGCCTTACTCAAAATTACTTATCATAGTGTGATGTTTACATCATTGACGCAGAGCCGTTGAGATTATATAGTGAATAAATGATAGTGAGGCAGTCTTGGGAAATTAAAAGTTTATTTAATTTGATTTTATATAATAATAAATAGATAAATGGGTAAAAGGTATAAAATTGGTGAATAGATTTATATAAAATTGAAGGTTTTATGAATAAAGATATGATGGAGGATAAAATTGATAATTTTATGGGATAATTAGTATGGTGGAGAGATGTAAGGATGAGAAAAAGGTGTGGGTGGGTGGGTTTAAAATTGTAGGCACGTGTGTGCGGTTGAAAGTTTGGAAGTGAAGTGTGTGAAGGTGGGGAGAGAGAGAGGTGGTGCGTGACAGGGTCACGTGGGTTGTTAGTAGGTGGGGGTGTTGACTCGCTTCAATGACCGCGCATTGCCAAAAGCTATGCGCTCACCATTGACGCAGAGCCGTTGAGATTATATAGTGAATAAATGATAGTGAGGCAGTCTTGGGAAATTAAAAGTTTATTTAATTTGATTTTATATAATAATAAATAGATAAATGGGTAAAAGGTATAAAATTGGTGAATAGATTTATATAAAATTGAAGGTTTTATGAATAAAGATATGATGGAGGATAAAATTGATAATTTTATGGGATAATTAGCCAAAACTGCCAATTTTTGGGTTTGTTGGGTAATGGGGTTTGGTATGATGGGGAATGTATAGGTAGATGGATGTATTTTTAGAGAGTGGTAAAATAAGCCCTTATTGGGTAGATAAGAAAGGTTTTGCTATGTAAATGCATAGTCTGTGTTTTAGCCGTAAGCGGGCAGTCTTTATATCCGTGAGCGGACTGCCTTTGTGTGAGCCGAATGGCTTTTAAGGGAAAGATTGATATGTGGATATAGGGTGGGATTTGGAGGGATTTTATAAACTCGTAAGCGAGCAGTCTTTTAATGTCTTTAGGGCCGTTTGGGTTTGGAGATAGCACTTTGGATTGCCTTGTTGACTCCAGATGTTCCTGAGTCGATGTATGTGCGGAAGGCGTCCGATCGCCACCCGCCGTAGGCTTTAATTTGTAGCTCAGAGCATCCATTTTTGAATGCATTAGTTGCTGCGGCCTTACGCAGGCTGTGAAGTGAGAACTTCGTGTAGTCAGCTCCTATGTGTATGAGAATTTGCTTCCATCTGTTTGCTACATAAGATGCTGGTATGGGCTTCCTGGTGTTTGGGAACATGAATGCTGGGTCACTAGAATGTGTCGTGGGGGTCTCCTTTATCACCCGCGACATGGCTTTTACTATACACATATCCTCGTCATGTGAGGACTTTAAATTAACCAGCTTACTCTGGTATGCAGATTGCATGTTTTTGGCACTCTTGATTGATATGGAGACAGCTTTCTTTGATATTTTAACATCCTTCCTAGTTAGGTGTATGAGGGGGTCGAATTTTGAGACTGCCGGGGCAAGAACTTCCGACTGGCGTAGTGCCGCGGAGTAGATGGTGAGTATTGCTGCCTTGACCACGTTGGATAGAGGGTCGCTAGGTATCGAGAGTATGGCATTCCTCAGCATTCTCGGGGGCACTGCCAACTTTGCACGTGGTTTAAACGACTTGTCTCTGTCCACCGCTTGGAGGGCCCACTTGACTCTTTGGTGGTCCAGAGCCTTGGTGGAGCGGTCGTGTTGTTTGTAGGCTGTTCTTAAATGCGAGATGTGGTTTTTAATAGTGCGCGGTGATGATATGGTGAGTAGTAGATTCTCAATATACGCACAGATGACTAAGTGGGATGCTTTGAATGGGTGGACGCCGATGTCGTTGGCGAACTTGGCGAATCTTCTCAGCGCGCTCTGTTGGTTGCGCTTAGTGCCCTCCGCCCAGGCTTTGCTCTGTCTGCCCACTGCTCTTGTTAGTAGAAGCTGTATTCGTGTTCCTGGAAGATTTATGAAGGGATAAGGCTTTGAGTGCAAATGTACATGGTTCAACAAATTTCATACAGCGAGATTCAACAATGTTTTTGGCTTCATTTGCGTATCTAGAGTTTAGGTGAGCTCGGCTGAGGTAATCGGCGAGGGTGTTCTGTTCCCCTGGTATATGTTTGTAGGTGAGTTTTATATCATATAGTGCTTGCATCATCCAAGCGATGCGAGCAGCCTCAAGGATGACCGGATTTCGTCCACGCCCGGTTTGAAGCACTGCCACGCTAGCCATGTTATCGCACATGACTTCTATGTGCGATCCCCTGTCTCGCTCGCCCACCAGGGTGTGTAGTGCCACCGGAATATTTATGGCCTCCAACTCTGATATATTCTGGACGCCACGATCTACTGGGGTGACCTGACACGCGTATGCTGTGTTTTCATCGGCGCCTCCTATTCCAGACAGGCACGCGTCAACGACTATGACCTTGCTTGGCTCAGGGTTCGGTATCAGAGATCGCCCATTCCATTTTTGGCAGAAGTCTTGGAACCAGATCAAGTCTTTGCGCATTTCGCTGTTGATATTAATGTACATGGTACCCCTGAGGGCATCCAGTAACCTTCCAATAAATAAGCGCCCGGGCCCCACGCACTTAGCCACATGGATGAGACGTCCTATCAGTGACTGTAGCTCGCGTTTTGACATTGAGCGCCTTTTGATATAGCGGTCGACGTGTTCTCTCGTTTCGGCTACTTTATCGTGTGGGATACTCAAACTCATATTAACGGCGTCTATATTGATACCCAACCATCTAACCACCTGTGCTGGTGGCTGCCTCTTATCGACGGCCTCAGGGAGGCCGAGTTCCTCGAATAGTTGTATGGCTCTGTTATATTGTTTCGTGGCTGTCGCTTCGTTAGGGGAGAGTATGATAAGATCGTCTAAGTACATCTTGGCTTTGATTCCTTCACGTGCCAGAATGCCCACAATGGCATCGGCTATACGTTGCATATGACACGAGGACGTGCGTGCCCCAAAGGGCATCGTGACATCGAGATAGAAGTGATCCCCCCATTTTAAACAAAGAAGTGGCCAGTCCAATGGATCGGATTTAAAGTTTTTATATGCCCTGGAGATGTCGATTGTGGACATATACGCAGTACTTCCCATGTTAACCAACTCCTGGACTAGTCCATCCACCGTGGGGAGGGAGTGGGCCCTCTCTTCCCCCCAAACGCTATTCTTTAACAAGTATGCATTCACAGAGGCTTCTTGTGGGTAGCTAAGGTCAACAATGACGCGCCTGTCGTCGCTGTCCCGCTTCTCACGGGACATTATGGGCGAGCAGTGATACCAGTTGTCGAAGGGGGCGTCATGAAGGGGCCCTACCAGCCCGCCAAGTCTGATTTCCTTTTCTATAAATTTATCAATTTTTGGTTTGAATTGGTCGGCACTGCTATGATTCTTTCCCGTATCGTTGTGGGTGGAAGGCCCCAAGTACCCCATGGGAAAACCGTATCTAACAAAGTCCCTCAGCTGCTGGTCGTCGGGGGTGTCAGACAAGTACTTATCCCAGGCTTCAAGCTTAAGGTTAGTAGGGAGCGAGATTTTGGCATCGAGTGAGTTAGGGAGGCCAGTACGCCGAACTGCTTCATAAATGGTGCAATGCGATGGGTGTGAGGCAGCCATGGTGCACGCGGGCCACCGTAGTCGCCTATCGGCGGCGAACGTTCTCGGGCCGAGGTCTAAGTCTATTTTCTCTGCTTTCCCCTCACAGATTCTTCTAATATCAGAGAATACAATAGCTTGACCTACTATGTTTTCATTGGCCTGGCTCTGGGCAGAGAAGCTGGTTCTGGGTTCGGTAGGAGCCGCTATGTCGTGTTGGGCTATGGCTGTATGATGCACTAGGGTGCCACGGCGGCCATCTTGCTTGTTTATCTCGTGTGGCGAGACTTCGTACGAGACCTGTGCGCGTCGTCTGCTGAGATCTTGGTGGCCTAGTTCGGCGCTTGAATGAGAACTGAGAACATATGCATGAGAAGTTTTGTCGATATTTGCAATGAATGGGGGCGCCTGTGGGTTTAGAGGAACAGGGGCCCCGCTTAATCGTTTTTTGAATGTGCATTGATACCTGAAGTGTGGCTTTGCCTACCGCCACCACTCCGTGGGCCTGAGGCTGCAGCACCCTGACCGCTGTCCCGTGACGTCACCGCTCGGGTTGGCGTGCGCTACCCTCCTGTTGCACTCACTCATAGAATGTTTGCACGACCGCCCCACAGAATCACAGTAGGCACAAATATGCATGGCTAATGCTGACCCTTCGTTATGGTTATATGAATGGCGACATCCTGATCTAGAGTTATAGGCTCTACACACTATTTCTAGCTGACCACTATTTCCCCTGCTGTTGTAGCTTGGCTTGTGTGACCCACTGCCCGAGTTATGCTGAGAGCCCGTATTAAACACACTAGCGGGCGCGGCGAGACATAGTCTCACTCTCTCCTCTTGTATGCCCACACGATCTCTCCATGTTACGGTCCCATTTTTAATTTCATCCCATATGAACTGTGTCCATCGTCGGACGGCTGGCCATGGACGTTCAAGCGCGTCCCTGGTCACTTTTCTGAGGTGGGTAAGCATATGGGGGTAGTCCCGTTTTTTATAGGCCCTGGGGTCCTCTAGTAAGCATAGGAAAGCATCTACATACTCCATTCCCGACATGTTCCCTCTTATATCAAGCTTTTGCTTAATGGTGGATATCCCTTCACGTGACACATACATGTATGGCTTGGACTGAATATTATGAGCATGAATGTCAGAAATGTATTGCTTCTTACCCTGCAGGCCGGACGCCTTTTTCTCCCTCTCCACCTCCCTCTCAAGGTATCTGTCGGCGTCTAGCTGCCTCTTGAAGACGGGGGGAGGGGAGACATGTCGACGGCGCCCAGACCTGCGGGCTCGCTTTGGCGGCGTAGATTCTGCACTGTCATCGCTCTCCTCGGGGTCGGACTCGGACTCCTCTGATGAGTCCTCTGGTTCCTCGTCACGGGGCTTGCGTCTGTCCCGCTTGGCTACGGCTCGTGCCACCTGCACCATTTGCTGGGCCATCTTATCCACGGTCGACTTCATGGCCTTCACGTCGAGGTCGAGCTCATATACCGTCTTTCTCTTCACCTTAGTTTTGGCCTTTGTCCCCTTTGCGCCCTTTGCGCCCTTAGGGGGAGTAGGGGGAGCCTCATCTTCCGAGACTGAGGTCTCTTCCATATCACTTCCTATGTCCTCAATGACAGGAGGACCGTCGGCCTCTGCACCCGCCGGTGGTCCTTCGGGCTGGACCTGCTCGGCAGCCGGGGCTGGTTCCTGAGGAGCAGGATTACGTCTGCCTCTCCTTCTATTTGCCATCTTTGCTCTGAACTTTATCACAAGTTTGGTATCCGACTGTCTTAGCTTTCTTCGTGTGTTGGAAGACCTATGCAAGCTTGCGCCGGTGCTGCGGGCACCGTGCATTGGGGTTCACTTGCCAAGGTAAAATTGTAGGCACGTGTGTGCAGTTGAAAGTTTGGAAGTGAAGTGTGTGAAGGTGGGGAGAGAGAGAGGTGGTGCGTGACAGGGTCACGTGGGTTGTTAGTAGGTGGGGGTGTTGACTCGCTTCAATGACCGCGCATTGCCAAAAGCTATGCGCTCACAATTGATACATTAAATATACCTTCACTAAAGGCTCAATTTAAGGTTTCATATACGATACAAGGGAAGTTGCAAATAAACTACAGGTTTATGATGAATGCCTGAACTACATAATTAAGATTATGCTATAATGAATCACTGCTCTAGATAAATAATCACAAATCTCCTTTATGGAATTAATGTTACCACCTCTCGAACGGTGCATACGATAGCCCCATGAAAATATTTGAATACAGGCAGATTGAATCTAATTTTACCCCCTCTTCCATATAACTCCATTAATGCTTGTGGAGAAAGTTTATATAAAATTATGATTGATGTCCCCCCAAATTGCCCAGCTGCCTGTCGGAATTTTCAGAACTATTTCTTCTCTCTGCGATGATATGCCACACACATGCTTTCATCGTGGACTAATTCAGTACGTTTGGTATTATTTATTAAGGCAAACTAGCAAACCATGCAATATAGATATTAATCTTCGAGGATCCATAATCATCATTGGCGAATCTACGGTGTGATTAACCTAACTTATAGAGGTAGCAAAGCTGAAATTATACATGACTGCACGTAATTGCTCTAGAAAGAGTTTGGTAGAAGGCATGGCAGTGTTCCAGAGAGACTTGCACTGTTGAAGTTCACCTGCACGCAACTTAAGGTAATATGCGCGTGAAGAGATGCAGCATACCTGTGTCCATCGATGAAGGATTCTCCTTTGTTTTTCCATTTCCATTTTTGATTACCTACTATCGTCATCGAGGGCGTGCCCACAACTTAAATACTACAGTCAGAACACAAATATAGATACTTTTAATATGAATTTGACAAAACATCATTCTTATAATTAAGATGGGCGATTCTCTATGTAAATACGCCGGTCAATTTTCGGAAAATATTGAATAATTGAAAAAATGACAGTTGGGGAACGTTTCATCAAGAGATCCTTCCAATTATTGATGGATATCCTCACAGGAATGCCAGCTTAGGCATCTGAATTTACATAATCAAACAGCTGGCCATACATTCATCCAAGGCTATCGCTATAATTCCCAATTTATCAGTAAAGCTGGTATATTCCACCAACACCGATGTTTTCATACGACCGATTGTTTTGGCCCAACCACGTAATCAGATAAAACAGTTTTGGTGGAACATGCACACCATGCATGATGTGTTACAGGAAAATGATTCAAAAGTCGCAAAAATAATATTTTCAGATGTATTTTCCACAGGATCTCTTTGAAGGAATGTTATTGTTTTAGGGTGTTTAGTGCTCGTAGTCCTGTCAGTACATGATTTCAAGACTGTATATTGAATATGTCTCTGCGTTTTCAAGGTCATCCTAAATATGTATATTTAACTACTTTATCAGTGATTGTCCATCCAGAACTATCAGTAACTTTCTTTTCAAATATATATATATAAAAAATCAACTATATAAAAGTACTTATTAGATATGCTAAAGATCGTCATCGTTGTATTAATCCCATCTTTTAAAATATGATGGTATCTCCAAGAATATTTTTTTGCGACTTGAGACTCACTTTCCTGGGACACATCATGTCAATAGGCTCGTGGGATGAGAACTAGCCAACAACCCGATTATTACTATGTATCATTTAACAAGTTGAATACGGTATACTCGGATGACAATCCAATCGGCCTGATTAAAAAATCGGGTTTGGTGGAATACCGGTGTTAGACCTGATTTAAAGTTGCATCGCCAGCTAAATTGTGTTGTCTATTCATTTGCAAACATTTGAAAGTATATGGGGCCGTTCGTCTTGGTGTAAAACATAATTATCTCCTAAATAGTATTTAGGTGACCCGCAGAAATCATAATATTTTGTCAGTAAGACTCTCTGTCATCTACTTAAAGTTTGGGAATCCTCAATAAAATTGAAAATTTTAGGATAGCAGTGCCTAGATAGGTATATCAAGAGGTTAACCAAGCACTACATGTATTGATCCCATTAACCCGACTTGACACTGTATCACTTGATCAGGAAAAAAACTAAATTATGAAATTATTCGAGAAAAAGAATTGAGCCAGATTTTATGAAAAATTCAGGAAATCAAGGATTCCAGGGAGGTATAGGACCTATTCACAATTATACTTGTTGATTTTTACTGATCAATGCTAATTTACACTTATCTTTAGTTTAGTTAGTTGAGAAACTGGAATTCCTTTTCTTAGAGATGGTAGATGGTTTGACCTTGCATTTTAATTTTGCTTTTGAATGTAGCTCGATAGTCTAGTCCAGGAACATACTGGAAGACCTGGAAGCCATCTTTCAGATGTATGTTTCCCTTTTTATACACTTGAAGTTGCAAATAAATGATATATTGAATTGAATTAAATTGAATTGAATATAACAATTTCTCACTATTCAAATAATGATCAAGTGATCAAGGAAATAAAGAATTGAAAAAAAAAGATAATTTTTGGTCGATTTAGCTGGGGATGCAGCTTTAACTGAGGCAAACGTTAGTTCATATACTTGCCATCTGCCAAATATCATGCCCCCTCCCCTGTCCCAATTTTTACACAGACAGTCCATGTGTTTATGATAATGTGATAAAGTTTTCCGTGTCTCATTCCTCAAGGTCGATCCTACTGTAAACAATTTTACCTTTGGAACTAAAGGTGCACCTACACATTAGCGATGTCACCAGCGTTTTGGGCGATTTTGAGGTCTGTTAGCGACAAGTTGCTACTCTATAGCAAATCGTTAATGTCACAAATGACAGGAGCCACTAGGCGCAACGATTTCAGTGGCGTTTTGACACTAGTATCCAAATCGCAAATATCTGGATGCTGCTTTAGTCGAATAGCATATTAGTTAATCAATATTCGGCCTTGACACAAAGATACATGGATCCATTACTGTCTGATTCCTCATTAATGGAAACTATTTTCAAAATATCCATTGGATGCAAATAGAACTGCACGGAGATAAAATTAATATCTTCAGCTGGCAAAAGACTCATCTTTCTTTGCCTTCGAGTTTAAGCAAAATGATTTTGCCCCAAATTGATGTATTCAGGCTCAGTGATTTAGACATTCATTTGTGTCCAATATAATTATGTTTAAAGCTTGTAGTTACGTATCAATAGAAAGTATTCATAAAGTCACATATTCCATGCCGTCTTATATGGTCCCTATCTATTCGATGTTTCAGCGTGCCACTCCTGGCGTGAATGTAAAAAGATAGCGATCCATAAACATAGCCTTTCTTACTCAGTTATAAGGATGGGGTAATAGTGTGAGAGGAATAATATATCGCGAATTGTTGACACTGGCTATCATGGGTTATTGGCAATTATGTTCCAAAGCAGGTTATGTGTAGGCGATATGTCGGTCCCCTGACAATCGATTCCCACACGGATATAGAGTACTGTTCTCGTAAATATTCCCACTAGTTGTTAACATCGGATCTGGATCCCGTTTAAAAGAGACAATTATCGCGGTAACCGGTCAGAGTCATGAACTAAGTGGTCGAGTGAGAAAGCATGCTTTCATACATGTAGACGATAGATATGTGTTTCACGATGTGTGCATGATGGTCGGCCTATGTGTCAGTGTTAAAAATAGATCTATGCATCACTTTTAATGACAGTAGATTCCCCACAGGATCGCCATGGTGATGTGTCTCAATACGTTAGTTTTTATGCCTCTATATCAACACATTTGTTTCACAGCCGTTGTAACGTGTTTGGTTATCAGGATTTATCGATGCTCTTTTGCCATTTTTTCCTTCCAGGCACTTGAATCAGTGTCTCTGCTTACATCTGGAGGAAAGGAAGGCAAAAAACCTAAAGCAACCACCCGCAGTATTCCTCAGCTATTTTTCTCATTACAATGTGTCGGTGAATGGAACCAAGCAAAGTTTTAATTGATGTATATAGATCGAAGTATGAACGCTAAGCATCCTGCTTAAGTAGAGATTTTACCTCAGATGAGAATCTAAGGGATGTTTAATGACCCATAATTTTAAACACCAGATTTAGCACTGTGGGATTTCAGAGACTAATTAGGCATGAGCTTTCATGGGAAGGTAGGCATTAAGCTCTCCATTTGTAATAAGTCTTTTGATTGCATTTTATTCACACGACACCTATGAATCGTAAATGTTGCCAATTAGCCTCAGACATCGGCGCAGCCCTTAGAAAATCGATTATTCCATGCACCCAAACATCACATAGATCTATACATTACCCCACGCCGAACCTGATTGTATGATATTGGCAACATATTTTCCTTTAAATCAACTGCCTATCTGAGGCGTTTCCTCCCACCAATGCGAACCGTCGACGCTCTGGATAGCTACCACTGCTGTTAGTTCCCCCTTTTTCACAACATCAGATTATCTTGTCATTCCAAGAGCTGTTGGCTGCCTTTTCATGAAACGCTATGCGTGCAGATGTTCAATGTTTCAGTAATTGTTAGTTTGAGTCTGCTTTATTGGGATACACAAAAGATAACGGAACTTGATACCAGGGGGCCGGATTGCGAAGGGTTCCAATGGGATGTAAAGAGTAATTAGGTGTGCTCGGACGGAGACGATCCCTGGCTCAACTCTTGGTCTAGTCCCACCCCAGCTGTTCCTGGTCTGCGTTTTCCCAGCCCGTCTAAATGATCACCTATACGATCCCTTCCCTATTCCGAAATAAAGAGTCGCTCCAGCTGCCAGCAGCATGAGAGGAGTTGCTCTTTTGCTGCTCCCAATAGATATACACTGATTACTGTTGCGCACTAAACCACTGATGACTACTTTTACTGTTATAATTCGCCACTGCCAACACCGCGATCAGCGTTTTAAATGTATGAGCTTAAGTTTCCACCACCAAGACCCACCCTACGAGCCAAGCCTGCGGCTTCCAGTTATCAAACTTTGTGGTCCAGGTTTAAAACCAGCTCAGCTCCGTCTCCATATATTCAATTCGACATAAACAGGTTATTTTTCTCTTTTACAGTTTCCCCGACCATGGAACGTCCGACAGGGTGCGTTTTTTGTCATTGCGTATATGTAAATCCTGCTTGTTCTGGGAATGGCTGCGTGTGTTTTTCAGACTTGGAGAAAAGAACTCACCCCACGTGCGTAAACGACGCTTAATGAGAAGTGGAGATCCCTTCTGAATATCTAAACTGGTCTGTTTGTCAAGGTATAGGTGACATGAATATTAAAGGTTTCCCTCCTTTTCTGCTGGTCGTATAAATATCTCTGTATGAAGTATACTCAGCCTCTTTCATTGTCAACATTCAGCCACGATTTGCCTTACCAATAAACATGTCTGTGTCTACTTTGAACACCCTCTCCATTTGGCATACATATGTAACGATGGGGTCATCCATCAAGCGGTAGAGGGTTTACATTGCAGAATGCTATGTTTATAATCTTCTTTGCCCCTGGGGATAGCACTTCAATCATCCTCCAAACAGAACCACTGCCATTCCGGAGTGCAGGGTTTTAGCAACTCTCCTAGAAATTCATCCACGACTCGAGTATATAAATATTGTACTTTCACCCTGGGACTGAACAGCACATAATATACGACACTTGGGACATTAATTTTTGTCAAGGAAACAAAGATAACTATGTACACCATACAATAATTCCTCCATCATATTCACCCAGCCCTGCTGTTTTTCTTATACGATTCGCCAGAACTATACAAGACCCATCTATCAAGGGAGGATGAAAACAATAATGATAAAGGGACAAGGTGAACAGGTAGACCCTATTTAGATCGGATAGAGATGGACTCGGGTTGAAACAAATCACCAAAAGCAGCGGTTAATGGGTTCATTTTTTGATACATGATGAGTGATGACCTGTGCCTGTTTTGCGACAAAAAAAAACCAGTGTGTCTGAATGGATGGAAACGAGATGGGAAGAAGCGGAGGAAATGTTGCGCTCTAATTCAGTGTTTTCCGAAGGTGCATTTCCCTTAGAACCACCCTCTCGGTGTAGAAAGTAATAAATGCTACACTGCAGGTGCTTGCACGTGTTGGAAGAATCCATTGTGGAAGATACCAGTGAGCTATGTCAAACAAGTTGCCTCCGTGTTCACGGAAGGCTGGGACCCATGCAAGCTGTTCTTTTATATTCTCGAGTATAGGAAACACATTTGAATGTGGGGAGACTGGAATGGGAATGGATGAAAGTGTTTACTGCTGCTGACCCCTATGACCTGGCAGGCTGAAGTCCTCTTGTAATCCTCCAATTCCCAGCCTGCGTTCTTTAGCTTACCTTGGCGCTCGTAGCAGAAAGCCAGATTGGAAGCTGCTAATTAAAAAGCTGAAGCTCTCCTCACCCCTACTTGGCAGCAGGTAGGTCTTGCCATGGTTAACAAGCTCTCTCACCAGCTTGGGGGATGGTTACGCAGGGCTAGGAAGATCCATAATACCAGTGTCCCCAGCTGCCAAACTGGGTGTCAGCCCTTTTTGGAAGGAGGGCGTCAATAGCATATGCAAGTTCCTAAAGCTGACCGGGCAACTCCCAAAGGCCATGGGAAATGCGTATTATTTTGCTGGATGAAATTGTATTTACAAGGAATCTGCGTTAGGGTGAGGTCCTCTCCATCTGGCTGAAATATATTGACCGTGAAAAATGGCATTTATCAAGTATACGACCCTCTGGTATCGGACTCGCGGGCAGTTCAATATCGCCATTTTCATAAGTGCTTTTCTTTTATTGACGGGAGTATTTCGGCCCTGCAATCTATTTGGAATCTTGTCGAGCATATTTATTATGCTAATACAAGAAGGAAGGCGAGTACGTTGGATTGCTAGCTTGTAGTTATAAGACCTTCCTCCTGGTGGGAGAAGAATGTATACAAGTACATACGGCCAAGCAAAGCAGTCAGCAAGTATTACCGTTGAAAACATCTTCGGTGGGCGCTCGCATAAAATATCTTCTTTAGTATTGGCATGAAACACACATGTGATAAAGCAGTCGGCTTTAGCATTATTATGTGGGCCTCTGGCTATATATTATGTACTCTGCTGGTGGTAGTACCAGCAACAAGTTATAACGATGTAGTGCTCATAGGAGTATATTAAGGCACCACATACAACACCAATACATTCATAAGTATTATGTATTGCTCTCATATGGACCATATACTTTCACAAATTTCCACCAATATTCCCTATGATGGAATATAAAATTTACCATTTGCTATTGAGTCTCATATCATTCTTCGTTATTGAACATCCTATCAATTCGTCAGTAGTATTGGTGGTAGTGGGGACTTCTATATACACTATAGCCTAATCCAAGGCGGTCGAGATGATGCATTGCTTACCTATGAGCAATTGCTCATAGCTAAATTGATTCCAAGGAAGCTGGCTTCTCACATGACGAGTATATGTAATCATGAAGCATATGTACTTATCTATCATACACCCGAGGGCCTGTCACTGTGCCAAATATCTGCCGAATACAGAAAGACCAAATGGGAAAACGAAGAGGTAAACGATATGGCGGAAGAAAAGAAACGTGTTTGCCAGTCTCGAGGAGATAGGACTAATGGTACAATTTTTTAACGTATATCTATGCAGACCAGTCGCATAAAAAACAATATCCAAGGTCCTTTATACATACTATGTTTGGTGCGAGTCATTTTCAGTTAAAATTGCGAGATGAAAGGGGATGAAAGTACACGAAAGGATCAAAACAAATCATTTCCTGGTCTGGTAAAGCATAACTTCCCATGGAATATCGACCAACCAGCGAATATCAAAGCATGCAGGGGATAGGGAGGAGTTTTAATTAATCATGGGGTATTTTCGTCTAAAAACAATCTCCCAAGACGGAATGCCAATACGACAGTTCTAAGCTTTGAGCTCTTAGTTAAACTTGCTTAATCATTTGGCCACTATTTGAGAGAGTAATATCACGCGAGGGAAATTATCTTGTTGCGATGCCACATTAGTGTCTGGTTCTCGTGCATAGGTCCATCAGAAACCTTTAACCCAAGTCCCTGAGGGAGGTGGACCGTCGTTTACTTAATCATTGGTGTAACTAGGAGCGATCATATCATGGGCCCAATTAATGAAACAACTTCCTGATACTCGTTGCCTTGAATGTCAGTTATAAGCACAGCATATAGCTGTGTTGACACGCGTCCTATAAAAATTGGTATATAAACTAGCGGTACTCAAACTCTCTCCAAAGTTTTCGTGGTACATTTAGACATTCAAACGAGTGATGTTGATAGATATGGATATATATGGCTCCGAGGTAGAATTTTTGTATTGAGAATGCGTGTTGTACATGTACTGCAGAGAACTGGTGGAAAAGATGTCGATGAAAGGGGCGTGCGTGTTCAATAATCTGGCTGTACCCCAGTGTCTACAAACACTCGATCCCTCAGTGCTCTATTTTCGCCCATTCCCGGAAGGATTTGATCAAGGAAATACATCAATTACCTATAAATCCCCCCATGTTACGTATCGAATCATTTCTAGCGACTGCATGCACCCCATTCCAGTTCTACTTTGGTACTTTTTTCTCTAAAATGTTATGTCTGGAATTATCTATCGATTAATTGTGCATGAAATGCCATCGAAAGCGATTATTCAGATCGATGTATCATTGCAACAAAACAGAATAAAATTTGTCCTTGTTGGATATGACTGTGGTATCGTAGAAAGTCCGGATATCTTCTATATGACGAGTTCAAAGGGGCGTTCTTCGATCCATCTGGGACGAAGTGACAAGAAAGAATAATTTTATGGTTTGCAATCCATTATGTAGGATTGCCACGAGGACGCTGGGTCATCTAGGGACTAGTTATTCAACGTCATGATATTCTCTGCCTTTTTCATAAAAGGGGATTCTGCTAGAATTAAATCAAATGACTCTGGTCGCGAGTCACATTTGCCCCTCTGTGAAACATCGATATAATTTATCATACATGAAGGGGACCGAGCGGTGCACGTATATTATTATATAGGCCGCGAGGAAGGTGAAAATATATCATAAAATTCAAACATATATTGATGAAAATACCAGCGTTGTTTACCGTTTCTATTGTAGTATTTACCCACTACACATAATTATAGTACCATCCGTGTGTATGCCTTAGACATGTATAGTACTCATCATCTATTTATAGACGTTCACTGATTATAACGTTCAGGGATTAACATAAGTCTTTCCAGGCACCTGCGAGAAAGGATTATATATGTACTGAATACTCACCTAATCATTAAAATTAAAATTCGCTAATTAAGGGCCAAAATGGTCCGAGCTTGACCGGGAGGAAACGGGGAGGAGCAGGCCTGGTTGCGCAACAGTCATCAAATTGCATTTTCGTGATTCGTGATATGTTCGATGTTAAGGGTATTTGACGATCATTGATCTGTCCCTGTTAAGTAAATTGGTCTAGTTGTAACATTATGTAACGGATCCAATCCATTACAATTACATAGAGTCCAGTATTTCTTCATGACTCTTACATCGTGGACTATATTTGATTTTGAATAATGCTATTGCAGTATTGGGGATTTATAATCACATTGCTCTGGGGGGATTCATGACATAATACCATGTTTATAGACATGGTTCTGAATTTGAAGTCAAACAGTTATGTATATCGTATGTTTATTTATCAATGTCCTGCATATAATCATATCGTTCCATTTTTAATTAAACAGCAAAGTTCTCATCTAACATTACCTCAATACGAGTGTGTGCCTTTAACGAATTGTTTTTTTCTAGACATTATTCACTCATGCCACACATTTACATTTTTCTTTTAAAGCAACTACGAACGCTTACTGGTGGAATAAGCATTGGTTAAGAATAACTCCAATCAAAGCAAATTAATTCTATTGCTGAGTTGTTATTTAGGTAGCTCTAGCTGGAGAACAGGAGAGTGGATGCTGTAAGGGTAGGTGGGAAGGAGGTTGCCATTGCCTTTCCATCCCTGTGACAGGTTTAACCCCGAATGGCCATTAGCCAACTGCGCTTAACGCAATTATAGAATGGTAGAGGTAGGGGGAGGATATTCCTCTTTTTAAATTTATTTAACACGACCGAAATATATCTACCATGCCTGCTTCCTTGGTATATATAGAGCAAGTATATACAGAACGTGGAGCTCTCAATTTATACTTGATAGATAAGTGTTATTGCAATCGTAAGTGTATGCAATTCTATTTTTATTTCTATTTATAGAATCCTTTTATCCACAGGGACTGAGGAGAAGACATTGAGGATCTAATGGATTCCTGGGTCGACCATGGATGGAATGTGTCTCACAAAGAAGTAAGCACCAAGACTGGAGATTCCCCAATCGTGGCCTTCTCAATGCAAGTCTTTTACTTACAATTTAAGAGGAAATAAGCCTCGCGAGAGTGAACGCATTTCATTTAGGAACCAAGCAAAGATCGAGGTGCGATTGAATTAGTGGATAATGGCTAAATTTTCTTCAATTCGGTCCCAGTCAAGAAAAAGCCACAATTTTAATTCCTATTTTAAAATGCGATCCTTATTTTTTAAACGAAAATCAATTACTCCGTTAATTGATAAAACCACGTGATTGATTGCTTCAGAAATACACCTTAATAGGTGAGAGTTAATCAGGGTTGATTATTGAGGTTCAGAGTGACCTATATTTCTAGGATATTATTGATGATCATTTCAACGTTATGGAGATCAAAATGATTCCAAGCCCCCAAAAGATGATCCGATAATTATGTAAGCAGAGATGAATCTTTTGGTGAAGCAATGACATTATCATGGACAGAAGGCCTACGCCGGGCTATTTATTCCGCCTGGTTTTATGTATGGAAAATAACACATTAATCTCAGAATAAAAAGGTCTCTGATGCATTTTAAACCCACCCTGTAATTTATCGCCCGGTTAAAAAGGCCAGAATAAACGGAACCAGTCATAATTGTTATGTTCTTTGCCGATTCACTACGAAGGGACTCATTATGGGTGGATGGATTTTTAATAAATTACCAACTTTGGAATTGACTTAAGAGTGCAATTCCGGTATGGAACAAGGGATAAAAGGCATTGCCAAAATTCCAAAGAAACAAAGTAGTCCACACTAATGTTCTTCCTTGACACGCATGCGTACCTATCAATTTTGTTTCTGGGGCCATTAGTGGTTTAATTGCAGAATCGGAAAGTTTGATCTGTCAGACGTTATTGCAGGTCTTTGGAAGAAATGTCTTAGTTCATCATGGGACTGGCGTCTTCTGGCAAAGAAGTTGAGTTCAAGACTGGGTTGTGATACAGTAAGGGCCAAGTAATTCATGCAATTCCCGTGTGAACCAATAGGTGGGATAGTAACAGCCTTTGCTTCGACCCCACGAAGTAGCCTAGACCAGGCTGAGTTGATCAACTGGTAATTGCCATTCAGGAACTAGACCTGGTTTAATTACCACTTTTCCCAGAGGATCCTCCTTGTGTGTGGCAAACATTTCACCTTGCTAAGCTGACAAGCACAAGACTCTGAATAGTTTCCACAAATCCATTCGCGCCTTTCTTTATTGAGCTTTGAAAGTAAAAATAAACCCACAGTTTCAATGTTGGGATTACTCAAATACAAAGGTGCTTCTCATTGAGTCGAAATATTTTAGAGTGAGAAACCCAAATTACTCTCCTTGCCGACCAAAATACTATTCCTTCACCACGTTACCACGATGTACAAATTGAGGTTTATTCCATACAAAGAAACTCCATTCCCATGCGGCCTTGGAAGGAGAGCTGCTTGTTTTATTAATGAATTACTTGGTGCCAACATTGAACGAATATTAACGAAGTGCTTTCCCGTTAAAGATGGTCGTTATATGGCCTAATATATATGAACTTTGTTTACTAGCGTGTAACTCATGAAAAATACATTAAACTATTAGTGGAAGTGTCTTTGACACATCCAATACAATCCGTCATAACGACATATAGCGTAGATTAGTGAGATGGTAGACTTTTAGAAAATGTACAACTGTCAGCTGTACACATCTAGTAAATTCTGCTAAATCAGGCTGCAATTAGGCCAATACTAAGGTAAATTCAAGTATATTCGGCATTGCATTGATTCTAGCCATCTGTTTGGTTAGGTTGAACTGTATTTTGAACTTTATTTTCGTCTGAAATTTGGGTTATTTGAGATTGGCGAAGTTGAATTGTACATTTTCTGAAAACCCATATAGGCCTTGGCTAAACGCCTTTATCTTCCCTCCGATTGTGGTAGGCTGGTTCTGTGCCACTCAGCATCAATTAAAACAAAGTCCTTTTCTCAATCGCAATCTAAATTGGTGACAGCAAATGATATCTCTTCATGGTTCTCCTTCGTTGAGTACAACCGTATCTCCCCCTCTCATGAATATGCAAAATTCTTTTGATTGCTTAATTCGATTACCGAATCTACATGCTGAATATGTGTGAGGCTTTCTGGGCCAGCCAGGGTCGATCTTAAAAGTCTGGAGAAGCAGCAAATTCTACTCTAAAACCGGAACATGCCTGTGTGAACAAAGGTATAGATTTCTGTGCAAATTAGATGGCGACGCCAAGCTTCTCTGTGCTTGATATCTGCGTTTCATGCCACATGTTACTCATTGCCCTTGTGCTAGGCTAAGAATATGACCTTACTTACCTTTGGTTGGCAGAGGGAGCAGAAAACAGTAATAGAAGGCAGTCCTGTGGGTGTCAGATTGCAATGCTATAGGAGGACGGGAATGAAATATTCATCAGCGGGATTCTATCGACTCCAGTAACCCAAGTCCGACGCGGCTATATCCGAAGGAGGTGGTCTCCTCCCTCTCAGATTTATTTTCTAATTAAAGCATGCCTCTTGCATCGAGGAACCAGAAAAAAGTTCGAGTTTCGCTGGATTTGTGGAAGCCTTAGGTTTTCCCCGTGAATGATTTATTTCTTTGTCCTTCAAGGGAGTTTTCTCTTTGTGGGCAATGTGCCGAGGAGCATAAATGAATTAGCGTGAACCGGAGAAAAAAGCCTGACGTGTAGGAAGAAATCTGGATTTCAAGTGGGAAACGAGATTAAGCAATATGATTCCAAAATGATCTGTTTTCAATCCTGAAACCCTTTGAAATGGGAGAAATGGAAAGTCTCATCCACAACCATCGCATGTGGCGACAAGTAGACTGCAATAATCTGAGGGAGATAGATGGAATTAGAAATGTCACAAACGTGCTTTCTCAGGTGTTCCAAACTTACATGAAGGGGGTGATAGAGTTGGGTCTCTGGACAATTCAGATAACATCTATTTTAGTAGCTCTCAGAATCTTTCATTCGCCAAGTGGCGTGGATTTTAAACGGGTATCAACAAAGGGAACAAAAGAGACAGGGCAATTATGGGCATCTTTTTCATAATGGAATGCAGATGATGCTTGCAAGGCCTTCCCCGCGACTCTGTGCTTAGGCATTCTCGCGACTGATCAATCACAGTGCCACCTCCCCGGAGAAAAGGCGGTTCTTCCAATGAATTCTGCCTATTGACCAAAGAAGTAGCTGCAATGTAATTTCTATTGCTTCCCTCCCTCGGGGAAATCTCAAAACTTTACAAGCAATGATTTACAAATTGTCTTTTTAATGCCTCGTTAAATGGAATTTTAGTGCCAGAACATACAGTGCTAAACAAATGGATATGCGCGGAGGTGCTCTTTTGATCATGGCAACAACAGCTTTGCACGTGGAAGAATGCAGTACCCGTCTGGGGTCTGTTGCATAAGACATCCTTACTTAATTCTTTCCTTTCTTAGGTAGGAAACTCCGATATTGTACGAATGAAAATTAGCATTATCTGTATAGCAATTTCCTAAAGGTTCCTTATACCAGCTGCTTAACAAGGAAAAGTAGCTAAGGAAGGGAGATATTAGGTTAGATGTGTTGTGCAACGGCCCCCGTGCGTTAAGAACCATTTGACTCTTTTGTATATATATATAAATAGCGATGCCCAGTCATGAGGTTATCTGTTTACCCAGTTTTCACCTACTCAATAGGGGATTTGCATGCCCGCCATCTTGAACGCTATAGAAATCATAATTATGTTCACCATAGAATATTTAACAGCGATCACATGTACATATAGCCATGTGTTTCACTTCATTTTCCCCTTCAAACATTTGGTTCTCATAGATCATATTACACAATCTAGGATATTGGTGGTAAGATCCTTGCATTTTTCCATAAAAATGTTGCTAATTGCAGATTTGAACTGAATCCATCGGGCATCCCAGCATGCACTGTAAATAGATATGCGCCGTGAGATATGTAAATCCCATATTGCACAGATGTGAAATACTATAACGGTAATACTAATATGGATTTATAATGGAAATAAAAAGGAATTCATTCCAAGCTAATAGTACCTTACCTATTTCGGATTTAATATAAAATAATGGGATGTTTGTAAATGTCAGGTTGGTAATTGTATTCGCATTTTCACTGGTTGCTCGCTGTCTCAAAACATTACAAAATTGAATTTCAATATAGTTTTTAACATATTTTATTGAGGACATTTATATCTGCGCGGTAACTTAAATGAAGTGTTTTTCGTTGTGCCCTGAGTTTGATCACTTGAATCAAATTATACATCATTTGTTTCTAAAGAAAGGATAATATAGCTTAATATGTTCTTTTTAAACAAGAAATACTCTGTTGCATTGATTGATAAAGATGACGATGATGAGAAGTAATGGCTACAGGCTATGTGCATTATGCTGTCAACACTATTATCGCGAGTGTGTGATTCTCGTTATACTATTACTAAGACTTTTATCACTATCTTAATCCATTTCACACCCATCTCGCACCATCGATTCCTTGGACAATAATCGACCATGTCAATGTGACTGAACAAAATGCTTAACACCCTTGAAAAAATAACCACATGCTGTATGTAATCTGAGGACGAGATGGTCGGGTGCTCAATCGAGTTTTCTCCCCGTCGTGAGGGTATCCTAGAAACGGAAGCCTTGAACAAATAAAAAGTACATGGCAAGATATTAGGAGCAATCATGTAGTCCCGTGTGGTGCCGATAAGATAAAATTGATGCGCATTCTCATGTCTTGCAATTCCGGCTGAGGCATTAGCAGGATGCTAAATGGTAATCCAGCGTTTTATAAAATAAAAATTCTATTCATGAGAAGATAGGTTGAATAGGATAAAACACACGTTTATAAATCAAATGCGACCAAACCCTGGCGGATTAGGATTCGCAGTGAAGCCCAAGGTCACAATCTCTTTTGCAAACTGGGCTCATTTTTTATTTTCTTTGCAGGTGCTCAGTGCCTATAAATAAAAGCATTGTTGCATTACTCACGCTTCTATTGTCAGAGCTTTGTGCGATAGCGCAGACCCAATAATAAGTATATAATTATTTTATAATTTGGAAATATCCTGTTTATAGAATGTCCTTGACAAAACAAACTTACCTGCTAAGATTAACATGAATCTTATATGGTCATCCACTTATCGCAGCTTGTAAAAAGCGATGGTACTTTGGACAACATAGAGCCATCTTTTATCCCAAGGGAATGTGAGTTTTAGGTTGAATAAGCAATTTACTACGTAAGTACATACATTAAACTTAAGGAGTCATTCAGATTTCCAAAGCCGAAGGCAAAATCTCCTTCTAACCCATCTCACGGATAATGGGCTGGTATGGCCTGATTGATGCACAAGTTACTTACACCCTCTCAACTAACTTCTTATTAAAACAGCTCCACCTCCTTATTTAAAAAGATATTCAGAGGTTTAAATATCAATAACTAATTACAACGCAACTATTGAAGTTGTAGGATAATCTGAATGACTTGTTGGGATTTTTAAACCTTATTAGTTGACAGAGGTGTATTCTTTGTATCATGTATAATCATATCCTGATTACTTTTGAATAGAATATTTTCTTTTATGCTGGGTTTACAAGTCCCACAGTGAGGTTTTTCATTTGTCCCAGTATCAGAGAGATATATAAGGTAACGGCAGGGAGAACTGGAGGCCACCTCTAGAAGTCTGTGTACCTATTTGTCATATGTAACTGTCCTATCTGATGAATAAAGTAGTTCTTATCTTATCTTATCTTATATAGTCGGCTAGTGGCATAACTGTATATATAAAACATTCATAAACACATTCAAATAAGAATTACTTAGACATGCTACTCTTGCCACTCGAGTTACCATATTGGAGTGAAGGAGGGCAGTCTCATTCATTATACATACTCTTAATATATATGTATGAAATCGCCTGGAAATGAATGTAAAATTTGCCTTTAACAATCCTCTCAAATACCCAAAATCTAAGAGAAAAATGAGGTTCAAAGTACAATTCCATATTATATCGGAACACATTTTTAATCCAAACAATGACAACCTACAATATACTCAGATATACATAATGTCAATCCCTTTTCAACTTAATTTATCAGAATTGATGACATGTGAAGAACTGCATGGTGTACATTTTCTGACACCCATGTTGCCCGTATACTTATAAAGTATGCATATATATATAGATAGATTTGCATATAGCTGACAACTGCTTAGTACGAAATACAATATTTGTCAAACAAATATTGCGAGTAGGGAAAATAAATATAAATCAAATAATGAAATAACCATTAATTTTACATGGTTAAAATATATATTTGCTTCGGAATAAAGTTGTTTTCCTCGTAAATACAATACTGTTCTATACCTAGGTCCCCTGTTCATAATTTACAAAAGCAGGTGTTTATATATACGGGATGCAGTGCGTATTTCTATGCACCTATATAACTCATTTAGCATACCAGTACAGTGCATTATTCAAGGGTGAATTATGTTGTCCTACCTGTGCTAGCACCAGTGCATATAGACTAAAAAGAGACAGAGCAATAATACGATGACAGTCACACACACATATATAATAATCTCCGGAAAACGCGTTATGTTCACACCTCGTTTTCCTGATATTCAATGAACAACAAATGTGAATGCATCAAACAGAATATATATGAATACACACAGAGAGTAATACTAAAATCTCTATAGTCAGCAAAATGAGATAAAGATTAGAGGAACAGGTGTGATAGAACTATGTTAAACTTCAGATGTATAGAGATTCCAGACTCAGTTGCATCGATATTTTTAAAAAAGAATGCTAAAAGAAGGCACCATCGTGAACTGAAGTCCAAATACACTGTGCCTTCAAGATGGCATGTATTCCTTATTTACGTTGTAAAATCTTTATATAGTTGTCATGTAAATTGGGATTTTTTTCGAGCGATCCCTTTATGACTAGAGTTGCTATTGCGAAAGAAAGTATTAGCCTTTTTACTTAAGGTCTCCTCAAAATGTGCCCTGGTAAACATAGTTTGGGGGAGAGAACTATTGAGGGATATAAATATATAGCATACCTTTTGATGTATCCATAATAATGTGTGAAAGGCGACAATCTACTTTGGGGTGTTTAGGGAAACACCCCGGGTCACCAATACGATACTCCTGTCAGTTTTATATGAATATGGAATATCTATGAGTCTATGGGTAGGGGAGACATCGCTTTATTAAATGAGATAGAGTGGACAGTTTTACAAATTAGAATTGGATGGCTATAGGTAGAGGATGGAAAATATATTAGTGTTACAGCTTTGGGAAAACCACTTCTGCACAAATGAATAGCTTTGTTGCAGAATCTATTTTAAATCTGTGAAGGGCTATACTATACTATACTATTTAGTGTCCGTTTTATTAATGTCTTCGTGGAAAATTAGTTTATCATGAATACACAGCATGGGTAGAGATGGTAGGTTTAATCATGTTGTATCGAGGAAAACATCCTTTTTACTCCTCCCTATAAGTAAGATGCATGCGATGATAAATGTCTACATGGTAGGCTAATCTTTGATTCATGGGGCTAGGACCCTCATCCCACACCCAGATATAACCTAGATTATTTTCCCCACTGCTGGTCATCATCTCATGAATGAATACGGACTCCCCAGTTCAATTTTCTCACATCACATTTGCATGTAGAGTGTTAGTTCCAAACTAAACAAGTCAATAGAGCGGGGAGAAGCTTTGTTTGCTATATTGGCCAGCGTTTCAGAGTGAAAATACACGGTCTCACGTAGGTAAACTTGATATTAATCAATTTAAAAGCGTTATTCCGCCTCCTAATGGGGATATTCAATTTCGTTTAACGTCACAATGATGGATAATATGAACACAAGGGAAGAGGACGCAATACAACATACACAAAGAATGCGCCATGACAAAAATGCTTTCTCTTGCTATCCTCCCCCATAGCATTAAAAGGGGTCTGACAGTTTCAATTAGCTAAAGTAGCTTGTATAACAGGGACAGAATAGGTATCAATCCCTGGATTGAACATGGATATTGGGCGTTTTTAGAAAGAGTTCAATTAGGAAATTATTTGTGATTTTTTTCCCCTGGCAGGCTTAGGGTTTTGCCACGTGGAGCTGAAATCTAGGAGCCGTGTCTTATCCTCTTAATTGTAATCTTGAGCCCCCATAATTATTAGAGATTTAATTAAGATAATTACTCAAGCTAAGCAATCATTAAGGCGATGATATTGTCTGAGATCTTGACACAACAGCGGCCTTTGCTAAACAATATCCTCATTTTACAAACAGTAATTACGAAGAGAACGCCTCTCCAGCCACCGTATCCTCTCCGCAGGAAGTTACGATGACGTCATCTCAAGGATCTGATCAAACATTATACACAGATCACATATGCATGCATTGTGCATAGATCTGCGTTATATTAGCTTTAAATGTCCAAGCCATATAAAGTGATAGAATGATCGGTATAACATTGATATTTTATTCAAATAACATACACCGTGTAGACTATCCTCGTCCCCCAGTCAGTGTTGTTTGTAAGGCCCTAGTGCAGGTCTACACTCTGTTTGAGACCTACTTAGAGTAAACATCAAAGCGACCCAATGGTAACCCTACGGCGAACCGCTCCGGGTAGATCTCAAATAGGGTGTAGTGCTCCCCATTCACTTATAGTCTTTGATTCCTCAGTCGAGGCAGTAGTGACTCTAATAATAAGTGATTTTAATAAGATATATTTAATATTCATGAAATTTCGTTAAAAAAATATCAAAGACTTATGCAAGTCTATAGATCTGTACGTCCTAAGCAACGTGTATCGCGTATACATATGGAAGCTATAGTAACTAGCATGTTGATCTCAATCCATTTGTAACTTGTAATTTGTGATGCTCAGATTTAGGGACTATACAAATTCTAATTAGTAGCTTGCGATTCAACTTGTAATCATCAGGCCGTACTTAATGCGAACAAATTAATATATATAATATATGACTGTATGGATTGATTGTGAATTTCACCCTTGAAGATCTGTGTTATGCAACAGAAGGAATGCACTCATTTCCTAATTAAATTTTTTTTTACAAATTATTCTTAAAATGTAGAAATAAAATTACCATTATGATATGCATTTCAATTATCTAATTAATTTATGTGACATCGGTGTATCTCCCTAAATATGATTGGTATGAATTCGATCCGCTCAAACGTTGTACGCAGACCATCCATATAATATGCATGCATTGTGTTTAGATATGTAGTATGTCAGCTTTAACTGTCCAAGCCATAGATAATGATAGCTATTAGTACTCGGTACGATATTGATATTTGATTCAAATAACATATGTACCCGAGCTCTGATGTAGGTCGCGGTCATAATGGGTCGTGTAAGGAAGCTGGGGCCCGTTCAATATTAAACAGATCATTACCTTTATTGTCCTTCCTTTGCTAATGTTCCTCGCTAAACAGCCAGTAAAGAACCGGACAACGCTATAATTTCCATTTTTACTGAAGTCTTAAGTTACCTAAGCAATGAAAAATAGCTCAGCAACAACTAGGCCTCTGGTACTTTCTAAACGATTATACTTCAAATACCAAAATTGATCAAAATCCACCAAAATATGAAGTAATTTATTTCATTTACCCGAAAACACCCATGTAGGCATCGAAGTGTCCCTAAATATGATTGGTGTAAATTCGATAACCAATATATCAAGTCATAGTCTCCCTGTATAGCTTTGGGTGCCATCTATTTATCACCGAAATGTGTTACATTGGCATACACTGGTTACAAAATAGATATTTGTATTCACCACAGTTACTCCATTATATAGTATTTACACCGATGGGTACCATCTTTGTTTATTGACCGAAGCATTTAGGGTGACGTACACATACATCATATACCAGTTGCTGAGCTCAAAAGATTCAGCTTACATATACATAGGACCTTGAAACCTTGAGGGACTCAGTAAACAGCTGAGAGCGACTCATATTTGACTATTTGGGCGTAGAGAATGGGGCCGTTAAAGTATGAGTCTTTAGGGAATATTTCACATTATATACAGAACAGACGATAAGGACTTGCTCGTTTAACGCATCATCCAGACTCAGAGGTTGTGTGTAGTAGAGAAGGCATTAATTTCCTCGTTGCTGATGCAAACATATTGTCTTTCTAATGGACTTTTCAGGTGATCAATAAATACCTGATATCAAGCCTCGCTGACAAATAGATGTTCATTCGAAATGGTCAAGACTCTGTCAACATAGAGTGGGCCAGCGTGAGGTTAAATATTTGTCGACTGAGCTCGCTTCTGAGTCTGACAGTGAAATTCTCTCTGGAGAATATCCCCTCGTTCAGCGAGCGTCATGCAACGATGATCAATTGAAACAAAGCCGGTCAAATTTAAACATCGCCAGACAATCCCTGCCCCTACTGTCAAAGATATTGATGGCTCTACATGCGAGAAAATCGTTGGTACAAAAAAACCAAGATGAGTTCTGGCGAAGGAAATAGTTCATTAGTGTCTTTATTTTGGCGTCCGAACGTATCTATACTTTCAGGAGGCATTGAAAGCCAAATGACCATCATTTGTGTAATGAATGTAAAAAAAATCAATGAATGCGGCGTTGGAATGGAGGGAAAGCGTTATGGGTCGATCGGCCCATATCCGGAGGTACAATAATACTCGATTGGTTTGATTGTTGAAATATCGCTTGTCAGCTTAGAAAAAATTGATTGATTAAACACAACCGGAGAGACTTTTGAGGGAGCGAGTCGTACGTTTTGTAACTCTTTGAGGAGAAACAATTGCAAAGGGAATTCTGGTACACGTCCCACTGGTGTGCCAGATATATTTTTATCTCTGGTAACTGCGTTTCGTAATTTCCAAAGTCGCATCAATCCATCTGGCCGCTTGAAATCCCACCTGGTTTTATTCGATAATGTTTCTATCGAACTTGGCATCGAAAATTGATGACGTGAAGGGGGAAAAGCGGGAGGCAATGATAAATTATGATATTTCAATCGTTCAAGAAATCCCAAACCCAAGGAAAAGCGTGCATGTGTAATCGAAGAATCATAATGAAGCCACTCGATAATACTTTTAAGGCTCCATATTCATTGGCTTGAAGCCAGGATGCTCTAATGTCATGGCACTGCATTGTTTTTCCTGTAGCTAGGCCTATAGGGCAACAGTCGAACACGTACTCCCCAATTGTTCCACACCAAATAATATGACACATACAATCTGTATTTATTTTAGATCTTTACAGTTCTACGGGTCCATGGATTCATTCGGAAATAAGGTTCCTTGATTGACACTTTTTCTTAAGTCTATAGGCTCAGAGTTCCTTCAAACTGAGGGAAAGCCTTGCGCTTCCAACCGCAAAAGGATCCCATTAGGACGCCTACTCCAGGGCCGGGAAAGCCATTAGCGCAGTATACGGGCGTTCAATCTCTAACATACCATTCTCATCTGATTTTACAGGCTGTGAGTCTGGACTAAACAGTTAATAGTTGCGAAGTCAGCTTTTGACACTTCTTCCAGTGGAACACACTTTCAAATTAATTAAGCAGTGAAGTAAGAATATTTTATCTGTGCCCGTACATAAAGCTTCTCTCTATTTTCTATTATTTTCTATCCTTGCATAAAGGGATTCAAGTACTGGCGTCTAAGGGCCATTTTGGCAGGGTTTATTTATCTTAATATTGAACATGTATGCAATAATGACTTCAAAAGCACATCTTCTTCTCTAATAGCCTGCCTACTCAGCGAAGCCCCGTGCAGGAGCGTCGGCGAATTTAAAAACAAGATGGCTTAAAATGGAGGTCAGTTCGAAAGGAAGTGTCTGCTTCTGTTTGCTTCCCATTTTTAAGACACACAAAGTGGAATGTGAAAACAATGTTGAGTCCTGTTCCGGTTTCCCTTTTTCTTTGAACGAACCGTCTGAAGCCCGTGGGTACATCAAGCCTGGGAGTCAACTCCCAGATACAGAGCGCGGGGGCGATTTGCATAGTGAAATAAGTCCAATTAAATCATCCAATTGGGGCCATCACAATGATTAAATTCCTTCAGAAATTACTGGTCAAAATTCACACAACAATACAGTAATTACAGTCCCTTTGTTCTCACGAACAAAAACTCCCTTTCAAGGTTTGATGAGAAACTGATGGAGGGTTCTCACCTTCTGGATCATCTTTCCTTTCATCCCGAATTGTCGCGCATCAATTAAAGGCCAATCAAGGCACGAACCCTTTCAATATGTACATGGCATTTAACTCATGCTAATTGAGCAATAACATTGGGTGGCTCGTTGCTCGTATGGTCAAATTAGAGGTCGGGCCAATCGAGTCCTCTTATTGATTTTATAAAGGCCAATATGCCCCCGCCTATATACACGACAGTTCGAACATGTGCACTTGGACTGGGTTCTTTACTAAGAATAACCGGGGGGACAAATAAATATACCACTATCAGCTCGAACAAATGATCTCCTTACTATATAAGCCCAGTCCGTACATGTGATTTCAGTGTTATTCAAATAGAGCGATTTGTCACTATTTTTGAGGCATCTATTATATGACGGTAGAGCAGGCGTTTATAACATAACGGCTGCACTTAGGTGGGATGGGCGTAAAAGTATAGACAGCCTGAATATTAGAGGGGAGGCTCACAAGGAGTTGGCTACACAGCGTGCAATTTGTATCGACTGTACGTATTATGTACGCGCACTTTGCCATGAAAGCACATAATGGTGGCGGGGCCGGCTACAAGGCGAACTCTACAATGGGTTTGGCCAATGGAACGGCCCCTGTTCAGCTCATGTTGGATTTAGCGGCCGAAATCCGCGCCATGGGGATCCAAAAATGACCCCGACCATGCGGGCCTAATGATCCGCAGGGGTGACGGCCATAGGCTCCCATGGGCTGAGCGACTGCCTTCGGGTTCACGATCCATGCCCGTGGATCATTTCATGACAAAACATACCAGCCTGTTCATAAGACAAGATAAATTGCTGGGTCGTCCCTGCTAGATCGTCGCGCCAAATTTGCTCTGACAGTGACGACCCCTTCGACATTTGCCAACCCCAACAGTGATGGAAACCACTGAAGGAATAGGGTTAGGAATACTTATGTATGCAGCTCGGACCAAGGCCATCCCGACAGGGGGTATTCGCAGGGACACTGCTGAGAATATTGAGGGAATGTATGTGTGTATTGGGTATTTCCAAGGAAGCATATCAAGTCCTCCCTTTGTTGGTGACCTCTAATTGTTTATTGACTCGCCGGGGAGACGGTGACAATCGGATGCTTCTGCTGCGTTCGTGTTCTTCACAGATCCCTGAGGAAGTTTGCAAGGCACGTGTCTTCATCTTTGCTCAGTTTCTTCCACTGGTGCGTGGTGGTAAGAAGTGGTGGTGGCGGTGTTGTGTATAGTGGTGGTATGGGTGTGTGATAGTGGTGGTGTTTTGTGTGGTGCTATGTGGTTGGGAGTAGAGAGAGAAGTACCAGCAGTGCAGGATAGGCAGTAGTAGCAGTAGATGCACGGGCAAACTGGTTGGCTTTGGTTGTTGTAATGCGGTGGTGGGCAGAGTCTCTAGTTATAAGCAAGCTGCACCCTTTTCTCTCACGGCTCCCAGTGCCTCTCCCGAGATTCTAGTTGTGCCATTCTCCACTTCTTCATCCTCCTCCACCTCCCCCGTCGTCACCCCCGGAGTCAGTGGCGAGTTCCTTCTCCTCCCACTACTACCACCACCACCTCCACCTCCTCCTCCTCCTCCTCCTCTCCTCCACAGCAGCCAGCCAACATCGCCCATCAGATGGAACCAAGCAGTGTGGCAGTGCACACCAAAGCCAACACGGACCCTTCCATTCTCCCACTTCTCCAATATCATGTAGTGACAACGGTTGTCTCCCACACGAGTACCATCAATCACATGGCTACAGCATACATAAAGTACCCAAGCTCATCTCACACCCAAGAAGGAGTATGTGCACATTTTACCTTCCTCCATGAATAACTCAATCTAAAGCGGCTCCTTTCATCTGTGGGAACTTTTAAGTACACTTTCCCCACTCCACTCAAAGGACTTACTCAACTCGGTTCACCATTCTCCGACAGTGGCCACCATGGAAAGATTTCGCCGTAACCAATCTTGGATCTCACTTCTGGGGCTATTACAGTTTGGATACCTTTGTTTCTCGCAGAAGACTAATCAAGGTATGTTTTAGTTTATTACCTCTGTCGTTTGTTTGGTGCGACTTTTGAATGTTACCTTACGTGGAATGGCGCTTGGTCATCTCAATCCATTTGGATCACTCTGTCTGATCAAAGGGGGAAAGGAAACTTCCCAGGGCGCTCATTACACTAATTGAATTCCCATTTGACTCGACTCTGTTCATTATGATAACGAATCGGGATGGTTGAAAGTTCACCAATCTTCCTCTGTCATTAAAATGAAGGTTATGGGGGAGCCGACGGAGTGAAGAATTTAAGTTTAAAGCAAATATGATATCCCGGAAGCCATGATGTTATGATCGATGGATTTGAGCGATTTCGCCCGGGAAGGTAAGAGACCATGCATCAATGACTCATGCTTAATGTAAGGGAGGGTGTATCAAGTTCAAACTTGCCAGCCACACGCTATCTTCTCCAAGCTTGCTTCCAATGAATTTATTTTGAGATTTAACGATGTTCTAGGGGTCAGAATGGTAAGACAGTGTCCTATACTTAAGTACATACTCACATCGCCTGGTTCTAAACTGATAACGGGGAGGGACCCCTGTCTCAGTTGTTTAGATTTGTGCTGGCTACTGGGAGTGGGTTATGCAATAAATCCTCGTTGCCTGATTATTTAGCTGTTGACTTACTGAGGAATGCACAGACGTTTGTCTGCTACTGGCCATCCGAGTTTTGCTGGCCACCCGAGATTACATTTGGGTTTCTGGTAGTTAAAACCTCTCGCTCGACGATAAAGTAAATAATCGCTGGGTTGTGTATTGGTCTAGGTAACATAGTCCACTCCTACTCATGGATCATGGTTTGTAGTATAGGCATAGGTAAAAAGCCCACTGAGACAGAGCCCCACGGGCATTAGATCAATGCCCCTAAGATGCCTGGTGTAAACATTTCTCCGGTAGCAGAGGGTTTTTTTCGGGGTGTATTAAGATGAATTGGTGTGGACATGGTTTAAGCTGCCTTGGTTTAAAAAAACCTTGGGCAAGGAAGGGCAAAAGAACATGAACTTAGTAATGTGTATAAGCAACGCCTATGGCACCTTATGCCTATCCGAGGAGAACTTATACATACTGCCAGACGCATGCATGGCCCATTGCAGCCCGCCGTGATGCATACCATCTGTGAGTAGCTCGCTTTCGGCACCTCCCTTCCCCAGTAGTCGGTCCGAGCTGCTCCTGAGTGGAAGCCACCATTTAGCAGTGAGTAATCTAGGCACTGACCTGGTTAAATTCGGTACTAACTCTTTACCATTCTCAGCACTGTATATAAACAACATGATGACCTTTTTCGCTCGCTCCCTAATGTAGGTTATTTAAACTGTGATGGGATTTGCTCGCCACCCTCCCTGAGTCCCTCCCTCCCTCCCTCCATGAGTCCCACTCTCTCGCCCTTGTAATACACTATAACTAACTGCCTAGAGCTGTCAGACTGCCTGGAAACACTATTTACCTTTAACTGACATCTTATCTGGGCAAGCTTCCCTCTCTTGGCCCTCTTGATGGAAGGTCAATTTGTCAAAAGATCACACATTATTTACATCGCTAGAGTGGGAGGCGTAATGCATCCTGGGCCACTTCCTTCCATGATTTGATGAATTTCCCAAACTTTTTCTACCGTCGAACGAGACTATTACCATCTGTCGCGGAAGTCCCCGTGATGGAGGTCATCTGGTTATAGAGGTTACAGGAAGAGGGTTAGAAGATCTTAGTCCCATAAGGAACTACCGACAGTAAGTGATACTATCTACGCCACATGGTAATGCCCACAGATCGTCGGTTTCCGGCCTTTAATGCTAACGATTGCAACTTGCAATCCCTGTCCAGTGTTGTCTGATTCATGGGGAGCGTTTTAAAAGTTCCCCCCAACTAACACAGCCTTATATCACCACGAGAGATGATAAAAACCTTCCATATGTTATTATCAGTGAGAGAAGCTAGAATCGTAACGGGTGGCTGTTAGGTATAGTTATACATATTCATAATACCAGCTTTGTCTGCGATCCAACGGCTCTGTATTGATTAGGAGTTGAGCTTCCTCCATAAACTTGCAAACCAGAAAGCTATTGCACATTGCCCCAACGCTATAGCGCGGCTGGCTGGGCGGACCGTGGCAAAAAGGCCAGTGAAAAAGGTCATAGTGTAGCGGGATCTGGCCCTTGATCCCCCGAACAATGATTTGTCTGTGGCTTCTGTCCGTAGGATTATCACAACCCCCTGGTATAATCCGGGTAAACAGTACCATTGGAGGCAACTTTATGGGTCCGCCCGCTCATTGTGCCTGACTTTTTGATGTGGAAGGGAGCAGGAAGGATGAAGATAGAGGAGCCAGAGGTGCAGGAAGAGTGGGATGAAAATGAGGAAGGAGGAGGAGGGAGGTGAGGTGGGTGGGTGTGAAGAAAGACAGTTGGGGGTGGCTGTGTAGGGATGGAGGGTCTTGGAAGTAGGGTGGATGGTTTGAGACAAATCAGGACCCAGGGGGTTAGACGCCTGAAGGAGCAAGAAGGGGGGCCGTCTCCACCCCAGCAGACGCACCTGTCTGTGGCATCGATCCTGTAGAGGGGCTCGCCAGCCCTCGGTTCATAAATCACCCAGTATCCAACACTTTCAATCTCCCCCTTTACACCCCCATCACCAGGAAACACATTCAACAGTTCCAACATATCAAGCGGATGGCAATCTTAGATTTTGCCTCCTCGTTTCTCAACACGTTTCCTAATGTGTCCAGTGCATGGGGTGGCAAATCGAACCACGCAACGAATATAAAAGCAGGGGGAATGAGAAAAGGAGGCTGAGGAGGAATAGGATAGGAAAGGGGAGATAAAATAGAGACCTCACCATTGCCATCATGGGAAATGCCAGACCCGCACACTCAAAGAGGCAAACATCGAGAATTAAGGAACATAAAATGTGGAAAAATGGCGGGTCATCTTCCAGATCCTATGAGTGAGATCTAAATGCTTTTATGATCGCTAATGATTGCCAAAGGGAAATGAGAGCATCAATTTTCGCCCATGTCATTTTACCAGACATAACATGGTGCTACTCTTTTTTCCTATTGGGACCGAGGTATTAGCCGAGGCGATGGTTCTCATGTCAAACATCGTGACAAAGGCCCAATCCATATAATTCCCTTCCAATAGCTTTACTCCCAATGTAATATCAACCTCTTGAACAACCAGACCTAATCTGCGAGATGATCACTGTAGATGTATTGTGGTTTGGGAATATTCCCACAGCCATGTATACGCCACTACGATTGGTTTATACTGTGACTCTTAAGTCCCCTCGGTGTGGCCGTTTCAACGGTACAATATGCTTGTTCGTCTCTTTAGAATATGCCAAAGATTGCACACAGGCGATCGGATATTTCCTGAGAAAATATATGCTTTTAAAGGACGGTGGCGTATTCAATATCAAGCAAAAAACTAGCTAGGGAATGTTCAAGTGTTGAAATTAAGAAATAAATAAAATTGGGGATTTAGCACCACGCTCCTATCTCAATAAAAGAAAGGTCTTGGGGATAAATGGTCTTCCGGTCATTGATCCTGTTTCGCACAAAAATTGGGAGTGGCTACTCAAGTGGCTGACCAATGCAATTAATTGTAACAAACAAGGTTGGACTGAGAGGACTGTGGGTTCGGCCCTTCCACTGGGACATTGATTAATGGGCTATCAATTACATGAAGATCTATTTGTGTCAGTTCTTGGGGGTAAACAATGCAGTGGAAAACAGGTGCATCATGGTCTCTGCCTCCGGCGGCGTTTCTTTTCGACCTGCTTTTATCTTCAAGGCACAGGCTCAGAGCTGAGAGTGTCCCTCTAAACTGAGGGAAAGCCTCTCAATCCGAACCTCAAAATACCAGTCCATTATAATACCATTAAGACGCCTAGCCAAGGGCCAGGGAAGCCATTAGCGCAGTAGGCGTCCAATCACTGACATGCCATTCTTATCTGATCTGAGAGGCTGTGAGCTTAGACTGTTTCTTTTCCTAAAAAAAGATTTGATTAATTTTAATCTCGTAATCTCAAAGACTCCTCCTTTGTTGCAAAGTATAACTCTATCGTTTGTTTTAAGAACTCTTCGTGTTCGTTTTTTATAGTTTTTGTTTTCGTTTTGTCAATTTTGTTCTACCACGGCCGTTTCTATTAACCTTCTTTCACCTTTGTTTCTCTCGTTTTTATTTCTCTGATACCCTTTACAGACACAACAATGAGCGACATATATCTTGCCACTTGTTAGTAATAATTGTTTTCCGACCTTGGGCTGCCTGATTACCTTTTGTTTCATTTTGCTTTTGTTTTATATTGTATCAATAAAACATTTCTATTTCTCATACCTGTTCTTGATACTTTTACATGGCATTGCGAATCTCATTGCTTTGAATCTGTAGTTTATCTCGACGAGTCGTGGCCCCATGTGAAAACGATTTTTGCCAAAAATAAACACAAGCTTAGCCAAGCCTCTGTCTGGCCTGAAGAATCTGAAGCCCACTATAATTACCCGGATAATTTGGGCTATAAGATCATCTATTATCATAGATAAATATCACGCTTTGCAATAAGATACTTGGGTAATCAAGTTTTCCTAATAAATCTTCTTATATCAATCATATATATAACTCGTTTAATTAGAAATCAAAACCTGGCAGGTGGCTTGCAGCTGGATTGTTAAACCATTCTAGAATTTCCATTTAATTTGAATAAGTTGGCATGCATGGTTCTGAAATGGACTGTTAATATTCAGCGCGGTATATAATAATATTCCTATCGGTGATGATGTCCCTTGCTCGCTCATGGGATAAACCTAATGGAATGGAATAAGAGGGACAGGTGCATTCATTCGTATCTCCCGTTTCTATCTATCTCCCATTCCGCCGATGAAATCAATAATGACACAATTGTCAATATATATATATAATATGGACTGTTTTCTTTAGTTACGTCCTTCCAATCCCTCTCTCTAAAAGTCTATATATAATAATGATTTTATTCCTGACACACCCACGTGGCCGGGGATGCCTTTTTCCCGTCAGCATTTACTCCCAGGAAAGGTCCATGATATATACACATGTACGGTATATAATTGTATATATATATATTAACCCCCATACATCAGTTTCATATAATACATAATTTTCGGGATTAAAAAGTAGCCTGCCCCATTAAAACGAGATCTCATCATACAGTGCATACAAGCGAACCAATTACATTGCAAAGATCAATTTACCTGAACGCTGGCAAACATATACTTCAAATGAAATGGGCTATTAGGGGAATTGATATATCTTTGAAGTACATTTTGGAAGTTTTAATATCCATCTATTCGCCTCAATCCATATCTATAAAGTAATAGCTTATGGTAATAGAGAATAATAATGATAGGGTGTCCGATACCAGCCGCATGTGGCCTGTACTGGGAAACTTTGCATAGCCGTAAATACGTATCGATCTATAAATACAGTCGTGGCTGAAATCAGATACGATTATGTAATTACCACTTATCCTATATTACTCATCAGATATTGCCTTGATTCTGGGTACAACACGATGTTCAGTGCCCAGTTTTCCTGAATATGATGCCCATATGTTTGATGAATACAACTCAGTCGTTGGTTTATCGGCCCCTGAATGGATAAAACGAGTATTGATCTTTAATCCTAGCCTCTACTAATTCTTATTTCTGAAAAGCACCGGTCGAATTATTGAACAATACTGCCGACGATATTGGGGAAATTGCTGATTGCACATTCTGTCGATGTTTAAAGTTCTCCTATGAATCATTGAGGACTTAAGATTTACCCAATATTTCTGGAAAACAGAATCCCACCTTATCAATATTAAATAAGTACACGAGCGGTTTTCGGCCCGTATACTTGTCATAGTCAATAGAACAGAACCACGACTGAAATTAAATTGGAAAATTGAAATCGTGCATCAGATCTAGAATTCGTCGTCGACATCAGACATTAAATTCCGCCCTGGTAAACAAGACGATTAGAATTTCATGGTTTCCGTCTTTTGTCTCGCCAACCTTTAAAGAAACATTGGAGAATAAACATTGCTCAAGAGACACATGTTCCAGGTTCGTGCCCTTGTCTTCCCAGAATAAACATTTCAGTGAGCCTTATCTCGTAATACCCATGTGGTCTATACAATCGGAGAAGCCGAGGGCGTTCTGAATTATACACAAAAACTTTCCAGGGTTGCCTCGCAAATTGAATGGTGTTATTCCGCCTTGGAATTGGGAAGAAAGTCATAGACCGAATGTGAAGGAGTTGTGATATGTCTTACGGCAAAGAAATCCCCATTACCTTCTTCCACATATATTCAAGAAGGCTCTTTAAATCAAACATGAGCCACTATTTCTTGTGGAGCTAATGATAACCTCGGGCCACAATCTTTCTAATGAAAACATAGGGCATCTAACGGAATGTTATATTTCCCGGTATTCTTCAATTTCTATTTCTGACAACACAATGATTCATAACTCTAGTTGGAAATGCATGATTCATTCCTACTCAAAACATTATAGTAAACTGACCTGCAGTATTAGCTAATGGTAGCAGAAAATAATTAAGACATTCATCTTGATTGTGTGTGTAAGAATATGGTTTAATTTGGTTTTGATTAATTGTTTTCTCGATGGTTTGATATAATTCTTGAAGTAGCCAGTTTGTACACAGGTGTAATCGCTATGAGCTTCAGGACGAGATGTTAATTCAATCATATAATGAATAAAATAATAATAATAATAAAAAAAATATCTTTCTACCCATTATGTCGCCGCTGTCCAGTCTACTCGGAAACTGTCTTGAATGTATTCTTCACATCATCTGCCGAAGCTATAGTATCTGCTATAGTTCCCCGAGCAAAACGTGTTTTTTCCATATGCGTCTGGTTGTCAGAAAATGTAAAATCTCTACCCATCTAGTACATTCTGGTGGAAAATGATGAATACTAGGTATATCAGTATTATCTAAGGTATATCTTAGTATAACTTTGTATTGGCTTGATCCAAACAATCTGTTCGCTTATGTTGAGTTGTATTTCGAACCTAATTTTTATATCAAATATGGGTTATATGAGAGGATTGGTGAGGGCGAATTGTATATTGTCAGGCGACCCATATATGGAACGCATACGTTTGCGCAGACCTGCATTTGATCACTCAGTATCAAAAGAGGTTGAATGATTGCGAGAGTCAGTCGGTTGATTGCTCACATAAGATCGAATAATAACGCAATATTTCATTTCGGTAAACGCGTGTCCATTTCCATGTGCCTGTGGTTAAAGAAATATGGCGTCAGGTAGAATTTTTTTTACAAGCATGGGCTTGGCTTGTATTGCATTGAAATTCTCAGAGGCGTTACTAAATTTATAAACTGGTTCATGGCTGCCCAGAAGGCGACTCTTTTAATTGTTTACAACTTGGCCATGTTGTTTTATTCGCTTTTTTTTCTTGCATCTTCAATATGCACCTGTCAAGGCTTGCCTTCTGTCTGTTTCTGTTCAATGTTCACATGCAGAGCTTACTCAAGGATGTTACCATGATCCCTCTGGTTCCGGTTACCTCTCAAATCAAGAGTTCTGTTTCCATTTAAATTAAACACATTTTCCCACGGTCGTAGTTTGCATTGGTGCTTTTTTAGGGGTTTGTGTCAGCTATATTTAATATACCGGTACACTAGAGAAGAAATGCCAAGCAGGTTGAGTGACCGACCGAGTGAACACGAAATAATAATCTATATGGTGTCGAGTGCTAGTATTAGGGGATCACTTGAGGTTAAATATTCCCCACGCATAAATCGTTATAAATATCACTTTGTGAGTCGCTCATCAACTTCCAGGATATGTCTGGAGAATGGAAAGTCATGTCTCCGGCCTAATATCATTTGCTATCTGGTGCACGTCATTGATAGTATATGTCTGAGTGACGGCGGGTCAGGTTGTAATATGTGCGCAAATGTGGTCGCGAGAATAGCTTATTGGCTTCTATTGTGCGGCTGCTGCTTGGTCATAATTCTTCTATAGCCACCGGAGCTTGTGAGATGCTGGGCACGCAAGTCTGATTGAAAACATGACATACACTGCTTGATATCTCTGGTCGGATGTGCCCGATCCTTCCACAGACCTGGCACTTTCTCCACGCTAAGCATTTTGGGAGTGGCCGAAGCTGGTGTTTGTTTACTGAGTTGCATATGGGGAGCATGTCAAAGGGGCTAACAACAAGCAAACACAACTGGGGCTCTGCATTGTCGGATTAATCATATAGGTCCCTTTCCAAAAAGAAAACGTGTTAGTTGTAGCGGCCGCAGAAATATTATTAAGCGGCTTAACCTAAGTAAAACGCGCCCAACGTGGTTGTGGAAGGCGAGGGCGCTGTGAAAAACGACCTACTTCAGACAAAGTTAGGCGCACAAAATTGGCTGTAAATCGGGGAAAATGACAAAAAGCTAGTTTGGGTCGGGCGTTGTAGGTGGGTCACATGTGGCCTGCGTTTTGAGTTTCCATCTGTTAGGAGCTTGCTCTTGGTGGTCCGTGCACCAGATTCCGACCTGAGGTCGTCTATCCTAGCGGAAGTGAACTCCCTAACATGCTCTCTCCCCCCTAGAGAGACGGAGGAAAACTAACGCAGTCAAGTCACTACCTATCATATTCAGGACGGGAGCTGGACCCATAGAATGGAAGATAACCGTCTGGTTTGTCATATTATACGGGCCTCAACACGACCCTAAGCCGGCAGTAGGTATGGCTTTCATGTGGAATATCCGGCCGTGATGGGCCCACTCCTACTGCTGCGCTGATATGAGAAACAGCAAGGTCGGCAAGAGCGATAAAGGCTATCAGAACCTATACCCCTGAAGCACATCTCTTGAGATGTTGCAGCAGTGGAACTTACTGCCACTTTTCCAGTGGTAGCGTTTCGCTAAAATTAAGCGACAGTCACGTTTCACCATTTCCAAAGCTGAAACCCAAAACTTTTCACAACTGGCGAGTGGCAGCCCTCCCACTCAGAGCTACTCAGATCCTCGCGAGAACTGCACTTCCCGCGCAAAGGCGCGTAAACACGTATGTGACTTCCGGGAACCGGAAAAGGAGCGCCACCGCGAGGGCAAGATGGAAGTCAACGCGCCATGTCACCGATTAACCCACAACACCTCCTCTGACATTGCCGATTTCGTTAGCACCGTCTGCTACAACACAAATTGGATGCTCAGAAATTATTCATGTACTTTCCTTTCCTTCGCCGATCCTTGCGAATCTTGCCACCCAAAACAGTTCCTCTCCCTACGAAGCAGGACGCTAATTGGGTGGTAGGGCCTGGCTTACAAAAGACAATGGACTTTCACGCAAACTTGATTAAGTTGAATGAGTTTCCCTTTTGTTCCCATAAATCACCAGAATGATAACTCTCAAGAAAGAAGCATCTCCAATTCCGACGAAGACAGAGTTGCTGATGTCTGATACGCGCAGGCCTTTTTTATGCTGTATCAAAACACACAAGTTATCTACCGACACAAAGGCAGAGGCCACTGTCTTTAATGATTTCCGGGGGTAAGAGGATGTCTACCCCAAGATCCATGCATCAGATCGCGTAATACCCATCACATAAAATCTCTGTTTATTTCTGTTCCTTAGGGTGCAAGCTTACGAATACAAATGTATGTAGGATTGAGATATAAATACGAGGCTTTAGCTTCAGAATTTAAAAAAGAGCCTTTGAGCTTTAGGATCGTTAGAGGGTTATCATTTGCTACGTGGCAGATAGGGGAAAAAATGACTACAGAGGATTCTGATTGTTTTCCCTCGATTTGCATAGGGATTTTGTAGGTTATGTTGATTGCCTTGCTTCATGGATTGGAAGATCCAATTCTGCATGTTGTGGATTTGGGGTAGTAACCTAAGACCCGAGGGTAGGATAAGGGTCACAGTGGGCATGTGGGGGTTAACATGGGTTGCGGCACACACAAAAAAACACCCCAATATAGCTGTCTCCCGAGCAGATATGCTACAATCGTTAATCATTGTTGCTTTCGACGTTCCTCCTGATCACAATATGAACTGTCTTTCATCTGATTTCTCTTTGCTGTCAGTCGACAAAAAGATATTTCCCCATCTGCCAGCGCTTCCATCCCTTTGTGATGATTTCCCCTCATTCTTGATCAATAAAAATAAAATCTACTTGTAAAAGTCCTTGGGTGGGGGTTGGGGGAGGAGCTGCGCTGTGCTGTAACGTACCTCTCAGCCAACTGCTTGTGATTCCATCCAGGTTCAAGATGTGACGGATATGTGTTCCAGCTTTGTAATGGCTGGTGTGAAAATGCCAATTTCTTTTATGAGATATGACAAGAAATGTGCTTAGAACACAAAGAATTGGAAGCAAGTCTATAGAGGATTGAGTGATGTGAGCTGGTTTTGATTGGGTCCATTCATCACGTCTACACAAAGCTTTCATCGCCGGGGAAGGTACTACTCTCTTGACTTCATGATAGATGTAGATGTCGGATGAACCCTCAACCCTCTGTGGCATCTACTAGGAGGATGTCCCCCCCTCCTCCTCCCCTACCTCGCGATGAGACATTCTTGCACGCCATAGGTGCTCTATATATCTTTGCAATATGATGTCTTTGCACATATTTCTCCGCCAACGGATCATGTATAGAGGGTCCTCCTTCCAGAGCGGTGCCACTCTGCTGTGCACAATATCGTCTTTCTTCCTTTCATTGCTTCTGATTAGATCCCATTCAAAAATGGCTGAAGGGAATATAAGTGTAGTACCTTAAAGGCTTTTCACTACATTATTCTTATCGTGCCCTACCCATATTTCCTTTTACTCCGAGTCTCTATCTATTAATCACATAAAGCTCGTTTGTTTCCTTCACAATATTAATTCCCTCTGCCATATTAGATAACTTTTCTCTTAATTGAATAAATATTATCCAATTGCATGGAATGCGTGGACATTTCGCGCGTTGACCTTTAAAGCTGCACTGTCAGTTAACATCGGTCAAAAACTGAAGATTTTCTTCTTTTTGTTACATTCCTTAATTTTCAACCCATCTCAAAGCCATTTGACCAAAGTTTTGTAGGATTCTGTCTGGTTGTTTTTGCTACAAGGCTCCATTATGTCCATATTTAGATTTCTGAGACCAAGACAAAACCTTTTCTGTGGCGTCTTCACCTATTATCGCTCACCAGCTGTCTTCTTATTTCCGTCGATGCGACTTCAAATTCTTGTATAGACATATAACAACAGCGGAATATTTATAAATTCGGTTATATAAAATCATAATTTGTCCTTGCAATTCATCAATTCATAATAGTATGAGTAAATTTGGTAAGAGTTTCTTGTAATATATCTGAGAATGCAGCTTAAATATATCTTCCAATTACACAATTTGGCGCAGCTCTTTCGGACTTTTCGAAGTATTTCGGCCTTATAAAATATTTCTCGTACGTTGACAACTTTGCCAACACTATCCCGAGGTACAGAATTGGGACCGGGCTAGATAAGATGTCCTAGTTATCTAACTACATCTCAAGGAAAGTAATCGCCAAGGTACCGGTGGTCTTCAGAACGTGCGAAGAATGGAAAGCAACGCTCAAGAGTAGGAAGGCACTGCTGTGGTCTGGAAAAGTGTCTGTACGAGTGGACATAGGGGTGCCTGCTCGCCAGTAATTGACACACAAGAAGAGAACACCATATACATATGTATGGGCAACTACGCAGGACCTAAAATGGCCTCTTGGTCATTTCGATTTGCCTTGGTGTTCGAAAAGCTGAAGAGCTGGGTCTGGTATACAAGGCCTGGGCGAAGATCAATTTTATGGATTACCTCTGCTTGTACTTTTTGCGGTCACATTGCATACCACATACCGAGACACATCATTTAGTGTTAGCCCTCCTGGTAAAACCGACCAAGTGCGACAATATTATTGACAAAACCATGCGCTGAATGAACGTTTTAAACCCCATCTTGCCATGCCCAGGACCAAAAGTCGAATGCGGTAGTAATATGCACCATGTTTAAATGGCGTGAATTATTCTGCATTTCCTTTCACTTTACGATATCAGATATGAGAGCTCGCAAATACAACCGTCATCGGTGGTTTGCTGCAACTATAAAAGTTCGAGCCATGGCTAAACAAGAAAGGGAATAGAGATGAGCGCTTGGAAATAGGAAAGCTAGAACGTATTGTTAAATAAGGCGCCTCGGTAAATTGGTATTCCTGGTGCAGATGAGCTTTTCAATATTCTGGGCAGTTATGTTGAAAACTCATCTTACATCTATTGATTTCGGCAGCGGTAAAGAACACAACCAACCGAAAAAAAGATATCGAACTTTTTCACTCGGACGAGAAGGAGGAGGAGGAGGCAGATGATCCTGACTCATTTTCAATCTGCATAAAAAAACTATAGCCATAAGACATAAACCATATCCAAAATGCTGTTGGCTATTTGCCTTGCCAAACCATGACAGGAATTGAGCCCGGTTGCTGTGGTTGCATATCATACGTATTATGGAGGTATTGGGGATTGGGGGAGGAAGGAAGGGAGGGAGGGAGGGTGGTTGGAAACAGGAAGAGATATTGAGGCAGCAATCCTTAGCCTTAGGTGGGTGCTGTACTGAACGTTAGACCATGACAGACCCATCTGTGTGCTATATAGGTTCAATTTCACGCCTAGCCCCATATATTAAGTCGGGGGACGCTGTGAAACCCCAGCTATTGATAGTTTGAGTGTAATGAATTTCGGAGTTGATATGGTGAGTGCCCACCGATTACGTACTTGGCCAGGTACTCATGAATCAACATCAATAAATGATGTCACGCCTGAATGCAGGCTTACTTCTATTCATCAGTGGCTAGTCTGACACAATATAAAGCATACAGATGATTTTGTACCGAATTTAGATAAAAGCCATCACATACGCTTACTCAATTTGATGAATAGCAGACGCCTGCTGAGGCAATCGATTGTTGGATTTCTGGCTCTTCTTGATTTCATGATTTTCAAGGCATTGATCCTCAACGTTGCCACATGTTCAACACCCCATTGAACCAGACTCCAGTTGTAAAAACCGGACAATGGCTGTGATGCGTAAGGGGAGATTCCATCGATCTGACAGGCTTTTTTTGTCCACCACTAATTTACGTTGCGTGTGATATCAGTCAGAAATGAATTTCCCTGCCATCAACTGTCCAGAAGTGTCTGCCAATCTTTGATTTATTATCGCCATATCTGTTATTCATTGTCTCTTGAAGCTTTCATCGAATATTGGCTGTTTGTACAATGTTCATGGTTGTCTGGTGAATGAACTTTACTTAAAGGTTACTCAGACGCCCTTACGAGGCTACTTATATCCTTCTAGGTTATTGATGCTCATTGTGGGACGCACATGGCAAGCGTTACGTTCTATGGTCCGAATCAATGTTATGTATACTTTCCAGCAAATCCTCTTGGTTTCGGTCAGTAAAACCAAAGTAAGCCCTTCGATATTGGAGGGGCTTGACCGTGGCTTGTTAGGCCTCCTACCATCTGGCTATTTCTAGTTCTGTCCGAGCCTACCGGTCAGTATCGGTGATCCTCCTGGTCAATGCCTTCCAGCTGACCACAACTGGTGCTATCTATATTCATCACTGCACTGTGCTCGCCGAATTACGTTATGCAACTGCTGGAGCCTCCTTTACAGGTGTTCTGAATACAAATCACCTCCCAATACAGGGAAATAACCGACAAACACGTTTACCTATCGTCAATTGCTCATGTAATGTAGGCACCTTTAGGGTTATTCTTAAGAACTGTCATCGCCTTTTCTGGTGAAAAATTTGCCATGCATACAATAATGAAGAACCCCATTGATGCATCTCCATAGATCAGTCTATTTCCCTCGCTCCTCTGAGACTCGTGGGAGTCCCATTGGGATTCATTACCAATCACTTCCTCGTTTGTATTATCAGAAGAACTCTGGTCCATATTGCATTTATGCCAAGCGAGGATCGAACAGTTGCAGGAGAACTAATGACGTATTTCAAGGATAAGGAATCGGTCCCACTCGAGCCGGGTAACGGACTATGAGATACACCGAAAATGAGATGTTATCTCTCACGGTAGCGAAAGTGATTAATCAAAAGGCATATCTTAATTTCCTTTCATGGCGGGCCCAGGAATTTTATCATGACTGCTCGTGTCTAGATCTATAACATCGTTATGGGAGCTCAGCAGGTGTCCCATGATCTCTTGTCTCCAACCATCAATTTTTGGTGATCGCTGGGAAATATTTGCATGGCTTCTTGCAAACGCAATACAACACAAGTAAGATCTGAATTATAAATTGTCCGCTCCTCGTGTTGCGATATATAAACAGCCTTTTGGAACCGAATTCCACCGCGCCTGATGCTAACAACATTCTTTTTGCCTCTTGTTATCAATTGGTGAATGGCGCTCTCCTCCGCTGCCCATGATTAAAATATGAGCTCACTTGTTTCCTCAAGCATTTCTTCTTAGCAAGACCTCCCCTCCTAGAGACCAAGAAACTGCTTATATATGACACGGGTCTCGAGGTGAATACCTCAATGGAAACGTCAATAGCAATTGCTGCAATAAATAGGGATCCTCTAGGGAGGATTGGGTTGGGGTTAGGGTAGAAGATGCGGGTGGTAATATCTGTCTCAGGATTGCTTTTTGATCGACGGCATGGCACCTTTAAGACGATGCATCGGTCAAGACAGGAGTAAGCACTAACCACCGTCGAAAACAGCATAATTGGGTCTTGCGCTGTCATAAAGTTTGGCAATGTGTTCCATCATTTGTCTTGAGGCCAAGACATCAGGATTCGCTCTGACAGCAAGCGGATGGCCAGCAGAGTCATTCACCTAACTAGGTGGGCAGTCCAGCCATGGACTAACTTCCCATATATTTGACGGCCTCGGGTCCACGCATTCATCAGGCCGACCGACTGTCACCAATGATTGATGACCGGATTGACACCTACACAATACCCCACATGGTACAACGCTGACACATAAGTCATTGACCAGTGCGATGTCCTCGAATTCTGAAGCAAACTAAGAGTAAGAAGCCCTCCTCCTATCGGAATTGCACCAGTTTAGAGTCGCTCCTTCTATGTGCTCTGTACTGGCTCATCAACCTGCCACAGGCGGGCCACCAGCAATGTTATGTACGACGGATAGAATAAGGCCAATGTTCATCGATGTAATCCATTTTAGAGAGCGCCAAGCTAATGGCAATGAAGCCCCCAATACTTACCACCCTACACGTTCATGTTAGATCATTTAAATAGACGTGTCGATAATTCTGCATGGCTGGGACTTCTGTGTAGTATGTGGAGACTTTTCTTCTTTCTCCTTCTTGAAAGTCATACCCATTGCTCGCGCTCTGGCATTTTGAGTTGCTCCATTTAAAGTCAGCCTATATGTGTTATAGGAGGAGGCACTTAGCCCGTAGCAAAGTGAGCCCCTCGTCCGCCAGCTAGACCCTGTCAGGTACTTTCTATTGTGGCAGTTCTGCCTTCCTTACCATTGTATAAATTCAAAAACAGTCTCTGAATATGTTGTCAGAGACCATTATAATGTCAAACACTAGTGTTCCCCATAGTAAAGCAAATAGCGTCCCTCACAATAGCGATGTTGGGCGAAGGATTGGGTAAGTCTAGTACTTCTACTGTACCTCGACCATGATGATTAGATATAAGGATAGTAGAGAACAGAAAGAAGCTGCTCTTCCAGAAGCCATCGCTTAAACCACTTGGTTCCAATGTTTGAATGGTCCGACGTCGCTGTCTGAACTTCATTACCTTTGTGTAATAAGTAAGAGGGCAGTCATATTGCACCATCTATACTGTATTATAGTACCGGTATATAATCATACTTCGTACGATGGCTCAATACAATTTTATCAAAGAAATATATTATCCACGGTGGCTCAACCTCTTTCTCAAGAATAGGTCACATTAATTAGCCTTTCTTAGATATCTCACTTGATTTATGTATACATCTCCTGAAAAAGCTATGTATTAAACTTAACATTAAAGAAGATTTCCTTTATTGAGGACCAACCCCACCCTTTTACTTCAAATATAACATGCTTTTCATTTTGAACCAGCCTCGACATCATTCACTTTTCAATTTTGTAGAGTTGAAAATGTCACTTTCGTGTGAACTTTTAACAGAAATACAACGCCCTAGTTCTTGACTAAGATTTCATGCAAGTGTTGTACAGCCTCCAAGGCGAGAAGAAATCCAATATTTCGTGGCATGATTCTGTCAGGTGTGCCACATATTATACGTGATGTGCCTATTAAACCCTTATCTATATCCATTCATAGGGAATTATGGATTTATGTTGTATGTCTAGATAGATACAATATGCAAATAGTTCCCCCAACGGTGTATAAGCCGTATTCAAAGTTGCAGTGACCTCTCAGAAAGTAATAATCACTGTACATATGTATATGTAAGAAATCATGGTTTGAAAAACAAATATTACGTTACAACGACTAATATGAATGCGAGGAAACGGGAAACCTACAACATAGCCTTACAAACTAATGAAGTTAAGACTCAAACTTCAAGAAAACTCTTCTTTGCGGATCCAGTCCATGATTATCCATTGGAATTTATATACATAGGGGACGAAAATGTAATATAATAGCTATTGCCACTTCGCTGAAACCCTACATAACATCTAGGATCACAACCTAATGAAATTAGGTTTCCACGTGGTCATGCAATCGCATTTTCGCCATCAGCAGTTCACGATCTTTACAATATGCGTAGGAGTTGTCAGTCATATTTAATGAAACAGGCACTTGTGACTGGCTATCTTCAAATGTAGGTTTTGTATAATATTTTGAATTTAGCATCAATCTTGTCCCGCCTCGGGGGCTGTTGTGATCGAAGGATGATTGCATACTTTGCTTACCAATTGTATATCCATCAGCAGTGATTGATGGTCTATTTTCTGGTTTGTCTGATTTATAAATATATTCATATGAAATCACATATGGCCATGGGTGGATGAATGTGCCTGTCACTGTTATTACTTGACATATGGTTCCCTGGCTTGTGTGATCTTTAACCATACATAATATGCCATTACTGTCAATTTAGCGTGCGTTCACGTGTACGATGGTCCTTAATACCTTGGCTCTGGGTCCTCTTTAACCCTCCCCAAGCCAATGCATCCGCTCCCTTATAAATCTTACACAAATCTATAACGATATGTCAAATTTGAATACTTAAAACTTCCAGGGGCTTCTTCTTTCGACCCTCCCACTGTTTCACCCGGCCGGGGGATACTTGATACGGGGATGAGTGATGGATCTTTTAGTCAGTGAGCAAGCAGATGTACACGAGAAGCAACTTATTCTATATTTGGATATAAGAAACCCATCATATTGTACATAAAAACTTCCCCATCTATCCCACCAGACAGAAATAGCTGCCACACCATTATCGATTACGTATTGGTACGTGTAGTCTGTCAGGGCATTGCGATATTATTATCAAATACCAAAAGATTTGAGAAGCATGTGTCCTTGAGGGCAGAATTACAATATTAAAAAAAAGAATGAATAAACAGGGGGAAATCAGAAAGAGATACCATGGATCGGAAAGGGGCTGGGTTGCTTCGATAGGTTACTTTATCCACATGCACTGCGAGTCATCTTTACTTGTGAGGCAGTCGGCGTACGTAGGAATACTCTTTGCCTGGAGAGTTAGGCCCTACATCTGGCTCTTCCACCCTGTAATGGGCAGCGCAGGTGTTCGAGCTGGTATGGGAGTTTGTTTCGGAGGAGCAGGTCACTCACGACCAGGCTTTATTGTTGAGCCGCTCGTATGGCATGCTGACACGTGCCTAGTGACACGTGACTCGGGGAGTTATCTTAATTGTCTTACAAAGGTATAACTCCTATCAGCGAGTTGCACACAGCGCTGGCCTCTGCCTGCCCCAGGAAAAACAACCGAGATAAGATGGCCATCTCGAACAACCAGGACCGGCCCCTCCCCTCATGCCATATCTAAGCTGTAGGTATACATCAGTACTTTGCCATGCGGCCTTATCCCATGACATAAGGCCATCATATGTACACTAGGCTCGTGGCCAAGAGATCGCCAAGATACCTTTCTAAATGATTTCAATTTATGTAACTTTTAGGGATCCGGTATATATATGGACCAACTACATGCAGACTGTGTATGTAGTAAGTAGTATATAGTACGAGTTAGAGAATGATGTATCTCCTGTGGGAGGGGAAGTTGTATGTCTCTGGGTACGGTATACTTGATGTATTGCACTATTTGCAGGCAGACCATACACTTGTCAGGAAAAGGAATAACCACCGTATCTCAGAGAGACCAGACAACGGATATTATTCCTTCCATCAGGTGTAGTTATCTTCGTGGTGTGAATTTTAGCCGATAGCTAAAACTCCTCCAAGAAATTCTACACCGCTATTTGGCGGAGGGGCAAATAAAGAAAGGATGGTGAGTGATGTGATGTACATACTGAAGTGAGGGTCGCTTGTAGGTGCATATGCTTTCTTGATGTCTACTGCCTTCACGACCAAAATGCACATAAAAATTGGATTTATTGCTGCCGCCATTTCATGGCAGTCTGTTCTTGGAGGTCAGTCCCCATTCTGTGTACCCAATAACATTGGGGGAGTTTTATGACCAGGCAATACTGACGTGTCGAGAGGATCTCTTTCAAATGCCTTACAGTTCTATAGGCTTGACATAATCAATAAAGCAGCTTGATCTTGTTATGCGGTTATGCCTCCATAAATTTAATTTATGTGTATCTGAGAGGCTACTGCCGATGCCAAAGACTGTGATATAAAGCTGTAGATCATGTAGAAAACAATAGAAGGTTCCGACGGGAAAGGACTACGGTGCCAAGAGGAAAAGAGCAAGATAGAAAAGCTCAACTGACCTTTTCTCGCGTTCTCCGAATTATTCTCTGAAACTATGGGCCTTTTCTGTTCACTAATCTTCATCAATTTAAGATCGGAAAGCACGGTCCCACTCATTTACAGCAGCTAAATTATAAATTGATTTAAATGCCTCCTCTGGATACTGAGTTGATTATCATAGCTTAAGATGATGTAGGAGCCTAATGACTATTATCTCAGACGGATATTAGAGTCTGAGAGCCATAAGATATCTCTAACGATCCATTTTGGGATTTATTAAAGTTCGACTGGTTTAAAAGTTCCAATTCTATCACACACCGGATACCATGTAATTGTTGATAAATATTTGATGGATTAAGGGGAATTTAAAATGTAATTAAATACAAAATGTTTATTCAGTATGAAATGCCCCGTCCTTTAATGAATCCCATTCTATGATTGGTAGTTATCCTATAGATTCAACCGCACAGTATAGACTCCGTTTAACAGGCCCAATCACAATCTCTGAATGTTACCCCTAAGTGAGGACGGGCAGATCATGTATTGGAATGGTAATATTTTGTGCCCCATTCAGGCCAGACTTTTGCCCCATGTGTGAGGGGCACTGACAACTGTGTACCTAAACTATACTAAATTCTACTTATAAAAAGGCGGCAAGCCCTTCATCTTTTATGGTATTATTTCTATGATTACAGTTGATCCTTATTGGCGCGAGGTTTGGCTTGGCGCCATTTCCCCTGTCGCCATAAACAGTCAGGGGCTCCCGATGTTCTCATGGAGCGCGGAGAAAATATCTCCTACCAAGCCTCAACTCTGACCCGGATTTTGAGTGGCTCACCACTGAACTCTGCCATGGGCATGCTGACATGTCAGGCAAGTGTGTCATCGTCTGACACCAATCACCTCGATAAATGGGGCTACGCCGACCTCCATCTTTGGAGATTTTTCCCATTGGTGAGTCGGTAATTACGAATAACTGCTACGTCGACGGCCAAACTATACTCGAGGGTGCTTGTTATTTACTTCCGCAAAATGTCAGGGCTATGCATCATTGAAATCTACAGGCCCACGTGATAAATCACTATTTGTTTCGTAAAATTGTTTGCAGTATCAGGGTAAATTTCGCGACATTGTTTATCTGATCGGGGATGTTTGGCTTAGGGATCCATTGCAAAGGCGAGGGATGGGAACGGTGGTAGCTGTAAGTGGCTAATTATCAGTACACCCATCCCGCTTAATTCCTCGTATTGGATGACTCACGACCGCACCAAAGATATCCATACCATTCCCTGGTTACATTCCATATAGTTAGACCCCCATCGGAATAATGACACCCATGTTTATAATTACACATACTAGCATTATAGCATTAGGTTATAACTACTTTAATTATGAAGACGCCTCTATTAAAAGTAATTATTCTAGTATGCGCTAATCAAAAGCAAGTCAAACAACAAGTCTTTCTCCTGCCTAATTTACTCTTCCATAAATAAGCGACAACTTTTAAGTGCAGTTGGACACGAGAGGCTCTCCCTCTAAAAGACTTGTTTCGACTGGTAATCGTTTTACACCCATGATCGGCGTCTGGAATGAGCGCGAACATGGCCTTCAGACACGAGTCAAGACATGGTGGCATGGCATGGTTATGAGGTGCCAAACAGCTGCACAACATCTCATGGGTAAATAACCACATCTCAATGGTACCATCGTGAGTATAACGTATAGTCACAACATGTCAACATCGCCCCATCCCCCCTCCACCCTCCCGCCCTATAAAAAACGTCGCACCGAACGTCCTTCAAATCCCCATTTGCACATACTGCTTATGAACCAGTGGATCTCGCGCCATCAGCTCCTAATCTTCCGAGGACATCCGCACACCGGTAATGGTGCTCTATTGAGTTAAGGTAATTTTTCAACTTGACATTTTCGGAATGCCCCTTCGGTCGGTCGCAAACCAATGGTGACATAGTCATGCGACCTTGACGGCTCCTTGCAAGAGCGTCTGCGGAAGTGTAAACTTGCGGTGCGCTAGACACGATTATGGGCTTGTTCTTCATCGATTTGTTATCAGTAGACGAGATGGCAAGATCGAAGTCTGGAAGTTAAACAAGGACAAAGGATAGTGGTCAACAGGGCAATCAACGCCCTGACACGAGGTCATCCTTTTTACCAGTCTTTCTTACGTTTGGACCATCCTTTGTAATGGGAAAGGTCAACCTGTAGCACTTGTGTGTCTCGCAGGGACCACCCTTTATGACAGATCTAGCAAAAATAGATTATCATCCAAAAGGCCAGGGCCGATGGGTATTTGGTTCTGTCAGCCAATGTAATATGTCCTGGGTTAAAGCGAAATTGAACCAATCTCAATCAAAGATTGTTCCCAGACCGCCCCTCCTTATGTGTCCTTATTTGGTAAGCGTCCACTGCGAGTTTAAGGCCCATCGATAAGCAATTTCCGGAGGGCAATATCAGAGAATCAGAGCTGCTCCGGGGCTCTGTAAACTGCACCCCATAACCTCAAATCACTGAGCCTTAATACCCACAAACCCCGGACACAATGGAGGCTCAGAAGGCCAGCATCATGACCGGTCCATAACCGGAGGAGAAACTTAAGCATTATATAGTACTTGTGTGTGACATACAGAGATCAAGGGGTAGGTTGCTGCTGAGGCTATACTTCGCTGGACAACAGGCGGCTAGGCGCTTCCTCCAAATGCTTATCCTTGATCTATGTTTGGTTGGGAATTTCTGCCAGTGAAAGTTATAAAAAGAGCCTCTTTGAGGGTCATGTCATGCCTACGGTATGCATCCGTTTTAGATGCGAGCATTTCTCATAATCTGCAAATCATGGAGTCTACGAGCTCTTAAGCCTCTTGAGCCGACCAAGCCTGCCATTATATTCAACCTTCACGAGCATGCCGGATGTGCTTGTATTATTCCTTGCCCGTTACATCGACCCCTGGCTTGGTATAAAAGAGGAGTATAGATGACTGAGTATACACATGGACAGTCATGCAATATTAATTTCGTGGATTATAATTTATAACGCGAGGTCTGCTCAGCGAATGTCCCTACTTCTTCAGGGATTAACCCATGCCATATATAACAGTGCATTGGTCATTCCGCGCCACACAAATAATACAATAGAGATAACTTATAATTTCATCCTCTGAATATCAAACAAACGCCAGACGGCCCTGCAGTAATTACACTGCTGCTTTGGTCTGCGTATCAAGGTCTCAGTCGTACGTTTCTTCCCTTTTTAGATGTATTTACACAAAGGATTTTGTTCAATGTATAGAATACTCTAAGTGTTCCTCAAAGGACCAATAATCGACCAATATCTCTCGCTTAATATTGGATGTACTTCATACTATTTGGTGTGTGGTATTCGGTCAATATTCTTCATTGTTTATCACACAAACCATTCGTGTTCCAGCCAAATCGAGACAATACACTCTAGGTCCAAACCCTCAGATCAGATAAAAATGGTATGTCAGCCTGGTATTGCTTCGAAATGTATAATACGTGACATAGCATATTTTCATATTCTGCGATATTTTATACCCGAGGAATTATATTATATCCATGATGCATGGCCCCTGTCTAACTGTATATCACAATTCTTATTTCTAGATGGAACTGTGTATGTGCTCCGATACACATTTATTCTATGTAACAATAGTATACAACGCGGATGAGATATTGGTCCGATTATGCACCGAGGAACTCGCAATGAAAAATGCCAAGCAATCCTAAAAGCTATTTCCAGAGTAAGCTATGCCAGAACTATAGTTGTTTATGAATCAATTCCATTCATAAATTGTGCAGCCCCAATCTAGATCGAGAAAGCAGATGTAAAATTTTGGACATAAAGGTTCAATGGCCCAGCGCAGTCGAGTCAATAGACCCTGTTTAAAAGTCTCTTTCCCTATTCATAGCCCATTAAATGAACCTGGCCCCTTCCTTCCTGTCCATAACTGGAGTTTCATGAATTCACAAAAAAATGGGCTATATGGCTAGCTCGTACACTATGAATGACTTATTTCCCAGGCGCTGGTATCATTCTCTAGCATTTTATATTCTCGCCCTGGGCAGGAAAGCATGCACACTACAGACTTGGGTGTCAGGTGTCACATAGCAATTTACTTCCTTTTCCTCGGGTGCTTATCATGAATCAAACACTTTCCTGTGCTTTAGCGTCTCACACATCTAAGACCTAGGATATGTTACCAGGCAGGTATCATGTTTCCCAAATTTGGCGCATCTCAATAGTGTCTGACATAAACATGCATGAACAGAACTATTGGATCCATTCGCTATGTTATAGAGAGGCAAATCGTGACCAATTTCATGCAAGTATCTTCACCCCATTCCAATAAACACTGAGATATTCAGATACTGTAAGTCATTTCGTTATCTAAATGGATGTTAAACTCTTCAATACTCTGTACTTTGGGTCAAAATGGCGTAGCAGAGGTACACATTACCATATTATCGTCATGCCCCCGTGTCCAGACTCCAATAGCTGTTGCCGCATTTATATAATTTCCTACTCTAGAACCCTGGGGAAGCTTTTTAGAAAGCAGGACGTGATCGAGCTACTAGCTTTCATACATGAAATGAAATCCATAAGTACACGCCATACTGGCATATTTTCAGTGTGTTTTCTCAGCCTCACTATACATCAGTCAGAAATAAGTCATGATCAGCTAGCTATAGTACTGTATTTCTCCTTGAAGTTCCTATTTTTGTCATTATGTTCGATATATAGTAGGACTTCACACCGTCTATGAATCATATGATATCTCCAAAACTGTTATAATATACATACATTATATGAATATGGACCCAAATAACATATATCCCATTACCTGGGACGTATATAATCATCTATAGAACTGATTGATCGTCGTGGGTAGGAAAAAGAAATTTCTTTCCGAAGACATCCTTATACTGTATATCACCAACCAGAAGCGCATCATAGGCATGACCTAGCATATGGAAGAATTCACGCTTAATTTCAACTGAGTTGCCAAGGTCCTCTCAGAAGATTAAGCAACTGATTATTATTATAGAGGACGTTGCTGGGAACTGTAATTTTACAAAACAGTAGTCATTGGAGATAAATCCCGACCCGACCTCTTCTGCTTTGTAGTAAGCGGGTGTCAGCTAATCTATTCTGAGATACATTTGTTTTGTGGGTATCGATCGGCAAAGTTGCAACATCGCAAGTTAGATCCGCCAAGTGTAGAGCACTGTTTGTTCTCTCGACTGGACATCGACTTTGATCCAATCTGTCCCCCACGATGCCTTCACAGAAGATTCGCCTCCTTTTAAATGCTTCTTTATTCTGGCCCTTCTTTTATACATCAGCAATTCATTAGGTGTAGGGCATTTGACTCTCTTTCTGTCTTTCAAATTTATGAAAACTTCTATAGAAGATAAGATATTATTGAATTTAAATATTGAAAAGTACTATTCTCTTTGTGGTTAATGCTCTGTTCACAATTTCATATTTAGATAAATATTTGAATGTATATAACCCGCTTTTCCTTGTGATTAAAGCTCTGTTCAAATAGGTTTTGTCAAAGGCCGCGCCCCACCCATTTCCTTTGTTTCATATTTAGATAGATATTCATGACGTATAATGCTGTTAAAGTTATGTTCAAAGTTTCCCATTCAGATAACTATTGAATTTATATATAACGTTCTTTTCCTTTTGGTTAAAGCTCTGTACAAATAGGTTTCGTCAAAGGCCCCCCATTTCCTTTGTTCCATCTAATGAACCGGTGAATATTTTTGGAATCGCAGTTCCGTTCCTATGCAGTCGAATACCAACTATATAGCCGTGATCGAATGAAAGATCTCATCATAGGTTTGGATAATACCCTGGGCAGGAATAGGGGGTAGATCAATACTTTGGCAATCTCTTATGTGAAAAAGAGTTATAATGTTTTAGGCCGGACTGAAATACTGAGCAGGGGACGTTATTAAGTTTCGTTCGAGCCTCTATTCCATTGGTTCAAAGTACCTATTCGCATATCAAAACGATATGTGTATTGCATGGGAGACTTGTTTCAACTTACGTAATGGGTCGATGATTATACACATTTAAACACCGGGATCACAAATACGAATAGTAAGGACTAAATACTGAGGTTTAATCCCTGATTATTACCCTCTATGCAGAAGATCGATGTTAAACATGGCGGAGGTATTTATCATTCTATTACGTTATTCTAGAATAGTTTTGGTATGCCTTGCCATGTGAGTGCCTCTTTTTATTCAATCCGGACTGCAATGGTTCAACTCCATTGAAGGAGATCCTTATCAGGATCGTTTACTTTTTAATCCTTTGCCTCAAGGGGATAGAAGTAGAGTGCATTAAAGACGAGGCCTACAGTCCTTACAGCCAGCCACACGTTCTGTGTTGTTTGGATTTTCCAGAGAGGTTATGCTAGTAACATCGATTGCATTCATTTACAGTGAAGAGGTGTTTGCTCAGCGATTTTGCCAAAGTCAAATTTCATACCTAATCTCCCCTTTCACGGGCCCGATCAATTTACCTTGTTTCCCCCAAAACAAAGCGATTAGCAATGGCTTCCAGACAAATGCCTTGTGCAATATGGAGCTGCGATGGGGAGGATGGAAGAGAATATTATTTAAAATCGCAGATCTCAAACCAATCTTTTCAAGAGGCTTCTAATTATCCTAGGGGAAACTCGCGACTTGAAAGAGTCACTCCAAGTTAGGATTCACATCTCTCTCTTACATGACGAGCGTATCGATCGATTAAAAGCTTTAAACAATCATAGCATCAGCATACAACGGGAGTAAAAGACCGGTTGATGCTTCCCGTCACCATTATCAACGCCACCTCCATCACCACCACCACCAACCGCCACCATCTCGTGATGACCCTTTGTCAAAATGAACCTCTTCAGGTAATCTAAGTTTGCTTTGATCACAGCCTCTGCCATTGATGTTATCCATTTGGTGATGGAATTTCGGATCCTGCTGGTCGGAATGTCGGCGTACTGGGTGTAATGTGCCCGTGGCGGAATCACAATGCACTCACAGAGATCGGAGTAAGAATCAATATGGTGGTGCTGTAACGACCTATACCTAGTCTACTCCCTTATCAATACCAAATGACTCTTCCCCATCCTTGACGTCCTCTGTAAACATAGCATTTCTGTTGCGCGTTATTCGATGCACCCTTTATTCTTAATTTCCCCCACCCTGTTTAAATTTCTGTTACAACATTTTCCCTCGGATTCCTGCCATATATACCCTTTGGTTACATTGTAATATTATATCGATTTCTCGTTGACACCCATGTACCGGGAAAGGAGGTGATTTATGGAGAGGTGTTATTTTTAGTTACACATGACTCGGTTAAGACGACGAAATATCTATGGGAGAATATATAAGCTTCCGAATGGTATACAAGCTTCTCTCATTCAGTGTACCATTCATACCGTTTCAACCATACACTGTGCCCTCTCTGATTGAGGTAATACAGTTATATCCACCAGACCCGTCTAGTTTGCGCCTATTATGTGTATCTGTCTCGATCATGTTCTCTCCGTCCGGGGCCCTGTACCCTAATATATCACAGCATGGGAAAATCTGTACTTAGCAGACGTCCGTTCTCACCTCGCCCTCTTCCGAGCTATAAATAGCACTCCGTCATTAAGCCCTTCTATTTCCACCCGATCCTTTATAACAATGGACATAGGTCAAAGCACAATACATTGCCATGTTATAGCAGGGAATGTCATTTAAAAATGTTAAGCTATCGGACATTCCGATTAACAATTGCATTGGTAAGCTGATACCCTATACATTGGTGCATAGGGTGCAAGGGCATAATCTACACGCTCGATCAAGGGTAGCACATAGCACAGAGCAGTAGCTCATTACCCTGGTGACTACTCATAATCCAAACTTATCTTCCTCATCAAACCCATAGGGCCCGGGGATCAATGCTCCTTCCGTTATCTGTTAACGCGCTGCCCTGACCCGCCTGATACATAGGCAAAGCCCCACAGATCTCGCTTATCCGAGACAGCGTGTAGGGCAAGAATCGATGGACCGAACTTTTGTGTTGCAAAGCGGACACCTGCTCAGCCCATTATAGTTATTTCGCAGATCCATATATAATATGCTGTCAGTACCCAGTTCAGATGGCCTGGCCTCCCGGGGCTGCCTTGTCAATCACCCCTTACAGTTATCGCTGGCCTTTTTTTGTCATTTAGTGTGATTAGATGCTAGAATCTATGTAAGTCGGGCCCCCTTCGGCCTCCCTGGATGTCAACCTTATAACCGAAAAACGCATTGTGTTATAATACAGGAGAGGGAAAGAAGTGGTCTCGAGATGTGATCACAAATTATATATATCTCAAGGAGTTTTTTCTTAAAAGGAAATTGTCTTTAAAGACGTGATTCCTTATACGTGGTCGTGTCTCGAGGGGACAGTTTGACGCATGAACAATTATAGATTGAGATTCCCTCTAGACAGTTAAGTTTGTGAAAACTGACGGCGATTGATTGGGATAAAAATGATGTTGATATAGACCGAGTGAACGGTGTGATTTTTGCAGCCAGTAATATGTATCGAGTGTAGATACCTTGGCGCCCCTATCTCGGATCAAACATAGAAATAACATAAGACAATTGCAGATCATGGTTCCATATATGCAGGCACACATTACACATTCTTTTAACCTCATGGATAAAACAGAATTTGCACCCATTTGCATGCGGTGCATACCAAGAAGTCATACGATTGATATCAGATCGCTTGTAATGACAAATAGAATTGGATATAGAGCCCCTCTTTATGATCTTAATGCATGTGTTTGGATATCTGATTTTTGTGATGACATTAAATTCAGTCAGTAACAGGACATCATACCAGTGAAACTAGTATGAGCTAGTATGGGAGATGAGAGGTACATGTGGATGATTACTGTTGTAATACGAGGGCAAAGTACTTATGTTTGAATGATGATTCCATTTTGTATGAGCCTGTATCAGGACAAACAATACCATGCAACAACTTCCACCCAGTAGGCTATACCACCGACGACGCCATTCTGTTTCAATTTAAATTCAAAGCTGAATGGTAAACGTGTGTCGCATGCGCTGCAATTAGCCTAGTTGGTCTATTCACTTGCATAAAATTCTGTTTTTGCATGTCTATTGCAATTTCACATCCCTCTTTGCATTATTACTATGCGCGCCTACGATTATCAAATAGAGCTGATGCATTTGTTTTTAAGCATACAAGTGACAGTGGATATTTCCGTTAGAGAACCTCGTAGCCAATCCCTCTTGGTAAAAACATGTGTTATCATACTCGTCATACATTGGAACAGATGCTTTCCACTGTTTTTGTAGGGAATTAACTAAAATATTTGTGAAAAAATTAAACCCGTCTAATACGGTCTTATAAATACACTCAGGGGCCATATTTCAAGGTTTCGGGTTCACTGACAAGGCGGGCCGGGTTAACGAATCTCTCACAAAACTATAATTTGAAATTAGGTTCATGTTACAAAAAAAGGTTACCAAAAGAGAGAATCACATTAATTTTACTTGGGAAGGAGTTTATACCTGATTACGTTATTCAAATAACTTTAGTATTTTATCTAAGTGCTGCCAAATTTATTCGGACGTTAAAGCCATATAATCTGACGACACAGAGTTATTGTGGACAAAATACCGAGCAAGGAATGTATGTAAAAACGCTTGACGGATCTGTGACATTATGGCACTTTCCACCAATTTGTCGTTGCTTTTTAATTTACGATGAGCGCATGCGCTAAGTGGTGACCTCGCCTCGTTCTGGCGCACATAGAAATGATGGCACTCTGCATGGTGTCGCAAATTCACTACCAGCGACAACCCGAATGGAAATGTTTAAAGAGACTGAAATTGTCGAATTGAGCCTTAGAACGGCGAGACGCAATTTAACAATAATACGTCTGCGAATGAATCCAGCAGCGTCGTTCGCCTGTCTTCCAAATGAAAGCTTCGATTTTTCTGCAAATTAGACAAAAATATTTATGGACCTTAATGGCAAGTATTTCAGATCCATTTGGGGACTGACCAGAATGAGGGATATTCGCTGCAGGAATTCAAAGGTCATTCCATTACAGCCTAGTTGTGCTCTGTGATGAGATCAAGATGCAGAAATATTAGTTTTCGAGGCTTTACCCAATTACTGTGTTGCTGTCTTCCGTCCTGCCTTGCAAGGGCAGGACATGTTATTTCCAGAGAGATTTATTGGTCAACCCATTCCCTTGACTATACACGGCAAAGGAAACAATCGATATTTGGTAAATAAGCAGGAGATGAAATGAAGGCAAAGGGGGGCTGGAGTATTCAAATGCAGATGATAGGATGGGGTATACACTGGCCTAGTGAATGAGTTTCCGTTATGAATGTCATATACCTTGTATCGGAGGACACAAGTCCTCGATTTGTGTTTACCAACCTTTGCCTCCACTCCACCAACTGCAGTTGCCCTGATCCTATCCATCACTGTTCTTGTTCTATCCAAGACTACACATGTATTATATAAGCATACCAATCTCCCCTCTATTTGTATTTCTTGAACTCTATGCCTTTTGTTATATGATTTAGCTCTATCTATTGCACCGACGAGTATAATATCAACGATACTAGTCGATAGCGCTGTAGTTGTTCTCCCTGATCAACACTTTTCGGAAGTTCTCCTATTCCTGCAGTCTGGAAGCAAGGCCTTTAAGAGCAGCTCGGCTGGTGAGCGAAGGCCTGTGATACATCGTACAGTAGACAACTGCTGGCTTGTCGAGTCATGTTATATAAAGAAAGGAATCAGCTTTCTTCCCTTCGGGGTGTAATAAATGTACTTTTATTTTCTCATTAGGAAATCAATGTGCCTCTCAAATTCGCTGCTAGTTACTGACTCAAGATCGAGCTAAAGAGGCAAAAATCGATGGGCGCGTGTACAATTAGTCAACAGGAACAGGTTTCGACAACCCACTCCAGTGCAAAATCTTACCGCGCATGTCAGTTTTCAACTTCCTCCACTCACGTGTCTCGTATTGAGAAGATTGAAATTCAAGAAATATTTTTAATTAATTCCTTCTCTCTTTTCCGCTCTTCCAGGAGTTCGGGATTACTGTCTAGAGGAGGGTTTCAATGCAGAGTGTCACGACAACTCCGTTGTCGTCATAACGAGCGCTCTATATGGACGTATGACAGTTGGACGATGTGTCAGTAGAAACTATGGTTACATTGGCTGCAGAACCGATTTAGTTAAGCACGTAGCTAAACTGTGCTCAGGGAAGAGGTCCTGCAGCATTAATAATTTTGCCACCGCCTTCGCAGAATACCGGGCTTGCCCCGCCGACCTGAAAGGCTATATGGAAGTCAGTTTTGAATGTGTTCCAGGTACGTATATTTTCAATATGACATTCATATCCCTCTCCTCCTACCACACATTTCTTTTATAAAAGAGAGAGAGCGCCACAACGGCCAAAAGTTTAATTTGTTTAAGCAGTCGCTAGTAATGAGATGGATGGGCTCCTGTGACCTATTCCCATTCATCAATGTTAAACGTGAGATAGAAAAAGGGGAGAATTTCAAAGTTAGCAGATATAGATATTGACGTAAAACATCGCCATTTTCCCTTAAGACATAGTAGGTAATAAATAGTTTTAAGAAACCGCAACATGAAAAAAATCGGGCTTTCATGACAGGTGCTGATTTGCGTTCAGTGCTGTATATTCTTGTGGGTTATAGTGAAGAACACCTGGTTCCTTACTATAAGTAAGTTGGCTAGCTCAGCCCTCGAACCAAAGCTTATTAAAGGCCCGATTTGATGGATCGTATTGATAGGATAATGGGTGTGCCCTTTAAATATCTCACGTGGCTTGTACTTGAAATTCATTGGAAGGATAAGCTGAATAACATCCGTTTCAGCCCGACAGCGATAATAAATTTTGCTAAGAAATTGATGGGAAGGGATGGGGAAAGAAACTTTGGAGGGATGAGAGCAGATAGGGGATAGCCACTCTCTCGGCTCAACATGCATTCAACTTGACGATCGCATCTTTTTTCCCAAATGATATTCCATATTGATGTCTGTCTCTAAAATGTTTGCGGTTTGATGTTTTCATGATACACGTATTTGCCTTCTTGATGTAAGTCTGAATCCAATTTCAAAGCGTAAGCACATCGCTCCCATTAGTACTAAGTTATTTGCAATGGCAACAATCCATACTGTCCTCTACTGAATGGAATAAGTATTGTTATTAGTTCCTTGGAAGATATTATTATAACTTATGTCGACAGCATCAACGGTACTTGAATGGAATTCGAAATAAAACCATTATCTTTAAAATATGGAGAACTTTATTATTCGAGTCAATTTAAATGTTTTCGGAAATGCAAAATAGGCCCACGATTTGGTAGTAGAAGATTACATGCAATTCGTCTCCTGAATCCAATGCACTCGAATAGATGGGTTCAATTCTACCAATATTAAAATGAGCTGGCACGAATATTCATCCAACGTTAATTATACGCCCATCATATAAAGGAAAGGCTTTTGAAAAGAGCATTTCACCCTGAGTGAATCTTGGATTACTTTAGTATTTTGTATGCCAGTATGGTTGCGTGCAATAGCGTGGCTACAATACGCACACGCAAGTCATGCAATATAGTATGGGTCTAATATAATTCCCATTTTAAAATTCAATGCAGTCCAGTTGGCCCCTGTATTCCCTATCTCTGGCGAATATTATCCCTCCCATAAAAAGCACCGCAAGTCACTTTTTATGCGAAAAACAGTAATCTTAGCAAAAAGAGATCCCAACAGGAGAATGATGATTTCTTGCCGTTGAATCCTCCTGAGATTCGACTTGTATAAAAAGTTCATCATGCGATTGGCGTTCGCTGGATCTGACGCCATTTTATGGCTGCGAAACATCTCCCAAATTGGGAAAAAAATGTTTAAGTTTGCTGACACAGATACTAAGGAAACTTCGAGGCACTTATTTGCCCCGCTGATTTATTTGATTCCTTAATCTTTGCTTAACCGTGAGTCCATAAGCTTTTTTTAAAGGACCAGAGTAATCCCAACTACTGAGGAGTCCATTCTCTTTCTTCCGCCTCCTACTCCTCCCCCACGGAGGAGGAACTTCCAGTTCCACTCTCTCGTTTCCTCGTTTGAAATTCTCTGTATACTGTTCAATGATGACGTCCCTAATGTCCGAAACTTACTTTTCTCGAGCGAGTAAAAACACAAGATTGCTATGTTTAATGGCTATAAGGAGATAACGAAATATGAGCTCAAGCGAATAGCGGTGTAGAGCAATGGTCTGGCTATAGGAAGCTTGGGGTTGCGATGAGATCTTCTTCTTTATGCATCATTTTATGTTTGTCACGCACAAGTCTTGCTGAGACGTCAGCACCCAACCTAATCTAATTCTTACCTCCCCAGCCCGCTGCCATCGACAGTCGGATCATATTTGGATGCCTGTTTTCCGCCACCGTGCTCTTTCGCTACCGGGCACAAGTTGGGGGCCAGGCCGTAATTTGCCGCAATTACATCTTCATTAAGGATATCACCAAACATAGCTGGTCGCGGAAGGGACAAGTGGAGGCGAATGGCGCCTCCAGTCGCCGTATTGATTGTGGCCAATAAATGCAATTACTCTCGAGTTAGGGCAGGCCGACAGGCACGAGGAGCCGAATTCACGTGGGCTATAATCGATTCCGGACGAATCAGCCGATAAGAATAGCGAAGGGTGAGGCCCTCGGTGAGATAAGCAAACATCATCTCAAGCCAACCGTAAAACCCGTACAAGATCGCTCCCACTCGTAAGAAACTGGTAGACGGACAGTACAAACAATCGCAGGCAGCCCGCATGGCTGCCCCTCCATTGTCTTAGGTCCTTATCCAGCGCGTTGGCCGAGCCGAGGACTTACAGTGTCCGGACTTCCAGACTGATAAGCATTCACAATGGTGCGCCATCGATATCATCTTTCGCCACCTGAAGTCTTGTGTGAATGGCAATGATAATGTTCAGCGAGCCTAGCGTAATCCCAACGTCTGATCCCCCTCCCGGAAATGTCTGATTCTTTCCCCTGCGACTGTTTAAAAAGACATTATTATCGTTACTGCCGAGCTGGCAAGGCAAAGTTACATTTGGCAAAGAAAGTTACTTCTCTTGGTTAACTAACAGAGTGAAATGCTGTCGGCAGAATATTATATTGGGCTGGTTTAGTACATGGGTTTTAGATTACTTTCGCTTATCATATTGATAGCCGTATGCCCCCTGGGCGACCTGTTCTCCTTAGAGACGCACTAGCTTCATGACGTTCCCAGGCGAATATATGAATTCTTAGCTATGAATTGCATGACCTGACTACATGTTAAAGGCCCCATGTCACACTGATCCATCCTCTTTCCCTCCAGCTCAATTATCTTCTTTATTTTTTCCTCCTCCAGTCGTGACAGCTCCGAGATACGCCTGCGAGTCCTCGGGTCCCTTGCTTGTGCCCGAACCGGTAGGCTATCTTGCTAGTATCGTGACAGAGGAACTAGCGGTTGGCTCGCAAAATTGCCCCTGGGTGATTAGGGCATTGCCTGGACAGCGTATCAACATCAGCGTGGTAGACTTCTCACTTGGATCAGTCAGCCCAGCCGAGCAAACCCATGGATCCGGTCCCATCATGCCAAGGTAAGTAGCTGAGATCAAACTCTCGGTCTGACAGGGATTTTTTGTTGTTGTTAGTACGCTACACTCATCTGATGGCCATGAGACACCCATAGCTCCATGCCATACTCTAAGGCCATCCTGGCTTGTCCTACTACCCCTTCCTAGCGTTAACGTGCATCAGTACAAAATCCCCAACGTAGGGCGCCTAAAAAATCGCCAGCTCGTACACGGCCTTCACCCGAAGGTATATTGATGAGAGAGGAGCGAGATAAGACTGAGAGATTACCATTAAAATCATCTCCACCCGGACGGGCGGGTATTGGATGCGCATGATAATATTCAGAGGCCGTCTGAGAAACAGATTAGATTATATGACTAGATGTATGTATACAAATCATCGCCGTCTGTGATGTTTGCCATTTATGTTGCATCGTTCGTTGACTCAGACCCAAGTCTCCCCTCAATCGCCAACATGCATTATTCATTGAACTTCACTCTGATCTACCCGTCGTAAACGTATGTCCTCTCCAACGATTCCAGAATGATGAATGGACGATTAAAAAGCAGAAAAAAAATACAACTTGATTCCCCGTCATTTACTCCCTTGTCTTAAGTGCTAATTATACAGAATCCTCCCTGTTTTAATCTGCAAACAAATTGCCAAGAAATTTACTGTCTTTGTCTTGGTGTTAAGAGTAATTATTTTCGAAAGAAATCCGATAATGTTCTAAAGATGATCTATGTGTACTGAATTTATGGCATGACGTGCATTACAGTGAAGGCAGCCGATGCAGTGCCTAAATAATCACAGAAAGAATAATTAGGTGACCATGTTCTAACGATGGACCGGATCTGAGACCCAATAAATAGTTATAGATGTAGATACTACGGTGACAGAACATATCATTAAAGGGAGCTCGTGGCAAAGTGGGGAGAAACAATTATGTCCATATTTTATGACGGCTCATTAGACATAGGCAGCATTGTGGTGACTTATGATTCATTCCATGGCTTGTAAAACGAAGCCGATAACTATAAAATAGTTTATCTACTGTTCTACTAAAATGTCTGGGAAGGGAAAAGTATGTATAAGTATGCATACTGATCGGGGATGAGTATCTGAGCGGTGCGATTCCCTCTGCTTTTGAATTGATAAGCCTGGTAGTTGTCATAAAACAGCAATTTTATTATAAATCGAAGTGGTTCGATTGGAAAGACTCGGAAAGCCTGGCACACACAAAATCGATTCTATGCCCGTAATGGCCAGAGTACTCACTCGAGGGGAATAGCCATGAGGACTTGGACATGAAAAAGAAAATGGGAAAATTGACTTCAAAGGGCCGAAAGGGAAGGCACAATCATGGAACATGGTAAATATTATCGAGGCTTCGAAGCAAGAAATCTAAAATAGGAAGAGGGAAAAACTGGGTAGTCTTTGTTCCTTTATATATAAGAGTTCCCTATCCCGAAGCCGAAGCAGTCATATACTGCCATATTAGTGCTATTGCCTCGACTGTCATGGTGTCTTGGAAGATGTCCCTTTCTTGATGAATGGCACAGGCCCCCTTTGCCCATGTTTTCTCCTATACCAACAGCCTGCCTAATTAATCAAATGCCAGCTCATTAAACTCTGATTGACACAAATAAATACAAATATTCTGAGGAAGTAAAAAGGGAACCTCTCGATTCACTAGGATCCTTCAAAACCGTGAGGAGCCTTGTAAGACTAATTAAGTCGGACGTAATAATAATTATCATCAAAGAAATGGATTACCCCTCGCCACCACGGTTCTCAAGCTACATCAAATGCTCAACCATATCATTTCCCCTGTGATAAATAAATAATCAATACCGGTTCTTAAAATACAAAAGGGGCGAGTATGGTGTGGGGGCAAAATGTCCATCGGTTTACAAAATAATGAAGGTAATTTGGTTCTCCGTCGAGGACAATAAGTCTTGGGAGTTGGCGTGGGATCTGCAGCTTGGCTAACAATTGCCTCACCTTCAGGTTTATCGGGCTTTTGGCACCAGGTTTGTCTGGTCGGATTAGTGTGGCAAGCTGGTGCCATTATTCGATGGCTTGTATCTGTCATGACTCCGTGAATATGTTGTAACTTTGTTATCCCGCTAAAAAGCTCCTGTCAGCAAGACTTTGCTTGGCAAACCAGCTGCTCCAGGCCATTGCTACGGAAAGAGGCAGGCCAAAAGCTGTTTTTTCCATATTAATGTGAATATATGCCACAGAACGGCTCAGAGAACTAGCGCTGTACCCCTCTCTGACAGAAAGTGGTAGTGTTCAGTGAATGGTTGGACATAATGATGTATAGCTGCAACTACACCTGAGAAAAATCTCTGTGCCGCACACTCAGGGAGGATCAGCGCATCAATTGGTGGGACAATGGTCTTCACCTCTGGGCGAACGTGTATCATAGAAATAGAGAGGCCAGGTTTTGAAACGATACACGGCTAACAGGCAACAAAAGGCTTGCAAGGCAGATCTTCCTATTTCAGCAAGAGGGGACGGGCTCTATTCTGCGGTAGAAAACCTCTATCCATTGTCCATTTAGAGGCAGACGGCAGATTCTGGCGCGCGTCATATGAAGACGAAGAAGAGAACTGAAAGACAGTGATTGCGCGAATGCGTGACTGAGGAGAAACAGACTATTGGCCAATGTCAATGTAGTTTATAGCAGTCTGACCATGTTTCACACGCGATGGACAGCTGGCTGAGAGCTCTTGCATGTCCCCGATGTCTTGCCTTCCTATAGGTTCGTTTCATGATCGCTATGAACCGAACCATATGTAAGATCAGTTTTTTTCTCCACTTGCAATTATGAACACACGCATTGACGCGTGTTGTTTGCGCCAGGCTTCAAATGGGTTCTTTTGTATTGTCTTTTACTCCTGTCAACGCTTATATCTTATCCCTGAAATGTGATCCCATTTTCTTCCGTACCTGTAATTGATTTAAAGCTTCTAACTGTGACTCCGTTCTTTTATTGATTATGCATGTGCATATTTTATTGATAAGGCATATGGGTCAAGTCGTCGGAAAATGTACAATTCACCTTCAATTCACCTAATCCTCTCAGATTAAGACAAAATAAGGTTCAAAACAATTCAACATAACCGAACAGATTTTTGTGTTCAAAACAATACCAGATACATACTCAGATATGCATAGTATTTATCATTTTGGAATATTGTTTAGTAGGATTTACTATAATATATGCAGTAGAAATGCAGAGTGTACATCTTGTCACTAACTGATCCATTCCCTTATTGAAAGTTACTATAACATTTTAATAGCAAGAGACTGAATTTGGAAATCGCTGGTAATTCAGTGTTCAAATATTCTTGAAAGTACTTCTAAGAAGTCTAAAACACAAAGATAACATCTTGTATACAAATAAACCCACTCTCTAGACACCCAAGCATGCAGATCTAAAGTTGTAGATGTGACCTTTAAAGTAGATCCTGAGTGGCATACATTGACGTGATAATAAAGATCATCTCTGAGGCCCTACCTACGAGTCTGTGCTATTAATGGCTTGTTTTTAACTTCTAGTTTTGTCTTTTTGAAATGTTTTACATCTTCCTAATGGTATTTATTTCTCCCACCCAGGTACTGTCGAGAATACGCTGTGCTACATGATAGGTCGGGCTCGAGAGGTGTTGTAGTTTGCAACGGCGACCCTGAGCAAAAGCACGTGTACGTGAGCGACTCTAATAGCTATACGGTTGAAATTCAAACCAGTGACAGTCAGGACGTGCCTTCCAGATTCTTACTCAAATATGAAGGTGAGCATCATTACTCAATTATCATTCAAACATTCTTTTTGCCATCCTTAGGAACAAGAGATGGCCTGGTATTTAGGTGGGCGACTTCATGGGGAGTCCTGTCTGCCCAAACAAAGCAATAGCTTGCTATTCTCACTCCAGAGCGTCTTTTCCCTTCGTAATTAGCCTTCTCTTCATCATTTCTCCCTTTGCCCGTCACATGATCTCGATAAGGTTATTCCATAAAGACAGGCAATTGGCCATTTATAGCATTTGTTTTTCAATACAATGCCGTGGGTATTTTTAAGCAATATTCGAGGGTAGGTCTGGTAGCTTTATTTGTTTTACTCGGTGAATATCCTTGCCACCGGGTGCTGTTTATACTTGAATTTGGAAAACCCAATCGATACTTGCCAGTGAAATAGAACAAAACTTTTTGTCTCGCTACAATTAGTTTGGTAGGATGTGAAAATCTTCTGCAACTCTGCACACAGTCTCCAACATTTCTAGGCGCTATTATCAGTCTGATCTGATTAGTGGAGCAATTTATTTCAGCTTACACTTTCTCTGTTTGTAATTATGCGGATGTACTTCGCTGCATTGTCTTGTTTCTTTCATTTGGCACCTTCAGCCTGCACCGTATTAAGGCCGTTGTCCACTAGGTCGACTGACTCCACGTCTGCTTAGTTGCTAAATATAACTGCTAATAAATGGCTGCAATGGCAAACATATACTTTATTGTCAACAATTTCAATCAAATAGAGGTTTATTTAAATCGAATTGAATTTAATACATCCAGTCTCGATTTTCCCAATGTATCGGCGACTGCCATTTTGATGTCGCTGACTGGAAAAACGGCTTAGTGGGCACGGGGCATTACTGCAGTAGAATACATATGTACATGTGTGTTTTACAACAATTGAATGGGAAATTTCCGTGACGGTGAGTTACAAATCCGGGAGTCATGAACAAGGAATCCGAACTTATAAGATAAGATTTAAACTGTTAAAACAGGTAGAAAGCACTTGATGCATAAAGAAACTGTCATATTCTTTGTAATACATTTTAACCTCTCTTCCGGAGATTATCAATAAGTGTATTTTGCCAAGGGAAGTACCCATCTGTGATTCGGTGGGATATAAGGGGTATTAGCCTTTATGGTAATAATATGCCAGCCTCGCGTGAAAAATACAAGTAGTATAGGGCGAGTAGGCCTCGTCGCAGGCAGTCTTTCTCCGGGAAGTACATAAAAACGGATTTCTATTGAAGACATAGAAGTATATAGAAGCCGGAGAAGAGCTTCCCTTAGAACTCCATATTCATCCTTTGTGATCTGAGCTGGTCTTTCAAAACAAACAGCGCAATAGGCGTTCTTTTCCCTTTCTTTTGACTCCAAAGTACAAATCCAAACCACTTGAGGATTGAACAGGTTTTCTTAGTTATAAGGTGTGAGATTTCTACATCCATTACCTAACATGGCTGGTGCTTTGATTTTATCTTTTTGCTGTGCCTCTCCCTTGTAGTAGGGGCGTTTTATATCACTCTTTTTGCAAGCACGTTCTCCTTTTCTTTAAAATCCACTTGTACACATAACATTCTGTCTGTTTGGAACAAAGGGTCAGTCGGGTTCATAGAACGGGGTTGTTTTTCTCAGTGACTATACATCCACTCGGGGGTGGCATTGGTTCAAAACCGATAGCGTCAAGGATTTCTACTGTCAGTTATCTTTGTCCAAAATGTCAGACTTCGACCTTCCAACTCACTGTTGCAAAGGTCACAGCTGACTCTCTTGATATAAAGGGAATAGTGAATGGGACGGCGGGTTCAGAGATCAAATTGTCTGCGAAAGAATGGGCGTAAGATTAATGTCGAAAACGGGGGGGAACTATTCGATTGAGGATTTAACTCGAGTTAGAATGGATTCAATTTACATTTTTATCTGTTGATTAGCATTTTCTCTTAGATGGGGGGACTTTGGTGGCGGCTTCTATATATACCAGGATTGTCCTATAGAGGATAAAATTGCCAAGTCTCTCACAGCTAGAATGCACACAACTACTGCATGATATTTACTTGCTCTGTCATCCGTAGTGGCGTTCTTGCTGGGCAATTGTATCCCTACCACTTTGACAAAATTTATGAGCTGATTGGCTTTCATGTTAACAATATATCCTTGGAAGCTGGCGCCGAACTAAGAAAACATAATTTTTACGCTATCCCACAGCCATTCATTGGATATTTTTGATGTTCTCAGTCCTTGGTAGTTTTACCGGGCTGGCCATTCACTCGTGTTGTGTTCCTTGGCTCTGTGCCATTCCCAAGCGCTGCGGAGCAAGTTCAAAATGATTGATTATTTTCAACACCACGTTAAATACCCTCACTGGCCGTACATCTCTCCAGAATGCATCCCACTGATATGGGTGTATTCATGTCCTTTAGGCTTGATCCCTATGCATCCTTATAAATTATACGGCTCCACACGGGTTTCTTTCCCTTATGGTCCCCTGGCAGAAGAGAGGTAGCTCGCAGGACCTTATGACATTCTATAACAGCCTTTTCTAGAGTACATACCATTTCATTATCTTTCCACTCTTCATCACAGGAAAATCAAAAAGAAGAGTGTTTCCAGTATGTTAAGCAATGCAATTTCCGGACCAACCCTGGCTATGAATTTAACTTACTCCCTGAAGCTGTTTGCCAAGTGGAATTGGGTCGCCACTCATTTATCCTTAAAACAAAATTATATTCCTTTAATTCCATCCCCATCAGGCCATCATCATGTTTTCATTTCATACGGAGCCTGCTTGTTAAATTGATGATTGAATGCTTGACTCGAGCACCAGATAAACCTGAACAAATGATGGCACGAAATTGAAATCCTTCTTTTGATGCTAAGGGATGACTCCCATTAACAGATTATGGTACAATAGGGCCGTGCGTCGGTTCACAAATCGAAGTAAAATGAATCTTCTTCAAAATGACAAATTTCGTAATTTTCTTTGAGACATCAGGAAATACATTGTGCATGCATCATGGGCATCGCTGACGAAAGGTTCTTGATCATTTAGTCGTTATTTTTCTCAATGTCATTCCGTCAGATGAAAATACCTGGAAAAAAGTCACAAGAACTTGTCAATTACGCCGAATTTAATGAATTCATGATGGAATTTAAGAGATCGACTGTCAGTCATTAAAGTATCAAATGTTAATGTTTTAAACGTGGGTGACACCCAATCTGTTTCCCCAGTGTTCATGCATATTTTTCCCGCCAAGTCCCCTGGAAATCAGCTTTGTGAAATTCCGGTAAGAGAAAAATGTTAATTTCCTTCCTTTTCTTCTTCTCTTTCTCTCCCCAGTGATAGGATGCCCCCTGCCAGATTCACCACACAATGCGTACATAAGAGGGACGTGGGAAACGATTGTTATTCAGTGCAATTTCACTAACGAGGCCTGGACGCTTACTTGCCAGGATGGATCCTGGCATGGAGACTATGGAAATTGCACAAGTGGTAAGTATGGGGAAAGAACAATGAATTGCCTCTGTAGGCTACTTAGTGTAAACTGCCATAACTGCGACATTATCCTGTGCTGTTCATACATTTAAATATGTGTATGTATTGGGTGTACCGGCTTAGTGGCCCTTGTTTTCTATACTCTATTCGTGCCCTCGGAACTTTGGAATAGCCATATATAATCCTGTATAATAAAATATATAAGAGTGGTCCTATATAATGTATGTGTGCAGATTAAACTGATAGATGTATTAGTAAAATTTATATAGAATACTTGAATTTACGAATGTCTTAAGTGATCCATTCTAACTGCAGAACAGTCTAGGCTCATAGCCTTTCAGATCAGTTATGAATGGTATGTCACTGAAGGCTTCCCTTGCCCTGCCCCTGGGGTAGGCGTCCCAGGGGGATTTTGATGTCATTTTGCGGTTTGGAGCGAGAGGCTTTCCCCCATTTTGGAGGGACTCTCTCAACACTGAGCCTAGACTGAGAATTCAATATGGAGGTCCATATTTCTAACTTCACTCCCACTCTTTCCCAAATAGCACTTTCGAACCTGCGTTCACCTCGAAATAGCAAATGTAAATGAAACCAAAAGGTCTGGGATTAGAGCATTCCTATACCATGATATATCTAGGCTAGCAGCTATTAGGAAAAAGAGGTCTGAATTGTATGTTCGTTGTAGAAAGTAATCCCTCCCCTTGAATCCCTTTGGATCTCTTTGACTTTCCTTTTCCGGGGTGCTTTAGACCGATACGTATCTGCTACAGATTCTTTGGTTCTATGCGTTAAAGTGCTCAAGTATGTTAAAGCTTTGATCATTAAAGCTTATTAGATTGCGGGTAAAATATATTGCTTTTTATTGGTTTCGACGGGGTGTTTGCCTGCCCGCCTTCCTGGTGTGTGTTTCTATACAGTTTCTTAAGCCTTTCATGGCTTCGCCAGCTTTTATTATTGTAAGGGTTGAAGCTTGAATTTCTTCACAAAAAAGCTAAGCTTTGTACATCACACACATACACCTTCTATTCCTATTAATCAACCGATTCATACGTATATACAATCGCCACCTCCTCTGAGTAACTCATATTTATGCATGAATGTTAATATATGAGTTATGTAGCCCTTGAACTAAGGCTAGGTGAAAGATTTTCCGTCCATATCCTGAATGAATTACACCATCTTTGCCATCGATTCAGAAAATGGGTACATGTGTGTGGAGAAACATTTGCTGGAACACAACAGCACTGAATGGAGGAAAGATGTGTACCTTGTAGCGCAGATGAGGCTTGTTTTGGTTCCACCTTCCCCGTCTGCAGCTGCATTCCTAGTTGCCTTATTGAATCTACAGCTTCTTTTATGCCCAGGGCGGTTAATATCTATAAATGATTCAGAGCATTACCACTTGCTATTCCGAGATCGTGGCCGTATTACAAGCATAAGGGTAAGGAAACACATCGGGACTTAATTAGGCCACAAAGATGGACCGCATTCGGAAAGCCCTAGATTCAAAAGCGCACGCTGTACGGGCCCCTTTTAAGGGGTCCATTGAGAAATTTACAATTTGGTATTAAACGTCAGATTTTCTCGACAAAGAAGAAGCCATTTCTAGTTAGCAGCGTGTATGGTTTCCAGTAAATAAGACAAGTGGAAACGACTGGGGACGTGAATTAGCGGAGTCATTTCAATACAGGAAGCAACGAGAATCGCATTGTAATAAGGGGGAAATCTTACGCAGGAATAACTTGATTAGTAACGATTATCTCGGGGTATAATTAATAATTGGTCTTTCAAAAATAGAAGCTGAGCTAGAAGGAGTTGAACGCTATCACTGCTGAGAAGGCTAGTCATTAGCTCATGTAAATTCTACCCACAATAATAGTAAAAATAGATTTATGAAATCAGTAAGTGTATTTTTTATAAAGACTTTAATTGCATTCTGCTGGGATATTCAAATTTTAGCCCTTAATCAAGCGATATGTATGCTCGGTACTGTTTTGTAGCGCCAATATCTAATTAAAGTTGCCTTCGGATATCGCGAAAGGAAATGAAATGGTCAACAGGGAAGTAATTCCTGGCATCCCCCCAAAAAAAAGATCCGAATCAAAGCGACCATTCTTCTATTCATCGGGCCTCACAATGTCAGGATAGTTTCCTGATTGCAATTGGAATAAGCAGCGTGCAACAACAAAAACACCAGTGTTCCCATAGACGAGAAAAACTTGTGACGATAATGAAAAGAAGATCATCAAAAGTGATTTTTTAAGTTCTGATGCGAATATCAAAACGCAATGTGAGATGAGAGACTAGACGTAGATTACACAACAGGGCACCTGCAAGTTTGCGTGCCTCCTCCAATTGACTAATCCTATCATAATTAAATCCAATACTATCTGGTTAAAACTGGGAACAACCGACAAACATAACCAAGTTTGTCAGAACACAACACCCCGAGGCTATCATTTTTATGAGGATCGCATGCCTCTGAACATTTTTGACTTCTCGGGTTTCTAGGCTTCAACGTTTCAAAGAGAACTCGTTTGTCCCTCGGAGCCCTGTCAGCTTGAAATAGTAGAACCGTGCTTCTGTCCACATATAACACAAGGGTAATGGGCGAGGATAGTCATGCAAGTCAGTCCTCTCGGACTGCCATGCAAATCTACAAGGGACATTATTATATTTATAGTCTGACTTGTATTTTGTCATATGCTCATACTTTCTGTGAGCCTATATATTTTGCTATACTCTTCTAATATGACAATAAATAGAATTCCGTGTAATTAATAGACATAATTTTAGTCAGCTCTTCTAATCTTCCGCCTCGTGTTTTACGCTTGCAGGCTTAGCTACTAATTCCGAAGAGATAATCAGCAATGCCGGGTTTTTACCATTAGGTAAGTTGATATCAAGTTCTATTTGTATTTATTCTATAATCCACATTTCCAGGGTTTTCTTTCCAGTCAAGAGAACATGAAGTACTTGATAGATATACTGTATATATGTGCGCTGCAGAGCGGAATTTTTAACATCCGTTATGTGCCAGACCTACACTACTGGAGCCTGTTGCATACGGAATTCTTAATAAAAATATTCCTTAAATTCTTAATTAAAATTTTTCTTGAATCTATGTTTCTTTGCTTAGTACGAAATGCCTACTGTTGGAATCAAATGCCGTCCATAAAGATTCCGCACCTGGGGTGCATATAGCAAGGAAAAAATAGCTAACGCCGGAACATCTTAACTTAAGTATAAGGATTTCTTATGCAACGGGTCCCTTGAATACTCACGGAATAGACTGACAGATTAAGGATATGAACCATTATCGACCCTTTCATTCCGTCTATATGTATCCTTTGGACTAAATATATGCTGTCTAAAAGAAAGAGCGACAAGTCTATTAGGCCAGATTGTTTTTAGGCCAGACCCCCTACTGGAATATCCATCGAAGGAGTCCGAACGATTAAGCATTATAAAACCATTATGGACTCTATAGTACCGTGTACATATTCATTTGATTAAATATTATGTTGTTTAAAAGGGAGCGAGACAAGTCTATTAACTTGGGGATTTTGTTTTGAAGGGCTCAAATTCCCTGGAAGAACTGACACCTTGGTATACAACCGTGGAAACGTCATTGCATTTGATATATGTTGTTTCTCTATCGGCCTCCTTCCCTGAATTTCGTGCCTCAAGGTTTGATCTGCTAATTTCCGTCCTCAGTTTTGCAATCAAATTCTTCAATGGAGCCGGCCTTTGAGAGGGCTTCTTCCTAATTTCCCATCCCCTTTTTGCAAACGTGATTTGCAGGCATGACTGCACGTTTTGGATTGCTCTATTCTTTCAAGAGTATGTCATCAGTACTATGAGGACGTTGACTTAAACTAAGAGACGAATACTAATTCAGCCCTTCAGTATACATAGATTTCACTGACGTCACGGCCCTGGCCATGTTTGGGGTCAAGTTAGATGGCTATGTATGCTGCGATACTTGAAAATATCGTTTTCTGGCTGTTTTAACCTTTACCAGTTTTAATCTGCCACAACAATACCTTCATGATAGGTTAGATAATCTGCCTTTAGTGTAGAATTACCCAAGTATCTACTCTTGTGAGATTTATCAACTTTGTTTTGATACCCCCGCCATAGACGGCCAGCGTAGCGGTGACCCCAGACATGGTAGCCACTGTGATACCCCAGCCTACTGGGTGACGTCATGTGAAATCTATGTATACATGTATATATATATATATATATATATATATATATATATATATATATATATATATATATATATATATCAGTACCTATAAATAATATGTTATATATCATAATATGATATCATCTATGATATATGAAAGAAATAGAAAATATTATTAATACAATTTTTCATTTCTTTCAATCAGTTTTCGATGTAAGAAGAGTGGTTACTTTCGGGCATCGTCCCTTAAAGTAATATTGTGATTCATTCTTTGTACGAACAGTTACCCTGTTGTTGGTTAGGGCTTCTTCCATGGGTTTGCCTCCTTAACTGATCTATTGATGTGAGACCTTTGGTTCCCCTCGATAGATCCACCCAATCCGTTCCTTTACGTTTGGGGAACAGCAGGTAAACAAAAAGGTCTGTGCATGTCTGAAACAAAGAAAACATCCCCCTCAATGCACAGACGCAGGTGGGGAAAACAGTCGGAAAACGCTTAGAAGAAGCAAAGTGACTGACTACAAAGCACCCGTCCCATTTTGGATAGAGCCAGCAGTAGTTTTTAGTGCGATATTAGCTAGCAATTCTTTGAACAGGCAGACCTACACCGAGGTGTTGGCGCTGTGAACCCAGGATTGGGCCACGGAAAACGGAATCGCTGCTTTCTGGGTAAAGAAAAAAGGAATCCCAATTGTTTGGCAGAGTTAGCGGAAGGTATGGCATACATACATCGGTTTTCCGGCTTGGGAAAGGGAAGAAAGGACAGCATCATGATGCGAAAACGACGGAAGAGAAAGCGAAATCTATTATGAGGTCATTCCTCTGAAGCATCAGGTGCAATATTGTTGTTCTATATGTTCCAGCGTATGGTGGCTCTATATCACTTCTGATTTACGCCTCTGCTTATTCAAAAAAGCCTTCGTTTGGTATGCAGGAAAGGTATTACACATCTCCCATAATCATGGGAAAGCGTGCTTGGGCATCGCGCCGAACGATTGTGTAAAGGATTGCATATGCACCTTTTATCCTCACGAAGTATAATACCAAGGTGTTATGTTCCTAATTGCCACCTACTATATCGACGCTTAATGTACAAGACGTAAATCCTCAGCTTCCAGCCACTAAGTTCGGATTCCTTTGCAACTGGAGTATTAGAGAAAGGTTAAAGGTTCATCCAGTGAAACTGACCTTTTTAAGCTACCATTTCTTATTCCTTATGACTATATCGTAAGGAATCCACTAAGAAACTGTTCCAAGCAAATGTGTTGCTGTTTGCTGCTCTGTCCCATTTAGTGTCCCTCCATTGTTATCAAGAGCGCGCATGAATTTTTCGTACTCGTTTTGACAACTGTACTTCTACGTGTTACCACACCAGGTGGTCTTTATTAAATATAATATCTATGCTTTCCTTATTTCAGGGATTACCGTTGTTATCATTATTGGTGTTGCGTTACTGATTTGCATATCAACACTCATCGTTGGACTAATCCATTTAAAACGGTAGATATATTAGCTTTCTTTATTATATTATCTTTTCATAGGCTGTAGACTGCGTGAGAGAATGTATCTGCATTAACATCGTGTGGTATTGTCACCGCCAAGGCAGAAAAGAACTGTCTTGAATGGCAAAGCAGGCTCTAGAGAAACATTCAAATAATGTGCTGCATATTAGAGTGACTGGAAACTGTATCTGTGGTATTGTGCTAAAGTTTACATGGCAAACAATCAGCCGCCTGGGCCTGTTTATTTTAGCGCTAATATCTTATTACTCATTCCGTGATCCAGCGGCTCGCGGGATGAAATATTTCAAAGGCATATTCGATTCAAGAAGAACTTCTCCTCGACTATCCTTTTCTTTATTACACGCCTGATTTTCATTTGCGATAAAAACATGTCCTCGGAGAAGGAGTAGCTCGTTCCATTCCAGTTTAATACGAAGCTGCATACATTTAAGTTTGACTCTTGAGGTTCTGTTCTAATACAACTAGGAATTCATTCAGAAGCGCTTTATGTATTCAGGCCATTTTAGATTGCTAATCCCAGTCTAGGCAGCTGACCATAACGATTATAATTGATTTCTCCTACCAACAACCAACCATTGAATAAGTATATCTTTGCTTCTGAATCAAGTATGAAGGCATATGAAAAGCCGCTGCCAAGCTCTAGATAAAGTTGTTACCCACACGTTAGCGACTTCACCAGTGTTTTGGAGCTTAGCGCCAAAGTTTGACGACTTTGTGTTTTGTTAGCGACAAGTCACTGCAACGTGGCGTCCAACACAATTCGCCGGTGAAATCGCTAATGTCAATCGTGTCAGAAATCGCTAAGCACAGAGATTTCATACTACACATAATCGCTAATGTATATGTGCTGCTTTTAAAGTCTATTCAACAGTACATCCATCTATATTATAGTTCCTAGCTCCTTTCTACATTATTCATTAATGCAGTGAGTCAGGAGGAGCAGACATTCCCGTCTATATGCATGCAGACAGCTTGCCCGTTTAAAGTCAGGTCCTTTTACAATAAATATAAGTGAGTTAGCCCTTTGCAAGCCAGGAAGAAACATCTTTCTTTGCAAATCAAGATCCCTCTGTGGTTATCAAACGTCAATTTATTCGTTGAGATATAGGGGCATTCTGAAGCCTGTAGATCCTGCCTGAATACGTTTTTAAAGTCCTTCCCCTTAGGAAGGAATTTATTGATATGTGTCCTTTAGCAGGGATTATATCCACCACCCTCTTTTCTTTTTTACAGACGGAGGAGTCTCGAGGCAGCAACTGCTCGAAGAGAAGAGGCGCTCTTGTATGGAACGGCTCGTCCTGGAGAAATAAAGGCAGAGCCTCCTCCCGGGGCGGGTCCACGGTTTGCGACCATAGATCGAACTAAGACTTATTCTCCAATTCCTGCCGGAAGGGGAAGGACAGGCACCGGAGGGGAATACACTCACATATGGGAGGTGAGGCGGCCTACCCCTGTGCTGCTGCCATCTGGTATGGAGGAGCATCACCATCCGGGCTGTCCTGCTCACCACCACCGCACTTTAGACGGTCGCTCTACAGCGCCAAGACCCAACACATGCATAGGAGGCACTTTAACAAAAAGGGACCAAAACCCTAGCAATCCCGAGAACAATACCTCAGACTCAAATACCTTACGTAGGGATCCCAAGACCCGTGCTTCTTTCACTACGTTCAAACCCCGGCATGGTGATAGTGAGCACATTTATCAAAGCCCTAAGCTGGATAGAAAACAGCAGCAGGGGCAAGTAGCTGCTCCGAAACCAGGTCACCCCGAGCAGATCAAACATTGCCACCATGGACCGTGCTCGGCGGCTGATGCGCCTTTTTACTTTGAACTTGACCCTGAACAGCAGGGATCCTTGCTAGTTGCTCACCATGCGAGTTGCTCACTGCCCAGAAATGCCCAGGTCAATGGCAACAGGCAACACTTCCACAATAGTAGTTGTTGACAGCGAGAAACCGCTTCTGCCAAGCAACAAGCATCGGATCAACCCAGACAACGAGGAACAGAACAAAGTACATCACCCGTGGCATCGACATCAACATCCAACCCTCCAGATATTGTATCAAGTAATAGCCTTCAAAGATGATGCTGTCATATCGCCTCTTCATTTATGATTTCGCCCTGTATTTATTACTGTGTTATGTCTTCATAGGCGATCATCCAATGTGATGAGGATAAGGATGTGATCAAAAAGTAATCTGGATATTTTATTGTGATGTATTCATGATGCCCAACTAAAACAGCCTATATGACTTTTGATGGTTATGAATTTTAGTTAATGATGAACAATTATATCTCAATGTCCAAATCATGACAAATATTCATGACGTCCCATCTTTAGTAGGATGGTGAAAAAAGCTTTAGGTGTTTTTAAAAACCCAATTGGTTCAAAAGTAATTCACCCTTAACGAGAGAAGGGGAAATTTGGGACCTCGAAGTCTGGGACTGTGGGTCTCAAGTGCAAAATAAAATGGCTAAAGTTCCTGTCGTCAGGCAACCATGGACTCTCAATTCATCACCGCGCCTGTTATTTATAGATAAGAGTTATCTCACCAGGGCCGATGACCATATATGGAGAATGACCGACCAACACAACCATTACCTGGACACCAGAGAAACATTCAATACCTCAGAAAAATACCCATCCGGAGCGCGCCATGGAAAATAAATTGCCAGAAAATTACCGATAGGAGGATTTACTTTCTTGATGGATGGCGTCGACTTAAATAAGCAATTAAGCAAATGATTGTTGCCTGTTTTAATACCATTTTGTAATTACCATGGAAACTATTTTTTCTTGAGGTCACGGTTGTGTTTTCAGGTTTCGTCAGAGGTTGTGATGGGGAGTAGTGCTCTTCGAGAACAATGTCATGGAATGATTGAACAGTCGGAATGATGGAAATTCCCATGGCAATCTTAATGCCTTTAAAGTGGTATAAGGAAAGTGCAGAGGCGAAGACGAAATGTGTGTGCCTTTCAAAACATGACGCAACATGTTTATATTATCTGTCAACCTTGATGTAAATACTTACTCCTGTTATATGATATATAACAAATATTTATCCAATAATTGCCATTTTGAGAAATGGTATAAATAACTACGTACAGCTCTCAGCAATTGAACTACGCGCTGATCGATGATGGGGCGATGCAACTCAGAATGCCTAAATAAATTGTCAATATGGACATCAGTAGCCGACATCTTTGCTTAATCCTACCAAGAATAAAATTTCGATCGAAATAATCAATAAAACTGATATTCATTTACTTAATTCGTGTCTACATATATAAATATAATATGGAGTCATGACACTTTGATCTGTTCATTCATGGAAAAAAAATCTCCCTTTAATTACTCTGTAATGTAATTTACTATTTATATATATCGATGTGCCAAGTCTTAAAACAACGATGTGAATTCTTCCACTGTATATCATGGTTCTAACGGAAACATTATACTAGCACAATGTATTTAAAATTATCTACTGATCATAGCTGTAGTGAATGCGAGTGTATATGAGCTGTTTTGTATTGAGTTCATCAGAGGAACGAAGATCCTACAAGCCTGGGGTAATTTTTTAATAATATGAAGTTGCTTTAAAATGAGTGAATAAAGGAGATTATTTTAACACCAGTCGTTATCTTGTGATTGTGATTATGTAATTAGTGAAGGCGGTGCTATCATAGATATCCAGGGGACTATATTATATAAATAAGTATTTCATTACCATTATTTTCTTCTTAATTATTCATTCCTGTCTTTGATTATGTATTTTTCTTTCGTTCTTCATTTGAATGTTTATTTATTTCTATATTCAACTGTTTAATGCAACAATTGTTTAGCGCAACAATTGTAATAATATGTGATCATTTGAAATAATAAATCATCATTATATGTAACAAGAGTTCAACTTATAACCAGTCCTGTGTCCACGAACTTAAATCATTGTACCCCTCCCCCCACGACCAACCGTAGAGAAGAATACCCTGTATTATTCCGGACCTGCCCCCACCCCCGCCCCCCACCCCCACCAACACCCCATCGCTTTGATGAATGCATTTATACAATAAACAGTTAAAAACAAAGCAACTAACTCCAATCTATGGGGCGATTTCCCTTCATCGCTTTCCTTCGTTTGCCTCAATCCATGTTGCTGGCCGCACCATACTGCTACTACCTTCACACGAAACAGTCACTGAATTCTGCACGTTAGTCAGTAGAGGGAAGCACCATCGAGCAGAATCTAGCATTGAGCTGCTCCTGCGTCCAGACTGAACACCAGATGGCCCCACCAGTAGCTGGTATTTAATGGCATCAACGATAGAAGTCCAAGTACTATCTTTATTGCAACGTCCTGTCTTTAGCAGGATGGTGAAAAAAGCTTTAGGGTGTTCTTAAAAACCCAATCTGTCCCAAAGCAATTCACCCTTAACGAGAGGAAGGGATACATTATGTAACAAGGGCTGAACTTATTCTGGAGGACCTCTGCTATGACAGTCAGAAGAGTTCTATTCCCTCGTCCAAGACAATAAAGAGTGTCGTCTAAGGCAATACGAAATGAAACTAATAGACCGACCCCAAATATTCCTGCTGCGGAGAAACATAAGTAACTACCTATAAAAGAGAACTTTATATGGAGGAGCGCATACCTGTGGATTTATCTTTTATCTCATAAATCACAACATATATAAATAAGAAGCAGAATTAGAATTTCCCCCAAATTTTGACATCATACTTTTTGTTGAATTGCGCTAATACCTGTGTAGGGCGGGAGTTATGATACATGGAGGCATTGCTCGATATGGTTTACAACAATCCAACTCGTTAGTCCATTATGTACTTAATTACTACTTTCTCTTCTTTCTTAACAATAACTCTCGGACGAGTAAACCAGATTCACAATGAATATCGGTATGTATACATGAGATATAAATAGATAATATCATAATATGATATAATATAATATAATATAATATAATACGAATATGATTAATACCAGATACAACGAGGATGTAAACTAATTGAATGCAATGCTCATCTAGATCTTCGTATTACCTATATTTGTATTCTAATATTTTTTTATTCAGCAACTACATCATGTACCAAGCTCAGTAAGTGCTGACCAACTTAAACATATACTTTGTTATCCAATCAAGATTTAGTGAAGTAAGAAATTCGATATTCAATATCGATAATATCATCAGTACATATAATGAATAATAACATCAAGGAATTAAAAGCCATCACCAGCGCAGTGTCGAAATCATGACAGTCCTTCATATTCAACTTAACTCAGAAAGGTTGTCCTTCATATTTAATCCAACTCAGAAAGGTTGTCAAAAACAATATTGATACAGACGCTCCTAGCTACCCCCTACTACCCTTACCTCCTTACCCCCTTTCTTCTTTACCCCCACCCCCTCTTTATTTCTACACCATTTCTGACATTATTTCAAAGAGCATACATGTATCTAAGCCTTTTGTTTATGTACATTATTCAAATTCTTACTAGAGCCGGGAGGGAATTACTCTATAAATCCATAGAAATAGACACCTAACTTAACGGTGAGGTAATTCTATTCTTGAACATTTGATTTCAGTTCAGGTTAACGGAAAGTTCAGCTAAAGAAAATTAAAACTTTAAGTATGAAATCTGCAGGGAAAAAGTTCAAATTAATGGCAAATTCAGTTAAACCGAGTCCAAGTGATAAGCAGGAGATTGTGTATGATTTTGGGTTGTTGTTGTAGTTGAGCTGGTTCTGTATGTGGAGAGGAGTAGTGAGCTCCTCCCTACAGGGTTTACTGTCCTATTGATTTGGTTAGAACCTGCGATTTTGAGTTATTGTCAACAAAAACCTCCATGATATGATAAATGTGATTACCGAAATAGATGAAACTGTTCTTTTCCCAACTCAGAAAGGTTGTCATTTATTAACATTCGTTGTGTGTACAAAACTATTTCGATTGTGTATTGGTTGCAATGACTTTACTACGGCTACTTCGATAGCTGGGATATACATACGTGATTAGACATAAACATATGCACGTAAGGGACATACCTTTCATTAGTTGACGATCAGAAAACATATACAGAAAATCTGAAGACTGATAAATAATAATACGCATATATACATAGCAATCTATCCGGACACAGTTTCAATAAGCGCAGAGAATTAAGAAAACAGATGCGAGATGGAAACCAAACAAGTGATATGATTGATGAAGCGTTGATGCGGTGTATTCTAATGTGTACACGCTATGGATGAGTGTATCAAATGACGTATAAAATCAGGGATATACCATAAAAACATTTCATTTCCCGTTGGTTATGTTTGTTGAGCATTTCTGAGCAGTTTTATGCATAGATTACCCATCTCTGGTGTGCTCCAATGCAATTGCGTACCAAGCAGCGTTCCTATTTAGATTTCCCACAGATAAAGTGTACAGGCATTAGAAATATGCAATTGGCGTGTGAATGCAAACGTCCGAGGACATTTTACTGAAGTGGGCTCGAATTAAGGGGATGGAAAATGAAACGAGACACACCCTTTTGCATAACAGACTGGCCCACTTGCACATGAATGTAATGTCTTTTTCATGCCTTTATATTTATACCTCGCCGATGCGTCCAATAAAGCAAAATACCTTATCTGCATATTCGATCAAACTGTTTCATTATTATTGGTAATGGTAGTATTAGGAATATATTACGATATAGTAGGGGTCATTATTTGGAAATGGATAGTGCAAGGTCACGTTTGCATCGGGTCTAGGAGAGACGGCAGGGATACTTCGTGATCGTTGTCATGGAAATGGAACCGGGGTCTCACACGGCGATAAATATACATAAACATATGCTTTGGAAAATGACCCAGGGCAATGGTCTTTGATCATGATGTTTTAATTCGGAATCATAGCATTAGCGAAGAATTATACCGTGCACATTCAGATGTTCATCCTAGTCGGAGGAAATTGAGCGTGCGGAGAGGAGAGCTGCTGTGGGACTTGGGGGTAAGTTCTACGTCGGGAAATGAACCATAAATCGGAGCAAACCTCTATTTACCGCAGCTGGTATATATTTCTGAGATTAAAATCATAGGTTTGTGTACACTTTTTGTCACATAATTATTTGCACCATGAATGCCATTATAATCGCGATTACTGGTCATGTTAGGTCCTTGGCCACGTTTAGAAGAGTCAGGCCAAGAGGAAATGTACAATCAGGGTCATAAATATTTTTTTAATGTAATTAAAATTCGCCTGATGCCCTGAAACAATGGAAATACTTGGTTATATTCGACATATCCTGTAGCCGGTGCCATTGCCCTAATAATCAATTATTACCTCATGCAATTTGTGCATGGATTTAATTTTTGTGTTATTTATAATTTGAGATATATTTTCTATGAAATTATCGTGATCTGATCCATTTACAATTGTCCCACTTTCAACTTGCTGGTAAAATTAAAAAAATAATCTCTATATGCGGCACCCAATAAAATAGCTCGCCCTTTCCTGTAGTTGTGTACTATAAATTTGGTTGGATACATGGATTTAATTTTTGTGTTATTTATAATTTGAGATATATTTTCTATGAAATTATCGTGATCTGTTCCATTTACAATTGTCCCACTTTCAACTTGCTGGTAAAAATAAAATAAAAAAAATATCTCTATATGCGGCACCCAATAAAATAGCTCGCCCTTTCCTGTAGTTGTGTACTATAAATTTGTGTTTTACAATGTAAAACTCACAAGGAAAACGTTCTAGTTAAACTGCCTCAATGACTTGGTCTGCTTTATGACATTCTAAATAAAGACACGCAACTCCGCCGACCACTATAGTAATATATGGAATCTTGGTCAGAGGCCAAATACCGGCCGCCAACAGAGAAATTACTTGTGTCCAGACCCACATCCCTCATGTTTCCTGGCTGTGTTTAACAAGTGTTTTTTTTTCTTTTAAAAATATCTGCTGAAATATTTTTTTAAAGGTTTTATTCTCTGTATCCTGCACTACTGAAATACTTATCACTTGATGATTTTACTGTATTTTAATGAACATTGTTTAGGTCGGCGGTATGTAAAATGAGCCATGTTGTGCCTGCTTGTATGTGTAGTTAACTGGAATCTGATTTTCCAGATCCGGACATGTTTGGTGAACAACCATTGGAAGGGTTAATCTCATTAAAGTTGGTCCGATTTGAGTCTATAATTCCTTTTTAATAAAAGGTTATATCAGGTATGCAGTATGAATACATATTTGTTAGATAGATAAATCCAGAAAAGTCCTATTAAATCAAGTCAAAGTCGTAAGCGAGTATTATTTGTCTATGTAGAATATATACTTTATATTAGATACATTGGATACAATTTGCCCCCGTTGCATAACAATCTGCAAGCGCAATATTAACATTGAAAAAGCTACTCGCAGATTGTTATGCAACGGGGGCATGTTTTCACATATTGCGTTTTTCTTTAATGTAACATTTCCCAAGGCGAATCGATATAAAAGGCTTTATTGTGTGATATCAGATCTTCGGATCTTTGCATCGTCGCCATCCTTTCATGTTTTGACTGTAGGAAATGTTTTGTTTAACTGTTGGAGGACGTTGAGCTGTATTTGCCTCAACAATTACACTTCGTGTCTGAGGGTGTCAGCCATATAGCAGTGTAGTTGATATACTGTCTAGAGGCCTTTTTGGTTGGGAAACAGTTCTGGTAAGTAATCAGTGTTTACAACTACCTCCCCCTCTGCCTGCCATAGGTTTGGAAGCAGAAACAATCACCTTCGTCATCCATACTAGTAGAGGCTTAAATTATACCTTGGTCGAGAACTAAGCACTAGATCATTTCTCATTTACTACGATTTATTTTTCAAGAATTCTTTTCTATGATATGTAAACACGTACACCCTGGACTTGGCGTAGCAACAAGTATACATGTGGCATGATCCAAAACGAATGCTGAAAGTTTGAAGGAGACAAAAGTTTGTTCTTGAAATGGGAGCTTGTGGGAGAAAAGAGCAAGATTAGGAACGGACCCTGGGATTCTGGGACCCTCATGAAGACGATACTTTCCGGTATGCTACCCCAGGAACTCTTGAAACATGATGATCATCCCATAAAAAAAGAATTTCATTAGGATCCATGGCGGTTGAGTGGTGCGGAAGGCCGTTCTTCGGGGTTCAGGAAAACGCAAGATCCTCCAAAATTGTCCTGCTCCTTTTAACCCTCGAAAGCTTTTAATCTGGTAATACTCAAACACATACTCTAGATCATTTCTCTTCCTTAATTGGATTAATTGGTAATTCATATTCGTATGGGGATACAGCACATCACAATTTTCATCAGAAACACATATCGGATTAATAAATTCCTGTTATGGTAACATTAAGAAATCATTTATCCGAATAATTGATTCCAGTCATTGCTTATTTATACATACACACTAATTAACCTATCATCGAGGGAGGACTTAATGGATTTTAAATGTATGATGACTATGATTAATTGCTAGTAAATGATACAGTTATACAGCAAAACATCGAGCATTTCCTGTGAATTATGATAATAATGTGATCCTACATATTGAAGGTCATTATAACATTGAATTGCCGGCTATAGAATACCTGTACTTTGTAAATTTATTTTTGCATGGAAATGTCATGAAATGAAAGAATAAAAATGATTCGCTCACGGGACATAAGAGATAGAATCTTTAATATCCATCATAAAATCGCAGATTCTACATAAAAGGCGTGAAATAGTCTGTATCAAAAACAGACAGAAGTCAAAATCTTTCTAACATTTATAAATGTTTCCCCATCGTTGGGGAGAATATACCTGCTTGATCAGGTTAATCCGATGGGCGTCGGAATCATAATATAATATTGTACACGCCGTTGGCAAAACCGATCTCAAATCAAAAGCCCTGCCTCGCTGTTTTCACATCCCCTCTCATAATATACGACCTTTAGGATTAAAAAGTTCCAGTGATTTCATAGCCGTTTGTGTGATAGAGCCCAAGGGCAGAGGGTGATATTATTACAGCCCTGTGAGGTTACGACACCTCACGGCTACCGTCACTCGGTCTTCTTTCTTGGCACAAAAACTATTAAAGCCCACATCCTTCACGAATCCCGCGAACACCACAAGATCAAAGTTTTATCTTCCTTTAAGAGTGGCTGGATAATGGACCTGGCGAGGAGAGTGCATTATTGCCAGGCGGGTTTTGAACTCAACAGGTATTGTTGTCTTGTTAAGGGAGCTTTATATGACGATATATATTACTTATAGAAGACATTCGGTGTACGAAGCTTGATTTATATATCTAACATTACATCGGTCAACATATTGTTCAGTCGAAACCCACGCACGCACATGTACATAAGGAGAGTCTTGGCTTTGTTTTTCAGTTCATTGTTCCCAAATATAAAAAGGCCAATTCTGTGCGGTCACCGGTCGGACACAGATTATTGAAATATGCGACGATAGGATTACTCTCTTATCGATCATATTGATGAAACCCCAGATGAGGTAATGAAAGTTCCTGTTACCAGTTTTTAATACCGGTAGTTCTTCTAAATCCCACCAATGTCGGAAGTCTGCAATGGGGTTTATGTAATTTTCCTAAAACTATTTCACATGGCTTTGGGATGGTTAACCTTTTTTCTTGTTTTTAAAAGCCTTTATTCAACGTAGCCTGCCTTCTGGGCTTCTACAGTACTAAGACATGTGAAATGGATGGTTAACCTAATCGCCACTACTTTTATCACCGTTTGATGGCGAACGAATGTTTTGGAAATTGAATAAATTAGATTATCTTTCTTCTAGGCCAAGTAAATAGGCGGTAATATAGTTTCAAGTTCGGCTAACATCGACCCTCCTGGCGTTGCATATTATACACTGAATCAATAAATATAATGCAGAATTCTGGTGTCTATAATTAAAATTGCGGTTCATAAGTTTAACCTAGAACCACAATGAACGAGCTATACTATACAGGGAATGTGTTGCTCTTAATGTCCGAGTAACGGAAAAGGCGACTATATTACATGCCTATATATATGCCAAAAAAAACCATATTATAGTAATGATCTGCCCATATGTAATATAGTCGAGTGGCTTAGATATTTTTAACATTAATCATTGAGATGTGTTGGTTCGTTTTTTCGGCCGAATTCATTTAAAAATGTATCTTGAGAAACAAAAATACATTTTTTCGGGGAATATATTATTTTCTTGTGAATGATTGTTCGGTTGTCCATCGTTCCCACAAATTGGCCACCCTTCACAAGTCCTGTGTCGACGGTTTTTCCAATGATCGGCGACTGAGTCTTTGATGTCGCCGATCGTAGGAAAGATCCAATCGTTGCCGGCCCAGTGGCGAGACTGGATGTATCAAATTCCACTAAAATGAATATTGAATATATTTGATCGAAATCTTACAACAAAGTATATATAATTATCTGCTATTTATTAGCAGATCTATATATTTTGTAAACAAGCAGTCAGTCAGACTATTAGACATGGGAATGTACTACCTTGCGTTCATATCTTATCTTATGAATCTTCCCAATAACACATCTTGGCGGACCAGCATGTCAAATTCCCTTTAAGTCTGCCTTCATATTTATTCATGAAAGATTTCAACCACCGGCCTAGGCTCCAAGAGCGCGCCACTGGCATAATATTGTGTTTCCCCTGAAATTTAAAATCAACTTAAATATTTTGCATAAGCCCCATCAACAGTCATTTGTCTTACTTTATAAATATGCTCACCACATACCATTTGATCTTACGCAAGTCAGGTTGGCTGTCAAGACAATCTAGTCCAAGATTAGACATGGCTGCAGAAACCCCCCCCCCCCCACCCCGTTCTACCTAATGAATTGAGCACTGGCTAAGATTTACTGAATGTCACGCCCGACATTTTCATGTGGTTAAGCCTCGGGGGAAGGGTAAAACCGATGCTCCAGGAGGAACACACACATATATGCGAAAAAGGATCTGTCTTAGCCCGAAAAGAGGTCGCGGAAAATCTCCTTAAAAAATGTCAAAGGCCATTTTGCATGGCGGCGCAGACTCTTTTTCTTCACCAGACAAATCGAGGAGGAATGAGCTATGAAAATAGATTGTACATGTTCATCCTTCTTCTCCAGCATTGGTTCATGCAATTTTTACCACATACTAGATAGAAAAAGATACCAATCTTCTATCTAAAATACATATCGAGCTTATACCGAAATCTTTCAGGACAATCCATGTGATGTCTCGATCCATCCATACTACCGAAAATAAGTCCAGAGAGAAAATTTACTGAACACGATCTTCCTTACATTGCTTCATATCTCTCGGGAAGATGCGAGTGACAGTAGGCCCTGACCCTCCCAAGGCATTCCACAGCAAAAAGGCAATTAGCCTCGGATGAAAGGCCCACCTCAGAACCAATCAGAACGAGTCTGTCAGTTCGAATGTGGCGTGCGGCCAAGATTCCAGCCTTGCCCATAATAAAGCTACAAAAATGTGTATCACTGCAGGAGAAAAAGACAACCAGCACTTAAGCACGGGCAAATCCACATGGGACTTTTAAAGCGGTGTTGTGTGAACCTCTCAATTATTGAATAAAATAAATTGACCATTTCTTGTACGAGTGTTGGATGGTTCTCGTCTCGCTCAAGTCACTTTTTTTTGCAAGGTGGAAGTAATACACACATTCTGTTAAAAGCTTGCTGAGGAAGAGCTATTTCTTTGCCAGTTCTACACGGTGACAAATTGTTTTGTTCTAGACACAATCAATATCGCGATAAAAGACCTCCAAAGTGGTAAAAAGTACATGGAATTGATGCCCAAGTCACACATTTAATTCTCAGCAGCGAACAAATGCCAGATTTCGGTGTGGTTTCCTAACCTGTTTTTAAAAGACAGAAGACAAAGTCAGGGAGTGTCTCTGTTTACTGCTCGGATAACAACATCTGAAAGAGACATTTTTTAGAGTTTACAGGCCAACATCATGCAGACTTCTTACATGTACACCAATCAAATTGTGTTTACCTATATTAAGGACCTCCAGGCACAGTCAGGAACGATATTATGGTAACAAAATGAACTTAAATAAGTCATATAGTAGGCAGATACTCAATACATGGGCAGATGTAACTCTCAAAGCAGGTGCCAGAGAGCATGAAAGCCCTGGACATGTGTGGATTATTTTCAGAGCAGCAGTTCCCAGGGAAGACAAACCTAAGTGTGTAGCATGTGCGCTATTTAAGGATACAGTGGTGGGTAATAGGCCATTCCCAAGTGCTGCTAACAGCCAGCCCAAATTAATTCTTATCTCCGGCTCTTCATCAGCAAAGCGATGTGACAACCAGTGGAATCGAAGCTTTAGGACCTACTTGTCCGGACATGAGACTGATACAATATGGCCAGCAATTTTTGCTTTCAGAATTTTGAAACGTAATATAATGAGAATATTTTTCCTATATATAACCAAAATTACTATTGGCTTCGGATATACTGCTGTGTCAGCTGCTATACATAACCTGCTGTTGGGGTAAAAATACAATATTTCCGCTCATTTATTGAAAAGTCAAGTTTAACAAAGCAATATACATTCATGTCAATTCCGAGTCTTAAAATGAGGACAGTAAAATTATCGGAATTGTTAACAAATGTTTCCCCCAGTTTTCGTTTGTTTAACAAACAGAATCGAAGAACAGGATATTATAATAAACGGAAGATAATTATACATTTAAAGGGGGAGTGCTATACATATCATCTACTGTATTGCTTTACGTTATTGAAACTATGGATCTGAATGTTCTAATGAGAGATGGACATATCGAAAATCCGTTATTTCGTCTATGAAGTGAAGTTAAATATAGCAGATGTTTGACGACATAATTGGTAGTTAAACTTCTGGATTATATAACACACAAGCGACCAACAGATACAATACAACTACATCCATACACAAGTGTGGTCATTAACGTCCTTTTATAGTTACATTAGTTTAGTTTTGACCAGTATGCATCTCTATAGATACAGCGCCAGACAGAATAGCATGTTACATAATTATATCATGTGAGCACTGGTCTTGACAAATAATCATGTCTTGCTAAAAGTGTTGAATGATAAAAAATGTATCAATGTCTTCCAGTCAACACCCCTGATTTCACAGTTCGTCTGTTGTTACCATATACCTTGTTTACTATGTGAGGAATGTGAACTGTTATAAGTCCCATATATATATATTACCTTGCGACGCTCGACAAACTACACAATGTTAAAGTCGGCCGGCTTGTCGTAGCAATGGACACGTGCCTTTAATTATTGATTTATTGTTTTAACCATTGATTTACATAAATATATCACCCTACCTCACTCTGTATTATATCAATTACCATCTCCATCAGTGCACAAGGTGCACTCCTACGTATAGCTCATTTTGCAAGCATATAATGGCAAATCAGAGACAGCAAATTGTAACTATTTTTTATCTCGATTTTCAAGTACAAACTATATTGATTGTTCTTGATATTGGCTCATTCACATTTTAAAAGAATATTAATGGAAAATAAGCGACAACAAACCTATGCATTGTTGAAAGGTGACCGCGTCTTTATTATCTAGCTGAAATGCGTCTTTGTAATATATGCTCAGTGGCATCCAATTTCTATATAGCCGATTGTTGTCCTACAATGAGTTCTATGGTGAAGGTGCATTGTTATAGGCGACACATACGAACATTCGCTAATATTTCAATCATCAGATCATTTTGTAATACAAAATTATTCAACAACATCCCATTTCTGTGTGCTATTCGCAGGGGCATTAGAAGGCAGCAGAAGGTTTGGATTTCCTTAATGTAAACATGCTACATAACACATGTTTTTCACTAAAGGTATATCTGAATATATTTGATATTGCGTTGATCCAAAGAATATGTAATGAGCCTAGGTAGCGTTGAGGATGGGAAGTAACAACAAACTCTGATTTATTCAGACGTTTTTTGTTTTTTTTAAATACTTTTATTGACAAATTTCATATTCGTGATACGTTTCACGCCAAGCAAAACAGTTACAGAAATATTCTCTTACTCTCTTTATATAAACTCTAGTTTTATATTTAATTTTTATCACCTCATTAATTCACGAGTATACATTATAAAGCAGATCGATTTACTATAAACACATCTTTAACATATCTTGTCTACTCCTCACGAGAATAGCATTTTCTTATGCATTTTTTTGCCCGAAATTCTAAAATTTATAGCCTGAATTACGTTGGAGAGGGTTTTCATAATATTATACATGCAGATCAGAAGAACAACAACAACAAAAACAAGAAGAGGAAGAAGTAAAAAGAGTACAATTATTGTGATTAGCTCTCCCTTGTGGAGATTATTGAAACAATAATAATTATGCGCATATAAGTCTTGCGCGCGCAGCTTGCCCACGCAAGGAAACTAATTTAAGTGGATACCGAGATGTAAGTAGTATAATCAAATCTGTATTTGTCTAAGGCACTACAAATATATTCTGTTATGGCGAACTGTATTTTGAACTCCATTAATTCTCATAAAAAATAGGTTTCAACATCAAAATCATCATTTAAACATCATTTAAACCTCTCTTTAAACCTAGTTCAGAACTTGCAAAAGCTTCAACTTCTGTCAGGCAGCGTCATCTCGGATTCCCGAAAACCTTTGGCAAATGAGTTCTGTATTTCTATGGATTCTTTGTTATCAAAACCAATTCTTTGATCTATCAATAATTACCTATTACTAATTAATTTTGTATGTGTGTTTGACACTGATTTAGTGTTTCGAATAGTTTTTTTCATATTTTTCTTTTTTAATCTAGGATTTTTATACAGCAAATCAAACAATACCATGAAACATAATTGTGACGTAGGCTCACGGGTTTAACTCAGATACGATTTGCCATAGTTTTCTACCCACTGCTGTCCCTAGCTATTTGCTAGTGCTACAGCTAGTATTTCTTTAATGAATATGCTATTGACATAGGAGTATATATAAGTGGGGTTCATATGAACTGAGACTTGAATATGTAAATGATATGTGATTATGTATAACGATATTCTTTATTTATAATTTGTGCTTATAATAAGTAGACTTTATTGTAATGGTATCAGCAGCAACGCAAGAATACATCCGCAAGGCGGACATGCGTTTTTCACTATCACTTGTTAAATATTACTTGGCTGATTAACTGAATAAAAAAAAACTTTTGTGAGGCAGGGATGAGGTAGAGGGGTGAGATGAAGGGTTGGTGGGGTCGGGTCGGGTGAAATGTCTATTTCTGTTTCACGGGTCAGCGAAAAGTTTCTGTACGGCTGGTGTCTTCATTAAGGATAATTATTATGATTATAATAGAACTTTGTAAATAATAATTATTGAAATTAATATTATTATTGATATCATTTTATTATCTTCATTAAGAATATCTGTTGTTATCCGGATACCTAGAGTAACACAAACTGATACATGCAATTCCCTCTGAGGATCTATTTGTAGGAGGTGAACTTAAAGATCTGTGAAATTAGATTTACGCGCAAATGGATAAGCAAAGCTAGCATTGACTAATGGGATCAGTCATTGGATTATCATACCACAACCATAACATTGCAGGAACGCAAAGTGTCGACTATGACCAGAAACAATAGCAGCATATTGCTTTCTGTCCTACAGAAACAAGAAAATAATCTAAGTACAAAAGAGAAAGCAACATGAATTAGTAAGACCTATGGAATCCATTCCGCGCATACATCGACGAATGGGGCCCTACAATGAAATAGAATTTACTTAAAATCATCCATCACAGTCAGTAATGTGCACTTCTATGTCCTCAACACAAATTACTGTCGACTCCCTGAGTCCCAGGTTGTGAAACACAATTAAAGAAGACAGGAGCTTACGTTTTTAACAGGTCTATGGAATTTCCACCATTTGTGATGATTACACTCGACATATTGTCTTAACGCCTACAGAGATGTGCTCATTTCTTGTTATACTAAGGAGTCTGTCGTGGCTGATGGAAAGATAAGGTTGGAGAGGTTATCTACAAGCGGAGAAACGGTGACTCGGATAGTAGTAGGCTGCGTATTTGCAGTTGGTTGCTGTGTATAGACGCCAGTCTTGGTGGACCAAAGCCCCTACACAGCGCCCCTAGGTACAGGAGATGCCACTCTTGGACACCTAAGGGATCCTTTGTAACAGGAATCCTGACAGAGAACTGCGATTAATCGTGACTGGAAAAGCTGAATAGGGAGCGAAAAGCGAGTGATAATCCTCCGTGTGGGGGATCGCCTTCGATTAGAGACTGTCAAGGAGAAATAATCCAGTGGGGAGAGATGTTTCTCTGAATCAATGGACAAATGCTGGTCTGTTCCTTCCCCAGCCTTCTCCTACCTCCCCACACTCACTTGCCTCTTCATCATAGCAGCCTCCTATTTCAGGATCGAGTTCCAGAAACATTGAATCTCCCTTTCCTTGGCGTCATTCATCATTTTAAGAACTATTCTTGTCCAGGCCTCTTTATGATCTCCTTCCACACCTAAACCCTTCTCCCTCGCCTCTTTTGGTAGCATTAAATCTGTCACCTTCTTTCCCTTAAGCTCTGTATGATGTTTTGCAATTCCTACCGATATTTTACAATTCCTATCTACACTTTACAGACTAGCTTGTTTCTACAGATAGTTAAAGTGTGTTTTCTTGATTTTCTTACTTTTTAAAGCACCAGCTATTACGACAAACAAAATCTTGCCAAATGTATTCGTATCATGAAGTATAGAACTGAATTGCTCAATATTCTGCTGATGTTATATTTTATAAATACAAGAAGTTGAAGTCGAAACAGCCAAGCAAACACGGTCGCCAGTGAGCGATAATAAGTGAAGCCACCGCAGGAAAGGAGCTTAGAGGGTCCCCGAAATATATATGTGGACTTATGAAGCTCTGCAGCTGTAGTAAAAACAACCGGATGTAGTGACTTTTAGATTGGTTGGAAAGGAACGGAACAAACAGCAGAAAATCTTTTTCATCGACGTTAACTGAGAGTGCAACTTTAATATTCCAAGAAAACTTTGTATGTTTACGACAATGCCCTTACCCCTTAATACAAATGGCCTTGACACTTACGCCCTATAGCTTCCTCCTCTCCCACCGAGTCTTAGCTTTTAATGTCTTTTCTTTCTCTCTCCCTAACCAATATGGTCAGCGAGCAATTGATAAGAACGTGGTCCCACAGCGCCAAGCCCCTCCCTAGAAAGATATGAACATGTAGATGGAATAATCATTTCACTAACAGGGTCCATTCAAGAAGGCGCGTGACCAACGCATGCTGTCTAGTCCAAAACATCTACCCATCTCGGAAAGCCTCAAGCGAGAGACCATAAAAAGTCTTTGATTAACTAAATATAACCATTGAACCCAAAGTTGGGGGCTATTTGAGCGGTCTGATAGGACATATTTCTTGGCGCATGCCTACCATGGGCCAAGACCCGCGCAGCAGGAGTTCCAATTGGAATTCGATCAGGACCGGTGAAAGTAATTGGACAATATTCCTGGTAGAGGGGAAACGTGGCTATTAGATGCTTAAAATCAATATTGAATTTATGCTGGATATGGTGTGCAAACAGTCGCATCGATAAAGTGATAAAGATCAGTAATTATATCTTTAATGAAGTACACACTCGAGCACGGGGGCCAATGAAGCGGTCCTTAAAGACAGCAGAGACATGCAGGGACGAAAACTTACAATAGATGTAGGCGCGATTGCTCGCCAAGCACCGAATCCCCTCCTCCCAATCGTAAATGCTTTGAGCGTTTGATGTTCTTTCAGACATGATTGCGGAATGGACAGTGATACCCTGCCATAAGGGATTGCTACCTTTTAAGCTCACTCACACCTTGGGTGCAAACAATATGGAATACAATTGGAGCACGCAATGCTAGACTTATTGTTGCATACAACGAATTTGGGTGCAAGGCTATCTGTGAGATGTAAAGATGTGTACTTTGGCATCAATTGTAAGTACAAAGTCTGTTTGGCATATAGGTATAGCCTTCAGCCAAAGACCTAACATAACTATGCCTATATATACACGTAGGAATCCATAATTCACGAATGGTATGCTCGTAAGGGTAGTGATAATTCCCAATGAAAGCAGGTAATATAATGCTGAGATATCTATAGCAGCAGTACGGAGGACGGTCCCTGATAAACCAGAACATTTGGACCCAAACATAGGATGAAATAAATTAGAAAATTCACTGCCGACACTATATATAGGCCTACACCTTTCCCTTGACAGACCCAAACTTGTGTGCAATTGCAACTAAGATTGTTTCCTTCATTCAATCATAATTTTCATTTGCTTTCCATCATCGGAAATGAAGGCTGGGTTAGAGAGCCGAGTTTATCCGTAATTACTCAGACTACCTGACATAAAAATTGTGACAAATATTGGGAGGCGCTCTTATTTCCACGAAGCCCAAAGGCTACCATATTTCTTCTGGCATAAACAGGACTTTGATTCATCCCAACCTAAAGTCGCTCGTGATTCTGCCCGAAAGAAGCGCATTTGTCTTTCCAAAGAAGATGTTTGCTGGGGTTATCTTTTAATTATGGATCCTCCTATTAAGGAGTAATTATATCAGAGAGTCCCACCACCGGCCTTGATCAGAATAAGTGTCTTCTGTCTCTAATCAGTGAAACTCTTTATCTTCCCAATAAAACCCTGTTATCTAGATTTAGATTTTCCTTTGTCCCTTGGGGCAAGATTTTTCAAAGGACAATCTCGATATTAATTAGAGATGGTGGACTATTTTGACCTCAAAGACTAAGGCAATTACAATCATTTTAGAAGTTGCCCTCCACATCAAGTTCCTTCCGACCTAGGGCTAAACCTATTTACAGGGCCCCTGAATCAATCGCTTCAGATGGGAATATTTGCTAGGACCTAGTCTCACTGCATAATCAGTCATTATTTTTCACGACACCAAACCCTATTGTGGCCTAAATCGAGGTTTATAGACGACAACAAAGGAGATTTGTCAATAAAAATCTATAAATATGAAATGATGCAGGGCCCTTCATCTATATAATGCACCTTCCATATGTTGTACATACAAAGCCGACTAATATTGGCTGATTTTATCGCTGTTATTTATTCCGCCGACTAAAGGCACCTTCACTGAAGAGGTTGACTGGGAGGAGGAAACCTTGATTTAGTTGCCCTCCCTAGACTGTCATTTTCAGGACGGGGCAAAAGTTTAAGTAAACAAAGGAAATCCATATTTCCTACCCGGATTTCGCCAGACCATTATGTGCAGAAGATAAGAAGGACGAACAGGTAAGAGTCACCCTCTTCGATCTAAATGATGGTCGCTACAGCAGTAATGGAAATAAGTTCACAAGAATGTATAGTCCAGAAATTGTCATAGCGAGATCACATATACATATGCAATGTAGTTATAACACAGCGGACAATATCAAAGGACATCACTATCGAATATGTTTTCCCCTTTATTTATTCTAGTGTCATACTAGGAGCTAGGCATTGTTGTTTCCCGTATAGTAATAACCGCATGATTGATATTTCTTTTTTAAAATGTGTCTGACTCAAACTGAATAAAAGGAAGACTCACAGTTAAATCCCAAGTCCGTTGTGGGGAGGGTCTAAAGGCCGCTCTAGCCATCGTCAAAAACATGAAAATATTTCTTGTTTGAGGACTTAATCTTGTCGGGTTTGTTGCAGGGGTTTCCTGTCATAATTTATATTTCGGTGACCCGCGGAAATCATTTGATGCGGTGGCTCACTTATAACTCCCCGGCACTAGTATTCTATCGGTCGATTCGACTTCAAATTCTAGTATGAATATATAACAGCAGCAACATATTAACAACTTCAGTTCTAAACATCAAACATTTAACAAATTTGGTAAGAGTTTTCTTGTCGTAATAGTTGAGAAAGCAGCTTTAATAAAGCATAAGGTTCCAGACAGTTCATTCTCTGTCAGTTCCAGATACGTTTATTCATAACATACTTCAGATCAGACTAGGATGCGATTAGTATTGAAACGGTTGTCTTAGGATCTAAATAACCCTTCAATCAACTCTTCTATGAATGCAAAAACTAATATCTAATGATTAAAATATAGAACTTGCACACAGCACCTGCGGAGAAACTCAAAACACGATATTCCTGCTAGGATAGACAATGGCATCTAATCCCAGACTATATTCACGGCAGAGAAAACAGTTCTTTTGCATTTACTTCTATCAATGCTGGGAATAGATAAAATATATACTTAGAGTCGGACTTTTAATAACCATTGGGGTGGCTTAGCACCATTTGCTATGCTCACCATGTGTTGTAGGTATGGTCGCAGATGGTACAGGGGTCCGAAACGCCGGTAACGGGATATGAAGCCCGGGAGAAGGTCTCCAGGGTCTCTGACCTTAGGCTCCCACACCTGGCTCCTCCAGTACTCCGCCTCTCCCAAGACTCTAGGACAGTGGTAGCTACTGTATGGCACAAGTACCCAGGCTGTATAGGACCGCATCAAGCCCATAATGGCATCTCTACATCAGGACATCACTTGATACCTTTCCTTTTTAAATGAGGCAAGGAGAAAAAGGACAATCGTTTACTTGCTAGCTTAAAAGCCCTGCCTCCTGCGTACTTGCAGGAAATGCCATCGGGGTGAATTGAGAGGGTAATGTTGTTTCGCTCCACGAGCAACTCGAGACTACATATAATATATATATACATGAATTCAGGGCCCCGTCCTGCTCGCCTTATGAAAATGTGATAAACATTCATGAGGTTTGTATGCGCTGCCTTCATATGTAGTGGGTGCCATTAGAATGCATTCGTTGTCTACATCAACTCTGCCTTCCTCCAGTTGTCATCACTCTGCCTTCGTAGCATACAACCTTTTCTGATTGTTTTGAGACGGTGTGACCAACATTTAAATGCAAACACATCAAAACCATGAACAAATATAAATAAAATGCGGTTATGTCAAAGGAAAACAAAATTGAGCACAGTATTCACTTCAAAGAAAAAAAATTCTCCTCAACCTTGAACGCACACCCTTAGAAAACAAAGATTTGAGGTTTCCGCGAAGAGAAAATAATTCTGAAATTTGACAAATGATTGATTGCGATTCCACGAATCCGATTCCGCTGCAAGTAGCTCGGATCTTCTTTTTCGAGGTGGATTGGATTATGTCCTATTTAAAGCCGGCGTCCCCTCCGTCGTCTTGAAATGACATCCCTATAAGACCAATCATTCAGGGAGACTTGGATTACGTCCAAAGAATTCCTCAAAGCATTCTCAGATCTTCATCAGCTTTTTCCCAATTTTAGCGACAATTGATAAGATTGTTAATTGTAGCTCCCGTTCCCATAGTTAAAGGTTTGTCCAATACAATGTTCCAATTGACATATTTAGGTTTCCACTGAATTATAACTTATAGGCGTTTGTCACCAAGTTATGTTATTCGCTTTGACCGTCGAACCTCATTTCCCAGGCGATTTGATATTCAATATAAGCTTTTGGAAACTCACAAAATTCATACATTATATGCAAAAGTTTGAAGCTGGATTCCATAAATGAATGATGGATTTACCTAGTGAATGGATGGCAAGTATGTATATTTCATTTCGGATTCCTATGTTCCAGCCATCTCCAAGCCAAGAATTATTTCCTAATTTATTGATCGAATCCAGACAAAGAAACCTAAAGAATAATAAAAAAAAAAAGAACATAAAGCCCCTGTATGAGCAATACAAATAATCAGGCGAAACTCTAGAAATATCAGGCGTTGGGACATAGGGCAAAGCGGTCATTTTCCAAAATGGCCGGCGTGGGGTAAGTGCCAAAAAAAGATCCAATGTAACTTTTGGTAGAAACATAGCAAATAGATGAATTTGCTGTATATGATGAGGTTTTCATGTATGTCCAAGACACAGTGACATTTTAAATCATGTTATAGACATGGCCTATTAACGCATATCTCAGGTATGCCCAACGCAATGGTGGCATGGTGAAGGTTTATCAATCTCAAAGAATTATTTAAGCCGATTAAAGGAAATAGACTCTCTGTTTTTACGCCTCTGGCTTCGGGCATATCACAACGTCTTCGGGCCTCCAGTCGCTCGGGTCCTATTTCCTTAAAAACAAATCTAAGCATTTCAGTCTGTAAAATGACAGTTGAAAAAATAATGTCAGGTGCTTTATCGAACGTTATAGATTGCCAGCCTTATGCATGTTTATGAATTGCATTTATACTCAGTGTGGAATATGACTAAAACACAATTTCAGAACTGAACAATAAGCGCTCTCAATTGTGATAATCAATCCATACTTGGAAGCTGACAATTCACTTATGATTCTCGTCTATTTAAGGACATTTATCCAGCAATACAAGAGAAAATCGATTACCGCAGCGTAACCTGCCGTTTCACAGAATACAAACATTGTTTTCCCACCAGAATTTCATGGCAGCTATTTCCTGTTAGAAGAGGGATGCTCATCGTGGTACTGCTGCTAATGACCCGAAACCCGAGTTAGCCTTTTGTGGAAATTAGACAATCTATACTTAAATGAGTAATGGGCCTGTCTGTACTGACCTGTGACTTCAAACCGAAATGAATTCATAACCTCGGGGAGGCTCGGCCCACTTTGTCACGTCAGGCTTAAGATAATCATATGCTATATAGGTCCATAAATGACGGTGTCTGGTGGCCTCGGTTCTGCATAGAAGTACCGTTTACCTTCTGCATATATTGCTTTCTTTTGTTATATTCTTGGGGGAAATAGAGTCATTCACGGTGTGATAATGTTTCCTATTTGAAAGAGGAAATGAATGTTAACTTCACTATTTCAATAGTGAAGCATAATATGGTAGTCGGGCGATTATTCAATGTTGTATAATTCGACTTGGCATGCATGAATAAAGAGAACTACTCATTTCGGTATTACATGGTGGCTAATTCATATGTGACAGAGGCTGATGTTGTATGCCTTCTGGAGGAGCTGTTTAAACAGAGGAAATTCAGTTTCTGTAAGTCATTTTACTTTTCAGTCTCGACAGAATAACCGAGCGGCTTTTTATCAGGAAAGCATCACAAGCTGGAGAGATTTATGTCAGTCTAAAACATCAACACTGCACATTGTCTACCCACAGCCTATACCTTCTTGTAATAACCAACAAGGGGGCACACACCGAACGTTATCAAAAAGAAGATAAATCCATGCCTTGCTGGATTTAAAAAGACTTCGCTAAAATAAGCCTATGTATCATCCGTTTCCGATAGTGTTGGAGTTTAAGAAGCATCCCCTTTAAGCACTTTCAAGGATATATGTGAAATATCAATCATAATAGAATGGGTAATATTGAACAGAGAGAGTGTAGTTCCCCCTTTAAACTTTCACACATTTCCCAATCAAACCCACCTTATAGATTCAGTCTATTCCGCCTGGTGGTGCGCCTGAATATTCAAGCCACTGCTACAACTTATACCGACCACTTCGGGCCTAAATTATTCTTGCTCTCCCCAAATACCAATCTGAATGTCAGTGTCATAGATCTGTGGAAGAGAATGTGGCCCTGCTGTGATGCTTTATATCTATCATGCCCCATGTTAAGTCCTCTGATAGCCATTTACAACAAACAATGGCAAATCCCAGCTAATGTAAATTAGGTCTCCGGGGATACAGATCAATAGCAAATTTATCTGGCGAGGAAGGAAAATGAGTAATGAATAAAGCTGGTACCACTTGGAGCGAGGAGGACTTTTCTTTTGCCCGGCGGGTGTGTGGGTGGTCTAAAAGAATGGCTACAAGATTGTAGTGCGAAAGTGCCACGAGGAATAAGAGGTGCTTTCGTGGTAGCAGGATCACCGAAACCCTCGATGGAAAAGGATCGATGTTGATCGCTAGCAACTTGAGGATGATAGATTGTTATGCACCCTACCTGCTGAGAGGAATTCATCATATCAATGCCTTGTCATTGTGCACCTCCTGATGAGGTGGGGAAATATGCTTTAATTTATCATTTCTTTGCCCTCTAAAGGGAATACCGGACTTGAAAGGCGGTAATAAGTAGGGTGCCGTGGAAGTAATCGCCTCACTGCATGAAGCAATCCCCGAATCCAATTCGAATTGTGATACGTTCTATTCGCTATATCTGAAAACCCAAATGTGGTCGAATATAAGGAGGAACTTTGATTAATGTAAATATTTCTTGATGGGAATTCGAGTCATGTGAACGCATGGTTTAAAAATGATATCTATTTAGCTGCTCTTTTACTTCCATGTATATAATTATATTATGAACAAACAGAATTAGACCTATCTAATGTTAACATCACATGCAGGAATCGACGGATTAAAATATCTTAGCGTCAGGAGAGACTAAAAAGAGAAAGTGTCATTTGGGGGAGGATGTGTTAATAATTAATTATATTGAAGGATAGGATTTTCAGCTACTTATAGATGATGGAACTTGCATTTCTCCAAAGACATTGGCATTATAATTAATCAAGGAAGTGATTTGGAAGAAAATTATTATATCAATATAGATTCATAATGATTAAACGTGTCAATAGTACAGGTGAATTTTTATCATGTTCTGCTGAAGTACGACAACAAATCATAACATTACTGAAATAATAAGTATGGGGTCATCCACCTAACATCCGGGATGAGAAGAATGTTTATTATATTATAACATATTCAACCTTATCGATAATTCTACTAATCATTTTCTTCCAAAATGAATTTAAGATGTTTCATGAAATGACCCATTCTGAAGAAACAACAACGGTAGTCCAATTAAGACTATATGCAGTGCCTTAGACAAATATACATTTTACTATACTACTTACACGACACCCACTGATCTGCTTCTATGGTATTATGAGAACTCTCTCCAACATCTGAATAAATCAGAGTAATGGTAGGCTTTAATAGTTTGTTTTTATTCCTCCTTCTCAACGCTACCTAGTGTCATTACATATGTATACATGTATACATTATAAGTTAGCGTGGACCTCTAAGGCAAGGGTTGGTTATGGTCCGGGTGCTCGTTTTATTTCAATTTACTAGACTTTGTTGGTTTCCGTATCCCTCAACTTACTTACCTCATTGGGTAATTGGCCTTTAATACAATGAAAAAAAAGAAAAAAAAAATGAGCATCCGAGAAGGACCAATAAAACAGTTTTAGAAACATCGAGTAGCAACTTTTTGTGATATGAAACGGATCATTATTTTATTCCTATGGTCTTGCTCACCATTGTCAGAGTCACGTGTGCTAAATCGAGCATCATTTTGAGAACAATCCCTAAGTGGGAAAGATTGAATAAAATTAAAAGGAAAACCAAGTTTTAAATCATCCCAAATCTGCCTGAGCAAGAAACATAAGGAAACTCTTCGTATCTCTGTCATGAGAGGCGCTAGTAAGAAATCTGGCGCATCGTTTACTCTAAAATCTGGCGTTTTGGGACCTGTTGCAGAATGTATTACTTAGAATATTCCATGCTAAGCTATATTTCCTTGCTTAGGTACAAATTATATTTGTGTTGATAGTGAGTTCCCTCCCTAAAGGTTCCTTATCAGCTGTTTAGCAATCCAGGTATATAGCTATAGCTATAAGCAAGGATTTGTTATGCAACGGCCCCAGGAGCCAGAATTTCCGTGGTAATAATCAGTCACAAAATAATTGTGTTCTGGATGTCAGTCGGTATTGAATAGCTTCGTGATCCAGTGTAAACGACCTGATGAAATATACCTGTGAGCTGGGAAGAACAATTTATAAAGAGCTGTGGGAAATTGCCCAAATAACATGACGTTCTATAATTTGACACACTTGTAATAGAGAACCAACCATTGTTCCCTCCACCAACGATCATATCTCTGATCATTTTTTATCCTTCCATCAGATCTGTGATACCACATCGTATTCAGAAATCGATATGATGCATTACAGTCGGTGTAGATGGTGTATTGTCGTCATTTTCTTTTCTTTATTCAGTAAATGAGATTACCTGGTATACTTAAACTAATCAATTGCAGTAATCTGCATATGAAACCCCTTACAGCCCCTCACCGGTGGCTGACGAATGGAAAGTGGGCTATAGTTAGGGGCTTTTTCAGGATTGTTGATAAGATACATAAATGAAACAATAGACAATTTACAATGTAAAATAGACTGATACTTGTAAATTTCATTATACTATGGCTGAATGCGTTATTCATCACGAGCGGGAAGAGTAGATGCATTTAAAAGTTTCTTGGATTTTGTATGTATGCAATACAAAAAGGGTGTGGCTACTGATGTAAGTACGTCTGTTATTGGTCAATATTGCCATCATTGATGACGCCAGACCAATCAGAGATGAGCTTACTCCACCGTGATCTGGGATTCCGCATGTTTAGAAAAACATGGTTGTCACAAACTGCTTTGGTCAGCAGGATATACTCATAAAAATGACATTTTTCTTATTATTTCCAAGTTGTAGTATAAAGAAAGAACTGTACTCGAGGTTGAGAACTACTCAAGTGACTGAATGACTCTTGTCAGCACTTAATTTTCCATCCAACGCAATTGTTCTTTGTTCTACGGCTTGGATAAAAATAAAGTCGAGCCAATGAATCATATGAGTAGTTCTTAACCTCTCGATCGTTCAGTTCTATCCAGCAAGAAATAAAGCCAATAGGGACATGCAATCATCCAATGATCAGCAAAATGCAAAATGCATTCACTTATATATGTTAAACTAGAAAATTATGTTTTATCGAAGGCAACAACGATTCAGCATACTTAAGGATTTCTAAATAAAACAGGATGAATATTGTTCCATTATGTTTCATAACGTTTGGTGCTTCTAAAACGATAAAGAATTTCTTTGCGGAAACGCTTTTATAGAAAATCATTCAAGTATATAAAGATTACATAGAATTACATAAAAATCCCTGAAAATGTCAAGGAAAATACAAATTTTATATAATCGACCCATCGATGACGATATTCGCCGGGGAGCCTCCTTGCCCACGCCACGTCATTCACGACCTCTGCGACGTCATATACAATACAGGTGTTGCGACAATAATAATTCTACGTCCAGTGACGTCGCACCTGTATCCATTGCTAACCAATTTTCCTTCAGCTACCGCACTGTGCGGATGTGTATACCTTGTTGAAATATGTTTTATATATTCTTTCTCTATTTATGTATTTGTCTCTATTTATGAATTCTCATGTTACTTCATTATGATGAATAAACCTCGCACCTGCTAGGTTTCTGGCCAACCAGTCTTCTCGTCTACCATTATACATATTGGGACACACTGCCGACATACCGTTTAATAACTCATGGATGAATAAAAACGAAGAGTTTTTTTTTATGTAAGGGAGATAGATGTATATGAAAATAATCTATGTAACTTTTTACTTCATAACATTGAAGATCTAAAGCAATTAACGTTTAAAGGCAAACGCTACTATTCACTGCCCCGCCCCCCTTTACCATATACCAAATGTACGGGCATTTTACGCACTATTCCTTTAGCATTGCAGTCTATGAGAAAACGGCCTATTTTGTCACATTATATAGAATAAAACAAACAATTAATGGCTACTCCTACTGTCCCAAAATTTTCTAGACATGCTGCATTTTCCTTTCACGGTTTTGGGAATAAAACAAAAATGGATACTCCAAATGTCCCAGAATTTTCTACACATATAGTGCAGGTAATATTCTACACATATATAGGGGAAAAAATGTAGGTCATCACGTTAAAAAAATAATTGTAGCTGTCTGAAATAGACATGTTTAGGAAACATAGAACACTTTGAAAGCAGCAGATTTTTGGGTTGTCAGCCATGTTTCAAAGCCCCATAATTCAGAAACTAGCACGGTGACCCATTAATTTTTTTTCAGTTTTGAGAACACAAATACTTCAAAAATCATATACTAAAGAATCAGAAAAATGACATTTATTTTCACTGGGGAGGGAAAAAAATTGTTTTTATAAAAATGGTGAAAAATATTGAGTTTTTTCGAGTTTTTAATTTAAAATTCACATTATGTATTTGTTGTTTTCAAAATAAAAATAAAAATAACAATGCACCCTATAGAAAAGAGGCATATAATTATTGGCCAAATAATACTCTCTCTAAAACTGTTAATTTTACTTAAATTGAGTGAATATAAATAGTAAATATGAACTATGAAGTTGAGGTACTGCAAAATGGGCCCCCCTTTTGGTCGTCATTGGTACTTTTGAGATGCCAAATTTTGAAGCACTGTAATTCAAAAATGAGCACGGCGACCCAATGATTTTTTTCCATCCTTATGACCAGAAACACTTCAAGAATCAAATACTAAAGTTTCAGAAAAATGACATTTATTTTCATTTTCCACTAGATAGTAGCGTTTGCCTTCATTGCCGATACCACACAGTACACGATGCCGCACGTAACGGAAGAGAGGATTGACAGAGACTATGTAGTTTTATAGAGCGTTGATTTGTTCCTAATACTTTCAACAATTCATTATGACTGGGGATGGAATGTGAACTCTACCTGGTTCGGAAAGATGCTCTACTGAGGATTGAAATGAGCTATATACTGTTGCATACTCCACTTAATCACAACTATCATAGGTATTAAAGACATATAATATGGTACCGCACTTCATATCTTTTGTTATTCATACATGTCAGAAATACAAACAAATAGATTAGAACATATATAGGTATATAATTGGTCACTTTTACCCCAGATATAGCACGTTTCGTTGAATTCGCTGATACATTTTGTATGATATATAGTTTATAGCCGAGCCCTGCGTTGCATGCATTCTTTATTCAATGGGCATATCCTTCCACAAAACCTACGTCACTGCTAAGAAGTATGTACGAATGCCTCTCGATTCACATTCAGGTAGTGAATTGTGGCCAAAAATATCCTTACCACTAAAGAGGCAAACTCACGCATAGCATTCCCCAAGGAACAACCCTGAGTCCTCTACTTGCCCCGTTTCCATAGCTTACTTAAGCAGCTTTGCCATGGTGGAAATCTTTTGATATCCCCAGCAAGCGAAGGTACAAACCTTGCTGGTGAATTCGGATAGGTAGGCGCTTAGCGTATTCGTTGATAACATACTGCTGTACAACCTACTAAACAGACAGAATATAGTATTCCAAACCGACAAATAAATCTGGGAAATCTGTCTTATCCCGGGACGCCATAAGCTTTGGCCTAAGCAGCGTACAACTAATTATGGCAAATAATAGAAAATTAATCATTGCTTCAGTATACACATGGAACCCCTGAATGTCATTAATTCAGTTTGATTACTCAGCGGTCACATTTACATCAGCGATTATGATTACTCTTATAATGATCTTTTAATCTGGCGTACGCAGATAAGAAACCAATATTGTCTTTAAATGAAGCCATGAGTAGGTATTTCACTCTATGTGCCTCTATATCGCTGATACTTGAGTTTCATTTTAGGTGCATCATATAAAAAAGAACTATTCTTTTTGTATTGTATATCACTTGTAAAGCAGATAGTGACTACACGCAATCAGCAATGTTCTTACGCATGTGGGAAGTTCTATATTAATAATGTGGTATTGCGACACGTGATTTTAAATGAGAATTCGAAAATCATGCATGGAAGTACGTTAAAAGGTAAAGGCAATTCCCTCTCCAATTTTGTTCCATTTTATATGATCCATACAAAGGTTTTTCAGGTAAAATAGACTTCCATCGCTTCGAGGCATAATTCACCATGCATTGTGTCTTTTGTAAGCACGTAATACTTGAGTTGCGGATCTTTACCATGATCTCATCATTTAAGGACATTCGGATGGTGTAATCTTGCCAAAGGAGGTTCTAAAGTTTTACTGAGAAATCGTTGTTTACCCAAATTTCTTATAATCTGCTTCGTAGCATCATTTAAACCAGGCCAGCCTTCTCAACTGGCTTTGGAGCAAATGAATTCCTTCCTCCTCCAAACCTCACCAAAATTGTGGATGCCTTCCCCACTTGTGGTGATATCGTGAAATTTCAATTTCCCGCAGGACGTCCTTAATTGTTTATGCTATAAATTCTACCCTATAATAAGAGGAAGGGCCTATACGAGCAATGTGAAAGGAGGGACGTATTTTCCTCTCCTTACGTTCTTTGCTTATGATTGTAAATGGACATTATAATGGATGATTTGTGTATTTCATCCTGTGATCATGTGTAACCTCAGAGCAGAAGAACACATTGCTACATAGACATATATATAAGGTAAACTTGTGTGTCCAAGTTTCATACCGGACAAGTGATAGGAAATATATCCTACAACATAGTAAACCCCAAAATAGCGCATAAAAACGAGTGGGGTAAAAACAGTCAGTGCTACAACTTGAAGAATTACACTATGTTACGCTTGGTGCAACATATGAGGAAAAAACTGAAGTACAATTATTTAAGATGATATTTATTCCTGGTATAAATTTAGGATAGTAACCTGGGGTAAACCCTTATATGATACAAGATAGGATATCGGACTGACCAAGTTGGAGGCGGTTTTCCCATTCTTCACAAGTTCGAGGACGGAGGAATCCACAAGGCATGCCTTGTGGATTCCTCCGTCCTCGAACTTCTGCAGACCCGGTAGGGGTCCGTAGCCTGGAGAAGGAATAATATTAGTATTGGCCTCAAATTAAAATTTAAATGTCTCCTATCATCCTTCTGATGGAAATTTAATGAAATGCCAGTTTACAATGCCTCACGATGGGGAACTACTTTGTTTTGAACCAAGGGATGCATAGTTCACATAACCATTTGAATTTCACCTTGCGCCAAGTGTGAGCCAATAGCATTACATAATCTAACATAACAGGATGTAACAACCCTTCCAAGTTTATCCCCACACACGTCATGGTTATAATATTTCTCCCAGTATATATATATATCCATATAATATAAAGCTAGAGCGATTTCTAGGAAAGGAGGTAGAAAAGAAATGGTAGAAAGAAGGTTTTCTTTGTCCAGAATGTTCTCGGAATTTGTTGTTTTACAATCAACTTAACTCATCTGTAGAGGTCTGTCCCCCCTTTCTGGATGTCGTCGTATGTGGTTTGTGAAGGTATTTGGGGTGGAAATGTGATTTTGAAGCCCTTTTTATATTTTTTTCATACAACTATTTTTAGCACGGGAAAACCCCTGTTAGAAAGTAAAAGAGATTGACGTCATGCCTCTCCCACCGCCTGTAGCAACGTGGGATTCCCTACAAGCAACGGGAGGGAGAGGGAAGATGGGATCGAGAGGGAGGGAGGGAAAGGGCAGGAGAGGGAAGGAGAAAAAATGAAGGAAGCATAGGGATAGGGTAGAAGAAATCGAATAGGGTGGGATCTCTCCACTCTATTTATAGCCTGGTAAAGCCCCTGTGAGACACTAGGGGACCTTACTACATGCAGAGGAGTGGGGGAGTGAAGAAGGGGAGATGGAGAGGGTGGGGGTATTGGAGGGATGATGGAGGGGATGGAGAGGGTGTAGAAGGGGGAGAGTTAAGAAAAGGGAGAGGGTGGGGGAATAGGAGAGGGGGATCCAGGGGGTAGGGAAAGAACAGGGGGAAAGAGGGGAGGGAGGAGAGGATGTAGGGGAAGGGAGATAGGGGAGGGGGAGCATGAGGAAGAGGGGAAGGACACTGGGGGGTGGAATCGGAGATGGGTTGGGAGAGAAATCCAGGTATGAAAGACAGAGAAAAGGGGGAGGGAAACAAGAGAGAGAGGGGGAAGTGTGGGGAGAGAGGATGACCGTCCGGAGGACGGGTACTTTGCTAGTAATATATATGGACTCTGGAACTAATAAGAAGAACGTTGATATTTTGTTGTTATAGCACTGGAGCGTTGCAGACAATTAGCTCAAAACAATGCTAAATTGCTGAGTTTTTATTCTTTGGCACATAATCCATAGGTTTTCTTGATAGATTTATTATAGGATATTGCCATAGGATTTATATTTGGTATCACTCATGTAGAGGTAGAAATCCCATGTCTCTAGAAAGAAAACACGGACAATTCCTTGGGCTGCAATATTCTATTAAATTTTTGCTTTAAGGCTTTAGGACTTACTAAGTTGGTATACTTTCATAGGCAGTATAACTTCTCATTCAGTAAAATGGACGTAGGATTGGGAATCATTTATGGTGTTAAAATTAGTACTGTCTTAACGAAGCAGTGTCTGCTACTTAAAACGTTTGATGGTCAAAAGCAATAAAGTACAGCAAAAACGCTCACATCTCGAAAAGTTTGAAAAGGGATAACGTTAAAAGTCCTAGAAAAAGGCCCATGATTATGTTTTTGTTTTCGGCCAGGAATTTAATTTGGCAGAGAAGCGGGTGATAACGCGACAGGGAGAAAAATTAAATTAAATTTAAGATATTATTCATTATGATGGTATGGTCAAATGATTTCCCATTTATGTCATTCAGAGACATTTGTTAGTACAGTTTACTCAGATTATGTTATTTTCCATGTCAAAAAATAGCCAAAATTGATTTCATTGCAAATCGTTAATTAATATGGAGGACTGGCATTGTTGATACCCTGAACATTCCTGATTAGCTAATGTCAGGCAATTTTGTTGGAGAAAGCTTAAGAGAAATACAAGACAAAAGAAATGCATACAACACGTGCGATATATCTGTCAGATTAATTTGCGGGCATGTCATTTATAATCGAAGGGAAGGGGGCTCGCTGTATATCGGGTTGGCCGAAGTATTTTAAAAGATGTAACTTATGAAGAACATAATAAAGTTGGTGTTGATTTTATTAGTTTCTCAAGCTTTCGGGCATATTATTTATCAGAAACCATACATTTTCATATTAATTTCGTGGCTCTTGTTGTTCAATTGATGCACGAGATGGAAAGTGACGCCAGAGGTGGATCTCTTTACTCAATTGGATATGGTTAATTCTTCAAAGGATATTAAACATGTTTCCTGTCCAAGAGCTACATGCCTTAAAATATTCGATGAAATCCGAGGGGCTTTTTGACTGCTCTTTTTATGAGGGTCAACTGTAAAGAGTGTGTGCCAGAAACCACTGACAATATCATAAATGTAATTGTTTTAGTCAGTGACAAAACAATATTATTCTTTAAATGATTTATTGATGTGGTATGAATTACTTGCTATATCCGAGTTTGATGATCATTACATAGCTGTAATATAATTGTGCTTTGCATATCCTTCTTGTAGATTTAAACATCGATACTTTCGAATGTATTCAGTTAACCTCTCCTAAAGGAAAGTCTATTAGAGGGTCTGACATCGCATGATGATATGGCACGAATTTCAGAGATACAATCTTTTTGCGATTCTGTCTTTCTTTAATGTGAATTTCCATGTAAATGTTTATTTTTTCTTTAAAAAATGTAAAAGTCTTAAATAAATTATTCAACACGGAAACATGTACGACACAGCCACTTAATAATTTTGCAGTGTATGTTGTCAAAAATAACCTAATCATCGAGGGAATGAATCTTCAGCTGGTATCACATGTTTCTTTACACAGCGGGACCTGTTCTGTGAAGAAAACATAAATGCATGCAAGGACGCCTGAACTAGAATCATATTTCATTTCCGCTGGGAACTTATCACAGCATAGAGAGTAATCCTCCGCACACAAAACATGCATATCATCCTGATCAGATTATACATCCATTATGATTTAGTGTCATGCGCGTGCTCAGAAGGCAAGGGCTGATGGTTGAAGCACAGAAGATTATCTTTATAAATCACACGCCAGGAGCGAGCTATGGCTCTTGTAACCTTGTATGGAAATCTAAAGACATATATCAAAGCACTGTCAAGAACCCAGGTTTGTTATGATCCTGATCTTTTACAAAGAAAACAAGGAGATATTTAGCATTTTGTCGCCATCTGTTGAATGTGCTCCATCTCGATTCCAGGAAAGGTGTGTCTATCAATTGTTTTCGATGAAAGTATGCTGTCGACTACACTACATTTAAACGTTTGTAGAGTAATAGCTTTCTTTTTAAAAGACTGACCTAGCGGATACAGTTTCCAGTAGAGTACTTGTACTTATTCTCTTTCTTATAAGCTAACATCGACATGTTTTTCTCTTGATCACCTTCAATGAGGTATTTGGTTTCAGATAATTGATTTTTTCTCAAATGATGCTTACTTTACAACTCGTCTTAGCTTCTGTTAAGCGGGGTCAATTGTCACTATATGTTTCAATGCATATCAACTGAACGATTGAGAAAGGAATAGATGATGGGTATGAATGAATGCTCGAGTCCTTCAGCTATTATATCTATATAATATGTACGTTGCCTGTAATCAAATCATGAGCACATTTCCTCCCTTGTAAATTTATTAGATCGATGATTGTAGAATCCAGCTGTCATAAACAGACTGGATTGTATCTTTAAACGAAAAGTGGATATTGGTACCTAGCATCGTGAATGATTCAGTCCTCTGAGAGTACTGTTCAAATATTCGATTATCTCCTTGTTAGAAGATAAGGATTCCATTGTTAAACGTTAACATATTGAATTGGTCGCAGGTGGTTCACAGCGGACTATAAATCGGTTTGTCCCGTATTGATACACTGAACACGTGCTCTAGCCCAGGAAGAGGGGTAAAGAAGTGCCTTGTTGTGTTCTGGCAATAGCACTGCAATCGTTTGACAAATAGTTGATTATTCTAGAGGGAGTAAGAGGCGAGATGCCTATTTGTCTGACTTTTTACCTTTGTATTCCATGCAGTTTTTAAGCATCGACTTGGTTCAAAATTAAAACCATATTAATGTGGTCTCAATTCAGGATTTAGAGTTGTGGGAATTTAAATAATAACATGAACATAAAAACCAGAATCATGGTTTTAAATGGAATGCAATAGGCCTATATAAAAACAAAGTTTATCACATTCACCTCATACACTATATTAAAATGTTCTACATTGTTAAGATATGAATTTGTGTAAATAACAATATTGGAAACTGCAAATCTCTGTAACCCCACCATGTAATAGAACAGATTTATTTCAGGACACAACGAAAACCATACTTATATATGTGAGCGTCATATGTAATTGTCAATATACCTACCCGAATAAAACATATTTGAACAAGAAAACAAAGTTATATAAGCAAATCCTTATCCACCTATCTATTTCTTTTACTGGTATAATTATTACGGTCACAGATAAGGGGAATTCTACTCTTGAGTGGACTTGTGTTCAAGTTCTTGGGGTTTAAGTCAACTATTCCAGACATTCGGTCCTATCATTATTGGGACACGTTTGAAGTCAAGTTTCGGGGAAAGCTCAGCACTGATTGTAACCAGGATGAGGTGTACAAGAGAGAACCATGCATCGGAAAGTGTCGGGGTAGAGTAAGGTATAACATGCATTAGGTCGGGGTGGAGTTGGTTGATATAACATTCATTAGATCTGCGCATTCTTTGATAATTAGACCAACATTTCTCTATGCTTTTCTTTCATTATTGAATTGGGATACACCGTGGTGAGTATTTAAAAAACGCATTTAAACATGCATAAAAAAGGCTTTATAATTATAGACTTTTTCTTAAATTTATATGTTTTTATCGAAACTCGTAATCTTTAGGTTAAATTTTACCAACCATTTTGCGAGAAGAAGACACCATTATAAATTATACGTTTCTGGATATAGCTTCCTAGTCAGGATTATCCCATTCTGTATTTCATTTTAGAAGTTATGGAGGAAGGAACAGAGATAATCGGTCGAATATTTTTAAATCATAGCTGAGTGACTGTAGGGTTGGTAGAGAAAGAACAGAGGAAAAAGTAGAAACAATGTCTGAATCTAAATTAGTTGAGAATGTAACTATAAGATTTTGCAAATTTATACGAAAACCTTTTATTTTGTTTCATCTAATAAACAAATAACCAATGAATACAAATGATAGTGAAAGTAATACTCATTTCACAATCGAATTTGATAGTTAATTCACAACACAACTGGTTTACCTCCAAGTTAAATAATCTTGAATAAAACCTTTCATGGCCTTACATCTAAAATGGAATTGTTTATATCTCACTGTGCTTTTACTTCATTCAATCTTCCTAACCTGGATGTGAAGTATTCCCATTGGGGAATAATCGTATAAAGTGGGCGGGGCACCCACGCTAGAAACTTACGTCGTAGAAACGATCACATGACTGCTTGGATCACATGACTGCTAACCGGGAAGGCGCGCCAAAATTGAAAAAGACACTGGCATAGATACTGAGAGGTTGTAGATTTTTTTTCTTTTGTTTTTTCTCTGTGTAAGGGGCTCAATTGAACCTACGGCATTACTTGATGAATATATTCCAAGAAGCAACAGGGAAAATAAAAGAACAGCGACATCAGCAACTATTTGCATTGTTTGCCTTTATTCATGTTGTCTTATTATTTCGGCCGTCTTTATGAATGTCTAGGCAAAGTAAATTGAGTAAAATCGATTACATTTGTAAGAATATACGTATACCTTGTAAACCTCTCCTCCTTCAACCTATCGTAAAAACATTTATAAGAATAGAAACAAGGGTGCTATAAAAAAGGAGGACCGGTGTAAATTTAAGCTCATGACAGTAGAGAGAAAGGAAAGATAGCCTACAAACACAGTGTTTTTTCCTTATTTTTCATTCATCAGTTTGAATTGCTACCTGTACCGAATACTCGTAATATTTGCAATATAAACAACTATTCAGCTATACACTCAGCTTTTCCTCTTTCTATCCTCTAGTATATTCCCTTCCCCACCCAGACCATTAATTCGCCCCGTTTCTAAGTTGTATTGGATAGTAGACGAATTGGTATGCCTTGAATTCCGAAGGTTCAAGGTTTTAGAAGATTTGCATTCTAATATGCAGAAAGGGACTAACTGGACCCCTCTGATCTGCTCGGTTTCCTGCATCCAAGGTGCCCATTTGTATTCCATCCTTGCCTTGGATATAAGGGCAAAGAGTGTGGCAAGATGGTATATTCTACATTAGTGAACACAGTATACTCCCAGTACAGTAAGAATTCAGAGGCGAGTGTTCTCATCTTTTCATTTTCTGCTAAGTTCTGATGTTTTACCCCTCGAAACCAAATTTATTTAGATGCGTTGAATATCAAACCACTTCTCTCAAAGAGCTAGAGGGTAACATTCTCTGAGAAGCTATTTCAATCACAAACGGTTAGCTTTAGACTCGCTATAATAGATATTGCTTTGGCGTACTCTAACATACGCCAAGTGTTGCGGAAAAAAGAAGCAATCTGACCGGGGAAGCCTAGTTTTTATCTGGCAATCAATCAGAACTCATCCCCTGCCCGCCCCTTTTGGTATCGACAGCAGGTACGAATTCCAATCGATACTAACTTACGTTGAAGTTGGTTCCCTTTAGAAAAAAACCCCTAGAAGGAATACTAGTTGTATCACTTTGAGCATACGTAAGAACTGGATTGGCGTAAAAACATAGTTTGGATTGATGAATAGGCACCTATAGATGCAGATCTCTCCTGCATGATTGGGTACCTCATATAAAGAGAGAACGTTTTACCGAAGACAATTATTGGGAACGGCAGTAATTTAACTCTTCATTAATTGGGGTGGGGATTCAACAGTTTACATTAAATTATTACCAAATGTGTTATAAGTTATAAAGATATATAAATGGTAAGGTAATGCATACTAGTATACGATGATAAAGTTGATGTTCGATGTGAAATATTGCAAGCATAGCTGGAAAATGTCCCTCAGACTATTTCTTCTGACACATTATATGGTTTCCACACTAGATAAAGCATTCTTATCTTATTTTAAAGCTGCACTGTCAGTTAACATCGGTCAAAAAACTAAATTACTTATTATCGCTCAACGGCGGCCGTTTTCATTCGGCATATTCGCCTTCAAATTCTTGTATATAACAACAATTATTGATGAATTTGGTCTTCTAAGTCATAATATTATGAGAAAATTAGGTAAGATTTCTGTTGTGGTAATAGCTGACAATGCAGCTTTAAAAGACCTGTTCAGGTTGATAACCTCAGTAATTGGGCAGCTCTGTTTCCCTTGGTACACGTCTTGGAGAATGATAAACTGACATGTTGCGGTTGCTTGTCTAATATGATTGGAGAAGAGGGCAAGAAGGGATTCATTTCAGTCTCTTAATTTCTCTAAACAAAAGGCACTGGATCAATTCATATCATCAAGTTGAGAACAGGCACTTTAAATCAGGAATGGTCTTTTAAGGTAATTAGACTGAGGTTGAATAAAACTAAAAGCGTGGGAGTTTATTGCTGGCTGTAGATCATGAATACAAGCTGTGGGGTATTGACGATATTAAGGATATCTATTGGGGATAGCATCAAATCACAAATTACTGTTTATTTTACAAGCCTCTTCTTTCATATCCACTATACTCTTATTATAAGGTCTAGTAATACCCCAATGTAATTGATCACTGTAAATTAGAGACGTCTTTTCTCAGAGTGCTATTGCCATGTTCAAGTTGATTAACACCGACCTGTGTTCCACTTCCATGCCAAAGAAAGCTGGAGATTGCTTATGAATCATGCCAAGGGTAGTCATGCAAGAACCATGCACTTGTAGAACTCAAACACAAGAAGTAAGGAGATGCCGCTCCAGAAAGCAAATCGGATATGTAATTTAAAACTACCGGTCTATGGATGAAGATTCTCTCAAGTCACTCCCATTAGGCAAAACAGTGGCCGCAGCTGTTCCGATGGTCTTCTGGAAGTATGGATATTGGAAGTGTCTTGTTGCTTCGCTGTCACACCCTTGATTAGATCATCCGCCCGGGCAGATTTCTCCCAGTGAAGAGTGGCCAGCCAAACTTGGATCCTTCCCCAACCCCAAGCACCCCAGCCACTCAGTCCTGATCCATCACCCGGCCAGACAGCCGACCAAGAGAAACATGAGGCTCCTTCATCAACTGTCTCCTGGTTAATACCCCGATGGTCGATGGATTCCCCCCACCCTGAGTTCCGTTGCCATATAGGAATCTTCATCCGTACTTTGCCGATTTATTCTGCATAGCTGAAGAAGCACAAGTATAGGATATACTGTAGTTCTCAGGCCACTGACTGTATCCTTTAAGTCATGGCTGGCACAGCCGTTCTTTCCGATCCCTGTACTTGTCTCAAATAGAGGGATAAATCAGTAAACAGATTCTATCCAATTTAGCGTATGTGCAACATTACCTGCACACCTGTAACCTTAAAAGCCATTGCAGGGAGCACCTGGGGGCTTCAGCGTTAGGCCAAATCCCTAAATGGAACTGACATATGTAGTATGCGCCTCTCCCTCTAATGAAGCAATTAGTCCTTACTGGAACGAGAAAAAGAAATGAATGAATATAGGCTACATCAACCAACTTGTGATATTCATGTATCAAATGAAAACACTATACGACGCTCACTGTAATATCGTAATTTTTAATTAAACAATGTTGGGCATGTCTTGTCTGATTGTCTTCAAATAATGCATGGATGTCTTGTCGACTTCACGAGTGCTTGTCATTCTGGCACCAATATTGACACTAATTGTGAAAAAAGAAATGTTGGAAAAAACGTCCCATACCATCAATACGTCATACTCAGACATCCCACACAGCACGTCAAAATTGTAACCCGCCATGCCCTTTTCTGGCTGCAGGAGGTCATTAATCACCTTTCATTCCAGGGGTGTTCATGAAAAGATTCCCTGGCATCTGAAGTCATTTGACCACAGGAGCAAAATGAAAACTATGCGTCGTAATATGAAGAATACGCCAACAAATATTGTGTGTAGGAAATTATATGAAAGAATGTAACGAGCATGAAACATATTGATGGACAAAAATGACTATTTCCACGGTTAATCGATGTCGAGAAAAGTACTTCGGTATTGTCGTCAAGAAAATCTGGAACAACCTTTGTAATGTAACTATTGTCTTTTGACAATTGTGTTCTAATATCAGGTAGAAATAAGGATTAACTGGGAAAAGCATCCACAACGATGTAATGGTTTGCTGAATAACTAAAACTTAGAATAAAATAAACATTTAGTTCATGAATAAAATCTATATTAACGGTCTGCATGTGGTTCACAGGTCAAGTTATGTAAGGCATTGCTTCTGGGGAATTTGTATGAGAAGTCGTAGAAGACCAATGGATGAAAATAACCTTTCCTGCTCCCTCATATTTCTTCATCCACACAACTGTAACTATTAGGTAAACAAGTTCACATTTAAAGTGGCTAAGATAGTTAAAATGAGTAGTCATGGAATCGTGTGAAACTTTGTCAGTGTAATCATATATGATAGGTATAGCAATATCTGAAGTATTGAGTATCAGCATTGCGTTTTCATTCAATGATTAGTGAATATGTGTAATGAATGGGTAAGAACCTAAACCCACGTCAAATCCATGAGGAAATGGCTTTGGAGACCAGGAGGTACTGCCAGATTTAACCCTGGTGGTAGTAATGGGAACTAGTGCCCTTTGTACTGACCAGCGCCAACCTAGGGGTTACATAATTCCAGATGTCATCCCAACTGACAGTTTGAATATAGGGTTGGCAAGTAAAAACGATTTTGCTGTCTATTTTACCAAATATCTGATATAATATGAATGTTAGAGTTTTGATATCCACATGAGTTATTTAGGAGGGTGAGGTGAACCAAATACTAGAAAATGAAGTAGAAATTCCGTTACTCGATAATCTAGGCAACAACAGTGAGAAGTGTCACTTTAAAGCTCCCCTTAAATGTACTTCGGCTGTCCATAAATGTTCAGGCATTGAGATGAATATTGGGGGGGGGGGGGAGAGAAATAAAGTAAATATTTACATTACTACTCAATCTGTCAAGTCATGAATGACAAATTGTAAGCATGTTCAATTTAATTTGCTTCGTAGTAATTGGCTACAGCAGGAATACGCGTTTAAACCAACACCTTACTTGCAATCATATTTTCCACGCAAGAAATGGATTTAGGACCACATTGCGTGATGCTCCCCACGTCGAGTTATGAAGCAACCTATAGGTGAGGATAATTAAATCCGTCAAAACTACAGACATGTTTAAATTATTCAACAATAACAAAACAAAAGCTTACAATCCCATTTCCCAAGGAAGATAAAAATACATATCAAATTGAGCTCGGGATATAGGCTGTTGTGGAAACCACAATGCATCCATTCTATGCACGTGGGAATATCTATTATATTGACACGGTTGTTTGTACCTGTCCATTATCATATGCATGATACTATAGCAGCACTAAACATCCCAAAAACAATATTGTGCCCAAGGGTTCTTGTTAATAAATCACTTTGAAAAATATCAATTTCGCGACTTATAACTCATTTTTCTGTAACACATACATCACATATATCATCACATCGATAATTTGATACCTTCCCAATGTGTGTGTCTCTGTCTCCAAACCTATCACAAGATGAATGATGGAATTCACTCTTTAACATATATAATATAGGCAATCTTACCTATAAGGTATTTGTGTTATTTACCAATTCACTTTGGCTATGTTAAAACAGTAAAATTTGGGCGCAACTTCACAGAGATTGTGCTTTGACCCAAGATCCATTAAAGCAAACCCACCCTTTCTTGGTTCGCCCCGATGCAAATTGCTTCCCAGCGGCGTTTGATCCCACCTTATTAAGGTTACCGTCTGTATTTAAGCATAATGCGCTCAATAAGGTTACATTTGCCCTTAAAACCCGAGTAAGACAGTATAAAGGATCGGAAAATGTTTTGTATTTTCAATAAACAAAAGGCGAACATTTTTTTTCGCCAGAGCACGTCTTTGTTTTTCTCCATCCCTCACTGCTCCCTCCCTTTGCTGGATACGCAGCAAATGACAGTACTTGGACAAGAAACCACACTAATCCTGAACGCTTCAGAGATGAGTTTCCTTTCATCTGAAACACAATTATGACAAGGGTCCGTAAATTCCCCGTTTTCCGCGATGAGTTTGCAAAGGGAGGCTCGCCTTTTGATCACTGGTGCGCTAGTAAAGGTACGAGAAGCATAGCGGCAGCCTGCCTAGGTTCACTGGACAGAGAATGGCAAAAAAGGAGAAAAAAATAAATGTGTATGAAATAGTGAGAAGCACTTCACACTTCTCCCCTGGAAAATTCACTGCTGTGGTTATTTAGGCGAGGGGACAGACAATGAGTAAAAAGTGCACTTATGTGGGGGACTGTTATAGACTCTGATGGTGTCCACGGCGAAGGAAGAAAGTCTGTCAAAAGCATGGCCTCCAAGCCCTCCGCGAGGCAACTAATATCACACCGTCCCGTTTTCTACTGTCATGTCTAGTTCTTAATCCGCCTGCTGAACCACTTGCGGCCGATTCATTTGTCTACGCATGGGAAAGGACAGGTAAATAATTGAAAAAGGGAAAGGTCTTACCTTCTCCCATAAATCGCAACCTGCTGGTCTAAAATGGTAGATCCTTTCTCAGCAGACTAGGCTTGTCATAGTTTCTTGTTTTGATGACATGCAGGACTACCCTGCAGCTGACGCGATGAATGTCATCTCGCGTTGATAAGCAACATGATCTCGTTCTTGAATGCAGCAAAAACACTTAAGGGTAATGGGGTGAATATCTATGAACGAGCAGATCTACACTACTTATGTATTCATTGCATGGGATGTAAGTTTATCCATGTGGATAGAAAGATGTGCTTGTATACATCAAAATGTGTCCAAGGTCAGCGATTCTGTGATCGTTTCCCGCATGCAACTGTATACGAGATAAGACTCATTGTAAGGTAGTTTTGAATCGTTACATTACTCATGAATCTTTTATCAAAGAACCCTGCAGATGTATCGAACAAAATGGCTTGCATTGCGAGACCTCTTGCACTTTTTACTCGTCTCAGCTCATCTACTGAAGTCCGATAATACACCATCAAAGAGGATCTACATACTTTGCGATCATGATCCTTGTACGCGGAATTCCTCTGTTCAGGAAATTGAACGGCATGTTCTTTGCGTGTTTATGTAAGAGATATTTATTTCATCCCTTGATATTGTCCTCAGATATGACATGTCGAATACAGGTCTGTTCTGAGTCGACCGGGAGGAAGGCCCCTAACACTGTGTTAATTTGGTTTCTTTTCCCGAATGCGATTTATTTCGATAAGAATTGATATGTCTATATTTGTCAAGTGAACTTACCATCTATTCAGTTGTTTGAGGCTCTCAACTGGCTGATATTTCATTGAGACTTGATGACAAAGCTAACGTCAACGAATTAAAAGAATAATTCTGTAATTGATGTACATATTTCAGTTATATATTTTCTGTGCTAATATGTACTATTTGTATTTTACAGTTTTGGAAATTGGGAGTTAGGTGGTGTTATTAGTATCAATGATTTATCGAACCACTGAAATGTATACATGAAACCAGAAGTTATTATTTTGAACAAAACATTAATTAAACTTAGTTTTATCAAACTGCTCCAATTGAAATAGATCATATTTCTGACAGTAGAGATCTTCCATATCAAGTCAAGAAACACAACTGCATGATTAGGTACTGTATTTATGCAGGCAGTGCTATATTGAGCAGTTGGGTGATGTATTCATGCAGTGCTATATTAAGCAGTTAGGTGATGTATTCATGCAGTGCTATATTAAGCAGTTAGGTGATGTATTCATGCAGTGCTATATTAAGCAGTTAGGTGATGTATTCATGCAGTGCTATATTAAGCAGTTAGGTGATGTATTCATGCAGTGCTATGTTAAGCAGTTAGGTGATGTATTCATGCAGTGCTATATTGAACAGTTGGGTGATGTATTCATGCAGTGCTATATCGAGCAGTTAGGTGATGTATTCATGCAGTGCTATATTAAGCAGTTAGGTGATGTATTCATGCAGTGCTATATTGAGCAGTTAGGTGATGTATTCATGCAGTGTAATATTAAGCAGTTAGGTGATCTAGTCATACAGTGCTATATTGATCAGTTAGGTGATATATTCATGCAGTGCTATATTGAGCAGTTAAGTGATGTAGTTATGCAGTGTTATATTAAACGGTTAGAAACATGTCATTGGTACTATGTCCTTCCTGAAACACGAATCATAGCATTCATGTTACAAAGAGGATCATTTATGCCATGTAGAGTTAAGACGACAAAGGGATACCTCTGATGACATGAGGTATATTGCTGATGTATATCCAAAGCATGGCAGGTCGGACGTCGACTAGTGATAGTACTTGAGAGGAAGGGAATCGTTTATTTCCAAGTAGATCATTTCTGGTTGTAGCAGGGTTTAGCCTGAGGGGGTCAGCGTCCCACATAAAGTTTCACAAAACCATCACCTGCCAAGCATTTTTGTATCTTTGGCAAGCAGGCTGAAGGAAATATGGAAATGATATATGACTTAATTCTATCACTATAATCTGCAGTCCTCGCGGCGGCAAGTACTAAAAGTGCACCTATTTTATACTCGAATCGATATAACTTGAAGGCATAACACAAATTGATAATATTGTAATGAGCGCCGAGGTATTAATGTTTATTTATATCTTCCAATCCTCTCACGTGAACAATTCTAATACCTTTGAGAGTAGGACCCGCCCTGGGGTCATAAACTCAGAGGATCCGGTCCGATCAGTGTAATGGAATTTCTCACGTGAATGTCCAGTGAAAAAACTCCTCCAATTCAATTATGGGCAGTTTGATGAAAACACTGCCTATCTGCGAGCGTGTGAATCGCGAACGCCATGGAATAGAGAGTCGCTCATTTCTCTAATGGAGCAAGTGGCGAGCAATGGTAGAAATATAACGGCTGGATTGGGGCTCGACAAAATGTGACACAATCCAGGTCTCTGCAAAACTAATTACTCACTAGCTCTAAGAATTTTGAGTCTCGGACGGTGCCACCGTTCGGCCTGCCTTCTTGATTAATTTAATTAAAACATGCCAATGATAATTGCTCGGCAATGACGAGCTGTTTGCGCGGCGCGCACCAGTCGTTTTTCTTTCCACAAATGGTCCACAAGTAGGACTGGACCCAGGAAATTAATGTATCCTACTTCAACGTAGACCTTCAAAGTGAGGAGAATTTGCCGTGTCGTTTGACTGTCCTTTCAGATCATCCATTATCCCCTTCATACATGTCCGATAGATCATTGGTGGTATGAAAGTGGTGAAATAGAAAATCTATGCCGGGACTTTTTGGGGGTTTGCTAGTTTTCTCCATTTTACTATTGGAAAGTAGGGAGAGGATCTTTTTCTCTCCATATTAGCGAAGGTGCGTGCGAGGTCGTCATAACCTAGCACCATTGATCCGTCATGCATAGTCTATTCATGAAGCAAACAACTACTTTTAGCGCGCTCTGTTGATTTACAGCAGCTTATACGTTCATGTGCTATTATAAACAAAATCCATGGGATATTACTGGGAAATTGCTACATCTATAACATGTCATGTTGCGTCGGGGCCTCCAGGCTTCAATTCCATAAAAATGCACTTTCAAGAAAGCATGCTCGAACCAAGTATATTTTATATATACTATGCCATATAACGGCTCTGAAGGGGACCTAAGCTTTGCTTGGGAATTAGGAGATACTTGTAATGCGTCTGGGCAAGGGAGTCAATATCATAGTATAGTGATTGTATAGACACGATGACATCCCCAGATTTCTTATTGGCGTTTCAACATTGGGACCGCTCTGAGCGTCTTATATATAGGAAAGGGAAGGGGTCTCCTCACAAGTATGCATTCCCCAACCGGATTACTTGGGGAAATCTCATGACATTCCTCCAGTCTCTGGAGGAGGTGTGGGTGGACCCAGGAGTCGCCACGAATCTAATCTTGTCCCTCATGACTCCTCCAGCTACCGAGCGCCGCCCCACCGAGAACAGTAAAAAAGAGCCGGGTCTCTGGAAGACATTTACATAGGGGTAGGTAAAATGAAACAATCTGAGTATGCACACACACAGGCTATATAGCACCCCAAGTGCACACATAAATAACCACCGAATTCATGAACGTTTCATGGTGTAGCTTGCGTGGACATGCGTGTACATACACGCATGTATACATAGATATCCATATAGATACTTTTAATATTCTTCCAAGAAATAACGCAAGTTGTCCTTTATGGGGATCAAATGATATAGGACAGAATAATGTCATCTGCTCGGAAACGATTTATTATTATTATGCTTCAAGGGCCTAGTCCATTAAGCCGATTCTCATGCGATTTTCACAGAATTTAGTGCAAAAGAGTCCTGTGCGGCGCAAAATCGCATGTGAATCGGCTTAGTGGACTATAGGCCCTTAACTATCCTATACCAAAACTCCCTAAATTAAAGGGTCTATACAGGAACACAAGCCTAAATTCATAAAATATTAATATACATACATTTACATGTGGATATAAACATATAACACTATGCTTTCATCCGAACCAAGCCCAGACAACAATGGGCATTATATGTATTGCGCCCATTGTACCATATTTACCAGGCTGTTTAGAAAGCAAATTGTGACTAATGCACGGCTCAAGTGCTGCCATTCACACACATCTATAAACCCCAACACTTACCCCACCCCCCTCTCTCTCTCCTGTTCCTTCCCGCTCCCGCCATTCCAACATAACAGAGCCATTTACTTCTTTACTCCTACCTCACCTCCCGGGTCTAACTGGAGGAAAAAAACACATCACCCTCATCAACACAGCGTCCAAAGTCTGTGATACTGGCTGGCACATGGCCGCCAATGGTCATCCTCATTTGTTCCATTGTGCTACTGGCTAGAAGCTTAAAAAAACCCAGTGAGACGATTCCTGTAAGAGATATGCCCTAGCCATCGCGCAACTACTGAGAATAGGCTGTTTCGGAGAGAAAGCTGACCGGGAATTACATTTTACCTTCACATATGGTCTGGGGAAGGCAATGTTTTGTGCTTTCACTCATCGAATGAAGTAAAGCCGACTGGTCTCACCCCGAACTGATGCCAATGACCAGGGGAGGGGATGCTATAGGGGGCTTTGGTCCCCGGTGGAATAGAGGTGTGGCCCAGCTTGGATTTTGATAACTCGCCTGAATGATTGGTGCAGGCACTTGTGTATTAGGAGGAATGTCTATATATATATATGATGTCTATATGAAGGGAAATGCAAATATCTTTTACAACATAACAGCAGTATAGTATATATCCTTTTATATCCTCTAATTACGCCATAATGCGACTCTGTTGTTTTCTTTTATTCAATTTGAGTGAGAATATAAGGAACAATACATACAAGAAAAGCTAGTACTAAACGCTACAATTCCTTGCAGAATAGAAAAGATAAAACCTTAGCAGCTTCATATTATATATTAAGCCACATGAAATATTCAATATTTTAGCTTACATGACCTTGTCACACGATATTAAATGCGAAGATGTAGTACACAATCACCGAGTTATTGACACATGTAAGACAGCGAAACGATCTCAGGCTATTCGTAAATGCCTATACATAGAAAGGTATCCATCGATCCAGAATGTCATTCTCATATGAACAACTCCGGGAATGCAGAGGAGTTCCTACGGTCATGGCCAATTAAGCATAGTTTAACGTCTCCCCTGGATGCCAATGACTTCCTGAAAGCGATACTAAACCCTGAGAGCAGCCCCCTCCCCTATCCCCTTTCCCCTTTCCCTTCCCCCAACTCCGTCCACGCTCCTTCTACAACCATGTAGATTTTGGCTTCGTCTACCTGTACACAGCGAAAATATGGACACGGCAAACACGCAAGTTGGCGAGAAAAACAGGCCCTGACTCAGCTCGCTTGTGAACCAGGGTCAACTCGGATGACCAAGGCGACATCAATACACGAGGGTAAGGAGCAAGAGGGAGGACCAGGGCCGGGGGCAGCTCAGTCTGTAGGCCGAAGAAACTCAGACAGACAGCGACACTCCGGCGTCAATGGTGACTGATGAAGGGCCATGGGGGACCTTTGTATTTTTCGGTGCCCAGGGGTAGGGACGCTAACCTGAGGGGCCAAAAAGCCTAGTGTACGCCCCAGGACATTGATAAAATGTTATTAATTAGACAGTGGTCCCCAGGAGCATGGATATAACTTGGGATTTTTGCTCAAGAATATGGCAAGAATAAATAACGTCTGTCATCGTCATGATGACACACAGAGGGATTGGGGAGAAGATCAAAGGTCGTTTACTTCAATATAAAACAGCATATCATAGATGATATGCAACATAGCCCATGGATTAATTGTTGAATGAGCCGCATCGGCCGATGTTCCTCTACTGTTGGTACACGTATAGATGGAGAGTAATAAATATATAGAGGCATTACGGAGCTAGACAGAAGCCAATGTACACTTTTTATATCAAAGGTCATGCCGTCCGTACGAGCTATAGAACAAGACGTTAAATGCTGAATTATAGGAATTCCAAGCAATGAACGCCCACAATCCATTTCAACCCGAATAACCCAATATGACTTTTAAAAAGGTCTAAACTAAGTATTCGGAAAGAAATTTTGAAATGCAGCCATCATGGATTATATTTCCTCTAATGCATGCATGGTATCTGGTTACTTCCATTAAAGCCAAATGAACCAATCCAGCCTCATAATAGGAGCAAATCAGAGAGCAGGAGGGAATCCGTGCACGTCCCTCTACCCAAGGTAATGTTTTATTCAAGCATCTACCCATGTTGCGCATTTGCGATGCTGCACATAGGTACTTTAATAGCGTGGTTCCAAAAGTTATAGGAATAGCTCAAGTCTCCGTGAAGAGTGGGCGACCATCGCATCTCCTTTACAGTCGAAAAATCCATGCAGTATGCAAATTGTTAGCGAGTAAATTTGATTGATTGTCCAGGAAGGCTTTTCGTTATGGTTTGCCAATTTAATCCCCCAGCATTTTATGTCCTCAACTCGTAGAAAGCGGGCGTTTTACCCTAGCAACCGTTTTACATATGATTCAAGCATGGGCTAGAAATATATTCCAACACCTAGGAATCATCATGCGTGCCTAGAATTTCATATTACCAATCACTTTTAGGTGTTATAGTATTCCCCCTCTGCGGACTTATCGCCAACGCCAGACCCCTATTTTTATTCCTTCCCTGCTCTATGCTGATGGAAATGGTTATTTAGTTATACTGCTGACTGCTGTTTGGATAGGGGAATGAATAATTGATATTTAGCAATCGAAAGCTAGACTAAGCACATAATCTTAGGTATTTAGATCAAGTCCAATGGAAACGTGATCATGATGAATAGAACATTTTTACTCGGCCTGATATATGCAATCAGGATTAGTTGAAATTCGAGGATAACCTCCCCACCCGTGTACGTTTTTTTTAGTCAATACCCAACTCGCTTTTTTAAACGCTTTTGCTACGAGGGAAGACCAGGGGATGCTACTACCTACTGTAGCCGGAGGCACAGAAATGGGAAGACAGAAACAGAAGTAGGAGGAGTAGGAGGAGGTGGTAGAAGGGGAGGAATAGAGGCTCTAATAGCAGATTCTTGATCGAAATTGGGTGTGAACGTGATTAAGGTCATTATAATTTTATAAGATTAATGCAGATGGCAACTAAATCGATAAAGTGCCTACACGTGATTCGTGCAGACATCGAAGACATGATTATTTACAGCAACGTAAGAAGGCAATGGTGGCAATGGCCAAGCAAAGCAGCCTTCTCACACAAAAAAACACACTTCGATCACAACTAAAAGCTCCCACTTATATATGTAGAATAAAGGGGGCCGGAGGGAAAGTGCCTGGTTGCCAGGAATTAGCGAGGCAAATATAACGCCAACCAAATTGTGGGATGAATAATTCATTCTACCTGTTACTTGGTCATCCTGAGGGATGATTAGATTCCTGTCCACTGAAAGAGGACCGTCTGTCGATTGCTCGCATGCCAAGGAGCGTTGGCCAGTCATACACATCGCACGCGAAATGTTTTAGAGAGCACAGGCAAGAAAACCCAGCACGCTGGTAGTAGGACAGAAGGACTCTAAACTCCCCCGAGGCATTGGAAAATGGTCTTCTAATGATACTCCAAATCATCGGCTTCCCACTCGCAGAGGAACGAATTAAGCCTTTTTTTTAAACGAAATAAAACAGGGCATTAATTCCAGTGCAATGGTAAGGCGCCCGGTGTTTGGCTAACGATTGATTTCAAGTGAGAGTTTGCTTCTGCGGTTCAGAAGGGATGAAATTAGTGCGGGTGGCGGTGAGGGTGGGGGGCATGGCAAGGCATTTGGGGCGAGGGTGCTCAGGAAGGGAGGAAAACACATTTGCTGGTCAGGTCGGATGTACATTTAATTTCTTCACTTGGCCCCCTTACTTTTATCTAATACCATTAGGGCCCGAAGGAAAGGGTTCTCTTGTCCAATACGGGTTCTTCTTCATTCCCAGGCCACAACTAGATAGGATAAACATTCGCTTTCGTCAAAATAGAATTCCGGCGGGATATCAATTTAAGTGCGATTCCCAGCGGAAAGTTTGATTTGTGGATGTGGAGCGAAGCGGTGGGTGAGAATGTATTTGCTGTACTTGCTGCGTGACATACAGGCCTATGTTAGTTGGACTAAATGAGATTAAAACAACAGCTGCCAACAAAAGGGACAGTTTGTTCATTTGATCATGAAAATCGGTCCTTTTAGCACCAGTAGATTAGGGTGTAAAACGCAGGCGAACAGGTGCGTATACCCAATCAAAAGATTATCTAATGTATAACCACTGACCTTAATGTAAAAAAGCACCGCTAGCAGAGAGAAAAACAGCACTGGCTGTAAAGTGGTTGTATGTAATGGTTTGTTGCTATGATTCAACACTAGCGGATGTGATTTTACACATGATAGCACCATATCAAACATTATACTCATCAAGGAGGTTTGTGTAGTGAGCCACTTTGTCCTGTCTTGAGCTCATGAAACAATGAATACTGAAGGTACTCTCGCCCTAAATCCTAGCATATGATTTTACGGGTTTGTGTGTGATCTGTGATAGCTCGTGTGAAGAAAAGATGTTTTACTGAATAACAAAACATTCATCTGGCACTACCCCCTCTTTAGCATTAATTATTTTACACTTACCTAATTTATTATATCCAACAGCAAAACAATAATTGCTTCTAATGGCCATTAGCTATATAATTAACAGTCAGCAAGGTACTTGTGTATTACACCAAACCACTCACCACACTCAGTCATGGTTTGGCCGTGGAGAGGATCACAACCAAAGATTTATGCTCTTTGAAACAGCGATTTCTACCCATTTCCTTACCCACCCACACCCCATTTTACCTCTTTTATTAACGCTGCATTCTCAGCTTACATCGATGCAAAAACTAGGGATTTTCTACTTTTAGTTCTGTTCTGTTTCTACCAATCTACAAGTCATTTGGCCAAGATTTTGGAGGATTTGACCCTGTCGTTTTTGCAGCAGGGCTTCACAAATGTCAACGTTTATATTTCGGCGGTCCACCGAAATCCTTGATTCGGTGGTTTCAGTTATTATTGCTTACGGGCGCTCCTTCTCTTTCCGCTGATTCGAGTGCGATGTTTCGTATACATATTACTGAACAGCAGCAAAATATTGACAACTTCAATCCTATAAGTCAAAGGATGAGTGAATTCGGTAAGAATTTTTGGTCGCATCAGCTGAGAATACAGCTTTAACTCTGTAGGCCTATGGGTACACGATCTGGTATAGCTCGCGTGAAATATATTTATCTGGCTCTCCCCGTTTTTATGTTTCATGAGTTTGCACTTGCCTAATGTATTATAAATTGTAAAACAATAATTATACTCCTGTAAAAAGTTCCGCTTTGCCCTATTTTGACCTTAAGAAATAATGAGTAAAAGCCGTAATGTTTTTATCAGACCGATTTTAATCCGATTTTATAAATCGTGCCCTAATCCGCTGCCATATCCCTAAATCAGGTCCCATTCATTATTTTAAGATCGGATTGACACCCAATTCGATCAGAACAACCTTGCAAATAGCGGAATTGGTTTCTTCCGAATATTTTTTTCAAGAAAGGTGGATGTAAATCTATTTAAATTACCGTATTCCGCCCACTCTCTCTTTCTCATGTGCTACGTTGTAATAGTATTTGGCGATGACTTTGGTATTTGGCGAAGCAACTTAAGTTACTGCCGCATATTTGGCGACGCAACTTTGTCAGCGTAGAAACGCACCATAGCAACATGCCTGACATAGATTGTCCACTGTTTCCCCTGCACACTGAAGATGAGGAGGGAGAGGAGGGAGAGGTAGGGACCTGAGATGGCGGATAACGGGGGAGATAGGGAAGTGGGAGGATGAAAGGGGCTATAGGAAAAGGGAGGGGAAGAAAGGGGTTTGTGTGTCACCTTGGCTCTGATAACTAAAATTAAAGATATTTAAACTGCTGTTTATAAATGTATACCCCTTGAAATACGGGGCGCAGCTATAGTTCTGATTAATCATACATCTATCTATATATAGGCCTACGTTAAACTTTTATTTCATCATCTTCAATACTGAAAATGAATTGGAACAACTTTAGAAGAATATAATAAATATCTGGAAATATAATCTTTGCCACTGACTACGTCCTTGCCCAGGGGGAATCTGGCCCTGAGATATTTGTCTTATGACCTTTAAAAACACAATATTAGAAATAGTAGATGGGGCCATAACCTGTGAACCAGTTGGCAAGGACAAATACATTCGTGATATGTATAATTTAGACTAGAATAACCTTTAACCATAGAAATCCCTCCTTGGATGGGCGCCAAGGGTTTGAATCTCTACTATCCCTAATCTGTCTTTGTCAGTATAGTTAAACTCATATAGCTAAGCTTAAATTGATGCAGGTCAGGGGTCTGGGACATGGGAAGAAGTGCTAGAAAGCAAATACACATCTATAATCACATTTTTTGCTCGCTTCTTTTTTCTATGGACCATTTCTTTACATTCGCCCTGGTAGCTCTTTCCAAACAGAACTGGGGATAGGATGTATAGGCTTTCTGCAGCCAGCAGTAACGCTGCCCAATCAATATTTTCTTCACGTAATAATTAACTGACACTGAAGCTAAAATTAGATAGGGTGGGTTGCACTGGCGTTCGAACGTATGAATGACATTTTATGCAAATTTACGTATTGATTGAAAATAAATATAATTTATGTTGGTGCCACTGAGTTGAAAATAGAGTTAAAAATAGATTGGTAATTTATATGTGTATTATGATTGCCAGTTTTTGTTTGCTATTTAATTGTCATGAAAATATCAGGTGATTTAAATTCTCGGTGTAATCGCTAATTTATTGTACTATGTGTTGCATGATGTGAAACGGTAAAGGGAAGATTGGGACTGAAACGAGTTGATTTATTAAGTATTAGTTAGGTAGAAGGATGGGTGTAAGACTTGAAGTAACTTAACGTATGAGGGATATGGACTCTGCTAGGAGTCATAGTATGGGCAATAAACAGGAAAAATATTGTTAAATCATTATATAAACCGCTCTAAATTGATTTTATATTCATAATGCAAGGTTTCTCCCTCGGTACTATCTGATAACAGTACAATTATGTATTAATCAGTTTAGATCAAAACAAAAGACAAATACCCTTCACGACCCCTGAACTTTCACGCACTCTTTAGTACCTCTTTAAATCATGGCCTAATTCTCGTTCTCAAACAATTTTGCACCCGAGACTAAAGGTTTGGGGCAAGCGGTGAAACAGACAAGGCGACTACGAATTTCTCCGCATGAACACCTTTTGTTTTCTTCTTCACTTAGAAGATGCGGCTTTATGCTATTGGCATGATGCCAACACTGAATGATTTAGGCCTGCTCTTCCAACTTAAGAGTAAATGAATACGGCTTTGTGTGGACACATGGGGATATGCCAAAGTTCCATGCTTTACGTGTCGCCCTTGTATTATCCTTTTCTCTAGCCGTAGACAGATACAACGTGTCTAATTAGTCCCCTCCTGATATCAATCTGAGGGTGGGAAAAAGTCATTACGAAAGGTCAACAGGGACAATTGAGCAGTAGATGCAAAATCATGGATATTTAATGACTTTTTCTTCCGGTTAGCCCCTATTTTGTATGAAGCTAAACGTCCATGTGAGTTTGGCGTAACCTGGATTCTCGTTTTTCCTTATAAAGTCGTATGAAATCGGAACCATCTATCCATTGTGGCATTTGCAATTATTGTATGGCGTACCAATACTGCTACCACAAAGATTCTTTGGTTCCTGGCTTTTACGATGTTTTCGCCTTGATGTAGGCATCCCGGCGCACAATTGCACGTGGTGGAATAAACGGGCAGCGGTAGTTGTAAAATATCGGTTGAAAAAAACCGAGAGCTGGATTCGAGCTAAGAGATGCCGTATTTAATTTTAATTGGTAAAACCAGCACATTGATCTTGTGTTTGCTCGTGATCGGCAACGAGTGTTTCTGCTGGTAATCCTGCTGATGAACAAAGGTTCAATTCATTTTGTGTGGGAAAGAAATAATTGTCCTGTTTCGTGAAAGCAATTGCCAGATGGAATATAATACAGAAGGCAGAACAGCGAATACAATGGTCTTCGGATAATGGCATCGCTCCGAGAAATTGAGTAAAGCACCAGACGCGAAGCCACTTGTTTAATATGAAGGTGTGATAATGACCCAAACCCTAGAAGCACTTCAAGTCTATATTGGTGGGAGTCATCGGGGTGACAAGCACAAGCCCTTTATGGTAAGCCATAGAGCTGACGAGTGTCATATGCCTCCCGGATTATAGGTGCTTACGGAGTTGTCAAGCACTGCTCTCAGGGCTTTAGCTGGCACCGACTGCCTGTCATACTTTGATGTCAAGCGCCTGATATTGATGTCATAGAACCGAGCCTAAAACCAGAATACACATCCCTCAAAACTGCTATCTGATCCGGCTATCATCCGTATCAAAACATATGGCTATTTTGTGATGCAGGATTCACCAAGCCAAGCCAACATTCTTAAAGCTTTGCAGGTTAGCACAGTGGAACCGTATATATTGCATTGGTTCTCTCGATCGGTCATATATCTCCAAGCTGAATGATTTCACTGCATTTCTAATACCCTCGTTTCATCTGAAGGGTTTAATGAATGAATATGTTTTATGTAAACACACTATAATTCCCCTAAGCCAAGAGGATTGACCATGCCAAGGATAATAAATGATGTAGGTCTGGATATTGGAGATATCCCATTAACATGTACTGTTTATTCTTCTTTGGATATTGAAGAAGAATGGAGGCGTTCACAGCGCTTAAGTACTTTAATATTGTTTCTTTATAGCCTACTATGAAAAAGGGTCCCGTTTAATAAGACAGATAGGGGCGGCGGCTCCATTTCTACCAAAAGTTTAATTAAGTATGAATCATTACAGAAAATAATTTGATGTGGCGACCGAAGCTGATAAGCTGGCCCATAAATACAAAACTGTCTAGATTAATGTAATGGATATTATAAGAGGCCTACTCATCTAAAAGGTTGCAAGGTAGACTCCCACCCATATGAAATAGAAATTGTTTTAAAACTAGGCTGGACCCACGCCACTTACCTTAAATGACCTTTCCCTTTGGCTACACAGAAATCGTGGAGCATGTATTTTAGTGGGGGTTCCCTTTGTTCTCTCCTTTGTTCTCTCCTAGTTCGGACTAGACAGAAAAGAACCTTGAATCTCCAGTCGCCTTGGCCGCCCTGTTTTTAGAAACCCTCTTCTCTAATCAAATGTCCAATCCCCTGTAATTTCGACTGGAAAACATCAATTGAACAAATAATTTCTGGGTATCGCACACAGTCACGGTGTTTCCAACGTATTCAATATTTACACTTAAGTTATTCAAGCACAAACCAGATCGATATGTCATTGTTATATCAGACGGCCGTGTTTGGAGTAAGATGGAAGGATTTGGATCAAGTGATGGTTATTATGCAACATAGGACAAATTCAGTATCAATAATACTCTCTTCTCCACGTGGCCAATAGTCCAATTAGAATGAAATAGCGGATGAGAATGGAAAGCCTCTACCTTATCGACCCCGCCACCGGGCCGTCTTTAATTGCCCAAAATGTCGCACAAAACGAGACAATTATTATGTATTCAACAAGCCGGCCACTGATGCAAAATGGATATTATGGTGATGTGAAAATAAATATTTGCTTGTAATTAGTAAGTGCGATGCCTCATCAGTGGACACCGCAAGGCATATTTACCCAGCCCGGGCCATGGAGCTGGGACCGAGGGATTTCTTTGTCAACCTTGGCTGAGAAATTCAACACTTTGGAAAGAGCTCATTCTCTCAATGAAATCAGAATGTTATTCACTCGTTCATCAACCCTATTTAATGGACTTTTCAAAACCAGTGCACCTAATCCGATGGTGGCGTTTTAAATTGAATTGCTGAGGAGAAGAGATTTTTTGACCTATTTGAATCACCCATTTTGCGTATTGTCCCTTTGAAGAAAATTCGCTGAATCCTTTAAAGATCTTTATAGGGACAGAATCCGCCCCACTTCTTTCCTTTCCAAAGCAACCAATATATGTTCTTGGTTTTTGTTGTGCTCATGACCCGATATAGCCTAATTAATCGATTTAACCCGCCAGTAGTGTTTTAATCAATGGAGAAAGTGCGGGAACCTGCTGTTATATCTTCTACGCTGGCAATTTCCCCGGAAAAATTGCGCATGGCCGTAAAACCCCGCCACAAATACATGTCCGGCCATAAAATCCCCCAAGATTTGATAGCAGATTTAGCCTCTCTGTGCATGGAAGGAGGCCCTGCATCGTGGGATGGGCATATTATGCATGCTGCTCTTATATTTTGCCTCTGGCTTATGAATAATAGGAGCAGAAACTATGGGAAAAAGGTAATCCCCGCGAGAGTTGTTTTATGTGTTTAGAAAAGCATGTAGTCTCTTGTTCAATCAAGGGAGACATATGCTCAGAGGCGGTGGCCCCTTATGATGAGGTGCGTCTTTGAGCACCTCGACCGCCGACGTATGGCCATATCAGAAACACCACTAGAGCATTTGATACGTGATGAATTATGCAATAATCGCTTCATAATTGAGCATGGGACGACGGGGCTATTGCTCCACATAGCTCTACTCTAAGCGGGAATTCAAAAGCCCCGCTCTGAATATATGTGCTATAGTAAATCTATTCGAGCCTCAATTACGTTGCTTGTTCGTGGGCGAGTGGGGTGATTTTCGCCAAGATTCATTCACTTCCATCACGCGATTGTCCAATATAAGTCGAAAATATTGACTATTCCTGGCAGTATTATCAGTCGTCTAATATGTCAATGTTAGACGGTTTTGTGGAAATGTGCCTTGAGAGCTTAATTTTTGTTTGTATATTCATATAGTGACAAGCAACACACCCGCGGCGGATGTTGTGCCTGATGCAAAGGAAACTTGGCATATACTACTCACTCCTGGCACAAACCATTCATTTTCACACAGGCAGTAATCACATTAGTACACCGGTTGGCACAGGACGTGTACAACTCTGATTTGCTATTCATTATTAATCCCATAATTAGTGTGCTTCCTAAGTGCTATCTATAAACGCTACGCCGATACAATGGTCGACAGGGTCGATGGAGGTCTTGCACCGATAATGACCCCCTCAAGGGTTTGGATGTATCCAGAAGCATCAAGTACAGCATGCTCTGGTACTTCTTTTATTGTAAACGGCATCAACTTCATAATCAAAAAAGAGGATCAATCTATATCAATACGCACTCCCAATGATAACTCATTTTTCAAAGGCAAATGAATTAGAGATGTAATAATAATGAAATATCCAGCCCTTGAGCACATATTATCCGATTCTCATTTATTGATGAGGCTGACTATTGTCATGCCGATAGTGCGGTGCAGTGACATGCAGTGTTAGGAAGCCTCCTTTTTGGGAGAGCGACTCGAAGCATAGAGTTGTTAATTGAGCCATCGCGTGATTGGAGTAGTTATCTTCATTGATCACTCTTACTCCTGCCCGTCATAGGTGACCCAAGCTCCGGCGATAGCGTGATGAAATAATTATTGCTCCATAAAGTAAGCTCAGGCAGTGCCAAAGCATCCCGTCGTCTGGCCACCAGCACTCAGGGAAATAAAAGATGAGGGTCCTGGTGGTGGTGGGCACTGGCCCCGTCCCTTATACTTGAGTATGATGATTATAAAAGGCTATTTGAAAGCCCTAGCTAAATGGAATGGTATAGACAATGTTATTTATGTCCCATACACAAGCCAGATCTATGGATTTCATAAGTGTGTTCCATCCACGCTAAAAGAGGCCATTTCATCAGGTACACAGCCAATTAAGGGGATGTTTTAATTGCTTCCCTAACATGAAGACGGGATGTATCGCCAGAGGTGTTTTACACGTTTACGTAACGCCCTTTCATCAGTATCATGATTGATGTGGTTTGAAAGACAGGCCTTTTATTATATATTATATTATTTATGCGCAGATGTATACATTAATTAAAACAGATTCGAAATGGACTGTTATAAAGGCTGGGGATCGCAAAGATTTCTTACAAGGGAGGACCTCGGTAACCCCCGGAGGAACAGCGAGATAAGGGTTGTTGTCTTAAAGCTCCTGCATGTAGGGCACGAGCCAAGTTGTGCTGATAGGAGTCGCTCGGGTACTAACGGTCTGGGGCGGGGCCCTTGTCTGCATACCAACTTTGCAGAGAGGCTGGCCAAGCCAGAGCTATTTGTTCAGCTCTGTGCGGAAAGAGTAGTTCGCGGTCGGACTGCAGGTCCCCAATCAGGTGCTCGCACCTGCTCAAGGCCTATGATCAAGGGGGATTCGTGACGGTTAACATTAGTGGGCGTCCTCTTTAGTGGCAGACAAAGACCGAGGGCGTACCTCTCAGGGCATGCCTCCCTCCGCCCCTGCATACATACAAGGTGTGTTGTGATATACTTCACAGACTCGCCCATACATGCAAGGGGCTTCTATTTTAAAGAGCCTTCAGTTGACACACAGAGGAAAGCCCCCTCCCCCTTCCTTCTTTTCATTGTATTTGACATTCGACAGTTGAGCGTTCCAGCGATCAAATACAGTCCTCGTCTAAATCAAAAGGCCCCTTTGGATTTAGAGTTATTAGGCAATATTCCTGTGTATCATTGCTTTCTGGTAGTCTAGAAAAATAACAAAGAATCGCTCAGGAGCGGTGTTATTGATGGGGTGGAAGTTTGAGTCATTGGTGGGTCTACCGCACAATCCTTCCATGACAGAATTTCGCCGGCGGAAATTAAAGTCCCCTCGTTTCAACCCTCGCCAGCCCCTATCCCAATTTACTCTTCCACACACGCACACATCTACCTCTGAAAGTAGAACTTGCAGTCAGAGAAGACCGAGGAAGATCTCCTGACATGGAATCATATAGAACAGGTGTGTAGGGAGTGAATTGATTAGGGTATCCTTTCTCGTTGGGATGATGATGGCCTTCCTGAATCTTTCATCAGGCTTTGTGTCTATCGGTCACGGCATGCAAAGATTCATCCATCAAATCCTGCCGCCATATCAAAATGTATAAACAAAGTCGTCCATGTGTATTCATTATATTAAGGATCATTCAGCAGCGTATGAATGGCAATATAACTTGCCACAGAACTCTCATTCTTGTTGGTAGTTAGCGCACGACAGAAATCCTCCCAAGTACTATTTTGGTACCGGGAGAATCAACTACTAGGATAACAACACTTATCAGTCTCTGGGCCCAAAAAATCAATACAGGTTATTTTATGCAGAAACGAAGCTGGGGGAGCTATCAAGTTCATAATTGCCAAAGGGTGTTCTAGATGTCAAAGCATTGTTTGTGATTGGACAAAGAATAAAATTATTCGCGTCTGAAAGGCAATGTGGTATATTTTTATACCTTCAATATTGATTCCTTTTAGCTCAGTATTCTCTCCCTAAGGCCCCACCCATAATGGATTACTAGAGTGTAATGGTGGAAGTAAGTTATAACCTCGCTTATTTGAATATTAATCATTTCATTCGTGTGTTTGCATGAAAATTATGACATCTTAATTGTTTCCAACAGACCTTCCGTCGCCAACGCCTGGGTCTGTTGCGAACGTGTGGTCACACATTTAATTGCTTTTCTGAATCTTTTCGCCAACTTTCTCACGCAGCCTCTACGGGTTTCTAGGAGCAGCAATGAGGCAATAATAGGCTCACATGTTTCATTGTCACAGCCCCGAATATCATTTTCATATTAAGTTCGTTGAACTCTGGCAAGGCGCGCCATCGGCGGTGACATTTTTGTTGTTGTTTGGTGTAGAATATATTAGCTATCGGATGGTTGCCGTAAAGCTGTAATTATGTTGACATTAATTAATGATGACATCCATTTGGAAAACCGAGAAGGACTCAATGCCTGACAGGCTCATTTGATGAACATGTTCACATCAGAACATTAGTTTTAAATGATTGATAAGTTCATGATTTCAAATTTTGTAGATGGGTTTAATTTTACCACATCACAGCGAGTAGTCATGTTGGAATTCGTAGATTTCCATATGGATTCAAATGAAAGTTAATACATAACAATACAATATAGTTAAACACGATTCTGAACATATTTAGAGGTTAAAATGACGTTAAAATCAACACATGTATTCTAGAATTGATGTCATAAACATCATTCACTTATCTTTTGGTTGGCGTAGGCATTAAAATGAATTTGTGTGTTGAATTTTGAACCGTAATTGGGTTATCGCAGAAGCAGCAATCATTAATATTAATCAGAGAATCCACACGCTCTTGCTCGAGGTGGGCTGTTTAATCTTTTGCTGTTTACTCTCATGAATATTGTCATAATTATGACCAAGGGTATGATGAATAAATCATTCCATTATCTGCATATGATTGCTGGTTGTGACATAAAACCTCCAGTGTCAACGAGGTCCCATCCAAGAACGTGGATGACCAGTTAATGTGCATGATTATTGGTTGTAAAAACAATGTTAAAACCGATACATGCAGCGTATTTCAATGATAATAAGTGCAACAGTATTTGAGTGTCATTGTATTTCTAAGAGCACTGAATATGAAGTACAAAGACCGCCTGTGCAAGAACACATTCTTATATTTGAAGCAACTTCGTATCCTTAGTATTTCATATTGTTTTACATTGCTCGGATTGATTTGCCTTGAGAATAAAAAAACACCATGTTAAAGTCAAGAAGTTTAAAGTTTCACTAACGGTTTCGGCTTAGGATAGGTTACATTGACAGTCTGAAACAAGGCAAAGGATTAGGAGTTGCTTAAAAGATACCTTACGAATCCATCTGAACCACAAGAAAGGCTTTTATCGAAGTTATAATAATATTATATAAAAATGACTTGCAATATTGTAAGAAAAGGGAAAGGAAGGGGAAGTATATTTTATAAAGGCAATAGGGTATCGAAAAGTTTACCAGAGGACTTAAGAACTGAGAATGACAGAACAACCTTTGTTAATAAAATAGGAGTATGGGTTGGAATAAATGTAATGACCAAGTGGTGAGGGAGTTAGATAATTAAATTCAGTCCTGACATTGATAGAGATAATCCTTCGTCTGTGAAATATAATTATTTCCCACTGCTCTTTTCTCTGACAAGTAATAACAGGTAATAAGGTAACCCATATAGACCCACCGTCCTACATGTAGGACGGCAGAATATGCTTTTTAGATATTGAAAGAAGTCAAGAAATCTTTTTCGAAACAGAATAATGTTTCTACCAGTTATGCACATAGACGGATTTTAGTACTTATAAACTTTTGAGAAAGAAATAATGATGTGTTGCCATGGTAACATCCCTGCATATGAAGGGACCAAAGGCGATTTGTGGAAAGTGTCATTTCTGAAAGTTCGCCCCAGGAATTAATAAATTCATACCATTCCTTTCGTGATGAAACCTTTATGGGACTATAGTTTAGGGTATGGTCAATGTCTCTGTCAAAAATTGAGTTCCTAAGTATTGTATTCTTGGAGAAAATGGAAGAAATGTGTGGCCGTCCTACATGTAGGACGCTGGGCCTATATGGGTATAAAACATAATAGCATTGGGTGTGCCCATTACCCTACAAATTTAGGCCAGCAGCCATAAGCTGAATTCGAATGGGAACCTGTTCCCACCATATAACAAGCCACATTTGATGTGTCTCATTTATAATTACATGCATTTTTTGAATCTGAAGAGAAAAGTTGCTGATAAAACCACAAACATTGTCAAAATGGGCCGTTTCTATGGTGACTGGTGATTCTTTTTTTTTATTATACTTCAGCAGAAAACAGTTTTTGGTGTCCCATTTCTACACTATTATCAGGAATGTGACCAAACTTAGGGTCATTCATGGTATGTATGAGGGCTATCTGCAGACTTTGATCCAGTGAGCTCGGCCAAGGTTAAAGTCACCGGATATGACCTTCAAATACAAAAAATAGCAAAATTCTGGAATGTGACTTCACTTTTTCTCTTATAAAACTATGGTAACAAGGGAAAATGATAATCTTATGTATAGAAAAAACAACCAACATTAGGGGAAAGAAAAATGGCCCATGCCCAGTGTCATTGCAATGTGTGTTGCCATGGCAATTACAACTAAGTTTTCAGTTTATGATGCATTATGCATTATGATGCGTGTTTGACCTTGAAAATGGTGACCTTGACCTTAACAAAGGTCATTGACAGCAATTCTAATGGCAGAGCTCTTAGAGCCTTATCACTTGCTTAAATTTCGTAACCCAGGAATAAATACTTCCAGAAATACAGGCTAGTATTTGAAATTTCGATTTAACCATAATTTAGTAGAATATGTTTGAATGCAAATATATTTGTAATCAAAAAGTAAAAATATACGTGGTCAAGTCTCACGAAATGTGCCCAATGGGCCTGAAGAGGGGTCTAAAATTATTTTTTTCCAAATGGCTTCATACTTATGTGAGACAGTGTGGACCTACTGGAAGTTAATAATCTCAGTTTGCTACTTAATTGGGCAATTGGTTTTTGAGTTACAGCCATTTAAGTGAAGGGTTCTTTTAAGGGGCGTGATTACGTCGCAGACATGATTTCCTGTAAAATATTCATATTTTACATGATTAAATCAATAATTCAATCATGTTTCGTTTTTGTCCTATACATTAAGACCTCAGCGAATACTATTATTCATAGAATTAGTACTTAGTTATTTTTTAAGTTGCTTTTTACATGAACAACAAAAAACGGCCTATACAGTTCTGGACAGGTTATACATACATGCCACTTTTATGTTCATCACCATCTAATAAATATTTTATTAATAACCATTATTTTTAGCAAATGTGACCTATGGTATATCCTTCATGTGTGCCAAATCTTTTTTATTGCTCAAATTGTAGCATTTCTTGCTAATGAGAGACCAGAAATATGAGACGTAATCACGCTGATTCCCATACATGTGTGATTACGTCGCAAATATCATTTTCATTAAAGTATGGTGTTTAGTATTTAGAATGTATATACATATATATATGTATGTATGTATATATATGTATATGTAGGTATGTATGTAGGTATGTAAGTAACATATTTAGTATGTTCTGAAACACACTCAGTATATGAACCTATATTCTCACCTGTAATCACAATGTTCTTTTACTCGTAATAAACAAATATATTTAAGAATATAAAATCAATATCCAGATAAATGATTTCATATTTCATGTTCATAGAAAAAGTCTATGCTACTTTCGATTGACATTGAACAGTCACAGTTTTATTATGAATGCTTCACTTTTACACGAATCTGATGTGTTACTGGAGAATGAGTCACAAGTCACAAAATTGGATTTTAGGATATCATCCTATTTGAATGGATGATCCAGCCAATTATGGTAAACATTAGGATATTTAATAAGTATTTCTATATTTTAAGTTTCAGAAAATGTATAATTGGCAGCTGTAAATATTTAGCAAATTATGCTAAATTATGCTGCAATTTGGTCAATACAAGGTAAATTCGAGTATATTTGGCATTGCATTGATTCTACCAATCGGTTTGGTTATGTTGGACTGGATCTTGAACTTTATATTTGTCTGAAATTTGGGTTATTTGAGATGATTGGCGAGGAGGAATTATACATTTTCTTAAAATCTGACACATACTCCCTACGAAGCCCTTCAAAACGCAAAGATATATGTTATACAATAAAGAGATCTTCTGATAAAAACATGTTGAAAAATATCAATTTTGCGACTTGTGACTCATTTTCCTGGAACACATCACATATCGTCGATTCTGAATGTCGTTATTTGGATGATATGGGTGACCAAATTGGTGTAAAAATTAAATATACCCAAAATCTTTATTATGTATTATGTATATATACGCATTTTATGTATTTGAAGTTAGATAATCATACCTGAAATGTGCAAAGTTGGGAACACTAATATTAAAAAACTACCTTGGATATTGAGGCCTGAATGTAAGGACCTATCTTTTTGCATCATCAAGCGATACAGGGTTGATGGAAATGTTATGGAAACCATGTAATGGAATCAAATGCAAATATTCAATTGAGATGATATTTGGATATTTTAATATTGATGTAATCTGCCTCCAAAATCAAGTATGATATAACCTAATGGACAATTGCTCTGTATATTACAAGAATTTGAAAGTATAAGGACATTTGGCATTGAACAAACAGGTTGAGGTGCTGAGATATCAGTTCTTCTATAACTGTGTGGTAATGTTAGTTGAGTTTTAGAATGTAACGTGGGGAAGTAAGCTTTCTAGGGAGATATAACCTAAATATCTACATGACATATTGCCTGGAGCTATGATTCCAGCATTAAGCAGGTTTTTCAATTCAATTCCAGTGATCTGTGCTATGCACATGATTGAAGTAATACTTGGTGACGTTTTCTTTACACAAAGTCTATATATATAATGACCCTGAAAAATATCCAATGCACCCCTCACCCCTGCTTATGAAAGAAATATCTCACTTGTTTTTTGCATTTTGTATACATACTAATGTGAAATAACATCATTTATTCAGAAATGCTGGTGTTCAATGTTCGATTTATATGCATATTTTTTTAATATGGCTAAAAATGGGTGTTTTAAGGCATCTGTCAGCATAAATATTTATTGTGGACATGTAAACCGTATACCCATGCACATGTTCCTCTATTTGAGCTCGATCATTTAACCACATCCATATGAGTATTTGAAATACATATAAGGAGTTATGGCCGTTTGGAGGGGAAAAACCCAAATGACACATCCTGCGACGTAATCACAAATTACCTTTCTCACACAGTAAACTCTCAGCTATTCACAGGATAATAGGAGTAGAATCAGGAAACCATTATGAATGAAGGCTTTTACTGAATGGATTATTTTAATCAGATATTGGATTGGTTTTGTTGCTTTATGTAAAAAAGCACAAGAAATAACTTCTGCGACGTAATCACTCAAAAAATTAGCCACTTTCCATTGAATTTCTATGAATGGCCATTATTTGCCTTTAAAAAGAGGCACAACATTCTCCAATGCCTTATTGAAAAGAGTGTTGCACCCTCTTTGGTATAGGATATAAAACAGTTTGTTTGTGTATTTTTTCCTAATGGGAGAGTGTCCTAAACACCTGCGATATAATCACGGAAATATTGAAAAAGCACTGTTTTTTTGGTTTAAATGATAGAAATATTGGTCCCACATATATAAATGTATATATGACATGAATCCTCAACGCAACACCAATGCAGAGAAAGGATTTACTTGCTTGTAAGTGTTAAAGCCATTGACTGACAGGGAAAATAATGCTAAAAATCGGCTGTGGGCACATTCATTTATTATATATACGCATTGCTCTGAGAACAATCTATCTAGAGTGAGTTATAAATTGACAGTGCGTATGTCACTAGTGAGTTACGTGTTGAAGTCATGGCACCCAATGTAGCCAATATTAAACGTCATGACTCAAACAAAAATTTCTATTCATATTATCAAAAACATATATGAAACAGTTAACTACCTCGTTGATGTAAGTCACTTAGAATATCGCATGAGTTGCATAGCAACGAGTTAGTTACCCTGTATAGTAAATAACAACTTTATAATTCTTATAAGTCCCCCTCGAACCAATTCCATGTGCCAGGGCGTCAGAAAATGTACAATCGACAGTTCTACCGATTTAGTAAATTATGCTTAATTATGCTGGAAAATAGAGCTAGATATATATTTGGCATATTTGGCATTTTAACCCCATTTTTGTCCTAGATTCTTATAAGTCCCCCTCGAACCAATTCCATGTGCCAGGGCGTCAGAAAATGTACAATCGACAGTACTACCGATTTAGTAAATTATGCTTAATTATGCTGGAAAATAGAGCTAGATATATATTTGGCATATTTGGCATTTTAACCCCATTTTTGTCCTAAACTTTGATTATTTGAGGGGATTGGTACATTTGCTGCCGCCCTGACCCATATGATATCTTTCCATTCCCCATTAAGGAACATATATAATTGAAATACAAGAATAGGAATATTCATCTTGCAGGTAATTAATTCTGAAGAGATTGATGTATCATCTAGTGTTTAATTACTCTGGTGGGCCGCCGTGTGCTGGGAGCTGACTGAGTGTTTGTTCCATAAACTATGATGAATGTCAGGGATAACTGAGTTAGCTTACCGTTTACAGTAGATTAGCCACGCAAAACCGGATAATAGGTGCGCAATGAATGGATTTGTACAGTTCAACTAAAGGCCTAGAAAGCCAGGCACTCTCAAATCATTATATTGATTTAAAGATAAGAACGGTATCTTGTCATGGATAAATACAAAGTAGATTGTATCGAACGCTGCATGCAACTTATGAAAGTCACAAGGATCGGCGTTTCTCAAAACGATATATAATATATGCCATCATGTCTATTTTCTCAGCTTGACAGTTTTATATCATGTCTTATATGTATTTAAGTAAACATTTTTATTATCTTGATGCAGTAGTGTGTTCCATAAACCGCTGACTTGGACAAGGTCTAGGGGTCCGTTGTATAACCTTACCCTTTACTTCCTTAACTATTTTCCTTCGTAGGCAGCTGCATGATAAGGGCAAGAATCTGCTGAACAAACAATGATAGATGTTATTCCTACGGTAGGAATTTCCTATACATAAGCAAGGAAAATAGTTTAGCCAGGAATATTTTAAGTAAGGACTTCTTATGCAACAGACTCCTGGAGGATGGAGAAGGAAGCTTGCAATATCGTTTATATCAAGAATTGGAAGCCAAAGATATCCCCTCATTCATTACCAAGGCTTATACCCTGGAACGGTTATTCAGATGTGGTATATACATCAATATCAACCTCCTTATGATGATGTCTGAATATTTCCATCCAAGTTCATCATGCTCAGTTTCGCCTTGGAATCCTTTTACACGTTTCAGTTTAAAGACGAAAATCAAGAAAGGGAGAGCGACAAAGAGAAATTGCGACAGGCGAGGCGGCAAAAAGTTTGAACGACAGCAATCAAGTGAAATGAATAATTTGCATTTTGTTCTGCATTGCAAAGGTTCAACACTGAAAACCTGTTTGGTTGTAATTCACATGAAGGATTTGCAAGAAGCAGTTGGCCAATGTAAACAGCGCAACGCATTGGGTAGGGTTTCCTTCATATCGAAGGAGGATTGCACACCAGTGATGTAAATGAAAAATGGGATGATTTGAACTTAAATTCCAATCCATCACCACTTTATTCTGGGCCTTAAGGAAGCGCCTGACATTTCTGAATCCCATTAGGAAATATAATTATTAGATACCCGCGATCAAATGGCAGCAATTAGACATGGTTTTTAAAGAAGTCGGGGTAAAAATATTTAATTTAGAAGCACTTCTCCCCTTTTGAGCAAAAGGACACAAATCCTTCAACGGTGCAGTTCACTAATTGTCTGTCATTTGCTGTTTTGTGTCTGTTGATTACGTGGGTTGATTAGGCAGATGTGACCAGATGCGATCTACCTTGTCAGTTGGGTTAGTTGATTATGGTACTCAATGAGTTAGTTATAAGAGTGCCCCGCCCATCTAGCTAGCAATCTTGTCACAACCCCTTGATTCATTCCATTTTCTTCCTGCCGATTGAAACTGTCCCTTCAATACTCGAATGCTGCGTTTGCTACTAATCCCTGTTGAAAATCCTTAAGTCTAACTCAATATTCAAATGTTAATATCAGGTCATTCTAATCAATATGGCGATAAGGAACACCGTTTGCTTTAAGGTTTTGAATGGGCACACCAAGTTCTTTTCCTTTAATTTCAAGTCCCCGCTGAAAAAAGATTATAATTCTAGGCCATTTAGAATTTTGATCCTGCTGTGCGATTAAATTCAAGATGTGGTGTCCCTACTAAAAACATGAAACTAAATGCTGCGACTCCGATCGTAGCATCAATAACACAAATACTATTTAGGTAGAAGAAATTGAATATTTTGGCAAGGATGGATAGTGAAAAAACAATGACAGTTTTTCCAATGCTCTATTGATGATCTTCTCCCCAGAAGGATCTCCTCCAATCCTCTCTCTGAACTCGTGGTATCCATCAAAGTTTTTCACATTTTCCTAGTTGTGGATCAGCCTCATTTAGCCTTTCAGAACCGACACATATCGGCATCTATGCAATTATTATTGATTTGAAGATGTGTGCCTTGCCGAAAGTCCACATTCAGAAAGTTGGTGGTGGGCGAGAGAGAGAGAGAGTGAGCGGATGAAGGAGCGAGAGAAAGAGAAAGCCATTTTATTGATCGGTTTTTACTCGACCTTGCAGGAGTCGTCCACGAGAGGGAGTGGCGAACGCCGAGTCTGGCCGATTAGAGTCAGTTGTAGGCAAGCCTTGGAGGTGGCGACATGACGGGCCCACTCCGCCTTCTCCTATAGACACTACCATACCACCAGCTTCCATGCACCCCACGTATCCAATGAGCAACCAACTGCCGACGGAGGTGGCCGGGCAGGGGAGAAGAGAAGCCGAGGAGGAGTAGGTGGTGGTGGAGAAGTACACTAGTACTACCAGCAGAGCCCAAGAGGTAAAAGAGTGAAAGCTGAAGTGGAATATCAGTCTCAATAGTGGGGCCAAAGTGTAAAAGAGGGAAGGTAGGATTATTTTAGCGGCGTTGATTGAATTGGGAGAAGACACCACTACCAAGGATCCACTACTACCGCTGTTACCAATACAGGACCAACAGAGAAAAGTGCTGTTTGGGGAGTCTGGTGCCTGTGGTAGAAGTGATCAAATCAAGCACGGCACTGGTGTTGTTGTACACTCAGCTCCAACGTTAGTAATAGATCGCCGTAAAGGAGAGACACGAGGAGGTTCGACCCTCGCACTCATGTACCTCTCTCCTCCGCCTGGTCTGTGGACAGAGTTGCTCTAATAGCAGTGTAATGTTTTCACTCCCCAAACGACGACTCCCACTAGTGTGACTTGACTTCAAGAATTTCTCAATCGAGCAGAACCATAAGGATTAATTTAACTTAACTCTTCTTCTTCTTCTTCTTCTTCTTCTTCGAAGGCTTGTTGGACGCGAGTAATAATAAGAATGTGCTCTTAACTGTGAAAGCGACTCAACATGCCCCTCGCCTGAGCAGCTCTAAGCAGCTCATTTAAGAGACGAGAAATAACTTTCACCAGGAACTACACAATTTACGGCTACAGCAAGGTGCTATGGGCATGGCGGTCACCTACAGGTGTTTTTCGCTTTGGAGCTTGTTAAAAAGGTCATTGCTTATCGCCACTTTTTGTGAGCTCTTCTCCAGTCTACCAGGAGTAACTGCCAAACGCAACGGTAAGAATATTCCCTTCTTTTATTATACCATTCTTCAAGCGAGCTCTGTCACATCTACGATCAATTCAGAGGATCCCCCATCTCCCACTCGAGAGGGTTTGATGCTACATAAGACCCTAGGCCGTATGAGGGTCATCAGTCATAATGAATAGGGCTTTTCATACTGAACAACTTGCATGCTTCTTTAGTCCCGAGTTAGATAGTCAGACAGATGCTATTATCTAGATGATAAATCACGAGGCGATATCCTCTCGCCATCGCCAAGATAATGTTAGTGATAGCATATACAGCGAATTGGATCCCACAGAGGAACCCAGTTTGACGATGGCGATGTAATATGTGTCATGAAAACCTCTGTATATGCAGTAACATGCAATACGCAGAATGTGGTTGCAGATCGTGACATTAACTAGGAAACCTTGGTACGCTTTGAATATATCAATTACCACCAACAGTCCGAACAGGTATTATATCGCCCGATCCAAATACAACTTCCTATATACTACTGACCAGCAATCGATCGGTGTTTCCTTATTGTGTTTCAAGCCTAATAATGAAATTGGTGTATACTCGAACGTGTTCCGACTTATACATTGACTCACATATTGATAACAGTTCATATATATGCACAGATGTATTTTATAGTAATATATTGATCCTATCCTCAGTAAAAAAGTAATTTTAGGTTGATGTGAGCGAGATTGTCATGTTTTGTCTGAGGGGCTGAGATATTGTGGCTGGGAGTGTTGATTCATAGGGCTTTGCTTAATAGGCAGTGATGGACGTCATTTAGAGTTGTGATTCCTTTTCCGTGCTGATTGCGCTGTCATTTATGATTCTTCTTTTCGGCTTTCCATAGCTTTCTACCAACAACATCTTAATCAAGCTACGGACTATGTGTGCGGCTGTAGCTGCCATTTGTGATTACGGACACATATTGGTTCCGGAGCGAGTACACAGAGTATCTTGGACTGTTTGTCAGTGTAGGGATGGAGGTAGACCGCTCCGGGTCAATGGGCATCGCCCCCGTTTGCATTACCTATGCATTAAAGACCAGGCCTTCCTTTTGCCTGGATCAGGTGGTATCCCTAGCCTCTGTGATAGGCTTGGTATCCTACCACCTCCCATTATAGCCCCCAAATGGTTCTGCTACCGTGTTCAGTTATATGCCCCAGACCAACTGCCCTGGCCCCCACTCCCAATTGACCTATTCCCGGCCACTGCTGGCTATTTTCCCCCTTAACACAGACCGTATATTGTACGATATACCGGTCGAAGGTTAACCTTAAACAGGCGCTTTAAAGTACGCCAAGAACTAGACCGTTTTGTCGATAAGAAACTGCGATATCTTTGTCACCAGGCAGAAGCATTAAGGAATGCCTCTTTTTTCCGTTCTCGGAAAAGGGATACACCGATATGGATTCAGGTCTCAGACGCCAATGTGTCATGCCATCTTTTGTGGCTAAATATGCAATATAGGCTAGAACTGCTTTCACATGTCAAAGAGTCGCAATGGATTTACCTTTAAGATATCATGTAATCCGTCCTGCCTACATTCAAATTTGGTCACGAGCGTCAGAGAGGCCAATGTGTATTTTAGAGGCGCGCTATGGATTTTTTCATTTCATTATGTACTTTTTGACACCGTCTCCGGCAGATTCCCATGTTGTCGTGGACAGACATTGTTGGTGTGGAATGAAATTTTAACACGCACGCAAAACACATTAGCCTTCATATGGCATGGCATGTCCCTTATAAGCCAGTTTCACTACACCAAGGGAAGATCTTTTCCGAGCGTTGCACTACCGCTCACAATTTCTCGCCTGTTTAAAGCCCTTAAGTATAGATATAGGATAGTGCCCTGAGACTCATGGACTCATATTTTGCAATATATAGAAGCCATCAAAATGTTAAGAGTGGGACATTGGGAGGTTTCCAACGAACCAAATTAACCAGTCCCCCTTCATCCACCCCTTCATTGTCTCACACGAATTGAAACAACTTTCATTACCCATGCATTCCAAGTGCTTTATCATGTGCTTCAATGATAATTAATGCGTCTCATACAATTCTTATGAGTACTCATTTAATTTCAATGTCTTAATGTCCTCTTCCCCAATCATTTCGCCCGGCTATATATTAGCCCATTATCGAATTCCCACTCGATTTAATTGTAAGGTAATTAAAACGCGGTCGAGCAAGTTGAATTTAGATCACTTCTGCAAACACATAAAGCCAGAAGCAAAGGTTTCGGAAGCAGTGGGGTCATTCCCAGGGTGAGATATGAGATTGACACGATCGGCTCGGTGCCTCGCATCTAGCGCTAATGACCATCACAAGTCAAATGCTATCATCCCCACGATCTTGCTTAGCTTCGTGATGGTGGACGTTGGCTGCGCAAATAAATGCTAGTTACGGGCAGTCCACGCGGGCCTTCTGCGTCCACCATACCATCAACGTTATGGATTCGGAGGCAGCAATGGCAGCAAATTAGCTGTAAATTGGAATGAAACGTGGGCGCTAAACCCGAGCGATAATGCCGGAATTAGCACCGGTAAGCAACGCAATGGGCTGAATCCCAAGCTGGAATGAGAGTGGGAAGGAGGAGAGGAGAGAAGAGAAAAGGTTTTTTCAGGAGTCGCTAGGAAAGGGAGAATCAGAGAGCCCGGCTATGGGGATTTTATTTTCAGGTCCCAGGTCTTAGAATTACCAATTTGTTAGCGCCCGACCTCCCCATAGGCTCTTGCCCTATTCTCGGACGCCATGAAACGAAAACCAGATCCGGAGAACATCCATCCACCTTCATCGAACGCAATCCCTTGATAGGCGAATCAATTAAAATTAATCATAAATGGTGGCTATTTTATTGGCCCGACCCACTCTCCAAAAATCCGTCCATTTCCATATTTATTAATCGCCGTAGGAACCTCTCAAGTAAAGGGTAATTTCAAACCTGTCACAAGTTTTGATTACGGCTCAAGCAGGACGGCTTGGCATAGATAGCTTATCAGTCGTGGCGTCGCCTGGCTATCTTCACCGGTCACCTTGAGCAATAAATGAAAATCCCAATGCATTAGAAGCCATGTCAGCCAGTATCCTTGAAGAGGGGAAAGAGAGCGCGAGATGAACCTGCTCTTAGAATTACCTACAACATCAATCCGAAGAAAATGGAACTTCCATTCTGCATGGGGCTTACACCCCCTGCCTCGTATTTTGCCCAATATTGATATCATTCGCAGGGAGTCGCTCGCCCCCAGGGTGACTTAGAGGGGTGGAGTTGGGCCAGTCACGCGCCCGTCCAGATGCCTTGGCGGGCGTCTATATTCCTGGCTTGTTACCCCAGCCAGTTGCAAATCGTGGGAAAGTATCAGACATGAAGGAAGACCCATGCGGGAGCAGAGAGCTGTTACTGCTCCTCCTGCTCCTCCTTGCTGCTATTGGGTTGTATGTATAGGGGGCCCGATAGGGGGCGATCAGGGGGTAAAGTGGGGGATTGTAAAGGGGGCTGGGGAGAGTGAGGTCGGGCTGGTCGCTGGACTAATGGCAACTATACACAAGCCGATACTCCCCGAGTGACACCGCAGATGACTCCTCCCGGGTCTCTATCGACCATGTCTGAGATTCACCAGTTGTTGGCTTCCTCCAGGAGGTTTCATCACTGAGTGAAGGCACCCTGGAGGTAGAGGGGGGAGGAGAAGGAGGAGTAGTAGAAGTAGAAAGAGGACAGGGTGGGTTGGGAGAAAGTGTCGGGGGTGGGGGTGATGGGAGAGGAGACGGTAGGATTGCACGAAGTAGTATGGGAATAGAGAGTTAGGGGAGGCCCCGTCTATACTCATTCAAGCGTAGCTTGCGGGGTCCGAAGGGATGATCCATCTTCGCTGGAGGAAATGCGGAGCTTGCGGCTCGGTCGGCAGGGTAGGCGATATGACCCTTGCTCCAAACTAGAGGGAAGGGGGCGGGCCTTGTTTACATGTTACCAGAACATCAACCTTTTACTTGGGGAGAAGGCGAGTCTGCTGGGAGAGCAGTTGAGGTTCATATCCCGTGCTTCCCAGATGCACCGAGTTTGGAGACCTCTGTGTAAATCGGTCCGGAAATATGTCGCCTCCTGTGACAAATGATAAAAGCCAGAGGTGTAAAATGTGTGTTTGTCTTGGGAAGAGGACTGAGAGATATTGTGGGTGGTGGGAGGGAAGACAACCTCTGAACTGCCTGTCCCAATGAGGAACAGCTGGATGGGCTCTATTGGGAAGCGATCCAAGAGAGGAGGACATCACCTTTACCAAATCAATAGCCAAGCTTGCTTTAGCCCAGAGATAATGACCGTGTCAGGTTGTCTCCTGCAGCTTCCCTGTCCACTTAGTACCTTCATGTGAGGAAAGCATGTTCAGTATCATGTAACTCCTAATTAAATTGTCCTCGGAGGTAATGACTTCTCCATGACAGCTCTTTGCCATGGAATTAACCATAAACAAACAAGAACAATATTGGCAAATGATGTAGAACCTTAATGCGAGTGATTGATATGCGCTTAGTCATAGACTACTTTCCCGAGCTATAACATGTCATTTTCCCCTCATTTCTATTAGCCAGTAATTTAAAGTAGGAAACTCTTAGAGAGGTGGTAAGAAGAGTTAAGAGTAAAAGCTAATGTTAGGTCTTGTCCCGGCACAGGAAGCCTTTTGGATTGCCATCATTTACGGCCAAGAAGATGTATGCAATTAAATGATCATCACTCTTGGTGGCAGCGAAGTAGGTCGACATGGAATTAAAATGTAAACCCCTCTAAGGGCTGTGTACCATACCACGAATATATATATGTGTATGTACATACATATATACTTACCACAACACCATACATCTTATCTTTTAAGGAAACGGGGAGAGAGATTGGAGCATTCAAAAGTCCATGCTTCAAGCTGAGAGGTTGGGAAATATGAAGGCTTCATGTCTTTCCATGCCACTTAGCTTTCAATGCCTAATCACAACCGCAGTAGAAGGATAATTTTCCCCTACTTTAGAGGACATTACCTTCCATTGCTTGGCGCATTCATCACCAATGAATATGCTACAGGAACTTAAATCATAGGCCCAATCCGCCGCTTGTCAGGGGTAAGCAGGACCCGCTGGCAGAAGCCACATGAAGGTTCTGGAGGTCCAATTAGTCTGCACCAGTGTGGCGTTGAAGGGCGTGATGGTATTGTCTTCTAGATTGGTAGCAATATACAGAGGAAATAGGCGTATCATATGGCATCAAATACACACCCTTCAGGCTGGGTTTTATATGGGGGGACCAGTAAGTTATATCAAACAGGTTACTAGAGGCAACAAAGAAAGCGCTTTGTGGTGAAAGAACAATGGCTCTGACAAGAAAGCCACAAGGTGGAAGAGAGCTGATCGACAAATTAGTGATTACAAGAGAGGCCTTTGTGACTTGATGATAAAGTGAATGGTCCCCCAATCCAATCGTGTAGGGGATAGTGATTAAGATATATACGACCTTCATGAAGCAGTGCCTATTCATTCCCCGCATAACATTTTATGTCCCATTTATTTACTCGTTATTAATAGCGCATGTATCTCAAGTGATTGATTCTGAGTGCTAATTAATCATATTAGAGGACGAGTGTAATATCATGGGTGCCCTACGTTATGATTGTGTGTGATACCATCTATAAGCCATTCCGGTCTGTTTGATTGACTTTACTCTATTCCCCTGCATCGGAAATGTAGCTGGGAAATAATATGAGGCATTTCTTAAGGCCCCAAGGCTAAATTAGGAACCGGAGAAAGGGGAATATTCTTAGCGAGATAAGCTGTAAAGGCATCATTCTCTGTGATAGAAGTGAACGCTACAAAGAAGAACTGCTCTGTTTTTATATCCCCCAGTAAACTTGGTAATCAGCCCTATCACTTATGGTTTGGGATGATGGTATTACGCGAATGCTAAGTCTAAAGATTCCATCCATTGATCAATAAACAAAACAAGCAATAAGACCTAGAGATTATTGCAGTAGGCACTGGTACATTTGTTATTCGTGCCTAATATAGTAAGTCTTGGCTTCATGTATATATGTATACACTGACTAAAAAGATCCTGAGTAACGTTTAGTCTTAAGCGTGCCATTACATTGAATGGTTACCTTACCTTCAATTTGTCTTCATTGGAATCCAATATGCTTCAGAGCTCAGGAAGAATGTGTTTTCCACAAGAGGTAGTTTCAAATATCCTCAGGTATATAGGGTTTGCAAAGGCTAGGATTAGGTACTGGCAAGCACATGCTGTGTTAATGCATCGCCAGGCTTTGGGTGAAAAGGGGGTCGCGCTCTGAAACGAATTCGCCTTGTGGGGGACCATTTTAGCTCCATTACGAATAATGTATTTTCATCCACCGATTTTGTTCTAGATGTAGCATTAACTCACCTTTCCTGAAACATAGAGGCCTCTTTGAGGTCCCTGAAAAGAGAGGTGTCCGCCGGAAAGTGGGTTAATTATGCCAGGGACCCATTCATTTTGGATAAAATTTCTCCATCGATGCCCAAAGTTACTGGAGACGTAGTTACATGCCAAGAAAGTAATGATATTTTAGCGAAGAAAAAGGTTTACAGGGGTATAAGCGATGAATGAGCAACCACTTCATTTTAAAACCTGCGAACTAGCACGTTCGCGTTTCCGACCTTCAATGAACTCAAAGCGCTTTCACGGTCGTCAAAACCTCGCAATAAACTAAGATGTTAAAGGTTGCGAAATGTCAAGAGGATTTTACTATTTCTTCCCGCAGCCAACAAAATGCACAAAGCAAAAGCAATTTGGAATACTTGCAAACATCACGCCGTCGTCTTGTCCCTTTCACTGGGAATTATTTTTCTTGACAAGTCCCAGGACTTTCCAAGACAGACACTTTTCAACAGGTTCATTTTGAAATGTGTGCTTATTTTTAGATTACGACTCCAACAAAGGAAAAGAGGCGAGTGCAAAAATGTGTATTCCCATAACAGCCCTAAAGAACATATCATAATCATTTCCGATGGGATATCCGCTCCGCCAACACAGAGCTTTCAGATGGTTTTTAGAAGGAGAAAGCAAACTTCACAAAAATTGAATCCCCCAGATTGTGTGTTTGTGAAATCCCCAGTCAGCATCTGTCTTTTGCCTATTTCTTTTACCGCCAACTCATTTGATTAAAGATCTCTGGTATGACACCCATTTGATCAGTGTGATGTTTAACAGGAACAAATGCATGCTGGAAAATTGCCAATAGCACTTTGCAAAATACAAAAAAAATATGGTTTACGGCTTACCGTTAATGACAGAGAAGATTTTTTAACTCTGGGCCTGTTTTCATCAGATGGACAAGATCTGAGGTTTTTTATCATCAATAAAAAATGCCAACAGGCCTTTAAAGGGATGCAAAGTTACCTTGCATTCTCTTTTAAAGCTTGGCCATAAGATGTATGTCAAATATCAAGCGTATTGAACTGCTGGCAACTTGAGCCCCGGTAGACAGAAGATGGCTTTTTGTATACGGTAAATCATATCGATTTACCCGAGCGGAAGGAGACATCTTTGGGCGCGATATTTAGAGCGCTACTCCCGGGTATGAAATATGGGAACATCAACAAATGATTTGAAAAATCCGTCCTTAGGTCTGGTCGGTTTATCCCGCTCCAGTGCCTGTGATATGTTTTACTTTTTAAAGTGCTGATTACGAGTAACGCTGGCCATGAGATGGCTTAGGGGTTCTGCTTTATCTCAGGAATCTTGAGGGGGAGGGTGAACTCCAGGGGAATCCACTGCAGCGTGCGTAACTCTGTCATTGTCCCAGATCAATTAAGCTGAGGCTGGAGTAGTTTTATCATTACGCCAGAGCGAACTGTCATCAGTCACTTACCCTCGCCGGCCCTCCGACCCATTCAAGTAATCCCATTTAAACGCCCTGATCACCATCAATCTGCAATCCTTCCATATTCATTGTTGGCCAAATTTAATCACACATGCTCCTTTGGTACAGGCAAGGGGCGATGATTACTTACTTAAGTCAGCACCCCTTAGCCTACGCTCAAGTTATGGATGATCGTGTTTTATGCTGAGTGAATTCGAAGCAAGAAACTCATAAAGAGGGAACCAATGTCATTCATAACTCCTGCGGTATGAAAACCATAATCACTTCTGTTTTACTTGTACTCGCGGGGGATAAACAAGACTATGGTGAACACCTGGTTTATGTTCCCTTCCAAAGTATCGCTGTCAACCCCCTGATGATAGCAATATTTTTTCTTATGCAATTTTCTCATCGCATCACACACTGTTTCAGAAAATGGTTGTGGGTATGAAGTTTGGTATTCATCAAGAAATGGCATGAAGATGGAGTGTTCAGTCACGCAAACCTGGACAGCTGAGTGATGCACTGTATTCCATTAGACATGGAGGACTTGTCCACTGAGCTGACAGTGGACAGTGAGCATTGCAACTCGTTACCCGATCCCTCCCCCCCCTAGCTCTGACCATAGGGCAGGTTGGCTATTGACAGCTGACCACCATATTGCCATGCGCAAGGTCCGCTCTATATCCGCCTATAAGGGCAATACGGTCAGCCAGCCCAAGAGGGAAGGAGAGAGAGAGAGGTAGTTAGAGAGGGGGAGAGGGAAGGGAGACATTGACCACGAGCACTAGAAGATTATGTCTTAGGCCATAAGTGAATGGCCTTCTGCAACAAGATGACCTGAATTGATTGCATACTACATGAGGCGTAGGGCGCTGACAACTTTGGAATATAAATTTCTATAATGTTACACGGTGGATGTGATTATGAGGCGAACATATCTGATTACCAAATGGTAACTTGTCCTCTTGTGGCCATCACAGGTTGATTGGGTCTGATCCTTCCCTGATGTTTTCACTGAGTGGCCCGTTTCAGCCAAGCTTTCCAGCCTCGCTCCCCCTTCTTCCTTCTGCGCCTTGGCAGAGGGGAGACCTGATGGATCAACATTAACAATCATATCGGCCTCGGACCCCCACGCAAAGGTCAAGATCTTTGGCCTCGAATCCGCCCCGGTCAAAGTCATTTCCGTCAGTTTGAGATCGTTGTCATGCTTGTGGAAACTCCCAAGCAATGATTAACTCCGTCAACGATGTAAAGTGAAACTGAAAGTCGGTGGCCGGCGTCCATTGATAGCGTTTCTGGTTGACCCATTGTGAGGTTATATATACACCCCTTCCCTCCCTCCTTCCCCCCTTCATCAGATGCCGGATGAGAGCCTGCTATCATCCATTGCACCACCAGAGGGGCACCACTCAAATGCTGCAGGGCTCTGATCAATTAGCAACCCACAAAGGAGGAGATGAAATGGGAAGGGCCTGCGAGCAACATTGTCTTTTCTTCAATTCTGATCTTTCCATTCACAAAGAAAAAACAAGCAAGGAGGCTTTGATAAAAATCGGGTTGGAGCAAGATGAAAGGTGCTCTTTTCATAAGCAAAGAAATCCATCTACCTCCCCGTTATCTTCTGATAGTCCCCCTGAGTGCTTTATTTTTAAGGTGTAATATCGTGGGATGCAATAGCTTTGTCTCGGTGGATCGCACCTTTGAATCATCCCACCCCAGCTGCACTGGATTGGCGGAGGGTGACTAATTGGTGATTTAGAACCTAACAGCAAGTAAATTCGACCTCTATTATAGTATTCATTTTCTCATTTTTCCATCTGAGGTGCAATAAATCTCGCTGCGGAAAGCTTGCAGGTCAAATATCTCATATAAATGCAAAGTAATGGATAAGCATGCGCTGAAACAGGGAACAAGATATTGTTAGTAGAAGAAAATTGTAGGGTTGCTGTCTCACATGAATAACTAAAGGACAGAAATGAGTATTTTAATTATATTCTGGTGTTTCTTTACTCAGCTCGCGAGACTTCAACATGCGGCGACAATCCCCTCCCTAGAATCATTTGAGCTTTTTTCATTGACACTCAAGTATTGAACAATATTCATGGATGGGTGCTCTAGCTATGTGTTCATAAGCAATCATTGCAACGTAGCTTTATATTGTTCCCCTCCATGTAATATATCTCCCCACAGCAGTCTCCAAGAGGCAATATAGCTCCACAATTACCGGTAAACATTCCATCATTTCCTTCTCAATTTTGAGTAATTCAAATGCAGAAGGATCATCATCAATAAATTCGAAATGCGATTATGGTGTGACTCTAATGCGATCTGGGTCACCCACAGGAGGAAGGGGTGGGGGGCTGGATGAGGCACATAAATGGGATAAGTGTTAAAAGACGCCTACCAGTATAGCAGAGCGTTTATTCACAACCAGTGGACTAATAAATCCAATCTTCCCCACCCTCCTTGTTGTGAGACTGACTCAGTTTGAGAGGCTTTAGATCGGAATCGTAAAACCTCCCCCTATGGTGAAAACTGTGGCAATTCCTGGATTAGCGAAGCTGATTTATTCACCCCTGAACCCGGCCTCTAGCAGGGGTCATGGTGGATCGTGCAATTTCGTGCAAATTAGTTTGTGTAGTGTATGAATTCTGGCTCGTTAGCAGGGGCTTTATTTATTGGTCTGCTAGTTGGTGGCAGGCCTGTAGGTGTTGGTGTGGCTTGGTTCATGCCCTCGAGGGTCTTATCCTGACCAACCCTGCCTCCTCCTGCTTCTAACAATAATGGGACTTGCTGGTCTAGATCTCACCCCAGCACAATCACTGACAGATTCCTGTGTGGGCTTCTAGACTTGATTGAGACCACCATCGGGGCGCACCATCGTCACACATTGTGTCACTCTCCCTCCACCACACACCTCCTCCACTTCCACCACCACCGCCCCCGCCTACCACAATCTACTGCCAACTGTTTGGGTGAAATGACACATTTCATCCTCAATGTTTTCCTGATTTCTCATTCTAACTGTCCGGGACAACTATTTATTTTCCTTTTGCCACGTTTCTAAAACGCACCGATTGGCCAAAGTTTGCACAATGGCTTGGTGGTGGACGGGGGCGGGGAGAAACTCGAGTCGCTTCAATCAATGGTACTGGCGAACACAAGCAAAACTAGATTAACCCATACTCCTACAAGACAGCGTATGTGCACTGCATCCCTACTACTGCGGCCTGAATGTACAAATCGCACTGCAGGGGGAGGGGGTAAACAGCGTATGCCCAAAGATGTCTCCTTCGTGCTTGGCAATTTTCAAAGAGGGTAAATCTGGCTCGCGCCTCTCTCTACCCCCTCTCGGACGAGGCTGCAGGTTTGCCGATAGTGCGCGTTGGGATATTGTGTACGTCCGGGACAAATAAATCGCCTCTATCAGCAGGGTAGAAGCTCACGGAAAACTGCCAGGAAATCGAAATTGGTGCGGAAGCGTTTAATACGGCAATCATGTGTGCTCCGCAGGGGTTGTCGGAGTGGGCGCGGCTAGCCTAACTAGCTGCTCTGATGTCCGATGTAGCGACCGCTTTATCACATCTCCAACGTGTCCAGTAAGGCTACTTCACCCACACCAGCCTGATCAGGACGTTAAAACTGACCATTCTGGCTAAGAGACCTGGGCCTTCGGTCACGTTGAGTGCTCTATCGCCGGCTTGGCCGGATAAAGTTTGAATTACTGCCCGGAAACGATAGGTCGCTACTGGAAGCAAGGCAGCATGATTGCCATTTCCTTGGACGCCATCGCCTGGCGCTTACTCCCTTTTTGACATCCTACTCATGTTCATTAGTTTGCGCGACTTAGAGCACGGAGCCAGCGCAGAGCGCATTTCCGCAGCTGTTGAGTTTCGGAACGCTGCATTTAGCTGCGCAAGGAAGAAAATCATGGACAAGGTTGCCTTTTCCAGCCATTATGGGTCTCCCCCTATGACCGGCAAGAACATGACCTGAATAGCTGATCCGTACATATAGTAAGACTGAACTTTGCCCATGGCCTCACCCTGTACACGCCTATGCCCCCCTCCCCTTGCCCATTTCCCTCTGCGCGCCTCCTTCCTTTTAGCCCTGCTGTGAGGCTAATGCCATCTCGTTGTGTTGGATGGGCCAGCAGTCCCGCAGACCATACATTGACGGCATCCAATGCCCTTGTTTCTTCATGCTGCCCTGAGTCCAACAACTTCTTCCTCAGTCCGATAACCAAGCTGCTACCCTGGTCACCCCGTTATCGGGCGTCCCGTATTGTAAACTGTGGCGCGTATTTTGGCAACACCTTGATCAGTTGATCTGAAGAAATAGTCAGGGATCGATGCATGGCCTACGTTACTCAATGCCTGCTTTTTCCACGCCACTAGATCATTCAAATAAATTGAGTTGTAGCTTCAAGTCGGCGGCGGTGTGCTGAGTGGTGTCGGGCTTCGATCAATCACCTCCCGTATCACTCAATTACTTATTGTCCGGTTGCTGGGACCCAGCGCCCTATACACGCTTCACCTGTTATCATTGCTCCTGCCAGAGAAGCTACATCATCTCATGCCTCCATCTAGCAGATTCATCCCCTTTATGTCTTGTCCCCTGCTGCTTATGGGGCCTTCCCCCCTGAGGGCTAAGGCTCCTAGTGCCAAGCAGCCACTGGAGAGACATGATTTTCTATATGTGCACATGATATGATGAGGGGCACTAGAAGCGGCAACCAAATTCAGGCATGCACTCTTAATAGCCATAAGCACTCAGCATTTTCTGCACCCAGAGGGGAACTCACTGTGTATAATTTGCAATTTGCAAAACACCTTGCATGACCGAAAGGTTTGCATGGCTTTGTACATATTTGTCATGACGACCTCCCAGTTTTTCATCCATCTGACACAAATCTTCTACTGTAATCCACGCAGCTTCATCTCTCAATAAGCGAAAAGCACCTGTGCCTGTCTAGGTGGAAATGAAGGCAACAGAATAACATGACAGACAGACTGAACCAAAGATTTGTTCTGAATGTAAATGCATGTAATGTACTCAATTACTATAGACCGCAACGCAATTCAATTTTCTAGAGTAAATATATAAAGCTGAATATCCCCCATCAATCACTATGGCCATGTTGTAGATATAATGGCTTTCATGGTGGCATTAGTTCGGGGAGTAGACTTTGTTTTTCACATCAAGTGATCGATGTAATGAACCCGAGTTTAATTATACATTTTCATGGACATATAACGTGTACTGAACAATACACATCGTATCCTCTGTGTAAATGTCTTATTGTCTTTTTGCGTGCTAAGAACTTGTCGAGATAGCACTGTGCCGATCCCCGTGTGTATGTACAAATGCCTGATCATAAATAACGAGGAAGCAGGTTACTGTGGACTATATGGCATTATTTATTGCGGTTCCATCGCCTCGGAGCAGAGCCTTCCCCACGATAGAGCCGGAGACTCCGATTGATCACTTACGTATGGTGTTAGTGGGAAATAAAGGGGGGATGAGAGTGTAAGGGAGAGTGAGGGAGGGAGTCTATCTGGATCTGCCATCGGGGTCTACAATGCAAGTTAGGGTGGTGGGTTTACAAGAAGGGAACAGAGAGAGAGAGAGAAGAAGAAAAAGAAGGGTTGAAGATGGTGGACCATCCCTCTTTCTTAGAGGAGCTCTGGTCTATATTAGAGCTGGACACTGACCATTTCTCGCAGGGGCTGACTGGCACCATCTTGTTATGTGGTCAATTGAGCCAATACTCCATCGACACCTTATAAGCTTCTTTAGATCAAAGACAATTCAACCTAGTTATGTACTAGAATCGCGACTGATTATATCCATGTCTCATCCCCCGCTAGCTACCCGCCCCTTTGAGTGTAATGCAAATGGGGTTCTTGAGAACAAAAGAGAGACAGGAGGTTTAATTAGGCGAGCTGTTGCCTCAGAATGTATACAAAGCCAGCAGTATTATTTGCGTTTAACAATCTTTTGCGGCCAATTGGATTGCATGCAAGTTCCCCCTGCTACAATGATGTTATCCTTGCTGTTGCGGGTAGCTTCCAATAATCCCGAGGTCGCCTAAGAGCCAAAGAATCCCCCATCTGCGGTTTACACTCACACCTTGTCTCCTTTTAATCCATCACAAAGACACGAAATAGGATTACCTCTACAGCGGTAGCCAACCCATCTCACCCCGGTATGGCCTCCGTAGGGAAGGGAATAGTTTGAACACATGTTCAGAACTGCTCTGCGCGGTAAAGGTAATACCAAGCTCCCTTCGTCCCGGCTCTAATTGGACATGAATTGCCACTAATGAACCCTCACTGTTCCAGAAAACCAACAAATGACTTGGACTAATAAGTTCCAGCAATTAGCTCTCGCCCTGAGCCTAGAGGCAAAGCTGCCAGGAATTCCAACGAATATCTCATCTATTTGATTTATTCCATGGTATTAGCGTTATGATTTCAACACAGGGAAAGACATAGAATCGCCTAAAAGGGTCGTGACGTGGGAAAATGTCTCGCTTCTGGGGCTCAAATAAGACTTCAAGAACTGTGCTCTATAGACTGGCAGTAAATGTGTGGCCGCTCAGGTTACTTTGAGTGACGGGGATGCAGCCAAGAAAATGTCCACCGGTATATTAAGTTCCTTTCCTCGTGCTTGCTGAAATCTTTCAAATAGGCATCGGTATACTACACGTTGTCTGCATATAATCCATTTCCCTCCAAGGTGTTGGAAGAGTTGGGGGAATCTTAAGTCTACCCTGGACTGATCCATTGCCAGAAGGTTGAAATCGAATACAGGCAGAACTGCCCCCCTTCTAAAGACTCCCCGAAGTAAAATACTATATGGATCTGGTAACATTCATATTATATATGTCCTTATAGATAGCCCGCTAAGGGCATGAGACATGAGGTAGAATATACTACTGGGCATATCTAATGATGTCCTGAGGTTATTACCAAAAACGACCATGAATGTTTTGAATCATGAGATGTGTACCCAATCTAAACGTAGAGATAGTGTCACTTCAATCATTAACACAGTATCATGAGGTAACACGCACATCATGATGTAGATAGACGTAACGTATAGCTGTTCGCGTACGGTAAAATTGACAGATTCTCTTGCGTACCATTTAGATGTTGCCGGGATTTGCATAACACGTCCCTCCCTTCTAATGGTACACTTAATACATCAGAGTCTGATGCATCAATCTACATAATAGTGTTTACATATTGCCGAATGTAATATTGCCCCACGGAGACACACACAGTGCAAACATCATTTTAACCATAATCAAACCTTATTAATGAAGGTATATCAAAATGGATATAATAATGGCTTCTAATAATGCAATCCGATCTGGCATTACGGAAGTATATTTTGTTCTGCTGTTTCCTTGCTCTGAGATTGGACTTAGAGCGTAAGTAAGTCCATATAGCTAGCTGCCTGTCATCGCGATCGAGGGGTTGCAGACTGATTTGGTGATATTGGGGAAATCATATTCCACCTGAGGTTACATTTCATATATGAACGAGATATCCTTTTCAGTCGGAACCATACCTAAGCCATTGGAAAGAGAGGGAAATATATTCATCGACGTCTCGCCTCACAGCCGCCTCTCTTAGTCAAACATCTATATTACATCCAAAGACTAGACTCATGTAGTAAATGGAGTTTTTCGACAGGGCATGGAATCTTTGCACCAGAGAGATACAAAAAATGCCATTCGCAGAGCAGCAGAGTTATATATATATGACCCATTCGTCTTCTCTCAAGGGCAACTTGACTCAATATAAACGTGGAAGACGTGACGAAACCGAAGGCACTCGCAACGATTCTATATAGCGCGTTAAAAGATCCCTCCTCAGATTTTTCTTCCTCGGATCATGTGACAAACCTGAAACCTGGCGTTGGCACGTCTTTCAGAGGCAGATATTCTAGCGGTGGAACCTCCTACCGGTCCAACCTTTCTGACAGAGCCACGTTACTCTGTCTTTAATTTGTTCAATTTCCTCCCACTTGCCGGGCTTCACGTGAGCTTTCGTGACTAATCGGGACGCTGTCAGTGAGATCAGGATAGGAGCGAGGCGGCTCTAAATGCAGGGCCTAATCTTGGCTCTGATAGACGGTTGCTGCGCGCTGCCTTGATACCTGTAAATAATTTGTATATTGGCGGGAAACGCTGGTGCATGTGGGACTGGGAGGGGACCTTGTGGCGCGCGAGAAAGAGGGTGAATCTGTGGGGTCATGCCCGTATCGAAAAACTTGCGTGGTCCACTCTCTTTATCGCTTTTCGCGTTGTGCATGATAAATCAAGTGTTTGCTGCTTCAATTGGCCCCTGGAGACAGGCGCGTGTCACCTAGTAAAAGCTCCCTCTGTTCTCGACCGTGAAAAAACACAAAAAGATTTACCATTGGTGCGAGTTGAATCATTGTATGAAAAGACGCCAGCCGGTCCGGACCATTTAATAAATCCGTCTCAATCGCTGGGGATAATGCCGTTCATCTGTTTGAGACAAACACTGGCTGAGAGCTTTTCCATATAATAATGTGGATGGGAGGAAGTGTGCTTCTATACGACTGTGCCACCGTCATATCCTCTTGCCTCCCGCCAATGGTCAATAAGCATTGTCACCAGGCATGCTTTGGCTCGCGACATTGATCCACAAAGACTGGCGGCAGTCGGGCCGATTGCTCACTTCTTAAACCAAAGCCATTGTTGACTTAAAGGGTCTGCCAAGTCACTCTTCCACCGGCCAATCTTAATGACACCGTACATTGCTATTATAAACATAATGGTGGGCAATGAGGCTAGGACAGTCAATACTTTCCATGGTGATATCCTCGGGGGAATGAATTTTGAATAGGGCCAGAAATGAAGAAATCCCTAAAGACTGGGGTCATGGGGAATTATCATTAAGACCATTCTTGCTCCCTCAGAGCCATCGAGCGTCCTTGTTTGGAAACCTGCGATAGGACAACAGTAAATTTAGTCAAGGTCTTATCTTGTCAGCTATGTTGGACAGGCAATGGGTGGGGTTCTATAGGTTGATAAGCCAACATGCCATCGGCTGAGTGTGCCTTGACGTGAACCATTGTTTTATTGTTTAGCCAAGCTTATACGTCCGATTTACAGATTCACAGTACATCATTGCAGTCTGCTTTAAGTCCTCAATAAATCTGATATTGCCAGCACCATGGAGTTCTGATGTATGACCTTGCTTCTCAAGCAGACGAAGAGTACTGCTTCTTGCTCGGCCATCCGGATAATAGGCCCCGCCATGTGCCACGAGCATTTTACAGATTGAGCTGTTTTACAGAACCGGGCCAATGTTAAGTGTAGATGAAAACACACGAGCTGTTGTAGTGCTTGTCAAATTACCTTTTTTGCTTGGCCAATCGCGAAATGCTACTCATTTACGTATTGTTGAGCTTTATTAGACTAAAATGGAGCCTCTGTTTCTATGAGGCACCCAACGACTTCATCCCCAGTGCTTTCTGCGCTGATTGAGGAACAGAGAACTGCTCTTTACAACGCAATACTGCTTGAATTCAATCAAGCCTAAGGGAGTTAGTTCTATACAGGAGGGTGTTCCAGAACGTCTTGGGAATTACTCAGAGTGATTAAATGATCCTCATGTAGGTACACGGCTGGCTGACAAGACCACCAACGACATTTGTGGTACCATTTTGAATGCCTTTTCCATCATCATTTTCTAACCGACAGGGTAAAAAAGATGGACTAAATACGAGTAGGATCATGCACGACGTAGGGATGCGGGGGCTATCGATGGCAGCTGATTGATGGCTAACATAGTTTTCTCTGATGTCTGCCTCTTGATGATAGGGCAGCTGAGTAGCTCATTCGTGTGCCTCCATTCCATTGTTCTAGCAATTCACATAACTGGATGCCTTATTGTGCCTGGCAATGCTCGGTGACCATATCACAGGACAAGCGTGGCTGAGCTGGGTTCCCTTGAATATTTCCATGCTGTTGCCCACATAACACACCATATGTACTTGCTGTATATATATACACTCGCGCTTTATTTGTATGTGTAGTCTACAGATGGCTGACCACGCCAATACCCTTCTATCATGCACTAGCTCGCGTCCACTAGTCTAGATCTGCATATGAACACAATGCATGATATATTAGCGCTACAGCAGTGGGACCCAGGCTTATTTGTCGTTACATAACCGAGTCCATAGAATGGTGAAGGCGGAGGGTTGGTCCATTAATGCACGCTACCGTATTCCCCAACGGCAAAGGGCCGTGAGAATAAGACACTCCGAATCCCACATGCTGCGTGTGGCGATTAGCTAACAATGGGGTTAATCGGATAGATTGGAGTGGATTATTGACTTAATCTCCCCGTAACGTGATACGCGCTGATATGTGATAATGTTTTGAGCTTGGCTACTACCGTAAATCTCTGATGACCTTTAAGATAATTGCCCTATCTGGGGTCCCGTAGATATCAGCAAGGCCCCTGTGAGAGCAAGTAAATTGAGTGCAGCAGATCCCAGCCCCCGCCACCGGTTATCCAATATGATATTCATATAATATATTTAACATTGAGCCTGCATGCTGAGTAGAGTAGGGAACTGGTTAGGGCAAAATATTACCAAGGCCCCTTGACAAGAGACAATATTTGCATATCGTTTAATATGTATAATATCCAGTGAGGCTGGCACACGTACGTTGGCGGCCTCCTGTTCGGCTCTGGCCGGTTCTTTTACAAACTATTTGAGATAATCCTAGCGGCTTTCAGCTACTTCCTCTGGTGCTTCCTGAGAGGTGTAATCATATTGGGTCGACCTGAACGCATATGGGCACAGGTGCTCAGGCAATTTGCAATTGATTAACACCAATTCTCCTGGGTTTCATAAACATAAGGATACTGTCCATACATGCACAGTATCTGAAGTTAAACGAGGGATGCGGTGTGATGGAGCATCCTACCTCTTATCATTAAGATAAGATGCCTACATTAGCTTTGGCCGCAATATGGCAAAGCTATCATGATTGATCAGGTTTGTCAGGGTGTTGGGTTACCCATGCTTGAAGCATATGTCAGGTCGCCTTTCTATCCCCCATCAAACACTATTCCTGTTTGAATTAGAGCTTTATAGAGAGGTATAGAAGAAAACACTAGAGCTTCTATAGATGAAAGTGGTTCATGGAGCCGCCTGAGACTTTCATAACTTTAAGACTCAGTGAGAACCAGTAATGGGAGATATCTATGAAAGATGCTTTAGTTTCAGGCAACCGGTAAATGGGGAAGCGATATAGCTCAGAAACGATCTGCTTTTTGACCTTAGAGAATGGTCCGATCTCCTTTGCTCTAATCAATTCGCGCTGGTTTGTCTGTACTTTAGATTAAGAATTGGCCGACCAGTATTTCTGGTCCTATTAGGCAGAGAATCTATGTCAACATGGCTACATAAATAGACACTGAAATTGACATTGTCTGTGAGGAAGAAGAGCTTACCACCAGTTTGCTCGACAAAAGCTTCAACTGTGGTTGCCGGCTCGCAATATTGACATGGACAGTTCGGGACAAAACACAGAGAGACCCATCTAAATAAAAAGATATCGACCTGAAAGTGGTAGGGTTTGTCACACTGGCTGTAAGGCAGGCGTGGACACAAGGACATCCATCTCACAGAGTCAAACTGATTGATAATTATTGTAGCACTCGTATTTAAGCTAAATGTTCCCCCCAACCAAATTTGGTGTATGATAGGGTTCTTCCTGCAATTCTTACTGGCTAATAAAACATAGGAAATCGAACAAATATCATACACCAAAAAGATGCCGCCTTGTTTAGTCAAAAGTGAATAAAAGTAATATTAGGAGAGATATCAGGATGAGAAGAAATATTATAGGATTAAAAACCAACATTGAGGGGCTGCTATATGATTGAGGTTAGTACCCATTTTAATCACTGTCTTGGATAGCTATAGCCCCAAGACTTTCAATTGAGTGATAAAAAGAACTTTAATTTACACGATATGAAAGGCACTGGTAATTAACATAATTATAATGAATCAAAGAACTATAACTTTTTATAGTTCTTTGAATGAATGTATAGTGAACTAAACTGTATAAGTATTTAATCAGCCTGAATAGGGCTATACATAAACGCGTTGGCCAATAAAAGTGTTGTTTTTTTTTAAATAGCTTATTATATATCAACAAGATTAGAAAGGAGCCATTAAAGACGATTCTAAAACAATGTCTGGCCTGTCCCTTCAATGCGAAGAACTAAATGTTGCAAATAGTTGTTTTGAAGTTTTCAGTTTTCATGTGTTTATAATCGTATCCAATATTCAAATCTTCAATTCGTTTGAGCTCTACAAACACACACATTTGCTCCTGCCCGGATCAAGGCAAGAAAAGGCCACCCACTCTATACATACAAACTAGTGTGTCTTATCTAATTAACAGGCACATTTATTAGAGATAAAATAGTCTCAGTCTTTGCACAGGAACCAATATTGTATGCCTTTCAATTAGTCACCAATGTCTGTGGCATTTTCTAAAATGACATTATTTGTCTGGCTTATTCACAATAAAAAGGTTTCCTAACCCATTAGCATGTTGTCACTGTGATGTGATCAGTATTCATACGTTTTCAATCGGTGCACACTCTTGAAGTCCCTCATCGTGGCAGCACTCCCATCTGTCAAAGGACAGCTACTAAATGTAACAGAAAAAATACAGATACCGCAAAAATCTTCCAGTACACGTTTGGACACGCTCTCGCCATCTTGAAATCTCTTCTCTCCACATTTTCAGTGGCACACCGTCTGCACTATTATTCTGGCAGTTCCAAATAAGTGGGACTAGCGCCTCTTTTTATATACTACTCACTGGCTCTAGTGAAATGGGCGTTGTATGTCACGCTGAAATACATATAATAATTATATATAGCAGAAGATTATTAAATTGGTGGATCAACTTGAACCTCTGGGAAAATGGACTATAGGAAAATTAAATTGGCATCAGCATCTAATTAGAAACCTTATGATTAAAAAAAAATCGGGAGTACATACAGGTATATTAAATTATGATATACCGGCTTGGACTAGGTAGAATTACCTTGTTGATTTAGCCTAATTATTCAACCCATACAAGTAAATTACCAAAATGTTATGCACACTCTTTTGGGATGTTATCCTTCAGACTTTCCTGTTATGAGTTTATCATTTCGGGGTGCTTGGGACCACATGAAACACTGTGGGATGACCAGGAAATTGGTGTCTTCTCCTGGTCTGTTCACAAAAAGCTCTGCCCATCATTTTATGGAACAGGAAGCATGAATTATTCAAGCCAATGTCCACAAAATAAAAACGACACATGATAACCAATTGTATTTGATTTCGGCTGTGTGCATCATTTGTGAGTATGGCCCAGAAATATTATTTCAAACCATAATGGACACCGTTGGAGAAACGTCAGAAAGAACGTTTTATATAGGTGGTCTTTTATATCTCCTTACCTTGGATGATAGAAGATTCTGCATTTAAATCGTCGACTTAAAATAAGCTTCTTTCCATGTCTGTCTCCGGTGACGAAATAAACACCTATTTTTAATAAATACCCCCTTTACACTAATATTAAAGTGTCAGAAGCTGATGCTTTAAGAAAGAAAATTGGATACATGGATATGGTGTTTTGCAGGACACCTCAGGAGACAATATTCTGAACTTTGACCTTCTATCGATGGACTGATTGCAATAGGCTACTCCACAGGGACTTCCTCTACGGCAACTGAGAGTACGTTTACGTTGCGTAATTGTAATCCAAGACTTTCTGAGGATACACTTGAAGCCAGTGGACGGACGCACCCATGAGAATGAATGGATTCCACATTCATAGCCAGCGGTTAAGCAACCCTGTGGGACTATACGACAAGAAAGATTGTCCCAGGTATAAACGCATCGGAAGGCCAACCTTGTTTTACACAGCTTGCCATGACTTTACGTTGGTACTTCCATTCACTAGAAAGGCCTACACCGAATGAATCACTGTTGATAGGCCATTCCAATAACTGTGACTCATACATTGTGTTATATTACTCGCTTATATAGGAATTCTATATGGACAGGGTATTGGATATAAAAAGAATTAGTAAGGCCACTGCTGAAGGTCATATTTGAGTGGTGCTGTCATTCAGATCCTATCTCATATCTGGCGGGTTTGTCATATCCGGCAGATGCATTGCAAAGCCTGGATTCATCATGATTAATTAGTTCCATCAGCTCATCCCACGAATAATATCAATTATCATTTTAAAACAATTGTACAGTTTCTGAATCATATGGCATAGGTTGTGTGTTTGAATGTTAAAGGGAAACACCACATTCCCATTAAATTAGTTTGTGTGGGAAGTAATTCGGATTTAGAAGGTCGATCGTTTTTATCTTTAAATGATTTGCGTTTCGCCATAGAGTGTGCACATACTGACATTTTCTCACACGCAGGTTTTTCCTTGAAAGGCATTACCAAATTATATTAACCATAGCCGTTCTGCATGGTTAATGTATTTTGGAGGGAAAGGCACCTGGATCATTGCAATACATATTGGTCAATATTAAAGGCAAACGCTACTATCTAGTGGAAAATGAAAATAAATGTCATTTTTCTGAAACTTTGAAATTTGATTCTTGAAGTGTTTCTGGTCATAAAGATGGAAAAAAATCAATAGGTCACCATGCTCAATTTTGAATTAGAGTGCTTCAAAAGTTGGTATCTCAAAAGAACCAATGAGGACCAAAAGGGGGGCTCATTTTGGAGTACCTCGACTTCATAGTTCATATTTGCTATTTATATTCACTCAATTTAAGTAAGGTTAACAGTTTTAGAGAGAGTATTATTTGCCCAATAATTCTATGCCTCTTTTTTTATAGAATGCATGGCTATTTTCATTCTGAAAACAACAAATATGTAATGCAAATTTTAAATTAAAAACTCGAAAAAACCCACTATTTTTCACTAATTTTATAAAAACAATTTTATTTTTCTCTCATCGAAATTAAATGTCATTTTTCTGATTCTTTAGTATATGATTCTTGAAGTATGTGTGTTCATAAAACTGGAAAAAAAATAATGGGTCCCCATGCTAGTTTCTGAATTATGGGGCTTTGAAACATGGCTGACAACCCAAAAATCTGCTGTTTTCAATGTGTTCTATGTTTCCTAAACATGTCTATTTCAAACAGCTACAATTATTTTTTCAACGTGATGACATACATTTTTTTCCCTATATATGTGTAGAATATTACCTGCACTATATGTGTAGAAAATTTTGGGACATTAGGAGTTTTCATTTTTGTTTTATTCCCAAAACTGTGAAAGAAAAATGCAGCACTTCCCAATAGACTTGCATACTAAATGGGTACAACTGAGGGTACCCACAGCTAGCTCAGTTTCCCAAACATGTCTATTTCAGACAGCTATAAAAAAAAATTAAACGCGATGACATATGTTTTTTTTTCTTTTTATATGTAGTATATAACCTATACTATATGTGTAGAGAATTTTGGGACAGTAGGAGTAGCCATTAATTGTTTGTTTTAAACTACAAAACATGAAAAAATGCGCCATTTTCTCATAGACTGCAATGCTAAAGGAATAGTAGGTAAAATGTCCGTATATTTGGTATATGGAAAAGGGGGGCGTGGCAGTGAATAGTAGCGTTTGCCTTTAAAGATATATGCGGGTGTCAACACACACGCCACCTAGCGGCTCCTATTTTCCTTTGAAATATTTTGTTCTCATGATAAGTTGAGATGTATTTGTGCACGATTTACAATATCTACAGGGTTTATTTTCATTACAGCAGTTTTGAGTCATGTATTTAAAATTCGTTTTTATTGATTATGCTGCTTGGTTACTAAATTTGGGTGATGTGGTCAACTTCAAATGACCATAACTTTTTTTTAACCTCGTCAACCTAGTGTTTTTCTTTGGTAAATCAATAGCATAATACCCCATATATCTGTGTGGAAAGTTTTGATGAAAAGTCACCGATCAATTTTTTTTTATAAAGTGAAACGAGAAAAAAAACACATGTTTCCATAGACTTCAAGGCTAAAGCACTCTTATTTTCAGGCGGTTGTAGAACAAAAAATAAGTCGTTGAGATGTACTTTTTTTTGCATTTCTTGCTTTGTTATGCAGTCAGGAACGATCCCTGAACGTTTCATGAAAAAGTCACCGACCAATTTTTTTTTCATTGAACACCCGCCTATACCTTTAAACACTAAGTATTCTGTATTGTGTCATAGATGCCAATGACCTTGAGTTCCTTTCTTTCTGTCCACGCAGTTGTGGGCGCATATGATTGCCTTTTGAATTAATGCCGATAGAAAGATGATACTAGGTGTAAAAACTCCGAACCTAATTCAAGTAATGAGTATAAAAACAACCCCGATGCCGAAAGAGCTGGACTGTGCGCGTAATTGCTACTAAATAAGACATTAAGAATGCAACAATTACATGGGAATGTGTACAAATATGATCAAGAGCATTAACAATGCGATAGGTGAGCTCGGAAATTGCATCTGAAGTAATGCTATTGATACTCAACAACCTGAATGAGAGGAAAGTGTCTATGAGAGGAAAGGATAAACAATAGTTAAAATTGAAAAACGGCAAGACTTCATCTGGTGTTCATGATTAGTTGTGGCTGCCTGTTTTTCCTCTGGTGTTTCATTTCACTGGTTGCGCTCGCGCGCGAGTAAAAATACATTCAGCTAAGGCTTCGATGTTATCTTTATGAATGAATCATTTATATGAGCTATATAGAATTCCCTGCATTGTATACCAGATGATCCCGCAAAGGGAATTATATCCTAAGTGGCTTAAGGTACCAAAATAATTGGATGGATAAGAGCTCTTATTCAGTACCAATAGAGTAACATGAGTAGTATATGGAAATGTTCCTTCACATATGGCTTCGTAAACATGTGCAGATTGCACTTCATCAACACAAATGTTAAACACCAAACTCACTTCAATAAAACACTTGACGAAGAAGTAACTATTGTGAGAATGAAATTTAAAACCTTGAGTAAATGAATGGAGTCTCTGCCAGGCCAGGTAATGCAGATGCCTGTTTATATCATTCATATAAAAATGTTTCCATTTTGGAACCTTTGCACGAGAAGTAGCTTGTTCTTCACGCAGGTGATTAAAGGTTCTCATTTCGTTGTGCACACTAATGACTGTATCTTTATAGGGATTTGCCGATGGAGAGATCATTAATGGGAGAGGCACCATTCAAATATGAATAGGCAACCTCAGAGAATTGTTAAAAAACACTCTCCCAGTGGACAGACGCAAATATCTATAATGCTTGGACTTGGCATTTGGAGGAAACCTATAATTCATGTGTGGAGGAATAGTATTATCCCACATCTGTGCTCGGTATCGTCTCTAGCTCGGTTGAATTAATAGCCCTGCCCACAGGATTGTAGCAATTGAACTAATTACAGGTACTCAAAGGTCTGGGAGTGCATGCCTAAATGGCTGCCTATTGTCTTCTGTGAGTAAAAGGTATTCCTGTGGCATGGAATAAGTTTGAGCTCTAGTCAGGCGCACGTTGCAGCAATCACACACCTTGAGTGTGGTGGACAGTGATTATGTCATAATCAACTTGCCCATTATAGTTATCGATGTGCGGAGACTGCGAGGTGTGGAAAGGCCTCAATGGCTTTGGCATTGTGAAGTGATAGCGATAATCCATGGGGTTTTTACACCAGTCTAGGGCCTCCTCTGACGGATTAGCACTCAGGATTGAGACGCCCTAGGTCTGACCGAGAACGGGCACTTTGGTCGGCCGATCATTTCTCGTTATCGCCCCTTTGCGCATGCTTGGAAACTAGACCATGTGTCTGGCTGACCAGGAAAAGGGAATATGACTTGGACGCAGCAACTGCCGCCCTGTCTTTATCAGATGGACACCGGGGGTACCTTCTTACTGGCATAAATTCAAGACGTAGGACAGCGCCATCAATGTTAGTCCTCAACTGGGAAACATTGTGTTCCATATCTTTACACGATGATTTAGAGGGGGTAAGGCATTGGGGAGAAGGACTCACTCTTACTGTAGCGAGTTGCAAGTGACACAACTCTCTAGGGGTGTGAGTTACAGCCGAGCAACATTAAGCACCACCCTTTTCTGAGTGTGGTTCCATTAACAAAAGGCAAGCGGACAAAAACCAGTGCGTATAATGGAATGCCTATATTAAGTGCTCTGCCACTCTAGTTTTGCTGCCTACATAAGCCAGGAGCGCGGCACATTACAGAAAGTGATATGCCTCTCACCGTGGCTAGAGAACATAACACCATGGGCTCGTTATGAGGACTCAAAAATGGCGTAAAGCATGTGCACACCCCTCATCCATTTTACTGTCGATTATAATTCGTCGCAAAGATTAAACAACCCGTTTCTATAACATTATTTACGTGCAACTACTCGTGGACTGACAGCTTGAAAGTGGCCTTGTCTCTCGACCACGTTTCATTCACTGTTCACTGACACAGAAATTAGACGTTTTCCTCTAAGGCCTAGCTAGCACAACGCACGTACCTCCCCGAGTTTCTCTAGTCTTCTTCTCCCTTATCTGCACGTCTATTATTCTCTCTTATAAGATACATTGTTCCCAACGTTTTCCATTTCTCAATCTTTTCTCCCTATCTGTTCTTACCGCCTCCTTCTGTAAAAGACCATCACTTTCCAGTCGAGATATGTTGGTTCCCATTCCAGAATCGGCAATTTATTCATTATTCTCTTTCGTAATCTGCCAATACATCATCGGAAACATCTCTTTCCTCCAGTCTATTATAGGCTCTAATATCATCGATAAATATTATAGTCTAGCTGTGTTGTCATTTAACTGTCATTCATTTAGAGTTTGCCTTTTGATGCCTATCAATGATTTGAATGTTTACTCATATTACATTCTTTATACAAGCCGTATTATTCTTAAGCAAAACCCCAAGGATGGTGGATCCTTCTCCTATTGTTTATATTGCCTTTTTCTGTTCTTACTCCTTGGCAATTTTACAACGCTACTGGCAGTTAAGATTTTAATTACGTCTCCTCAGAAATAAAGTTCTTGATTAATGCTATTATTTTCAAAGGAAAATGAGCCAGCATAGAATTTTTTTCTCGATCAATTATCAGAAATTTAATCCGCCATAAGGGATAGAAAGAATGCATTTAAAGGTTTTAAGACGACTTTTAATAATACCGATATTACTAAAACATTAGACGTTTTTCATGTGAGGCATACTTGTTCATTTTTTCTTTTTGCTATCCTTCACATTAAGCTTACCAAACTAAGACAATTGCCTGAGGTTTTACGAGAATGAACACGAGTGTTTTTTTCATCACGTCCCTATTCCATAGGCGTACTTCCTGACCGTGCAACTAATTCCACTTTCCCCAGAAAGTGACACTGCTTCCATTCTTGTCCCACTGTTATAGACCTGAAATCTTATTAAAAATACCACTCCCATACATCAAATAATCACAATTAATCTGACTCGGTGTGACCATGAGAGTGTCACTGAACGATGGCAGGTCTCCCCCATAGGGAAGCAAGCTGAACCAACTACAATACACTTCTGCCACTCACGCACCAAACGCTCGATAGTGCTTGATAAATCACGTCGATCACAACGAACCGCAATATTGGGCAGCGTTTATGAACGGAGCCATTATACAGCGATATGCTCTAATCATTTGGAAGAAAAATGTGCTGGAGATGCAGCCAAGCTTGTTCATTTGGTAGATAGGCAAATATGAGCCCTTCACAGTCTCAAGGAGTCTGGGTTATCGATCCGAGAAGGTCAAATGAATTGGGCGGTTTTGGTGAAAGGCAATCCTTATCGTCTCCTCTCTGAAAGATGAGCATGATCTCTAACAGCCGATACCACATTAGGCCATTGGCCTGCATGACAATGAGGGAATGCCGCCTGATTAAAATCAAAGTAAGCTGTGAAAAACTAAATTTCCAATTCTCGTCTATCATAACAATATCATGGGTATGCTTGGATAGTTCTGTATGGCCTCTCCTCATGGAGTGACTCCATACGAACGGTTTATGTTATTTATGCATTCAGCGGTCCCTATATCTACGCTGGCAGCATTTGAGCAGGGACGTGGCCGCCCCGCAAAGGGCATTTAAGGCCTCGTGGAGCTCGTTAAGAAGCGAATGCAAGACAATACGTGAGGCTCTCGGTATGTTTTAAAGATATTAGGAACTTTTCTTTATGCATGCATTAGCAATACGAATGAATAAGTCTTAAGGATTTATGGAGGCGTTTCGTAATGACCTGTGGCTACATTGTCCCAGTGCAATCAAACTGGGCAGGAACGATTTGGTGTATAGGCCAGGGGTCAGATTTTCTGGCTTTCATATGGACAGATGGAACATACACTTCAATATTCTCGTCTTGACCATGTTATAATTGAATGTCAGAAAGGGAGTAGGTGGATTCGAGAGAGTATGAATTGAGCCAACTACTGTATCAACAATGAGTTGACATGAAGTAGCTGAGCCTCCTCGATCCACGACAGCTTCATTTGCCTTCCGTCTCCGTCATTAGAACAATGACCCGGTCATATATTCCATCAACTTCATTACGCTCTCGTAATGGGCCCTCCCCCAAACGTTGATCCCTTGTAAGCCACTTTATGATCCGGCAATGTCGGGATGAACATTTGCAAATGAAATGATAAGAGTAAGCGAATATTTATCATGCTAATGCCAATGTTTATCTGTCTTTAATTCCCCGTTTGGATCACGAAAACCTTAAAGAAATCCACCTGATAAGAATTCATTTTTGCGTCTTGAAGACCAAACTATACCAAAATAATTGCTTTGAATGGAGGAATAGAATGGGGATTAATAGGACTATTATACGGCTATTTTGCCGAGGGCCATTGAACCAGCATTTGAAGAGATAGCTCCCGGAATTATGAGTCTGCATGGAAAAGGAAAAACAGTTCGTGAGCGAAGTTCGTGAAGGAAAAGTGCCTCCATTTCTGGGCTATCCCTGAACAAATAGTGGTAGACCAAAAATACTATTCCCTGAAACTAATGGAAGTGATAAGAGCACGATGTGTATCAGGCTTTTGACGCTCACTCCATTCACGCTGAAAGATAAGCGGGTGGCGATGATTGTGGCAAACCCAGCAGATTATTGATAATCTTGCTGCATGACTGCCTCATATCAACATACTTTCATTATCCTGATCGGACACATATGGACACAATTAAAGACCTTATTGCATAACATCAAAGGCAATCGATTAACCAACCTGTGGCACCGTTGGCCATGCAAAACGTCGCTGGAAGGAAGCGATCGCTAGCGGAGGACGGCTATCATGCCCGGTGGGACCTCGGAACTAAGAATTTGTTATTCTAATTAAGAATGGGCAATAGTAGTTTTTTCTTTATAATCAGCACCGCTGCTGGGCATCGAGTGCCACTTAAATGGAGCGCTAACAATGACACAAGGCATGATCTATCACCGGGGAAATACCTGGATGGTCGCGAGTGCTCACCGCCCCATGAATTGCATAGATAAGAAAAGCCCATGCTGACAGTCGCCTGGTTCCCATGCACTCCCATGATTAAGCACGGTACACAAGTCTGTGGTTGTCCGCTCAAGCCGGTCCGAGACCGTTATTGACAGGCATTTGTCAGTGTGGAACTCTGTCATGAGGTTTCCTTTTAAAGACAATGCATACATCAACGCCCTCCCACTCAAATAGAAGCTCGCTCAGTTTCCTCTCCGATTGCACACGGATGAAACAAATCTCTTTTCCCGATGGAGGTGGAGCGTGAATAATGAAATCTTTTAGTAAGTGAAGAAACTGTATTAATTATAGGAAGGCATGACCTAAATAAGCTGATAAGGGTTGCTTGTCTAATCGTGATAACGCCCCTTGGCTATTGCCAAGGGATTGCCAGCCTTTGTTTTAATTGATGCGTCCCGCTCCTTGAAATCTCAGCCATCCACAAAACCTTTCATCTTCAGATAAACAAGCTGTGGAATTATTAAGGGACGCTAACGAACAAAGGTTTGCATCTGTTTGGCAATGTCTAATTCCTGTACCCGAGCTATTTAGCCAACGCAATCCCATGAAGTACAGCCCACCTGCTCCTGATCCTCCAAGCCAAGCACATTTGCTCAAAGTCTGCTCCGTTAGCAACCTGACTTTTCACCTTTCTAGATAATGCATGTTGCACCTGGGCACATACAGACTAAAACAGAACCTCAGAGCGTCCCCAGTGTACCTCTATATTTCCATCTTACCATCTGCCTTTCACTTTAATAGCACTCCCACAGATCGAATATTTCCTATAGAGGCGCTGCACACACATTCATGTATGCAGAAAAAGCTTTAGAACTGTTTGTGTGTCTTTTTCCCTTTGCATAAGATACCACCATCAAATAATTTTGATCATTTATGAAGGTCACGTTGCCTGGCCCTGATGGCATCCAGTGATGAAAAGCTACTTTCCTCCTCATGGCACAGTAACTATTGATCGTTGTCTTTCATTCCGCCAACGCTCTAGGTACGGATTTTATCCTTGAACCTTTGATCGGCGGTCTTGATATATTGCAGACCCAGGTGTCTCAGACGATCAAGGTATTACGCTCAAATTGAAATAATACCTTTGCCACACAATATCATAGCATAGAGTCTGTATGAGGATGACAATGGTGACTATGTCTTCAAAGACTGTTTATAAATGAATGGAGGTATATAACTTGATGTCTTCCTAAGCAGTTTCTCAGTCAATGGTAAGGTAAACCCTCTTTCAGGACAACAACAGCTTCATTGTCCGTACCAAGGATACCTTTATAGAGGCGGCATTGGCGATTATGATGAAAGGATCCAACCTTGGCGAAGCGTAAAATGATATGAATTAAATGCTAGTAGCCTCCACTTATCACGGAGAAATTGGAAAATTTGCATGTCCACTTCTACTTTACTCTTTCCCCAGTGTTAAAGTAAGAGGGACATGCAAGTTGGGATTTAGTATCGGAAGCAATTTCAATGTTTCCCCACATCGCATGATGGAAAACTAACTGCTAGCTTTTTTACACTTAGAAGAAAAAACAAAACTATTGCTTGTAAAAAAAACCGGTATGGCTGGAGCAATTTATTTATTTTTCAAACGATATCCTTCTCATTAGCCAGCAACAAGGGGAAAGGTTCGATATCTCTGATCAATATCATTGCTATGTAATAAGCAGAGAATTTTAGTGGGTAATCAGTATCTTTCAGACCCAGTGCTAACGACGTATCCCTCTCACGCGAACGCCGGCACATGCTTGCTCTAGTGCTAAAGCCTGTAGCTGTGCCAAGCTCCAGGGGATTACACAATTTAACACTGACTGATCAAAGATGTAGAAACTAGAGATGCGCTGCGTACGTTAGAGCGAACCAAACATGTTAGTTCAGATTTACCCTCCCCACACAATGCCTCTGAACAGACAAAACGTCTGCAGAAGCATCCCCTTTCCAGTTCAAAAATTATCCCATTTCTAAGGCCCATTTTTTTCATCTCTTGATACATTGAAGAGGCACACTTGAATTCAGTAACATGAAGTTCAGTGCAATATTGACTGATTGAATTCCCTGCACCCAAACCACTTTTCCCTCTCGAGAGAACAAGAAAAAATTGCCTAGAGCTAGGCAGGGAAGCTGATGAGATCTTTTAAGATCAATTTGTATTGGGAATTGCGCCAGACCTCCATCTCCTTACTCAGGGCTTGTGACATATCAGTTAAATGTTCCACGGCGCACTTAGGAAGGATCAGTCGTTATAGAGTTGTCATTCCCCCACCTCTCCAATGTGCTTCATACCAACATATTGGACCGGCTACCTACACCCTCCTATACTATCCATGGTACCAGGCCTGTCACTCAACCCTTCCTGACATCTATATAATTAGCCTCGGAGGACAGACACTCGAGCCTCCTGGGAGAGTTCCTGGATCTGTCTCACTAGTGCTTGTCAATAGAAATAGATCACTGAGAGGATGCCAGTGCTGGTCAGTCGGCCGACCCATTAACAAACCTGTCCACACCTCTTAGCACCTTCAGCATCGCTTCGAAGGCTTTTACCAACAAGATTTTCGCTTCGACGTACTTGGTGAACATTTCCAGACGCTAAGGAGGAAACGAGAAGACTTCCAAATACTAGATTACGGCCTTCTGCAGTCGCAGGAAGGCTTGCAATACTTATTAATTCCTCGTAGATACTCTCTAGCGATATTCAAATACGGGCAATATTCCGGCGTAATTTGTTTTTGCCATAAATTTACAAAAACACACTCGTGCCGGGTTATTTATGCAGCGAATGCATAATATAGCAGGGTCGAAGTTCGCGAGCAGTAAAGTTGCGATTTACACTGTCATATATTTTATGAGTAGCCATTTATTATTCCACCACCGATTACAAATACATGAGGTAGCAAATTGATATTGTATAGTATGAGTGGGAAAATGCCAGAGTGTTCTAGAGAAGGGAATGAACATTCTGGGCCTTTCCGGGGAATACCTCATAGAGCAGCTCTAGGGGCGATGCCTATGTTGAAGATTCGTGCCAGCGTGTGCTCTGTCATATCAGTGACTTTACAGAACTGTTTGTCTACCTCCATAAATCTCATGACCACAGTGAGTCCCCGGAATACTTATTCTTCTGAGCCATCCGAAAAAATCCATTACCTCGATGACAGTTACTATTGTCATTTCGCATGTCGCCTTGTATTAGATGAACATTGTCTGATTGTGTTTAGTGGATGAGTAAGTCATTTCTTGGGTTCTCCCATGTGTAGCCTGCAGATGAAAGGCCATAGTATTAGGGGCGGAGTCAGGATTGGTAATTCCAGTGAATGGCCAGGCTAAGATAGGCAGGGCAGGAAAAAATGGACAGGCCCTGTAAGATATAAGTCCCTTACGTAGGTGTAGGAGCTGTTGGAATGCCAAGGAGCAATTATTCAACGGGGGCCAACGTTCACTTAAGTGTCATAATAGAATGCCTCCGTAGAAGATTGATACCGAAAATTAAGCTATGTCCTGGCGTCATTTGCACGTAACGAATCATTTTCATTCCGACACATTATTTAATATGGGCTGAGAGGGACATGAAGTTGTTTTAGGTATAAATGTTGAAGTTAAAGCTACATTCTCAGCTAATACTAATTTTAAAAACTGAAATTTTGCGTTCCGTATTTTCCTACATTTAAAAGACTGAAATTTTGTGTTCCGTTTTGTCCTACACATTTGAAAGTCATTTGATCAAAGTTTTGTAGGATTGCACTTTGTTGTTTTTGCTGCAGCCTTATGAAAGTCCACATTTATCGCCTTACTTAAACACTACGGTGGTATCGTTCAACGGTGCTCGTCTCCTGTCGACCGATTCGACTTTGAATGCTTAAATATATAACAGCAGCAAAATATTGATAACATCAAACGATGAGAAAACCTGGTAAGATTGCTTTTTGTTGCAATAGCTGAGAATGCAGCTTTAACTTGCTGCATGTTTCTTAGAACATTACTGCAGTTTTCCTTTCTTAAACTTCCTCAGAACTAATATTCTATCCAAAATCTACTTGAGGTGTTATCCTATGTTTTACGACCGACAATCTGCATTGGAGGCCGAACGAATCCTTCTTAATGCGTGGGTGTGCATGACAGAGAAATTCCTCATTAAAGATATTTTATGTGTACCTAGACCTGAATTTGAGACTAGCACCTCCTTCATTATGGCGCTCCTTGGGATTTGCATGTTGGGGCCCTTCTATCTAAAGCTAGATGCACAGCAGGTCTACTGCTAAAGGCTACAGTTTCCCATTACACTTCCTGAGGGATGCATGCTGGCAACAATATCACTTAGAATGCTTGCAAGAAACCAGGAGGTAGGCCAAATCACGGTATATCAGGGAGGGGCATGGAAAATGGATACCACAAAGGATAAAAGTTGAAGGTCTTGCATATTGCCTCACCATCCATTCACGGGAATTATGAATCGTACATATCATAAATCAGGTCCAGGGTCCAATTTATGATCCTGACCTTGCCCTGGCCCTAGGGTAGAACCTCTTGAGAATGATTGTAAAGGGAAATTGGGATTAGTTTGACATCGAATAGTTAATTTCTGACCTGGCTTTATCAAGCTTCTCGCCTAACCGTCCAGCAACCTTGGGGCTACTAATGAGCAAGGCTTCTGCAGCCAATATGACCAGCTTTCATGTTGACCTACTTGGTGGCTCGCTTATCGTCCGACGATCTTCACCCCACGTCGCAATCTGTGGCCAGCGCCTTCAAACTACCTCTCAGACGACGAAGATGACATTATGATAAACGTCACGGCCTCTATCCAATGGAAACCGGTCCCTTTACAGGACCGATGGCTCCAAAGTAATCTAGGACTGGAGCCAGCGATGCCCTTATCCTCAATGGCTATACTTCAACGAAATATACCTCCCCCAAGTGGTTGTTACAATAGTCATATGCATCATGCGCTCCCAATGGTTCTGATGCCTCTATTATTACCATAAGCATCAAATGTGCTTGCCCGAAGGTCACCTGGTATGTATGGTGATGTGAATTGCTGCGGTCCGATTGTAAATTCCCTAATTTCAGCCACTTCTCTACATTATGGGAAGCATTCACGTTCAGTATACATTCATGCATTGTATGAATAAAATTGGGAGAAAGCGATCGGAGACCAGGATGAAGAGGAAGGAGGATGGATTATACTTTATGGGGATCTCGATGTGTGCGTGGAGTGTGGGAATGATTAGACGCCTTTTTGTGGCTAAAGGAAGGGAAAAGCTGATCGATGTCCCACGGGGGGCACTTTGGAGAATGTGTCGGGTCAGTGTTAGTCAAGCTGGGTGCGAGGTCAGTGCAAGTGATATATGAAAGACTGCTCACGATTTAGGTCGGGGATCAAGGATCAGCACCAACAGACGGGAAACACCTCTGAGGGCCCGATGATCATGGGGCAAAATTGGATCCTAATGGCCCTAAAAGTAGTGCTCTGTCCTCGACCAAAGCGAAACCAACCCACCAAGCGAGCTAGGGGATAGTTTAGGCGATTCTATGCCCGTGAACCTCCCGTACAGTACATAAAGAAGTTGGCCCCTTGGGGGAAACTTGCATATCTGCGCCCGAGGAATAATGTATTTGTATATGTGGCCAGTACAGGATCCATTTCAATTACAAGGTGGTCTAAAATCTGAGCCTAAGTTATGTTTCATTCATGGGAGGGAATTCTCGGCCATTAGTACAGGAATACATCCGGCTGTGGCGTGCTGCACTAAAAAGCATTCTGTAATATAAGGTTGGCAATGGGGTACAAGGCCAAGATCTTTACCATCTCAGCTTAGCATTCGCTAACGATGCAAAATAGTGCACCAAGTACTTTCAGGCATTCATTCTCATTATGGTCATGTATGTGCATAAGTGCCAAGGACAAAGAGTGAATGTACCATTACATTATCATGTTGGGAGTCCTGGGGCCTGTTGTATAAGCTAAGGAAAGCTTTTTGTTGTGGGAATTCCTTCACATGTAGGAAGGGGAAAAATGCCTTCCTACGTGAAATTACCAGCTGCTAGGAATAACTTCTACAAATAATGGTGGGTAGGAATTTGTATTCTTTCCCAGTTAACTTTTCCTGGGGCCTGTTGCATAAGAACTCCTTACTTAAAATATTGCTTGCATAGGTAAAACAATATCCTACAATAAGAATACAATTGAGTATTGTCTGTATACTACATTTCTTCCCTAAATTGTTCCTAACCAGCTGCTTTAGCAATGAAATGTATAACTAAGGAAGAAAACAATAAGTAAGTATTTGTTATGCAACGACCTCCTTGGGTAGAAGAAGAAGAAGCAAAACTAGTCGCATTGTGATCGAGATCCGCAAGCCGGAATAACAGCGTCCTCTAAAAGTTGCTCATATGTCATTGATCACATGTTTTGGGCTGTTTGTCTCATTTTGATCCTGTCCGAAATCTGCCAAGTCATGGCTACCCCCTTGACCGGACGATTTAGTCGCTGTATCTGGTGATTTCTGATCATATTGGTTGGCCAGGGAAAATATTGTTAGAGACACTGTGAACAAAGGTATGGACAGACCATTCAGGTTTATTTTGTTGTCAGATGTTTGGCTCTAAAAGTCTGAGACCTGCTTTTTTATGTCGATTTGAAAGGAGTCCATTTAGTATGCAAAAGGACAATTCCTCAGGTGTATAGGCCTTGATGACGCTCTTATCACACCCTCGACTTCACGGATTGGCGCAGGGCTAGCGGACACAAGTCTTTAATATGGTGAGATTGACCACGTTTTGAGGGGCAGAATCAAATAGTTGCTTCTAATTTGCCTTTGCTTCTGGGGCTCACAAGAAGCCGGCATTGCAGGCTCGATCTCAGGGAAGAAATGGCTCTCTGGTGCTTTTCTTCCGCCGACTTACCCCTGAAATGGCTGGTTTTCTTAAACACAATTGGTCATGAGCTCGGGCAATCTCCAGATAGATGCCCACCAGTGTTCAGAAAGGAAACAGTAAAAAGGGTGCAAAGAGGCGACGCATTAGTGCGGAAGCCATCTGGGCAACCCAATACAACGGCGCGACCATTTGTACACATAGCTCTATTTAAGCACTTGCAACGGCCCCATAGAAGAAGCGAGGTTCTATCTTATTTCCTCGGCTCGGATTTGATGCCATATAGTAAATTTCTTGTGCGGGAATTACATAGGATTTGGCTGTTTGGTAAAGTCATCAATACCAGTAGCTTGTGACCTCTAGAGCAGATGAGATCGAGTGAACGCGCTGGATTTGAGAGAAGCAACAGAAGGCTCTTTCATAGGCCAACATTGATCATTGGTTGCGAGAGCCACAGCCAATATTCTTCACCGCTTCAAGCCAGAGTTGAGCCGAAGCTCTTGGTCTAAGAGCAGCTCATCAAGCCAGCTCTGGATTGCTGGTTGAGCTGATGTCAAGACATGACCATGTAGATATATCCCCAGAGTTTGATACGCCTCTCTTAGTCAACGTTCAGACGGGAGGGATCAATCCACCAGCGGCCCGTCAGCGCCGGGATATACTTTGTCATAGTTTTTCAACAATTTACTCTAATAGCTATATATGCATCATTCAAGGGCGTATGGGCAAGGCTTAGCCAAGCCATGTCAAGGGTTTTGCTCCAAGAGTTGTTTTGCCTCGGTGAATCGCCCGAGGGACTACTATATCGAGATAATACACCACGAATATCCTCCGAGAGCAAAAGGAGAAAAACACCAAGCCGACTTCTCAGTACTGTACTGGAGAAGTCGCCTGATGAAAATATCAACTTTCCATGAACTACTCACACCCTGGTCCCTGTGCGTTGCCGTCACGCGGACCTGCGGTATCTTAATGATAAGAACTGATCCCATTTGAATACATATCAGATATCATCTTGTGGCCCCAACCTACACTTCTGCAAGTCTCCTATTTCCCAATGAATTATCTCGTATAAGAAATAAACGTATGCTAGCAAGTCAAAGGCAATGTGTACGTTAAAGTTGAGGTCTGACTCTGATATAAGAAGATAGTTACAAAATCAATGGAAATACAAATGGAAGCATCGACACAATTTGCAGTTTACATAATGTTGATTAAGTAAACTCCATCAAATTAGAATTTGGATAAAAGCCCATTATATAATATAGTGTCCGAACTTCAAGTAACACATCATAAGACACAGTACTTATTCCTTCTATATATATATATGCGTTGTTCGCTGCTTCCTAACCATGTATGACCAGCTTGTTATTGCATAATAGATGACTTTTAGATATTCCTGCGAAACCTGCTACATATGGTAAATATGGACTCGTGATTTTGTGTCAATCTGACGCAAACACGCGATATTTTCTATATAAAAATCACCTCTCAGCGAGCATGGCAAAAGCTTCGTACATGAACGTGGTGTCGGGTACTTACGGCATTTTCCCACCGAAAGGTCACGGGAGGATGGGGGCTATGGGTTGTGGCATGAGATCCGCCGGAGAGATCAAAACCATTCTGGCCCAGAGAAACTAAGTTCCTGGCAGGAAATCACGGCGGCGGGTCCTCCATTAGGTTGGTCTGGCTTCAAAATAGGCCTTCTATAAAGGCCTACGACACCGGCAGAGAACCGTGACCATGACGTCTTATTTACTGCTTTCCCAGCTCCCTGTGGCACTGTTAGCGTTGCCTTTAACAGAAACGCGATGACCACTATAGGGATTTGACACTTTCATTTTCGCTCTTGCACATAAAATGTAGATGCGTGCTATGAGCGCGAGAACGGCTACTATTGAATGATATAATGTCCACTAATGACTGTATGGGGATAAGGAGATCTGTTTGATGTATGAACTTATTTTGGTGCGAAACCCTACTGAGGGGAGATGACAAATCTGCCTGGCGTGTTTTTACCTCAAAATGCAATAGATATCCTTGTTATTTTAGAGGCTATTCTTGTAGGCGATAAAACAACTCTCACTTCAAATCTGATTCAGACTATATAACCACTAGGCACATGATAGATGAAAGTGTGTTATATTTATAATCTGATATATCTAGACTTTTGGTAAGCGTTCAACCTTTAAACTCTGATTGAAAGTGGAGAACATTTTCATGTGGTAGACCAGGCTGCCTTGAACAAAATCTCTTCAGAAGTATTGAAAGGCCAGTTTCATTAAGGTCCCTCAATAAACGTGTCCCAAGTGTGTATCCGCAGTCATTAGCGCAGATCAATGAAATAAAGCCTTTTGACTTACTACAGGTGTAGGTAGGCGCACAAAGCCATCTAAGTAGCATTAACCTCTACTTGAACAAAGGCTGGTGGGATCAGTGATCTCAAGCGTTCGGTCGGAACCCCCCTTTAATATCTCTTTTTGTTGTAGCGTGCTTATTGTCAATCGAAGAAGCCCCTGTGTTCTAGGAAGGTTGAGGAAGTCCGTTCACTGAGCACCACCTATCGATCTTTCTGGAGTCTCCGGAGGGCAGAAGACTTTTGTTTTATTTACCGAATGATAGCATGATACAACGCCTTGGAAATACGGATCGACCAAAGGTCATAATGTCCGATTTGCCCCCAGCGCCACTGTCGCTGGAGTTAGGTAAGCAAAGCACCCCCGATAGCAAGATCAATCGATTAGGGATAATTCCTTTCAAATGGATGCAATTTGCACTTGTCATCTCTACACGTTCGAACACGTTCTATTGGGAAAGGGTTGGGAATATTTGTCATTTTATTGTAATGATAGAATAGCTCATCTCCTCTCACTTTAAGATTGATTCCCATGCAAACACACACAAAGAATTGTTCTCAATTTACCAATGTGCAATAAATTCAAACCCTTCTATAGTTGCTATCGACAGTTGCATGCCGAAAGCATATTTCATCTTCTTATACTCTATTGAGCACAACTAGATTTCTATGGGCAAATATGGATATCGGACGTGATTATCTCTGCAGTTGTACCAACCGCAGATCAAAGGAAGATATGCCTGTCTTGCCAAGAACACAGCTGAACACAAAGCATAATGGACTTAGAATACACTGTCTATCAAAGGAATTCTGCGTGTATCTTGTATTATATGGGGAGGTATTTCCATGATCTGGCAAAAATATCCTCAGAAATATATATATATGTATGAACAACCCGAAGTTTATCAACACGCTTGACCGAGTTCTTGCATATCACACACACAAACTCATCTTTCAACATTGATTAACTGTCTATTTCTCACTTTCTTGTGTCGACATTTCCAAAGGTCTTGAACCGTATAGAGCTAATAACATTTCAAGAAAGGGTTCGCCCAGAAACTTTTAGGAAATAGGCGTGGCAGAGGGAGGGAGAGAAGTGGAGGAGGAGGTTTTGGAATCTGAGAGCATTGGAGCTGACATGGTGTAAAAAGGGGTTAGTCACGTGCTCAGAGGCGATCACATGACTTGGCGAGGTGGTCACATGACCAATGGCCCTAGGTGTGTGCCGATTACCCCCAGGTGCGCCGATGGCTTCTGCACGAATGCGATGCCGTGAAAAGGCATTTCCGAAGCTGGCAGAAGTGGCTGCACGGGTGTGGAATGTGTCAAATAGATCGTCCATCCCAGAGGCCTCGCGTATCCTAGTGGGAAGCCACGATCCGTCCGGGAGCGGGTCGCTGTCAAATCAAGTGGCTCCGGCTGTTCTCTCTCGCCCTGCTCCGCCTCCCCTCTTCCCCATATACTCTCTCCATCTTCCCCTACTCTTTAGCATAACCCTTTACACTACCAACGCCACACCCTACACCACCTCCTTCACCCGTTATACCCCCTCCCCGGATTCCCCAGTGGCCCCCTCATCTTATTGATCCAACTTGGCTCGTCGGCGGGGTCCAAGATTCGGGCAACCAGTTTCATCACATTAGTCCTCGACATGCACTGACCCGACTCGGTTTGGCAAAGATGAAATGTTACTTCTTAATGGCCTTCGCCATGGTGCAGCCTGAAATGGAACTGCCCCTTTTCGCTGCAAGATAATGCGTTACATTCTTTAACGATAGATTGCTTGGCTGGCTCGTATTATACACTGGCGAAGAACTGTATAATATCCAGCTCTGAAATGATCATGATATTGGTGCAATTCGATCTGCAGTATATCTGCCAATAGAAACTGCCTATCCTCCACGGAAATTGCCTTCTTTATTCGAAACAGCCTTTATTAGACAACAGCGCCTCTGTTTACAAATTGCCCCAACTTTTTTACTTTTACAATATATTGTTTGCGCTTTTAACAACAGGATCCGGGAGTCTAGGCAGAGAGACGGATAACTAATTAGAGACCCCAGTAGAGCGGATGGATCCGTCACACATGTATATTCACGTGATGAAACACCTTGGCAATTGACCTAAACATTTGCAATGGATCAATCCAGAGTAAATTGAAACTGCTTTGATTGATCTCAAGCAGAGTGCGAACTGTCCCTCCATTGGTGATGGATCGGCATAAATACTTGAAATCCTCCTGGGGCAACTTGCCCCGCTCATAGAAAAAACTACCCAGGTTCAATTAGTCACATCATTGAAGCAATTTACCTCGCCGCGGGTGAAATTAATCCCAAGTGGAATTTCATAATAGAATGTTACATGAGGAAATCATGTTGTTACGAATGTTGGAAATCATAGGTTATAAAAGTGATGGTTTGCTTAGAATACCAATCCAGTAGAGGCCTATACGGAGGATGATTGCCTAGACATGGCTAAAAAACCAGAATGTAATCGTGAGTTACATTCTGTTCCTTGCCACTAACCCATCCCAGCAGTCTAGTTGTATAAGCAATGAAAAGAATTTAATGAAGTCTGAATACTTGTCAAATTGATGGAAGAAATACTATGCTCAGCAACACGGTTATATGAGCGGATAGCATACCAATGACATGACGTCTTCTTGGAGGTCGGCTGTGCTCAGGAAAATTTATGCAATCCACGCAAACCTATGCTTTCATTTACTCACTCGAATCAAAACCGGAGAACATGCTACAGATCTGTACCTCGGTAACAATAACGTCGATCTATCTTATAGCTTGGCTATAATAAGCAGAGTTGCGGCAGGGTCAGCAGGGTCGGCGGGCGAGGTGGGCCACTAATTAAAGCTTAGCCCCAACATGAAAAAGATATTGACCCACTGGCTGCGGCACGCTGGGCGTCCATTCACGTAGCTGGGGAACGCTAACTCGGGACCCTCTTACACTCGACTCCACAGGAATACGGCGTTGCAAAATATTTCATTTCCAAATTGCAGTTTTGTAAAGGAACCGGACGAGGACGAGACTCGGGCGGGGAATCCAATCACAGGGGTTGCATGGACATCTTCTTTTGTCCATGCCCATCGACCATTTTATTAGACATCGCAGGCGGAGGCGAGGCAAGTCGTCAACTTCGCCCCAGCGATGAATAAAGTATGAATATAGAGATACAAACCCAATTTTGCCGTTTGGGCACACCTAAGACAGGGGTCGAGGTGGCTAATCTGCACTGTGATTTGGAGCAGCCGACGATCTGTCGCAAATATCGACTCACCCTAACCCAATATAGGCATGCGAATGTGACCGCGGCCCTCCAACTAAGAAGTCTATCTATACTTCTGGACGGTGAGTTTTTGGGTAGTGTTATAACATTGTGTTCATGTCCATAGCTTTCAAGTGGAAGGCTCCTCTCCTGGAGTTTGCCCTGGAGTTAATGCTACCTTACTCCAGGCGAAAACGATTGTCCGACAGCGTATTCCATTAGCAGAGAAATACCGCAGCGTGTGACCGCCATTTGCACGAAGACCCCAGAATTAGCCCCCAAGCCCGAGTGAAAAATGCTATGATTGAAATCCCAAACTGGTCAGAAAAGTCGAGTCGGAGGCAGGGAACGGTGAAGAGGCAGCCTAGCGAAGTCTAACGAGATCATAGTTGATCCAACAACCCATGGGAAGACTTTGAGAAAAGGCCGACATCAGGGGATAATGACGCTCAGTGAGTGAGGTTAGAAAGAGGAGTCAAGCTGAAGAGCAAGCCCCAGGAGCTGCCTGACTAACTTCCTGAGACCAAAGCTCCTCCCACCCCCCAGAAATCTACCAACAAATGACCACTTCAAAGTCAGCATACCGGAAAACATATAAAAGTACTATTGGGTTCAATGCCCGTAATACCAATGATGAGGAGTCGCTCTATTTCGCAACCTAGATCTCCCCTCTAGACAAGCAGATAACAAGCGATCATGTGAGCCAGAAGAACTGGGAAATCTCAAGCATGTGCTTTTTCTAGATCATATTTGTTCTGGCGGTGTAATGGGAGCTGCTTAAATTGATTTGGACCGACATGACTTGGTGCGTAATTTGCAACGTATCGAATGGCATCCTCCATGATGTGCATAAAATGAAACCCACTCCTTCACGTCTTTGGAGTGATCGGATCAATTGGTCTCGAGGCAATGGCTTCCACGCAGTTCTAAGTAACTGAGTAATATTGCCCGATGGCGAAAAGCTGGCGCATGGAGAAGCTCTCGAAATAAATCAAGACTTTTATTGGGCATAACAGCCCATTCCTTAGCTGGTGTTAAAATAGTGGAGGGGAAGCAATAACGTAGTGTCAACTGGAAATTACAGCTTCTGTCCGAGTCTGAATCTCCTTCGGTGAAAGGAAACACTTTACAAAGCAATACTTGGTGATGTTCATCTCAAGTTCTTCTCTGGTCTATTCGACATCATCTCCATCGATCGCACTCAATGGAATGAAACGTGATTTGGGGTAGTTCAAAGTGTGGAAAAAAAGAGGAGGGTCTGGGACCATCTGAGACTGATTTCATTCTTCCTTCACCCTTGCTTACACCCACTATCCATCATATGAATCAGGATTAACGTGTTGAGTAAGGTAGCAACCCACGTGACCCTATCGGGTAGCCCCTCCTACAAGCATCTAACCCCATCTAATACTACCTCGCGTAACAAAGTTGGCTTTCCTCCACCCTTCACCCTCAGACATCCCTGTATAAAATCACATTGTTTCATCTCGGAGCCACCCTACGCACCCATTCATGCATTACCCTTGATGTTGTCCAAGGATTATGACTAGTGTCAGAGGAGAGATAAATGAGGATTTGAATGTTTTCCGCAGGTTCACTCGACTCCGTTTAATTCAGCACATCTCTCCCATGTAGTCCTACGGCCGCCTTTATAGAAGCAAATCAAATAAACCGCACCGCCGAGACTGAGTCTTTTCATCGCCAAGAAATCAAAATAGAATAATCAGACATGAATTTCTATTGTTGCCATCATGCTTCTGACGCAATTGAATTCAACATCTCCGGATAATTCAATAAATTCAAAGACGTCCTCCTTTTGTTTAGAATATAATTGGCTCATTCCCAAGACTATGTGACGAAACTATATCCTAGGGGCGAATTCATTGGTGTAATATTCTCCCACTGGTGCGATCCCGAGCACCATTCTACATATGTTCGACAAACCGTAGCTGAAGGCAATGTTTTTCATTATCTTACTTGTGGATCCGAGTCATTCTGATCTCGCAAATGCAATTAATGTGTATACATTGGTTCAAAATAATGACATGAGGCACACTAGACGAGGTGGTAAACTAATTATATTCTTAGCTCCCATTATGATGCATGCAGGTACGTCAATACATTGTCGGATAAGGGATAATAATTCTGCATTTGGCTCCATATATCTTAATTTGGAATTCGAATGTAAGTTGAGTACGGCCTGATGTCTGTGCCTCCCCAGTAATTACCCTGTCGGAGGAGATAACCCATTTCACTTGTAAGGGCCCCGTTGAAGAGAAGAAAAAACTGAGAAGGGAAAGGAAACATTTTGTGCAACAAACACCAGATCTAGATAACTGTTTTTATTGTATCATTGGCTCGTATTTGTTACAGAAGGGATCGCCTCCCTGACTTAAATATATATGACCTGGTAGTGGGGATTATCTGAGAACTGCGACCGTTGATCCCACTACCCTGTATCTGGCCAGGCTTGGAGGAGAGGAGCGGGAGAGGTTTTGCATTCCCATTACCGCATGGGACACGGTCCGGGTCAAGTCAGTGAAATGAGAATAGCACCAGAGACAGATTCTAAAGAGCATCGCGGCTGAGATTTACTGCTGAGCGTTGGTCCGAGGCCGTCAGTGGGGGACGGAAGAGGTCGAAGTGCCGGGGACTGGGTAGATATGATTGATAGTCTCGGAGGAAAGGGTGTGGACAGATAGGCTCATATTTAGGTCTCGGAGACACGCGTCCGAATACCGCTAACCAAGCATCCTATCCCCCACGATGCCTTCCGAAAAGGACACTTATTCCCCCTGCGATTCTAATTGGCATTTAGTCTCTGCTTTATTTGCCCTCTGATATCTGGCCGAGAAGCCATTGTTTTTCCCTGCTCCTTGCAAGGTATGTTATGATGATACCGTGTCACAATCTGCTAATGTAATCAGGGGCCTAGGAGTGAAACATTCCTCCCTCGCACAAGGCATACTTTCATCTTCCCTGACAAATGTGCCACACTTCATCATGTTTTCTCCCAAGCTCCCCCTATATATAATCTAAGATGCGACTTAAAGCTATCTGTCTCCGATGAAACCACACGGAAGAAAAAGGTCAGTGGTTATCCTTCAAACAGCTCTCCTGCTGATTAGTTCCATTTGTTAACGAGTGAATATTGAACAATCATTCATTCTTGATCATAAACATCCAATCAAGGATGAGAGAGACAGAAGACGGATCTTCCATGTGGTAATTTGTTGCCTCGATAAATATGGTAAATAGTTTAGAGGTTAAAAGGTCATGGCTAAGTATAATCATCACTAGGACTCAGGAGCAATTCATCCCCGGATGGATATATATATCACATCGAAACCTATCAAATGTGATATATGCTCTCTGTTAAATGTATCCGGCTGGACAAATACATTTGCATTCCAGTCTATGGTAGTGTTTGTGTGTCATAAAATGGGTTTATCTACAATCGATCGCTTCTTTCTCGGGTGTCGTTTCGAGTAAATATTTATGACCTTCCCTGGCCTCATCCCTGGCTGACACGTCCTCCTGTCTCCTATATTATGTTCTATAGCTTAGACGGTTCCTTGTTGAAATTGTCTGTGCATGCAAAGGGCATAATTTTAATTTCCGTTCCTCTGAAAAGAAGTTTGATCGGTATTGCATAGAACTATTGGTCAGTGCAGTATGAAGGTGATCCTCAGAAAATACTCCCAACCCATTTCTTTAAGAAGAATATAGGTAAACACATTTAAATAAAGAAGCCATTTAATTTTCTATAAAAGAAAACAATAGGCCAACTCATTAAGAAAGAAAAGCCAAACCATTTTACCTTTAAAAAATGCCAAACTATTACGAAAAAAAGCCAGCCACTTGTTCTATAAAAAAATCAGCTGAACAAACCATTAAGACAAAGATACATATTATCAGTAATATGTATACATGTACAACACATTTGATTTATAGCATCTTTGATTCCTACTGCATGAAACAATGCTGGACTGCAAGCTGATTGTGCAGTATATTTAGTTTTGTCAAAGAACCCATAATATAACACTCATTTTCAAGGGCACGGTCAACCTTCAACCAAAAATAGTTTCTTAAGAGGGAATATATAGGACAAACCATTAAGAAAAAGAAGCCAACCCATTTCCCCTAAAAAAAGAATAGGCCAAATCAGCAAGAATGTGAGGCCAACCCGTTTTTCTTTAAAAAGACTAGGCCAACCATATAAGACAAAGAATGAAGTCGTTGAATTACTAATACTTCTAGCCTTAACAAACCTCATAACTTCATATGTTCTAACACCCCTCCCCCTACCGCCCCCCCCCCCCCCCTCCCACACACACAGACTACAAATTGAAGGCAAATGGATATAGACACTCAACACTGTTGAACCTAATGGAATGAATATAAAATTGGCAGGAAAGGGAACTATTTCCTTTTTAATGGTATATAATCCACCAAAATCACCTCCACCAAAAACCCCCACAAAATTCATACCAGAGACAATTTACGAATAAATTACTTTTTGGATATAGGGGAAACCCAAATACCAGTGATAAATAAGTGCGACATATTTGATTGAAAACATCTTTGATTCCTACTGCATGAAACAATGCTGAACTGCAAGCTGATTGTGCAGTATATTTAGTTTTGTCAACGAACCCATAATATAACACTCTTTTTCAAGGGCACGGTCAACCTTCAACCAAAAATAGTTTCCCAAAATCGGTTCGTTGATAAAGAAATTATTTCGACATCCCCAAAGAAATTATGAGTTAGAATCTGTTCAAGCCTATACTAATAGATCACACTCAATCCTAATTTCACAAGATATTTTCATCCATAAAAGGTATACCAATGTGCAACTAGAAACAAGTCACATATCCGCTTCTAATGCCATGTCCCCGGAGTAGCGTTTCCGTAGTATTTCATATAGGCCAAAAACAACTCTTGGAACAATCAATCAGTAAAACAATTACTTTTTTTATACAACTAGTCTGCTAGCACAAACAATGATTTGCATTTAGTTTTCGCTGGCACAGCACCTCCTTACTTTCCTCCTTCTACCAGCTTGGTGACACTGTATTCATAGGACTGGGAGAGACGATGGCAGATGGTCGAAACTTCGTTAATAGCCTTGAAGAACAATCCATTCTCTTCTCCGGGTGAGGTCGTGGTGGCGTCCTCTTCCATAAAGCCCCTCCCAATCTGTCACCCTTAACCCGCCGGCCATTCTTTGCTATATTAAAACATCACCTATATCTTGGGTGCTGTCCAGCCAATGCCATTCTTCTTCTGGTGAGTTATATGAACGAAGAAGCTGTCTTCCATGGGGCCTTTTGGATCGATGGGGGCCTAGCCACATACCATGGCACTAGGATGTCTAGGCAGTAGCGTAAAGGTACCAATGGAAGGGAACGAAGAGCCCGGGGCGTTCCAACACTTGGTGGTTACATTTGACGCACTCGTCCATGTAAAGAGGGAGTCAAGCATTATGGGAACTGCCTTGTTTCAAGGCTTCCTGTCGAGGGCTGTTGACGCATTCATAAATTTTAAATATTAGGAGCTCCTTCACCGGCGTGACATAAATCGATTCCTGTATGGAGCTGTTACGAACCAACTCTGTGTTGTTGTTCTAAAAGCGATGGCCTGCAGTATACGCCATCCTTGCCCATATATGGTAAACAGTGACCTCTGATGACACAGGGGTCATGTCAATGCCAGGGTAAATTCTTTTGAAGATATTTGACTTGGGTAGGAGGTATTGACATATTTGCAAAGGGTGGTTTGCTAGATTGATACAACGCATGGTCCAAGAAGGAAATACATTGCCCCGAAGGGTGAGATCTCTCCGTCTATGTTAGCACAATCTATGACAACCACAGTAATGTACACCAAGGTATATATATATATAAGCCTTCATGGAAATCTCCAAAAATAAAGACAATGCCTATAGCCATTTTCACAACATTCATCATCGAAAAAATAGGGCCTTGGGTGTAGACTATACATTTACTCGTATTTAAAGCTTGTAATGCTGAATCAATCTGGGATATCTCTTTTGGACATAGGATGTGAACTTGTTTCCACTTTCCATTTGTAAAATCGTAAAAATACATACAGATTTATGTTCTACCGGACGGAGATGTGTCGAAATATATCTGGCGTTGAGAGGCCATATTGAAGCAGCATCGGAAACGAGTTCAGTGCAGTACTAGGAGGCGTTGACCCATCTTCCTGGTGGCCCTGCGCGAGGAGGATTGTTTTCTGCCCAGATAAATGGCGAGGAACATGAGAAGTGACAACTTCCCCTTATGCAGCAGATTTCGTGTCTGGCATGCTATTTCTGATAGAAAGGTACATGCACTCACCTGACATGCCTCTAGTACCTGTGCATATATATGTCGGACCAAGGTGGGCAGGACTCTAACCATTTGACAGTTCATGCAACGATATTGTCATACTTGGCAATCCTGGCTCAAAAGGCGGACCCGTTCAAGTGTATTGATTCTAAGGGATAGGACGTACAGGGGGTTTTATATTTTGGTTCGCTCCTTAGTGACATTGTTTTATAAACCTCCTACAAGGATGTTACTTTAAAAGACACTTAAGCCTGCTAATGTATGGTTAATGTTTTTGTACTCGGCATCGATGGAAGTGCCAATATAATTATACCACTGAGTCATACCAGTTCCATCTAATGTTGAATGAAGCCTAAAATGAGATGCTAAACATATATTATACGTGTACTACCAACATAAGCAATTGTTCCAAATGCTGTCATGTGTACCCAAAGCATTAAGGAGAAACACGGAAACGCGTCTTATCTGTTCTAGATCGAAGATCCAACTTATTTATTCGGGAAGCATTATAACATCCTTGTTCAGAAATGGTCCATAGTGTGTACGTCGTCTTAGTGATAAGAATATTGGGTAACCTAGAATATCCTGGATGGTAGGCATACATAGGACAATGCTATAACATAAGCATAATTAACCATTTTAAGATAAGATAAGATGTTTTTCATTTGTCATTTTCGGTGAGTACAAATGAGTATCAAACGAGTATTATATAAAATAGACAAAAAGGGGGGTCCATATTCTAGACTTAGCCAACTCTCACACGAGCTCGAATCACTGATTGCACATTTTTTCGAAATTCTTTTTTGACTTCTAGGTTTTGTAAGTTTTTATTTAAATCATTCCATGCTTTTCTAGCTTTATAAAGGAAACAATTTTGATAAAGAGCCGAATTAGGGTGTATCATTTTCAAGTTTTTTCTTTTTTCAGCATGGCTCCTCGTGGGTAAATTTCTTAAGTTGAGATTTGTTTGATTTTTTGCTAGGTGATGTGCACATTTTAGAACATGGACCTCCCTTCTCAGATCATTTGGCAAAATATCTATATTTTGGGGTACATTTTCCACGTTTTCTCTTTTACTGAGGTTCAGAGCTGCTCTCACCGCTGCGTTTAACAGAGATTGCAGTCTATTTAGTTGGTATTTGTTCGAGCTCGAGTAGAATATGTCCCCTCTGTCTATTAAGGGTATAATAAGTGTTTTAATAAAATCAATTTTGACTTTTTTTGTCAGCACATATCTGGCATTACCTAAGAGCCTAACCTTCCATTTGACACTATTTACAGTTTTTATAACCTGACTTTTAAAAGACAATCGGTGATCAATTATTAGACCCAGGTTGCTGTATTCATCAACTTTAAGAATCGGTTCATTACCCAGGGTAAGGTTTTGGTTGTCAGCTTTAATTCCTGATTTTTTCCTAGAAGTATTTTTGAAATTTATATCTTTAGTCTTAGAGACGCTCATAGATATTTTATTCGATTTGCACCAGGTGTGGATCAGATTGAGATCTTCCTGAAGATATTGAGAATTCTTTTCCTTAATTTTTTCACTACTAAAAAACCCGTATCATCAGCATAATGCTGAATTGTTGAATTTTGGACAACCTGGTGCATATCATTTATATATATATTGGGAAGAGGATCGGTCCTAAAATTGTTCCTTGAGGTACGCCGAGTGTAATCTTACCCTGGGCAGATAGCGAACCATTGACTCTGACACCCTGAGTTCTATTAGACAAATAATTTTTAAACCATGATTTTTGATGATTACAAACACCAATTTTTTCCATTTTTTCTAGGAGTATATCATGATTAACAGTATCAAATGCTTATTTGAAGGTTGACTTCGATAATTTTGGAAATATGACAATAGTAAATGGATGTTTTGCGGTTGTACAAGGGTTGGTGTCACATCTCGCCTCGTCTCTCACCACAGTAAATAGATGGTAATTAATAACTAATATAGTTATGATTAGGTTGGGCAATATTACGTAATGTTACATAACACAGTTTTTATAAACATAATAATTATTAAGGGATTAATCTCCCAGCGATATTATAAAACCTATATTTCTGACTCAGTATCTGTATAAGAGGACAAATCGCTTAACGGAATACATATATAATATCAAAGATTGTCCTGTCACTATGAATTCTTATAATTCATATTATCAGTGTACATTATAGTATCAAAATAAATCATTAAAGTAGAATTGATTTATCGCAGATCCTATGGACACAAATTTGGATTTTTGTAACCGAAGATCTATACCTTGCAGGGTATCCCTGTAGAAGAATTAGTACTTCAAAAGACTGATAACTGAACCGGCGAAACTATTGCCGACAGCCATATCACCCGACAAGAAATGACATAAACGATATATATTCGCGATATATAGGGTCTTCTGTCTGTATCATAATATGGATTCCTTGATGTGGTTTAATACTGAGATTTCCTCTTGCCTACTCCGGTAACTAGCAAGCGATCATTGTCGGAGAGCTATGATTAAATCATGCAAAGGGGTCTTTGATATTTGTGACTGGCCGTTGTGGCCTTCTTGCGCGTGGTTATCGCCACCGAATACAGTAAAGGCATCGGCGAGCATGCAATTATGTTCGCTGCATTCACACCCAGGGCTCATCCATACCAGCATCGATGTTCACATTTCTCCAACATCTCTTATGTACTTACTGACACGAGCCAAATGATAAAGGACGAAGACCACCGGACATCCGAGCTATCTACCATTATCGACCGAGTTTGTTGTTGAGGAGATAATAGATGAAAAGGTTCAAAGCATCAAAAGCTGCAGCCTTTTTGCCATCGCTACCTCCTCGCCTTATAGCTGCGTGTTGTATTCATGAATCAATGAGCTTTTAGTATTACAAAGTATCGCCGATACACCCCTGCTAAACCAGAATTCGCTGGCATGAACGTGCACGCACATGTATGAATTAATTCCGCATAATACCATTTGAGTGTCTACGCTCCTGTGATCATGAACACCGTAGCAATGAGGTATAATCATGACGTGAATGACTCGAAATGGTCATCAATAGCATGGCGATGTCATGGCCTTCACGACTGACTAAAGGCGCCAAGATTAAAAAATACCAGTGTCTATTATTTTGACTCCACTATGGCCTACTGCCTTCATTCGTTTATGCACGAAATCATGCCGTCTATTGCTGATTGTGATTGTAAGCGAACCTGTTCTAGTAAGTTATAGGATTTTGAGTTACATTGACATGAAACATGTTTAAATGGTCAATTAAAAGGGAAAACTTAATTGTCTTAGACTATAAGAGAAACGGCTGCAAAGTATACATAGTGTACACAAGGAATCTGGTACCTTTATTTAGTACTTAAACCAGGGTCAGTCTAATGACATTGTTTTGCTGCCTGAAATATAGCACGAGGTACGAGTGCTATATTTCAAAGGCATCAACACGATGTCATTAGACTGACCCTGGTTAAAGTACTTTATAGCATGTAAGGTCGTCAGATTTCTGACTGAACCATCATCAATCGGCAAACACACAATTCCTCTTTCTACCCGGGTATTCTTCCCTCATTCCCTCAAAGACAGTTAGGGGCTTTGTGTGACATCATCTTTGAGAAGGCCCCCGTCATGCCCAAGCTCTGGAGGAGGGCTTATCATCCTTCATCAGTGGGAATAAAACCCCTGCACTTCCCCAAACCCTTGCCCTTTTTCTCTCCCGCCCCCCTCTATGATGATCTACCTCAACTATATGAATAAACGTTTAGAATAGTATTTCCTCTCATCATCCTTATTTTATGCTCTCTTTTCTTGATTTTTTTTACTTTGACTTTGACTTTTGGGATATTATAATAACACTATTAGCAATTGGAAACTGCTGTCAAAAAGTAATGCTCAAGATCCGGAACGAAAACCATTTTCTAGCCATATTTTGAGGTTCAGCTGATGGCCTAACAGGATAACCACATAATTAACCCCTCTTAATTGCCGATACCATTGCATCATTTAGCAATTCGTCTCCCTTTCCCTCCATCTCCCAGACTCTCTCTTTCGCCTTTCTCTCTCTCCTGTGGTCTCATTTAGTGTCCCATCTCAGGGGTGCTCTATTTTCCCCTGAAACATGCTCTATCATTTCTAGCGTGCAGGTAATAAATGATTGGTGTGGGTTTGTGCCGTCTTAAATAACAGTTGCTTTGATGACAGCAGAGGCCCTCCAGGGGTGTTTAAAGTGCCGACTTAATATACCCAAGAAAGGGTGCATATATGGGTCAGATTTTCAGAAAATGTACAATTCACCTTCACCGATCCTCTCAAATAACCCAAATCTCAGACGAAAATAAAGTTAAAAATATAGTTCAACCTAACCAAATAGATTGCTAGAATCAATGCAATGCCGAATATACCCGAATTTACCTAGTATTGACCAAATTGCAGCCTAAATTTAGCAGGATTTACTAAAGGTGTGTAGTTGCCAATTGTACATTTTCTGAAAATCTGACCCATATCCGATCTAAGACATTGCCGTTTATGACTGTTTAATTAGAATCGGACGACCTAAGTGCTATAAAAAATTACAGTAGTCCGAGGGATACAGAGTTGTCTAACGTCTTTAGAACACCTTCAAGTTATATAGGATACCCCTTAATCGCTCCAAGTCTGTACTAAGCGCATATATCTCAGCCGCACTAATCTGTATAACACAACGATAATATATGATTCTTGGTAGAACTCCTCGGTCTATCTCCCAAGGAGTGGTGTTCTTGCTATCTCAAGTGTCTACATGGAAGGTCTGGTAGAAGGAAGATTAACTTGTCCACCAAAGGTCAGAGTTGAAGCACATTACCTACACGACAATATCTCGACTGTAGGCCATTAGAAACTTGCATGAATAAGGTAGTAAGGCCCTTGGGAATTGTGCCAACAAGACACTGCAAGTGACATGCCGTGTGCAACATTTACTAATGTTGTACTCTCTTCAAAGTCCAGCTATCAAGTTCAATATCACCCTAATAAAGGTGTATTGTTACCGACTTTACTAGCGCCTGGCCAGGAACTTTGCTTTGTAGCACAAACTCGTTGAACAAAATGGGGACACATTGCATGCGGAGTAAAATGTGCAACGTTCTGCGCTATTCTCCTACGCTTTTTCAATGGATTCTAATACTAAATTCTAAACTGCTTCAAACACAAGATGGTTGCACAGTATAGAATGTGGCACAGACAAGGTAGGATGTTGTATCCTGAGGGACCAACCTTACGTATAGAATTATAATGCCAACCAAGGTATTTTAAAGGGTAGTAATATGCTTCCTCCAAGCTTAAATCTTAAGGTACTGAAAACCTCCTTTGCATCGCTTCCTCTGTAATGATGGCAACTGAATACAACCAAAGTATGATAGTTTTACGATAATGATTAGCAAGTGTTCTATATCAAATTTAGGAAACGTGAAGTGAATAACAAATAGGTACGAAATCTTAGGATGCTCTAAGTATTCAAGATCATGCGCTGGTTTTGATTTATATAGCGTCGACCTGGCGGTCTCGGAATCTATTCCTTGGGGTTGTTACGTTATAGCAACAAAAGGTCGTGTTTATCGGTTGTAATGATAGAGAAGACATGCAGCTGGCTGCTTGGAAATGGTAGCAATGCATGCCTCATGGAGACGAAGCAATTGAGTCTAAGTAGTTGAATGTATGGCTACATGCTCCTTCCTAAATAATTGAAGTGCGCTTTGCTTCTCACGAAGCGTGCGAAAAACCTCTTGAGTTCTAATCCTCAAGCACCCAAACTTGCCTGACGGCCTTGGATCCTAGAATCAAGTAATTCCTATATGAACCCGTTCTGTTACCTGATACAATCTTTCACTGAGTGAGACACGCACTTGAATTTGATATTTTATGACTAAAGACATTGTACCGGAAGAAAGCATTAACGATGAAAGATGTTCGACTTTTGGAAAATAGATTGGAAATTCTGCTTAGCGTGAAATTTTAAATTAAACTTCAATTTAATTATCGCCTTGAGATAATTATCGCAACTATTTGTTGTCAGTGTGGAACGTTACCTTATATATACGGAAAGCACTTAGAGTGGAATAATGACTTTATTAACAATACTGATACAAGATCCGGTGCTAAACCGCTTTCATTATAAGAGAAAGTCATGTATGTTGGTTAGGACCGAAACGGTGGTCACGTACTGTCCTTTATCGATTGCTTTCATGGCCCTATTCCAAGATTTGACCCCGACCCTACCCCAGACCTCTGCGATCAGTTAGACCATCAGCAATTCTTTTTGATCTTCGTTTAGAATGTCAACTACCCGCGGACCTATTTCACCAAGTATTAAGCAACGTCGGAACCTTTCAGGAAAGCGAAGTCTAGTCTGTCATACTTGTCGCATGATATAGCAAGTATCATTGTTCTGAGTGGCAGAAGAGAGCACTTCCATACGTAGCATCGATGCCTCTTTCCTTTACCACGCCTGATTTAGGACTACAGTGAAATCATTTTAGAGACATCAATATTTCCCTTCGCTAATAACGAGCCCTAGAACTGAATGCGAGCAATGACATCCTATGCGACTTATAGGCGGAAATATGACCCCTTTTGTACGTTTATGCTGATTGTATTTGCCGGAAAGCCCAGACAGAGACGAGTTATGCTCCAACAAATGCATGCAGGCTCCAACCCTTAAGTAAAACCTTCGTTCCCTGTTTCTCCTCTGAGGCAAGGTACTTGAGAAGTTAAGATGTGTTGGACAGGTTAAGTGGTTTACATTTTTAGACATGTCTGTGAGCCTCAGGCAATGTCTCTGTCGAACGCACTATACTATGCTCACGCACGAATACTTTGTGATACCTTCAGATACATGTTAATGTATTGTATTTATTCACCGCGGTATCATAATATTGGTACCTAGGGATATCAGATACGATCAACGCGACCGACTTATGGAGTGTAGATCGTAACCAATGAAACAAATAAAGGCAATAAAATACCCGAAATAGATGTTATCAAGGTGCCTATACCACATTGATATAACATGCCAGGAGGGTATTACTGAAGCCCCCTAAAATCTGTCGAGGGAATTTTTCTTTCGATTTATGTGCGCTGCACATGTTCTTTTTAGGGTTTGGGGTCGGTCCTTTCCGCAGAAGTTCACCAAACCCTCATATATATTCAAATGATAGCTATAGTGCCAAAAGTGTAGTGCCTGAGGGTAATCGGCATTTCATCTACTACTCACAGTTTTATACCACAGGGGTGTATGTACATACAACCTTCGAGGGAATGTCCTCCAATGGGGAAGTTTCATCATGTCTTTTTAAGAATTCTGATCAGGGCAGCATACCATGAATGATATGGCAACTAGGAAAAGGCAATCTCCAAGCACCAGTACCATGGCCAAATAGAATAGGCATTTATCCGAGTTGAAAACGTTCACCAATGCTCCCCAAGCGATTTTCAATTGAACACGATGGAAATACAGCCCACGCAAACAGGATACCAGAAATGGCCGACCTTTAAATTTGTTTCAGTTCAAAGAATAAATAAAGTCGACCTGTTCCTGAGTAAGTACTCCTAAATGAAATGATAATGTTCTCATAAAACCTTTAGAAGGTTTATGGTGATGGTTACCATTGGGGTGGAGAAAAGGAGCGGAGATGATGCCTTTAGAAAAAGGGAAAGGGTTCGATGACTCTCCGTTTGATCTGACGTAGGTCTCTTAGAGGGGTGATACACTATTATGAATGCAAAATTACAGAGATCATAGGCTGATGCATATGAATGCGCGCTAATACATAGTTTAAAAGATTATTTCTTTTTTTGTGGAAGTCTCAACTTTCTCCCTATGAGTTAAAATACAAGCTTCGCTTGCAGTATTCAAGTCAATGTGAAACTGTGAAGTCGCATATCTTACCACGAGTGTTCAATAGTCCTTATTCTTTACCGAGATAACACAGAATTGATTAGGAGAAGGTCACACCCAGATATAAACAAAGAGAATATTTTGCTTATAGCTCAATGACGTGACGACGGGGTTTATGAAGTGCATTGTGGCTTATAAACAACTTTCGTCGCCCCTTCTAGATGCGAATACACCCACTCTCCATCTCCATCCTTCCAGCCAGTACCCCAAAGGATAATCCTGAAATATTATTAAATAAATAATTAGAACGCTATGTGAGCCTCCCCTGGTTTATCTTAGTGTATTATATATTAGACTAATTTGCGCTCCAAAAACAAACGGGGAATAACAGCGTTGATAAGCCTCGTTATACCAGGGTTTTCAACACCAACACATACCATCGCATACTATGAATAGCTTCCCCTTTGCGTAAGGTGTTTAATAACAAAGCGATAATTAGGCCACTCAATTCCCCCGTTCTCAAGCTCACACCGCGTTGCGCAGCCACACGGGGGCCATACTACATGTTAGTTAGGGCGCCATTGAGGCATGAAAAATGGTTCCTAATGTTTTACTTAGCATCGATGCAGGGGCGACGTGCGAGGGAGATGTATGTCGAAATAAAACATTTGTAGAGGGGCCCCAGCGTCCGGATCTGCTGGATGAAAGATGCCAGGAGCTGTCTCCTAGTCATCAGCTAGTTTGTTTGATGTATTCGCTGGTCTGAATGTAAAACAAGCGAGACTAATTGCTTCCTTCGATCTGTCTAACTACTGACACGTACAAACACTGGCTTGTTTGGTGTGGCACCACCGCCTGTTTATATGCCCGCCAGTGGCCGTGCCCAAAATGGCCGCACTGTCTTTGTCTTGGCCCTATTGCCATAAGAAAACTGCCAATGTCAGTAGCTTAGGGCCTGATGCTTGAAGAATGGTCCTGCATGGGGTACAGGAACAAATATTTACATGACCAAGGTGGAAAATGGTATATCGGTTGGGGACATAGCCTGGTTCATACCGAATGTGCATATATAAGTGTGGGGACGGGAGGTTGGGTTATGGGTGGGTTATTGGGGGCTGGGGCTGGCCATAGGAAAAAGAGATCCACTCGAATTTATGCCTCCTCACGTTTAGCTAACCTTTAACCATCAGAAACCTTCAGCTTATATGTGTATATATGGGCATCGGTGGGCTATATCGCATGTCAGACGAAACACTCGGTGTATCAATAGAACAGGGTACCTGCAGCAAACAAGCAACAAATCCAATGATGGTGCCATAAGTGTACCATCCATCTAAATTTATCATGTCGGCGACGGCCAGCGTGGTTGTTGCTCCGTTCATCCGGTGGAAACGAATTGAACAAGAGATGCCTCTCTAGTTTGTATAAGGCCAACTATCGATTTGCTAAGGATGCTTACTGTCAAACAATGATGCTATGGCAATAATGCTGCTAAAATATATCGACGGCCAAGTGTTCTAATGTCGTTAGTGGCTCCCTTTGTTGGTAAACGCCGGATGACAAATGTCCCTATGTTATCAGTCGGTAGTCAACGCTAGTTGGTTATTAATAGCCAAGGTCTGGATCAGGGCTCGTCCTTCCACCATTGTATATATTGCTATGCCGACAGAATGCATCATCAAAATGAAATTTGGGGAATGCACTACCCATCAAAGGCCGTGAGGGTCAATTGGTATTATCCTTTATCGGGCGATCCATCCTCTGTAGTCTTTCTGAGTGCATGTCGTAAGGTAATGATAGCTTCGACAAAGGAAAATGCATGGGCTTCATCAATACAAGACTATAGCGTCGGAGACCAATTAGATCGTTAGCTGCATCCTCTTTGTCTGGAAAGAAATTCCAAATGTTACAACGATAGTACCTTTTGTGTTCACTGCAAGAGCGTACCTTTTTGTTTTGCCGAGGATAAAAAGGGTTCATCTCAATCAGCTGTCTGCTTTGCTAATTTGCACAGCATTTCAGCAGGGAAAAACGCGAGTGTGGGTACAAAATATTCCAAGGCATTCCAAAGCTTTCTGCCGGTGACTCTGGTGAGTGGAATGATTTGCCGCGATTTATCACAATTAATCACATGAATAAATATCATCTGGTGACAATTATGAGGGAGTGAGCAAATAGCGTCGACAAAAAGGTGAAGTCATGTCTGATTTGACATTACTTATTTATTGTTTGCCTGTGCAAAGAAACTATTCTGTTGACTGTCCTATTGGATTTTGAGGACTATATCCACAGCAGCTGGATATAGGGTATTGGTGCTTGTGATTCGACCTGGGCTAGCCTAAAAAAAAGCTTGGGAAAATTAAATATATGTAAAACGGGTCAGGGCAATCAATGTGTTTCCACCTGAAGGGCCCTACCATATTGGCGCCAGCATGCCCCGAGACACTTGTTTGGTCCTGTAAAGAAAGCAGTCTCCGGTCCCCCACGGTGCCTGTATCCGGCCAACACGAAGGACGGTGTGAAAGAAGCCACTCCGGCGTGTATGGCCCTGTCCTGATGCCATTGTTCACCACGGGAGGTTAATCTGCAACAGAATCCAGTGGGCTGGAACATTTTACTTGGGCTCTCTACACAGGTCCGCCATTGATCCCGCGCCCAGCGATCCACCACAAGCCCATGTCTGTGGGAGTATTATTGGCCATAAAGTTTTGGAGCTGGTAAAAGGGCTAGGGGTAAAAGGGCCTGGTGTCAGATTGGATTCCACCGATCCGGGCGTGAGATCAGCTTGGACAGATGGTCGTCTCTAAGAGAAGTTTGCCAAGGATCCGTTCGGAAATCCGTCGGATCCCAGGCCCCGCTTCTCATTCGGCCGTTGAAGTTGCTGAGCCTTTGAGATGAGGGCCTTTAAAGCCTTCAAACCCGTTTCGCTAGTGCCGGCCTTACTTATCATTAGGAGACGCATTTTAGGAGATTACTGACAAACCCCACTAGCAGGCCAGTGTCCTCAGGCATTTATTACTGTTGCGGAGCGGCAACATTAATACTGGACAGGTTTGGTGTAGCCAGCTTGATGATATGGTTATCAGCACGGTTCTCCGACACACATCTGTCCACAACCAGTGATGGATGACCCACTATTAGTATCATATGGAGCTTACATGACATTCATGAAACAGTTAGAGGCAGACGAGGTCCACGTCCAATGTAATCGATGCCATCAACTGTCATCAGAGATCAGCCGACCATGCGTCTTTTGAATGCACCTCGGGCAGACCAATCTGCAAGAGTATCCCAAGCTCATTCGCCCACCCTCTTTTCCCTTGATGACCAGCATCCCATCAGAGCACAAATCATCAACGCAAAACAAATACTCACAGTGGCTTCAATTAGCCCCTAGCCACTGTCTTACATCAAAGCACACAGCTGTGGCTCTGAAGAAAGCCTAGCTATGCAGAGTAGGATGCAGCTATTGTGCTGCCATTGGGCCCACAATTGCCTGAAATTGGCTAGGGAATTCAACGTCAATTTGTCATATTTGGGGCTCGTTGGCTCACTACTTGGTTTGCTTTATTCTCGATACAATATGATAATAGAATTGGTCACGCTTCTCAGGCGTGGCCATAAACTCCACAGGGGGTAAGGGGCTGGAGGAGAAACCTATATTTTATCAATACATGTGAGTAATACAGGGTATTGAACCGGCCGTCAGCAACGTTTGAAAAGCACCAAAGGAGCGATTGCCTGACGCACAAGAAAACATCTCTCAGGTGCCTTTGTTGGATGTAGGGAATCAGACCTCCCCACTTCTCCTGTGATCCCGATGTGTCTGAGTCCTCTGGGGAGAAGGATTCCTGAAGCATGGCCCTGGAGTACTGGAACAAGACTGGAGTTTGAGTAGAGAACACATCTCTACCTCCAACTAGGCACGCAAGACTTCAGCCTAGTTCCTATGCTAGTTTGCTCTCTCGAGTCCATCGATTCCGAGTGTGCATGTCTCTTCTCGGATATTCCAATTTGTTATTGCAATGCCTCATTTGTTGCGCCTACCTTCAAACGATGCTTTCAAACGCCACGCCTCGGCACTGGCCCCAATTTCCCAAATGCCGGTTTCATTCGCCATCCTGACAGACCCAATTGGGGCCGTAGTGGACCTTGTACGGTAGACGGTCGATTATTTCCGAATATTTCGACGCTGAATCAACCATTGGCGACCCGAATCCACTTGCCCCAGACCTGCATAGATCTGGGGATTAGGAACCATTCCCCGTGGTCGCCGTCCTATAATCAGGATTGGGCCGATGGCATGCGATGGTTCTGGCGATGTTTGCTGCTCCAAACAGCCCCACCGCGAGGACATCAAAGCTAAAGCGGGATGCCACCGTTATCTAGCCTCTCTGAGAGTCCAAGAGTTGGTATGGCCACATGGCCTGTTTCCAGGCTTCTACAACCGTTAGCCTCCTCCCAAGGCATCCCCCTCATCCTTCCATCCTTCTCAGCTAGTATCATCTCCCCATTCTGTCTATTTCAACCTGACCCACATTCCTCCAGGTTGTCCCTCCATGTGTCATAGCAATGGGGAATTCAGGATTAAACAGTTGCAATAGAGTCCGCCGCCGACTATTGCAGCTGTATTGGAATCACTGCGAGGAACCATGCCCCAGGGTTTTCCACAATTGCAAATTTCCTGCGATAGATTTCAATGTGTATGAGCAGGGGAGGGGAATGAGCATAAGGGCTACGGCGACAACTATACAAGTTATGAAGCAGTTATTGGGAGAATTAGGGACGATGGGAACTGTGTCAGTTAAAATCCAATAGTATGACTAGGGACGGTAGGAAGGGCGAATCCAATCGACTAGGAATTGAATAGCATTAAATTATTAATGTAGGCTCCGTGCAGTAACCTTATGTTTGTATCAGGGAAGAATCGTTATTATTACCTTTCATTAGCAATGCACGTAAATTGATGATCGAATCTAGAATAACAAATTGGCATTTGCGACAACCTTTCTTTTGCTACCTAGTGTGTTCAAAGGGTTCTACCAGCAATGAATCATTTTTAGTTTCAACACGTGAATACTGTAGACTTGGAACTACATCAATAACCCTCCCACTGACAAGTGTTTCGAGTAAGCATCCCCGAGGCTAAATACCGATTTAAAATATAATTTGGGGAATGAAGTTTGGCAAGGTAATAAACTTGCACACGCACATTCATCGTGGGCGATTATGAGAACATGCCAAAAAAGGAATGCAAAGTTAGTCCAACTCAAGGCTATTCCAAGATCGCTTATCATGTGATGATGTTGCGTGCCTGAGTTTGCGATGAATTATACTGAATATTTCATTGGCAAAAGGAATCTTTTGCACCCTAAATATTTACTTTCCTCTGGGCTATATGAACCGAAGATTGGCAAAACACCATTATTGCTCAATTTTAGATACCCCTGAACTGCATGTTTTCTGTCCAGGAACGTGGGGGAAAAGTCCGATTGTTTGCCATCGACATGGCTTCATCATATGTTTCTCGTCAACTTGGACCCTGAGACAACTTGCTTGGCCATTGAATATTGCTGGAAATATCTGCATAACTCATAACAGTAGCCCCCATCGGTTCGAAAGGAGGACTTAAAGCTGTCCCACTCAGGGGGCATCACAGCTGGGATCATCCGGGACTCCATACCACCTAATACCATTCTTAGCATTCTTATATTAGACATTGAACCCCATTACGATCTGTCCCATCCACAGTTTCTCCCTTCGTTCACTTCTGTCCTATATTGATTTTCGATGGCATGGCCAGCTCATGATTCTGTCTTTATCTGCTGTTCGACTTGGGCCGACCTAACGCCTGAAGTGGCTACTTTGGGAAGTGCCCTATGCCCGCAATGTCTCGTTCGATATTTACTGGAACAGCAGAAGGCAAGATGTGAATAATGCCTGGGGAGGATAGGGCAAACATTTCCCATTCCTGCCTATGTTTACGGTGGTGATTGTTATTCAAACTAAATAGTCCCATCGTAAGAATTGACAGAGACGGGCAGTTGAATGGCGGCCGGGGTTCGTGATTCATTAGGCTTGTGTGCCTTAAAGTAGTCAGTCTGAAATATGATCCCCATAGATCACTACTTCAAGTAGCTGTAGGTTTACTTGCTGATCCCTGCCTTCGACATCTCCACAAGACTGGGGAGCCAAGTCTCCTCCCGATGAGGCATCTTTTTCCTTCCCCTACAGTCCCGCATCTCATGTATGATCTGCAACTACAAAGCCTCTGTAATGCATCACTATGTGTGTACGATATGATGAAACCACATCGCACTGAGACCATTCCTCTCTCAAGTTCTTTTTTTTTTGCATTTTCTTGCTCGCTACATACATTTATGAATCCCTATATGCCGGACAAATCTGCATTTAAATATTGACGATGAGGGCTCAGAGATTTCTGTGTTTCCCTTGATACCATGTGTATGCATTTTCGTTTGGATTCTACGAATGCAGAATAACCCTCTATTTACTTAGATTTACAGGTATAACATACAGGTGGGAGTAGCTATACAAGACGTTAATAGGTTATATAACATTATGTAATGTATATATGTATTGGGCGTACTCCTTTATGGCTTTGTAGTATATATACTTGTTCTGTCTAGCCTTTTGCATGGCCTGACAAACAATTTTGTGATCCTGAAAGCAATGTCATGTATCACAGAAGGAATTACAGTGAATAATACCTCTATAAGAACAGCCATCTCCTGTGAACATCAATTATGAGATGGCATTCTTTCACCGCTCCTGCCTTCACAGATTGTTAGCAGTGAGTGCATTTGTACACAGAGCTCGATCGAATCCCAATAAAAATTTGGCGTAGTTCCACAATGCAAATGCATAATCTTCCCTTGATATTTGTTCTCCTACTAAGAGCGGTCAACGACACTAGCGCCTATGTTATGAAAACGGGGGAATAATGAACGTTGACACTACTGTGTTATTCTAAACCAGCACTGACTGTGATGTTCAGCCTGACTTTCACACGGTTAACAAAACTGCTAGCAATTTCTCAGAGCATTTGCTGATTGGCTCTACGTGTAATGATATTTTTATTTGAAAATGGAAAGTGTGCCCAGGGTCCTTGGGTGAAATATTTCATCGCTGCATATAGGTAGACCTAGGGACGTTCTATTATGCTCCCATGCATACGTACGTTTCACCCCTTGGCCCTCTACTCTACACCCTTTCGAATAAATCATGGCGATGGTAAAGGCACAGCAGCACCTTCTTGTTGAATATTCATCTCCGGAGATTTTCCTATATGAAAGCATTTCAGCTTAAAGCTAATGAATTTCACCTTTCAGAATATTCCTTTCCTATCCAGGCCTGTGATTTAAAGTGACCTTGACGGCGATGATTTGCTCAGTGTTGTCATGACCCACCGCCCTTTTGTATCGAGCAGAAACAGTGAAGTTATTATACAGAATATCTTAGACCGCCGTCCATCATGACAGAAGCAGCTGGCTTTGAGATTTCTAAATTTGAAACACTGGACAGTGACGGCCTTTATTGAGGTGGTATAGTTCATATAATATACTCTGTGCCGATATAGTTTGTAACGCCTTTCATATTGGAGTCTTGTATAGTATTATTTATTTTTAATAAAGAATATAATATGTGTAATAATATATACCGACGTCTAGGAATATATATGTTGGTGTATACAAAAGGCAGCACCCCCTTCAATACTCTTTGATTCTTTGACACAATCTTACACAAAGAAGCTTTGTAAGATCTACAGATGTTGTGTACCGTTTTTTTGTGAGAGACATAGTACCTTAACTTGAATAAAAAATTGTATGGTGGCTCCGAGCTAAGATGATCTATTCTAATGCACTCATAACTGGAAAAAAGACAGATTTGCACCCATAAACATGCTCTCAAATATTGAGATTTAGATGAGATCTAGATGAGTAAGAATCTTTATCTAGAGCAAATAATGGCATAGAATGGGGTTAGAACAAATAGGGTATTTATCAGACAACCATTGCGATGTTCACCAATAGTATTCCCAACAACGTGACGTCACGGACTCTCGTCTGCCAATACATATGGAGAGAATCAAATTATGGAAAGCGTGGCCTTTGCGACAAATGAATTGCAAGCTGTCAAAACAGACACGCTGGGCTCCGGTATAGTTTCTTCCAGCGAACCTATAGACTATACGACGTACCTTCAATTTTCTAGTATAGAAAAAAAACCATACGCGTCCATATTACAAATGGTTATTGTTCTCCTATAGTATATATATGTATGCACCTTTCTTCTTCCACCTTTTGATTTGATCTAGAACTTCCTGTCCCGTGCGTTTAGTGCGCATAAAAATATATTACACTTCGGCAGAGGGTCGGGACACCGATCAGCAACCTCCCTCTCGCTCCACTGCGTCATTCTATGCCATTGAACTGAACATATGTGGCGTCGACAGCCCCTGTTGGGCATCGACCAAACACGTGTTGTCACAGTCCAGGTGATGTACTATGGCCACTTGATCCATAACGACCGGTGCGGACCATCGTGTATAATCGTTTTAATTACAGGGGTACTGCCTCATTGATCACACTTCCCTGCTAGCTACGGGCACAAACCCGAAGCACGGTAAGGGGTGGCAGCCTCCGTAATGCCTCTACTACATTCTGCATGATTCAGTGTAGTCTGAACTGACCACCAGCCAGGCCGATCCATAAACCCCTGTGTACAACGGTGTAAAATACACACCCCAGCCCGGTCACAGGCCCGCTTTTCTCCCCTAACCAGGAAAGGCCATCTCTTCTGTTAGATATGAGCAGTCAAAACAGGTATAGATGTCTAATGCCTGGTGCTCGGGCGATATATTGGGTTGGCGGCAATCGTTCTACCGGTAACAGTTGATCGAACTCCGAGTACACACAGAGTACACACACCAACACCCACACACCACCTTCCCGATTCCCACACGCCCCATGTATATAGTGGTATCGGTCACTCCACGCTGGGCCCCTGTACTTCAGCCCCCCATCTTCTTTGTATTCTAGAGGCGGCTGCTTCCCTACTCGTTCACCCCTGTCTTACACCTACCCAAATTCAGATAAATGTCCTACCAGCCCTGCTGTAAACCGTTATCACTACGTCCCTCCTTCAGTAAATCTCACAAATTATCGGATTTATCTAAGTGTACAGGTCACCACAGCTGCAACAGCATTTGTTACCATCACTTCATTTCCGGAGCTTTCTCTGAGATCGGTACTTTTGTCTCACGTAATGAATGGCAATCGTGATTGTTTTGTGCTTTACTATGGCCTATATTGCAAGCGAGAACCGATAGTAAATATCATACTGAATGTCAACGCTATCCCAGTGTAATCCCTATGGCTAATTATTGAGGATGTGCTTATAATGATTTAGATAACATCTATTTTAAATTAGCTTTCTACAGGGGCAACCTTAGCCTGAGCTTTGTACCGAGATGTAAATCTTTCTGTCAGTAGCATGAAAGCAGGTGATAAAAAATTATTAGCATATATAGCCTGTTCATTAGGCCACTTGTCATATGCTACTTAGAGCTATGAAATGATTTACCATATCATCGCTTGACGTCATAACCTGTGAGTTGTTTTTTGTCCTAAGGCAGCAGAGAATAGCTTTTTCCGTTGTAAAATTAGCTGAGAGCTAAGAAATGTGCTTGATTATTTCCTTTAGAGTGCCGCGTCGATTTTCATCACGTTTTTAATCGGGCTTCCAACACACAATTATTGCCAATAGTATGAGTCTTTTCCTCGCTCTTCAGCAGTTTTAGATATCGTCTTCTTAGTATCCTAGTTCATCTTTCAACAATTCTTAGCAATTCATGACTGATGTTCACATCAATGTGTTCTCAAATGACAGGAACGAACAATATTGTGCATTTAAGCAGTCCCCCAACCATGGTTCAATTAATATGTGGGCACCTGCCAAGATTTCGATTTAATGACTTTAAAACTAAGTTACGAAATCGCGTTGGAACATTTTATAGTCCCTGTGCTTGCATGTGTCATGAAAGCTGATTGATTATAATCAAAACGGCAGCGTATCTAAATAAACTGATACCATCGATTTAATGATTGACAACTTTGCCCGGGGTGTTTGCGCAACGTTTAATATATAATTCATTCGTTTGGACGTGTTTGACCTGTTTGTCTGGTGATAATCCTAATTACAGAACTATCGGTAATAGAACTGTGTGGCAGCCACTTAAGCCGACGTAGATGTACAGAGGGTTTAACTAGGAAGCTTCCATATACAATGTGTTACAGTATTGATGCAATGAAGGACAAATCCGAACCATTGGCTTAGTGGGCCCCGTTCCAAGCCCGCCGCCAGCGTTTGTAGGTCGAGTAGTATATGGAAATGGCATTTTGCCACAGGCGTCAAGACGCGGGGAAATGGGTGGCAGTTGTTGATAATCAGACCTAATGTGATGCCGGAACAACAACCATACTTCCATAGCTTTGAGTCAGTTAACACTTTCCAATTCAATGTACACCCACTGTATTAAATATTAACGCTGTTTAACGCAGCAAGGGGGTTTTGCTCGGATGGTATTACTTCGTATCTCTACATGTGTCACAGAAGGCGTGCCCTAGGTGTCATCAAGACACCAATGAATAGAATTCCCTCCGCCTGGTTAACTCTGTTCAGCCCAAAGAATAAGAAATCAATGTTTTGTTTTTGTCTCCGGAGATATGTCCCCTTGGTATAAATTGGTCTGATAATATCTAAATCGAACGCATCTAGATGCCTCCCCGGAGGTTGATAGCTAATCTCCTGCAGTCAAAATTATAATCGTGGGAGGAAGCTGCAGCTGCATTTTATTTCTTTGCGGGGTTGTTCATATATATTGGCCACTCGCACATGCGAGTATAAAATCCATTTTTGCTATTGGTCTAAGTAGAGAGGGGTATGTGAACATCCACCGTAATGTCACTACCAGGTATTGGCATCTGTATTGGATAAAATATTAACCACTGCTTTTCAATAGAGGGTGCATCTTTTATTCTCTGACTGCATATAAAGTCCTAAGATAGACGAGGACAAGATCTTGGGGATTGACTTCCTCTATTTGGAAAATAAGGCGCCTTCGACTTTTCAGATAATAGTTCAGTGGGGCTTTTTGTGGTGTGTCCAGAAGTATTATTACCAATCCATACGTGAATACATCATCAAAACCCCTCGCGCGATGCTCTTTCATCGGCCAGTGCACTTAGAGGGAGAGGGAGATGGTTCGAGGCCAAATATCAGACGTTATACTTTGTTATGGATTGCCCTGTCGTTGTGATTTGAAAGCATTTCCTTGATCCCATCCCAGATTAGGACGGTCAGCTCGCCAGCCTGTGCAGCATGGTTTATCAGGGGGCCAGCGGGTGTGAAGCCCCATTCATACAGGTTTGTGTGAGTGGACGGCCTCTATAACCTTGCCCAGTCAAGGCGCACAGACGTTCGCGCGATTGTCCATGGGTCCTTGTGCGGAGGCGCGTTGGCCCCTTTACTCCAACGCCCCTCAGTGTTCCTCCGCGCAACAAGATGTAACACACGCCGATGTCAATTGATTGGCGGCCAACATCAAACGTGCGGCCTGTGAAGGGTGGCCAGAGGCACTTTCTACTTGTGCATATTCGACCAAGGGGTATGAATAAAGTTGGTGAGGGGTGGGTCGGTAATCCCGCCAGAGAATCCTGTGTCCGCCCAACTTCTTGCAAGCGTTCAATAACGGGTCCCTCATCATCTGCTCGGCCATAAGGCGCGCCATCTACCGTCAGACGCCGAAAAACACACCACACTTTGATCCCTCTCCTTATTGTCTTGACCTCTTCTGTAATCTCTTGATAAAGTGACCGAGAAAAGTCAATGATTGTATAATTGGAAGAGGAATTCGCCTTACACTGCTTGCCCTTCTAGCTTTTTTATCAGCGCCATCATCAGAAGAGGGTGTTTTACTTCTGGAATAGAGGTCGCCACGTGGCTAAACCTTATAAACGTCTTGGTCGAGTCTTCTGCGATATTAAAGGCGTCCTGCCGATCGATCGATATTTGTTTTCATCCCATACGCCAGCTTGCAAAGTTATGGTAAGAGCCTAAGTTAAATGATGCGAAAACCCCCGGGTAGAGAGTGTGCTGATAGCAGCGCCGCACTGATAACAACCTATGTCATATCTCCTATCTGTAAGAGAAATGTGTTCCCCTTCCTAAAACAACCCATCTTCTGTCTCTCTTTGCAGGGCTCCGCGACTACTGTCAGTTTGAGTCATTCGACGCCCAGTGCGAGTCAGATGAGGTCATCTTGATGAAGAGCGCTCGCTATGGACGCATGCGCGTTGGACGTTGTGTATCACGTGACTATGGCTACATAACGTGTGCAGCAGACGTACTGGAAGAGCTAGATCGGCGGTGTTCCGGTAGGCGGCGGTGTCACTTCAACATTCCAACCCTAAGGGACAACTACCAGCCCTGTCCAAAAGATCTCACAGCTTATCTGGAAGCCAGTTACTCCTGCGTTAAGGGTATGCATTTTTAACATTCGACTGTCAAGCATCTAATTAATTGAAGAAATGGCAGGCAAAAGGCCTACTTCTCGGGACTGAGCTTAGTGGGACGTTTATCACAGAAAAGAGTATGAATATGAATGAAAAATAGCTGTGAACTAAAGTGTTTGGTGCTTTGCCTAGAACTCTTTAGAAAAAATAGGATTCCGGTATAAGAGAAAAGCATAAATTTAGTATACCTTCACATGATCGATTGGGTACCAAATATAAACTCACATTTGGAGTATTCTGTCATTATTCCCCCTTCACTCCCAGTGGGCCAATCGATCTCGGGGAACTTCGTCTACAAAACAGAGTGAATCTTTTAGCAAACTTCAATCACATTTCCTGCAGCAGTGCTTTTATTTCCAGGGCTACAAGCAAAAGCAATTCAAAAGTACATCTATTTGATTGTAAGCATTATGTCTGTTCCATTAGTACTTTAGAAAGTTCCTGGTACCGCAAATACTAGTGAGAAAATGGACTAAAAGCGTGAGGAAATGAGCACCGTTCATTTGTTTGTGACTAAAGCAGACTGGATGTGTAAAAACCTTGTGAAAATAATCTTCTTGATTGAAACTCTTCACATGCGATCGCACGAATATTGACCATATTGGACACCTGGCCTTGAGTTGTATCGATAATTCTATTGTTTCATGATCCTTAAAATCTCTAAAATTAACCCATTTTTTATCAACAATTAGTGCGGTGCCCCGGCCTCAAAGTGATGACTCAACATTTTGATTTTCAAATGAGAATTTTTGTTTAAATACAAATATTGACAATTGGATAAAGCCATATTTGAATAGCCCCATCAAAAATAATAGCTCTCTGATTGTCAATCACGGGGAAACAGGTGTCGTGTAACCTAGTTTCCGACAGGCGCGATCCATTTGCCCTTCATTAATCCTCAAGTTTTTGCCAAGATTTTGGCACTCATAAAACGAACGGGATGCGCCGAGGTTGCTTGATGCTTTCAAAATCTAAAGAGTGAAATCGGAGAATGTTTAGCGGTTTCATGACCGCAGGACTAAGCTTCCAGTGTGTTTTTCTCTATCGCGCGATGGTTTTGTCAGTCGGTGTCTCAGTGTACTATGGTGTGGGAAAACTGGTTGTATGAGCCTCTTTCTCTGTCTTGAAGAATCAATATTAGGCAGGAAAACAAATAGATAAAGATGATAGAGTGGGAAGTAGCCCGAACCAATTTCAGCATGCTTCATATTTTCTATTTAGATCCATTTTAAAGAAGCAAGTGGCTGACCCAAATAAACAGAGTTGCCTTCCTATAGGCTATGTTTGAGACTTGCATTAAGTCGCAGAATAGAGGATGGAAGAGTGAGAGTGGGGCGACAGAGAGAGGAAACGTATTCACATTCTGTTGCCTGCAGGAAAGAAAAGGTCAACGAATGACCGGTCTATCCCAAATAAAAGCACTTCACAGAGGGAGGGACGGGCTAATCAGAGTCCAATTGACATCTAAGCCATGGGGTGGGTTTGTAATCAAGATAATGGTTTGTCTAGTACAGAGATGGACGTACGACATAGCAATATACATGACAGATGGGGATAATTAGAATAAACCATTGCTTTCAAAGATCACACTGTAATCAAGACAGAGTATGGGAGAAGTTGCCAGAAATGTACAATTTGTTTTGACCAATCCTCTCAAATAACCCAAATTTAAGACACAGTTCAGTTAAAATTTATTGATCCTATCATATAATATGAACCTTTAGTAGAACTTCCTAAAGTACTAATGGAACAGACATAATGCTTACAATCAAATAGATCTACACTTGAATTGCTTTTGCTTGTAGCTCTGGAAATAAAGCGCTGCTGCAGGAAACGTGATTGAAGTTTGCTAAAAGATTCACAGTTAAAAATACAGTTCAAAACAACCAAACAGATATTTTATATAAATGCAATCCCAAATATACTCAGATATACCTATAGTATTTATCATTTTCAGCCGAATTTAGCCGAATTCCCCCAATCTGTACAACTGCCAGTTGTACATTTTCTAACGACCCGATATAGATAAAACTATCAATTGTGCATCATTCAACTGGGCTCGGTTGAATAATAAATCGTTACTAAATCGGCATTTTTCCTTGCTTGTGTAGGTAATTTCTGTTGTAGGAAATAAATAACATAGTCTGTATAGCAAATGCATTCCCCAAAGGTTCTTTACAACATTGCAAAGCCAGGAAAAGTAGCTAAGGAAGAAACATCTTAAGTATACGGAATTCTTATGCACCCGATCTCAGCAATGCATCTATTGAGCCTGTCATATAATATTATGAACCTTTATGTAGAACGCGACGTTTGTAACGAATTACCCATGGCAATAGTCTAATTGAACACTTTTTTCTGTTGTCTACCAACAATATCTCAGAGAAAGCGGTCGTTTTAATAACTTGCTTCCTTATCTCTTCTTCTTTCCATATCACCAAGTAGCGGGGGTACACAACTTCACATGTCATACGAGGAAGTCGGTTGTGGTCAACAGCACAAGTGGCTACATCTCGAGTTTACCTGTCGCGGAGACAGGTTACGGCTCCTCCAGATGCCCCCTGATTATTCAAGGTCTGCCGGGGCAAACCATCAACTTCACGCTTTTTGGCTTGTCTAGCGCCCAGAGGCATGATGCCACCGCCAATACCATCTCGCAGAGGTGTCCCTACCATGCCATCGTCAGAGAACACAAATCGACCAATGTCTCGCTGTGTGCGACAAAACACCGACGAACCGAGAGTATCTATGTATCCAAAGGGCACGCGGTCACATTCTACATAGATAGGACGCCGACTGTCGAGACCCCTGTACAAGCGCTTTTGCGATTTGAAGGTAAGGTACTGTACAATCTAGTTCCACCAGGCACACAGAGTGCGCTTCTATTGTACCACCAAGGCCCATGGATTTATTAAGGCAAAATCTATAGATCAGATGAGACTATGTTTAGTAGCCAGCAAGGTCATAGCACGCAATTAGTTTAGTCAATAGCCAACCGATGCCTTGCAGAATTTGCCGTTTATCTTGTAGCATTTTCTTTCATAGAACAATTTTGCTTTGATAGGCTCGTTATGAATCGAGTTTATAACAATCACTTCAGGGATATAGAAGGTTATTACAGCCCTGTTATACAACAAAGCCGAACCTCTATTAACTATTGTGTATAGCCTATATATATGGTATACCATTGGTGCCGAATGTATACAGAAGCAACGTAACTTTATGGACATGATCTACAAGTCCCTAGAAAAAATGCTTCAGTTTTGCTCAAAGGGACGGGGAGAAATAAGAGTACATTGAGAGTTTTTATTCACTGCGATTACTGCGAGATGCAGGATTCCATATATATGCATAAAGCATTACTAAATTGCTGCCAGGCGCAGCATAAGAGAGCAAGCAGTGTAATGCAACTATAATTTGCCAGTTCATATTGTGTTGCTCTCAGCAGCGGCCCCACTTATATGGTGATTTACCCTCAGTGACGATATGAATGTAAGTCAGAGGAAATAGTGTCCCCCTCCACTCCCTATAAACGCCGGTCTAAGATAAATATGTACACTTTACTATATAAGACTCTACAGCAATGTTAAGAGACACGACACGGCACTAGCAATTAATCACATTAAAACGGCCTGACAGAAGTCCATTGTCATTTGCTGGGCTCAACCTCGTTTTTTTCTTTGCCGGTCCTTTATTGGGTTTTTACAAACTGGGCCGTCCTGCAAGGATTCAATGCGTTGCGTGATGTGCCAACAACAATTTCAATCTCGTTGAAGATAGAAAAAGGTAATGAATATAGATCCAATCTGAATTGGGCTTCCATGGGAATGATTTGTACTTGAAGAGTACACACGACAACATTGCATGATTGCTGATGTCTCCTGACCATCATCGTATATGCAGATTTCAATGCAATTAAGGAAGGAGACCAGACGTACGGAGTCAGAATCGATGTCCTTCCAGAAGTTAAATAATCACGTGAGAGAGTTCATTGCATCTCTATGTTCGTGTTTCATTGGATCCCCAGCCTCGGCAATCAATCTTTTTCCGCTGCTCTTTTTTCAAATGATCATAGTCGCTTATTGCCCGTTTACAGTTTTTCACTCACTCGGAGGATTTGTTAACAGCATTCATCAATTTCTTGTTTATTTGAAGCATTCGATTGGGAAATTAATTCTAGAAAATTGAAAGTGACATCTCCATTCGTCCTAGCAGTCCATCTTGGCCAGAAGGGGTAATGAACAGAGGAATCTGTTGCAAGGATGAGACCTATATCATGAATGAATTATCAGAGAATTGATAATCATGGGAAATCTAGTCGTAAAACGCGCCCCTTTTCCATAAAGCAAATGCAATCATTCTCCACCTATCACTCGCGTTATAGTGACTTCACTCTTTACCACCTCGGGCTAAGATCGATGTCAACTTAAATTAGATCCAGACTTTCTAGATATACCAGTGGTATCCAATGAGTTCCATCAACATTCCTACATAGAATGCCAAGCCTTCTAGGCTGACTATTTTTCTGAAAGGTGTAAGGTAATAAATGGATGATATTAGGAAATCGCATACCCAATTGATCGGAAGGAAACACAGCCTGCCTCTTTAATTCCAATATAGAAAACCGCAAGTCTTTAGATAACGCTTATCACTTTCATCGGGCAAAATCATTATAGCCATTCACACCCCCAAAACAAAAGCCTGCCTATGTACTGTAAGAAATCCAGACTTCCTAATAACAATTGTCTTCCCTCAATTTAATGAAGAAGGCTCTTTTTCCTGCAATCCGGATCGATTTGTACTGATTTATCATCGCTCAGATTGAATTTAAATGGATATACTAAATACAATCTAATTACACGGAGGCCCGTCCTTCATCAGAGTAATTTCTAAAATCGATTTCCTTTTTTATATATGCCGTAATTACTCAACAATCAGTCATTGTACTACACAATATCAACCGTCGCGCGATGCCCCTGCGAATGCAAAATGAACTACTCAGAAAAAGAATGTGTCCTGATCGAGATCTGCGCGGATTAATCTCGCCGCTGTGCATTGCTGCGGAAGTACAGATGGGTTCCAAAGAGATGAGCTGCTCCCAGGTTTGTTCTGTTTTGTGGGAGAAAGTGCAGGAATTCCATCCTTCCATAATAACACTAGGCTTCAATATTCTCCTGACTTCTACCCTCAGGCCAAGGGAAACACCTCCCATGTTCCAAGAATTCCCTCTACGTCTTCCTATTGTCTAATGTTCAATATAAGAGCATATCAAAGGCTGATTAAAAGACTATAGCCCTTTACTGAGTGCAATCCAGCCTTTACGATTATATATGGCGCATTCGGACCTAAATCCTTTTCATTTTTTCGGTATCCCGGATACTAGACTCAATGCAAACCAGACGGTAAAGCTATTAAAGCTTCTAGATTTCATGAGGATATAAAAGATATTCTTTATCCATAAACAACAAACTCTTATTTCAATGGATCATGTGAATACCCAGGAGTAAATTGCAATAGTAGGTAGCGAGTGATGTTTCAATGAATCACATTGTTGAGTATGTTTCATTCTATCCTCAAGGCCAGATACCCAGTTTTCACAGGGATAAAACCTCTCAACGTTTTACATTTTATAGCAATTTAGGGCCGTGGAAGGAATATAGAGAATATAGCTTTCCATTACATGTTATCATGACTAGATTCTATATAAGGGATATGCAATCAGGCGGGGATTGCAAGCCCTAGCTTTTATCCAGAAAAAATGATTAGACTTGGGTGATTGAAAGGCCATTGATAATAGCATACGTCATTGCAGAGTGGGCCTGTACATCCTCTGTGTTATCACCCCAATCGCTGGACCTGCCTATGCCGTTCACACTCTATTTATAATGGAAAGCCTCTGGTATGGTCTTTATATCTGGTATCTTGATGAGTTCCAATGATGCTCTTATAGGTAGTGTATATATGAATATCCACAAACTATGCCTTACCTTTAAGCAAACTGATTGAGCGGTTATCAATGGGAAGCAATGATATGACTTTGGGATAAACTAGATTCGCTTCAATATGCGTCCCAAAGAGATTTTATATACATGAATATTTCAAAGAGCCTTCTGAGTTAATAGCTTCTAACGCCAGCTTGAAGCATGCTAGACTATGTATAACTGCCTATGGCTGTAATTATTGTGGCATTTTGAAAGGCACCATTTGGTATTAAAATCCATGTGTCCAAAGGTTGAAAGTTTAGATTTTTTTCAATTTTAACAAATGTATGCCGCAAATAAAGTGAAATACTTTTTTATTAGATCCATACGTAAGCTGAAATCATTCATACGCAAAGCTCGGATACAAGGAATTATATGAATCAGCTGTTGATATAAGTGATTCTGGTAGTGGTATTGATCTAACTTACCCCAAGAACCACCCACAAGACTAAACAAATTAGCCATCAAAATCTACTCACGGTCGGAATTCGCCAAATTATCTAAAGGTATACATTCGAATGCCACCTCCACAGAATTCCCCAACCCCTCAATCAAGTAACCTTTCACTAACAAGTGAGGGAAGCCCTTATTGAATTTCAGAAAACGCACCAGATGTTTGTTAGTGCCACTCCTAGTTGGAGTAACTAGTGGTGATGTTGCTGCTCACAGTTCTAATGTTACGCGTCCCGGAAACATGGTAGAAACATCGTATACGTGCTTATCAGGCAGAAAAGACCGCAGCCTGGGCACATGCAAACATACCAGTGCCATGTCCTTATATTTGGTTCCTGTCACCCCAAATTAGGGACATGGACCTTTGTTAACTTTACCCTCCCCCGGGTTATTGAAATGACCCAGAGTATGACAGGTTTAAAAGCCCTTTCCCCGGACTTCATTCTCAAGTGACGGGCACAGAAGCCAATTCGTGAGAGACCATTCTAGAATAACCGGGGAATTTGCATTCATTATCTAGGATTAGCACATAACGAAGTTATCCTTCGCGCCATGTCTCTTGACCTCGATGCATCCAAAGCTTGCTCACGAGGAGAGTAACTGTATTTCCGGCGACGGCAGGTGTCTTGAAATTCACGTGGGCTGGTTGTGTGTTTGTTAGTGGACCCAGTGTTGGGGAAGCCCTGGATTCTGTTCTCTTAGGGGGTAGCGTCTGAGAGATTTGGACCACTCTGGGAACACAATGGCAGCAGCCATCGGAATTAAGCCTCGGGGGCAGACTTGCCACAAGCCTGCTGTTTCTCGGCCGGTAATTGCCACCGATCGAGCAACTCGCGAGTCTCTGCGGACTTGTGCTTCTAGCTTCCACGCGGGACTCTAACTCCATTGTCAGAATTGTAAATGGCAACATGCGATCTGTGATGCAATCACTTGGTCGTCACCATATCCGTAATCTCTCGTTTATTGCATCACACGCGTGTTTGTCTTTGACTCTCTGGCCCACCAAGCCCGTCAAAGAGCCACGAGGCAACGTGGGGGGTATCGCTAAAATATCATTAAGGAGCAAAAAGTAGTAGGCCTCCCTTCGTCTGATAAAGTGGAGTTTCTCAAGCGAGCTGACAAGGTAGGGATTACGTTTGTCAGTGGCTGACAGTGCCAGTCATATTTTGTCTGTACTAAAGCGGTATGTCAGTAGTTGGGGTCATACACAGAAGGAGTAAGCTACAAGGCCGCTTTAGTAATCTGTTGTCAAGACTTCAAATGAAAATGATGCTTGAGTACATGATCACCAAAGTGTTGTCATCGACAATCAGCTTCTGATCTTATAGCCCCACCGCAGACTAGCACTACTATTACTACAAGCATTTTTTTTTGTTTTTACCATATCGCCGCCATAGAGCGGGACGGAGAAGTCACGCATATATGCAAGAATTGAGCAGGGAGGGGAGGGCTTAAGTGAGCATGTATTAGTTTGGGGAGGGATGAAGTATATGAGGAGGAGGTGGGGGAGGAGGAGTAGAAGTAGGAGCTCGATTGGTGGGCGCTACACAGCTCCATTTTCAATATTGCCTCAGAGCAGAAAGCGATCAGTGAAGGCGGAGGGAAGAACGTTAAATATTCACACTTTGGTTCAATCGATTAGCAATTCCAGCACTGAGGCAATGCGGAAGGTATTTGCATGGGATATAGAATTGCAGGATGATAATCTAAATTGGAATACTTGCTTTCTGATTTTGCATTAACTGCCAGAAATATTCGCACCAATCAACTCCCATTTCACACACACTCGGTCTGTGGTGGGAAAGCTAACCCCTGTTTTTCTCACGCTCGTTACCGAGAAACATTCCCAGCTGTTGGCAAGTAAAAGAGCCATGGGCACAGATCTCCAACTCCTCCACCACCTCGGCAGCCACTACTACCGATCTGCCAGGCGGTGTATTCTGAAATGGAAATAAGAGATAATTTGCCCAGCATGACAATAGCATAACATTTACTGCGCGTAACAATCTCTTTAGCTGTCCATCAGAGACATGGCGCATGCCATTATTCAGGCAAGGCCAGTGTCTCAGTATTGGGCGTCCGTTTCGCAGGTCGTTAGTTGAGAAGTAATGATTACCTGGTGCCCATGTAATCCATGTTACATGGGATTAGGAGCGGAGCGAATCACCCAAGGCACTGGCGGTAACCTACTTAGTTAGAGACAAACTAATACCCATTGTGGCTTCCATAGTCCACCGGTCGTGTCTGGACATCGTTTGTATTCTTTATCAGGAGGCCCAGCCCCCTAGAAGTGCATGTTCTCTGGTGACCGTTGAGTCTTTCATCCAAGCCAGGCATGATCATCGAGCAGTACCATATCAATCGCTATTGGGTGACATTGATGGAATGGACTAAAAATATACCCGCCATAACATCTCCCATTCCATGAGACCACCTCACATCCAGCTACCGGCACAAACGAGGCTTACGTAACATAGGGGGCACTAATACATCCTGATAGCTATTATTGGCCCGGTTTTAATTGGGCTGATCTCCCCTGTTAATGGCTACGACTGAGTGGCATTAGGTGCTCTTGATGTAGGTTACGGTGGCTAGTAGTAGATGGAATTAGGTGTTTTTCCCGGGGCGCCTGCGCCGGCATTACCACTATATTTAACGCACCGATATCATGTTTCAGGGCTTATCGAAGAAAAACTCCCTCGAGGTGCCCAAAATGCCAGCATCTGGTTCTCTCATCTTCCTGCTGGAGGGGAATTAAATTTTATGCGTAGCATTCATAGCGGAGGGAAGATGCCCGCGAATTTGGTGTCAGGCCAAAGACAACAAAAGAAAAAGTCAGGCCCATTTGTTCTGTCTCACGAGTCAGAAACAAAGAAAATGGCCATGATATAAGGCGATGGTTTTGCAGGAATTGTCCCGTTAAAGTTGCATGGAAAAATTGCGCTAGCTAAAAAAAAGTTGTCGGACAATTGGCAATGGGAAGTATATAGAGATTCGTTTGAACTTAATTCCTCCTTGATTGCCTTCAATCTCATCACACTCGGTCGTGGAGACTCACTTTGGAGACTCCCTGACCCTATCAAAAAGGCATTTTCCCTAGCCCTTATGCCACAGCACTGGAGACAACGAGACTGCCACTATGTGCCTAATATTGGCACCCCCATGACGTCCTTGACCTCTCTCATCTCCTCCACGGTATGGCAACTACCAACAAAAGGTCCTCTACCGCGAAGAACATATTTCTCAGCGCTCTGTTATGATACAGCCGAAAGGGTCGAATGATCTTACCGAGTCTGATCTTTATTATGGTTGTCTTTGACAGGCGGGTGGCTGCTGGTATGACCCGGGCTGACCCCTCAGGTCTATGGGTAGTCTCAGCCGTCCATCCACTGACCCCTCACTTGACCTTTAGAGGGCTACCTACTGCCTTTAATTTACCCTCGGAGGGTAACGTACTCGAAACAGACATTCCAAGCTGCCATATCCGTTCATGCGACTAGAATATGGATTGTCCACGGTGGCGATCCAAGAAGATCCTTATGAATTGAGATGATATTGCAGAGCTTTATTTCCATCTCCCATGTGTATAGTTACCACATGGGTCTCTTCTTTATTTTCAAAGTCTATATCACCGTGGTACACAACTGAATTGGCTCTAACCCGGATGATTGGATGATTGAGTATTTCTTTTCCTCCCCATCCCGTTTTGATGATGATTCAATACTCAAAATAATGCGCTTATATTCAGTAGGACATCGCTTTCCAGTCGATATTCCCCTCACAGCTGTATTAGGAAGATTGGTATGTATTTGATGAATGGAGAACGTCCTGGGAATTGGGCAACGGGACCCGGTAGAATTCCCCTGCAGTCACGGGCATAACGATATGCTTTACTATTGGAAAGCGCTCTGTGATGAATTTAAGTAATAGCGAGATAATGAAGGACTCTAGAAAAGACAGCTAGTGGATAATGATTGATTGTGGAAAAGTTAGAGCCTTAAGATTCGCCATCGCCTTGGCATCGCCTTGGCGATGGCAATCACCAATCCCATGAGCAGAAGCTGTAGGATCCCTGCATCTGCTTCTTGAAGAGACACGTTGACCTTCTCTAAGAAAGCAACACAGTACCAATCAGCGTTTATTTCAAGGCACATACGAAAAAATTCTCTCTGCGTTCTCTCTCTCTTGTATATTGATTGATATGTCCTCACAATCCCAAGCCGGACCATGGTAATTATAGCAACACCCCTCAAAGACACCTACGTAAGGAGGGTGACTTGATGAGAATACTTAAGTGTAGTAAGCCCATCACGACTGGGAAGTGGAAGAGAAGGGGAGAGTTAAGACCTGACTAAGGAATCGCTCATTGTTTGATATTCTACACTGGCCCGCTTCGGGAACGAACTCAACCTCGTTGCAATTTGTGTTGGCCGACCTCGAACTCACTTCTACTTTAAGGGGTCAATCTGGGCCAAGGTACTTTCCTATTTCCGATTGATCCATGATATATTTCTTTGCGTTATTCCCCGAGGAAGGACGACCATATGTCTATTGGATGTGGTTGTGGAAAATATATAATATATCCCCATATATACGTCTGAATACCGGTAGCATGCATGTATGTGTATGGAATGCTCTTTATATTAAACAGAAGCTTTATCCTAGAGTTTATCCATTTCATGCCACTCCTGCATGCACACATGGGGATAGTTTGGGGTCGCAGGTGCTTCTCACAACCATACTGTAGTCTATATTTGTTTCACTGTATTGCAGCTCTTCGCGATGATTTGACAAAAGAAGTCAGTTTATTGTTATGGGTTGTAGCAATTCAGTGTAGCCCTGTTCTTTAGATCGTCTCGCATTTCGGTCACTATAAGAGTCATAAACAAGACAAAAATTCATACGATAACGTAAAATGTGTCTCGCCTGCGAAAAGATATCACAAAGTTTCGAGTGTAAAATCTGTTTGCAATAAATCTATTATGTCATACAATGATACCACTTCCACAAAGTTGTTGCCTGTTGCATACGAAATCCTTACTTAAATGTGTCTTGCTTAGGTAGGAATTAAAAAATTAGCATTGTCTGTATGGCAAATTCCTTCCCTAAAAGTTTCTTATGGGCAACATATATATATATATAGCAAGAAAGTCAAGGTAGCTAAGGAAGGAAAATATTAAGTAATGATTTGTTATGCAACGGGCTCCTGATGTTTTAGGTCGTCCTAAAATTTCGACTGTGAATTAAATACTGAGATCTGTTTGCAACAAATCTGTTATTCATTCATTGTATCTTGTCTGGAAATCTCGAGCAGCGATGATACCACTCCTGCAAAGTTTTTATCTGATGTGTTACTTAGTCCTAATATTCACTTTACTTTTTCAGTTGAAGGTTGCCCTGATCCCACCCCACCCAAATCTGCCTGGGTGCAGAGAAAGGGCGATCGTGCGGTGGTCAGGTGTAACCATACCTCAGAGACTTGGTATCTAACCTGCCGTGGACGCTCTTGGATCGGAAGTGTTAGCAATTGTACCAAAGGTAAGCAACACGCAGAGTTTTATGGATAGAGATCGTTCAGTAATTCAATGGACATGATAATCATCAGTGATTTGATACCATACAGATAAATCAAAATGTAATTTCTCTGGGATGTCTATATCCTCCCATTCACAATCTGCAATTAATGATAGGAAAATTAATAATAGAGAGCCGGGCTACCGTCAAATTAAGTCTAATATCTATCATATTGCGCTAGAAACACCCAGGGCAAATATTTCCTTCTTTGGTTACGGACCTTGATGTTCGACGAGGAAATCTATATTTCCCCAAGCATCAACTTGGTATTCTCCAATATTGATAAGAATTCCATACTACATCCAGCAAGGTACAGCAATGTCTATTTATAGGAGTGCCTATATATCAAGGGTATCGATTCACATATTATTTTATATATTTCTGTCATCTCCGCCTGATACATATTTATTCAAGAAGCTAAGATTATACCAAAAGGATTTCCCGATAATGACGCCGTCCTATGAAGATAAAAACAACGTATACATACCAACATACCTGAATATCGATCGAGGTTTTCAATGCATCTTCCTTGGGGGAAATCGGGTCAGCTTGACATATATATTTTAAGGCGTTTCCCTGGAGTACATAGTGATATACATTGACTCTGACTCGGACATTCATTGTGGGATTAACCTACATGCAGTTCTTTAGGAAGGAGCTTTGACCTGGGAGTAAAGACACGCAATCATCATCGATGATAATGAAAACTACATACATTCATATTCTAAGGCACTTCATGGAATATTCCCATATGAACATATGTATACAAGTCAAAACCTGATGTTTACTTGATTGAGAAAAGAGAACGTAGGATGGATGATGTATTGATGTATAGAATTGGCGTACTCTCATATCATTTTCAGCCTCTGCAGCCCCGACTTCAGAACTCTTAGCATAACAGTTTTGTTTCCATCAATAAGAAAAAGCAATCTTAATTTGAAAGTCAACCTGAGAAAGCATTCTACAGGATAGCTCCATGCTTTAGTGGGTGATGTATTTGTTCGGTGTTCTTGCAGAACAATAGACGAGTTGAATGAATAAAGTAGGACTGGGACAGATCATCGGTCATGTGATATGGGTTCTCCTTATACATAGATCAGCGAGCATGGTGGTGATGATAGGCTCCTAATACCAGCCCCTGGACCCCTCGCCTATACCCACTGCAGGAGAATTAATGATGTAAATGCATTAGATTGTGACTATAATCTATCACTATAAAAAATAAGTCTGCTTTGCGGAGTGCGCCCTGGAGATATTAAATGATACTTTCCAAGTTTATACTGTATGGCCTGTGATATATGAATCGTTACCAACATTTTGGCATCGATAGGATTTTAGGGTCAATGACCGGCCTGCAGGTGTTCAATCACAAAAGACCTTACATATATGTATATATAGAGATATGTGTATAGTATATTTGATGTACATGGTGGGCATGACCACTGATATTAATTTTGAGACTGAAACGAGATGGAGGAAGATGCTGACAAATCTGACTTACAGGGGGAAAGATGATAGCCTTTAGCTAGCGACTGTAGCTGACAGGCTGTAAGATGACGAAGAAAGTCGTTGGGAATGAGGTTGGCGCCCTTGTGAAATATGCCCACCATACTGTCGGTGGAATCTGATCAATGAAGCCAATCAGGGTTGTATTTTAAAGATGGACCTCGTCCCCGTCGCGTGCTAAGCTAACCATGCTCAAGGTTTCAGATGGGTTCAGGCCGAATCAGAATGCCTCTGGCAACTACTACTGAACACTAGGCGGCAGCTCTGTATCACCCATAAAAACGGTGCACCATAACAAAAGGTTTTTCATTCTGTATCCGGCAGCTACCGGCTCTGTGCCTTATGACGACCAATGGTCCCTTTAAAGACGCCTTGTGTCACTATCAGATGAGGGTGGCACCCGGGAAGCCAGGCCAGGGGAAAGGATGAAGCCACGCGGACATGACTCCGCATACCCATCAGCCTCTACAAAGTCCCCCTTGTGCTCAGTCACAAAAACCTATTCTGGCTCCCTTTCCTTAAACCAGCGTCTATAAAGTACATATCGGTTCGGAATCAAAGAAGGACCAGTCCATATTTTGACAAAACCAATTTAATCCACAGAAGCCAGTCAAAATGTGGCTTCTTGCTGGCCTGTTCCAGCCAGCCCCTGATAACTCTCCCAAATTGCCTAGACTGTGTATGTGCCAGGTATAGGAAGTGTTGACCCATTTCAAGTTGTTCCACTTTGTGAGTCTTGTATACGCCTCCAAAACCATTTGGCCCCAGGGCCCGTTCATTCGGTGGAAAGTGTGTGTATGTGTCCCGCATTTCATTGCAGTGACCATTTTGAGCATGAGGGCAAGAAGTATCCTGTACTTAGCACTGGAGTGATCCATATCGCATTACAATAAACGGGTCTCCCGGAAGCAATCACAAGGGCATTTGGTATAAATCTGTGCAGCAGCGTACGCCAGCATCATACAATCTCCGTAGCCGTAAACACTTCATAAATCATGTAGAAGTGTTGAGCCTATTGCACCAAAAGTGCTATACACTATGCATGGAGACAGAGGTATCGCTACTAAAACAAAAGCCTGTCTGCAATTGAAGCCACTTGGATGGAAAAGGCCCAGGCTATACAGTAAAGGGAGGGGGTCATTTTTATGAGAAGTATGGGATTTAAAAATAGGAACCTAGGAGGACAGCTAGAGGGGAAGATAGAAGCGATGCCAACACTATTCAGACAAAAAAGCTTTTGGGAGGAATCTTGGGTATGAATCAAGGAAAGGGAATCGAAGCCAGTTATTATACCCAATGAATGCCATTGGTGGGCCAAGCTTCCTCACGACATTCTTCATATTAGAACCGCTGTTCCTATCTATCTCTCCTGCCAAATGGAATATTTGAACGCCGAGTGTGGGGGCCACTGGGAAATGGAAAGGCCAAATACACTGCGAAGGACTTTGTCCTTTCATCAAGTCTTGCCTTGCAGAGGAAGGGGGTCCTGCGCAGAGGAGCAACAACAAAGGCTTAGATGATCAGGAAATGCTACATGCAATGCCTTCAATCTTGCGGTTAGGGTCAGGTGTGGGTGCGCAAGGTGGTAAGGTGGCTTCCATGGTTACATTAGCAGAGCCTCCTGTGGCTTCCTGACTTTACACTCGTGTTCATTGATGTCCTGACCTAACATCCGCCCACAAATTCAATTAGCCACATATACAATGTGTTGGGAGGAATTGCTGGCGCGCCAATGCCATGGCACTGTGCACAACCAGCCTTCAATGACACGGGTTGTCCTCCTTCGATTAAAGGCCTCGGCAATCGCCTGGGCCATCCACATAACTAACAATAATTAGGGCCCGATTGTGGATTGGTTGCCATGCACAAATAGCCCCCTTTTTTCCTTGCCGGCATCTGGTGCCCTTCTGGTGGGGACTTTAAGTAAGAAGGCCCACATGCAAATTCGTTGCTATCTACAAGGCGAGTTTACGAGTGTCAGTTGGTGTGATAGCATCATATTGGATCTATCGGCGATCAGTACAATCCTCGTCGACCGACAATAGTCCGCGGCGGAGAGGCCCGACACATCAGTGGGGGCCATCAGAAACTAGCCAACCGCATTAAGATGGAAATTAAGTATTGGCAGTCGTGTAATAAACGCTACGAGGACGTAGTTAGCTGGTAATTCTTCTCACCGCTCCGATCGATACTTTTCGGCATCGTCTGCGAAAAAGCTTGGGCCATTCGCGCGGCAAGGAAAGTGTGCCTCGAATTAAAGTTTGCCGCCGACAAAATTACTAATGGGCATTTTAAGAGTTCTCTTCCGTATTGTGAAATGTCCGAAATACAATCTACATCGATTCCTCGTGCAAGCAGGCTGCTTGGTGGTCCAGCTTTCAGCTGGCCCGAAGTGTGAGAGTGGAAATCTGCATTACTGCATACTTTTAGCTGTGGGATGCCTGTCATTAACTTAGCCAGGCCGTTCAGTCTATAAGAGAATAATCTGGCCCCTAACACTCGGGCCATTTTTTCTGCATTTCCCAAGAGAAGGGAATGAGTTGTGCTTTGATCGTATCGGCTCCTTTCCCAAATAGGCGGCTGCTGTTTATAGGCTTTAGATGTGATTAAGCTGCATTGATTGGGAGATGAGTATGAAAGACGCAGATGGTAGGGCATTGGTGTTGGCAATGGTGGCAATCAGGTCTGGCGACCAAGGACTAGCGACATGCAATCTCAAAAGATGCGATATATATACGTCGTTGGAGCCGCACGCAGATCAATGTTGCTGGAGGGGGAACATAGAACCGTCCCTGTAGTCATTATCGTAACCATCTTCACAGTGTAAATGTATATTGGATCCTCACAAGGAGAGGAAATTCCCTTCCTGCGTATACCCTGGCCATCTGTGAAACTATGTCGTAAGCAAGTAGGTTTAGTCAGAGTAAAGATGTTTGTGAAAACAACTCAAAACTGTACCGTGGGAAATACAAGATAGGAACAAATGGAACTGGTGTATATAAGAGGGGACGAATGCCAGAGCTTCGAGGCTTCCAACTTTTCATAATCATTGGTTTGGAAATGAAGCGGATGCCAATCTACTGCATTTAACTAGAAAGGCAGATCTCGCCAAGGCTTTGAAGAGCAACTCTGTGGGCTAAATATAGGTTATATTTACAAGAGCCTGAAGAATAAACAGAGCCATTTTGTGATGATCTCCAGTGTATTCCATGTGCTGTAATTATGATAGGAACGAGCCTCCCGCATCTCAATACATTTGCAGCGATGCCCCGTCCCGTCTCCATCCATCAGCGGAATGCAGTCAATTAATTGCCAGGATAAAGCGACTTAATCCACATTAATTACAGTATACAGCGGTTTCCTCACCAATCAATAAACGGAAGTTGCACCACTGCTTAAATCGGTTCCATCCCATCTTGTTCTTTAATGTTCCACACTGATTCCTGTATTTAGATATTCGGCTGAAGGTGGCGGTACGGATAAAGGAAGAGAGTTAGGAGATGTGGGGCTAGGAGTGGGGGAGGGTATAGAGGGCGGGGGGGGGGGGGGCGGTTGGTACTACTAGCAACGATGCCACTTTACAGTGGTAGGCTTCTGTGTCGTACGATACCATAGACTAAGCAATGCATCTCTGATTAGTTTCATTAAAAGAGACCATCTCGTATTGCAAAGCTAGAATCTTGAATCCTTTCGGCCAAAAGATGGCACAGATTCCAAATGAAACTCAACAGATGCACTTGATTTCTAACCATGTGATATTCTTCTCTTTTCAGTGGCCTCTTGGAGCACCGAGAAAATGACGACAACCGCCGAGACTTTTCCATTAGGTATGTCAATACACGGGAGTTTCTCATCCCAGATTCAATTACAATTCGAAAGAGCTTAAGCTAGCTACCTAGACGCATTGCTTTCATTCTGTTACTTTCTCCATAAATCAAGGTCTGCATGGGCAGAGTATTTGCTCCATGGATTACACTATCATGCCATTTAATTTCCATGCTGCTGAGCATGACAATCATTCTCCAAATACACACATTATATACATATATGTGTGTGTTTTTTAAAGCCTTGCTTTCCTAATTCCATACGAGATGCATCCACAATGGGCCTGTCCTCCGATCCATTTTAATTACATTTCCTATTGCGCCGGGTGCCAATACTCGGGCCCTCCTTTACCAGTTACATTACTCTGTCTATTTTCCCGATATGTTTGTGCAAACATCACTTCTTTATTTTACAATTTGAGGTGTTTTTTCTGAGAAAATCCCTGCATTCCAATCCTTCGTTAACTTTATGAATTTCCCATTCAATATTATCCATGCCTGTGATGGCACTGTTACGAAACCCCGGGCTGTTTTTCTTTCATTCTCCGGGTTTTTAGCGCATGCCTTAGAGCTGTTGATTTATTTGCGCCCGAGTACCCAATGGATCAAATGAAAAAAGAACTAGCCATGGGTGTTAGTCGAGAAATGGTCATGTTTGATCAGCAAGCACCTGCAGCCATCCTTCTTTGTAATTCATACTCAGCCTTCGGACGAATCTTTGCGCAGCTGTGTTGAGGATATTTGGGTGGCCCCTTTTGCCTACATAAGACATTCTGGTGATCAAAATTAAAGAAGATAATCCCCTTGGTTTGCCGACATCTCCAATTAAAACCATTTGTACAATTCCATTCTTCTGGCAATTCTTGCTTCTTTATTACCTCTTTATAAAGGTATCGTTTTCTCCACCCCACAGCCACCTAGTTCTTTACGTGAGCTGCCTGAAAACTTAAATCATCAGTTCTAAAAATAGGCAACTACTGGAAGCCTTTGCGGCCTAATAATGATGAAACAGACAATTACATGTATGCGAGTATATATTTCACTAATAATAAGTCTAACATGTAATTTACGTATCATGCGGCGGATTCAGACATCTGAATTTGTATCGAATTGCGTGCTAATGCGGAAGTTTTCCTCATCATGGTGCATCAGCACGCAAGGAAATAATATTTTAGTCTTCTATGATGTATGGGGAAAAGCTATAATTCAAATGGTGACCACGAGTTCATATAATAGGTCCATTCTTTCTCACCCTTTTGTGGGTAATTGCTCATTATATATGATGAATTGAAATAAGAGATTATCGATGATAGATTCAATTGACTAAATCATATCAAATTGCATCGGAATTATCAATTTGAAGCTAGTTAAAATAAATTGTAGTTAAATCTATACTGTATTCCTATATGATATCTCACTAACTATCCAAAACAATAACGTGACCGTTAGGTCTAAATTACGGATTAATTTAGAAATTTCACAATGGTTGCTACAAATTCCAACGAAGTTTGAAAGTAGTCTCGTGACACTTTCGCATTCAATCAAACATTTATAGCACTAAATTCGTCCACAGGCGAAAATCAATATGACCTTTATAGAGGATTTCAAATCATCAATGTCTGTGGTAACTCATGTTTCAGGTAATAATCTTGCCCGTAATTCCTGTACCCACCTTTTTATTTTCAGGATTACTGATTGCTATTTCTATCGGGGTTATCGTCGGAATAATGATGGGGCTCGTGATGCTGATTTTCGTCTTCGTTTTTAGAAGAAGGTACGTATTGATCTGCATAGTGATCTCTATATCTGGTATTCACACATTTAGAAAGTGCTGCTCAAACAATCTGCAATAAAATTTCCATTGCTCTAATGCATCACTCATGATCTAATTGAAAGATTATCAACTATCATTGTGTGAGAACGACAGGTCTGATAAAACAAAGAGACTCCCCACAACCGCTGTATTTCATATTAAATGCCAGGGCGACGGCGGCGTTGATGTGTGGTTAATTGGCGTAAATAAATGTTCCATTGCCACAAAACAAACGTAAATTGATATGCGGTGGCGATGGCGTAGTAATTATGGACCTTCATACGGTTCTGAGTTTGGGAAAATGGCTGCCAGTTAGAGTGAATGCGAGGAGCTCATTGCTTGCTCGGTTGCTGTATATGCTCAACTGATTGACATGCGTAGTGAAGGATGACTGAGCAATTGGTGCATCTCTAGCTCCTTCCACTTCCACTTTTTCTTCTTGTCTTTGCACTTTTCCAAGCGAACGCTGTCGAGCAGATTAGACCAATCTTTTTTCTCTTCTTGGTGTTGTTTCAGGTCGCGGCGTCGGAGATTGCGGAATAAGGCAAAGACTCTGCTTGAAGAGGACACCTCGCAGGAGAACGAAGAAAACTATGCCAGGAGATTGATGCAGGTGGAGCGGAGTTCTGTTTCGTCCTTATCAAAGCATGGAGGTGGAGGAGGAAGCGGTGGTGGCGGTGGAGGGGGAGGAGGCGGAGGATTATGTGGAGAGTACACCCAAATGTGGGAATTGCGTCGGTCTCAGCCCTTGAGTACACACACTGTCATCAGCACAGACTCGGGATTGGACACTGCCTCGGTGTCTTGCACTGCCCCTCTCACAGGGGGCGGTGCTCCCGCCTGCTGTTCTTCTGTAAAAACTAATTTTTCTACGTTTAAACCATCCAATGAATGCCCATATGAAAGGCCCCATTTGGTCGCCATGGAAGCAATGTTGGCCTCGCAAAACCATGATCATGTACCTTACTATTTTGAGTATGAACCACCCCTGGAAGAGGAATCGGGAGGAACTGTTGGGGGAGGGGGTGGCAGTGGCGTAGTGGGTGCGGTGGTTGGTATCGGAGGTAGCACAGACAGTCGAGACGGTAAAAGACCTGATCTCCTATCGAACTCAAACAGGAAGAATGCTTCCTCATCGGTTCCAGGTTCGGAATCAGCTACCGGTGCAAAACAGGATAGCACCACTTTGAGAAGGGTACAATGTCAAAAGACAAATGGAACTGGGCCCCGAGAAGTCTGTGATCACTGTGCTATGCATCCTTGTATAGACAAGGCCTTAGAGGAAAGTACAATCAATGTCCAAGCGCAATCCCTTTAATGAAGTATAGGATGCACACATTTAGCCCATTCCATCAATATGATACAACTATATTGACCAAAGTGTGTCTATCATATAGAAAAATATAATATATGTGACGTATACATTCGATTGAGTGCTAATATATTCTATGAAGAATGTTCGTGGCGTAGAATGATGAAAACATTGCTAAAGACCTCTGTATATGTTAACATGTTGGTAGCTTATGCATTCTTCAGTAGGAGAATTTGATATTTCATTCTTCGAGATCTACAAAAAAATTCATTTGTTTATATCTTCGCGGAGGAAAAAGGAAGGTATAGCATACATACACTCATTCATACAATCGCTACGCAAGAGGGTCTGGCAAACTATAGTTAACTTCTATAAGATAACGCGTAAGATTAGTCTCAAAGACAGGTGAAGCCAAAAGTAAACAAAAATACGTATCTGATATATATACGTACCTAGATTGCCTCCTATCATTACATTGTAGATATCCATCTTCTAAGCTTGTGATATAGTCACTAGGTCTGTCCAATTTTTCGTTGCCTATATACGTTTGTCTAAGCCCTATCCGCGTCATATCATCAGGAATACAATATTTATTCATGGGGGTGGATGCAATATACCCTCGTATGACAACGATCAACTCAAACACCCAACTGAAGTGTTTGAACACCAGATATGCTACAGAGGACTTCTTACATATAGGTTGGGACATCCCCCAAACCAATCAAAAAAGTAGACATGCATCCCATTCGCTTCGCTTTTTATGATATCGTTACATCGGTTGCTTCAAATTTAGATTATGTTGGGTTTTTCAGCGGAGACACTTTGCTTTTTTGGTGACTAGTACATCATATATAGATTACGTAGGTTTAGAGCATGAAAAGGTACATAGATTTGTACTTTCTGCGGACATTTTAAACTAATAGTTATTCATTGAACCTTATATTTATTAAATGGCACCAGGTGTATTTGTTTGATTTTGTATTTCTTTCCATAAACCTGCTACATGTCCTCGAAGAATTTGTGTACCTGGGGCTGTGTCCTAGCGACTATTTCATTAATTGTGGAAATGTATGGATTCATAAGCGTTACGAATAGATCCCTTTATTATCTCTTGTTGAAACCCAAATCGCACGCGGTAGTATGCGGGGATGACTCTTCGAAAAGGAGAAATTACTGGATGCTTTTTATGAGAATAAATCCTGTTGAATAACTTTGTCTTTCATGAATTGTTATGGTTGGGGTCTAGTTGTTGTTTTTGATCCTCATATGATCCTACGCATATGGGTGAAGGGAGTCAGAAAATGTACCAATGGATACACCAATCCTTTAAAAAAAACCAAATTTGAGAGAAACTAGGTGTTCATCATTTTCAGCCCAAGTTTGCAGAATTTACTACATATATGTGTAGAACTACCGATTATACATTTCCTGACTTCCCGACCCATGCATATGCTGATCAAAATGTAATACTTCTCTACTTGAATTGTTTCCAAAGGAATGTCTATATGGGGTGAGATAAGAACTAGTGCAATTTAATGAAAGTATAACACGGTACTTGGATTCGGCCCAAACGTTGTATAGCACAGCCTTGCCCATCTTAATTGCGTTCTAAAACACTAGGTGTCCTCTTAACGCCTGATGTGGTTCGCACCACAGATAGCGACTGTTGACAGGAGAGAGCACCAGAGGGACCTGGGCGCTGTACTCCACTGACATACCCTTAGAGGAGAAAAAAGTTAACTTCAAGTGCAAGGCATTGTTCATCGAGATAAGAGGTTACGTCAACTCTGCTAGCTAGATCTGCCCAAAGTATACAATGAAGTGTAAACAATGGTCTCCCTTCTAAATGGAAATCATTCAAAAAGTGATATATGGTATGATAATAATTTCGCACGTCGACATATCCAGTTCAAGATTATGGTGAGAATACCTCTCAGTAATGGAAGCTTTTATTTTATTATAACCTAGTCTAAGTCTAGTTCTAAACCTCCTGAGTTCCTGTCATGTCAAACTGACCGATAAAAGGTAGTACACCACACAGTTCACATGTGTGGCCCAATAAGTGGCATTTCCATTAAAAGATATCTCTGGAGAATAAACATCAATGTCCCCGATCTTGAATTGATTACAGACATTTATCTATCAACAAACCCCATTGTTTTTTGAAAGAATGAATCACATAACTGTTATTTTTATCGACGTGGATAATACATGTGCTGTGGCTTGAAGGGGTCATTGTTTTCAATTACAAACACGCTGATTTATATCAACCTAAATGCTTAGTGTAAAAATAAAATCTGGATATCATACTACATGTAGATTATTTTGAAATAAAAACTGCCAGAGAGAAAAGAAGCATAGTCCTGGGTTTCTTTCAGATCATCTATAAATGCCATTCACTAACATAATACAGTATTCATTTAAGAGCTCCTTCGTGACTTGGAACTCGGGATATCTAATTATCATCAATTCTGTCCATTCAAATAGCTTCAATGAAATGCGACCAATTGTAACGTAGGTTTGGACATGTATACCCAGCAAATAATATTTTAATCTCTATTCACTTCTGGAAGAGATTTATGATGATCAGTGTGATCAGTGATGGCATCAATGAAAAACCGATCAATCAAATAACGAGCAAGTGACGTCTTTTATATTTAAGACACAAAGAGATGTGTGTACATGAATACATATCATATGTATTGACACACTCAATACCATACAAAAAAATCTATTGATCTACTGGCGTTTTGGAGATTGGGCTTTTCAGAGTTCAGGCGTTTCAGAGTTTGGGCGTTTCAGAGTTTCGGAGTATCTTTCACGATATAACAGTTACCTATGTTGAGATATTATGTTACAGGTACAATATATCCAGATCCACATAATCATAAAAAAAAAGTTATTCCTAATTATATTACATGTATCTGGAAATCGTTAAAAGTCTGCAAAAAAACAGATCTAGCAAAATATTCTTCAACATAAGTAGCAAAATGTTTACCATAATTAACCAGTAGACAGGAAATTTGAGTGTGCCCTTGCCACGTTTCCTATAGGGAAACGCATAGACTAAGAAGAGTCCTAGAACACAGATAAAACTGTTAACAGTAAATCACTCTAACCGCTGACAGCTAGTAGGCCTAATATGAAGGACTGTAATCGATAACTGTCACCTTACCATGATGTTCCATGCATGTGGTGCATCACATGGGTACACATATAGTCACTTCTGTAGAGTCATCCTGCCATGGTTCCACATTAATTTTGATCCAATCACGAAAGATGAGTGACCATGTGTGACTGATATCCAAACCTTATCTCTCACTAATAACATATGATATATCTTGCACTCCAACAGGAAAGAATAGCACCCTTGTAATAATTTTTTTTATCTTCTAGATATGCTACTGGTATAACAATTGATACACAATTGTATCAATGAGTTCCGCCTTCTCAATTACGTGTAAATATTTCGGGGTGCTCTGAGGTGAAAGTATGTTAGATGGCGTATTCGCACCATTATCACGGCTCCCTCTAATCTGACTCTTTCTAATGAAGACAATAAGGCCAAAATCCAATCTATATTCATGCAAAGTTTCGCTACGGATGCCCTGATGAGAATTTGATAATTATAGGTACAATAGCTTAAAAACTCCATAGCTCATAATTATTGTTCAGTTTTATTGTTTATTTATTTTAATGTTCAGTTCTTTTTAAGGCTTGAAAAGACATATTTTCCGCTCTGGAAGACACATTTTATCGTGGCAGATATGTAAATGTGAGATACCCTGAAAAGTTCTGAATATGCGGAATGGTTTTATTACTATTTTCATAAAGTAAAAGATGTCGGTGATTAAAATTGCTTATAATGAACAATTTGGGGATGGGTTATAGGAGAAGTCCCCCATTTGACTACATGTACAATATACAGACAATATTATCAATGTTTCAAACATTTCATCGTTATAACGGGATGTCTGTTTGACTTTCGACAGAATTTGACCAAATTAAAGCAGCATTACAAGATAATTATGAACTATGAAATTGTCTGTTTTGTGGTCTACTAAGTCCCAATACACCCATAAGTCACCGAGATAGAATATTAGAGGGACCATGCCTTGTTCTTTTTGATACAAAACCAAATCATCTCCCAAATCCTTGATTTCGGTGTTCATCAGAATCAAACTACTTCCAATGTGGTTTCTTCTCATTTTCTTAAACGCAGAGAATCCTCGATGAAATTGAAAGTGCTACATTGCTTAGATAGGTATATCGGGAGGCTAATAATTACACTAATAATCGTTTGGTGACCAGATTACCACCGTATGTACACCATATAGGGTATGAATTCATCAAAAGACATAGATACTAATCTTTTTTCAACTTCAGAATTGATATATTCCATTCAACCGTACTAACAAACAATTAAAGAAAGAATTGCGAAAAATAGTGTTTGGTCAATTTTGCTGGGAATGGAGCTTTAATGAGATAATAATTAAAAAGGGGACAGGGAAAAATCAGGAACTTCCTGAAGATGCAAGTTATTGATATGTCCATAATTTGATATGGTGCAATATAAACGTATAACCCTAATTTGTATTAATTCGGACTTGAGTCAGATCTTTTACTTTCATCATAGTTTACATAAAGACAGATCTACTACAATAAGTCTTCCATCCATGACCGATCATTTAAAAAATTATTGGCGAATTTTAGTGTTAAAGCTGCACTCTCAGTTAACATCCATCAAAACCTAAATATTTTCTTAATTTTGTTCTGCTCTTTTCGACCCTATCTATAACTTAACTTATACTATAAGTCATTAAACCAAAGTTTTGGAGGATTTCGTCCAGTTAACACGTTGTTTTTGCTAAAGGGCTTCATAAAAGTTGACATTTATATTTCGGAGAACCACCAAGATCCTTTCTGCGATGGCTTCATGTATTATCGCCGATCGGCAGCCATTTTCTCTTTGTCGATTCTACTTCAGATTCTTGTAAATCCTTTTTTAAAAAAACAGTAGCAAAATATTGATGAATTCAGTCCTATAAGTCATTTGAATAAATTTGGTAAAATTCCTTTTTGACCTACAATAGCAGAGAATGCAGCTTTAAGACAAGATTGATAACATAATTATAAGCTAATGATAATGATGAAATACTGGTCCTAGGATCATCGTGACTTGTATGTATACTCAAAAGGCGATACGCAAATCGAAAAATCCAACCCTGCTCTGCTGGTAAAAAGTCATTTAATGTTATTTCAGTGCAAAGTCAAAACAAAACTGGCCTTCCATTGATATCTAGGTACGCAACACAAAGCCGACTGTTGTGGTGTGTAGTACGGGAATGGAACTTTTTGAAGCTTTTTAAAACGCCCGTCTAATTTCCACTAGCCAATCGGAACTGCGGAAGTCAAAGTAGGACAAGGGGACATGTAGACATTTCTCTTTCCTATAAACGCTTTCCAACAACTTCCGTCAGTCAGAGACCGATAACAGGCGCGCATGCGCCGTGCAAGGAACAACTTCTTCAAGATAGGCCCCTCCCACCATACGATGTCTGCAGGTATCACCCGAGGTTTACTACACGGGGTTTTGGCGGGAAAGTTACTTAACAGATTCATTTTAGCGAACATACCGATCCAAACAGCATGAAGACATCAGGGATTTATTTGCTTTTAAAATCTGTTTTGCTTCTCTTGTTATGGAAGCAACTATGTGAGAGCTCAGCAGAGGCTGAAGGGACACATATCTTAGCCGATTTGCGAGAAAGATTACAAAAACTCATGGAAGCAGCACAAAGGCAACACCTCAGTGAGAGACTGAACACTATTGGAGCAGGCGAGCTCGATGAGGACAATGGTAAGGGTTACTATCAATATCTTAGATGGTGCTACCCATAGGATATGCTATGGTGCATGCGGCCATTGCTTTATATTATAACCTCCTCATGATTTTATTATTTGGATTTCTACAAAGCTAAACCTCACTCTACTAATTATGCGAACATTATATAAAAGAATTAATTTGAGCATTGAAACATCGCTCCAACAAGCAAATACATATCCTCACAAGTCTGACAAACAATGTCATTCTATTTGCTAGGTAGATTAGTCAATTCAAATACAACATCGCAACAATACATGACCATGTTTGTTATCAAGTCACTTAAGACCAACCATATAGTCAACATAAAGTTATGCAAGTTTTAATCTGTTCTGTTCATTTCGTCATAATATTTATCCTTCCCCCACCCTTTTATCTTGGCAATAAATAAAAGTCTATCTTCCTAGTTACGTGTACTCTCAGGCAGACACTTCCACATTACCTTGCCTTTATAGAAAATGCTGCTAAGGGTTGTTTTTTCTCTCTTGGCTCGTCAAAGTTTAAATAAAATTCCCCTTCTATTTCTTAAATTACGGGCCACTTTGTCTACCTGCTCGTATTTATTTCGCCGGTCATGGATCAGTTTTAAACACGAGATCTCAGCTCGAGCTCGCTCGCTATCACATGTCGGGACCACCTGGATATTTTGATATTGATATTTAATAGTTTATTTTCTTATATATATAATATTCACATATATCCCTGTTCAGACACATTGCATGATGAATTATTCGTTTTTTAAAATGAAATATTGAATTTTATTCACCGCATCTATAATATCTATGCATTACTTTTATTAAAGGTGACGATGCCAAAGGGGAAAGGCAGCAGGTCCTGACCTTCTACCCACAACAATCATATCGCTCAACCAATACCTCTAGTTCAATGGAATTTATTCTAAAACTTCCATGGAATCCAAAATATAGTCATCTGAATCCTCAAAAGATCTGTTATAAAGGCATAGCCAGTTGCTTACGGTTGGAAAATAGAGGTTTCCAGCAAAAGGATCAATATTCCGTTACGTGGATGGTCTACGGAGCCAGGATCAAAGAAACCATGTCTCCGCCATTGATGATTTCGGTGATATTCTCGGGGAATCCTCAGCTAAGGAGAGCCGATGCCTCTAGGATTGTCCTTGAGATGAAAGACCGAAATCGTCCCTACAAACTCTGGAGAATTCAAATTCCCAAAGTAAACAGAAATTATCTGAAGAGATCAAGGAGGACAGCCACTCAAAGGAATTATGATACGGAGCTGTGTCGGCTCGTTCCTTGGGTTGTAACAACCAAAGAAGTTGGATTTGATAGCACTATACAAAGCCCCAAGAATTTAACGATTAACTTTTGCTCTGGGCTGTGTGAATGGAAAAAAGAGCGACAGGATCCCATCTTCACTAATAATGCTATAATCAGGAACCAACTTCTGCGTTGGAAAAACCGGACCTTGCCAGCTGCCCGATGCGTTCCGGCCGATTACCGGAATATAACTTTAAGTTTTGTGACCGAGGGGTCTTTGACATACAAAACATTCACAGATGTGACGGTCACGAAATGTGCCTGTAAATAAATTGTTTTTTCCTCAGAATACAACAATGTATACCACACAATCTGACCTCAGAATATGATTGAAATGGCCGATCAGATTATTAGTGCTTGTGCATCGAATTACCTCCAACAGTCTCTATTTAAAGGTCCATTCACATTACCACGGCCAGCCGGCCGATGCTTGCCGGCTCTAATACTTTAACATTGTGTTTTTTGCCGTGCGGCGGCCGTACACCAATCGGCCGTTGTAATGTGAATGGGCCTTTAGACCCATCCGAGTTTGTGTACATGCGTTGCACGGCGAGCATGAGTGCTGAATAACTATATAGTCGGCCGGTTGGCCATGTCGATGTGGATTGGCCTTTTCGTGCTTATCAACATGAGGATTGGTTCTTGAATAACATATTTATTTTAAAGATACTTGCTACCGTATAGTCCTCATCGAAATTGTATATTGCCGGCAACACGTTCCCATCTCCTGAGAATAGATGGGAAAGAAATTATCAGAAGATATTTTCCTCTATGTGAACAATAGACATGTACAGGTAGATATGCGTACGTTTCCAGAAAATCTCCGTGGCCCATCTGCTTTGTCGGATTTCCTTGATTCAAACTGCAAGAAACTTTAGCAAGCAATGACCTCCAGGTCCAATAGGGTACTAATTTATGAATATATTTGTGTTGAAGGATATCATCACTAGACCTCATAGATGGCATAAGTACTGTATAATTTGTCGCTGGTTGCAAACATATCAACTAAAATAAATAGTGGTATGCGCCATTTCCCGTTTGTGGAGGGAGATATCATATCATACAAAACTGTAAATATGTCCATCCTAATATCTATGGTGGAACGGATTTACTAGTTATGGCATAATCATTTTATTACTACAATGGAATGGATAATAACCAGCTTTATCCCCTATCATTCATATCCAGGTTATGTGTAGTTGATAGAACAACCTAGCCATGTAACCCTAGCCATGTGAAATATGTGTCTATTCTCTATGACTGAGTAGGCACATTTTGTAAAGATATAGTTGTATAAATATAATTTGTAAGTTTCATAGTTTCGAAAAGAGAACATATATAATATATATATATGCGTTAGTGTCCATCCTAATTGCTAATGAGGTTATAAAACCAACGGCCGCACCATCTAAACTATTGGTAAATCCTTACCATTAATGTCCTAATCGGACTCGCCTGCTCAAATAGTGTTCAGTCTCGCACGGAGGTTTCATAAGTCATAAGTCAAACTACGGATTCATGCAAATGTACTATCAACATTATGTTAGTGTTAGGCTTACCACATCACGTATTGGCATTTTTATTCCATTCTGACCAAAGAGTTAAATTCATTATTAAAGATGAGCTGAATTAATCCATTTTGATACAAATATTATACTACCGCTTGTTCATTTTAAAAGATTGATCCCATCTATCTGCACACTCCCGGATTTCATCAATGATTTGATTGCAGAGAACACCTCGAAATGTACCTTTTTTCTTATTCATGACCGATTAATCCAAAACACCCAAAGTACTTTGGTGACTCGATCACTTGGTTCGAAATAATTATTTATGTGGTTACACCAGAAAATTCCTCCTTAAATATGTTAGATTCGAATATTGGTTGACCTTTTCCCCGGAAGTGTTAATACCGTTCATTAATGTTTAATGTTATAGCAATGTCAGAACACATTGCTTGATTGGTATGAATTTCGTATATATTATTAACTGGTAGTAAATTCTTTATATCGCACAAACATCCCAGGTGTACGTATGCACAAAATCCGAGCACAAAGAAACAGTTGTCAGAGCATTCCAATTAATATACAGGTCTATATATTACCCTTCCCTATGATATTGTAACATTATTGTGTCTGCTTGAGTGCTGTGGGCCTAGTGCCAGGTTGAGTTGGTTGGCCTCCAGTGCAAGCTGAAGTTCAAAGGTTCTTTTTTCATTTTTCTTTGAACAAATTATAAAAAGAGGGATATTCAATTGTCACTTAATATTCAGTTTTGTTATCATATACAATATTAAATCGTTATCACAAACGTAGTAAAGTGTATTATTACTATTTCCAGTTGTTTTTATATGCACCATCCTTAGTTTTAGGGGAAAAACTTCTTCAAAATGTACTCGTAAAGTGGTTGTCCTTATGGACTTGGTACTTTTAAATACTATACTGATTTTACTACTAAGGTTGCACAACCGATCAAGAAACTCCTCTCACCAGCAGGTCCATTTGGCATTATATTCGCATTGACAATGCATTGCAGAATGAAACCGCAACGACCGCAAAGGGAAGAAACGTCAGTGGAGTCAAGCCTTAAGGTGTAACTTCACCAAGACATTTTCCGTTGCGGCCCATCCAGTTTTCACCTTACGGCTGATGATAAACCAATGATGCTGGATTAGAGAACCGTATCTGCCGCAAGGACAAAAAGCTTGATGTAGCCCTAGCAATAAGGTGTAAATTCCCCAAGAGATTTTTCATTACGGCCCAACCGGTTTTCACATTAAAGCTGGCCTTCCATTTTCCCAGTAGTGGTAGTGGTAGCGGCAGCGGCAGCGGTAAAAATCGCGCATATTGAATTCTGAAGAGACCCATCCATTCACACGGTAACGGCTGCGGTAGCGGCAGTGGCTGCGGCAGCGGAAAAACCCTTTCGTAGCGAAAGGGTTTTTCCGCTGCCGCTGCCACACAGCTTCTGCAGCCGCATTCCGCAACTGGACAAATGGAAGGCCAGCTTTATACGGCTAATGGTAAACCAATGGTGCCGGATAAAGCTGGCCTTCCATTTGTCCGGTAGCGGTAGCGGCAGCAGTAAAAATCGCGCATATTGAATTCTGAAGAGACCCATCCATTCACATGGTAACGGCAGCGGTAGCGGCAGCGGCTGTGGCAGCGAAAAAACCCTTTCGCGACATGTAGCGAAAGGAACTGCTACTGCACAGCTTCCGCAACCGCATTCCGCAACCGGACAAATGGAAGGCCAGCTTTAGAGAACCGTATGTGCCGCAAGAACGAAAACTTTGGTGTAGCCCTAGCACTAGCATCAAGGCCACCCAAACCGACGGGGAATGGAAACCCATGAACTACTATATATACAAGGGGCCGCAAGTATTTGTGAAAAAGTACAGATAAAAGTCAGATATATCAAGATTTAGACTAGACTTGTCTCGTCTATATTCCGGTTGACGCATATCCTGAGATGTCTCGGCAATTCAATACATCTAAAGGCAATGAGGAAGTACCGGATTGGAATTCAGGCACAAAAGTGCATTTATAGCATATCAGTTGCGATTAAAATATCGTTCTTGATGTGTTATCATAAGTGAATACAACCGATGGGTAAATTCACATCAACGTCCTAAAGAATTGGTATGAAGTATCAGTTTGCAAGGATATAATATATATCGCACAGAACTATCCACGAGGTAGATACGCGTCTTTTCTTTGTAGCCACAATGTAAAATTAGTTGGCCTTTGATTGTAATAAGGAAAATAGATGCGGAATAGAACAATTGGTATATTCTCAGATATTTCTAAAGTCTATGTTTATGCATCCATCTACCATCGATCAAGTTATTATCGAAGTGAAATGAAAGATAATTATTAACAAAATATGAACAACTTTGTCCTTGTCAATTTTATTGATAGCCGTCATTTAATATAATACAGTATGTATACACACATCGAGGATTTTCTGTTCCCTACCTTCGGTAGGAAAGGTCTTGAAGTCATATTTCATTTGATAAATTCAAATTATCAACCCAGTGAAAACAGCTGGGGGTTGTATATCTTGAGAAAAACAAGCAAGCCCCTTTCTATCAACACACCCTTTTGGTACCATGCATTTTAATTGCCTTCAACCCAGTTTATTCATTGTCCGAGACCAGTTCAACGCACGATCATCCAGTTGTTCCTTTCAAGTCCTTTGACGCTATCGACTGCATATTTTGTGTCTGAAATAATCAGAATAAACATATTCATAATGTTAAATAAGGTGTTTTAGTTATTTTAAGCGGTGTCTATTGCCATTCGAAAATTAAGTAATTCGGTATCGTTTTGTATGATCTTTTTTTAAAATTAACCTTAAATTATTTGCCCCAGAAATATATCGGAGTTTCTCTATACAAAACTAGAGGAGGACCGATAGCTCCAAACAGGTAGATGGGAGATTTCATCTTTCAGAAGCAGTTATCTTTTTCATGAAGTCTAGGCCCAAAGATGAGAGAGTCCCTTTAAACGGAGGAAAAGCCCTTGTCTCAAACCGCAAAGTGCCATTCTAATTCAAATAAGACCGCAAAATGTCATTATAATCCCATTAGAACGCCTAGTCCTAGGTCAGGAAATCGATTAGCGAAGTAGGCGTCCAATCACTGACATACCATTCTTATCTGATCTGAGGGTTTGGGCCTGGACTGGGGGTTGTTGTGTTGGCATTTTATACGTAAGGGTATGTGGAAATGGAATTGCACAGGATCTAAACCTTTTACTGATATACACGGGGACACTGTAAAAGAAATAAAGAGACGAATCAGATGATACTCTTAATACTTTATTTAACCATGCAGGAGAGGACTTTAATATTATCATCAATTTCTCATAACTATTGGTCGCGTTTAATTTTGTTGCTTTCAAAAGAGTTATGACCGTAGTGAAATTGAATGATGATTATTATTAATAGGCAGCGAGTGTATCTAGCAGTGGGGGAAAGGTATAGAATATTATATAGAGAACTTACTATAGACCGGTGATCTTTGGCGGGGAGGAGGGGGTGAAGGCCCGGCTACTCCTACAGGCAATTTACATGAAGCTGCTGGTTGAATTACGTTGCCATACTCGACATCTTTATATACAATCCTATTGTTGTCATCCATCTTTGGGTTGCCTGAAATAGTTTGGATTATAATACAATTTTGATAACAATAAATGTAGTGGAGCTAGCATTCACAGCTAGATGTGAAGATGATTACGACTCCGTAGTGGAATGGGAATATTAAACTGAAAAGACATAAATTGGTGAAATCGCTTGAAGATGTACAATTTGCCCAAATGCCCCCGTTGCATAACAATCTGCGAGCTCAATATTAACACTGAAAAAGCTACTCGCAGATTGTTATGCAACGGGGGCATTAACCCAAATTACAAGGCAAAAATGACGTTCAAAATGCAGTTCAGTAGAACCTAGCATAATCGACGCAATATCAAACACCCTGGAATATTCATTCTATTTATCTTTTTTTCAGTCTCAATTTAGCAGAATTTACTAAGTGTGTAGAGCAGCGAATTGTAAACATTTATATTTCGGAGACCCGCCGAAATCATTTCCTGTGGTGGCTTCACTTAATTATCGCGCACCGGCGGCCGTTTTTCTAAGCCCTATAAATCAGGATATATATTAGTAAATTTGGAAGGATTTTGTTGTCGCAATAGCTAAGAACACATGTTTAAAACCGAATACGTAACAGGGAAGAGGGGCGAGAATGAACAGTTATCTTTGACGCCTAAATGGTAGTTTACAATGTACATGAACCATTATGGTGAAGTGTTGAAGCAAAATAAGTTCACATTGGACATTTTCAGTGCACAAGAGTCGTATAGGCTTTATCTCTGTATTTCAACCCTCTCCAATGCATCAACCTTATTTTGGCTGCGCAGAATGTTATCCATTTTTTTCAGACTTTTTAGCAGACAGAAATAAATGCATACGGGAAAATCACAGTTCTCGTATAACGGATGGAAAAGGATTTTAGCGTTAGTTTACATAGGTATCTTAGGTACATTTCGTTTAGTAACATGTCATAAATGTGAGTAAATATTGAATGTCCTTCCTATCAACCCACTGGTCGTCTAGACGTAACGTACACATCATTATGCAACTATGTTTACGGTAATATTTTGCTTCTGAGTTGTCTATCTGCGGGGATATGTTCTACTGTAGAGACTACAATGTTACGTTGCTCTTGGTAATATAGTATTGGGTTACCGTGAATTGTAATGAAACAAACAGTGTGTTATGAATACTAAGAAAGGTACACATTTGGAATTATTACCGTCAACAAAGATAGTGTTTGGTCCGCGAGCTTGGACAACCTCTTTGACATGTCTCCAACTGCCTCCAGCCCGGCCGTACCTCATTCTGAAAGACAATACATTCCTCTTAGTAAAACTATGCCCGTTACATAACAAATCGTTACTCTTTTACCAAATTCAGGGGTATTCGGAAGACCTGTATTCCTTACAGAGATTACTCCTTTCCATATATATTAATATTCCGCTACACTGTATAATAATGTTGTATATATACATGTGATCTAGAAATCAAATCTATTATTTTTTTTTTCAACTGTTTTTCTATGGTTTTCATGGCAATGGATGCGAAAATTTGAAATTCCGAGGTAAAATCACTTGAAGTAACCTCAGTCAGAGATGACCAATACTTGTAAATACAACGATATTTTGGGAACGTTTATAGACATCCATATTACTAGTTTCTCTAGCTCGTATGGAACTTTTAGGGAAGGAATTTGCTATACAGACTTTCATTTCGATAGTGAGAATTTCCTGCCGAAGCACGGAAAGATTTTAACATTTTAAGTAGGGATTTCGTAGGCCTATGCAACAGGCCCCTGTCCCACCTCATTATTCAATTAATCAATCATGAAATATGTATGATTACACTTTAATGTGCAATCAGGAATTTAGGACAGAGGAATAAACTATAGTTTATTCCAATAGCTTTTTCAAGGTTAAAGCCTAAAGTCAATAACAATAAATCACATTTAGAACTCAGAATATGAACTCTCTCTTTTATATATTCCTCCTTTAAATGCAGACATAGAGAGGTGCGAGTCCTTGCCTTGGTGTGCCAAATAATGGGAAGGAGGGGTTCATTCCTTTCTTGTGGAATCTTGAATAGGACTCTTTCATGTCCCCTGGACCAAAGGTGGCGCTCCGTTGGAGGAAGGGTTGAGATCCGCTCTGGTACACTCCCTGCAATTGAAGTGACTTTCAATCAGATTACTTCCATTTTCGTAAAGGTTATTTTAGAATAACATTTAGTAGCGTTTTAAGACTTCATTAAGATACACCAATTAATGATTGTGACTTTCATTAAGATACACCAATGGCGGTGATTACATTGTTGGTGATACTTATGCCATTGTCAAATGGAATGGAACTTTCTACAAAGGGAACTTTCTACAAAGTCAACCTCAGGGAGAAACAAATCTAAATTCTGCGCTTACGTATCTACTGAATATTGTGTAATAATGGCTATTGTCTTAAAAGCTGCGTTGCATGTATTAATTCTTAGAAGTGATATTGTTCAGAACATGACTCAATGCAATGGACTAATTCACTCGTCGTAGTAGTCCTACAACCACGTTCTTGTTTCATGAATTGTAATAAGCTGGGATAAGTGATACTTCTTCTTCTCCGCAACTGTAATAATGGTTCAAAATTTAATTCAAAAGCTGTATTGGCAATTACCATATCTGTCCGACTGAATGGCCGAGCGGCGTTGCCTCCGAACATAGGTACGTCATTGCTAACATTGTAGCTCCTAGACATGGGACGGAAGTTTCTGTGATCTCTCCATGAGTTCATCAGACCATACGTAGTCCTAAGGTAAACGGGAAAAAAAGTTCCAATAAAGATTGCAGATTTATACGAAATTTGCCTTTATTCTTTAATCGGAAAAGGAAGGATGCGCAACGTCCATTGTTGTTATTATTTCATTTAAGGCCAATGCATGTACTGTATAATATCTAGTATATTATATATAGACACTCAAATATATTTATAAATCGCGCACAGGACAATAATGCAACGTGTGTGGCAGGAACGAAAATAGAAATCATCCTGAAATGCAAAACGGGGAGACAAAATAAATTCATTGAGAGTGGTTCCCTGGGTGCTCGTCAACTTGGTTCGCTGGAATGTAAACCTTAAAAGGCAAAAAGTAACATGTGAAACAACATACTCAGCTGTCCCTCAACAAATCTATCTGCAAACTAAGCACTCATATATCCCTGTTTTCTAGCGTTCGCACACCCTCTGAGTCCCAGAGAATTAAGTTCTCTTCCCAATAATGTTAAGCACAATTGCGAAGTATGTGCCATATACGCTCCAAATATTAATTTACTTAGGGAGTTAACTCTGAGTAACAATTAAATAATGATTTGTGAATCGGCTGTACCACATAGACAGTAAAGTAATGAGGTAAACTCAAAACAAGTGGAGAGATGCGTAGGTGAAGATTAATGGCCTGAACAATCGCGTGATAGTCCCCTTCGCCGCGCTCGTCACGTAGAAGCCCCTCCCTATTGCTATACATGTGCGTAAATGGAAAGTCTTTATTGCCACCGCTTCCAGTCAACCTTCTAATTCACTGGATTCCACGAGGGAGGTATCCTTCCCCAATTTTATTAAACCATTCTGTCCACGCCATTGAACATCTACGTACATTCTATTTTAACTTTACACCTCGCATTCCTGTGAGTCGGAGAGCCCAAATACTCTGAATTGTATTTAAATCGAAACACTGATGATAGACCTGCATACACATGGGGAACTTGATTTAACTTGAACTTGATTTTACTCGTAAAATGTGTTGCTTATTATTATATTGTATAACATATTAATTGATATCGACACATGTAATTGGCTAATTTTTGAAATAAAAAAAATAATACGAGTATAGATAAGTTATATACCTACATGTAACTAGACTATATTATATGATAAAAACTAGACAGACATACTGTATGATTGTATACATAGAAGGTAAGCTGCTTGTTGGGCAATGAGGATTAAATGATGTGTCACTATTCCATACATGAACATAGTGTCTATGGATCTATATTTATAGACCAAAAAATCATACTTGTAGGAAAACCGTCAAATTTCCAAAAACTGAGCAAAATGAATAGCCTTAAATGTTTTGGAATTCTTGAAACAGAATATATACATGATTCATGAATACTGAACAGTTTGAAACGGTTTGATCGCTTTTACTCAAATTCTCTCCTACCTTTAATTCTAATAGAATGACATGCTAAATAAATCAATTAGGGGTATCAGGCCCCTGATCCACTGAGCAGATTATCTCAACGGGGAGTAATCGGAGAAGAAACGGAGGGCAGTCGTCCAGTGTACATGCGTTAATCGGTTAGCCGAGAGGCCCCTGTGCGAAAATCGGCTCAGTGGACCCTATGCTCAAAAGTGAGTATTTGGCAAATTACTGCAAGTAAACATACACGTGTACAAGTCATTTAAATGTCGTTGCCCCCTCGTTAGTTACAAGAAGACAGGTTCATTCGAATCAATCAAAAGGACCAGGTTCATGGAAGGATCCAGGACCCTTCTTACTAAATGATCCTTTTCGGGAGAAAAAATAGGTACCGTAATTCGGCAACGTAGTAATCCCGCTTTTTAATCTGTAGTGCGCCGGATCTATGCAAATTGCACCCCAGTGATAGATAAGTCCCATTGTTTCTCTCAACCCTATATTGCCTTTCGCATTCTTTGCCCTAGTGTCGATCGACACCGCATTTGGCGGCACTTTTTCTTCTAAATGTCGATAGATTGGCATTGCCATTGTTGGTAAACATTTCAGTCATGGATATTCTTACGAGCATGAAGTTGGTTTCAGACCAAGCCTTGACCAGTGGGAATCGTTGTATTTTTTAAATATTCTATAAAAGTTGCATATAATGGGTAGAGTGACTGGTCCCAGGCCACTTGTAATAACATTCAAGTGGTGTTCTCGAAGACATAGACAGGTTCTTGGATTCCATGGGAGTGGCAATTGTTCCCACGGAGTCCTGGGCTTTCTTTGGAACCTTTTATGAGGTAAAGCCACTTTTCTCGAAGCGTTTTAGAATGTTTTTATTCTTTAATCAATTGACATAGACTGATAGATTGAGAGCATTTTTCTTCAATGGCATTGTAGGAGACCGTTTGTACAAATGTGGAGTCGTCATATTAAAAACCTATGAGGGATAATACTCACACCTTATTTTAAAATCGAGTCCACTCTATTTAAATGATTCTCTCCTGCTTCTCCAAATCCAAATCATCCGTATATATCTATTAATTTTTATTTGTACTTTTAAAGTTGGTTTTCAGTAAATGCGGGTGATTACAGACTCGTAGACTTTAAGTTAGTGTGTTCTGCAACCACCGACTAGTAAAGCATACCTATTACACAAATCTTACCTGGCGCATATTAAAAAACAAGAACTTATGACTGATATAATGTAGCGATCATGTTACCATAAAAGAGTTACATGTATGTGTGTATTACATATATACCATGCACATATGACTGCCTGTAGTTATAATTATTCATACCGCGTATGATTCTTTTTTAATTGCTACTTCCCATTGTTAGCATATAATTTATTCCAAATAGAAATCTTTCGCAACAAATATTTGAATACTAAACTAAGCCCCTAAAGCTAACTCAGTATAACTGATGACATCATAAAAACTGTGAGTACCTATATTTACTCTAAAGTGTAAAAGGGAGTATCAAAGTTTCTGAAATATCCGCCGAAACTGAACACATCCACGTCATATCATTGTAATTAAAAGCAATTTTTAAAATTTAACCTGGTGGTCGTCTCATAGAGGTTTGTCCTCCATTCTACCTAATATTAATTTATATTATAAATGTTACACCTTCCTTGGATATTCGATATCCTCAACTATCAAATGTTTCCTAGTATACCCCCTAGGTAGCCGTGATAGTTCCTAGACTGAGGCGCCACCTGGACAGTAACAACTGAGTCACTCACGATCTGCTCTTCCTTTTTCCGCCCCGTCGCAGAGACTGATCTAAACATGTATCTTCTTGCCCCCAGCCGTCTCCCTCAACACAGCATCACTTATTATAATCTCTTAACTGGCCATAAGGCAGATTACCAATTATATATGCCCGTACTGTATTAGGTTTATTATACGGGGGTGCAATAAAAAAAATTCAAGATATCAATATGTGTTCGAAGTTGTTCGTCCATATTAAAGGTCTATACTTTATGTCGATTTAGGATTTTTTTTAAACCAGAGGTTTTCATTTCATTTTTTCTTTGCTGAGGGTGCCTAGGGCATATGCTAAAATTTAGTATCACTATTTTAATAGTGAATTGAACTCGGTGTGAGTACTATAATCTAAGAATTATCGTACGAGATAAGATAAAATAAGATAAGATAAGATGTTTTTTATTTGTCAAATAGAAACTACAGAGCTTCAGTAAATATAGAAGGTGACAAATAGGTCCACATGCCTATGATACAACATTGGTACCATCTCTTCCGGCCGTTACCGAATTTGGAAGACGTGATACAATTAATAAAATGATACGAGATAACATAATAAGTGAATAGAACTAATTATAAATTGAGCTTCTGTCACTCGTTAATTTTATTTTTGGACTGTAGTTGTTATGTTAATTATATATATAATTGTGTGAAATTGTCTTTTTTAAATCGAATACAGTTACTCCATATAAAATCTGGAGTACCCGAACCTCAGGAAATATTGCATTAACTGTGAACCAATCTAATGGAAACCAATCTGTTTCAATCTAATGGAAATTGTAAACTGAAGGAGTAGTTTATATCTTGATTTAATACACTTAAGTAATAAACCTACCTTGTGTATCGGTATTAGTCTCTGCTTATAATGCGATCAAATTGGTCCTGTGCAGTCAAACATATGCAAGGATCTGACGCCCCCTTCCCTGTACTTAATACTATGTATCAATTTATAGCAAGGATAATTATTTTCTATCTGTACCCCTACTTCTAGGCTTGTAATATTTCAGTCAACGGTCCATCGCTACTAAGCCTTTGTAAAACATTTTCATAACCAATTGTCGTCTATGTAAGTTCAATAATAAGTGGCTACCTGTTTCTAGTATCAGGTCGATGTACCGCATATGTAAATCTCATATAATCCAAGGCCATTTCGAAGTTGGATTCAAGATATCGAAAGTTATAATGAACTCCTTTGTGGTTAGCGTTTCTATAGATCGGACTAGCTCCGAACCTTACTCCTTCGTCTTGAATGGTCTTCACAAACTGCCGTTGTCGCAAATGGTAAGCAAACAAGTGTATGATCTGAACTTAAAGGAAATTTATTTTGACGATGCCAAAACTATATTTCTCAAACCCAGCCAAGAGGCAGTACAGTAATACATATTAATTAGACTTCGGTAGACAAGGTACTTCATAGGTGGACCAGTACTTCTAGTTTTAGATTAAGGAATCTAGGCATCTTTCCAAATATGTAGCTATACTATACTCTCCAAGAGCGGAGAGGTAATGATCCGAAACCACTTCAATATTACTTAAGGAATAATTAAAATCTAATATCGTACTATAGAGAGTCAGATTTTCTTAGAATATTTCTCCTTCTGACATGATATATCCATGACGGAACCTACGAAATAGTCATCTTTGCAAATTGAGTATTAAAATCAATATGGTATCATAGAATAGAACATACGCACATTTCACATTTCATTTCAAGACATAGGTTTGGGACGGGGGTATAAAAGACGAGTGTTTGAAGTGACAGTTCTTGAACAAATTTGATTAATAACGATCAGTTTTGAGAGGAATCGAGAATACGAATACTCAAATGGTTTAACTCCGATGCTCGAAAAAAGAAGTCACGAAATGGATGAGGATTCGGGACAATTGTGGACTTAATTAAAAGTTGCTTAAGAATTCTGGGGAATACAGATATATTTTCCTTTTCAATTGATCAGTCTGGTTTTATAACCAGTTCAATATTTGACCAACATGTGTAGTATATCTATATATAGTATAAAATCAAAGCCGTCAAACTAAATTGATTGTTGACACCGAGCATTAAAATATAGAAGAATCGGATGAAATTGTAACTGAAATAGTGGACAACAAAAAGGTTGAGCTCAAGAACAATATTGTTTATGGGCATGTGAATACACATCAGGTATAAATAATAAAGACCTTCTCATGTCCCTTTTATTTTGTCATATCTAGAAATATCTTCGCGTCACCTTGTCTATATTTCTTTCTCATTGTATTACACTGAGTCTGGTGTCAATGTATGGAGAGGGTGAAAGAAAAAGAAAAAGAAACACGTGGGGCGGGGGGCGGGGGGTGGGGGGCGGGGATGACATTATTATCCGAAATGGCTTCAGTGAATGTACTACTGAGCGGTCTTCATGAGATATAGCGAACTAAATATTATGCACACTCTCATAATCATAGATATTTAAGAATGGCTTGTACCTATAATATCCCCATTCCAAACAATACACACTAAATACATTCAGAAACAGTTCTGTCTATATTTTCCTGTTACAAAGCACAACCTCGGCGAAATCGGAAATTGCGATTTAATTCCTCGTTGGGAGTTGATAGGTTTGGTACGAGGCTGTGGATACTTATGATTAAAGTCACGCATAGGCTTCCACTCTGTGCCTTGAGGTTGCTGATGAGAATTATTAATGTACTGGACAAGGTCAGCATGACATGGGGAAGTGTTGCCTGTGAGAAGTGATGATCCAGTTACTTAATGAATACGGAAGAGGATATACATGTAATCTGCTACGAGTTTAAAGCCTGGATTATGCTCAGGGGATCTTTCAAAAGCTGTTGCAATAGGTAAGTCTTCAGATATCTGAGAAAATTAGTCCCACTGGTGAAGTTTTATATAATATTACCTGAGCTTATTACTGAAACTAGATTAGTTTGTTGTGCGTTTCGTAAGCATTGTTCTAGAACAAATTGCGATAGTCTATGTGCATGTATGGTGAGGTATCAATGCTCTCTCCATTTGTATTTCTATTCATCTTCTTCCGTATCTTGGACCATAACGAGTGGGACAATTGTTTGTAATGAAATGACCTATGTAATGTTTTTACTGTAGTAGCTGATTCAGGGTTGATAATTATGTAACGAAACAATAGAAGTTATTTCATATCAGTACGAACTGAGCGATTAAAGCATCCCGATCTGATGTAATGTTGCTATTCAATTTTTCAAAAATCAAATTAAATCAGAATTATCTGATATGTTGTACATGCGTTAATAGAGGTAGTGTATGTCTATGTTCCATCCTTTGTTGTAAAGTATGTTGACAAAATGTATCAATGATTTGAAATACTGAGTTTCTGTAACAAATAAATTCCTAGCTATCGTGTTTCTTATTTCATACTTCAATTAGAAAAATATAAAAAGGATAATCCGATTTATTGAAGTAGTTTCTAGTCTGAAAATGCATTACACATTTTGAAATACTATTTCCTGTCGATTGAATTATCTAAATCTAGAAACTTCCGTATGTATGGTTTGCATAGATGAAATTCTATTATCGACGCTCTGACTGTCAATCCATACTTGTCAAACGAAATTAACATCCGGAACCTAAAGGAGTACCCAATATAATTATATCTAGTATCAAATTAAAAATAGATATAGTTATCAAGATACGATTATTTGTACAATCACATATCATAATTTTATAAGATGAATTGTATTATCGTGTTTATCATTGGAAAAGTTATTTTTAAAACTCACTGATATGGAAGTTGAATATATATATATGACAACGAGAACTGACCACATAGAGGTGATCACTGGCAGTGAGCATCAGATGGAACATGACTTTAAACGATAAATCATTTGAATCACACGCACTCATTTCACTTTTCTCTTTTTACTCTGAGCAGTAACTGTGCGAGCGATTCGTACAATGTTATAATTACAAGCTATGTAATAGTTCTCAGGATGTGCGTGTATATGAGCTATAACCTGACAACAGGTACGTGGTACATGCTCGCCTAACCTAATCACTTCATCATCAGAATTTGTCTGAGGTGAAATCCCCCAGTCATCCCGTGTCACACGCATGATATGTCATAATCAATGTAATTATACGTGTATTTCCTTATTCCAATGCCAAACTGTATAATTTACTCACTGAACCATACGACTTTTCATTTTACTCACATAAAGGTTTGATTCCGCTCAACTTCTTGGCCAAGCCCTGCCAATTCCTCAGCATAATGTGGCGTTATCCTCGCCAACATTGTTTTGTTTCGTCTTAAGCCAGGATGAGATCAGTTTCTTTTGAGGTTTGACTTGAGCCTAAAGCAAATTATTTCGCATCCAAACCTAGAGATATAACCAAGCGAACACAAATCCCTGGACTTCTTGGATCTGGAGCTGTGCATTAAACGGACAGCGTTGGCTTGCAAGTGGTATAGTTGTGGTCATGGGTGGGGATATATATTAATATATATAGCCTGTGCTTTACTAGTCAGTAGGAAAGCTGGTGGGCAGGGATGATCTGGATTGTTTGGCATTAAGTTGGACCCTTGGTGGCTAGTCAATCTGCCAGACAATATTGGCAGTTGATACAATATCAGAACTATATAACACCGGGGATTCAAGTTCACACTCCTTAGAACAGAGGCAGATTAGTGCAATCTTCCTGCTGCTAATATGTGCACAGCAGGCATGTAACGGTGCCAAAACCTGCACATATGCCTATCGGAATCCCTGTGAAGTGGTAGATATACTACTTGAAATGTTCGATAGTGCATTTCCCCAACAATTAATGTACATATATACGTAGTGACCCGGTTTATGAGGAGTATATGGTACGATTGAGTACCAAATTCTCCAAAGTTTTCCTTCCATGACTAACACAACATACTGCTATAAAAAAATATGTATATCATATATGTAGTATAGCTTAAATATCCTGATTTCATTTCCGGGAAGGGCTGGATTTGCATTTAAAGATGGAAGTTTATTAACAAAAATTACACCTAGTCTTGTGTGTTGGCTATAGTTATCTTAGATTTTACATCTAATGGGTTAAATTTGAGGAATCAATAGTTGGGTGAATTAGTTAACTTTTAAGGTTATTCAATTCAATTCAATTCAAGATAACATTCATCTGCCCCTACAAGTGGTACAAAAAAGGAAACATACATCTGAAAGATGACTTCCGGGTCTCCCAGTATGTTCCTGGACTAGACTATCGAGCTACATTTAAAAGCGAAATTAACGAAATATATATATCCGCATGAGCGACAGGTATACGTGGTACATGCTTGCCTAGGTTATATCAAATGTTTCGATCGGAAACGGTACAGCAATTAAAAACCATAAGGCTAATGTGAGTTGATTTCTGTCTTTGGTCCACCTAGTGCATCTGAGATATTAAGATACCTGATAAATATACCCACAAATCATAACTGACTGACAATACATGTGATTATCAAGTGCTCCATATACAATCACTACATGGCAAGATATCAAAGACACAGTGAGTATACCGTACTTCATTCGGACACACGATCATAAAATTGACGTCCAATCCGAATGCAATTAATCAATGTAAGCACACTAGGAAATGTTTATAATAAATAACCTACCCGTAGGGCTCCATTTTTTCATAATTTAATGCCGGAAAGAAGGACCATTGTGGCTGTTTTCCTAGATCCTGCATTTTGACCAATATTAATGTAAATATGCCCGGTTTGAGTGAGTATCTATAATTGGTGTCCTGCCGGCGGATGAATCTCCTCCAATAAGTAACCTCCTGCTTACTCGGCCACTTGCCTTCTCAGTTCTCACTGACCAGTAGCAAGCGAATCCACTTAAAGCAAAAATCCATCCCTCTCAAGGTGGACGGCCTAGAGACCCTGTTACTAGGTATATTTGGCATGCTAATCTCAAACAAACACGCTGCATGCAGTATACATATAGCAAGAACCTTTGGGAGGATTTTTTCTAATATGATCCACCTTGCCAAAGGCCACTCTCATGAGGAAATCTGAGTTTAACATTTATTGAACCCCGCTGATCGCTATTAATCGCTCCAACACTGGGTTATACGTGGAACTGCTGGAGGCAAAAGCACAGATCTTAGCTTACATACATATATAATACGCGGATTTAGGGGATGTTGGTGTCGGTAGACGGGGTCAAGAATTCTCATTATCAAAATACCTAATAGTTTACTGGCCCGAAGAAACATTTATGTATTGGTACAGGGAGTTATTGTCGAGATTATATACATCATGGTTGTTCCAACAAAAATACGAAGGATTAAGGCCGTGCGACCATGAATATTATTTTATCTGAGTACATAGTTTGTGGTTTTTCATATCGGATATTATACATGTATACATACTGCCACATTTAATATATTAAATGCGTTTTATGAATTAACTTCGTCATAATTATTCTATTTAATGGATTCTCATATGATCCTACGTTAAACATATATCTTTCTTTCTACGAACATTGAAATTAAACAAACTTCCATGCTATAAAAAGTTATGAATATGTTGTGTATTGTTATTGAATCGCTAAATTGGCTCCCATAAAAATCATTCTTAAAACACTCACTCGTCGGACTTTCAAAAATCATCTTTCTCCATGCACACGTAAAATGAATAGCAAAGCTTGAATTGTTTGTGTTCTCTTCGTGACTTAATATGGCATGTGTTGTGAGTGTCTGAACATCTATTAAAGCTGCATGCTTGGCTATTACGACAAAGAACTGTTACCAAATAATACTCATATAGGACTGAAGCTATCAATCGGCCGAAAGAAAACCAGCGCCGTTGAGCGATAATAATTGAAACCCCCGTCACAAGGATATCGGTGGAGCACTGAAAACAGTGAAATATAAATATGGGCCTTTATGATGCTCTGCAGCGAAAGCAACAGGGGGAAATCCTCAACAATTATGGTAAAATGACTTTCAGATTGGTCGAGGAAAAAACAGACCAAAAAGTAGAAACATTTAAGTTGTTGATCGATGTAAACTGAGAACGCAGCTTTAATTGAAAAAAGGACTTCAATTGAAAAAGGACTTTGATTGGAAAAAAATATCAACCGTCAATAAAAAATGGTTTGAACACGTAGTAAAGATGAATTCCATTCCAAAGACAGGGAATTACAAGTATCCTATCTTAAGGAAGCTGCACCAAGATAGTCTATGACCTTTTACAGGACTTGAGAAAGTTGTTAGTATTTGTTGTCATTCAAGGCATTTAATTAAGCGGAACAATCGCTTTCTTAATTGTCCATTCCTGCAAAGGGCATTCATTTATTTTGATTTTATTTCCGCATAGTTGATTCAGTTTATCCCAAACATTCCCTTCCTGATAGCCAAATCACATGAATTATCTTAGCAATGCAAAATTAATTTTTATTATGGATATATTTTCTTAAATACAAGAAGGTTTTCATCTTCATGAAATCACATTTGAACGACAAGGAGATGTAATGTTTCCAATAAAGTGCGGTTCACCAGGAATTCATGAAATCCACCATAACTAAATATAAATTAAAAGAATTTATATTCTTTGCATTTTTCAAATCACATTTGTCTTAAAGGCACGCGCGCGTCCTCTCCGTCGTTTGAATTATACCAGCATTCCGCAGATTGCTGTCCACCATTTGTTCCCAAGGTGACTGCAGTCACAAAGAGAATAGAATCTGATAATATTTTAAAGGGACTCTCGCTATTTTCTAATTACTCCGACTTTCTACCTTCTGCCCTTTAACATTTTACTTTTATTGCCTGTTTTCTTATTATCGACTATAATCCTAGAAAGAGTCTGTTGGATCAAAAGATGAAAAGATACTGTTTCAGTCGATTATAATGGTCAAATCATTGTAACATTAACTCAAAATACAAACTCAAATATCTATTTACTTGCTGTAAATGATAACTTTCGTAAGCTCATTAATCTTACTTTCGATTTCAGGAGTATGGAATCATAACGAGTCATTTTGGATACTACACGACACAGCAAATGCTTCGAGGTTCGCTATGCCGAAATTAACAATGCTACCAACTTCCGTCAGATGTCGGCAGAGTAGCTATTTCCTTCTTCACCTAATGGCGTCGATGACTATGACATTTCATGTTACATCAACGAGTAGGTTCCCATGTTTTACAAACCAGTGAATAAAAACATTGCAAGATCGATCCGAACAGTTTTGCCTCCAGTATGGAAATAAAAAGCTTAGTGTTGAGACATCCCCATCCAAAATGAAATGGATCTTCTGCCAGAGGAGAAAATGAACAACACATTCCTTTCCCTCGAGTTGGATATCACTTGTTAAATTCTGTTTCAATGAACATTTCCCATTCGCACTGAAGGGAACTATGACATGAATTTCAACGCGTAATGGGCCGTGTGATCTGAGCATAGATATAATAAATTCTACCTATTAAATCCCTTACTTCGAAGAAAGAATCCATTTTAAACCTATCTGGCTATCAGCAAAAGTTGAAACATTGTCTCAATACCGTTTCAGTACAAACTGGTGCTTTGTGTAAACGTACCCCAATTTACTCTGCGAGGATGGACATTCCTTCAATCAATCAGTATAAATTCCATTATTAATCAAACATTATGTTTGGAAAGAGAATCCTCGTTCAATCAATGTCTCCTCGCGAGACAGTAATAAAATAGACACAAGAGATCCAAACGATTTTAATCCGTACTGATAATAGCTTTGTGAAATCCGAGACACGCTTATACATCAGATGATATAATACTTTCATAAATATTAAATATCAGTCCAGACCGCCCACATACAACTAGATTGAATTTTACAGAATACATAACAATACCTTCTAAAATAAAAAGAGATAACTTCTACAGACATAGAATTGCATTTCATCGGTGGCAATCAAGCTGAGGAATTGTTTTTAATTTATTTTTAAATAATTTTATTTGGCTGATTTTCACAAAATAAATGTGATAGGTCTCACCTCCAATGTATTGTATTTCGTTAATGGGAGCACTGACAGATTCGGTGTCAAGCCTGAAACTCTTAAAATACATTATTTTGATTAATATTTGCTATTATTAGAGTTCTTTCGTGATCATTGGACACGAACTCGATTATACGCAATATGGCATTAATTTTGGACTTACCTATATAGCGGCACCCTCATAGAATCCTACAATTTGTAATTAATATTTATCATATCATTAGAATTTCTCAGAGAACCATAGCACAATGTTCGCTGTGAAAAAAGACCATTTATCTGACAAATACAACCTGATGATGAATCATCTCATGAATGAATTCTCACCATCGCTTTTTGCCTTTTGCAGGTCTGGGACCAGACTGCCCGAGCAGGGTTGGAGGTCCCGTTGTTGCTGCTTTCCACAACACGCAGAACCAGTATGTCCATTTAATTGTCAACGTGACCCTTCCATGTGCAGCAAATGTTAGTGCCTGGCTCTGCCATAAAACCGACCCATTGTCTCCAACGTTTGTCGGCGTATGGCGAAGGCTTGCGGAAGACAGTGATATCTTTACGCTAATCGGCAAGAACCACATCCCCGAAGGCTTCATGGGAAGCCATGTGTTCAGAATCAAATCGCAATACCAAGTACAAGTGCAGCCTGGTGACTACATTGGGTACCATTACAAAACTGGCCCGTCTGAGACACCCTTCCACAATTTCCAGTCTAAAACAAGAAACAAAAGACAATACAAAGCTTCAAATGTTGATATAAGTCCGAATACCTGGCTTCAGTTCAACAGGAATGATGGGAGAACTGCAGCACTGTACGCCAATGATATGGTGGTGGCGTTTTTGGACAATGCTCGAGGTATTTCATCTTCTAGACGATTGTCTGGATCCCTCATTTTTATTTCCACCTTTTTCATCGAGCCTGGCTGATGCTATGGAATATTGCACGCTTCTGTGAGAATCTCCCTTTTGAGGTGGAGAATTTGTAATTCCATACTAGATATCGGCCTGTAGAAGCATTTGCTTCAATCATTCGTCCATTTTGTCATTTCCCTCTGGGGATTCATACTCGTGGACTGCAATATCCTAATTGATGTAGAGTGACCGACCCATTTTTCCTCTCGGATATATATTAATGCCAAGTATTTTTGCCTTTCCTTCCTTAGAAAGCCGCGCGGGAGAATGAAATGATAAGAATAAGTCTCATCTGCATAAGATCAGCAGACTGAAGTGGATATGGGCCGGCTATCTTTATCGCTTCCAATGAGGCCTTAGGGTTGCTATATACAAATACAGTGCCATTTGCATCCCCGTCTGTGTATTAGACGCTGGCAATGCAATCATAGTATTTTATCTTTAGATGTGCCCACTGTTTTATTGGCGGCCTTTTACGATAAGGAACAAAGAACAAATTCCTTGCCTCTAATTTACTATTCTAAGCATTAGCTTGATGCTATCAGCGTGTTTTTATGCGAAATTCTGCCCCATCGGGACGAAATCATTTAGGATTAATATCATCTAAGAGAACATCTAAGTTGATGCTGTATGTGTTGTTCAACATTATTTTTCTTCATCCTCATAATATCATACATCCACAATAGACATTCTGTGAAATATGCCATCGGGAAGCTACGTATATATATTCCCAAAAAGTATTTCTGTGTGAAGAAGAAAATGCAATAGCCCTGTCAATCAACGAGTTTAAATGTTTCAATTGACCATGAGGATATTGTAGTCGACCACAATCTTAATTGACCACGAGGATATTGTAGTCGACCACAATCTTAATATAATAACAATTAGAGAGGAAAGGTGTATGTACTCCTTCGATCTTGGTGTCACTTGCCAAGATTATCTTCGACCTTTTTGCTTTCAGCCCCAGCCCCAGCTGTGAGAAAGCGCGCTTGTACCGGTGAAGCTCTCAACCTTTCCTGCCGACCAGACCAATTCCTGTCAGTTCAGAAAGCAAAATATGGTGTCCTCCCTGGACGCTGTGGGGTGCCTTCGTCGCAAACCTTTGGGAATCCCAATCCAGTCACGTGCTTCCGGCCCGTATGGCACGTGGTCCATGCCCGCTGTACCGGAAGGACAAAATGCCACTTCCGTGTGACTGAGCAACTCTTTGGAGACCCTTGTCCTTCACAAAGCTTGACTTTTGAAGTGGAATTCTCGTGTGTAAATAGTAAGTAGAAACCTGATGCGAGAAGATATCTAGACCCCCTTTTTTCTTTCTAATTGTGCGGTGCAGATTCCTTGAGGATACAGCTCTGAACCCTGTCATCTTGATCCCATCTCAAACTTGAAAAGTCAAAAGGTTTTTATCTCCCCGGAGGTACAGTCCTACAGGAATAGACCAGACGATATCTTTGCCGATCAACGTTCAATAACAAAGAATCGGTCTGGTTTCGGTTACTATTTAAAATAGTGGAGGTTGCCGACTTCTTGCCACCCTTCCAATCAAATCTCTTCCATCAAGTATAAATGATTGAAGAGGTAAAGGTTAGAATTCAAGAGATGTAATTTAGTTGACAAGCATTTGAACTGCTCACTTGATAGGTGCCTTGCGTGTCATCATATCATTTCGCCCTAGAGGGATGTTCAACCTAATGATGCTATTATCATTACGCTCATTGCTGGAACCCCCTCCATCCGATTGCTACATCCCAAGTGTCTTTCTCTGCATTGAATCTGTACCCTGGTAAATGATAATCAGCCTTTCTCAGCCTCTCTTTGCCTCTGCTTTTCAGGCGGCGACGGTTCACCTGCAGAAATTAGCAGTGCTTTGTACTCCGGCCATGAAGATAGATCCGACGGTATGAATTATGATTTATTCGCCCCATTAATCTACCAATTTAGATATATATCAAATATACACACTAATATCATCCGCTAATGCCTAGTATTGTAAATGTTACGCTATAATGTGATATTGTCAAATCTATAAAGATATAAAGTGGTAAATATCATTCTGCTGATATATTTGAGGCTTAGGACATTCTGTTGTATATTTTAAGAAAAATAGGATCAAACCTAGTTACACAGAAATCCAGTGTTTGAGCCACAGAGAGGCGAAAGGGAAATTGACTTGGTGCCCGAGTGAGGGGCAATTTGTGGTCGAGCCATGCTCAATCCCAGACCACCAGCAAGCATACGTGACTTACAAGCAGAGTGAAATAGTATGTTGTGAAGGGCACCAACTTCGCGCGACAGCTTTTCTCCCGAAAAAAAATATATAAATATAATCAAGAGATGTTAACCTAATCGTACCTCCCAATAAGCAATACCATGCTCCCCAGTCACACATTTAATACCTGACATGCCATAACATAATCGAATTGATCTTTCGCGTTCAGTAGCCTTGAACTAAAAAGGTAACATCCATTTATTTGATGAAATGGAAGGTTTAGATCAATGGTTAACCTGACTCCATTCTACGATTTTATGTAGCCGTAGGTATCATATTTTATCTTAACTTCATTTCTGTATTTTCTGTCCCTTTCCTCGCATGCACTGGAAAGTCTAACAATACCAGAAGTGCCCATCTATTGTATACTAAAGGATGATCCAATAAAGAATTGCATCATCATCAGCACCATCATCATTACTGGTTTAGATGGCATACATTATGCATCATATGAGAAGTCTAAGTTTAAGGGTGACGCGCATGTTTACTTATTATAATAGTGATGGTGGACAGATGCCCCTAACCTAATAACATCCAATTCGACCCATTAGCCTCGAGCATATGACCTATAGGTATATGAAAGTGCAATTATCAAAGTCCTACTCGTCATTGAAAACAGGGCCTAATTCATGACCCCCTTGGGAATCGTGGAGTCCTCTTCAATCTCTGTTGACATTTCCAAGACAACATCCCCTCACGGAGTCTGTCTGACCATACTACCGGGCAATTACAGCTTCCGCTTCCGTTTGGAAACAAGGGCAATATTCAGGGTCTACTTCCGTTAGCTTTTAGGAGGAATTTAATGACTATCGTTCCTTGTAGAATTATCGCAGTCCATTAAAGCTTGTCATCAGTCTTGTTTCATCTAATGGAATCCATGTCATTGTGACGAGGTGCGCTTGTCACTTCATTGGGAGGGCTGCTCGGAGAAAGACGAGCATTTGAGGGGCTCAGGCCAGCTCTCTGTAACACCGGAACCCATATTAAGAGGAATCTATGCCCTGGTTCCTGTAAAATAACCAATATTCACAGCTTAAAATTGATCCGGTACTATCCTTACAGACCAGCGCTTTGGAAGAAAATGATTTATATTCACTGCCTGTCCACTAATACCTCTCAATTGATGTTATCAAGAACTGTTTAAAATTATAATGATCTTATGATTGTCGCGTGTCCCATTTCTCGAATGACTGTTTATTTGATGTGATTGCTGTGACGTTATTGAAATTTGAATTTTCAGGAGACCGAGACAGTTCTATTATGATGCCATCCGTCTACACTGTTTCAACAGAAAAAGCTGACAAGCGCAGAAGATAAGTAATCAATGCTATTATGCTAACCTGTCAGCGAATCGGATGATAGCTGTGTTATTGGGTTTCGTTTGCCTAATGAAAATGTGGCTTACTGATGTTACTCCTCCACTGTAGAATATTTTTATCAAAGTGATGCAAAACAAAATATCCCTCTTGATTCTATTTGGCATTTCTACTGTGATATTTCCAGTCCGCGTAACTTTAGTTCTCTCATTTGGCTTTAACGTGGTAAATAAACTAAAATATTGAACTGATTACATATTTATCGTAACTGCTCGTGGAACATTATCCTCAAGAGATCTAGAGAATAATCAGAATTGCAAAGCGGGTCTTCCTATCTGCTTCAGATGAAGACCGCAAGGATTTTGATAGAAAGATTCACTTAAAATAATTACTTTGGATAAGGACAGTTTTGTAGGGACATTATCCTACATATCAGTAGATTGCTGATGATTTCAAAATGCGCAATGTAAGTTGTAAATCTTCAAATCGCATTAGCCCACGTAATCCTGTTAGCTCCAAATTAGTCCGCCATTATAGAATGGGAGAGCAGTAGCATCGCCGCCACATGGAAACAACCGGGAAACCTCGTGAATTCCAATTATAATGGCATCGCTGTATGCGTAGAATTGGAAGCAGCCCCTGAAGAACATTTGACAATCTATAAAAAAAAATTGTTCTTTGGTTCAGGTGTAGTATTAATTATCTACATAATTACAGGTGCGATAATGGCTGGAGTCATCGTGACAGTTGCTGTCATTGTAGGAATTCTGGCCGCTGCCGTATTCATTCGGAAAATGATTAACAGGTAAACTTACCCTCGACTATCTGATAGTTATAAATTGAAGTTTTCGAAAATGTGCCTCCCCATTATAACTGATGACAAGGGAAATTGTTTCTGAAGTCCTATCTTTCTTGTTTGCTCACTCCCCTAACTTGAGAATTGAAATGACTCCATTTATCAGGTTGCGATGAGTAATGTATTTCTTTAAGTGTACTCTCGGGAAACATTCAGCTGTGAAATTGAGAATGATATACACGACTCCATTAGAGGACGTTTCGTGGTAAAATATATGGGTACCTTTCAACTGGGCAAATGGGTTTCAACGTCCATTAAACATTCAGGAGATTCTATGGATAAGGGGCTATATTTCTGTTGATTCTCTAAACAATTCTTCTTAAATACTGTTGATTCGGTATCTCGTGTTTAGATACCTCGGTGTCTGGCTCCAATGATAGAGAAAGTGTTGTTTATCTTAGAAAAAGGGATGATCCACTGCAGAGCACACAGTCTACCCTTATCAATCATCACCTTCGTCTTGACCCCGCCTACCTGAGTGCTCGCGACTTCCACGGTCTCCACCAGGGGATTCGTCGCTCAGATAACCCAAGAAATGCTCTGGAGGCCTTCCGTCGAAATCTCCATGCAGAGGAGATGTTAGGAGCCCTGAAGTCAACCCTCGACCCTGGAGGTTCTTTGGAATCCACCAAGACAAAGTTCAACCTCAACTCCTATCTGGGCGAGGCAGATATGGACCTGAGCGCCGTAGCTTTGTCCGAAACGCTCAAGTCGACAATGGACTTCTGCAATTGCAACAGCAGAACCCTCAGTGGGGTGGTCCCCGACCTTGAACCCGTGAGAGATGAAGTTGATGAAGACACTGAGAACTCGCGTGTGTGTAATGAGTACAATGGCCACGCCAGTGACGATTGTGACAGCTGTGTTGATATAGATGTTTCCACAGCTCAGCTCTTTAGAGACAAAGACGAGAAAGAGAGTAGTGGCAAGAAGAAATCACAAACCACAGGCGCCCCTGCAAAACCGCCAAGGCTGCGCCCATACGCCATTGTGAAGGCTGGATATTTAGAATCGGATTCAGACGCAAGTTCAATTGCCTCGGAGGATTTCAATTTAAAGCCGAAGAAATTCACCATATGGTCTACCACTGATGACGAGGACTATCTCTCAGACACAGAAGAAAAGAAATGTGGCTACTGAAATCAAGAGATATTCTTAATTCACCAATACCAATTTACAAAACTTTTGTTCTTGATGTGTCCACAAAAATGACGAGGACTATCTCTCAGACACAGAAGAAAAGAAATGTGGCTACTGAAATCTAGAGATATTCTTATTCACCAATACCAATTTACAAAACTTTTGTTCTTGATGTGTCCACAAATTATTTTTTTCAAATATTGGCTTATCCTTTGCAAAAAAGGATATCTCTCAATCGATTTATTAACAGTCTAAATAAGCCCAGTGTATTTTGGAGGGTATTTTTGTATTGTTGTAACTCGACTCATGATCCAAAAAGAGACTCGCTGTCTTTTCTCCTCTTTGACCTGAATTCAGTGCGTTTGGCTCCGGGGTAGAATGCATATCATATAACCGACATTCTCCTCAGAAGAGAAATGGAAGTTTATTCTACCAACTGAGGCATCTCTTGGAAGATGTTGTTTGATCTGTTTTGTCCTTATATCTGACTTCATAGGCATCATATTTATAAATACGTTCAATCCATTTTATCTAGATATTGATCAGTGTCCAAATTTATTCACACATGATCTCTGCTATAAATTTCTGAATGCGTATACATAGTGCTCAAGCAGTCAGATTGAACATGCATAGATCCATTGCACTCATCTATTTATTAATTAATGTATTTATTTATGTATTGCTTCTGTTGCAATACACTCATTGTTGGTGTATCATATACAAACTTGACGTAAAGATCAAAACATCGTTTATTTATTTCCACTATTATGATATAGTTGGTATCGTTATTATATTTATTACAACCATCATGTACTCGTATCCAACGGAATGGCTATTTTAAATAAAATCCCATTACTTGTAATCCTGCTTCAAAATGATCAATGAAAGCCTCGAAGAAATCAGCACGAACGATCAATTAATACCCATTTGGGTACCTCGATTAAGGCGGTATTCGGTCAAGATGCGCATTATTAGAGTAGTGGTTCTGGGGTTGATGAAACCAAACTTTAATTGCAGTCGCTCTAAACTCTGATACCGTGTGAGTGGTGTACCAAGGTAGTAAGCCATGCCGTGATGGTTAATGCTCTGAAGGGCTGAAATGCCTGATTAACACTAAAACTTGGTATTAGGGGAAAAGGTGTACATGCATTAATGAATACACTTTGCATGCATTACTATGATTATGATATAACGATAGCGAAAAATGTACCTTTTAACAACCAGCCGCAAAATTAAAGTGGAACGTTTCATGTCGACACATGCTCCTTGGTACCAGTGAGCACAAGGTTTTGGAAGTTATTGCTTTGGCTGAACGCCTTTATGACGTGTCTCTTGTGAGAATTGCCTTTCATTGATTATACTTGTAATGGGAAGGGTGAAAAACTGAATGACTTGTGTTAACCAACTTTATTACACAGTGTAGTTCTCATACACTGAACAGGAGCTCGATTTAGAATCTTTAACCCTGGGATCATGTAAACCTTTCGGTCTCACGAGTAAGATATTGTTTTATAGATCATTGTTGTTCATGGATGCGCCACAAAAGCAAGTGATATATGCAGTTTAGTGCCAGTACATATCAACGGTTATTCTACCTGTTGAACTCTTTTAACAGCCGACCACGTATGATATGGAGGCAATGAGGGAAAACATGACAAGGTGCCTAGATCCCTGAAAGCCTGGTTGCAAATAAATGCTCAAAAATGATTTCATGGTATGACTCCTGTAGCATCGAACCGTTGCATCGAACAGACCCAGCCTTATTTTCCCGACGAATATAAATGAAGTTTTAGTCTGTGCTCTTGGTGATATTTAACTCCTGCATATAGAGATTGAAAAAAAATCTGAATATTCAATATGAGGTGTTCGCAATGCCTGGGTCCGCTGTCGAATGATATTTTCATTTGCTTATAGAATAGATTTTGTGGCATGTTATAGGGTTTCTCCTCCTCAGTCTAGGCCCAGAGCCTCTCGGATCAGATAAGAATGGTATGCCAGTGATTGGACGCCTACTGAGCTAATGGCTTTTGGGACCCGGGAGTAGGCGTCCTAATGGGATTATAATGGCATTTGTTGGTTTCCCTTAGTTTGGAGGGACTTTCTCAACTCTGAGCTTAGACTGTCCTAGAAGAATAATTACGACGTATTCAGCCTGTATCCGTTTACTATACAAATTGTGCCACAATAATGCCCTGATTAAAACAAAAAAAGAATTAAAGAAGTATTGTATGCCATTCTATACAGATATCATTTTTCTGTTAGATAATATAGAATGATAATTATGAGTGTAGGGTTATGTATGCATCTAGGCACCCATACATCACCGTGCATTACGGTCAGAGAGAACACATTTTATCCTACCTTGAACAAGTACCATAAATCAGACCTTGTCATCATAGCTATAAAATATTGTTCCAGAGCTTAATTGGCACCATAAACTCTATAATGACGAATGTGGTAGTAGAGAGAGTGTTTGGAAACGATGGTCATGTCTATGTTTCTCTCCTCGTTGTTCTCTCCATTAGAATAGCTTTGCAGCTTCATTCCAGCCATATCAACTGAGGTGAAAAGATATTGGAAAATAGTCTGTAAGCGATAAAGACATGTCTGTGGGAACGCCCCATCGTATACGTGGTAATTCTTTGGAGACAATTGATGTGCCCCGATGCAAGTGATATCTACAAGCTCTACATTCTCCATTAAGGCTGCATTATCAGCTGATTTCCGTCAAAAAAGGAAATTTTCTATTCTGTGATCCACGTAGAGAGAGACTAAAAGGATTAATAACCTCCATCTCCAAACTGCTGGTGCACTAATGGTACATTAATCCCTTGACTTCACCTCGACTATGAATCCACCAGGAATGTTGGTCATTAATCCTTATCCGACCCATCAGAAAGTCACCAAGATGGAGAACATTAAAGGATTTGGATCTATCTGTTCTATACTTGGTGTAAAACCAAATCATCTCCCGAATTATTCATTGCAGTGTACATCGCATTCACACTGCTTGAAGATAACTCTCTTTTATCTTCTTAAACTTAGGGAATCCTTAATGAAAAAAATCTTAGGATACCACTGGCTGTTTAATCTGTTTGACCCAAATTATCACTGTAAAACAGCAAAATACTAATGGATAAAAATTCGAAAAAAGACATGAATTCATAAAAAAAGAATATACCACTTGTACTTCATTTTCAGTCTTCCAATCTCCCATTCAACAGCCTGAAGAACAATGAAAGAAAAATGAAAAACAGAATTGAGACTAATATAGACTTTGTGTTTAAATTGGCTGGAAATGCTGCTTTACAGCTACATTCTTAGTTATTACGACAAAAGAAAACTTGGCAAATTTACCTGCTTTTGTTACATGTTTATACATGAATTTGAAGTCGAATCGGCCGCCAGTGAGCGATAATAAGTGATGTCTATGGGACCGCAGGAAAGGATTTCAGCGGGTCTCCGAAGTATACCGTTTGGGGAAAGCTTTTGTCTTGCCCGTTTATTTCTGAATCATACCAATATCATATGATTTAATTTCGTCAACAGTATTAACATGCTTTAAACATATTCTACTGGATATTTCGTTCTAGTAAGCTGAAATATGAATGCAGAATTTTATCAACCCCAGTAGCAAAAACAACTGGACATAATCCTCCAATGAATTTGGCCAAATGATTTGTAGATGAGTTGGAAAAGAACGGAACAAAGTTTTAATAATCTTTATATAGGTTTTGAACGATGAGTGCAGCACGGAGCTTTCAGTACACCACAATCACAAGTCAAATATATAAATCACAAGTCAAATATATAAATTATTCGACTTGCTATTGGGACTGTAACGGTTTATCGCTATAATAATTATAATATGACCATGTACATCTCAAGTCTAGAATCCAGACCACAGGAATCTAGTTAAGCTGGCATTAATGTTGGCAATAATATGTTATATGAAGAAGACTGTTGAGAGATTCTTTTCGCCTGGAAGCCAATCTGACGGATAAAAAGTAATACCGTGCTCAGGATCTAATTAATTAATATCCCCCAGTTCATTTCGAACAGTATGCCGATATCTCTTTCATATTAATCCCATTTTATATTCTACCTCCTTCCCATGTATAAGACTCACACGTTCAATCAAACTTGGGACTACCTTTCTGGCTTATGAAGTTATTCGATCTTAAATCCATGAACAGTTGGACAGACAGGTTTACCGTGGCGTTAGTATTGAATTACTAATCACCAAAGTATACTCGTTTCTAATGGTAAACTCATGTTTCCAGACGCAACACTCTTTACATCGTAAAACACACGAAGTCTCCTCCTTATCAGTATCATAGGACCAACAGGCCTCTTTCTCAAAGGCATGGAGAAATAACATGAATTAATGATAGCTCCGACGTGATGGATAAGGGAAACGTAAGACGTCGAGTATAAAGAAAGGAGTCTATATCTAATAATGTACCCCATGTAAGAAACATTTGTCTTAATTAGCCAGGAGCTGATTGCCTCAAGTAGCTAATACCGAGAAGTGACTTCCATAAATCCTCCCATGTTTACAATTGCGTCCCTTAAAAGATTGCACGGTTTCTGATATGGCTGAAAGAAATATGTCGGGATATGGTGTAAGGTACGGCCTATTAGGCAATTTTCACAACAGCGAGTGCACGATTCATCTCTGAGAAGCGGACTAAAATCTACATCTACTACCGGAAATGCTACGTTAAAAAACTATATCTAACAATATGCCATGTACGTACTTTAATTTGCAACCTTTGGATTGGTTTTTACCCTTCTTGTAAGCCTGTGCTTGTATTTTGATTTCCAGGCGAATGTAAATGGAAACGCGTGCATGCGCATTTGGTAAGAAAACTATTCATATAGGAGTTTCGATTTACGCATTAAGTACACTTTGCTTTCCTTCTAGCATATGTTTTTTTTTTACAATTTGCCCTTAGTTTATCATATCTCCCTTAATGGCTTATGCATTTCTCTATGAATATATGTTATCCGAAGTATATATTACTTTGAATGGCGAATAGATGTGAATTTCCCACGAACTAATTAGGTTTCTGCAATTTGAATCTACAGCTACATTATTGCATTGCATATATACTATTCGCGGTTCAGTGTATACCGTAGCTCATCAGGGTAGCGTGACTGTATGACGTACGTACGGAGGCGAAATCTTTGAGGAATTATTGCGACCAGCGATTGTATGGCGCGCATTCTGCGAGAGAAAGTAATTAGAGAAGTGTGATTAGTGAGACGCGGCTCTCAGGGCGACCGCGGACTAGCTCGCGATATGACCTAATTCTCATTGTCCCCACTTAATATTTTCCAGACAGATTACAGGAAACGCAGCAATCATAGAATAAATATCATTCAATCCTAGCTTATGATGTTCGGTACGGTCCCACCCACCTACTATTACTCCCCATTCCCTTTCGGTCTGTATGTCTTTCTCTCGGCTCTGCGCTCATCTATTCTGCAAGATTTGAATATTTGAAATGTACTTATCACCGCAGGGTATAGAATGTGTTCGGTGGAAAATAAAGAATGGTTGTCAGACAGTCTTTCAAAAGCAGTTCTCTATCCCAGTCATTCCCCCGCCTATACCTAACGCCTGCTGATGTGGTGTAATTAGACCAAATGAATTTCACCATTAGATTTTTAAGGACCTAAGTGCTCCTGTTGGGGGCAGCATATATTTTTAAATCACCATAATAGCTCTACTAATCATTAAACATGAGTTGTATTTATGCAGATGGTGTTTGTTCATTTCACTTCCGACCATGTGCTCCAGTTCCCGTCGTTTCACATTAAAGTACTACGACGTTTGTATTTTTTGTCTTGTTGCATGTATGGGCTGTGTTTTTGGGGCTGATATAACACTGATATTGGTGTTTTTCAGCGCCAAAGCATTAAACCTGGAACCTGATTCTTGTCAGACACTTTTGCCTTTACTGGCTTCATTAGTTGGCATCCGATAGCTTCCGTGGCTTCTCGTGGACGTCACAGTGAGGTTACTCTGTGTACAGGCTTATCATTAGTCCCATCGGGCAGCAGGCGCATTCTTTTTCATATACTCTAAATCTCCCATCAACTAATTCACCTTTTTAAGATCCACACCCATACAGACTCCTAATGAGTAAAAACTCCCGCTGATTTTTTTTCTCAAATCCCGAAAGGCGCGAGACTGTTGTATGACCAATAATATGACACGGCGCTATATGGAATCACAACGCAGCGAATTCATTTCGCACGCTACTAATAAAGGAACTGAATGAGTCATTAGATACGGTATTTAGGGATGTAGGCCAGCGAATAAGCATAATAGATTGGAACGCTCCTTTCCCCCAATGGGTTCTCTCTGGATATAAAAGACTAAAGGGTAACTCTGCTCACGCAATCTAGACTATTGCAAACAATCAATGCAATATCTTATCAAGATACACGGAGTGAAACAGGAAATTAATGAAATTAGTTCTCCCGATTGACGAGCCTCTTCGTTCAACACGTCCCCCTCACTTGGCTGAGTGAAAAATGTCTGGCTTGCTGCCTGTACTGTCGGAGTCGGTTTAATCAAGGGAACTAGTGCGGGTTTGGAAGATTCGGCACGCAGGGTGTATTGTTGAGGATTTTCGGGGAGGGTGGTGTTGGTGGATTTGCCGGGGATATAGTTATAGGGGATCCGAGTGGTTGGACAAGCGCAATGGGGGAGCGGTATTGCATTCTGCACAGTGGGGGCGGCTTGAGGCAGTGGAAGAGACACAATAGGTGATGGAACTGGTACATGCACCAAGAAGATGAGCCTAAAACATCATCCCCACGGGCGGCCGTGTACAACAGAGTCTGAAAAGATCATTCGTCATAATGGACTGTGTGTGAGGAGGTGGGAGTTAAAGGGCTTCGTGCAGAGGGAAACTCCATGTCACAATATTATCGCAGCATTCGTGATTGTGAGAAATTACAGGTTTATAGGGTCTGGCGAAATTATAGTGCCCGCTGCCAAGCAAACCAGGGGGCTTTCCTTGCTCGATGGCTTCACAAATCTCATTTGCCGCACCAGGATATAAAAATTATCAGTTGTTTCCAATCGTGGGTGGCTTTCACACGTTAGGAAGGACATTGTACTTGAATGACATGGATAATCACTGACTGCTTCCCTAGTTTTCAGGATTAGAGGATAAAAATAGCAGCAGGTTGAACAGAGCCATTGAATAGAATGACACGTGACAGTTTTTGACCTGACACCTAATAAAAAAACAAAGTGTGCTGCTTTTCTGTTCATTCAAAAACAAATATAATCGATGCTGACTTTTAATAGATAAGCTCCCAACTCGCCATGAACTAGTTTAACTAATAAATAGAGAACCTAGGCCATGTTGCAAAGTGAAAAATTGCTTAGTTTGCTTTGTTTCGCCAAATGAAGATTGTAAAAGTACAAAAGTAGCATTGAGTGTCTCTTTTCCGAAGGTGACGATATATCAGAAGGGCTAAGTGTGCCATTTGAGTGTGAAGGTTGGACGACTCCATTAGACTAATCAGCGAGGAAACCATTGGTTTGCCCACTGAAAGCTATGGCCGGACGCTTTAGCACATGGCCCTACAGCCTCCTGACCCAGACGCCCATAACGGGGGCTCGTCGCCGTTGGTCGCGGCCCACGCCTTTCCCTCACCATCCCCACGTATGCCTGCGGCAAAGGCCACTCTCTCCTTCACCTCTACTACTCATGCATCCTCGTGCGCATTTCAAGGCCTTTTATTGAAGCAGCTTTCCCATCAAATGAATCCCGTGTGGCTGCATTAAAAAACTGACGTGTTTGTTGATAGGGACGTGTGCGTGTCCACATTGTAGTGGCTCTCCTCTTTCTATGCATAAAGGAACTGTTGGTGTATTTAAGGTATCACAACATTGATCATAACAACCATGAGAACAACTGTACCATGCGTATGCCATTAAAAAAATCCATGCAGGCCTTGCCTTCTAATCTGCATTATGTTGCGAAATTGATAGCGTTTTTTTGTCTTTTCGCTACCCACGGCAATATGGGACATTCTCCCCCTCCATTTCCTTCTTTCAATAGGTATCAGTGGGGAAAATAGTTTGATTGTTAACTTTTTCTGTGGGTTGTTGGCCCTATATGTACAACACAAGGGAAGGCTTTTTTAAAATGCAGTCGTGATATTACGAAATAATATCTATCATCGCGAAAACCAATGGTATGACTAAGCAATCAGGGTTGTTATTTGCCTACCCTACCTTTACACGATCACGTTCAAATGGCGTATACATCAAGAGGAAATTTGACTCGTGCAAAAAGTGAATTGCCTTCTTAAATTCTTGCTCGACACGTGCACTTAAACAAAGCCCATCTAGCTCGGAACTATAGCTTAAAAATAGCATGTCACATGCGATGCCCTTTCGCTATGTGTCGATACAAGAATGAAGTTTAATTCAAAAGGATCATGATGAAAAAAGGTAGTGCGTGCAGGACAGACCGGTAGCACTGGTTTCCTAGCCAGTTCAAGAGACTCTATTGAAAACGTCTTGAATGAGAAACTCCTGCCATTCCCACTTCCATCCTTCACCTACCGCCCCTAACACCGTTTTTGCTGCCAAAGGAACCTTGCTTAAGGCGTTTGAGGGAGGGGTGGGGTCTTGCGAGGTGAAGCCCATTAGGATTTCCCAGTTGTATGCTTCTCATTTCGCCCATTGTCAGGTAGGTTACAACCAACCAGACACACACACACAACCTTCTTGGCTGCCAGTCCACGCCACGGTAATGTCACTAATGGAATTCATATTTTACAATCAAAGACTCACTGTCTGACACGCAAGCCTTGAACTGATCGAGCTTCAAATGAGGAGAACGGAAGGAAGGGAGAGAGAGAAAAAAAGAGACCCAACATTTTTTTCCTCTCTGCATTGACACCGCCGGCGCGACAGCAGCATTTTTTCCAAGTTTAAATTAGACTAAACCAATTATCCCGCAATTAATACTCCACCTTGTAAAAAAAAAAGTTGCGAAGCGATAACCACAGACCGATAAAAACTACTCTGAGCCTTCCATGATTCCATGTTTTTCGAGCGAATTTATCGCGGAGGCCTGTTACAAAAGGAACCGTTTTTGCCCCTGATTTTACTTCTTCCTGCTGGAGTTTCCTACTGGGAAAATATGTTGCGCGACGCGACGCGATGCATCTTTATCAGATGAGCTCCTCGTCTTTGTAACTGCTCCCCTATGAGATGAGTGCGCTTTCGCGTTAGCTAATTTCTAAAAGCCCCAAGGCAGTGATTTGATGTTGGCGATCCTTATAAGCACCAAATCATACATTAAGCCATCATCGTTCAGGCTCGGAACAGAGAGATCATAGGGCAACTTGTCCTTTTGCTTCCGCCCCTCCCTATTACTCTGATGCCTAACATCAATGATAACGTCACTTTAATCTCTGAAATATAGCTGGCGCACTGGCCAAACCAGATTACTCGCTCAATCTGCAAAGTGTGCCGCGCCCGTTTGATCGCGCGATGATTTTCGTGTAGAGAAATAGTGGGCGAATCTTGCCATTGAGTCTTGACTAGGCTGGGATTCTGTGTGTAGGTTAGTTCAGGCGTTCGCAAAGCCTCTCAAGATGTCCTTTGCCGAACGTATAACAATATCTCGAGGGCATTTTTATCGTTTGATTTTTGCTTGTAGGTTGAGTAATTGAAACTCTTACCAAGAATGCCACACATACACACACATTAATAAATCCATGGTTCTGAAAAACGATTGATCGCATAAATGATCAAGATTTTCCTTTTATATTACAAATTAAATGTGCATCAAATTGCTTTTTAAAACAGAAAACCTTCATTCGCGTCTCGACGACATCATACAGCCATAATACTTTTTCCATTCGACCAATCAACTACTTCCCTAATTAAAGCGTGTCGAACACAGGGACAATGTCTGTAAACAATATACTCTCCCAAATTAAATGCTTCAGAACTGCTTTGAAACAAAAAGGGCCCTTTGTGATGAATCACGCATCAAACTTACACACACGACCATTGATGTTTTACCATCAAACACAAAACTAATGCTTTTACACCGAGCGTTCTCCCTTCATATGTGGACGAGTTGTGTGTGAAATGAAAGCATAATATTATAGGCTACATTCGCAGCCTTCCATTTTCATACGCGGCACGGTTAAGACCTTTTTAATTAAGTTGCGCTGAGGTCGTTAGTGTCCGCGAATGCGATCCCGCGGCAGGTGCTTCAGACGCATGGCGATGCAGAGAATGGCTTTTGCATAACCTAGTTTTTTGCCGGATGAAGAGGTTATAAGGTGACTGTGTGACCCGAACACTAGATTTTCTCACAAAACATGCGTTGATAGCCTTCTGTCTATCTTCACCCATTGTCTGTCGTCCTCCCGGCCCCTCTCTCGGGGCTGGCAGGCTAGGGGGTAGTTGAACGGTAGGGTAGGGGTGGATTATTCAACCTGCGGTCAAAGTTATCTGGGCCGCGCAATCATTTAGAGATTTGGGGGAGGGAAGGCCAGAACAAAAAAAGCAAACCATGCCACGAGGAGATCGAGTTGAGGGACGCAGATGGAAGGATCAATGTGGGTGAGTCTGTGACCGCAGTAGTGTGGGTCGGGTCGGGTGAAGTGGGTGCCTGGGAGAGACTATGTTACCCTTCCCCCAGAATTGGCATTGGATCCACCCTTATGCACCCAGGGACGAAGTTTGCGGTGTCAAAGGTTTGCAGATGGACTCTGGTCTTTGGAACCCCTCTGAGTTTAACCAGCACCTTTTATTCCTTGGAGCTAGTTGAACTGCTCGCCATATGGACATAGGTCATATGAGCATGTTGTGCCCTCCAGGTATAATCGCCCACCAAATGAGCTGACTAGGGACATGCGCTCGGACCTCATACCCTGAAGGCAATGATCACTGATCACCACCTCTCGATCGTCCAAAGCTTGCCCACCATCCATGGAAAGAGCAGCTCTTTCCCCAGCCATCCTGCCCCTGTGCTGGGGCCTTAACCTTGTCTCTATCCATATTCCCAGTGAAAATAGCCTCCCTCTCTTTGAGGCAATCTTATCTCTTTAACCTCTTGCCACTCTCTCCATAAACACAACCCAAAAAGGAACTGAGACCAATCGGGAAATGGAATGAAAAAATGGACCACTTGAAAATCCCATCCGAGCAATCGTTGTCGTTCTCTTTTGGCGCCCCTCCCACTTATAAACAATCAATAACAGACCGGATTTTACCGCCACTTTGCGCCAATAAAAATGTAGTAGAACATTCAGCAATAAACCAAGGCTTATCATTGCCCTCATTGTGACCTAAGCCGTCATATATATCAACTGCTCTTATATCCTTCCCCTGTCCCCAAAACTCTGTTAGCGATTTGTTGAGCTCCACTGATCGGATCAGTTCGCGACTCGTGCTTGTAGTCGATATTGTATATTGGCAGGAACGTCCTCTGCCAGTTTACTGGATCCGTACGTGCCTTTTTACTTTCTAGGACGAGGTTTGCAGCGCTGAGCAAGCTCTGCCCCAGGGACCCTTTACCATTAAGTGGCCGGGGCATAGCCCGACCCTGGGGTGATCTCTACTGCAAGGCTCTCGATCCCAAAAGGCAATGGCCAATTGTCAGCCTCTCGAAAATCTTACCCGAGGGATTTGTCCTCTACGGCCAGCGACTTCTGCAGCAGTACATCTCGACTAGACCACACAAAAAGAAGAATCACTGGCACGCACACCAGGTCCTGAAAGCGTTCTGGTATAGCCCTCTATGCATGAGACAATCTCTTCCATTTTATAACATCTGGCATTAATAGGAACCACATTGGGAGGAATCGCGAAAATATATATCCATCGGCGGCCTGCACTTGCTTGCGTGTTTGTAATTCCCTTGTCTGGCAAGGGGGTAATATCCCCTGCTTATTTCATGTCATATACAGCTATAGTCCAAAATACCTCGATCGACCAGTTGTGATGGCCTCATCGTGTATACCAATGTACTTTCTTTCGGATTGATGATCCACGATCAGTAGGGAAAGAAGTATGTGTACATATACATGGACGTATTTTGCCTAGCTGAGTTTGGTTGCATTATACCCCAGGTTTTGCAATTGTGTGTATATACGCGTTTTTTATGCTACTGCATCATCAAATACTAGTACACACTGTATCTTTTCACCGGGTAAACAGAGCATTTGGTTTGCCATTTGTCAAGATCTAGCCCTCATCTCTGGATGTACAATGTAATCCCAATGCTATCAAGGGATTCTAAGTGGTTAACGAGTTTGTATATCTCTATGCACCGACCTCATATATAAATAGACAAAGGAGGCAATTTCCCACGAATAGCAAAACAAGCCAATGCATAGCCTCTCCCCAGTGTTCGCCTTCAGAATAGTTATCAAGCGTCGGATTATTTTAAGCCCAACAAATCCCATCTGTCGATCCTAACCCAAAAATGGCTGGAGGTGACTTCGGTTTTACTTCTATGGCTATCCCCAGAGGCGGCAATCTTCCAGTCAGTCAATAGACATGAAACATTCAGTGTTGCCCCAACCTATGTTTCCCCATGTACGGAGGAAAAGTTAGTGTGAAAAAGTAGCTCCGTTTCTTCTCACTAATCAGCGTAAGTCTTTCTTCTGGTCTTTATCAATAGCATCATAAAATATGTAAAGATTGGAAGCTTTTTTTACCCAGTCAACGCGAAATAGAATAATGACCTAAAACCACACATTGAGTAGATCTAACTTAGAAGCTTATTTAGAATGAAGCCGATCCAAAAGTAAATGGTAGCTATCAGCAATGTAGTCAATGTTCATCTAGTTTTATGGCTCGATCGTCCCTTCGGGATTTTTGTTTCTGACGTGATACCACCAGGGTGGATAATTCATTAGGACCATGAGAATCCCAGACTGTAGGCTCTTTGTGTATACTCCAAGTGTTGGAGTTTATCCTATTAAAATGAAGTCGTCTCTTGAAAAATTCCCTACACTCTCAGTTAAAATTAAAGATTTCATACAGGTCTGTTCCTCCGTTCTTTTCCTACCCATCTGAAATCTATTTGACCAAAATTTCGTAGGATTCCACCCTGTTGTTTTTTTAATGCAGAGCTACTTAAAAGACTATATATTTATATTTCGGTAGCCCGCCCATATCCTTTGATGCTGCGTTTACACGCTCGCCAGTGCTCGTTATCTTTCGGCTGATTCGACTTCAAATTTGTGTCTAAACATTCAACACCAGTAAAATATTGGTAACTTCAGTCCTATGAGTGAAACAATGAGCAAATGTATTAAGATCACTTTTTTTCGTAATAGCTGAAAATGCATCTATAAAGTATGATTAAATCTGAGACCCCACCCAATGTGTTTGGAATGTGATTGTTAAATTTTGAAGTGTCCAATTATCCGTATTCAACTCTTAAACAGATAATTGACGTTTTTTAATTGGGTTGTGGCAATCTGCAAAGAAATGTTTCCTTACTCGCGGCATACTCTGAAAGGGGGCAGCCATAGTTAGGGGCAACACTTTCTTCAAGTACGATTGCTTCATGTCTGAAAAACATAAAGGCGTGCCGCTCACGAGTACAGAAAGCATTATTCTCAATGAGGCTTGATTGATAGCGTTATCATTATGCCTTTCCCTTTTATAATTGCCCTATAAAACGTTAGTTGTTCCCGTTCGCAAGGCCAAATGGTCTAAACAGCTATGTACTATCCCTAATCATCTCTGGATGAACCCTTGTATTTAATTATTGCATCGTATTTCACAATCTCTATGTATTCTGCTGCATAACCCAACATTCATACGGACTCCTATGCATTTCCCGGATCGTTCAAATAAGTATAATTTAATTTTAATTTGCGCATACTAAAGTTTGCGTATCTATATGATTGTTCTGTATTATATGTAATAGACTATTGGTGGGCATTGGTGTTCAGGGATTGAAATGTAATTTCGTGGTTTTTGTGGCCTTTTTGGTCCGCATAAATATGGGGATATACGGTATATTTCTGTCATTTGTCTCCCTTGAGAATTACCAGGCCCATGTGGATGCAGAACATCAAAACCCTTCCCATATCATTCATACAAACGCAGTATGCTATATATGGAAAAACCGCCACTGGGCAATTACACCATACCCATTCCTTTCTGTCGGGATACACAGCAAAGTATTATGAATGATCGAAGTTCATTAAGTAAAATCAAAATTAATATAGTGTCTACATATCTATCAAAATAGAATAATACTTGTTGAAATTGATTGTTTATCTGATCGCCACGCTTCTTCCATTTTCCGAGTAACTTTTTCCCCTGTATGATTATGTTTTGTGTTATTCTCCTACCATTATCGCAAAAAATGGCCTCGACTAGATAGTGCAAGACAAATAGGGCCGCTAAGATAAGACAGCCACAAAGTGGGGCTGCTTGTTAGTACAAGACAAAACACATGGGCATTAGTTATATGCTTTCAAGATAGACGCTAGGATATATTTTTGTGCCGATATCATATATCCTCAGCACTTAATGGTATATACATATATATGATATTATCAGAAGGCATTTATTACTCTCTATTTAGCACTCATGAATGTACATCCAATTAACACCATGGGACTGGTCGATCCTCCTGCGTGTTGATTTTGTCATGCTTTTTACTGCCCTGTGGTGAATGGAAGAGATCGACACATTTTATTTCTAACTCATGTCTAATCAAATAGAACTCCATCCATCTCATTTGTCAGTGGCTGGCTTTATTGTATCACTGGCCATGAAATCCCTCGGTGCAGGAGCAAACTAGATCTTTGATGACATGAATGTTCCTATTAATCTACACCCAGGAGTAGGTCCTGGATGGGTCCCATGTTAGATGTCACCAACAGTATGTACTTTTACCGAGCTTTGATATTATTGGACAACTTAGCCCAGCTGAGGCCCTCCTAGAATAATTGATTTATCCACACCCAACCATGGTGGGTATGTCTTATAGGTCTTGGAAACTAGCTTGGGCTAATTTACAGGCTGACAAGCCATAGTGGCTGCAAGATCAAGTGTAATCTAAGTGAGATAAATGAGAGGGCCTGAGAAACTGCCTCATACTTGTAGTGGACCATTAGGTAGTTCAGCAGGACCCGACGTAAGCTTGCATACAGCTGAGAGTGACAGGCAGGCAAATTGGATGTGTGACCTCCATTGTGACATAGGTGCTTGATTAAAAATATAAGATGGACTAATTGACTCAATAGTAAAGGTGTCGTTGACAGACCCGGGACTTTAACATGGAAGATAATTCCCGGTTAATTAGCATAGCTTGCTCCATCAGAGCTCGCTGGAGTTTTTTCCTGGTGAGAAATGCATTTGCTTAGACCAGCATTTCCTCTATATAGACATGCATGCACAATGCATTGTTTGCTACTGCCTCCACTCTCCCCCCTGAGGCCATCTACTTCCTTAGTTCCTATACGCTGCCACGAGTAGTATTCCTCTTATCTCATTGCAAACAACAAGTCTAGGTTTATTCCAAAGCCGACTCATTCTAGATACAGAATGCCAGAGCGAATTGCCACCGAGATTTCCCAACCGTGATACATGATCAACAGTCACTTCCATGCCCTCAGTATAGAGCAGACGTGCTGAAGGAGAAAGAGAGGTGGGAAGCAGCATGAAGGCAAAATTCCATGATAAGGGACTACATGTTTGCCAGAGTAGGAGAGTATGGAGGATATGATATTGCCAGAAAGCGATCCCCTTATAATCAATGATGATAATGGGATGTGTTGGTCCAGATTGATACGAGCTAGTTCAGCAAACTGGCTCCATGGCCGGAAGTCGGTTGGGCCAGGCCGCACTTTATCGACGGAGGGCCGGATCATCAGTTGGCCACTGCACCAGGAGTAGGGAACGGTGAGAGAGGAAAATGCCTTTCAAGGAAATGTTTGCTGTATTATCAAAATATTTGAGTGGCCTGCGCGTTTCAAAAAGGACGGTCTGAAAGCCTTGGCGAGTGGATGCGATTTGCGTTCACTGCGCCTGCGTCAGAGAATAGATACGCTGAGAACGCTGAATGCGCGCGCAGGGCTGTGAATTTCATGTCCTCATTTTTATGTTTACATAGAATAATGGAGTTTTTTCACCGAAATAAAACAGGACATAGACATGATAAACCATCCCCCTAAGGGCACGTTTAATACCTGTGTGCCGACCAACAGGGATCAGCAGGACTTTCGTCCCGCATATAATTTTAGAGCAGTGCATTGTTTCGCTCAATGGCATCCAAAAGTAGCATAGAATTGGTGGTACATGTCTCAGTAATTGTCTCTCTTGACAAGTATGCAATTTTGCGAGCGACCCACTTGCACCTCAACGATCCCCTGTCAACGTTGGAGGATTTTATAATGAATGCTTATTAAGCCAATGCAGCCATAAGCACATCATTTTGCATATGATAAGCACATGAATACACTTATATGGCTCCGCCATAGGCATTGAATCATGCATGTACATGACTTGGTGTCCATATTGTTATCCATAAGGATACATTATGCAGATCTGTTAATGGTTATTAATGTCTGTATTAATTCTGGCTATATCTATTATTCTTGTGTACCATTTTCTATCCATTTACATCTCGCATGATTCTGCTCCCACTCCCCTCGCCCATTCTTTCTCCTTTTGGAAAATAAATACAATCAATTGAGCTTAGCTACGGGTGTTTATTCATGAAATACCCTCAAGGCATCAATTATGGCTTGGGGATCGATGGCAAAAATAGACTGGTTTAGGGTATTTTATTGGTATCAGTTATGGAGATCGCCATTCATTAAGTTGTCCGGCGTTTCAGAGATGTTATCATGTGTATTGATATTGTGTACTTTTCCATGTAAAAACCTTAATGGCATCCGCAGAGGAAAGAACGGCCATGAAATATTTACCAACAATCACGAAAAAAACGCACTCTTGGGCGTGCTTGTATTGCGGCTAAGCATAAAATACACTATATATCCTCAGGGTATATGTGTGTAGATATGTATGTATATGCTAACATCATACAACATACATCAGGAAAGATAGATCTTTAGGAATGACTGCGCTTAGTTAGAATATTATGGCCGACTTGCCGATACATACATAAATGCCAATTTAGCATAGCGAGCTCTTCTCGACGTTAGACGGATTGAGCAGTATTTCCTCCCGATACGATTATAGGATATGTCACGTAGTCTGTTCTCTTTTAACCCGAAACTTGATTTGTTTGGACGGTAATTGGCCACGAACGACTCCTATCGCTTCTTCTGAAACTGTGCATTGCCCAATAGATACGATACTTTGTCATGGAAAAGGGTAATTCTAACATGTCCCAGGCCAATGGAATCCGGCGTCAGGTTTTTAACCATATGTTCTGAAATCATTTTCCCAAAGAATCAGCTTGTGAAATTCACGCAAATAACGCCATCAGATATTCGACCTATGGCCATACGGAGAGGCCTCGGCCACCCCACGCTACATGAACGATGATCCGAAATAATATTTGGGACCGGCGCAATTACTGTGTCGATGGTGTTTTTATATAGGCAGTGGCGGTGAAGCCCTTTGCGATCACACCACAACAATGACAAGCTCTGGGTAGGCGGAGAGAGCAGATGGTTTGAAATCGGTGGATCAAGAGGGCTCCGAGTATTCGCTTGTCACTACGCAGGAAATTAAAAATTGTAATATCCTCCCCTCTATAGAAAACCCATTCTGCACTAGGGGACATGGAGGTGCACTGGGACACGGATCAGATCCTGTACCGAAGCTGGCAAAGTCAGTTCATGTGAATATGATTTAGGTGAAAAGGGTCATAAAGTCCAAAAGAGCCAGCTTGTTTGCCAACTCTAAAAACGCCAGCGCAAACTGCCACTTCATTGAAAGGCAAAATATTCGGCCTGCCATCAAAAGCTTGCACTTGATGCCATAGAAACCAATACATCCATGTTGATCTGTAATCTTCACAGGTTTTTTCATCAATGCGTGTTGCATGCGATTGTGAACAATAGACCACACAATAATGCATACATAGACTAGAATGAGTTGGGAGAGGGAGTCATTCATACAAGATTCATGAAACCCGGGACAGCCAGAGGGATAAATCAATTAACGGCCGGCAAATGATAGAGCCTCTAATCAAACTGTCATATATTTTATCAGATTTTACATGAAATACGATGGACGGCTGTGAATGGTAGAATGGAATTTGATCAGTTATCAATATTCACTATGCATGTCTAGAAGGCCATACACTTTCCCCCTTCACGTTGCTAGATATGTACGGTGGTGCATGGGCAAACAGGTACTCAAACTAGCTCCTGAAAATTAATAATGATGACGTAAATGGAACTTCAGAAGCTTCAGTGGATCGAGTAACATGAATTACTTTGAGTTTCGTGATCCAAGCCCGAGCCTCATAACCCCTCCAACTACAATTGCTAGAAGACAAGTGAGTCATGTAAACGAGTGAGTGAAATATTCATCTTGTCTCCAACTCCTCAAGTCATATTTGGTTTCATCCATCAATTTTGTGCGTGTCCTTTCATAACTTTGCCTTCTCCGCGTGGAATGGAAGATAACGGAAAGGATAGCAATGGCAAATCTAATACCATGGCCGGCGCGGCATGTGAGTGTGAAAAGAAAAAGCTTTTAGACAAATCAGACTGGCATCGTCTATCTAGAGCGAACGTTTGCCTTCCTGAGATTTGCCGCTCGCCACATTGAGTCTCATTGATGGTCGATATATGGAGGCGCGTCAATATTCATACAGAACAGACCTTATGAGTAGGACATTCCGCCTGTACATAAGTTGACATCGATCGACCAACATTAGCAGCACACTTGGTTGTTTAATGAACTGACACTGCGGCTGCCTTATTAGGACCTCAACGTCTAATGGTGTTTGATGTGCGCTTAAGTCATTAAATCCCTGTCCCCTTTCGCCAGCTCTCCACGTGCCTATATTGCCTTTTCTCAGATGAACCCAGTTCTCAGTAAGGCTGATTGGTCGGTCGGTTATGAATTGATAATAAAGACAGGCGTGCGTTGGCTGCTCTCTCGGCGGGGGGAGTAGAGAAGCAGAGGAGGGGGAGTGGGAGAGAGCCAGTTTTAGGCCTTGCTGGAAGTATTAGGCCACGCGCGACTTACCCCTTTCCTACAGTCTTCGAGCCACTCGCGCGCTCCCTATACTGCTCGCCCATGCGCTCCTACTACAACAACTACTACTACAGCTGCTGTTTTGCCACTGCTGGCGCTGTTAGTGCCTGAGCCTCAGTTGTCACTGGGAGATCAGACAAGCCAGTCTTCCCTTCTAGGAACCTACCTCCTACCACCTCCGCTACTTCTGCTACTCCACTCGGGACCTGTCCCCAAAAAGTACCAGGAGTAACTCGACGGCTGTTGAAAGCCCTATTACAAGGAAAGGAGAAGACGCTGGGGACCCGGCTCTTGGTTGTTCTCCACATAGGAATTAGTTCCCCAGCGTTTTAAGACTCTTTACAATGGATTCTAACGCAACAATCGGGTTTACCTGTCTCTTCTTTCTACTTGCCTTCCTGGAGGCCGCGGAAAGTATCTACCATGGTGAGTCGCCATTCATTTATGATTGTATAGTCGAGCATCAAAACTAACGTATTTCTCAGCTTTAAATTCATTATTTCAATATAATATATTATGACTTAGTGGAGTTAACAATAAGTTGATGTGTATATCGGAATTTTATATACAGCTTAATTGCTTGCATCAGGGTTGCTCATAGGGGGCTGTGTAATTGTTAGCTTTCAATTAGACCGCATTAAGTTTTATTGATCGTTTTTGTTCAGATTTTGATCATACGTAACGCTAACGGCATTTCCGCACCAAAGTTTTTTTGACGGCCTGTGCTCTGTCTGAAGGATACGCATCTCGGTATGACACGAACATGTAATCAGTCGGTATTTATGGCATGTCAAGCTTAGCGATTGTCTATCGTATAATTGAGCCCGCGTAAAAAATAAACGCTGGCCAGATCGAGCTAATATACAATGGGGGAAGAACGTATCTGCAGCAAGTACTATGATTATGAAGCCGATGTGCATGATCCCTGATCTGGTTCTTATAAAAACCACACATGAACACGCACCTGTCGAGAAGAGCTTATTGTCTGATGTAGTTCACATCCTATATAAAGTAATTTTAGGAGGGGGAAAAACACAATGCCTGACCATTGTAAAGTAGTGCTGTGTGAAATTGTTATTTTTAATGGAAGCGAGCTGTCATTTATGTCCCCCATGGCCTCGCGCTCAATTTATCTATTTCGATGGAGGTCATTGCTTATTTCCCGTCCGGTGATTAACTATGTTTGCCCTCCTTGCGGCCCAGTCGATGTTTTTGATTGCTGATGTCACCATTACTTCCGCCTCGCAAAAGGCTTAACAGGGTTGGGCGAACTTAGCATGAAAAGGCGCCACGTTAAGATACAATCTTTTTGGCAATGACTCGAATTAGTTGAGCTATGTAGGTCTCGAATGGCAGCCAAAACGCGTTCGTCTGTGCATAACGTCATCAGACAGTCCAGGCGGACAGAGGTGCATTATGGGAACTATCCCATAATGTGACTGCTTCCGGTTCCAAACAAGACCCGCTCGCGACCGCTGGGACGGAGCTGTGTACGAGAAAAGCAAACAAACTTGTCGGTCGCGATAGGACCCTAGTGGGGGTTACAGATTCGATTTCCTCCTCTAAATGAAGGATAAACATACGTGGCTTTTTCCTTCCGAAAACAGAAAAACCCCTGTCCCACGACGAGGTTTATTTGTTCTTAGTGGTTGTATAATGTGCGCGCTTAGCCATTCCGGGACCAAATTGAAAACAAAAACCAGAAGCAAAGCAATATTCCAGACTGCTGAAGAACACAGACCTGTCATCATTTGAACAAAAAAAATCAATGTATAGGGGCTGTGTACGCTGCTGAAATGATATCATGTTTCCATAGACCTACATTAAATGTACTTTCATATTGTATCGGCCGTTAGACATCAGTGGAAATTCATAGACGGGCACCGCTGGGATAAAAGACGAGAGTGCATCGATGTGTACAGCATACGATCCATTGTCTCTCTGCCTGCTAATTACCTTGCTTATCTGCCTGGGGGAACAGTCAAGATTCACCAGAATCAACCCTTTTCATCATCAACACTGGAGGCAATCCGAGCGTATCTATTTGCGATTCTTTCATTCTCTGTCTCTCCCATCAACTAAAAGACAAACGGAAAGGATATCTTTATCTCTTAATGGTCCTCAGCCAAGGCCAGTTCTTATTTGTCTTCACTTGAAACAGTAGTCTACATGTGGTGTCCATTTATCGCTGCGAGTGTCTTCCTATGATCATATCCTCCTAAAGGACCCTTGGGTCTTGGTCGCTGAGCGTGTCTTTACCTTCTTGTGGATGGATACTTCACCTCTAGTACAAGAACTGGCTCTTATTCAGCATGCAAGCACCATTGCTATCTGCATGTAAATCCCTTGTAGGATGGGAATTCCTGAGCGTGCACTAAAACAGCCCCCCAATGCTCTATCCCAGCCAGAGGTAACGTGACCATCTTTGGTCGGGTGAAGTGAACTGTTGTGGAGGGGACTAATGGGGTCCAGGACCTGATCTTCTGACCTCCACACCATGGAACAACCCTCTTTTAGCGGATCCCCTTACAAGTCCCTGTCAAGTGCATCTCAGACAGAAGTACAACACGCAGCGGCCCATTAGAGCTACTCTCTTCCTCCTGGCGGCCGCAATAAGATGAGCAGTAGACGCACGCATAACCTACTTTTTAATGAGAAGCTCAAATCCCTTAGCCAAACTGACATAATTGAGGACCTCCCGTCCCCCTAGGGGACTAGTCAAAAGTCAACGCGGGTGCGGCTTAGGACTTAGGACCAGAAGCTAAACTATTCCCCCTCTCTCTCTCTGCGCACAGACCAGGTCATGCAGCAGCTAGAGGAATATTAAAAAATCACAGGCGACCAAGTCACATACGAAGTGCACATGTCTGAGCCCAAACTGCGTAAGGGAAGTGTTATTGCTCGCTCACCCTTCCACTTCTCAGTTTACGTCCTACCTGGCAAATATTGTTCAGGCCTTGACACTGCTCACCACAGCCGGAGGCAATAAGCCATTGTTCTGAAATGTCAACCCCTTATATGACGACAGCATATTCTGTGTGGTGTTATTAGTTTCTGGCATTAATACACGCTTCCCTCTGTGCCAGCAATGGTTGCGTAATTCACAATAAGGATTACGAACGAAGCGCATTTGGCAGCTGCGGCATGCATTCGTATTGTGGATCTGTGTTGTACAATAGATAGCATCAATCTTGGCTCCCTTATCCTCAAACAGAAGCCAGTGATCGTTGAGGAGCTGGAGAACCCATGCCTGGCTAATGGAACATCTGCGGTCTGAAGGCATTCTGCAAGTGGATTGCTTACATAACGAATTCAGCAATACTATGAGTGAAAGATATAAGTATCCGAAGCTCTTTTGTCTATATGTGTTAGCTATTACACATAATGGCTTCATTGCATTGCAGGATTATTTCATCTGGCTAAACCCTTGTTTTTGGTCTGCTGCCATATTTGATCACCGATAAGCCACTGCCTCTGGCTTTTGGCAGGGACAGATCCATAAAGTAATCATAGTTCTGCAATGGTGAATGTCTCGGGAGGGACGCTGCCAAACAAATGTTGATGATTATACAGGGATGCCTTTTGATTAATAGGTACACGGCCTCAATATTGGCGAGTACCTCCCCTCTATCGAGAAGTGTAGTGAGGTGTAACAGGCATGAGGCATTGAATTACAAAAATAGTGTAACCTGGAATATAATATTCTTCATAAGCTGTAGTACTATTTCTCATCTTTAAATATATGTGCCTATTTCAGCGGTTATCAAATTAACCTCCACGGGGGAGTCTCTTATATTTAAAGCTCCCTTGGTGACCTTGTTAGAGCTGGTCATGTAGAATGAGGCACTGGAGGTGAACTATAGACAAAGAGAGAAGCCAGTAGGGACCATGAATGAGGAGTAAGACCTAGGAGGAGATGAGAAGGAAGGGGTGGGAGGAGAGGAGGGGTAGACAGACAGCGCCACTGTTCCCCTCCAGGGTGTATATTGAAACTCTCTCCAACAATGGGATTTACGCAGGAGGACTTGGTCTGCTTGTTTGAGACTAGAGAGGGATTCCCTGCCGCCTACTCCTCCAACATTTAACAGGTGACTCATGGGAATGAACCCTTTTGCATTCCCCATAATCCCATGAGAGATTGAGTGATGTGATGCATCATTGCTAATCTCTAGATTCTTCAGGCCAACAAAAATGCTCCACATTTAATCAGTACCAGAATGTTGGCTTCTTTTTATTTCACACACAATTGTGCACTTTCACTGGGAGAAATTAATTTCTTTTCAAACATTCTGTTGGTGGTGGCTTCATCGCGATGTTCCATTCTCAATAACCAGTTTAGGATTATTTCTTGGTGTGGCTTCCTTGGGGATGTATTCCCATCCTTCAAGTATGATCCCCTGCGGCCACACAACCAGTGTGTAGAAAGGCAGTTTAATTTCATTAAAGATTGAAGTAAACAAAATGTGACAAGTCAATACAAACGGAGATATATGCAACCTTCATTATAATACGTGAGGTCAACGCCACTCAATGAAGAAAGCTTAAGATACTTTACATATAGAATAGTGTCCCTTTTGTAGGTTGGCCAATCAAAACAACAATACATTTTTTCTCGCACTAACAGTTGAATTGACTTTTCTTGATGTACCGCAATTTAAAGTACGCTATGTATTGTAACTATACGTCATCATGATCAGAATGTCGAAATCACTGCATCATCCAGGCAGGTGCATCGAGATATTCAATTATGTATTTGAATGAATTAATCAAAAGGAGAGTTTCTAAGATCCCCCCAATAATGAACTGTCCACAGGGTCACTGACTGCCACAGTATGCTTTTGTGTTGCCTTTTCCATGGGCGTACTATGATAAACGCCATTCTCTTTTCCTGCTTATTACCATAGTGTGCAGATGTTCCTGGCCGACTGGTCTAGTGGCCTAAAGGTCAGGGGATTTTTGTTGATAAGCGTATAGAATACTATCGACGGACGTTCTTCCTGGTCTCCCATTCATGGATTATTTTCAATTTTTCTATCGCTACAGTGGCTGAATGGGAACTAAACTTCCGGTGACCATTTGCTGGACTTCCGGTTCTCACAAATCCACATGCCCCTGAGCTATCGGTAGCTTTAGGACATTCAGTCGATTATGAAGATTAATTATTGGCCCCAAAAAAGCTGGAATTATTAAAGACGAGGAGATGAGACAGCTCTATGAGTGATTGGTGTATGGGTGAATGGGGTGACTTGGATAGAAGTTAGGCGATGGATGGTTACATTCACCGCATAGTACACTCGCGATACACAGCTCAAACGATTATCGCTTGTAAATGCTGTGAGATCTAGTCTCCCGCTGTCTCAATTTGATTAGGCACTCTTGGGATTATGGATCACCCATCTCTGGCTGAAATGAAGTCTGGAGGTAAATCTTGATTTATCATGTTCATGCAGATACCATATACATGTCATAAAATGAGCTATATGGATAGGAGTGCCTTAAGTTTGGGATGCCATTTGCGATCAATATTATATCCAGCCATTAACATAATGTTTCTCTTTTAAAGTTAAACATCCCACCATTTATTTTTAGTATGAATATTATACACATGCAGTAGGATTAACCGTGTGCAATAAATGAACATGTGCTTCTTAGATTGCGCGTTGGCTTTGCCTTTTGACTCGCGGCCAAATCAAAAGTGGTAATCTGCTGTTTAACTAAACAAAGGAAATAAGCATTGGAAAACCTCCAATTTGCAAGAGCCTAATAGCCCAGGGGGATTGTACGAGTCCGCTTGTCCTCCCCGAAGGGATTAATGTGGTTCATTTGGGAGTCGCCTGGAGAAGGTAACTAGTCAGCATGGCCGCGGGTAAGGTCTAGTCGACCGGTCACTTGGCTGGTCGTTTGTACCGGCATTACCACGGTGACGTGCCAGGCATGGAAACAGGGCCAGCGATCAACATCAAGCCCAGAGGACAGCACCAAGCGATTAGCAGGCAAATGGAATCACTCATGAATAGCTGGAAGTGGCTCGTGAGCTTAATCAAGCAGCTTAGGGACACTGGTGTCACAGAAGACAGAGTCGAAGGCACAGCGACTGTGTGGTATACATCTCACGTAGACACCAGTCTTATTTAGGCATTACCCAGACTGTGGGAACTGCTTCTGATAAGGTTAATTGTGGGGAGGAAGAAGATCCTCATGACCTATAGAAAAGAGAGGTTTTCGGATTAACTTCATTCCCCACCCAGCACAGTGAGAAATGCAAGACCTCTCTCCATCTCGGACCGAATGATGAGTTGGAAGCCAGGTGCGAGATCCCAATTACTTATGGTGCCAATTCCCGACAGGTGAAAAATCCTCCAGGTCATGAGGTGGTGGGTCTATTTTCCGAGTCCCTACAGAGGAACGGGAAGAGAAAAGGTGCAAGGTGTGGAGAACCGTAAACATGGGTATAAAGCATTGCTCTAATTTAGACTTGGCCTTTCCTACCGCCCTGGGCCTTATTGCTTGAGGCAGGAGCGCTGAAGGTGTTACCAAGCAGATTTATAGGGCTTCAATCCTTGGCGGATCATGATGAGATTTTAACTAAGATTATAAGTTATGACTACGCTAGTCCATGTGAACGGTCGGATAATAAAAGCTGGAGTGAAATATGAAGTAACTGGAACGATCCTTATTAAATGATGACGTATCGATGTACTGAAGTATATCGTTAAAAAATCTCAGACGGTTGTTGCCGAGTAGACTTGATTGGGGTGTAACCTAGTTTTAATGCACGATCGATAGGAAGCATTGAATGGGAGAAACAGGTTTCTAACTGCATGACAGTTTTCACTTTGAAAGTCCTCATCGCCTCATGTAATTTCTTTAGCCCAGCCCAAGATTGATAGATCCACTGCTGTAATTAATAACTTCCTATGTACGCTAGACAATACCTTTGTCATAATGGCCAATTTGGTAGGCGACCTTCTATTTACAGCTGAAATTACCATTGTCCTCCAATTAAATACAATTAGCAGTCTCTTTCTTCTTCAATCGCAATGGTTTAGCTTTGAGTGTATACATAGATGTAGATATTCTTAGCACAAAGCCTAGCCTTGAACAGTCACAAAGGAAGAAGACTTAAAACTTATGTAACACAACACCTAGACTTGTTCGCGGGACAAAAAAATATCCTTCTATATTTTCCATTATGCACCTGAGATTCCTCAGGCGTTTTCAAAGTTGCACCTGAAGCAATGTGTCTATACGGGCTTGACCTTCTGGCACAAAGCTAAGCTGGCAAATGTCGGCAAGGCCCCAAGCAGTCTCGCAGAAAATCATTTCTCCAACTGTCGTGTTATGTATTATTTATGAACTAATAATCTACCCAGGAAGAAAGGTATTATTAGTGCTAATATTACAAATAATTATCTTAGTATTTCAAAGGTGTATACGGGGATGACAGTATTTGTTTTTTGCTCTGATTTCTGCATCTTTTCTGTACTCAGGTATTACCAGCATTGAAAGCCTATCCGACGTTCGATATGACTGGAACACTATTTGTCTTGTCTTGCTTAAGGAAATGTCATATTGTTGAGGCGTATCGTATTAATGGAGTCCCCACACCACCCTGTGCAATGACATTGGAATATGTATCCGTTTTTGCATAGGTATGAGGGTGCATACCTGGAGTTTGGCGGCACCTCCCAAGTGCGATCTGTTTGTGTTGTGTAGAAATACGTTGAATTCCAGAAAGGTATACGCCTTCAATAGGCTGCCACATATGTCATTTATTAGTATATGCTTGCACTGGCAACAGGTTCTAACTCATTATTACTTTGAGGATGTTGAAATATAATATTTTTTTATTTCATCGGATAACCGATTTTGATGGTTATGTTCAAACAGCGAAACTGCACAATCAGCTGGCAGTTCTGCATTGTTTCGTGCAGTAGGAGGCGAATATATGCTCTGCACCTATTAAACTTCAACTGAGTTTAGATGAAACTAACATATTACTGATATTTGGATTTCTCATGTATACAAAGACTAGCTCTTCTCTATAATTATATGTCAGTGAGAAATGGTTCGTTTCTGAATCCCTTTGTTCCTCTTTTATTAATCGTTATTATATACGCATTGCTCTGAGCACAACGTATCTAGACTAGAGTGAGTTATGCACAGAGCAAAAATGTCAGTAGTGAGTTGAGTGTTGTAGTCATGGTAACCAATGCATTTTTAAATCAAGTTTAGGGCCAAGATTCAACTTTATGACTAAAAAATGTTTTCTATTCATATTATTTTGCAACCATCAGGTGGAATGGGATCTTTAATCAAGTTTTTATTCTGCACACGTGTCTACTCACTGTAGATATTGTAGGCATTCACATGGCACAGCTAAACTAGTCAGCAAACAAGTCAACTTATATCGGCCAAAAACCATAATTACACTAAGTGAAGGCACGTTTAAATTATGTTTAATACAATGTTTCATATCATTGGTAGTAGGCCTAATTTTTCTATGATTTCTGAAAAACGTACAAACCATACTGTCTTCGTTTAATAAAAGTTATAAGACTTCTCAATAACATTGGAGACGGGTATTTTTGCGAGAATCGATTAACAGGATATATCAAGTTGATGTGTCTGAAATTTGATTCAGGATCTTCATATAAATATTGCCATGGTAAACAGTTCCAAATATATATTCACGCACCTTTGGTTTGGTTTTTTTCCTGGTGTTGTATTGTTTGTAACTGTACAAAGATAAGAAATGGTAAGAGCAAGGAGGAACGCATTTATGTTCATATAGACAGGAAAGGCTACCGGTGAAGTCTGTGTTAGTGGAGAATAGAGATAAATGGAGGAAGAGGAATAATAAATAGGCATATATGTATTTGAGGCCCTCCTCCTACTGTGAATAAACTCGCATGCTCAATATTCCATATGGCTCAACTACCCGACAGTCACGCTCCCAATTCAGCTAAAGAAATCAGAACTAACCTTTTGTAATACATGTACATATAAACTGATCTGATCATTCAACAACTATCCAAACATTAACGATAATACAAGTATTTTTCTATGATGTGCTCCTGTTCCGAGCACTACTATGCCTTTCCAAATTATCATACTTTTCCAATGAAAGAAAATAGTCCAATCGTAAAATGATTTTATGTCTAAAACAAGCTTAATGAGACAATACCAATTGCTCTGGTTCTATTGAGTAATATTCTACATGCGAAATACCCATTATGTGAGGGAGTATCATTATTATTTTCCCTAAAATACGTATTTAACCTTTTTAAATACACGTTAGCCTCCATAATGACGCGATTTGTCATGTAACTGCTTCAGTCATAGCATGACTTCGTTGTAGTTTCTTAGAGTCTGCGTCGCCTCATAAAAAGATAAATTACTGCTTTTATATGATGGCCTTGCATCCAAACGACACAAAATGAAATCTAAGCATTCCGGGGAAAATCTCAAGTTGATCCTCGATGAGGAATGGGAGTTTCTTATAACGGCCACCAGAAGAAACAATACAGCCTGATTGAAAGTATTCACATGCACTAAGTGGAATAACAATTGCGTTTAAATTTTGTGATTTTTGCTTACCATTCAGCTGCAAAATGTCGGCCTGGGCGATTTTCTTCAATATCGCACCCGGGCCCAGCGGAGATTGTTCAATAAAATTCTTTGAAATCTGCGCTATCAGGCATTTTCACACATGGCTCTTGGACAACTGCCCATGATTCTATTTTTAGCGTCGACCCACAGTCTTGTGGATATAAAAATGGAAGGTTTTTGGTTGTAGCATTCAACGAAGAGGAAATGAGCAGTAAGCCTTGGCTTTGTTCGAAGTAACGTTTTACTATGAACTTTTATTATCTCCTACACGAGCCTTGCCACAATTTCACCAGAGTAACTAATACTGAATATTTAAAGAAAAATGTGACACCTTATTACCCCAGACACAAAGACTTCTGGCATAAAAAAAGGCTTCTGTTCACCGACAAAGTGCATCACTTGGGATTAGAACGTCCCTATCAAAAAACCATATTATTCATCACCGAATGCTAAGAAGACAATAAATCCCCAACGAGACCTTCCATGTTATTCACAGGTTCAAGGTCCGTGCCAAAAAAGCAGAGCAACTCTTTGGCCGGTGGTACTGCAAGGTTGTAGGCTGAGTCTTTTGTCTTGCGAATGAGCTACGAGCGACATTAGCGGGCGGCAGACAAATCACTGGAAACATAGGCCATGATCGTAAGTGGGTAGCAATCTGGACCCACGAGGAGTTATGATGACAGTACACTAATCTTTTTTTGCGGTGCGGGTAACGAGAGGGCTAACATAAAAAGGCATGCCGTTCGAGTGACCGCAGTGAGTCACACATTTCATTAGGTCGAGGAGTGGGTGTTCTCCGCGGGCCGTTAACTTCCGCTTTGTGCTGCTTTACCCCTGCGCCGTGAGGGGTCGTGCTGGTCGTCGTCTGAGGACAACAATGACCATGAGCTATCATTATCGTGCACTGCTCCTTGATTACTTTCCCACGTGCCCATACTGTCACCAAGGCCTTTTTTGAGCCAGCCTATTTGGGATCCGCATCACTGAAGTTCACCAAGGAGGTGTGCTGCTTGTCAACGAAAGATGAATGGAGCCACCTAAGGCCCAGGCGACGACCTATCGGTTGCCATTATTTTCGTCGAACTAGATGGAAAGTCCACACGGGCGAACTGCGCGCGACCTGTCCTACCGACGATATCGCTGACCCCACTCAACCAACCCTCCCATGCTATTGAACACCCGAGGTAACTCTTTTGTAGGCACATAGTTGGTCTGCAGCTTCCTCGGTTTTTAGATACAATTTGACTCTCAAAGGGACTATAAATCAAGAGAAATTGCCATTACCACTCATACTGCGATTCAATGTTCGCGTGTGGCCTTGGTCTCGAAGCATTGAGAGAATGTGTGTAGTACGCGAGGTATTCAAACATTTTGAGTATTCAACATCAAAAAGCAATTGGTGACGTGTGAAGGTTTGTATGGAGACACGGGAGTCTTTCAGTGGCCTGAGAGCATTTATTGCGTGGAGAATGATAGACTATGTTAGGAATGATTTCAAAAACTCACTTGAGGTGTGATGAATAGCATTCCTCGAACAAAATGCCGCGCCTCTGACTGAGCAAACTTATTAGTCGGATACCATCATAAAACATGGCTTGATTTTCCCAGCACAATGCATACAATCATTTCGCCATTTACATGGCCCGTGATTATGTGGAGCCATACCTCTTTCTTTTATTGTCTCTCTCTCAAAGATAAATGGCTGTTTTTCATCAGCTTTTCTATTTTGTATGCATACAATGCATAGAAAGATATTCCTTACGTAATGATGTGACACATATCCAAGCACATACCAATAATCTTTGCATTCGCAAGACAATCCGGACTGGGCCCAAGCAAACAGAATTACTGGCTTCGATTCAGATGTAAATATGATTATAACGTTTTACAGTTGGAAAAAGAAAAGCACGCCTGCGTATGCCGAGTGGCAGCCTACCTTTAAATTCCCTTCCCATATAATTGGTATTCATTCGGAGTCAGTTCCCATGACAAAATGAAACGGTAAAAAGGAACGCCTTGTAATCAAACGCTTGTAATACAAATACGGCACCTAGCCTGAAACAAGTAACTGTTAATGATGCATACATGAGCGCTATTGCAGCGTCATTTGTGCCACAGAGACGAGTCTTGGGGGCCTTTTACCTAAAAACTAAACCAACAACCACAGACAGCGCGAAACAAGGAAGAAAAAGCTGGGAGTGGAAGTGACAGACGTAATCCAACGATCCCTCTCCCAAGATTAAAAAGGAGACATTCCATAATTCCAGACTTTCTAGTCCATGGACATGAATTTTTTTATCAATTAACCAGGATGTCGCGGGTGCTGCCTTTGTCATAAGCCGATGCGATTCGCGCCCAGTTTGGCACGAGTGAAAGAAAGATGTGGCTGTTTTTGCTACTCAGCACTTGGGGAACATCGGGCAATTGCCTCAGCTTTCAAACGCAGGTCTTTTGCCATTTATCTATCGCTTGACAGCAGAGGGTTTTCATCTCTCACCAATCGTACATACTATATTGGGTCCATGTACGAAGCCTTGTAGATATTAGTGATAACAGAAATGACTCTCCATCGGGAGGGCGTGAGCTGTCCTGATTAAAATGGGAAATGCCATCTAGCAATGAGACGCTCGTGATGCAATCTCTTTCCGAGATGAGTAATTCACATCGCGGGAGCGGCCTGAATTATACATGCCAGTGTTAACAGGCTTTTGGCAATATCTTTCGACAAATCGATGTCATGAATTAAACAAGAGGGTATAAGGTAAGCTAGGGAAATCGGTGACAAGGTTTAAGTTGGAAAAAAATATTAGCACGCGGCCACATTGATTCTGCATTGCATTTATTTCGGGATACATCTGAGTCGCAGAAATCATGCAATCCTATAGGGAGTGGCTGCCAGACCGTCACTTACAGGCCCATTCAGGAATATTGGTTTTGTACACATTAGTCGCTTCTTCCTGCATCCACCCTTGGCAGTATTCCGACAGCAGGTGCGGCGAGGGACGACAGTTCTAAATAAGATTCTCAGTTGATGACAAATGCAAAACCAATTGTATTCGATATGTCATTAATATGCACAACATAGCTGTCGGCTTCCCACGAAGATTTGCTTCCTTATTGCATATGATTTGCTCTTCCATCATGCTAAATGCACATCACTTGGGCAAGTATAATGTAGGCGGGCAATCATGTTCCATATTTGATATTTATGAGCCTGTCACACTCGCTAATCTCCATATGTGTGTATGATTCTCCTATATCCTCCATATATCAGCATGCTAAACCCAACTAAGCATATAATAAACAGCACCTTCCTCATCCCATTTGGGTAAATTGGCATCAAAAAGCAAAACTTGAGTAGAGGATGAATTGTTATTATACCCAGAAAACCAACTATCTTCTATAAGAAAGACAGATGGAAAGCTTTATCCTAGAGTCTACATGTTACTACGATTACTTTTATGGGGCGACGTAATGACGGGAGAATCGCTAAGTCTACTTTATCGCACACTTATATATACTTTGTCACAGTAAATCAATTCCGCTGTATCATGCATAGACCGATTCCTATATGAAAAAAGACTCAGTCTCCGGGCAGGGTTCTTATAGGAAACCCAATAATCATATTCATGGGTAAAACTACTTATCAGAGGCTTTATTCCTGGCTTATGAGACGAGGCTATTAGCAGGCGTTAACCTTATAAAGGCACTTGATAAAGATGGAGACAAGGCCTCGTCAGACAATGCCTGCTACATGTGCCAGGTCGTCTCTCTTGTAATGTGTCATCAATGTTCTTCACATTACCATGCATGACTTGAAGTACCAATAAGTCGCCGCTCATTCTGATCCGCCTAGAAAGCTCTGGCGCGCGCAAAGTGCTTTGACAATACCAACGTCTATTCTGTCATAAGCTCCTCGCGAGGGCTTCAGCAATGAGGAATGGAAGCAAAAGCTTCTTATATTCGTGGATCTTCTGGCTTAGTATTCAATGGCACTGGCTTGGCGAGGGTAGAAGTTGTAGGAGGTAGATAGGTAGGTAGGAGGAGGAGGAGGAGAAGAAGGAGAGCAGGAGGTGGATGAAGCAAGAGCGATAGTGGGGCACAGATGGAGTCTAGGCTTGATGCGTGTCAACCTGTTGGTTATTGTGAGGCAGGGAAGATTGGTGGTGGGATGGTGCAGAAGACGTGGGAAAAGAAACTGCAAACAGGTACAAGGTTTCACCTCCTTATGTTTACAACCTCGCGCCTGCTACGAGCTTTTGTGGATGAATCCAAGCGCGTGCGCCGACTCAGTGCGGAACACCCATCTCCTCGTGTGGCAGTTGAAAAAAAAATTGTTCAAAAATCGATGTTTTTTTATGGAGGTCTGTGTTGCACCGCGCGCAGTCGATATTGATGGCCTTCCTTGCATTGCTACCACATCTCACATGGCCGAGACAATGGGAAGGCAAAGCATTCATATTATTTTTATGGTAGACCCAACACACATCCGCAGATGTGAGCTCTTTATTCTCTGGAAACACGTCGGTCGTGAGAAATGGATTGATATTCGATAGCTCATGGAACCAGTTTTACAGCTAGTTTTCCGTGCCAACGAACCATGTACCAAGCTTCCTATTTTCAATATTTGAATTGATGCTCTGTAGATTTCCAGCAGGGGCACATTTGGCACTTATTGCTACTAATGATATCTCCAATGCAATGTGGATTGTGTGAAACCAAACTATTCCCCCGGCATCTCCTTTTAAAAAGAGGGTTACTGCACCTGGTCATGAAGGTGCCATATACTGTCTAAACATCAAAATGAAGCTCGACTCGAAGCACTACCTATATTTACTTTTTATATCGATCTTTTTGTATATAGGCATTTGTCTTTTTTCATCACAAAAACCCAGTGCAGACCACAAAAATATAGCATTATATTATTTCAGTCTGGTAGAGACGATAATGAAATAGTCAAACGACTTCATCATATGTAAAAACTATCCCAGGCATTTCATATGTGATCCTATTTACGAGTATTTTGACTTTAGTACGAACAAACAAAAATATTGATATCACCCTTTGGCAGGTTGGCTTTGTGCTAATGGCAGACCATCTTCTGTATTGCCATTGAAACACGTGTTGCTCGGGGCTTTAGCTACTATAGTTTACAGTATGATAGCTAGGTGTATCTGGCTCTGTAGTAACTTCATATCCACGTCATGTCATGTTATATTATATATATGCGACCCAGATCTTGTATAAGCCACATCATCAATTTAATCTTCTCCTACTCAAACCTCTCTTGTTTCTTCTCATATTCAATATCAATTTGTAGCTGAGAGATGCTCTCGGCATTATATTAGCGGGTCCTATCATTTCTGCAGCCCTTCAATTAAATGAAAATAATGTTTAAATGTTACCGTGGCCTTTTGCAACCTTTATAGTTTAATTCCTTCAGGCGAAAAAACCTCCTCTCCAGAACTAATGCCGGCGATAACATGTTAGTCAGCCTTTTAGAACCACCCACATGGACATACAAAAGAGCCCTTGGATTCCTTGACTCGAGGTTGCAGTTGGGCTCGATCCTCTATCATTAACTCCCCCGAACCTCTTCATCGTTTCCCTCTCTCGTGTTTTTGAAGCTCACTTGCGTTCGGAGAACGCCTCCCCTGCCACTGCCCTCGCAATACAAAACGCCCGTCACCAACGGCCCTCTCTTATTACGCCTTTCCTTGGCGTGTTTTCATTCTTTATCGCTCAAGTTAGATCAGGCTGTCAAGCTCGCGTTGACAAGGCAACATGACAGGCCGGCTTGGAGAGGACTAATGGCCACAGAGGCTTACTGCCTCAAGAACCTAAAGCATTTTTCTCGTCTCCGAAAAAATTAAGCCACAGTATCGCAAGTGAACCCGATGTATATATATTTTATCTAACCTCCCCCACCCTTTCCAGCTAGCGCGCCTCAAATATCCCTAGTAAAACGGTAGCTGTGAGCCAACGCCGAGGCAATGTCAGGCTTTGATCAATCATCTTATGAATAGTTTCAAAAGAATCTGTATATGCCGTTATATTTGGCACTGTCATTCGCCGTCTTTCATCTCGTCACCTCGGAGCCAATCGCGCCACACCACTAACAATGCACATACATGAATCCATGCCGATAGATGTTCGCTATATCAAATTGAACAATTTTGGAAATAAAAAGGCCGGGTTTAAGACATCAATGGATCAAGCGGTGAAAAAGCTAGCGACTAGTGGTTTGGAAGTGCCACACGCTGTTGAAAGGTTATTGGTATCAAAAGAATTCATACATATATAGGTCTACAGTTGTTAGAGACTCCTTAATCTTTCTAGATACACACATAGCAGCCGACCGTACTGATATTTATAAATCGTCATAACGATTATATATTTGGAATGTGTGTCTGGTCTGATCCCTATGACTATTTCTTAATGCCTAGCTCATATTCAGGGTTCATTTAGTACGATAACTAAATAATCGCATCCATGATAATGAAGTGGTTTGCGTGTGTGTAAGTAAAGGATGGTTATGAATGATCACTCAAGATTAAGATGAACTGATACATTGTGGATAGTATAGTTCATCCGTTCTAGGATAAATTAGAAAAATACTTTAATCGTCGGTCTTTCAGAATGTAAGCCACTTGGCAAATACAATGATGATAAAACTAATCAATAATCTATCAAGCTTTATACCAAAAAAGTATCATTTCATGGACCATTTCCTAACACAATATTAGAGCAATATTAATATGTGGACAGCTGCATGGATTGTCGTTATGGTTAGATCCCATCACATAAATCTTCTTTCACTTAAGGCACGCAAAAAAAGCCCATGTGCAAAAATGTCTGTAGCATGATAGGTCAATGATTAATTATTCAGAATATTAGGAACTGGGATGCTGATCCACTCCCCCGTACCAGAGCAAATAACTGTCCAATTAGTGTTAAATATTACCCACGGTCGATTCCAGAATAGTGTCTCTAAACTTTTGCACTGGCTTGAATCAACCATCTTTATTCCCAATTTCTGGCGAGGAACGTCCATTACTTGTCAATTTCCAGGAATGCAAATACATTTTATTGAATATTCATTGTGTTTTTTTCTTTTTCCGCAGGCCCAACAGAGTACTGCCAATGGGAGAATTTCGAGGCCAAATGTGATGACGACGAAATGATCTTATTCCGCAATGCCGTTTATGGTAGAATGCGTCTAGGGCGTTGTGTCACACGAGATTTCGGTTTTCTCGGCTGCGGAACTGACGTCATGCCCACAATGCACCGCGTTTGTTCGGGGCGCCACCAATGTGAATACGGTGTTACTAATCTACACGGCACCCATGACTGTTCGAAGGACCTAACGGCGTATTTGGCAGCGAGCTATGAGTGTGTCAAAGGTAAGCAGCCGGACCATCATTCGTATTACTGAGCGGAAACGTGGGAGGTATATATCCCGCGAAGAGATCCCTCCATCTCCCCGGCCGGCTCCCAGGACTAGAGGTTTTTTCGGATAGTTTCTTTTGTAAAAAAAAAAATTCTACCACAGTAGCTCTGGAGCGAACGCTGTTATATGGGGGTGCCATACCTGTAAAATCTGAGAAGCCTTAATTTCGATCATTTTGATTCTCAATGATTCTCGCATACTCGTTGGGATCATAAGCGGTCAGATGACCATTTCCCTTGAGGTCCCTCTTAGAGTAATCCTGTAACGTTATTATTATAATATACAATCTGGATATCCGATATGTGTGCATATACGGCCCATGTATACTAGTATTGTATTTGTAAGCCGATGCTGATATCTTGCATTAGTTGCCACAATTCCGTCACTGCGAGACGGTTGTAGTTTTTATTAGGACGCATAGAACGAACCAACTATATTACCACATACGTATCCCCATCTTCAATATTGGACATCTATGATAATATCAACTCTATGTTTTACGGGTCGAACTCGGAGTAATATCCACATTTTGATTAGAACGAAGACAGAAAGGTCCCCTCCAAAACACATAAGCGCAGCTTTCATTTCTTTCGCTAAGTGTAATCAAGTTACTAATTACTAGCGTTGGCATTTAAATTCGCGGAAAAATATAAAATATCTCCATCTACACTCACCTCTCTCTCATTTTCCAGTTGTCAACTGCGAGAGGAAAATGTGCGAGACATCCGACTACCTCAAAGTAGCTACGACCAGCGGCTATTTATCTAGTGAGGTAACTTTCGAGTCAGGATGTGGCACAGCGTCTTGTCCTTGGGTAATACATGCACAGCCAGGCCAGAAGATCAACCTCACACTCTTGGATTTCACTGCAGGGTACAATGTTAACACGGGCTCGGATCCCCGCAAGGTCTGCTACAGGTAAGAACTGCCAATGATTCATTTCTCCCCTGGGATAGGACAGTACATACAGACAAAACCAATCACATCAATATGACAGTTAAATGAATAATAAAAAACGAAGAGGAACTGTGTATTATTCCTAGATGTGATGTTATCAATACATTCGTCGCGACGAAGGTTTTCTTATTCGTAACAAGCTGCCAGCAAAAACAGCAAAAACCAAAAACCCATTTCCAGCCCTATCATGTGGGCTTCTATAAAACCTGTCGTGATATTCACCTAAAGGGCCCCTAGTAGATTGTGCTAGGGTGGTGTATGGATTTTACCTCAGAGATTGCCCTTTTGATCGGGAGGATACAGCAGTGAATTTCGTCTGCAAAAGGCACGATATCCTAAAGCGTTTCAAAGGGAAAGCAAGGTCAATGAAGTGCTCTATCCGTCTGTACTTTTCTCATTGTCCGTTTATAGGCATCTATAAACTCTTTAAACCACAAAATCTCTACAAAGACTCATTTGGATCAACCAGGGACACAGAGATGTAGTGCCGCTATACATCATTTGCTATCTTTCAGTGCCGTTGCCTCTAAGAATGGATTAGGATGGATAAAAGCAACCATGTCCAATCCGAATCTGACGATCGCTTCCAAATAACCAGTTCTATGACATTGTTGTATGAGGTAGAATATATGATAGGGTCTGTCTACACTCATTCTATAATGTACTTTATATTTTCCTTTTGCAGATATGCGACTGTTAAAGAGGCGAACACGATTACGAGGGATATAACGATCTGTGTTGGAGAAGAAGCCAGCGACGTGAGCCACGTCTATATGTCCGAAACAGAGACAGTATCAATCATACTTTATACAGCTGAAAAATTGGAAGAGCTCTTCTATTATGCCCTGAAATACGAGGGTGAGTGTTGAACAAAAATATGGCCATTATCTTCGGAAGCATTACATTATTCACATTCATTGCGCAAAGTCAGAAAATCAGCGAGAGGGATAAAAATGTTTATCAGATTAAGATAGAAGATTAATGGACAGATTGAATGTTGTTGATGAGTTCGAAAGCGCTCTGACGGAAACTTAATCTCTATTCCTTTGTCATTTGAGGACTCCATGTGATGACAAATGGTGACATTTAAGAGAAAATCTTTAACATCTTTGTGTTCTTTTTCCTTATTTCAGTATTGGGGTGTCCAACGCTAACGCCACCTGCGAACTCGTGGATGAAACGTGTAGGTGATGTGGTGACAGTCTACTGCAACGCCACCAAGCGGGAATGGCACTTGCGATGCACGGGGACCAGTTGGATCGGAGAAGTGGGTGCTTGTGAAGAAGGTAAGCACAGTTGCTTAGCTATTTTTTCCTTTATTTTTATATACAAATCTTTATCCAGGAATGGCAGGTTAAACAGTTACATATATCAATATTATTAGTATGCATCAGGTCGCCCACAGGCGGTGTTCCCCTGACACCTGACGAGAAAGTAGAGGAAAAGAAGCTTTATTACAGCTATGCTTGATATAAAGGAGAATAAAAGCCTTCCGTCGTTGTAGGCTGGACTGTATTATTTCGTTGTCCGGCTTGAGTATTGATGACCGATTTTAAAAGCAAAGTTTTTTTCTACTAGTCTGATACAAACCACACAAAATACATAAACCATTACTCATTGTCATGTACATATTCTAGTACACCCTTTTAAGGATAAGGAGTATTATTGCACTTAGCATGTTTGATCAATCAAAGGCTTTACATTGCATCTGTCGTATCTTTTTGTAGATCTTGTCATCCAGCCTTTGATAGAGGGTGAATCAGCAGCTTTCGGTACGTATATGAGTTCCATATTACCGGCATGCACTAATAATTGCATACTCATATATGCTATTTTTATCAAAGTTAAATGCTATCCATGAAAGTAGAAATATAACACATACTCGATTACTTATAATACTTTATTACTACGCACAATATGGTTATACTATATTGCTATTTAATCGCTGTATACTATTCGATTGTAGTTAATGCCTCTTGAGTATTGATCTCTAAAACACCATTTCTTTGTGCATATTACAGGAATGCTGGTTATAATTGGTATGGGCGTGGCCATTGGAGTCATAATCGGTGGCCTTCTGCTAGCAATTACTCTCATCTATCTCAGAAGGTATGTAATTTATATGTGTGCTCTTATTCCTCCATTGTGCAATCGCACATCCTACACGTTTAATCCTACAATTGTTCGCATGGGTGTCATTCCAGCTTGGTCGAAATTGGCAATATCTGTCAAACAATTAGCGTTAAATACATGTATTTATACAATATGCACCTTAGAATGTCACTGCATACATGTATGCGATGAATTTACGTTGGACCATTATCTAGCTGTTAGCGATTGTTTTGTGTAGTTCTGCCTGCAACCACCAGGTCAAATACATCTTTGAAAATTAATTACTCCCTCCAGCATTGCTTAGATGTTACTTTGATGTTGTTATACATTGAGCGAGGTACGAATGTCACTCCAAAATATATGATAGACCGTACATGTATTTGAGACCTTGTATGAGAATCACATTTTGAGAATAGTTAATGAAAATGGTGACAAAGTATGATGCATAGATGATGGAGGAGGGTAATCTTGGGGCCTGTAGAGCTAGTTCACAGCCGAGGGGGATTATCATCTTCTTTCTCCACTCATCAATAATACAAACAATGAAGAATCTGTTATTCATCTCTCCTTTGTGAGTAAAGTAGCACCTGGCGCCCATCCACTCATTCATTTGTTGCGATGTCGCCAAGCATACATCGATCATATTCTCCCCTCTGAAGGTTTCGATATTTCCCTGAATATTTTTGTTCAAATTTGCATTCAACTCCTTGCATTTATCTCAATAACGACATGCGTCAAAATCTAGCATTGTTACCCCACGTTCGGAAGATGACGCGTATATTGATACATGTGTGGCAGGGTTTTTTGTGCCTTTTAAACAATTGCTTGGTATAAACATCCGAGTAAATAAGAACGTTGATACTATAGATAATTGTCTGTTATCTAGATGTTCGACTATGAATAAGATGTCATATCAAAGAAATAAAGGGTTCTGCAAAATTTAAAAAAAAAAGGTTGATACGTAAAGCCGTATTAGAAAGTGTTTCATTGGTGTAACAGGAATCTGTGGAACTCCATTGAAATTGAATTGTTCAAAAACATACGCCACAATTTCATTTCTTTTCTCATTTTCTTACAGGCGTACCCAACCTCAAGAGGTTCGAACCAATCCACTCCTCGGAGAGAATGGCCTTTATGGAGAAAGAGTTTCGAGGTATGATGACGAGCAGAAGCAGAAGAACACAATAACTCTGTCAATAAAACAAGAAAACGGTGGCCATGACTATACGTGTACGCTACCATATAGGTCCGCACATATTGGCAGGGATCCCCGCAGCCCCAGGAGGGATACATTTATAGGGGATCCAGGTGTGGACCATGTTGATTTCCCACCCCTTCCGGACTTTGGCCACACAAGGGATCAGCCTCATGTGTATGAATCACCCACTTTCCCGCTCCAACCTGTTCCCATGAGAGGCAACCGAACGCAGAGTGTCGATGGCATTTCAAGGAAAATACCGAGCGAGGAGGCATCTAGCAACAGGACCAACTAGGGTCATGTTCGTAAATGGAGACTATACCTCAATGGATTTTAAGTGGGGAGTGCTGATAACTTCGAAAGTGTTTTCCCTTTGCTTTAACTTTAAGTGGATTTCTTTTTATCTTTTTGTTAAGAAGTGTTGACAAGTGGAAGAACAATTTGTCCTGGGGAATTCCTCGCCGAAAGGATACGCAATTCCAAAGACATCCACGATACGGTTGACAGTTTGATACCATAAAAATCGTAGCTACCGTTGTGGAAAATGCCAAGATATACCCTGAAAACACGTGGATCAAATCCCAATATGCCACATAATCAAAGGAAGAATGTTGTACGTTTTAAATCCTCAATGCAATTGTGTTCTTGTCTTGGAGTGAGTTCAATTGCATCTTCTATGGTTTGTAAGATAGTTTAAGCGTTTGAATTGCTAGTTGTTAATCCCAATCAAAATGAATGAAGCTTTACATTTTATTTATGTATTTGAGTAAATGTACGCACCTTATAAAGGTTTTAAAACATGAATCCATGATCATGTCGTCTACTGTGATATTATGCTAACCATCGTGTTTTGAAAAATGTAGGCAATACCTCACTACATGATGGATAAAATTGCCTATATAAAATTTGCCAAGTCATTTATGATGGACATTGTAAATCCCAAATGATTATTTTACTCGGATGGGTGTTTTGACAAATGATGAGAGTGTGGGGATCAATGGATAAACAGAACATTTAGAAGACTGTAGTTTAACTTTATGCGCATTGGTGATCGAAATCACCGCTCAAGGCATTTGTCCAAGAAATGAGAGAAATCGTGTGAGTGTACCTGCTTGGTGACATCACATAATTGTTGTACAATTATGGGTTAATGCAGGCGAGCAAAAGTTAAGCATCCTATACTAGGGATTTTTTGTACATACTATTTCAATGGTCCTGATGAACTGTACATATATTTTGGGGTATACATGGATGTTCGCTGACCCATACCACTATAATCAAGACATTTGAATGACTAACGTAATACATTGTGTATCAATAAAGAATATAATTCACATTCAATTTGTCGCTTATTTTTTCCATTGTTTTTGTTAAAATTTGCTATGTTCGGTTTTGTCTTTCAAGCACCCCATAGCCATATATTATATTTTTTATACACGCATTGCTCTGAAAACAACGTATCTAGAGTGATTTACGCATAGTGCGTATTTCACTAGTGATTTACGTCGGGTTGTCATGGCAACCAATCTGTTTTTCCTTTTACTAAGTAGGCGTCCAATAACTGACATACCAATCTTATCTGATCTGAGAGGCTGTGAGCCTAGACAGAACTTGAAATTTGAAACCATCTGACACAACACTGACATAATATAATAATACCCCTGAAGCCCCTTAAATTGCTTACAACAGGAACACAACTGCGAGATGTCCACTTTTCAGACTGCATGCCTATATCTATCCCATAATAGTATATTCCACTGTGGTTAGATTTCAAATGCTTATATAAATATCATGACAGAAGAATATTGATAAATCAAGTCATAAATGTGAGTCATAATGAAATGAAATAATAAAAAAAAAGATATAAGATAATTGGGTAAGACTTGTTTTGATTTAATAGCTGAGAATGCAGCTTTAAACATATATATGAATAAATAATATATCATATATCCCATTGGATGATAATCAAATAATATTATACCCTGCCTTTGCCCACGGAAAGATAATAAAAAAACGAAAAAACATTTGGCAATTTTCCACCCACTTATCAAAGCTGCATTTCCAGCTAAATCAACCCAAAACTATTTTCTCAGTTATTAAACGACAACGTGAACTCGGGGCTCTTTCATGAAACCCAATATTTGTGTATTTTATAGGCCTAATCTCGGCCTATAATTAAAATGAGTGCAATTCCCATATGTGTGATATTATCATCAAGGCAATATACATGAAGTCTGGTGGAAGTGTCGAATCCCTACCCTGGAGAAGGGTAAGGGAAGACCTAAGTGAGAAAAAAATCACGATTTTAAAGGATTGATATGACCAGAATAATTTTCTTTCAGGACCCAGATATTTTTGGTTAGGCTGATCAAGCGGCGCTGGAGCTGAATCGCTCGATTCTGTTTTTTTTGCTGAAAATTAATATGTATATGCCCCCCACCCCCACCCCCACCACACACACACACATACATACACATACACCCCTTGTAGACCGGTAAAGTCTAGTAGTAAAGTAGACCCCTTGTACAGCCCGTTCTGATGGGTTTACTGTATTTGAATATTCCATTTGAATATTCCATTCCAATATGTGACATTTTTGTAATCTTTACATTGATTGAACTATTTGTTTATACAACAAATTGATGTGTAAAGAAAAAGCCAACAAAGCATAAAAGAGTATCTTTTTCACGTGCGGAATAAATTATTTATTACCTCCATGACTTAGCAATATATACGAGCCTAGAGGGCAGGATAAAATAAATAAAAGGATTTGTAAAAACAAAAAGCAGAAATTAGTGCAATTTGTTAGCTTCTTGATATACCTAGTCTGTATGTACTAAGATGTTTAATGGCATCGCTGAATTCCTTAGTTTAAGAAGAGCCATGGATATACTGTAGTTATAAAGTTCAAAATCTGTGAGATTTATAGCTACCAGGTGAAAGTGTTGAGACGACCGAGGACCAGCTAGAGCGATTGATTTTAACCACGGCCATTCCCAGGAGAAGGTAAATGCTCTTAGATATCTTAACAGTTTAGTCAGATTTTTTTTATTATTATTTCATTTTAAGGCCAATATAATAATTATTCAAATAATTCATATCGAAAAAACGCAGTATCCCTCAGGGATGTTTTCATGCGGCGCCTGATAGCAAATAAGGCCACAATATAAATAGTTTCTAAAGGTTATAATTCTAAATAGTTTGTACCATTCCATCAATAGAATTGACTGATGCATGGCAACAACGAGTATAAACAGATTAGTGGCGTCATCTATGTCCGATTGAGAGAACTAATCGAGAATGTTGACGCCTCTGCACACTAGGTGTCGGTGTGGGCGATCTCGAATACTAGTCTTTAGTTTTCTTTAGTAAGAAAACAAGTGCCATCTTTTCTAAACGAGTCATACCATAACAAAATCAAATTGCGCCCCAAAGAACATTGGTCAAGCATTAAATCTTCTTGAAACATATTTATTTTTACATGGTATATAACTCAAGTTGCGCTGGTTTATATCCTGAAAGAAATTGAGAACGATACAATTATTCATTTTTTTAATGGACTTGCAAAATTGAACACTGGAAATCCCACAGGGGATTAAAATACCATCTAGTAAATGGGAGATGGTTCTATGTTAAAATGTTTTATTTTTTGAAAAACTCAGGTGTTCATATCATTAGATCATATTGAGAAATTAGATTTTATTGGTAATGTACACTATCATCGTAAAGGAAAATAATGATATACTACTAATGATTTCCAATTACCCCTGGATTTTACATCCAAAATAGATGCCCCTGAAACTGTCATAAAGCTAGCCCCACCCCGTCTGAGAGCATGGGAAGAGAATTTTCCCCCAAGTTCCGCCCTAAGTATGAGGGACTTAGTACCCCTGAAAAATCTTCATGAATAAGTCAATGGGATCGGGAAGGACAGGGAAAAGTAGGAAGAAGTGTGGGTTGGACATGAGTAGAGATTAATTTCTTTAACCAACGTACAGCACATAAGGACCTACAGCTAGAATTTGTTATAGAAATGACAAAGGGAATAGCAAAGATTTTAGAAGACATTACCATAACTTCAAGGCCCCCCCCCCCCCCCCCAACCAATTATAAAATTTGATATTTACCTAAATAGAGTGTGTTTGGACGGGAAACCCTCAATAAGGATCTAAACATCAAGACAATAGCAGACCAAACCAATACTTCTAAGGGGGAGGACCTGTTTAAAGGAAAACACTGACCTGAGTATATATCCTCTTTTCAAACATTCAGGAAGAATACAATAATGTGTTCTGTATATTGTAATGAATAATCTTAATAAATTCCATGGCTGATCATTCAGAAAAGTGATTGAGCAATGGTAAATAGTATAAAAACAAAAGAGCTTATCAGGGGAATATGCTATTAACATTAACAACATTTTCATATTTATATATATAGCATTTATTAGAGTGTTTACGGTACTTCAAGGAAAACTACTTGACTTGCTGTATACTTTTGAGAATTGTGGTAAAGGCCAGTGGACCAGTAGGCCGTGACCAGAGAAAGGAAGTTTTGATTGGCGGACCAGGAAGATCTGTTCGCAGAGGCTCCTGACCTGATTAACCTGAAAGAAAATCTTTATTATTATGGAAGCGCCCAGCCAAATTGCACCAATCAAAGTATTTCATTGATAGTGTCAATACCATTCCACAGAGGAGTCTTATAACAAGAGTTTGATATTAATGTCTATAAGTGTGTAGTATAACCTGCAATTGTTTTAGCTCAGTGTTTTCCGTTAATTCTACATATGGGTCAGATTTTCAGAAAATTTACAATTGGCAGCTCTACATATTAAGGAAATTCTGCTAAATTAGGCTGAAAAATGATAAATACAGAGTATTTATGAGTACATTTGGCATCGCATTGATTTAAAGTATCAGTTCTGTTAAATCAAACTGCATTTTGAAGCTTATTTCTGTCTTAAATAAAAGTTATTTGAGAGGATTGGTGAAGGTGATTTGTACATTTTCTGAAAATCTGACCCATATATATATGCACATCATTTGTAATAAGGGGGTCTGAAGGAGAAGGAGCTGCACCAGGAAGCTTAAAAAGTTACCCGACACAAGTAAGATACTACAGAAGGAGTAAAAAATATATCATTCATCTAATTCAGGTTGCCTACATGTATTCCAGTGGGGCTATGGGGGTATAATAGTATAGGTATAGTAAAACTAAGCACAATTTATTTTCGGAAAAAGGGGTCTAAAAGTAGGGGCTTTTTACCATAATTTCCATAATATTATAGTCGTAGATGCATAAAATGGGGGTATCCCACTGCTTCTTTCTCACCACAAAATCCATTCGTGGTGGCAAAAATATTGTAAGCGCACAGTTTCAAAAGATATTGCCTATTATATCAAATTCTCCCCAGTGGCATTTTCGGAGAAAATGCACTGGAGTCATTGTAAGTATTATATTTCGCACGTAATTTATTTCAGCGTTGGCATTTAAAATCAAAATTACATGAATTCTACATGGACAATAGCATTGAATAAAAGGGACGTTTACACTGATATGAGACTAGAACCATACGTATACCTTTCAATAAAAATCCGATCGCAAGGAAGCAACAAACTGGCAGAAATACTTCGAAACATGAAGTTGTTGTCTACTTGCACTTTCTGTGTTCATGCTATGTTGATACATTCGTAAATACTGTCACTGTAACATATCCCATCCCAGAGGCTCTTTGGTGATGACTTACGAGATACTGTAAATCTCATGAAGTGAATGGGTAGTATATCCAATGGATCAGAATGACCCAATCAGTCTGTCCCATCAGGATCTGGTCTCATCAGTTTGTGCCTTGAGATCACCAACGTCCGTCTGATGTCCACTTGTCGGCCTGGACATTGGGGTGATTTAGTACAGGTCCATGGGGCATGAACCAGCAACTGGCCTGTCTTTATGGTCGCTGGACACTAGGTCCAGTAATTGTTTTATAGAATGACCTTTGCCTGTGACTTACAGAAATGCTGATTTGGCCAAAGCAAACTAGTCCGTTTCGGAAAACTGCTTCTGGTGCCAGTGTGCAGGTGAGAAACTGGAACCATGCATTAGGCAGTACAAATAATTATACCTTTAAGTTTCTGTCTATGTTGATTTGCAGAAAGTATTGCCGTTTCGAGACTATTTTCATACTGCGAGTTTAGATTTGATTTGATAATGATAGAGATGGATTCAATCGAGGGATTTTTCTCCGCTTGTAAGGGATGTTCACAAACCCAATCGACGCATATATTGCAATTGGTACTCTAGTGGAATACAGGACTTAAACATCATTAATTGTATATTCGGTTGGACACAACATAGGGCCCTAATCCTTTTTACTTTCGGATATATTAAAAGATTTAAGAACCATACGTATACCTTTCAATAAACATATTACATATGAGTATAGTAATCCAAAACATTATTTTTTCTAATGAATATAAATATTTAATCAATAATTACGTACAAAGGAATTCCTCTCTTCAATATATTTCTATGTATAGCCTACATTTGTTTGATTTTATATGTAACACAATTGAAGTCATTCCATAGATTTTCGAATGTCCCAATTCCAATTTCCTATTTTGTGGTACGTAGTAATCTAAATACATTATGACATTTGTGACGCCAAACTGGCATTATCTTCTCTTGCAAATATCTATGAAACCAATATTAAAATGCACATACACTTGGACTTATCTTTTATACACTTTAATCAAGAGGATTGGGCATATTACCCTTACAAAACCTTTTAATTAAATAACATACACAATAATTGTGTATGTTATTTAATCGCAATTATTGCGAAATTGGGATCCAGAAATGAGGATTAATATCGTTGAGGAAAACATCTACAAGTCCAAACACTCTCCTGCTATAACGAAATCAATCACAAGCATAAGGCATATTTCCTCTTGAGGCTGACCATGCCTTTCCAATAGGCTGCACAACATTGAGATTCCATTTAGCCAAGATCTAGATATTAAATATACCACGCTTGGTAGACCGCAAACCCCACGCAAACTTCCAATAAAGCAATCAGCCAAACGCCCGAAGAGGAGTCACCCTGGCGTTCATCTACATTCATACGCTACATCAAAACATTACAGCTAAGTAGTGATTTCTGTAGCATCAACGCGAGTGAATTATCAAACAGAGCAGCTCCCAAAGTAAAACTCAACTTGCTGTGCTCGCCAATGTGAAGATTGCCTCTAAAGCCCCCCCCCCCCCCCCCCCACACACACACACAATTTTCAAATTGCATTGGTTATGGGAATACTGATACCAGTCTTTCATATATGGTCTATTTTGTATTTAAAGATTGTTATTCAGTCAAAAGCATTGTGTACACTATTCTCAGAATTTGCTGACTCTAATTTACCAAGTATCTATACAAATGTAAGTGAAGATGTTATCTCACACAAAATGTTATTTTATATGTAAAGAAGTGGAAAAAATAAATGAAGTAAAATACATCGATGTATAAAAACAAACACCAGCGCGTTGTTCAACATCATGACATTCCTATTAATTTTTCAAATTCTTTCTGTAATTCTGATATTCCAAAAAATGTACTCGCACGAGCTGATATCACACATCTCAAGACATATTATTCAAACATATTCATCAAAAGGCCAGTGGGTCTGGTATAGCCCATATATCCTCAGTGGCTCTAAACGATTGAGAACATAATACTACAATAATACATAATACTACCAGAGAAGGCAGTTTTATCCTCCAACCTCCTAATATTTACAGGTACAACATTCCATATTGTATTGTCTGTGACGATCTACTTCAATTAATTCACCCCTTTAAAAAATGTTGGAATATCTTTTCTATTTTATACATTTATCATTGTATTTATATACGAGCTGGTGTTGAAGGAGGGATTCAGCAACCGTTAGAGTGTGGGACTTGGTGTTCTAGGGTGAGCATCAACATTGACGTTGATTACTTCCCAAGAGAAATCCCTTGGACGTGGGCAACGTCAAACATGGCCCCTCTCATGGTCGCAATCGAAATACAGTGGTTGATCTGCTGGCATTTAGAACCCAGGAAGATAACCCTCCCAGACAGTGGCGTTTACAAACAATTAAATAAGCCCTAAACTGAAAGTGTACCATTCAAATTGGGCTACAGTTGAAACACAGCCCAAATAGGCTTTAAATCATGGGTTCTAGATCGGAATAAATGCAAGTCCCTTATCATAGAAGTGTATCTAAAGTAGAAGAAAATTTAATAACATTGCTCCACCTATCAGTTTTACCTTTACATCTTGATCGTTCTTTTTACATTTTGAAAGACACTGGTAAAAAACTATTTGCAAAATATAATAAATCGGGCAGATGCATGCAGTGAACTGTTTAAGGTTCAATCGTCCAAATTCTACCATTTGTTTCGAAATATAAAAAAGGAAGATCACAGCGTAAGATAAAAACTAGCTGATTGGTGGAACAAAATTGTACCCCTCACGCTTGAAGTTCCTATTGAAACATGGCAATCAAAAGCTACCTACCAAAATCTACGAGAGAGAAAAATGTACCTATATCATTTGGGAGGTATTACAACCTTCTTTCTACCAAACCCTTGCTTCAATAGAATATCAATTTTATATTTACACGAATTGGTATCTTTTGCTACACTTTCGTATGGCAGGGGTTACAAGGGGGGGGGTTAAAGGGGTTGTATCTTTATAGATAGGACTCCTGCCAGATGTGTTTGCACTGCACGAATTAAGATATTGTTGAAACTCGGTTGAGTTCTTCCCATGAAAGATCGATACCGGAACCAGATACCACGTAGCGTTGATTTAATCAGGTTGTTTCAGCCCAAAGATCATGATCAAAGAAACAAATGTACCTGCATGATTTACAGACCATTTGCTCGACGAGTGCAGGAAAGGCAAGACAATTATCGCCCATAATGATCTCATAAGGCAGATTCGCAGTTCTCTTTCCATTTGTCATTTCGCTAAGAAAATGCTTAGGTTTCCTAAACTTCCCCAATAGCATCTTTTCGTACCGAACGGAGATAGGCCTTGTCCGTACAATGCTATTGGACGGAATGGGTTAATCTACATATCGCATGACCCAGCTATTGATCTGCACTGTTCACACTGGAAGACAAGTGGCTGGATTGGCTGGGGAGAATAAATTATTGGCAAAACTCGATCATAAAAACCACTCAGTCAATTGACATATTGCATGGACCTTTGGCCTTAACCCATATTTTGTTTTAGAGCCCTGGTGAAATACTTTTGTTTTTAGTGTTCCCGTGCATATGGACACTTGCGTGACTGCTACCGCACTGGAGTTCGTGATAAGAGGTGGACTCAGATGTTTCTATATTACTGGAGGAATTTTTACACAAGAACTTATAATCCACCTCCTGATGACACGAAAGCGAGATGGAACTTAGGGAATACATATAATTATATTGTGTGTGATGTTCCGAGGTGTGAACGACTGGTCTGATAACCAAATGTACAATGAATTATTGATCATATATGAATCCACATTATAATGTGTTTACTGATATTGAAATTATTCTGCTAGCTATACAGGGCTCAGACACATGAAGTGTAATCGTAATTATTTTTAGACATGAAGACCATGATAAATATAATGTAAATACAATGTGTTTGATTTCAAATTTAATGAGAATGCCACCCCATGGATTCCATGACCATGGTTAGAATATGTGAAGTTTAACTCTAAATCTTCCAGACATAATGCCCATATTGAGAATATACAAAGTAAATGAGATAATTCTTATTTCAAAAGAGAATAACACCCCCTAGATCTTTCCGTGGGATGGAATGTATAATAAATCCAAATTTTGTGCCCATTCCTTCCTACCCAATCGAATCATGTTTAGAATCAAATATCTATCCTATAACACAAATCGCAAGATTTAATAGCAGGATTGGGTGGTGGCATGGTCATCAGGACGGAACTGACCAGTGCTGTCCCCAAGCCATGTCATATGCATGCTGATAAATGAGGTAGGGAAACATGGGTTGTCATGGCGACGTGAATCCCTCAGACATGTTCGCATTGCCTTGACCACCCGTGACCACCAATATCATCTATCAACAGGAGTGACCCAGCATTTTAAAGTACACCGCTGTCAAAAATCAGCGGTAGATGGAATTCGATATTGGAAACCATCAAATATTGTGACCTTAAGAGTAACACTTATTTAGGGTCGTGCCGTCATTGTGGGACAATAAAATTTAATAAATACTTGAGGGTCTATAACCTGCTTTTCAAAATATATTAATCATTTTCAGAATGTTGGACGGTATTGAGGTAGAAGAATTGGGACGATATCATATGGCATTCGGTGTCATGACTTCGATTTGCCTAATGCTGTGGGATGGCCACGTGAATGACCCCAGACAACTATGTCTGGATTTGAAATTGTATGTTTCTACCTTTACATATACTTGAAGCCAAAAAATCAAGAGGGGACAGCAAAATATTATTTTCTACGTTTTTAACACAATGTATAGACTTATCTGTTAAAGCGAAGCATAAGAATTGATTAAATCAAGTGCATATAGTTCAATCATTATCATGAAGTGGTAATGGAGAGGATTGCTAAATATAAGGAAAATTATCTAAAGCGAGGATCCAATTTAAAGGTATAATATAATATATATTATATATATCTTGTTGACGTTGTAAATGATACTGGATTTATGGATTCTGGCCATGAAGTGCGACAGAGCAATGTCAAGCGACTTCGTGAGATCAAAGTGGCTATTCTGACGAAGGAAATCGTGTCTTTGCAAGGGGCGAGTTCACTGAGGAACTGGGTCAAAGGGGTGGAGGATAGCAGGTCATGGGGGATTAATGTGGGGAGGAAACGTCTCGCACACACGCGTCCCTAAAACCATGACGTCGGGGAAAACCTTAAAAATAGACAATCAATGCGTCCAAAATAAAATGCCATATAGCTCTGCAAATATGGTATCATTACCTAATAAACTTATAGTTTAGTATCATCACTTGATATGCTCATAGCAGTATTACTTAGTATGCTCGTATGTTCTTGATATCTATGAAAATAGTGAATTGTATCTTAACATAATAGAAAAGAAACAGTAGCTGTAGAAGAGCAAGAACAATTTTGTGTCACCTTACTATGAAACACATTGTATTTCAGGGCACATCGAGAACTACTTGTACTGGGTGAGAATGCTGTAAGTGTATAAATACCGGTAAAACCCTGAATAAAACTCGGTTAAAAATATTATTTTATGACCGTAACTATTCATAACACTCATGTATAATACCTTCTTATGCAGCTTAATACGTATAATGAATAATTGAATAAGTTGCGTTTATTACACACGTGTTATACACCAGGGGCAGATCAGGGATTGTCCAATCGACTTGGGTTTTCCCCCATGTGAGACATTGCTTGAAGACGATAAAATGTGATAATAACAATATTTGATTCAGATATGATAATGGAAATCAATTCGAAATTTAAAAAAAAATCCATATGGACCTTTTAAATATGACAACTGACAATATTTTTTTTTAAATTTTAAACAACAAAAGAGGATCGCCGATATTAGACATTGATGATAATTCTGTATTATTCATAATTATTTTATAATTTCAGAAATCTCACGTAAAAGAGATCGTACATTTTTAATTTCGCAGAATCCAGTAGAGTGGAACTGTGAGGCTGCACTGATGTCTGATTTCAGTGACTGTAATGGTGATCAAAAAATATCCTGCTGTGTTGACCCCACCAACCATCATACAAAAATAAGGCTCGGTGTTTGTTTTTATTTATTTTGGACCACCTATTCTTTCATACTTCGTGCAGCCACGACTACTTGCTTGTTACTTTTGTTGCACTTGGCCTATGTAGAGTACATGTCCTGGATCCTTGTTGTTCTCTGCTTTGCAAATTGATAAGTGTAACACTCTAATCTCGTATTCTGAATGACCTTGGTCTAGTGATGTCTGCTTTAAAATTCGTGATGTAGCGCTAGTATTTCTCTGGTTGTATAACTATTCCATCTAGTGTGCTCATCCCATAAGAATCATTTTTGTAAAAAATTCTTACTGCATTCCTTCTGAGAAGTCCAAAGCATTTTTTGCTTTCCCAGACGACAAATCGGAATACAGAGCTAAACTAAGGAAGAAAGGTGAGCCCATTGGGGATTTTGAATTGACCAGAATTCACACAAGAGAACAAATCGAGATAGTAAATGATCCATGTTCAATTGAAGAACTTAGACGCTCACTCGAATTTACACAACTAGACCAGGCCTATTATAAGACATTGATTCAGGAATTAATGAAGAAAGATCGGATTAGGGCCCAACAATACAATGCTATGGAGTATGAAATTGTTGCGATGCAACGTCAGATGAAACGATATGAGAACATGTTTATTCAGAATGAAGTGGATAATAGAAAATGTAATTTTTTGCTATCTGGTGCACTGGAATCACGACTTGAGGACACAGAACAACTAGCGCTCAATATTATACAGCAGATTGATCCACGTTTTGGCAAAAAGGACATAGTTTTTGCTAGAAGAATAGACAGTCGATCGAATGGAGCCAGGCAAATCAGAGTTAAAATGTGTGCAGAACAGGCACGAAATTGTGTTTTTTCCAACCGTGCTTCTCTCAAACATTCAAGGGATTATTATCGTGTATATGTTAATCCGGACTTGCCAATTACCATACAAGAAAGGAAAGACATGCTCTCAACTGTCCAAGCCCATTTGCGCTCTCAGGAGATTACTGACTGTCCAATCTATAGGGACAAAATACGCTTTGAAGGTAATACATACAGGTATGACGAGCTAGAAAAGCTCCCTGCAGGTAAACGATTGTCCGATGCTAAGACCAAAACGATAAATGGCAAAATCTATTTCCACTCGGCCCACAGCTGGCTTAGCAATTTTTACCCTTGCAAACTAGACATCAATGGCCTTCTCTTTCATTCCATAGAACAAGCCTATCAATTTGCCAGGGCAAATGCGGCAAACAAATCCGATGCAGCAAAGGAAATATTTGAGTGTTTTGACGCTAAAGAAGCCAAGAGGCTATCACACAATGTTCTTTCCTCTCCACAATGGGACATTGACAAGATTGATGTAATGAGGGTTTTGATAGAAGCTAAATTTACCCAAAATCCTGATCTTCGAGAGAAATTGGTTCAGACTGGAAAAATGCCCCTATTTGAAGCCACGACTTGCCCATTCTGGGCATGCGGAGCCTCAATAAACTCAGACATCGTATCTAAAGGAGATCATCAAGGGTGGAATGTTGTAGGAAAGCTAATCTCGAATTACAGAAAATTCTTACAGGAAGGTATGGCTTTCATCCCCCCCAAAGACCTAGTAGATGATGAAGGGAAAAAGATCCCTCTGGATGGAAGTAAGTCACCCAGGAAAAAGCTCCCTAAACCAACCGCAGAAAGGAAAAATGATGATGGAAATGAAACCAAAATGGATACTGTGGTCGAAGAAGAAAATCCAGAAAATCCAGAAAATCAAAATGCCGAAATTGCTGAAAGCAATAGAGTAGAGCCCCCCAAAATCCAAAGATTCACTGGAGAGGGGCAATCGGGCAGGGGGAAAGGAAAAAACCGTAACAACAATAATAGTGGCAGAGGAAGAAGGTCTAACAATAACAACACAGTCAGAGATGCCAGGAAGAGATTTAGAAGTGGAGAGGATTATTTTAATCCCTCCAAACGCCCTACAATACCAGTCGTGAACTATGAGAATAGTTATGCAAGCATACTGGACCAATGTAGGCCCTCTCCTATAGAAATGGAGCGAAGACTACTTGAATTCAATCGAATGCAGGACGCACACCTGTATTCTCTCAGCACCCTACAACAGCAAGAGAAAACTGCTCAATACTTCCCAGCTGAATCAATTGGATCTGTATAGGGACATCATGCTTACCCTAGTAATTACTGACTCGAGGGGGCGGAATCTTAGCAGATATCTAAATAACCCAGATATAATCATTTTCGCATACAGTGGAGCGAAATTAGATCGTTTGTGTGACATGGCCAGAAACCTATTCTTCACGTACCACCCGGATAAAATGTTGATAGCTGGAGGAATCTGTGATTTTTCTAAAAAGAATCGCTACACCAGAGAAATAACCCTGAGCCATTATGTAGAGGACAGAATCGTTTCTCACATGGAAAACACGTACCAGGAGGCCCTTGAATCCCTTCAAGATAATTATATCGCATAACTGTGAAATTAGTTTTGGTGGGCTCATTGGGATCGATCTTGCAAGATCAAATCATAAGGATAAACCTTCAAGATATCAGCCCATGATAAACCGATCCATTATAAGAATCAACAAGTTTATTCTCGAGATGAATAGGAATCGTGGAATCCGACATGTCCATCTATTGAACAAAGTACACCCTAGGCAGGGAAGGAAACACAGACACAATCTGAATCGTCTCACCGATGGAATTCACCTTGACTCAACCGTCCTCAATAGTTGGGCCAAACAGATGGAAAACTACCATTATGATAGTCTTAACCAAAGCAACTGAGCCATGCCGTCCTGCGACTGGCTCCTGTTGTGGTGGTGAATGGAAACAGCTGTTTGGTCAATCAAGTGTGAAATCTACACCATATTCGTTCAACACTCAAAGTCTATATGGAACAACCTGCCTGGTCCGTATATCAAGTAATCGTATGATCCTGGATCGATCTGCCTTGCCAATTGAAAGTAATTCGTCTATAATTGCATGTATGTTTTGGGAGAAGCCAAATGAGAAGAATTGGTGCCGTCATGCGACCCTCTTCCAATCATTTGGATACTTCGACCATACCAGTACATGTTGGACTTATACCTATGTGTCACCTATACCACCAATATATTACCAACTCCACACGCGCAACATGGACTTTATCTCAAGACTTCTTTACGTGACAATTCTGTATGTATTACAATTTATATATTATAGCATACTGGGTAAGGAAGAAGGTGCCGTCATGCGACCCTTCATCCCCCTAGTTCCTATTCATATAAAGGAAATGGAACTCTCATGTATATCACTAGGACTTCGGAACATAACCAAAAGTATTAACTTGTGTCTTATATCATATGACAATGTGTAGTTTAGGTAGTTTCAACCAAATTAAGGTCTGGTCTGATATTAAAAAGACAAGAGGTATAAAAATAGCGCAATACAACATTCGTTCACTCTTACCAAAGATAGACTCGATTCGTACGGAAATAATGGAAAATGAAATTGATGTGATAGTTTTCACCGAATCCTGGTTACACAGTAACATACCCAATAATTTCATATCGTGCAAAGGGTACAATATTCTACGTTTAGATAGGAATCCTGGCACCAGAGGTGGAGGATTATGTTGTTTTATTAGAGAAGATTATAACTTCAACACCAATGAAGACTGTAATAAATCCAATAAGGATAGTGAAATCTTAAGTTTATATATTTATAAAAAAAATGTTCCAAGGTTTAAAATTGTGGTGTCATACAGGCCACCGTCTGGCAATGTACAATCGTTCCTGAATGACCTAAGTATGTGTATGAAATCCTTTACGAACAACAATGATAAAAATATTGTGGTATGTGGTGATCTCAATATCGATTTATTAGAAAAAGATAACAAGGTAAAGGCATTAAGGGAATTTGCTAGTAGTTTTCATCTGAAGATAAAAGATACAGATGTTACCCGATTTGGTCTTATGAAAAACTCTATACTTGATTTGTTCATGATCAATGCGAAAACTGATGTCTCCGTCCAAACTCTGAATTACTCCTTATCAGATCATCAACCAGTAGTTGCAATATTTAAAAAAATACATACCAAATATAAAAAAACTGAATTCACTGGAAGAGATTACCGTAAATATTTGTATGAAAACCTACAGAGCAAACTGAATCTGATAGACTGGAATGATCTGAATGGGATTGATGATGTAAATGACGTATGGTTGAAAATAGACCGAAATATTAAATGTTGTGCTGATAAATTGGCTCCTGTTAAGAAATTTACTGGGGTTATTGAGAAACCGAAATGGTACACAGTGGAATTGTCCAACACTCACAAAGCTAGAGAGAAAGCTTATGATAAAGCAAGAAAGTCTAAAAACATGGAAGATATTCGGACAGCTCGCCTATTGAGGAACAATTGTAATAAAATGGTTAGACGTCTAAAATCACAATATTATAAAAAAGTTTTATATGAGAATAGAAAGGATTCTAATAAATTTTGGAAAACGGTGAATGATATCAATGGTACATATAAACAGAATATTAACAGCCTCACAATAGACGATAAATGTGTAGAAGGCCCGATATTGGTCGATGAGCTTAATAAGTATTATTGTACGGTTGGTGAAAACCTCAATAAGAATATACATGTGATCCATAGGGATAGACACAAAGAAGATATTATCACACCCTGGGTTTTGCCAGTAATAAACGAGCATACGATAAAGGAAAGAATCTCTGAAATTGAAATCTCTAAAAACTCTGGGTCTGGTGACGTTAACAGTAGAATTTATCGTGATGCCTTCATGATCTTATCTAAACACATAACTGGTTTGATTAATCTATCCATACGAACAAATACATTTCCTTCCAAATTTAAAACAGCAAGAGTTGTGCCAATTCCTAAAATTAGTTTACCTAAGGTACCTTCGGATACCAGACCGATATCTCTTACGCATGTTTGTGGTAAAATTATAGAAAAAGTTTTAGCTGACCATCTCCGCTCACATTTATTTGAAAATAATATATTAAATAAATACCAATTTGGATTTCAACCTGGCAGATCTACCACTGAGGCCTTAACGGAATATATTACAGATATTAACTGTACACTTAATAAAAAGAATTTCATGGTTACATGTTTCATCGACTATAGCAAAGCCTTTGATACCATATCGCATGACCTTTTTAGAGCTCGCAAAGCTTGGAATAACCTCGAAAAAAGTCAACAAAATTTGGACCTTAAAAAAGAGTTTAGAAAAAGTATCAAAACAATGATTCTTGCTCGTGAGGGAACTCCCTCCTAGAATGATTTATTCCTATGTACCACAAAAATACTTAGGTTATATATATATATTTCTATTAGTAAATTTGTACACTTAACAGTTTGTTGTAGAATGTAACTTTCTACACCCTTTATATAAATTCATGCTGTACTGCTTGATTACACATGATGTAAACAGTCACGCTGTATCGCTTGACTGTATTGGTAACTTTGTACACTTAGCAGTTTGTTGTAGAATGTAACTTTCTACACCCTTTATGTAAATTCAAGCTGTACTGCTTGATTACACATGATGTGAACAGTCACGATGTATCGCTCGACCGTGCCTACTCGATAAAATTAAAATTAAAATTAATTATTGGTTCCTTAATTTTTAGTCGTTCCACTTCTAAGTCAACTTTTAGTTAGTTATAGCCTGTCTCTAGTCTCTAAATTCTGGTAACTACTGGAAGAAATGGTACCCAGCTGTACCATAAAAGTATGTCGACCATTTTGTCTTTTTGATTCATTCAACTGTACCTACTCCTGTACTCTTGATCTCGACAAATAAAAAACTCCTTATCTTATCTTATCTTATCTTACCTAATGTTAGAGAAACTTACTGACTGTGGACTACCCGAAAATGCTATATTTTGGTTTAAATCATATCTGACAGAAAGATCCCAGATGGTCACTTGTAATAATTATACGTCTAATGTAAAAGGCATAAATTATGGGGTTCCACAAGGATCTATCCTTGGACCCCTGATGTTCCTGGTATACGTGAATGACATGAGGTATATAGATATGAATGTTAAAGTTATACAATATGCTGACGATACCTTGTTATATATAAGTGCGAGTAAAATTGAAGACTGTATTGATATTATGCAAAGAGATCTTATTAAATTCCAAAGGTGGAGCAGGAGTAACAAACTATTTATAAATATAAAAAAGACCAAGGTGATGTTATCTGGTCCTAAAAACAAAATAAAGGAGAAAACGATTACCCTAAGATTTGAGAACGAGATACTGGAGCAAGTGGATAGCTATATATACCTAGGTATCGCTCTAGACCCAACCTTGAACATGACGAAACAATACAATAACCTTACTCAGCAGGTTAATAGTAAGCTAATGATTTACAAAAAGATTAGACCAAATCTGACGAAAAATGCTGCTATTATCATAGCCAAATCGAAATTATTATCCATATTCGACTATAGTATTTTTTCTTTGACTCCCTTAACTGCCCAACAACTTAATAAATTACAGGTGCTTCAAAATAGAACTCTTCGAGTTGCTTTAAAGTGCGACTATTATAAACCTAATGAAGAGTTATACACTGAATGTAAGGTTATGACAGTAGGTAAAAGAACTAATTTCAACTTAGGAAAACTCGCACACAAAGAGGTCTACATGAAACATGGAGCCAAGGCCCATGCTAGGAACACTAGACAAGCCACAGGTCCAATCCTAGAACCTTTTCAACCTAATTCCGAAAAAGACATTAAATGCTTAAAAAGTAAAATGGCATCGACATGGAATGATATACCAGTAAGGATTAGAAATATAGAAGATCATAAGCTCTTTAGTTTAACCCTAAAACGACACCTTATGTTAGGCTGATAAGGTCCCTACGTCCACATCCTACTCACCTAGATATAGTCGGTTATTGTACGATTCTGCCCCCCAATTCCCTCTCTTCCACACCTCCCCCCCCTCTACTCCCCCTGTCTTATCTCTTATAACATGCTGCTTTACTGACCTAAGATTACATAATTAGTAAGCACTAGCATTGACTCCTATATTGTATAGATGCATACTGAGGTACTAATTATTGTACCCGTATAAGGTTGTGGTGAATGATGACTGAAACAGTCGATGATGTGAGTCTACTTGCCAGGTTCTACCTTCCTTGATCGTATGAACCAAAATGTATATAGAATGATAGATTATATATATGTTCAGGCAAATATGCCTCGTCAGTTAACTTACCTGTATTATGCTCTGAATGCCGAATGTTGTATGTATATAAAATTAAGGTGAGTCGCTAAACAGGTGACCCACCACACTAGCCACATCTCTGGGCTTCTCAGAAAGTCACAAACATTGAATGATTGTATAAAGTTGGACACTTATTGTATAAAACCCAATATTGAATGATAAAGATTGTAAATTGATATAATTTTCTCCCTGTATCACAGGATCCTTGATATATCAAGATCACTCGCTTTACTAGAAAATACTCATGTTAATAGCGGTAACCATCACTCCATCTCTCATTATTTTCTCTAAAAATTATTTTCTATAAATTTTTATAATAACATGTTAAGATTAAATTTAATTTTAAACGAAAGGATAACAAAAAACTCCTAAGCTTATATAAGAGTCAGTGTAGGTCAGGTCATGATGAAAATCACAATTATGAAACATTTTTGTGAAGATTGTAACTGCCTGTTTACCTGAATAAAATATGTCCAAAAAAAATTTTTGTCTCTATTTTGTGAACAACGTAAATTGATCAGGATCAGATGAAAATAGCGTCCTAAACGTAGTCATAGATCGTGTGTAGCGGGCTACACGATCTATGACATACACTCTGTATGAGATGTGTTGGGAGCGGCGCCCCATAGGGTTACCATTGGCCGCCTGTGATGTTTACTCTCAACACTTCTCCTACAGAGTGTGGTGTTTGTTTTCCTCAATAAAAATATTGTAAATCTGTATAACCATCAACATCCCCTGTAAACCTTTCAAAAAAGGTCACATCAATGTTACCTTTATTGTATGTCTGACCATCTCTGAATTCCAATTACCCAATTTCACTTTGCCAACAATACTGCCTATATATGGTGTATACAAGCATAGTGGCACTCAACTAATAGCTTGATATACATGGAAAGCATATACACTACATGGCTTCCCTCAGAATCATTAGTCCCATTAGCAAATGGGCTTTGGCCGCACCCCTGAGAATTCTTCCTATAAAGCAGCTTCACGGAAATGATGTTGGCCTGCGTATACATATGCTTGGATGCGGATACATTCACATATGATAATATTTGGTGTAGAAAACACATGTACATGCAGAAATCGATGGCAACTATCGTCATATTTGCAGTCTTTGTAAAAGATCAATCGCGGATAAAAGGTACTATTCTCACATATATAATGCAACCCGTAAATGTGGATTGTGTTGTCAAATGTATTTGGTGCAGGTCTTCAGATAATATACAATCGGCAGCTCTACACTTTTTGTAACTTAGGCTTAAAAATGATGAATAGGATTATATTTCGTATTGGGTTCATTTGAATTGAATTGAATAACGTTTTTATTGATCTATTCTTACGGGTACATCTCCATAATTTGACCGGTGGCCCTGACATTAACCTTTAATTACATTGATGTTCATGTTCATTTATCTACTTCCATATTTCCATATTTTTTTATACATATTTGGGGTTTCCGATCAATGTGTTTATTCTCCACTTTAGACATGAAAACAGTGTCCGGAGGATACATCTAGATTTACATATACTTATATCCGGATTATAGAATTTCGATTCCCTTTTCCTTTTTAATTAATTCATATTAGAGTATTAGATTAAGGATATGTTTTCATTTAAAAAACTTCTGGAATTTAGTGATGAATCAATGCACGTGGCTTCACCAATGTACAGTTTGAAAGCCCTTGTCCACTAAGCCGATTCTCATGCGATTCTCCCATAACTTGGTGGAATAGAGTCCTCTGCGGTGCAAAATCGCATGAGAATCGGCTTAGTGGACTAGGGCCTTAATGTGAAGTAGATGGAGTCACACGTCACACGCCCTTTACTTCCAACCGTTACACTTTCCATCTTAAGAGGCAGCTGCGATTAGACTCCCTAATTTGTTTAGACGAATCATTCTAATTACAGTCCTTTAAACCCATCCTTCTGCTTGCTGAAACAGCTTCTTCGCCCATCATTGTAAACAGTGTGTCACTACGATTTAAGTGAAATCTCCGACGGCAGGTTAGGAAGTGGGTTCACGTAGTGAGGAAGACAGCTGGGGACAAAATAAATTTCATTTGTCAACCATAAACCTGTGTCCCTGTTCTGATGATCTTAAGCAGATCACCCCAGTTCTGTTCCTCTAAATTGAAAGATGCTGTGTTTTGTGATAGATGGGACTTTTATGTATAGTAGGGTATAACAGATTGAACCTGCCCGTTGGAAACGATTGTAAGATTGCTACATTTTTCTCCTTGTCCATACTTTTGCGAATTTATTATGCACAAAATACAGTGACAGACTCACGTTGATACACAGTGTATTGGGTTAGGGATTTACAGTATTAACGGGCTTTAAACTACTTAAACTGGATATTTTGTTTTAATAAGCTTATCCCTATATTTTTCATAATTTATCTTTAATGTCTACGTTAACCTGTTCATAATAGAATAACACAACTAAAAACAGTACATTTGAGTCAACATGAAAATAACCGTATTTCCGTTCTATCACATGCATGAACGTATGGTATAACTTTACAATGAGTTCAACAGCCTCTTCCACAGAATATCATTTTCCCCTATCTTTTTCCTTGGGAATCTAACAATCATAGTACTCTTGAAGGATATAAGAATATCAATCAAAAAGACAAGTTTCTTCCATTATCCATCTGTTGTTTGTATAATAAAGTGGGTATGTCTCTGGTTCCTTTTCGGGAGGAATGAGTATATCAATAGTTTGCCGATGCCATGCAATGATCTAAGTAAGTCCAGAGTGCTTCCCTCCCTTAAATGTTCTATATTTACCACTACTTCACATACTTCCCATAGCGATGTATCAAATTTTAATTTGGTGCAAATCAAAATGTTAACATTGTTAACATAAATCTTAAAGATGCACAGAATTTGTTACATCATATATATATAGTAGCCTCCACAGTGACTTCCAAGTATTAACATTTTGGAGGTATTCTACTTGTTGATATTTTTGTATCCATTTTCTGACCTAAGAGTTCCTCTACTTTGATAAGACCTTTTCTCATGAAGATATCACTATTACCTAATACTCTCTGTGCTGGTATTTTCACCATACAGTTGTTCCATACATTTTCAGCTTTTTATGGCAAGGTCAAAGCCTGTCCATTATACATTGCTCTCAAACGTCTAACATGTGCATGTGAAATGATGAACATCGGATAAGCATTTTATATCAAGGGCTGTGTCTCTTTATGGCAAATGAACTGACTATAATAACTCTCTCCGACTTCCTCATAACTTAGATTGAAGTGGACCCTGCCATTGTTTCCTTTGGGAAACGCAAATAACACATTATGTACAAATTATAGACAGTATAGGCCTATTATAACTGAAAACTGCTAATATTTATCTTCGACCTCAACCACTAACTATCACAGATCTATCTATACTCGTTTTGTTCGGGGTTTCCACCACCTTGTATCAAAACCAGAAGCAAGCAAGGCTCATACTTTTGCGGCGTAATTACTTTTCCTTGAAGAAATACCTCAAATCCAGATTTGGGAATTATCTTCATGAATTCGCAGGATACATCTTCATTGGTGTTTGATATATGATAATATGTCTTGGATTGTGAGCTTACCGTATGTTTCGCAGACCCCGCCCCCCCCCCCTCGCCCCCCCCCCCCGCCCCCGGCCCCTATATATATTGATAAATATTATTGTGTTCCAGGATATCTTCGGTGAAACATTCTGCCATGAGAAATTCCTTTCTAACCCTTTAAATGTTTGTTCTTGTTCAGGGGATAAGGGATCGACCCCTCATATAATGGAATATTATTAATGGGATCAGTGAATTCAATCAGATAACTATACCATTTAAAGCCGTACTCTCAGCTAACGTCCAAAACTAAAGATTTTCTCATTTTTGTTCCATTCTTTTCGAATCATTCTAACAATCATTGACAAGTTGTTTTTGCTACAGGGCTTCCTCATTTGTTTGCGGATTCGACTTCAAATCATTGTATATTAACATAAAATAGCAGCACAATATTGATAAAGTCAGTCCTATAAATCATAATAGGAGTAAATTCGGCAAGATTTTGTTAGTCGTAATTGCACACTGCATTCATGCGGGGTTTTTTTTACATATGTATACATCATTCACACTATTCCGAATCCATTCCATTCACACTATTCGTCTGAATTTTTATAAGGTGGCTCTTTGGGGACAAAGTAGACCCCATCAATACCACTCGCCCGACTTGCAGGTATTTCTTGAGTGGGTGGAGATGGTGGATCCGTAGACGGAGGAGCTGTGATGCCCAAAACTGTGGCAGGAGTCCACCTGAGTTCATCGATATAAGAATATTCTGGAGGTTCGTCATCATCGTATGGAGGTGCAGTAGGTGCCGTTGGTTGTGGGGGCCTTTGTGGTGGTAAAGTTGCGCGTGGACGCATTCCCTGGACTGGCTGCAAGTAGGAATCTCTTGAATCTCCATCATGTACAAGGTGCATGTACGGGCCTGAGTGTCTCTGTTCTGGTGGGTCAACATATCTATTTGGGGTTGCTTCGAGTTTTGTCGCCCCTGGTGTCGCACCAACTTCCACTGTCTCTAATCGATTCACGTGCACTACTGTTTGTTCACAACAGTGACATAATGCAACACAGGCAGTAATAGAAGCACCTAGGGCAGACACAAAGCCAACCACACCCACAAGCATTAATGCCACCAAGTAGGGATGACCATTAGGTCTCGGAATAACTGTTTCAAATTCATATGTGTTGCTGTTATAAATGTATGGCGAATATGCCAGACCCACATCGATGGGTAGCACAATTGATGCCGTAAAGAGTAAAATCATGACGCAGATCGAGACGACCAATACTGTAATTATATATCCTTTATGTTTGTATTTTCCGGCGAGTATTCCCATAATTCCACAGAGTATGTACACAGCAACGAACCAGAGACCAGGGCCATATAAGACAGTTCCCGCTACAGCCATCCTGCCGATATCAATAATGATGTAAAGGATACCAAATAACAACATTATAACGCCAAAGACGATAGCTGCCACACTTCCTCTTTCATATGTTCTACCCACCTGCTGTCCACCAAGGTGATTCGGGGCATTATGAGCTGGATGTGACATTTTGCGTAGATTCCTGAACGGCAGTTATAGCACAGATTCCAATCACCGACCACTGTTCTTAGGTTCCTTTTGGTGAAGACCTTAAAGAAAGAATAGGTTACACTAAGTCAAGATAAAGCCTGAAGCTCCGGGAATACCCAAACTACGGATATGACGGTGAACTTTTATTTCAGCAGGCGGATGCAACTGACCTATATAGTTTATTTAGCCCTATATACTGTATATAGTTGGTACAACCATGCATGGCTTTTATGTTAGTAGAGCGTGACACTGACAGCGAAAGTTCTGGATTGTTTCACATCGATTAAAAGGATGTCACGTTCAAACTAATGTGTATACTTATCTAACTTGAGGTAATGGTCGCGACATAGGATGAATATATAATTATATAGTTACTTCGCATCTAAAGCAATCGAGTGGCTCATCAAGATCTTCTTTTTTTAAGAAATACCTATTTTAAGCTTCAGTGGAAGATAGTGGCAGCATTTGCATCAGTACTCAGTAGTGTCTTCCGATGTAAAGAAATGTGATGTTGGAGAACCGCCTTATAGCAATCTATTACGCAAATCTAAAATAAGTCAATGACAATGTACTTCGAACGCCTTCCCATATGTTTAACTCTTTAACAATAAAATACATATTACAATGCTGTAATATATTCACATTGTGGACAAGCGTTTTTTTCTATCCAACGATTGTAAATGTATTTGCCTGAAATCGAAATTCAAAACAAAAATCCTGAAAAATATATGACTGTTATCTTTCTGTTATCCTTATATTGAGTTCAGTGACTAAAATGATGATAAAAGAATATTCTGTGGTGTTACGACACCACCTAGACTAGCATCAATTGAGTCCCTCGTCCTAACTCAATGAGTGCATACAGCAAGGACTGCAGTGACTTTAATATGATAGTCCTAATCTTTTTCTAGATTTTGTTCATGAAACCATAGAACTGGCTACTGTAGCTAGTTCTGTGATGAAACAAAAAAAACAAAGACTTGCAGTCGAGGCTGTGGTGACTCTAACATGATAGTTTTATTCTTTTATCAAGATTTCGTTTATGAAACAAAAAAAGATCAAAGACTTGTAACATGTCTAGGCCCCACCAACCATCATACAATAAAAGAAAAAGAATTAATTATGGCTTGCACCCAGATAGTGAATCTAAATTGCTGATACGGGGACGATGTAAGAGCTAGTTGTGACTTAAGTAGTGCTAGTATTTCTGTGATTGAATAATTATTCCAGCTATAGTGTGCCTATCCCACTAGAATCATTTTTGTAACACTCCTTTATTCATTTTTCTCTATTTTGTGAACGACGAAAATTAATGTACAGCATTAAAGTGACACTTCTCACTGTTGAGGGCTAGATTATCGAGTAACGGAATTTCTACTTCATTTTCTAGTATTTGGTTCACCCAACGAGTTTTAAACTCGTTGGTTCACCTTACCCTCCTAAATAACTCCTGTGGATATCAAAACTCTAACATTCATATTATATCAGATATGTGGTAAAATAGAGAGCAAAATCGTTTTTGCTTTCCAATCCAATATTCAACCTGTCAGTTGGGATGACATCTGGAATTATGTAACACCCAGGTCGGCACTGGTCAGTACAAAGGGCATTCTGCCACCAGGGGTAAATCTGGCAGCACCTCCTGGTCTCCAAAGCCATTTCCTCATGGATTTGACATGGGTTTAGGTTCTGACCCATTCATTACACATATTCACTAATCATTGAATGAAAACGCAATGCTGATACTCAATACTTCAGATATTGCTATACCTATCATATATGATTACACTGACAAAGTTTCACACGATTCCATGACTACTCATTTTAACTATCTTAACCACTTTAAGTGTGACGAATCAGAACTACTGCAAAACTGTGGAACTTAAAAAACAGCGGAAAATAGCGTCCGCATGTCCGAGACATAATGCTTATTTTCCCGAATAAAAATATCTAAATCTCTTAAAAGGCCAAACGGCTAAGCATGAGCCCTTCTATGCCACTTGAATTCTTTCGTTGATTAAGTCAGCTATACCCAAACCGTAGATCTATGACGGTCGCCACTCGAGGAAAAACCTCAAACGCCAGAAGTTTGAAGTGCGTGGTGGTACAAAATAAAAATGGCAGACGTACTTGAAAGCGCTGTGTGTGGTCAAGGGTAAACATTCCTTTTCTGAGCAATCCCCTATGCATGTGTCCTGCATACGTGTCACACTCCTATGTATACATATAAATGTCTTTTTACAAATGCCTCAAGATCGGCATTGTAATGGAAATTGGTTTGCTATGCTCTAACATCAAGATAATCTATAATTTCAACTCACAAAACGAAGTCTTTTCTCAGGTTCCAACCAAATCACTAGGCCAGTGAACCATACAGGGGGGGACCTCGCCATCCCTCTCCAACCACAGAACCAGCACAACAACAACGAAGTATTTGTATTAAAAGATTTTTATTCAGACAAAAACATTGTGTACAAGTACATTATATCTCAGAATTTGCTGATTTTCTAATATTTCATTCTTATCTAAATTCTCAAAAATTTAGTGACGATCTTGTTCACATAAATAAAAATAAATACTATAACATATGATTGATATAGACAATGCAAAAACATAAGCACATGCGATAGCTGTATAAAAACAAACACCAGCGCGTTGTTCAACATCATGCCAATCAATGAATTTTGTATAAAGTATTTTCTGATAATTTTAAACATTCCAAATAATGTATTGACACACGAGCAGAGAAATTCAATGTTTTGTACTGACATACATGTTATTTAGAAGGCCATTGGGTCTGGGATTACCCAGATATTACCACTTGGCTTGAACGACTCTAGGCAGACCTTCTTTATTTGATTCGAAAATGCAGTTTTTTCTTTCAAATTTTATATGAAAAACTATACCCTAAAAGCCCAAGAATGCAGTACTAAGCCACCACTGTTAACCCTGTTAAGTACAATGCACAAGACCACTTTAAAAGACATGAAGGAAGTCTGCTTATTTTTCCGTCTGCACAGATCATAACACCCCTGGCCATTCGTCATCCCATCATCTGTAATGTCAATTAGTACTGACACCTCTCACCATTAGCCTGTAAATTAGACAAACGCCACTATCACTAACACCCGACACAAGATGGCGCGGGCGTCGAAACTAGTGGAGTGAACAGAGGCCAGTGCTCACACCTGGATAATGTCCTTGCAGAATATAATCCATTTCTTGCCAATAATGTCCGAACTTCTTGGTTATCTATGAGCCTAACTCTAAAATTACCCTCAATAATTACAAAGACCAACGAAAAGGAATAACTGCTGAATGTTCGGATCATAGATATAAATCGGATATCGATATTTTTTTTAGAATTTTGAAGATTAGTTTTTTGGGGGAAAATTATGCTGGCATCCTAGCGCTTTCAAGAAAAAATAATGATGTTTTCAGAGACGAAGGAAAAGTGGAAAATCAGTCATCTGACTTGGCGCTGGGCAGAGAGGTTGAAAGGTCACGAAGGCCTGAAATTTAATATCCATGCATGTTATCCTTGGAATATGGGTCAGGCTATTCACAAAGCCCAGAGGGTAAATCTCCACTGAGTATCTCAAAGGCAATTTGCTCTTCTCACACTTGCCAATGACATTGCAATATTATAACATCATATTGGTACATACGGTTGGAAACTTACCAATTAAAAGCAATGAATGAATTGGAAACAATTAGAAATGGATAATGCATTATCGATATCACGAGTCGTTTTATATCAGTGTTCGTTTTAAAAAGTGTTCGTGTATCTTCCATTGTATTCTGAATGAACCTCGATGTATGATAAAATTTAACTTCATGAATGAACATTCACTTATATGCACTTAGTATGTTTAATATCGTGATCATGGGAGATTTTCAGTAGACACATAAAGCATTATATATATATATATAAAAAAAAAAAGCATTATATTTCGATATATTATTCACGTTAACTCCCCACGCTTTAGCTAGATAGCTGAGTGCGTTGTTCTTTGTCTGCTTAGCTTAGCTAGACACGTATAATTAAAATTAAGGAAATATCAGAAACTTATTATCACTTTATGGATGTAGATGATTTTTTCACAATTAACTTACTTCGCTTTAATTTTTTCAAGTAGTCTAGGAAATATACTGGAAGCCCTGGAGACTTTTTATCTAATTTTGTTTAATTATTATCATGAGTTATGTCATATTTTTAAATATTTGTAAGGATATGTTCAGAAGCGCAAAATCGCCTTTGGTAATAGTTATTATTGAAATCCAAAGATCATATTCTGACTACAGTTCTTAATACTTTATTACATATAATTATATACAGTTGAATCGAAATCAATTTCCTAACATTTATCTTGGCATTATAATCTTCAGAAAATTCCGCGTCTATAATTATTATAAGATTTTATACACCTAATACATATACAAGCTTTTCATATACATGTCGTACACCTGGAGGTATACTATGCATTTGAGTGGCGGACGTATCAGTATTTCACAACATATCTATTCTAGCCTCCTATGTTGAACGCCTTTTCACTTTTCAGGGAGCTAGAGCGTATGCAGAACCTGTCAGCAAGGCGTTCGTGTCTTTTCAAAAGGCCAGCGGCGGCGGGAAGGATATATTTAAAAGCTATTTTCGAGGGCCTGTTTAGATCTTGCAATAGCCTTACCGGGCAAGATCTTTGACATGTTTTAGTATTATCCAGGACGGGGCATTAAGTATGAATGTTGCTATAGGAACAGCAAGGTAACTACGTATAGAAGAAAAATAATGTGGCATTATCGCGGCCACGATCCCAAGTTTGTGCCTGTATTGTGTATTTTTTTTGCACTTCTATGCACAACAAGTCTGTGTGGTCAGCGATAATTACTCAAATAAAAAGTAACCTTTTACAGGATGAATATCGGACCAAACCCAGGAGAAGTCTATTTTCCTATATACTGTATAACGATGGCGTCACCCGTACGTAAGTAGTATATGGAAAATCCAACTCCTCATATGGTTACAACCGGCAGTGCTTCCTAGAAAGTCCCGACATCTAACGCAGCGTTGATTAACCTGCGATCTCATGTATATATTCATCTATGTGTAAGCATTTGTGTGAGGAATTTCTTTTTCAGTTCCCTCTAATAGAGGCATTCTGCCAATTTATCAAACATATAGGTAAGACTAACTCGGTCATCATGTGGACATAATGGTCTGTATCTTTCTTCACAGTGTATTGCGGTTATAGCCTCAGTAGGCGTCAATACACTAATGAATAGTCACATCAGCACAAGAGTCTAATTTGCCAAGGACTAGGACCATAGTCTCCATAGTAGGGAGGATTAAGTCCCATGGCTGCGCTTTCAGCTGCTGAGTCGCGTGTGGCGATGATGAATTGAAAGGATTTTTCATCATTTTCAACTAAATATTGCCCTGGGCCATTTCTCTCGCTATAATAGAAGAGCAACAATTGTATCTTTATAGAGATAGCATTTAACACTATTCGTTTACGATGTTCTATCTTGAATATATTTAATATATATATTATTCCATTTTGGAAAATCATTTTTTTGTTCACATACATAGCTCAAATTACACATTGGTTAGACAAAATATAAATGCTGATGTGTAAATTATTTGTTTTCCTGATTTTCATGTTTAATCATATATCATAAGATGAATATGAAACATGGATTTAAAATATGAAATAGTTAAAGCGACAGCTCTATAACATCTCATCAACTTTTAAAGGTTACGATGTTTAACGAAGAGTTTCTGGTTTAAATATTGAATGGATCTGTTATTAAATTTGCCAGTCTCAAGGTCGTTGAATGGCTATTCGCTCTCATTTGTTAAATATTCCTTATCTATGAGTAGGCCTTGGCAACAATGCTGAATAATTCTGCTTGGCCGGTGATTATGCAGTTTATATCCCATTAATCAAAAGCCGGATGAAACGCTTAGGAGCCATGAATGACACTTTCTTTTATTTTCCATCTCGATTTGGAATGAATTTCGCATGTCCAGCAAGAGAGCCCGAGGGTACATCATTTCCACGTGAGGAAAAAGACACCAATGAAGCCGACACCAGATAAAGGTTTGCGAAAGATGATACGGACGAAGGCAGAGACAAAGGCATTAAAAGCAGGCATGGCCACCACGAAGAATTCCCATTTAATATTATTCCTCCAACCCTCTACTAGCTAGCCCCTCGTTCGTTCGTTCTCCCAATGAATCCCCTTTTTATATATTATTCATTTGACATTCTTGGAATCGTCTGACGCACGTGGATTTGATTTGGAATTCCAAGAGTATCTTCTCATCAGACTGTTTTATGTTTATACTCGAGTACGCATACGTGTCCATTCGGATCCAACCTTAGAAGAGTTAACATTTGTTGCTCTGTCTGGCTGAGTCTGAGTCATCCAGCTTTCCTTCTTTCTCCACTGGCCCCATTTTTCTTTTGACATGTATAGACCGGAATGTCTAAATTGCCATTGTTGCCCGAAGAAATAACGAGAGTGTTTTTAACATGTGCCACATGGAAGGCGAGGTTCCACCTCGACCCCACAGTGCATGTCGCACTTAATTTAGGAAGCAATAGATGTATTTGATCTCAACTGAAGTAGATTAATCAACCGCCTCCATCGGTAAGGGCAATAGACGTTGAATTTTTACTACAGGAGGTACTTCTTTTTAAAAAGACATTGCAGGCTTACATTCAAGGCCCCAACTCCGTAATTGTTATCTCTTTTTGCAATGGTACAATTAATTCAATAACTCTTTTTGCTACTTCCCTGCTGGGTCTTTAGATCAGAATAATAACAAAATTGCATTGCCAACTTTTCCCTCTGGCTCATGAATATTCATCGCATGTAGTCACCAGATATCACTGTAGATATAAGCTTAATTGAAAAATGAAAAAAGTTAACTCTCAGGTTAATCTAAACTTCTACCGACCAAATCAATACTCATTTGAAAGTCATGGGGATGAGAAGTGAATATGAATGGATATATACATTAAATCTGTATCATATATTTGACCACAACCAAGAATATCACCGACAATTAATCATCTAAATAAAATGGACGTAACGTAATGGACATTTAAGTTTGCAGTTTAGACTTTAGTACAATAATTATGTGAAACACTTATTTCACTGGACCCCATGCAGAGATAAGGAAAATAGTGAAGTATCCGTTACTATCTTTTCTCCGTGTCTAAAGCATATAAGTACTCAGTATTGGTGTCGTTCTAAGTGCGTTAAGTTACACGCCATGACCGGAGAGCAATTAAAATGTCCCCTGGATCGCCTAACTTGGGTGATAGTAAGTTTAGAAAAGGCCAATAGAAACCAGCCATTGCAGTCAAAAGGCCTGGGAGCATTTGCGAGTAATTCCCCACTATATGGGAGCCACTCACGCGGTGTAGTAAAGGGCCTTTTATGCATGGTGTAATGCTCTGACCCTTTATTATCCTATTTAGGTCAGTAGTTATGTCACTGTTCACGTCAGCTGACGACCTGTTACGCCTTACCCTGAATATAGTTACATTACTTATAGCATTTCAGCCATTTATGTGATGTAAGCAGCGAGATGAATGTGGTGCAATTGATGCCAGCCAGAGCCTGTGTTTACTTCTAGAATAGCCCTTATGGTTCTCTTAACAGGCCTCTTCGTGATGTTTATCATTTGATGAATAGAACTCTTTCAGCTCTTTCATCAGGGACCTCATATGTAAGAGGATTGAATCTGCATCAGATCCCATATACATGTGTATACTGAGGTGCTCTGATGCTGCGCCTTATGAATCAGTTGCACACTCATTTAGATTCACCAGTCAGTGCCCACTTAATTACCAGATTCCTTATTTGCATTGCGCCTCGAGCACGGCAAGACTACGAATAGATAGCGTACCTATAAATATGGTTGCAAATATCGATAATGCAATCTGACTATATTTAAATGTCATGCATTTTACATCTGTACATGTATGTTAAGTTTATAATGACATCATCACACGTTTATAAATAACCCCAATGCTTCAATATTACACCAACTTGAGTCAATCGATACGGATGAATCATGTAGCATTAAATATGTAGCCACCTATAACCTAAAGGCAGACAATGATAGGATCCATACAGTTTGCATAAATCAGAGCTAAATTGCTGATCACGATACTGCCATGCCTTTATTACATAAAGGTTGGTAAAGACGCACCGCTAGGCAATCCGGCCATATATGTGCCAATGGGGAGAGGTAGGTTTTGCCATTAGACATGGCAAGATCTTGAAGATATGGATGCCTCGTCTATGGATCATCCTTATCTTGACATGGCCACGGCCTGGGAGAGATGAAGGAGGGGGATATGTCTATGACTCATGTCAGATCACTAGGTTACTTGTAATCCCTTCATATCCCACTACGGGACATGTATGTCCCAATCTTGCTGGCTGGCTAGAGTTATGATATTTTAGAAAAATCTTATGGATTTTTTGTAAAGTTGAGACATAACCTCACTTAAATGAAAGGGAATATTTTTGTGGTATCCTATGAAAGGTATATGTAGAAGTTTCCAACCTCTCCGGAGCTTCTAAGTTGTTTCGTCCGCCCGCACCCCCCGCGCCTCTTGTCCTCACAAGTTTGGTCTTTTACTGATGTCCAAAAGAATCACCCTCATTCAGTGTAGAATATCTCTATCGTTACCAGTACCTTCGGTACTTTCCCAACATCAATCTAAAATCATATCAAGGTTGAAGAGCGCATCGTCCGAGGACAAACATTTGCGAATTCGGCCTACAATGGAAGCTTATATGTTGGATGCTCGATCTGGAACGTTGGGAATGAGATTAACTGGTCACAGGGAAATTGATCTGATTTAGATGGCATCCAATCTTGGCCTTATCGTAGCGTAGCTCATTTCGCATAAGTTGAGTGGGACTTATTTCAAGCATTTTTGCGTTTGAAACTATATGCGTATCTAGGTTTTACTATCACTGGTAGTGCCATGGATATTTGTCTTTGTCACTCTTTAGCAGAATGCTACTTGTCACTTTTTAACCACCAATTAGCGAGTATGCAGCCTGGTATAAAAATCAATGCCAAAAAAAAAAGTGAACAGGCCTTGGTAAGAATTTCAGCGATTGGTATTTCAGATGTTGAGTCAGGCTAGTCGGCGCCAGAGAGTCCTGTTAGTCAGTTTCCCAGGTCTACTCAGCTTGTGTAGTGGGTATACGTGGGTGTGGGATGATGAATTGTAGAACGCCAAGAAATTACTAACGGTACAGTGGCAAACCATATTGACTCCAGGGAAATATTCACTGAAAGGCCATTCGGAGGCCAACTGCTGTTACACCCCAAGACTTATAAGTATGATATAGGGTTGAGATTTAGACATCAATTTAGTGAATGACCTTCAAGGAAGTTTAACCTGTAACTCCATATGAATTAAAAACTTGCTATTTGCACTGTAATAAGGCATATCAACACATTGTATGTACTAATAACATAATGCTAGCCGATGTAATGTGCTATTCTTTTATCATTATGTTATATTTCTGTATTTCAATTATCCATCTCTTACCTGAGACTTATATGAAATTTATTATGTTAAAATCAGGCTATACTGGGAACATTCGTGTTATACATGTATGAAAATGTATTGGATTCCTGAATAAAATATTTTCAAATCAAATCAAATCAAATTGAAATGCGTTGACGACTCGATTGTTGTCATTTTTTACATTGCTTCATTCACCTGAATATTTGCGTTTGAATTTGCCTAAACTTATAATCCAGATGTCAGGTATTCCGCATGGAAGACACGTTCAGAAATATATCGCTTTGCCACAGGACGACAGTGCCATTTTAAACCATTTGGAATACTAGTAAATATCGTTATGACAACATTCAGTGAGTGATGCACGACTTCTGGGAACTGTTTCCACGGCGGAATCTATTGGAGGATTTCATAGGCCCATAGAGGACAATAAAACTTCCAACCATCTGCAGGCTAAAAAGGATCATAACGAGCCAACCACGTTAACAATTTGGCACAAAATGAAGGACTAGGATTTTACTCGAAGCATCTCGCGTAATGGTCTATATTTATCAGTTCCCCATTTAATTTCTTTAGGGGATTTTATGAAAGCTATGAAGCAGGTGTATGAAGAAATCAGAGGGTAATATTTGACATAATAAAATAATTGTGGATATTCGAACCGTCAAAGTGGTCCTTGTAATCATGTTATAGGAAAAATTCATTCCAATTTGACTCATTGCAATTGAAAATATTTATATTAACCGACAATAAGTTTCCCGATATATCGTATGATGAATGAAATGCCACGTGGATCTAAACCAAGAGATTTTTTAAAGCCTAGAGATGTTTAAGCTCTGCAGCTCTGCCATTTTGATTCTATGCGCACTGCCCACACACAACTAATTTGTCTAGGGGGATACTTATCAGTGTCTGTGTTTATAAGTTGAACTATATTGAAACATAAGGTATATGGGGTAAGATAAGATGCACATTAATTAATGTCGGGTATTGGATTTCTAATTAGTATGTCAGTCTGTTCGTCCTCATATGTTGAAGGCATTTTAGAACACGTGTCTTGTCTGGTATACGACAATACTCTAAATAGTTTGGTCTCTCTGTAGTAGAAATTGAGGAAAATTGTTGATGTTTTAAGCTTTTATTTAGGCATAGACCTTTTACAAATAGTAATATTTTCAGTATAAGTCCTGGAGAAAAGTAATCATCAATACACAAGTTAAAAGGCGCATAGACGGTATAGGAGCATATACCGGTATGTGGAAATTGGCAATTGGAATGTATGAAGTATTACCAATTTCCAATTCAGTATAATTCCTGGAGAAAAGTAATTATAAATATACAATCAATGCACAACTGCGACTCTAGCTGCGACTCAACTCATCCAGTGGGACCCGTTACATAAGTCATTTTTACCTAATAGTTCCCTTCCTTAGCTACTTTTCCTTGCTAGGCAGCTGGTATATATAAGGAAGAAATTTGCTATACAAACAATGCTAAATTGTCTTCCTATAGTAGGACTTTCCTACTTAAGCTAGGAAAAATAACTTACATCTTAAGCAAGGATCTCTTATGCAACACCCTTGGCGCAAAAACCTGGCCGAAAATGAACCGACGATTGTTTCAGCTGAGTCGGACCAGAACTCTCCATACAGTAACCACAGTCGCCTTCATATTAAGCTACGAACACATCAAAACCCATATAAAAGAGAGTGGATAGAAATCATACATACATGATAAATGAATCCCCATGCAGTAAAATATCTCTCAGTCAATGTATGTATGTTATGCGCTCCTACAACATAGAATATGTATGAATGCATCCTAATGTGGCAATGGGTTCCTTATCGTAGGTGCCAATCTATATTATAATAATGTTCTTCATGGACTAATATACATCATGGTCGGTTAAGTTTGATGATGGTGAAACGATGGGTCCACGCGATCAGTGCCAGTCAGAAGTGTGGAGAGTGTCTAATCTACATGGTTAAAATAGCTTTTATCTGATTGTCATCTTCGTTTATAGCGGTTCCTGTTCGGCAACGCCACATGCTTGTCATATTGCAAAGGGGTAATTAATTTCCCTTTCCACTGAGCATGCAAACATGATTGGTGTCATCGCCCTTATCTTTTCTGCATCAGCACATATATATATGGTTCATGCGTTCATGTTTTACCAAACCGTCTGTGCTGCTTTATAATTCCCAGTTGCCTATACGTTTTTCTAAAAAGTATTGATATATATATGGACGATGTTTTTACTTGAATGTAAAAATATGCATACATGTATATAATATGGTAATCATGTGAATTAAACTATCACTATATGTATCAGTACCCATCGGTTACTATTCTCATATGGATGTCTCGCAGTAGATATGCGATATTCTGAATGTGTTCTAATTATAGTTAACTTTGCAATATATACATCATATTATATATTATATATTATATAAAAGTTCATAATGTTCATGTGTATATGTTAAATGAAGTATTGCCATGAAATTCCAATGGTAAGTTTTACCCAGAAAGACTTCATTTATCAGTAATCTTCATTGAACTAAATTATACTCAGGCACAAGTGCATTTCGTGAGCTCTGTTTTCTCACCACCCAACATCATTTTATTTCAGATATACACTGATCATCATCAAAGAGGCATAATGCTTCCCAATGGTGTCATTCGAACATAGTTCTTTTGTTACCCTTTGTTACCCGAAACGGATCATATACATACAATAGCTTTTTAGTCCGGCTCTCTCCGGGCTATTACATATTCCAGAAAAACTGGCGGTTGTCATGCGAATCTGCTGTAAAAGTGTTTATGCCTTGATACTTCCATGTCTTGTTTAGATCCTTATCAGATAATCTGTGGGCATAAGGCAATGAAGGCCATATTAAGCGATGATTTAGCCAATGCTATAGTATATATCACAATCCTCGCTAGTTAATTGACTCTATGAATAGCCATCTTCCAGAAGGGCCTGGATATATGTTTTTACAAATGCACTCAGGGTTTTATCATGTATACACGTTCCGCACGTTCTCGTATTCATATTTTCAACCGAACACACGTCCATGCAGTGCATGGTATGTACACTATCTTCTTTCTGAATACGACTGGCAAAACCCGGAGGGGTGCATCATGAAGTACGCAAAGTGGTGTTTTATTGAATAGTTTATTTTTATGTCATCAGCTATTACCAATATATCACGCTGGTGTCAGTGTAAAACTGGTGTCGCAAACAAAGTGATCATGAAGCGATCGTGACACGATTCTCATTTGCTAAATCACTTTCAAGCTGACTTCTTTCATGATGTTTTTCAATTTTCCGAATTAACTGAACTGGCCAAATTATCTGAATGTCATTTCCCTTTACAAACATTAGGATAACACCCAATAAAGGCATAATTGGATACAATGGTTGCTGTTCCAGTTGTATCTGTCGTCGGTTTTCCGAAACATGAAATAGCATTGCAATTTTCACAGGAAGAGCTCCACATTTGCAATTGTTGTACTGAATAGGCTTAGTCTAATTCACCAGAATACAGAATATTATTACGTAGAGTGATAAATTATTCATCTTTTTTATGACTGCGAATGCTTGATCGGACCATAAATTATGTTACATAATTATTACTTTTAAAACTAATAAACAATACATAATTGTTTTATTCGCTGCCTCGCAAAGCTCCCTAGTTCAATATTGACCTGTTTAGTCATCCAGGTAAACTATTGATTTCATCAACATCATGTAAATATTACCATTCATTCAATGTTTTAAATCGTTCATTCCCCTAGATTAAATCCCTGATAACCTTAATATTATGTAATCAATGTAAAGCAGATATGTTCTAGCACTGCTAATCGACCGATTTTCATTCCACATATTTGAGAAATAAGACTTAAAAATTAAAGTTTAACTCAGAAATATGTTTCAATATCAGAACTGGAATAATAATTAACTCGTCCTACGCTCTGAGCTGATTCTGAATTACTTTCCTCTTTAAATTTGGCAGGTCTCTTTGATGGTTTCATATTCAGCCTCGGTTTCAATTGGAGGAATCAACATTAAATAATACTTTTTCCCCCATTGTTCGTGTTGAAAAGTCCATGTTTTTGTGGACCTAAGGTAAATATTCGCTAAGACGCGTGACGCATCTGTCGGACACTTATTTTTTTGTCTGCCTTTGTCTCGTCAGTTGATACAACTGATGAAGTTTGCCTTTATTGTCCAAGGTGTCACAGTAAATGTTTACATCAGAGAAGACCACGTGTATCCATCAATTCAGTGGGCAGATGAACTCACCTTCATCTGTTTGCCTTTCTTCTCAACGACTCGGCTAAGTTTTCCTGATTTACCATGGTTCAATGGGGATGTGACCCTTCTTACCACATCAAACATAAAAGCGTTGGCCTTTCTCTTTTTTCGGGGAAAACCTGGTGTTGAAACCATCAATCATCAGTCGCGACGCCATGTTGGTTTTGTGCGCCTGCGCAGTCTATTCATCAACCCTACCAGGTGGGGGATGCGCGCGACTAGAGCATGCGCTGGGGGTGGGGGGCTGTATGAACGATTGGAACAGCCCCCGGGGCATCAGCTACATATATAAATAACTATCATTCATCCAGCATCCATTTCATAATTTGTTTGGATGATTCATATTTCAGAGTATTTCTCCCAACATCGGGCCACGTGCTCGGATGTCACAAAGCAAGAGCCTGCTAATTGTATTCGCTGGTTTATGTAAACGGTACAGAAATATCTAGCACAAAGATACGTTTTTCTGGCGTTTCAGGGGAACTATGAACAGTCAATCCTTCCTGACATTGAATAGCGTTGAGCAGTTTTTTCTCAGTCAAAAATGACAGGGCCTAAGGCAATCTAGTTCAGATTTCATGTACAAGCATCGATTTTTAATTTGAATAATTTGTCGAATCACAAGAGTTACATGGGGATATGATATGATGATTTCAATTTTGGCATAATTAGTTTCAAGCCTGCCAACTTTTGACTGAAATTGATTGGGTGGACTCTACATATCAGAGCATTGAAATATATCATCATGCACAGACAGACAGGCCGGCGTCATATTCTTTGGTGAGCCCATAATGTCAAATACAACACAATTAATTTCATCTTGTTTGAGCGGCCTCCGACCCTGCCTCCAAACAACACATCAAATATTCATTTGTACCCAGGTGATTGACATGTGACAATCCATTATAAAACAGTCAAGTGCTTTACGGTGGTCAGACTTTCAATAATTCACACACAGACAAAAGAAATATGGTCCGTATTTGTGGAGGCCTAAATGCATGCCTGGAATTGAGTACCATATTTCATAGCTCCCTTCATCGATTAACAGTTTAATTGTGAAATGTGCACGAAATTATCACTAAAGATAAACAAGTATAATCACTGCAACCCTTGGAGGTAAGTCAGTGGGTTTGTACAGTTTCCAATATATGCCAGCTGATTGCATCAGCTGTTCAGATTTAATATAGATAGGGAACAATAAATAGCCCTTCTTTGTTTGCCGACAACAGCATAACCCTAGCTATTACTGAAATGAGGATTTGCAGTTGTTAAAGGCAGGTGTTTTGAGGGTCTATCAATGGTATCAATATCATTCTAGATGTACAACGACGAGCACCAGGGGCCCTCTCGTAGTTCAGGGTTAATGGGTGGGCTCAGTAAATGTAGGGTGGGTTTAAACCCCAAGGGGGCTATAATCTTCGGCCCTCTGAAGTAATTATTAAACGCTGAAATGCTCTGCTGTGCTTGCATTTGGTCCTGCTCCGCTCTTTCATTTTGGTTTCATCATCCCACCCTCACATTTATAATTCCCTTCAAATGATATTAAATGAACTGTGGTGAAAGTACCGCTGCAACTTTAAATAATCTAGTGTAGTCCAATACGTATCTTCTGCTGTCCATACATAAATCTATAATAACAGAGTCGGTGCACAATCGCATCAGTGGCAATTATGTAAACCATATCAGAAATAGGCATAATTCGATTTGATTAAAGTAGAACTTTTCCTCGCCTTTTAACAGTGGATGTTTGACGGGGAAATTATCTCCAGCGCGGCGAGCCGGTTTTAGCAAAGGTAGTTACATTACCATAGATCAAACAAAACAGCGAAGATTTAACAAATTCGTATGCGATAATCACGATAAATAATGTCTCTAATATAAAAGGTTGTATCTTAACGTCGCATGCCATTGACTCTACCGATTTGGAGATAACAAGTATGAAGATTAAAGTTTAGATGAAAAATCAGATTTATAATGTAATGGGCGTTACATTTAGCAGAGATAAAATCTTTCTACCCGCGGGTTACTTATTCATCAGATAATTATTACTAACAGCAAAGTTCCACAAACCAATGTAATTGAAAAAAATGCAGGGGGAAATTGATGTCAGTTCCGCCATCCTTTTTCCCTCGGAGGGACAATATGATATTATCAAACATAATCGACTTTGCGCAGCACCATTAATAGTCGTTTAATTGTTGATATCTTTGTTTTATAGAGGCAGCTGTTTGCGAATAGACGTCGGCGATGCTTAATTCAATGAATTCGTTCTCCATTCAAACAGCACTATTTCATAGTCTAGTCTCCCAAGTCTAATATCGCCAGGATCGATACAATGGGGAAATATCTGTGGGGGCATAAAACCCAAGCATGTGACAACTGAATGGCATCAAATGTCGAGGCCAAACCATAACTATTCCCCAGCCTTTAATACGACGAGTGTTTGCAGGAGGGGGTTACATTGTAATGGTGGTATCTGTGGTGGTAATACCGTTTGGATAGATAGAAGACAACACGGGTGCCTTGTAGTTGGCAGATGGCCTTGCTCCCAATGCTGGCGCCAGTCGGCTCCCAATGCAGTTCCTCCACCACCCATGCTGGCCCCCCAACCAGATGGACAGACTCTATCGCAGAGATCTATCCAAGTCTACACCTGTCCCTCTCCAAATAATCATGATTCTACTCGACCCCGGTCTTTGTGTGGCCGTGTCAGTGACCTGACAACCAAACCGGTTAGGTTCCTCTTAGTTTTTGTTGGTCAGATGAGGTGTTTTTACGAGATAATAACTTGTGAATGGTTTGTTGATTTGGCCGGGTTAGTCTCATCGAGTTCCTCTTGTCTCGGCACAGCGGGTAGGGGCCCTGACACACATGTCAAATCAGGCAGGGAGGGAAACAGGTTGTAAAGGCGAAACTATCGGCTAACCACCAAGCATTACAATATGAATAATGAATTTTTTATTTGTGACACCGTTCGCGAGCCCCTCAAAGCCTTGGTAAATTCACTAGTCAAAAGAATTGGTCCATTCAACGTGTTAAATATAATCTCGTTGGTCCATTAGATGGGAAATAGCTCGGCATAATTATCTGCAATTGTTGAAAATAGCGCAATTCTCCATTTTCCATTGCTAAAACATTTGAATAGGCGAGGTTGGATTACCAGACATGGTAATAAAAACTATAACTAGCATTCAATCGTCACTCTGCATGATTATAGTCAATTTTTGATTTAAAAAACTTTTTAAAGTTAGTAGAATATTTTATTACGCTCTCATAGAATCAGTACAAATAATTGAAACGCCCACGTGATTCTGCAAATAATAGCAGTGTCTGGTTGCAGCCTCATTAAATATTTCATGTCAAGTTTGCCAAGGATTTTGAAGAAATATTTCTCTCGTTAAATCTGATCTTATGAGATATTTGATTTGATTCCCCATTGCGACGAGGCCGTTGATTATTCATTTTAATTCGGTGAACATTATAATACTTGATTGGCAATGGACGATTAGTTAAAGTTATATCAGCTCTATTGAACGAGAGAAATATGTAAAAGGTCTCCCAGTGTTTAAAGCTGTATTCTCAACTATTACAAATTTACTTATATTGTGACTTACAGCAGAATACGGTTCTGCTTACAGGCTTAATATTCTGCTGTTGTTATAATCACGTTTATAGAGGAATTTGGAGACTGGGGGTGCGTTTTTACAAGAATTTGTAGTCAATATGTCGGAAAAATTACATCCGGAAGTGGGCGATAATAAGTGAAAGAACGTGATTTTGGCGTACACGGAAATCTTTTTTAATCGGGATTTTTATGAAGCCCAGAAGTAAAAGCAATAAGGCAAAATCTTCCCAAAATCCAGATGAATAGGAAAATGGTGTGAAAAATGAGAAAATGTGGGTTCTTATAATAAGTATGTAGCTTTAATGCTAAAAAGGAATATTTTGGGGACAAAATGTTGTTATGTAGACATAAAGAGCTATTGTAGATGAATATGAAGAGAACAAGTATATCGATACCACTATCAAACCTCTTCTCATGCTTTTGAATTATGTAATTATATTACATGCCGGTATAGATTCATCACTGAGTAAAATACCAGCCATATATGACCAAACAACCAGCCCAATGGGCTACGAGTAGTATAAGGATCGTGACGTTAACCCAGGCATATTCATTGTCCTGAATGAATATGTTTTTCAAATTCTCTACTGGAACTTGAAATGCATCTTTCACGCGATATATTCCAATCAGTATACTTCTATCTCATGAACTTAAGAAACGGCTTTGTAGTCCTTTACAATGAAATACCATAGGATGAACGTCACAAATGAATGAAAGGGAGATAAGATCCTTTCCATGAATACTTAATGGTGTATTCAGCTGGAGGATTTCACCAATAATTAGCCATTTTACTTTCAAGTCATATAATGTTCAAAGAAACCCTTGATCGAGGTAGTATGTTGTATGCATCGAGGTATACATGGAACGTTAGATATATGCTATCAATGGCTTTGCTACAAAGATTCAGAGGACCAAGGTATTCACTTCAAATCCTGATCACGGATCATTTGTGTCTTCTTGAATCTCCCCCTACAGAAGATGAATGGTTCATTTTAGAGATTCTGATAACGCAGGGTTTATTGCCCAATAGTTCCAGTGAATTACACATTGTATTGTCGGGACAGATACTTGCTTTCCGTTACACTTTGAGCTTTTCATCTTCGCCTAAGAGTAGACAAATTTAAAAACAATAGTGAGTTCTAGAACAACAATCGTTAGAGGGATGTGGTAAAAATTGTCCTGTCCCATATCTCCAGTTCCATTTCAGAGAATCAGGTTTTTCCCTTCAGATCTTGATCACGGATCATTTATCTCATCAGGAATCTGTCCCCTGAAGAAAAGGGAATCTTTAGATGTGAGTTTATTTTAGAGATTCTGATGTCACACAGGGTTTTATGCCCAATAGTTTCAGTTAACTAGACATCGTATGATTGGGACAGATCCTTGTATTGCTTTCCTTTACCCTTTCAGTTTATCATCTTCAACTACTCAGGCATAGACAATTTCAGAAACAAAAATTAGTTCCAGAACAACAATCAATACTCCGAAACTTAGAGTTATCTGGTAAACTTCCTTAAACTTTCCTTTCTCACATCTCCAGGGGCCCGTTGCATAAGCAATCCTTCTTAAGATTTGTTTTCCTTACCTTACTTAGCTAATTTTCCTTCCTTGTTTCCTTCGTCAGGTACTTCTCCTTTAGAAGATCTAAGCAGCTGGTAAGGAGATTTTAGGGAAGGAATTTGCTATACAAGCCAAGCCATCTTTTATTCCTACAGTAGAAATTTCCTACCTAAGCAAGGACAAATAGCTTAGCAAGGACAAAGTTAGGAAAAGATTGCTTATCCAACAGGGACCAGTTCCATTTCATAACAACTCAGACCGTGCGTGTACTTTGTTCATATTCCCCGGCCGAAGACACAGGTCGCCTCTGTATTCTATATTACTTTTCTCTCCCTATCCCCATGCGTATAACCCCAAAGACCCACTATTCATGAGGAAGCGCTTCCAATCTGTTTGGAGTTTATCATTGTAAATGCTCTGTCTTAAGTCTAAATAAACCCCGATCATTCCTCCTCCATCCACCTGCCTTTTCTATAGGCCCAAGTGGCCTAGGTTTAGACAATAGTGACAGACAATATGAGTGTGGACTAACTTCCTGCACCAATGTTTTATACACCGGGTGTCAACACGACCCCCTACGGACGGGATGGGAATAACTCAAAGGCTCTACGATGATCCGACCTCATGCAAAGATCAATCTAGGACCTTCTGAATCTGGATTATTCCTTTCTGCGCTCGTCCCATTCGTCTTCATAGAGGTCTTGGCTTTGGAAGTCTTGGAAGCTTCCGGGATTGCCTCTGCAATCAATCAGCGAGAACATAGGCTATCATCTAGTGAGGGCTTGGAGGGACATCCACCTCTGCATCTTTGTCAATCAAGCGAGCCACTGAGCTACTTTAATCATTGGTCTCATGGGATATTGGTGTAGAAGAAATGGTGTTTATACTGTAATACCACTCTAGATGGTCCTTTTAATGACTATAGATCTCACTACAATCACAAAGTCCCTCAGAGCCCCGATCAATTGACAATATTTAAATCCAGAAACCAGCCGATATCTATATTTAATCCGCTTTTCTTCTCCATAATATCAAGTCAGAGAAATTTCCTAAAATGTATAAGAAAAAAAAGAAAGTTAATTTCAATGTAGAACCCATTGGTTTGGATCCCGTTTGATCATTAATTAGACCATCATTGGTGAAAATAGGTATTGTTCGACGCTAGACCATTACATTACTGAAAATGCTCCTTTTTCCATCTCTTCATATTAAACCTCTAGTCCACACTTATATTTACATTGTAGTTATCTTATGGAAATAAAAATCTGTTATTATTATTATATAATGATGAATCAATTTGGTTGACATACATCCAGGTCATAAAAGTATAATATAATTGATTTTAGATATAGTCATTAAACAACAGCCAAATTCATTTTATTTCAATACGAATTGAAGAGACAATGTTCTATATATTCCCCCACACGATCGCCGTTACCGTCATTCGAAATCATGAATAGCTTTGAAGCAATTGGATTCGCCATCTTGAAGGCTCCCTCATGAACTAATCAACTGAGTAGTCAGACACTCGAGTAGGCGTTATCGTTTCTTCAATGCCCCTTCCACGTCAGCAGTTCAATTTACATAATCGTGAAGACTTTAAAGGCCAAGTACCTTACAACAATTGGGCCTGGGACTTTCTTTATGCAATAGCCTTTAAAGGGATATCGGTTTCTACTGTTGTGGTATATCACGAATCTTTTGAATATAACAGTTTGCGAACAGATCATTCAAAAGTTTTTGATGCAATAAATGCAGTGTGAATTGTGAATAAAATCACGTAATGATCATTCAGTTATTATGGCGAATACGAGTGTAACTTGAATAAACAGATTTGCCACATGTCTATATTACTTTCTGTTTAGAACCAAATGTGACAGTCCCACGCTGAGCAAGATTGATTTGAGACATCATTATAAGAAAAGTAATAGCTACGCTCAAAAGGTTAATAGAATGCTAAAGATTAACAAGAAGATCTCGAAATTCATGTTTGCTGGTCCTTCTCGATTTCTGCAAACGTTGGCCATATCGTGTTTGTAAATCACAATCATGGGGCTGTTCTAATTTCAATGCATGCTTGCCAGTTCAAACAGAGTTTATGTAGAGACCATGTCACCTGATCGATCCCTCTGCTAGGCCCCAAGTAGGATTAGGATGTTTAAATGGATTAGCACTCCCCACCGGCTGAATCATCACTGAACATTTCTTATACAATGGGATCCTACTTGATTAATTCTGAGTGGAAAATCTGCCTCAGTCCACAAGGAACTAAGCCATAAGGCCATCCAGCATTGAAGGTGCATGGGAATGAGCTATCATGATTTGGTCTCCCCCACCACCCACCCACACAGACACACGAAAAAACAAAAGGAAATAATGAAAACTCGTTTACTGGAATTTATTTCTGTCTTAATCATGGGCGGAAGTGTTGATTGAAACAGATTAGTTCCCCTCATTGTAGGAGTGAATCGGCTCCAAAATATCCTTCAATGATTATATTTTTTACTCAAGCATCTGTGAAAAAACATTTTTATTGGTCATATGAGTTCCAATTTGTATCTTAAATCCAAATGTCTGAACAGATGTGGTGTGAAATGATGGAATCCCCCATTCCTCAAATCGCTGGTAGTTCTCTTCTTCTAAATTGGTTCTGAAATCGATATGTATTGACCAGTCTTCAGAGTAATATTGGGGCATTTTCTATTCTCACTGCCTTTACTTGCCCCCACTTAACACTCACCAGCCAGCGCGAGGGAAATAGAAGGGAAGGATTTATGTGCAAGCAATATACAGTATATAACTACCATACCACCGCTGGCCACCAGTTCTTGGTGTAGATATCATTTATTCCATTGCCGACTTCCCCATTTCTTACAGACCGCCGCATTCATAAATAGTGTCAGGTCAAAGATACCCTCTCCTCGACAGAAACTGCCATATTTTTCTTTAAGTCTATTATAGGCCGACTGACTCCCCTGTCTGTTTGGCTAGACAATTTGCTTAGATTCGATGACAAGTTCTTTACTGATACTTTAAAATGCAATGGAAAGTGCCCTTCTGGGTTTCCTGGGTCTTCTATCGCCAATTTCCCTGTTCAGTCGATGACCATTGGATCATTCCAATTAATGAACAGCGAGTGGAAATACGGCTCGGTGGATGTGGGACCTAAGGTCCTTCTCCATTGCCACGACCAGTCGGCCGGCTGTAATTAACATTGTGTTGTTTGCCATGCGGCGGCAGTACGCCAAGACGGCCAGGGTAATGGAGGTGAGGCTTAAGATGACACAAAATGAAAAGAAATCTGTTTCCAATGGGGAAATATCCGAGACAATGACCATATGTGCAACAATTACTGGTGATGTCCATATACCCAAATCGAATTCTTATAACTGGACATCTCATTCTGGATCATCCCAAGATTACAAATTGTCTCTGCCTTCGAGGCTGACCCGATCAGAGACGCAAGGACCAGCGTCGCATGACACCAGATAAATGTCCATTACTGGACCAGATAAATAGTTTGGGGACAATCCTCCAGGGACCTTGAGGGGGAAGAAAGATCCCTAGGGCAGGCAAGCCTGGTGTGGGGTAACAAGGAGAGGTTATAGAGGGGATATATGTGGGCTGGTTTGGGGATCGAGTCCAGGAAACCCTCAGTTGCCCAAGTGTCTCAGCAAATACGCCTCACGTGCACAATGACCCATGAGGACGCGGTTATCTATATGTGCTGATAATCGCAAGGCAGAATACTTGAGGCCGTGAAACAATCGAATAAAGCTGATAATATTGGATAAACATTGAGCCCGAGTATGCATTCCGATCAATTTTACTTAAAGTTATACATTAGCAAAAATTAGTTTTTTTGAGGAATTGGTGGGATAATACCGATGATCAATATTACACTTGTCATTAACTTTCTCCCATGAGATAGAGAACTTGCTAGTGAGACTTTTCTGGGGACGAAACAGTTACATAAAAGATGGACCATGCTTTCTAGAAGCTATCACATCAGGAAGCAGAGTGACTTTTATTTATCTAGGGATGTCAACAAAGTGTTTCATATAATCAAATTGTAAGAAAGGGCTAAGCAATCGCCTTTGGGACTTCGTATAAAGAGCGACACGAATCGAACCCAAACCCAATACTCGGTCTACAATTGGTCAAACATCAGGATTTAGATGGCCACTCCGAGCTTGCCTAATGGCCCTTCCCTGTACCAATAAGCCCTGATTCCTCTAATTTTTGGCTGAATTGGTTGAATTCTCAATCAGACCAACAGGTCACTTGACAGGGGAAATGGGGCTATTCTAAATGACCTATTATGCCCTGGGCTCATTGGCTGACGGACACAAGGTCGACTACTGTATCTGGGTCGTGACCTCGCCAGTTGTAGAGCAGCTCTTGTCAGAGATTTATCATTGGAAGCACGTGTATGCAGGCGCATTGGCAGAGCCTGGTCTCCAGTCTGACAAGGCTCAGAAAGGTTTTTCTCTTGAAAGGAAGAACTGAACCAACAACTAGCCATGCCTACCTAACATGATTTTTCACTTGTCAAATCGCATCCTGTCTGTGTTGCGACGACCAAGCACGCACTATCATCTCATGGACTTGTAACTACTATTTATGGAAAATGAGAACTTTTTTAAATTTCATTTTATATGGCATATTTTCCCTTTGAGCTAAACCTGTAAAAATCTAAGAAAAAAGAGCCTATGGGTTTCTATATCAGTATGTCTTTGTACTAATTATAATAGTATGTACATAGACTCGGGATAACAGAATTACTTTTATCCGTTTACTCCGAGGAGCATGTATGTATACCAGAAGGATGCTGGGTGAACATATTTTGCTTGCAAATGATGAATTGCCGCTGCGAAGGCAGCTGGCTTGATGTATAATTGCTGACCCAAGCGGTGAGAGATCTATCAGAATAGACTAGACGAAGATGGATAAGTCAGGAAGAGGTGCCTGATTGTGGGGATGTTCGCTTCCTGCATTCATCAGTGCCATCATTTGCTCAGGGTATTATAAGATATGACATTTTCTCACTAGCGCCTCATCCCCGCTGCCTTATTGGCCGAGTGAGCTGCCAATGGCATCAAAGACAAACATGGGTGTATAGCACCAAGGGCGATTAATCATTCTGCCACAACAAAATCGACACTTTCACAAAATGTACATTGTTTGTACGACTACCTGAACACGATTCCTAAATTCTAGTTCTAAATTTAACGCCCATCAGGTGTTGTGCTGTCGGTGCTTAAATCAAGACTTAAATGCCACGAGTTTTATGCCCAATAAAGTGATTATCTACATGTCCTTGTAGCACACCCCAACAGTTTACAAGAGAAGAGATATATAGAATACTTTCAGTGGGTATGATTCAATTCAAGAGAAGGTAAACTTTCTGTTTATCGTTAGTCTCACGAGTGCAAATGAAATGCTGTAATAATTCACAATAATATAAATGAACTCCCACGGGAGGGCTCCATAATTAAATGCATGAGCGTTCAGCTTGATCGCCTCGTTAATTTCCTTGAACTAAAAAAATGAAAGGGTTTGTTGCGATCAAGGAACTGTGGTCTTAGATGGGTAATGGATAGCTTCATCTCAATTTGACATCCCTTTGGAGAAGGACTTATCCTTGGATAAGGTTGGATAAGGGGGAAGAATCCACTGATAAGCTCCTACCTGATACGATTGATTTTTGTCAAGGGACCGCCCATTTTTGGTATCAGCCAAGCCGGATTTGATTGTTCCTCAGGGTAGTGCTTGTTCATTCCCATCGACGCTGAGGAAGGAGATAACCACCGATAAGCCATGTTCTGTAATGTCTGGGGTGTCTTCAAAAAGATAACACATGCATCAAGTGGATGTTTCGTGACTAATTCGCCGGTACGTTACACCGAAAACCTGTCGATTGTAATTTTCCTTATAACAGTATCTCTGAGATGTTTCTATTTTTGCTATCCATTGTTTTTTGTATAAAATTGCAAGTTTATAGGACAATAGAAGCTAGCTAGAACCATTTATCATAATGGAAGTCACTATGCTCAGCTTAGGTCCCATGTCCACTATAAGCCGTTTTCGCAGTCGCCGATCCTGTCGCTCCGATCGTTGGAAGAATCGGATGGTCGCAGTGACAGAATGGGGAGATTGGCCCTGGACGTGGGACTTGGACTCACCATATATTCCTTTACAATATCAGTAAAGCATTTTCTCAACCAATCTACAACAAATCTAGTCGACCAGCTGCGTCAGTCAGTGTGCCATGCGGTAATCTCGACATTTCAAGGTTTTGTATAGTATTTCATATTATCTCCTATAAAAAATATGTCCATTTCTGGGTCTGTGTCCAATGATTCAGGAGCGAATAGCAGTTGATGAGATGGAAACATCACTCTTCTTTGTTATTTTTCTTTTATAAATTTAATATCCATTAAGACCTTCAGTTAGTGATACGGTATAATATGCATACTTATACTTCAAAGTCCGTTCTTCAGTTGCCATCCTAAATACCTCGCCCTGAAAATAAGTTTTGAAACCAAAATTTGATTGAACACACTCTTATCTTGCTGCCCACGAAACTATGGCAAAAAATTCCTTTCAATCTGGCCTCACCCCAGTCCCGTCTAGTTATAGACCTGGCTAATATATTCTGGCAGACAAGCGCTTTGTATTGATCTTAGAGCTATTTCCCAAGACAGAGGTAAAGTGCCAAAAAGAGTTCTCCATCAAAATATTTTATGCACGTGTGTCGCGTTTACCATACCAATTGTGCGTGCCAATGATGCCATCATTCCAGTGGCCATTTGAGACACGGAATCCCAGACAACATTACAGCATCCAGTGGGTAAAACCTTGTGGTGATGCCTTATCACGAATCCGCCCCAACAATATTGTTTGCCATAGGAATACAGCCGACGAGCGTCAATAAGAAATACTTTTCCTAACCACATCTTGCCTCCTCAAAGGGTGTGATTACGACCCTGGGATTGCTTTAATCTAAGTTGTGTTAATACACTCTAAACAAAAGTGTTTACCAATGGACTATTATACGCGTCCAAATATTTCCGGATATGTCTCCCTCCGTTGCTGGCTCAATGATATGTTCTCTCCCTGGCGATTATAAATGAGACTGCCACTGTTATAATTATATGTGCATCGCACCAGATCTATGGCATTGCCATAATAGACTTTCTATGTAAGCATTGACAAGTGGTGATGAACATGCATTCGATTACCATTAATAGCGCCATATATTCGCCCATAGAGACATCTAATTATAAGTCAAAAAGCTCCTATGTTGGTCCCTAAATGCTTGCCTGTGTGGACCTGATGTCAAGACATAGTTCCAACCGGACACATGAGGGGCCTTCAACCAATACGTACTCCTGACCGGACCTATAGCTCCCCGGAGGTATTCCAAATCCATCAGAAAAATTAGCCATTCCCCGAGCAGGGATCGAATCTTGGTTTAGCCGGTCAAATTGATGGCTCGTAAGGAGATCCTGGCAGGATAGCCTCCGGACGCTCAGGTGGGCAAAACCCATACCCAAGTTCCCTAGGGAAATATAAACCAAGCCCCATACACAGATAAATGGCCATCCACGGTCTCTACCTTTTCCCTCAGGTTATTGACCAATAGGTGTGTTTTGCCGGGGTGTGTTTTGGCGTCCGCCCATTTTCTGACATCAAATCGCCTCAATGTAAGGATCGTATGACAAGAGGACGTGGAGTTTCCCAGCGGAGAGTTTTTCTTTGCCATTACATGGTCAGCGTTCTGGTTCCATTTCCCAACAGGTTCTTCTTGCTTCTTGAAAAGAAGCGGACAGAAAACGTGTGAAGAAGCGACAAAGATGCATGCGCCTATCTGAGAGTGAGGGAAATTTTACCTCAACCTTGAATTCAGTTCGAATATCAATTAGGGAGCAATGAATGAAGTGAGTCGATTTTGATATAAGGTCTTCCCTGGCATCATCATTAATTTTAAATTAAATATTTGCTCTGCTACTCATGCATGCGAGACTTACCATATTTACCTGCTGAATCTAATGTACATATATACAATTGGTCTGGTTCACTTTAGTTTTTTTGCTGGCGACAATCAATATACCACGAACATCTGTTAACTAAGATATGTATTACATTGAATTTTTTTACATTGACTTTTTGGTGGCACTGGAAAGAAAATTGCATTCACCTGGACGTCAGAACAATGATTACCCTAATTGGAAGGTCTTTTTTCGGTAACAAGTCGAGCCAACACCTGCCTTATATTCCGTTTTGTATGTCGCGTACCTACCACATATTTGATAGTTCCAGCTGTTCGATGAATAATGGTTATAAAACATAGAAGAACGAATAGAATAACAAAAGACTTAATTGGAAAGAATCACCTTGGCTATACATGTTGTTATTGGACTGAATATATGCTAATGAGTTTGAAATACATCATTATCCTAGATGCAGTAATACCATCCTTTATATAAACCATTGAAATTAGTCTTTGCATGAACCATGTATATAATGTACGGATCCGATTCGCTAGGTTAAATGAATGTATACTATAATTTGATTTCAAATGATTGTCAATTATCAAATAATCATCATCATTTCCAAGTTGGAATTGCTGTAGGGCGTTCTCTGGTGATCTACTGCTTGCAAATGACCATAAAACGTTCTATGTTTATCAAATGTATCGCTAGCTTAGTACTTTGCATTCGATTTACATACATTGAGTTTGTTTATTCTCTTCGTGCATTCTTATATAATTAGATATTCTGTCAGGACAAGAATGATCAGAATGGTAAATACACGAATGATTTGCGCTCGAATATGTGGTAAAATGATGATGTATCTTTTGTTGATCATTAATAGGATCATACGTGCATCTATGTTAGGCAATCTGTGACATCTGATGCAGTTAAATCATCCCAATGTAATCAAACATCCATGTCCGTGTCAAAATAAACGAAGGCCTTGAGGCAAATTTCTTGTATGAATAACGAAAGGGAATGAATTAGTGTGTCCTCTACATTATAAATGATATGTGTAGCGTACGTGCTGGTAATGTATTTCATTTGAAAGAAAATGTTTCGAACATAATCTCTATCCATTTATCTAAAAGATGCATTGTCAGCTAAATTTACCGAAATTTCCTTTTCTCATTTGAGGTATAGTTTGACCTTCAAACAGAAGTAAACAATTAAACAAACACGAAGAAGTGGGCGAACACATTTGGAGTGATTTGGCTTCACATCAAGAAGAATAGGAAAATAGCTGTTTACAGTTTATCAAGCTGATAGGTTGGAACAGAATGGAAAAAAGAGTATGAAACTTAATTTAATGTCCCTTTTATGCTTCCTTGCCAGCAATCTGGCCGAATGGTCTAAAGCGCTGATTTGGCTCACTGGCATGAGTGGCATGGCATGTATGTAGTGGTTCGAACCCCGGGTACTGCAGCTAGTTTCACGTCCCCCCCCCCCCTCCCTCTTCCCAAGGTATAAGGGGAAGATCATCGTATGGTGAAGTAGTCCTGGCAAAAAAAATATAAAGAAATGTAAATTCATACCGTATTGATTTGAGGATGTTATCAAAGTTATGGGTGACATGAACCTTTTATGGATTTAGAAGTTATCCGATATACTCAGACCGTGCTAGACCTTCGAGGGTGAGTAGTACAAAAAATGGTATTTTGTCTCTGGGACACAAGAATAATGGGCCCGTTGCATGACAAATCGCAAAATCAGACACCTGGCTCTGTATAGTAAAACACCAACGATAACTTGCCAGAATAGTTCATGAGTTGTATGGAATTTGCATGAAGCCCCTTCCACATTGGCACGGCCGGCCGTTGGCACGGCCGAGATGGATCGTGGCCAATGTACATCCACCGCCTGAAGACGGCCGTGTGAAATCCAGACGCAATGAAGTTTTCTATTTCAATAATCGCTTTGTGTCAAGAAGAAGTTGATTAAAATCTGAGCTCTTAGTATACCGTAATAAGTGTGTGAACAAGCACTGACACTGATGAAGAACTGGACGAGACGTCGATGTATAGGTGGCCATTTCCACCAATTTGACAACATTTGAGCCCCTAGCGCCACCTCAGAACCCCAAAATAAAATCTTGCATTAATAAGATGAGTTGTAATTTTTTATGAACCTTATATATATGTGTATTGAACTGCCAAGTATGGAACCATTCTGATTATTAGTTATTTTTTTACAGGGGGGTCGAAAAATAGCTCCCAAATAGGGAAAAAGGCCAAAAACAGCATGAAGATTAACGACATATATCATGTGAATAAGAACATAAAATGCAACTAAAGTTAATATTTTCATTTTATCTAGCACCATATCATATAATTTGTGTAGGAATAGACTGCGAAATTAATATAAAATGAATAATGACAGTTAAAGTATAAAAATCTATCACAAATTGAGCCTGGAAATAAGGATATATTTTCTGCCTCACTTATGTGCAGAGCCCAACAAAGTAATAAAAATATAAATATGATAGAGTAGAAAACCATTCGATTTAAAAAGTGATAACATCTTACCAGACACTAATGTTTTTTTCCAGTAAGGACTTGTGTCTTAAACTTCATAATATATTAATTTTGAATGTTATAAATGCAATATATTAATTTCAGGATACTCTCATGTACAGACATTGCTATGGGGAGCAAATGAAGATTAACGACATAAAATCATGAAAAAATTGCGATTTTAGAGCTTTTTACTGTCTGCTCTGTACCCTTAGCTTGTTATATGTTTGTCAATTTTAAGAATAGAGACAATCTACATATACAGATGCATCGGCCAGAGGATGACGATTCATGCCATATATACTTTCATGTATCTAATGTCAATATTTCAGAAATTATCTCCCAAAATAATGTTATTTTGGCAAAAATGTCTTATGCACTGCATATCGTGACCACTGCATATTTTAACATTTTTAAGGATAAAGATGCATTTATGAGAGCCATAGTCTCATCAATTCTTATCCGATTTTAAGAATTCACAATTCACAGTAATGCTGACATCCTTGCGGTTCGTTTCGTGTATAACACAATTTTCTACTGTAATTGTTTCCCCATCTACGAACGTTAAACGATAGTAATTGTTACTCATTTTCCCGTGACACATCACATTTGTATGTCGTTAATCTTCACATATGTCGTTAATCTTCAAACCCCATTTTCCTGTAATAAGCATGTAAAACCTAGTCGGAAATTCCATGTATTGATATTTATAGACTGATATTACTCATAATTAATAATAAATATCAAATTTAAAGTTCATTATTAAATTGCTTTCTCAAAAAACCATAAAATCGTTAATCTAGGGATGTCGTTAATCTTCATCACCCTGGGTTCCCACATGAGGCTGGCACCATGCATTTTGTCTGCTCAGGTCCAAGAAAAACTCTAACCAATACTTTTAATGATCATTACCTATCAAATCCTGTGAGTTTTATCATTATTTGTGATTATTGGGTAATTTTCATTTTTTTTTTTTTTAAATTCCACTTTATTTGACAGGGATGTCGTTAATCTTCATCAGGGGTACCCACATATTTTTTTTCATTATTTTGATGGCTTTTGGCCAAAAAATAATTTTTTTGCAATTTTTTTTTACAAAGATCATATTCACGTAACCTACTATCACAACATATAAATAAAAATGTTCAATTTTGAAGATTATTTAGAAATTTAGCAATTCCACGGACTAATGGCAGTTCAAAAAAACGATTTTTGCCCCCAAAATGGGATTTTGAAATAAAAAAAATAAAAAAATTGGGCTAAAAATGCCAAAAATGTGGTTCCACAGGTTGGTAGAACCATCCAATCAAAAAAAATAATCAAATTATTGGTAATTAATTTGATTTAAGCCCATTTTATCCCTTTCCACGGTTGGGGGCCAAATTGGTGGAATTGGCCAGGTATAGATACTAGATACTGCCTCAATTGTCCATGTACATTATCGAATTATTAGTATATTGATTAATCTGTCAGTTACATCTAAGAAAAGTAATTATTGAATCATAATAAGACCATGAATAGAAATAATTAAACTATAAACTTCGAGTCCAACAGATAGTTGATATTGGCAACAAAAAGGCTTCACTGTTTAAACACTTGACTGTTTAAAGGGAATATTTTTGAGAGGCGCAAGCTAAAGGGTAAAGTCGTTGTACAATGTTCCTTTAACCATGTTTATCCTAGATTTATGAACCTGGACTGTCCTCTTCGCAATATACGGTGAGGGCCAAACTTATTATTCAGGCAAGGAAGTATATATGTCCAGGGGGACCGTGGTAGAAATAGGGTTAAAAGCCTATAAATGCGCATTACTCTCGACCAAGGCGGTAGGCTTACTAATGGGGTGCTAAATTATGGAAAATATCTTAAGAAGGTTTGACCGTGACATGGAGAATACATTTCTCCAGCACATATGAATAATGTTTCATCAGATTTTGGGTTTGTTCTATAAAGCGTTCTTGTATCTTAATATATATTGAGACCTTGCTTAAAAATACACTCATCCATGATCTGCCTACAATATTAATATATACTTTCATCGACCAGGATCATCTTTTCGACACATCGAGATTTCGATGATAAGGCTGCGATTCCACTGGCTCGTTCTTATCATCCACTCATGGCCCGCTCTTTTTATTTCCATGAGCGCCTAACAAGCACAGATAAAGCGCAGCCAGAGTGGTCCAATAGAATCGGTTACTGCGCTTTCTATACGCTCTTAAAAACTGACGTTGGCGCTTCTTTTTGACACTGCGCTAATATTTGATGTGTAGCAGACCAAGAGCGCAGTGAGAGCACACGAACGCATTTGCTATTGAGTTCATATAGGAAACAAGCACACCAGTAGAATCGCTCTGCGCTTGTATTGCGCTAAAAATATTAGCGGATGAAGAGCGAATGACAAGCGCACTATAAACAAGCGCAGCAAGAGCGAGCCATGAGCACATATATGAGCAAACCAGTGGAATCAGACCTTAAGACCAGATTAATTATTAACATTCAATAATCAAGTAAATTAAATAATTTAAATAGATTATATTGCACACGTGCACTCACTTTGAGGAATAAAAATTAAAATTCCCAATCTAATAACGAGCCCAACATATGAGAATAGGATGTCTGCACTAAGAAAGTCATAATTATAATATTATATCTCATATTGCTATGGATCGAGCCCGATAATTTTTCGATTACCTGCGCAGAATTCAATTCACTAACTTACCATTATACCCTTATTATATGACCTATACGAAGACTATTGGGACAAAAACCTTTAACTTTTGTGAACCTCCGCGAAGTATCTAGAAGTTGACAGAAATACAAATTCGAACTCATATCGTAGGCGTACAATATGAATATTCTTATTGCACCCTATATAATCATACACCTCATACAGCATGGGTATGTAATACACGCTCCTTTCGGATAATAAGTTTTTAGTCAAGATGTCGAGACCTGTCTATATGCATAGAGGCAGAATGCCTTATTGGGAGTCATGCCCTTATCGCACTGCCTCTTCGATCTGGGCAAGTTCCATTTTGGACATATTTACATTAAAGGGATTTGACCTAAGTATCGGATTATGTGGGAAAGTTCTTGACTCTCTGTCACAGTCCCCGATAGTTTGTGATGTTTCTATGGACGGATCAGTCAGGAAATTGTCTGGCAGTTTTTCCCTAAGTTTTGATGTTTGGTCAGAAGGCCATTAGGGTCTTAGAGTTCTATACGCCAACAAAGAAAGTCTCAGGGGGAGTTGGTGACCATACTAACCAATATAGATAAGGTCAACGAGGCTTTAGCAGATTTCCTTCCCTTGTTGCAGACAGTATATATACTAGAAGCTCTGTCGAGCCTCTAAATACCAAGCAATCGGAAGCATTCTCGAGAAGCCTGTTTTCGCAAACATTTTATGGTAAGGACCAACTCCTTCAATAGAAGGGCTTAAGAAACAATTGCATTATTCATTCCTTGAAAGGGCTTATTATAACCCCCATATCCACTGGGTCGTCTGTTTGATTGCAAAATATAACTGCTAATACATAGTAGAGATACTTTATAGGTTAATGATTTCGATTGTCTCCCAACTCAATCGGCGACTTTCCAATGATCGCCGACTGGAAAAACGGTTTAGTGGATACGAGGCTTAAGAAAAGAAATAGCGTAAAATTGCATCATTTAATCCTTGAATAAATGGTGCAAAAGTTAAATATTGCAAAAATATTGCTCAAGTTGATATCGGGCAAATTCATCAATGTTATACGAAGTAACCCAAATATAAAAACGATGAAAGGATTCTAGGACTACTTGTCTTCTTCGTGTGACAATGGGAAATGAGAACTGGCTAACCTCAGAGACATATGCATAGATAATTTCGTATTCTTCTGTATCCATTAATGTGGCCTATGGGACAATGAGACCTAATTACGAGTGTCGTGTTTTACGATGGTACCTTTTCTATGCCTCCTGTGAGGAAAGCCCGTTTCTTTGGAAGCTGGTAATAAAAAATGGGTTGCATGCATTGTAAAACATTAAATTGTTGTTGTGTGACATGCATCTCTCCAGGTGGGGATGTTCATTTATATTCTCATGCATTAATATCCATGAATCATGCGAAAGACTGAGTACTGCGCTAATAAAACATATTTTGAACTATTCAGCGGAGGCATTCAGACAATTTTAAGGTAAACAGTTATTACGATACGGCATGTGCTACTTTCTCACAGCTATGAATAATAGTTTGGGTAAGAAAAATGGCGCTGTCAGAAAACACCCTTTTGTTGTTATTGTTGCCTTTACAGAATTTGCTAATTTCCTCGGAAAATTAATACGCAGATTATAATTAAATATTCACGGTGACTTGTCGGTGTCTCCATTTGATTAATCGACACACGTGCTGATTGTAAAACTTTGTGGGGGGAGACCGTCACTAGCGACACCACAGCTTCCGGATTTTCGCCTCGGACATCAGGTAAAATACTCCATCAGCCCATGCAAATGGGCCCTCATTTGGCTGACTCATTGTCATGAACCGTCGCGGAGTTGATTGTAACCTTTGACAAAATTAACATGAAGACGGCACGCTTATATGTATATGTAATTGATGACCAGCACGTGAATGTCCTACGAAGGATAGTCAAAATGATAAATGTCGTTTTTTGCGATAACTATAATTAACTCGCTCCATGATCCGTTGAAAACGTGCAAGGTTACATAATTGCATGAGTTCAAAACTTTACATAGTCTCTATTGTAGCAATAATTTATAACTAAACATCAATTTAAGGTCAACACTGGAAACATACATGGACATTGCATGCTGGGTCTTTGTTATTTATGGAATGCATTCTGACTAAAACTTCGAGTGATAAATCAGTGAATGTTTTTGAGAACAAAACAATTCGCGGAACGTGGTCGGTCAAGGTATTATTAAGGCCCACGCGTCCCAGTGTCTGATTTCGGGGAACCCCTCCCTCATTGGGCCTACTGAAGTAACTGCAATCAATCACTGTATCCTTGGCTATGCCTAATGACCACCATACGGCACCAAATTAATGACAAACCAGGTGCAAATGCCGTTTTACTGCCTCTCCCTCCTTTCCAATGACTCATCTGCGAGAACCTGTCTGTCTACGCTAAAGTGAGCCGATATTGCGAACATCCCAGCCAGAGAAGAAATGGTTCAGGTTGCCATGACTTGCCCCGCAACTATTTATCAAATTGAGGTTAATTTGCCTACCATCTGACAGGAAACGTTTTAGGTATTGGTCAGTGTCTATCCCCGGGTGGAACCCCATCCTAATCCGCCCTTGATCCCAGACCGGGCGCGTGTGATCCTCAAGCTAACCCAGTGCACATTGGCTAGCTTTGGGCTCGATGACCCCTTTGTCAGTGAGTGACCCGGAAGTGATCTCTAGCCTCTGGGAGGGTGACCAGTTCTTGATTGACCTCCTGATACCATACCTCAGGGTGGGGACTGCCCTTTCATCAGTCACCCTGCCAAGGATCCTTTTGATTGACCACAAACAAAGAACGACATACCGTTTGAAAGGAGAGAGAGAGCAAGGTTAGAAATGGCCAACGCTAAGCCTTAAGTGGCTCACTCTGGACATGAGCTGCTCTCATTGACCTAACATGTGGACGAGTGAGATATACTTATTCAATGGTAACATTCGGTTTGGCGTGAGAGGGAGAACATTTTGTGGATAAGACACATATCATAACCCTACTATAATATTTACTGTCACTCGAATGTTAAAGGCTCCATTTCTTTTATTTCCTTGTACTAAACCTGGTACTATTGACACAATTCTTGTAGGACTATAGGATACACAGAATGATGCATCTTAACCTCCTATGAGTTTACTTCCATTCCTTATTCACATTTAGCAAATGATATGTGTATGTATTGACAACACAAAACCCCTAGCAATCATTATAGCTTCAATATTGTATTGTATATTAAAGGATAGCCTTAATAAGTCAAGGCACGACAAAAGACGGTTCTTGAAGCTGAGTCCTATAATGGAAAAATGCTCGAATAGATATTCTTGGGGGTTTTTTTCAAGTAGGCTTGATTTTCTGTTCCCTCCATGGGAAGGTTGAAACCGAGAAATAAATCCCAATATTGATACCTGAACCGTAAAGGAATGTTCCATTGCTTCAATTCGATGTTGCTTTAAACAATTGTATGATCAAGAGATTAATAAGGGACTTTTAGTTCTTCATGGTTAGAGATGCGAATGATTCATATGATAATTGGGAGAATTAATGGATTTGTACCCAGTTGACATCGAAAAGAGCATTCACAAAATATTACAACACAATGGTAATCCTCATGCACGAAACATACCCCCATGTCCAATGGAAACTGGCACATATTGATTATAGAATCAATGAAACCAATAGACAATCAGTAGGGCAAATTAGCATATGGCATGGATTTTATTCATGAATATATATACCCCACCCACCCTGAAACAAATTCATCTTCCCATGTAGTAGTTATGCTCATGGATACCATCACATGAATGTTATGTGGAAACATTTCATTGTGTCCGTGATTCATTCCATTTGTTATGCGGATGGCTCGAGGTCGGGGACGGGGTCAGGAGTGATTGCGGGGCAATCCCCTACGAATTTAAGCCATTTCCAGGCGAGTTGCTCTGGTTCTAGGTAAATGGTGATATCATGCTTGTGGTCTGAGCTGGTCGGGGGTAGAGTCAGTGGGTCTGTCTCATGCATGACTTGTTCGTCAAGCTCCAATCACACATTGTTCACCTTTCTGATCGATTTACATGACTCATCATTCAGGTGTGTTGCCATTTCTGGGGGTGTGGGCTTGGTCCTGCCGACTGTTCTATTTTATATCGACCCCACAGTGTGAACCCATCTATATTGGCATTACTATAGACAATAATGAGCATTGTTCCGATTGATGGCAAATTGTTGATCGATATAATGTTTCATTCTATTCCATGCCATAAAATCTAGCTACATGGACTCGCCCTGAATCGCCTCTAGGTCAGGGTAGATCTGGTAAACTCTCATGGATAGCGGTTACAATTTTATATGATTAAATCTTATTGTAAAGTAGACATTGTTTATAAAGGAACATAAATCTTGTATCTCACATGTGATTATGAGTGTCTGGGAAAAATGAACGATAAATTCCTATTGTAGACAACTGAATAGTCAATACATTTATGGTACCAAGTTACGCCCATGGGGAGTTGAAACCCACCATGACATACCACAAGACGCGATGGTATATGAAAAGGGGGATAGATATTTGATACATAATATCAGTATTCATGCATAAGCACATGCTATTTCTATATTATCACACATTGGTTCACATCCCGACATTTGCAAGGTAAAGATGCATTACCAGTTGAATTCCCTAAAACAAATTAAATGTTATATTTTGTGCTCTATCCATTCCCAGCCCATTTGAAATTATTGAGATCAAATATAAAAGGATTTGGGTCCGTTCTTCTAGGTGTAAAATCTCATTATCCCACAAATTATTCCTTTCGGTGAGCCATCAAAATGTCACATTTTGCAATATGGCTCCTTCCTCTTCTTAACATTAGAAATCCTCAAGGAAAGTGAAAATGTCAGAATATCACTAGCTAGTTAGGAAAATCAAGAAGCTAACAAAGTGCACTATTGTTCCTTTTTTTTACCCAAAATTGCCAACAAGCCAACAATAGCAAAACAAACTTTTTTTAATTAAGAAAAGCCATTTATTCTGATTCTTACAAATTCAGGGTAATACCATTTTTTATGTAGAATATAAGGATTACATCAAATACTTCCATAACTCATTAGAAATCCCGTCCCCACTATACAACTCCGGTGTGGCCTCTAAAACCATATAATTTATAAACAAACAATATGGGTTGCTATTGCTATTGGTACAGAAACATCATTTCAATGTAGATTGCTTAGGGTTTATACTCGTGAGTGGATTCAGCTCCACGTTGTCGTTGGAAAATTAAGTTCAAATGTATATTTGATGATGGCGTGTCCGGGATAGAGGACCACCAGATCATCCGCCAGTCGTATACTCATCCATATCTGGAAATATTGCGAGAATTATATGGACTTTTAATCATCGGTTGCGTAGAGTACGGGTTGTCAGTCTGATACAGATTGTTCTAATGGATGGGTGCAGGTCACGGATGGGCGTGGAACCAAATGAAGTCTTCTGAATCTCACATGGACTCAATGTAAATAACTAATCAAGGAAAGGCATCGCATGCTCAATGCTCCACATATGAAGTAGTAATTAAATAAGTCATAATACTGGTTCACGATTGTTCATTATTTAGATGGTCGAAACATTGACATCCGAGGGACTGGTATATATAAATCATATGTGTGCATTACATTTAATTATATATATATTATGAACATGTAATGAGTGTGAATTCATTGAGTACGGATTGCATGCAGCCTATGTTAGTTTCATGGTGGATGGGAAGATAATATCAGCAGGGGCTGGTCACCGTATATATAGCCTGTCCCTGCACGCTGTCTGCTCAAAAGGCAATTGTAGTTTGCCACATCACCTCGACGGTTACCCCCAGGAGCGTGCGCGGGCCAAAATGAAGCGGAGACAATTTTCTCAGAAACTATTTTGATGGGAATCGCCTTAGTCTGTATCGGGAAGGCAAATGATGGTATCTGTGAGAGGCGAAGTCAGAGAGGACACCTTATCTTTGCGCTGCAATGCATGTTGTCTGTCTTGAGGCGACGGTTTCACGACAAATTACGTCCACAGCATGGCCAAATACAACATTGAGCCTGATTGGCAAGGGTGGCAGGGCCGCTATCGGGCCATCAAAGATCCCAGACGTAACAATGGCACACTGGTATCAATGGTTTACGTTTGATAGCGTCTTTTGGGATTTACCCCCTTTTCTGATGAAGCAATGTTAAAGTTGGCTTTTTTTACGAAAGGTTCGCGATCGTTCTGTCCGCAGACAACCCCTCTCTTTCTCCTTTTTTTAAACCCCGGACTTAAATGCCTTCGTTGTTCAACCTCTTATGGGAAATCGGAAGAATGAAGCCATTGTAAAGGCCGCGAGAGGTAAATACAGATCCTTCCTTAAAAGAGATGGAATCCCAAAGCTAACCTTACAAGGCCCGATTCCATATTTGTATAGGATAAGCTCGTAGAAGGCCGGCATTTTTATTGGCTTATCAGGTTCAGGAAAATACCCACTGTAGAATAGGCTGCATCGCCTATAATATTATACTGGGCCGGTGGGTACTTACTATTAGAGAGCAAAAGGGCAAGGGAGGCAAGTATAACAAGACTGGGTGAAGAGAGACCGACTCCTGTTTGCACAAATCGTCCGTGAAGCAAGAATCCATTCGGAGTGTCGGTAAAAGGAGCCCCTCTCTCGGTTTTGTGGCCAGGAATGGAAAAGGCAATGAGGCGGGAATCGAAACGACTCTAAGAGTCGTTCGGCCGAAGAAGTCCTTTGCCTCACAGCGATTTTTTTTCTAAAGGAAACAGAGCCACTTCTTACTCCAACGTGAAATACTGCTCTACAGTCAAAATGTGCTTAATGCCCTGTGCATTAATCATGCTGTTTTTTGCCAGTGGCAGTCTTTCTCTTAATTAATATTTTCATGAGGAATTCCCATAAAAGGCTTTTGGTCGATGAAATTCCTTGTTTCTGTCAACCGCTCAACAGAAAATGACGTGATGATCCACGAGTTTTAGCTTAGTACATTCCCAAAAGTAGATGTCTCTACATATTCTAATGGGTAATAACCATATATTAATAAATATAATGTTATTTTAGCCATGCATTATATACACAATTTGTAATTCTAGTGAGCTGCTCGATGACGTTTATTTAACCTGAGAAACCAGTCTTCTTTTCTTCACTATGCGCTCATGAATGCACGAAGGTGTCTGCGAAGAGTGGCTTCCTCCAAGGTAAAACCATGTGGCTTCTACCATCTCCGTCATCATTAAAATCAATTCATCACCCTGGACATCATAAGATCTAAAAACCATTCGTGTTTAGCTTGTAGTTTAGAAGGTCCTTTCACCTCAAGCCAATCTACCTTGTAAGAGTTTAAAGTGTAGTTTAATGAATGCTTTCACCTTCGAGCGAGTGGAGCACTAACATGTTCAGCAAGTCATTCTCGGCTCGTTTGAAGCCATTGGAGCTGAATTGACGGCCCTTGCAGTAATGACCAAGGAAGGAAAATGTATTTAGCGTGTCGGTGGTAAGTACGGGAGTGTACTGCTGGTATTCTATCTATGCTAACATCCAGGTCTGGTCAGGGGCGTGTGTGCTTGTCTGGTCTAGCTTTGATCGAGCCCTCTGAGGCATGCACAGGGTTGATGTAAAGAGCAGGAGAAATGTCGGAACCTTTCACTTGTTAGGTAAACAGAGGCGTCCTGTGAATAAAGAGCTATATGCTACTGTCACAGTTGAGTATACTGACAGTTAACCATTAGAATATGTAAGGTAATACATCTGGCCAAGCGTGCGTTTAGTGTATCATCTTCACATATATGTAGTTACATTTCTATCTGAGATGAGGCTATCAACGAAGCTGCGTCTGGATGAGTGTTACAAAACCCTATGGACCTCCATTATTATTGGTGTAACGTTTAAATCTGTATGATTTTTAAAATGTTGGAATTACAAGTTTCTTTAGCACCCTTAAATTTGCAGTAAAATATTAATCAATTCTGAAATGTATAGCAACAAAAACTGACAAAAGCTTCTTTTATGAAAACCTTAAAAATTGGTTCTATCTTTACCGCTTTCAAATGAAACCTTTTATGATGCTGAATAATCAATACGTGTTTTCTCAGTGGGCACACAAAAACAAACGTGATTCAATAATCCAAAGAACAGTGCTTCTACGATTCAGGTGTCCAATACAGCTGTCAAACTTGCAAAGCGAACAGTTATCCTGCCTCTGTCGTGAGGGATCCCTGGTTCAGGCATAGAAATAGATTTTACAGCTGTAAATGTACGAACCTCAGAAAGCAAGTTAGCCGCATCTCATTTATATCGATTATGCTCAATATAGATTTATACCAAGGGTCTAAACAGACCAAAGGAAGGAACAATCTGGAGCTGGTGTGATTGCATGCCTCTGTCTTAACGCTACAATAATTTCGCTTTGTAGACAAAAGAAGCCATTCACAGACTGTTAGTATTCATGGCGGGAGGGTATAATATAGTTCTGGAATAATTCTACTATTTCTTAACTTTATCGTTAGTTTTTGTCCATTCAAATGAGTTTTGTGTACTTCAATCGACAAAAATAGCTCGCTCGAAGAGATTACTTTAAAAACACCAATATGAAGGTGATAATTTGAAGGTCCTGATTTCAGTCAACTCAAAATAGCTGGCTCTAAGAGATTCCATTTAAACAAATCAACATGACAAAATGGAATTTCTTATTGCAGAGAACAAAATGTAATCTCGAAGGACCTGAGGGGAAAAATATACCAAAAGCCCTACAAGGTGACAGAAAATGTAAAACTTCAATTGCTACAATACAAAATAATCAAAAGAATTATAACCTGTAACAGCTAACTAAAAAACATAAGAATCGAAGAAACACCAGAATGTGAGCTATGCGGTGAAGTTGATTAAATCACACATTTTCTTTTATGATTGCGACAGTGTTTATGTCTTATGGCAAAGCATGTGCATATGGTTAAATGCCTCAGGTGACAAGGAAGTAAAAAACACAAGAGTCTTTACGTCGCAAGAAGTGTTGCTAGGTGTGGTGGGAGAAAAAGAACATAAAAAAATCAATTTTATTATTATCATAGTGAAAAACTACATCTACAGACTTAGGCTCTTTGGCAAAGGTAAAGTGGAATTCATTGAAGCATTAAGAGAGATTAGAAAATATTTAAATGACAAAAGGCTCTATGCAAGGCTTTTTATTCTGCGGCAATTTGCGAAAACACGAATTCAAAGAATGGACAATCTATTGCCTATTCAATGTAGAGGAAACATCTATGTTGGGCTTGATGTATTCGCTGTCGAAGGAAGGTGAAGGATTACAGATAGTAAATAGAAATACCAGAGGGGCCGAAGGTAATAACTTGATTATTCCTGCTCCAAAAAACGAAAAATTCAGGAAGTCGATTATGTATTTGGGGCCCAAAAACAGGAACAAATTGTCTCCTCAGATCAGAAATTATGACTGGGATAAACTTCGTTCACTTCTCAAGAGAAATACAGAATTATAATCTGCTTGGTGATGTATAGCATATAATGGGTAACATTGACTGATGTCAACGGAGAAAATTCTCTTCTCTAGAAATATGTATACTGAATGGAACTGAATATGATTTGTAATATGTTTTGGTGTGTAGCTAGCTGACATTTTTTGGTATAAATGGACACATTTATAAATTGTTTTTATTCTGAGGCAATTATTTCTTTCGTATGAGCTAATTTAGTTTGTAGGAGCCGATATATATGTATGTGAAAACTGTATTTTCTGAGTAGAATATAGTTTTGAAAATGCATAAGTTAAAATAGATTAGATTAAAACCGTAAAGAATTTATGTACTATATTACTGGATCTATATGAGTTTGTTTAATATTTATTTCTCGTGATGAAAAGTATCACAATTGTGAAATTCTCGGTAATAAAAACCTTTAAAAAGAGAGAGAAGGCAATGAGTGATTGAAAAGCTGGCCAGTGAACATTAAATTGTATACATAATGTTAGATGAGACGGATTGCCTGCGTTTCAATTATCCTCTCAAATTTCGTCGACTTTTGAATATAGTATACCTATATGTATCGGTGTTCCTATAGAAAGAAAAAACTGATACTCTTTTTATTTAATGACATAACCATTTGACAATATTAATATAGTATCATTCACTAAAGCTATCATCCCGGGCACAGGCTATCCAAACCCTTGGCATTGGGTTATTGATAAACAGTATTGCCGTTATATGTTAAATGTCTACAGGTACCTTTGCAAATGTTATCTGAGAATAGCAAATGTATAATAGCATTATTGAATAAACAGCTAAAAATAAATGTTATGCATGGCTTCTATCATAGACCGGGCTTCTAGTATTAGACTTTACACTGTGTTGCAATTTTATGGGAAAGGATGTGACCTTGTATACTACAGGACGACTGAGTTAAAACCACTAATACTCTGATACTTGAGTGAACCAACACAGTGTAAAAGTAATCGGATTGCCCTAACCTTGATTGTGATGGAGAAGGAGGAATCTTGAGAAGGGATGATTACAAAGCGAAAGGGATGTAGACTACTGTTTTTTTCGACTTCCATTTGAACCCCTCTCACAAACCGACCTGTGCTGCACTTGATGTGGTCATTTCAAGTGCTGTCTCCAACACCGAATCCCAAAGCTCTGCCCCACTTCCACAAGGTAAATTGATTCCCTTCAAACAGAACGTCTCGACCCCTGGGTGTCTAGCGACTGCCAATTGCCAATGTCGTCGAGGGAAGCTAAGTCCCAAGCGTCGAGGCAGGTGTGCTCGCCCTTTCACCAATTTACAGAAGAAATTTCTGGGTAAAAGGTCTGAATTCCTTCTCCAGCCTAAATTGCAGATTGGTTCTGTCCCATCGCACCTTTGTAAATGATTGCGCTTGCTGAATGCATGTAACATTATGTGAATAAAGGACCTTGAGAATACATTCTAAATATCTTACTTCCTAAATTATGGTGAAAATAATGGTATTAGATGTGAGAGTTTAAGATTGAACATTAGTCCCTACACATAGCCTATTCTGGGGGCATTTCAGAAATCATTGAAAGCTGCATAAGCCTTTTTGATATATAATATAGGCCGATATATAATATATTTTAATTAAGCAGGTAAGTTGGCATAGGCCTATATGCCAAGGGATAAATCGCTAGATCGGATATTACTACCCGATCTTTTAATGCACGTATATTCTAAAATCAGCAAAATGGAGTGATGAATCAAAGTATTCGCCACATAACTTAAAACAGCCTTGCTCTTCCTACTTGAAAACTGGCCCATCATTGCCACCAAAAGAACACGCAAGAAATGGGGTGTAACTATTCTGAATGAAATTGTGAGCGAGTGGGAGGAAGAACTTGCAACTGTTTTCACCTACACTAGGAACAACACGTCTGGCTCCGGTCAGGAATCTAATTTTAAGCAGGCAGAAACGCGACTAGATTTATTTAGTAAACATTGATGTTTATTAAAGCCTGAAGACAGGTTCCTTCCCATCTTGTCCACATTTCCGTCGCCGAAGACGCGAACACTTGGACAAACAATGTCCTTCATCCGACGAGGCGGGCATGAATCGCTGTAACCCGTTGCAACGGATGGTAATGACCAGACATGCGCTAGCCTATATCATCCAGCCCTTCCACGTCCAAGTCGTTAGTGATATAATGTGTATGTTTTAGCACACAATACCGACAGTAATGGTAGAAAAACAACACTCTGGTATGCCAAGACTATCAAGCGCGGTTTGAATCGGTTTAGCAACATAAACCCCCGCCCGTATCGTTAACATTACCCGCACTACTCCACATGTAGATAGGTTGAAGGGAATGACGTAAGGGGAAAGCGAAATGCTGCAACGACATGCCATTTCTGACATGTTGAAATCTGAGTGTTATATATTCGGACTCCAATTTGCAATCCCAATGTTTATCCTGAAGGCAAGTGAAACGAGGCATTGAATATAACACAATTTACAGTTCTCATATGATGAGATATTACTGATTTGCTGAATGAGAAATATCAAGATTATTCAATACACACAGCTCCGTAACGTTACATTTTGCTTGCCAAGTGATGCTGAAATCCTATTAGGATATGAGTCCATTTCTATGAGTTTCTTTAAACTACATCTTCCAATATTACTTTTATAAGCAAATAGGACCCTTGACCAAGCGAATACCTTCAAATACCTTTATTCATTCGTATGAACATTATTGAAATAAATTATATCTAAATATAAGAAACATTGACAACAACAACAACAACAACAACAACAACCGTGTATGTGCACGTTGCGCTAGGGTAGGGGTTCTCTTTTTAAATATGTGTATGAATGTTAAAATTTGGTCCGGGGTTTGTAACCTGAACCTGTAATCTTAAAATTTGTAGTGTATATATTAGTTTATTTTTTCTTTTACATTAAAAAAAAACAGTCATGATATCTCATGAAAGGTCACTAATCATGACTAATGACATGCTAGCTCATGAACTATCTAGATAAATGTAGATTTAAACTATATTGTATTGAACAATTATTCCTGACTAAAAAATTTGAATACAAATGAGGGATATGACTGTGTTGATATACTTGCATGGTCGACGCACCGATTCCCTTGTTCATCTCTTCTCATAGTACAATGCAATTTATTGCTATCTTGTGGTACTGAAAAAAATATGTATCGGTTGCAATGGACGTGCAGCTTCTATATTGTATCACATATTACAAATATATGAAGAGGAATCATTTAGAATTTGTTCCCCTCACGTCCTGGTCTATATTTATCGAATTGTCCAATAATGGGATTATCAGAGTACATGTGTGCTTCCCTGTGGGTTTCTCTAAATATCTCGTTGCACCTGACGGGTTTCTACATCCTCTCTAGGTTATATATTCTATTTGTTATGACAACCTGTCCTGTCCGATGCCAGAAACAAAAGGCAACTACTAAATCTTTACCCTTTGTTTATGTGATATAAAAGATATGAGGTACAGATAGATGGAACCATTAGATATATAAAAATGCCGGTCTCGGATTCTCACGTGTCATGTCGGGAAAAAGAGCGCCTCCTCCTTTTGTATCGGGTTTCTTCACAGATGTCTGAACAATTTGTCTCAATCAGGCGAGAGATGTTAGCTATCCGATAACTATAACTCTTCGCACAAAAACGCTAAGTATATACTTCCAATCCATGGGAAGGGAATTCCTCCTACATCAGACCCTCGCTGGATGGAAACTATATAACATAATCCTGCAGCTTTTCTTGATATCTATCTGTAGAATTTTAATTATTGACAAGTCCTCTCCGCTGATAGTTACTTAATTGCTATGAAATAAGATCGCATGAGTGGGACTTTTCATATCTTGACATTACAGTTGATGTCTGTTGAATAAAATATTTTTGATTGGTTGGTTGAAGATATAATTACATCTATTATTGTAAACAATTCGCTATTTACTGTTGGATTGTGATATTGTATTGTAAGATGTGTATTCCGGCTCATACTTTAAATAACATTTATGTAACCTCTTTTAGAATAAAAAAAAACAAACATTTATGTAAGCTTCATTGAATTTCACAAGAAATAAAGATTGTTTGAAATACGCGTCTCTGATATTAATCAGGTATTGGCCCCTATAATGTAGATCTTTAAAAAATGAAGTAAGTTAAATAAATACATTTAAATGTACCTCGAAGTTTCTGCAATTATAGAAAATCATTAAACGTCATAGTACATTACTTCAAATAATAATTGTTAAGGGCTTACTGGAAGAGCTATCAGTAGATGTATGTGTCCATTTCTGTAAATTGTTTACTGAATAACAATTCTATATATATATATATATATAATCCCTAATCTCGATTATATGAAGTAATTCATGCCATCTAGAAATCTCACGCGAGTAACATTATATTTTTGTTGCTGCGTTTTAGACAATGAAATTCCTAATACCATCACACATAATTTGAAGTTTAGGATGTATGTACATGTATATCCTACACAAGCTATATGCACGGTTCATTCTGCCTTCGGTGTGGTCTTCGCTCTTTGACCCGTAAAAGACGACCCACTAAACGTGCCAGTGTTATTGGAAACCCTCTGGTTAACATGCTGTGTAGAGTTCCCATCGCTTGGCACTCATTCAGATGTGTCAAAATAGATATGCTGGGTGTAACAAGAAGACACCATTGTACCAGTGGGTGGTCCAATTCGTAGTTGTCTCCTACAAACATGGGGGGCTGTCTCCATTGGCCATGTCTCTCCAAGACAACTACATATGGCGCCTCCTTGGAAACTGACCTGGCCATATCAAGCTGAGAACGAATATTTCACGCTTCTCTAATCGCGTACTAGAGAAACCCAATACAGTAATGGCGTCAGTCAGATCGATGCATTTCAGAAATTTAATCATCAGCTACTGGACTTGGAATTTGAACTTTTAAAATCCTTATAACTCATTTGATAATTTGGTTCCAATCATTATGAATTTATTCACGCTGCAATGAATCGATCGATTGATATTAAAGATTTAAAACCTATTCTTCAAATCCCTGCGTTCATGTTCTGATTTTATTGGGAGACCGGGCCATCCCAGTTAGGCATTAATGGGAAGTGGATCTTTATTGAATTATTCCCATCCAATGACGGCAAGCAATCCTGGTATAAAAACCAAATGATCTAGGTCCTTGTTAAACAGGCAAAATCTGTTGTATCTGATGGCTAATGGCCCGACAAGATACCCGGGAGGCTTGTGGAAAAAGTCGAACGTAAATGTTGGTGCTTCACTTCGGCTGTGAATAGGAAACCATAAAGGCGCCTTTCCCGGTGACTATATGTTTATTTTCCTCCAGAGATGAGGCAAAATAATCTGATTTACGTCTTCTGTTATTATAATTGAAACATTACCACTGAAATGTTTCTATTCAATTGCACCAGTGGCGCAGGCACTTATTTTTAAGGATAAATTGTCTCCCAGCGTAATAACACCCTTTGTATTTGGAAAGACGGGAGTAGTATATGGAAAGTTGCCTTTATAAGTGGTGCAATAATACTTCATAAGCCTATGCGAGCTGTACTGTTATCATTTGCCTCATTCGTACATGGACAGCATAGCAAGCGATAAGAATTATTAATCATTATGACACATTAACCCTGGAATTCATAAGGGAATACACGCGATTGTTGCATTTCATAGTGGCGCACTTTCAAAGAGGAGCCACATTTCACACATGCCAACATGTGATTATCGAAGCCGATCCTTTCCCCTGACCCCGATTGATTCTGGGTCAGTGAACGGGGTCAGCCAAGCTTGTGGTCAATCTGTCTTACATCCTGGAGTTGTGGCATCAAGGAATGTCCTCCTTTGCCTTCCATTAAAAACAGGTGTCCATACCAGATGGCCATTGGTCAAGGAGATGAGGCAAGCAGACGTCCTATGCTTGACCATGTCATTGACTGACCTGGGGGGTAAATCGTCTTTATCATACTCGCCATCGCCCATAGCTGGCTCAGAGCAAAGGAAAATCAATAAGGGACGAGAATGTCACTTCTTACCATCCGTCTTGATTAGGGTCTTCATCTATCTTGCCAAGGAGATGCAAGATCCAGTTTTCTCTGTGTGAGGATCAGAGCCTGGAGCAGTTGGGAGGTATAACAACTACAATGATCACACCATAGGGACTGTCCTCCGCAGGGCCAGGCTTCCTCAGGCCAGTTGAATGCTTATCTCTGTTCCCTGTCCCAGCCGTATATGGCAACTAGTCAGCGAATGGAGGATTTCTCCGGTGGCAGGACCTCAGTGAGATAGATAGCTTTGAAATGACCCAAAAGCCAAGTGGGAATGGCTTCGAGATTTCTCAGGCTTTTGCTTTCGAAGCCATTTTCGAATTGTGGATGGTTCTCCAGGCTAGAAGGCATTAGTATGTTTAAAGATATCTCATCGGTTACAACGGTGTTTAAATCGTTTTTATTATTCATTTTAAAACGAAAGATGTACTGAACTAAAAAAAGGGGGGGCGCATCAATTATACGTTGGCTGGCAGAACCGATGCTCCGGAGGTTTTAGCCGAATCTTTCAGATGGCTTCCTCCTAGAAGAGATTCGCACCAAGTCTTTGTTCTCTTTTTGCCCATTACCAATGGGATGGTGCCCATGAACATGAGAACTGAAAGGTGGTTCCTGCATACATGTATATATATAAGAGCATGAACACATTAGCGAAACCCAGAAGCGAAACCCAGAACGAATAATGCAGACAAAGTGGGTTCTCATATGTTCGTGAGAAATGAGCAGATTGGTAAATCCTCTTCTCTGATTTGCTCCGATATGTTTGCTCCTAAATACATACCAAACAGAGGTAGAGTTGAAGAGCGTGACCTTACTGACCTAGTACCCTGCAATCCAATCGAACCATGAGAGTAAAAGGACGGATATATCACTGCTGAGACCCTTTGAAAGGGGAAATATAGGGACGTGTTTATTTATGACATTTGAAGACGTGACATGCAAACATATAGGATGAGGGCAAGGCAAGGTTAAGTGCATATCGCACACTTAGACGTCCATCTAGACAGGATCCCTGCTCCAAGTTAATGGCAAATAATGGTACTTATATGACGCGAAGCACCTGTACGAAAGTCAGACTAAATTCGAGGTCAGCTGGCTTTACACATATATGTCACAATGATAATATATGGCACTTTTCTGGCAGAAACGGTGCATGAGAAAACATCGCGAATTCATTGAAAGGCAAAGCAAGTCTAAAGCAATGCTAATGTGCTCTATATATCAAGCAGATAAAATTAAGCAAATCTGCTCTGGGCTATTATGAATCCATGCGGGTTAATAAACAGCAAACATGGGCATCATATACATAGTATTTATATAATCCATGCGGCCATTATCTTGATCTCGGTAATTTGCAATGTGCATGAGGTGTATCATTAATCAAGAAGCTCTACATAGAGGCAAGGCCAAGGAAGGGATGTAACCTCTGCCCAAATGACCTGGAATAGCTTTATACCTCACATGTGAGCGAAGCTAGGATCTTGGCAAAGAGAAAGAGTGGCGTCCGTGCGGTGCCACCGTATATCATTCACTGGGAGATCTTTACCCATCAATAAGTATGTGGCATGTATAGTGACTCATGAACTTTGGAATTGTTCAATTATCGAAATAATTGTTGGATTTCATTTGGTTTGAATCAGTAATAACAAGACAATTAATATTGAAAATTATTATGATTATACATTGTTTTAATAATTCCCTGTAATATCCTAAAAATATTTCTATGGGCAAATATAATAAAAATGCCCCTCTGATCTCATAATCCTGAATGCAGTACCCGCCTGAAAGCCATGTAAATACGAGTACATGCGAATTCCTATACCAAAAACAAATTGCATAAGGAACCAAACCAGGAAATGATCACAAATCCTTTAAAGGCTAACCAAAGTTATATTTGTAGCTCCGGAGGATGGGAATTTATTGACTAGTGCCAGTGAAATATGCATGAAGGCCAAGCAACGTCCGGCCTAGTACATCTATTACATGTCTCCATCTTCATTGGTGTTTTATCGTAGATAACATGCCCCACAGTTAGAAAGGGGGCAGCTATTCGTCCCTTCTTATAGACAGCCTCCTGGAACATTAAAGGAAGCAATCAGGGAACCGTCACAACAAGTGTGGCAGCGATCACGCCTGTCTTTCCTTGAATCCAACATGAGTGCCACTCGTCTAAGTGAATTCCGCTATGAGTCATCTGGCTGTAATGGACTCTAAAATGGAACAAAGAGGACATGTCTTTAGAGATTTCTGCCACCTCTAAATTGACCAGTATAATGTTACACACTTGCGTGTGTATAACGATGAAAAATGATTCAGACACAATCAACTTCATGGCAAATTCCCTGGTTGCAGCACGCACGCATACGCTACAACATGTGTCAGCCTAGGCCCTGTAGTGAGTAAGGCCTGACTTGTTATATTGTTTGGGTCGCAGTTCCAGATTGAATCAAGACAGAACTTCATACATGGATATTGAGGTTTTTCCAGATGCAAAAAATATTGCTATATTGGCTTCCAACATATATATATGTATGCCTGATTATGGTATGTGGTTGAATTAGATGTATAAGAACAATTATTACACTCTGCAGGTGATGGCCAACAATAAACCATACCATACGAGAATTGCCTTTACACAACTCACAAACATCTTTTAAAACTATTGGGAACTCCATGTTGAACACCAAGAATAGAACATCTCACGTGTACTGTAGAACTACAGACAGCTGGAAAGAAAAAGCTCTGCACATATTTGTCAGAATGATTGAAAATGGACAAAGAGTGACAATTTATGGCAACTTTGAAACATAAAAAATGTCAACGTTTATAACTAAAAGATGACCTCCACCCACCCACGCACCCCGAGGTGGTGCCAACAAGACTGGACATGACACATGACCAAAGCAAAGATCAGAAAAAGCCTCTGGTTTCCCAAGACAATAAGTGACACTCGGGAGAATTTCTGTTCTGCTTGTCTGTAGACCCTTAGTAATATTTCCTCTGGTCGACCATTAACTTCGTTTATAGCTCCAGAGCTTGATGGCTGGGCACATGCGAATTCTGCATTAGTCGATTGGCTCGCGCCTGCGCATGCCCTGCGCATGTATGCAGTCTAACTATGCGCAGAGGAGCAAGGCAGTTTTGGGGTGGCTTCCTGAAGCCGAAGCCATTTTACTCTTGCTACGCCTTTGAAGATATGGCATGAATCATATCCTAACGCTTTCTGTACGCCAAATTAAACCATCCGATCGTCTTATTGGTATTCAGGGGAATGAACCTGCAACAGCTTAGGTTTCTGGTTGGATTCGTCTTTCCCAATTACAAGGCCTCTTGAGACTCAGGAAAGACTATTCTTTATTGGCGCGGCCTATCCAATCTACGGTAAATAATGACGCTTAACAAATGAACTAGAATCTGATGGGGGTATTGCAGTTCTTCTGTTTATTATAAGGAGAGTTTATGTTGAGAATATACGGGTACTTAACTGACAATCATAATAGTTTTCATCAACGGTTTAGTCTGCAAACAATAATGTATCTTTTTAGATTTGTATGTTTTTATTTGGCTTGGATATGTTATATCGATAATAAGATTCTCAGTTCGAGTGCTGACAAAACAATATTTATGATAGTGGGGGCAAGGGATAAGGAGGTATAACAGAGAAGGAGGTATGACGAATTTATATCCATACATCAATATTTTTGTACTTTAGTAGCATATATATAAGAATAAAATGCAATACACCCCACTACCCATCGGTCCTGCATGTGGTATACCATTCTGCTACCCCATCCTTAGTCTACATAGTCTCCTTTCCCTGAGATCATCCAAAGTAATATGTGAGTCAATGCCTTGTTCATAATACCAGTCTTAACGTCTCAAGCATCTCAAGGGAAGTTTCGGGTGGATTTGGGGATTTTCCCAATTTTATATCATAATGATTAATGACACCTATACATTTAAAATCACTGGGATGGCGATGTCTCCCATGCTCTGGAGTATGCACATTTTTATCTTATCGGAACCTTCAAACCATAATTCAAATGGTATCTTTAAACGTTTTTATTTGGATTTACCTCATTTTCTTCACTCTTTTTTTAAAAAAATAGCATCTCACAACAGATCACAAATAGAGAACAACATAGACAATGTCCCTACGAGCTTATTCAATGTTCTTGCATAACATACCTTATTTATTTTTTCAAAATATGATTTGTAAAAATGTGGCCTTAAGACGCACTATAGGAGGAGTGCACTCCCTCATTATTATCTAGGAGGAGTTCAAGGAACAGTCCAAATAAGCATCTTAAATCAATCTCCATGAAAATCCTTTAAAAACAGTGGTTTATTTACCTCCACATATTGACACCAAAGACAATGTTTCCGGGCGAGACTTTCAGACGATTCATATAAGTAGAAACAGATTAATTTTGCCTAACTTCTGCAAAGGTCGCTTTATAAATGTAGGTCTGGCCACCAGGCTGTCCACTTTATATGCACGCCTGAGATTGTGGCTGATTATGCTTGAATCGAGCGAAAGTTTGCCAGAGTCTAATCTCTGGTATTCCATGCATAATGTCATAGCTTGTCTGACCCGTTAAAGCCCCTAATCTGATAGTAGGTCTTATCTTGGAATGTCGTCAAAATGAAAGTATATCACTGCCAATTCTACATATGAGGAAGGACTCTTGCAAAACAGGAAGTGGGTCAACCCATACATATGCTCACGACCTTATGGTATGTTTTCCATGACTGAAGTTGTATCACATTCCATCTATAAAAGGGGTATTCAATTTTTCAAAAAGGCCATTTTCCATTGGCTTCGTGTCGTATAAATTCCAAAATAGTTTTTACGCATTGAATTTTATTTTGTTCCTCTTTGAGAATAGGATGCCGTGTTTAAAATGAACATGTTAGGCCGATTTTCGACGATAATATTACTGTTCCACCGAATGATGGGTTTTTACATACTGACGGCTTGCTGTGTTGCAATATAACATCAGTTCATAGTAATGCCCATGCTGAAGCTTAAAGAGTAAATTGTGAATAAAATTGCATGAAATTGATACGAGGGTTATTATACTGCACGATTGGTAGAATTATATTTAGGAAATATTATCCCCGATGATATATTACACATATGCATGATCTGGGTGCATTTGAAAATAAAACCTTATTCAATTTATTTATCAAATTAAATCGATGTTGATGCACCAAATTTTTCAAATTACTGATGGACCCACTACTCTACAACGCTCTCAATCTCCCTGAGAATCGAATCAATACCAGGGCACGTTAAATCTGTCCCCCACACAGGTCGGTCGAATATAAAGCTGGCATCATTGGTTCTCATATCTAAAAGGGAGTGAATTGACCGGAAGTAACAGACGTTCACTTCCGGCTGCGTCTCGCCAACTTGGTTACACGCCAAATCAGAGACACGGATCCATGGGTGAAAGGCGACCGAAGCCGAGCAATCGACCAGCTGAGCTGTAATTGAAGGATATTGTTCGAGGCAAATTTGGGAATCATGTCATGGGTATAGTTAACAGTAGCTGGATCAATATACAGGTGGTATACTGGGTCTTCCCCACCGAGTTACTTTGAAAGTTCTAGACGACCATATAGCTGCCAAATGCGCTCTAGGGGAAGCGCAGTGTTCAGGCTCACAGCCTATCAGACCAGATAAGAATGGTATGTCAGTGGTCGGACGCCTACTGGGCTCATGGCCTTCCCGGCCCTGGAGTAGGCGTCCTAATGGGATTTTAATGGGAAGTTTCTGTTTGGAGCGAGAGGCTGTCTCTGAAAGGGCACTTTTGACGAAAGTCAGATTAAGGTTTTCTTACGTTGATTCCTAATTTTGTGATATGTTTGTATGATAAAATATGATCTTGGGTTACATACAGCACGTGATGAACATAAACTGTTAATGAAGTAAAAAGTATTTCTTTAACATCTCAAGACCTGTAGACCTATGTATGGACGGAGACTATTGCATCATATTTTGTTGTTGACACGATTCAGCAATCCTCTCACGATTGGCCTTGTGTAAGTTAAATGACACCCACACAGAAATGAAGTAATTGGAATCATGCCATTATATACGGGCGTGTCAATATAATGTGTGTTTGTGTAGCCTACTTCTAAAATATGGCTAGAAATATCTATCATTTACAGTCACCCACAATCGCTAGTTACAAGCATGCATTCCCCGTTATGAAATGTGTGCGTGTTTGGGAAAAGAAATTAACAATCGCCATTTGAAATACCAGTGTGTCCTCCAGGTTTCCATCATTTCCATATACTACTGACTTCATTTACTAGTCAGAGCTGCGTGACCGTGGCCTCGCACGACTCACAACACTGGGTCAACCCGGTTTGATTACATTCGTGAAGTATTAATGAACTTTGGATGCAGGCCTACATATAATTTTGTTCGTAATAGGCCTCGGAACTTAATTAAGCCAGAGTAGTTATCGACTTGAAACTTCGTATACAACATCATTCCTATCCTGTGTGTGTCATGTAGGCTATGTATGTCTTGATTTGTATCTTAAGGTCCAATTCCATTACCACGACCAGCCGGCCAATACTTGCCGGCTGTAATACTTTAACATTGTGTTTTTTTGCCGTGCGGCAGCCGTACACCAATCGGCCGTTGTAATGTGAATGGGCCTTTAGGATTCTCGTTGTATCGCTATGCGTAAAAGTTGTCTCACTATAATCATGTCCTTATGAGAAGCTATTTTTATTTCTCGGGAAATATTATATACCACGGTAACTCAAATTGATCGCTTTCTTTTTGTATTGTAACCTTGTACCTGATCCGTGGTCGCTGGGAAAAGCAATAAAAGGTGTAATACCATTGCTGAATAAACATAACTTAAACTAAAACTAGGAAGGGTTTTTTTTTGGAAAACCATACATTATGAAAATCACATGCAGGCGATAATAGATCTATATCCTCCAGGCTTACATACTGGAATGGAAGACTAGGCTCCTTATATATAGGCTATAATATATACATATATACATATATGTGTGTAAGAGATTCATAGGGACTACATAGGAATTTTCATTCACTTTGTTTAGCTTCGTACTTTTGAGAAGGGATTTAGATAAGGGTTTTATAAATCCATCTTGCCGCGATTACGCCAAAATCACAAAACAAATGATGTATGAAGACATCAGGGTAAGTGGTTTTCCTCGCTCGTAAAGTCTTAAAGTAATAAGTAGTCGCAGGCTAATCTTCTTTAAAGTACCTCGATTGATTGGATTGTATAGGTATCAACTTCCCCTGGCCGTTACATGCAAGGCCGGCTGTGTAAACAGTGAGATCGACATGCTGATCCCGCTAGTCCAAAATGTATCTACTAACTGGCGCGATAACACGAGCCTGGCGCGTGTCACTGTGACAAAGTTTTTCATAATTACAGCGAATAATGAATGAAAGTATCGTGTTATTACTAACAAAACAACTACGGAGCCCGTCCCGCATAGAATTTCACCGGATATTAGACAATTACCCTTGCACGCCCGGGACAAACAACATGGCTTCCCAGGAGACAATCTCAGTGGTCGCTGTCAGTTTCGGGTCCGAAATTTCCCGCCCAATTTGTTTCATTGTCGTCTGTCTTTTCGAAACGAAGCCCCCCAAGCTAGCCCCAGAGCGCGAGGGGCACCATGCAAAATGTAATTATAGATAACCTGCTTGCCAGAAAAACTGTAAAAAAAGTAATGTTATAAGTTTCTTTTTTATCGATCTTTAATTGAAGTTTTAATTCCTGGACAAGTTTTTGTCATTTAAAGGATGCAGAGAAATTCTATGACTGTCCTCCCCAAAAAGTCAATCCGGACAAATATAATACGAGAATTCATTTCCTAATAAATCAGATTGGATTTTAAGTTAAACATCTCGATGGCCTTGGATAAACATTGAAATTAAACAAGACTCTCGGTCACAAATACAAGGCTTGAACGTCGCCAACGCTGCCCCAAGTTAATACCATGTCTGCACGTACACAGACACGTGAAATGATATTATCCCAATCGCCTCAGGGTACCAGGTATTACGCCATTCAGGGAAAAAAACCTGAATTTCAGGACAATCAAACCATCACATTTTAAAGATGGCAGCTCCGGGGGATACTGCTGTACATGACATTACCCAACGATCGTAAATCCCAGATCACCATTCACTATTGGGCAAAATGTATGAAGGGGAATTCTCATCGCCCCCCCCCCCCTTTCTCCCCCTCCTGTACAGTTCCAACAATTTCACATCTCGCTTGGCAAGGATAAGTGAGCTGGCGCCATCCTGGCGTCTTAACATGCCGAAACCTGAAATGCTTCGAATAACAGCCCCAAGCCTGATATTTGATAAGGTATCTGCACTCATAGTATTTCCTTCTGTTAAGCACGAGTGTTACAAAAAGGTAAACGATTACTTTAGATACCCAGTTGGATGGTGGCATGAGATAAAAGTGTCGAGAGAGAGAGAGAAATCGAAAGCGTGGGTTTCTATATAAAAGGGTTGAAAAAGTGGCCCGGTCCCGTGTGGTTATGAAACCCATTGTTGCCACTCCCCCTCCGCACACTAAATATTCGAAAGGACATTAATCATAATGTTATTGACTTCCATCCACTTTTTACGAGAGTGCTTGTGTTATCCTATCATGGGTTTCAGTGGCCTTGTCGAAGTAATTGTCATACAACCCCCTCTAGGGATCAAACGTAGCAAAGCAATCAGGGGCTTTAATGTATGGATTATGCCCCTTACCTTGAAAACATGAGTACCTATTCAAGCATCTAAGAGACCAAGAGTCCGAACGAGGAGCAAAATAATCTTAGCTTTACGCCCCAACATATTACAAGGCAGCCTTATACCTGAAAACGAGAGAGTCGGTTGCTATAGTAACGAAATTGCTAATCATCTCCTTCAAATGTTAATCTCCGGTAGGGCCCCTGGGATGTAGGGGCCAGCCGGACACCCATATTACTGGACGCACAAGTCTTGTTTTACTATAGAGAGTGAAAGAGAGAGCGGTGAGAGAGAGGGGGGGGGGGGGAGAAAGAGAGAGAGAGGGGGGGGGGGAGTCTCTAACTCCGAGTCAGAGAAAGAAAGCAGAGACAGAGAGAGAGAGAGAAAGAGAGAGAGAACAAGTAGGATTATCTGAAAATGCCCACGGGTTTTCATCCTGTGCTTCCATTGTTCTTAGTTGATACTCACGCACACTCGTTTATGTATCAAAGGCCCAAGCCTTTAATTTGTAAAGCGATACACTCGGTTCTGTTACACAGAAACTAATCACTTTTGCTTACATAAAAACTGGTCTCACTTTATCTGGAGGGATAACAAAGTAAAACGTGGAACAACACAGAGTGAGATTGTATTTTTTTGTATTTTTCTGACCTTGTATTATTGATTGTAAACCTGCTTCGGTGTTTCCATTTGAATGCCAATTAATTCACATTGTGCGTGGTTAACCGTAGCAATGTTCATAGGATATTACAGAAGCGTAGAAAGCTATCTTCCATTAGCGGGCCGGGGGCGGGGGGATCGGACCTATAAGTAGTCTAGTTTGTTGTATATTCCTCTTTTATAAATTCATATATTTGTATGAAGAAACTTTAAAAAAAATCAATGATCAGTTCTTGAATTTATAAACACCAAATAACAAAATGCCCTCTAGCCTGTATTAAAATGTGGTTAGCTTCTTGGTTGGTTCCCCTACCCGACACCGTCACCACACATATAGGCCATCAGCTGTACCCCAAAAGAGTGATTTTCGTTCTAGATCTTGGGCACTACTTTTTGTCAACATATTTCAATTGCTAATGCCCTATATTATGATATGCCAGAAGTTCTCCATGTAATTCCTGCCAGTTGTTGAGAAATTTGGCATTGATTCTGACAGTGCAAAGCCTATGGAACCAACAGCCGGGATTCATTTATAATAGCCCAGGTGCAGAATTTCATGCTATTTGGGGAACCTTGCAATTTTGGTCATACCAATGTTTTTTTATTGGTTCTTAATCTCCTGAATCTCCTGATTCCGAATCTGCCAATTTCCATTTTGTAACCACTGAGGAATTTTAGTTCTCAACGTTGGGAAAAAAGTAAAAATAAATAAAATGATTTCTTTTGACCTAAGATGTCAGTGTATTATTTTCCCGAGTTATTTGCAAAAGACCTAATAAAGGTCAAGGTCAAGGGTCATTTTGAGGTCTTTTGCAAATAACTCAGGAGATAATACCCTGACATCTTAGTAAAATAGGTCAAATAAAAACTATTTTAGGACACACTATTTTCTATTGATTGATATCAGACACTTAATTCTAGTGCCAGTAAATATTTTAAATTGATTAAATTCTTTTTTTTTAACATTTTTTTAAAATAAAAACATCCGTAACAAAAAATGCTCAAAGGTTCCAGGGTGGTACTTGGCAGATTCGGAATTAGGAGTATCTGGAGATCTGGAATCCATAAAATAAACATTTGTATGACCCACAATTCAATGTTCATCAAATAAATGATAATTATTATTAAATTTACACTTAAAAATAAATCCAGGCTTTTGGCCCCATAGGCTTTGCACTGCCAGAATCAATGCCGATTTCTCAGAAACTGGCAGGAATTACATGGAGAACTTTTGGGATATTAATATAATATATAGTATTAGCAATTGGAAACTGTTGTCAAAAAGTAGTCCCCAAGATCCGGAACGAAAATGATTTTCTAGCCATATTCTGAGGCTCAGCTGATGGCCTAATAGTAGGCCTAGTTACATCCTTCCGCAACACACACTTGGATGGCGACAGAATACTGTGTTGATTTGGGAAATTATTGATTGAACCTTACTCTTTTTTGTGCAAATTTATTGATTGAACTTTTATATCAGATTTTCGAATCTTAAGATATTGCTCACTGCAGCAATGAAATATTAGATTTGCATTCAAGATATTATAATAGGCCTCTAATGAATAAACAAATATAGGACATTAGCATGTCTCACTATTAAATTGTGATATACTTGTAGGCTACATTGTAGGTCTATAACTTAAGTTTGAAAAAAAATCAATGATCAATTCTTGAATTTATGAACACCGAATATCAAAATGCCCTCTAGCCTTTATCATAATGTGGTCGGCACCTTGGTTAGCTCCTCTACACCACACGTAGGCCTAGTTACACCCTTCCGCAACACACACACTTGAATGGCGACAGAATACAGTGTTGATTATTATTGATTGAAATTTACTTTTTTATGCAAATTTATTGATTGGACTTTTATATGAGATTTTCGAATCTTTTTTTTAAAAGGTTTTATTCAACATAACCTGCCATCGAGGCTCTTACATTTCTAATGACAAATGAGTCGTGTCCCTTATTATTTTGTATTTATTTCGGTTTTCAAATTTTCTCCATTCTTCCACTGTCGATTTCAATATATTATGTCGACTGAGATATCTCAAATATTTCAACAATAATGGACAAATAATTTATAGTACATTATATCCGTAGTCTTCATTGTCAAGTTCTCTTAACATATTTTCAAATCTTAGATATTGCTCACTGCAGCAATTAAAAATTAGATTTGCATTGAAGATATTATAATAGGCCTCTAATAAAAAAAAACATAAGACATTAGCTCCATGTCCCACTATTACATGGTAATATATACATGTGACCCGCCAAGCAGAAAGGTACCTTCCCGCGGGAGTTATAGTTCCTGGTATTCCGGCTTCCCGCTAGGAGTCACATCATGTTCATGACGTCACTGTCACAAATGTTTATATTAGTAATTCTGAGAGGCAGGTAACTTTGAAAGACTGTAACTTCACTAATTTTTGGAGTATCAACAAAATTCTTTCACATTTATAATGCTCATTTCCCCTTCTGAACATCCCTGTCATTTTTTTATTTTTTTTTTCAATATTTATTTTTTGTACATGTGATGTGTCACAGGAAAATGAGTCACTCCCCCAACCTATTTGAGATCATCTACTGAAAACTGACATAACTTTACAAAAAAGCTCATATCTCGGCAAATTATGGGAATTTTCAACTATTTTTTTCGGTTATTGACTCAGGACGACATGCAGATTCAGAATCTATAATAATCCCAAATTCGGTAATTAGGTATTTTGAATTTTCAACCAACTGCTGTCTACTGCAATCAAAATAGTTCTAAAGGGACATGAGAGGGGTTTTGCAAGTTTTCAAGTTGTGCAGATGCCCCCAAAATTGATTTCTGACAATTTCCTGACATATTTCACAAGAAATAATAATTGAACTAATTTCCGTCAAAAAGTCTAATTTCTATTTTGCTATCTATTCAATTCCAACCCATCCCAAACTCACCGAGGTAGAAAATAAACGACTGTTCTCCTTGGTGGAAAAGAACCCAAATCATCCTACATATCTGTGATCATTATCCCTCTATTCTTTTTTTTAAAAATCCCACTATTTACAATATGGCTCTCTTTAAGGAATCATCGATGAAATTGAAAATGTTATAGGGTCAATGCACCATGAGTGGACCACTCGAGAAATGGTTACCATGAGTGGACCGTTTTCTGTGGCCTGCTGTTCTTATATGCATGCACATTTCACTTTAGTTAACTCTTTAATCAATGCTGGATGTCATTTACTTGCTGCTGCCATCTAGCGACGTCCATGTGGTTGTTAGTTTGTTGTCAGGAAATATTTTCCCCTCAAATGTTTTTCATCTTTCCAGTGACCCGATGCTGTGTCACTTTCAGTGAGAACATTTTTTCAATTGTCCTTATCCAAATGAGGGCGCTACTTATAAGATTTTGCCAACTGGTGTTTGGGACTTTCTACGACATGGTACTGAATCAAGAATGTTATCTTTCTTAGAAAAAATAATAGTTAGGACAATGTTATTAACCTTTCTTTTGTAATCAGAGAATAAAAATAGCATGTCAACGTCACCTTGAGTGGTCCACCCAAGTCACCATGAGTGGTCCACCCATGTCACCATGAGAGGACCACCCAGTCACCATGAGTGGGCCAACAAGGAGATTACATACAAAAATATAAGTGTGGAATTATTTATTTTTTATTGTGACTTATAGAAAGACCATATATTGAGGCTTAATCAGGGAAAAAATCATTTTGATCCGATCATTTTTCTGTATGGGACATTGGGTTGAAGTTTTGGCATTGCAAATCCTTGCCAATAATACTGGAGCACCCGTGTCTTGGTTGCATTGATCCAGATGCATTTATAATCAGGTTCTACGTGATTCAGTTTGTGCATTTTAACCAATTCTTTATGACAGCCTGCTTATCTACCCCTGATGACCTCCTGGTCCACCCATGGTGATCCCTGGTCCACCCATGGTGACCCCCCCGGTCCACCCATGGTGACCCCTGGTCCACCCATGGTGACTCCCCGGTCCACCCATGGTGACCCCCCGGTCCACCCATGGTGACCCCCGGTCCACCCATGGTGATCCCCCGGTCCACTCATGGGTGCCCATGTGGTCCACTCAAGGTGCCCCCCGGTCCACTCATGGTATGTTTGACTTGTTTCATTTCTCCATAGACTTTGCATTGCACATTGAAGATTTTCAGTGTAGGCATAGGTAACCTTAAAGAGATTGATATTTGCTTCCATTTGGTACCTTGGTTTACCCGATAGGCTGAAAATTAAGGAAACTGTGCCCCCTACTGATATTTGGTGCTCAGAACCGGTCCACTCATGGTGCATTGACCCTAGGATATACCGGTATAGCACTGTCTAAATCTATAGGTAGGATCCTTTTTGCCCCAACTTGCTACTGTGGAACAACAAAATACCAAATAATGAAAAATTCGAGAAAAACAAAGTCACGAATTCATGAAACACCTAGTAGGCCTAAACACCAATTTTTCTCAATTTTCAGTAGCCTAGGCCTAGATATATGCAAGTTTAATAGCTAGGCTATAACTATGGGCACTATCTGACATAAGGCCATTACTCATTATAGGCTAACGACTGAATAAATCCTTTTGAAAAAACCTTTTGTTTCTCCGAGATAACGATTGAAATATCAAGGGATCATCTACCGGTACCTTGTCATGATCTATCGATGAAGACTGCATATATATAGGCCTATGTGACCTTATGAGACTCTCTGAAAGAAAATGCATACCGTACATGTAGGCCCAGGCAAAAAATGTAGGCGTAGATGAAACAAGGCAACCGAATATTATATCAAACCGCCTCACGAGTTTCTCTATGAAGATGGATTGAGTGACACGAAGTTATTTTCTTATCCACCCCATGTCAGATGTCTGATATGAGATCAGCTGACTGAATTTTAGTCCCCAGATCTATCTATGTTGGCCTACTGGAATTTTGCTTTATCAGTTCTACATTTCATAAACCAGGAGATGGTTTCATCTTAGTTTTCCGGGCATCGTGATACTTTAGAATTCTGTGGGATCTTATATTCCCCACGCAAATGCAAGGCTACTAGAAATACAAAGCTTGTTTTGCTGAGCCATTTTTATTTGCTTTTTACATTGATGCCCACCCAGTCAAAAGGAATCAGAGCACTAGGGCCCCATTGCGCTCATGCAAGTGCTGCCCCCGCGAGGAACTTTGTGAACCAGCGACTGGGCTATGTTAATGAGGTCGTGCCAAATATGGCAAGTGACCCGAGCCTCGAACTGGCACACTATCAGAGTGGAAGCAATGTTGTGGGTGCTCGCCACGATGGAGTCAACGTGAGCGAGTACTGTGAGTGGATCTAAGGTGCGATTTACCCAGAATTGTGGATTTAATACAGACTTACAGATGCATAATGTGTACATGAATGTGAGGAGATTTCATCGGTGCCCGGACACCCAACTTGTGGATTGATTATGGCGAGAAAACTGGCCTCATCTCGGGGAACGGTCACTACGATTTTGTATCGGGGGCTGGTTCTACTTGAGACCCTACTCACTGTTGTTGTTGTCGGTAAGTTTCTTAACACTAATATATCACTCTTTTAGGTACCTGGATTACGTTGTGAAGAAAGATCAAATGTTCCTGGAGTGGATTCCACTTCTTCTGTGGAGCTATTCAGTCTGGAATAAACCGTTAATTGGAATGAAGTCCCCTCGCGAGTTGGGCTTTCATTCTGCCGTGGCCAAGTCTGAGACCGACTGGCACAGATCTTCAGGCGGGAGCCGCGGCTCTGTGTTCGGTTGCTTCAGACAGCCACCCCGGCTTTGTTGAGGGGGGAAAGGAGGCCATGCACCCCTGATAACTGCTTGGGCCAAGGCAGGGCGCCCCTTCTCAGCCTCTGTCTAAACTTAGCACCTCAACCTTGTTTAACGATTCAACGGATTCAACCTCGTCCTTCGCCTGAGAGAGGGGCTTTCTGATTTATGTGAAGAACCCAAACGGACTCTTACCTAAAAACATCCCAAGGAATTGCTGCAGCTCAATTGCATCGATCTGTGCTCAAGTTATGAATGTGTTTTTGGAATAAAGTGTCAATTTGGGTTGGTTTGCTGTGCGCTTTGCAAGTGGCACAACCTGGTTAGCCGAGCAGAAAGAAAAGATTCAAACCTTCTCCGTATATAATGCCCTAGGCCACTTGCTAAAATTCCATCGTTCAAAGGAAAGGGGCAGCGAAGCGGTTAGATTCGGGGGTTACCGAGAGAACATTGTTTATCAAATAGAGGTTACCCTCTCACGTCCCAAGTCTACTGGTGTTAACATATGGAACCTCCAGTCCAGTGATCCCCCAACCCAACCACATGATGATGGAACCATACATGTGATCTTGAAGCGACAAATTAGACCATTAGGCTCAGGCCAATGCTGGTAGATAGGACCCGGTAATGGTGGTCTTCAATTTTGATCAAAGAAGAATTTTATTTTAACAATGCAATCATGGGTGTTGCTTAGAGGCGCCTGTGGATTTGGGAAGATGGATGAGAAGGAGAGGATGGAGGAATTGGTGTGCGAAGGCAATACGTAGCTCAAGATCAATAGCTTTGATGTTAGATATATGATCCCAAGATGCGTACACACATCCTTCTTGTACCTCTCCCTAAGAAGCCTCCGTCTAGTGAGGTAGCTCCCTGTCAGCTGTGATTACATTGATCGACCATAGGCATAGACCTACATATATGTAGACTTTTATCGCCAAGTGATTAAATCTTCCATTTTTAACTACATGCTATCTTAGTATTTATATTGCTATTTGTAGGCCTACTTATACATGTATGTATGAGGTGGAAATAGCATTCTACTCCTGTTGTGTATTGTATGTGCTGACTGCTGTATCATGTATGGGCGTTTAATTTAAATCTGAAATTTATATGGCAGATATATACATGTATACGACCGGGTCCACTGTCTGTAGAAGTTTAGTATCGGTACAGGGAGCTACATGGTGGTAGTATCCGATGTTATGGATATTGTGTTTTATGCATCCATTAAATTCGATTACAATACCATATCATATGCACTATACTTTGTTACCGTCTGGGATAGCATAATAATACATCATGCTTTGCTCTGGGTGGCCTATAAATAACGAATACACATTCCTGCTTTTTTATTATTGAAGATGTGCCCCCATCCCCCTTTCGGCTTCTTCTGGTAACGCTGAAGGGTTTTTAGGCATTCATTAACACATTCTGGCCTAATTTCCATTCTGTATATTGGAGAAATGCCAGTTCGCCAGTTTTACTTCCCCCCCCCCCCCCATCCGTTTTGTGTTCTAGCTAGCACTATATCGAGCTAACCATACATCAACTAAACGTTGGGGTTTTTCTTAGACTTTTCTCCTATTTATATGTGCAATATATATATGGTCTATACCAAGGGGCACAATATATTTGGAGGCAGTGCGTATTTCCAAGGCCAGAATAGACATGGCTGTGTATAATGCATTTTATTGCTGCGATCTCACAGTTGTTCCCTCTACGGACCGAAGCACGATAGATGGGAAAGAAATGTCATTCGATGAATAATTTACCCTTAATCGGGATTGTGTTTCAATTCTGGGGGACTACAGAGCCTTTCTGTGTGTACCATTAAGTCTCTATGCGAACCTCTGTGTGTAGTATCGCATTTCCAAAAGGGGAGATCACAAAGAAGCTGATAAATATAGTTCCCTGTGTATACCTGAATAGGAAATATACCTGAGTGAATATGAGATCTTTCCCACCTAGTGTATAAAGGTATATTGATCGTAGCCTCATTTTTTAATTCACTTATCACCCAGGTCTTTGAATCTGTACCCATATGATAATTGGATGGCCCTTTTTTTGTATTATGGAATGAAAGGTATTTATGTAATGCCGAGGTGAGAACATGGGTTGGGAGTTGGGGATGGCTTAGGAGGGGGACATTTATCATAGTTTTCCCTCTGCTTCTCGCTCTGTGTGGGGTTTTGATTGGCTTTAAGGCCATGTATAAGGGCGGTACATTGATGTTGCCAGCCTCACGTCTATCGAGCAAAAAGATCTCCGGCCTAGGTTTGACTCATCGGGGTTCATTGTGTGAAACAATGGAGTGCATCCCAGTGGGCTGGACGCAGGGAACAGAGTCATTAGAGGTGACCATCTGCCTGCTAAGCACACGTCCAACCATCCTGGTGTCAGTCAGTGTGTGTGTATCGGGGGGCGCGCGACAAGACTCATCCCTCAGTCCTATTGTGCCTCATTGACAGCCGTTACATTATTCCCTACATAAACTGGATTATGCAGGCTGAAGCAGAGACAGGGGGAGAGAGAGGGGGACAGGGGTAGAGAGAGAGAGACAGAAAGAGGGAGACATAAAAAGGGGGACTGAGAGGGTAGCCTGAGAGCCTCCCAGATCAGATAAGAATGACATGTCAGTGATTGGACGCCTACTGCGCTAATGGCTGTCCTGACCATGGAGTAAGCGTCCCTAATGGGATTCTAATCGAGACTTTCCCTCAGTTTAGAGGGACTCTCTCAACTTTAAGCCTAGACTGTCAGTAGAGACAGGCACTGGATTATAATGAACACATGGCACTCCCATTGCCAATCACTTCTAACTAACTTTGCTCATCAAATTACTCACTCGCCCCCAATTGTATGCTCCTTTCTGAGTCGTTCCTTCCGCACAATGGTCACTATAATCCCTGACATATTATATGTGTCGGCGTAATGGTCCTTCTCGAATTAACGTTGTTCATATTCAATATGGAGGCAAGTTAATAAAGCTTTATTATAGGATTTACCGAGAGAGGGATAATTATTGGTTCGTGTTAAGGGAGTCGGTTTACAGGGACAGAATGCTTGTTTATTCAGTTCCCGAATACATGGACATCGCCATTACAATGCCCCATGAATTAATTCCTTTACATCTACGAACAATGACACAGGAAACCCGAGATACATGATAGTTTGGCCCTTATATATATGGGTTTTTGATGTCCCATCCTTCATTGGATAATTGAATTTACTACTCCGTTGTCATTGGACTTCTTTCATTACACTTATTTCGAACATTAAAAGAGAAACGCCAGAAGGAGGCCCTTAATGGAGTTGTGCACTTGAATCTTTCTCAAAAGGATTTTAAGCTGCCCTAAAATATTGTAATAACAGTCTAGAGGATGCATCCAGAGATGCGTGCCTCTGTAATTATCGACACTTTTTCGCCAGAAATCGTGATTGCCAAAATTGGTCGTCTCATTATGATTGGCAAATTTCCCAGACAAATTGGCTTCACCTGGTACAAGTAGATCGTATATCCATCAGTGTCAAGTGCCATATGCAAAATAGACTGACTTCCAACTCTCAAGAGGTTTGCTATGTCCTAATGGTATCATGGTTACATGATGTTATTATGATAACTCGGCGTAGAATGCTTTGTAGGGTCCAATACTTGAGAGACTTTAGAGGTTTCTTTCCCTCCCTCTGACTCACTGTCACTAGGAGGTTGATCTACATACAAGGAAAATATTGCCTCTATGTATAGTGTTGGATCATTATGCCGGGTGTTTTAGTCGTTAGTACCAGGATCCGAAATATAACACCCAGTTACTAATTCCTACTAGAAACAGTGTTGTGGGTATGCTCCCGACTCATTCACTCCTGCATTCCGCATGGATTTAAAAGTGCCTGGTTCTAATGTGGCGATCAAACAAGATGCGAGTGCTGTTTATCGTGAGAGAATGACATCTATTTGCTAGACCAATAGGTAGCTGTTAGGTCTGTTTGGCGAGTTGAATCGACAGCTTATTCCAGTAACTCTATACATGCTTTCAAGCCTCCTGTACAGACACGGAGTCGAATGGTCAGCAAGCGGCGTTCGTCTTGCCTCCTATTTCAATCAATATGTGTTCTTTTGAATGAACACAGCCCCCCACCCTCACCCCCACACTTTTCCCTACTCTATTAGGCTCTAATTGACACCCCCTCCCCTTCTCTCCCCCACCACCCCTCCGTTTGTCCAAGTTCAGCACCCAACATCAATGACTAACTACAACATAGGCCCAAAGGTGTGTCTGGGTTGACAGGTGGATCCCATTTCCTCCGGGATTCCAGACTGCGCCAGGTGTTGAAATATTGAGCTTACGTCCGAATCATAATCAATGAGGCGAGCCCACGGTTCGCTGATTCTCAGCCAATTTCCCCTCAGCTTCTCCCCATGCCATTGTGGACAATACAATACAATGCAACAACGACACAAGCAGTCATTATAGTAGCAGCTGATTGCTGTATATATATACTTAAACATAGGCAGCATTTAAGCAACACAATAGCATTGCCTACGGTTTAATCATGTATAGTATTTAGCATCGTTACAGGCTGCTGCGACTTAATGTAATGATAATTGTGCCCTGGAAACAGACAGTATAGGCGCGATGTGAGCAGAGAGAGAGACACAGAGAGAAATTGATGAATGTTGTTGTGGTGGGGGTGGACAAAAAAGCTACCTGCTTCGAGCTGTTCCACGTTACGTGATGGATGGATAATTATGGCGGTCATGTATTTCAATAGAGTCTTAATTACATCCCCTCTATCACACGATTCACCCATACATTTAAAGAAACTTGGTCTCTCTTTATTGATTGTTTCTCGTTCAAGGGCACTGACAGGGACTTATGTATAAGTACACATTGGGACATTGTGACACGGTCCTATCTCCCTTTTCCATACTCACTCTGTCTCCTGTTTTTTTACCCTCGAGATTTTTAGTTACGAACGTTGTTTCCCTGATGGCTCGATAAGACGATTGTGTAGGTGATCATTGGTGCGAATAGTGGCATCTCACGAGGTATATAAACATATACAGTGTACATATATCCACCCTGTCATTTATACAACAAAAGATCAAACGCTTTTATTGGCGAACGAGAAGGAAAACTGTCTTTATTGTATATAATTCAGCTTCTTTTTGTTGTCCCAGTTGTATGGATAAATATATTCCCCTAACCATTCTAGTCACACACTCACTGGAGTGGATTCGGTTGTGTTGCTATGCAGTGTATTGTATAGATTTACATACACACATGATAAGTGTGACATGTAGAGTACCTGTAAACGGACCATTGTCGGGGACCTTTTCAACCATGCCAGTTTCTGCCTTTAGTCTGTCACGAGATGGTGACAACGAGTTTAGTTGTGTTTTCACCACTTCATAATTCTATTATTACAAGCATTTTGATGATACTCTAACAACATCATACCAGGTTTTTATTCTCCGAATTAATTCCTCTTGGCACCAAAATGGCTTCCCAGTTTATATATTACTCGGGCCACATAATTTGTCATAATTAATGCCAAAGTTCTGAACCATGTATCATAATAAATCAAGCTGCACTTCTGATCCCTATGTCAAATTGGGGTCGTTACGACCTAAGGATGATACGCTCCTAATGTCGTCATAACTCCTGCCTGTTAGCTTGATTATGGCTGTAAAAATGTTTGTCTAAGTCGCATAAAACTTGTGGCAATAACTATATAATTGCACCGACAATAGGGGGTGGAGGTATTAGTGTTCATGATATACATATTAAAAGAGAGGATGATATATTACATATTATATTATATACATGTGTGTATATAATATGCATGCTGATCTATTGCATGTTCTAAAATGCAGCATGACAGCATGTCTGCCATTTTTAGCGCTTGTCTGTCGACCAGTGACATGTGTATGGGCTGATGTCTGCCGATGGGAATAGAAACAGACATGCTGGGCCTGGTTGTAATATACTTGTGGTGTAGCCACATCCGCCTCTCTACGGAGAATAACGAGAAAATATAGGGTCAAGCAGTCAGGAAACAGCGGAGTACAAATCAACCAGGAAAGGTCAGCTGGTATGTTGAATGACCAGATGCGGGCGAATGTTACTTCTCAGGACGAACCTCTCAGGTATAACAACCACATCTTTACCGACTCAAATTCCATATGGGGTCCCATACTGAGCCAACTTGGAAATTAAGATATATCACTCTGCGAGGCGTATGTGACGCCCAAATTAAGCATAATTCTTCGTCTAAACATCAGTACATATTCTTTCATTTAGCTACTTAAAAAAACAACTTCTTTATGATAGTATGTAATTATATTATGACAAAGGCCTGGTAAATGTCTCTTCGCCGTCACAACAAACAGTGCCTCCGTTTCTCTTGGCATGCTTTGTGTCAGGAGCAGGGAGGCTGCTTTTATTCTTCTCTGTAGACCCATCCTGAACAAATTAAATCACCATTTTTTATTTTTTCCTGTAAAAAAAATCTCGGGGACCTGATTTCTGCTGGCTTGCAATAAAAAGATATGACCAGGATGAAATTATAAAATTATCTCGTGGCTCTGTGAGTAATGGGATGTGGCGGATTTGTAAATGGTTCATGCCTGCTCCTCCAGCCGCATCTCTAGCCTTGATCTGATCAGTTACACTCAGGTGTCATATGGAATTGTTTAGATAACCTATGATCCGACGTCAGAAGAGTGCTACCTAGGATCTATGACCATTAGCCATCCACCCCAGGCCTTATCTCCTGACCAGCTGCTCCACGGCTGACCGGAATAAACACTGGAGAAGCTGGAGAAACACAGGAGTAGTCTCTCTGGAGCCAGACGTTACACCCTCAGGTCTGCCTGATTCTGGGTTTATCTCCTCAGTCTTGAGGCATCGCCATAATCTATTCGCATATGACCATGTCACTCCATTTATCGAAGTAGCTTACCGGTGACCTATCATTAAGTGTATAAACTCCCACTCAACCCATGCTTACTTATCTTATGTGATCCGGCCGTCTTCTGATCAATACTCCTGGCAGAGATCGGCCGCAGGACATGATATGTATATGCATGGGTTGTGCTGAATGAATGATTGCGCTGGCCCAGGCCGGATAAATAGAGAAATGTTTTATTGGGCGACCAAAGCATTTCGTACCATTAATGATATCCGAAGTTGACAGTTCATTAGGGACTATTGGCAGATCATGAAGTGCTTAAGCATATTACTAGATAAATATATGTCCAGTCGGGCGGGCTGTTTGGTCCAAAATCCTATCAGGCAGGCTCCATGCCAAGAGCTCTGATATCATGCCGTTTATGGGTAAAAGAACTCGGCGTTCAGAGTGGCGTGTATTAAAAATGAATGCTTCCAATCTGTTTTTCTCCTCCACCGAGTCAATTGCTATTTGGAACGAGTGGCCAAGAGACGGACCAACATTTTTGTTGCGAGTTAGGTGTTCTGTTGACATGGATGTGCATGAATTGATCGTTTTCCACGCAGAGGCCAACCTCTCCTGACGGTGTGGCTTGCAATTTGGCGGGATAACCACCAACATGTCAATTGCAATGTTGGCATCATGCCATCATACACTCTCTGGTGGGATAGCAATAGTGGGGAGCGACAAGAAAAAGGTCCTGGCTGCCGTTATAAGATCCAACTATCTCTATCCCCCCCCCCTCTTTTACTCATTTCTCCGTCTGTTTTCTTCACCTAGCCAAGAGAAGGAGCTTATTTTATGGCAGGAACCAGAGGCCTCGAGGTGCGAGCATTGTCATAGTGTTACTTATGATCATAGAGCGCCTTCATACAAGCTGGCCAACGGTTACCTCCCAAGTCTTCAAAAACTCCCCAGGCCAAGTTGGACCCGGTCCTGGCCCTTACATGTTGTAATGAAATACCATTCAGCCTCACGAGAAGATAAAGGGCATCGCTGTCAAAAACACCCCCTGAAGATATCTAATTTGTGTCTGCAAGCTGGTCGCCAATTCCAGTATTGACTGTTCAGGATGGGCAACTAAAATGTCATATTATCTATTTGCAATTTTCAAAGGGTAAAGTATCGCTGGGAGCATTGATTTTTTTTGTCTTTTGTTGTGCAGATCGAAGTATTCATTTTGTTCCTGATGTGGCACTAATCCATGGAAACGTTTGATAAAACCTAGCGATTTATTCTGGATTAAAATCTTGAATTAAAACTCTTGAATTTTCATCTCATCATATTAGTACTCAGACTTCGTGCCCATTCCATTTTGTTGATGTAAAACCGTGATGCTTTTTCGCCGTGTATCAATTCTAATTAAGATTTAAGAACCTCTCTCAAAACAAAATTGCCTCCTGACACAGTTTACTCTCTCGAATCCCTTTGATCACTTTTTCGCCGGTTTAATGGGTCTATTTGAGTAGGGCGAGTTTTTACGGAAATTAGTCGCCGTGGCATGATAGTGTCGAATGAAACTGCCTTAAATTGAGCCACCGCGGGTCAACACTGAGTCCAGTTATATTTTAAAACTACCTTCTTTTCTCTTTGGTCACGAAACATTTTATTAAGGGGATGGCAATGATGTGCCTTTTTCCTCCCAGTTAAAGAACAATCATTAATCGCACCAGTCTGTAAATATCACTGCACATCCTGATCTTGCTGATCTCTTACTGTTATTTTAATACCACTCCGAAGTAAAATGTTTAATGAACAAAAGTTTGGGATGGATACCCGCCGGACCGAATGTGCTTAGATTTAATGCCGTCCGATGGCAATTTTGCGGCAATCAGTGCCCAGTGGGTTTGGAGTCCCTGGTCAGGGGAAAAAGAGAAAAATGTCACCTATTCCAGGTTAATTCCATTTCTCAGTCTCATTAGTCGCCATGCTGCAGCAATTATTATGACGGGCCTGCTTCCTGGAGAGGGACGTTACATGACCAGCTTTGATGCGAGCATGTAGAAAAAACGGACATAGAAGGATACCACATGGATGGGAATGAAATGCAAGCAAGCCAAGCAACCCCTCACTGAGAGAGAATAAGTGAGAGAGAGAGATAAACAAAGAGAGAAGAGAGCTGGGAGAGAGAGAGACTAAGAGATGGAGAAGGGGGGGGGGGGGGAGGCGGCGCACAGAAGAGAAAAAAGAAGAGAGACAGACTAGCATGGGGAGAGTGATTTAGTCACCTATTATTATCTGTATTTCCGGGTCTAGATCATGACTCGTACATGGGTTCCCCACAGGACCTATTATTATGGACCGCGGGGCAAGACACCTTTTTATCAGGTAATCCAGTGGTTCATAAAGTACACCACAATGGCCATCTGATTCACAAGCTCAGGCCCTTCCCCTCAATGAAATCAAGATAACCTGATGAGGTAAATCAGCGTTTATGTTATTTGGTGTTCCGCCATTGGAGGCGGATGGGGCTGGAGGGAAACCCCTTCACCTGAGATGAATGTCTGAGTCACTTACCCAGAACCAATCCATACCTTAACCCTCTACTCACCCGCTATTTACCCCCACCCTGCTCGGTTTTTAGCACTTTGAAAGGGGCTGTTAGCTCTTGTTGATTGATCATCATGGTCAGTTTTATGCTTATGATATGGCTTTCAGGATGACTGGAAATAATGGCCGTGCACTCATTTCTCCTGTCTTTATAGTTGCTTGGGCCCTGTCCACACTCTTTTATTTTTTTTGCTGAGTCATAATTCACCACGTGCAGGGCACCCTTGCAATACTAGGAAGGACGACACGTGGAATTGCCTGTCAAGCCCTGTTTTACATTCCTGTGCAGGTAAAAGCTACCCATTCACAAGAGTCGAAGTAGAAAGAACAAATCCCTTTTCGCTGGCCTGAATTATTAGCATGAAGAAAGCCAATGGATTCCCAGGCGGCCGTGACGTGACTGCTTTGTTCCGTATATATGTAAAACTACCACTGGTTCTTTTTCTCGGACAAACGAAAGGCCAACAGTTCAATGGCCCTAGGTTGAAAGTGGTGTCTTCAAAGGTCAAGAGGTATGCATTAGCGCGTACTCCTCATATTTGTAACATGCAATATGTGGACAAATGAGGCCTTGGCGCAAGATCGGAGACCAACCGGAGTTTCTACTGCACTGCGTGGGTTTGTTTTTTGTGTGGTGCATTGTTTGCAGGTGACTGGTCAGATTTATGTCCCTCCGCCTGACAATAATGAGTGCTATAAATCGGATAGCATTTTTGTGCACTGCTAATTGCTTCCCGGGCATTGTCTTTTACGTCGGGGTTGTATTTGCGAGTGTGGGCACAAGAACTAAGAGGCATTTATTTACTTAACCGATGTGCCTTGTTTAGGGGTTTTCCTAAATGCCGTTCTTTGCCCCACACACAAACCATGCAAAGAATCTCTAACTTTTAGGTAAGTGTCTCAACATTCTTAAAATAGACATTTTGTGGTGAGTGAAGTGAGGAGAAGGATCGAGCATTTGGAGCAGCTCGCCTGGGTTTGACCCTTGCTGTACTGGAGCTCTGATGAAAGGAAGAATGGGCCCCAGGGATTGTATCTCGGTAGGGAAGGCCCTTTAGATCAAGGGTTACCGGGTCCTACTGCTAGGATCAGATAGGCAAGGACCAAAAGGCATATGACTTGTCCAAATATTGCCTCAAGGCCGATACACTGGCTGACTGTAGAGGTAAATCGGAACATCTGAGGCAGTCCTTTCTGCTGTCTATAGGGGATCTTGTTCCAAGATCTTGCACTCCCCTTGACTTACCCTGTTGTATGAAAGACCTTTAAGATCCTATTCTTAGACTACTGCAGGGCTTTCGCTTTTTTTGGTGCTATGGACCTGGTCGCTATTTACATATATCCATATTCTCGTGTTTCTGTCTTTAGATCTCTGCACATAACAAGCATGTGAGTCTTGTTTGCTGTCTCCTACAGAGGTGACCCATATAGTTGACCCTTATACCAACCTCTATCTGCAACATATGATCCCTTGGGTATAGTTTACAGATCAAACTACCAACCGGGCAAGTAACCAGACCAGCTTCTTGCGCCCTTTGTCCCCAGGCTATTCATCATCCCTGGGCTCTTTTCATACTCCTCCCAACACATGTTTATTAAAGTCTGAAGTAATTAGAGAAATGCACTGCCTTCTGAAAGGCAGGGATCTTAGTTGGTATGCAGACCATGGCCAAATAGAATACGCAATGCTTATTGGGGGATGTGGAGTTAGAACTTCATTAAACAAACAGCTTGTCGGTTCTGGCGCATCAGCGGTAGCCAAAGCTGCGGGCTTTCTGCTGTTAGTTGGGGGCCTATATAGATGCGTACGTAGCCAAGGGCCAAATTGCTTTGTTTGATTTTGCAATTCCAGCGTTTGCGTGTATGTGATGTATGGTCATGCTAATAAGCGCCTGTGTGGACCGAAATAAGAGCAAATATAGGGATGTGCCAGAAAAGCCACGGTTGTCTACCAACTGACTATATTGGCACCCATCCATGTGGTGAGAGAACCCTCCAGGACCCAGTCGATGAGGAGTCTCTAATTCGTCCCTTTCTCACCACGAAAACAAATGTAGATTAGCAAATTTATTAATCAGACTTTTTTTTTGCTAGCCCAGGCTTGGACGGATGGAGTTGCGCTTGGAGAAAGTCAGGGAGATGGAGGGAGCTGTGGATAATAGAGTCGGTGATGAATGTAACCGTGAGAAATAAATGTTTTGGTGATTGTCTAAACATAGCCGTCTGGGATTCAATATAATTTGCCCGGGGCTCCCCTGAAGACAGATTCTACACTTCAAGACTGTGTGGGCCTTTAAACAGTCGCTCTAATTACAGATATCCTCATTAGGAAATTACTGCTTAGAACTCGAGGCACTTTACATAGAAAATGTATACCCCCAGGCCCAAATGAATCACTAGCTTAGTGGTATATTTAAAAGCCTATTGGACGGACATTACTGTGTTTAGCTATATGGCCAAAGGAGGATGATCGTGATAATAGTTCATATTAGGATGCTCTATGGATGTCGGCCATCTGAATCGCTAGCGTAAATTCATATAATTTTCTGTATATTGCCAAGGCTAACCATTAAAACTAGACCTATGTGTATTTGATTGAATTAATGGGATGCCTTCAGACATCCTAGACCGCAGTTCACTTCCAAGCCAAACGATATTATAATTAAATGCAAAAGAACTGAAATGCAATAAGGCTATGCTTACTCATCAACGAGTCCATATGGCCCAACGTTATTATTCAAAGATAAGCAAATCCAAGATTATCATAATTGTTACCGAAGCACTAACCAGACACAGGGTTGAGGGCTAATTTGGGATTTGTTCACAGGCCACATTTAATTGATTTGTTGTTCTGCCATCTGCTGCCATTTCCATTTAGCCATTGTTGTGAGGATTGGGTTTAGTTTATCATCTCCAATGCAGTGTTGGTCAGTGATGAAGGACTGAGATGGGGGAGAGAGCTATGAGTCGGTGTGTACACACTCACCCTTGGACACTGTTGCCACTCTGCCACACTCCCTCAGGGCTGACCTCTCTGGGTGTGTCAGTGTCAGAGACCTACTGTGTGCCAACTGACCAATGGCTGGCGGTTCAGGCCAGGCGTAACCTTTTTCTATTAACCCTATTTACCGTAGCAATTTATTTCTCTTTCTTTGTCTGCTTCGCTGTGGATGTATTTATTTCCAGAGGCCTTTTTCCATCCTTTGTGTGATAAAGAGCTTCTCTGTTGATCTCCCAGTTCTTCCCCAAATAGCTTACAGTCTAGGCTCACAGCCTCTCAGATGAGATAAGAATGCTTCTGAATGGTATGTCAGTTATTGGATGCCTGCTGCGCTAGCATCCACATGGGATCCTAATGCCTTTCTGCGGTTTGGAGCGAGATGCTTTCCCTCAGTTTGAAGGGACTCTCTCAATTCTGAGCCTAGACTGCAAATGCTTACAAATACCGTACGGTAGCTTGGCTTGTTCGTCTCACCTTAGAGTAATATTCCTCTTACTCTAAAGTCTCACTCCCAGATTTTAGGCCATATTAGGTCCCTGGTAAAATGTACCCAAGCCAGACACTTGACTCACACCACTGTCTATTGATCAAATGGTCGCTGACCTTCCTTCCACGCCCACCCATCTCCCTGACCATCGCCCCACGCACCTGGCCAGTGGTCAGAGCGTCCAAGCTTGACCAGAGGAAGTGACCAGCAGTAGCAAATATGATGACCTTCTGGCTGCAGGGTAGATGAAAGGGGGAACCGACCTCGAGGCTATACATTGCATTTGAAAGAGAATTAAACGTGGGAAAGAACGCCTGCCCATTTGATGTCCAAAATTTATGGGTTATTAATTCTGTTTTAGACGAGGAATCTCTATTCACAGGTGAATACACACCTGGCCCTTTGGTCATTAGAAGCCATTATGGAGGCCTTTGAAGCAAACAGATGTGTGCATAATGATAAGCGGATTACATACGAGTTCCTATTGAATTGTGGAATGGACAAAGTCTTACTTACATGTGCCATCATTAGCGTTAATGCATTGAAGGTACATTTTAGTTTTAAATGGCATGGTTAGTTGCCCTTACCTGAGAGATACTAGAGAGTCTGACAATACATAATAGTAATCCTTTGTAGGGATACATCTACTTGATTTATCCCAAAATAAATATAAAATGTTTAATGCATGTCATTTTGTGTGTGTGTGTGTAATTGACCAAGTCTTCAATTACCATCATTAGCATCAATGCATTGAGATCATCTGACTATTAGTAATACCCCCTTGTGTGGTGGCACTGGGGTTAAATATGGATTCATCGGAAATACCAAAAATAAAAAAATAAATTATGTCTAATGCTTGTGAGATTTTTAAAGATCCTGGCGAAAGCTTTCACTGTATTCTGGTTGGTGATCATGTTGGTTGTCAAGTACGAGGCCCTGAAACCTGATCAGATGATTGACCAATCAGGATGTAGAGTCGGAAGTGAGGGAGCTGTGACTCGCTGGAGGGGTCCTGCTCGGACCACTGTGCAAGCGGCTCTTCACACCCAGGGGATGCCTCGCCTCTGGTTACAACAAGGACAGCTGATCAAACCAATTAGCTAGGACACCATGCCATGTCCTTGAGGCCTCCAGCGGATCCCTGCGAAGGGATGGGATGGGATGGGGTGGGGGAGAGACTCTTGTCTCTGTCTGAGTCTCCCCACCCTCTGTCTCTCTGTCTCTCTGTCTCTCTCTCTCTCTCTCTCTCTCTCTCTCTCTGTCTCTCTCCCCACTTTCTGCCTCCCTCCCCCCTCTCTCACTCCCTCCCACTGTCCCTCTCTGTCTCTCTCCCTCCCTGACCTCACTCCCCACTGTATACTCATTCCCTTATATTCCTCCCACTTTTCCTGCTGTCGTCCCATTTCATTTAATTTCTGATTCACTCCCCACATCCTGCCCTTGCAGTAAACTCATCAATCTGTGAAGACAGAGTGGATTCCATTTCAGAATCTCTGCTGGAAATCAAGGCAATTTTCTAGGGATTGGACCATGGGATTTTTTCCCTTGTGATAAATGTGGTTTGCATTTCACTTCTGAGATGAATTACCTTCTGATTTATGGCATCATTTTAACTGGGAGTCGTCTCCCGAAAGAAATGTAAATATCTTTGCCTCTGCAGGAGGATTATTATTTGTTAAATTGGAATAATATGTTCATCCAAAACACGACACATGTGACAGCCACCTCCCCCCTTTCCCCTGGAGGAGCAACTATAAATGTTTGGATCTGCCTGTAAATGTTGACCGGGCACCATGAACGCGTTTAACACCCGGGATGAAATAAAGGGATGAATTTTTATTCATTTGACCCAAATGGTTTCAATTTTAAATAGGTCACGTTGCAAACAACTCCCCTTTTTGCCCAGTCGGTATGTCGGTCTCCCCCCCCCCCCTCTTTGCCCCCTCCCACCTTCTCACTGTGACTTCTCTCATCTGACTCCTTTCCAGAGACTGGCCTGGACATGGGGTGAGCACGTTGTTTGTGTAACTGAGTCTGCCATGTTTGTCTTATGTTTTAAATAAGCACACAACACCTACAACATGTGTGCCTCCGCAAATGGCCTCAAATGTCAAAAGTTGTTATGAATAATCTCAGTCTGCACTTGTGCGATTGCTTACATTATGGCTGGGCCTGCACGTTCTAATGCGGCGAGCTCTTTCCGTCCTCTCTCTGTACTCACACGATAAATAGGCCTTTGCTAGCTTTAGCCTCTACCTTGCTTGCAGTGCGGACGCCTGCCTATAGGTGAGTGAGTGAATGAAGCCATGCTTGGGAAACAAGTGAGTCACTTGGAGCAGGTTGTGAGGTTTGCTGAGAGACTGACTCCCCTCGCTCCGTCTGTCACCTGCTCGCTTTTACTCGGAGCGACTCAGCTTTCCCTGCACGATGATGATCACTGTGTTAATGGCTGAAGGAATTCTTGATTGTCCTCACATCGAGCCTGGCCTTGTTTCAGGAGGAGGGGGAAACATGCCTGTGCACTGAGATCTTCATGATGAGGAAGTCAGCGAGTGAGTGTGTGGCTGAAGCGTTTTTATGGGCCACCTGACTTGGGAAATGTAAGGTTGCTGCTGTCGTGTCGATCTGGCAAGGAAATTAATCGGTAGTTCTGGTTAGTTTTTAGTGTTTCACTCGTAATGTTTCATAGGGATAGGTTACAGGAATGGAGGTCAATGAAGAAGGAGAAGCATGCATGCATGTGTCTGTGTGCTCAGGGTTCCCAGTATGTACTGACTGAGAGGATAATTGTACACATTTCTCGTGTATACAGATACCTCTATCATGTGTATTTTCATTGGGCACTCAGAGGGAAAGCTATATATAGGGTTACATGTGAGAGGCTCTATCGCCCATCAATCCATCCGTCCATCCATCCGTCTCTCCACCCAGTAGGGTCGGTATTGCTGTGATAAGGCCAATCTCAGGTGTCGCGATATTACTCCTGGAGGTGGTGGTGGTGGTGGGAGGGGATGGGCGGTGGTGGTGGTTGTGATTGCGCAGGTGGGAACATCTACATTACTAGCCTGCCTCCCCCATGTGACCTGATTAGCGAGATATCCCTGCAACCCAATTATAGACCCTGTAGGATGGTAAAGAGGGAAGTGGGGGCGGGGGTAGATAGAGAGTTGAAGGAAAACGTCTTGGAAGTGCAGGTGGGTTGAGAGCGATGTGGGGGAAAGGTTTGAATGCAAAGGGAGTAAAGGAGATGAGGTAGGGATTGGGTGGGATAAAGGAGAAGGAAGGGGAAGAGGAAATGGGGAGTGCTCGTGCACGATGTGCTCGTCTACAGGTGTGCTGCAACACGCCGCGTAATAGTGGATAATGTGCATGACATGTACATTTCTGTGTGCACTGACGTCACTTTGAAGGAACTTGTTGCTCGCTCGCGATTATTATTTCCAGCGACGTAATGCGATCCGTAATAAACGCGTCCGCGACAACATATATATGGCTTTATTATGTATGATTCAATATTGCCTCCCCTTAAAAGGGTTCAGAGGCACACTCATTAATTTTCCCAGTGCAATTTGTGCTCTTTTAACTGAAAGTCATTTAAGGGTTTTTAAACTTTCCAATATTCATGAGTGAATAAGGGTAATTCCATTTATCAGTTCAACGCTGCAGTAATGGATTCAGACCCTACTTAGTTCGCTAAATTCAGTAAATCCAACTTGTATTAATATAGGCGCATATCCCAGTGTAGCAAATTGGGACTCCTGTAATCCAATTGGAGCACAAAAAGGATGGCAGAGTAGATTGATATTGGGATTTGGCTTATTTCTGTGATAGATTAATGGTGGGCAATATAGGTAGGAGGAGAAGGAGGAGGTAAGTGTTGTGGGTAGGCCAGGGGGCGGTCTTGCACACATACGCCCACTAAACCCGTATACCTGCCCCTTCATATATTCAGGCCTGCATGCAGGATAATGGAGGTGATGCGATCTCCATGGTAACGTATAGTACAGGTTGCAAGGTGCAAGCCTATCAAAATGAGAGTCATGACAAAGTGCTCCATCGAGCCAGGTATCTGTTAAATGTGGCGGAATGCCTGGGAGTGGACTGGAAGAGCTCTAATGGCCAGTCTTTTTGGCTACCCTTGCCTCTTTATTGGGCACGGACCACAGCCCGAACTGACCCCTCAGGCCCTTTTTCAATCTGCTTCCACTCTGGTCAATTTTTTTTTATGTGCCAGCGGTCAGAGATGGGTTATATGGGGAAGAAACAGTTTAAAATGAATAGATAGAAATACATATATATATATGGGTGCATTAGCTTATACATAGACATGTCCCTAAATGAGAGATCAATTGATTTAATGAATGAATGAATGAATGAATGAATGAATGAATGAATGAATGAATGAATGGTCCAAGCGTGGAGAGCTAGCTACATACATGCACGAATGTGTCTGCACCATTAGGCAATACATTGTGAGCACGTGTGAGACGAGAGGTCGCCTATGGAACAGGTGCATCGACTTTTTCCAATGCGTTGCCTCAGAGGTATTCAGTTTAAATAGAACTCCTAATGGGAAGGGGGAACAATGGCTTTGTTACCACTCTGCCCTGGGTTGTGTATCATTATGCTGTGTAATTATAGGGCTCTATGCTCCCCACCGGACAACCCTCACACGTTAGGCAGGCCCTCACACCTTCGGGTGTTTGCCCGGCTTGTATTTAATTCCCACACATACTTACTTTCAAGGGATCCCCACTAGATGAAGAATACCATCCCGTCAATGACCCACACCTCAATGTTTAATTTGTGGTTTGCGTGTCCAACCTGCTCCGCCCAATTTCTAGGAAGAATTGAATAATTTCATTATGCTTTCCTTTTGGGTCCTTTGTCCCCCCCCCCCCCCCCCCCCCACCCCGTCTATAGCGCCCAATTTTAATTCACTCTTCTCTATCATGAGCCTAACTGCTTGCTCGTGTTTGCTTCTTTTGAACGATCTGATCAATTTTCTCAGAAACTGCCATCGGGAGGGACTTTAATCTAAATTATAGCAATGCTTGTGATTGGGAAGCTCGGTGAAAAATATCAACAGATATTGTTTCCGCTTCCCATTCAGACATTGTTTCTTGACGGTAGAGATGGTGGAAAGAAGAATCTTTCTCCGTCTCCGACAACAACATTCCTCTCTCGGATTGCATGGAGAAAGGCAAAATGATTTGATCTTTATGTCCAATTTGGCCTTGCATCTGCGTGCACACATACAAAGCAGTTCGTTGATGGCTTGGTCTTGAGAGTCTTAATAAAATGGGTGGAGACAGTCTCATGCCTGGGGCCTCGATGTTTATACAGCCTGATAGATGGCTTGCAGGCATGAATCCATCATAAATATTTCAAGATATTCAGGCAATTAGAAGCAGGCCTGGCTATTCCCCCTTCCCATTTCTCCTTGTTCTTACTCCCCATGCATTTAGCTTCATTAGCCATTCTGACGACACAGTAGTGTATTGAAGATGTTAAATAAAACTATCGCTATTCTGGCAATGATTGTGTCCGCATAATCTCTCCCTTGCATTCTTTTATTTGTGTTAAATGATCAGTCAGTCGTGTTCTCAACTATGAGCCACATAAAAGGCCCTAATTACAAGCAACCTAATGAGTTCCATATAATTAATTTACTTTGCCATCCCCAACATGTACAGGCAGTTGGAGTTGCCATGGGGCCCGGTAGCGGATGGGAGAGAGCGAGTTCATTAAAGCATACCATGGTGACGGAGTGGTAGTTACACGAGTGATAGATGTAGGCGAGGTTTAGATCCGTCTTCCATCGCATACCCAGGAGGAATAGCGACCTCCTCCAAGGTGACTGAGGCATGCACTGCGGGTCCCATGTGCAGGTGTTCCTGGTACTGATATGGTCAGCCACCCAGGAATGCTTCTATGATCAATCTATCCATCCCCTCCTGCTCCTGCTCATTCTCCTGCTCCTGCTCCTGCTCCTGCTCCTACCTCCTCCTTCTCTTCTCCTGCCCCTTCCTCCCTGTGCCTCTTCCCTTTTCCCTCCCCCTCCCCCTCCCCCACTTCCCACTCGCTAGACCCCTTTGACCTTTCTCTTAGGTGATAGATAACTCCCATGTTTAGTGGGGCTCCTAAGATCTATCAATGTTTTAGCCCCCCACCCCCTCAGGAATGTGTGTACCCCATCTCCCAGGCCTGTGATCCAAAGTAAAAAAGGGAGGCTGGTGCTAACATAATATGGCTGTCACTGGAGTGGATTGCCCGCTTGGCTTTATGGTGGGGGAATGTTTGATTTTAGCCTTGATCCTCGTGCACTGGTTTGGAGAGGGCATGATAGGGCGTTTGATCCTGATGTGGCCCTCTGCACTCAAACCTAGTCCCCGAACGGGCTTTTTATGGAGGAAATAAGGACCCGAGAGCGGTTTGATGTTTCACTACGGGAGACAGGGATCAGAGTTCTGTCTTATTATTACATAACACAGTCTGGTGTTTGTCGGACTAATTCCATGCCTTGTCAAAATCGATATGACAAGATCAATACCCCCTGGGCACACTGTTGAAGTTGTCTAGTATTTAATCTTCAATGTAAATCAACCATGGTGCTTCAGAAATAGACCTCTCCTCAAATATCTCTCCATCGAAATGCGATTTTTTTGTGTGGGAAACTGGAGGCATGGTGAAATGCTCACACTCTAATGAATATGTCCGGTCCCGAAGTCTATACAAACAATTTCGTTTACTTAATTTGGAAATGGATCTTTGTTAAAAAAACAATTAAATCTTTTTCATGCAAACAGCAAATGGATCAGTTGGTAAAAGCCAGGCTTTTCTCCCCAGGTTTATTAGGCCCAGATTTGTGGGCTGGCAGATGTCTGGTCAATCATGGCATATTTGCGGTTAATTACCTGCAAAAGCTATGGACCACCTCGTGAAATATCCTTCCACTCCCCCTGTCCCATTTACTGCTCCGGACATCCTCTCTAGTGCATGGCATGTGAGTGCCTGAACATAGGGATCAATTCGCGAGTAGGGTGAGTATGAATTCCTCACATGCTATCGCCATATCATTACACGTTTCCTCTCCATGCAATGGGCAATAACTGCATTTCATTACAGCTGTGAATCACCGAGAGAGAATACCATCTGGTGGCTAATTTAGCCCTTGCATACCCGATTAACTCGTACTAATTACTTCCAATGAATGGCAAGCCACACTCTAAATCCTATGAGCAGCTCTAAGCTCCATCGTGCTTACTACCGTATATATATATACCCCACTTCGACCCCCTTATTAACCCCCTCCCCCTACCCCCACCCCAGCACCTGGCCTAACCGAGTCACTTTCAGCTTATGGCTTGGTCAAGGTAGGAAGGCATGATACGTAAGAGCATTTGCCTGGAGTATTCATAAGAAAGGCACCTGAGCCGGAATTCCTGGTTTAGTAGTCGATAGCCCATTGCAGTGAGTCTCTTGAAATTCCTTACCACTTCATTGATCATATAGGCACATTTGCATAGTGTCGATGTGTGGGGAGTAACAAGTAATTCAGCTCAGACATTTCCATCACTCGATGCTCGTAATTCAATCTAGTATTGGAAAGCCTTGAGAGGGAACATCCCTATTGGTAACAAGAGTAATTTGATAGGGAAGTTTGTCGGCAACTTGCTCCAGCTCTCTGACTCATATATGAGTAGACTGTCCTTCTTCGTCCCCTCTCTCTTGGAAGATCGGCCTATAATTGATTCATGCTTTCAACAATCTACCTAACTGAACTTCCATCTATTTTATTGAATATTCATTAGAAAATGATCCATTAGCGGTGCTCAGATTTCAAGAAGTGCACTTGGTCTTGAGTGAGTGCGAATTTCTGGAATTGCTTTGATGCTTCTGAGGGTTACTAGAGTCAATTCAGTGTAACAGATATGAGCATTTTAGGTAAATGTCTGACTTCCCCTGAACAATATTTTTGGCCACGCAACAACTACTCTTTACGCCCCACATCCAAACCTGCCTTTTCCGCCGTCATTTAAGCTTGCTTCCTGGCGTTCTGGCAATGAAAATGAAATCCCCCGATAGATTGAAGCCTGACAATACCGTCTTAATGTAGCGCCCGAGTCATTGCCATAAATTACCCATTATAGTTTTGCATTAGGAACAATGTCGGGTGGGCTGAATTGAGACTAATTATAAAAGACTTAGTTCCATTAGACGTGCCATAAAAAGATGGCAGCATTTGTGGAGGATGAGAATACGGGGAGTGAGTTAGGGAATGATGGCTGATGCTTCCTTGGTCTTCTTCTTCCTTGGTCATCTTCCTCTTCCCTGGTCTTCTTCTTCTTCATTGGTCTTCTTCTTCTTCATTGGTCTTCTTCTTCTTCATTGGTCTTCTTCTTCTTCCTTGGTCTTCTTCTTCTTCTTCTTCTTCTTCTTCTTCTTCTTCTTCTTCTTCTTCTTCTTCTGCTTCCTTGGCTTTTTTTCTTATTCCTCCCGTCGCCTTCTCCCCCTTTCTCCCTTCATTCATCTGGCGTTCTGCCCTATCTATTTTGGACATTCCACGCCTGGAACCATTGGTGTTCTAGGAAGCCAGAATTGTCAGCTAGACAAATGATTGTTACGACTTCTTTCTCTCACGAGATGTTTGGTTCTGCCGCCCGTTGATGGATCGTCTCTTGTCTTGTGAAGTTTCTTTGATGACTGATGATGATGGTAATGGTGGAATCTCTCTCTCTCTCTCTCTCTCTCTCTCTCTCTCTCTCTCTCTCTCTCTCTCTCTCTCTCTGCTTCGCTGTGACATCTTCATCTTCTAACCTCCTCACTCCTTGTCCTGTCTCTTACGTGTCAACCCCTTTCTATTTGGAAAGAACTTTTATTCATACTCTCCCCATACTTTCCTCTCCCTCGCTAGCCTGTACCTTATATATAACTATGTTTTTCCCAGTGACATGCATATATAATACCCATTGGGGCATCGCTGGTGGGATGGTGGTGATTGGTCAGGGAAAATTCATTATAAGACCGGAAATTTGAGGATCTTTGAGAAGGGAAAAATTCACAGATGAAGGATGACCTTGAAGACCTTGATTTCCCTGCATTGTGATTTATTGCTGCGGATTCGCCATCCCTGTGAAGTGGACTGTGAAGAATGCCATTGGTGGAAAAAAGAAAATCCATTAAAGATGGAAAATGATCGCGTCACAGGAGGCCAATCCATTGGGTTTAGATGGAAGAAAGGGAGAATCAGTGGTGACCCACTCAGTCTCCTCGTATAAAAGCAATGATCGTTCAGGTCAGCTCTGATATCCATTGATTCATAACAGATCGCTCGAGCTGCAGTACCGAACCACCCAACAATATCTCATTAATTTTCAATTTATTTCTGGAGTCTTCCCGCCGAATTGAGTTAAGTGGGACCAGTTGTTTTTGCGATGCAATCGCAAGCCGGGCTTTGCTCTCCTGCGAGTAAAAATTCCATGAGTTGCTGCTGCATGCCACCGTTGCCTCTGTTGTTACTGCTCTGTGCCATGTCTTCCTTTATCGAGAATGTTATCGGTTCTGCTTTGACTGGTGCCACTCCAGCTATTCTGGTCTACTTGTGTCCCCACCGCCGCTTGCTCCGGCGATTACATTTTCTCAGGACATTGTATTAATATTACAGATGGCTTCCCCGGCCAAACACACCAAGAGGGAAATGCGATGGATGAGATTTGTCGCCTGGTATCCTTTGGAGTCCCAACTACAGAAAGAGAGTAACAAAGTTCTGTCACCCTGTCCACTCCCCCTCATCACTCCATGGCCCCTGGTAATGAGATTTTGTATGTCCTCTGGTATAGGGGCTAGCCCAAACTGGCGGACCATACCGAGGCAGTGTGGGTTTCCTCTATCTCAAAGAATGTTGTGTGAATCCCTATCAGTTTACATGTTTTCTATGGGCGGCCTGAAAACTAGGTGAGTGAGATGTGTATGTGGATAAATTCGGTTTGCCCGGTCGTGATCCGATGAGGTGCCTGAGTAATAGGTCCAGCTCCCACACTGCTAGGGCCTGGCACCTCGGGTTTGTTGGGCAAGGATACGAGCGGAGATGGAAGGAGATGGTCTTGGAGCAAATGTCGCCTGCTATTTTCAGCGTCATTGCCAAGCCATAATGAATGTTGACTTACTTGGGCAGTGGGCTTAACACGATAAGAATCACATCAATATATTCTTTCTTATAAATATGTACGGTTATACATGCTATGTTCTCCCCTTTTGGTATATATCTGCGCTAACTAACTTTGTCGGAATAATTAGTTTCTCCTGACATTCTCAAATGGTTCTGCCTAACATTATTGGCTGGGCGTTTCAGCAAATTGGCGGTTAATGTATTTTTTACCTGCCCAACGATGTTACCAAGGTCTCGGTTCATGAGTGTTATGGGATTGAGCAATATCATTAAGCAAAGGGTGTGGCTGGAGTCTTGGTGTTGTTGTGCGCTGGTGGTCAGATATAAAAGCACAGAGAGAGAGCCTTGAGGGAGGAGAGATACTAGAAATTATACATGCAGCTTCCCATTTTCCATCTGTATGACCTCGAGCCACAGGCTATGTGCCAGCCAGCTCATCACGCACACATAGTCCCATAGCGGCTATATTAACAAGCATGCCACTCTTAGCTGCTTATAATGTATGGTAATGACTCCAGCGTGTAACTAAGTAATTGTTCTTATGTACATCGTGATGTAACAATCAGTCAGCGCTGACACAAGGCGACTATACGGAGCGACGGCCGCCCATGAAAAACTTCTAAATGAACCGCTCCTCCGTATATAAACAGCGTCTGATGGATGGATTTCTCACTCCTCGCTTCATTCTCAATACTCCTCCTAGCTATATTAGAAAAGCGTTACGACTCCTACGGTACCTACAATGCTAGCGGCTCCTTATATTATAAATTCAGCGCCACGAGTTAGACAGTAAATATATCGTTTTCAAGGAGATCCGCCTTGCAAGCTTAAAAAACAGTTGAGTTGTGTGTTTAAAGCGAATGATATATCAAGCATGATATAAATATTTTTTCCTCCGCCCCCTCGCTCTTCTCTCCCCATCTCATCCTCACCTCATCACCCATATTTATTCATGCTTTTTTGTTTTCTGTTCTTCTCCCGAGCCATCCTCCTCTCATCCTATATCACGACACTAGAAGTCAGGACTGTATTTATTAGCAGGGGCGAGGATGTAACACCTTGTAACATGTAGGTTAATGAGGCTACTATATGGGCGAAATCAGCCTTCACGCTTTAATGTATGTACCTCCAGGGAAGATGCCGCGGTAAAGCATGTTATTGTGCAGGGACCTTTCTAATGGAGTTATATAGTAGCCTGGCCATTATCATTATACATGAACCCGTGTAACACCAGTCAGTTTGATCTCCTACTGATGTGGATCATTACAAGGATGTAACGTTACACTGGAATGGACCTCTGGATCACCCATTAATCCCACCATCTATAATTATAATATACCACCAATACAACCAGAACGTTCTATACTATAGAGTCTAAAAATAATTCATTTTCTTCGTACTTATACATTTTTAAGCATGTAAGCAGACCTCTACTATTGTGTATTTTATATGTGTATGTATGAGTGGTGTATAATGTGTTCTCTAAAGGGGATTAGGGAGTAGTGTGTTGCCAGAAGAAACATGGTGTATTTTGCCCACCACCACTCGCCCAAGTGATAGTGGTGGAAAACATGATGGCCACTGACCGCTGCCTGGGTTGTTAATGCTCATCACGAACACGTATACACAAGTGAGTGTAATGTTGCGTCTGAGTCTTGAGCTTACATCACAAATGGGGGGCCCCCGATATATGTACAAACAGCGGATAATGGGTTGAGGGATGTTTCTAAGTGCTGTCTTGGCACATACATAAAATGAATCATCCAAGTTACCCCGAATTATCACCGACCATGATGATATACCATACGTACTCCTCCTGGCAACTCAAGAAGCAGTGGTGTATGGATAAATTGAGAAAGAAACTTTCTCTAGAAAGAAATATCTCTACAGATACAGGACCAAGTTAACCCACATTATCACTGATCATATATATTATGTGATGGTGATATATTTTTGGCAACTGAAACATGCAGTCTGAGTGTTATAATATGTATGGATCAAGTTTTAAAAAATATATCTGGAGAAAGAAAAAAAATCCTCAGATATTTAGTGCCGGATCCAATACATCATCCTAATCAGTAGTTGTCAGCTCTATGTCTATACTCGAAGGAGCCCCCAGTGATAAAATTCGAATAAGATACGTCTCATATCTCGGGAAGAAGAGGAGGAAAGCTTGGGTGTGTTTGGTGGGCCCTCTTCATGGGTTTAAAGGAGATACGGCTCGGAGTGGTTGTCAGTGATAGAGTCCACACACATTTGGTGATATCAAAGAACAGCCTTGGCAGTTGCTAGGCACTAATCACTACATATCAAGAACTCAAATGAATAAAAGGCAGTGGTGCCCAAGCCCTAGCTTTACGATTTATGAAGCATTTAATAATCCATTGTATCAATATCATATTTATCTTATCGCGTGTGATAAGGTTATGGGATCGCGGCTCCATTTTGCTATGATTGCCAAATGGCTGTGAACATAATCCAGTCTGGTTTTGATGATAATCTAATCTGTTGACGTCTCCATTTGTGTGCTACGTGTTTTCCGTTGAAATATTGTTTATCTTGTTCTTGACCGTACCGCTAATGCACTAAAGGTTAATCTTTGTTAATCCAATGTGATAAGACTACATAGAGGACCTATACACAGTCTAAGGATTCCCATTGTAAAATAATTGGAGATCATTATATCATTCACGAAAGCTTCACTGGTATTTGTCAAGTGCCCATACATAATTTTGCAGTCATAATAACATTTTACCTCGTGATTCCATTCCATTTGTTTCCCTCGCTGATTTATTAACTAATATGAAACAAGGCAAAAAGTGAGATGATCGGCATTAACACCCGGCTTTAGTGAATTAAAACACACTCATTGTTTTTCATCACCATAAATTCTTTTTACTCTTGACTGGAACGCTGAGCTAAACGGCAGCGTAAAAGTCCCTTTTAATGGGGTGCCTGGCTGGTTTGATGGGAACGGAGGGATGTTCATTACTGTCATGTTTTAGACGGAACCTCTGATTTGTCTTCGAGGAAATAAAAAGGAAAGTGTTATTCTGATGATGGCGAGGAGGAGACTGGAGGTGGTGGTGTTGGTGGCTTGGATCTCTCACTTAAACCTGTACTCCACTGTTGCGCTTTGACGTCCGATTAGTTGGTGCTGTCCTTTTAATATCGCTTTAAAATCAAAGGGTGCAATAATGCTTGACCTTTGATGGGATAATTCATAATAGATTCAGAATTATTGTAGATAATCATTGAATAGCATATATATGGAATATGGAGCACTACCTTCGTGTCGCCATAGAAATAGAAACCCTATTTACATCTATTTCTATGGTGTCGCATGTGGCATGACAAATCGCACTTCGTATCGCTACAGTGGAATATGGGGTTTATAAGGTTGGATGCCAGAGAGTTCTGGGTGGGACCTGCTGTCTCGCTTTACCTTCTCCAACAAGCAGCCTGAGAGAGGCAGTGCTGACAGCATTACCTGAATAGCAACAAGTGATTAGGCTACAAACCCTCAGGTGTGGAAATCCTGTCCAGCTTTTATTTAGCACGGGATGTACTGATCCTAATCGTCCCCCGGTCTAGCCTAGATTAGGGATTACTTTATGGACCTCCCACCTGGTCTTTTTCAGCTTTATCTCGCTTCATTTCCTAGTTCTGCCGCCATGTCTCAAACCAATAAAATGCTGATTAAAGTCTAGGGTGGTTTTCTTCCAGGAATTAAGCCGAAGCTTCTTTACTCTGGTGCGTGTCAGTGATATGACAGGCTGGGCATATAGGGTGAAGGTCAGATAAACCTATCTTCTGATCTTGATTGACACTTACTCTGATCCGTTATAGACTATATAATTCAGGTGACATTTCTTAAGAAACTTATAAGTAACTCTAGCCCCATGATGTCTATTGTGTGGTTTTGAAAGGGATTAATGTATGTATTCTAATGGTTGAAGTAAGTCATCACTTGTGGTATTTTGACACTCTGGAAGGTGTCAGGTTTGAGATGGGCCTAGATTGCCAACGTACTGACATCACCTTTCTATGTAATGCCAGGTTACACTGAGGTCAACGTCCTGATCATTATTCATCGCTACTCTCCTGGATCATATCGCTCCGATCGTTTTTGAATTAAATCCAAGCGGACATGGGTGGGTGTGCTAGATGTTGAGAGGACATTATTGCTTTAAAAAGAGCCTGGGGCTGTTGTAATGTATCGGATTGATGATGTTCATGTGGTTAAAACCTCACCGTGTCTTTGTTTTGAACCCCTGTTAACATAACGCATGGTCGAGAAAAAAATGGTGTCAAAAAATACATCAGGCTCTTGTGACATGGGACTTGGACGGGGGGAGTCTCATGACTTATTTATGACGCTTGCTTGGGTTAAGTGAATAAAATTGATGAACAAATCCTGGGGCTCGTGCCCAAAAATGATGTGGGAATCCAGAGAGAAAAAAAAAGAACCCACAATGGATCGCATGCAGAAGAGAATGACATCTCAATCCATGCTAGTCGACCTCAGGGGCTGCACATGTAGACGGTATAAAATCAGTGCCCAATCTGATACAGGGTGACATGTATTGTGGCCTAAGCTGGTGTGTGCCACGCGCTATCAAGGCCCCTAAATTCAATACATGTGCTGCCTGTCTTCCTCCTCCAAGCCACTGGGATAGATAACGATTGTGCGATCCAAATTAGCTCAGGGCATCAGTACCTTTATGATGTTCTAGCATGCGGGTGGGTGATTAGCAGTTAGTAGCAGCGTTCTAGAGCGCTTCCACTGAATGAAGGATACTATACTAGGGAGTGCACTAAAGTCCTAATAGCATGATCCAGTACGCCTAGGAGTGCATTATATCAAGCAGGACAGTGCCTGTGTGTCTTTAGTGTTAGTCACATGGCTTGAGCATCGATCCCCCCCAACACCCCGACCCTCCCGCCCACCCACCCTTGCTCAGCTTTTACCCTGAGCTGCTCCGGCTTAAATTGTTTGAAGGGATAAGAGGTGCTCATGAATCAAACATGCTAGGTGCGGGGCAGGGGAGCGTATGTTGGGAGGTATTGTGTTTGTGTGCTCGGCCAACAAAGGTGCCTTGTTTACCCGAGTCGATGCGCTGTATGAATGGGAGAACACACACACCTCACTGCCATGCATGTCAACATCAAAGTTAATTGAGCAATTTTTTATTTTCATTTTAGTACCATTCTCTGCTCCTTTTGGATATTTTTCATTGATAAAATTATAGGGTTTTTGTATTCGGTGTAAGTTTGGTTGGTTGGTTGCTCGCTCGCTCGCTCTTTCTCTAACGGATTCTCCCCACTTCTCTGTATCTTCTTTCTCTTTCTCTCTCTCCCCCTCTTTCTCTCTCTCTTCTCTCTGCTTGCTCTTTGCTGTCCCCCTCTCTCTCTCTTTCTCTGGCTGACTTTCTCTCCCTCTCTCTCTCTCTCTCTCTCTCTCTCTCTCTCTCTCGTCCTCTCTGAGTCCATTGTTGTTCTATTTGCTACACGACTTTAAAGCTCTTGGGCTTATCGTGCTCAGTGTATATGTTGAGCTATTGATCGAAGCCTTGGAGCTGATACAATTATGAGTCCATTCGGAACAATTACATTGTACCCAGGCAATATGCGTGTCAGGAACAAAAGTATTGATATAAGCTACTCAGCTACAGTTTACTCTATTACCTGCACTGTTACTGCTATAAATATTCCGGCTTTTGCCCCTGAATAATTCATATGATGCAACACATGCCTGCGAGTGTGAAATATGTTACACATTTACAACCAGCCATCGCAAGTCATATCCCAAACGGGATGGTTATCTGCTTAGGAACTTTAGATTGGCGAACAAAACTTTTAAAAAACATCCCAGTTTTATTTTCAACAAGGCTTGATGATGCTGTCACTGTTGTTTAGAGATACCACAATAAACAAGGAGCGATGACACCAACCTATATGAGCATATCCTATGTGATAGAATATATATCAATTGCTCCCATGTGGAATGCAAGGCATTTGCATGATCCCAATATTGATTTACAAAAGAAACAGGAGATGGGGGACAAACGTGGCTGTTTTACCCAATGCCTGGGTAAAAGGATATGTTTTATGCCCGGCTTGGCCTGGGCGAACAGAGGCAACCCCTTGGGTTGGGGCCTTTTGCTACAATACCTCATGTACCCTGGCAGTTGTGTTATTCTTGGCCGTTGGTATTACAGGACGGGGCATAATCCCCCGGAGTCATTGTTTATTAGTCTTAATATCAGTATGTCAGGCATCGGGCATGCGAGAGAGAGAAGGATCGGACTGCCTTGTTCATCCGCTGTGTTGTTGTGTGTGGCAGCAATAGTTGGCGCCAACAAGTCTCAACCCAAAGGCAGCACTCACCAAATATCATTCAATTGAGTGCACTCCCCCTTTCTCTCTCTCCCTTTAAAAAATCTCTCCATATATGTAATAAACCCTAACAGTACAAGAGCACAAAGTAAGGAAACAATGCCAGGAACGCCAGTGGGGCGAACACTGGAGTTAATTGCTCTAGATGCACCTACCAGCAGAGCTTTTGTAAAGTGTTGGCTGACTTTGAAGAGGTGCCAGAATATTTGCATTTTAATACCAACTTTTGTAAGATTAATCCTTGCCTATTTGCAAGTAACCTGATCCCATGAGGAAGTTGCCAGTCAAGTGCAGGATTGGAACTCAAGGGCGTTCTTGTATGGCTGTTGGATTGCTATATCAATCCCTTAATGGTAATGCCATTGGCGCATGCCCTACAAATTTGGATTTTTGCCTTCTTGGGACAAAGGTCGACGAGGTCCAGAGTGTTTGTTCAGTTAATGCCTTAATTGTTTTTGTGTTTGTGAGCCATGCCAGTCCGAATTACTTCTTTCCACTCGAGTTCCTCTCCATCAAACGTTTGTCTTTAACTTCTCACAGTGATAAGTCCTGTAATAACTTGCACAGTCAATCCAACTTTTGAGTGTGCGTGGATAATTGAATCCCATAAGCTACTCCCAGGTCCTTAATAATCAACTGTATATTTCAATAGCTGATTGAAACGTTTATTCTTATACTATACTTTATTGCTTAGCATATATGTAAAGGTTTTAACATCCCCAAAGTCTGATACTAGCATTTAATAATTACTCGGAGTGTTATGAGAGTTATTTTGAAATTAGTTATCAAAGGAAACGTGTTATTTCAAGCAAGGAGTAATTATAGATAGAACGGGTTGGTTCAAGTTCAACCTTAGAAGTAGGTGCATTTCACTCAAAGCCCCGAAAACGACAGTACATGTACTTTACAGGACGAGAGCTCGTGTTAATTCACCTCTGGGCGCCGAGCGTTGGGTTTCGGCTTAAACTTTTCTATTGAGGTTTATTCAAAGTCATCTTGACCGAGAGAGAAACCATAGCCATGACAACACTTGACTGAGAGCTCTGAGTAGAGGGTTAAGATGGCGATTTACATCAGGCGAGGGGTGGTAAACAAAGGGTAAAACCCCCGCACTGCCGGTCCCTTTCTCTCCACCGCAGGGTAATCGTGGTCCATTAGAGCCAGTCCAAGTAGAGTCAAGTAATTAACATTGTTACGTCGGTCCCTTGGTGCAATTTGCTTTCTGTCGGCTCTTTTTCAGATGTGCATTTCGAAGGAGCTGTACTTTTCCCTTGGCCTTGTTTGTTCGGCGATTGTTATGCAGATGCGTCTCTCTTAGGTAACCTATTCAGTGCGACCAAAAAGCTAATGAGGGGCTTATATTCACTTTGGGTTTTTTTTATTCCCACTCTCAATGCGTGGTAACCACGTTGCCGTTTGACTGGACTGGAAAGAATAATATTTAGGGAATAAGGGCGCACGGAGTTTGTGCCTCAGTTGAGCCTCAGTGGTGGGTGGAATCGCTTGAAGATGTACAATTCGCCTTCACCGATCCTCTCAAAATACCTACATTTAAGGCACAAATGACGTTCAAAATACAGTTCAATGTAACCTAGCAGATATTTTGAATCAACACAATACCAAATATACTTGAATATTCATACTATTTGTCATTTTTCAGTCTAATTAGCAGAATGAACTACAAGTGTAGAGCTGTCGTTTGTACATTTTCTGACGTACTGACCTCGAAATGTACATTATAGGTTCTTTTCTACCGATGCAATGACGACCAAGTAGCTTTCATCAGTGGGGTTATATTTGAGTCCTTGTTGCCCTATTGAAAAAGTATTCCTGTCAGATCTGGTCCCAGAAAAACACTGAGCGAGGGTATGGGTATAAGTGATGACTTGCCTATACCTCTGACAGGGTGGCCATGTCCTTCATAATGGCCCTTAGATGTCCGTGATCCGAGCTGGCTTGATTTGAAACTGGAGTGGGAATTGGTGTCACCCGAGTAGCAAGCCAAAGACACGCAGCTTGATGAAGCTTTCGACGAGGAGGGTTTGTCAAGCCGACAGAAAACAGATTCGCAGATATCTATCACTCTTAACTTTACCTTTTTTCTTGTCATTTTCTTTTCTCCTTTGTGAGAGGATGTATTTATTTCACATCATTTATAAAATAGTTTCTATTTAATCAGCTCCAACCCTATCGTACCTTAAAAAGGGAATTTGAATGTATCCTATATCATCATTGCTCAGTGTTGATCTCTTTTAAAGGTCCCTCAATCAATAAGCCACATTGTCACACCCTACCTGTTACCTACCACCCATCACTATTATCATCGTCATACGATGCTCGTGCGTTTTTGAAGAGAATTTACCGACGACAGAGATGGTGTTGAGGAGCATGATTGATTGTGACCATGTGAATAACAATGCCCTCCACATAGGCGCCTAGTTTTTCATAATGCATCAAATCTATGCAGGATTGCAAAGCACGTCTCAAATCTCGATGGTGATGAATGATGTGGGGGCGAATCATCTCCTCAAACAGGACAAACACTTCGGGGAGAGATGATGTGTTGGATGGAGGATGGTTGTTTGGAAGTTGTGGATGTGGATGTTTCGGTTTAAAGGACAAAGCTCTGTAACTGAAAGCGCCGACGGACAAGACATGTCAAGAGAGAGTGTCGCGGCCGCAGAGCGATTTCAATTGTCACCGTGACGAATGAGAAGGGACAGGTGAGACATTGGAGCATGGTCCGGAATCAGACCTGGCACCTTTGATGTCTTGCTTCTCTGCTTTCATTCGTGTGGCAGGTGCCAGCGACTTTTTGCCCCCTTCTCCTTTTTCTTTTTCATCCATCCATCCATCCTCACTCATCCAACCAAAAGGTGAGTGAGGTATGCAGGGAGGGGGGTAAGGTGGGAGGGGGTGTGTGGGTTCCTGCTCTATTGGCTCCCAATCACACCCAGGTCGTCAAGGCAACGGCACAACGTGTGGCAAGCACCCTGGTTACCGCTAATTGTCTCACCCCTGCCAAGGACCCATGCCACTCCAGAGAAAAGGGCGTTTCCTGAGGGCCTTGTTTGGGGGAGAAATTTCGCAGCTTTGACCTTTCTTCGGTCCTTGAAAACGCGCCCGAGTGTCTCGTCATCGCTCCATCTTACTCCATTGACTGGCGTGAATACCGAGAAAATCCCCAATATTGCATCATCCTTGGTTGGTACTCGAGTACTTGGTCATAGATTGGGGTGGAGGGAGGGATACGACGAGGGATAGATCATCAGTGGATCAGGTAGGGAAGTGGGGGAAAACATCCAAACGGTGTTAGGCAAATGTTGACTGAAAGGGCAAAACAAATAGGAAAATCGGGTTGATTTAGATATGTGGCTTGTCATGTTGGTTTGCTGATACTCATTTCCATGCTCTGTTATGTGGTCTCAGATACCAGTTCGCCCAGGTACTCAATATCGTCAATACCTTGGGTTAAAATTAAAGGAATATGTGCATGGAATGAGTCCATTTACAACCATAAGATTTCAGGCCATTTCCAGTTTGACAATCTGCCATATGTAGCTCAAATGACTCCATTAACAACTTAATTTAAAGTAATATATTCTTGAATTTCATTATGATATTCTTCACCATGAATTAACAAAAGTGACTGGCGGGGGGCAATTTGTCCATCGTTTAATTAGAAATATGAGTCAGTTTTTGGCTTCTGATGCTCATTGTGCGGTACGGAGGTATCCCGTGGATATTGTAACACTTTCAGTGGAATGCCAATATTGCTTGATCTGACAGCTCTGCCATCAGAATGTTAACCACCACTGATCTCATTGTTCTCCCGGATCCCTGCAGGCCAGAAGGACACAGAACAATGCCCTGTTCCCCCTCCCGGCTTCACGCTCCGACCCCCGATAATCCCATAGATTATTGCATAATCAGCATTATGAAGGCTCGTAGCGGTGACATTATGACAGGCCACTTCACGCACCTGAGCCTCACCGTGAACAACTGAACAACTCCAGGCAGGAGTAGCTCGTACTATAGTAGTAGAAGTCGTCAAGAGAGCTGCTCTGTCAGGACGACCAGCAACCTTCTTGACAACGTGCACATGATTGACGTCCATTGATTCAGAAAAAGAGTTCATAATTGGCCGGCCGATGCTTGTCCCCGATAGGCAAGTGGGAGAGCGAGGGGAATTATTGCTGACGGGTATGGTTTGGATGCTGATAGGAGGGTGTGAATCAAATGAGTCAAATGAGTCACTCAAGGCCAGTCTGAATTTGGCCTCCGAGCCTTTGTCTTTGCACATGGCTGGCCATTGTTTTCAGGCATGTTTCCTGCAAAATGAGTCTTTGGGGACGGGTCGGCCAGAGAACAATGCAAATAGTTCTAGTCTGTAATAACATGCCTGCCACCCGAAATTAATGGCAAATATATCGAACAAAAGCCGCAGCTGAGAGATGGCCGTCATAATCTGTATGCAAACCATACCTTTGAGATGTAAATCACATTGGATCTTTACAATGGGGAACCCGTTGCCTGTCAGCTCGGACCCTGATCATATGCCCCTTTTCTAAGTGTCTATTGAATTAGGAGCGCTCTCATTTAGCGCTTTCACTGCGTCTCAATTACAATCTTTCCCTGAGCCTCTGAAAATATTCTCCCAAGTATTTGAGCTACGCGGAGAACGTGTCATTATTATCTAAAAATAAAGACCACCTAGTACACGTCGGCTCTCCTCATTCTCTGTCTATCTCCTTCCTCATTCTCCTCCTCCTCCTCTCCCAGTTTATTGTTATCTACCAGTTAATTTTGGATCTTGTTCGCGATCGCCACTGATACGGCGGAAAAACAGCGGCGGATGAAAGAAGGGATTATACGCAAAAACCTTTCACTGGCAATTGTCAACAGACTTAAATGACAATGAAGCTAATGGTGATAACATGTCCTGTATGGACTTAGTGTTTTCCTAGCCACTTTTCATAGCCCGGGGCCCACTTTTTTGTGGGCACGAGAAATTGACAAGAGCAGGCCTTCCCTTTTGCGACCAAAGCACTGGTGCCTCCTTAGCGAGAGTAGAGAAAAGAGGTCCACACTTTAGAACAAAAGGAGGACAAGATCTCCAAAAGAGCCCAGCCCTCTGGTTGCTGCATGCCCCGAAGATTTCCCTTTGTGATCGCAGCAAGCTATTTATTTTCATTTTGATGCAAGCCATGAACATGATGGGCCATACTAATTTGATTAGATAGGGATTTTCTGATGAAGGTGGGGAGTTTCAGGGGATGTCTTATGGAGACAAATCTGCCTGGAGGGAGTGGGGGGTTTTCTGCCCTGGAGGGATTATCTGTACCCTGGGGTATACCTGATTACCTCTACCATCTGCCACTCGGCGAGGACGAGGGGGCTCAGGAGGCCCAAATCCCTCCTAAACCCCTGTTCTCAGGGCGAAAGTTAGCAGCCTTGCCAAGTTGGGATTAGGCTAAAAACATTGCATCCCTGTACTCAGGTTAGATCCCTTCGAGGTATGAATCGATTCGCCAAAAAAGTTTTAAGTGATTCTTTTTAAGGTCAATATTAAGCCCTTTGTGCTTGTTTCAATTTCACTTAACCGTGAATATCCATTCTGCATTTAACTAACACCCAGGTTCTGCACTAAACCGATTATAGGGACATCTCTTTATGTGCTCAATACTGTAGTTAAATGAAAATAATAGTCCTAAACCTATCCATTTAAAATGATTCAGTCTTTATTTGGAAACTGAACAGTCCCAATAAAGAAAAGGAGAAGAAGAAGAAATGACTGCCATGAACTGTTATATCCTTATCCTCGCCTTTCCCTAGAAGGAGTTGAACCCTAGCCTCCCGAGCTATTGTCAGAAATATATTTTATTGTGTGAGCTAATCGATTTTCCTCCGCTGCGCTCGTTTTGTCTGGCGGCTAGTGTTCCTCGTGTATGATTACTACCGGCGTTACAGCCTCCCCCAAGGGGGAACAAGCCCTTCGCCATTGTTATTTTTGCCTTTGTGAAAAGGTGTCGGTAAGAAGGGTTTTATCACATAGTGATTTTACTTTGAATGTTTTTCCTTTACACCAGCATCCCTCGGTGTGGTTTTATTCCTTGTGTTTTCAGGGCCTGGTAACTGTTAGTTTGTTTGCTTGGGATGTTTTCTATCATATATATTCTATTTGAATTATGGTCTCTCTGGCATGTAATGGTATCTGGAATGATATGATGTCGAAATAAATATCAATGATATAATATGAACATATCTGGTATAGCTGCGATATATTACCGATCCAAGGCAAGGACCACATGTGTTCAATTCATAATTACAGATCAATGTTCTAGCATTCTTGATGAAAGATAGAGGAGACTGAGGAGTGATTTGATGATAATTGAAGATACAATAATTCAGCAATTACTCTATCGCGTTTCTGTCACTAGCTCTGATTGACCCGTGTCAATGAATTTTGATGATATCTGGTAAATGATACCCGATGTGACAGCCTGGTCCCTCCGACCCCCCTGGGCAGATTTTACCATGGGGAGAGGCTGGTTTGGAATGTGGATGGTCCCCAAAGGGGGAGGTACATGCATGGAATATTATACACCTCTATGTCTCTCTGGCTGATATCTCTGTGGGTATAATATACACATGTTTCAATATACCAGGCACTGGTAATCTATAGTATGGCATGATAGATTGAGTCTTGAGGGATATGTATGTATGGCCCTCACTCCTCACTCCAGCTTTAAATCTTAGGACCTGCTGAGATAGTGTGGAGACATCCAGCTGGGCTGGTGCCAATTAGTTGATTGATAATGGGGTAATGACTCATTATTTTGGACTAATGCCTTGGGACATCTGCAGGGGTTGACTAGACTGTTACAAGCTTTACATCATCTTGTTCATTTGTTGATTGCTAGACTGGAAAAAAGAATAGTTCAATCTTAAAAGCGGTTAACTTTTATAAATTGCATTGCTCCCCAGCGAAGTATTTTTTTGTTGCCAGTTACCGTTTTGCTGCTCTTTAATCAAAACTCAGAGCTCTATCCCATTGCTCTTCACATGGCCTGGTCTCTTTCCCTGTCTTTGTCTGGCCTTACTCTGAGCTCTCTCATTATGTCTTCTGTTTCTGACACACCTCAGTAACAAAGCTGAGAGCCATGTGGGTCAAGGTGACGCAACATAACATGATTGCTGATGTAAATCCACACTTAAGGTGATGAGTGAATGCACTGGGGCGACTTGTTAGATTTCTAACGTATGTAATAATGTGAATATGATCATCGCTAATATATATTAATGGATCTACCTCGCGATAATTGATTCTGGCCATTTGGTCTAATGCAATAATATTAGATGTCTCATGTGATTAATGGTTCCTTTTGTTGAATTAGCACCAGGTTTTAATACCTAATGGTTTTGTCCGCATTTAACCTGGAGAGATTGCCACCGGTCACTGTGACTCATATGATTTATTGTTTCAACCTTGATCCTTCTATAGAATTTCTAATATTAAATTGTTTCCCTGTTTTTGCCTAATTCAACGCATGTAAATGTTTTATCTGTTCTAACCACTGCTATTTTGTCTCTTTTTTTTAGGTAAGTACACGCTGATATCTTCTCCTGTTTCGGGCTTATTGATAATCGGTTGGTAAGTAATTACCTTTCAAGCATGTACCTTCTTTTGATGAGGAATCGTGTGTCACTACTTGGCAGGTTCCCTCTCCTTGCCCTAAGAGATGGCCCGCAATCTGGACTCGAAAATAGAACATTCTGGAAAATGATAGGCTTGTAGTAAACAAATCCATCACCTTCTGGTGGATCCAAAGCCACCGAGCCCTCCAGAGGCCAAGGAGAAACTACATATTCGTCAGCGGCCAGATAAAACTGTTTCTTGGACAGCCAGTGAAATCAGATCTATAAGGGAGAGAAGATAGCGAAGAAAAGCATTGGGTTCCTTGATTTCTGAAGCATTGCTTTGGCAAGATAGCTTTTGGTGAACCGTCAGTCTGTCCATCCTACTGGAAGAAAAGTAAAGAGAAGGAAGAGGAGGAGGAGGAAGAGATGGTGGCTCGATTTACTTTTGGAGATGTGGGATGTGAAAGTGTCAAGAGGTATTGCAGGCGTAAAAGATAGATGACTTCTGGCACGGGAGACAGCATGGATCTTGAATGTACATACGTTGCTTTTGTATACAGATACACCTCCTCACACATTATGTTTAGCCTGTATACATAAGCTCTTACACCATGTTGTCTCAGTGTGTGCATGATTTATGAAGACGAGAGAGAAAAGCTTCATAATATGAGAAGTCACTTATGCTTGACACATTCACCATGTCCATACCCCTCTCAAATTACTCCATATCATTCAACTCGAGAACTTTTAATCATTCTGTCAGTTGAGCAACAGGTTTTCCAATTTGCTTCAAATGTATATTTGCAGACACGTTTCTGTCCCCAACATACATTCTAACATAAAATATGATCTGTCCCTCTATTCATTGCTTGAAGGTGAAGGTAAGAAGCATTGTTAAGATAGAGATGTCTATGTCACTCGGTGATGTATGGGACGTACCCTAATAATTTCTCGCTTCTTGCCATTGCGTTGGCGTAATCAGTCTTGCAGCTAAGGTGTAGCTAAAATGTGGGATAGAAATTAGTTTGAGTGCACGTATGTATATAAATGTACTGGTTGCAGGATTAATCACATGTCATATGAATAATTGTGAGGTGCAGTGCCTTTGCTATGTCACTAATATCACTGGGTTAAGTGCTGCGATCTCGAGAGTGGATAATTTATGAACTCCGGTAGCGTATAGGTAGATAGAAGATGGACGTCCCCCTCCCATCTCCTCTCGCTCTCTCTATCTATCTCTATCTGCACTCCCCACCATACTACACCTGTTATCAGCGAAAAAATATCTCAGGTAGGCCTACTCGGGACCCTGAAATGCCTACGTGGTGGTGGAATGGGAGGCTGAGGGGGGGGGGGGCTAAAGACAGTGGGTTCTGGTGAGGGGGGGGGGGGGCTAAATTTGGGATTACTGAAAACGTATCACTCACACAGATGAAACAATGACGCAAATAATTAGGATCTGTATATAAACTTTTCTTTCAACTGAAAATGTACCTTGTATCACTGATTATTTGCTCTCGTGGATGACATATTTATCTCTCTCTGTCATATACCTGTTATACTGCATAGTACCCCCTGGAATAGCATTTATAATTATGAAAGTCAGGCGACACATGAACATATTAGCATTATGTGGATATGTGTATGTTTTTTTATATATGGATTGACCTGAAATATAACCCTATGAAATCGTGATAACGCTTGAATTAAAAAAGAAAATCAAACAAACAACAAAACGGTCCTGTTTATTGCTAGACCAACAAGTATAACATGTTATACTCGATGAGGACACCAAGACACCCATGATTTCCTACCAAATACATGTGATGGTGAGGAGGGGTGGTGAAGGTGCCAGAGCCAGAGTTGGTGCATCATGTCATGCATCCCCATAACTCAACACATAGGGAGTCGGGTTCAGAAACACACCGAAATGTTGTTGACATTCCGTATTATAGACATGTAACGAGAGGAGGGCAAGTCGCCCAGGTGCTCGCGGCGAATAGCAAACATGACTTGTCTCCAAAGCTGAGGAGTTGAGAAGCAAGAGGAGGAGGAGGATGGTGCAAGGTGGTGGTGCTTTTCCCTCATCTCCTATCTCCCCCCTTGCTTCCCCCCCTTGAGCTTAAGTACTTTCATCTTATACAAGTTAACATAAGCTTATAAGCAATGAGCTAGGGGGTTATAATTATGTTCTCTCGTTCTCTTTGTTCTTCCAAGATCACAGCAATCTGCCAAGGCTTCTTATTGCCCCTGCTATAGGGCCTAAAAAATCCATTGCTATCCTCCCCTAAGGAACTAGGTCCCCTCATGGCAGTTGTAACCGCTTCATTTGCTTTAGTGAGTTGGATCAGTTGCCTCCCAATAAAACAGCTGGCTGGAAAGACGTCTTCGTCTTGCAGAGGCCAAGTATGTCGATGGGCTTGGCTCTTCATTCTGGAGTGTCTGGGGTTTTAGGTCTATTTGCTCCAGCAGCCTCTGAGGCGTAGTTTGTGCTTGTCCTGGTGAGGTATTGACAGTTGGAGGTGACTGGCAGAACGTTGAGGCTGGGGTCGTGTGTCACATTCGTCAGGTGGAGGTGACAGGGCCTTCTTCTCAGGAGGAGGCTTGGTGGAACACTTATACCCTCCCTCTCTCAATGATGAACTATTCAAATTCCCCAGACGTTTTGAATAGATTGAAATTAGATAGAGAATTAGAGTTATTTCTATGGTCTGGTTTATTCAGTGGATTTGATTTAATTAATTCCCAATTTCTCATTAAATTGTATGATCCCACAAGAATAGCCTGGTGAGGGTTTGTCAAAGCATTTGATAAGGATCACTTAATGAAAGGTCTGAATTATTTAAATACTTAGAGCAGGTATCAGAATTGTTAACATAGCACATTGGAATCTAAACGATAAGCTTCCCCCAATTTCACTTACCAGATAGCTGTCCATTTTAATAAACGATCACAATATATGAAATTACATTTTGCCCATATTATACTTGAAGCCTTTGTTTTCATAGCTCTCCCTGGTACTTCGATTAGTGAATCCGAATCCCAATTTTAAATGAGCCTCTGACATTATAGACACTGTTGGTTGAACTGAATGCTGGTAGCATTATGATATAATGCTTACCTTTAAACTCTCCCTTATGTTCTATTCCAAATTCTCTATATAATATGTCTATCGTCAAATGATTCACCGGGTTCGCCTATTGTCCTGGTATTTTATCTCTTATACTTGAATCTGATTACCATTATGAACGAGAGAGCCCAGTCGTTACTGACTATAGGCCCCATATTTTCCTAAAGTATCAGGCGATATCAATTATAAAAATCACCAATAACAAATGGGATCCCGTATATTTGACCGAGGCCTTTGTCCGCTGATGTCCCAGTTGGGTAATTCATGTTTTGGGTCCAATGAAATATTGTAGTAAAAACGAAACGCTAACAATGTTTGTGACAGTGGGCGATAAAAGATGAAAACCATGCATGATGGTGTGCTGTACCCAGGCTATGAATGCGAGTAGGTCGCTGCGAAATGATGCTCATAAATTCCATAGAAATGATCCTGCTATGGAAGAATGCTTCTGCTTGTCGAAGCTAATGTACCATTGATTCCTAAATATAGCCCCACCGTCGATCCTGACCCTTAGCTGAATTTATATGTGCTAATGGGTGAACTATACATTGGCTTACACTTCTTTTCATAACCATGCATTCCCTTATGGATATTTATATGTCATTGTTGATGTTTCCCTCTGTATGATGTGTGACTTCATTATGACATTCCTGTTTCCATTCATAATTGTGTATATTGTAAGCATTGTTTATGGCTAAAGTAGTACATTAATCTGCATTAATAATTTATGTACATTGTGTGTCACGTAACTCCATTTTTCGATTATCGAGGTGTGGAGAGTTTAACAATTTGAACAACCCTTGAAAATGTCACAATATTGATTTTGATCATTCGGCTAAGGACGTCAAGTGTAAAAGTTATCTAAAACGTAATTCATTCAGCGCTTCAAAGGGTTTGAAATGGGGGAAATTTCAACCACTTAACTTGCAACAGCACGAAAAAAAACCCTCACAGAATCAGCATGTTGAATGCTGAGTATGTCCTAAGGACACAGGTCAAGAACCTTCTTCATTCTTATTTCACTTGTGCCTATGTATCTGGCAACAGATGATCCTCCGCCTTCGGTATTGATCGATATTGGCGGTTGATTTGGTGATGATAATTCCCTGTATTGACACATGTGTTGTGCCCGGTCGGTCAGCATATAACAACACTTGCACAGATGCCTCCGAACAATATTAGTCTCCGTCGAGCCAGCCAGCCCTATGATGTGCTGAGCAACTATTCCATTATCTAGACCAACAAGCCACTTAGTTGAGTGCTATTTGCCTGACAGATTTCCCGGTATTTTTCGATATGATTACGCCCGTCGGAGGGGTTATATATTTCCTACCTCGGCAGCATGCGACTGGGGAACACATTGCAAGATTGGTGCCGCGAAACTCGAGAGGGAACAGATGTGACTACTCATTTAGTTTAGAACCGTGTCACTCACAAAATTGACAGCCGATAAAATCTTGCTATTATGATTTGAATGACTCACATATTTAGAATGCTAGATAAACCATTGCATAACAGACTCGAGGGGTAGTAAATAGCGCTTAGAGTTGCTGAAAGTGGTAAAAATGCAAGAAAATAATAATACACCAGAAGGTGTTGTAATGGGTATTGAGTTTCTAGCAATTGCTTGCTTGGATAAATGCGTCTAACAGCAAGGTACTGCCTTTTTGCTGTGAAGTAACCTTTAGGGATAAAACCTTTCTACAGATCTGACAATTCTGGCAAGTGGGAGAGCGAAAAAACCCGCCAACAGTGTCAGTGGCCTATCGCTTTCACAAGGGCTATTTTCCATATTTATTTCCACCGTTAGGCTTTTCTTATCGATGCCAATGAAAGTGGGGAAAAGAAAACTTGACGTATCTCAGTGGCAAGGCAGCTATCCTAGAGCTTACGAGGGAACCAAATGAGAACTCAGCAGTGGGTTGATTAGAATAGGGGATCATGGGCATGGGAATTATTGTTTATGCCCTTGCTTGCTGGCTCTAGTGTTACCTTAATGAAATCCCTCTATTCTTCGGCAGCAAGCCTGTCGGCAGTATTAACACCCTATGCTCACATTCCCACCTTGTCTATTTTAACCACTAACCATCTAAATTATGTATGGCTTGTAATGTAGATAATAACCATACGTGTATGTGAATGAAGTCGCCTGAAAATGGACAATTTGCCTTCACAAATCCTCTCAAATATCCCAGACATTTCAACACATCTTTTCAATCTACGCAATACCAAATATATATTCAGATGTACCGGTACTTACTCATTTGTTAAGCCCAATTTAACAGAATTTACTAGAAGTCTAAAGCTATCGATCGTACATTTTCTGGCGAACTGACCCATGTATACTCGTGTACATTCTAGGCTCACATCCTCCTGAATCAGATAAGAATGGTATGCCAGTGATTGGACACCTACTGCGGTAATGGCTTTCCTGACCGTGGAGTAGCCGTCTTAAAGGGATTCTAATGGGATTTTGCGGTTTGGAGTGAGAGGCCTTCCCTCAGTTTGGAGGGACTCAGTCAACTCTGAGCCTAGACTGGAACTCTTTGAGTAGTGACTTCCATTATGGTAAATGAGCCTAGAGTCTGTATATCTAGAGGGATTGTAGTCTGGGTCTGGGAGGGATGTCATTCAGTATGTTGTCTGAGGGAGGACTAAATTAATCAGTGTCTGATTAAGTGTTAATTGATAGATCGGTTTGGTGGGTGATGTCCTCCCCTCCAGTAATAGTATAGGCTTAAATCAAAGTTTTTTCCTACGTGAATCTGTCCCTATAGGATTTGTCTAAATTAGATACTATTGTATCTGTCATTGCCCTAGCTCTGAACAGCACATCTCCGTCTTATAGTGTCTACCTATCTATCTGCCCATCCATTCATTTGCTTTTAGGTTGTAGCAACAAGACTGGAATAGTAGAATGTGTAGAAAAAGTGATCCAAGCAGATGTCTTCGTCCTGATAGAGTGGAGATGGTGAACTCAGTCGGCACTATATGAACATACGGCTTGACATTTGCCTAGAATGATATGTAATCTAGTATTCCCCAGAAATGCGGATCTTTTTATCCCCCGCCGTTTAGATTAGCACCATCAAAAGGGAGCGCTCTATCGGGATGATCTTTGATGCTTTAGGAATGGCAATAACCAGTTATAAATCATCATAACACAAGCATTTGCTCAGATTAGATTAGCAAATAACAACCTCTTGGGTATCTAGGATACGTCAGGAGATATCATAATAATTGGTTCGAATTTCGCTTCTAGCATGTACTGTCTTAAATATAAGTTCCATCCTCTCGTTATACAACAAGCGACAACAAGCGTTGAACAGCTTTTTGTCAGTGGGACAATTCATATGTAATGTATTACCAGACATGGCAATACACCCAAGTTGGGCTTCGCCAGGCTTACAGGCTTATATGTAGATTGGCTGGAACATTAAGGGGACTATATGGGACTCTGGAAATATTATATAGAATACATGCAAATAGCGGCGGCGTATATTCTACATGGAGAGAGGATTAATATGTCTGGTTGTCAGTGGGTGAAATGAGTCATATCTGGGCGAGACGATGGTCGGAGGATCCATGTAATTACCGCCGCTAAATTTCCTCTCTGTTATCGTCCGATCGGCTCTCATCACTGCCTTTAAAATATGAGTGATTTTGTTCATCGGAGATGGCGGTTTTTTGCGCCGCGACTGTTTCTGCTTGTTCCTTTCCTCTATGCCTGAGGGTGTAACTGGTAGGACATCCGCCCAAGCATGTTTAGAAAAATAAATAGATGTGTTGCCGGTTTAGACCAGCTAAAACGAGGCTTAAAGGGGCGGTAACTTTAAAGACTACTTTAAAATATTTTTTAAGGAAACAAAAGCATTCAACACTAATCAAAGATACTATAGTGTGTTTGCAATAATTGTTTTAAACGAAAAAAAACGTACATTATAAGGGTTTTATGATTAGAAAGCTTGTGTGACGGTTAATAAGTTGTGTTCCTGCGTTGCTTACCTTTTTGCTGTTGCTTTTCTGTAAAATATAAATTAGATAAGGTTTAGGACATATATTTAGGTGAGGTAAGGACTAAGGTCTTTCTAGCGTGGTGGGGGTGGAAACACATCTATTCTTTTCTTGGCCTTCTCGGTGATTAAGACGGGAGAGGCTTTTGAGAATATAATTAGCTGGAGATTTCTGTTACTTGACGCTCTCGATATCACTAGTCGAAGGAGAGGTTCCGGAAATCTTCACTTGTTTCATGTATGATTTTCTATGATCGTACTTATCTCTACTTGATTTGATAGGATTTATTGCACCATTTCCTCCGCCATATCTGAAACATGCTGTAATTCTGCTGATCAGTTAATTTCAAAGCTTGTTAATCTTTTTGTATCATACATCCTCCAACATAGAGCTTTACTCCTTGCATTTCCTTAGTCATACGATTAGTAGAATCTCGCCCTGCTTTGGGAGGATGGTATCATAAAATAGTTGTGGAAGTATTTTTCAGGGTAAAAAACAACAATTCAGTTCACCCATTTCTCTGTATTTTACGGATTCCCTGCATTTTCAATCGCTTTCCAAATGCATCCATATTATTGAAATGGAGTTAACAGGGACTGTATGGACCATATCATCCCAGGCATATTATATGGACTTTCTTTTCAACTATATCCATACTCTTGACTCATGTATCTAAATTGCTTAGCCAATATTTCACTGGCGCCTTTAGCATGAAATATTTATGTTAACTCACATTTGAATCAATATGGCCATAAAATCGCCCGAGTAAAAAAACAATCCTTATTTGAATATTTCACACAAGATGTTGAATTGTTCATTGTTGTAAAAACAATCCCAAAGCAGAAGTTATAACTGAAAACGGGTAAATTATTGTAAATAATGATTGGGTAATGAATAACAAAATAAAAATCCAACTTAGGATAAAACATAAAATGCCATCGGCAGATTTGATGAATTTTTTAGAATGTATACAATATTTGGAGGACACCTTTCCATATCATCATCATCTCAGGCACACAAGCTAACACCTCGAGTGGTTCACCAACACCAACACCCCCGCCTCCTCCACTCATCATTGCATTCAGGGCCTGGAGAAAGGTATATGTACCTGGGACCAGGTGTAGTGTTAACGGCCGGACGGGCAGGAGGGCCGGTATTTAACGCCTGGAGTGTGACTACGGACAGCTCCAGCCACGTGCATGCAGCTAGGTAACCATGCATGAAATGCAGCCCCAGCAATCAGGTCAAGGACTGGTCAGACGTAACGTGCATGGCTGGAGATCCCAAACAGCTGCTTACATTGCTGGCTTCTGGCTCTTGTGGTTTCTGGTTGTCCGTACACGTTTGAATTGAATCTCTCGTACAGATCTGTATGGATTTGTGTACTAGAGTCTTTGTAGGACCACACCCAATGCAGTGCTTTTGTAGACTTGAGAGATTTGTTTTTTGATAATTGAGACCTTAAACCCTAATGGAGAGGTATTGAAAGACGGATAATAAAGGACAGGTGGAAATAAAAAAGTGATATATTGTTTTATCAGGCTGTTCTGCCACTAATACATGGGGTAGTATACTACTATCTATTGCTGGCGTAAAACATGGCCAATGGCCCAGTGCTTATAACTCACCTGTCCACAGTGGGGTTCGAACCCACAACCCTCACGCGTCTTTGGATCCAAAGCTAGCACCTTACACCATTGGGTGTTTCCGTATACCGTTAGCGTATGATCCCTCGCCGCCCCCCCCCCCCCCCTCTCGACACACACACCGACTGGAAAAGATCACAAATTCAAAGTCTAACCACTTTTGATAAAAAAAAATAAATCTTATCATTATTAGCTCGTTATAATGTTATTATCGCGTTGTATATATGGTCTTATCTGGCCTGTTGATGGGCAAAACCATCTGTCAGCTTGTCGTGTCATAGATATATAGATTCATAGTGGTTATGACGATAAAGAACTTGAGATGAGTGTTCATGAATCGCAAAACACTCATTGTGCAAAACACCGAGTTAGTGTTGCTATCAGAACTTGGTATTCGATTCATGCATTGTTCACTGTGATTAAATCACATCACGATTTATAAAACAGATAATACTATGCATTGGCAAGTTTTTCTCTAATCATTTGGCCGAGCAGTCTGTATATGCTATAATTATGGGCCTTTTTTTAATCATTACTTGTGTTGGTTATAAATATGATACGCCTTGGGCACTGTATAGCAATAGGACTTTGACATTTATGCGCGAGTTTCTGCACTTTTTAATTTCACACTTTTTCCAAGCGATGCAATCAATCTAAGCTGGAGCTTTATGACCTCACCAATTGATGAGAGCACAACTGGTAAATATTATGTTCGCCAGTTTTTTTAAAAACAGATTTTTATTGAGCGAAAATGTCACAATAGTGATACGTTTCAATTCGTTCAAATATAAATTGTTATTCAGAAGTTGGCTTTTTTCAACTGTGTATGTACAGTGTAGGCTCGAAGTTGAGAGTCCCTCCAAACTAAGAGAAAGCCTCTCGCTCCAAACCCCAAAATGCCATTAGAATCCTATTAGGGCGCCTATACCCCAGAGCCAGGAAGGTATTATCGCAGTAGGCGTCCAATCACTGGCATACGGTTCTTATCTGATCTGTGAGGCTGCTCTATTGGGAGGAGAAAAGGTGTTGGCTGGTCAGCAAAGAACAGTCTAGGCCCAAACTTGAGAGAGTCCCTTCAAACGAAGGGAAAGCCTCTCGCCTCAAACCGCAAAGAGTCATTATGATTCCATTAAGACCGCAAAATGTCATCATATTCCCATTAAAACGCCGAGTTCTAGGACAAGAAACCGATTAGCGAGGTAGGCTGACATACCATTCTTATCTGATCTGAGGGTTTGGACATAGAGTGAGAATATCTTAACTTGTATACCATATCAGTCTAACTCTCAATACCATCCAGCCGAATCTGAGACTCTTCCAGTGTAGGCAGGATTTATGACTTAGGGGGCATCGATGGTCATTGTGGTTTTGTTGGAATGTCAGTGGTAGATTATGTTACCTCCTAATGTGTGCTGTTCTTATCAGCTGTCGAGCGTTGGTGATGTTCTTTGTAAAATACTCATTTTCTAGTTGTTTTGAAACCAACATAATGGGAAGGATTGTATTATCTTAGAAAGTTTACTAGGTTTAAGGATAGGTTGGACCTGAATCAAAAGATTATAACTACAATTGTACAGGTGAGAATTTGTGGTGCACTACCATGACAGTTTATTATAATAACTGGTGTGGGCTAATAATTATGTAAGATACATGCATGTTCCTTTCCTGTCCCAACATCTTATAGCTACTCATAGTCACATTGGCACTCTTTTCGGCCCAATAGACCAACTCAATAATAATGGAAAATAACCATGTTGGGCAGGAATCACATGACAAAACCCTGCCGTTATTACACCAAAATGTTATCTTGATATATTTTAGAAATGATCCCATTAGCATCTCACAGAATACATGAGTCAGAAAATACCTTTTAACAGTCAAAATCCAACATTTTCTATACTGATTGAACCTCACCAGTTGCCATCTTGTACATCTGTAACTCCAGTTACAGACGTGGGTGTAACACCAGTGTGAAAGCTGGCTTGAATGTCTCTGGCCAGCTTTCGACCCTATAAATAGTTGTGTTCGGAATTGTGTGTGGGTCTCACTGAGGCTAATGTTTTTGAGTGGTGTAATTTTGATATGGTTACTTGGCTGGCAAGATCAAGTCCTTGGTGTTGATTTCAATGTCACTATTTATTTTCCCAGTATTCCAAGACCCCTTGAAATATTGGGGAACTAAATAGTGATATGTCTGAAAATTTCTAACACAACCAAAAGAAGTCTGTCATGGAGTAAAGAAGAATGCCAAATGGTTCAACATGTGTTGTATCTGTCCTGCACTATACCCAGAAAAATCAAAGGCATCGGGTCCAAAGTTTAAGTCATTATCAGATTACCCGTTTCTGCCGAGGGGCTCGTAAAACTGTCAGGAGAGAAAGGGAAATCCCCATCTCACTCAGAGTGAGTGAAAATTCTGTCGTCCGAGGTCCTACTGATATGGAAGGTAAGGAACAGATTCTCATCCAGCAATTTGATATCAACTGCTCTCCTCTGGTATCCCCAAACTGGGTGGGCGTTGGCTGGCGTTTCTCAGGCCACCAGTGCCTCCTTTATCCAAGTATTAACGGAATAGATGGAAGGAATCTAGGCGGCCCGCACCACTTAATATATATAACATATTTATTAGAAAGTCATACCGGTGTGATGGTAGCCCTTTCGACATTACACACAGGAGGAGGCATTCCCGCCCCTCCTGGGCATACCTCTCTATAGATACTCTGGTAGGATGTGAGAGCCCCACGGGTCGTCCCTTCTGGTATAACTCCTCCAGTAAGAAGAGTTGATCCATGACTTGCTGTTATTATGCACCCCGCTTCGCTATAATTTTATCGCTGTTTGGGTGGTCTTTTGCACAAGCTCCATCCATCCCTGCTAAGATATTTTTTAAATAGACGAAAGCTTATTTTCACCGCTTGCCCTTGCCACGTGGAGGGATAAGCACCAAATTTGTAGTACCCACTGGGCTTTAGAAGATCCTATGGTGGCTTTGTGTATGTAAGTAGTATATGAAAATTAGAGCCCTTCGGCAGGCATTTAGATTCGCTGCAGACCAGTCTGTGTTGTTTTCAGTGTATGAAATGGTGGCATATACTTTTCCACTTAACTTGTTAGCGAAAGTTGGTGCCCAGGGATATCTGATATTTTTAGTTCTTGTTTTGAAAACTTTCTAACCAGATGTTATGATCCAACTGCATGATTATACGCACTAAATGCAGTGTTGTTTTGACTGGTACCAGGCTTGTAGGTGGACCTAGGTTCTGCTGTTGGAAGAGGACCATCTATTTTGGATGTGTCTCTAGGGAATACTGCTCCCTAATCAATTACCCCATTCTATTGTTGAAACTAAAGGAATCTTAAAAAGTATTGTTTGTGTTTCCAAGTCTATAATTCCTGCGAGTCATTTCAAGTTTCAGCCTTTGTAGATATTAATATTTGATTGTGGGCGTATAAATATTAGTATTTTAAATAGCTCAACAGTATATGGCGTCCACTGATCAATAATTTACCAAAGCTCTGATCGCAGTAGACGAAATTGGAGCGTTTTGATGCGTGTGAAAAATCGTTATTCGTATAGAGAAGCTTAATAATTATGTTAGCGTTAGTTTGTGACAGTATCTCTGATTGTCATCATTTCATAACGCGCCCGGGTAACTCTAACTGATGAAACGATACTTCAAATGGTGATCTAATGCCTATTGAAATGCAAACCAAATTAGCTGTGCTTTTTCACCACCATTTTCACCTTGAAAGGACCTGCCCGTGAAAGAAACGATCCATTGGATGTCAAGTCAAGTTAATTCTTTGCTTTGCACGAAACCTTTAAGAAGACTTGAGAGTCAAGATCTTGCAGGTGTCAGAAGTATTGTCTGAGAGTAATTACCTTTTGAAACAATTCATTAAAGGCTATGCATCAAAGTACTATAGAAAAGGTCAGGATTTCATGTGGTCGAAGTTTGACCCATGAATCCAGGTTTATTTCGCTTGCTTTGTCCCGAATTCGAATTAGAAAATTGTAATATTTATAGATGAAAGGTAAATTAATGGGTTTCCCCAAGAAAGGAGTTGCGCTGCGGTAAAATGCCAGGAGGGGGAACGTTAAGAAAACCCGGGTGACATTTAAGATAACTCATTGCTTCTAAATATGCCTCGGAGTTTTTGTTTTTGTTAAGGAAATCCCCTACAAGAAGAGGTTACAGAGTCAGTAGAGGGGGGTTTGGTGCATAGAGGGGGGGGGGGGGTAGGTATCATTTAACTAGGTCATTTAAGGAAGATAGACTCTATTTCAGGATTCATTGCTCACTTCCCATCCACATACGGGCTTTTAATGAAGAGACGCTGCGCTGCCCAAGGCATGCGTTCATGGAAATAGACAAGCACTTTAATGATGCACGCGACGGAATCAGAATGAAAGTGACAAGGAATTGAATCAGATTCAGAGCCAGAGAAGGAATCCTGTCCCTCCTAATCACCCGAACGAGTATGCACGAGTTTCAGTAATGAAAAGCACCCGGACACCCTTAATAAATTTGTTTTCCCAGGAAGTAAATGATTCACGAGTTGACGTGAGAGATATTCTATTGGGGTTTCTGTTTCCGCTTTTGGCCTTGCCTCCTCCCCCCTCCCTCCCTCTCTCCGCCCCCCCCCCCTGCCCCCATCCTATCGACCACAACCCCTTCATTTTCCTTTCACCACACGTTATCATTCTCCATTTATGTGCCATCATCATTCGCCGTTTGTGAGGGATCGTCCGCCAGAGATAGCCACGAAAATGAGTTTAATTGTGAATAAATTGCTGCTTTTTTTCTCCTGGCGTTTTGATGGATTCATGATGCATCATTCATTAACCCCTGAATTCACATGAAAAAGGCTGTGCCGCTGAATAATTCTAAAGATATCAATCAGTGCAAAGGAGGGGATACGATATGCGGAGAATTCTCCGGATGCAAATCCGCCCCTAGATAAAGTTTTAAAATTGTAGATTTTGCATTCCCAGATCTTAAACATAAAAAGCGCGTGTCACAATGGGAATTACACCTCAATGATGCATACAGGATTTTTATGAAAGGTAAACTTCAATACATGAATGTTTATAGACTGTAATAACAAGTACTAGTGTTGATATTGCCTTGGGATATAAGTCACACACCATCAAGGTTTTGTGTGGGAAGTGGATGGTATGCTATGCTTCCTTCATTCTCACAGGTATACGGAACCCTCCTGTCGATCCCTCACCTGATTCCCATGTATATGAACTCATCATCTCATGTTTACCTCATTCTTTCTACCTGGATCACATACCTTATATATCTCATGTATATATACACACGCAAAGCCTTGTAGAGAATCACTTTCTCCACGTGAGTCTGTTGGATCCCCATCTTGACCCACATGCGTCGGACAGCACCACATCAAAGGTTGCCCTGGCAACGGACAGGTGAAGGGTCATTTGTGTTATCTGGTCGTATGGGAGACCGGGTCACTACGGTCATCTAGCTGGTGGACTCACCGTAAGGGTGGGGGTGGGGGTGGCGCGGATGGTATTGTAGTAGGGAAGGGAGTCATCTGATGAATCTAGCTTCCTTCTATAGGAAGGAGAAGAGGGACTCGTGTCCTTGGCATCAGATGGCATGAGTAATCCTCGCAGACAAGCCTCAGACCTGATTCAATAATGTCTTGTCTCTTTCTTGACCCCTTCCCGTCGAGACAATGAATTTCCTGAATAGATCCGGGCACGTCCGGGTGCGCCCGACACCTCGCCATCTTGCCAGAACAAAGACTACAAACACACATCCATCTCAGCGCAGTCCTTAATGTTAATCTCTAAAAATTCTTCAATTACTGGGGAATTATCTATAATTTTTCACCACCAAAATAGCTGGAAGTTGGGAGTTTTAAGTGATATTGGTTTGGCTGGGTCAGTTTTGTGAGACTGGGAGCAAGTCCGATGCCGCATCTCTTGGGAATCTTTTTCAGGACAAAAGGTAACTGCACGTGACATTTAGAAGTCCCTGCTTGGAATAGATTTAGAACAGCTCCTACCAATATAAGTCATCGGGGAGGAGCTCTGTCTTAGACCTTTTACTCTCTCCAACATTTCTTTCCATTTTTTCTTATTTTTTTTTCTTTTTAAAACCTCCAGCCGCTCGATTGTGTTCATTTGCTGCGTGGTGAATTTGATCCTGGTAATTTGTTCTAGTGATCACTCTCCAATATCAAAGATAATTGTCTTTGTTGAAATAGGAAGGAATCTTATAATTGAAAAAGGTACTACCGAATTTATAATATCCTGTCGTTTTTAAGGAAAGGACAATGAATGACTGTTGGAGATTACGTCTGTTTTATTTTGAAAACGAAAAGAAAATTGCTACAGTGGATATGATATTTCTGTTCAGTCTAGGCTCAGAGTTAGTCCCTCCAAACTGAGGGAAAGCCTCTCGCCCCAAACGCCAAAGTGCCATTAGAATCCCATTAGGCCGCCTGCTCCAGGGCAGGGCAAGCCATTAGCACAATAGGCATCAAATCACTGATATACGAAGCTTATCGGATCTGAGCAGGCATTGGGCTTATTCTGTACAGTGGATATGAAATTTAAGTTGTGTAACCCCTCTCTGCCTCGCATAACCCGCCTACGTCTAGAGACTTGAGTCTTGTGACCCGAGCAAGGTTCACAGTTATGTATTTCCGTATACCTAATCACACAATTATATCGTGCAACCGCGTTTATACTAAATTATTTCAACTCTGATTTGAAAAATTTACATAATACTTCCTGAAAGCAATTTATGTCATGCTCTTTTTTTGATGCACCGTTTATGAAAGCAATTTTGGATAACGAGCTTGGAGCAATGTCCGATCTCCCAAACATCAAATTTTACGCCTTGAAAAACATATGTACTGCAGATTGGGGATGTCCGTGCCAATATGTATGTGTATGCGTGGGTCAGGCCTTCAGAAAATGTACAATCGACAGCTAGCTTTCCTCGATAATTTGATGAAATTCTACTGGAAAATGGTAAATACTTGGAACATCTGAGTATATTTGGTATCGCCTTGTTTCACACAATCTGTTTGGTTATGTTGAACTGTATTTTGAACCTCAGGTTTGTCTTAAATTTGGGTTATTTGAGAGGATTGGTGAAAGCGTACATCTTCAGGCGATTTCGCCAATGTACCTACGTGTGTCTAGTACGTAGTAGTGAAATCTGACTTGGATTTGGAATACAGGGAATTCAGTTCTCAACTGACCTTTCCTTGTGGAAAGGTGAGTGGATGGATTGAGGGATCGGAAGTGTTCGCCTGTCATCGGCAATTTGCCTTCCTATGACAAACCCTTCGGTCGCCTGCGCTGCCAAATCCAATAAGTGTCGGGACGCTTGTTCAAGAACTGGGCAATGGGTTGTGTGTTAAAAAGCAAAACGAGAAGAGGGAGGGTGTGTGTGTGGGGTGGGGGTGGGGTGGGGGTGGAGTGAGTGGTAGGCCGGGGGTGGATCCAAATACCCCTTCCTCCAGCCCCTCCGGGGTTGTCTATACTGAAAGCTGCAGGTGTGGAGGGGGAGAGGTCGTGGCGCCGGTGTGCTAGGTAGAACGGCAAGTTAAACTACATAGACGCACGTAAGGTGCAACCTAAGAACTCGCCATTATAAATGATCTGATGAAGGGGTCCTCCCAGTCGTCTCGCCCTTCTTCTCACTGCCTGAAAGAATGTCTGGATCTAACTCGGCCTGGCTCCATATTCCTCCAGAGACGAGCCAGGATCAGAGCAGCATATGCTGACACGGCGTGCCTACCTATCTATAATCTTCGTCTGATTCAACTTGATTTTATTTTTTTCTCCACTTAAATTTGATGGTAATGTGTGTACCAGGTCCAGGAACGGTGTCTAGGGATTCATCTTGAAGGTAGCAATAAAAATACTGACTAGAGGTAGCCAATTTGAGACCTATTTTATTTTAGATTTTGATGCAACTTGATATGATCTGGTATTAATAAATCACATGTTATGTATCATGTGGATGATTTCCTGGCGATGAAAGTATAAAGTATATTTTTCTGGCCTGAGTTTTAACTCAAACTGTCAGTGTTTACCTTCATTGTAAATAGATATCATTGGTGCTAACTCAAGAAGCAGGCTGCTAATGATGCAGATATATTTTTTCTCTCTCCAAGCTTCAATAGAACCCTGTCGCGCTGGAAACAATTTTTACCAGGCAAAAAGGCGGGCACGTGTTTGAATCATGTAAGCTTGGTTCTTTTCCACATGGCATCACTATAAGTGTGTGCACAGCTTGTGTTTCTTAGAATGTTTTATTGACCTTTCTCCCCTCGGGCCCGAGCATTTACCAAAGCAACCTTAATACACTGCAGTTCTCCCTCCTCGGTCTCGAGCCTGGAGTTTATATGTATTTTCGATAACAGCCTGTCCTCCCTTAATCTGCAATATATTAAAGCTGACATTAGCCTCTGGGTAGCCAATAAGCCAAGGTGTTGGTGATAAAGCGTTTATCCTCGAAGAATGTTTTAATTTATTTCGCCCCCAGCCATTGTGTTGGAGAATGTTGGATGTGTTGCGAATTTGGCAATCATCACCGAGAAGCCAAAAGCTTGGGCCTGTCTGGTATAAACCATATCTTGTACCATAAATCTTGGCAATTAATTTGCATCTTCTCAGCGATGAAAAAAATAACCCCCACCAGAGACAATAAGGTTCCCGAGCCTCGAGTAATTGTACCTATTAATTGGCTATTCACGTCAGGCTTGTAGCGATAATATATAGTCATGTTTCCACCTTCTTTTTCTAACGCCCTTCCATTATCTTATTTGACTGGGCTCTCCCCACTTGATACTGAGTGTGAGATGTGTTTGCATAAACAGTATGCATGGGCGTCCGAACGTAGCCTCCAGCCGCCCCTAGCTACAGACCCGTTAGACGCCCACCGGCATACCCAATGAGGCTAAAGTGGATCCTTCAATCCTGGCCTACCATCCGGCCGCAGGTTTTTCCTGGACTCTGTGCATTAGGGAAGTACCTGGATTTCGCTCCAGAATCCCGGTTCTTTTCCAAGGCATTAGTTCATTCTGGTCGGCCAACATGCAATTCATCAATCAGTTGAGTCAGGTTGGTCGGTCTCCGGCCGTCCTCCAGCCTCATGGCCAATATTAGTGGTGCAGTTGTATTAGTAGACCCTCTCTTGGTAAAACGTGTAACACATATAGCTAGCCATGAAGGGGTTACACTTGCACCCTCACCAAATGAAACTGCTATCATGTCTTGGCGTTCTTCCACATGGAAGCATTGATTACTGATGTTACAATATTCACACTTTGTCCTGTCTACATTCAGGCCGACGCAAGCAATCGATTCATTGACCCAGAAATGTGGAAATTGGGCATATCGTTACGGAAGAAAGTGTAACTAAGAAGATTCAGCTCTGGATCTGTTTCAGACTGCCTATATACATATATATTCTACAACATCTCTGACATTTATCCTAAGGATCTGATGCTGATATATACAACATTAGATATTTAAGTTAAACATTATAGGTAACATCTGTACCAAGTCTAGGCTCAGAGCCTCTCAGATCAGATATGAAATGTATACATGTCAGTTACTGGACGCCTACTGTACTGCACAAATGTCTTTCCTGACCCCAGGTTAAGCGTGGATTCTAATGGCATTTTGCTGTTTGGAAAGAGATGTTCCCTTAGTTTAGAGGGTCTCTCTCAACTCTGAGCCTAGACTGGATTGGCAGAGCTGATCAACTGCTGAAGAACGCCAACTGAATATGAATAAGTGAAGATAATATAGATCATCTAGACTTTAATGTGCGTTGCTTATATGTCGACAGCTAATGGCTTGTTGTAATCAGGAAGTTATTGCTATAGTGAGCCTGGGTTTGGTTAATTGGAAAGCATCTATGGGCCCTGGCATGTATATATATGGGACAAAACAGTCGCTACTGGTGCCTGCTGCGTTGGTTGGAGGGTTCTGAAAGATTAACTAGGTTCGCACTGAAAGAGTCTAATCAGGCTGAAAACTAGGTGTTTCAAATCCATCGTTTAGTTTAGCCATGGGAAATTATGATTAGCACGGTGCTGAGGTAATTGGATGTTCGCTGAAGCATGTGTTATCTTTAGCGAGCATCGTCCTGGTTGGCTAGATATTGGTAGCCATTTTAAAGTTATCATTTCAATGGCGGACCTCTATTAGGCCGTGGTAGCAAAGCCATGGACGACATGTTTATTGCAGATGAAAATTGTTAATGAGCCGTGACATACTCAAGTCATTGCCTCGAGATCTTAATCGTTTAATGAAATGGGTTGAGTTAATCTCTTTTTCTCAAAAGCCTTCCCTCCTACCATTTTATTAAAGTCAGAACCTGTGTGCCTGAACGATATACATGTACAGATGTTGTCTGAATTAGAAACGAGCGTTTTTATTTGCACGTTGAATGGTTGATGATTTAATTGCTAATTATTGAGGGAATCAATAGATATTAACATGCTTTCTGGTCCATTTATTTTTCATGGATTGTTTGTTTGTTCCTATGGTAACCAATTGTTTTTCTCTATTTCCAGGTAAGTTGAGAATCCTATTTTGGCGTCTGGTGGATGAAGGGAGAAGGTAACGTAGCTCTGTGAAAATATACTAAGATCCTGTCGACACTGGTACAAAGATATATACTAGTATGTAACTGGTAATATATAGATACACTCTAACAGATCTGTTTGGTAGGCAGTAAACAGGTTTTACAAGATGGGGTAATTGTTTGCCTCATAACTTATGTAAACATCTTCATTGTTGTGGAATATACCCAGAACTACTAGCATCTTAGCTGTTCTTTTCAAACTGTGTTTTAATTGTGTCTGTATGAATGAATACCCTTAAAACTAATGCCCATGGCTCTATCCGTATCTACCCACCTGTCTCTAACTATCGTTAAGAAGATCCATGTTTAAGGAACAAAAACCCCCAGATAAAAACATTCCCTGATGAGGTATTATTAAAGCAAGCTTCACTACTATTAAGCTGCGACAAGGAGAAGAAAAACCCCAGCTTCTTACTTGCTTTCGTTCTTGCTTGCTTGGGGAAAGCCGATAAATAGCCAGCTCAAAAAGCGGGGTTCTTAGCATGTGACACATGTGCCTAGGATTGCATTTTTATTCGGGTATAATGTCCGTAAATCGAGGGAGAGAGCCGATGCTTATGGGCGAAGTATGGCGCGGGGTTTAAGCGCAGCCCCGCCCCAGCTATCATGAGCGTTCAGAAGTAACTGGAGGATTTGATGCCGGATTATCACACTTATCCCCCAGCTTTAATGCGTCACATGTAATAGTATGATTTACATTCGGCGTGCTGTGACTTCGTAGTATAAACGAACGATGGTGTGACTGGGAGCTTTGGAGAGTAGGAGGAGGAGGGGGAGGAGGAGGAAAAGGGAGTAGAAGTAGGAGGAGGTGGAGTTGGTGGTTGGATTCAGGGAGAAAAGGGTCCCCTCCTCTTCGATCGCTCTTGTCCTCATATCTCGTCTCATGTGTTCCCTCCCTGAGAAGCGTCGCGTCAACCTCCTCCTCCTCCTACACATCTTCTTATACCAGGCCCAGCAATAGCATCCAGAGCAATTGATGGCCATTCGATAGCCAACTCTGGTCAATTTCTACTGGCGAACCCTGAGGTGGGAACTGTCACCCTGGAGGGGCTCCTCCAGTGGGGGTCGGGTGTTGCTGGGACGTGTTACCTGCCAGTAGCATGGCCTTCTTGCTGGTAGAGGAGGAGGAGGAGCTGGAGGAGGAGGAAGCCTTCACATTCTCAAGTGGTGCGACCCAGTTGTAGAGGATCCAAACAGAGACCTGCAGCAGCAAGGAGGCTGGTACACTCCAGGGTTAGAGTGTTTCCCCTGTAGACAGTGTTTTGCCCCGAGTTCCACCCATGGAGAGTGGCTTATGATGATGATGATGCTGATGATGGTGATTTTGGACAAATGCCTTCTGAAGGCCGCAAATCTGATCATTTGGATCCAATCATTTCCTTGCTAGCGCAGGAGGAAGGCAAAACGAAATAATTTCAGGCGCCAAGATAATAACAAAATATGAGTGGCCTGTCTTATTCCGACTGGCCTCATAACTCCTTTTCCTACCAATGAAATTAACTTGGGTAATGGCAATAGTAGACGACATTCGTCTTGCCTTCTCTGGTCCATAAAAGTGACCATCCTGAAAAGAAAGACGCTTCTTTAGCCATATGTTTCTTCATGCTGGTTATTCGATGCCACAAAGGTAGCCTCTTTAGATACCTTATTCACCGGTGCTCATGATATAGCGCTTGTAACACGAAACTACAGATTGTCAAGTCCTATCAAAAATCGTGGGAGAGGCTCTCTTGGGGGCCAGCATGTAGAAGAACACCAAATCCCAGATTTAACCCTTGTCGGACTGACTTCCACATGTGGATTTGGGTTTGGTTTGGTGGCAGGTACCGCTGAGCCAGGTCAAAGGTAAGGGTCAGATCCTTGCTACACTCCATATGACATGCTAACACATCAATCCTACGACTTCACACAAATTGGCCTGGAGTTGAATGTCTCGCTGGTTGCAATTAATCTCTTGAAGGCCATCTGAGCTGTTCATTTCATCCGCAGATAAGAAGCTTAAGTCCAGCTTTCTTGACACTTTCAATGGTCGGATTAAGACCGTTGTATCAATGTCAACGCAGTACTATTACTCTTCATGCAATTTTAGAACTGGTTGTTTGGTGCATCGTCGAGGCTGGTTTTGTCCCAGCTTCTCGCTTACACTTTTGGGTACAATGCAGGTTCTGGGGTTCATTTCAACGCCGTCATAAACACGTAGTAAGATGGTGAAGACCTTACGATTGTAGCACCTGAGAATCTTTTCGCGTTTAAGCTCAGCGTTGAGAGAGTCCCTCCAAACTGAGGGAAAGGCTCTCACTCCAAACCACAAAATGTCATTAATTAGTTAGGCAGGTTAAGATGGACCTGACACTAGAAGATTGAGTAGAAATTCCGTTACTCACGAAACAAGGCCAGAACAGTGAGAGGTGTCGGTTTAATTATTGTAAATACTGATCTTATTAAAATGTTGGGCGTTTTACCGACGACCGAAGATATAAGTTGCCTTGTTGGCTGTCATTTCATTTTACTGGGATAAACCTCATCTACCTCGCTTCTGTGACTGATTAAGGGAAAGTATGCGAATCGTGTCCAGAGCCAATGAATCCATACCTGTGAAAGGAGGAGCCAACATGAATTCAGTCGTTTCAATCGGAACCTTCATCACCCTATTACCTTTCTGTACGCCTGTCCTGTTTCAATTGGATCTTAATAAAACAAGAGAGGTGGCGAGATGAAGCAAAGATACTTGGGCAGGCCTGCCTCCTTGGCAGACGCCAGCACCTATCACATAAAATGAATGGATCCTTCAAGAAGTGATGCAAAATATGTGTCTGGGGCGCTTTTTATATTTGTTTTACAAGCTCTTTCCAAGTACAAAGCTCTTGAGAAGGGAGGACACTTGAAAGCGGCCCCTTATGTATGGAAATAGTGTGGAGATGTCCACTAAGTTTACCGACCTATTTGAAAAAGGAAGAGAGGTATGAAGGAGGGGTGGGAAGAAGAATCTTGCCCTCCGCCCTCTCTCCCTGTGTGTCTCTTTCTATCTCTCTCTCTCCATCTCTCTCTCTCTCCCTCTTTCTCTCCCTCTCTCTATCCAACGAGGGCTCTTTACTCTCGTTGCTCTATCTATCTCTCTGTCTCTCTGTCTCTCTCCTCTCCCCCCCCCCCCCCATTCTCTCTCTCTCTTTCTCTCTCCCCCTCTCCCTCTCTGTGACTTAGCTGGGGTGTATGAATCGGGGTGTATGAATCGCAGCTGTTGGGGCACTAGGTATATTCAACAAGGTCAGGGGAGCCACGCAGTACACGCTCTCTTTTTTCTTAGCCCTGGAGCCTCAGGTCGAAGCCACTAGCTCGGCTTTCACTGCAGCCTGGCTTCCACTATCATATCATAAGGTCGCAGATCACTATGTCTGGCGTGCTGCGATCGCCCCGGGGGTCGACTCCTCATCTCTGCCTTACTCCAGCCCAAAGGATCATGAGTGTTTTCCCTTTTTTAACATTGCCTCTCAACTGATATTTTGGCTATGCCCCCATAGTGTTTGGATGTTTGCGTGCATTCTGTGTACCTAACTCCCGATGTATTCGCGGTTTGGTTATCAGATATTTTCCAAACACTTGTGGAGTTTAAATGGAGTATTGTCCTAGCAGCGAATGGGAACATAGGATGGAGAAGGGAAAGAAATGGGGACCTGTACTTCTTTTGTGGTGTGTTTTTCTCCTTGATAGGTTGCAGTTGCTATACTTTGGCACCAAGTCAGGAACCACCCTACTTGGATCATGATGGAGCTTAGATTGCCTGGGCCTGAGTGGTACACGAGTTTGCTATGATATTGGGACTGGGAATATATGAATGCATTATCAGTGGGCCTTGTTTTCTGGATTTACATGCTAGGTTTACAGCAGATGCAGCCTTTGGTCCATCCAAGCCGGTAAATATTTGGCTTGTATCTATATGGCCTGGGGGCTGTAAGACTTGGGGTCTGTGGGCAAGCAAGAGACCCCCTTCACTCTGCGTCCACATCTCAATGGGTTATATGTGTGATACCAACCCAGAACCTGCATAAACTTAGGTGGTGCATCCAACTTGTTGTTGGGGTCGATGCAGGTCTGGGGGCGACATAACAAGCAGATTTACCCCCATCATAGTATGTACCCTAAACACTATCGAGCCTCATAGTTCGTAAGGTTATACAATGGCATTGTTCCTTAGGAAACAACTAGGTGTTGGATGAAGCCTTCAGGCTTTCATTATGGACCTTTAGACCGACCCGAGCGCCTGTAATAATGGACCGATGCTGTTATTTTTGACAGTGTTATGAATACACAAAGTGTTGGCTACCCATGACGCTTGACAAAAATTGGGCTGTATAACATTAGCATATAATACCAGCCAAAGCTTTTTTGAAGCCTTTGTCGACTGCCGAGGGCAGATGTCAGAGCTGACTTAGAATTGTAACTGTATTTTTTAGTCCAGCTTGTAAAACTTGCAGACTTGCTTGAGATTCGCCAGTCCATGGAGCCCAGCCAAAGGAATTCCTATATACAAGGCAGTAGCTAGGGAAGGTACTGACAAGTCCTTGTTGGTTTTATGATGCATTGATATGACATCTTTGTCCGAGGTCCGAGAACACAATACATCTTGGCCGAATGGGCCCTGATGGATGGTAAAAATGCCCCCTGAATGGTAACAACACCTTGAAGATTGGGCCTTTGAAAATATTGGCCCCTTATTTCAGTGTAAGGTCACGGCAAAGGGCAAACCTGCTCCTGCTCAAAGGCAACAGATGGCCACTTTTCTGTGGAAAGAAGCATCTAAAGTAGCCTTGCAAATGGACCATTGTGCATATGTATGTATTTATACACCCCTCGCTTTTATCTTAGGTGTGATTCATACTTTTATGCTGGAGCCAGACTGCAGTTTTTGGCCATATTGTTCTGCCATATTTCTAAGTGCGCACTTCACATGGACTAATAATTGCATGTGAGGCCTTTGCGTGTCCGATGCCTGCATTCGTCCGATGCCTTCATTGCCATGCCAAAACTTCAATATAGTATTATCAGTGGGAAAAATCTCATCCTGCTTTTTATTGGCACTAACTTTCAGCCCTTGAGGGGTAGGCTGATTTTATATATACCGTACATGTTTATATCCCAGGCCGAGTTTAAAACTCATGTTCGTCTAAGTACATGTATATGATATGCTACCAAATTGGTTGTGATGTCCTTACTCTGGGTGAGCTTGCGACTACTATACATCCCCTTATGGCATACACAAACAATGACAAATTACCCCGGGCCCTTTCATGTATGACTTGGCTTTGACGGTTCTATATCTGCGCCAGGCCGTGTACATAATGCTTGTGAGTGTTATTTACCTTCATCCCTCTTGGCCTCGTGCTTGATTTGGGCCGGAGTATAATACCTGGCAACCAGGATCCGGTAATACTGGGTAATATTGGTGCTGTAAGCGTGCATTCAGGTGTAGACTTTTCCAGTAACCTGTATTTGATATGGGGTAATATACTTACTTTTATGGCTTTTTGGTCAAGTCTCCAGAAAATGTACAATTGACCTACGCCAATCCTCCCAAAATGATCCAAATTTGAGACAAAAATGACATTCTAAATATAATACAACACTGCCAAACAGGTATATATTCGAAATCAGCGCAATATCCAAATTACTCAGATATTCCTGGCATTTGTCATTCAAATTCTTTTTGAGGACTTTTAAAGGATTATTTTTCAAGGCTTTTCCCAGAAAGTTACAAACCATAATCACCATTTTTTAGCCTAATTTAAGCAGAATTTCCAAAATGTGTATCGCTGCTGAATTGTACGTTTCCCGACGACTTGACCCTTTTACATGCATGCTGGCCCTCCCCACATGGATATCTCTGCCTCTCCCTGTATAGCTTTATTTGCTCATAATAGCTTATTAGAAGCAAAGGTCAAGATTGTTGTGTATACAATGGTAATTATGCAAATCATGACACAAGGCTGCTCTTTTACACATACATGTAAATGTCTAAAAAACAATTCTAAAATTGCTCTGGGACCACTTTTGAAGCTGGTAGCCTGCTATATACGGAGGCCTGGAATTCTTTCTTGTGAACCCCAGTACCACAATAAATCCCAAAATGTCAAAATACGTTCAATTGGATTTACACAGGACCTTCATAGATGACCATTTATAGGCTATATCTATGCGCTACATCCAATAACTCGGATGTACATAGCTGACAAAATCATAGTTTGATAGCTCGGCCGTTTGGATCAATACACTTGATGAATGTGGCGTCGGAGTGGGAATGTATTCAGTTTGTTATGGAAACGGAGATAGGGACCTCAGTGAACCCTGTCCTGTATACAGCACATAGCAAGTGGGAAGCCATGCCAGTGATCCGTCCTCAGACGTGAAGGGCAAGCATCGAGCAATATCAGTGATTAAACACTGGCTGGGAATTCAATCCTGATAGAATGGGTATCGCTGCCTGCTATATAAAATCTCCCCACCAACGATTGGTCAGTCTACATACAACCGTGTGTAGTACTTTTATCTCCTCGATGGCCAGATAGATCGTTTATTGTTCGCAGCGCTTATTGAACAAGCAATGGCGAAATATCATCCCTGGGTTCCTGACGGTGAAACAATTTGCTAAATGGGTACGCTGACATTGGTGTATATTTGATTTGGGTTGCCTACTGGCAGAAAATAGGAAAGGGCGATAGAAGAGAAGGCAATCATGGAAGTGGAGGAGGGAGAGCATGTGTTCTGGCGGCCAATGGCCCGGCCGAATGTGGCTTCCGTGGAATAGAAATGGCTTCCCAAGTGCCTCCCCTGTCTACCAGGCCCTTGAAGCCAGAAGTGTACCATTTGTTTTACCCAGCAGTCGCCCCATCCCACCGAGAGTTATAGATGCGTTAGTATGTGACATTGTTTTGCATACCATTGTCGTTTTGCGGCTGTCTGCCCGATAAAAAGAGGGGCATTTGTATTGGTAACGAACACTTCATCTTAGTATAAACACTCTTTAGTGTTTTTTCCGCTCTGTTTCTTTCTGTTCGGGGTTGGTTGTTCTATTTGTTCTATCAATTGAATAGGGTTTATGCGAGACTAAGTCTGGCATTGGTCATTAATCTGTCAGTTATCCATAAACAGAAGACTTGCACTTGTGTGTCTGTTAGATTGATACTTGCCAGCGGTAGGGGCTGTGTTTACTGTGTCCGTAACTGGAGAGGCTTTCCGTGCCAGTCCGTCGTTGGATCCGGAGCATTGCCTATCTTCCCCCCAGTGTCTCTATACGTACACCCTGCGCCACACCCAAATGATAATACCTTCTCCCCTGCGGGCACTACTAACACATCCCAACCTAGGATTTTATTCAAGGGAAAGTGCACGTGTTGAAGTGTGTATCATCAGCAAGGGCTTCCATTCCTCTCTCTATCTCTCTTATAACTCCTCCCCCTCAAACGTCAAACGTGCGGCCTTGATAGAAGAGAAAGGTTGATTGTTGAGACCCAGCGACAAGACAGGTATCAAAACAAAAGTCAGATACCTGACCTGGGGCTCATCTCCCATGCCACTCCAAGCCCTATACAGCAGTGATCATGGAGAATTATGGCCGTGTACTTGGTTAGGTGAGGGTGTTGAAAACCTGCCGTCCGAAGCAATTCATTATCACAGCAGCAACAGCTGTATTTTCCAGCCTTGTTAGCTAGCCCTACTTTATAGGTGCACCTCCTTATTTTTCTCCCCAAGAGACATTTACATGACTTTTCGGCAGATTTTGACGAAGCTCTCTGGCACCTGGCACGTATATACACAAACATAGTATTTGGGAGTTGCAAAAATACTTCAATATCATAAAATACCAACATGTTTTCCTGTCATCACTTTTTAAGGGCGGAGATGTTAGCTAGTGTGGGTGAGAGTTACTATGTGTGTTTGGGATCCCTTCATCTGTGTCCTTTCCCTTCCTCTTCTCAATCTCTTTCACCTTCTCTGGGTTCTTCTGGACGAGGCTGTGAGTTTCGAGAACAGGTGTACGTAAATGTAGATGTGAAGGAAAGCCCAGGTGAGGAGGCCCACTCCTCGTGTGGCCTGACTTTCCTCACCCATGGGCCTAACATTCGCATAACATAGCCTTGAATTGACGTCTAAAAGGGATACCTTTCCTCTGGCTTGTCAGAACAACACTACTTCATCTTGCTCCTCCTGCATTCTCCCCTCATCCTTTCCCCTTCCCCATACTTATTCAACACCCCCCTCCCACTCATCCATTTCTGTTCTCCTCCAGTATGTGGGCCCCATGCCATGGAGGAAGTCTTTAACCATGGGCGTGCGCTTCCTGACAAGTTTGAAGTGTAAATCTTTGGGTTATTGGTTGGTTTGCCCGTTTGACCAAAGATTTATGTTTCTCGGCTTGGTGTGTATTTCCTATGCTAGCATGGGGGCATCATCTGAGGTGAAAGATCACATCAGGATCAAGCCATTACACAAAATGAGCTTTCTGATGAAGCTAATACAGAGTGGATGTTTGCTCTGAATCCCGACGGAAAATATACATCATGGGGCTTGATGGTTGTGTAGCAAAGGTTTGTAATATCTTTGAGGAAACATATGCATAAATGCCCGGCAATAAATAAATGATAAAGTACAGAAAATCCTAAGTTTAGAAATGAAAGATGAGTGTGGGAATGTCATGATGGGTCGAGAAATGTTATGAATTTGAAGTGGCTTCCCCCGTTGCAATCTAGCAATAAGGATAAATGTGACAATCTTAGCCTTGACCATCGAAGCATAAAGTCCTAATGTTCCCATAATATCATAGCTGCAAATGCTAATGTACTTGGGTTGCTCCTTGTGAGATGTTCAACTGGATTCCATAGGCTAGTATAGGTAGAAACGTCAATTTGCTAGGCAGGTATCACGAGGGAGATAGCTCGTGGCAGACCTGCTGTCACTTCAAGGCAGCGTTTTATGATCAACGAGATGTACTTATGATAAGAGCAACAATAATAGCATCTTTTACCATGTGTTGGGATGGGCTTCTTCAGACACAAACTGTTACGGACTTGGGGATCCCGGGCCTGACCATCAGCAATAAATTACTCCTGACTCGATGGCTCGTAGGCTATGTGGTATTCCCAAGTATTTGAGCACGAGAATACCCTTCCAACTTATTTACCCCTGAGTAGGTATTGAGTTGAAAGGTAATTTTCTAAGTGGCCGACAGTTTCTGTGTCTTCACTTTGAGTGACCTGCTTTTCTTGACATGCCAATACCTATAGTATATTTGAGCCCACCAATAATCATATTCTGGTATATACCATGTTGTTTACGTTGTTTCAAAGGGATGTCCTTTAAAATTAGTCTTGTCCTCGTTTGGCATTGTTATTAAACCGTATGCACTAATGTACTGTTAAATAAGCATCATCAGGGACCTGGAGCGTTGGCCTTTGTTATTTACTTCTGGTGAATTAGTGAGTTAGTGTAATAAATAAATCAAGAATACATGGCTTATAACGTAGGTACCGCTTTGATGAGATTCGTTGCTGACCTTATATAAGGAATGTAAATCAACGAAGGTACTTAAGATATATCATCACAGTTCGGCGTGGTGTAATTATACCCTTTTATACTGTCAAGGAAAACATAAATCGTGTGGAAATAATGAAAAGGGTGAAATTGAGATCAAGAGTTCAAAACGTAGGATGCACCTGGTCGTCAATTAGGAAAGGTTGGAAGATTCGTAATGATCGACCATAAGTATAGAATAATTGCAGGATGCTCGGGAGCGATAACTTCCAGACTTGGAGGTCATGTTTGTAGTTCATCATTTTCAGAAAAAGTTTCTCTTCCTGTTATCTGAGAATATTCAAAGAATATTTTCCTTTGTGTTTACCGGGCGGTAATTTGTAGTTTGGGTTGTAGTATTATCGAAGTCTTCTATGCCATTGGGATTTTGTTACTTTTTTTCCATTTTGAAGCTATAGGAGCGTTGGTAATACTTGTAGTATTGATGGGTCGTTCTCTCTTCATTAGTATTGGATCACTTGGTATTGGACAATGTGTATGATTCTTGATGATAGAAATCTCAATTGAAAATAACTTCAGACAGGCTGATATTGATTGATATATTCTTTATTGTACCATAATGTAATAAGTTGAATACACATATGACTACTATGTGTCAGTGAGTCATCCTGTGTGTGCCTATAGATACATGTATATTGGAACCATGGGCAGATTTGGTAAAAATCCTGATGGTTGAAATGTCAATGGAGATAACTTCAGATGGATCGATTTCAATTGATTGATATATTCATTATTGCACTATAATAAACTAAGGGGATCATACATCTGACTATTCGTCAGTTCTTTCAGTGTGTGCCCTTTTTTCATGATTGATTGACAATTCAGATGTAGAATACTTAAGTACTGGAACCAGTATAAGCGTCCAACCACTGTGACCTTAGACTGTATTGGAACCAGGGGCAGAATTGGTACCGAACTTAACTTTATTCTCCTCTAAAGCCTCTGTATGCTTTGAGTAAAAGACGAATGGCAGTATGAGGTGAGAATGAGGTGATTATCACCCCTCATTATGCCTTATTAGGTGTTAGAACAGTACCTTCCTTTGCCTCCTCCAGCAACACCTGAGTCTCAAGTGAAGGCTCTATTAAAGTTCTAAGGCTACCTTTTCAAAGGGAGAAAAAATCATCGATGGTGTATTGCATGCAATGGCATCATCGCCATCATCAGATTTGAGCTGTGGTGAAATGTCAGTGAGGGACAAGAGCTTGTTGTCCCATTGCCTTTCTTTAGTGCACTGACCTCTAACCCTTCAATGTATGCATACTGGCGCCTCGGAGAGCCAAACTACAAGTCAACATTTGCACTGATATTGCCGCAAACGTGTACATAGTCCAGCAATAACGTTATGTGTGTGTATTGGGCACATGTATAAGCTTTACTGCAAAGGCATTTCTCTTCTGTCTCTCCTCCTTGATTTACACTGGGCCTGGGGTGAACATAAAATGGTAAAACAAGGGGGTGAGGTGAGAGGTATTCGTGGATAAACTGACAACATCTGTCCATGATTTAGCATGAAACATATCTCACATGTTTTCCATGCTACTGCAGTAAATCGGTGGAACATTTATCTCTGGCCACTTTAGAATACTATATTTTTGTTAAAATAAAAATAGAAACAACGATTTGTGCTGTAGTCGCTTCCACTGAGGAGAGACTCTTAATTGGCTCGGGATGGATATGTTGCGTGACAGAAGTCTTAGAATTGTCATTTCCTTTCCCTAAGCTACTACCCATTCGCTGAGATTTTCTTTTTTGAATCGACTCTCTCTCTCCTGGTTTTCTGGTAGGCTCTATAACTCTATATACCGTCAACGGAAAACATATTTCTTCCTCTTGGCTTTTATTCATTTACAAGTGCATAAATTGAATGTCGAGTCCAAGCATAACGGACCAAGGGGGTGAAGGTAATATTTGGAATCCAAATAGACCTCAGCAAAGCTTAGTGGCCAGAGGGAATGGGGTCGAAGCAGCTTGAAAGAGCGGAGTATGGAGCGAATCCTACTCATACACGTTCGCAGAGACGAATGTGAACCCAACTGGGAAATGGTCCAGATCCCAAGTATTTGCATCCGCATCTCGTATTTGTTACTGTTGGTACTGAGCATCAAGTGGTCCTCAGCATCGATTTTTCCCCCCGTTTCTTTTCGTTCTTTCCTTCAAATCTTCTTCTCAGCAGGTTTCAAATAAAGGAGAAATGTTTTCCCTAAGCCTGCCTCCGTCGTCGAAAAGCTTCGTATCTGTTTCTAAGCGAGAGAAGGAGGGAGAGAGTGGAGGACTTGACAGAAAGAGACCTTTGTGGAGTATATTGTACAGTGTTTATAGAACCTGATGTAAGGTTATATGTCTGTTTTCCCTTATAAAGCCCACTCGCATAAAGGTATTTAAAGTGTGTTTGCCTCGGCAACAGTTCTACAGATCGTCCCTATGGCCCCAGTTGTGAAGTAGAGAGGGCCGACTTAAAAGGGCATCCTGGTATTTATATTCACTTGAACTAAGGCAAGTGTAGTACAGATTGTGTTATATATACCACTCTTATAAACCCATCTCCTTTTGCTTAAGCATTAGGAAGAGAAAGCTGGTAAAACGTTGTTTACGTCTGAAATGGAAAAAAGCTGTGAGCACATCTATAGATAAAAACGATTCGGTTAAAACAGTTCCTTCTGCAGTAGTAGCCCAAAGCACCTGATTGAATTTTATGTTGGGTGAAAATAAGCTGCGTATGTTTTATCAATATGGGGAAAAAAGAATCACCAGTGGCTTGGAGGGGTTTGGGAGGGAGGAGGGGGGACTGCAGCAAAATGAAGATTCTAGGAGAAGAAGGACTGGCACCCTGCGTACCTTTACCCTTGGGGGTTACACACAGATGGATTGGTGGGTGTCTAGGGTAGATAGGTGTGAAAGAGGAAAGGCTTCTAGTGTTCCCTGATCCAGCCATACATACGCCCGACCACATGTGTCTGTGGGTTTTAGCATTGGCTATCGTATGCCACCCTGGAGGAGTGGGTGGAGAAGGGATCTTCAGTGGGTCCCCTCCCTCCCCCAAGTCCATCCACATGCTGCTAAATGCTCAGCTTGATCCATACCCCTCAATCGCCTCCCCAGAAAGCCTTTCTGGCAATGGCCAGCTTTTCAAGCTGTTTCCATCGCCTCTGTCCTCAGATCGCTGCAATTCAACTATAAGCCATTACGGTTCGCCTGATGCCCGTAGTCGTGAGGAAATAACCTCGCAGTTCCTTATAGCACCAATACATTTCACTTCCCAGCTACTGAAGGTATACACAACCCATCATATCATGTATATCCACAGTACCTTGTCCTATTTCCCTAGTAAACTTCTAGTATAAATAATTTCTCACTATCAATTGAACCAAAGGATCTGACTCCAATAGCATGGGTAGCAAACCATAAAATTCGTAGCAAACCATAACATACATAATGGTGCCTGATGATCAATTGATTAATTCTTTATCGTACTGTTAAAAACAAAACACAGGGTTGTACGCACTTCTGGGTACTTTCAGGTTTATGGGTGTGTACTCTGAAAAAGATAATAATAATAATAACTGGTTTGGCTATAATTCCATCCTTCATCCTCAAGTAAAATGTTGAACCAAAAGATCAAGCCACTGGGCTGGCCGTACGTATAGATTATGCCTACCACCTCCTCCGTGCAGTTTGCTCGCCTCCAGCTCAGTGGATCGCCTACGGAAATCACTGCTGCACTGGGTAGGGCTATTGGGGGTGACTAGGGTCAACAAGTCCCTACTCCGACGTTTACCTTCTGCGGGCGAGCCATTGTTTGTCCGATCGCTGCCTCAAATAAGAATATATTCAATAGGAGAGAAAAGAGCCCCGAAAGCAACCATCGATATGTCAGACTTGAGTCAACACTGGCCGCGGAAAAAAGCTGTCCGTGTCAGTTTGTTCCTCAAATGCTGCTGCCACCGCCGACGCACAGTTGAGTGGAGACCTCGACAATAACGTATGAATGTCGCAGCGGGAAGGTATAGAAGCCCGAGAGGCAGACTGGTGATTGAAGAATAAACAGTGTCTGAATGTTGATTCCCTCGTTTAAAATAAGCCTCTCGTTCCCCATTCATCTTTTCTGTTAGGAGAGGAAAGAAAGTGCTCCAAGCTCCAAGGCTTTAACGGAACTAGATGTGCATACAACATGTGTACTCGGTACCTAACTGTAATATTTACCACTGGAAAATTGATTTTTAAAGTATATTTGAATTTCAAATATTCATTCCCATTTCAGTACATTGCGAGTTGACAAGATATTTACTTATACTTTGGTGCACACTACTATTCATGACTTCATCAATTACAGAAAGCTCTGTAATTAACCATTACGTTGTGTAAATATTTTACATGCCGTATTTGATTGGAAATCGTTTGATACAAAAAAAAACTTGGTTCTCTAATCTATATCGTCTGTTCGGTATGAAACATTCGTTGAAAGCGGTGTGAAATCACTGAGTCGTAAATAATAAATGTATTTCGCGACCCTGAGTCTTTCTTGTGTGCTTCTATCTTGAGTCAGCCAGTTCTCTTGATTTACAATGCCCCGAGTGCATATGTATCCAATTCTTTCATTTGCTGCAGCTAATAGACCTTCTTGTGATGCTTATCTCCAACAGCCTTTGTCAAGTGAGTATATAGCGAACTGCAAAACCTCTTGTAGCAGAATTGCCACAATCACATGAGCATTTGTAAGATGGTCCGGTGATAACAAGCCCTACATCAAGGCTTTTGGTTTTAAGCGAGACACCTGAAGCGTTAAAAGAATTCAACATGATAACATCAGAAATCCCTACCTTTTGTTCGCGCAAAAAGCCCAAAATGATCAAGATTAGCTTGAATGCATTGTGTGCATTGTGGAAGTAAAGCTGGGCAAGAGATCAGGTGTAAAGGACCTTATGAGTGAGGCCATTGAGATTGAGGTATTGGAACGTCGCAGGTGGAAGGCATTGGAGGAATTAGTGTCCACCCCTCAGGTGTTAGTAATGTTACGTAGTCGCAACGAGATATGGCTCGGTTTTGAAACGCATACGTTTTAGATATAGATCCATATGCTTAGCCCCTGTTCCCGATCTGAAATCCCTTAAGCAGCACCGATGGTGTTATTCCAGAATAAATAAAAAGCTGGGCAGCCGTCCAAGGACTTGAATAGAAAAGTTTGCATCACATAAAAACCACCTGTGAATGGGAACTTCACATTGCATTTAACTCAGTCGCTGTTATCAGATCTGAAAATCTGCCAATTGTTTTCCTTGCTCGCTCTCCGTGCACACAAAACAGTCAATGATGCAGAAACTAAAACGGTCCAATCTTCCCGCAAACAAACAAACCTCAGAGGAAAGCTGTGCCAAGAATGGGTTTTGTAAATCGGTCATTTGGATCTTCAGAAAGACAGAAATCAGGGTTGGTTCGGTTCAAAAGTGATTTCTGACTGCTTTTATTAACTAATATGGAACTGTGCACCTGCTTGTGAAATGATGTAATATAGGTATACTTAGCATGTTCCTCCTTTCTTTTTAAAGTAACGATTATGCATTTACTATCTTGATCATTGAGTAAAAGGTTACTGAGAAAAATAACATTCACATACTTCACATGTTCCCTTCCCTTTGAAGTCCATGCTATTTGACGGATTCTTTTAAATTTATTGTTAGCCAGAAAGTCCGTTATAAATTTACTGTCTCGTGTTAGATATTTATTATTTTCCGTGCACTAGAACACTGAAGTATTTGTATACGAGTGGCCGGACGAAACTTTTTTAATGTATTTGTTGCACCGTACGTCTAACTCTGCATTATGTTGCTCCACTGGGAAACAATGATCAGCAAATCAATGACTAACAACTTTTAAGTTACTTTTCCTGATACTGTACTGGTCCGAAATCCCAACTTGCTTGAATATATATTTCCTTTGCAAGTATAGTCATGCTATGGTTGTGAAGGAAAAAGAGAAAAGGGAGAAAGTGAAGTGGTTCCGAGGGCTTGAAGAGTTAAAATATGGCAGGCAATAGGGAATATGTATTCAGAACAGTCATGAATATTTCTTTCCTTTTAGTTTGTACCGATTATATATGACCATAGCTGTACCAGCGAACTGTGACAAAAACCCTATCCATTTACAACTACATTTGTAAGTATTCATATCGACGCTATGTTTTAGGCTAGGCTGGGAACATATGTCCTGAGAGTGCTCTCTTTATTGGGAGGTTGATGAAAGAGCTAACAGCTCATATGTATGGTGATATGAATGGTAATATGGGAGTGGAGGACTATTGGCCATATCGCTAGCACTCGTTCTTGCTTCTGGTGGATCATTCCAGTTTGTGTATATCACTGAATCCTTGTGCTGTCTATAAATACAGGTACTTCTACATACAAAGCGATCCTTTTCTGCCCTCGTCCAATCTTGTTGGTATTTGTGGGAAATAAATTTGGGATCACTCTGCCAGAAAGGTATGGGTATTGCACGAAATATGACTACTGTCGATATCGAGACAAGTCCTCCCATACTTCTGACTGTAAATTGTGGCTATTTTCAGAATACATGTACTACTAGTATACACAATGCTGGGGCCACAAAGAACTGATTCTCAGTTTGGTTGCCATTAAATAACTGGAACGCATTGCTGAGATGTATACGTTCAAATGAATCGCTATATAGTTTAATGCTTGGTCTGCGGAAGATTTAACTTGTAGACAACATAGGCTATGGCTTGGTGAACAGGGCCGTCCTGTAAGCGATACCACAATGAAGGTTTCACACTGCTTTGATGGCATGGTCAAAACACTATTATCTCGGCGACAAACCCCAGCACTTTAATCGACTGGAGAAGTTTTAAGCAGGCAAGAAAAGAGGACTAGTCGTTACCGTATTATCGATTAAACAAGCTCAACTTTGGAACTGGAGCAAAAATGGCAGCCATGCACCCAATGCAAACGTGTTCAGTCAAGTATCAAGTTCTAATTTTAACTCAATTTCAGTGGATTTGCTGCGTTGTCTGTGGCAATCTGTACTGCTATATGGCTGGGTAGTTTTAAGAGGCGAATGAGGAGGGGTAATAGTAGTTGCAATGGGAATGGGGTGGAGGGGAGGGAGGAATAGTGTTATTTTTTTACTGTCTGATCATGGAGGTACAAAAGAGCTGCTCAGAGTAAATGAAGGGAAAGTAATCGTTTATGGTAAACGCTACATGGGCGCCAGCGATGCTGGCATTAGCCCAGCAGGAAATGGGAAGCTTGCAGTGGGCTGTGGGCATGAGTCTGTGATTACTCCTTCAAGGAAGGATGATAAATGATAGGGAAGCTTGTTGTGGAGATCTGGCAATACAAGGGGGTAAGCCTGCATTACTTGTACTGGTCTGGGTTTGTATTGTATAATTGGTGGTAAGAATGACAGAGAGTCATCCATAAGAATGAATGCTGGACGACGAGCCCATGGGTGCATTATGTTCTTGTCGTCTGCTCTTAGTTGTACATGCGCTTGTTCTCTGAATAAAAGGAAAGTTTGCCCCAGTGTGGTTTAGTTACTTCCAGAGCTGTTTCTCTGATACCACCACCCTTTGCCCCCACTCCTCTACTTAATTGTTGTTGTAGTTTGAAACCCTCATCAAGTTCATGGATACCAAGCCTTGATGAGGGGTCGCCAACCGTCAAAGCCCTGTGATTAGTGTTATTTGCTATTGGGGAGTGGTGAGAGGGAGAGAGGGAAAAACAAGAGCTAAGTACACTTTGTAAGGGCTAGATATTCTTTGTGGAAGTGAGGGAGAACACTTACTCACTACCATGGGGGTGGTTTTAGAGGGACAAATACCAAAAAAGAGAAAAGGGAAGGTGTGGGGTGCTGAAAATAAAGGGGAAGGAGAGAGGGTCCGGTTATACTATTATAACTACCTTCCCATTGCAGGGGCGACAGTCTGACCTTTTGTTCTCAGCCTCACTGTCTGGCTGCTTTGGAAGCACATCAAAGTTTTGCCACGCGCCCGTATTAATAAGCGCTAATTCAGAGACTCATAGGTTTTGTCCACAAATCACTCATCCGTTACAGCATGGCGCCAGCCTGCTGCTGAGCCTGGGCTCTCGGCCGACAGCACCAAACCCCCTTATTCTAACTTCACATGATACATGGGCATTCAACCGTGCTTTTAGGACTTCACATTAATTAAAGAATGCCTGACATTTGAAAAACATATCTAGGTATCATATTTGCCCAAGCTAGGGCGAGGGCAAGGCAGCTCAAACAAAGGGGAATGTGGGTGTGAACCCAGCAGTGAAACCGATGATAGAGGTGATGTCAACTTCTCTGATAGATTAGTCTGTGGTGATTAATTTGGTTTAGGAGTTCACTGGGATGCCGTTTGACATGCTCGAGTGGGAAGGACTGGTGTCTGTCAGTTGGGGATAAAGAGACAAAAGATGGTCGGAGAGAGGCAGGGAAAAAGAGAGGACACAACAGCCTAAAGAACGAAGAGAGTTTGAAAGAGGGGGAAAGGGAGGGAGAGAGGCAAAACAGCCCTGCAGCTGATAATAATGGTTCATGGAGACGTCTAACTAGCAGAGGACAAAACCACGATTATGGTAGCAAATCACTGCTTGACATGTGAGAGCCAATCGTTGGTTCTTTTGGGAAAAACCACTCTGACTCCCCTGAGTTCGACATCCTAGATCTTTGCTCCCGATAAAGCCCAGATATTAGAGTTGGCATAATGGCAATGGGACGCTGAAATGTAATGTACTCATGCACACTAGAATAATCAGTCTGATCTCATCTCAATGGGAGTGGTATGGTTTTGTGTGTGTGTATTTAAGGCCAGTTTCCAACCAGAGATTTTCTCTATGAATACGACTGACAATATCAATATGGATAGATCTTTGTGAAAGCGGAGCGAGTAAAATTTATGGCTTTTGGGAATTACTTAAAAAATGTTTGGTGTTCAGTACACAAGGCATCGCTGGTATTTATAAGGAAAAAACGTTCGGTGCACTTCGTCTTTGTGGAGGGAAGATATACATCACCATCGCTTGCTGCTTTGTTGGGTTATTTAATGATCTTGCTTGTGGTAAACTTTCTGCCAACACTCCATCACTTAACTTATTGAATGAACTCTTATATTTTAACCTCCATTAAACATACAGGATTTCCGGAGTTACACCTAGGTGGAATGAGTACTTCAGCTCATAAATAAATATTTACTGTAGCCAAAAGCTCTTAGATCAAGTCAGTATTCGCTATAGTTTAGAGTGCTTTTAAAAGCTCGAGTGACGGCAAAAACTGTTTATTCATTTACATTAGAGCCCTAGTCATTATTACCCCAATAGGGCCGAGCGTGTGCCTGCATTTTATCAATCGGTTTCGATTCTGTTCTCTGTGTAAAAGGTTGTTAAAAACGTGGTAAGAAATAACCTTGATACCAAACTTTAAACTCCTTTCATAGTTAACACCACTACGTTGGAATCTGTATTCAGACCAACGTTTGTATCGACATATTCCTTTGTCTAAAATCTTACACCATGGACTTTTTTTTAGTACATTGTGGTTTCTTGATTTATGGTTGCGTCACTTCGGTATGAAAGTGATATACGTGCCCCCATTAAAAAAAAATATACATGCCACTTGTTTGCATTTCATAATATTTGGATAAGTTAGATCTCGCATCACATCTTGGCATTTATGACCTACGTACGCATTATCCTATCAAAGGCCTTGTAATAAACTTCGCTCTTTTTGTGCCATTAAATTAGGCTTTTCAGACCATGCCACTTTGGTTGCTGTCTGAGTGACATACACGTATTCATATTTCTCATTTTATTACGAAGCCTCAAAAGTAGGTACATCTTACGAAGAGATCGATGTGAGCAAGACCGACGCGATGTAAAAACATTTAAAAATAGATTCTTGGAAGTGAATAATATAATATATTCTCCCCCCCCCCCTACCTTTCTTATGTGAGCCTTGTTACTTCTATAGATTGAAGGGGCCAGCTTTACTGTAGAATAGGGCCTAAGGGGGAAATCAAAACACAGTAAGAGCACGTTGTGAGACCCAGTGTAGTTAGGTTTGTTCATGGATACAATTAACAAGCGAGGCCAAGTGTTTGTGTTGTGACCATTGTGTGTCCCTCTCTACCTGGGTCATGTTGGCTTTGAGGAGAGGCTTTGAGTAGGACTGAGGGTTGCTTTGCCTGATGAGGTAACTGTATAGATGGATGACACCGTGTAATATTGACCGGCCGCTGCTCCTCTGGGCTGACCACTGTCCAGCGAACAATGGTCAACTCCTCAGCTGGACACTCCTCCTCGTCTCCGTTGCTGCTGACCTGTACAATGGCACGCAGGTACAAATGAGCAATCGGGGAGAGAACCCCCTTTCCCTTTCACTCTCATTCAAGGTGCTCTTTGGGGCCACAAAGTGACCCTAGGCACACAAAAGGAAAAGGGGAGAGGAAATCTGCTTAGATTTCCATTGGCAATCAGGCTGATGGATCAGCACAGGCTTTTCAGCATGCAATCAGTTGTAAGGCCCGCTTGGGGAGGGATTATCTGTCCTTTTATTTTCCCCGGGAGTGGGCAAGCCTAGATCTTGCTTTATGATAAAAAGAAAATAGATCTATTGAAAAGCCAGATTGTCGAGCTTAATACGAATTCCCCTCTCCCTCCTCTAGCACGTGGCTGCTTGTGGAGCGAAGTGCTTATATGCTTTTTTAGACTGGGGAAGGGCTGTACAAATAAGAGCAAAGGGAAGTAAAGCTGATGCAGATAAAGGAATCAATCTATGCGGAGAGTTCTCCGGTTTCAAGTGACTCTTGAGATGGGATTTGCTCATTGCTCTTTCCTCAATTCCCTGAGTGTTGAAGAGGTTGGGATGGAGGTTTGAGTGTGGCAAGCGTCCTGAATAAATGAGAATGGGATGGGTCTGAAATGGTTACATTATACATCAAGGGCTTCTCGGCCTATTTCTGGACGTTGGTTATGGGTGGTAGCGGTGGTGGTCTTAGAGATTACAGTGGGCTTGGTGGTGGTAGTGGTGGTGATGGTGGGTTTAAACATGGGTGGTTTTATTGCTTGTGGTGTGAGAGTCGATACTGCTTTGTCCGTAGCGATCCGGTCAGATTTGGCCCAAACCATTGATCGAAGCTGGCGGATACCCCTGCGGCCTTGAGGGAAAACAAGAGACCTCATCGCGCAGAAGCTTGTTCCCAACAGCTGTTGGCCTTCCCAGATCCACACACACACTCACACTGGCGCGCACACATAAACACAAGTCTCCCTCTCTCATAACAACAACTATAAAAGTAACTGCCACTGTGTCCCCCTCTTCCTATACTACTCACAATTGCTTGTCACGAGGCGGAGGCCTGCTAGTGCTATCTCCGCCCAAACCCCTCGTTGCTTGGACCTTACTTCCCAAGCCACTGCTATACCACTAGCATCACCTCCTTTCATTCCCTCTCTCAACATGACTTGAGATGGAAAAGGCGAAGGCTTCACCATTCATTGATTTGCTACTGATGATGCTCAAACCCTCCAATAAATCATCATTTGACTTGGCTGTCGATCGGCAGCCCCTTTTAAGGATTCAGATGGCGATCTAATGGCTTCATCTGATGTGGATATTCAGAGCAGTGCCGGCTAGTTGCTGGCCAGAGGTCACCAATGAAAGGTCAGCGGGTCAGACGTGTGATAAATGGCTAGTTGCTGGAGGTAGCACAATACCGTGTAATACTCCGGCCGTTCTAAATCATCCCAAATGGGCATTTTTCGTTATGGGGCTATTGCTAGAACACCCCTGAATAGCGTGATGGATCGAGACCCATAAATGTCAGGTACATTTTTAGGCAAGTGGTGCTCGCATGTGAAACCAAAAAAAACACACAAAATATCCCATCGGATTACAGTCTTTTATGCACAGGTGTACTGTTTGGATAATATTATTGGCTTAGGTATTTAAACCCAGTGGCATGGCATTACATTTTTCAGGTAGGGGAGAACTAGAGGTTATGGCTAGTGGTGTGTGAATGAAATCTGATTATAGCATTTGATGGGAAAGTGATTGTGGCTATGAAAACCCAATCAGATTGTGTATACCTTCGCCAAACATGGCCTGTTTGCTCTCGCCTCCCTTAAGTCACTACATTGCCCCGCGTCAGCTGGCAGGCCTGCCTTGACCCTAGGGCTAAGGTTTTCATACCCAATATCCACTATCAAAGCAATTACATAACGCGGAGAGGTCCTTCGATTAGATGCTCGTTTTGCCCAGGTGTATTCAGGTGCATTGGTATATAATACAATGTGTCCAGAGCAAGCTGGACTGGTATAGATTGAAGTGGGACGCAGGTGAATGAATGAATAGGAAGGATGGCCCTGAATGTTATTGTTGTTTCTCTCTCTTTCCTCGGTGTAATATTTGCTCTCACTGTGTTTAGGGCCTTTGTGTTTGTCGAGGGGTTTGTAGCATAATGGTGGTATACAGTTCAGAGGTATTTCACAACAGGTGAGAGTTTGGAATAGGAGGAGGGAGGGAGAGGAAGAAGGGAAAGGTGTGGCCTGGGGTATATATAATAAAAGCCCTCGTCCGGTGACAAGTACCTGGAGATAACAGGGTGAAAAGGGCAGGCAATGCTATCGTTTAGGATCTTCACAGTTGACACATTGATGTAGTGGGGCCCTCCGGTGTGGAAACTGTTGAAAACATAGGGCACATCTGTTTACACAGTCCCCGAGCCTAAGCCCCTCTCGTTGGGGGAATAATGGACCCGCCTCAGCTTATTCATCATTGATAAGGACTTCATTGGAAGTTATTTGATTGCAGTGAGGTGTCTGTGTAGACCATCTGTTGATATTGGCTGATATTGAACTAGCCTTGCGAGGTGTCCTTGCCCCTCCGGCGATGTATATTGATGGACTGGAGGGCTTGGGAAGGGGGATGGGATAGTGGATGAGGTTGGAGGGTGCAGATGGGTAAGAAACAGAAGGGAAATAAATAGTGAACGCCTTTGACTGATGTCATTTACGATCAGTTAAGATTCTGTGGATAGTGGATTTTAGAGAGGGAGTTGTGCTTGAGGAACATGTCGGCTGTTAAAAAGTACTGGGCGTCAACGAGCTTCTTTCAAAACATTTCCCCTTCCCGATATTCAGGTCACAGACTGACGTCCTCATCATGACGTGCCCCTGACGCCATTGGGTCTTCAACGTCAGTATTGGTCGCTGCGGGGGGTCCCTAGTGCTCAGGCCAACTCCCCCTCTCACAGCAGGGGCCCAATGTTTGAATACACCAAGAATTAAAAAATAATTAGAAAAGAATCTCGGTCTTGACAGGCAATTACTGCTGGTGTTCATAGAGACACAACGAGTGCAGAGCAGCTTTTTCGAATCCTCATTGTGCGCAGCGCGAAAGGGATGATAAAATTCTGTTTGTCTCTTTTATGCTGGGACATAAACAGACACCATTGCCTTGTAGTTAGAACAATACCCAAAGGGCTATTTGTCAAATGGACACTGCTGTTTTGATTTGCTTTTGAAATCGGATGCATTCGATCATCCCTTACAAAATGTTCCCCCTTTTTTCAAGCTGTGCGAGAGCGTATGTTAAACCTTTTCTTTGGGTGTTAAGCTTCTCGAATGTATCCATCCGTTGCATGGGGCCATGTCAGTACCATTTTTGTGCTTCTTTTAGCGAATAATTTCCACCTCTGTAGGCGCCTCCTTTTCAAGGGATCAAATTTAAGCCCTATTAAAATTTAAATCCCTATGAACATGATATTTGCCGTGGGATGTTAAAGCTTCTCTCGTGTCTTCTTGCTCGCGATGCGTGAAATGGTTTTTGATGAGAACCTTTTCACTGGGCCTTCTTCTCATGTACTTTACATTATTCCTATGGACGTTGGGGAAGATGCAGCACAAAGGAGTATATATGAATAGACTTGGGGTCCCTTGAATGAATGCTGGCGCCAATTTAAACATGATATTTTCCTCCTTCACACCTTCTAAAGCTCCAGTTAAAGGCTCTTTAACCTGGGTGATGGTAACTGGATATGCCACCTTAGAGATCTTATAACAGGAATTAGTGCACATTCTGTTACCTGTGTGTATCTATGAAAGTGTCACATAGGGGTTGGCAACCCTAGGTGGTCCCGGACAGGTGTGCCAGCGGGGGCTAGAGTGACCATTACCTGAGGGCCCCAAGCAGACAGGTACAACACCAGAGTTATCTGTTACCTGGCTACAGAGTCAGGTTCTTCAGTTAACTGTCCCTCCCCTTGGTTTTACCCCCTGCAGGTTGCTACCCCAAGGGGTTGTGGACAACAAACCCCTCCCACGGCGCTTAACTATGACCAAACCAATCAGCTTAATACTGTGCAAAACACTAAGAATAGATTAAAGATGTAGATACTAGGGAGGCCTGACATTTTCCCCCTTAACCCATTGAATAGTGGCCCCGCCCCTGTCATGAATACTTTAGTAATGTATTAAGAGTTTTTAATGGGTCGCGACTATTTCACTCTGAACAATCGTTATGATCCACCTTTCACAATTTAAGGCCGTCAGCGCCTGAGGAAAAGCGACAGTTAGATGTGGTATCTGTTTCTCCTCTAGCCCCTGGCTCTGTGATTAATGCTGGTCCCACTCCAGCATAAATCATTAATGGTCTAGACCAGGAACAACAGTAAGAAAAATAACTCTCTCTCTCTACCAGTCACAGCCTAATATGTTTGATTTTTGTTTCGTCAAGGATCGAAAGGTAACCACCCCACCCCCCTCGCTGGATCACCACCCCCCTCCCTCCCCCCCCCCCTCTCTCTCTCTCTCTCTCTCTACCAACACATCCCTGTAGCTGTAAATGTTAAGGGACCCGGTTTATAAATGTTGGTGATCATGTCTAAATGTCATTACATCCTTGCGATATTATCTGTTATCCCAGTCAGCCCGGGCCTGTGACATATGTAATTGATGCTTGCTTGGTCATGATGCATTATGGATGTGTCCCTGTAGTAGATGCAGATCAGGATAGCTAGACTGCTCAAATTAGATCACTCTTCACTTATCAAGTCAAATCAGACTAAAGACCCAGAGCGCGATGCTTCCGAGAGCGTCTGCTGGTTGGCAAGACACTAATTTTCTCTTCATGTTTTTTTCCCTGGGAAATTGATGATAATGGTGGGACGCGAGGTGTGTAAAGTAAACTGGCTCTGTATAGGAACGTATGTTTGTAGTCCCTGGTGATTATGGAATATGTTCGACATACGAGGTTTCTATTTCTTTTAGTTTTTATCCAGGGCTTGTTTCTGTTTCCACTGGCCTTTCTACGCTGCCACTGTTGCCTTTGACTTGTGCAAGTCTTTGAATTGTTTGTTAATGTATGTTTAAAGAAAGAAGGCTTGAAAGATATTCGGGACCAAGTCTCGAGTCGAGAGGAATAATGCCATAAAGCCTCCACTATATGCATCAAACTTAGCCCTGGCATCCCAGCCCGTTGCCTGTTGAGGTTCTTCTTCCTTCTGCTTCTTCTCCACCTCCACACCCCAGTCTAGGCTTAGACCCTCTTAGATATCAGTATGTCAGTGATTGGATTCTAATGGTATGTTGCTGTTTGGAGCAAGAGGCTATCCCTCAGTTTAGAGGGGCTCTCTCAATTCTGAGCCTAGTCTGGGCTATCCTTTCACTCAACTATTCAACATTTTATTACCCCCCTTCCTTGCCTTCGCTAGTACATTCTCCTTTCTTCTACTATTCCTGCCTCTTCTCCCTCTTCTTCCTTCCTTCCTCTCCTCACTCACTTCTGACGTCGCCTCAAGGTTTGCTATAAATATTAAGATAAATCATTCAGCCTGTGTGGACTGCATCTATTTCCGCTATCTACAACATAATGTATCTTTTCCCTGACCTGGGGTCTCGTCTTATCTGTTTCCCATCAAATCATTCCACGCAGTTTGGAATTATAAACCCATGGAGCCTCGTCTCAATCCACTTGTATCGGCGATAGCATGTTGGAATCGCTTGCCCAATTTCCCAAGCGTAATCATTCTGTTATAGAGGTCTGTACATTCCAGTTTGCCTCCTTCCTATGATAATAAATTACTTCGCGCAAATGTATTCGGGTTAATATCTGTCTCGGTCCTTTATCTATTTATAATATAAATATAGCTCTATGAGCTCTTATCAAGAAATAAAAATCTCTTCCACTGCAGAATGAGGGATCATATATGGACATGGTTATGTCCCAAGTTAATTACATAGCTTAGATTTGAACGCTAGGGCTCATCTCAATGACTTATACTTAATCTGTGTGGTTGATATCTTTTATATGAAACTAAAATGTCATGGTTGGATTTGAAATGGGCATTTTTATACGGTTCATGTTTACAATTTACTTTTAAATAGACCTGTAGTTAGGGAAACATGTAAACTCCGGACTCATTATAAAGAAGTAGGATCTACCTGATAAGATACTGATGAATATGGATTGTATCTTATTAATGATTTAATAATTGTTTTCAAATTAAAGTCCTTTCTCCCATGAAGGCGAAAATAAGTTCATTTTATTACTTTACAATTTGAAATGAAACTGATGGAAAACCTATACATCGGGCAGATGAAAGCAGTGAGATCTCCATTCAGTCCCGACCAAAATTATATCATAGTTCACGAAATATTGAAAACAAAACGATCAGGATCAAAGGTAAAAAAAAATCCGATTAGTGGACCACACCCATAAACATATATATTAAAATATGCGTTGTGGACTCGTATGCAGTATACATGTATGGGGCTGGTATCTGAGCAGGGTAATTGTGGATCTCCTGTGGTTTATATGATGAGCTTGGTATCTAACAGAAGATACATGCTTCACACCGAGATAGTTGGGTGACGGAGGAGCATGCTATCATATACCATCGAAAGGTCATATACACTGGAGCCCCAGCCTGAAGTGTGTAGTGAGGCTACCTGGTCTTTGGGTTTAAATTTCCTAGGTGTCACGCCATGTGTCAAATTTCCCTCTCCGACTTGGCAATATTAGAGTGAAATAGCTCTCTCATGATGAATCATGCTGCCAGGTATTGCCCAGTTTGCATATATTTGCTATTATCTCATGATTTTCTCCACATGTTGTTTTGAGCCATTATATTTTTTTTGTGTTGATTTTGAACAGAAATTTCAACGCTAAAATCTTGGTGAGAAATCATGATGATGTAGTTTCGTGCAAATTCCTCACACTGAGTGCAGTCCCCAGCCTGGTCACCGATCGATCATACAGGCCAGTGTTGTGTTACATAAATAAAAAAGCTGGATGATATATCGGCTTTGAATAGTCCTGGAGGTGTGGTCCAATAGACACCAGCTGTAAATTCATGTTGCTGACCCTCACCTGGATGCTGACCCCTCCAACTGACCCCTCCTCCAGGTGGAAGTCTCCAGCCCACAAGTGACACACCTGGAGGCCATGTGGAACAGGGGATAATACTGGAAGCTGAGTAATATCAGCACTTAACTGTAGAGTGTTTCATTATTTCCAATAGAGGATTTGCATGGCTCACTGCGCATACATATTACATTACATGTGATGATGGTTTCAGTTCAAATCTGACATACACATATTTAGCAACATTTCTATTGAAAATTGCAAGGATCTTTTCACCGATATCACATGTCGTGTAAATAATCTATAATTTTAAACAAATGCATGTTGGAAAAGATGAAATCTTGCTTTATTGAATCATGTAAAACACATGGCTATTTACAGGAGATCAACGGTAAATATTCCATGCTCAACACGATGAAGTTGGCGGACATGCACATCCCCTATTCAATCATTCCATGTTTGTCTTGTTGCTCCTTGTCCTGCCCTAGACTGCAGTTCGCTGATGGGGTAGTATACTGCCATCCACAGTACTACACAAGACCTAGTGTAGCATTCTTCGATGTTAAAACCTGTGGTTTTTTTGTGCAACTTGCGACAATAACTCACAATAAATCATTCATTTTTTAAATCGAATTTAATTATGAATGAATGATATGTTTCCCTTAATATCCTACTCCTGAAATAAGTAATATTATTCCGTCTCTGGTCCTGGGTAAGACCTTAAAGGGCCTTTCTGTCTCTTTTCCCTGTCTCTCTCTCCCTTCTTCTCTATCTCTATTTCCTGGGTATGATCATAAACTGCCTCCCTCTCAGCTCTCCCGCCCTTGATATAACACTTCAAAGTGTTGATAAGGGCGTAAAGCAACCAATCTCACTCACTTATTCCGTCTCTTAGATTTAATGTGGTGACCGGAGATTATGTAGTAACGTTTTCCTTTTCTCAGCTTGGACTGAATATATATCGTATTTTACAAATCGTTTATCAAGCTAAATAGACAGTTTTAAATGAAATATTCAATTTAAATGAATAAGTGTTCAAGCTATGATACATTTACTCAAAATGTAGTGTGGGAAACGATCGACATTATTTTACCTTTAAACTAGTTTTCAGAGAAGAGTCTGAATTGGTCCCAGCTGTCCCAAACAGAATATTTAAAACTCTAATCTAAGTTGTTGAGTGACCGACCTATCTTCATGTATCAAAGACATATATACAAGTTCCCATACAGCGATGATGTATGTTTAACTGACTAGCCTGAGGTGCTCCACCCTCCATCACTCTACCTCTGAACCGAGTGAAAAAGTATTTTTTCAACAAAGAACGAAATCAATCTCCTCTTTCTTGAAAAGTTACTGATTTGTTTCCATCTAGAATGGCCTGCGTTAGTCTGGCTCTTCTTTTTCCTCACCCGCTGGCGTTGCTGAGAATTACATCTGTCTTCAAAAAGTACACACGCCTCGAGAGGTCCCCTCTTTGGCCAATTGTCTGAATGTTGATTTACTTACAAATGATTTCTAGTTTGCTTCTTGTCAAAGAGGTGACCCCTCTGTTCTTGTTCCAGGAAAGGAAATTACTTTCAAATTGAAATGAATGTTTTGTGTGATATGTTATAGTGTGTGTACTGAAATAACGAATGTGTTTTTATTTTTCAGGTAAGTATCTGCTGCTGCCATCGCCTTGGGCTCTTGTTTTAGCTCCAGGATGTGAGCCAACTACATAACATGGAAACTTCAAAACGGTCTGGTGCCATAATTTCCTATTATTAATTAAAGTTCCTCAGGGAGAACAGTTTCACGACTGTAAACATAAGTTTTAACTTTTCCTTTAATCATGTTGGGGTAGGTTTCATTCCTTTCGAAAAAAGGAAGTTGTTGGAAGCACTTCACAAGTTGTAAAAACCAAGGCAATATGTCAATTTTATATAAACAACTTTCGTTGGTAGCGATTAGAGCTCTTCAATACTATTCATCAAGTGGAATAAGAGTTCCAAAAACCTAATTCCACCATCGTTATCCTTGAAATCTAAGAATCAACCAACGTAAGTGACTGGTTCAGTTAGTAGTGAAACTCCCACCTCATTATTCATATATATGTGTAAGCCTAGATGCTGTAAAAACCTCGAATGAAAATCAATAGTAAGTTATAGATCTGCATGATTATGTCCTTGACCCGAAACACAATTAATATATTGCGTATATATCCGATGTGAATACCTTCCATTGGGATTAATATATCAAATTGCCTAGTAAATGATTATAGGTGTTTCATGGTTAGCTTATGATTAGTTGCTTATACAAGTGCCAGTCTGTATGTATGTAGTCGCAGTAGAAGTGCGTTCAGGTGGCATTTGATGTCGTTTTGTATTATGAGATGTGCTGTTCATTACAGCACGTTATGATTATGTTTGCACCTGCTCGTAAAGGTAATCGATCACAACCGTCTGATGATTCAACAGTATGGTCGGTGTTGCGCTAACAAATCACATGTTGCAAAGGTTACAATCTCCCACAGCATATACAACATCAATCTCTACAATACCAGAACTCGCTTGAATTGTTACCTGCCTCACGTTAAGGAGTATCACCTTAATGAAGTTAGTAGATGCATTAATCAAGTCAGAAACTTATTTAACGAAAGGGCTTCATTTGTTCAATTTGTATTTTTTTCATTTTCATGGAGCTTTTGGTTAAATGGTTGGTTTTATGCTAGCTACTGGCTGTAGGGGAATCAGGATAGATAGTGCCATGGTTAAATGCCATATGGTGCTTCAATATTCTATGAATTATGCCAAAGGTGGCATCAGGATACCGCTTACATAGACATATCTGATATTTGCTTAGTTCCGCTGTTTCCTGTAATCATCGGTTATGGATATGGTTTTGATGCTGTATTGGATGCCAATTAAGTGATGTGGTGGTAAATTGAGCTTCTGGAGGGTCATGTTACTATCCTCCGAATATTGGATGTGATTTGTAAGGTTAGTCTTCTATGACATATTCATTTTGTTGGCGATATAACATTGCAAAGGATACCGAATCTTTAATTGGGCTCAGAATGCGTTTAGTACCATCAATCTAAAGGTGCATTATAAGCATTATTTGCTTTGAGTAGAGGTGACATATCATCCTACAATCTGCACAGTATCTATCAATGTTTAATTATTATCTTACTTAAAAAACGTTGAAATATTCGATAAGTATGGATCCATACAAAATGAAAACTGTGAATTATCAGACATCTCATTTACTGACCCAGATAGGTTGACATGTTGGAAGCTGTGCGTTTTTCATGCTTCTGAGCAGTCAGTTCCTCTTCCATCAGCCAATCAGAAAATCATTCTTGCTGACAGAAACAGTTGCTTTCAAGTCGTGAGCAGATCTTGGTTCGCCTCCTTACTCCCAACCCTTCACCTTTAATGATTTCATGGAACACTGGCTCTGCCCTTTTTCCCCTCTGGAGGAGAATGAATGGAAAGCGAGTCGATTTGTGTATTATGAACGAACGTTAGTGCCAGTATTGTAAGAGCTTTCGGGGAATAAAGGTACACGTTCATTGTATTTGTTACTGGTGATTTGAATCATTCACTTTGTTAATCTGACTTTAAAGTATGGCGAGCCTTGCCTTACGTCAACATCATTTATAAGGTAGTCAGAGGCGTAGAAGGTTGCCTTGATAAGAAGGTTAAAAGATATAGGACATATTGTAACGTTCATCTTCGTCTACAGGGTCGCTTTTAGACAGAAGGTTGAATCTGTATTGTTGATATTAAGGTTCTTGAATTGTTGATGACACGTAGGATTTATTTACTATGTGGTTCATTCTGACATTTGCTCAAAACACTTATTGACCAAATAGGACTAGATTCTGACAGAAGCGTACAGTAGTGGAATGCCAACGGCGAGGACAAAAATTCTCTAGTGGGCCATTGCCTTGTATTTAAAGCCCTATCCTGTTCGCTTTCTGTCAGCAGCATTACTGCAAAGTGTCTGTGTATCTATATATGGCATTGCTGATTGCTACAAAATATTGTCTCCATAAAAGCAACTTATAATCAAAATGGTTTGATGTCTTCGTCAGTTCGCTCTAAAATTCACGAGGATCTAAATCCGCCTAGGTACTGATAAACACCCGTTTTCAAGACATTGCCTCTCTAGGAGGATTTAAGATCTAGTACAGGGAAACCCTGTTGGCAATATTTATCTCATTCGAATGATTCTCACCCACCCACCCTCACTCCCAATCATATCAAGAAACCCTACTTACTGCTAAGCTGATCCATGGGACAAACAGGATTCATGGATCTAGCCTATCATCATCTCTTGCTTAGTCTCTATTTTCTGCTAATGCCGAAACCTGATCATATGGGAAAGGCTTCGTTGTTATTTGAATTATGGAAATGTCACTTTGTTTTCCTTATCGCCAGTCCATTAATGAATTAGGATACTGTCATTAGTTCTAAGGAGTAGGAGTAGAAAAAGGACATCTAGACAAGGAGGGACTGAGTCTGGAACAGATGGAGGAGAGTCCTCTTTCCTCGTACTCCTGCTGTTGCTCCTCCTGCTCCTGCTCCTGCTTCTGCTCCCTCATCTTTCGACACTGACTCTCTTCTTATGGCATCATATCTCATTGATTAGCTGAAAGCATTTAAAGGGAGCTTATAATTAACCTAAAAAGGAGCTGTCATGGGACACAATGGGTGCCAAAGTGGCCTGTTCCGTCTCCCGTGTGAGTCACATCGAATCCTACAATGGATTGAGGAAGGAGTCCTCACAAGGTGAAGGAATGTGAGATACTGCTAATTTAGCCAGTAGGAATGGCCGCGTCTCCTAATAAAGGTGCTACGACTTCTCAGTGTAGTATTTTCCCCCAGTTTTAACGTTGGTCGCTCCAGCCCTGGATCATGAGCATTAACTGCCAGAAAAACATGGTAATATCGCCCACACTGTTCTAAATGAGTTAATTTCAAGTAATATGAGACCCACTCTTGATCGTGTAAGGTAGGTCCGTATTGGTGATGATAGGACAGGTTGTTGGGTCTTCCAACGCTGAGAATGCACACTAAAACAGTATGAAAACTATCAAATTGCAAAGCTGCTAGTCATTTGGCATGTGTGGTATCATATCTGATGGGAAATGGTGGATTTCTGCCCGGGCTTACCAATCAGATCTACGTATTAGGATGACAGTTCATGTTAATCATGCCCATCATGGGATCACTCATGTCAGTTGTCACGAGCGTTGGTAAAATAAAACCAGTCGCTAAAGCAGATGTTCTAACAGATGTCACAAGGAATAAGAATGGTGGTAAAATTGAAGCACCTTTCATCACATTTTTTGTTTAAAAAAGTAGAAAAAGGATACATGACGTCTTTCGGTTGCCACCCGTCATGACTTGACCGCATAATTTCGCCCTGTACAATGACGAAGGAATCTGGATAGAGAGTTAGCTAGGAGAGAAGGGGTGAAGCCGAGCCTGCTGGGGATTTCATTACCTGTCTACCTCCAGGGATCGGCATTCTCCAGACTCTGTTACAAATATTATCTGACTGCTTAAGCAGAGCCCTGCTATGTTACCACTGTATTCATATCCATATCTGGGTGGGCTGGCATAATGGAAGAGCTAGAAACGTGCAGGTGGGTGGCCTTGCTATATACATATAACTACATGGGCTCCAGGTGGAAAAAAATGCTCTGCAGAAAATCCCTCGCTCATTCCGGAGCTCACACCACCTGACAACTATTCAATTTATGAAAGGAGACTGCAAGGATTATATTTTTTTCATAAGACTTCTTTTCAGTCTCTCCATATCTCTATATGTACAGGACTTGAGTAAATAATTCTACTCTGTTTAAAAAGAAAATATGAAGGAAGCTTTAGGATTAGGCAAAGGGTGTCGGTAGATTTATACGATTTTTTCTCGTTACTTAGAATCCTTCTCTCTCAAATCCCTTCCCCCACCTCCTCTCCAATATTTCTCTAAAACGTTTTCTACGTGTTAGAAACTTTTCTGCAAACGATGCGCTAGCCATTAATGGTACAATTATTTAAACTATAATGAGATAATTGAGATATTTTGCAAATGATGCGCTAGACATAAATGGTACAATTATTTCAACTATTACGATTGATTATAGGTGTTTGTTAACAATAAACTTGCAATTTCCAACACATGGACGTCAGTGTGATGTCCTGACGTTACCCATGACCAAAACAGATCTATCCATGTCAATGTTACATAAGTCTGTCAATTTCCTAATTATCGATGTATGCACTTGAATTAAGAAGTCCACCTTATGTCACATATAACAAATTATATAACAGCTGATGCCCCGGGGGTGTAATTGTTAATGCAATTTAATTTGATCACTTTCAAATTTCTCTATTGACTTGTTAATCAACTGAATTGTTGCAAGTATCAATGTGGTCCTTTTGAACATGGTCCTAATGTATTTACCAATGTTAACAGACATACATTTCGGTGGATAACGATCAAGATATATGACAAAACCTTTTTACCTTGCCACATAAAACTTGCAGGAACACATAGGAATATTAGTAAACAGCTTAGGATTTTTACCCATCTCCCAGTCGCCTCGGCATTCGATCCCATTCCTCCTGATGAATAGGAATTCCTGGGTCAGGGAAATGTGATGTGTCAGGGATAAATAGAGGGAGGAGAGAACATAATGAGGACCGATAAAACAACAGCATGTGTGCTTCATAAATCGTATGATTGATGGCAAGTTGTTAACTGGATTGCAATCGTGCGTTGAGTATTTATACAGGGTCCATGTTACTGTTAAAACAGCAATATATAATATATCCTCGGATAGACATAGATGAAAGAGGGACAAGGAAGGCCTGGGTGGTGTTTGTGCATATAATAAGCATCTCTAAGGGTGGTGTGTGTATATTATAGTGTATGATGTGGATTATACCTGTGGAGATTACATAAATAGACATCCCCCTCTATTCTCCTTCTGCTCTTGCGCTGTACATGATCTACACCAATGTCACTTTTACTCCCCCCCCCCCCCCTTTCTCTCTGTCTCTGTCTCTCTCCCTCTGTACCCCCTCCTTCTCCCATCCTTCTCCACCCAGCACTTCCACCCCACCCCCCTTTCCACAAACCCTTCGTGCCCACGTAAGGGCCACTTGAGGACACTTGAGATGAGTTGTGTAATGTTGGAGCTTGTGGTGTGGGGGCGGCACGCCTGAGATGGGTAAACTGTTGCTTATACTCCTCCCCCGGGTGATCAGTCGACGTGTATGCTACAAACTAACAAACACAGTCACTTCCCCCTCGCTAATGTCTAGATTACCACTTCCAAGTTCCCATCCCAAGCTCTCTATCTTTCTCTCTCACTGCCTGGCTCCAACAGTACAGTCGGCTGCCTCACCTTGGAATCATTTGGCCAGACTCGATGTCTAAAAGGATTGACTCTTGGTGCCTTATGAGTTTCTGGGCGACAAAAATATAATTAGTTTTGTCAGCGAAGTCACTTATCATGGGGTTTTAGTCGCCCTGGCGTTGAAAATAGCCTTGAAGTCTGAAACAATTATCTCTGGCTTGTGCGATGGGCATTATGCAGGATGTTTGGAACTTGAGCTAGTTTGAGTATAGGTTTCTGCAACTCTGTCTTCTAGGCCCTGGCTTATTTATGTTTCTCTTGTGTTTGTACATCATTCTCAAGTGTTCGGCATGACAGGAGTTGTGACCAAAAGAGCCAAAGTTCACATGATACATATAAGCCAGTGTCATATTTGTTTTCTCTATTCGCCGGCTCACCACAGAAGCGAGAGTAGGTGATGAGTGACACTTGAGGAAATAATAATAATAATGTTAAAAAGGTCCTTGACAGGCTCATCCGCATGTCATCACATTCAAAACATGGACATTTTTTTGTGAAGCCTCTCTAAGAAGTGTGTTTAGATAAATGTGTCTGCAGACGACTTTTCTCGAGTCGAATTCTCACACATTTTTTTATGTCTTACCGATTTGCTGTCCGGAGGAGGTGCTTAGAATCAAACGCATGTTCGGTTTCTTCTTGATAAGGAAAATAAAAGATGTGCCAATGATATCAAACGAACTGCTATAGAATGATGTCTTTTGTCGCTCTCGATTGGACCATCGCCATTTTCTAGTACTTGTCAGAGAGCTGAATGAATCTTAGCTTCAGATTGTCACGCTTGATGTATTCAGATTTGAAAAAGCATTGAAGCATTATGGAAGATAAACCAAAAGGCAGTTGCATACAGCCCTGTCCCTCTCTCATCAGTATAATTGATGTGGGTCAAGTAAAAGCAATATACATGATCGTATGCACTACGGCCTGCATCCCTCACAGATCCTATTTATCCGAGGTGCATGAATGAATTCTGCTTGACTCTGGGATTGCATTTGTGGCTTGGACAAGAAATGACCTGTGCAAAAACACACATGATGGGGCATTGGGGAATGGGCAGAAAGGAAGGGGAGGGAGAGAGAGGTGGGGGTGGGGAGTGTATTGTGAATTGGCATGGAAGCTGGTATGTGTGTTGGGGTGGGGGGTGGGGGTGGGGCGTAGGGCTAGGGTCATACTGGTGCCCATTCCATAAGATGTAATGGAAGGTCTTGTATTGGAGGCAGCCATTATGGCAAGGTCATCAGCAGCAGGAGAAGACGCCACTGCCCTGTATGGCCTTAACATGTTCAGTCAAGGATAATCCCACTCGCTGGCCATGTCCAAGTTGACAGATGAGGGCGAAGGCAATGCCAACGACCCAATCAGGCCAATTGTTGCTGCTGAAATGGCATCCCGAGGGAACTCCAGACTGGGGTCAGAAATCTAGGAGAATGAAATGCCATTATTCAATATATACGGGGGTTTGTACTAAGTGCTACGTAGAATTGGTCTGAGAGGCATGAGGACTCTGTATCATCCTGGCTGACCCTGTCTCTGTCTGACCGTTGCTGTTATAACGGGCAATTTGATGGGGGGATCGCTCGGGTGGCTTTTATTGGTACTGCTACTGCTCCAGTTTTATAGGCAAGGGTGGAGTGCACTGTTTGCCTCAGAGTAAACTGTAAAGGCTCTATACAGGTGCTCAGGTCCTTGCATTGTACGAGTCGGTTGGACCTTGGTCTCCTAGATATACCTTATAAGCATTATAGCATGGGATGGAGGTCCGAGACTGGAGAGGTAGAGAACTACACTGCGTCTAGTCCCAGTCGGAGCAATTTAGCAGTGAAATCTCTCAGCACTTTAACCGAAACTTAGTGTACTTCATGGAAAGTCTCGTGTTCTCGCAGAGAGAAATAACAGAGGGCGTGCCCTCACATATGTATACAATGGCCTGCTATATGGGCGAATTAGATCCCTTGACCCAGTGCCTGTTTCAACGCAAGGGCTAAGGGGACAAGGTCGAGGAAAGAATTGTTATTTTTGTGTGTGATTCAAAGGCTTAGTTATTGGCTTTATAGGACCATTGGACCTTGTCCATTAGTGACGTTAATGTCTCTTGTTTCTGCAAATGACCCTCTAATGGCCGGTAACTTTAGGATTCCGATCGGGAGATGGCCTTTCTGAAAATCAGAAATAGCTAGACCCCCTCGCTCACCCCTGCGCTATTTATTCTCTCCGATCCCCCCGTATCTGGATATTATTACACTTTTGCCTCGGACCGTGACATGCATCATGAACTGAGCGAATGAGATCGGGTGTGAGGGGAATGAGCCGGTATGTGATACCAGAGTGGAGACGTGGGAAAATGAATACCAGGAATTCCTGCGGGGTCGCGCAGATCAACAGATCATAATCTTATCATAAGGCTGTCCCGTCAGCTGGGTGAAATGGGGTTTTGACCATTGTTATCGCATGCATGTTGACTGGGGAATATACCTCACTAACATGATGTATGCCATGTTGAGGGGGCTTGGGACAGCAATGGGAACCCGTATTATTTACAGCCTATCCAATCTATATCTCTCTGGGCAGTCGCCTCTCTATTAGCGAATGATATTGAATATCCCACTAACCCTATGATGTCGAGGACATAGGGCATTTCAGGTTTCCTAATATACATTTATTTTTCGGTGGAGTATAATTTTTCTATATAATATTCAACTATTCAATCTTCAAGGAATACTATGAAAAGTGCCCGATTGATATAGAATGAACTCGTTCCATTATCTTTTCTCAATGTTAATTGCGAAATAAAAGTGCATTCTATTACTAGCGGTCTGCACTAAGGACTGATTCTAGTCATGAGAAAATATTCATTACGTTCGCCATACTCGTAATGGAATTCTGCTGTCTCTTCTGCTAATAATGATTCTAGAGAACGTTACACTTCGTGTAGTGCAGGCGAAGCACCTATTTATGGAAAGCCTTATTATCTTGTGAAGAAAATGAAGACTTCATCAAAGCTTGCACCCCGAACTAAGCACTCATTTGCCTGCTAGTGCTATTGTGTACTGGCACTGAGAGCAATGAGCAAATTTATTCTCACTTTGATCTCTCTAGTAAAGATGGAATATGTTGTAGTGGTATTAATATGATTTATTGGAACATCAACCTTTGTCTGGGTGTTGGATAATGTCACTACATTGTTGACATGCACCAGTCATATGTTTGTTAAACATAGCCATCTGTGGTTGCATAATAAGGTTTGGATCGGGTGTTGGTGATGGAGGTTTATGTATCGTGTATTATGAAGTGGGGATGGATGGATGTATGGATGGAGGGAGAGTTGAAGTACTTGTCCTCATTTGCCCTCTTAAATATATAACAGTACTCGTGATTCATCGCTAATCAATCTCTTTCTATCCTTGTGTATATGTAGTAGGATTATGATTGGGCACCGTTCTCTGTCGCTCGAACAGGTCCCTTGCCAATGCAAATAGATTGGTGTGGGCAGCGTCAATCTTGCCCCACTTTTCCCTTCGCAGAACTACAATAATAAAACCCATGGCTGTTTTCTCTTGCCTGGACGTGGAGTGGAGTCACTACGCCCAATACAAAGCCCCCCTATCAATCTGCTCCTATAGCTGCAGTCGTCGACTTCCTCGCAATACCTATCCCAACTTGTCCCGGATAAATCCAGTCAATAAGGCTCCCGCTATAGGGGTTTCATCCAGAATCAATGGAACCACTTGAGTGGCCGTACGTTGGGGATCAGCTTCGATTTACCCCTCTGGGGATCCACTGGAGGAGCCTTCCTAGTACTGGGTGTATATTACATGCCCCTATTAATCCACCTACCTGAAGTAGCGTCCAGATTACTGTTAGGGGATTAGGGGTTCTGGATCCAAGTTTTGGGAGAGGTTCTGGTCCGGTTTTAATCCCCTAGAGGGAGGGGGCGGGGGGTACAGTTGTCTTAGCACTCTTGAAATGTTTTCATCCGAGCCTCCTCGCTGCTTTGGAAAACAATATAGTCTGGATTTAGTCATGCATAGCTCCTGGGATTACCAAGTCAATTAGAGCGGATTTAGTCATTATTAAGGCGGACAAAAGCCTTAAGACGGAAGGTGTAGGAAACCTCTTAAAGCTAGGGAACCACTAAAGGGATAAACTCAAAGCCGAGTGGAATTGCTGATCTCTCCCCAAGGTTTAAAGTCGGACCGGTCGGCCATGCCTTTTCATAATGCTTCCCAATGTTTGTTCGACTAATTAGTTGCATATCACGTCGACAAAAATATCCCCCTGCCAGGAGTCTTGTTTCTCCTCTGGTACTTCTAGAGTTCCTGCTAGGTTTTATCAATGAATACCGCATTGATTTTGTCATCGGTAAGAAATGATTAAGAAAATAATTACCTGAGAAAACTTCCCATTTACGACAGGCTTCAAGTCTTTTTTACTGCTAAATAGGTTACATATAATTGGAAAAATTACTACCACTTGTTAACAAGTAAAACAAATAGCATGATTTTAATAGTTCCTGGTCCTCGTGTGATATTTTGAGCAAACTTTGGCTGACAAGTCCCATGATAGGTGGCAGTACTTATCAATACAGAATGCCAATACAGAGAGCGATGTTCTTGGCTCATAATTTTAAAAGATAGATAAAGAGCTCAGAGGTCTACCTCACTGAATCATATATGACAGTTTTATCTTTATTATTGATGGGCAGCCTTCGCTGAACTTTACATTTGTATTACATTATCTGAATTGTAGTTATGGCCATGTCATATCGAACTATTGTATATTGGACAGGGCCTGAACGATAAGGTTCTGTTTGCCTCTCGAGGTGCTGTCAAATTGGGAAATATTCATTTCTTTTTCATAAATGGATTTTAACTATGAATGCTTTCCGTCCTGCGCTTGGAAGTTGAATTGATGGATTTTCCCCCAGTCGATTATTAGCATATACAAGTCCGCTTCGTCTACTATAATACATCAGTAGTTTGAGGCACCTCTGTAGGGAAGCTGCTAGTCGGAGATGAGCAGGGAGATATGATGGAGGTGCTTGTATATGTTTCCTGACAGATACCGCCCGGGTGAATGGATCAAGGCCCGGGTTAATAATGCTAAAACGTTGAAAACAGTCCCTGGGTACACGTGGCCGACAAAAACTAGCAGTCTTGCTGGATAAATGAAATAGATAGCAGGTCTAGATTCACTAAGAATAACACATGTTAAGCCTTGAAGACTACTCGTAGAGCAGCCACAGCTTGCAGCCTCCACAAAACGACATCCTCCTTATCCTCCTACTCTGGATTGAACTGTTTTTCCGCCCATCCTCTCCTTTTCTCCGACGGGGAATCTGAAGTAAAGTATTCCTCGGGCAGATTCTTTGTAAGCACTTTTCCCCTGCTTAGATTAATCGCATTTTGCCTTTGTTAAGCCAGTGAGTTTTTTTTGGCCTGGAGTCTGGTGTTTATTTAAGCCTTTTTGTGTCGTTTTTTAACATTGAATGCAGGGTGATGATGGCCTTATCGGTGTATATATAGACAAATACTGTTGAATGAAGACATTTCTTGCATGTAAATGTGGCTTCAAGCGCTTTAAAATGCCATATATGTTGCCAGGCATTTATAGGTTCTCGGGCTATCTTTTCCGTTATGACTATCACTAATCAAAACACTTCATTGCGTTTTGTTATCATTAGCTCTCCCCAGCGTCCCCTACTATTACAGCCAAAGCATGATACGATTCACTTAAAACAAGATTTTATATATTATAGATGACTTCGAAGTGGTTGTTTTCTTTGCTCCATCTTTTCTTTTACGCCCAGCCCGCCTCACGCTTTATCTCTTTAATACGACCAGCGAAGATTCTTCACTTTGGGCGAAAAGGTCATCGATAGTTTGCCCATGAAAATAAACCTTGACAAGGGATACCGCCGGTCAAATTGAATGTATACTACCAGGAAGATATCCTAATTGAGCAATCTGGCGGTCGTGTAATTCGATCATTGGATGTACCAGTCCGGTAATGGTGTTTATCAATGCTAAGCAGATTTGCACCGACATCTATAAGAAGTGTTTATGCTCGCATCCCTTGCTTCTGTGGCCGACAGTTAGCGCGTGTGTTTCATGTTTAAAAAGGGGCCTAAGTAAGACACACATCATGTATGTCTGGACGTACCTTGCGCCCTCAGGTCTATTGCCCATGGGCTGTCACTATGAGAAGCCACTGGCACGCTATGTTATGGAAAAGGAGAAGCCACATCTTGGCTAACACTACGCCTTATCGGTTTCCCCTTACCCACGCGAATGATAGCTGAGGCTGGCGGTAGCCTTTGATGTGATGGGTCAGCTGATCGCTGGATGTGACCAGATGACCAGTGGTCACCCAGAATCTTTTAAACGTGAGTAGGGGGATGATTACGAGCCCATATTGTCAAACATGGGTTGCATCTGGCAAGGCACGCGTCTGCATGTGGCCCTCGATCTATCAATCAAGCTGTTCCTACAATATGTACCAGGTTCTTACTACAGTTCATCCAAGCTAACCTCAACCAACGGCAGGCTATAGCTTACCCCGTTGGGGATTGTCTCTATTTGAAAAGCAGGTTTGCACACAAAACTTAAGTTCAGCTATTTGAATAGCGATACCTCCCGTACGAGATAACTCATTCTTGATGAGGTTGCACTGTAGAATGCTGTTGCAATGAACATTACGTTATCGGAATTTGAAAAGGATGCCAGGGATGAGACTATCGGCTCCCATTTGGCGATGCACAGATACCAACATATGAAGACTGACATTCAACGATGAAAGAGCATGCATCAAACCTGCAGAGTAATCAGGTTTTAGGGAGCTGCTACCTTCCTGGTATCTCCATACATTGATGGAAACATGCATTGGTTTAAATGTATCCCGGCGCGTTGGGAATCAGAAATGTACGCCCTGGTAATCGACAGGAGCTATGTTGTTTAGAAATAATTAACTGCTAATGAAGAGTCATTAAAGCAGTAATTTCCTACAACATTGTTTTAAACTGGGTGTGGTGCCTTTTGGCGCTGATGATTTAATGGTTGATTGTGGTTTCTAGGTATAATAACCAATAATCTCCATTATGTATGATATGTATGTATTGATGACTTGGCATTATTTTAGTATGTCCCTCGCATCATACAATGTATTCCCATGTGTATGCTATTCAATTTCAAATATAATCCCCTCCTGGATTCGAAATAGTTTGTGCTAAAATTTAGATTGTAACGAAGAACAACTAAGGGGGATCAGCTTTCCCTTCGATATATATTATATACTGAACTTCGTTATCTTTGCATTGTAATTTGTTGTAATTACGTTAAAAACAACGCTTTTAGTGCGTGTGGGGAGCACAGAGAAAAAAAAGGAAAACCTAGTTGATAGTCATTATATCAAAATGTGGTTTATAAATGGCTGGGGTATGATCGGTGGCCGCCATCTCAAAGCATGCCAGTAACTTCACAGGTAAGTTTTTGTCGAAGAGGGCTGCCGCCGACTCTTGATTGAGTGTTTCTGAAACGTGTGAAATAAGCCGATAGGGATGGACGCTTGCATGGAAGCAGCGTCTGACACGGTACAAGAGCAACTCTTGAGAGGCTCCTATCCGCTCTGTCTGGCGATTTGAAGCTCGCCATGTTGAGACAATGATTAATGCTCAACTGTCCGAAGGCTTTATTGGCAAAACAGACACGGGTTGACAAGCAGAATGTTCTGGCTGTCGGAAGCCAGCAAAGTGTTTATTAATTAGCATTCTGAAGCGTTACCTAATGACTTTAAGGTTGCCCATCATTGGCTCGGACTTTATTGCAATGTACTTTGAGGTGAATGGATTCTTTCTGCTCTTGCCATCATCCATCATTTCTTGAAGGTGCTTTGATATTTTCATTGAAGGCACGAGCTCCACGCTGTCGTATCCCTAGTCGGGGTTCATGTATTTCAAAGCATAATACGTCTAAGGCCACAGTCATTACCAAGTTTGTTTTTGGCCTCTTGCATTAGAGTGGACCCAGGTCAAGCTGTATCCTCGCGGGTGGAGAATTTGTTTTGGAAGGCACGTTTCTCACCTGGTCCTGACTGTTTCCAGTGGTAAAGGACCGCTCCCCTAAGCCCTTGTACCAAGCCGATGTCTACCATTAAGCCAGGGGCGGCAGTATACTGTAGCCACTGTTTGTTTTCTTAGTTTCATCTAGCGCATGTGGGAAACATGAAGCCAGGGGCAAAATAGAACCTATCCGTTACTCTGGGGGGTTTTGGACGTCAGTATTTGTCTGTAGCGAAATAAGAATTCCAGCTACCCAGAAACCCAGAGGGAAGGAAAACTAATGTCTTGTCTGTGTTGTACAAATCGTGCACAAAAGAGAATCGGAGTTGGCGCGAGTCTTTGTTTCTCCAGGGAGGATCTGTTATAACTAACGGCCAAGGTTCACCAAAGGTAGCCAAGGTTGAGGTAAACTGTTGGGTAAAAAGTGAGTCTGAAAAATAAATGGTCCCCTTTGAGTTCGGCAGTTGAGGTAATAAACCAATACCCCAAAGCCAAACATGGGAATGGTTTTCAACCCATGAAACATTTGTGTATACAAATAATACTCCAGTATTTGTACAAAGCTTCTAGCGCTTGTTAGTTCTAGTAGAACAATGCATTCTCCTAAAAAGGTAACCTTGATTTTTATTCCATTCAAAATGTAATCGTGAGCAAGCTGCTTTTGACATGGTAGATATGAACAATTGGCATACTATCACTCAAGGCTCTTACTAGTGACCTTGGTGAGCCATCCTTACCGCTAATTGATAGGCTGAGTGGGTGTGGTACAATTACTAAAAATCGATTAATCAGGATTACATTTAATTGTGTTATAAGTGAAGGTGTTACCCTGATTAACGCATTATGTCACCGTGTATAGTATAGAAGTCGCCAACTGCAACGTTGCAGTTCCTATATACCCATACCAGGGACGAGTTGAGTAACCTCCTCAGTTCTCGTCCTGCCCAGTGTATGTATAATATATGGTTTGTCACACTCCCGAGATGCCAGGAGGGAAATTAGCATTTCTGACAGAAAAATAAATAATCTAGCTCCCATTCATAGCTCTCCAACCCGCCAAGGAAGCGGTAAAAAGGGCCTGGTTAATGCATATTCCATACGAGAGCCTTCCTCCGAGGTAATGGCAGTGACGCCTTTCCCCTGCGATTAGATAACCATCACTGGCTGCTTTTGCCCAGACCCCGGAGAAGGTACATATAGACGGAGCAGAGTCATATGCTCACGATCCTCACATTATTTTACATCTTGTGATAATGCGGAATGTTCCCATGGCTCCATATTTATCGACACTGAGTAGCTCCGAAAGATATATATCTGCGCACAAAAAGTAAATCTGGAGAAGTTTATCTTTGCCTTCTGTGCTCTGTTGTTTCTCCTGACTGACACGATCGATCACGGGTGGATATTTAATATCTGGAATGGACAGACATCGTCTATTCCTTTCTTGATAGAATTTCAGGTATTTTTGCCATGAGCACTATAGGACACAACCCTCCCTCTCTCTTCTCTCTCTCTAGATATATGTACGTGTTCGCACATCCCCTTCTTTCAGCACCCTCTGTTTTACCCGCCTCCTCAGTGGATATGAATTGGGTTCTCTAGTCTGCCCTTTCTCAGGAGCTAATGTTTGTAAAACATTGGCGCTCTGTGATTGTGCACTTTTGACCTTATGCCTCATGGCGGCGACACATTCGTGCTGACATTTACTGGGTTATTTCTGATCGAGGAAAACAGAAAGCGGTTGGGATTTTATGGTGGGAGGCGAATAATTTTTAAAACATTTTTGCAACTTTAAACGGCCATCCCGAGACGTGACCCCTGCGCCTTCACCAAGATGTAAATCATGTAATCGTACATGCTGTTCTCTCTTTCTCTTTCTCTTTCTTTTTCTCTTTCTCTCTCACTCACCTTTTCTTTCTTCTCTCTGCAAATACAAGTATGCCAACTATGTTGACAAACACAATGCTTCGATAATTATAGACCTGAATGAAGCTTTCATTTTTTCCCTCAAAGAAATTGACATTTTTAATCTTAGTCTTATAACAGCAGCTAAGAAATGGCTAAAGCTTTAATTAGGGAGAAACAACACTTATGACCTTTTCCCCATAGTCACATGAGCGTCCCATGAAGTGTTGATCCGTTATAAATAGTACTGAGTCAGTGTGTGATAGTCTGTCTCTCGTTGTGACTGTCATTGCTTGTTAATTGGCGTGGGAGATAGGCAGTGCTGGGGGAGCAATGATAAATAACCCAGCAGATTATCATGACTTCTATTTATTGCCTTAATGAACACTCATCTTGTCTTTACCTGACATTGATTGTTTCTACAAAGAAACTGTGTGTTAATGACCGACCCCACGTTCCCTCCAGTGCCATCCCTACGAGGGCGATACCATCTTCTTATCTCGACCCCCTCCCCCACCTTTCCCCTCGTCCATCTCCTCCAGGTAGCTTAGCATGAGAAGGAATGAGTAAAACATGGCATTTCTCTGAAGCTGTAAACTCGACCCAGCCTCTGACGCCTGGCCACATGGGTGGCTATTTATTTGAGCTGATTAGAACAAATAAAGAGGGCGAGTAATTAGCAGGCGACACCGGCATGATTACGCTCGCCCAGGAGGGGCATCCCACGTGGAGGATATTTGTTTGTTCTGCCAAGGTACAAGATGAAAGGGAGTTGAGCCTTGGGAAGGAGGAAGAGGAGCCGGAGAGGGAAGATGGAAAAAATTGGGAGAACTGAGGAACTCGGGGAAAGAGTGGCAGGGGACCGCGGTGCATCAAAAAGCTCACATCTGGGATCACCTCCTGATGTTATACCTCTGGGTCGGGGCAATTCTCATCTGGACATGCTTAGAGCAAAGCTACTCTATCCCTCCAAGGCAAATTACTAATGGACCTTTGATTAATTCCTGGCCGTTTGGTATTTAGAGACGAACTAGAAGCGACGGCGCCTCTTTGTGTACACATTCCTTAACGAGCTGCTCCTTGTTGGGAGTCCCCGAGAGAGCTATCCATCTATCGTGGGAAGAAGAAGAAACGATTAATTAACCCATGATCTCTAGAGGCCATTCATTCATTGTGAGGGTCCTGGACTCAATGTACCCACTGACCAGCCGAGTACTTGACTTAGTGCCAATTCATGACCTATGGAGCGGACTCACCTACAGACCTAGACGATCCTCTCTACTTGTGAGAGTAATTTATTTGACACTGGCGGCTGGAGTGTTTCATGCTTTACCTATGACTAACACATGTAGGCCTGAGCAGCATCTTGGTATGAGGGTGGGAGAGCAGGCCTAAATGTTGAAGTCTAATTTTCTGTTCAACCACGCAGACCATTGATCACTCCTGTTGTTGGTTGGACCCTTGCCCAGCTATGATCTGCCTCTTGCACTGCAGCTCTCTTACAACTCACACACATACATATAGGTACACACACAGCCCCTGATCCCCGTGTAGTTTAACATGTCAAGAGCACCGAGAACTTTGTCACGGGGTTGACAGATCCCAGTGACAGGTGTCTATACACATTAAGCCACCTCGGTTCTAAGGTCCCCCGCTGGGCCTTAGGTTATACCCAATGACAATGGAAAGAATATGTGGCGAGGAGGTGAAAAAGACCCCCTAAATACCCCACCAGCCGAGGCTTTATGTCACTAAGCTGACGACCTGACATTGACATAGATAATAGATCGGCGCGGGTGGTTGAAATATGTTACAAAATATTGAAATCGCATTTTGAACTTCTATTTGACTTCATTAATATAATCAGAGAGCTATTTAATCGAGAGGGTTGGCTATGAATAGGGCCTTGCCTGATGGTTATGCGAGGAGTTGTAGCGTGAAAATTCTAATAATGGGATGACACAGGTCTTTGATTTGCCATTTGTGAAGAGTCTTTCTTTTCAAGGACCCTCTCTGTCTGCGAGGGAATCTGTTAACTAGTCTGGAGCTTTATTTGAAGGCACGTTGAGCAATGAAGAGTTCGATATGGCTCGTGAACCTTAAACTGAAAAACTGGCAGGTGGCGTACTCTTGATTTGATTTCTTGTCATGGTTCTCATTAATTGGCCCAGGGATAGGAGCGAATACTGAAGATGGATAGCTGGATCGGTCCGAGTAAATGCCAAACACGAAAAGCCATCAGAGCTTATAAAATGTTAGGAACAATGAAGACAATATTTATGATGCCAGTCATTATATTAGACACGTAGTTCCTGCAATGGTCTGCAAGACTGTTTATTCGCTGCCTGGATAGTATAAAATCAAATTTACCAAAGATGATGTATGCCTCGCTTATATAGTAGGAGGCGGATACGGTGAACCTGTTTTGAAACAATTTCCTTGTCTAACCGTTAGGACACGCCACATGCTTTATTGGAGTATTAATGCCTCTAAACTGGATTTCAAATTCCTGTATGAGGGTTGAATTGGCAGAGCTGTGGTGTTAACAAAGAAATCACCATTGCATGCTGGCGTCATTGAATGGATATCAGTTTATGCAGATTTATCCTTATGTGTGTGGGCCCATCCCTCACTCTCGTATACTTGATTGAACTTTAATGTGCTATGGGTTCTTTCACGCCCAACCACAATATCATCAATTATTATGCGATGCTATGATTAATCGCCACTAAGTTAAACTTATGGTCAAATTATCCCTAGCAATTATAGAATTATTCCAAGGAATGGCGGTGTAATTAGAAAATTAATTGATCGCGGCAGTGTTTGTCTGTCGCTCGAGTGGCGAAGTTCTGTGGGCTAGGTGAGCGATCGTTCAAATTCCTGTCACTCTGCTGCGTCAACTTTGAGTTAAACAATCGCGTATATTCGATTTAGCTATTCCCAAAAGCCTTAATAGAAAATGGCGTTGAAATGGCTAGGCTTTCTTATATCAGTAGAGAAAAGCCCTTCATATAGAAGGTATTCACAGTCTGTTCAAATTTCAGCGTTAGATCTATTGTGATGTACTGAACATAGGTTGTATATTGAACGGCGAATACAGAAGGGCTGAATTAGCTGTTCGCTACAGTTCCGAAGGCCACTTTGGGTTCTATTCATCAGTAAATAAAAGGTCCTATATAAGGCTATATATCGGTACTATCTCTCCTGAAAGCATTTGTTACCATTGCTTGGAGAGTGCAAAATGGGAGAACCTCAGACCCTTTAGCCTTAAGAGGTGGCCACTAATTCTATGATGGGGTCTGCCCCTTCAATCACTATTACAACTCCCTAACAAATCGCTTGCTTTAAGCACCGGCACGAAAATAGGATCCGCCGACTGACACAATGGATCCGCTATACCGCCCTCCTCCTCCACTCCTGCTCCTACTTCTCCATATGGTCAATAGCCTGGTAAGGTGGGTCCAGGAGGAGGTGGTGGGGGTGGGGGCAGGAGAATGGAGGAGGTGAGGCAGAACTAAGCTGACCAGTGGTCAGTCAATGGGCAGGGCTTTCAGCATGGGCGAGACTTGACCACACGGTTGGTTGGTCAGCGGTATCACTTGATGTGCGGGTGATCAGCAAGCTCCTCACGGCCTTCTGGCCTGGGGACAATGGTAGGGCATATACCTGGAGGTGTTGGCAATGCTGGCAAGCAGTTGACGCTTGTAAAACGAAACAAACAGCGGTCCATAGGCCCTGTCCCGCTGGGCAGCCACGGGAGGCACTCCCTAACCATTTGGCGAGTTGTGCAAGTCAGTGAAGATAGACAAATTAAATCGGAGCCCGCTTGGGTAATCATTTAAAGATAGATTTCCACTTCTTCAGTTTTTTCATGCCGTCGTGAATGACTGGGCATTAAGGGTATCTATCCCGTCGCTCCGCTTTGTGTTCGTCAAAGTCAACTCCCTTGCGCGTCTGATTAGTGAATATTTGCGCAGCGAAAATTGGATTGAATTTCACCAAGTCTAAACAACATTCGGAGTCCATTTCTAACGCATTTTCACAGGTTGAATAATTATTTTCTTTCGTTCTTTTCTCAGTATTCCTCACGGGCTTCTTTAAATATTCGTACCCAGACTAGGCTCATATGGTATAAGATCGGTATGTCAATGGCTTTCCCGGTCCTGGAGTAGGTCCACCCTGTCCTAGTGGGAATTTCATTTTGTGGTCAGTCTCCCTGCGATTAAAGGGATGTGATAGGCTCTGAGCCTAAACTGTACCCTAGTTGTCTACATGTGACTACGGGGTGACTACGTGTACATACATGTACTATATCTCTCAGTAAAACATCTACTTAGCAGGCCACTCAAGAATGTCATCATATTATGCCGCGAGCCCATACAGCCACCTCGTTATTCCCTACTTCAACCTGGCATTGCGATATTAATCATGAAATATCTAATCTAAGGGCACGGCAGGTTTATTGAACCTATCTACATTGTTTGTATAGGCAAGTCATATAATACATGCAGCTCTTTTATGTCAAGTGTCCCTTCTATACCCCTTCTTGCTTCATGACTGCGTCCCATTAGTTCCCCATTCTCGTCAGTCGTTAGCTCTTATCGGTGGCGCTTATCTCGGTTCATATTTAGATTCCATGGGGCCTTGTTGCTCCTGGTGCACACGTGGGGATGGGGTGAAACGCCGCCTCAGGTGATTGCTGGCTGACCTGGGGGCTAATTGCGTAAAAGTAGGTATTGTTGGGGCATAGCTGCACTGCACACCTGGCTGCTACTGGCACTTGTGCTCTCCACAGCCCCCTCCTTATCACTGAATGCATGATATTACCTTAGTGATGGATCGTATTTTACCCTGACAGAGTAATGAGAGTGTACAGTCAGTGGATTGAGTAAATTAAGGACAACTGTATGATAAATTTTAACGACTCGTTTGACTTTTGCCACATGTTTGAATAGGGCCTGTGGGTGTAATGATAGGTATTATCAGCATTGCTGTTCCATGACGTGTTGGTTGGTGCATGGCGGTTCTATTTTAAAAATAATTTCCAATAATCTGGAGGTGTCTATAGATCTATTTATAGGAAGAAAATGCTGCCTGAGTCCGTAGAGATTTTGTTCCTGTGTAATCTTTCATCCGATGCACATAGCAAATCGCCTGTGAACGACGAAATTATTATTGCTTATCGCCCCGATAACACTCAAGGGCACGTACATGGATGAATTCTCTATTGGCCCCGTGAGGATATACGTCATCCTCTATTTATATATCCTGCTGTCTTCCTGAGAGGGAGAAAAATCCCAGGACATCGCCATAGCAACATCGCTGCCGGACGTTGGCTGCATGGTGAAGCCAACTTCTCACTCTTAAAGAAGCCACATGGAAGCCACTCATGTAGCCATTTCCTGGAAGCCATCAGGCCCGCACTCAGGCCTCTTCCCCACTGCCACCGACCACCATAGGGTCCTCCATTCATGGAGAATATAGGGGCGAGGCCGTTGATCTTGAGTGATAGTCCGGAGAACCTTGCCAATGTATTATGAATCTTCCTCCACCGGCCACTGGCCATGATGATACAGGGTATCATGTTCTATTCATTGTGTTTTTCTATACGATATGCGAACCAGGCGCAGATATTGATATGGGTTATAATGAGCGTGGCGGAGCACCCGTGATAGGCCTGTTCATAAATATCCACCGAAATGCGGACATATTCTTAGCAGGCCGGCATAATCCATAATCGCATGCTGACAACAACATACACAAGGGCAGCACATATATGTCTAGCTTGTAACTAATGGATGATTTGGCAAAGAGGTGGTTTTTATTATCATGGCCAATTACCCCTTAGATTATTCTGGGAGATGTTTATGTACATGGTCAGTAGCTCGGATTTTTTTTATTAGAAAAAGTGAGTGGCCTGACTTTGAGTACATTTTCGACCTTAGGCCCGATTGTAGGGGAGGTGGACGGACTGATGACAGAATAAGTGACCAGTTCTGACCACTGGTCATCAAGTCTAGATGCTTTGCTGTCAACTGTTGACAAGTAGCCACTCACTCCTGTAACGGTTCAAAGCCTCTGAAAGTCTCCAGATGTTAACGGTGCCATCCTGTGTCCAAACTAAACATTGGCACTGTGTATGTGTATACGAGACGAAGCTCAGGTCTTCACGTTTAAACAAAGGATCCCCCAAGCTGGGAATTAGTGAGGAATTTTGATGGGGGTCCACTGGTCCAAAGGCATGGCCAAAGCACGACCTGAGGTAAGGCAATATCTGAAGGACTATTTATTTATCCTGTCTGAAGTCCAAGGGTCATAAAGGGCCTATCTTCTAGATGGAAGCACGTTATGTTTAATTTCAAGGTTAATCTTCAGACGCACGGTTGAGATAATGGGCATGCTCAAGAAGGTCACGAATCCTTAATCCTTTGGAAGCGGGATATTCTTGAAAGAAAGGAAATAACCCCAACTCTGCGAGTACTTTCCATGCGATAAAAATCTGTTCATTTCCCATAAAAGTTCCCAAATCAAGTGCAGAGACAGGCTCTCATGAAAGCATCAACAAGCAATGGGATAAAGGTTTTATGTGAACGTCCTTCATGACCCATCCATGTTGTCTTTGCTCGCACTCGTCCCTAAGTGACATTAAAGAATAATGAGGAGGAAGTGCGGTCCGCACAAGTACATCTGTATACAAATGGGCTATATACATTGTACATTCACAAAAGAATACATTCCATTGCCCTCTATTTCATATGAATTAACTTGCCTATTCATGTGTCATATATTACATCCCTGTGTGTCATTATTCCTTTATCATCGAATAGTATCGCTCAGAAATTCGATAAAATTCACTTTGCAATTCCCTTCTTAACGTTATACCTCTGGTATTACGTTGGATCTTTATTCAAAGCTTTTATAGGCAATTGTCGCTGAAGTTCTTGATCAACATTAATAAAGCATAGGACAGCGTTCATGGTACCAAGCTATAAATGTTTATTGCTTTCCCATATTATTAAAGCAAAGCGTTCTTATTTGTTCCAAAGGGGTCTTTCGGTTCAATTTTTATTAGCCTCTCTTTAATGTTATTTGGATTTAATTCTTTTAATTTAATTCCCTACCTCTAGACTAAATATGGGTTTACTCCTACTTTAAAGTTTTATTCTAAGCTCCTACTAATTTACTAAGGAGCTGTGATTCATGATTCCCCAAGCAATTGGGGTCAGTTGAGTGTACATTACACTTTCCAAGAATCCGTGAGGAATTCCTCTCTCGGGGTTTCGCTCAAGTTAATTGATTTTACAGTCCTCACTAACTTCCTTCCAGTCCATGTGAGCTCGACCATCGAATTTCCAACTGGACATCTCTATATATTGTCCCCAGCCTGGCCAAGCAAAGTATTGTATTTTCTGCTCGGTGGCCACAAACCCATTGCCACCTGACCGAGTGACTCGACCCGCTTCAAGCCTGAGCAATTGTGAGCATATCGGAAACATGGGACTGTTCAGCAGAGAGCGACCTGATCAAAGCAACCGTATCAAAGGCGGGCGCTTGTAAGATCTCATCCAAAAGTAGATACTCCTCGAGCTCCAACTAGCCTTCAATCTACTCCATCTGCTCGCATCATTGACTCAGTGCGAGTAGTATATTCTGACTAGCTCGTGGCTTATTGTTATTTCTGTGCTGCTGCTGCTACTACTGCTGGTTCTTCTGCTCCCCCGCCCACTCAAGCAGCTCCGGGTTCTATTCTGTTGTTTCTTTTGCCCGTCCCACACTGAGATAAAAGGAGGTGTGCCGCCCGACCTCACGACATCGTTAGCTTAAAGGCCGGGCACAAGAAGGGTCTCTGGACCGACCGGTCGACCATTATCTTCCAACTCCTCCCTCCATGCCATATATGGCAGAGATGAACGTTGACCCTGATGCACACACCAGTGCAACTCTTATCTGTGTTGTGACGAGCAGGAGCGCGGCAGTGGCATGGGCCATCTGTGCCACTAAGAGGGGTGGGGCAGGTTGGGGCAGCACATGGAGGGCCATGTGTCTGGTGCATATGTATGTACACACGCTGCGTGGTTGCTATGGATACCTACCTGTCAATCATTCCCTGAGTAACGGTTCTCATATTTACAAATATTTCAAGAAGAAACTCAATTTACTCTGTTCTATGCATGTGACAAAATAAAACATTTATGAAGACATGACCAGTATACATTCATGTATGCTTTTAGCAATTTTGTAAGAAAGTGGTTCATTATAGTTCATTTTATCTGGAAAAATAATTCCCCAGGTTGGTTGTGATTCTATAGTTTGAATGTACAGGGAGGACTGCTGGGAAGGGCCATGAGCCCTTTATATATGCTGTGCCCGGCCTTTAAGATGAATCCACTAGGCCCCAGGAACTGAAACAGATTATCCTGTCTACTGAGGTTCAGCCGCCGGAGATTCTGTAATTATCGAGGTGATGTTCTTCCAGTAATGACCTCTTCTTTCTCTTCTGGTATCTTCCTGAAGTTCTTCCCTTCCTTACGTTTTTTTCCATCTCGCTCCTCATAAAACAATGGCAGGAGTAGAGTAGGAGATGATATAGCCTGACGAGGGGTTAAAATGAAGCACCTGTGTAACCAGACATTGTGTTACAATTTACTACCTTTCCGGTGCCAATCCGAAATGCAACCCTTCAGCACACGAGTAATTGAGATCTGAAGGTCTCCTATCTACTGATAGCCTTTCATTTTCGGTTTTCACAATGTCTGAGAATCGGAGCATTCCTACTCCCTGAGATCATTCTCTGCAATATGAATTAACTCGGGCATGCAGCATCATGATGCTTGAAGATGGTGTGGTGTTTCACTCGAGGAACATTACAATATCTCAGAGTAAAAGATCTGAGAATATATCTAGCTCGTGCCGGCATCACAGTTTCATCTCATCTATATAGTTGTCATTTGCTTATTTGCACGTACGGTATAAATATTTTATTAGGTTACACCTATCACAGGGTAATGTCAGCTCCTTGTCTATTGCTTACCCACAGAAATCTAGCGGCTCACTCATGTATGTTAAAACCAACACAACATTCTTATGATGAATATCAAAGTAAGGCCATGTCATGCTGCACGAAATTAAATCCAAATAAGACCAGGTGACCGACCTGGACCTTATGTTGTGACCGACCTCTCGGTAATGACTAACACCTTATGAATAATGGACTAACATAATCAGAGTGACACTTGTCATATCCCATGTGACATGAAGTTTGTACATAATAAATGAATAAATGATATGCCTACGTGTTGACAGTGTATTATACAAGCTCTGACAGCAGTTTTCTGACGGGGCATATATAAATATAATACAGTATGTAGAACCCCAGTGTATAGCAACAGACCTTTTTGGATACATCAGTCATTTGCCAATTGCTTCTTTGTCTCGCTGGTGAAAGGAATTTTAAGGTAACTCCCCTTCCATCCATTAGCGCTTTGATCCTCTGGGCTATTCATCATGACAGTGGCCTTTACTTGGTTTAGATAAAATCTAGCGTTTGATCCTTTGCGCTATTTATGCCAGGACATCTATGTATAACAGGCAAAAACCCTCCACAAGCACGTGTGAGCTGGAGTCAAAATTTGAGATCCACATCCCCTTCTTGTATAGATCGCCTGCTCCTTAAAGCTGCATTCCCAGGATTTAAGATCGAGTGGTTCTTCTGGAATTACATTCATATTAGTTCCCAAACTCAATATTATCCATCTCTTTTTCAATGAAAAGTAAAATAAATGTCTAAATTCTGTGATTTTACGATCGGGGACAGACAGGGACATGTATAGAAGCCATCATATCACAGTTCTCTAGATGCACTGAATGGTCACATAGTGGCGCCTCTGTGCCACATCAAGCCCCATGTTTCTCTCTGTATGCCAACGAATTTTCCCCGTCCCCAACTATCTGTATGGAACAAGGCTAAGGAGGTCACACTGGTGACTATAAGGAGGTCATACTGGTGAACACCAGTACGATTTCTTCTCAAATATTAAACTCCAACCTTAAGAAAGAAACCTAAACGATTGGGATAAGGTGGGTCAGTGTACTAGTTAGCTTAACAAGTGAAAACTGAGATTTGTATAGAAATTAGCTGGGAATGCAGCTTTAAATGTTTAAAAAAGAAACGACTGCATCAGGATGTTGGCCGCAGTGGAGCGAAAGGATTTTCAGCTGGAACATCCAGTTAGGATGGTCAGTCAAAAAGAGCCCGCCAATATATGGGAACCAGATGGGAGGATTTTTTTTATCTCATTTATAAGCTGACCTCCCTACAGCTATAAGGATAATCTTTCCTTTATTGGTGCCATGGTTATTACCTAACTGCAATGTACATTAATTGCTGAATGACCTGTTTTGTCAGGTGTTACGTGAATTACTTTTTTCTTTAAATTTCGATATACATATGTGATATCTAAGGAAAGATCGCGTTACTTCTGAATGATCATAGGAAAAACAGTATTTTTTTTACTAATAAATAAGCTGATCTAATTTAATTAATCATTTGGATGGTGATGATGATTCCCTGAAGAAGGTACACCTTGTGTACTGAAACGTTGGAATCTAAACATCACATAAACAACTTGATGATAAAAACAACTTAATTAAAATCGCTGACTCTCTAGTTTTGGTGTCTTATGAACTTTATAAGATGATAACTTGAACAATTGATGATACATCCATCGCATCCACTCTGATACAAACTGTAATGGTAACGTTGTACTTGCTTCTCAGTGGCTGCATGACGCGCCCTTGGAATGTTTGCCCTGTGGTCAAAGAGAAGAGATAAAGTTCTACTGGCAAATGCGATATCCAACCAGCGGGTATCACACTGGAATACCTATGATTAGTTTACCGTACCAGACTTGGTATTATGTAATTAGAATTGATCGCAACACTCAGTTACTATCTACACAGAGCGGTGAAAATGATTAAAATTGATGTGGTTTCCACTCAGATTTCTTATAATTGAGGAAGGAGAGCGCAAAATCTTCGCTTCTTTAATGACTTGGTCGAGTAAATGAAAAAGTCCATGTCAAAACGTGTCTGATTAATGATTTAATCGCCCTAATGTGCGACAGATCGCGACGAGGTTTTTTGTCCACCAATTGCTTAGAAGGAACAAGCGTATCTGGAATGTTGTATCTTGATATGATCGGGGGAATTAAGCACTGTACATCTTGTTTGTGCCATGCACGATTTATGGCTTTGCGATTTATGATGTCGCAATTCATTCGGTATACCATAAATTAGCTATATATCTAGTTCTTCATGACCGTGAAATACCATTTAGATATATGTATATATATATATGAGCTCGTTCCTACGCCTTTTTATGCATGGTGTGCGATGTTTGACTTGATGGTCTGTAAACTGTTAGATCATGTGCGGCCCAGGTGTTTACATTATTTACTGCCGTGTTTGAAAAAAAAACCTCATGCGCTTCATAAATTGTGACCTTTGGGGGGAGGGAAAAAATCCACGGTGCCTTTTCAACTGTATCTTAAATACCACCCTAGTTAATCAGGGATGACCTGTTTTGAGATTATCTATGCAGAAATCTTACTTAAAATCTTTTGATGTTTTCTTTTTCTCCAGGAACCGCCAATGCACCGACCTTCAGCCAGTTTGCCTTTTCCGTGGAGCCTTTAGATACGGTGGCCCAAAAGGACCACCCCGCCCTGCTCAATTGTTCCGCGTACCATGAACAAGCCACACCAGAGATACAATGGCTTCGGGACGATGATTTTATTGAGGTCGATGGAGACCATAGAAGGTATGATTGATGCCATGCTGTCTTTCTAACAAAAATATAATTAAATATTGATCAAGGAATTACATTGAAAAATATGAGCTATTCTTCTTCAATTCTTAGCCCCATCCTTGGAAGTGAATTAGGTATTTTAACAAGATTGTGATCCGATCGCTGAACAGCAGAACCGCCTGTGTAATGGTTGTATTTTTCTATGTTGCATATATCAAGAGTACATTAATATTGCCGTTTGTAACAAAGGCTTGTAAATATCACTGTTTATTCGTACTTCTTTTTGTGTCTGTATAAACAGACGCTTTGTTTGATGATACATCATGATTCGGGGATGAATCCTGCCAGCTCTTGCTTCCAAACATTCAACATTTACTGAGTGTAAACACGAAGCATTGTTAATATAGCTATCCTCATGTAAAAATCCAATTAAATAGTTCTCCTTGTTCGTTCCCATTTTTTTAGTCGTTCGGGGTCTCTCTACCTAGAACTGAACCGGCGAATACTTTAATACAGTTAACTTACATTTTTCTCATCTTCCATTTCAGATATAAATTGGAGAATGGCTCCTTATATTTTAACCAAGTTATACACTCTCGGTCGCATCGACCCGACGAAGGCATATATGAATGCCATGCCTCCGTAGAAGGCTTAGGAGTTTTAGTCAGTAGGAAGGCAAAACTACAAGTTGCATGTAAGTATAAAGCGGGCGATGTTCTCCCTCTTGAGACCTTTTTTTCTCTTTTAATCAGCTAAGAATTCAATATTGAATTATCCCAACACTCCCCGACACTTCATGGGTGAAATTATCTTGGCCTTATCGCTGCAATCCTAACCAATCTATCCCTACAGCAGTATTTGGGGAGATCTCTCCTCCTTCCTCCCCGGCCTTTGGGAATGGAAAAGCTAGGGGCCTTTATTGGGACGCGGACACGGCTTTGTCTTCGACGCCACAATTCCATAATTGAATTGACATTTCTTTTTACGGCGGCCATTACTCGGCCTCTTTGGATACCAGTGACGGCTCCTTGAAGCGAAGCGGACCACGCTCGATCGTTCCTCCCTCAGATTTCATTCTCAGGGTGATCTGTGATGCAATTTAGATAAGGGAATCCCTTGGTAAAGGCTTCTTTCTCTGCCGAACCTACTGAGAAGTGGCTTCCCAAAGCGAGAAATCTTCAAATCCCATCTATTATCGGTCAAAGGGCTAAAGGGGTAAGGGGCTCCTTGTACGAGTGTCGTTCGTTCCATTGAAGCGTGAATTCTTCCCCCTAGAGACGAGACACTAGCGGCCGAGGGTAAATTTAGCCAGTAATAAATAATATTGCTCGCTATCGATGCCTATGTGGCCCAGCCATCGACCAATGTGGTACAGAAGATCCAGCTCTCCTGTTTCTCACCAAGTATACTGAGGGTTTTTTTATGTGAAACATATATAGCCCTGGCCCTGCGGAGAGCCCCGCGTGGGGTATTTAAACAAATAATTAACAGGAAGTGCATCCAGTTGAATATCATCTTTTCAAGTGGTCTCACATTATGGGCTTAATGTACAATAAATCTCTGCGATGTGGGGACTTCTATAGAGGACCCCTTGTTTGTTTAGGGTAACACACCTTGCTATTAGTACATAGAGAGTGTTTTTTGAGGTTATACTGTCGCACCTTATTATGTATGCATACAGACGATGTCATCTCGTTTGAGGGATGGAGATAATTCAATACATCTAAAGATCCAGCATTGAATCGAGCTGTCACTAAACCTGGCCTAGGTCCCCACTTTAATCTATTTCGTTCTCAATAGACACATAATATAAAAGTCGCTCAAGTGATAAGACTGAATACCCTTGCAATTCTATTGTGCATAGAGAGGCAGAGATGCAAAGGGAGAGACACCGAGAGAGACACACACACAGAGTGGGTGGCGAAGATGTATGAGTGTGGCTGTTTCTGGTAAAACGTATGTATATGTATGATCCTTTTGTTTGCCAAGGTAAACACAGCCTTTGAAGTAGTCTGATCCATGACCAGCTGGAGCACTAAAATGTCAGGTGAGAGTTGCAATCAGTGATGGCCAGACTTGGGGACCTCGGAGACCTCGAGGTCCCTGACCTCTAAACTGGCCCCGACTGGGTGGCGCTTGTCAGAGTGAACTTGTGATCTTTCACAATAAATTTCATTACCGCTGTGGCGACAGAGGAATGAGTTGACTCTTGCGAGTGGAGAATTATGGAGAAAATATAGCCTGAACTTTGAGAGAGCTTCAGGGGATATTTTCCCCTTTGTATTTGAATGGGTTGGGTAATTGGTATCACTTTGTTTTGTACAGCCTGTATACTTGGCATGAATTTGTTATTTAAACAATGGAGGGTTTCGTCTCCACTTCATGGTGAATTCGGTGTTGGGACATTCCCACCTTGTCCTACCAAGCTGGTGTTATGAACTTTTTGTACCTACGAAACCCTGGGTCCTTTCTGAAACAAGCAAATTTAGGTTTGAGCAAGGGATTACAACAAGTGGCCTCTTGAAAAGAGAAACATTTGAAGTCATGTTTGGACATTTTTATTTATGCAGTCTCAATTTCTCCTCATTGTTGCCTATATATGTTGAAAGAGATGTGTATCAGAGTTCACAACCCGTATAGGATTTCCTCAATATTTGAGTAAAATCAATATACCTGAATGAAGTCAATCTTGACATCTTCCCCATGCTTTCATCAGATTTGTATACATGTATACGTATTGGTAATGTAGGCAGGAATTGTTGCAGCCAACCGTTTACATTTTGACCTAGTACTAGGGAAAATAATAATGTGTTATTCTCTGGAAAAAATAAGTCTTTGAAAAGGTTATGCACTGCAGGCACCTCGGAAAACATAGCCTCATGCAGTTCATTCTAATTGGTTATTATTTAACGTTATGCAGTGAGTGCCTCTTAAAATCAAACCTCCACCTTCGCCCCATTAATCCTCGTCTAAATGCTTTAGTGCTGACCTCAGCGCCTTTACATAAAACCCAGCCAATGTTACCAAGTGGTGCTGACATGATGGGCTTGCCCCTTCCCCTGGACCGCCGCCTGACCCCTGGCGAGGCGAACCAGAGTCATTGAAGTAGTTAGTAGTATGGTGGATGGGCGTTAGACGTCTCCACCAGTGATAGGCCTGGACTGCTCACACGGGGGCGTTGTGTGTTGAAGAAAGGAGGAACTCTCTCTGGCTCTGTCTCTCTTTCTCTTTCTCTTTCATGAGTTTGGGCAAGTGAGAAATAATGTCGGACAAGTTAATCTCAGCTGCTACTTGCTAAAATCATGTACAATGGGCAAGTGTAGTTGGTAGATTTTCTCTCATATCTCTCTCTCTCTCTCTCATATCTCTCTCTCTCTCTCTCTCTCTCTCTCTCTCTCTCTCTCTCTCTCTCTCTCTCTCTCTCTCTCTCTCTCTTCTCTCTCTCTCCCTCCCCTCCCCCTCTCTCTCTCCTCTCTTCTCTCTCTCTCTCTCTCTCTCTCCATCTCTCTCTATCTCTGCACGCTACATTGAAATCTAGAAACATTGCCTGAACATCAAACTGGTCAGCAAGTGACCAGCCTGGGCTCTAGCTATTCTATTCTGGCAGGTCCCACTCTAACTTCCAGGTAATACTGGTGCACTATTTCCCTACGAGCACACGGTCATAATGACGGCCAAGCGGAGGATTAGTCGTTGTAACGACCCAGACCCAGTCCCTTACGACCATCATCAAAATAATGTAAAGGACATGTAACTCACGTACAATGTGGTCACGGGTTGGCGAAAGCTGGGACGGTGGGAGGGAGGGAGGGACGTAAGCAAGCAACCTTGCATATATTGATGGGCATGGAAAAGTATAATGGCCGGTCTAGGGCTCGGAGCTACTCGTAAAATGGCTGTATATATTATATATCCACCAATGAGCGACCCGCTCCCCCCTCCATGTTGTACTTCAGTTGCTCTATTCGTGGTAACATGGTTGAAAATCCGTGTGTGGTCTGCGATATGAGCCCACGATTGACCATGAAGGGTCATTAGTAGCAATGATGTGTCATCATAAATGGAACCCGATAGTTGAGTTTCCCAATCTAGGCACCTCCTGTTCCCAATAAAAATCTAGCCCTTTAGTATATGGTCGTGGGAGATTGAGTAAAATGGTGTAATAGACGTGAGCTTAAGCTCTTACTGCCTCACCGTTATATGCTTGCACAAGCACGTTCTCCCGTGTAGAATTACAGATAAAATATGACATGTTCAGATCATGTATCGAATGGAGAACATTGATTCGGCACCAGGCGTTGGCTGACAGATATCACCAGTGAGGGCTCTTTTCGGTTTCCTGGCCCCTCGGGCGAAACTTAGTATTTATCGCCTTGTCGCCGTATGTGACCGTTTCCTACAGCGTGTCTGTCAGCGAAAATATCACCACCAAGAGGCCCGACACGGCGCGAACAGGCAGTAGTTCATACGATCTGTGCCCAACATGTTCATGACACACAAATAGGCACATCCACTCGAGAATTTTATCGCTATATTCTCACCCTTATATCATATACCCCCAGTCTCTCTGGGAGCTAAAAAAATGTTCTGCTGCTTGGGAATTATGTTGTCTGAACAGTGACCTAACTGCACTGAATTGAAGCCTTGAAGCAATAGGCATGGCTGGTTCTTACCGGTATACGATGAAAGGATTTATTTAAAAAAAAAACAGAATCCTCTTTCAATCAATTCCATGAACATTTGAAATTTACTGACTTGAGCTCCTCCTATTCGTGCTGCTGTCTGCATCTCGCCCTCCTTCTCTTCCTGCTTTTTGTGATAAACTCGTTAAGTCAAGTTGAGACACCCAAAACCCACGCCTCCTTCCGTCTGAGTGAAGCTCTTACCTATTCATTTTGAAACCGAAATTAATGTAACTCAGGAGGTTTCTTTCCGCGGCCATTAGACGCATTATAAAAACCAGATGAAAATGTAAGGTCTTGTCAGCATCCAATGTGTTCCTAATAAGCGCAGTGTTTTACCGGTGTTTGAATAAATCCAACACACCTGGCGCCTGTGATGTGAATTAAATAGCCTTGCATGGGGTCATGGTAACGACCCCAATCACGTGGTCGCCCAGAGGTGAAGACAAGAAAGAAAATTTCAAATAGTTGTTCTTCCATCTTATATCATTATTATGTGTCTTTTTATCAAGAAAGGACGCGATGCTGTCGCTGATGTTAAATACATGTGTAATGTAGCTGTACAGGATGTGTGTACCCACTTTGAAATGATATTCAATAAATATATTTGTGTATCTTTTTTAATCGAGGTGCGCCACTTGTGATATTGCTCATGTTTTGACTGATGATATTGTATTACTCGAACCTTTGGTAACCATTAACCCCTGCAGCGTTATTTTCCCGTCTTATGGCTTTACATGTTTTGAATTATTCAATAGTTTACTGCAATCTAAACAACTTTTTAAGATTTTTGTATGAGAAACGAGTTGGCAAACGCCTATGCTTATTCATGAGTAATCAACACCTTCTTCTTTGGACTGACCTAAAATGTTAGTCTCGTTGGACTTACTGCTATTGAGGTTTTACTCATTTGAATGACATTTATAACGCTTGTTTCATGATTTTCTATATTGTTTCATTTCAGATCTAGGTAAAGAGTTTGTGGTTGAGCCACAAGATCTAACGTTGCATTTAGGAGACACAGCCATGTTGGAATGTCTCATAGAAGGTGCGCCCAGGCCCACCGTCCGGTGGTTTAAAGGTGATATAGAAATAAAAGAAAATCCGGACGACATCAACATAATCACACACGGTGGAGGCGTCCTAGAGATCAGTAGAGTAAAGTATGCAGATTATGGCCGATATAAATGTATAGCAGAAAACGTGGACGGCTCTAGGACGAGTAGATATGCAACAATTTCACAAAATCACGACGCAGGTAAGTCTTATTACTGGTAGTACTTAATTATATTTCTTCTATTAACAGTACTATTGACGTCCTGAGTCTATCGAAAATATGTTAGATTCCCATCCAAGTAGTCTACATTTCTTGTAATGGTAATCTTGTAAGGATTAACAATAGGAGATTTGCATGTCCGCCATCTTGGATTTCGATTCGCATGGAATTATGGAAGTTGTATATCGGTGTAAAGGCTACATGTTGCTAAATATTTGTATATCAGACCTGAGGTGAATCTGTACTATCACGATCGGCTTTAAGTGAAACGAGGTACAAAAAAGACCCCTAGTACCCAAGAGTGTTAAACCGTTCAGTGTTATTGGCTACTGTCCAGGAAATCGTCCTTTTCGTGATTACTACACTTTTGTTTGAGGGAACGTGCACCATCATCATATCACAAGCTCTCCATGCGATCATGTATAAGAATGTGAGGGCGCAATTTGGCCCCGGATCCATGTCGATCGGATCACACACCCAAGCACGTCCAAACTATTGTTCTGCTCTGACCACAGACCAATTTCCCTAATCCTGCCATAAAAGCCCCTATAAAAAAGATATATTCCGATCGGCTGACACTTGATATTATCTGCCCATTATCTGTACTGCCACAATGAAATAGCCCAGTGCATGTCCTAAGCTCTGTGGTTGGTTATACCCCTACCCCTATTATTTATCCTGCCCTTGGCTCTGATTTTCTCACTGTCTGTCTGTCGCCAGTGAATTGTAGTATTTGTATCTCTGGCCGTGTTTGTCCCCTCGAGCCGCGCCAAGTGTGCCCTTAGCCACCAGCGGAACACATCAACGCGCATCAGCCAGGATCGAAAAGGATCAACAGACTCGCCTGTTGATCACATAATCATCACTGCTCAAAAATGTCCCGCAGACTTTGGCACCCCACAAGTCTTCCCCGGGGAGGGGGAGGGGATAGGGCAGACAGCGCTTTTCTGGCGCCTCCTTTCCCCCTGGGCGCCCCCACAAGTGGTTATTCCCCATCCGCTGACTCATGCGCCCCATTGCCTAAAGGCACCATGGAGGACGCCAAGGCGTAATAAGGGCAGTGGGGGTGGGTGGGTGGGGGGTGTTATTACGTCCCCCCATTCCCCCATTCTCTGAAATATCTCTCCTCTCACGCAAAAGTGAGCGTGAGCCATTGACATGCAAGGGGTTTATATTAGTGAATGGTAATTGCGGGGCGCTGTTCCACTGCAGCCGTCTTGGGGTATCTCCAATTGGAACTTGGGTGAGTCACCCCCATCAGGGGAGCGAAGATATGGAAAACTGGGGTGGGAGGGGGAGGGGGTGGAGTTGTTGAACCCTGAGGGTAGTTTTGATCTTTCCCATGTTGCTCATGCAATGCCTCCCTTCCTTCCTTCCTTTTCTCCCACATCTCTCAACACGTCCTCCCATTTCCAATTCCTGATGATGCTCTGATTAAACAAACATTCAGGCTCACTAAAAAAGTTATTGTTCCTCTTCGCTGTCTCATGGAATCGGGGGAAATAAGCAGAGGAATAGAGTAAGAAAGGGTTCATTCTCTCTTGCATGCTTTGGGTTAATGCCGAGCATGTGATTACAACAAAGCATATTCTCCTGCCACAATGTAGGCCAGTAACCCAATATATTGAGCTGCTCAACGGGTCGCATTGTGCTCGTTAGTCTGGCTTGATCGTCTTAATTTTCTAGAGAGCGGGGGTGAGTGTTAAAAGGGCTGTAGGAACGGAAGCAGTGGGGCGTAGTACCTGGATTGACAAGACACCCCAAAGGAAGCGGCACCAATTTAAAACCAAGCCTAATTGAGTCTCTATAGGATCTTGATGGTATTAGCATCGGAACTCATCTCTTAGAATGCATGCATGCAGGACGGGCCGAGCTCGAAGCTATAAGACATGCATGCTTTGAGAAGGGTGAAGGGCTCTGATGACGGAGATACGGAGGAGGGGGTTTGGGGGGTATATTGAGGGGAAGAGGTGGGGTGGTGATGAAAGCTTCCATTCCAAAAATAACCCAGAATGAGTTTCTCATATGAAGTCCTGAGTCCGTCTGTGAAGAGTTCATAAAGTTGTGCAGAATAGGAAGCGGGCTGTTCTCGATCACGCCCAGAGCAGGCTGAGGAAGCCTTTGAGTGACTCAAACCAAATATTGGAACAAAAGTTCTGAAGGGCCTTCTCCTATAGCCTTGCAGCGGGATATCATCGTGACACTCGAGGGTTTACCATGGATTGGGCCAATGAGAAACTCGTGTAGATCCGTCGCGAGTGAGATGGAATATCTGCAGCTCCTTTTTCTAGCCAAAGCCTGTCTTGCTGATTGTGTTATTAGAGTAGTTGCCCCTATGAGGATGCATCATTGTGTCCTCCGTCTCCCATGTGAGGGTCTCCCTTTTCCTCTACCTCTCAGCCCTTCTACCAACTCGCAAACAGAAAACGCCCTTCTTCGTGTATGTCCCTGAACAAAGGATATACTCTCTTATCCTAACATTACTAAAAAAAAATGGACCTTTTCCTCTAAATAACTCTCATGGTTTATGAATCCATCGAAAACCTTATAAGTAAATATATTTTCTTTTCATTGTAGCAAAATGCTGCACTTCCTCTGAGAATGTGTTCAAAGATTATGAACCATCACAAGTCCATCGAAAACCTTTATACATTTCTTTTATTTGCATTATTGCAAAATGCTGCTGCACTTCCTTAGAGAATGTGTGCAAAGATGAACTAGTTTGGAGCCATGGACAAGGGTTGAGAATCTTTATGGGTCCCCAAGCGCTAATGAAGGTTTTGCCTGTGGGATCTATAAAGATATCCCTATGGATTACTCTGCGGGTCGTGCTGATAAGCTGGCGGATCAACAGGGTTGGCGGTCAGTTCTCCCCTCCCGCCCCTCTGCCAATGGTCAGTTTTTGGCCAGTCTTGAAGCCCTAATGGGCAAATCGTCCTCATCTCTTAACCCAAGCCTGTGGTGATCCTGACCGGTCGGTAATAGCCTCCTCCTGTGTCTGGCCTTCTGGACAACAAAAGCCTCTAAGCCCTTGGATCCTTGGTGACCTAGTTTGGGCTGCTCATCCTATCTGCTCAATCTTGTTAGGCTCGCGAGTAATTAGAACTGACAGCGGCTAGGATTTACCATGGAAACATTATGTCCTACCGGCAAGGCAACCTTGAGGACTTGCTGCTTCTCAAACTGGCAAGAAAAAAGTTGAACACACAAAGATCGGTAATAAATAAGATTAACTGACAATGTTTTAAAGGACCTGCCATTCGAAAAAAGCAGATTAATCTGATTTGGTGCTTGTTTTGTTTCTGGTGTTTTCAAGATTACGAGAATTAGCGGCCGCGCTACCATTAAGTTTCGATGGCCAAGTCGGTAATTCATTGAAATTCAACCCAGGCGAAACAAATCGCTGTGAAATTAAAATTGTTTTTGGTTCACATCCTCCTTGAATATTAATCGTGTTTGTGTTCACAATTCATGTGACGTATAATCTGTTGTTCGCATTGCTCTGCCAATACGCTCTTCAAGTAGCCCACTTCTCAGCCTGAGTCGAGTGGAGAGGATCTCTGAGAATGTAGGAGATGGGGGTCGGTGTTGGGGGCTGATGGCCGGCTTGATATATAAATCGGTTATTCGGACATTGGCCACCCATTGGCCGGCTTCATATCATAGACATTTATTCTGGCACCTTTATCATTACGAATGATTCATGCGAGAGTGCATGGCCACATGTGTACCGGATTTAGGCGCGCGGATACAGTATTCGCAAAAGCATGTGTACAATTTGTTCCATTATCGAGGAAAATCTAGTTGACAGTTTCATTGAGAACAGATCTGAGAGGCAGGCTGGTTTACAGTCATCGCCGCGGCCGCTTTCAACACAATTTATCCAGTACATCGAGCGAAGCAACAGATGATTGTACGAGGTATGTGCTGAAGGGACTGAACCTGAAAGTGTTCATAGTGGGTGGGCGAGCTCGCAACGTTTTAGATCCAATCAAAAAATTGATGTGTTAAAACCTCGCGCATCAACCTGAAATTGTGGCCAATTTTAGGAAAGGTTAACCAGCTCCTGGCTGGGGAAATGACCCTGGTCGGAAGTGTGCCATCAGGCATCAAGGCCAGCCGACTTAATCCAGAGGCGATATGACTATCCATCTTGCCATGAACCTGCGAGCTAAACTGCAGCCTGGAATAGGGTAATCTACCCAGCTCGCGGCCACGGACGTTGGTATTTTTTCTATTTTGTATCATGGACGTTGGCGGAGGTAGTAATTTGCTCGCCCAAGGGAATCGATAGATATGTCTGGATTCCGGACACAAGCACTGCCTTGCTCCAGCAAGGGCCCCCCAAAGGCAGCTGGACCAGGGCTATAAGGCGTGCGTCCAATGTTATTATTCTCCCTCCTGGAAGGTTATTGAAGACCATGACTCTACAAAGACCTTATGGCTTCCACTTCATTCTGTAAGACTGACCAGCTTCACTAAGAGTGCTATAGGGAATAGGGAAGGCCGAGCTCGGTCTGTATTATAGAGAGGCAGTAATGTGAACATACAGATTGTCTATGCACACCTCTCGCTCTCAAATGACATTCATAAGTGAGGAATTTGAGAAATAAGTATTCGCTGTGTGGCTTGGTTAACAAGGTGTAGGCGAGCAGAAAGGACTAGTTAAGAACGTCTGGCAAAAACCTGTGGGAAATATTCTCGTAACGACGATAGGCGAGTTATTTGTTATAAAATGAGATGCAGTTATACGATTTTATTCGGAGTAGGTGTAATGGTAATAACGAGAGATCAGCTTGCATATTAAGAATGTCTGTTACGCCCACACACATTTAACGGAGACTAGCATGACAAGATGCGTTAGTTCTCAGGAGTAAATGAACTACTCTGAGGTTAGTTGTAGCTTAGAGCTCCGAGTAAAAGAGAGAAAAAGATCCTAAGGTCATATGCTAGAGATATATTATGTCTTCTGCCAGGTATCCTGTTCCCTATGAATGGGAATGACACACCTGCAACACCTGGCGCTTAGGTCCATCCTTCCTTCCATCCAAAGTTTCCTCCTTCTCCATCCATCCAGGTGTTTTACACTCGTTGGGTCATAACCAGAGCTTCTCGGAGGCACTCGGGCGACGCCTGATTGTGTCAGCTCCAATCGAGTTCTGTTTTATCCCCTTTTCAAACCGAATCAGGAGAGGTCCGCCTGAATGTGACCCGCTTTGATTGGCTCACCGATCATCGGTCATCGCTTGTCAATCACAACTGACAATCGTGCCGACCACTTCATTAGCCGCTTGTCATTGGGGTGTGTGGGATTCAAAGATTTTGCTTCAAACTTTTGAACTCCCCACTTGCCCATCTCCATCAGGCGTTTCCTCCTCTATTGCCTTTTTAAAACGTAGTATGCTCGACAGAGATAGCGATGATGATATCAGCTGAATGTTATTCGTCGCGATACTTGAACTTTGTGCAGATCCCAATAAAAATATATGGGTCTGTATAGATATATTTAAATCGAAAAGAGTAGGAATTCAAAAGTCTACGTCAAAATACTTCTCAGGCAATTTCACATAGCAACTATTTGCATTCATAGAGTATGCATGTATCATCTCAGAGTAACCTCACTCTGAGGTATCACCCAGTAGACAGATCTTCTAATAAAGTGAAGCATATATGTCAGGGGAAGGACATTTCCTAGATAGTACTGTTAAATGATAGGTGATATTAGGAATATTTGCCTGGCTCGATGCAGAAGTCATTGATGAAAGATATATCCCATTGGAATGTCTGATATGTAACTTGACTGACACGAGTGGCCCGGAAGAGGGCGGTGTGGTCAGGGAAGGTGTGCTCTTAGCCCCGCCCATGGCTTCCTCTGCCCAGAAGAGGGCCACTGTTATCATATCTCACATCTCCTAAATACCCATAGCATGTTACTGTATGGTACATGCGAATGCAGTCAGCATATGGACCCTCTCATCTACAGCACTAATGATCATGTCCCTCGAGATATATTACTTACATGCGCCCATATACAGAGGCTGAACACATCTTTTTCTGTACAGTACCTATCATTTACCGATCCAATTCTCGTGGGCATTGGTCAATATAAAGCTAAACACAATCTCAGACAGTTGCGATTTAATAATGCTATGGTAGTGAAGGAAGAGTGTATGTTGTAATAGCTCTTTTTGTACCTGAAGTACATGAACAGATACCTGTACTTGTGCATAAGGTGAATTATCTGCCCAGAGAGAAGCGAACACAACCCCATCTATTCGACGTTTACGATTAGATCATTTTTCTTTCAATAACTAATTTGTACTTGTTTCTGACATAACACATAACGTCGTCAGTATACAGCAACAAATCAATGCAGCAATCGTCTGTGTTAAGTACTAGATAAGAATACTCAGCTATACACTCTAGGTCCAAACCCTCAGATCAGATAAGAATGGTATGTTAGCCTACTTCGTTAATCGGTTTCATGGGCTAGGAGTCGGTGTTTTAATGGGAATATAATGCCATTTTGCAGACTTAATGGAATTAAAATGACGCTTTCTGGTTTTAGGCGAGAGGCTTTCCCTTCGTTTGAAGGGACTCTCTCACCTTTGGGCCTAGACTGTATATGTGGCAAGAACTACGTTCATATGGTTTACCATCATTCCTATTATTGGTGATCATAGTGACATACAGCAAATGACCTTGACCCTATATGTAGCGATGCACTTCTTCTTTACCTTCAAGCCTCCAAAAATGAAACTGGGGTGCGTAGGTACTCCTACACATGAGAAATGGACTCCCCTCTCCCAATGTTGGCGCAAATATCATATTGCGTGATGAGAGGTACTCCAGGCAGGCATGTGAATAGTAGCTGGACCTTTACTATAAGACTGGGCGCATTGGTCACCCGATATCCAGCCCCATAGGAGTGCTATTAGTACTGTTATGTTCGGGCAGGAGGAGGATAATTTTTCTGAGAAAGGTGCAGGCCACCTGTGTATCAGTTCATATACGCAAAGGGGGCCGTGGCCGGGTTAGAGCTCCTCTTCACCTCGGAGCGAAGCTTTCTGGAATATTGTTCAGGGTTGGGAGGGACGGTTGGGCGTCCGGGCCCCTCCCCTCCATTCATTCATGGTAGATAATGTATTTAAGTCAGTGAAACGAAACCATGATTAGTGATTATGGGAGTTATTTTCTATGGAAAAGTCCCATTTCACTTCGTCTGTTGAAAAAGTTGCGTTTAGGTTAGTTGCGTTTGAAAAAGTATTCACTCGGCAGAGACTCATTTGTCAGAGGTAACTTGGAAATGTTCCCCCTCATTTCTCAAGAGGATGCTTTAGCCATTGATGTTCAAAGGAGGCATGCTCATATCTTTCGGTTAACCTTTTCCTCCATGGCGCAGTCTAGATTATTCTCACAACCCAAGGTGTGCTCTATTACTGCAATAAATTACCCGTTCCGCCCATTCCCTCCAGTTCTTTTATCGCTATTTCCAAGTAATCCCCAGAAAAGACGCTGCTGGCCAATAGTGGCCTTTGTCTCAAAGCTAGATCATAGTTTTTAAGGCACTGAAAGGCGCCTGTTATTTCCTTTACCTATGCTAGAGAATCCGTTGATGGTTAATGCGAGAAAGTGTGCTGATAGACAGATAGATGCTATGGGGGAATCGGGTTAATTTTTCACGAGCTTGTTGAAAGCCTAAAGTTTGGAATACCAGCGCTTGCTTGCCATCTCCCCAACCTTATACCCAGACCAACGACCCGTTTCTCATTCCGCCTGTGCCCCTGGTACCAAGCAAGCCCACACCAGAAAATGAAGAATATATCTTCCATAGGCACCTCTGCCAATCTAAGAAAATAAATCAAAGATAGCCTGGGGCATTGGGTGTAGGCAATTTACCTCGACTGATAAATATTATACATTTTGTGACTGCTGGGTTGCGATTGGAAGGTCTGGACAGTAGTACGCCCCTATAGCTCATAGATTACCGGCTTAAAGGTCGGCCTATGGATAAACAGTATAAGAAAACGTGGAATCGTGTGATTTGTATTTTTCTTTTACCGTTTCTTGGATGGAAATGTAGCAGAAATACACTTCTTTTGAGCATCAAAATAGTGACAAGGACGTTTTATCTTTGTAAAATATTTGTTCATCTTCACTTGGTGGTTTTTGCGTGCATTCTTCTTCCTTCAAATGTAGCCACAATTTGCTCAATTTTACACTTCTTTGTGATTTTCAGCTGCCTTCAAGGGAGTGAAGCCGATTTTTGTCATGAGGCCAAAAGACAGAAAAGCCTTGAGAGGAGAAACGGTTACTTTATACTGCGGTGCCAATGGCCGGGACTTGCAAAGCAATCTCCCAAGTATCATCTGGCTCAAAGAAGGCGTTACAATAGACATGGCGTAAGTATTGCTGCACATGGATAAAATCTTAACCAGTATTTGAATAATCTTTTCATTTTTTAACCTCAATTTCTTTTTAGAAAATCTCAAATTTCGTTGAAACTTTCAAAAGTTTAAATTGCACCAAGTAAAGATACAGTACCATTAACCCCCACCCTCCGATAGTATAGGTACTTTTCTACGTGCCAGAAATATTTCAGTATTTCATCCCTAAATTGCAGAATACAACATTGTTGATATCAGCTTTTAAATTATTCCACCAGATAGTAAACTTTCTCCTAATACCTGTCCACCCCCTATCCCCTCAAATGTTATTCCAAATGACTTCGAATGCGATGTAAACGCCAACATTACGAGCATTACAAATAGTACTGCTAATCTTATTAATAGACTATTTCTATTTCCCCGGTTCAGGAATAGAAAATGGAAAAGTATTCGCTTCCAAATTCGAACACTGAGAGAAAAATTTTAAGAATTTCAACCTCAAAACCTTCCTCATTGTTGGTATTTTTGCTTCTCGTTTTAGGAGTTTGGACAGTCGGCTGTCTAAAATAGGCCAAGGCTCACTAAGGATAGAGAACGTACAGGAGGCTGACACAGGATCCTACACGTGCCGGGCCACCAACCAAGAAGACTCGGAGGACACTGTGGCTTCAGTTACTGTTCTCGGTAATGAGGGGGAACAAATGAATTTTTTCCCAGTTTAATTAAAGTTTCCATTTAAAGAAATGGAATTGGGTTCGTAATTCTCAATGACTGAAAAATGATGCCTTCAGCGTCCCAACTTTTCTTGTCTGTTTTATCAGTTCTCGCCTGTTGTAAAGGAATTCACCATGGGGAAAATAGGAATTATGTACACTTATAACAATGATTTGATTTTGATTCTGTGTTATCATCCCCAAATCGAATAATTCTTATTTAATCTTATGTGTTCGGGTTATGTGTGTGTGTTGTAACGTAAATAAGATAACCACACAATGGGATTCTTGCTGGTTGTTGTCGTTGAGGGATGTTGGTTGGCTTGCTCGTTGTATTTGATCATAGAAGTGAGTGGTTGTTTTATTGATTGCAGTACCACCGGAATTCAAGAAACGGCCGCGCAACCTGTCGGCGCATACGAATGCAGACGTCCAGTTTGAGTGTGATGTTTATGGCATACCCAAGCCCAATGTGCAATGGCGGAAAAACGGCGATGTTGTCATCCCGAGCGATTACTTCCAGATCCTTGACAACCAAAACCTGAGGATCCTCGGTCTAGTGCGCTCTGACAGAGGTTTATACCAGTGTGTCGCCGAAAATGAAGTGGGAAACATCCAGTCCAGCGCACAACTCATTGTTCTTTCCTCAGGTAAGGGAGCAAATGATTATGATGACAGAAGCCCTGGCAGAAGAGAATTTAATCTGGCCCTCTTAGAAGCCATGCCTCTAAGGCATTCCTTAGTGCAAAATTAAGAAGAATGTGCTGGTGGTGGTATAGTGGTTCAAGCTTCTGCTTATAAGGAGGGAAGGGTGGGGATATTATTAGATGGATATTAGACTAGTAATGGGTCGGTATTAAGTGCACTTAAGAACATATGGCATCAAAATATTCTGGGTGTATGCGTAGGTGGAGTTTACATTGTCTCATGTCCCCGAGGGATTTGATGGAGAGCTTATCAAAGGCCATAATGTGGCCATTGTTGGCATATGTGTATGTAAGCAGCGGAGGGGCTAGTACTGAGGTATCACGGGGGTGGATCTGTGAAAGGGTTGATAAGGTGTGCGGGAGGGAAGGCAGGATGGATCTCCAGGGCAGAGGGAAGGGGATTGCTGGACCCCTTCCAGGCTCATGAATAGTGGGAAAATTGTGATTATCATAACACTGGGGGGCTTCAATGGGCATGGCGCAACAGTGGGGCAACAGGGTGTATTGTGGGGGTAGTGGGAGGAGAATAGGGCATAAAGAGGGTGGGGGGGGGGGAATAAAGAGAGGCACATAGAATGGATTCCAAGGGAAGCATAGCATGTCCCTCCGGGTACGGGGGAGGGGGAATGAATGGGTGGGGAGATAGTGGATGATTCCCTTAGGGCACAACTAAATCCCATCCTGGATCATCAGGATTCAGGACCTGATGGGAAGTGGGATGGGAGGGATTCGGGGTGGGTCAGTTCTCAGGAGAGATTTGGATGGGGGTGTATGGACAGGGGGTGGGGGTGTTAAGGGAAAAGGGGTCAGTGAGTGGGGATTTCGACATCCAATAGAAACGCCAACTATTGACCCTTTTCCACGGTTGCACCTTCTCTCACCAGTTTCAATTATTGTCCCATCCCACACGTAGACAAGAAAGTGTGAAGCACTGAGGGTCCACGTCAGACGCCTGCATGGTGAGCTACTACTGCTGGATTCATCTGAAGCTCATTCCCTGGCCGAGGTTCGCAATAATCTTCAATTATTCATAAACGTGGCAGGAAAAAAGACCTTGAAGACCGCAGTGTTGGGTTTAAACACAATCGGGTTCCAATAGTTATGCACTGTTGCCATCGCCTGTGCTACTTACTAACAGAAGTAGTAGATGGAGGGAATGGGGGTGGGAGATGCAGTGCCTTCCTGGATTGTTGTTGTAGTAGATCAGTCAATATATTCCCCAGAATCAGATATCTGATGGCATCGCACTGATTTCCTTTCCCTCGTGTTCGCCAGAGAGACGGTCTCATTATTTTTTATGACAAATTGGAAGGCGCGAATGCGCTTCTGGGGAAGCGCAGTGTGAATAGATAATATAGCCTGATTGGGGACAGTCGTATGTAGATTGACTAATTCCCTCTGAGCAATGGTAGACAATCCGTGTGTGCAGAGCCATTATGTGGCCCGAAATCGCCTTGCATTCTCGCCTGCCTGTCATTGGCATTTTCTCTTTCTGCGAAATGCATTGAATGATTGTACATGTATATATATGAGGCGGCTCTATCTCCTACCCTATCCCTCTCTGTGTCACTTTCTTCCCCCTCCCCCGTCCATAACCCTCTATTGTATCGCCTCAGATGCTTCCATGAATTTGCCACGACCTGAATTTATGTTTCCGCCGATAAGATTTTCCCCAAGATCGCATCGTGCGCCCTCTCCCTCCTCTTTCCTCTCTGTCTCTCTTCCCCGCGATCCTCCGCACTCCCAGCTAGCCCTGAATGGCCCACAATAGAAGTTTATAACCGAAAACACGATAAGGAGATCGGGCCGAAAACTCAGGCCTCGAGCAGTAAACAAGGATGGAATGAAACAATGGCACGACAGGGAATGTTCACAAAATGTGATGGCGAACAATGAAGACTGCGTAAATCAAACATTTCCATGACTATAAATTGCTGGATTTTTGCCAAGCGTTTCTAGCCGGGGGCTGTAGGGGAAAGAGGGGTAGGGTGGGAATAAGATGGGGAATAAGGGGAGGGGGCGATCCAACCACCCTCTCATGCCTTCCCTTGCCATCCCTTTTCTCTTATATGCAACCTTGGGGATATGTACTTACAATAAGTCGTGGGAATCAGTATACACCCATTGTAGTACATTTAGGCAAGTCCTATACATTTCACCCATTTCCCTTTACTCTGCCTATTGACTGGAAGGCAGAATAATATGCAGGGCACCGTTACATAAGGACCTGGTATTGACTGGTGTTAACACTGGGCAGTGTTTGTGAGACACTGGCACTGGAATTCCACCATCAAGCATGGGCGCTACATGCCGCCAATGGAGGGATTAGATGCGACTAATACCCCCATGAATAAATTGATAATTCTCCCTTCCCCAGAGTCACTAGCCCGAGCGTGAGATCCAAGGCCATTCATTATGCATTAAGTATACACACATACTGAGTCAATGTACCAGAATCATCTATAAAGTATAATATCATCTATAATGAAGAGTTGGTAAAAGAAACATGATCCCGAAGAGTAGTTAGGGGAACTAGGCAATTAACTCAGATTTATTCTCATGTCAGCGATATCAAATTAGGAAATAAAATATGAAATTTACGGAGGCTAAACAGCTTGGCATCTATCGCCCTTATTGTGTTTTGGACTTTTTGTAAATCTTAGTTTATCTATGCCCTATTCAGCATTTATGGGACTCATCCAAATTTTACTGATTGACTTATCTCTAGGTTTGGTTTCTAAGCTGTAATTATTTAACGCAAGAATTAATTAAGTGATTTCCCTCATCAAGAAATGGATGCTATATGGGACTGCAGTAACGTTCCGCTAGTCCGTTAATCCACCATGTCAAGACACATTTCAATCTCAGTGGTCCAATCGTGAGATAATATTATGTAACCCATATATAGGTATACCCTCCCCCCAGCCTTCTCTCCCTTATCCACCCCCACTTCCCTCCTCCTTCCCGCACCGCCAGGCAATGTCAGGCTGGAATGCTTCCCACCCCCCACCCCCACCCACCCTGAGCTCCTCCCTGTGTTCCCCTCCTCCAGGGTCAAATGTATACAAGTCTCTGCAGGGCGCTCGGGCTGTCCGATCGATTGGCAAATTGGGAGAAGCTCAGAGAAGCTCGGATGGGATCCATCGGGGGGTGACTCATTTACCAATGTCTGCTTAAGACCCTCTCGTATTGATCCAGAATGACCCTCACTAGGGGGACGTGTCGAGGATTAGGATGGCCCTTGACACTTAACTGTCCCATGCAATCCTTGCTCCAGGGTCCGAACAGGAGCAGCAAGGTGTTATGTAGAGCTGCCAACATTGCTATACCACTACTTCTTCTAGCCTGGAGCTTTTTTAGGCCATCACTTGAGCCGGGTCTGGCTCTGTATTTCCACCCCACCTTATAATATCTGGTACCAAATGGTCTTATGAAATATATGTATTTATAGGCACTGGGGTAGTAGACAAATGGTGAAGGAGTTACTAGATGTTAGGGGGAAGCACTTATCCACGCACCTGGTCTTTTATTAAACGCATGAATCATCCACTGAAGCAACAGTTGCCGCACACAATATCTGTTAATATAATAGTTCCTCCTCGGGCGTTCGTTCGCCTCGGTGTCTCTCGCTGAAAACTTGTAATTTAGAATAATCGAGCTTGCCGAGATCTGTAGCATTAGCATAAGCTCTACATCTGACCCCCTTCAGAAGCAAAGGAGATTTTTTGTCTGTCTCATTTGTGCTTTCATGATGAAATCTTGTGAAGTCCTTTTGCCATGAAAGGCGCATTTGATGCCACGTTTTAGTCCCAATCAATGTGATTGATCAATGTAAAAGTGTCCTGGTCTATTTTGCTATTTATGTCGAGTGGAATTCTCTCTAACCAAGAACTTGTCTTACTTTTCTTTGGAACTCGCCTTTGGAACTCATTTTTTCTCCAAATGATAATAACAATTTCTAGATATATATCTATGACCATATCTATGTAATATTTTTACGCTGTAGTGGCCTTAACGTTCGTTTTTTTTAAAAATCATTGAATTCTCCATTGACGTTATTTTAATTAAATGTGATCAAAGTATTTGTTGAGTCCCAGCCGGATCCTTGTGCACTGGATGTGTAATAAGGCCCGAGCTGAGATTCAACATTACTCCCCCACCTCTCCTCCTATCCCTTTCCTCCTCTCTCTCTCTCTCTCTCCTTCTCACGAGTTCCCTTCTCTCCGAGAATGGTAAGACCACCCACTATGCATGCTCAGGATCTCTGCATCGAACTGATTTACTTTTTCTTCCTCCAATTTAACAAATTCTCGTGCCAGATCTTGTAAGATTGCCCTCATCTTTTCAAAGTTTCTGTGTGCATGGCATGTTGCTCATTATTATTATTTTCAATCATTCACATCCAATGGCATGGCCGGAATTTTTAAATGTGATTTTCCTTGTAAGGTTGGTAATTACCTGGCAGATAAGTTATGTTAATTTGCGGCAATTTAGTTTAAAATTCATGCAAAGTAAGCAAATGATAGATGAAAGGGGAATATTTATGCATTTTGATTTTATATCTTGATTAATAAAATTTAATTAATCAACATTGAGTTATGCTTCGTGTCCACATGTAACTGATCATTGTTCACATGCCTCCTGCATTTTGTATTTCTATTTGATTGCCATGGATCATTATGAAGCCGCATTCTGTGTTATTTTTCGGGACTGCGCATGTTTCCAAATGACTACTGTTGATGTTGTTGTTCGTGTCACCCAATGAAACTGACGATTGGTTTGGCTTTAGTATTGAGTTTGAGTTTTATTTTGTTCCCTTCCTCCTCATCCTCATCCGACACCCTTCATTCATCACGTTTCCCTTTACCGAACACAAAATCACCACCGATCTCTCTGGGGTCTCTCCAACTACCATCATAACCTGGTTCTGGCCTCTCCTGCTGTGTCCCATCTTTTGATTTCTTTCACCTGTCTTGCCTTGATGTCTCCTGTTTTTGTGATGTGACCTTCCTCTTCTTGCCTATCTACTATCTTCTTCCCTCTCTCAATCTCTCCCCACACACATATATATCCCCATCCCCCATGGGCTATTCCTCCTATGTGTTCCTCCCTTTTTACCCCACCCTCCAATTCATTAAAAAACTAAATAGACTCTGTGGCCCCTTCCACCGAACTGTTTACCACCCCGCCCACCTCATCCAAACACCCTCATCGTCACCACAACCACCACAACAACCCCACAGGTTCAGCTGCTGTCTCTACCATGGACCTGCCTTCGGCGCCGACTGCCCTCTCAGCTGCCATTGTCTCCACGAGATTCGTCACCCTTTCCTGGCAGATGCCCACCCACACCGGATCATCTGAGATTATCTCTTACTCCGTCTTCTTCAAAGAGCGTGGAAGTGAAAGGTGAGCCCAGTTCAGATTATCTCCCTCCTGTCTGGTGCGCCGATAGTGGCCTCACCTGTCGGCGGATGTCAGTAACTTCAGGCAGTGTAACTCTTTGCCAGTGTAGTACCATCCCGTACCACTAGATGTCAGTAATGTTAATCATTGCGTTCCCCTGCACGGTTTGTCATGTTCAAACTATGTATGGAGACGCTGTGTAAGATGATGGCATTTGTAAAGTATGTTCCGACAGTGACCTTATCAGAGCATGAATATGAACTAAGATAAATTACATTCCCATTAATTTTATAACAATTTAGAAGAAACGAAACCGAAAAAAAATGGGGATCAAGGCTGTTTATTGCAGTCCAACCCATCAAGACATGAGATTTTTATCTGACAACCAAAACTCTTTATCAAAAGTGCCTGGATCGTTATTAATTGGTACCAAAAAATTTCATTGAACATTTTATCGTTTAATGAATGGTTTGACCAAGCAAATGAAATCTGTATGCCTTGTGCCGGTAACCTTTTCTCTTTCTGAATCAGCATTTTACCTGACAGTATACTGATAATAGCCCACATATGTAGGCAAACTGATACCAAAAAAAACTTCGTTTTTCTGTCAGGTACATAGGCTAATTGTCACCAGAGGGTTGGTGTGTGAGGGAGCTGGAGTTTATATAATGTGTTGTTTGTTGTTTGTGCTTTTGCAGAGAGCGTGTAATGAACACGACGACGCTGGAGGCTAACGTACAGCACCTCAAGCCTGCCACCAGGTACGAGTTCCGAGTGGTGGCCCACAACCGGGCAGGGGCAAGCAAGACTCCAGCAGTCATCAATGTAGAAACACAAGCTGAAGGTGAGATCCCATCTCAAGTCTTTTCTTTCTTTCTCATGAATTCAGTCTAGGCTTCAGTCTAGGCTCAGAGTCCCTTCAAACTGAGGGAAAGCCTCTCGCTCCAAATTGAAATCGCAAAATGCCATGATTAGAATCTCAGGACGCTTACTCCAGGGGCAGGATAGCGATGAGCGCAGTAGGCGTCCAATCACAAAATTCCATCTTTATCTGATGTTACAGGCTGTGGGCCTAGACTGAGTTGGGCATAGAAATATTAGTCAGAATAATATAGTGTCATCCAGGGCCAACGACATTTTGAAATATTCAGGTCTACTAGTTCACGCCTGGATCATTTCGAGTGAAACAAATATGAGAATAATGATGAGTTGTACAATTTGGGTAAGTCGAGAAGTAGGCCTATCATTGTACTTAGATATTGAAAACAATAAATAAGGAAAGGTTTTGTTCGTGAGTAGGTAATATAAGAAATAAAAATGTTGAGGAAGTGATGAACAAACCTAAATTGTGAAACAGCTTTTTAATTACTTAGCTACCGGTACTCATCTTTTGGTCACTTGAGGTATAAATGTAATAGGACCTACTGTTTAAAATCATTGCTTCTTTTCGGAATTTCTTTTTCCTATAATAAAGTTTAATAAGGCGACGCATAAAACATTAGTGACGAATGTTGCGTTTTTACAAATATTTCTTATTGGCATTTAATTGAATATGAATAAAACAAAGTTACGACCACACAGTCAATAATACAATACACTGTCAGATTTCTTTTTGACTCCTTTGTCTTACCCTGAAGAAGGTGCACTGTGTGCACCGAAACGTTGGTACAGAGACAAAGAAAGAAAGTCGAAAAAAGGAAACAAATGATTTATTTATTCCACGTCCATAATCGAACGTCCACCCAAGTATAGTTCAACAGCAGTTGGTAGAAAATAAACCATCATTCTTTTTAGACTGTTCCACTAATTCACATAACGTTTCTCTCTGGACGTCTCAATATGAAAAATATATATATTGGGTTCATTAACGGGCTATAATGAATAAATTAATTAATAACGATTTCTATTGTCTTACAGTCAATGTGCCAAGCCCTCCCACCAACCTGGTGGCCCTCGCCTTGACACCACTCTCAGTGGAGGTACACTGGGACCCCCCGGACTCGGAGACGGGCCCTTTCCTCAAGTATCGCCTGTACTACTACCCCGTGGGTGCGGACGAGGAGTCGAGCACGGACGTGCATGGCGAGGAGTTCACGCTGACCACGCTACAGAAGTTTACTGAGTATAACTTCAGGGTGGTGGCCTACAATAAGAACGGTCCGGGCATGAGCACAGAGGAGGTGGCCTCCAGAACCTACTCTGATGTCCCCGACGAAGCTCCACAAAATGTCACCCTAGAGACAGTTAGCTCTTCCGTAAGTGATATTTCATCATCTATTTGTTTTGTTTTAATTTCATTCATTTGTTGTGACAATTAAAATAAAACTTTTTTTAAACAAAAATTAAATAAAGCGTAAACCCTTTCACTGTTGACCTTTCGAGTTAATACCAGTAAGGCTAACTCTTCAACTTGAGTTTAAATAACGTCTTTTCGTATAATATTAAAAGGTGGAAAGTCTACCAACTATTCCTAACGCCATTGACCGTTAATCAACATATATTATAAATCCAGTAACTGATTAATTTAATAATTAAAATGAAGGCAATAAATCAATTGCTGAGTGTCCTTTTCATAATTTGTTGTTTTGCTTTTATTGTATCATCGACTCCCGGCACTCAACGGAAGAACTATCTAGGCAATTGTCTATTTAGAAAGTTGAATAACCGCATTGTAATAAGACCAAACACAATAAAAGAATTCTTGAATTGAATTGAAATTCATTATTCTTTCAATTCATGCCTTAACAGAGTATATTAGTGCGCTGGGAACCGCCTCCCGATGACAGCCAGAACGGAGTGATTACTGGCTACAAGATCCGATACAAGCGCAAGAGTACGAGACGTAGTGAGACGGGCACTACTGACGGTAACAGAAGGGCTTTTGCCATTACAGACCTACAGAAGGGCAGGGAATACCAAATAAGGGTACAGGCCCTTAATGTGAATGGTAGTAGCCCACCCACACAGTGGATCCAAGGAGCGACCTTCACGAATGACTTAGACGGTAGGAGAACATTACATTTATTTGTCTTTAATTCATAATTTTAAGAAACGAAATGTTAAAGAAAGTAGCGTGGCAAAATGTACCATCCTCTGAATTTATTAACATTATATAGATTATATAAGTAGTAATCATAAGCAATATTTGTTATCACTTGAAGGTAATTGATTTGGTTCTACGGTTCAACACTGGTTCATTGCTGTGTTTCTATATTCAATGTGTTGGGATATTCTTTAGTAAATAGTAAATCAAGTAGATGTCAAGATGATATACTTTAACATACATTTATGCTTCATCTGATATATTGAATACTTTGGCTATTTTAAAGAAGGCTAATTTGTACCCAAGTCATCTTAGTTATTTTTCTCACCTGATAGAAACTAACGTGCCTGGCCAACCGACCTCTCTTCGCGTGCGCCCGCTCAATAACATGATCGTGGTCAGTTGGACGCCACCTTCTGACCAGAATGTTATGGTGCGGGGCTACATCCTTGGCTATGGCATCCACATCCCAGACGTGTTCAAGCAGGTCTTGGACGCCAAGATCCGCTATCACACTATTAAAAACCCCCGTAAGTACTGTCTCTTATCCACCATTACTGTAATCTTCATGAAGATGTCTTAAGTTTAATATTGTCTTGGGGCAATGAGTTCCACTCTCGTTGCTTGGATGTACTAGGTACATGTACGTGTACAGTAAAACCTGTCTATGGGCTGCCTTGGAACTGGGCTCAGGTGTCCGGTTTGAGAGGGGTTTGATATGTATATAAACCCCATCGGGACTGACCCTAACTGTGAGGTGTCCGGATTATACAGGTGTCCACAAGTAAAGGGGTTACTGTACTAGGTAATGGAAAATAATAAAACCAAAAATAAGAAGACGACCGTCTACTAGGTCGAAACTAGTTTAGAGCCAAGTACTGCACATAAACATAAAGAAAACAAGTAGAGCCTTTACTTTCATTGGAGATCTCCATATTGTACAAAAATAATAAGAATATTCAATTGCCTTTTGGGAGCTATTGAAACATATATATTCGATATATTTTGGAATATTTGGTTATTGTGTGTATATATACTGTTTTGCAAAATTTGCAACAATAATTCTTTCATTGCGATTCTATGTATGATATGAACTCTCACTACAGCAGTGTATCTCTGACCTTGCAGAACCCTCTTCAGAATATGTAATCAGTCTAAGGGCATACAATAACATAGGAGAAGGTCGCCCCATCTACGAAACAGTCACTTCCAGAGAAGAAACCAGTAAGTATATGTTCTTATTCTGAGAATAAATGAATACATGTTTTCTATTTGTAATTCATTCGGCTACATACACACATCCAAAAGAGCATGACCCCATGCAGTTACGTGATAAACACTGTCGTCACTCTCCTGATGATATCATGCAAAAATCTTCAACTTTACCATGATTTGATTTGAATATATCTCGTAAAAGAAACTATAATATAGATTTGTATTCGTCATCCATTTGATCTTCCAAAATGGATCTACTAGATAAAGGATGCTGGTCGCGGCACCAATTGTAGTGATTTCGGGTTCTACGCTTAGCTAGAATAAAGACGGAACGAGATATTTAACCTGTTGCATCTATTTATTCTCCATATCTTACTCCTCTGAACCAACCCTGACTAGCTGTAGAATCAACATACATGAATCACAGGGTAAATAGGTAAAACAGGTGTTAACAGGAGAGAAGTAAGATGATTAAAGTGGCTAAGATAGTTAAAACGAGTAGTCACAGAATCACATGAAACTTATTCAGTGTAACCATATAGGATATCTATGACAATATCTAAAGTATGGAGCACCAAAATTGTTTCTTCATTCAATAATCATTGAATAAGTGTAATGAATAGACCAGATTTCAAATCACAGAATAGTAGCCGTCAAGTGGTGCCCCCACTCTCTTAGGTGACCATTGATGTAACTAGATTTAACATAGGAGTCTACCAGTGACCTTTGGTCAAGGCTGGCATTATGTAACTCCAGATGCCAGAACCCAACTGCCACTCTGACATAGCTTGACATTTGGGTTGGTAAGCCAAAACGATTTTGCTCACTGTTTTACCAAATATCTGATATAATATGAATGTTAGAGTTTTGATATCCACAGGAGTTAGTTAGGTAGGGTAAGGTGAATCAAATACTAGAAAAGGAAGTAGAAATTCCGTTACTCGATAATCTAGCCAACAACAGTGAGAAGTGTCACTTTAAAAGATCCAGCGGATTAAACATGTTAAGATCAGCACCACTAAGAGACTAGATACAATTCAGGTTTATGATACAAGAACATACATGATCGAGAACATAGAAGACAACCTATAAGGACTGAATACTGTAAAAGAGATGAGAAATACAATAAGCCAAACACGTTACGTAATGGGTGCTCCTTCGGGCAACCCGAGCCCTTACTGTCCACTAGCGTGGTCCCGAGGAACCACTTCCGCGGACAGCTCGGACTCCGAGATACATAAATACAATACCGGAATGAAATACATGCAAAACCACCACAATATCATGAATGAATATACCTCATTGTATCAATAGTCTTCTTTTAAAAGGAACCTGTTGAACCTAGCTTTTTATCCAAGATTTCCTTCATCTTCAACAAATAAAATGGGTCTAAACCATGATCAAAATAAAAGGGGTTAGATGAAATGTCTTTAAAAAATAACTTTTTCTCTTTTGCAGCACCGGAGCCTATGACCCCGATCATTCCTCCGGTTGGACTCCAGGCCATCGTGTTGTCCTCCACCACCATCGTGGTCACCTGGTCGGACACCACCCTGGGCAGGAACCAGCGGATCACCGACAGTCGTTACTACACCATCCGCTACCAGGCCCGCGAGGCCCGCAAGTGGAAACAAGTCAACTCCACCGACCTCAACGTGCACATCGACGACCTGAAGCCCAACACAGAGTACGAGTTCAGCGTCAAGGTCATCAAAGGACGGCGCCAGAGCACGTGGAGTTTGAGTGTTTTCAATAAGACTCTAGAGGCCGGTAAGGGACCAGCCAGGCACTTGGTGGTGCCTATTGTTTTTTTCTTTTTTTCTTGCATCATTTTTTTTATAGGACTTTAAATTTTACTCAGGTAATATGTTATGGCTAGCTGCTTGAAGCCCCTGAATGATGGCTGAGATGTATATTGTTGATTTTTGAATATTTTTTGTTATTTCTGTAAAACCAGGACATAATGCAGTTCATCCAAGTCATAAAACATGATGCATCCTTAACCCATCACATATATCTTTAGCACTACTTAATGTGGTATTATTTATTATGATCCAAATTCAAGTACAATTTCTTGCTGATTAGAAGATAAAATTTAAGGGCATTATGACTAGGGGTCATTTTCTCTTGATCACTTTTCCCGATATTCATTGGTAGAACGTCAAGAAGAAATGGAAAAATACAAATATCAATTTATATAAAAAAATAATTCAAGTTTATATCTCTCGTAGCCCCTGGTTCGGCTCCACGTGATCTTACGCCGGTTGCCGTTGAAGGTAAACCAACCTGGATAACGCTGAATTGGCAGCCACCTCGCCAACCCAACGGTCAAATAATAGGTAAGGTCTTCATTACCTAATTAATTTGAAAGAAAAAGACAATTAACACCTGGATAAAGCACAACTAACTACTAGGGCTTGTACTCTTTTGCACTGTCACGCCACGAGCACTGTCTTGTATGTGTCCCAGTCCTGCCGCCTATACTGGGGGTGAGGTTGGGCTGAACCACAAGCACGCCTGCCTTATTAATTAATAATAAGATGAAATAGAACTCACTGCGTTCGTTCACCACAAACTACCTGTACCTGTTCTGTCCTGTGTACCACCTTTACAATCTGTCTCACGCTAACCGTTGCACAAAACACACCTTCTCTAGAAAATGCCATGCATGTTCCCTTCTTTCCTTCTCCGCCTCCTCTTCCAAGTTGGGTTGGATCACGCATTGTCCGATATTTAAGTTTTAATTCCATTCCTTCGCTAAATCCAATCCTCAAAGCTTTACATATCAATGGATTTCACTGCAAATTATCTCCGGATCATCAGCTCGAATGTTAGAGAATTTTCCATAGAACATTCCCCACTTTACACAGTTGATTGCACTTCCCCTGGTTCGCTGACATCTTTTACTTTGGAGGATTATTTTCTTTCAATGGATGGTGGGATTTGAAGAAGGGTTTTATTAGGATGTCAGAGGGCTTTCCCACCTTAGCATTTAGACACCACAATCCACCTATCCCTCCCTTCACAATACCCAATTCACAGTCGATTCAAACCATTGCATTGTACAAACTAGTCCCTCTAAATAAGCTCCAGATCACATGTATATTTGAGCAACATCCAATGCGTGTATTAAGATATAGTTTAACATAGACCGATGAACAAGTATCCCCAATGTAAGTAGTGTGTAAATTGAATATACCCATATTGTATACAGTGTTATCCCCGTAGGTTTGATTCACACATAGAAGAAGTATTTACCGAGATTACACTATAGCAAAATCGAAGAATTTAATGTAGAATCATCATACGTTTTCCATGCAAGATTAGACTTTGAAGTATTATACATGAACCTATAGAAACAATCAGCTTCGCAAACCAACCCCATATATCCTTGTCTTGTTAGTCTTGCACGTATCTGTCCTCTTTATATATTTATACACACATTTGTATTACATATATATCTAGTCACATGAGCCTGGCTGCAGCCTGTCTAGCTCGTGTTTGTAGTTGTACAACCACGCTCTATATGTTATCTGCTGCTGTCTTCCCTTCCCGTGTCATAACCACCATTTGGTTTCCTTCCTTTCCACCACGCGGCGCCATTATCTATGATTCTCACAGGCGATCAAGCAGGTAAAACATCATCAGCGCCCCCTAACCATTTAAATCAAGACTAAACAACTTTAAGATGCCCACATTACAGTCTTCTCTTTGTTCTTATATTTACATTTTTCTTCGATATCTTTTTTTTCTGAAAGATTAGAAGCCTCTTTTTGCCTGTATTTAACATGTATATGTATTCTTTGCTTTCTGGCTTTATTCTTATCCTACTTTCTTCTCCTTTCGTTCCATTCATCTCTTATATTATATGTTTGGAATGTTATGTTTGAGTGTGGATCATTTATAACGATTATGTCATCAATATATTATTCAAGTACCCAATATGTTTCATTATCTAGATGAAATGATTTCTATTCATGATTATGTATATCCTTTATGATTGTAGCTTGATGATTCTTTCCAAGAGTGCAATATGATTGTTTAAAAACCCTATGATTTCTTTATTTATCATGATTAATTTATACTGATAGTAGAGGTCACTTCATCAACACAATTCCCTGCAATCTCCTTCGGAATACCATTTAAAAAGGCTGCACTAATCAAACATTAATTTACCCCTTTGCATTATATCCCATGATACAAATACCCGCAAGGAATTATTTATTTAAGGCCTTTATGTGTGTTGTTTTGTATTGTCCGTTGTGTGAACACTGTACGAAAGCGAGATGTACATGCTGTAATAATATCATGATTAATAATTCATTAGTTGATAAAAAAAATACCAAGCACATACATAGAATGAACTACTCAACATTTTTGCGAATTTATGTCCTCGTATTCTTTTGCAATTACTGTCTTTTTCCGTCACTTGAATTTCAAAGTAAAGGTGATTTGACTACTTTTCTCTCTGGGTTATTTTGATGGTGCATTTTCCTGTTGAGCTATCATTTGGTTGGGAGAAATGGTGACAGAGGTAGTGATTGTGATTGATGTTACATAGTCTACGAGTATGTAGTAATGTATTGAATTATTCCATTAGGTTATCTGGTCTTCTACACCACGGATGCTACTCAACAAGACCGCGACTGGGTGGTGGAAGGAGTTCTTGGTGACAAACTATCACAAACTATAAGAGACCTCACGCCCGAGACAACTTACTACTTCAAAGTGCAGGCTCGTAATTCCAAGGGCTATGGCCCCATGTCACCTACAGTCATCTTCAGAACTCCCAGCGGTAAGATTTCCTTTTACCTGCAATATATAACCTCGCCTTTCTAATGGCCTGCTGATGAATTAAATCTGGATTTACTTGGGAGAATATCCTTTTAACAATTAAGTGTAATTTAATGTTAAGAAAATGATATATAGCATTGACCTTTTGCTGTCCTTTCAAAGTATGGGACCCTATATATATACGAGAGAGTAACCAATGATATATTTCTAAATGAGATTCCTGCATTACTTTATATTCAGCCGATGGAACTGGTGGTGGAAAAATCGAGACTCCAAACGATTATGGACAGCCCGCTTATGGTATACCAGACAGTGGGCGTAGTGGTGAGTGTTGCTTCTTAGAACCTGTATATTAAGCTGACAGATCACTATCCCTTTTATTGATTTTAACTTATTATAACACGGGCTGATGAGATAAGCTTATTTCTCTCTATATTATATAAAACATGACCGCATAAATTGTGCATATTATGATATATTCTACTAACCATCTTATCCATGACTTACTTTTGGCCTTGGGGAGAAATCTTACTTATAAAATCTACATTTGTCGGTCGTCTGGAGAGATCCAAACTATACATACAGAGTATCTTATCATATGAGTCATATAAAAGTAAGGGTGATCGTGTGATAGACATATATGAGAGGGGGTAGCATTTGATAGCAGTAGATGAAGAGACTTTACAATGTTGTTACAATTCTAGGTCCTGATCGCTCGAGCGCCAGTAGTAATGGAGGTGGTGGAGGTAACGGAATCCCACCCATGGTTCTCTGGATCGTGATCAGCTGTGTGGGTGGCTTAGCTGCCATCGCAATCATCGCTTGCTCAGCTATCATCTGTCGCAAGCGGTTGCTAGACGGAGATCGACGAAGAAAGTAAGATTAATTTACATTATTAGTATTATCGGGTTACTACTGAAACTAATGGCGGCCTACTGCTTCTGGCTCCTGACATGGACACTCTTTGAGTGATTATTACAATGCTGAGGGAAATGACAGATTGTGGGGGAGGAGGAGGAAGAGGAGGAGGTTTTCATAATCCCAAATGATTTCTCCCTCTGTCCGTCTAGACATTTCTATTTTAGTTACAGTGAATCCGATATGGACAACTAGTATGTTTTTGCTGATGTAGACTTGGTGTTAAGGCTAAACCATTTTAATCCACCATCCAGTCTATAATGGAGTCGTGTCAATTACAAAATAAAACTGCATTATATATATATGCTATATATATATGCGTTCGCTATGGATGAGTATGTCAGGCTGTTTTGATATGTCGGCAAGATTAAGTGTTGTAAGTAGTAACTCACTACATGATCTTCGGAGTCCTTCTAGATCTTAATTATGGTATACTTTCATTAGGCATGGCGATTTGAACCAGACGGCACAACTTAAACTATATTATAAACACATTTCTAGCATTGTTTCCAGTGATAAGTTTCCCCTGCAGGATAATGGAATATCTAAATGATGTACCATCATTGTGTGGTGGAGAAACGGACGTCGTCAGAAACACATCATCATCTCTTTTGTGGTATATTTTAAACCTATAAATAATAAAACACAACCAATCCATCAATTGCAGTCACTGACAAGTAGATGACCTAAACATCATTCAAATATTGTAAACTTTGCAACCAGTACCATCCGAGAACATCATGTATAATATGTAATGGTCTCACTGAATATACTTTGCTCAAAACCCATACTTTATTTACAGGGGAGGTTACATGGCTCCCAGCAAAAAGAGTGGACCCACGGCAGTGAAAGGCGGACCCAAGGACGTCAAACCGCCGGACCTGTGGATCCACGATATGGAACTGAAAAACCTGGACAAAGGTAATAACGGTGAACCGACGACAATGACGGTGACGCCAATCCCCCGTAACTCACAGGAGATCAAGAACGACAGTCCCCCAGGTATGGAAATGGACAGGAAAAGGAACTCATTTATACGTAAGTACCGCAGCAGCTCTGCCATCGAGGACAAAGTCAAGACAGGTTCAAATCCGGTTTAAAAATGAAATCAAGCAAGATGGATCCTTCTTATTTTTGGCAATTATCGAGAGAGCTAGTGTCCCTTTATACATATTTATATATATATATCAGCAGGAGAGAAGATTGTTATACTCCTTTTCCTTAGTTTTTTTACTACATGTCCACATGCAGTGACTTTTCTTTTCATGTGCTTTCTTTTTTATTGAGCCAGCGTGTGCATTCCGTTTTGACAGTTTGCACAGCTTCGTCCAGGGTGATTTAATCAAAATGGCGGCTTTCCTGTAGTCGATTTACGCCAATTCTAAACTTTAAATTGAATGGAAAGCTAAGCTTTGTTCCTTGTGTGGCTTGCCAGTTTTCTGATTGGAAAAAGAAACAACAGCTCGTGATTTGAAAATGGGGAAATGGGAGACGCTAATTTGGCAGTTGTGTGGCGAGTTATTACTGTTGTAAATTTGTAAGGGAGCACATGACAAGGAAAGAAGATCGTTCAGAATCAGCTTTTTTTGTATTCTCTATGATAAAAACCCATGATTTCATTTGATCTTTCTTTTTTAAAATAAAAAAGTAAATTGCTGAGAGTGGAACTTCATTTCTCTGTGCTGATGATGCAAAAGCATATTCAAAATATCCAGTATGGTGACAGTGTGTGCCTTTAAGTTTATCCCTAGAATCCTATTTTGAATTTTAAAGAAGATTTTGATAAGTCTGGCTGTAGTTATCAGAAAAAAAGCCAGATGTACACTACGTCCTAGTCTGACGTTGTCAATGAGCAAGAGCTAGTCTGCGGTACTTAAAGGTTAGTTAGCTAGACTAGCTTCAGAATGCAGTTGAGTCGTTCAAAGCTTTCTTTAACTCTTCTTACGTGTCTTCTAATTCTTTACCCTGCTTTTATGCTTTCCTGTTGCCTTGGTTCCTCTCCTTACTTTAATTCATTCACTCACTCACTACTCACAAGCTCTAAAAGCTACCTTGTATATACCACTCACACTATCTAAGGGATACGAGTCCTTTTTATGACCAGTCCCTCTCAACCGTCTTAGTGTATATCTACCACTATAATTACTAGTACTACTTCTACTACTGGCACTTTTAATCAATCTATTAGGGACTGTAGCTAGTTCTAAGAGTCTCTCAAGTTGATCGCGATTATTCGTAACCTTTTTCTGTGGAGTGTTCCTCACGAAGCACATCTCTCACGTTATCAAGGAACTCAACGCTTATGTTATAACCCTACTCGTCTCTATAGTGCCTTGTGATAGTCCAGCCTTACCCTGTGTTATATTGTTATTCTGTGAGTGTATTGGGTTTGCGTCCTTGTCGTTATTGTTTCCACCCCTGAGGGATGGGAATAGTGCGTGTGCTGTCCTAAGTGTAATGTGTATGTCCTTGTGTGTCTACTTGTCCGCTATAAGCTCCTCTTCGTGTGCGAATAATGTTTTTGTTTTTTGTTTGTAAGATTTTTTGTTAGCATAAAGTGCATTCCGCTTCATCAATGTAGAATTATTTTATTGTTATCATTTATCATTGTCCATTTGTTGAGTTCATTCGGTACCATTAAAATGTGTTTGCACGCAAGCTTGATATAAAACATAACAAAGCATTTTATTCCTATTATTTAAGTATCTATTTGCAATAGGTTATGATTTGAGAGTTCATTTATATGCTATCCTACCTACCGTACGTTTAACAATTCGATGAAGTAGAACAAATATATTCTGAATAAAATAATTATTGATTCCAGCTCTAAACATTATAAATCTAGTAAAATAAATTCATTATTCAAATTTCGCTTGGTGGCGATGACAACTGTTCATAATCTTTTAAGACATTATTTCATATAAATTATTTATCATTAATTTATTGCCTTGATAGGGGAAAGAGAAGCAAATACATACGAACCGCCTTCAGATGATGATAGGTATAGGAGGCAGTTGCAGATGCGGGCTAAACCTATTATGATACCGGTTGAGCAACCGCCGCCGCCACGAGAACGTAAGTTGGGTTCGTGTCTCAGTTTTACTAACACTAGATGTGCTTCCATTCGCTGCAGTTGCGTTTAATGATTAAGTTCAGCTGCAAGGTGATACTGGCCATACGGAACGTCTGAGCAAAAACATGTTTACATTCTCCTCCAGTACAAAAGCCCTCTTGCCTCTGTTATGTCCTTTCATTCATAGTTTTGTTGGTGGTTACTTGTTTCACCTGTTTTTATGTTTTTGAAATTCAAACTCATCATCCGTTGCATCTTTTAAAAACCACTCTCAAAAATGTCATCCCTTCCCTTCAAATTTAATAAGCATGTCCTGTATTACCTCTCCAATCAGTTCCTTCATTTCGATTCTTTCGTGTTCGTTCTTGTATGTCCAGTATTGTGTTCATTTCTTATACTTTTCCTATTATTCTTTCATTCAAGTAGATTACTTTTCGATTTCCTTCGTTGTTTTCAACCTTGTATTTATTTCTCTCCACTCATTTCTTCTTCAATGCATCCGCCTTATGGGAAGAGATGATTTCCCTGTTATGTACCAAATTGATTGATACTGGTTTAATAATACTACCGCAGCTATTGCCACGGCGATACCAAATGGTCATTTGCTGGGCCAGTGTCAGAGTCCTGGGCCAGGACCGGGGCCGGACCTCGGTCCCCACAGGCCCCTCTACCCGAGGACCCAATATAACCACAACACACCACACTCACCCCTGTACACCTCTACGCCTCGGGTCAACATCGGTGACTGCTCACAACCAAGCTCAGGTAAGTCTCTTCTCTCTCTTTTTTTTTATAATTTGTAAGTTTTATCTTCCTCCAAGTTCTTTATTTCTTGTACCTCGCCAGAATTTTCCTTTTCATTAAAGTTTATCATTATTAAATTAGCTCGGTAAAATTTCTCATGGCTGTCTGAGGGTGGTGCTTAAGAGTGATTTTTCATATAAGTTCGTGACGACATTATTGCAATAGGAACAATATATAGCACATTTGGAACCATATTTAACGTTTTAATATAACTACATGGTTAAAAGTGTAACCCTTAGACAGTCATGGGATTTTCTGAGTTTCTGGTCCATTCCTAATTTCCCGTTAATTAAATGACATTAATTACAAGATCCCTTATTCATTTTAAAAAGAGACATTTCATTAGTTTCGTAATTATATTTCAATTATATATAAACAATTTTCTTACGGAAATCTTCCTATGTTACCGGTATGTTTGTGACTTTGATTGTATAACGTTATCTATGCCTGCATGTGTGTATGTCAAAGTGACGAGTGGGCGGAGCCAATGCGACATGATTGACACCGAAGCGTTAGGAGCACTGACGGTTCGCTGTATGTGTTATCCTATAAACAGAAGAACTCACCTCCCCCTTCTTGTGCTAAACCTCTCTCCGCGTTGTCTGGCTGCTCAGCACCATTTGCACTACACACATGTACACACGCTCAAGGCTTTCTGTACCATGTTGTCTTTTTAAATATTATTACATCATATAGATATTGCCACTCGTCTTACATATACATTTCTGATCCCACTTCATCCCTCCCTTCTCTTCCATTTCGGACGCCATTGCTTTTGAAATTGTCAAGCTATATTGTGGATCCTAATAACCTGAGAAACAAAATCCATTTAAAAGTAACTCAAGAAACATCAAAGGGACGCCGTTTGAGAAAGTCCCCTCGAAGGCCCCCCACATAAATATACCAACATCAGTAGGGTTCAGACAGATCTAGAGCGCAATAATATATAGCCAATGACCCTCAATCAATGCCATTAGAAAATACCTTGAGGGTTTATTTCTCTTTCAGGTCGATCATTTATTTACTCACAGAGTTTATTTATGTTTTGTTTAATGTCTTGGGTTTTTAGATTGTTATAATATCCCGACACTCGAGCGGAGAAAAGCTAAAGATGTGACGCAGCTGCGGCTTTCAGGAACAAATCCAGGTGCCTATTCATAAAATAGTAGAGCTAAAATAGTCGAGGGAGCCACATACACACTTAGTTTATGTCTTTCCCATCTATTTACTTAATTGTAGAGACACGGAACACCCCACCTACACCCTGCCGCCAATTATATATATAGCAAAAGCAATTAGTGTTGATTATGGGGTCCCACAGGGCAGACGTCTGGGTCTTGCTTGTCTAAGGCACTTGCAGCCATATGTTCAATATGTTCGAATGCCTTTACAAAGTCAGAAACTTGATGATAGCCAGATACGCTTATAGGCAGCCATTTGAAGGTGGTGTGTTCCGAATAACACGATAAATCATTCCTATTAATTCAATATTGGTCTCCAATCGGGGGCGTTGGTCCATACACAAAACAACATAATCAAGGGACTGTATAGTGTAGGATTTAGTTATTGGATGGCACCTATTTTTAGTGTTACTTCCACCACTACTACATACTACTACTACAACAACTCCGGTCCTGGGTCCGTCCGATGATGGCCCTTAGAGTAAAGGTTGTTGGAAGCTCACACATTTCTTGTTACCTTGCAGGGCTGTTCAGCGACCGCCCGCCTCCGCGACCGGGACTAACCCATCTCTCTTCTTGTAAGCTTCTGACATAGATCTCTGCCTATATTATTTTTTTGCCCCATTCTTAAGTCACCTCCTTCCACTTCCTTGAATTTAAGACATAATCCCAGGTGGCACACTAACTGACTAATACCTCTTCTCCTTCACCTCCTACCTCTACTAATGTTACTACTGCTGCTGTCACCCCACGTTCCCTGCCCATCTCACCTGCACCTTCTCAACGTCATTAAGTAGTTGCCGGGGACGAGGACGATGGTTTGTCCCCATCGGCAAAAAAAGACCTGTGGTAATAAAACCGCTTCTTAGTCCCCCTAAACCGCTGGATTTTCTGAAGTGTCCAGCGCCTTTTATTGGGAAAATAAATTCGAGGAAATAATAAAAGCATGCTATGAGGCTTAAAGGGTTACATTGGGACATGGAGTTATGGCCAACTGATACCACAGGCTGGTTTTTGCTTGATTTGTGAGAAGGTGTAGGGATGTTGGTGGCTAATAAACATTATCCCTCTGCAGTGGCCGGTGGATGAATTTCCCAAACGACTTTCTGAACTTTGGATTTTTGTGCATCTTGACTAATATCCGTGTGGGGAGTTTTTTTTTAACATTTATTCTTTTTCCACCAATAAAAACAATATTTTAACATAATGTTATGGGCGTACAGTGCGAGCGGACGGATGGATGGATTGATGGGGGCTCCTAACGATGTTTTTATTGTGTGCATTATTTTTATTTGAAAACTTTGATCAGGGAGCGGGTTTGGTGATTGATGATTGATGCTTGTGGTATGGGGTGGTTTGGTATTCGGTATTTTTTTCTCTTGATATTGTACATAGGTGAAGAGTAAGGAGCCAACCAACAACACCTCCCACCCCCCTCTTCCTTTTCCCCTGACCATGCAACAACCAACCCACGAACTAGAGAGTGTGTATGTTTGTATGTATGTACAAAGACTAACAAGTATGGCGTGCGATTGGCTTCTCTTTCAGGCCCTGTGAGTCCCGTCTCTCCGTGCTCCTCCCACAATCTGCACGCGCCCATACCTTACGATCAGCTCCAGCACTCCAGTACCCCTCCTCCCGGCTATGGAGGGGCAGGAGGAGGAGGAGGAGGAGGGGGTGGGGGCAGCAAATGCAGCACACCTGACAGCTGCAAGAGTCTGCCCCACCGCCCCACTCACCCGCTGAAATCCTTCTCTGTCCCGGGGCCTCCCCCGCATATGAGTGCACCGAGCACTCCCACCCCAAAACACATAGGTATGCTTTGACGACTGACTGACTCCAAGGGGACATGTTCCATTTATATATCATTTAAAAAAAATCAAACATGCTCCTCCCCCTGAAAAAAAGAACAAAACGTTAGTTTTGAATGAGAGAAAAAACACAAGGAATTCGAGAGAATGCAACAGAAACATACCATTTTTAGTACATACATATATTTTCCATTGGATATATTTTAGATTATTAGATTAATCCACATTTTAAACATCCTTGGCATCTGCTTCAATTAGTTTTTTTTATAAACACCCTTCTGCGCATCTCTGTAGTGTCCTCCATCATCCATATATATACAAACCACACCAATGGCCATCGTTACCTGGGTTGATTTATCCTGGCCTGTCTGGCTCTGTAGTAGTAGGCTATGGAAAAGGGAATTTGGCTGTGGCATAAAGGAACCATTACAAGTCCCATAAGGGCCTAGCTAACTAGCCCAAACTACTGCCCCTGACACCATGGATGAGTCAGTTCCTCTAGGACTTAGGATTTATAGATGTTGTAAACCTATATTAAATGTTCTCTCATATGATTCTGGACCTACACACTGCACTACATATAAATACCACCACACACTCACTTTCACATATTGATGACGAGAAAGACATTGGGTTTTTTTTTTATGAAACTGAAATCTTTTGTAATGGAATTACTACTACTACTACAGCAGTTTCTATTGCAGAATTATGCTGTGATAACACCCCCAGTGATTCTATCTTTCTACATGTACAATTCATAAGATCTGTTGTTAAAAGGCTGGTTGTGTGTTTCCTGCGATAAGATTGAAACGCAGGATCTCTTTGATAAATAATAATGAAGGTATAATAAAAAGCTCCGCCCCACCGACACCCTCCTCTCCTCCTTGCCTTTGCTCCCCAAGACCTTTGATCAAATGTTGTGCGTGTGTGGTGGTGCATAACCCAACAAGTTGCCGTTGCTACTTTGTAATCTTTATCTCCTTGATAAGAAGCACCTCTAGCTCTGTATTATAGCACCCGATGGACGTGATGGACTTATCTTGCATCTCTGAGATACCTATCACAGATCACAGAGATGCCAGATGGGATTTCATTCCTCCCTCATCTTCTCATTTTTCCTGACATGTTATCTCGGCACGCATTTGCTCTGGATTGGATACCTTGTTTATATGTACATATCCCTCTGGATATCCTCATATATCCACCTTACTCTCTGTACTCTCATACTTTGTGCATCTTACATTAACGGGGTGTGCATTTTCTCCCCATGCTCTTTCTGATTTGGCACTAGCATGCGATATAGCCATACCTGTATGTTCGCTTGGGTTGGGTTTCTGTATACTATAAACTCCGTTGATCATTTTCCCAATTAGATTTTGACATGAATGTAATTTGGGTCATTCTGCCTTTTTCGGTCTTAATTATCATAATGAGCATTCATATACTAGCTATCCCTGGTAAAGTGTTGTATGCCTCAGTGATACTTTTCTTCAAAAATTAGTAAGTTTTAACCTGATTTTTGCTAGAAATGGTTGTGGTTGCACCTCTCTCACGAAAGTGAATTTCCCTTTTTAAAAACTGCATAATTGTTTCCACTATTCTAAATCAAAATTCCTAATGGTTCATGTCAATTTAAAAACTATAATTTCTGATAGACTTTCACTATCTTTCTGTAATCACAATAAGATATCTTTTGCCAGATATAATTGCATTTCTTATAGTTCACTATTAATATTAGACTTCTTAACGAGACTTTTGGGATGATATTGAACTCATATTTAATCTGATCCTACCTCACGACAAAACATGCATTAAATTAGAAAACAAACTAATCCGATTGAATGAGATAGATCTTTTATATGTATGAATGATGTTCTCCACTGTATGTGTGTTACTTGTTTGATATAGCCCTAATATTTAACCTTTATATTTACATTTTCTTTCCCTTTCTCTCTCTATAGTGCGCCCTCAGCAGAATCCTACGAGTCCGTACAAAAAGCCGGCTCCACCTATATCAACTACTGCCACTACGCCGGTCAAACCCCGGTCACCTATGCCCGTAGTCACGCCGGTTGCGCCCGACGTCACCATCCGAAGTGACAACAGAAGCACAGAGTCTGACTTGCCGGTGAGTACCCTAATGAGCTGGATGAAAAAAACACTTTTATATTTAACCTCAGCAGTTAGTCGAAATAAAACTGATTCCTTTTTACTTGAAAAGTCAGGTTGATGTATTTCAAAGTCAGGTTGGTGTGTTTAGTTGTATGTAATACATATATTATATTGAGAGCGCTGATATGTTGTACAGAAATATCTGTCTAGACCGCAAAACACCTCACTTCATTGATTTTTTCTCCTTTGCAGAAATCTTACAGCGCCGAAGAATTGAGCGCCGAGATGGCCAACTTGGAAGGACTAATGAAAGACCTCAATGCTATTACACAACAGGAGTTCGAGTGCTAGCCTTTCTCGAGTGACAACCTGTCCAGCTCAAAAAAATCTCCCTCCGCCCTTAACCTACACGATTAGGGGGGAGAGGCAGAGAGACTTCATTAGGGATACGATGTCATTTGTGTTCCCTAGCCAAATTACACTGCTTCCTCTACCCAGCCGGTGTTTGGCAGGCCTCAAAATAACCATGTGATCAAGACACTGGATCATGTGACCCTTGACAGGGTCTCATGTCCGTACTAAAGGAGGCCACCCTTAAGCCAAGGACTGATAAGCAGGTATTTGGTGGCGTTGCTTTATTTTTTCCTCAGGATCTTGTTTATTTTTTGAGTTACCCGAGTAACCTCGGTTACTGGAGGAAAAAATAAAAAATGAACTCATATAAGACCAGAGGAAGAGGAAGGAATGAAACGTCAGCGGACTTGATCTACTTTGTCATGTCTGTTGAATTTCATGGATTTAAAACAGATATGGTAACGCGCAGTTGGATTATACATATATAACGGTGCTTTGGCGGCGAAGATACAACACGATCAAGCGTTGTTATATTATTGGAACTTAAAAAAACTTATCAGGTAGTGTCACTCGCATTGAGAGGGCAACGAAGGCTCTCTCGCTCCTACTCCGGGCTCTGAGATCCAAGGAGGACTATTATATACATACACTTTTCCTCCATTTACCTCCAGAGATTTCACAAGGCATGTCCCACCACGTTGAAAACTGGATGTTTTTTGGATATGCTTTGGACCAGTGTTATTTTTGAGGCGTTTCATTCATGTGTGGTTCCAAGCGACCTTATCTCTCATCATCATGAACCATCATTGTCGATGATACTTCTTTTTTTTTGCTCTAATATTTCAATAATAATATGTGTCATTCTGCGCAGGGAACACCAGTTAGTATTGTGTTCTGGTTTATTATAATTATTACATATACATGACCATCTTGACACACAAATTGGGAGTTATATACGGTACTATTGATACGGTAACAAAAGAAAGGGGGGGGGAACATTTAAGTTATAGAAAATAAAACATGCTCTGAGTTATCTACTAGAAAGCTTACGTTTTTTCATGTACATGAGTTAAAGGGAAAAGAAGAGCCAATATTTTGGCGTTATTTGGTGTCACATGAAAACGATCCTGAAAGGTTTATTTCTTCAGGACTCTGTGGTTATTAATTGGTCGTGTGTGTGTGGCAGAGTGTCGAGATAGTATCGCCACATGATGTATTTATATATAAAAAAAACCCTTTGTATTATAGTATTTACGTCCTGGAAAGGGCTTGGATTTTGAAGTGAAAGAGATGTCTGTACAGTCAAACCATGCTAACCTGCCTCTGCTTCTCTCTGTATGCTCATTTCTGGTTTGATAAAAAGAAATCAATTTTGCCACCTCAACTTTACAAACACCCAAGTGGTCAGTCATTCCTATTGGGAAGGATTTTAGATTGAGAGAGAATGCTTTACCAAACGGAGAGTTTTTATCTACCGCATGTATATTACATTTTAGAGTTAATATTTATTTTACACCAATATTTAATAACCTCGTATTATATATACCACAACAAGCCAAAATATTTCGCTATATATCATTTTCAATGGTAATAATGCCTTCTGAGTTGGGTTTTTTTCTGTGAAAAAAAAAATGAGTTGAATATGTAGGATCGTGCAGTAGATTGGGAGTAAACAGGGCAGAAGTTGGCTCTAGGTTGGCTGGTCCCTCTCCTAATCCCGTGTTCAACGCGATCCCACTCACAAACCATAAAAATAAAAACCATTTAAAAGTCTCACGTCTACGTGATTCTAATTTTGTACGCCAGATGGCAGCAACGTCGTGCCTCTAGCGGTCTGGGTGTTAATTATAACGGTTCCAGGTGCTGGAGTAAATATCATGTGTGTTTTGTAGTTTCCTGTTCTGATTTGTAAAAAAGAAAGTTGTGAAAATATTACCTGGTAATGTACCAATGTATAACCAACCCTCCCCATACCCACTTCTACCCACTTTACACATACCCTCCACCCGTGCCCTCTCTCCTCCTTCCATTTTGTGAATATCAATCCCCTGGGATGTCTGCATTGTGGTAATGTGTAAATAAGAAATAATGATAATATAAGACCACTTATGATAAAGATAATGGGAAATCATTTATTAATGAATAGCAATTTATAAAGTAATAAAAAAAAAGTATGTTAAATGTTAAAGTGCTGTAGAGGCATTGTCAACCATAGTAACAATAGGCAGTGTAAAGACGCAGGTCTTAGTCAACATTAAACCAACCTGATGTCTAATGAGGTTATTTCTGTAAATCTGTCACCAGATGTAAGTTATGAGTTATATATTGGCCCTCTAAATAACTGTTATTAAGTGGGGAAATGTTTAAACCCCCAATTACATAAACGAATCTAGCGATATAGTAATATTCCTCATTTCAATATTCATCAACCATATGTACCCTTTTCGTGCTGAAGTTCATGCCTTAAAATATTTCTGAGTGCCGTTAGCAGAATTGAACTTTAACTGCCAAAAGTGATATAGAAATGTTGAAACGTTTCACAAGGTTGGGTTCCTGAGTAACAGCCAAAAAAAGCCTTCTTGGACCGCGTCAATGTAATAAAATTACCTTTAGCACCATTAGCCGAATATTTCCCAGTATCTCCGGAATTGCTTCACTGAGCCTCTTATGAGACAATGAAATCTTGATTAGTTCCAAATTGATCACCCCTAGGCCTTGACAGTATTAGCATATTCCATGTGAGTGTATCTTCTCCAAATTTCACCCATATTATGCTGTGCGCTTCATGTGCGACTCAACCGCGCAGCCGTTGATTTCAGAGATGGTGCTTCTTTGCAGAGACATTTTAAAAAACGAAATGTTATATTTCAGTTTACACCAATACAACGTTTTGTGGGGAAATGTACATTTGGGTGTAAAATGTACACGCCTCAAGGATGTACTTATTGAAGAGTGTACTAATTGCTACTTCATGTTATCTTGCATAAAAATAACACGATCATCCATTTTAATTCGGGTTTTAATTTGTGACATTTACTGCACATAAAAGGAAGGGATTTTGCCAACAAGCATCGGCTGTCTTTTAAGTGTGTTTTCTCCTTTGTAATATCAACATCCCCTTGCTTGTATATTTGTTGCCCGGTATTATATATGCATTCATCGTTGTACAGCAATGTAACAGTTTTGGTTAATGTCTTACCATCACCAACTCGTTTACATGTCGGTGTATTCCTTTTAGTTTTGTTGATGTATAGTTTCCATTGTAAAATCGCTTAACTAAGGCAGAGGGAGGTCAGAAGAAGAAGAAGAAGAAGTATAATAAGCATAATGATAATTACAACTCTACCAGTGGGGGTGAACGTCTTCTGGTGACCTGTTGGTTGTCTCATGGTTAGAGAGTAGATGTAAATAAGAGGGTGTAGATAACCAGTAATAAGTGAACGAGAGGAAAATGTATGATGTGGGCGCAGTACTAAAAGCAAGCACAAAACCAGGTCGACGCGAAGTTAAAAACTGTTAATTCTTTAGCGAGGATTCCTCTTTCTTCTTAATTGGAATCTACATGTGTACAGAAGTCCATGGCAAACCTCCCATGTATAAAAAAAAATAGTCATGATATACAATTCCTCTGCTGTAATGATTTTTTTCTCATCCCTTTCTTTACCTTTTTTTACGATGGGGAGGAAGTGGATGTTGATGGGAAAGCTGATATGCTGCCACGCCCGCCCTGAGTGGAATATGTTGTGGAATAAGACCTGGGAGAGTGATGTGGCTGTATATACCTACATGTATGTCGTTTTAAGTTCAGTCCAGGATGGGTCTCCCCATTAATACTTAAGTAAAGTGAAAGAACATCCATTCATTCTCACTGGCGGACCATCCTCGCCTTTGTCACTCCTCCCCTGTTACCACAACTGTATAAATGTCTGTCGTATGGAGATGGATGTACAGACTCAACGATCACCGGCAAAACTCATCTTCTTTGCGAGGCAACAAGACGACGACTATGACCATCATAAATGTGCCTCTCACTTTCGCTCAAATGTTTTGCCGCTTTGAACGTAAATAGGATTTATGAAGTATGATTTGAGAAGAACCAAAGGTTGACATCGTTTCTTGGAAATATCCCTGCCTTCCCCCTAAAGAACCCAAACCAATAGTGTTGTATTGTAGTGTGATGTCGGTGTGTTATTCTATGGATGGTGAGGTTGTTGGTGCCCGCCAAATACAGTACATACATCATGCCACATACTACAAAATATGAAAAGGGGAAATACTAAATATTAAAAAGCTCGGCAGCTGAGGTTTAGCTGCTCAGATTGTTACTATCATGTACTGTACGGACATCTTGTGTATTTACTGTATCACAACCACAGATTTAAGAAATAAATTTTGATATTTAAGTATAACACGTGCGTCTGATTTATACGTTTATGGTTATCATTCTTTCACGAGGTTTTCTTCAAGTCCAGTCAATTTAATTCAGATTCTGTATCAGTGGAAGTATGAGAATCGGGAAAAAATAGTGTTAATAAGTTCACCGTTTTATTGCTGTTTATGAGGTGCCTGACTGGAATTAAGAATTAATTCACGATGAGATAGTTTTTACGTCTTTCTTATTCTGCAAAGCAATCAAAACTTAAAGCTGCATTTCCCGCTACATCAAACATTTAAAAAATGCATGGCTTTTCTAGAAATGTTCAGTATTTTGCCCATCTACGGTGTCAATTAAATTCTGCTAAAACATCATTTACAAATACTTGCTATTTCTGGGTATACCGGGATTAGATATTGTGTTGAATCATAGAATGTTTGGTTATGCTGAACTGTGTTTCGGAACTCATTTTTGTCTTAAATTTGTGTTATTTGAGAGGATCGGTGAAGACGAATTGGGAATTTCCGGATGACATGACCCATATACCTATCTAGGCAGTGCTAGACTAAGATTTTCCATTCAATTGAGAATTCCCTATAGGTTTAAAAAGGTGAAAGCGAGCTATATTGAAATCGGAGATTGGTGTTAACCAACAAAAATCATCTGTGAGTCAGTGTTGGGAGGTTTTTTCTTTTTTTTAAATAAAAGTTATTAGCGCCCAGTGTCGTTACATCGATATTCTCATGAGACACAATTAAAAAAGATATAACACGCAAAATAAATTTAATGATTTCACTTAGAGAAGAACTGATTAAAATCTTTCATTTTGTGGGAATGAATAGTAGGAATAGACCACAGAATAACCGAAATAAGCAATGTATTCCTCAACTTTGATGTATGCCTCGACGAATGCCGACTGTATAGAAGGCTGTTTTATATTTCTTAGAATTGGAATTTATATCGAATGAAAGCATCAACTTTGGCATTATGTTTAAAATCGAGTACCGATTAATGGACATACTTAATCACAAAATGTGCGTGTTTCTAAGCGATTCGAATAAGGCTTACATTTCGAGACTTCCTTCTACTTCCATATTATTTTAAGCAATCCAGTCTTTCAGTCCACCTGTGATCATACTATTCCATGTCATTCCACCATAACATACTTTCATCTGCAACACTTGGTATATATTTCCAAACACTCTTAAAGTTCACATGCTGATTCGTAGCGCAGTCTAGGTTCACGGCCTCTCAGGTCAGATAAGAATGGCATTATGTCAGTGATTGGACACCAACTGCGCTAATGCCTTTCCCGTCACTGGAGTATGCGTCCTAATAACATTTTGATGACATTTTGTAGTTTTATTTGGAGCGAGAGGATTTCCCTCAGTTTGAAGGGACTCTCAACTCTGAGCCTAGACTGCTCAATAGATCCAGAACCAAAGTCTTTTTCTCCTATACTACTCACTACTATACTACTACACCTCACGCTTTCCCTCTGGTTGGAGGGACTCTCTCAACTCTGAGCCTAGATTGAGCTGATGAATTTCCGTTGCAGCCTTGCCAAAAAATTCATTTCGTGTCATTAAACTAGTTTGAATGTAGTGAATGGAGACTGTGATAATGAACTAGGTTATACCTCATCTTGTGCCTGCTGGATGACAGCAGCATCTTAATTAGCTTTCAATTAAGGAGTGAGAACTGGGTTCTCGATTCGAGGATCGTCATACAGCAAGTCCATTAGTGTTGATAAATTCCATATGATGGCAATGTTCATTAGTTAGAAGGTAATATATACTTTTAAAACGAACTAAAAGCTGAACTTTTTACAATTTCCGTGCAGATTTCCAACTATTAATGTATTTAGTTCTCTTTAGCTGAAATTTTGATTATTATTTTTCTGATTTATCTCAAATTCGGGTTAATATGGTATTTGCATACATGTCCACGACATTGAATCTAGATTCGCATGGAATTGTGGGAGTTTAATGTCAGTTTAAAAGCTATAGAAAACTGTAGCTATAGAATGTTCATTTTTGATAAAAATATTGCTAAATATTTGTATATCAGATTTGAACTGAATCCATCCCAGCATGGAATGTAATAGACATGCGCAATAGGACACAGAGAAACACATAAGTATGCCATTTGACTCGAAATCCGAACCCAGCGCCTCCTAGAAGAGTAAAACAAGTGACTCGTTTTGCCTGACTCTTTTATTCATATTTCTGACTCTTAATCGTCGTCAAATTTATTCGTTCTTTGGTAATCCTTTGTGACTGTTTTTTTACTCTGATAATAGTGGAAGTTCAGGGATAGACTCCAAAAGGGAGTCAAGGCCCTGATCCCGGGTTATGCAAGTCCCCCATTGGAATGAATGTATACACAAATTGTTACCTTTGTGATAATATTTCATTGAATCTGTTGAAAAGGGCAATCTTGTTACAAGATACAGGGTGTAGGACTTTAAGAGAATGTGCCCTAATTGTCCCCATCCAATCAATATGCTCTAGCATTCTGTTAATGGAAAATATTTTTGTACTTATTTTAAACATAATCACCCGGTACGTATGAATTAAATATTAACCTAAATTGGGATGGTCCTCACACCGAAATAATTGCTTCCACCTCTAGATTGGATTTTTGACCTGCTGTTGAAGGATACGGTCCACATAGTAATTTATAGTCCCTGCTTTATATAGACAAGATTAAGGCTCTTAGGCCCTTTCTTCAGCCCAACAGGGGCATTGGAAGATGTTGTACTTTCAATCACGCGAGGCTGATTGCGAGAACCCAGGACTCAAGGGATGAGGACGGCGATGCTTGCTATCTGTATAGGTCAGGGATTACAGGTTATCTCCGGGTGGTCCAGGCACGAGATCGAGGTGTATAGTAGTAGAAGGAGTTAAGGGCCTGAGAGTAGGTATGTATGTATACAAACATATAATATAAAGGCTTATCTAATCCCAACCTAACCCTGCTAGAACCATAAATAGAGAGAATGGGACGAGCCGGCAATAATCGAAAATTTATAGGACGAGATTCGTCCACATAAGCACGATGCCGTATTGCCAGCGAGTTCCATTCTATATTTATTATATGTGCATAAAATTTGATCATATGTCATCAAATATCACTGAAAAATTTAAAGAAGCACAGAGAGCCCTGCTGACAGCCCCGTTAGTAGGCCTACAATGTTTGGTGCCCACTACAGGTGCGATCATGCAGTTTTTAGGCCTACTTATATTGTTGACTTAAAACGTTCATATCGCAGCCATTTCTTGGCCTACATTAATAAATCTTATATCTTTCAATAGAGAATGTAATGCCCTATCTAATGGTGTGGGTTTTGTTATGTATTTCTATAATCAAAGTACCAGAATCACGGGTGGATTACCGATCGCGGGGGTTTGTTTACATGCTTCGCGGAGAGCCAAAGCTCCGCGAAGCATATAAACAGAGCTATTTTTAGACAACTACATTCATATAGGACGCGTCCTATATGAATATTTTTATAGCACTCCACTTATAGCACTCCTCATATAGCATGCGCATATAATAAAGTGAATTATGGATCGAGTAGGACTGCTATTGGGCGTCTGTTGGTGTTTGTTTTCACTGACAATGCTCCTGTAATTATTTCTCTTGTTTCTTGTCTACTTTGGATATTCGCTAGGACTAGGTCTTTCTTGCAACACATACCATTACTACTTTAAGCAAGAAATAATGCATCAATGATCCATATTATATATATATAAAAAGAACCGATTCTACCTGCATGGTATCCATGTATTAACAGCCAACCATGATTTTCTCTATTCTCAATACTTCGCCATTTTAAAACCACCAGGACTGAGTTTGGGATGTTTCTATATATTGGCGTTTTGTAGCACGGAGACCTACGCTCCACCTGACACCTTCTATTCCTCTGGACAGTTTGAATCCCCATCCAAGATCCTGTGACAGAAAGCTGAACATATTTTATACCAGAGGTGAGAGGCACACAGGGTTATTACCGTATGGCGTGACAGGCTCGAAGGTGAGCTATTCCGAAGGTTTAGGTGTCTCTCTTTCCCCTCTGTGATAGACCTAACAGGTGATGAACATGGGATATTCTCTCATACATTTTATAAAGTGTTAATTCAGCTTTGACACTACTGGATATATAATAAATACTCGGCTTTAAACGTATGTTGCTTTTTAACCAACGGTAGAAATCAAAACGTTATGATCGCAGGAGTTATTCCAATAATAAAACTATCCTCAGAAATCTTTTACATTACATTTTAAACATCACGAGAATTGCCACGATAAGGGTGTAGGATATAATGGGGGAGAAAAAGGGATGGTTAACCAAAAAAAAAGACGACCCAGAATAATATTGATCGGTATTTTGATGAGCATAACAAAATGTCACATCTTGCGAAATGGACTGGCGTTCCCCCAAGTTTGTCAATTTATAAAGTAAGCTGATACAGACCGCTAGTGGTAGCAATTTTCCTGTATTGGAATGGTTTTATAGTTGCGCCTTTTGCCCCTTTTGATGTCAATTTGTTTTCTTAAAATTTAAAATCAAAACACACCGGTAAAGGATTTACCCCACGCGAAGAAAAAGATTAGTCGAGATTTGGATCTGCGTCACCGAATGAATAGGCTTGTATCATCCATCTTCCGCCGACTTTAAAGGATCAAACTAATCCAGAAGACGAAATCCTTTGGATCAATCTCTGATCATGACAAGAGTTATGAAAGGGCGTGGCTTAATGGGAATTGAATTTAAAGGTACTGAGGCAACTTGTAAGGTGTGTAATCAAGTCGCTATTCCGCTTCGAGTGTGAAAATGGTAACGACAGGTGACTGGAGCTTTTTGGTCTATAGTTGCAACACAGAGAAAAATTTCTTAGAATCTGCATTAGCTTTCTTATGGATTAAATACATTGAAAAAGAAACATTAGAACTGCTTATATTTTCATCATCATAATTGGACCGTGTAGTATTTCAATTCATAACTTGTGCAGATATATGATCCTCTATTCAAATACTTGAATAGGTAGCGGCTGAATAGGCAGCGGCTGGGAGAGCTGGATCGTATCTAGATGTCGGCATACCTGTTTTATCTATTTTGTCTGTTTTATTTGCACTGTCGGTTTTATAATGTGCATTGCGAATTTTGATAAATAAATTAGTATATTATCTTATCTTATACTTGTTTGGAACTAACTATGCCGAACCTACCGTGGGGTATTTCAATAAAGGCGGCAGAAATGTTACTAATATGCCGATTGAACAAAGGGATATGTTTAACCAAGAGTCAAAGTAAAGTTGAGATATTTCAAAAGCAGTATCGATTTTTATGAATCCCAAGGGACAAAACTTGGTAACTTTCGATTCCAAAAGAATTTATTGAACTATTCCTATCCCCTGGGGAAATAAAAAAAGCATTTGGAACAATGATATAGTTACAACAGAGCCCAGCGTTTTATCCTGGAGCAGACTGGTATCTACTTAAAGCCCCAATGGTCGTTCCCATGTATATCATATATTATATATTTGAAGCACCAACAGCTCTCCACTTTCGTATCTCTGAATATACTACCGTTTTGTATTGCCCAAATCACGGTCTGTGTTTCTCAGAAGTTCTCCACTCTACTCTTGGATATCCTTAGAGATATCATGCTGTTAGAGCACCACCAAGTCTCTAACCAAAGACAATTTATTATTCATCCTTTCTAGGATAGCACGGCAGCGTTGTCATCCGGCCGAATATCGTTTGAACTCAAGATGATATTTTTGGCACAGATCCGTATCCAGTCTCGATTTCCAATCTTTGTTCTAGTAATGGTCTTATCATGCCTGGATTTTTCCTCCCCTCAAAAGATCTTTTTGAGATCTCGCCAGGACTACCCAGTTGTTGCAGCTATTTTCAACAATAATGGCTACATATAGAAGAATTGTTTTCGCCAAAAATGAATTTAGGGTCAACGATTCATCTCATTAACCATTAATCGTTGAGAATATAATTCTCAATGCAATAGTACCTATTTCAAAGGTACATCTGCATTATAAAGCGATCCATTGGACGGTCAGGCCTGTTGGCCAAATGTCCATACCATTCCCATTACATCAGAATAAGGAAGAAAGTAATGATACACACTGGCTGCTAATCACCCATTTATTACACAACCCCAATAGCCAAATCATGCTATTTAGACTTGGGATCAAGCGAACAACAGCGATGAAGCAACTACTGCTATACTATCTGGTCTTTGAAGCATGCATTATTAGCAGAGCAGCAATGACCATTACAATTGGAGATAAACTCAGAATAGACCAATTATCATTATCAAATTGGCTGTCAATGCTAATACCAATCGATACCACCGCGTGAATAATATGTCAAGCTGGGGAAGGGATTCACTCTATGGTATCTATACGAGGGACCATAAGAGTATCACCGTGATCCAGTTTCGAATTTCCATTATGCTGATTAATTGCAATTGCCATAGTGAATGGCTTGATGCTGTATTCAATATGTCCCATAGTGTGGATGATATTCTTTTCCTTTCTATATATGTTCTTATATATACGCAGTGCTCTGAGAACATCTAGAGTAACATCTGGAGTAAGTTATGCAACGTGCGTATTTCACTAGTGAGTTACGTGTTGTAGTCAGGGCAACCAATACAAACGATTTTTTATCAAGTTTACAGCCGAAACTCACTTTATATCTAAAGAAAATTCTATTGCTATTATTAAAGCATATATAATAAAGCTAGTTGGTTTCAGTCGCTTACAATATAGCAATATTCCCAATCCTTCCACCAACTTGTTAGTTAACCTGTATACGTGTGTGACTATCGAACATTGTTTTCATAAAGTTTACCCTAGTGGTAGTTCTAAATATTAAGGTATTTAGCTACCTCTAATTAAACATACTTAAGTCTTATATTTCTTATCATTGTTAACAGATGATCTCTCAAGCCGACCGGTGGACATGCCTTAAAATAGTTTGAGCATGTTTAGCATCCTGGAAAACATAAAACATCAAGTTATAATGGTAAAACCTGATTCTGTATGAGTTCTTCTCACAGGATTGTCGGAGCCATGTTCTATTTACAATAGCCAAATAAACGGTTTATCAACCAATCAATCAAGTTATCTTATCACAAAATAAATGTCGATAATGCTTTAGTAGAAGTTTACGCGTCATCCCTATAACGTTAAATACTAATATCATTAACAACACATTCAAATCTCTCGGTGAAAACTATGGTTTGAGCAGATAGCTCGTTAGCACAAGCACTACGAAGATTTGCTAATCTTGCCTACAATCTAAAGTTCAATTTAGCAAACAAGGCGCAACCGTGCAGCCTTCCGTGATTCTCGCAGATGTGGTCATTGTCGTGGAATAATTAGGTTGGCAACTGATTTGCAGGCTGAGTTTCTTCCTCAAGTTTTGATTGCGATGACAACTGTGTTTGGTTGAGGAAACCAAACTGTTTGGTTCTACACTTTTAAACATAATTATTTGAGGGCTGCGTTTGGTTGGCCCTGTTTCTGGTGCTCCAGTTGAAGGATGAAGACAGCAAGACCCGTCAAATAATACAGGCTTATCATTGCTCATTGCCATGACTTTGACAATGAATATTGCTTACTACTTATATTAATTTTTGACTATTGACCATAGAGAAATTAAGATCAAAAGATAAAGATGAGTGTAACTCCTGAGAGATCCAAACTAAAGGCCCTAGTCCACCAAGCTGATTCTCATGCGATTTTGCGCCGCAGAGGACTGTTTTGCACTACATTTTGTGAGAATCGCACGAGAATCGGCTTAGTAGACTATATAGGGCCCTTAAGACTGATTCATTGGGTGTAGCTTCACATGAACGGTTTAATATCCTGTGGCCATGCTGCCTGGGATTGGTCGTTGTACTGGCACAGACAGACATACTTGGTTGAATAGTAAGGGGAACACATAGTATGTGGCGTACACGACAGTAATAACACACAATTAGAGGGATTAAGAGTTTTGGAATATAACATTGATATTTACCTGATGATAATTAATCATATTATATCCGGTTATAGATGTTACATAACAATATTTAGGTTATAGATGTTGCATAACAATATTTAAGATAAGATAAGATACAACTTTATTCATCGAGATTCACAATGTACATCAAAAGGAACTGACAATGCAAATTAAAATACACAAAACAGATAGAACAGGTACGTCGACATCTAGATAACATCCAGCTCTCCCAGCCGCCACCTTTACTTACTAAACAGCTGGAAGAATTGGACTCGGGATGATTGGAAAGCTGAAAAAGTTATAAGCTAATTGAAGAGAAAGAAAGTTCTCTGGATATATTACGATGGCCACAAGGTAACCCGATGCTGCTTACCTGATCTAAGATGGACTTGTATGGTATCTGGTCGCTTCTTATGGTATCTTCAACTAGATCCTTAGTAAACTAGTTTCCGTCTTCTAGGGTTTCTCTGACTGAGATAATATATATGTAAGCTCATTGGCTCAGACGAGCGAATCCCGAAGATGCATTCAAGTGGACTTTAATCTCCTTATCAAAACTGATTTGAGACAGAGAGTCGCCGTAGGCATTTCTCAAGGGTATACGTTTACATTAAAAAAGCATGCTTGATTTAATGTGTTGTTAAATCTCTCTCTAGTATAAGTCCTGAGATCCAAAAGCCACACGCAAGCAGCGCAGAGTGATGGAGTCAATTATGAGCGTAGATTGCAAACAAGCGAAGTTGAAAAGAATCCCTGATACATTGTAAAACAGTTTCAATTGTCTAATATGGAAGTCGATATGTGTTTGACTTCAGTTTCTCCTGAATTTTGTGCATTCAATTGCCATTTTGTTCATTTGACAACCTCGATATAATTTTCATGAAACCAGCTACAGATCAGGAAACTAAACTAACACTTGGTGGTAATAGCTATAGAGCTCTGATTAGACAACACATTTGTTATAACCCTAGGTCGATCGCGTGAGGAGGAGAATAACCAAAGACAAAGCCTTCTTTTACGTGTTACTTGCGCTATTCATGAGAAATACGCGAACTTGGCGCGCAGCGTGCGCAGCGACCAAGAGCTATGAGTGAGGGCAATAAACATTGCGCGGTCAGAACTGTAAGTAGTATATAGAAAGTGCCTGCGCACAACTACCACGCACTAACCCACAACCCAATCGCTCGCGTTCACCTAAAGATGGAACCAGCTATGTGAGCTAAAGGGTGATTAGTTGGGGCAATACGCATTAAAGAACAGGCATTAGGACTGCACAGGGGCAATTAAGATGACATGTATGGAACCGATGTGATAATTGCTTGATTCATCGCACAGAACCTCTATGCTACAAACAAACCTATTTCCTTGCCGGATGCGTGTGTAATATGAACGAGAAAACCTCTTCTACAAATGATAGGTCCGTCGATTAACAGTGTCCTACTGAATGCATCTCTAACCAAATGATAATAGAGAGTTTGACCCAGCGGTCTGAGGCGATTATTGTGTTTAGTAATGGTTCTCGACTCTCGGTTGATACCACAGAACTAGACATTATAGTTCTATAGTCGATACCTACAAGGGAGGCTGACCCTGTTACGTAAGTATATGCGATACAAAGCTAACGAAGTGATTGTTATTAAATAACATGTACAGCGATACAGGTAGCTCCAACATGAAAAATGCATCATATGCACATTGTGAATAATACACTATTTATCGGAGTGCACTCGACATGATGCAGTGTTTATAGGCAGATATGAATAGTCCTGATTATTGATGGGCTTTCGGACAACAGGATATCGCGGGGGCTAGCCTATTATCTAATTGCTTTTCTATTTAGCTCGGCATCCACCAATTCTAGCGCCTGGGCGAGGATTGAATGGGATCCTCATCGATTATTCCAGTAGATACAGCAAATATCTAGATGAAAATTAAAGGCAAAGATTGGTTATAGGGAGAGGGTGAGGGATGGTGATTCATATACAAAGATGAGATATTGATTGGACCAAATGCGGCGAAGGCAATGTAATTAACAATAGTATCAAGATGAAGTTTTCTAATAGTTCTCCCGGGATGGTCCTAGTTTGACTGGGTAGAATTCCTCGCGGATTTATAGTGCTCCGTTATGGCATGCAACCAACATCAAATGAGACTGAATTCTAACGACGGTCTGTGGCAGAAAAATCAGTTCATCTCTGAGTGCTTGTTTATACCACGTTTCTTCTCATTATCAGATTGCCAACGTGACTGCAATTCGCAACAAGGGCCGCATTAATACAGATTCTTTTGCTGATTGGAACTTTTGGCTTCAATTAAATAGGGATCAAATTTTAGCGAAGGTTCAACGCGATGAATCAGACAGATATCCGTTCAGTGGGATGGGAGGATTTGGCTCCGGAACGACACTAACCACCGACTTAAGGTCATGACGACAGTGATATACTTTGAACCGAGATCATTTTCACAAATTCGTTCCTATCTGTTTTAATGTAAACCCCTTAGGGCAGTTGGAGTCACGGGGTTGAAGTATTCGATGAAATCACAGCTTACGAACTTCCTTAACTATGTAAATTTAAATGTCTGATTAAGGATAACAAACTTTTTTTATTACTTCGGTTTCGTCCAGAGATGGGAGATGGGAGAATAATTAATCTTCACCACAAAATGCCCGGGTTTCCTGGGTCCTGTTGCATTTGAAATCCTTTAATACTTAACATTTTCTTGCTAAGCTATTATTCCTTGCCCAGAACATTCCTACTGTAGGAATAAACAATATAACATTGTCTGTATATCAAATTACTTTTCTAAAAGTTCCTTACCAGCTGCTTAGCAAGGAAAAATAGCCAAGGAAGGAATATATCAAGTAAGGATGTGTTATACAACGGGCCCTGATGTTGGACTGTTCATACAAAAATGGGATTAGTCATCCAGAAAGGGACTTGTTAAATATTTGCAAACCTATCATGTTTTCATCGATCTAATTGAAGAGAAACTTCTTTTTCGTTTTACCTCTTACTAAAAGTCAAGTTAATGGAAATTTAGTCTATCCAATGGTAAACAATTCCTTGGCTGTCAGCATATCTCGAGAGAGAGATGGTGTAAAATGCCTCTCACTCTGGCGTTTTTATTCACAGATCATAGTAATAAAACTCGGTCCTGATGACAATATTCGTTATATTAGCGTGTGGCGAGTGTGGCTTATATTATTCATGGACATGCAAGTCCCATCACAATAGGATCGAGGCATCACCAATGATTGTCCTATTTTGCCCGTTGAGTCGGCAGAAATACCCAGATGGCGCTCAGGTAAAGGGTTAAGTGAAATTTGCATTATCGACTGAGCCTACAAAACGAGAATTCAGCAAGGTTACACTCGGGTCACAAATGGGCCAATGTGTCGTTTGCCTGCAGCTTAAATTTCTCGCTTGCTTTGCGGAGACATATTCCGTGTCTAATTCAAGGATTCGCGCGATCTCTAGTTGCCGCTACACAGTGCAGTCTTTTCATTAAAACTCGTCTGCTACTTTCGTGACGTCACGAACTGTCCATGTGCTGAATGACGTTAGGATCTAGGCATCCGCACGAAAGGCATGCTTAGGGCGGTACATCAATGAAGAAAAGATATATGGGCAGCCTTAATGCCATTCCAGGATAGGTGAATAGAATTGCATGGACCCCTCCCCTAGAATTCCAATTCAGCATCCGTGGGATAGACATCGCGGTAGAGACCTGCGGGGAAACATGGCGATGACCCCTTTTTTCTTTCTTTCTTTCTTTCTTTTTATCTCTCGACGAATTTCTGCCAGATGGATTTGGAACTAATGCAGTCCTTGCTTTAAGGGATTAGGTTCCCAAGTGTCTAAATCGTTGTTGAATCCTGACAAAATTTAAAACTAATGGAAAATGCTTGTAATGAGTGTAATCACCCGCGGGTGTTTCTACAGTTAAAGTTCATCTGTTGTGACATAGAAATGGTATTGTGTTTCAGTTTGGTTCTCCTCTGGTTCGCCGGGAGTTCAGAAGTAGCTAGAAATGACAGATTTGAGACAGGTTAGTATTTTAACCTGTTTACTGCACAACATGTAATTCGTTAGTCTGATGATGAATTCGAACTCAGAGACGTGATAACCAGTTGATTAATGTTAGAAAACTGATAGCACGAATTTCTCTTCTAGAATATATCTCTCCATTACTATCCTATTGAAAAGAAGATCATATCAAAATAAAAACTAATTTATTAAATCTGTTTTAAATAAAAGTGTGAACTGTATCCGATATTAAATGCATTTTTTAGTGTTGAGAAGGTAGACTGCCATCCAGGCACCCCAAGTGAACTTAGCAATAGGGAATTTAATGAAAATGCCTTGCTAGGCCACATCTTTTTACAACTATGAGGTCAACATTTGCAAGATAATATATAGCTAACCCCTGCACAGTATCTTAACTGATAACATAAAAAAGGACGTGGTTTAATAATTATGGAGATAATTATTGCGCATCTACATCTTTTATTACAAAGTTTAGTTCACACAAATATATCCTTGAGCCTGGGGAAGTAATCAAGAATCCTCCATGAAAAAGGCTTGCAGGCACAGAGGACCTAATGGTTCCCCAATGCACACAAGTATACCCTTAAAGATGCCGTTTGAGTGGGTAAACAAAACCCACAAATGGTATTCCACGAGAGGATAATGTAAATTGCCTAAAGAATGCTCGCAGTGTCTTGTGCTGATTACCACCCAATCGCTCGGAAAGGAATAAAGAGGTCCGTGAGGTAGACTCTCCTCAGTGACCAACAAATAAACCTTTTTACTTGTATAGAGCCCTGGCCTTTTCATCCCACTATTTATGGGTCAACATACCCATACCGCAATGGTCGAGTCTACTTCCACGGAAGGAGGGCAGTCCCTTTCCTTTGTGGCTTCCTTATGGCTTCCGGCGGAACCCAAGCTATAGGCTAAATAAGTGCATATTGAGCGCATGTCCAAACCTCATGTACCCAATGTACATAGCCCAATGCAAAAGCTCATACTGCATATATCAAAGCTCTACATGAACTTAACCTAAATATAGCCTGAGGGAAAGTGAGCACCTATCCAGCTTAGCGAGAGAACGATTTCCAATAAGTCCTGGGGGATGAAGAACTAACAAGCAGCCTTAAAGACGTTGAAGATTGAGGAGGCAATGAAGCATATGGCCATATCAAACGTGGTGTGAAGTTTGAAACCGATGAGTATCAGCTCTCCCATATTCCAAGAGTCGTTCCCTATCTCTCACCGACCCATTCTAACCTGTTTATTGGAGGAAATGACTTGGCCCAGGAAGCCACTGCTAGGCCTGCGACCCGAATCTTGTCGCTAAGATCTACATCGAGAGAAACGCCCGGGGAGATCTGGGCCTCTTCTTTGTTAACGTTCCCCCTCAACTCGGCCATGACCTTCCCAGTATCTTGGTTGGAGGCGTGAGGAGGGCTCTCCCCCAATGGTGCCATTCCTATGTCTGGTCAGATCCTTGAATTGTATTGGGATCAGCCACAGACTCTTTCGCTGCAGTAGGTTCACTCTTGGAAGAGCACACTGTCGGAACAAAGTTGGCATTTTCGCTCATTCTCCTGACCACCTTTTATTCTTCTCAGGCTCGAAACCGCATTGGGTCCGAAGATAATTAGAGTCTGGCAAGAGCTACAGCAAGAGCTACGGGCACATTCGATTCATGCCAGACCAGTTCTGCAGTTCTGCTCCTAATAATTGTTATTAACGCCAAAGAAAAATGGAGGCGATAATGGGAAACGGTGACCAAAAGGTATATACCCTTCTAGTCTATGGAAGTGATTGACCTCAGACCAATATACATGCCAATATGGCCATTCCATGTGAAATGGAAGAGGCTTTCCCAGTCCTTTTCAAAGGTTGTAATTACATTATGACTGCTATTATTTCTGATGAATTGAAACCCCCATTGACCAATGAGTTCAGCATGGAATACTGATTGTCTAATTTGCTTTAATTACATCAGAGGCTGAAAGGCATAAAATGCCGGTATTTCATCAAGCAGCACTAATAATCCTTCAAATAAGCCAATTGTCATTAAATGGGCGAACTCATCATCATTTACCTCTGCTTCCGAAAATTCCCAAAGTGCTGCAAGAGACCTAAAAGAACGCATAAACAGGACAGATTCAAGAGTAGTTGCGACCAAAGACACGAACGACGAAATATTAATGGGAAATAATGGAATTTCGAAATGCGTTGCTAGCGAGATATAATAAGGTGGAACAATTGATAAATTCATCCCGTGTTCATTTGTGGTGGTGCCTCGGATTCTTTTGTGGAGAGAATCTGAACATAAACATGATAAAAACTGGTTAAAGACAGAGTAATTAGAAAATGACTTAGATCGTGATTTAAAGCGCTGCCTTGAACAATTGGCTTACAGCGAAAGTAGTGTTCATAGTTATAGAGAATCTTGCATGAAACGTGCAATGTAGGTTAATTTTGGCATACAGTTCACCAGGTATAAAAGCAATTTTGTTTAATTTAAACGCACAAAGAATATGCCGATCAAGCGAATTATGTACCATCATTTTGTAAGGATAGGCCCAGAGGTAAATTATGTAGTGAGAACAAAGCGGACTTTTAACACTGACATCTTGCTCTTCTGAAAGTCCGATAGCATGCGATCCATACATAATTCAATTAATCTCCATGAAATCTTTAAGTAACCGTTAAAACTTAAATATTAAGCAATTAAAAGTCGATTGGATCGGGCCGCTGTAAATGAATGTAATTACCAAGTTAAAAGGAAGCCATTAATAAGGAACAAAAGGTATTCGTTGGCAGGTTTCTCGTAAAGTTTCTCTTCAACAATCAGACAGTTATGATGATGCGCTTTCTGCTTAGGAATTCCCATGACTTATTCATGTTTGTTCGTGCGGCTCTACTCATTAATTGAGATACATTTGTGGGAGGACTCTGTTGGTCACTATTCCATTCGAATCGGAAACTTTTACCGGATTGCACTTCAAAGAATTGGCACTTGCAATGAGCGTGTGCGGATAATACTTTCATGTCTTCTGCATGCCAGATATGTGCATGTGCAAGGAAGATAAGAAGCTCAACTGTTTCAATAATTGATCGAATGTAGTTTATGCCAGATTTACGATTTTCATCCTATTCCCTAAATGACTATAATAAGCAGGATGACCTTTGCAAAGCACCATTTCCTCATATATCTACATAAAGCATTCAATAACCGAGGACTTTTGATAGGTCATATATATTTCGGAAGCCATATGTTATCCCCGAATTGTGACGCATGCGCAGAGGGAACCATGTGGATTTGCAAGCTAATTCAATGGAGGTCAGAATTTTCTCCAAAGGATCCCTCTTCTCCCTCTTAATCACGCATATGATACCAGAAAGTACGACATGCAAAGAGGGGTCGACGTTCGATAACTCACGAAAGGAGTCATCTTGACATTAAAAGACAAATTGCTTTGATTGAATGTTCCTTGCCTGGTGGTCCGATCTGATCAAAGAGTGATGAATCCAGTACGGAGTCTGGGATATAAAATGTAATTTACGGTCATTCTGCTCCACGTCTAATTGCCACTGCACGAAGGTGGGCTCTGTTTTCACCCTAATGGCTTCTCTGTATATGGACTGACATTAACAGCCTATATAAACCAGCCTCTTAAGGGAATACTTGGCCAGCGTCTCAGACGATATTGACGTCATTTTAAGAGTTGCGAGTCAAAGCTCCTGGCGTTCATTGGCTTGAATGAAGCACATTAGACAGAGCAGATATACACCTGTGACTCGGGGTCGGGTGAGAGACGTCAGGTGAGTTGGCCCGATTATAGGTATGAAGCCAAAGTAATGGTGCGAAGCTCAGAAGCCTCACCACTGCAATAGGCCAAAGTACTAGGTACTCCTTCGTTAGGAAGCTAGTTGACTGTGAACGGAACATATTGACCATGTACTTCTGTAAAGCTTTTATTCTCACTCCCTTTCTTGGTGGACGTAGATCCTATCTGTTAGAAGAAATTTTTACCTCATGCAGCTCTTCGCTATCAGCTTTTCTTCAGCTGATCTATTTTAGAGTCAGGACGAATTGCCTGTTTTTGTTTACTCATGACAGAGACATGGCTGATTCATTTAAGTTGAACATGTTGTGATTTCTTTTAAGGCCAGAACCAGAGTTTTTATTTGACAAACTTCTTAGAAATGGGTGGGTTTCAGTGTTTAAAATGTGTGAGAATAGCTATGAACCCAGGTGCATCTGTATATTAACAATAGTTTTAGGGCGTTGTGGGTTACTGAATGAGTGTGTAAATGGATTTCATGATTATCCGAATTTCCTATTATGGCAAGATCCTTTGTTTGAGAGTGCATGCTTTCAAATGGCCTATAAAAGTCTCTAGTGTATACTGCGTGCAATGCCTGATTCCATTTGCATCACGAGGAAAAATAGTATTTTTTGTGTTGTGAATCCTGAGATGAACTTACTGTACTATCTTAGAAAACACAGATTAGGCGTGTCACACTTTCCTGTCATGTTCTGTCTATCCTCCCGACATAAGTTCTTATCCATTACCTTCTTTACTTCAAGCTCACAGCCACAAATGTCTTTCAGTCAAGGCAAAGGCACAGTTAAGTCTAAGAGCTTTACAATCTAGGACATTCTTGTGTCTAATATAAGGTGTTTTTACGATGAATAAACGTTTGCTGATCTGGGTATATATTCATTAAACATGAAATGAATTGATTAAATTAATCAATGACTTCTGACCTTGTCAATTGAAAATTTAAATACAATCTAAAATAATTTCTTTGATACAAGTGTTTTACAAATAATGGAAGACCTCTTGAAGGATGACAGTGTGATGGTAATGAGTGGTACAAGTGTTTACAATCTCTTGTTATTTCGCATCTTGTAAAACTACAGACATAGACCCTTGCAGGCACAATTAATCAATTAAGCTTGTATTTGGATGAAGATAATTGATGACAGCGATGTTATCAATCTAGGTTTAGTTCATCATCAATATTTTGTACCATCATATCATTTTCTCGCCGGAGCAGGATTATGAGTTAATTAACCGAAAGTCAATTAAGAAGCTGGTACAAAATGTCAACAATATCCTATAATAATTGATGGCAAACGAGGAACAGAGTTAATGGTATACCGGCACTTAAATGATCATGGTCTCTCCTTGAGGCGATATACCACCATGCAGACTCGATGGAAGCCCATTTTATGTCTATCAATCTCGAGAAGGTAAGAGTTAGACTATCATATCTGACCCAAGTGAATGATGATGATACTATGAACCAACTATTTCATAAAGCTGCCTTGTAATAAAGGATCACATTCCCTGGAATTCTCTTCCACCTATCACTCCCATTGGGAAATGATACCAGTATACCACAGGCAGTTATCGGTAGGACTACACTAATATAAGATAACGAGTAGGCTAGAGGTCATCAATATACATGAGGATATATTACAACTGACTTCTTTTCATCTGTGTTTGTAATATCACACTCTTACATCAGTCAGTATATAATATAGACCGCGCCATCGTTTGGGAATTTAATTTCCAGATTTGCCCAGTTTAAAATTATACAAATATCTGGAATGGTGATTTCCAATGCGCTAACTCAGTCAATAAACATCAGACATATTAAAGCAGAGATATTAAATTCCTTCATACATCATTATTTCCATGACCATAAAGAATTGTTCTGAGTGTTCATAATAGGTATTTTCAACATAGCATCTACATGTACCGCGAAGCCAGTTGGAGAAGTTGTAAAATGAGTTTGCTCTACGAATGTCTATTTATACAGAGGAAGCTGCTATTGCCTTCCATCAACCTGTGCATGCAAGAGCGGAGGCCCACTGGGAAGCCATTGCCTTGGACAAGATGTACCCTCACATATATGTAGTCTCACCCCTCACATCCCCCAAGAGATACTAAGAAACATCAGCCAAATAAGCCACAACAGAACCTTGAAAGAGCACGAAGAACGTTACATTATCAAGGTCCTTGAATCAACGGTTGGAGCTGACGCACCGAGGTTTCGTGTGGCCGAGGAGAGGAGGATGATGTGTTATACAGTAATTGAGGTAATGGAGCTTAGAGGTGCTGACCACAAGCCCAGGTCAATACACTCTAGTAGCCACATCTTCTTTTTACTTTGATGCTCAAGAGTGAGTTGCACTCTTAAGAAACTTGAAGAAAAAACCCGAGGTAATCGTTTCGTTTGGGGGATGAAAGTATATCGGCATTGGTAGGCAAATGTTGGCACATCTTTTGGTGGTATTGGTGGTAGAGACTTCCTTTTATTGCTTGGTTTTCCAGCTGCCCTTTCCAGATTTCGTGCTTCCTGTTTCACCCAATAGTAAAGGAATAAAACACGCTAGCGAATGAGACACGCAAAGAACTCTGATTCATCTTTCAGATGTGTATCCAATCCAACCAGACCTCTTTATGAAAGGGTCCTCCTTGGGATTGAAATATGTAGCAGGAGCCGTGCATGCATTGTATTTATTCCAGAGAATATCTGAACGATTTATTTGATAATATATTTTCTATATTTATTCGCATGTGTATACACGTGGGGATAATAAAAAATTACTACAGTATATAAATGCCTGTCTCTGTTCCTTCTTTGTTCTTCCATGTCATGACATTCCCCGTGAATAAATATAGGGCTTCCACATTGAATGTCCCTTTGTGATCTCCGTTGGGTAGTTGTTGCAATTGAAATCCAGGGATTTATTCTCCTCTACCCACCATAGATTACCGTGAATGAACAGGGGACACTTATAACTATGTCAGATCTTTCACTAGCGCAAATTCCTTCCGATCCCTTGGGAAATTTTCTGCGCTCAGCTCCAATACAGGGTGTCAAGCATGAGCCCCATTCTTTCCGCAAATCTTGGGAAAGCAATATACAAAAATAAGGATGGATCCTAATCGCAAGTTCAACTTGCATTTGTCATTTGTGCGAGCCCTAAGCTCAACGATTTTATCCCAATACATCTTGAATCGGAAAAAAGAAAAACATGGTTAGTGATCTCATATTCCCTACAATATTCCTGCCACTATCCTTGCCACCCTTGTCCGAAACACAATCAATCCTGATTCGATGGAGACATGCTTTTTTCCTGCGCAGCTGAAGCCGAGCAGGTCTTCTGGGAAGATCATCAGATCGACCCCCTTCCCCTGCTCGTTGGGTCGTCTTGCTCAGAATCGGTTTCACCACATGGGCTTGGCTGGAATGAAATAAAAAGACAATAGTGCCCCACTGTGGGTACCATAACAATTGTTAGCAGCATCATGCAATATTCAGATTTGTTAATAAGCTCCTGAGACAGGGGGAAATGATGGATGCTGCAAAGGAAGTAGGTTCTAGTAAGTAAAGGCACTATAACGCGGCCTCTTGCCTTGACCTTGCTTCTTCATTTCTATACCCTCAAATCTCCTCCGGTGCCCCTGCCGGCATGGGTTAGTAAAGCGTTCCATGAGGAAACCTGTAGACGGTACTGGGGGCTATCTGTCAATAGAGCTATGATCTCCTGCTAGGGCCGGCGTAGAGACATATCCAGGTTGGAAGGGCACTTTTTAGCTTGGCCCCTAGATAAAACCGATCCTCGGAGCGAGGATAGGAAATGAAAGCTAATACACTATCAGGTTCTTTCCATCTAACTTTCTCTGCCCCGGCACCACCTTGTGGTGGCCCAAGATGAGGCAAAGGGGCAAGGTCACGCACCACACCTGCTTTGGTCTTTTAATGCCTCAGGGCTTAAATGTTCCAATAGCAGGTCTGATGAGGGACCCTTAGGTGATTTCCCAGGATATTACAGTCGCTCGGCTGTGGCAGATTACATATATACCTCGAGTCAAATGTCGGGGAGCTCAAGAGGAGCTTCCAACGAACGCTTGCCAAAAAGGACCTACGTCAGAGAGAGGCTTAGAGGAACACACCAAAAGATCCTTAATTTAGTTTCGTGTCCGGCCGATGTCTTTAGTGTAAAGCTTAGGTGGGACGCAGTCAGAATATTCTCAAAAGACTGTGATCTATATTTGAAAATGCATTTTTGTTGGACATTATCTTGTTGTTTCATGTATTGTGCTTCCATCAGCAGAGTCCAAAATAGGTATTCAGTAGGGGGGGAAATAACTAAAGCAAAAGGATAAAAACAACACAGCAAGAGGTCTTTTAGACCGATGATGCGGTCGTTTGTGATATTGCTTAGAGCAATTTCGGTGCATAATATATCGATATGGAGGCGGGTTATTCCAGGAATCTTCTATACTGAAATCCACGATAGCATCAGCAAAGCTTACGAGAAGCACAGAAGAGACAGAATAGTTGATGACTCAAGATCATAACCTGCTTTCGTAGAGATGAGGCAAGTTGCCTCTTGGGAGGTGGGATTTGAGTAAAACATCGCTGAAGATGGGAATCACTAAGTGGCAAATCAAAGGCAAGGCATTGCACGGGCTTCAAAGATTGATACTATGACATACCCTGAATATGGCTAATGTAGGTCCACTCTGAAGACAGGAAGCGTCAGGGACCACGCAGGCCTTAAAACCCACAAGGGAGTAATTCCGCAACAATCTCTTTTCACTCATTGCATGGTTATAACCGTTTTTCCTACCATACTACCAAAGCATTCATAGTTGAATCAAGGCAACACATAGAATGCATCGCGTTTTTTTATTGCTTTGCCCTGCTACCGAATATTTGCATTACGGGCAATTGCCTTGTCCATTAGTTATGGCATTAAACACTTTGCTATTAGTATAGAGAACTTACTTTTAAAGAGCCCAATATGTCTTGTTGCCATAACAACACATTGCCTGCGGAGGAGGAGTACTATTAAATCAAATGAGGAATGACAATAGCGGGTTCCACGCCTATTATCCCAAGCAAAAAGATCTGCAATAATTGTTGAAGTGAAAACTCTTGTAGCCATAGGACATGATTAATACAGCAATGTGCATGGCTCAGCCCCGAGCTGTTGACATATGACATATGGTACCAGCAGTTTATTCCACAAGTCATGACATCTACGAGTCGCCAATCTATATTAATATTCCCAAGTGCATTAGCTACCCATGTGGGGAACTGCTACAAGTTTCCGCATTGCAGTGCGGAGATTCAATATGTAGATAATACCTCTGGCAATCTATTTTCCATGTCACTCACGTAAACATAACATAGAGGGATCTAATGTTTTCAGTAGTAGTATTTTTATTATATCCATAGAAAGGGGACTTTGGCATCTGCAAATTCAAGCAGGACTTCCAGCCAACGCCCAACAAAGATGTATGCTTGGTTGCAAACATGATATCATCGGGGGAAAACCATGCAAGAATGATCAAACAGGGTCATATCTATTCGTAGGTATTCGATACATATACATGTATTTACAAAGGACAATTGGTTTCCAATTGATTTCCAAGAATGCTGACTTCATCTCCCAATCATGTCCACCCTTTTATTTTGGATCCTCCGGCGTAACAAGAAAATATTCTCAAGTCATTTGTTTAAGGCCCTTTCCTCGTTCCCCTTGGATCTCGGTGATAATTTTGCCACTTTCCCTGTCATCAGACGTCCATTTCCACATGGGGTATTTTTTCATAATCTGATCAGCATTACACCTCACACAATAACTTCTCAATTCTATTTGGACATTTTCCACTTGGAAGAAGCCCTTGTAATGAATAATGTGATGTTCCAAACCGATTGATCCTTAAATGCTCCGAAAATAGAAGCTGGAACCTGTAAGAGCATCGTTATGTTGGTTCAATGGTGCTGCATGATCGAGCGCTCACGAGGAAAACGGGTGCGAGGTATTAAAGATCGTCTTCAATATTTAAGTACGCTATAAAACTGTTAACGCAGTCTTCTGCAAGAAGCACCGAGTGGATGCGAAATTCGATATAAAAGCTCGATATAAAAATGGACCCAATATGTGGAGAATTTTTGTTCTGACTGAAAAAGTTGATACCTGTATTTATTCAGTTAAGAGAATCGATATATTCCAAGTGCAACTGTGTTTCCTCAATACAATTTACTTTTTTTTGTAGATTCCTAGATATTTCCTCTACTATTTGTATTGATGAGATCACTCAGCATGCAATCTGATTTGTGATTCTGGCTTAGGAGAGATGTTTTCCCGTTGGCTGGACAGTAATAAGTATTAATCAGGGAGTCTGGTGATGTGTGAACTGCTCGATCCTTTATCTGTTTGGCCATTCGATGCCTTCTACCTTCTACACTAATTCGGTTAAGCCGGTTCTGCAAAGGATTCAAATGTGACGCAAGAGGCATCCTAAATCATTGATTTAGTATTTTTGCCTTGCTCCAAGAAGAGGTTCGAAAAAGGGTAAATATCCGATACAAATCCATCCTTCTTTACCGTAAAGTATTTTACGAACATGGTTCGCCTGTATGCCTTAAATGATGTTCGACGAAACTCCCTTTAAGCCGGTACAATATAATTACAAAACCCGGAAGGTAAATAAGGGGAAGGGATATGGCGACATTTCTCCAAAGATTGGCCAGATCCTGATGCAAATAAGCCTTGGCCGTAACCAGATTCACTCAGGTTTTAGTTCATTTTCTGAGTTTCTGGTGGTACATTATCAATTCCCAACAATATTTATGAGTAAAGCTTTTCATGAGTAAATTATCCATCAAAGTCTACCCAATCATCCCCCAACACCCCATTACCCCCTCACCCTTCCCGACAAACCTGGGGATGGTCATACATCATTGGTTGAATATAACTGAAGTAATTTGAGAATCAATGCATAACTAAACACATGTATACATGTATACACACATAGACATTCGGAAAGATATAAAATATTCGTCCCTGCAGACGATCAGATTTCCCCCTGACTTGAATCACTTCTGTTATTGTATATGTCTCGTGGGTAGGAATGAAACCGATGCGGATGGGAGACATTAATGTGTATTTGAGTATTAATATTAATTAGTTCTTTGTATCAGGATAAACATTAAAAGTCACGAAATACTGTCCTATTCACAACGATTCAATCCTTTATATCCAGTACGAATTGCTATAGAGTGCAGTCCTCAATGACAAACAAAGCCCTAGAGTTGTAATATGTCGGACCATTTCACCAATCGCTGAACATGGTTCAAGGGGTGACTTGTCAATTCTGCCTAGAATGTTGTAACAATGGCTATTTTTCCTCGTCAGCGGGACCATTGCTCATAGCCGCTACAACCCTATTGCAAATGGCCAATCTATATAGAAATATTACTGCATTCAAGGCTATATGGGGATGATATAATTGATGTGTTTTCCCATCACCATTCTGCCAACGCTTATCATCGGATTGCATTTGGGCTGCACGCTACACTGCTCGTGGCTTCAATGGCTCAGTAATCGAGTTAAACAATAACGTTCACCCATGATTACAGCTGCGGTGGTCCACATTATGTCCTTGATCCTATCTCTGCTTTGCACCACCACAATCCCCGAATGTTAAAGGCAACTGGATTAGTGTGTTTTATGCTAACATGCACTTCATGGCAGTTGTAAGGTACGAAGCTGGGAGTCACTGCTGGCACTTGGTGGGAATTAAGTGCTTGTTGTCGGTTGCAATCTATCTGGAAATATAAATGGGCAATCGCTGGTGAATTAATATCTTCAGATGAAACTAACCATGTATACCATTGATCGCATGCTGTCTCTCTAAATAGGGATGCTTTTAATGTGATTCTGTCTATGGCAATAAAACATGTATACTTGTGCTGACAATAGTGACATCGTACTTTTTTATATTCCAATGACGAAGGCTTTAATAGTCACTGAATGGGTAATAAATTGTTTGGGAATGTTCATAATAAAGTGTTCTGCCAAGAACTCTACCCGGTAAAAACAATTGTATCTGGAGGGACGTGAAAGATAAATCGTGGAAAGAAAGAAACCGTTGGCAGAGGCATTGCCAAGAAAAATCTGTTCACTGGTAAAGGAATTTCCGTGTAGACAAGCATAAAACCTTCGACAGGATTTTAGTTGAAAATTTGGTTTAATCATTGAAATTGTGGTTTTATACTAATCTGACGCAGCTGTTTTAATCAAGAGGACAAAACAGGCATCCCGTGCACAATATTTATTAACAGCAACAATCTAAATTGAAAGGCTCAGTTATTTGAAACTGAATAATCGTGGGGGCTGAAATGTATAGAAAAAATATTGTTTCTAACATATTATAACACACATGTATATAATAATGAATCTAATAATAATGAATTATTTATTTTGCTGAGAACGTATAAAACAAAAACATAATTATGGTACACGTTCAGATTATAATCTGGTCCTCCAGTGTATGCCTATACTGGGGATACTGGGGTTGACTATCTACTGTTTAGTATTAGAGTTAGGGTAGGGTTTACATGGTAAGGGTTTTCTGGTACCACCGAGAGCACCGGTTGTTCTTCTAGCATTACAAGTTTATAATCTCCAGTTGGAGTACATATGAGACAAGGATATAGGAGTACAAGAATAATATATAGACAAGACTAAAATAGAAAAGATTATGACATCTAAGAAAGAAGATATATGTTATTATTATAAAGACAAAATCTAATGAACCAAAAATGCCTCAACTGTTAACTGTAATACAATGGTATAATAACTCCGAGGCGGTCAGAACAAACGGGAACTATGTTGGTAGTCTTGGGTCTACTATGTGGGTTGTATATGCAATGTAACATCTGTGTTAAGCAATGTCCAAATTGTTTCCAGTCAATATGTCCGTTTGAACATCGAGGGTCTGAAGTGCTTTCAGGGATCAAGCATTAAGAACCTTTACATCCTTTTGACTTCAGAGAGTAATATTTGGGTTTAACTTTAAGAGCATCAGGTCTACATAGGACTGATCAGTCACCTTTGAAGCGATCCTCTAAGAATGCCAAGACCCCCGTTTATCTGATACCTCTTCCCTTTGACAGTGCTTCTATGTGGTTTAAGCGTTCTATAAACTTGAGTTCAAAGCCAGATAACTATCCTTGACATGGAGAATGACCAGGAAATAAGATTACACGCCGATGGTAAATGGATATGACACTTCCCTTTCTATATGTCTCCAGCCCCTCCATCAAAATACAAGTTCTACTAGGATGCATATATATATGCCTTACATTATGCACGAACTTGAGGAATTAAGTGCATTTGACTACATTCGCTGGGCTACAAAGGCAACACATGCAAACGGTGCCAGAGTCTATCATGATCCTTTAAGATCCTATAAATGATATATATGGAGGTAATTTCGCGGTGCCTCCCACGGCGAGTCGATCACTCTAACCCATGAGTTGCTCTAGAACGAGTTTTATTATTATAGAAAATATCATGAAAGAGGTACACGTCTGGTAGTTGATTGAAGTGCTCCCCATGTGTGTGTTGAGTTAAACAGGATATTAGCGTGCCACAAAGCAGCCAGACCTTCTATAAATCCATGCATCAACAAAGTGAATGTATGTTTGTGCTTAGCATTCTATTTTCCTTTCTTCGAGTGTTGTGACTTATCGGTTTATTTGGTTTAGGATTAATGCATGCGATGTTCGCTGCCGTATACGAGCACACTAAAAGCTTTTTGATGCAGCAATTGTGGATTTTGGATTTGGATTGTTCTGGGAATTTGAACTAGAGGAGAATATTGTGTGACCAAGTCTGGATGTAACTCCTAGTAGATACTTCACAGCGCAAATGTACATCTCGACTCGCCCTTACTGGTCATCCTTAATACCGTCCATACAGTCGACCAGAGTAGACCTGTATATATATGTTGGGCACATGTATACATATTATTTGATATTCTGGTCAAAGAAAGAGTATTTATTGAAATGCATGCGTACTCATTCATAAACTTTAAAACGCAGCTGATTGTGTTTAGAAAATTGGCAAGATAATGGGAGTATTTCATGCACATCAATCTATTATCTCGAAAATCCAGTGCCAGCCAATATACATTGAATCGTTTCTGAAAGAGGAAATTAGATAAGTTCATTATTCAAACCACTCGGAATTACTGTCACAAGCCCCTTTTAAAATGGTGGATATATATGTATTGATATGAAATAAAATGAAAGGTTTCAATTAATTGATAAAAAGGAGGTCAGATTCTTAATACTGTTATACACATATTCCTTTCAACATGGTCTGCAGCGTCCTGGAGCATAAGTAATGAGTTGAGACGGAAATAATAAAAGAATTCATTTCTAAGACAGGGGGAAATGTCAGTTGAGAGATTTTAATTACTCGTTGCAGCTGTCTCGTGTAAGCACCATCAAATCCATAAAATATCAAATGATTATTAAATGGCGCAGGACTAGCAGTGGAAATTGCTATGTGTGAGGAAGAGAGGTGGCGTGAGAAACAATGTCATATGACCTGCTGTTAAAGTGAAGATTGGAGCTGGGTCTTTTTCTATTATAGGTCTTAAAACCAATTGATAATAACTTATATAATTTGCCAAACATGGCAGTCCACAGGGGAAAACAGCATCTGCATTTCATCGTAACAATATTCTATAACATAACAATATATATCAATCTTGTGAAAATGATTCCATATAAGATATTTTGTAAACTTGAGTTCACTTGATTGCATAGCCTTCTCATTTGTGGAATCCCACTTTTTCCTCATATCCGCTGACAGCTAAAATTTCATCTCTGCATTCCATGAAAGTGATCTCTGCATTTCTTGAAAGTCATCTTTCTCAAAATTAATATTCCAAGGTCGGCAACATACACAAATAGCTTCATATACAAAGCTAAAACTGCCTGGAATGCACTTCCTACAATAGTTCATGAACTTGACACAAAAAAAGAAGTTAGAAAATATCTGGAACAAACATAACTGGAAATCTTATCCATGTAAACCCAGTCGAAAATCAAAATGTATAGATATATAGATGGACCTATTCCTGAATTTTCAAGGGACATATATATGAGTTTAATCGATTGTATCGAACCTGTACTCGATAAAATCAAATGTATAAAAGGGATTATTAATACTCAGGAGTACACCTGATTAACCCCCTTGTAATACCAATGTAATATACTGTAAACTTGTTACCTTATCTAGAGATCGAACACTCAGGAGTACACCTGTTTTCTCTGCTAGTAGACAAGGTTTTGTACTTAGAAAGTCCCAGTGACTTAGTCTTAATTGCCAATGTTATACACTATAAACTTCTTACCTTATCTAGAGATCGAACACTCAGGAGTACACCTGTTATCTGTACTAGTAGCCAAGGTTCTTGTACTTAGAAAGTCCCAGTGACTTAGTCTTAATTTCAAGATGTTATTTTCCATTTAATTTAATATTGTTACCCCTTTTCGGCCAAGGTAACGGCAGGGAGAACTGGAGTCACTCACTCTAGAAGTCTGTATACCTATTTATCACCTGTAATGTACTGTCTTATTCGATAAATAAAGTAGTTCTTATCTTATCTTATCTTATCTCATCTCTGCATTCCTTGGGGCGCCATCTGTGCGGTCCTTGGACTCCTTGCAGTCCTTGGAAGCCATGTATCAATGCAAGCCATCTCTACAATCCTTGGAATTCATCTCTGTAGTCCTTAGAAGCCATCTCTCCCATCATCAATTGAAAGCCATCTCTTCAGTGCTTGTAAGCTATCTCTACAATCCTTGAAAGCCATCTCTGCATTCCTTGGAAGCCATCTCTGTAGTCCTTGGAAGCCCTCTTTGAAATGCTTGAAAACTGTCTCTGAAGTCCTTGAAAGCGATCTCTGCAGTCCTATATTGAAAGTGATCTCTGCAGTCATTTATTGAAAGTGATCTCTGCAGTCATTTATTGAAAGTGATCTCTTCAGTCATTTATTGGAAGCCATCTCTGCAGTCGTTTATTGGAAGCCAACTCTGCAGTCCTAGTATAGGAAACTGACTCTACTGTCTGTGAAAGCTATCTCTATAGTCCTTGGAAGCCATCTCTGTAGTCCTTGGAAGCCATTTCTGTAGTCCTTAGAAGCCATCTCTGTAGCCCTTGGAAGCTTACTCTGTAGTCCTTGGAAGTCCTTGATCTCTGTAGCCATTAATTGGAAGCCAACTCTACAGTCCTTGGAAGCCATCTCTGCAGCCCTTGGAAGCCCTCGTGGACCTTGTCATGGTCCTTTTCATTAACATTTAATCTAAGGCCATTTGCCCTAGACAGTTGTGCATTGATGTACAATTCCTCCTGAGTGTGTTAATCGTGTTAAGCATACGTGAACCTTGTCATGTTCCTAGTCCTTGGAAGCTATCTCTGCAGTCATTAATTGGAAGCCAACTCTGCAGTCCTTGGAAGCTATATCTCTGTAGTCATTAATTGGAAGCCACCTCTGCAGTCCTTGGAAGCCACCTCTGCAATCTGTGGAAGCCATCTCTGTAGTCCTAGGAAGCCATCTCTGCAGTCCTTGGAAACCATCTCTGTAGTCAAATTGGAAGCCACTTCTGCAGTCCTTGGAAGCCAGGAAGCCATCTCTGCAGTCCTTGGAAACCATCTCTGTAGTCATTAATTGGAAGCCAACTCTGCAGTCTTTGGAAGCTATCTCTACAGTCTGTAGAAGCCATCTCTGTAGTCCTAGGAAGCCATCTCTGCAGCCATCTCGGTAGTCATTAATTGGAAGCCATCTCTGCAGTCCTTGGAAACCATCTCTGTAGTCATTAATTGGAAGCCATCTCTGCAGTCTGTGGAAGCCATCTCTGTAGTCCTTGGAAGCCATCGCTGTAGTTATTACTTGAAAGCAACTGTGCATTCCTTGGAAGCCATCTCTGTAGTCATTACTTTGAAGCCATCGCTGCAGCCATTTGAAGGGACAGAATATCTTGGGTTACTAGGTTGTACCATAACATCCATGATGTCGTATTCATAAGTGCTCTTGAGTGAATAAATATTAGTACGTGGACCTTGTCATGTTCCAAACTTTTGGTTTCTGTGTAAGTGATTCTGATACATCAGGTCCAATATCACTGAAAGCTTCAATACATAAGCTATTGTGCTATCAGTGTCCCCATGCAGGTTGGTAGGGCATTGCTACGTCTTTCGGCATTATATATGTTGCAAGTAACAGTATACTTGAAACGTTAAACCATGATGATGCAAATCACCATAGCTATCCGAGCTGTTGCCAAATAAAAATAAGCCGAATCCTTTTCATTGACATTACATTTAATCTAAGGCCATTTGCCCTAGACAGTTGTGCATTGATGTACAATTCCTCCTGAGTGTGTTAATGAACACGTTCCATAACAACCTACAATATAATTATTTAGAATAGCAGGAGCATACATCAGTTCTTCTATAACAATGCATTTTTCACCATGAAGACATCAATGCAAGCAAAATATAAATACACGTTCACAAGGTAAACATCTACCTACTAAAAGTCAACGGAACAAACACTTTCTGTCCTGAGAGCAGAGCCCCAGATGTTTACAAAGAGGCATCAAAAGACAATAATATTAGAAATTTAATGTGCTGAAGATTTTCACTCTTCCTTGATCACTACGATCAGATAAAACGAAAAAGGGCACACAATTAAGATCAAGGAATTAATTTCCAACAGGTTTAATAATCAATATCACACAACCGCTATTTCTATGGGACATAAAAGCTATAGGGCTAAACGGAAGGCTGACGTAATTGACCTTCATCTGGAAGTTCTTGAATTAGTCCCTTACACTATATCACTTATGCATATCCTTCTCATTATGGGTAGAGAAATGTAATTCGACCTTAGATGTTTATGAGTATAATTATAATTGTATCACCAATCAGTGTTTAGTTAAAATCATCTTAAAGACAATTGAATACTACCGTCTGTTGGAACTACTCAAAGAGCTATTGTTTATAATTCATAAGTTATAATCACTTGGTTTGTAGTTGTGCACAACAGGCCCCCCTCCAAGAAATGTCTCCTTTATCTGGCCCACAAAAACATGTCCTTGTCGTGCACGTCCTTAGGCAGGCCCACCAGACTAATTTATCAGTTAACAATGGACAGTAGCCAAAGTTTTAATTTGCGTGCACCAAGTAGGGGGAGAAGCTAGGTAGTCTGGATGACCGCAAGATCTGGCTTTTCCATATTTCAGACGCGCGAGGACACCACTCCCATACAATCGCAAGCGGTGAAACAGAAAATCCCTTGGTCAGCAAATTGCTACAGCACTAAAGGGATCATCTATGTAGAAGTATAAAGGCACCTTTTCCACTCAGACCTGTCGAACGGCAATTGATTACGGCATTGGATAACGCCTCACTGGAGTTTATTCTTTTAGGAGAAAAGTTGCAGTGATTAGTTGATGGACGAGGAGGCAAAAAGAGCTGGTATTAATGTGTTTTTGTACATTGCATTTTACGGGACTTGAACCCTCTTCACCATATCATATTTCAAAGTCGTTTGGCAGGGGTGGTGATAGTCTGACCTAGAAATGGAAACAGTAAAAGGGTTCATAATGATTGCATCCACTGCAGGGATGACTTTATGAGCGACAAGAGCCAATACCCGCCACTGGCGTGACCTTGAATGATACATTCAATGAAGCAGGAATTGTATAAACCTCGACGTATTAGATTTCAATTGCAGATGCCTGATTAAAGAGGAAAGCACGACAAGGATGATGGAATCAAAGTAGGGCGTGGCATGGGTGAGTAGTCTAATCTGGTATCAGGAATAATGTGTAAGAAAAAAGGTAAGATTTTGGCATGATTGAATGATCTACCCCTCCCCCCTCCACCCCCACCCCCTTTAAAGTAATGACTGATGTCAAGGATTTGGTTCGATGATAAGAAACATGGAAACGGATGTCTATCTTGTCTGGGACGGCAGAAGCGATGGAATCATAATGAACCAGTTCTTTATTGTGCTCTCTTAGAAAAAGATCATGTAAACATGTGAGACGGATCACTCCTTCAGAGCTATCAAAAAGCCCAGAAGTTGGGTCATTTTATGGTGGTTGAGACATCGGCGCACATTGAACCTGAAGAGGAAACCACTTTGCTTCGAATAGATCACTTTGATAAGTTATCTGTTAACTCTAGAGTGAGATTGATGAGGTTTTCCATTAACCCAGATACGACACGGCCTTAATTGGATAATTTTGAATTTCCACCATGACAGCGGGTGTACCGCTCCTTGTTTTCTCATTCAGTTTAGACTTGGTATAAAAACGTCAAGACGGATCATGGATTATTGCTTGGCATGTCAAAATATATACAAACTCCACCAAAGATAGACGAAATCACTGACCTAGAGGGAAGGACTGCATGGCAAAACATGAACCAAGATCTTCGGGCTTATAATGCAATGGGGGTACCAAAGAGTGAAGGATGCGTATTGCATAAAGAAGAATGATCTGATTTGTGTTGGCGTTGAAGCTGTGTATTTTTCTCATCTTGGACAGCCCAGTAATAAGCGGGCTGTCGTTAATCATGGAGTCAACTGAGGCGCGAAACTTTCCATTTGTAGCGGCCCCGTTTAAATGTGAGAGCAAGGCACTACCAGAGTCAGACAGTCCTAATAAAGTATTACTGGACCGGATTCCATGAGCGGTCCTAGCGTTCTTTATCCTCTTCCAGTCGCCATCCCACAATCTAAAAAAGCTAGAGTAATCTCTAACATGCTCCGTATTCGCTAGGTTCTTCTACTGAGTTTCCAAGTTATATATGGCGGCTATATAGAGTGTGTCGAAGGAGTTAAATCTATCGGAATCTATCGCTAAATTCTCTTGGTTGCTCATACCTATACACTCGATTTCCTCATAATCGTTTCAGCACCTCTTCATCTACAAGCTCCCCCCCCCCCACCCCCACCCACTCTCTTTGGGCGAGGTGTGAGATGGAGTGTAGATATAATATATATGAAAGAGAAATATAGCCTAAGATGCTCGTCCGGATCAACGCCCGGCACATGAAGTGAAAGTCACGTTGACACGAGAGCGCGAGGCACGGTCAGGTCCCGGTGTTGCTGGATAGCTTTACAATAGACCCTTTGCCAAATCGGGGAAGCCGCGCCCCCTCGAGGAGCTCTAAAGAAGAGCCCGAGAAGAGCCCTCTTGGAAGCTTGAGATGGGCCAGGGATTCTTTGTCCGATTAATTCAATGTCATGTTAGCGTTGGACACATTAATCTCCCTTAATGTGACAGGATCCCCTTTTGGGATCACACGATTGAGATCAAAGCATCGGATAGAAATCAAACACACGCCTAAGCAAGCAAGGCTGGTTCCATTTCATACATGTGTCCCCTCAAGCTCAAACACTCTAAGCTTAAGAATATGACGGCTAGTGGATAATAATAACGCGTCCTGAAGCATTTTCTTCAGCAGGAGTTTTTTTTGCCACAGGAGTGTGAGAACCATGCGGCAGTAAAAAAAGAAATACTCATTAGCATGGCTTTGTGTCATAAATGATATTCATGCGCATCTTTCGCCTTGCATGCAAATCAAACTGGTGTGGAACATGCATGTCTTGAGAGGGTAATTATATATGTACGTGTTAGCATGTAATGAGAAACATTGCTTTGGTTTGGCTGCCTTTCAAGGCTGAGACCTGAAGCGATTGTCTTAGCCTCAACCCGAAACACGCATTCGGATCGCATGACAATGTGGCAGTATCCTTTCATCTTGAAGTGCATGGATATTTCCATGGGGAGACGAGGAGAGGACGTCACAAATACATCTACAGTAACTGTCTGAGAGGTGAACTGACTGTGAAAGGAGTTTGTGTAAATACTTAACAAATCCCAACCTCCACATTCTTGCCTTCTTGTCCACACACTTGCAAAAAGCCCGCGAGGATGAAGGCAAAAAGAAAGGCACAGGCAGCCTCTCACATGAATAGCAAATTGGGTGCTGTCTTCTATACGAGGCCTGACATCTATGGTCTGATGGAGATAAAAAGTCAAATGTATACAGCCTCTTATATGTAGGCAGAGGGGAAGAGTGTACATGCTGAGCATGGTATATGATGCACATTGGTTAAATATCAATAAGGTAGGCGACGTTCTGACAACGCTCAGGGTCTCTAAACATACTATTCCCATAATAACTGGCTGGCATTCATTGCATAATGGATGAAACAATGTGACTACGTCTATAATGTTTAATCCATGCAGACATTTTCCCGCCTGCTACTTTAGCGAAGGACCGCGCTATAAAAACCGAGGAGAAAAGTGGTACAAAATCACCGCTGATCAGGATTTATATCGCGGAAATTACATTTGCATTTCATGAAAGTTATGTTCTAGCCACGAGCAATGCTTTAATATAAAGCCTGTGCTTAAATATTATGTCTGAATACCATGCGCCTGGCATATAAGTAACGTTACGCCTGAAAGTCTTTTATAATGGTTGGGGCCCGTGTTTTTATCCCGAGAAAAAGATGTTCCAACTAAAAGATGCCTTGATGCATCCTGACATACATGTATATGAACTATTATGTATAGACAGGCTTCCCTGGAACAGGTAATGCAACCGACATATTATATGCTAGCTTCGTGTTTGCTCCGACCTTGGACCGGGGGTTTTGAATGGCATATAAAGAGAAAGCTATACGTCTTTGGCGGATGCCTTTGGTAGTCATATGTGACCGCCGCTTCTCAAGACGGGAAGCATAACCTAAGCCTTTCACAATGTTGGTGATTTATCTGTGTCGTTTTGCATTCAACAGCCCGGTTTATTGTTGGTGTTATGAGCTAAAGAGCAGATATTACGTTATATACCATCAGCAAGTATCGATTCTGAAGCCATATACCTCTTAACGGTATCTCTTTTAAATTGTATGGGGTCTCTTTTACCTTTTTATATATAATTGTACATGTTCACTTTAATTTTCTTCGATGACCCAAACTATATTATATAATCTTAAATTCTCTATATACTTACAAATTCACCACACATACAACATCAATATTTGTTTTCACCATATTGATTGCTTTTTGTACTCGGAGGTGCCAACCCGGTAAATCGACCTGGACATACGCGTGCAAGTAAATGAGTTGGTAAAGAAGCTTGTACATAAGATTGAGTGGAAAGTACTCCAACTACTCCGTAGCCTTTAATCTAGACGAGCATGGAAATAAATCTATTTGGACCAGGATGCGTTCAATGAATGCAAATGTGGAGAGCAAACAGGGAAAGAGTTACAGGAAGCCAATCGCATACACGTATGGTATAGAGTGGTAATAGTAGTATATGGAAATAACAAATTGACCCGGGTGCCTGGGGAGCAAACGTACGGAATCAGCTATCACGTTTCTTTATCGATATAGTATGTGTATATATAAGCATTAAAGCGACGTGTTAATCCTGGATTAGTTATGGTTTGTGGGGGTGGTTGTTCAGTCATGTAAATATAGATAAAAAAAAGATCAAGAATATGTTTAAGGGGAATATCTGAGGCCATTCTTCAAGCGCACAGGCCTGTCAAGTATACAAGAAGGGTCTTGGATAAGGGAATACGTCATCGCAATAGGGGATTTGCGTATGACACTGCACATGTTCAGTGCAAGATGGGATGAGTTCTGCTCAAATCTGATATACAAGTATTATTACACTTTTATCGATAATTGCAAAAAACATTTGAGCATAGCTTGTATTATAAATACTCTATGAAAACCATGTATATGCATGATGGGAAAGATGAAGGCTTACATTATTAACATCATCTATGACTCACATCTTTTAATAGGTACATATTAATCAATATTTCACGCTAAACATAGTTTTACTATGGCATACATCTCTCATAATTCCATGGGAATCAGGATGATTCAATATGACGCACATGCGATTCCCCTAATTGTCCATCAGATTCTTTCTCAGATATATTTCAAGGGCACTCGGGAAGGGTTTCATTGGGATATGGTCTCAATAATGACACCCCAAAAAGAACAAATAAGGAAACGCAATTCAATCTCAAAGGCTCTGGAATTGATTCAAACCTGTGTCATCATAAGTCGATGCTACCAAGAAAAGCTACATCAATATCAGAAAGCAAATATTGTATGTGAATTTGTCCCTTGTGTCCATACTAATTACAAAAGCAAGAATATCTTCAAGATATATTATTCATACGATCAATATAATATTCGAAACATCCTCCCGTATGTCATTGTTCGGAGCACATATTGGTAATAAACATTACCGTAAGGATATGAGCGTGTAATATTTCACTGTTGCAAATACGTGATAATCGCATAATAGGAGACATAACGATACTGTCAAGCCATGCCACTAGCACCTCTTGCAGGTGTTGAATACCAACTAACAACAATCTAGAAACTAACGACGTCCTAACAACTATAATGTCCTCTCGTTCTGCAGCAAAGATTGTCCTATTAAGACAAGCCGTATACACAAACTGGGACTTTAACGAACCATTATAACGCCCAGTCGCGTTGCTGTTCCAAGCTTTTGTCCTGCCGCTACGACTTTGAAGGCGTCCTGTGCTATTTCATTCAGCTTGGGATCAATACTGAATGGACAGCCATTGAAAACCGACTTTTTCACACCACTGAGATAGAGATTCTAATTGGGACATTACTATTTTCATTCTTAGTGCGCTTTCGGATCTGATTTATTCATTGATATCTGCTTCCTCAACCTACTTATTCAAGTCAATCAGGCTTTTCAGATTAGTATGGCGGTTGAGTCGCAGGAGACATGTTTTCGTAGTACACATAGATCTACATGTTCGGGGACGCCTGTGTGGTGTCCTAACGATAGTTAAGGTAGGAGAATGAGAACAGCTTGTTCGTGTCCTAGACTCAGAATTCCCCGACTTTGTCGAGGTTAGATAATTGACATATTATTCGACGACTGTTGAGGGAATCAACTTAATAAACTTTATGCGCATACAGTTACCGGACTTAATCAGTAAAGTAGCTAGCATTACATGTAAGAAACATGAGAGGAAATATGATAGGAGAAAATATTATACCTTATACAGAAATTGTATACACAATTGCATCACTATGTCTAAGTAATGGAAGAACAAGAACAAAACCACTTAGATATAGTTATATAATTTTATTTCAAAATATATTGTCTCTGGGATCCTATAATTTGAATCTTTCAAGTTCTTGAATAATAAATGTACCAAAATAAATGTGCCTGGCATAGAAAATTAATCCTACATTGCATCTCATCATAATGTCACGGTGCATAGATTTGCGTAAAGATTTTGCTTCTGAAATGTCAAACAGTGTCTCTGTATCACAGTATCCGTCTTTACCGCTTCTAACTTTCTAATAATGAAAGTATCAACATTAATGTAACTCGCATTGGAAATTTATTCTACATTGCATTTTCATCACACGGTGCACAGTTCACGGACTATCTACGCAATGCTTTCGCTTCCCTAGAGCATTAAATCAAAACAGCATTTTTGATGTGCCGACAAAAAGTTATTTACTAACACCGATGCATTCATTAATTATATTTTTTATCATGAGCAGTATTCAAGAAAAATCAATACATGAGATTTAGTGTGCTTCGGGTCAGAGCCATTTCATTCTAGTTTAAGATAGAGCACCGTTTTGGAATGTTAAACATCACATTTTTATAGCCATAGTGAGCGGGGAGTTGTGATTGAATGGAAGACATGTTTACATAGGCGAACATGGCTCGCAGACACTAATGTCTAAAAATATCCCTTTATCTTCTAGTCGTTCAATCTCCCGTATGGATCATGCGTGTGGGGCAAGAGCTTTGCGCAATACAACTCGACTAATGCCCTATTCTTACTGATAAGTCCACTCCATTTGGTGGGATGCAAAAATGTCCGACCAATGAATTCTTTTTTGTTGAAGTGTTCATGAGGTCGGTCGCGGCCAAGATCGAAGCCTGGGATTCCTTTCATTGCCACGATTTGATCTGGCAGTTGTAGACAGTGGAGCATAGTGGGCACAGCCACTTCTAGGAACACCTGGTAACGAAGGAAGATATCTGTCAACTCAGCGAACTCTGAAGCGTAGTCCTCAGGGATGAAGAAGGTATCAGAATAAGCGCCGAGGGCTCTCCCTTGGCCACCGGTGACAGAGACGAGTTGGCGGTGACATTTGTATAAGAGTCTTGAGTGGCGATGATTGTTCTTTAGATGTGACAGCACTGACAGTATTTGTTTCTGGTAATCTTCCCACCACCTCCAGGTAGTGTGAAAGTCGCACATTCCCAAGCGGCACTCCCTCAACTTGCGCACTTCGCCTATGCGCACTTCCTGCTTGGGGATGAACCAGTGCCGGTGGAGCGGGAACTCGCTTACACGTGACACAGACACAAACATGTCGTCTGACACGACGTAATAACCTGCCGTCACGAAGTGCATGCGACTCACCATGGCAACGCATTCATAATTGAAGGATCCAGGAAAATGTCCTTTGGGTGTGCCGCCATAGGACACAAATGTGATTTGGTAGTCCTTGAGGATGGGGAAGCTTTTGATATCAGGGACGCCCGGTCCGCAATAAACAATGTATGGGAAGAAGGGTCTGTAGAGGGCTTCTATATAGGGAATGACATTGTAAAGGGGATTGTTGAAGACCACAACGAGTACAAGGTTATCTAGTTGAACCCAGCTGTGGGTGAAGTTGACAGGATTAAGTGGATGTGCCTTGATACTGAAGCCCGAGCAGGTGTCGCTGACTGTTTTCCTGATGAGTTGCTCATGCCGTAGAGATAGACGTGGCTGCGTCCAATATCTCTTCCATGGCATATTATTGGCCCGGGGGTAGAGCGGGTGATAGAGCACCCTCTCTTGTTTGCATGTGCCAAGGGTGGCTTGACTTTGGCCTGTCAGGTGTGGCTCTCCCCTGCCCGCCCCCACCGCCTCCTGCCCCTGTGCCTCCTCCAGGGCATCCATCCAGGAGCGGACAGCTGCCATGTGATGGCGCTCCAGAAGCTTTAGGCCCCCCAGGTGCTGGAGGAGGTCACGCACGCATGCCATCAAGTCTTGTTTGCTACACGCCCATTGCGCGACCGCCTGTCTAACCGTGGCCAAATGATCGCCCCGCAATGACTGCTCATCCCCTCGCTCTTTCTGGCCCGTTGCGGCCAGCAGCGCTCCGCCAATTGCAATCCCAGAATATCTCACCTGGACGTATTGACCTGAGATCTCTAGCAGTCTCTGTAAGGCATACCCTAGAGCAATGGCTCTCATCCCTCTACCCAAAGAGTTACTGTGTATGTGCTGGCCCTTCATGTTACCACTCTTAGCACTATAATCATCATCATCATCATCCATCAAAAAGCCAAGAGCCCAGAAAACACTTCTGGAATAAAGGCCCTCTTTCAGGTGTATGTCGGCGAGGGTTTTGTTATGCAGGGTTACAGGAGGGGCCCGCTTGTCGCATGGGTCCATGCTGGAGGAGCGGTTGGTTCCCTCCTGGTGAATGTCAAAAGGCTGTACAGGTAGCCAGGCAACTACCTGGAGAGCTGGCGGCTCCAGGTGCTGGCATAATCTATAGGTAGCTGTATGGCTACCACCACCGCCACCATCAGCATCGTCCCTTGGGGGCATGGAGGACTCGTGCACATTATGCCCTCCATCACCATGCGTGTGCCGGGTCTGATGACAGCCGAAGTGATGGATGCCATCAAAGGTGCCTGTACTGGAGTGGTGGATAAGGCCATGGTGGCTGGAGGAGGTGAACACCCGAGGTCTAGCCTCCCTACCGGCCAAGGACCTGCCTCCCTCGGGGACAAAGATCGCCTGGGCTCCGTTCTGAAATATGTAGCAATGATTGGTTTTACTCGCATGGTATAAGTCATCGGTTAGGTATAGGGGAGGTTCAACCATTAATCACCGATGACACGAAAACTCGCCATCAGTACGTGACAATGTCATTTAACTTTTTTTATGACAGTGTGATCGATCAACAAAGGCTATGCATTAATTAAAGGGAATGATTAAAGGTGGCAGAAATTAGGAAGATGTAGGATGATGGACTTGTCTTCTGTGTTTTACATCATGTTCCCCACACACCCATCCCATTACATTATTTTGCGCTGGCGTAAAATGACGCCAGGCGGTATTAATTGCTTCTGGGGGGAAAGAGAAGGAAGGTCTATATAAGAGAAGTGCCTCCAAGAAATCACGAAATTAAATTACCAGTCAACATGAATCGTTGAAGTGGCGAGGCTGATACAAAAAGCGTTCTGGAATGGTTGAAACTTAATGTGGGATGCTGCGTTCTTGTGAGATACCTTGAGGGCATGCTATCCTTTATGCCAATCCCATTTCCCCTAACGAAAGCATCGATAGCACCGACGGCACACATAAGTTTAAAGGTGACCTTTCCCTGGTGTTGTTCCCTCCCGCAGCATCCCAGCGTTCGTTCCCACAGAGATTTATCAGAAATGTATCCGCGGAATCCAGGTTTCGGGCCAGGGCCATATGCTCCTGATAGTAGTATATGGAATAGAGGCATTGGCACGGGCGACTATCTATTCATAAGGGCCCACCTTCACCTCGCACTGAACACCCAGCCCCTCAATCTCCTAAGTTGGAATGGGCTTGACAATTGAATCAATATTCGAGCCATCAAGAAGATAGAATGGACCCTCCTATGAAAAAACTAGTGTCATTTTTCCCATGCCTCTCACTCTTCCTCTCTCTCTCTCAGTCTCTCAGGCGGTGTGGCCTTCCCTGTGCCGACTTGCTAATTTAATGAAGTTGGACTGACTATGTCCAAACTTAATTTTCATCGGAGGAGAAAACACTTATTGAATATTACAACAAAGTTAATCAGCTAAATTGAGGGAAGCTTGAATTTGATAACCAACAACTTGTATTGATGTTATAAAAGTTGTCTGTGTGGAATGTTCGCATAAACTCCTAGTCAGGTTGTGGGCCATATGACACAGTACAGAGTACAGTAATTACGGTGGTACCAGTACTTTAGATTAATCAAAGCAATTATAAGCTGTACATAAGGATAGCATCAAATCTAATCTTCCCGGGTGTATAATACCATATCCCTCCTTCATAGAACGATTGAATAAAGCCTTCCGTGCAGATGAAACAAAATTGATTCAGTGTTTTATTTAATTGGAAGCTTGTCTGAGCTAAGGGCAATACGATTCTGCTTACATCAATACACGCATGCACATAAGATATTTCAACAAGATTAAATACGGGATTAACTCAAAACAATGCTCTGGCTACTGCTATAGAAAGTTCACCCACTCGCGAATGTAATTAAATCTTTTGCGGAGAATACTGGATGGGACCAATTATATCGTATGTGTACAAAGCACCACTTCCCTCTTCCAATCTCTGTAATGGAACCACTATTGGAAAAGCCAATATAGCCCACCCCACATTGGGCCCGATAATCAGATGGGTGTCTATATTCTAACAATTGGATTTTTTGCGGACGATAAGGGTATAAGCGAGACATTGTCTGGGAGTTTGCCGGTAGCAGACGACATTTGCAATGGGTTTTCGAGATTCACTGACCTTGACAGCGAACAAGAACGCCCTCTGTTTGACAGGAAGTCTAGAGGCGGGGACCTGTGGGTCAGGGGTCTCCTGAGAGTCGCCAGCTGGAAGGTACCGACATCGCGAGACACTGTAAAGAGAAGAAAAACATTCTGTAACACACGCGCGCATTACTCAGTCGATTGATAAGTGAGCCGAAAACAACTACTCTCGCAAAGTAGGTCATATTGACCTGCCAGGTGTACCAAAGATTCTATATATATAGAGAGAGAGACCAAACCATTTGTACCTGATTTAAGTGATTGCAGTCGAGTCGCCAGATATACTATATATTATATTAAGAGCGAGCGTTCGCCATATGATCGCAAATAAAGACAAACGGGAGATTTTCTAACCAGCTATATACCCGTCTTAAGCTTTTCAATTAATCGTCTCAGCTTCCGTATGTAAATTGGTCATTGTGTAGATAAATTTGAAACGGATACAGATGAGGACATTTGTGAAAGTAACTGACGTTCTCCTGTGGCTGCTTTTGTGGCATGCCCAATTTGTAAGTATCAAAGATTTCCTGCCCATTTACTATCTCACATAGGCGGTATGTTGACTGTAAAACAATACGCCTGGCTGTCAACAAGATTAATTGTCCCGGCTAGGCTTTAAAGGCTCTGTCAAGGCTGGGAATATGAACAAATGTGCGAAGCTTATATTTATATATGTGTTTCACGTCAAGATGGCTAATGAGGGTCTTCGTGTGGATGGTGACGTAGGTTTTGCAGTATAGGAGCTCCAATGAAATGGTTAAAAGGCGGTTTCAGACTGACACAGAAAAGGTAAAGCCAATGTGGGCACACCAAAGATACAGATTAAATTAAGCAGCAGGATGCATTGAAAAGAAGTAAGTAAGGGTTATCATGCTTTTTTGAAAGTGAAAGTATGTATTAATATGTCTGGTGCCAAATAATAAAAGTGGAGTGTCGGGAAGGCGGTGGAGGAACAAGTGGGGTGTGAAATTAGTTCTCCCTATATCAAGTACGCCGGGGTCTACTCCCAATCTGGTGCTGGGGTTGTTCTTACAGCCTGCGTTTCTGTCCTCGGGGGTTTTACAATTTCAAACTTGGTTGTGTGCTGCTTGTATCCCGGAGACAGGCGATCGATGCAGGACACGGCCCACTTGGTGCGAATGGAGCAATCTTTACCGTCGCTAAACGACGAAGGGGGGCACGTTTCACAGATGTGCATTTCTCTCCCTCTCCTCCACCCTCCCTCCCTCTCCCTCTCTTAGCTTAACACCCAAAGGAGATGAACCCAAGCGAGGGCTTAACGCTTCTTGAAATTGTGCCACAAATATTGGTGAAACGGTCTGTCAGATTGGCTTAGTGCATCGGCTCGTCTAGACTCTCAAAATCTGCTAGGTACGGACAGCGAGAGAGATAGAGAGAGAGAGAAAGAGAGAGAGAGAGAGATAGAGAGAGAGAGAAAAAAGGGAGGGGGGCATGTTTGAGGGTGTGAGAGAAAATCAGGAGGAATGGACTCCCGGAATGGACTATTTCTGGATGGAAGGGGCGGGAGAAAGGGGTTGTCTGAAGAGGGATGGGGAATCCTCCATTCAAATCTTGCTACCCCAGGGACTTAAAGAGGGAACTATACTTGGTAATAGAATGCTTGGATCTGAGATGTAGACGGAGCAAAAGGATTCGTTATATCTGATAAAGGAGGGCGATTGTAAGGCGACCCTATACTTAGACCGTGCGAGATACAAACCCATGATAAATGGACCAATGCTATGGATTTTTCTTAGGCTAGATCTATCATCTGTCCGGATCCTCCCTAGGGAGAAATGGACGCCTAGTAATCAGGTTCAAAGCCAGAAAGAAATCTCGACAAGATGGGTAATCGTTGCCCAGTATGGAAATACGTGGAACTCCGGGTGGATTTAGTTTGGGTCGAACTGTCCCCTTGGCATAGGCCGGAGAGGCGCAACAACAAATCTGGCACTAGTTCTAGATTATCAAATTGGGGAAACGTACATTACATGGGTAGATAACGATGAGATTGATTTACATAAATGTGTACCAATGTGTTGGGGGCAACTAAGGGCAAATATTTATGGACGCTTATTGGGTATGCAAAGATACATATATATATATATCCATACATACATGCATAGACATAAAGAGCTATACATGTATATCTTACAAAGAGAGAGAGAGTGGGAGAGAGAGAGTGGGAGAGAGAGAGAGAGAGAGAGAGTGGGAGAGAGAGAGAGAGAGAGATCAAGCATGGCAACTTTGGGAGCTCTCCATTAGAAGGCTTATTTTTATAGGTAATCGATGTGACTCATGCAAGCGCAACAGCTGATCAATTGAGGAACGCTGAATCTTGGGTGTTCGTCTGTGTAGTGGTTGTTGCTTGGCTTGGCAGGTTAGTGTGTTGATCCTGGGGAGGGGGGAGGGAGTGAGGAGGAGGAGGAAGAGAGACGGGGGTGGGTGAGATTCTTTTGGGTGTGTCAATGGGGAAGAGGGATGAGTAAGAGAGAGGAGAGGAGAATCTTAAAGAGCCTCGTCAACAGACAATAATCCCAGACCCGACTCAGGTGTGTAAAGGTTGGGCCTAGAGCCGGGTCAAACAAGGCATGAATCTCCTCCCTCTCTTTTTGCCTGTCTCGCTCACCACCATCCATCCTCATCCATTTATAAGACAGCACCAAGCTTATTTCTGGAGCAAAAGTAGCAAGTCTGACGCCCAATTACCGTCCGGGAGGTAGGCGAGGCTCTAGTATTATGTGTAGGTCAGTAATTGACCGGGAACTTTATAGTTATAACAATATACATAGCATGAATATATCAATAGAGAAGGCCCACGAAAGGAGTTATGAGTGAATATTGGAACATGAATAATTCGCCAGGCTGGCTGCTCATCTTTATACAAATAAATCACTGCTCTTGATACAATATGTAGCCGGCAATAATCAATGCATGGGCCCAGCCTTCATCACTCGCTTGGCGCTCCAGTTGCTGACATTATCTCATCTTTTACACATGGCTAGCACTCGCACAAAGGCGTACATGAATAAGTGAAGGCAAAGGCATTGATGATTTAATGGCGAATCGTTCAGTGCAAATTTCGCTACTTTGGCCCGCTGGCCGGTGAGGCATTTGCTCATCAAGTACATGAAATCAATCACATTTTCAAGAAATAATTAAGGCGAGGTGATTGACCGATGAAGAGGGATATAAAATTGAACTGCCCCTTGAAGCAAAGCTTTCCACTAGATCTATCATCAAGTGCTAGATGCATGCTAAAGTGCCGAAAGTAGAATGGGAACGACGATCCCTATGTGTAGTTTCAGACCACTCAGAAGAAGGACCAAAGGCCAACCGAAGGCTGTTTTTCATGCTTCTAGCCCCCGAGGACAACCTTTTCCCACCCCCTCCCCCCAAGAACAAGCCAACGAGTTTATACACCTGCACTTCGGGCGCATCCTTCCTAATCAGAAGTGCTCTAACAGGAATACCCTTTTTCCTGGAGGACATTACTCCCTCCCTTCTCTTTTTTCTCATGTTCCCTGTCTCTAGGAGTTTCCATATCTGTCTACCTCTTCCCTCTTACTGTCACTCTCTCCCTCCTCCTCTTTCTATCTCTGATTCTCTCTTACTGACTTCCAATACCAGTCATGGCATTGGCTCTTCTGTGTTTGTCGGATCAGTGAGGTAGGAAATTATTTCCATGATTAAAACGTTTGCCACCAGGAGAAGATGACAGAGGGGCAAAAAGACCTTTTAATCAGAGCCCAGCACGAGTACCACGTGGGTCCCTCCGAGTTCTTAGATATACAGGAGACAGGACAGGGAGCGGCCTTTGATTAGGCTATATGATTGCTTCAGGACTTTGTTGGCTGTCCTTGGGGCCTTGCATCAGCAACCCAACACAAGTCATTAAGACTCAAGGTTCCCTGAATTTCATTTTCTCATCACATGGAATCCCAAAGCGCCCAGTGTACGTTTCGCTCGGGTGAATTGGCCCTTTCTTCATTTGGGGAATCCAGTTTGATCGATCGGCTCGAGAAAGTTGTCAAAATATTAATTTATTGGTTCCTTTTAATAGAAGCAGATCACTCCAAGAGTGTCTGATTGAATACCGAGGTTTTACTTTAAAGAATACTAAGGATTTGATGTTTTAGACAGTGTCTGAAACGATCCGGCCTCGTCAAAACTTTAATTAAGGTCTAGATTTCAGAAGGAACCAATGGTGCTATCCGAGTGTCAAACGCAATTGCAGCCATGTGTGCAAGAGTGTTAGGTTTTGTTTCATATCAATATCACACAGGACAATTCCCCGGAAAACAATCCATCAAGCTTGACGTAATGGGACTTAATCCGTCTCACAAATTAGGAAAATGGAAGAGACTATAGTTCGAAAGAAGACCAGTACCAGAAATGTGGAAAAGTGGGGCGATGGGAGAGAAATAGCGAAAGAAATTGAATCTACAGGAGCAAAGGCGATAATCCTAGGATTGTGCATGGAAATGAAGGAAGCTGAAGAGATCGGGCAATTGAAATTTCCAAGAATGGATTCTTTTTGGGTCATTTCGTGTCACACTCGCGAATACGAAGAGGTTTTATTGACTGATCAATGTTGCATTGATAACAATGACAAGAACAGATGTAGAAAATAAAAGCGGCGAGAAAGAGAGAGAGAGAGAGAGAGAGAGAGAGCAAAAGGGGGAGAGAGAGAGAGAAACAGAGGGAGAGGCAGAGACAGCGAGAAGGAAGCAATGGTTTGGATAAAGAATGATTCAGTGATTTAATGGAATGGGCAAATGACCGGCCATCGCGTCGCTAAGGTCAGAGTGCGAGTGGGAGGGGGACACAAAGACCCATAATAAATGACAAGCACGGGACAGTCAGAAATAGTTTTTTCTTTCGAAGCGAAATAATAGATTCGGTAATTCAAAAAGAGTACTTGTCTCTTTCAATGAAAGCATCTCAGACAAGCAATTCATCACCGCGTAACATAAAAAGTGTTTCAATGAAAGATGTTTGTCCAACATGTGTTTATTTGTCACGCAGGGGATCTGTTATGCTTAATCTGAAATAACAGACCTGCAATTCAATTGATTTCTCTTTCATTCAATTGTAGAAATATCACTCACCAAGAAAACCCTAAATGCATCATGCATAATGCACAATTAGCCGATTTTGTACAATGTCATCATAATATTATTTTATATAAGTTAGGTCTAATCAGGGATTTGCATGTCCGCCATCTTCAATCTCGATTCGCATGGAATTATGGGAGTTGTATATGTCCATGTAAAAGCTATAGAAATCATGTTAAGTTCGGCATTGGGTCTCAGCAGTTATCTCATGTAAATAGCAATGTGTTTTACATGTTTCCATACAACAAGACTTCTCTTCCCCATCAAGCATTTTTTTTTTTTTTTTTTGGGGGGGGGGGGGGGGGGGGGGGAGGGGGGGGGGGGACAAATTTTATTCAGGTTGATATGCTGGCTTCGGCCATACTTAATGTGACTCGGGTCAGACCCGGTCTTCCTTCACACCCTGAATTCTCAAATCTTACATTTTAATATCAATAAATGTGAGTGAGGTCATATAACAGTCTGAAATATTTCATTCTATGAATAAAAGAAGGTGATAGAAGAAGAGAATATGAGTGATGAAATGGGATAGAAAGGGTGGGGTAAGGAGTGGGAGGGGGTGGGATGGGACAGACAGGGTATCTTTAGCGGAGTAGAGTTATGACTCAGGTCATACTCCGTGAGCAGGATTGTTATCATTAAAATCCATTTGGTCTTTAGAAATCATTTTACACAAGCTACGATATTGGTGAAAAGATCCTTTGCATTTGCCGATTAAAATGTTGCTAAATATGGTTATGCCTGACACATATATAACTGAATCCATCCCAGCATTCACAGTGATAGTCATGCGCATTGAGACATGCAAATCCCCTATTAATAATGTTTAATTTACTGTCAGATATTGTTTGAAACCAATAGAGTTTATTGATAAGCAAAGTAATTGCTTCCCATCAAAGTGGACTCCAATGTATTTGTGCAATTGTAACTGCGGTATGACATTTAAGCTAGTTCTATTATCAAAACTCAAGATACCAAAATATATTTCAATGCTTTAACATTCAGTAAATTATTCGTAAAAGTAATCAATTCATTTTAGAAAACTTCCTATATTTTTTCTTATACATGACATTTTGGAATAACTCAAGAGACAGTGAAAATTATCACGGGAAATAAGGCTAAATCCGATACCTATGGAGCCCTTCCAACGAAAAGTATAATCATATTAATCAGCTGAATAAAGCAATTTAAATCTAAATGAAGAATAGAACATCAATGTACCTGTTACGGTCTGGCTTGTCTGTCCCATATATTAGAATAGTCCATTCTGGGAATACCTTAGAGTACACCGACCCACACACGTCGGCTCCTGGGCGTCGTCCAGCGTCCAGCACGACCCAGGTAGCCAGGCCCGGGTCAGCAGTGGGCAGGTCAAAGGTCACCGACGTCGTGACATGGGCTGGCACATTTGTAGGGTTTACAGACACGCGTTTGTCTGATCCTCTATAATTCTGGTGGGAGAGATCAACAAGAAGGGTCATGGGTAATAAATGGAGTGAGGAATTATCGGTAATTTCGCAAAAAGCGATGGGGAGCTTTCTCAATGGCCGTAATGAATAAGTGGTCGTTTGCGCTTCAAAGGAAGCCGTCATTCCGGTTGGGGAGCCGCTTTTATGGCGCGAAAACGTCCGTAGAGAAATCAATGTAAATGTAGTTTGGCCCGAGAGCAACACCCCCTCCTACCATTTTGTTGCATGCGATTCATATATCTATCTGAGCAGGGACTATTATTATGACGGCCATATAGAAGATTTACAAGGATATTTTTTTTTACATATGCACGGTATATAATATTTACTATATTTCATAAAGTAGACGACACATGAAATGGGAGACGTCACTTGATTGTAATTAAATGCAGTATCTAAGGGGATCTGTTCGTGACTGTTACTTATTCTGAGCAGAATTATACAGAGTCGAGATGGGGTAGCATGTTGGCTTATTTTGCACACTCTATCTCAAAGTATTAAGTCTTATGAATTACACAATTTAAAGTCGATACTTTATTAAGTAATCGGACAAGTTTTGGGAATGGATAGGGTCAAAATAGTCCATTTGTCTCACGCTGTACATCATAAAGAAAAGTATATTTCGATTGATTCACAAAACTGATAGATTTCTTTTAACGGCTAGCAAAGTTTTGACAAGCTGATGTCATATATTCGGACTAAACATACGATAGAACTTTAAAAAAAAAAGAAAATTAAGCAAGTCACTTCACATTTTCAAAACTATCCGTGTGCCACCAATTGACCTGCAGCTAAGGTCTGACAATGTATTGAATTTTTACGGGGGCTAGTCAAACCAGGATTCGAACCCATAACGTTCTCATGCCTCTGGACCCAAAGCAAGCGCTTTAGACCGACCGACCGTTCTTCCGATTCGTTTCCCCACCCGACCCCAGGTATCAAGAATTATCTATATCAGTTGGGCACCATGGCAGTTGGAGGTGATGATAAATTGAGCATGTCTATTTTCATATGCTGCCACTTCATGATTGAATCACTATCTTATCCATATTGACTTGAATAAAAAATCTGATTATTGATTGATAAAGGCCCCACTTCATACCACCGATTATTAGTGGCAGCACCCGGGATACGATCAAAGGATCAATGATTTAATCAACCTTGGACATTAGTATTGGACTAGCAAGTAATATCAGAGGTCTGCTGGAAAAACAACATCGATCACTCAACCCGACATTAGGCGGACCTTATCTGGCCAGCCATGGGTGCCTCTGGAAATTTAATATTCCTGACACTACTTTTTTTCCAGGGGGTGTGGGGTGTCCAATTAATTACCAGCGTCCCAAAAATAAAACAATAAAATGACCCAAGAAAAAAGTTGGCAAACAATCGAACAACAGACCGTCAGCGAGGAAAGAAAGGGAAAGAAAAAACAATCAAAGGGTTCCCGGAGGGAGGAGCGGGGGAATCAGGTTTCGGTGGTCACTTCTTGTAGTGATTAAGTTTTGAGGATGTGAAGGACTGACATTTTCAGCATTGGCGTTGTCGCCTGAGACCATTTATCATGTTCGCCTGTAGCGAATCGCTCACCGCGCGACTGCGACTGCGACGGCGGCGGCGGCGTATACAAATCTATGGAGATGATCACACAACACACACACACCAATCGAGAGGCAAGGAGTAGGAGACTGATGCAGGTTGCTAGGACGACTGCTACCGGCCAACATCGGCGCACTCGGCGCTGCCACCACGACCATCGCCACATGCTCCACTCAGCACCTCGCACCTCGTATAGTACAAGAAAGCGCTCCTCCGTCCAACTCCTCCCTCCTCTTAGTTCGTATTACTCCTTCTCCTCCTCCTCCTCCGCCACCTCCTCCTCTCAGGCCACTGCTAGTACTCCTCTCCATTCACTCCTCTCCACTGCGCTCATTTAGTTCAGACCCGGTTCGGACCTGCAAAATATAACAAGACAAGGATAGGGAGACACTTAACACAGTTTGACCAGTGAGAGAGAGAGAGGGAGAGAGAGGGGGATTACCATTCAGGATCACAACAGGGAATCTCCATGTGACAGAATCTCTGGGGAGAGAACTAATACTATTACTACCCAACAACTATAGCGCTACCACTACTATAATACTACTACTTCATAAATGCAGTCCACTACAGCAAGGCCGAGAGGTCTGGAGAAGGGGCACCCACACTTCCCCGGCTGAGTGTGTATATAGGATCATTCACCTGAATTCAAACATCAACACTACTCCCGTTCCCAGAGAGCAAGAGAGAGAGAGAGAGTGAGAGTTATATTCCCAGAGTCAGAGAGAAGTTGGGCACCCAAGGAGATAGCCCCTACGTTAAACTGTCAATTATTATACTACTAACACAGTGGAGGGAAGGACCATCGTCAGTGTTGGAGGACCTCCCTACAAACATTCCCCTATGCTGAAGTTATTATGTCATTTACGGTAGGTATTACATTATATACATTGGCTAGATATTTGCTCAAATACATACATGGGGCTTGTATGAGCTTGAGCCGGCTCCTGATTCACTGACAAGCGTGGAACGCGGCCCGAGCGCGCCAAGTCAATCACACGCTTTCCGTTTCGTATGACGAGTATTATCGAGCTGTATTTTACGTCCTATCATACTCGCCATAGCGGTTGTACGGGCCAGGATGTCCTGAAGGAGGTAGGTCCAGGCTTTTAATCCTTGCGCTTAAAGTAAGCTCAGCTGAGTCAAATCGAACGTTACCGTATTAGGACAACATATTTAGAAATACATCTGTACCGGTATTTCGATCGTTGGCCCCGCGGGCGACCAGGAAAAGTATTTGGTTTCATAGGCCCGCTGGCACCCATTCGATGAGCCAGTTGCTAGTCTCCTATCTTGTCTGCTGAGCGTAGTGTGGGCTCAGCACCACTACACTGTCTACAATACAGGTAGAGCTTTGCTCTTCAAAGAGGCTGTAGCTGAATACCACAGCCTCCCCATTAAATCCTGTCCCAGACAAAAAGTGCCTTCGGCTTGTCAGCCGGCCATCAGACTTGATTAAGAAGTGGAAATCTGATGACACTGGCTACTAATGACTGAGGTTTGGCTGGACAAGGCACGAGCCCAACCGGTCACTGGATCCGTCGCCTGTAATAATGGGCAGTGGCAAAACGCTGCACGGGGACAGGTGCGCTGCAACGGAACGGCCCTACCTTGTATTGTATGTCACGCTCCTTGGCGCTGGACCCAACTGGGGCTTGTTGTGCGAGCGGGCGAATTATTCAAATTAAATTGTATTATTTATGTACTTGCCGAACAATTTGCAACCAGTTTGCCCCGAATCCCCGAGAACATGATAGATTAGGCAGTATCCGATTAAGTCTAGTCTACTGGGGCCTATTCCATGAGAATAGCGTTCGGGTCGCTTGCAGTTTTTTTCTAGATTCAGAGCCCGCGGTCCTAACTGGGATCTTACACCAAATTGGCAATTTAAGGAACGACTATTTTACAGAATGCCTCGGGGCTGAGCGAAAGAGGGGGAAGGTAACTTTTGTCAAATTGGAAGATCGATAGAAGAGTTCGCTTTGGTAAGAAACTGTCATGTCCGACTTGCATGTCATCCAGTCCTTAAGGGGCCTCATCTCTAGACGCTACTTTGTAATCAAGCCTGTGGTATTTTTAAGGGCCTGATAGGAGAGGGGGGACTTAACGTCTTTGAAAAGCCATCTCTCGCAAATAATTCACTCATAATCAAGACCCACAGAGTGAACCGTAACATTAAGGTCTCCATCCCCCATTTTGAAGTTTTTCGCCACTGGCGATTGAAACCTGGCCGTAATCCGCACAGCCTTGCTCGCGGTCGGTTCCCAAAGCTTTGATTAATGTAAAAAGTCTTCTAGATTGTCAACGATAATCAATATAAGCGAGGATGGATCATCAATGCACATCTTAAAGCTGCGACTTATTTTCACGCTTGTAATTCAGACGACTGAAGGATTTGGCATTGAAAGGGAAATTAAAGACGTTACTAATCATACTGTCTCTCGTACACTTGGTGTTTTTGATACAGGGGCATTTGGTGTAAGATCCATGGCGAATACTTGAGTTAATTATTAGTTAATATAATTCCGTCTTTGCATTTGAGTGATCTCATTTCTCTGCGATCAATATATTTAGCGCGAACTAGCTCTCTGGCAATCGAGTCCATAATGACTAAGGAGCGACTGAAGTCTTCGAGAAGGGAGTCTCAAGTTGATATCGAATGTGTGCATACGCCTACTTAATCGATTCCTAATTATGAAATTCCCACATCGATCAGAAGTCGCCAAACAGAATGTCAGAAGACTTTTTCCCAAGGCTCGTTTGATGTATGGTTTACGAAGTCCTTCTCATTAATAGCCCTCCTTCTGAATAATTGATGAACAAAACTTTATAAAAGAACAAGTCCTGATGGGGTTTGGGGGATCAATACCATAATAACCCCAAAAAGCTTCAAATATCGATTAGCATTTAGGTATTCCATTGACAGTTTTTAGAAAAACATTGATTTTAAATCTATAAATCATATATGTGGGTTTAAATAACTTTAATTCGTTGTCATGCTTCCTTTCAGCCTTTCGCTGATGAAAGTTAGGAAATAATTAATAATAAAACATTATTTTTGGATGGCAGGAACATGCTTAGGAAATGAATGCCCTGGAATAATTAGTGTCATCAGAATCACCCCGAATAGAACAATCTTCAGAGATATTACTATCAGAGATATATAAATATATGGTGTGCTGGTTCTGTAGGTGGTTCTGAGGGGTGGTGAGGTCCTCTCTACATAGTTCACTTATATTTGATATATCCTCTGCAATTCAGCTAGTGAATTAAGCCTAAGGTCAATTAGAAGTAGAAAAGGCACAGCATTTCCTGTGAATGGAGCCCAATCATTTACAGGCTGAAGTGCAATTGAAAGATTTCGCTCGATTGTGCTTCGATTACATAACCATCTTGGGTATAACTGCCGTGTTATTTACTAAGGGGAAAGGAGAACAAGGAATCAATTGCATGGAGTATTTATTTATTTGCGAACAAATAATTTGTTAGCAGATTTCCCCTGGTTGGCCATCTATTGGGTCAAATAGTAGTTCATTGTTCGGGTTGTATTGACAATACCTGTCCCATGTGAATGTGTATGCCTTCCACACGTGGGAAATAATACGGGTTAGAAAATCGTTAGTCCAGCCAATGAGAATAATATAGATTCTTCATTCTCTTCTATACCCGTTGGTCTAGCAAATTAGCACATGCATGTATACACGTCTTATACATACTCTTCAGAGATTGTATTCGTTTCTATCACCATGTTGCCAAAGTGTCCATAGAATTATATATTCTAAAGGCTGACCAAGTAATAAGGTCAGTTATAGAATTCAAAGGTCTTGAATAAAACATAAAAATGAAGCATTCTGTCATAAAATGTTAAGGTGTTTGCACTTGTAAATAGCAATGCCCCCATTTAAAAATATACTTTGTATGTGATGCGGTTAAATGCACCAACACTATTAATATATGCGGCGTCATTTGTACATTTGAAATACGATACAGTTACGAATAGTCGAACAACTGCGAAAGGACTCCTTATGGAACCTAGTGGGCATTTTTATGTTATCAGATAACTCAAAGTGCTGCGGAATGAAAATGAATATCTTCCTTTTCCGCTTAGGTGCTGAACATCGCAGCACACGTAAATTAACTGATTTTTATTCGGTCGCTATCATTTCCACTTTGGACTAGAAATGACATCAGAAGCCAAGGCATTATTATTTGTGAACACAATCGGATAGGAGGGACCTCTTTTCGGCTCCTGGCTCCGAATTCGGCGAGTAATATAACTCGGTGAATTTCTTTTTGGCAAAGTTCCAAAGTAAAGAAGCAATGAGACCACCACCAACAAAGACAAGACTGCCGGCCCTTCCAATCAGAGTCAACATCGGTGGCAATATCCCTTTGAGTTATATCAGATATTAGATCATCCCAAATTGGTGGATTCCATGGGATTATCATTTGGACTGATCCATTGCATGGCGGACGCTGCATGCGCCCATGGACTGGAGCTGAAAACAGAATATGATCCGTTGCATGACATGATCGCTGCATGAGCTCAATATAATGAGCTGATCTATTGGCGTGTGTCATATATCGACCTAATTAAATCAAGGCAGATCATAACCTAATTATCTCTAGTAACTGGCTGGTCCTTACTCCTCCAAGTTTATGAGTAGGAGCGTGGAATTAGACCTACCAAAGCTATCTCATCTTAGTTTGGAGGTGTTCATGCATCGTTATCACCCACCCACCTCGCTGATGGTGATGATGATGATGATGGTATGCCTTTGGGGGAAGGATACTAATATTTATATAGATAGATGTGAATTAATCGAATAAGGTTATTTGGCTAACTTCCATCAAGCACAGAAGAATAGATTACCTTCCTTTGTATTATGAATGCGGGTGTTTCGCAAGTCACCATGCCCTACTTGGTGACCTGGTATATATGTAATAACGTATTATTCGATTCCGGTCGTCCAGGGAATAGAGATAAATATATGTTCGTCTCCCTTCAGAGGTCATGTCTGCTCAGAATTAATATGGATTCTACCTAGGGGCTAGAGGAAATGATATTGCCTGCGCTCTTTCGGCTCATGTCTTCGACCCTTTTATCAAAAAGCCCTGACCCTGTGAAACCGCTCCAGGGCGTCTCATCCTGGAGGTCTGTGTTTAATTTTATATCTCCCTTGACCTGCGAGACAGTAAATCCATTACCTTACAACTGGTCCTCAGGGGCTTGATAATATGTGCAAATTGGGACCAGTTACTTTGAAACGTGGGTAAGAAATGGCAATATATTACATATATCTGGCTTGGTTTGCCCTGATATCAAAGCTATTAGCATCGATCACATACACTGTATATCTCCATGGTAGAGCATTCCCTTTAGCTTATGATGTGGCTGGATTCACTCTCTGGACACGTGCTAATGTTCCTTTATTTGTTCACTTCATGAATGCAAAGACATGATGCCTTCAATACAGCTGAGATAGCAGGAACCGTATACTTATATATTTGACAGTCATGAAACATAAACCATTAGGACCTCACGAATTTGACATTTGCAATATTCGGCGAGAGCTTCGGGGAGAGCTTCCATGTGCTCTCAATGTGAGTGATAGGAGCCATGTTCACTTCACTTGACTGCACGTGACTTATGCAAATGCGTAGCCCTGGCTCAGGCCCAATGGATCCGTTTAGTAAGGGATTAGGGTGAAATGAACACTAAACTCTTACTAAATTATTTAGCTCGAACCGTCCCCCTTGAGCCTCGGCTCCTTATATCCTATGTAAACTTGGCGTGTACAAAGCCCCGCGGATAAGGCTCGAGACATGGTCTCTTTGCCCAAGCGTTATGCTAATTCTACATAGATCCAAATATTGAGCGTCCGCTTCCCTGCCTCGGCTATATAGCCTACCCCTCTTTGGTCTTTAGTTTCTTCTAGGGCTTCCTCCAAATTGGCTATGTTGCCTTCGTTACCTGTCTTCGCTATACTTCAGTCTTTCCGCTTTATTAGGCTGCCCACTAATATTTGTCTTTCACAGTCTGTAGCCCTTTATGTTCCCCCTTTGTTTACACCGATCGATACATTTCCAGATAAGATTATTGCCCGGGATTTGGAAAGGAGGAGAAAGTATAGACGAATGTTCCACGCCCGTTCTAGCTCGCTCGCAATAGTACTTCCAGTGCTTTTAAGAACTGACCATTAGCACTAATGAATGTGTTTGACGATATGTACATATATATATATATATAGCAAGTCTAGGAGGTGGAGATGGCATAGAGAGCCAACCTAGACAAGGTAATCGTGCGAACACGATATAAGCACGAAAGTGAGCAAATGGCCCGGACGAATGTCTCTTTTCTTCTGTACCACTCTCACAAGGAAAGAAAAACTTGGGTGATAATTCTTTGCTAGTGGCTAAGACGTACGTCGGGACTATTTCCCAAGCCTAGGACGTTTCATATACATTACCCAGATAATGCTGTAAGCAACTCCTTGTGGACCGCATATATCTATCCCACTTCCTTAATAATTCTCACACATCTCCGCCTTTCATCTGAGAGCACTGGTAACTTTGCTGTGTACCCCCTACTTCAGTTTTTATATTGAACGTAGCGCTGGCAAGAGGGACATATAATAATTCCATTTGTCTATCTAGGGACACTCTTGACAGCGTGTTCGTTTCTAGCGTCTACTCCCACGTTCTATATTTACCCTGCTATTGTAAGGCTTGCATGCATGTATTTCATGTCTAAAGTATTGGTTGGAGATGATACGATACACCCATTGTCGATATCAGATAGAAACGCGAGTGGATCTTTCTATGGATCATTATAGGCTCAAATGGCAGCGCGATTTGTTTATGACATTGCTAGACCAAATAGTCCTCATATCTTGGCTCGAGCAGCTCTCGTTCACTCACTCACTCACACACTCACTCACTCGCTAACTCACTCACTCACTCTCATTCGTTCCCATACTCACTCACTTCCCTACTGTATATAGGTTGCATCGTATAATGCTCAACGCTTGAAGGGACATCCATATGTAGGCAAGGGACATGGAATCCTAGCTGTGCAATGCATGGTCGCCGTCTAAAAAGATGTGACGTATGTGAGCGATCAACTTGCTGGAAGATTAACTGCCGACTGCCTGAGTGGTCACATATCCAAGACTCTGCTCATGATATTGTTCAAATAAACAACATCTCCATTTGCTGTTGTCTTGCAATGCTCTTGCCTCATACTAAACGAAGTTTATCGTTCTGAAGTTCCACTGCTAATGTACCGACTGGAAACTAGCTTGTTTAAAGCTTAGCGAAAATGGCTGGGCAGATTTATATCACCCATAAAATAGAAGATAAAGTGTGGGCTACTATACATGGAATTACAGCTACTTTCTCCGGGCGTATTGTATGATTTTAGAGATAGTATTCCTTTTGTACAATTTAATGGTACATTAAAGAACACATATCCATACACTAGGATGTATATCTAGATGCAAAATAAGCTTTAAATACCTATGTATTATCCCTCTCTCTGTAAAGAGAGAAAAGGCTGCTAGTTCTGGATGTTTATGTTTCCACTATTACCAGAGGAGCTATGTTATCAGAGAAAATATAGCCCGTCATATGGTATGATAGACTTAACTGGAGGCCAAATTTACCACTTATACCTACAATAAAACCTGCCAGCTCTATTTATTAACCTGGATTTCCCTGGTCTCATTGCCCCTAGGGAAATCTCCTATATGTCAGAGAAGGTCTGGACTATGGATGGACGCCTGCGGTCTCCATATCTAGTCCATCTTAGAGAAATATATGGCAAAATAAGCAAAATACATTTCTATGATATGGGGCCTATAGTGAGTAAATATTATTTCCCTTGCCGGCTGTCAATAGAATTCTGTATATGAACACATTTCTCTTGTGATAAGTTAGACGAGATGGATTCCACTGAGTTGTTCGTGCGTTTCCATTCTGAAATTTGTATGCCTTTCTCTGGATGAAAGCAACATCACTTTCCCATAATGCCATCCGGTTAGCTAGACAATGTTTTTGTCATGGGGTATAGGCCTAGTCATGGACGGGACAATTTACACTGACGTCTCGAGAAGAGGAATGGCCTGAGTTTTGCTCTGTACCTGTGTGCACCCCCAAGACTCCATAGATCTTTCAGAACAAACACACAGCTAAACCTCCAGCTTATCTATGTCCATTGTGGGTGCCATTTCTCACCTAAGCTTTGCTGTTTCGTTGGACGTCCACTTGCTTCCTCAGCAGTTTCCGCTTTCCTTTCGCGGCTTTCCCGATCTGGGGGTACATTTGGCATACCATCGTTAATAATCCTGCAAACAAGCTCTACCATACTGATGCTTTTATCATTGAACATAATGCAGGAAGTATGTAGACAGGCCCAACCATGCAGCCCTTCCTTTTCCCTCAAACCTAAGCAGCAGCCCCTAATGCCAGAGCTGATGAAAAAATACCTCCTGAATAAAAGCCCTGCTCTATAGATATTAATTGGATTAATAAGCTCCTAATACGAGCAGGAGGTAAGCCTTCAACATTCATCAACCGGTAGAATGCTGTAGCACTATAGTACAGGATGGGATGGGCATGCAGGTTCGTATAGGAGAATGAATTCTGAGCATGGGGCTGGTTGAGTTACTCAGCCCGCTGATCTCAATTGGCTAATCAACGCGGTGGGAACTTATCTATCGCATACGTTATGAGTTGGGAATTTAACACTGTATTTCCATTAGCTCAGTATGCGAGAAAATCGATAAAGGCGGCAATTAGATTCCGTATTGTCTTCATTAAGTCGTCTTAATGGGTGGGCAAATTCATACCTAGACTGACACAATCGTCTTATGCAGATTGGATTCAGACACTTTAATTGAGACAAATACTTCCCGAGAAGTCATTTAAAGCAAGGCTTTCTCCGGGGCCTGTCTCACACAAAACGTGTGTCGAGTTAATGGATGAAGAGAGGTGACCACTCCCAATGAGTGGCATTGTCTGGAAAGAGAGCATTCCCTTGCTTTCCTTTTATGATCTTTTAATCATTGTCCCTCCATCCTAACGCCTTATCGGCAATTTTTATACTTTGTCGATAGGAGTTGCTTGGGTCTGACCTGCATTCACTGTATTGAAACCTTAAGTAAAAGCATTGGCGGCCCGGAGGAGGGAAGGGCAGGGAGTGAACCCATTGTCAGGTTGGTGTCGTATAGTAGTGGGGCATGGGTTGGGTTTTCTCTGGAGGTTTGCTGGGATCGAAGCTAAAGTCATCTTTTCTGTAAATAACAACACTCAGTGGTATAAGGAGCGGCGGCTAGGGCGTGCGCTGGACGTGATGTGTATTCTCCAGACATAATTTGCGATTTTCCCCCATGTCTTTGGCAGCGTCTTGGCCGCCATTGCCAGGCCATAAATCTTGGTCCAGTTTTAGCCCCAGTAGACCAAGCAAGAGCTGGACCCACATGACTGCAACTCGCCTCCTGGTGGCGATCAATAACAACACCACCGAGGTCACATGATCATCACTATACTTCCGGTTCCTGACCCCAAATTTTGAGGATTTCTGCGGTCCTGCCTTTGCTCAATTGTCGTCTGCCTCTCCTCCCGAGTGCCAATTATGTCGATCTCTCAGCTCATTATTTTTGACCGCTTACTTCCACTGATTGGCATTATGAGCCATACGAGTGGGATCCTACACCCCTTAGAGTGTCCCACCGCGGCGTTAAATACCGTTGTAATCTCTCCCGCTATTCCATTAATGGTAATGGTAAAATTTTAAATAGGTTAAAGCCCTCTCGAGCCGTGCCTTGAATATGCCAGTTATGCGTTCCATACAGTATTGATTTGCCAATCGTACATGAGGGTTGGAGCAGAATGTAAAACCATTGTCCTGTACATAACTTGGAATGAATATGCCAGACCATTGGCAACCGACTCGGTCTGTGGTTAATGACCGTTCGATACATGCCCTGCCTATTTGTAGGTCCCTATAACCCCTAAGGAGTATTGCATCAGAGAGCATCTAGAGCTATAACATTAAAGGGTCTTTATCTCCTCCTCTGTCTCTCAGGGCTTTAATATAAAAACATCTGTATTCAGCTAGCAATGTGTGTATGTCCCTTTTTATACTAGAATGCACATCCGATATGCAGGAATAAACGGACAAACCTCTGCAGCTTCCTCTGGTCATTCATCATCTTGTGACGGGCAGATCGATATTTGAAATTCACTGCAAATAAACGTGATGTGAAAGACGATGGAGGAGGCGTCGATGCATTTGTAATTTATTGCCAGTGCACAATTCACTGATACAATGAGGATAGAAGAATGATTGAACGGCCGCTCTTAAAACTTGCATGGCTATGGTCACAAAATGGCCAAATATGAATGCTTCGATGTCATGTCCCCTGTAGCTCCAGTAGAATGGACTATTCATGCGCTATAGTCAATTCTTTGGACACATATATTATAGTTTTTATTAACCATACTTACCTGCCAGAAGTGCCCGCATTGTATGAGCTGTAGTATGTGAGTTATAAATGGAAAACGGAAGCACGCGTGTATTATATATCCTATTAACCACATTTTGAGCCCTCAGGCTCAGTGAAGCATTGTTGCCAATATCTCATATGCACACGCCTTGTCAATAAAGTTACCTCTACCTAGCTGGATCATTGCTAGACGGGAGATAATGACCCATTTTCAGCCGCGCCTGCGCGTCAGGAATACCCTCCGTTTGATTGTAGTCCTGTCCCGATTATTGGAATGCAATAAATCGAGGCCGTTGTCTTACCGGGATCAGGGGTGGCGTTCATAATAAGTGGTGCCCCGTGCCCGGTGCCAGGGCACCCGTGCCACTGACAAAGACCGTCTTAACGGCCGCGTTTATAAAGTTGTCACCGTGACAATTATCTTGTCACCGTGACAATTATCTTGTCACCGTGACAACTTTCAGTCATAACTTTTTTCATAAGTAGTCATAAGTCTTGTCCTGTCGAAAGTATTGAAAGGTATGGTTGTGTATTTTTTTATGTTTCATGTTGCATATTAATATCCATATTAAACACATTGCCTTTTGCCTATTGCTTGTGCATTAACTTCCATTGTAGAGTTCTATATTTCACTATATGTAATGTTATATATAGTGAATTATAAAATACAATTTATCGTAACAGTAACTAATAATCAATGAATTTGTTCGTTTTGACCTCCTAAAATTAATGGCTGTCCGTTTGAGAGAATGACTCATACATTGATATCAAGCATTAAGGAAGATCAGTATTTGGATGCTCTTAAAACACACACACAACTACACACCTACACACACCTTTATGTACTATGTATACCTCATTAACGTGCCGAATTTATAAGTGATTGCTATGTTAAATAATTGTATGTATATCATGCACACATACTGGTAGTAGGTTAGATTGATTACCAAGACTGCCACCAGATGGAACCATATGTGTATTATATAGTTATGCACGTATGATGAAGTTAAATGTTACTATAATCGATATTGTTAAATGTAATGTTAAAATGGCTTAAATTTATCCTAGATGTATGCTTAAATAATGTCTTCCTATATTCGACAAGATTGTGTCTTACAGGACTCATAACTTGCTCTTAAAGTTACGACTATGATGGCTTTCACAGGATTGTGCATTGCAGAATAGAATCTTAGAGGCCTCTTAGCAGTGTCTTACTAACTAGCTCTAACTCCTTGCGAGTGACTTATGAGGGTGTAGAGGGGAGAACATATCATTATACACCTTCTAAAGCATACAGCGTCTCTGTAATGTACAAGTTACTGTAAATGTATTTCTTTTCGCGCAGATAAATTTTCGCGCACAACGTACTTTCGCGCACAACGTACTTTGACACCTTTTCGCGCGGATTTAAATTCACGCAGCAAGGAAGTCCCACACCTTGTTTATGCAATAATTATACCTTTCACGCCACGCAGGATTTATTTTCGCCCACAATGGTGGGTGCGCGAAAATAGCGAAACTAAATACGTCGTGAACATTAATATGTTGACAGTACTCTTTTTGTTTTAGAGGTGGAGAGTGGGGGGGGGGGGGGGGGGGGGGAGAACGGGAGAGGGCGGTGGTGGTACATGACAGAAAGAGAGTGAGAGAGGGGGAAAGAGAGAGTGAAGCAGGTGGGAGGGAGAGGAGAAAGAGTATAATCATGGGACAAACTATATATAGATAGGTATGTGTGTGTGGTGGGGGTGGGAGGAAGGGGGAGGGAAGGGGGAGGGGGCAGCAAAGCTGGAGGGGAGGGACGGGGAGAGGGGATGGGGGAGGGCAAGAGAGATGAGGGAGAGGGAGAGAAAAGTTGGACTATTAGTAACAGGGCAAAAAATGTATGAATAATGATTTTCCCCCCGAAATTACTGGTTAATATTTTTTAAACGGTGGTTTGGATATGAAACATTCGTTTTTTTAAAGAGGTGCTGGTACTGAAATAAGGATTTCGTTGGCCACTAGATGATTTTTCTCCCCTGTATCCAAAAATTCTGCAGAAAATAATGTCAGGATGAGGTGTTGTTTTTCAACCCAAATGTCACACTTTTGGTGGAATTGCTCTTATACAATACTTGAAAAAAAGATTTGTACAATAAATAGGTTTTCATGGTGACAGGTATCATGGGTTATACCTATCCTATAGCTATATCAGTGTTAACAATGATAAGATTGTGTTGGTGACATGGGTTCGAATCCCAGTCCCGGCCGCTTTTTTAACAGCCATGTTTGACTATAAGATGTCCTAACATATATGCTGCGAGGGTTTTATCCACACCTGTTTTGGTGCTCATAAATAACAGCTGCAGTATAATGGTGAATTCAGTCCTATTAGTCCTATTTTTGTTGTAATAGCAGAGAATGCATTCAGAATATGTGATGACAAATAACAGTTAAACTAGCAATAGTGGGGACATCCTCCCATGCATCCTCCCATGCATGTACATCATCCTAAGATTTTAATATTGGAATATCTTCATATCTCAACAGAACGATATTGTGATGTTATTATAGGACCGTATAGGGTTAGTAAAGGTGTATACCATAATATACCTTTAGAAGTGGTGTAGAAACCAGGATATCATTTGATATATTTTGGTGCCATTTATGGGCCTTTTTGTTATAGGTATAGTGGGGGGGGGGGGAGAGGAGGGTGGAAGAAAGGAGGGGAGAATAAGGAGGATGTAAAGGCCGGTAGAGAGAGGCTCCGACTTTTGGCGGTCCTAAAACTACCATCTCGGGCCTCCAGATTTGAACCCTTTAAAAGCTGCTTTTCTCCGGCTTTTTGGAGGGTTTGGAAATCAAGCCCTAAAGCATTTATAATTTAGAAATTTTAGGTTTTATTCCGGCCGTACCGTACCGATCACTTTGTAAAGTTGTTAAAAAATCTGTCTTATTGGTCAAGCAACTAAACTTCAAACAAACCTACATTTTGGAAGCCTGACTAAATGACTAAAACGTTTGAAATGTTAAACCTACTTACCTAATAAACAGTATATCAGATATGCCATTTTGCAGATTATTGATGGAAATCTGAATTCCTTATCAATAGAAGATATGTCCATCTGAACTTTTTCATTAAAAAAGTAAAATGTAAATGAGCACACTGACAGCAATATTTTAAATAGGCCAGGAACTTGTTTGATTAAAACGCTTGAAAGACAAACAAAGGTTCGAGGAGAAAGACAAAGTACACCTGGGTTATGTTGTTTAATTCGGCTGAGGTAATTTCGGCTGAGGTGGGTATACATCAATGATTAAAAGGATTACTAAGGATGTCCACAGTACTTAAGCATGTTTCCCTTATAAAAAGCTTCATTGCCCACCGACCAGATCCCAATAACTATTTTCGTATTTGTTTACAATCATTTTGGATCAGAGACCATTCCAATTGCCGCAATTCATTATAATTTAGTGTAATTAGTACAATTTAGTGCAACATTACACTGTGCAAAAGCCGGGGCCCAAATGTCCAAGGCCCAGCGGGGCCCAACCGTCTTTTAGCTTGAGCCCAAACGTCCAAGGCCGGGGCCCAATAATCCCGGCCCAATGATCCCGGGCCACAACGTTGGACAACCCTCTGTGTCCACAGTGCATACTGTCAGTAGCCAGTGCGAGAAGTAGCCAGTGCGAGTGCGAACAAATACAGGGTGATAGGGGACTTGCATGTTGCGCAACCAAAATCACCATTGCTATTGACTCATCTCTAATAATATGCCATATTTTACTGCGACTATGATATTGTCATCATAGCATAATGATCGTTGACCTATTTGTAATTCGCCATGAGCTTGCCTTCAATTCAATTCCTATTACAAATCCAAATCACAACGACCAAATCACAAATAAAAATGCAAGTCCCCTATTAGAAAGAAGAAAGGCTGGCCCCTTGGTGTCCCGTGCAACGGCTACTGGATCAACTCGGGGGGGGGGGGGGGGCAGGAGGGGAGTCAGTGATTGGATGGTGACCCTGATTAATTATTCATGAATCTCCGGGGAGTGCTCTTGAAGGGGCAGAGTGTCTCACGGAACAAAACCGGAAGGAGTTAGGTACATCTTAGGAAAACAACTCACATAACTCCAGGCTGAGAACAGCAGGAAGATTACCCCAAAATGGTAAGTTCATTGAATATTAATGCATGTCTCATTGTTAGATGGCCATTTCTTATGATCGACAGTAGACTATCGACAAACGACATAGACCCTTTCTTAGAGCGACATATCAACATGTGATTCTGGGGACAATGGACAAATGCTCATCCTTAGTGAGACAATTCGACACAGGACACACCCTCCCCCCCCCCCCCCCCCATGCCCCCATCAAGAGCCCTAGATGTTGGGATTTTATAATGTTCATGGTTGTAACAAAAGTGTCCAGGTTAATAAGTGTTATTGCCAGTGAGGCGGACAACCAGAATTTAATATTAGCAATCTTTTATCTCTCTTGACAACCACATATATGTAGTGATTTCGTTGACTGTTCATACATTTATAGTTCTATTACAACTATCGTAAGTTATAGAATAAAAGTTGACCAGTTTCTATTGTGGCTCTTTTGTTATCAGTCGGGCAGGAAATCTGTAACCTACAAGACTCGGAACAACAAAAGGGACCGTCATGTCAACCAATCGCCACAAACATCTAGGAAGAGAAAAAACAAGCAGCATAGGGAAAGTCAGCAGAGAGATACTTCGTCCTCTCTATCCCCATCACCAGCCAAACATAACAAAAAAAATCGGTCTCGTCGTTCACGATCATCTAGCAATGAGAGAGCGTCCAAAGTCGAGAAAGTTAAGAAAGGAAAAACCGACGCAAAACAGAAAGGTAAAGGTAAGCAACTTTAAACATTTCGCTACATATAAATTTCTCCTCCATTTTGTGATCAGGACTTGTCTTTTAAAATGTTGATTTGTTATCGAAATGTACCTCAACAAGTGGAATACTCACAACACTTAAAAGGCAGTTGGAAGTGTTTTAATCTGAGGACTAACCTCTCTTATCTAATTACATAATTTGGCTCGGGAGGTACAGCCTGTTTGATGTTACATACTCTATGATCTTATCGTCCCACTCCTATCGGCCACATTTTGCCGAGAACCTGGCAACTTCTTTACCATGGTAGCATGTGTGTGTGTGGGAGGGGGGGGGGGGGGAGTTGGGGGGGGGGGGGGCGATTTGCTGCTTTGGCTCAGACAGACCTCCAAAACAAACTTGACAGGCACCTCACAAACATCAATCAGTTATTCCCGTCTCGCAACCGCAATCGGTACTCAGTCCCCGCGTCCCTGTCCGCAACATGTATCAGTAGCGAATCGCTCACTACACCCCGTCCAGCCTCTGAAGAACCTAAACCCCAATGCTAGCCTATACCGGTACTCTTTGAAGTCTCGGTTCTACAGAGGCTGGACAGAGTGTACTGTGTTGGAGTCACTGTCAGTGAATTTTAACACTGAAGTATGCCTGCGCTAGGAACCCACTAGGTCAGATATAATTCTTGTCCACTGGACAAGAAAGCGAATTACCTTAGTAAAACTTCCAAGTTCCCAACTTTGGGCTTTGGAGATAGAAAAAGAGAATAAAGGGACAGAGAAAAAAAAGGGGGGTGTATTAGGGACAGAGTAGATAGTAGTAGTAGTACTAGAAAGAGGGCTTGCAGTAAAGAACAATAGGGAACAGAGGGAACAATAGGGTGAAAGAGTCTGCTTAAAATATACCTATACAACATTTTTCGTAATGTGTAATATGCTTCACGTGCCAATATAAACATATTTATTGTGTTAGTGAGTCCATTGCGGCATTTCAGATGTATTGATACCTACAATAAATCTGACATACAAGTTTGTATCTGTAACATACATACATACATACATACATACATACATAGATGTATATGACCATGTGTTGCAATTGTTTCTTTAGGTTCCCAACGGAATGCGAGGGGCAACAGACACATACCACTGTGGTTGAGAGAGCACGACCCTGTTGAGCAGTCAAAACCTATTGGTTACCGCTCGCAGAACTGGACCAATGCGGAGACATGCGAGATGTACTTGGCAGGAAAAGAATATCGGTAAATACAGTCATTTCTCACCAATACATTTTATAATTCCTAACAATGAGATTTGCACCCTCTGTCTACTTAGCGCCTATAGGTATACAAGCGAGTTCTCTTCCCTAGGTGTGTGTGTGGTGGCGGGGGTACCAGGGGGTAGGGGGTGAGTAGGGTGGGTGGGTATGGGTAGGGGAGGGGGGGGGGGGGTCAACTACATTTGTCTTGCTTCGCTATATTTCATTACATGACTCCTATATTCTGTCTGATGAATTTATGTAACCTGAATACGATATAGGACATATGTTTGTTGGGGGAGGGTGTGGGTGTAGCAGGCCCCCATGCCATCCATTCAAGTTCTATCACGTTAAGGTTTCCTGAATTACCATATTACTATATATCCTCCCCCCGCCCCTCCCCCCTTTTAATGGCTTTATAGTGAAATTGTCGCATATGCGTTATTCTAGACAGTTCAATTATTCTAGACAGTTCAAGGGTTGGTGGCTGAAGTACCATATGTTTTGTCTTGCTCCCTATGCCCTTATCACTTCAAAAAATTGATGGTCATTTTTCAAATAGATTTGAATCAGAAGCATTACATCAGGAACTAGATACATTGGTAAGGTTATCTCTGGAAATTAACTGAGGTATAGGAAATTGGCCAAATGAAGGTTAAAGTGATTTATTCGCATGTTTGCTAATTTTAATAAATAAGTCTATTCATATCGTAATTTCTTTTTCATAATATGATAGACATATATCATTGTCTCAAAGTCACAGGTATTTAATTAAATTAGTTTTAAATAATAAGTATAGGTTCGAAATCATGCAAGGTGTTTCTTTTTGGAAATCATTTTATTTTGAGTATATGTTAGATAGTATAGTTGCGATTAACTTTACCATAATCAATGACGATCTCTCTTCCCTCTCTCCCGCCCTGTTTTTCCTTCTATGCAATCCCTCCCTGTGCCATCTCTTTCCTCTCTTTTCCCCCCTTCCTCCTCTTCTCTCTTTCCCTGTCCCTTAAATACTTTGACTGAATGGTTTATTCACTTCAAGCTTAAAGAATACTCCTAACTAATGTGTTTCATTATAAGACATAGAAACAGTATCATATAGTTATGAATTCAGATATCAAAATATTATGTATACATGTATAATACATGTATTATGTATTCAATTATATACGTGCATACAATATACATATACAGTAATCAGTATGTGTGTATGTACACAGGTGTGTATGTATGTACACATGCAGGTGTGTATCGGTATATACGTAGATATATTATATAGGTAATATGCATAATAATTATATGTATAAATATGCATATGTTTGTGTATAAATTTATACTTACATGTTCCTGCATGTAAAACAATGCAATTTTATATGGCGTTAGTCATAGCTGTAGACATAGGTAATCGAGGAGATAGAGGAGGAGGTACTGGATGGAGCAGGCACAGGGGTAAGCCACAGGGGCAGGTATTGGATGAGGTACGGGAGGTGGTGAGGGTCAGTACAAGGACAGGTACTGGCTGAAGTACTGGAGGAGGCACAAGAAGAGGTGGTAATGGAGGTAGTACAAGCATAGGAGGGACTAGAGCAAGTACTGGACGTAGTACAGGAGGGGGTACTGAAGGATGTATTGTAAGGGGTACCCAAGGATGCATTGGAGGAGTATACTGGTGGAGGGGGTACTGGAGGAGGTACAGGAGAAGGTAGGGGGTACTGGAGGGGGTACTGGATGAGGCACTGGAGGGAGTACCCCTCCAGCACCTCCTTCGGTGACATCCTGCAGGAGGATAATGTGACGGTTTAATATTTTATTTTAATATTTTATTTTATATTAACTAAAATGTCTGACACTTTGCGGTGGCATAAAACCTTCCCATATATATATTATATGTTCTAATTCCGAAGAAAATTATGATATTCAACTTCATTCATTATTCTATGGGAGAATACATTGTAACCTGTCGAAAACATTTCTACTTTACCCATCTTTGAGTTTCAAATCTATTTTTATTCTAGGTTTAAATAGGCAAGTTATGGTGACATACAGACTTCCCTAGACATTTTTGCATTGCAAATCAACCAAGTGATTATCACAAATATATTGTTTTTCTAATTATTCGGTAGCTAGCTAGGGCCATGATATAAAATTTGATTAAACATGTAACACTGATTTGACATATTTTCTTTTCTTTACACACAATCGGTAAGATTTTTAATGTTTAGGCAATATAACAGTGTTGTTTTCCCTTTATAATGTAAAAGGGGGGTATTTCTGATTTATTTTTCCTCGGGAAACTTGACAGAATTGATTGCAATGCCTCCAGACCAAGATTTCTTGTTATATGTTAAAAATGCAAGAATCTATATCATAGCCATATGTCGAGCAATTGGTGGAAATTACTCATATATGTATACACACATGTAAACACATGTACACACATGTACACACATACACGTGTACATATATATAACTACACACATACATGTTACACCTATACATAGATACATACATACCTGCCTCCTTCCCTTTACTCAATTCAAGTGAAAATATCATTACCTAGGCTGACCTACTAATAAACAAATACATTTCTGTCTCATCTCCACTCTCTTCTCTCTTCCTCCTCTCCTTCCCTCTCTCTAGTAAGTATACTATGTCTCTCTAGTAAGGACCTGGATATGAGACATGAATATTTACGTGGCTCAGTGTGAAAATGCCACCTAGATAACTTCAATTGCAAAAATACTATCATCGATTCTCTGTTGTAAATGTATGCATCTCACTCCGGTAGGTCCATACTTGTGAATGAGCGGACGGATCAGGCTAAAGACAAGCGAGAGGTTATGTACAGGGTGGCGTACAAGAAAGTTGCAGAAGCTGTGAACAAAGTGGGAGGGAGGAACAGAAGTCTATTTGACGTGTATGAAAAAATGAAAAAACACAAGAGTGTGTGTAAGCGGAAGGTACTATACTATTACTATTATAATCGGCTGTTGACATCTTAATTTGGCGGATTTCACTTTTTTGTTAAGCAGAGATATTGTGTCATTCCTAAGCTACCCGTGTATTTCATTTCCAGCATAATCTATTGGAAGATAAATTTGAAAAGTCTGGGGCAGCTGGAGGGATAAAACCACAGTTGACAGCTTCAGAACAAATGTGCCTGGATTTTCATGGCCCAGAATTGATTGGACGTATGTAGACTTGTTACATATTTGTTACTATACACCTGATTCTGTGATACTTGTGTTTTGTTTTCATTTAATGGATATCCATATCTTCATTCTGAGTATTTATTGCAGCCGTGCCAGGCACAATACTGAGCCCAATGCAAGATTCTCAGCTGGACGAGAGGAACACGGTAGATAATATGCGCTACCGAAAGTTGCAGGCACAAAAAGATCGGGCTGCCCACCTCAAGGAGAAAAAGAAAAATGCAGCAACATTATCAAAGCGCCACAGTAAGTTAATCGTTTTGACAGTACATTGTATGTTACCAACCGATCCTTCATGTATGTGACTCAGACAATCGGTTAGTATTATCAGCAAAGGTAAAAAAAACCCAAGATATTCTGCAACATGGTATTTTTGTAATATAAAGATTTGCCAAAGCTTGATCATGGGTGGGGTAGCTAGCCCTGCACCCTCTGTCGATTCTGGTAACCCTTATCATCATTTTGCAGTCTGTCTTCTCCCCTTGCTTCATGTGTTGGCATGACCAATTTATCCGCATCCATCCCTCTGCTCTTTTTTGTTAAGTTTTGGGTGGGTTTCCTTCTTTGTGATTGGCTAATCATTTAGTCAGGACATAATAGACAAATTTTGGCCTGCCATGCCATTCAAAATACAATAAACTGTATCAATAAACCTTATAAGGGGCAGAAGAAAGCACATAAGTCGATGCCCGACTGAAACAAATGTATCTCCCTTCCAGCTTGAGTTAGACTCTAGTACAGTCCCACACTACGGCTCAGTCTCTGTGGAGTGATGGTCCATGCCGGCTCATGGACTAATCTTGAGTCAGAGGATGGGGGCTAAGAGGAGAAGGGGCATGTAATTACATAACAGTATAGCTTCTATCCGCGATTTATCGAGGTGATCAATAGGCATGACCACAACCACATGTTTCATCAATGATCTGTTTGCGACTTGATTGATTTTAAAAAGCCTTATTTCTTTTCTGAATGTTGTATTTCATGAATTGAAATTGATATGTGCATTTAAAATTAAACTTTTATTATAGTGTGCAGACTGTATATTTCTTCTGCATATTGCACGTTCTCTCCCCTACTTGTGTTAAGACATTACTGAAAATGGACCACCTGGTGATTGAGAGATAAGGCCATCCTTGGGACCGGTGTTTGCAGAAGGACTAATGCATGATGTAATCAATTAGTCTGAATCAGTCCGAGACAACTGAAGAACACACTGAATGGTGTATATTACACCCATTTAATCATAACAATGATAATCAAAAGGAGGGACCCTGTGACAGAAAGGGGGAGAAGTTGTTTGGAAAAGTAAGCTATTTTTGTTGTTTACCAGATCGGGACTGTGTCGGTGCGGGGCTAGGCTAATTAATGGCAGAACTATCAGTCACCTATCTATAAACCAGTGGTACTGGCATCGGGACATTTATTACCTTATATATTCATTATATATTCATTTACGCACATCTCATTGATGACAAACTGTATGAAAGTTAATAGGAGAGAGAGAGGGAGATAAAGAAATGTCACCTCCTGGAACACTGTCCAACCCACCATGCCTGGGTCCCGTATAGGCAACTATATTAGATGCGAGTTTATTGTACATATTGAAAAAAACCCAGTAAATCCAATTCCCAAAATGTAATGGACTATCATAATATAATGTTAATGTCAACACTTCCAGATAGCTCTCATATACGCATCAATAAGAAGGACGATTCGTGCCTAACCATCGATAGTGATTCTGAATCTGAACAGTCTAGCGAAAATGATGATGATGACGATGATGGTGATGATGGTGATGATAACGATTTGGACGAAGATTGGGTAAAGGGAAAATCGGATCGTAGTACATCTGATGGAGGGAGTTCTGACAAAAGTGAGGAAGACTCACGTACCATTAAATCAAGACGCCACAACAAATCACGTCAGAAACTTTTTGGTGCCTCATCGCTTGTTACAAAAAGTGAGACATGTTGATTTGTCTAAATATGTGTGTCCTTCTGATCGGCCAATCACTTTCTTTTGAAACAATTATTATTTCCGACACCGCAGGGTCTGCAATTTCTGAAAAGTTACAGCGAGTGATATGTGTTTGGTGTATGTAATATGTACATACATTTATTTACTGATATTTAACAGGAAGACAGTCAAACTCAGAATCAGAGGACGATTTAGGGGTACAGTCACTTGATCATGGGGAATCACCTGCACGAAAAGGTATGTCCGTACATTCTAATTGCTCATTATTTCCATTAAATTTGAATAAATATGAATTTTGTACATGATGTATGATGAAGCAAGCAAACTGTCTTTCATGTGTATATTGTTTAACTTTTCCAGCAAATAAACAACCTCCAACATATGTGCCGAAACGTGAGGAGTCTTCTCCGGCATGGAAAAAAAAATATGCACTGAAGTACCAGACTCGTCAAAAAGAAGGTTAATTTGTTGTGCTGTGTCTTACCCTAACATTTTAATTTCTCAAACACATGTATGTGTATACCGTTACTGTAGCTCCTATCTGTGTGTGGTCTAGTTTCAGAAGTTTCAGACAGGCAGATACAGGCCTCCTATATGCAAAAATAATATTTGGTTTATACTCATTGTGTAATTACATAATATACTAAAATATATAACAATCTGGTTACATTTGATGTTATACTTTTAAATTCGATGGGATATAAATTAGCTATGCAACAGAGTCGAGGAATATAATAGTGTCAGTCTTCCAGTGCTGATTTCAAAGAATGTGTATCATTGAAGTTATTGTGCCTACAAGTCAATTCAGGGAAATCAGTGTTAATTTGCTGAACATATGTTGTAATTACTTTACCAGAACCATCGCGGGCCATGACAAATCGTCCCGACCAGGAACGCCAACATCAGCAGGTTGGAATAGGTATGTCGGCAGCCCAGCCAGTTCCGCCGCCCAAGATCAAACCTCAGTCCCCCTCCACGCACCTTCAGCCTGCCGTCACAAAAACTGACCAGCCTGCTGGGGTCCAGAAAAACTACACAGTGCGGCGATTCAGTAAATCAACGTTATACAAAGAGAAAAAACCTGAAGGTAATTCTTACTAATTTCCACGTACACTTAGTGAAAAGACTTGCACTATTCAGGTTTATGTGTTGTTTTAGTTTGTATGATAATGTACTATTATTTTAGTGATTATTAAAGGTTAGGATATATCTATTGACAGTTGCCATATATATGCTACTCATGCGACTCAAAGTCTCATGCTAGCACAATGTTCCTATATACTTTGTGCTCCAGCAGGGGCTCTTATCAATCATCATTATATATACTGCTATATCCATACAAACAAAAATAAACTATGTGGCACTATTATTCTATCAGAATTTGTTCTATTTGCAGTCCCGGCCAAAGTCGTAATAAGGAACAGGATACTTGCAGACATCCCACCTGATTCAGATCCAGGTATGTTTCTAGTAAATACAATATCTATGAACTATATTTTATAGACAATTAATGAAAGGGAATGTGATGATTTGGTGTGATCCAGAAACTTTTTTGTTGTTGATTTATTGCACATTATCCAATTATTGCCTATGTTTCCAGAGACAGTAAAGGAGCAAGACGTCATTCACAAAATTCACAAAATCGTCCATGGGGAATGTATCATAGAAAGTGCATAAATGTCAGGAGGCAAACAAAATGGATATTTTTGTGACTGCTCAAGACATGCACATTGTTCATGGCCAAACAAATGTTTAAAACATATGGCGACAATGGCTGCAGACAAATTCATTAGGAAATATCAAATTGATTTATTTTGCTATACAGCAAGTACCAGCATTGGTCGTTCCCTCCATTACTCATGTATGGCTGTGGCCTCTCATGGACAGGGGTATTATTTGTAAGAGCAGAGATCATGTTTCTATTTGTATTGTTTCTATTCCTTATTTATATATGGTGAAGGTTCTTATGTAGACCCAACGATATGGTTCTCAATGGATTGGCTAAACGCCTCCGAAGCGACCAACTCTTATTCCCTGGCCTCTGCTAAACAGCTGCAATGTCTCAGATCATCTCCCAGTGGTTTTTAAGAGACTCGGCCGGCTGCCGAGGAGCTCAACCGGCGTTTGTTCATTTATGGCCCGCTAAGGGCAGACAAACAACGCGGTCGCTAGTAGCATAGCTTCCTTACTCAGCCCCTTACTCAGCCTCTGTTTGTATGGATCTAGCTGACTTGGTTGGGACGTTATTTCAAGCCTCAATTTTGGTGACCTACAATGTCTAATTTTAGGAATATCTCCAGGCTAGTTAATAAAATACCCCACTTTCTACTTTTCTCTGGCCTGACCAGCAGAATGCACAGTTGTATCATTTGACTTATTATGACACCAAATTTTTCTCTCCAGACATTGCTGGGCAATCAAAGCTGGAGGGCTCACCAATAACGCATTCTACACCACGGCACAGAGTTCAAGTTACAAATCAACAGGAACAACATGGTATATATAAGTGTAATACTATATCTGTAATACTAACAGTGGAAGCTGAAATCATAAATCTCCTGTGGGAATAATTCATTGTTTCAAGCTATGCTTGTGCTGTTTGGTAATGGAAGTAAAAGCAGAGAGCTGTAAACTTAACAGAGTATAGGGAAGAGGAGGACAGTAACAAAATCTAGACATTATATATGAATTGGTATAAAATAAAAGTACACTTTGTGGGTAGGTCTAAATCCTTAGGCACATGAACCTTCCATAATATGTGAATGGTCAGTGTGTCAGTGGTATTTAAACAATTAATATCTTAGTCTCATAATAGTCTAATAACTGTATAAGTTCTTTCTAATAGTATACCACCTAAATATTGTTACAGGATGTGAGAGAACTGCAGTTTCAAGCATGAGCACGGAACAGAAAGAAGCGGGGATTCATTCAAAACATGTCCCTATGACAAGAGCAGGTATGTAAGCTTCCAAATCACATGTCTGCGTGTTCTGGCTTATTATAGCACGCTGTCATGTTAATTAATTTGAGTTAAAAATGGCGTTACAATTTGCATTACAAACGCACGCAAACGCATTGTATCACTGAACACATTCATTTGATACTTTCCACAGTGATATGTAATAAATGTCATTGGCAGTATGCACATGTATCTCACCACCATGCCTATCTTTTAATCAGAATCTGAGAAATCCGAGAAATCCAGAAATCCAGAAATCCAGAAATCCCAGAAGACCACTGATGCCCCATTCAACATCAATATAATGAGGGACATCATGTTCCAACAACAAAAAATGGTCAACGATTTGCTCCAAAAGGATATGGAGAATTCATCGCTATCGGAAAAAGTTCGTTTGGCAGAGGAGGGACGACAGCATTTACAAAATAAGCTCCAGGAGGTGGAGGCCACAATGAAAGAACAAGTACAAAGTGGCATACAAAAAGAACAACTGCAGTTTGAATTCAAGGTAAATGAGTATTACAACAATAAGATCCAACAGAAACTACAGGATGCCACAGAAGCGCATGAAAGGGAGCAGAGCGACAGAGTCAATGCGATGGTGGTGGAACAAAGGCTCAACATGAAAAAGGCACTGCTGAACCAACAATCTAAACACCAAATACTAATTAATGATCTAAATAACAAACTCAGTCAGGTTATGGCTGAGCGGGACACATTGAAGGGGTGCCTCGATGTGGCTGAACGAGAGCTTGCCACAGACAGGGAGTCCTCCAGGCATGAAATGCTGTCACTTCTGCAGGAAATAATGGCAAAACTTGAAATTCCTACCACAATGACTGCCATTGAGGGGGTGACAGATGAAAGGCAACTTGAAGATCAAGTAGTGGATACAACGCAAATTGAAGGTGCAGCAGAAAGTAAAAATCTTGGTGGCGAAAATGAGCCCAACAAAGAAAGCAGAGAGAAAGAAAGCAGTGAACTGATAGAAGTTACTCCGAAAGACAGTCCTACTGTTAAGACTCTGAAAGACAGTCATACTGTTAAGTATAACGATCATACAAATGTCAATGACTTTGGAGCTGCAGAGAACTGTAATTCTCATGAGTGGGTGAAGGATAAAAGCATTAGGGAGTTCGATTCTCATGAAGTTGAAGAATCAGATATCAGCATCGATGGAAAGAGTGATAAGGATGGAAAGAGTGATAAGGAGGAAAACAGTGGTGCAAGTCGATATGGTGACTGTGAATCGGATGCAGTGGTTGAAGTGGAAGAGATTGGAGAAGAACAACTTTTCAAACTTTGCAAAAGACATGACCACAGTCAGTTCACCTCTCCCGAACCAATTGAAAGTACCCCCAAACGAGCAATGATCAAACGCAAAAACATGAAGAGGCGAAGAGAGACAATCGAAACAGATCAGACAATAGATCTGACCGTCAGGGGGCACAGAGTCCTCCACTCGGAAGTTGGGGAAATGACGAAAATATTGGATGGCCAAACTCAGACATCCTTTGGCCAAACCATGGATCGCTCTATGAACACTTCAGCCGTTCGAGTATGCCAATCTAGTATGAATGACGCTTCAGTAAGCCCCATGGGAAGTCCCCCGCCCAAGTACACTATGCTCCAGACGGCCATTACCATTCCAGAACCCTCGGTGTTCGACTACTTGGAGAATGATGAGGGACTAGGCCACTAGCTGAAAAACTGAAACCGATAAGTCGATCTCAGAAACTTGAACTGCATTAAGCCTTAGACATTGCTCATAAAGTTTATACACTTATAATGGTATATGTATTGTGAATATAAATACATATATCTTATACCTTTTATGCTTTTGAACTTCTAAATAAGTGGGGTAATCGATATTCAGCTGGCATTGATTTTCCACGTTACTTTTCCAAGTTACTGTGCTTTGGAGCCTTTGCCTTTAATGACTATATTTTTCAAAAAAGAATTACACCTTGAACTGTAATTCACTGTAATTCACTGCCCGACTGTTAGTAAGAATTCCACACATGTAATCAAGATGAGTGGAGAAAAAGTATCAATGAATTCAGATGCTGGGCCGAAGTAATAATTCCTTATAAACCAAACCTATGGTGGTATACGTTAAAATATGGTTTCAATACCGCTCAATATTATTTGATTTGTGTTACCTTATTTGATTTGTGTTACCTGCTGTAATTATACAAATTTAAGGTTTACGATTTAGTACTTTTTAAATATTCATTTGTGAATGATACCATAGGGCCAGTTAACAAATTGCCTCTACTTATTGACATCTCTTTGTTCTTAGACCGAGTCTGGGTAACATCTGGGGTCGAGAAAATGAGCCGAACATTACTTCATGAACTTAACATAAAATACCATTCCGGGACAATTAAGTGACAATACACAAGTTTTTGAATTTTGATTTAATATTGATTATATTAACGTTAGGTTGTTACTTCCAGCTCCACCACTTTATTTAGTTCCTCAAACGGAACCTGTTCTTATACATCCGACTTGAGTTATCTTTTATGTATTTTAATCATTTATGTGTGTGTTTACAAGATATCTATATATCCTAAGGTATTTCTTTTTAAGCAGTCGCCATGCAAATCAGACGAGGTCCATGGTGTATTAGCTTTTATCCAGTAGCACATATTTATACCATTTAGATGAGAAACAAATAGATAATTATTATGAAAGTAAAATGAACAGGAGCAGAGAAAGCCTTACTGCTACACACCAGAACCATTTTTCTTAAAGATTTTATTTATACTTGGTTTACTGACTCCCATTTTTGGGGTACAGTTCTGTCGAGCCAACTTAGATAGATCTACATTAAGTAAGCGGGGCCTTCCCGTGGATTTAAGCCCACCGTTCTGGAATACTTCTGTATGTAACTTTAAATGTTCCTTTGTCTTTATGCATTTCTTGTATTGTAAAAGGCAGGCACAACAGGGACTCGCCAGTCGTTGCTTGATATACATTAAGCTTGAAAGGAATACACATATCTAATACTTAAGTTCTTGACTTTGTCTTACTTCTTTATATAGCCTATAGCCCCTAAACAGGGCTGGGAAAGAATCTCAAAACGATTAAGATTTTACAGAGACATTTCTTAATATATATGTTATTGCTAAATTATGAAACAGCACAGGTTTTGCAAGGCTCCCTTAACAGTAAATAATCATTTCCATCCTTTTAATTATCACCGCAAGTATTTTCTATTTTCCTGTGACACTTGAATTCCTAGTTACTCCTAACATTTTTGCGCAAAATGAATATAAAAATTGCCAATATGTGCCAATATCATATCAACTCAATAAGGCACAATTAGAGAATAAAAAGAAATCCCAAATTGGAGATGCGATTCAAAAATTATGACAGAAACTGAAAGTATATTACAAGAATGTTTTATTTTTGAGCACATGATAAATTGTCGACAGTTAGAAACAAATTACTACTTAATTGTACCGATTAATAGCAAGCAAAACAATCATTGCCCCCGTTGCATAACAAACTGCGAGCTCAATATTAACACTGAAAAAGCTACTCGCAGATTGTTATGCAACGGGGGCCATATGAGAATATGAGAAAATCTATTAGAGAAATACAGTTCTTCCAAAACACATGAAGAATCAGGAATGAAGGTCTTTCATACACAAAGTCAGATAACACCTCTGCAGTAAACAAAAAAAATAATCATGTCCTCTCCTGCCTCTGCTGCGCCAACCTCAGTCGTGATCGGCGTTTTTCCTCTCGGGCACGGTCCTTCTCCGCCCGTCTTGGGTCACGTCCCCCAAACAAACTGCAATAAAATAGTAGATACTGGTGTTATACCTTATTGCATCATAAGTATACATCGCTAAAAATGTAATTCTGTAGACTATGACAAACTATATGGGTCAGGAAGGAGTTGGTTGAATACCAAAAGGTTGTTAAACCTACAACTACTAACAATTTTAGAATATGAGAAAATCTAGTACATAAATACAGTTCTTCACTTAACCTTTGGTGGTATTGCGTATTTCTAACTATCAGTCAAAATAATGCATTTGTGTATTATAATGATATCAAAAGGTTCAGTCTAGAGCCGCAGGCAATGATTGGTACAAACTAAATACGTAAAGTAATATCTCTATGTTTATACCAAATACAACAACATACCTGTAAACGAGTTTTGCACGATGAGCAACACCTGCTGCATATCGAGAATCATCCTTTGCATACTCTCTTGTGGAGGTGTTGCCGGTGTGAGGTGCTTGGGGAGATGTGGCAGTTCTGCGCCGCAAACTGTCCTCAACATGTGTGTCTGGATCGGTGAGCTCAGGCGGCACATTTGGAAGTCGGGCATCCACAGCTATATTATGGAGGACGCAGCACGCTGTTATGATACAACTTGCATTCTCCGGGTGCTTCAGCATCACTCCACCTCCTTGGCTGAAGATGCACCTAAATTAAATGATTGATTCATTATTGATTGTTACATGCCTAATAAATCGCTCAGTAAACAATATTTATATTGTGAGAAAAGTCATCTAAATGTGGGAATAACTAAGATGAAATTGTGAAAAGGATGGCATCATGAGAATGGGAGAGAGTGAAATCTTAGTTGGTGGATAAGAGGCTGGAGGAGAAAGGATAGAAAGATGTTATTCATTGTGTATCTTGTTGGTGACACTTGAACAAAAACAAGAGAAACAATTAAAAAGATAACGGTATTTCAATGATTTAAGGAGATACAGAAAACTGAAGTTAATTGTGTCCATTCTGGCAGTAACATTAATGGAAGGAAGGTATATTGAATAAATAGAATTATCTACGTCAGGGCAACACATGTGGGAATAGTCCAATAAGTACAATACTACGACCATTTGAACACAATGCCCTGTAATACTGCTAATAATTTTGGCTAAGTTTATGTATTAGTTGTACCTCCAACGTCTCTTAAGTTGGCCGAATGCCCGCTCCACCGTACTCCTCACAGATGTTTGCAGCTCCTGGAAGCGTCGCTCTGCAGGTGTAAACGTACGAACTGATGGGAATGGAATGACCATATATGGTGTGAGTGCATAGCTGTAAGAAATAATGTGACGGATATAGTGGTGTAATAATTTTGAATGCATGGTAGAGTTCCAAATATATTATCTTAAAGTAACAAGTAAAAGTGCAAAACTAGAGACTGACCATAGGAATAATGTGACTTACCCTCCATCCCCCAGGAAAAAATACTCCCCAGTGAAGGTTGTCGATTTTACTAATCTGCCCAGTGTACTCTGATCCCACACATATTGATCATGGTGTGTGCCCCCAAAACTAGGCTCCACGAACAAAAGGCGTCCATGGGCATCGCATAAGGCCTGAAAAGAAAAGTGAACAAATAGTGACGATATTGTTTGTTGCATGTTTCACATGTACATATGTTGCGGTTGTAATGAAGATACATTCTACAGTGATTGTAATGACTGCTAGCTAATGACTGCTGTTATAATAGATAGAATAGCGCAAAATAGAATAGTTGCTAATTTTGACTCGTTTTCAAGTAAAACAACAGCTTTTTTATTTCAGTCCGACAAGGAACAATGAGTGAACAGTTGATGTTAATGTGGAAGCTGGATAAGATACAAAATGGTTTAAATTGGTAACATTGCTAAACTTACAAGCACATTAAGGGAATGGTAACCATGCCGAGAAATATAAGCCTGCTCTTGGACAAGGGGTTTCCTGATGGCTATGTGTGTACCATCCACGCAGCCAATTACCCCCGGAAAGGCATGTACCCTGCCAAACTCTTCTGAAATACGCGCAAGGTCAGCTCTATCCTGCAAAAAGTAATGGTATATTTAGATATAAGAAACCACAAACCACTGGAACCCTAGCAATGTTAATGTAATAGCAAAGCGATCTTTATGATGGGATGTTTATGATGAATGATGAGTAAGTAATTATTGAAGGTGCTTTGTTCTGTCTTACCTTTGGTGGGTGGATGTACTTTCGTTCGTTTACACATAAAAACTCCACGAAGTAGTCCACACACCTGTGCACTGTGGCCCTTGAGACACCTTGTGTGTCGCCTATTATTCTGTAGTCTGCACCAGTGGCAAGATAGCGTAGTGCTAAACACACCTACCAACAAAGTCAGAATTAGTTGTAGTAATAATGTGCATCGTAATTAGCAATAATGATTAACCTTGGGTTTGGAGAGTACCATAGCAATTAGCAATTACAAGAAATACACAATTTGTACACGCATAGAACTAGGATATAATATGTTTAATGATATGGTAATTATTAGGCACCTTACCTTGTCCTCGGGAGAAATAGCCCCCCCACGAGTGGCAGTAGGGATCCCCCTGTAGGACTCACTGGCCGCAAAGAGTGCAGCCAGCTCGCGTACTTTGTGGTGGGGTAAGCGATATCGAGCCATGAAGTCCTGAGGCCTTTCCCATTCCTCCAGTGGGCTTATGCGCCGCCGGTAGATCTAAAATGTTAACAATCATTCATTGTTTATTGATCAGAATCATAAAACTCCTTGATAATGAATAAGAGCTGATAATATTTACATGATGTTGTTTATATTGTTACTGATCACAAGAAAACGCATATATAGACAGCATATTGGGATGGGGTAGATAAACCAAATGTAACACACTTCGTCCCCCTCACCCATATAGACCCTCCACTTAGGCGACGCCTCAATCCCTAGTCGCGCTTATGTAATTGACTTTTGCGGCGGCGACAGTAGCGCCAAATAGTGGCGGGAAGTATACAGACCAGCTGTAGCTACAGCGTTGCAATATCCTACTGTAGAAACAGTAGCTTTCTCGCACCGATTATCCCGGTAATTTTAATGTAATTGCACCGCAAAACAGTGTTTGATCATTGATGTATAAGGAAATGATGGTAATTCGAAATTATCAAAGTGTAATGATAATCAAAATAAACACATACATGTGATTTGATAGTAGAAAGTATTGATTTGGGCATCTTACCTGGTCCCATGATTAACTGATTAATGAGGTGCTTTCTACTTTTCATTTCAAATTAGGTCGAATTTTACAATAAAGTAGACTATTCAGTTAGAAAATTTAAATTATCATGATAAAGATATGAACCGGGTATTATACAAAGTTGGGTTAATCTTTCTTTTACAATTACAAATTCTTGACTATAGAACTTGAAATTATAAAAATAAATAGCTGGAATATTCAGGAATCGGATTATATCAATAATAAAGATATGGTTTTCGGTAGTTTGGGGTAGAACATCGTTGGTCAGTACAGTCCCAGTAGTCCCTATACTCCCTTGAAGGGAGCTTGCCGCTTTAGTCGTTGTTGCCGGCTCGGGTATGTAAGGGGATTTCCCATGATACCGTATATACAGTTGTTCCCACTTACTTCCCGCTACCAGAGCCGCTGATGTCGCGTCGGATTGACCCAATTACACACAACACATTGAGTGGGGCCCCTAATCTCTGCCCTCACACCAACAAAACAATCACACGCTCCACTGCACTCACCCACACACTCCTTTTTTGCACACATTTCCACGAATACATGCACACTCTCACCCGTGCTCCGTACCTCCACACACTTCTAACTTTCAACATAACACCTTAACCTCTATGAGTACGGCAAGTCAAGGCGGGGCTGCGGAGGGGGGGGGGGGGGGGGAAGTATGAAACCATGAGTTCTGAATTAAAATATGGCTCATCTACTGTATTACTATAAAGCACACTGTATACAAAGTGGAGCGGCCAGGATTATGCATGTAAAATACATGTAAAATTGTAAACCCAATCGGAATGGAACTGATTGGACTGTGTACCTCATATGCACAGATGTTTACATTTTAGTTAGATACCATATTTTAAAGTCTGCGTACGCTATGAGGGTCAATTGGAACATGTGTACGACTGTAACAAAGATCTGCAACAGTTGTATTCTGATTTTAGGGTGGCTGTTTTCAGCTAATTTGAAATAAAAACTTTAATAATATACACGACCAAAGTGTCAAACTGGGATGGAACAAGCTGGTAAAACGATGACCTACCCCCACCTACAGTGAAGCAGTCGGGTGGGGTGGGGGTGGGGGGAAAACAAAAACAAGTATGAAACCACACACACACAAGCAAGAGAATTAGGCACGCAGGGTATTCATGTTAATATGTGTGTATGGTTAACAGTGCTTACACTGTAAGCTACTGTAAGCTTACAGTGTTAACAGTGCCCCACCCGGGGCCGTCCTAATGCCTGGGACTATGCATTTCTGCGGTAAAGACACGTGCATTTCCATATGAATCATAAACCATAAAACTAATGTATATATAAACAGGTGGCCAAGAAATTGAATCGGATTAATCGGAAACATTACCTTCTTTGCGCGGACAATTCTTCTTGCTCCTAGTTGGTTAGGGGGCAGACGATCCATCTTCCCAATAACGCGACTGACAATAACATAAATGCTGTCCGTGCATGCACGCATACGGTATGGTTATCGATAGCGGTGCCGCTCGCAGACCTACTTACTCAGACTGCTGACCCACTAATTTACATGTCATGTAACCAATTAGGAGGACAGGGTAAACACTTAAGATGCACGTGCACACCTAAGGCATGCGGTGAGCTGCACGTGCATACCTTAGGCATGCATTGAGAGGGTATACAAGCACCAACGCCATTTCATTTCTCATTTATAATATTTAATCTGTCCACCTTAATATAGCTGAGAAAAGGGGGCTACCAGACTACCCTTGAATTTAAAGAAAATAATCATAACACTGATCCTTAACGTTTTTCTGTATTACATATACATTATAATACTCTCAAATTGATGAAGAGATGTTATCAACAATCAGGCGTAGACATAGTTACAACATGAAAATTTCAGTGGATTTGTGAACCGATTTAATTACGTATCACAGTCATAATCAAAGGAGATCAGTTTGGCTCAGTTTATGAATGGAATACGATAGTTATGCTAATTGGATTTATTACTGGCGCCCACAATGAGAATGTTTGGTGTCTCCTGCCTACCCTCCCTCCTGCTATAATAAATTGACCCATGGAAGGGTAGAGGGGGTCAGCCAATGAGGGGGGCAGGAGGGGAGAACGAGGCCAGCCAGGCTAGGATATAAGCTGACATTTCACGCACATTAAAGGTCGATTATCCTACCAACCAAGCCTTGACTCCTTGCCTCAGAACCTAACAACATGATAACAGACTCCTGAATGAACTCTATGATTTACAAGTTCGTGGGAAATATACACAATTTCATATGAAGATTTTTCTAAATTATTTAGGACATACTTACAAGACATTCAGTTAATTATGTGGGATTATTCCGATGCCTTGAAGGTCCTTCATGCTAGTTTTCAGAATCGTAGACAGTCGGTGATGGTGGTACATTTTCTGGAGGCCTGGCTCATATATTATTAGTTTTCTCACTTATGTTAAGGTGTGAGTGGTGTAGGCGTGAAAAATATTGCTCAAAGCTGTGCGACATTTTTCTCGTTGTACCCAGAGCTATTTACACATAGCTCTGTTGCGACACAATTCACAAACAAATGCTGTCATTCTTTACTATTAAAACTTATCCTCCGCGCATCTTTTGCATTTACATCTAAGCATGATAAGGCTGCAATATGGCGAATCATTGTATGGGCCATCATGACGAGACCAACGACCACATGCAGCCTCCCCTCGGCGGGAGGCTGCATGTGGTCACAGTCAGGGTGGCCGAAACCTGTTGAACTTTGAGTATTTGGCTATGTAGAGTGGACACTGAGATTGCAGCCGCCATCTAGTGAGTGTTTTGTTGCCGTGGTCACTCGCTCATGGAGACTAAATATATAAGAGTATATTTGACATTGGTTTGATTCGAAATAGCAGGATTTGTCTTAAATCATTTGTTTGATGAGCAGATATGAATTCATTCGTTGGTAGCATGAAATATCCATGTTCTGTGGTGGCATGATGTACACAGGAGGGATGGACAGACATAGGGAGAAAAACCTATAAAACTAGAAAATAGTGTGATAGATTACCATCCTGAGTAAAAAGGAATCGAAGAGGAAGCATGGTTTAAAATTTCACTAAAGGAATTAATTTTGAATAAGAATCGGAACTGATATGATATGAATGTTTGATTATTAAGAGAGAAAAGAAACGTCTTAACCTTTCTCTCTCTTCATTTGAATTATATGTGTCGCTCAACCTCTCAATACTCAACTCAATTGCAAACTAACAGAGTACAAATGCATTATTTCCTTATTATAACTATTTAGTAATGTAGACAGCGTTAGAATAGTCTGTAATATCAACAACCACTATATCATGGGCACAACGAAAAACATTTGAAAAGTGTCTTAAAAGTCTTTTTTCATCACCTGAATAAAATATTGTAACAAAAAAAATGAACCACTATTTTTGAGATTTTATGTAAACTGTTCCGTGATAACTTTTGTCACGGCTGTCACGGGAATTGACAAATTGTGCCACATCCCGTGACAGCCGTGACAAAAGTTATCACGGAAAATCTAGCACACCACAGATTGGTGTGATAACTCTTTATGGACACAAATTTATCACGGGGCACAATTGTATAAAATCAACCTATTATGAACGCCACCCCTGGGACCCACGCTCGAGTGGCCAAAACATTCGCTACTTTTATTGACAGTGGAAAAGTTTTCTTCTTTATGTCCAATGCTCGATTGCCTGCCATTTGAAGCGCTGCGGTCGGCGAAGCGCTCTCGGTTCACTGTTTCCTGTGCCCTTGACAATCACTTTGTGGCGCGCATCTGGGGGTCGTGATTGCACTCGGAGCAGACGACAAGCGTCCCATGCGATGACAAGGGCTAATTCCCTGCTTGTGGCAAGGTAAATGTGCAGGTCGGGGCGGATCGACTCTCCCAGACTCGTATCTTATGCCTATGGCCTCCATATTGCTATGTCACCAAGCCTGTGGTCTGGAGGCAAGGTGCCGACTGGGGCCAAGCACTTGTAACTCGGGTCAGAAGGACATATTGGCGGGACATGGGTGGTTCATGGCACCATATATCATTCTACCATAGGCGGTGGCTGGACCTGGAATAGCGGGTGCATTTTATGTGTGCTTTCCTTCCGCCCAGAAAAGAGCGACTGCCGATGGCAAGCCATTTGCAGTTGTATTATCAGCTTGCTGAGGGAAGGATTGGGGGCCGAGTAGGAAGGTGGGTTGGGTGGGTTAGTGGTTGATCTGTATAGTAGATATGAGAGGCGATTGTCCCTCCTCTTCTCCCCACTTCGAATTTCCCAGGGTGGCTTATTTATATTTTAGATAAAATCAAAACATCCGCGTTACGTTGTGAGCCCCATCTGATCTTGTTCGAGCTCCATACGTTGAACCCAGGCCCTGTCATAAAGTATCATCTCAGCTTGGTAAGATCCATATTGCGACCCTAAACTGCATTGACAGTAACTCAGATGTATGGAGGTAAAGAGCTCTCTGCCATATGAACGATCCTCGCCCGTTATGACTTGGGTTTATTTCATAAATATCGCTAGATCGTGGTAGTTAGATGTCTCCTGCTTGGGGCTGAAACAACTTCATCCATAAAATATTCAAGGTTCACCTGCCTGCGTACATTAGCGACAGGCAGCGATCTGTCTTAGACCAATGATATGCTGGGATAACATCAAGATAGGGTCGGGGTGTTTCCGGCTGACTGATATAACCGGGCACGACCCTGGGTTGGCGTATCAACAAATGGCCCGTGAGGTTGCTGATAAAGTAGCCGGCAGACAACAGACTGTCCCCTCGAGGTCTTTGGTGGACAGGTATCGGCCCTTCACATTAATATTTATACTGCCCTGAGAGCTTCATGGGCACATAAGAACTCGGATATGCTTCCTTTGGAAAGTCATTCCTTACTCACTGTCGCCTGCATATATGTCGCGCGGCGGGCACCGACCGGAGGAAATGCACCACGGGCATGACGCCTTTGTCTTTTCCCTGTCATTAAAAAAACTAATCCCATGTCATTCTCTCTGAAAGCTTTTATCTCGATAAGAAGAAGTTACTTTCAAGATGCCTTAGTATTTTGTCTGAGGCACTTTAAAGCGCGCCAATTATGATATTTTCCATAATTTCTTTGATCGCTTGCAATTAGATTCTGACGTAATTGGAAGTGTTTCCACCCAATCCCATTAAACTACCCAAAAAGTTGGATTTTATTCTCCTTGTTTCGATGTTAACAGTGAGAAGAAACTGCTGGGGGATGCTGGCCTTGCCTGAATATAATTCTCTTGCGTCCATCCCTAATCTCCGACGAGTTTCATGGGATGTTGTGAATATTATTGCTCCATAAACATCGCTTCTACAAGGACCATTTCAATAGCGACATGACCTCTCTTCTTGCTCCCCACTGATTCCATTGCCATTGGGGATGTTTATAGAAACAAGCGAGCGAGCTCAGCATCTTTCGGAAAAGGCCACACAGCGAGTTGACTCCTATCAAAGTGACCCTTCTCCGACCTTGTGGGACTCTAAAGGTGGCCTTAGCGCTTAGTGAGGCGAAGATATCCACCGTTTGAAAGGCCCTATCGCACACAGTCTGTCAAGCCTGACGCATTCGTCTTGCATTTGATTGATGTAATTAATTCTTATACCCGCACTATTGTGAGGAATTCCAGGAGGGTCTGTCTAGTGTTCGTGCTCTGAAGAAACTCATGCATACCTGCGGTTAGCCTCTGAAGGTGGTTAGGGTTTACATTTGATTTTCTTAATGGTACTCTGTCGCGGGAACAATTGCATGGCCTTTTGTGGTCAAATGGTTCATGGGGCCTTAATACTTCCTTAGGGACAAACACCCACTAACACATATAATGTACGTGGCACGAAACCTGTCCTCTTTCCCTGAATCCAGCACCGGAGTCTCATGCACAGCTCCCTATTAAGTTGAATTAGGGACTTGGATGTGTGTGTACGGTACGTATATATATATATGCGTCTAGCAATGCAGGATTAGGCATTCTATTGAGAAGCCTTGTGATAAAGAAGTACGTTGCATTTAAATGTGTACTTACAAAAAATGCCAGTTCAACTGAGCTCTTCTAACTACTTCCGATTCAATGAGGAAACCAGTGAATGAAGATTACTTGGTGTCATTGGCTTTTTATTTCTCCTATATTGTGTCTGATAAAAGTGTTTCCTGCGATAGGATTAGTCTTTTTAACTGCGCCTGAGAGTGTCTTCAGCAGGGGGTGGTATAAGACCTGGTAGAATAGAATATGCCTTATGTTTTCATCAAGGAAATGCATGTAGGTGAGCTAATTGAGCTTGAGGATAGCCAGATGCCTATTGATTTCCGTAAGCCTTACACTTGATTACCCTAAGAACTAAATAGATGCTGATGTATGAATATGCTAGCGCTGATGAAGAAAGGGACAATTACTGAGTAGGATTATTTCAATCAACAATTAATTATATATACAGGAGGGTGTATTAGAGGCCTCGTTGGCAGGAAATTGAATAAAGAATGTGATTAAAAACAATAAAAAATATACAGGAGGGTGCCTTCATTATTATCATCATTATCATACTGTAGAATAATAATAGTGTAAAAGAGTCGACATGAATGGCGTTGGCATTAAAGGTGATCGATCACATCGACATCACACTCCTGGAAACGCTTGATTTCTGTTAAATGTAATGGACTCCCGCAGAAGCAGGTTTCATGCGAGGCATGGATGTGGTTCTCTACCCGGAGAAGTATATGCAAATGGGAGATTACATCGGGCCGGTGTGTAAGTAGTGTAGTGGAATGGGGCAGCGGTTCAGGCGTGTGACATGCTGAAAGGGGTTGTTTGAGCCAGGAAATAAATGTGAGGCCACAGCTCGTTTGGGATAAAATACCATAAAAGCCTCACTTAGATTACCACAATGACATGGTCCTTGGGTTTACTTGGCCCTCCTTTCCCGCTCCGCATATCCTGAATCGCTCGGCCCGAGACAATTGTTGCGAGGCAAGTTGGTTGGAATATGTAGAAAAAGGCACCAATAAAAGGTTCCGTTTTGTTGAGTTCTAACAATATCCTCAGCGAAGGGGGGAATTTTGCCCGAAGGATCTATTTTTCCTGAGCAGCTATTGGCCCATTAAACGCTTGGCGTAGAGGCCCCGTGCAAGGTTTTAATGGGCCATATCCCCAAAGGAGCCACATCCATAGTGACATGCATTTGACATAGAGACCTAGCTGACATTTGAATTGTGGTAGGCCAAGATGGAATTGACATCTTCTCTGGCCATTTATTGTAAAGGTTACCTGTTACTCGCATCTCAATATTCAGTAATGTTGATGCTATTGTAAGCTGTATTGAAATGTTCCCCTCATATGAACATCGGTACAACACAATATCAAAACTTTATATGAGCATGGGCAAAAGTATTCAGAAAGTTGGGTGATCGATTATTTTCAAGCCTCTGCGCCAATGGTTATGTATACATTTTCCCATTGCACGTGCATGTTTACATAGCTTTCACCTTGTGTATGTACATACCGGAGAATCTTTCCAGTCCTTTTGCCCCGGAGATTTTCTTATGCTGGGATACGGTAGCCAGATTGTGTTAGGTTCAGTAAAAGTCCCTGCCACTATGGAATAAGTGCAGCCACCGGCCCACCACCTGAATACATGATTACTAACAACAGTCTCATTTTGCCTGGCGGACATTTTACCTCCACTGGGCGACCCTGCTTATATATATATGTATGGCTGGCCGAAGGTCTGCATTTCAAGGGGGTATAGAATTTCATTTCTCTGACATTTCATATTCCGATTGTGTGATATAGATGGTTTGAATATCTACATGGTAAATGATAAATTTTATGTTTATTTCATTATGTTATAACATGCTTTGGCAATCAATCTACTAGTTTTCATATTAGTAATAGCAGCGTGGTAAACCATCTGCATTTTGAATGTTACTTTACTGCTATAATACATGTAGGGTGCTGGGGCGTAGACCGAATTTTAGTGACAATAATTCGGCAATATATGTGATACTGCCCATAGCAGATGATGGGCCATGTGCCCTTATTCCACCTCATCTGTAACCCCAAAGGTATAGCAAAACTGCCACCTATTGAAAGGGCAAATTTATCCCCCACTCAAACTCTTGAAATCGGTTTAAAAGAACCTTTTTATAAATAACAACTTGTCGTCCTGAAAGACTAGCGTGTCCATTTCAAATACGATACGGCACTTGACCAGAAAGGCCAAAACGCCACTTCAGGAACTCATAGCTTTCTTAAAGGGCTAGGAACGAGACAGCTCAATCCTAGAATATCCTCCCACTGAGCCCAATAATCGTATTGGATAGTGGCAGACAGATAATAGGTATACATTAGTTCACATCAAACGTTTTATAATTGAATCATTATCAAGCATAGTGTGATAAAGTTGAATGATAGATATAATTTGAAATAATATTTCTGTGTACGATGAACATATTTTACATAGGTTTTCTATTGCACTCAGCAGTATCACTGCCATTGGTTTTGGCTTTAGAGATTTTACGGTGAGTTTTAATTTTTACCTTTTTTTTGTTGCTTAAAGGAACAGAGGGATACTTTTAAGGATGCTTTTTTTTAAACATATCTTTATTCAGGGAATATCAGCTGGCATATGCCATAAGAAAGGCCAAAATGCCACTTCTTGCGAAAGCCTCCTGCCACTGACTGTTGATAGACCCGGGTGTTTTGGCTGTGGAGAGCAGAAAAGGGGTATTCAAAAGCCTGCGAGTTTTTCCGCCCGAGGGTAAAATAAGTCGCTCAAGGGTTAAGTGCGGGTGTCGGCAGTTCTTTATGAGAAAGGGCTTTGTCGATGTTATGAGTAGTGCATGGAAATTGTGATTTGTAGATGGGACTGCGAGCACGGATTGAGTAGTATATGAAATAGTCCACAGCTTCTGGTATGTGAAATATGTGGGCACGTTGAAGTAGAGGCCATAGGTCGGGTAGTATATAACAGGAGAACTGGACATCGGGCCAAGTAGTGTAAAGAAAATGGGTCTGGCAATGGGAGGAGTTGAAGGTTAATGGGATTATGTGACCTCCAGGAACTATCCACTTTTCCTCCTCTAAATTATTTCCATGTGAAAATGAATTCTTCGCGTCTATGCATTAAACCTGGCCCACACCAAGTTGGTGGATGAAGAGACTATAATTATAAAGCTGTAATATTGAGTAATAGATCTGAAGTCCATGTCCACGTTGGGTAATGAGTATTAAAGGATTGAAAGCTGGTGCAAAATTGCGCGGTGATAAATGGTCTAGGTGCTACTTAAACTGAATTCAATAGGCTTTGTCTGTGATGTAAGTTCTAAGTGACTTAACTCAACGTGGGGTTGGATAAGTGAACGATTGCTTCGACATATATAGCAACACATACTTGTGTCAGTAGGAAGGGCAGGCTCAAATCCATTTATATTCCTTTTTGCAGGGAGAAAATAGACACAAAATAGCTTTTGTCGTGGATGTATGGGGACAGAAAAGGGGAAATAGTGTTGTCGTCATACTTCTCATTTATCTCCTCAAAGGAATGTCCATCATTTAGAATTAAATTGCTCGAATTTCGATAAATTATTGAAAGCGCCATCCTTTGTAATTCTTTAAGTACTTTCCATGAGGCGGTCTCAACATATTATGATAAATGGAATATGTGAGCTCGAATAGGTGATGGACGATGTATGTAACTCTATCGTGGTCGATGGGATGTTTCTGTATTGCAGGGTCCATTAATTGATTCATCTCTCTTTCTCCCTATATATATTATATATATATCCACTCGATTAAGTTTCAGGTTATAATGAGGCTTTAATGAAAGCCTTTAATATGGGCAAAACGTGTGTCTTATCACGTACCTATAGACAAGGCTTTCAGGTGAATCGATGTGCGGATGGTTTTTAATGCTAGAATGAGATTCAAAGGACTGTTCTACTAAATACCCCCATTTGCTATTTCTACAAAGAAAGTTCTATGAAGTTTCTAAAAGAAATGAAAGGTGCAATCAATAAAAAAGAAGATGACATACATCCTTGTAGTTTGTGTTCGTGGTAAAGTAGCTCTTGGTGCCTGTACGGCGACCCAGTTGTTCCTGTGGGAAGGGCAAGAGGGGAGAATTCTCCTCCCTTACGTCCCCTAATGATACAGGGGCTCGCCTCTATATTCACGCTGACCTTTTCATGCCACGTCCCAAATAACTGGTCTCGCCCGTCTTGGAGTTGACAGCAAATTGAGTGGTACGAACGTTCTCTTACCTATGGACATTAATAAAGCGAATCCATTGTTCGCCTTCTCAGCGGTTAGGTGACGAGGAGCAGCCTTGATCCTTGTTCAACATGGAATACTTGGCGTTGTTCCTGTTATTACGCTCCGATACCTTTGCTTGTGATCTGAAAAAAGGCGTACCGCCTGGTAAATCAGGGCCGGATTCGCCGTCCTATGAAATGTATTGCTCGCACCAATCGATTGCCGCCGCATTGGGCCGGCTTTTCAAGGCATTGTTATCCGTGGCAACTATCCATCTTCGATAGGAATCGAGACCACTTTTATATTATATATACATTGGAAATATTTAGGATGGGATGCGGTTGTAACGGTGTCTGTGCAATCTATATAGATCAAAGCCGCCATTGGTACTTTGGATTTGTCTAATGCTCGACAATACTTGCATCTGAGTTATATGTATGTAGTGTGACACTTTCATTTGCCTTATTGAATGCACTTAGCTTTAATATTCAACCGGTGACATTTGTGATTTGTCTTCCACGCATATATGACTGTATTTATTTGCCTAAAGCACCCCACCAACCATTGGCTATTATCACTATTTAATCATCCTCAATTGATGACTAGATTGTGAATGATAGCAACGGAAACTACGGAAATATAATGTAATTGCAATAAGATTGTATAGTGTAAGGGAGAATATAAATCTATATATACTGTCTAGAGAAATGGATAGAATTAGATTGAGTAATATGGAAAGGGGAGGAACATACGTATAGCAATCTTTATGGGAAGACTTTATAGATAGAACTATCAAATTTTCTATATAATATTATTTAATTCAATTCAATTTTCATTTGATATGATATCATATGTGTTCAAATTGATAATGTAAAGTGAATATCAGATCACTGGCAAATAAAGACGTCAGCAAGAATGTGACAGACTAATTCTGCTTCACATCAACGCGTTTTAGGTTCATTTTGCCTGTCTCATCGCAGTGTCCAATCTCTGACAATATTGCCTGGAAGAATAGCCCTTATCTACCATGTCGTGGGGATCGCCCCCAGAGAATAACCAACCTGCCATTGCCACAAACAAGGCACGAGGCGGAAATTATACAAAAGTACGCATGCAGGCTGGCGATACTTTGTTGGGATTATTGGATGATTTGCTCCTTCCTGGTGGCCGGAGAATATTTCATTTCCCGGAAAGCCCGGCTATAATTGCTACTTTGAGAATGTCAAAGACATTTAGCCAGATTGAAATCTGTAGTTTCGACAAGGTTATTATTCAATTTGAATTGAGATATTTCCGCCCCTGCCATGTTTCTTCTAAACCCTTCCGTACTCATTAAGGCCAATCCAACCATTAGAAACTTCAAGGATTGCTTGAGGATAAACTCATGAATTATTAGGACGAGTTAATCATTTCTAGGCTTTGTTCAGATATTTAATCGGAGATTGCTTTGCGATTATCCAATCAATTATCATGAGATGTCCATCACTTCTGTATAAATTTCCTGGACGTCCTTACTTTTGCATAGTTGTAGGCTCGTGATCCCATTCTTATTTCCTAAAGTCTAAAAGGGTTTGATTATTCATTGAAAACACCTGCAGCCTAGCTAGCACGTGGTGCCTGGTGCGATGGTTTGGCTATCAGAGATTTTCTCGCAACATTAGCCCTATGTCTGGAAAGGATCTAGTGGTGCGTGTACCCGCGTTTTTTTAGTAGATATGAACTTGTGTAGTAAGTGGTGCTGACCCTTCGTGCAAGTATTGCATACGATGCTATTGTGCGCTTTATAGCACTCGCTCACGAGATGCGCAAAGGCCCACTCGCCGCGTCCTGTTTTCACAAAACACATCGGGCACGCGCACCTAATGCCGAATTATATGTCCATTCAGTCAATCATTGTGATTATATCTCCCACCTGAGTGCGGGCGAGGTCTGAGAGAAGAGGGTGTCCGTTTGTATGGTGCTCGTTTCGCTGCGGTGTCGGGAGGCGGATGAGGTTTGATGAGAAGATCTGTGGGCAGACGGTGGGTGTTAAACGACGTTATCGAAAAGGATTAAAGCTGGGGACGTGGGTGGGGAACATGCTGCGCTGTGTTCGTACATGAGGAGATCTAGGATGGGTTTTTTAAACAGATTTTATTTCGAAAAAAAAATGTACAAATTGTGGTACGTTTCATTTATCAGTTGAAAACAATTTAAATATAACTTCAATATTTCTTTCTACATGTACCTTTCCACATCACAAGATTAAGTTGAGGTCGATTGCTAAAGAAGAACTGTCCATGCAGGATTTTCTCCTGTGTAACAGGGAAAGATATGAGACACGATACCCCCGAGAGATCCCTAACAAATAGTTGTAAATAACGGCATGAGAAAGATAAGGAAAATGATTCGTCAAATTTCGTGGCCAAAACAATGGAACAAACAACAATACAAAGTAATGCCTTCTACTCAAGGTACAATCAGAAGAGTGGGAAGTGGATTGGATTTGTTTTAAGAGAATGAAAAAGGCGAATTGAAACCACTGCCTCTGTAAATGATGATGCACATGTGATTTGACTCCGAAGGTTGCAATAAACTCACTGCGTTTCCTATTTTCCAGGTCCGGTGCTATTGTAGCCTTATGGAAGTATGGAAGCGGTGAGGTAGTAACACTAACAATGGGGAGGCGCATGCAGAAGCGTCTTGCTTTCATCTTCTGCTGTGGTCTTCTCCTCTTCTTCCTCCTCTCCAAACTCTTCTGGAAGGAGCCAACAGATTGGGTAAGTATTATATATGTTTTTCTTTGGTGGATAAAAGGTGATGATTGTTCAACGATTGCTTCTTTCGCCTCTCTACACTCTTTCTCACTCACTCTCTCTCTCTCTCTCTCTCTCTCTCTCTCTTTTCTCTCTCTATGTGACTAACTCTCTCACACACACTCTTTTTACTCTCACTCACTCTCGCTGTGCCTCTCTCTCTCTCTCTCTCTCTCTCTCTGCCCCTCTCTCTCTGCCTCTATCTTTCACACAAACTCTGTCTCTCTCTCACTATTTTCTCCCCCCCCCACACACACACTCTTATCCTTTCTGGTTTGGGCTCCTTCATGGTACAACATTATTAATCAAATCAATGTTTTGGAGCAACTTTATCAGCATTGGCAACACGACCCACAAATGAAACAAGTTCTTGTCCATACAAATTGATTCGATTTGGTTCTCTCCTTCTGCCTGCCATATTGTTATTCCAGATGATGGACTGACCTTTCGGGGTAATAGCCTATCATTGCAATGTCACGCGAGTCAAACGCTCGGCATGATGTGACATCCTTTCAAAATTACATGAATATTGCTCGTATGACCCTCTTTCATAGGTTGTGTTGTTTTAGCTTTGAGTATGTTATATACCATTCCGTCCCTGCATGACTGATTGTGTTTGCGTTGCTCTCCAGGAGGGCATGAATAAAACAGCTCATCTCGTAGGGCAGTAAAGCCTATCGAGACAACATAGCTTTCTCTTCATTCTACCTCTCTGTCGCCCCACCTCTTAGCTCTCTCTCCCTCGCACTATAGCTTTCCATCTCTGATCTAAAGGCAATTCAGCCCTTACAAAACAGACCTGTACTGCTCAGTCATTTGTCCTCGTTTCCCACCACCAATTTGTGCCCATCTGCATTGTGACCTGATAGTCGCAATGTTATATTCTTGTGCAACCCTATCCCCTGTGCTGTGTAACTACAAAACGTGGTCCGCTCTTTTGATTAAATTGCCTCCTCTCATTGCGCACTGCAGGCAGCAGGCAATAGTAGTAGGCCCTGTCTGGGACAGGTAGCACGTTGTCATAACAAAGTGAGTTCACTTGTATCAAAATGAGAGGCTTTAGGCACACAGACTGAACTTATTACACACATTGATTAGTGCCACATGATGATGTAGAGCAAGCTTTTAGTTTCCATTGTTGTAGATACACAACCATTATATATTACCACCAGTGTGGCTGTACGGAGGCTGCATTGGGGTAGTGCATGGCAAAAGTGGCTGGAGTGTATTTCTATACAAAGTCATAGTGGTCAGGTAGTTGAATGAGAATGTTTGATTACTAGCCCTGCTGGTACCTTGGCGCGCCTGCCTGTATAGGTCTAGAGGGGGATATGTGTTTCGCCGTCGGAGCCGGATCAAGATGACCATGTCAATAGCGCCACAGTGATTACGAGCTTTGCATCCACTCTATCAAATTGTGCGGCGGCGGCTACGCTGAGGTTTCCATGACTAATATTGGTTACCTTTAGTGGTTCCTGTTCTCTCTTAATGTTTACTCTTGCGTTGGTCGGGGTGCGAAACTTCTATTGCCATCCGCTATGATTATTCATTAATGAAAGGGAGATTGTTTTGCGGCCACCACTCCAGGCCAGAATAATGGGAGTTGGATTAGTAAAAACTGGCGCCCATGCACAGGGAGCGACTGGGAAAGATCAATTCCATTTTCAGGCCTTTTCAATGCACTGTTATTCATCACCTTGATAAGTGCGCTCAGCAATAGATTTTCCAATCAGATTATTGTTTTGCAAGGGAAAACACTGTTATTTCCTGCAGCATAAAATATTATTTTACTTTTTTGGGGCCTTGCTGTAAATATGACTGACTTCACAAGGGTGTGGACTGATTCATTATAGCGTCCCGGACAGCATTGTTATCTCTGCATTGAAGGAATCCTGACGTTGGACTTTGCAGCTGTTTGGACTGAGTAGCACAGTTGGGAGAATCCAAGGGAGAGAAAATGCGATGAAAAGTGATGGAACACATGCCATGCTTGTTTAGCTTGACATGTGTGAGCTCAGCCTTGCAACTGAAGGAAGCAGAGGAGAAGGAACTTTACGGGAAAGTGATTTTAGATAGAGATAGAGAGTGATAATTAGAGAAAGAGAGAAAGTGAGGGGGTGGGGGCCGGCAGAGGACTGGGTCAAATAGGAGAAACAGAAGGCGATGGAGGCGGTTAGGAATTTGTAAGAGGAAGAGACAGCGACCGCTGGGAAATAGAAAGGGAGGCGAATGTGTAGGAAAAACGAACATTGATAAACAAAAGTAAAATGGGAGAAAGACCGACAGAGCGAGATAATTATTAAGAACAGTGAGTTAGATATTAAATAGAAATTCGGTGGAGAGGAACAAGACAATGAGTCAAAAAAGATGTAGAAGCTTGTTTTTAGGAGTTGGCTGCATCAACCTCTGATTTCCTATATGCTTTGTCTTTGAACGAGATGGATTAACGAGATGGATTCCCGCTACTGACAATAGAGAACAGAACGAGAAAACAGCATGAAAACAAGTGTATTGACCAAAGAGACACAAACTATACTATAAGAGACACTAATTCTAATTTTCAGTGAGATTCAATGATGGCCTCGCCATGATTTAAAAATTCAGCGCAAACACCGTATGTTTGATTCAGGCAAATCATCATGCTGAGTGCGTGTAAAAAGGTGCAGCACGTGCATTGTACCTTCAAGATCAGAGACAACTGCAACAGTTGGTAAAGGGACATGGATTCTTTGAACAAAAGCATTTGTATATGTATACATGTGTGAATAATTATAGGTTCGTACAATCTGAGAGTTGTAGGGCTGACATACAGATGCAAGGACACATGCAATGGCGTGAAGTACAAACGCACTCCTGAAGAATATATATGGGTCAGATTTTCAGAAAATGTACAATTGGCAGCTCTTCATATTTGGTAATTTCTGCTAAATTCTGCTAAAAAATTATAATTTTTTTTATATATCTGAGTATATTTGGTATCGCATTGATTTAAAGTATCAGTTCTGTTATGTTAAACTGCATTTGGAGCTCATTTTTGTCTTAAATGTGGGTTATTTGAGAGGATTGGTGAGGAAGGCGAATTGTACATTTTCTAAAAATCTGACCCATATAGGGGCCTGAATGGATAGTGGAAGTGAAAAGCAGCTGTTATTATCCCGGGTTTGCGCTGCTATCTAAAAGCAGCTTTATATGATACACCAGGAGTCTTTTCACATATGATATACAATGGGGCGTGGGAAGCGGGCGATACGATGAAACTCGCAAGTTAAGTTGCCTCCCCTGCCGCGCACACCCATGCAGCCAGCCATCCATATGCCATGTAGACGGGCCCATGAAGGCCTTCATGTTTACTCGATTGCTCATCCCTCATCTGTGTATAGGAGGTGTCCTGCATGGGAAAACCTATACACGAGGACCCTGAGAGGGAGAGAGGAGCTCGAGAGTGAAGTAAGTGTATCGTGGAGGGCAGGGGGTGAGGGGAAAGGGGGGGGGGCAGGGGAAGTAGGAGAGATGTGCACAGGATTGGTGGTTTGTCAGTTTGGGATCCAAATATTTTAGCAGGTGACCTCGCGAATTGACCTAGAAGTGTTTCAAGGCACATGGGCCCTTCTCATTACAATGCTTTTTATCAATTATTAATCATATTTTAAATGTCAATGCATGACCTTAGATAATCAAAATATAGTCAGTGGGAAATTAGTGGGACTGGTACCTTCCTTCTTGCCCACCTCAGGCCATAGAAAAGCATCTGACTGAAGGTGGAGGTTGGGGTTGTAGGAGAAGGAGGACGGTGTGGGAGCGTCTTCATTTGAATTTCATGAGCAGTGTCGCCATCGGCACCAGGTATGTTGCACGACAGAGAAGAGCAAAGCCCAACGACATGCTGGAGAATTTTGGGCGGATAAAACGCCTGATGAATGCTACTTGACCCGCGGCGTTGCATGAAAGGTCGGGGCTTTTGCTTCCGCCTGGTTCTGCCGCCATCTCCCCGGCTGTCTTATCAACACTGACATTTCACTTGTGTTGAGCATTTAGCAGCGGGCGTCTATACACAAGCTTATCTATGACGATTAGATAGCCTCTCCTTCCGACATCAGCCACGTGTAATTGGATTGCTCCCAGCCTAATTTCTTCTACTAGGACTGATTTAGCCAACTTTCTTTTTCCCCGCCCGAACCCGATGACTTAATTCTGTGCGGCCGTGGTTGCTTGGTGGAGTTAGGATAACGTTCATCAATAAGACAGATTGATTAATTCCATAACTGAGCACTCGAGCTGTTGTTATGAGGACTGGAGCGAGATTAGGCGGAGGAGGAGGAGGTGGAGGAGGAGGTGGGGTGGGGTGGGGAGGAAGAGCCGGCTGGGGAGGGGTTGTTGTCATTGTTGTAGACCAACCAACCGGCAGAGAATATTATAGAGGGATGGGAAGTTGCGTTCGTGTTCTGATCCCAAGGCAAAGCCCTCCTTTATGTCATTTGTCTTTATCCCGAAAATATAGGACCTCAATCAGGACTGCTAGATTGGGTCATAATAGCCGAATACAAACACGGCCATAGATAATGGGTATTGGCATACATGTGTAACGATGGCTGTGCTTAATGTATCCAATGTTTAGTGTTGAGGGGAGGCTCACTGTCTCTATACTCTGCGGCCCAAGGCAGTTGGATGCCACATTGTTATGGGATGTTAGAAGAGGGCTTTGGTGCATAGTTATGATGATAGAAGGAGGAGGAATGAAAAGCTGTAAGCTGGAGAGATGTTCGGAGATAGATAAGCAAGCGAAGGGGAAGAAAAGTATGGAGAAAGAAACGCTCACTTTCTAGCTCAGTGCAGACATTTGCCACATGCTAACAGACCAATAAAATACTACCCCAAAAGGCCTGGCACTTATCTGCCACCACAAAGTGGGGCCTTTCTCTTTTTGCCTCACACACATTTTGTCTTGATATCTTGCTTTCCTGGCCGACGGGCCTCATGTACCTATATTGCCAAACGATATAATATAGGTCATCAGTGAATGTACAATTTGCCTCCATCAACCCCCTCAAATAACCCAAATTTATATTGAGTTCCAAATAACCGAACAGATAGCTACAGGTTTTCTGAATCAACGCAATACCAAATAATTATATTCAATTCTACCTACAATTTATCAGTTTCAGCCTAAATTGGCAAAATTTACTGAATGTGTAGAGTTGCTCATTGTGCATTTTCCGTCCTGGCCCATAATATATATCCACACCTCCACCTACCTCCGCCCCACCCCCAGCATATCACAATTGGTGTCTTGCATGAGCCAGGGTGCAGTTCTAATGGGTCCTAGAGAAAAGCCCGGTGTGCAATGCGTGGGAGAACCACATAAAACCCATTAAAACCAGATTAGCTAGTGGTTAGTATGGGCAGAGACAAAAACCTAATATTTTCTCGCTTGTTGAGCCCCACCCCAGTATCCTGCTGTGTGGGCACTGTGAAGGTATTACAGGCCAATAAGTATTCACCAACACAGATTGTACTTTCCATATCTCTGCCCTTAGTTTGATGGCGGTGGTTGCCATGGAGACAATGGCCCCTATTTTGATTTGACTGCGTGATTGGGATTCTTTCCAATGTCCTGGGAGGTGAGGTCTGGGGAAGAAGAGAATGAGAGGCATAGCATGAGGTAGTTACTAAAATGTGTGTCTAATGGTGAGGGAATGAATGAGGAAAGTAGAGGAATGGGATGAGGAGCAGGCAGATTTGGGTGAGCAGTGAGAAGAGAGAGAATGGAGGGAGGGAGTCTCATTTCCTAGGATGACAAGTCAGGTGGCGCTCGCATGGAAGGCTTCCCCTTGTCCGATCACTATATGCCAGTCAATCTCATTTAATGATCGCAGCCTTGACACCTTTAGCGTAATTGCACTTGTTTCCCGGATTTCTTTTCGCTCCATCCTTGAAATCTTAGCTCAACATAATAGGGGAGGCAGTAGGCCTATGCATGTGTGTGTCCGCGTTGTCTTCGCTTGGGAGATCAGTGGGCGGATGGCTGCATGTGTTGGAAATATTTTAGGCTTTTTTTTTCTCATCTAGACTCGTCTAGATTGCTTTCTACATCAATCCCTTGCAAAGCAGGCTTTTGTTAGAAATGTTAACTTGCACCTTGAACATGTTATGCCGCTCAGTCTTCTTGATGCATCGACAGCATCATCCAAGGAGAAACTGACAGAGACTAACGGCCCTTACCTTGGCAATGTATGGTTTAGGATAAAGGAGGGGCCGACAAAGAATGGGCCTACTAAAGAGATGAAAACAAAAAGAAACATACCTTGCTCATATTGCAGCCACATGGGGAACTACTATAGGTCGGAGCACCGAGATGGGCATGTTCTAGATTATGAACTTCGTCACTCACTTTTCCATCCTTTTGTGTTAGAAGTCCCCATTTTCGTAGCCAGTCTTTAGTCAACATAACCCCTATTGACGCCATGCATGGCGTGCTTGGGGGTAATTCTTTTGGGCGTGCCTTTTAACATGAGTTTGCTAGCAAGGGAGGTTTTGGAGCTGGGTGCTGTTTGGCAAAGCATGTTAAAATTGCGTGTTTCCTTATCAAGGGTCAGAAAAACACGATGTCGTTCTAAAGCGGGTTCCCTTGGGGATGGGAGTGATGGAGCACCAAACGATTCCTATGATCAAGGGCCCCGGCGAGGCCATGCTGCTGGGGCGATTGCTTGTATATGTCTTGGTCGTGTCGCGAACCCTCATAACGTAGGCGATATTTCCTTAGGTTTTGGTGTTAGTTTTTCCCCTTCTTGTGTACTGGCAGCGGTCGTGGAGAGGCCTTGCGTATTCCCACCAGATCGAAGTTATATATTATAGGCAAGAAGTCTAGGGGGGGGGGGGGGGAGGCAGGCGAGGGTGGTTGTGTATATATACATATAAGCGTCCACCTGTCAAGATGGTGCTTATTTGTAATCATGTTGTCTATTGAAAAACTCCAGTGACGGAGTCCGTGCTTCGCTTGTCCAACATCATAGAGGGAAGTGATGGATTGTGTCTGTGGGGACCAGGGCCAAGGGACACATTCACTTTTACCGGGAGAAGCGAGCGAGTGGCCATCTCTTTCCCGCCGGACTTGTAAAACGCCATTAGGTAAAACATGGTCATTCCCTAGGCCAATAACGGCTCCAATAATACACAAACTGGGACCAATATAACTCTTATTCAACCCCGTCCCGCTGCTCCGTCACGGAGGCAACCAAACGCACCATTTCTTGTCCTTATTTTGGCAGTCCACTCCCAGAGCTCCCCTCATCTGCTGAGTAAAGTAACTTACTCTAAAAAGCAGGTGATCAACCGTGATTGCATTGAGCTTTCTGCGCTGTGATGGTGATTGTATCGCAATTGTATTATAATCATGGATGAGAAGGTAATTTCTGTAGTCCAAGATGGATGAATTCCCCTTGCCGCACTGTATAATGGCGTTAATCCCATATTGTCTTGCTTCAGTCATTTGGTTTTGATAATCTGAAGTGGCTACACAAGTGCTTAATGTCTTACATTATATTATTTAATTTAATGTCCCTGTTTCTGTCGTGTTCTTTATCTTATACCAACATAAAGGTTTATGTGTGTAGGACGAAAAGCGCCCTTCGTTATTACAATCTTTGATAGCCACCTAAGGCCTATAATTCTTATATCATGCTTAATGGGTAATATGATATTGCATAAATTAAGGCATTCTTTGCTGCTGTTATGGATGAATAGCCACGTGGGCGTTAATATATCTAGGCTTATATATAGCAAGTATAATATATCAAGAGTCCAATGATGTCTTCCTCTTCTTGCATGCCTGTTTGTCCCCCAACTTTCCCCTGAGCTCATTTGTGATTCATTTTCTGCCGGCAGGTATTTGAGGAGGTGAGGAATGTCGGGGCGGCAGCCCTGGGAGGAGCAGATAGAGTGAGTAAAGATGAGCCCCAGGAGAGTCACTCCCGCTGGATCGTGGTGACCACCATCCAAAAGCCCAGTCCAGCTCTTCAGGACCTGTCCAGACTACCGGGCTGGAAGATGGTGGTAGTGGGCGACAGGAAAACATCCATCACTTGGAGGTATGAAGGCTTACTACTAGGCGGCTGGCACCACTGGCCCGCCATTGCCAAATGTCAGACTAGCGAATAAATATTAGCTCCTCTGCCTTCTGTAGATCTATATGTCAAGATTGATAACATAGTTTATGGTTTTACCTTCCAACCTACCTACCTACCAGGCCCACCTCCCCGTGGTGCTACATTTCCTTTCCGGGCCTGTATTCTTTGGTCCTGTAACTTGAAAAATGTCTGCAATGCATCAATGACAATTCTGGCATCAATTTCAACTTAAGCCCAGTGAATTATATTAGTTTTATATATAGTGTATGGGCCTGCGTCATTGTTACACGTCATACATCTTAAAGAATGATGTTTGGTATGATTGGCCTGCATTCGAATGAACGAGTTATTTCAAAAATATTTTGTATAAAAATAAATAGGGAAGCTATTGTCCAGTAGATAAAAGACTTATCTGATTTTCTCATATTTGCTTCACACTGTAGAATGGAATATCGAAGATTGATAGTGACCCCCTTTGCGAACCCCCGCAGGCCTTTTTTAACCAATTACAAACACAATGGATTATCTGTTAGGTCAAATAAGATGCCCGCCTGGGGCACCTTTGAAGAAGATTGGAAGGAAAGAGACCTGCCAGTCCTATTGAGGTTTTCTGCTGGAGGCTTAATGTTGTTTTTGGTCAGTTCCACTCTGCAGGGCGTGGGTACTTATTGCACTTTTGTCTTTTTTTGTTATTGTAGTCTGCCAGGAGTGAAGTATTTGGATGTTGCTCAACAAGAAACACTAGGATATGTGGTCACCGCTTTGCTGCCTTATGATAACTATGCTAGAAAGATACTTGGATACCTTTACGCCATACAGGTACATTTTCTTGTCTTTATCTGTCCAACCCTAACATATACATGTATTAATGTGTTTTGTATAATTTATCCATATGTGTTATTACAGTGCCATACCACAAGTGATGATTGTCACTGTTATCACACTCGTGGGATAATTAACAGTTATCACACTCTTGGGATAATTGTAAAAGTTATCATACGTGTGGGATAGTTGTAACTATTATCACACTCGTAGCTTATGTTTAGTACAAATATGTTCATTTCAACTATTTAAGTAGCTTACCTTCATCTATTTTCTCTTATTTAAACTATTTGAAGTATATATATGATAAACCAGTTAAATAACTCGTTGGTAAGTCGCTTTGAATATTGCACTTGCTAGAAAGAAATGCATTGCTCTCTGTGGTACTATTCAAAGTGTAGTTTGATACTTAAATGTTTGTGATATTAGCTTAATTAGCGATTTTGGAAATATAATTATAATGATAAATAGGTGTAATTAGTAACTAATATAATCATGATTAGTTTTGGGAATATTACGTAATGTTACATAACACCTGTATGGTTAAGTAAGTGAGTGTGTATCACCACGTGTAGCTTATATGGGTGAAATCGCCAGAAAATTTACAATTCACCTTCATCAATCCTTTTGTTTGTTTTGTTTTGTTTGAATTAGGGCGATACCAAATATACTCAGATATACCTATTACTGACCATATTTCAGTCTAATTTAGTAGAATTTACTAAATGGGTAGAGTTGCCAATTGTACATTTTCTGAAAATCTGACCCATATGGACATCATGTGTAGTAAAGGGTATAAGTGAAATGTGTCTGAATGTTTTTAGCCTATGATTTTGGCATTAATAGATTCTAAGTGGATTCATACATTCCCAGCTCCCAGCAATTATTCTGGCCCAAGCTCGAGAACAGTTATCGGTGTACCTAATAATTAGTGATTTTAAAAACTATTCAAACCTATGGCCGCATTCATGATTGTTTTACTGCTCGAGTAAGTTGTAGCTAAAGGTATTGCGTGATTGGAAGCATCAATTCACGACATCTGATGTTTGTTAAAATACAGACCCGAGACCGCTGGGATATGGATGGGATCACACACGTCCCTTTAATTCCATCAGCCACCATCTCTTAATTTTCGATCGATTTAGTGTACAAACATCGTTAATTATTCATCTGTTACTGTTGAATGTAAACGATTTAATTAAGTGAACTCGATGATATTACGTAAAACTTTCAACGGAGACGTTTTAGTGCACTCTGTTTATAGCAACTGGTCATAATTACGATAACTTCAAAGGCCCAAATTAGGATAAAAACTAAATTTAGAATTCACTGAATATTTACATAGTTCTGTGTGTAGATAAGGAGAGTTTATTGTGTCCCATAATCAGGTCATTTTATTGCGGTGTGATCGCTTTGCATGATGCTGTAGAAATATTTAACTAAAAGGATTACATTTTGAAGGACTTAAATTTACTATTTAATTTCCTTATTCTGTCACTTACCAAGCATTGTAACCAAATACGTCAGATTCCCCAAACAACAATGAATATTAATATAATTTATGTAAATAAAACGATTAGATAGACGTAAATATGTTATACAGTCGAATAGGAACTTAACTGATGGATGCTATTCAACAAAATGTTGGGAAGGATTACGTCTGCCATCAATCAGTGCGTGCCACTCGCTGTATAGGCGATCATATTTCTCTCCATCTCTCGTGGTCCCCTACCCTCTGAATCGTGTTTGTTGCCCTTCAACCGGGTTATTGTTAAGCCTTCTATCAATTTCATTCTTTGTGTGCCTCTACCTCTTTTTCCTCCAATCTTTCCTGTTGTTACAACATGGTCCGAGGTCCCCTTATCGTTTTATGTGCAAAGAATTTTATTTTTGTCTTTGCTTGTTCTTGTACTTTTTCGTGTACATTTTATCCAAATATGAAATACGCAGTATTCGTAGGAACTATGTAATAAATCCGTATAATATACGGATTTTGAAGCCCTTTTTTTTTTTTTTAGTTTTTTAGCTGTATTCTATGCAACTATTTTTAGCCCGGGAAAGCCCCTGTTAGGAATTAAAAGAGGTTGACGTCATGCCTCTTCCACCTCTGTGGCAACGTGGGATTGCCCATATATATGCAACGCGTCCTGCAAGAGGAGAAGGCGGGTATGGACAGGGGAGAGGCAGCGGAAGAAAAGGAGGAGAGGCAATGAGAGAGGAGGGGAGAGACAGTGAGAGGAAGAGGGTGACCGTCCGGAGGACGGGTACTTTGCTAGATATATAAATAAATTGATTCACTGGTAATAGCACCAGAGCAATGATAACGTTATTGTTTTACTGTAGAAAAGGTTGAAACTCACTCAATGATTGTGTCATCATTATTGTGTATTACTCCCTGGGGTGCGGTTAAAGACCACTATACAGCCCATGCAGGCCATTGCAACCTATCTCATTATTTTGTCAGGACCCTATCATTGACCTCCAGGACTACTGACCTGCCAATGGGCCAAGGTCCAATATTTATAACAGCTGTATACTTCGGAAACACACAGTATGCATTGTTGTTATGATATTTACTAGACTGTTTAGTTCGGTTCCATAGGTGGACTTCCACTAACGCTTTGGGTAGTATGCTCCCATCTATTGTTGAGTAGAAACATGCTAACGACTGTTCTGTCCTACTCCTTTTGTACATTAGCAATGGATATTTAACGTGCATAGAGACTGGGACAGCCATGCACACGGCCGGGCTTTCATAACCAACGGCATAATGTGTAGAAGTATATCTGCAAGTAAAGATTGTTCTGTGAGATTGTTCCTTTCACCAATTGCTCTTGATAAGAAAGATGTAAAAAAAAAATCCCCAAGTATCTGGAATGAATTGTTGTCAACTGCTACACGAATACAAACATAAGTATTCTGATTAATAAATCCGTTGTAGTTGCGACTATGGCGGCATGTTTATAAACGAATAAGGAGTGAGGATATCTGAGGATATATTTTCAAATTTACAAGTTGGCTAAAGAATGGCTTATGTCAGCCTGTGATGAGTGTTTGCCTTCTTCCCACATCTGACCAAAAATTCCTCCTACAAAAAATGATCCATGCATCATGACAAGAACAAATAAGACAAGACCATGTTTTATAACTGATGTATTGCAGACGGGTGTAAACTCTTGTAATTAATCCTCGGGTGTGTCAGCCCTCATTGGGAATAGGGGCGTAAACGTCCCAACATGTGTCGCAGAGTCTAGCTGCAGTTCACAATGCGGCTGATTAAAAAGGTTCTTGTTAACGCCTGTCGCTATCAGCTCAGTTGGATAACTTTCATAATTCGACTGAAAGGGCACGTGGCATGGCCGCGCTGTAAGTAGTATATATAAATGGCCGCGCGGTGATGGCTTCACCCTTTCCCTTAACGTGACATAATGCTCAACGAGATAGTCCAGAGAACACATTGGTCTCCCTCTCATCCCTGATTAATGTTTTGTATAAATAAAAAAAGTGTTTTTTGTCTAGGTATAATCATGGTCTTGTTAATTGGATGCGGTGTCTGCTGTATACCATGGACTATCGGGCTATGCCACCGAATCCCATCATCTTTTGACACCGCTGGGAAACATAATACACCATTAGATGATAGGTTCTGTTTCTCTCACCACTAATCAACAATATATTTTCGTGACAGCCCACTCGATGGCTCAAAATGAGATGAATTGTATAGATGTGGAGGAGAAGGGTTAAAGTTAATGTCTGCCTTCGAGGATGGGTGGGTAGGAATTATAGGAGCCGCGCTAACTATTGTTAGCGCTGTCTTTTTGCCTGCCACATCGTTGAATGACAGGCGACTGACGAATGTGGAAGGGGGAAATGGAACGCCAGGCATAACAGCTATCTAGCAAAATGTGAGACAGTGTCATGGGGAATATATGTGGAGCTCAGCGTAACTGTGGGATTTCTGTGAGCTAGACAGTGCTGTCTGTCTGTCGACATTCCTATATGTAGAGTAATAACTGGTATGAACCATCACAACTTATACAAAGAATTGTGTTGCTCTGTACCTATACCTCTGATAAATAACCAGATTACCTTTTGGTTGGTGAAAACCGTGTAATTTTATCAAGATCAAATCAAGATGACACGGTACACATCGTGTCATATAAATATCATTAGGACAATGTCAGTTATTCTTATTAGGTCTTTTCTAAATCTTGTGAGGATATATTATTATAAAAATGTTGTAACTGTTTTTAAAGAAAAACTTTTTTGTGGTGTATGCATTTGTGTAAAAGTTTTAGCAATGGTACGAGATGTTCTATATGAGCTCTTTTACTACCTACATCCTCATAGTACATTGCACGAATTTTACAACCCTTGCAAAAGTGTATTCATGAGAAATCTATACATAGTGCTCTTTGTTCCGCTGTACATCTCTTTCGTAAATACAATTCGTGCAGAACAATACGAGCTCCAAGTAAATTTTCTCTCTATTACCTCGAGGAAGACATTACTGACAAGCAATGTGATACCGAACCATTCTGAACAAAGTCAAGTCTGTTTATACAGACGGTTCAGGTTACTGTTTATCGGCCATAGCTTTGCATGAACTAAGGCAACGTACCTGATAATGTATATGAGTGGCAATGGAAGAAATGATGATACATCATACGCCGCAAGAACCATCATATTGAAGATTAATCATGTAGATGCTCTCAGATTTATAAAAGGATTCTCTCCAGTGCCCTGAAGCCGGTTCTTTTGAAAAGGCCCTCTTGTGAATTCCCCCATATATATATATATTAATATCAGCATTACAGCAAGACTACATGTGTGTTACTGAGGCAGCGTATATTTTGCAATATTCACATTAGGAGATCGCAGTATACGTTGTTACTCATTTAGTACTTTGGCGAAGGACTCCAATGAAATATGCATTGTATAAGCGATGGAAACCTCATGAGAGCGCTCGCTTTCATCGCGCTAAGATTTCGGTTCCAACACCTTATAAAAGCTAGACGAAGTAATCCATCTAATATGTGCAATCTGTCCATTCACTTCTGGGGAGGCGTGCTCTTCTCTCACCGGAGGAAATGTATCTCCTTCAAACCTATGTTTGACTAGGGCTTCTGCCACTGTTGAGGAAAGGTGTAGTGAGGAAGTGTTTGAGCTTCGCCACGTTACAGAATGAATTACTCCCACAGCAACCTTTTGCACGTAAATAACACACAGTTCAAATACTCGGGATACCAACCAAAAGGTTGTTCCTCGTGAAATATACCCTCTTTAATTAATTATTTATTTTCACTTGTAGGAATCTCAAAGTATGTACATTTGCTAAAGTTAGTTTTGTATCTCTATTCGTGATTGCTGTGCTAATGTAGTATGGACATCTAGTGTAGACATCTAGAAAATAACCCTCAAATTCATTTTGGCATAATAATGTACATCAAAATTTATTCTATCATTCCCAACTAGTTAGGAACCGGCTGGAAGACCTGGAATTAACTTTCAGATGCGGGTCTCCTTTTTGTACAACTCTTTGTATAAATAAAACATATATTGAATTGAATTGAATTCTATAACATGGATAATTATATACTGTGACGGTCCCTTTCGTGTATACACATTTGTTTGGTAGGTTGCATTTATCAAAATCATTTATCAGAGACAGAGGCCAAGTTGTATGCACGAACATATTTATAAATGTTATTCATTTTTGCGTTTCATATTCTGTGCGATAAGGCGATCACGCAGGTTTCACAAGACGAGACTGCACATAGGTCTGTTGTTGTATGGCATCGTATTTAGTTATTGATTCAATGGATAGGCCTACATACATGTACGCATACATATTTATAATATACATGTATTGCACACATGTACGTATATATATAGCTGAGTAAAAGTTCCACGTTCCTACATCAATCAAAACCAGTTTTACTAGTACAACACACATTCATAACGCCTACTGCACGAAGTTAGGCTTAGCTTGCTAGGGAATTGCTTCACGCTATTTATTTTTTAGGGAAACCCAGACCATAAAGCTCTTTCTCGAGTGTCAGGGCAACTTAAACTTCTTAAAAAATCTACACTATTTTATTTTACTGTCCTCCGAAAAGGTAACTGTTGAAAACCTGTTGCCAGTGCATATTTCCTATTTTAAAATAACACTGCATACATACATATATGTGTATACATGTATGAATGTACGTATATGTATGTATACATGTATGTATTTATGTATTTATGTATGTATGCAGAGAGGCAAGGGGAGACAATTGTCTGGAGGGGCCATACGATAGAGAGCGGGAGGGGAGGGGGGGGGGGGTATAGGGCAGTAGGGAGCAGGAACTACTTTGTGGCTATGGTACATGTCATTTTTTCTCTCCCCCACATTATTCGCGCACCTTATATTTGCCGAGATAATTAATGTTTGCTCTTTCTCTCCTCTACTCCGCAGCATGGTGCCGAGGTGATCTACGAGGTGGATGACGACACCTACCCGGTGGACGATCTCCATGGTTTTCACTTTACCACGCCCGTTTCTACCCTCACCGTCTGCACCTCCAACCTCACCTACAACCCCTATGTGCACTTCGGCCAGTCCACCCTGTGGCCTCGCGGATATCCACTGGAGCTGATCGGCGAATCCACCTCAAGGAATTACGTCCTTCACAAGACGCACGTGGCCCCTATTGTCCAGCAGGGCCTGGTCAGCACCGACCCCGACGTGGACGCCATCTTCAGGCTGACCCGGAAAAACTCCGGGGTCAAAATGGACATCAGTTTCGATTCGCAGGCGCCTCCGGTAGTGTTGCCCATAGGAACGTTCGCACCTTTGAACTCGCAGAACACGCTCTATCGCTATCGGGCTTTCTGGGCCCTGGTATTGCCTGTGACCACCACATTCAGGACTTGTGATATTTATCGCAGCTACTGGGCTCAGCGCCTTATGTGGCTTATCGGGGGACAAGTCGGCTTTTACCCGCCGAATATACAACACCAGCGCAACGAACACAACACCATCGCAGACGCCAGGGCAGAGACGGATTTCCTGCGCATGGGCGAACTTGTGGAGGCGCTCAAAGACTGGCAATGCACGCGCATGCATTTCTTTAGCTGCATCAGCGACCTCGCCCGCTTCATGGTCAGTAAGAAATTCTGGCAGCAGCTGGACGTGGATGTGATTGATGCCTGGCTTCAGGATTTATCCGCCTTGGGTTACATGGCGCCCACCCTTAAGGAGGTGGAGCCTGAGCCTTGCACGGCGAGCGGAGAGAAGCGACAAGAGGTGACCTTCTACCCCGTGGAACAGTACACCACTCTGCCCCACTCTAGCTACAGTTTTTTGCCGCATCAAGTGCGGACGGACCGCCAGTTGGACCAGGTCCTCCACCACACATGTGGTAGGCATCCAACACCTTCCTCATCAGCATTGACGACCAGCACTCAAGTTTTCAGGGACACTTTACTTGTCATTAACTTCAGGAGTGCCGCTGAGGCGCTACCATTGTTGGAAGCCTGGTACAGGCCCCATTTTTCTAATGTGCTCTACTGCATGACAGCAATGCACCAAAAGCTCATCCCTAAGGATCTCCTCCATCGGTGGCGAGTCTCCGCTGTCATGGTGGCCAACAATGGTGGACCGGCATCGTGCCTGTCCGCCGCAGTGAGGATCGGTTACAATGTCACTGGGTACTTATACATCCCAGACCTCGTCCTCCTCCACCCCTCTCAACTCAAGACTTACAGCCCCGCGCACATGTGGATGACAAAGGAGCTCGCAATTAATGAACCCCAATTGCAGTCCATGTGCAAAGCGGGCACTCTCAAGTGTGCCAGCTTCTCCAAAGACATCCTCAATGCTTTGAGCTCTCATCTGCCCCGGCTGGACATGGGCAGCAAGTTCAAAACCAAACTCAAGCAGTGCTTTAATAAGATGAGTGCCAACCCCAGACTCAGCTCTTCTATGTTTTACTTAACCGATGTAGTGCATTACCTCCCTGGCCGACTGACAAACTTCTTCACTCAGATAGCTGATGTCTATTTGTCGGAGCCATCGGTCAAAGAGTATGAAGTGGTAGCTCTACTGATGCTAGAGTGTATTGAGAGTGCTCCGACTTATCTCAATTATGGGGATATCTCAAACAGCCTAGAGCATCTAGACTATACATTCCCTTTCCCTATGTCACAAGTGACCCAACGGGATCTAGAATATGTTAAATATTACTGCGATGAGATATGACCTTGAGCATATAGGGTTATATATCAAGTTTTAGCCTAGGTTTATACTTGTGGTATGAAAGAAGACAAATAAAAAATAAAGAAGCACTGAGGGTTTAAAATCGTCGTGCTCTGAACTCGGTTCAATTTATGTAACTAATTCAGGATTGTGATGATCAGGTAAGATACATGTTGCTAATTACCGAGCGAGAGATCAGTCTACCTACTTGATGGTCTCTTCAATGGCATTAAAAGATTGAGTTAATTTATCTGGGTGCTGCAACTGAGTTGGGCTAACATAAAAGTTATTATAGATCATAAGGATTGGGTATCTGTTTAAGGTTACGAGAGAAATGGAAACCATGTACATGTATAGGAAATATGGTGATACATAAAAATGTTTTGTTACTTTATTACTTTGTCATTTCTACAGAGGTCGTCATGTTTGTATGTACAATTATAAAGTGTTACACCTGTGTATTTCTAAGACAATTTGCTGAGCTTGTAATATGCTTTGATTCGGTTCTGGGTGACTAAATTTTCCCTTTGAGACTTCGACACTAAGCCAGGGGGGATTGGCGATGATAGGAGGGTGGGACCGCTTTTGGAAACAACAAGGAAATTAACCCCTGCTCCAAGCGCCGACTGTGTGTGGTAAATTGGTGGTTGAAAGGGAAAAGTCTGAACGCGAGCTGTCCAATTAGTTGTAATGAAGCTCATTCGTTATAGCTACCCATGCTACCGGAGCCTGTGATTAGGTTATGTCAGTCTGTCCCGCTGCTGGTCCCACGTCTGTCTCTAGCAAAATCAAGGAGACAGAGAGAGAGGGGGGGTGACAGTCCATCCAGAGGATAGCAGCCCCTCTCGTCCTCTCTTTTACCTACATCTTCTCTTCTATCCAGTCTCCTCTTCTTACCCCCTCTGGACCGTTTCCATGCAATTTACCTATGTACCTCTCCCACTTATGTACCCGCACTGTCTCTTGAGGGAAAAAGTGTGATTATGGTCAGTCTTTCATCCAATTGTCCCCAGGGTTGAAATGTGCTCGCCATAAGCTAGTGAGGAATCCATTTTCTTTGCTGCCTAATTGCGTTGGGTTGATTATCGATTGACGGGGTTAACTCGGGGTGACGTATGGCTAATGACAGTCGTGGAGTCGATATGTCACAGGCAATAAGACTGAGATACCGGGATACTTATCGAGTTACCTCGTTCACTGCCTACTGTTGGATGGAAACTGTTTACAGAGCGAGCTTCCTCCTTTTTGTCACACTCATTTTTCTCCGCTTTTTCCCTCCTTCATTTTATTGATTATTATAGCTGACTGACACCCTTTCCCCGAGTAGCTGGATCAACAAGGCTCTCGGGGAGGAGAGCAAAGGTCTCAAGAGGCTTTTAGAACATTTTTCAGAATATATGAGCCAGATTTTCTCTCTCTAAAAATAAGAAGGTCCCAGTCAATACGCAGCCATCTCTCCTACATGCATGTGTAATTGCGAATTCATATTCCCTTAGCCTGAGGGGACATCTACTTTGAGCGACAGAAAGGATATATGTACAAAGAACATCAAAGATTTAGAAAATACCTGCCTGTTTTTTTTTACAATATCCGCCTGTGTTTCAGGGTATAGTCGGACAATTTTGCCTTTCATCGGTCCCTTCTATCCCTATATTTCGTTTCTCTCCACATTTCCTTCCTTCTAGACCTCCCTGATGATACATAATATTTATGTATATTGGGATAAGGCTAAATGGGAAGTTAGAAGCCATAAAAAGCCTTTTAAGCTATTATACTTAGCCATAACAATAGACGGTTTTCCCAGTCCCCAATTAGCCATGATGCACTCTTGTTGTTCAATATTATGGACGAGAACCATTTGGGCCCATCCAAAACGTCAAATTTTCATCGATACCAATCAGGCGATACCATGTTTTCCTTCCTGTCATTGATCTAATCTGCAATAGCCAGGAGACAGCTGAGTTAATTAAATTTTCTTCTGTTTTGCGTTCGTTTAATGGCTAACTGTTCAATGGTCATGGCTCCGGGCGGAGTTTATAAGAGAAAAATCATTCGGCGTTCTTATCTCCTTTTTATCTTAATGAAGCAAAAAAGTCCTCTAGGCTTGAGGGAAAACGGAGGAAAAATAAGCATGTCACTTCTGATAGCGCGATAAGGAATTTATCCTAGAGCTCAGTGTTGATCTTATCGGTCGGTACATCAGGGGGTCGGGTGGAGATGGATGAAAAGCTTACATTCCAATTCTGGGGTAGCAACTGTGTAGAAAGTGTCCCTAGCCTTGTGCCATGATGAATGGTTTGATAGACTATACAGTCCTCCCCAGCATTCCACTTGTTTGAAATGTGATCACGCTCGGGAAATATAAATTCAAATTGGGTTAGGGCAAGTGTGACGGTCGCGGGGATGCCCCATGCACTTGGATTGATTAAATTATTGTTCGCCCGTGTTCATTTGTCCTGCGGGAATTTCCTCATACTTATTTTTTTTTACCACGAATCGGCCTTGATTGTACTGTCTGTATATATGTTTAGACATACGGGCCCGGGGAAGGCCGGCAATGGTTTACGATTTGAGTTCTTCGTATGGTATTATTATCAGTATAATTGCATTGCACACTGGCGAGGCCGAAACAGGAGGCTTCTTTGAATGGAAGAAAATGCAATAAGGTTGAGATGGATCGATACGATACAATAAAGCATGAAAATTACCCAGGCCAAAAGGGGGCGATGCCGCAGAATGATAACATATCTATAGCGCTCCTTTCACAGAACAGAAGGCCTGTGTTATACTAGCGGAGCCTGTGTTTTGTCACGCGAATGGCTGAGGGAGATTTAAAGCCATATGGAGCACGTTCCATCTACCCTAGGCTGGGAGTCATAGACCTTTCCCCCCTGCACAGAACCCCGCCAACATAAACGGGCCAGAATTCGATGGCAAACCGGGGCTATCTCCGCTTTTAACTGAATTTTGGCTCGGTTGTGTCTGTGGCAATGCCAAAGTGTCATTGCTAAGTCATTTCCCTCCCCCGTCTTAGCGTTAGGCAGCATGTCTTCACAGACAGAGGTCCCTCTTTCTGTATACTACTCACATGGCTTCTATGCCCAGTATACATATAACACACAGCGGATGACTGCCTTCGCTACATCTGTGAAGATACTTTATCAGTTATTACGATGGCCATAGTTTGTTAACCTTCACCTCTGCAATGTAAAGACTCATGTCTTCGTATTGTCACCACAGCCAATGGCCCCTCTTCCTATGCTACTAACACCGCTCCCATCACCAGTTTTCAGATCATCGGTATGCACGTGTGTGTGTCTATACGAAAGAGAATGCCAGCCTTGGGAACATTTATAAAGAAGCTCCATGAGATGATAAACGCTATGGATTATTTTACCTGAGGCTGGGCAGTGCAGTGCTGTCTTCACAGTCGCAGTGCCCTTTCCTTATAAATACCACTAACATGACACCTACACAGACCCAGGCTCCATATTTCTACCCTGAAGCAATATTAAACTTTAATGCCTTGCGAATATCAGTAACGTATATTTGTAAAATGATCTCCCAGAGATGATGAAGTGTCGTGGACTATGAATACGAACCTGGGCCCCGGTAAGGGTGTCTTGTATATATATTTAGTATAATTCATCAGTTTGCTTTGCATCAGGCTCTCTGCCGCTATACTCTATCATGAGTTGGAAATGGACTGCAGTGGTGGAAGAAGGGAGAGGGAGGGGGGATACTGATAGGTTGAATTGATGTGGGAGGGAGGATGTCAGGGAGAAGTGGAGAGGGACCAGAGCTTCATGGGTATTTGTCACTCGGTAAATGGCAGGAAAGAACGTTGCCACACCATATCTGTCATATTTGCACAATGCTGGTAAACATGATACCACATATAGGAGACCCATGCGGACCGTGCACCTTTCACTTAAATGTAGCTCTATCAATTTATATCGGAGGCTTAGGTATTTTTTGTGAAAACAACGAGCCAAATCGATCCCTACCCTCCCTCCACGTCCGGAGACGTATTGATGTATTTGGAAGTTCCTTTTAGCAGTGCTGTTATTTCATGAGGTATTGATTTTCCTCTGGACTTTTTCCCTCTATGATGAATCTGTATTGTGATATATGTTTATTCAGCTACTTGAATGTTTTAGGAATGGATGTATTTAAAGTTTGTTTATGGGGGAATCCCTAGGGGATATTAGCTAGCCCCGAACGAACCAATATGTGGTCAGAAGACAGGACGATCATTTCCATTGCTCTTTCTATTAGAACCTGGTTCAACTATATCCTCTTATGTATGTATGTGTATGCATGCATCTGTGCATATGTCGCTTACCTGTGCTCTTGAATGAGTATCCTTTATCTGCTAAAAGCTTATAATATTATATGTTGTTAGATTGTGACAACTTGCACTGGGTCAACCCTTTGTTAAAGATCTGATAATTTGTCACTGTTATTTGCATCACTTTACTCTTCAAGGTTCATTATAAGTATACTGCGTATAGCTATAACCGGCTTTGTTAACGGGAAACTGTTTATTAAACCATTATTAACCTTCTATTATTAAGTCAGCTTGCGACAAAATTGTTTAAAATCACTGCCAGTGTATCTACCACAGGGCTCTTGTCTTGCAACCATTGATGTGCATCCTCGTGGATAGATTGTATGCGCTATTCACCTGCGTCCACTGATTAGGCAAATAGCGATCTACATTATCAAAATGTGGTCTTTGCTTTCTCTTCCTTTGAATAGGGCTATCCAATTTGGAACCACTGGCTAATTGCATAGAACATGCCAAATACCCATGTATGTATGTACCCACAGATCGTGTTGGTCCCTGCTACGAAAACTTGCTCAAACGGGAATGTTTCAGAGATTATTTTTCGCTTCTTGCTCAAATTTACCATGGAGTAGTTTCCCTCCTCCTGATCTATAGATATTTTCTGGGCTTATTTAGGAGTGTGATAAACCCTGATTTGACTGGTGTGTATGCATGCATATGATATGATTATATAATAGAAGCCCCCACCCCCACCCATCCCCCAACACACACACACATTTTCGACTGGCGTCTCTCTGCTCTCCATATATATAGACCCTCTAGAGGGTCGTTCTCTATCGCGTGTTGCATGGGACCCTCGGAAACCCCTACCAAATATGATAGGAGCCGTATGGGAAATTCTGTAAGCAGCAAGTTGCAATAGGCCTGATCAATAAGGTCAGAGTTACTGAGTACTTCGCTTAAATGCGGTGATTCCAGGGTATAGGGACTTACTACATAAACTACTAGTGTGGCTGCGTATGATATATACCTATATGATATGCCTTGGCGTATCGAATTACCAGATAAAAGGTGACTGGTGAATTATGGAGAAGAAGATGAAGATGGTGAAATACCAAATACCTATTTTGCAAGCTCTAGTATGTCTATTATATATGTGTACGCTAAATTGCGATGTTGGTCGTGATATATCTGTTGATAGAGAAAGGAAAATGATGGAACCCCTTTTCCTGCAGGAAATTTGATTATCATTATTATGTATTGCACCAATGAATGTTGCGATATTATGTTCTGGATCTGTTATTCTTTTCAACTATACATGATGGCGACAATGAGGATGAATATGATGGTATTCATTGCTGTTTACTTGTAAATATGATCTCGATTGTATGAGAACTGAAGAGAATGTCTTGTAGGGATCTGTATACAGTGGGGTATTATATCACTGTAGCAATACTATGCAAGACCTGATATGAGTGTTGCATATAAGTGGAATATATCGTTCGTTATTTTTAAAGATAATATAACTGAAAAGTTTCCATGAATAAAAGAAAAATGTTACTAACTAAGGATATCTTGCGTGAGTTGTTTTGTTGACATTATTTATCCCCCTCTCTTACCAAGCGGATTAGGCATTAGACGTAAGTAGGTTGTGATCTCCCATATTGTGCCTATTGATTTCTATTGCCCTCGCTCTTAAGGGGTTTACATGAATAATCTAATATTCCTCCTATACTGTGACCCTTGTGTGTTGGTGGTGCAGTGTTCCCAGCCACTATTAGCCATTCTCTGTTTCGGTCTGCTTAAATTGGTCCCATTTTCCCTGATCGTTAGGCTGCGATACTGGAAACCACCGCGTTATTTATCAAGCCGCATTTTGATGGCGAACCTTGGGGTTGAATTCTGGTGGCTATCTGGCGAATACTGCTTCTACCTTCGATCCCTCCCAGCCCCACTTTCCCCCTCCCTTTGTCCTGCCTGCCCTCAACCCCACATCACCCCAACCCCTGAAAAGAACTATAACAAAATATGCGGCCACCTTTGAAGAAGTGCTGCAACCTGATTTCTGAACAGGTAGTAATAGTAGCGCGCCCCTTTTAATACTCGCGACAGGTAGTTAACAGTTCCCTGTCGTGACGATGTCCCTTCTTTCATTTAAGCCATCTAACCATGGGGACTCTTCTCTACAACCATATTACTCAGATTTATGGTCATGCTAGTGCAAGCGTGCTCTTTATTGATATTATATATTTCATCACCTTCGTGTGATAAGATGCACTCAGTGACAAAACACAGCAGGGGATATTGACATTTTTATCCAGTGATAAAGCGGTGGATGAGAAGTTATTTTATTTCCACACCAGCTGGGGTTCCCGCCGGACCTGGCCCTTCTTTCCTCATGCATGTCTTATCATTCTGAGATCGTGGGAGTTAGGCAGCCTCTTGGCCATCGTTAAGTAAGCTTGTGTTGAATATAAGACTAGCACAGATGGCAAAGAAGAACATCAACTCGTTAATCCCACTAGATGGCCTGTGCAAAGAGCCATGTATCGTCCAGCATATGAATAGGTTTCTACCCTAGGAGTGAAAGTTCCAGAGAGGCCTGTCCATCATTCTCTTTTGCCTCTACAAACATTAAAGGCTAATTGTAGCAAAGAGGAGCCTCTGGAACAAGTAAAAGGGAAACCGGTAGCTCTGTGTGTGCTGTTAACCTAGCCCCATCACCAACCCACAACTACTACAGCAGTGCATAGCTTTAGCATTGATTACAGAGTGATAATGGATCTACCATCAACCTCTACATTAAGGCGTGTAATGCGGAGCGACAACAGAAAAAAGAGAGAACGACCAATAATCCTGTGTTGGCGAACCCTACCATAAGCACAATACGCCTATAGATCGGCATGGTAAGATAAAAGCCCCACTGAAATGGTTACACTTAGGTAGAAATGTCCCTCTGATGGCAACATTTACCACAGATTCTAATTGTAGGCGTTGGTGGCCGGCTGGGAATGGAAAGGTTATTTGCAGGTCCTTTTTTAGCACTTTAACATGGCAATACAAACCTTTAATTCATTAGTTACAGACGGAGCTAACGCTAAGTTGGAACGAAATCCTATCTCGCCATCTCATTTTGCTGCAGATAGGCCGGAAATAGAACTAGTGCACGAGGTTACTTTTTAATCCTTCGCCAATGAGTATAGATCCATTCTAAAAGGTTCCAGTAAAACTGATTCCATCGACTAAAACATCTTCATCGGCTGTAAACAAATTGTGCACACATTGTAGAAGCTAGCCAATGCTTGCCAAAGATAGTATTGTTTAGTAATGTTTTGTACAGCCTATCGATTTCAGCTAGAGCTCAATGAGGTGGACACTTTTCAACTCGACTCGATCTCCTCGTCTCGGTCAACGGTCGACTTAGGGAACTAAGAATGTTGTCCCTTTAAACCCCTTCTCAATGAGTTTTCATTTTCCTGTCCCATTCCCTTCTGACTACAGCCGTTTATTGGTTATTTAGTTGTGGCGTGCGCCTGCTACTTGTTTATAAACCTTTTTTGTCACAAGACCAGACGCTACCGTGCAAACTTTCATTTCCCTTTCGAAAGTGTTCACTGTTTGTTGCGTTTGTTTTTACTCTTTTCCCCTATTATTTTCTTTTTATCGTCACCATTATGTATTTTTTTTAAATAACGAAAACAATATGGTTATTATCCAGGTAGGGGTTTTGACCGGATCGAATAAAACCCTCTTCTTTGAACTTTCGTTAAATATTTCGTCATTTTTCTGTATTTTGAGTGCACTTTGGGCTAAACGATATTGATATACCTATCTAGCCAAAGCTACTGGCAGATTTTCAATTTCATTTGCAAAGCTCTCCGAAGATTCCCTATATAGAATTTAAGAAGATGAAAGAGAATCGCATGATCATTTACTTTTACACCAATTAAAAACAGCCCAAAATCCTTTAATATTCGATTTTGAGGACTTTGAATTGGTTGAAACTGAATAGGTCATAAAATTGGAAATTTCATTTCTGACGGACATTAATTGGTAACGGAGCTTTAATTTCATCGGACCTTCATATAAAGTTATCTTCTGTATAATCTGTATTTTACATTTATTGAATTCATACGTTATTGGAAGTACACGTACATAAAGGAGACACAAGAGAAGAACGCTTTCATAGATTACCTTCATATCTGCCTCAACAATCGTATAAGAATGATAGAGCTTCTCTTTAAAACTTGCCTAATTAGTTTCCGATATCATTATCTGATAGGATCGCGCAATTAAACGGACGCCTATCAATCTCCCCATGTAAGACAAACTACACGTATATTAAGTTGATAGGAGATAAATTATGGTATGTAATAATATCCCCAATCTTCATTTCACACTCACCTTTATACCACAACATATATATTCCTTGATTAAACTTATATATAAGAAATAGTACAGCTTATAATGATTAACGACAAGTCATATGCCATCGATCAGTTTGTTGGTAAACGCTGGATTGGGCAAGGGAAAAGATTGGGCGTGATCTCCTCTCGGACCAAGTGTTGCGGCTAATCGATGGAAAAGCTTAATATATCGGTAAGAGTCTAACCCTGTGAATAAAGGCGATGCCGTGTCCACAGGCCCCGGGCCCTACCGTCTGGTGATCCTCTGGCATCGATTTGTGTTTTCTACCTTTACCCCAGTAGCCAGAACCCTATATAGCTTATTGCAACCAGTTGTCCAAGACCCATCCTCTTACTCGTGAACCTTTTTTCCATTGATCCCCCCGCCTACCCCCATCCCCTAACACACCCACTACACCCTCTGATCGACCTATTGCGCCTGGGAACAAATTGGCATGAGCATTTTAGAGATCGCTTACTATAATATACATGTATTTTTTGTGTGGCCCTCCTCTCTCTGGGTAGGAACAAACCGGAAAAATCGAAATCCCATATACTTTGCGAAATCACTCTAATTTATTATATAATTTAATTTATTTCTCAAATCCACGTCCTATTCTATCCAGATTACGTGCGCATACATGAGATTAAAATAATTAGTGTGGGTACAATTTCTGAGCTTAGATTTCGATTCCTCATTTTATTACTGAAATATTCTTTGACTAGGAAGAACATGAAACGTTAACATTGCCATTCACCCCCAGTTCCTTTTAATTTCAAAACTTTAAATCACGGGTATTGTTCTCCCTTTGTTTCTTCTCTAAACATTTGATTGATTTATAATTATTTCCTTCCTCGCGCTCCTTTCAGTTTCCGATCGCACTATTCAGGTGACGATAGCAGTACAGCCCGACATCAAAAGTTAAGGCTTGGGGGAATAGTCGAGCTCCTGGTGGAAACTACGCGTGTGCTCTAATTCCAACTCCGGGGGATCTTAATACACAGAGGATTTAAAATCCTTAAATGATTTCAATGCATTCGGAATGCCTAAAAGAACTTTCTTATCTCTCCTAATCACCTTCGTGTCCCTAGAGGTTTAGAGGGGTACTTCGATGGAAGTGAGGAGATTGGTTCCTAAATACAAGGTTCCTATAGTCGGAATTTTCCAACCAGGGCATATCCTTCATGTGGATAACAACTTATTATCAGATAACTGCATGCAGTTTTGCAGATATTTGCGTGGCTCGACCGTGGCCTTTCTGCCCTATAGCTTTTCAAATGTGTTGCAATGGGACGAGGATCGCCTATTCTCAGACTTCTTTTTTCTTCTACTTATTCACGGGGCCACACCACGCGGAAAACTTTACTTTCGAATGGGGAATATTACATGTCGGACCTAGGGATAGATAAGACTGGATTTAGGGTGGAAGGAATAGACCCGGCGCGATATATTCCATTCATTATATAAGGCTTGGTTACGTTGGGATCATACAAGTGCGCTCAATGTTCCTTATCCGTTCCACTCTGCATCAAGGATTATCCTCTTTGAGCCCCTTATTAACAATATGGAATTTAAAATGTAGATTTAGTCATGCCGTGATTATCGTTCTGTTATACGGTATATCTATTTCAAATTATCATTCTCGGAATCTCCCGGATTCCTAGTGTAATGGAAGTCCAGATAGTTGGTAAAGATTTGTGCAACTTATCCGAGAGTTTTATATTATACCAATTTATTGCAGGGAGGGTAAATGCAATTCTCACCCGCATGGCTATCAGTGAACACAGTATGGAGATATCTTAATCCAGCCCTAAATATCTTTCTCCATTACCATCCACTTTTCCCTCTTCCACTACCCGTTTAACCCCAGCACATCTACCAGACCCATCTACACGAAATGGTGCTACATCTTGCAATAATGCAAGTGGATAATAATTCCCGGAAGGCATTTCGTGAGACTGCCGCCGTTCGGCCAAAGAATGGCCAACAATCCCCCACGCCCATATTGGTGTCAGTCTTGTCCAGTGCTAGTCCAACACTGGGGGAGACGACCATATGGCCCTAAGTGCCCAAGCACACGGATGGGCGAACAGAAAACCCCACAGTGCCTTGGAGATAAAGAAGTGGTATGCTTGTATATAACTCTACCCCACACCCTTTATCTGAGTCCCATTCTCCCTGAGTTGGGACACATTTTTATGAGAGTGGAAGTGCAATGACTTGGCTCGGTCTCGGCCCACACCGAGCAGGGAGAGCTTAACAATTGGAAAGAGCATTTTTGTTCGTGTGCACAATGGTCGTGCTCATTATAGTGCTAGCTCTAAATATTAGCATTCCATCAGCACGCCTTTGCTGGACCCAATCAACCTGATGGAGCTTTGAGGGATCGTTGTGTGGGGGCTATTATATTACCGCTTCCCAGAATCGCGAACTCTATCCTTGCGACTCCGGAGAGGTCATCCGCAAGGCGATAGTCCCACCCTGAGCAAGATGGATTGTGCTTAGACCGGTGGATAATAATGTATACATATACAATCATCCAACAATGGTTTCATCTTCTTTCAAAAAGGACTTTAGCGCTGGTGGAAGTGGGAGAAGACTGTAAACACTTGAGCGCAAGCTGGTGAGCAAAGAGGTCAGGTAAGAATGGATCTGTGGAGGGTGGAAGTGCAGGAGGAGGAGGTGAAGAAGAAGAAACTATAGAAAGGGGCACAATACTTCTCCAGGAAGCCTGCCTCTCAGATACACCCGCCATGGTATGATTGGTACTAGTCATATATATAGCAGAAACAGTCCCAGATTTAGCTAAATTTAAGAGACGGTACCATAATATAGACATGCGTCTAATCAGCCGCTATACAATGCCCATATTATTACCAAGAACCAAGAAGCCAATAAGTCATGTATTAAAACATAGACGGTCTCGAATCATTAAGAAGGATGATGTTTCGCTTAATGGAGGGAACATATCGTATAACATCAGGGATCCATGCCATGGCTCCCTTTAATAATTGCGATTTCAATCCAGAAGGGATGAATGGGAAATAACTGCCAATTAGAGATATAGAATAGCAGCTGTATTAGGGATTATATGGCCCTAATTGATGATTAGTTCTACAGTTTGGGTTGGATATCTTTTACCAAGGCATGCATCGTTTATATAATACATGCAACCATGACAACTGCCTAATCTAATATTTTGTCACGTGGATCACTCATGTTAATGTGCCAACTGTGCGTAAAAAACGGTAATCTGTTGGACTACAATAAATTAGTCCATGTTTATGGCAGATTACCACCAGCAAGACCCGGGTAAATATTAGATTTATACGTAACAGTGCATCGTAGCTTTAAAGATTAGATTATGTAACAAAGTTAACAATAATCTATTACTGGGCATTGATAGGATTCGGTTGCCGGAATTAGTGACGCTCCATTCAAACCGTTATACAGCACCATGAGAATCCGCAGACAATTTCCAGCCCCTTTAAAAATCTGAAACTCAGCTGGCCAGCGATTAAATCTTTGAGTGGATTTTCAGCAAACTAAGAACTAATCTTGTCAATATTCGCTTCCAAGAGAAATTAGATATTATGGTGACGCGGCTATAGTTCTGAGGCCAATATTTCAGCACGTGGTAGCTCAGCTGCCGTAGGGATATTCTGTTCCCCTTTCGAGTAATTTCCCTTTGATACGTGATAAGGGATATTAAGTTGCAAGAAAAGCAACTTGCGAGACAAATGGCATCAATCTACTGATCGTCATTCATTTTAATTTAAAAAATTCATTGCATTGGGGGATCACAGTACTCTTCTCCACATGATCAATTACCAACCCTTTTCCAATGAGGATTAATGAACTTTGTTCCTCGCCTGTTTCTATTTTGGGTCTCAAACGAAGGGTAAAACAGCTGATCAACCTTCCTTACTCAACTGAAGGCTAGAATCTGCGAACTCTAGAGAGAGACAATAAGTAAATCCAAATGGTATCCATGATCAGCCAGTAATACTATGAGATACACAGATCTCTAGCAACAGTAATTGCTTGCCCGTTAAAGCTCCGAAGTCATTAGGCATCGCACCTTGTGTTATTAGAACCATAAATCTAATTCACCTAATAATGGCGCATACGTTGTCCAAATGAAATAGGCGATCGGGACCGCTTTACGAGCTCTCTGTTTTAAGAACACTTCGCGGGTAACATATGGCGAAAGTGATAGAGAGCGGGGCCGACAATAGCAGGTCAGGCACGATGCTCGAGTTAAATTCCATTTGAATGTTTCTAATGGCAGCAGATGCAGATAGATAGTTGCTTTAATCAAATAAGCGAAGGAATAGAATGGGTGAATACTGATTAAACTGTCTATTCGCGAGATTAAATATGTCACCACGGCTTAACGCTCCTTTCCATATACTACTCAGCAGACAGGGAGAGGCGCTCGACCTGATGATCTTTTTTCTGACTGATTCATCACAGAAAAAAATATGAGTGATATGAATGTGCATCGATTTCAATGCAGGCAATGTTGAATAGCCTGAGCTGTGTTGAGTGACATTATGATAAGCGTTATCCCTCCGCTATTTGAATGTGAAAGGATATCTCTGCACTGTGCAGCGATGGAAATCTATCTGCTTCCCTCATCAATATGCTTTTAGATGAGTATTATGCCCGTGATTTATAAGTTATTATTGGTTTTTCCGCCTAAGGTAGCAGTAGTTTATTAAATGTCATCTTCAATTTGCATCTATTAAATGTTTATTAAATGTCATCTTCAATTTGCATCTAGCATGTAATCATCAGAAGTATTTAGTAAAGAAACTGATCCAGGGTTGCTACTTAACGACAAGCACGGCCAGGGCAAATCTTAGTTTTGAGAGAATATAGTGGAAATATGAAGCGGGAGGGGAAACGAATGTGTCTCATTATATGAGGTGATAAATAGCAAGTTACAGCAATATACCCATCGGTTACTAGTCATTATTAACCTGCCTCTGCAGCACCATCAATTTATATTTTGATTCTTTTCAAATGGAGATACGAGTTGTACAAACACATTTCAATTTCCATGGATTTAATGAGAAAATGGACTTTTAAAGGGAGACCCTTCGATGATACAATGTCGGTTTAGATATTTTCCCATTCTCATATATTGATGCATTTGTAACCAGCGTCCAGGAAATTGATTCAGACACTGACTTTTTCAGGGACAACTTGATCGCACCGGATATATTACTAGATTCCAGATGTCTCGGTGATATCTATCCATGGGTCTGGTTTGAAGTTAGAGGACATTTCACTCCGAATTAACTTGTCGTTTGAACTGACTATGAGCCATGTTTTTCATGTCAAAATATCCCAGAAAAATAATGAGACGACGAGATATATAGTTATATCTCTTGCCATAATTATGGTAACTAACATATTACAGAAGGCAGATATTTGCAACTCCAAGAGTGATTATTCCACAACAAACATTTCCAGTTTCATGCCTCATTCCCTCACCTTTTTTACGTTGATTCTTGTCTTATTAGTTCTATGCCGTCGGTCCAGCCTTGTAATCAACTTGTTGGCTAACAAGGCGGTTTGAGCTGCGCCGAGTATTAGCAAATCGTGGCTGAACAAGGATGGTAAATCAAGTGGGAGAACATGTCAGGGTGTTGGATCTGGTCTCAAATAAGCTTATTTATTTCCTCCTGCTTGTTGATTCATAGGTTCATGACCCTTTAGGATTACTAAGCCGGGAGATGTTGCCGGGGCACTGGGACAAGATTGTCTTAGCTGCTGCTCCGATACACTCTCTCGTCAGGCAAACAAGGCAGAGATATCCCTGGAAAAAGCCCGTTTATTACTCAAGGGTAAGGTATCCGCTACAATAAGAAGCATTTCCTTTTATGTAACCGTATACCTGTAACAATATATATCATGTTTTATCTATATAGATGGTGAATAAGAAGCTATGAACACGCTATTATTGGCTATAGTATAGTGCATTTCGTTTAACAATTAACTGTAAATCTAAATTTTATTATATCTATTTCAGAGATGATCCGGATTAAATTGTAAGTCGTATAAGCATTATTTAGTATGAGCATCATTTTATAGACTGAAGGTTAATAACAAATCTATATATAAAAGATTAAGACATATTAGGAGGGGGATTGTGGAGGAACGAGGTTGAGAGTGTATCTGTTTAAGTTGACCGGAATAAAAATTGTTTTTAAAAAGAAAATAGCTTACATGAAGACGATTAAAACAGCAGAACAATAACAAGCGTCTGTATTTGAATTTTGCTCTCCCAGTTTCTTGAATTATTCGCCACATAATTGGTGTACAGCAAGGTCCAAAAGTAAGCTAGATTGCTGATCGAATCCATTTTAATGTCATTAGTTTTGAGATAATGAAATGCAAAACCTTGGAGTAAAAACCATTATTCAAACGCCAATCATTGGTAGAATGGGAATTCTCGATTTGAAACCAAATAGTCACGAAATTGCATGTTGTCTCATGACTTGAGTTAAAAAGATATGTCGTCCTACAATGACGATAGGATTCCATGACACTGAGCGTAATATTATCTAATTATGGATTAGATCTTTTTATTGTTTTCTATCGATATTTTTTATAAACAATACACACGCAATGGATAGGGTTAAGGAACGAGGACAGAATTCAGTGTAACCCGAGTTCCTTCCATTGTAATTGAAAGTGACTTCACAAGGTACATTCTATGTTTATTAGACCCCCGAACTAATTAAAATGAATACTCGTCCTACATGTTGTATGCCTCAAGGGTGGCATACTTTCCATATTATGCACCACCTTGGCTGAGCAGTGCATACAATGTTAAAGGTATAAGTACAGTCAGGGATGTAATAAGATGTTATTTGATCCTGTCTTGGTCCCAGTTGCAGTAACCCTGGCTTGATATCGTGCTCTGAGAAACCATTGTCATAAACATACACGTATACGTGTATTTTAAGATATTATAATGATCCATACAAGACAATGCATTGTTAGAAAGGTTAATAACCTTTGAGATAATATCAGCGTCAACATTATGTCTGCTAGTCCCTTAATTGTTTTGCATCACGTGCCAATCACTATTAACTAGGTGGGATGTGTTGCCTGCGCTAGTATTTTTACTACAACAAGGAAATATAGTATTATGTACCGGCGCCTGGCCCACCTTTTATGGATCCAAGAGACGCGTTAATATAATAGATTCGCTGAATGAATGAAAATCTGTGAATGGGATCTGAAATAAGTGTGCCCTGGGTTTTCTCCCTTGGGTGCCTTAAGACCTGTACCCGAACTGTTTCCGTGATTAAATAATGCTACAAGAAGGACATCCGCGAATACGTAGTTTAGCCAGACTAAAGATTGCTATTTTATGTTTTGGTCAGTCATAGGATGCCATCAGCGGGGCCCTAAGCTGACGATAAACTAGGGAGGAAAGGATTCAGAAATGTATCACAAATGAGGAAAGATGTATTGGCGAAGCGAGAGAAAAACTATTGCACCGGCGAATATGCTTACGAAATTGATGTACGATCTGAGCATTTTGCCCGAGAAATCTTAAATGTCACGGTCCAGACTGACTAGTGCGATATTAATTACATCATGCACCGGTACAGAATTAATACGAGAGATGAAGTCGAGAGCAAATAAGCACATTATCTTTTTGCGTAGATCTGACGTGAATATTGCTTGGGATATCTGATAATATCGAATTATTAAAAGATCAATGCAAAATTGATGGACATATGGGTTGAGTTCACTATCAACACACTGCAATGAAGTGAATTTCTATATTGTATAATATATCCTCTTCTATAGGCTTACAAATCCTCAACTCTGAGAAATTCTAATACCTAAATGGTCCATAGATCTTTTAAAATGGAAACCGAAGAATAATACTCAATCATAGGATACATTTTCTTTGCGCAGCCCAATTGGATGACAATTAAAATGGCAGGAGTAATTGTCAAAAGAATAACAACTTCGACCTTTGCCGAATACATAATTAGTATCCAAGTATAAACCACCTGATGAAGGTATTGCAGTAGGGATATCCGTTTTACATTATTTAAATAGGTGGAGTCCTAGGCTACTCGCTTTATTGAATATCTCCAGTTTTCCCCAAGGTTATAGACTGAATTATACCATTAGGAACAACACTAGTTCTATAAGCATTGTCTATAAGAGGAGTCAACTTCGAATTTCAGGGGAAATGCCTGACTATTAATGGCCAGAGCATACATCAACATCCTATCAGTTAAGACAGACAGACACAATAATTATGTTGTTATTCATAGAAAATTTGATTTAATTATAAGGGATAAATTATAGAAGATTTGATCCAGTAATACACATCATGTGACATGGAGAACTAGTACATGTCTACTTATTCTGTCTACAATATGCTCTATACAATATGCTATTATACTATTATAAACATTTCAGATCATATAATTACTTTGTACACAGACAATTACCAGTTCCATATAGGGGGTTGATTGGTTTGTGTGAAATATTAAAACCAGATATATACCCTTTACAAGCGTTCTTCTTTTGTTGTTGACAACATATATAAAGTATATCCGGAGTGGTATTTCGATATTCAGTTTGGCCAGAAGCTAAAAGCTCTCTGTGCTATTTCGCTTTTTAGATATACATTTACTTGTGAGTCTCCTATAAAATACATCGCACCACTTGGGAAGTAATACCATACCATAGCGGATGTAAGGGGGCTAGTGCAGTCTGAACAATGCGACCTGATGATTCTCTCTAACGTTAGCTTTTTGTTATTTCCCTGGTTGACATTTTCAGTCGTGCGGAAATGAATTAAATATTAAGTAAGAGGAACATGTTCAACTCTGTCCCAGATTATAATTTCTAACGCCAAGCATGATCCGAACAACAATGTGGGACATAGCGTGAGGGTGTTTTTGATGCCGGACATGTCTCCTGCCCGGTTATTAAATTGACCAGGGTGCAAAGCAGGAGCCTGGACATGTCCAATTACGTCGCCCCTGCCACCATGCATGCAGGTGTAATGGTATTAGACTTTTTGAAAGTCTGCATTGTTATTTTCACTGGCGGTCACCAGGGTCTCCCATCCCACCTTTTTTCTATGAGGATTGGAGTGTAACACGAGGGCACGGTCTGGAAAAGATCCGATGCCTGTTGGGCATTCGATTCACAGCCATGTGCCCATTTGATTCACAGTTTCCATTCATTGTTATAATCAGTGGTACATTCGAATCTGAATATTTAAGTACTGCTCTCTGCAAGAGAGAATATTGATCATCGTGATTTGATTTTCAATGAGCTGCAAAGCAACATTATGTTTTCTTTGAGCAAGCGCTTTAAAGTTAATCCCTTTCAGGTGAAATGGATTGCAGACGTACTTAGACGCAATTCTAGGTTAATAATACGAACTATATTCAATGTGCTGGGTTGCTAAGATTGGTTCTGTTAACGGTAAATTTTCCCTGAAATTATCAATAAGGTTTTATCCCCCAGGTGCACTCGGGGTACTAACATATTACGCTTCTTTTTAGGATAGACTCCCCCATGACACTGCTTTTAAACTATTCTTCTAATCGATTTTTTTGTTGGGAAGAACCACCTGCACAGCTGCGCCGAATTTGCTGTTAGATTATCGTCACGTGGACGCCATTGGGGATTTGCTCTGGGGTCTTTATCTTTGTTTGTGTCCGCGTGATATATAATCAAACTCTTTAATAGAAACTGGAAACTCTACCACTGCCAGATCCACGAATATAGCCTGATCACATGTATTCTCTTATCTTTGTACCCTGAATAGTATTTATTGCCTATTTCCTATACTTTTGTCGTTATCCTGTATACGGTATACACTTAACTGTCCTACAAATTGCACTACTACTACAATTCCCGTATTACTGAAAACCCCGACCCAGGCCCGCCCATCATAACCAAGGCAATACAAAGCTTCAACGGGAAATAATTATGCTCCATGATCTATCTATTGTACATAAATATCTGGCTAGGGACTATCGTTAGCGTATTTCATTCCGACATAAGCAGATTAAACAAGGCATTATCCTTAGAGGTGCTGGGTTGTCCCCGGTGTGTGTAAAAAGTCATTTTGTATGACTCCCTGCAGAATCACTGTATAAAGTCAAACGATATTAATTATGTAGGTTTGAACATTTGGGATTGACATGATGCATTTCTTTAAAAAATGATATTCATTTTTGTTAAAAATAATCTCTTCCAAATGATATACTCATAGGCCTACTTTCCAAAATGAACTATCAATTATTGAATAAATTAATCAAAATCAAACGGATACTAGAGCGCCTATCGACTACACAGCTATGAATCGACAAATAGGATTTAAGTCATCTCTCAGATCAGATTATGTGATTATCTACAGCTTATACCCTAAAAGCGGGCGGTGGAAGTGGGGGATTTATGAAATGTTTACTTGACATTAATGACACTGGTACATATATTTCATATCCAATTTAAATGCAAATAACAATATTTGTATATATTCAGGACTATGACAATCCCTCTCCATTCCTTGGTCTTCCTATATCTGTGAAATATTTAACGCACATATAGGAGAAAAAATCAAAAAATCCTTCCATTATAATTAATTGAGGATGGGTTTAATGTTACCCTGTGACAGAACAGGCTGATTAGCGAGATGCTTTCTGCTGAAGGATAGGAGGGATATGTTTGATGCCTCTGAAGTCTTTGTGTCCCTCCTCCCCTCCCTCTGTTTAGAGCATGTCACCACATTTGGGAGCAGCACGATGATACCCTTGAATTGATTCGAGGAGTCAATGGAGGACTTGGGAGAGGTAGAGAGAGAACTACTCTCCCATTAAGATTTTCAAAGTGCACCTTCTACTCTTGGCCTATGTACAACCTCGTCAACCGGGTGCGCTGGATAACACGCACACGCAGCCATTGTGCGTGTCGCAGGCACTGCGGATAAGCACGTTCAAGGGTTTGAGGGAATATTTTGGGGGCTACACGAAACATTTAATGTTTATATCTTTCGGGAATCTGACAGCTTAGGGTTGTTTTCAAGGATCTGGGGTAATTAATACCCTAGAGGTTCTATGTTGGCGACGTTAGCTTCTGTGAGGCTTCCTAGTTTGATATGGGTGAAATCGCCAGAAAATGTACAGTTCATCTTCACCAATCCTTTCAAATAACCCAAATTTTAAGACAAAAATCGGGTTCAAAATTCAGTTCGACATAACCAAACAGATTGTGTGAATCAAAGCAACGTCAAATATACTCAGATATACCTAGTATTGACCATTTTAGTATAATTTAGCCGAATTTACTAAATGTGTAGATCTGCCGATTGTATATTTTCTGAAAATCTGGCCCATATAAGGAGGTAGAGGCGCATCAGCCACTGCACTCGTTACTAGTGAAACTGCTGATGGCCAACAGACGCCTTGTCCCAAACAAGTTGACAGCCTGCAGTTATTTTTCAAGGAGATCTCAGCACTGAGGAGTCGAACGGAGGTAATAGCCAAAGTTCACTAGCGTGGAGTTAATTGAAAACTCTAAAAAGTATATTCTGCTTCGTTGTACCTTAGTATTCGTATAATCTTGCAGTGTCAAACAATAATGAATTCGGGACATACACTTTGAATATCACTACGTTTATTATATCTCACTCAGTATAAGACAACATACATACATAAGACGTAAAAACCGCAAACACTGCTCGAGGCAAATACATCCATAATATATCAATGTACAATGCGCTCCAAAAGTTCATAATTTAAACGGACTAATAAGTTCCACTCACATATCATCGTTTCATAATTCTATTTGTCAGATACAAAAGAAAGAACTTCTACCTATACAATATAGAAGAACGGCAGCATTCTAGTAGAAAAAAATTCATTCTAGTAGGAAAAAAATATGATTTAAAAAAAAGACAACACAAATAGATCTTGATCCAATCAATACACCTCCAGCGGTGCTTTGTATGATGACCATAGAAACCAAGGTTTGATTTTCACCGGTCAAGGTGTTGGTAGGTAACGCTACTAACAAATATTTCAATGAGAAACGGGTCGTCGGGCAGTGAGTGCCATCAGTCTGCAGGCATACTGCAACCACCTCCCCAGGATCCAGTCCTTTTGCTCTTGTGAAATGGTTCGCACCTGAAAAGAAACCAAACCGTATTTTATTTTTTAAATTTACCAGCTTTAACGTAATGTATTTGTATCTATGATAGCTATATTATTTAATGTATCATTTTGAAATGTAATTACAGCTTTCTATGACTTGCATAAGTAGGGCCAGATGTGTGGAATATCAGAGTTCAGGGGTTTTGCACTTATTGTCAGAAGAAATTACAGGCTTTTTTAAGGCCCATTTAATACATTCTAACAGGATTCAAAGCCTTAGGCCAATATGATCATTTTCGAGGCCGTTCGACCAAAATCCCTATTTTCTAGGCTTTGAATTTATTTTTCCAAATTCAAGGCTTTTCCAGGCCATGCGGAGACTATTAGATAATTTGGTATTTGTAAATGAATTTTGAGAGTAAAATTACCAGATCGAACGAAACCCAATGGGACTCCACTAAAGCTGGAATGAGGTTTTATTAGACGTTATTCTGAAATAATATCAACTATTTCTCTCTTTTTTCAAAAATCACTATACGAATAATCATTCTAACACTAATGACTCATCCTATAGGGAGAAACATACGTACAAGCCTAAAAATATATTTTCCCATTTAGTTACACAGCTTCATTCACCTGCCAATCCAAGACCTGCAGGACCAGCTCATTGGCGTTTAACACATTTTCCATATTTAGTCTTCAAGCACAGAGAAACGATTTCATTGGTCACATGGGAAACGAACAAATCTGCTCAGAGTGAATTTGCCGAGAGTCACAGTTTCCACTCACAATTAAAGTAATGGAAGGGGGGCGGGGACTCCTACGTAAAAATGCCCATGACACGAGACTGAGAAAAACATATTCAAATTGTTGGTAAGCGGTAATAGAACCCAGCCACGATATTAATCAAACAATAAAAACAAAACCACAAAACAAATACAAACCAAAGTTCCCCACTCCATTCAACAACTTTCCAAAAGTTCAGCATGTGAGCAGGCAATGTCATTGTTCGGACCCATCCCGGAGGAAATTAACCTCGAGAAGCGTTGATAAAGTTGAGTCATTGAATTTTAAAAAGTCACCATTAATTAATTTGCAAGTGAATGATTTCTGAGTGAAGATAATAAAGAAGCAGCTACCCACCACCACGTGCCTACGCATCGGCAGTTTCCATAGACTCCTCTCCATCACCGTCCTCCTTCTCCTCGTCCTCCTTCTCCGGCTTCTCGTAGGCTTTGTCCGAGGGAGTGACCACCACGCCCTCCCACACACTCATCTCGGTGGCGATGGAGGCGTTGCCCTCCAGGCCCAGGATCTGTTTGAAGAAAAATCATGTATTGTAATTAGTGCAGGAAAATCATGTATTGTAATTAGTGAAACCTATCCGGACTTCTACCAGATGCAGCACGAATTAACATAGTCTACAATAATCTTTTTAACCCTGTTTTTTAATGTCATTGATTTGATTTAAAACATTGATTACATCCTAAATTGGGTACATCATTTCATAATTTGGATACAATCCACATCCTCATCAGTAATTGTAATACAGCAGCAGTCTAGGCTCAGAGTTAAAAGAGTCCCTCTAAACTGAGGGAAAGCCTCTCACCCCAAACCGCAAAACCAGGGCCAGGAAGGCCATATGATTAGCGCAGTAGGCGTCCAATCAGACATACAATTCTTATCTGATCTCAGAGGCTGATGTGAGCCTAGCCTGGAGCCTAGCCTGGCAAGGCAGCAACGGCCTGTTCCATTCCCAGTAGTCTAAAAGTAATAAACTCCATTTAGAAGTTGCTAGTGAGAAGTGCTTTATTCACCTGTTTGAAGCCGCCGTGTGAGAGCACCCGCAGCAGGGTCTGGGCGGTGAAGCACACCTGGTCCTGTTGCTCCAGGGTCATGCTCGTGTGGACCCGGATGTTGCCAGACTCGCAGGGGTCAGAGATGCCCGCCGAGCCGGGCAGGAAGAAGCCCGCCGCCAACAGCTGCAAGCACCGCCTACCAGAGAAGGAGAAAGAAAGAGAGAACGGATGAGGGAGGCGCACAAGCCAGGCGAAAAAACGCATGTGAGTTCATTAATGTTGGTTGATTGGTTCCTTATGGTTTTACACCACGACGGCCAAATGCTTTTTGCTGGGGTTTTTTTTGACCGATGGCAACAACAAAAATTGGTTTAATCACCAACACGACAGGTGAGAACCAAAAGAGCGATAAGGATTTCCTCATTTCCTCGACAGAAGTGAACGAGGAGGAGGAGATGGTATTTACAAGCACAAGATCAAAGACTATTTCCTGATAAACCGTGAAGGAAATGCGTCCTGTTTGATGCTATAATTTCAAATGTCTGCTTCATGATCGATTGAAGAAGTGCCAGGCAACTATTGTAAAGTTAAGAATATCATTAGGGCCAGGGGTATTTATCTCATCATTAAAGTTATTTATTTATATAAATATTTTAAAGGTTGTACTAAAGCATCCGGCAAATCCCAAGGGATCATTGAAATAGGGGGAGAAGAGAAACGGGAAGCACTGCCATTGAAGAAGGGAAAAATCAATCATTGTGTTCAATGCGTGAATGAGGGAATATTTAAGGAGACAAAAACTTCAAGGTGTTTTTACAGCTCGATTTCAATGTAATCACGAGCATAATTCCCGCATGCTTTGTGAGACATCTTTTGCGCTTTTTTTCGGGGCACTTTATTTAGTTTCTAAAGGCTTCAACCAAGAATTAAATAGCGAGGTTTGATCCTGAGAAACTTGAATGAAGCATGCCTAATGTTTTATATCTTACCTGAAAGCCACATTGAGGGCCAGAGGTTGTCTGTTTGGATTATTCATGATTGAGTAATGCGCCTGAAAAATAAAAATCAATCTTTTAAAAGTGAATGTCATTAGGAATATGAAAGGAATGGACGAGGTGGAAAATTTCAATATTTCATCGGCCCAGTCAATGGCAAAGATGCGCTTTTTAATAACATCTGTTCCTTAACTCATGAAAATGTCTTTCTGAAGTTAATCAAGAGCGAACACTTATTCAAATTCGAAGAAAGGCATGTAAAAAAGAAAAGAGAAAAAAACCGATCATAAATCGAGCAGGAAAAATAACCACCACAACTGGAAATGAATGTTAACTAAACTTATATTTACTTTTATCATATTTGTAAGCATGCCGACGTTTCGGTATTCACATTATTATATACATGGTTCGGGGCATAACGATTTTTTTCATTTCATTTCATTTCAAATCATAAGTGGAATTTCTTTATTACCTGGGAATAAAAAACAAACAAAGAAAGGAACTTACAAGTAGATCAATCATCCAAGGTGTGAGTGGTTCCAAACCTTCAAACCTAGACTTGAGATCTCGCAGCAGTCGGATGAGCACCTTTACACTGGAAAATAATAGAAAAAGCAGCCATGATAAAGACGTGAAGTTGGTTGACAAACAGGTAAAAACATATTACAAAACTGGCGTCAGGTTGGGCAAAGCCGTCACCTAATACTTCGACACCAGGAGAGGTAACCGGATAGAGGCAACTTGTGCCTCCAAGACCAGAACACTTGTGAAATACTTTGGAAGAAGACATGCAATCGAGAGAAATGGGACAAAAAACATGCAATTTGTTGAAAGTTTGGAGATTTACCATGACTTCTAACTGACGCACGAACCAACTGATTTTCACAAGGATCGTTCTATTAAAATTATAGCCTCTGTTTTGTGAATGTCATACCGCAAACAGTATCTGCCTTTTGATTTTCCCGTTTAAGTAATAAAATCCATTTAGAAATGGTCAGTTATAAGTATTTATGTATTCATTCATTTATTTACCTTCTCGTTCAATAAACAGGAGCTGAAGAGAGGTTCTCTTAAAAACCAAACTTTTTAAATTCGGCAGGTCAAAACTTGTTTCACGAATAAGTTTGCATAAAACATAGAATTAAATCCTGAATGAATAAATGGCGACAAGAAAACACCAACAACGAACTTTCAACGAAATTAAACACAAACGGTTAACTGAGATACCACAAGACAATCATAAAATGCACATGAGATATTGTTGGCTGCTCTTGTCTTGATCGAGGCTTTAGGGTATTATATTATATATTTCTAAATTTTACTGAATGCATTTTAGAGCTGCCCTGGGCGTATATACAACCGTACTCACTAGGCATCACGTAATAATAGAACATAACGGGGTCGACCGCGCATTGTAACCTTAGAGACTCTTTTTCTTGTTTTACTGGACATGGGAATAAAACAATTACCTTATTACATAAATTTTAGACGTAATTACTTACAGCATCGACTGTATAATGAGAGAGCAGGGCGTGTCCCATAGGAATTGATAGGGAAATCCGAAATCGTAAGTTGGTTTAATCGCTTGCATAATGTTCTAATCAGCAATTAGTTGGGTATCAAACTGAATTTGGAAAAGCATGTGTGGATTTATGTTTGTTATTATGATGAAAAACTAGAATGGAGAAATATCCATCCGGTAGTTATATACTTTTCCGACATTAAATATCATACTTGTTCTGATATAATCATAAATCTTCTTCATGGATAGGTATGTCAGAAAAATGTTATGCATAACTCCCAAATTGACACAACCCTTTATTTAACAATACTACTTTAGATATTCCCAATAACAATATAAGGCATGCTGTATAACGGTTGTTTTTTTAATAAAAAAAATCCCAGATCCCTTGATGTCGTTGTAAGTTACTAGTGAGATCCATACGTAGGCATACATAGGAAGACATGAATGTATATATCTATATGCATACAACCGTTGTCATTTATACAGGGGAAATAAATAATTCAATTAAAAAAGATGAACAACGGAAAAGAACCAGTTGCCTGATGGGTTATGCATCCAAACTTTATATAAATATGGTGATTACAAGGTATAACCAATTACCCCCAATAGAAATGTATTCCAGAGATTTCAACAATCTCAAAGGTAGATAAATAAAGAGTGCGAGGATGAGCGCATTCACAATGATTATATCAAGACACCACTCACCTTGAGTGGAAGGCATTTTCTTCAAACCACCGGGCATGACGAATAGCAGCAAGGTGTCCCTGCATTAATTTGGCATCCACTGCAAAGGATAAACTCCATTAATGAAACGCCACTAGAGGATTAATTTTAGCACCGTTGCAGACATTCCATTTGAATTCAGACGATTGAGAAAAAGAACAGAAAGGAAGACTGGTTAATCTAACTTCCCCACAACGTGCCAACAGAGAGTATTATCTTCATAAGGGAAAATTGGAACTCTATCGAGACCATGTATCGTCAACTTACAGTGAAGATCAGGATCAAGTTTCTTCAGGTTTGGAGGGATAGTTGTGATCAATACTTTAACGGTTGCTTCGGCCGAGCTAATTTCAAAGCCACTTTCGTTCGTCAACATGGTCATCACTGCAAATTAAAATGGATTTTAAAGTGTTTTTGACAGCTTATAATATTGTATCGATTCTATCACATATTAGAAATACATTTTATTGCAGATAAGAAAGATCTTTTGAAATTAATGTAAGAATCGTCTAAAATGCAGTATCAATGCTAAAACTAGTCCCATTGTTTAAACATACCATCAGTTGTATTGTTATGAATTAATACTGCACATAGAATATGTACGTTCTATAATGTTTTTTGTTGTAATATACCAATTGCTGCTTCGACTCATCAAACTCCCATCTCATTAAACTTTATTCTCTATTCTAATCCAAGCTCTTGTTGACAGATCCATATGCAACGAAATTTGTATGAAATGAACCTTAGTGAGTAACCCGACTCAGCTACCATAGCATAGAGCCAACGGTGGCACCCTTGACTGAATAAAAGTTTTTTGATAACATGTTTTCTAAAAGAAACATTCGTACCTTCATGTGGTTCAGATTGCTTTAGTTCTTCCATTGCTTTATTACCAAGGGCCTGTACGGCTTCTATGGTGGGTAGGGTTCTTAATATAACCACAATGTCTGCTACGTTATGGCCCGCCATCATTGTTCCTTTCTTGTGTGAGCCCACTTGTCGGACTTCTTCTAATTGCTGCGCAGAAAACAAATGTAAGGTATCATAGCTGAAGGGAAAATGTGTTGCTTTTTTTAAAAATTTTAATTAAGAGTAAACTTGACTTGCTCTTCTTACAGAAAGATATCCTTATAGAACGAAAAATATCTATAAAACATTTTGCCAACTTATTGTATGGTTTCTATCAAATCATTTGAAATAAATTGATTTCCTAGAAATTACATTAATTCATTGAAATCAACATTAAATTATATTCCAACGATTTGCAATATAGTGAATTTGAATAAAACATTTCTACCTACATATTAAAAAAATATTTATGATTTTTAAAGTACTTACTGCCGCTTCGAAATTGCCAGGAGCAACAACTAAATTTTCTAATACATTGTTGATTTTTGTGATGAGACTTAGAATGGCAGCCTGTTCTTGTGGAGATGGGGTGAGATCTGAATGACGTTTCAACATGGCCTGAAATATCGAAGACATTTTAACATAGTTAACTAGAATATTTGGTGGCTATTTACGTAAATGTAGTAATATATAACGGATACAATCATTTGATATCTAGGACCTCTTAAGTCAATGTCAAAATCCATGCCTATTTATCAACTTACTTCTGAGATGACGTTTTTTTCAGCCTTTGTCTAAAACATGAAAAAATATATCTATATGCATTTGCATTAGCGACACGACTGTCGCAAGACATGCTATCTTAAATACACCTTGACATCACAAGAAAAAGGGAATTCTAACCGATCTGGGGCTTAAATAGCCCCAGACTCTAAAGAGCCAAACATACACCGGGACATCGCAGACTTATAATATCCTGGATTAAAAATCCACTTGGATTCTATTAGTATTTACACGTCTACAAAATTTGGTCCTGGATTTTAATCACTCAAGTCCTAAGTGAGTTCTATTCTATGCGTGGTTGGATACTAGATAAAGTAGGTGAACTTTTACTTTTACATGGACGTGAGGTTCAGAAGGAAAGGTCTTAGAGAGGGCCCGAGGGGATCTTCGGTAATTAAGGTTGTTAACAGACAAACCAAAGAAGTGACATGCCATATACTCAAATACAAGTCTGAATTAGCAGGGAAGATATTTATTCATTTAAAAAACCAATGAATGTCACATAAGAATCAAGATAAACTGGGCTAGACAAAACCCAAGGAAACTCATAAGAATAATGAACAATGGCAGTTAATAAGTTAGAAGAAAGGTCTCAAAAAGATAAGTAATAGAAAACATGAGAAGACGGGAGAAAATGACACTAGTAAAGCATTCACGGGAAAATATCTCTAAGAACCTTTGATTAAGGAACTTATAATGCTATAAAATACCCAAAGTTTGTTAATGTAAATTGCATGAAGATCAAGGCACATTAAGCCAGGGTAAGTAAACCTATTAAATAGCTCGTACTTACATCGTGGAATGATTTTTCATCGGTACCTGGCTTGGCCCGTGGGAACATGGACTCACACTGGAAAAGGGAACCAACCAATGATGGTTAAAATATATATATTTGACACACTCAATAACATTTCAATAAAACCTAATCCTGGTTTGTCAATACAATTTTTAAAATATTCATGTAGGTATAGATTCTAAAAGTATGCACTCCCAACATAGCGTCTAGTGGTCAGTGGGTGATTTCAGTTCATTACATATAGACGTGCAAGTAGATTAAAAATAAATAAATAAAGAGTATAATCTCTACTTGCACTTGCAGACAACTCACAAATGGTGACACTTCACTACAGTGGAAAGTCGGGCAAGTGCTTGTACCGTATATCTTTATTATAGTGACCCTTCCTCAATCCAGACAGTAAGGGTAGGTTCCTTTACATTTCTATAACATTGACCCTTCTTCAATCCGGACACCTCACTATTCTGGACCCCGAGGGTGAACGTTAAAGAGGTTTTACAGTATTCACTGTTTCCCAAAGAAAAGTTCTAGAGATAGCTGCACGTCGACCATGGCATACGCCATCCCAGGACGAACCATACATGGGGTCGTGATAGCAGCATGGCTACTGAGTCTGTTGGGGTAGAGAGGCCATCTACCGTAGATGTCCAGCAACCTACCACTTGTAAAACATAGCAATGTGACAACTTTACGTACAGGTATCGTCATCCCATATAGAGGGAGTCGAGGTGAACAAAGAAGTTTTGGACAATATGCTTACTGTGTGTCCACCAATTGGTACTTACTTGAATCAAGTCAAACGGCACGTGAGGAATAAATGTTCTGAATCTGAAAGAGGGAATACGTTACATAAAGATTGATTCCAAAGTGTAAACTGTGTTGGTCATTTCGGTAATAATCCAACCAGCTTCTTTCTGAAAATTTAAGTGATATCTAGATGTAAAGATAATACAACGAAAAAGAACTAGTTAGGTCCTATATAATCACTATCATAAAAAAATGTTTGATCATGACAATGAAACCAAATTCTAAGGTTGGTGTTACAAGGGTTTGTAAATATAATTCACTGTTGTTTAAGCAAAAAAAGAATGCTTAATCCAAAAATAGTTAAGAAGTGTACAAAAACATCTTGCGCATATGAAATATTTCAGATGCGTTTATCTGAAATCCCAGGGTTAGCGAAACATGATACAAACTAAATCTTCCACCGAATAATACAACGAAAGTGTGAAGGAACTTAGAATATTCAAACTCAATAGGTAAACATAACAAACATGATTTATTAGTAGTGATTTATAAATAGTAACGGGAAATATGTCATTGTAACCTATACTATATTAAAATATAGGAATAATATAAAATGACATAATGAATTGATACTAGATATATCACGGAAATTGTGATTATGGTATAAAATGAGGGAATCCCGGATACTGACGAAAAAATTAAGAAGTTTACAGAGAGACCCCCCCCCCCCCCCACACACACACACATAAGTAATAATAGCAAATTATTAATAAACGTTAACAAACAAACTTGTCAATTGCTTACTGGCTCACTAGCTTACCTGCACTCTTTCACACACATACTAAATTTGGAATTTCAGATCAATAATGAAAAGACTAGTTAAATATTGGACAATCTCGCATAAAAAATTATAATACCAGTGGGAATAACACCCGGTATGAAACCTCTTTTAATCAATTTTTGTTCCACTTACTTGACTTAAAGAGGACATGAATTCATATATTATAGGCTAACAACCGAAGGTTTTCCTATTAAAGGTGTAAGGTTGTTCAATAAAGTTTAGCTTCAGCACGCGGATTCCTGAGTTGTGTCCCGTTCATTTCAAAAGGGACACAAAGGCGTTTAGCGATATAAATACTTACGGAGCTCCAGGTTTGAACATCCCTGGTGCCATTGGGCGCATAGGCCCGCCACGACCCATAGGACCTCGGCCCCTCATCATGTTTCCACTGAAAAACATTGACATTTTTATTATCACTGGTAATATTTTTGTTGTTGTCTTCATTCATTTTGTGTTTTTTCATTCATTGTATTGAATCTCGAGCACAACGTCAAGCTAGTGCAATGTATATTTGTTAAAGTGGCTAAGATCACTATTTGACTATAATATCATTTAGAAATATGTTTGTAGTTTTCGATTACCTGCACAAGTAAGAACATTTGTGTGGAATACCAACTCTATAGGACTCTCTGGAAGATCTATGGCTAGCATAGATGCGAGCACCTATCTCCAGACATATCGTATATATCGTATATATTCCTTAGATTAATTGATATTTGTTAACGAAAAATGTGGCAGAGATTCCATTGAGGAATTCAAATCTGAGAGAGAAGTAACTTGACCATAAGGTGCTGCCCTCAGTGCATGGTGAAGTAGGAGCGAAGCAGGAGTTATATCTACCCTGTCCCATCCAGCTGGTATCACTTAACTCATTAAAGTGACACATGCCACTGAGCTCCCGATTTGGGGAAAGTTTGCCTGAATTTCAACTATGTTCTAGATTAGTATATTTGTAATGTATACCCTGGAGCATTAATGTAGGAATTACATATATTGTGTGTATTTAAGAGTTTAAAACTCCAATTTCGTAGGGTGCTGGAGTCACCCTACCCAACTGCCAGACACAATTCGGTTGGTGAGGGGAAAGTCCCAGACGCCTCTTATCTTAATGAGTTAAGTGATACCAGCTGGATGGGACAGGGTAGATATGTCACTATGTAACTCCTGCCTCGCTCCTAGTTCATCATGCACTGAGGGCACCACCTTATGGTCAAGTTACTTCTCTCTCAGATTTGAATTCCTCAATGGAATCTCTGCCACATTCTTCGTTAACAAATATCAATTAATCTAAGGAATATATAGAGTTGGTATTCCACACAAATGTTCTTACTTGTGCAGGTAATCGAAAACTACAAACATATTTCTAAATGACATATAGTCAAACAGTGTCCATAGCCACTTTAAGATAAGAGGCGTCGGGGACCTTCCCCAACTGTCTGGCAGTTGTGTAGGGTGCTGGAGGCACCCTACGAAATTGGAGTTTTAAGCTCTTAAATACACGCAATATATGTAATTCCTACATTAATGCTCCTGGGTATACATTACAAATATACTAATCTAGAACATAGTTGAAATTCAGGCAAACTTTCCCCAAATCGGGAGCTCAGTGATATGTGTCACTTTAAGTAGGCCTAACGGTATTCGATTTTTTCTTGTTTAAAAAATCCCGAAATCTTTAAAAAAAACAATAAATACACTCTATCATATTAGAGTCACTATTGGCTATTGCCTCCACAGGGACAATATCAAGAGGATCTTCCATTTTGACTTCATTTTTCTTTGACTTTGTCCTTGAAATTACTGTACCGGTAATTAATTGTACGGTAATTTCAAAATATGGGGCAATAATAATGTGAGAGAAGAGCATTTTACATGAATGGAAGGGGTGGGGCAGACTGGGGTGGTTCTGGCCGATACATTTTTTTGCTCTGATTGGAAATAAACTAAGTCAGCAAGTTCTCGGATGTTTGGAGTGCTCTACAAACATAAACATGAAGCAACATTACTAAGGCCGGTGGCCGGTGCCTCTACCAACCCGAATCAAAGCCAAAGGTCTGTGAAGGTGTAGCCTACATAATAATGAATCGAACCACATTGAAATTGCCACATGATTACGATATTCGTATTCAGTTAATATTTCCTTGAATAATCTACACTTAAAGCCAAAAGGTTAATGTGGAAGGACGGTACATGGGACAGACTAAATGAAGGTTAATGAAATCGATGTATGCTATAGAAGGTAAATTATTGGTAGCATCGGACCGGTAGCATCCCAGTCAGACTCATCGACTCAATAGACAATACACAACACAGGCCTAGTTGTCGACATCTAGTTTCTGGTGGCTCGTTGGTGGCTGTTTTGATTGCTACATATATACTATACGCCGAGCAATCGCTTCTTCAAGGACATATAAAGATGGCCAAGTCAGCAGAAACAACATTTTGCAAGGTTTGCCATTTAAACTAAAGAATCTCGAAGTCTTCTTTCTGCCGTCTACACCAACCAACAACAGTAACACTCCCTCACGACGTCACGTCAATCAAGATTGCATGGTAAGAAAAACAACTCAGCTGCACCTAGAACTAGTTCTATCGGTCTCGTATGCTGAATCAAATATTAAAGTTAATATCAAGGTATCAATCGGGACAATCGAGAGGTTGAAAAGGGAAAGAAAGGGGAATTCTTACCGCATAATAGCAATTTGTTTTGTTCCACACGCGGCTCAAAGATGGCGAGCCGGAAGTGTACTACCGGCTGCAGACAGCGCACGCGCATACTACTTTATCCACTAGATGGCAGCAAATTCGTAGGAGTCTAGAATGTCTGCTTTCAATTTTCTTCAATAGATGGCGACGGTAGAATCATCTCAAGCCCTTTTCACTCACACATCAGAACGAAGAAAAAACTAAATCCCAGAAGTGAAATAAAATTCTGGAATATTTCCATGGGACATTTTGTCTTTAAAGATTTTTTTCGTGCGCATTTACATGCTTTGATCTGGTCTTAATCTTATTGATGTAATTTATGGCACCTTTCTTTTTTTCATATTAATGGAATTAATTCCTTTCTTTGTCTTAGTCGAATACAAAAAATATTCATATCTTTATCCCGGTGTATCAGTGCACGTGGGACGGAATTTCAACAAGGAAGCCAACAAGAATTTCTTCACCACTCCTGTTAGTGTTAACAGATTATTTTTTATTAGGCCTACTCAACAACTACTGTATTGTAACAAATGCAATTCATTTAGCCATTCATCAAGAACATTATTCACTGCCATTTCAGACTGAAGCGGGGGAAGTTAAATATGGTTTAGTTGTTGATTGATTGCCCCGCGGGAAGGACAAACTCGACCAGGAACTTTTGAAGATCGTCCACTTCAAGATCAAGTTGAAGGAATGCCTGAACTATTTCCTCGCACCTGGAATGAAGTAGGACAGTGTCATTAAAGACAATAAAATGAAGCACTTCCCTGGGCATATATCCCTCTTATGAAATTGACGTTTGTGGGGCAAAGAGCAATGTGGGTGCATCAATAGTATTAAAACAGTCTGGGCTCAGATTTGAGAGAGTTCCTTCAAACCGAGGGAAAAGTCTTGGCCCAAAGTTGAGAGAGTCCCTTCAAACTGAGGGAAAGCCTCTCGCTTCAAGTTCAAACCGCAAAATGCCATTTTAATCCCAATAGGACAGCAAAATGCCATTACAATCCCATTAGGACGCATGCTCATGTGCCAGAAAAGCCATTAGCACCATACCATTCTTATCTGATCTGAGGGTTTGGGCTTGGACTGGGAAAGCCTCTAGGCCTATAACAGAAAAATGCTATTAGAAACTCATTACGACGCCTACTTCAGGGCCAGGAAATGCATTTGCGCATTAGGCGTTCAATCACTGACATACCATTCTTATCTGCTCTTAGAGGCTGTGAGCGTAGACTGAAGAGGGAGGTTCGCTGAAATATTCATTAATGTTTTTGTGAATTAGTTCAATCAGATTAGCCAATGTATATGGGCTCCATGTATATGGACTCTAATAATGGGAGTTTTTGTATAGGCGCTCCACTAAAAGGAAGGAAGTTTCCTCCACCGTCTGTTAAAAAGAAAAATTATATTCGTACAAGACACCCAGGAAACTTACTTTTTCCACCTTGTCTCGGAGTTGGTGTAATTCTTTCTGTGAACTGGCTGGCGCCTTCTGATGAGATCCGAAACCTGAAGAATTGAATTCATTTTAGTACCGTATTTAGAAATTAATTATATAAGCCTACCCACATGAACATCTGTAACCCCCTGACCCGAGGAAGACCCTTGAGCAGTTGTGGTCGAAACGCGTCGGGTATCAATAAAATGCTTCATAGAATCCATTCGACGGAGTACGTAGTATTTACTTGCCTATATCATTTAGAAATGAAGTTGATGTAAAGCAGAAAAATTACTTCTGGGTTGGCTCTCGATAGAAGGCGAAATGTTCGGTGAATTAATTTACCGCATAAATTATCATCCATCTGATTACTTCAAAACTCTGTTAATTTCCGGCATATGAATTGTTTCTAAAAAGTAACTTGAGAAAGTATATGAGATATCCACCTCTTTCCCTCTCTTGACAATTTCAGGCGGTAGCTCAGCTTTGGAAGCAATATAGCAAGCGTAGCTTGAATTTGTTACTCCTTCAATCAATTGATAGAGGAAGATTAACTCTTCGCCCTCTTGCAGGAAATCCATTGTCTGAAAGATATGATTTTTATTCTACTATACACATAACAAATCGGTTTTCCTGACACAACCACAAAACCACCGAGTTGTTTATGCTGATATGTTTTAATAGATAAGGCAGAACAATACGATTTATCATTAGGCAGTACTTAAGACAATAATACCACACAAATAATGACCCAACTCACAGATAGATGTATAGAACTTGGTTACTTGACACCAGACCAGATTGGTTATCCCCATCTTTATATAAGGAAGTAGGCAGAAACGAGGACAAATAAATTCTGAGTAATTCATAGAGGCCAGGAACCAAACACTGAGAAAAATAATTTGTGATACTGATAAGCGATCGGCATGATAGACGAGATGAATGAGATATAAGAGATCAAGTATTGTACCTGGTACTGGATCTGGGAAGATTGTGGTAAGAGCTTCTTGGAAGTTATGCTGTGGAAGTGGGTGGATACAATGCAATGGGGACAATCGTGATTTTTGTCCAACCAATGATATAGGCTCGAGTACAGCAACGCTGCACCATCGCTCTGTGGAAGGACAATGGCATATTGTTGGAATTAAACATTCTCAAACAAACATTCTTTAAAATATTTATTTCTAATCTGCAATATATCTCTATTAGAAAATATATTTCCGGGTGGCAATGCAATCGGGGAGGTATGTTGTTATTTCGGAATTCTTTAATAAATATGATACATATTAAATATTGAAGTAGAAGAATGTGTTTTTTTTTAATTCTTTGAATCGCTAGATGAATAACTACATGTGTCAAGTATTCCAATATCTCACCGTTTGTGTTCCCTTGCCAAACTCATCGACTAAAACTAGGGAGCGGCCGGTGGCACCCCGCAAGGCTTTTGAGATCTGCCATGGGTAGAAGTTATGATAAAAATGACAATAGCAATAATATTAATGTATTTTTATCGTAATCTCATAAGAAAGAGTCAAAGGGCAGAGTAATTCTGGGAAGGTACCGATGTCTCCGAGAACGTCGCAAAAATATTTATCTAAAGCGACAGGTGAGAATTTAAAATGGCGCATTTCAGTAAGCTTAATAATACCCTAGTAGTGTACGTATATATGGGATCAATAAACCTTTTTATCGGTAAAACAATCATTGGAACAATTATGTGCAATTTTAAAAATTCATTTATGGACTTTTAAATGGAACTTACTATATCCATACATATTCCAATTGTTGGTCAAATAGATAATTCATACACTTTTCATGTACATGATTGAACCATACCAACGAGTATAAAATGAATACAACTCTGAAACTAGACTGTATCTGTATGTTATACTCGTTTATACTCATAAAAAGGTTTGTGAAACAAATTCTGGATAGCAAAGTAATACAACTCAAATGAATGATAACAAAGAAAAGGATCACCACACACTTTGGTAACTTCCTATATATAGCATGGGTGGAAAAACATTGTGAATGATACAATTTACGCTGTTCAGCTCGTTCAAAAAGCTTGTAAGTTTCATCAATGTGCTAACTAAAACAGCAAAACCGCAACAGCAGCATGTTAGACTTTTTACAAGTTTCAGCCGGAAAGACTGGGATGGGTTCAGTTAAACCGAGGGTGGAAAAATATCCCCCGAAGCGAAAGCATCTTTTTTGCTTTAGTCAAACAAGAGCGCACGTGGCCACACAGACACTGATGATGCGCTTTTGCTGCATTTACAGCTCTTTCTGAAACTCTTATAAAAATGCCCCCATGGTTCAGATTGAACTCACCTGGTTGAGGTCTATCATGAAAGTGGAGAGGCCTACTGAGACACTCTCTAATGTCTGGACACGCGTGTAAATGCCATCAAGTAAACCGATTCTTGCTGAGTCTGCCGGCACGAAGCTCCCAATGTGGGCCATAAAGACTATCAAGCCAACCTGCAGGAGTAATTATTGCCAACAATACTCTTTTAAAAGAATTATCCTAACGCTAAATCAAGGTTTTTAAATTAATGTTTTATTTATAGGCAAGTGCAAAATTAATGATACAAAGATGTCTTGTACCTTTACTGAAATTTATATAGACATAACTGCTCACTCTAGGTCCAAACCCTCAGATCAGATAAGAATGGTATGTCAGCCTACTTCGCTAATCGGTATCTCTGCCTAGAACTCGGCGTTTAATGGGAATATAATGACATTTTGCGGTCTTAATGGAATTATAATGACATTTTGCGGTTTGAGGCGAGAGGCTTTCCCTTCGCTGGAAGGGACTTTCTCAAATTTGGGCCTAGACTGCTGTTGAAAGTGAAAGTTTAGAGAGGTGGACTTTGTTTTCGACGGAGGCCCCCATTGTATTAGTACAACTGGCGACTAAGAAATTCAGGAAGGGATAGAAACCTGCCCATGTTGGAGAACTCCCCCACCCCCATCCCCGCACGTACACACACTTGACTATTCATTCTCGTCACCTGGCTGCATTCACTTTCGTAAATCAAACCTTATAATTGAACGCTTTTAAATCAAATCAAAATTCAAGATTTTTTAATTATCTTTAATGGGAAGTTGAGTGTAAAGACAATAATTGTGATACTGTCTAAACCTTGACCCCATAAAGACTTATGACATTTGAATCATGCAAGGTCCTCTAATCTAGTTCACATAAACATGCCCATATTTTACATGCTCTTCAAAGTTCAAGTTAACATAACTAATAACTTTGTTGGAAAGAGGACCAACGGCCACTATTACAGTCGATGTGGCTCTGTGTAGAAATGGCATTAAACTACGCAGGACTCGATGTATTTGAACATTATTTAACACACCGACTTAATATATTACGAAGTTATTCTATAAATACGCCCACAACACGTCCAACTGTTATATAGGAGTTGTGTAAAATAACACATTATGAAATGCAATTAATTTAGTTGTACTTATTGGTATGTGGTTTAATATTATACATAATGTATTCATTATCATTTTTTTACATTGGCGTTGAAGGATTGCAGAGACGCATTTGGAATAACGCTTAATGAATGTCAAATATGTCACCAAAGGAACACAATGGGTTGTATAAGTGTGTGAAAGCATTTTATGAAAGCAGGAAGCTTTAACCGTATGGTTAATCATAGAACTAGAGACCACTAGTTCTATGGGTCAATTCAAGGCAAGGCGTCGTTATCCTGTGCTGAACTTTCCCTTTCATTATGTTTTACCCTAGACAGTATGTTGTGTAGTATTTTTGTATTTTTTACCATTAAGAACTATACTTGAAAGGACAGGGAATATGGCGCGACTTTGTTTTGTACAAGTCTTCCAGGGAGTCCTAATGGAGCTCTATCATATTGGTATATTGATTAACTTTTTATTGCATAACGATACAGCTACATGTATCTGTATATAAGTATATATAGCCTTACGTAAATATCCATTTTATTTTCCTTACACTAATCACAGAACTTCAGGGAGTTCTGTTAATAAACGTAGATCCAAGGTAAAGAAGGTTTTGAGGCGGGTGTGGGGGGTGGACAGGGTGGGGGAGGTGACGATATCAACTTTTGCATTCCTGATTAAATTGGAGTTTTCTTGCTATGTTTTACCTTAAAGTGGTTATAATATCAATGTCTGCCTACCTGCTTCAGGTACACACTCTTGCCACTTGCGTTAGGTCCCGTCAATATTTTCATTTTTGCGTGCTCCTCCCCACTTAGACAGTCATTAGGTACGAATGGCGTACAGCACAGCTCCTGCAGCGGATGCCTATAAACCCATATGGTATAAATCTTTTTTACTGCAACCTTAGCAACAAAATGTGCACTCTTCAACTCTCATTAAGTTCATACACAATCTAGGGTCAGTGTAGGATTATCTATAAACATATTTTACCCAGTCCATTTTCTCTCATCATATATGAATAGTCATATTTTTGTAGTGTTTGTATGATGCGTAATTACATGTTCAATTATTTGACTGACTTTGAGACATTGTGAGGTGAACGAGGCAAGATGACCTAATCTGTATTTTTTTAGGATCATCCTAGAAAGTTATTTTTTCCTAGAAAATTATATTGTCCATCCTACTGTACCAACAGGTTCCGGAAAGAAATAACCCTATGAGTATCAACATAAACTATCTTTAGAACACATTATTCTTAAGACCTTAAATGGAGAAATGCTTGGCTGTGAATTCTGGAAATTCGATAAAGCATGAAAAGGTGGCATTCTTGTTGTCTGGTGCCTTCAGGTTACTATACACAGTGTTAGGTATTAAGTGGTGGATCGCCAGTTAACCATGTGTCCTTTCTCTATGTGAATTATCTTTTAATTTATTTTTCTGGCGTGTAGAGAATTCTGATATACAGTAGTTAATTTGAACTTGTTTAACATGGCAAAATAATGTTCAAAGATGGATGAATATGATGATGTGATACTTAACAATTTGACTATTTTTGTCTTTTATATTCATTAAAAGCCACTATCATGTTTTGTCCGAATGGCTATTGCAATACGAATAAAACCTTATTTTTAAAAAAAGTGTGAACTCATTTCTTTATGCGTATGATCTATTAATAAACTATGAGAACCTAATTAGCGATCTAGGGTTTTTATATTCTTTTTTTTTAAATCTTGGTCCAAAATAAATTGATATTCTTGAACTGTCATAAACACCGGTGAACTAGATAGTAGAAACTGCTTATGAAAGCGTATATTACCTGCCAGCTTTGATTTCTATTACATTCTCAGTTGTTAGCGTAGGTCTTGTAAAATTTCCTTCTCGCGCACAAGTGGCAAGAGCGAGAAGACTGGAAAATAATCAGGTTCTTGAAAATTTTATGGTAAACAAAGTAAATTTCAACAAAATATTGAAACGTTTCAAAATATTATTTTAATCGCGAAGCTGGTAAAATGGAACATATTGAGAAGAGTCGATATCCGACTAATGATAAATATAAAAGTAGGAAAGTTAATCGCATTAATTTCAGACAGTATACACATGCTGGCTCAAACATAGAAGTTCGCTTGAATTTCAACTTCTCCATGTATCGAACGCGGAAGTTAAAAGTAGAATTCGAGAGAACGTGGCTCTACCAGGCATAACCTTGTAAGTACATACTATACAAGAATAAAATATATTTGCTAGCAGTACACGGAAGGTTATTATGTGAACATATTACCGGTACTTGGAATTTCACCGCCTCCTACATTCTCTTCCACTCCTCTGTTTGTGCGTATACAAATAGATTATATTTTACTGCAGATAATGAAAGTCTAGTTCCTGCGGGTCGGATCAGATTTAAGTCTCAGCATTAATTTCTTGACCGACGTAAGTATCTTTCCGCTTAGTAGCATCTATATTCACTCCTCATTCTGACCCAAGTGATTTGCCTTGTATGATTAATTCCTGACAAATCTTAAACAGCTTTACTTTAAGCGTGTCTTCCACCTAAACCAATGTTTGAATCAGGTGGCAATGATATCGCTCTGATTGAAATCCGTTCAGAAATTATTTCTTTCTCAAATAATCTTGAAATACAAATGAAGCCGATTTCATTTACAGCGAGAAAGTCTTGTAATCTTTTCAATTTAAAATGCGGGTTCTACCGAAACCGAGGTTTTCACCTGACCGATTTTGGCCCAACCGATTATTAGATGAATTGGTCATATCAGGGAACCCCTTGACACATAATAATATATAATATATAAGTATTTTTATTAAGAGCAACGAAAATGGAAGAGTAACAACATTTATAAAACAGTACATAACGATAGGGTGCAATAGAATTGATGTTTAATCAGTCTAGGCACAACGCCTCTCAGATCAGATAAGAATGGTATGTCAGTGAATAGACACCTACTATGCTAATGGCTTTTCTGGCACAGGAGTAGGCGTCCTGAGGGGATTCTAATAGTATTTTCCGGTTTGGAGCCGGAGGCTTTCCCTCAGTTTGAAGGGACTCTCATCTTTAAGCCTAGACTGTAATGGAAATAAGCTCACCCAGAGAATCCAATCACGATCTGACTGAATCAAACATATTTCATACATTCGAATTATTTTTCACGTCTGTATTACTTCAACCCACTGTATCAGAAACAGGAAGTCAATGTTTGTCTAGGCTCAAAGTTGAAAGAGTCCCTCCAAACTGAAGGAAAGCCTCTCGCTCCAAACCGCAAAATGCCATTAAAATTCCATTAGGGCGTCGTTAGACAGGGGCCAGGAAAGTCATGAACGCAGCAGGCGTTCAATCACTGACATAACATTCGTATCTGATCTGAGTTTAGACTGCAACAGTGCGACAGCTCATTGTCATATACAATACTCTGCCACATAATAACTGATATAAAGAAATAATCGCTGCCATAAGCATTTATTAAGCTTTGCAGCAACTTCCTAACGTGGGTAGATTTAGATTTAATTGATAGAATAATCTAGCGATGTTAATTACCAATCAAGTTCTGCGCACAGCTGGAGCACTTCCAATAAGGTCTGCGCATGCTCGAGAATGAGATTCTGCAGACGGTGCATGATACTCGTCTCATGATCTATAAATAGATATTAACCCTATCAGGGCGAGTAGTGCATTTATGCACTATTATTTGGGCCATTTTCCCCATAATATTGCCTATAAGACATGATATTCCTGTAATAAAACATGTTATTCTACCCTCTTCCTCCTATATGAATGTGTTCCAAGTGTTGTAAGGACCAATAATCAGAAAACAGTTCTTGTGTCTGGTAGATGCAGAAATTTTGGTGTCCATAATAGATTGTGGCTAAATTGGACGAATTATAAAGCTATTTATGCAATATTTATTGTTAAATTGGAAAAAAATCTAAATCTAAATTATTTTTTTTGCAAAAGTGCCATTTATTCAGTTTTTCATGCTGAATAAAATAAATGGTCCTAAAAGTGGATATATTTTGAAAATAGTTCTTTAGAATGGTTTCCATGGCAACCAAACAACCCGTTTTTTCAATTGAAAAATTGTACATCTGGTAAATGGTTGCTATGGTGATATAAAAACATGAAATTTCTAAATTACAACTCATAACAAGTAGAGCAGAAAATTTAGGTTCATGTGCAATTTACTCAGTACAAATCGCATTTCTTAGAGCAAAATGGTGATAAAAAGACTATGTGGCATTTCCCTGGTTAATTTTCAGTCTGGACATCATGGCTTCTGGCATCGTCTATCTCCTTTTAAAAAGTCACTTACGCTAAGTAGTTTAGCTCAAAATTTTACCAGCAGGCAACTTTGAAAGACTATAACTTCACTAATATTTGGAGTATCAAAAAGATTTTTTCGTTTTTATAATACTCGGTGCAAACACAATAAGGGACAATTGACAGAGAACCCCCCTTATCAGACCCTTTCGCCCTTAAAGGGTTAACTTTCATTAATCTAAATAAAAGAGAATTCCCCTTAATATGTACACATTTCATGTGAATATGTGATTGAATTAATCTTTATTTATATTTTTTTATATCATACCGTTACATGTTAGGTTCACAGCAAGATTTATGATATATGCTTGCCTGTAATTTCACACTGAGTGTCTCCGAGGAGTGCGTCCAGTTCTAAAAACAAAACCAACACAATTCAATTATTTCGATTATTATCAATATAATTTTGATTATCTATCTATATGAAACTTTTCCCCACTTTTCGTACATACATATTGATAGTTACAGTATTAATAACCTCTAGCTATGTGGAAATGGGTTATTTCTTTCTATCGATGACATAATTCATGATCACCCAAAATGACATATATACCATCATGATTGTCATAACGTATTAGATACTAGCACAGAATCTGAGACGGATGCTGAAGCTTACCATGTGTACTGTCGCTTCGGTAATGTGCCGTGTTGTTGGATAAGAACTGCGGAAATAATGCATAAAATGATTCATCATAAACTGGGGTCAAAAATGAAGAACAGTTCCAATGAAAGTAAGCTGATATCATGGCATTCCATATTCTACTTCTTTAACATGAAGTCAGAAATACATTTTAGAATCGGTGAACCCACGTAGGTAAATTTTGTAGAGATTATCTAATAATGGATTTTTTTTTCTCGACAGGTGGAAAATAATAATGGAAATTAGTTCAATGTGTGGGAAGGACTAAAAATAAACTCAACATCAATGAATCAAAACTTACCACAAAATCTAAATTGGGAATTGCGTATTCATTTTCTTCTTTGATTGCGTCGCAGAGTGATATTGCCAGCAAGTATCCCAACTGCGAATTTTAAAAGACAATTTCTAAAGGTCTTGATGTATTTGTGTATAACGCTTTTATTCAGGAACAACATTTCAACAAAGTTATTGCTTTTTTAAATTGAACTTGATATACTTTTTAGTTCTTATGCGATTATTGATAATGTCTGAAATATATAACAGCATAATAAAAATAATAATATCAGTCGTCCCAAATGTATAGCGATATATCTTAGAATTGCTGACAATGAAAATGCATTACTATTTCATAAGCAAAAAAGGTATTCCTTCATGCTTACCTGGGGCAAATAGATGACATTACACTCTTTTATTGCTTCATCTAACCTGTTGAGCTCTTGTCGAGCTACCTTTGTCATGAAGTCAGGCAGACCATTGTATGTTCTCTTTTCTGCCAAATTATTTAAGAGGTTTTTTTTCAAAATCAAGAGTAGGATCGTGTTATAAACGTATAAAATAAACACAATTCAGAGGTTTGATTTCATACTTCCAGTTCTATCACAAATAGCAAATGGAAATATTGATAACAAATAAGGAGCTATTTTAATTGAATAACAAATCTATAATTATTATAATAATTAATGAAAACAAAGAATAACAAAGAATAATCTAGTTAAGTATGTAAATAATCAGTTAATTTTCTTGGTGTAAAGTTCTTGGTGTTCTCTACTTTTCCTCGACTAGGTTTGAATGAGAGTATTGCTGTACCATCAAAATATTGACCCGAATAAAGTATTAATAGAATAAAATTTTGTTTTTATTCTTAAATGAATAACATGTCCTGGATTAAAATTGTAATTGATATACTTTGGTCCAACTCAGGGTCCACCCCAGTCTTTACAACGAAGCGACTCTGAGCCGCAGACTCATCGAAGTCAACCTAAAAATAAACACATGGGAAGAAATATAGTCAAACCGACAGAACAGGATGCCTGGTACTTCCATGAATATAATATCTTCATGTGTATTCAGTTTCAAGGGGAATATCATTTTACGACGTTATATATTACATATCCTTACTAGCTATATCCTTTATTCCGGGATGTGCCTACTACTAATTACTATTAATTAACTTTATTTCCACATAAATAATGACGAATTCATTTGACATAAAATATTGAATAAAGTTGGTTTCTAAATCCAATGTTGTTCTATTTAATCAAGCATAACTGCCTACAAGAGGTCTAAAACAAGAAAGTATGAAAGACAATATCTTTGTAGTACCAACGAGAGTAAATTACTAAGATAGCGTGACGACTCATAGGCATGCATGAGCGACTATCTCTGTACTAAGATAGCGTATATATGTAAAGTTATGTGGTGCGCGGCTCTGGATTGACATTTGTTAAACCAGAGCCGGGGCTACGCGGCTGTTGTACCAGTCCCGCTAGTAAGTCTAGAGTAGCCGCGCTGGTCGCGGTTGTGGTGGGTTTGACCGATAGAGGTCGTTGTATTTCGGTGGTCTGTATTTTAACTTTTTTATCGCTGTGTGATACTGCTTGTTCCATATATTTACTGATTATTCCTTCCTTATACACCCATTGTGTATGCACACCTATATATTGATTATTCGATATGACGTATTGTATGGTTGTTGTTCTCGTGAGAGCAGCCCGGGTGAGGAACAGAAGTATATAAAGAGAGAAGCTGGCGAGGTCCATTAGATCCTGTTGTTGTCGTTGTCTTTATTCGATAGATTAAGTCTCATAGTCGCTTAAGGCCGTCGATCGGACACTACAATTTGGTGCCGTGACCATTTTTGGATTTTTGCTCGCTAACGGGTGAGACCTGTGTCAGCCGTCGGTAGCCTCTAACGAGGAGTGCCGATGGGTGACAAGGGGAAAGATGTCCGGCTCTCCACTGGAGCGCCGGATGACCTGATGGCTGTGGATGAATTTCTGCAGCAAACGAATCAGACTATTCAGAACTTGGAAAATCAGTTGGCCCAGTCAAAACTGAATTTCAATCGATCGCTGGAACCCCATGTTGATGCTAATGTGCGGGTGAAAGCGAGCATAGAAGCTAATTCAAGTAGCGGCGATGAACATGTACAACCGCCCGATTTGAAAGTGACCATAAGAAGGAAGTTGTCAAAGCTTCCTCGTAGTGCGTTAAAGGAAAAACCGGAGATTGTGGATATTGGCTCGGATGAGGATGAGTTTTTGCATGGTAAATTGCCTCCCATGACTCCAGTGGTTCATGCGGATATTGGTCAGTTGCAATCCGAATGGACTCAGGACCGTACTAGGAATAGGCGCATGACCTATGATAGGATGGATAAACTCATCTCTACGCAAATGAGTACTTTGAATTTGATGAATGATTCGGTATTGGAGTCTGCAAGGAAGGGGAAAGAGGCCCTGGAGAAAGCGGCTTATACTGAATCGGAATTGAATTTGGCTAGAAAGGAAGAAGCTCGTTTAAGATCTGTAGTGAAAGATCAAAGTGAGAAATTGACTTCACTAGAGGCTAAGCGCGCTTGGGAACGTAAGAATAATGAGCGTATGAGAGTGAATTTGGAAGAATTGAATAGCCGCTTTGACTTTCAAGTCCCACAGCACAGGGCTAGGGGTATTGCTTTTGCTGACGAGGTGGAAAAGGTTAGCACTCCTATTTATGAGAATCCGGGTGGTATAACTAATGAATCATACACCCGAATCATGAATGATTTACCTGACTTTGATCAAAGGAAAGGAAGTCCAGATAATGTAGCATCATATCCACCACATTATACGTCGGTCATGCCGGACGCACCAACTGGCGGGCGGGCGTTTAAAGGTGACAGGAGGAGTGCTTTAGAAGCTGCGCGTGGTTTGCGCCCTTCTAGTCCTAGTCCAGTCGGTTATGGAATTATGGGCGCGGTAAGGCGATCATTGCCGGCCAATATGAGTGGAGTTAGGCGGTCAATAGATCCAGCCGCGGGTTACTTACCTGAAGGTAAGGGACCTGCATTTGGCATGCCTAAGTTCAAACCAACTAAGCCAATTCGCAACCCTAGAACTGTGAACTTCCCTGAATGGGATGGTCGGGAGGATTGGCGTGACTATCAAAGACGCACAGTAATGATAGCACGTTCAAATAATTGGGATGATGAGACTTATAAAATACAACTGCTAACCGGAGTAGGTAAACAGCTGCCGCAAGCTATGATGCTGGAGCCGGATGATTTTTCAGTCGATCAGCTGCTACAGATGCTCGAATATGATTATCAGGCTGAAAAGTCTGATAAGACGCGAAAGCGGGAATTTTTCGAATGCAGGCAAGATCCTGGGCAGAGTCCGGCTGCTTTCAGCCAGAACTTAAGTTTGAAGGCAGTACATGCTTTCGGTGAATGGGATGGCACGTTGCATGATATGGCGGTGAAAACATTTCTTGATGGGCTGGTGGATAAAGGCATGTCGCAATATGTTGCAATGCAGGAGCCGACCGATATAGTTTCGGCTGCGGCAGCCGCTACTAGATATAGGGATGTATTTGGAACCAGTGGAGTTTCACACACGTCTTCGCATTTACACTCGATTAAAAGCGAGGCGGGTGTGTCAACGGTAACTACTGTGACCAAATCGGAGCGAGAGTGGGATGATAGAGAAATGGCAGAGTTTCAAGCTTTTCGGGCGTGGCAGAAAAGGCCAAAACCGCAACTGGAGGCTTTACCACCACCACCACCTGCCGAGTCGGGTGAGGGGGGTAGAAAGGGTTCTTCTGAAGGAAATTATAGGAGAAGACCTGGTATGCCTCGGAAATGCTACTATTGTCAGCAGGAAGGACACATGTGGGCGGATTGTGTTAAACAAAAAACACATGTTAAGTCTTTTGATGACTTTACAGCTCAGGCTGCGGCAATTAAGGAACAGTTGGCTCTGCTGTTAAACAAGGTCGGATCTTCTTAGGCGGTGAACAGGAGATCGCGACAAACAGCATACACACCGCATTGTCGATAAATCGGGCTAGTAAACCAATTGGATCCGATGTTCTTGTGCCCCTAGATCAGCCTGGGGACGCCCATGGAGAAGGTGATCTTGGAGGTGAAGTGCACGAGGGCAGCGGCATTGGCGCAATTGGGCGCGCCACATGCTCAGTGATGGTGGTGAATGAAGGAGATCCTGAGTATGTATGCATGCCTGGGCAAATTCTAAAAGTTGAATGGGGGGAAGATGCCCGGGTGGTGAGTAAGGTGATGGTGTGTGACTTGCGTGATTTTGAGATTTGTGTTTCAGACCGCAATCGTCCGCTTGTGGCTGAGCGCATGTATGCGGATGTGACTTTAGTGAATGTAACTGGTCAATTCCTTATTGACTGGGGGGCACAATGCACGCTGGTAAAAAGGCATGTATATGATGAACTCTCAGTCAGGCCGTCATTGATGCCATGTGGAGTGACGTGCTATGCTGGGACTGGTCATAATCTAAAGACGCATGGGTGTGTGCGACTCGCGCTGGGGTTGGGAGGTGCTTGGTATGCCCTCAACTGCCTGGTGGTAAGTGGTTTGGTTGGAGCAGAAGCTGGTATCTTGGGGATGGATTTTATCTATCTCCATAAATGTAATTCCGACTGGTCTGGTTTATTCACTCTCGAGGCAGGTGAACAATCGGTAATGTGCAGGGCATTGCAAAGTGGGCCTATGACAAGGAGCAACTGTGAGAGTATTTTCATAGACGCTTTCTCCACTATTTGTAGTGGCATTGGCCCAATGTCCCCGAATGAGGACATGTTCTTTGAACCAGATGAGCCGGAGTTGGGATGTTATGTTGCAGGGAGTTTATTGGTTGCTGGCGACCGATATAATTGCACGCTGTCTGTATGCAATCCCACTAGCTCTCCCGTACTGATCGAACTACAGACAGCAAGGGGAGAAGATTTCTTGAATGATAATTCTCCTATTGTTGATGTGGAGATGTTGGAACCGGAGGTTCCAATGCCGCCAGTGGATGAATGCCCACTAGCGAAATTGGTAAGAGGGTCTGATTTGTCTAAGGCAGAGGACATAATTAGACTAAGGAATCTGCTTTGGCAGTATAAACATTGCTTCAGGTTGCCGGGTGAAACACTGGGACACACTAACAAAGTGCGTCATGTGGTTGACACAGGTGATGCTGTGCCAATTAAAAGTGTGTATAGACGCCTGCCGCGCGCGCGTCGAGAAGCTGCTGAGAAACAGATTCAAGACATGCTCGATAAAGGTGTTATAGAACCTAGTAATAGCCCCTGGGGATCTGCGGTTGTGATTGTGAAGAAAAGTGACGGCACTGACAGGTTTTGTGTTGACTATCGTCCAGTCAATGCGGTCACAAAGAAGGATTCTTTCCCTCTCCCTAGAATAGATGAAAGCATTGAGGCATTGGGTGGTAACTTATGGTTTATAACTTTGGATTTAGAGAGCGGTTACTGGCAAATTGCCATGGACGAAGCTAGTAAGGAGAAGACGGCTTTTGTCTCGACTATGGGCCTGTTCCAATTCAAGGTTATGAGTTTTGGACTATGCAATGCGCCTGCCACATTTGAGCGTATGATGGAACAAATGTTGGCTGGATTGAGGTGGAAATGCTGTCTTGTTTATTTGGACGATGTAATCATCTTTGGCTCCAGTTTTGATGAAGCATTGTTAAATACGGAAAAAGTCTTGCAGAGACTAGCCGATTATGGGTTGAAGCTTAAACCGAAGAAATGTGAATTTTTCAAACTGAATGTGAAGTATTTGGGGAGAATTGTTTCGCAAGATGGAGTCCGCGCGGATCCGGATAAGTTGGAGAAAGTCCATTCTTGGCCGGTTCCGACTACTGTTAAGCAGGTCCGTCAGTTTCTGGGTTTCGCTTCATATTATAGAGAATTTATGCCCAATTTCTCAGAGGTTGCAGCTCCTATTCAAGCATTGGTAGCCGGGGCGGAGCTGAAGAATAATCGGCGTGTGACCTTTGATGATAATTGTCATAAGGCCTTTGCAGACCTGAAAGATTTATTGACATCTCCTCCTGTATTAGGCTACCCACAGCCGTCTGGAACTATCATTCTGGATACTGACGCGAGTGGATTCGGTATGTCTGGAGTCCTCTCTCAGATGCAAAATTCGAGAGAGGTGGTTTTGAGTTATGCCAGTAATATGTTGACTAAGGCGCAACAAAATTACTGTGCTACAAAAAGAGAGTTGCTAGCTGTTTTGACTTATTTATCTAAGTTTCAACATTATATAATAGGGCAACATGACTTTATGTTGAGAACTGATCATGCTTCGTTGCGCTGGTTAATGAACTTTAGAGACCCTTCTGGTATGCTAGCAAGGTGGTTAACCACTTTGCAGCATTATGGATTGCGGGAAGATCAGATTGTTCATAGGCCGGGCCGCAAACACATTAATGCGGACGCGCTTTCGCGGCTGCCGGTGAGAAGATGTCCCAGAGAAGATTGTCTGGATTGTGGTGCACATGACGCCGTAGTAGCTACAATGACTGTGGACTACCATATATTTTCAACATTGGCGGGTGATCGGCTGAAGGTGGCGCAAGAAGAAGATGATGTTCTCACCAGAATCAAATCAATAGTACAGGGCCTTACTCAGAAGCCAGACAATAAAGCTTTGTTGGCTGAGGGGGGAGAGTTCTGTTACTATGTGAGTAAAATAGAATTTTTAAAAGTGGAAAAAGAATTGCTGTGTATGGATTGGGAAAGCGACAACGGAGTTGTGTATACACGTGTACTGGTACCTCTAGCTCTGAGGAAGGAGTTATTCCGTACTTTGCACGGGAGTAAGCTTGCAGCTCACTTTGGCGAGTTCAAAACTTATCAGGCGGCAAGACAAAAGTTTGTTTGGCCCCGGATGAAGAGGGATATCGCCGATTGGGTACGCGGCTGTGAAGTTTGCGCTTCTTGTAAGAGTAGGGGTGGAAAAGGTATAACCCCGTTGAAGAAGGAAATCCATGGTGTGCGCTGGAGCCGCATTGCTTTGGATATCATTGGTCCATTTAGGAGAACCCCTAGGGGAAATAGTTGTGTGATGGTTGTCACAGATTATTTTTCTAAATGGGCTGAGGCTTACCCGCTTCCCGATCACACAGCCGCTACCTGTGCGATGGCCTTGTTTACTGAGTGGGTGCTAAGGTACGGCCCACCGGTCTCCCTCCAGACTGATGGAGCGCCAGAATTTCGTTCAGCTCTTTTAAAGGAGTTATTACTCTTGCTTGACATAGAGCAATTGATGTCCCTTCCCTATAGACCCCAGGCAAATGGGCAGGTAGAACGTTGGAATCGTGTTTTGGTTGAGCAATTGTCATGTTTGACACAATTTGAGGATTTGAATTGGGATTTGTTGGTGCCCTGTATTGCACATGCTTATAGAGGAGCGGTGCATAAGAGTACTATGTGCACGCCAAATTTGGTGGTATTCGGTACAGAATTAACAGTCCCGGCTGACATTATATATGGTACTCTGACTGGGGACGTTGATTTCCCTTGTCGCAGTGTCTTTGTGGAGGAGATTAAAACGCTATTGCTGAAAGGACATAGATTTGTTAGGGAGCGTTTGGGGCATTCAGCCGTTTATCAGAAACGATATTTTGATAGGCGGGCGAGACCCAAGGTTTTCAAATCTGGAGATGTCGTATGGAGGTATGCGACGCCTATGGCTCAGAAGAAATATGGCCCTAAATGGGATGGTCCTTTTGAAGTCATACGTCGTGTGCAGGGTTCTACCTATGAACTCAGGACTGAGGAGGGAGTTCTCAGATGGAATGGAGATTTACTAAAATTGGCTTTTGATGCAGATGGGACTCCAGTGCAGGTTACTAACTTGCATAGAGCATCTGAGTATCAGAAGCAGCAGGTAGCGGGTAAAGACTACTTGAAGATTACTCCTCAAGGTCGTGTCATACCCGGGCGGCATGCTCCTGCCGTGTTACCTGCAGCTAATATAGTTAGACATGTGAAAAGGCGCGGCCGTCCGCCCAATAAACCAGCTTTGTTGTCTGACCAGCCGCCGGGCCTGGGAACGAAGCTGGAAGGTGGCACAGCGGCTGTGGTGTCTGAGAGTTCCAGTGATTCAGATTCTGAGGAAAAGGTAGAAGGTTCACCACTAGCCAAGACTATGGATGGTTTGTTGCGATCAGGTTACTTAGAGGAGCGGCCTAGGCGTCATAGGCAAGCACCTGACCGATTAGGCTATGAGTGAAAAAATTGGGTGAAAGGTGCAAGGAAAAAAAATGACACAACGAGAAGTACTGGTTTAATAATGTCTTACACGAGCATGGCGGGGGTGAAGCTACTCCGTGTGTGGGAGTTATTTAATAAAAAACATCATAATTACTGTACGTGGTTCAGTAATTGAATTGATTTGGAAAATGTAATCGACTGGCAGGGCATGTAGCCTCTCATTGTCCTGACACCTACTGGGAAATGTGATTGGGCCGAAGCAATACACCCCACGGAAAGTAGAGAGAGACTGCTTGATTTTCTTTTCTAATGATATTGGTTACTGCAAGTGGAAGAGTGTTGGACTTTGCTCGGGAGTTCAGGTCCCTGGTACTGTGTGTATGCTTGCTATAGTGAGCAGGCAGGCAGCTGTATCCAGGCCGTGTGTACTCTGGCGTGAACGGCTCGGCAACAGGTTTATGATGCTATATTTAGAGGGAAGAAAGTCCTCCGATTGGCGGAGGTGTCGCGAGACTAGGTCACGAGAGCTGGCAAGAGCGTCCGTCTGCAGAGTACGCTCGGGCAGTGAACACAACACACGTGTTTCACTATCCAGTTGTATGTGACTTGGTTTGCTTGGCTTATCCCCCCGATAAATCATTGTATTCCTAGGTTGTTGTTGAGTTGGTTGGCAGAGTTTGTATTTTGTCTGTGTCCCTAACCTTGAAACTCCATCTGGAGTTCTCAAGCAGATAGGATGTCTGACAAGGAGGAGTCGGCCATGGACGTTGAGTCGCCTCCGGGCGATAATCAGCAGAAGGAGGCGGTGGTTGGTGATGATGTAGCAGCTAGCGGGAGTCAGCCCACAGCCGAAGACGCTGCGCCTGTGGTCGCTGAATCTGTCTCGCTAGAGGAGCCGCCTAGTGCAAGTTGGGCTGAAGAAATGGAGGCTGAGATAAAAGCAGATTATGAGAAGATTGAGAAAAAGAGAATGGAGTTGGAGAAGGCGAAGGAGCGCAAGGCTGTGGCTGATTGGCAAATTCCTAAGCTTAGGTCGCGGAGGAAAGTTAAGCATGTCAAGGCTACTGCTTCTGCTTCCAAAGCCGCCGAGGCGGGTGATAGTGATGGTGAGGAAACTACCACAGCCGCTTCTTTGCCTAAACCTAAGAGGAAGGACAAGAAATTGGATGTTAAGACGGACAAGAAATCGGATGTTAAGGCAGACAAGAAATCGGATGTTAAGACAGACAAGAAATTGGATGAGAAGACCGAAAAGAATAAAGACTCTGGTGCCGTGTCAGATAGTGCAAAATCTGACAGTGGTAAATCGAAATTGAAGAAGAAAGAATTTAGTTCTCCTAAGGGTGCGCCTAAGGACACCCGCAAGACCCGTGATAGGCAGAGGAATGCGAGCAGTAGTTCGCGAGGCTCCTCCGTGGATGGTGGTGACCAGGCGCGTTCCAGTCACACAGGTGGTCCCGGCCTAAATACGGTAGAGGATGTTGTGAAGGCGTTGTCAAAGCCAGGTTGGAAGGGTGCGGCTAAGAAGATGACTGACCCCTCAATTCCCGTGCGAAACCAAGCTCGTTGGTGGTTGAAAGATAGGCTTGAGGGAATTGAGTTGACTCCAACCAATATGGCTAATATTGTCCCCAAGAAGAATGATACCACTGCTCCAGAATCGGATGATGAAGATGAAGTGTTGGGAGATTATTGGACGGAAGCTCCAATAATGCCTCGGTACGAGGATAAATTTCACTACTTGAAATCTCGTACTGGGAAGGCTGATGGACATAAGCAGATTATTGAATTGGTAATGGATAAGCTGAATGGCGCCCCCTTGCTATGGAAACCAGGGTACAGGTGTCCATTCACTTGGTGTCGTTATTTGGGCGAGGAAATTAATCCTTGTGGGATTAAAATCTATCGCACCAAAGAACGATTTTATCGACATTTGTGTGAGGAGCACTGCCCAGCTGTGCAACTCCTTACTTGCCCACATGCTCATTCGTGTGGGGTAAGGTTAGACAGACGATCAGACTTGATTAAACATTTGATGAAGGGTCCTAGTGGACATAGAAATGGACCTGAAAGATCGCGGGAGTGGACGTCCAGCTACAGAGTGGTAGAGCAGGAAGCGGCTAACCTCGGCTGTGTGAGATTTGCGCGGATGGGCAGATACGATCTTGATCGTGTTATGACCATCGGCCGTCATCGAGCTCTAGCCGAGGCCCGGCATAGTGCTACTGAGGCTAGGAGAACGGTGAATAAAAATTTCGCTGATGCTCCTTTGCCTGCTAAGAATGCTTGGACTGCTAAAGGCCCTTCTCAAGCGACTATTGCTGCCGTGTTGACTGGTGCTCGCCCGAAGGATACGTCAAGCGTGGCTGCATTGAATATGCCTGCGGCTGCCGCTGGTGCTCCTGGTGATGAAGCAACTGATAGGCGGGTGGTTGCTCATGGAGAGTTGCCTGTCAATATGGTAAATACAAATCGGGAAAGTACTAGGCCGGTTGCTTCAGCTTCTGTGCTTCCTTATTTGCCTACAGATGAGACTTTGTGTTCTGCCGCCACAGATATTGATAGAACCTTGTCCGATGCTTCAATTGGTATCAACCAAGCTGTCGCTCGGTCTTTAGATGCTGTTAAGCTAGCCGTACAAGTTGCTTTAACCCCTATGATTGATATCAGCGAGGTGAGAGCAGCTGCGGCAGAGATCCCGGCTATGCGGGCTAGGATCGTTGATTTAACCAGGCAGTTGGAGTATTATAAGCAGGAGGACCATCTTTCTAGGGAAACAATTCTAGATTTGAAGTGTCAGCTCTCTGCTTATGAGTCTGGTGAACCGGAGATGAAAAGGAAAAAGACTGAGAAGAAGGAGGAAGCGGTTGACTCTGATGTGGTGAGGAAATCGGATCTGGCAAAGATTATGTCGGATTTGTTGCAGCAACATACCGCTTCTCTGGCGAAGTTGCCTTTGCCTGCTTCTCCACAGAGAAGGCAGACACAACCGCCTGCTGAGGGAGTGTTGAAAGTTTCGCCTCGGCCGCAGCGAGTTGTCGTGCAACCTCACCCACCTCTACAGAAATTGACTTTGCAGAGATTGCCAGCTGCTCCGGCTGTGACTCCTGTTAAGCCGATTATTGTTAAGGAGATTTTGGAAGGACCTTGTGGTGATACTTGGAAGTCAGTGATGAACCCATCAATTGATTTAGTATCTCCGCAACGTTGTGGTGCTAGGTGGAGTCAGACTACTGTACAGTTGCCTGCTCAATCGCCATTACAACAGCATATGTTGCAACAGTCTCTGCAACAACAACAGCATTTGCAACAGCAGCAGTTGCAGCAGCAGCAGTTGCAACAGCAACAGTTGCAGCAAGAACGGCAGTTGCAGCAAACTTTGCAACAACAGCAAAGCCAGCATATGCAGCAGTCTCAATTGTCCTTGCCTTCATATAGTCCTTATTTAATGCAGGGCTTTGCGCCTCTGACCCAGTTCGGTGGAGTGCAGCGGCAGTTAGGGGGAAACCCGTCTATACAGGGCTCTCCCGCTCGTGTTCATGGTCAGTCAGCCGCTGGTATTTTGGATACGAGTGGCGCTCCCATTGCTCCGCCAGGATTTGTTGGTGTGACTCCCGTGGGTATTGAGGAGAAGGGGTCAGTTCAACTGTCAACCGTGACTCCTCTTTTCTCCTCCCCGGTGAGAAAAATTGGCGATATGATTGCTAGGGCTATGACTTTTGGTTCGGGAGAAGACCAACCCACACCGACCAAGGAAGTCACGAGTCAAGAAACGCAGTCAGACCCGGGTACTATCTCTGTTGGTAATGAGAAGCAGGATATTTCTGGTTCTCCCCATGGTAGCGATACCTGGGAACGGGGTGTTGATGAGGAAGATAGAAACATGGAAATTGATCCTGCGTATGAGGAGGAATTGCTGAAGGGAGACCCTGATGATGCTTACCCGACGGTTTAAAATTTCGCCTTGGAATCTGCCTTGGAGGTTTGTTGTTCATTTTTGATACTTGAGATGTGATGAACTCGAGCCGTATGCGGTAGTGGATAGCCCAGCTGAGATGACCAGACTTGATGGACATGACCCGGGATGACCTTTCTACCAGTCACCTTGGTCGGAATGTAACCAGCTTGGACTTGGACGTTGGATTTTACCTCGAACACCAGCAAAAGACTATTATCAAGACCTACCAACTTGTGCCTCAAACGGACTAAACTAGGATGTTACCGGACATTTGTGCTACGTTTACCAACCTGCGGACAATACCTTGCGGTTGGAAACTCTGTGAATACTTTTACATACGGACTAAAACTTTCATATGGACTGGAGTGGATATTTCTTCACACTGCGATAGAATTCCTTGTGTGTTTTTACTTCAGCGTTGTTCGTGTATTCTACAAACCGGTATGGATTCCTGTGTTATCATATTTTTACTCTGTGATGATTTTTATATTGTTTGAGTGTCAAATTTACCTACTATTGTTGCTTGCGTTAAACTTACTTGTAAACCTTATGGTATAGACACTTATGTAAGGTCTAAAGCGGTTGTGCCCTCCTAACAATAAAAGGGGAGGGGCATTGTGGTGCGCGGCTCTGGATTGACATTTGTTAAACCAGAGCCGGGGCTACGCGGCTGTTGTACCAGTCCCGCTAGTAAGTCTAGAGTAGCCGCGCTGGTCGCGGTTGTGGTGGGTTTGACCGATAGAGGTCGTTGTATTTCGGTGGTCTGTATTTTAACTTTTTTATCGCTGTGTGATACTGCTTGTTCCATATATTTACTGATTATTCCTTCCTTATACACCCATTGTGTATGCACACCTATATATTGATTATTCGATATGACGTATTGTATGGTTGTTGTTCTCGTGAGAGCAGCCCGGGTGAGGAACAGAAGTATATAAAGAGAGAAGCTGGCGAGGTCCATTAGATCCTGTTGTTGTCGTTGTCTTTATTCGATAGATTAAGTCTCATAGTCGCTTAAGGCCGTCGATCGGACACTACAGTTATTCCATAAACTATATTATATAAATACCATGATCAAAATAGAGTGGTGAGTGGTATGTGCGAAATAAGGGAATTTTAAACGCTTACTATCTTATTTATTATGTTTGCGATCCGATGCAGGTCGTCGCTGAACGTATTGGCGATCTAAAAGTGTAAAAAGAAAAACATTTCTTTATCTGAAATTCTAAATATTTTAGCAGTCAGCAGGGGGACCAGGTTGCCTATATTAATTACCAATGCATTAGGAATAGCAACTCCATTTAGGAGGTGTCTAGTTCCCTACTACACAATTTGAAATATGAGACGTAAGTTTAAACAAAGGCCCCCAGTTCTTTGTTCCGAGCTTGTATAGATATTACCTTTTGGACAATGGTAAACTTCTGTGGTTGCGCTCTACAGATGTCACCGATGTAGATACAGTTGTATGTTGTCTGGAAGGGAAAGAATGCAACTCTAACTTGTAAAGCATGTGAACAATCCCAGAGCTTTGTCTTGGAATTCATGGCTATAATCTAGAACATATTCGCCAGCTATAGAAAGATGATGGCGGTCATAATACCAAATGGTCCCCTGAATAATGAGTGATCATGAAAGTTTTAATGTGCGAAGCAGGTGCAAAGAAACAAAGAAAGGCACAGGCTGTGTTTACCTTGTACAGGGCTTGCCAGTCGGCTAACTGAGCTTCGGAGGTCCTCATTCTAACTAGGACCCTCTGAAAGTAGCTTGCGATTAATTAGATGTATTCGTATAATTGACAGCAAAATTATTCTGCTAAAATAACATTAGATATATTCATAAATTTAAAATAAAATCATGAATCTTAAAAAAATGTTAAAAGTTTCAAATCGGGGTATTGGGGAAAATAATTTTCAAGAAAAGGATTTATTTACAGCAATATTGGTAATGCTTTTCAAGCAATCGAGCACCGACATCGTAATATCTGTATTCCTGGCATTCGAGAAGAAAGCTATGGCATCCTGACGCTCTCTTAACAATTGGGCATCCCGCGAGGGTCGGAGGAACCACTGTCTGAAGAATGAAGGAAGGTAAAGTATTGATGGAACCAGCCATCGCAGATTCGGCCATGAATACAAATAGAACAACTTAGTCGTGCCCAGTAAAACACTGAATTATAGGAATACGTGGAGAAAATGAGCCATACGTACTACAAACCAGTATATAGATTCATTCTAGATACTCGTTGGTACTATTTATACTGAGAAAACTAAAGGGAAATCTAGAAACCATCAGAAAGGTGATGAATAGATTTACAGGAACTTTGTTTTGCTCTTCGATTCAGATTACATAAAACACATCATGATTGAAATAAAACAATCGAAACGAAAACAAAAGTGGGTAAATCCCTTCTTTTACTCTAAGGTAAATCTGAACGCAGAATGTCAACCGTTGTAATGCAGACCTTGCTGGTGCATACACTGCAACATGTCCTACCTCAATAACCTATGTCCCATCTGAGTTTTACATTTGCTCAAAATACCTGACAACAAACCAAGAAATGTATATCAACTTTTGTGTCATCTTTTATATAATATAAACGGTAAGCCCTATAATCGAGATTTCCATGCTATTTCCACGAGTATATGTATTCAACTCACCAAAGAGGCTTAGACCCTCCTTAAAACTGTTTGAGGAGCCACTTTTGTAAACGGAAGGATGGAGTTCCCCAGCGAATATCTGAAGAGAACTGGGAAGATATTGAGTGTGCAATTTTAATTCTTTTTAAATTGATTTTACCAGAGCTAGATTATATCGTATAGTTGGTCTTCCTCTAGAGCCTGGAGAGAGGAGGTGAAATCGCAGTCGCACCAGGATTCGAACCCATAATACTCTCACGCATTTGTATTCAAAAGCCAGACTTTTCTACCACCCCGTATACCCTTGTAAACACGTATATATTTATCTTTGTACATAAAAGATAAAACCCTTTGAAGCATACATATTCTACAGTTGGATGATGAAGCGCTCACAATTCTGACTTCGTGTAGCCTTCATCAACTTGTTAGGGCTTCTTTTCTCAGTTTCTATCAAAAGTATTTCCTTGGACTATACCTTACCAGTAAGTGTCATCATCGACGCGCATCATGTCTCTTCTGAAAATAATAACAACCAGTGATTTTAATCACAGAAACAATATACATTTACACGATGTGGGGTTGGAAAACTATATAGAATATTGTTTGATGTCTTCATAATCTTTGTTTCCAATTCTATTTATGTGAAAGATTATACTCAGAGAATTGTACACAAACGTGTCTACATTTCAATTGTCAAGTGTGATTAACGATACTGTCGCACATGTATCTATGTATGTATGTATGTAATACTTTTATTCCATTTTTTACATTTACTTTGAAGATGAATAGGATGAAATACCTCCTTTAAAAATATACAGGTCTTCCAGGCTACCCTTCTATTAAATTATTTATTTTCTGTTGTACATATGATTTGCCTGTTTCCTATATTATAATGTACGACTGATGAGGAATGTTATACGATAACAGTATTCCTTTAGCAACATTAAACATGAATATCTTAATTTAACACATTGCCTTTATAACACTATGGCACATATAGGACTGACGTGATGATATTAGGCTTACAGAGAAAAAACATGGAGGGACATAATGGGTACTCTGACATCTGCATCTTCCAGTTCCACACCTACTCTTCTTTTTTCCAAGAGCTTCAATAAACCACCAAGCGCACGGACCTACAAGAAAAGATAATTTAGAGGGACATATGACGTGTGGTTTCCCAACGTGCGGTTATGGATCATATGTTTGAGTATAACACTTGAAATATGGTCATGGCCATTTTTTCCAATTTCAAAACACACCTATTTCCAATGCTGTCATTAAATGAATAAACTCCATGGATACTATTTGAATAAAGTCCATGAGCATACCTGTTGTGCCTATCAAAAAGAAGTAAATCGCGAATTAAATCTTCATAATTCATCGGTTTAATATACAAACAGAACTTTCCGACAGTTTTCATATGCATATTACCTTACACTTATTAAGGGTTGTGATTTGTGAACTTTAATAAATGTGAACGTGTGAATGTAAATGTAAGTTTGATCCTGCTGACATTATTATAGAGGACGGACATCTAGCAATACAAAAATAACCGAAACAACTGCATCTGACGTTGACCCTTCTAGAATAAACTTTGTGGTGAATCTGCACCATGGCAAGCACGGAAACAGTTTGTGATTTCCCCCATTGATCAAATAATCCCGACTTGATCACATGCGCGTATGTGGGATCCCCCGCGTCCTTAAAATAACCAGAACATTTTCATTTCCTCATCACCTGACGAAGATCTTTTGCTATTTTAACGCCACAGCAGCCAAATCGGGAGGATCTCCTTTGTTGACGAAGACACCCACAGAATTCCGACGACCAACCGCTCCCCCCGAAATCCTTTCCCCAATTTTAGTACACCGGTGCTATAAATAAACACTGCGGTCTAAAAATAGTCGCAGGTTTAGCCGCTGTCTCTATTTATACTCAACATCTGGTCGCAGCAGCTCCAGGAATAGACACTGGCTGTTGCCATGGCGGCGGAATATTGATCAGATAAATTAGCGACATCTGACGGAGAGTGGCAGGACAGCAGGAGGGAGACTGGGAGGGGGCACTCTGACATTTTCCTTATCTCATAGTTTGTTTCTTCATTGTAAACTCTAGAAATTAAATCTGTCAGTCACATTGCCCACTTCTCTGCCACTGAAACAATGCCAGTGTCTTTTCCATACAACAATGGCGCCTATATATGTGTGTGAAATAAAGTTATTAATACTTCAACAACAGAAGAGAATTAAACTAAAAGCACAGCCTCCCTAGCCCACCGCCGGAGAGCTCTCACAAGAGCGATCCATGACGCAGTAGACGACCAGGTGCTCCTGGCAGATGACGTTAATTTGTTGTGTGCAGGCACAAAACCAGGGACCCAACTAATACAAGACCACTTGTCTATTAACGACTGCTCCTGCGGCTCCCGCCTATGATGCAGACTCATTAAACGCTCTCATCTTGGAACAAAAAAATTAATTGATGTCGAATGGGGAAACACCGTTCTGAATTTAAACTAAGAAGGCGGTGGTCGCCTTGACTTTAACAAGGTAAAGGCGCTGGATATATTGTTTGGATAGATTCCAATTGCTGCCCCGCCCCAGCCCCATTTTTTTTTACCCCCGAATATTGATACAGATGAATTCAAAGTTAGGTCAACGGGTTTCACATGTAGTTATTTCATTGAGCATGGAACCCAAGAATATAAATGTTGATGGTTTGTTTTTAGCTTTCAATTTTGTTTAATTCTTGATGGCCAAAATTCCCATGACAAGTGATATTTTCTATATTTTGTTTAAAACTTTATTGTAAATTACCAGTGCGAAAATATGGAATGTGAAAATGGCTACCGCATTTCATGCCAGCAGAATGTGTTACTGGCAGCCAAAACTTAAGCCAGCAGACATGTAAAATGTAAATTGCAGGTAAATGTGGCCTAAAGGCTGAAATATTTCTTATGTAAACCCTCTCTAATATTGTACCCTAGTACATTCGCATTCTTGTACTCTAGTGTACTGTAATATTGTAATCTATTTCTTGAATAGTTTCATGTAAACTTGATCAGAAAACTAACTACAGGTAATAACGAATACATTACTATGTTACATTGATGTAACTTTCAATAATAAGGTACAAGGGAAAAACCATCTTGAGGTGAACTAGTCCTTGTAAAATGTTAAAAAAATATATATTGTGTATCATTTGGGGGACCCACAGTCAGCAAAAGTTGTTTTAACATATTTTTAGCATTTGAAAAATAAACGGTATTGATAATAATATCAGCTTCGATTTTACAATGTGCAATTTAAACATGAAGGTCTACGTACCGCTCAGTAGAATTAGTTATTACTTACCAAGTTGACACTGTCGAAGGGGACCAGAGATGACAGGAAGAGGGATCTTTCCGAGTCGGTAAAGTGGCTGGGTATACTGGGCAGATTTATGGAGAGAATCCGCTGCTTGCAAAGATCGAGGGCTGGAATGATATTGAATAATAACATGACAGTACATCAATAAAATAAATGAATAAACGTTTTGGTTGTTTTGATTTAAATATTGGAAAATCTAGACCATATAAAACGTTTCGTGGAAATATTTGCGTTTTCTCTAACGAGCTTTCATAGATACATTAATCAGTCTAGGGTCAAAGCCTTTCAGATCAGATAAGAATTGTATGTTAGTGATTGGACGCCTACTGCGTTATTGGCATTCCTGGCCCTGAAATAGACGTCCTACTGGGATTCTAATGGCATTTTGCGGTTGAGAGCTAGACATAGAGGCTTTCCCCCAGTTTGGAGGGAGTCTCTCAGCATCGCTTATAAATTTAAACCCCTGAAATTATGTGTGGAACAACATTGAAGCATCTGAAATATTGAGTTATACTCAAGATGTAAAATATAATAATTAAATAAAATAATGCAAATTCAATTCCTAAACACATTCAACATGTATATAAGGCTAAGATCCCAATATAAAATATCTAGATATTGGAAATGTTAATACCGGAGGTAAAGAAGGTCCAGTATTAAATATCTTAGGATCAAATACTAATAAAAACACTTCGTAATCTCCACTATTTTGGACCGCAGACTATGGCTAAGTTTTGTGTTTGGTGGTCTGATATGGTGCGCGAAATATATTAAATTTCAAAGTTCTTTGTGTAGTCATAAAGAATCCCAGAAACAATATGAATATTTAAAAGTGTATTACTGTATGAAAGCTAAAGATTTGTATAATTATAATTCAATTGATATTGATGATTACACTCGCAAAGTACCAGAAATACCTGTTTAGTCAGAATTGCTATTTTTCAACGGTATTATATTTTTCTAATTTGTACTTTTGGTATTAACTTTAAAGCCATCACTTTTATATTCCCACACGTATAAAATCAAAAAACTTCCAAAAGACGCACACGGGCAAGGTATCGGTTGATAATGGGAATTTCCACTTTAGCTAGGTGTGGCCCGAGCAGGTATGATGTCAGGAATTCTTCCTGTCAGCTTCCAAATAATGTTATGTTTGACATTTCCACAACATAATGATTTCCCCCCAACAACCGATGTACACATATAATAGTACTACCTCCACGAAAAAGGGAATTTTATTCACCATTCATGGCGATACAAAGGCACTAAAGGATCGTGGGAAAAGGATTCCGGATATCATTAAGTGAATTACTAGTTCCCATATTCAATAAAACCAAAGTGAATTCCGGGACCGATATACCGGTAAATACCATTCAATGTGACTGGGCAATTAGGTTATATTGGAATACATTCAGGGGGCATTGTTCAGTCTAGGCTAGTCTAGTTCAGTCAGAGTTGAGAAAGTCCCTCCTACCATGTCCAAACTGATGGAAAACCTCTCTATCTCACGCTCCAAAGCGCAAAATCCCATTAAAATTCCATTATGATATCTACTCCAGGACCAGGAAAACCATTAGCGCAGTAGGCGTCCAAATCACTGACATACCATTCTGATCTGAGTAGCTGTGTTCTCAAGTTTGAATGAATTTGTTTCAACTTTCATTACGTTATTTGTAAACTTAAAAGGTCATGACACGTATACCGGTAGGCGTACATGTACTAATCGTTTGAATGAACCGTTTTTATAAGGAATACTGAGAATGGTGGAAGCGCAATACAATATTCAAATATGACTTCCGATTGTTAACAAAATAAAACATCTAATTGTTTCATGGGGATTCGGAGTGAAAAACAAAGAATTATATTTCAGAATACTTCTTTGCTAACGGCATATATAATAAAGTGAATTAATGGAACAAAAAAAACCCTCATACATGGTATCTTTGATACAAGTCGGAATGTATCTCGAAGAATACATTTTTCGATTACCCGCACCGCCCTCCATGCTCTCTATATGTACCTTATTTGATATAAAATACATAGTACCAGCTAAAAAAAGAAAAGGTCTCTTGTTCCAAATCATTCTTTGGATGAGGCTTACAAAATCATTGCGCTAGGAAATGTATTCAGTTGGTTGCATATTGGTGAAAAGGGCAGTGATGTGAGGGACCCATTAGACAATGATTACATTATTGATGGAATGCAGCCAAAATGATAACGTAAGCTAGCTTTTCAATGCATACTGACATTGAGTAGTATATATATCTAAACACAAGGTCCAGTATCTGCACACAAAAGTTGGCACCACTACCGTATGTGGTCATCATGACCAAGGGCTTAACTGTTGTCCCTCTATCGGACTGATCACTATCTACTTGCCTTGGTAGAATGTATTAGGCAAAACGAAAAACAAAAAAACAACGTTATCCCCAGGGACGACATTTCAGTGTTAGGTACAATATGAAAAATTCCCCTTTTCAGAAGAACCTTATTATTTACAAGCTTACATTTGTCACTTTAATTATGCATCAATTTGCGGTTCTTTACGGTGGGAATTCCCGCTACTACCGGTTATTATCGGAATGATCGCTGCCCCAGGACATCCAGCGACTTGAAGATCGGCTTCAGCAGCTGCACAACAAACCGTGGGGAATCCCCAGTCAATATCCACCCCCTTGTACTCGGCGCTGTGTTACCATATATGGCCACTGGAACTGGGTAGATAAATTATGCCAATACAGAAGGAACGAGAGCGTAAATAGCGATGACTAAACTTGAGAGGGAGACCACAACTCCTACATCAATAGCTGTTATTTAATCATGGAGATCCTCTTTTTGTGGAATTATAAAAAATTAACGCCATTCTATCATTAGTGTATCTTTTTTTATTCATTTGTTTATAAGCAAATTATCAGTAGATTGTGCATATAAATAAACCGCCGGATAAATTATATAGCTCTATTGACTTATGAATACTATGTAAAGTTTAAATTTTAGGTACATCTACGGAGAGTTTGACATTTTGAGAGTTTGAATTGATTATTGGATCAAATATTTAGCATGGAAGAATTGAATTAGTACATTGCATTGTCAAGGACATGCATAACTCTTTGCTATTCTCCATGCTCAACAAAACAGAAAAGCTGATTCAGTTCTACTAGTATGATTCATCCAACCAAACAGCTGTATCTGCACTTGCTGATTACTTGGAAATAATAAAATATAATAGAAAAGTGGCCATACAGTTCGATATGGCATCAACGTCACTATGAAATAAAAATGAGAAGCACTTTAAACCAGAAAAGTGTTGTTATTTTGTGAAAATGAAAAATATGCTAGAAAGGCCCTTAGCACCGAAGATCACAAAAAAGAGATAGGCCTCAAATAAATGAATAAATAAATAAAAAATGGGGAGGGATTCTGGGCTACTAAAGAAAACATGGAAATATCTACACATATGTTTTCCCAATATGGGTTTTTTCGAATAGAACATGGTAATATACTTATGACATTTTGTATTCTAATTGTTCAATTGTCTAAATCCTGAATGAAACTAATTTCAATCAATATACGGATAATAAAATGACTTGGTGGAAATCTGCACACTGGTACTCTCTCCAAACTGTAGGAAAGCCTCTCGCACCAAACCGCAACATCCCATTAAAATGCCATTAGGACGCCTATTCCAGGGTCAGGAAAGCCAATAACACAGTATGCGTCCAATCACCGAAATACCATTATCTTATATGAGAGGCTGTGAGCCTAGACTGGTTACATTTTTTTACTTTACTTAAGTAGTAGAGCCAGACTGAATAGTAAAGGTTTGCAAATCAAATAAAAAATACTTCTCGAGATTGGGAATCTTTCAAAAGAGAGTGAAAAACAGTCCTTTAGAAGCAAGGCGGTAATTCAAAGACAAACTCTTTTACGAAGGCAAAACAGACTGGCTAACCTTTTTATACGAGCTAAGAACTAAAGTGTCAACGATTATTTATAAACCAAAATAGGTTCAGACCAGAACTTCCAGTTGTCTTTAAAAAAGAAAAAGGTAAAAAGAGAGTGAAACAGATATCTGAAACATAAAGAATGTATCGATATTAATCAAGTTCAGGACTTAAATTTGATCCAATCGAGAAAGGGATAGATTGGTATTCCAAAAGAGAAAGGGATAGATTGGTATTCCTTAGAAAACCATTAAAAATCAGTAATAGTATTCATGTCACAGATCCAGCTAGCCTTGAAACACCTGGCACGCAAGAAGTGGTTGAATACTAGCAGTATAACTACGCAGAACACCTCAGCAGATGCGTCTTTCTAATACTGGGATTTCCCTCTGGTCACTCATATACCTGTATGTACATGTACACACGGAGCACACATATGTCACGGTCATTTAGTTCCATATCCTTAATTCCTGGAAAATGTTCCCAGGCACGTGAGTATAATACACCTGACTAGAGGGTTGATAAAGCGCAATAAGGGGTGTGGTTGTATGATGGATACCTCTTATATCGGGATAGTATCAGTCGATTTGGGAAATGAGGATTAAACAGAAAATTCCCCTTGAACATCAATCAATTATCGATAGCGGACATGTATGTGCAATGGGCAGTGAGGGGTGAGAGATGTAGAGGAAGAGGAGGGAGGGAAAAAAGGAAGGAAGGGATATATTTATGTTAATAGAAACTAGCGGAAAGTCATTGAAAAGGAGTGTCCACACACCTATCTAGTCCCATCCCTTTCTGTCTTATGGTCACGTTTCTATGGCTTCCGTCGGACAGCACGAAGAGCCATCCTTGAGTTTATGTGCATATGTACGTCATCAAGCCACCGTCACCATAAGGCCAACAAAAATAGGTGTGTTTCGGATCCCCCCCCCCCCCCCCATCATTTACCTAGAAAAACCTACCACACCTATAAAAAAAAATGTCTTCCTAACCAGAAAGACCTAAAAAGTACATTTCTCTTGTTTAAAACAACGATTGACTATAGACATTTTTTTCCAGTTCCTGGGAGATGATTTCCTAAAAGATAATTTTTTGAAAAGGTTCCATGTTACCCCTAGCTAGTTTCCAGCTATATAAATCGGAAACACCTTTTTTCTTTTTGGCCTGACAGTAAAAACGAACCCACAAGCCCCACCTCATGAATACCCAACCACTTCCAGCACCACAAGCCGGACACTGTCAGTGGTCACTAGAGCGGTCATCTTGGATCCCTGGTCGCGTGCCAGGTGGGTCGGTGTACCAGGCTGCTCCTGCTGCAGCCAGGTAATAGAGAGACCCCCGCATGCAGGGACAATAATATATATGCGGGGCAGGTCGTAAGAAAATGTACAATCGGCAGCTCTACACATTAATTTTAGTCAATTATGCTAAATTAGGCTGAAAATTGATAAATGCTATACGTATATCTGGGTATATTTGGCATTGCGTTAAAAATCACTATACAAATCTGTTCGGTTATATAGGTTGAACTGCTCACTTTTGTCTTAGATTTGTATTTCGTTGAATAAAGAAAGAGTCACAATAAAAAGAAATAGACAGATCTCTAAATCTTACAAATTATAAGACAGTATTAGACATCGTCAAAACAATTTTCGACATTAGATAATACAATTTTCTACACTTTCATCAACCATGAAATAGTCTTCATTACACAATATTTTCATAATAATGATGAAAACAAATTTTCATAATACATTATATTACTTATTGTGACATCAGGAAGGCGTGAACTTTATCCATAGCCTTTTTATCACATCTATAAGAGATTACAAATCTAGACAAAAGCTGCGAGTCCATGTATAAACCTTCAAGTAATTTTGTTTACCAGTATTGCTATATTAAAGCAATACTGGTAAAAAAAACCCCTCTACTTTACGTTTAGATTTTCATTTACCTTAAACTATAAAACCTTGTAGAGTATATATGGTATCGTGTTATGAAGGGTATTTTTTGTTGTTGGAAGGGGGGTGGGGGTACCATCAGTAAGGGAATACATTACATGGTAGCGGTTGGAGAGAGATGGGGGTATCGTTCCTCACATTATGATAAGAATAACTTTTTCATTGATTATATGTCGCTGAGGCCTTGATTGAAATAAAGTAGTTGTGATACATCGTAAGAATAGCCTGGAGAAGGCATAACTCGTTCAGGGACAGAGGGATGCCTGGGGGCTTTCATTTCTTTCATCTCTACAAAACAGAGGAATGCCTATAGAGAGAGTGTCGGGTGGTGCCTTGAAGCATTCTTTGGACATTATTTTACAACAACAAAAAGCTTTAATACCGTAATTAAAAGCCCAATGGTAGCAATCATGAATTATAATAACGGTGAATAACAATTAAAATACTCTAAACAATGGTGATATTTTCCTCTGGTGTCCATAGTAAACCCAAACTTTGATTTTTGCTACAAGCTCTTAGCTTACCGTAACTAAAAACTGAGGAGGATATGTAAGTCAATCTTCATCTGTATATGTATTGACCGAGCCTCAAATGGATTAAATAAATTTATAGTTGAAATATTACTCGAATTACCGGATTTCTTACTTTTTCTAAGGAATTGTGAAAATTTATTTTAGTATCTGTAATCCTTAAGGTAGATTTAAGTAGTAGTCTAATTATGGAGATGGAGAATTAAATCATTAAATGCTAAAGATCATTTTCCATTTTCTAAATACTTCTAGCTCACTAGATAGTAGAGTGAGCACCAAGTACCCCAGTCTTTAATTCATCCAGTGGGGGCAATAGTGACTAATAATCATGATACTTTTCAAGATTTCCTTTCTTTCTTGTTTTCTAAAAACAACTTCAATACAAATGAAAGACGTACATTGTCAATCTCTTATGATAATTACCATACCAACTGATAACTATAAATTTTAAAAAGCCATCATCTGGAATATGGAATGCCAACGGGGAAAAACTGTTCTATGAAACAGAGATACGTACCCATGACATTTTAGAAATCCTAATATTGAGAAATAATCAACTTCTAATTACTGGGCAAACCCCTTGAAACCTAGCGAAATGCATGATTAAATCAAACCAAATAAGGAATCACAACAGTGGCCCTTCCATATCTGCTTTTCCCTCAATCACATATAAAAGCATCTCAGTGGCTATCTGTATGACCACACCACATAGGAGATGAGTGTTTACCTCCGTCGACTCATTCAATCACGATGCGGAATCAAGACCCGACCAATACGAGGAGGGATCAAAGATGAACGGACCTGGATAACCGACAACTCCTCTGTACATTACCCAAGAGTTTCCTTGTTGTGCAGCGGTACCGTTTCCTACCACAGATATGAGACTCGATTCTGACCTCGCCATACCTTTAATGTACTGAAGCCTGGAAGTTCATATGTTCCATTTTTATCAGTTTTCAATACCCTGGTTTTCCCTTTTCCGTGCTACTGTTTTGGCTGGGGTTTCCTGTTGTTTGTTATGCAAGAATTGGTTGTTTTTGAAGTGTTGTTAGCAGGAAATAACTGTTCAAACCGAAGAATGTTAAATATTTAAAAACCTATGAGTATTTGGTGAGTGTGCTATCGTAGATTGTCCTTCTAATTCCAAGCATGACAATAATGAGTCAATTTTTTTAAACAATAATTACCACATCGTGTTCTACAGATATTGAACTCGTATGCTGATAGCATAGACACATGAACCTCACATCTAACTTTTGTTGCTATTTAACTGAATTATATATACATTTTAATGTTTTTCTGTGGCCTTCAAAACCTATAAATTATTCAGTTCTTTCCATTCCCCCACTTAATTTCCTTGTCAACAATGATCTTCTCATAAAAAAATGAAATAACTAAACAGGGAATACATGTATTAAAGTATAACAGGACAGTTAACGTCTTGAACATATTTGTCCCTGAGGAAAACAGCCCTTTGCACAGCAAACAAAATCACCTCCAGCTTTGGACCAAGAGGCGTGTGGGTTCGAACCCCGCCGTAGGCAGGTGTGCACTCCTGTGCTTTTCGCTGACTGGACCAACAAATGCCGGCCGTGAGTCCATTGTGAATAGCAGAGAAACTCTCAGTACAGTAATAGAGGACAGTATACTAAAACTCAGGAGTTAGTGGAACCAGCAATAAGACGTCAATGATACAACTCCTGATAAAACATAACCGAACAGTAGGGTCAGATTTTCAGAAAATGTACAATTGCCAGCTGTACACATTTAGTAAATTCTGCTAAATTAGGCTGTAATTTGGTCAATACTGGGTAAATTCGAGGGTATTTGGCATTGCATTGTTGACCCTAGCAATCTCTTTGGTTAGGTTGAACTGTATTTTGAACTTTTTTTCTTCTGAAATTTGGGTTATTTGGGAAGATTGGCGAACTTGAATTATACATTTTCTGAAAATCTGACCCAGTAAGACAACTCCCCCTGTATAGAGACTTACCAAAATCCATACTGGGTAACATCATGAATGGATCAGAATCCTCGGACTGCATATCACCGCCGCCTGCTGACGCAGGATTTTCTCCCAATCCAGATTCACTGGCATCACCTCCCCTGCCTTTATATAGAAATAATAAGAGAATACATTTAGACTTGAGTGATACATTTAAATAATTACTTGGTAATGGCCTTGGTAACAGATTGGCTAATATTTCCTTTTTGAAATCATAGATATCAATTTATTAACTACTTTTGACGCGCATTTTTTCATATGGATTTTTTAAAATTAAATTCTAAGGAAATAGATGTACTGCCATACACAGGAAGACTTGGGAAATTACCGCCAACGTATCTGGTATTGAACCTAAAGAGGACATCTTTGAGGTATAGCTTTCCACTAAGCCAAGTGTGGGTGAATACAATCAAATAGATCAAAGCTTAAAGTTCCCGAGGAAGGGCGCGTAGGTCCGAAACATAGGACATACTCTAGACTAATAATACAAATGAAGTGTTATTATTTGAAGAACTTAAAACAACCATTCCTTGTATTTTACCAGTTGTGACCGTCAGTCCACACGTTGCAATTAAATGAATAACAAACGACTCCTCTCAAAGGGTGCTATTCTCAGCAAAAAAAAAGTTGAGTGCAAATTTTAATACGTTCGTTACAAGAAGCCATATAACTTGACGATCGCCGTTCAGGCGAATTATATTAGATCTTTTTGGAAGGAACTGCCTCCACCAAGCTATATCCCACTACTTGTGGAAATACAAATGGCAAATTAAACAATTTCAGGAATTGAAGATGATATAGCACGGAGAATAGCTTTACAACTGTCGTCACTAGGGTTAGAAATTGGAATGCACTGGTAATTAGAGAAAGTGGCGAAAACAGAAGTCGGTGTTGAGAAAAATCACGAGGAAAGAATTTTAGACCGTGAAAAATATAGAGAGAGAAGCTTTTATCCTAAAATACCTATATGATCTGGCGCGATATCGTTATGCCTTATGTAAAATGAGAATATTGGTATTTGGTAGGAATTTTACTCAAACATAAAACACGGGTCCATTAAGGAGGATGGAAGTTATATGATCACTGCTTAGATTACTATAATCATTGTCGATTTTATAAGAAATGTTCCAGGGAAATAGAGTAAAAAGAATTGAACATGTGTCTCTCTTGTTCTGTTGAAATCGAATTAATTAACCCAAAGTCAGATCAAATCCAGTTGGCAGCTTTCCACCCAACCATTATCTAAGATGAGTAATAATTTAGAGCGTCATATAAAATATAAATACTGTATACTATAGAATATGATACTATACTATAAACTAGTGTTAATAACATAAGGCGAATCCATGAATATTCGTAAAATAGTACTTGATAATACCTTAATTTGCCATATGACACAACCGGGGGACTTCTTCGTTAGAAGCTTTCCAAGTCCTTCTGTTTAGACCTTACAGTTGCTTTGATTCAATATTGTTCTTGCTGTAACAAAATGTCAAGCAGTGATTTTTAAAAAATCTAACAAAGAAAACATAGTCCTTCCTTCCCAGATACTGTCAATTATAATTGTGGTATATTGCCATTGGTCTGATTAAATGATCCACAACAGCTCGAAAATAAAATCAACTTTCTTTAATAGAGCCATAAAACTGAGACAATAAATAAACACTTTAGAGCGATTGTTCCCCACTTTATATTTATTTATTCATGGCACGTGTTATGTCACGTTAACAGGATGGGGACAAACGCAGGAACACCTAACGTCCGCCACAATATTTATTTACGAAGCCATATCTATTTGTTTTCCGGGACAATTTTAATGTCCTTCTCAAGTGCGGGGTCATTTAGAACAAAAACATAACTCTGACGCACCGTCCTAGTTGGCTTTTTCATTTACTCATTTGGAGGGGATTTCTTCCTTAAACAGAAAGACACCATTTGGTGCAACCCCATGCATGCAAAGCATTACCTTATATGGAACCATGAATCAGGAGATGCTGATTATGCGCTGCCCCTGCCAGCAGGCATTGACCCTATTGTCTCTTGGCGCCCAGACCACGGGCAGCCACCCAGGTATAGGTAACCCGTAAGAACAAACAAGCTCGAGCTTGTGGTATACATAAAGTGCCTAGAAACAGGAGTCTACCAAGAAATGGCAAGCCTCCAAATGCAAGTGGTCTATATATAACTCGAGGAAGCCTCCTGATTGGGGGAAAGTCTTGTGGTCTGATCTCCTCGCCAAGGCAGAACCTATTTTACTATTGATGACAAATCAGCAATTCTGTTACAAGCAGTGCCTTGTGGTTTGGCTTGTCTGTCTGCCTTTGCCATGGCTCTGGTGAAAAGGTAAATGCACATATATGAGTCAGTGTTCGGAGGCTGAATCATAGACTCAGAAAAGCTCGGGGAATCGCTCGCCCGTTCACACAAGCAAGCATGCAGAATTTGTCAGAGGCAAAACTGATGGCCGTTTAGTGGTAGCCAACTCTGATTCATGCCCTTTAAAGTTTTTTTCAATCAAAGGTTTTCCAGGGATATTGACGTAGGGCTGCTTTTTTTGTGCACAAACAAATTGGAGGAGTTCTAATGAAATGTTTTTAATTCAAAGATGAATTTAATCAGCCTTTGTAGCTATATATTGATTTCCGAGAAGTGATGTTTGTCGCTATGTTTGTCAGTGGGTTTCGAATTATGTATATTAACAGCTGCTCTATATCTATTTTACGTTGTAATCATTTGTGCCATATACAACGCCATTGATATCATATTTAAATGGTATTTTTTTTTTAAAAATACTGTACGTGTGATTTGTGTGGGAGAAACCAACAATAAATCCCCCGAATGTATGAAGTCTAAGTCAAAATTAATGAGAATTCTATGGAGAAGCTCCTCATAAAAAACAGCTTGCACTTAGTTCCTTCTCCCTATCTACAAGTCCATCTTCGTTCCACTCTCCACGTTTACCTGACATTCTCTCGGCAATAAGGTTCAACTTCAGTTGTTTGCAAACAACCCATGTTGTGGAGTTTCATGTTTTTGCTCCTGTATATACTGCCTAAGTGTTGAGGTCTGCACGAACAAGGTATCTTATGTTTCTTTCCAACCAGAAATGTTTAGACAAACCCCCTAGCCTTTGACAGCATCCAGCACTCTTGGCTAAGAGTTGGATTACGCCCATGCCAGTTTAGGGACCTTATACTTTGTCATCAAAAAGCTGTTCATAACAGTCGATAAGCTGCTATTCATTTCTCATCAAATCAGTGCAGCCTCATGACAAAAAAGAAAAAAAATGTGGGTGTGGGACGTGTAACCGGAGAACGGTCACAGTGGTGTCTATTCTGTTTACAAATACATCATTCTGTTATCTTCATGCAATCCAGAATACATGTGTAAATGCACATACGTACATTTATCGGGCATGGATATCATGTCATGTATACACATCGTGTATATCAGTGGCATATCCAATGACCCAAAGTAGCTAAGATATGGAAATACGAATAAGATATCCGATAGATAAATAATGTATACATAAATAATCAAACCGATCGCGCCCTTACTGCCCTGGAATAAAAACACAACACATCGAGTGTCCCATTAAAGCTAATCGCAACATTCACTCGAACGGAGGAAAAAATATAAATAATTGTACTATCGCTTATGTTCTTTCGGGACGTTTTCTTTCTTTTTCAGCGAAGAGCCTGGTTCCGAGTTCGTTGAAATGGATCATAGCCAAGGCCGAGACGTGGGGATTCCCCTTTCTACGCTGGGTGATATATTATATTCTCTCCGGCGGGGCTCCACTGAATCACCCCAGGGCCCTGCTGCCTCAGCTAATATCGGCAGGTCCTTCTAACAGAGGGGCTCGCAGCGCATAAAGCACTGGTCAATGTTAATCAGTAGGGGAAGGCAAGACGTTGGTAGACAGACCGAAATAAGTGTATAAGCTCTATGGGGCTTTTTGTGTATCTGCTGAAGGATAAATAAGTAAGGGTAATGCACTTTTTCAGCCTTTGGTCTTCATCTTGCATTAGTCTCTTTTCATGTCTTAATTAGAGAAAGTGGAGTTTAATCTAATACCTGTTTGTCGGTCCCTGTTCTGTCTCAGTCTCTCTCCTTCTGTCCCTATCTCTCTCTCTCTCTCTCTCTCTCTTTCTCTCTCCCTCTCTCTCTCTCCCTCTCTCTGTCTCTTTCTCCCCCCCCCTCCCATCTCTCCCCTCTTCATTTGCCAATAAAATATGCCCTCCCCTTAATAAGTTAATTATGAAATTAATTATAAATACGTCCACGTGAAAGCCTCATAATTCATGTGTGCACTTATGTACACCTAATTAAACCACAAAATCATCATCACATCTAACTGACTAATTAATTAAGGCCCTTAATAAATCACCATGGTGAGAAGACGAACACTTTGAGTGAATTGGACTTGAAGCATTGGTGTCCGGCTTTGCATTAGTAACCCAGATGTAAGCCTTAACAAGTAACACCTAACCCCAGATCTACCTTCATTCACTACACATGTGTGTATGGGCTCAAGAAACATATTTTCTTCCTGTAGCAGAGAGACTTAGTTAACACCATAAGGCATTGTTTCGTTTAAACAGTATAAATGTTTAATGACAACTAGAGAACAAGGTGGAAGTCCTGTCTCAAATTTGACGAAAGGAGAAGTTCTGCTCAGAATCATGTTCATGGGTTGTTGAATTCCGAGACGAAACATGCCCACTTGAAAAATAACAACACTTTATTTCGTATGGCTGTTTCACATTCATTTCATTCTGTGCTGCATTAGGAAAGCATTTTTTGGTAGCTTGGGAACATGGTCCTTTCGAGTAGTTGCTACCCCACAAGTTGAGAAGGGTCTCTGACAGACATAATAGATCCTGGAGGGTTACTTTAATTAGATCTAAAAAGGTGGGTCTGTTTTTATCAAATATTCACATCAAAGCGGTCGCCCCAAGACTAAGTGTGAAGGTTTTCCTTTTAATAAAAAATAATAATTCGCTGGAAAGGTCAAGCATTCAGTGGAAAGCTGGTAACTTTGACAGCTGACTGGCAGCGGTTCTCGCCTACATCCTCCAAGCCTAAGACTAAAAAAAGAAACGCTGGTTCTAGTTTGCTTGTTTTTACAAAAGGGACGGTGGACCATTACACCAGTTTCCTCAGCATTTGGTCATAAATACTGCAGGGTCTGCTGAAGACAGCTTGTTGCGTTACGTATAGTTGTAGCTTGGTCAGCCGACTGGGCCCAGCACAAGCAAGCAGCAATATACATCAAACCATTACCTAAGACTTCTATCATCACCCCCTGACCACATCAGAGGCTGAATCATCACCATTTGGCAGAGGGTTTGGCCATCTTTTCACCTCTTGGGGGGAGCCAGGAGCATGACAACACAGCTTGGTTGATGACTCTCACAACAACTCCAGGTGCACGCTAGAGTATACGAGTTGCAAGCAGGAAGAAGACTATCCAGGGTTGCCTTTATCGTATAGTGAGTGACCCTGGAGATAACCGCAGGTGGTAAAGGGGTGAAGGGTATTACCCTCATGACTGGTATAGTACTTCATCCTTTCAGCACTTGTCATGAAAAAAAGACTTGTGCGCCCCACTCATGCTGATCTCTATGATTGGGCAACCGGATTACATGTTACGGAGTCAATTAAAATGCACTGCCAAGCACAACTTCAAGACTTTATTGAAAACATGTGACAAGTTAATGTTGTAAATGTTAACACAATCATATCAGAAACCTTAGCGTGGCTTGGGCAAGGGGTTGGGACTGCAATTTCGCCCAGCTATATATCTTGATTCCCTGTATTTAGTTTTGATGATTCCAATTACTTTTCAGCAATTTGATACGATTAAATGCGATTAAATAAAATGTCCCCAAACATTATCATTATACCCTGGGAATCCATGTGAAATTGAAAAGGGGAAACACCCTAGAGAAAGTGGCAAGGCCATCATGAAGAAGCATGTGCAACCATCGTAAAATTTATTTGGTTCTGGCTTCTGTTAACCTGACTTGTTGCTTTAAAGTCTTTCGTCCTTGTAAATGCATAGGTTGACAATCAGAGTTGTTCAAAACTCACCAAGTTTTCTGAGAAACTGCAGAAATCGTTCATCGCTTTTTGTGCTGACAACGACGACAGATGGTTGGATTTGCCCCACCACTGCAATAACAATTTGACATCATTCAATAAAAATATACTTACATAGTTCACCCAAGTAATGCACTGTGACGTTTCCAGACGATCATGCATTTTTAAACATTGTATTTCACTGGATTTTATGTGTGTGGAAAGCGATTTAGTGAGATTAAACTGTGTTGACTTTTGGAAATTAGTTTCTTGTTAGAAGAGGTGGATTTCTGCACTGGTTCTCTCACCTCTTTTTAAGATTGTAAACTCTTCTGTCTCCATCGTGTCGGGCATCATAAAGATTTGTGTGGTGTCGAGATCATAGTACGCTAAACCGAGTTTTCCTCCTTGCCACATGGCACTAAGATAAACCTATAGTAAAATGAAGACAACTGTTAGTAAAACTGCCCACCAATTTGTGCAAATTGCTTACAAAGATGATTATATAACGTTAGCTGGGTGACTTACAATAAATCCCAGGTCCAGGGTCAAATTGGCTCAATCATCACGAAAATGATAGATGATTATGAACGACGTTTGAAGGAAAATTTAATTATGTGGTGAAAACGTGGCTAATAGCAAGCACCTAACCTAATTTTTAGAAGATTTCTCGAAAATTAGACAATTATAATTAACCAGTAGTTAATTGCAGCAATCTTGAATTGATTATCAAGGCTATTTTGTTGACTGAGCTCTGGCAATGTTACTTTAATATCAACCATTTTTATAACCGTTTGATAAATGCATTCACAAATTAGCCGTAACCCTCTCAATGGTAATTAGTGAGAAGCTGGATTTTTCTTGTCTTTCTTTGCCTCAGAAGTTTCAGTGTTGAGGAGGAAAACTACACATGTCATTTTTATCAGCTGAACCTGAGCTAAGTAAACCACTTCAGTATCATATTACACTGATTGTTTCCTGAAGATCTAGCTCCAGGGGCACTAGCAAGCGTGAGTCATTTTGCTATAAATAGACCATGATGTCATGGTTGTATATATTAACAGTTGTTACTTCAAAAGAATATGCAACTCAATCTAAAGAAAAAATTAAGCAGAGATACGGCTCTTATGACATGGCCTATTATCTATCTGTTTTGTCTGGGAACAGTCCAAGCTAGGTTTTCCTGCTTTTGCTTTCTGTTTTTTTTTCTTCAGAGGGCGTGAGTCACAATATTGGTTATAGGGAGTTCATGAGTATTGGATAATGTGAGGAGGGATTATCTATTGGGAACTGAACCATACTTTGAAGAAGCTACAAAGTACATATGTTGAGTATTATCAAGTACATGTTTATCTGTATACATAGCTTGAGGAAATCGCTGAAACAATTAAAGAGTAAGAAATATAGGATAAATATTGGACATAGATTTGTATGAATCAACATCGCCACGTATGATTCTACATGTGACAAGATGGCCTCATGCTTGAGGTTTGGTGGTAAAACATTATTTTATTACTTTGGTTCTGAAGTGAAGTTTATTCATTGGAATCATTCAAATGCCATTCCCCTTTTCATTGGCAAGTATTTTGAATACGATAAAACATATCACATGAAGATTATTTTGCACACACACGAAGGCAAATACAAGAATGTGTTATCCGACTATCTATCGATATTGTGATGTAATGTTTTCAATAATCAGCCACCAACAAATCGGCCACCAACAAATATCTATATTCTTTCTATCTGTACTTACTGTACCTAGGTATTATTATTTTGTTTACAATCATCATCATATGACCAATTTACAGATGAGTTGATATAGCTGCCATGCCCTACTGAGTATAGGATCACGACTTGTTTCTAAACATACAATCATGTAATGGTTATATAGGGCATACAAAGCCAAGTTACACTAGCTTACTCTGCATTGAAATGACCAAGTCGTGACGGGAGCTTACCCTTCACGATATATGCCTAATTATTTCAGCTACGCTTTAACGATTCTCCATTGTACTAAGCTTCTACAGCAGTGAATGGTAAGATTAAAAGCTATTAAAAGGACAAGCACTCCCACTGGTATTAAATATTGTGGTTTGGACGAGGGCTAGGTAGTATTGCTTTCTAATCACGTACGTAGAAAGAATGAACGTGTTTGGGCAATAACTGACAAAGGAGTGTCACTTAAGACATGCGTGAATGAATGAATGAATGAATGAATGAATGAATGAATAAGTAAATGTTTTGGTTTTATTTTTAAAAAAAAGTGACATTTACCCCACAAATGTATCGTTATGCGTTAACATGATCCTTAACATGTCTAAGGCAAAAAAGATGGAACTATATCACCATGCATGTTAAACCAATACTAGATGTTTCGCGTATTTAAGGTCAAACTTTGGACTATGCCAAAAGTGCCAGGGCATAAAAAGATATAAGATTCAAAGAACTTCCTGTATGCATGCATGTATGAAGCTTCTTCCAAGAAGGATCTCATCATAATTTATATATTCAGCCTAAATTCACACAATAAGCAAAAGTTAATAGTTGTATTCTGTTTATTATGAGAGGCCTGTAAGTGTAACAAATTGCGTACTGTACGTGTCTTAAGCATTATTTAAATAGATGGTCATTCAACATTAAACTTGAAAGCCACAATTATCATGCCACCACAGCTATGATGGTAATCGCCTCACGCGATGGCACGTGCCCATGCAGTAAAATGTCATCGTCAGCTGTATGTGTATACATGTGTATGCAAGGACCCTCATATATTTAATTTGATTCGACTTAATCAGACTATAGCCAATCAATTATACTATTATTGGGCCTGCTGCTGAATTAATAATCGTTGTCTGGTCGCATTATTTGAATAACTGAGATAAATTCTGGAAGTTATTAAAATTGCAATGGTGTCATGTGGATTTGGATCCGGCGTGACATCGATCAAGTGCCCTTTTTAGCTTACACAAGATCGATGTGGACGGAACTGTTTTTGGAAATTCTGACCAAAGGTGGCACGGTCAAGGATTTAATTATTCAACGATAACAGGATTTGACCTCGATCATTGGCATTTGCTGATGGTGTTCTGAGGTTTGTTCAACACGCCTTGTGGCAAACATTTATTTATATTCTGGGTTCCTTGGTCATCACAACCTTTCCCCCGATGCAGTCATCACAAGAGGAAGAGGTCGGGGCAAAAATAGGTGAGCAGTTTCCTCATCACCTCTCTAAAGACGATAGAGGTTCCTACAGACATGAACTGCTTCACTGAGAGCGGATCAAGAGGATGTCCCAGTTGTACCTCGCACCTCCAGATGGCGGGCAAGTGGCAGAGCTCCAAGATGTCCTAAACACAGCGATGACTCATACTCAGATGATCGCCCTCCAACACACGACATCCTGGTTCTGATTGACAGGCACCAGTTTCTATTAATAGTAGCACACTAAGGGGAATCCTCGGAGGTTCCGAGGGTGTCCCTAGTTCCACGTCATCACTGGGCTCCGCGCGCCAACTCGAGCACCGTGCGTACAATGAACGTTTGTAGCGTGGGCTCCACAACACTGCTATGGGAGGCCCCGTAAGGGGGGTCCCGGTGCTACGAGGCCAAGGGGAACTCCTCGTAGTATTGAGGCACTGAAAGGTGTTTCTTACGCTCAGTGTGGATTCACCTACACCTACTTTTCGAGTGTCTATGGTATGGATGCAGCAAACTGGGCTCTCCCCGAGATTAGTGTACCTGCTAGAAATAGAAGCGAATATAGGGACAAAGTTCAATATGTTTGACGTACAATGTGAACACATATCAGCGCTTATTATATTTACAACCGTACCATGACTTTACACGTTTGGTGTTATCTATAGAACACTTAAAAACCAAATAAGTGTATTGTACTTCAATAGCATACTTTCACGTGATGTTGTAGACATAAATTACCATATTGTTAAATGCTGAAACATCAACACTGATTGAACTTTTGATTTTTTTTTACAACATTCCATACGAATGAATTCTTTATTTATCAATATCAGAGACTGGACAAAAAGGGATGAAGAAGGTCTTTATCAATAAATATTCTATACGCGTTGGTGTATTGGAAGAGAAACCATGATCATTTACCAGGCTCTTCACACACCCCACAACAAAGTGTTTCATGCCATGATTTACCACAATGACTAGATATTGTCAGTCGAAAGATGAAAAAAATCGAAAGCTGAGATCCACACTTTATAGAGGGAAATGATTGAGTTTCGGAAGTGTGCACCTAGACACGCGCTATACCTAACTGCCACATCACTGAGTGGGAGTGGCAAATCAGTCTATCCTCTCAATTTTCTGATAATTCGCCCCACTTTCAATTCAATTCAATCCAAGAATTCTTTTATTTGCTGATTTTTTTTTACAAATATGTAGTTCAGCTTCTGATTTAACAGGTATTATATAGTTAGTTCTATACCGTCCAAATGCCTTGATTCTTGTTTTGGCATTATAATTGGTTACAAAGTTTCAACAACATGAAATAACAAGACATTTTTCAATTGATATAAATCCATTTCCCCACTTAGATTTACCCTGTAGGTACGTGTAGTAAAGAAAGGAAGGGACCGGGAAAGGGACTGCTTGACTAACGATATAAGGACACCACCACACCTTCATAGGGTATACACAAAAAATGTTCGTCTAAACTTTTTAGTTATTGAATAAAGCTCACGGTCACTGGGACTCGAAACAGGGAAGTGTTTCACAGGATTATAATTATACTGTTATGTTCACAAGTGGACTCTGGCCGTTGACGGTTTGTATTACGGCATTCAGACAGTTATGATATAGATAGCCCGCCGGGTATGGACATTCCTCGACCCCTGGACCTAATCCCTAATTCCAATGCATAATATTGCAGTACATCTGTGACGCGTGAGGGATATTAATGCCATGGCAGATATTGGAGTTGATAAATTAATGGAATGCAGCATGTCGTATTTGGCATAGCTATACCCTCAAGCGCGGAGGGCATTTAATGAAGCTCCGGGTGAGGGATGGGGTGGGGGGAGGGGGCAGAGGAATGGGAAAAAGGGTGGTGGTGGGTGGTGGAGTGGTGGGAGGTGGAGTGGTGGTGGTCGGGTTGGAGGAGGAGGAGGAGGAGAGGAAGGGGGCAAGGAAAATGAGAAAGGGTGGTATTTGTGGGAGAGGACAGGCAATATGGGATGAGTGAGGAATGAGGACGTGCAAAAATGAGATTTTTTTTTTTTGTTCAACTTGGAGCTGAGGAGGTCCATGTGTGTGGTGCGGTACTGGTGTGTGGTTACCAGTGTGTGCATGTGTGTGTTGCGTCTGTATATTCAAGGTGATGATAAACGAAGGGACATGTGTTATGTTATGTGATGCATTTACAAACTTTACTTTTATTACTCTAGGTTTACTGCAGCAAAACCCAGCAGAATACAGAGGAGCGCGTCTATATCACGAGTATTTGTGAGTTTACCTACAAAGTAAAATCGAGGTGCTTCAATAATCATTATTGACAAGTTATAGCTACAATCTTTAAGACTATCGCTTAAAAAACATTTTAATAGGCAAATACCTATGGTATGATAATTAGACAGGTGCTTTGCCATGGAATACCGGTGACCGTTGTGACCAACGAGTATAGTACCCTCGTTGTTCTGACCAACGAGATAAACATTCCAATATCCATTAAAACAAACAAAAAAACATTATTCCAATCTCGTAGTTGTGACATACATGAGAAATCAGAGCAATTTTTGTTAGGAGAGGACATACTAGATGCGTTCTCACGTGTACTCGCCAAGAGAAATGCCTATAGAGGAGAGGATACAAAATATCAGAAAAAAGCTGGATATATAGTCTGGTGCCCTTTGTGCCAATCAAAATCTGTCTGGCATCCAACACTTTTGGGTTAAACAAACGATACCATAAACAACATAAAGAGAAATAAAAGTAGAGGATATGATGGGAAGTGCTTTCCAAATAATGGCCTTTCATAATATTTAGAGATTTTGACAAAAATAAACCAGGAACAAATGTAAAGCAGAGCAGCGCACAAGACAGAATAATCACAATATAAATATGTGGATTTTCATTACAACTTGATACATAAATGGAATCTGGATAGACACGAACTTTATAGTAAACACTATAAGTTTCAACATTGTCAATCTGTATAGGTCTTACATTCTTAGAAAGAAAGAAGCTTTGTGCTGGAATTGCATGGAGGGGTAGCGGATTAGGACATGCACAAAATGCAAGTCGGTGAATCCATGACCCGAAATGACTCCCAATCATCACACATGCCTGCGAATTTACTTTCATCAAGGGGATTGTGGATGGCTTGGTTGAATAGCATGCAGCCTTGTTATTGGCGAGGACCTCTCGGAGAGGTAACTCGCCAGGCGTGGAGATGGGCCCTCTCTGAGCGCGGAGAATGGGGGGTAAGGGAGTAGGAATGGTGGGACGACGAGAGGGAATTAGGGATCTGGGGTCAGCCCTCTGGGATTAATATTGGGTGCTATTGTGACTGGCAAATGTCAGTGTCCTGGCATTGGGGGAGGAGGGGGTGACCGCAATCCATGAACTATTCAACAATATGTGTTCCTATGTGCTGTTATTTCTGTAGGACACACACACAGTCCCACAACAGTATCAATCAATCAAGGGATACGAGAGCTGCTTTCACTTGGTATAAACAACTATTCCTCACTTTGCACTCAGATATATTGCCAGTGATGCCTTATTTTGCTTTAGGCCTCTAGTTCCACTGTTCCTTGTCAATGCAACTCTGTTCTTCGGGGTAAGCGTTGGAGACATATATCAAAACAGGTCTGTGTCCCAAAAGGGCAAAGGGTGGATTGGGTTTGACTTTATTTGCCCTTATATGTCTTTCCGATGATCGCTATACATTCACCCGAAATTCAACAGGCTTGAAGTAAAAGATAGACAAAATAACTTCTTCCAACACAATTAACAACGAAACACTGAGCGTGGCAGAGTTTCTGGGCGTGTACCTGGCATGTGAGTTATGGTGGGCAGAGGGGAGAGCGATTTTTATGTATCAACCGTTGTGTGTTGGCCTTTTAATAAGCAATCGGGCGAAAACTGTATACACTTAGCGGGGGACAACATCCGAGAAGTGATATATTTATCACTGCAAACAAACAGGAGTCGTGAGACAGAAGAAAGAAAACAAGCCCACTCACACCAACATCAGGGCCCGCCCTGTAGTAGTAGGAACTGACCAACTCCTTCTCATGCTTACTCCAGCAGCAGTTCTAAGCTCGTGGATGGAATGATTTAGTGTGCCCCGCCTCGAGAGGGGCGTGGTTCGTATAGGCACATCTCCAGTGAGTGCATGGGGGAAGCCCCCCAACCCATCACCCCTAAAAGCCCTTTACTTCTGATAGCACCCGGTCTCATTGCTCATTCCAACTTCAATAAATGCATGACAGATATCGCACTGGTCAGTCTCATGGCCACTCGGTACAGCAGGGGGTCAAATGGTAAAGTTCCGGATCGCACAATAGGCCAACTTAGTATAATGGCACGCTGTTTGTTACAGGAACTCTTGTCATCCAATCGTGCTGATTTATGTTGAGGAGCGAATCGAGGAAATGGCCGATCGAGAGAGGAACGCTCAATAAGATGAGAATGAATAAAGGATAAATGTACCCCGTACAAATTCTGGTATTAATAGATGGAAACTACCCACTTCCCAAAATACAGCTGATGGAATAATAAGAAACGCTGATTCGCCACTTTTTTTGCTTAACTTTTTGCCCCTCTAACTATCCCCCTTTGACAATGGTAATATATCTGCTGTCATACATTCTCTTAGACTGTCGAAAGTAGGCAATATATCTATTCCTCAGTATTTCCCTCCCTTTCTTTAAAAAATGTTAATACAGGAATATAACTCAGAAGTAATACATTATTTATATATAAAAACTACACTCAGTGTTTCAACTGCTGTTGGGAGGTTCATGGGAAGGGACGAAGGAAATGTATATATATGCCGGTATGTACCTATGGCCCATATCGGTGGTTTATTGGGTGTATCCCCAACATTCATGCCTGGAAATGTGACAAATTGTATTGTTATGGAGATCAGCCCACTTTTACTATCTCCCAGGGTGTTTTCTATGTCACGAACTTCCTCCAGACACTTATTTTACGAAGGTCGCAAATCTACATTAGGTGCGGGTGAGCAGAGATAAAAAGCCTATCAGTCGACTTCCAACTCGGGAATTTCTTATCGCTTCATGTATAAGCTGGGCAGGCCCTTTTTCTTATGTCGTCTTCTGCAGAGTTGTAGATCTATTAGGGCATGTACGGGTGGGGTGGGGGGTCGGTAGTAGAGGGCCCTTCCAATGTAACTGGGAGTAGTACATATAGATGAGAGGGCCTTTGGAGAGCAGAAGAGGGGGTGGGGGGCTAGAGAGAGAGAGAGAGAAAGAGACGGGGGGGGGGGGGGGGCAATGCAACTTGGAGCATTAGGACCCGCTGGTGGCACAGATGTGCATATTGCATTTTTCATGCGCAGCCTCTTCCCAAAACGTATCGGTCGCTCAGAATTCTAGGCTAACTCGAGGTGGCAATAAGTAGGCCGGGGATAAAGGCAAGATCGAGTGGATATGATGTCTGAGCCCGTGGGTCAATGCATTCAGTTCATGCTTTTAATACAAGTGTCCCTGCCTATTGAAGAACTGTTTCAGCTCCATTTCAACCCTATAGTATAACGGTTATTCATGTGAAAATAACTTTTTTTCAATGCAACAAAAAGTTTATCACAGCTAAAGCTCTAGTTCCACAACGAAGCCCCTTCTGTTTTATAGTAGTGGAGGGCAGTTTAACAGAAGAGGTTATGTTATATAGGCACACAGTCTAGCCTCATTGCCTCTCAGATCAGATGAGAATGGTATGTCAGTGGTTGGACGCTTACTGCGCTAATGACTTTCCAGGCCCTAATTGTATTCTAATGGCATTTTGTGGTTCGGAGCGAGAGGTTTTCCCTAAGTTTGGAGGAACACTCTCAACTCTGACTGAACCCAGACTGTACACAAATCATGCATGTTAAAAGCGACACACAGCTACATACATAAAACCAACATTTGTTTTTATGATGCATGTGTGTAGTCTTCAGATGGCATTACGTCCTAATATGGACATGAGCAGACCTTGGGCTTTTTACTGTCGACCTCAAGATTGGCCATAATCTTATTTACTGGCCGCGTGGACCTGACCTGGAATGACAGCCCTCGTCCATCAGGGCAGGCTCTATAAGCCCTCTAATGAGAACATATTTCACCCGGAGAAGCCCTGTCCCATTAAAACCTGTAAATCTCACTCCAGCTTTAGTTAACGGTTCAGTAAAAATGCATCAGCAACACTAAGACCTGGGATTCCATTTTTCCAAGCAAGGGCATCGTAAAGAAATACATTAATACATACTCCGACCAGCAGTAATTGAGTGTGCTGTAATGCATTGCGCAAACGCCACTCCTGCCCCACTCCCACTGTTATACCTCTGGGACCGATCCTACTTTCCTCACCCGGTGGAAAATTCCCCCCCTGCTTTTTCCATGGTTCAAGGGAATAAATACGCTCTTATACTCCCCAACCCCAGCACTTTTCCCCACCCTCCCTTGTTCCCCACTCCTCCTCCGGGCTCCTCCTGCGCTTCGTCCCAAAACCTGGGATTCCTTGAATTTCCCCATCGCAGCGGGATCCAGAGTCAATAGTGTGCACACGGCGGATCAGGTGCCAAGCCAGAATTTGCATGGGGAAACACTTAATGGGTTTCACTAGGGCCGGGCGAATGTGCCCTAAAACTTCTGCCTGATCAGCGCTTGTCCAACACGATTGCTGCAAGTCTGACAGATCATTACAAATGCCCAATATGATCTAATCCACCTGAGGATCTGCTGGCGATCACTTGTCTTTACCTCTAATCCCCGTTTAATGTTATGAGCCACCCTTGGAGCCCAGTGACCTGTGAGAGAGATAACGAGCGGGCTGTAAACTCCGACAGCTGTCACCCAGACACTCGCCATTAAAACACCACATAAGAAACATTAAAAAAAGTTCTCTGGCCTTCACCAGAAAAAACACACACCCTCTTCTCTCTGAAGATATACAGTGTAGTCAGTGGTGGTAGACTGACTGGACTGACTGTCAGATAGATTAAAAATATATAGATAGATAGCTTCACCTACTTTAGGCTAATCATGCAGGCAAAGTTTTGGCGACATCTCTTCCCCATGATTAACCGTTTCAGTAACCGTTAGTAAACTTCAAAAAATCTTTTTAGTAAACCACTTAATCTTTTCAAGTGGACGATTTGTTTTTTTTATATGTAAAAAAGGTTCCTCGTCTTTGTGATACAAACAGACATGTTTACCTGTTGTTAACATATGGGGGAGAGGAAAAGGAGGACATCCGAATTAGCAGAGGAACTATTATTGCCTTTTATTGCAATGGATTGACCTCCAAGGTTAAACCAACACCATCCATGATTTATGCCCTACGCAAATGAATTTCTCCCGCATCTTAATTGTTGTTTATTAGTGACGGAACTGATCCACCGAGAAAGTCCGACCAAACCCAAACTGTGACACTGACAGGATGTATTTTTGATCCCTGAACCCTGGTGTGACGTTCATGCTATATAAAGGAATGCTAATGTCAATAAGAGATGATCGACAGTATAAACAGCTGCGTCTAAACTTAGCAACAACTAACACTGATGTGGGTCAATATTTGATGTTGTGGAGACAAAAAAAGTAAATAGAATACACCTAACTTAGACCTCAAACACTCGGTGTATGTGTGCGGTGCCTCACGCGTTTGAATCTGTACCACTCAGTCTAGGCCCAAAGTTGGGAGAGTCCCTTCAAATGAAGGGATAGCCTCTTGCCTCAAACCGCAAAGTGCCATTATGATTCGATTAAGACCGCAAATTGTCATTATATTCCCATTAAAACGCCGAGTCCTAGGCAGGGAAACCGATTAGTGAAGTAGGCTGACATACCATTCTTATGTGATCTGAGGGTTTGGACCTAGAGTGCACTGTCATTTGAGTTTTTGACACTATTTAAAAAGAAATGCACAACACGAGATCAAGGTACTTTCACTGGGATGTATAAACATGTGTTCCAACTCATACAGACTCTCGTATTGCACAAAGGTTTTCCATCAAAGTTGAATCTTAGATTAGAGAATCATTAGAGGAGTGAAAACCTATTAATCTTGGCACTGTAGGCGTAATTGAATACACATTTCTATGATCGATGTGCGGAGTCTACTCAAATTTCGATTCTGTGCAGCTCAGGAGGGATTTTGCTTTTGATTCATGATTGTTTTTAATTTTCAAGGGGGTCAAAATTGAAATAAAAACCAAGTTCACGCCGGCGGGTCCCCCTCACCTGTCACCCAAGGCGGGGACGGAATGTGTGTGTGAGGGTTGGGGGTTGGGGGGTTGGGGGTTGGGGACTGGGGGTGAGGGGGGTGGGAGGCATACTGTGCTGGTTACCAACCATACATATCCCTGACAAGAAACATTGCAAGATCTTATCTGATTGATGCAAAAACATTTTGGAAATCTGGTTTTAATGCAAGTGGATAATCAGCGGAGTGATTTAGAATTTACCTGGGGCGCGTCACGCTCAGAAGTTGACACGCTTCCTGCGGGATAATTAACTCGCCTCCCGTGGGTTATGTCGGTGTCAGACATCTCAGCTTCTGTTACCATAGCAACGTCAGACGCCATGGCGGAGGATGGGGGTCGTCCTCCTCCTGTACCTCCTGAGCTTGAAGGTGGTGGCGGTGGCGGTGGCGGTGGCGGTGGTAGTGGGGTCCTCCTATCACCTCCTGCTCCTCCATCAGCTGCACCCCTTTCTCCAGGTTCTTCTTCAGCTCCTCCAGACCATGGAATGTAGCGTCTGGTCGGGTCATAAAAACATAGGAAGCATATCGATGACCCTGTTGTGCTTATGGGTCGACGTAATGCATTGCAGTTATGGCCAGTAAAAAGCAGAGGAAAATAAACATAAAAAAGTCTAATGGATGTCAAAAAATTGTCCAAACAAACTCGGCCTCGCCGTGATTAACATCCCCAAATGCCTCATAAAAGTCCCCGCCCGGACCCACTATAAAAACACTCGGTCATGTATTAAGTGTACAGTCGCAAGTAATTCAAGCCTCATAAACGTCAAATCTACATGATAAGTTTTGATATCAATGTGGAGGTTCGCTCTTTCCATTGGGTGTCTGTCTGTATGAGAATTATAGCAATGTTCCAAAAGGACCTGCGGGCTATAGAAAGTTACAAGGAAAATATTATTCGATGCAGAAAAAGAGGTCTTTCTCTGGCAAGGGGGTTATATCAAGGCAAAGGTAACTGGACTCTTGTCTGGCCAAACAAAAGCATCGGAGAGAAAAAACTTGTTTTGTACAGTCGTCTCACCTTTTTGCAGGCCCTGGCCCCTCGCTCGATGAATCCCAACCCGACCCACACAGCGAACCTTGACTTCTCGAGGACGCCATGGCACGTCGATATGCAGATCTGAATTGAATGAAAAAAATACATTCAGAAGAGTAAATAACTAAAGATAATATATCTCTCCCAATCTCCGTATCAATTCTCATTGACTATTTTCACGCGCGGCGGGGGTGAAAGGGATGGGGGGTTAGGGGGTTGGAGGCTTCGCTCTCTCAGACGATATCAAACAGAGCTAAAGGGTTTGAGATAATATGGGAATCATACTTGTGACTGTCATTTCTATCCCATCTTTGCTCTCACAATCGTTGATCCTATGACCTTGGCCCTGAGGGTGACGTATAAACAAACAAGTTAAGATTTTAGCGCGTCAACGATAAGATGATAAACGCACGTCTGGCTGTATTTATCTAGGTTCATTTCTCCCAACTTAACACAACCATGTTTAGAGATAATTGGTTTCCCACACTTTAGTCTCGACTGCACATACAATAAGCTTCAAGTCAGTTTCGGTGATAGTAAAGTTCAGGCCCTGAAAAACTTACCTCGTAAAAGAGCAATGGCATATGACCTGGCGTAACTTTTCGAGGTGTGGTGTAATTACGTTTAATATTTTCGTTATGGGGCAATTATTTTTTAAACCTTCGTTTACGAATCCACAATTCCTATGTTTCTTTCGGTTAATCGTGACAGTTATGTCTTGGGGCGTTTTTCTAATTATAAGCTGCTGGTAAAAATAGCGTCTGAGAAAGTAATTTCAGGGGCTATACTATCCCCACGTTTCTTGCTGCACACTTAATTAAATATTGAAATCTAAAGCATTTTTTTCGCGATTTTTTTCTCAGTAGATGGATTAAGTTCTCGTGATTGATTACAGAGTAAGAATTTGGGGTGGCTGAGAGCTCTAATTAAACCACAGGCTTTGGACCCAGAGGCATGAGCATTGAGGATCTTGGGGGTTCGAATCCTGGGTGTACTTACAATTTTAGACCACCTGTATGGGCTGCATCCGTTCCAGCTTAAAGTAACATGGAATTACTCTAAGGTTCCAGTAAAAAAGTTCAATGCAATGTGTGCATTAGGGGCCAGGTTCATATAATCGATTATGCTACATGATCTGAAGTTTAATTACTTTCTGTACGCATGGGGAAATCGCAATGAGACTCCTCAAAGAAAGTTGGAAAGCTAGGATTAGGAAAAGAGAAGTATACATTCAGGGATGAAGGAATTGTTGGAGGGGGGGGCGGGGGGGGGGGGGGGTGAGGGAGAGGGAGGGGGTGTAAATGGTAGGAGGAAACAAACTACAGTGAGCAAGGACCGATCTGAGAGCCTCTCAGAGCAGATATAAGAATGGTATATCAGTGTCAGTATTAAATGATGTGGCCAATAAAAAGAAATTTCTTTAAATGTCTATAATAATGAGCTAATGGCTTTCCTGGCTCTGGAGTACACGTCCTAATGTGATTCTACACTCTGTCCAGCCTCCGTAGAACCTAGACTTCAAAGAATACCGGTATAGGCTAGCATTGGAGGGACTCCCTCAACTTTGAGCTGGGCACTGGGCTGTAGACCTATAGACATCGAATTGAACTTTTGCTATTTACCTATTATTTATCTGTCCTTGCACAATATAGTATACGTTTTCGGACAGACTATATGTGTAGTAAGTAAGACCCAAATCCAGATCAATGTGTCCTATCTCAGGACAACCAACACTTACTACACTGAAGTATTGAAAGTATCGGCACTTGTTCCCCAGACACACTGCCTTGGTATTTACACTCAACAACAGCGGCTGGCTTTCTCAAGGCAGTATACAAACAGTGTCCTTTTATTTTGATACGATTCTGTCTGGATCAGATTGAGTTAGATGGGGGCAAGGGTGGGTGGGCGGAGGTAATGATTGCCCCATCGGAAGCAGGCTGGAGAGCAGATTGGGCGAGACTGACACAGGACACACGCTCTGCTGTAGATCTGTGTCTGGGACGAGCTGAGGGAGAATTCCATGGCCGTTGATGCGTTCAATACCAGCTTGCCTCCAATTCACCTGACGAAGAACATTCGCAGGGATTCCCAGTGTTTCTTTTCTGTCAAGAGACATTCCGACAGTGCAACAGTTTCTCCCGCTGCCAATGTATCCTAGGTTGGATTGCCTTTTTTATGACTTCCCCTGTGACTTTTCTCTCACATATAAATTAACATGTGTAGACTCAATTAGGCATGCAGGTTTCCTATTCGTCTGTACTACATGTTTTCAGAAAGTACTCTCATCAATTCCAATTAGGGTTCTTTTGTTCAGAATAACGAGTGTCAAATAGTTTAGAGTCATTGTTTAGAACGACCTCAGAGCAGATTTACACCAAGGAACGACTAATACTCGTTGAAACGGGAGTAAGAAGGATCACATTTGCTGGTTGATATGAAAATTACCCTTGCAATAAAGATGCGTACCGTATACGATCCTTATCATAGACGTAGATCCTAGTAATCTGGGTATAGAGATTATAAATATACTATTTACAAGTTTCAACGGGGGTAAGAAGGATCAAATTTGCTGGCTGATCATCCTTCACAGCAGAGCTTTATTCTTTGCGTTTTCTCAGTCATACGAGATTAGTAGAATCAACAAGATTAAACTGAGTATAATCTCGTTGGTAAAATCTGCCCTGCCCGTTTGATCTCATCCCAGCCAAATCGCTGTTAGGCTGCTGGCTGATATGAAAATTTCCCTTGCAATAAAGATGAGTACCGTATACGAGTAGTTAAGGAAGGGGCGAACGTCTGGGTACCTGCGATGTAGGTGTTGTTAAATAGGTCAGTGACCTGATGAGGTCACTGACGTCACTAATTGGTGACCTTAACCTTACCCTTATGAGGTCAGGACACCCCCTTATAAGGTCAACCTTGTTTATAGTATTATATAGGTCAACCTTGTTTATATTGTTATATATATATATATATATATATATAGCCCAGGGTTGTTTATATTGAAAGACAGGTGGCTTAGTGCATATTATTAACCCTAGGATATGGGTCACCATAGTGAGGGTATAGACCCTTGTTTATAGTATTATATAGGACAACCTTGTTTATATATATATATATATATATATATAGCCCAGGGTTGTTTATATTGATAGACAGGTAGCTTAGTGCATATTATTAACCCTAGGATATGGGTTACCGTAGTGAGGGTATAGACCCAAGGTTATGTATGTAAAACCCTTTATCTTAGAAGACAAGTTCAGACTTGTCATACCCCTGAGATAATTATTGGTATAGACACTGTAACCCTAGGGGTGAGATATGGGTCACCATAGTGAGGGTATAGACCCGAGGTTATGTATGTAAAACCCTTTATCTTAGAAGACAAGTTCAGACTTGTTATCCTGAACACAACACCACATTTGTATACTACACTTTGAGTGTATGGGAACCCTGGCTTATAGGTCACATTGGTATACTGCTTATGACCGCGCGCGCTAAGGATAAACATACACCCTCCCTTTATACTCCCACCCCTTAACACATAGTATATAATGCTGTTCACTTCGACGTTTGATATGTCACAAAGGAAAACACGTGCGTCTGAACCTAATAAGGAAACCCCACCAACCACAAAGAAACAAACAACGCATGGATTTACGAAGTTGAAAATATATATTTGGAATCGCTGTGCGGCATTATAACAGTAAGTTTACCAATCACAGTAACTTATTCACAAACTGTATTTATCACAAGTGGTAATTAATGCCGCCTATAGGTGAAATTAGTTTAATACTGGTATCTACTGATGTAGTACACATACCTTACACCATTTATCATATTAGTGTAATACAATCACGTACACAAGCTATAGATGTAAAATTGCAAAATTAAAACATGTACATCACATATATCCACCTGAGTTATAATAAAATGCTGCATCGAACACTGGTTTACATGACACAATAAAATTTGGAGTAGAATTGATGAGTTATAATAAAATGTTGCATCGAACACTGGTTTACATGGCACAATACAATTTGGAGTAGAATTGGGTTTATTATTATAAAAATAATTAACACCCCTTTAACTAAAAGAAGATGTTGAACACATGCTTTGGAATACTTTAAATTTTTTATAATGTTAAATTTTGGGGTTTAAACTTCCTCCAAAATTAAATACAAAATTACATCACACATATCCACCTGAGTTATAATAAAATGCTGCATGGAACACTGGTTTACATGACACAGTCCATATCACGTTTGGTTATAATAAAAGTACAAAATGCTGCATTTAAGCACCAAAACACAACCAACAAACTTTTACCCGTTAAAACATTATCGTAATAACAAGCACCAAAACGTTCATAATACGCATCCAATATGTTTATATTTTAACACAAAAACACACACCTTTAATCACAAAAAAAACAGATTAAAGTTACGTTATGCAAATCTATGCCACCCATTAAAAACCCATTATAAAAAATCACACATTTTGTGCGAATCACCAAAATGTGTAAAATACAAACCAAAACGGTACACCTTTAACAACCAAAACATGCACCCAACAACCCAAAATTTAGACTTTTATAATTTGGAATTGAATATGTAATCCTGCTGAAAAAACATTATCGTAATAGCAAGCACCAAAACGTTCATAATACGCATCCAATATGTTTATATTTTAACACAAAAACACACACCTTTAATCACAAAAAACAGATTAAAGTTACGTTATGCAAATCTATGCCACCCATTAAAAACCCATTATAAAAAATCACACATTTTGTGCGAATCACCAAAATGTGTAAAATACAAACCAAAACGGTACACCTTTAACAACCAAAACATGCACCCAACAACCCAAAATTTAGACTTTTATAATTTGGAATTGAATATGTAATCCTGCTGAATCTATTGTAGCACCAAAATGTGTAAAATACAAACCAAAACGATACACCTTTAACAACCAAAACATGCCCCCAACAACCCAAAATTTAGACTTTTATAATTTGGAATCGAATATGTAATCCTGCTGAATCTATTGTAGCGATGGTGAAATGTGGTGTAATGTGGATATGACGGCGAAATCTGAAAAATATAAACAAGTCAATCTATTTATTTATTTATATTTTAGGTTATGAATACGAATGAAGAAAAGAAGAAAAGCATCTGCCGGAGTTGTGCGCAATATTTTGATTCGAGGGAAGCTGTTCAAACCAACCAGAAATCATGTGAAAAGTACTTAGCTAATAAAACCTGCAAATACTGTAAAGCTGTCTATACAAGACCTAATAATTTGCGAAATCATGAGAGCAAGTGCACAAATTTAATTTGCCCCCACTGTAAAGAAAAATTTGATACAAAAGATATGCGCGACAACCATATCCAATCATGTTTACTTAACAAAAAGAACACCGGACACAAACAAGATCATAATCGGTCTGATTTGCCGCTAGTAAATGAATCATCTGCTGGCGCACAGGCTGCCTCCAACTTATCTGAAAATACTAAAAAGCGCACACAATCCCCTAATCCACTCAGTTGTCACGATTGTGATCAACAATTCTATAGCTGGAATGCGTTATATTTTCACAGGCGAGAAAACCACTCGACCTTAGGTGTTGGAGGGAATAATGAAACACTCCACCAGAGACCATTTCCCCCTGAATCGGCTCCTTGGATGGGTGAGGATGGCAATATTGCTCACCCTGAGCTAATGCGAGTTTATGAAGAAAATATACGTCTTATTCTTGGGGGTCATATTCCAGGGAGGGTTAGAGGTGTATATAACTTTCCTTTAAATGATATCAACGACTCAAATCAAATAGGCTCGTTTTTAACAGAAGTTTATGAGCAGGAAAACAACATGTTTCGATTTAATGCATCCCTGGGGTTTATACTCAGACATAGAGAAACACAGGAGTTGCGCTACTTTACCCCATTTTTGAACAACACAGTGTATGATTTTCCACAAACTCTGTCAAACTCAAACAATCTTATGAAAATAGTCGCCGACCTTAATTCAAAGGACTACTATACGCAAGCTAAAATGCAAAGGCCGAACACAAAGTGGGAAGTTGTATATATTTCAAATATCAGCTTTTTTGTGTACAGATCTAACTTTTTGATAGGATCACCAAGAGAAATTGTGTTTCCTGCACACCTTTACAACAAATCTTCATTGCGTTTGCTGCACAAAAACTCCAACCATAAGTTATATGCAGATAATTTGTGCATATTTCGCTGTTTGGCTTCACATAAGTCAAATCACAGTGACAATATAAGCAAACGGACAGTACATAATTTATATAACACGTTTAATGAATTTAACAACAACACACTTCCAGAAAACCCTTATGAATTTGAAGGTGTGACGCTAGATCAAATTCCGATGTTTCAGGAGTGTTTTGACATAGGTGTTTATGTACTTTCCCTACAGGAGGATGATTCCTGTTTTACATTACACAAACCCATTGAAGAACACGAATCCTATATGCATGTTAACCTGTATAAAACCCATTTTAGTATTATTACAAATATTGAGGCGTTTGCAAGCAAATTTTCATGCTTTTTGTGCCAAAAAACGTTTACGCGAAGGGATAAAATGAATGTACACACCGCTAAATGTTATAATAAAACAAAACTCGTTTTTCCAGGTGATGTATATTCACCACCATTAAACATATTTCAGGAGTTGGAAGATGCTGGAGTGCATGTTCCAGAAAGATTGCGCACATTCGAATCATTTGCAGTTTATGATTTTGAAGCAATTTTGCAAAATATTGAAAACTCCAATGCAGACACTGCAAACCTTAATTGGAAAAGCGAACATATGCCTATTTCTGTCAGCATTTGTTCTAATGTGGATGGGTATGAAGAACCTAAATGTTTTGTTAATGAAAATGGAGATCAACTTTTGGCTGGTATGGTCTCATACCTTTCAGAACTTTCCAGTAGATCATATGACATAGCTCGAGAGAAGTGGAAGGATTCTTTTGCATTACTTGAGACGAAAATACACGCTATTAATGAGATTATTGCTCACGACGCTGACATTGCGAATGAGCAAGTTGATAAAAATAGAAAAACTCACGAAGAAAAAATGCTTAAGTACTTATCAACCCTCAACTCAAAATTTGATATGTACTGTTCGCGTCTACCCGTATTGGGGTTTAACTCTTCAAGATACGATCTAAATTTGGTGAAGAAACACTTGCTTACTAAGCTTGGCTTATGCCAAAATTCTCGGAAAAAAAGAAAGAACGATTCTAGAACAGTGCAGACGAGAAAACGTTTGAAACGAAACGATGAACAATGCGAATTTTTATATGAAGTTTCAGAAGATAAAGATTGTTTGAGTGAAGACGAATTAGACCACAGCGAAAATGAAGAGTTTTGTGAAGAAGATGAAGTAAACAATGTTATAGGAGGGGGACATGACGACCCTTTTGATTCATCGAACAAGGAACACACGTCTCACTCTTCATATGTTATTAAAAAAGGAAATTCATACACTAGCATTTGTACAAAACAGTTTAGATTTTTGGATCTTATGAATTTCCTTGCTCCATGCACGTCCTACTCTAACTTTCTAAAAGGGTATGGGATACAGGAGGAAAAAGGTTACTTTCCGTACGAGTATTTAGACTCAGCGCATAAACTAAATGATGAACAACTTCCTTCATACAATTCTTTCTATTCCTCCTTAAAGAAAGTAAATGTGTTAAATGAAGAGTATGAACAGTGGGAGAAGACAGGGAAAAAGTCACAAAAACCCCAAACAGGTGAACAAAAATATTTTGGTTTGATAAATTTGTGGGAGGAAAAAGGAATGAAATCCCTTCGCGACTACTTAGCTCATTATAATAATTTGGATGTGGGACCTTTTGTTCAGGGGGTGAAAAAACTTCAATCTTTCTATTTTGAAAAGGATATTGACGTATTTAAAACTGCTATTAGCGTACCCGGAATAGCTAGACAGCTTATGTTTTCAGCGTCTACAAAAGAGAATATTTTCTTTGCAAACTTTCCTTATAAAGATGCTGATTTATACCACTCCATCAGCAAAAACATTGTTGGAGGCCCCTCGATAGTATTTTGCCGTCACCACAAAAAAGATCACACTTTCATCAGAGGAAATAAAGAGAAAGTGTGTAAATCGATAGAGGGGGTTGATGCAAATTCATTATACTTATACGCTCTTGCAGAAGACTTGCCCTGTTTTAACTACATTAGACGAGAAAAAACAAACAATTTTTACCCATCCCCAAACTGGAAAAACTTGAGCATGTATTACTGGTTGGAGTGGACAGCTTTTACTTCAAAATGCGACATCCTGCACAAGTTGAACAGAGGACGAGAGGTTTTTGTAGGGCCATACAAATTGGACGGTTTCGATCCAAAATCAAGAACTGCATTCGAAGTAAGGAATTTATTTCACTTTAGTCGACAAAATATATATTAGCGTAAATATACTACTACTCTTATCAAATTATGTTACTGCACACACCCACTCACACTATCTCATTTTGACATATTCTACCCATTGTTCTTTTGCAGTTTCATGGTTGCTGGTGGCATTACCACTCCACTTGCATGCCTCCAACATCTGACCCTGCTCTACTAAAGCGGCAAAAAGACACTAAGGAGAAAGAACAATTTATTCGCTCTCTTGGATTGAATTATGAATGCATATACGAGTGTGAGTTTAACTTGCTTTGCAAAACAAACGACGAGCTTATGTCGTTTATTGATAAGTCACAACCCAAATTCTACCGAGAGAACAAAAGCAGTGTGACTCAAGAACAAATATTATCTGCAGTATCTGCAGGAAATCTATATGGAATTTTAGAGGTGGACATTAAAGTACCAACAACATGGTCTAAGGACCATCATAAAAACTCAAGTCCATACGAATACTTCTCCGAATTTTCACCAATTTTCTGCACAACAGATGTACCGTTTTCTTGTATAGGAAAACACATGCAGCGCTATGTTTTTTCATCTAACATTTCAAACCAACAACCTGAAACAAGACGACTTCTGGTTGGAGGGATGGAAGCTACAGAAATATTTTTATCTTCAGATCTTTTGAAATGGTATTTAAACCACGGACTTGTTGTTACAGACGTACATCAAGTCGTAGAGTTTACACCTCGAAAATGTTTTAAATCGTTTAAGGATGAAGTGTGCAAAGCTAGAAGACAAGGTGATTTAAACCCAGATTCGTCTGTTCTTGCAGACACGTCCAAACTTATTGGTAACAGCGGTTTTGGATCGCTAATTATGGATCGTTCTAAGCATGAAAACGTAGTATATGCAGCTGATGAATACACAGCTCGATTCCACGTCAACAACCCCCAGTTCAAATCACTTGATGAGATAACACCACACTCATTTGAAATTCATATGGCCAAAAAACGAATCAAACTCGACCTGCCTATCCACTTAGCCTTTTGCCTACTACAAACAGCCAAGCTGAGAATGCTATCCTTCTACTATGATTTCCTTGTACCTTTTGTTGATAAATCAGATTATGAACTCTGTCAGATGGATACAGACAGTATTTATGTAGCGCTATCAAAGAACAGTCTTGAAGAGTGTGTAAAAGAAGACATGAAAGAACAGTATAATAATAGAGTGTATAACAGCTGTCAGCAGGAATATGCTTCTGACGAGAATACATGGTTTCCCAGAAAATGCTGTGAAACTGATTCTAACTTCGATAAAAGGACGGTAGGGTTATTTAAAAAGGAAGCAAGCGGGAATGAAATGATATCTTTATGTTCAAAGTCATATTTTCTTGCAGGGGAAGAGGGGAACAAGATGAGCGCCAAAGGTGTTAATAAGGCGAGAGTTAACGATCCTTTCACATTGTTCCTGTCAACACTTGAAACACAAAAAAGCAACTCAGTTGTGAATAAAGGGTTTAGACATCGTTTAAACACTGTGTGTACATACGAGCAGAAAAAGGTTGGGTTTACTTATTTCTATTGTAAGAGAGAGGTGATGGAAGACGGAGTGAACACCCAACCTTTAAAATTAGTCTTATGTCCATACTCTCGAAACATATTTATCACACCCGGTCAGGACTGCAGTCTTCTGTTAAATGACAGGAGTGACTTACAAATGCACGGGCTCACATTTACTTCAATTGAACATTTATTTCAGTATGAAAAGGCTGTATTCCACAACAAAAGCAAAATCCAATACCACCTTTCAAATTCGATGGTGAGTAACTACTCCCTCGACAAAAAAGTAGATATTTGTGATATTTCTTTTGATTGGGTGCAAAAGCGCAATTCTGTAATGAAATCAATTCTTATGTTGAAATGTAACACATACAAAACACGATTCCGCTCCATTGCATTATCGCTACAGGATAAAAAAATTATTGTAAGCGGTGTCAATCATAATAGATACTGGACTTGTGGAATGAACTACCGCATAGCAAGAGCTGTGGATGAAAAGTATCACCCTGGAATGAATATGCTAGGGCTGCTTTGGAGGGAAGTGTTAGCAGAATTTATTTAGGTTTAATAAAAATGAGACATCGTTGATATTATGCATATGTTGAATAGACGAATGTAAAATAAAACGTATATGAACAACTTTTTTCTTATTCTGTGTCATTTCCACATACGAAGTTGGAGGGGAAGCAAGCTTTTAGTACAAAATGGAAATTGACATGCCTCCCACGTTCATCTGCCCAACAAGCATTGCTTTAGTAGGGGTGTCTGGTTCGGGTAAGACTACGCTAGTCTTTGAGATTTTGGATAATATGGATAAGTTATTATCTGAAAAAACAGAGAAAGTGATGTATTGTTATGGTGCATGGCAGAAAAAGTTTGAAGAGAGGGAGGGGGGAATCATATCTTTTCATGAAGGTCTACCAACAGAAGAGACTGTGCGCGACTTTTCATCCAAGGAATATCACACACTTGTTGTGATTGATGATTTAATGTCAGAGTTGGTTAAGGATGAAGAAGCAGAAAAATTGTTTACAAGGACGTCTCACCACTATAATGTTACAGTCATATACATGTTACAAAACGTGTTTGAACAAGGAAAGAAATCTCGCTCCATAAGCTTAAACACCCACTATTTTATACTGACTAAAAACACAAGAGACGTTAACCAAATAGCAACACTAGCGCGCCAAACAGGTCTAGGGAAAAGAATGATTGAGGCCTACAAAGACGCCGTCCTTTCTCGCAATTATGGTTATCTTTTATTAGACGTCTCCCCTCACCACAAGATAACATCACCAGACACAAGTTTGAAAACAAACATATTTGGAGATGAGACCGTGGTGTACGTGCCGCTTCGAAACACTTGAATGAAGGAGGTCTGGCTATTAATCCGCACTGACTGCTAGTGTCATACTCAACTATGGAAGGTGTGTGTGTGTGGTCAACGTGTGCAGTCGACCGATTCAAAACATACTTTATCTTCATAAATACCGTTTCACACCATCACTACTCATTTACAAGTGAGATGTCGGCTAGTACACAACTATGTCTTCTCATTTAAAAGCGGAAAAACACTTTATCCACCTATTGTTAGAATCTCCCAGTCGACTTCAAGCAAAAGCTTTGCTATTTACTGCTACTCCAGCACAGGTTCGAGTGTTGTGTGAAATAGGGTTGAACATTAAACATATGACACCTCCTCCCAACTCTCAGACAAAGCTAAAAAGACATCAAGGATTGTTGGAAAAACTATCGAAGCAACGCCAGTGTAAGAAGAAGCAGTTGTGCCTTATTCAAAATAACTATTCTCCCCTCCTTTCGATATTAAAGATTTTCAAGGAAGAGATACAGAAAAAATTATGAAGTCAACTCGTAAAATGATATTAATCCCTATCGTAAAATACACCGAGCTTTTGGAAAAGTGCAAGAACATAGACAAAATCAAACAAAGCGAAAATCAATCCGACGTTGGAAAAAGAGAAGGTTCGGTCGATTCAAATGAAAAAGCAGAGTCTGCTAATACAAAACCAACGTCTCAAACTGAATCAAAGTTTATAGCTCCTCCACCAGGAAAGTCAGACAATAACCCAATTTCAATCACTTCCCCTGCTGGAGAGGAAGAAAAAAAAGACCAAAAACAAAACACGCCGTTCATGTACACACCTCAAAAGAGCAGGAGGGTAACATCGCGTCGCAAGCCTTTACCTAAAATTAAAAAACAACAACCAACAATTAAAAAGAAACGGATTGTGAAAAACGAAGTTGAAAACTCTTGGAAGACGTTACGCTAATGCAATAATGACTAAACATAATGCTACACCAAAATCAAAAGAAAAAAAGAAAAAAAATGTCAAAAGTGAGCAGAAATCATCTATTTCCTCATCAATAGCTCCTGAAAAAGCTGAACACTTGCATCAAATCTTTTACACAGGACCATCACAAGCGTTTTTAGGGAGTGTTAATGATGTGTATAAGGAAACAAATCGCAATAACCCAAATTTAAACATCTCCAAAAAAGAAATAAAAAAATGGCTCCTCACCCAAGACGCTTACACTTTATTTTCACCTAGAATATTAAATTTTGATAGGCCTCGCGTTGTCGTGTCTGAAAAGAATTACCAATATGATGGGGACTGCATCAATCTATCGTTTTACAGCAATAGTAACGACAAATATTCGTTCATTCTTCTCCTCACTGATGTGTTTACCCATTTCATATGGACAAGACCTTTGCGCGCTGTGACAGGGGTTGAAACGTCTGAAGCTTTGAAATCCATATTTAAGATACAATCGCCGAAGGTATTTCGCACAGATAAAGGGACTGAGTTTATCAACTCTAATTCAAAAGCGATTTATTCATTATTTAAAGTCCATCATTTTTCATCCAATAATGATAAAAAAGCAAACTATGCCGAAAGAGCTATAAAGACAATACGAATGCGCTTACAGAGATACATGAAATTTAAAAACACATTTAGATGGATTGATATATTAGACGAAGTGACATTGTCTGTAAACACGAGTGTGAACAGATCTATTGGAATGACTCCGACAGAAGCGCTTTCCGCTGACAGAGCACTTCTTTGGAAGAGACAGTACTTGGAAAATGAAAGACCGTACCTTTGGTCAAAGTCGGTCTATAAGTATGATGTGAATGATAAGGTGCGACTTAGCTACAACCGCTCAGCCTTTCACAGATCATACGATGAAAACTACACTCGACAGCTGTATATAATTACAGATAGGCAAGTGTATCAACACACCCCTGTCTACTCCATTAAAAACTGGGCCAATGAACCGGTGGAAGGAGTCTTTTATGAGGAGGAATTGCAGCTTGTTATTGTTGATGAGAATACGGAATATGAAATAGAAAAAGTCGTTGCTCGTAGGGTGAATGAAGATGGGGAGAGAGAGGTAAAAGTGAAATGGGTTGGGTGGCCTGATAAATTTTGTTCATGGCTGCTAGCCAGCGAGGTAAGGGATTTAAGACCTGATGGGGTTGCAGAACAAGATGGGGGAGGGGAGCATGATGTTCAGCAGAGGAGGGGAGGAAGGCGAGGGAGAGCGAGGGGGAGGGGGGTTAGAGGGCGTAGAGGGAGGCGAGGGCAGCAAAACGGAGATAATGAAAATAGGGAAGGAGGAGTTGGGGGGCAGAGAGAGGTGGGGAGGGGGGTTGGAGAACGTAGGCGAAGACAAGCACGCGAAAATATTCAAGAAGAAGACGTGCGAGGCGAAAGGAGAATATTGCCTAGAAGAGCTGTTCGAGATAGAGTTGAAAGAGAACGTGGGAATAATGATGGAAGGCGACGTAGGGGAAGAAGAGCAGCGTAGGGTGGGAAAGTGTATTTATACAAACTCACAACTTTAATCGTCGCACTTGGAAGTAGTCAAACAGGCGGTAATCATGTACATTTTTGCTTGCTCAACAGACAACGCAGACGCATACCCATCAAACTGTGCATTGGACTTTACATTCTCATTAGAAAAGTCGATACTGCTTAGCGGTGCATGGGAATGTTGTCTAATCGATTTTACTATTATAGATAAACAGGGGTATATATCGGTGTTGAACGAAAAACAGAACAGAGAAGTCGAAGTTGTGAGTAGGGAAGTAGAAAAAGCGTTCGAGCTGACAGATGATATAGGGCAATACAGCGAAACTGAAAAACTATTAAAGCGCTTAGTTGAATTGAAGGAAGAAGAAACAAAACCTTATACCATAAATCAAAAAATAAAGAACAGAAAATTGATTAAGAAAGTGGGGATGGAAGTGCATTGCAGCATTGTAAGACCTAGCTATGTGCATGGTGTGTACGCTCCTATTATTGCCATGTTTGACACTCTGCCTGTCAAATCTCACCCGACCCCGCTGTACTTTGCAATAGGTCAATCAGTCATACAGACGATACGCATGAGTATAAAAGTCACTGAATCGTTTAAACATGTGTTATTATCTTCTGGTAAGGCTTGCTGTACACTACACATCCGCGCAAAAAGCTAAACTTGAAAAAACGAGCATGTCTCTCCTCCCATACACTCCTTCAACTGAAAAGTGGACAAGTCATTATAACAATCTTCTCAAGAAAAAATTCAACCCCAAAGGTGGGGTATACATGCTTAAGACTTCATCCGGGAAGGAAGAAAAGCAAACAGGCGGGTCTAAGGGGATGGTAAGCGAGACTGAGCAAACAATAAAGCAGGCGAAAGTAATGGCGAAAGAGCAGCAGAGGGAAGAAGAGGGGGTAAAATCTCTTGATAAAATCATCCACCCCGTCAGCATTTCGAACTCAAGTTCAAAAACTATAAATTTCGTTAAATCTCTTAAAAGGAATCACTCTGCTTCCGCAACTGCAAAGAAGAGGACGTCTGCAAATAAGAAGTCGAGTAAAAAGTAATCATTATGGAGTATATGCGAGAAAATTTTGCTGAGGCTCATGGGGAAGAGTTGAATATATTCTCTCCAGTGAATGCAGATGCTGCTGTTCGGGGAAGGGAGATGCGCAGTTATCGCCCAGTCAGCACGATTACTCAAGGTTCTCCAATTCAGTTTTATCTAAGCGGACATTCGGGAGATTACATTTCTTTAAAGAACAGTCTGCTTTATGTAAAAGTATGCATAGAAAACGTTGAGACCGGGCTGAAAATTGGCGCGGAGGACACAAAAGTCGCGCTTGCAAACAACGCTTTGGGCACTATGTTTAGACAGGTAGAGGTTTTGCTGAACGACACCCCAGTAGGATCGGGTGTAGGCGTAAACTTTGCTTACAAATCGTATGCAGACGTTCTTTTGACATCGACTTCTGACGAAAGGGCTACATCGTTGTATACACAAGGGTATTGGATAGATAGTGGTACAATAGATTCATTCGATAGTTCAGGAGAGGGAGCTAACAACGGGTTCAAAAAAAGGTTTCTCTTCACAAAGGCTGGGAAGAATGTAGAGTTTGAGGGTCCTTTAAGAATGGGTGTCCTTAACATGTCCAAACCTTTGATTAACGGAGTTTCTGTCAAAATTGTTTTACATCAAGCGTCAGACGAATTTAGGCTGTGCAGTGGCGATTCAACCAAAAAATACAGACTTGCTATAAAAGACGCGGTTTTTAAAGCGTGTCACATTAAAATAAACCCAAGCATAATGCTTGCTCACAACGAGGTGTTGAAAGATCATCCGGCCATCTACTCATTCCCTAAAGAAGAAGTGAGAAGCTATGTTATATCAAAGGGCGTGAGAGAGTGGAGCGTAAACAACATATTAATGGATACTGTTCCGGATTCAGTTTGTGTTTTCTTTGTTGATTCTGATCGCTCCAGCGGAGATTTTTCCAAATCTCCGTACAAACTTTCTCACTTCCACATTGGAGAACTTGGGTTTTTTGTGGATGGACAAAGTCTTCCTGGAGAGTCCATTAAATGTGACTTTTCAGAAGGAAACTACATGCAAGCATACAACTCGATGAAAAGGGTGGACGGATCAGACTCAGTATTTTGCAGCTATGATGCGTTTAAAGACAACAACGTATTTTTCAACTTTAACATTTCAATGTCACACTGTTCAGAAGAGGGTATTGTGCCTCTCATTAGAAAGGGTCAAACTCGTTTAGCCGCCACATTCAATAAAGAATTGCCTAATGCTGTCACAGCATTTGTTTACTGTAAATCTCAAGGAATGGTTGAGGTTGACATGGTCAGAAATGTTAAGGCTATGTAATTATGTCAACAAAAAAAAAAAATGTATTACAAGCGTTGTTATTTTATGTCTGTCAATTAACCCATTGAGGACGGGCTGATGCCTCAAGGCATCAACATCAAAATGGCTTAGTGGACGGGCTGATGCCTCAAGGCATCACACATAATTTGGCTCAGTGGACGGGGTGATGCCTCAAGGCATCAACTTTTTATATAAATTGAAGGGGGCATAACTTAATAAAAAATGAACAGATTTTGATGAAATTTAAAATAAATGTATACAAACATACTAGAAATATTTTTATAGGTATGTTGTCATGGAGACAATAATGATGACGTCATAACTAACATACGTAAATGCTGGAAAGTGAATTTGGAGCAAGGTTGCCACCATATTGCACCCAATTGAGACCCATTATTTTAATTATTCAAGTCCAAATTCTAGAAAATATGAAAAAATATGATCAATAACTGTTTACACCTATTAAACGATGTACATATGACACATATTATTTGAAGAAAATATTCTTAAAGTGTTTTTAAACCCTAAACCTCATGTTAAACACCCGTCCTGAAGCCCAAAAAAGGGGAAAAGGGCCCCCGTCAGCCAGGCAAAATATGTGTAAACTGCCCCCGTCCTCAATGGGTTAAAGAAATAAAAAAATATAACTCATAAATAAAACATTATGTTGTTTGTACATACACTTTAAAGATGACATGTTCCCAGAGTTTCGACGACCGTCTCCATCGTCTCTGTGTGCTCGGCAGACGTTGAGTCTTTCACCTTTCCGCCGCTTCGGTGCAACCTGCTCCCGCACGAATCGGAATAAACCGCACTTCTGAAGCTTTCCTCCGCTGTTTCGTGTACCTTCCTCTAAAATAATTATAAGAAAAAAAAATTAAAAAAAAAAAAAAAACCAACTCGGCTATAACAATTTAACATGTTGAAAAGGAAATGTGCATTATGTTTTGAAATAATTAAGAAAGTATTCTGCTAAAATATTCGCTAAATTCGCCTGACTTTAGTCAGCGGTTGTATATTATCTAACCGTGTTTCCTCTCCTCTGTCTTCTATGGCGTTCGCGCCGCGCCATCTCCCGCCGCACCAAAAGCCTTCTTGCGCACCATGCTCCGGTGCATGCGCCGCCCACCGACAAAACGCCAAATGCGGCGATCAGCCCTGCGATCAGTTCTGGTTGAACGCCTGGAGTTGATGGTAAAGGCATCGTAGACGGATCTGCTGACGGTTGGACAGGAGAAGGTTGGATTGGAGAAGAGTGTGGGATGGGGGAGGCTGTTGGAGGCGGAGAAGAAGAAGATGAGTCTGGGATGGGCGAGGTTGTAGAAAGGGGAGAGCTGTCTGGGATGGGCGAGGTCGTTGGGAGAGGTGAAGAGGTGTCTGGGAGGCGTGTAGAGGAAACTTCGTCTGTAATGAGAGTTATAATCATGATTTCAAAATAAGTGATTTAATAACAATGATTTAAATTATTATTTGTTTTACAAATTTTAGCATTTGTTGCGTTAATAGACGTAATTTGTAAACAAATAAATGGTAACACACGCTATGCAATAAAATAAGTGATTTAGGGTGGATGATTGCCTTATGTCGTTAAGTTGAGGGACAAAAATGACAAATATTGATGGGTCATGAAGCGTTTGTGTATCATTTTAGCATCGGCGCGATTGACAGACTTAATTTTTAAACAAATGAATGGTGGCACATGACATGATTTTAAATTATTATCTGCTTCATTGATAGGCGTGGAATGCAAACAAATGAATGAGAACACATGTTATGATTTCATTGTTTACCATCATCGTCGTCTTCATCAGCAGGGTTTCTGGGAGGGGGTTGAGGGACGTGTTTTACGGGTGGTAGAAAGGGTTTGTCGTGGCGAAATGACAGCTTCGGGGTTGTCGGTCGAGGTGGTGGACATTGGCTTTTCAACTGGAATCTTGTCCACTCGGGGATGGTGGAACAGTCGAATGGTAGAAGGGTGTTTACTATTTCTGCAGACTTCAAGTTAAAAAAGGAGGAAAAAAAAGCCGGGTCGTACACCGAGATGTACACCCTTTCGAGCCGTATGTGGTGTACGGCGCTCTTGGCGATCGATACCGATCGAGGATACCCTCCTGCAAAGCATTTGATCGAGTTTGCAGTGCAGGAGCATGTATCCTCGATCGGTCCACAATCATATTCGGCGGTGACATAACTTGTCACCGCCAAAAGAAGCAAAGATACTGATACGTGCATCCTCCCACCTTGCGATCGAGCCGGCCGGTGATTGCACGCGGGATGGTCTGTGTTTACATGTGTGTGCGTGTGAATAGCCGCCGCGTAAAATATTAAATATGTCCTAATAAAGCGATTTCAACATTATATTATGACTGCATCTAAATGTAAAATCATGGGAATGCATATTCTGTTGGTTGGAAGGAGGGGGCATGCGCGCTATTTAAAGCTGGAAGTGTGTGCTTGCATTTTGGAATGATACACCCCCAGCGGGTGTAGCGCCGTCTACACTCGCTGGGAGTGTCTGTAAAGGGTATCCGTTTCGCGCTCATGCATTTCTGGATGCTGTACTGACGCGCTTTTCTGTACTTATGCGTGTGCATCAAACACAACAAAAAAAAATAAATAAACATTCTTATTGCAATTTGATTCAAAATAATTTAACTTAAAGGAAAATGTGTTCAAAGTGCTTAGTATAGGTTCCCTAGGTCGATATGCATTTGCTGCAAGCGTTATCCGGTTATGTAATGGAAGCGATGCAGTAACACTTGGGCCCGTAGGACGACTGCGTGATCAAACCTTTATTCATACGCAACCACTTGTTGAGTTAAGTCGATATAATCCTAACATTGCAGACATATCTTTATTTGAGTCTACTTATCTGCTCATATTGACCCACCGTGTAAAATGAAATAATGGGAGGAGGGATTACAGTGCATGCTGTAAAGGGTTAGAAAACGATTAAAGTGCATATGTCCGTCTGCTCATATTGGGCCGTCGTGTGAGATGGAATAATGGGAGGGGGATTGTAGTGCATAAATAATGGGAGGGAAGGTCACAGTGCATGCTGAAGAGGGTTAGAGAACGATTAAAAATCTGATAAAATAATTCCGCCTGCTCACACCGACATTATTTAAACCCTTGCTACTCCCAACACAGATTCACTTATATTGGAGCTTTTGCGACACAACATAGACATAGACTGCAAAATGGATTCGAAACTAAGGTGAGTGACTGTTTAGGGAAAGGGTTGAGTTTACCATTAAGCTAATTTATTCCTTTTAAACTCGGTTTATAATTTTAAAATTACCCCACCCCACCCCTTTATTTTTCAGCTTAATCACCTCCAACTTCCAAAAGGAGATTGAAAAATACGTCGAACAGCGTATAAGGGAAAGCACGCTTCCCCTTAAGAAAAGGAGGAGGGTGGACCCTGCGTCCTCCCCACCCCCTGCAGAGGAAGCATGTACTCTACCCGGTGGTAGGATATCTCCTGTATGCATATCGTCGGATGAGGCCGCATCCCCAACATGTGTTTCACCAGGCAAAAACAGAATAGTCGATACAAGTAACAGCGATTCTGAAGAAGCTGATTCCAAACCATCAACCTTTGCTACGACCCCGTCTCCTCTTATGGGCGAAGAGACGTATGCGGAACTTTGCACCGTAACGCTGGACGATCTTATTGAAGAGATCGACTTAATCAACAAGTAAGCACGATTACTTTTTACATCAGGGGGTTCGTTCTAGGATAGTTTTTAATATAAATAGTCAGTCTTAAACTGCGTATGTTCATTAGTGTGGAGTTTTTTTTGTTTTTTTTTTGCTAAATAGGGGGGGAGATGTGTGTAAACACTCGTTTGTGCAAATGTGGTGTGAACATGTTGTTTATTATTGTTTTTATAGGGAGGGCATGAACGATTTAGACTATTTGAACGATAGTCAAAAAGGAGGTGAATATTCTTTATTTCTATTTGTTATCTGCTATCAAATTCATATGTTGATGATTGTGATGCGTGTATGTTTGTACATGATACATTCGCACCCAGTTTTATAGACGTGTTTCACACAATCATTTCAGCTGCAGAGCACGATTGGTTGGCGGATTTAATTGGGGCAGATTGAAGAATTGGTGATGCGTAATACATGTCTGGAAAATAGCGTTAAATCCGTTCATTAAGATAATAAATGAAAAAAACTAGTAAGTTGTGATGCGTTGTTTCTTTTATTCACGAGCAAAATGATCAATTGTTTATAGGCGAATAATTTGTGTCATACATATATCGATTCTATCCTTTAATTTGCAATACAGTGTAAACCAGAATCTCCTTTGCTTCTGCACATGTAATTGTGTGGTGTTAACCGATCTATACATTAGACATTTGAATTTGCGCGCGTGTTTATACACTATTCCAAACAACAAGGTAACAGCGATTAAAACCAGCTGTTTATTCTTACACATTAAAACGTTTACAACTTTAAAAATATTCTTTAAATAATCCATTAGTATGTCTGATGGTGTGTTGACGTCGAAAGCGTGCGTTCTTTTTAGTGATGGTTGTGTTACGACTTTTGCGCGAGCAACAGTTTGAAAAGCAAAGTAATAATAAACAAGTCTTTACAAATCGCATTCCTAACAAGTAATGACCAATAATTTAATAGCGAGCGTTTTATATGGGCGGGGTGCAAAATTGAGTCTATCGACTGGTGGAAAGCAACAAAACTAATGAGATGGTTTTTTCATTTTTTTTATTTTTTTTTTTTTCTTGCAATAATAAAGCAGTTACAATGCACATAAAGCATATCCAATATTTAATGCATGCAATAACCAAAATTATATAAATGCAGCTGTTGCAGCAAAGGTGTTACATTCCCTGCATGATTCTCCATCATCACATTTGCACAGTTTTTCATTCATGATGGATGGATGCATAGCTTTCAGATATGTTATCGCTTCTTTAAAACTACTCCATTCATGAACCTTTAAAAAAACTCCTCTTTTAGAAGGGCAAATTTTGTGTGCGTCGGGGGAAAACCATTCCCTCACATCCACTCCATAAAACTTTCTTGATACGGAAACTACCAGACCGCCTCCAATGTGGTGGCGAAACTGTTCCGGAGACGTAGGAGCCTGCTGTAACCATGAATCTATCAAGTCGATAAGTTCAATTAATCCGTGTAATCGCCCATACGTCAGAACAACTCCTTTTGTCGTTCTCACTAAGTCGTGCGGTTCGCAAGGGGATTGCTCCCACTTTCTAAGCGAGAAGCGCCTTTCACCACGCCATTCCCCGTGTTCAAAAAATAGATTTTCAGCTATTTTAACAGGGGATTGATACTCCTGGTATTCTTCATCTTCTCCAACCTGTCCAGTCGACGGTGATGAAGGAGGGTTAGTATACTGACTCCCACCATCTTCCCTAAACTTTGATGGGGAGTAGCAGGCGTTGATGAACTGAATTTCTTCGTCTTCCAGGCGCTTGAAATGGTCTAGCACAGAACGGGTGTTAGAAAAACTTTTAAGACCAAGAAGTTCAGAAGGGCGAGCGTTTGGAGAATTAGCTCGCTTATAGAATCTGGTAGGAGAAGGAAGATTGCGTCCAAGAAGAGTTGGGGATGGGGGTACTGCTGCAGAAAAAGTTGAAGGTGTAGGATTCATCATTGAAACCGTTGGGGTGGGTCTTGGTTTTTTTGAGCTAGTGGCGCTTTTCCCGCTTGTCGATGCATTTAACTCTGGAGTTTTAGGACGTTTAAACGCCACTTTTTCCCCAGTTGGCGAATCTGCATTTGAAGACTTTATGGAAAGATCCAAAGGTTCGTCTTTCTGCAATATATAAAAGCATAAAATAGTAAATGTTAGCAAAGAAAAAAGCAAGAGGCAGTTTGCGCTTCCACTCTAGAGGAAGGCGTTATAAATGCACATTGTGTGACCATAGAGCTGCCCCGGGACTCGAACCCGGGACCCCCATCGGACGTGACGAAACAGAAGCCAACCAACATTACCACTGGACTACGCCTACTGCTGAAAGAGCAACCCAGGATTAACCTTAATATGTAAGAGAGTGGCCTATTTAACCCTTGACATCTACACACGTGACTGGCAACGGTGCAGAAGTAGGGCGCACAGGGCATGAATGTTTCTTTCGATATAAGGGGTGTGAGGTCTATATGTCGTGTCATAGTAAGAATCTGCAGGGTATAATTAGTGTCAGCAAATAATTTCTAATTCTGTTGTAAACTATGCAACCCGTTCTAGAAGAATGCTTTATAATGTGTATGGTGTGGTTATAGAGACAGTGCGCGATTTGGGTGCTGTAAAGGAGCTGCGTGTCCAAAAGACCAGCGTCTCTATCCGCTCGGTTGCGGCGGCTGCATATTAAGGTTAATGTTTGCTCGCTTAATATGTACACAAGTGGTGTGCGACTGCTGGAGAAGCGAGCAAGGGTTAACCTTAGTGTACAGACAAGGGGTGTATTCACCCCTTTATTATTAATAAACAGGTAAACGCATCCCTTGTCTAATGAAACAAATGTATTTTCCTCAAAGATCAAAAATCAAAAGTAGTCGCCGTGCTCATTCTAATGAAGAGCGTCATAAATGTACATGAGTGAAGCCGTAGTCACGCCGGTCAGTGTTTCGAACCTGCCACGGCCGTGAAATACATGAAGCAAGTTAAGGAGCGTCAGCGCTTCTACGCTCTTGACCACAGCAACTACTGTAGACGGGAGGCTGGATTAGGCTTAATGAGTGGTAAAGCGACCTATTTACCCATCGACATCTACATCACGTGACCAGGGTCGAGTGACCTAGATGTCATGGCCAAGTAACCTAATTACCCCTCGGTAACTAGTCACGTGATCACAGTGGATGTATAGATGCGCAACGTATCTACACATTCCTTCATTAAACAGGTAAAATGCGACATTTCACCTGTTTAACAAACGCATTTCCCTCAAACATAATATCCCAAATGATTTGTAATCAAGTTGTAAAAATCAAAAGTGGTGGGAGGGCTGTTCGAGTTAGATACCTATCTATGGACCTAGTGGAAGGACGCTCGCCGCAGGCAGGATTCGAACCGTCAACTGATGAGACTGCAGCAGTTGGCACTTCAGAACCAGCGATTCGTAGGGGAAAGCAGGCTAGGTCCCAGCGAGTCTAACCGTTCGGCCACACACACCACGACAATTAGAGCGACCATTTAGCTTAATAATCAAACAAGTGACCTATTTAACCCTTGACATGAGCACACGTGACCACCATCGTAGCAGGAGTGGGACGCGCGTTAGCATTGGGTATAGTAATAGTGTGTGTGTACCCACCTTGTGGTTAGTGTTTGAGATGGGCGGCAGAGCAGACACATACAAATCCTTCTTTCTCTTTCTGGATAAAGGTGCAGAGTCGCCAGAGTTAAAGAATTCGCTCCTTAACCGCGAAAATGGGTGTTGAGAAGTTGATGCGCTGTCATCGTCAGTCTTAGTTGCGTTGTCGGCTGCATCCTGCAATAACAATATGCATATAATTTAAACAATGATTAAAAGAGCGAACAAGCGATATGTGTTTCAGACATTTTAAGTAAAATGATGAAATTAATTTCATTCATGTGCATAATGCAATAACAGCAAATTACATTCATCACCTTTTTTGCCTTCTTCATCCTAATTTCTGCCAGTGTAAAAGGATCCACAGAGTCATCCTTGCAAAGGGACGCTTGTGGTACGGGAAGCGTATCCTTTTTCATCATGCTTAATTGCTCGCCCTGTAATAAAGTAATGGAATAGCGATAATGACTAAAATATTTTCCATTCCATTAATGCAGCAAAACATAAATGTACATGATTTAAAATTTTTAATAATAATAATATGTAACTCACCATTGGTGCATCCTCACGCGTGTCGATTACAAGACTATCTGCTGCAGGTGATTTCACCACCAAATCTTTTGAGTTTAAAGTATCCATTTTCTCAAAAGTAGTTGTATGATTTGTTGCGGGGGTAGCAGATCTAGTGTTGTACTTCTTAGTAGATTTGGATGCGTCCATGTCTCAACGAGGTTTAAAGGTGGTGATGTTGCGATGTGTGCTATGTGAATGTAATTTCCAACTTGAGTCCAGCTATTCTGTCAGACCTGCGTTTTATACCCTTTCATACCCATTACAAGTCCCCCCCCCCCCCCACCCTCTCTTACTCCCACCTCCCAGACTGCATGCGCACTCCCTCCCACCCACTCCCAAACAATAAGTGTTGTTATGATGAACTTAAACCCAAACACAACCCATATTCTATCTATTAATACCCACCTAGCTATACCCCATACTTAACACTGCTTGCTCTAAAAACAGCTATCAGTCTCATCAACCCCTATTAAACATTCATGGTCGGGTTTAGAGGCGGGTTTGGGACTTGAGCAGCATAATGTGCAGCGTTGATTTATTTTATGAAGTCGGTTTAAAAAAGGTAAAATGTGAGAAAATACTGTGGATTTCTCATCTTCTGATTCTGATTCACATTCAGTTTCACCAATGTGTTTTTGCCAATAGCGCTGGTGTGTTTCTACTATAGTATTCAACTCGCGATGTTTTAAAATAAGATCGCTAATTAAATCGATAACGTTGGTTGAATTGAGTTTAGAGCAAGCAAGTTCACATTTTGGGGAGTGTTTAATGTGCTCTATGGTGGGGTTGTCTCCTTCATTCCAAGAATGAAGTATTATTCCGCAGTGGTAACACTGAACAGAATCACGCCCGCCAAGATAAAAAAAACCAGCAACAGCTAAATCATCACAATTTATAAAAGATGTTTTCCACGAGGTGAAAGTGTTCAGTCTGGTATATAATTTGGAATAAACTGTAAATTTGGGGTTTGGCATAATATTGCTAGCCATTATAGTGTATTTAGTTGTTTAAGACTCTGTTTTGTTGTTCTAAAAGAAACGATATATGGTATAATTGTTTGAATGAAAAATATTTCCCTTCTAAGTTTCTCCAATGAATTATTATATTCCTCCTTATGCTCATCCGATAATGGGTAGTCTGGCTTTCCTTTAGCTAAACTGGTGGTGTATTGTCCAAGTTGGAATAATTCATTTCAGCAAAAGCACACAATTACAACCATCAACAAGCATGTGTGTTAGTCGGGTTAAGTCGAATGTAGATGGGGTGATTGACACGGCTACATATATATACACACTCCACATCTAAAAATAGACTGCATTAGTCATTTATCGTCAATAACCCGATTCGTTCTGTTGTCCCCCCTTGTGTTCTCACCCTCCTAAGATGAATGGTTTTACATACATAACCTTGGGTCTACAGCCATACTATGGTGACCCATATCTCACCCCTAGACTCACAGTGCCTACTCGAAGTGTGGTCATGTGTAGTATACGAATGTGGTGTTATGTTCAGGATAACAAGTCTGAACTTATCTTCTAAGATAAAGGGTTTTACATACATAACCTCGGGTCTATACCCTCACTATGGTGACCCATATCTCACCCCTAGGGTTACAGTGTCTATACCAATAATTATCTCAAGGGTATGACAAGTCTGAACTTGTCTTCTAAGATAAAGGGTTTTACATACATAACCTTGGGTCTATACCCTCACTACGGTAACCCATATCCTAGGGTTAATAATATGCACTAAGCCACCTGTCTATCAATATAAACATCCCTGGGCTATATATATATATATATATATATATAAACAAGGTTGTCCTATATAATACTATAAACAAGGGTCTATACCCTCACTATGGTGACCCATATCCTAGGGTTAATAATATGCACTAAGCCACCTGTCTTTCAATATAAACAACCCTGGGCTATATATATATATATATATATATATAACAATATAAACAAGGTTGACCTATATAATACTATAAACAAGGTTGACCTTATAAGGGGGTGTCCTGACCTCATAAGGGTAAGGTTAAGGTCACCAATTAGTGACGTCAGTGACCTCATCAGGTCACTGACCTATTTAACAACACCTACATCGCAGGTACCCAGACGTTCGCCCCTTCCTTAACTACTTATACGATCCTTATCAAACACGTAGTTCCTATAATAATCTGGGGATAAATAAACTATTTACAAGTTTCTATGATACTGGTTTTAATGTATATGTGTACCCTGGGGTGCGTTTCTCGTTATGTTGATAATCCACCGGGGGCTCGTTATGGTTAATAATTAACGATTACGATAAAAGGTGCTTGCTCAAAATCGTATCGTATCGTTTACACTCATTTATAGTGGGGCTAACTATAACTATATTTACGGTAGCAACACTTGCGTTATTAGCTTTATAACGATCAACGAGACTAGAGGGGAGTACACGATTACAATTTAATCATGACGACCAATAGTAGGCCTACGAGCAATGATCCGATTAAGATTTTGAAGAGCAACACACCCCAGACATAACATTTACCGTCACGTCTATATAAAAATTAAAAATAAATATTGTGATTGCTGCACACGACGGCCAGCCCACACATCAACACTGTTCCTTCCCTTCCTGGGAAACACCATATTGCCAGTGCATATTCATTCATCAGTCAGAATACGCAACGAGGCGCTCGCGGTCAGCAATTTATTGCTCTCTTCTCCCAGAATGGTCTTTATTGAGCACAATGATGATGTTTTTCCTGTTCACGTAGATTTGTGGCTGGCCAAGCAGGTCGTGGGATGGGGGAATGTGTGAAGGCTGACAGGAGTGAGGTGTGGTCAGTGAGCAGTGGCCGGATTAGCCTTGATCGTTTGCGATGAGCCATGGTCATGCCATACCCCCATCTCTTGACGCTCTCCTCTCATCTCTTGAGGTCCCATTCAACACCAGAAGGGGTTGTATATACAGATTACTCAAGGTGAAGATACCAATGCATGAATGATGACTTTTGCCTCAGTTTCTTTTTTACTCTGATCGTTTTAGTTCAAGATTTAACAAGTCATAGCAGTCATATGATACCGAATAAATGAATAAAGACTCAATTCTAGAGGATTCTTTTTCTTGATTTAACCTGATATATTATACTAAAAAAATGAATGAACTGTTTCTCGCTTACTGACACTTATTGACTCATGTTTTAGCCAGCGTTTGTCGCAGATCAAAAGGCTTCGTTTGAAGTGTGATTCCATTGAAAACACCCGGTTATGCATGGTATCTTGGCGCAGAAATTTTTCATATGGAAAAATATTGAATCACCACTTAGCCCTTTCAAAACCCAAGACTGGGTAAATGTTGCCACTTGTCAAGGGATGGGAGCCACAAGCATGAACACTATCTCCCCTGCCAATCATATACCATAAAAACTACATCAAGGCGTTTTTAGGCATTTAAAAGAAGATCATATCCTTCTCCATTGGATCATATTTCTGGAATCCCTAAGTAAGTGCTCTGGTTGTACCGTTTATAATACACCCTTCTTCTCACTCTGGCTATATACACATTGAGCGTACAGTCTGACACTGCTATGACCTGGCATTCCACAAGGTCCTGTCTTTTGGCAATTCCCATCTTCCACTGTTAGTATCTTCTTCATTTTCTAAACACACAGACACAAAAAATAAAGGGGAAAACAGTATCAGCATTATGGCGCTGGAAGAAGTCAGCTAGCCTGTGCGCCCAGATCTTTCCCCGAGAAGATAAATCTTTCAGACTCTTTTCCTATCTGTCAGTGTTCGCGCGAGATAAAGCCTGGTTTCTGTCGTGAAGCATAGCTATCATTTGCTCTATTATCAATCCACAAGATATTAATGAAAAAAGGAATGTGTTTTTTATTGCTCGGTAAATAGGAAGACCTGCCCACTACCTGGCCTGGAGATGGGTTGCAGGACAAAGACTGGAATGTGTCTGGCTGCCTCAGAGGAATTACATAGCTCAAGAATATAGCATTGATGCAGAAGAATCCAGTCTGGTGGTATGTGTCTAGCGCATCGTACGCATATCTTTAGCGTATGAACAAAATATCCATCCCAGCACCTACCAACATACGTATGCACGAAACTGTAAATATTGACGGGCTTTATTATTGTGTTATTGATATTTCTCCGTTGGAAAACAAGTTCTCCGAAATCGATCGAATCAGCTAAAACTGCATTCTCAGTTATTATGACAAAAAAATAAATATCACATCTTCTCATGTTATGACTTATTGGAAAGAATGAATTAATATTATGTTGTTGTTATGTTTGTACAAGTCGAATCGGCTTCAGAGTGAAGCTATATACCACAGGAAAGGATTTCGGCGGGTCACCGAAATATAATTGTGGGACTTTTATGAAACCGTGCAGGAAAATTCCTCCAAAGTTGGAAAAGAATGAAACAAAAGTAGAAAACCTTTAGTTCTTGACTGATGATAACTGGGAGCGCAGCTTTAATACAGAGATTGTGAGAGGGCCAACTGATAGGATCAGTCTTGTATCGGGAATTCGGAATATTCAGAATATTTATTTCTAGTTTATCAAGATTTACCGACTCCCCCTTTCCTGACGTTGAGTAATTGGAAATGGGATGCTGTGAAATACGACTGTGTGCTGGGGTCGGATGCCACTTAGTTGGCCAGATAGACAAATCTGTACACAAGAAAAACAACACTGCGTCACCTGACTTATCAACAAGTGATCTAGGGTGTCGCGGACAGTAATGAATATACCTATCTCTGGGGCAAAGCTGGTCCGATAAAACTCGGACCTCATCCATCGGTAAATAAGCCCTGTTTATGTGAGAAAGAAAAAAGAAACAGGGCCTTGCTCCTACATACAGGTACATCAAGTCGCCTGATATATCTGAACCCCGCCTCGACAGACGTGCATAAATGTTCGCCTGGCCCTGGCCTCTTTCCATAGTCTGACCCCCTCAAATGCCTGTCTTTCATACCATTAGCTCTTTTTATTATGTCATCAAAAGTTGCCGCCAGTTCTCGCAGGCAACTTACATTTTAGGATTCCTCAGAGATGAAAGCGCATGCTGGTTGATAATTTCAAGGAGGGAAGAAGCCTTTGATTTGACATGCTTCACTCCATGCAAAGATGACATGAATGACATGTAATGTGACAATCATTGCTCTCGTATAAGATGGAACTGTGGCGAACATGTCACTCTCTAATGCATTATGAAGATGACTTCAAAGTGATCAAAAGGTCTTGAAACGTGAAGAATTCAAGTACCTCATGAAATTTTAACTGCTGAGACAGTATCTCATCCAAGCCATAGTTTGATTTACTGCAGCTTCCCTTGAAGGGAACGTTGACTAATAGAAATTGGAAGCATGTCTTCATTCAGGCTTGGGGACATATACACATATAAATATATATGTGCTTGGACTTTTCGCGGCCCAGCAAACTTTGCCATTTTATGGTGCCTATAAAGGCTCGTGAGATTGACTCATAAATCACATACGATTCCTCGAGTGCTGAGTTCAAGAAGAATAACAACTCACTAAATTAACTCACATTTTTCGAGACGTCTGGATAGCACCATAAACAGCTTTCATGATCTGCTTTTAATGCGGTCACGATGATGATATACGGTTGTGAGGTGATTAGTGGATGTATTTATAGTGCTACTTTTGTCTTTATAGTAGCCTAAATGTTGGGAAGCCCGGGCTGTGGTGCCAAGTCCCCCTATCAAGAGAGGCGTGCTTGGATCCCATTCGGATCAGGATTACATGACCACAGGTGGGGACACCAATCAATTAGCAAACACATCAAACGGCGCAAATTACCGCTGCAACCGTCGTTACACTGGCAATCATACAGCGACTTACAATTCCAATGGCAGACTAAATGATGTTGCTCGGACGCAGATGGAAGAGAGAAAAACTGTTGGGGGAAAAGCGAGAAGAGTTGCATGGCGTTCATGGGATCGGAGCAGTCCTCGGGAAACGTAAACGTAAACGCCCACTGCAGGAGGTTTTTTTTATAAGTGTCCTTCCTAAGCCCTCCAGTCCGCTTTTCCCCCAATAAAATGTATTTTATAACGCCATGAGACACAATCAATGTGACATGGTAAAATATTTGTGATGGGACAGGAGGAATCTGGGGTGGATTTCCTGCGCGTCCCCTTGGGAAACACCTATGGGTCTGGCACTAAAATGGGAAATGCATTTGACAGGGGAAGGAATTGAGAGGGTATGTATATGTGCGCCTGGGTCTGACAGAAACACATTTGCAAGCAGCATGAAGGGGGGTAGGAGGGCTCCAAGAAATGAATGAAACATGCATCAAGCCTCCTGGAAAAATAATAAAAGATATCCGGAACTGTGCCGGCTGAAACAGCATCCCCTACAGGTGTGGTGAAAAACCACTGAGAGGCCTAGAAGGGTTTGCAATAATAGCAAGGGGCTTCGATAACATGTGCATGTGTGCTTTCTTTTGCCCCAAGTTTCAGCTTGGGATTAGTCAATGTGGAGTCAATGTGTGGGGTAGAGAGGCGCTATCTGACAAGGCCTGTGGTCTATGTGTTTTGCAATAACAATACCCCCGGACATGATCAGCCCATTAATCAGAGGCAGGGGGAGAGGAGGGGTGATTGACTTGTTAAAAATTGCTTCAACACCCTAAACAGAAACAATGAACTCCCCCACTCACAAACAGTCAGGTATTGGGAATGAGAACTTCTGTTATGACATATGGTAAACCCCGACACAGTGTGAAATAAGGCTCAGGTCTTGAAAATACACTTCTCAGCGTGATATTTTCTTTTTACCATCCCTCCGTCAGTTGCTCCTAATATTACTTTTCAGGCAAGTAATTACTTGGACTTTTAACTTATTGATTTTCTCAAGTGCGTCTAACAGTTTCAAGCCGATCTGAGAAAATGAAAGTAAAATTCTTCCCATATTTTATCAATGGTCGGAATTCCCATGCTTCATGATTATATATATGGAGCAGGTCGCCTATAAATGTACAATTGGCAGCTCTACACATTTAATCCATTCTGCTATTTTAGGCTGAAATCTGATAAAGACTGTGTATGTTTGAGTATAATATATTTGGTGCAGCGTTGTTTCTAAAGATCTGTTGGGTTATATTGAACTATATTTTGAGCATAGGTCTTGTCTTAAACTTGGGTTGTTGAAGATTTGTACATTTCCTGGCGACTTCACCAACCAGTACATGTGCCAATATATTATGACTTCCGTATCTCAAATACCTGGCGGATCCGAAATTAAACAGGAAGAATGAATCACGGCCGACCAAGAAACCATTGCCGTTGACGCGGATGGCCTTGAAAGGAGAAAAAGCGAAATTGCCAATGTCAATGTCAAGTATATATATTTACATGATTTGTGGTTTACTAAGGCTTTCATGAGCTGCCTACAGAATTGTTTTTTTAAAATATCTATATTGTATTCAGGAAATGTTGGAAGCGACCGAGTAAGCAGGATGTAGTTAAATCAAAATCGTAAATATTGACATTCCAGGTATTGCTAAACGTACAATAATAATTATAATCTATGTTTTATAGAAATTAGCAACCGCAAGTCACTCATGGGTAGTGTAGGCGGGTTGATGTAAGATGAACATTCCAGGTATTCTCATGTACAATAATATAGTGCATGCTTTACAGAATTAGATAATCAGCAACTGCTATAGGCACTTATGGGTAGTGTGAACGGGCTCTGTGTGAATTGAACATTTCAGGTAATCTTGACTTGTATATGTACATATTACATGCATTGGAGAAATCACCAAATGGCGTTGGTCATAACTAAATTCACACTTGTATAAACAAATATATCAATTAATTTAAAATTAATATTAAATGTGTTTCCCCTAACTATGAGCCATGGACAAGACTAACACATAATGCTCTCATCCAGGTCGAAGGAGGGGGTTAAAGAATACAAATTATATCAATCAATTAATTGTTGCTGGAGGCGATGCGTATTGTGTATAAAAGTGCGTGTGGCACCTTATCATAAAGAAATTACATCCGGACTATCAATGGGGTTCAAAAGTTTACAAAAGTATAGTAAGTACGTATTGAAGGGACCACTGTTAATACAACGCCACAACCTTGTCGATATTCCGAGTTCTTAGGAAGAAACAACATATAAAGCAGGATACAATATTTCTGGTACAAAATTGCATGGTTAAGCACAAGTATCAGCTTCAAGATAAATGAAGCCGAGGTGAGAAACATCAGTTAAATAAGCTTTCCTTCAAAAATACCCCCACAGTCTCTGATCCATATCGCAACATAGAACAATACACACACATCCTTGGCATGTCAAAAGAAGTTTCCGGAGACAATCAACTAACAAAACCTCAGGTATTTGGCAATGGTACGGTCCACCGCGGTTAGGAATATATACTTCTCCCTTTCCGTATTATTTAACCGATGCGATGTGCGGCGGGTGTCAACAAGGATATAACAAAATTAATGAGCGCCTGTCCGCGTCTTTTACCTTGAACCTCCAACCAAGTGTTATAATTTACACTGAACAGGGAAGGTGCGGGAACCGGTGGATTCAGTCTAGGCTCAGTGTTGAGAGAGTCCCTCCAAATTGAGGGACAGCCTCTCGCTCCAAACTGTAACATGCTATTATAATCCCATTAAGACGCCTACTCCAGGGCCAGAAAAGCCATTAGTGCAGTAGGCGTCCAATCACTGACATACAATTCTTATCCGATCTGAGAGGCTGTGAGCCTATAAACTGACTGAAGACTGTTTCTTAAACAAATTTGGAAGCATTTGATCCCGGAGATGTATTCGACTGATTAGAATGCGAAAAAAAAAGATACCTAGTGGTTTTCAGCAAAACCATCAGCCTAAAACTTAGTAATTGAAAGTCTACTATTGAAGAATAAATTTGATTATTTGTTGAATGATAAAGAAATATAAAACTTCAGAATGCAGCGAACTCGATATGAAACCAGCGACTATAAAATGTTATACACATTGATGAAACGAAACCCGTTTAGATTTTATTTTGCAGCTATAATATTCAAGTCGACAGGTGAGATATAAGTAAGAGAGAAAACTGATTATTTTTAAACCAAAAAAAACCCTAAATGAATCATGAGTCCTTGTACTGATTATGGTCTCGCAATCAACCAAGATCTGAAAGCAGAAACAGAAAGTAAAGCTACTCCAGAACAATAGAACATACAATTACCAGATATTGAACAGATCCTTATCAAGAGAAGCAGATTCGGAAAGTTTTGTTTGTTGCAATTCACTGATTATCTATAATTTTTGTTGTAATTCATTGATACGATATTGCAACATTTATAGCTGCAACTTTTTGACCAACTCCACTGATTATGTGGTACATGATCTTCCAATCCACATTGCAAGATAGCAATTTTAACCGCAAGTATTCCATTCGATGTCGATCGAGGTTCGGGAGTAGGATCGTTATCGTAAACGATACTCTACTTCAAATAATTGTCCACAAATTTTGTACCTGACAGCGCTTCCGGGTAAGGAAAGTATAAATAATGGCAATAGCTTTCAGTGTTAAATCGTTTCTACTGCTAACATTATGCACATGTGTAAACATCGGGCTCGTCAGCATGGAAAACTAATACACAAGTTAAGGGTGTTCTCTAGCCTGTGTGTTTCCCCCGAAGAGAAGTTGTCTCAATTTTGCGAAACACCTTAGCACATTAACACTCGCCCGTGGCAGCAACGTCTGGGGATGAATAAATAATCTGGAAAGATGGGATAAATAAAAAAGGTGAAGGCTTGACTGATAGAGATTGGATCATCCCGAACACGTTTAAGCCATTATACACCAGGGGAAGATGAGGAAATGATGAAGGTTGACAGGATGCATGGCTGTATCGCTTTGCTCTGCACGTGCATTTTTTTTCAAGGCCGAGAATATACAAACAGATGCAGAAAACCTACAGACTATAGTCCATAAAATTTAGATTGACCTTCTCCATGTTCCCTGCCATAAACCAAGCAGAACTAACCCATGCAATATGGAGGCATGGATAGAGAACCCAATAATCAGGCCTGACAGTATATGGATTTACCGCCCACTACTGCCAAGGGCAAGTATGAAACCGAATCGGCTCACTAATTTGGCACAGCGACGGGAATCAAGTCGCTTTGAGTGGACTATAACTTAACTGCAAATCTGAAGAAGGGAAACTATCTATCATTGGCTTCAGTGGGAGGACAAAAGAGAAGAGGAGGCGGGGAGGGGGAGGAGGAAGGAGGAAGGAGGGGGAGGAGGAAGGAGGGGGAGAATGAGGAGGAGGAGGTGCAGGAGGATAGAGAGGGAGACGGAGGAGGCGGTGCAGAGGCCAGGGTCACTAAAGACCTCAGGAAAAAACATTGCCCCAGACAGTAAACATGGCAAGGTCCTTTCTAATCAGTTTCCTGCCTAAATCCACTAAGGGCTTCGCTTCTGCCTCTAGATCTTACTCCTATCTACTGGCACAACGATCAATTACCACCGAGATAGCCAACTATGATTGCCATAATATAAACGACCAGATTATCTGTCTTATTTATATTTAGAGGCACTAATTGCGGGTCGTAATCTATGAATAAGTTCCCTTAGCGCACGCTGCATGTTCATCTTCAAGGAGTAATGTTAAGCTCTGATCTTTTAAAGCGCCTATAAACATCGGGGGAAAGAAGGGGTGGAGTGAGGGAAGTGTACCAGGCAATTTCAGTGGAGGCTATGTTAAATGAGAAAATAAATTGCTCCTGACCTTCAGGCTTTAAAACACTGAAACCAACGAGGGTAAGTCGGCCTTCATACATCTCAATCGTTTTAACCTGTACTCACGGTATACGTCCCCCGCCATCGTACACTGTGATGCATTTTAAGAGAGGAATAAGTGGCAGGAAAGTGGGGGTGGGGAGTTGGGGAGGGGGGCTGTTATAGAGTGTCTGCAAAATAGATGATGGGCAAATGTAATAAACATTCTCGACCAAGTCTTTCATCCAATGTATTTTCTTCATTCACTTTTAACCAACTGCTTGTTGAAAACACCTTTCTCGTTCCCCGAGTCTATTATTTCATATTTTCTTTTGTTTTTAATTTGGTGCCCATTTACTTTGTCCATCATTCTTTCCTGCCCACTTCTTCATCACTACCCCCAGACACCATTATCTGCAAAAAAACAAAGCAATAAAATACGTTTAAGCAAAGGAAGAAGAAGTAGCGGCATACTCTCTTCTGAGATGTGCAGAGTGTTCCTTGATAAGACCATCCGGTGCTGACTTTTCCTCAGGAGTAACGTCATAAATTAAACATTGGCTCAAGAGGTCTAATGGTAAGGGGGCTGGGTTGCTTTGATTGAAGATGGAGAAAACTGTGCCGGGATGGTCCATAAAAGTGCATGTGTTTATTCTCGACTCGCATCAAAATGGTGAATTAATAACAACGCCAATCAGGTCTAATTAGCGTTTCATGGAGGGGACACAGGAAGACGGGCCATGTCTGAGACATTATTCCCCTCCTTGGGGATTGTCTGTGGCCATGTTTGTTTGTACCTGGTTCGTTTTACAGGCACACGGGGGTGTTAGCGAGCGAGCTTGGCGTTGATACGTGCAAGTGGCTGGAAGTCATCAGGACGGCAAGGTGTAAAGGGTGCTAGACGTAAGGGTCAGGTGCCAGACACACCTTGACAAGGTCCAAAGAGCACCGAGCGGGCCATCGGGGAAAATCAATAAATCAAGCCAGTACCAGAAAACACACACTTTCTCTCTTGGAAAGAGAGACAGAGACAGAGAGAGAGAGGAAGGGAAAGAGTATGTTAAAAAAAGGTAGAAAATACGAGTCGGTGAAAAAAATGCAAATGAAAGGGGAGGAAGCCATCCCCCTCTCAGAGTTGGGCCGCCTCTTCTGACCTGGGATCAGACGTCTGGTTTGAATAAATAATCTCAGAGCGTGGATATAGTCTTGTGGCTGTGCAACATGTAATGTGTTAACTGTGAATGGATTTCACTAGATTACTACAAGGGTGTATCAACATCCGAATGTACAGAGAAGTGGCAGTTATGGTAATGTATTCATTAAGTATGAAGTGATATATAGCGTGAGGGGTCAGGGTAAATAAATAATGCTCAGTATTAGTATATATGTGTATTGGCTGTCTCAATGCTGTCTCTGCTTGTGCTTAATGCGGTGGGTGTCAGGACAGGGGGGGGGGGGGGGGTAGATAGAAGTGGGAGAGAAAGGACAGGGAGAAAGGACGGAGAAAAGAAAAGAAAAGAAATGGGGAGCGACAGAGCGAGAGGGACAGGTAGACAGACAGAGACAGGGGTATGTAATATGAAATATAGGAAGGGAAAGGTAAGGAGGTGAAGAGGGGAGGGGGAGAAAGGGAAGGTGAGGTGAGGAGAGAAACGACTTCCAGGAAAGCCATAAGGATGAACGAGAAGTTTTTTGTCAAATATAACATGAATGAACGCTGAAGCTTGAATTCAGTCAACCAATGGACTACAGGCTCCATGCGCTGAAAAATAATTCTGAGAAAATAATGCAGGTTAATGGAGTGACTTTTTGATAACCTGACATTCAGGACGTTTCTCCTTTCTACACATTTGCATTGTAAATTATTACATTACATGGAAAAACTCTGCCGTCTAGGATGGAGATAACAGATAATAATCAGCATATTTTTTAGAACTTGTCAGAGCTCGGGTGAATGGCCTAAGAACAGAGAAAATCTTGCAAACTTTATGTATTCTTCACCGACCTCCATTCGCAGACTACACATTGAATTACTGGGCTGTTCGGTCTGGTTCAGCATTCTGTAATTAAATTAAGCACCCCAGACTTCAATGCTTCACCACTGATAGTAAATAGCTTCATCTAATCTCTTCAAAATGCCTCTGTCTGCCGAGTTTTGAGACACAGGTGAACCAGGACCGGGGTCGGGGACTAGATCATTCAATGAGGCCGCAGGTTCGGCCCTTCCATAACCAAAAAATAAAGTGATGAATTACTAGCCTACAGGGCACTGCTATGTTTACAAGGGAATCTTGGGAAAAAAGCTAAAAGCTTTCTTCTAGGATAGCCATTAATCATTGTGGAAAAGATCCTACGGTCTTATATTAGGACCGGGAAATATATGGCAAGTGGTATTATTCAACTTTAGAACCTATGTGTGGAAAGCAGAGAAAAAATGAGTTAGGGTGCATAACAATTTTTCACCTCGATTGAAGAAGCCCTCTCCAAACAAATGTTGGAGCTCGTCCAAAAGTACCAGATGCCCCCATATATGCACTGAAGTAAATTTTGCCTTAAACTAAAATGAACAGTACAGGCCGAAATTTATCATGTCATGTGTTCGCGTGCGAGCTGAGGTCATGAAATATAGCATTTATCACTGATGTGAAGTCCATGAGTACTTTCATACCCACTCTACTCTATCATCCTATCACACTCCCCTAATTCTCCTTCTCTCCTATCCTTTCCACTTCTCGCCTCTGCTCATAGGGATCTTCACAAGTTGGTACTTTTTTCTCTACCCCCACCCTCTCTACCTTTCAACCTATACACCCCCACCCCCTCCACCCCCGAACTGCCTTAATTTTTCGCTGGAGCGAGCATGCTGCGCTCTTTGCGCTCAGAAGATCAGGGGAGCATTTTTCAGGTGAAGGGAAATACACCTTGCACTTGTGTTCCGTGTAATGATCTGTGTACAGCCCAGCACCCTGCAAATTTCATGATATTTTCATGCGAGCACGTGCACAGAGTGTAACATGTTAACATTTCATGAGTGGGGAAATCTACAACTGGACCGGGTCCGGTCACCCGCAGCCGTCCGGGACACACTACTGAGAGCACTTTTGAGGACAGCCAGCTTTGAACTTGTTTTCCTCTCTCAGTGTGTGTCCATTCGTACCAAGAACTGGGGCCAGAGCAGCCATGACTTTTTCTTCCCGTTGGCCTTAATGGCGTAAAAGCGCCATATACTCAATTAGACCCTGGATGACCATATGTACACATACATACCTATGGCTTTCAACAGGACTTGTTTAGTGCATCTATAGCCTCTCAGCCATACGGCCCCATGCCCTTATGAATCCATTTGGATCGGCCTGCAGATCCAACAGCAGGCGATCCAGGAAGGAAGGAGGGATGGGGGAGACAGGCGGGGGGGGGGGGGGGCTGGGGGAACTTTGCCCTCGGGTGTAGACGGACAAATGAGCTGAGCCTCAAGATGCAATATTGCAATGCACTGCGTGAACTTCGGACGAAGCTCCCCTCTCGATCCCCTCTCGGGCCATGAGCGCCGGGCCGATGATGGCCTGAAAATGTCAACCTGGAGACATCATGCGAAAATCTGCCAGAGCTTTTCCATTCATGATATACATGCACATGTAGAGTGGCCGCGTGCAAACGCAAATGATCATACGGCAGCCGACTGCCATACTCATAGCCAGCCAACACACGTGTACCTAATGTTTATTGATATACCTAGCCCGAACCCACCCAAGTGTATTTGTGATATTTGGCCAAACATGCGATAAAAATATAATTGATTGCGAATGTAAAAGTCATCAGACTGTCATTCGGGTGAGCGAGGGTGAGATGAAGGGAGAGGGCAGAGCATAGAGAGAATGAGTTATACTGTTCTTTATAAGCACACGCTATATACAATGTATTTTACTTATTTTGAAGCTTTCGACGGCTATCAACTGTCTACTTCTCAACTTATCAGTAGATAAAGAATTACAGCATAATATGTCATCACAACTAAGACGAAAAAGGGAGGTAACTGTTGAACGTGAGATAAAGGGAGAGGAGAAAACAATAAAGAGTGTGTGAGAGAAAGGAGTGATAGAGAGGGGCATAAAGAATAGAGAGGGGCCAGTGTTACAGAGTTTAGAAACAGACAATAGAGAAAATGTACTTGTTGTAGCGACATTGAAAATGTGACCAGGGAAATGTGTCATTTCCAAAAAGAATGTTAGAAATCAAAGAGAAGGGCAATTGGATAAATGGGGGACCGAGAGGAGACAAACACAACAAGAAATAGAAGGGAACGAAGGTGGAATTGGGTGGAAGAAGACGGTGGCTTAGGGAAAAAAAGCCTGGTGCAAAAACAAGGTAGAAAAGAAGAGATCCCGCAATAGATCATGCACCATCACACACTCCAGAGAGAATTTTGGCAATCCCTTGGGGTCGTTAGGTCCGGGCGTTGCAAGCATAAAAAGGCAATCGGCACCCGGCCTTTTCTCATATCTCCAACCCAGCCGCCTGCGCCGGCTTTAATCATTTCTGTGGGTAATTTATTTGTTGTATTGCTCCCTTATATGCATGTCATCCCAGCATTAGTGGCAATGAAGAAAGGGCATGATCCTCGCTGCGAGAGATAGGCCCGGACTTGGAGACTCCTCCAAACCGAGCCAGCAGACACAGACACACAGACAGAGAGGCAGACAGTTTCTAGGGTATCCTATAAACGTATGGGCTTTAGCATTATGAACCTACCAACATAACCTGAACCTGAGCTAGTTTCCAACTTTTTACTGCTGTGAGGCGACTTGGGTTTGAGCTATGGAAAGTACAACTGAAACTTTGAGCGAAACTAGCCTGTACTGGGACAATTACTGCCGATAGTTAATTGTGAACTTTCGAATGCCAGGTTCATACAATACATATGTGAGCCAGCCCAGTTTGTAGCGAAGAACTTGCTAGACAAATACTGCGTCAAATGATAATTAATGGTGAAGGAGTAAAACAAAACCTATTGGCTGCTGGTCATAAATAATAACTTTGAACTGGTTTCAACTAAACCATGGTCCGATACTTCATCGAGCTGTCATGTGCTGAAAGTACTATTAAAATTCCTGGAATATGTAAAGATAAATCGATAGAAGTTTTGTCACTATGATAAATAACAGTACCAGTATCTCTATTTCTTCAAACATGTTCCATTTATGTAAACTGATATCTGCTTTGAAGAATTTAATTACATTTATTCATGAGTCTACAGTTGTCCTGGAAGACTTAGATTAAATGCCAGAAGGACATCTCCTTTTTCTCAGAAATATGGAACTAATAAAAATAGATATCCAATGATAGAATATCATTTGTCACACTCGACATCTCTCTTTAGACTAGACCCAAGGCTAATGCCACTGCAAGGAACAATGGGTCGAGGTTAAGTTAGGAGACACCACAAGGTATTTCCCTGTGATCAATGCAGGAGGAGGACAGACATGTGGAAGTTTTCCACAGTGAAAGATTTAGACCCGTTTGAAGTGATCATCCTTAGCTGGGTTATCGAATTCCACCGAGTCTGGATCCCTAATAGCTATGGGCGTCCTATTTGCTAAAGAGCTTATAGATCCTCAGCGAAGAAGAACCATTTAATAACACTTTTACCTGTTTCCTGGGGGATTTACTATTCAGAGCAAACGCTAGAGAATGCACAATTCTCTCTATCCTTTTCTATAGTAAATGGAACGTGAACTCCAGCCATAGAAGGGTTGCGTCTCCTTCAGTCAAAAGATACCCCCTGCGCCAGAACAAAAAATATTGATTGAATAACATGAGCCGTACAAAAATAAACAGGTACGATGGCATCGGATATAAGGTAAGACAAAGCAAGCATTGATTTGTGTATTATTATGGAAAGACGGTGGGAGGGAGGATAGAGGTCGTGGGTCGGAGCATAGGTTGTCTACAGAACTTAGTGGAGGGGTTGGGGGTTGGGGCTTGGGGAGGGATGGGAAGCAAGAGAAACAGGCGAACCAGTAGACATGTGATAGTGTTCCTATTGGAAATGTGCATGTTGTTCTATCATAAAAGCAATGCATGGCACCAGAGTAGCGTCTGCAACCAAGCCTTGGCTCCGAACAATGCCCAAATGTCTGGTTTAATAATAATAAACGCTTTAGACAATGCAGGCCAAGGGTGAATTTATTTAATCCATGTTTGAACTGAATTGCGCAAATCGCTCCGACAGAGCCAACCCGAATAAATAAAAGAACATGAAAAACCATAATGAATCCGGCACAAGTTGAGCCGACTATAGGCTTGATCATATGCCTCTCCCTCTTTGGTCTCTTGGCATACGTCCCGATATGGAAATCCACCAGGGATTATGGAGAGAAATACAGATTACAGAGTTGATACGCGACCACACTCAATACACAGGTGCATATATGGTCTTTCTCGTGACGTTCATGGTCGCTACATATCTATATCAGAGTTAGATTAAGGAAAATGTGGGCGGAGGGGGACTGGGGGGTCGGGGGGGGGGGGGGGCGTCCACATTACTTGCTACGAGTGTGCATTATTATGTTGGCATTATATCCCAGCGCGGTTCCTCGATCGGCGTCATCCCACGACGTGTGTGTTTCGATCATTACCCGTACAGTATAATGTAACTTTGGCGAGTGAATAATTCAATTTGCTCCCAAGAGTGGACTGACCCAGAACCTGAGAGAAAACAATTTATATTTTGTGCATTCTCAATCACATGCCCCGCTGCCATTAGGCGAGAGCCATAAAAAAAGAAGCCAACATCTGGACAGCACCCACAAGTTACGTTGGATCACGGACCGCTCCGAATTAGAGGGAACCCAATCTCTCCATAGGATGTCCCGAGGCAATAAGATCTTAATTCTCTACGTCTGCACTACCTGTGTTAAAGGTTTTTCTATTTATCATAGACACTAATAGACAGGTCACTTCAGAGAAATGGATGGAAGACTATATGGGAATGCCTACTGTGAACCTGTCCAGTCCTTTGTAAACGTTTAACTTGATTTTATCAAAAGAAATTTATATTACACAATACACAACATCAGAATATATTTTCCTGTAATGCGGATAGTTTTTACCTTGAAAAAAAAAATATGCGACTGAAAAAAACATTGATAACAAGTTCCTTTGGTAATGCCGTAACATCTAGATTTAAACTAAAACTTGAAACTAAAATAAAATTCAAGGGACGGTAACTTAATGACCACAATATTGATATATTTTATCTTTTTAAAAAAAAATCATCTTTTAAATTCACCAATGCAAAAATCCAAAAATGCATGGGCAATTGCGGATAGAATGAGAAGAGGATCCCTGGAATATCAGGTAACAATAGGACAGATTGAAAGGGAAGTCGAGGCAGACAAAGAATGCAATTAATAGATAGGTCTATGAGTTGACACCTCGGTTATATATACCGTAACAACAAAGAAGGCAGCCACCGCAGAAGACCGTGACAGATGGAGAGACATGATCGTCTACACAGAACATGGCACCTGGGTAATTGGTATCAATAGTTATAGAATGAAGCATTTGCAGGCTCAGAGGTGACAGGGTCCCTCCAAACTGAGGGAAGCCTCTCGCTCCAACCCGCAAAATGTCATTAGGACTAGAAAAGCCATTGGCGCAGTAGGCGTCCAATCACTGACATCCCATTTTGCATCTGATCTGAGAGGCTGTAGGCCTAGACCGTATGAAGGTGTAGAACATGATAAATGTCTTGCAGCCTGTTAAGTATTTAAGCACTAGAACACCATGCGGGTGGATCCAATATTCTCAATTTCCCTTTCCCCATCTCTATACCATCTGAACAACCCATTCTACCTTCCTTGAGGCATCCTGCTTGCGAGCTCGCGCGTTGTGCAGGAGCACAGAGCAGAGATGTATGAGGGTGTCGTGGGCCATGGCACCTCTGTACACACGAATCCCATCACCTGTCACGGCCATCCCAAACAAATTAAAACAATAAAAGAAGGTATATACTCATAGCACCATCGGGTGGCCAGCCCTGATAGCCCTGCAAGACTGGGTCGCCCACCAATAAAGGAGAAACTGCAATGGCCAGACTTGCCTTCTTTACGCCGGTGCTAAACCCAGATTTTATATTCCTCGAGGCAAAACTAACTTTGCGAGAGTCAAGATTTTATGCGCACCTTGCCAACATAATCTTTGGTTCTTTTTGCAATAAATGTTTCCATGCCCTTGACTAAAATAGAAAAGAGGAACTGAAGCCAGGAAATGGAAGTAGGTTATAAGAAAAAATGCCAATGCAAAAAGGCAACTTTGGCTTTCAGTCCCAGGTTTAATCCCCCTCGCTTTTATTTATTTTTGTTGCTTTTTATTTATTTTCTCCAACAAGGTGCTAGTTTTAAAACAAGATGAGTAGGTGTTAGTGCAGTACAGAACTGACGGGTCACGATTACTAAGAAAGTTTGCTCTTGCTGACAAGTAAATGTGGTGATAAGAAGTGTAACATGTATGCGCTTCATTGTGGGTTGGCTCCAGGGCGTACCACATACGGTGTAGACACGCTCGTTGTTGTGGTTTTCTCTCCGAGATTAGCGGTGCCATCGCGCCCATTGTCTTCCAGGCCTAAAACATTTCCATGAAAGCAGGACCCGGGACAAAGAGGAACTATTAGATGAGGGAGGGGAGAGGAAAGATAGATGGGGAGAGGGACAGGGAAAGGGAAAGGGGGAGAGAGAGGGTGGGGCGGTGGGGTGGGGGTGGGGAAGGAGACGAATTAACAGAAAGAACAAGAGATCAAGAAAGAAAGAAAGAAAGAAAGAAAGAAAGAAAGAAAGAAAGAAAGAAAGAAAGAAAGAAAGAAAGAAAGAAACGGAAAGAAAGAAACGGAAAGAAAGAGAATCAGAGAAAAGTAAAAAGTTTCCTATTTTGAATAAAGCATTACATACACATGTACTAACTCAAGTCTAGTACGTAATATTTTTATACAAAGTCGAAAACCTTTTAATCAAATTAATTAGGAGCATGAAAAATAACGATTGTCAAAAACTAATAAACGTAATAAAACAGCTTTTGGCAATGCAGATCGTAAATGTTAAATATATGTATCAACTAGTTTACGGCGAAAAGAGTTGTGAGTGGAAAAACTGGTGATATTTCAAAATACCAATCGCCTCCCACTCTGTCACTCCTTCTATGACTTGCGATTTCTATCCTTAAATGACTCGCGATTTTAACAAGTGGGGGACAACAGGGAGATTCCGTATCCACCTCCCGCTTTCATCCCACTATTTTTCTCCTTTTTTCAGGAAACTGTGTACTCCAGAGCCCGAATGAATGAAACCTCGACAACTTTCCCGATGTTACAGTCAACACAACTGTGGGGAACCGAAGACAAGGATGTGGACCTAAAATAGGTATACTTCCCTGGCCATCAGGAATAGACAGATAAAACCGGTAGTCCGGATATGAACATGTCAAGTGATTATGATGCAAGAGGTATACACATGGTTTTATATCAAGCGTGCCATGAAGCGAGACCCCATTGCACAACTGCATATGTGAAGTTCTTTCTTGGAACAGACGCCAAGTGTGTTTGAGTGGGAGAGGACTAGGGCCAGCTCAGTCTCATGTGATAGGCAAAACTTTCTTGAATAAACACGGACGAGGTTATAGCAGTGGTTCTAGAGACGTCTTCTGGAACCTATAGGACGCAATCTATATGCCTGATCACGCAATGTGGCATGCGAGGTGTGCTACAGACCCTCCATCTAGAATTCATAATGTTTTGGGGATGTGTGATATAGTGCGAATACCCGAGATATAAGCAATATAGGTGTTCACAGCTTAATCCACGGTGAAATAATATGTTTATAATATCAGGATTGTTATTGATTTATGATAATATTTGCCTACCTTCATAGAGTTAGTTATATAGGGGGCAAGCCAAAGTGGGTGGTGGTGAGTAGAATAAGAAAAGTTGTTTTTTTTAAAAATCAAATCTTTATTCAGGTGTGGGCATTGATATGATAAGATTATACTGAAATATTCCATTTTAAATGAGATATTTGATGCACATTTTACGTGATAACCCTGTATATAAAATTGGTGATGATGGGTCCATGTGCAACCAATATTTATCTATAATCATTTAAGATGTTCACAAATAGTCGAATTGGCCTTTCAAATGTAATAGATAAAAAAGATATAATCATATAGTCAAATCAAATATCCTTCAAATTCAACACTCAGAGCTCTCAAGAATGAAATAGAATCAGAAAATAATTATAACTGTGCCGAGGGAAGAAAATGAAAGAATATGTATTAGCTATAATAGATACTAGATGGACTGAGGCGCCAGCACCGAGTGTGTGGCCTTTCTGTCCTACCCTCATGAATACGGGTCACGCTTTCTTCAATCTTATAGGAGCTAATATACACAGCACCTTCATCATACAGAGCCTTTGGTAATACATGTCATCTGTTTATTCTGATAGAAACCAAATTTTTAGACTAATAAGGAATTTCTGAATATTACATGATGAAGATTACTATTATTAAGTCACATTAAGCTTATTCAATTTCAGATTGTAGAAGGGTGATTAGGATCGATTTGAATGAAGATTATTAGGGATTATAAATGTGTATTGCTTGGATATATATAGACATTACGGTGTCCATGGGAGCACGGGATTTTGTATGATATTGTTGATGCCAAGGTCAGGATAACACAGGGTTCAGAGTATACTTTATACACAACATAGATACCACAAAACTTGGCTCGCTGCCAAATGAACGCTATATGTTCCAAGCTGTCTATGTTAACCCGAGGTGATTGTTAAGAAGTGGGAACGTGTTTATTGTAGATACAGGGACATGGGTTTCAACATGAGTACCATAAATGTTTCTTCAGTGTCTGTGAATTCATATTTTGGAGACTCCTCTCAGTGCAAGGGAAGCATTTCCAGTTTATGTACCCAGAAATATACCACCAAATATAGTGTAATAATCGTTTACTTGATCCTTTAAAGGGTAAAATCATGAAATCAGAAACAGTATACGATCTTCAAATAGCATACCAACGGTCGGACGAATCCTTGTATTGAAAATCAGAAAACCATGATCGATGGACCTATAGCACGAAGCCCAAGGAGAGATAAGGTTATCTGCTGTAGAAGCTGGAATCTACTGGTATTATGAGTAAAGTATTGGACGAGCCAGTATAGTAATATAGATTACACTAGCAATATATTGTTCTAATACTAAACCGTAACGACGAAGAGTGAAGGTGAAAATACGGGAGGAAGATTCTGGGAAAGATGAGTCGGACCCTTATCCTGGCTTTATACCAGTCTATATAGACTCAGTCTTTCAGACCAGATAAGATTGGTGAGTCAGTGATTGGACGCCTACTGCGCTAATGTCTTTTCTGGCCCTGGAGTATGCGTCCTAATGGGATTGTAATGACATTTTGCAGTTTGGAGCTAGAGGCTTTCCATCACTCAGTTTGGAGGGACGGGACTCTCAACTCTGAGCTTAGATTTACTGTCGGATTGAAGAAAAGTTAACGGTTTACTGCAGTCCATCTAGGTCTATTAAGGCTAATCAGATTTGTTCTCGAGTGTCCCCCTTCTTAAGGAATCGACCATGTTTTAAATTAACATTGAATAAATACCAAATAGTATTTGAGATTGGCTGGGTGACAGGGAATGGGATGCTGATGGACTGTACTCAGTTGAGACTTGAGTTTGTCGTTGAACATAATATAAGCTAATATATAAATATAATTATGGTTATTTGTTGCACTGCCATTGGTGCCGTCATTCATACCTGTTTCAGAGAAAACCATTGGCAAGAAGAGGGCAAGTTTATAGACTGCAACCTTGATTTGGATGGGTTGCAACATAGGTTGCAACAATGCCCATCCCCCATAACCAGTCAAACGCATGTCGGCATCCCTCCACTTGCAAGCCGAGCCCGAGGTGCATAGGAATGCAAAATCATTAAGAAACTTAATTGGTTACATATCAAAGCATGATTTGCCACCACGCACACACCCGGTATACACCACCGGCGAGGTATTAAAAGATCCTATGTAATGTCAGTCAACAGTTTGAGAATTGTTCAATAATGTATCCTCGTCGACAGAGCAAATAATAACGGTAAACATTAGCCGGCGTGATGACACTGTTGGAAAAACTCGGTAACTGTGTCGGCTGCAACGTATAACAATTTGAAACTCCCAATACTCAACACAGAACTTGAAAATACCAGCAGTGGAAACAAATAGGGACCTTTTCGGTTATCCTAGCGATTGAAAAACACCACAGGCAGACCTACTGACACGATTAGAGCTTCGATGCTGGCCGAAGACTGTTGACGGCAACCAAGCTCCACACAAACACCAGACGACGGCGAGACGGGAATTTTCCCAGATGACTCATCCGGGCCAGGGAACCCCACTTTCCAAATAAGGAGATTTGTTCACGCAAATCAGGCTACGTGGAGGAAACTCCCAGTGACGTTTCACTACGTCACTGGCCTGACCATTACCACTTCCGTCGGTTGCTATAGCGACCGTGCCGCGAAACTGACAGGTCTGGCCAATGACATCATCGGCAGCCAATCAGAATCGAGAACGGTGATGTCATGCTATTTTCAGTGCCCTGAGTCACGTATAAAGAGTCGGAGAATCGCACCTCATGTTCAGAACACGTTTTCAAACTTAACCATAACGGACTTACCGAGATATAACGCATATAAAGCTTCCACCTAAGCCAGTTTGGCCTTACAGAAGTTTACCACACTTCGATCAGGACGTTTGTGGATCGTATTCAGCTTTTAAAACCGAAGCGAGTGATTCACCAAAACAAAGGATCTTAGACACTAGATCCGCCCAGCCCAGGGAGCTTACACGCGCACCTGCCATTGTGTTATAAAGTACTGAAAGGTACGAGTTTATAGACTTTTGACTTTGAATATCATTTGAAAAAGATATGGAAACTTCATTCTACCACGATAGTAACATGAGGAACAACGAAGCCGTCAAGAAAATGAAGTCTACCATGTCTCTAGACTTCGGCGCAGCCCCCACCAAGAAGAGGGCTACGCAAACGTCTAACCTCCTTAATTCTCCCGACCTCAACCTACTCAAGTTGGCTTCCCCCGAGCTGGAGCGCTTGATTATCCAGCAAAGCAACGGGATGGTGACAACTACACCCACACCTACTCAGTTCATCAACCCTAAGTTTGTCACCGAAGAACAGGAGGAATACGCTCGTGGATTTGTGAACGCTTTGACCAAATTGCACGAGACGGATGGGCCCCATCATGGGGATATTCCCATGTCAACAGCCGACGATGTCATAGTAAGTGGGGCTCCTGTCACATCTTTGACAACTATGATGTCAAGCAACAATATGAATATGAATGACATTTCTAGTTCTAATGCTATGATTACATCAGTACCTGTTTCCTCAGTGATGAGCACTAGCTGTTATCAAAGTCAGGTACAACAAATGGGTTCCATGACCTATACCACCGCCTGTACGACAATGCTTCCACCAGCAAGTCACATTCTCCCTGTCTCCTCGGCTGACCTTATGCCGGTAACATCACAGCAACAATACACAACTCTCATGCCCCCTACTTCCCAGGCTCAGCAGCAGCAACAACAACAGCCACAGCAACAACAACCTCAAATGTTTAACCTCCCTGTACAGCAAGAGCAAGATAGGGTTGATAGAGTTCTCCAACTGAAGCAGGAGGAGTCCCAGATCGTGCCAAACTTGGGTCTCTCCCCTCCCATGTCTCCAATCAATTTGGAGCATCAAGAGAAAATAAAGCTGGAGAGGAAACGCGAGAGGAATAGGGTGGCCGCCCGCAAGTGCCGCACACGCAAACTGGAACGCATCTCACGCCTTGAAGACAGAGTTTCCGACCTCAAGGGACAAAATTCTGAATTAGTTACAACAGCCACCACACTCCGCGACCAAGTCGCCAAGCTCAAGTCGCAAATCATGGAGCACGTGAAAAGCGGATGTCAGGTAATGATGTCCCAAAACTTGCTTTGAAAGAACAGTTGTACCTACGGTTGACTCTTTTTCAAAACAGAGCATGATCTTCTATCCATTTATCCATGCTTCGTCTAGTGGGGGAATTATGTAATGCAACACATATTTACTCCCATTTAAAATGTCATGGATATCCGAACTGTTGAACGGTGCTCAAAAACCGGCATTAAGAGGTTCACTTGGACATAGATTTGAGTGCTGGATTCGGCCGAGTCGGGAGACCAGTGCCTGCTGAAATCCGTGAGGGGTGAGAGGGAAAAAATATGAACTGATTTATTTCTAAGTCATCAGATGTGTATCCCGCGCAATCAACCTTTGTCCTGTGCCAGTCTGCGCTTCCGAAGCCACACCCTCTCTTTTAGTACAGGAGGTGAGCTCGCCAGACTCCAACAGTCTTGTGGACATTTGCCAAGGAACAACAGAGACAGTGTGTATTGGGTTCAAAACGCAAGCCCTGCAAACTGTATTACGAAAGAAAAATTTCAACATTATAACACGTGTCTTGCCTTTGTGCCTTTGAGAGGTGAGAAGGCTCATCGTGCAGATTAATAACTTGAATAGAAAACCGGTCAGAGACTTTAAAACTTGAACTCAACTCAAGCTTTTTAATATTGTAGTAAGGTAAAACCATTACAAAAAAAGTACGATCTGGATAATCATATTATTTACAGTCGTAGATCTTTCAGCAGACATCTCATTTAGTGTTATTATCTGAATTAAACCAGTGGTGTGTGGGTCAAGGGCTGGATCCTGCCTACCTCTCAACTCAGTATAGCCAGATGTTAGATTTAAAGAGAAAAGTTGAGCTTTTGTAAATTAATTTATTCGCATTATCTTTGGGTCATTTCGGCCATTGCATTTGTACTACTTATTTATGATGTTTGGGAGTCTTCTATACCATCCTTGCACTTATCTGATGCAATCTTCTGTAACTTGAATAATGTATACCGAATACAGTCCTTATGCCATCCTTTGTGATAAACCCACATATTGTCATAAATTACGAGCTGATGCAAGATTATAAACAAAAAATAACAAGCGTGTTACTTGAAGAACCTTTGTTCTCATGTGAGCTGTTGATCGGCCATTTTGTAGCAGAATGAAAACAAATGGAAGAATTTTTTACTGTACATGGGTATTTTTTGTTGCACGATGCAAAGTTCTGCTATGAATGTATGTGACTGCCAGATTTTTTTAATGAGAGGAGCACACAGGGTCTTCAGAGAAGTCGCCTATAGCCTTCCTGGTAATGAAAAGTTTAGTTTTTTTACCTCATTTTGTAAATATAGACTTGTGTTTTGAATGTTACAGACGACACAATGTAAAACTGTTTGGTGCTTTTAAAACAAATTGTGGATTTGCCAATTTCGTGTACATAATGGTTTGAATGAATCCCGAACAGTGCAAAATGCCAGAATTTTGTAATTGTACATGTCAATGTATTTATTATTTTATATGACATTAAAATGTGAAAAATGAAATACTCTCTTCTTTTTGTCAATTCAGCTTCTCTTCAGCATTCAATTGGCTCGTGCCAAACGTAAATTTAACTCCTCGTATCCTCGTATCCATAGATAATATATCCTGCAGATTGAATTTCCATTAGAGCTACTTTAATTTCATCGAATGTAAAATGAACGAATCGTATGACCTTTTTCTAGACGACACGCAAACCGAATATATGCATTAATTTCCCCTCTGAAATGGACGTTTATGGATAGCATTAAAAGTACTCAATCGCTCCTATTACAACAATTCAGCAAGTACGTTGTCATTAGTGTCTGCGCCTCCCAAATCGCGTCTAATTCACATCCCCAAGGGGTTTTCTCCCCTCGAACATCACCTTTCCTACCCGCCCTATTTTCAGATCCCTCTTAATGCACGTATGCTACTTAGAAAACGCACAAAGGATTTGACTATCATTGCATTCACGTTATCATTCCCCAAGTTTATCATTTTTACATTAACCGAAAATATCATGCCAACGGCCAGTAGTTTTCCAACAAAGCATTATTTCTGGTAGTAAACATTTCCTATTGATTAAATCAGATTTAAAGACTAAAATAGAATTACTGTGATGAAGTTTGATACAAACCAATCAAAATAGCTTTTTTTCATCGCCATTCTCTCGCGTTTCCAACGCACCCCATCCTCCAATTTTCCCATTTCCCTCTGCCTGAACCCCCATCCCTTTATCAATACATCTAGATTACTGGATCTCCCTCTCATTTTCTGCAATGACTTCGATCAATATCTCGACTTCTTTCTCCCCATGCCCCTCCTCAAGCCTCTCCTGCCAACACAAACTATCAGCCCCCGACCCCCAACCCCCAACCCCCCGCCCTCCCCCTCGGTCTCGAATAGCCTATCTTTCCGAATTTCGAATGACTTGTAAATTTCGATGTAGGCTAGAAACATGTAGAGCCTTCCAGAGAGCCTTGCCGACCACGTGTCAAAAGTTGGCTCTGAGCCGGCTGTGTGCTTGTTTGTCAACATCGTAGAATACAGATGGCCCGTCTTACGTAGTTAAACCAGGCCTGACCAGATGACAGATTCATGGAACGAACTCATTTTGAGATATAGATTAAGCTATGCGACGTATCCACTTATGCAAAACTGCATAAGGTAGGCATGTGGGTATGGAGCTTTGGGCCATTTTGACACTTCACTGACAGACGGGGTAAACAAAGAGCATGAAAGAGGAGTCCGATATGGTGTTAGAAATAATGCACCAATTTCCACCTCCATCATTAAGTCTTGAATAATTGTATACCTTATTGAAGAGCTCGATTCATTATTTATCGACGTAAATGTCAATCACAAGCATGGCCCTAAATCAATGACCTCGTTGGCGAACATGGATGTGTATATATGTTCCTCTGCTAAATAATTCAGGGATAGAGAAATTGCGTCTCCGAAAATGGAGTTATAAGTAGCATATTTAGATCTATGTTGAAAGGGGAAGGTATACACATTTACTAGGGGCCTATTTATAGTGGTGTGCGCAGAAATTATTGGAGTAAATGCGCTGAGGGTACCACTGGTGAACAAAGGGGCCGTGGTTTTCAGGATAGGAGCAGTGGAGGGCTGTGGGCTGTGGTGATAATATTGGGAGATGGGGGCCCTGGGGGCCTTAAACAGGTCAGGCAGCAGAGTGGCCAAAGCCCTGGCTGATGTCAGCTGATGTCCTAGGGGCCAAAATCGCAGAATTGGGACACATGGCAAAATTGGCACACATCGCTTGAAGATGTAATCCATTATATTTCCCTTCCCCCATCGATCCCTTTGAACGCCATATCAAGTATTTTCCACTTCAAAATGAAAGAACCTATTCATCCCTGTAGGCATATGTTAATAGATTAACCCTCTGTCATAATTTGCATATGCAATACATTATTCACTCGGCTCTATTCAATATGGGGCGCCTAGAAAATATGGAAATGCGTATGTGTTTTTCCCTGTTTGTGTGCTATGCCAGGTGCGCCATTATTTTGCATTATACAAGTGTAGTATTATTTGAATGGCGAAGGCCCGGGTAGTCAATAGGATCCGCCCCAATAGCTTTTTAGATAATTGATGAATGGCCAGGAGCACGAGTGTCAACTTGATAATGAATGTGGTGGTGGGGCTATGTTTTAGATATGCCCGAGATAGGCGCGTGCATCTCTGTAAATGACCAGCGGGCATTCTGACATTTACATCAAGCCCATGCATACACGTTTAACCCTCGGTAAATATGAGGCCAGAACTCTGTGGATAATAATTATAATGGTTGTAGTACCTATAGGTTTAGCTCGGCTGGAGATGGCATAGGTGTAAGGGGGTGTTAAATGTATGGGAGGACTAGTGGAAATTAAAAAAAAACTCTTGGCACCATCCCAATATGGATCTAAGTGACCTGGACCATCCCTATTCGCAGTTTGGTTTGCCACAAGAACGAGACAGGACTTGCTCAGAACTAAAACTGATCTAGAGCCGCAACGCATGTGTATAATAGAAGGGGGACCTCCTTCCTCCCCGCTGCTCGGTTCTAGACAGAACAGGGTGTGCTATACGGTTATCGCTTGGTTGGTATTAGCGAAACGCACATATAGATGAGGAGGGGATTCCCCCTTTCGTGTGGGTCGTCTCGATCCCTTGCCGCATGGACGGTAATGAGAGCGTTGCTGCGGTCTTGGGGCTGGGTCAGAAGGGCTGTGATGTCTATTTATGGCGTTAGTTCTACTGAACTAGGATCCGGATCAAGTGCGCGGATGCCAGATTAACCAAGCCGTCTGCAACACCAGGCATTCTAGGAACTGTGTGCAGAAGAGTGCGATTTATTGCGATAACGGAGAATTGGCCGTCGCGCGTGATGTGCGACTGCTCCGAGACACATTTGCCAATACATGTCTAGAATGATAAAGAGCGGTAACAATCGCTGGGAGGGATGTTTATTGATGTATAAGATTCTGGGCCATATCATAATCCTATCAACATTCATCTAATATGGAAAGTGTGATTGGGTCTCAGCATCTAAGAAGAAATCCCGCCGCGAAAAAAATGCATTGCGGACATGGGATGAATTGGGACGAGTTCAGCATAACCTTATCTATGATAGTAGCCTACCGTCTTGGCACTAGTCAAGTCCGTGTATGGTACGTATAGTAATATAAGGCATACAATCACCATCTTTCTGCCAGGCACTACTAGCTCCTCTGTAAATGAAAACAGAAGTGAAATATCTACCTCCTATATAGCCTACTCAAATATACAATTAGCATAACGTCCAACGATAGATCCAATATGATTCTGTAGGCTGTTTGCGACTGGGGCGATTGTTGTCCTGTCAATTTCTCGTACACAAGACCTCAGTACTCAAACTTGTTTGTGCTGGAAAGACTAATCAACATTTATGGAATGTAGAAGAGATGCCAAGTGTAGCTCTAAATCGATCTTAGAAGAACTAGTTCACGTCAATGCATAAGATACTTTCCAAATGGGGGTAAACAGATACAAGGTTAGCTGAGGACAGCTTTAATATCACCCATATCCCCTTAATGGGTTTATCCATTTTCTTCGGGCCTTAGAGTAAAAGGTCCTTTTACTCTAAGTTCGGGCAGACATCCTCCTGGTGAATTCTATGCCTGTACTTTTTGTGCAGGGAACCTTAAAAGACCCATTGTAAAATGCTGGATTCCAATTGAAAGCATTAAAGAGTATGGTATCTGACAAGCAGATCTCTACTAAAGAGATTTGCCAGCCCAATTTAATTTCTCGGCAGCAAAGGTCTGTCTGAGGACTGGGTTCAATGCGAGGTCACAGCCACTGTTTGACACTAAAGCCATGGGCAATGGCTATTCACTGTTGCAAGTTTATACAAATTTTAAGATCCGGACCCTCACCTCAAATGACAAGGTAATCCCAGGTCTTTGAATAGGCCATTTCCATGTACAAAAGGAACAGGGCAGAAGCAATTTATTCCTGGGGATATGTTTTCATCTAGCGAAGGGTCTTGCAACAAGTGACAGTGTGTCTAACTAAACATGTATCTTGGAAGCACACGAACATGGTTTAAATAGATGTACGTCTATTTATAAGATCCCCTCCTTCACAATTATTATAGAAATAGGCACCTTAGATCTATGTCCAAGTTGACATATTTCTGTAATGATATTCGACGATCCGTCTACTTATCGCCAATCTACTTAGTCCATTCGACGTAGATCTTTCTCGTTGTCTCCGATATAGAACAGAAGACAATATGGATGTTTATGTATTCCAAGAGATATATTTGGGGCAGCTCTGACCATAATGGCACGCTGCCTTGTTTTGTCATGCATTGTCAGTGTGCCAAATTCAGTCTCCTGTTACCTAAAACCAACCATCTGCGTGCACCGGCTATACCTATTCATTTTTGAAAGATGGATTTACATAATCTGAAAAAGCCTTTCGAGGTCAGATGTTCAATCGTCTGGCTTTGCAGGGTTGGGTTCTGTGTGCGGGTGTCTGGGTGAATAGTTAAGGAACAAAATGGAATGCAGCATAAACGACATCCCGGGCATATAATAATGATAACAATATTTTACATTACAATAATTAATGGGGTGATCATAAACGATAGTGTACTGTAAGTCTATCATTAGACTATGGATGTCTATCATTAGACATCCATGGTGGTTGATATTCTTCTTTTCAATTCTTTAAATATAGGCCTAATGATGTGTTTAATTATGACGACCGGTAATATACAACACACTTTTCTCTGTCTCATAGTGAAACTGATTTTGTATAGATATGTATGTTTATGATATTTGAAACCAGTCAAGTAAGCTAAACAAACAACCTTTCTCCTACATATGTGGTCTGTTTTTTTTCCCTGATTGCAACCTGTTTCATAGTATGGATCCTTTTGATCCCAGTCGGATGCTCTCCTTATGAATGAAAGCTCACTAGTATACAATACACGCAACTACTATGTCTGTGTGTCTGTGCGCCTATCTTGACTAATGTCAAATTTGCAACTCAATTACTAATGATTTGCAGTCGACGCCACTTACATACATTTATAAGGATTGATTGCTCTCTTATTTTCCCTATGTATACCCTGCAATGAAAAACAATTATGGTGATTCAGTAAATAATTTATAGTCATATCATGTAAGTTTTGCATGACAAATTGCTCTTGTCTGGAACCCCTCGAAAAATGGAGGAGTTTCGAATTAAAATGGCCTATATCCCTTTTGCAGTAGCTATAAGCTACTCTTTTCCCTCCGATCAATGTCAAAGGGGAGGCATCGTGCAGCATGCATGCATGCTGGTTACATCGATTATTGTATTGCATGAGACAGATAATATACACTAAATGTATGCCTGTGATAGTCACATGTGGTTCGTTAACGGTACGATCTTGAGAACGCTAAAAAAAATCTCTGTGCAAGTATTACATGGCAATGTACTATAGGAAGAATGATTCATAATTATCAATATTTTGTGATAGATTGGGCTCGATGGAATTATATCTTCATTTTTTTTCGTTCGTTCGTTCGCCTCCGCAAAATAGATTATCAATCACCCTACAGCGCGAGGGTAATTGAGCATAACCCTCAGACAATTCTTTATTAATGGTGCCTGTTTTAGCACAATGGACACAATGGTGAGTCGGGAAATTTCGGTGCCAGGATGTCTGATTTAGACTCATTTAGAATTAAGCATGCCGAAATGAGAAATGAACCTCTGAAATGAACTCAAATCATTTTCCTCTCGAATGGCAACCACGATGCCATTTTTTATGGGAACATGATGTTGGAAACGTTACTTTTTAATGCTGCTCACTTGCAAAATCATTCGAAATAGCGGTGTAGCTCGTAGACGGGAAGAAATCTGTTTGGGGTGATTGATCGATGGAGCTTGCCCTGCATGCCGCTTGTCTGCAGCCTGTCTGGATCAGAAAATGTTGTTTTGACGGCAGCAGAGCGATGTGTCCGGGTGAGATGAGGGTATAGACGAGAGAACGCGCTAAGAACGTGTGTGCGTTTTCGACTGCGTGCGCTTGCACTTGCTGTTGTTGATGCGCTCTGGCAAAACAGGGCACCGCACGAGCCAGAGGGGATAGAATTGAAGGGAGCGATTGAAGGGCGGGAGGAGGAAGGGGTTGGGGGCAGGGGTAGTGTGGTGGTGGTAGAAGGTGGTGTAGAGAGGTGTATCGGGAGAGATATTGGGTAGGGGGAAAGGGGAAAGTGGGGGAAGGTTGCCGTCTGGCTGGCGACGTTGCCATTAACATGCATAGAAATCGGCACCGGCAGCACGCACATGGCTTGCACGCATTGTTTGGGTGAGGAAGGGGGTGCAGACACACGTTGCCATTGCACCCCCATCTCCTGCACTACTACTAGGCTACAACCGCCGACTGAGCTACTACTATCAGCCCCGGCGATCCAAACAGATATGTATACGCCCACCGAGATATCACCTGAAAAATTATCCAAACTGGGCAATGGTAATGCAAATACGGTGCCAACAGGGCATAGAACAAAGGCAGTAATAACCAAAATGACATGTATATTATTATAGTCATCATAATAGTTGCATGGTATTATAGAATCTATGGGAAATGATATGAATATGATTATATTTGTCATGCATTGGTTTATCATATCTGTAGGTTTGCTAGACTGACTGAATCTACTCAATTACCATAATGCTTGTTTGTAGTGATGAAAGTATTCTATTTTATATGCAATATAGGTCTGTCTGATAACGAGCCAATATACCCTTGAGATGTCTGGATGCGTGATACCTGATAAACTGTATAAGATAAGGATTGAGTATTTACCTGCCCTAGGCAAATCGTTTTATCTTCAGCGTGGTTGACAGAGTGTCAGCCGAGAACTTATTGTGATAAATTGGCACTAAAATGGTCGTGATCGAGGACCAGTTGGTATGCTGAGTCCAAAGGAAAGCTTGCCCACCGATGATGGTCTTGGGTTATGAAGGACAATGGCCGTTATTTTGTGGATTCATCACAATATGGTTTTACGCCAGACCACATGTAATGGATGAAGGACAGCAAGTGCATTCCCAGTACGGCTATAACTTTTGCCGAAAACAATTAACATTGCAGAGTATGCAATCAAAAGCTTGCGATTGTGCCAAACAGTCTAACCTCAGAGTCCTTAAATGGAATAAAAAAAAATTGTTAAAATAAAAGTTGAGACTGAGAGGGTCCCTCCGAACTGAGGGAAAGCACCTATTGCAAACCGCAATGTGCCATAATAATCGACCCCTACCCCAGAGCCAGAAAAGCCATTGGTGCAGTAGGTGTCTAATCACTGACCTACCATTCTTATCTGATCTGAGAGGCTGTGACCTTAGACTGCACAGTTATTACGGTATTCAAAACATAAACGATGCACGATAGAAGAAAGAACAGCTGAACAGCTGTATATGTGTGTAACTTAGTTATACTCCCATTATTAAATAATGATTAAGGTGACTATCCACAAAAATGAATCTCATGCAATATATGTGTAGAATATAGACGACAGAATGAAAATGAATCAAGTGAAAATGAATCATTGAATGTGTGGGATTAGAGACAGCTATAAGCGATATTGGCTCTCCGTGCAATCACTTCGTAACCACGTTCACAGATCCACTGCAAGGAACCTCCACTGAACCTCGAAATTTCCCTTTATAGTTGTTTCTCGTGATACCATGAACAAACAACACACTGGCGCAGGGCTCAGAAACGACACTAAAGCAATGCTGAGGTCAAATGTGTACTCAAAGACTATTCTTCCGATTCAAGACACGATCTCCCAATGTATAATCTCTTGACAACACACTTTTTTGCCATGGAGGGGCTTAGTGGTCTATTTGAGTTTCTCCAAGCTTCTATTCCCATTCTCAGAGGTCTCTGAACATGTATGAATTCATTCCCTCTGTATACCTTCTTCTCAATCGTTTGGCAAGGGGGTGCACCTACCCACCTAATTACATTAATAGCGATGCTTGTCTGCTTTCGCACCATATAATGTTATGACCATGGAATATGTCCAATCATAAGAAGGTTGCTTGCTTTGAGGCCCCTGGATACGAACAAGACATGGGCTGGGATGAGGGATCTGCTAACGCTATAAGACACCTATTCCCAATAAAACACTCATGACATGAATAAGAGATTGAGTGACTCTATACAACAGGGTATATCTATAATAATTGCTTCTCCTAGTTGTCAATAGAAGGATGTGGCTAAAACAATCATTCATGGAATGCATGAAGAGGAATGAAAGCGCTCTCCGTTGGTAGCTATCATGACGGGAATGGAAATGAATGCAGGGCATCTGTTTTTCTCGCTCTTCGCTATTTTCACCCAATGTATGGAACTGACAACCCTCGCATAGACATTATCACAACCGTTACAAACAACTTTTATTTGCGTACCATTTGGAATGGATCCGTTTCTAGCATTGACAGGATATCCATTCGTCTCTGACGCAATAAAGCAAGGATGTGTTTGGAATTGATGAATGGGATCGTATTGTGGCCTGGCTAACTAGCTTCGGTGGAACCCTATAGCGGTCCGAGCCATGTCACCGATGAGGAAATAGACAATTTATCAAAAACATGTTGCGGTCTCGGTAGGGACGGGTCATAAACATTTACGCTTCTTTAACGGGCGGGTGTGCAACATCTTACGACCATCAAACGAAGCATTAACGTAAGGTTATAAAGGCCTCATAAGGCTCCCAGAGGTGCTATAATCGGGCTCACGTCGCAGTATCCACAGAATCATCTGGATCCGGGAATTCTTGATCCTTACAATACGGACAGGTTCCCCGGCCATAAAATCAACCAATACTTAGGTCTTGGAGCCTCATAATTCTCTCGGCGAAGAATGCTGCAGGTCAGCACCGTGGGCAAAGGCCTGAATGGCCCGAGACTCAAATGTGCTAGGGTAAATTAGGGGAGTCCCCCATATCTTGCTTTTAAACAAACTGCCAATAAAAAGTCTTTCCTTGATGGCTATAGCCTATTACTATAGCTTCCAGGCCATCAGCAAGAGGGTCTTGTATGAGTGCAGGCTTGATGTGTAGCCCTTAATTCCATATTGATTATTAATCCTCCCTCGTCCAAATTAAATCTAAACGCAACAGCTACCCCTGGGATTTTTCATCTACACTAAAATGCATCTATAATGCAAAAATAACCGCAGTCATATTAAATATTTCTATGGAGATAAGAAGAAATGATTGTCTTTTTTCCTATGCTTTTAACTGGAGGTTCTACCCGGTCTGAGACAATATAATTTGATTGGTCGACCTTTTTTATTAGGGGCATTTTGTAAACATTAAGTAATTAAGCACTCATTTAAATAATAGAATAAAACCAGGCGCCGGGCTAGCCTTAGGCATCCCCCGAGGCTAAATGGTCTGACTATTGTGGCCATGCACACAGAAGATGGGGACTTTTTTGTCATTGTTATTCAGTGGGCACGTGCCTCATCAGTGGTCACTGCGCGGCAAAGATAAAAGGCAATTCAATGAAGCAGCCTGGATGATCAACTGACCACAATGTCCAGCAGGCAAGGTTAACGCATCATGCACGCCCCCCAATATCATAAAAGCGCTCACTAACATATAGCATTGCCATCCGTACATCCTCGGGGCAACCCACACCTCCCATTAGCCTGATTCGACTGCTACTTGCATTAGATATAACGCTGCTTATAATATTCAGTCTAGACGGTCCGGACAAAGCAAGTGACAACTGTGCACACTGATAAATTGATACCAAACACAGCTAGTGGTAATCGAATCTGGATGGCAATAGCATCTGGCACAGAAGGATGCTTGTTCGATGGCAAGAATCTTCCGCGTTCTGTGCTTGTTATTGTCACATCGTATATGGTCCGAATCAATGGGTGTCACCTGGACCCAAACTAGGTCAATCAATACCCCTTCCAAAGGTATGATTGGAACACAGGCGTGCCTCAATACAAATGGCGTTTGATCAATAGTGTTGTCATATCAGTTTCCAGTTTCTATATATGGGAATATAGTTATTAGCAAGCACAATTTAGAACTAACAATCAATGTGTTGGCAGTATCATTGACTGTGAATACAGGTATAGTACGGCATGTATGCAATTGTTAACAGAATAGAGAGACTTAATCAGACAAACCAGTGTATATGATATGGTCAGCATGGGTATACATACAAATTAACTTTAAGTCTGCATAATTCTATGGGTTTTTTGTTCCTAGATTATGTAGAGGGAGTTGTTCCAGGTGTAGAGCATTGCATTTGTTCATTGTTTCAGGACTTATTTGCATAAAATTGACATTAGGTTATCACTAGATCTATGTAAACACGATCAGACATAGTGACAATCAAACATTAGACGGATGACCACATGAGTGATATATGAGTTATGACCTCTCCGGGACACAGGATCAATTAATGTCTGCACCCATCATTTTGACAAGTGTCAATATATAACACAGTTTTTTTCACAGTTTTTGTATCAAGGCCTTGTTCGAGTGACACGATCGGTGCCAAATTCTATTCTGGGTGTTAAGAGAGAGTGTTATTTACACACGAATACGGTGCCAAATCGATAAAATATTGCATTTAAAGGCCCTTTCTCTGGTTTTAGAGGTCAATTACCCCTGTTTGTATGAATAACGAAGGCAAATACGAGAATAGAATTGCTGCAATACTTAGGTATACTTGACCTTTAAAGCTGCATTTCCTGCTAATTGGACCAAAACTATTTCTCAACTCTTTCTTTCTTTAATCCTTAGCACAGTTGAACGGAAGGAATATGAATAACGAAAATGTAGGAAAAAATTACCTTTCCTCCGTTTTATTAAATCCCTGCCCCCCCCCCCCCCCGAAATGTTCATTACTTTTGTATTCTGCTGTTCTGCGGTGTCATTTGTCAGCCTCTTGATATATTAATATAACTATAGCAGTGCTATCCTAATATAACATTTTCTATTTCATCCTAGATTCCCTAAATTTAAGAAGATGAGAGAGTTATATTGAAAATGGTGGGATTCCTGTGCCAACTGAGATAACTAATTGGGGAGACGATTTGTTTTTACCAAAAAGAAGATGCAGGCCAAGATCTTATAATATTCTATCTTGGTGACTTGGAATGGGCCACAAAATAGCAAATTTGACGGAAAATGGCTGGTAATGCGTTGTTTGGGCGTTTTGTCTAAGAAAATATACTTCATAGATACCTCTGATCTACCAACCACAGAATATTCATGATTTATGATTTATTTGCACCATATCGACGAGGAACCCCATTGAATGCACCAGTAGGCCGACCCTTGTGGAAAAATATATCAATCATTTTTTTAAAAAGAAATTAGCTAAATATTTATTCATGAATAACGATTCCAATATAACAGGTGGGGCAAGGCAAAACAAAACAATCCACGTTCCAATAAGTAGAATGCATATTAAATTAGGCCCGATGCAATGCTCAAGGACGTATCCCCATACGTCGATAAGTTTTAAGTTCACTGTTATTCAGGTGCGCAAATCTCTGGGCATTTATGTATCTTGTAACGCAAATCCTTGCCAATCTATTGACATTTTCAATGATGTGCACCCGTGGGCACCCCTTTGGAAAGACATAAACGTACCTGCATGCGAGGGGATCTGGGTCATTATCACAATCTGCCCCAGACACCTGTGTATTGCATTTCACCAGTTGGAGGTTTGCTTTTTAATTAAAATTCCGATAATTAGTGGATCCTGGGGGTGTGGGGGAGGGGGATGGGGCCGGGTTTTTGGAGCGGGAGCAAAACCTATTGAAGTCTTTGTTCGGCTGGAGAGTTGGAAGGGAGTTCTAGGTTCTAGGGGGTGTGCGTGGCTATGACAATCCGTATGTGTGGAGGACCGACCACCTTGTGCGCTCCACGCCGCCACCGCACGCTACGACGAACGGCTTTGTCTGACTGTGGAACAATGTTGGCGCGACGCCAGCTTTGTTGAACCATGCGGTGTGTGCTCTCTACGAAGCGGTGCGTATAGCTAGAGAGAACGAGAGAAGGGAGAAAGGGGAGGAGGCGAGTCTGTGGTGGATCTCGATCTCTCCCCCCTCCCTCCCCTTCCTTCGCCTTCCCTCTTCTCGTCTAATAATAATATCTTCCCCTCCCCCTTACACACCATGCACCCTCCATCTCATCCCCCCCTCCTCACCAATACCACATCCGCGCCCTCCCACACTTCCCCCCACCCCTATCTATTAACACACCCTCCCACCTTGCATAGTCCTCCCGCGTGCGCGCATAAACAACTCTTTCTATGTAACACTTTCTACCTGAGGTGTTCTTTCTTTATTGACAAAGGAAAACTTTCTCCTTCACTCTTAAACATATAGCTCGTTATTGGGGAAGTAAGGATTCCCAGGGGCCTGCCTGTCCGTCTGTGCTTGGGAAGTAAGTAGTACATAGATGTACTTATACTACTTTGCACCTATCCTGCGCAATAAGTGCCTCGTAGCTCTGTCTAGGTTCCTGGAAAAGTGGCTAGAGAGAAAGCTAGACTGGAACGAGGAGGAGAAAGTGGAGAAGAGGGTGAGCCATCTGAAGAACGACTCGGGCGAGTAGTTCAACCTGCTCCTCTCGAGTTTCGCTGAAGTGGATCCTCGTACACAGAGGAGGTGGGGATGTTTTATTGACTTGTGTGACAAAAGCCATTTAGGGGCACTGCAATATTTCAGTGTGGCATGGTAATGTCAGCAGGTCTTGGCGTTTTCGGCCTCCCATGCACAGCACGCGCCGGTGCCCATACATGCACCCCTCTACACACCCTAAACACGGCAAGCCACTTCGTGTTCATTAGGATTTTTCCTGTAATTACTCCCCCCCTTTCCGAAACTGGGTCACATTAATCTAGATCCCATTTTCTATTGACGAGTTGCACTGTACCCTGTCAGTCCAAGTCTAAACCATTTGCAGCAACCCAAGGCTTGCCAAGAGTGCTTTAGATCCTGTTGTCACTGGCAGTGAGTGGCCTTGGTCTATTTATTGAATTGAATACAACAAATTGATGCATTCACTGTGGAGCCCACTTTTGGATGATATTCAGCTTTTAGCGGACTTGCATGTGGGCTACTGCTGCCTTCTGCAACTACTACTGCTGACGATGGGTTTCCCAGTGGCTGGCTGTCGCGCTTCCCCACCCAAACAAAGAACACGCGCTCGCCACGTGGTTGCAGTGCCAGAAGTAATCGATCGATACAAGTGGACCCCATAGCTTGCCCTACTCTCTCCCCCTCTCCCTCTCTCCCTCATCTCTCTGCCACCATCTCTAGTTTAGCATGATGAAATCCCCATGATCATAAACCCATATTGCTCCGCGAGGCTCCGTGTGTAAATAAACGATTGAGGGATATGGGAGCTTAGCCACAAACCCTGTCGGTTTCATAAAATGATAATCCATTGTTTGCCTTCTTGGTCGGTGGGCTGTTACAGAAGCAGAATTATTTATCGATTCTTTGTCAGAAACTTAGAATTGCTACAACTCATTGCATGGGAATTCAAGTCCCTGTTGGTGTTACTGATTTTCTTCAAAGTTAAGATGGTGGCTTTTAGATGGTGTATGTTCGAGGAACTCATAAATTCATGAGCTCCTCGAACATTAAAATTGTTTTATATGTCAAAGTCAAAGGCAGAGTTTAATTAAGACTCAAGGGATGAGTTATTTAGCGATTCATTGGAGTCACGATTGTTATAACTCTCGATTAAAACAAGCTTTGAAATAAACAGCGAGTTCTATAAATATAGTCTGTATAGGGAGTTGAAGAAGATATACGATCCTCGCTGCTAGACGGTTTTAAGGACACGTCGTCTTCTGACAGGATCCACCTGCCCCTCCCATTTCAGACTCAAGGCAAAACAGTGGAAGCAACTCTTATCAAATTATATATCCTGGAAAGTAAACCTTCTAATGTGTCAAAACAGATACAACGCGTGTGCGTCTGCTAAAATCAATTGATATCTTCAAATGAAGGCAAACCAAACCAAGATAGACACTAATCCCTTTAGTTGGAGTATCCCTGGGAAATTTCACTAATCCTGTTACTCGATATTTCCCAGTTCCCATTCTCAAAAGTCCTGACTTGCCAGCTGATTGAAGATGCATATAACGAGGCGAGGAATTCCCCAGAGAGCCTCGAGCAATTTTGAAGCACCGTCGCCTCCGAGCATGTCGCTTCGTGCAATGATCCTCACAAAGGCGATCGCAAGAGCGACCTTCCTGGCCACCAGTTTGACCAACAGCATCGCGCAGATAATCTCTTTATTTGCTTGCACAATGCTAGAGAAGATGGACAGAGAATTTGAAAGATTTTTATCGGCCCGTGCTCGGGGTGCGTAGAGAACATTGATTAAAATGCACTCAGGTGGATTTAAGGTCAGACGCCGACGCAGCATTATCAGAGTCCCAGCTGCTACCTCCCATGGCACCCCATATCGCCCTCCCCTCCAACACCCTTCCCCTTTACAAAATAGCCACATTTACATGCCCAAATTGCTTATTTGAATATCAAAGAACTTGGGCCTCTGTGGATGGCACTGGTGCTTTTGCCATGGGACTAAATGAAAAGGTCATTAAAAAAATTCCTGTACAACCTGTCAGTTGGATTGTACACATCGCTGCAGCTTCCTTATCAGCAGGGACCATAAATTAATGCATCAAATACTGACAAGTCCTTGTTACCTAGATACTACATGAAATTGCCCTTTTTCATGCCCATTATCCGTCGATGGGCTTTTCCCAGGCGACAAATACAGATCAATAAATCTGACCAATTATGTAACGTTGCAAGATGAAATATTGACCTAGGTAGTCCATCATTTGCTTTATCGCCTCATTTCTCATTGGCGACAACATGGGTAATTGCAAAATATGATGCAATATATTTCCCTGTCGCGGCGACACTTAATAAATATTCTGATTGATGAGAAAGAACTGGGCATAAATTAACGCTTGGCTGAGAAATTTCAAAACAATAGGGTATTATTGACAAAGAGGAACCAGACGCATCCATATCAGTATTAAAGTTTTTTTTTATGGGCGGAGACTCTCGGCGAGAGAATACTCCGAAGGATCGATGTATTGCTGAAAACTGTCTACGGATATTTTGCCACGCATTGATCTCGAGAATTGACCAGAAAAGTTACACTCGGTCATTTCACTCTTGGATTCCTTGGGGCTGACTTTATCTTTCCCCAATAAATAGTTCTTATGAATTGCAATGCACACGCGCATCCATGCATTCGTGCATAGCCCTGCCTTATATTGTTGGTCCAATTAAGTTGAGCGTTCGTGCATTACCTCGATATCAATAGTCTTTTCCTGGAGGGGAGTGGGGGCGGAGATCCTTTTAGGGTAGGACGCGGTCACAGGGTCACTTTGTGGGCCTAGTCTTCTTCCTTGATGGGCAAGGATTGTCCGACCCTTTAGCCTGTTCATACAGTGTCTTCCTCTTACAATGAAAGCGCATGCATGGTCAGTCTGGCTTGAGGGTAGGAGAAAATATGGCCTGTAGTGTGAAGGAGGGCAGTCATGAGAGCATGATGTCCTCGACATGAGCTCCCCTCATAAAAAGGGAATCACGTTCTTGTATTTGGGAAGCTCTTGTTAGGTTTTGAGGGACTAATAAAAGTTGCAAACTTATAAATGTCCTGTATATCTTGTGTATTGGTGCAAAGTGTAATATGGAAATATCCCTGATCCCTACAAGTTTCTAACAAAAAATGTCAGAAAATTATTCCACATAATAAGAAATCTGGTGTCAGAGCAATACCCATCCCTGGGTGTGGCTTGAACCACTACATCCTAGAATGAGTCTTTGTTTTGTATTGTCCCGTATGGTTACAATACAATAATCGTAAGTGGGATGGTTTCCTTTGTAATTAGGATACAAGTCCTCAGTCCTGGATATCCGAGTCCGGCACATATTTTCAAAGTCTGATTTTGTTTTAGCTTATGAGTTCATATTGCCTCTAAACAAAACAAACAACTTTGGGACAAGTGGAACTTATGGCATTATACATATGCGCCAGGGGTACGTTGTAGTATCATCAATATACTCGGTTTCGGGCTGTCTATAAACATGACAGATGGTCATTTCTATGGCATCATAGCTTTATTTGCGTAATATAGATCTTTACACTGTCACTTATGAACACATTGATAAACCTTAAACCTCCTCCCATCCCTTTCCCTGTCCCCAAATTCCGCCTATCCTGGAGATAGCGTAGCTGGGAGCGTTTGCTTGGGGCGAGGGGAGGATTGAAGTGGCCTCTTGTCAATCAGCCCACTGATCCTTTAGCCTTTCACTGATCCGTGGGCTGCACGGCGATGTGCCGATATCTGATTGATCCCGGTGCCGGGACAGAAGGCGTCCTGATCCATCAGGCAAGGATCAAACTAGCCTCAACCTTTGTCTCTCCAGCCCACATCGTTTAAATTGGGAGCGACAAGATTGATCCCTTCCAGATGAAGTTCACTGCATGGGGGTGTAGGAGAACGTAGGAGTAGTTGGAGTTATAGCAACTCTCTCTCTTCTAGGCTTTCACAGCCACTCCCCACAAGACTCACCAGCAATGCATCCATACAACCAAACACTACACCCCTTCCTCTTTTTCCCACTCCATCCATGCCCTCCCCCACCCCAACCCCCTACCATTCCTTTTCCAACTTCACTCTTTTATCCCCCTTCCTCTCATAACTCAATGTTCCTAATCTAATCAATGGACTCTAAAGTCACGGTCCTGTTTCCTTTAGCGTGAAAGATTCGCTGATTGTCATTTAGGATCTTTATGCATGGAATTTCCAGGCAGGGGTGCGTCCCAGGCTATACATTATGTAGGTCATAGCCTAGCAGGGTTGATTTGAGATCCTAAAGTTCGCGTTCTCCTCTGCAATACAGTGACTTGATTATGATACACAAACTCTTCCACGAATGCCAAATGCATAAATAACCTTCTTCATTAATGTCGGTGCGGCGTATCCATACATGCATGCATTTCAGCTGTGATGTTCTGTCTTGACCAGCTGCAGTTGCCTGGCGTGTGTGGGGGTAAAATGTAAGTAGTATATGAAAAAAGCGGTATGCACTCGCCGTCCAAGGAGTAGATCTATGCAACTGGGGCAAATGCAGATACAACGTGTACACATATGTGAACATTTTTAAACTATTTGGAACCAATGTCAAGTATCAAAGTATCATAATGCGATTAAATGATATGAACTATTTTTCGCCCCTCTTTATATTATTTGATAGTATTCATGTTGTGAAGATCTGAGTAAGTAAGAGTGGAAACAACTCAAATATGCAGTGCATTACGGTTGTGTAAACACATGTCAAAAGTTTCATATCAGTTTTAAGCATGGGTGACAATCCTATATGTGAGGTGTCAAGGGACTGTTTCCATGTAAGAGGCCATTACATTCTGTAGAAAATGAACTTCTTATGGCTTTACAAGTTTATGGCGGGGAGTCTAATTGCTTATTTTTTTCTAGGCTTGTTACCCCCATTTTTTCGCCCTATTACCCCAGATTCAAACCATCCCATGAGGGTGGTTGGCTTGACGGCCTCTATGTTACCATAGCAACGCTCCAGCACCCTTCACATCAAGTGAACCCGGTATGGTGCCACCTGCAGCTTATAACCAGTACCACAGAGAAGGCCTAGAAAGTAAAGGATGTGTACCGAAGACAGAAAGAAATCCCGCTAATGCTTTTAGACTTTGTTTCCGCGGTTCGCCTCCCTTCTAATTGCAGACAAAGTGTCATTGGTTCATCATTCGGCTATAACGTTATTCCAGGCGCTCCCGAGCACACATCTCTTTGTTTGACGTGATGGACCAGTGGTTTTTAAGAAGTCCATACCCGGACCGTGCGCTTTAATTACTCCTGCACATAAATTGATCCCCCTCACATTAAAAAAAAGCCCAGGTTTAATTGAAGATAATGTGGCCCCTATTTTCCTACTATCTTGCGGATGTTTTTGTCCTTTGCAATTCATTTTTGGTGCAGACTTGTCCTATATTCCAGCTGCTGTTGTGGTTATTGGTCAGTAAACAATTTGACGAGTTGAATTGTAAACAATTTCTATCAGGAACCAGGTTATGCTTCGCAATGGTATCACTTGGATTGTTAGTTCCATGACGCCACTTGACCCCTGGAGAAATACGTAGGATGCCGGCTCAGCACATGAAGCGAAATCACAGCAGGAACATGTAATAAATATTATGTCTGATATAGAGCAAAATGACAAAATAACTCCCACGGCGAAAATATGTACTAATCGCCGCCCTGGATTGTGTCATTCATACAATCACGGAATTACAGCAATGCGAGCAAATATTGACAACTTTCTTGATGATTTAATATATATGTTGATAGTATATTAGCCATAACATCAATCATGGAAGTTATATAAACGTCAGTCCTCACAGAAGATATTGATATATCATAATGACTTTCTAGGCCATCTCGTTGGTCCAAGCACGTCATTGGTGTGTGTTGTTTGGCATGATGTTTATTTTTCTTGTCTTCGTTAAACATATCTGTTTTCTGGTACCTTTCAATTAAGACGCCGCAAACAAAAGCCATTACGTACTCTTGTTTTGCCAAACATCCGTTCTTGATAGCATAGGTCAAATCCTGTTCTAGGAAGTTATGCACTTCACCCATAGAGGAAAACCTCGTCGACATGGGATTTATTTTGACTTTAGGGTCAAGGAAGTGTGTATAGGAGGGCGGGTTCCCTCTTAAATAAATGGATGTTACATGTCTAAGCAATTGAGTGGGTTGCTTTAAATACCCCTATGTACCCCTTGCACCTTGTATGTCAACTGTCAGGCCTATATTGATCCACATCTGGAACAAGAACAAGCGTTTCAAGCGACCTGATTTTCTTTGTTTGCATTCATTTGTTTTGCCATTGTGGGATGGCACACAGTGCCTAAACGTCCATAATAAATAAGGTCATTAACAAAGACATATGTTTGCTTTCAACGTTATGGCTCTATGTCAAAGAAGGAGACTTGTTCTGTGCTTGTGGACATTCTATTCAAAGGTATACATGTATACCGTACCTGTACTTATTCCTTATTGAACAATCACGTCGTAAAAGCTTGAATTGCCATGTCTCTATTTATACTTCCCTCGCAGTTTCGATAAGCAATCAATAAAGGCGCGATGATAAAGGTACCACGCGTTACAAATTGCGATCATTTGCTTAGATGATAGTGCCAAGACATGGAGTCATAAATGTTAGGTACTTTATGGACCGCACCGATTGTATTTACACCAGACATGACAGGTGTGTTATTGAATATCATTTACAGACTATCGTTGACAAAACACCATTATGATATTGGCCCTTCAAAGCTTTCAAGTGCTGGAAGCCTGAAGCATTGAGTGAATGCGCTAAGCACGGTGAGGATCTAAACTACAAATGTAATATAGCGATTGAGTAACGTGCGTGGGTGCAAGCCTGATGGACTCGAGGCACCAAACAGTGCATTGGCATTGCTAGGTGATTTTCGTTCTTAAGGGATTATTGCTGTTGGACAAGTTGTTTATACCTTGTTTGGGTGGATAGTAACCATCTCAATTACGCCTGCAATGTATATGACACGCCTTTATAAACGGATTTGCGAATGGGGTCGTGCGTTGTATGCTTAACTCCACCTTGTTGAAATATCTGATCTTGTTGAAATATCTGAACACTTTTCCCTCGGAATGGAAGTGACGGAGCGAATTCATTTCAGAATGTTTAGATAAATGCGCTCGAGCCAATCCATCAAATCCTTCAGATACGTAGAGATAATAGGGAATTATTCCATAAACAATGAAGGAAGGGACACGCCCAGCTGATAAAAAGAGTAAACGAGGCGTACTCTTTTCTGATAAGACACCGCGTGGTGCATGTGGGTGTGTCCGGTACATAATGGGGAAGGGTTGGGAGAGGCATTGGACTGGCCAGTACATGAATTCAGGCACACGATCGAGTGGAAATGATCATTGGAACACGACCCAAAGGACCAGTTAGCTTGATTTCTTTAACTTGGATCCTATGTGACCATTGATTGGAAAATTGCTTATGAGAAATAACTATATATGAATGATTAAATTAAAATGGCATCCCCAATTCTGTTGCATTACTTTTATATCTGAAACAGTTAACCTACTAATTATGAGGGGGATGGCATAAAACAACTGTGTCAATATCGCGTTCCAACAGCAGGAGGGGGAGTCCTAGTCCAAATTTGAAACTGCGCGTCACTATATTATGGTAATCAAGGTCTCTCAGGTTAATGTGGTGCGAGACAGGTGGGCAGCTATATCCATGGTTGCAGTAACCATAGGCCATGGATCACCAAGCCAAGTTTTTTGTTTTGATCATTCTTGCCAGGTGCACCCATGTAACTGCCTCCAAGCTACACCAATAACCATTCGTGTAACATGTCCCAGCGTTATTATTTATTCTCCAACTTATTTGTATGCGCGCCTTTGTTTAACGCACAATCGTATCTATAAAAGGGTGGAAAGAAAAGCAAAATAAATCGCATTCATATTTCATTCATAACTGAAAGGGTGCGATGCTTATATTCGACGTTTGGGACAACTCCTGTCAACGTGTGATGGCGTGAATAGAAAGGTAAAACATGCAGAATCAGGGATCGACCTATTTTTCTCCTATATCTAGGAATAAGTCGATAAATTAAACAACAAAAAACATAGCTGATTGGCGGCAACAAAAAGATAAAGCGGAGCTTCGTTGAACCATGCCAACAGAGTGCGAACCTGTGGGAGTTGAAAGAACGCTTGTATACCGTGCAAGTTTGCTGTCAATATATAGAACGCCCAGACTTTGGCCTCTTTTTTTTTCATCCCTAAACTTCAAGAGCCAGTGCGATCTAGGTGTGGTGTGTGTTGGAAGTTATTACAATGAAAGATAAACCGCTGACATTTCATTTGAAGCGATGAATCATTTGTCTGGGGAGATAAAGATTTTCAACCTTTCTCGAACATGCCCATGTTGTTCTTAAATTACCCTGAATCTTAATAACACTTGGAAATATATGTCCCAGAAGTTGACCCTTTGTACTGAGTGAAACAGTATCTTCAATCTAGGCTCAGAGTTGAGAGAGTTCCTCCAAGCTGAGGGAAGGCCTCTCGCTCTCACAACCGCATTATAATCCCATTAGGACGCCTACTCCTCGGCTGGGAAAGCCATTAACGCAGTAGGCCATTCTAATCTGATCTGAGAGGCCCTGAGCCTAGACTGTCTTGCTTTGAACTAACGCGCCGTTTCTTTATTTAAATTATGCGGGTTAGAAATTGTAGTCTTGATGGTTATTTCACAACGAACATGACGTATTTATGTATGGATGTCAGACCTAATCGTTATCTCAGAGCACCAAAAGAGACACACCTGAACTCAAGTGCGTGAGATAAACCTCTATCTATGACGTCCAAATTGGATCTATACGAGGCAATGTACGTGGGTGGAAAGTCAAACAAAAAGATATCTCCTTATCACTTGCGTATACAGCTGAGCATTATATGTTTAGATATAAATATCTTATCAACTTTCGAGAATATAAATATAAATAGCCTATAATCCACATAGTATCCAGTCAGAGTGAGAGAAATATCTACGCTAATGACTTACCTGGCCCTGGAGTATAGACGTCCTAATGACAGAATGCGGTTTGGAGTGAGAGGCCTTCCCTCAGTTTGGAGGGACTCTCTCAACTCTGAGACTAGACTGTATTGTTGCTTAACACATCACACAGCTGTTCTAAATATTTTCTTCTGTTGAAGCCTCCAAAGTCTTTATTGATTACATAGGCATTTATTAAGTTAGACATATATATATGGTTTGATTAGTACACTTGAGTGGCGTTTAATTAATCATTTTCCATTACCAGCTCAGCATGCACGACAGGTGCCTTTATATTAAATAACGCCAGGAATTTCAGGAATGTTATTCAGCTGAAGAATACCAATAATCACACTTGTGATAGATTCATCAATCCACTAATAAGACATCTTAATTTTGTGGTCATACATTTATAGAAATTCGACATTTATCTTATCGTCAAGCATTCTGCGACCTCGCCGGAGTGATTAAGCAATGAGTGCAAGTTAAATCTATCACCGCCCAGAAGCGATGCGGATCAAGTTCTATTTTCAATCAGTCAAAGCCACATGTCAGCTAGTATTGGACCCCTTTTACCACATACCTCTTACATCTTTTGTAGAAGGAAAGCATCTATCATTCACCGTTTGTATTGGCCATTTGCGGGGACCACTTTACCTTGACAAGGGGTCTGTCACAGTCAGCACATGTTCTGTGTAGTGACTGTAATTGATAAGTCACATTGGGTGGCTGGTCGCTCTAATGTGACCGGTGTGAATTTTAGAGTTAGCTTAATGGAACCATACCTATAATTACAGGAGATTACTTCTTCAAACTGACCTGAGAGTCCGGCAGCCACCCACAATGAAAGTCAATTTCTTCATGGGTGTCGTTCACCACTTAGGCAAGCCACCGCATGGGAATCACCCACTAAGTACAAGGGTTGAATTATGTCTTGCTTCTTAAAAAAAGCAATCTGCCCCACACATCATATAATAACCCTAGGTTAGAGCACGTTATCTAGTCATAGCTCTCAATTTTTTGGGGAAATAAAGAGAAGGGTGTGTGACGGTTTAGGCCTTGTCATGTCGGCTCAGATTCAGAACTGCTGGTGAGAAATGATGCATAGGTTGTGACAAAGCAGCAGGACAAAGTTTACTCGAGTTGCTGGGTGGCCTCCATCTTTAGTTCTGCTGAGTTTCTGTAATCACCATCATACGACACGCCACCCCTCCCATTCCTGCCGAGATCCCCTCCTGCTCCTACGAGAAGGCCTGACCACATCAAGTACTAGCGTTCGGGCAAGGTACTCCTTTGATCTTTGGGCTGTGTGTGGTATTACTTTCAAGACTTCTTGATGCTTTTCAGTTCGTTATATATGCATTTCACGGTGGTCCTAACCCACGGTGAACGCCAGTTATGAGGGAGCTCCCTTGGGATGTTAAATTATTCGAGCCAGTAAATTCCTAATGCAGGTGAAGCTTGTCATGTCTCAATTTGAATATTTTTATTAAGTAGTTTTGTTCAGTGATCTTCAATAAAACATAGTAGGCTATGTGTACATTACGTCAACTGATTTATAGTCTAAAAGTTCTTTCAACACAGACTTCAGATACAACCAATGCGGCAATGAATGCGTTTGGACGAAAAAGGGAGACTTAATATATCACATACTATATTCAATTGAATTAGTGCGTTTAATATGGAAAGAAAATATTTATTTTCATAATAATTTCAATCGATGTGGATCACAATGTTAAACGAGCAGAACACATTTATATAAGGATGCTCCTGTGAGAACGCATCTCAGCTTCTCATATGAATTACCTCGGGTAAGCTGAATGCAAACACAGGCATGCGTTGCATCAGTGCACATTAACGGTTGGCTGGACCCCTGTCAGATAGACTTGAAAAGATCATCCGGTATGTGGATCTTCTCAATAAATGTACACTCCCAACTCTCATTAATCTTTAGTTAAATTGTATTGCTACTTGATGAAAGCATATGTTTAGCAGAAGGAATGTTGAAATAGAAACATAGTAGTCTTGGGTGTGACGTGCTGATAGGGACAGTTTGATTTAGTTGTCAAATTGTGATTTGTTAATGTCGGATGATTTAACACTATCTAAGTTTTATAGATCATAAAAAAGTTGAATAGATCAGTTTATGTAAGAGAGAGAGAGAGAGCGAGAGAGAGAGAGGGAGGGAGTGATGAGACAGAGAGAGAGAGACAGTCAGACCCAAAGATGAAAGAGACCCTCCAAATGGAGGGAAAGCCTCTCGCCTCAAACAGCAAAGTGCCATTATAATTCTATTAAGACCGCAAAATGTCATTATAATCCCATTAGAACGCCTAGACCTAGGCCAGGAAACCAGTTAGCGAAGTAGGCGCCCAATCACTGACATACAGTACCATTCTTATCTGTCAGATCTGAGGGTGTGGAGATATGGAGAGGCGATGGTGTCAGATATGGATATCAGATTATTATTTCCGGGTTACTGATGAGAATATTGTATGCGAACTCTTGTACTCTAAGATTAAATAAAGATGTTTTCAAATCAATTTTTAATTTTTAAACTAGAATTCTAAATAAATGTGTTTGACCACTTCTACTACTGCTATTTCTAAAATAATCCGGATTATATCAAATTAATGGTAATCATGACAATGATCTCAAGGGAGGGCACATGTGTTCAAGGCAGAGTTATTGAAATGGTCAAAATGATTGTGACACGAAGATAGACGTTAATTTCCAATATGTGAAAACTTTATAGCCAGAAAATCATATTGAACTAAGACTAAAGAGTATTAACATTCGTATTTAAATTCATTTTTATATTCATTATGAATAAAACATTTATTTTGAAAATTCGCAAAGGGTTTGTGATCATTCAAACATGTGTTTTATCAAATCAATACGCACTGATGGACCCCTGGAATAGTTTCTCCTCGATAAAATAATTCATGGATATATTGCATCAACAATTCGCACTAAACCAATCAATTTTTAATGAACATTTATTTCATACACCCATTAAATTATGACCTCCCACCTACCAATTACAGCGGATAGCCCGTTTATCGCCTCGATCATTAGGAAGGTAATCTTTCAGGGGCACTTTTTTTATCAATAGGCGTCGAATAGGCACCAGGATGTTTACCTAGCTCGTATACTTAGTAGACCCACTCCTTGGCTACCAAAGGTTGCGCTCCCAATATACTCCCCCGCATGATATATCAAATGTGAACCATCCTTACCGCGAACTAAACATAGAAATATTGTTTTGTGCGTGGGAGGTATATCCCCCGCTCTGTCGCTCCCCTCCCAATGCCCGCCAACATTGAACTGCCCCCAAACCGCAGATCACCGGAAGTGGAATAGTTTGCCCTTTCCGCAGCAACAAGCATCCCCCTTTTCTGCCTCTAATTTTCATGCTCATCACATGCATCCATCCTCACATGATGATGAATGGATGAGCAGGTTAATGAGAAAATTTCTAGTTATTTATTCGCAGATACGGATGCGGTCCTTTTCCGGTGAGCTAGCTCTTTCACCAGAGCCCCTATATCAAGTGGCGTTTAAATGTGGAAACGAAACTATTTTTTTTCTGGGACGAAAATGTTACAAAAGTTGAGGAATGAAACTGGAAAACCATGATTTTGGAATTAATTGATGTGAATGCGATGGCGTTGACCCAACGTCAATAACATTTGTATACAGACTTAAGATTGACAAGGAAGCAGGAAAGCAAGTTGCAACAGAACATTTCGAAATTCCAGTCGACTCTAGAATAAATTATTACATATACATACACACCTCAACAAGTTATGTGGGAAATGTCTGTGGTTATACACCTATATTTCAGTTAGGTCAATCTTTAATGGCGGTAAATCCTTTGAACAAATACTCTCGATGGAGCAGTGTTTGTCCTGATGGATAAAGGTTACATGATCTCTATATCCTTCTCAGTTCAAAAGAGGATATAGTTAAGCCTGTGGATCAGTCTCATGTGTAGCAGGCAACTTTTGGTGTGTAGTCTACGTCTATATTAAGTGTTTTTTCAGGGAGAAAACACAAGCATTGTCTTGCCTGTGTGGCCATGCATGAACTATATAATTGTACACGTTACATAAAAAGTCGAAAAGTTGCGAAACTCATTCCAACACCACTGAACTTGGGAAGTGTGTCGCCTGAAGAAGCCGAACGTTTCTGGGCACTTTTCCATTCGCGATTCCAAATACGTACAAAATACGTTCTGTTCTATTCATATTTCGTAATCAATCTATTATATGTGTATTGCGCCATCGACTTCATGACTTGCACATTTGATAAACGTTCGTCTTCTCCAATAGATATGACGATATATAATCTGTTTGATAGATGAATACGTCCATTTAGATAAAAGGAGGCATCTCTCTAATTAAAAAAAAAACTCATAAAAATATTTGAAATATTTTTACCAGTCAAATTGGGCGGCAACCTTTTTGGTTCCCTTTACCACTTAATTCGCCCCTCTTAGTCTTATGAATTACACGATTCATTTCGTCCTGGACAATGTTGTCCTCGTTGCTTTTAAAATCGTGTCAAGGGATTACAGAATAAGCGGCGAAAATACGATTATCTAAATAAGGATGATGAGGTCTGGGTTCAATTCGAAACTAATCAGCTTGTAAATGTCACCAGTACCTGGAAATAGTTGTCAAATCAAGATTCCCCCACGTCCTTCCGTGTCTTTAAATATCCTGGATCCTTTAAGTTAATTCATAATTATTTCCTGTGAACCTTTACCCCCACACGGGGCAGGGGGAAGTGGGAGGCAATCTTAAATTAGCGCGTAGTAACGTTAGTATAAACTCTGAACTTGCTGTTTAGATCAAGGATTTCCTTGCCAGGCGCAACCACACAGAAATCTAGGACACTTAAAATTATGTTCCTGGTGTATACTCACATTAGTGCGAAAGTCACTCTATACTTTCTCTATGCTTTTTAATAAGCATGGGCATTTGCCTAGGGTGTGAAATGGCATGTTTATAGAGTTAAAACTTAAATAAATAATAACACACACACTATATCACTCTTACAACTACAAGGGAGTGCACATCTAGTCGCTCCAGTTCAGGTGGGCTTTATTGCGTGGGAGGGAATTCCCCCTGTCGGAATTACCCGCGGGGAAGCCCCTCTGGATGAATGCCAACGCGGGGCCTGTCGATTGACCTATAATCGGGCCCAGTAGGAGACTGGTGGGCTTACAATTGGTGGGCGAAATCTCCACCATTGTTTAGTATTGGGTAACTGGTAGGGCTAACTAAACACAAGGGAAAATTACCTAACAAAAAAAAGATTGAATCCAACAAGTGCAAGGAAACGGAAGTGGGCACAGGTGGCAATCCTGAATACAAATTAGGGGACAAAACAGGTATCTCTACTTTCTCTGCTTCCATGGATTTTGGATGGATTTTGTGTGGGAAATCTTCATCGTCACAGTCCCTTTCCATTATCATACTCTTGTTTCACTTTCGCTTAGGTCAAGCGTGTCTGGACAGACTTCAGTGTTCATTCACAGTGTTGGATTTGAAAATGATGGTCTATATATTTAATACCAAAACTCAAAGTCGAAAGATGATATTGGAGTTATAGCTGTTATATTTCAAAACCCTCGGGCTAGGTTTTATTTTCCAACTCCCACAGTGTCACTTCTACCACAAACATGCATGAAATTTTGCTATTTATATCGAAGGAAACAAGGGGCCACTGTGGCAGTGTATGTTGGTATTTTGGTGTTGGTAAAATTGGATCTCTGCTCGACCGTCACCCACTTAAGCCATACATACGTTAATACACCCTTTTCTATACACAAAAGCAGTGGAGACCACAGTCAAACACGTGTTCTTCTGCTCCCATTGGAGAAAAAGGCCGCCCACCCTCCTATTCGTTCTGCTCCCATTTGACAAGAGGATTCGATTCCTGTGGTCAGCGTTGCAGCTGTCACCCAAATGCCTTTATTCCATAACATTTTACCCTTCTGTCACTTCCAAGAAGGTAACCCAGTTAGTGATGACCCAGAGAGAGAAATTGCTATGTCTTATATATCATGGATTTTTGTTAACTTGATTCTCGGAGATTAATCAAAATAAGTATTGGTATTTAGATTCAAATAAGTTTAAATTTGTTTTCCTCTTGGCAGCCCCGTATGTCAGTAGACATACACGTATGTGTGATGTATACTTAGTATTTGAAAGATCATATATGTATGTTGTACGTGTGTGTATACTTGTGTCTATGTTCATGTGTTTGTATGTTGTGCACCCTATATCTATGTAATCTCCTCGAGCCTATATATGAGACCTTTTCCATGCAAATATAATACATTGCCCCTTCTTTATCACATATCCATATAAGCTAAGCCCATACCTACACTAAACAGGACACCCAGGGTCCACCCAAACATGTAAACCCTCCTATAACCATTCATTATCATGAAATCAAGAGACAAATAAACCGATCGCCTTGCAAGAGAGGACAGTCAAATATGTGCATAGCTACGTCACATGATAATGGGCAAAACATGAGGCAATATGAAACAACATGATATGTGATCATCTGGTTATGTGATTTAGAGCATCTGGCTAATTTGGCGGGTATGTAAATATGTGCCATAGTGCATTCCTTGTGTTAGTACCTCCAATGTTGCATACCACAACCAGGATGTACTCATGAAAAACTGCCAGCACTCATCTATCTATAGACCGTCACCATCGGCTCAGCCCCCCACCCCCATTCCCATGTTTTTATACTACTCGAACTACTCGCTGTAAAATATTGATCTCCCTACTTCAAGGGTCTTGTTTTTGAAATGAGGTGTCCTGTCGAAATATATTTTACTTTTCTACATAAAACTGAGCCACATCTTCTACACCCACCCCCAACTCTTCTCTCTCTCTCTCTCTCTCTCTCTCTCTCTCTGTCCTCTCCCTACCCCCCCCCTCTCTCTCTCTCTTCCTCATCAGGGCGTGTTTCTGTGGTGGACATATATTTTGCATTGAAACCATTTGTTTATTTATTTTCGAACTTGTGACTTCCTCTTCTAGGAATAAGTGTCATTTATAGGATTCAGTTTACCGATACTTTCAGTTTGATCAAATCAGTGACACCATTTTCCTTATGGAGATTATGTTCGCCTATTCCAATGAGTTGATGCGTACTAAACACACTCTGTGTTGATATTTGGAAATATTCTATATAAGTCAATGAGTAATATTATTTATTTGCCATTAATTTCCTGGTGACGTTCGTATTATACTTCTCCTGGTTTACAACGAGAAAACATAACTGTCAAGTGTTTTCTGTAAATAGAAGTCATACGCAATGTAATTCGACCACAATATGCCGAGCGCTTAGCAGCATACTTGATATTTGACCGGCGAAATAGGTCTTTGGATGGTCACAAGGGATGATGTTGGATTCTGCGTATCTTCACCGCGTCGCACCCTGGATGAGTGTAAATTCATGAGATAATTATATCAAAACAAGCTTTAAATGGATTGAATTTCAAACTGTCGTGAGGACTGTTTAGCATAACAGGGCTCCTTACACTCCCTATACAGCGTCCCACCCTTAAATATTCATCAATTGCTCCCCACCGTTAGCATGGTTAGGGGAAAAAATGCATCAAACCTCCAAGGGTATATAATACGTATATGTCGCCAGTATACCCGCTTTCATTTTGACAAGAAAGTGGAGATTAATACTGAGTGCCGCTGAGTTTGGAGACCAGCGTTCAGTGTCCATTTGTCGCACAGTTACACGTGTACCTCGGTGTAATTGAAATTTATCAGCACAGGTGCCGATCGGTAACATGACACCTCTAAAATTTTCTAAATCTATTCAGGCATTTCATTCGCAGCATCGCTTTCATCTCGATTTTTCGGTGGGGACACATGTGTGATATTAATGATAGCCTCCCAGTGTGATTTCACTTTTAATAAAGACGGTGTGATATGGAATCTGTAGCCGAAAATGGGGACACCCAGAGAGAAGGGGACGGAGGATACATTCCCTTGAGAAAGGACGCTTTGCTTTCGCGTACATACCTAACGTGTTTGGCATAACTGTGGCGAGCTGGATGAAGCGCCGAGGTCCTGTAGCCTTCTAGACTGCTGAATAGAAGCTAAACAATGGAGCATAAGACCGAGGAGGATTTGGCATTTTGGGTAGCGCAGGAGAAGCAACCCCGGAAGTTATCTGCGGTTAGGATGTAGGGGTCATGACCGGGAGGGTGCGGGTGTGACAGTTAAACTGATGTCAAAGATCCCGCCACACTTCTCTCTCACCCTCTCAGATATATCGCATTCCAACGAACAGTTATTTGAAGGTGCAGCAGAGCTCAGCAGATCTTAGGGTCCAGGGGAGGAGGAGAATACATGTAGCCTATGTCCATACACATGTATGATGGAGGTCCTGCCTATACATGACAGCATGTTGACTACTATTGAGGTTCTACATGCTGTGCCAGAAAGTTGTAGGAGGGGGCGGACGATCTGCTGCTGAATTTGTGGGACGCATCGGTGCAGGGGATTTTGGGGGTGACAGAGAGATTGGTGTAAAGTGCGAGTGTTTGGATCAAAGGACACGTGTACTCGTAAATCTAGTCTCTAATTTGGTGGAGAGTTTTTATTTTAAATGTAATGCAAAGCTAATCCCCAAACAAAAACATATAGGCTTTAAAAGTTGTTTTTAACAGTAAACTTGGAATACGTCACTCTTGAGTTGGCCTGGCTTATTTATAGGCGGGAACTAATACAATTATTTGGGGGGATCAAATTATGTGTTGGGAATTTTCTACCTGAGTTATTAGCTTTTTTGCCTGATGTTTAATATCACAATAAGTAAGACACATATATGGAAAGTCATTAGCAAATGAACGCTGATTCACACGTCAACACTGCCAAATTAGGGGGAAATATATAATAACTTAGCTCAAGCAGAAGGCAAATTACCGCGTGGGACATAAAACATATTGCTATCAAGGGGACGTGGCCATCATTTCATCAGTGAAACAATATATGGACTCATCTCTCGTCGTCCCATCCCACGTCGCAGGTCAGGTTAAAAGACAAACACATTATCCATCCCCCTCAGCCACACATGATCACAATAATATGATATCAGTCATGGAGGTGGAGGGAATAAACATAGCCGGTGTTCTAGAAGGGAGATGAAGAGGGAGGAGGCGGATGGGGGTGGACAGGAGCATGGAGAAGATGAAACTGTGGAGGGGGCGGAGGAGGAGGAGGCGAGGTGATGCTAACCGTGTTGAAGTTCGGAATAGAGTGGGGGATATGGTTGGTTGGGGGCGACGGGGTGTGGAATCACAACAATAGCTCATATGGATATCATTAGCAACAAATGAGAAAAGCCGAATGGTGTAATTTTAGAAGGGCATTGTAAGAAGTTGGTTGTAAGATTAGACTTGGTAGGCTGAAATCGATGAACGCATACATGCCAAGTGAATAAAAGTAAGATGAAAGGTACAACCAACGAGTTTAAAACACCAGAGATTGAACTACCTCCGATGCTATACCCGAGCTTGTTTGGTCCTGCTGTGAGCCACAGTAAGGGGTTTTGGGGAGAAAATCGGGGAAAGGACCATAAAAGGTCATGAAAAGCCATAAAAACCACATGTTCTGGCAAATTTCAACTCATTAATTTATACAGAGAAATGGAAATATCACTGCATTTAACATTGTTCCGATCTGATTTGAAGAATTATCATGAGACCTATGGATGGAAAATGAGCAGGCTACACATTGATATATCTTATATGCTGCAAATCAAATCGGAAGACATGATTAAATGGAAAAAACTGACTGAAAATTAGTAAACAAATGAATTACTTCATGATACTTGCTCATTTTCATTTTATTTTTATAAATGAGATGCACAGGTCCCAAGCTATAGATGTTCTGAACCTGATTGTCAAGTTACAAATCAGATTTATGCAATATTTAAACAATAGTGAAAGAAACTTCACTAGCACCTCCAAAACGGAAAATGAGAGGGGAGACTGAAGGCCCTTTAAGAACTTACAAACAACCTCGGATGAAAGGGGTGACCGCCTGGGCCATCAGATTCAAGATAAGATGGGGAAATTTGTTACATCTTTCTGCCGACTTATGAGTTCCATCTCTGGTGTTTTAAACTCGTTGGTACAACATAATATTCGTTCCCTTGTTCCCAGCTTTAATAACTAATGGTCTGTTTTCCATATTCACTGATGATGGTTCTTTTGTCCACGCAGACAGTGATGCCAGTATTATAAGTAATAACGAGTAAATCATCCAGTTTCATTTGATTCAACGAATGCAAGGTATTAAATCTCTGTTTACAAGCCAAGGAAGCATTAACATTAAATAGTAGTTAAATAGTAGTGATGAATCTATTTGCGTGGGAATAACCTATCACCATAATTATATTTATATTCTTATCAAATGTCTGTGTATATTTTGTATTGTGTCTGACTCTTTGTCCTGTGTAGTTTAGTTATACCTTGGAAGCTTATACTAAGTTGTGAACTTCGTAAGGAAGAGATGAATGAAAAATTACAAGCAAATCATGGAAATTCGCCTACAAAACGTTGTAGTACTTTGTAATTTGTCATTTCTCTGAGTTATATTCGCGTAAGCAGAACATCGATGCCCTTTTTTGTTTGGAATCAAACCAAAACTAAAACGGTCGATATGGGTCCAGTTGTATTGCTTGTAAGTATGCACGGGCCACGCAACATAATTCCCCGTTGATCTCGTTTTATAATTAGATGTGGGGATATGGGCAGACTATTGATTAGCTTGCGTGTTGTGTAGTGGATAGCAGTTATGTAACCAGATCTGGCTTTTTTATGATAATATTGTCAGGACACGCTAAAACAAGCAATCGGGAGAAATCGGGTCATCATTTCAACCAAAGCTATACAGCTTGATTATTGCTGGACCCCTACCGCCATACATACATACTAGTTATTATTTTTATAATTCATATTTTTGTGCAAAATAATTACTGTAATCATCATTGCCACTGGGACCAACGAGCTTGCTGGGACTGAGTAGAGTGACTCCCATCGGAAGAGCTCATATGGATAAATTATTTCAGTATTGCAATTGTTCCACCCATTGATAGACTTTCCTAATTTATTTAAGAACGTATTTTTATCACACATCACTTACAAGCTCATGGCTTTAGGTATAGACGTATAGACAAGTAAGATGAATATGACATAAAACTTCAAATAAAAAAGAAAATAAATGGCAGTATAGTATAATATATAGTAGTCTTCATGTATGATACCACAAACAATTGGTCCATCGTTCTACCCACGCCCAATGTCACATAGCTGTGGGGGCTGAACATATTGAGATGGGTTGAGTAAAAGGAGGGGGTGGATGGATGGGGGAGGAGAATCTCAAGGGACCCTGGAGACCCAAAGCATCTGTCACAACTTGTCCCTTCTCCCAATGATCACCACAAGTGCACCATATAGGGGTATTCCCCCGTGCCCCACCGCTCATAGCCAAGTCCACTGAAGTCCTACAAGGGTCGAAATTAATGTGGGTTTTATTCCCCATGGTTCAAGTCAAGAAAACACCCCATTTCCCTTACCAAAACATACTATACTCTGAATATCAACAGAGGTTAAATTGATCCATGAGAAGCAAGGTTGAAATGGCATGAAGGGGTTTCACCAGGCATTGCCAAACTGCACGCATCGATATGTTGTACTGTTGCTAATTTACAATTCGGTGCCTATAAATGATATAAACCCAAAAGCTTACTTTGGGGAGATCCACCCATTTGTGTTGAAATGTTTAAGTGCACCTATAGATATGATGACCAGACAAACAAAGACTTCAAGGGTCGTGATCTAAATTGGGTCCATTAATGATGCCACGCTGTTTCTTTGTCTTGTTTAGCCTTCCATCGCATTGTATCCACTATGGCATTGGGCCTACGTCTACATGAAATGTGGACCCACAAAACATCACATGCACCTGTTTCTCTTGTAATGTTATTATATAGACATGTACAGATGTACATAGATATCAGACACAGATGTTGGTCGCACCGATTGCTCAAATTTCAGAGCACAAAGCAATACCAACGACGATGGAGCATGTCACAATAATATATATTCATTTGCATGGGTCACTGGACCTTAACCAGTATTTTTGTTGGACGGGAGATGCGTATTGTCACAGTAACAATGAACTGGAGCCATAACAAAAGCAACCTGCAAGGGACGTCATTAATCTTTGAAGATCACGACGTTGGACTTTGGTAAGTTTGACGTAAAATGAATGGCGAATAATCATACCCTAAACATATTGAATCAGATTCTGTTTGCTCGATGTAAACGCATGATCACCACACAATGTCAACACCAATGTCCCTCAGGTTTTGCACTTGTGAGTTAATGGAGAATGGGACGTCGAGACACTTCTTTCATTCTACGATACTTCACTCAATCAACATATTAGATAATTTCCCACTGTCTTGAGAGCACCAACAAGCGATATTTGATTATGACTAGCGTTAGGTTTCATGAGAGACATGTCACAACAAATAAGACCTATTTCTTTTGTGCCTAATGCATCTGTGTCCCACATATGGAGAGATCTATCCGAATGGCCCAGTTTTCTGAGGTCGCCGCCAATATCTTACATAACGGCACCAACCCAAGCCATTCTCAGTGATATTTCGAGAGAAAGCAAAACCTGGATCCGTGCCAGCGAAGTGCACACAACGGTTACCTATTTACCCGCTATTCCTCAGCACTTGTTGATACAACAACTGACATCGAAAAATGGCGCTAACTGTGCAACGGACTAACATCACATAACATAAAATAAATCAGGCAGACAAGGGAATGGGATCTAATTATTGTTCATAATGAGGTAAATGAAAATAATGTTTCAGTTGACAATCGTCTCAATCTAATCACACGTCTTTATTTATTAATACCAGTCATCCTTAGGACAAGTCTTTTCCTTCCGTAAAGGCATCAAATCCTAATCATGTCTTTTTTTAGCATGAAGACCCACGTGCATATACTTCAGTTGAGGACGGAGCTCAGGTATACGTGGACCTTGTGGGGATTCCCAGGCTAAAAGTCCGCACAAATTCCCAACATCTCAGGTGAGGTAGACAGACTGGAAAGGAAATAGTACAATTAATATTAGATAAATATAGGTATAATTACCAAGCAATTTGGCACACTCACATGGCACCGAAAGATAAATGTGTGTATTTTCAACTAATGTATTAGCATGCATTTAAAACATAGGAAAGGCTGTTCGGGGGTATCAATAAAATGGCGGACGAACCGTTTCGTCCCCTAATTCGTTACGAGTTTTTTTAGGTCAGTTTATAAATTATATGGATTCGGACTGCGAATCGTACAATCGTCTCTGATGCGTGCACCAATATTCGCAGGATAACCAAATAAATACAATAAAATTACCCAATAATAAGATGTGTTTGGAAGACGAGAACTGGAAGACGAGACTGAACTAAAGTAAAATTGTAAATGCAATTTATCCCTAAAACGAACAATTAAATATAATGTTTAAAGAATGGCGATATATATTTCTTTTGATTAAGGAATTGTTACTACACTGAGGTAGTAGATATCGCGCGCGAATAAATATATGGTGCACCCCATTACTCGTTCACGCGATTGCATCATTATAATATGGCACCCATGCATGTGCATGCAGAATATCGAACTTCGGGGCATAATTCGTTGGACAGGAGACTTAAAGCTATCAATAGGATTGTGTGCTCTGTTCAACCTTGTATGGATGATGGAACTAAAAGGCTCCAACATCATCCAAATAAGTGTCCTTGTGCATTATGAGGATCAAGTAGCGCGGGGATCTCCCAGCGTCGGTTCTAATCAATATGCTCTATCTTATGGAAGCCCTGGGACACAGCAGGTGCGGGATGGGCATCCCTCTCAATACCAAACAGACGTCAGATCATCGGCCAGAGACCTTTCCCTGATAGTGACCACAGTCTCTAATGCACAGCTTTAAATCAAAACATATCATTTAGAAAGGAACATCTGACACTTAACATGTCCTGGGATCTAATTTCCGTATAATGTGACTGAGATATCCTGGCCTGTTGACCAGACTAAACATTGATGTAAAGATTTCTGTTAATACGCTGCACTGGGATTGGGACTGTCGCTTAATTTCGGAGAAAATAAGTGAAAAGAAAACATCTATATTCGAGAAACTAGAGGAGGAACTACTCTTACTACATTTATAGTTGTATCCTTCGTCTTTAAAACCACTCCCCTAAGACCCATCCTAGAAATGGGATGGCGTCAAGGAATAAAGAAGAAGAACGTTTGAATTGATTATAATGAAGTTTTAAATCCTGAGGCAAATTTATTTACATGCTGGTACATGGCCAGTTCTCCATTATCCCTTTGCGTTTTTCATAATTCGTAATTTACCGTATTATACACATGACACCATTTTCAAAGGAGGCGCAATGGGAGCAACAATCAATCAATTGGTTAAGCTTAGTTAGTAACGTACGTTGGGAGAAACGTTCAACATTGGCGAAGAAGTTAAAATAAACACTTGGATAATAGCGAAAATGGAAGACACAAATTGTTTGTCTTATTTCTTGGGAATCGGCCAAGGGTGCCTTTTTCAGAAATTGGTGGCCTGTCTATTGTTGCATGTCATGATTCTATAAGTTACTCAATCCATCCCCTGCTAATGCTCCAAGCGATGATGAGGATTTGGCAGGCTTTCAAGAACTTGTGTTTTACTATGCTCTAATGAACCATATATGCGGGGCCTATAGGTTCTCCAATCTTTAAGTACCGAGGGGAACTTTTAGTTGTCCAGCAAATGATGAAGTTAGACGGAGGGAACGTGGCAGAGGTAAATGGTCATTGTGCATGACAAAGCATCTCTTACAAGGGATTTACGCCCGCAGAACTCGCACAAAGAAAGTGCATTTCCTACCGAGTATATGGGAAGAAGTCATCTGCACAAAGAGCTGGAATAATAATAGCTATGTGTCTGGCACAGAAGGCGTACAATGATTCCAGGATTTATCTGGATCCTTTGTTCGGAAATTGGGAAAGGAGATCACGGCTGCGGTATCTAGAGTTTCATTTTAGAGATAGTAGTCTCAACTCAGCCTTTTAATCAACTTGTCATTCTGCCTAATTAAGTAGACATGAGTGTGGAACCAGACATTTTCTCCGCTGTATATCACGGGTGGTCCATCACAAAAACACCTCATCTGTTCACTCTCTGGGGGTTCTCCTGTTACATTAAAAAGACATATTCCATTATAGGGGTTGTAATAAATCGCGAAGGGTCCCGGCTGGAGAGGAGGAGGAGGCACACACTTTAGGGCTTAATTGCATGCATTGAGCTCTGCTATTCACCGACCGAGGCGCGAGCCGCACGTGAAAGTATTTTTACAGTTCAAACGATCCCTGACTAGCGTGGGTAGGAGAGGGCACGATCATGTTCCATTCACCAAGGTAAATGGTCTTTCCGGAGGCAAACATCTCAAACGCAAGCGAGTCTCGCCTTTCATTCAAGACAAGGGATGCCCGGTTAGATTGCTTTAATTAGAAAGGTGTTTAAGGATCAAATATAGACTGGAGGGACTTCCCCTTTCGGTTGACAATGCTGATTGAGTTTACGGAGCTGTGAAACGGCAGTTGCTTGATCGCTGGCGGGGAACTTGTGGATGCAAGTGATGTCCTTTGCAGAGCCGGTCATCAGCTTGACCTATACCAACACGCCCACCTGTCCCCGCGCCCACACGCACCCTAAACTGACCACCGGCCAGTGAACTAATGTCTCCAACCCCACCTAATCTCCACAGGTTCGAAAGGTCATTAAAAGGTCAGGGTCTTCATAAATGATTGGAATTTATCAAGGTGGTAACAAAGGGACGTTACATTGTCCGGCTAGAACTTGCTGGACTCTGTTCTGTGTGGGCGCAATTGACCTCCGTGTTGACATTATGGGACAACAGGGCCTCGGTAGCCGCGGCGGATATAAAACAGATTCGCCAATGCCAAAGCAATAAACGGCCCTCTTAATCACCCACCACCGTATGCAAATTAGAAAGACGACCTTCTGTTTGGGGAGATAAAAAAAATTCATTAATTCAATAAGTCGGAATCGTCTGGTTTCCAGACGAGACCTTGTCGGGTTAACAGGACATTGGTCTATGAATAAAAGAAACACCCTCACACTTAGACCTTTGAGTACATGCAGGTCACAACAATCATTGTTGAAATTCAATACGCGTCAATCTCGTATGTGTAGGTTTGTTATCAATCATTCGCACACAATTTATAGGCGCCATGTTTCTTATATTGATATTTTTGTGGAAAACACTCCTAACTTTTAATAATGCATGAGCTCTTTGATAAGGTAAGTTATGTCTTTGTCGGGTGCATGACTTTCGTCATTTTCTCGAGAAATCTGGAAGCGTATATATATATAATGCACTCCCAATCAAGGGGACAAGGATCGTCCTATCTATTGCAGAAATGTCTGCATTGTGTTCAGCCTTCCCATTACTTGTACCCAAAATAATTACTTTGGCCTAAATGGCCGAAACCATGCAAACTAGGGTTCTGCTTTCAACCTGAGTCTCTCTTCCTCTATGAATATACCATCTGTTCGTTCACTTGTAGTTGTACCTAATATAAGTCTATAGTAAAATCCGGAATAGATCTTACATTTTCATTATTTTGTATGTGTGCAAAATCATGCATCAGAGATCACCACGCCGGTAGATGTTTGCCACTACTACAACAACAATTCCAATGCACTGCAACAATTCCCCCTTTCTTAGACTCCACCACAAATATCATTCAGTGTGCCTATACTAATGGCTGGAAATGGGACCCCCTTCTTCTATTATACGTGCCATTAATTTGTCCCCGCACTTTTCAGACCTGATTCTTCTGCCCTTCGCAGCTATGGTTGAGGGGAATGATCGATGGCAGTAATGGGAATGGTCGTTCTTACAATAGAATAACTCACCCCGCCAATCCCCGCTGCAAAGATGGAGCTTTTATACTTCTGACATATTGTCTTCACCTCACCGATCATATTATGTCCATTCAACCCGACACTTCTCTATTGCAGAGCTACGTGATAGTTATAATCTCCTCTGTGTTTGTCTAGTTCCCCTTCTTTTGTTGGATCTTACCGTTTTCGCTTGACATACCGACAATGGTTACATTGTTGCTTTGCTGTGTTGAAAGTCAGGGAAAATTGCTATTTGGATGTGGAGGTTGAATTTCTTTCTACCTAAAGGAAATGTCAGTTTTGCACGGAGGTATTTTACGTGATAAATCTATGGTTGTTTTTGAGGAACGTCTGAAATAAATTAGGCCAAGAAATGGAGGCAGGAATGTCGACATATATATCTGCTCGTCTCTCAATTAATAATGTTCGTGAAGTAACGTTTTTTAGGAAGGTTTCAAATGAATAAGGCTGAAGAGATTAAGGCAGGTATGTCAAAAAATATCCGCTCAATTTTCAATTAATGATCTTGATGTATAATTTTTATCACTATGCACCACATGCCATTTTCAAAATATCAGGATTGAAGTTATCAATGTGTTACATGCAATAAAAGAAGCAACATTTCAAATGATGCTGTTTTACTATGCATTGCATGTCATGTGAAGGTCATTTAGTTTCCATCCAAATATGAAGGCGTGGTAAAATAAAATAAGTTTCAAATGGATTTTTTAAAAAAAGGTTTCAAATGGAATGATATGAGCTAAACGCAGTACGTGAAGCTTAATTCCATATTTATCATACCAAAGACAACATATATATAAGAGCCTGCTACGATTTCAAAGTCAGATCCACCTTACAATGCTATTAATAGTATGGACAGGGAAGTGAAACTTAGAATGTATGTATTATAAAGTAGACTACGGGCACTTCTTCATACATGAACCAGGCATTCCAATTTGCGTTGGAATTCAATACACACAACCCGGACGTGCACCATGTCATCTATTTAGACAAGAATAAAGGCACGAGAAAAGACGCTACCCTTGCGAATTGTCATCATGACTTGCAACTGATCTGTTGACAAAATATATACAAAAAGATGGCAGAAAATCATTGTCTGCTCTCGTCACAATCTTAATATAAGCAAACTCCTTCAAAATAAAGTGCTTATCAGATTTCTGATTTGGGACAATGGATATGAGCACCTGTGAGGTATATATAGAGTGCATAACCATAGGTAATGGGGATAACCCAAGGGAGTTTTATGATTGTGCCGGAATGTTTTAAATTACCATATACCATTCATATAACTTAGAGTAAATGACCTCTTTTACTCCAAGCATATAAGCACCTATGCCAAGAGATGTATTTATCATATTTATGGTATCTCTCGACCTATCAATATCAGTCTCATAAGAACCATCCAGCAAAAAACCCGAAGCTGCCTATACAACAAAGGTAACAATGTCATGTCAGAATTGGCTCATTAATGAAATAATGTATATCTATTTACCAATCGACAATATCTACGAATTGACTGGATATCTTAGGAAATCATTTTGTATTGCCTATGGAACACCAATGGGCCATCGTAATAGCAAAGAACAAACACTAGCATTAAAACACAAAAAGAGAGGGGAGTAATTTAACGTGTGGATTCAATTCCTTTTAACACCCCGACAGAATTATAAACTCGATACTTGTTCACAGCATTTGCGTGTACCGTGCCATATTTAGGAAACAATTATACGTTTTTAAATTGGGTGCACTCTCGGCCGGATTTCCATGATCAATATCGCCCTGGATCTAAACTTACACCACTTGGGAATTTACCTCGTCATCAGCTGTCGGATCACTGAGTACTTTCTCCTACCTGTTTAAACTATGCTGCCATCTAGTGTGGTGAAAGAGAACTATACTAGACAAAGCCCGAACGACTTCACTGTGATAAGGTAGGCTATTGCATGGGATCACCAAGTTAGGTCAAGTTCACATCGGGTCATTTTTCATTAGCAAATCTCATTTGGATTGCCCTCTTTATAACTAATATAAAATGAATAATCATTCCGACAATTGCCAAAAGCAGGATCATGATTGGATCGTCCATCATGCAACCGTGTTTCCAGCTTTCCATTTTCGCTTCACTGGGTATACATGCTTGTATTTTTTCGGTAACTTTATATTTCAGAATTAGTTTGAATTCCTCGTAGACCTGTCGCCAAAGCATATGGCCAGCTGTGCTTACAGAGATAAGAGAAATGATGGATGCTTTATCCTGTCGCTACATGTCAAAGCCTTGTCACAGAGTCCTCCTGGCGGCTGAACGGAGTGGACAGTGGGCGGGGGCAGCTTTTTAAAGAGCACGTGCTCGGGTCGGGGGTCACGGGCGGCGCTCTGATACCCCGCGCCCATGCAGAATTTTTGGCGTGTGTGACCCCCCCAGTGGAGAGATCAGAACCCGAACCAGTATATCCTCGTGGGGCATCCCTTTCAATTGTTGATTCGGCGGTCCAGTGCCTGGATAGGGTGTCGGGAAACATTCCGTTACTAATTGATTTATATCTGCTCCCTATTACGGTTGCAACGAGCCCTCATGCGTGATATATGCCCGAATTAATAAGATACATACTTGAGGTGAAGGTCGTGTGACCAGAGAAAAAAATAGGCTAATATATGTTTCAGCACACGAGGATGGATAGGCTATACAATACCGAACTATCACATAATTCTCATGCAATATAAAGAGTCATGCTTGCTTGGAAAATGTTAAAAATATTTCTGGACCTCTCCCCTGCGGTTGTTCACCAAGCCATCTTCAAAAGCTGAAAACATACCTGAGATTCTACATATTGGTAGTACGCGGTGGTTGCCGATATCTCCTACCATGTCCCCAATAGCATTCATATGTGATCAAAATTGGTGATATGCGATTGATATCAAGCACATCAGAAACGACATTACTCCGCAGCTATGCCAAAGATGCTACTGGGCAATTTCGTACAAGTGGAACCAATAAAGGAGGCGAGACAGGAGATGGATTAGAAAATTCATCATGTTAGAAATGCCGGGGTCGATAAGAAATGCACTATAGCCTTTAAGAATTAAATCGGGCAATTTTGTAGTGATCTCGGTTTGTCTCCCATCTGGGGAACCGTGCACGTGCCCATCGTTTGTCACCCTGCATGTTGCTAGACATGACCCTTGAACCCGGTTTCCTGGTATTTTCAAGGCAAGAGCAACCCATCTAACATGTCTGTTTGTTCACTGATAAAAAAGTATGAAGATCAACTGTAACTGAAACCCAGGAGGACTCCTGCTGTTGCTAAACGAAACGGTGACTATATCAGGCTCAAGATGTAATGGTTTTCGATGGCTTCATCTCCGATTCACCTTTGAACACAACGGTTGGTCATTGAAGTCACTTTTGACATGTTCCCTTCAATATATTTTTTGATTTTGTAAATGGTCAATCATTTTATCGTTTTATCATTTTATCAAAATAGATATTCATCATAAAACATGGAATGAACTTTTTGTCGAGGCAAAGCATGAAGAAGAAATAAATATGTGAATTATCCTAGTAAGAATTCGCTATGAATAATATATGTTTCTAGGTATGGCCTAGGAGGACATCTCCTTAAACCTTTTTATCAAACTTATATATGTAACAAATGAAATATTATGATATTATTATAATTAAGAATTCACCTTTACATATCAATCAATATACCATCGATCTGAAGCATTAAATTGTATTATATTTAATCAATAATGCCACTTGAAAAGAAATCGCAATAGTTGTGTTACCTTCAACCTTTATACCTTAAACAAGTGAATAATCGATATCTTAATTATATCAATCTATGGGATTTGACCACTAAATGAGATTACAGTATGTTATTATTTTCTACCACATTATTCTTTTGACGTGGGACTACTCAGAAAATTACTTCTTATATTATATTGTTACATCTATAGACTCGATTAAATATACACCTTTTCAAACACAGCAAAATCTGAGTATCTTACACATTGTACTACCTTTTTTTAAAAAACAAACCAAGAAACCATGATCTAAATGGGACATAATACTCGACGTGGTCGAAAGGAGTTGATCCAAACTAAATAGTATATCATCGAATTCAAATCACATGGACTATTCGGGTTTCAAATTTCAGGAATACATGTATACGACAGACAAAATATGTCTATGCAAGTATCGTGATTTTTATAGGGCTGACATAAGCTAAGTATGCGCTTGGCAGGGAATAATCCAGCTTACACACCATGTATACTAAACCATCCGACATCAGCCAATAGCTCGCAGGTAATAGCCATGGCGTCCCTGCTCTAAATCAACCACCTACGATCACTCACTCTCTCTGAGACCGGAAGACATACGGATCCATTGAATGCTATCGCCTCTCACTTCCGCTTGTTGTGACCTCCCTAGACCCCACCTCACCCATTCACAAAACACGTTTCATATGTATTGGAGACTACTGGTAAATTGTGCACCGAACTCCAATGGATATTATCCATATTTTGTTTTGTGAATTTATAATCTCAAAGCTGAAATCACAAAGTAATTATATACGCTTAAACATTTGAAGCTACATAGATCTATAGTTTTGAATATTTCAGATTTAAGAGAAATAACTGAATACATTTAGCAGACGAAATGTCTGTTTTTTCTAATTAAAATTAAAGGTAACTTAACCTATTCAACAATATATAGTGAAAATCGAATATTCCGAAAAGGAAAAGTTTTTTTTTATCTTTATTTAATTCTATTTTGGGACAAATGCATTCATCACTTCAACTCAAGGTGAATGACTCATTCTGGAAACCTTACGCTATACTCTTATGTGGCTTGTGGTTACTGTATCCCCAGTACACGTATGCTGTCAAGTGTGTGTAAACACGTAACTATTGCAATTTCTCTATTTTCAAGTTGGCCAATCAGCGGGCGCCAAAGAGACCCCTCCTTTCACCAACTCAAACCTCAACTTGGACTCGGACCAAGAACTCTTCTCAGGGGTAGAAGCCTTAGCTACTCGAATATATTGTAGAATAATAAAATATTACTTGTTTTGACAAGAAAGAACGTTACTAGCTTTCGATGTCACTACAAAAATGATAACAATATCACGCATAACATTACCATGTATTGTTTAATCAATTTCATTGAGGGTAGGCAAAATTCATACATTGACTTGATAAAGTTGATTTAGTTAACATACATAGTTGATAGAGCCCTCCAAACTGAGGGAAAGCCTCTCGCTCCAAACCGCAAAATGTCAGTCCAGAAAGTATCCGCACAAGGTATTTATTTGTAGGAAGTAAATGGGTTATATTTCAACGCTTTTAGATTGTTTTTATTTTAAATTTCCGACGAATTACCCTCCACCCACCCGTCGCATCACCCCACGTCCCACCCGGGCCTCGGCGCTGTTTATTCAGTCAATAAACAGCGCTATCCATTTCGAATCCCATTTGCCGGTTACGTTGATTAGAGTGAACGTGACTTCCGGCTCGTACGGAACGGAACAAGGGATCGGAATGGTCAACGCGATAATGGCGTGGATGTAGCTGTGTTGGTTGAGTGTGGAGGTTGAAACGAAAACCAATTGTGGGATTGTGAGTACCTGAATCGACAATCTAAGTACGCTAGGCTGTAGGCAACAACCTAAACTAAGTATTCCATGCGTCAATAGACATTCTCAGCGGGGAAATTATTGAATGCAGGCAGAGAAGTAACCACATGGAGTAAGAGGAAATTCGTTGGACACTAGTAGTCTGTGCACCGTTCGAAATTGTAAATAGAGTCATTCTGACTTCTTCCAAGGAAGAAGCGGAGGGTGCCGACCGTCCAGGAAAGGTATTAATTAGCACAGTTGGCATCCAATCCTGACATACCATTCTTTTCTGATCTGAAACGCTGTGAGCATAGGCTGATCGAGAATTGCCCTCGTTTCCTTTATTAGTACGCAACAATTCAAACAATGTAATCATTACTTAGGTTGATCATACTTTAATTAAGATACCGGCACTCCCCTCTTCATTGTACCTTGTCTTTACTGTTACCTGCACTGACCTCTGATAGTTATCACTGTACCGACGCCTGTCTCCGTAATTCGAATTACGTGGATACAAGATGGCAGAAGGTGAGTTCAGCTCCTCTGTGTTCTCTTCCAATTATAATTAAATGAATTATTTAATATAAAATCTGAATCGGCAGATCTCTTGCAATGTTGTTTAGCAATAGTTTGGTATGTATTATTAGGGCAGAAAACCTATTTCTGCTTCATGATCTGTGCATGAACAAAATCGGTATAGTACCTCTGTAATTCAGTTTTGGTACCCCTGTAATTCTAATTGAATTTCTGGCAAGTACCTCTGTAATTCGCCCAGGAGGTTGCAACCTTTAATGTGGGGTCTCCTTTTCTCCAAGCAATGGGTATCAACTAAAAAGCCTATCCCTTAATATTTTTTTTTATTTATTTTTTTAAATTCAACATATCCTGCCTTATTGGTGTATACAATGATAAGCTGGTTGTTTGGTTCATTTTTTAATCATTTTTCATAGTTATTTCTCGGGGATTTTCTTATTTTCTACACACATTTAATATTTTTATGTTTGGTGTTTACATTGTTTTGTTTATTTGTGTGTATGTTTAATTATACGTTTATTTAGGCTATATCACATGTTGTGTACAGGTTTTCATTTGTAGCCCATTTGTATAATCGGTGGTAAAGAATACAGTTTAGCACCACCTTCATTCACTTTCTCTAATGTGCAGAATGAACAGTTTATTAACTAATTTAAGTTCCATATTTACTCATACAAATAATAACTCATACAAGTATAAAGTCTGGAATGCGTATACATAGGAGTTAAACCGTAAAAGTTCTGATGAATTAAATCGCTAATAAAAATATATCAAAACTGAAAAAGAGAACAAAGAAATCATTTCGTGTGGAATACTTTACATACTGTGACTGTTCATGCGAATGATAAAAAATATGTATAAATTGTGGCAATGAAATTGGATCACTCTGCTATTTCACTACAGTCACGATACAGCCATTAGCTCTTGCCTTTGTGGTAGAATAGGAGGTGGTTGTTCCTTTTGGAGCACAAAAGACAATTGGATTGTATAGTTGAAATGTCAAGAGATTTCACTCACATGTCAAGAAACCGCCAGTGTGTGTGAAAACTTAGTCGGATATACATGTGTGGAAGGCGGAAGTCAAACGTTACATTCACTGACTGTGTAACCAACTTTACGTGTCTTCCTGGCTGAAACTAAAAATGGCAAAACACTAATGCAAAAAACACAATCCACGATGCTCTGTTTGAAACTACAGTTGTAAAGTAAGCATCAGATCAAATACAACAGCCAAGAACAAATCGGTCAAGGTCAGTGAAAGACAGCCAATAGGCAGCAAAACTATATCAATTCAAATGTTTACTTTTGATAAAACTCCAAGTTATTTGAGATGAAGAATGGGTAGAGAATTTACCACAGCAGTCCTCCACAACCTCAGCGTATTATGAAGATGTACCTCGGTTTTGATACCTGATGGTAAACATTAAGATACACGGGTCAGTTGAAAAAACAACAGAAATTGAGACCCTGTTTGAAAAGCAACTCTTGGGGAGGTATGTGATACATCCTAGCTGGACAGATTTGGATAAGAAACAATAAGATTCCTTACATACTTTCAGGCAGAGTCACAGCTTAACTGGATCCAAATAAGAGGAGAAATCGGACAGAAGCCCGGAGAAGGAGATGCGGATTCATGTCGGCTTTGTTTGTCAACACTGTCGATATGTTCAATCAACAGGTTCCTGGAGCAAAAACAACTTGTTCTGTATGATTTCAATTAGAACCAATCCAATACACTTTTCTTAAAGTGATTCACGAGCAACTAAAAAGATGATTCGCTTGTTGAGGAGTGAAGGGCTTTCTAAAACCAATAGTTTGGACTCCATGGTGTGTGCCCAGTATTGCCCTGGAGAAAAACAGCGTTTTCTTAAATTATCTTTTAAAACCATTTCATGTTTTACATCAGTTGAATAAATAGGCATAACCTTTCAACAAAATTGTTCTTGAGCGTTGGCAGTTGTTTTGACTTTGATTACTTCAAAACGTAATCTTGTCATCCTGATACCATATATTTACATTTATATTAACCCCAGCATAGTTTTTTTTATCGGCAGAGCAAGAATACAAGTTATGATATAAATAAATAATAAAAGATGATCATATAAGTCACACATCGGACGATTCTGCTAATCAAAGTGTTAACGATAAAGCTCAAGGAGTAATTTTGAGTTGCTCGGGAGAGGTTTTGTATATCTGGGAAGCATCAGGGCCATGCTGTTGCCTCAGGTGCGTGCTGAAGGAGAGAGGGCATGCCACGTCTGGCACCGCACGACGCCATGTTTGACTGCTGATGTCAAAGCATCTGATTGCTGCACATTCCTTGCTGGACCGCAGAGAGCAGTTATCTCCCTACCCACCCGAGATACCCTCCTCTCCTCTCCTTCGAGTCACTCTCCCTTCGCCCTGTTTTATCTGGAGTTACTCCTTTCCCTGCCTTTGCCCTCTCGACTGTGAGGTTTAAGGTTTAGGGGAAAGACGTGAACCAGATGGGGAAAGGGTTCTTTTATCTCTTCCCCAAACTCTTCCCAATATTTGTTCTCTCAGGAGATGGAAACGATCCTCTGGACAAACAAACGCGCTCAGGAGCCTTTCAAGTCGGAGGTCTGGTGTTTAATCAAAGACTAATCTCATCGGACCATCCCAGCTCTTGTGTTAATATGGGCAGATAGAAGCATCTAAAACAAATGGAATCGCCTCTGGTGAAATGTTTACTCAAAGAATATTTATTTCTGTGCATTTTTTACCTACTCAATCCTTTCGCGGAAATGCTTACACAGAAATTCGTCTTGGCCCAAACCAAAATATCGTTATTTCGGTGGATTCCGTTTTAAGGAACAAAATATTCTTACAGTCATTTTTGGTGGGATTTTATCCGTCAAGCTTGTATCCGTTATTGTCTCCAAAACTTCTGTCATAAATTGGAACCAATATCGTCTTTATAGGATGAGCAATTTTACTGAAACACACTTTTTTCAATGCGGTTCCCCTTCTATCATAACTAAGGCCAACAAATAGGCGTGTTTTCAGTTTATAACAGCTAAACACTTTCAGGAACGGAAAAATGTCAATGTAACAATTCCGTAGTTATTTTAAACACGAGAAATGTACCTTTTGGGGCCTGTCTTAAACAGTGTGATTCTTGAAGGGTAAGAAATATTAATGTCTAATCGGATATGAGGCGTGTTAGTGTATAGATCAACAGATTTTTAATCCAGCTATATATTTCCCCTTTCTATGCTGGAAAATTACTGTAACATCTAGGAAACACAACAAAGAAATATGGACACACACGTTCAAACCCAGACGTGTGGGGCTTATCATAACTAGCCATGAACTATAAACTTTATTCTCAATTACTTATGGAAACAGGTGGATGGCCTGAAGCCATCGTGCTTATCGTCAGATTGAAATGACCACCGTCGACAAGAGGGTCATGTACATACTTTCGGTGAAAGGCAACCGTCAAGCATATGGCGAAGCTATAGCATATTGTTTTGGCACTGGGCTAAGTACCAATAAAAACCCTCTTGTTCTAAGTTGGTTGTTTCAGCAATGAGATTTATTGCTTAGTAGATAGAATATTTGGCACACAAGTCTGTACATATATCAATCATTCATTCTTGTTTAGGACAAAGGGTATAATGTATAAGGGACGGATGTCCTTGAGTACTAATGTTCAAACAAGGCTTGAAATACATTTTATACTCTCTCTTTTTCTTTAGGTTTATACCAATTCCAATCTATATTACCGTTATTTACTTTGAAGAAGAAATACTGTACGTAGTAAAGTGTCTGCTCCGCCAGGATTCTATCAATATATTTGATCAAAACAAATCAAAAAAATATATATGGAAGTTAAGAGTCCACAAATCAAGCCACTATACTCAGAAACAGGAATGACTTTACCAATATATGAAGAGAGTGGAGAATAGCACAGTGTTCAAGGAGAGGTGATAGCCGAATAACTAAGGACAAGTTGAATGGATTACCCTCAGTCTATAGGCCACAATGAATTTACTCTCTCCCCTTTGCTTCCCTTTTTTCAAAACTCTTCTGTGAAGGCATCCTTTCGCGCTCAACACACTTTTTTTCAGGAGTCAGTGCCAACTGATTGATGCGGACAGACGGCTGTCAACTTGTCTAACAATTAACTCAAGTGTATCTCCCTGGATACGTGTGGGTGTTGGCATATCTTCGCTACACGTTGAGCACCCTGATCTAACTGATCCATAAGTATTTTCTCAACAAACACGGGACTGTCGGGTCTCGCCCTCGCCACTTGACCCTGGGACACTTGCGTCTGTGTGACTCAACTATGGGGTTGTCTCCTAGGTTTGGAGCTGCTCAAAAAAGGCAAAAGTAAAACATTAAAACATAAACAATCCGGCTAATGTTTTGTGTTTTTATCAAGCCGCTGGTATACACCCTAATATATGGGTATAGCCATATACAAAATGACACAATGCGGTGGACTGTGGGTGTACATAAAAGGAGGTGGGGTAGGAGGGGGTTGAGAGTATAGAGGCGGATGACAATTGGAATGAAAGTGTATCTAACCCCAAGTTCGTATCATTTTATGAAATCAAGGTCCTGGGGTTTGGGGAAACGATGTGGTCCCCCTGAAATGCCGGTATTTTCCCCCTTGGATCCCCGCTTCCAATTTCAGAATGAATCACTTGATTTAGGAGTGGTGTCTGTTGCAAAGAGGGAAAAAGGAAAGTTTACGGGGTAATGAGATTAAGAATGTATCCATTGCTTGTTTCCTTTCAGTTAACCTTAGAGTTACTCTAAGAGTTAACATGGTTCTTCAAAGTTGCCCGATTGAAGACCCATGTTTGGTTATAGCTTAGAATACAAGTTAAGGTTATATATATAGTTGATGTAGGCCTATGCTCCCAAAAGTAAAAATCGTTACAAAATTGTGCTACCGAAACATTATGGGCATACGGGTATCTTATATACATAATACTTAAAATTGTTTTAGCCAAAATATTAAATTCGGACTTAAAATTGTTTTAGCCAACAAGGCGATAAGTGTATTTTCCACTGTGTCCAGTGCTCCTTGATTTATTAGCGTTTGATGCACCCATGCGCCCAAGGAGATAATTTTACTTTATCAAGCCAATATCAAAATTGAATTCACCTTCGTTTCTGACAGGTTCAGAGGCTAGGGCAATGCATGTTAAATAATTGCTCATGATTCATCCACTAGGCAGCGCCTTACACATAATGTTATCGGGACCATTGGTGTCCGTTTCATATTCTTAGCAAGCAATCACTGTGGCAACCTGTCCGTTACTATCAGGAGAAAGACCACAAACACCCTTCCAGTCGATTCATCACCTGTTGCGAGTGGTCCACGTGCGCTGGCACGAACTGACATCTTGTCAGTATTTAACATCTGTAGACAGCGTAGTCAAAGCCTCTACTTTCCAAAAATTTAAGACAGCACAATTCTTGTTTGAAGAAATATATATGAACGCCACAAAACAGCCTTTGAAATGTTACTCAGCGAATATGTATGGTTCATCAATGATCATTCAACATAACATGGATCCTTTCCAGGGATATCTAATGGATGCTAAGTCATTATAAGTAGCAGAAGAGTTAAAAGTGATATATGAGTGCATAATACGATCCAGATTGTTTAGTAAGAGGAGCAGATGTGAGCTTGTATAAGATGATGGTATCCAGGAAGGAGAGAACCTCAAGGGACCGTACAGGGTTATGGGCCTATCATCTTCTATCAACTGCTTGGAATCACTTTGATTGATGAGCATTGGACTTGGGGCTCGAGTGAGTCTAGATGGTTGTCTGTTCCCTAAAGGTAAATGCAGTAGTGATTTTCATTCATACAATTTATATACCCTTAGAGTAAGATATTCCGCAGTGATTCCTAATCCAGGAAAATGGTCAATGGCAGAAGTGATCTTCGAGGAAACTATTTATTTTCAAGAGATTTCGGTTCCAGTTGTGCAGGGGGATTTGAAGCTTCCTATTATTATGTACACATATTAAATTAATGTGCTGCGGCAGCAATTAACGCCGCAAATGATGTCAATTCGTTATATTTATATTGCGAATTCGGTAAAACTGTATCTTAGTAATCTATTTCTATTTACTAGTCCGCAAATGCTGAAAAGTTGACATAAGCTAGTGTGCTTTTATGATTCTTGTGTTCACCTGTTCCAATCAATGCTGTAATCGTGGTTGCCAAATTTGAGTAAACAGGCAAAATTTGTCCTCCCAAACTCGAAGGCAATGAATGACCACAAAAATTTTTTTAAAAAAACCCAATAAGCTATCAATTGTTTATGGAGAAAAAAATGCCTATTAGGGGAAATGTAAAAAAAAAACCAATAAGCTCTCTATAAGTCTCCTCTCTTCCCTCTCTCTTCTCTCTCTCCATCTCTCTCTCCCGCTCTCCCTCCTGTCTCTCCCTCCTCTATCCCTCTGTCTGTTGGGGCTGTATCACATACAAATGTGCGCGATTGATTGAAATACGTATCGCATAAGATTAACAGTTTGAAATGCACAAGTAAGACCACGTGTAGGCCTACCTATTCTCAGATAAGGTTTGATGACAAACCAACTTACCAAATCTATGCAATAATTGCGTTTTCTATTCCTGCATGTAGATTGTATGACCATGTTTTTCGCTGATTCCTTCCGATCATTCATGAAGACAATATAAAAAAATTTAACATCTTTGCACCCCCCACCACAAAAATATAAATACGAATATGTACATATCAATAGACAATGGGAATACATTTCCTCAGCTTCTGCTATAACTATAAATACGGATAAATACAGTCAAGCTGCTTTCTTGTTTTCACCTCCTTCTGTGGCACAGACGCGCCTTCTGGAGGTAAAAGACAGAACAAACATTTACCAGGATGAGTGCTACCCTCTAGTGTAACGCCTGTAACAGTATCAGAAAGCATCAGGAGGGAAAATCTCAAGTGTTCACACAAATATATATGGGTAATACTCTTTGAGATTCCAATGGGGCCCATTTCCAAAGTTTAAGGCAGTACCAATACCTACTTATGACTATGGGAAACTGTTGGTATATTCCCGAATTGTAGATATCTGCATTTTTATGGATATCAAAAACAAATCAGATATCCGGAATTAATTTTGGATATCTAGAATTCAATTCTGGATATCCGGAATTTAGTATTTTAATTAATTTAGATCCAAAATAAATTTTAGAATTAAATCATTTCACAGTCCCAATGATATTTAATAGTAGTTTGTTATCCGATCACCCATTGCATCAGTTAACGCTAGATTTTTCAACCTGATAAAATAGCCGTTAGTTTTTGCTCATAATTTATGTTTAGATAAGCTGATGTGTACTTATGCCTTGTAATTGGGTTTCTCTCCCTGGTTAGTAAAGGTTGGCCCATGTTTCTTGACCAATAGGGAAGACCCACGCGAGGCAAGGTTTATGTGAGTAGTTACATATGTAATTACAATTCAGATATGCACAATCCAATTTCACATATCCAAAATTCAATTTTTGATATCCAAAATTAATTTCTTGATATTCAAAATTCAATTCTTGTTATCCAAAATCCGAGTTTCACATATCTACAATTTTCTGTCCCATATCTACAATTCAACCTGCAGCAGACTTTTGAATTCTGGATATGGCTTGACCCATATAGTAGGGAGAATCTATGACACAGTTTACTGAATTTATGATATGTGGATGTTAATTAATTGTTAATTAGAAGGTTCTGCATATGGCGAGCCATCAGGTCATAAATTCAATATTTGGCGATATCTCCAAATATTTAGAGACATCGGTATTAGAGATATCGGTAACTACATTACCGATTTCGGAAACTACATAACAGATGTAGGCCTAACTACATTACATATTATATCATTGTTGATATCTGTATTGTATTCATCGATATCTGTAAATGCATTACAGATATTGTTAATCCTATTTTAGATATCTGTAACTGTATTATTGATTGTAAATGTATTATAGATATCGATAATATGCCTCCCTTGCAGATAGAGTTACAGATATGTAAAATAGGATTGTTGATATCTGTAATGTATTTACAGATATCAATATTACAGTAATAGTGGCAGCCATTGGGTCAAGAATTAAACATTTACTGATATCTGCAAATATTTGAAGATATCGGTAAATATAATTGTTTTACATATCTAAAGAAAATCAATATGTGTAATGCATTTACATATATCGATAATAGAGTTACAAATATCACCAAATATTCTGAGATATCTCTAGATATTGAATGTATGACCCTATATGGCTCACCATATCTGCAAGCAAACCTCAATCACATAATCGTATCTGTAAATTTATTTCTATGTATAAAATTAAATTGTGAGATGAAACATTTTGCTTGATATCAGTTGTATCTTATGCCATTGAGGTATATATAGGGAGTAAGCACAGCCCATAGGCTGCAGGGTTGACACTTCTCACTGTTGCTGGCTAGATTATCGAGTAACGGAATTTCGACTTCATTTGCTAGTATTTGGTGCACATTACCCTACCTAATTAACTCCTGTGAATATCAAAACTATGAAATTCATATTATATGAGATATTTGCTAAATATAGCGAGCAAAATCGTTTTTGCTTGCCAACCAGAAATTTCAAAGTGGCAGTTGGGTTGACATCTGGAATTATGTAACACCCAGGTCGGCACTGGTCAGTACAAAGGGCATTCTGCCACCAGGGCTAAATCTGGCAGCACCTCCTGGTCTCCAAAGCCATTTCCTCATGGATTTGACATGGGTTTATGTTCTGACCCATTCATTACACATATTCACTAATCATTGAATAAAAACGCAATGCTGATATTCAATACTTCAGATATTGCTATACCTATTATATATGAATTGATTACACTGACAAAGTTTCACACTATTCCATGACTACTCATTTTAACTATCTTAGCCACTTTAATCAATGTCACATGTGTGGTGTAACCACTGCATGTAAGGTGGCGCTGCAGTGCCATTGTTGTCATATTGATGAGCCCACAGGTTTTTCAGGTCGCAAAAATGCCACGAGGGTGTGCTATGAGAGATATCTAAAATTAAGGACATCTAAAATTCAATTTCAGATATCGAAATTTGAATATTAATTTTGATATGTCAAATAGAATTGTGGATATCTAAAATTAATTTGTGCTATAGCCATAACTCGGGAATAAATATACCAACGAATTCCCATAATATGTTGGATGTAGCTAAAAGTTCCAGCGATAATCCCTCTTCCCCATTATTTAACCAAACAGAAAGTAATTAGAATACTACAAGACATGAAATTTAAAATGAATTACTTACTTCCAATTCACAATTGTAAAAAAATACAATTTTTTTTTCGTTGGTTTTTGGTGAAGTACATTTAGGCTAATGCAGTCTATAACAAATATTGAATAAAATTGTCAAAACTATCTATAATTTCTCTTTATAACCCTAGTTCCTGAGATCACCGCCCATTAAATTATCGTTTATGTTTTTGGAATCGAGAATAAGAGCAGGGAAATTATGCAGCTACGCGTTATTGCATAATTTTATACTGTTTATATATTTATTCTATTAAACCTTATATCTATTTCTGGTGAAATAACAGCAATTACGTATGGGTCAGAGCGTCGTAAAATATACAACAGGCAGCTCTACACATTTAATAAATCCTGCTAAATTAGGCTAAGAAATGATAAATACAAATCATATCTCAGTATAGGCCTATGTGCTGAACTGTATTTTGAGCCTTAAATTTGGTCTTAAATTTAGGTTATTTGGGAAAGTTGGTGAAGGCGAATTGTACATTTTCCGGCGCTTAGACTATAATGTGTTGTTGGAAGACCTACTATGTATATAATAAAGATATGTATTGGCATTTATTGGTCATAAAAAAATATGTATACTTGCGGGCTTGCATGGAAGTTACAATAATTGAGCTGAACCAGTTAACATTTCATCTACATTTTCCCAGGTGGCAGCACTGTCTTATGTGTCCTAACGGTATACATCTTGGCCAGCTCTGTTGTACTAAGTAAGATCAGCGACAGGCTGAAACTAATATTGTGTATGCCCGAGGTTACAAACTAAATTAAAATGACAATTAAATTAAGAAGCATTATGCTAAAGGTTTTATTATCGCGAGAGGGCATATTGTAAAGACCATCATACACAACCACATAATAAATAAGAAGTACGTGGGATCAAAGCTTGAAGATTATCCGTCAGGAAAAGCACTTCATTCTGTAGGTTAAACAAATGAAATAGGATCGCTGGTCTTTAAAATATATCTTTTACAAAAATCGAAGTTATCCGTAAATGAACCACCTACATGCAAATCTACCCTAATGTGCTTGCCTATGGAGCCCCCCCCCCCCCCCCCGCCCAGGCCCCCGCCCCTTCATTCCCCTCCTCCCGTCCCCTATTCCAACACTCACTTGGACCTACCTCACTGACGCAAACTCCCAGCTCCAACCCCTATATTTATCGATTGCGCCCTGCATCCAACTCCACTAAATGCACCGTGAATCTCCCAGCACCCTCTTGACCCTGGGAAATGATGGGGTGGTGTGATGGGGTGGACAGTCGATCATTAGCCTATAATCTAGATACCTCGACCCTCCCGTTCACACATGGCTACCCGTATATGCTTCGCCTCTTGCTCCTGTCTATCCCCAATATAATAATTTAACAACTGTATTCCCCGCAGGCGAACCCCCGTCATTACTCCATCTTATTCCCATCCAGCATCCATATATTTAACTATACAGGATAATACTTTTACACGAAGCTACAATTATGTGGAAGCTATACCATACATTTTCAGCCCATGGATGCATACATTTACTCGTGATTGGACTCATAAACACAAATATATTTGCATGTTGCACGTTCGAACGATAACTGTTTGTTTGTGGATTGCCTTGGTACTTTCTTATTGCAGAAAATTTACATTAATTCTGTGAGTTAGGTCATGTATGATCCACAGTAGTTACGTCGATATGCGTGCAGCACTTTGGCAAGGGAAATAAATAAATATAAAAAATACACACAGAGAATTAACATATGCCTCAAGGATATGGAGCAAAACTGGGACCTGTTGTATAAGTTCCTTACTTAAAATGTTCCTTGCTAACCTATTCATTCTGGCTTAGGTAGGAAATTCTTATTAAATAAATAAAAAACTAGGATTGCCTGCGTGTATAGCTAATTCTTTCGCTAATTAAAATTTCATTACCAGCTGCATAGCAAGAAGCAGTAGCCAAGGAAGGAAACTATTAAGTAAGGTGTGTTGTGCAACGGGCGCTTGGAGGTGGTATTAGTTCTGTAGATTACTATATATGAATGATGCTGGTGGGAATACATATGTTAAGATCAACCAAAGATGTAGGATATAGACCAAGCTTTGATCCCACGTGTTTTTTTATACTTTCTTTTTGTTTTTGAAAAGCGTTATACTTTGTATGTTAGTGTGTCATTCACTGTCTGTCTATAACAATAACAACAAATTATATTATAGGTTAAGCAGCCTGTATCCTTCTTGTGTATGTATTGGCAGCGTCTTGTAATAATATAAGCATTTAAGACCCTAATTTAAGGGATAGTGTGTGAATTATGTTAGTGTAAACTAATGACCACAAATTGGTGCCATTGTTTTAGCAGCGTTTTCCCAATTTTTTTCTTTATTTGTGTCCACGGATTCCACCTTATGCAAATTGAAATTGTAAAAGAGAGGACAAAGATAACGGTATTATTTTGGCTCAAGACATTGCTCACCCAATGCACCGTTCAAAGTTGACATGACCTGGAGTGGGAAACGAATGTTCATTGAAACCCCACTAAAATGAAAAGATGTATGAAGATGTATATGATCTGATAACACGAACTTAAACACCAGGAGGAAATGACAATGCACCATTATAATAATACTTCACAAGCAGATACACATAACACGTCACATGCCATGCTAACTGCATATCATTGCCCTGCCATTTTATCAATGGTTTCCATATTCATTCATCAATTTAGAAAATAATATTATATACCTGATTTATTCATTGGGCATCTTTCTCTCAATGTTTCTCCCCATTTCTCCCAGTTTATTATTGGCTGAAGTGGATATTTCTAAGAACTCAATTTAGCACTTTATCTTTATAACCCTTTGGCACAGCTGAGAACCCAGACTATGCAGTCCCTGATTCTTGGGAAATTTACTGGAGAGATATTTTAGTACTATAACCTACATGGGCACTGCCTTGGTAATGATGTATAGTAGACACACATGCTTCGCGTTCCCTTGGTGACTAATTTCTACCTAGGATATATCAATGCTTAGTCAAGTAAGTGCCCCCAAGATGGATGGGACGAAACTTTCCCTTTGGGCTTCAGGACCGATGCCTAAAAGCCACATGGCAGCGGCTACCTGCAGCTCATTTCATGCTCGTAAATTCTTCCACTCAGTGCAACTCTAAATATGTCCCATCTGTGCGACTCCTTCCCAGGCCGGGCAAGAGTTCTCTCATGCATGCATGCATCCATTCCCAGATATGCCAACTATTGAATGTGGGTTTTAGAGACACCTTGCAAGTGGGCATTAAAACGGAACAAGGGCTCGCAAATACAATCTGAGGAACCCAAATTTAAGGCTGAACGCACAAGGTTCGAAATCCGTTTCTGTGGGTATTATTATAAGCCCCCAACATAATAATTTTTAAGATTTACACTTGCCAGATATGCTGTGCCGGCAATAATTATATCAAGTATTATATAAAAGTATTCACATACATTGTATGTTGCCCCCTCCAATATGTGAAATGGTAAATTCCCCTAATGATATGTGCTTAGGAGATTGAATAGCAATCTATATAATTTGATATAATTAAGCATGTATACATTCATCTTAATTAATGTGAATGTCAATGGAGATCATGTTAATGTTTTATTATTTTATTTAACAAATATTTCAGCACAATACATGGACCATTATTTGTATGTGCATCCCCAGATTGCCCTGAGAACGTCACATTGTATCTTAGTAGTTCCTCTTTCTCTAAGATTGGATCAACAAGTTGTAAATAAAAGCGGTCTGGGCGAGTTCTAAAATGTTCTGTCGACTCAGTGGGATGTGAATGTCGTGAGTTCAAATCCTGTTGCGGTTGCATGTATTTGTTATTTCTTTATGTTCATCCCCATTTATATCAAATTTCACTTCCCTCCAGCTCCACCCACACTGGCACTTAAGTCTATATTAGTGGAAGACCAGTTGTAGTCCTGATTACAAGAACTTCATAAAATTTAATATAAAAAATAGAGGAATATTTTCTGTAGCATGGTGCGCTTTTAGCCATAATATTATGCGATTAATTAAAACTATTCTGTAGTAGATACGGAATCATGAAAATAGATGTCTCAGTCTAGGCTCACAGCCTCTCGGATCAGATAAGAATTGCATGTCAGTGATTGGACGCCTACTGTCCTAGTGGTCTTCCTGACCCTGGAGTATGTGTCCTAATGGGATTGTAATGGCATTTTAATGACATTTTACGGTTTGGGGGCGATTTCCCTAAGCTTGGAGGGACTCTCTCAACTCTAAGCCTAGAGATCTGACCGAGAATATCATGCGCGTTGATGAGATGAAGGATGAAGGATGAGTACTATTAGTGGAACGAGGCGGATATACTCCCTCAGAATGCCATCTTAAAATCAATAATCACTTCTTATTTGTTAAAGAAATTTACTTCAGCTTCCGACATCAAAATGATCATCGAGCCGGACAAGTACTATAACACAGGATTTATATACATGTACATGCAGTTGCCGTCTCCGCATTCCGTAAACTAAACCACAGGTTTTGCTTGCCGGTAGTATAAAGTTATTTAAATATTCTGCAACATATTCTCTGACCAAGATGACGAAATCCATATTGAAAACGGATAGGAATTCGATTAGCGTCCGTTATTACAAACATATATAAACATCTCTCTCATGAGCCTAGCCATAGATGTGGCATATCATTAGGCATAATACCAGTCTCGTGTCAGTCCCTGATTTGTCCGAGACCATTATTCACTTGGCATGCTTTAATTGCAGCTATTTTTCATATTACCATCGGTTCCTACTCTGGTGGTACCCACTTCAGTCACAGGGCCAACCCTCGCAGTCACCACACGTGTTCATCAGAGGTCACGTGACTACGAATCAGCCAATCAGGAAAAAGACTTAGCTTCCCCGCAAGAGTAACTCAAGTTGTTGGAGTTGTGAGTATATCAAGTGAGAGGAGTAGCTCGTTTGGTGCACTTAACTTAACTAACATCAGGGACAAGGTACGTCAACTTCTTTAATTATTATGTTAAGTAATTATTGTGCATATCTGTAGGATACTTATCTGCTTTTAGATTTACTTTATCAGGGAAAGATAGGGGTTATCGAATATGATTTATAGGCTTCTAGGTATTATAGTGAAAGTGGATGGAACTGGAAGGAGTGTCTTGAAAGGTACAGCGTTTATAGTTCACAACTATGATGATGTGAACAACATGTGCCTCGAAGAGGCGCATTTCACTGTTTCCCGCATTACTATCTTGTACTTGGGGTTTGCAAAACTGCACTGGTTGACTCTTGTCGAGTAGCAGATGTTCTTGTATATCCTGTTAAAGAGGTTATTATAACATGATTCTGGAATATTGTACTGTTGTACAACCACGGGGGTACACGAAATGATTTTTTAATTCGTTGCAATTTCACTTTTTCACACACTTCTGGGAACTCCTTGGTTGAAAACGTAGTATATTGCATGCGTAGATCCCTTTTGAAGTTGTTTAATGAGGTCAAATGTTGATCATCAATTAATTAGAACAGGCTTATAGTAATTGCGAAGGAACGTCTGTATGGCTGTCGTTAGTGAGCACATCAAAGTCGATGGCTTTGTATGCTCGATCGTAAATCTGATATCAAAAGCAATGCTAAACGGCCTGTGATGATTCATAAAACACTTCAGATGAATACCACTGCAGTTTGCGTTGTCAGAATAGAAGTAAAGCGATTATAAATCCTCTTGAACTTGAAGGAACTAGACACAGCTTTATATGGCAATACGATAAAGTTCTGTTCTGTTGGAACTCGTTGGAAGAAGTTGGCACATTTTCACTTGATGAATGCAACCTGTTGAAAAGAGGATTCACTTCGTCCTTGATAGAAGATAATATTGCAACATAACGGTATCTCTTATATCTTTTGGGGCCAGATTATGTAAGACTCGAGTGTGGGAGCAGCAGACGAACTGCTCGGGGAGCGTATATTTACCCCTGGGCCTAATCAAGTGCGCCCCACACTGACTTTCCTCCAGGGGGTAGACTACCGCGCCGCTAGACGCAATAATAACAAGAAAGCCTTGAAAGTATAAGAAATTCATGTAACATTGGTGTCCTTGACCTCTGGCCGATAGAGTATAGAATTAGACTCCTTTATTTGATTAGCTACGACCCAAGAAATATATTTCGTTTCTTCAATAGTGGTTTATTAGAACTTTGGCATTAAATATACCACCGGTATTTTTAAAACACTCTATAGAATAGAATTGTGGAATATGTTTTGGCCTTTTTAGTTTTCGTTAATTCTCAAAAGACATAAAAAGACAAAAGACAACGACAAAAAACATAAATGAAATATTTACGCATGTGCCATTGACAATCTAGGTTCATAGCTGACGGAATTCCTCCAAACTGAGGGAAAGTCTCTCGCTCCTAATCGAAAACTCACACTAAAATCCCATCAGGACGATGGTGGTTGGCCTATACTCCGGGTCGGGAAAGCCATTAGCGCAATAGGCATCTTATCATTGACGTACCGACCCGGCGTACATATCTTATCTGATCTGAGAGGCTCTGAGGCTAGACTGCGGAGGCCCCTATAATGCATTTAGCATCGTGCAAGGAAAGCACGGGGCAGGCCTCAACGCTTCGAATCTTTGCCGAAGGTATTCCTTTATACTTTTAATATATATAATGACGGCCAACCATAGTTTAAAAGGATTAGAGCCCCCGTTCTCTCAGCCCTCACACATTACTTTTATAAACCGACTCTTGGGATTCTGGAAACGCTAATACCTTGATTTTCTCCTGGATGAAACTCTAACATTTAGACCACATATATATATGCAATAGAATAAAAAAAACAAGATAGGAAATTAGGTTAATGTACAGAGCAAGAAAATCACTTACGCGAAAATCACTCAAAGCGAAAGAATATATTCATAATATAGCCATAATTCCCCCAAATCTACTACGGTACTGCGATTTCATATATGATTCAGGCCGAGAAATGCATCTAACAAAATTACAAACCCTTCAAAAGCCAGCTTTAAGGGTCATCTCTAATTAATCAAAATATGATAACAGGGACCATCAACACACATTACTAAACATCAAGATTACCTCTTAAAAAATGCAGAAACTTACAGATTTTTTATTCAGGTTATTTAGATATTGAACACTCTCATTCGTTTAGGGTGTTTTTCGTCGTATATTGGTGTGTTTTTCGTCGTATATTGGTGTGTTTTTCGTCATATAGTAAACATACCACATTATATTAGCTACATAGAATACAAATCTAGACAAAAGAAAACTAAATACCAGGAGTCACCCGGAAAATAGGATCACAAATTATCATTGTATAAACGATTCTCACGAATGTTGTAACTCACCCCTCCGGAGTCCTCTATAGCCTCCCTCAAGGACATTTCAAAACCCCTATAGTATACCCAAACTAGTGTTAATATCCTACTATCTTTATTTTAAATATAACCAACGAGACTATATTAACATAAACATTAATATAATCTCGTTGATATAACTAATAAACACTAAAAGTACTGAAAGATCAGGTTACGATCTGATGTGTATCTCCGACTTTGTATCTACTAGTCATTGCAAATAAAGAATACATTATTACTAGAAACGTCAGCATCTGACCATTGCAGCCACTCCGTCGAAACCGCAAATGAAGCTATCCATTCCTGAACATTTGTTTCATTTTCGTCTAACGCCCATGAAGAAGTCCGCCTGACTTGGTCGAAACACGTAGGATTACGCTTACACCTACTTTCAGTATTAAACGTCAACATATCAGAAATATGCAACATTGCTTCCTTTTCGGATACTTTCGCCGCTTTACAAATTGTTTCAATTTCTTTTTGATTCAGAACCAACATTGCGTGATGCTGTACTACAAAATAATTCTGGCCACTCTCTTGGCCATGGTGACGTGTGACGGTGCCAAGTAGGTCTAACAATCAATAATTGCATGACGCTATTAACAAAGAATGTTTATGTCCCAGATAGACTAGAACTAATAATTAAGTGACACAGAAACTTAATGACACAATTTTAATTAAGGTCTCCGCGATGAGCTCGATATAAAACGTGTTACATGCACAGATATACGATTCAGAGTCATATCGATTTAAAGAAGAATATTAGTTCAAATATTGGAATTAAAGTCTACTAATGTGCATGGAATGATAGACTATGATAAGGGTGTAAAATTGATATTTAATACATGTAATACTTTGACACTAGATAAATTTAATTATAGAATAAGCATCATTGAGTAATGAATGAAAAGAACTTATCCAATCGATTTGAATAAAGTTATATTGTTCGGACTATAAGATATAAAACCGACTTAGAAATTCCCAACTAATTGTCCTTGATAAAATACTCTATTTACACGTACATCGATTGGCTAGAGTACTTTTAATTCTGACTTGATTCAACCTGTAAAACTTTGTAAAGTTTGTGACTTCATTTGAACATGTTCCTTCGTGTGCATTACAAGTTAAGTTTTTCATTTCAGGAAGATGCCATTCTTAAATCCTCTTTTGTTTAAAATAAGTGTTTGTTCCTACTTTGACATTAACCTTGCAGGCAGTCCGTCCATCTAACATCATTGCCCTCCAATGTCAGATACCACCGACCACTGAATGCGTAGGTCTATTTAAGTAGTAGAGTGCATGTATTAATCCCAGATAAGTCTTTTTAGATTTAATTAATTGATAAGTCACTACTGATATACTGCATGCATGTATAGTGTCGATGATACATACTGACGAATGTTCTTTAGACATCAATGCCTTGACGACTTAGACAAAAACACTGCAACAGACAGTAAAGTAATTTCATATTAATCGTTATCAATACGTTTTGTATTACTACATTTTGAACAGAATATACACTAACTAATCCACAGATAACTTATGTTGTTATAACCTCTATAATAAACTACATAAACAAAAGAAATGAGGCTTGATTTAATACAAAATGCTTGATCACGGTAATACAATATGCATCTGAACATGTGTATAATTGAAATGACGGTCATGTTTCATTATTCCTTTTAGTGCCCAATCCGGAAGTGATGACCGGAAGTATGGGTTTATAGTGAGTCACCTAAATGGCCTCGTTATGGATATTTTAAATCGTGACAGGTCAGTATCATGTGACTATTGATATTCTGGGGCATATAGTAGAGACCATCAATCCGAATCCGCCAGTCATGATACATTTTCCCTTGGTAATCTTCCCAGACCATGTCAGTCATTTAAACAGGGACATAGGGGTAGAGTTGGTAATCGTCTCATTTTTTAAAGTTGCTAATAATGAAACTATCTGCAGTATATTCACATCTAATCTATAATCCAAACATTCGTTTCATGCAATGCAATGGGGGGGGGGGGGGGTGCACTTTATTCCTTATGTGAATGATTCTAATAATTTTATCTTAGTTAAAAATATAATGCCAGACATTAACGATTCTAAAACAATATGAGGTTATGCCACTCACACGACCACAATTCGAATTATAGGTACCCTGGTGGTCATATTATCATGTGGAATAAGAAAGACATGGCCAAATCAAACCAGCTCTGGTATCAGGAAGAGAATGGCATGATCAGAAGTCAGATGAACGGTTTATGTATAGATGTTGGATCAGGTAGGTTTAATCACAAGAGGCCATACATATGGCATGTGGGTCGGGGAGTAAGAAAATGTACATTTCGCCATGTTTAAACATAAATTAACAGAATTGACTAAATGTGTAAAGCTACCGATTGTACATTGCCTAAAGCTCTGACCCCTGTATTGATTGTTGTACATATTTTTAAATGGAACATGAAGGTCCATATCATATGGCAATCATGAATGTAAGTTACAACTGAAACGAATTGAATTTAAAATACTTTGATTAATCATTACATTACTCAAGCCAATTCATTCATTTATCAAGCCATTCATTAAATCCTCTCTCGTTTAGATGGATATGCAGTCACAAATTATTGCCACGAGGACGTGCCAATGCAGAAATGGTCATTTAATGGGAAGAAGATTCAGAATAAGATCAATGGCTCAATTGTCCTTGATATATCATTCTACAACAGGCACAGGGGAGCCAGAGTTGCATCCTGGACATATCACAGAGGACAGAACCAACATTGGTACTCGGAAGAGGCTAAGATCGAAAACTAAACTAAACATACAGGTTTCATAATCTTGAGAAAAAGCTCAAAATTGATCTTCAATATTTAATATTTTCGCCAGTTTCTGTAATCTCATTGTTTTCATCTTCATCGCATATACATACGAATGTTTTCTACAAGTTCATCGGTAATAAAAGGAAATATTTCGTCTAACATTTTGAAGGATTTTAAGCGTAATCTATCGTTTGAAAAATGTGTTTCTTTTATATAAAAATAATATATATCAATACTGCCAGAATTGCTTTGTGGAAATTATCCTGCAAATATATTTTCCTCTTCCAATGATTTATTTAATAAAATGAACACATGTCGTAAGACGCAAGTTATGTTTGGATTCAAATGATCGTTTTAAGGATTTTAATGTCGGGTAATTTTGGTGCGTCAATTGTTCCTGATTATAGCAGAAAAGAAATACATATGCGCCTAATAGTTAAGGGAAGAAGATATATTACAATTTGGCCGTTTGAAGAGTCATTTACCATTTGTCCATTAGTCTGATATATGTAGGGTCAGATTGGGATAGAGCAACCCCTATCCAGAGATATTAATCGCAACAAATCGCCCCATAATAGGCATCTCCAATCATCTGTTTAGAAGTAATAATAACCGACGGGAATCGTTTGCTTTCACGGTACTACACACTAACTTCTATCAAGTAAATAGTATGAGGGAGACGTATCAAGTATCATTTAATTAACATTGCAATAACCACATCCATGGCGACGAGTTGTGAGGTTTTCACTTCAAAACAGAAACCATCTTTACAAAATCCCTTTAAAGTGGCTATCCTCATTAAAATGAGTATTCATGAAATCTCTTGAAACTTTGTCTGTGTAATCATAATGATACTAGGTGTAGCAGTATCTGAAGTATTGAGTACCAACATTGTGTTTTCATTCAATGATTATTGAATATGTGTAATAAATGGGTCGGAAGCCTCTACTCATTTCAAATCCCAGAGGAAAGGGTTTAGCGACCATAAGGTGCTGCCCCCATGCCCCAAGTGGACAGGAAAGAAACAAATTTCCAATTTATTGACCAATCACCACCCGATACAGTGACATGCGGCCCTGACCTGGGGTTACATAACTCCAGATTGTGATATGTCTTGTGTTACTTTAAGACTTATTCGATCTTGATCTACTAATTAGCACTAACACGCCAATTAATAAGACGATAATCAATTTACAGGCGATTATGTAGTGTGCACAGATCTCTCAGCTTTGTAATGTTTGTTTAGCCCAAGAAAATTTTACCGAGAAATTCCGTTACTCGTGAATAAAAGCCAGAACAGTGAGAAGTGTCACTTTAAAGAACTAGATGATTGTTTTGGTATCAATTTACAGGCGATTATGAAATGTGTGCACAGATCTCTCAGCTTTGTAATGTTCGTTTAGCTAAAAAGAATTGTAATGTATTGTAATTTATTTGCGGATTGTTTACAATAATATGATAATATAATAACATAATAACAATTTTCCCGAAAAAGGGTGTCCCTCTTCTATGCTAGCCATCTCTTCCAGAGGAAGTATCAGGCATTGATGACGCGATGTAAACGATATCCATTCTACAACAACTGTATACTCCCAATAATCTTTCGTTGTTTATATTACAAGTAATTCTCTGCACTATTTTGGGATGAGTTACTTTTGATAGGTCTCATTCAGCAGCTACTTAGTGCAATTCTGCGTATTTATGTGGACATGGCGTCAGAAAATTACAATCGGTATTTTTACTCATTTACTAAATTTTGCTAAATTAGGTTTAAAAAGGATGAATTCTAGGCATCTGAATATTATTTGGTATTGGGTTGATTCAAAGAATTAGTTTGGTTACGTTGAACTGTATTTTGAACCACACTTTTGTCTTAATTGAGTAATATTTGAGAGGAGTGGTTAAGACGAATTGTACATTTTCTGACACCCTAACCCTATAATAATCGAGCCAACTAGATTCTAGAATATGACGCTAGGGGGAACCATAATCTCGAAATATCATCGCCTTTATGAGACAAAAGTAGTTTCTTATGAAAATGGCTCTCATTATCTTTGTAAATCTGGGACTAATTTGAAATTGGCTTTTGAACATAAATCCGCTTTGACCTCAGTTTGTCATGGCGTCACAAAAAATTGCCATAACATAACCTATCGACCTTTAATTCAGTATTGGGGAATCCTCTTTTTGCCCTTTACAGGGCAATTCATATTATTAATAAAACTGGGGTTGATAAATTACATAGAAAGCAACTACGCATACTTTATGAACTTTGTCAATAGTGCCATTCTCACCATGCCACTTACTCGCAATTCGTATTCCATTGGATGGTTTCAATAGCGGATTTAGACTAAGAGGGGAGGCAGGGAGACACGCGTCCCACTTTGCGCTCCCAACTTTCTTTGTAACCCCTCTAAAACTATATTCGGGATTTTCCGAAAAATAAGATTTTAATTGATATCTCTTATAAATTACGCTTAATTGGAATGAAAAAGAATAATCCTTTGTTTACAAGGTTTTGATTTGACAAAAGGGTCGTATGACCAAAGGTTGTCAGGCCTTCTTTCACAGGACCATTATCGATATTTCAAATTGATTTATATAATTTGCGTGCGTCGCATGACTTGAGAATCCCACACCAGCTCCTGGATATACATGAGTACGTTCTTCAATCTATATGCTAATGTTTTGCGTACGAATCGTACGTCTCAAAATGTGATGTGTCACCGACAAATGTGTCTTAAATCGTTAAAAAAATATACGATTCCATCGTATTTTAAAAGATGGAATTAGGCTGATTCCAACTATGCTAACATTCAGCATATCTAAGTACTTTTATATCTTAGTATGTTTGAAAAAATGTTTGCAATATTTATGGATGGACAATCACTGGGTAAAGTAGTTTGGATGACCTTATGGACATATTCAATATACAGTCTTGAAAATTGCACTGATATGAGCTGCTATATGAAGTTAAGATTATTACCATTGATGTATGTAAGCTCATACCTGAATAAAACGGAATTTTTAAAAAATACCACGCAGAGTACTAAATACCCCCAAAATCAAACCATTCTTACAAAGAGATATTGTGGGGGAAAAACATTTAAAAAATACCATTTTTGCGACACGATTTGTTCTGTTACACATCACAGCGTTTTAAAAGGCAAGAAAGCAACAACATGACTAGGCAACTATCAAAATGAAAGTTTATTGCTAATTCAAATTAGTAAGTGGTTAGAATCACGAACACTCCAGTTCAAGCAGATCGCTTAATATCATTTAGCGAAACGCAACTAAAACAATACCAATCGTGTGGCCGTCGTCCAAAGTGGTCGATACGTCAAGAACCAACCTCTCAACAATGGGTGATGATTGTAGTATGAAAAAAAATGTATGCGTTCAAACATTTTCACAAGCAGGTACACCAAGATTCCTGGCCGTAAGGTTTTTGAAGATGTTCCAGTAAAAGGACACTTAACAACATTGTAAACGTGTAGAAGGCTGCTTCTTTTCTTTGTGGATCCCTTTTTCTCTCCGACTTGTCCTTCGATGCTGCATAAATAATTATCAAGGCTATATGGGGAGGTCCCTGATTGAAAGCTCGACACACTGTGCGTAGTGAGTGGGTGATATGTAGAGGCAGAACACCAGGAGGCGCCGCTAAACGCCTTCTCGAGGAAAATGGTGATCGAAATACCTCCATCGAAAATACGTCATATAAGGGATTTTCTTCCGAAGCTCTAACTCTTGATTTTAAAGAAACTGCAATAAGAACAAATATACATTCAGTTTACATAAGAATGTGCAGGTTGACGTAAACAATTTCCGGTCGTCTACATTTACCAATGCCCACTTTTATATAATCATAATTCATATACATGATGATGTAATAACTTCGAGGATTGTAAAAAAAAACTTATCGTCAAAACCTGATAACATAGACGTCTAGGTGTTGTGTCATTTTAAAATTTCATTCTGTCATTAGAGTATGTCAGAGGAGTGTGCTTTTACTCTATTATACAAGTTCATGAACAGATATGCATCAATTTATTTTATTACATGCCCATGCTATATTTGGGGTGCAATAAATAAATCAATACACCAATAAATAAAGGGAGTGCAATCAAAATGTGTTATTGAACACATACCAAAGAACGAATTTAGTTTGCTTTTAACTTTCAGATATTATATTCCGACTCAAAATTCTGAGCTGGGGTTTTTATTCAATGTTTCTTTACTAAGAGCATTATATAAAATAGTGAATATAACTCAGTACTAGTAATTGCATAGTTATTGAACGAGATTCCCCCAGTATCTCGTCCAATAAACTTTCAATTACGATCTATTTATAGTGTGAGATTCTATGAAGACCAAAGCATTTACCCGGTAGTGGCATCAGGGCATCAACTTTTCGGCGAATAATTGCATATGTGAAAGCAAACTATATACGCTACAAGATAATAGTGAGACTAGACACCACCTGGGTGGGTAAAAATGTGTTGTGCAGAGACGATAGAAAACATTGGATGCCAAAGACTCTAGCAACCTCTAAGTTATATGCAGTGCGACACGAATAAAAGGTTTAAAGTGACATTCCCAGGTAATGTTGACTTAAGATTAAATATCGATCTATGCAGTTTTAATTTGATTTAGGCCGGTTAATACAAGGGGTGCCATTTAACAATTTTCAAGACTGCTTGCTGCATGGCTCCCCTAAATAAATGTAAGATTTCTAGGTGGGTTCTTATTTAATTACCAATCCTGTGTACATTTAAATTTGTATATGCCTAATGACTTTTGATTAGTTACTGGGAATACCTCTTTAAGTTGAGCACGACGATATTTTGTTGAAGGCGAAAATTCATATAATATCAGCCAAAATACTTATTAGTATTGGTTTTTATCCTACCTGTTTTTGGGCTGATAACATACTGTTTCGAGTTGGTCAGCGTATTCTGCATTATGTTGCGGCACACTTGCAGAGAGCTTGATAATTTAGCCTTGGGAAATTTCCCCTGGCTGAACATTTAGGCTAACCGTAGCATCCAGAGGAATCCGGAGTACGAGTTTTGTTAGCTAATGTGAAAGCATTTTTTTAAAGGTTTATGCATCCATTCGTATTCGTATCTACTTGATGATATACTTTAAAAAATGATTCATGTTGGCCGACAAAATAGGATTTGGGGGTAGTAAAATTAATAATACCAAATTTCCCAAAATGGTCAACAAAATATCAAAACTTGCGATCTAGTTTTAAAAAGGGTAAAGATTCTGCTGTAAATGCCACAGAAACATTCAAAGTTCTTGTGCGTTGTAGCTTCTAAGTGCAAAAAGAGTGAAAATTCTTAGAAACACCAGTGCACTAGTCAAAAAGGAGATTGAGGTGCAAAATGTAACGGCGAACTGCATACGGACGTACCCTAAAAACGCTGTATGTGACGTCAAGTCCTCGCACGTTCTCGTCAGTGCGAGGATCCCCGAGACTTACTGTGTCTGGAAGAGGAATCTTTGAGTGGGTCCAGCGTGCACGTGGTCAGTGTACGCCTCCAATGGGGTGCCAGGAATGAGTCCACGGTATCCAGAAACGTCCACTACTCGAGTCTCGTCATCACCATTTTGCATGATGTCACCTTTGATGCGCCATTGTTGACTGGAGGCATCATTACGGAATGGGTTCATACAGATGAAGCCATCTGGAGTAATTCAAACAATTCAAACAACATTTACAATATGCACCACAATTAATTTTACGTGGGTAATAGATTGTAGGAAGCATGTATATACATGCTATTGATATTTTTTTATATGTAGCAAAACAAAAATCCATGTAATTCAAATGTATTTCCATGTGCGACACGACTAAGTGGATATCAGAAGAAAGCATTTCGAAATTCCTAATAAATGTGAATTATATTTGTGGGCCCGGTTATAATGATAGCTATAATGATGCCACACCCGAACTGTAGGGAATTATGCACACCCTGGAGTAGTGTATTTTACAATGCAATGCGCGCATAATATATTCTGAGCGTTAGTATATAGGCATTCATGGATTGAGAAAATGTCCCACACAGTACTTTGGCACCATCTCCATTCGCCTAAACGATTAATTGTGGAAGGCTTGCTCATCCCTGCCTATTGATATATGAATAGTCAGATACAAATCCTTGGGTTGTTCCTAAGATTGATATACAGCATGCCGTTATGGAAAGTTGCCAAGTATAATTTATGATGGTGCCTATTTGATCCAATATCTGGTTCCAAGAAATACTGTTGATGGATTACTTCCAAACGCATGATGCCTAGATAGTTTAATGGGGTGTATTGGGCGAAACTTCATGCATGGTGCAAACCGAATTCTCACCGCGCGAAACACACCAGTTCCCTGGGCAATTTATTGACCACAGGATTGAGCATAATATCATATATAATAAGCAATGTTAAATGTCACAGATATGGAGAAGAAAGTGGTACAAATTGGCCAAAATTGCTTTTCAATTGCTGGCAACTTTCAATCTCCACACGCATTTTGAGTTGTCCTCTATATTAGTATCATCATTCGTTGTGATGTGACCAATATAATAAAAGAATGGACACAGTACGGCATCCATGACTCATTCTAACATGAATTATATATTTTTACATTTCTATTTATGATTATATATATATATATATATATACCAGCTTAGGTTTACTTACTCCTGTTGATGTCAAAGCAGTAATCGTTGAGCTTAGACCTGATGGTGGTCGTTCTTGGATCCTCATAAAATAATTGTGCGTCCATGCCTACTTCATTCTCTGACCAGAGCACCACTTTAGCACCAGGCTTCTTGGATCCCCTTTGTACAGACATCACCATATCAGCTCCAAGATGCTTGAAGTCACCCTTTGGGATCACTCGGAAATACGTCCTACCAGCCATTGCGATTCGTCGCTATCAAAGAGAGTCTGGAAATTGAAAAAAACGCCAATTCATACTCTATACTGAATTTGGTATGGTGTTTTGTGCCGCGAAGGATTGGAAATACTCATGCAGATATACTAATATCGATGTTTTTTCATATCTGGTTCACTGGCTTCAGCTGGAAATAAAATATGAGCGTGTAGTATAGGTAATATGAAAGCAGAGCAAAACATATTCATTGATCATACCTAATCATTGATGTAACATATATTATGCATGACTTGGCATTATCCATGACATGGGTTCTTTGAAGTTTGTATTTTCAAAAAAGTAGTTATAATTATATGGTTTGTTCATAAATAACTAGAACAAACATTTTCTGATTTCTGAAAAAAGTAACAAATTATAAAGGCAATAATCTATTTTCTAAAACAGGTATTTAATAAAAGGAAGATCACTAGAATTAAGACATTTCATTTGACTATTTATCAGCGTTGTATCAATTGTTGATTTATTTGTGAAACAAATAAAAGAAACAAGTCGCTTCATCTGTGGGATAGGCAGGAGCATGGTATGTTCAATTGAGTGAATACAAGTCGGGACATGCAAACAGCTGCCTATATAAATAAAACAAAAATCGAACGGATCTGTTTTTTCTGCTCGATTCAACATCCATCGGGATCACAGGATGCGAATGGACTGCCACTTGTTCGCTGCTTCTGTCCGATGCTTTCACGCACTGAAGCTCTGTTTGTACACGTATGGCTAAGTTTTATGTCCCTGAGCCGGTTTGGATAGGGGAATTCCTTAAAACACAGTTTAAGCCAGAATTCTCCTAGGTAACCTAGACATTTTAAAGAACTAATTGCTTCCAAATCAGTGAACAATCTGTGCTTTGTGGGTGGTATTTCGTATGTGAAGCCAACAAATGCATAGAACAGATCATAAGCCGGATTACCGACCTAAATTTGAGTTATTGCAGACATGTACATACTGTATACTGCACACAGAAACTAGAAAGATATCTTCCTGGAATTAAAAGACTCTGCATGCTCATTCTAATCCAATTTTCCGATTGAATGCACATCGAGTACATCGCGTATAATTTTTCATGAAGACGAATCTCCATGATTACGTCATGTTAGCATCTTATTGCCTATTTAGGATAATTACCTAGATTATCATGATTTATCAAGGAGGCAAGGGTGACTCATTTTTTTGGTATGGCCTTTCATACTGGTTTAAACTAGATTTCAGCGATCATTGGCAAGTGGATGAGATCCCACGATGGAGGAATCACGTTGGATATAAATTCCCCAGATGGGTCAAATCGCCAGAAAATGTACAATTCGCCTCTCAAATAACACAAATTTAAGACAAAAATGAGGTTAAAAAACCAGTTCAATATAACGGAACTGATATTTTGAATAAACCTAATACCAAATCAGTTATACCTAATATTAATCATTTTTCTGTCTAATTTCGCAGAATGTAATACATATGTAATATGTACCAATTGTGCATTTTCTGATGATCTAACCCAGATAATGGTCTCCATCTTAAAATCTAAAAATAAATATGTGCGTGTGTTTGCATATTACAGGATCCCGGAGATGGCAATGTGTTTTTTTCATACAAAACAACTTCTTGGATTCATATGGAATTTCAGTCGCATGTTTCCATTGACATGTGATATTAAATAAACTTTATTCCTGGTTCCCACTCTTGAATGCATCTTTTTATTTGATGTCTACACATGTCATCTTTGCTTTTCCTCGGTCAGCAAGCAAGATATATCGGTGTATTTTGGATCCCCATCCTACAGTGCCGTATCTGTGTATGCATATGCATACAAGCATATTCACATTGTATTCCCACGAAATGAGGTATAAACAGGTAATGCATGCAATGTACCATCGATAAAGATTCATACATCCAGGTTTGGGCCTCTGCCACCCATGCCATGACGGCCTTTCTTGGTTTATGCAGATATTATTCTGAGAAATATTTGCCTCCTGTCCATTGGAACTTTTTTCCCCATTTATGAATTTTCCATAGAGACACACAGTTCCTTGGTATTTCTCAGAAAGATAAATTGTAATAACACTTAATTGGGTTAAAAGGATTACTGTACTCAGCGGAGATTATTTCGGATAATTTTCGGAGCATTAATAAATTGGCATTAATGAACATAGTGGCAAAAAGTTTGATCAGACTCTAGGGAGGTCTCATTACAACATAATATCGCAAAGATAATTATACAATTAAGCCACTAATGGATATCAGTCTACAAATACGTATTGATGCGGAATAAACACTTTATCCTAAGAACAGGTTGATCTATATAATGCCCTCATCATGGTAGGCACTAATGACATACCAATCCGTGTGATTAACATGTGTTAGAATTGCTGAAAATCACAGCAACCAGTTCCAACAAATCGGTTGGTTAAACACGCAAAAGAGGGGGTATATGTACATTTATCGCCATAGAATACGACTTAAAAGATATGTTTCGACGGGAACTACCCGCTTGGCAACGCCTAAGTTGTTATTTCCTACTTAATTATGAAGAGAATAAATCCTCTGACTTTATCGTAATTGCTGTAATTCGTTTCCCGATGTATGTATAGTCTGTCATCTTTATCACGGTAATGTTAATGGATTTCCTTAAACGTTGCCAAGGTCTATTATAAATCCTTCCCCGGGTGGATCCCTCCCTCCATTCCACCTGGGAAATCTAAACTTTGAAGCTGTTTTATAATAACAGTGGATAATTAATATGTGTGAATAACAGTGGAATGATCCATTCTGTACAAATAAGAGCTGCTCCAAAAGATTATGATCATTTATGTGGGATGCCAAATGTCCACTCAAAAACGCTTCAACTAGAAACTTTTTAAGGTTGATGTATGCGTTGGCTAGGCTCTACGTTCCAGGAGGAATACAAATGAGGATCAATTGCCATTTTTCCAAAAATGGTTTAGCTCCTTTTTGTGTGGGAGGTTCCATACGCACAAATACATACAGAGAAAAGCTTGTCCAGGGATGTATGAATGAGAGGGGGTGTGGGGGAGGGTGGAAAAAAAGAGCTGAGGGCATGTATCCAAGCTTGAAAGAGGTCAAATCACCATCAACATATCACGTGTGGTGTCTAATATTCCTGCCTGAAAAATAATGATACCCGATATGGCAGGTATCCTGTTTGGATTGTCATTAAATAATTGCTATATAGATGGGCGGCATTGCCTGCAGAACCATAACGAGTAAGTCAATATGTGTGAATCACAAGTGGGAGAGTAGTATATGTCATGTCATACCGCACTTAACCCAACACCTCCATTGTATGGTATCACCTCATAGCGTTTGAGGCTGAATGAAATATGAAATAAAATGATGGGCAATCCAAGATGACTCTGACATAGAAAGAACATGTCCAAATTGCGTTATGAGAGGGACGGCGTGAGTAATAGTTTGAAGCAGTTCATAAACTTTAGATGAAGGCTGCTGGGAACAAAAATGAGTACTTAGTTCCTTTCTGAATTTACTATAAGTTTTGTCACATTGAAATAAAATAGCTTGGACCAATTCTATAATGCAAAATTGCGAGGAATTAATTTATTTGGAATTGCATTTATCGCAACAAAAATAAGCATAGCGCTACAGTCTTCTCCAGAGTGGACTTTAAATCCATTGAGATTTACAAAGTTGTGTAAAAATAATAATCAACAATTCCTCAAAACTAATGACAATCTGTGGCCTCAAACCCTAATAAAAATACTAATTAAAAATGTGACCTAGTCGTGGCAAGACAATGCAGATAAATAATAGAGATTTTTGGAAATAAAATTATAACCGAGCTTGCTTACCAGTTGTGTAGTAAAAAGGAATCCAGTTGTGCAGGTAGGTCTCGGAGAGTGGAGCTGTGAGAGTGACCCCTCCCGGAGGTAGCATTCAGCCCTTTATAATGCGGCGGAGTCTGTCACAGCACCAATCACAGTCAATATGCAAATATCCAGACTCCCTGCTTGTATATAGAAAGCAGCCTTCTATGTATGACTATGTCTCTAACATAGCTTGCACCAATATTTTTATAATAACCTGTATTACATTTATGACATTAGATGGATGGATAATTATTGCAATTGCATCCCCTTGGATATGCAGAATATTGACTGCTATTGAGCGACTGCTACTGATGCTTAGTCCAAACTAGCCATATAAATTCCTAAATTTTGCTTGAAATAACATAGCTCTTATTTTAGAATTAATTTTAAGTGATCACCCAGTTAATGCAGGGAGATCCCCTTTATTGTGAATTAACTTTAATTGGGAGTTTACTCTCTGAGATTCCCAGGGGTGCATAACTGGTATATCTAGTTTGAGTGTTTACTATATGTTGGGTCTTAAAGCGGTTAAGATTAATGTAGTGGCCATCAATATGAACACCTTGGAAGCATCCTTGGCCAACAGATTGTCATCGTCAGCAATTAACCTGTCGTCGTGTTAGTACTGCGGGGTTTCCGATATGGACAGCATAGAAAAACGCATGTAAACACGAATCTGCATCCAATAGCTGGGTACCTGTTCAAGAACGCACACAAATCCTCAATTACTGCACCTGATTGTTAACCACTTATATAGTCATATTAAATTCGGTCCAAATCTTCTGATTACTCTCTGGCAATATTCTGATTCAGATTACTGTCTTAATTCGACTGTAGTATGATTTAAATTGGATAGAAAATTGCTATAATCAGTGATTAATCTTTTTAAGAATCGTATCGCTTCATATATGTATACAATTCTAGAACATAAAAATCATATAGAAACCAGAGAAATGCGAATCAGTCCGCGATAAGGAGGTCATCAAAGGGTAATTAACATATCAGGTCACCTCTGATTTATTATTTTACGTGTGACTGCATGTCATACGTGCTTACCCTAATTATGCTATTTATTTAGTGATGGCTCTCGACTCGATCAGTGCAAAACTATGATTTGTTATTCTTTTATTGGGTATTGTTCTTTTCACTAAGAGCAAACATCACCATCATTATATTTTTAGTCTTCGAGCGCTGTGGTTCGAGGTGTCAGTAACATGTCTCCGTTATACATGTATGGCTGATGTATGATGGAATAATGATATGTGTAATTCCAGAAATAACAAATAATAAATTAATTATAAATACATTTAAGCATAAAAGTGTGTTGAAAGTAACATTGGTTTTGTCCCTCTGTCTTTAATTACAGGTACGCGGCGACTGTAATTATAAGAAATAATGTTTTCCATGATATCTGACAGATACCCTATATCATATCGTTCCATTAATTCCCAGGAATTGTCAGCGTGCAAATAAAAATATCTTTCCCGGAGAGCAGCGTGCATGTTTTCATTAATTACTAGGTCAATCTGCATCCGGATCCACAGAAGTAATTACGTCTCCTCTTAACCCAAATATTGGCCTCTATTTGTCAAGTTGAAAAGCATTCCAGAATCGACCTATAATCAAGGCCATTTACGTAATTGACTCTTGGATAACATACAGTAGCCCCCGAAAAGTCAGTTTTTGAAATGCTTTGATTGGTAGTTTCTGGTACTTCTCAGACCCTACATGGCATAAGGAACCTGTTGCATGGTTCTTCAAACTGGGTAATTATTTCAGATGACTGCAAGAACCTTTGGTTAGGTATGCTTTATAAGTCACAAAGAACATGCTCAAGATATGATAAGCCATCAGAATTCTAAAGGGCATGCTCCGTAAACCCAAATAACACGGAAGTGGCCTGCATTATGATATAACCCCTAATATGAAAAGGCATTGGAAAATATTAGTAAGTGCAAACTATTCTATCCACTGAGAAATGATTAACATAGCGTTCATTCTTCAATTGAGTTTGAATATAATCCAATTGCAGTATTGTTAGAAGATGAAACTATGCACATCTCTTGATCTAGACTATCTAATACTCGTTGTTAATTAGTCCACGGGTGATTATATTTCTGTGGAAGCGGATGTGAATGGCCTGAATAAAAGACCCATTAACTTCCCCTGCTGATAATGACTGACAAGGTTTGAAATGGTTCTATAATTCATAACGATGGTTGTCGATACGTTTGCAAATGTAGAATTCGGCATACGCCCAATGAACTTGTTAGGAGTATTTTATGGAGAAGTACTTCTGGGGTTGAATGGGAAACAATTAGATGGATATGCCAATTTATATATGGGTTTACAGGGAAATCAGAGTGAATCTTAACTGTCAACTGGTGATTTTGATATTGATAACAGTTGGAATCAGCATTTCTCCACCGTGAATGGCTATGTATATGAACAAATCTTTTGATTCGATATTCATAGCAAATTCAACAATTGGAAAGGGCATTTCTTCGTAGTGAATGTCTATGTATATACATGAACATCTGAACCTGTGAATGTTGACACTCACACTATTACCCAGCAGGTTTTGAATGACCAGAAATAAGTTATACTGATGGCAGACAAGGTAATAAAACAACACAATGTATTCCACATTGCCAAGGATCAGATCATGGGTTTACACGTTCGCTTGGTCGTTGAGTTAAGGTCTCGGCGAGGACCCGACGAGGACCAATGTGTCACATATATGACCACACCTGGGATTTATATCTTTTGCTGTAGCATCCAAAGTTTGTTTCTCATGATGTTCGACAATAGCTCTTCTACATGTACAAATTATAAAAAAAAACTCGAAGTGGGGCCGATGAATATTGAGGTGAAGTAATTAGCAGAAAACAATAAAGTGCAGGTCGTGTAGGGCATAGTTTACTATGAGGTTAAACAGCGAGGAAAAATACCGACTTTGGTTTTTCATACTTATAGTAAACGCATCGACCACAACATGACTACGTCTATACTACCAGTACGATAACGTTTGAACTGTTTCCTCGCGAGCATGGATAGCAACACGAAATACACAAGACAAACTGCCACTTATGTCAAAGGGGAGACATTCCACTTTGCTTATTCATGAATGGCACTCTGTGATTCCATGACCGATCTATACATTGGCCTTTCTTCTTGTACACCTTTAATAGCGTCCATCTAATTAGAATTCAAGAAACGCGATGCCCGACCCATTAAACCTAAATATATAGGACTCGCCTGCGAAGAGCTTTTTGGCAATTTACGATCTTAGTCATACGACCCATATAAATCTCAATATATGATGGAAACGGTATGAAATATTCTTCTTGATTTATTGACGAAGCGTTTGCCAATTTGGCACGAGATAAATCTATGTCTTGCATGTGCCCTCTGTTTTACTGGGACAACCAAAAACCATCAGTCATTGATAGTTTTTCTCTCTTTTATTATCAAAAGGATTAATGTATGTCTCATGGATCGGTGGTTGAACAAGGCCAGCTTAAGTTAGATATTTGGGTTTATACATGTTTACAATGATACAATGTCTAAGGGTGAATAATTGGAGGTAGGCTACATATATAATTATCACAAAGAGACGATCCTTGCTTTCTGATATCATGATTCTTGGGTATACAGGTGAACAAGGGGAACTTGTCTCTGGAGTCTGGTGAAGTTTCCTATCATTAGGGCGATTTAAGACGGCATCTATCAGGCTACTGGCATCTTTGAGCTGTAAACAATAGAAAATTATAATTACAATTACGAAAATCTAATGAATTCAGTTTTGCATATTAATTATCCCATTTGCTGCAGTGAAAAGAGCATAAATATGTTTCACTATTATGGTCATTTCAATTCGTCCATTTCACTTTCTTAAACCATTCATTTAAAATGATGACGCAGATATATTAATAATATTGACTTCGTATAAAACAGATGACGGTGTTCTTCATTACTTTCTCGAAATTCTAATGCTGTCAGCATCTATATTTCTTTAAGGACACGGTGGTGCATAACATACATGAACCAATATCCCTTATAGTTACACTCGTTATTCATTTCATTCCATGAAGCCTTCGAGCTGCCGTTTATTATCCAGAATAAAAATCATATATTAGAAATAGTGCAGGCATACAGTAAAAATGTTGATGGATGACGCAAACAATATTCTCTTCGATTGAGCACCTGTTAGCATGCTCATTTAGCACCAGACTCAAATAAAGATATTGGTATTTAGGCTCATGAATAGCCCCATTCTGTAGTCAAATAAGAGGGCCTTCTGTTTTGTGTACATAGTAAATGTAAAAAGGAAAGGTTGTAAAGTAAAATGGGGCATAGAAAAGGAGTTAGTGCTTAAGAGGCGGATAATTTAATGAAGTGATGTATCATTCTTACGTGTGCACATTTCAAATGTCCAACGCTGGTTGTCGCCACCATGATACGTCCAGGAAGAAACTCGTGCCCCCTTGTTGAGATTGTAGCCAGCGATGTCAACCACTAGATCTTTCTGCTCGCCATTCTGAATGAATTCTCCCACCTGGTTCCAGTTCTGGCTTTTGGCACAGCCAGAACAAGCTGCCATTATGACCAAACCAACTGCAATAAAAAATGAATTCATTACATGCAGATATAGATATTAAAACAACAACGTAGAGGTAATGACAATGATATTAATGTGTGCTGTTAACATTCCGAGATGACATTGCTTAAAATCAATCTTCTATTGACTTAAAAAAACAATTAATCTTCATTGTAAAATGTTAAAATTGATGATACACTAGTTATAGAATGAGGCATTAGTAAAGACTCACATGGATTGGTGGACAAACAATACCCAGTAAGTTTGCTTCTAATTATTCCCGTAGTAGGGTCTTTGTACCACAGTTGGTAGGCGTTATCTGATGAGAACTGGGACCACATAATTACCTGCAACATTAGATTACATAGTCGTCAGTACGGAAGCTATTGAAGTGAATTGAATGAATGTATTCCCTATTTCTTTTCGAAATTAGTTTCTATTTCTGATTGCTTAGGTTTTCCAATGAATGTCAGATACGATAAAGAAGCAGATATTAACAAACAAGAAATGTCAAATGGCTATTATAATATGTGTTAGCATTGTATAAGCCCAGCTGGCAGGGATCCTGAATAAATATGTTGCAAAAACAAAAACAAAAAACAAAAAAAAAACAAAAAATGTCAAATGGCTTATGCAGTTGGAAAAAGTACATCAATATACCGTGATTAATCAAACCTTTAACAAATAATTAGGATTTACTTAACCAGTTTGGGTTTCCTAAGTCTTACATAGTTTTAAAGAAGACAATATGAACGCATCACTGACAGATTGTTTGCGTTTTGATCGAAATATAAATTGTTTTAATTTAATATGGATCTTTGAACCATCGTGAAGCTGACATGCAGGATTTAATTCTTGATGAACAAGTGTCTTACAATAAATTACATCAAAGAGATACAGTACGTGTGTATAAAGTCAACTAATCGAATTATTGAGATCATGGACGGGTTGGCCAGGGATACTTACCTCCGCTCCAGGCATTGCGTTTTTATCCTTTACTGCCATAACTAGGAAGTTGGCTTTACTCTTGATGAAGAAAAATTCCTTTGTGTCCCCTGCTGCTTGTTGCACAGATACTTCAGAACCGGAGCTTGGCCTTATGTCTATGTCAGTACCCTCAGCACTTTACACCAGAATAGAAACAAATTATCATTAAGGAAATGCGATACATTTAAAACTATTCAATCCCTATTAAAAACAAATGCTACGGTTTTAATGGGACTAGGAATGTTATTATAGAAAGAAATTCATAATGTATGATTGATTCAGAACAAAAAGAACCATTGACAGTTGACAGTTGACAATGTAAGCGTTCACAAATATTGAACCTCAAAATCAATTTACCAATCTCGCAACATGAACAAATTACAATTATTTGCTCTACACATTCAATAAATTGTGCTGAGTTATATTTGGTATTGGCTTAATTAAAAAAAATATGTATGGCTATGTTGAACTGTATTTTGAACCTCACTTGGGTCTTAAATTTAGGTTATTTGGGAGGATTGGTGAAGACAAATTATACCTGTGTTCTGAGGACTTCATCACCTGCACGTTTCATATCACGTAGACACGTGGAACTCCGTCAGATCTCATTCCACCCAAACTCTAGTGATACCTATCCTAAACTAAGCTCAACAGTTTGTTAACTGGACGCAGGAGAAGAGGTAAAAAGAAGACTAAAAATTCTTAACCTCATTAAAAAAGGGGCTACCATGTCAATGGCCTCACTTGTATTATTTGTCACTTGTCACTACAATTAATGTGCCTTAATATAATATTGTTTGGTGTCACTTTTCCGATGATACGCTCGACTTTCAAAACATGGGGTCCCAGCTAAGAATGTGTGATCACAGTGAGCTCACTGAGAGCTCACAATATTTATCACAGTGAGCTCATACTATGACCTCACGGGTGAGGTCAAAGTGTAACTTCACAGTGGCATCAAAATGATCTCTCAATGTGACCTCACAGTATACTCATACTATGATCTCACTGTGAGGTCATAAGTATGATCTCACTGTGAGGTCATAGTATGACCTCACGGGTGAGGTCAAAGTGTAACTTCACAGTGGCATCAATATGATCTCTCAATGTGACCTCACAGTATACTCATACTATGATCTCATGGTGAGGTCAATATCTAATGTCACAATGGCCTCATATTGTGAACTAACAGTATACTCTTACACAATCTCACTCTTATTAATCAATAAGATGACAAGGCTAGACTTGTTTTTGTTGTGCTCAGTGCTAAGGTAGAAACTTTCTCCACAGAAGCATTTCGCCCAAGAGCATTCAAGGAGAGACTGCATATTATATGCAGTCCCTTTGCTTGACTTTTTCAGAGTTTCTCATCCATTTCCATCACTTAAACTTACCCTTAATACAATCCTCTCCTGTGGCTGACATAGGTATCCATTGCAACTTGGTGTTTTACAATCTGGGTACTTCAGTAGTACTCATAGTAATAATATTAGAATTATAAGGGTGCTTTCTTCACAACATTTTTCAACATCAAGCAGGTAAGTTATACAAATAAAGTATTGATTTCATTGCTTTCAATATTTCCAAGTTTATAAAGTGTAATATCTATAAGGTATAAATGCCTCATATAAGTATTACTAGTGAGACTTTTGTTCTAATATAAATTGTAAATGGCATGTAGTAACCTGTGAGGGCACCTAGTGAAAGCCAAGTTCTATGGTGCTGCCACCTGGTCAGAACAGTCGAATTGCCAATAACGTCGCCAATAATGCCAATAGAAGAAATTGGAGGCCAGATTTGAAAAGAGGGGAAAAAACTGGACTAGGTCAATATCTCACAAAATTTATATGGGCCACCAGAAAAAAGTCGAATTTTTCACTTGTTCTGCCATAGACATGTACCTAAAAAGTCTGACCCTTCCTACCCACTTTACAATCTCAAACGAATCCTTTGTTTTGAATATGAAGGAATGCTTGGAATCAAAATTTCTTTGGCACCAGGGTGGAACAGGCCCCGCTGCATGCCATACTTGAAAATCTAAGCCCTAGCTGCCCTAAAAGTGGCCCGAATCGACTGTTCCGTTTTTGTTATGTTGTACAAAAATCGCCCAAACATGTTGCTCTTGGCCCGGTTGGAGGTTGCATCGAGTTTTGGTCTCTCATAGCCTCCCACTTGCTCGTATTGATTCAAACCAAAGACCTGCGTGATCTAGAGACATTGACGGTCAAGTCTGTATATTTTTTGTGCACGGATCAGCCGATGCCACCCCGTCAGAAATTCGGGAAAAGTCAAAACCACTTACGGCATCCTATCGTTTTTTGGGGTCCCGAATTTTTTTTTTGTTCCGAATCCGGGCGCTCTAAAAACACCCTGAATCTCCGCCGAACGTTTCAAAATTTGCAGCATCTACAGTCCGTAATGTCTTCTTTCAGTCTCTCAAATGGCAACTCTCAACAATGTATACAACGTCTACGATGTGGCGAAACGATCGGCCATGTCTGATCGGCGGGACGTTCGGCATGGCGATAATGGAAGATTTTATATTTCGACCAGACATGGCCTCACAAAAACACTGCTACGCTTTTATTTCTGGCCCGATTGACTTGTCCTTGGTATCTACGGAAACTAGAGACATGGGCCAACAATTGTGGGGGGTTATTTCTTTTTCATAGGCACAGGATAGCCGACAACTAGTAGGTCGAATGTCTCAAAAATTGGCACTCTACCAATGTTGCCAAAAACCAATCATTCATGTGAGATCACATATGCAAGATCACAAATCACAATCACAATCACAATCACAATCTCACCCAGACCTCATAGTTCTGATCTCACATCTATGAGAAGTTTCTGTGCTCACTGAGATATCACAGTTGTTAGCTAAATGTGAGCTAGAACTTGTGAACTCACACTGAGATCACACTGAAACCATTCATGTGAGATCACATATGCAAGATCACAAACATCTCACCCAGACCTCATAGTTCTGATCTCACATCTATGAGAAGTTTCTGAGCTCACTGAGATATCACAGCTGTTAGCTAAATGTGAGCTAGAACTTGTGAACTCACACTGAGATCACACTGAAACCATTCATGTGAGATCACATATGCAAGATCACAAAAACCTCACCCAGACCTCACAGTTCTGATATCACATACATGAGAAGTTTCTGAGGTCATAGTGAGATCTACATGAGCTCACTTCCTAGCTGGGGTGTTACGCGACCCAGAGCAAATACAATATAGATAAATAAAAACAAACATTAACTGTTATAATTGAACCAAATATATATCTAAATATATTTGATTATTCTGGGGCGTTTTCTTATTTAGCGCATGCAGCAAAACGGGCGTAACACAACTCCCCCGTCTACCCCCAACTCCTCCACCCCCCACCCCACCCCCACCCCCTTCTTGCTCCACTAATGTGTATTAGAATGCAAGTTGAAATAATAATGATATGTTGATAATTGGTTCTTACGGTGTCGTCCATGCTTGAAAAGCCATTCCTCGGAAAGAGCTAGCTCTGACTCTGGCTCGCATATCCATGTCATCATTAGCGATTTCCAAAACGCTGTCAGTATTGGTCCCATGCTGTATGCGATCTCCGTTAGGAGACCATAACTGCGTTTCATCACCCGATATGCAAGGACTCGCAGTGAAATACTTATCTGAAGAAAATATTACCCAGTACAATCAATGTATTTCTTTAATTGCAAATGGGGCTGTTTTGCAAGTCAGGTATGAAAATTGTGTTATAAAACAGCAATACATGTATATTTAATTGTCAAATGATAAATACTGCTGCTTAGTGATATATAAGGCAACTCGGTAATAAACAGGTTAAAAAGATTCAATCATGTCGTTTGAAATCGTGAGGTTGAGGAAATTATTAAATTATTTTTATTTATATGTCCCCTTTGGGTCCATGCATTCTAACTTGTGTATTTTTCTCCATTGCCAGGACTTATACTGAGAATGTTACTATTGTAAAATGTCTCAGTCTGAATGAAAACTTTAAACAAGAACCTTTTCTTTCCTCCAGACAGAAATCATTCATCTTGCTTCGAATATTATCACTCTCTGAGTACCAAAGCTGGTGGCTGTTTCCCGTAGATTCTTGCCAATTTACTGCGACAACAGTACCACATGTTCGGTCCTTGTACGGAATCTCAACAACCATTTTGTGAAGTTGAGATTTAATGAAGAAGTATTGTCGGTCAGCTAGACATGATCTGGAGAAAATAGACGGGAACGCATTTAGTTAATTCACTCCATAGGATTTCGACTTTGATTCGGTGATCCTATGAATTACGTATTGCTGAAGTTGCCAAACACCAAATTATGACTGTAAGACATGGCCATTGTTTTGGTCACGGAGTCTAAATAGGGCCCAAGTTTAAGTAAGTAACTATGTCGGTACATATGTACATGACTAGCATAGTGAATAATCCGCGTTGAAAATGGAATATACGTCTATATATAGGCGCCGTAAAGTAAAAGACTCCGATTTTCAGTTTCAAAGAAATAACATTGAATAAGTAAATATTCCCCTGGGTAAAACAAAATATTTTATTTGTTCTGAAAAAGCAGGTGTGTTGCGTTTTGACCTCCATAAAGGATAAGGCGATTTGCTCATTTGTCAGGCCTTATAATATAATAATCTGATTTGGCTTTAGTGAACTCGTGGCGGGCAAAAAGGCAAGATATATTGAACTATACATCCTATATATCGAACTTCTCTTCAATCAGTTGGACTAAAGTTTTGTCATTCAAGTTTAAATAAATAAATTATTATTTGGACTAATACTAGATTTATGACATAATATTGTCAATTTTACTTTGATTGTCTTCACTTTGAACCATGCGCCGGTGACGGTTTTAATGAATCTTTATTTCATCATATGGATAATATTATTTCTGTCTATTTTTTAAAGTAAAATTTGAACTAATAATGACCAACAATTCCGGAAAATAATGTACATGACACATAATGTTTTTGACTTTTGACTGGATAGAAAATATTAGATATAGATACAAAATCAACATTCTGCACAGACGAAAATCGTTATAGATTGGCAATTCCTTGAGATCAGTGAACTTTTAAAATGATATTGAATTATACCTACCCTGTTAATATTGTCACTAAAAATAATGCAATCGTATTCCATTGCTCCATTGTGATTAGAAAGGTGCGCCTGGCACAATCGTAATATGATAAAGTCCAAACTCTCCTTATGTAAAAAATATCGTATCTATCGGACGAAATATCCTATGGGCGAAATATCGTATCTATTTGGCGAATTGATGGTTCCCGAAGAAAGAAGTCAATGCTATATATGCTATCCTGTGCTTGGTTGTGACACCATCATATCTTTTTATACAATGCGATGAAGTACGTAACTTTCTATGTTTATACCAAGTTTATATACATACCAAGTGCCATGGGAGAAAATACCTGGTAGGGGATTGGTCATGCTGGGTCCGTTTCACTACAGGTAAATCTAAGACACGTGCTTGTCCTTTGTTTGATTGGGGAGTGACCTTCGTGGTATGTACTTCGAGGCATATTTCAAATTTTACGCGCAATTGTAATCCAAGATACTATATATATGCTAAATATATGGTCAAATCCGGAAATTTTGTAACATTTTTGGTTTGTTTTACAAAAACACCCACAGTTTTTGCAAAATATGTCCGAACCTTGATTTTTTTCTTGCATTGTATACGAAAATATGTATTATATGATGTTCGAAAATGTTATCAATGTAGTCCATGTCTTTAGTTATCAATTATAGCCCCTGATTCATGATATAAATAAGTTTTATACTACGAATCCATTTTCATGGCACAAGAATCAGTAAAATTATTTTAATTATAATTTAATTAACATATCTTTGAGATACCCATCACATGTCAGAATAAGTGTGGCATAAGATTTGTAACCTGGCTATAATATCTTAGGACTGAGCAGGGAAAGACAAAAAATGCCTAAAAATGGACCAAAAAAGCTTTTATACTACGAATCCACTTCTAAATGAGATATCTAAAGAAATAAAAAAGAATAAGAATCCAGCTTTTCAAATTATCATTATTAGATTCTTGTGATTCTATGGGCAAAGTTTTAAAGATTTAGTGTTTATGCATTTGGTGTGGTGGGAGCCTGTCTGAAAAAAGCCAAATGCCAAATATTTATACTACAAATCCACAATGTCATCTAGTGTTAGTTTGATGAACAGTGCCACCACCTACCATTTTACTGCTTAGCTGACTTATCCAGTGTCAATGACCATTCAAGCTTTGTGCCATTGAAACCAATGTAAGTCTTATTTCTACTGGTTTTCTTGATAGATTGTCTTATAAAGTCGGAAATATTAAAGATCAAGACGATCAATTCAGCCATAATTTATGTTTTAGCCATATTTAAGTCAAATTTTCACTATGAATCCATTGGCCGTACGGCCTGAGCAATAATAGGAGCTGTTCACCGCTTATTTGTAACTGGTTCTTTTGGTATTGATGGTTAACATAGGTGGATTTGTAGTATAAATGGATTCGTAGTATAAATGTAATTTATAGTTTAAGCATTTTTCACTCAAATTCTTGGCATATTTACCATCATTTTGAAGGAAATGAACGTTGCTAGAGGTGATTTAGTCGATTGGATGCCAGTGGATGTATCATATATGCTTTTTTATTTCTATTATTATTATAACTACCATTACGTCTGTCGGATTTAAATGCTTGCTGTGGGAAGAGAAATGCTTCTAGGACAATATGATAAAAAATACCTGAAACCATGCTACAATATCCCTGGTCACCAAGGAAGAAGATTAAAATAATTTTAGAACGTACACATTAGATGAAAATCAAGCCATTCAATTTCAATAATTAATTTTATACTACAAATCCACTATGAGAATATTTATACTACGAATCCACTTAATTACATAGGAAATAATATTGTTTAACATCAATTTTTTTTGAGAAATGTTTTACAGATGCTGACAGCTTCCTCTACACACAGTTTCAGGAGTTATACTTGATTGATATTGGAATCAGGAATGATACAACATTTCATATATTTCAAAATTAGAGATTCATTCCAGAAAAATTAATTGCTTCGCATAGATGGATAAAAAATACCTGAAACCATGCTACAATATCCCTGGTCACCAAGGATGAAGATTAAAATAATTTTAGAACTTACATACAGGATGAAAATCAAGCCATTCAATTTCAATAATTAATTTTATACTACGAATCCACCATGAGAATATTTATACTACAAATCCACGTAATTACATAGGAAATAATATTGTTTAACATCAATTTTTTTTTAGAAATGTTTTACAGATGCTGACAGCTTCCTCTACACACAGTTTCAGGAATTATACTAGATTGATATTGGAATCAGGAACGATACAACATTTCATATATATATTTCAAAATTAGAGATTCATTCCAGAAAAATAAATTGCTTTCGCATAGATGGATAAAAAATACCTGAAACCATGCTACAATATCCCTGGTCACCAAGGATGAAGATTAAAATAATTTTAGAACTTACATACAGGATGAAAATCAAGCCATTCAATTTCAATAATTAATTTTATACTACAAATCCACTATGAGAATATTTATACTACGAATCCATGTAATTACATAAGAAATAATATCATTTAACATCAATTTTTTTTTAGAAATGTTTTACAGATGCTGACAGCTTCCTCTACACACAGTTTCAGGAATTATACTAGATTGATATTGGAATCAGGAACGATACAACATTTCATATATTTCAAAATTAGAGATTCATTGCTTAAAATTTATACTACGAATCCATTTCTTTGGTCTCTCATAGTGAATTTATTGATGATCTCAGCACCATGAAAAGTTTATGATACCATAGATACAACTCTCAGGTTGGACTAGCATGAAATCTTTATTATCTAACTCCTCTGTCCTATTATTTATTGGGTTTGCCACAACCTAATGTCAATTTCGACTGGTTCCAGGAGCTCCTGATTAAAAATGTCATGAGATGAAAAAATATGAAAGAATGAAGTTCATTAACTTTCTCACCTGTTTTTCAGGCCACCAAAACATTCCTTTTACTGGGACTAATCAATAAATAACCAGGATCAATTCATAGAGGGTAAAGAAAAGCATAAAAGCAGCATAAATCAATGGATTCGTAGTATAAAAGTATGAAATTCACTTTGTATTTCAACCATCAACCCTCCTCTTAATATAGAAAAATAAGAAATGATATTTTCAGGGATTAATCTATATATTATCGACATTATATGGACAAAAGATGAAAATGATCAAAGAAAATATTTTTGAAAAAAAAATGTTACAAAATTTCCGGATTTGACCATATATATATTTATGGCATGAGTAGTATTTCCTGGATAGATAGTATCTCAACTTAGGTTCAAGTAATTGATGTTTTATAGAAATTAACATAGTCACATACAAAGAGCATTTGATATATAAGAGTATGTATTTGCATCCATGATATCATCATGCGTCTCACAATATAATATTAAATATATAATTATTCAATTCATAACATTATTAGATAAGAGAGCTGGAAGAGATCCAAGAGTCAGTAGTGAAACCACCCAATGACCACTTGAAAGAAATCCTACATTAGTTAGCTCAAATCAATTCCGTGTGACCGGTTTCTGTGAAAAACCTTGGGTCAATTATTAGGTTCTTTACATGACCCTCGTCAATAGACAAAAACGGTTATTCATTGTTGCTTAACAATGCTTTAGCAAGTGAAAATGTTGCAGCATTGTGGGCAGGTAAAAGTTCGTGACAGGTGATGGCATTTCATTTGAGAAAGGATGTTTTTATTCCATACATTGCTGTCGAGTCGTAAGTGAGAAATCCTAATTCCTATGATCAATTACCAATATATGGCCCTTCAGACTAGGCTAAGCCGTGTTTGATTGGTAAATTAACGGCGATGGTGTTAAAATAACAATTTCGGTTAAATACGACCTCGATTGACACACCATTCGATGTGTCAACTTAAGCAGAGAGTTATTTTTGCTAGGTACATGACCGGTCGGATGAAGTGATTGCTTGAATTCTTTATTTTGTCTCAAATTGACACACAAGAATAGCAGATAAGTGCATAAATGTATGATATTCAGTACTGCCAATGTATGCCTAGAATGAGGTGCGGAAAGCTCCATTGGGGAGCGTTGATCCCTAACAACAATAAGAATGGAACTGTGGTACGATTGTTAATCGGAGTGGAACTAAGGTACGACTGTCAGTCCTGCAGCCATGACAGTACCGGGAAGTCACGGGGGCAAAGAACCATTGTCTTTGAATTGACATTCATTCATTTCAGTTAATACCCCAGAATTAAATGTTTAATTTAGAAGAAAATAAGATACCGCCCAATAAAAATTCATAAAAACGATTTTGGTGTCCTAGTCTATTGAGGAAGTTATTATAAGTTTATAAAATAAGAAAACTGTTACTGCCATTTTTATTATTATGTTCATTTGATAACATTGGGCGTTTGATGCGTTCGGTCTTCAATTTATTATTCCAAGTATCTATAAGGCTGAACATTGCCCCCGTTGCATAACAATCTGCGAGCGCAATATTAACATTGAAAAAGCTATTCGCAGATTGTTATGCAATGGGGCAATATGCTGTATTTTCTCGTAACAAAAATAGTTAAAATTTAATTGAATCACTGAATTTAGTTGGGACAGAATATCAATCGCTTATATTAGATGTGTATTCACGGAGACGTTTAAATGAGCGTACACGTTGACTGTGTGTATTCAGAGAGACACGTTGTTATACTAGCATGTGGCATGGCATTAGCCAGGCCAGGGATATAATGTAAATAAGTACGGTATAAAGATTGACGGATATTTGATTAAATTGCCATAGTAAAAAAGAATATCTATTAATCAAACTATTAAATGCCTATTAGATATAAAATAACCAGTATATATACATCAGGTTTAATAGTTGCGGACCGGAGGAAATAAGAATCTACGGATGGTCCGTAGTTTGTCAACCAACATTCCCTTGATAATGAACATTTAAGGGTACAAATGTATTTTATATTGAGCGTTGGCAATCACCGTGGCTTATATCATTGTATTGATAAAGCCGAAGCCTTACTTTTACGCGACGCACCTATACCACTGCTTCCAAAGGTGTGAAAACAAAGTTTTCAATGAGGTACGTGTGGTATTGAGAAAGCGTTTATTAGGCAACGTCGGTTACAACAGGTTACGGATTGTAACGGCTAGTTATATGCGATAAGAGGCATATTGATCAACTTATAAAATCTTCTCTCATACTTCACTGTAAAATCGCACCAGAAGGATTGTTTGCATTTAGTTGAAGAGGAGTTTCCTGTTCAAACCACAATTTAATAAGTCTCCTAGCTGTGGATTACTAGAACTGGAAGAAGGGCAACCAGAATGGACAATAATATGGGCATTGATAAAAAAGTTGGCGTTCACGATACACGTTCGCCTATAGAAGGTAATTAATTTACATATTGAGTTATACAGAATTGTTCATGGCGCTCTCTCCGATTATTTTATTCTAAAAACTGTTAAAAATGACAGTCTCGCTCATACCTTTCCAAATGTATTGTTATTAATCTACACAAGCCGGAAAACGAAAGTACACAGTTGTTTTTTCTCGTCGAGGGGGCACTTATATATTTTAATGGGGATCGCGTGGTGATCGTGCGAGGTCGGATACTGGGACAGCACGCAAAGTAATAATATTGTAAAACTATTTTAGTAAACAGGATTTAGGCCGGGGCACAGTTAACCCTATCAGGGCGAGTAGTGCATTTATGCACTATTATTTGGGTCATTTTCCCCATAATATTGCCTATAAGACATGCTATTCATTTAATAAAACCTGCTATTTTACCCTCTTGCTCCTATGTCAATGTGTTCCAAATGTTGTAAGGACCAATAATCAAAAAAATGTTCTTGTGCCTGGTAGATGCAGAAAATTTGGTGTCCATAATAGATTGTGGCTAAATTTTGTTGTTGTTGTTGTAACGTTTTTTATTGATCTCATATCAGGTACATCTCAATGATTGAACATTGCATTTTCGTTTGTATCCTGGGTGAATCTTAACTTATGATGCTTTTCGTTACATAGCAAGGATTTGTATAAGTTATTACTTATACATGATATTGTAGCATTAGATATCAACGCAGTAATAAATATATATTATACAATATGATATATATTATCTGATGTATTAATTATTATACAGTCTTCGTTTGATTCTTTATATATTTCTTAAAATTCAATTTGAACAGATACATTTTTCATGGTGTTAGTACATAACCCACCCATTACCCCAATGTAGTCCCCCAATGAGGCATTTATTATTATTATTTGATTCCGCTGTTTCATACAAAACCGCGGGTCTCTAAATTTATTATATTATTAAGTACAGTTTCCTTCAATACCGTATAACTTATCAATTATGCATTTTGTTTTATTTGAAGCTCTTGGTTTCCTACAAAACCTAGAGGGTATTAAGATTACCACTTAGGAGATTTTTATTTAATTTCTCTATTAACATACTTTTGTCTTCTATTTTTTGGATATTTGTTGGGAGCTTATTCCATGCTCTTATAGCTCTATTGTGGAAATTTTGGTGCAACTTCTCTGTTCTGTACGTAATCTGTTGTATGTCCTTTCTGTTTTTGGAATGTCTAGTTTCTTTATTTTTCTTGGCTAGATTGTTTTTGTCTTGTGCAAGGTCATAGGCATATTGGATTAGATGCAGCATCCGTCTATGTGTTAGAGGAAGTAATTTCAGTTCATTTTCACATTCTCTTGTATTTGTTCTATTGGGCAATTTCTTGATTATTCTTATAGCTCTATTCTGAATAGTTTGGAGTTTTCCAGTTAGTTTCTTAGTACATGAGTCATATAATATGTCTCCATAGTCCATGAGTGGAAGAATTGTTGTTTTATATACTAATGTGGATATTTTAGTTGTTAGTGAATTTCGAATTTTTCTAAGTTGATTGGTTCTTAGATTTGCTGATAGTGCTGCTTGCTGAATTTGTTTTTTGAATGTTAAAGTGTTATCTATATGGATCCCTAGATATTTATATGTTGTAACTGACTCTAACTCCTCATTTTGTATGGTGTATTTGCTTGGTCTATTATTAGAGTTTTTGCCTCTTTTGCATTGTATAATCATACTATTTGATTTCTTTGTATTGATTGTTATTTTATTTATCTTGCACCAGTTCTCCAGGTGTTTTAGATCTTCCTGGAGAGTTTCTGATTTCCCATTACTTAGGGTTTCTGTGAATATTATGGTATCATCAGCATACATTTGCACTGAGCTATTTTTTATGTTATCTGGCAGGTCATTTATATATAATAAGAACATTAATGGGCCTATTGTTGTCCCTTGGGGTATGCCACAGGTGATTTTTTTTGCTTCCGATATGGTATTATTGCAGGTAGTTTTTTGATATCGATTTTCAAGGTAATTGTTAAGTAATTTGTATAAATCTGGGCTATTAAAATTCTTTTGGATTTTTGTTAATAATATTTGGTGATTCACTGTATCAAATGCTTTTTTGAAATCAATATATATTGCATGTACATGCTTATTGTTATGTATAGCATTGTATGTATATTGGAGAAAATTTGTGACTGCTTGTGTAGTTGATTTTCCATATCTGAATCCGTATTGATTTTTATTTAATTTGTGGGTATTTTCAAGGTATGATGATAAATCTTGAGCTAGGACTTTTTCATATATTTTCCCTATGATGTTTATGCTGGCTATGGGACGGTAATTTGTAGGGTCTTTTTTTGTTCCTGCATTTTTGTATATTGGAGTTACTATGCTTTCTTTCCAGCTATTGGGTATTTTCCCAGTTGAATTAGTGAGTTCAAACAGGTACTTTAGTTGGGGTAGGAGGGATTTTAGGGATGTTTTGAGTATAGTGGTTTTTAGTTTGGGGTATCCTGAGCTTTTTGTATTTTTTATATTATTTATAATTTTCTTTAGTGACTTAGTGGTTATTTGGGCGGGTTGGTATGGGGTATCTGTTTTTTCCTGGCAGGTAGGTTCTGTCTCATTATCAGCATCTGGGATAGCTTGTGCCAATTTTTCCCCTATTTCTATGAAGAATTTATTAAAATGGTTTGGGACATCTAAGATTTCAGTTTCTTGGCCTTCTATATTTAATTTGATCTGGTCCTTATTTTTTGTTTTTTCAGGCGTAATGAGCGGTGATAGTATTCGCCAGAACTTAGCTGGGTTGTTTCTTGCTTCTCCTAAAGTATCTTTTATATAGTTGCTTTTAGCTTTTTGGAGATTTTTCCTTGTAATTAGCCTCTGGGCTTTTGCTTGATCCCATAGTTCAGGGTCTTTATGTTTTTTGGCTATGGCAAATAGGTGGTCTCTCAGTTTTATTTCAGCAAATAATTCTGTTGAGATCCACTCCGGTCTTTGTTTAACATTTTTAAATTCCTTCCAGGGACACATCCGGTCTACATATTTTTCTATTTTTTCAAGTATATAATTCCAGCATTTGGTAGGGTTGGTGGACTGGTAAAATTCATTCCAGTTCTCATTTTCTAAAATTTCAGATAATATTTTTGGGTCATAATATTTCATTGTTCTTGCTCTGAATGTTGTTTTCTCTATATTAGCTTTAGATTGTTTTCTTATACAATATATTGGCTTGTGGTCTGAGGTATTGTTCTCAATTGCTCCTGAGCTCATTATACGTTCAGAATTTGTATACATATGGTCTATTAATGTAGAGCTTTTATTGCTTTCTCGTGTGTTCTCCTGAATAATTTGGCGGAGTCCATATTTCTGTTCTAGGTCTATTAAAAGTTTTGTATCCTGATGATTTTTTGTCTTGTAATTTATATTAAAATCTCCACATATATAGAATTCGTCCTTCCTACCAAATGTCTGTATAATTTCTTCTAACTTAGCAATTGCAATCTGTGCATTGGTATTTGGGGGGCGATATATGTGGAGTATATATATTGGCCTATTATTTCGTTTTTTAATTGGTATTATTTGTATTTCTATTTCTTTGGTACTAGATTGCAGTCCTTCCCTGGTATTTTCAAGGATGTTGGTACTTTTGTTTATATATGTTATTAAGCCTCCTCCTCGCTTTTTCATTTTTCTATCTAACCTAATAGATTTGTAATTATTGAGATCTATTTCTGAGTTGTGGGTTTTTTCATTCAACCATGTTTCTGAAATACATAGTATGTCTGGTTGGTATGCTTCAGTGAATGCTATTAATTCTTCAAAGTTTTTTTGTAGGCTTCGTATATTCCATGCTATTATTTTTATTCCTTTCTTATAATTTTGTGCTATGTTTGTATTATCCATAGTCTAATTTGGGTATTTTCCTTTGAATATGACATTTCTCAAGTATTGATCCTTGGTGGAGTGGTTTTTTTATAGTAATAATAACAATATTAATATGCCGGTGTTTGGATGTGTCCCTGGCCGCCATTACAGTGGTGGTATTCCCCCCCTCCCCCCTACCTTTCCCCAGGGACTCCTCCTTGTGAGGTGTCCCAAGTGTATACATATATGATGTTAGTACATAGGCAGTTTCATCAAAATTATATACAACTATATACAGGGCGGCAAAATTGCCAACAATATATTTCCGTATTGGGGGCCTATATGCCGATATACAGTATCCTATTGATATGTTAGCCATATCATAGGCTTCAGGGCTATAGGTAGATTGGGGTTTATAATATAACGGTATGGGTACTTATGATTATCTGTCACAGTGTTATTTTAAAGTTCAATTCATAAGTGTTATCAGGGTTACTTCTATACTAATATAATACATTATATATGTTCATATACGACCACTCCCTTTTTAAGATTGTGATTTTTTGTTACAATTAGGATTCCATTGAGGCTTCAGCATTACACAGAGAGTTTTATACAAAACCACTTGTGGTCCTGCTTCTGCCCCAACGACCCAGGCAGGCCTATAGTATAGAGCCAGTGTATTGGGACAGGTCTTTATATTGAATGGTATATTTCCATTACCTTTTCTCATCCAGTTAATATGGCAGGTGCTTGCAGCTTGTTTGTTCTGTATTTCCATGTCTGTGAATTCCGGCTATTGTTAGGTTATTGGTAGATCTCATTACTGTGTTATATCAATAATAATATAGGTCCTCTCTTGGTACTCACTCTATGTATTGCATGTTGTGTTTACCTTGATGCACATACTTATAGCTCATGTTGACTAGTTCAATGTGGGTCAATATTACAGCATCAATTGGTTTGTGAGTTGGGAGGGGTAGGGTGTACTTGAAACTTCTATTATTGTTCTTACTGCAATTCTAGGTCGAATGGGTTGATATATTATGTATAGCTCTTGTGGTTGTTACCATTGGGGTTTCATTGAGGCTTCAGCATTACATGGAGAGGTTTCATACAAAACCAGTTGTGGTCCTGCTTCTGCCCCAACGACCCAGGTACATTTAAATTTAAATTATTATACTTATGCATTCTTTGTGTTTTCATATAATAGGTGTATAGTAGGTGTTCCCCTTGAGTTGGCTATTATTAATGCCTTATGGGGCATTATTTGGTCTTGCATTGAGGATGTCTTGTCGTATTTTTGACAGTGTCTTTCCGTGTTGATTCTGGTTGTTGGCTTTTTTCAGGTCAAGGTTGGTGTTAAATACCAGTGGTATGCCACAGCCCCATTTGTTGCCAACTGTTAGTTCATAAAATTGTTCATATTTGCCATTTTTGAGAAGTTGGTAGAGGGATTGGTGCTGCATGAATTTTTGATAATTAATGTGGTACATTAATTCGTTATTTTGGTTTTCCCATGATTGGTTGGTTTGGATGGTTTTTCCAATGCTCATAATTTGGTATGGGTCATTGGTGCTCATTATTGCTATTGCTTCTTGGATTCTTCCATGGTGGAGAGCTTTCAGATTTTGGTATGCTTGTTCATTAGATGAATATTTAACCCCATAGTAATAGATGGGGCATTTGTACAGGTTACTGTAGGGGGATAATTCCCCCGAATATCCAATTGCCTTCCCATCCTTTGAAATCATGTGTCTGGTATCTGCAGGCTTGCATCCCTCTGGGAGCTGGTGGAGGTGCTCGTGTTTGTATAGTTTGTTATTTACAATAATTCCTGTGCCTGCCAGTTTTGCGTCAGTTTTCTTGTTTCGGAGGAGAGTATAGCATTTCCTGGCAGTTGCTAATTTCCTTCGTGTTTGGTCTGGGTTATCACGGTTCAGCCACATTCTTGGCTCGTTGCTTTTCCTCTTTATTTCTCGTGCATTGAGTAGGATGGTGTTTTTTATTTCAATAGACTTTAATGTTAGGACTATTGGTCTGGTGTATCCATGTTTTGGCTGGCCAATCCTGTGGACTTCTTCAATATGGGACGTGTTGAAGTCGGGGAGGTGTGAACGTATTATCTCTGTGCATCTAATTTTCAGGTTTTCTCCCGTTCTCTCTTCAATTCCATCAACAATTACATTGTAATTTCTCATTTTTTGTTCTAAGGTTTCCAAATGGTCTGTGTTGATTTGGATTTGTGTTTGAACTTGCTTCTGGGAAGTTTCAAGATTTAGTAATTGCTGGTCGTTTAAGATTTTCCATTGATGAATTTCATCAATTGATTTTTGCAATTTCATAAGGGATTCATCGGTCATTTCGATTGATTGTTTTATTTCGGTTGTGTCAGTTGGATGTTGATTTCTGTTATCATTCATCTGGGTTTGTAATTGGGATGTGTATTTCTGCTGTATTTCGTCCATCTTTTTAGTGGCTCTGGTGTCTAAGGCAGTTAAGGCTTCATTGGAGAGAGTCTCAAGCTCCTTGTGAATTATTTCCTGTATTTTAGCATCATTTTGGCATGCTTCTGCAATTAAGTCTGCTACACAATCTTGTTGGATAGCTGATTCTTTCAAGGTTGCGATTTGTTCTGATGTGTCATTCAGTTTTCCATTCATTTCTGCCATTTGTACTGTGATTTCTGCTTTATATATATTCATCTCGCCACGAATTACGTCCACAATTGCCTTACATATCTCATCTCTATCTTGGTATGAGAGTCCTGGGACTGATAGCCTGTTATCTGCTGATATCTCATCAATGGTTGGCGTTTGTGTGGCTATTGTGTCCGTTTTTGGTAGCAGGGGTGGTTTGGGGGCAGATATCGGTGATTCTGATAGATCTGACTTATTTTCTAATTGATCTTGGTCATCTTGGTGTTGTGTGTATACAATTAATAGTGAATCGTCCAGTGTTTTGCTGGCATTGCATATTTCCTCATTCATGTGTACTATCACTTCGTCATCACTGTCACTTTCAGAAAAAGGATCTGCCATTGTTTGTGCTATGTTTTGGAATGTCTTATCTGAGATAGATAATCGTTTGAATTGTCTTGTTAGTGGTCTATCTAATGTTTTCTTGAGGGATTTCCTCGGTTTTCTAGGATTTCTAGTGGTCGTTGTAGTGTGTTTCATGCTTGGTTGTTTACAAATGCCTAGCCTAGGCATTGCGTCATAGCTATGGAGGGCTTGAGCGGCGATCAGATTGGAATATTTCTATTGGTTTTAGGCTTGATATGGTGTATATAGTTGTTGATTTCTAGTAGTTGATTGCATTAAACATTATTTGGATATACAGTTCATTTTGATGTGGAATCACTTACTTATTATCCCCATATTTCGAATGTTTTGTAGGAGCTCTTCTATTCAGGTGTTGTGCGGTTGACCTTGACCTTGACCTTTTTTTTTTTTAAATTGGAAGAATTATAACTCTATTTATGCAATATTCATTCTTAAATTGGAAAAAAACTAAATCTAAATTTATTTTTTTGAAAAAATGCCATTCATTCAGTTTTTCATGCTGAATAAAATGAATGGTCGTAAAAGTTGATGGATTTTGAAAATGGTTCCTTTAGAATGGTTTCCATGGCAACCAAACAGCCCGTTTTTTTCAATTGAAAAGGTGTATACCTGGTAAATGGTTGCTATGGTGACATAAAACATGAAATTTCTAAATTACAACTCATAACAAGTAGAGCAGAAAATTTAGGTTCATGTGCAATTTACTCAGTACAAATCGCATTTCTTACAGCAAAATGGTGATAAAAAGACTATGTGGCATTGTCCTGATTAATTTTCACTGTCTGGACATCATTGCCTTTTACATCATCTATCTCCTTTTAAAAAGTCACTTAGGCTAAGTAGTTTAGCTCAAAATTTAACAGGCAGGCAACTTTGAAAGACTATAACTTCACTAATATTTGGCGTATTAAAAAGATTTTTTCGTTTTTATAATGCTTGGTACGGCCACAATAAGGGACAATTTAAAAGACAACCTCCCTTATCAGACCCTCTGCCCTTAAAGGGTTAAGTCAAAACACAAATTTAAACTGATTTTCATCTTTATCTTCATGACATGTACTTCTCTGTTATGACTCCACTGTGAGGGTTTTTTTTTGTATCAGGAACAATAACACACACTCTTCCCCCTGTCCATTGATATAATGATATCATTTGCCACTCAATTAGCATTTTTACGCCTTTCTCTACTTCAGAATGGCGACAGGCGTTCCTCCTTTTCGACACTGATGGTGATGGAAGTATAACTATTGATGAACTGAGGAAGGTCATGAGGTCATTTGGACGAGAGCTCACTGAAGAGGAACTTCAGGCTCAATTTGAAGGCTTTGATGCTGACTGTAAGTTTGAGGATTCTATTATATCCACCTTAAAGTTAAGTTAAGTTTGAATATTAATCATGCTCTTCAAGGAACCAATAAACAATTAATCCATTTTTCTTGGAAATACAGAGCCCTCGATCTGTCATTAGTATAGGTTATTTTGAATGTTATACTTATAATGGTACTTTAGGTGTTTTATAATGGCTAGGTTATAACAACTGTAACAGAATTGAAAAGTGAATGGAAGTTTATTTATGAACGTGAAATGGTCAGCTGTGTTCTATCGGATATATAAATCAAAAGACCGAAGAAGTTTATGTTGGGAATTCAGAGACCAAGTAGCATGGCATGTATGTTAGAGAGTACATGTAGAGGAGAGGTGTCTGTGCTTGACGGTAGATGGGGTGGCATGCAGATTCGGGAAGAATGCAGTAGACAGCTAATAATAATTCACCACACATTTATATGTTTTAATAATTCATCCGGGCTATCAAACATGAGACCCCCTTCCACCCTCCTACTATTCTGCATTGTCCCTAGCTCCCACACTATTCAGAGGAGTTCTTTTGTTCTATCAAAATATTGACCATCTTTGTTGTCCCAAAGTATATAGGTCCCGATATTATGCATAGGATCAATGTTAACTATAAGAGAACGGCACATTCCTGCTATTGTCCCTACATGTACACGGCTATTTTCTTCAGGTTTTAGTTGTGTCACATTCTCTAGCAGTATGATCGAAAGATGTATCCCCAGTCTGATGCGCTTTGACTGAGTCATGTGCATGGGGCGCAACTTTCTATGGATTCGATTTCCTTGATTCCAACGTGAATGTTTACAATATTCACACATCTGTCCCCTAATTGCCAATCATAGCTCTTGGCACATCACCCCAATGGGTGTGAGCTACTGACTATAATTCCTTTTGTATGTTTTGTAAAAGAAAACCCAAATGGAATCGATGTTTCGTATTCAATGTATTTGCGTGTTTGGTTACGTTACATATTTCATACTGAAAACATGCCGCTGATACTGTTTGATACAGACTCTTTACTAAAATGAGGACAAACAATACCATGTACTGCGAATCACATTCAATTTCCTAAATCGAGACTTCTTATATCAATTAACTTTATTGATAAAATCCCTCTTTGTTCATCTTAAGATGGTTTTCTTCCGTCAATGAATTCGCCTTCGTCCACCCACCCCGTCCAGCATTGAACTTTATGATATCCGTTACCGCCAGATATTATATTGTCTGTTTTGATCCTGATATGTTCCAAAATGCTCTTTGAGATGTAATCTTTTCGCCCAGGGAATGCCTTAATTGGGGACACACCCCATCTTCTCCGCTAACGACTTAGCTTTGTTCATGGACACAGTAGGTCTGAACTGTTTCACGAAAACGTCCCTCGATACATTGTGAATCCTTTATTCACAATGTATCGAGAGACGTTTTCGTGAGCCTATTCCACTGAACCGATTTTCATGCGATTCTCACAGAATTTAGTGTAAAAGGGTCCTCTGCGGCGCAAAATCGCCTGAGAATCGGCTTAGTGGGATGACTACTGACCCTGTCGCGCACTTTTATAGCATCCCGAATTTTCATTTTGCCATTCTGGCTATAAAATAAGCGATGAGATTTGATAGGCCTATACTTTGATTCTGAAATAGGTCTTAACAGGTGATATCTGAAATCTCGTTCATTGTTCGTGCAGACAGATGAAAGTTCCGCCTGGAAGTGTGGTGTAATCTCCTGGAAATGTGTATTGCTACGTCTATCCATGCACGCCTTTCATAACACACTGGGATCATACTTCTGCATTGTACTGCAGATCTGCAGATCTTCCGGGAAGTCCTGCACTTTACTTGTTGTCATTGACGTTATTATGACCATAAAGCAAAATACCGTGCCTCCAAATGTTTATTCAAGAAAGTAATCAAAGTGGTTCTTTTTCAATGCAACCCCCAATAGAATAACACGCATTCACAGAACAGATGTCACCGAGTATGTGGGCCATCAATTGTCACACCTGAACTAATTCGTACGCGTTTGCAACCGCTGGTTCTTTATCCAGCTCCCCATCGAAATATATTCAAACTAATACAAATATAATTTAGCTGTCGTTCACAAAATGCATTCTGCGTAAGAAATCTTAACATGTCGCCAAATGTCATTGAAATCCTCAGGATATATCATGATGCATAATATTACCCACAAAACCATATACAAAAAAAACGCACACAAAAAGCATGCAAAATTACCAGATTAACATGATTTCCAGGGATATTGTCAAATGATATCGAAACACTTCTGTAATATTGGTAATACATAATTTATTGCATTGGTAAGTGATATGATACGGTTTATTCGTCAATTTGTTTACCGCCTGGTGACAAAAACTGACACGATTTACTTCCTTTATGTGTGTATCGAGAGCAAAACAAGGAATAAATCCTCTACTTCAAGGCAAAGAACAATGTCCTCAGGGACAATATATTTGTCTGTTTCCATCCGTTTCCACCATTGCTTCTTGATTTGGCATTTTTGCCATATTGTATATTCGAATCCCCTCTTCGGTAAAAAATGGAAATTTTAAATTCATTTATTTAACCTATAGTGTAATAGAGATGGAATCTCACATATATGTTAAGGGCCAGTACCTATAGGTCAGGTAGCATTTTAAAACAAATTCCTTCTTGCATAGACATACCGATCGACAGGGACTCAAAAAGGACATCAGTGCGATATTTTATCGATTCAATATAATCATTTGGGTCGGGGGTAGAGGTAGGTGGGAGGGGGGGGGATAGGCAAGCACCGATGGCCCTCTAGGCGATACTCTTGGGGAAAAGGCGAGATTAAAAGAATATAGAGGGAGATCATTATGTAAGAAAATGCTATTATATGTGAAACCGTTTAGTCCGCTTTGATTTCTAGGCACTAGGCAGTTCAGAATCCATTCAATGTCATTTTCCCCTTTTTTTCTTAAAAAAAACCCCCAATGTCCTGAAATTGTGTGAGAAACATTTTATAGGCCAATTAAAATATGGTTCTGTACCTTATTTTTGTGTGCACCTTCCCCATTAATTGAACCTAGACATTATTTCCTTTGGCCTTGGTTAAGCTAAGATACTTTGCCAATGCGTTATAGTGTGGGTGCACGCGAGTATGGGGAACTTTGTTACAAATATCATTTTCCCCTTTTTTTCTTAAAAAAAACCCCCAATGTCCTGAAATTGTGTGAGAAACATTTTATAGGCCAATTAAAATATGGTTCTGTACCTTATTTTTGTGTGCACCTTCCCCATTAATTGAACCTAGACATTATTTCCTTTGGCCTTGGTTAAGCTAAGATACTTTGCCAATGCGTTATAGTGTGGGTGCACGCGAGTATGGGGAACTTTGTTACAAAGGCCTGTAGTCAAAATCAAAATAAACAGCGCGGATTAGGTATTGGCCTCGTTGCGAACTGGACGTGCCCCCTTTTACTCAGGCCTTTACCTTCCCGTATAACTTAAGATTAAGTAAGACCATGCAAACAAAATTTGACAATAAATATATGCTACTCTGTCGTCAAATTTAACATGGACATTTTATAGCAGTCAAGATTTCTCCAAAGCAATCTTCTTCGCACGGATACTAAAGACTGCTGATATTTTCACTTGCGGACAAGTAAGAACTTGAAACGGATAAAAGAGGTTCAGCTTAAATTAGCGGCCAGGCCACCCCCGATCGCCTGCACGACTACTTCACGGTCCCCACTTGTGGCTACGGACACAATTTTTCTGGGGCATCTTTTAGGGAACAAATTGGAAAAATGGCGACCGGAAAATCTACAAGCACCGCCGCAGAATCTCACACTGAAGGAACACAGGAGGAAGAATTCCACACAGAAGTCCGAGCTCGACGCATTCAGAAAGATCAAAGTCGTCAACTGAGCAAGGACATTTGTTATAATGACGAACAGTTCAGAACAGTCATTGATGTGAGTAAATTTAGTTCATATTCGGATTGATATTATTAAAGTAAAGTTTGTCCATCGTCCACTCTCTACACTCCTATTTAGAATACTCAGATGTTTAGATTTAGACATAGACAACATATCTAGATATTTTAGATAACATGCAATTTAACACTTTGCGAATTAGTCATTGATAGCCACCCCTATCTTATATTAGGCACACTTTAGGTGCCAATCTCGCAGGGTTTTTCTAATTGTGTGATCATTTGATTTCTTCTTTATTTTAGCGATCGAAAATGAAAATTGACGATGAACAATTAAAAGGTAATTGATTAACTATAAGGCATGTCATGTTCTTGACCAAACTTGCCTGTCCTTTACATGGACACATTGTAAGGTATGCTGGCTTACATGCTCTACATACTTTACATACACTCGTAACCAGTAGATCAGATAAGCCATTTCTGTAAAATCAAATACCGTATCTAAGAGAAGCCTCATGGTAATCATTTGCTAATTAAGATTCAACCCTGTTTTCTATATCCGTTCAGATCTGAGGAGAATGTTTCAAATGTTCGATAAAAATGAAAATGGTACAATATCCGCACAGGAAATGATCACTGTCCTGAGAAGCTGTGGACTAGATACCTCCGAGGAATCAGTCTTAGCAATTATAAAGAAATATGACGAAGATGGTACGTAAGCATATATAAATTATTGCACTATTCCATTTGCATTGAGCTATCAACTTGATTATTGACATTAAGAGCGTGCTAACACCAGTTAACAAAATGATTGCCTCAGCAAACTAAATTTGCCTCTTCAGAAAGACATTTTTTAATGTTCATAAGTTTGGGTGTATTTCTATTTATTAATGTACAGTTGCGTTTCCTTGCAGGGCCATTATCCAATAGTGAGTCTGGCGTTTTTATCAGTATTTTAATGTGCCAAGCACTGCTGTTAGCGGTGCGCGGGCATTGCTGCAGCCAATCACCCCTCACCTACCACCACTCCACCTACATCCCACCAACACACTCACTTCCCATCCGACCACCACACCTTCAACATTTCACCCACCCACCCACACCCATTCTTATCTAACTCTCATTCCTCCCTACTAATTATTTATTATTATCAAATCAATTTTATCATACTTCAATTCCTTTTTAATTGCAATGGGCAGTTAAATGTGTTTAAGTAGAATGTTACCATTGTGATTCTACATTTGAGAAAGAAATCGTCGTCATGAGCACCACTTTCGCACTTTCGTCTGAGTGGGAGCGCAGTGGTAGTGGTGTGAGTGGTGCTGGTGCTGGTCATGCTACGTCACGGTTGGTTGGCCAGCTCCTTGCTGGTCGCGGTGGTGTGGTGGTGGTAGTTAATCATTGTTAGTTGGGATAGTGGTGGTGGCCAAATTATTTAATTATAAATATTTTATATAAACTTTATTAATTAAATAAAATTTAATTTCCAAAAGCTGCCTTTCTTCTTCCATTTCTATCAATAAGAACGGCGAGACAGCAATGTTGTGTTCATGCTTTGTGATTAAAGTTAAATGTTGGAATAAATGACCATTATAATGCAATAAATGAACCCAATATGATAAACCCATCCATCATGTCTTTGCATGGTTAAACTCTTGAAAATTCGTATTGATGGAAAGCCAGCAACACATATATATTTAAGGCCAATCTAAATGGTTTCGTACTAGAGTATCATATGTTTGGGGAATACATGATTTGCTATTTTTATTTAAAATTATTCAGAAAAATGATATATCATCCTCCTTGATAAGGCCTCATGTTGGCCGAAACGTTGGACCCCAATAAACACAAACCGCAACTAACTTAATAACTAGTCCCTGTCCTCCTTGGTTTTTTTTTGTTTTTTTTTACATCTTGGAGGGACATTCTTCTGTACCATCTGTCTCTGGAAGTGTTCCTCTATTTTATTAGTGTTTTTTTTTGTTTTTGCAAATATTTTATTTCCAACATTGACATATATGATGGGCAGGGTAGTCGTACATAAAAGGAAAATTCAGGTAGAAAACAACATGCAATTGTTTTTTTGGCACCGTAGAGGTGGGTCCGCTAGTTGTGAAACATAAAAACGCTAGATGGCGGTAGTATTGATTCTTTCGGGTAAAAGCTTTCACCGTTTGTCCTCAGGTGGCAGCACCTTTGGAATTTTCGGGCTTATATATAATGGAACGAGCTATCGAGGTTGGGCCTTGCGGAGAAGGCAAGGGTAGACACCAGTTGGAAGCAATTCCAGTTGTTATTTTAGACTGTCGATTTTTTCTTGTATGTCATCTTTAAGCCTTCTCCACATTGCCTTTTTTTCTCTCTGGGCTGAACAGGTTGAAATTGAATAGAGAGTTACATTGCATCTCATTTTGAGCTCGGAAAATACATTTAATATATTTATTTTACCTTGGTCGAACAACCTTTGCCTATGTATTATGGCTTTGACCTGCAGGACAATCCAATTTATAATTTTTACACATTGTTCGTCTCCTTCAAAACCAAACATTATATCTTGAAGAACAACTACCATTCTACCTTTGTTCACAGACACAAGGTTTTTACCTCTTTTGTTTGTATTTAAGTACCCTACTTCATGTATCCATCTCAAAATATTCTGCCATATGTTGGTATTAAGATTGCATTTGACAAAGAAGTGGACGATGTCATCTTTTAGATTACAGTAGTTACACCTTGGAGAGTTGATGATTCTAATATTTTTTAAGTGCACATTACATGTAATTATTTTATGAAGAATCTTAAATTGAAGTTCTTGCAATCTAGTTTCTGTTGTGGCTTTATATGGTAGCGAGAAGCATTTTTTCCAGTCCACCTGATCAAATTGGTCATCGTCCATATCTAACAATCTTTGCCACTCATCAAATTTTTCTCTCTCCATCTTCCTTTTTTTAATTAATTCACAATATATATTTTTTTGCGTTGCAGCTTATAAGGTTTAAGGTGGTACCGTTAACATAAGTTCTTTTTCATTCCTTGGGTATAGTAAAGTAACTCCTAAGATTTTCATCGAGCTGACCCACTTAATTTCTTTTACTTTTTCACTTGTTACACTTATTTCTCCTATTAGGAAACCATTAGATTTGGTCTTATTCAGGCAAAGGCCTGAGGCTAGGGAAAAGGATTCTACACATTCAATAGCACATAATAAGGACTTTTCTTCCTTCACAGAAATTGTAATATCATCTGCAAATTGGGTGATTTTTGTTTGAGAATCCGCAAGATTTATCCCCTGTATATCATTATTTTTCCTAATATTTTCAGCAAGTTTTTCAATAACGATGGTGAACAGAGAAGACGATAGGGGGTCGCCCTGTTTCATCCCTCTGTTCACTGAGAACCATTGAGAAGAGAATCCGTTGTTCATGAAAGTCGCTTTGGAACCTTTGAAAAGAGTTTCTATCCAACCTATGAATAAATCGCTAATGTTATGTGCTTCCATTGCTTTCCTTAAAAAGGTCCACTCTATGGAATCATAGGCTTTGGTAAAATCTAGAGATGCAATGATACCACTCTCTTTTTCGTGTTCGAGATAGGAAATAATGTCATCGATTTTTCGAATAGCGGTTCCAATGAACCTTCCTTTCACAAAGCCAAGTTGGTCTTCATGTATTATGCTTGGGAGAAAGAGATTTAACCTTGAGGCTATTGTTTTTGATATAATTTTATAATCGACATTGAGTAAGGTGATGGGTCTCCAATTTTTTATGTAAGAGGGGTCGTTCCCTTTCTTTGGAATAACACTAATTATGCCACGTTTTTGGTTCTCTGTCATTTCTCCCTCTCCCAAGCATTGATGAAGCATATTCATAAACATATCATTAATGGTGTACCAAAATTTCTGGAAAAACTCCACAGTAAAACCATCGCAACCAGGCGACTTGTTTTTCTTCATTTGTTTTACAATTTTTTCAACTTCAGGCTCTGTTATTTCTTCACATAATATTCCATTATCAGTCTCATCTAACTGGACAAAATGCTGTCGATTTGTAAAATCGTCCGCCACATTGTGGTTGACACTTTTACTAGAATACAGTTCAGAATAGAAATTATGACCTTCCTCAAGTATTTTCTTGGGACAATCGGATAATTTACCATCGATATCTAAGGTGTTTATAACTTTTTTTTCTCCTCTGTATTTTTCGAGGGCGCAAAAGAACTTAGAAGGTCTTTCTCCTTCAACTGCCCATTTGGCTTTGGACCTTATTAGGGCTCCTTCCGCCTTATTTAAATCATATTCTCTAGCTTGCTTAAGTAGCTCATTTTTTTCATGCCGTTCTTCAATATTAAGCCTTTTTTTTCTATCGAGAACATTCATTCTGTTATTTCTATCTAGTACACTTTTTCTTCTTTCTTTCGCCATCTGGCTAGATATTGCTATGGCCTCTTCCCTAACTTTTAATTTGAAGAATTCCCACGTTAATTTGGGGTTAAGATTATCATTTACCGCATTTCTACATAACTCTTCAATTTTGGCGATAAAGCGATCATTTTCGAGGAGGGCCGAATTCATTTTCCAATACCTTCTACCCCTACCTTGAGCACCTGTATGAAGCATTATTCTTATTTCTTTATTATCTGAGTGAGGGGTAGAATTTGTTTCATTTAACTCCACCTTGCTTATCAAATTTTTAGATATTTTTAAATATAATCTATACGAGATTCCTGCTCAATACCACCTCCCTAGAAATGATATATATATCCGTGGGTGTTTGTAAAGTTTAGATCAAGAGAACCCATAATAAATATCGTAACTTTGTTGTTTTTGCTTTTTGTAAACAAGCTGAAACCAATGTTTAAAGTTCTTAAAGACCAATATTCACAACACGAGCTAACACGCTATATATATGACTATTGACATTTATTTTTACACGGAGATCGGTGCACCCTTTTTGCAGGAGATGGCGAAATCGAATTTCAGGAATTTCTCAATGTTATATCAGACGTCATGCGGGATACTGAGAGTGAGGAAGAGCTGATTGAGGTTTGTAGGATTAATAAACCAAATTAACAATTTGGTAATTCCCCTTCTCCCATTTGTAAACCATGTTCCGCAAGATATAAGGGTAATCAGAAGACCAGAATGAATATAGGGAAAAACTACACTCAAGAGAACTGCCACCCAGTCTAGACTCATAGCCTCTTAGATCAGATATGACTGGTATGGCAGTGATTGGACACCGACTGCGCTAATGGATTTCCTGGCCCTGGTATGCGTCCCAATGGGATTATAATGGCAGTTTGGAGCGAGAGTATTTCCCTCAGGTTGGAAGGTCTCCCTTAACTCTGAACCTAGACTACACCCGGAAAACTACCACATGGCATCTATATTCAAATATATTTGAATGAAATACTGTAATGTAATGATTGTGAACCAAGTATAGAAACAGAACATAATATTGCGCTGTATTAGTACTATTAGCTTGAGAGGCTATATACTACAGGCTCATAATCATGTGGTAATATTGCGGGTTGTGGTCTAGCTGTCACCAACCAGAAGCAACCCCCACCATCCTCGAATGGACATTTTAAAAAATTCAATATAGCAAAATATTGCAAAAGATTTAGCCCAAATAAAGGAACTCCCAATCTCTACCCCCAGCTAGCTCCTGTCCACTTTGTTTTGAGTAACTCTCTCTCTTCCTATCTAAATCTAAATACTATTACCATGAAGAAAATTATCATGCTGAGGAGGGGCTCTGTTTAAAATTACGTCGTTGTCATTGACTTTCTAGATCTTTCGAGTGTTTGATCAAGATGGTGATGGATATATTAGCAAGGCCGACATGAGGGAAGTGGTGGTGAGGATAGGTATAAACCTGTCGCCGGTGGAAATTGAGGAGATGTTCAAAGAGGCTGATGAGGATGGCGATTGTCTGGTCAATTTTGAAGGTAAACATGCATTATTTCATCTTTATTCTTTAACTTAGTTTCTATCTAACCAAAACCGATCATGTCAGAAAATTTAATTTCTCTTTGTTTGATCGCACATATTGAATTTTCATATTCACTGTGTTATGTATAAAATTTTTATTATGCTGAATCCATTTTTCATCAAACGTGTCCTATAGTTAGAATCCCCACTTTGGGACTGATAAATAGAAGGGTAAACCATAACTATTAGTCAAAAGTCACAGCAATAATTTCTTTTTTATGCAGAATTCCTCAAAGTCGTCTGGGCACGAATATAGAATCTAAAATAGAGGATTGGAAGGACAAATGATCTCCAGCATATGATACACATCACCTGTGAAACGAGGAGGAGCGCAAAAGAACGACGAGAAACAATAGGGCGACTGAATTGAAATATCAATCTATAATATAACTGGAACGAGATTGATGATAAATACACAGAAACATGCCTGGTGGTTTTTTGGTGGATAAAATATATGTTTATATGAGTTTGTCTTGGTTATGTAAATGTATGTTTCTTACGGTGTCTTTCTTTACTTTTTTATGTTCTGCTCTACATTTCGCATAGATTTGTAAAAATGAGACACTATATGTTTTCATTCACATTTTACAAAGTTCTCCAGTGAGATTCTTTGTGAAATATATGTTGTTTCAATAAAGGTGCTGCATACTATTGGTTCGGTTTATTTCATCCTTTTTAAAGCACATCAAAACAATGACATTTTACACTACAGTGTCTCAAGACCTGGTCCGCCATAGTTCAATAATTATAATTCATAGACATTATGCAACGGTAAGGAATCTAACTAATAAACATAATCATCATTCGTTTAGTCCCTGAGATGAAGATACTCGATTCTGGCGCCACCTTCTGAGGATACATGTATAGGCTACACCACGATCTCTTTTGATTTGCCATACACTGATTATACAGTCACTTCTGCATGTCCAACACATATTGTAATGCTTTTGTCGGCCCCGTCCCTGTCAGATCCCTTTCCTATCTACTGATTTAGATAACGACTTCTATTATAGCCACAACCTCGCTGGGCGAAACCCCAGCCGATAATACCCAACCCTAACCGATGGGTGAAATCTGTGAAATCCCGCCAGGGTACAACCGCCCGTAGGATAACCCAGAACCCGAGACAATGCCTCGTAGGAAGTAAAATATTGATATGGGATAATTTCGTGTACAACACAATTTTAACTGTCTCAAATAAAACACATAAACATGTATAAATGCTACCTGATTATAATCATTTTCAGGCAATAAATGCTGTCTCTTGTCAGGAAGGCGCTTGCACCAACCACGGCAGACATCATACTTTGTTGACCTACTTACGCTGCGTGCCGCCGCCGCCGCTCGCTCGCTCGCTCCCCTCTCTCACTCTCTTTCATATACGTAATTTCGCGCGCGCGCCCTATACATATTTCTTTCCCTCATAAACGTACTACTATGATGTAGCTGCATAACTCATACACATTTACATGGGGGTGGAGAGGTGTACCCGTTTCACAGATAAAAAGAAGTCTACTTCAATTAAGATTAAATTGTGTAATTGTTATACATTGCCAAACAGTATGGACAGTTCCGTCCAAATATTTCTATAAGGGGACTGAAGTGGTACACAACTTGTAAAATTGAAGTAGCGACCGATAAGCAAGTGGATATTATTGTTCAAACCTGATTGTGAGGTGTATGTAATGTATTTGTTCTTATAGGCTACACACCCGCTGCATTCTATAGTAGAATAAGACGTTATATTATAGCGTAATATACATTTTCTGAATTTTTCAGGTGATGGCGTGATCGAGTTTCCTGAGTTCATGAAAGCGGTTGCCAACATCATGAGCGATGTCGACACAGAAGAAGAACTTATTGAGGTATTGTCATCTTATTGACAGAAGAAAGTTGATCAAATATCTTAAACACAAGGGCCTTCAATCTGCCCCCAACTACATTCATGCAAGTACTAACCCTGGGCTTATAATTCTTCGCAGATATTTCGAGTGTTAGATCAAGATGGAGACGGGTATATAGGTAAAGCAGATATGAGAGAAGTTGTCCATAGCCTCGGTATGGACCTCAACTCCCAGGCTCAAGAAGAAATGTTCGGAGAGGCGGATAAAGACGGGGATGGACTTGTCAATTATGAAGGTATACTGACTTGTTTATCTAATATCCATGAAGAACCTACAGGTCTATCTGAAATGTATAGAGTTCCGCAGGGAGAACATAAATACATCTAGTAAACAGAATCGCATGAGTTCTTACTTTGTATGGGTTACCACTATCCCAGTTATTATTGAACATCAAATCATGTCATGGGTTAGAATTAAGTAGTGCTCATTTGTAGTTAGTTCAGAATTCAGTTCATTTTTACACACCTTGGTAGGCATTACTGAATATTTACATCACAAGTTTCGGTGTTATCTGACCCTCCGTCTCGATCGATTACAAACCTTCGTCGTGCCATTGGGGAATCCCAGTAGCCCCCCCCCCCCCCCCCAAAACAATAATTTCAACAATGTCCGTTTTACCGCAAACGAGCTTTAGAAAGTCAAAAGCATCGAGCATCGATTTTCATAACAAGAAAGAATGCCAAAGAACCGAAGACTAACGTGTGTGTGTGTGGGGGGGGGGGGGGGGTAGATGTGTAATAAATGTATGCATTACTGAGTAACGTTATACATATATTATGCATGTGTATTTATAAATATGTGGGACAGCTCGCCTCTTTCACTTCGTCGTTGTACATAGCATGTACACAGGTATCTTCATTATTTAACTGAAACATATGAACTTGTTCTTTTTGTAGAATTTCTTAAGCTTGCAATGGCACGATACTGAGAGAAGTTCGAGGACATGTCAAAGAATTAATACTGCCACTTGTGTTCTTCACCTACGAAAACTACGAAGGATAACGCCAGCTTATGAAAAAATAAATGTTATCAAATATATAACCTATACAATTATTTATCCCCAGTCGGAGCTGCAAAATTTGGTGTCACAAAATAATTTCGCTATAGAAAGTAACATATCGACACAAAGAATGATAACCACAATATCCGATTAGGAGGTGCGATGTAAATTAAAACATGTCCATGTTTTTTTCATTGTGAAACTATGTGCAATAAACTCCTATTTCAACACAAATACCAGATGTTGCTTTTTGTCAAGTTATCCGTAGTTTTCGCTAAATTTCTATTATCCAGGTTCCCAATACGTATTCAAATACAATTTCATAATCATGATGATAAAATCGTACATGATATTCTTGATATCAAACATTAAAATCTTCTTCGAGATTGTCGTCAAATGTTACTAAACTACCTCCGAAATGTATGAACAGATACTACACACCTTTATTCAAATAGTCCTTTATATAATCTTGACGAGTCTCCTAATAGCTCCATGAAATGTACATCAATGAAACAATCATTCACCGACATTCTAATTACAACAACCAATCTCCTACGTGCCGGCATATTAGGACAGCCTTTAGATTATTTTGAACTCAGGAGCACGACCAAGCCGAGAACGATTCAGAATTCGCGGCAATCAACTCACTGAATCGTATGTTTGTTCAATTAGGGTATTGTTATAGTCCAGGATGGTAATAACAACAACTCGGTGATCATTGAAAACACAGATTCGAATCTGACTGGTATGAGGGTGAGACAATTAAACACATCTTCCAGAGGAAAACTGGCAATGAATGATTGCAAATCCACAGGACGATCTGACACCAACGGTTTTGATTTATTCATATTCCAAAGGATTATTTGACATGTAATCAACTTTATATACCAAGGAACGTTTAACTGGGATTTGCCGATTACAAGGTGAGGTGCGAACAAACGCATCATATGCTGTTATTGTAGGAAAATGTAAAGTCCCTCTCTTGTTCTGTTTTCGTCTGTCTGGGAATTACGCCCGGTTCTCAACGACACCAGGAGAGTTTGATATCTTTGGTAGGTGCATGGATTCCATTCAATATGTGCTAATCATCGACTTGACTACATGCATGATGTTAAGGCAAGAATGTACTATAAGCTATACAAAATTAGGGGTAATGGTTGAATAAAAACATCACTAGATTGACTCAATATAAGATCGTTTATAAAGTACGAACGTAGGTCCACAGTACTAGTTTGGGTTGCTATGCGTCACAGGAGAATATCTGTATTTTGGAGAAAAGTGCCTTTTCTAATCGTGTATAGTTTTCAAGTTAAACCTGACAAAGCTTGAATAAAACCTTTTCAACAACAACAAATACAAGGTTGTTAAACATGGCATTGTTGAATCATTATATTTTTAAATACTTAGTAAAACAAATATGTCAGTTTTCAATTTCATTTTCAAATGACCAGAGAACCTGTCATTTAAACAGCTGACACTCCGGTTTTAAATGTACATATGCCCTCCTAATGTTAGATACAAAGACGAATGACAAAATGGTGCCCACCTGGTGGATTCTGCTTGTATTGTGCCTATGGTGGACGTCCAGCGCCCAAACCCAGAGGAATCAGAGGAACTGGGGACCTTATCCTGGCCAAGGATGGCCTTTCCGGGAAGCTGTAATTAGGGCACAGTGTAGAGCCAATTGCCTGAGCAAGGTACGCCACCGTATCCTCATAGAATTAGGTCTATTCTATTTCCTGTTATAAACAGATGCAATAAGGATACGGGTTAACCCAACTCATACACAGGTCTCCCATGTTATTTCTCCATGACATTCCTCTTTCTTTATCTCTATGCGCTTTTAATATGTTAAATCAGTGAGCAGGGAGGTAGATGTAGTGTATATATAGCTCCCTGGTTACATTAAATTCATTATCATATTTAAATAATCTAGGAGAATTATATGAATTTCGAAGAGAAGGCCTTTACCTACTTTAATTCTTCCTATCAGTTTACCTGGGTTTTTTTTATCAAGCCAGAAAATATTTCGGAAGTACGCTTCATTGTAAACATCCATTCCCAAACGTTATGACTATTCTACCAAAACGAATGGGAAGGCCCTGTTAGCAAAGAGGCGCGTGGATATGTTTAGTGACTTTATAGTTAATATCTATCAATAAAATTATCTTTTTTCAATAAGTAAAAGATCTCTTTGGTATATTACATCAGTTCTTCGTAATAATCTGTGTATTACATATCTAGCTAAAGGATATATCAATAATCTATAGTCAGGGATATGATGAATACATATCATCGTACAAAGGGGATGCAATCGTTAACAGTCACATAGAAAGTCTAAACAGAAATGTTATTTCAGTATGGAATAGAACCTGCAGTGGACCCAAACTGGCTAAAGATTTACGAGGTTTTTGTACCTTTGACCTGCCCCCAATCGGACGGTCCTTGTACTCAGGTAATCGAAGATTCTTTTAGTTCTCTTTAGAGAAAGATCTTATTGTAAATAAAAGGTTTACCAAAGTTCATGTAGAATCCAATTCTGTTCCAGTGCCTCAATCCATGTTTCTTCATTTTTGGTACTCGGGACTACTGCTATTCTGCCTGTGTAAGTAAATTTTGTAGAACAGTACTACTTTCTTCGTTTTAACATAAGTAAGGACAATAGCAATAATAGTAACCATATCACAATGTACTTATAAAAAGTCTTACGACTAATAATTATAACGTTCAGTGACACAGCACTTTTCTCTGCATGAACAGACCACTCGCGATTGTACCATGAGTTGTGACAAGATACACGATTTGCTGGCTTTTGAGCAAAAGATTCATGGTAAGTATAAATATTAAATGTTCAATAAATTGTTTATTATTTACGATTGTTAGAATTCTAAATTTCACCAAATATAGTTTATATATATAAGGTTGACAAAATGTTGTGAGAACGGCCTTCAGTAATAAAAAAAAGTGCGTTATAACTCGTGGCGGTAGTAGTATATGAAATTGGCACTTTGATGCACCATTCATTGAATCCCAAACTCCAACATTGTTTGTTTAATGGTTTACAACAATGTCATGATCAAAATAAGAGTATAATAACATAAAAACTATTATAGTGACAATAGTTTCGGCAATAGAATATATATAGTAGGACCAAAATAGGAAAGTCATATTAGAGCGACACATGTACACGGATGAAGGGATACGTTCGCATTGGTTATGGTGACTTTGCATCGTTCAAATCATATAGGATTTTCTGTACATATAAATTGAAAAAATTATGAATGAGTACATTAATCCTTGGAATTATCCTTATCTGCCTGAAATAGAATATTCTAAATTATGTGTACTTTATCGTAATATAGCTGTTGATGTTTTTTTTAAAATCACGCATCCTACTAATTTTAAATAAAATTATTCAATCTGTTCCCCAAGATGTCTCCTACTCTCAGTTTGTCATGAGAACCGGGCCACCTCATCTAACATGCGAGCATATCAGTTACTATGACGATGGAGAAATGTTGGACGAGTCAGGCACGGGAGGAACTGAAATATATCTTAGCTGGGATGTCAGGTCCGCGGGGTTTTCCCCGCCCGCAATACCCATGACCTTCGTGGTTGAGGTTAGCGCCAAACATGAAGGCAGCTTCACAAATTGGGTACCCTTTTCAGTAAGTACAAGGAATATTTTTTATCTCACTATAAACACAATTCCCAACATATTTTGTATTTGAATGTGAATAGAGACAATAATGCATTTAAACAGTTCTCTGTGACTAGTATAAATTGCACAATTATAGACAAAGTTTAGTGACTGCAGTATTTCGAAAAGATTCTATATAAGGGAATTTACGTAACAAAGTCTTGAAAATTCATTTTACAAATAGTTTGATACTCATTAATTCTAAAGGAGAAACATCTCATTCAATCTTTGTATAGGAGACGCATGCATGGATTCCTGTATACGCCAACTGGAGTACGCCCTACTACTTTCGGGTAACACCCGTGCTGAAGGATGGTGTCGCTGGGAGATCCCGCACGTCAAAACTTATCACAACACTACCAAGTAATTAACATGTACCTGTAACCAAATATCATAGCAACAATTAGACAAAGTAGTTAGGTTTGGATCTACAATAGCTGACTCCAGGACAAGGAGGATTCTGATGTAATCGCTCCTTAATCATTAACGCTGCATATTCAGCTATTACAAGATGGTGAAAAAAGTATGATGTCCGCCGTGGTTGGTGCAGGTGCTAAATGGCACGATGGAGGACCGAAACAGACGAGGCACCCGTGTCTCGATTACCTACCGCACAGGGGGCCGTTTTGTATTTCTTACTTACTTCAAAGATACTCCACTAGTGGAGAATCTCTGCTTACTTACTACTGGATTTGTCCAGAAGGTAGATCCATTTATTTAGGATTTAGCTTGTTTATGCTGAAAAGATGTCTGTAAGTTCAGTTTGCCTTTTAGCGGGAAATCTCGGCGCCAAGCCGACGACGTCTAGCTACGTCTTTCACCAATCGGACATCACTTGGCCATAACTGAACTTGTTCAATTCGGCTAATAAGTGAATGGCACGCAAGGCAGTAACGCAACACTTATGTTATGAATGTAAGAAAGTATATATGTTTTAGGCAATTTCTAATTATTGTGTTCACAGGAAGACCGGATCTCCAATCGCCCACGGGGTTAAGAGTTCTGAAGCAGTTGGTCAGGGACAACCAACTTTATGTTACCTTTGAATGGAATCCCCCGGGTTTGTAATAAAAAAATATTCTTTTTCGCTCCTATTTAATCACTATGCATAATATGTTTCCATTTTATAGGGAAATACTATATACTATACTAGGTGGTGTTACTAGTTTGGAACTATAGGCTATCATGAAAATTATTATTTTTTCTTTGCAGATATCCTTACATGTCATTATGAACTCATACTTCTTCCAACTGGACTAAGTGACGTAATAAGCAGCGACGCTGTCAGCATATCCCACGTATGTATATTTCCCTAAATTAATGTTCTAACAACAATAAAGAGGGGAATCCATTGATGCGAATGGTAACTAAGTGGTACAATCGCACCACTGCATGTTATTTGAAATACAAACAAAAGTAACACATTTCCCTTCAGTTCCTTTATTATAATCGTATACATAATCCAGTATAACTTTAGTAGATACAAATTACAATTGATAGGTTAAATCTAAATGTTGCGTTGTTTCTAAGTAAAGTACATGTCGTCACCTGACATTTGGTAATTCGTGGCAGATCCCTCAGCCGAGATACCAATATGGACCTTTACCTTACGACACTGAGTATACGGCCCGCCTTAGTGCATGCTCGGCATCTCAGAGATGCACACATGAGACTACAGCAGTCACTTTCATAACTGAGAAATGTCTCCAGGCAAATAATTACAGTTTTTTCCTGTGTGGTAAGTTGTAAACATTCTACGAAGTCATTTTGATTTTGAGATTATTGGCACTAATTGCAGGCAATACTATTTTAGGAACAGCACCATGTTCAGTAAAAAAAAAAGATAAAAAATAAAAATGCGTGTTTAGTATTTGTAGGCTTATATACACGTAAAAAAAGAATGCATTACAATTTCTATTTGATTTCATGAAGACCCCGAAGGAGTGGAGGGTATGGAGGTTGTCAAATTGGAGGAATATCCAGTGGCTGTCAATAAGACTTGGATAGATTGTCTAGTTCGCCTGGAGATACAATGGTTTCCACCACCTCATGCATCTCTGTCTAATCCCATCACTGACTACAAAATATCTCTGGTTAAATTCCCCAACTACCACCAGTCGGCGCCATTCGAACCCCACGAGCTCTCCGTGCATGTGCCTTCGGTAAGAGGCAGTCTAATGTTTAGTTAAAGTTTAAGATATATGTATTTAGTGAAAAGTATAGCTGTTCTCAGCTAGTCGGGATCCACAGTAGACTTATAAAGTATATAATAGAAAGATTCAATAATCAAATCAAGTAACAGAGTCTCTATCGTTAATATATACATACTACAAATAATAATTCAATAATACAATAGTAAGATATTACCATTTATATCAGTTATTAGTTCTATGTTTGGGCCACAGTTCCAGATTCAGATTCTAATAATTGCTACTTTACTGATGTACTTAATTATCCACACTAAACCCCATTCATGCACTGAATGTTAGCGATAAAAGTTGGACATTAGAAGTTATTGATTGTAATTTCAAATACCAGGGACTTCATCAAGATTATTACCGGCAATTAAATATCATCTATATAATCCACCCTGTCTATTTTTCCTTTGGCTTGGTGTTATATTTAATGTGTTTTGGGCATATTTATATTTTTTCCCTAACTCGACAGACCTATATTCACGAACAAACCTATATCGGCCCAGCTAACATAGTTACTCTAACGCCAGACGAGGGCCTCTAGTTCTATTAATAGACTCTTGCGCTCAAAACTAGACCTATAGATGTCTGGCGTAGGGGGTTTTAAATACGGGCTGAATTTCTGCCTACGCAATCGAATAACATCTCATGAATTTTGTTTCAGAATACAACAAAACAAACTTTAGTTGGTCTTCATCAGCAATCTGAATACATTATCCGCCTAAGAGCACTGTCATATGGGGGTTCAAGCATCCCAAATACATTATATATTAATACATCAGGTAATACGGCATTGTGTAGTCCTTCAGTTGTTAATTCATTATTATCATATTTTACTTTTAATAAGACATTTACTAAGAAAGATTTAAATAATAATAATAAAAAACATGATTTATTTCAGTGGCCTCTAGTATATGTCACTCATCAAATGTTATCATTCCACCAGGTGAGTTATAAGTATCATATTGCCCCAAAGTAATTATATGAAATGATTTAGCCTACCCTAGTGGTATTGACAGAGTAGATACACAAAAGAACCATGTGTTTTGCTCGATAAATGTGATATAGTCATACTCTGTTTAATTATGCAATCGATCCAACACATATTTGTTTTCATTTAGCTAAACAGGAAGACGATGGTGAAAAATCGAAGCTCCTCAATATTTTAGCACCGACCTTATGTGCCTTAGTAGCTATTATATTTGTCGTGTTGGCGGCAACATGCTATCGACGTTACCAGTATAGGAGAAATGCATCCTCGCGGCCAAGGGTGAGATAATATAATGAACTTGCAAACTTTTGCAAAAAGCCAATTCTATCAGCGCACTCATACATATATAATGAAAAGAAATAATATATATGATAAATAGATATGGTCGAATTGTACAACACACTTTCTACAGCTCATAAGTGTACTTTCATTGTAGATTATATATATTGCACATATGTCTTTTATTCATAAATAGGCAATGGGTCAAAATATCAGAGGTTAATGGATACATTTTCATAGCTACATTTTACACCACTCCTCCATACTTTTTTCTAACCATGAACAATAATATTTTTGGTCTTTCATCAGAATAAAATGGCGGGCAACCCTTTGTACGAATCATTTAAGGTGAGTTCAATTATAACACCCTTTATGTGATACTGGAAAAAGATTGTGTGACAACCTTTAAATACAATTTAAATCTGGTAAAAATCAGCGTGCATACTTGTTTACAATCTACTTTATAATGTGATATTTAAAACAGGACAATTCTTTATTTAAATATGTACTTTCCTAGTCCATCAATAACTTTGTTTCTATAAAATTCATTCAATAATTTACAGCGTGGTAGTTCCGTAAGTTCGAAGGCAAGCATAAGGAATGCTGATGATCTGTACGAGATTGACTATGAGGATCTTGTGTTGGACGAAACACTTGGACAGGGCGCATTCGGCAAAGTTGTGAAGGGGAGGTTGAATGTTTTACCAAGATCACTGAAAGGATCGAAAAGTCGACCTCCATTTACAGTGGCAGTGAAAATGTTGAAGGGTATACAGTATTATATGTATACCCATATGGATTAAATGTGTCATTCCTGGCAAATTATGACAACCAAAGTTTAAAAATATGGGACACGATACACACATGTTGTACAAAATGGGTTCCTTTGGGTCATGTTCATATTTACATTATAATTCATTTTCTCCAATATGACATTATCATTGTCCTATCGTAGCCAATGCACCTCGCGATTCATATATCAAAATGCACACTTTTAATAATTTAATTAAGGAAGGGATTCCTATTGAATATCTGACCCAGCGGTACCTTGCGTTTTATTATCAATAGAAATATTAACCGGTACATGGAACCGATATTTTCATGTAAAATGAAACAAGTAAATTAATTTTTTTCCCAGACACACAGACATTGATTTTTTTCTACAGATATCTCAGGAGTAGCGGACGCTGACTGTCTTCAACAGGAAATAGCTCTCATGAAGACCCTGGGACGTCATCCAAACGTCGTATCCCTGGTAGCATGCGTCACTATAGCACCTCAGGTAGCTCTTGTCATGGACTACTGCAGCCATGGCGACTTGAAAATGTACCTGCGGAAACTTCGAGCCAAGGTGACGTGAGAATTATTAGATAACGGTGGAAGTGAAAAGTAGATAGAGCTGTTCTTCCCTTAATAGGAATCACATAGGAGAAACATTATATATACATGTACCCAAAACTAGTGTTTGGTCCTACTTTAGGCATTGTAGGCCCTGTTATTTAAGTTTTAAATGTTCCCTTTTACATTTTCCAATCCAGTACGCTCCACTCTTGGGGTGTCAGACTGGGTATTCAGGGGTAACCCTTCTATCTGGGAGACGGTTTCCAAGCATTGATTCTTCCCTGGCATCGGCCGCTGATCCTTCTGTACCAACCACTCACCCTGCAGCTCGAGCCTCTTCTTTAGGTGAGTATCGATCGTTGCATGGTTGCATGGTTTGATACTTTCATGCTTCATAGTCAATTGTACTCCATGGCCTGACCGCTTCATTTAAGTGCCTTACTCTTGTTATACGTAATTGTATTCATCCCACATCGTATTTAGACAAAGAAAAACTGTACCCCAGAGGTCATGCCATATAAAAATGTCTACATTAAAAGTTTTCTATTGCGTCTGTGGATTATATATAAAGATAATTTAATTACTTTCTCAGTAAAGTTACTGATTTTTCTTCTACGTTAGGTGCCTATACCACCGTGGGTCAGTACATAGTCTCTATTTACTTAGTCTACCTCTAGACCACGTACATAGTCTACTCGTAGCACTTGTGTAATCACAAAAAAAAAGCAATGCACTGGAAGACTTGAACTTTGCTCAGAACTGCTTGTCCTTTTCGAAGTTTGAGTAACAAAAGTTATTATATAACACATTTTAGGTCCCAGTCTTCAAGAAAAAGAAAAATCAGAAGCCATTCCCCACTTACCCTGATGTGTATCATAATTTGACTAGTCATTATTGTTGTTTGCAATATATTCAGGAAAAGATTTCCATGATATGATGTTGAGTGTGCTATGATTATTTTATGATATGGTTCCAAGATTATTTCCTAGATTGATCTATGACGTGCATGATCACTAATTCTTTATGGGCATAAGCAATAAATCAAGAGATGCAGAATTAAAAATTACTGTAACATCACAACAAAATATTTTACTCTCTAAATATCGCCTCTTATGTAATATGCTCCACATTAAATTTACAAAATGTTCTACCCTTATCACCCTTATGTGATATAGAATAAGTAAATATCCAAACATGTGGATGTACCCTTTCAGGAGGACGTTCACAACGTTACAGTGCATACATTGATGAAAAGGAATTATTGGTGAATTCTACATTGGGTGAGTGACACTCGGGTCTTCATCTATCGATTCAAATGTCGATACATAGGCGTATATAGATATTGATTTCTATGGTTTTATCATCCACAAATTACATTGTATACATCAGTTTAGATATTTTTCTTTAGATGTCTGTCCAAGTGTCTTTATACTCCTTTAGTTCTTTCAGAAGTCTGTAAGTTTTTGAATATACGTAGGAGAACTTTGGGTGTTATTTTGCAGACACTGCTGATAAAGATGTTGATTGTGGCTTATCTCCTATACAACTTCTCTCATTTGCTCGTCAAATAGCCGTCGGTATGGTGCGTATTATGAAAAGGCTTTATCTGACGTACATATTATGTAAGAAAAACCATAATAAAATACAAGATAATCTTCATTTCAGTCCCTTATCTATTCTAGGATTAATTTGTTTGTTTAAAGATATTTCTCAGCGAGATATTATACAACAACGTAATATTTCCAGACTTTGCTAACCATTATTATTAACATGTAATTTAATAAAATATAACATAATCAGCATATCTGCACAGTCACAATGTGCTGAAGGATTACTAGGCCACAGGGCACGAATCATTTACATAGATCCATGACCTTCGGCCGAGTAGATATAAAATTAGATATATGATAAAAGAATGGACAGTATTGGTTATTGATAGTAAATTCATATATTGATTATGAAGCTTGTCTTTGCTGTTGTTATAGGAGTATCTTTCACAGAAGAAATTCATCCACAGGGATTTGGCTGCGCGTAATGTTCTTGTGTGTGATGATGGACTTCTAAAGATATCTGATTTTGGTCTCACGAGAGATATCTATGAACACAATGTATATCACAAACAGACGGATGGTAAACTGCCTATCAAATGGATGTCTATCGAGGCTATATTTGATCAGATATATACCACAAAGAGCGATGTGTAAGCATCTTTTTTGAACAACTGATGATTTATTCCTCCATACACAATTCAGACATAAGTCTCAAGGGTACATCGAAACAATAGGTCTATATTATATAACCGCTTTTTAACATGGGATTGTACTATGCGCTTGACTTCGATTCTATTAGCTCTGTAATATCCGCATAAAACTTCTTCCACTGGCCATTCTCCTCCTTGCTGACTGGGCTATATCTATTCTAACATTCATAACCAACCAGAAAGTAAGGTATCAGGTCCAAGCTCAGTATATATGAATCAGTACCCCTTCTGTAACGTAGTACTTACTCCTTTCAGAAATCCCTTAAAGGGAATAAAAGTTCAATTTTTTAAAATCGCAGATTGTTCCGCTATGGTAACAATGATTCTCGTCACTTAATCATAGCTATATTCTTTATCAACTCTTGTTTGCCATACACTTTAAGTTAACGGTGTTGTGTTAATATTTCATAATTTTGTTGATAATTTATCATGCTCAGGTGGTCATTTGGAATTGTTCTGTGGGAAATCACTACACTAGGAGGCACACCTTACCCCGGGATATCTAGCGGAGACGTCTACCATAAACTTAAGGAAGGATACAGGATGGAGAAGCCGGATAACTGTAGTGATGAGTTGTAAATATTAGAGTTGTTTCAAGTTTTAACTGCTTTAATGTTCAGAGAACATATACTTTTTATGCTGATGTAAGAAAGATCAGGAGTTGAAGGGCAGGGACAAGGTTTCTCCACGCTCGGAAACGAATGGATGATAGTTTCCCGACCGGAAACGAATGGATGATAGTTAAATGCAAACCTGTAAATGTGCAAGATTGTAAATTTGTTCCAGAATGAGGATATGATTAACTTTCTTAGATTCCTATATTTACTCCGAATTGTTTTGCTATACATGAATTTCTGTTGATTTCCGGGCTGCCTTTACTACTCTACTATACTGATATATCGGTTCCGGAATGGGATGCGTTTCCTGAGATTCCCATTTATACTCTGAATTGTTTTGCTATATCGAGATCAAAGCCAATGATAGGCATAGATTTATGCACTGGCTTCCGGGTATTCATGTTCAACAGGTATATTTTTCTACAACCGATGTTAAAAATAAACAAGAGATTATTTCTATTAATACTTAGCTATGCGATAATGCGATCGTGTTGGATGACAGACCCAGACGAACGACCAGATTTCACGGAACTGAGATCAACGCTAGAACGAATGATCGAGGAGGATCAAGATAACTCTTATCTCAGTCTAGAATTGGCGACAGATAATACAACTGATAATGACATAGAACCTGATATACGAACGTGTGTAGCTTAAATACTTATCTCCCGGGACTTATCTATCTTGCGATATCTTTGGTCTACTTAAAATAAGATTGAATGTCCTCAAATTAATTGGAATATCTCTTTAATTACTGATTTGAATATGAGTTAAAAAGGAATGATATGAGAGATTCTATATTCGCATTTCAGAGATGGAAGTGCTGTTGGAGCTGAATCAGATGCACGAACTATCAGTGAAGAAAAGCCGCCAGCAAAGGCCCCACAAAAACTAGTCGAAAACAGACCTAAACACTTTCTCGGGACAGTTTCTCCCGAATCAGAACCTTTGTTAAGCGGTACCCTAATCAGAGATGACATGATGTCCATTTCTGAATTCCCTCGAAGAAAGAGAGAGAGGGTACAAAATGTTTACACCGATATGAAATCGCAGAGTAAGGACTCGCTGCCAAAGTTTCCGTCGTCTCACAGTGTGGGCTATCTCACACCGATACGGACTCAACACAGAAGCAAATCATCCCAAGAACTTGATCATTCACAAGGGTCTCAAGGTGCACTCAAACTCACCTTGGGTCTGAGATTTGGTAAACATGCGTCGGCGGATAACATAGACAGTGACGTCAATGATCCAGCAGCTAGGTCACATATCACAAAAGAAATGATGGACGCCGAATCAATTAAAATTTGTCTATCAGAAACCACTCACGAACTGCTGAAATTCTGGATGCCGGAACGGGACGAACCTAAAGAAAATGATGAAATGACAGACCCATGGTATTTTCCTAGGGGTCACAGAAACTCTACAAATGTGGAAAGTAGGCTGTAATTAGTTTAATTATGTACAGCACGGAACAGTAACTTCGCAATATCTATAATTGAGTGGAAGTTTTGTTGGGGTGTGATGTGCAAGGTCTGTCACTTTCCTCCTCGATCCGGGCTATTACCACCGGGCAGTGTTCTAAATAAAGAATCAAAATGGCATGAAAAAATAAGGGCAAATACTAGCATGTTCACTCAAATGTTGGCAATACGATCTCCCAAGTATGATTACCGTATTTACACTTCCACAATGAGTGTGTATACTTACATATCTTCAATGAATCTAAAGTATTTCCAAAACTGGGTGGATCTATACAATACATTTAAACTGGTCATGTGCATTATGATTATGTTTGAAACGCTTATATTAATATATATTATACACAGTGACCACACCTACAGAACAGTGGACTTTTAGACAAGAACTATATGAAACATATCTTAGTTTAAACTTCTTCTGATGCGATTACAACATTATTCTTAAGATACACGCACTGGGTTCAACATTGATGGGCAATAACTCGATGCATGCCAATAATTCTTGTTTTTAAAGTTAGTTCAGGTAGATTGAAATAAAAAAAATTATGTGTTAAGTCAAAAACAAACTGACAGAGTTTTCAGTTTGTACCAAAGGTTTCTCTAAATAAAACTATTTTATTTTTGTTATACACATTTTGTTTTCCTTGAAATCAGCTGAATATTTTCCTCTACCTTATAATATATTATATACACTTTAGCAATCTACAAGGCAACATGACAGACTGTTCAAACCGTCTCATTTGTTGATCTCTTATCACAAAACAAATGACACTAAATTATCATGAACAAATCTGTTTGAACTGTTTGATTTGAACTGAATCATTCGCGGCATACACTGTAATAGACAAGCACAGTGAGACATGCAAACTCCTATTGAAATCCTATGAAAGAAACGGGATTAGATTCGTTAATGATTTTGCCTTGTTCAAATTCACTGCCTGTTGAGTCTCTATGAAAACGGACTATTAGGGGGATCTCCCTGACCTTAAATTGACCTTAAATGAGGAAAAAATCGCACATGGCGAATTCAGTTCGATTTTCCCAGACGGCAATGAGACTTCATTAGTTGCAATATTAACTCACCTTGACGATCATGCGATATCACATCGCCGCGTTTTGGAGCATCGAAGTGCGATATTAATCAAAATATCGCGAAAATATCAAATATCGCGCTGAGTGCTCCAAAATTATCCTTGCCTTGCCTAATACGCAATAATGAATACTGGCTTCGTCAATATTTATCTATAAAATCAAATCTTCTAATAAAATAAACTATCGGTTGGTTTAAGTTGAAGAGAATTAATCAAACAGTGATAATTCTTTTCTTGGTATGAAACGGGATTACGTAACCTGACTGGACTGTTCCCAAATCGATTGCCAACACCCGTCGTATATATAATAACGCAATAGAAGGTCAATTCTAAACGTGATCGAAGCTCACGTTGCAAATGCTAGACGTATTACATAGTGTGGTCACACGAAGTCGACACGTGAGGTACTTCAAATGAAAGTCTTTTTTAACCGAGCTTTCACTTGCCGTGTGAGTTCAATCCGTAACAGATCAATATAATTGCCACCATCTGTTTTAGGCCTCAAAGAGCTTTCCTGAAACATATATTCAAGCTTTGCTATGTATTTGACTCAGGCTTTTTGTAGAGGTGCCTTTGTCAGTTTGTAAAGAGGTTTGGATCAACACAAAATTCAATGCAATTCCCCCCCCCCCCCCAACTCTATATTCTTTTAAACTACATGATCGGGGGGAATTGCATTGAATTTTGTGTTGATCCAAACCTCTTTACAAACTGACAAAGGCACCTCTACAAAAAGCCATGTGAAGGTAGTCGATGACTGGTGTCTTGTGTACAATGTATGAATATTACCTAAACAATACTATTTAATTTATTATATCTTCTCTTATACTTGCTGTAAAGTTATAATTTGGCATTAAATTATTCGCAATGGCATAAATCAGATTATACTTTGTCTTAAGCTATGCGACTCTAGAAGTTAGCAGCTTAATCGATCAAAAGTTCAAATTCTGGTATGAGTTCCAAATGTGTAGTGCAAAATCGGGAAGATGAGCGGCAATAGCGAAAAATAATACTTTATTTAATGGCCATGAATCCTGCAAAAATGGAACATTAGACAAATACAATTATATAATTATTGCAAGAGTTATATTTATATATATCTGAAAGCTTTTTTTAAAATCAGGGATGGCCTCCGGGATATCAGGGATGGCCGCTGGGATATCAGGGATGACCTCAGATATGAGGGTTCATTCAGGTTCATAAAGCCGCCGTAGGTCCATGAGCATCAACATCTCAGGAAATGTATTCCGTTTACGATGTACAAAACCGGTTTGACGAATGCATGCCTTCACTGCGCCGAGAATCACAAGAATAATTATGTTGCCTATTAGTATTAGATATGTTCACGATCTCCCGGTGTAAAAACACTTTAATTTTACATTGCTTTGGGGTGATCAACACATGACATTCAAAGGGAGCTAAAGGGATAATGCACAAAGGCCTGCAATCAGTTATATATAACTCCCTAGTACAATTAATGATATCTATTACATGTCATTTTGGGGGGAAATCTATTACATTGTCAATGTCATCATTGTATACTTCAGCCGCATTGATCACGTAACGGTCGCGTGTACGTCCTATAACCCAGCTCCTCGTGTGTCCTCAGGAGGCCTTATAACCTTGCTTCAAACCATACTTATAGCATAGTTTCTATGCTTATAGCTTACATCTGGGCATCGAGCCTGGGAACGTTACGGGATAATCATTGTTAACAGCATACGGCGGGCAATGGCAATTTGTTGCTATAATGCAAATTCTTGCACATGCTTGGCAATTTAGATGCAACAGCTGATCGGGTAGTATTGACAGGTGTTAATTGGATTGGTGCATTATTACCCCATCGTAAACACATATAGTTACATTGCGATAGATTAATTGGAAACGCTTATTTAAATTTGTATAACATGATTCGTACCTTCCATTACTATCTATCTATCTCCATTCATTGTGTTATGACAGGGCTTTATGTATAAACTAAAATGCTGAAATTTCAGCTTCAAATTTCATCTACAAAAAAACGGGCCGTTTTCCCCTACATGAAGGGCCAACATTATACAGAAGTATACAACTGTGGCAATTGGTGTTGTCATTTGATCATAAGAATGGCACTGCTTCACATATGAATAGACCTATATCTGCAATGTGAAGAGTATAGAGTAATAATATCAGCCTATCGACGAGGTGAGCTTTGGGGATAAATGTTCCAAATAATATCATTGTATATGTAAAAGATATCATTCGCCCAATGTCGAAAGCACTCGCCTCTCGGTCGATATATATTTATATAAACATAGCTAAGATGAGTATCGTAGGTAGTGGGAGGTCAGTTTTCTAATAATTACAGGTGAATGAATGTTCAAGGAGGACGAAACTGACCGAAACAGCGGGTAAAAATGCATGTATATTGCCATGGAGTCTCATACTGCAACAATCAATTTTGGTAATTGTATGCACCAATAATTAAATGTGAGGTTATAGACACAAAAATGTTACATCAATGGGAAAATCTTGACTTGTAAGTATTACAGAAATCTCATTGCACAATAACTGTTTAGAGGTGAGATACTATCATTCACTCCATCTCAGAGCTAGAGGAAAAGGAACATGTATACACGCACATTTAACAAATGGGTCACACACAACGCAAAGTAAACGGATCACAAGGCAAAGTAAAGATTCTAACATCGAACACTAACTCATCCTTCTTGTTCTATTCCAGGAATTGAGGTCTATTATGAATTATACATGTATATGCTCGTTATGCCCGCAAACTAGAATAAATAATGCTCTTCCCCACATCGATGGAAGAGATCATTCTGTCTGGGGCGGGGTGATCCGAGGACAAGACATGGGGGCACATTATATTGAGGGAAGGTGAATACATAGATCAAAGATGCTATGAATGGATGCAGAGCATACGTGAGCTGACCGAGTTTCCTTGTGCCAGATATATGCCCCCCTATACGTGACCGGTCAATGTGCTATGGAAGAAAATTATGCTCTAATTAGCACGGGCGAAATTTTAATTACTGTATTAAATTTTAAATTGTGTTGACATCAAATGAAAAATGCGTGAATCGTTGGTAAAAAACACACCGAAGTAGGTCTACATTTCAATGGTAATATTTAGACCTTAAAAATTCATTCAAAGAGGAATCGAGTGTAATCATCGGTAATCGAATAAATACCCCTGTACTGCTTCTGTTACTAAAAGAATTGAATGGAGACATTCTGGAGAGAAATATTTTTTTAACTTAAAGGAAAATGATATACTGACAATGGAAGCATCAGCTTGATATTACGCCGGTTGTTATTATCCCTCCCCCCCCCCCCCGCTCTAGGGAGGATGATTGTTCTATGCATGAAGTGTTCCAATACAATAACATGGCGATATTGATGCCATGTGATTTTTCATTCACGTGTCATCGATGAAGGGACAATTGTGTTATATATAGATGAGGGTTCATTCAGGACAGCTCATGCTGTGACATCTTCTAATAATCATAAAGAAAACACATGGCTTTGACAAGAGGTCTACGAATACGATCAAATAAAACAGACGAAGAATTATTGTCGAGCAATTGAAAAGGTCAGAACAATGTCAATTAGTATCAATTAACGATCAATTATATCTATACATATGAAATGATCCGTTGGGCCGTTAGGAAAAAAAGGAAAATAAAAATGTAGTAATACCAACCAAAAACGTCTGTTGCATTATCTTTCAGGTTCTGTATGGAAATGCATCAAGATGTATTTCAATATAAGTAAGGATGCACACACGGATCCTTTCTGAAATAACCCTTTCCGTAAGTACTTAGTACTGTTTACTAGAAATTTGTTTTACCAATAGAATTCACATGGGATGTGGAGTGAACATCATCCTCAGAGCTCCTCAGAGTACTATCATCCATAGGAATGATTGAATTTTAGTTTTATTAATAGTGCATACATAATTAATAACCAACGCAGCTGACAGCAATGCACACAGACGATGCATGTTGTGGTCATTAAGTTAGCAGAGATAAGACAATTGTTATTATCTGGAGCGTAAATCCCTATTGTCAACAGCATGTGCATGCCTTGAACACGTGGAACCCAGCACTAAACCCATGTGTCTATGCGTGTATATAGGGTATGCCCCCTTACAACATAACGTCAATCAACATTAGATTAACATGAATATGTGGATATTCTTGAGAATAGATATTACAAATCATCTGGGAACCTCCAGGAAGCGTGCAGAACTAGTCCTGCATTCGCTTATTATAGAAATAGAATGCAGTTGCAAGATATATTTTTATGATTAGTTTGAGATATTAAGTCAAACAGAAGGACTTTCAAAGATAGTTTATTTCCCCCATTCTCCTCAATCCTCATGAGGACAATGGGGGACTTAAGTAAACCTTAATTGTGATGAATCAATGTAATTGTTTATATGCATGTACCCTTCTATATATTCCCCTATAACCTAGTGGTTAAAGCGTTGGACTTCCAAGCAGGATTGAGAGTTCGAGTCCCAGAGCAGACAGCCTTTTTACATTTGTCTCATTTTCGAGTCATTTTATTCTTTAATTTCACTTATATCTGATCACATCTGGAAATCACACATGTAGTTTCATATGCAATTCCCTTTTGATGTGTCAAAGAATTAGAGGGGCTAAGGTCGAATTAAGCGAGAAAAGTGCGTTGGATGGGGTTTGTTCATATATAGGTTCTCTGTTATAGAGGTATGGTTGGCGGTCATAAGCTTGTGTTTATTTTCAGCGAAAATGGTTTTCGCACGGGCCACGATTCGTCTAGTTTTAAGGCAAATATAAGAACGGTCTTTAAAGAAAATATCGGGATATATGTAAGTCTAAACCTACTTAGCATTGCAAGGCTATGGTTTTTATATTTGTTTTGTTTATATAACTGATGCATGACAATATTTTGTAGGCATGGATCTATGAAGCGGTACCGTATATTAGTATAGTATAGTAGAGATGAATATCTTGGATAACATATTATTTGAATGTATAAAACTCGCTTACATATCTTTTGTCGGCATCCTCTGCATGAGGATAGTACAATTTAACGTATAATGTTAGTGGTGAATAAAGAGCGTGTACATCCTACATAATATACTCCCTCCCTCCACTCCAAGTACAGTAGGCCTACTCCACCCCAATCTAGTATATTGCAGATTCTTCATGTTTTAAAAATTATAATAATATCAACAATGTAAAATAACAACAATATAATAAAGGCAGATTTTTCATACTAGTATTTAAATATGAGCAATCATCGCTAATTCATATAGTAATTTGAGGCTTATCAGCGCCCGAATCTATACAGGTGCTAGACTGCGCATATGAATTCCCTTTAGATGACCATACTGGAATATCAATACAATTATGAACCTTTGGTGCCCTGGGCGAAATCCCTAATTACACAACGATCACAGAGTGACCATGACACATTTTACGAATTGCATGTGCCATGTGGGAATCACACTGCGACCCAGTCTCGACCCAAGGATTTGTTACATTCAGCGAGTTCATCCGGCTAAATGTTGTGGTCGCGATTGACGTGAATCAATGCCGGATTGACTTCAGTTTTCGCGTGTTTTACTGAGTCTGACGTAAACAAAAAAGGATATATAGACGTCTTGATATCTAGAACAAACAGTCTGCTTCCCATTATATTTATTATTGATCCGATATGTAATGCCGTCATAATACGAACCAAAAATATGATTTTAATGAACATGGTATTCGTATATATAATCAAAGAAACCAATGGTCTCTCTCTACCATGTTATCCCCCCCCCCCCGCCCACCCCTCTCTCTCTCTCGCTCTCTCTCTCACGGAGTTACATTTATAACTGTTTAACAACTAAATATGTACTATCTGTTAATATGCGAAAACCAGGTCTGATATTTTTACGTCTGCTTGATAATTGAATGGTTTGATCTCGTAAGTATCTATGTCATTTGCAATTGAGCTTATAACTAACTACTAAAGGAAATTATTTTCAAGTACATATGTCTACATAGTAAAGGAAATAAAGGGAACCGAATTTTGCTCTCCATTGAAATGAAGAGGTATCTTCAGTGTTAGTGTAGGAACTACGCTCTCCAACAAACACAAACTTGCGTCTAGACGGCTTCATCGGCAGGTATTAAAAACAAACAAACAATTAACACTTTTGAGAGCGACTTAATCATTGCAGTCATTAGCCGGTCATGGTAGCCTAAAATAAACAACATCTCATATGTGAGTAATTACTGACCACACAAAACGTTCCATGTTTGTCAAACTGTCTTTATATTTGGCAAAGAGCAAGCCATATAAGCTTCAAATAGGTACTTGTCAGGTACCAAAGGTCATCGCTGGTAAATGTTTTGGCGTCCATGCTCGAGCCTGCTAATTAGGATTATGGTTCGGGAAAAAACGCATTCGCCTCTAACAAAGCCTGATCTTATATGGTTTTGTCGAATACTGCATTTGGTTTAGTTGAGATTCATGCCAAGTTAAAATCTATCATCACACCATCTCTCCCCTCCTTGCGCTCTCTCATTTTTCACCTATTGGAGTAGGAAGTTTATAGATGTCTTGTTTGATATTTTTAACGCAATAGTTATGATGGTTTGCATTTGACTTGGCAGACAGCTGTCCTAATTTTACTAGATCGTGGTCGTCTAAATGTGTAGCAATGGGGATTTTACTTGTGGAAACTGAAACAAGGAAGTCATTTCACCCCCTTATTGCCTTAATTGCTTCCCCAACTCTCATCTACAATGGCCAACCATATATACAAAAAATCCCTATTTGGGGAGTATCACGCTTCCTTTTCTATATAAGTTTGGTTTATCAACTTAAAGAAAAATAAATGACACCCCAAAACTAAACTAATCCGTTCCATTTTGCAAGAAATCTTTTGGACCTTGTGACTTGGACAAACAGAATAGTAAATTATGTGCTGTGAGTGGAAGCAAAGGATGTTTTTTTTGTCCAACATCGGATCTTGATTCAATAGAGGCACATATGTATAAACGAGAACACAATACATCGTGATGAAAATTATGGATGCCTGATCCCTTACATTTATAAAAGGAGGAAGTTGGTTTATAACATTTGCGAGAAATCAATTTGAGGTACTATATTAATTACAAATTTCGGATCATTTGGACGTTACCTTTCCGAAGTATTTTCTTCATTAATTTTTATATTTTTTTTCATGATTTTCAGTTATCTTTCGACTCACAAGTATAGAACTGCTTAATCTAGTCTGACTTACAATGAACTTCAGAGTTTACAAGTGTTGGAAAATATTTGTCCATGGCTTGAACTGCTTCATCGCAGTAATGTTAAATTCTGCGGCTATTTTTAATCCACTGAACCTTTTTTTAAAGCTCTGGAATGAAGTTATCACACTTAATATGGTTTGCTCTGAAGAGCCTCTGTCAATGTATATATCAGATTTACCAGCTAATATAAGGAAATTTATTTGTCTGGTCTTGACACCTTTACCTCTCAGACCAAAAAGAATTTGTCTATGAGTGAAGGGCTGTCTTATCATCATGCTAAATTCTGTCAAATAGGTAACCCAATCTTTGATGTCGTTCCAGAATCCTTCTACTTTTCTATATTTTGTAAATAAGTGAATTATATCATCGCGTTTACCACAATAATCGCATTCATTATAATCTTTGATAGTTATGTTTTTCAGGTGTGTGTTACAACAAATATTTATGTGCAATATTTTATATTGAAGGGCTTAATTTGTAGCCTTACATCCTTCGTGATCTTATATGGTAATTGGAAAATGTGTTTCCATTCTTCCTCATCATCGAGTTTCCTGTACATTTAAAATCTCTGACCATTTTGCCAGTTTAGGAATATCGATTTTTGTACCTTGGATAAACATGTTATATAAAGATTTTGCATCTGTCTTCAAAACATTGATTCTGGCTTTGCCTATTTTAATCATTTCATCTTCGGTGACAACATCAATTTCTAGCGGATTAACCATTATTTTCCACTGTCTAGGGATGGCATGCTGTACTTGCAGACTTTCGTAAAAAATAACATTCAGACCGTATCTTTCCTCTGATAATTATTTTTGTAGAGGTGACATGAAATGCAAATTATTATCATAGACATCTTTTACGTGGATGATACCAGCAACTACAAAAGTTTATAGTTTTCTTATTACATTTGATATGATTGTTTCGCCATATGCTTTCTTTTAGGACCTCCGAAGAAGACTCAGGGCCGTGTTTATAATAAACTTCAGTCCATATACATAAAAAAATTCTTGATAAAATTCATTATGGTTTTTTTAGTTACTTCTCTTGATAGAAATATGTCGTCGATTGATCTATTTTCAACTCTTTATAAAGCACCGGACCATTTGTCGTTTGGAGCTGTAAGTATCGATATTTTGTGCAAGCCATTTAGTGCCGATTTTGTGCGATCTTTCATTCCAAATAAAATCTAGCAAGGTTTCCTCAAAGGCTTTAACAGTCTCGTTGTCGATTTTGATACATGATAGAACATATTGAATTCTCGACATAAGTAGTGTGTTACATATAATGATTTTGCCTTTAATCGATAAGTTTCTATTGCCCAATGCATTGGCTACTTTTTTGATAGGATATTTTGTTTATATTTATTTCGTGATAATTAATCCCAAGGTTTTTGTTTTGGATTGTTAAGACGAATCTAAAGCTACTGTTAAAGATCGTTATCATCAAAGTATCATTGTGATGTTGACTTTAAGAGTACATAACGCAAGTCTTATCAAAATAAATGGATGTCATTGATGTCAGTTTCATGTTCGTTCAGATAATATTGATAATAACTTATTAGTTTATCATAGTAATATTTATGAAAATAAGGTAATTTTCCGCAGTTATATTTGACAGTATGCAGTCAAGTATTGGTATTGCTGTTATACAACTGTTCTCTGGGGATTGATATTTAAGTCCAGTGAGCGTGCAGACCTAGAGACTCCTGCATTGGTATAATATTATAAAAATAGATGCAAGATATAATTTTTTGATTAATTTGAATCATTGAATGGCCTGCAGCTAACACAGGAATCTTCATAAATAATTCATTTCCCCATTCTCCTCAATCACCATGAGGAGAATGGGGGAAACCTGAAATGCGATGAATCAATGGGTATATGTAGTGCTGATATGCATGTCTCCGGTGAGATTGAGTACCAGAGCAAACAGCCTTTTCCCATTCGTCTCATTTTCGAGTCATTCTTTTTAAAAAAGATTCACTTATATCTCTGCATCTGGGGCTCAGTTTTCGTTTAAACTCACACATGTGTTGGAAGAGCTGTCCCTGACAGAAACAAGTCCTATTTTCATATAGACCTTATGTACATCAAAATGAAAATAAAGTTTCAATATATTTAGTTGTTGATGTCATTCCCTTTCAATAAGGGAAAGAATTAGATAGGCCAAGATCGAATTAAGTGAGTTAAATGGGGTTCTGGGAGCAGTAGTTTCTCCGGACCAGAGTGTTGGGTGGCAGTACTAAACTTGTGTTTATTTTCGGCGAAAATGTTTTTTCGCGCGGTGCCACGATTCGTCTAGCCATAGAATCGAATGTTTTGATCAATACCGAATAATGATAATAGCATGCTAAATAATAGCCTATGCACGAAATAATTGTAACGTGTCACACACACGTCTCTATCCTTTAAATAAAAAACTGTGTGTGATACCATCTGAGTTCAATGTATGACTCTGAATTTCATAGCTTGTGATTAATTCACAGAGAGCTTCGTTTGGCGTACGATCAACATCACCATCCCTGCTAGATGGTAAAACATGTGTATTGTTGGCATTCGATGACATACCATCGATTGCGGCCCACGCTCGGTGATGTTATTTGCTTCAGTATTAAACAGATGTGGCATTTAAACTGATATCTATCAAATGTGAATCTCTCGCTCGGATATGATCATGTGACCCGCTTCCTGCATATATTATATATGGATTGCACTTAATTTGATCCGATTAATCGATTTTTAATCAGACCGCGCCACACGCCTGCTGTGATAGCTTAGGGCTAGTATAATTTGGTTGCCGTCCAGAATCTGTCTGTACTCGGTAGCATGTTTAGACAGTTGAACATGTCAGGGCGAACTTCGCAAGTCTATCAACACTATTCTAATGAAGTGTCATGCCCCAACCTCGCAGAAATAACGTTACCTTAACAAGCCTTAAGACACACACTTGGACCCCCATGTGTCTCTACATGTATAGGCCAACAAGAAAAATAGACCTAATTTCCCAGCTGGAAGTGCGAACTGGAACTGTCTATATGGAGGCAATTGTTTCAATTTATCATTAATATTTATTTTTTTAAATAAACGCGTGAAATATACTATTTAATTGTTCCGGTAGTTATTGACAAAATTCAAGAAGAAAATTTGGAATACTTCTTTAATTAATGAATCGCGCCAAAAAGTAAACTAAAGTAAACTATAATGCTCAAGAAGCCATTGCAGGTTCCTTGAGCAATACATAGTTGCACAAGGCGGAAGTGAATACTGTTTCAGGTACATGGTGTAAGTTTCACAGCATGTTTGTTAGCAGGGGGTCGTTTCAGGTCAACTTCTGGGCCGCAACTAAGCCAACTAAAGGTATATGTTACCCGCCCAATCATTTAAATACCTAATACGCAACAACGCAGGTAAAACTATAGAAGTTCTTTGGTCTTTACAAAAGATCGGTATCATGGGTATTTTAGCCATTTAATCCGTCACATACTAATGTCAGAAACGGTCCGACAATAAGCTTTAGCTTTTGTCTAGGGTTGCCCCACTGCGTCTTCATTTGCAGTGTACATGAATGGAAAGGCAACAGGTTAAGTAAACTGCATTCCGCCACTGCTTGCCTAAGCATGTTACGTAATCTTTGTATTGTACACAATGCGGAAGCATAGTACATGTACTTGTAAACTGCATGTGCGTCCCATGTGTATTTCTGGCCGGATTGTTTGTAGTCTCCCGAGAAAAAAAAACGGACTGTACTAAAATTAACTGTATTCAAATGTTAATGTCGACCGTAACTGTCTATGACAAATTAACAAGGTCAAGCATATTTGTTCAAGAACTTGGTTCTACTTTATTTCAATTCTGTTCAGTAAATGACTCATAACTTGACATGTGTAGTAAGTTCGATAATCATTATAATACACTCTTGTCTTGAAGCCAGACATTGCTGACTCATTTTGTCTTCACATTTTTAACAACTCTCACATATACTTACAAATGGAAACGTGTGTACACACTGAAGAAAATTACAATTCTGGACACAATATTTTGGCAATTTTGCAACTTTCCCGACGCATTTATCCCTCATGAAATCATGCATTCATCATAAAATCCAACAAATAACGGACCACATGGTCTGAGAAACCGTTGACCACGTATGCCCAAAGGGTGATCATATTTGGGCTTCGGGGTAAATCCCCAACATTTACACATGACAGTCGTCCACCACAACTTTGCAGTACTTTATCGTGGACATAGTTTACATACAAACCTAGGGAACAGATCAACATAGATACACTTGCAGTTTTTTCACATAAAAAAATATTAAGTGAAACTAAACCAGGTATAGTATGAAAGAGTTTTGAAACCATATTTTGTCAATTAAACATTTTGAAGAATATCAATTCAAGATGGCAAATCCAATGGGCGACAAATAACCCGTGCACCATTTTAGTAATACTGATGGATGAAGGCATTCTTTCATTCATTATTGAGGAAACTATCAGGCGATGGACGTGTGATATTTTTCATATGTATAATTACGATATAACACATTATCCCTAAATCATTAGAGGACGAAGAATTTCCATCTATGACTAGAGCAAGTATGACAGAATATCTAGCAACATTTGGATAAAACGTGAGTTGAGTTTAGGCTCATCAATCGAGAAAACATTGTAGATCTAAGTATATGAAATGAATTATGTGAAATATTTCAACATGGACCAGAGATATCATGGTAGTGAAAGAATTAAGGTAGAGGTATAATCCATATTTAGACATCGACGATTGCCTTTGGATATGTACATCAATAAATCCAATTTCATTCACGTGGCGCCTAAGATCGTAAGAAAGTGTTGACAATCCATGAATTCCATTAGCGATGCGACTGCTTTATACAGGAACATTTAGACGGTTATAGGCATGTGATTATTACATCAAAGTCTATAATATCAAATCCATCCACATGTCTCGAACACATATAAATATGTACACGCTTTGCGTATCAGAACCACACAAAATAAATCTAGGCAACATGATGTGTAATATGTTAGTAATACCGACAACACCTATAGAAGGGGTGAAAAGGGGCGGGGTAAAAGGCGATGTTGCATCTTTAAAAATACATGCAGGTATATACACCGAATACCGTTTAGACAATGCTGGTCTATTTACTTCAGTTACTTTCCTCTTACCCCGAAACCTAGTTCATATTTAAAAGCTCCCGTACCCTAGGTAACCATAGTTAATTGAAAGACAAACGTAAGGAGCAGGTGGATGTAACCAAACAAAACAAAGATAATTTATGAGGTCCCCATGAATAGCCATTCACTAGGAATTGACATTAATACTGCAGTAACAACAATTCCGAAAGGGTAAAGGAAACGTAGGAAATACTGATGGGGTGTTTTGTGTTATGTACACACAATATGGAGTGTCCTATTCTAATCAATATTAGCTGCATTGAATACCGCTTCTGTACAAAACGAATACAAGTTTCAATATAGAGTTGGAGAACACACACTATTCATATGACGAGTAGCGTTTAAACTACACGTATATGGAGATTTCTATTGTGGATACACATTAGTTTTGATTGGAAACCCTGTTAAATGTCATCAATTGGAAACAAGTATTTCACCCAAATTTGCTAGAAACATAATTCATTCTAATTCCTAAGGTAAAAAATGCATCCCAAAAAGACAAATAGAACTCTGGTATGTACATTCATGCCTTGCACTACGTGAACTAGGCATTGTTCATTTTCGATAAAATTTGTCACATAATATATTTATATAATTCAAGCACTATTTAAGTACCGTAACAAATATGGGCTGGTAACAACTCTTCTCAGTATAATCTCTCATCTTTATCTCAATACATTTAAAGATTTATCACAAAGTTACTTTGAAAAGTTAATGTCATAGCACTTGTACAGAGAGTACTTCCCATCTTGAAAGAATACCATTCCATAGCTCATGGCCAAGAACTATTAAGTTACAACTCATTTTCTTTTTGCATTATCACAGAACAAGAAATAAATCGCGGCCATCAAAATAGTTCGCATTCGCCCTATGGCCGTACCACATGCCAAGCTGAATGTTATTCATCAAGAATGACCATTGGGGAAATATAATAGTTAGAAAGGATTGTCTTACCCACACTAAACCAAGTGTCAGAGGGGTTCAATGTTAATGTATAACTATTTTATTATCAGGACTGCATAATTCCATCTTCTGATCAGTAGCACCTTGCCAAGACCAAGTCTGTCCAACTTACTGTAGTGGAAACGTACTTTTCTGTTTGGGATGGCAGAAAAGTCCACTAATTCCTCAGGTGTATGCAATACACAAGTGGTTTACAACCTAGACGACAATACAAGTCTTTCTCAAAAATGGTCATTATTATAAAAACGGACTAAGGGCAGGTATGCCTCAGGCATTGCAGTGCCGTTTTTAAGAAGACTTGGCTTCCATCCATCCTGTGGAGATCTTGCCATAAAAAAATGGACAGATTCTTTTCCAAACTGGACAGTTTCTTTCGACATGAACATTTGGGATCGACGAAGCACAACCATCTGATACCTTACATGACTTCAGAATAAAACAATAGTGGAATTCCATCTTTATACAAACAGTATTCTTATTCTGAAAATTGGCTGTATGCCACTGCATACCCAACCGACGCGGAGTATTCCTTGAATTAAAGGTTAATTCTGGGTCACTTCTTGATCGTCTAGTCAATAATATGGGATCGAGCTATCGCGTTGGGACCATGAGGAATACAGTGTCCAGTCCGATTGACAACCTAAAGAGAAAATAGCATTGTCTTCTCTGAAACTATCACCAGATTCATTGTTGGCTGAGTCCTTCCAATCTGCCGTTACCACAACATAGTTTGATCCTTTATTATTGTCCCAGAATTCTTGATTGCCTGTTGCATAACATACACATAATTCCATTTTGTTCTTAGAGCCCAAACTTTTAGAAACATTTATTGTGAAAGAGAATGTGTCGAAGTGGGACGATGTGCTTGGAACATAGGAGGTGGCGATATCTTCATGTGTCTTCCAAGCATCGTAAGTGCACCGTACGGTGACGGCCTTCTCGAAAGCAATATTCTTCACTTTAATTGTGCCCATGATATTATAGTCCTTGATGATTACATTCTCCAAACACACACAATACTGTTCAATTCTTCGCCTGAATTCAACATAGTCCGAGGCTGGTTGAGAGAAATTAAGCACCAAGGGAGGAGCATCTGTGACACCGGCTTGTGCACCGCATCGTAAAGTTTGAAATATTTCTGGTCTCAACCTCGGAGGCGTGTTACTCGGCTCTGTCATGATCCGTATGTTCTCCAGTGCGAAACCCAAATCGTCAGCAAAACTGACCTTTTTCTTCATACCTTTCCCCCCAGGACTCGTAGGGGTTCTTGGGGATTCTGGCCGAGATCGAGGAGTTGTGTTGCCAGATGATGAAGACACCAAAGAAGAGCCACAGCTGCCGATTTCATCATCCCGTTCTCCTTGCTCTTGCTCCAGGAGATCCAGCGTCTGGGGCTGATCACGGATTTGACAGTAATCTAGAAAGCTCCTTGTCAAACCGTCCATTCCTGACACTGGGTCCTCCTCGTCTAAGGAGAGTCCAAACACTTCTGATTCGGTGTCTTCTGATTTCGATTCCTTTTCATCGTATGCATTGATACCGTGAGAGCCTTTGAGAGACTCGTTGAATCCTTGGTATAATGGGTTCGGTCCTGTATAGAAGCCAAACCCAGGAGGGCTGGCGGCCAACAGATAGGCAGCAAAGTCAACCGGCATGTTTGAATGGGGCCTTGAGCTCATGTGAGGGCCGGGCGTATTCCAGTTCAATTCAAACATTTATAATATTTAATCTGTTAGATGGCAATTGTTTCTTACCAGCGCGACCCTCCAGAAATAGTTCGCTTATCCGGATTACGTCGAAACAACCTCCTGGCTGTCTATAGTATGGGTTGATGATAGTCTGTCTTGGCTTTCACAGTGTAATTGCGAAATATAGCTAAAGTTGCTATAATCCCTCTGTGTACCGGTATATTCCTTTCTCTAAATGTAATTCTCGGAATTGTTCTTTTCTGTTGCAATCACCCTCAAGACCAGGTTGAGATATTGGGTATTGGATGTTGTTACGATGTCAAGAAAAGGAATGGTAACGTCCAGACCTGCTGGACAGTTTTAACCACAGAACTCCTATGAGCGAAGGCAGCCAGTCCCCGTTTTGTGCATAAGTTGATCAGCTGGTGAACACTCAGTTTTCACGTGCACTGAAGCGAGTAACCAATAGGAGGACAGTGGGTATGTAGGACAACCAATAGGAGGCGAGAACGGCCTGCATGATCGCAGGTGTGTCCATACGGTTGTTTACGAAGGAAGGGCTTCCCAAGATAACGTGAGTGAGCATGACTGTACCCGTGGTCCTATGTACGAAGGCAAGGAATGGGAGCCGTGGCCGAATCTGGGTTAACTTTGTAACTTACTCAGTATGTAATTGGGTCGGCATGACCCCCAAACAGCACCGCGACCACGTGAATGAATGAATATGTATTATGTTTGTTATTTATTTGCATGCTTTCAATGACAATGTTATCCGCTTGCCACCTCCTCTAAGACAGGGTCTCATTTAAACAGACACACCGGTAAATGAAATACCACATAGGCAAAACCGATTTCTTTCTAAAAAAAAAATATAGCTCGATCATGCATGTTTATCTGAACTCGTATCTATATTCGTCCACGTGTTCCTGGCGCAATATAGATATTGCCCATCCGCATCCACGATTGTTTACGCCTCATCAAAGGATAAGTCTGATTAGATAGGATTTTATAGATAACGCATAGATGCATTTCCGACCCATGCCCTTGTCCACGAATTCCCAGCGTGACCAAGCATCTTCCCCAGAAAAGGGAATCATATATAATAGAACTGTGCATCATGTATTAATTTGCATAATTGGGTCAAAATAAACCATCAGCGAAATTTCACAATTGTTTACAAGATGAGAGGAATGACAAAGCAAGCTAAAACAGTGCACTATTTACTGTCACATATTTAAACGTATTCTCATATAAATACTTTGTCTTACAATGATGTCTTTTTGATGACTGTTCCAAACGATGTTGCAGCCTAATTATGTTGATGGGTATATTAACAATGTATTTTATAATCTCTCATACATGTATGTGGTGAGATTGCATTGCAGGCGTGCTTCCTATTCACTTTATTTATAAAGATACAGATATAAACCGGACAATTAGGCTATATTATAAATATATGTTATAAAGAAGCCAGGCTAAAACCAATCGTCTATGCTCCACTTGGGATAAACGTTTGTACGTATAACTCTAGCTATAGGAAAGATACGACTACTATACGATATTACATAGGCCTATATATGTCCCCAATTATTGTAAAATTGATCTATAGGCCTAAGTGTGAATGACTTGTTGTACGGGTATTTAGTGTTACATTGACGATTTGAAGCCATAAACAAAAGGAGAAATAAGTTCTTGGCATAGTAATATTCATTGATTTTAATTAGGCCAATAATGTTATAACGTATATATATATATATATATATATATATGCCTATAAGAATGTAATAATTCAATGACTAGGCCTATATATATGAATCGTGAAAATGTACGGATTGAAATTTCAATTATTCAGATCATTTCAATCGAAACGAATGTATTTATTTTGATCGATATCCATTATTGAGATAAATTTTGATTTTGCCAAATAATTTGCACACATCAAACCAAAGAACTATAACCAAACCAAGATTATTAGCCTATTGTGCAATTCTATTAGTAAAACAAGGAAATTACGTTTAGTCGGACACCGTTGAAATCATCATCTATTTGGATGTGAATGGCGTTTACAAACGGAAATAATAGTGCTATTTGTACGAAAACAACTTCAGTGTTATCCTATGTTTGATACACATTTGTCTATGCAGACAGCTGTACGGGAGCATAGTAGGTTAAAGATGTTTACGTTCTGCAAAAATCGATACTTGGGTATCGGGTCTACGTGACGTCCTTTGCTCAGCCTTTTTCTTGGGTGTACGTCACCGGGCCCCATGGGTACGAAGATAGGTTGGGCTGTCCTGATTTAGGGACATCGGAAGGATCGTGTAGAATGAATCGGATGATAAAAACTTCGTAATTTCTAATGATAAAGATTACAATACAATACTATATTACTGTCATAACTAACAATGAATGAAACACTTTAATTAACAAAAAGTAATACAGAACAATGATAGGATTTCAAATCCAACAATGATAGCACCATTCTCGCAATAAAGAAATGGATTATCATATTATATATTATATCATTTTTATATCAAAATAAAAATGTTATGTTACCAAATACTACCGGCCAGCTAGGAATCGCATACATAGGATCTGCTAAATATTGCAGAGTGAAAGGGTGTGATCATTCTAATGATAGTATCAACACACACTGGAATTTAGTAAAACGATTCCCCTTATCCTAGTTGTCATTTCCGAGTCTCAATACCCTTTAAATTTGGCATAATTGTCTAAAGCTAAGGCGGCTCCTGCTATTCTGGTTTTTCGTGGTCCATCCTGCAAGCGATGACTTGCAGAGGCGATGTCCTTTGGCCGATGCCGCTGCTTTTTTTTTTGAGAAAGTGTAGGTCAATATATATATTGGAGTAAACATCTTTCTACTCTGTTGATCGGATGTAAGGAATTAGATAACGGAATACCCAACCCCCTCTCCAATCGGTGTATGATTTGATACTATACAAATTAATATGGTTTATGCTATTTATCAAGTCTATAGGTTTAAAAATGGTATTCAGCGATTGAACGCCTACTGCGCTACTGGCTTTTCTTGGCCTGGAGTAGCTCAGTTTGGAAGGACTCTCTATTTTGACCTTAGACTGTGTCAGCTTCAAATGATATGGGGATGTCTTCATTTTCAAACCCAAAACACCCACCCGTACACTGGAGACAGGCTCGAGAATATTACATGTGATATGACGATTTGTATTTGCCATAATGGTGATGATACTAGGCTAATAACGAAAATTAAAGTTTGCGTTTCGAACTATTGGAAGATAGTCCTTTTAATACTTCCTTTTGATATCTGAAGTATGAATTAACTCCAGTATGAATTATATCCCACAATATAAAATGTAATACATGTAGGTCCGGAATACTACCAACGCAGAATTACCACATTTTCATCCTCAAGTATGAATTAACTTTAGTATGAATTATATCCCACAATATCAAATGTAATACATGTAGGTAAGGAATACCATCAAAGTCACAGAATTACCACATTTTCTATCGCGTTTCGGGAAACGGAGGAGGTGTTACAAGGGTGTAAAACAAAGGACGAAGGAAGATCGAGTGAAGTTGAAATATCCCTCATTGTGGCGCGAGCCCTCATACAGGTAGGAGGTATTGAATGAAAATTTTAGGGATGTATACCCATGACGCAATAAGGCATAAGTTAAAGACTCACAGTGAACATTACTCAGAGCTGCCAACCTGTGAGGATCCCAAATCCTAGTTTTTCGCGGGGAGCCAAATGCACTTTCGCGGAAGGAGCTAATCCCTTTTAAGGGGTTCGGGGGCATGCCCCCACCTCGGAAATATTTAAAAAATTAGTGCATACTGGGGTAATTTTACCAATAAAATTACTTTAGAAATGCGAGCCACACAGTAAATTTTGTACAAGTGATGGGTAGGGGGTCTGGGGGCATGCTCCCCCAGAAAATTTTGAGCAAATTGAGTGCCTTTTTAGTGCATCCTGCTGATTTTGAGGGCAATCCCTTAAGCATTAAAAGTTCTAATATACATGTACTTTATTTCCAGTCATCATAACAATATTTTTGAGATATCTACTTTCCAAATGCGTAACAAAGTATCATTATGCAATTGAATAGTTTGAGATAGAAGAAAAAAGATTATAATAATTACCATCTTATTTTAAATGCATTAAAATCTTCATTAGCTATATACTACTTTACACCAAAAGATGGGAATATTATCTTCCTGGAACAGTCATCATTGAATAGTATCAATCCCCGGAAACATAAAAAATTGACCAAATATTGAATATCTGTTATAAGAAATTAGGAAAGGAAAACAGACGTCCCACAATATATCCAGTATTCTAACCAGAAATATTCCAGTCTAGAATTTTCTTGTTTGAACATGTTTGGGTCCTAGATTTCCCCCAAATCATAGTTTGGGACATACAGATCGTAGCATCGTATTTTGACACTGAAAACGTAGTTACTACGGCGAAATCGTAGAAGTTGGCAGCTCTGATTACTGACTTTTAAGGCCCTTAAAATTCCAAACTAAAAATTAAGGACTTTTAAAGGACCGCGGGAACCATGATAACAGAGGATATCAACACAGCGTCTTTATGCTAGTCAGAATTCAGCACGAAAGGGAAGCACACAATGACGGATACAACCATACATAGATGGATAGATAGATGCTATAATGAATCTGTATCCCTCGAATGATACCATCAATCAGCGCCTCACTGATCATTTGCGATAGAACATACTGATAATAATAGTATTGTTTATGTGTCCTTCTAAAGAGTGTGTTACCTGTGTTACGATATAGTTAGAGAGCCATGATGTGTATTAGATAATTATTGAAGTATAGTGTATATTGTTCAAGGTATAATCTTAAAGCAAAATTGTATAATATATAGCCTAGGCCTATCTTTATCATTATAAATTTCATAAATTTGTTATTTGACGAATGAGATATATCACAGCGTATGGGAATTTGTCAATGAAATAAAATTTGGTAAAAAAAGGGGCTACACTTCTGGTCAGGTGTCCAGGCGTTCCGGTGTATTCCTTACCTACAGTAAATGCCACATTTGATATGATAAACCTAAATGAATGTATTGGACAAATGAGTAAAGAGATTACATTTCATTGGTTGAACCAATGAAACGCCCCGTTCAATCATCAGGAGGAATCAGAACCACAGGCGTCTCACGAAACGCCCTTTAATCCAAGGTTTTATAATAGCATCGTGACATTTCTCTGCATGTGGCTCTGCACTCAGAAAACTACAATGCGCCCATGTGAAAGATATACCGTTTTTCCCCCTCTCGAAATAGTGATTTCTTCAGCAGATTATATTTGTGAGCTGTACTTACAGAACATTGCATCATTTGTTTTTCTGGGTCGAGTCAGTTGAAACTCAGGTTATCCTAAGGTTGTGTATTGCATCACCAATGCCCCTAGAATTTCAAGACCTATGTACCGGGTATGTATGCCTCGACCGCTCACAGGAATGTTGGGATATAGACCACTACAGACATGGAAAGACTATGCAGGAGAATACTATTATAGTTATTGGGGAAAGAATACTAGAGGCAGGTATGTAAAGTGCGTGTACTCTGGGGTTGTAGGCAGCCGCTTTCCATAGGGTTAACCGTTGAGGGCTTTGATGTTTACTGCATACAGGACGCATATAGAATGTAATATAAATGATATCACGATTTTTAGTATATGGATATCGCATATAAAAGGTTTGATTGTGCGGTTTAATGGGAATTCGTTCAGTGCAACCGATACGTTATTTACTAGTATTCAGGACTAGATATTCAAGTATGTGACTTTGAATGTTAGATGATTAAAGGCATGTTATAAAATAGTTAACTAAATCGTTGGTTTCAGTCGCCTAGAACACCGCACTCGTTGATGCGCAACTCATTTCATATTCACGCTCCTTCGGCCAACTTGTTAGCTATTAAATATTATAACCTCTAATTATGAAAAGTGAACAGAATATCCTTGTCTGTACACACAGATAGCCTAAATGAAAGGTTCTAATATCTAACATCAATAATATGTATGTTCTGCTAGTTTGATGGTGGAAACGCAATTCTATGTACACGTAGTATTCATATTCTAACATTTTAAACGAGCCTGCCCAAACCAACAGCGATCACTGTATTCAATATTATTGACGCGAGGGATGTGCATCTTGATATATCTATGTACATGCGCCTTCCCCCTCAAATTATGCAATGATTAAGTATGTAGTGAAAGAAACAAGTGGATATAGACATATCAATATGCACATCATCTGAGTTAAGTTTTATTTCTACTTCATGAACCTTGAAACGGTGTTAAAACTCTAAGTATACACAATTATTATCGATTTAATACTTTTCCTGTGAGAAAATCCAGATCACAGCATTACTAATTTACTATACGGTAAGAGCACACAGTATCCACACAATTATCTTCCAAGCCTCATAACAGTGTTGACAAAATTAAATATACGACTTTTTATCGAAGATTTCTGCGAAAATATAGGAAATTATGAGGGGTTAAAATTTAGGCTACTCAATGCTCCTCTAGGAGCGCTTTACAAATATAAACTCCTATATATATTCTCAATCACTCTGTACCTACTTAATTAAGCACATACTCACCAAGTCAACAGAGCTGGTATCCTGATGAAGAAATCGTCGATGTGCATGTGGATAACTTGTACTTTGGTACATTATCTTCCTTTATTTCGGTGCACCGAAGGATTAACACCACATCATTCCAAATGCCCAACACCTTCATCATAGCTATTATAGATCCACCATCTTTCATCGAAATATAATTTTATATATAAAGCAAGTGGAGGAGCACATGAGGCAAAACTATAATACGGAACTTTTTAAAAATAGGAAAATGTGCCAAAATATGGCTTTATAGAAAAATAGGACCGTTATAAGGCCTGGCCTACAAGTAGTAGTACACAGGGAAGTGTTGCATTATCACACGATCCTTATAACTTCCACCACCACAGACAGGTCTGGACAATGACCTCGTATGACCAATGGTGCACTTGACCATGCCTAACACCTGCAGGCCGGTCAGTCTGGCCCAAGTGGATGCATCATGCAGTGATCACGTGGACGATGTGTGGTCAGTTCCCGTCATCCCAATGGGCTTTGAGGCCCCGTGATTCCCATTAACGGTTAGGGCCGTCTGGGAAAACCTGGAGAAAACCCTTCAGCAGCTATATTTTCTATTGTGATAAGCGACCATATGCAGTAATAGACTTATCATACTGGATGAGATGTATATTAAAAACGCGATTTCGAAAGAGAACAAAATAATCATAATTAATAGCTATTAATCCAAGACAGCTAAGGCCCTGGGATGCGTAGCCAGTGAATGAAACCTGTTACAGTTCACAGAATATTTGCCGCATCGTCCGTTTCTTAGAAATAACTATTTATATCCATCCAAGCGTAAAAATAAAATTTGTGGATAACAGAACAATATATTGTACACCTGTCATCTATATCTGCCAATACCGAGCAACCGAAATTAACCCAAGCGCTAACCCAGGTGTGTTTCCGATGTATTAGTAGCAGAAAACTAGGTATGGGGGATGATAACTTTTGTTTTATTTTTAAAACGTTAAAATTAACTTAGCACAAGTCACCATGTGATATATATATATGACCCAGTATTGCGCGGTGGCCATGTTTGATGTACATACCCGTAACTCTAACATTGGGGCATCGGGAATCTGATAAATTCAAAAATAATGATTTGTCCAGCATCTGGGCTAATATGAAGGATATATGAAGGGAGGGATTCAATACTGACCCCACATCCAATAGACAGGCTATATCATACCCTTCAAGAGGTTATAATGTATTATGGATTATTGACGGGTGTTATACCTGTCAGTTGTATGCTTACGGGCAGGCTACTCACATTCAGAGAGCTACCTGCCTATTACCATCAAGGCTTATACCCGTGACATTAAGGCAATACATCATCTATAAATCTATATCTCGTTTTTTATACATGGTCCAGCACTCGTAACAACGGTCAAGTCTTATTATCAAGTTCAATCTCGAGTTCTGTGAACACCATACATATCGATAAAGTATGTACAAATGTGATGAAAAATATCATGTTTCATTATTCCACAGAAGTAATGAACTAGTGGGGAGAGGATTAGGACCCTCCCCCGCCCACCTTCGATATTCACATATCTAATTCATCTTAATTTATGATATTTGGGGAAAAATTGTTCGAATCAATCGATATCCCATATTAGCAATAGCATGGAATGCTTAAAAAGTGGTTGGCAGGTCAATGTCCCGGAATAGGGAAGCTTCATGGGCAGGAAACTTTCCGCTTTATACTAAATCGGAAAAACTATTTCCGCCTTTTACACATGTCAAAAACCAAAATCAAAACACACTAAGGTGATTCCTCTTAAGGATATTAGGATACAATCTAGGATATGAACAAAATAAATATTGTTTCCCACAATTAAATCCTTCAGTACTGAGATGAGGGATGGTCCAACATAAATGCGGACAGGACAATAAGAATTAAATGCGAAGCAAAAAAAAGCAATCTTCGACAAATATCTGATAGAATCAGGTTTATTGCTTAATTATTATAAACGTATTACAACTCATGACAAGTACGGTATTCATACCTAGAATGAACGATGATATTGACATGCCATGGAAAAACAATACAGAAAATTGTTGCGATTTGGTTTTATTAAGGAATCGAGTGAACCAAGTGTTCAACAAAGAATGAGGGAAATATGGACATGCAATGGAATAAACAATACGGAATTATTAATGATGAAGTAATGAATGGATATGAATGTTGATTGAATATGAATATTCAATTGACGATGCTTTAGACATAGGATGAAGAGATCATATCGTGTTTGATGATGCGCCTGGTATGCAAATAGATAGTTACACAACTTATACCCAACCATTCAAGATAGTAGCTCATAGTAATAGTATATGTAATTGGAATTAAGTCATAGTAATAGGATTCAAGCATTATATATGCCCAGTGGATGATATACTACAATAGTTATAGCATCGTTTATAATGTGTTTATTCCTTGTATTCCATGCTTATCTCAGATCAAGGCCACCGCACCCGACGAAACCAGATCGACTACAGGACGGTAGCGCATAATATGCTGATCTCCCTTCTCCACATCTAGGATTTCCTCCCTGGAAGAAAACAAATCGCGAACTGTTAGGAAACAAGGTAATAACAAGTATAAGGACAACGAATGTGGCACATTATGAAATAACTAATGATCTTGGATAACACCTTTAAATTACTTAGTTTCCTGAAAGGCAACTGCTACACATTATCTGTATTATATAACTTGAAGAGAAATGTCTTGAAAATCAATAGGTTTCAATTCGATTCTTACCTAACAAAACTCGCTTCTGACACCATTACTAAATTACATATATAATGTCTGGTGTCTGGCACATATCGATTGGTAAACCCAACAAGTCCAATGATAATTATATATACAATACTCAAGTGTTGTAAGGTGTTTGTAGTAAAGAGTTCATGTTTGACCAAGACATACACCCATTGCATGGCTTCTAGCACCAGACCAGCCTACAGCACCAACCGGAATGGCATGGAAAGGACCAGATTCAGTCTAGGCTCAGAGTTGAGTGTCCCTCCAAACTGAGGGAAAGCCTCTCACTCCAAACGGCAAAATGTCATTATAATCCCATTAGGACGCCTACTCCAGGACCGAGAAAGCCAGTAACGCACTAGGCCTTCCAATCACTGACATACCATTTTGATCTGAGAGGGACTGAGCCTAGACTGGTGGGTCCAACTTAGACATACTTTTATTTTCCTTTCGAATATAGATGAGTTGACGTTTTGTTGAAACAAATGGGAATACGGTTGACATAAAGACACAGTTCCATCATTACATTTTTAAAAGCAAGACGTACGACCCCAAAATGCAGGAGTGACACATAAGTGTGTTATATACCACGACCGTCAAGTGGGAAATGGGTTCGTTGGTCTCATTTATTGACAGAGACGACTACCCCAGACCCCATTCATCCACATGGGCAAGGCTACAGAGGTTATGAAATGTCAAAATACTGGTATTCACTCTACATCATGTTTTGATTAAAATATTTCAGACTTCTTCTGATTTCATGATAACTCAATAGCAAATGGAACCAGACGACTATTTGGATTTCGAAGAAATTATATTAATAGTAGATTAGAATATTAAATTTATTTTTATTTATTATACTAATATTATGCCAAGTCTAAGAGGCATATTTTCAACCATATCTCATTTATTTGATCAAGTTACAACAGCTTTAGCAATCATATATCAGCCAACCGCGACAAGGGACGCATAAAGGAGTGGTGTACAGCGTATCAACTATTTTTACACGAGAAGGTTTTCGAAAAATAGATTGATCAAAGGAATGGTACCGAGGTGCGAGTGCGAGTCTGGGTCCGGGTCCGAGTCTTTTATTTTTAAGGCAGCCTTTTAACTCCCACCCATCCTCGGGGATAATGAGGTAGGCTATGTCATGGACAGTGGGGAAATGGCATGAAATCGCCTACCCTCCAGGGCAAGACATTTTCACAAAACCCCTACCCCATTTTTCGATGGGCATTTAAAAAAAAATCATCCCACCTCAGACCACTTTTTGGTCCATATCACCCCCTGTGGTAACCCTAAATGTACACCCTGATGAAGGAGAAATGTTCTCCGAAACGTTCGTCGCATAATAATAAAACAACTCAAGCAAACATTAACTTGCATCGTCTTTCTTACGGTTTTGGTGTTTATTTCTCTAAATCGATTTAAAAAAAAAACTATTATAGCAATTGGCAAGTACATCATGTCAATAACTCCCGATGCGCGGTCCAATAGGTTTCTATCCTTATAGTACATTATACAACATTTTAAAACCGAAATACTAGCTAAATACTCGGAGATGTAACACCTATCTGTACAAAGCCACACACCGCAGACGGGGATCTAATAAAAGTGTACCGAGATTACAAAGGGAGGGACACATATCTTAGTGTTGTTGAACATGGGAAAATAGTACCTACATAAAATAAACGTGGCTGCATTACCGAAGTTAAAAGAAGTCCCCCCCCACACACACACACACACCTCCCCCAACCCAGACTCAAAGTAAAAGAGAGCACACCATACAACTTTATTGAACTGCTGTAAATTATGGTGGTAAGCGCCAGCTAATCACTTAAATTGGAGAGAAATATCAGGGATTTCGACCGTTCAGATTAAAAAAGTATGTTTGATATGGTATGAATTGGCTGCTCTCTTTTATTTTTTAAAAAAAACACGATGGTATCATGACAATAGAAATGCAGCAAATATATCGATTATTTTATGAACATCGTCACGATGGCATTCCAGGGTCTTACATGTTTCATAATATTCTTGTTACGAAGGTCAGAATATTACCTCGAACCTAGTCCATTTTAAGTACGGTATAAAATATACACCCAGTAATGAGTAAGAGTGTCAGCCCTTCAGTTACGAAACCGCCCATGCAAGGAAGAACCAATGAAAAGTTGTAACCAGGGGGCTGGCCCACCTACTCGTGGTAATATCTGGCAGTGGGCCAAGCGATCAGCTGATTCTTCCAGACAGGCATGTGTGCCGGTGTTGACCGAAATGCTCATCCACAACCCACCTGATGTGACCCCCACTCTTGTATCCAACACCCTATCCATATATCTATTGAAAGACGCTAGGCTGTGTAGAGACATATGAGGCAAAACGGGTAATATGATGACCACATATTCAGTGTATATATATATCAGGAGTAGCCCATTAACATATATGCCAGCCAATAATCGTACGGATGAGCAGAGGTGTAATTATTGCCATGATGTCTGACGATTCATAATATCAATTTTTGTGCATACCGGTAGCTGTAGCAGGCGCTTCAGCAAATAGCTATAAATATTCAAACATAAACGAAAAATTAGATCCAAGTATCGCAGATGAACGTTTCCAACTGCCTGGATCCAGATATCGAGCCAAGATATGGTGCATAAAAAAGCGTTTTATTATTAAACGAAGTGAGTCATTCTAGTGGACCAGCAGCAGGCTATTGCACCGATGCTGGCGCGAGTGGAAGCTGAGACATTTTATACATTTAAAAGAATTTATTATATACGCACTGGGAATGGCTGGCTCATATCCTATATATGGAATAAGCATACGCAACAATGTAATTATACCTGGCTTAATGCCGAAATTAAAATATATGACTTTAAAATATTCCTTTTTAGATTAATAAAGACATATACATTTAATAAACGGTCAACGTGTGAGTGTTCACGCTCCTTCAACCAAGTCGTTGGTAAACCTGTATATATAAAATGTAATCTGTGTTGTGTCTAGGTTTTAAAAGCTATAATACACGGCCTAGTGCCTACCATCAATGGCGGAGGAAATGTCGTCGATGGTCATAGGTTTAATTATCACATCGATTTGCTCGTTACGAAGGTTGGAAGATTTCGTAACGAAGGTAATTGTTCATGTATTACTAATACATTGAGAGCCAGTTTAAAAGGAGAGATGCCACCGTGGAAGTTCCTGAAATGACCAGTACAGTACATTTCTTGGTAAATGTTCAAATACATTTTATAATGTCAAACATTCTACTGCTGGAGTACACACATTAAATAATGCTTCCCTAAATTATACAATCAAGAAACAAAAATCAAGTATAACAAAGATTAAAATAGCTAAAAGTATGCATAATCAGCAATGTAGGCTACAGTGTATTTCAACAAGTACAGCAGAATATTATTTATGAACAAATAATATCCTACGAGAATATATACGAAAGTGGGGAGGATCTGCCGTGTTTCCAATATGGGAGTTAAAAGATCTTCTGGAACTTTATTATACGATCACAGCCATTACTCAAGACTGACAGGCAACAAGCCTTTTTCGCCACCACTATCATTATAAGTAGCAGTAATAGCTTTAATTTTTCATAAGTGAAGTAAAGGAAAATAGGGGGAGTGCAATTTCAGTGCACTGCAGGTTTTCCCACCACGATCCAACTGGTATAGAGCGGATGAAGACGTGTCTTCGCGCTGATTAAAAGCGCACTCATGCGGTTAGTAAAGGCAGTAGTTCCTGGATGGATACTGGCCAAGGACTTCCTATTTTGAGCAATAATTGTCACGCTTAATAGAAGATTCAAAACTTGGCTTTCCAGACTGAGACTGATCCAAGTTGACCTCGGTAACGGATCGTGTACCCAGTCTGAACTATGGGCCGTATGCGGTTCGGTCACCCAACGAGTGGTATGTAGGGGGAGGTCATTCAATGGTCAAGTATATCTCACATCAATTGGCTAACATGCTGGCAAACACTCATCAAACATATAAAATGTATATTCAATCATAGATATTAGGTCTATACTCCAGGATCTAGTCAGGGGAATTTTAAGGTATGTTTATTATTCTGAAGGTTGGAAATGCCTAAGGCGATCGGAGACTAAACGCAATGAATAATTTAATATGGCTGAGAAAGTGTGCATTTAATAGTCTCCGGATGAATTTAAAAATGTATTCATTCCCTTGCTAAACACCATTAAATAAGATGTTAGACGGCAAAATGCTATTATTTCGATTTGGTCTGACGAAATCCTCGGAAATAATGGGAATCTGGTGTCATAGAACTTTTCATTAATTTATTTTTTTCTCTTTAGTCCAAAATGTGCCCCCACGCAATAACCAATATTGTCTGTTACATTACTCTCTGGGAAAATCAATGTATGCAGTTATAAGACCAGCGTGTATGCAGTTATAAACTCAGCAAACAAACGTTGGAAAAACACATTTTTTTAAATGTAGCAAATCCATTGGCAACCGTCGCAGACTTGTCAAACGATCAAAAGTATTATTTATAGATGAAAGTTCTAGACAGTCATTGAGTCGCACTACATGTCAGAAGTGGCAAATGTGTGGGGAAAACATAGTTAGCGACCCAGTGTCGGGCCAGAATTGGGGACGTATTTGATAGCTACCAGTTAAAAAGCCAATCACCACTTGGAACTAAAAGCTGTTGTACCGAGACAAAGTCTCATAAATGTAATGTTATTTTTGTTTTTTTTTATGAGCGGAAAAGGAGACATTGGCATTAAGGCCTTATTGGAAAAACTATTTTAGACAGAAGTGATATATTACTATGAAATGAATTTAATGATACTAAAATAAATGTTTGTGAGGAATGCTGTCAACTGTGCAATATACTCGTACTTCTGGGATGCATTGATTGATTTGAATGATAGACAATCGAGAAAATTAGATTTTTATGTATTTATTGACCTTCCTGCCTACAGTTTCGGAATCAGTTGTTCCTTCATCAGCAATTTCAGGGCTGGTCGGAGTGTGACTGGTAATGATAATAAAATATTCATACTGATTGTAATACTAGCAAAGTTGATGCAATATTCATTAGATTCATGAAACAAACTAAAAGCTATGATTCTAACATCTATGCCTCAGAATATTATTGATCACATATACATGTACATGACCGTAACTCATCAGCCTGAATGAAGGGAACACATCAGCCGGCAGAAGATATCCTCTGGGACAACTACATGGAGAAATCCAAGCCAGGCTTTATAGGAGCCCTGCCTAGACCAAGGGATCAGGAGAATCGCTTACTGAGTGAAAGGAATGCTTAAATCGAGTACCTCGTCGGCCCCGAGTGAGTGATCGAAGCTTGCCCAGTAGTCCCAGTGTGAAGGAGAAGAAGGAGGGGAAATTGAGGCAGGGGAGAATCTGATGGCCCAATTTCAGCAGTAAGATGGGCCCACTGACTTGTGATGAAGATTGTGCTCATGGCAACAAGAAGCAAGGGTTTTTTCTCCAGTTGGTCTACTAACCTACACCATGTAGGATAAGATATATACAGTACAGAACTATACATTATCATGTAATCATATATTTGTCTACCATCTACCTGTCTGTTGCCACGGCGGTTCATGTGTTGCAAAAACTATTGTGTGTAAATTAAGATGTTTTAGTGGGAAGATTGTTGCAAGGTGAATATATAGTGAGAACTGGATGACCTTTTTATAGACCACTTCTCGTCTCCCTGTACTTCTAATGCGATGAGTTGTTATCAATATCAGAAATGAGCAATTCATTTATATACAAATTAACATCATTGAAGCGAACAGCAGAGAGAAGACTGAACGACAATGAATGGCCAGCGTGTAATGAATGACACAATGCAGTTAGTTAACACAGAGTACAGCGTAAATGTGCTGGAAACAGCAGAAATTACCATCGTGTCCTTTATTTTTCTAATGGAGCACTAAGTTCATCAAGTTGTTATGTTGACCAACAAAGCGGTACAAATAGAGCAGCATAACAAACTCATTCATCTCCAGGCAACAGTGATCTTTTTCCACCCAGGGGTAGGCGCTCGAAAACTCATTTTGTCCCCGATGGACTAAGTAGTTTGGGAGCTCTTTCTTGGTAATTGGTACTTCCTCGTAACATTACATTATCACTATTTTAAGCATTATATCATATCATATTATATTATCACCATCTCTATTATAGATGTAGGTGTCGCTCTTTGTTTTTATTTGCCAGTATCCAAGTTTGACAAAGCCTAACACTAACAGGATTCCATCCGAAACGGAGTACCACCTTAGGCTGCAGGATTCGAGGAATATTGATTAAATTATCATTAAAACGAAATCAAAATTCCTCTTAAAAACCCAACCAGGCCTGAATAAATACACGCTTATATAAACACGTCGAGCTTATATATAACTCAAAGTATTCCAATCTATGAATGCTACGAATCCATCACTGTTTTTACCTTTCCACCGATCTGGTAATAGGGGATTTGCATGTCCGCTATCTTGAATCTTGATTCGCATTGAATTATGGTAGTTGCATGTCAGTGCAAATGCTATAGACAATATTTATCGTTACTCCAATGTCAATATCCATTTGTTAAACATGTTTTCGTAACGCAAGCCTCACTCTTTCCTATCATGCATTAGGTCTTTATAGGTCATTTATAAAAGCTATATTATTGTGAAAGCATTCTTGCAATTCTCGATAAAAATGTTGCTAAATATTTGCATGTCAGATTTGAAATGAATACATCCCAGCATGCATTGTAATATACATGCTCAGCGAGACATGCAAATCCCCTATGACAAAAATGGCTCTGAAATTAGGTTCGGAGGTTCCGAGTCACGCCTGAGAGAAATCACTCAGCACGGACGCCAGGTATTGGTATTGATCACTTTAATAACACAACACAAGCATGCACAAAAAAGTGGATAATGAAACCGGTGAGAGGACGAAAAAATAAAGGAAGAAAACCACTCGATTGGACGACGAGGATAACGACGCAGATTCGGGGGAAGTTAAACAGAGGAAAGCGGAAGAAGATGAAAACATGAGTTAACTAATAAAACGACCAGGGTAGTAAGTAAAGCTTACACCCACACACATACGCTGGAGCGCTAGGAACTATTTTAGCTGATGCTATACAATAGGAAAAAGAGGAAAGCTTTGATATATATTTCTTCATGTCGAACTTCCGAGGTTAACGTATGCAAATATATTCGAGGTTACCATGTCCTGGTACGGCGAACAAAAATTGTGAGCTCTATAAAGAAAATATATCACAAATTTAATAAAAATACGACTGATAAATATGGAGTAAATAAGCGGTTTCAGACGGTAGGCCTGGTAAGACAAATCGCCGCTAGCGAATTATCCTGGTAAGAAAGGACAAAGAGGAAATCCAGCAAAGTGAAGTTATAGCTTATCATTATTTACATCAGACATTTACATCTCCAAATCGCCTAAGTGTTTTGGGAGTTGTGTCATGGATATTCTGCCACGAAAACAAGCAGGTTTTTACATGCTAAACGAATTACTATTATTTATAGTTAATCCCGTTATAATAGTTTCATATATTATTAGTAGGGGCTTCTTTTTTAAAATTTAACCTGTCATTCTCCAGTATACATTGACGTACCATTGAGACGGTAACCTTATCAAAACGTTCAAATACATTATTTATAACTGATCGTGTTATCCCTACTTGGGCGTCCCACGGGAAGGATGACATACACATGCCAACTTAGATAAAAGATCACTTCCGACCAGAAGCCATGCAAAAAAGAGAAGAAATTTAATACTCAATATTCCAAAATCTGCATTATATAGAAACAGTTTTCTCTACAAAGCAAAAATAGCCTGGAACGCACTGCCCACAGAAGCACATGAAGTTGAAACTAGGAAACAACTTAGAAGGTATTTAGAAAATATTGATGTTTAAAAATATTAGAAGACATTGGAGTTAATGGAGATTGTGAATGCTCAAATGTAATGAGTGTCTAGAATTAACTGATGGTGCTATGTATCATGAGAAATGATACTAGTCAGTTTTGATATTATATGTTTTATAGCATACTCTATAACGCAAGAATCTGTTTGATAACTTTAACTTGTATTATGCCTTGTTTGCTTTATAACGTAAGGATTTGTCTAATTAACTTTAACTTGTATTATACCCTGTTAATATTTGTCTTTTAGCCAGTCTCTCTGTTAGTATAGATGTCTTTCTATTATGAGGTGGCGGCTGGAAGACCTGGATCTTATCCAGAAGCCTAGTCACCTATTTGTCTAAACTCTGTATGATCTCGGACAAATAAAGTATTTTTCAATTCAACAATTCAATCTCGCTGTCTACGAGACGCGTTTCGGGTATCTAATTTATACAAAATTCTAGGGCTTAGAAATTGATCCTGTATCTCACATGACTTCGGTAACCCTAATGATACTTCTAAGCTTCAAGCAACCACATTTTCTTTCTTTTTGACTTCGATGGAAATGATTCGATCCAGTATTACATTCGAAAAATATTGATAAAGGCAGAGAATCCTTCAAATAACAACAAACCAGCTTCTATGGATGAAATTCCCTTTCTAAACTGCATATACGATGAAACAAACCTTGTTCGTTGAATGGAAATAAATGACAACTGAACCAGTTTTATCAACCACAGGACAACTTGGCTTAGGGTTGGGATTCTAGTTTCAGTGGTACCAATGACCGTTGCCAGCTTTCCAGGACCTTTCGTCAGCTCCTTCAATGTCTTTGTAAGACCCACAGTTTTATTTAGCATAGGAGAACTTGGCTTTACAAGGCTGGGATTTGAAACTACAGAAGTAGGGCTGGGTTTCTAGTGGTATATGTTATAACACTAGTTTCGGTGATAACAATGACCTTTCGCCATTTCCTTTAATGACATTCTGTCACTCACAGGAGCCTTGCTTGGACAGTTCATTGCCTTGTCCTAACGCCCTTCTCAATATTAAGGTTAAAGGGAATATTTTTAACAACCACGTATTCGTGGTCGGACAATAAAGTGTTGCATAATCATGTATATCCATACACACCTTGATTCTGCAGTCTCCTCCTCTGTTATTATACCTTCCGTACTTTCTTTAACTCTCAGGAAAACATACGTGTCCAAAGGCGGATGGGCCGCTGTAAATACATTTAAAATATAAATAAATAAATGAATGAGTGAGAATACATAAGGTAAATAAATACATTATGAATCCAGTAAGTCTATGCCATTCAAAAATCCCAGTGGCACAAATGAAATCTTAAGACCGAATTCATTACGAGGATTCTATCAATGTCTATTAATAGGTTTCTAACTTAGAATCTGTTTGTCATGTTGGATTGTACGGTAAACGAATCGCCCCGATGAAGAAAGATTTAATTCACGAAATATTTGTTCATGTAATTATATCTATGTTATGTCACCAGTTATAAAACACATCATAAATCAATACTCGGCATCTTCCAATATTCATTTCATTTCATTATGATGAAACAAAATATTCTTTGCTAGCATTGGAATTCAATAATTACTTTTTACTTGATCTGTGGGTAGTATGTGGATCTTTATATCGAAAATATGGCAGATATTTACTATAAATATAGCGATTCCAAAGTCATACACTATTAAATTCCGTTATTCGGGATGTGTTATGAACAACATTTCGAAACAAAGTTAATTATTTTTCAATATCAAACAAAATAACCGTCCATGTAGTGGAGTATTGATAGATATTTAAGGACAGCAATACACTTATCTATTGAATGGGGAAGTATAGGATCAATACATGGATATCATACAAGCACATTGGGTTAGTCATCGGGCATGACGTCGAGGTGACTGACCACCAAGAAACAGCTGACCAACCCACACACTGATTTGCATATGGCATATGGTTATTTATACCAAAATAACCATATGCAAATCAGGCTTTACTGACCCTCACTCCGTGGCAAACACTTTCATATATATGCATACCACTTATTACATAAATATACACTTATTTGACATAACTTTTCAATAACACCAACACAAGTCAAGATCTGTTCACAAAAGGAAGGATGCATATAATAGGAGTTATTTTTTGCAGATCCTACCTCCTTATTAGTTTTCGACCTAAGTAACCTATTCTGATTAATGATAATGAAAACAAACAAATTAATCGGTGCGATTAAAATCGTGCAATTGAATATTTCGACTTTTGTAGATGCATCTATACGCCCCATGGTAGAAAATATTTGCCCACAAATCCAGGTAGTCAGACAGGACAATTAATGTACATGCTCGATAGCAAGCTTGTCATTTCTCATGACATGGGGTGGGGGGTGTGCATGTGTGTGTTAGGCGGTGGGGGTGGGGGTGGGGGTGGGGGGAGGGAGGATAGGGTATCATTTGTCACTTAGCAGCATCTCACTGAAGTGCACGTTAGGACAAGTTTGCTGTCTAGCAAAAGGATAAAGTAAAGTAGTACGGTAAAAGTCAACTGAAGAACCCAACACTGCCCAGGCAAATAGGAAAATCAGGTTTATCCTCTACTTGAAGTTCACACATGGTGCTGTTTACCTGTTTTGAGCCAGGACCAGCTGATCAACAGTTATCTACCGGCTAGCTACTGACTGACACGCTTCTCCCTTCAACCTTGCCCCTCTGTGGGGGACGGTTAGTGTAGCCAAAGCCTTCATGTAGCTTGGCACGCGAAGGACACATTTCAACTTCAGCTCCTCATGATCAGCTTATTGGGCTTAATTTCCCACCATTAACTAAGTGTGGTGAAACTGAATATTCGATACGTATTCTATTTTTAGTTTAGAATGGTCTGGACGTCTGGACTAAATTTGTAATTTGAGAAAATATAGGCAAACTGGATCTATACATTGGATTGAAATAAATAGATATTTGTAAACTTTAATATTTATAAAATCTAATAGGGCTCGAACCATTATTTATCAAAAACCATTTTAATGATAACATAGTGAGTAACACCAAATAGGAAAGTGTACGAAATTAATGCGTTGTGAGCATGAGAACTGTTAGTTCACGATTGATATATACTTGCAGATAGAATCGAGGGAATGAATGGCTTTTCCCGCATCTTTAGAAGGTCATTTTTAAACAATTATATTAGTGCAAATCTCCTCTTTCATATTAGTCTCAGTGGGGTGGGTTGTGAGAAATCCAGAAAAATAATTGCAGAGTAACCAGCGATAATTAATATGTGAACCGGAGACGGACTTCTAAGTACATGTAAATCATTCATAGGCCACTTCATTAGACTTAATGGTATTCATAAAGTTGTTCGGATAACTTCTAGAGCTGAGAAATATTTCAATTGCTCATTTTAAAACAGACGACCGCCAAGTTTCCACTAGAGAGAGGCAATAATACAAAATAAATCAATTGATATGGTTGAATACAAAAAATTCGATCATAAATCAAACAAATGGTTTTAATAAGGTACAATTACATTCGATAATTAAGTGATAAGTTTTAGCAATAGAGCTCAGCTGGGTAGTGTTATAGCTCATCGCCCAACCAATCATGGCTAACAATATGTAAGTGCAGAAAGACACAGCGCCTTCAGTATTCAAGCCAACGAGTGTAACCTGAGCTGCCAACAATTTACACACCTGATTGGACAGTCTGGCTTGGGCTGGTCTGGCTCTGTAAAAGAGTTAGTTTTTACCAGCAAGGAACACAAGGTGTTTAGCGCAATAGGAGAGCGTCGTGGGATCCATAAGGCATCTTCTCCGACGAACTGGCAACTGTATAGACACTTACTATTTTAAGAACAGATTTTTAATCGACAGTTTTGTTTTGGTTAAACGATCCATAGGTAAATTAGTTAGCTACATAGTAACCAGAAGAAAATGAAAAAGAATGGGCAGCTTTATAATATGGAATAAATCATTCAATACCGGTATAAACTGGACCAGGAAGGATATATGAAGCACATCAAAGTAAGTGCTCGGAGATCTCCATTTACCATAAAAGAGTTTAGTATCACCACAAGAAATGTGTAAGTCTACAAAGTTATAATTGAATAATTCCACCGAATAAAATGAAAGATAGTTTTGTCCCAGAATTGAATAATCAGTGGGTGACATTTTAATGAATAAAGGTCTTCATTCTTATGTATAATACTTTATTTCACATTTGATAGGTATACTATGATTATTGAACTTATACCGCACCTACTGTGTATTATTTGTACCACGCTCCGATGTGTTCCCCTGTGAACGCTTGTTGAAGCATCACCATTTTTTTTATGCAACCACCAACTAAAAGGAACTTTGCTTTTACAATATAATGAACCTGGGTTTATCATCCCAACTGCCTATCTTTTATTATCATCCAAAATAATTTATACTTGGTTATCACGTTGATGTTATATATACCAGGGATTCAAGGCGGGTCCTGCCAAAATTAATGAAAATTGAATTCTTATTATTTGGGGCCTCAACTACATGTACAGAATAATTAAACTGATTTAAAGAAATACATTTTCATGACCAAAAAAAATCAGTCTAAGAATTTAATTTGTTAAATCTTTTTTAGTCAGTTTTGATTTTGAGGAAATTTGGCTATAAATGGAGGAATTTTGGGGAACTAAACATTTTTGGAAGCTTTCAAAAACATAAAGACTTCCATCCGTGATATACTTTTAGTAGAATAGAAAAAAAGTTCGACTAAGAGGATTAACAAGACTACAGTTCTATGAAAAACCTATAATCTCACCTGGAATGAACTGCAATGCAAATGAATTGGACTCCAAGTCCCTATGTCAATAGGTCAACACAGTGCCTGCTCCTCACACATTTATCTAGCTAATGCAAACCTCCTCACTTAGACGTGATCTCCATCAATGATATGCTATCATAAATCCTTAATAATAGCCATCGAAATAATTTAATCTTAACGCCATCTCAGCTGTACAATTTAGACAAGTTTGGAGGTAGGATTTGTCTTGACACCACGATCGGCTTAAGAGGGAATTTCTTTGTGAGAAGTGGCAGACTTAAAAGGGCAATTTAGGGATTTGAATATACTCGTCTAGCGATACATGTATTTATGAGATCCATTTTGTCTGTATGTATGTAGCAAATCAAGAAGTCACAAGAGGACAGGAGATACGAAGTGATATAAAAGCTTAAGAGTACCCTAAGGTGAAAGCGAATCGTCACAACAAACTCTGCCAGACCAATGCACAGACCATATCTTCCTTTCATGGGCAGATTAATTTGATAAATATCAACCGTGAACAGCATTGGCGAGATACTATTCAGACATTTCGGAGTCATTATCAATAAATTGGATGATCACGCAGAATGTGTGACGGGTGACCGATCTAGGGTCCTGGAAATGAGGCGCCTCAAACCCAAAAGTAGGCCCGGTTCATCCAGGCTTCTACTCCGGTACGTTTTATACATGTTAAAATAAATCTTATATAACCATATAATTATACAGATAGAAAATAAAATAACCCAATGCAATTTATTATTAATAAATGGGATTTCTTTGCCTTCTTTTCCTATCAAAATATGCAAGTCAGTTTTACGATTAACTGTATTAAATGCGATAAATAGGATCACACCGCCATGAATATATCCTAATAATAACACAAGAACGAAATAAAAAGGTTTAAAGATACACATACTGATTCATTGAAGCATTACTATACCAACTATCATGTCTAGGAAAAATGGTAATGCAAGGATTTGGGAGATCAGGTTACTACTACCATTACCAGTGGTGTACGCTAGATATACTGTATGTAGTACAATCTTGTAGGTTGTAGTGTCTGGCCTGACTTCGGCAGAAGATCTAATTGTGGTGACAATGTGTGAACAGCAGAGGCGAGTACAACTTAAAAGCTAGTTTCTATCTAACGCAAAGTTTCAAGCAGATATACTTGCATACGAAAATAAAGTATAAAAAGAGTAAATTTATATTTTAACCAACGTGGCCAAACTAGCGACGCATTAAGGTCGAAACCACATCACACCCACCCGATGGATGCGATTTGATTTATTTTCAAATTCAATATCATCAATTCATCAATCTCCAATATGACAACACTTCGGTATAGTCATTCGAGCCCTCACAGCTCAGCCCTGACCGCATCCCAGTTGCAACAACAACCGGGATGAGGCCACAATCGGGTGTTACCAAGCTCACATAGCAACGACAAACGTTGCCCAGGTGAGTCAAGGTAGATCGTTCTATCTGAGGCCTGAGCCTCAGTTGTGGTAGCGCTTTCAGGACCTTTACACGTCCAACCCAAAGAGTAAATTGAAGTTTTCAATTACATAATTAGTGTCGAAAGAGCCTCCCATTAAATGATGAAGTTGCCGGTAGAGTGATGGATCTCCATTAAATATATCTTCCTCTACTAATAGGTCTCCCAAAATCAGACTCAAATAATATCGCTCAATGATAATTAACACGGGACAAAGGGGGGGGGGGAGAATATAGAACGAACTGAGAGAGAAAGAAGGCAGATATAAAGAAAGAACGAAAAGAAAGGAGATAGGGGAAAAGGAAAGGAATAAATAAAAGACAACTTCCCTGGCAGTCATCCATGGGGTAACCGTTTGTGCTTTATGGTACTGCCAAAGTGATAAAACACTCAACATTCAACTCTGGGGTTGGTGAAGTGAAAAAGAGCAATGTATAGCTGCAGACAACGACTGTATGTCGATGGCCCGGTAGAGTATTACACAATTACATAACTAGCGTTGACATATCAAACTTGGGATGATACGCAGAAGCCGTGACGCTGCAGTTCATCCTAGGACAATTATAAATGGTACTACAGTATTATAGATCTCTTCACTGGAGAGTTAGTCTTGCATTTTCACTTGCCAGAATATGCTTACATCATAGATAACTCAAACGCTAAGCAAGTAATTTTGGGCCAATAATTGGTAATGAAATGATAAGGTAATAAATTAGTCACCAGTCACTACATAGAATCTGAGAATGAATAGGATTCAGAGGGCCACTATTATGGTGGTTATTTATAAATAACTTGGGAAGGTGACTGCGAGTGAGTGGGTGAACCATGGGCCTAAAACTGGGTACCAAACAGAATTGGAAATAGAAGCAAATAAAACGTCCATTACCTTTATATTCAAAGTATCGTGTTATGATAAGTTGTAAAGGAGTGGAGCTACTGAAAAGCCCTCTACGGCGCTTGCCTTCCATTTACATAAATTATGATATTGCTGAAATAATAATTAATTGTTGGATCAATAAAGGAAATTTGTTGAAGCTCCACTTGAGAATTTCTTTTTAAAACCTCCACCTTTTGGTCACTTTATAGGTTGCAGATCTATACAGGGTATCAGCTGTTTACTGCACTGTCGGGGCCTTTATACAGCGATGGTAATAACCATACACGCGGCGATCCAATCGCTCCAAGCTTATAGTCAAGTGCACTTACGAAACATGAGATAGAAAAAGCGTTCTATATGGAATCAATACATTTTATGGTTCTCTCCTATAAATAGGCAGGTAGCAAGGGCGTTTCCAAGGTGTAATATTTTTAACATATCCCTAAGGTATGGCTTCGGGAAGAAAAGGAAAGCAACTGATGGAATAGTGATAGGGGGTATATACATCTCTGGGGATGCCAAAGGTCTCTCTGGTAACGTTAAAAATAACCTGACGAAGGATCAATTTGAATCCGGAACATTGGTAATTGCCGAATAACAAATAAAATTGCAATGAATTCAAATAGCGTATTTTTTTTACCGTCTTTGTGTTTTCTCCAACCTAATATTAACCCAGTTATGAAAATAAAGTAAAACAATACTGAAAATTTCCGAATATAAATGAATTCTGATTATTTATGGTCGCCTACTGATTTAAAGACAAACGTTTTGATGGTTAATACAAATCAATTTTGAGAATTTTAATTTTTGGAATTATTTCCTTTTACTTATTCTTCCTTATACTTTTGAGATTGTGTTACTTCTAACTGGTTCTGATTTAAATAATCAATTATCATAATAGGAATGTAACTTGAACAACTTTGCCTCTCACTTTTCTTACCAGTAAGCCCCTCTTTTTGTTTTAAGTGTATAGGGCGTTTCTTATAGAAATATACTTCTTCTGTGAGGTAAGTCCTCGGCAACGGTAATTCAGTGCGACCCTTTTTTAGCAATATTTCTTACAAAACAAGGGCAATGACAGCATTCACGCAGGTAGTGCATGCTTAGACTGGCACCCGCACCTGAATGAGGTGATGGGAGCATGTCATAGAAGCAGTCATGCCTATACTAATTTTTACACGCAGCGCTTGAATATAGGATAGTTCTGATTTGATTAGTCGACACACATGGGGAATCTCACGTAAACAAGCATTCTCCTTCCCCTTCCACAGAAAAATCGATAGCGCCATTACTGTACGGAGAGCAAGGTTCCAAGTGCAACATAACTTAGCACTATAGTTTTAGTTGTAGAAACGATGCTTTCCTGTGCCAGTGTGGGGTTGCTATTTAAGGAATAATTTCCGAGGTTTTTTCTGCTCGCGGTGTCTATAGCGTCAGGGAGTTCGAGGGCGAAGCCCGAGAATTCCCTGACGCTATAGACACCGCGAGCAGAAAAATCCGAGGAAATTATTGCTTTTAGAAGAGAATTGATGAGATTTCCTTAATGTTAGAGCAAAAAAGATAGACAAACCTTCTTTATTCCGTCCAAAAACATCCAAAATATCATGCAAAGACATGCGAGTCGTCAGCCTTTCTATGAGACCGGAAGTGCACTGCTTTAATCGGAACCTATATAATACCGCGACGGCTGACCGAATGAAGCTTCAGCCACAACAGCCAATCAGAGGAGCGTATTTGCTAATGTTTATGTACAGCCAGCCGGCCTGTTTTTGCAAGGTTCCGCTGCTTGCTATCCAAAGCATCGGACACCGCGTTAGTCGAAATCTAAATGATACCGCGACGGCTGGCCAAGTGAAGTGGGCGGGGCTTAGCGGAGAAACAGCCAATCAGAAGTGCGTATTCGCTAATGTTTATGTTCAGCAAGCCGGCCTGTTTTCGCAAGGTTCTGCTGCTTGCTATCCAAAGCATCGGACACTTCCGGTTCTCGAATGCCGTGTTGCGTGTGTCTAGGGACTTAAAAAAGAAATAAATAAAAGATTTGAATCGGTAGAAATGATTTAAATAGTGTTTGAGCCCGATAGCGAAGATTTAGTCGACGGGAATCGAGTAATAAATGAATGGCCAGTTCAGAAGCTATACGTGCTTACGTTTCGTAGACCGGAAGAGATGTGGAGATCCTTCGGCATACCCACTCATGTGCACGTTCACTTGGCGTTGCATTGTGTACGGTAGTCTATATAGCGCACGGAGGATTTCATTCGAAAGTGACCCGCAACTAGCAACTAGGCTTCTAAATTAGTTTCAACCACATACGCTAGATGTCAGCACAAACTTAGGGAGAAGTTGATCTATGGAGTTGATCTATGGAGACGAAAGAATTGATCTATGGAGACGGAAGTATTGATCTATGGAGACGGAAGTATTGATCTATGGGGAAGTCTTGATCTATGGAGACGGAAGTCTTGATCTATGGAGACGGAAGTCTTGATCTATGGAGACGGAAGTCTTGATACTGATCTATAGGGACTGTTACTGCTCTATAGGGAGTCTTGAGACTGAACTATAGGCTTGATACTGATCTATAGGGACGGTTTTATGGGGACGGAAGTGGTTTAGAGGGAATCTATAAAGAAAAAAAACCTCCAAGAATCTCATCAGATCGATTCTAAAATGACATAGTCGGCTGATGCAATGGAAGTACATGTACAGCAACGCGAGTGTATTGTGGATTAGCTTATTGGAAATGAACGATGTTCGTGCAAAAAACCCAATGATATTATGAACGATATGATGATAATAGAAAATAAAATTATGTGAAATTTAATGTTTTTATTCCAAAAAAGAGTTGTTGTCAGACAAATTAATGTACTACTGAAAATACAGAATAAAAGAGGAAATAAATTATGCTGTACATAAGGATATAACACTGGCATAAATGCTATCTGATGTAAAGTTTACGCTTGGCTCCTGGAGTCCAAAGAAGGACCACTCACTGATAAATAAATATCGATAGTAAATTTCGAAATGTGTTATAACACCTGTTTTTGTAGGATTGATAGACCATACATAAACATTGAACTAGACATATCCTAGCAACAAGGACGTGGCTGCTTGGATTCGGATATACATTTAGTTTTATTATTTATCGATATTTTGTAATGCCTGTCTCGGCGACAGATAATATCTACTGCGTCTTTGTATATAGATCCCAAGTCAATAAAATATCTTCATTATAGAATGAAGCCAGGGTCAGAAGATGATTTAAAGCAAGCATTTCGGGAAATAGAATTGATATATTTAACAATGAAATGTTATTAAGCAAACCATTAAAATCAAATGTAACAGGGTTAGATGCTTTTTTAACCCCGGGATCAGGAAATATGTTACACGATTCATACTCGTCCGATTCGTTGCTCATTTACCAAATTAATTAACTAAGTATAGAATAATCAAACTAATTTGAAGCAATGTCAACAGCGCCAATAGATGATTAAACTTACAAAAAAAAAGAGAAAGAAAATAGATAATGACTTTTAGTCGAACTGAACATAATTTCTATTCATCATGCATATTATTTACTAGTTTTACGCCGCACAAAGAGCAAATAAATTTAAAGGCGATAATAACTTGGAATATGTAAACAAGAACATCCCGTTTACTTATTGTGATATTGAGCAAGGTCTGATACTGGGACATACAAACGTGATGCCTTGCACATACATGTGCCAACATCAGGGAACCGTGCCATAAGACGTTAATTCGGTCAGACAAATACATTTTTTTTTTTTTTTTTTTTTTTTTTTTTTTTATTTAACATATTTATACAGCCATAAGTGATAAGGATATACAAGGCTCACGGGGGCTATTATTTAGCATTGTCCATGATTTTCCGCCAGGGGCTGTTAGGTGCAGTCCTACTACTATAGAAGGAAAGGAGTGGTGCATAAGTAAAGGTAATTAGTAATTAGTGTAGAAGGAAAGATGATAGTTGTTAATCTACATGATAGGATCAGTTATTCTGTCCGTCCGTAGCAGTGTGTTTTAATCGTCTGCCATATTGCTTTCAGTCCTGGGGAGTTCCTGTGGTCATGGGATGTTCATTTAATTCTGTGGGTTTCCCCCTTGGGTAAGGTTGTGTGTGATTTGATTTTGTGACTGAAATGTTTGCGGTTGTCTATGTTTTTTATGTCTGGGGGTAGTTTATTCCATGCCTGGGCACCATAGTACTTAGGGGCTCTCTTAAGTGACTCGGTTTTTGGTCTGGGCAGAGGAAAGTTGCGTTGTGAGGAAGACCTTGTTTGTCGCCGGGATGGGTTAACAGGCTTGTGGGAGAGTTGTTCTTGGGACCTGCTATGCATAATTCCCAGAATGAGGTGGTCTCTACGGTCTTGTAGGGGTAGTAGCCCCAGGGATGACCTTATTCCGGACACGCTGTCAAACTTCCCAGCATGCGAAATAATCCGAATAGCCCTGTTCTGAAGTCTTTCTAGCTTATCTCGGTTCTGTTGGGTAGCAAATTGATAAAAGGCTGAATTGTAGTCAAAATGTGGTATTATCATGGTTTTACATACCACGAAGTGATCCTGACAGTATATCGAATAACAAGCGAATATAATTAAAGTTACAATGAATTTAGCCAACAATCTGTAATGGGCAAATATTGGGAGTAATCCGCTACCAACAAGCCGAACAAAGGATATCACAAAAGATTCTCCACATATCACTAAACTTCTGGGCAAGGTGGACGGCTATTTCAACTTTGTTATACTTGGAGTTGGATTAAAATGATGGTTATTGGGAGGCAACGTGGGAGGTTGCGAAGTTGATATTAAAGTGACACTTCTCACTGTTGAGGGCTAGATTATCGAGTAACGGAATTTCTACTTCATTTTCTAGTATTTGGTTCACCTTACCCTCCTAAATAACTCCTGTGGATATCAAAACTCTAACATTCATATTATATCAGATATGTGGTAAAATAGAGAGCAAAATCGTTTTTGCTTTCCAATCCAATATTCAAACTGTCAGTTGGGATGACATCTGGAATTATGTAACAACCAGGTCGGCACTGGTCAGTACAAAGGGCATTCTGCCACCAGGGCTAAATCTGGCAGCACCTCCTGGTCTCCAAAGCCATTTCCTCATGGATTTGACATGGGTTTATGTTCTGACCCATTCATAACACATATTCACTAATCATTGAATAAAAACACAATGCTGATATTCAATACTTCAGATATTGCTATACCTATTATATATGATTACACTGACAAAGTTTCACACGATTCCATGACTATTCATTTTAACTATCTTAGCCACTTTAAAGTGACACATGCCACTGAGCTCCCGATTTGGGGAAAGTTTGCCTGAATTTCAACTATGTTCTAGATTAGTATATTTGTAATGTATACCCGGGAGCATTAATGTAGGAATTACATATATTTTGTGTATTTAAGAGTTTAAAACTCCAATTTCGTAGGGTGCTGGAGTCACCCTACCCAACTGCCAGACAGTTAGGGAAGGTTCCCAACGCCTCTTATCTTAATGAGAGTTAAGTGATACCAGCTGGATGGGACAGGGTAGATAAGTCACTATGTAACTCCTGCCTCGCTCCTACTTCACCATGCACTGAGGGCAGCACTTTATGGTCAAGTTACTTCTCTCTCAGATTTGAATTCCTCAATGGAATCTCTGCCACATTCTTCGTTAACAAATATCAATTAATCTAAGGAATATATAGAGTTGGTATTCCACACAAATGTTCTTACTTGTGCAGGTAATCGAAAACTACAAACATATTTCTAAATGATATATAGTCAGATAGTGTCCATAGCCACTTTAATTTGATTTCCAGAATTGTAAACAAAAATTGATTGACGTAAATGTTGATAGCTTATCGAATTCTTTATAGCCACAAGACGAAGAGAAAGACGCTTCTGTTTCCAGATTTCCAGTGCAAGGCTGATAAATGTTAAACCCATTCAATGCCTCACGAAATAAAAACATAGATCCTGCCCCAAGTCCCTCGATAGCCCTTCTACTATCTAGATACTTCCTGAAATGGTTGTTTGCACTACTCCCCGCGGACAGTTATCTAATATAGAATATAGCTAAGGGTTGTCGGGAAAATGGTAATGTGTACGTTTGTTTACAATATCCCTGCTGCAGAGTCAGTAACAGCGGCAACGTGATTTACCTGCAATCCAATCTATTAACAAGTTGGCAGTCAAAACTATAACAGTTTTATCTGGATCTCACGATCCTATCGGGACAGATTCATGCCATCAGCTACGGTTTAACAGTTTAATTATTTAGCATTCTTTCATTTTAGGAGTATATTATCTGTTGCAGTTTGAACTAATTACTCATGAGATGCATGAATTATATTATTTCTATGAGAAGGTGATCGACTTTTCTGACTTTTTGATTGACTTTTCTGACTTTTTGATTGACTATTTTGACTTTTGATTATTTAGACTTTCTGACCAACTATTTAGACTTTCTGACTGACTTTTCCGACTTTTTTATGACTATTCTGACTTTTCGATTACCTATTTCTGATTGACTTTGTGATTGACTTTTCTGACTTACTATTGACTATTCTGACTTAACAATTGTTTTTTCTGACTTTATTGACTTAACAATTGTTTTTTCTGACTTTATGGTTGACTATTTTGACTTTCCGATTGACTATTTGACTTTTCTGACTTTATGGTTGACTTTTAGAAATAGTCAATCAAAAAGTCAGAATTGTCAATCAAAAAGTCAAAATAATCAACCATAAAGTCAATCATACAGTCAGAAAAGTCAATCGAAAGTCAAATAGTCAACAGTTAAGTCAAAATAGTCAATCATATAGTTGATCAGTCAGAATAGTCGATGGTAAAGTCAGAATAGTCAATTGTAAAGTCAGAAAAGTCAATCATAAAGTCAGAAAAGTCAATCGAAAAGTCAAGATAGTCAACCATAAAGTAAATCATAGTCAGAAAAGTCAATTGAAAAGTCAAATAGTCAATCGTAAAGTCAAAATAGTCAATCAAAAAGTCAATTGTTAAATCAGAAAAGTCAACCGAAAAGTGAGAATGGTCAATCGAAAAGTGAGAATGGTCAATCGAAAAGTCAAAATGGTCAATCAAAAAGTCAATCATATAGTCGGAATTGTTAGTCAGAATAGTCGATCGTTAAGTCAGAATAGTCAATCGTTAAGTCAGAATAGTCAATCGTAAAGTCAGAATAGTCAATCGTAAAGTCAGAAAACTCAATTGAAAAGTCGATCAAAAAGTTGAAATAGTTGATTGAAAAGTTGAAATAGTTGATCAACTAGGTCTAGAATCATGAAATCAATGGAAAATACTAAAATAATAATTTCATTCTAAGGCTTGAACTAGTTCCCGAATAATAACATATCCTTGCTGACCAAACCTTATTTTCTTTCTTTGGGCTATATAAATGTGACAACATTAAAGTAAATACTATAATATTCTCATAAACAGTACATAAGATCCAATATCGTATGGAAGCCATTTTAAACATCCCCCCCTGCACTGTGTCTGGAATCTGTGAATAATTTTGATGACCTACTGCTATTAACAGCTGATCAGGATTATTTTTAACAGATATCAAATTCTACCAAACTTTTGAACGAAATTTTTCAAAGAGAAAAACATTTTTGACTCTTGATATTTCAGACAAACAATCTCAATATACTTGTGTATCATACTGACTAGTTCCTGAACAATAATATCAAGGTTATAATATAGAAATAAATAATTTTGAAAAATGTAATGACAGCCTGTCAGCCATGATGTTCGTCGCTATAGCCTAGGCCTATGTGAATAGAACCCATCCAACCTTGCAATAATTATACAATATTACAGATTCTATTAGTTCATGTATAGACAAATCAACATGACATATCATTCAACGAGGCTCATAAGAGTTTATATTGAGGGATACTATAGCCTATACATTAGCAGATTTCTAGCGATTTCAACCATATTTGTTCATTTTCTAACAGAATTACGCAGTTGATTTCATCACCGTTTTTGTAAGGTACCTTTTTATTAGTTAGGCTTGTTATACGATTTCACCGATCGCACATGCTGCCGCCGCCATGTTTCCGATTTGTTTCTGGTCACTGACACAATAATATCCATATAATCTGCGTAAATCAGTCATGTCGACTTCAAATATTATCCCAAACAATAGTTTATGAACATATTAACGTCTGACAATATTCCTTTCGGTGGAAATATCACGATTTCACCACCTCGTCGGAAGCCATGCTTCTGCCGCCATGTTATTTTCTGGTCATGTACACAAGGGGCCTTGTGAGGTTTAGCGCGCCGATCGCTTATAGCAACGATAATAAGAAAAACAATACATGACACGGAAGTCATAATGATTAACCATCGACTGAATATAAATGACTGAACGTCTAATCTAACCTTGTTTTCAACCTCATATGCCAGGATTATTGTGTAAAATCATTCAAAGCGATCAGAAAGCAGTTTTATTTTCTTAGCTGGTTACGGTATAGGGACCGTGGCCGCCATCTTGTTTTCGTATTGCCGAGCGCGGAAGCTAAAATGCTTTGAAATAGGCTGATTATTCCCCATCTACTGAATATAACAGCAGAAAGGTTTAAGTTTAGCATATAGTTCACGTTATATGCAAGAATTATCCTGGAATAGACTTCGAATCGCTCGGAAACTCGTTTCAATGTTTGCCCGATTCGGCGTGTGAGACGGCTGCGCATGCGCGGGCATATGGGTCGGTGCATGCCATATATGGAGGGCGCATGCCATATATGGAGGGCGCATGCCATATATGGAGGGCCGGCCGAAAAGTAAACAAACGCATGTGCGAGGCGCCATACCAGAGCTCACTTTCAGAGAAGAGAAGAAGAGAGATAGCAATATGAGGTCCAGATTTAGTTAGATCCAGTTATATAATAGTTTAGTAGTTAAGCTAATCTGTCCCTCATAATAAAACACATCAAGCTCCCGATTGCCTTGTTTGGGTCAACTCGCTCCAAACCGCTATTAATAAATGATCCACTCACAAAAACTGGACCCTTTTAGGACTGAAAGCAATTCGAGCGAGCAGCAAGCGAGGGCTATTCACATAAAAAGCTATGCGACGATAACGTAATACACGATACATCTATCTGGATTTGATATCTAGTCGGGATAAGGCACAGTTATATTTTATTTTGTGTTTAACATATCAATTATGATCCCGGCCAGACAAATACATACAATAGAAAACGAATCATAACAAAATTAAATAGTCCCCGAGTAAGCTAGGGGTTATAGGCTACCTACCCTACGTTGACCCTGAGAATTTCAAAAGCAAAAGCAAAGCCCAAATTACATTTATTTTTAAAATTTCGGAGACGGGAAAATAGAGTTATCGGAGAAGGGGGTGAATGAAACCAGAAATGAGAGAAGGAAAAATAGTGCGGGCACACAAAAGCACTAAACTGAGAGCTCGTGATTCTTAGAAAGACTAATAATGAGCGTCTCAAATTAACATTGTCAGACTGCGAGCTCCCAGGCCTGGGCAAACAAACGCGAACTATTTATTTCAATATCAACACAAGGCAAGTCAGGGATGAGGCAGTTATGGATGGGGAAGTTTTCTGTGAATTATTTATTACCATGACTAGATCATCTCAATGGCGGTCTTCCTCTAGTTGCTGGGGGGTGGGGTGGAGGTGAAATTATAGTCGCACAAGGGTTCGAACCAACAACATGCTACTGATGCCAATGGGCCGACTCAGCACTTTAGACCACTCGACCACCCCACGTACCAAAAAATATATATATATATACGTCAGACATATTTGGCATTGACTTAAGACATTTTGTTCTTTTTGACACTTGACACATGATCATTCATGGAATATGAATTACTATGGATATGGCCTATGAATCACATCTTCTGTGCATGTGATCAAAGACCTCATTTTCCCCCCAGTATGAATATGACCCGTTCGTCAATCTAAGATCTAAAGAGGAATACAGAATTGATAAATTCAATTTGAGATAAAACAAAGAAAAATTTCCCCTTGCCGACAAATATATATGTAAAAACGGTCATGGCATGAATTACGTTATAACATGGGGGTCAGTGAAACATCGTTCGGAGATATGGCATCCAAGAGGCAAGACGGAGGGAAACCTTGCATTGACCTAAAGCATTATATATGTGTATAAGAAGAGAAAATGTGGACTGGGAGGAGTGATGTAACCAGGTCAAGCCAACAATGATTCACCCGTTCGTTCCAATAAAAGATGTCCGGAAAAAAACTAAAAGGCGTCTGACTATTGATTCAGACATATAAAGTAGTACATAATTCAGAGGGGAGACACATAAAATAAAATATTTCAAAGATTAATTTATGGGAATATGGGAGGGCAGATTACTTCCAAAATCGATATTTAATACCTACAGCTACAAGATACACAGGAATACATTAAAAACGCTCGTGTCAAGCGATGTAGTTACCTGTATTTTCTGTTACAATTGGAGAAGTAAAATTTGCTAACAAAAATAAATTGAAAGTCACCTTTGTCCATTAACAGGTACGTGACTAACAGGTAAGCTGAACGGCGTCAGGCGCGGTGCACTCAACAGTATATTGAATAGCCCTGTAATCAAGTCCAGTCCATGCCCAATTTAATGCGTTGTAAAGGTATTGAAGGTCTGGCGCAGCAATCTACCCCAGTACATGTACACTACGTAGATTAGATGAAAAGTCGAGGGTAGAGGAAAATAAAATATTTAAAAATGAAGGAAGTAATCTCCATCTTTTGGAAGATAAACATCGACACCTTAACTTATCTGATGAGCTGAAACTCATAAATTAGATTTAGACGGAAGGGGAAGGAGAGGTACGGTAGTCACTTCCAGAAGCTATACGCCATAGAACACACTTTTAAGCGGGGCGTTTATTTTAGATTAAGAACGAAATATTCAGCACATCAAGCATTATTCTCGGAGATGATTTTAAAACACGGTACTAGTTATCAAAGCATTATAGTTAGTCAATAGGCTTTCAATAAGTGCAACTTTACCTCGATGTCTAAATTGAGATTGAGTCAATAGTATCTAAATATTCTGAACGTTACATCGAAAATATAATCCGTCTTAATACGGTGTATTATACCATAGCTAAGCTTCTTAGATAGCATGTAATAGCGAGGGTATTATACATTCAGATCTCTCAAAACCAGTTAGACGGGTGTCCTCTTTTTGATTGAGCTTTAAACATCGAGAGAGATACTAAAAATCCAAGTTAATCATAAAACAGGGAGAAACAAAATGTGTCACTGTTTTGCCATCCACCATGACACAGTGAAACATTAAATTAGATAAGATAAGAGGCATCATGGAAATTACTAGTCAGGGACAGGGTGATTCCACAATTTATCAATCTCAGATTATTCAATGTTATTCGACTAATATAGTATTTTCTAGATCACATTTTGACCTTATAGCTGTAAGAAGCCAAAGTCTAAGGCTTATCGGAGGCGACATTGAGGTCCTTAACCCTGGCCCTGACACAACACCGAAGACTCCAGGAACATCTTGATGCCACAACTTGTACTCAAGTTGTAGATAATCTAAGTGTCTCCTTCAGATGTTGTTGAGACATGTGTGCGCACGACCTATGATACAAACCACCAATAACATTTATAAAGATGTCCTATTGACATCTACGAGGCCGCCGCTGAGGCCACCTATAATGCACGTATTACCCTGTACCTTATGTATTATTAAAATGAATCATGTTTAACAAACAGCCCCATGTGAATCACTATACATCCACGCAGAGTAGATGCACTACCCGTTGTAACAGTTGAGTCTAGTGGACCAGATAAAAACTTCTTTGTTTCCCAGGGTTGTATTTTTTTAATATATATAATGCTTCCCTGGTTGTCTTAAAGGGCAAGGAAACAAATAAACCAATTCATCATCTCTAGAAAATTATGGAGAGGTAGAATACCCATGTGATATCCGAAATTGCGTAGTTAGTAAAACTGTATTAATTACCTGGTGTTAACCAAATTTCCAATGACATTAATCTAATTCAACATTTGAATTAAAGAATGTTTATGGAAAGCAAAAGAAACTCAATTTCCATCAGACATAATTGATAACAAATAGCAGGAGTCAGTTATATAAGGAAATTGGAACTCGCAAATGAAACCTGGGTGTAAGTACTTGTAAAGAAAACATCGAAGTAGGAAAAGAAACCAATCATGCCGTAACTAAAGGTGTTTCCTAGGATAGTCAATTTCCATACTTTGACAAAATATCCGCCGCTATTTGTTTAAATTTGGTTCCATCGGGGAGGAAACTGTATTTACAAGTGGTATACGTTAGTATATATACCCCTAGTTCCATTAGGGTCCATGCATCCTCCCAAAGCAGGGCTAGATTCTCCAAATCTAGTCACACGGAGAGAGGGTCTAAGTGGGAGAATGGGTTCGTGGACCAGGGAGGTACATGCTACTAAGATGGGCTCACAATTGAAGCTAGATGTGGGTATTTATCAATGATACTTGGGATTTGGAATATTTGGGAAATAGTAGTGTGCAGGTTATCATCAAGGGAGTTGTAACTCTAGCTATACCATAAAAATAAAAGATACGAAGATCATGGAATTGCGATTCTTATTAAGTATGATCATACGGTGATATATTATGCAAATTGGAGAATGGGGGAAATATTAATCAAAAGTAGACTGATGATCGCACAATTAGGAGCATTGGCCATTGCTACGGCACACAAAACAGCACACAAGCGACACATAGGAGTGAGAAATCTAGTTTTACTTAATAGCCATTAGGAGGCAGCACCATCAAGCAGGCCTCCTCTTGGCGGTGGGGATTCATGCACTCCTTGTAGGCTGTACGTTCTTTAAGTGGCTAAGATCACTATTTTAACTATGTGTCATTTGAAAATATATTTGTAGTTTTCGATGACTTGCAGGGACTTGTAGGGACTTTCGATGACTTGTAGGGACTTTTGTGTGGAATACCAATGCTATATATTCCTTAGATTGTTAATGAAGAATGTGACAGAGATTCCATTGGGGAATTCAAATCTGAGAGAGAAGTAACTTGACCATAAGGTGCTGCCCTCAGTGCATGGTGAAGTAGGAGCGAGGCAGGAGGTACTAGTACATAGTGACATATCTACCCTGTCCCATCCAGCTGGTATCATCACTCACATAATTAAGATGATGTATACAGGCAGTGGGGACCTCACCCAACTGCCATGTCTGAGAGGATACAAGCCGGTGGCACCCCCGAAATTTGAAGTTTTAAACTCTTATATATTCCAAATACATGTATTTCATACGTTAATGCTCCCAGGTATTGGTTAATGGCATAATGATCTAGAACATTGTTGAAATTCAAGCATATGTCCCAAAAATAAGGAGCTCAGCAGCAAGTGTCACTTTAAAGGAGACGATCGAAATGAAGAGATAGAGAACATGAATGAGTGTGCTACTGTTCATTCCTAAAATGTTCTTTATTGACATGCATCCATATAATGGCTCATAACCAAACCCGCCAACCGATACAGAGTTCTTCGAAGGTAAAATTGAAAATGTGGCTATCACGTCAGGTCTAGGTGTTAATTGGTTATGTAATATGAGGTAATGATGAAACATAGAGGTGTTAAGTATATGTTAATTGCAATGATAACTTAGGAGAGGTTAGGTAATGTTATTTGTGCCCTATACGTAATGGCACATCACCTCTAACGGTGTCTAATGGTATACGTAAGGACACGTATCACTCATGCTTAAATTAAACCGTGTAACCATATATATAAACCATGTCGCACCGAAGCCTCCTCAGTGAGGGTCAATAAAGAATACAGACAGGACGAATGCTTCTCATTATTTCTACATTATTTCCTATATATCGATACCTCACACTGAACAATGTGTATACTGTATGCAGGCCCTGTAAAGTGTAAGTCATTTTATTATATACGCGTTGCCGTTGAAACAACGTATTGTAGAGTTGTATACGTTGTGTCCGTATACAACTCCACGCTCTGAGTTGTGTCATATACAACTCCACGCTCTGAGTGGCATCCCAAAGGCGCTTATGATAGCGCGTAGGCATAGCTGAGGGGAATCACGCCATTGGACTGATCAGTTGTCAATGCAGACAGAATGGAAGTTAGAACGGTGAAATTAGATCAAAACAAAGGAAATAAACTAAAACACTTTATTTTTATTTAAATGTATGTTTTGTTTAAGCATTACTGTGGTTTTAAAACTAAATAAAGCTCCGAAAACGTTAGAAATTGATTCAAAAATGTGATTTTCCTGCAGTGGCCAAATGACAACATGATCTGCAGATCGTCGTAACTTTCAACTGAGGTTGAGGTGTAATATCTCATTCAAATGAATTAATAAACTAAAATCCTTTCATCTTTATCAATGTCTACCCTTTATCAAACTGTTACTTTATTTTTTTTTTTAAATCTAAAGCTGTCAAAGAGTCTAAAATTGATTAATAAAAGTGAGCTATTTTTCTCAACTGGGTTCCCCTCTCCGCGATGCCCGCTACAATAGCGTGATGCATAGTGATAGGCCTACACACAAAAATACATGATTAAGTATCATGTAAAGTTGTAATTTGGTAATATTTCTACAAAATATACATTGTTTAATCTTATGTAAAGCATATATAATAAATCAGATAACTAACTCGTTGGTTGAAGGATTGTGAATATTGCACTCGTTGCTGCGCAACTCGTGCAATATTCACAATCCTTCAACCAACTCGTTAGTTATCCTGTATTAAGATAGCCTCCCTGCTAAGAGTGCTACACTGACGGGGGTATGGGGGAATGTCCTGGGCATGGGGTGTGTGTGTGTGGGGGGGGGGGGACATGATGAAATCCACTCCCCCACCCCCCGGGCAAGACATTTTTGTAAATCCCCGACCCATGGAGCACATTTTTCACATTATTTTCGCAACTAAGAATATAAACCCTGTCCTGGATACTGTGGTAAACTAAGTGAAATTCCCGCCTGGGTGGTGGCATATTTTCTCTGACATCCCACTACCATTCCCGGGGTGGGGGTTGCAATTGACAAGTGCATTTTATTCTCTTGCTGATAACATGTGAATACAGCATCTTGATATATTAAGAACATCAACGTCCTATTGAAGGACATGAACAATGTCCTTTACTAAAATGCAGAGACCATTCAATGTGGCTTGATATGCCCTAGGTGTCGACGATTAAATGATTAGACCAAATTACCCTATTATATCTGTATCTGTATGACTGACTGGTGTCTTTGCATCTCTCCTCTCCCATTCTCTTTCCTTCCCCCTTCCCCTCTCCTTCTGTGACTTTCTCTCTCTCCTTTCTTATTTGCTAAACTAATAATGATATTTTAAAATAGTCTTAAGTTCTGATTATCTTAAAATAGTCTTAAGTTCCGATTATTTTAAAATAGTTTTAAGTTCTGATTATTATTTTTCGATTTCCAGTAGATTTCCAGTGTTCATTTTTGCAAGTCTGGCTTTTTCTTAATAATAAAGATGTTGTTTCCCTTTTTTTTATCAGGATATACCTAACGCAATTATATATAATTATACACCATGTAAATATTGATCTTTGCTTTTCGGACTGTGGGCTCAAGTGACGATGTGGGCACAAGTGCCGAAGGCGCTTGTCGGGGCGAAATCTGCACATGGATAGGCCTGCGAATACATGTACGCTCGGAACATTTGACACAACAGAAATTGCATAATTGCCCAGAGTAGCACATTAACACAAAAACATTTCACTGAAAAAGTAATCATGGTACTTACTCGTTTGCCGGCGGTCTAAATTTTGTAGATTTTGTGGCATGTGTTTAAGGGCGGCTATATGCAAGTGTTTTTCCAGATTTTCTTTATATCTGAAATGGCAGAGCGATTCCATAATTTAGTCCCTTTAGTAAAAGCTTGAATCCAAAAGTCATTTACCGTGATAGAAGCCGTAGGGTTAAAGATAGCTTTACAGAATATTGACAGCAAAATGTTATCAGTCTAGGCTCACAGCCTCTCAGATCAGATGAGAATGGTATGTCAGTGATTGGACGCCTACTGTGCTATTGGATTTTCTGGTCCTGGAGTAGGCGTCCTAATGTGATTATAATAGCATTGTGCAGTTTTGAGCAAGGTTTTCTCTCAGTTTGGCGGGACTATAATTATCGGGAATGGGTGCTTGGGGTGTGTCCCAGAAGAAATTATATTTCTATGAGGTAGAATGCAATCATATAGCTACACATGATGATATCGGGTCACATGATATCAAAGACAAGTTTAGCGTGGTTCTTACTCTTTAGCGTAGGCGTATTCTTGCGGGGATAATTTCCCTTCGTCTCCAGCTTTTTCTTGTTCCTCTAAAACGTGAGAATAATATTTTTCGATCTAAAAAATGGAAAAGATATGAGGACATGATATAAGGATAATTTTTAACAGTGTTTCTATAAATATGTATGCATGTATTAAAACAATAAATAAGGTAACATTATATATATACTGCAATATTCTCAGTTTACCTGACTAGGAAAACAAAGATACTGATATGGAGTATTGCCTAACTTCACTCTTTTATCATGTGAATATTTCTATACACTTTTTTAATTTGTTCAGACGATGACTAACTGGTATTAATGGTGTTTTGGAAAGAAAAAAAAATTCACTCCGCAATACATTGCAATTAATATTCTGTGGAGGATAGTACATGCATCTTGTAAATCGCAATAAATCAAACAGTATCGCGACAATACTGACAGAGAATGGTACGGCGATAACATGCGCAGAGAACCATACTATAATATAGATGCCCTTTATTCATATTTTTCCACTATCAGAATGGATGAAAACGAAAGCGAAAATTAACTCAACTTGTCACTACACTTTGGTAGTGACTGGAAGTAATTCAATTTACGTGTAACACAGCTGATTCTGTTATTACACCTCTCAAACAACACGGGCATATAATACAATTCAAATAATAATAATAACGTTATACTTACTTTCTGCAAACGCGTTCTTAAATAGCTGCTAAGAATAAATCGTACTCGGTCAATCTACAAGAAGAAACATATATATCCAGGATCATGAACATGTAACGCTTACTCGAATATACATAGATCTTTCATAATAGGAACCCTTCGAAAACCTGGTGAGGGGCATTATTGGCAATGGCAATATGTTAAAACCATAATAGGTAGACGAAGCTTGTAACACTAACAGCTAACCAGCAATAAAAAAAAATTCCCAACCCAAACCATGGGCCAGGTTAACGGAAAATACACTAGCTCTCACCCAGGCTAAGGGAGGGGCTAAAGAATTATAATTATATATGTTAAACCATTTTTGTTTTAGAACAAAGAATAGAAATTCATATATTTACTGAGGAGAATACATTACCGCCCCTCCCCCAACAATAACCCCAACCAAACTATATATAAAAAAATAGCATCTAATGCATCAGGACGGATATGGAAAAGCAGACTTCTAGTTATATAACAAAATAGCTGACTGAGGATTTTATTGATGAGAAACTCAGGATGGATTGCCTGAGCTGAGGTCCCCGCATTTAGCGGTTAATGAAATATATAACAGGTAAATTATGATGATATAATTAATACCAACATAATAAGGGCATGATAATTTATTAATGGGTTCAAACTCGATTGATTTAAAAGTATAGCATATTGATATCTTCGGCTAGGAATGAATGTTCTCTGTTCATGCGATAGACATAGTAGTTGTGACATACCTCCATTTTATGGATACTGATTATGGAAGATCCCTTTTTTACTCGTTGAATATTTTGCTCCATTTCACTTATTTGTTCCATAAGACAGTCTACAACATCTGACTTGGATTCCAGAAGTTCCGGGGCAAATTTTTCGTTTAACCAGGCCTGAAATAAAGAAAATGTGTCTTGGTAAATCGTGAGATGCAAAACGGGATTTATCATTTACAGAGTATCTTATAGGCTAGACGAAGCTTCACAATCCCGCGGCCTAGGCCGTGGCCTACTTCTTAACCTTTCATGAGTGACATCAGACCCTTCCGGTTCAGCAAGGACCATGTATGGGAGTCAGGCAATATCGACCTGTTTGCATAGAAAACAAGTTGCAGGTCCCAAACCAGTGACTGATTCTCATAGATATGGATCCCCTAGACACGATTATGAAGAAAAATCTTAGCTTACTTACGAATTCTATTACCTGTAGTACATTTTCAATTTAAAACTCACTCGGCATGAGTCACCCTTGGCCTACCACTCCTAGAATGAAGCCCTGCACTCCCATCTAAGGCACGTAGCGCAGAGGCAACGTCCTCGACTCCAGACCTGAGGGTTGGGTGTTCAAGGCTCATCAGGTTCTGTCGTTTTATTTTTTCATCCTCTACTTGTTGGGCCGTGTAGAGTCAGCCTACACGGCCGGGACGGGACGGGACGGGAGAGTGGGTGGGTTGGCACTGGGTCAGGTCGGGGAATGCTAGTCATTTGAAAAACAAAATATCCATAATAAATAAATAATGATTCGCCGTAGAACCAGTATGATAATCGTCACCCCAAGACGCAACTCGCAGCCGCTACTCACTGGATATAATGCTATTGTGAGGAAATCAGCAGATGTGTGAATCCAATCGTGTAAGTGTTACGATCCCGATGTGATTGGCTTAATGGTGAAATATTCAATCTTATGAAGCAAAGGGATAAATATTTTAAGATGGCCAAGAAATATAAATCACCTGATCTATTCGACCAGGCCAAGCTTCTCCGGAAAAGAGTAAACAAAATGGCTAAAACATTGAAAAATGACTTTATCAAAAACTCCCTTTTACAGTGTACGGACAACCCCCATAAATTCTGGGGAAAAATTAAACCACTAATCAGTCCTGATAAAGTAATTAGCTCTGAGCATATCCTCCTTGAGGAGAACGATTGTCCTATTGACCCTAACGAGGTCCCTAATACATTTAACAGCTATTTTGCCTCAATCGGCTCAAAATTAGCAGATAACATCAACCCCTTAACCCCACTTGAAGCCAACACCTACGCCGCTAATAACCATCAGGACAAAACCTACCCCATCTTTCAATTCGATGGAATAGCCAAAAATGACTTACGTCAATTGATCCGTTCCCTTCCTCAGTTTAAGTCATCGGGACTCAACCATCTAAAAACTCCCCTTCTGAAAAAGATCTTACTTACATTAATTGACCAATTTAAATATCTAATTGAAGTATCCATGATATCAGGTCTCATTCCGGAGAAGTGGAAGCTTGGTAAGGTATCACCACTTTTTAAAGCCGGTAACTCTAAAAACCCCGGCAACTATCGTCCCATAACGAGTATCTGCCTCCCGGCAAAGGTATTAGAAAAAGTTATACAAAAAAAACTCATGGCCCATCTTGAGAATAACAATATTTTATATACTAGCCAATTTGGCTTTCGCCCAGGTTTCTCAACAAACGACGCTGTTGTATCTTTTCTAAACCGAGTGTACGATGCTATAAATAGCAAACAGGCCTGTAGAGCGGTGTTTTTGGACTTCAGGAAGGCCTTTGATACTGTTGACCATCAAATCTTATTGACTAAGCTTAGTAACATCGGAGTCAGGGGTAATGAGTTGAAATGGTTCAATAATTACCTCCACGAGCGGCAACAATATGTAACAGTTAACAATAAAATATCTTCCAAACAACTTGTCACATGTGGAGTTCCCCAAGGAACGACCCTAGGACCCATTCTATTTTCGATTTATATTAACGACCTTCACTTGCACGCCAAACACTCCTTGTTACAACTCTTTGCCGACGACACCATTATATGTAAAATTGGCAAAGACACTGAGTCAGTCTCACGTGATTTGCAAATTGACCTCAATCATATCATGCTTTGGTGTCGCAACAATAAGATTTCACTTAATGAAGACAAATCAAAATCAATGACCTTTTTCAACTGGCCTTCCCTGGAGTCCAAAAAGAGACCAACTCAAACGCCCTCTTTCTCTTCTCACAACTTGCTTTTAGGCAACAAAACTCTTGAGGAGGTAAATGATTATAAGTACCTGGGGACGGTCGTCGATGGTCCCCTGACATTTAAGAAACACTTACTCAATACCAGGAAAAAGGTGTCTCACAAGTTGTGGCTTTTTAAGCACCTTAGAAGCAGGCTGAATGTCAACTTAAGCTCACAGATTTACAAAACCGCAATTCTCCCCCTATTTGACCAATCCGATATTTTTTATGACTCCGCTGCCAAATCTAAACTCACTTCACTCCAAACCCTTCAAAACAGAGCCCTCCGAATTATAACTAGAAGCAATAGATTTCTAAATGTCGATGACTACCACCAGCAATTCAGCCTGCTTCCACTTAGGGAGAGACGGCGTCTTCACCTGCTCCAACAGGCTTACCGAATGCGGTTAAATACGAATATCTTATCCACCGGTTGTAGACAAACTAGACAACACCACCCCCGTAGAATCATGTTTAGATGTCCACTACCCAGACTTGAGCGAATCAGGAAATCAATACATTACAAGATTCCCCACTATTGGAACTCTTTAGATACCAACCTACAGTCCTCGGACACACCAAAAAGATTTTCTAAACTTGCTAGAGACACAGCTATTTGGATTGATCGAAATTATCTTTATTAAATAAACACTCAAAAACTTCCTCCTAGTTGAAGGAACCTCGAGTGTATTAACCTCAGGTGTATTGATTCCTACTCTTACCCTTTATTTACTTACCCTCTATCTGTACCAGCTGCCTCGACCTCTTCCTCCCCCTCCTTATAGATTTTTAATATCTATACACGCGTAAATACTACTACTTCGCGTACCAAAGTATGTTCTCTTTTACAAACCTTCTTATCCTAGTACCTATAATTCATATGTACATCTAACATGGCTCAGTATTGTCATCTTAACTGAGCTTTGAAAAATTTATCTATGTTTAGCAAATGTATTCACTCTCCACCACGCTTATGGTGGTGTCTCTTGCATCAAAACTTAGACTACTTAATTTACTCCATCATCCGCAAAGCCGCCCAAGTGTCGTCGACCTTGGGTGAATTGTATTCTTTGCATTATTAATCACATTCGATCACGGTAGGGCTTTAAAATCTCCCTATGTAGGGAGTTTAGTTCCCACCGACAGTGTTAAATCTTAATTCAGCAAATAAAAGTTCCAACAACAACAACAACAACTTGTCTTTCTAAAGGTTTAGCATCCTCCCACGGAACTGGTACTGCAAAATCTTAGAATATGACAATTGAAATGTCAAATCCCTCTGCTAAAGCCAGTTAACGCCCATGACTGGCATGTGCATAATTTACTATGAATATATTTTTATATAATTATAGTAATAAATTATAGATAATGTGTAGATATTGTAATTACAGACTAAATGATAGTCATAAAATCTGAAAATTAAATATTTTCGACCATACTGTTTATCAACAAAACTTCAAGAAATCAGGTCTCTTGTCTCCGTTGTTTGTCACCGACCGTAAGGGGGCGGGGGCATCGGGTCGGTGCGAGGTTTGACAGATTCTTTTAGATTGTGGTAGAAGTGAATGGGATAGTAATGGTATTATCGCTCACCTCTTCTAATTCCTGCAAAACTTCAGCTGAAGTCATTGCCTCGGCCTCTTCATCGCTAGGATTATCCAAACTATTAAGTATATCATCCATACTCATGATTCTGATCTATTTTATGCGTTTTAGGAACGTAATTAAGGTCGTAGGAACAAAACAATAATAAACACTCTTTGACTATCGCAAGGTTTTGGCGCCAGTAATCGGTCCGCAGCAAATGTTGCATGTTCCATTAATTACAATCACAATATTTTTATGTAATATTATACAATATAAGTTATGTTTCTATTTCTATTAATTTAAAGGAAGTAAACTATTTATTCTCCAAAATTAAATAGTAATATTATAATTTTATATTATCCAATGAGAGTCGCTACTGTACTTGCTTCACAGGTGACGTTCAGGAGTTCAAAATGGCGACGAAATGTCGCTCTCTTACACAGAATGAATTACCACAGGCTACTGACGATGATAGACGAGAGCTTTTTGAAGCCTGTCGTAATGGAGATTTAAATAAGGTTAAGAAGATTGTTAATACACATAATGTAAATGCCAAGGACACTGCAGGAAGGAAATCTTCGCCCCTCCATTTTGCTGCAGGTGAGTTTTGTCAAGTTCCGATTTGCCCTCTTCGATCAACACAACACCTATCTTTGTTTTGGTTGATGAACATAATGGAAATTCTTCTGAGCCTAGATCAATCTGTTGCATATTTTGTGTTCACCATACATCTTTTGAACTAATTGAAACCGTGGGATGTGTTTCAAAGCAGATTGTAAACCGTATAATTACTTATGGCCTCCCAAAGTCCTAGGAAGAAGGGAGGCCCAAACAGAGGGAAATAATCATAACTCATGTACTAGACTCAGTCTCAGACATGTCAAAACATAGAGTAGAGACTAAAAGGAACTGAAAATATACTCCATCGATATATGTATATACGAATGTTTAATCATTCTCTTAGTATCGTGGCAATAACAGTTTGTCTGGTAGATAAATTAGACCAAGTATTATCGAAAAGAATCTTGAGTCAGGTCTTACCAGATTTAATTGATGATAGCAATGGTGAATGGTTCTAGTCTAGATCTAGGCCTAGGTCTAAGATGAACTATCCAAAATGGGAAATTGATCATTTCATGATTCATATAAGTAATTAAGCCTATGGGTATGACTATGCCTATAAGGCTATATATGATTTATATGTTATACTAATTAGTAATTGTAGTTTTGTCTGACAGCGACACAGTGACAGTCCTGTCCCATATTATTTTTGCAATACACAACAGTGACAGTACATCTAAACAGTTAACTAAACCAAAGGCTAAACATTAATGGCAATTATCGAAGTGAGGGAAGTCAACCCTGAACATCGGGGGAAAGTGGGGAGTTAATTTCTTGAGGGTTGATTATTTGGGGTTCCAACGTCTCGGGCACATTGGCCCTTTAACTTATCAAGGATGATCTTTCTTAATTTTATAGTTGGTCAAAGTTCTTAATTCCAAATCCAACTTGAATAATGTCTGGTGTGAATGGAACCATCATGTTGGGTTTGTATTGTTCTGAGTTGTTATCGCCAGATTCAGAGTCAGACTATGGTTTTGTGCCTGATTTCCTGACCTGGCGATTCTGAGCAATTGATGATTCACTAACCGCAATCCACACATAACCCAAACATGTTGCTACCGATGAGTGAGCCTTATCACTTGAAATAGACTCTTGTGGTTTGGGCGTATTTTTTTATGATAACTTGGGAGAAAATGTTGTCTTTGTTGAAGACTAAACAAACAATCCACCATTCAGGATAGTTATCGTATCCCGATTCGTACCAATTACAAACAAATGTGTATTCGCAAATATTTTCATGCGTGTCTTAATTAAAATGGACACATTGGCTTAACAACGCTTTTCCACTGAGAACATGAGACTAAAACTATTAACAAGGAATTATTTATTCTATTTATATAGTTTCATTAAGAATTAGAAATTAAACGAAAGTATCGCCCCTGCTTATTTCCAGGAACATACATCTTGAAATTTATTGAATGGAACTTGAAGTCTACCTTGTCCATCCATTTTCTTAAATTTAACCTTTGCAATAAGGAAGTCAAACTCAGGTTGTCCTTTCTATGCTAACCACATTTAAATGCCAAAGCAAAGCTCTCAAATGCCGTGAAAATACTGACTTCTACAAGTTGTAGAATCATTAGGCCTTCACATAAGTTTTATCTGTTTCTCTGTTTGTGTTTTGCTGTAGGGTAATTGTACACACATTTTAGTAATAAGACTTTATTCAACTGGTCTCGGTTAATTAGAAACCATATTTAAATGTCAGTCAGATCTATCGAAGTATCTCGAAACCATCAATAAAATAGATCGGCAATAGATCGGATTTGGTCTACCGTGATTTAGACAAATATGACAGGGGAATCATTTTATCCCTTTTCCATGTTTAGCAAATGCAAGCACAAACCAAGCACCAAGCACAATCCAAGTTTCAGTGAATACCACTGATATAACCAACGAGTTGATATAACCTATCAGTCATGTAAATATTTTTCCAGATCTACTGATACGTTTAGAGACCTTATACATCAAATAATAACATAGCGTTGTTTCTTTATTGAAGTCTTAAGTATTTTTATATGACAATTATTTGCCAGGTTTCGGACGTAAGGATGTTGTAGAGTACCTCCTCCAGTGTGGTGCTAATGTCCATGCCCGGGACGATGGGGGTTTGATTCCACTGCATAATGCCTGCTCGTTTGGCCATGCTGAGGTGGTTCAGCTGCTCCTGCGGCATGGTGCGGATGCTAACTCGCGAGACAATTGGAACTACACGCCACTACACGAAGCTGCTATCAAGGGAAAAATCGATGTTTGCATAGGTGAGGGGGAAATGCCAGTCGCTCGCTCTGATATGCTACAAGCTGTCATATTGCATTTTCTTTTTAATTGTTTCATAAATGCCTTGCGACTGTAGTGAGAGTGTCGCTTTTATGTGAACACTCTTTTACCAAGAAACAATACTTTCATATGGATACGAGACGAGACACCTCTTTCATCTGAAAAAAGTACTTTAAGTTGTCTATTATACCAGGGCATTGTCATATAATTATTCATGGCAATTCACTTGATTATAATGAAAGTCATCAAAAATCATTTATAAGTAAAGAGGGTGTATTTCATGAGTTTTTGAACTCAACTAATGATGATAATTTGTAATTCATATGTTACCATTCACTGGATTATGAAAGAATCCTAAAATCATTCACATATATCAACGAGAATAAACTTCCAATTCATTCTCGTTGCAAGTATAGAGGGTGAATTTCATAAGTTTTTTAGTTCAACTAATGATCATAATTTGTAATTCGTGTATACATATGTTGCCATGTTAATGTTTTTCTGCCGTTAACTACTCCATTATAATAGAATTATGAATAAAGGATGTTTCATTTTCAGTGTTGTTACAACATGGGGCGGACCCGAATATACGTAACACCGATGGAAAAACTGCCCTCGATTTAGCTGATTCGTCAACAAAACCAGTATTGACAGGTAGGTTTACTGGTCATCTCTTCTCCCTGCCTCTCTTTCCTGAGTATTTATTTCAATAGCGTCTTTTTCATTCGAAGAAATCGCTAAGGGAATTCGCTTTTTTATATCTTACCCTATTTCTTTTCTAGGTGAATACAAGAAAGATGAGTTACTTGAAGCGGCACGAGGTGGGAATGAAGAGAAACTCATGGCCTTGATAACACCCCTCAATGTAAATTGTCATGCGAGTGATGGAAGAAAGGTAAGACATATTCTAGCTTACTATCTATGAACATATCGGACGTATGGTTTTAATTCAATTATATATGTTGTGTTCCCTGTGTCAATAAGTGGAAAAATACAATTAAGTTTTTTTGCTGATTTCAAGTGGCCAAGTATAACAATACATATATAGACAATGGGATGTAGGGGCCGGTAAACCGGTATTAATATTCGTTTACCCGCGCCGAGTTCCTTCACTATTTATTATGCCCTTATCAAAGAAAACCATTGCTATATAAACCTATCCTATTGATGCAATCTAAACATATTCGACATCATATTAATCATGTGTACAATATGAATACTTTTATCCCTCATTGTACACCTTATCATACAGCACGGGTAGGCCTGCTAAATATTAAATATTCTTCTATAGCCGATAACGAATTACTGTACTATCTATGATTGGATGATGTGGGGAAAGTCCCTGTACGGGCCTACAAGACGCATGTTTACTTTATTACCTACAATCCTTTCAGTCCACTCCGCTGCACCTCGCCGCAGGATACAACCGGACAAGGATTGTTCAGCTGCTTCTTCAACATGGGGCCGATGTTCATGCAAAGGATAAAGGGTAATTTTTCCTCTTACATATTTATATCCATGGGTCATCTATTGAAATCGTAATATTTGTAAACCGTTTCAGGGGTTGTGATCTGTTTTTTTTTTCGTGTTTGTGTGTATTATGAATTTCCAAATTTCTTCTATTTTAGTGGGCTTGTCCCTCTTCACAATGCTTGTTCATATGGCCACTTCGAAGTGACAGAATTGCTACTGAAGGTAAGTCTGGTATAATGTCTCAGTTATGTTATACTCAAATTGATGTTTGGTAAGATTTGGAAATAAATTCCCTATGTTTTACAAGACAATCAGTAACTTTAGCCAAAATATTTCTTCAAATTTAATTTAAATTTTCACGAAAGTGGTGTACAACAACTCTGTGCTTCTCACACACAGGTATTCCACTTGTTATTTTGTTTTCTGAAACTTTTTATTTATTATTGACTTTACTAAAAACGTGTGCATTACAGGCCGGGGCGAGTGTGAATGCAATGGATCTGTGGCAGTATACACAATTACATGAAGCCGCCTCCAAGAATAGAGTGGAAGTTTGCTCTCTGCTGCTTGCCCATGGCGCCGACCCATACCTTCACAATTGCCATAACAATACTGCTATTGATGTGGCACCCCCTGAACTTAAAGAAAGGCTGCAATGTAAGCATAAATATCTCCCCTTAATATTGAAATCAATATTATATTGTATTATGCACCATCTCAGAAAAACCTCAACCGATAACCATGTAAACCCAGTTTAAATTAAATCTTTAAAAATAAAATGGTAATGTTTGTACATTGCTTTGATGCACAGTCTTAAGCATGACATTTTAAGGCCTCAGAATTCTATAATTTTAGACCCTTATTTTACCTGATTCTATTCATTTTTCCAGATGAATACAAAGGACATTCACTCCTTGAGGGAGCTAGACAAGCCGATCTTTCTCGCATGAAGAAGTATCTAACCCCAGACATTATTAATTTTAAACACCCTTTTACCGGAGACACAGCATTGGTAAATATGAATTATATATAATTTACTTTTTTGTGATAACAGTTTAGATGGCAGCCTTTAAAGATGAATATTCTCAAATGTCAACAAGATTTTCGACATAATTAAAATTTGATGGAAAGAGTATTGTATTAAATTGTCAAGGATTGTTCAGCAAAAATAGCTTTTATAATGGAAACAGCTCTGAAAGTAATCATATTAACTGATTAAATGAATACTTTTTTCCTTTTTATTTCTTTATTTTTAAATTAATTAATTAAATTTTGGATTAAATGAATTCATTACAAACCTTGTTTTTATTGTAGCATTGTGCGGCTAGTTCTCCATTCCCGAAACGGAAACAAGTTGTCGAAGCTCTGGCTAGGAAAGGTGCAAATCTGAACGATAAAAACAAAGAGTAAGTACTGAGTCTTTACTGTATATCACGAGTGGTGGCGAAAGTTGACAGACACTCCTCGGAGGATTTGTATTATATATAGAAATGTTTATTTTCGGTGAAAGTCACTGTTGTTAGCCTATTGTCGTGGATAACCCGTTATACGTATTTGTTTACATTATTTGCAGGTTCTTGACGGCATTACACATTTCTACAGACAAAGCACATTACGAAGTCATGGATCTGCTGCTTAAAAATGGTGCTAAGGTGAGGTCTCACGTAGAAGGTTTCTTTTTCATTCATTATATAGAGAAGGGTTTTGGGTTGTTTCACGCCCTAAGCGCCCGTCGCAGTCATACCAAAGGCGCGGTCCCGGGAAATATGGTAGTATAATACCCCAGGAGTTAGTGTAAAAGCAGCCATATTATAGGAGCTGAACTAACTAGTTTAGCCTGGTAAGGCTGAAATTTCAACGCCTCCCGGCCACTGGTGGAAAACCAGCTCTATGTACTGATCTAGTCTTGGTAACATAAAACTTTTTTTAAAAAAAAACCATAATACAACAATACAGGCATTGATCATCTTGAGTTTACTAGGACTAAATGAATAGATGTTTTACGACTAGTGTATTATAGCCTAAAACACTTCCAACTTTTAGTATTTTTCGTATAGTATAGTATTTTGGACGTTAAACTTGCAGGTTAATGCATTGGATGGACTAGGACAGACGGCTCTACATCGGAGCGCACAGCAGGGAAGTGTACAAGGTTGTCGTCTCCTGCTTGGTTATGGAGTGGATCCAACAATAGTATCTGTTCAGGGCTATGCTGCGGCACAGCTAGCCCCGACCAACATACAGAAAATGCTTCGTGGTAAGTTTTTTTAGTCAAAGTATACACACATGATATATTTATAAGTTAATATAATAATTTTATTTCCTTATGTTCAAATTATAGGCATTTAATGAAATCGGGCGAGCCCTTCTGTAACTAGTTTTTCAAGGAGCCCTTGTTTATGGAACCAAATTCAATTTATCAGTTGAACATATATTACTGTTTCGATATAGCATGTCATTCCAAGATACCGGTTATACATTTGTGGAGATTTTGTAGTCAATTTGTTTGTGGGATTATAATGAGTGAACTTTGTAAATTGTTATAACTTAATGTAATTGCATTTGCCCTAAAACTACGACACTATTGCCCTTTCCTTCTTTGCTTCAAGAATATCATGATTTGCCTCATGTAGATGACGCCCCATCTGGTGGAACTGATGTTGATATCCAGCTTTTGGAAGCTGCAAAAGCTGGTGATCTAGAGGTTGTCAAGGTAAGATGCTAACAATCTACTGTCTTGGTCTAACTGATAGAAACACGAACCTTTTCCTTATATTTCGCTATCAAGTTGAGCTTGATTGAGTATTCACATATTATATGTGACTGATTAAATATCTAAATTAATGAACGAAAAGAAGAAGCAATATCTAAATGTATACTATCATTTTGTTTTACAGAAAATTGTAACCGCTCATCCCCATTCTGTGAATTGTCGTGACCTGGACGGAAGACACTCCACGCCGTTGCACTTTGCGGCGGGTTACAATCGCGTAGCGGTTGTAGAATACCTGCTGAAACATGGCGCTGATGTCCACGCCAAAGACAAAGGGTAAGACTGACAGTTCATTCATCTTCTCTCTTTATAATAGCAGTCCCCAACTAGATCATCGCAAGCACTAAGCGATCCAGTCGCAAGTATGTGCGAGCAAGTGATGTACGGTTAGCGATCACCTGCAAATGGGCATTCGATCGCAACACTGTTGTAGAATTGTATATTACTGTTCTAGTGGCGGAACCGTGTTATAAACTTCTCAATGTTTCTCCCAGGAGGGGCCACATGTTGTGAAATAGTAAATGTGTTTTTTCATCGATTGAACTTTACAAGTACTTACTCTTCATTTGTATTTTCTTTGCAGTGGTCTCGTGCCTTTACACAACGCATGTTCTTACGGGCATTACGAAGTCACACAACTCCTTATCGAGGTTAGTTTCTAATGACGATTTGTAATTATGATTGGATATATATGGCAGTACATTTTAATTCGTATGTATTACTCTAGTATTAACCCTTAATGCTAGGAATATAACATGCTATCATTTTGTAATATACCATGTCGAACTAGTGCAATTGTGTCCATGAAGATGGTCGAAGAAAAAATCTACTCAAATCTTATGAGACAGAATCTCCATCTCCTGGTAGTAAAGATTAAAAAAAAGAAACACATTAATGAAGAAATGTTTATTGCAGCATGGTGCATCTGTAAATGTCGCTGACCTTTGGAAATTTACGCCCCTACACGAAGCCGCTGCCAAAGGAAAGTTTGATATTTGCAAATTGCTTTTGAAGGTAAGTCTTCTATTTTGTCATTCTCACATGACGCTAATTGATTTCATTATGCATGTATTTGATCTGAGGATTAATCATGACTTATGTGATACGTAATTCTAAGTATTATCACACTCTGTATAGCTGTCTATGGATATATACATGTAAAAGAACCATTGCTAATGATAGTAATAAAAATCAGCAGGGTATCGCATTCCATTAGTGTGTATCGCCTCTCACCCCGACATGACCAAAAGTCCCTCGGGACATTCGTCAACTTACATCGTTATACAAAGCATCCTCCTATTTGATTGTATCTTGTGATTCATCTCAAGAGTCACCTTAGTAATTATCTCAGGTTCATCTAGCTACAAGCTATGGCGTTCTTTCTTTCAGCATGGTGCCGATGCTAATAAGAAAAATCGCGATGGCAATACTCCACTTGATCTTGTAAAGGAAGGAGATACCGATGTCCAAGATCTCCTCAGAGGTGTGTTTTTCTCGGATCGTTTTACCTTAGTCATGTATAATCATACATGGCCTTAGCCCTAGTTCTGCTGAATGTAGAATATATTTTAGATAATAGATCGTGCCTGATCGTCAATAGAAATTCTTTGCCGATGTTTACATTCTTTTTTTATGTTCCAGGTGATGCTGCCTTATTGGAAGCGGCAAAGAAAGGAAACTTAGGACGAGTCCAAAAGTTAGCTTCACCTGAAAACATCAATTGTAGAGATACGCAGGGTAGGAATTCGACACCGCTGCATCTTGCTGGTAAGTTAGTCAGTAAACTGTATATTTGGAACTAAAATCTATTATGTTATATAGTGAAAATGAATGTGTATTTCTAGAGTAAAATCATGCCTGGCTAATGCAAAGAAAAATATCTCTTCATCTTGCAACTTCAAAGTCGGTTTTAAGATATATTGTTACTAATATTAAATTACTTGGTACTTGCAGCTGGCTACAATAATGTCGAAGTAGCCGAGTTCTTGTTGGAAAATGGAGCTGATGTGAACGCTCAGGACAAAGGTGGTCTCATTCCATTACATAATGCATCGTCTTATGGAGTAAGTATCCTACCTGCATTTGAAATTAATTTCATATAATATCACAGTAGTCTGTTTAAAGATGCTTTTCAGGAATGCCATAGCCCTCCATCTGAGGTCCTGTCTCTATTATTCGGGGATTCAAATCTTAAATATTTGTACTGAGATCAGTTGTTTTTTTTTGAAAATTTAAAAAAAAATCTTCACAAAATTCCACCATTTATAACCAAATTTCGTAGTAAAAAAAAAAAAAAAAAACAAAACAAACTCGGAAGAATTATTCAGTATTTTTGGCATGGCCTGTTTTCAACATTAGATGGGACAAAAGTTAAGCTTTATATAATATGCTTATAATTATAATCGTCAACTTGTGCTTCCAGCATGTGGATATTGCTGCGTTGCTGATTAAGTACAGCACGTGTGTCAATGCTGTAGACCGATGGGGATTCACACCACTTCATGAAGCCGCCCAGAAAGGACGGACGCAATTATGTGCATTGTTGGTAAGTAATGCTTAGATATTTGTGGCATTAAATTATTCACCAACCCAACCCTGTTATTCAATCCACTGTAATCTCTCCAACGTTGTTATGAAAATGGATGCGACTTCTATAATTAGCTTTTAGTGAAATGTGTTATTTGATCCGTTTCAGCTTGCGCATGGAGCTGACCCAACAATGAAGAATCAAGAAGGACAGACGCCGTTAGATCTAGCAACGGTATGTGCTACATATATTTTTTCCCCGTTGGTACTATGTTCTTAGAATAGGTGGTTGTAATTTATGCTGTTTCATGGGATTACAGAGCCCGACACTATCTTCTATAATCTCTTGCCAGAATGGATCTAATTTCTATTGGCTAGTCAGACGTGCTGACTACAGCAGATGTGCTGTCTTATTTCCATATATAAAATGTACCTAATGCCCACTTAATTTCCATCGGTGAAAGATATTTTATTATCAGGCAAGCAATGTATGGCTAACCACTATGACTATTGTATCTCGCTGTCCAAGACGGTCGGGCAAAAAGTAACTGTGGGGTTACTAACCTTTAATTCTGTAACTTCGTCTTCAGTATAAAACAGTCTTTATGTACCCATTTTTAAAAAAAACTTACTGTATTGACAGTTTTTCTCTTGAAATGTTTTTCTCCGACTAGGTGCGTGTTGAAGACCTGACTCACCATGTACATGCCACCTTTTTGTCATGACTTGAAACTTGCTGAATAAATTCAAGAATATCAATATTATCATTACAGGGATGAAAGTCTTAAATATTTCTACTGAAATCAGTATTTTTGAAAACCTCCCCAAATATAATTCAAGACTCGTCCAAATTCAACCCTTCTATAACAAAATTTTGACAATTTAAAACAAATAATTATTTCAGATTGGCCAATTTTGTGTATGAAAGAAACTCCTTTCAATCTGATTTTCCTTTGGTCATTAACATGTTAGCCATTCAACCAGTTTGTATAAGAATTCACTATTTTTCTCGAAATACTTAAGTATATTTTTGCATGGCCCCACTTGCGTCCCTGTAACCATGCAAAAGCCTAATATGATGGATGTATCATGTATTTCATTGTGCCTGTCTGTTTACTGCAGGCGGAGGACGTGCGGGCGTTGTTGACTGACGCCATGCCGGCCTCCATGCCACCCACCACCAGCAAGGCCGCCGCCTCTTCGCTACTCAAAAATGGCAACACCAGTAGCAGGTAAATTTGTTCATATAAGTTTATAGAGCTTACTTGTCTTGTTAGTAAAGGGGATGCTTAGTGTAGGATTCGTTACGTCATGCTTTGAGGTATTAAAGCTATTTTGTTTGGCCTTTTAGAGGCTGACAGAAGGGTTGATTTACGGGAATTGCAATTGTCTTATGTTCTTTCTGTGGGATACTTTCTTATCGAGAGGATTATGTACACAACTTAGGGCTATAGTCTCCTTTAAATCACTGTTTTAGCACCACCATGATGTATAGACTAATTATCATATATGCCCTGAGCAAGGAAGAATACATCAACTATCTTATAGTATCTAAAAGCTAAAAGGAAACCCAAGTTTGAACTCATAGCTTATTCTATGCTATTTGTCAAAAAATGATATTTTTATTGCACCCTCTTTATTGCACCCTTCATTCAGCATGGACGTATACTATATAATCGTGTTCTCTGTGCCTATTGCAGTAGTAGCGGGAGCGGATCCGAGCCTGTCCCGGGAGCCGTGGGTGGCAGTCTCACACAGCCCCAGTCCGGAGACGGCTGTATTGATCAGACAAATCCAGAAACAGAGAAACCCCTCGACACAATCAGCGTAGCCTCCTTCCTCGCTAGTATCTGCTTGGAGCATTTACGGGAAATTTTTGAGAAGGAGCAAATTTCGATGGATGTTCTAGTAGAAATGGGCCATGATGAGCTTAAGGTTATTGGGATTACAGCATACGGCCACCGTCACAAAATCCTTAAGCGCGTTGAGAAATTGATGAACTCACAGCAGGGTCGAAGTAGAGGTATGGATCTAACCACATAATACTTTATGTAGTTTTCGTATTTTATCTGCATTCAAATGGTATGGCCCAGATCTAATACAATTGTAGAGATACATACTCATCTGGAAAGTATTATGTTCTTTCTTTGTTTGCTACTGCCCTAGCATTGTTCCGTCTGATTGGGTTTTAGTCAAGAATGAAGGAAATAGTTTAGATCTTTTGGCAAGAAAAATCAACTCGTTTTGACCTGCAAACTTCCTAGGTAACATCAAGAAATCTTCGTACCTTTCCCTAGGAATTGAAATGTGTATTTTCTTTTACTTTCAGACGGTAGTCCGCAACGTCTTGGACCTCGATCTGCTACTGTTGGTGAGTATATTTACATTTAAATCTGGTTGACTTTGCCATCGATGATTGGTTACACACTTGAGCATCCCAGTGTAGAGATAACACTTAAATGGCGGTATCATAATTGATTAATTTCAATGCAGTATTTGTTTTGATTTTGAGAAAGTGTCGTTTGTTTTCCAGGTGCAGCCTATTTCTCTCCTTCATCCAGTCAAGGTACAATTCTAATAGATCTCTCACCGGATGACCCTGAATATATATCTGTCGATGACCAGGTTTGTTCGATTTTCTGTTACTTAAAATACCTTTGCACTCACTTTTGTAGGATTATGCCCCTCAATACCAGAGACTCATCCCATTGCTTGTTAACAACACACAGTTTGTATAATTGATATGAGAACAATACTGATACAGTACACATTGTTCTTTTATCAATTATAAAAACGGTGTGTAAATTAACTTCTGGCTGTAGTACATCGGCCACTCTTAAATGTACTTACTGGAAATTGCTGTGCTAAAAAACCGCACTGATCAATTTAATCTACTCTTATTTTGAACGTAATAGTTACAAATGTTGTAAGTATCATCATGTACGACACATCTGTTGCACTTGACTTTGTTAAAATGTACATGTACTTCACTTCATTTTGCATTGTGTTGATCCAGAGCACAGATTGGAAGATACCATTGCATTATGAATACAATTAATCAATCCCATTATACATTATTCATCGATGTTATCCCGTTTGTGTTTCAGATGCAAAGTACCATTCGTGATCACAAAGATAACGTGGGTGGAACGTTTAACAGGTACAACATCATAAAGGTGGGTCCTGCACGATTGTTACTTTCTGTACTATTGAATAATACAATAATACTCATAAATATTATTGATATAAGATTTAATATTTAATACTTTCTTTTATTCAACAAACACAAAGTGTTTGTACAATATTGTCAGTCGATACTGACACGAGTTTTAATCCATATAAAATCATATTATTATAGTCTCCTTCTGTCAGACAGTATGGGAATACACCCAGTTTCACTACTATATATATCAGAAGTTCCCAACTAGGTTACTGCTATGTTTGAATTTAGTGTCACACATTTACACACACCCATCCAGAGTTCTCCCTATTCCCAAGCCATCGAATATATCTTAATGCTTAAAGTGGTGTATGCCTTGCAGATTCAGAAAATACGCAACAAACGCCTATCCGAACGGTATGACCAGAGGAGGAAGGTTGTTGGTGAGGAGAATCATGGCCATGAGAATGAGCGACTTCTCTTCCATGGATCTCCCTTCATTAACGCAATCGTCCACAAAGGCTTTGACGAAAGACACGCTTATATTGGTGGCATGTTTGGTGCTGGTAAGTGTCTATTCACGTTTCTCTAAATCTTTGATTAAGGGGTTTAGTAAAATCAAACTGTTCTCTTTCTAAGCCCTTTTCCCTGGGTATTGTATTGTGTTTTGTATTCAAAGCTTTTATTCTTGAACAATTTTTCCAATAAAATCATTGCTTTTGGGGAATTATACCCAATACGAGTTAAAGTTCTTATGAAAAAGGTTTACACTATAAATCTACTGTTGTTTAGATTTTTGATGATTTCTAGAATACGTAACAACTTTAAATAATATCAAACTAAGTCACGCTCATATTGGGAGATATATTTGAGTGATATGTTGACAAGGGAGTTTAATACAAGATACCGTGCCTTGTGCATTTATATTCAGAATTTTCTAATTATTACTTCTGACGTTTCTATCTCACAGGGATATATTTCGCGGAGAATTCATCGAAAAGCAATCAGTATGTGTATGGAATAGGCGGTGGAACGGGCTGCCCAATGCATAAGGACCGGTCCTGCTACATATGTACAAGGTAAGGCCAAAGTTTAGCGTTCGTTTTGTTTCTTACCTCGAATTAGTTTCTAACTATGATACTGTTACTTATAACTCACCTACTGTACACTCCATCCCCATTTCCTGATGCTATCATAGAGTTTACATAACATCGATAAGATACACATTTATTCTAACTAAGACGCAGTGCATCATCGTCCACATATTGACTTATAGTTATACCAATGTCTTGTGATTTATTTTCCTATGGATACACCAGGTTATATTAACACTGTCGAGATATATTCCTTGTTTTTTTCTAGACAGTTTAGTTTAATTCTCATCTTTCCTTGTTTTCTAGACAATTATTGCTGTGTAGGGTTTGCCTTGGCAAATCTTTCCTCCAGTTTAGTGCCATGAAAATGGCCCACGCCCCGCCGGGTCACCACTCAGTCATTGGTCGACCCAGTGTGGGCGGGCTCACCTTTGCAGAGTATGTCGTATATAGGGGCGAACAGGTGAGTGCAAATTATGTAAATTAATATTAGTAGCATTCTCCTCACTGAAAGTCAAATAATGTTTCAACCTACCTAAATCATTTATCAATCCGACCAGTAATGCTCTTCAAAGCACCTTGTTTTATTCATCAAATGTATATCGCTGGATTTAAATCAAATACTGTCGAAAGTAATTAAAGGTGTTTGCATATGCCTATTGTTTAATCTTCGATATAAGTACATATATTTCTGACTGGTATCTTTCATTTTCAGGCTTGCCCCGAATATTTAATCAGCTACCAAATCTTGAAGCCCTAGTTTTGGTCCACGTCGAGAACTGCCACCATCTTTCATCCTTTCATCACCCTCATCCGTTACCCTGGAAAAGTTAACTTTGTTGTTGCCATAACAACTAAAATATAATGGCCCTGACTAGTTCAATTCATTGCGCCTAGACTCTATCTGTACATACAGTCTCACCATTTAATGCTGCTAAACATTATAATGACTTCGTCCACCAAGTGGACGCTGAGCCTCTTTGAACTGGGCAGTAGTCTATTTATTTAACATGGCCTCTTGGGATAGAATGGAAATCTAGTGACCTTGAGCACCTCAAGGTGGTACACTATATCGCGATGGTTTAGATCTGGAGTGCCACGATCCAGGCCCGCCTGTCTGTTGTAAGTATGTATGTATGTATGTTATTGTATGTAAGCGTGTATATTTTTAATGTAAGTACGTGCAATTGAAATGGATCGCTGGGGACGTGGCCGCATGCTTAAAGACGACGAAAGGTCAAGGCCATCCATATGGCCATCATTAATAAACAATATCTATTGTGCCGAATTAGTATCAGCCAACGTGGGAAATATAATAATATTTACCGGTCATATATGATATCTAGCAAGTGGAGCTCCATACGTCTGGTCATCACTAGAAATCACCGTCTGCAGTTGATCAAGCATTCTGGTCCGATGGCGTTTGGTTAAGCCTGGAGTTACCTGATGCGAACAAGCGGGAGACCAACTTCGACTCCTGTTACGCTCATTAAAGTATTTTTAATGATATATTAATAAAGTACTCTTTTTCCAAAAAAAAAAAGCTTTTCAAAATAACACTAGTATTCGCGATGTAAAACTGATTTATAATATCATTGAGGAAGTATTTAATCTATTCTGGGGTGATATAATAGACCTAGATTGAAATGCCTAGAATACGAGATACTTAGATTACTTGGAATGAATGTAAGGGTAGGATCTTAAACCAGGAAGATTCTTCTCGGCCGAGGTACACAATAGAGAAGATTGTTACATATACTTCCATCCCGGTTGATACGCCACCATGGCTTGAAGGCTAATTAGGGATGTGTCTTGTAGACCCTTCAGCAATACTTAGTCCATATGTCCTGTCCTGTATACCAGAAGCGAAATCTTGATCTAAATCCTCATGGAAATTCTATGGGCGTTTTGCCCTCAATTTGTCCAACTCAGAACTTGAAAGAGGGTCAGTAATCGCGAGCTTTTTCAAATATGATCTTGGATTTTATTTTAGTAATCTTAATCATTTTTCCCATGTTAATTTCCATGAGTTTATAGGAAATTTTAATAATCCACACGCACAATAGAATTGCAACGTGTGTAGCTTTATAAATTATGAAGATTTCTTAGAATCCTTAATCCATGTTTGTCATATTGCATTAAGTGATACAATGCGAAGCACATATTTTGCTATTTGTTATCAGGTGTATTTTATATATTTATATTCATGCATCTGTGTCAAAATGGTTTATCCTTTAAATAAAAAGCGAGCGCTTGGCTTGCTTTCCATTACAATAGCCTAACCTCCATGTATTCGAATACTACTGAACATAATTGAACTGTACAGTGTGGGAATCTGGTGGTTGAAATGGTGTACATATGAAATTATTTTATGGCTCCCCTAATAGGAAATGCTACATACTGTGTTCATAAAAGTGGGCGTGCGAACATGATGTATATTTAGATGGGAATGGAGACAATATAGGACTGTCGCTTTTCTTTTATCTTGGTCAAAACATAAGTCTTTATTTTCGCCTAAGTTCAATTAATGAAGTCAATTAAATTGGTAAATTGCCTTGATCTGCAGGGTGCAGCCCTTTGTGAAAGCAGTTTCATTGCTTGGAAGAATTCCACCTTGGTCATTTCTCGGCGATAGTTATATGATATTCACCGAATGATAATGGGTAATGAATTGTAATAATCCTGTCAGTTGCGCAGACTTAAATATGGCAGTTTGTTTATTTAATAGCTTCATATTGAGTACAGTTTGTAAAAGCAGTTTATTTTAATCACCCAATAAGCTTCAGACACTGTTATGTTTTAAAATACATGTACCATATTGTATTGGTTATGATGCTTGTAAAGGCATATTATATATTTTGGACCAAACTTACCGACCCTGCTTTGTGAAAAACTGAGCAGGATGATGAGAAGTAAACCCCATGCAAGTTCACAGTCGAATGATCATAGCCACCCATTTTAGATGAAAATTAAAAGGTTCTTAAGAATGGTATAAAAATGTCTTTTAAATGTGGATTTATGAATCAAAATTTTAGTCAAGTTATTCTTTTATTTATGTTGGGTGTGAAACTAATTTTTCCTCCTCAGCCTATCTGAGTTGATTGTCTCCATCATCGCATCAAGGATGCGCTATGGTTCCTTAATTAAAACTCTTGAGAAATTCAGTGAGTTCAGTTCTATTACCTGTGCAATGTATATATTTATTTCTCGATCATGATTTAATTCGCAGAATGTGATACACCAAAAAAAAGAAGTTGCTCTGAAGGGATGTATTTCTCTTAAACACAATCAGACAGGCAGCTGTTCATCTGCGAATGTAGAACCATAAATTAAAGAAATGGGTCGCGTCCCGTCTTTAGAAAAAAGGTTCATGCAACCCATGACACTGGGCTAGACTATGTTATTCTCAAGTATCGTCTCATGCAATTGATTACCAAGTTACCGTTAATTATTACCCAGTAACACTGAATTAAAAATTACAATAGGAATGGTTCGGTGGAGCTGATTATTGTTAAAATTATGCCCCCAACGCATGTTATTAATTATATACGACGGGGATGCTATATTAGTTCACATGGTGATGATATATTCTCCGATGATATCTTCATTGAATAATGGTTACTATGTAACATACTTGTGTGTGTGGAGTTTTAATGAAGTGATAACAATTATTAAAATTTGGAAGAGGAAAAATGAATGAAGTGTAACGACTGTTGTGTTTGTGTTCGGGCATGTTATAACCATAATGGCTTTGTACATATATGCGAGGTGGTGCGTGCACGATATTTCTTATGTTAGGAAGAATGTGTGTGAATGAATCTGACATAAAATGGAAAATATGAAATAAAAGGAAATATTGTATTTTTGGTGTAGTATTCCTTTGTTATATACTATTATATAGTGTTATTAATTGTTAATATATCTAGCGCGAGACAATGACAGGAACTGAGTGGCACACGCGCCCTTCTCCACTGATATTTTGCGCTTTTATACTTTAAAAATTTAACTTAAACTACTTCTTCCAGTTTGAAGCGATCATTTAGCCCCTTTTCTATTCATTTTCCCTCGTTTAAAATGGGAGTGTCATTTGGCATGTTCCATACGTCGAAATTGACATCAACTTTGAGGATAGTAAATCCGTGCTATTGTTAAATCTATATTTATAGAGGACAGGTCGATATTACAGATACGCTTACCTTGCTTAAATCATCAATCAGTGTAAAAGGGGACACATACAAATTGATTCAGATATAGTTTATAACAAATTCGTTTTCTTTTGGTATTACATGTTTTATTGTTACATCGATATACATACCGGTAACGTTTAAGTCAGCTGATAACGCGATTATTGACAGAAATTATATACAGTATGCAATATATTTGTCCAGCAAATAACTTACAAAATAAAGAGGTGCAGGTTGATTACTATATGTTAATGTGGGTAAGTTACAGCCCATGTTGATGAATGGTATACAATTGTATGAATAACTCATTATGAATATATATACAAATCATTCATTAAGTTAATATGATTTAATGAACAATTATCTCTTACTATGGGTTAGTAGATCTCAAATTCCGTTTCACAGGTTTTTGTCAAAAACCCTGATTCTGTAATGACTACTTTATAAATGCGGATGGGCAACTGAAATCTGCTCGAAACCTAAAATGTTAGATAATCTTCCATGTAGACTCTACATTCGAAATTCCATAAACCCTATTCACTCTGGCAGTTACTTATTAATTCTCAATCAGATAATTCATAAAACCTGGGAGATACTATACTTCCCTGATAAACCTAATATAATATTAGTATTGAATTAAAATGATATATAATATTGTCGAGGCAACTTGTGGGAGTAATCCCTATTATTTTGCTAAAATACTCTTGATATTTCTGGAAGATGCTTCGAAAATATACCTCTCTTCCCGGATATATGTCCACTTCTCTCATTGCGAGTGTTTGAATGTGTTTCCATTGATGTGAGTACATCACAGCAGAAAACATTATCGATGAATCTATAGCTAATTTTGCGATATTGAACAATAACTATAGACTTTACGAATACTCCCAATTGTTTCATGAGTTTGTCGAGATTTTAGCCAACTAAGCTCCGGGTGGCTACAGAAGTGTACCGGATCCTAATACGCAAATTAGACACTTTAATTTGTTTAATCAGTGTTGCCAGAGGTATAGGCCCTGATAATGTCTTTAATCGGAGCTCTACAGACCGGACACCTGGCCCCTCTTTGTCGGAGGTTTTGTCCACATGTGAAACAGAGGCAGAGATGGCCACATTGGTAGAGAACTGCGTCAGCGTTCTGATCCAGACAGATAAGGCACTTTGAGTTATCCACTGGCTTGGTGCTTGCATGTCGTTTCTGACAGCTTGAGCAAGCTGTGTCTCCCCCTCCATTGCCTGAAAAATTAAAGATAGGTTTGTTAAAAAGATGTTTTATTGTTTAGTTTATTTTATTTTTATCATTTTTTCTTCTCAATTTGACAGTTATTTAAGTAAAAAGAATGTGATCAGAAATGATATATGGAATTCCAAATTTAGTTACCAATCATTGACTAACCGTCTTATAATTAATATATGTACTGTAATGTGTTTACCTAAAGCATTTGCAATTGCAGCAGAAACCTCTTGACGAATTGATCTTTGAATGTCTAATTGGAGATCGAAGCTCATTTTCATCATGTTTTTCAGCTCTTGCATTTGTGATTTCAGGGAGTTCATTTCTCTGCTCATAACCGCCGTGCTCTGTTGGAGAAGACAATACATCATGTTATTAACTGAACCGACAATTGAAATACTCTAAATGTGTTAAAATGTAAACAAATACAATCATTATGATCTTCTTCTTTTTTTAAAAAAATAGGTAAAAGTAAAAATATTACCTGAGCGTGTGGAATGGTGACGGCAGCAGTTGCACTGATGACAGAAACATTGTCGGATATATTGTCATGATTAATGAAACCATTGGCTCCTCCGATACCGAGATCTGAGAAGTTATTTCGCATGTTAGCGGGTAGCCTCGGCAGTTGGTCGACGACACTTTGAACGCGTGAGCCATCGATTCCTGAGGCTTCAAGGCGACCCTATTTGGAAGTAAAAAATAAATAGACATTTAAATTTGGTAAATTATGCTTCTAAATAATGCTCACGGGAAACTGTCACTAAAGAATCTTGTACAAGAAAATCTTTGTATTAATTGGACATTCATCACTTTACTTACCCTCATAAGAACTTCAAGATCGTCTCTGAATTCTCCATCGAGTGTTGAGGTCACCAGTTGTCTCTGAACAAGTTCGCTAATGTCGGTAATGATGGATTCCCGGTATGACTGCTCCATGGAATCCCATGAGGGAACCCCTTGGCCTCTGAAGTAAGAATGAAATAATAAGTAAAACTGACAATTGTTACTTTTTTTGCAATAAATCATATTATATTAGATATAGGCCTATACAAGTCTTTGATTTTTTTTTCTTGTTTAAAACAACCGAGGTCCTTGAAAGAAAGTAAAGATTTATTTAGATAAATCAGCTTTGAGTGAACATACTCTTCATTTTCTCCCACTTGGTCTTGCAACCAAGCCTGGGCATATTCCTCCGGTCTGACTGGAGGTAGAGCGGGAGCCGGTGGGATTACATTTGGAGCATGATTGTCAATATGACTTGCGGTGGCAGGCTCCGTCCTCTGTTGTCTCCGGAGGTGGAGATCCTCCAATTGTTGTCTGAAAGAAAGTCTCGCTTGGGCTGTTGATCCATTCCCGCTGCTGACAGAACTCACCGGCGAAGGGCTTCTCTCCACTTGCTGATGCCTGTTGACTCGTGATCTAGGGGTTGGAACTGGTCGAGTAGCCTGGGACATTTCAGGTGTGGCTGGCCCTGACACAGAGTTGGATCCAGATGGCGTGGAGGGGCGGGATGAAGCCCGTCGCTGGGCATTCCTAGAGAGTGTATACTGCGGCTGCAAGGTGGCAAGGCTGCCTCTCAAAGCCCTTTCAAGATTCCTACGGAAGCCGGCACTTTGGAGAATAGACGAGACTGGTCTCCTTTCTACCAGGCCACGGACCTCTACGACGACTGACTCGGGCCGGTTTTCTTCCTGAACGGGTGCTTGTGGATCGAGACTTCTGGCGAAGAAATCCTCTACGTTTTTTCTGTTGTCTTGTCCAGTTACTGGTCTATCACCTTGTTGCAGCCTCTTCAGTTCATGCATAATATCACTGGAAAACAAGAAGAAGATGGAAATTGGTACAATATATTTCGAAGGGGAAGTCATTCAAGAATTTGTTCAAGACCTGAGCAATTCGGCTAACACCTGAAATAATCTGGCAGCAGTCCAATTCCATCGCTCCAACTCCCATCACTATATATATATATACTGCGCAATTATCCCTCGTATAACTCCACCCCGATATAATTATGATAACTCATAACAAAGTCCAGCAGGTCATATCCAATAAAATGTGTTACTTTGTAGTTGCAATCTGTAGATTTATGCAGAGCAGACCCCTGCACACTCATTATAACTCCTCCAACAAGTTATTTCTATGTAAAATCGTAAGGTATCAGGGAGAATATCTGAACTAACTTTTCGGGGAGGGAAGTTCTCTGACTGGATTGTGTATCATATGGGAGTTGAGCCACTCTCCAGGCCTATGTTGAAGCTTTTTATATATATATACAGCGCACCGACAGACCTCTCGCTGCTGGTAGCTAGCAGTATGGCAATGTAAGCACTTTCGAAGTAAACAGTTCCACAATATCGTTTGCCACAGCTAGGGGCATTTAGATAATAGATTTGGCTAATTATGCCATAACAAAATGATTCGTTTGCACGATTTTATTTACAAAGAAGGGGAATTCGTAATTTGTTTTTACCAACAATTTGTATGTGGTCTCGTTCCCTAAATGTATAGAGGAATAACAAAATCGCTACAAGACATGGAATTAATGGGCGTTTAAATAGGAAAATCATTCTGATTCCCGTCGTGTGCCATTTCTTTTACTCATAGAAAGCCGCGGACCCTGTTGTTGAGACAGAAATCAATGCATGCATGGCAACCCTCCGCCCTTCATGTAGGCCTACCGGTAGGTATTTCCTTTTATGGACATACATTACATGTATATCCATAAAAGGAAATACCCACATTTATAGGTGCCATCTATACTTTTGCCCATTAATTATTCTCAACATAACACAATATCACATGTGAAGATTTTCGCTAATTCCATCATTCCATTAGTTAGTTTAATGCATATTGAGATATCAAACTTATTAAATCTTGCAAAAACTCACATATGTTTGCTTTGTTTTACCGCCATGCAATATAGCTCTATAGAAAGCAAGAACCGCCCTAGCCGTATCTAAAACATTATGGATCTATTACCCTGGAGTATGCCATTAGTTTCTCCCCTTGGCACAGTTTGTGGGCAAGGATCTTGCGTGAAATTTATTATGATTTCATACGTTTCTATTACTCTGAGATGAGATACATATATAGGCCTATAGTTATACCGTATGCCGTAGCCTGACCAATTGAATGGGCATTTCTTGACTATTAAAGCTTCATCATCATGTTGTCTGCACAATTCGCTCATTCAAAACCAAAGATAATGATCGACAATTTTTTACCTTCTGTGTTGTTGCAGCAGTCGATCGATTCCCGTCTCCAAAGTTGGCTTTTCCTCCAAGCCTTCCATTTTCTGAGTTTGTTCTTCAGTCATTGCTGAAGCAGTTGCTCCTTCGAGGGTATCCATGTCTAGTTCTTTGCTGGATGTACTGGACCTGTCTTCAATAGATCCAATTTCTGCTGTGTTTTCTGCCATGATTTCGCCTGTACTTATATGCGCCTGGTGCTAGCTTAAAGTGGACTCCTATCACTATTTGTCGATGGGGTTAACGATAACGTTCCCAATATAGGTATGACGAATGGAAGTAAAGGCTTGTAATTGGACAACTAAAAGTAAGCTAAAGTACTTGCTGTGTATTGCACCACCACACGGAGTTGGCCCAACCTCCCAGCTCTGACTCACGCACAGCCGCAGCGGGAATCCCAGTGGCCGCGTTGTTACCCGGTGACACCTGCGGGAAACCCCGATACTGGCGATAGGTGTGAGAAAAGAATCATGCTTGGATGGATGCCGGGGCTGGGATGTTCTAAGATTATTTGAAATATCGATATTTAGCAATGGCTCCCTTATTTTCGACAGTCTTGAGACTTGACATCTTATATAAGATATGCCTCACAAGAGAACTGTACAAAATCATTTGACCTAATTGGCCGTCCAGGGACCACCCAGTTGTGACGTCATTGTGGACAGGGGAAACCCATAAATGATTCATTGGCAGCAGACGACGTTCAAGATCATAATGAGTTCGTGATATCTGTAGGGCCTGCCAAAATGAGTGATGGCTTGGAGGAATTGTTTGTTCAAATTATTAGTTCCGAAGAAAAAGCTCAAAAACGTAGATCTGTTCTGAACGAAGGTAGGAATTAATTGATCAAAACATAATCAACACAATTTCATAAATCACCATCGATCTAGCCTATAATAAAAATCACGTAGGCCTCCGGTACGGCAGTGCCATAATTTGGCATAAAGCATAATACGGTACCATGATAATAATAGGCGTAGCTAGATAGACAAAACGTATTACATCATACTATTTATAGCCCCCTGAGATAACCTACTGATTAACTATACACTGACTCTCTACTGACTCTATAGGCCCCGGCTATAGGCTAGTTTATACAGTTGGTTTGATTGTCATAAAAGCCAAAGGTACCATATAACTTACTTTAAATTAAGATTAATTAATATTAAGAACAATCATTGACATTGTAATTTGTAGGCCTACAAGTACATTCAAAGACCGATGTAGAATAATCTCTGCATCATGCATGCAGTCATAAATTTGAGCTGAGGCTTAGATCTTAGTTTAAATATAAATTCTTGGAAGCTGCTCCGCATCCATCTATTCTAGATCTAGGGAGGATTTATAAGAGAGTTTCAGAAAAGGATTATCGAATGCAATGTAGGCCTATCTCTCATAATCATCGGCCACTATAAAAAACGCACTGACCCCTTCCCCATATTCATATACCGTAGTATGGAATTGGAGTACTGTATTAGAATTTATATATTATATCATTTAATTCCATATATATGTGTTACTCAGTCAAACAGCAAGTTTCACAGTGCTTGGCAGCTATAGAAGATGTTAAAGAAGAACAGAAATCATTACAAGGACAGCTTGTCACTGAAGTAGGTGAACCCATTAAAATAAATTTCAAAGGAATAGGTTAGAACACTAATTGCAGTTTGAAATCAATTGAAGCCAGATGAAAATCTAATATAACTTTAGTTCAAATTTATGAAAAATAATAACAGAACACGGGGTATATAATTGTACATGCCCATTAATTTGTTATTATAGATTCAAAGATGGATCGACGTAGAACTAGAACTCAAACGTTCATCATCGAGAGAAACCATATTCCAAACACTTGTGGAAGAAAAAAAGAACGTTTTAGAGGACAACACGCAGACGCTGGTAAATAAGTGTTCGTTTGAAAATGAAATATCAGAGAGTGTTCGCCAAATCTTTATCATGTATAGTATATATACACATCGGTTTAAAATTTCCCTGAACCGATGCTTTATCAGAATTAGAAAAAGAAATATGTGCACACATGATGCCAGTGGCTAGAGCTGTGTTTATAAATATTTTCTTTCACCAATAATGATTCGTATTCCATAGGCAGATGAACGGGCCAACCGTGAAACTAAGCATGATGACTTTTGCCGAAACGTAGAACAATTTACACTCAACTTTGGACTAACAAATCAAAGTCGTCAGAGATGGTATGGTAAATTGGAAGCCGATCTTGAAAAGCTTCGGACAACTAGAGGCGATCTACAGTCAGGTATTGAATAAAAACATAAACAAATAATACTCGATACGGTACGGAGTTTTAACATCTTTAAACCGAACCAAAAAAAAGCATTGACCAGTATACATCCCCCAGTACTTTAGATACAATTATAGAGAACATTCAAGTAGAAACATCGGAATTGTGTGCTTATGTGTCCATCATTGTATAAAGTGAAACAGAAATTCATTAATTTGTGTTGTCATTTTATTTATAAATGATCTTTCTTTGGCTTCTTTAATATTTTTCCCCAGTGAATATAAATGTTATATATGGTGGTTGGCGTTATCGCCTCTAGATATACTAACACTAAGGGCAATAAATGGATGAATCATATATAATCACAATAAGCCGGTACTTCGGATCTTCCTACAGAACTAGAACAAGTTGAGCGCCAACGCACATCATGCCAGACATTGAGAAATCAACTTGAAAAGTTGAGGACAGAAACACAAGAGGCCGCTTCAGATTTAGCTGGTACGTTAATTCAGAATACATTTCCACATCAGACATGCAATAACCACAAAGAAATAAAGTGAATTATTCACGTTCGGGCCGGAAAGCTATATATAGCTCCCGTTAATTAAGCCGTTATAAAATCAAAGCATAACTCCATAACAGGCATGCAATACCACACACAATTATATCATGAAGGCTTGTCGATACTTTCTTTTGTTCATTAATTACGTCATAGCGGGTGTGTGTGGAGAGCGGGGGGGGGGGTACAAAAACACTTATATACCATTGAATGGGCGAAACCATGCACGGATTTTTGAAGCACCATTAATTATCCATAATGTCCATACTCCCATGGAAATGTCCATACTCCCCACACAGCAGTTCTTATACTATAAATCATTCATAGTTAAGACTCAAATTCGCTTTTTTGTGATACTTATCTATTCAGATCTTAAGAGGCATTTGGATGCTGAATCTAAATCAAAAAAGCTTGCTGAAAAGCAAAGAACGCACTTTTCAGAAATCCCCAACAGCTCCAGAGAATTCAAACGGTACGTTTTTAAAAGCGACTGCGTATCATATATAAATGTGATTAATGAAAAAATAGGATTTGAAATAACTATTTTCCTATTGTGTGTTGCAATTGTAACTATATTTACCATCGATCGAGAGAGAAAACAAAAGCTGTTATTCTTTAAAATACATATATGAAGCAGATAGACACATATTTATGTAATAGTATCTACCTATGTATCTACCGTAATAACGGATTCAAAAAGAAAGACTGATCATTACATTGTAATTAGAAAATGAATTTATGCTGTCAGGTTGCGTTCAGACCTCCACAGATGTAAAGAGGATACGTTGGAGGACTATTGTGCATCGTTACAAGTACAACTACAAGATCTCAAGAGAAAGCGATGGCAAGAAGGTGTTAAGGTTCGCAGCTGAGACAAGATCACTTAATAAGTTCTTGTAAAAAAAATATATATATATATGGAATAGGACAAGCGAGTTAAATGACTAAAATTGGAGTTTTTTGTTCTTTTCACATTCTGTTATAAATTATCCGTTTATCGCTTATCGGCCTTTTGGATTAGACGACAGTGTAGCAAATAAATTGTTACCAATAGTACTAGTATAATAATTGCCTGTTGAATAATTACTTGTGCTTGATTGTTTTATTAAGTGTGGAGCCACAAAGAACCAAGCTCCAACAGGAAAAGTTGTCACTTCTTCTGATGGAGGCCAGAATCAAATCGCTTCCACGGATTCTGTGCAAAAAGGACTTGAACCAAATGGCCTTCCGCAGGTAGGGAGATGGCGTGTGATAATCAGCTCAATACTCTATCGATTTAATCATTTATTAGGCCTATATGCCCATGCTGTATGAGGCGTGCAATAAATAGGGTCCACTTGATTTCGAATTTATTTTACTTTATGGCGATTCAGATTCGGAAACAAAGGTTTATATTTCAATATTCTTCTTTAATTGCTATATGGATAAATAATGAATGAAACTCAAGCTAGTAATTGAATATATATTATTGGACTCGATCCGTGGCAATATAATATTATATTCAACGGTTATATCCTTTAATTCATAACTTTAGATGTTTAATTATTAAAGGGTGCGGAAGGAAATGGGCGAATAAATGTTCAAAGATTGTCAAATTACGGTGCTAATGATGCGGCCAACAACGGGCGGGAAACCAGGAGTCTTCCTAATATAGCACGTCTGTCTATGGCCATAAAGAAGAACAGTTACACGTTCAAGGTATCTAAGAAACTTCATCTAAAAATCAAATTTGTAAACTGTGCCTTGTTGCCGGTGTCATGACGAAAAGTGACGAAAAGTGACCCATGGATCGATTTTATGCAATGTTACGTAAGGTTACGTAATTAAAGACGGAAAGATAAGAGAAATTAAATTTAACTAATCAAATTCGATATACTGAATAAAATTAGATTAAAATTAAATCGAATTAAATTAAATTGGAACAAATTAAATTGAACCACAAATTAAATTGAACCAAATTTAATTGAACCATAAATTAAATTGAACTGAATTAAAACAAATTAAATTGAATTAAATTAAATTAGCAGGTTAAATTACTTGAGTAAGTTTATGTAATAAAATTAATGCTAAATTAAAGTTAAAAAGTTAAAGTTGCTCAGATTGACGCTATACATTCCTTAGATTAATTGATATTTGTTAATGAAGAATGTGGCAGAGATTCCATTGGGGAATTCAAATCTGAGAGAGAAGTAACTAGACCATAGGGTGCTGCGCCAGTGCATGGTGAAGGGGTGTGAAGTACAAGCAAGGCAGAAGGTACATACTGACATCTATACCCTGTCCCATCCAGGTGTTATCGCTTAACCAATTATGATAAGAGGTGTTGGGAACTTTCCCTAACCAACAGACTTGGGTCTAACTTGTGTCTGTGGGGTACAACCGGCTGGCGGCCCCCTTCGAAATTGCAGTTTTAAACTCTTAAATACTCGAGATATACATATTTAATACATTAATGCTCTTGGGTATTCATTACAAATATACTAATCCAGAACATAGTTGAAATTCAGGCAAACTTTCCCCAAATCAGGAGCTCAGTGATATGTGTCACTTTGATAATTTGAAAGTTCAAAAAAATTATCAAAGGACGTCATTTGCAGGTGCAGATGACGTCAAAGGACGCACGTCCCTACAGACGGTTGCGTCAGGCCTGCAGGCGTGCTAAAATTGATTAATGAAGGAGATCGTTATCTATTGCATGCGTCGGCCACCACAGTGTCGCAACGCTTCCCGTGGGAAAGCGTACGGTGATTGGGGCGACGTTGGTTTGACCCAGATAAAAGTATGATGGCTGCCGTGGTTGGTGAAATGTGCCAAACCTTGGAGCCTCTGTTCACTCTTACCTGTTGGCATTTGCTATGCTAGGCTATAGGAATAAAGTATATCGAGCGATTTTGGAGGAATTTATAATTATTAATTATGGAAAAAGGCCTTAATGGGAGGAAATATTCGTATTTTTACGCAATGAAATAGTGGGACATGATCACTAGATATTTCCGGAGGTAACCATATCCTTCATTAGGGAAAATGATATTTTCCCGATCTAATAATCACGGGTTTGTACCCTGGAACTTATTAACAGAATAAAAAGATAAAAAGTGTCAGAAACAGCTCAAATGGCTGCCTGACAGGCTATCTAAAAGTTAAAATATACAAAAATGCACAAATCGACCAAGAGGATATAGACAGTTGGCCATATGGGATATTGATGCATTTTTTTGAGTTTTCGTGACCACCTCTTGGGGGTAAGTTTTTTTTTGCATACTAAAGCAGTATGACCCTAGAAATAACATACTATTTTTCACAAGCTCAACTCTTGCACGTTTTTCGGGAAATTGGCCTGCAATAAGACCATTGCTATAATTTAAAAACACCCTCAGAGGCACACGGATTGACATGAAAATGGAGGGAACAATTTTTTACTTGGGGAGGAAATCCTTCAATTTACTGCAAATTGTGCACTTGGTGGTAGATTATTGAAATTTAGCATGTTGTTAGAGCAGGCCATGGGATTGTCAAAAAACGCTCACTACAAGTTGGCTGACCCCCCCTGGTGGCCGGTAGCTGCAAAATTCAAAATGGCCGCCGCAAAACACAAAATGTGCTATATCTTTGCTTCTACTGACTAGATTCTCAAGTATAATACCTATTATTGGATGTTTTTGAGTATGAGGAATTCATTTTTTTAGTTCTTTTTATGTTTAAAGGACATTTCAAGGTCATTTCAAGGTCAAATTTAAATATGGCCTCTGCCATGAACATGCAATGTCTTATCTAGGCTCCTACTAGCACCATATGTTCATATGTCCAAGTCCCCATGTACAAAGATTTTTACTTTGACATCTATGTTTGAAGTCATTTTTCTATTTGAAGTCAGTTTCAAGCTACAATCCTGCATATGGCAAATGCAAATTATCATTTATGTTTGATATTTTGTGGACATATAGCCTGCCCTAGTAGTGAACCTCAACATTTTGGAACCATTATCGCATTTGGTTTAAATATTACAGGCAGATGAAATATACCTTTAAAATGGCAAAATTTGCAAAAAATTGGATCTCAAAATCTACTAATGACCTAATGACAGTCCAATAAATTCTCAATTTTTTATATAAAAGTAATTCCACTTATAAAGTGGAATATGTTCAATCAATATTACATAGGAATAGTGGATATTTCAAGCAAAATAATTTATTATTGATTAAATTTGATGTTTTTACCTTTTTTTTTCAAACGCCTATAATTATATTTCCACAAGGGTGACAGAGTGATACTTGGCAGATTTGAAATGAGGAGATTCTGGAAATTTAGATGATAAAATGATAAAAAAGTATGGTATGATCTAAAATGCATGATGTATACCTTCATCCCCAGACCAGTACCAAAATGTTTAAGTGACTGAATATGATGAAGAGACCTCTCACCACCCCCATCCCCCCTCTGTCCCCCCACCCCCACCCCTGTCGCATGGAATAGTTTGGCTCTGTATGTAATGAAATTAGGATAATATCTAAAAAGTATGAAATTTAGTTGAAATTGTCTGAATTTCAGCAATTTTCAGAATAGAAACGATTATTTCCCATAACCACTGAAGAAGGAGACAACCCATCTCCGAAACATGTATGGTCGTGAATAAATAAACAACAACAAAAAAACTTTATCTCTCAGTGTCTTATTAGGTATTGTGTCTATCTGATACCATCCTGATATTTCCCATAATTATGGAAAATATTCATGAAATAAAGGCTGCATACTGTCCCCTTGATGCGACTAAACTCCCTACCCATGGCCTATCAGAGATTGTTAATCAAGCTATTTATCTGTGACCTCAAGGAATTTAGTCAATTTTTTCACCTCGTATTTCTCACCCCACCCCCATTTCCCCCATTCTGCTGGTGGCCAGGTGGAAGCAATTTTCTGAACAGCCCACTACAAGGATTTAGTCTTAGGTTTCTGAAGATAATAGTTCCTAGTCCCCATGAGCTTTGTACATCCTTCAGCACTATTGGCGGCATAGATATGTTTTAAAAATGTAATAATCCACCAAAATAAGATTCAAGCCTTTTCTCCGGGTAAAAAATGCATAAACCCATCCTTTATTACAGGAAATTGGGTCATGTGAAAATGGAGGTACATTTCACATTCATACTGTAGTTCCTTATAAGACTTAAATAACTGTATAAGGGTCATATTTTCAGAAAATGTACAATTCATTTTCAATAATCCTCTCAAATAACCCTAATATCAGCCGAAAATGAATTTCAAAATACAGTTCAACCTAACCAAAGAGATTGCTAGAATCATTTCAGTGCCAAATATACTCAAATTTACCTAGTATTGCCCAAATTGTCGCTACCCCAAATACGGCTTTTCGATCTACCTGCCGCATAATGTTTAAATTTACTCTTTTCGCCCAGTTCACAAAACTTGACCAGAACTTGTGGGCTTTCTCACAGTCAATAAAGAAGTGATATATTGTATTATCTTTGTCACAAAAATTACATTTTGCAGATGGTTTGATGTGAATGTTTTCTAAATATTCATTGCATACAACTACTGTGTTTAGCACCTAAACTAGAAGGATTGGTGCCTCACATTCCATGTACATCTATACAGGATAACATACCATTCTTTCATTTCGACATTTGATATGTCCAGGTCATGGAGCCTGAACAGTTCTACCCATCTGGTACCCTTCTTGTGTTTCACCTTTTTAATTTTTCTACACACTCAGAGATATTATCTAGTAGGCACATCCACATTTTTCTTTCATCTCTCCTTTTTTCACTGCCACCTATATACATTTTGACCAGAGTAGCTCTTATTCTTAACTCATGCATGATCGACAGCAGGCTCATATCGCCACCATTGAATAATTTCTGCATATGAATGTAGGCTTTTGTTTGGAGAAAAATCCAGTTTATTACCTTAGTTGGTGCATTTGTTTCCTCTATGCCAAATAAAATCTCTCTAACCGAGGGGGTTACCCTATTTCTTTTTTTTACATATTATGGTCTCTCCGTTTTTCTTCACATTGATGTAGTCCAATTCATTCTAAGATTGAGATCCAAACCCTTTTTGTTTTTACACAGCTGACCAAAAAATGACTTAGAGTGTCAACCTAAGGACAATGATTACAATTTGGTTTGTCAATAAATATATATCTCATTTAGCAACTTGTTCATTGTAATTGCACCATGCAATATTTTATATTGTAACACCTGTAGCCTTGTTTCAGACGTACATCTATATGGTATGGTGAAGATTTGATCCCATTTGATGTCTTCATACTGCTCATTCGTCAGTTCGAGCAACTCTTTCCATTTCAGGAATTTTTCCCATTTGGGTTTTCTCTTTTCAATCAGTAGTTGGTGTATTACCTTAGAAGGACGTCTCAATAATTTTAACATTTTACCACCTATTTGGAAATTGATTGAACTGTTATATTGTTGAGGATCTTCGGACCTTAACTTAGTTTTCCATTCTCTCGGGATAGCGCTTTTGACTGCTTTGAGCTCATAACATTTAGTGTTGAATTGGTCATGTCAGTTGACAATGACCAAACTCAACCACTAAATACTCTAGCATGTGCAAAAGGATTTAAAATTGCAAGCTTGAATATACGCAGTCTTTTAAAAAATTATGAAGAGGTGGAGACCTTTCTGCTCAGGTCTGGGGTGGATGTACTATTATTGGGAGAAACCTGGCTCTCTGACAGGACACACACTAGCCAATTGAACATTGCCCTGTACAAACTTTACCGTTTGGACAGGGCTAGTGGGAGGTCGAGAGGGGGTGGGCTGGCTGTTTATATAAAAGACAATATAAGTGTCGATTGTGAGAAATATAAGGATCTCAACACAAGTAATATTAATTTGGAAATTCAAGTCCTATTACTTGAAGATGACAATCATAAAACCAAGATCGTCCTCAATGCATATAGGCCACCCAGTGGCCGTAATCCCACCACTTGCTGGGACTATATGGAATCCCTCATTTATCAAATCCTCGATAGAATGTGTCCTGTCAGAGAGTTCAAAAACGTTTGTGCTCGTTGTGAGTGGATAGATGGCGAATTATTCTCACTGATGAAGCAAAGGGACAAGTTTTTTAAAATGGCTAAGAAATATAAATCTGCTGACCTCCTAGATCAGGCCAAAGCACTCCGTAGACAAGTAAATAAAATGGCTAAAACCCTCAAAAATGAATATATAAAGAACACTTTGCTAGAATGTTCTGATAATCCTCATAAATTTTGGGAGAAAATAAAACCTATGATAAGCCCCGAAAAAGCTTGTAATATGGAACACATCCAATTAGAATCTGAAAATGGAGATGCAGTTAGTACCAATGAGGTCCCAAACGTTTTTAATGAGTATTTTATTTTAATATTGTCAGTTCACTCCAGCTGAGTGCGCCAGCTAAGGTGACTCAGGAGGAGGTAACTGCACAGAAATAGAGAAGATTTGAGATATTTAAAGATTATATAAGGGTGAAATAAGGAAAAATATCCTTGTTAAAGAAGTTAAATGCTACCGAGCAGTACATAAACTTGGGTCTAAGACCAAAAGGTAGACATTGCAAACATGACATATGGAAACAGATGGGTCGATTAGGCAGCCGCAGTCATTCATCAAGATGGTTTGCTCCGTCCCTCCAGACGAGTAGAAGTAAGAATTATAGCTCTGTGGTGAGTTAAGCTCATAGGATAAATGTTCGTAGGAGTGTTTTAAAAGTTAAAAGTCTCTTTTTATACTAAGTTATAGCGTCTATTGACGGCGTGATATCCTCCCCCGGTGGAAAGTCCGACATATAATATGTTTACCATCGAAAAGTGACCTCATACTTCTATGGTATCATTGAATCATACCATTGGTATAATAGTATTCTGTCATACATGATGTTTATATATGGTATCATATTTTATGTATACCATCGAAAATTGACCCCCTACTTGTATAGGGCATCATTGAATCATACCATCGTTATAATAGTATAACAGTATCCTATAGTATAGTAGAATAGTTATATAACTTTAGGAAAGTCAGATAGACATGTCGGGGTATTTAATGTTTAACTAGCAACGATTAAGAAAATCAGTAGAAATAATATTCATATAATCCTAAAATCTATCTAGAAAAAAGGCACATGTCCTTAGAAATACATACATGCCATTATAGCATAGGTTTATACGATCAGAATATACGAGAATATTCGGGAGCTATATCACATTCCATGTTGTTATATTAACTCCATGTAGCTCCATAATTGCTGACAAATGAACGCTCAATATGGTATAAATGTTATGTCTTTATACCTCTGCATAAATGGGTGGGTCATTTTTCGATGGGGTGGGTCACTTTTCGACGGGGTCACTTTTCGATATGACACCTGAGCTATGTATACGTATAATCTCATACAAAATAGTTTTAGTATCAACCACAATTCTTTTCCTGATAATCAACCACCAATATTGGATGGCACCTTGTGCATTATGTTGTTAATATGTTAGTGCAGATTTAATTCTATTATTTAATTTCATTTATTTTTTAAATAATTTTATTATATTTCTACTCCTATGTAATCGAACCATAAACTATTATCTGCATTATGCGTTGTCTTGTAAGGTTGGGTTACTGACCAAACCGTTCTACATACAGTTGTTAATTGTATCATTCATCAATCATTATATATATAAGGAAAGAAAAATACTCTATTCCCTTATTATTTATTTTCTTTCTTCTTTATTTCCTTTCAGCACACCAATAATCGGATTACCAACCCAGGGCCATCTTAGACTCTTCGTAGAATTTGATTCTTTTGTTGATACTAGTGCCTCTAAACAAATAATATTTCACGAGTTTCAGTTATACAATTTATAGAAAAGTGTGTAGCGGATATAAACCAAATTAATAGCTTTTAGAAATATCAGGAATACATTGACTTCATCCAAGGAATCTAACCGCTCGATAGCAGTTTCAGTATACGTCATACCGGTGCTACTCTATTTTTTATGACAAGCATCCTCTTGGTTTATGGGCAGCTTTCTGTAACATAAAATGAATGAATTATTCGTCGAGTAGTTTTAAATAAAGGGAATTAAATGTCTGTGCATATTTAAACATAAAACACGTAGAGAGAGAAAAGGTATTATGCGTTCTTGACTATTTTATGTGGCTGCGTATTTCGATGCTCACTGCTCGGGAATCGCTGTGTACATGCATATTATTAGCCTTTCTTTGCATTTCGTTGTCGCGAAGGCTAAAATGCAGATTATTTCAAGGAATCATGCATACTTTCAATGAGATCACTCGTCATATAATACATTAATGTGTATCATCTAGGGTAGGTTATGATTTTCCAACCACACTTTACGTTCTTAGAGTGACTTTTCTCGTGAGACTAATAACTGTAGTAACTGATTCTAAGTGTCCACGTCCCAAAATTGATACAAGAGGTTACATAACCCCAAATGCCAAAACAAACGTCACTCTTGGACCATAGATGTCGGCTATCATTTATTTTTCAGACGACCTTATTTGCACTGAAATATCTTTGAAACTACATATCTAAAAGAATTGAACCTTTACGGATAGAAGTATGAGGTATACTACCATCTGTGAGAATTGGGGAAGAGACATTCATTCCACTAGAGTAAAATAGCAAGTAGGGTTATTTTGATTATTGTTATGTAACATTATTGTGATTATTGTTATGTAACATTACCTGATATAATCCAAAATTATTATAACATGATACACAATTATCATTAATCATTATTACATACCATAATAATCACTGACCAGCAAGACATAGAGGCTATTGCGACCATAGTGGATACACCATTTACACTTACTTGTTGTTAACCATGAGATGCCTGAGTCGCCCTCTATATCTACGTATATGAGTTCTGCTGGGAAGTAGATTCAGTGCCACTTTTCTCAAATCTCTATGTGTGGCATACACCATCAAATTAACATCAGTTCCCGGCAGTGCTGGCAGGAGGCGTATACGTGTTTCTAGACATACTTCTCCATCGAGGTATAATCTCGATCTGATATATGTAAGTACACAAAGGAAAATAGAAGTACACAAAGGGAAAATAGAAGGAACATGACAACAAGTAACTGGCTATATTTAGAATTCCGTGAGATGTATTGCATAGAAGCATTATATATATATACACCACAATATATAACGTAGGCATATATATATAAAGTATTATAGATGGGAAAAACACCAACATAGGTTCAAAGATCGGAAATTATAACTAACTGTGGATTGACTTACGTGTATTCATTCATTGTCACTACAAATAAATGCCAATCCTCTCCAGAAGAGAGCTTTTTATAACATATCTTCCGAAATCGCTCCCCACTAATAGTTCCTTCAAACATCAAATGTCCTCGAAAGAATCTCAGTACCCATAGGTCATCTTGGGGCTAATGGACGAGAATATTTTCTATCTTTAAATTTGATTTTGATACGTAACATTTTCAAGCATTAAAATATTGTTAGAAGAAATGGTTTAATAGACCCATTCTGCTAATAAAACCCCTCTCAATATTAAAGGGGCAAAAATGTTAAAAGAGAAATTGCAATACAAGGAATTGCTAAGGATTGACTAGGCTAGATAGCCACATACCGTTCTGTAAACGAGTAATGCTCCTTTCCTCTCCCGGGAAATAAATGACACAGATACCATCGTGGTATTTCCTCTTATTCTGGCTATGTTGTAGACAGTCTTTCGACGAGGGATACAATCTCGATCGGCAACTGCTACCTAATGGGAAATTAGAAGAACAATCAGCTAGGAATTACAGTAGGCGTGCTTGGTGCAGGTTTCCCTTTACAGAACTTTTAAGATAACGGTATATACTAGTATGCATTTATGTGACTTGTTACTGTTCGCCCTCTTTAACGGAAATATTTAAAGGAAGATTCCTGATGAAAATGCATAATTTCTGTATACCTTACCTCATTCTCAATATCAGGGGGAAACGATGTATTTGACAGTATTTCTGGTACAAATGAGCAAGCTTGTAGATCTGGGAAATTAGTGGTATTCGTTTCAAGAATGAAATGATGGCCATCCATGATGAAGTTCGCGATGCAGGCCGTGAAATTTAATTGTGTGTCTTCCCCAATGTCGCGGCGATGTCTCTTAAAATGGTAAAAATAAAGAGCACAATAATCAGCTGGAATGAGGCCTATGGTATCGTTTCCTGCAGACAGATTATATCGTATTGTTAACCTGTCCTTATTGTAGCTACGTATTCTTATCCTGAACGTATCGTTATAACTAACTTCCCAATTGGATGTATTAGTAAAATAATGATAAGGATTCGAGGCATCCAAGAGTAGCCTCATCTCATGCAACACTTCCAAAATCACGATATCTCGCGCAACCCTAGGCCCTTGACAAGCAGCAGCACGCTCGCGGACCGATCGTGAGGTTCGCGAAATGGGTCAGATTTTCAGAAAATGTACAATTGTCACCTCTATAAATTTGTTAATTTCTGCTAAATTAGACTGTTATATAATAAATGTTATGTATATCTGAGTAATTTTGGCATCGTGATGACTAAAACTATCTCTTCCTTCGTGTTAAACTGCATTTTGAACGTAATTTTTCTCTTAGATTTGGGTTATTTAAGGGGATTGGGGAAGGTGAATTGTACATTTTCTGAAAATTCGACCCAAAGAATTTTGATTTCGTCCCATATGAGTAGTATATGAACACGGGAGATATATTCGGGCGTCAGGCAAAATGGACACACTTTAGACATTCTTAGACATCTCTTTTCAGAGTTCCTGACAAAAATGAATAATGTTATTTAAAACGCACGTTCTTACCTTGATCATGAGAGACTCCTTTTTGTTGGGATTTAATTGAATGCTTCCTGCCATCGGGGCAAATATTGAATCAATAGGTAGCGTTACACTCTGTCTATTCCTTTTAGTTGGCTCTTCTACAGAGTATTCGTTCAATATAAGTTCATTGCCTGATCTGAAATAATATTGAAAGTTTATACCCTCGGTACTACCTATACACATGTAGTGACAATTGCTGTATGCTGTATACAGGTTTTTACAATGCGCGATTCCTATAATTATGTGTCAAGAAATCGAACTTGTTTTATGGTGAGTACCGGTAGTCTAATGTACCTTATTAGGCTCATATGGTGCCACTTTCCATCATTGATGGAGTGGGGACATGTCAGTGTTTTCTGGATCCCTTTTACCGTCCAGGAAGCACATGGTTTTCCATCTCTAACTCCTACATCGATATTATTGTCGTTGAGCATCTGTAAGCCACGTGTTAGATTGAGAAGAGGTACAACGTTTGACAGTGTAATACATCCCATGCTTCTCAGGGAGAATGGTAAGTATGAGGTCCAGGGATAAAGGTGTATCAGATAGAGATATTGTTTTAAACGAATAATGAACAATATCTAATTTGTTGAATTAAAACACAACTATAAACGTTCATTCAGATTCTGTTAAATGTACAAGTTATAAACATTGTACATTTTTATTTTCTCAAATGACACTCATAGAATGAACTCAGATAATCACCTTTTCTTCTGGGGATCCCAGCTGGAATAATGTACCAGTAGCAGAATTAGTTTTGACTGCAAAACCTAATTGTTTCACTGTCTTGGGTTTGAGTACTGTAGGAGGAAGAATTCCTTTCAGTGGCACATTGTCATTCAAGGTGACCACACGCTGAAAAAACAGGAACCACCTATGAAGTATCATCCAGTCATATTCAGTGAATGCTTGATGTAATTGGTACACAATATATGATAATTCTGAGCACGAGAAAGTTAAAGTATATCAGAGGTCAGACAACATACCATGATATCTCTCTCGATGTCTTTAGCAATTTGCGCTTGCCTTTTCATAGCTTCGATGTTCCATGCAATAGAATCTTTGTGATGATCTATTCTTCGAAGTTTATGTCCAATCTGATAATCTAAGTCAACAATCTTTCTGAACTGTTTACTTGCTTTCTTTACTGTAACACAAATGAGACACATTGACAATATCACAAGTATCTTTAGGGTAATGAATACCTTAAATAAAATGACACACTAAACATATATTAGATACAAGGTATTTACAGTTAAATCTCAGTTAGTAATATTTTAATCTCTAAAATATTGTCTGCAGTTGTCTTACAACGTATTGTAAAGTCCGGTTTGAAAGAGAAACGAACTCCTGTCTTACCTTTTTCAAGGGGAGGATCATAGTGCCTTCTAAAGTTTTCTACCCCAGCAAGAGTGGTTCGTGTTTCGTTCAATTTCTTTTCAAAAGAGCGCAATCTTTCATGTAAATCATGGTTCTTCTCTTCGATGAAGCCTACTTTGAAGTCCAAGTTTTTCAACCGTTTCTCGTTAAGTATGTGTTCTTCACCTTTCAAGGCATCCTTGATAACTCTGCCCTCGTTCTGAGGGTAGTCACTGAGCTGTCGATGCAGGTTATGTTTGGCCCTCATGTATCGTGTTTTAGCCACTGATTGATGAAAAGCATGCACATATATTTCATTCAAATACAAATAATTTCTTTTGGTAAAAATACCACCAAAAGACCTTTCCATGTTTCATGTTCAGGTATATTTTAAGGTTAAGTGTGTTCCAATTCCTTGCAATGCACATGAATGTTCCCAAATGAGATTGTTCAGGTTATGAGTATATGTCAACACTCCGTTATAATATCATACATAATATATCTTTCATGTACGTGGTTCCTATGAACTTACTTATCAACAGGATATCATAATATGATTATGTCGGTTAAGATCTACTTACAATCAACTTTCTGCTTCACATAATGAGCGTCAAACTTCAATTTGAAGCCTGTTCCTTGTGATGCATAAATGTATTCCTTGAGATACAGGGCTACCAATAAACAAAAGGGAGAGTAGATTATTGGGGATACAATCCCATAATGAACACAAATAATCAGAAAGCATCATGAAGATCAACAGAAATCCAAAGCAGTATACATTAAAAAATATTGAATCAAATCAACGACAATCTCTTTGTTACAAAATTCAGGTTTACTTGTTACAATTTGGAACCTGTATGGAGGCATATTTACATGCATCGCGTGGTGTCTTGATTTTGGGAGGACAAAGAAGAGGATCAACGTCTCCACTTCCTTCTAATTCCTCATCACAGTCAATTGGCTTTACACTCGTCACCACTTCTTCTGTATATCCTTCTCTTATGGTGGTACCAGAAAGTTGCGTAGGTTCTAAAGAAGTGACTTTTTTTGAAATTGTAGTGGGGGATTGAGTTGTTGTTACCTCAACACTCTCCATCTTACAACCCCACCAGTAACATACTTCTACCAATTTCGTCACAGGCACCCCTGGGGTAACTGTTGTTGGAATTGTGATTTTTGTGGGTATTGCTTTTGTTGTGGTTTTTAATATCGTTAATGTTGATCCTTTTGAAGAAGGTGTTTTTAATGTTGTTGTAAAGAACTCTGTTGTACCTTCTGTGGGTGTTGCTTTTGTTGTAGTTTTCAACATCGTTAATGTCGATGTTAATATTTTTGTAGAAGTCATTGGTTCTTGTGTTGTTTGTGTTGTTGAAAAGGAATCTGTTGTACCTTTTAGTGCTTCCATGATCTGTCCTGGTGAGGTTGAGATTTTTGGAGGTGGTGATGATATTGTAACTGGTACACTTTCCATTTGACAACCCCACCAATAACACACTTCTATCATCTTGGTAACAGATTCCCCGTGTGTTGTAGTCATGTGTATTGTAGATTCTTTTGGCTTTTCAGTAGTTATGATTTTCATTTGTTCAGTTGTTGGGAGCTCAGCAGAAGATGCTGGTGGTTGAGTTGTTGTTGTTGTTCCTACAGTAGATATTGCTTGAGTTGTTGGTTCATGTGTAGGAGATGTTGATGGCTGTGCTGTCGTTGTTTTTTCCAGTGATCCTGATTCGTATATTTCAGATGTTGATGGTGATGCTGTTGTGGCAATATGATCAGTTGTCACTTTCCCATCCTCTGCCTCTTTTGATGCTATTGTTGACAATATTTTGGTGGGTGAGGCAGTGGTTACTTTTACACTTTCCATCTGGCAACCCCACCAATAACACACCTCAATCATTTTTGTATTTTGTTCGCTTGAAGAAGCTTGAGTCGACATCTCCACTTTTGGTGTTATACTTGAGGATGGTGGTTTCATTGTACTTGGTGTATTTATGGTAGTTTGGAGTGTCTCTGTTGGTGCTATACTTGAGGATGATGGTTTCATTGTACTTGGTGTATTTGTGGTAGTTGGAAGTGTCTCTGTTGGTGCTATACTTGAGGATGATGGTTTCATTGTACTTGGTGTATTTGAGGTAGTTGAAAGTGTTTCTGATATTTGTCCTGTTGTGGTTGACATTGTCAGTGATGGGGAAGATGTTGTAACCTGAACACTTTCCATTTGACAACCCCACCAATAACACACTTCTATCATCTTGGTAACAGATTTCCCATGAGTTGTAGTCATGAGTATTGTAGATTCTTTTGGCTTTTCAGTAGTTATGATTTTCATTTTTTCAGTTGATGTAGTTTCAGAAGAGGTTTGAGTTGTTATTGTAGAAGATTTTACTTGGGTTGTTGGTTCTTGCGTATATGTTGATGGTTGTGCTGCTGTTGTTGTGGCAATATAATCAGTCATCACTTTCACATCTTCTGCCTCTTTTGATGCTACTGTTGATTTTGTAGTGGGGAAGGCAGCGGTAACTTTCACACTTTCCATCTGGCAACCCCACCAATAACACACCTCGATCATTGTTGTGGCCATTTTTACGGTTGTGCTTGGAGAAATAGTAGTGGAAGTCATTGGCAATACAATTGCCACAGGAAGAAATTTGCTGTGTTTTGTTGTGGTCTTAGTGTCATCCTCATTGCGTTTTGTTGTTTTGTGTTTTGTCTCAGTGTCATCCTCATTGTGTTTTGTTGTGGTCTCAGTGTCATCTTCGTCCCAATCCCACCAGCCATCATTTTGTAAGTGAATCTCACCACTTCCCTCTTCTGGAATATTGGGCTTGGGACTTACAGGTGATGTTGGTAAAGATCCAAAGGCAACTTTCTTTGCCAATTTGGTGACAATTGAGGTGAATTGCTATAGAAAGAAAAAAACATAACAGAAAAGAAAAACATCACTGAAGGAATTAGATCATTTATGAAAATTACTATTTCATATTGAATTTTAATTCTAATCATGATCTCATTTACTGTATTATCACTGAATGCTCTAGATATCTTTATCCCATTCTTAAAGTAACTAGTTTACTATATTTTTTTATTTAAAGGCCTCCTGGCAGATCTGGTGTAGAAACCTTTTTCTGTGAGAAGAAGTGTACAACCCCTTTTTCTCATCTGAATGATTACTGTAATTGTCCTCTAAGAAATAAAATTATTTATTTATATAGATCTATATTTGTACATTATTGCATCAGATACAATGCCTCTATTGATATCGCTAGGGATTCCTTTGAGAAACTTTGAGTTCCTCAACATACAATTAATTACAATACCGATCTGGCATACTGAAGCAGCATATCTTACATTAACAAGATGATCTGTATCCCTCAAATCGTCATCCATCTTCAGCACAAGCTCTGAGATGTTTTTCTGACTACCAATTAACTCCATGTATGGTGAGGCTCTCAATAATGGTCTTTGTAGAGGTCTAAAGAGGGCACAAGAGTACATAGGTGAATGAAACGTATCCAACAGTGTTCTTACTAAAGGTCTTGGTGTCTTGTCTTGGAAAATAGGAGGTGAATTTAGACTATTCGTCTATCCCAAATAACACAAATCCTTTATAAATTTAACTGTAAAGCCTTCATTCTAGCAATAACTGATTCAAATTAAATGTGCGTTTTCTTTTCCCTTTTCCTTCTAATTAAAATAACCATCTAACTATATAACCGTACATACTATCAATGGATGTATTTTCTGGGCACGGGGGATGGGGAGGGAGAGGTGGGATAGTGGGATATTCTCTTCTTTTGATTTTTCAGGACATCCTATTTTTTGTGTTTTTATATTGCTACTATCTAACTAGTCTGTAGTGGTCCATTTTGGTTTGTGACATAGGCTTACATGACAGGGCCAGGTTCTTTGCTGTCTGTCGGATGGCCCGTCTCTTCCTACCTACCAGGCTGACCTAGGGATTTTGGACTTGCAGTGAGCTGAAATTTGAGTGTACAGTTGCATTTTTGGACAACTACTGAGGTGGGATGCCAACTTAAGGTTGTGGCCCAAACTGCAACAATACCCTCACACTGAACAACACTGTTGCAAACTTCTAACAGCCAAATAGATCCCTGGACTCCTACCTAGATACTATCACCTAATTCTGTAGGAGCTCCCACATAGGCGCAAACATGATTTGTGAAATCTGGGTGAGAGGAGGGTTGAGTGAAACACTCCCTTATTGAATTCCCTTATTGAACTTATCATATCCATACATATATACAATGGTAATAATATACACTACATGTTATACTCACTTGAATTTGTATTTTTGATCCTCTACAAGATCTACAGAATGCCTCTGAATCCGTGCATACATTTCATATCTGTATCGCTTCTTTTCCTCCAAGTAATTCCATCTCATGTTGTGCATTTCAGGTCTCAACTTACGTAACCTTGTAATTATTGGTCCATAAATACGCTGAAATATACATGCAGACAAATCCGTCAAACGTTAGATCAACCAACACAAAGAAGATTTATTAAAATGAACTTTAATTTGTGAATTCAAAGTTACCCTAACCCATATCCCACGTGTTACCTCTTCCGCCCTAACCCTTACCTCCCACCTTAAAACCTTTACACAACGCCCTCCTCCCCTAAAACACCCTTCCTCCACCATAACCGCTACCATATCTCTCCCGATTATATCTCACCCTAACCCATATCCCACCTGTTACCCTTCCACCCTATTCCTTACCCAGTACCCCTTCCCACCCTTATCCTACCCCATGCAGTACCACCTCCCACCCTACATATACCCAGTACCCCTTCAACCCTATACTCCTTACCCAGTACCCCCTCCGACCCTTATCCTTACCCTGTACCCCCATCCTACCCTATATATCCTTACCCAAGACCCCCTCCCACCCCTTCTCACCCAAACTGTTACTCCCAAAAGGCGACCATAGGGCTCATACACCACTACTATCATAATACATATGGGGCTTACCCTAATATTTGATTTTGCGTCCTGGTTTCTGAGGAATGAATCTAGAGAAAGATTCTTGAGATGGTGTTGATCATCCAGTAACTTCCTAACTGCTGCATATGCTTGCTATAATGATAAATCCCAAAATCATTGTTGATTTATAACTATATAATGTTGATCTATATCTTCATAATATATTAATAATGTTTTGGGTATTTTGAACTATCATTGGATACTGTATAATACTTTCAGTATTGCATGATATATATATGCGTATTTTCACAAGATGAATTGATATTTGGTCAATAAAGATGTTAAGAATTATACATATATAATGTATATATATTTATTATACGTGCATTCCTCTTTAGAGGTGCAATAAGTGGGGTGCAATAAAAATATTCATATAGTATGCGTACTATAACAATTTGACATCGTCAAATGTAGTGCTGCAAGTGGGCCCCAACACATGATTACACATCAAGTTGTATGCCCATATAATAAATATAGAATGGAACTCGCCGGCAATCTCGTCCAATAAATCTTCGATTATTGCCGGCTTGTTCCATTCTCTCTCTCTCTCTCTCTATATATATATATATATATATATATAAAAGGATACGGGGACTTGAATTGTCCCTAGTTCTGGTTCCATTCTGTTCTCATTATGTGTAACCAACCCACAGCCCATTTATTATATTCATTGCAATATCGAACCTTTGTAAGCCTCCCTCGGTCCTCAAGTTGCTTGATCAACTTTACAGTAGCGTCAATTTTCTTCTTGGCCGCGCGTACTCTTTTGTTATGTTCTTCAATCTTGGCAATTGTCTTGTGTGCAAGAATGTCTCTCTTAACAGTTACCATACCTATCTCTTGGTCACGTTGCTGCCTGTAAAGGAGAGTATAATGGGAGCTATTATTGTTTTAATAGATATATATTTAAAGTGGCTAAGATCACTATTTGACTATAATATATCATTTAGAAATATGTTTGTAGTTTTCGATTACCTGCACAAGTAAGAACATTTGTGTGGAATACCAACTCTATATATTCCTTAGATTAATTGATATTTGTTAACGAAGAATGTGGCAGAGATTCCATTGAGGAATTCAAATCTGAGAGAGAAGTAACTTGACCATAAGGTGCTGCCCTCAGTGCATGGTGAAGTAGGAGCGAGGCAGGAGTTACATAGTGACATATCTACCCTGTCCCATCCAGCTGGTATCACTTAACTCATTAAGATAAGATGCATCGGGGACCTTCCCTAACTGTCTGGCAGTTGTGTAGGGTGCTGGAGGCACCCTACGAAATTGGAGTTTTAAACTCTTAAATACACACAATATATGTAATTCCTACATTAATGCTTCCGGGTAGACATTACAAATATACTAATCTAGAACATACCGTAGTTGAAATTCAGGCAAACTTTCCCCAAATCGGGAGCTCAGTGATATGTGTCACTTTAAGTATTATTACGTTCATGCTATAGCATGAACGTAATAATACTTATACGTATACATATAGTGAACGTACGTATATGTATAGTATACGTATAGTGAACTCAAAATCAGTTTTCCGATGAAATAAAGAAAAAATAAAAAAAGTATTATATTTCACACACCCCACCTCTTACTCATACTCGTCACCCCTCACTCACCCACCCCAACCGTCACTCACACACCCCACTCCTCACTCATACAGATTTACTGTATATCTTAGGTGTGCAATAAGGGTTTGAATTACAGATTTGCAAGCTTATCGGTGAATTAATGGTCTTCCTAATCGATTGATAAAGGGCATACATGTAGAATGGCATTCGGCACAGCAGAGCTGCACTGGGCACCGCAATAAGAATTTTCTGATTAACGGCGCCTCGTACCATGCATTCATTCTCTATTTATTCAATTTCCTTCAACTTAATTATTAAAAAATATTCAAGATACGGTACGGCATTTGTTCCAATGTGCTGAAACAGTCAAGGCATTCTGTCAGTTTACCAACGCAATAGTACTGTTTCGATTACATGTATATTACTTATTTTTTGAATACAGAGAAAATAAGCACAAATACTGCAAGGAAGACATACATGCGGGAGGCTTTCTGCAGGTGTGTACGCCCCAATACAAAGGTGATCTTGTATTGGTTTTTGCTGAAAATACATGTCAGATTACTCACCTGGCAAGATGTATCACCCTAGAGAATGTTTCCTGGGCATTATTGTATGTTTTATCCATGCGGGCGTGCTGCCATGCCCAGATGAGTATCTGGATGTAGTCTTGTTTGATATTAGGTATTGGGCACGAATAATGTCCATACTGCTTGTGGCACCTTACTCGATCCTCGTACATACTGCGATGGTGGCCATGGGTTCCTCTAATTAGCCCTGTATCGCAAAATTACAGATACTTCTATTACGAATATAAAGTCATGAGATCATGTTATTCTGTTTCATATTCACTTAGGAGTGAAAAGCGATGCAAATTCTCTATACATATCGGTGTGGTATATATGTACATATCAAAAACCAATTCCAATAACCGATGGTTTCGGCTTGCGCCTTATGGCAAATAGGTGTTGATTCAGAAGTAAACACTAAATTGTATCTGTTCAGTGAGTTATACATAAATTTCCATTTTTCATGGAAGTAGCCGGGGAGATGGGGCTGCCCCATCTCCACTAAATCGTTTCCCCATCGACGTCGCCATTCATTGGAAGAATCCAATGGCGGGCGACTGATCGGGGATAATTGAATACGTTCACAGTGTACTTTGATAGTATCAGTAAAAGAAATCTAATTTGATGTATTTTTTAGTTAAAGGTCGGTCAGCCTAATGGATTTGTGCGGTCTAACTTTCAAGAAACTATTAAGGGACAGAAATGTGTCTGATTATTAAATCGACAAGAGTTTTTAACAAATAAGAAGCGACTGACCCTCAGTTTTGTGGACGCTTGTCTTGGCGTCTGAGATAATTCCATTAATTTCCCGGGCGAAGTCCATTTTCATGAGATTCTCAAGCTTCCCTTTTCGACTATTTATCTGAAATGTTTAAAATCAATAGTTCTATTAAAATTCCGCGATCGAAGACTGACATGTTCCTTTTGAGATCGGGACTCCGACGAAAAAACACCGAACGTTTAGGCTTAAGCTATACATTTTAAAAGTATTCCCTAACCCCCCCCCTATCTAGACTGGATAACAATCCCTGTGTCCAGCCTTTCCATCTATGACCGTTTCATTAAGACCACTATAATTATGGGATCACATACGAATTTGGGTTTTGGGGACGTAGAGCGACAGAGTTGATAATGGCAGCACAGTATGCAAACCTAGAAATATTTTAATCTACGTCCACGTTTGATATTTCTCATCCATACTTAAACTATATACAGGGCAACTACATTTTTTCAAAAAAATAACTTTATTGGCCGTACATTTAACAAATTATGCAATTAGTGCGATATTCTAAGCGACGGAAACCAACTCGCCAGTTAACTGTTACTATATATTATTACTGATTATAGATAGAACACATTCTTCAGTTGGGTACGTATATTCATTATCTCGATAGTATAGGATCACTCAAAATTGTGTAGGAAGCCACTACACATCTTACTACTTGTACATAGTTATTGGATTGCCAAGCCAAAGTCTAGTATCTAATGTGCTTGCCAAATGAAACACTTGAAACCAAAACACCCTGTATATTACACGATTTAAAAGCTCTTAAGTGAAAACTGAAGTATGCAATACTTCAGAAGTTGCGTCATATTTAGTTCAATCGCTCACGACCCTTGCCAGTTTAGATGTTTAGCTCATAAGTTAGTCTCTTGCGGACAGGACATATTTTGTTTGGTGCCAAAATTAGAGCTAATCATATTTGAATTAACACAACTGCATCCTCATAAGTGGTATCATTATATAATATTTTCCAACACACCCAAAACATGTTCGAGTTAAGTTGTTACAAGCGTTTTAACACCACAATCAATGATTATCAATCTCAAAGTCTATGTTTGGCAACCTTTATTGACTAGACAGTGCTAAGATTGTACACAATTCCTTTAATCTTTTGTTAGTGCTATGCCGCATATATATATATGTGATCATACAGGATTCATCCATGCCTACTTAGAAATATCGGTGCTATACATAATATATAGTATTAGGTTGATTTCAAGTTATGTGTGTATATAGAATGATTTAAAATTTACTCACTCTCTTGACACTCGAATATAATCGTCGGTATAACTTTTCTAGGTCATCAAGCAATATATTCAATTGTTTTTGTCCTTGAAATGGGCCGTATTTCATCATTTCCTGTAGTATTGGGAGAACGTGTTAAAAGAAGTAATGATTCACAATTAATATGTATTAAACGACGCGTTGCACGGGTTGCAATTTAATAAGATTTTCGGGTTGGTTAACCATATAGTCCCTGAATGTTCTGAAATATCTCAGTCCTTCTCTCCGTGTAATGCATACTTGTCCAAGAAATTGAAAACTGAATGCAACCGGAAACATGTCAGTAGTACTGTTTGTTGTATGATCGCTCCACTCACCAGGTGGAGCCTTAGTGGATGGGAGTCGAAGGGTTTACTCACTAGGTGTCCATAAATACCTTGACTTAATGAATCACTTCTGGGTCTAGGTAAACTTGGTTATCTTGTCTTAATGGATCACTCCAGGGTGAGTGAGGGGGTGGGCGTGGTCATTTCTGGTTTATTCTGGTTTCTTCTGGTTTAAGGGAGTCATCCATTTTCTGAAGGGTATAAATTGAACTGTTTAGTTATTGAGAGAATCATAAGGCTTTAGAATGAGCTATTCTAATACATACGTGGAGTGGTTGGTAGTAAACGAACATACAATTCAAGAAACATTGACAGTTGGACCACTTTTTATGGCCTGCTTGCAACAGGAAGTGGATTTATACATATATGAAAAGACTCACATTATGGTAAGTAGTTTTACATTATATATTACAATATATTTTAGTGCTTACTTAATTATTACTTTGTAACTGTTATATTTTAAATTATTATTATTATTATTTATTTAATAGATATATTTTATATTTGCAGGAAGCAACTTGTAATCACTGCAGAATTAAACAACTACTGTTAATGTTGGATAGTAAGAAAGCTCCCACGGATTTTAAGATGAAGTTTGAAAGAACTCTAAAACGAAGCGAACAACAACATCTAGTACCTATTTATAACAAAGATTATCAGGATTATGTGGAAGTTAAAGCTGATAAGTTGAGAAAACAACTTGATATTCTTCTTATGGGAAAATAATTCTTAAACATGAATACTCTCACTTGTGATTCAGTAAAAATATTATTGAATGAACATATACAAGTTAGATTATTTCACAATGAATCGAAAGTCTCCGTTTACAGACTAAATGATAAAGGAAAAACAATAGCTAATTTGGAATTATCAATTGCTGAATGGGATTTATTAAATTATACCATTCATTCGGCTTTAGCTATTTCTAAATTTCAATTAACTGAATCCATTGATAGTATATTACCTGGAGCTATTTAAAACATTGCACAACCAAACCATTTTGACTTTTGAGTCACCCTGGGGAGTAGGCAAGCGAACCATTTGATGGAGCTATCCATTTTTGCCTTCTTTGAGACTGACTGGAGGAGTAACCAATGATAGGTTGAAGCTATTCATTTTATATTGAAGGGCTTAACCTTAGCCTATTAGCAAAAAAGTGGGCGTGGTATAATGGTCTTACCCATAGGGAAGAAGTATAAAAGGCAGTTTGGTAATGGAAAATGTTATCTTTCTTTTGGAAGAAACTCAGTCAACATGGATTTGGCCAAAATGACACTTTTGAAGACGAAGAATCTTTCTAAGAAGAGAATCTTTAATAAGGTTCAAGGAGATAATATTCAAGGTGTGAATATTCCAGTACCAAAGAAGAAGAAGAAGGCAAGGAAGCTGATTGTGCTAGATAGCGAGGAGGAGGACGAGCTGGAGGATATTCCTTCAAATCAAGATTCGGGTTATATCATTTCCGAGGCAGATGAGGGAAATGGAGAATCTGAAGTCGACAGTGAATCAGAAGAAGAAGAAGAAGAAGAAGAGGAAGAAGAAGAAGAAGAAATGGAACTTGTTCGTCCATTGAAAGGAGGAAAAAGGGGTTTGAAAAGGTTTATTACTCCTTCCACGACTCAAGTTCCTAAGAAGAAAAAGAAAAAGGTGTTTCTTGTACAGGAAACGTCTGATACAGACTCAGACATCTCGGAGATCAAACCCCAAGTGTCTGTTGTAGGTGGAAAGCGACCATTATTCGGATTCTGTCGTACTACGAAAGATGTATTTGTTCAAAATACATCGAAAGTTGGAAAAGACATTGAAGATTTCGGCATACTGATTATGGAACTTGGGAAACTAAGGAACATCTATCTGTACTGGAGGGAGGCTGATCAACACTTTTATTTTATTCAGTATGCAAACGATCAAGGGGAGGTGGATTTGGATCGGTCAATCAAAATGCCTTTGCTTCGTTTTGTCAATTTCGTGCAAGTTCATGTACCAATGATTAATGAGAAGATTGATGGCTTTCTGGCTGGTCAAGGAAAGACTGAACAATGGCCTTTGGGAGGGAACGTGATGATTTCTCTTTCTCGTGAATACAAAGCTTTGGATATTCGCAACTTCTACTACAAGCCGGACGAGACCACTCTTAGTCCTGGTAAACCAGGATTGAACCTTAAATTTAACGAATTTAAGGTTTTACATGAGTATGGTGCGGACATTCATAAAGCCATACTTTTTAAGAAAAATCCCAAATTTACACCATGCAACCATTTAAATCAGGAAGGGGCTAGCCGTTGTTCGGAGTGCAAATTCAACAGCTAATTTTCAACCTTCTCTGGAACTGTTTCTAAGAATGAACTTTTAAGAAAAATCTAAAATTTTCTCCATGTTACCTGACGTTGACCGGAGTGAAAATTCGTCAGTTAATTTTTCATCCTTCTCTGGAACTGATCCTATACAACCTTTTTGGTGGGATAAAGACATTAATAGATAAAAAAAACAAAAAAAAAACAAAAAAACAAAAAAAAACAAAAAAACATGAGCTGTATAAGTTGGAGGCTTCCCGTGCCACAGCTCGATAACTATTTTGAAATGAACTAATATTCATTTGAAAATAGGCTAATACCAACTTGAACTGATGAAAATGAAATAAGATGAATAAATATACCCATTACAAATTCCACAAACCTTTTAATTTTCACAATATGACCCATTCGTTTCAATGTAAACAGTAGCCCAAGTACCGAAGCTCCTTGTATCTTAACCGGAAGAAGAAATAACGTTGAATGGGGAATGTTACCTTCTTAGATTAACGCGAAAATATATTTATCATGACAATTTAACTTAAGTCTTAAATATACACGAAGCAAATACCTCAATATATCCCAATCGGTCCAATGAAGACAGAAACGTAAGTTCCGAAGCGACTTGTATCCTAACCGGAAGAAGAAATAACGGTGTCTGGGGAATGTTACCTTTCTAAATTAGCGCGGAAATATATTTATCATGTCAATTTAACTTTAGTCTTAACTTACTTACCTATATAAGCAATATATTATTGTCACTAGTGTTAATTAATGTCTTAATTTACAAATATGTTTGTTTTGGAAATAGTAAAGTAAAGTATATTGCCGAATACAACTAGGTCAAGTCCACGACAACGGACGAAAGAAGGTTTTACTTTGACTTATTGAATTAGCTGTTTCCTTTTAAATATTAGTCTTTTAGAAAAGTTAATATGAGTTATAAGATCTTTTCCTAGTATAAAGGAAGAAATATAAAGCTCTATTGAATAAAATAATATATTTTCCGAACTATGATTCATCCCTTCCGGTTTATAACGCATGCGCAAGCATTTACTTCCTTTATTATTGCGCCTTTTTGCTTGTCGCGAGAAGAAGTTAATTTCAACTTTTGTCTTAAGGTAAGTTAAACAAATAAATGTTGACAGGTTACTTCATTGATACAACCATTTAATAATAACCAATTCTTTATGATTATTAAGGTGGTTAGTCAATATGACTTTGATAAAAAGGGTAAATCGACAGTTATTATAGCACTTAGAGAGAGTTTCAGATTGTTCGACAACACCGTAAGGTATGGTGGTCTAGCAAAATGTTGTTTTTCGATACAGTTTTAATAATAACGCCGTTAATATTATTCGAATAAAAATGGAAAATATAGTGAGATTTTGTTGGAAGCAATACAGGCCTTATTTAAAGGTTTAGTTTGACCCTTTTAGTTCAACCTAGAAGTATGTCGTTAGTCAATCTATAGGGAGACTAAATGAAACTTTCCCAGTTGATTTGAATATATATTTAATTTGTAGCTTTGCTTACGAAAGAAGGTACAATGTGGAAAGCAGTGGCTTTTTTCGTTCTGGTAAGTAAATACTTTGTTGACTACTATCATTAAGAAGTTAACTTAGCCACTTGGTTTAAATAAAGATGTATAGGCTATAAACTGGTTAGTTTTAGTTAGTATAAACAATGGGTTAGAAATAAAATAACTCAAAGTCCTTTATTTATATTCATTGAGCCATCGGATTCATCAATTCATTGGGGTTTCAACGGGTTGTAATCAAAGCTGTTGGAAAAATTAAATACAATGATTAGTTTCATAGGTAACTTAATTTGTTTATTTTGTTTTAGATCCTGTCGATTTCCACCCATTCTTGTCCCACAAAATGCATCTGTACCCCTCCACTTATGATTTGTTTACCCACGTATTTCCCCACAGCCTATTCTGTCCTTTCAATTCCTCCATCCGTCAAAAACATTACTTTATCTTTTTGTCCACCCTCATTCTTTTTGCTTCTGACTCAATCGAATTTCAAAGTTTCTTGTCCTAAGTCCCAAACTAGCCTTCGAAATACTCCCCTTCCATCCACCAAAACCCCTTCCACCACCCCTCAGGCTCTTTCCACCCCCTTTTTAAACTCAGCAAGCTCCTCCCCTTCCCTTCGAAATGATTCCCTTACTTTTAACCAAACTTCTTCCCCCATCCCACTGACTTTTACTGCCCCCTTTCGAAATCCCTTTACCAACTTAACGACTGAAACCGGACCTTTAATTGAACCACTTTCGACCACTCGCACTTCTGACAGTCTTCTTTTAACAGATTCTTCAACAGAAAGCTTATCTTTTAACCCGACCACTGAAAGAATATTGTCTTTCTCTACTTCAGTTGAACTTGTTTCAACTAGCCAACCTTCTTCTTCTTTTTCTTTGGGGACTACCGACGACTTTAATAGAACCTTCGAATTTTTCAATGAAACGTATGGGTCCAATATTACAATGGTTAATTTGTCAGGAAAGATGTCGATTGGTAATGAAATGGTGGCTGTGATTATTTTAGTTCTTTTTGGGGTTTTTCTTATTGCGTCAGGGGTCATTTTAGGGGTAGTTTACAAAATCGATTCAACTAGGGCTAATAATATTCAAGAAAGGGGGGAAGAAGAAAATGAAGAAGAAGGTGGCTCTTTACCGGACCCTCAGGAGGCAGGTCCTTCCGGACAAGACAAACAAAATGTTCAACCCCAACCCCCACCTTCCCTTCCAAAACCACAACCCTCTCCTTCCCTTCCAAACCCACCTCATTCCACCCCTCCTCAAGCCATTATTAATCACAACCATAGTTACTCTTCCCTTTCTCAAAGTTCCACTTTAACTCCTTCTCCACCATCTTCTCCAAACACTTCCATAGTTAATATTCACCATTCTTCACAGCTTAATACCACAACCACTTCTACTTCTTCCACCACTCCTCTTCTTCCTCCAGTTCGACCCCCTTCCTCTTCCAATAGAACTCATAGCCCAGTTATAATAGCCCATTTAAGTCCCATTCATGATGTTCCACCCGAAAAGTCCCCCTCCCCCTATTCGTCATTTGGCAGTCCAGGTAGCTCCACTAGCGCATACACCCAGTCTCCTTCGGAGCGAGACAGTCAAGTAAATATATTATGACATTGACTCAATTAAATATAAATATATATAGTTTTATTATAACTTTCTATTTAACTTACCAAATATAAACATGTTTACTTATCATTTGAATTATATTTTAGCAAACTCAATCAATTTCATTGGGAAGTCTATCAGCCACGGACCCATTCGAGCAGACTCCTTCGTCCCTCAACAGCGATGTAAATATATTTATATTTAGAATTGTTAATTTGTGTATATTTCTTTAATTACAATTTAATTTGTTAATTTGATAGCTTAAAGGTTCGAGCAATTATCATTGTCATTATATTTTACCTTAGACAAATATTATAATTGTTCAATTGTTATAATTAAGCTATTTTATTTTAATACAGGACACAGTTTCCATTAACATGGAAAAGAACGGAGCGGAAGAAGGAGACCTTGTCACATTTGCTAGGTAAACTATAAATAAACTATTATCTTACATTTAGTCTGTTTTCTTATATTATAAGAAAAAAGTTCAGAAGACACCACGAGAAGGTAGTAAGATTCGTCTTCCAAATTTGTTTGGTCTTGTTCCCGAAAGATAATTTATTATTAAATGAATTTTTTACTTAGAATTTGTTCAGACCATTCCGAAATAGTGTTAGTGTTAGTTGGGTTAGTAAGTAACTAAATACTACATTCACACGACATTCCATGCTTTTTATTTCATGCTTTTGACTTTTTTTTGGCTTTTTTTTTTTGCTTTTTTCTTTTTATTTTGTTATATAATTTGTAAATATTAACAGAGTTTTAAAAATTGACAAGTAAATGTTCTAACATCAAAATCATTTTCAATTGTTGATTGGTTATTTAAAAATGTTATAATTTCACTCATGGTGTAACCCCTACTTCTCCAAAAAAGGAAGAATAAGCAAAAATCCCCACAAGCTTTGCTTTTTTTATCTTGCACTTGAAAATTATTAATAATATAACTTGGTCCGTTAATTACCAACACATCTTTAAAATAAGAATGATACTGTTCAGGATATAATGCAAGGGGGTCGAAAAATTCTGGTGGGTTATTATTAGATGGAAAATAAAAAGCCAACCAATGACGACCCTTTTTATCACTAGTTTGACTATTTACAATGTACATACAAGGAGCTATTATTTTTTCTTTTAAAATGTAATCGGCTGGTAATATACCTTTAAACATTTTACTTAATTGGTTATCATTTAAGATAGCTTTTCTTAATTCAGAAGTCTTCATGTTAGCACTGCCCGTCGTTCGTCAATTGCAAATTTAGATTGGAATTTTCCATAGACTAGTAGGTTAGTTGTTTTAGAAAGGGGTGAAGAAAAGTTAATTTTAAATGTACATCTTCCATTAGTAGTCAACTGAAGAAAAGGATTTGATTCTACCCCATCCAATTGATTTATTAAATCATAATGATACAAAACAAATCCACCTTTTTTATATTGTTCTCGACCCACATGAGTTTTTTCTCTCATACCATTTTTCTTTGAAAAATCAAGATAGTTTTCCAAATAGTGATCTTCTCCATAGTTTGGTTCATAAGGTAATCTTGGAATTGGTTTATTATCAACAAAAAACCCAACATAATTCGCATTAAAATGCTGGAAATAGTATGGATTATGTTGGACGTCCCCCGTATATGATTCACCGTCTAATAATCCAAATATAACCTCTGTGGGTACTTGATTGTTAAATAAGTCTGGAGAAGTATATGAGCTTGTGCCAGCTGGTATATTGTAAATTCTAATATCCGATTGACAATATGGATATTGAGCTGGGTGTTTTTTTAAGGCTTCATTGTGACCTATTATAATTCCGGGATTAACTTTTATTGTTGGGATTTTTATCACTGGATCTTTAATCTCTAATGTGTATTTATCAGAAGTGGTTCCATTCATAAGATAAAAATCACTGGAAGAAGGGAAGGCTGTGACTCTAAGTGGTATTCCATTTAAAAGAGCTCGTTTCTGTTGAAAAACATCATGAAAAATTGGTCCTTCTAATTCCACCCATTTATTTGTTTTAAGTTTTTCTCCCCTTGCCCAATATCCTATATTGGTGGATGCTGAGTCATTAGATGTATCTTGGTCAAATAACATTGCATCAAGATAACGATATATAATTTCATTATCCTTATTAAAAACACAATCTAAAAAAGCTTTGTAGTGATAATTATTACCAACACTATTTGAAATGATTTTCCCTTGTAGAAGAACTTGAATATCTCTAAATAATGATTGAATAGGTAAATTGCTAGTTCCAATAATATCAGTTGCTGTAACATTTGTTGACCCCCCTTTTGTTGTTGGAGTTTTTTTAAGCTTAACCTTTAATTTTAATGTAGCATTATTTAACATGTAATAGTCAGATGTAGTTTGTGGGATATCCCATACGCATGGTCCTTGCGGGGAAAAGTCTTTGCAGGGGAACTCCAAAATGTCAGATCCTAAAATACCTACATCTGTTGGTATGTTTTCAAACAGTTTTAAATAATCTCTATAACCCATAGGACTCCCAGCTTCTATTTGTGCCATGGTATTATATTTATTTTATTTTTTGCTTTTGGTTTTTTTTTTTCTGGAACGAGATTTTTGTAAACGTTTTACTTTATATTTTGATTTTAACTTTTTTTTTAGCTTTAATTTACGTTTAACTTTTTGTTTCTTGCCTAACTTAGTTTTCATTTTTCTTCCTTTCTTATGTTTAGCAATGCCAGTGCGTCGGTAAGTGATCTTTTTATCCCTTGAAAAATTTTTAATATTAGATTTTGCTAGTTCAATTGCTTGAGCTGTTGGAGTGATTAATTTTACTTCAGCTGTTGTTCCATTTAATTTACCATAACCAGATTGATTTAAGTTCGTAAATTTAGTTTTTGAACCTTCAAACTCATGACGCCAATCATCTGGTCGTGAAATATAATTTTCTAAATTCATTCTGTTTGATCAGCACAGGGTCTAAAATGAATGCAGCATGTTATGGTTTCATCAGATGTTATTGGTTTATTTTGTGAATTAAATATAGAAAAATGTAAATATCTAAAGGTTGTTAATGCTACCCCAACATAAAAATCCTTTGAAAATGGAACTGGGTTTAAAGATGGAAGTTTACGAAGTAATGTTTGTTGTTTTCCATAGACATTAGACAGTTCACAAATATCACAACATATAAAAATATCATTTATAAGAGTGGTTTTTTTTATTGTGATGTCTTCTAATGTACACTCCCATTTAATGTTTCGCAAATTAATATATTCCTTTAGATCAACAATAAATGATTTGGGTGAGTTTTTGGGGAATTCATCAAGTGATTGAGTTGATGATACAACCAATGAAAATGCTTCTTCCGTCATAGTCTAAAAATATTAAATATTTATCATTTGATCTTGATCAAGCCAAGAATTGAATTTTTTATGCCATCCTTTCCATTTACACAGATATTGCATTCTACCTCGCACCCTTCTACGTTTAAGAACTTTTTCAATTTTATATGTTTCATCATCCTTAATAATGACTTTTTTAATTTCATGTTCATAAAAAGCTCCTTCCAATGGGTCATTGTCATAATCTTTTAGGTTATACATTGGAAAGTTATCATTCATGTATCTGCTACTAATTATAAAATATTCCTCTGACCAACGATTATCATACTCTCGCTCGAATGTTTTCTTTAGGTAGCTAACTCGAACTTTATCATTTGTATTATATTTAAATTTAGGAATCTTAAACTGAATAGGCTTTGGTGGTTTTTTTAATTTAGGTCCATGTTGTTCATACCATAATTGATCCGCATGACTATCTTGTACTTCTATAGGAGCCATTTTAATAATTCTATGAATTGAGTGATTATAGTTTTTGGTAATTTCTGGTAAAATTTCTAACCATCGACGAGTATTATTTTCGTCTAGATGTCTTTCTAATAAACCTTTAATAGTTTTAATAGCTCTTTCAGCAAATGCGGCCTTTACTTCATGTCGAGTAAATATATGTAAAATTCCATGTTGTACTAAAACTCTTTTTACTAAATGGGATTTAAATTCGCTACCTTTATCTGTTCTTAATCGCCAAGGTTTGGTTGACTCAAATAAAGTATTTAATATATTAGCTGACTCTTTTCCTGTGGTGGATTTTAAGGGATAGGTCCAAACGAATCTTGAGAAGACATCAATTATAAGTAAAAAATGACCATATCCATCATTTTGTTTTATATCAGCTCGCATGTTTGCAGTGTCTGCCTCCCATTGATAATGTTTAAATGGGGCTAATATTTTGGGTCTTTTAATATGTCTTCTTGGTTGGGTTTTAATTTGAAAAGTCTTTTGTTTTAGAAACCATTGATTTACTTTTTTTCTTGTTATGTTAGGATTTATATCATGAATATGTTTATAAAATTTGAAAGGACCAGAAAGAGCTCCTGGATTTGATGGATCATAATATATATTATTCAAAAATGTTTCAACTTCCTCATCATTCATTATAATTTTTTACAGTACTCAACTGCTTCCGAGGAGACTCTGGTGTAGGGGAAGACTGTGGTGTGAAGTAAAAATATTGGTCAAGTCATTAAAGGTAAGTTATTTTAGCGTAATCCACTCTTCATTTGTTTTAGCTTTATGGTTTTTTTCTTGTTTATAGTGATCTTTTGTACTTGAGTCAATAAGAGTTCTTTTAAAAGAACCTTGTGGAATACCAGGTGGGGGTGGTCCAAATCCTCTTTGATCACTTTTCCAAAGTGTTTTAGGAATATGATTATTTTCCAAAAATTCAATAAATATTTCACTTCCCATTGGTTTAAAAGACTTATAATTATATAAAACATATTTTATCAGGTCAACAATATGACTCTGTTCAATAATGTTTCCATCAATAGAAATTTGTCCAGTTTCGTCATAAGAAAAACCTTTGCTTCTTTTTAAAAAATTAAGAAGACTAGAAGCTTTATTGCGAGAAGATTTTGAAAAAGCCTGAAGAATATTATCGTCACTTAAGTTATTTTCTAATATAACTTTTTCATTAGTTTCTTCACTGACATTTTCAGGAGAACTTTTTATTCGCTCATACCTATCTTTAGGTATTAGAACAAATTTTTCTGCAAATTCCTTCATTGTGCTAATTCAATTATATTTTGCACAGCTTTTATAGCTAACTGAATAGTTTTATAATTCTTAATGATAAAACGATTTTTTCGCTTATGATCTAATTTATAAAAGCGCTGAAAAAGTTTAGTGTACTTCGGAGATAGATCTGTACTGATTTGACCTTTAATGATATTAAATATAATTTCCTTTAATGCTTTCCATTGTTTTTTAGTGGCATTAAGTAAAACATTTTTTAATTGAATATTGTCCCCTACTTCCGTTATGAAAAGTAAAAAATATTTGTTCTGAGCTAAATTAATTGAATTAACCATTATCTACGTTTTGAAATTGATGGATTGGGTAATATATAACCCAAGCAACTTCCCATTAAAGCTATCCACAATTCACTATTCGGATGTGATAAGGATAAATTAATAATACAAGTAATTATCGTTATATATATAATAATTATTTGAGAAAAGTATACAACTTCTGGTCTAGGTACACGGGAACCACAAACTTTCCATTGACTGTCTCCTGTTGGAGTGGGGCTTTCACTGAAATTATTCATGATGTTATTATCACCTAATGGGTTGATAGATAATTGGAATTTCTCCAGGGAATATATTTGTTCTTACTCTTAGTTCAGGTTCCGTTTTAGGATTTAGATCTAAAATTAGATATGAATAAGGTACTTTCATAACATCTTCATAGGCAGTTACTATAAACTTGGGGTTATTGGGGAAAACCTGTCTTGATAGTGTTTGAATTTGCATATTATCTCTTGGGTTCATAAAAAATATATAACATTGTGTGTTTAGGTTGATAGTTTTAGCACTTCGACCTTGAGCAAACATATTTTGATTTATATAGAACACAGTTATATTTAAATGGTGAGCCCCCCTAGTAAATAATTTTTCCATTGCTGAATTTGAAGTGATAGAATCCATAAGGTCATCCAATATAACAACAATTTCAACCTTCCCATTTTGTGAGTATTTCTCTAAGTCCTCTTCGGAAGGTAAACCTCGATGAAATTCCACCTGAGAACCTAAGGTTTTTTCCATCTCATCATATAGGTCTTGCCAAACACCATAAAAATAGTAAACTTTTTCTGGGGGGTTATTTCCAAACATAAATTTCAAATTTTTTAAAAACTTAAACATCCATGAAGATTTTCCACTTGCAGTTGAACCAGACAATATATGACTAGAGTGTTTCAGGAAGGGTGGATATATTGGCTCCATTCTGTTAATTAAAGTGGACAAAGTGTGATATTTAACGGTTTGGTGGTTGAACCATCTTCTAAAACCTCTCTTTTACAGTAAAAGTAACTAAAACCTGATTTGCTTTGTTCATAGGTAAAAATTTGATTATCTTTAGCACGAAAACCTTTATTAGAACATTCAAAGGGTTCTTGCTCTAATAATACATTTTGACATATATCTATTGGGTCTTTAACAGAAGCCTTATTTACCCCCTTAGAACTAAATTTAAAATCTTCTCCATTCCCAACAGCATATGTTTTGGAACATAAAGCTACAATTATATCTCCTTCATATTCAATTTTAAATAAGCCAGGGCATCGTTTATCTAAAACCATATGTTTATCACAACAGTTACGAGGAAACCAATTCATTTTTCCATCTGCCTCATAGTTTTGTACATGACATTGACCAATTAACATATCTTCATACTTTTCCCTTTTTTCCTCTTTAATTACTGAGTATAATGAGTCAGAACTTAAGGCCATATAAGCACTGTCCGTATCCATTTCCACGTAGACGAAATCTTCTTTAGAAACATACTCCATCATAAAATCATAATAAAATTCCAACATTCTAAGTTTAGCATATTGCAAGACCAAAAAACCAACAGTTATTGGTGTATCAAGCTTAATTTTCTTTTTATCTGATTCCAATTCATACACCTCATCTCCTAAATAAGTTAATTTACGAAAGAATGGATCGTTAATAGCCTTGACTGTATCCACTTTGCCCTTTTTATACTTAATTTTCTTATATTTAGTCTTATCCATTATTAAACTACCAAATCCAGAATTACCAATTAACTTGCTTGTTTCAGCAATTAACTTTGTCGAACTATCAATATCTCCTTTTCTTCTTGCTTCCGTAACCTTATTTACAAACTTAGAAAAACATTTAGCTGGAGTGTATTCAACAACACAATATATTTTGCTAACCTCCAACCCATGATTTAAATACCATTTTAGTAAGGGAGAAGCAATTAAAATTTTAGTGGCCTGCATACCCCCAACTAAGAGTTTACGAGGTTTTTCTGATAATTTATGAACCTTAACATAACTTTGCATTAATGTTCCCCATGCTTCATAAGGAATTTCTGTTGAACAAAATATTGGAGACATTTCTGAAAAGTACTCATAGGGGGACAAAGTTGTATTGGGTTTATTCTTTCCCCATACTTTTGGTACAGCCAAATCAACTTCAATCATACCAAAAAATAAACCAGACTGAACAGCTGTTAAAATTTGGCTTTCATTAACCTGTCCTTTATTTTGTTGATAAAATGGTGGTCTAGATTTATCAACAAACTTTCGAATATTCTCATTCTTTCTGTATTCTTCGTCATATTCACATTCCCATTTCTCTATAACCTTATAACCTTTGCTAACAAAAAAATCAGTTATTTGACGAGTTTTTTTATATTTAGCTTCTCTTGTTTTTTTCCATTCTTCCGACTTAATATTATTAGTTAATATACAATTATGACCATGGTAATAACACCCATGAAATTGATAAATTACATTTGTAGCCCCTTCCCACCCATCCACCGGATAATGACATACCCGAATTTCTTTTCCCCCATTCATAAAATGTTCGATATTTTTCCCCTGTGAAAAGGCTATATAATCCATCCAATCAAACATTTTAATATGAGAAGAAGAAAATGAAGGTTTAAAATTGTCTTTTTTATAGCGACTTATAAATCTACCGGTAAACATGGGTTGATCCAATGCCCAAAGATATAATGCATTAGCATCAAAACCAATAATCTTTTTACATGGTTTCATTATATTATTACGAATATATGTACAGTCTGTTTTATGAAATCTAGTAAAAATAATAGACGGACCCCCAACAATATTTCTTTTCACCATTTCATATAAATCTTTATCTTTCAAGCTAAATAATGGTATAGAACTATTTGCTTCTTGCATTGACTTATAAAGTAATAATCTAGCTATTCCTGGCACAGAAACAGTTGTTTTAAATAAATCAATATTTTGATCAAAGTAAAACTTTTGTAAGTTTTCAATGGCGGTTACAAAAGGTAAAACATCCAAATTATTATACCATTCCAAAAAATCTGCAAATATTACCATATTATTATCCTTCCAAATTTTCTGTAAATATTTATAGTTATCTTCTATTGACCTTTCACCATCATCAAGAATTGATTTATTCTTTAGGGAATTATGCCAGGCATCTCCCATTGGTGGTAGACTATTTGCATATAGTTTTTCTTCACAATCAAACCAATCATAAGGAAATAAACCCTTGCTTTGATCCGCCTGATAACACTTTAAAAATTGAGCATAGTTCGTACCCGGTGAAACATAGTTAGTAATATCAATAAACTTAAATGATTCATTTGCTATGCACGTGTAATTATTACATTTTTTAATAATAAATGAATCCTCATCTTCGTATATTTTTAAATGTAAAGCTAGCTTAGATTTTATTAAATTAATATCATACCTTCCACTATTAAAACCTATAACTGGAATTTGCTTACAATAACGCTCTAAATTCTTCTTTAGACTAATTAATTGTTTATATGAATATTTATCAATGAAATTATCAATTCGATCAATTATTTTACATTCACTAGTAGATGGTTCATCTTCAACTCCATATGTTTGTTCAAACATTTTTCTAATCTCATCTTCACTATCAAACTCATCAGAATCACTAAAGTTTAAGTCTGAATCACTTGAATAATTAATTGACTTGGTTACTTTTCTTTTCTTAGAAGGTAAATTTGATTTTAAATCAAATAGTTCATTAATGTCCTTATTCGATTTTCTTTTTTTACTAGTCCCTACGCTTTCCTCTATTAATGTTAGTTTAGTTATTATCTGAACAAATATATATTGCAACCTATGTAACATAATCTTATTAGCTTGTTCTTGTATCTCTGTTATATATTCGATCATTTCCTCAACTAATTGACCCATATTCGAATTGATAAAACATTTAGCTTCTTTAAATAGTGGTACATTAGAACAAATAGATATACTTATTGGAACATGTTGAGTTATCCAATTTAATCTAGTGCCTGTTTTACTAGTATTAACTCCATCTGATGGATATATTTTTTTCAACATAGCTTCACAGTCATATACAATGAAGAATGGATATACTTTTGAATTGGGTTTAATTTCTATTTGATGTGATTCTAACTTATCAAATATAGTTGTTGGTAGTTTTACAAAACCTCCCGGATAACATAAATTAACTTGAGAATTACAGCTACTTTTATGCCTATTCCGTTCGAAACAAGTTAAAAATAATTTTGAACACCCATCACACTCATGTTTACCACTATATGTGGGAAAATTACAAATAAATGAGAAATGTTGATTATGTAAATCTAAATATAAATTCTCGTCATATTCACATAACCCCCGATAATGACTAACTGCTATATGATTGGGGGATAAACTGAATACAAAAATATTAACCTTAAAACAATCTTCTAGATGTGGTAATTGATCGAACGTTACCCCTTCAAACTTTCGTATTGAAGAAGCTATTTTAATTTTATGTTTGTGACAATACAAAAACCATTTTTTATATACTTCATTAATGTATGTATTAAATACATCTTCCTTATGTCTAACATCTTTTCCATATTTAAATAAAACATAACATCTAAAGAAACATAAATTATCATTATATTGACGCCTGGGAAAACTTTTTGATCTAGACATTGTTAATATACTTTTAGAATTGGAAATGTGTGTAGGAATATTATTTAGTGGGCAACCTATAACATAATTATTAACTAGTATATGAATTCTCATGTTTGTAATTTGAACACATTCCCACTTTGTATTGTCTCTATTTTGTAGAAAAAAGTCATTAAAATTAATAGCTTCAATTTGCTGTTCAGCTTCATTCAATGTATGTACATTATGGATAAGAAGTGAATTGGGAAATAAGTTATTAGCTGAACCTGGATAAAAATATCGATAAAAACCAGTTTCTATATTTCTTAATATTCTACCGAATGTAATATTAATTCTAAAACCTTGGTTTCTTTGATTAAAAATCTGTCTAACTTCATTTATAATATATGGAGCATTTACTACAAAGTACAAAGGAATATTTAAAATCATTTGAATTTCTAGATCATCTTCTTGATTCCCCATAAGAATATCAGCTTGGTGAACGTTATAAGCTTCAGCCCAATCTTGATTAATTATTTCCCCATCTTCCCCTTGCCAGGGAGCTAAAATGTTATTTAGAATAAATGGGTTTGGTTGAAGTGGAATTGGGTTGGCTCCACCACCCTGTTCTATATGTTTTCGTTTATGAATAAATAAATGTCGACGGGACAAACATATTTCCCCACAAACTTTACACTTAACATTCCTATGAGCTTCTATATGTTTTTTTAGTTCTATATCGCTTGCGAATTTGCGCTTACATGGTTCGCAATTGAATACTGTGTTTAAGTTGCTTGAAATAATGGGGCTTTGCTTCATAACGCTAATAGGAAAAGATTTTTCTTCCACCATAAAAACATCCCTTAAGAAATCAACATCATTAGATTGATTAGTAATATCATTAGATTCGTTAGATTCATTAGTAACAACAATAATAGATTTATTAGTAACAACAGGTAAACTTACTTTTCTATCTGCAATAAAACTTTCATTAATGCTATCTTCAAAATAATTAAACTTATCCTTTTTAAATGATTCAGGTGAAGAATTATTAACATAGCTAAAACATTTATCAATTCTATCTGTTTCATTAGCTATTTTCAAAGAATCAATTGAAACATTACCAGATATATCTTTAACCTTAATAGGACTGGGTGAATAATCCATAACTTCAAATATGTTTTGTTCGTTAATTGGGGTGCTACAATAATTTTTACATTTACTAATTATAACGTCTTCATTAGGTATTGACAAAGAATCAATTATAACATTATCAGATGAATTTTTAACCTTAATAGGACTGGGGCAATTAACTATATCAGCAAATATGTTTTGATCGTTAATTGTAGTAACACACTGATTTTTTTCATTAGTTGAGCATTCCTGAAAAAAATCTATATCTATTACACGTAAATCATCATCTAGGTCATGCCAAAAACCACCTTCACCTCTTGTTTGATCAATGAATTCGTTCTTTTGGGTTAGCCACATAAATGAACCTATATAGCTTTGAATAACTATATGATCGGTAAAATCCCCTAAGCGATATAAAGCCATATGAAAATGACACGAACATTTAGTTGACATGTTACAATTGTCAGATATTACCCTAGCATCATATAATAATTTACCAACTTTATCTACAAAATCATATTCATCCCAAAGAGAATAATCCCGTTCTAAACTAATAATTAATTCATGAATAACTTTTGCTTGTTTATGACTTACCGAAAATGGTACCGTTTCAAAATAAACCATGGCATTATCAAATGTTTGTTCAAATACTATATTGTAAACGGACTCTCTAAATTGTCTATTGATATAAAATGTTCGATCATTTACAAACATAAGTAAATAGATTTCAATGTCATCAATATACTTTAATAACTGGCCAAATCTAGAAGAAGATTTTTCATTTTCCATGAGTCTGGCTATGACTAGTCTTAAATCAGCATTTTTTTTCCAAAAATCGTGTTTTTTATAAAGGGCTAAAGCTTCATAAATATTGTCAATAAGCTTTACTCGACCAAACTTAACATTGGGTGAAGCATAAGCCAAATCTAAGGAGGAAATTAACCCAACGTGGTTAATTTCAATCCAAAATTTATCTTTAAAAACGACATTATCAAACATAAGGGGGTAGTGATTTAAAATCCAAGATAGAACCCCAGCATTGTTTACTTGGTAAACATAATCAGCAAATAAACACTCACACTGTCCTGGGTCACATTGACATTCACTTAACTTACCATTCAAAAATATTCCAACTAGACGTTTTTTATAACCCTCAATTTCCTTATAAGGTACTCTGTTAATTTGTCTAAGCAACATTTCAATCATTGTTTCTTCTATAAACTCATAATTGTTCGTATTCACAATAATTCTTTTAATTAGGTCCAAAAATAATCTTTCAAAAGAATACGTTTCATTGTCAATCATTTCACCAATTTGATTTACATCAAACAAGAGGAGATTGTGTTCTTTACCCTCAAATATATTTCCAGCCATTGTCAAAGTATCTATTATGAAATGGAATAACAGGGATTGTAACCTTAATAACTCCAACTTAACTAAAACCACCTTAAACTATAACAAGCTAAGAGTTACTCTATTTAGTTGGTAAAGGTTTCAGCCCTAATGGTAAACTATAACGGTTCTCAATGAAAAATGAGTTCTACAGAGACTAAATCGTTTAAGCTTGAAAAGTTTAGAATTAAAATTATTCATTATAAATCTCGTACTACAAAGTTGGGGTAGACTAAGCTTAAGAAGTTTAGAATTAGAGTTATCCATTATGAATTCCTTCAAGACGTTCCAATTATGGAATAAGGTCTTTGACAGTTAAATTAAACTACAGTACAATAACTAGTATGCAACATAGTAAATTGGGAGAGCAGAGTCCATCGGACTCTGTCAAATTGTAACAGTGGAGTCCAACAGAATTTTACAGAGTCCGAAAAGGGGGTATTTTATCACTTAGTTATCCATTATGAATTCCTTCAAGTCGTCCCAATTATAGAATAAGGTCTTTGTCAGTTAAATTAAACTACAGTACAATAACCAATGTGTAACATAGTAAATTGAGAGATCAGACCCCGCCAGTCTTTGTAAAATTGTAACAACCCTGCCCGACAAAATTTTTACAGAGTTCGAAAAAGAAAGGTATTTTATCATAGTAAATTGGGAGACCAGAGACCAGCGGTCTCTGTCAAATTGTAACAGAAGTGTTTAACAGGATTTTACAGAGCCCAAAAAGGGTATTTTATCACTTGTTCATTTCATTGGAGACACTCGAACTCACCCTAATATTAATATCAGAGTCCATTAAAAATTCAATGGAGAGTCGAACAAGGATGACTAAGTTATGTTGCATACTAAATAACAAACCTCATGAATTGTTCGTTTTAAACTTATAAACATGTTTACTAACCTTTGTCTATGATAACAAACTGGAATCGGTTGGAGTAGGTACAAGATGTCGGTCTTATGTTCTAGGAACAAAATCGCCAAGACTTAACTCTCTGAGAACAGCTAGTTAAGTTGGGCGATTTCAGAAGCTCTTCGTTTCTTATACCCACGCAACCGAACCATTCCCTAAAACGAACCCCTTTGTCTTGGGAATTTTGAATAGCTCCACCCATTTTTACTTACTCTCATATGAGTTAGTTCTTAAAATGCTCACATAGCGACAGTAATGAGTCAGCTAACATGGAAAAGTAGGCGTGGACAATATATTTTAGTTTGTAAAATGTCCACAAGGTAGTAGTAGTGCGCCGTTGCTCCTAAGAAAAAAGGGCGTGTCTAGTGAGTAACACCCAACTCATATCTCATGGTAAAAGTTGCTAGAATATTCTTAAGCGATAATACGTTATATGTACGTTTAATATCTACTTGAATTTATTTCAGAATATACCCTCGAGAGATTTTTTCTAATTCAAGCTTCAAGACTTCAAGAAAGAAAGAAAGAAATATATGGATAAGGAAAGTCTAAGGTCTCCTTAATAAGTGTAAGGTATGATCAATAAACATGTAGTCAGATTAATGATTATTAATGTTACCTACAGCTTGAAATACTTTGTCTCGCAAGGGGGTGGGTTGACCTTCACCTTAATCTTCCTTAGAGCGTCTTATTGTCTTAATTTGCTCTCGCGTTTAATACTATGTACATTAATCATGTAGACAAATTAATTGTATTGTTCTAATATTGTCTACATTATTCTTTACATAAGGACAACTACAGCAAAGGTAGTATACGTATGAGGTTTGTAAGGTTTGTAATATTTCGAAACCAACTATTCCCACAAACATAACGTTTGTAATATTGTTATTCATTGGGATTTAATATAGTTTCCATAGCTTCCCCTTTACCCCTACTATCTATAGTCTTAGTAACTATGTTATTCACGCGTGAATATTAATCATAAACATTTAGTTTTATATGTAACCTTGGAGATTATATGGTTTTCATAACTTTTCCTTTATCTCCACCATCTATAGAGATAGTAACGCGTGTATATTAGTCTATTACTCACAAGCATTAAATGTAACCTTGGTGATGGTATAGTTTTCATAACTTTTCCTTCAGCTTTACCATCTATAGTCCCAGTAACTATGATATAATTTCGTATGAATATTATTCGCGTGAATTTAGTTTATATGCAACCTTGGTGATGGTTTACTTCTAATATAGTTTACATAACTTTACCTTTAGCTCTACCATTTATTGCCTCAGTAACTATGATATAATTTACGCAAGTATATTATTCATGAGCATTTAGAAAGTAGTTTCTTTATGATTAATAATAACTTTTCTTTGTCTAAAATTCCTATTGAGTTTATTTCTTCCTGTGTGAAATGAACGCATCTTTTCTTTGTTCTCAAATGCATGCAAGCTACCGAAATATTGTCTAGACACATTAATCATTCTGTTGTCTCCCCCTTCTGAGTACTTGTGCCCCGCATTCTCAGTGTACACATGCTCACGCAAAATGGGTTATGAGTAAGTTCGCTCTCGCTTGTATGCATGGTTATTAACAACTCCACAATGAATATTGCTTTGATATATATTTATTTCAGTAAATAATTCACTCACAAACAAATAAAGTCTTCAATTAATTAAGATTAAACCCACTCATGTAAGCAATCTCTGTTAAGCTATTAAGTTCACTTCGTAAGAGTAATTATGATCAAGAATTCTTTTAAAACATTAAGTTATAAATGGAAATAAACATGTCTAAGCTACCCAAATGTAACACAATATAAAGTTACCTTAATAAATGATATTAAAACTAGCTTGCTCTGAGTTTATTGTCTATGTTGTGTTGAGTTTATTGTCTATTGAACAAATGTACTTTCCTCCAATATAAGTTGAGCAAAAGAAAGCAATTGATCACCCTTTATCAATCCTAGAAGCAAGTATTTATTAGTATAGTCTGAAGAATATTCTTTGCCTTTTAAAATATCCAATAAATATTCCCATCGCTTGGTATTATCTTTCCAACAGCGAATACGATGATAGTCAAATACAGTTAAGAATCCCAATTTATTCCAGTATACTAACATGTCATCCGAAAAGTCTATAGTGAGCTTTTTCAAATTCCTAAGCTCTTCCATAAAATCATATATCGTCATACATGAAGCAAGCATATGTCTACCAATCTTTAGTTGTTGTTCATTCATAATCCTATTTTGATCCGCATCCACGCTAGCCATAGTCAAGTTATTTCCCTTACCCATGGTATTCGTCTCAAACATTCGTTTTGTATAGAGCTCCAATAACGTTGGTTAGTCCACCAAGATATTCGTTTTGTTATAGCGGTCTAATATTGCTACCATGTCCTTTTATATAAATTTCCACTAATTATAATATTTAAATCCACCTAAAGCTCTAACCCGAGTTATGTATAATGTTCAATGTGGGCGGATATAGTTCATATTTATTATTAAAGGGTTGGGCTAGAAAAATAAGCTAAAGGTTCTGAGTCATAAAACAGAAAAGACCGGAAGCATTCCTTAACTTATAATAAAACAGAAGGTTTGCTAGCGTTCAACCAGTCCTCTCGCACATGCTAGCCATTAAATCATTCTAGAAATATTTTTACGACCAGCTGGCTCCAAATCTTTCTCAAAAAGCTTTAGTAGAATTGGTGTAGCCCCACACATTATTCAATGTATAAGGGTACTCGATTAAGTATTTGTATTTTGTTTTTTTTGTTTTTTTTGTTTCATTTTTTCATTTATTTATTTCATTTTTCATTTATTGATTCATTTATACATAATTATTTGGTCATATTATTCAACTCATCAGTTTCATCAAGGTAAAAGCTCAGCATAGGCGAATATTATTCTGCTCATCACTTCCATTTGATGACTTTTAGCGGCAGCTCTTGCTATTTGCATAACTAGATCTTTAGTATCCGTCTCACGATTCCTCCAGTATGTTATCAAGGCCAGCAAACGAATAATTTTATGTTCCGGAATTATACCAGCCTACAATATAAAATGGAAAGAATTATAATTGATCAATGAACCAATTTGTATAATATAGCTAATATAGCTAAGAATTAAAATACTTACCCAAATCTCATTCGTTATTTGAACATTAGGTAATGCCCCTGTTTCTACCAAGGACTCCACAAATGTATTGTTTAAATCTAACTTAAAAACAATGGAAGTATCAGCAGCTAGAACCATTTCCAAGTCATCCACGAAATATTTCGGTCCAGCGTGAGCGACATGAGTGGATGGATGGGTGGAAGACATATTGAAAGTTTGAGCAAAAGTAAAAATGAGTTCGACTTTATATACAACCCCTAGTTGATAAGCCCCTCCCTTTTCTCCTTTCTTCCATATAAATGGTGGAGCTATTCATTAACCTGGTGGGTGAAGCTGTCCATTACCCCTCACCCTAGTGAGCAAAGTGTTCCATTAAGCTATCCCCCTAGTAACCAAACCGTTCGAATACTCGTCAGCTCCCATTCACTAAGGCTCCACCTGGTGAGTGGAGCGGTCATACAACAAACAGTACTACTCATGTCATTATGCAACATTGCATGAAATACCAGTAGTTCTTAAAAATTGTAATTTAAGGAATATTAATAAAATATTAACACAAAAGTGAAATGAACAATGCCACAAAATGGTCAGTCTGAGTAAGTTAGCCAAGCATGGGGGTTGCATGGGAGAAGGATGACAATCTAGATACATGCATTAATTTCGGTGAGTATGGTTTTAAATGGTCAAGTAATAGGAAACGTTGATTGAGACTAGAACCATCGTTCGAACAGAAGGAAACATGTGCCCATACACTTGGCAATAACTCAGCGGTTTTACCAAAGATACGACATTCGTTGAAGATATAAGATTGTGCTGCACGAGTGTTTACCATTCATGAGTCATAAGCATGATATTATAGTACTGGGGCTATGCTTCTGCATGTTCTGTAACCATCAACACCACCACTGTCTGGGCATGATATTAAATACTATTTGTAAATATTTATCCCTATGAAGCCTTATAGCCATGCTTATACAGATATATAGTCCTACCCGGCCTCGAGGCCCCTGTAAATTCATTGGCCTTATAGGTTCATCACTTAGTTCATCCATATTCTTTTGGTGAATGTGGGTCTGCAAAAGATAAACAAATCAATAATCCTACTCTTATTGTTACTAATACTGTTACCTTTAGAACCAAGATTATAAAGAGTGCGTAACTCATTGTAATAGTGCGAAACACTGACTATACCAGTATATACATCAGTGCTGTAAATGCAAATATACCATATATACATAAAGTGTCTTATCGTGCATTGTCTTATCATTAATGTGTTTATCTTCTATTGTTAGTTATCCGGGGAAGTGCATGCTATACACGGTACTCGAGCATTTTACCTTCACGTCCTTCACTTTTCTGAAGATGGTCGACAGACGCACATGGGAGAATACATCCCCATTAAGAATCATCCCTTTGTGTAATGGTCCCAAAATGGCGTCTAGAGGCGACAGGTCGTAATCCAAATCATAACATTCTTAAAAAGAATGAAAGGAAATGTAAAAGTGCTTCATAGCGACTGTCCTAATTACAAACTCACTATCGTTTACATCATATATTGTTATTGCTATATGGTAATACAATAGTTCTACAAAGAACATCACCGAAAATATGTATATGATAACAATAATAAGATTATATCATTTATATCTATCCCCTGTGGTAAAAGAGGCAATAAATGTACATGTATTGTTGAACCCTATACATAAGCATGATAATAGAATCGTTTCCCTATGAGCGAATGAGCAAAATGTGTCTACCTGATCCACCAAGTATCCCTTCGTATGTTCCATTACGGTAAGATGTTCGGTATCCTCCATATACATTAGCATCTACACAAGTAATCCATATTAGCGATTGTATGATGAAAACTGGCAACAATCTGTACAGGAATGGAGCTGCCATTCCTGAAGCACCATACAAACTTCACTCCACAATTAGAACTGAACTTTGTCATTAGAGTTTGGTCTTCGGCGCTCAAGCACAGTTTTCCACTGCAGCCGCGACCAAGGCCGGAGCAGATATGGTAATTAATAATGAGGGACGGTTCAGAAGTAGTAGAACGGAGTTGTAAAGGGGGAATACTATGCCGGTGAGACGACTGTGGAGAGTAGCCAGTAGAGATTTATTTGCGTATCGGATTTAAATGGCGCGATCATATTTTTTTCTCTAACCACTCGACTTTGCCAGCTTCGGAAAGACATCGTGGGCGTATGAATAAGCGAACTATTTATTCCCTAAAATCATTTTGAAAAGATAAATGCTTTCGTGTTTGAAAGTTGAAACGACCAGATGCATTTCAAATATTGGATACTGACGTATAAAAATACATGTGGAGAAAACATACCCTAGGCAGTAAAATAATGAATAGACCATTTGACAATGGTTCTGGGTATTAGGGGTGGGGGTTATGCATGGCATGGTGACATTATCACATGATGCCTTGAATGGGAACGGAGTTAGAATGACTCTATTAGACTGATAACTGCTCATAGGGGTCATTGAGGCCTGGGTCATATATGTCCAAATTTGAGCTCGAGTCTTTAGTATTCATGGATAAATACTTATGTCCAAACCCTGTACCCTTTCCGTGGGAAACACTGAAGGGTCTATATTATGATGTTTGCACCAACGTTTGCACCAAGATAGATGTCATGTTCGATGCTCCGAAATCCATACTTATGTCTGCTTATGGAAATCATTTAAGAACCGGACAAAAATATCCCTTCGTTTTGAATATTCTGAGGATTTATTTTTATTTCAAAAGTTGGTATCACACATTATTTTATATTTGTTAAAATTCCGTATAATTAAATCACGAATAAATATGTCTATGAAGATAAATAGTGATTCAATTCCCCACACTTTTTACACAATCTGTTCACATCTGTGGGCTTACTTCCTCAATCGCGTCCCTATTAAACACCCAGAGAATTGATTCGTGAAAATGGCGTCAACAAAATGAAAAATATAGAGTAGGAGCCTTATTTGATTGATTGTTTCCATCCACCACCTCCACCAATATTAAATTGTAATCCTCCAAACTTGTGTGGGAATATCTCTCTAATATTCTTTCAGACTGTTGTGACGTCTGACATTTGTCATTTTTAGTTAACTCCGGCCCAAAGGTTTTTTCCTATGACAAGGGAGACTTTATTTTGACTAGCTTGCATGTGTATGACGTCCTTTTATCTTTGGTGATAAACATCATTAAAAACGATGAAATTATGTCATGGTTCTCATTATTCCCACGATTAATGACATCGCTTGTACAGAGGCAACTTTATCGTAAATTATATCAAATACTTATTAGCTAAAGCAGCTTTTAAATGATGCCAAACACTTTCTCCTTATTTGGCATTAATTATCTCATTTGAAGCAGCTGGATGACATATACCACCACAACGCTCCAATACAATTCAATTCCCTGAGTTGTTATGGGCAGACACATTAACCGAGACGCATTTATCTGGAGGGAAAATCGCCTGATATATATATTGGGGGTAAATATTTTATTACGCCCACGAATGTCATTCTTAAGAGCTATTATATGGGATAAATGGGTATAAATAAGTACTGAACTATCTAAGCTAACAACATTTTTCTTAATGTTTGATTACAAGTAAAAGCCCTAACAATTGCCACCCGGATATAAATATGGTGTGACCATCTTTACAAATACACTCAAGCCGGCCCAACATAATAGGGCTGATAGAATACTCCTATAACATAATACATATATTTATAAAACGCTTATAGTTCTCTATACAGGGAGGGGGGACACGAATGTATTGCAAGTCTACGTATATCAAACTATACTATCTATTCAGGCACTGTCGTTCTTAATTAAAACTAAACAAATTCTGATTATACATATAGTCTCTTTGTATTTGATTTCTTTCTCTCATTGTGTCTACCTCCAAAGAAATGCATTTGCCGAACTTTGAATATTAGACGTAAGTGTAGCAGTATTACTCGAGAACCAAATGTAACATCCACCCATGCATCTCCTCGTAAGATGCCCCCGGGGAAGAGCGCTTCCTTCCCTTAGGTATATCTCAGGAAAAAGATAGCAAACTAGACAGATATTTTTTGGACCACCAGGAATGTATTACCGAGACTTTGTTTACCTTACTTATCAAGGGAGGATGCAATTTGAAGCGGAGTAAATGGTATAAGTTTACCCCTAGATTTGAACATTTATGTATTGCATTCCTTTTCGAGCGTTCGCACTTCTATTCATATGGATATATCATGTGAAGTAAAAGTAAAGCACGTGACTGTATGTATTATACATATTTGGTGCTTCCGTTTAATATTTAATCTAGACTGCTTAACAAAGTTTGAACCAAAGATAATATTTATATAAATTAAACAGGACTCAGGACTATATATGATTACGGTACGTTGAATGTAAAAGATTTGTTTCCAAATAGTTCGCAATACTATTCTATCCTGATAGAACCGTAAATAAAAGACCATAACAATGTACAACAAAGAGTGTACTTTAGTTGAGTGGCATGGAGCCTATAACACTTGTATTAAATTAACCCATTTTTAAAGTACATGTGTACCGAGAGCTAACAAAGGGCATTTTGAGCGAAACAATAGAAATGTAGAAAAGAATACACGAGTCAATTTACCAGTAAATATAACTGGGCAAATAAGGGAGTAAATCGTACGCACTAAAGAGACAACTCCATTAAAACTCCCACTAAAAACAGCTCCAACCAGGGAGAATTGTGAACTATAGGGTATTGTTTCTAGTATTTGTAAATATCTCATCACGCCGAGCGTACACGTATAAGGATATTAAAAAGAAGGCAGTCAGAGTGAACGCCCTGGGGTGTTTTCCTCCCTCGTCTGCAAGTCTCTGTTCTGACAGCTGATTTGATATGATAATTGCGAGGTATTATTATTGGTCTTGTTTGTAATAGGAAGACGTCATGGTCGGACCACCGAAAACTAACCAACCACAGTCGAGCATATACACTGCCCGTAAGCAGCTGTTGTGGTTTTCATTCAAAGGGATCCGGCAAAAAAAAGTAAACCGAGTTGGGTAAACTACCAGTATGTTTTGCACTTGATAAGTGCTGTTTTTTTTGTCAAGAGTGCAACATTACATGGGTGAATCCAACGAAACGTACCACTTTCAGGCCAAAAATAAATATTCTATTGACTATTGTTGTAATGCGCATACAAAACTGGGACTTTTATTCTTCAATATTTATAATCAATACAAATTACAAATTTGATTTCCATTGACATTGCTTCATACATGTCCCGAGTTATTAAGAAAAAGAATCATGTTACATTAGTATCATGAAAAAATATCCCATTGCAAGTATGTTTTTAGGCTCCTATGTTTCTGACATTGTTCGAAGAGATTGATTTATACCGCACGGATACATGTTTCATAAACTACCAGATATATCACCCTATTACAAGTTATAAATTTTATTGGCGGATTTATTTATATATTTTTTTTAGTAATCTTCGCGGATTTATTCATATTGTTTTTAGTAATCTTCCAAAAAGCGTTATGTGTGTTATAGCTACAGGTTCATCAACATTAAAGAATTAACCAATGGTTATGAACAATTAAGAAATATTTATTTTGGTTATCAAAGATGCTTTTAAAAGTATTGGTGTGAATGTATAAATACACAGTAGGTCCATATGGCATCACAATATATTTGTTTCCACCAGTTTTTTTCTTCATATCTCATTGCATATTGGTCCCACAAATCTATAGGGTACTCCTGTGCATTCATTCATATAATATATATGTGATTTATTTAGTTATAGGCCTATATTATCCCCATTTATGAGACCGATTACCATAGCAGTAATAATTCTCATTGCACCCAACCGGGAGTAAAACATACTCAACTACTCGGTGTAAACAATAGAGAGCTCCGGAATCGAGTCCAATAAATATTCAATTACTAAGCTCTGAGTTCAATTCACTACTTATTATTGAAAAATAAACTCGATTTTTATTCTGATTCCTCACAAAGCATCTCAAAGTTAAAAGAAAACATAATTCGAACTAATTATATGGTTCGTTTCCAATGTGAATATTTTTATTGCACCCTTCATACAACATGGGAATATAATAAATGCATTGAGTATGTATGCACGCTCAAATTACATCCAATCTGCCAGCTCTCCCTGGTATAAGTAAATACACCCTACTCATATAAAACGAAGAAAATATTCTTTGGTACGGATATTATGCCCCGCCAAAAGGGACCGGTATCTACCCTAGGACCATGACTAAGTACACCATGGCCGAAACAATGCTCAATGTTACATATCGAGCATCATCTAACATAATTTCATATAAAAGTATTGATATGTATAATTATTTTGATATATGAATGGATTTCCAAATTCATTTTAATATGCCCCATGGCGACTAGGCTGTTAAATACTGATACAGTTGAAGTGAACTCATTATTCTATCATGGCAAGGGCATTGTGTTTCGAACATATCCCCAGTCTAGTTTACTTTTCTTTATAATTTGCTGGACGATAAAAATCCAGAAGCGGTGAATGCCTTCCTCACTGCTGCCTCTTCTTCTGGAGCCAAAGGTTGGAGAGGAGAACGAGTTGGTCCACCATAAAAACCAAACCATTCCATTGCTGTTTTTAGCCCGGACACACCAAACTGACGCGTAACCTTGAAATTGTAAATTATATTCCAAATAATTAGACATCAGCAGATATTTTAGGAGGAGCGAAGAGAATAGAAAATGAAAAAAAACAGCGCGGAGGCATTGCAATCTGGCAAGATAATCCCGAGGAAAAATTCTTTAAAGCACAATTATGTTCATCCCTGAACTTCAGCCATAAGTGAAGAGATTCTTCCAAAGGTTTAATTGTAAATCAGAATCTTTTTTTAACTTACCGCTCCATTTGGAGCCACAAGGCGATGTTGAAGAGATTTAGCTTCTTCATGGGAACCAGCCTGGAATAACTTGTGAAGCTGAACGTTCTCCTTCGGTAGCACATTGGCAAGTGCACATACTCCTCCTACACAACCTGTTCAGGATACATAGTCAAAATGAGACTTAACACCATATTGTACGAACATATATATAGACGACTGGATCGCACAACCTGCCCCCGGTAGAGGTCTACGGCTTTAGGGTTGGGTGTGCGGATTTGCTAAAAATATATAGACGACTCGATCGCACAACCTGCCCCCGTTTAAAAAAAAATATTGTATGAACATAACTAAGTTTTCCCATGCGTTAGGCGCAAAGTTTGTATTTTCTTCATAATTTTATTTATTTATTATGGTTGTAGTAGTTAGCTAAGAGACAAAACCCGGGACACAACTGTGTAACTGATTTGGTTTTTCGTGATCTGGAATAAAGTATTGCATTGAAATTGAATTGAAATAATAAGAAATCACCAGATTTAAGCACCCAATGGTTCGCAACACAAAGTTAATTCATGAGCCACACAAAACTTAAGAGGACACTGGTAAGGATATCTATTGGATACATGTAGGGGTAAATTTAGATATAATGGAACCATAGTGAAATACTAACCAACACTTAGTGCAGGGTACAAGAAACTAGCAGATCCGGCAAGTACTTGGAAGTCTTCTCCGGAAGTTTTGTATACCACATTAGCTATTTTTGATATCTATCAAAATACAAGAAGTTCCAACAAATCACAGAGACATACATTACCGATAAAGAAAGGAGTAGTCGGAAGAACTGCTACAGCAGAGACTACCTCCTTTCCCACTAATAGTTAGCAAAAGATATATGATGTACAGACTGGAAATAAAGATTAATACAATATTCCAAGTGGGTATATCCGGTAACAGTGTTTTCTTCCAGAAGCAATATAATTGATTTATGATCCCAATTACTCGCTGGTCAATATTGATAGGTACTTGCACGAAAGGCCGACTCTAGCCAGACATTTATACCATTTACCCACAGAAACTATCCTCATTCTACTGGCCCCTATCATGCAACAACACAATTCAGCCTATAATCGTGTATACTGGTCGCGGTTTTCTTCAACATACTGTTTTGGATCTATGAGCAAGATCTTACTATTCTTATTTTTTTTTGTTCAAATTCTTTATTTTGACAATATATCATACACATTTGGCAAAGTATATATCGGACGATGTAACGTCGTCAATCTATTTTGCAAATATTTTTTTAGCAAAGTAAAATAATAACGCTAAAGATCTATATAGGAATTACTTTGCATTGTGAACTTATTATCATGAGAAAAAATCATGTGTATTTGATTTGAAAGAGGTAGAATGAAATTTGATGTCAACAGAAATCATAGAACTTACATCTCCACCACTGTCTTTCAAACCGATGATATTCGGATGAGAGGATAAAGCGACGATGACTTGTGGGTCGAGGTCGATGCCAGTATTTGCGGGGACGCTGTAAAGGATGACCGGAACTGGACTGGCATCAGCAACCTGAAGTGTTGGGCATAAAAAATACTAAGTTTCTTTGGATATGCACCATTAAAATAACATTGTCAGTTTCAGCTTCAGTGTATAGCCCGAACAACTCCTTTTCTTAAACGTTCTAAACAGTTACAGTATGATCTTCAGATCCAGTTTCAAAATTACTAAACAGTTTCATCTATAAAAACAATATAGGGATGAAACAGGTAAAATATGTCCAGCTGTAAACAAGAGCCATGTATTTTGGTCTCTTACCAAAGAAATGAAAAACGTTTTTCTCCTTTCCTAACCCTACATAGGCATGCACCATTATATAACTGACAAGTCCTTTTAAATATATATACCTATTAAATGTATGCACCACCAAGTAGATAGATGGGAAGCCTGTTTGGGAGTCGAAGTGACTTGGGAATCACTGTTTTTAATTGTCACAAAAACTTAACAAATATAGCTCATATTAATTTCATATTGAGCCAATTGAGCCTTTTTATTTAAGTCCATTAAAGTCTTTGCAAGGTCCCCTATTTATACTAAAATACAGAAAAGATGCTTTGTTGGGGAGAAAATGCCGGTTATGTTTTTGCAATAATAAATTACATATAAATATGCAGTACATATAGACGTTGGTGGAGAAGATGTTTTGTACGCTGTTTGGTGAATGTAGTTGTATTTGAAAAAAAAAACCTTAATTATAATTAATCAATTAATATTTTGTTTTATTTTTCTATAAACGTGTAGTTAGAGATGGAGTTAGAGAAGGTTTGTTTGGAAGAGCTGTCTGGGACAGAGAACAAAAACCGATTTCCATGTAGAAAGCTTTTATCACTGTCTGTACAACAAAATGGAAATAAAGTTTCTTATATATAATCACAAATTTTGACATGAATAGTTTGGAAAAGGAGGTAAATTTGTGTTTGTTATACATAATATTCAATACCTTTGTGAAATGGTCCTTGAGTGCGGGTCCAGTCATCCTGCCTTTGTAGAAGCATGGCGTGACGACTAAGGCTGCGTCCGCGCCCGCTCGCGCCATCTGGTGAGTCATGGATATAGTATCTCGGGTAGCTGAAACACATTTACAAAAAGTTTTATTTCCACAATCACTTCACTACTTTCAAGCCTGTTATATTCTGCCTAACTATCATTCTACCATCATTGATGTAACTGTAGTTGTATTTTAAAGCTTCCATAAAAAGGGGTTTTTATGCCAACGACTCTCTCAAATATATACAATAATTAAGTAATTTTTTTTAACCATTTGGTTGTTATCATATAGAAACGATTCAAACGCACCACCTTCCACCATGCAACTGAAGAACGTCACATTCTTCCGACGTGGGTTACTAAGACCTCGTTCGTACCCTTGGTGATGTCAATATTTGGTTGTTGTCTCTTCATTTTTAAGATAATAAAATGTTGAACTACTAAGATTTTCTCCTGAAGCAGTATATCTTCAGTGGTAATTTAAGGTCGCTCGCTATATTATACGTGAAAACAATTAAAACATTATATGTATAGATCTATAGATAATTAATGTTTATTTTTTTAAAATATACAAATATATTAATTAAGGCAATGGCACTCATTGGAAAACCGGTCCTAGTGGACTTATAATGGCATTTTGCGGTTTGGAACGAAAGGCTTTCCCTCATGTGTTTCTAATTATTTCATTACGGCCTCAGAATTTATATATTTCAAATGAAAAATCGCTATAACTGTTGCCGGCTGTTTTCATGCGTCACCACTTAAATCATATACTGTCGGCAGCATACACTACATATACTTATTTGAACTGACAATAATTATAACCCTAATTAATTCTCTAAATCTACATACAATTTTTCAAACTTAGATACACAAATATTTTGAAAAAGACAACCATCACATCTAGTACATTTCGATTCTTCAGCTATGGAATTCGTGCATTTTCCCCTTATATACCACATGTTGTTTGACATTTTGGTTTATCATGCTACAGCTTCGTGAAGGGACTCTCGATCTCAACTATGAGGGATTATGAGCCAAGACTGGGCCTGTATAGGATCAATATACTGGGCGTTTTAATCAATGAAAAGTGTCTTACATTCACAACCAGAGCCGGCGATGATAAGTCTATTGGCAGGCAGCATTTCTCGGACACGTTTCACCATATCGACCCGCTCTGTTTGTGTCAGAAATGTGTATTCACCATTGGATCCTTGGACAACGTATCCTGAAAGAAATTAAAAATATAATTTAGACATATATCGAGTCACAAATATGCGGCTACAATACTAGCAGCATATCACAGGCATTATATAGGTTGGATTCTATTTATAGAAAATGTATGGGCCTAGATATATAGAGTATTATATACGGTAGGCCTAGCTATTATTAGATATTGTTGCAATGTATTGGGGTAAAACCTTGGGTGAGCCCTGAGTATATTGCACAGAGTAACGCATAGTTCGATGTTATTCATGATTAAACACTATATAGGCCTAGCTATATAGGCTAGCTCATTTGATTTCTGCTAATTCATTAAAAAAACATGATTGACCAATTAACTGATCCAGATCAGCTGATCATTATAAATATAATATTATAGCTCTGGAGTTAAAAGTTTGCACTCACCACTCAAACCAGCATTTTCCCAGATACCCATATTCTGTTCCAGTTTGCTCCAGTCAATATCCTCATTCTTATCGAAAGGAGTAGGAATCGGGGGGAAGATGCCAGACAAGTCCAACTTTTTCTGAAGAGAAGCCATGGTTCTACTGGTGGAGATGTCTATTCTTCCAGTTCCAGAGAGAAGAGCCCGAGCCTGTCCCGTCGTCACCAGACGGGCACCTGCTTGTCGCACAACACCTAACATTTCTACGGCTTATCAGGTCTGACCTGGACCTGTTGTCACCTAAAACGGTGAACGAGCTCTATTCATAGAAGATAAAATTAGTCAAGTGTGGAGGCTTAGACCTTAGCAGATCGGAGGATGTTTTTCAAGAGATCCGCCCCTCCAACAGCGGATGCAGTTGGTGCCCCCTAGTTTACAATGTGCAAACTACAAATTAGGGCTACAAAGTTTCTCGTTAGGTGGGGCGTCAGTGCTTGAAAAACAGTTGTGCGCATCGACTGGAGTACGTTTTTGACTGAGTTTCGGTTTATTCGGTAAATATCCCTGTATTTCCCTTCATTTCACCATAAACAGATTCATATTGAGTTTCTTTACACTCCTGATCGAGGAAGATCATATGTCGTTGAAATCAATCGTGTTAATCTTCGATATTCAAACGTGATCACGAACACGAGCGATAATATAGTGTTTTGTGTATTTAACTCAGGCTAAATCGAAACTGAAGTACGGTAGCTCGAAGTTTGTTTTGAATTAAGGCTTAACTATTTTAAGGGTGACAGTTATCCACGATGACTCAATTGTATGTCCTTGAGATCTAGACTACTGTAAAGGTATTTTTGTTTTATCATTACCGTACATATTTTGACTAAAAAGGGCCATCAACTGCATGATTTTTTTTAAAAATAATTAATTTCATTAAAGGCCAATAGAAATATTTTATCCATTTAATTTTAAATGAAAAAAACAACCCGCAATATCACTCAGTGATGTTTTCATGCGGCGACTTGAAGTTGAGGGTCAAGAGTCAAGACAAGTTATTTTGTTTCATTTTCAACACTGAAATGGGTCCTACCAGCACCCTCATATAGCCAACATAAGTCATAATAGTCACTTTACTAGTATTAAATACTAAAGTATTATACTTTATAGAGGTGTATTATGTTATTCTGCTGGTATTCCTTACGTACAGTCAGTCAAACCTGACTCAATTCAATACAATGGCCTCGATCAGACAAAGCCAATGGTGGGTTGTAAACAATTATTAATTAGAGGTTACAGTTATTATAGACTATGCGACTTGAAAGCTAAAAAAGTAAAGTGTATAGATTTATATACTGGTAGCCTATATCCTTTTTCGATAAATATTACCGGTATTTTTCTCAGTTCTGATTCTCGTTCTCTCCCAGCAGAACTCATCCCGAGGCGAGGGATAAGAATTAAAGATATTAACGGACAACAGGACCGGCATTACTTCTTGTCTGCTTTCTCACCACCAACCCCCAAAACACGCCAAAATGGATGATTCCATGGAGAAGATGATGGGGTTCTCCAGTTTTGGATGTAAGTGCCTTTAATAAATTACACGACCGTCCTCTTAGTAATATCTACTGTTAATGGCAATGCTATATTGGCCTAGACAAACTTGAGTATTCTACTATCAAGCTGCATATAACACAAGCTTCCATTGAATCTGCGAAGAAGTGTTTGTTAAATTCATTTTGGTGTACATTACTGTATTATCTTCCGCATTTGAAGTTCCCACATTCTGTGTACAGATCTATCTGCCGGTACATTTGACATGGTGTCATGTAACTGATTGCTGATATATAATATTCTTTTCTTTTAGCTAAAAAGAAGGCGAGAACATTTGATGTCACAGCTATGTTTGAAGAAGCAAAGCGAACTGCCCAAGAGAGAGGTACTTCCTCTTCATGTGAGTGAATAAGAAATCTGATGTAGTATAGACTATAGTAGTTTGTGTATACGATCCCCCGTGGACCCGCGCCTGTGGAGCAGAGTGTATTAACAGCCCCCCCCCCCCCCGCCCCCGCCCGATTTTGTATAGGTGTGTTCTCTATCTCTTCATTAAATGATAGAGATGATAGATGCTCTCGTCTAATACCTCCTTAGTATATACTTTGCCTGATCTAGTTAAACCCTTTAAAATTTATACAAACAGACCTTTTCAGCTATGTTGTGTCCATCGATTAAAAAGCCAACATAACAATCCGTATCCTGTCAAACTCATTATTCCTAATTTCCATTTCAGCTGTGATTCTTCCACAGAAAGACTCTCCCAAGCATGGATCAGATTCTGACGATGATAAACCAGGTCCTTCCAAAACCACCGCAGGTCCAAAATTCAAGGCCGGTGGATTCAAGCCTATGACTTTCAAACCAATTGGTCAAAGTGATTCCAAAGACGAGGAGGAAGAAGACTCCGAAATTGGACCGCCCTTGCCCCCATCTATGCTTGGCCAAGCGCGGGGAGAGCCAAAAGAAGATTCAGATGAAGATATTGGACCCCCGCTACCCCCGTCTATGCAACCACCTGGTCCATCGTCAAGTATGTCTAATCCCACCAAAAGAAAAACAGATGAATCTGACGATGAAGAAGATGACGAGGATGATGATGTAAGTTGACGAAGATAGCGATATTCATATAGGTAACCCTTGTTAATGTCGGTATATAAGCTGACAACGGAATACATTCTAGGACTTTATCCTATTCAATGCAGGTTCATTTTATTAACCAAGCTCGGTTAGTAGAAAGTGTTCTATAGTACAAGCTCAGTTCCAGAATATAGCCAACATTAGTTTTACGATTATCCACTCACTACTAAAGACTCAAGACTACTACTCAACTGCTAAAGAAAGGGATGTCTCCTATAAATGTAGACCGGGTGCACTATCCAACCGTGTTCTCTCCGGTCAATCTTATCAAACAGGTCTGAATATATATATAATTACTTAAAATCTTTCATCAACCTCTGTGGCCGATCGGCCAGTGCCGCCAATGCTAGTTTCGCGCCAATAGTCTCCTAGCGACGGATACACAAGTATGGTGGCCCAACGATTTGAATAGCCCGAACAATTATATATACATTCAAAGAATATACTACATGTACATAAAATAAATCTGTTAACTAACTCACTGGTTTCAGTTGCTTAGAATATTGCACTCATTGCTATGCAACTTGTGCAATATTCATGCTTCGTCAACCAACTCTTTAGATAACCTGTATTTAGATCTGTTTTTTTTTTTTTATATAATAAGAAAATGGTGAGGATGACTTAATACTCTCCTACCTTAGTGGTTGACATACATTATGTCTTGGGATATCACCCTACTGATAACTCCACTGGGTGATGACAATAAACTATACAAATTGCATTTATTCAAAATTATTAACAAAAAACAAAATTATTAATTTGGGTTATTTTCCCAAACCTGCAAACCCACATGGCCATTTATTTGACTCTTGTGTGCCTGATGAGCTGTAATAAGCGAAACCATGTTGTGCCAGACATTGATTAAATTAATGGAAGGAGTCTAGTGGATAATTATACAGATTTTAACCCTAAAAAGTTTGTTGATGTTATAATATTCGTTAATACTCATCTTTGTTAGAATCTATCAAATGAGGCTTACATCGATTAGCCAGGTGTAATTACCTGGCTACATGTGCACCTCTTGTGATGTCATAATGTCAACACCACCAAGGGAATAGTGAGGTATTGGATACCCACTACTGAGGACCTTCCAAATCCTCAGTAGCATGGTAGCATTGGTTGAGGCAGGACGGCTATAACATCGTACAACGTACTGTATTTAGTTCTGTAAGTGTTTATGACGAGGATATTGATTAAGCTGATCGAAATACCTTAAAATATATTTACAAAGTCTTTTAGCTTTTGCCATAACGTTCATGTTAATATGGCCGAAGTGCCTCTCTTATCTTCCAGAGTTAATTGTTTCTCATGTTATCACTGCCTTTTAGATCTGATCTGTATTTGAGACCATATATATATGGTATTGACTACCTGGATTGGTGTCCTGGCCTGGGTCGCCTGACCAAGTAGGAATAGAAACAGATTTTGAGTTGAATAAACACAGAACAAGTCTTCTAAGCTGTGTTATATATACATTTACCTTTTTGCTAAGCCGAATCTGGCAGTAGCAGAGAACACTACACATGAATAAATTAGCCAAGTAATTAGTACCTATCACTGGTCTTTACATCATATTCAGGAGGCATTTGGTTTGTTAAATATGGTTTTGATCAAGTGATGCCCAAGTTATTCTAACGTCTTCAGTACTAATAACTACAGTGGGTAGAGCAAGACTAGTAAAAAAATCTTCTTGTGTTCACTATATTTTACCTGTTGCCCCGTTTGCCCCCACTTATTAGTGACTGTACAGTGATACACTAAATAATTCATCATTGTCTACTGTGCTGACCACCAAATATAGCCGGTCTTTTTCCTGTACAAATTGCCTACTCATCATTATCAGGTAATGTTTAGGAAAATACTTTGCACACAACATTTCCACCTGCATAGCCACCACATGTCTCTGAAGCATCAAGATGGTAGTTTTATGTGGAGCAAAATCAGACACTGCTTGGGAAAAAGAGGCAATCAAAAGGTTGAGTAATACAATGGGCACAGTCATAATATACATTGCATGAATAATGACCACCAAAACGGACCCATTCCGATTATAATCATTTATATTAATCAAATTGACTAATAATTGAAATGAGTATAATGCTGAATTTAGAAGGTCACCATAAGCTGGGCTTGCAAGGCTGAAGTTCGTTTCATACTCAGTTACAAAGACATACAAATATAAAGTAAACGTCATTTGGAAAACTAGAAATACTAAAACAAATCTTAGAACATTTTTCATCATGTGTTGAATTATAACAACAAAATGACCTGAAGGAGTTAACTGGACCCAATACAGTAAAGTAGTAATGTAGGGGAATATTGTAATGATATCAATGATTTTAACCACTAGAACAGGTATTAGGATTGGAGTGAAAAAACCTATGAATATGGCAATTATCTTAATTGTGGTACCAACAGACCGGACAAACTCTGCTGCAGCATAGATGAATATTTGAACAGATGGTTCACCTTGTGCCAAAGGTAGTTTCCCAAAGTATTTACTTAGGCTGATTAAATGCAATGTCATAAAAGCTACTGTTGAAACTGAGGATAAAAGTGCAAGCCCCATGATAAGTATCTCACATGTATTGATAACGGGGTCGTTCTGAATGCATGCTATATTTGTATAGTTTCCTTTATCTAAACATAAGATACCTTCATATAATGCTATTTTGGTAATTCTTGCAAAAAATAAATACCAATCAATGGTGATTATTACAAGTGTTACAAGAAAATGCAGTAAAAGTACACCTTGAAAACATTTAAATTTCCTCTTGTACCATGAAACTATCAAGTCTAAATTGAGGAGTTTTTTTGCCTCATCATCCGCAAGCCCCTTTTGGTCAATTCTGCTCAAGAGGTTTAGTGGTGAATTATATCTTCTGGTCCCATGTGGGCTTTCATAGTCGGTGACATCATACCAGCAGTACTTGAGGAACATGATTCTGTCTGTTTGAAACAAGTACACATCCTCAGTGTTAAAGTATGCCTCAAAAAGCGTCTGAAGACCAAGGTGAACAGAAAGTTCCAAGGGTCGGAAACCAGTTGCATCTTCTTGCAGTAACAGTACCTTTAGATCATCTGGTTCGACAATACCCTTTAGATAAAGATACATATCAACAGCTCCTTTTCTCTTGTCCTTCATGAGCCAACATAAGTAAGAAAGAGAGTGCAAGATGTTATTCCCAGTACAATCCTTTTGCAGCACATCCAAGCCGTGATCTAGAAGTACTTTTATAACTCCTTTAGAAAGGTATGATATTGCTATGAAGATTGAGAGTTTTGGAACATGATCAAGGCTTGGATAACATATACAGGACGACTTTGTATGTCCGCAGTATCTTACTTTCGGGGTCAGTACTGCTCCACTTAAAAGCACTTCTTTGGTCTTAGAATCACAGGACTGGAGAATATTCCCAACTGTGTGAATGTCATCTTTGCCTACTGCATAAACCCATTCTTCCAAGGTTTCCTTGTCATCGTCAATATGCAAAATAGGCTCCATGCTGATGTTAGTCAGGGAGAGATAACAGTTACATGTAGTTTTCTGTTGCTGTTTGAAGGCGTCGCTAGATACTGATGGTTACTTTACAAAGTGGTTCTGTTTTAAACATTACCTGATTGAAGAGTTACTCCCCCAATCCACTATTGGACTCTCACCTGTTTGTCAAGTTGCCATGACAACGACGTAATGTGCATTGGTGAAAGGGTTGATTTTCATACATGTAGAACAAGTTGTATATGTTCCCATTGTATTTTATTTACATACTGTCTGGTTGCCAAGCCACCAATCACTCTGTTAATGGACAGAGCGCTGGGCTATATCAATAAGAAATTCTAGACACCTGGATGGTAAATATGCTAATGGTCCATTTTAATGGCAAATTGAGATATATAACATAAGCATTACCTTAAAACCTACCAACTCTCAGATCGCTCAAGCAAAATATAAGTTTGACCTTTTTTGAGAATAGGTTATATGTACATTACGCATTATTTCCCTGTGTTGCAGAATCCGGTCAAGAAAATTCCTTCAAGTCACGAGGTGGTTTTAGAACATGGACACAAATCTGTAAGTTAAATTAGCGAAATATTCATAGTTTTTTCAGCGAGGATATTTACAGGCATATATATATATATAGTATCTAAATTCTTGTATGTTCTTTGGTTATCATTCGCTACATGAAACCCTATTTCGCCTTCTTTCTCTACGTTTACGTTAGTGTTTTTTTAGATTTTTTTCAACACTCGTCGAACAACTTCTTGAATGAGGAACTATTCCTTTCTTAATGAATTTGTAGATCACTGCCTTGGCATTGGATCCATCAGGAGCTCGACTTGTAACCGGAGGTTATGACTACAATGTGAAATTCTGGGACTTCTCTGGAATGGACGCAACACTTCAGTCTTTCCGGGTACTGAAACCATGTGAAAAGTAAGAATAACGAATTTATATTAATCGCTTTTCTATGCGAACATATTTTCTAACTCCCGTCCAATCAAGTATGTGCATGGGGTTAAATTTGGGATGGTACATTGGTCTAAGGTGCTGGCTTCAGACGTGTAGACACGTAAGCGAGTCGAGTACGAATTATTTTGTGTCTGGGCTATTTCCTTTGACCTCCCACCCAGTGCCTGCCAACTGGTTCATCAAAGGTCGTATGTGTCTATTGCTGCCTGTGGCATTATGCATATACAGGAACAATTGCTAATATTCAAACAGTGACATGACCACAGCGATTATAACGGTATAAAGCAATAGGATCAAACTCACAAAAAAGGGTGGGAAAAGGTTTGTGTCATCTTATATGAAATGAATGATTTCTTTCCAGACCAATTAAATTGAAAAAGTGGGATTTGTTTTTCAGTCACGTCATCAAATCGCTTGAGTATAGCATGACGGGTGATGTTATCTTAGTTGTCGCTGGAAACCAGCAAGCGAAAGTGATTGATAGAGATGGCTTTGAAGTGTTTGAATGTGTTCGAGGAGACAACTATTTAGCTGACAAAGCTAAAACAAAGGTAATGAATTAGTTGTTAGAAGTTGTGTTTTTTTAGTTCTTAAAAGTTGTTCGTCATTACCAAGATTGCCGTTCGTCTTTTTGAAAGCTATTTTTTTTTAATGATACCAATTAAATTTGCTTTGAATGAAGATCTGACCTGGGTATTGGGTGTACGATATAATTTAGTAATTCCTTTCGTTTAAAGCGGTATGTTAAAATATTGCATCTTCTTCATACGAAGTAGACCGGTATTTTCTATAAAATGACCTGATGAGATCTTACTGTGTAATTTTCCTTGCAGGGACACACAGCTATGTTGAATGCAGGTTGCTGGAACCCTAAAGTAAAAGAGGAGTTTATGACGTGCTCTAATGATGGGTAGGTTAAACAAGTACTTTCCAAACCTTGATATATTAGTGAACAATGTTTGAATGAAAACAATCTCAATACTCTAACGATCCTTTCTTTCGCTCAACTTTCATCACAACAATTTTGTGATATCTTTCAGGACCGTGAGATTGTGGGATTTAAACCAGAGTGGCCAGAATCACTATATTTGTGTGAAACCAAAAAATAAACAAGGTCGACCGACTGTACCAACTGCTTGTTGTTATAGCAGAGATGGAAGGTGGGTCGCTGCTGGATGTCAGGATGGTTCCATTCAATTATGGGATCATAACAGACCGTTCGTAAGTTGACTTAGATAATGATCAGATATTACCGCAAAGCTTTATACCTCAGCCTCTTTACCTCCTATGGTTAAAACAATTAAATGGTCAGATTATATTACCGCAAAGCTTTTTACCTCAGCCTCTTACCTCCTATGGTTAAAAAAATTAAATGAATCTGTTCATCTTAAGTATACCATACAGGGCTCGAAAAAAACCTATGTTTACTTGCCCGCGGCAAGTAAAAATGGCTCTGGGCAAGTAAAATGTAATGTTACTTGCCCGAGTGGGCAAGTGGAAATCTCTACGGCCCCGATTTCAAACCCCTGTTGTGATGTCTACTTACAATGAAACAAGATAATACAGATCAGTGTGGTTTCGTTTATAATTCTGCAAATAAATTTGGGCAAGTAAATCTTGGCTGCCACTTGCCCAATTGGCAAGTGAAGTTGGTAGGTTTTTTTCGAGCCCTGCCATAGCTTTTAAATTGGATATAGGTATATACTTTTTTATTAACTAATAAAATTCTGTTATTCCTATTTCAATAGTACATGACAACGGGGGAGTAGATAACTGACTGACTGCTTTTTTAAAAAATTAATCGAAGATTACAAACTTAGATGTTTAGCATAGTTGGTTCTAAAGTACTTTACTTCATCTAGGACTCTTATCATATCTATTAAAAAATGACACTGAATGGGAATTCTTTAGCTGAAAAAATGTAGTATTTCTGGTATGACTGACCCAAGCCAAGGTTACGAATGTACATTATCTCAGGGCGTTGATTTCATCTGAACCACTTGCTTTCAGATTGAAAATAATCATAGGTTGTGGTTTATCTCTCTAGGTAAATGTAGCAAAGGCACAGAAAACCGCTCATCAAAACGGCACTGACATATCTTGCTTATGTTTCTCCTACGATGGGCGAGTATTAGCTTCTCGCGGAGGTAAGCATAATGTTGACGAGTTAAAATGAATAGTTCGCGCTTTAAAAAAACAACCCACACTTTGTTATTTCGAGGTGATGCACCTCATGCTTTTTGAAACTGCAATGAAATTCATAAGTAAAACCACTTGGGGTAAGAATCTGTAATCTGCTTATCTGTACTTACTTACTTCTACCCACAAAATACCGCTTTAACGTAACCATATATTCTTTTTCAGGAGATAACACAGTCAAGACATGGGATATTAGAAATTTCAAGACTCCATTGGCGGTTGCTTCCGACTTAAATAACTTATATTCAATGTAAGCATTTCTAAAGATTCTTTTAAAAAAATATATATATAATTTTAGTGTCGCTGTACTACTGTAAACGTATTTATTTTCGCGCAGATAAATTTTCGCGCACTAAGTACTTTGACACCTTTTCGCGGGGATTTAAATTTGCGCAGCAAGGAAGTCTCACACATTGTTTATGCAATAATTATACCTTTCGCGCAGGATTTATTTTCGCGCACAAAGGTGGGTGCGCGAAAATAGCGAAAATAAATACTGCGCGACATTAATACGTTTACAGTATACGAATAGTATATACCTACCTGGTGATACCCATAGCCAACAAATCAATGTAAGATGTGCATGAACTTAGCTTTCCTTGCTATCCATCCAGATATCATTTTATATTGTACGTTGAACTATGAGATATATCAATTCATATCAAGTTACATAATAACTGGCAATTTGGAGGAATCTAATTACATTGCTGCGTAAGTTTTCCTTATCCATCTTTAAGAACCCAGTTTCTCTAAGTTAATTTATATCTTTTTTAGGACCGACTGTATGTTCAGTCCGGATGACAAAATGGTTGTAACTTGTGCAGGAGACAAAACCGGAAAATTACTGTTCCTTGACAGAGACACTCTGCAACAACTCTACGCTATCGAACCAGCAAAATCTGTAAGTGGTATACGTGTGCTACAATTCATGAATCCGATTTTATCAAAATGTTATACATAGAGAGAATGGGACGAGCCGGCAATAATCGAAAATTTATAGGACGAGATTCGTCCACATAAGCACGATGCCGTAGGCAGAGTGCTTATGTGGACGAATCAAGTCCTATAAATTTTCGATTATTGCCGGCGAGTTCCATTCTATATTTATTATATGTGCATACAATTTGATCATATGTCATCAAATATCACTAAAAAAATACTAAAGAAGTCTCAGAGAGCCCTGCTGACAGCCCCGTTAGTAGGCCTACAATGTTTGGTGCCCACTGTGCGATCATGCAGTTTTTAGGCCTACTTATATTGTTGAATTAAAACGTTCATATCGCAGCCATTTCTTGGCCTACATTAATAAATCTTATATCTTTCAATAGAGGATTTAATGCTCTATCTAATGTAGTGGGTTTTATTATGTATTTCTATAATTAAAGTACCAGAATCACAGGTGGATTACCGATCGCGGGGGTTTGTTTACATGCTTCGTGGAGAGCCAAAGCTCCGCGAAGCATATAAACAGAGCTATTTTTAGACAACTACATTCATATAGGACGCGTCCTATATGAATATTTTTATAGCACCCCACTTATAGCACCCTTCATATAGCATGCGCATATAATAAATACTAGTAAACAGCATTAATTTTTTTGTGATAAGATTGTGAGCTAATTCTAAATAAATTATAATGATATGACAGCCACCGTTATAACTGGACGACGTATTACATTGGAATCTGTATTCATATTGTGGAGTAATTGAGGGTTTCTTTTTTCAGAACGTTGTTCGATGTTTATGGCATCCGCGCCTAAACCAAATGGTTGTAGGGTGTTGTAACGGTCAAGTTAAAGTTTATTACGATCCTGCCAAGAGTCACAGGTACGTTTCAACACAACTTTTTGTCATATTAACTCATGAATTCATGTGCAAAAGAACATCTCATAAACTCCTTCTCACGTATCAGCAATTGACCATAGTTGACTTAAAATTGATTCCGTTCGCTTTCCAGAGGTGCTAAATTATGCGTTGTCAAAACGAAGAGGAAGATGAAACAAATAGAAATGCTTGCAGCAGAGACAATCATTACTCGTAAGTCTTTATTTGTTTTTACTGAAAAATATGGAAAAAATAGTTAAATCGTGATATGCTTTAAATCTTAACATTGATACCCGTTATCCACAGGGATACTAGGAACAGTCCAAATGAACAGTTATTGTACTGTATTGTATGCGTGTTTTGGCTAATCATCCATGCTCACAATTTGTTTTGTAGCACATGCTCTGCCCATGTTCCGACAAGCTAGACCTTCCAGTACCAGAAAGCAGGAAGAAAAGGCCAGGAAAGATCCAGTACAATCTCACAGACCCGAACTACCAGTATCTGGTCCAGGTACGTCAATTGGAAAAATACGTTTTATTCGATTTCAAATTTATGTATATAATTTTTCCAGTGAACAAAACGTGCAAAGAGGTTCTTGTCAGTAGTCAAGAAATCTCTTGAAACTTCCATCCGATTAACCATGTAAGGTATGTATGGCAATATTAGAAGTACAGAGCATCAAGATAGAGTTCGAAGAAAAATTCTTCTTGAGGTAAAGATAGCGTGAAGAGCCACTTTTAATAATCAATCAATTAAAGCGCAGGGGAAAAAAATCATAATTAGGCATACTTTGATGCACTTTACAATCAACATATTTATCTTATCCATCCTTGGTTCTCTAGGATCCCATAGTTTCATATTTCCTTGTTTTTTGCGCTCATCAAGTTTTAATATTTAATTCTTTCAATATTGGAGCTAGTTATTATTATTAACAACTTTTATTAAGACACTAAATTTTATTAAGCTAGTGTGACTAACATCAACATTTAGGAATGTCTGTTGCACTTCCCATTTTTTCATCAACCATCACTCACTCACTCCTCATTTTCTTTATAACATTTTAGGCGCAGGTGGTAGACTTGGTGCTAAGGGAGCAACGTTATCCCAATACGTTGTGCAACAATTGGTTCGAAGAGCCCCGGATGAACGTGACAAGGATCCACGAGGCGCCATATTGCGGCACGCTGAAGAGGCCGCTAAGAATCCATTCTGGGTGACTCCAGCTTACAAAACGTAAGTTTTCCTGAATTCTCTTTTTACTCATTACAGTCGAACCAAATGAAAAATATGTCGGACCTTTCAATATCAAATATTGATTTATTTGTGGAAATTATTTAAAAGATCTCGAATTAATCTCTGTTGGAAAAACGAGCTCCCATTGTATTTGGTTTATCGCGAACATTACGTACATTTCAGTCTTATCTATATTCATGTTTCTTTTTTCGCTTCGATTTGCAATTGACATTGCTATTAGACTATACCTCTATTCCAAAGGGTCAAATATGAAAACACTCAGGGGACATTTGGAAAGTATATTCTCATCGTTTATTTCTCGATATGAGGGATGTATGACTAAAGAGCAGCTGCCCTCAGAACATTCCGAATTCTGAGACTACAATTATCGTATTGCATTGTCCCTATAGAATTTACACGATTTTTGAAGAAGACATATTTATTCCCTCGAGTGCTGTAAATGGACATATTTAGCTCATTTAGTTGTTTGGTGGAACGGCTGCCAACTGATATGCCACTGTATTTGTTTTACAGTATTTGGTGGTGAATTATTTTTGTATCAGGAGAACGCTTGTATCTCATTTATCTTACTGTATTAGCCAACAGCTTCCTCATTTAATTACCCCGAATAGAAAAATAATCTTCATTTTATTACAGAACGCAACCAAACCCAGTGTTCAATGAGGAATCAGACGAAGAGGAAGAAAAAGAAGACGACACAGAACCAATGTGGAAAAAGATGAAAACGAAATAGATCTCTATAGAATAAGCTGCAGACATTTTTAATTGTACAACAAAATGGAAAAAACAAACTTATAAGATAGATGTCGTTACATAGAATGAGAATCATTAACTTAAGATCTCCATATTATATATTAGTTTCGATTGTAATCTCAAAGAGGTCTAAAGTCAAATAAATTGACATTCATTGTATACATTCTACCAATCACTAGGGTTTTTGTTTGAACTAGTTTCTTCCGCTAAATAATAACTAAATGAATGAAAAATAGAAGACGAAGTTATCCCTAAGCTACGATTGAAATATACAGAAACGAAATGTGAGATTAAGTTCGGGTGAATGGCACGGCACACATTCTTTTGCTATTGGATCACAGCGTTAATTATCGAAAGCACTTATATACTATCCGACTAGAATCCATACATGGCATGTCTTAGGCATTAAACACTTCATAGTCCTGGTGTCGGAATACACAAATCGCATATGATACTATTTAATTGGTTGGCAAAGGCACTGAACGAGAATTTATCAACAACTCTAGTATGACCTGCTCGTCCCATTGTCTGACTGAGTTCCTTGTTTGTAATGAATTTTTCAAGAGCTTTGGAAAACTCCTCGGCGTTTGGTTTACACAGAAATCCTGTTTCTCCATCAGCAACTGTCTCAAGAGGTCCTCCACTACAGACAGCTACGACTGGACATTTCATATACATGGCTTCAATTGGAACAATACCAAAGTGTTCTTTGTCGGGGGTGTAGATGAGGCAGTTGCTGTAATAGAGCAGGGTTATTTTCTGAGCATCGCTAAACGAGCGTACGAATGTGATATTATCGCGCAGCCCAAGTTTCTCGGCCAGTTCTCGAAGTTCAAGATAGTGTTCCTTATTCTCAGTTACCCGCTCGTCATATCCACCGGCCATAACAAGATGGATCCCTTGCAGATTACCTCGTCGAGTCTTCAGATCACCTATCAAACGAGAAAATATAAGTTTTAGATTGGTTGGTGCCGTCATTGTCATTTATATTCTTTTGAAAGCAAGATCAATGGTAACTTGCCCACATAACATAAAGCATTCATAACAATTAATATAGTAAAGAAATTGTACCGTATTATTATTTCATCCTAGGGAAAAGGGATTGCTAATAATAATAGGGTATGGGAGCTATTATGATTCTTATACGATGAGATAACAGATATTTACTCACCTAGCGCTTCAATGGCCAGTGCCAGGTTCTTCTTCCGTTCATATCGGTTGATGGATAAGAAAACCATAGCAGCGTTTCCAGGCATGAGATCATCTGTGGGTGGATCTACCTTCTTTTGGAACGGACTGAAATCCGGAATAGGATAGAGGACATTGGGTTTTATATGCTCCAACGATTTGAAGGTATCTCGGAAAACTCCAGCTGGAAAGAAAATGAAAACATGTTACTATATTATACTCACACAATTATACTGTAGTGTAGTACGGTAGGATATTCTCTTATTGACTTATAGTAATTAAGCAATTCTCCCGTGCTTAAAAGTTATTGATTAAAAAAATACGTCCCATGACAATATAAATGTATTAGTAGAATGTCTTTAACACTTTCAATATCGTCAGAACATTGCCAAATAACCAGCCCACAATCGTATTGATATTCCTTCCAGGTACCGTGAATACATTAATAGGCGTGCTTTCTATCTTATTATTTATAAATTTAGGCTATATTCAACTTCAAGACTTGTGTCTGATAAATGTTAATTAAAACTCACCAGTAAATTTACTATTGACGAGAATACAGTGGGCCATTCCCGTAGTGTGCTCCTCTAACCAGTCAAGAGGTCGTCTGTACATTTTCTTCAAAAAACTTTCTCGCTTCGTCAAAAGCATGTCAGGGAAATGGCAATAAAACACAATTTTTGCCCTTGTCATAGTCAATACAGGAATGCATGCAGATATTTGGTCACAGAAGATCACATCGTACTTCAAGTCACTGAAAAATACCAAATATATGGCAGCATATATCATGCGCACGTATGCACAAAGGGCATAGCACTTTCCCAAGATGCTACGAGGCAGCCAGTCCCCGACAGCAGTGACTTCCACCGTGCCGTCTCTGGTCTCTTGGAAGCAGTGAGACTCGTCGTGGTGCGCCGTCACGAAGTGGGTGCTATGGCCGTGGGCTTTCAAGGCCAGCGCAGCATCAATAACTGCCCTCTCAGCTCCTCCTATACCCAAGTCTGGGTGTAAAAAGACAACTCTAACCATCGTGGAAAGAGACGCACTTCAGTTCAGCCGGTTAACCCAGTAAAACTGGTAAATGTTATTGCAGCATCTACCGTTCCCGAATGGCCGGAAGTGAGTTGGCAGATCTAAACTCTCCTTCTGTACGAAAGAGTTCTTATTTTGGTTGATGCTGCCCTCTGTGGTGTTGATTTCGGCGGTATGGCAGGCAAGTATGAATGAACTTCCCATTCAAAATATTCCTTCAGTCGGTGTACCCTGAGACCATATGCCATATAGTATAGTTCCTGGAGACATAACAACTTATAGAGATTCAGATTCTGTATGAGACCCCGCTCAAGTTTCTCTCTTTTCTGATAAATACCAACTACAACACAGTTACACTCTCATTGCAGTTACCGTAGTCTGCTAGTGTGCTCACGCCTCAAGGCTCAAGGATGACAGAAACAATGTTGTGCAACCAGCAACACACTCCAACCATAGCCTAGGCTACATCGTTACTCTTCCCTTGGGTTGTAGGGTAACCTCGCAGTTAGTATCTGGGAATCTTCCTCTCCGGAATTCAAGTGTTGTCATTTATAATCCACATGCCGTAGCTCACTGGCACTGCCATGCATATTACTGATTTTCAAAACTGATGGATTTCTCTAAAATTTTAACTAATGAAACTTGAGATGAAATATAAATGATTATTGAGTGAACAAAAATATAGATCCCTATTTTTCATGCTATAATGGTGGTAATACTGGTATGGACACAGAAATAATCAATCAGATTTGAGTAATTTTGTTACATTAAAAATTGATTAATTCTCAAATAATTCATAATTCTTTGGAAATGGTTCTGACATGAATTCAGATATCAAATTTCACCCAAGACATTCAACATATATACCGGTATCCACTTATCAAAATTTTTGTTTTTGCCCACATCCTGAGTTAGCCCCCTGGAAGCCCCTAGCTATTGGCAGTAAAGGGAACTAGAAAATATTGACATTGACTGATGGCAATCAGCGTTTATTGAAAAAAAAACGGCTTGATGAATCTTGAGGAAATTTAATATTAATGTGCAGTACTTACTAACACATACACGAAAAATCGGGACGGATTTTCAGGCAAAAATATTTTACGGTTTCAAGCATCAGTAGGCTACTGAGTCACCTTAAACAATGTCAATGAATAAATAGGCCTATAATACCCGGTACCGTACTGTATTATCATTGGTGTGCCGTGCGGTACGGTACCTTCCTGTATTTACAAATATATTTTGAATAACATACTTTACTTTAAACTCCCAGTCCTACACCTACTAGCCTACTTAGTTGACTATAACCTGTCATCTCCAATCCACAGTAATAATCTCATAAACTTTATAACATCTTGTGCCAAACACATTGTAAAAATACCGGTAATATATTGTCTCTTTTCTCTGTCTCTCTCTCCCTTCTTCTCTATATCTATTTCCTGGGTATGATCATAAACTGCCTCCCTCTCAGCTCTCCCGCCCTTGATATAAAACTTAAAAGTGTTGATAAGGGCGTAAAGCAACCAATCTCACTCACTCACTCACTATTGTAGGCCTATTATTGATAGCCTGATAATTATTTTCCAAAATATAAGTAGGCCTACATAGCTACTACGGTGCTATACTCAATATAATTATATTATTGACTGTTCTAACATTTCCCCCCTTAATTGAAGCTAATACATTTACGGCTCTATGGCGAATGAAACGGATTCAACAATAGTCGACATGAAGCTTCAGGACTACGAAAATCAAATAATCTTGGATGCTTTCCACGATGACGGATTACTTGTCACTGCCAGGTAAAGATCGGTACCGTACTAATACTATATCGGTAGTGGGATAGTTTACCATACAGTTACCGTAATTTTATTTTGGCACATTTCCCAACAATTACCTGTCCAAGATAATTAAGTTAAGGAGTCATAGTTTTGACCCTTACCGGTACCGTACTTGATTTTTGGATCTGATGGAAAAATATAATTCATGAACCCATCCACCATTCAACATTTAAAAGTTCAGATTTTCATAATAATTTTTCATAATTATTTCACGGAATCATTACCACTGCAGAACAATATTATATCAGGAATCTCAGATTTATTACAAGAAGTTTTCGTTTCCACTTTCAGGGGTCTTGGGATCGAACGCATATTCACAAATTTCTTGAAATTATATTCTGATCCAAAGAATCTGGTGCTTGTGTTGAACACAACCCAGCAGGAAGAGGTAAGAAAAATCTGTTTACCTTCGTTCCTATATGTATTTTGTGGTAGAAAGTCTAGTTGGTTTATCTAAATGTTTTTATCTAAGTTAAAGTATTAGCAGGGAGGTATATGCTAGGATTCCTCCCTGGTACTAGCTGATATCCTATGGACATTATTCTACTACGGATGAGATCTTTATTTCCAGGACTACTTCATATCTCAACTTGAAAAAGAAGATTCGAAATATCTTCCTAAACAAGTTACTGCTGAGCTTAGTGTGAATGATAGGTAAGGTGTCTTCGCTATACCATATTTGTTATGTCATCATCCAAAACTAATTAGTATGTTGATTAATCCTTCTTATCACTCATATAAGGACATTGATCTATTATGGATATAATTCCAATGAATTATCTAATTACAGACGAGATGTCTACATGGAAGGAGGTGTATTATTTGTTACATCGAGAATTCTGGTGGTGGACTTCCTAACGGATCGTGTCCCAAAGGATTTGATTACTGGAATACTCGTTTACAAAGCCCATAAGTAAGAATCTTTACATACCGGTACGAAAGATTGCACGATCTCTAGAAGGCAGGTTATGATATTCCTTAAACATAATAATGTTATTATGCTTGTTTGAAGCAATATATTTACTATTCTTTTCAGAATAATTGACTCGTGCCAAGAAGCATTTATCTTGCGACTATACAGACAAAATAACAAGGTAGTGTGGTTAATCTTGTATAAATGTATGTATTCCCGTAACTATGTCACAACTCTATATACTACTTCCAATGTAATTAATTACCCTGAGTGTTTGGTTGTAGAGATAAGTAATTACACATTTGCTTAATCCAGTAGCAGTTATGTTCATGAATCGGTTCTAATTATTTCTGACTAGAGCATAGCTTCTAATTTTCCTTTTCACTCTTGTATGTCATATTTCTTGTGATGGCATTATACGACCAACACAACTACTATGTTTAAATCTGAATGTACTTTACTACAGTACCCGGTAGTTATACTTTACCTCTTTACTATTATCCATACTCACCTGTGAAAGAATCTTTTAGGTTTAGTTTTGAAACTATCTGGTGTCTATCTAGATACTAAGCTAAAATAATTTTAAAATTTGATTCTTTCTTATTTACAGACAGGTTTTGTTAAAGCTTTTTCTGAGAGTCCCCAAGCTTTCACTGCTGGTTTCTGTCAGGTCGAGCGTGTCATGAAGAGTCTATTTGTGAGGCAATTATTCTTGTGGCCCCGATTTCACGCCGCCGTTTCTTCCTGCTTCGATCGCCACACGGTGGATGTTGTTGAGCTGCATTTGAAAATGACTCCTACCATGACGGCTTGTCAAGTTGCTCTTCTTGACCTCATCGATGCTTGTATCAAAGAAATGAAACGATCAAATCAATCGGTAAACTTTGCTTCCATATTCCATTATATGTTCATGATACCTTAATTTGTCGTTGGGAGCTGTTAACAAATTGAGAATTTTAAACATATATGTCATTTTTCAATATAATAAAAGAGATAAACACCAAAACCGTAAGAAAGACGATGTCAAGTAGTATTTGCTTAAGATGGATTTATTTATGTATGACCAACGTTTCGGAGGTTCTTTACTCCTTCATTCATATGTTATTTTTATCGGTGGTTTCTTCAAAGAAATGTGGACTAATCCCTTGTCTTACCATCTCACAAAACGGATTAATATTCGCCTATTGTTTTATTCAAAATATTTTCATCTTAACATCTTTCTTTGCAGTTAGACACTGATGAGCTCACTGTTGAAAATGCACTTACAAAAAACTTTGATAGGATGCTAAGGGTACAACTCGATCCCATATGGCATCAACTGGGCCCCAAGACAAGACAATTGGTCTCAGATATAAAAACACTACGCCTCATGTTGCAGTAAGTCTTAGTGTTTATGCTAATTCACCTCTTAATTCATGTTATCTACCGGATTCTATGGTGGTGTGGGGATCTTGAACAAAAAAAAAGTATTGGTACATTTAAATACACATTTGATACATTTAAATACACAATAGCTCATACAGCTACCTTTATTGCCAATAACCAGCGCCATTTTGTTAAAACTGCATTCCCAACTTAATCGGCCAAACACTATTTTTCTCATTTTTAAAAATATTTTTCTCTTATCGTTAGCGCTGTAGAATGAAAGGTTTGAAGACTGAAAATGACAACATTGATATTTCCTCCGTTTTATCAAGAATTTAATGGTTTTTTTCTGGCAATTATCACATTATTGTATTTTGCTGTTCTACAGTGGCGATTTGGGGTAAAAAGAATTAATAGTGTAATTTGTTAGCCTTTTGATATCCAGGTTGTAGTATCGTTACATTTTCAATTACATCGAATATCCCCTAAATTGAAGAAGATAAAAGAGAGCCATATTGAAAATAGTGGGTTTCTTGTTTAGACCACCTTTCTAATCATTTCAAATTAGAATCATGCAGTTTTTTTTCCATTGCAGATATCTACCCCAATATGATAGTGTCAATTTCTATAATTTGGTATACTCAGTAAGGTAAGTCTTTCAATATTTATATATATTATACTTCTTTTCCAAATCACCCAATCTTTATCATCAGGCGAAAGTGTCCTTTGTAATCAATCTCATTAGGACGTGTGGGTGTGTCCTGGTGGGCTACTACAACTAAGGATGAAACCTCACGATGAACGTTCGACCTGAACGCACCTGCCGGTTGCTATGGAGTGTGTTACCAATCCATGTTGTTGGTCCTCCATCCTCAATTTTTATTAGATATTTGAGGGGTTTTAATGTGATTGGTGCTACGGGACTTTTTTTTAAATAAACTTTATTTCGAAGAAATTTTACATTGAAGTGATACGTTTCATTTGATCGTTGATACACAATCTATAATTTGGGCTGCGATTAATTGCCCAAATATAAGGGACGAAAAAAACAGTTATTTCTATTGTGGTTTCTACCTATAATCCTATATAATTTCAGTTAAATAATTATCCTCTCTGTATAATATTTAATATGTAGGAGCAACGAGAAAGCTTTTGGAAACAACTCAGGATGGATGTTCCTTGATGCTGCTGATTCATTATTTGTTGTAAGTAAGAATTCCCATTTTGCCCTGTTTCGTTTGTTGATTTTCATGATATAATATTCTCTCCATTAATATCTATTGCTTCTAGAGACTTGAATACATTGTGATGGTAAAAGGCGTATTTCTTCTATTTTACGACTAAAACAAACTGATATAATTGCAGTGTGCGAAACAGAGAGTTTACCTTGAACAAAGAACAAAGAAAGGGAAGTCTGAGGATAAAGAAGACTCAGAGAAACGAGGTTTGTAAAGGAAAATGATAAACCACAATCGTTACTTTTGTTTCCATAAATATATTCTGCAGCATAACAATCACATATTATAGCTTATACCTACAGCTTAAACTTACAATGTTTATTTTTCCAGACACCGCTCCTACACTAATAGAAGAATGTCCCAAATGGAAAGTGCTTAGGGACGTTTTGGATGAAATAGAAAAAGAAAATGAAACTGCTGATGAATCACTTGGTGCTGGCCGGGTGCTTATAGTTGCCCATGATGATCGCACCTGTAGCCAGATTAAAGAAGTGAGTGATAACTTGTCTTTTGAACATTACATTATTGAGGAGTGTAATGTTACGTAAGGTTACGTAACGCCTGGGCCTCCCCATGGGACGCCAGAGCTAGTAGCCGGGCACGGCTGCGCACGCAGATCAGGCACACACCTGACAGGTATGTTGTACCCGAAAATAAAGATCAGTTACCGTTGGGCGATCGTAAGATCAAGACAAGATCCAACTAGTTCCGAGTTATTCTTATTAATTAGCATCCAGGTGATAATTGGGTATCAATTATCACTAAGTAAATATCGATCATCATCTATCATAACATTTGGACTATCAATTAGCATGTAGGTGCTAATTGAGTATTAATTAGTGTGCACTGGAATCTTTAAGATACATATTTATCGGTACCTCAAATTTAGGATCACACCAAGCAACATCCCCATATTTATACAGATCCATACTTATCAGTAATCTTTTGTATACGAATCACTTCGTTTCACTTACTTACTAAGGTATTGAAACGTTACAAGGGTTACACGGTCTATATATTACACAGCGTGGTAGACATTGACTCCTGGAAATAGGGTATCCTTTACCGTCAAGGATTTAGAGAAACGTGCCTAAAATCAGGGAAACTTCAGAGAGTTTGATTGGCCCCAAAGAGAAAGTAATCATGAGAAAGTTATATATTTGCTATTGGTGAGGAAGGGATGTCTGTAAGGGGAGAAGGGTGGCCATTATGCACTGATATTACACTACATACTATAAGGTAATTGCACTAAATAAGGCCCATGACATGAACACTTATAGAAATATAAAATTCAACCCTTTAATCTAGAATGTGTAACTTATAATTGGTATACTTATAATTTTAGAGCCATACTTGAGATTTGAATTGCTTTTTTTAATTGAAATCACTGATAACCAACTAAGCATAACTATGCTCCGTTATTTGGTGATGTCATCACTCTGGCCATATTCTGGGCTATATTTGCCTTTTAACTAGTATTCCAATTGAATTTACATTAGTTTAATTTCATTTCATTTCTTCTTAGAGCCAATTATTTGAGAATTCAATATCTACAATACATCATATCATCAATGGAATTTGGACATCACCCTTATGAAATAATCTGGGAGGTCTACCATTCTGATTAAAGACAAGATGTTTCCTTATCTTCGATGTCTCCCCAAACCATGCCAAAATTGGTCATTTTTTACCATTTCGATGCTCGACTCCTACTGTTTTTATTCCTTGGGACAATATTGGAATCACACATGTGATATATCATCAGATGAGGAAATTGGTTTATCACAACTTGCAGAGATAAAATTAGTTTTCATCAATTTTTCATGAAATGAGAGAGATTTGATTGCCACAAGGTCCTTATGTTTTTACAATTTCAAATATTTTCAGAAACAGTTACCATGGCAACTTGACCATCAAACATAATTTCTAAAAATTGACAGTTGTACCAAACCGTTCCCCACATTGTAAGCTCTGGTAATATATATACTTATTCAGAACTCGTATAAAAAAATAAAAAGTTATTAGGGTTCAATTGGAGGGATGTCTGGAAACATAATGTTTATGGGCCTTATTTAGCGGTTCGAGCTCAAACGTCTCATTTGTTAATTTAACGACCTTGGGACAATATTGAAATCACACATGTGATATATCATCAGATGAGGAAATTGGTTTATCACAACTTGCAGAGATAAAATTAGTTTTCATCAATTTTTCATGTGTACATACAATACATAATAGTGTTAGTTTCACTATGTTCACAGCTGAACTATGTAGTAAATCATTTTAATCATCTCATTAATCTTCATTGCCGTGATATTGAACCGGTTATCGGCCCTGTCATTAAACCACCATCACTCACTCACTTACTTAAGTACTCACTCACCTGTTCACTGTAACAGCATTGAAGACGTGTCAAACTGGAAATTGGTCGAAATAATTATCCTGGAATTCATTAGGGGAAAATCGGGGAAATTTGTTTTTATGAAATCTTGGGAACTCTGTCTATTTGTATATTTTATCTTATTTTGCTCTCATATCATTCCAGTACCTTTGTGATGGTGGTCAACAGATGTTGCGACGTCTATTTAATAAAACTGTTGGATTTAAAACGGGAGCGAAACTCCTTCCTGAAGTTGAGGTGCAGTCTCTTTATATGTGTATTGTAAAAAGTACAAATCTCCAATTTCGCTGCTCAATTTCTTTATGCTTAAGTAATTACTCAGATCTACATTGTATTCCATATATAGAAATTCTTCTTTGAAATAGGTTTTGTAGCAAGATTAGATTGATTTTTATATATAATACTACAAGGCAACACATTTAGCATTTCATCGGGGTTTGTTTTCAGTCAAAAAATCAAGGTAAAAATGCCAAAGGCAAGGGAAGGAAATCTAACAATGGTTTAACGTTGACCCAAATGATAGATGACCCAAACAAGGTATGTTTTGTTTGAACAAATTTATTCAGTACAGAACAAGTTGCAAATTTACATTGATATACTAAAATAAATATCATTCTTCCCCACAATACTATGGTCAATTTCTACGTTTCCAATACCCTTGGATAGATTCTCATTAACCTTTATATTTCCTACATAGGAAGACCCTTCCAAGAACCCTTCAGAGGAGGCTTTCTATGGAGTTCTCCAGTGTCCGTTCACTGTCCTCCACCCGCTGTATGGCTCTTCCGATCCTTACAGTCTCCATCGCACCCTGGAGGAAGTAGCTCCTCGTTACGTCATCATGTATGACGCTGATATGGGGTTCGTCAGACAGCTAGAGGTAATTACTGTATGATTGCATAATATCATATTCAGAGGCTAATACTTATGCTGATGTCAGAATATCTTTCTGCATTTATCATATTTATAGATTCACTTTAATATTTAAAAATTATTATTATTATTTTTAATATCAAATATTAAATTATACTTTGTGAATTACCTGAAGTGATATAGTCATGGGTTCTGCAAATATCGAACCTATCTGTATGTTAGAGTGGATGAGTCGAGAGGTCTTCATATTAAATGTCATATTAATGTCATATTTTGCCCCAGGTTTTCAGAGCTAATCGCCCTGGACACCCGCTGAGGGTTTACTTCCTCATGTATGGAGGATCAACAGAGGAGCAGCGATACCTCACGACTTTGAGAAAAGAGAAGGAAGCGTTTGAGTTCCTCATAAGAGAAAAAGCGGTAAGAATTCGTTTTTATGGACAAATACCGTTTATTTTAAAACTTTATATTGTGGCTCTTTCATGTGTAAAGTATTGAACAATTTCCTATTAACACTATTTTCTACATTGAAGCGTCCATATCCAGGCGCTCGTAACGGGACATGAAGGATTTGATTAATTCTTCCTATAGTTGGTTGAGATGTCATTAGATTGCATCATTTGGGCGGTCTGGAAGACCTCTTGTAGAGGATTATTAATGCCCATTTCCTGTATTTATGTGAAATATGTGCGACAACTTGAACTGTCATATGTATGAACGAATATAATGGAATAAAAATCTTTATATATATATATATATTGATTGAGCCAAAGTAAAGGTCCACTTAACGGGGCATGGAAGGGTTCCCATGCCATTATTTTTATGATAATCAGAGGGCCTGCTTGGTGAAATGGTTAAGACCTTTGGCTTTAATCCGATGTCCTTAGAGTCCCGCATTCGAATCCCATGAGCGCCGTGCCAGAGCATCATTTCACCTCCCACCGAGTGCAACCCGACAGGGTTATCAAAGGCCGGCCATGTGTATAGCTGTCTATGGCTATACGTATGTAAAAGAACCATTGCTAATAATCGAAACGAGTAGGGTATCGCATCTCGTTAGCATGTTTCCCCTCTCGCCCTGATGTGACCAAAACTGAAAAGTATACGGAAGTATAGTGTTTGTTAAAAGGGGCTTGAAGCAACCAATGCCAATCCCCCCCCCCCCACCACCACCACACACACACACCCGCTGATGATAATCGTGTCTCTCTCGTGCCTGGTGAATATGCAAATTGCAATAATAAAAACTCATAGAATGTAAAAGACAATTTGTTTTAAATCCTCCGATGAAGGTCGACCAAAACATGTCGCATGGAACTAAATAAACCACCGTTTTACCAGGCAGTCCAATCATTGCGACTTAATTCAATTCAATTCAAAACATTCTTTATTTGCATAACTAGTGAATACAAAAGGGAGGCCCGGTTTTGAAACCTATGTTCCAAGTCTTCCTGTAGGTACACTAACTACTTCGAAATTTGTTTTAAATTGTGGTTTAGATAGTGATTTCGGTACACAATTTGGAACTATGTTGGTGAAATAAGCTACCCCGCATCATTATTTTAGTCTAAAATCTCCAAGAAAATACTTTTGAAACTTGTATACATACATATCAAATATTTGTGGCATGATCATCAATGTCTCTAAACTTGACAAAGATGTAAATTTTTGGTCGTTTCTATTTTCCTTTTAACAATAATGTTGATGTCTTAAGAAATATCTTTTTGACCTGAAAAAAGGCCTTTTCTGACAAATGCACACACAAAAAATTAGATCCCTTTCTGAATTCAATGAATTAAATTCTGGTGGTTCTGAAGCACTATTGACTAATTTTTGAGTAAATTAAAGCACCTACGTTTATATTATTTTTGCACAGAAATGTCTGAATCCGTTTTTTTAGTGTGCAACTATGACAGCATGATGAGCAGTTAGCAATTTAATGCCCTCTACGAGTTGGTGAAGTATGTGGTAGGGTCTGTACTGCTGTTAGTAAAGCAGCATGGAAACTCCTGAGTATCGCGGTGAATATCTGCCATAACTAGAGACTAAAAGAGTTAATAACCTCCATTGAGGGCCTGTTGGTGCATAATCCCGAGGAGAAGCTGGGGAATTATGCACCGACAGGTACTAGCAGCCCCTAACTGTCGGTCATTATTCCTTATATGATTTGTAATTACATGATCTTTCTCCCTCTGGTATACCTCTCCAACTCTATGTCTACAGACTATGGTAATTCCTGAAGAGCGAGAAGGAAGGCTGGACTCTGATCCCAATCTGGCCCGTGACACAACGCCTGCAAATGAAACGGTTAACTCAAGAAAAGGAGGACTTCAGTCCAAACCAGACCAGCACAAGGTCAGTGATAGGCTTGAATGCTTAGATGAAATTGTATAAATTGTCATGGAAACTACTTTCCTTGAGCACGAATCATTAAAGTGACACTTCTCACTGTTGTTGGCTAGATTATGGAGTAACGGAATTTCTACTTCATTTTCTAGTATTTGATTCACCTTACCCTCCTAAATAACTCCTGTGGATATCAAAACTCTAACATTTATATCATATCAGATATTTGGTAAAACAGTGAGCAAAATCGTTTGTGGTTGCCAACCCCAAATGTCAAGCTATGTCAGAGTGGCAGTTGGGTTCTGGCATCTGGAGTTACATAATGCCAGGCTTGTCCATAGACTCCTGGGTTAAGACTAGTTACATCCATGGGCATTATTGAGTGGGGGCAGCACCTGACGGCTACTATTCTGTGATTTGAAAGCTGGTCTATTCATTAAACTTATTTAATGATTATTGAATGAGGAAACAATGTTGGGGCTCTATACTTTAGAAATTGTCATACATATCCTATATGGTTAGACTGAATAAGTTTCATGTGATTCTGTGACTACTCGTTTTAACTATCTTAGCCACTTTAATTCATGACACCTACTATTTATTCCAGTTGTAAAATTTGCTCAGAAGCAGAGACTTGTCCTCTAACCCTTCTCAGATATGTTTTTTCACATATAGCACGCAGCAGCTCCTCACGATTGTATTGTAAACCTCTTGCTAAAAAGCCCTTTGTTTTATCTTTAATGTCGCTCTCCCTTTTGATAGGACAAAGTCTCACAGGCCGCACTAGACATTCTTCGACCGTTTGCTCTTAAATCTATTATCACCTAGAGCCCATTTCCTCCCAGACCGCCCCAGTAAAGTTCTACTCACAATTCTTCTAACGCGTCTATGCATTCCCTTTTATCTAGACTCACTTGTGGGGAAGGCCTTTGTTCCAGCCCCTCAGTTCCGCTATATACATACTGGCGTAGCCATTTCCAAATTCTAAATTACATTTCGTCTTTGTCCTTCGTAACTCTGAATGATTTATTTGATAAACGATAAGAGGTAAACTCAGAGAGATTGAATTACAGTAAATACTTCAAAGTGGTTAAGAACAATAACACTGTATGTAATTGTAAAACGTTTTAGTCAAAGTTTGTTGTAAAAATTGTAAAATTCAGAAAAATCCGAACAAGTTTTCAAGATGTAGTTTTCAAACGCCTTTTTGTCTAAGACACAAGATTATTTGCGATTTGCGATTATTTGCGAGAAGAGCGATCTAACTTACACGTTGTCTCCTAATGGTTGTTATAGGTTCCATTGTAATTTATAATATTCTATTCCTAGTTTTTCGTTTATTATTTCATATTGGAGAAAATTAACCATGCCTATATTAAAAAACACTTAATTCCCCCCCCCCTTAATTTTCATTATTTGTGTATTAAATTCGATGTCCTGTTCTTATAATGTGGCTATGTGTTGATAGGTTATAGTCGATATGAGAGAGTTCAGAAGCGAGCTTCCTGCCCTACTCCACCGTCGTGGCATAGACATTGAGCCAGTGACCATTGAGGTAATATCACCAAATCAGAATGAAATGGAGAATAGATCTAAAAAGTCTCGAGAAGTCCTTTTATACAACTATATATTAAGTGTAGACAGTATAGATTTCCCGCGACTCCTTATGGAATTACCATGAGTATCAGTGATAGAAATTTTCGTCTTAAGTTATTTCAATGGATTATTTGAAACTTGAAAATATTGTTATTGGTGTTTTCACGAGACAAAATCAAACACCGAGTATATTCGGTATCGCCTTTGTGATTACAATATTTCAAAAGACATGAACTCTGTCTTCTATTCTATCTCGCGAAGAAGTAATTAATTGCTGAAGATAAGAGTCGTGTGATTGTGTATGAAATGAATTAGAATTTGTTTTTACGTGGATAGAGATTTGATACATGCGTCGCCAGTGATTTTTACATTTGCTCACTATGTTGGGCACATTTGATGTATATGGGTGAAGTCGCCTGAAAATGTACAATTGGCCCTCACCAATCCTCTCAGATATCCTCTCGGATAACCCACGTTTAAGACAAATTGATTTTCAAAATACATTAACATAACCAAACAAATCTTTCAAATCAATTCAGATATACCTATTATTATTTTTTTCAGTCCAATTTAGCGTGTAGAGCTAGGGATTATACATTATTCTGACGACCTAACCCATATAAGATTTTTAATTGAATTGGAAAATGTGAGGGGAAACAAATTATTTTGTCATTCATCATGATTAGTATTGAATTTTGTTTATATTTTTTTTCAAAAGAACAAAAACATGTATAGAGTAATTATAACGTTGGTTAATTCTTGGTCAGCCTCAAGTGAGTTTGTTGTATTTTTTTTGCAAAATTTTCTGTGCCGAAAAATAATTTCTTTAAACTAATATACTATAGGTGGGCGACTACATTCTCACGCCCGATATTTGCGTTGAGAGGAAGAGTGTGAGTGATCTCATCGGTTCATTGAACAACGGTCGCCTATACAACCAAGCTACAGCTATGTGTCGCTATTACAAGAGGCCTGTTCTACTGATTGAATTTGATCCCAGTAAACCATTCACTCTCCAGGTAATTCACTTTAGATTGTTTCTCGTAGTCTATAGTGTCACTGCGATTATTCCGCATGTTACATTTATATATTATGACGTAACACGGCATAATAGTTATGAATATGAATGTATGATTATGAATACTAATGTTGGAATATTATATACATGTATGATTTAATGTAACCTTACAGGTTCGAGATAACATATGCCCAGACATATGGATTGTCATATATCACACTCAGGTGTGCCCTAACAGGATTGACTTAGATGTTTTTTCCCCGTTTGTTCTTTGTCTGTAGGCTAGCCCTCGTCCCCGAGACAGGGTTAAGTTTTGTTTGTAGGGCACTAGCACAGGTCAAGTGCTCCCCATTCACGTAGGCCTACTGGTCCTAACATGGTAGTTACAATATCATGATAGTTTTTATGTTTTCGAGATTTCGTTTTTTAAACAAAAGAAAAATCAAAGACTGGCACAAGTCTACTATTCATTTTTTAAGGATTTAATTTAGCTGGGTGTACAATATACCAGCATAACTCCTGAAACATGATTCACATAATAAGAATAGATCGCATAGTAATAGATCCATCACCGACATTGGAGAGTACAATTGTAGGGGGGAAAGAGAGACACTTTGTAGTTCTTATTTGTAAAACGAAATAAATGAAATTTTATATTTATGAGAACAGCCAATATCGAAGAGTCTGGAAACACCAAATAAATGCTTTCTTTATCCCCCTGTCTCATTCCCCATCCCAAGATTGATGTGGTATTCTTACTTGGATGTGAGGGCAAGGTGTGAGTCAACACGTTAGATCAAACTTCCAAGTCGGAGTGGCTTCTATTGGTGCCGCAAGACATCCCATATAGCTCATACCGTACATTTTTTGCTCCACTTTCAGGGAAAGTATTATCTCTCGAGTGAGATAAATAGCAATGATGTTACCTCAAGGCTCGTTTTACTAACGTTACACTTTCCTCGACTAAGAATCCTTTGGTGTCAGAGTCCACACGCTACGGCAGAGCTCTTCGAGGAACTCAAGGTAAATCTTTAAATAATCAACATTTTTATACAACAACTTTGGTTTGACATTTTCTGTTGACATTTGTCCACCAGTTGCAGAGCCACCATTGAGTCAAAATGTCACCTCTGAGAAAAAAAGTCATCTGTGAGATTATTTAGCGAAGGGTGTGTTAAGATTGGTGCGTCTGGTCATTCGATTTTTTACCATTTTAATTGACCGCTGATCTACACACGAGTGATTGATTATTTTTTTTTAAAAAAGCCTCATTAAAGTTTTCTTTTAATGATTGCCAATATTTTCAGATGGGTAGGCCACAACCAGATGCTGTGGCTGCCATGGCAATCACAGGGGATGTGGAACCTAATCTAGTGTTAGAAAAGTATAATCACGGCCCTCAGGTAATTATTATACATACAACTTTTCTGCTCATTTATTCTATTAATGCATTCCCCTGTGTTCCTCGGTTAACCTTTTTAAAAATCTAAAATATAGATCTATAATGTTAAGGTTTTTTGGGACGAACTACATGATACAGTTAGCAAGAGAACTTAGTGGCAGCTCCTGGTAAAATCATATGTAAATGTTTACATTTAGAGTTTTATTTAGATCTTAAATCACCTCGTTCACAAGAAAGATCTATAAACTAAATTGTTATCAATCTTTATATAATAACTTAGAATGTATTCACCACTGAAAAAACAACAAATTAATGTGATGGATGTAAGGGACAGTATAAATAATCTTAAATAATGTATATTTGTACCTTGCAAGAGTGCCTGTATATGTCTGTCCGCCTGTCTGCGTCTTTTTTTGGTCCTTGTCCTCCCCCCCCCCCCTCTGTCTCTCTATCTCTCTCTCTCTATCCATCTGTCTGTCTTGTCTAGCTCTCTCTCCCTCTCGTTCCCCTTCCTCCCCTAACTGTATTCCTTTCCCTCTTCTCATCTCGAGGCCGCTGCTCTTTATACTTCACCTGACCGTGTCCGATTTCTTTGTACCACCTTTAGACCATGCTAATGAAGATGCCAGGGATAACGAGCAAGAACGTGTACTCTGTGATGAACGCAGTGACAGACATGGCCGAATTAGTCAGTCTCACTCAAGAGCAGCTCACAGACATCCTAGGCAGCTCAGCGCACGCCAGGAGTCTCTACTTGTTCCTGCACAAAGAACAAAAGCCTCCTGAAGGCGCTGCTGTGCCGTCCACCAGTGGCAAGTTGTTTAAGGGTGCATCATCATCAGCATCGTCGTCCTCTACTTTTTCAGCTTTTAAAGGCCCTCAAAGAGGTGCCACTAAACGGCCTCCAAGTAATGCATTATCTGCAGCAAAACGACGAAGATAGCCTTTGGAAAAGGAACTATTTTTAGGGGTTTCGTTAACCACGCGTTGTCTCGCGGCCTTTGTTGTAAGTTTCATGTCTTTGCTCCGAACGAATGGAATGTATAGGTAATGTTAATATTCGTCATACAATTTTGTTCTGCATGTTATTTCGCCGGTAAAAACTCTCCTGGCTGGATTAGAATCTCCTGTAATATTTACATGACAGATATAATCTTAGACCATGAAACAAACTAATTTGATATAATTCCTACAGAGCTCTAGCTTGATTAAATGTCTTGCTCTGAATGGCTGAAAATGGCCTGGTTGTACTTTTTTAAGAATCACTGGATATGCGGTTTAACAGGGAACAGATCTCCGAATATCTGATATTGACTTCGTCACGGTTTCTGGGAAAAAACTCCTTTGACTGGTTGCGTGTGTGTATTACAGTTTTTGAAATTAATTATACATTAATTATAACATTAGATGGTAGAGGGGGAAAGTATCGCTGTATATCGGTATCGCTGTATATCGGTCGGATATTAAATGATGAATCGATGTAGAGTACATTATAAGTTGTGGATGTTGATTTTATTTGTAACCACACACTTTCGAGCTTTAGGTGCCTTCTTCAGGTGTAATAGTATAAATTATAACATTAGTTGGCTCTAGTTCAGACTCTCAATGATTACTGTACGAGGGAATCTATAGAGTAAACCCAATTATTTGGTATTTTCTTGGCCATTTGTTTTTATTGAACTAAATGACTTCAATGAAGCCTTGTATCAAAGTTCCATTAATATCATTCATCGAATGGTCCTTTAAATATCTACAATGTACATATATATTTTTTCCACTAAAACAGTTCTTTGGTATAGCGCAAGATGAATTCATCTCATGGGATACGAGTATTTTCTCATCCATCAAATATATCAGTGTATAGAAGAAAAGGAATTTGTCTCTATAGAATTGAGATTTGATTATTAATGTACCAGTAGACCGATAGGATTGAACATATGACATTGAATACATTTTCAAATATACATTTTTATTTGTATAGTTTCACAATATAATTACATATCATTATTCACATTTTCTGACCGCTGAAACTCATGATCCTTAACAAATGAATCGTTCATACCTCTCATCCTTATTATTCAGTGCTGTGTAATATAGATAAATGAGAATAAAATCATGATCACTTCCTTATAACATGTGCATATATGTCTGGCACAAGATGACGGATAAATTGACTTCATAATACATATTGCTGTTTATCTTTCATCAAATCTTGAACGATAATGATGATGTTAACAATTATTTATTCATGTCCTATCCTGTGACTTAAAATCAGATGACTGAGTATGTATAGTTGATTAATAAATTATATGTACATACGTAGTATTACCTTTGTAATATCTGCAATAAAAGAGCAATATAATTTCAATGTATGCTCTCCAGGCGTAATCTTGGCCCTTTTTTGTGTTTTCTGACCTACAAAATGCTATTTTCTGTGTTTTAAACACAAACTCAATGTATATTAACTTAAGGTTTAAGGCCTATAGATACATTTAATCTTAAATAAGACCTCTTAGCCGTCTACAAATACGGTAGAAAAATATTCTAAAGGTGTGCAACAGATCTTCCAAATTGTTAAATCATGTAGACCATTCTTCGTGGGTAGTTCTTTGGCTCACTGGATATTGCGGTACCTTGCACTCTACTAGCCAAGCGTACCGAACCAGCGAAGCACTCCCAACATGCTTCCCTCCACTTCATACTCCATGCAGGCACGAGGTGACTCAAGAGTAGCTGTCAAACTCCAAAGGGTGTGGTCAAGTAGCGGCAGGATTAATGGGAAAATATTGCCATCTTAGAGAGACATAAAGGCTATTACTTTGAGGGCCTCGATCTGTTGACTAAATGTATAAGCATAAAAAATCTCCACTATAGGAACAATATTTGGGATTTCTCTTGCTTGACGGGCTAAGCTAATGAGCAATTGTTATAGTTTGATATAGTCTTGCTTCTTTTAGAGTGCACTTAACTACCTTTTGATCTGAGTTGGTCTTCCAATTTGGTCCACTGCAATTGCTCTCGGCAAATTTACCATCTTTAAAGCATGGTTGTGAAGTCTGCCCTCAAAGTATTCTTTCATTTCGTCGTACCAAGTTCCAACTAGTGATCGTGTTCAGTGTTTTCCTTGGTAAAAACAGAAATGGGCGGTTGACAAGAATATCTCATTGTAAACCAGGGAGGAACTGGTGTAATTCCCCTTTTGCTGATACTGGAAAAAAATAACGATCTAAAAGTGCGGACGTGGGTGTGAGTGGCATTTTGCTTGAGAATAATGGAAGTCGTTTTAGTCCTTGTGGAATCAGAACGGTCTTGTGAGAATTTCTTAAATAATACAATTAAATGGGGAGCTATTGTCATGAGACAGACGATTGCCACAAACGCTCACGTTTGATTAAAATCCATATCCTATAATATCGGCCTGAATTTGGATCCATGGGTCATGTGAAACCCAAGTTATTGGAATTCGTGACCATTTATGTGAAACCGCGAATGATTAGAATGCATGAATAATGAACGGTTAAGTACACAAAGAAATAGTTATGGGAAAGCTGTATTTAAATGACAGACAGATAAAAAGGAGACATCCATCAAAGATGTTTGCCAGCTGTGCTTTGTTGTAGCTGAAATTTCTTGAAATGGAACTCAGTTGCAAGTAATAACAGAGGCGCACTGCACATCGCCCAGAGGGACGGCTGGCGCTTGGCCCGTGGCATCCAATTTTATGCAATGCTTGATGCTACTGTTCAGTGATCAACGGTGCGTCCTGAATGGCAGGGATATTATCATCGTATTCGGATCACAGCAATCAAGTGTGTTCTTTCGAAATTGAAAGCTGAAACGCTCCACTTCTTTAGAATAAACTACAACTACTCCTGTGCCTATTCAACATTCTGGCTGATGTGACTGCTCTTGCTTTGATCTAACTTCTACTCTGCAGCCTCATTGAATCGTACATATACTCAAATATCCCTTTCTTCATATTGCTCGGGAATACAAATCCAACCTCATCTAAAATAAGGATAGTTTACGCTATGTCTCTTGCGAGGGTTTTAATGTTAAGAATCCGCCAGAGTGCCTAGAGCGGAGAGTGGGAGGAAAATGTTGGATGTTGCTTTACAGCTGGATTATCTTGGGGGAACATTTGAATAGCTCGACGCAGGCATGTTAGTCCCTTAGAAGATACACAGAGGCACCAAGCTTTAATCTCACACCAAAGATTCATTCTACATTCAGCTAATCCATCACTGTACAGGCGCCTTTTGTTTTCTCACCTGCAGTAAGACCCAAGCCAAGGCGGTAGTTGTTGCTCTGGGTAGTCCTTAATAGACCTGAGGAATCGTAGATGGATCTCCCCGATGCCTCCCAGGCCTACATAGGTTTACCCATAATAAATAATACCCCCAGCCCATGCTCTGTACTGACAGGACGGGTGTGTATTCCCTTCTCTATGCAGCTTCATATTCCACCATCTGTTGCTTTTACATCCATACATGACTTAGATTTAATCATTTCCCCCTCAAATATGCCTGTTCACTGCATTTTTATCTATTATCTATTTAATTTATTTTTACCTCTCATTTATCACCACTCGCTTAACTTTTGCTCCCTAAATCTGGGCGGTGTTAAGGACTGTTACAGTTGATTAGAAGAAGCCTCTCCATCAAAAACATACAGACGCACACAAAAAAAAAGAAAACAAAAAATTGAGAAATCACTCGGCCTGACCACTGGGCGTTGACGTCGGTCGGCTACGGCTGTAAAAACACAGCAAATATCCATATATCGAACAGAACTAATCAAGAAATTACATGCAACTCTCGGCACATGTCAGTTCTTTGCTTATGGGTTGCGTGTTTGGATGATCCTATCTTGACAGGTAGTATGATTTGTGGTGGGATGATCAATATTTTATTAGGTCAGTCTATTCTAAGGCCTAGGGATTATTGGATTAGCTAATCCGTATCTGGTAATCTCCATTTTGTGTGATGTAGCGCACCCACGGCAAAGCTTGGTACCCTCTCTTCTCTATGATCTTTAGATAGCGAACCTGAAACACGAACAAAATAAACAATCAAGATAAAGAAATTGCGCTCATGGAAGATATTGGCTACCGGCACTACATCTGATAATGAGTTTAATGAATAGCAAAACATATCGTCCTCTACACAGATTAGAATCAGGAGAAGATGTACACAATAAAAAGCGCAGCTAACTGTCTGTCAACTGGGGCCATGTACTAATTAACCAGCATTACAAGAAAATAAACAAATTAAAATCCAGCAAGTAATTCGTTTCATATCTTGCATGATACCTTGACCCAAGAAAATCGAATGCTCGAGTCAGATCGCGATCTTTATTTGATAGAGGGATCCGTTTTTTGACATGGTTATTAGCCATATAGGACGGGGAATTAATGCACAATTGCCCTCTTGGCTCCCACGGTACAGCGTGTTCAATGGGCTGGTATCAAACTGGGAGGGTCGCAAAGTTGCAACAATGCCAGTTCAGTATCAACTGCACAACCAATGTAAGGTCCATGTGGGGCGGGCGGATGATGCATTTCTCTCCGAGCACCAATCCCTCAGAGACGGACAGGATGAAATATTGTGGATTGAGCCCCGATATGGCGGCAGTAAACCAATTATATTTCCAGTATTGTTGCCGCTGACCCCACGAACCGAGCAAGTAGGCCTTGAATGCGATATTGATTTGACACTGATGCCCTCTCCTCTTCACCTTTTCTCCAGGTCCAATCCCTCCCAATGACAGCCGACCCACTCATATATTATATATGGAGTGAGGTCGCGGATAATGTTAAATTTCATAAACCCAGAATAAACCCTTTGCTCATGTCCTCCTTATGAATGCTATCACTCGGGGGGATTGGGACAGATTAGTACACAAGGGACTAGGGACATTGTGCGATTTACCCTTCGATAGGGAACGATGCGTGGTCGGTAAAGTCCAATTACTAGTCAATTGATGTGGGATTATTGAGAATAAGATACGCTTCTGACGTATAATGGGTTGTTTTTGTCCATTCTTGTATTGATAAAATTGGTGCGATTGAAACTTCTTTTCAACTTTACACGCAGGTCAAGGAGATTAAAAGCAGAATGGAGATCAGGACAGCTTGAAAAAAACGCCAGCTACCATAGATGGTTATATAATGCGACAACCAGTCACAAGCTTTTCAGACCTAATGAGATGTGAATAAAAATGTGGAGCAGCGATTCATTTGTTGTGATACATTACACCATTAAATAAAAAAAATTGGCAATGGCAGAAGGGAATGGACGAGGCTCGATGCAATATTAAACTGCCAACTGTTTTGTTGGTCTTGGTGCCACCTGATCATGCAACCGTCTCATAAAATACAGAAAGAAGTGTTCTCGGTGTAAAATTCGCATTGGCAGCGTTTCATAGTACACCATTGGTGTTTATTCGTGGCATTCCACTTTTATTGGATTTGTGTTGAATCTTGGTCGCAAAGTTTTGCATGGCTAAGTATTAATGTAAAATTGTATGTCTGGCATTGCGTAGGATTTGTCAAGTTGCTGGCACACCGCATTGGCGTGTACAGTAAGGGGATACGGCTGTAGAATGTATACATACTGTTTTGACTACTTTTGCCAGATGAGAAAGTTATTTGAAAAAAAAACGCGCATTTTTCGTTTTTAAGTGATATTACCTGCGAGTTATATATTGTAACTGGATCTCTCTAAAATTCAACGGTAATTATAATGTGTGCGTTGCAATGTAAAATAATGTTCATAATAAATTATTCACGTGTGGTACTAATGATTCAGAATTCTTAGTAATAGAAAATATAAATATAATTATTCAAACGAAATTTTAATAATTATTTTATACAATGCTATAGTTATACGCCACAGTGTTACTGCATCCCAGTTTAACTGCACCATAGTGTGATAGTACCAACATATATTCCCCCGGTAATTGGTTTGGAGTTTAATAAGATAAAGATAAACCTACCTGTAAACCAGACACTGTGTAGTATGGGATCTCAAATCTAACATAAATTGGAGCTTTCCCTTCAGTTTCTTCGCTAATGACGCTTGGTAACTTGAAATGTGCTCTCAGCAAATGTTCCTTGCAGCCCTATTGAGAGGAAGCGAAGTAATGCTGCGTTAATTATTGAATTAAAAAATATAGTAAATGCATTTAGGGATGCTGAATTCCCTTCTGACATTCCGACAAAAGATTATATGGGGGGACGAAACAAGTGAAAAAGAAAAAAAATGTCGAACAACGAACTGCTCTTTCCCCACGAATCCAGCTTTGAATTATAAAATCTAATGACTTCCTCACATGTTTGACATGATTCTATAGAGAACTTTTGCAGGGGATTTTTTTTTCTTAGATCAATAAAAGCATGTCAGTCTCTTGGTATGGTTTCATGCTGTGGGAGTGAACCGCCAAGTTGACGTACACACAAATGCAATTAAAGCTCCCCATAAGGAAAATCAATTCTAACATGAACGGGAAATGGAATGCAAAGTCAGAATGAAAGGTTTCTCCTAACCTGGTTAGGAAATCAAGGCCGTCATTATTTGAGATAAATTTATCAAGGCTTTACAAAGGTGCAGACACGTGTTAGCTTTTTTTTGCTCAGTCAGTTCATTCTTCACCGAACGTGGTTGAAATAGAAGTCAGAATATTACAAACGATTGCAGTTCATCTAAAGCTATATTTCCATTCGATCTTCGTCGAACATTCTGTCTTGATTTACTCCTTGATTCTTCTTAAATATCGACGGCACTTTGTCAATTCTCATTTATATCGTGGGACACCACCAATTCAAAACTGAACAAAACGTTATGATGAATGTAACTGAATGTTAAAAGAGATACGTGAGAAGGGCGCAGTCATCAATAAAGGTCCAAATAAGTATTCAGACAGAACATGAGGAAATTTGTTAGTCGACGAACAAGGAGGGCGGACTTAAAGTGTCTGGGCCAATAAAATGCGAACCGTTGGGCATGCTTACAGCTGACAAATTTAGATATATGCACAAACGAAGTTTTCACTATTCTCTCCTGCATGCAGTGGTATTGAAGTGGCTTGCAAAATTACTAAGGCAAGTTTGTTATGGGTGGAAAGTTAAAGATTACTACAGCGGAGGTTGTTGGCATTATTGGCTTAGCCTCAAAGGTGCACAGAGGAATGTGAAAAGGCAGCCACAGCTAGTGTCTGAAATTGGTTTACTCTTACTTCATAGCATCTACTTTCTCTGAAATGGCTCTTACAGTCCGCACCCGTCGCGGCAAAAGTCCCCCACTCAGCAGGTTTCCCCCTAGCAACTATTCCAGGTCAACACAATGAGTTAGTCCCCGAGGTCATAACCCTGAGAGTAATGACTTTAAACCCTAAATATTTGAACCCTGGCCGTGTCGCCTAATTACCTTAACAAGAAATAGATGCTAAAAGTCCCCTATGTGTGCACAGGCTGCGTGAGACTAAAAGGGAGGAAGAGGGTGAATGAGTTATGAGTTTTGTCCTCGTCTCTTCGGGAGCTGGGACGTGTCTCATCTCATAGGAGGGGGGATGTGGAACAATGTCTAATTAATGGTGAGGAAAATTTTGTCGTGGAATGGAGGAAAATGATCAAGTCATCGGAACAGGATAAAAGAACTTCCACGCGGTTGTAATTGAAAGTGGGATTGATGGGATCGAGGTATGCAGATAGTAGAATTGCTTCTGATCTTATTCCCTCGCTGACTGAACCCGATCATAACGCAGCAATATTAAACGAAGAAGGGAAAGATGTGTAGCTAGCTATCATCCAAGGACGTTGACCGACAGACACTCTAATAGGATACATGAAATGACATAGACCACAACCGCTCTTTTACCCTTCAACGTCCTTTTCTTTAACGCCGTAGCCTAATAGGAACACCGTAATCAATCTAGATGGCAAAAATGTAATACATGCATGCTCATACCGAAAGGCTATACAGATTTACCGCTAGGTTTACATGCGTTATTCACCCAGGGGTATGTGGGATTCGGGGAATGAATAAATCAATTCATACGACCACACTTTTTATCAGCCCTTTGTATCGGATCATTTTGGCAGGGAAAAATGGAAGCGTGGTCTGTACAACACCCGCACCAATGTACCCGCTACCGTGTTTATGAGTATTGGCTCTGGATGTAGCAGACCGTAAAACATAAGAGTCTAGCTAGCAGCAGTAAGTGAAGACCACTTGAACTAAAGAGAGCCAGGTCAACATTTAGCTTCCATTCAATGAAATCGCAGATGGGTAATTGCTGTAATAAACATGCACACTTCACATACATACGCAACAACAAGTTTGGCTTCAGCAAGTGCCGTGTAAGTAGTATAGGGAAATTGGGCATTGCCAAGGGATTAGGAAACTCGAACTCATGGGAATGATAAGTTCTCGAACGCATCGGGACTGATTCGTTCTGTACACGATGTATATCAACTTTAATTTCTTTCCTAGGTAAAAGGAAACTCGATAAGAAGCTAAATGAAGCTTTCGTTTCATTTGGCTTTTTAAAGCGGGCAGTGATTCTTCGCAGTATATTGGAATTCCCACTAGGTCTGAAATCAAATGCATTTCATCAGTTTCCGCTGAGAATGGGACCCTCGACCGTGATCTCAGCAGCCTATAGGCCGCTTGTAATTGAATTTTTATTCGGAAATGGAACAAATAAGATAATAATCAGAGTTTACCCACCGAGAAAGCTTTTATCGTCCATATCACCGCGCTCTTCTCCGGGTACCATTTAGCAGAACCGACTGTGGCTTTGAACTTAGGCGTGTCTGCGTCCGTTGGAACGGGAATCTCTATCTCCACGTTGTTGGCAGTTGACCTTTTCTTGAACTGACTCTTGGCCTGAAAAGTATTAAACGACAGATCTCTAAATCTTCCTTCTTTCCCAGGTCAGATTCTTTCCGTTAGACTAAGACATTATAGGCGGGCAGCACTGAGTTAGGAAGCCAAAACAGGTTTAAAGATTTCCCTTGCCTCGTGTTTCTACACGAGATAAAAATTTAAAAGAGGGGACTTGATCGTAAATCTAGGTTCGTTACCGGGATCGCATCAAATTGCTTGCTGGGCAAAGTAGACATAAAAGTTTACTCTCCCTGGAAAGTATAGATGCTGCTGATTTGGAGGAAATCTGGGAGGGATAATGTTTCTAGTATATATTTCATACATATTTAGGATATGGTAGAGCACGCGCTTAATGTCATCTACTATTCTTCGTCATGGTGAGGGTGTTTATTTCATCAATGGTCCTATAAGTTAATGTAAAGTACAACAGCTCATTAACAAGGCGACGATGTCCAGATTCTCAGTGTATGCTGTGATTATAAGCGTAAATTAGTTCATGGGATATATTACATACAGACAATCAATTTTATTTCTTATACAAATACTCCACTCCGAATTTTAAAGGGCAAAAAACAAGCATACATGCAATTATGAACCTATTTACAAGTTTGCATGTATGTGTCTCATTTATAAATAAGAACAATTTGAACATCTATAAGCAGTCAAGTTAACTTCCACATATAGGATAGGCAACAAACACATCCTCTTATCGTATTCTATATAATTAGTGTAAATAATCCAATTAAAAAAAACTTAATGGAGAGTCCTTATCGGCTTGCAAGTGACTCTATTAATGTCATATCGAATCAGCTCATATACGAATGCACCCTGAAAGAAATCATGCCTGGGGTATTAATGCGCATGTCGGGTGCGATAGCTGGACAAAATGTTGTTTATTGTACACATTGATGGAGCATATTATAGCCTAGAGGCGGAGAGCGGCTATTATAGCTAATGAGTGAGTCAGGTTTATCCCAAGGTTTGCATAATTGTCTTAACATCGTCGTCGAGGTCCGCATCCAGTTAACGATTCGCCATGAATCAAAACGCCTCTCTATGGATTAGGGCTTTTATAAGGTCGACCAGCCTGATTACCTCTTGCATGTTGCAAAACACCAAAACCAATGCCACCACACCAGCTGTTTGATGTTCGGCCGGCTATAAGCGCCCACTGGAGAAAGGCGCTTTTCTGTGTTGGCGGCATTGAAGGAGTCATTTCTGAATGGGGATGATCTCCAATTGATTTGTTGCTTCAACAGGTCCTCTGTTTTTTAACTCGGCCCTGGATCAGGGGATGATCCACTCGGTCGAGGGGCATGAGGGTGATGCTTTCCCTTCTAGACGACCAGTTCAGGCAGACCGTGTCCAATTTGTTATTGTTTTTACGAGCTTGTAAAAAAATCAAAGGTGACCTTGCATTTAAAAATTATTTCTAGTCAAGATACCGTTGTCCGATTATTTCCGCTAAATCATTCCTTTATTCTGCCCGTCTTTGAAGGGCAACGGGCTGGTTGGTTACCGATCCATTACTTTTTTACGGATGCAGGCTCAGATAAAGAACAACTGAAGCTCCCACATCTTCCAGATCGCGCTAAATATTTAAAGGTTTGACACCAGAGATAAATTCAACCCTTCCTCTTTTCATTACTATAAATGGGATTCTGTTTCCAAGCTAGAAACAATCCCGCATTCGTACAAAAAGATATCCAGGTATCACTGACAAATTTAAAGAGGAAAACATGGTCGCCATTTTACAGGAAGCTGAACATTTTTGAAGCAGGCCTTTCATCTTCTGATTGACCCGCAGTTCGGGAATCGGAGACAGGGTTAACGAAGTTGGCAAGTAAACATTTCTCCCTGAGCACCGTGACAAGAGATCAAGGGGAGATAGAAAATCATGCAATTCATGGACAATCTTCGGATGTTCTCTTGTGGGAAAAACTGAGATTATTCTTTAAAATGAACCATCCTCATGCGAGGAAATCCTTACAGTCTACGGCTAATCGACCCTCTCGACTTTTAATAACCGGGATCTTCTATAAAGTCACTCGTTCAGCAATTCCATGTGAAAAATATTTGTTCAGGTGCAACATACGTCATCATAAATTGAATCTAACAGTAATAAAGGGCCGGCGATTATGACTGGAGAAGTCTGCAAAATGCATAATGTCTAGTCTGGCATTTATCTGACTAACATTTAATTTTAAAATAACACTATTATTGTCGTCTCTTGCTATAATGACGGCCATATAAAGATTCCATATATATAATCCAGATCTCGCTGCACAAAATGTCTCCATCATCACAGTCACAACAAATTGATAAGATTTCCACATCTCAGGTAAAGACGCCGGGGAACTGGGGCTTTGAGGCTTAAAATGGGCGGCTGCTCTGATCATAAGCAATATTAAAGGTATCAGGAAATATGTACTCACTTTAATCATGTATTCCACACGACTGTGGGCGTGCTTCTCCACCACCGACTCGACCCATATCAACGGCTTCGACTGCAACAAAAATATTTAAATATTCTACACCATTGCTTCCATTTATATATATGAGATTAATACGAGGTGGCAAGCATTTGTACTTGAATGAATCGTCAATACAGACACGAGAGAGGGTAAGAGATTTTCTACGTGAGGCATAAAATGTAATTAATGACACAGAAAGCAAGTAATAGGGAGACAACGCTTGAGTAACAAGAATGATTCCGCCCCATCTAGATGTAGATAAACATATCATAGCCAAGGTAATGGTTCTGTGCGATTCTTTTCAATTATATGGTTCATTAGGCACTTATTAAACCTGAGGGATATGGATATTTTGTACTTATCTCCCGTAGCATTGCTTAATCCTACTTAGTACAATAAAATTGGTCTTAAAAGCACTGCGCTCATAAACAAGTTATTATTACACTCCTCTAAGGCACACCGTCTGTTTTCTTTATGATCCATTTTACTCGAATATATCGAGGGCGTAGAGCAGTCGACAATTCAATCAAAAGCAGAATGGCGACGATGATGATGTGTTTATACGATAAGGAGTGCTCTATGTCTATGATGGAGAGTAAAATCAATTGGGACAGCGAGGGAAAATTGGATATCCTCACCGATATCGTATCATGTTCGATAGTATATACATATAAAGTCTCTTGTTTTCTACCAAATATTGTGACAACTTACGTGAGATTGGAGTCGGTACGACATCAATTCAAATTCACCGTCGGGTGGGATGAATGAAATGGTTCGATCGTTATCAAAGCGAGACAGTCGTACACATTGATGGAATTTCACGTCCTCCATATCAACAGACTTGCTTCTTCCGCCTTAAAAGACAAAAAATGGGAAAATATACTAATGGGAATTTGTTATTTCAATCAATAACGCAGCGGGCATGGGTAATTGGCACTTCCTTCTGGCCGACCGCAGGGTAATTGTCTTTCTTTTTCACCCGAGGGTTTCCCCAAATAATGAGAACACGACCAGAGGCGAAAGGTTTGCTGTGAGGCTATGTATTGCGTGTAGACCACATTCTTCTACTCTTTGCCACCAAAGGGTCTCTGTCTGTTGCTTCATCATATGGACAAGGTTAGTTCGCGGAAGGGGTGAGTCCCTTTGCCAGGCCTGCCAAGCTTTGATAAGCAGGCGTTGTACTCCTGTAGGTATTGGATTTGTGATTACCACAAACCTATGGTAACACCTACAAGGATACACTGTGAATGCAGAAGCAGGCAGAAAGAGGCCCCGATCTACCTGCTGTTGAAAAATTAGGTTCTTATAGAGCTTTCATGGTGGAAAGTGTACATATATATAACCAACATAGCCACAAGCCCAACAGCAAGCTACTCACTCTCCGCTGAGGGTAGCATAATACCTCTTTGGCGAGGGCAGATGGCGGATGATTAATTAGATTTGGAGACACGTTTGCATTGGAACTATTCCCTCGGCCTTAATTTATCATATATTACTATGTGTTTCGGCAGGCAAAGGCACCACAGGTTGTGGTAATGTCTTGTGTCATGGCCATATCACAGCACTCTCCATCAACACACACCCTAGCCTCAATGCCATTTCAGCTTGTTTGTGTATATATGTCTTCAGGCTCGCTCTTTCTGTCACTATATGTTTATCGCTCTACACGCGCCCCTTCTATGTGATATGGATACTTTAATTCCCTCCTTATCATCCCAAGTGCAGTGTTGTTAAATCACCTCCCAACTCTATATCAATAGCAATTTAATACATATAACGAAGAATAAAATCGGTGAGAGACAAGGCGAGGTGTGACACCAACCCTTGTAAAAAAATCTTTGCTCATATAACAGGAGTAGGAAAGCAACATGACTCCCTCCCAGACAAAAGAATTTGTATCAAAGAATAAATCGGTTCAATAACAGATATGTAGTGTATCGCCATAGGGAAGAAACACCACTTTCCATATACTACTCCCATACAAAACCTATACGGATCACTCTATACAGCTATACATTTTTTTTGGGTGCATCTAAAATATCAGTGTGGACAGGAGCACGTTAATTAAATACGAAATAGTTGAGTACTTTATTCTACTTTCTAACCAGGAATTTAAGTTAACAACCCCGAGAACAGCAATACCTTCATAACAAGTCAAGGCCACATTGCTAAGACATTACCTGTAGGGGAGCAATAACTAGGGACAATAATTAATCAATATAGAAATGGGTCAGCAACTCCTATACAGGGCTTCCCCCGATAGAATTAGACGAGGCACCTATAGACACAGGCGTTCTTGGGGAGCATCCAAAGAAAACTCTAACAAGGATCTAGGCTAAATAATTCATCTTCATGCAAAAGCATTGTTTGTACCTGTTGACTTGTACCAAGTCATCCCACGTAAACGCGTGCAGGTTTTTCTAGGTTCGTGAAGCACGCACAGGTTCATGATAAACAAGTAGGGAAAATTCAGCGTCGATCGAGCGAAAATCCAAATTTCGCCGAAGCTGCGAGGTCTTAACATGTCTCTCTCTGAGTGTCACTAAAATTGGCATCGATCAAAAGCGGGAAAATCAATGTCTGTACCTATCGGGGAGGGCTCAGCCTTAAGAGGCATGATAGGAAGAAGTGGAAGCGGGGACCCACTAATGTGGATAAGACGCTTCCCATTAAATGATATGGATGGAAATCACCCATCCATCTGTTTTCTATGCGACGTGATCAAGGTCCCTTAAAATTGAGTCGTATATCCGCGAAAGAAGTCGGTATTAGTGGCAATATCGACCTACTCGGTATTCCAGTGATTGAATCAGAGGAGTCTATTTGTATTGAAAGAAGAAAGGATTTGTCCGGACAGACATAATCTTGTAATTTACGATTTCGATATTTGGTAAATTCATAATAATTGAGCCACAATTTATGTAAATATAGAAGTAGGGAGTTTTAAAACTAAATTATCAGAAAAAGAATAACTAGCTGATTAACTTTTAGTTAAAGGGAACCTTTAATTTTGTATCTTGAAAACAGTCGCTCCTATCCGGGGAAAATTTCTATCTACATAATAAAAATAATAACGGGAATTTTCGTTTACGTTAACTCAAGGTAACTTAGGCCATTTCCTACACAGGCTCGATCAGAATTGAAGAACCGAAAGTGAAAAGTAAGTCTTTAATGGATTAAGAGAAAATAACATTGATCGAGTCTCAAGTCTTTTTCATGGTTATATAATACTTGTGATGACAGGGAGATGAAGTGGAATAGAATACCCGATGCTTAGTCTTTTTTGCAGGCAGTTTTGAAATTCTGACTTCATATTCTATACTAGCTTCACTGTCAGTGACACTGTAGAAGTAGTCTACCCTGGCATGCAATGTTGCTGTTATTTCTCAGGCAGTGCCTATCACATTTTGTACATTATCACTTTAGTCGCTGCGATAGTGCTCGATGATTTCTAAGTGTCACACCGATAACTTGATACAAATACCTGATAGGAGCATGTTCCCTCACGCCAAAACTAACGGATCAACCATCGTCTAGGACGACAAAGTCTCCACGTTATAAAGATAGACAAACACTTGCTAGTGCCCAGACCTTCACTCGACAGGCACTTGGGCAACTGGTACTACGGTATCTGTTTTCTGGTCGTGGCCGTCTTATTTATAATTATTTATAATATGGGAACTGCAATACTATCTTATAATATGGGAACTGCAATACTATCAGTCACGTCTTCATCAGACCACCTCAATAAGAACATTCACTTGTTGTTATATGAAAACTGTCAACCCAAAATTGGTTTTGAAAAAATTATAATAATTATAGTAGGCCTATACTAGCTGTAACCCTTTCTGCTGATGAAGTTAAAGCAGTTTGAAGCATAGGCAACGAACATTGATTTTCTCGGCTTTGCTATCCTTCCAGGAATGACTTTGTTAGGCAATTCTAGATCAAGGCCAACTATTTTTAAAGCTTCGTGCAGACCAAATAGTTCCTTCCCTCAGCCAAAGTTATGACCTATTCCAGATGCCATTGATACATCCTTTAATCTAGTTTTTAACTTATAGCTCAGGGCGCGGACAAACTACACAAAACAAACCATTAATGAGTGCCTATAGGTAAACGTTTGCTTAATCAGTCTCAAGCATTTTGTTCTACATCATGAAAAAACATTTGACCAAATGGTATTCCCTGAAAGCCTTGAAATCTACTTACGGCCTGTGTTTTCAAAAAGCACCTTGTCATTGAGACCTAGTCGGAGTTCCGGCATCCCCGTTAGCTGCACTCTCATTTGGACTGTACCATTGATCTCATTTCGTAACGTGTTTCCTGCCGAGCTCACCTAGACCGGGAATAAAAGAGAATGTCACATTATGGGTGTACCTTTCATCGGTAATTGGAAATCAATAATAGGTGCTAAAACAAACGGTTCTGTCATACGTAGGCGAAGGGGAAAATTGATATATCCTTCCCGCCTCCATAATGTAGAGGTGTGCGTGGTAAACCTAGACACATTTAGGCCTACTTTTAAGCATGTGCAGGCGGACTGTAGTTTCATGAAGGTTTAACAAATTTCGACAATAGGTTTCTTTACTCCTCTGCAAAGTCGACGCCATTGTGCATGGTTATAAATATAGTTGGACAATAGACTTCGTGTATGGCATCCATTTTCTCTTGCATTCAGGTAGGCCCTATATGTCCCACGAACGTTAATGCGGGCGTTAATGATAACAATGAAGTCATTAATCAATGTCATTAAATGAAATACTAGTAGTCTAACTATAAATGGACCGATCCATATTTGCTTAAAAGGTGGGGTGGGGGAGGAGAGGGGGTAAGGGGGGGGGGGGGGCGGAGGAGACCACGATCGACATAGGGCCCCGTGTTGTAGAACTTTTAGAAACCTATGCTGCATTCGCTCATCTCTTAACAGTTCTAATCTAGCTCCCGCGCACCAATGGTGATTTATATTCTCCCCAACCAACAGCGCTTGATGGTCACTGTCAGAGACAGGCAGGCTAACTTATCTTGGGGCATGATCGAGAACCATATAGAGAAAACATGAACCAAAACACCGAGGCAGTCTTAGATAGCCGTGTCTATCTCTATACAGTTCTGCCTAGTACAGTCAACATAGTACTGTATAGGGGCAGTAGTACTGTATAGGGGCAGTATAGTTGACTACGCAGTCTAGGCTCAGAGTTGAGACAGTCCATCCAAACTAAGGGACAGCCTCTCGCTCCAAACCGCAAAATGTCATTATAATACCATTGAGACGCCCACTCCAGGGCCAGAAAAGCCATTAGCGTCCAATCACTGACATACCATTCTTATCTGATCTGAGAGGCTGTGAGCTTATAGACTGGAATGATTTTTTTAAATATTTTATTTAGAATGTTTATACAGCAAATCAATAAGTCAAATCATTTCACAAGTAGTCAAGTACAATGAAGATACATAGTCATTTGTTCCGAGGTACTCAAGCTAGCCTGTCATGGGACATACTTTATTCGTCCAAATTAAAATATAGATAAGATTATCAGTTATTATGAATAACAATCCTTAAATCAATCCCGAGCCAGGGTTTCCACCGGGAAAAAATTAATATTCATTATTACACTTTTCACAGGTCCTCTCTACAGCTTCTTTTTTATGAAGCAGTTTCGTGATGAATGAAGACAGGTTAAGAACCTAGAATATTGGATCGCAACAAGCAAACACCCACTCTTAAGCCCTTAATTCTACACTTCAACCCTATGAAAAATATTCATAGAGCTAGACAGTGCTTTGGGGGACGGTAGTTTAATGGAGATCGTGGACTATTTTGTTGTTTTGAAACCTCATATTGCGCCTTATGCAAAAACTCATATCTGATTTTGCGGAAAACCTTATTTGTTGAATGTAGTTCTTTGCCTGGTGTGAGATCATTAAGGTGTTTTATTTCCGCGAGACTGCTAAAACCGCCTTGCTCCCCTTCCTAAAGAAATCCGCTTGTAACATGACTTCATTATCTCACCTCCTAAAATAAACTTAATATCATTCACAGCCATGCACTCGAGTCTCCCTGTTCATTAAGCAGGATTAGGTAAGCCACGGTATCTCCATTGATGTAACTATTTCCATTACAGTCACTCGCTGCTGCTAAGAATTATAAGAACATATATTTAAACCATAGCCTAGCATTTGATATTCGCGATATGTAGAACAATGTAGAAACGTGATCCTCTTGAAGAACATCTTTGCCTTATTCAATGTAATGTAAAGGGCATTTTTAATAGTGTTTAGAATAAAGATAATACAACGTTCGGTCTATCCGTAACCTTTGCACAATGACAGAAGTTTCCATTTCTAAGTCCTCCCCATGTACAGACATTTTATAGACGTGCGAAGAGATGTATTAGTAAAGGGTAAAGGAACGATTGTATTGACTAAATATGAACTAGATAAACGGTACACAATCAGATGAATAATTAACAAAGCTATCAGACCTAAGCGATGGCAAAAGTAGGGAGCACTTCTACATAAATAGTTCGCGTAAGTAGTATAGGGAAATATGTACTACACCCAGGCTTGCATTAGGCATGGCCTTACAGTTACACCTGCATCTTATGTCGTTAAAAGCGTTCTCTCATAGTAGATATACACAAGTTATTTAGGTGTAGCTTTTATGAGAATTTAAGTACTTAGTGCATATAGCTCTCTTCGGAAAGTAGCATTTCGAGGAGATCTCTCCTGCTTTTCCTGAATGAATAATGGAACACGACGGCAGTTGTGTTTACACACAAACAATTGAGTTTCAAGTCGCGCTTCCAGATTTAAACCCGAGCCCTTCTAAAATGTCCAGAATCAATTACTGTCCCACTCAGGATACGGACCAAATGCTTTGACCAAAGCATAGAAGAGACAGCAGCCGCCCTTCCCTGATGGATCTGGAATAAATACAAACCCTGACCAAAGAAGTTATCTCTCTAACGTCACTAAAGGGTGGTCGTCTCAAAACGCTGGGGTCCATGCATCGCTAATGGCTTCGAGGGGAATAAGTTTCGCACAAACTGTAATTGAGTATATCATTGGCTGAGATGTTTTCCTGACCCTGCGGCCACTTCTCTTATGCGCTTGCCGACTAGTTTATAGACAAACCCTACACTGGCTAGGCACAGAGAATGCCCACGTTTGACTGGCCTTTCATCCATCAATAACAGCTTGGCCGCTGACATGATTCAATTACCAGACAAGCCTGTTGTGTGGTGAAACTGGTCCGACACATACATTAGTGATATCTACCAGCTTACATTAAGATAATTCCTTCTCTATTACATGCACGAGGCGGCAGGGCCTGAGTCACTCATAATCTAAGGGCGATACCTCCAAAGACCTGTCCGGTTTTAATACCAGTAAAATAGAAATAAGCAATGCATAGGGTATGAGGACGAACCAGAGAAGCCATATAGCGTATACGTACTTCCCACTCCTACACTCTGAGTCCCCTCAACCTAGCAGCTGTTTTCTAGGAATCCACACAATCGGCAAATGGTTGGAAATAGGCCTACTGAATGCCAAATTCTTTACTCTTTTAAAAGGTTCCTTGAAAATGGGTCAATAGCATAGATCACCTCAAACAAATGGTGCCGTTTTGGTTTTGTCTTTTGTTGGTTAATTACTTTTCATTAGATTACTTGGGCTACAGCTAGGTGTTAGTTTTTTATAATTGTTTTTGAAATGTTTTGAGATAGTACAATCTCCCTTATAAGTCTCGCTAGCCCGTTGGTATTATTATTGTTTGGCGCTCTCTCTTATTTCTTTTTTTATAGCGTAACGACAGAAGTCACTTGTGGCAATCTTGCTTTTTGTTGTTTATTTATAATGTACTTATTACCTTCTCTAGTAGGGGTGGTAGTAGTAGTAGTAGATTAATCTTTGTATACAGTAAATCAGGATTTCTGAGAATAGCATCATCGATGTAATATAATTCCTGAATAAAAAGATCTAAACTCAAAACCTCAAACTCTCCCTCTACTCCTCTGACCTTACTTAAATATTTGCATCTAATACTGCCCAGATTTGGCCCAATCAGTCAGACAGTATTATTTTCTAAATTGATCAATCTTTGCATGAGACACTATGACGTGACTGGAAAGTAGGAATGTTGCTGCGTTCTAGTGCTAAACTTGTAAATGCGGTCTGGTTGATGTACGGGGACAGAGAGGTGACATATTGGATCGGTGTTTTAATTAAAGGCACTTCCGTCTTTGGTTTGCCTTTCAAAGAAGTCCGAGTAAGATAACACTGTCAGTGCATGACGCCAGCTTTCGATCCCAACAAAAGGCCGCGCGTGCCCAATATAGACACAATCAAAAATAGATCAAGAGTAAAAATGGGGAAAAAGGCTTACCAGTAGATTGACGGACTCTATAACATCCAGGAAGACTTCATTCTTCTTGTATTCGATACCTTCAGGTCTCCAAGAAACCGCGGTGGTAAGAGTGGAGGGAGGCTTGGGAGCTCCGACCTCCATTCGATGTCCCTCTTGGGTGATATACCTGAAGATATAGTAGTCATTGCAAGATGTATAAGACCAAGACATTGAACATCAGTTACTGGATTAACGCTAGATGAATGCGATAAGGCCAGCATTCTTGAGACATTGGGATTAGATAACGGGAGAGAACGCGAAGCTGCTTTCAATATATGGCGCAGATTAATAGCTCACTTGAGAAGGGGACTCCCAGCCGGTGATTCTGACCGACACAAGTATCAATAATGCTATACGTGAAAAGCTTGTAGTGTTGCCAACGGAGAAAGACTAATCCACTCGGCTGCTATTGTCGGCACGACGCACTCTGTTACAAAGTACAGCGATTATCCATAATAGCAAGGATCAGTGAAGACAAACACCTCGGTTCAGAAGACACTAATCAAACGCTTAATGGCCATTAAATTATTTGACGCGCAAACAGGGAATAAAGCTGACTCAACAAATGACAAAAGCTTCAACTATTAAAGTAATACACTTGGATCTAGTAAATGATTTTATTGGATTCACAGATAAAGGGTATTTAATTTTTCGCAGTGCAGCGTCTTAAGTGTGCAATCATTTAGTTAGAGGCGTGTCTGCTTTTTGTATCTCCGTTGACTTCCTGATACTACATTTTGGATTTTAATGAAAGACTCCCCCTTCGGGCGGATGAATAACATACAGATTGAGCAATGAGATATAACGATGTCCAATACAAATTCCCTCAGTCTGTAACCTTTATATTCTAGGCCGAAACCATTAATGCTCCTCCCGCTCGTTAACGTCTATTGATCTGAAAGAAGTATTCAGCCCCAATCGATTTCCATTTTTGGGTGCCTGTGGCACGATTAATTCATCGCGCTGTGAAAGGTCTCATGGAAAATGACTATACATCTTGAAAAGGTGCCATGAACGCGCCTCAATGTGCGGTAATCGGGCCGTAAATGTCCCTTGGGAAGCGTTTAGACAGAAGAATAACGGTAGTAATGGGCAGATCTTCATCGGTGAGATTGACACGGCGTTGTCCTTGTGACATCCAAGGGGCGGTGGCAATGAGTCCGTGCATGGAACAATATTAAGAGTGTTTCTATCGCACACGATCGGTATTTTTGCTTTAATAATAATATAATACCCACATGTAGGAAGTATACACTGGGAGTCGAGCGAGGAGGATACACAAAAGAAATGCAAACAAAATGAATTACACGCTTGTGTGATATAGACTGATATACTTATTTATATTTGCCTTCAGTCATGAGCTATTGATATGAGTGATGAACGGAAATTATATTCTAGCTAAATAAGGAAAACCACCTCGGAGAAGGGGGATTTAAAAATGGCCACTGAATGAAATAGGAAATGATTTTCGAATGGAAACTCTACCTGAACTTTGGTTATATCATGTAATGTTGCCAAGCTTATGGGATCGAACACATCAAATAAGATGTTTCTAGTTAGTAATGGCATCATGGTCGTTAGGTATAGGGCACTATGTCTATATTGAGACGCTTGTTTATTTTAAGGAATATCATTACAGCAGAAATATATACATTTAAGTACTAACCGTTCTAAGATATTGCAGAAATGTAATGCATTTATGTATTGAGATACTTTCGTTTGGAATATAATACTGGACCTTCCTCCTGGACATTCCCCAGGCCGCCCCCACCCACCCATCACACGCACACACCTCTCCCCTAGACTCCTCCCCTATATAGGAAAATTCTCACCTAGTCCATTTCCCACCGGTCACTTCCCCCTTTGGTATTTGCGTCCCTGTCCCGCCAAATGTCACCTCTCAACAAATAATTCTAGGTACAAAACAATTCACCTCCTACATACATTTGACTGTTGATCCATTGGTTGTCAACTGTGGAGTAACCTGAAGTATGCATTAATTTTAAGATGGTTTATTGGTTAATTACTGTTGAATTCTGACCCCCTAGATGTATGTGACCATTCTCTCAACCAGTCTCCTCTTGTCTCTCACTATATCTATCTATCTATCTGTCATCCATATATCATCTATCCTTCCGTCTATTATTTTAACATCCGTCTATCCATCTATTGGATTTTCTGGCACAGACTATATGATTTCCTTCAAAATTTGGAATTAAAATGCATTTTTGGGGCAGTGTATTTTATAACTTTTCACTTTAAAATAATTTTCTATTCTGAAGTTATTCTAACTTTTAATGAAACAAACCCAAGAAGGCAAGATACTTAGGTACAGGTCGGCTGTTCCACCGAGCAATTTCCTCCAGTTACACGTTTCAAGAGCATGTCTTTCTTACGCATTTTGGAAAAACCGATGGGGAAAAGATGGGGACAATGATAGGTTCTCATTGGTTCAATTGGTAGTGGTTAGGTTTAGGGAAACTGAGAAATCTACCATGTTAGATGGTTGGTCGGTTTTCTGACAATAAGTAACTCTGCTTTCTCAGGCATTTGAAAGCTTACTCTCACGTATCCATCGGTCTCAACATGGATTTAAATGGCCTCAAATCCAATCAAGAACCGATAGGATTCTTTCCAGGCGACTGGAAGCTCCTACGAAACATTAGTTAATCTTTTCACAATCCGATGGAAAACCTGGTCATTAAAAACCGATGGGTCCTATCATGTTATGGTAAAACCGTTGAGAACTGTTTGATGGAACACCCCACATCAGGTTTAAAATGACCAGGAGTCGAGGAGGTGACCAGCGAGGGAGGGGCGGCGGGGGGTTCAGGGAGGAATCCTGTCACCATCTATTACAGGTGTCAAAAAAGAGTCACATGCAGGAATTGTCAAGTGAAATATGTACTTACTCTTGTAGAATACTTGTGTCTGTAGTTTGTGGATACCCAAAGTCCATCAGCTCGTCCAGAAGCTCGTAAATTATCACAAAATTGTCTCGGATACTTTCTTCCTCTATCACTTTGATATATTCCTCTAGGACCTGAAGTAAAGGATAATTCATATTCAATTTCCGTGAGTGATTGGAATTTACGTTCAATATTGATACAATAGCGTCATTCTAGAACTAGAACAATTCCATTATTAAAGGATTAGTGACCGACATTGAGGGGCTGCCGGGCACTGTTTGGTTATAATCCCGAGGTGAAGCACAAATAGTGCACCAGCAGGCCCAAAATGGAGGTTACAAATCGTTTTAATCTCTATTCTCTAAGAAGAAATGGTTCTTTGAAGAACCCTTATGGGTTCTTCAGGCTGTCCACTGGGGCACTCTTTTGGGGAGGTTCTGTGAAGAACCCTCAATCAGGAAATATCAGGGGTTCTTTAAAGATAACATCACCTTGATAAAGGCCAATTGTCTGGCCGAAACGTCGGTAACCACCCAAATAAAAAAGAGATACTGCAATCCAACTTCCCTTATCTGTACTCGTTCTGGGTCAATCACTCTACTTCGGTTCTTTAAAGAACCTTGTCCATTGGTTCCTTGAAGAACCCCTGCTTTTTACCTTTTGTGTTACACTAGTTGTAACACAAGTGTTTTTCAAAGAACCATAGGGCTCTACATGAAGCCCCTTTGATGGGGTTCTTTACTCAGAGTTTAGGTTCTTTCAAGAACCATAGATTGATTTGTCAATGGTTCTTTGTAGAACCTCATGGTTCTAGTTGCAACCCATTAATATGGTTAGATTGAACATCTACAGCCCAGATAGCTTTTAAAGGTACAGTGGCATAGCTGCATCCTTTAATTCACCATTTATCATCATTACTGGCCCTGCATGTTTACACACCTTTCCAGCTCTCACCTTGCAATGATGTAAGTAGATGATGAAACCTGAGTCCACTTAGGATACTATACAATATGGATCTGTATGATGGAGGGGTATTGTTATTACACCCTCTCTAAAATATCACATACATAAAATACACAATTAGAATATACGATAATGATATCCAAAATGTTCTTAATTACAGAATAATTAATATATAATTATAGTGCATAAATATCATATATTTGCTTTACTAGTGTTTTCAATATAAAGGTGATAATGAGGGGGTGGCTCATGCTGCCATCTAGTGTTCTAGGTTATATATATCTAGTAGTCCCTTCCGGGTTCTCCAAAGAACCTTATTTTTTTCCTTAGGAAAGAAACTCCATGAGCTAAAGAACCCTTTAAGTTTAAGTAGAACCCTTTAAGTTTAAGTAGAACCCTAAAATTGACAAAGAACCCCTATGGTTCTTGGAGGAACCCCTGATGATCCTGAAGAACCATTTTAGATGTTGAAGAACCATAAGGTTCCCCAAAGAACCTTAAAGAACCCTTTTTTCTTAGAGTGTACATTAGGTGGTGACTGCTCAAGGCAATGACTAACTAAATATATATCCCAGTATATAGAGGTCTATATAAAAACTACAATGTATTTCTTTAAAGAGAGTATTTGCCTCCCTATACTTTCAGATACATTAGCTATAATGAGTCTACTGCCACTTTCTAAATCTTCACTAGCAATATCGATACTATGTCTTTCTCTCTTTTTCCTTTTTAGCCTCAGGCGAACGGCGGAAGACCTGATCGAGCCTTGTTCAGAAGAAGCGCATCACCTTTTTGCCGAGCCTCCAATATTGGTAAATAAAGAATTCCGTCATTCTCTGCTAATTTCGAGAACGACATTACAATTTATAGCCAGTTTATCTGTGTGTTTTATGTCATTTCGACAGGGAAGCAAGGCAGTTTTGATAAAAGGAATCAATTAGAGCCATTCACAGGGCTTGTTTTTACAAGAGGAGATGATGATAAGACCTATTGTCCCATGCCGTGTGTTCTTGTTCACGCTCGATTTATTTAAACATAGTCGGATTTAAATCAAGTTGGTCTTGTGATAAATCATGTCCCCCTGACATCAGAGGCAATTGAAATATAAAATATTTGTATTCTCATCCGGTAGCCCGTTTCCCGCATCCCATAGCCTGTTATTGCGTGGTGAAATGAGGGACAAATCATTCGTAATCATTTTCGAGTTTAGATCAAGGTATTTAGTTCAGATTTTGATTTAAGTCCCAAATTCCAAGGCTCGCCTGATTACAATGAGAGAAAAAGTGATACATATCCACAGTTTCAGTGGCCCCCATAAAAACTTTTCTCGTAAATCAAAGGAAGGAAGCCTTGTTCCATACGAAAAATCCCTACGGATGGGAGCAAATCTATACCCACGTGTATCAGGTTTATTAGAATCTTTCCTCAACCGTAAAAATGAGTTCATTAATTAATGGATCGGTCAATTCGTTGTATTGCAAGGATTACTACAAAATAGAGAAGTCTATATTATATCAGGTGTCTGCTGCTCATGGATATTTTCGATTAATATTGGATGTCTAGAGATATGTATAAATGCGTCATAATCTATTATGTGACTTGACTTTTTTAAGTATAAAATATCCATTAATTGCAGTCGTACACACATTAACCAGGAAAATAAAAATGAATGTCATTTCTATATTTAACACAATCCATTTCGATCTACTGAAGACCCGCATGCAGTTTCTCAGGAGAGGAAGAACATCTTGAATCTAGCAGAGCCCCATTAGACAGACCTGTATAGAGAAGCCTCATGAGTCGAGAGAGAGAGAGAGTAGTAATTTACATCACTTCCAACCAGTATAATAATTCTCTAATTTGAAGAAGCTATTTTAGTTCCTTATACTGAATTAGGAGCTGCTAAATTCTTTCAGCTATCGAGCTATAGTCAATAGAGTGTATTAGGGGTAAGATAACATTCTAAACTCGAACTCTCCTAGGAATGAAATTTGAGTACACTTCCGAGTAGGAGAGCTGCTTGCTCACTTTCGGATAGAAAAAAGATTAACAGTCGCAGCCAACATTTCACAACATTTCCCTGTATAAATTCAAAGATTAAAGACGAGCTGAGAAAGAAAATTGTAATGTTCATATATATGTGACAAGACTACCTTTCCACTTTTTAGATAAGCGTAGCTAGACATCTTGGAGATGAAAGATTCGAGTGATGAATAGTTCTAAAGGAAAACAACGGAATGGACACAATGGCCGTTATTTAGATATCATGCTTGCTAAGCCATTCTAGTATTCACAACAATATTATGTAGACGACAAATCCTTTACATGCACGATCAAATAAAGAAGGTTTGACCCCGAAGGCACCGTATCATTACCAGGGCAAAAGTCGGCATTGATAAACCAAAGGGCTTTTCCTGCGCGCCCGCCGATTTATGTTCGCTTTGTATCCCAGTTGGACCATCCCGTCTACAAGCACAATGAAAGGGAGCTTTATCAGGATTGACCCCGTGTATATCATGGCTTAAATGTATAAATCCCCTCCTCTATTGACCGAATCCTGCACCCATGTGAAGCAAGTGAGCAGAAGTGGGCCTCCATCTTCAGCCAGATCTTTATTATGTAGGTGCAATAGAAAAAAGCTTCCTTCTTCAGTTCAGACGTGGCCTCGCGTTTGGTGAACGGTCACGGACTGTTGGTATATGGCGACTCAGCAAACTTTATCTTCATATCAATACTTCCTAGACAGGAGTATTGGGAATAGTTGTATTGCTCACAATTACTCTTTCATTTCAGAACCTAGGAAAGTATTCATCCTTCATAATAAATACTGCTTTTCACCCAAAAATATGATACTCATAACTACAGGAATTAAGTTTTAATTCAGAGAATCGTCCCATTTTGTATACCCAAACTATCGACGTTATACAATTATGGATGTGAGTATAGAATTGGATCCGTATCATATTATTGATCTGCCAGTACGTCTATTGAATCTCTCTCCACAAACTACTGGTTGTTTATTTCATAGTCACTATGTTTAGCGGTCTCAGAATCAGCTATCAGCCTTGGAGATATAAATGATTCAGCAGCATCTTTTCAAGCATGTTCCACGCATTCCATAACGTGACGAATTGCTCTTGTGGAAAGCCAGACGTTCACAGAAATCTGACATTGATTTTATGATCGCCGCTAGTTTGAGCGATAAAAAATACATATCAATGAGATCGATCGGTCAGCTTTTGCCCGCCCCTGTAAAACGCTGTTTTCAAAACTTGTTGCATCAGTTCAAACAGATAAAGTTGCTTATATCCCATCCAATGTAAGAAACAGTAATGGTTTAGAATATGTGTGACCCTGCCAACGGCCAGATTTCATTTCGTTCTTTGTCTTTATTCCTTGAGTAAGTGGGACTAACGATTGCTGCCAAAAAAATGTGTATGGTGTCGGAGCACAGGATCGAACAAGGAAACTATTGGACAGACCCGTGCCGAGAGAGTACGTATGTCTTTTATGGGTGGGCCAAAATAGCAAGCTGCCAATGCCCCTGACAGTATTCAATATCTCGACCATTTGCTACGCGTTTTCCTGACCACTGGTCATCAATAATGCATGGTCATTTTGATAACACACTGTCAAACCGACAGAACTCAGGTTCTTGGTAAAACATTCAGCGCGTTCACTTGGATATTTGACATTTTCCCTTTCCGATGAATTAAAGACTGTTATAAAGAGATGTTTTTGTTTGAAGATAGAGAAAAACTTCCGTGGAGGATATTAGTAAAATAAAATAAGATTAGAAATGCTGCTAAACGGTGTATTAGCAATATTCGTCTTGGTTTGAAAACCTATCATTTTTGCGTCACAAGGTCAACTGGGAATAACACCCGGACCTCAAAATATCCTATCCTAAACAAAATGACAAGGATTGACGGGTGCATGTTTGTAATTACCCCCATGATAGTTACTCAGTCAGTTGTGTCACGAACTGTTAAACTCTTCATACGAATTGCCTCGGTCCATTTCATTGTGGTGAGTAGAGCAAACATCTATCATTCCTTTTAAGTGATAATTGTGTTCATTCCATTATCATTTTTTCCTATCAGCGAAATAATATTTAAGTACATTTATATTGGCATTAAACAAATGATACACCTAGTAAGACAATGCATTTTAACCTTCTACTACATTAGTGTCAAGCCTACATATGCATATAGATCATATCTGCTAGATCTTCTAATCACATATGAAATATGAAGTAAATTTGCCACATTAGTTATTTAGAGGTTATGAGTCTTAAATGTCCTTTAACACTACAACAGTGTTTAAACCACCAAAGATTGGAACAGAAACAATATTACACAGAACTAAAAGTCTACAGTTCAAGGACACCAGGAAAAGAATAATCACCGGTGCATATAACGGACCTAGAATAACAAAGACTTGGAACTTTAAGAGAAAAAACATTAAAACTAAAATGATATTTCAATAACACTGAAGAGAGACACTATGATGTTAGATTAAGTTGTTTATTATTATTTAAGGGTTGTCAGGAAGACCTGCTTAGCAGATGGTACAAACCCTTTTCTGATAATACTGTATCGTATGAATGAATATATATATATATATCCTACACTATCTTTGTCAGAGAAATATAACATCTTGTTCGATTTATTCGTATAGACACTTGTCTGATTCATACTCAACTTATTTACTACACTCAATTTTGTCAGATCCTCACGTTGGTCTTAATGTAATATGTTTTGTCCGTCTATAAAATCTTCTGTGGGGATGATCAGAAACCAAAATTAATCGTTTTATAATGATTTGTCCTTTCCCAATTGTACCCAACACAATATTTCCATCTTACAAAGTTATTCATCCTAAGCAAACTTTATTTGATATCAAATGAAGATAAATAAACATAGTGGTTTTTGTAAAATGCCGTTTCGACTTTGTAATAAAAAGAATGCGCTCAGATCTTGAGGAAAGGAACATCATGACTCCGAAAAGGTCAAATGATTGGATGAAATATATGGAATGTTTTCAACGTCCTCCCCCTTTTATTGTTTGAGCCACTGAGGAACTTAAAGGCCTGGCATGGAACAAAACAAATATTCAGATCACGAACTATAGACTGGCATTTAGGGACCTGTCTATTCAAAGGACGGTTTCATATCTTACAAAGTTTAATATTCCACTGAACAATGCATTTATGGATGTCATGTTAAAGCAGCCCCGGAGGACATAGGCCACGGTAATGAAACAACAATTTAAACGATAAAAAAGCATGTTTGTCCTAAAATCAATGTTGGTTCTGTTTTATACCAGCGAAATTAATAGAGTGAACATATTAAATTGCAGAGGGAAGTGGTGTGTGTCCTGATATCATTTATCATATGAACAGATTAATGGGAATGCAATTCAACCAGACCTGCATGGTTGCCTTTAAGGGTCAGATTTCCAGAAAAGGTACAATTCACCTTCACCAATTCTCTGAAATAACCCAAATTTCAGACGAAAGTACAGTTCAAAATAGAGTTCAACCTAACCAAACACATAGCTAGAATCAGTGCAATGCCGAACATACTTGAATTTACCTAGTATTGACCAAATTGCAGCCTAATTTAGCAGAATTTACTAAACGTGTAGAGCTGCTGCCAATTGTACATTTTCTGAAAATCTGACCCTTAAGCAAATCCAGTAGCGTATAGTGTTAGTAGTATATGCAATATTGACATTGCGTATGGCACCATGGGGGTTTCCATTAAAGACGATGGTGGTGTTGTCAGTTGGACAGACAATAGGGAGTTACAATGCAATAGTGGCACGTGACGCCTGTTAATTAAGGCAGCACAATTGGAGATGAGCCACTATTTCCCCATTTGATCAACGTTCCACAGTTGAATGACAGCGGTAACTCTAATAGGCATTAATAGAGGAACAATTAAATAGTAGGTGTCCTCTGTACATTCCGTAACGCCCCGAGTACTATGACCGATGTAGTCAATGTGTTGCCTATATTGGATTTTCTCACCACAGATAAAAAAACGCAACCGTATAATCCGATTTCTTATAATTTGCAGATTTCCCAACAGTTCCTAATCTAATAAACCGAAATAGACTCCTTTATTCCCTGTGCATATATAGCGGCTGGAGTCTGGAGGGCGGGCACTAGCGAGGATGAAAGTTCAACTATCTGCCTTAAAGATATAGCTGGAGTTTAATGAAGATACTTAATTACCTCTAATTGGATCGAGACAATGCCAGTGGCATTAAATCTAGTGTTTTATGAGGCCATCCGAATTGAAGTATCCTAGGAGCTTGCATTAAATCTCTTCATCTCCCACACACATCGGAATGAGAAGGGAGTCAATATGGCCTTACGCCCTTGGGATAAATAGCCAGGGAAACAATTAAGAGCTTAGAAGTGGATCGTACTATCATTGTCCTTTAGGCTTAGCATCCAAGGCTCCGGTGGAATCCCTGCCAAGCCACTGGTAATTCCCTTCAATTAAGGTCAGAGGACTGTGTCAGGGCAACCCAGTGGGGCCGCGATCGTCTATACGCTGCCTAATTCAACGATCCTCACATACATACAAATACTAGAAGAGTAACGCTCAGCTCCTTGTACAGCAGACCCAATATTGGATCTCTCTTGGGTAATTCGTACAAGTCCTTGTTTGTCTAAAAGACAAGATAGTTAATGCGCAGTATTAATTGGCAGCTAGGATCATCCCCAAAAGGAATCCGTCACTGATTCGTAAGATCCGATTAACTTTTGCATTAACTTTTGCTAACCTTGTACTGCTGCTTGAAAAATAATATTGAACCAGAAAATAATAATGCCCGAGTGCATCTTGTCTAGATTGATTTGCTTGTCCCAGTTAAGTCAGTGTTTGCCCGCTTTTCATATGACCCGTGATCAATACTTGTAATCAATCTGGAGAACCCGGTGATCAATTTGGGAAATTGTCAAGGGTAATCACGGAGCTTCATGGATGGTGCTGGAGGCAGGTTACTATTTCACTCAATCCGATTGAAAATACGTGTAATGATGTCAAATAAATCATTATCAACACCATGCTTTTAATGTTCCTCTGAAATGTTTACCACTGCCTTCTGATGATAAAACGCGAGAACGTACCAAGCCTACACATCGCTATTATTTTAGATAATCATTTAAGATTGTGTGAGTTAAAGTGGGGGTTAGGATTAGTTCAAACGAATCGGAATTTCACGATTGGTATCAACGCTAATTGATAATCAAAGCGGACCCCATGCAATAGTTTGCATTCGCACCACCAAGGACACGCCCTTCAGACCAATAAACGTTTATAGATTGATGAAATCGGCACATGCTCCTTTTAAATCTATTACATCATATTGGTTATTAAGAGAGTGATCGAATGAATGATTGCATTTTTCTCAGCGAGCATGTCTACTCACAATCTATTATTTCTTTACTTAATTGATTCATACTCCACTCGGCAACGTCCTTTTTCAACCCCGTAATTTAAAAGCCTACGTTACTATCATTATCACTATTTTTCTGTATGACCCATTCGGCGCAGTATACATCAATTTAGTAATAGCCAGAATTCTTCCCAATGGACTCGATGGCTAACACCCAGAGTGGCGTAGTGGTATACATTGTAGAATTCGGCAAAAAGCACGAGATTTTGTAAGGAGCACATAAATAAGAAAACGGCGATAGAGAAGAAAAGGCGTTGCGCAGAGGCACATAGGTTGAAGAAAATATGAACGGGCGCAGAAAATAAGTAGGGAGAGGCATGAAGGTTTGTGGCTTGATAAAAAGGACTCGGAGGCGGGTTCAAGGTTCTTCAAAACTAGGACAGGAAATGAGGTTCATGGTGAGCAAAAGTAGGTGAGCGTGTATGGGAGATGGGCGGAGGGTAGGAGGTATATCGGTTGATCATAACTAAGAGAAAGAGGGAAGAAGTTCAGGGTCTGGCGAGACTAATAGACACAGGGCTCAAGGTCGGTCAGAGGGGGATTTGGGAAGAAATAAATTGGCGTTTAAGCTCTTTCAGATCAAATAGTAGGGGCCAAGGCGAAGAAAGGGGTTGAATATCCAGCCAAACTTAATGGGTTGGTACGTTTGCCATGCAGCAACATAAAACAGTTACTGATTACGATCAAGGTGGAATAACTCCTCAATGTATATAACCAATTCTAGGACAAAAAAGGTGGTGTAAAAAGTGGATAAACATCCTAAAATTACAGATAAGTGTGTGTGTATGTGTGTGTGTGTGGGGGGGGGGGGGGTTGAATGTCCTAGGATGGTAAATGCCCTGGATGGTAGCTCCCCTAGCGGGGGTAATGTCCAGGATGGTAATTGTGCAGCCGGTGAAAGTCGGCGGGGAGATGTCCGGCGGGTGGCTGTCCTGACACCATAATTATGACACATGTTTTACCTTATTGCTTTTATCGAGTACTCTACATTTCGATTGAAGTACGAAAGATGAAAAGTATTTCCCTGGGTTTCAAATGAATGGATGGATGGTGAAAATGAAGGCAGAACTTCGGAAGGCAATTAAGACCATCAAGACACAGAAAAATAATGTTCGCCCTTCACCATTTCACATCCTCTGGGACACGTCTGTAACCATTTGTGATATGAAAGATTGGGCTAGAACATAAACCCGGGATTCAATCTTGGTTTTACAGTCATAACGCCAAAACTCTCGCAAATCAGAGCACCTATAGCTTATAAGCATTTCCACTCAAACCCCTTCATACATTCACTAGATGGCCTTGAACGGATGATTGCTTTTGTGAAAAATAGATATTTTCCAGTGGTAACTGACTATTAGCAATGGTGTGTTCAAGCAAGGCAATGTATATATACAAGTCCCTTGAAAACAAAATCTGTTACGGCGCAGACAAAATTTGCTTTTTCGATCAACAGGTATAGAGCCCTGGAGGTATTTAATCTGTCAACAAGCACATCAAAACAATGTTATGAAATCCCATGGTGCGAATAAAAGAAATCAAAGCGAATGTATTAATAAACCTCCTATGGGAGCAATTAATAAAAAGTCGTGCATTTAAAGAGAACCGAGACTACTTACCTGTATCAACTTATGTAGAAATTCTAGGACTAGGGTGCAGTTGGAGTTTTTTCTCGTCGTGGCAACAACTGAGCACAAGTCAAGGAAGATTTCCATCACCATTTTAGAGGCACAAAATGTAATTAGATATCATAAAAAACTGGGGCCCGCTCGCAAGAATGTCAATCAGGATGGGCAAATGCATCATCACGACCATTTTACGAGCGGGCTTGTGACACAAGGGGGGCATAAATCAGGAGATCTCTTATTCCTCCAGCGCTTGGCATGGCAATTCTGCGAATTGGACATGGCTTGTTTTTTTGTCCTTTGATAAATAGTACTCATCGAAGGCTCCGATGAAGCTGTGGATGGAGTAGTGTCTTGTGAAGTTCATTTCTCTTTTCTGATCTCCTATGAAGGGGAACAGGCTCATTTATATGTACGATACTCACGCAGCCTAGAATTCCCCCAATAACATCATCGATCTCAGTAGTTCGCAGTTATAAAGCATGCAGAATCCGTGAGGGGCTTAAGCGAATGAAATCTGACAAGGGCCGAGGCCGAGACGACCCTCTTACCCCTTGCAAAACGATTTTTACCCGGTCGCAGGGACATCGCCTGATACAGCGACCTTAGCCTAGCCAACTTCAAGGGCATTGTCTGAGATTGTAGAAGCAATAATCGACGAGATCGGACACTGTTGCGCATGGGGCGTCCATGTTTTATTGCTTGCATGACCCTTATAAATGGGATATGGTGAATGCGTTGTGACAGAGGCCACCAGGTATTAGGCGAAAAATACCCATCTATAACATAGCAAAGGGCTGAATAATGCCAAGCCCAGCAAAGGCTATTGCCGCAACGTTTGTGCCAGCTCACTGGCCTGGATCCCATTGGTAATTGATGCCATATATAACATATAATACACGCAGACATATGTACATACAAATTATATATGTATCCATGATATTTATACATGATATTGATTATAGAAAATAACAACTTGTATTTCATGCTTCTCACTTTCGACACTTAGCTGGGTCTGATAACAAATATATAACAGAATAATTCACGCAGATTTTATATTATCTGAACGCCCTGATCCCCATCTATATGGTATTTTGGGGTTAAACGCCTCTAAGTCAAAATAAAATATAATAAGTAAATAATTTAGCAGCAGAAAGAAAGAAAGAGACAAAATCAATGCGTATGTAATGGTGTGCTTTGCTGCTCACTCGATGGTTTCTAGTTTGATGCCAGACGTATTGGACGATTTGTTTTCTGGCAACAAGACTTAAAGGTCACTCCAACAAAAAGCATCCATTTGGAATTATATAGTAAAACACTTTCAAATATCATCGCAATATTCCAGTTTCATGCTAAATTAAACGCAAACCGCCTGCTCAATCGAATCGTGAATATCACTGTGATTTTTCTTCACTTCCTCAAATCAAGACCTGTAGTTTTAAATTGTTAAGTTACCTGAGTCGGATATCTCACAGTATCCAAACGGTCACATCCATTGGCATAATGTAAAACCAGACTATCTGCCTCATTAGAAGATAAACAATATCATTTAAACCTTTAGGCTCCCATTATTAATGAGAACGATCTATTCACTTCCTAATTTAGAATAATAGATCGCCTTCGGTGGGAGAAAATTATCCAGTTTGGCATATAAAAAGGAGAACATATTTAACATTGAGCTCTTATCTATTCAAGTGCCGTCAGCAGCTCCCCAATGAAAGAGGATCCCGGTTTTTCACCGTTCTATCCTTGAAATAGATTATAATCTGGGTGATCATTATACCTTTTCATTACCGTCATTAACGGTGAAAGCTATTTACAAGAGGATATGGTCCGGATAGGGGAGAAATACGGATGAGCCCTAATGAAACCGCGATATATAGAATTGCTATCTCGTTTCTCCTAAAATAAACTTGTATCAAGTCTGAGTCTGAATCAAAGTACTAAATCTATCGGATATGAATGTATAAGAAGTGTAATTCTATGACATGACAAAGAATTCAAAGGTCAGCTAAATCTTCAATATTTTTAAAGGGCTCTTGCACTTGGTCGCGAGGAAAAAATAAGCGATTGCTTGCGATCGTGCAACCAGTCCAGGCCTTGCGACCAAGTTGAAAGTTGAGCATGCAGGCTGCACAACTCCTCCACTTCGTCACAAGGCCTGAATTTGAATTTGAAAAAGTTTATTCAGGTAAATGTATCACAAAATCCTAGTAGCGACCGAATTGCCGCTCGTAAGCAATCATCTCTTGTGGAGGAGTCCTCTTGCAGGCCATATGATTAATGACAAGTTCGGGGAAACCTTAAGAGTATAGCTTACAACAGGTGGTCTTATTTAAATGTCACTGAAAGAGAGTTAACTTGTACTAGGAAAGGCTACAGTATACCCGCAGACGAGGCGATGTTTGTAAGACAATGATTTGGGTAAATACACATCATACGTCTTATGCTGAGTCAAAAATAAAGCTTTTCAACACAGCAACATTGGCGAAATGAGAATGTAAGCAGCACTCCTCCCTTAAGGCGTAGGATTCAGGCCAATTAACCGACAAGTTAATTGAAACTTTGCGAAATGATTTAGGATCATCGGATCTTGAAATTGGAGGAAAACCGATGTTTCGTGCAGTTTTGTCTCTACCAGCACCTGACACTGATCCTTCCATCAACATGTGCTGGACTTCAATTAGGCAAGGCAGAGTTATACTTATCCACCCAAGCAGCTCTACGGAACTAGGATCCGAGTCACATGCTTGTCCTCTTTAGACTTTACAGAAGGGAAAATATGTTTTTCACTTATATGTAGTCCGTTTACATTTCATCATCCGCCTCCTTCAAAATGCAGGATGATACATCACTTACAGAATTAAGGTCCAGCTTGGTTCCGATGTGATTGCTACATCACTTGATCTAGCATGTGAATTTATAAAAACTAGAGACTAGTTTCTATATAGACACTCCGTTTCCTTATAGATATACATATTTAAAGGCACCCGCAAAATGGTCGTTATCTTGTTGAAATCTGATATTTCTTTATAAAAAAACCGAGCAGCAATAATTTGAATAATGTATAATCAAGCGAAAGCATCGCCTCTTTAGATTCGAAGTCGCGTCCAAAGTAGCATATCATGGCTTTCGAAAGAAATGATATACGGCTTGGAAGGAAATGAGGTGAGCTTTCTCTAACTAATGGGAACATGTGTCGTTTATATATACAGAAGCTAACAAAGCTCTGCTGTCCCAGTACACCCACAGCATATAGAGAGGCCCATCTGCGAGGAGGATAAAAGACAAATAGGAATCAAAATGGCAGTGTGTATTGATCTGTAACGACCACAAGGATACTGTAGAGGTCCCTATGCTTGATGTAGATGAATGTAAAGGTGCCCAAGTTGATTGTAGGTGTGACGTCAGCAGACTCCTCTTGAACCGTTACCAAGCCCAGGAACTTATCAATAATGTTCATATCCACATCTCCGCGATAGTTTCGGCATATCAACACCTAGAAAATATAAAACAACATCCGTAAGTCGCAGGGCAAATATTTGACTTGGCAATTCCTGGCCTAGAGATTACACCGACAGCCAGTATCCAGGAAGTATGGGGAACTCAGCACGCTCGGCCATCTAATAATATTGTGAGCAGCAATATGGACTTATTCACAAAGAATGTCCGAGGCAGATGTATTACATTCATACCTCTGATGATGATGAAGAACACCTCTGTTCAGAATGTGGATACTGTATCAAATGAATTCATCGCAAAATATGCTTTTATTGCAGATTCTCGATTTTGCCAATATCGGTCGGCAATAAAATACCCAAAGAGTCCAAATAATTGTATAACTCGCACCCGGTTATAACTTAGAGGAGAAGTATACTTAAAACCTTTTCTACTTTAAGTAAAGAACTTTTAATTTTTTATTTGATATGCACCGTTACTAAATGATATTTGACCCATTTGACATAAGTATGATGGAAATCAAGATCTACATACAGCCTTAAAATATAATTACATTTGAATACAATTAATTTAATCTCACCCAAAAGAAAGTAACCTATAATCAAGGAATAGTGTAAAGCAATTTTGTAAAATCGTACACGATTTCATCTTGTATACCATCAAATGTATGTAGAACACTTTTATTGCCTTGAAAAATCTAGAGTTAACGGCGCTAATTGACATCTCTCTGCGTTTTCTGTCTCGAATGCGAAGTGAGCTAACAGAAGGATAGAGCATGTAGGGAATATATAGATGATACTATCAGCAATTTCTGATATGTCTCATATATCTTTGTGTTCTCAGCGATTACTTCTATATAGTTGCTTCTTTTTACTCACGGATGTTCGATTCAAACAATTGACGGAAAAGAAGGAGGGTGAAGATGTAATTGATGGACCCTGGAAGAACATTGCTCCCTGGAGCATTGTCACTCATCGGCTCCGCTGTGACTGTCATCAGGGGAAAGGATTGCGGTAAATTACATTTGTAAAACAATCCATCATAATTAGTATGGGGAGTCGTTGGGAAATTTTAATCTATTGCGACAAAAGGCAGCTACAGCAATTAAAGAATTTACTTATATGTTCTTGGTATAAGTACTATAATATTGGAAGTATCGTCCCACTTGCCAATGACAATTCATGAGGGAATATTTGCTATTTATAAAAGCTAGGGATTCGGGAGCAACCCGTTAACCATTTTCCTTATGTGTTACCAAGAACCTCTCCAGCTTTTCTTCTGCCTCTTTGATGGCCCTTTCCCAATTCTCTGTTTCTTCTGCCTAATTAAGCGTGGCAGCTTTTTGTTCAGCCACTACAGGCCGACTATTTAATTGCCTGTATCGATTCCTCTTCATTGGTTTTACCTTTTGGATGCGTTAAAGGCACAAAGCGTCAACCACCCTCTTCTTAGCTGTCTACAAAGCCATGCAGAGAAAGGCAACCGTGCAGGTCTTGCCTGTTCAGTCCACCAAAGATTGATGGTAATGTCCTTCGTTGGCTTCTCCTAGCATGTCCTGCAATGAGATTCAGCCAAAGGACACACCACCTGACGACTCCCCGAAGTTCACCCTTCTCACTGTCTCACAACCAGATCAGCAATTAGTTGAGGGACCGAGTCGTGGTTTTTTTTCAACTGCGCAAGTCGCAAGCGAGAAGCTCATCATGGTCACTAATCAGTCGACCGGGAAGGATAGTCACCTGCATTTTGCTATGATACCTATATGTATTTCTGCTGATAAGGCCATTTTACAGAAGTTAATTCGGCTATCAGACACTCCCGGTTCATCCAATATGAACGAGCGGTCTGAAGGGAATTACTTTCCGCTAGTCCCCATGTGCACATCTCAATCTGATAAAGTTGCAATCTGGCAGTAGAGGGTGTTGCGTGTATAACAAATATAGCGAGTAGAGGAGGCCCATTCAGACTGAGAGGATAAGTCCACCGACACAGGCAAACCTCTCAGAAGAAGCAGCATCTTCATCAGCGGATAGGATGCAGCCTACACATCCATTGACCTGGGAAATTGTAAACCATTACCTTCTACAAGTCTTGGCCCGTCCCAGTAACTCTCATTTCTTCGATCCCCATATGGCCCCTATGCACACATGCCATCAGACCAAGGAAGTTATTTTCCAGGAAGACCTGTCGGCAGAATGGCAATATAAGCCAAAGCCATCATGTAGCCCCCTAGCAATCCTCAAATCTGCCCGCCAGTATTCTCAACCTGAAGGTTATTATGCCATAAGCAAAGGAGCAGCAAGGGCAGCGCGACGCTCTCAAGCCAATACCCATAGCAGTGGACAAGCAACAGATAACAGTGTAGAGCCCAATCTCCGTCGCAGAATTTGGCACCTCTCGGCGGTTCTTACAGACCTCAAGATCTTCTTCCATTGATGGAGATCATCGCACGAATTTTCCCCTGAACAATAAAGTGTAGCCCAAAACAGTTGCGATCTTTCCCTCAGGGCTCGGCGCCCAGACTGTTCACGCCTACAATTGATTTATTCCTTACCCAAAGGGCCCCTGACCTTAAACGCAGAAGATTCAGCTGTCCTCTTACACTGGCTAATCCCACATTAAAATGACATTTATTTGTTTCTAGCTCGGAGCACTCATGCACGAGCAGTAGAAGCTGAGGGTGGCATTTTGTGCATATGTTTGGCAGATGGTTCTCTCCCAAATATACAGACTCTCGGGGATGGTTACATTAGTCCGCTGTCGAACACGATTACTCTTGCCATGAGCAAGCGAACCTTTTTCGCTCAGGCGGAGACCATATTTATGGCAAATATGACGCTGGAATTAGTACTAGCTGTTAACAGCATTGTCCGTGCATGTCACAGAAAGCGATCCTATGTAACTAAGTCCGTAAATCAGTAAGAAAAACCTCTTTCCGTTATACAGTGTTCACAGGAAGGAACGTCGCCAGCGGAAAGTGAAAGATTGCTCCATTTAATCATCCCAAACGCATGAATAACTATAAAACAGAGATTGCAACAAGGAGAGGCCGCAGTCTGCCAACCAGGACAATCGGGCGAGGGCCAGGGAAATTGGCTTGTAGCAATAGATGGCACACGCCCTAACAAATCCACGTGGGGCAGTTGGATGTTAGCCAAATAGACAGAGAATGGCGAGATGAAGCCGGAGAGAATCTATCTTTAAGTGCCACTGCGCGTGTATACATGTGCGGAGAGTCTGACTCCACAAGGCTTGGTCATAGACATGTAGCCAGCCTTTCTGGGCTTACAAAACTGACATGTTGTATTGCCATAACCAAGAAGGTATCGACATGGTCGCGCGTAGCTTTAAAGGAGCGTGATTTGCTGGCCGTCCACAATGGATGGATGGCCTCTTGTTAAAGTCGTTCAAAGATGCAAGGGCATCAGAAAGGCACGACAGAGGACACGGTGGAGGGATCTTCTTATAAGGCCTTGAACATTAATCAAGGAAACTATCTCAGAATTGTTAAAAACAAAGAATGTGGGAATGGAATGAAAGGATTAATAGGAGAAAGGTAGCATCTCATTTATCACAATGTGCCTGATGTTAGAAACCATCCATTTATTTTTAGGGGCCCCCTTCCCTGACTTACTCAACTCATCTCATGCCTGATATGATTTTCAATGCTTCAAGTTTTTCAACCAACTGTCGGCTGTTAAAGCCCTGTCATTAATGATGAACACGTCTTCCCAAGTTGTTTTTAATTGTTGGTTCCTCTTGGTTGGATACCTTTTCACCAGATGCCAATTACAACACACAACAATGGACTTGGTTAACGACATGGCTCGGAGATTTTCACGTTGGCTACAACATCAGAAACAAGACATGGCACGAACCATAGTAATCAGTGGCAACAAAGGATCATTGCCTTAAGGGCATCTAGTACGATTAATGGCCCGGTGGTCCATAGGCTCAATGAAGCTGTCGGTTTTAGGGATAGGGTTGGACCAGAGAGCAAGACAAAAAGTATTAAAGACAGCTGATCCTAGAACCTTTAAGAAAGTCATGTTAATGTGGGTGTCGGTGAAGAGGTAAACAACAAAACCCAGGAGGAGGTAATGTAAAGGAGCTTTAAAGCTCTGAGCGCGGGTTCGGCAGGAACAGAAGCTTCAGATCATTATGGGTAAGAAACAAGAATCTGGAGATTTAAAAAAGCGCACTGGCTCCTGTTTAAGGGTAGGATCTGGTTGAATCATTCGGCTGATAAGTAGCGAAAAAAAGATTCCAAAAACCTTCCATTTTAATTAAGATCAAGCGTGCAGAGACATCGCTTGGTATCGAGCATGTCCAAGACATTACACTCAGAGGACAATGAAGTGTACCTGAATTCGAATAAACCCGTGGGTTAAAAATAAAAGAATGTCTGAGAAAGAAGGCAATCTTTAAAGAGATGTGTCTTAAAGTGAATAGGGTTACTGACAATTAGAAGCAGATAGTCAGATAATGAGTGGCAGTAGACAGTTTCTCGTCACGATCGCCGACATTCAGGTGCGTGAGCTGAAGTCGTGTTTTTAGTTTCTCTCTAGAACGAGACATTTGGGCAGGGAGAAATATTTGAAACTAATATCAGTAGGGAACAGCATATCCCAGGAGATAGATTCTAGATTGCAATCTGTCATGACCTTAACTTCTCCCTATGTCTTTATTCAATTCGGATAATAGTTTTATCATTTCTTATTAGGATGAGTGGATAAAACATTTCAGCAGTGTCTGCCACCAGGTCGAAATATGCATAGATAAATGATGATTGATTTGTTGCTTCTGTTGATCTTAGTCTAAACATATACTATGGTTTTATTATAGATGAATAATGAAAGAGGATAAGGACGGGTTTTTCCCCAGAGTATTCGCTTTAGATATATGTGTTTGAGAACTAAGCTTCTGTTTTAGAAACGACTAAAAAGGATGCTACTGCATGTATCTATCGTTTGCTCCTATTCATAGTAATCTTAAAAAGGTGAATCTCTAATCTAAGTCTACTAATCTAAACGCGCTTTGTTTGGGAAGAAGTGAAAGTGAAAGTATGGCCTTGTAGACGTAGCCTTCGATGGACGACGGAGTTTTACCTTTACGGACGGAGCTAGGCGATGTCAATTAGAATAGTAGCCATTACCATGGTCAATAGATGGCTATCGCTTACTCCCTGGCCTACCGAATTACCTCCTATCGACCCCTAAAGTGACCATGCTTAATTCGTCAATGCAGTGTTTTATCCGCTAAATATACAGAGCATCGAGGGGTAATCCCTAGACAATATGAACGTGTTCGATATGACAGCTCCACAAGGGGACAGGCCTCCCATCCCCGCCCATTATCTAGCGCGGAAGCCCAAAAGAGAGTAGTTTGGTAATTGTACCCCATTCTGATCAGTAGGTGGGAGGCAGGGATCGTATTCTTGGGCATAAATCTCTGTAAGAGGAGGCTGCCCGGAGCACGTGGAGCGAAACCTCTATTTAATAGGGGTAATAGCTGATCACAGATCGGCCGCTGCCTGGGCTTGGAGGAAGGGTCGCCCTCTGCCTTCCCCTCGATGAGCAATTCAATTATTATCTAGGCCGTGACCGTGGAGGAAGCACTAAGCTTCATTGATTAGCACCGGAGCAGAAGCGCCGCATGATGAGGGCTTGTCTCAGAGCACGCCCAGTCTGGATCCCTCCTTATATAGTAACCGAATAACCCAAGGAGAAGAGGCCAGAGGGCAGACATTGGGCCCCGACAACTGCCTCTCCCGTGCAGCGGAAGTGCGCTCTCACTAGAGCAACTCAAGACTCCCAAAGCCACTTCTGGACTGAAGAAGAAGCCACGTCATGAATGAACGTTCCACAGTCTAATATTGGATTATCTACCTGGCTGTTGCTTTTTGCTTGTATCACACGTTTGATTAGTCGCTGTATTAAGACTATGGTTTCCATTGTCAGACATTCTCCCAGCATTATGACGAAAGCATTGGTCGGCTTGGTGATCGAGGAACTTTTTGATTCGGGAAAGTAGTCTGCGGTTGGCGGGTCTGTTCGAAGCCCTGCTCTTTATAGGAATTGATGCGAAAGAGATAGCGCAATACGCGCAAATAGTATCCGCTAATGTATCGATAATCAAGATCCTAACACTCTGATTGTAATCATTGCTGTTTCCCGTGTAATATCCTATCCAATGAGAATGGATCAAATCCTGATGAGGGAGAAGCCGACAGGAAATTAAACTTCTTCAATGAACAATTTAGTATATACGAGACAGTCCCACGTTTGCCATTCAAAACAAACACCATAAAAACAATTGATAACCTTAGATAGATTTCATTATGGTTATTGATCCATAGAGATATAGCTATTTAGCATTCTGTGGATGGGCCCCACTAAAATGTCATAATGAAACGTTGCTATTCCATTGCTACGAATATGACTAGTTTGGCTTTTCGGCAATACCGAATAACAATCACTCATGCAGCTACTTAATTTCAAGCTCAGACACTGAGCTCAGGTTAAGTAACGAGAGTTTCATTTTACAATTGGAATGATGCTCAGATTTCAGCATTTGCTTGGTATCCCATCTGTATAGACAAACGATATTCGCTGTTCATTTCGAGCTTTGATGTTCTTAAAATTGCTTCTGTCACAAAAATGTCAAATGTATCGGACGACTCTCTTTCTACAAAGCATTTGTCTCAGCTTTCTTCATTAAAATGCCAGACAAGGGAATCCTTGCTGCAGATGAAATGGGCTATTGAAGATGGGAGGATCCCAATCTAAATGAAAAGAATACGAGCTAGATTATTCTATCCTAGTCATACGGAAGAATCTCGTTTCGAGAGTCCAGCAAAACGGAAGTTAAGCGATAGCAATATGTTTGGTGTATCGTAATATTTATCCTCCGAGGGGACATGCGACATCTAATTTTGTCTTATCTAAAGGTGTTTAGGTTATATCTCCCAAGTCGGGGATTGTTTCCGAACAGTAATATCTGGTAGCATATCTATTTACTTTTTGAATATTAGTCTCACAACATGCCTTTGCTGTTTACGCTTTGGCATCGAGCTTGGGCACTTATTTATGTAATTGCTTGGAATATGGAAGAGCCCACGAGGTGAGTCTTTATTTAGATAAGTGCTCCCAGTTATCATAAAACATGATAAAAACTATGGCAAGGTCAGAAAATGAAGGGACCAATACACCAAAGTCACGCCTGTGTCGATGGTAGACCTGACAAAAATATTTCCTCCCCTCAAACCTCGTCCGCCTAGGCGGCAATGTTTTCTTGAATTTGGACCAAATAAATCTCCCACACTCTCTTATCTTGCTCTAGGAGTGAGGCTGGCTCTCTAGGCCAAGCGGGAGGTATTGCATTTGGCCCCGCGGCAATCATTTCACTAAGGATGTCTCTTAGGTTGTGAACAGTTCCACTGAAATCTGGTCTATAATGTTGAGGGGCAGGACGATTTCCAAATGCTACAAATTAATTAACATGGTGCTTGTGTGATTCCCCGGACGGGAAATGACAATGAATTAGAAATGGAAGTATTGTATTTATCACATTTATGTTAAACCATGCGGCTCTGACTGTGAGAATGAGCTCGGAATTACAGTCTATAATCGCAGTTCCGCTCTAAAATATTCCATTAAGAGTCAAAGGCGCAGATGTTTCTATACACTATATTTTGAAATGCCATGCACAATTGTTGCAGGTCTATCCTTTACGCTTCTATGGGCAAAACATCTCCGACAAAATGTATATACTGAAGCTGGTTACGGACCATATAAGATACGGGACCTAACACCTTGTGCTAAGGACCTGCCATCCCCAGCTCGCTTTCTCTGGCACTCACCAAAGAACAAAAGTATACTTGCAAGTGATACCGGTGGGAGTCGCTATATGAGCACTAAAACCCTTTTAGGTGCGACAAAAGACATCTAGAGTCAGGAGATGCTGAGTAATAGGGTCGTTTGCCTGCGTCCAAGTTCTCCGAAGTATGAGAATCCTAGGACTTTTTCTCCTCCTGATTCTCATCCAGATTGCGCCAACTTATTATGTAGAGGCAAAGCAACGCTACCTCATGCATATATGTCTTCTAGTTCCGAGACGCTCTCACATTGAACATATAATATTGTACATATATGGGCACCGAAATACGTAGTCAATATAATTATATATGGATATGCCTAGTCTTCCGATGCAGGTGAACATGCGTGGGGAGCATACGATCGTGTCTTAATGACCCAGGCAAAGCTTAAAGGGATCAACGGAGCATATGCGTATTAACCGCCTATAACGATCGGAGCAGTTGGCTGGCGTTGGCCTTTCCCACATGGCCTCAGACACATACACTTTGTCCGACCGGTTCTTCACCCACCTACTTTATTGCTCGTGGCCTGGGTCACTGCTGACGCCGACATTTTATCCCAAAAGGTGAAATATCCCATATGGGTTCTCATGCAGGGAAATGGAGGGAATTACTTTAACATTCATTACAACCGTTTGAATAAAAGATGGGGCGAGGAATGAGTGTAAGGTTTCATTGAGTCTCAAATTTATTGAAAATTACGCATGACTGCATAAAAAGAGTCTTTCAGATGTTTTCGAATAGTTGTTTTCGTTGGTAAGCAATGGTATCAACGGAAAGAAACTATTTTGATATTGCGAAAATTTTATTTTATTTTATTCAGAAAAGCATTACAATAATATAATTGCTGTTCTTGGCTTGCTCTTATGACTACCGTATATGGAGATGGTTTAGAGACGTTCCTTCGATATAGAAGATAACATATAGCAGCCTCATGCCATTCGGAAGTCATATATACCAGTCAAAGCGCTGATATTGTGAACTGTATTACATAAATATAATTATATGGAACGCCAACAATCAATTTCAGGTGTTTATATACGCAAAGGAATATTCCCAAGAAAAGGGCACCCATATCAACCTATTATCCTGCAGATCGGATGTAAAATGGTGCGTGAAACGATGGTACACGTGTTGCTCTACCGCCATCGATCACGTATCATTCCTTTCCATGTAGGCATCAGGTTTCCATTCCCAAAGGTACTGTAAAGACATCAACCATTCGTGTATCATACCTACACAACGTACAATTCTTTCACACCTTTCTCTTAGGTATTAAAGAGTCATGGGCTCTGTTTATCCCTTGAGAGACTCCGTTGAAGAGACGTGGGAGTTTCCAGGAGCAACGGCCCATTTTAGTGTACTGCTTATATCACTAACACATGAAGAGTTAGCGAGTAGGGAAATGAATGCTTGCCAGTCCACGGGGGGAACTGGCCATTAATCTTTGATAGTGATATGTTTCTCCCCTAAAGCTAGGTATTACAGCAAGATGAGCAGCAGCGTGAATGCATGACTTTTCGTGCCTTGAATACAGCTGTGTTTAAACGGCATTTTCCTTATTATGGTCTTGCTTTGGGCAGTAGAAAGAAATCTCAAGAATATGTTACTGTATATACGTGGTGTGAGTATCTCTTATGAATTGATTTTAACTTCACCATTCTAGCCATTAAATACCATTTAACGTTTTGAACACCCAGGTGCAAACATTATATTATACACAGGGGTTAATGAGGCTTCTCAACATGTAGTCACTTCTGTTGGTTGATCTGCATTGGGAAGCTAATATTCAATGAAAGAGTCCAGGCGTAGTGAAAAAAGGGCAAAGCATCAGGTAGGATAGGTGGAGTATTAGGCTAGAAGCTGGGAGTGAAGGTGAATTATTATAACATTATGTGTCTTCTTAACTGCAGTCATGCACCAGGGAAAGTGGCGGCCGGGTCCAGAAGAGGTCTCATTGAGGACAGTAAACGTGTCCGTCTAAATGATGTAGAAGATAGCGGGTAACTTTAAGGATAACCTGCACACTCCTCTTCCTTCCTCTCGCCAAGATCTAGGCCACCACTGACAGCTGGTTCGCAGATTGAAATGGAAATATTGTACAAAGAAATGGGACTCTTTCTCCTAAAGTGTTGAATGTAGAAATAATGGATGGTAATGAATGTAAGAATAAGAAAGAAGCACACAACGCCATGACGAAGGGATTTTGAAATTCTATTAAATATGCATTCTCAGCTGTTACGACAAACACAATCTTGCTTAACTTACCGCTATAATGACCTATAGAACTGATTTCATCAGTATACTGCTGCTGTTAAATGTTTATGTATACAGTAATTTGAAGTCGAATAGACCCGAGTGAAAACGGCTTTCGGTGAGCGATAATAAGTCAACACACTGCGGGAAAGGACCTCAGCGTGACCCGAAATATAAATGTGGACGTTTATCAAGCCCTGTAGAAAAAACAATCAGATAGAATCATCCAAAATTGTGGTCAAATGACTTTCAGATTTTAAGGTTAGAAAAGAACAAGAAGTAGAAAATTCTTCTCTATCTCTATTTCCTGGGTAAGATCCTAAACTGCCTCCATCTCAGCTCTCCCTGATATTTATATTTATATGTGTTGATAAGGGCGTAACGTAACCAAACTCACTCACTCACTCTTTAGTTTTTGACCGACGTTGACTGAGAGTGCAGCTTTAAAATTGCTAGATACAATCTTAGCACCTATGATACATTCTTAGCACCGTTACTGTTTTTATACAAAAACGAAACGTCGGAACCCCATGGAATAAACAAAACCAATTAATGCCCCACGTCCTGCATGTCATTTCCTTGTTCTGGATTGAATTCATTCCCCTCAAAAGTATAAATGACTGAGATCGAAAACGAAATGTACTGAATTATATATGAATATGATATTGTCATTGATTTATTATTTTGGTGTACAAAGAGATAACATAATATTAAGACTTTAGAGCCTGTTGGCTAATATAATTGAATATATATTGAGCACTTCCAATTGCTTGTATACTGCTATATCTTCTCTCGTAGCCAGTTAGTTGAGAACAGCATATCAAATTATGTAATACATTACCCGAATAAAATCTTATTAAATTTAATGTGTGTCAGGACCTACTTTTATTTCAAGATTCATTGATTCTCTATTCGCATACATGTATGAAAATAAGAAAGGACATGTCGACAATTTGAAATCAAAATCTGTTGGTGTGAGTGAGTGGCAAGTAGCTACATCAAAGTTCATCAAAGACTCTCTCTATAATGATTTAGTAAGACTCTGAATAATAAAATTATGTTGTGATTTCATATATAATATTCTATATAAACGAAAGCAATTATAATGAAAGATAACAAACATTACATATAGGTCCCTGCTAGTTGATAGTCTCAGCATAGTCTCTCTAATACTTGATAGTCCCAAGGGGAACATAAAAGCTGACAAGCACCTTTTACATATCGGCAATTCACCTCTTTGAAACACATGTCACTTACAGTGTGATAATGATTACAATACACAAATTCCTACAGTACTAGGGGCGGTCTCTCAGCTAGAATATTGCTATTGTTACACGTCAGAGAATATTTCCGATGTTTTCTTGCACGTCTTTACGGCATATCTTTTTCTGGACAAAACAATTCCACTCCTCCTCTAGTTGCATGAGTTCTCTTCCAGTCAGTTCTTAGTGCATTGACATGTAATATATTCCATTAGGGAGAAGTTATTTAGTTCCTAGTTTTACAGAACCTATTTGAAGGAGGAACTGTCGAAATCGGCATAATGAATTTCAAGAGGCACGATCGCGTTTGAAACATTTTATGTATTTAGGCTAATTCCAGAATTCCTGTTAGTAGGGAAAGTTGTTTTCGCTTTTTATTCTGTGAAAGAATTCTTCAATATTGCTGTAGCTAATGGAAAGTTTGGCTGCAGTTACTAAAATTGATAATTGAAGTGTTCATATACTGGACTGTGGAATAGTTTCATAGAGAAAACGTGCCATGAAACTGAAAGCCAGCAAACAGATGTTTTGCCTATTACCTTAAAGCTGTATTGCCAAAATTTCACTTAAATAATATATTTGTCTATTTGTTGGCCTATTCATTCCCAAACCTTTCCGAAATTCACCAAGACAGAATATGAACAGAGTTTGGACTCTAATTATTTTCAATGTGGTTTCTGCTATTTTCTTAAATCAGAGAATCCCCTATATGGAAAATGTTAGGATGACACTGCCTAGATATGTAAATGTATATCAAAGCTAATGTCTAGAAATATTAATCACTTTTTACCCCAAATTGACATTGTAGAACAGGAAAGTACAGAAATAATGACGATTTCGAGAAAAAGCCTTAAATTCATGAAGGACAAAGGAAAACCCAATGTTCATGCATTTTCAGTACTCAAAACTTCATTAAACAGCACTGAGGATCAAAGAAAGAAAGATTTGAGAAAATCGATTTTTTTTTTCGATTTAGCTGGGAATGCAGCTTTAAATGTATTGTTTGTAGAGCGTTGAGAGTTATATATCTGCAGAGCATGATAATCAAGGTTTGCCCCTATTGTCTGACCTTAAATAAGGCACATTTCTCATACTTTCCTGTAGAGGAAAGGGCCAAAGAGGACAGGAGGGCAAAGGGAATGCAATCACATAAGTAAGTAGGAAATGGACATAGACTGATGACTAAGAACTAAGTGGTGGAGAGGAAGGAGGTGGAGGAGGGTCATATATTCCCAAGGCCATAGAATGCTATGTTGCATTATTTGGATGGCCTTTTTGACATATCTCTCTGCCCCCTTTCGTGTGTTACATATATTAGCTCTGGAAAAACAGATATTTCGGCAGCCAAGTCTGCATGTAGGTTTTCCCTGTCTACTCAGTTGATTGGGCATTGGATATAAATACACTATAACTACTACGTATAGGGTTACTCCGAGAAATTAGCAATCGATTGGTTGCGAGAAGGCCATGCAGTGGCCATATTATTTTGCAGAACGACTGCAGCAAAGGTGCAAATACGATTGCACCAACCTTCAGCAATTGCATTTGCAAAGGCAGACGTCCCTGAAAGTGAAATATCGAAAGAAATTAAAATGTTCTTTCCCATACATAAGAATCGAAAGGTTCCCCTTGGAGAACTAATGAATTCAATCTCTAGGTACGCCCGAGGGAAACATCTTGTGGTTCTTTTTTGATTCACCAACAGGCCTGTCGTTCATATAGGAGACATTGAGATACTATCGCAAGAAATATGACTATCAGTTCAGTGTCTGACCCAATAAAGAGCACCGCTTAGGATTTCTTTCATATACTGGCTTCACATCCAGAAGCACATGCCTGCATAAGGTCAAAAAGGTGATCTTACTGCAGCTGAGACCGGGCAGCAGAGATGCGGCCTAAATTTGGGGGCGCGGGGAGGTGGGCGGGGGGTGGGGGAGCAGCATGCTTAAGAACGACATGATTATTCAGATTGAAACCAAAGGTTGAGCATATCACCCATGGCTAACACACCATCGCTCTCAGTCTGGGCGCAAAGACTCGAACGACAGAAAGAAGAAATTGTTTCGAAGTGGCGCTGAGTTGACTGACCTATCTTTTCTAACTTTGTGCGGGCGACAGTAGGTTCTTTTCCTCAAGCCCTCTCAAGGGGGATATCAACAAGACAGAGGGCACATTTCGTATAGGAAGCACGTAGAGCCGGGATAGTCTATACCAAGCAGGAACCTTTTAAAATGTTATGGGAAAGCTTGTTACGATCCCCTTTATCATATCCTCAACAACAAACACAGTTTTCAATTGGTCCTCAAAGGGATACACTCTTGAAAATGATTGTAAATGGGATTTGTTTTTTTTATCTATGGAGGCATATGATCCAAGAAAGAATGGGAGGATGTTAATAAGAAACACACAGTGACAGTCTTTATAAATGGAGCTTTAAAAATGCTACCATACGGTGTTGGCACAGTAGCCCATACATCGAAGTCATAGAGCAGTGTACTAAAGGCGCCTGCGCCTATGCCGACACTTCCGCTTCCCGTCTGGCGTGTTTCGCATACAGATGATTTGTTTCATTCCTTGATTGAGTAAAGGGCAGTAGACAGGAAAGGGGGATTTATATAGAAGCATTCCACTATCTAAACAAACAGACGACTCAAGGGAAGTGGGTTTGTTTAGGATGTCAAGAGGCGCTCCCCCATTGTACTTGTTCTGGGTGCGAATCATGAGTCCCTGAAGGCGCCTGAAGTTTACTATCTAGCAGGGTCATGCGTTTAGAGGCAAAACCGTCTCAGGAACTTCGCATCTACAATGGCTTGAAAAAATAGGAGCACTCGGAAGGCAGCCATACAATCGTACAATGAGCTTGAGACTTTTTTTTACCTCATCAATCTTTGTTTTAGGCCTACAATAACGAGCCAGTCCGTAAGCAGTGGCTCGCTTTTCTCCCTTCTTGGATATCAATTCTAAGCGGGGCTTCATATAGACGTTTTCTGCATGGGCACGGATAGTTAGACCAATTAAACCCATCTCGTATTAATGCAATAGTGGTCAGGACTCAGGTGATACAAACCTGCAATAGGCCTCATTTATTTGAGCGTTCGAATTTATTGGAGGATTGTGGATCATTGCGGTAAAGTTTATCCACGGGTGAGCGACCGCCCGATTGTGATTATCGGGAATATTTTATGAGACTGCCTTTATAGATTGGAAGAGTGAAAAGATAGATGTGTATAATTTATTAACTTTTATCGCATATTATATACAGCTTGTAGTTGTTGTCACCGTACAAGAATTTCTCATAAAATATTCAAAGGCCGACGCTTTAATAACGTGTATGCAATATACGTGTCCAGCATGAGCGAGAACAGTTCGAGCCGCTCACATTCTGTCCACATATGTATCCAGATCTATATGCATTCTATTCATTTGTTTCTTTGCTCTTTTCATTGATATTTGATACTCGATTTATATGCGAGATGCGTGAGTGAGGGTGAGCGTGTAGATGTAGTTGCTTCTGATGTTTAGATCTTTGCATAAAACGTGCTCACTAAGCGTTCTGGGGGCATGCACCATTCGTATGCATGCAAGGAAATCAAGGTGACACTATCTCCACCTATTAGGTTCGCTTAAATCATTTTAGAGGAACAGTAATAATAGTTAAAAATAATGTACCTTTACTCGGCTAGTGTGTTCCGTGGCACTTACATTTTCGTATAAGATAAATACTGCCTTCTGTAATATCTAAATTGAATACGATACATGCATACACGGGGGCCTATTTAGAATTCCTTTCAGCTGATATCAAATCCCCATTGGGCAATGAGCCATAACAGAATATACAAAGGGATTGAAGCATAATATATCTTTTAGTTTTCATTTCTCACGAAACATTAAGATACTGTTTGATCTGCATATAAATATATGGAACCCCTGCATTTCTATCACAAGAGATACAATCCTCCTCCTCCGTCATCTTCAGACCAGGAATACCTATAAGCCCTATACAAAATATACAAAACGCTCTATCTCATTAAAACGCAGTTCATTCGCTCGCAATTGGAGAAAGTGATTTGTATGAATGACCTTAAGACTCAACTTCAACCTTTTATACATATTGAATTTGGACAATTGTCGCTATGTAAACTATCGTCCAATTAGTTTGAAAGGATTCACCTCATATGTTTTATGTCCGTTAAGCAATATACCTTGAAGCTGCTGATGTGTCGCATATTTTGGTGACCCATATCACATCACGGGGTGTGTGCTGGGGGCATGATAAATGACATCATTCTGCTTTAAATTGTAATAAGGAGATAGATTGCCTTTGCCCTAATCCCGCAAATAAGGTCATTTATAAAGGCATGTCAGGTGTCTACTTTTCCCCCAAGGCACCACGATGCTTAATCAAGCGGCCTGGATGAGGAGGCAGATTACAGGAGAAGGAGGCAGATTTAATGTTTACATACATCATGTCCATAATCCATGATTCTGACAGGCACAAGGCGGTATAGCTTTCGCCAAATAATGTACTCCGAGACAGAGGTGCATCGGTGCATGGAGGATTTGGTCTGGAACGTATACATCTACTTCAGACCCGCCTCCGAAAATCTTTAAGAGGCTGTTCCATATGACTCCATTATATTCTCTTGGAAGCAGGCAAAATAAAGAAGCCCACTCGTACATCTGATGCTATGAACTATATTCTCCTGAAATCCTCTATTCGTTCTGCTTGGCTTCCAACTAGATACATCACTGATTGCTATCGCCGTGGAATATGGATGCATGGTGGAATGAAATGGTCCAAGTTCATGCGATGGGGTGATTGATGATTTCAATTTTAAGTTCACGTTATCCATATATCATATATATAATACATGTAAAAGCCGAAAACATGACAAGTGTGAAAATAGAAAAACAGTACAAAATCGATATGCTATATAATTTGTATATATTTTATTATCGTGTTCCCTTTGTTTGCACAAATGAAAATAAACTATTTAAAACAAAAGTACAAACAATGATGAATTCTAGTTTCTAAATTAAATTTTACATGTATGTTTATAGGCCTTCAGCTGCCTTAGTGTAGTTCATTGTGAGGCCACACCATTCAAATTAATAATAATGTTACCAGGGCAGTCACCATACTTCACATTTAGGAAATAATCTTCCATATGTACACAATATGCCATGCAGCCAATTATTCATATGGATATTACACATTCCCTGATTGCGACTCGAAGCAAGTTCTATATGTTACAGGGAAACCTGAAACCAAACATGTTGCTATATAGGTATCCCTAGCATGTTTGGAGGGAGCCGAGGTCTCACCTTTTGAAAGAAATGATCCAGATAGTATGAGCAGTCCCTTTTAAGGGTCGTGAACATACTTTATGGGAAAAAGTAACATCAAGATACGTTTTATACTTGGTTCAATTGCAGCCACCGGTTTCTGTTGACCTCAAGTATAGCAGCATTTACTTACCTACATGTAATATTTGGATGGAACAAGCATTTAAGCTTCCGACAGCCGCACCCAAGCTATTGAACAAGCTATTATTTTGATCTACTATCTCCACTTGGCCGTTGGTACTTCTGTCGGCCTCATTGGATACGTGTGCTTTGGTAGGATTCATCCCTGGTCAGAAATGTCTAATCCTATATGTCATCTGCCTCTAGAGCAATGTTCTGAATTTGGTCTCAGGACAACTGGTTCACATGTGTCCCTATGCTCAACATTTGCCTATAGTCCATGGGCCATCCATGAACTATTCTAAACTATTTGTTTCCAGCAACATTTTCGATCGTTTCTATTTTATACGTGCACTTCTAAAGCTTTGAGGCTGGAACAATCTGGAGTACGTATCAGCTAATATAACGATCAATTCCCTTGTTTATGAGGGAATATTAATACAATTTGTGAATACAAACATGATCATTACATGGCATATATTATAATACAATGTACATATTGATGTATTTTCCTTCATGAAAATGAATTAATCGCACACATAACTCACACAACAGAGCTTGGTCCCAATAAAAGATAAAGCGGATAACAATCAGAATCGGACCATAGAAGATTATTAAAGGAACTCAACCCTTTGAGGCCTGACATTAAAGATTAAACTAATCCATTTATGGTTTGACGAGCAGATGGCAATATATTCTAATCCCACAGCGCCAAAGCACTATATAAATGTATTATGCACTTTCACCTCCTCTGCCATACATTAAGTGGGGCCGGGAATCTACCCCCTTATAGATACATGGGAATCCACCCCCTTGTAGATAAATGAATGTTATACGAGACTCGGTAAAAATGTATGCATAAACAAAGTAAGCAACTTCAATTTCCAGGTGCATCGTCTATATAAGGAAGCTTCTCTGAACATTGGTATCACACAATCGCAAATCTCCAAAGTTTATAGCAGTCAGATGGTCGCTTACATATAGATGTTCTCACGCACCCAGGCAGTCCTGAATATGTATTATTTATTTTGGATATACCACAGCAGTAGCGTTCCAAAACACCAATGTAAACTCCATCCCGACGAGACATGGGTAGTCTCACAGTCAGCAGGCTACTTGAATCTAGCAAGTCGAATGTCATTGCATCTTGACATGTCGTATTCATGTATCTGATTTGTTAGATGGGATAATTGCTTTTCATATGACGCTAGGCACTTTAATATGAGAAATAAACTGCCTATCACGGAACTATGAGTTTGGAAAGAAAGAATCTCAATGCCTTGAATCTACCTTCTACGGTCTTGGCTCAGAACCTCTCAGATCAGATAAGAATGGTATGCCAGTGATTGGACGCCTACTGTGGTAATGGCTTTCCCGGCCCTGGAGTAGACGTCCTAAATGGATTACAATGGTATTTTGCGATTTTGGAGGGACTCTCTCAACTCTGAACCTAGACTGCTAAAACATTTCCATCGAACTATCGCTTTATTACTTATACATGAATAATAATTTAACGCGCATCTATTTCATTTTTTAACATTGAATAGGCCACAGTACATTAAACTCATGTTTAATATTTAATGAACAGACGCATAACCCTTTTTATGGTTGGTTTCATGCCACGATTTGGGGCTCCCGATGAATCTTAGGATTTCCTTTCATAACCTGATTTATGTTTTTGAAATAACATAAACCATGGTTTGAAATGAAATCTTAGGATTCATCAGGAGCCCCGAATCGTGGGGCAATCGGGGGCCAAATCGGCAATGTGTGCGTCAGCCTTTACAGTACATCTCTAGTCTGTAGGCCAGCCCCACGCGAACATGGCTAGTACATCTCAGGCTCAGAGCCTTTCAAATCAGATAGGAATGGTATGTCTATGATTGGACGCCTGCTGCATTAATGGCTTCTCTGGCCCAGGAGCAGGCGTCATAATGGGATTATAATGGTATGTTGCTGTCCTAATGGGATTATAATGGCATTTTGCGGTTTGGTGCTAGAGGCTTTCCCTCAGTTTTAAGGGACTTTCTCAACTTTCAGCCTAGACTGGTCTCAACTATCAAAACTGTAAATTGAACAAATCAACTACTAAGAACATATATATACGGCAAACAGTGCACTGGTGGATTAGTTTAGGTCATTCAATTCGCCAAAAGGCTACATGCATCATGTGTCATCCTAATTAGAATCTGAGTTTGTATAGAACCACAAGGTTCAAGGTTAACAATTCTGATGTAAACCACATCTCCATCGAGGGAATGACATCTGGATATATGTATGTACATTCTTTTGATGGAATAGATCAATTGTATTGGTGGTGAATGGGTGTATAGACGATGATTGACCATTTGCATGCGGGTCCAAGGGATTCTCGATGGTCGCTTGCCATAAAACAGCAGTAATGCTAGAATTTACCAATATCAAGCAAACACGAGTTCGCTGCTAACATGCATGGTACACACCCAGTATATATATGTGCCTTGGTAAGTAACGTTGGTGGTGAATCCAATAAGGAACAGGTTCGGGGAAATATTGCCTACTTATTCTTTTCCAATAACTTGACCCACATCTGTTTTGGAGCAGATTGCTTCGTTGGAAGTCGCTTTTGACGTTTTGTCTATAAGCGTAATTCATATGGGGCAACAATAATGAATATTCCCCCAATATTATTGACACGCGAGCAAAGATGGTAAAAGGCAAATCCATCAAACGGGATATTTTATCTAGGAGGTGAGAAGGTAGGAATGGGTTTACCGACTCCATTACCACCAGCGAAAGGCTATTAGTGCTATATTATCTAGGTTTTAGGTTCAGTAGCGTTCCAATGTTGTTCTTGGAGTATACAACATGTACTATTCAATGGCAAATATTTACATGAGCTATCTATTCACTCCATTAATATTAAACCGTATCGCACCGAACTTTTTTCTCTCCGAACTGGTAACTAAGACGAGGCCCATGTGACTAAATCTAGGAACCGGTTATCAAAGTACCCATGGAATTTGTTCTGTGTAATCGCCTGCAGAAGGAAAGAAAATTCCCCATGCATGTGTTGCATTCGTATGCAAGAATAAAACGGAATATAAGAACAAAAACTGAGTTGTCCATCTATCCCCCGCATCACCATATATCTATTGAAATATAGTTTGTTCATGGAAGCTTTTAAATCACCACAAAAATCAAAAGTAAAATTTCTCCACTATTTCAATATGGACAGGTAGGTATTACCATAAAACCTGTCCACCATTGACTTCCACTCTCGCATAATTTCCGACAAGTTAGCGCTCTGTTGTGCCGAGGTATATTACCAATTCGAAACCATAGCCATACTTGGCAGAATGAATCAGCTGGATGAAGACAATAAATGCCTTTGGACGCGCAGGAAGGCTAGTTAAACTCAACATACTTCAGACAGGGGGTATCCATGGGATATATGCGCATTTTGCCCAGACTTATATACGCATAAAACTTAATGCTGCGTCTGTCTAGGAAGAAGGCCATCGGAGCAGCGTTGGCACGCAAAAAAGCTTAGTTTTTCCTCGCTACGTGCTACTGTGTGATTTCAGAATGAATGTTGCAAAAAGGTTTTAGAAGATTATTTCTCGTGGGGCTTTGAGATGGGGGTAATGTTAAAATAACAATATCACAAGGGGCTTGGGTTCGATCGAACGGGAAATGGTTGAAGACGATAAGGCCAACGTGGCAATATTGATGTCTGGTGTTTTATGCACCTTTGACACATGGGACTTACTTTAGCAGCGTCACATTCTCATCTTCAAAATGTAAATAACATCTTTAGTGGTCGAGGCCATGCTGGGCTTCACTTACCATTTTCATCACATTCATCCATTACAGATATATTTATGTACTTCCGCGTCATCTGTGGGCTATTAAATAATTATGGAAATAATTGGTATTGTTTAATCTTAATAGTAATTCCATTTGGATAATCCTATTAAAAGTTTCACATGTATACCGGTAAATAATGATTCATAATAAATTGCTTATAAGCTACAAAATGGCTGGATTTAAGATTGTCAGCAATACATACAGAATCCTTTCTATGGTATTCAAAGAATGTTCATTATTCAGAATATGATTCCTGCTGATAAATACCCATGGGAATGATTGATCCGGGCCATTATTAATGGTGACCAAACCATTTTGTGTGTTCTGGTCACGAAGATCGATCAGTGAATATCTGAAGGATTAATGTATCAATAGAAGGGACCAGAATCCCCCATTAAATGCTTCAATGATCCCCCATGGTGCTCCATGACCCGAGATACTCTTGTGCAAGTCCCATTCCAGGCCAGTGGCAAGTTATGGCTGGGTGAAAATTTACTATTCTGCCATATGCTTAGTTCCTCGAACTCTCCACCTAATATATCATATGTCTGGCGTATAAACGGTTTACATAGGCAGTTAGAAGTGCACGCATGATGGAATAGCCGTCTCGTGATAGGCACTAGAGCAAATAGCACTTTTCTTCAAATAGCACATTTCATCAATAGAACCAAGGGGCTTATAATCTTAGAGGATGCATGGATTTGTCCGATTCCAACCCAATTTAACGACAGGACGGAATATACAGGATAAGCCTTTGGGGCCCCCATAATTCACTTGAGCGTGGAAAAAGGAGATGTTCGTTATTTCTTCTTAATAGTATACTTGTGAGAGTGGACTAAAATCGCGTTAAAGCTGCATTGCCAGCTAATTTACGATATATATGAAATGTTCTATTGTGTGGTCTATTCATTAAGAACCCATCCGACACTGACCGATAGAAACTCACAGGAAATTAAATGATTTTTGCCTGTTCTTCTTGGTGTAAAACCAAATAACGCTCCAAATTATTTATTTCGGTGTACACCAGAATCCCACGACTTCAATATGTCTCTCTTTCATCTTCGTAAATCCCGATGGAATTGAAAATCTTAAAGCTGAGATTTTATTGGATGGATATAAATTCGTGTTACTGATTATATATGTAATAGCAAAGCAACGCATGAACACTTTGGCTTTGTCGATAAGCGGTTTTTTTTTCTAAAAATGTGTAAAGGTATGATGGCCTGAAATTCTCAGCTAATTTCCGTCAAAAAAATGAAATTGTCTATATAGTGGTCAATTAATTCCAGGCCCATACAAAGGCCCAGCTAGAGTATTAAAGGATGTTGGCCTGTTCTTCTTGGTATAACATTTCATTATCTCAAAAAATAGTTATTTAGAGGACCCGCCGAAATCTCACTTTGTTTAGACTGACACCCATTCATCTTCTTAAACTTATATATATATGAAGAAGCCAACTAATTGCACTATTAATCCCATTTGATCCAGATCAGCAAAAAGCAAAATGATAAAAATATTCTAGAGAAAGCCATGAATTCATGGAAAAACTCAGGAAATTCGAGGGAATATACATTTTTCTTCGTTTTCGTTATTTGAATATTCCATTCTACAGTACTCAGGATAAAGGAAAGAAAAAGCGAAAAGAATATGTGTGGGTCGTTTTAGCTGGGAAAGCAGCTTTAATATAGCACTACCGAGGTATATCAATCTATAGAGGCTAACCAATAACACTATTGACCCATTTTACCTCAAATTACCATTATAGAACGATATAGAACAACAATAAGGACACTTTCGAGCAAGACTCATGAATTCTTAATTATAAAACATTTTTCTTAATTTTTCCCATTCAAATCTCACATTCAACAGTGCTAAGTATCAAAGAAAAGAGTTCAGAAAAATACATTTTGAAGCGTTTTAGCTGCATGGGTGTGCAGCTTTAAATGACACCAATTTGCACATTTATACATCAAATGTTATTCCAGCAACGAGTGGTTGGATTTCAAAGACCAGCTCAAGAGCACTAAAGCTATTTAATGTACCTCCAAACGTTCTGCATTCCCCTCAGTGATTGCATTCTACGTATACATATAGTATACATCACTCGGTGATCTAGATCCCTTCGCTCTATATACTTGCAGCGAAACATAGATATAGATGGTGACCTCTGAACAATTGACATGTTGACCTCGCCTTCTATACACTCGAATGTGGACAGTTGTCCTTGCTGATGCACTGACCATGAAGGTTTGTTTTATGAAACGCCCCAGGGTGAATTTGATAGCCTTCATACGAGGCATCTGCCACCAATGAATATATGACACTTCATTAGCAAATACGCACAGCCAGGTAGGTATATCTATCCGACGTGCAGGACTCAGATTTCTTGGCAAGGTCGCATTCTGACAGTCCTGATAAATGATACGATTAGAGTAAATTTACACGCTCATTGTCTCACGATCATTAAAATGAGAAGCATATGTTCGGTAAAAGAGATAATTAGATATGAATACCGAAGTGTGTGTAACAAATGGAACATATAATATGTTACACGTGGATCATAAAAGGACAATGACACAGTTAATAGAGTAATTATCATTCAATATGATACACAGGTATACTCTTCAATTCTGTGTCCATGGTACAATATGATCGGCGTATACCCTCGTATAGGTTATTATAGACTAGTTAGTGAACGAATCTTAAGTTAACCATTCGGAAAAAGATAACATTCCATTTGCTAGTGTTTAGGAATATGTATACATTAGCATATGGTTTGACACGTAAAGCTTTTTAAAGCGATGAACTCATTGGCAATGAGGCCCACAAAACATTGAACTTGTTTATGATGTGGACTCACTTAGAGGGAACACGTGAGCGTTTAACATACACTCCCTATTAATTAATAGTAATACCCAAACATAACAGTTGGTAGGTCAATTGTTTTTGTACGTAGAGCATTCCTCTGTGCACTAACCCATCCCAATTATTTAGACACATGCCATGTTTACAATGCAACTCAAACAACGAACAAAATACAGTCACAGGGGGAGGAACTTTGGTGGGCGTATTCTGTGTTGCGGTTTCTGCATGATGTGGCCTATTTTACTCAAGGTACCACCACATGTGGCAAGTCTGACTTGTAGATAGGGGAGATGGGAAGGTACACATTCCACGTAACAACTTAGTTAGAATGTATCTACAAGGTACATTGCTGAAACCATATCGCTAATTCCTGACCACATATCCCTATGCGCTAGTCTTTCTCTGGTCGATATACAAAGCAAGAGAAATCTATAGGACTGTTTACTTATGCACTTTACGCCCATACAATGTTTATTATCTCAGCCCAAACTCAATGGTGTGACGTGGACCGAGTTGGATCCATCCTTATAGCTTACCTTGCCTTTGGAGTCCAACAGGTATATTGCTGAGGCCGACATGGTGTAAGTTCAGCCTTCCAAACTTCAATCGTACACAATCCAAAAGAATTATAACTATGGGAAACTCCCGGGGATCCAAAGGCCTTGTTTTATCACAATCCAACCTCCGGATAGGAACGCTGCGTAATTGCCTATATGTATCCTATATGTACAAAGATCGGTTTACCGGCCGGTAGTGGATATTTGTCCTAGTCACGGCCCTCCGTGAAATAAGATCACTACAGCTCGATCCCTCTCCTATCAGCTGGGTGTGTGAGCCATGACTGTACCAGCCGGTGATCCAAAGTCCAGTGCAAGATATCTTACAACAGATACCTATAGATAGATCACAACGATCAATCCACTCTCTTCAACCCGACCCAAAGTAAAGAACATAACACTAGGGAGAGAGAGGTTACAATACACACACAGTTGTTGGCTTGGTCATGCTTCTTTCCCCAGACGTTCCAGCCCTGGGTAACGCCTCCTCCTCCCACTTCCAAGTTCCCACTGAACCTATGACAGTATAACACTGTTAGAAGCCCGACGCAGAGCCTGGTTTCTGAACCATCCCGTGCTCTGGGTGTGAGTATGTTGGGGACGAAGTACTTTCAACTCTATTCGTATAGCCGTGAAACAAGTCCCTCCTCGGGCTCTCATCCGACTGAGGCGCGAGACCTGCCACTCTGGCAGAATGGGAGATGAGAAGTGTGCATTGAGCACGTTATGGAGGTAAAAGGTAGCATCGTTCTCTCTATCTGGCCCCTCATTCGCGGGTAATTTGTGTCATTATTTCTGCACAGCAATTTTCGCCCTCGTTACGTGATCTAGGGCTGCCAGGAAATAGCATCGTGCATACATACTCGTACACTAGGGCTCTTTACGAGAGTTACTCTTGGAGCGTCTTATACATATATTATATGGAATCATTTAATACAGTGTACAGGCAATATTAACGTTCCTTGATAAAACAGTGTCAAAACTGTGGTGTTCCTAAATTGTGTCTGTATGGGATGGGACTTGTTAATTGCCTTTCACAGGGTCTTGCAACATGACACGGTCTTGCAACACGACACTCTGCCATAGAGCAGGATCTATGAAATTACATCACATATCGTACCACGTACCTGCTTGCACAATATATGCCATATTCCAGAAACATGTCTCTAATAACACTTGCATAATACACTGAGTACACCCAGGTCTGTTTGATATTGTGCGCCAATTATGAATGCAGAACCCCATTCGCTTACCAATAAATATTGATTCAGCTTTAATAAGGAAAGGCATGGACCTACTATCCTTTATAGCAGGCGAGGACTAGTTATTTTTGACAACCATGTGAGGGGTATCTTCTCTCTGAGGGTAGGGGCATTTGATTATGATAACCGGAACGAGATGTTTATGTTTGCCATGTTCATGCAAGGCATGCACCGATACCATGCAATCCTCTCCTGAACTCATTAAGCGGTTCATCTATTTTTATCGTGGCTGATTGGCTCAAGGGAACCTCGATCGAAGCACCCCCTGCTGTGCGTTTATTGAACATGTTTACCCAGGCTAAACAATTGCACTACTCGTGGTGCCGTCTTTTGTGATGATGCGTAATTATTGCCGATGTGGAAGAGCAGAGCCAGACCAAGAAATGGAGATAGGAGTGGCTGATGTACAAGCATGTTAATGTGCAGGTGATCTCACATCCTTATATAAATACACCCGCCTTAGAATAGTCCTGAGATAAATGTTTGTATTTAGTAAAGTATGGCTCAGCATTCCTCCTATTCGATCATTCAAGGAAGAATTCAGACAATGTGTAATTATTTATGTTTCATATTCATATTACAATGACAAAGGAAGCCATAGGGCCATTTATGCGCAACATTTTATATTCTTGAATCGTTTCTAGTTAAATCGTTCGTGTGTAATCGTTTTTCGTGTAATTGTAGTTGTATAATAGTGAATGCATTCGGCTACTCTTATGGTCTTAACGTTGGTAAACGCATGTATAAACATAATCTAATTATAACTCAGGTGGCCTAAATATATGGTCATCCACCCACTGTATGAATAAACATAGAGTAGATATAAGATAAGTGCATGCACAGTGTAGCGCAGTCAAACTTCTTTAAGGAGAATTTTTAATGAAACATTTTATTTACCGGTATCTATATGTCTGCTGAAGGGAAAGTGTGTCTCAGACATCCCATTACAACAAAACAAATAATGTGACGGGGCAGCATCATTAGACGCAGTTGCTTTGATATGACACTATAGCGAAAGAAGCTACACTTCTTCAGAAATTAACTTTCCTTTGTTGTCCTCGGATTCGTCTTGTGTCTCCTGACTTTGCAGAAGATTCATGTTCGACCGGTATTTGTCGTAAAATATGCATGCTTTTGTGTACGTGGTGTATATCCTTTAGTAAATAAATTTAGACTTTTTTTTAGATTTAGAAAATATTTTATTCAGGAATTATTTAATTTAGGAAATGTGACTGCTAGATTCATTGATTCTTTGCCATACATATCATATAATATTTCATTGGAGGTAAGTGCAAGTAAATGCTTGGCCACCAACCGATTTCATATTAAAGATATTGCTTACTTCAAATTATTCCTTACTAAAATAAGTTCAATTGATCTTAAATCTTGTACAAATCATAATTACCAACAAACAAAACAAAACGCAAAAACAAAGATGTTCTCAGATACATTAGTTCATTTTATAAATCATATATATGGAGGTTTGAACCAATCTTTTTTTAAATAACTATATAATTCACCCTGTGTTCTCTATTCTCACTCTCGCTTTGCATTTCACACCGCAGAATTGTCTCTTTCATAATTACCATACTCAATAATTATAAAAAAGTGTAATGATGATTTTATCAAAATTACTTTAACCCATGTACAACAAAGATGTGCCCTGAAAAATGTAATTAAATGCACCCCACATTAGTCAATGGTTCATCAATATAATCCCATACGAGGCACATCTTCTGATTCAGAAGAGTGTTTTCGTGAAAAGAAAAAAAACGGACCCTACTGATGTCAATGCAGAGCACGCTTTTCCATCTACTTCCTTCACAGATCTGTCGATCGTGTTCAGTGGAAACGGCTTGGCAGGAGATCAAGGAGATGATATGCAATCCCAAAGAAAACATGCATCACGGTCAAGAAAATAATACCCACTGTATTTGCGTAAATCTAAACGATAATGTAGTGTTCGGGAAAAAACCTAAGATTTGAGAAGGTCAGGGTCACTTTCACACAGAAAAGGGAAGTGGGGTATAATTATAGCGGAAAGGAGAAATATTTAATAGGGGAATGTGAGAAATACTTACCACTGCGAGAGAACAGGCTGAACCAGTGCCTCGAATACTGATTATAAGAGTGATTGAAGACCTCAGAACTGTTTTATTCTGGACTCGCCGCTGCGGCCGACACAGTGAACAACCTTTGCCAAAACCTTCAAGTATTTCACTGAAACATACTCTTCTTCTTTTGCTTAGCAGAGTTCTGTCATCTCAGCCGTTTATATTGCTTTGTCATATTTATTCTTGACGCTTTACTGTATAGTTTGTCTTTGCGTGAATTGCCCCTTTCCGACAGTGCAATTACATTCAAAGGACAATTCATTGCTGTCTAGTATTCGGTATTTACAAACATATTTTCCCTTTCTTTTCATTTCGTTCTTATTAAAAATAAGATTTCTTTTCGTTCGGTATACTGGTTTTTCCAGTTTGGGATTGTAAATAGAGTCTATGCTATTCTATAGCCGCGAAGCCCGAATTAATGTGTGGAAACAAGACAGTATTATAAATCAAAGGGAATGGTATCAGATCATCCACTCGATCGATGTGATGAAAGTTAGCCTCACAAGCCACACACACTCACACAAACACAAAATTAAACACTTATTTTTATGATTTCGGGAAATTCAAGAATATCGGGAAAGGTTTTGTGTATGCACTTGGTGATCTCAGTAATATGTTTCCATGGTAACAGTTGGTATAAACTATTTTAGCTATAATTCCTTCACCAGAAATGATTTTGAAACATACTATTAGTAAAAGAATGGTGCTTTGATTCGAGTACTTCTCTAAATTCCCCAAAATAATCTACAAACATGGCATCATCACTGGCCACTGTCAGATAATAATACTATGTTTGCCCCTGGAAAATGTTAACACCACAAATGTTTCAAGAGACTTTCGCGGCCCATTTCGTTGAAACTGCTGCAAGGATTTACCTTTAGCAATACTTAGCAGAATTAGCTCCTCTTTCTGAATATGCAATTCACATAATTTGCTCCTGTCAACTTTCTAGTAGATAAGCTTATAGGCCTAACAGGAAGTTAGTAAAATATAGTAAAACATGAAAATCAACATTGAACAGCATCGAACAATAAAGTCTCTGAATTGAATAAACATATATTTAAGTACGAAGTACATATATAGATGGAACCAATTGATAGGCTAGACGTGTTTGATTTATATTTAGCCTTTTCCCCAGTATAATATTACATATATACAATACATTTCACCTATACGTGGGGTCCCCAAATAAAATGACTATAGGCTGTTAGCAGCCTTGAGTCAGACCCCTTTGTGTATTCATGCTGCTTGTAGTGAGTGCATAGTGTTCCATCGATCACTTTTTGGATACACCCTTCTTCTCCGATAATATTCCTGAACTAATATACCTCATAATGATCGCAAGGAGGACGATCATTTTCCGATGGGTCGCAACTACCTGCGAGTAAGTGGGGGACCTTCTGCGATCATCTCCTTGTGAGTGGCGATTCAATCACATATTCTTTTCAGCTTAATACTTTATTCCGGATAACAATAATCCATATAACATGATTGAAGAATCATTTCGATACTTGGTGATCGCATACGTCCGGCGAATCATGATCGCAACGAATCGCAAGCTCTTGCGAGCTAGTGGAGGAGTCCTATAAGCCAGTTCGGAGCTCATATTAATTATTCTCCGGTTTAATCGCACCTGAAAACTTGCTCCATGTTAATCAAAGTCCGAGCATATAATAAATCTGCATGTATATATATATATGTACACTTTGTACACGTCCTTACTTAATCATTTTGCCATTACATACTCTGCGTGGGACCTCGTACTAATAGAGAGACCTTGTGAATTGGAGCTTGAACACACCTGTTACATAAATGATGTCTATTGATTCATAGGCATGAAACCAGGCGTAAGTCTAATATTAGAAGTTTAAGTCGTATATTCAGACAGCCATGCACGAAGGGACTTGCATGAAAGACCCCGCCCCCTCCGCGTGCATTTCACCCTCCCAGGTGACCCACATTGTGACCTAGTAACCCAGTAACCTGGAAAGAGTGTCATGACCCAGATGAATCACAGCTTGAGGAGAGAGTTGCAGCTATGCCGCATCGACGGTAGCTAGTAGTAGTAGTCCTACAAGCCCAGCCTACGCCGCTTGTCTGAGATCCTAGGAACAAAGACCGCATCGACCATCGTGGAAACTGACTGGGTGAGTGAGTGAGGGCAAATAATGCTTCACCACTGAAACATCACTCAAGGATTGGATTCGGAAGTCACCGAAAGACCATGGAAGATTCTCGTCAACCGGTGGCAACACAGACGGAAACATCCTTGGTGTTACGAATAGGTGGGATAGATCGTAAGTTCAGGAAGGCGTGTTCTCAAATAGTGCTCTTGAACAATGAAATTGAAGCCTTGCAGGCGAGGTATAATCGCACCATGAAGAATAATCGTCGCTCGTTCCGCTACAGCATTAGGCTCAGGCTTGCAACTTTAGAAGGGATCAGAAACATGTTCTATGAGTATGCGAGCAGAATGGCTGATGAGTTGGAGGAACTCCAAGAGAGGGTTGTGGTGGAGGAAGCGGAGGCTGCCATCGTTAGAATGGACGAAAATGATTATGAAGATATTCTCCCTGGAGAGGACGAGGACGATGATGAAACATTATGAAAGGAGCAGCACACATTGCAATAATAACATTACGGACTTTACACGGAAGCCACATTATCTCAACGAAGCCACTTACGTTTGAGTTTAAAGGGTTGCTGCATAGTGGTTTATTTCTGCTTTGCTCTCCTAAATCCTTACTAAGGACGGAGCCGCAGGCAAAGCCATTTGGAACTGTTTTATTTTACCAGGGCCCTCTATATATACGAAGCCATTCAGGATGGACATTATTATTTTCTACACATACATAACCAACGGAATTATTCAACTTACCTAATGGGTTCTGCAATAGAACCGCAATTCATCCAAAGAGTGTTGTTATTCACACCGCCCCCTTTAACTATTCCCTTAGATTTAGAGACTTGATATACCCAGTCCTATATTTACATTTCGTCTCCAGTCGCTCTCACCCAGAACCAATGTCAATATATCGCCCCCCCCCCCCCCCCTGTATCCCCTCCCCCTCTGTTTGTTTCAGGTTTTGGAGCCGGGTGAACAATGCATGGGCTAGAAATGGAACGCATTCATGGAGTTGAATGTGAAGGTAGGAGGGCGTGGCCTTAAGTCCCCTGCTCTCTGTTTACAATCTTTAGGTAGGTATATATGAATGTGTCTGGACCCATGGTGGTTCGCCAATGGGGTTTGTCACTTTTTTTTGGCATCTGCTTTAATCTAAACAAAAGACGTTGCCTATATACATCCATATTATCTTGACTGTAACGCACACCACTTATATTTTGCCAGTTACTCTTGAGTCTATTATATTTTACACTAAGCAAACTACATGTCTTTTGGCAGAGTTTAGCGACTACCAGGTAAGTGTTTGTATGGGCTGTAGAGTGAGTAACTAAACCGAATATTGTTTTCTTTCAAGTGGAAAGCGACAGACGCCTCAGGCTATAGCAAGTATTGGGGTGACCTCACACCGACTATGGAGAGTATTTGCGTGTCGAACCCAGCACAAATAAAAGATGAAGACCCAGAGTTCATGAAAACCATTCCTTGCTGGATTAAGATTATTATATCAACGAGAATATAAAAACAATTTTTGGTTTATATATAATATCTAGATCTCAATTAAAGGACAAATAACCTGTCAGTTATCCAACACCTTTTCGAACTGATAAGGTACATGCATATCATATATATACCCTGCCCTCCTTATAATAGAAGTAGTATATAAAAAGTAAGTTATATGTGAAGGGTCCGTCCACATGCATTCATTGGTCTATAGCTGTGTATATAATATACATATAATATGTCGTCTTAATAATTGTTGGCAGCTCTCAGGTGTTTGGTTGCGCTGATATACATGTACCTGTTAAGTTGAGTTCTCATCGCCCTAGTATCACTACTCAACGGCACTTTGCCTAGAGAAATCTTTCCCCAACTGTATGTATTGTGGATGTTGACTGCGATACAGATTCTACGATGAGTGATATATTTATAATCCATTAATAGATACACAGATCTGTTCATTGCAGGAGTGGATAGTGAAGAGTGGGACAGCGAGACGTATGCCAGTATTGGATTGTTGATAATTATTGTTTAAAATAACGAAGCCTTAAAGGTCTTATCATATTAGAGTCACTATTGGCTCCAATCTGATTTGCCCATTGGGATAGGCTGACGGGGGTATTTTATGCTAATCTTTATGACAACCTATTATATTAAGATTGCCATAGTACGTTCAAGTACAAGGTGCGTATTGTCCACACTTCTGTAGTGATTTCATGTCAAAAGTTCAACATTTTTGCATTTTATACTTCCGACAGAAAAGTATTACGTATATTTACGTTTGAAACTTTATTAAAGCATCATTTTACTTGGTGGTCGTCGCGGCATTAAGCAACCAATACTCACTCATTCACTTACCGTCAACCATTTTGGGGTGGACAGAGTGAAGCAGTCACCGGACAATATATCGATTATAGGACAATATATCGATTATATATTGTACGCTCACGGACAAATCATGGAATAATAGACTGAACTCTTTATTCTAGAAATAATTCTCATAATTTATTTATAACCTTATCGCATGATGCAAGAAATATGCCTTTGCACATGACAAATTGATTCCAACTCGATGGTACATCCAAGGGACGGATTGCCTGCATGGCTATGACAAGGCAGGGCGATGAAGAAGCCAAGGAACTGATACGGTGAGTTAAATAAGCAAGGGTATATAGTATAATACACAACGCATTTAAAGCTTTCTATATTCAAATTATTCTGTACCATATGTTGGGGGGGGGGGGACTCTGCTTTAACATTAATAATGATATACAACGAAGACAAGGTTTGGCCATGAACCCAGAAAAGCAAGGGTTTATTCTCACCCAATACATAGCATTAATACATATAAGCAAAAACACATGTAAGAATACATACAGACAATCGACCCATCGATGATCATATTCCGGAGATCCACTTTCCACGCCACAGCCACGCCCCCTTCTGTGACGTCATAATAGGTGTGCGGTTTCCAAGACCTTATATCATTGTTACGTCATACGCACATCCTTCCATTACCCACTTTCCTACCTGATTCCGCACTGTGCGGTTGTGTTTCCTTTGTGGAAAAAATTTTGCTGGTTTCCTGGCCACTCCTGCCTCATCGTTCCTTCATTCACAGTTACAAGATCTCACCAGGACATATACAGCACAAAAATGGGTAAGATTAACATTTTTCAAATAGCATGCACATCTATGCAGGCTAGCTCAGGTGCAGGTTCAATAATGGACCAACTGTCCAGCTAGAACGAGTGACGTAATAGATGCGGGCTGCTGATTGGGCCTCACGATGCAGGTGTATTATGTCATAATTAGTTGCTGCGTCAGCCCCAAATATAATCATAGATGGGTCGATTCCACATATAAGAGTAACCCACAAAACAAATGCTATTTAAAGTGGCTAAGATCACTATTTGGCTATATGTCATTTAGAAATGTGTTTGTAGTTTTCGATAACCTGCACAAGTAAGAACATTTGTGTGAAATACCAATGCTATATATTCCTTAGATTAACTGATATTTGTTGATGAAGAATGGGGCAGAGATTCCATTGGGGAATTCAAATCGGAGAGAGAACTAGCTAGACCATAGGGTGGTGCCCCAGTGCATGGTGAAGGGATGTGAACTAGGAGCAAGGCAGGAGTTACATACTGACATTTATACCCTGTCCCATCCAGGTGTCACTTAACCAATTATGATAAGAGCAGTTGGGGAAGTCCCAGCCAACAGACTTGGCTGTAACTGTTGAGTCTCTGGGAGGACCATCCGCCGGTGGCACCCCTCGAAATTGGAGTGTTAAACTCTTAAATACTCATAATATATATATCTGATATATTCATGAGAACAGGGTGATTCAAGAAATGGAAGCTAGTAACTCGTTAAATCTCTTTTTAAAAAATATGAGTGACATTACCAAAGATCTAGTGAATCAAAGTGACACATATTTGGAGAATGAGGTAGATATTCGGGTATCGACCAGGATACTGATTAGAGAGGATGAAGTTGCTAAAGTTGTAAAAGACATTAACACTAGTAAGAGCAGCAGTCTAGATTGGGTGAATTCCAAGATACTAAAATATTACTTCTCTAGAATAATCCCTCAGCTGACCTTATTACTAAATGAGTGCGTTAGACAATGTAAGATACCGCATGAATGGAAGGAGTATTCCATCACTCCAATCCCTAAAACTGGCAATTTAAGATACTTCAACAATTTAAGACCGATAGCACTAGTTCCACTCCCCTCAAAGATATTGTGGCCACAAATGTAAATAACTGGATGCTGGCAAATAAATTGCGTGTAAATTCAAAGAAATGCCAGGTGCAGATCTTAGGATCGAAAAGGAAGCTAAATAAGATCAGAGGTAGAAACCCGGACTCTATATATATAAACGGGATTACACTCTTGCAAGTGAGATCAGTAAAATATTTGGGCTTCAATATTGACAGTTGCCTGAGTTTCAATGATCACTTCTCAAAAATAAAAAATTCTGTACAGGCAAAAATCACACAACTAGGGAGGATCAGATATTATATCGATCAAAGAACTGCTGTAACTATTCTGAAGTCCCATATATTACCTCTCTTTGAGTATGGACTTATGTTCTACAAGTTAGCAAATGCAAACATCATTAGAAAAATACAGTGTGTATTCAATAGAGGGCTAAGGCAAATTGAACTCAATAATGTAACACCTATATTGGACATAATGGCGAGACATGGGTTCCAAACAATAGAAAAAAGAGGACTCATAGCTATATTTGGCTTAATGTATAACCTAAAAGATCTAGAAGAATACAGGTTAGAAATGCCCAGACACACAAGACAAGCTGAAGGGGTCAATATGATAGTAGTTCAGCCAAAAACAGAAAAGTTAAGAAAAAGTCCAAATTATCTGGGACCACATATGTGGAATGGACTTAGTGTTGCATGCAAAAATATGTCATGGCCAAATCTGAAAAAAGATCTAAAAGCCAGAGCCAAACTAGTATGAAAAGGTAAAATAAGAACCGAGTAGAAAGTGACGAGACTATATAGTAGATTGTGAAACTTATCGTATGATTTGAAGAATACTAGTATTGAATATTTCTATAAATCACTTGGGTTCGTAAAATATGTTTGTTTTTATCATTGTGGACTGACCCATTGGGTATGTGTTTAAAATTATGGCAAAAAAAATGTAGAAAAGTGAATATGCTGAAGTAGAAGATTAATTAATTATGTGTATTAAATCGATGTATAATTGTGATTAAAAATTTAAAGATATTAAATGTAGTAAAGTGTAAAAGGAAGATCTAACCTTGATTAAAACAAAAGATTGTATCACCAGAAGATTTCGACGAATGAGAACTATCACTATGTGAAACTTTGTCAATAAAATTTATTAAAAAAAAAATACATTAATTGCTCCCGGGTATTCATTACAAATATACTAATCTAGAACATAGTTGAAATTCAGACAAACTTTCCCCAAATCGGGGGCTCAGTGATATGTGTCACTTTAATCCAACACTGCAATTACAGACACACTATTTTTCCCGACAACCCCTGAGTCAGACACAGACGTTATGGGGACAATTCTTAAAGCTGCACTCTCACTTAAAGTGGCTAAGATAGTTAAAATGAGTAGTCATGGAATCGTGTGAAACTTTGTCAGTGTAATCATATATGATAGGTATAGCAATATCTGAAGTATTGAGTATCAGCATTGCGTTTTCATTCAATGATTAGTGAATATGTGTAATGAATGGGTCAGAACCTAAACCCACGTCAAATCCATGAGGAAATGACTTTGGAGACCAGGAGGTACTGCCAGATTTAGCCCTGGTAGCAGTAATGGAACTAGTGCCCTTTGTACTGACCAGCGCCGACCTGGGGGTTACATAATTCCAGATGTCATCCCAACTGACAGTTTGAATATCAGGTTGGAGTGCAAAAACGATTTTGCTCTCTATTTTACCAAATATCTGATATAATATAATGAAAATTGTAAAATTCGAGATAAGGGCAGATTTACATGTGTGGCGGTGTTATCGATGGCATCCGGGGTTGAAAATTGAAAAAAAATCTTTTAATGCCCGTTTTTAACAGCTTTCTTATTAGTACACAAAAGGGGGCTCAGTTTGCCTTAGTAGAGGGTGTGTATTCGCACCCCACCGCTGTGACGTCATCTCTGTCCAAGCTATAAAGCCTGCTTTAGCCTGGCTACGCATTGTCTCATAGCATGTAGGTGTTAGTTGGTATTGTAGCACTCAATTTATGGGTGGCACTCTTGCGGATATTCTAAATGTTGGTACTATTCTTTTTCAGGGTTTATGATAAAGTTTTCAGAGTATGAAATTAACTTTTTTCTTAACCCACCAACATGGCGGGTGAAATAAGAGATTTACCCGCCCACATAGAAATTTACCCGTTGTTATGATGACATAAAGAGCTATTGTATATGAATATGGGAGAACAACAAAGATAGTCCAGCTTATCCCTAGAACGTCTTTGAGAACAAGCAAGAACGAGCTGAGCTGTGGGAAGGCTATATGCCTATAACACAGCCCGCAAATTACCCTAAATTAAAGAAGTAAATTATGAAATATCATCCTTTTGTTTGATAGAGCTTTTGTCTTAATCTATGATAATGTCTAACAGATGATCGAGTTCCATAAATGCAGAGCTATTATATTCTTTATACGTAGCTCTGATAAATGTGACAAATGAGAGAGAAAGAGAGAGCGGGAGGGAGCAGAGATGGAAGGAATTTACCTGCCCACAAATAACTTGTAAATGAAATCCTCAACAGAATTTAACAAAAAAGTGATTAGCACATGGTCGGATTCCTTTTATGAAGTAGAAATCTACCTGGGCCATTCTCAGAAAAGTCTGGCATTTGAGGGTTGCAAATCCAGACTAATGGAATTCAGATAGGGGGTTATATTTCCTGAAAGTATATCCTCCCCTATATTATCCTAAAGAAATTGCACTCAGGCTCAAATATTAAGGAATCTAGAGCCCAAAACGTGAGGATAGGTCATTTTTGCATAGGAATAGCATGTCATAAAATACATCAAAAATAAATATGTGATAATAATCACAATTAAATATTTAATAACAATAAACATAGCTTCAGTAAAATAGCTATGATTTGGCAAGGAATACCCTCGCTGCATCGGACGATAGAACTAGTGTGTCTATAGCTCTATGCCCACACCTAAAACTGTCCAGTCGCGCAGGGACATGGATGACGTCACAGGTAGCTTGGCCCGTGTTAAGATGGCTTCTCACCCTTGCCGTGCTGGGTTGCATTGGCCTTAACAATGGCAGCGCTTAAACACCTCCCACTGGTTTGATTTATTAGGTTGGAAGCTATAACTTTGTAGATCGTTTCAAAATATTCCAGCGAATGCATCAAACACCAAGTAAAAATCTTTACACTTCACCTTTAAATAAGTTTAATGAATAGACCAGCTTTCAAATCACAGAATAGTAGCCGTCAAGTGCTGCCCCCACTCACTAATGTCCATGGATGTAACTAGTTTTAACCCAGGAGTCTATGGACGAGCTCTGGTCAAAAGCCTGGCATTATGTAACTCCAGATGACAACCCAACGGCCACTTTGACATTTCGGTTTGGTGTGCAAAAATGATTTTGCTCACTATTTTACCAAATATCTGATATGATATAAATGTTAGAGTTTTGATATCCACGGGAGTTAGTTAGGTGGGGTAAGGTGAATCAAATACTAGAAAATGAAGTAGAAATTCCGTTACTCCATAATCTAGCCAACAACAGTGAGAAAGTGTCACTTTAACATCGGTCAAAAACTAAAAATTTTCTACATTTTGTTAGGTTCTTTCCCATTTGATAAAAGATTTTTCCCGTCGTTTTTGCTACAGGGCTTCATAAAAGTCCACATAAATGTATATTTCGCAGACACGCAAAAATAGCATAAAAATTATTGATAAATTCAGTCCTATAAGTCATAATATGAATCAATTTGGTAAGATTCTCTTTGGTTGTAATAGGTGAGAATGCAGCTTTAAGAGGTTGTCACTCCTTTCTTATGCCCTCACTCCCAAACGTTCTTTGTAAAAAAAAAGTTCTACAAAAGTATCTATTGGTTAATAACTGTCATGATAGTGGTGCGCTCTAAGTTAGGGACTAAAACTTAAAGTTGTCTTGACTTATTTCATACGATTCGTATGAGTTTTCATGATAGAATAATTATGATTATGTCAAATAAAAGAAAAGATTCAGGGCTATCTGTATTTGGAACTGTCACATGCACTATTACAAGAATTCTTTTTCATATTAACAGCCGGTAGAAATGGTACCATCGCTGTACCATAGTGGCATGTCGACCCTTTTGTCATACTCTCATTCACACTCACTTATACTCATATGTACTCGTTGAAATGACAAATAAAAAACAACTTATTATATCTTATCTTATCTTAACAGCTGTTTCCATGGTAACCACATCTGAAATGTCACGAAAATCCTGACTTTCAACTGTTTCCATGGCAATTTCTCTCAGGTAAATGGTTCTGCAGCATTGGGGGCCATGTTGAACATACACAAACAAATTTGCCAATTTTTAGCACATATGTTAACTTTGTACTATCATAACAGTGGAAATGGCCAAAGAATTGAAAGCCAAAATGTCCCATATTTGACCAATTTTCAATGAAAAATGGCCGTTTAGGCAAAATCTGGGATTGTAAGGATTAACGTGACACTTTTTAGAATCACATAGAGGGCCATATTTTTCACTCAAACATTTTTCACTGGCTCACTTAAGGGCACAAGCCTTTGCTGTGTTATGTCACAAACTATATTTTCTCTATCGCAAAATGTTTTACATTTCTGTAAACTCTTTTTACATATTTAGGGTAAAGTTAGACCCAATGCTATAAAACTCTTGAACGATCTCAATATGTATGTTATTTTCTATCTAATTGTGGAAATGAATTTTCTTTTCTTTGATTCTTTACTTAAAAATACAATATCTGGAGTCAATCTATTTTGATATTTTAATTCATTCTCTTTTAATTAAAGTTTGATATATGTACAGGCATGATGGTCTTTTATTCTTTAAAAAAAATACCAAGAAAATGCCTATGGCACAATTAAAATATGACCATTTGGAGGAAAATATTTCATTTTAAGGTTCTAAATTCGAATTCAATGATACAAAAATCATAATCACTTGAACTTAGACAATATTCTGGCTCCTAGTATCTATCTTAAGTCTCATGAACAAAGAAAACATGTTAATTTTCAAGGATTTTTTTAAAAGGTGGTCCCCAACTCAGGGTGCAGCACTATAGTGTTATGGACAACTTCATTCTAGATGAATGTTAATGTAATAACCAATCATAAACATTCCACCATTGCAAATGTAAATACAGAATTTATAAATCAGTTTTATTAATGATCAAATCGTTGAATAGTGAATACGAAATTCAGATCACAAGTTTTACTTATGATCAAATCAGATATCCTTCATTTCCCGAGATCAAATCAGGCGCCCTTCATTTTCTGATCTGTGATATAGGTATTGATATTACTTTGAACCCTCCTAGTGAAAAAAAACCCCAACACATTTCAATCAGACGTCAAGGACAGCTTTTCAATTCCCTTCCTAAATTGTGGTCATCCATATGACGGATCCTTGGCCATCCTGTCTATGGAGGCTCAGGGAGGTATCTCCCTGGGTGGCTTTACACCTGGGGCGTGAAGCTTCTCTCTAATTTGTTGGTTTGGGCGGCTTACAAGACGTGTACTATGTCATTAACACAGACCTGCTGGCTGAGGTCCATTATGTGCCAATCCATTATACACTAATGCCTAGGCAGTAATGCTTTCTGCCAACTTCAAGGTAGTTTGATAGGGCATATTTTGCGTTTAGAAGTCGTTTGGAAAGAATAACTCATCGTCTCGTCCATAACAGTATAGTTCGTTCACCCCTGTCTTCGTGAATATCAGCTATTGCAAATCTGGATGGACATAGCCTATAGGAGATGCACTAGCAGTGTAGAGAGGATTTCTTTTTATGTGTCATTAAGGCCTCAAAGAATTTACATTTCAAATAAAAAAAATCGCTATAACTGTTGCTAGCTGTTTTCATGCGTCGCCTCGATCTTTAAACCATATATTTGAACTGACAAGAATTACAACCCTAGATTCTCTAAATCTACACACAGTTTTTCAAACATAGAATACACAAATATTGGAAAGATACAAACATCGCAGTACATCTAGATTTTTCAACTATAGAATTCGTGCATATAACCCTTATGACATTTTGGTTTATCATGCTACCTCTTTCTGAAGCCCTTTTAAACTCGGAAAGGGAAATAAAAGCTATTTTCAATACCACCTAGTCAATATTCAATACTTTCCATTCTTTATGATCTTTTAACATGACTTTAAAAATCGCAACATCCTCTTTGTCTCTGATGCCTGCATGGAGTTTATTTCAAACTTTTAGACCCTTATAAAACAAGATTATGTTTTACATTTTGGTCGAAATATTTTAAAACAGAGATTCTGATTTTTTTCGAAAATTATAGCCTCTATCATCCCTCGGCAAATATCGATCCCTCCTATTCGTTGATAGCAAGGTCTGTATCTCTTTCCGTTCAATTGGTGAGTGGTAGGAGATCAAGGATGACCGACTCCACACTGATTTGATAAAGAGTTTAAGTCAAACGAGTTTAGTAATAATAATAACAGGGAGAAATATTTAAGAATTTTTTTTTAAAGAAATTTTATTGAGCTGATTTCAATGTTAGATACATTAATAATCTCACAGACTCAAGGGAAAACAATTTTTAAATAAACTCTTATATAACTATACAAATTCATATGATATTACATTTTTAAGATTTAAACTTTTTCGATTTTTAGCATACAATCATCATCAACCAGATGTTTATCGGGCCATTATAGCGTGACTGACTATCGAGCTATGTACATAGTTACAATTTTTTGCATTTTCGTTATGGGCACCTCCCTTCTGAGCAAGATATAACTAAATTATGCAATAATAGTACGATTGAGTAAAAACGACATAGTATCATGGATTTCTGATCATCATTCGACGATTTCACATTGTGATATATATTCACATAGACATTCATTTCACGAACCGGCCTCCCCATTACATCCAGTTGTTATGTTTCTTTAGATGAGATTTTAGGGTTGACCATTTTCCATTCCTAAGTCGCATGATATAATGTGTGCATCAGCAGACCAGCTTACTGTACTGTAGCCTCTTTAGGCAATCTTGAATATTACAACACACTACAATTAACATGTACAGTGTTTTTTGCACGGATTATGAAAAGAGTTTGAACAGTCTTTAGAAATGTTTTGCTATAGATGCATGATAAAGACAACTTATAGGAATAATTCCAACATTTCTCATTATTAGTAAAACAAGGCGATGTCGGAAAATTTCCTACTAGAGGGCAGCAGGTTCATAGTGTGATGGTTCAGTATTAGGCGCTTATTTGGCTGAATTACCACCAGGTGGGGATGCTGTGCCGGATACCAACATGGATGACGAACTGTGCTCGGAAGCCAGTTAAAAATGTTCTAGGTGTCGCGAGGATCAGTCATGAAATTGGTTATCAGCAAATACTTGGGCAGAGATTAGGGTTTTATGTTGTTTTTAACTAGTAGTTGTACGAATGGAAGTTTATGCGGATAGAGTTTTCCTCGAACAAAACCTTGATTACCATTACGACATAATTGAGTGTCAGCTATAGGCCTATTTGCATCACTTTTCCTGTCTTTATGTTGCTTTATGCGTTAAGTGATGCCAATTTATTACACTGACTCACACTCAAAATGTAAGGTCATTAAGGTAATGTATCATGACAGACTGGCGTTAATTTACTTATTTACGATGATCCGACGTTTCTAGGAGACAACAATTAAGACTTGCATTTAAAATATTTCCAAATACCCTAGTTTGCTCAGGTTTTGTGAAGGATATCAATATACTTGCATGAAATGATAGAATATGTACATTTAATCGCGTACAATAAATAAAAACCTGTTCTATTAAAAAGAAATGTGTTTAACAGATTTGTATTCAGGAGAGTATTTTGGCTTTATGCCAGAGTGGTTTTCTTTGGCTTGGGTGATACCCGGTTTCCGCCATATCCTCAAATTATATTCATCATTAATAGTTGTACTGTAGTTTACCGGGTAGTTTATGAAAATTTAATGTATGTACCCCCTACCCCTATGCGCGGTGTGGGCGAGATTTGGAATAAATCAACAGGTCGTAGCAGTAAGGAATGAGCTATGTATTTTTCGATGTATAATGCCCGTGGAGAGGTTTGCTTTGTTGACAGGCTGAATAAAATTATGTTTTAAAAAAAGTTGCACTGTGTGTTTGCATATACACGTACATACAAGGGTGATGTGAAAGGGTGAAAAGATGTATGAGGTGAGGGTGAAATGAGCGGTGAATGAGTTGGAATATTATATGTAAAATATATATGACATTTGTCACTGATAAATATCCATTACATTGGATTGAGTGAAAACTTTGACGAAATCTCCATTTGATGTTACCAATTGTGACAAGCTTAGAACAATTGTTCAGGCTTGAAAAGATTTAATTTATAGGTTTACTGACTATTCTTCTTCCTTTTTTTTCCCTTTTTTTTGATAGAAAACCGGTCAGATTATGGTTTTAACATGTATCGTATGTTATCAAAACTGACATATATGTGTAATAGAACTCTAAATCTAAATAATCTAAAAATGTTAATTCGTGGCTAGAAGAAATACGTATTAAAAGCCTATATGCCGATAGCCATTATTGCAAAGTATTAAGGGTGTAATGATCCTTAGAAATACAGAAATATATAAGAATAAAACACATAATATTATGCAACTCGAGGTATTGTAAAACCAAATCATATACTAGTAGGATATTTATTTATTTAGTAGCTGTCAGGACAACATGAATTTAAAATAAATCGTAAGTGTAATATCTGATGGTGAATTTGGCACGCATAACAATTGATGAAAAAAGAACCATGTGTTAATATCCAGAAGAACATACCTTCAGGAAATATCGGGCCAGCCAGTTACTATTTTTTGTATAAACCATCAGCTACAGAGGGAAAGGTATAGCGGGCGAGATGAATATTGCACAGGAGTGGAGATTATGAATAACGTATTTGTTCCCTTAAAAGGTTCCATTGATATCACTGCTCCATTCATCCATTCATATTCGAAGGGCATATGCCATTTATAGACGGTGGATTGGACACGACCTCTCCATATGTTGAGAAATATAAATACATGTGTACGAAACTGTGGAATGTAGGATTAATGGACTTTGATTATATGGGAATAAAGTTGGAAATGTCAAATAGGTTTCTATACTCTTTCCTGTATATTCTTCATGTGTACGAAACTGTGGAATGTAGGATTATTGGACTTTGATTGTATGGGTATAAAGTTGGAAATGTCAAATACAGTTTACTCTTTCCTGTATATTCTCCACATACCTGAATAGATCCGCACTCCGCACTCTGATGACAAATACATCTACCTAATAAGAGTGAATCATCCTTTAAGAAACAAAGCTTGCCACAAGCTAAACAGATTCTACTAGTTTCGTTAGCATTGGAAAGGACATTTAACTGTCTCTATAATTGCACTGACCTTGCAACATTACTTGTGGAGGAATCCGCAGGCACTATATGACTTGTTTGCAGACGCTGAAGAGGCACACGTTCTTACCATTATCAATCGTTTTACACACATCCTGTTTACTTATTTCGCCCCTCTGTTATATCATATTACTCTACAATATTATTATATTATAAATAAATAAAAATAAATATGTATTCAAGTTATAAACACAGCTCTTCCTCATTTCCTCAGAGTATAATTATTACTTTAAACTCATTCCCCCTTTGCCACGACATTCATCAATATTTCTTTTCCATGTCCAGCTTGTAATTAGTTTATAAATAAAAGATTAATGTCGAACATTTCGAAGTCTGACAGCTGCAACAAAATCATCCTTATTTAATTGGTTTCATACTACAGGCTTAAAATTAATCATGTTGGCTTGTAAACTTCGATTATCTTTTTATTTTTGAAAAATTCAAGAGACATTCCCTGACGAAGCAGAATTCTGTGTGATAAATACGACACTACCCCGTGGCGACAAAAGCCTCTGGTTTTCGAACTGAGCAAAGAAGCCAGTCAAGACATGGAACTAAAATCACACAAAAAATGTTTTCTTGATGGCCCGCTTGGTGCCGCCAGATTAGTTCGAATCATTCCCGGACTGTTTCAAACGAGGAGCATTAGGGGGCGCCAAGGTGGTAGGATGGCTTTGGGGGGCGTTTGTATGCGTTGCACTGTAGTAAGCGTGACCCTGCACATAAACCGAGCTCTGATGAGGGCTTAGGTAAGATTGCTCTCATTTCTTCTGGCTCAGACAATGATATTTTCGCTAAACCCCAGGCACTAGCCGGATTGCTAGATTAGCTGACCTATCAAAACACTAATAACACTGGTCTCTTTTTCATGGTATTATATGACAATTATCAATCAAATTTACCGCGTCCAGTGACTGTAGTAGCATGGTTGAGATAACTTGACAGAATTGTGCCTATTTACCATTAACAGAATGATGCTAATTGAGCTGGAGTACTCGAGGTTTTAAAATCATGTTTGCATCAAAGATGGGTGGGCTCTTTAATTATTCATCAGGCACTTTGATATGACAGTGGCAGTTGTGTCATTTTCCCGATCTGGCCATAAAGAATTAATAATCAGGGTCTTTTTGTGCTTTAAATTTATTTCAGGTTGCGCGAATTTAGCATTAGCTGTTTTTATGACTGTGGCCATTTGTAATTTAAAACGTGTGCTCGCCTGGACAGTGAGGACACTAATTAATTGATGAATAATGATCCTAACTACCGTTCGTTTAATTACCTCTACCAATGCAACCTTCCTGATGGTCTTCTGCACGCATCTCCCAGTTTACTGGCTCCCCATGAATAGAGCTATCATTTTATGCCTTAGTCTAAACCGAGCACTTGAATGAAAAATGGAACCACACGCAAATTTTAAAGCAGGTCAATGTCGATATAAAATCCCAAATGGGGATGCGAGATAGGAGGTTATTCTGACTGTAGTTCATGACAACACGGTTTACAGTGATCTGACGGAACAGTTAAAGTAAAAGGGATATTTCTTACAATACTCGTTTGTTCGAGTTTCCTAAATGGAGACCACGTATCATGCTTTTTCCATACTGCTCTGGTTTCGAGAGCCTTACCGCAGACACCATGCTCAGAAAATAAATTGACATTTGTTTCATGCAGACGTCATGTGCTGATAGATCTATATGACTGCATCGTTCTAAAAAAATTTCCAAACCCATGACTCGATATCATGTTATTTTCAAGTGCACCATATAGAAACTGGAAAGCGATACACCATTACGATGTTTGAAATATAAATTCATCGTTTTATGAAAATCTAATAATATTTCGTGAGGGCAATTCCCCTTATGACTGTCAGAATTCCAGTGATTGCATTTTATTGACAAATTAAATGGGGGTGTTGAGCTCATGACATAATATTATATTCTCTTGGCTTGGCAGTTTAAGGTATTTTCTCTCAATTACTGGTTATTAATTTATAATATATAGAATATCTCACCGAAAATGCCACAATTTGTGGCACATGGAGCCAACAACAAAAGTTATCAAAATAAAAACAAATAGGTTGGAAGTATGTACCATGTGGATGCATTCACACAAATCGCCACAATTTTGAGTAAAATATTTCTGAGTTGTGAACCAGCAAAAGCTGGACTAAGGCTAACCCGGAATATTTTCAAAGTGGGACGAATGCTTTTAGCCTATAGACGGTAGACGTTTCGTCTGGGACTGTTCGTCTGGGACTCTCAATGCATGCTCATTCTATGGGATATCTACAGAGTGAATCCCCTCCTGGCTTATGTCCCCATGCATAACTGGCCCCAGTCTACTCGAAGATTACATCCAGACGGCAATGCTACACATCTATAATAACCTAGATCGACATATGTATGGTATAATAAGGACCAACCTAAACAGGTATACTCCATAACTGGGGTTGGTCAAAGTGAGGGAAGGCGTTGAAACATATACAATAATCAGTAACTAGTTGTTACCTGCATGGTGATGAAAAACTATATTCTCAGCTTACGATCAAGGCCTACATCTTTTTTCAAATTTACTCATTGTTTGGCATATAGGACTGTAGCTGTATATAGGCCTATTTTGCTGCTGTGATACATGTATACGATGGTTTGAAGTGGAATCGGCGGAAAGAAAACCTCGTGCCTGATCGTGAGCGATAATAAGTGAAACCATCGCAGCAAAGAATTTCGGCGGGTCGCCGTAATATTGATGATGATATCCCCGGCAACAAAAACGACAGGGTGAAACCCTACACAAGTTTGGTCAAATTACTTTCAAATGGGCAGGACAAGACTCGAGGCAAAAAATAGAAAATCCATCTGATATATGTCCAACTGGTATTGCCTGAGACATACCATGCAGCTGGATATCATAAAAGTACATGTATACATATAAGGAGGAATCTTCTAACCGTTAAATGAAGATTCCCGAGGTCATTGACCCCATCTTTGTTAAATCCATGAGATTGTCAAACGCTATGCACAGTTGTCAAAATTAGTTCAATTATTGTAGGAAGCACGTGAAGGTCGGCACTAAAAGTAGTATAGGAAAATGCAGGGCAGGCGCGGGATATTAATTAGTTCTCGCAGACGTCTACTTTGACGAAGTCAGAATAGCATTATTCATTTATGAGTCAAAAGCATATAAATGCTACCTATACTATGTCTTTCTGAATATATAATAGATAGAGCCAATTTGTTGTTTGGTTCAAATCTATCCCTGCGATATTGGCAAAAATGTTTTCGTGATTAATGTGGCACTCAAGCAGGGAAGTCAAGCATGTCAATGTTCTATCAAACTTATAGTAAATGAGTGATGCCTCTATATCAACTCTTCTCTTTGAGTGGACATACCGAGTATAATATACAGGGTGGAGGTACAGAATCTCCGAAGAAATGACAAATAAATAACAGAGTCAGACAGGAAGGATCGGATGGACAATTTCATTAATAAAGGGACGGGTTGGTGGTAGGTGGCTGAATTATTAATGTTTAACTGATGATTATATCTTTACGGCGTTTAGATATCTCTTGCCACGATAAAACTAAATATTAGCTTATTATCCAAAGGACATTGCACACGCGCAATGAATTAAGCTCTGCTGTGGAGGAGGCTAGGGAAGAACGTTATATATACTGCTTGAATAAATTTATTATTGATAAACAAGGTAAGCTCGGTATATAAGTTTGTTGTGGGAAAGTTGCAATGAATTATAGCCAGCCATTTTGGTGCGAAATATATCACTGTATCTCTAAGTGTCTCCTTGATCCTGAAAAGGTGATTGCCGTAGGCTGGACAAGCTCCAAGATCTGCCATAAACCATGCTTTATGATCAATACAATCGAAAGAGCCAGATTCATAGGCTATATTATTCCCCTCAGAGGGACGGAAAGTCAGAACTTGGCGACTAGAAATGCAATCCCAGAGACAGCTACAACTATCAATTGGCAAATATTCCGAGCGTTATAGGTCGTCTCCTTGGTAATCTCAAGTTAGAGGTCGGGAGGGATAAAATCCTGAACAAATCGATACCCATCTGACATCCCTTTTTGATCAACTCTTGACAGGATCCGGAAATAGTATTCTTACCTCCGTCGGCAGGAGATTTCTTTAAGGTTCGTGAGGAGCCTACTGCGGCGCCTCCGCTTCGGACCTTTTTTGCCTTTGAAGCGTCCCAGCACCATGAATCGTCCATAATACTATTTGATCTATCGATCGCGGCGCCCCCAAAATGTTCTAGCTTTGGAGGGGTCCAGGGGAATTTCAGAGGTTAAGCATACTGAAATGTCTTTAATCTGGGACCGCTCGGACTGTGGACAGCAATTTGGTTAGGACTTGGTAGCGGTTGGTTGCGAACCTCAAAGAGGCCAACATAGTGCCCTGTGAATCGCCGGGGCTGACCGCAGAGTTAGATTGGTCTCGGACTTTGACGTAAATGAGACAGAGCCTCTGAAATGCTATAGAGGCCGCATGCAGCCTCCGGTCATGATCATCCAGCTCTTTCCCCTCTCAAACGACGCCCAATCGCCATTCCCCGAAGGTGTTATTGAATGTTACTGCCCTGCCTTCATGCATTTTCATACAAACGTCCGTTGGGGCCACGAGAACAAAATGAGGTGATGCACACTCCCACTTTTTTATCAGCAGCTTCTCAAGTGCATCCATTGAATATAAATCTCTGTGAATTGCTTAATGCTCTAGGGGGACTCCACAGCTAATCCCAATCGGTGCTTCCGCTCTTCCCCTAACAAAGGGCCAGGATATCGAATTTGAATAAAACTCCTTTCAAATGAATCCAATGATGATCGCCCAAGTTCAGAGATACTGGAATTAAAGTCAAGTTGGTAAATGAAATTGCACAGCCACTTCATGAGATTAGAGAAGACGAACACTGTAAATACTGGACGCCTGGCCTTCCTTACATGGGATTCACATGAACCAATACACGACGTCACATCCAATTAATCATTTGAGCTCATCAAGTATGTAGTCATGGGTATATGGTTGAGTCGCTCAGCTGTTATTTCACAAAATCAGGCCGCTTATCCAGGATTATATGACTCAGTGATAACATGAGGCAAGGTAGTATCTAATGTTGATAAAGATAATCTAGGTAGAGAATAGGTGATCAGACCCTGCAGCTGTGCAAACCTACTCATGCCTCATTTAACATAAGGGCGTCCCGCGGGAAACTGTTAGATTCTACTTATTTATCTTCTCTTCCTTCAGCTATCCTTTGCTTTGAAGTTCTCTGTGAACGCCCCATAACACGCTAGCGAAAAGCCAGATGAGGAGTTCCGCATAAGATGGGGAATATCTAAAGATAGAATCATCTTTTTTAAAAGAAAAAGCTATAGCGTCTAGACCATCGTCATTTCTATGGCGTTTATGAATGATGCTACGTTAGAAGTCACGTTAATCTGTCTGTGGCTGGTATACCTTTCTGTCTTGGATTAAAGTATCATATACATAGTGTCTGGAGAAAGAAGAAAGTTCACTGGGAGATCTTTCAAGATCTTTAAAGAGTTTCTTGCCTGCAGGTATCTAGGCTTTGAGATCTTTTTTCTCAATGATGCCCCCATTCAACAGAGGCCCATTACCCACATTCCAATAGTGCAGTGTGGAAAGCCTGAAAACCTTTGTGTGACAAGGCCCTCAGAGCACAACGCCTTTAGCTTGTGCAGCTGTGGAGGGAGTGCCTCTTGGCAAGACCCTGGTCATGGCACCGATGTAATTGTCCTCTGGTGAAAATCATTAGCCTGGATTTGTGATCGAAAGACCACCCTGATGCATTCCCTGCCTTTAGTAGCATTCGGTTAGGACGGAATCAGGATATGCAGGGATATCTCTGGATATGGCCCCATCATTTCTTTTAATTCTCCTTACATTTGTACTCTATCGCCCATATACAATTTCATATGGAAAGAAAATAGCTGAACCAATTTCTTTGTTGTTTTCATGCGTTACCAATGAAAAATTGGAAAATTGTCATTTTCTTAATTATTAATGGAAATATGACCAACAGCAGGTAGGCCTAAAGAAAGGTCGACCCCTTCACAATCACAGGCCCCATCCTCTTTAATAGATCGAAAGAAAGGTCTCTTCATTATTTATTTCCAATATCTCAGAGTAGTTGAGCTACAATCGATTATTCCCTAAAAATGAAGGCACCATGGTTATTTCGAAACAAAAAGTGATTAATAAATATTTATATGTTTTTCTTCCCCTTGTTCATATATTCATTTCCCTTCAGCTAAGAATCAGTTTTTCACACACAGACAGGGCAATTTTCATAAGGCTCTGTTTCCTTGGATGTGAAATGGTGTAGCGAGACTATGACCCCTTGTAATAAGTCAAAGCCCATCTCACAACCATCTCATATCGCAGGACAAGGGAAGCCATGAAAAAACAAAGGCTTTGGCATTTGTATTCTATACCGAGAGATAATGATGTCATTAGAATGTCTGACCTTCAGCGTCTCAAGTAATATATACATCAGAGTTAACAGAGAATGGTATCCTACAGCGGGCTCGGGATTACAATTAACTTTAAATATCACATTAAAAGACTGGCGCTAACGAGCTCGCCACACTAGACAAACGCTCGCCTCGTTTCTTTCGAGGACAACACATCATAATCCAAACGTTTGATAATGCCGAGAACAATTACACTATTCATATATGCGCAAATGCTTATTTGTCAGCCGTCGATATTCCGATCCGGCCCGGAGATAAATGCAGGTTCTAATACCCCGTCAATTTACAAACAAAAAGAAGCTTATTTCCTATTAGAAATGGAGCAGAAGCCGAATATTGAAGCAGGGGAATAGGGGCGATAATCATTTCCAGCCTCTCTGATAATATGCCATTGGCTTCTCGAGAAAATCAACTAGCCATAAAAAGATAGGTAATGAGATTGAATTATGTATATTAACGAGCAATTGCATTGCTATAAAAATATTCATTTCATTCAAGGGCCTATATGATGTGAGATATAATGTTGGGCGTCTCGGATCGGGAACTATATATGATATATCATTTATTTAACAAGGGTCTATTCTGGTATATATACGAAGTACATTTATCTGCTGAAAAGTAGCGAGGAACTAAATCGGGTTATAAAGACCGTTAGGCCCTAGCGCATGTCCGTCCTTGTTCTCTCCCAATCAAATATTGGATCAAAGTGATTCTTCGTGGGGATTTATTGATTTTACATTCATGATCCCGCTTTTAAGGTTACCCCCTAAAGGCTGCAATGTAAATGACCAATTAGGAATGCCAACCCTTTATTCTATGCTGGCCATTGCCAGGTTGCAAAATAGGGTTTTCTGGGCACTGTCGAGAAGTGATTGCATCTTTGCCTGCGAACCCCACCACCCGGCAGCAATCGGCATTAAATCACGATATGGGAGTCACATCGCCCAGAGACAGACTGATGGGTCATATCCGGCTACCTTTCGCAAGAATGGCCAACCATGCGTGATTATGAAATCTATGAATTCCCAACTTTTTTTCCAAGTGCCAGAAATGCACATTTTCTACTTACTTTTCTTTCTCGATCGCCACGAGCAGGACAAAGGGAATTTGAAATAAAACCATGCTTTTGAAGAATAGTGACAGCTTTTCAAATCAAGAATATGGTTAAGGCATCGAGTATTAACAGCAGTCTCTAGAACAGCAAAGGTTAAAAAACGTAGGTTCAATATATACAATAATACTAATGCAAGGCGTTTCAATGTCATTGTTCTGAAAAGAATGGATACTTTTGAGCAAGTGTAGATTTCCGGGATGTAACTTTCATAATATTGCGTGGGGAAATAAAATATTACAGCTACAGAGATGCCCAAGGGCACTAATGTTTAGAATTCAATGATATTGAGAAATAGTTTCTATGTATAACTATATAATCGCGAAGAAATGTTGTTGTTATTGGGGAAATAATATACGTATTATTCGGTCATTTGACACTCGCATAGGAGTAAACCATCGCATGTTTTGATGAGTAATTCAAATTGATAACTAATATTCTTAAAGCCGCAACCTTCCTTCAGGAATAAGGATAGATATGACCTATGTATATAGATGGATAAAGCGTGTTTTCATTCAGAATCGGTAAGATGAAATAGAAATAGAAGGGAGTGACTTATACATCATATATAACGTAAATAAAAAGCACTCATATGCTAGACGCCGGTTGCAAGACGCCTCTGCCCCAATTCATATACGAAGCCATGGGCTTGAGAACTGACGGCGCACGTACAACAGTATTTTGAGATTAATGTCAAGGATGGAAGGGCTTTTCTATGGTAAATCAACAAACACAGGCTGACCTGAAGGAACTCTTTCCCCCCAATCCCTTAAAGGAGAGTATATGTAAAGTAGTGAGGAGGCGCGGATACATCCTATAGGTAGGGATAGACCACTGCTCCCCTACCACCTTGTCATATATGCTTGTCGAACGAAAAGCCCTCCTCGGCGAGAAAGCTTGCACATCTCAGTCTTTGAGTAGATTTGCTCGTCATCAAGGCTCGAGTATTCTTGGCTTTGATGTAAAATCCTCTTTGTCAACTGATACCATTACTTATTGGTAGCCGATAGAAGCCATCTTAATGCGACCCATCTCGGCACTGACTGTATGCTCTGTGGCCCCTTTTCATTTAGTGTGGAGCCGAGACTTCATCATTTTGGATCCACTCTTCGCCAGTGCACCCCTTCATTGGCGAACTTGTTACTGCTCCGCCATTTTGATGCTGAAGCTTTCCTAAATTGGCCTGAATGAACCCGCAAGCCTAAGGCCATTGATCCCCTTGTCCTTCCATTTCAGCTGACCGAGCATGACGCCTCCTCCTTCTGAATTATCATCCTCCGTGACTCCTACGTTAAGTCCCCGACGGATTCAGAGCAAATGGTCTATTAGTGAATTAGAATATTTTCTCCACTCTTCATGTGCCCCACTGCGAATATTGGTTGCCATGGAAATAGCAAAATGGACATCTCCTAACATGATTGTTAATTGATGGACGAAGAATGAGGCCATCCATATGCATGCCGTGGGATGAGCTTCCTTAAAGTTATTCATTGGCAATCCATGAGAACAAATGCCACAATATCCAGACGAGGCATAGGCTTTTTAACTTTTATTTTCTATTGCTTGAGAGTCTTATTAAAATACTTTTATTTCTGTAGATGGGAAGGGGGCTCGCTGTATATCTGTACTTTTATTTCTGTCATGAATAAATCAATAAGCATTCATAGAAACGTAGGACACGATGTCTCCAGCAAAGTGAAGTCCTATATGGCAAGGATAGAATAAATTTATGTTTAGATAGAACATACAGATACCGAGTGACCAATATCGCATATAAGATCGAGCCATTCAAGTAACAAATGCATCTTGTTTAGAGCTCATAACAGCCACAAGGGGACTTCTTATATTGATATGAATTTTCCAGAATCTTGGTCATCAATTATGGCCCGCTCTAGAGAACATATTCATCCTATTCATATTGCACCCTAGTGATGAGATTGATGATGTGTCTTATGTATTGGCGATAAGCTTGGAGACTATTAAGCCAAGTCCTGAATAATGTGATTACATGTTTGGGCGCAGTAAATACACCTTGTTTCCACAGATTTCATCTACGCCTAAATAGTCAAGATTTATTGATAACTTAGCTTCATAAGAATCGATTGATTTCCGATAATTTCCTTTTACGAAATAGACTTTTTTGTGTGGGGATTCGGGAGCACTTACGTAGATTGTTAATATTCAGTGATATGCTTAATTTTCACGCAGGGTTCTCACTTCGTACACTCTAAAAACTGCGATTGGGCAACGTCTTCAGTTGATACACAGAATAGGACGCTAGCGTCCTCCTAGCGTATCAACAGAGGACGCAATTGGGTCCTCATAAGACGTTACACGCATTTTAAGACGTTCTACACATTAATCTAAGCAGCAAAACTATTTGGAGATGCTAAACGTCACACAAGTAGATGCTAAACATCACGCCTGTAGATGCTAAACGTCACGTGAAATGTAATGTGTCCCAATTTAATTCTAATGAAACAGGAGGTCTAAACAACATGTTATTATTACTAATGATTTTTTTCTTATATATATATGTGTGTGTGTGAGCACAGCACTGGTGGAGGTGTACTTTTAAAAACATATCTGTATTGTATGTGTATTTATAACATATGCCAGCAGATGTAATAATTATTTTATTTTTATAATATTATGTTAAATTACTGTAGTTCAATATTCCATCTCTTATCTGAGATTCATGTAAAACGTATATATGTGATCCGTTTTAGGAAAATGAGTCATAGGTCACAAAAAATGGATTTTGAGATATCATCATATTTGAAAAGCTGAGATCAAGGCGATTCTAATCATAGTAAACAACAGGACATATAATATGTATTTCCATATTTTAAGTTTGATATTTTTATTTTTGAAAAAAAAAATGTTTGCAATATTTCTGGATGGACAATTACTAGTAAAGTAGCTTAATATACTCTATAGGATGACCTTGGAAATGCATGGATATATTGAATACACTGTCTTGAAATTTAGTTTTCATGCGACCTCAAGGACTAGGCACAAAACCATTCCAACAAAGAGATTCTATTTTGTGACATGTGACTCATTTTCCTGAAACACGTCAGATATGTTTTAAAAAACTATACTGAGAACATTTGTGCTCTATGTATGGAAATGTATTAGATCCTGAATAAAATATTTTCAATTCAAATCATGGCCCACCCTGACTGCTATGGGTGTGCGAAAAGAGGTGTCATAAGGAAAATATGACACAATGAGCTACATGTCACATTATATACCTGACACTACTCACTCAGCTGGCATTCAGACTCACTGTCGCACAACTGACACCCCACCCTCCCTGACACTCAGAGGGTCATAAAAATCTGTACTATGAACTACATAATATAGGCCCTTATTATACCTCTGAGCGGGATGGTATGGAAAGCCATAGGCTATAGCATTGGAAAACCGTATTACCCTCTGGGCGGTATTTGCATACCATATTCACCGCTGGCGGAATTTTTGTTGAAAAAATAGGGCCATGTTTGCATCCTTATTTTCTGTATTTAAATAATTATTTTCGCGGAAAAAAACTTGTTATACATTGTATGTAATGATATAACAATTATTATAATGATAAGCAGCAGTGAAATTGCGAATTTATTGCATATTTAAATAGAAAAATCGACCCGAAAATGAGTGAGGGGGACCGGAAGTAGAAACTTTCCAAGAAGTAAACAAAACAGTGTGGTGAACAGAGCTTGTTGTCTGACTCTAATTTCCATCGAATTTTCACTATTTTTTCACCTAAAAAATCGGGGGAGGTATAATAAATACAAAATTGACTTCTGGCAGTGGAAGAGATGGTTATCTCCCTTGGGCTACGCAATTTCGTCGGGTGCTACGCACCCTTACGAAATTCCTACGCCCGCGGGAGATAACCACCTCTCACACAGCCAGGAGTCAATTTTGTCTATATATCTACCCCCAAATTATTCTTATATCACTTTTCAACTTCTCTCCTCATGTAATTCCCCCATTTGTAATTCCAACCGACTCTTCATCTGAAAAAAAAAGACTTACTTGAATCGTCATTAAGAAGATTGCGCACTGCCCTAGATGATGCTCAATTATTATATAGGGGTGTATATGAATTAAATATCCACATTCATCTGAATGTGGCCGTAATGTTCACGCGCGATTACGCGCCGTCCTTGATCACGCTTCTAATATTAGTGAGCCGTGAATATAACGTAAATAGCTGCGTTCGTCAAAATCTCAGCTTCATTTTGATAGTAAGCACTTCATGTTTAAATCAATTGGAAGGGATACTAAATCAGTATTAAATATATGTGATGTGTTACAGGAAAATGGTCCCAAGTCAGAAAATTTTTATTTTTCACTCAAGTAAAAGGTAAATGATCAGATTACTGCTGAATATATGGAACAATCCGGAAAATGTATCTGTATATGGATTGATAAAAATGTTTTCAAATCAAATCAAGTGTTCACAGTCTATATCGTCAGTGATGTTCATGCCAAAGTTGAATCAGTCTCATATATTGTACCACAATCAACAACTGATTCTGTAGCACAATGGATAGAGCACTTGCTTCACATGTAGGAGGTAGGGAGTTCGAATCTAGGCTGTGGATGCCTTTTTTCATAACGGTTTTTCCAGGACGCTAAACGTCACACAGTAAACGTCACACATGTGACGTTTAGCGTTTTTGGAAGACGGTAAAAGACATGAGATGCTAAACGTCACACCAAAACAACGTATTAAAAGTGGGGACAAGAAAAACGTCTTGTTTTGTGTATCATATGAAGACGTTTGACTTTACAGTGTATAAGCAGGATTTAAGCTAGAATGATGGTAATATTCATAGGCATACTGGAGGGTTCAGTCATAATGAATTCTTGGAGGAATGCAATCAATCATAGAACTTGGTACGTGGCCTGTCATGCGAAATACTGCTGATGTATATATACGCTCGGACTGACTCCCGCATACAAGAAGAGTAACAGCAGAAACTTTGTCCCTGAAGGTCAAGAAATTTGTTTTCTGGGGAAACACTTCACCGCGAATCAGGAATAACTATTTTTGACATTTGGTTATTTTTTTAAAATATAACCACTGTTCTTCAGGGTGATTTGAGAGGAACAATCTGTTTAAGAGCTAGCTCTGCCTGAAAGGTTTCCATGCCACAAGAGCTTTTTAATGACACAGGTCATATTTTTTTCTGTAGAAAAAAAAGCATGGCCATTGATAATTTGTTAAATCTTCCAGCTAGCAACCCGTTGCTGGGATCGAGTGTTTAAACCTCTGACTGGCAATGGGGGTCAAGGTTCTCTTTTTCAAGAAAGGTTATCGCCATTCACCGTCGAGGCGATGCACGCGCTCTTTTTTGTAATAAGCTCTTCGTGGATTCGCCTCTGATAGGACTTGGCTGGGGAGAATTTTGAGGCTTGTTATTCTAAGCTGGTTTTGTGGCCACAATAACCTCCATGCTGCCCATGCCAATACGGCAGGATAAATGAAGGCTGTGCTTAGGCGGCGAATGCTATTCATCGCACACTGCCGGTTACTGAATCTGAAAGTACAGAAGATGACGCACCTATACACAATACGTTTATGAAAAGCTTCTTTTTTAGAGCCACGGGGATGGGATTTATCCTACTATGTTATTGGAAACAACGAAAAATCCGTGCCCGACTCCGACTTCTCTAAAAGTTTCATGGCAGTTATATCACTAGATTATAGGAAGGACTTAAAATCTAGGGGAAAATTTATTGGGTTGATATTAGAAACAACTTCTTTGGATACCCTGCGTGCGCCAGAGCATAAATCGCGCTTAGAGCCACGATATTGCCCCATGCAGCCTTTCAATGGGAATTCACATAACTCATCATTATATAAAGTTGTCTTAAAGATAGTGAATCCACGGTTGAGGCAGCCAGACTGATACAATCAAAAGAAATTATTATATGCATTCTACGAAGCTACTTCCCAAGCTTTTCTCCAAGCTTGCCGTTCCTCGTTCAAAAGTCCTTAGGCGAAACGAAATGAGAATATATGGAAGCTGGGAATAAAAAGGCGCTGTTAATTGCTCCATCTTATTGATATGTGCCAATTAATCAAAACTATCAACGCTTATTATCACAGCGGTAACTCACTGCATCTAAATGGTTCTAGCAAATCTATTTTCCCCAGTGGCTGCTCTGTGAAAGACAAGAAACGTTACGTTGTTGAGGGGAAACGGTTATTATTTAAATTCTAGGATGAATAATCTTGAGGCATAAAGGGTTCGAACATAAAAAGGTCATTTTTTATGTTATCTCTTTTTAATAGTATCAGAAAGCTCACTTGTAACTAATAGGTATGGAGACAGAGCTTTATAATTTAATTAATCGCCGGAACCATATCAGTCATATACAGTAAAACGTCTACTTGTGGACACCTCTATAATCCGAATACCTCGCTATATGGAAAACATTTGGGTCGGTCCCTTTAATTACTGTTTACTTTTCATTTTCCTTATAGTGACACGTCTTCAATCCAAACACCTCGCAATTATGTACCGCTGAACCCAATCCTTGGGTGTCGGTTATAGAGAGGTTTTACTGTAAATGCCATACGTTAAATTTCCATGGGCTAGGCTATATTATATATATGTATATTCACCTTATAAAATAGAATTTCAGCGATTATGTAACTGTAAAGAGCCTAGCTATATCTTGTTGACCTTTAACTCTCACGTGGGACTATATTTCTGGAAGACTAGGTTGACATTTTTCGACGACCAACTCCTCTCTTCTTCATTCTGCAATCATTCGATTGTAGAATTTACTTATCCAGGAGCATGAATGAAAGAAAAAATAACAGACATCTTAATTAAATTCACGCGCCAAAGCCTTGGCCACTTCTATCTGACAAGGGAGAAAATAACGAAGGGAATGTACGACGTCGATGGCTTTAACAGCCCAGCTGCCTCAGGCTCAAGAACTTCCATTTATGTACACTGTATACGTTGGTCTCTAGATGGAACAATCTTTGTTAATGGAATATCAATTTGATTAATGCCAATCTTGTGAAGCCGCCAAGATTACTTATATTCATACCACCGTATTCTATCATGGACTATTTTCCCGGAGCTGTTACGAGCTGCCGGTCTGGCCCTTGATTGTACCAATGTTTAATGTAGAGACAGATTGCTGTTTATATATAAACTCTGAAAGCACCCTGTGCTATTGGTCGACTATTTGCCTGCGGTCAGATATCCATGGATATGAATTTTTGTGATTTGTTTTATTGTGGCGACAATGACATTGGATCGGTAAAAACAGGAGGTTTGAGATTCCTCCCAATTTGCGACCAGGTGTACAAAGGTTATTGGTGCCCTGTCTCTTTGTCATTGACCCTCGTAAAATAACGTTAACACCTGCTTAGACACCTGTAACGACCGAAAGCATCGTGTGAACCTGCTAGTGTGTCGTTAAATGCGCCGCGGGATAAAAAGTCCACAACCTCATATATATCCATGCAATGTTTTAAATACATTTACAGGAACTCGGCTACAGTTCCATTTAGAAGCAATTCACGCTCAGGCAAACCTATTGGTGATGAAAGTCACATACGAGGGATATCATTGGAACAAATTAAATGTGAAGTTGAGAATTGGGTTATATCCTTGCAGAAAGTGGCTGTGCATTTATTCGATTAGTCATATTTCAGGGGGTAGATTGCGATCTGCAAATCCTTCTCCTATCTGGCCACCCAGTCTATAGGCTTACAGTTGATAGAGTCTCTCCAAACTGCATGAGGGAAAGCCTCTACCTCCAAACCGCAAAATGCCATTAAAATGCCATTAGCCTACTCCAGGCCAGGAAAGACATTAGAGCAGTAGGCGTCCAATTACTGACATGCCATTCTTATCTGATCTGAGAGGTTCTGAGCCTAGACTGCACCTTACAAGAATGATTTGTAGAAACGGGAAACCTAAGGCTTCACTACATCCTCTATTGTTTCAAATGGCAAACACAATAGATTATCCCACTGGGAGGCTTGTCCGAAGCTTAAGCAAATATGCACACTTCTCTTTTCTTTAAAGGAGAACAAGGGCCAGTGAAAGGTTTGTTCTGTGTTTACAGGTCTCACAGCGACCATGAACTTTGCCCAGAATGGCCGAGAACTCTTCAAAAGATCACAAAGGCCGGACTCAAGCCGGACGTCAGAGAGGGCAGCATTTGGTCAGTGAAAGGTCGATGAGATAGGTATGATTGACATACACCCCAGGGTTCAATCCCAAAGAGTTTATTGATTCCACTCCTAGATTGCCTCCAAGAAGAGCACACGTCACAGCTCGAATGTCTAACATTTAGAGATTTGACCGCCCACCGATACGCCTCTGGGAAATATTAATATAAACTGCATGTATGCGATAGCCTCGTCTCGTTAGAGCCAAGAAGGCACACCTTGAGTATGAAAAACACATGGGTTTAGTCTCTGTCTGGAGCCAAGGGCGTGTGCCGACTGCTTTAAATGTCTACAAGCCCAAGGCATCGCCTTTGTTTTCGGTGTTGCCGGTACCAATTTCTACTCCCATTTTTCAAAATAAAACAGCGTCATCACCGAAGGTAAAATTCTGATTTTATCGTGATCTAAATGACAGTTTTTGTAATTTAATTTGAAAACCGTGTCGTGTTTAATTGAATCAAGGCTTTTTTCAGCTGTGATGAACCTCTTCAGATGTGCTCCCACAATGAGTCAGGAATTTATCTTGGGGTGTCATCTATTCGCAGGTCTTTTTCCTAGAGATCAAATATTCCAATTACCTATAATTATGACAATAAGCCATTTATCCCTAATTGATGTGTTTAATCCCACGCAAACCACAGACATGCGAAGAGAGTGGGACTAGGGGAGCATGGAGGAATTATGCGTCAAATTATAAAGGGGGAGGGAAAGGTTCGCGTGCTTCCCTCTTCTTGGTGAACCTTTCCATTCAAATTAAACCAATTTAACACCCCATCAGGCCAGTGTGTCTCGCCAGGTGGCTATTTCAAACTCAGCCCCAATTAATGCACTCTTGTCCAAGCTGCCATCCTCTCGTACGACACTTATCAACTAAATACACTGAATAGGCAAAGATGGCAGCAGAAATGTCCGCTGGCGTTAGCATCACTAATTACTCCGGTTGGCGCAGCAAAAATAAGCAAATCTTACTCTTCCTACAAGTGGAATCTGAAGGTACATTATTCTCAATTAGTTGAAGCAGTCAGAATTTTATCAGATGTTCATGGCCGTCAGGTCACGGTCCGAGCAGCTAACGAGCTCAAGGCAAGTGCCCCCGATACACTGCCTCCTGTAGGGCAGCGACCGATGAATTTATTATAGGCCAGTGAGCACGTTGCATGGGCAATGTTACCAGTAATGGTTATTTTTCGTTTTCTATGAAATGTTAGCGTTTGAAGCGTTAGCGTTTGATTGAGGATTGTCTGTAGAATTCAGCTTTAATTCCCTTGCTCTTGAAAGCGAGAAATGTGTTTTATTTAACTGAAGGGTTGGATGGTTTCATGTCTCTGAGTCATTTTTCATACCCAGATCGGCTGAGCTTGGCATTTTGCAACATGACTCATGAATGGCAACAAGGCAGATTACGACATGTCATGTGCATCATGCCTTCTTAAGCGGGTCTTTGATATTCAACACCACTCAATGATGTCATTCTGAATGGGATTAGTGTCCGGCGTTAGGGGTCTTCTCTTGGCGGCTCCTTGATCAGAAGCTTTCCTTATCGCCGACAGGTTGGCTTATCTTCGGTTCTCTAGCGGGACACGTTCGAGATCAAACTGTTGTGAAGACTAATAAACAGAACCAGCGCGCGTCCAGGTGCAAATGTTCAGTCCAATATTGCCTTAGCAAACAGGGAGCTGGGAATATATGAACTACTTTCTCTCGCGCAACGTGGTCCGGGTTTGACGCGCCAGCAATCACAGTCCCGCGCAGCTCAAATCAAGGCGCCTTCCTTCCTGTCAACTTGAGCGAGGGAAGGTTTTCCGCCGTTTAATCCACTGATTGCAGGGTTTGTTTCATGTGGCAGGTTAATGATGAAAAGAGCCAAGGACTGACTGAAAACCTACTTGCATGTTTCTTGAATATTGGTCGCTCAAATAATACCGAGTCATGGAAACGTCTAGGCAATGGTATTGCTCCCCCTGAATGTGAACATTTGGTTCTTGCATTAACGTTACCCTTTCCAAATATGACAAGTCTTGATTATTTGTATTGAAAGTTCTGATGGGTGAAATGCTATTTAAAACAACGCAAGTTACAGTTGTTTCTAAATGATTTCGCGTCAAGTCACTTGCATTCGGTGCACAAATTTGAAATTCGGAGCCAACGAACCATTCCATGTTATGAATGGGATAATAGAAGGGGCCTGATTGTTAAGGAAATAATCAATTATTGATCACAACTTCCGTAGATAGGGTCGAAACTTTAATTAAGATGCCAACATATCCTCCCTACCCAATCAAGGCATAGATAGGGTCAAATTCGTTTCATTAGATAAAATTTGTGATAGTGCTTCTGTGTGGATTCTGCCTGTCGGCCCTTGATGATTCCAGGTTATTGCAAAGATATTATCAGACATTACCCCATGAATACTGGATCAATTTGAGATTATGGCAATGTTTCATCATGCCTGAATTATATATATTGTTGTGAACATCAGATATAGTCTCTCTTAATTCCTATGTATATACTCTATTACTATATTCGTGAAGAGGATGCTTTGCCAGTTGTAAGCCCAATAGTTTTCATACATACAATCCGTTTTCATACCATTTTGACAATATATCTGGCAATGAATGAAGCTATAATAGAAAAAAGAAGAACTGGGGAAAAAAAGAACATTTCTCATGAAAATACATAAAATGCCACGTAGAAACAAAGCACATCAGAATGTTGTATTGATGAAGTCCTGTAAATGCGGCGGCCCTTACCAATTAAAGCTACATTCTCAGCTATTGCGAAAAAGAATATTTCCTAATTTACTCCATTGACATGTATGACCAATGCTGCCGCCATTATATATACGAGTCGAATCAGCCGAAAGAAAATGAGCGCCGGTGAGCAGTAAACGTTGAAACCACTGCATGCACCAAGTGAAGAATTTTGCTGAATCGCCGAAATATAAAATGTGGGGTTCACGAAGTCCTGCCTCAGATACAATGGGGCAATTAACATCGACCAAAATATTGGTCAAATGACATTCAGATGTATATACTATAGGACACGAACGGAAAAGTCTTTCGAAAGTAAATGAACGGAAATACGAATACAGAATTATATGCGAAAACATGTTATGACTCATCAAACCTGCGTAGGTTATCATTTTCAAGTAATATAATATGGCCCCCGTTGCATAACAATCTGCGAGTAGCTTTTTCAGTGTTACTATTGAGCTCGCAGATTGTTATGCAACGGGGGCATTATGTTGTTCTGGATAAGTTGCTCTTGATCATCAAATTTATGCTGATGTCAAATATTTCTTGTTTCATGCATTGTTGGGTCATACATGCAGAGGTAGGCATATTGAATCATTCAATCACCCCAAATCATACTTAATGTGTCATAAATAAATGAGTCTAGGCATCCAGACGACTAAAACCTATCCCTTCTTCATAATGAATGATAGGTTAGATTTGTTTTTCAATCGCAGTTTCGAACACGCAAGCATAGAAAGGACACATTGCCCATTGTATACAATGCAAAATGACCTTCACGCCTTTTTTATTCAATTCCGTTAGTGCGATTTACAGGGGGCAAATTAATAAAAGGACTTGGTTTTACATTTGACATTCAAATATGAACACTATTCAGGTAAAATGGAACCGAAGCACTGGCAAGGATATAAAAGAAGGTCACCGGAACTTGGACAGTTTAACTTTTTCTTGACTTAAAGCTGCATTCTCTAATTCAGCTATATAGGCCCTCATAATAATTATGAACCAACTCCTTTTTTCCAATCTCATTCATTCCTTGATCCATAGAATTGAATTATACTATGTACATTTTCGCTTTGGTGTATGAGCAGAATAAAAGCATTTTAAATACACAAACTGTAGTCCGAAATCCCCGCGAACATCACTCCAAAATCGTTCGACCGCATAATAAGATACTAAATCCACATTAATCGAGAGCATATATATGTCCATGAGTTATCTAAAAGCAATTAGCATACACCGGGATCACTCATGTTAAAACGAAATGTACACCTCATCTTGAGATAAAAGAACCCATATGAACGGGGACTATTTCTAATACTCTACTTATTAGCGGAAGGTAGGATTGTAGTGAGAAACTTGTCCCAAGCTGTCTGTCAAGATAAAAAATCTAATTATCAGGGATGCGCACACGGGCGAGCTACGTTTTATAGAGGAGTTTGCATTATTGAGGACTTTATAATAAACGGATTCAAATTCTTTTGTCTGGGAAGGAGTTATATTAGTTCATATTTTTCATATTTACTTTGGCGGGCATTTAGAAATCCAAGGCTCATTTGCGGCCGTACAAGGGTTGGTGTCACATCTCGCCTCGTCTCTCACCGACATTATGATAAACATCTTCATTGACTCTACAGATGGGGAAGCTTTATTCCATCACATCACCATTGCTATTTTTTCTCACCGTTGCTATTAATTGTTCTCATGGAAATGTAAAACGTAAAGCCAATTCATCATTTTTTTTACCTATGCAAGACGTATTTTCTGGTTCATATATCAGATGATGATCTAATTCTGTTATTGAAAATTCATTTAGTCAAATGGAGTCAAATGGAGTATTTGTCAAGCAGACAGCCATTGGAAGTTGTCCGATGTAATTGAAGGATGTGAGATCATATTATGCTAACTTGTGATTCATTTTATTGATATAAATGTAAGAGGTTATATGGAATGTAACAGTTACTTTCTATATAAAATGGCATAATACTTTTAAGGTCATAATTCAGATTCAAAACCTATCCATGATTTGCCTTCCATTCGCTCACCTAGAGAACGAAATTCAATGGCTCAAATGGTTAGATTTACTGCGTTTAGAGTATTATGGTTTAGTTAAAAAGAATGGTGGTTAGAGTTTTCCCTATTTGTTATTCATCTCTAGGACTCAGCTGCTTGTGGGAAGATATATTCTTCGATAGGTGGCTCTATATAATATGTATATATATACAACATGCATGATATGTAGAAGAATTTTGCCATTCCTCATCCTATTGTATACAAGATCACGTTGAACTATGTCTCTTAGATATCAACTTGAGACTCTTAGACATCTGTGAATACACAAGCAGCGCATGTTTTACTTCCCCAATGATGAACATACAGGGAGAAGAGTGTATCACACACCTTCATTTCCAGCTAGCCCGTACACCAGTAGAATTGTGAGACGCAGGGTTCCTTCGTCTTATGGCGTTTTATATTGGGGATGAATGACCAGGCATCAGAGATAATGGCAAGAAATGGTCACGTCAGTTCCTGAACCACATTCGCCGATCTCCTCCTGGGACACATTATATGTAGTGGGGTAATATTTATATAGACGCGTCCTCTGTCATGGCACGTGAGCCTGTTATCATAGTTCTTATCAGGCACTACTTTCTGACCGCACTATTTACTGGCGCCCATGCACAAGGTCGCTTCACTCAGTCAAAGAAGTAGATTCAGATCACCCCGCCACGTCCGAGAAGTAGATATGCGCGAGTTGCCCCATAGATTTGTGTGTCATGTGACAGCAGAAAAAGTATTGATAAATGATGCAACATGATTGTCTGTAAGATGCCTGTCTCTGGCACGAATCTCTTCATATTTCATTTCTCCCATAAGCCAAGAACGATGAATGCTGGACAAGGAAAGGATCTTGCATTTTTATTCTCAATCAGAAATACATAGAGAGAATGGACTGAGCTGCCAGTAATCAAAGAATTACCAAATGAGATTCCTCTGCAAAAGTATGATGCCACAGAAGAATCTCATTTGATAAATTTTTAATTATGAGAGGCAATTAAGTTCCATTCTATATTTATTATATATACACTCCAATATGACCAAATATTAAGTCAAGATCGTTAGATAAATCTGAGTAAGTAAGCCAACTTGGCAAAGAAGTGGCATTGTCAGTGGCAGTGTGACAATGCATGTTTACCTTGACCAGCTGGGCCCCTCTAATTTTAGTTGGCATAACATCCACTCCGGGGGCACTGTGTACCTTGTGGTGTACCTTTGGGTGTAACTTGTGAAGTTATTTTTCAACAACTACATTTTTATCCTACTAGTACTAGCAAAGTACCCGTCCTCTGGACGGTTCCCCTCTCTCTCCACACTTCCCCCTCTCCCTCTCTTCCCTCTGCCTCTTCTCTGTCTCTCATACCATTTTTTCTCTCCCAACCCCATCTCCGATCTCCTCTTCCTCCCCTCTTCCTCATGCTCCCCCTCCTTGCTTTCTCTCCCTCCCTTCTCTCCCTTCCCCTACATCCTCTCCCTCCCCTCTTATTCACTCTCCCACTACTCTGCATGTAGTCGGGTCCCCCTGGAAGTGACGTAGTAGCTTGTGGGAAATGACGTAGTATCTCACAGGGGCTTTTCCAGGCTATAAATAGAGTGTAGAGATCCCAATTTAAAAAAGGCTTCAAAATCACATTTTCACCCCAGATACCTTCACAAACCACATATGATGTCCTCCAGACAGGGTTGATGGACCTGTAGAGACAAAAAACAGCTGGGGAGATCACAGATTCCCCGAACATGCATGACAAAAAACCCTTCTTGAGCTTTATATATTGGATGTAGCATAAACATATATTTGTATTGCACCCCGCTTATTGCACTCCTCAAGTGGAATGCGCATATAATAATATAGTGAAAGAACAACTAAAAAGCATCACTCCAGATCTATACACTGTGATTCAATGAAACTTTTTAACATACCGGTGTATATCATTTGGTCAACAATGGACCCATTTTCCAGGCTAATATAAAGTTTTGATTAAAAGGATTAATAACCTCCATTTTGCTCCGGGATTATACACCACAGAGTGCACCAGTAGCCCCCCAATGTTGGTAATAAATCCTATAATAACGGACAGGTAAATGTACCGTTTTGAGGTTGTGTCACGCCATTTTGCAACCGTCAGAAAACAATAACACAAAATGTTGACTAAAAGAAATAAATCCCTTGCTTCTTACAGCCCTCAACTATTGTGTTAGGCATAATGAGCCATCCGCCGTCTGCATTTGGCACATTATATCATACAACAGCCTTTTAGATCCATATGTATCCTCAATTCAGTCTGCTATATATCGGGAACTTTGAAAGCACAAAAAGAGCAGTGATATTTGCATTAGTTATATGCCCAGGATGTAAAGGAATTGCATTTTTTTATCAGTTTTCTAATAAATTAACGAAGGTGGTGTGACGAAATAAAGAAATTAAAATAGAACTAAGCAATTATTGGTTAATAATACACACCAAGTCGTTCATTCACAGACAAAAATTGTTTTAGGATAATAAGTTGTCGTTTATACACCTCATGAGTGAATTAAGAAGTAGACTAAATGTTACCATACAATCGATGTACATCAACCCTAACAAGAAAAAGAAATGCCTCCCCTGGAGGAGCCTTAGAGACGACTTCATACTCTTCTTCAGCTGATCGTGTTGTCATACGATATCATGTTTGTCCTGAAAGCTTTTTTACCCAAGAGATTGAACGTTTTCTAAATTTTCTATATATTTTTCGATAAGCAACTTCCAATATTTATAGGAAGAACGATGCTAACCTAAAGAGTAATCTATTGCATTACATGTTTAGCGATGTAGAAGCCGAGATGGCAGGATACTGTTTAATAAAGATGTTCCAAAAACAAAAAAGAACTAAGCAATTAAACTATTTAAAACATACTGGTAAGTAGTTGGATATAACGAGGGAATCATTATTCAAAAAGGTGAAATAATATTTATCTTATTCGTTTCATCCTTACATTGCCGTCCACGATGAAAATATTCGAAACTCGATACATTTTTAAAAAGCAACGGAGATATCGGTGTCAGGATTTTTTTCTCGCAAGGTAGAAATGTTAACTTCTTTAATTTCTCGCCAAATCTTTCTCAAGAATTTAAGAACAGAATGAAATCAAATAAAACAAACATACAGTATATGTTGCTGAATTTTTCGAGAATTACAATCTTGATTGCAGAGCATCTGATGGTTGTATGTGATTGTAGGCGACCCGAAGAATATATATGTATCCCTAATATGCATAGAGGAGCACAAGATTGTGGAGGCGTTATTGGAAACCTCTGGGAGATAAATATCGCTGACAGAGGGTTTCATCTCCCACGTCTCGGTGGGATACGGCGATTATTCTTTTTATTCTCATATGAATATGGGGAACAGACTACCTCCTGCCTAATGAACGACCTTCTAAGTTGTTCCTCGTCAACAACATTTTAGGCAAGACAATTTCGGGAATGACTATACGCTCCACATTAATCTTTGCGATGGTTTTGGAAGTTGATAACTGTTAAGGATGTGCATAACATCAGTGGTAATTTCTTAAATTATATTGGCGCTACAATCGAGTCAACTGCTATATGAATTAAGGGACCCATTCTAGTACATGTATACTGTGTATCCCTGAGAGCAAAGGCCACAACAAAGCAGCTGGTAACTACGAACATTACGAAGAGTTAATTAATGTATCAGAAATTGTTTCATGCGATAATAGTGAACGATTGCATCATTTACCCATTAAAATACACAAGAATATTCTTCTTGGATTTTAGTGCGGTATGGGTTCTAAGAGGAACAACAATGAGAAATCTTCCATTTTGGTAAATCTCTCTCATGAGCACTAGAAAACCAACTATAACACTCTCATTATACGTACCAAGAACCAAATCAATTCAATTTCAATTTCAATTTGCTGACTCGGACCAACAGGATAAGAGTATTTTCCCCGAAGTCTCGACAGTTAAAAAGAGAAGAGCCAGTCTTTGGATGTGCAAATTCAATTTCTCCAATGTAAGAAGCTCGAAGCATTCAACTATTTATGCATTCAATGGGATTCCGCTAAAAAGAAAAAAATACCTTGAATTTCGTGCTGGACGGTTTCATTCGAATGGAGTGAGCTATTGAATCCAATCGTCTTATATAAAAACTGAACGAAAAAGTCATGCATTAAATTGGGAGAAATCATTTCAAATAAGTGAGAATAGTAATAAAATAGTTATGAGGGTAATTTTAGGTTAATAAAATAAAGCTCAATCGGTTCACATGACATCAATGTTACAATATAACTTTTATTATTCATGCAATAACGAATGTTCACCATAGATTCCTATACATGTACAAATGTATATTTTCAGTCTTATTGTATAATTATCGAGGCCGAGCTTCACGCTTAAACTTTATGTTATGATACTGCATGGTACCAACAAGAAGTATGTGCATCCCGCCCAATAAATGACTCCTTAAAGCTGCATTGCATGCCATTATCATGACACCATGACAAGGAAATCATATTATATTTACTCATGTTTGACCTATAGGGCCGAAGTTATCAATATTTTGCTGCTGGTAAAATTATGTTTATACGATGATTTGTAGTCCAGGATGCGTGCAGACCTAGGAGTCCTGCATTCGCATATTAGAGAAATAGATTGCAGATGCAAGATTATATTCTTATAATTAATTTTGATCATTAAATCAGGGACCTTCAAGATGTATTTCCCCATTCTCCTCGTTCACCATGAGGAGAATGGGGGACTAAAGAAAACCTAAAATATAGGGTATGATGTAAAAGAAATGATGTAATCGACCCGAAGTTTGAGAAAGGCTTTTTTGTTGACAGACTGAATAAAAGTGTTTTTAGAAAAAACAACCTAAAATGTGATGCATCAACGGCTATGCCCAGTGTTATAATATGCATGATCTCTAGAGTCCCCTATGGTCAAGTGGTTAGCATCTAAGACTGCCAATCTGGACATTGGAAATTCTAATCCCAGTGCAGGCAGCCTCACTATATTTGTCTCATTTTCGAGTCATTTTTTAAAAATTTCACTAATATCTTCACATCTGGGATTTGGATTTCTTTTAAACTCACACATGTAGTTATTGATGCAATTCCCTTTCGATTTGTCAAAAAATTAGAAAGGCTAAGATCGAATTAAGCAAGAAAAGTGAGTTAGATGGGGTTTGGGGACACATAGGTTCTCTGTAATAGAGGCATGGGTGGCAGTTGTAAGCTTGTGTTTATTTTCGGCGAAAATGGTTTTCGCACGGGGCCACAATTCGTCTAGATGAACTAAATGATAGTCAGATAATAATGGTATTTTAGTATATAAGAGCTAAACATGAGAGATTAAGCTATATGAATGTGAGTCAAATTTAGTGTTGACATTGATATACAGAGAATAAGGGAAAAGAAGATAGATGTATGTTTTGTAATAACAAGATGGGACCTAGAGTATAATATGAAGGTGACAACGTGGGGTATAAGATTGAGTTGTATTTTGTATAATTATATTTCTCATAAACTTTATTTTATTGAATGTGTAAATTTATCCTTGAAGGACATAGTGAACTTGTTAAATGTCTTGGCCTTTGTTTCAATAAAAAGAAAACAGGTGTGAGAATAATGTCAAATGTGATACAATTCTCCTAAATGAAAATACTTTTTCAATCAATCAAATAAAACGTCTGGCGCTCAATTCTTTATGTCTGGATATTAAAGCTGCACTCTCAGCTAAAGTTGACCAAAAAGATATTGATAAGATGTTGGAGAGTCTTGTGAGGTCTGCACAGGTAGTTTCCTTCCCATTATGCAACTTCTTCTCCCAAAAATTTGGAATTTAGTTTTTGAATGGGGATAGACAATTTGTATCACACCACCGATCGTATAGATTGATACAATTGTATTCTTTTAGAAATATTTAGTTTATACCCCTACAATAAGTATACTAGAACAGATATAGCTAAATTATGTACATATCTACACTCTTCGAGTATTTACTTTAGTCCTCGATCCAGGCGACCCAGTTGCTTATTCTGACTAAATCTGTTGTCGTAAGTTTTCTGGTCTGCTTTGTTCACTCATAATCTAGTTAGGCCTATATTAATTAGTGAATTGGGAATGTTAATCGCCGGGAATGTAAATCGCAACAAAATTGTAATATGAGGACTAAGAAATTTATACAAAGTTGCACAAGTCTTACTGCTAAAAAGCTGATGGACGTCTCCATTCTGTGGATCAGTATGTATAATTGAAATTGGTATTTATTCTTATAGTCCCCCAAATGTATTCATTCTAAATGTTCTCTATATGTATTCGGTTTGAGTATACTGTATGGCATTTCTAGAAAGTAGAAGACATACATTTGTATAACCATATATGCTTATGTAATTAATAAAATAGGATTTAAACAACAAATCTTTGACCTCGGAAGCCATGAACAGTCATATAAATTCAGATATATACATATGCATGTGGTCCTCAGGGGTGTTTTCGCTTATCTTTGTTGTCACAGTAAATTAGCTGTTACCGACCTACTCTCCTCTATCTCGATAATAGAGTTTCACAGAGTATTACGCAGTGTTGTATAGACCACAGTGATGACCAAGGAGAAACCCTAAATGCAATTGTTGGTTCAGTCATCTGCTGATCCATATAATATGACCTGGCACTAGGTAGAAGCTACCCTGAATCCATTTCTTCTTCAAGAGTGAATATTGACAGTATGATGTATGATGGTAGTGTCCACTGTCCAGGGAGTGAACATCTCTTCCTCAAAGTTTATCCACATAGCAGGACTACTTTTCCGAGAACTGGAAAGTACCTTTACATTAAATATCTTAGTTGCACTATAGCGAATATGATATGTATCAATTACTTTCCGAGGTAATTCATTGTTTTCCACTCCAATATTTTCAAAAAAACATTATGGTGATAATACATGGAGACATTTTCGGATCCATTTACTTATATATATTATTAAGAATGCTCTTATATTCTTCGCAATTTGCACCAGGAGGCAATCGCTTCTTAGTTATAATAATTAGAGCCAAATGACACATATACATATAATATGTTAATATACTCATTTAGCAATAAATATTCACCGAATAGCATAATCTGTGTGTGATGCCACCAAAATAACAATAAATCACAGAACACATCATCAAACTTTCTAAATACAAGAGATAATTCTGATAGCAGTAGTCGTCATGTTTTATTCTCTTTTATACTAAATTATAGATTGCCATGCATAATGATATACGTCATCTTGTAAGTATGTACGTGAAGACAATTACTATTATTAATCTCTGGCTAAAATATGTACATCAGTTCATTGGCCAATATGTCTTTCTCATAGTGTCAATCTAAGATTAACTCTCTTTCATATGTTAAATACTCATTTGTACCCCGGGTATACCCACTCGGAGGAAGCTTCGGGTTGGATTCACCCCAGTGTGCGAGGAATTTCCGTCTTCACTTTTTCGCCTACATCCTTTTTGTACTGACGATTTATTGCCTTGAACAAGCGAAATAACGAAGCTGCATAGGAACAGATGATAGAAGCCTAGCCTCGAACTATTAGACAAGTAGGTTGATATTGGGTGTTGCGGCTTTGCGATGACAACTGACTTGATGAAGGATATTCATGGGCATAATTGCTGCCCCCTTTAACTCCAAGCCGAAGTGAAAAAACATAGCTCTTATTCTTGATATGCGACTGATTAGCACCATGTGAAGTGAGTGAAGAGGCTAGCTAATTAAAGCCGATCATATACTGCCCAAGAAAGAGCATCCCTCAGATCCGTGCCAGAGAATCTATTCATGTCGGATCTTATCAGGGCCAATAATTGTCCTTGCGTTTCTATAGGGCTCAAATTGCTGGCATGTCCTGTTTCCAGAGCCTTTTATTCTCCATTCGCGGATTTTACACGAGCGCAAAGATAGATGTAAGTTAGCCTTGCATTATTAACAATGCCAATTTATAAGTTTGGCTGTTGGTTCAAGGCTGACTATGTGGCCACTTAAGTGTAGGAAATAATAACATGCTGTAATTCTGCTCAGGAAACATAAAAGTCGTAACTAAACTGACTCAACAACTCTGACGAAAATGTTGTGGTCAGTCAAAGTATATGCAAATGGTACTCTGTTAAAAGTTAATTCCTGGACCAAATGCATTAGGAGAACTATGGTTAGATATGTCCTATACATAATGTGTTCATGTATGATTTCCATCCAATTCCTGTTTTAGATTTAAAAAAGAAAGTTTCATTATACATAGGGTGCAATTCTCAGATGATGCTAATTTTAGTAGTGTCATAAATTAAGTCATGTCATAAGTATTACATCTATTCGAATCGACCGAAAAAAGAGCTTGAGCGCTGGAGAGCGACAATAAGTGAAACCAGTGCAGCAAAGGCTTTCTGTGGCTTGCGGCAATATAGATGTGGATCTCAGCGGCAACAATAACAAAATTGTGGTCAAATGGCTTTCAAATTGGCGGGGAAAAAACGGAACAAGAAATATAAAGGAAATCTTTATCGAGTGCAGCTTTAAGATTTTACATCATACAAAAATATATAGCAAATCTTCATATATGTAGGCCTCTGTGGCATATCAAAAACTTAGATTCAGTTTAATGATATATTATTACTTATACTATCATGATACAGGCTATAAAAGTTATGTGTTTTACAACTAGTATGACCTTTTCCTAAAGTCAAAGTTACTGATGCATAATAATTACATTCGTTTACTATTATGGATCATGTTGGTTTCCAAAGTGTTGTAAATAATAAATGAGCTACCTGATTTTTGGTGATTGCAATCGACAAAATGGCCATGTTCTCCCAAAGGCGCTCCTTTTACACATATTAGCCTGACCACTCATTTGCATAAACAAATCTATTTCGATCACTATTGCTGGACCTATCTTATAACTTTCCTAACCCCAATTCAATCAGTCGCATACCAAGTAATAGCATTTCCCTAAACATCAAGTCTTATCTAGTGTCCTTTATAGAAAAAACGTACAATTACTAGGTTATCTGTTGGGGTTGGGAGATATAGCATGCTGTGAAGCTCTCTGAATTATCATTCCGCTCAGACATAGATTGGCTACTTTTATGTGTTCCTAATGGAGGTCAGAACTATTCTATCCTACAACTTGCTGACACGATTTGGCCACTGATACGGAATCTTGGTAGCTCTATAAATTGTGGTACTTAAATAGACGCGCTGATGAATCCACCCCAAAATGACAAATTAATTGTAGAGCAAAGTTGCCCCAAATTAGCTCTTCTCATATCAGGGTCGTCCGGTGGGAAGGGAAGACAAAGTTCCCCTCGAGACGAATGTGATTGAGATGTAGCAAACAGTTTGACAAGAAACATTTTTCATTTCAGCCGGCCCAGCCAATACGATATGACAGATGGGACGATTTTATGAACTCATTTATTGATGAAGTAGCATCCAGGCCATCGTGTGACATTCTGGTGAGGGAAAAATTCCTAATAAAGTGAATGACGCAAACCTCGTCAGGTCAATTGATGTCATATGACGTCACATGTCCCTCTGCAACTATGAAGTTAATTGTCTTATTAACGTAAACACATTTTGTCATTATTTCCTACTGGGAAAGTGGGTAATTCTATTTAGACTCCGTTTTGTGGGCTATTATCTGAAAGCAGTTTGCATTGTGTGGCGATTCAATACTGATTCGATACATTTGCTACTGTCCTATCGTTTCGTGATAACAGTAATTCCGCACGGCAAATGAGGGCGAGGGTGGCACTGCTAGGTAAAGGTTTGCAATCTTACTCTGGATTCACCGACGCTTCTCTATGGATGGGAATAGGGCAATAGCACACCGACTGGCTGGGAATGGCAGAAGTGATACAATGTGTGGAAAATGTGTTTATGTTTGCCATAACTTTGCACGGTTGGTAAAACACTATCATTTTCCTTGATGAGGTACGCATTCAAAAAGAGATGCAATAATCATTACGCTCCACTACCAAGCAATAAGAGGGGAGCTCAAGGGCCGAGCCGATTGTTCGCCCTGATTGGCTGACCTAACTCGAGTATGGAGGGAGAAAAAAACTTCACATCTGAATAGGGAAGGGGTACGTCGCAATCGATGCCAGAATCATTTGGCATCTTTTTCCCAGACATTTAATGGGTGGAGGGATTGGGAATTCTCAAGATTTGACATAAAGGTCAGGAACCTGTGATGCATTAAGAATAATATATGAGAAATGCGATGCGATGTCGCGAGACTTGCTCTAAGTAAATACAAATATTCACGAAGATAACAATGGGAAGTTTCTGACCAAACACTTGTGTTAGAAGCAGAGCGTGCAAAGTGGGGCTCGGTCATTTTATGGTTCATTGGCCAAAAGAATGAGAGCATGAAACACGCCTGCCTGGCTGTTAGTCAATGATCAAATCATGTCATCACATCATGTCAACTCTTTTAATCAATAATACTTAGGAGCTAACCAGAAAATAATTAATGCACATCCATAGAGAACTGTTAGACAAGGATCACGAGGCACATCTGTGCTGGCTATGACAGAAGGTTGTTCATTAATCACTTAATAGAATATCACGCCTTTGCGCTGACAAGCTGTGGTATATAGAAGCTTTTACCGCAATTGATTGTCACCCGTTTTCAAAGGCGGGGAAAGTTACATCTTACGGCTTTTCCCTTCCTTCCGACGGAAGCCATGTTACGTCACAGTACTCCCGACGTGCCACGCGCCAGGTGGTCAGAGGCCGCTGTGACAATGGTCCAGGATTTAGGAACTATTTCCGCTGCTGTAGAGTTCGGATAAAACAAGCCAAGCGAATTAATCATTTCATTGAAGGCATAGTTGGGACCTTGGCCCCCTTGCCTTTCGTGTTGCATGTTAATCAAGACCGGATGTTATGAGCATAAGGAAGCAAAGGTTTCCAAATAAGAAGTGGTATGCGGGAATATTGCTTCGGGAAATATCTGGGTGGCCTGAGGCAAGAGAATACATAGCTGCAGTGCCACAGGCTTGGGAAATAACACATTTCTGGGCTCACTTTTGTTTTTGTAGCGGGGAAGTTATGCTGCCTAGCTATTCTTTGAGACGGAAAGTCACATGATTGCAGGTGGCGCTGCGAACCAGGGGTTGACTTTTGAGCAGTATTGGGTGCATGTCCCATAGTGCTCCATAGTAGCCTAAACTTTGGAGAATTAACCCCCACAAAAATATAGAAAACATTCGTCAAATATTAATTGCTTTCATTGACTCCAAGTTTGATATTGTAAGTAGCCTATCACATATGTTTCACTAACAATTCCTCACCATTATCATGTAGAAACAGGAGTGTAAACTTTGGGATTTAATATGGGAGCCTAGGGGGCGGACGTCAGTATGCAATCCCGGCCGTATCTGTCACCCTTTCCAACGTACTTCATTCAATGTTTAAACTCTCATCTTTCTTGGACAAACTATGTTGAAATTAAAAGTTCTCTTGATAGGGATATTCGTATTAAAATGTATGTAAAAGACATTGTCCTGATAGACAGCATAAATGATAGTAAAATCCAGAATTAGTTTTTTGAACACAGTACCCGTTGCACCGCTACCGCTAGTGGAACTCGCTTGCCGTCTCAAAGAATGATCTGTAATGTTTATTCACTGCTGTTACTTTCATTACCCCTACTATTTGCGGAGCTTTCATCATTGCACAAACCAGCTGAGTTCCCTGGAAGATATGTAACATACACCAAGAATGCATCAAAGAGCGACATAAATTCCATATGAACATCATTAATCAGCAGAAGGCCTAGATTACAGGCAGACGAAATCATCCCCTCATAAAACACATTGACCCAGGCAATGCCAATGTGCGCGGCCCACTGCCGTACCGATGAGGATTAAGCTTCCAATGTGAATTGGGTCCGAGTGATGAAACAACACTCAAACTAATATCTGTCCTTGCTGAGAAATGAGAGATCAAGGAAGATCAAGGATCAAAGTGGCATCATAACGCGTGACACCAGGTAATCTCGCGGGAAATCGTGGGGCTAATTGACACTGACTTGATCAAATCCACTCTCCAATCTGTAGTGCACTTTCTCTCTATCGCTTTACCAAGTGACAAAGCTTTTTTTACTAGCATTCGCTCCTTCCAACCCAACCTCCCTACTTGTATTATACGGAGACATTGAACTATGGGAGAGCAAGGAGGCCACTCGTACTTCGGCAACTGTTTAATCAGATGGCCACTGAAGAATGGAAAAAGGGACCAGGAGAGTTTTTCCTCCTCATGGCCACGGCGACTGTGGGTTGTGCGGACTCCCAGAAGCTCTTTATTAGACAGAGGCCCATGTCCAATTACTCTTCAGCCAGTCACACTGGCGTCATCCATTATTTTTGGCAGGGGGCGACCGCTGATTGTCCGTTAGAGACCCGGGCCTCTATTCTGCAAAATTGAAATAATAGGCACGATAGGAAATGATTCAGTCGCCTGAAATAGTCCTAGACCCTGGCGAAACGACCTTGGTGGCCACCCGTTCCATCTGAAGGCACCAAGAAGGAAAAAGGCATTAAAGTTTATGATGAGATTGGATTGATGCCTATTCCTATGGAGAATAATCCTAGGCGTTTCTGATAGAAAACGTGCATCAAATGCATGGATGGTAAATAATTGCAGTGGATCAGCATTGACAGTCGCAGTATTTTTTCGCTTCTGTTCCCTATTTCACAGGGCGGGGCAAACAATGTCGTCCATCAATGTGGGCGGCCAGCCAGCACATTTGTTTCAATCTCCCAGATTGGACTGATAGAAAACCCATATTTTTATTGAGTTTTCGGCAGAAGGTGTCAAACGAGCACGTCTACGTCCGCCCGGCCACAATGCACTTAGCGAAGCTTCTGGTCAATTCTCAGAGTCGATAAATGTCTCCGCTAGAAGGGAAATCGCTTTCTCGTATACATCCATAACATATGAAATGCAGATCTATGATTGTTGTTCGCGATCGGTACGGATGCTGTAAGATCCATATAAATCTTGACAGTGTATATATTCTGTATTCTAAAACACAAAACAAGCCTTCACTTAATATCGGGAATATACACTTGTTCGTTCTCATGATGTTCTTTCAGGTACAGCCAGATTGCAAGTGGCACAGATCTGAGGCTGATAAAATCAGAAATGGGAACGACTTGTATACACGAAACGGACAATGTTTAACATTAAACGTAATCCTTTTTGTGTTTTAAAGTCTTGACATTTCCAAATGAGTTAAACCGTCTCAGACACATTTGTATTAAACCCCATCGCTCCTACAACTAGGCATATAGAGCTCCTGAATATACAATGAGTGCTCATTATTTGTCCGTGTTCCCTTCGCTAATGTACTCTTTGCATGACCGAGGCTAATTCCCATTTACATATACTACTTCCCTAACCAGTAGTCTGGCACCTATTCATACACTGGTCGCATGTCTCCCACCGGCTCCCACAAACCTGACACATATAAATGCTCCCTGACTAAACTAAGTCAAGGTATTCCTTTAGAGTAAATCCATCCACTTAAGTCAAGACTTAAGGCTCTATGCAGGCATCGCGTAAAGGAGACCAGGGCCTAATTGCCAATCAACATGTTTGACATGATTAAAGCAAGCAGTGGAAATGCATTGACGGGTTCTGGAGCAACATCTGCGAACCCATTCGTACTAAACCGACTAAATAGGTTATGATAAACGCTTTTGCAAAGTGGTGATGAAATATCGAGGTCTCAAATGATGTGTTTCAATCAGATTAACACGAGCTTCACGTGAAGGTGGGTCATTAATCATGTGTAGTAGGGTACCTTCTAAATGGAATGGTCATTCGTTCAGGCAATCTGATATAGACCTTTTTAGCAACATTTAACGTGCTATTTACAATACTAGTTCTTTATACATTCACTAATAATGATAGAGAATATAATAATCACCACAGTTAATGGTAATATCCATGGGACACATCACAAACTAACTAAAACTCCTCAATAATTCTGGTTTTGGAATAAGGGGATGCATATAAATCTATTCATCCTCTGAAAGGTTAAAACAGAAATTATCAAACAGAGGGATTATTTTAAATCCCAGAGCTATGAAATCCTATCATGCTTTTAAGGGTTATAGATTTAGTGTAATCATGAATAACATGCAAAAGTACCATTCGTCAAATCTGTAGTTATAACTTTAGGTCTCAATAACAGACGGTTCATATCTGCATCTGTCTGCACAGTATAACCTCACTGCTGCTTTGCCTTTCCAATCATAAATGGATAGTTTCCTTTTCATTACTTACATCTTTCTAGAGACATCGGCTCATGCATTACCAGTCTCGACGCATAAAATATTCATGTGCGAGATACAGTTGCTTCTTGTCGAAATAAGCACGAGCAATCACAAGATCAACCATAGGATGCATCCCTCCTATCAATTACCTTTCCCTCAGCACAGACCTCTCATCTACTCTTTGTCTACCAATTCATTGCAGCGTAATTCAAATAAAGCCAATATCAAAGGCAGAAGTATGCACATAAACAGTGTGTCTTGATCTGAGCCATAAAGGTATAAATAAGATACCAATACCTACTCAGTCTCATCCTGCCCACCCACCTCTCCTATCGTGTTGAGCATTCTAGCTTGCCTCACACTTGGTGCATATCACACCATGCAGCGTCTATCTGCCATATCACCAGCGTTTCTCGTTCATGCACTAAATTAATGCACTCATTGTACGGTATACAGCTTCAAAGGAACCCGAAATACACTTGTTTATTCAGGTGTATGTATACCTATATCAATACCACCCATAGGCGGGGTGAAGTTGAGGAAGGTCTTGATTAATTATTGGACTTCAAAGTATCAGTTCGGGGTGGAAGGTGATCTGAATATGATAAAATTGTATACAGAGCTGTTACAGATATTTGAGATTCTCGGTACTTGCAGTACGATGCATAAATTTATATTTACACCCAGAAAAAGAAGTCAATAGTGATGATGCATATATCGCACTTCCTTGTTAATCAGACAAAACATGGATGAAGTAATATATTATACGGGAATCAACATCATTCATTCTGTGTTGGTGTTTATTAATATAAATGATTTGTCATAAGGCATGGTTGCTGGAAATTTGATTACAAATAATAATATTTTCTCTTTTGTTTGACGTATGGAAATGTAACTATCAACGTGCTAACACACACGTTGTCTGATATCTACCGAATCAAGTTGGTATATTAAAAAATCTAGTATAACATTCAAGGCTTCATCGACTTGGCAATTCCCAGTGATACACGAAAGAAAAGGCCACAGTATTGGGCACAGATTAAGCTTTTGCCGTCTGTATCGCATGCGATAGTTATTCGCGGCTCGAAATTTTGGACTTTTAATTTCATGTGCAACTGAAAACTATTTTGTAATTTAAGTATTGCTTGACTTCGAATGCGTGTCTTAGTTTCCATTCCTTTTGCCATTGTGTGGGTTTTACCTGATGGGAATTGAGAGAGAAATGTTGCAGGAAGTGACATGAGAACCTGTCAAATCCCCATAGAAACATTACGAACTGAATTTCCGGGAGATCCGAGAACTTCAGAAGGAAATCCGAAGATCTCTCCCTCCTAATAAGGAAAGCAGATTTGCCCAGTGTTGTTTGTTAACGAAAACAAAAAGTATTTCAGAAATAGTTACGTGAGCAAAAAGTGCTCAGCAATATAACAGCGAAACAAGGTTACTTAGAGTTCGGTGCTGAATGACCAAACAATTGTCACAAAACTCGGAAATTTAAGTTGATCTTTACAAGGACAAAAATAAAACGCTTCTGACCGCCGGCTTTTCATTAGAAATGTGAGTCATGTTCTTGAGACGACTGGTGTTTTTACAGTTGGGGAAAATGAATGAAAAGTGCGAATTGGAATTGTGAACGCATAACCAGTTACGGGTTTATTTATAATATGCGCATAGTTTTTTAGTTAAGACTAAAAGAGTCATTATGGCTCCGCTCGAAACATGGACGCCGTTAACATCTTTGCTGGAATTATTAACATTTTTGCTGGAATTATTAAGGCTTATTGATTCCCTTTTCACGTTGGCATCGATTTTTCTCCTCCTCAAGGTTCGAATAGGAATCTCATCGAACCAATCACCAAGTTTCATTTCGTTTTTAACGCGATTTTTCGTAGTTTCCATAACATAAAGAGAGGGTAATGCCTCCCATTTGTTTCATCAGAACATTAAAAACTATTCACCAATAAGAAGAACCATTGTAATGGAGTGGATTTGCTCGGCCCTATATGAGCCCCTTTAATTTGATATCAGACGAACAATAGGATTTAAATGTAGGCAACACAAGCATTCTTTTTCTAAGCATCTCGTTATATTCTCCCATGCATTTGGTCATTATGAACACATTTCCTTTTCTTTAAAGAGGTGGACGATTTTTAAATGACTTGTTCACGGCTAGTATACCAATTCCGTAGCATCCACATTTTACAATCCAGTGTATGCCAGTATTCAAGTTGGATATTTACTGATAATATATATGTGTTAATTGTGGACTATTTTAACTTTTGAGGGAGGACTATCGTTCAAAAATATTTTTTTCTCTTTTTAAATTGGTGTGTTCTTTGGCAATGGTAAAGGCTAGGTCCTGTTCCGTAAGATAAAAACAGGGCTTAAAACAAGATAAGGAGTGAACCGACCAAACATTGCAGTCCATCAGCTCTTATCAGACAAAACGAGTCTGTAGCCGGAGGGTACTGTGGGCTATCCTATATACAGTTTCCTTAAACTCTCATAAATATATCTGCCTTTCGCTGATATAAATTGATACCCACACATTTCCACGTCAATAAGTTTTACCAAGCTGCTTGATTATATTTGGTATCAAATGCATGTTTAAATAATGTTGTTGCGTTCCTATTTTTGAACTTTGACCTAATTTAGATGTGCTTTAATATACATGTGTATATATTGTATTGGTACATCGAATAGGGCTTTTATATTTCCAGGGTATGCATACTTTGACCTGTTTAAAAGACATGGATAAGAAAAGTTATAAAAAGAAAAGCAATATGATTATTTCTGTACTTGGAACGTTAAATTATACACTTACTAGACACCATATATATTCATAGATGTCGTGTTTCTTGTGAAAAAAATATTAAAATTTCGTTTTGGTTCCCGGGATTCCAAAATCAAAATTTCAGATTTCTATCATAATCCCTTATATGAATAAATACGAAACACATTAGCAGTATTTCGGTTCTCAATATGAATAATATATATCTAATATGCTTCTCTACAGTTCTTGTTCGTTTGTTTCTCAACAGATCCCTACAGATCATCAGCAATGTATAACCTTTTTTCTTTATCCTCATTACGTATTATGTGTTTATTCTATCCCCGACTTGGCGGATGTTACATTAAAGGTTTCCTCCTGATATATTACATATTATAACTGAGAGGAAAGTTCCATTAATAGAATGATTATAATGAATTGTGCTTTTGTTTCCTTTCCCTGAAAAGACATAATGTGATACACATTTATATGTTTTTATAAGTTTCCTTTTGATACACTTAAATGTTTCACTAAAAATGAAATGTTTCACATAGAAGTAGATGAATCAGTCGTGTTTTGGTTGTAGTCAATTATAAATCATGAAATCGTTATTTGACAAAAAATCCAGCGATGTACTTTGAGAGAGAAAGGCTACCTACTGCAACAAGCATTATTACCGGAAATTCCCATGAACAAAATCACCCAAAAAATCTTAAAACATCAAGCTGCATTATTGGACTCATATTATCCCTTATAGGGCTGAATTCATCAATATGTTTATACAAGATTTTGAAGTCGAATTGGCCGAGGGAAAACGGCCGCCGGTGAGCAATAACAAGTAAACCCACCAGATGAAAGGATTTCGCGAGTCTCCGAATAGAAATGTGGACTTTTATAGAAGCAACCGTAAAACAACTGAATAAAATCCTCCACAATTTTGGTCAAATATGGGTTGGAAAAGAACGGAACGATATTGAGAAAATCTTTAGTTTTTGACCGATGTTAACTGAGAGAACAGCTTTAAATCATATCGTGCAACAAGGAGTTAGAAAGTTGAAAAGTTAATTCTCCTCTATCTCCTTCTTATACTAATTGTCAATCAGTTGCGTTCTTGTTTAGTTGAATTCACAACTGAAATTACCCAGGCCTTATTACGTAGGGTTGTGGACGGGGGCAGGACGGGGGCAGTTTACACATAATTTGCCTGGCTGACGGGGGCCCTTTTCCTCCTTTTTGGGCTTCAGGACGGGTGTTTAACATGAGGTTTAGGGTATAAAAACACTGTAAGAATATTTTCTTCAAATAATATGTGTCATATGTCCATCGTTTAATAGGTGTAAACAGTTATTGATCATATTTTTTCATAATTTCTAGAATTTGGTCTTTAATAATTAAAACAATGGGTCTCAATTGGGTGCAATATGGCGGCAACCTTGCTCCAAATTCACTTTCCAGCATTTACGTATGTTAGTTATGACGTCATATTGTCTCCATGAAAACATACCTATAAAGATATTTCGAGTGTGTTTGTATACATATATTTTAAATTTCATCAAAATCCGTTTATTTTTTATTAAGTTATGCCCCCTTCAATTTATATAAAAAATTGCTGCCTGCAGGCAGCCTCCCGTCCTCCAGGCCAATTGAAAAGGCTGCCTCCAGGCAGCCTCCCGTCCCCAATGGGTTTTTAAAAAATGTTTATTTACGCCCCTATTAACAATATATAGTTCCGTATATATATTTGGTCGTATTGTAGCAAAAGCGGAAACACGCTAACAAGATGTGATACCCTACACTTTTTGATTATTAGCAATGGATACATTCTCAGCTATAGAAATACCTACAATATAACTACTAACTCAAAGATAAACACATTAAAGTCCCCATACCTTGAGGCAATACCAATAGAAAGATATGAACTGAAATGTGTATAATTAACTATTTCTTCATCTAATTTTTGCACGATGTTCATGGAGCCACCTTGTGGCAAATAAAATGTATGGTGAATCAAATATAGCTATAACCTATACGGGTACCTGTGTCGCAGCTCACAGCATTTGATTCTCCATACATAATGTGAGCTATTTAAACAAAAACATGGCTTTATTGGTGCGCGCCAGAACAAACTTCTTTGGTTAATTCCTTGCCTTTACTGACTTTACAACGCATACAAACCAATGCACATGTTTGGGTATGCTATATAGTTGATACTTGTGCAAAAAATCTAAATGTATCTGATGTGTGCATAAATTGCTGATAATGCATTTTTAAATTACATGCGTATGAAATGATGCTCTGGCAAGGCGCTCATATTGGATTCGAATCCGGAACTCGAAAAACTTCTTTATTAGGTTTTAGGACCTCATTACATTCAAAAGAATGTTAATGTGACCGATCAATTTATTAATCTAATTAATTGCGGGCCATCGTAGAGCGCAGAAACCTGACAATATTGATTTAAGATCCATAAACACCAGAAACTTTATTGAAGGAAGGAAAATACTAAAACAAACTATTCCAAAATCAGAACAAATCAGGAAATCACCACAAGTTGGAACAGGTTACCTACGGTGGCCCACCATACTCTAGATTATAAGACCTTTAAAAACAACGCAAGGGCAATTTACATTTGGCAGGATGACTATATATACTATTTAAATGGTATACATGTATATTATAAGATCTTTTATACCCACAACCATGACTAATGATCATCGAGTGAATCCCTTCTGTTAAATTTAAGGCACACATATTGTATATCTAATTGTAAAAGAAAACTACCACTGTACATATAGAGAATCATCAACAGTCAATGACCAGCTGAGATGACATTGTTACTCTACATACAATCAATGTAAGAACCACCAAGGGAGCTGGAATCCTCCCGCACGCTGGAGTGCTCCTTTGATTGGCTAGAATAATTATTAGCAATAAAAGTTTTCAAATATCAAATTCTTAACCAAACACTGAAGACCTGTTGCAAGGTCACCTTTCAGGTTGAATTCTATTATCTTAGATTTCACACTTAAAAACAAACCCATTCAGCGAATAATATCGTTTCTACAAATTTCATGATGAACAGTTGATTCGCATTGCTAATTTGGATAATCCATTCTAAAGTTGAACACAGGACAATTCGACCGGAATTTACCGGCTAGGTCAATTCATGCGCAGGAAATTTTCATTATCCAAAATCAATCAAGCGCGACTTAGAACATATCTAATAATCCCTATATTTCGAGTGATTACGTCAGTGCATTAACAAGACATACTACAAAAGGGATCCCGGGGGAAGTCCACGCTCTCCCCTGATCTTTTCTCATTATCTAAAGGTGTTGATATCGGCCCAACACAGGGCTAATGCATTTCCCTAGCTCTTAATGTCATTAGGGGCTTGTCGTTGGCACACAGCTCTTGTAGTCAGCAATCAGTAGGTATGGGGATGGCTCTGGCGAACTGGGCTACATTACTTACATGATTAAATGACCATTCATCCACATTGATTCACACTTGTACTGCTTTTATATCCCATCTCCAGCCTCTTGAGTGATGTCAGTGCCTGACAAGCATAAACAGGAACCTTTGTTTCTCCTTCCAATCTCCTTAGTCCATAATAGGATAGAATGCAGCGCCATGCCTTTATGTCAACCACAGTAAATTGAGATTTATCAAACACTTATTGCAAAACTCTCAAGGAGGTCAACCTTCAGAAGTAGGTTCCGCCATCTTGGTTTTCATTTGTCAGTTTTTGTTTTCACATGTGCCTCTTTGTATGGAAATTATCATTTGGTGAAATGCCGATACCTTTAGTTATCACATTACAGGCGCTGGTATTATGGTTTTGGAAATCCTGACAAAAGCGCTGCTCCTTTGGCTATTATGAATGCATTTAAATATAATTGCGCCTTCCCATTTGCCAGTCACACTAAACCCCAAGAGAAATTGTGGATCAGAGGAAGATCCCTCTCTTCACAATGGGTTATTGGCGAGTCTTCAGAGAAGCGATTAGCTTTTGGTCTGGGGGGCTTTTCATTCTACCTTCTTTGTGTAATGTCTTTAGTATGAAGCCAAGATTCAACAAATATCTCATATTACTGTACTCATATTACTGTCAACAGGACCTTGCTTCAATTTAACCACCTCTATGTTTTAATGAAGAAATGTTCCAAGGTACATCTTGAAAGTAAAAATGGTTGAATTTATGATAAATAAAATATAGCTCTGGAGCACTACCATGGATTAATAAATACATGGATGTACATAAGTCCATAGTGGAATATAAGCCGATGAACGATTTCAAGACATTGATGGAATTAATCCAAGGATTATATCTCATGTATTTTTGCCAATAAGGTTATCCACTAATCTTCTTCCCCTCTGACAACTCTGACTAGTTCCGAATATAAACTATCACCCTCCTCTCATGCGAAAGCCTCGCCTACCATCGTTCTGTATCTCTCTCTTTCTCCCATTTCTCCCATCGCCTGTAACCTCACTGCTGACCTGTCAGAAGCTGCCATTGGCTCGACCTCACGCTGAAATATTGACAACAATATCTACAAAAACGCCCCGGTCCTAAGCCTATATTTTCCGGTTGGCCACTCTCATGAAGTCTCCACATATTGATCGCCTCTTGTTGTTGGCTCAGGATACTGGAAGCGCAGGAAGCTTTCCTTGCTTTCTATTCCGGATTGTCTCGCCATACAGAAATTACTGTATTGACTGAAGCCTACTGTACTGGGCTCCTTAGTTGGGTGTTTATAAACATACATGGAGCGAGTGATGTCCTTGAAGACACTTTATGTCTTGAGGGAAATCATAAAATGGAGACATCTATATGGGAACATTCGCATCGACCTACATAATATCCTCGCAATGCTTTTTCTGTCCGTGCTACGGTATGTTGATCGTAAAGGGACGGACACGACCGTTTCTCGTCAAAAGCGGGAGAAATCGGAAAGAAAAAATGGGAGCCAAAACAAAAACTCTAAAAAAAGCCTGGCATTTATCAAAAGCGTGAAGGATGGAAGGGCATACATAGAATTGGTACCTCTCCCAGAGGTCCATAACACGTGTTATTATTCCTGACACAGACTATTTACAGAATTCTTTTGCTGAATCTCTGGGGGACGACGTTGTGGGATGACGTTGAGGGGAAGTTTGTAAAGAAGCGAGAGAAAAGAATGGCAAAACATTGGAGATGAGAACGCAGGGGGTGGGATGTGAGTGAAGGGGTACAATTAGGGAATAGTACGCAGGCAGTAGGCATACCATCCGAGGTATGGATGGGATGTGGGGTTGTCTCTCCATTGAGGGCCTCTATAAAGTACCTTTTATGCGGACGAGGCCTGCGTTCGCTTATACTATACGGTTCAATACAGTGTCACTGTGTCATCTTTTGAAGTAATAGACCACGCCCTCAACCAAACACACTCTCAGCACCCTGTTAGACAACCTCAGGGGAATGACTGGAGGAAAACCAGGATAAGAATAATGAATCTGTCACTTACTTTGAAGTCAGTCTGGGACTTGTTAATTTCTACAGGCGTGAAATTGCTGACGGACTGAGACTGGGTGATAATCTCGCTCTAGGAGAAGATGGAAAGAACCGGGATTCCTTTGATATGATCTTAGTCTTAATGTGATTCCTGCTCAACCATAGATGTCCCAAATATTAGCGCTTCTGTTAGAAGTATATTCAATTATTGCACCGAGTGAGAGAGGTGGTGTTGATAGGGATAGGTACATATTATATCTGTGCGAGTACTCACCTCGATCTCCAAAGTCCATCATGTAATGTTACTGTTAGAGTCACTATTGCCTCTAATTGAGAATTCAAATCTTAATTAGAGCTAGACCATGCAGACAGGCTCCAGCCTGGTGCATGCGCCCATTGATATGGGCTGAGGGACCTGGTAGTCTAATCGATCTATCAGAATTCTTTCTATGAACGTTTATGAAAAGGGTTTGAGAATTCGGGAATGTATTTTCCACTGTGTTGTATGTGTAGTACATACATGTACTCCTTTCGCTAAGCTAGAGGAAGAAATTAATTCGAGGGCGAAGATGATGTGTGATCTGTCAATATACCCCTTACAACTGCATTATCTTCCGCTTAACCTGAACTCGGTTTACCTGAATTTCAGCTAAACTGAACTTTTTTTCAATTACCCTGGAGATTTCCTACTTAAGGTGACTCAGTAGTGATTTTGATTATTGATGAATTTTTCTAAAATTTTTACCAATGATAGTTGACATGAAATAATCATTATCGAGTGAAAAAAAAACATAGGTCACCAGGCTAGTTTTCATGCTATGGCAGTATGGAGATAGAAATAATGAATCATATTTGAGTAATTTTACTACATTTGAGTGATTTATTAACATAATTCGTTTAAAATGGTTCTGACATGAATTCAGACATCAAATTTCACCCAGACATTCAACATATATATACTTATCATCAGATAATGTTTTTTTCCTCAGATCCTGAGTTAGCCCCCTGGAAGCCCCCTAGTGGCAGTACGGGGCACTAGCAAAATTGACTTTGGCTGATGACAATCAGCGTTTTAAAAAAAAACTGTTTGATGAATATTTTTAAAATTTAATATGAATGTAGATACCGTATTTATCAACTCATACACAAAAAATCAGGATGGCTTTCCAGGCTAAATTTTTCTATATTACGACTTATTTATGAGAAAAATTGGGAAAAAAATTAAATTCCTGATTAATATTTGATTTGAACAAAAATGGCTTCATAAATCTTGATGAAATTCTATATGGATACAGCTATCATAGTTACTAACTCGCACACCAAAAATCAGCATGAATTTCCAGGCCGATTATTTTGTGTTACAACTTAATTATGAGAAAATTGGCTAAAAATGAGAAAATTCTTAATAATTATTTGATTTATACACATATGGCTCCATAAATTTTAATGAAATTTAATATAGATGTATAGGGATCGTAGATACTAACTCCCACACCAAAAATCAGCATAAATTTTCTATCTGAAATGTTTATATCAAGACTTAACATACATACTTCGTCTGCATAATGCTGATATTCCCTGCTATATGTATTGAATACACATATATCAGTACTGAGCTATATGTGTTGAATACACAAGATCAGTACTGAGTCACCTAAATTATTTCCCTTTAGCTGAATTTTCGGTTAACCCGAACTTTTTCTGATTTCTCTTCAAATTCAGGTTAGGCAGAACATAGTGTATTTAAGGTATTATTTGATTTAGTTAAACACATATTATACATCATGGTTTATATTTAACAATGTATAAGATCGATGTTGGACCATAATTAATTAACTTTTTACCGTCTATCAGCTATAATCCTGTAATGATATCAAACTACTGGTGTGACATTCCCAATATCGTCGTTATGAATATTCAGGAGGCCTGGAAATCATGTGTACTCTGAAATCATGGAAGTTTTACATCTTTTCTCATAATGTAGTTGTCTGTTCTAAAAAATGTCCCTATTTGAAATTGCCTCAATTTATATAGTGTTTATTTTTTCTTATTTTCTATTTTTTTTTTATTAAAGGCCAATAACAAATATTTAATCAGAAACTTGAAAAAACGCAGGTATCACTCGGTGATGTCTTCGTTCGTTGCCTTATAAAATTACTTTCTTTTTCTAATATTGTTTTGCCGGGACTAAGGCCGGATCACCCACACTTTCACCATCATAAGCTGGGCCCCTAATAAGGCTTATCGATTAAGTACTCGGTTTCTTTGAAATCACACCTATTCAACTGTTATCGTGATGTGATAAAAGTAAAATAGCCATAGAAATCCCCTGAAGAAGCCAAAACCAAAGGCGAAACGCGATAGGGTCGCGAAATAAAATGCTGAATTAGAATTGCAACGAGTTGTTTTCAGTTGACTTGACTTCCATCTTCATATCTATAGAAATCACAACATACTTTTTAGAGAAGTGTTTTGAAATGCCTAGTCCTCCTATATCTGAAGCATTTGAGCTATGATCCAATTTTGAATAAACTATTTGGTATGTTTTTACCCGAAATCCTTTTATAAACATACACAATGTCTCTATAAGTAATACTAAGGGGAATGTACGCGTGTGTATTTAAATTTCCCTAGATGGAAATTAAGAGTTTTGAATACATGAAACAACTTATTAAGCCTACCTCTTTCAAGGATACTGATCTATCAACGCTCACGGCCTCTCAGATCCGACAAGAATGGTATGTCAGTGATTGGACGCCTACTGTATTAATGGCCTTCCTGGCATTTTGCGAAGCTTTACCTGAGTTTGGAGGGACTCTCTCAACTCTGAGCCTAGACTGGAGACGTCGACATTCCACGCACACTGTAAGTATTCGGGTCGAGATTCAGTCTTTTTGTAACTACTTAATCCGCAATATCTGATGGTGACTCCTTGTCGTATATAAGTGGCTGGTCATTTGATACTTTTAACATCTATATACATCCAGAGGCATTGCCATCGTTGTAATCGATCCTAATACCCAGGGGCCCCTCTTTGTCCGTAAACACAGAAAAGTTTAATACGATGGTTCGGGTATACATGATACGCCAATAAGATGTTTTATTATACGCGCATGCTATATGAGGAGTGCTATAAGTGGGGTGCTATAAAAATATTCATATAGGACGCGTCCTATAGAAATGTAGTTGTCTAAAAATAGCTCTGTTGATATGCTTCGCGGACCTTTGGCTCTCCGCGGAGCATGTAAACAAACCCCCGCGATCGGTAATCCACCCGTGGTTTGGTACTATAATTATAGAAATACATAATAAAACCACATAATTAAATAGAGCATTACATTCTCTATTAAATGATATAAGTTTTATTAATATTAGTATGCCTACTCCCGTCACGCCTACGCTACTCCCGTCACTTTGCGCGAATCTTTTATGGTCACTTCAACTCACTCAAATTGATAGTTAAAATCGCTTCACAAAAAAATGATTTACATGGTTTGCAAGCTATTTTTCTCAGCTTGCTCATGGTGTAAATAGTATTTTGATATCTGCATTCTTAAATGAGCGACGATCAGTTACGTGCGGCAAAAAATTGCAGCGGTTTATTCACTCAATGATGTGGTAATGCTGCGGGGCTGTCAGTGGGGCTAAGCCCGTCAGTGGGGCTAAGCCCGTCAGTGGGGCTCTCTGAGACTTCTTTAATATTTTTTCAGTAATATCTGATGACATATGATCAAATTTTATGCACATATAAAAAATATAGAATGGAACTCGCCAGCAATAATAAAAAATTTATAGGACTTGATTTGTCCACATAAGCACGCTGCCTACGGCATTTTGCTGATGTGGACGAATCTCGTGCAATAAATTTTCGATTATTGCCGGCTCGTCCCATTCTCTCTATTTATGAGGAAATGGGTTAGCAAAACCCTAAAAATCTGTTGTATTTGGTGACGTTGAAATAAACAATTATTTGAAACGGTTAAAGTTACATTTTCTTTTGTCTCTATTGATATCCCTTGACCAAAATTGAGAGTTGTGATCATTGGGCACAGTTCTAGATTGGAGACTGATTCGCGTATTTTACGGGTGGCTAAAATTGCCATGGATGAGTCGCTTAAAAATATTGCTTTAGCATGAATACGGTCATTTGAGGCTTTACAATTATGTGGAAGTGTCTTGGATTTCACATGTACTAATCCATGCATCTGACATAATTTAGATTCAAATTCGTATATCCAACAATAGTGAATGAGGCCTTCTGAACTCATCCCACCCAGAGTACAGCCTGCACCTGCTGTTGCATTTGTTTAATTTCTCCTGAATTCAATGTTAGAAACCCGGAGTATGTAGCAATGTTGGTCTGAAAGAAAAATGTGCTGAATGCAATGCAGGGTTCAGCTTTGAATGTGTATTGCAGGCTTTGGCTTTGATTGTTATCATTATGATCACATCTATAGTTCTGATTTCAGATTCTATATGCACGTCCACTGTGAAGCTAGAGCATTAAATTGTGTATGTACATAACACACTTATATGGTATGGAAGCATTTCGTCTTGTTTACATGCATAAAGGTGGTGCGCATATATATGTAGGGAGTCACAAACTCACAGTATCAACCCATAGAAAATATATTTATACCATGTTCTGTCAAATATAGGCCTATGCAACAAAATGTATCATCTTTACCCAGTCAATACGGAGCATATTTTATAAAGTCTCTAGATATTCGCCTGTTGTTTAACACAGATCGAGTGCAGCGGTTGTGATATAATGTCGTTCATGAAGAAAAATCTTACTTTTAATAAGGTGCCTTCAGCAAATGGGAAACCTAGCCCCATCCTTCATAATTATTAGCTATTTGTTTACAGCCTCGTGAATCTGATCAGCGAAAATCTATCGACTAATAACAGGCAATCGTAGTTAAGATATTACGGTATTAATCGGGTCGCACATATTTCGATTGTTTTATTCTTCTTTACAGCACCCCCGGTTTATCAAGGAGCCTGGTGGGAAACGGGTGATGATAATTTGCAGTATGTAGGAAGGCAAATAAATATCTAACGCTAGACTCATTTTAGGACTCCTGTGGTCTGTTGCATCAGACATCCTTACTTAAAATGTTCTCTTAAGAAATTCCCACTATGGATATAAAGATCAGCATTATCTGTATAGCAAATTCCTTCCCTAGAAGCTCCTTAGCAGCTGATTAGCAAGCAAAAATATAGGTAAGGAGTAAAAATCTCGAGTGAGAATTTCTTATGCAACGGCCCCTGGACTAAGTGTAACTAAGTATAAGCTAAGAAAGAAATTACTTTTTAGGGAATTCCTTCAAAAGATTCTTCCCTACGTGTCATTGCCTGCTGCAAAATTGTGGGTCTGCAAGGTAGAAGGTAAATAGGGTGAAAACTAATCACCCATTTCGTGTGTTTAAAATAATAAAGCACATCTCTCACAACTTCGTTCTAACAATGTGTATAAAATAATGCATACGGTTTTCTTATTAATATCCTGATGAAGGTCGAATGTAAGACCGAAACGTAGATCGCCCCAACATATTAAACCTCCTTCAAATACAAACATCTGTGTCCCTTCGTGTTTTGAGTTGTCTCAATCACTTAGAATTTCTTTTTCATATTAGGTTACATTCCAGACCTCGTTAAGGGCTACGTTACGTTTGGAATTTCAGTATACAGGAAGACCAATGAGGACAGGAGATGATTCAAATGGCGAATTTTAATGAATTAATGGATTATAATTTAAACCCACGGGACAGCTGATCATTTTGGTTGTAGGAATTTACTTCAGCGATAATTAGTAGTGTGTTCTAACGTAGAATTTTTTCCCATGATTCCCTCCTCCCAGTTAAACATCAGAAGAGGCTCAAACTAAGGAACACATATAGGTGTTCCCTTAATTTCCATTAATTGACAAAGTGTAATTGCCAATAAGCGTACACATCTTTTATCAGTATAGTATGTTGTCTTTGTATAATTTGAATATCCCTGGATGGAAAGACAAGCTGCCCTAGGCGCGAATCGAACCGATGACCCGAGTGTACATGCAGTTCAAATGTACATGACCTAATTTCTTGTGTTTTCCTCTGCTTGTTGGGAAGGAAACGTTGTAGAGCAATTCTCTATGAAACATAATTGAAACTATGGGACCTAATTCACTTATGAATAGCTGTTTTTCATTGATTGTTGGTAAGGAAAGTTTCAGGGAGGGAATATATATGCTCTACACACTGCGAATACACTACCGAAGCAAGGGTACATAAGTATAGGAATGCCACATAAATGTTCCTTACTAAACTTATACAATCGGCCCCTTTAGTGATAGGAAGGGTCGCAGGGCAGAAAATCTATCACGAAAATCCATTACTGCAACAGTAACAATATGAACAAGAAACAAATGGTAGATGGAAATGTCATTCTGAGGATAATGTCCCAACATATGAGCAATGTACATGATGCGAAATTCGTATTAATTGCCATCAGTTGTTGTTCAAGATCCGGAATAGCCTATACAGATCAAGGTAAGATGGAGTTTTACTATCTCAATCACGTATAAATTTGAAGGTTACACGTATAAATTATATGAGCAATGATAGCATAGACGTCTTATATATGATATAAACAAGATTGTATTTTTAAGTGGTCACGTGTGACGGACTGTCATCGTCCTAAAACCAAATTGTCGTGTTTAGAGGTTAATGAATTTCTTTTCAAATGACACCTATCAATTGATGAAATATGATCATTCTAATTCGCTGTCCCGACTAAGAAAGCCCTCAAGTAAACCTAAAATAAATAAACCTAATTCCTAACATTTATTTCCTGCCGTACCAAACTTGTTTGAACTTGAATCTATCGACAGATAATGATCAAACATGAACGAGCAAACCCAACAGGTTATATTGTTTAATTTTACATTTACAGCGTAGGGTCCGCCAAATATCGCGAAAAGTCACTTAAGTGCTAATTTTGGCCAATGTCAAAGAGGTAATAGCTTCAACAAAACATTGAAACGAGTGCCTCTGAATATTTGGCTGATTAGTTATCATTAACCATCGCCACCTATTCGTGGGCGTAACAATACTCGATACAATGCATAATTCGACGATTTCCAGCTGTTAAGTGATGTCAATTATTCGCCATTCTACAATAACAAGCATGCAGGGAACATAATGAAACAAATTAACCTAACAAGTACCCTGCATTCACGAAATCCGTACACTTAAGATGAAAGAGTCTGGAATTTTTTAATAGTTCTTACATCAAACGGGTTATTAGGGTTTCAAATGTTAATCCTTCTCGTTCCATTATAACAGTCCTATATACTTGTGATATGGCACTTTTCGAGCAGGAGAAACTACATGTAGTTATATACATCTTTTTATCCCGTGCTTCTCTCTTGATTTCTGATGCGAAGTGAGTATACAGCAACTATGGCACGTTAAATAGGAGGAAAAAAACATCATTCCACATTTAGCTTTCTGCATTCAGGCCATTAGGAAAATATTTCCCTGCAAATCTTTTAAGACAAGATTTCTTAAAAGTACAAGCTAAAAACCTGGTCCATCTGCAACTCAAATATCAAAGCTTCTTTCCGAATCAGAATTTGTAATTATGTTTGGCATTTTCTTATCTAAATTAATTAGTCGCTTCTTATTTCGTATAGCTAGAAAGGAAGAATTGGTTAATGACCAAGAACTAGGCCCGAGAAAGATTCTCTGGACGTTTCTTCATGCATAGATATCGAGGATGCGAAGCTAATGATTTAATCAAAGTTAAAGGGAGGTTGAGACTAAGTCTTTACAGTCAATTATTCACTGCCTTAACAGCATGATGTATCACCTGCTCAGTTCTCTGGAAGGTAGCTCTAAGTGAGTCAGTCACAAGCCTCGCTGAGAATACCTTTATGCGCTTCCCTTAAAAGTATGTGGGCTATATAGGAGAGAAAACACTGACACGTTAATCCTAGCCTACTCGGATCGCCTTCAAACGATTCCTGCCCTGACTATCCATTTCGAAAATGATTTCTCGGGACATTCTCTCTGAGAAAGGATAGCTTTTGGTCTTGAATTGAAATAGTATACCTCCTTTGAATCCGTCCACGAAAATGTATTCCTTGCCCTCTCTATACCGCTTAAGCCTCAGAATAATAGGTAGCTTGAAAGAAAAATCAATGAATTAGTTAGAATGTCTTCACTTTACATCTGTAGCATAAGCACGAGATAAACTATTGATAAAGCAACGACTATGGTCAAGGTAGCTCCGGCAAATCTTCCTTATCTTAAATATATTTAAAAAATAATAAATGTATAGTTCCTTCTCATATATAATAGAAAACATGATAATAGAAAACAATTCCTAGTGTTAGTAGTCCATCTATGAACCACTAATATCTGATATTACATCTGTATCACTGGAATTTGTGAGATTGATTCAACCAAAAGAATACGCCTTCAACACATTTCAACCTGTCCTATGGTATCTTTTTTTAAAGAATGAAATGAAGTAAATGTATATTTGCTTCTAATATTTGATATTATGGGAGGAAAACTACCTATTTCAGTGTACTGTTATTTAAAAAGTGTGTATCTGAAAGGAAGATGGTTACAAAAGAAAACATGTGATAGTATCTACCAAAGCACTGTATAAAACCTAAGTAACCCTGACATTGTTATCGAAGCTAATGTAGTGATTGAAGTCATAGTTAGACACTTTATTATATTTTATTTCAAGGGCGACCTGGAAGATACTATGTAGAATTAAGGACTTTGAATTGAATATATTATCATATTGCATATAATTTATTGCCATCCCTTTCAAACATTGATTTTCCAGGACTAAGTCAGGAGTATTCCATGCCTCTGGGTCTGAGGCACCGCTTTAGACCGCTTTAGAAGTAAATGAAAGCTTTTATGAAGATTGTTTACTATATATATACCCTTATTCGTATAAGCTAGCAAGGAATGAACATTCCTAATTTTAAATTCTCCTATTCAATAACACGTTTGATAAGGAGGAAAATGTGTGATTCATACCCATGAACCCCTTAAAACCTTTAAAAGGTACATTTCTATTCTAAACAACTATTACGAAAAAATTATATTTTCAGTTGGTGAAAAGGCGTTCTGCCCCCTCCGCAAAAAGTCATCATCCACTACCTAGTTTCACCCAATTTAAACCGGAATTTCTTGGCTTAATGCATATGGAAAGGTTAAGAAATTTGAGAAGCGTTGCCTCATACTGGTAATATCAAATTATTTACTTTTCTTCTTCATGTGCCTCTTGAGTTAGCGATTCTGTTTACCATCATTTACCTATGTAAAAGGTTATTGATGGATGACATTTTGTGAGTGAAAGAATCATCGAGGTCCACAGAGCCTTTTTAATATAAAACTTTAACGTACTCGTGTGTAAATTTGGCATTAAACAGTGTTTTTCTGATTGTTTCTCCGTGTCTCTTTCTCCCATTTTTTAAAGAAAACACTGCCGCCGGTGAGCGATAATAAAGGAAGTCATCGCATGAAAGGATTCGGGCGGGTCCTCCAAATACAACTGAAGACGGTTTAGAAGTACTTTAGCAAAAACAACTGAACAAAATCCTCCAAAATTTTGGTCAAATGATTTTCAGATGGGTTGGAAAAGAATGGAACAAAAAGTAGAAAATGTTCCGTTTTTGACCAACATTAACTGAGAGTGCAGCTTTAAAGTACATTCCAAATACCAATGATTTATAACTCAGATATTCCTCTGGTCACAGTTATAGTTCCTCACCTCCTTGGGCCCGTTGCATAAGAAATCCGTAATTGTGATTTTCCTTCCTTAATTAATTGCCCTTGCTAAGCGGCAATTAATTAAGTAATGTACCGGTAAGGGAAGGAATTTGCTATACAGATCATTTGTCTTGCTACAGTAGAGGTTTCCTAACCAAACAAGGAAAAATAGCTTAGCAAGGAATATTTTAAAGCGTCACAAAACCCAAAAATATTATGAGAGAATCAACTTCTTTCCTATTATTCAAATGTAACCGCCCAAGTTTTACTTAATGAAACCTAATATTTAGTGAGTTTCACCCATTTAAAGGAGGGAAAAAGTAGTTCCACAATTTAACACTGCATTCAAGGTGCCACCGTTTATCTATGTCACAAAGTGCTCCTAAATTACCAATGCAGACGTGCAGACACAAACAAACAACCTGTATATTTCTCCCAGTCTTGAAATACCTGCATTGAATAACTGTTTCAATTGCTGGGAGGGTGGCCTGAAAGTAGGCATAGATTATGTACATTTCGGGCGCACTTTGTGACGTCAGACAAAACTCTCAGTGCTATCTTGTGCTAAACAGACCTTTTCAACTAAGCTTTCCCGATTTTGGCCTATAAGCAACTGTAAAGGTGCGATTCCACTGGATCACTCTTTTGGTCCGCTCATGTTCCGCTCTTTTTACTCCAAGCACAGAACAAGCGAAGTTAGAGCGAAACCAGAGCAGTCTAATAGAATAGGTAACTGTGCTTTCTATACACTCTTAAAAACTGCTATGTGTGTTTCTTTGATAATATCTGCTTGATTTGAGCGCAATAACGGCCCATACATTCCACATCTTTTAGTAGTGCATCAATAGCGCATTGAGAGTGGACCAACAGACTTGCCATGGATTTCATAAGGAAAGAAGCGAACCAGTAGAATCACTCTGTGCTTCTATTGTATTAAATCAAAAGCGGATGAATAGCGAAAGAAATGCATACTATAAAAATGCGAATGTGAGCAAGCCATGAGCACAGATACAAGCAATCCAGTGAAATCGCAGCTTAACTAAAGGTGCGATTCCACTGGATCGCTCTTTTGGTCTGCTCATGGTCCGCTTTTATTTTCTCTGAGCGAAGTTAGAGCCAAACCAGAGCGGAATCGAAACAATGGAATCGGTTATTGCGCTTTCTATACGCTCTTAAAATATGATGTTGGTGCTCATTTTGGATGTTGCGCTAATATCTATTGTGTTTGATTTGAGCGCAACTACATACTGCTCTTTCTTCCTGTTAAACTAGCAGACCAATAGCACAGTGAGAGTGCACCAATGCACTTGCTATTGATTTCATAAGGAAAAAAGTACACCAGTAGAATCGCTCTGCACTTGTCTTGTGCTAAAAATATTAGTGGATGAAGTGCGAATGAAAAGCATGCTATAAACAAGCGAAGCAAGAAAGAGCCATGAGTGCAGATACAAGCGATCCAGTGGAATCGCAGTTTAGAAATAAATAGGATAAAAAAAAATGAGACTTGGATGTTGTACTTATGAATCCATAAAGTTGTTTGTCCTAAAAGTGACCTTGAACCCATTTAATGACACTTTAAGTAAGGATTTCGACTACTGGAACCTACATTTTACTCCTCCTAGCGTTAACCTCCCAATGTTACTATGCAATATATGTTTTATATACAATATGTAGTATGTTTACTTGTTGAGAGGCCTTGGGAAACGTAAAATAAATGAGTTAATCACGAAACAAAGTGGAGAAAGTTCATGTCCTTCGTCACAGCGCATTACAAACAGAAGGGGTCTGAATATACATGCTTAGTGTAGTAGGAAAATGTACTTGGAATTAGATTCCGTCATTGTGACATATTTTTTATATACAATATGTGTATAGCACTGACGGGTTCTGTTCTCATCGCGGTCGCTTAGCCTCAGGCAATACTGGCGATGGGGGATCTCTGGGATCAATTGTACAGCCAACCACAATAGTAAAGCAATGTCAAATCTTGTCAACCGTTGCTATCCGAATCCTTGGGAGACACCCTTCGCCTCTACCAAAGGCACTGCACTGGATTCTGTTACTGTCACGGATCACACACAGTCAATATAATTTATGATGATCTCCGATCGGATTTAGAGGCAGTCCCCTGATAGGAGGGGGCGTTTTCTGCTGTTGAGATCTAGAGCTCCAGTCCTGAGCCTGCTTTTGTGACGTAGCCTCAGGCGTTACTTGGTACGTGACGACAGACTACGAACCGACCAACAAAACACAATACATGCCTGGATTGAGCATTGACGAAGTCACAAGGTACACAACCACAGGCAAGAGAGCTATATACCAAGTCCCCAACAGTGATGTCCCATCGACCGTTTTAGTACATGTCATTTCCCCAATATGCATACATATGCTGGTCTGTATGTACATGTATCTACAATACATATATATAATATATATGTGCATATGTATATAGTATACATTTATACATGTATCTAAATTTGCAAAAGAGAGGCAAAGGGTGAGGGAGAGTGTGAGAGAGAGTGGGAGGGGTGGGGAAGGGGGAATAAATAATAACGGTTGATCAATTATCAATTCCCTAATATTCGGACATATCATAGTGATGTTTATTTTAGTTTGAATGGGTCAACTAACAAAATAAGTACTATCTGACATATTACAACGCGATAAAACATATCTCCTGGGTACAGGAAATTTAAATAGCCATGCTTTTTATAACCACACGATGGTCTCTCGCCCTAATAAAAAAACCTTATCTTAAGAATGTCAGCGACCATCGTGGGAATCGAGATGGAAATGGCAAACATTATAAGAGTGACATTCAACTGTGGAAAAACAGATTCTGCGTTCCCTTAAAACTTTTCACCGGGGATTACATGCCAGTCAAATCCTAATATACAACGAGGTTTTCTCCACATGGGATGGAGGTGTAGGCACACGTCAATTGGTGACTGGCAATGCGCCATATTGATCTAAAGTTGGCCGTGTTAGGAAGTCATCTCCACTCGAGCATCCATGTTCCACGTCTTATATGAGGCTATTTGCTGTGCCTCGCCGCATCCGACGGTCGATCAACGATCACCCTTTTCTGCCTTACACTGGCCCTGCGACCACGTGAGGCCCTCGACCAATTAAACACAGTCAATCGACCCATGTGATTCACCCGCCCTATGTTGGACTGTGGTTGTTGGCTCTTTATCTGAAGATTCATCCAAATTTCATGCGAAAGGGAGCCAATGGGCATCGGTCCGATCTTAGGTCCCTAACACCACAATCACATTAATGCCTGCTCCAGGTTTTACTAATTGGGGTTTGATTAGATGGAGACTGACAGCGAGCGACTCGGCAGAAAGTCCCATGAATAAGTAATTCCTGAGTTCTGACTTCACCTCTTGGTCCGATAGTTCGTTGGATAACACCAAGTTAAATTGGTAGAGTGCGTTAAATGATAATGATATAAATTATATTATAATAATATATGTGTGAGTCATGCTTATCTCTCAGGATATGTTTTCTACTGAAACAGGATATTGAACAGGTGGGTGTGAGTACCTCCGTGATTCAAATCTACCTGGTGAATCATAATCAGATCTACCGCCGTAATATCCACGCAACTTCCCTGAGCAACATTCTCTCATTCCTGTAAGGTCACTTAATAGGCCAAAAAAGGGTATTTCTGGTTTATAGTAGGTTAAAACTAGCCGGGGGTAACATTTAAAAAAAGGAAACCACCTGTCAGGAACTGAAAGACAAAAAGAAATGTACCTTTTAAGGGTTGTTTAAATCAAAAGAAGATTATAGGCAAGGTGATGGGGTGGAGTAAGGTATTTCTAGTTAAGTGATTTTTCTTTGGCCTTAACAGGTAGACGATTTTTTGGGTGGGGTAATGTCTTTCTAGATAAGTTTTTTTTCTTTTGCCTTAAAATGTAAATCAACCTAAATCCATCTTAGCATAGATTTGCATACCAGTGCATGTTTCTTATTAAAGAACAATACGATATCAATCGATTGTATGTCATGAGAAGCGTTTGTCATAGGGCAAAGTCGTGATGCAAAACGTAACATTACACGAAGCAGCTATAAAAGCCTATCTTTTTTAGTCGTTGGCAAACCTCAGTAAATCAACATTATGAAAACTTAATATTTTATTGATCATTCTATCAATTTTATTGATCGTAATCATCTACCCATCTCCCTGCCTACTTCGATGATCATTTATTGACCAATGCTGACAATGTAATTTCTCCCATTTGATGTATTGTCTGTGGCTGCATTCTTGGATAATGCTTAAATATAAAACTGGTCTTAAGATTTAACGTGCGTGACTTGCATGGTTAGTCAGTCAGCGTATTACACGAGAGAAGTTATACATTAATTTTTGAGAAATAAGTGAGCCCGTCAATACGGCACCATTGCAATAGTGGTTCATTGGATATAATAGGGACTATACGTTGCTACTGGAATGCGATTAAGAGAAACATGTTCATATATTTGAAGAGTTACGTATAGGACCGGAGGAGTTATCTAGGACTATGTATACCAGGGTCAGTGTACTGTTGAACTTAACAAAGTACATTTGGTATTTTTCTCGAACGATGACTATTCATAGTAAGATTGTATACATATTACTTGTTTTCAAGCCTTAGCTCCTCATATATCAGAGTGGACAAACGTCCTCCAGCGTGAAATTTTAGATTTTGTTATCATCATTATGCTGCTGAATGTGCAATCATCAGTAAAACTGGATAACGTGTGTAAGACCATGTCATTACATTTGCCTGCAATATGATTACATCTATATAACCGCGATTATGAAATTATTGTGAGGCTTAATTTCAGAAGGATGATTAATATTTGCAGCATTCCTCCTAATTGCGTTTTCCAAAATCACCATGGAAAAACAATCGAGGAATGTCATTCAAGAATTCCCCAAAGACGCCAGTTTCATGTGACATTGCAAAAATATGAGAAGATGAACTTAATCCAGAAGGTAAAAATAGACTTACAAAAAGTTGTTAAGGGGCGTAAAGCCTGAAGAAGTGTGATTTCTAGGATGTTTTCATTGAAGGAGCATAATTAGGTTTTCAAATGAAAACCGAGATCGAGTACGTTTGGTATTAAAAGCGGTCAAGAAAGAACCAACCCAGTCTCAATGGTCTTGGAATCAAACGTGAAGTCATGGATGTGGCCTATAAGGAGTGACACTCTCTTAAGAAAAGGAGGGCATGTGAAGATGGGGAGGTGAAGGACAAGTTAACATTGATCTCGAGGGCACCTTTGAAGTCTGGATCGGAGGCCAAGGTGAGGTGTAAGTTACGGCTTGATAGCTTTTGACCACGGCGCTCCAGCCGTCAAGTAGAGACTGGCCCAAGTTCTTATTGAAGGCTCCAATAACGAGCTTCTCTCAAATGAGATGGAACTGCTCGGCCAAAGTATAGGAGAGACTTCGCCTGTGACCAATGGAAAAGATGACTATTGGCACGGTAATATGATTAATTATCCACGCCAGTTCTTTTATTAGAGCCTTGAAACGGAGGCACTTTCATACATACATGTACGTCCAGTCATCGTGAAACATATAATGTGACTGTAAAATGGCCTATAACGATTTCTGCGAAAAACAAATAAGAATATGTATATATCAGTAGGAAGGAAACTTAATCATTATATAGTTGGAATCATCATTCCAATTTGCCCTTAATAAGGGAACCATATTGGTGAACATTCAAAGCTGTCTTATCCTGTCGTTAGCAACACATTTCTGACGAGCAATTCCCGACAGATTTAAAGTAAAATCCAAGCGATATTATTGATATTCTGTAATGACATGTTTTGGAAGGTCCATGAATTAAAGTCAGAGAAGAATCATACAGTTAGGGCAAAGATACTATAGTGGTTAGGGTGCCTTTCCATTGGTCGGCTTTGCGGCGCATTTGCGGATGCGGCGTGTTGCTTCACGTTCGCCGCACATCGCACCCGCAAACGCACCGCAAACCGCACCAAAGGTACCCTATTAGAAGCATCATGTAGACTTCGTCCGGTTTGCCTGTCATATCCCTCATTTATAAACACACATAAAAACATCCTTGTAATTCATAGAATATAATACATAACATATTAAATACATGTACATATACCTTAATACTAACCAGTAGTTTTCTCTCATTTTAATGATTGAGATCCATCGGGCAAGAATTTGAAATACATGTACAGCACCCCTGTTTGGATAATAAAGGATTCAGTCGTGATTACATGGTATTAACTATGCCTTCAACACAAAATAAAATCGGAGAGGATGTACACCCATAAAAAGTTATTTGTTGTTCTTGAAGGCAGCGTAAGGCGATCGGATGACTGGAGTCACTGATGGGATGGAGGTCGAACATTGATTTTTTTAAAACACACGAGCTTCTATGTGAGACAAGAATAATTCATGTTCCTCCGCATAATCAATTTCATTACGAAGCCGCTACGTGAGGTTTGTTTTCTGTTGCATAATGATCCGCTAAATATCAACACATTCCTTCCATACGGTAATCGAAAAACGCAGTGAATTACATGCACCGTCCATAGTCATATATTGTTCGTCTCTAGGGCGGAGGCCATACATGTAATTCCACTGATCGGAGTCTATATACTCCCCCGCCAGCAAATGTAACTTCAGGAGTCTTTGTAGAGAATTGCCCCCGTTGCATAACAATCTGCGAGTAGCTTTTTCAGTGTTAATATTGCGCTCGCAGATTGTTATGCAACGGGGGCATATTCTTTTGTGGTTCAGAGAAATGAACTATATAGGGCCTGCCGAAGGGAACATTATAGCAGTAGCTTATTCAGTTATAGTAGAACGGCTATTAACAGTTTAAATTGAGAATAAACATATTACAATAGAATAAACAATTGGCCATCGTGTATAAAAGACAAGCATTAACTTTAAATGTATTAATGGCTTTCACTCACGCATCAAATCTTGAAACGCTTACTTTCCCAAATTTGCTCGAATCTTGGTAAATATTGATTCCTAGCATTGCGCGTTCGCGTGTATTAGAGTAATAAAAGCGTAAAAGACTCGATGGGAATGAATTTCATAAGAAGAGTAGAGATCAAGCACAAATTCATCACTAGTTTAAAAGCAGTGAATGCATTGTCCAACAACAATGCGCGCTCTCTCTCTCCATCGATTTACGCCCTGTTCTTTCGATAATACAGTCTATCATTCATCAAAGAAATTTCCCCTTATAATCTACATCCACACAGGGGACGCGTGCTCTCCTTGCGAAAAGGTCAAAGGTCACATCCTGATCGGTCGATAGCAGAGGACGGAGCGTGGACCGGAAGTAGAAGGACCATATGATTTTCTAGCGCACCTGACCTCGTTAGAGGCGCGCCTCGTTCTACAGCGGAAGAGCACATTGAAGGTCGACCGCTTTGATTTGCCAATGTGAATGAAACGCGAACTAGGACCTAATCCACGGCTGGCCGAAGGTCAAATACAATCCAGCCTCATGTCCTGCCCGAGTAATAGCCCTCCAACAGCTGGACCTTTGCCTGTTACTTTCCAGAGTCGCGCACACAAGTGCGGATTGGACTATAGGTTCTATAGCTTTTCCCTATCAGCAAACTGACTGAAGCTTCCCAGTCAATCGTCATTAGTGTCCCATCGAGCCTCTCAATAGAGAGGAGCTCAAAAGTGCATTCAGACGCTAATAGAAGCCCTCGGTTTGCTCTGACGTTCAACAAGAATACATTGGGTCGTGATGAGAAGAGTGGAAAATATGCCAATTGCAGGGCAGGGTTTCTTCTTTCAGTTACAATTGCGGGTTCAAATGGTAATTTTCAGACATGCAATATAGGGAATTTTCATGTAACGAGACCATTCACGTGGGAAATTAGAAGCAGCGATATCTCTTAATTTTCCCGCGGAAAAATGGCCAGTAATTGATTTAGAGGCAGGGTAAATCAAACATGGACTACTGGCTTTTATCAGATTACTCAAAACAGTTACTTTTCCCTCACGTGATTTTACAGAAAATCGTACAATGAATCAAGATCCTAATCGCTTTAACCCGAAGGAAAATTAATCTGTGGAATTAGACCGCACTGAAATCAGTATTCCTCGGGGGCATCCCCTACATCCAGTGTTTAAAGGACATATCAGACCGCTTCTGCGTTATGTCTCTCAGGAGTAGCTGACGTCAAAACCTCAAAGAACATGTACAAAAAGACACACATTTACGCCACGAGTGGAATAACTATGTACCTTCTACGTACAAAATGCATGGTACCTCTGTTATATTTACAAAATAATACTTGTCTCGTTTAATATGAAACCCAGGACCGCTGTTCGTAGATTGTTTTACTGGCTGCTGCATGAGTATCAAGAAGAACATGACTATACTAGAATCACTTAATCATACAGTTTAGATCTTTTAAGATTCGATAAAAATTGATTTTTACTCTCTGGCCATTTCAGTGTTGTCGTAAATAGATTTCTATCCCAGCATATTTATGAGCGCATACTTCGCACCCAAACGTTTTGCCGGCGTTTATATGCAGTATAAGCGTTACTGTGAAATGGTGCTCCGAGTTTCTCATTAAAGTATTTCATATTCCAATAAGGGCAGCAATGTAATGAGATAGCAAGGCTAAATGTCGGTGGGCTGTCCAGAAAATGTCACTGCTTGAAACAAAACACCAAACATAAAAAGGTTGGGTCAAAGTGTTTGCACAGCTAAGGGAAACACATTTCAAGATTTTAATCACGACATTTGCACTGAATTTCCGTCTGAAGTATATATTATGGAAATCCATTGTTGATTTTTATCGCACCTACTCTATTTACACACTAATTTGTAGGTATTAATCATGTATTGATGCCATTTTTTGAACATTTTGAATGAGGTCTAAAATCCAATGCTGATTCGGTTAGCGTTTTCAAAGGTGAATAAATAAAAATGTATAGGCTGTTTTAAAAAGAGTTGAGGACATTCATAATCCATGACTCATTTAGCCGGTTACATATTTTTTTTTTTATTACAAATATATATGGCCATACAATTACATCAATATTCAAATATGCCTGTCCACCCTGTGGATGTTTTCTTGCGTCACCTCTTTTCTCCAGCGATTATATAATTACACTTCTACCCTAAGTCTTGTTAATTAACTTTAATTTTATACTTCAATATTCTAGCTCTGTACGTTAATCCTGGCCTCACACTTAATCATCATCGTCATAATATTATATCAACTGCCGAAATATAATTACATTTCATATCAATACCATATCCGTTCATTAGTCATTAGTCAAATAAGCTTGCAAATACGCTACAATTCAATTATCATTGTTGATCGTACACAATCGCCTAGCCCTAATGAGGGCTTTACATTTAAAATAAGGGGACAGTTAAAAACTACTGTTAAGGTAGTAGCTAGATATCATTACATTCAGTGAACTTCAACCAGTATAGGTCTTTCAATTGCGAATCAAAACCTATGGGATCTCCACAATTGCGAATCATTTCTGGGAGATCGTTCCAGATAGTTACTCCTCTATAATTAGCGCTTTTTCTCATTCTCTCAGATTTCGGGATGAATGTTTTGAATAGGACACCACCTCTCCCTCGGAGTTCTTTCACTCTCTCACTCTGATCTATATAATTATCTTTCTTCTTAAACAGGGTTTTAATAAGAGCAATTTCTCTACGATAATTCAGAGGTAACAAATTCCCCTTTGTTAGCAATTCTTTCCCATCCAAACGGTAATCTTAGTGCTTGGAAAATAATCTTTTGTAATTTATTCTGTGCCCCCAGTCTGCTATTCATGATTACAGGGCTAGTGTATTCTACTAAAGGAAGTACGTATACGTTTTACACAGCAAATATAACCAGCAAATATCATCATTTAGATATTTTCGTCTCTTGCTAATACCGGAGAGCGTCCATTTTGCCCTAGCGACCATATTATTCGCTTGTATATTCATACTTAATTTGTCATCAATAGATACTCCCAAGTACTTAAATATGTGTACTCGTTCTAATATATCATTTTCACATCGTAATACAATGTTTGATTCAATCCTGCTTTTACTAAATACCTTGTATTTTGTTTTCGTTTTATTTACCACCAGGCCATTTAGTGTACACCAGTTGCTATAAGTATTGATCGCATATTGGGCTTTTGTCTCTAGTTCGTTATCCCCTTTCGCTATTACTGTTTTCGCTATTACTATGACAGCATCATCTGCGAATAATATCAATTTCCCACCGAAATCAATCTCTCCAAGGTCATTACAAAAGATTAAAAACATTAAGGGGACTAATATACTCCCCTGGGGGACGCCGTTAAGAACCTGCTGGTTAGATGTACAAGGAATTGTTTGGCGTAATTGCTGTCGTTGGAATAAAAAGTCTTTCAATATTCCACATAGGTTCGGACCCATACCCATCTTCTTCATCTTCCTCAAAAACATTTCATGCGATACCGTATTAAAAGCCTTTTTAATATCGAAATATATCGAAAGGCACCTATTACCTGCATTTAAATTCTCATATATCCCTTCAAGGTTGGTATGTATAGCTCCTAAAGTCGAGCAATTACGCCTAAACCCGAACTGCGAATCCGTAAAGAATTTCTTTTCTTCAAGAAAGTTGTAGAGTCGATCGTATATAAGCCTTTCAATTATCTTACTCATTGTGGGCACAATTGTTATCGCCCGTACATTGTCTAGGTTTCTCACAACACCTTGTTTCGGTAAAAGCTTAATTGCAGATATCTTCCATTCTCTTGGAATAGTTCTCTTTACAACACAATTGTTTAACAAGGCCGTAAAATATCTCACATTGTTTTTTAGTGCCATACAAAGCAGGGTGTTATCAATGTATGTAAGTCTGGAGCTCTTATGTTCCTTTATCTTAGCAATTTCTGCTGTTACCTCATTCACACTGAAATCATTAATGATATCGTATACAATTGGGACATCAATTACAGTTCGATCAACCAATCTATTACTGTCATTACCTAGTTGGGCAAAGAAATCCAATGCTGGCAAACCAGTCAACAAGGATCCGTTCTGATAGAATTCATTCAGCTGTTCATTATTTACATCTTTATTATCATAGATTTTAGTAATACTCTTCCAAAATTCTCTCAGATTCTTTTTATTTGTTTGTACAGCATTAACCAAGCAATCCTTTTTTTCTGACGAATCAATTTAGTTACCCTAGTCCTGAGGTTTTTAGCCTCCAAAACATCATCCCTATTTTTACTCCTCCTAGCTCTAGAAAAGGCCTTGTCTTGTTGTTTGATAGCATTTTTTACCTCCTGGTCAATATAGGCTTGTGTTTTATATTTGATTCGTACACATATTCTACAGGTGGATTGTTCCATGCATTCTTTCATGTCAGTAACGAAGCCATTCCAGCTTACATCAATGTCCTGATTCACATCCGCCTCATATTCATTGACCTTCTGACTCAATCTTTCATTAAACTCTATCTGCACTTTTCTTCTTCCAGTTTGAACCCATTTATATTCTCTGTCTTTTAGACTTATTTTTGTCTTTACATTTATCATACAACTCACAGGATAATGATCTGAGATATGCAATTCATGTATGGTTCCATTGAACAAGGGCATATTACAATAAATTACATCAAGCATAGTCGCTGAATTCGCCGTAACACGTGTATAACCATTCACACCGACGGTCAAGTTGTATCGTAACATTAGATCTTTCCATTTCACTGCTTGACTGTTTACACTGCTAAGGTCTATGTTAACATCACCCACTAGTATTACTCTTTTTTTCAATCTTCTAAGAGTACTTAGTACTCCGTTGAGATATTCTAAACATCTTTCAATCGCTCCGGAGGGTCTGCGATAAACATTCAATAATACGAAGTTACCCCAGTTGTATAGTTTCACACTTATTGTAAAATTGGAATGCGATCAAGGCTTTCGGAACAAAACCCTATCATACGATTGTAGTATATTATAAGAAACTTTATCTCCATTTGGTATACAAAATTGAAATAACAATAACAGGTTTCTACATGGAAATAGGTGCTTGTTCTCTGTCTGAGACAGTTCTTCCAAACAGACCTTCTACAACTACGTCACTTATGACAGGTCAGGTTTTTTTCCAAATGTATAAAGAGCAGGAGAACGATCACAAGCAGGATCGCAAGCAGGAATCTTGCCGGAGAAAAATTACTTAGGTAATGGGGCTGTTCATAATCAACCAGGGGGGGGGCAGTGGAGAATGTGCACAAATTCCATGTGAAAAATTGTATGCCCCCCCCCTAGTCTTGTGCGAAATTTCTTGCCCCCCCCCCCCCCACACACACACCTTGAAAGTTTATGCACAACTTCATGACCCCTCCTACATCATTGTACTTCTGAGTCTGTGCAAAAAAAGATGGGCCCCACGCACGTTTAGAGTCTACGCAAAAAATGTGCCCCCCCCCCTTTCAGAGTCTGTGCCAAAAAGATGCCCCCCTTCATAGTCTGCACAAAAAGGTGCCCCCCCCCCCCCCACACACACACACAAAATAAATGAAACAGTCCCTAAGTATCGTCGACATCTGCAGAACCATGTCCTCAGCCTTTAAAAACACTGAGAATGAATATTTCCCGGAAAAGCGATATCGTGATAGTCAATTGACTATTTTCTAAAAACTTCGGAGACTTTCACTTAACTTTCCCTGTACTACTCAGACTTGAAATTCTTCCTTGTTCAGGGAAACCATCAATACTAATACTAAAGATTACTCTACATTCAGCCGGCCGGACAGCTAATCAAGGAGAGACGATTTCATTTTTGTGACATTTCCCAGACGTGGACATAAATAAGTGTTACTTTTTGTAAAGCCTTACGAACTTCATGCGGTTTGGCCGCTAAATTATTTTCTCTTGACACATAGTCAAACAAAACTCAAAATAGGCAATACATCTTCATAAGACCCCGATATAGTGGTTCTATAGGCTTAGAGCCTTCAAGCACAACTTGGATATGAGTTATAAGTATACCATCATAATGCGATATCGTGGTCATGACACGAAGTACGATATGCTGCCAAATTAACTGACCTTGATGTTGATTGCATTTCGTGTACAATTTGAACAGCTGTGTGTCACAAATACTCAAAACAACGACATCTGTACAAAATCGACCAACTGATGTACCCCACGGCGATCTGTGAGAGAATCCATGCAACCTATCAGGTTCTGCATCCGCCGCTCACGCAAATGCATGCAGGCTTGTAAAACAAATACCTTCACTATAGGATACAATGTTCATCATTTCGGCGGAATATTTACCCATCAAAATAATCTGAAACCAAGTTATTTTCTTTCTACAGCAATTAGTGCGTTGCATTAATTCATTCGCGGGGTGCTCCCAGTTGTAAGATTAATTAATAGGATGCTACGAAATTGAATTTCAGTCTAGAATTCCGATCGCCTGAGTACCTTTGTGACAAAAAACTAAACACTGAGGACAAAAAACTGTAAAGTGAACAATGCCTTTCCTGCGATGAAGCTAAAATTACTTCATGGATTATCAGCTCGACATCTCCGACATCTCCCTCTTTTAAAGAGAAAAGCAACTAATCGCCAATATACTTACACCCACGGATGCATTAGGGTGTTCCAAAATAGATTTCCACACAGGAAAGTGTACCTAGAGTAATTCATCTGATATCTATATATTATTTCTTAGTATTGAGTTTAGTGTTGGATACAACAACCATTTAGCTCTTCACTGTATGCATCACAATTGAATGAAAATGGGAATAATCTCATATGTGTAACAGTTATCCCAAAGATCAGTTTTAACATAATTATTTAATGACTGAACATGCCTATATCACCGGTTTCCCATCTCAGAGCAATTCTGATTTAATCTATAGATAATTATAGAGTAGGTAATAGTTTAAGCACGACACACCTGTGTATACAGATTTCTGAACGCACTACCTGCACATGAAACGAAAAGTCGAACATTGCTATAATCACGTTTCTAAAATATCTGTACACATATCAAAGTTGTCCGGATATTAACCATAACTTGTGCCAGCTAATTTACTCTTCCTTAATCTCCCTTATTTTAAATCAATGATGAAATTCAAAACTTTCAATAATCTATCTAAGAACATACTTCTTAGTGTAAAGCTATGTTTTAGCAATACTTGAGTAGTATATGGAAGAAGAAGTCTTGGTGGATGCCTATGGATTAAATAAAGGATTAGCAATGGGGAAATCATACAAGACTTAGTTCAGAAACACTAGAAATATCCTTAAAATTCCCATGATATGTGATACTTATTTTAACATTAGCCTAGACCAACTTAGGCTTACAATGTTAATTGTAAGGATGGGGGCGCTTAAGATGTATAAGGATACAGGTTATGTCTGTTTAGTTATTTTGTTATATGATTTCTACCTGTTTGGTATTTAGTACATAAGTTGAAAAAAAAATGGTAAAACATCATATTAAAGAAAAGTTATTTGATTATAATTGCATTAGGTTTACTTGGATACGATGATTAAATTGGTGCATTTCCCTTTTCAATAAAGAGATTCCGTTGAGGCTCCAACGAAATTGAAATTCAATTTAATGTAATATTTCAGCAGCTGAACAATACATTGATGACGTACAACGTTTTTATTTATCTACCAGCATTAAATTTTGATACCAACGCTTCCACTCACCCCCGCACAAAGAAATGAATAATTTCTCAGACGCACACAATTTCAAAGCGTCATAAACCGTTACATTACAAATCATAAATCATTGTTTATAACGATTTTATCTGAGGCCAATGCATTGGAGTATAACGTTAAATAGTATCAATGATTCACGATTGTTTGATCAGATAAACGATCTCAGTAGGAATAGAAATGTTGTTGAATGAAATGAATAAAATATGACCAATAACTAATAGGTGATTCATTCATCTGAAAGCCTTGTCTGGGTAGCTATATGTCGTGAGGACAAAATAACTCAACACGATGAGGATAGTAACATTATTATTATTTGACATTTTAATGTGTTGTTCTTAATCAATTTCATGTTATTTGTATTCTATTCATGAATCAATGGGTGTATAATATTTAAATAAAAGCCAGAAAACATCAGGCCTTCCTGACAAAACGAACAGCCTTCCTTCGGCTTCAAAAGATGAAACATGTAAGAAGTAATGTGATATCGCTGATTTTAAATGATCATATTTATAATGGGAAAAGTCACTAAGTTCAAACAAAGGAACTCGACCAAAACACTTTCATTGAGGATGTGCCAGATGGGAACATGGAACACATTATGATATGCAGAAATTACTAGGACTAAGAATGCACAAGATTGTATAAATTTCTGACCACATTTTGCCACCAAGCAAACGGTTGTCTCTCTATTAAAATGTTTGATAAGATGTGTCAAGGTTATCTTGTTGTATTGCTGAAACTATGGCAATTAATAGCGTATGTGTGATTAAAATCCACCAATATCCATTATAGTGAACGTATAAGGGCACAGTCTAGCGTGGACCTAGTGTGGCTTATGTTGATATTGTATAGTCTGTCACTGTGAGATTATCTATGTAAAACATTGAAACCAGCTCAATAAAATTTCTTAAAAAAAAATAGTCATAGAATAATAATTAGACAACACTGCAGACGTTTTCAATACCCCCACTCTATAACAAATGTGTCGGATCATCTGTCTCTGTGATCTGCAATTTTCGGAATTGTCTCTCTGGTAGTCAATAAAACTGAATGTTAACTTTCTCTTTCAATAGCCATTAATTGAATAAGCATTAATGGAATGTATGTAAAATCATGAAGTCTTTCGCGGTTATAGTGAACAATAACAACTATAAAAAGTTTATAGTCATGTCATGTCAATATATGAATCGTGATACTATTAATCTGTCATTGACGAAAGTGATATTGTCATCTACTGTAAGTATGCATAAGAAGACTTGTAAACCTCTTTTATGCCGAAGAATGTTTTTTTGAAGCAGTCGAAGGATTGGAATAAAGGTAAATCAATCAATCATGCATTTAAAATGTGAAGTTCTAGACTTTAAGTACTGGTGCGTCTATATAAATTGAAGTTGGGTTCGACAGACCAGAAAGGTCAATACCCCTCTGTCTATCAATAGAATGTCTGTCTACAAAAATAGTGTAACATTCTAGGTGCATTTTGTTGTTTTGATATAAATAATTCACTCGATACTTATGTTGGTGCTTCCGAGGGGTGCTGGCTTTGAATCCGGAGGCAAAAGAGCTCATAGGCCTATAGTGCTGTGGGTTCGAACCCCGCCGTGGACAGGTGTGCTATTTCTCCTCCACCCTATGCTGTGCTTACTGACAAGGGGATCAAAGGTCAGTCTGTATGGCAGTCTATGCATGGCACTATCCACGTAAAGATCAATTGCTTATATTCGACAAGAGTGCTGTAGGGTATACTAGTTTCGTGAGTGAGTTTCCTCTTGACAATAGATGGTAGTATGTTGTTGTTGAAGAGTTTTATTATGGCGAAGGAATTTAAGACAATGGCTTGTCATTACTTGATTACAAACAGATTTGACCGAAAACGGATTTTCACGAAGCGAATATTTCTGTTTTTCATGGAACCCTCGGGAATCATGTAGCATACGGTGAGTCTATAGTCCCGAAATGTAAGAATCAGATTAGAATCAATTTACATCAAAGATATTATAACGACATTACATCAATGCTTACTGTCAACAAAATGATGGCCAACATTACTTTCTATATTTTGGTTTTCTTTCCGAAAATGCTTATTCAGGTGCTAGGCGAGGCGTAGAAGTGACACCAACCTAACAGGAGGGACATAAGGCAGTACAATGTACTGTTCCCTCCATGTAGAAGAATTCGAACAAATCGAAAATGCTTATCAAATCAATTTCAGGGCAATATAGGTAATTTCACTTCCTGATATATCCCCTGAAATACCTGAAATTATCCGCAGTGGCCTACTGAGGATATTCTTTTGTCGAACTCAAATTACGTACGGACATCTTCTGGGAAAGAACCGGATGTATATATACAAATAAAATAGTACCAGGGTGGTATTGCCACCCAAACGAAGGACACTATAAAATTCGATTAGTTTCATGAATTCCTTGTTTTCTTATCCATGGGGGAACATAGTAGTTTACAATGGAAAGGATAATAGTGTCGCAATATGCACAGGGGAGTTGGTAGTTTTCCTGACGGTTGATTTCTCAGAATCCATTTGCCATGCTATTATTTCTATGGGAATAATGTAATGGAGTTTTGTTGTTTCGCACTAGCCTCCTATTGGCCGAAGAATGACAGAGGGGCAGATGTAAGCCCCTGTAATATGGCATACACTTTAGCCACTAACACACACAAACCTCCCCCTAAAAAAACAAAAAGAAATCCAACCCAAACAAGTATCGCTTACTGGCTATCTTTTTACTTTTTCTTTATCAGTTATAACACTATTCCGGTTGTCATATTATGGACAGTACAACAACAAACTTACTGTTAATAACAGCAAAAGGTGTTCGGGATATTATAAATGCCAGCAAACTATTTCAGTAGAATAATGTATGGAAAGATATGGACTTGAAGTACTATAGGATTTATGATATGGGCAATTAAACCCTCATTTGGAGTATTAAAATGATTTGTTCACTTTTAGAATGCAACAAACTCTAAGAACCCCTTCTCAGACCCTGCCACTTGCAATTTTATATATTATTAAAGATAATATTATAATGTGATTCAATAAGCCATACAATCATAACATATACATACATATGATAAATAATGATTATGACATATTTTAATAATGTTTGTGCAATGTGTATAGTATTATAATGTATTGCCATTTAAAAAGTGGGAGTGCAACAATTTGTGCAATATGCCTCCAGCATGCAGCATTCTGTCCCTGGTAATGAGGCTTGGCATGTGTAAACGATCACCTCCGTGCAAGACATTCCTCCATGTGCTGACCTGGAGGTGTACCCCAGACCAGCATGTGCAGGTCCGCTCACACCCGTATGAATGACGGACCCAGGAGGGGGCGGTTGTGAGAAGCCTTGGCCACAGCCGGACTTCATCATATCAAATACTCACATGACCGTGCAGGAAGTTTTGATGCCCTTTCACACCACAGTCTTTGTATGCATGTCCAGCTCCTGCTCAGAGAACAAATATATATGTGAATACTGACAGTTAAAAAAACTAACACAAGGCCAACAAAAAATTAGGTGTGTTTCCGATTTATCTGGCTGAAAACTAGCTAGGGGGTAACTTTTTTTTTAATTCTTTTTTTCTAGGAAACCACCTCCCAGGAACTGAAAAAAATGTCTATTTTATAACAATAGTTGTTTTAAACATGGAACATGTGCTTTTTAACAGTTCTGGCATAGGAAAACCTGTTTTCCTGCTTATATTAGCTTTTTTTGTCAAAAAAATCCCCCCAAAACTATGATATGATAAAAAAAGAATCGGGTATGGTCAAAAAGATTTTTAGGTGGGAGAAGGTTTTTGTAGGTAGGGGGTCCCGTGGGGTAAATCGGAAACACACCTATTTTCTTTTGCCCGATGATAATTATAATACACTCAACCCGAGAAATACTAAGTTTTAGCACGCCTTTTTGTACACCTTTTAGTGCAACTTTTGGTATACCTTTCAGTGCAACTTCAGGTACACCATTCTTGTATACTTTTTGTGCACCTTTTAAGTACACGTTTTAGTGCACTTTAATACACGTTTTAGTGCACCTTTGAATTGAATCTGATGTGTCCTAGTCTGTCAAGCTATTTTGGGTAGTCTGTCACGCAGGGGAGTCTGTCAAGCCACTGAGTATTAGTATTCGTCAGAAATCGATCTTTATTGCTGAGGACATAAAATGTTAAATGACAGCTTGACATAAATCTTGCTTTTGTACATCGTACACATGGTTAATTATGTAGCTGTTATACTTCCCAGTTATTTTTCTTTATTATTTCGCAAGTTGATTCTCACCATTTCATTTGGACATGATTATTTACTATAATCTGTTATATTATGTTATTATGTATACATGTATACACATTATACACTTACTAATGTGAAAAAAAATATATGTATCACACGATGATGGTATATCAAAAGCGGCGATATCTGATATGGTGGCGGTAATATCACAAAGAAGTTTTTTTCTTAATCCAATGGAGAGGTTTCCTAAAAAAAACCCAGAACACAATGAAAATTGTGATATTGCGTGATACGGTGAATTTCATCTACATAAAAAAAGACACTATAGAAATGCTATATCTATTTTGCATTATTAAATCATGATGATAAATTAGGTCTACCAGGTTGTAACCATGAATTAGCTTCGAACCTATGAACATTTGTCATTAAATAATAATAGGGTTTGATTTCATAACATCTGTCAAAAAGCATTATTGACTGGCATGGCTGTAGCAAAGATCATTACAGCTCGGCTATACAGTATAGGGGTAGCCGTGAGTTTGTTAGCTTCTGGTGCAATGAGCCAGCACTGGGGCTGTGGAGGAAATGAATTGTCTTTTTGTTAGTTGAGGCCACCTTATCGGACAGGGGGCCGTTCAGCTGGTCAATCCCTGAAAAATGGGCCCTCTGATTGACCAGAGGTCTGACCGATTTGTTGGATTTTAGTTGGAGGGGGTGTGGCCGTGGGGTCGGAGAGGGTGTGAGAGTTGGCGGATGGGTTGTGCGCTAACGGGGCTTTTACAGGATACGACCGTAATGCACTTGTCAATTGCATCCCCCACCCCCCCACCCCCGGGTAGGTAGGGGAATGTCCTTGGCCTTTTGGGAAATTTGATGAAATCCCCGACCCCCCAGGGCAAGAAATTCCTGTAAATCCCCGACCCCCCTGGGGCAGATTTTTTCAGAGGACATTATTTTAGACAATTTCTGTCTTGATATTTAAATTCTCCCTGAACTAAGCCTAAATATCTTGTCCGTCAAATTTATGTCACAATATGACACAACAGTCTTTAGGGCACCCATGCTTCATATTCAATTATATATGTATTCATAATAAATATGGAATATAATTGCATTCACATCAATGTATTCATATGATTATATAAAATGATCATCCTTGTATTATCATAAGACAGGCAGGGGCTTAAGTGCAAGGACAAAAATACAAATTATTTAAGCATGTCACGATACGAGACAGCCCTCCAGGGAATATTATTAGATATTGAATTTCAATTATGAGGATTTGTAGGCGCAGTAGGCTTCCTATCATCAGAAGAGAACCTAGATACACTCCATTGATGAAGAAGAATTTCACAAAAATTTGTTTAGTGTGGCGGGGGGGGGGGGGGGGGGGGAGAGAGAGGGGGAGAGGGGAGGGGGGAGGGGGAGGGGCAGAAGGTGGGGGGCAGTAGGCTTCCTGTCATCAAAAGAGAGCCTAGACTCCATCAAAGAAAAAAAACAAATTCCTCACATTTGTTTAGGGTGGGGGGGGGGGGGGGGAGCATGCATATACCTACAGGAGACTTGTGACATATACCCCCTCAACAACCCCCTCCCATGAGCCCTCCCCACCCCCACCCCCAGGGACCCCATACCCTAACCCCTACCCTAACCCTACCTTCAACACTAAAGGATCTTGGCATATCTAGTATAGGGTACCATGGAATGAAGAGTCCCCCATCATGTTCAGCAAGGCAGGTTCTGACTTGACAGTGTTGAAACACTATATAGGTGGTAGTAAATCCCTGCCATGTTCAAAGGTGACACTCTATGTGTATATATTGGAGGGTGTTTGTTACTTTAGATCTTTGCCTAGCCAAGCCCATACACACTGAAAACCACCAAAGGAACCGAGGTATAGAGTGGGCACTGGTGGAAACACTATATAGGGGGTGGTTGCTGTCCAAACAACATATAGATAGTGGTTGCAATCTGCATGTATACAGAATGCCCCTGTACCTGTTGTTCCAAATACTGTATGGGCTAGGGTGAAGCCAGTTGGAGGATGAACTGGAACCAGTGCATCTTACCATCTGTTCTATATGCTGTCAGAAATGACTGCACAGGGTGGGCAGTCATATGGGAAGTCACCTACCGCCCCCCCCCCCTCCCCCACACCTAATCCCCCGCCCCCCATAACATAATTCTAAATCTCCCAAAGTATACAAGCACGGCTGCAATACATGCCAAACTGAAAATCCCATCCCTGGGAACCAGGAGAAATATACATACATTGGACAGGGCCTTCTTACGTTCTAGGGACCCAAGTAATATCGATACCAGAAATATAGGGTTGCGAAGATTAAAGAAAGGGAAGAAATTAAAAGTTCCCTTCCCAAGAAATGAAGTTTTCAGGAAATCCTATCTTTTCACACTGCCGTTGTTATGGAACGAATTGCCAGACACGGTTCAGCTTACGACTACGCGGATTAAATTCAGGTCATACCTTAATGCGGGGTATATAGCTGAATTCGATCCATATCTTAAATCTGTATTATAAACATGTCATACCACCATTGTACCCAGGGCACAGGGGATTCATGTCAGGGAGGGGGGTTAAGGAGTGTAAGTCCTCAAACAAAATCGATATATCGATATCTGGGGGGAGAATGAGTGACTTGAATTGGTCACATTATGTTGGTGCTGTTCTTTTCCATATGTAAGGTCTTTTAATTCATGATATTAATGACTGATGTGACACTGATTCATTGTATGGTCAGTGAACAAGTTTATCGACCAAGTATTATTTTCATTAATGTTTGCTGGAAGTAATGTATTGTCATAGACAATTATTGCTCACAATAATATATAGTAAACAGGTTTTACTAACCAATTATCATTATAACGGTCTATTGGGTTAATGTCTTACACAAGATAATTATTACTCATTATATCACATATCATATTAATAGACTCTGTGGTGAGTTTTCATTGTAAATTGGTGCTGTATTAGTTTTAACTTGAAGACTAATGTATCCAGAAGTGGTGCTTTGTATTTTATTTTGTTATTCTGGAGATTGGAGTAGGTATATCCAATGGGCGGATCTGGAAGATTTGTTCGCAGAGGCTCCTGTCCATTTCATGTAACTGTACTGATCAACTTGAATAAAAATCTTTATATATATATATATATATATATATATATATAACACCTCCATACCCCTCCCATAACACCGGCCCCTATCCCAACTAACCCCCCTTGTGATACATTTTATGCAATGCTATTCCTCTCTTGAGAACCAAGGTATAGAATGGGCACTGGCAGACATTCTCCCACCCCTCCAGTTGATATTGCTGTAAACTAAGGGAAATCTCCCCCTGGGTGGGGGAATGTTTTCTCAGACATTACCCTACCATTCCCCTACCTACCCGGGGGTGGGGGGGTGGGGGATGCAATTGACAAGTGCATAAGTCACTGACAGGGCCACGGCACCGGGCATAAATCACGGTCCAAAAACAGATACTTCTCTCCATATCAGCCTTCCAGTCTGGGTGCAGATTAAAAACCCCCACCCCTTGGTCACCATGCCCAGCATACATAGGCCTAATTAGCGTCAGGCTTGAACGGCTTTGGTTTATCTCCAAGAGAGGGGCAGGTCCTCTGATGGCCCTTGACCTTTTAACGCACACAGGTGAGGGAAGGGCGAGGAATAAATATCTCTCTCGCAGACAGGAGAAATTTCAAAGATTTCTGGATCAAAGTGCTGGGAAATTTTGTGAAATCTGCGAGAAATGTCAAGCGTGTGGATGTCATTCCATCGATATGCATTAGATGTTCGCTTATCAAATTAAGGACCTCCTGTAGAGTAAAACCTATCAATTAAACCCCATGGGGCCCACTTCGAATGATTGCAGTAATTGGTCATAATGATGGTAATGTACCTTACAGTCAATTTGCTTATAAAAGTAGCCATTGGTGGGTTTCTGATGTTAAAATATGTGTTTACTACAGCACTATGGCCTTTTTCACTGCATCATAGATTATTCAAACATATTCCTTCCCTATCCGGAGACCTTAGAAAGAGGTCAGATGTAATTGCCGGTTTGCCCGGAAGGAGTTCTTAGATCTCCAGGCTATAAAAGGTCTAAGGTTTCAATAGCCTTTGTTGAAGAACAATCTCGAGAAGAGTTGTGTGAACATAGGGGATGAAGTATTTTATACTCATGGGTTCATTGTTGAAGGGGGAGGGAAGTTTTAGTGAGTGGTTTCTACCATGCAGAGGAGAGTTAAACCAGAGAGGCAGTGTACTCGTATGGGGTATAAAGAAGGGCATCCAATCCCTCGTGCCCTGCCATCGTTTGATATGGCTGACTGACCATGTGCAATGACCCCCAAACCCAGGAGAGGACCTCAGACCCTGACCCACCCTGGAGATGTCGGTCACCACCGATGGGGGCGTGGCTGCCGTGGTTGCTGGGGCGCCAGGTAGCCATTAAAATGTCTACACTCTTCCCTCCTTAATGTCCAACATGTCTAACAAAAGATATCACTCATCATTCATCCCAACCAGCTTACCAATTATCCGCGACCACTACCTTTGTGATCTCTAGCTTTATGTTTTGGCGTCGGACGAGTGACGTGAGGTCTTTTCAGACCAGGTGCAGAGCAGCGAAACTAAGGCCATTTGTCAAGCAGATAATAGGTGTAAAATATTCATATTATAATTGCCTATTTGTTTATGTCGTACGCTTTACCAGTTCCCCATATCACTCATTATTACCTTTTCACTGAGTTATTTGGCAATTAACCTGATTCATCTTCCAATGAATGAATATGCAATAATCAGAGGGGATTCCTTAAGCTATGGGTGTCTTCGATTTTCTGGCTGTCCTGGGAACCCAATACACTTAGGAACGTGCTCAAAGGCCACACCTCCTGGGCCCTTGTTAATTTAGATTCTTATCTGAAATTTTCTTTGACAATGATTGAAAACGCGCGACGTCTCTTGGTTCTCAACGAGTTGTTTGAATCTAGATGCATTTAACGTTCAAGCATTTAACCTTTTACTCGCTTAGAATTTTATATAAGAAATCACATGTTGTGTTTTTTCATCGTTGTGCTTTTAAAATATAAAAAGGGGCGATTTGTTTTCAGGTGAGAAATGGCTCCGTAGAATAAAAATTGGACATTTTCACAACGATGGGGAATTGCTGTTCATTGTTCTCCCTCTGCCATTTAAGCCTGTTTTACACTTCGGTGTTTAGTTCATTTCATGGAGCGAGCCGTCTGACTGCAACGTCCACTTTGCACATTTTAGAAAGTATAACGTCTCAGTTGAAATCAAAAACGATACTTGAGATTTTGCCAACAATAAAGAAATCAAAAGTTTAATCAACAAACGAAATGTGTATTGTTCATCCAGCCTTTAATCAAACATAAATAAGAAAACATCCGAAAATAAAGATCTGAAGAAATTAACTGAATTTTAGACAAGCTCAATCTATTGGCATCCTTAAATCCGGCCACCTCTGTAATCATAAAGCAGATGTTAGTAGATGTGCAATATTTCCTAACAGGATTAATTAGTGCAGAGATTACAAAGGTGTTTTATATGATGCAAAGTACACAGCTTCGGTCTTTAACCATTTGAATTTGTCTGGGAATGTGCTGTTGTGCATATTTTATTTTACACTTTACTTCGACATTGAACAAAGGGAGAATCAGCTTCGATAATCTGTAAAAATGAAGGCAAATGGACATCGTGTTCTGTTAAGTGAGTATATCCAGTTATAAGTTATATACTCATATCGAAATCTTCCGGTATACCTTACCAATGCTTCCCTGCCATCATCACCTTGATGCTGGCGTCTCGAGTATATATGGGTGAAGTCGCCAGAAAATGTATAATTTGCCTATACTAATCCTCTAAAAACTAATTTAAAACAAAAATACAGTTCAAAACACAGTTCAGAGATTTTTTAAATCAACGCCTTACTAAATAAATTATATCGAGATATTGATCTTGTTCCAGCCTTATTTGATAGAATTCACAAAAATGTTTAAAGCTGCCAATATTTGTACATTTCTAGGCGACCTTACCCATATATAATATGGACGCCAATGTCATGGAGAGTGCTTCCATGGGTGAAGTTGCGTTTGATTTCATTCAGTACAAAGAGGGCTCCTCTCAAATGAGTTAAGATGCAGTGGGTTGATTAAGGTACACTCGGTAGAAAGGCACGTCTTCCATGGCATATGTGCCCGGCAAAGTATTCCCTAAAATTAGTGGGGAGCGCTGAGCTTAAGCTAAGATGCGAAGCAGTTAATGGATGGATCTTTTGTCGGGAGCTTTACGTAGACTGCACTGCACTGGGAGCAATACATATACACACTGACTACATAGAATATGTAATCTTCGAAGTACTAGATTTCACGAATCCTTTAAGTGTGTCTGGGATCGCTTCCTGCGTGCCAATGTGTTGGCAGATATTATACCTCAAGGATCAAATGGAATAAAAAGTGAGAACCGCAATCGAGACGAACTTCAATTTCATAACGGATTGAAACCTGATCCGAAAGGAGTTCAACCTCATGAGCATTTCACCTGTGTCATTGAAACAAACTCTCAATCGGTCATTCGATATCATAGAGTGTTTTCATGTCATTTCAGTCACCGTTTACCCAAGTACACATGAATCTAGTCCCATGGGTCAATTGAATGCTCCTTTTCGGTCTTTCTGTTTGTCGCATGTACACCACGGGTCCCCATAATCCAGCACCTGTAAGCCAATACACATGCGGCGGCTAAAAGCGTCTACAGAACTGTTTTCGCATCGCTGAGCCATTATTACCCTGTCGCCTATCTTGTAGACATACCAGTATCACCACTGTCAAATGGATGGTCAGAACGCGCCCAATGTAGAATCCCAACTGAGTCACACAACTCAGCTTTCCTGCCCGAAGACATGATATCATGATACCCCCCGCGAATCCCCCTCAAAGGGCAAATACCGACCTGACAATCCCACCTCTTCCAAAAGATCATTCCATTAACCGGGATATGATATAAAGGATTGCTGTTGCACCGGGAAAAAATACGAGCCCGAAGCGGTGAAGAGAGTGTTGGATATTGGTCATGATAGCGCAGTGGCAGCTCACCGCAGGGTTATGCTCGATTCATCCACCAGATGGCAGAAGGTGAACGCTGGAAGGGCGACTCGAGCGACAAAAAACGTTACGGATTCGCTTGGCGCCTCTGCGACGATCGCGCCGCAGTCGCCGAAAGCAACTTCACTGTTGCAGTACTATCTGGCGGTCGGGCCTAGTGAAGATTGGCCCACATATTATGGCAACCCAAGGCTTGAACTCTTTGTGTAGACGCCTCCGCACACTACCTCCCTCTGATCCTCCTCCACCTTGCCACCCCCGCCCCTGCTTGTCCCGAGCTCACTTCCCTACCAGCACCTAACTATACCCAACGCCTAAGCGATAGCTGAATGGTCTGGTGTAATGTTTATTCTGATGTGGCAAGGTCGATAGGCAAATTGGATCTGATGATTTGGGCGTCATTGTGTCATGGTGGGGGACGCAGGTGATCCATGGCTATGGGGCTGTATCCCGCTGTCAGACTGCCTTATTCGCCAACCCCTCGCAACAAGGTCACAAGGAACAACCAACGTGGTGCCCATGTAATACCAACAACCGCCTCTTATCTTCTTCCACATAGCCCTCTCATAAAACCTCCAAAACCCCTTCCTATTCCCTATCCCACACTTAAACTTAAGAACGTGTGCATTTAGAAGAGGGATAGGGATGTTCGATCCGCAGTGAAATAGATCAGAATGTGCCATCTATTAGGAGCCCTCCTAAAGTGAACAGATATTCAATACTTGCGCACCAAACCTGCACCTCGGGCACCAAAAAACATGCAGCTGCTGATTAAGAGCAATTTTTGGCGATCGAAGCGCTTCCCAATACACAACTAGACACGGACGAGTTATTTTGATGAGCTCGACTCTAGAGCCCATTGAAAAGGGGGAAGTGGGCGTTAAAGGCTCCAATGGTGTCATTATACACTTTGTGGCATTCTCATCTTCCCCTATGCGCAATTAGACAGAGTGCAAGATGTTTCAAGCGAGATATCCCAGTTTAAAGCATTCCTTTGCTAGATTCCTAATGGAAATTGATCTTCATGGGCTAAAACGAGTAGAATAGTGAATTACTCTTTCATTGTTATATCAATTTGCAACGATTGCAGTCCCTCCATGAATTGCAAGGGAGAAGAAAACCATTAAGCGCCCCACGGGAGCTTTAATCGCAGATCATATTTGAAGGCTGAGATCCCAATAAGACGTTTCTTGATGCGAAGCAAATGGCCAGTGAAAAATCATGCAAATTCCAAAGCTCTTAGAAAGTGTCTTTGATGATGCCCTTTCCTAACCAGAAATTATAAAGGGATCCATTTTCATCAGTGTTTAAAGTTGATATTAATTGAACAATTTAGTGACGAAATTCCTGAAACTTGGGATAGGAAAAAGTAATATGTAGTCGTAGATAGGGGAAAGAGCACATTTCTTTCTTTGAAAGCATTTTATGGTAGAAATAAATAATACCAGTGGAGCCCTGCGGTAGAAATTCCCTGATCGAAATTTCACCCAAGCATTTGTAGGTTACCGACTCCAATATGGATCAGAAAGTTTAAAGTGGTTCTACGTTATATTATGTCATTTGGGTTATCGAAAATTCCATAATCATGTCAATAGACAGTATTGATTTGACCTTTATTTTCCATCAGAAGAATGGAGTGAATTAATCCAACTGTCTCTCAGCTTTAATACCTATTCAAAGTGTATTCAAAACAAAATTTTAAGGATCTTATACATTCTTTTTATATCACAACATTTGAGATCAAGAGAATGAAAGTTTAGGAATGTTGGTTCGAGTATATCTTGGAATGCTAAGAGTATGTTGTCATGAATTAAGGATATATTCCACCAACATACTGTCTTAATATAGAAATTAAAGGCTGAAGTATTATGCTTGATCTGAGGCAGTCTGAAATAAGACAGATAACGATACAGATTCAGCTTGACACTACATTCCAGTAGAGTCCATTTCGTGAGCTGGCACAGATACCGCAGACTAAGCTAATGGTATATGCATGTACGGCATTTCCTCTAGCAGTTAGGATTCCTTTGCAGATCCAGCAGGTTTCTCCTTACTTGCATGGGACATCAAGGATGGAGGCTGTAGAAGCTGGTAACATAAAATTGCGGTGGGATTTTGCTTTGGATCAAACTGGCAATGGACGAGGTCCCCTCATCTTAGTGTACAGAGTCTGATTTAGTGGGCTATTGCACATGGCTTTCAGTCAGCATTTCTGGCAAGCTTTTGTGTCTTGCTATTTGGTGCTCCCCGTCCTTCTTTCAGGGAATACTGTCGGAGCCGCGAGTGCTGTACGTCCTTATTGTGCCCTAAACGATAAGGGAGAAGAGAGGAGGGGGAAGGCGGACCTGAAAATGAATACAGACTCGAGTATATGAACAACGTGTACACCCACTTAAACACTGAAAACGAGAAAAATTTGTTTAAGTGATGTGGAAACATGATCTTGGTATTCCCAGACATCAAATTCTCAATGCCGATCCAATTTAATTGGGAGGAAGTTCAATATCGATTTCACATTTTATGCAACTTAATAATTCAGCCGAAATGAATCCCAGTATTCATATGTGTGCACAGTGTTTGTGTTTCGGGCAAGATCAATTTCTCAGTCTATGCTCAGAGCCTGTCAGATCCCTTTAAACTAAGAGAAACTGACCACAAAATCTCCTTAAAATCGTATTAGGACGGTAGTGGTGGGCCTACTCCAGGGCCGGGAAAACCAATGACATACCGATCTAATCTCATCTGATCTGATAGACTCTGAGCCTAGACTGTCCTGCGATTCGAGGCCTTCCCTCAGTTTAACAAGGTGGCTAAATGGAAAGTAGCAATAATGTGAAATTGCCAATTATAATGCAAGAAATCATTCACTTTCATAGAAGATTGAAACAGCGAAGCTCGAAAACAATTATGAATTGCATAACATTCTATAATAGACTTACTGACCTCGTCTCCCAGCCGGTTACACATTTTTCGTGGGTTTTTTTCTTTCTCAATGTATTTTCATGTTTTATGTAATTATGTAATCGTTTGGAGAGAGAAGTGGTGATGTCCATTGTCACTAATGGTTGTTTTTTAGGTATGAAAAATGATCGTTTTCAAGGATATTGTCTGCAAGGATATCGGTAATGTAATATTGTTGTAAACTCAATTGTTTAAACTACGTAATACTTATTATCATTATTACCATACTATAGGCGACACATGAGAATATTTATGTAAAATTTGTTAATGAAAGTACACTCTAGGTCCAAACCCTCAGATCAGATAAAAATGGTATGTCAGCCTACTTCACTAATCGGTTTCCTGGCCTAAAACTCGTTTTAATGGCGTTTTAATGGGAATATAATGACATTTTGCGGTCTTAATGGAATTATAATGGCACTTTGTGGTTTGAGCCGCGAGGCTGTACCTTCGTTTGAAGGGACTTTCTCAACTTTGGGCCTAGTCTGAGTATTAATTCGTAAAATGTCACATCCTGAATAAAAAATGTTCTAAACAAAACGAATGCAAAACAAATAGGTATGTTTCCGATCAACTACCTAGGCAAACCTTTCCCTGTGAATACTGTACCCTATACCTAAACATTTTGTTGACCCAAAAAGTTAAGTAAAGCAGCAACACTATCTTCCTAATTGGAAAACCCTTTACCGGCATGAACTCTCATTTTATTACATACAGGTATCTCCTTTTCGACCACAATGTGTGTCCTGAATAGAAAAATAAATGTCTCTTATTTATATGATATATGAAAATAGTGGCAGATGCCGAAGCTCTCATATATACAATTTATATATCATTACTACAAAATGAACTTGTCAGTTGTTTATAATAGTCAAGGTTCTTAACGATACATTTCTTTTCAACCAACTACCATAAACACACCGCACACAAGCTATTTTCAGCTGGTTTGAAACGGCAATACACCTGTTATACCTTAGATTAAAAGAAGCTTTCTTTTACTCTAAGATTATACAAAGCTAAGTGGTGTAATAGGGTGATGATACGCTGCTTTCTGTAGTTGCGCACAGACGAGGCAGCCCATTTCTCTACGAGGTCATTATAGAGAATATTCTAGCAAGACAAACGGTTCCCCTTCCCGTATCCTTAAATGCAGTTATGAAGGTTTGCATGAGATGTCTCGCATGCGATATCCATGCTCGCATCTACAATGTCAACATGTAGGCTACGTCAAATACGGCCTAATCGAATTCAACCGATTATAATCAGGGTGATATGCAACCCTTAATGTAATAACCTTGAATTTGAAAATCGATATTCCCACATAATATTGATAATTTACCAGTACAGTATTACACCAAATCGTGCCAGAACATAATTTCCCCTAGACCGAGAATTACATCTCTCTGGATGCTAGATGAATATGAACAGTTTCCAATCACAATGCTAGAAAAAGTGAAACATGCGCATTTCCTAAATTAGGATATACACTATTGTATATAATACATGTCTAAAAAGGTGTCAGTTTCAGTCCCTACATAAATCTGAGGTAACAGTTTGGTAGGTGTTTAATGAATATATAACAATTCCATCGGTAGATATATGAGCTACACAGATGCTAAATTATCCACAGTTGTGTCTCGTCAAGTCATTGTTGTGTATCGAGTGGCGGCGGGGTTGTTTAGTTAGTTGTGTCTGTAGTGCGTGGTAGTTCAGTCAGCCTCCTGTGCGAGGGAGTCAGTACGTACTGAGAGAGAGGGAAGGGAGCGGCAGAGAGGGCGAGAGAGGTAGAGAGAAAAGAGAGGTACAGTCCCACCACAGTCACCAACACTCTCTTCCCCTCACATTGCCACAGTCGGCCGCCAGAGCTCCAACGCTCGCCGTCCAATGAGGCTGCAGCGCCTCCTCCTCTCCTCCTCCAAGCAACCCTCCAACATAATCCCTTCACTTCTCGCTTGATCAATCACTCTCAAACACGATCCGCGATCGCTGGGTGGTGGCGGAGGTAGCAGTGGGTACTTGGCTTGGATACTTCTACAGTTCCGACTCGTCCTCAAACTCGCGGGCTATTCTGAAAGTCAAGAATACGGAGAAAATAGGAAACCTCACGTCCAAGGATGTCTCTCATGTCGCCCCTGTTTACCACACGGGCGACAAACTCATGTAGCCAACGACTCAACGCTACCACAACCAAGAGTGAGAACAACTCTGACCAAGTGCTCCACCAGTGGCTGCGGATGGATTCCTCCAGGTTTTAACCCAGGATCGCACGTGGAGTACCTGTAATACGCATTGCATGCAGTCAGTAGTACTTGAGTAACTGCGAGGATAAGGCAGAAATTGATAGGAGAGTGACGGAGAGGGTTCTGCTATACCTTCTCTCCTCCTAAAATACAAGGCCGTTGTTGGCACGTATTGGATATTATTACCACCCCCGTATTGTAACATGTACAAGAGTTTATTCACGAACTCAGTTGACGTACCATAGCTTTTTGCTTCCTCATCATTCAGTTTGGCAATCGAGGGGAGAAGACATAACGCCTGATGCTTGTCAAGACATTCACAGGCATTTGCAATCCAGATGTCCGTTGGAAAGTTAAAGAAGAACGTGTCATCTTCTGTTTGATTCGTTTTGTTTGATTTATTCTGTGTGGCTCTAGAGGTTTGTACTCACATCGTTAGGACATCATGACCATTACATCAGAGAATATATACGCTCTTATCAGGATGTACCGTTTGCTGGTGATATTTTCCCTGCTTTGGTCGCCTGTGGGTAAGTATGATTAAACGTTACCTCTATTGTACACCTCTCAGCCCCAGCATACATAGCCTCTCCCTTTTTTTACCCGTTTTTGAGGAGGGAGTTCATCAACGGTTCAATATTGTTCGAGCAGAAGTTTTTGTCAAGGGCCACTCACGGTCCAATCATAAGGTATTGTGGCGACCGCATACAAATTGGGAGCTGGTCTATTGATGAGGCTTCTGGGTGTGTTAAAGCAGGGCTATGTCCATGTAAAGGGAATTCTCCAACAGAAGTGGAAAAAAACGGATAAAAGTCTTAGGTGCGTTGCAAAGATGTCTCTTAGGCATTACACCTTTTTACCTAAAGGGATGCTGGGGAAGACCAACGGCAAATATCTGAATGGATTGCTCTGCATGGCTTTCCTTGCCCTTGGTGGTCTCTTCAGTTCAGTCATAACAAAGTTTGAAAGACCACGAAATGGTCGCGGAGGCAAGATCTCACAGGGATGCGAAGTAATGATTAATAATACGAATGCATGCAGCTAAAGGGGTATTTTCGACGGCTGGGTAAGTGTTGTGATACTAGATTATACACATGTATGCCATTGATTGATGCCCCAGTTGTTCATAGGCCTACCGCGCACGTGCCTAGCCCAGCCCGACCCTAAACTCTCCTCTCTGATGTCCGTTTCGTTACCACCCGGTCGCTTATTGAACAGTGGCTGAAGGCAGCTAAGTTCCACCGCTGCTTGATCCCATTCTCTACTCAGTCAAAATCCCTACAATAATACATCCAGAGGCCAACTTTGAATGGTGACAAGAATAGATTATATGGACACTGTTCACAGAGGCAAAGGTTATTTATCACTCATACAAGGAGGGTATCTTCAATATTGCACCGACTTGCCATTGCCATTGCTTCCACTAGGCACTACTGCAGTCAAATCAGCTACGGCTGTTGCCCGAACGTCTCTCTTATAGTCTCGACCATAAAACTCGAATCTCGTTCATCATTCCAATATTGTTCGCCATCAATAAAATGGGAAGTTTTTAATGGACATGCCCCTGTACGTCAATGACTATGACACACAACATGCTCTTGAAAGGGGTTGATTGATTGGCCGAGGAGATGATCATTAATGCATGGTTAAATCAACATAAAAAATGACATTGTAGATTTTTCTGTCGTCGATATTAAATATGATAAATCGTGGACGGGGAATTTACAATTGTTAAATGGATGGAATACATTTGTTTTACGAGTGTGGAGTCCCACTCCCGCTAAATCCCAGTTGCGATGATTTTCTCCTTGCCTTTTCAATGTTTATGATGACGAATCTAGTCCGCTTGCCTTTTGATAAATACGTTTGCCTTGGGTTTCCTACTACCAGTAGTCCTATATTTGATTGAGAAGGTACAATGCGAAGGTCGAGATCTGCCTTAAATACTTTCGGAAGAACATAAATGAATACTTTCCAGGAGAAGGCCAACGACCCAATTAAACCTTAGACAAACCCCTGGCCTTGGAGTGGCTTGCTGTGTAATTAAAGATACACAAATAAACATATTCGGAAGCTTAGCATGAAGTCATTACATTACTCTCCGTCTTCGTGCTCTCGTCACTCTCTACAATGTTTATTTGGTAAAATGAACATGTAGAACGAGTGTGGGAACGCTGGCATGATTGGATGCGACAAATCTGCACAAGCAATGAAATCCTACTTGTCTTTAGATTAGGAATGGCCTGTTGGGGAAACACTACTTTGATGATTGTTCTGTTTGCCAAACTCATTCAATCTATTGTCCCTGCTTCCTCTAAGGACCCTTGCACAAGACCCTGGAAGCTATTGAAACTAGCTATGACAATATGTAACTGGTCGAGTACGTTTGCATATGGCCTAATGGTCAAATTTACTCAGGGTTTTTGTCGAGTACAATCAGGTCGACCACCGGTCGGTGCTCGGTCTTTTCAATTCAGCTGATTGGCCTGGCAGTGTTTGGTGTAAGGCTGTTAGTATAAATGCTTGACTCCAGCACTCCTGTATTAGGTTTTCACGTTAATGGAGGCCTGTGCCTTTCGTAGGTGACCTATGGTGTGTGAAGAGATTTGCTCATATCAGTTTTGATCTGGTGCTAAAATGCAGGGGTAATCTCTCAAATGGGATTACCTTTTAAGCATGGCCACTTATGGCGCTGGGTCACTACATCTAAAAACACTCAAAATAACATTTTCTATATTGTTATTGACTTTGCATTGAGGAGATCCATTAGGACCCCGGGCTATCGGCATTGCATCATCCTCAAGGCATTGTGTGTTGCACGCTGATATTATTTTGAAGTCAAAAAAGTATAAGAATGTTAAAACATTGATAACCACTTATCCGTCATGTGTGTTTTCCCCATGAATTCGTTTTCCTTTGAACATAAAGACCTGCTTTAAGAAGTAGGGAAAACTGACAACGCTTCAGAGTATTCTCATAAAATATCCAACATTTCCATGCCTTGCCATCTTTCATGCAAAGGGATAACATCAAGAAGAAGTTTGCGTGTTCAAGCCTGTAATTCCCCCGTTTATATCAATAATATCTGCGGTAGTGTGTTGCTGCAGTCTATTCGACCTGGGAAAGTACGGTATAATATGGGAGAGAAGAATCCTTCTCGGAATAGTAGACTGATATGTTGGGTGGCTATGTACACGAGGATGAGAGGGCGGTCCATTCCCCACATGGCACTCGTTAGTATCCCCACCATCATAATGCACATTAGTGTTTATCCAGTCAGACAAGGCAGATCCAGTGGTGGCTTAACATGTTGGCTCGGGATTGTGAGGTAATCCCACAAAAATACCATGAAATAGCTGCCATTTGACCATGCAGAAACCTCAACCTTTCTTCCCAAATAAAGCCAAACTTCTTGCGCATCTTCATGGACCCCTTGGTGCAGATTAACTTTGATTGAATGACATGTTACATTTGCTCCATCCCAGACTGAGTACATGGTCTGGCAGCTATGGTATTTGGGAGGGACGGGACCTGGGAAGATAAAACATAACAGATGCAGTCCATATGTCGCGGGTTTTGTGATACAGGGATATGGTGCTTGTTCGATACCGCCTTTATTTGATCCCACTGGAATATTACATATACAAATTGCCAGCTGGATCCACCTGTCCCTGTTTTTTCTCTCCGATATCACCACGCCTAAGCTCTGATCTCAGTTGAGAGCCTACTCATCAGGTATATGCTAGAACTCTTGATCCCTGGCGTGGTTGCCCCTTTGTGGTAGGGGATAACGTTCCATTTAAATCAATGGGCCCCTTCAGGGTTTAGTCTATGACAACGAGACAACCCTAGCTGGTACAGTAATTGTTCTGATCCTTATATTTGGTCGCAATGATGTGGCTTGTATGGCCAATCGCTGTGATCTCCTTGGGAATATCCCTTCCATGCCAGACAATAGCAAGTGGGTCTCTCCCCCAGGCCAGGTTATTATGCGACAGTGTGGAATCCGCCCGGATAGAGTCAGTGTAAAGGCGGGATGAAGATACCTCCAGGGACCTAGATAGGAACACCACAAGCAGAGCCTGGATCCTTTGCATACTGGAGGTGCATGATCCAGTCCCTAAAGGGCCGTGGTCTTGGTGAAAAAAAGGCCTGGAGAAATAGTTGTCCTCCTGTTCCAATCTCATAGACATCCATAAGCCTAATCTCAAGACAATGCTCTAAACTCGATATCGCTTCGTATTTGCATAACAATTTGTAATTATCTTCTTCTTAGTGATTTGTGTGCAAACAGTGCCGTAACAATCACAATATTGTCCATCCCAGGAACGATACCAGGATGCTGCCAAGCGGTTGTTGCCAGACCAGAGTGATTTTGTTCAAATAAATGCCAGTTTGCAGTCCGCTCATTAAGCGGGGGAATATTTTATTCACAGGAGCAAGTGATATCTATAGCCGGCAAAGGGAATGAATGCAATGCTGGTGGGAAAGGTAGCAAATAAGCAGTGTTTGGAAAACATAATGATGCTCAACATGGAATGGAACAAGTTTCACAGAATTAGATCTGGCCCTCAACATTCCCCCGAGTGAGAGTTGTTGGTGTGTCTACATGAATGCTGGAATTAGAGAATTCCCAGTGGCTAGATTGGAATTTCTTGATTGACATGCCAGGAATCCCTAATCTGTCTGCGACCGCTGTCCATGTCAGTTATGATAATCTTTGTGACGCAATTAAGTGATAATATGTCTTGGGTTTCGCATCGGTTAGTATGAAACAACTGGGATGGGCCTAACAGCTGTTCTCCCCACAGGCGGGTCGACCAAGCCCACCTTGGGAAAGGTCCGACCCTCCACATGCCCCTTTGATCATTAAACCTTGATTTGTGCCAATTTGTTGGCCGGCGTCATACCTCACATCCCCCTAATCTCACAGGCAAGGAGCGAGATTGTTTTCTTTGCTGGAATGTAATTTTACTTATCAGATTATTTTACATCCTGCCCAAGGCCATTCTTCTCAAGCAGGGCCCATTCCATCATCGTTTAGACCCCAATTATTCCCTCGCTACCAAATTTCAAATAGGCAAACATTAAAACTGTTGTTTATTCAAGTACAGCACATAGAAGGCATATCGAGTTACCCCACGTCGTCGCTTTCACTTTACAATGTTCTTTTAACGTTAGCGTAACAATAGAGTTTAATAGCATTTTGCTCTCTATCCCTTCAACTTCAATCCAATTGTGGTATAAGTGTGCTGTTATAATGATCTAAGCGACAGGAGAAACAGATTCTCCTCAATAGAAAGGGATACGTTAATGCTGATTAACATAAGGTAACACGAGAGGAGCTGAAAACATTTATCTCAGCTTGATCATGGCCATAGGTATATTTTATTAAGAGAAGTTTAACCTAAGAGGCTATCTGTGTCTCCCTGTCGATGAAACCTCAGAGTAAAAGGTAACACTTTTCTACTCAATCTGTTCATATCACTAAAATGTATTATGTTTATTCTTCGATTTATGATTAGATGAAAATGGTACGTCAGTGATTGGTTGCCTTGGAGACTTCCCCTCTGTTTGGAGGGACAGTCTCAACTCTGAGCCTAGACTGTATCGACCTATCACATTTTTTGTATACATAAATACATGATTATAGTAGTATCTACGTAGACATAGGTCTCATGTTTCTATCGCAAACAGCTCTTCCGACAGGACCTTCTATTTCTATCATCTAATATAATCAATAATTATACAAAGTAAATTATCCCATAAAGTGGAATCCTTTAAATCTGGGATCCTCTTTTTTCTTCCTCTCTCTGGAAATATTTATACTAATCCTGATATCTTCTTCTCTTACTTTTAATTTGAAGGATATCCTGTTCTTAGAGCTGATGATTGTGGATTTTATACAAATAATAACTCATATTCGGCTGATCTTGCACACAGAATCCGTTTCACGGATCCTTCCTGTTTGCAAGATAAGCAGGTTACAAACATCTCAACTTGATCATGGCCATAGGTATATTCTATTAAGAGAAGTTTAACCTAAGAGGCTATTATGTGTACATGTACATGTCTCCCTGCCAATAAAACCCCAGAGTAAAAGATCCTTTCTCTGTGTGTAAGATCAGCAGGTTACAAACAGGATCCGTGTTACTGATGTTGTTTGTAAGATCAGCAGAATGTGAAGTATACAAATAAGGAGAATAGTGCTCTCGTCGGAAATAGATGACGTTCTAACTCTCTAACAACTCAAAGACCTATATCCATAGACCTCCAGGGATTTCCAAGCACATTGAATCGTTCCTTTTTCTTCTTCATTGCTTTTGAAACCATCTCATTAATCATCTTCCAATTTATCTGAGATAGGCTAATAAGACATCTACCGTTAGAAAACCAAAAGTCAGTTTGCCCATTATCGCTCATAGTGCCATGCCTAAATGTCAAAAAGAAGACAAATCACCGAGAAGTTGTTTCTTCTGCCGATTGGTATCAAGACCGCCGTGGCAAACTAACTCCAGCCTATCTTCACCATCAACATGTCCCTCCCCTCCAATCGCGAATCCTTCAAATTTTCCAAATTCATTTGTGGTGCAGTTTTATTCTATTTTCGGTCATTTCGTCATTTCACTTTTCATAGTTGATTAAACTCCAGCGCAGACCTCGTTGTCATAAATTACTCTGGCGCAGTTATATCCGATGTAAAAGGCTTTGGGACTAAAGACAAGTGATGGGAGCCAAAGAAATGGGAGGATATAAAAGGCGTGTCCCTCGGAAAAGCCTTGGTTGTTGAATAGATGTTAAGCCATTAATACCATTCCATGGGGATCTGCTTATTAAAAGAAAGAGGAAACCAAAGAAACGCAGATACCGATGGAAAAAGGTATTATGTCTTCGGGGCCGGAGTTTGTTGTGAAATTAATGCACTCACTACTACAATCACCAACAAAATCCCTTGGAGGTTGGATGATAAACATGGTAGGCTTGGAGGCTAGCTGACGGTAATTGAAACAAGCAGATTACTCCTGGGATCATGCATAAAGGTTGGAGATAGTACGGTCTTCCCCTCCTCTTGCACCGCAGTGAACACACCCTTTCCATGCAATGTGTACGATAATTCAACCATACAAGTCGGAATAATAGTATCATAGCCGACCCTCGTTCCAGCCGAGGGGACCCCTCTTTCCCATCACCGTTTGTGTGAAATCATACATGATAATTTCAAAAGGGATGTGGGGAGAAAATGGGAGGCAGTGGGAGGAGGATTGATGAGTGGTTTCAAGTTTAGAGATTTGGAATGGGAGAGGATGGAGGTTGAGGTTTTTAATCCAAAAAGGGCTTTACTCTAAAAGGGAAATGGGACTTTCACTGCTGATCAAAGTACGCCGTGTCTGTGATTTAAAGGGTATCCTAGGGTACTTGGAGCTAATTGTCTCTAGGTCGGCATCAATCTTATTACATGTCAATGATGACACAGACAGCAATTTACCGCGTCAGATTACTCATCCTCCTATTGTTCTTCAATGCCGTTCTAAATACAAGTCTTTTCTGTCGACTCAAAACCCATCAATACCACTTTTCTGCGGACCTAATCTATCGCTCCCCACACTCATGATCTCAATAGCTTATCAGAAATACCCACAGGCTACTCTACCCAGGTAATTTTAGCCGAGGTCTCCTTTTACTTCCTATTTTGACTGAAGCAACAAATCAATAACGGGAGACTTGTTTTTTTTATATTTGTTGAGAATCCCTAGGACTAAGCACATGTATTAGAATGTACTGGTATATAGAATGTACTTTCGACATCTTTCATATTGATACAATATGGAGGCAATACCCATTACACCAGACACATGTTTATTAATAATAATCGAATAAGTTAGGGTATTTCTTTTTTATATTTTCTTGTTAATGTTTCATTTCGATCGGCGAAGCCAGATCCATTTATTTGCATCAATGGGAAACATTAAAATGGCACTTCTTTATGCAATACTCCCTTCTAACTTAGATAGACATGTGTGACTTTCGAACCAGGTTTCTCTGTGTATTGTAATATTCACATACAGTACAGTATTCCACCCTTTCTTCTCCTAGAAATGGCAGCTCTAGATATGATTTAACAAAATATCTTAGATTAGGCATATCTGACTACATTAAATAAATGAATGATTGTAAAAGTCTGTTCGATTATGTAGAACTGTACTTTGAACCTATTTTTATGTCTTAAATTATGGTTATTTCAGAGGTCTTGTGAAGGCAAAGGTGACTAAGACTTCCGCCATGTATTGATTTTACGTGGATGAAGATGAAACGCCCAAAACTACTTTCAAATGAAGGCTTTTCCCCATGACAATAACAATAACAGTCTAGACTCAAAGCCTCCCAGAGCAGTAAGAATGGTATGTCAGCGATTAGACGCCTACTGCGCTAATAGCTTTTCCAGCCCAGATAATGTGTTCATTTTGTGGGTTAGAGCGAGAGGCTTCCCCTCAGTTTGGAGGGACTCTCAGCTCTGAGCCTAGACTGTACATGTTATGTATGAGGACGCCGATGGCGTTGAGAGAGCGATCACTTCCTCCCTTTCATGTACACGCTTTTGTTAAGGTGATATTACACCTGTAGCAGCGCGTAGGGGTTTCGCAATATATAACTCTCGAGCAAGGCAGCCTTTATATACCCACCGATATGCACATATAAACCAGATAGTCTTTCCATTCTTCGTGTCCTTTCGGTCGTGAGCCTTCGAGGCCATGCACCGGTGTTGATGTTGTTTTGTAAAATGATACAGGGCATCTGTGGGTAAGAATACCATCATTGGTGAACTTCATGGCCTCGCTTCTCATTACCTTTTAAAACACAATGGGACAACGTTTGAAAAAGTATTCCACCCTATCGATGTTGCCTTTTAAGGCACGCCAAATGCCCATCAGAATATCTTCCAGTCTTTAGACTTTTGCCTGCCTGACAGGGAGAAATTTCTGGCCGAGTCCCCTTTCTGTACATCTCTCTCAGGACGTGTTTGGCATTGCCTAGAATTTTGGAGGAGGGTCTAGACTGGGCCCTTACTGGAGGAACCCAATTGTATGCAGAGGCACCTAGTTAAATTAGTAAGAGCCTCTCCATCATGATCTGACAGTCGGTGTTTCCAGGGTAAAGGGTATCTGGGCAGAAGAACTACAAAGTGGCATTATAGGATGCGATATATAGAGAGAGGGAGGGAGAAAAATAGAAAAGGGGGAGGGAATACATGAAAGAGCAGCAAATGTGTCGGGCGCAAGATGGAAGAGGATGAAGAGAAGGTTGGAGTATTACGGCAGCGAATACTCCAATATTCGTATTAAGATGAAGGGCGCAGATAGGAAAAAGAGGTCCAGTGGAACTAAGGCTGGTAAAATCATATTGTTATAAGAAAACAGAAATACCCCTTACCCAAGGGTTAGAGAACAGATCACCTTGACTACAAGATTAGTAGATGGCTGCCGTCTGCCAGACCAGTTCCCACTCTCCCCATCCCCGAAATCTCCTGAGGCCTGGAAGTGATCAATATCAGAGTGGAAATATGATCAGATGGGGCGACACCTCTTGTCTCGAGGTTCACTGCTTGTATATGTGTGACATTATGGGTCCTGGGACGCTCAGGTCACCTTTATTATATGAGACAATACTCCTCTCCTCTATATATATCGATCATTTCTGACAGTCTTGTTTCTTACGTGCAACTTATATACTCTCTCATATATAGGCTCTTGTATTATATCATGAATAGATTTATAAAGCCTCGTGCTTGGTATAAATTACAGGCCCAGATTTCCCATTGAGCAACTCCGGGACGGGCTTTAATCAACCCCCGGAGTCTTTCATAATACCTATTCAACGCCCCACAGCTGTTAACAACTGATTATCTGACACTGGCCAATCAAACTTCTTCTTTCCTTCATCTTCTGAAGGTCTTTCCAGGGAAAATAAATTCTCATTCAGTTCGTAACCACCCTGTGTAAATAACTGGAACATTCTTTAGTTTTACCGAACTGCCTTTATTGATAATCTCTCGTCTCCATCAACATTACTATTTCTCTTCCAAAATAAAGGTTAAAAGTGACATTTTGACTCCAATATCTTTTTTATTTATTAAAAAAAAGTTGTGTACGATGGAATCCATTAAACTATAACAGAAGAAGAAAAGATAATGAATGAATACTTTATGCCGGATATAGAATTGCGAATTCAAAGACAGACATACAAACCTGTTATGGGAACGTTCTTATCCCTGCAACCCCTCGAGCTGCCTCGAAAATATCATAATTTTAATTCAATTTACTGCTCAAAAAATAAGTCTCTCCAAAATTCTAAAATCTGTTCCCAACGATGGATCTCTGACATATGAAACCGAATGTAATCCCAACAGTCTCATGGAATTATTTTATCTTTTTTTGTAAGAAAGATGGACATCGGATACTATTGAAGTCACGTATGAATTACATCTTCCTTCATTATGATGTAACGCCATCATTAAGAAAGAAGAAATATCAACCACACTGAACCAGTCTAGCCTTTTAGGCTCAAGAGCCCCTCAGATCAGATAAGAATGGTATGTCAGTGATTGGACGCCTACGGCGCTAATGGCTTTCCTGGCCCTGGAATATCCGTTCCAATGGGATTTTAATTGCATTTTGCGGTTAGGACCGAGTAGCTTTCCCTCTGTTTGGAGGGACCAACGAGACTAGAGAGACTCTCGTTGGAGGGACTCAGCTCTGAGCCTAGACTTTAACCACAAATTAAGGTATATCAAGTCAACGATTGTTATACGGTCGAATTATAAAGAATAGCGTACTGGATAAAGTGTATGGGACCACATGTTGCAAGAAAGCACGAACACTTTTGGTCATTTACCTTACGGATTGATGTAATATTGTATTGACTAAAAGAAATAGATCCCTCCCGCCTTCCATCGCATCACAACTTTAGGATCCCAGGCACTCGGCATCTATTTGCTCTAATTGTTGTACTATATAGACGTTTCCTGGAATGTAGTATTATTCTTTTAATTCCTACACGAAGATAATATTTCGCTATTTTGATACCCTTCTGCTCGAAAGGATAATATCATTTTTCAAGCTAGGTATTTAAGGAGGAAGGTTATATTGATCAACAACTTCTATCTATATTCATTGCAGTAGCCGTCGTCTCTTATTCTGACATGCAGTTCCCCTTGAACACGATTTCTAAATATTTGCAAGTAATGAAATAATTGCTAAATGAAGCCAATTCAATGTAACGCTTTGATAACAAATAAACGCAAATTGCTATTAAAGCCTTTCCATCAGCACTATGAAAATCATTTAATTCCAGAAGGGAATGATTGTGTTTTCAATATTAATGTCAATTCCAGGGTCTCTGCGACGAATAACGCGAAAGAAAAGGAGGCCCATTTCGTCACTGCTCCCATGCACTGTGCATGCGTTTATAAATCACGTTTATAAATATTTGGGTTGTGTCTGTACATTATTGTTACTTATGTTTGGTCAGAGGGATGACATAAAAGGAAGAGTCTGCATTGGGCATGCATTAGAAATGTCACTTAATGGCGGTGATCATAACTTGATAGACAGGATAATTATCTTTCTGTCATTACTTCAGTCAACCCCTACGTCTCTAAAGGTGATTGATGTGAACTTTCCTCCACCAAGTCGCAGCTATGTCGTACATCTTCACTGTTTACCCATTTCTAGTCGGTCGTATACTTTGGCCCCCATCCCTAGCTTTGAATAATGGTTACAGCAAGGACAGAGCACAGTAGTAATTTCAGTTGTCCCTAGCTTCCTTCTTTATGTCTCACGGAGCCACACAACTCCCGAGAGCAAGTCATGTGCTCAGCTATACTTGGCAAGTAAGCATAGATTCGACACTAGACGATATCACATGTTCTTCGTATCCTTCATTGTGATGTTGTTTCCTTAGCAGACTACAGCCATTGTCATTTGGCGGGCGTACAGATAATTAATTCTCTGTTTATGTCCACGTTAAAGTCGTCTTCTAGTCAGACAATATGCTGATAAAGCAGTTACTCAAATTTTGCCAAGCTACGAAGCTCGTATAACTGTTTAAAACATTCTTAAGCACGATTAATTCAGAGATATAATAATCAACAATATTTGTCCTGGTGAAATATGATATTTGGCGTAAGGCGGCCCAAAATTATAGGAGCAGTGTGCTTGCTTAGCGCTTGTATATATATGGAATTGAGGTGAAGTGAAATTTACTTCCACCTTGGAGTGATTTGTACTCTAAGCTTCGATTCCGCTCGTTAATTCATGCATAAACCCAGCAGAGGGCAGGTAATTTACAACTTACCGAGGTGATCCTTAGCCATACGCTATCGTGGAATGGAAATGGCCAGGCCTATAACTGAATCCCAACTGATCTTCTCTGGGGTATTTTTATATACACGTATAGCCATTATCCCCTGCTGTGGCCGTCCCTGGAGAATTGGAGGTCAGGAAGAAGTTGATATCATACATCACATCCATCGCTCATCTCAGATGGAGTCATCATGGAATAAATGGAGTTTCACGACTAAAAAATTGAACAGCCCAAATTGGTTCGTCCGAGTTGATTTCGCTTGGCTTGCGTTGTACTTTTCACATTTCCTGTATTGATACGTGTGTGTTTATTATGGTATAACTGAAAAAAATGAACTCGACGTCTTCGCAACTTGGAGGAACTTGGCAATATGTTAGAAAGTATTGTCTTACGTAGCCTAGAGTTATACCACACCCTCACCATGCAAGTATAGTAACCATGAAAGCTAAAGCAGTCCCTGTGATGTTGAAAATTACTTTGTCCCCACCACAAAGCCAGTGGCTGAGTGCCGTTGATCTGACTTCATCCTATCCATCTCGACCAGCTTCGAGCTAGCGACAGAAATTCACTGTTGCGAATCAGAACTGATAAATTCCTATCGATTTGCCGGCAAACAAGAACAACCTTTGCATAAGTAACTGTTGGGATTGTGCAGGGGAAAGGCCGTAGTGGTGAGACAATCAACTCTTGTCTACTCCTCGGTTGCAGTGGCTCATTTTAAATTGCCTGTTCGCAATCAAAGCGCTGGGTTGGATTGAACTACCTTCAACGACTTGATGAATAGAGTAGCCCTCCCTTGCTTCGTAAAGAGCAAATTCTGTGATAACAATCTATCTGGGAGTTCAGATATAGCCCTTCGATCCCTACACAATATCTAGCTGCTCCTTCAATATCCCTGGTGCACGAGAGACGAAAAAAAGCTGCAATAATATGGGGACCAAGGGAGTGAGAGTAAAGCGTCCGAGGAGGTCATAAGAAGGGATGAACATAATCTTACGAATGCTTAGGAATGATCAATCAGAGAGAACAGTGAAGGGGCTGGACCTCTTACATTTATATTCTCGAGGTTGTATATATTTCCCGTCAGGAATAGGAAATGTAGGTGCGGGGGTCGCCTGCGATGCTTGGTGTCAAGGGGTCAGATTAGGAGGACTGGATAGTTAGTGCTCGCGGGCTCGCCAGGGGGCAATCTAAACCCAGAGCTTGATGGTGTAGAGCCAGCGTAATTGCACTGGAATATGGAATCCTGAACATGCGTCTATTTCTCCAAATAAATTGGCTTCAGCTTGGTTGGAGACGGTATAGGAAAATTCACCCCAATATCCCCCCACTCTCTATAGGTAAGGACCAGCAGAAAGAAAACGGAGGAGCGTTTTGGCGAAAAAAAGAAAAGGGAATGAAAAATAAGTAGGAAGAAGGTTTCTACCATTTTCCCACTCTTTCTTCTTTCAAGTGCCTGCCTATCAGCTCACTGAATGCCTCAATCCTAGGGTGGTTGAGTCTGAAAGGCAATCCTGGAGATATTGGCCGACAGTGATAGATTCCCTATGTTTTGTATGCGCGATATCCAATTATGAGTCCCTGATATCACAGCGATGCATATACCGTGAAAATTCAGTAATCGCCTCTAAGCTATGAATTAATCATCTCGTGCGATAATAGATTCATCAGTTTTATCAACAGAAAGAAATAAAATCTTCCCATGCTGGTATTGCTGCATTGCGGACAGTTAGGTGGTTGCTCATATTATGTGTGCTAATAATATAGCCGTGCTGTATAGGTATAGGAGATTCCGCAGCGCTTATGTAGTTAACAGACACGTGTGTGTGCATATTTCTGGTTGAGGTAGATATTGGTCTGCCATAGGTTTTTCCATAGTTCTCTGGTTTTTCCGAGGCGTTCATTATCACATTCTTCATACAATGAAAATTGGTTTGGGAAGGATCCTATTATGCTTGGGAATGGGTTGGTGCATTTGTTATCGGTGATTGGGCAATCTGCAATCAGCAGAGTGTTGGACATGCTGTTCATTTCTCATTTAGCGATTTTTATGCGCGAAAACAAGTGGTTCTACACTCCCATTGGGAGTAAAGGCCACAACCTAGGGTGTTACTCTCATGAATCAAGCGTTGTTTTAATCAAGTGGCTTGGAAACAAAACCCTGACCTACAATTGTACCACAAGGTTTCCTTAAGTAAAAAAAATCACTTCACAAGTCCCCGAAAGGAACATAATCAGCTGGGATCACCACAGCATTGGTGTTTTTTCCATTTCCAATTAAATTGTTTGACAAGTGCCTCTAGATAAGCGGAGGGATATCGGCGTGGACGTCTAGGCATGATTCCAAAAATAGGAGAGAGAATGTTTATTTTCTTGCATCGTATTTTGGTGCGTGCCGATGGAGATCGTCCGAATGGATTTCAGGATTAATAAGACATAAATCAACATGCCCAGGAAAAAGGCGGAACATGAAAACCGGCTCCACCTGAGGAAATAAAAAGGGTGATTTATCGCTGAAATCTGATATCTAGCGGGGAGCTTGTGGATGTTTTGTAATATTTTTCGCTTTTTCCCCTGGCATTAAGGAATGCCTTTGTTTGGCATCCCAATCTTTCGGCCCTTGAGCTCCTATCCGTGACAAGGATTTTCCTCTCATATAAACAAACCGAGAGAGTTGGAAGATGCTTGGATTGCTATAATTAACGAAGACGGATGAGCGCCATTTGCATATGTTGGTTCGAGCGCTTCCACCAGATATCTCCAAGCTGTACAAACTTGCTGGCCAGAGATGACAGGAGAAAGTCGAAGCATCTCGCCACCAGTATTATGATTCCACTCGAGCTCCCATATCAAATCCCATTCGTGGAAAGTTCATCTGGAGAACTGTGCTAATTGAGGAAAAGGGAAGGCGGGAGCAACAACCAAGGAGACGCCAGAAAATAACTGATATCTTTGTTGCTATGTCGGTATCTTATCATGGATGTCCAAATCCCTCTATTTGCACGAGGCTTTGCCCTTCTGTTTTTCCTAGTTGAGGGGTGAGGTATTTGTCATAAGGTACGGACTTGTTGGGAATCTGGCACAATACATTCCATGAAGTCTATGATGGCATGCTATCTCAACGCCGCACCATGTGATTCAAGGCTCGACCCCTCTTTCTTGACTGCCCCCATTGCTAGACTTGTCTAGTCGTCGATTGATTTTCCATCGACAAAAGATAATCCTCATGTGATAAGCTTGCTTATAGCTCGCTGGGTTGTGAATTTCATCCCCCCTTACATAAGCGGCACAAAGTGGGGGCCCAGACATAACAACCAATAACGGAAGCTTTTAGATTAATGGTGAAATTCAAGGGAAAATGGAGATGGAGCATTCTGTGATGCCGCAAGTTTGTGCAGTGAAGGAAGAGTGATGTAAGTGGAAGGGAAGTTACAAAGTGATGATGATAAAATGTAATGATCTGGGATGGAAGGCCAGTCTACTCCATCTGATAGAACGAGCATATCTGACCTGTGATGTGTAACAAGGCAGACATGATGTAGATCTATATCGAATAAGAAATAACCAGCCTCTCGCCTTTTATCTGGTTGTGTATGCATTATGCATCATCCAGCCGTCCATTTGTACTAAAGCGATAACATTCTGTCTGAACCATGTAGTCCACATTTCACTGAAAACGCCGGGTGTTCTCTCTCTCATGCTATACAGATTTAACATTTGGAGAAAGTGGAATGTGCACTCTGTGTCCAAGGATGTAGGTACAGTCGTTAGCATCACTCAAAGTACAATGCAAAAGGAAAGTTATCTTCCCCTAACCGCCTCCCTCCCCCAGGCGCTATAGTCTCAAGTTACCATAATCAAATTAATATAAGATGATATTGGCACTTCAGCATACAGTATAGATTCCCTACTTCAGTTCAGCACTTTTAACACAAAAGGGGGGTACGCATGTATATAGTAGTATATAAGCTGTATGGAAGCACACATACTCGATCACCGATGCGGAAATTATCAGCTATATAGGAGTGAGTGCTGATAGTATTAGCGATTTAGGAACACAAAGAGTTTACCCTGCGTAGTTGGATCATCCCTTTTCACAGAATATGGGCCAGGGTGTCGGTATTGATGCATCATCATCGCACCCCCGGCCAGGTTCGCCACATAAATCAATGCAAAGTGCCCTGATAATCCAAGTACGTTTGTTTAAATATGCAGAAGATTTATTTAGTCTTAGATCACACAACAGTTGCTGGAAATGTGGAGAAGAGTGGGTCGAAAAAACGGTGTGTTCCTCAGCACAATGGAGGTTTCGCCAACTAAACAATAAAATAGGAATAACAAAGCACACTTGTCCTTTAATGTATGCCTTTAACACCTTTGTGATCGGTTCAAAGGTTTGGAGTGAATAAAGTGCCTTTTACGTCTCGTGCCAACAACTGTTATGTCCAGTACAATGGAAGTGGTTTTAGCGGTACGCAGGTATGAAATGTTAATTCGCCATCCGATGGGTAAACGCTGGGTTCCAGAGTTATGTCTTTCTATCTTGCGACTGTAACCGAGTGGATCCAAACTAGTGATAGGAAGCCATGCCAAGACAAGGATGGAAAAGGGTATATTTTATTGATGACAACTGGAGCACTGAGATTTCTTTCACGGGATCTCGCATGATTTTATCCTGGGCAATTGCTAATCAGATGATTGCTGCACGAAAACAATTTTTCTTTCCTATTTCTCCACTATTCCCCTTAAATATTTACAAAATGAGACAGGCTGACTCAGGCTTCATTTGAAGGAGATTGACCAGCAATTATCTTTGCCGGCGCCCGATAGAATACTTGTTTTTGCCAGCGAGCAATAAAGCATTGCATGACATTCGCCATAGGACAGAGAGAACAGTCTGGAATATTCATATTAGATTTTAGGGACAAAACATTGTTTTTCCTTTTGGTCAAAACGAAGAGGCGTTCGCTGCACTAAATATCTATCGATTTTTGTTCATTTCACTTGAATTGGTATTTACAATGCGCACATATCGTAGTTTATTGATGCTTTACGAATTGGCAAATACGCCATCGTGCATTATTATTATAATCAACCCGACTCCAAATCGCTGCATCTTTAACATCAAGGTTCATTTAAATGTCATTTCTAACGAGTCAATAAAAATAACGATGGGTGCACTGCAAGAGGAACAGATTGGGGAGCATTTTATAAAAGGCGAGTGAATATAAATTTGGCATTTACCCTATATACAAACCAGCAGCTCGTTGAGAGCACTTGATGGAGTGACATAGAGCCCAGTGGAAAAAACTACCAGTTGCACAAAGACTTCAAAGAACATTTTAAAGCGTTCCCTGAGAGGATACGACTTACAGGAGAAACCTGTCAGCCTACTGTCGACTGCTTATCGATCGGCAATGGCAATGAACTTGGCTGCAAATTGCAGTTTTGAGTGAAGCTAACCTTAAACGCTCTCGTTATGCCCCTTTTTATGACACCAATTCTGCTTAGGCCCTTCCAAATTCGATAGGATTTTAGCACCCGTATATTGATTTGCCCATCCATTCCAAGTCTCATATATATATATATGTGTGTGTCTTGTTTCCCAAGTCCTGGACCGTTCGGTGCCAGGCAAAGCTTTAACATCTGACCTTTAACGGGCGGCAGAAGGAATATACGAAACTCGCTACATCTTTAACGTGTGTGTCATCCTACTACACCTGTTATGTTACATTGGAGAAATGAACCTGCTACCTCAACTTAAGACTATTTAGGAGACTGGGGCCGGGGATCAGACAGATGGAATGTTGTCTAACTTCTGCAATCTTACTTGGCATTGCATTAGAAAAAAATCGCAGGTCATAACTTGTCTGACTGTAACACATCTGAAGCTAGTACTAAAGGCTAAGGATAAAGTTCCACTCATACATGAACATGAATATAGATGCAGTAATGGTCGCTGAGGGTATTCTCTCCCTATTCACTGAAGGAGCAATACCGCAGATTTTCCATGGGTCCTTAGCGAGTAATGCATATCATTTTTCTCACTGTGTTATGGTGCAGACATAAAAAATACACCAGGACGGCTGGGAATTATACACAAGGGATTCTGGTGATATTCCATTTCTGTGCAGACACATATATACTTTCCTTTTTTCTTCGCATAACGTATACTGGAGGGAGTGGGTGATAGGAAGATGATGAGGCAGCAGGGCAGCTACATACCCCAGCCTCTGACCATGCCCAAGTTGTTAGCTCTATTATCCATAACACAGTCGGCAAATATCGACTCATACAGTACGTCACTGTCAGAAGGGGTGTTCAAAAGACCTACTTGCCCACCCACTGATGATATGGATAATAATACTGGTGTGGGGCACGAACGCAAGTACTCAAAACTGTCAGAAAAGTCGGCCCAAGGAGACACAATCTCACATGGACTTTATCTATGGAGACAGAAAATATTTGTTGGTTTAAAACTAGCGACTGGCAAAACGCTTGGGTAATTTGACCCAGTGAAAAACGAGCCACCCAAGTTGTTATTTTTCTTCAGTATGTGAGTCATCATCAATTTGCTATGGATCGGTTGTTTTCCGAATAAATCGTGAAGTATTATGTCATCATTTGATTTCACGATTGGAAAGTCAGAGAGGGATTTGTCTCCCCTGGGGTGATTGGTGATTTAAACTGCTAAGGCTTCATACAAATTGAAGATTCTCGCCTTGATAATGGAGGATATGTTTTCTTCATTGTCATATAAGATACTATTTTTACTGAAGGCATGGCTGGTTCAATATGTTTCCAGTTAGCGTTTTTCAGGGCGTCTTAAACGTTACATGGGTGGTTGCCTTTATGATCTCGTTTTACAGTGCCTGTCAGAAGAAAGTCCCCTGTCCATTGAATCCCATGGAGGTTCCGTTCACCAGTTTGTCATGTCAATGCGAGATTTGATCAGGTTTGGCCGTGGGACAACGGTGTTGGGTTAACCCCAGGCCTACTTGAGCATATGTTGGGCCCCAGAAGACCTACTGGTACCTTTACCATTGGCACAGTGACACTGCTGTGAAAATCCACTCCGACAGTCGTATGTATTTAAGTGTATGCCTCTTCAAATGTTTGTATCAAAAACCCCGGGCCTAGGTGCCCCCGGACACAACACCCGGGCCGTTTCAACATAAACAAAGTTGATCCCCCGAACAGCTCCCCTTCGAGCTACTCACCCTTTCTCTCGCTCTCCCATCCCAACATGCTCACTCTCCTCGCGCCGATGCCTCGCTGGTAATCCGCTTGTTTTGAATTCTTTGCGTGCGTTGTACTTTTCGATAGATCTGTCCGATTTATTTTGACGTCAGCGGATAAGTTAAAATGTTTGAGAAATAAGAAACCTGAAGTTGCCCACCCAGATGTGTCCATTTTGCGATCCCTCCATGGTTTGCATTGCCCTAGGATGTGATCCACCTTGACGCGCTAGTGTAATCAAGTACTACTTATCGCGACCCAGCGATGATAAGGGACATCAAGCCAGGAAGCCCCTCTGACAGGTTAATAAACTGGTATAAATCCTGATCCTGTACCTATCAAAACCTGAGCTCTGTTATCTTCAAACATTATGACAGTTCAATTATGTTTGTCGTGAGGATGATATCTCATCTTGCATGTGTTTTTACTCGATACCATATTAATGGTGCGAGCAACTGATAGATGAGTGATAATGCTAAAAAAATACCACGAGCTCTGCCCCTGGTACTACAGGCTATAACCTCTTGCCTCCCTTTGTCCCATGGCCCAGCGTTGCAAATCATGAAGACATAAAACATTATTACAGTAATTACAATGGGTGCGTACAGTATAGGCCTGAAAAGGGTGTCACAAAAGTAGTCATTTACCTCGAACCCCTATTTCAAATCCTATTCTTATGAGTGGTTTTAATATGTACCTGCCCATCTTTTATTATTGCAATTTCACATGAGTTCCATTCGGAATTGTAGACCTTTATGTAATGCGAGAGGGAAGAGTTGGATATGAAAACGGAACACACACCTTTCTCATACTGATATATTTCTCCTTTTTTATTGCTATGCACCTTGCAACGAGTGTGTACTTACATATCGGAAAACCTCTGGAATTGCATCTCGATATCTTTTTTAACTGAAATCAGTGTCCAATACGTGCCTTCAAGGACAGTAAGATTTGTTTTCGTTTTAAGAGCCATTCAGTGAGGAGTCAATGTACAACAGTGCTATTGTACTATGAAACCAAATTTATGATCCCTTTCGAGAAGGGTGTTCTATTTTAAAACAGTATTATCTCATTTCCCCCAACGTTCTGAACATCATGGATAACTCAAATCTACCAGGACTACTACTTAACTTAAAACATGCTATGGGATACAATAGATATTTTTCCTTCTTAAGATTTCCAGCACAAAGTAACCTAGTCACAGTGCAGTCACACCTATATCTCTCCGTGTCGTCCATATGCATAGCATAATACTTATGTATTTGGTCGTTTTGCTTTGGCGTCCATTGCTGCTATAAAGAGGTATACACTGTAGAGTGTTTACTGACAACCATTCGTATCAGTGATTCGTCACGTTTTTTGCACATTATTCATGACCTGATATGAATTTATCTATGAATATATATAGTACATCTCTTGTGGTCATTTTATTTATTTTATACCATTGGGTATATAGTATATAAATTGTATGACATCTACGTGCGCTTTGTCGCTGGGAAACGTAGCTAAACCTTATCTGAAATCATGAAAAAGTGGCACTGTTAGGTTCCGAGTCCAATGATTCATATCCGTGGGCTGTACGTCGAGCCTGAAGTCCCTATTGTGAAATTCTACTGGTGGAGGCATACCAAGCGACTCAAAAGGCCAAACCAACAAGCAAAACGACCCGTAACAATGCTCATTTTGCAGCCTGCAATTGGGACCAATATGTCGAGAGCTACACACTACTAACTGTATAAAATTCTCATGAGCTACCATTCCCATTCTCTGGGTCGCGAACAATGAAATGATAAACATAGCAAAATGCCTGACGCTTGCACCGGAAGCATGACGGTCACATGTTCCAGAGTGAGGCATAGTTGCGGAGAGGCACGTTCGATCGGACAGCGTTCCGCGACAGGAAAGAGTCCATTGAAAGTAGTCCTTTATGTGTGTTCAGTCACGTGATATAGAGCACGTAGAGATGGTGTATTCATGCGCTGACACAATGAATGCCAGATGATCCTGGACTCTCGTCCGGTCGGCCAGTATCAATGACTTGGGCTTAAACTTGAACGATGCTGATCTAACAAGCCCTATCACCCCTGTCCACATTCACTTTAATAACCTTGCAGGGGAGGAGATAAGCTTAATATAAGATAGCGGTTACAACCCGTTTATAGATGGGTGGGTAAAGGTAACCCTCCGATAAGGCAAATGACTCCGGTGGCAGGTCGATTTGTAACTTGGTCGACTGGGCTTCCTAATGCCTCTGGGTGTTGATTGGTAGTGAAGGAAGCAATGACCAGGCTACTGATGGCCACTGCAAAGGTCATCATGCCCGGAGAAGATGTTGGTAAGGAAATTAGGGACCTTATACTAATATTTACCCACCTTGAATACATACGGTCCCTGCTTAGTCCAAACTATCGGACCACTGACGTCAGCGACCTTCGGAAATATGCCTGGGCGAGACTGGCTATATAATATGTGTGTGGTAATTGATATTCATTCCCAATCTTATATAACATATCGCCTACATATGTATCCAGTAATATCAGGACCATATAAGGACACACACCTTTTAATTTTTCAAGCAGCTATTATCTATATAGAGCGGGAGAGGGGATTCTATCTAAACATCATCGTTGCTCGCTGCGGTCTGGTATCAATTTGAAAGTAATCCATATGATTTTGCTGATTTCCCCTGTGATCCCCTATGATCCCTGACCAGCTCCATGGCAGGCTTGTGTGTCGAGGTATTGATTTATAAGCAAGTTGGGAAAGCAATATGACTGAGGGTCTTGTTCTATTGCATTCTCTCACGACACTTCCTACCACCCACATGCTCTTCTGAGGACTATTTTTAACTGTCACCTATAAGGAGTTCTCCACTCAACGATGACGACGGTTCTCCAGACATAAATATTTTATCGACAAGTTGGCAAACCTAAATCTAAATGAATCCTTGTTTTTAGCCAGCCCTGAGTGACATTTTTCTTTTATAAATTCATCGAATGCCCGACTCGTTGAGAAGGAGTTTACCGCGAGAGCAATCTAGATTCCTGTGGCCGTCCGGCGCTCTCTTTTAATTATTAGTGAAGTCAATTATCCGAGGTTCCCCATGGAATGAAATTCCCAGGTCCAGATAATTCAAGACCGCTTCATATTTTAAGGGGGAGGTTTTCGAATAAGCTACCTTTGCGGTGGCGAGTTAAATGAAATAGAAAAGATTCCTTAAAAATCTTACTACTTGAGATGTTTTTCCGGTCATTGAGAATCGGATCGATCCAATAGTCTGACACGCGAGTAAATGCCATTCAAGCCTGCATCTCTCGTATTTTGGGAGTGGCAATCTCAGAAAATTGAGTTTCCTAATATAATACATGATATCCGACGATCTTAGGAAATAGCAAAGATATACATGTAACAGATTTTATTAGGGCCGTTCGGAGAGGGAGAGTGCTCACGCATAGAAAATATCTTTGAATTCTTTGATTTATAATACTGTAGACGAGCCAGACAAATTCCTAATATAGTTTCAATCAGTCGGTGGATCATGTTTCTGATTTTCATAGGATGACTTTAAAGAATACAGCACGAAAGACCAGGCGATTGATATTGCAAAAGAAGATATCAGACAACTGTGTGGTAATGGATAATGTTTTAAAACTCTACATACCAAACTATATCATACAGCAACTACTCGCATATAAAAGATAATGATACTAAACTTTTATTTCTTAGCATAATTACATTTCAGTATGCAGAAAAAGGGACGATCTTCTGTATAAAATGCAAGATTTATAACTTCAGGAGGTCGTCATGCAGTTCTCGACTGAAGTTTGTGATATGTTTGTTTGACAATCATTCTCTAGTATAGGAGGGACACAATTTGATGCATACTTGATTTCTTACAATAATGAACTCAGATGCAGAGAATAATCCGCTATAGGTGACCTGGGATGTCTGAAATATTTCCCAGATCGTTGAGGTTGACGATAGGGGTTCGATAACCTGTTGTTTACTATCAATCTAAAGGCCAGTAAGGGATTCCATGAGGGTCATGACGCATTACGCATTACGCTAATTTAATCTATCATTAAAGCTATTGGCTAAGGAATTGGGGTTTTACCTGATCAATATAATCCTCGCATACAAGTAAATGAAGAATAATGATTAATATCCCAGAGGTTTACCATTGCGCTAGCAATCAAGGGGAATCGGCACCGTTTGTTTGTAATTGCCCAGAGGTAGTATTAATGCATACAGAATTACTAATGTTGCTCCTCTGAAATCATGTCCCGGGATGCCTCAAGTATCCGTTGATAATCTAGTTATCCCTCGGATTTACGATGTACTCATATTGAAAAAGTGGGTGTACGTGGGTTTATCATGAATAATACTGCCATTTGTGCACGTCACACGCTAACCTTAAGCTAACTCCTCTGTCCAGCAGGGCATAAATATAGCAATCTATTATCATTCAGCATTATGTTGTACCTGCCGTCTGGCTCCATATAAAGACAGAAACTGTTATTGATGATTTGTTCCTCAGACACACACACATTCTCTTGCTCAGCTTCTCTTCCTCTATGTACATTATATTAATACAATGGCAAGGAAATACAGAATAACACAACTCTTCAGATCAAGGTCAGCGAGACACTATAAACAATAGCCACCAATAGATTTAGATATTCTGTTGTTAGAGACCCTTACATGAAAGAGGACTACTTTATTGAACGTATCTTTCAAAGTAAGTGAGTGAGAATTACAAACGGTCTGGCTGACGATACATATATTTGCTGGAAATTAGAAGGTTATTCTTCTCTATTTTGGGGTATACTAGTCAAGGTGTAATATTTCCAATATTGTACTACATCATAGCGAAAAATCTAATTCCATACTTTGATTAAATGCAGCCATCATACAGCCACACCTAATATAAGAATATTTATATGCACAAAAAGGTGGATGGTATACCCTGGGTGTGGCACCCACTTTTTCCAACATTATGCCTGTAGCATTGCCTTACAATGTATTTGTCCCCATTTTATAGGATATATTATCTTCAAATTAAAGTAAAATTCAATTTCAACTTCATTTTATGTACATAGTAATCGTTTAACAATTGTTACACTATAATGAGCAATTTACAACTAACCCGCATGCCACTCTAATTTAATTTTATATTTTAATATTATAAGTAGTAATTGGAGGCAACTCAACTGAAAACAACTTGCTTCAATTCGATTTTAGCATTTTATTTCACGTCCCTACACGTTTCGTCACTGGATTGGCTTCATCAAGTGATATTAAATTATATTTTAATATATTACACCGGTATGATGACTTAGCTGTGCAGTTCCTCTGGTACAGTGGTAGATATCATATATGTATATATGGAATGTGTTATTCCTTCTATTATGTCCTTGCTACTTCGGAAGATAAAAGGATAATCGAATGCACATGAGGTGACATGGAATGGGAGCAGCTTCGAGTGATATGGCGGAACATGAATGATCATAATATTCTTATACTTATGATATATATTACATATGGATAATAATAAAACATCCCCAAACACTGATACAGAGACGTATATCCACGAACGTGGGTATGCCAAGCGCAAAAGCCCAAGGCAAAATTTTAGCTATGCCATAATCACGTTCTTTGTGTCACGTTTTTACTAACTCTGGCTATGGAATTAAGATTTGCAGCATTTAAAATCATTTACATTATATTAAATTTACAGCAGTTAGCCATTAGTAGACTGCCACTATTTATACATACCCTAAATTGTTAGATCACAGTTTAAATTTGACATACTAGTGTGGTATGCATTTGCTATTTTTGAGATTGTTCATCAAAAAGGGAAAACCACATGAAAAACTCGAGTGTGTGGGACAGACGGAGGGGTGTAGGGCGAGGAGTGTGTTGGCTGGCCAATGTTCGGAAGTTCTGAAAGAGATATAGTCCCGGGGAAGGAGTGTAACAATGTGTGAAAGGCAGGGCAGAGAGCAGTGGAAAGGCAGTTAGGAAGACAATGGGGAGGCGTGGAGAGTATATTGTGGCGAAGATGGGAATGCAGAAAGGAGGCGATAATGATAATAGGTAAATGGGTTGGCATTCAAGCACACCTCCTCCTCCCTCCTCACTACCCCGTTAGCCATCACTTGCCATGATGAGCAGCCGTATTTTAAGGCTGACCAGGGTGAATTACCGGGCTAACTACGAGCTTCATTTGGGTCGTCATAGTAACGCGTCCTGTTCATCACTCTACTTTTACTCGTTTCGTACGCGTAATGCAAAAACGACCGATTCATCAAGTTGCCAACACTGTAGCGTCATCCGATTGCTCGGCACAGAGCGGGTTAAATGACTATCTGGCTACCCGAACCAGCACCCTGAACACCTCGATTCCTTGCTGCTGCTATTGGGCCAGCAAATCATTCTCACCAAGGCAGGGCGAATTGTTGGGCGTTTGTTCGCACCACATCACCTTCGGATACCACCCATAATTTTCACGTCCTTCCCGTGATTTGGTGGCAGTCAATTTGTTCCGCTGGAACGACAAGGTGATAACTTAATACTTGCAGCGAGAACAGGCAGACAGCGCGACATCTGAGGGATGTGGACTTTCCCAAGCTATTATCCCCGTCTACTTTCATTTAGAAAAAGCAATAACGTCAAATTACTCCTGCAGTTACCGTTGTTACATAATTTTCCTGTCGTCCATTCACAATCTTGCTTGGCGCATTAGAGCCAGCGATCTTTAAAAGCAATCCAGAGATGGCGAAGTGTTTCATTTAAAAGGCGCGTGGTACGGTCGTGATTCTGCCACTTAACGTCTTAAGGCTGCAGAGGGAAAGTGTGTAACATTTCTTCTTTCTGTAACCAGGTGTAATGTATGTGCAGTAATGTAGGAAATCTTCAAAATACAGGATCCATTTTTGGTTATGTTGAGCGGAAGGATGTCTATAATTACCTCAGATGGATATCCCTTTCCCAGGCCATGCCGATGCTTTCTGACAAACAAACCCGATGAAAATGGCTCATAAGTATTTTTTATCACAGGAGTTAATACCTGAACCATTTGCTTCTTCCGCAAAAGCCTCCGTGCTGGACATCAGTATTAAATGTATTTGGCCTGAGGGGATCATTCCGAAACGAGTACTTCTGATGCCTTTGGGTCAGGATCTCCAAATGCTTCCAATCTGACCTACAATCCACAGTCTCCACCCACATTCTAGCTCTTGCCAAAAAGCCGACCAGCCTCTTGGTTGGTAAATATAATTAACACGTTAATTATAGGCCAGGCATGCCTGGAGAAGGGGTTTGTAAAGGGAAGAGGGCACTTGATTAGAGCCATACCTGCGGGGGTGTTTGTCATTTCCCCCTAAAGGAGGCAGTTGCCCTCAAGCGTGTCTGGTGCATAGATAGACAAATCATTCGACATCATGAGGCAGTGCTTGCTAAAGGCAAAGGAGAATAAAAGAGAGGAAGTCAGTCGCAGCAACTTCCACCTCCCAGTCATTGCAGTGTGCATCCTTTTGCTAATGTCTAGATCAAAGAGAGAAAAAATGGGACAGGCTTCTCCTCTGAGACTTGATTTGGCTCTGTGATTATCATCAAGCAGCTAGAGAGAATTAGCTTCCTTAGTGACCTCCCTCCTAGTTTCTCGCCCAATGATTTGTATTAATTAAAATCATCTCATAATCTTTGCCTCATTGTTGCGGATAGCATTCTCTCCTTACAAGCACAGATCTGTGTTGTAACTCATTTAAGGCCAGATGGTATCTTTGTTCGGAAGTCAGCGATATCTTAATTTATTACCGTATAGACATGGTGGCAGCAAACAATAGCTGACCAGAAAAGACGAGGTAAACAGTTTGTGAATTATTAAATTGAACACATGCTCAACACGGATGGCTTCACCATGACAAAACTGGCCGGGATTTGCCACTCAAAAGCAATTATTCACGTATTATTGGCTGACAAGTCCCCACCTCCCACGATCCCCAGCCATGCCCCGAGTTTACACTCTTAAACAAATCCATTTCACGCTATGTAGCCTTTTATCTTTTAGCTTTTGACCTGGCAACTTTTGTCATTCGTGCCTCGCCGGACACGCGGGCTTGCTTAGTGACACATGCTGTAACTTCACGGGTATTTTGAGGAGGTTATCGCCAGGGCTTTTATGCACGAGACAAAGACTATGCCCGGGAAACAGGTACTGGTCACTTCGTAGGAAGTTGATGGGCCATCAGCTCATCTCTCTGATCTCATTTACCGACTGGCCAGTCACCTGGAGGTGGTCTGGCGTCGGATGTGCAGCACCTAGATGTGTCCAATGATGATCTAGAGCAGGAACCTATCAAATATTCACTGCCTGACCTGCAGGACATTAGGATGATCTCCTGACCGATAGGTAGTGGGTGCAAAGACACTGCTCCCTTCCTACGAGCAATAAATATGGCATCATTGACACGATGATATACACTTAAGCTTTCTACGTTTGACGGATGGATAGCCAACGTAAAAGCCAGTATGGAAGCTTCACATAGTCTACGCAGCCAATTCCCATATACATCAATATCGATTTTACGTCAAATTAGAGAATATTTCATTATTTAAACGCTCCCCTCCTTACTTACAGCTTCCCCTTGCTCAAAGTTAGAGAGCATAGTGTAAGCATAGATCGCTATCTGAAACAACCACAATTATGGCCTTGTGGGGCGCAATTTGTTCCGATCCCTCACGTGCGTCAGCCTAGACCGCCCCTCTTTTACAATGGCCACCGAGGGGTATTTTTCATTGTGATTGTGTGGGGCCCGGGGTTGAGCTACCATGGAGGGAATGGATTACAGGTGTGGGGCCCTGAGGCGGGGTACTTACCCACAGGGGGGTCTAACTACCCCACAATGGGTCTCGTGCAGCCGCAGCACCTGAGTTGGCATTAACACTGTAGTCAGTGGAGCACGAGGTCTTCCTCCTTTTGTTCCCCTGGCCACACACTCGAGGCCTATTTTAAACCGTTATGTACGAGCGGCCTATAGACGCCAATGACTCTACAAGCGAATCAGAATGTTGTTTGCTTAAGACCTTGTGTCTATCTGACCTTCTCTTGTCTTGCCTCTGCGGTTGTTTTTGCGGTCCTGGTTCCTTGTTGACTTAATAACGCAAGATTCCATCAATTAATGGTTCCGCTGGTCTCGCTTCAGATTGCCCTGATTATCTCTATTGTTTGTTGACCCATTATCGCCATCTACATGGTGGATTTATCTGATCATCTAGATATGCACCCATTAGTATCATCATTCTCCCAAATCAATTCGGCCGTAATTGCAAACCAAAGTCTCATTTGAACCCGCTCCAAATCTCAGCGCATATTGTATGGATAATAATTGGCAATTTTAATTGCCCAACGCGTATTATGTTCTCCGTATTTTCAATGATATCTGATTGATACTGCCTGTCTAAATAAAAGCTTCTCTTCCATTCGTACGCTCTGGATAATTTTGAACAATGGAAGAACAAGAGTCAACCCCCACTACTTTCCCTCCTCCCTCATTATGATAATGTATCATTGGAAGTGCCCACCACAAAGGAAATAGGACCTATTGTATCGCCCGAAATTAGTGCATTTGAAATTTAATGACCATTAGCAGTACTATATTTAAAATGTTTCAAGCGTCAGCAGCACATAACCTTCAATTGTTACCTTTATAAATTATACATTTTCCTATACTACTCTCATTAAAGCCTCATTAGTGTAACCATTTCCATATACTACTTACAACGCATGATAGTACTACAATACATTTTTGTTTGTTTCAGCTGGAGGCTGCCAGTTCCCGTCGGACTGGCACGGCCGTTGGTACCAAAGCGGGCTTGGGGAAGTGGTCATTCGGGACAAGATTATATCCCAGAAGGGATTCTGTCACGAACATCATCGGGATTACTACCTCGTTGAAAACAGGTTGGTACAGTGAGATTTTTAAACAGTATGAGTCATAAGTTTGGTTGCTTTACATATTTAAATGGATGTTTAAAAAACCGCTGGGGGGGAAATAGGTTTTCAAAACCTTGGAGGGTTAATAGAGTTTGATGATTTATGACCCTAGTGTCTACTTCATCACTTAATCACTTTCATAAATATTTATAGGTTTTATACGGCTATATGATCACTTTTTACCAATATATTTTTTCCCACGGTGCTGATACAACGTGCCATCGTGATGAATGTCAGTTTGTTATCTAATCGATTCATCTGATATAAATAAGGACATTTTACTCATTGATTACACCTAAAACACAGATTAAATGCATCGCTTTTTGTAATTCCAAGTAATCACGCTACGCCATGCTTAAAATGGAACACATACCCATTATGCGAATATGTTATGCATATAGCTTTCTAAAAACGCCGTTGATGATGGCCTTGAAGAAAAAGTGGTAAATCATTACATATAGTGTTCATTGTCTAGCATTAATAAGATTTATGGTATAATTTCTGCCTTCCATCATTGCCGTTGATAGTTGTGGATGGTATGGGGAGATTAGCGTTACAGTAATGTTATCGCTTCATTAAAGCGACAGTCAATCATATTCTTAACAAGCGAATTAAAACTCGGTAATTATGTGGTCTGGCACGAGACAAGATTCCACATAAAGAGCTGTGGACAGAATCATTGCCTGAAAGGAGGGCATGTATGTTTCCATCAATATTATTATTGATGGCGACTCCTTGGCTAAGTAACAGGCGTTTCGATTTTTCAATGTCTATACTATGCCTTTGGGAACGTTTTAACGACATGGATACACGTGCTCGAGTTATGTCAAGAGGATTGGTACATTTGAGAGCGTTGAAAATGTTGGGCACTCGTTGTGCTGGCCTATTAAGGCCAGATACTAGTGCTATGGTCTATAATTAATTCCTGTCAACGGAATTTATCGCTTGCGCGTGATACAACTCATTACAGGATCGACGGGCTTTAGAATGCTCCTAACCCCATACAACATAAAATAGATTTACTATCACCCCTGGCTATAATGTTCTTTCGGGGATTTAGAAATGACACAATATTTTATCTTCCGGATCAAAAATGCGCAACATGGGATAATGTGTAAACACATAAACAAGGGGCAAAGTGGTATGCGCTTTGTTAGTTGTTGTTCACCTTCAAAGATGTAGAATTGCCCGCGTTCTTTCATCTGTTGTGTAATTATTTCGCAATCGCTCTGCGAATGCGCTGCTCCAACTGTATGCTTGTCAGGCAACTTGTAACCGGGTTGTATTTTATCGGCCAGTTCAATTACTTCACCTGAAAGGAACTGGACGTGAGTTGTCAGATCAAAAGGGAGACAATAGCTCGGGAGTGGCTCGGTCCGCGGCCTTGCACCAGCCCAGACCCTGTATAGGTTGGTGTATGATTCACGAACACAATAACACTATAATCCTCGCTAGTACTAGCGCAGTATTATTGGACCATATACAGTCTGATCTGACTGGCAATTGTTTTTAATATTGCAGATTCAATGCATCCTACGCACCTATCTAAATGCCATAATGTATGTCATATGTGCTATATGGTTTAGCTCTGCCCCATGTACAAAGGGAATAAGCTATTCCCAACATCCTTTGTCGAGATGTTGCACTGATTCACATGGTACACTGCAGTTAAGAACTAGGGCTGACACAGGCAGTGTATTGAAAGCCACTTGTTTTTTTCCTGTCCAGACTTTTTCCCCTCTCTGAAATTAGCATACGGGCTTAAAAGTGTGATGCTTTTATAGAGAGGACAGGGAAATCTCTTGTCTGTTTTATTCAATTGAGTACGCCCCGACTCTTGGGTACATCGGACGGGAGGGGAGGATGTACAGTGAAAAAAAGACACCTCCCGCAAAACGACATGTGCACCCATCTAATGTGGCCTGCCTGTATAAGGACGAGAACGTGCCACTTCCTACTTGAAGATTCAATGTGACAAAGATTTGCATTCACTTGGACTCAATTTGTCAAAAGTGAAAGGTCGTGAAGGACAGAGGACAAGCGGTTCCCTTTTAGGGCCAGCTCAATGGGCGGGAAGGGGGAGGCTGTAGGTGCGAGAAAGGTCTCAAGTGGCGGGTTTCAATTACCACCGCATCTCATTGTTTTCTCCATCGGGTATCCAAAATCGATTATCTTTCCTCACAAACCTGACAAAGGGAGATTATCTTGGCAGGCAGGAGATGGAAATACATCATAACCAAAGAAGAAAGTCGGAGCATTTAATTGTTTGAAATGTGCTTTGTCTACCGAGAGGGATTTCAGTGACTGCCGTTATTCTGACATGGAATATCGTGGCATCGTTAATGTCAAATACGCGTGCAGGTGTGCGAGACAAAGAACACCCACATAGAACTAAGCATCTGTGAAAACTCTTGACATTTTATGAGCGATAGGAGTGGTTAAAACAGCAGTTGATCTCAAATCCCCGTACATTCTTAATCAAAATCGGAATCATTGATGCATACTTCGCTCCCGAACGAATATATATATGAGCGCGGTTTTAATCCAGTGGCTTTCAAATAGTATCGTAGTCCGAATTGAGTGGCTGAGGGGATTAAATTGCAGACAAATGATGACTAGCTATATCATGAATTTATCACATAAATTCTTGGCATCTCATCTATTATGAAACAGGAATCCTTCGATAAATCAAAAATATTAAATTGCAAATTTCAATCCATAAGCTTAGGCAGATATTTGACGTCAGTACGCTTAGAATATCGAGAATACTGCATATATGTTATATCTATGCATATTAAATGCTATTTGGTTGTTTTTCATTCTCTACTCACATGAAATGTCATAAGCCCTGGTGATGGTTCATCTTGATTAATCCAGTTCCAGCATCCATACAAATCGGAGACAAATGAATTGAATAATAAAATAGCCTTGACGGTCTATATGTAAAATTACCAATTACTTCCTTCGCATTTCAATCAGATACCGTTATGAATATATTGGATTGCCTTGATATGCAACATGGGTTAGGTGCTTTGAAGCACTGAGTCCTAACAAGCCATGTCCCTCAACACTTTCTCTCCGATCAAGTAGGTTCTTGGTGATACTCTTAAGGACCTATCCAATCCCTTTATTTTGTAATCTGCGGAAGTATAAATGTAATGATACACTTGCTTTCCTCCAATGGATCCCCTCCTTTATAACACGGAGTAATATTATACCCAGTAATGTACTGCGAAATCTTATCCACCATTGTCAATCCTTTTCAAGCAAAAAAAATATTGTTTTCTTATTGACCGAGCCATCATCTACTGTCTACAGAAAACAAGATCGCTTTAGGCTATTATTGCAGCAGGCACATTGTGTAAGCTTCGATATCTACGGGATAAGCAAATCTTAGGTATAGTACCACAAGCCATGGATATAATCTCGAATAGAAGTGAGCCGAGCTCACTTAACAAGGATAAGGTAAATGGGAGAGAATTGCGTTCTAATAGGCCCATAAGAAAATCCATTAGTGCATTTAATCTGCTATGCGTTGGCTTTATTAAATTTTTACTTCTTGCGTTAAAGGCCAACTTTAACACTATCCCGAGGCACTGACTATAGTATGGCAATGCTGCTGTTGTTGATGCCCGCTCGCGCTCTGTGAATAGGCATCACTTCTGAAGGTGCCTTTACACTGGATCTAATCCGACTGGAGTATATTGGACGCGATGAGCTTAGGTCATGCGGGTGCAGTAATGGCAATAAAATGCCATTGCCTATACTTCGTTTTGCCAAAGAAAGAAACGGTATTATTCAGAGCTATGAAGGGGAAATGATTGTCTGCCTCCTCTGTCGCAGCGGTGCACAAATCGGTCATCTTACCAATTGGATTCTTCGTGCAGATTAAGCTTGAAGATTACTGATCGGAATGGGGGATTAGCCATTCTAGGATCAGTCCGACTTCTCGGATCGTTAGTCACACAGAGGAGAAGATCCACTGGAATTATACACAGGGACCCCTCTGATGCCAAGGGGCAGAGGGAAACTCAACTGACCATGCATTCCTCAAAAGCCCTTGCTTAAAAGGAAGGCAGTGCCTTGGGGAGTTAGGTTCAGTAATGACAGCTGTCTCCGTGCTGTCGAACTGAAGATGTCATGAGACATTAAAAGGAACAATCGGTAATGTAAAAGCTTCATAGATTGCTACGAAAAAGTGTGATGAAGATTAATTTTATCACATGGTTGAACATCATCAATGCTCAAGTGGGAGTAGACTTTTTGGTCTAAATTCATTGCGAAAGTTGAGCCAAATTACAAAAGCCTTAGCACAGCAGTTCTAACCGTTTCTCGAGGTCGTTGTAGTTCTCTATATCGTGTTAGCCAATTAAACCTTAAATGATTAAGTAAAAACATCTTTTTCATGTCATTCGCGACGAGCCAGTCTATGGGCATTCTTATTTGTATTATTATTGTTTATTTATCAAATTTGTATAGTGCTTTTACCAGCAATTCAGCTGCTCAAAAGCGCTTATTAACATGTATGTAAGGTAAATGGTAGAGAAAAGTTAGAATGGTAAAGGTTACATGAATTGATTATTTGTATAATGTATGAAGAATAAATAGAAGTATAAGAAGAAGTAAAACATTTGTTTAAAAAAGTAGGTGAATGCATACTTTTCTAATTCAAATTAATTTGCTATTTAAATAATTAAAAAAAATTCTATTCAAATAAAAGTGGTAGACACCGGTTAAATATAGAATTCACATACTGCACAGAAACATACAAAGGAATCTTAAAGTCTCTACATGGAAAGATAAAATTAATCTTTCCATTTACTATTGATGTTCCATTTGAGGCAAGGTGAATGACTTCTCTAAAAATATACCTTAACGCACGCAATGGTATACAAATTGTTCTTTCAAAGAGACGGCCTTTTAGCTAGGATAATAGGGTTAAAAAGTGCTTTTCTAAATCAACATATAGAAGTATGATTCATATATAGACCCGGGTAATCTCAATTCCAATTAATGTGTAGTTCTAACGCACAGCAAGTTTGTGTGCACTACATTTTTATCTAATCTATAGGACAAGATGTAACTGACACTGGGTGTGTCTGCCTTTCACCTGTGTTATCTAAGACCATTGTTTCACTCTACACTGTCGGCAGGAGTCGTATAAAGGAAGGCAACATTTTATCACCCGTATTGCCCATTCATTTCTATCCAGTGTAACTAACTCGAGGAAAATGTGGATCCCATGGAGAAGACCGGAACCAAATCCTGAAAAGCTCACTTGAAAGCTCTTCTGGGTGGAAGTAACCCATTAGATGGGACTGGTGCTCTGAAGAAGGAAAAAAACTAGAGCTATTCTATACCCTTCGCCCTGTCTAGTGAGTTTCTGCATCAGACATGATTGGGGGTTACAGTTGAGCCGTTCCCCTGCTCCACTCGCTGACACTCGGGCCAGCGCCCATTTAGCGAAATCATGAAAACCACACTTTCAACTCGTTCTCAAACTTGCTACTATTCCAGCTAACTCTAATCGCTCAATCTCTCGATTATTCTTCTCGGTTTGTGAAAGGCTAATATCCCAGCAAAGTCAGGAACAGTTCTGCTGATGAATCTATGAGCCCGGATTTTGATCTCATTTTAGTGGCAGGACTCTGGAGTAATTTAAGGAATTTATTCAGCATAGCTGAAGAAAGAGTATCCGTATCAGTGAGATTGGACGAGTGGAAGCCAAACAAATGCGGCACGCGAGTTGGCACCGATTGAGAGAGTGGGTGCGTCTGCAATAAAATCTTGAGCCATTTTACTATTTACACCACCGACGTTAAAAGCATGATCTCATCGCGATCATAATCTTGACTCTCGTGTATTTTTAATGGAATTCCCTCGGGGAGCCAGAGGCAGAATTCCACAATTACTTAAGCGCTGAATTTGCTGGGTTGGTTTGGACAGTCGCGTTGGTTTGGAGGATTGCATGGCGTGGACCTTGTCAACGCACAGAGAGAGGTGGCGGGTGGGGTTCACTTGGGAAGCTTTGCATTGGGAATGATTGAAAGGAGAATATATGCAGGGAAAGGTTTTGCTTGGACACATAGTAGGCGATGCAAATGAATATGAATATACCGGTCAGTCACATTTTATCCGCTGATGTGTCGCGTCTGGTCCACTTCCAAGGGGCCTCTACTTTAGACGCAAGGCGGAAATATTGTTCGTGAAAGATGGAGCTGAAGTGTGTTTGGAATTTCCAATCCTTCCCCCGTATCCATCGGCCCAGATATTCACTCATGCTAAAAAGAGTTTGCTACAGGGTCTGAAGCCTCCAATGCAAATTTCCCAAACTGCTCATGTGCTGTCCGAACCATCAGCTATAATGAATAGTGCACGGCAGGGTGACCGCACCGACTGGACTTCCGAGTGATTGGCTGGCAAGATTCAATGAAGTGACAGCAGCAATTGACGTCGCTGAGCAAGTCAGGGCGAGGTGAAGAGGATGGGAATTCATAGAGGTGACATGTGTTTCCTAGTGGTAACATAGGCGCTCTGTGTGGCCTCGAATACTCGAGATGCCACAAGGAATGAAACGGCCTCCCCTTATTATAGATCTCCCCTATAAGCCCCACTCTAGATTGGATTCTCTGATATATATAGAGAGGAAGAGCAACTCAAGTCAAGCTCAAAATACTTCTGAGCATCTCGGTCGGTTGGGCAGAAGGTAAACACAGAGGAGGTGACTTAGTTCCCCTAAGACAGGTGTCGAACACTGTACACATCAAGACATCAGACCCCGTTTGACCTCTGCTTTCAAAACATTCCCTGGGCGCTAAGTACGACTTTTCATGGCTTCACAAATAAATAAACTGTCTATTAAAATCGTGCCATATGTTTTGGATGCAGCTTTCGCCGGACAAAGCCCCACAAAGCGTGACCGCCCCAGACTAGTCTCCAAGCCCCGGAGGTGCCTTCGATTGAAATGCCTGAAATAATGGCTCAGACTGAACTTATATAAATATATATAGATATGATTGTATAGAGTGGCTATACACTCAGCTAGCTCTAGTTTCGTGCATGTACCGACTTTGCCTCCACTGGCCGACCCTATATATTGCTCTTTAGGAAGCATTTATATCTGTTTGCGCGCTGCTTGAGACGCATTAGCTCTTATTTTCGCTCCGGCGGTTGCCAGAATCTGGTGGCCCAATAGGGCACGTACCGAAACGGACCCATCAATTTATCCAATTATCGTGTCCATAGATTGCACTTAGGACTTCTTCCCTGTCAGGTATAGCATTTGAATGCCCCACATTCAACCTATACGACTAATTCAATGTATTGATAGGCCCCCGGTCCTGATGGGTGACAGTCTCCCCTGCCCCTCTATAGCCGACGCACCCTTCCCCCTCCTACCCCAGGTCTCTCATTTTATACAATAGTGCAAAGGTACTGCAAAAAATTGGTGAGTTGCTCGAAGCATTATTAGCTCAGGCAGTTGTCAAGAGGGTGGCCTTGGTGATAAGCATTTGTTTCAAATTGATTAAAAGCGTCGGCGCCGCAACGACTCTTAATTAAGACACTGCATCGACGAGCCTGCAAAGCGAAAAGTCACAATGAGAATGCGAGTAATTGAGTTAGAGATCCCCCGGGCAGTAGTTGAGGTCTGGGCCATGTAAGTTGATTATATGGGGGTCTGGGGTGGCCTGTCATCTAATGATGCCTACTGCTTTGTGATTGTCCGGGGACATTTTACACGTCCCTCAGCCCGAAGCCAGCCGCCTCTCGGCCCAGCTCCTGTGTTCTTCTGATAGCGAAACGGTGTCAACTCGCTAACCTTGCCTCTCTTCCTAAACACTGGTTAAGATCCCCAAGGCAGATACACATGGTCGCCAGTCATTACTCCTCGATTGGGCAAGGGTTCCCTCGCGAGGATCTCATTAGATGACGATCATTTCTGGCTTAAATGAGGGTTTTGTACGCGAGATAATACTCATAACCATTTTTGGTGACGCGCCCACCCACTATGGTCGTGATCACATCTTTGCCAAGTCCCAAGGTGAGCTTTTTCCCTGAAGAGGCATCCCAGAGCACGCGTCAGTATGCAAATAATGGTGACGTTCTCACAAGATATGTGTTTGGCTCTGTTCTGCTCCAGTCGACGCGTTACTTCACTCTTTTTATCAAGCAATGCTAGAGGCGATCCCACTGGGATTCCTCCGTATGAAAATGATAAAAATGCACTCATTCATTACTGTTATTGTTCTACGTTTTTAAGCTTTGATACATCGGTGTTAGAGCATAAATCCCTAGTGGAATAAAAATAATCACTTAGACAAGATATCAAGCGATAAGTGGGCCGTTACATATTTTTCATCAGCTAAATGTTAATCTCAGTGGATCGGCTTATGTCCCCCCTGTGCAACGAGTGGCAGTTCTCGCTGCTGGGTTGCTCGATCTATATCTAATAAATGGCTAGAATAGAGTATATTATCTTTCCCAGCCATTGGCAATAATATAATGATTAAATTGCCAAATATGTTAATGTACTGTTTGAGTACCGGTATATATAGCATTACCTATATTTCAGTGAGTAGCTCATCATTATTTGGAAGAGCTGTCAGGGACACTGAACAAAAACCGATTTCCATGTAGAAAGCTTTCATCACTATCTGTATAACAAAATGGAAATAAAGTTTCTCATATATATTCGTTCTTGAGGGTGTGAATATTACCACATCACAGCAAAACACCGATTCTGAGAAGCAGGTTTCGGGATATTCTTTGAAGTCACAATAATCACAAAAAAAAGACAGAAAAACTGAAAATGCATGTTTGTCTCCATCTTGATTTCAAATAATTATTACGGTGACGGGAGCGAACTGTCAGGACAAAGAATCTGAAGAACCTGAGCCTTTATTTGCTTCTCTTCCAAAAGAGAGTCCGAAGACATCCTCATTGTCGATGAACCGGGAATTATTACAGAAAGATGATGCCAGAACAATTCCAGTTAATCCCATGTCTGTCCACTTCGTGAGCTGTGTTATTAGTGGCTTACTAATGAACCTTTGTGACAGGCATGGCCACGATTGTCATAGAAATTAACCATAACCTGATTTATCGATCCGATCTCAGCTAATCAAAACCTTTTTACCTCCTCAGCGGAAGTTTTCTCCTCTGGAAATTGACCTATGGTTTTCGGGTCAGCCACCTATTAGGGCGCCCCATAGCGGGAGTCTCTGGCCTGAGAGGGCAGTTTCCCATTGAACATTTAGTTGCATTGCTTGTTTAGCTGCACTCGATGGTCAGGCCTATTGTTGGCAACTCTATGAATCACGACAGGCTAGGCATTGTAGGCTTTCGTATAATTGGTATCTTTTCCACTTTACCCTTATTGCCAGCGAATGAGTCAGGCCAGCCAGAAACGCTCCACACGTGACCAATCACGCATGCGCACCCTGCCATTACTATTACATTCTGCAATCAAACTCTCCAACTTTAACATAAATGTCAGACAAATCAGGAAAATTCATTTTTCGTCCCTTTGTTAAAATCAACTTGGTAGATTGGTCTGGCCAATTGGGAGTCGATATTTGAGTGACTAGGCTATTCACCGATTTGTATCAAATTACAGATCAAATTCTATAGAACAGCGGTTTTACATTTGCACGCAATATATTAAATGTGATGTTAAATTAAGGCCATATTGAACTGGATAGAGGCGCAGGCTTGAACAGAGAGAAACATTTCAAATTTGATTTAAGATTTGATTGAAGACATTGCGATGATCATATCTGCGCTCTCATATACCAATGAATACATTCAATATGCTAACTCCGTGTACTTCAAAACTCATTTAACACTGCCACAGTCTCGACAAAGCCACATTCTCTGTAATATTATTTAGATCTAGACAAATATCATTTAGATTTAATACAAGATGCCTGATAGTGAATACCAGAAAATAAGAGCCCCTGGATGCATTGACTATAGAGACTACTGGCTTGCTTTTCAAAAGGCCATCTCCCTGAAGAGACTTCAATTTCAGTTGTTTGAAATCTGACATCTGGATATCCGACAAAAGTCTTTGAGGCGATGAAATAGGAAAGAAAGGGGCTTCTCGGCGAATCCCATTCAATACATTTTGTAACGAACTCATTATGCTGCCAAAGCTAAATCTAATAAATCCTCCTTATAGAACTGTGAAATATTCTCATTGATGAATTTGAGACGATTATTCACATGCCATCAAACACAGCTAATCTATCTCTGTTGACAGCCATCTTTGATACTTTTCTTCGTGAGCTGACTTCTCATTAGAACCAGCCATGCAGAAAATGAAAGATGCTGACGTACACTCAATTTACCTAGTGCATTTGTTATCTGCATACATTGATACTGGGGAGAACATCCGCGATATATATAGGCCCAGAGGTAATCCAACCATAGATATGAAATTAAAGGGGGCAATGTCCTGATCTCATATAGATGCAAGCTATTTATGACAAAAAGAATACAAAAAACAGCATAACAGTAATACATATTATTCAGGTAAGCTTCAATACATCATAAACGTGTTAAGTTGCATTTATGTTTTAACGTCTTAGGGACTACTCCGGGTACTGTTCATAATGTGAAATGGGTTAAGGATGGGTTCAGGGAGTGATTAAGAGTGATTATCTCATGTTTTATACACATCCTATGCATAATGAATCGAAATAGCTGTACGTCATTTTCTGGAACCCTAAAGAAAAGTATTAATTCACTGGAGAGATTATAATGTCAAGTAAAGAAAAAACTCCCAGGCCTGACCAAAATTAATGATGGGAAATGTAAGGATAGAGACATATCCGAGAAACAACAAGCCCTATCCACATGGGGAAAAATAATAACATAATAACTTTCATTCGGTAAAACATTTTATTATGCCGATAGTGTCGGTAAAATATTTCCCAACACATGGACTACTGAAAGGGTGTCTTCTGATTGAAGGGATTACTCCCGAGCTCATGTACCATTTGTGAAAAAAGAGCAGAGGCTCGTATTCACAGAGAAGTGGAAGAGCGACAGTGAAGTATACGTTCTCTAGTTAGTTTACTCTGTGAGAAATAACGGGTCGTTTGTACTGCCCGTCTTTGACCTATGGTGTAGAGCGCATGGGCGCTAACCGTACCTGGGTCCCCCTAGCGGCAAAGGTGTTACAGCTGGTGTGCAGGAGGAGTCAGGACTAACGCATGACCAAGAAGGGGAGGTGAGCTTTCCGAAGATAGCAGGGAGGCATCTCTGATCTGAAGTCCATGAAGACCTATGATGGAGGAGGAGGTTGTGCTAGTGGGTCGCCCGCCCTTAGCCCGGGTGCAAAGCAGCCGCCCACAATCCAGAGTGCGCGGTCGTTGGGTGGGTAGGTATAGGTAGGGTATTCAGACGCAGCCCTGGCCATCCATCCTTCATGGGGGGATCCAAGCGTCGATGATTCCACCTGGAGATGAAGCCTGCTGGTCGAGTTGTAATGATGCCCGCTGATAACTAGCCACCATTATCTGACCACTCGCTGTGTGCCACGGGGTGTGGATATCACCTGGTACCGCTGACCGCCCATGATTAGGGGGCTGGCCCCGGCTGTGGTCGTCGCCATGGCGTGAATGACCGAGAGTAGAAATGTCATATCTCTGGTCATTACCGACAGGTGGAGAAGCGCGCCACAGACGAGGTAGAGATGGAAAAGGGACTTTTATTCAGGTGACAATGTGCAGGGAATCCATACATCATCAAAGCCCAAGTCATCAGTTATTAGATGGGGTTATTTCAGCATATTTCCTCACTGAAACCTTTTAGCTGTTGTTAGGAAGATGGGGCGATGTGTAAAACCTTCATGACCCAGCCAGGATAGACTTTCCTTCAGAATGAATGGCACATCATTATGAAGATCTGGACTAGGGGTCGAGGCTTTTTATCAGACATTAGTTTTTCAATGCAATACGACATCTATCATCTCCCAACATTTATACTGGGTTTAATATTTTCCGCAATTTTCTTTGAAGTGTGATATTTGAAAAGACCATATTACGATGGTGATTTGAAGGGTAATATTTGAAAAGACCATATTACAAAGGTGACGCTAATAGTTTTGTCATGTGCAGATGAATGATACCGGGAAGCTGTCTTAGTGGCGATATCACTTAAAACGCCTGTTCAGGGGAAATAAAGAATTCTATTTGTACGTGTGTCTGTTTCAGATTTAAAACGTTTCAACTGATAGTCTGTGTACTTGCCACAGCTCTTTTGATTCTCATGTTAGTTGGCGTTTCAAAGCCAACCTCCCATAGCTCTAGAGCCATATGCCACAAACCTGTAGACTAGGCAACTGGGGGCCATGTGCTTGAGTGAAGAATTTTTAAAGGATTGTGCCAGTCCCGACTTGAACTCCTCTCTCTGGACAGTAGCCTCTCCGCCTTGTTAATCTATGTTGACTCACTGTGGTCGACGTTTCCTAAAAGGAGCTCGACGATTTACGACCAGGTTATGAGAAGGGAGATTGCTAGAGCATCTGGTGACGATACGACGAGATGGGAAACAACAAGCTCTCCTGTCTGTAAATCCCATTTACTTACACTTAATGGCGACTTATGGCTTTTCCTTAGAATCGCTTATCAAGAACCCTTATAGCTCTGTAGCACGCCCATTGATTTCTGATCAGGGCAATATTGGAGGGCAGGGAACCAGTCCAAGATTGAAGTGGGCTGACGGGCGGTGAAGGCCATATATTCCCAGGGATTTCAGGCAATCCTTGACAGAATCTGATGTGGTTTCTCTGTTGTCCCTGGATTTCTGTAGTTTCTGTAAGAAAAGGTCAGAAGGCGAGTCCCTCAATGCAATTTCAATGTGTTGCCGATTTGGGAGTAAGCGTGAAGTTGACATGTGGTTTTCAAGGCCGAAGAGCTTATGGGACACAGACGGGCCCAGATCCAGGCGTGTCTTCCAAGCTAATTACTGTCTCCTCTTATAATGAAACGGACCCAGGTCAATGAAACACAGACAGAGGAAACGGACCTTAACTAGCCACAGTCTATTCATCATTGACAGCGACTTGACGGACTTGACGCTAGGACTTGAACGAGCTGACAGGTTGACCGCGAGGTAGGACTTGGTCAGACCGCCTACCACAAAGCCAGCCCGTCAAGGTGTGGACATGCACCATTGTAAATGTCCAAGTTAAAGGAAGGGGCTTGGACTGGGGATCACGAGTGTAAACTCTGATTGACTGGACACCATTGGGGGTGGTGATATCTGTAGGTGATCAGGAGCCTGGAGGCACACACCCTGCTGTCTAGTGTGAACAAATGGAACACTTGGTGGCTGCCTCCATCCCAGGGGTGGGCGAAAAATAGGGATCAATTCAGGATCAATCCTTTCCTGATTATTCCTATGTTAAAAATTGGAAAATGGGAAAAAGAAGAAAGGCGAGTTTCCGGTTTTATAGTAGCTGGAAATTAGGTGATGCGGGGAGGGGGGGGGCTAACTTCTTTGTAAATTTCTTTTTTTAGGAAAGCGCCTTTCAGGAACCGAAAAGATGGATAATTTTTTAACAATAGTTATTGTAAACAAGAGAAATGGAACTTTTAAGGGTTTTCTGGTTAGAAAGGCTTGCGTTTCTGCTTTAATAAGGCTTTTTTGTCCATGAAAAAACAGACAAAGTCAAAATTTTCCTATGTAAGGCGTTTTCTGGTGTGTGCGCGTGTGTGTTAATCCGCAACACATCTATCTTTTGGCCTTAACTCGATTGCCCACTTCTCATTCTATGGTATCCTATTTCTTGGCTAAATTGACCACTATTGTACGGAGAACATACCTTTAAGGCACCTACATATCACTCTGACTAGCGATCGATATTTTTGAATAGATAACGGCACGGAGGCGACTTATTTACCAGGTGAAATGCGGTGGTGAATACTTGGAGGGTTGATAGTGGGTTGTCAGGTGGGTTGTTCGGCGATTTGATATGAGTTATAATCACAGAGAGGGTTTATGTTCCCCTGATCCAATCTGCACTCCCTATTAAGCCCGAAATTGGTCACTCTACCTGATAAGTTCCCTTTACATGTAGATAAGTCATCGGTGAAAGAAAGAGTGGGGATCAGAGCGACATTCTTGTGATGTATTTATATTAAGAGGGTCTTCAAGAGGGTCGATTTCTATGTACGTGCGGATCCATTTCGATTTCACTTCAACCGTGGCATTCAGACATTATATGCCCCAAAATAGCTAATAAATACGAACATTTTATAAATTATATAGAATATCTTGTATGCATAAAATATCTTGCATGCAAGATGCTAATCTTTTGTATGATCGTGTGGGCGTATTCATGTTTCCTTTAAATTGAGATTGCCATAGAATTGTCACAACAACTTAATGTATATCCTCACCTCGCGAAAGGTATTATTCAGAATCCGGTGCTCCCCCTCGACTCGGGCATTTGAAACATTGACATCCAAATTATTGATTCAAATTTAATGTCCTGGATTTGGACGGTCTGGCGCCGAACACGGGTGAATGCCGAAATATCAGATGTCAAGGCAAAGTGGGTGGGTGTTACACACATTACTTCGCTCAGTGTGGGTTCAGTTCAGTTTCGAACCCCTGTGTCACGCTTGTTAGAAGGAAATAAGTGGAAAAAACATTACAGATGCTATATTCATTCAACTGAACCTTCCTGAACCTTCCTCCCAATAAACTTAGTATGAAATATTTCTCTTATGTGGTATATGGCTCTACCCTGTTGGACCCCAAGTGGGGTCTGGACGTTTGTATAACCACTCAGCGTCTAAACAATTGCATGGTATCCCGAAAGTTAAGTGACCGCCAACTGGGCGAGTCCCCTTCTTTGAGCTCTTTTTCATTGCAGTTCTACCACCCGTCAAAATGCTTTTAAACCAGATCCTTATCGTCCAATATACTTCTGACATGTTATTGGAATTTGATATAGGACTTTTTATTTGCCATTTTGGTGTGTTTTATTATAGACAAGCCTACAAGTGCTCAAGTAGAAAGATTCCTAACGTATAGGTTGAACCAGACTTGTCTAAAGTTAGTGTTATGGCCAAGGGCTAGTCTCAAAGGATGCAGATGGTTCCTCTTAAAGCGTTTCGCCTCAGGGCATACAGCAGTGTTTCTGGTTTGCATCCACACAGTTTATCCTGTGGTAGTTGATACATTTATACAAGGATCTTGGAATTGCTCGCTATTGTGTAAAGGTGATATTTTGTATTTAGGGCCTCCACCCACAGCAGACCATCCCAACTATTTCCAGATTCATTTTCTGAGTTTCCACACATGGTTTCCACCATCATAGTTTTTCCAGAGAATAGTGTGACAAAAACATTTGGAGAATGGGAATTTGATGGCGATAGTATTTCATCAACAGGATTTGGGGTAGATCTCCGTGAGGTAATCGTCCCTCACATTGTTTAAGAATGAATGTAAATACCTTTGTTCTGCCATAGGAGAATTGCATTAGTCATTTATCGTGTCCAAGAGTCACGAAGAATATAGGCATGACTCTTTCTTTTTGCGTGCAGGTTATGATCGTGTGTACGTACACCAGGGTGGGCCTATCATATTCTATGATCATTAATTCCATTTATCAATTTCGTGACCTTTATAGCCTCAGTTTACTCTGAGGAGCAGCTCACCACCTTGATTTCATATTGATTTATGTAAGGATGTTCTCGTTTTACTCTTGTGTGTTCTTTTATTCCGTTTGTCTTATCTTAAGCACTGCACTTTATTTGCATGCCTATAAGACAGGTATGTCTTCGCTATCACTAAATATAGCCCACATGTGGGTACTGTGTGGGAGTGAGAGTAGCTCGTTTCCTTTGGCCTAGCTAGATTCTACATTAATCCAGCTACGAGGTACGTACGGGAAGCCAGAGTTTTGTATGATCTGTGTGTGTATAAAATGATATTGGACAAGCCACTAGAGTCCCATTTTCTTCCCATCAAAAACCCATCAATGCTTGAAAGTCTATTAAGCAAACATAGAAGCAGAAGATGAAACCAAGGTCTCCTGTGCATGATGGACATAATTGAAATAGGCTTCTGGTCATCTGATGGTTGGTTGATCCATCAACATATCAACGAGGAATGCAAACAAGTGATTTGCTCCTTAGTTCTCGTACGAGGGCAGCTCGAGGCTCAGAGGAGTAAGAGGGGGTTGCCTGGCAGGCGAGAGCTGTTCAGCAGTAACCTTCAATCGCAGAGGGCACAAACTCTTGAGACTGACAGCAGCAGAAGGCCATAGCCTTTAGCTGGATTCCGACCGGCCTTGGGCCAGTTGCTATTAGCTCTCTCCTGGGAAAGAAGATACTCCTCCTCACCCGGGTGTACAGCCAAGCTGTAAATTCCATTTATCTGCATGAGGGCGAATAAAATACTTTTTTTCTCTGGTGTAGTTTTGCCCTCCTCCCGGACACATTTGCTACCGCTTATCTATCGCATTTGAGACAAGTGTACAGTTTATATAAAGGAAATCTGGTCTGCTGCAATGGTCGCCTGCAAGTGACCTTTGTCTGTAATATTAAAATATTTATGCGTGTGGCCATGGGGAAGATGAATGTGGCTTTCCACTGGCAGGTCGGTTCGTGATTTGTGAAAGTAAGCATTACATTATTCGTGGCCGATAATAGTCGTTGGTGGATCATTTCGCTGACTGGTAAATAAGCGAGCAATGATGCTGAGGACATTTGTACTGGGAGGAATGGTTGCAAACCAATCATCCCCGTTAAGTACTGTACAAGTAGCCTGTGGAATAGAACCTCGAACAACCCATACACAATATAAATTGCCAGTTGTAGTACTAAGAGCAGTTGTTCATATTTAACTTGTGCGAGCTCGGAGAGAGGTTAATTTGGGCTGGCCTCTGGCCATTAGACTGGAACATCTACATTGGACAGGGGATTGCCATTAGCACGTAGTGGGAGAGGGGCCCTTCTGTCCCTTCCCTAGTACTACAGGGGGTAATTTTTATGTTAAAGCTTTCTGCTAACTATTCAACCGTAATGTTGCTTAAATATTCTGCTTGGCTGCGCCTCATTAGGTCATTTATGTTTATGGAGATTCAAAACAAAATCGGGGTCTCTCAGGGCAGTCGCATTGGCCCCATAGGCCTTTCCAATTTGTGGGAGGGCCAAATGCGAAGCCCTTCTGGACAATGAAGGACTCTTCTCACCCCTGCCCCATTCGGAACGAACACGCCTCATAATTCAACCTTGGCTGATAACTCTTTCGAGACGTGCTTTTATCAGTATGGATACAAAACTATTCCCGATTTCAAAATTGGCGAATGCAAACTGCACAGGAACTGCAAGTGTAAGCAAGGGAATTTCGCCCGAATATTTACATGGCAATTTGATTGCAACCAGGAGTTTCATGAGAGTGGTGGGAGTTTTCAAGGGTGGGGATAAATGATTTTTCAGTCTGCTGCCTGTGAAAAAAAGCCTGCTTATTACGTGGCCATCGGTGGTGGGGAGGATGGCCGTCGAGGTCTGGTGGTGGTCGGTCAAACGATATGCTACTCCCAGGTGTCCCATAGAATGCCTGCAACGACAGGCCATGAAACACGGGTGTGACCCTCCACAGCATTTGCCCGTTGCTCCCAGGTCAGCCCGACTATCGTCAGGCAATCCTCAAGAGGGTATGAGGTTTGACGGGCTTGGCCTGTCGTTCACAGGCCCAGACTGTCGTTCCATAAACCCACACAGGCATCCTGTCAAAAGCAATGAGTGGCCTGGCGGTGCCTCTATTATGCTCCTATTGACATCAACTACGATATGAATGGACTCTCACAGGGTAAGCTTTTGAACTGCCCCCATGACACCAGGTGGCAGGTCAGGAAAAGATTCCGTCTAAACAATGGACCTCACTGGACCAGGCTCAAGGTTCGTCAATCCAGGCGTCCATCTACAAAAATGGCGTGGATAATTTATGAAGTGAGAAAGGGTGACCCAACCCCGCCTACAACCAATATTGATTCTCTTCAAGGTTATTGAAAACTAATCTTTTCCCTTTTTCAATAGAAACCGACGTTATATCCAGTTCCGGTTTGAAGGGTCAGCATTTCCTTCATTAGCATAATGCACAGTCCATAAAATGTATCTGTCAAATATTGATCTTTGGCATCACCCACGCTATTCCTGCTATCAGAATAGAATAATGTCAGGATGGAGTCTCATGTCAACAATGGTTATTCCCCGAGCGAGGCCTCATATATGAAGTAGTGTTGTCAGCTGAAGTCCTTTTGCAAATCAGTCTTGTGATCCATTCTATGTTAAATAAGAACGTGAAACTAATTAGGCGGTCAAAGCAGCTGTTTCTGTTCCTGATTTCATGAGGACAGTTTTTTGTTAGAATAAATTCATGAATCTTTCCCAGGGTGTGGGCCTGTTGCTCTGATTAATGGCTTATTCTGGAAATCTGGAAGGAAAAATAACGTCATCTTTAGTAGAATGCATTTTTTTTATTTCTTCCCTCCCAACAGACTTGTCTCACAAAAGACTATCGCTGCTGCATTGGACAATACAACATATAGGTTTCAAAACGTTGATATTGTAAAACACAACTCGAATTTCTTTCCACTTCTATCCCTGCTCACTTGAAGCCTTTGTTATGAAACATTTCCCTTGCTCATGCATTTCATTATCGTGGGAATAAATCACAGGAATCCAAATGACAGGTCCCAAGGGACTATTTCACATCGCCACTTGTGTATCTGTGTTGAATGCAATAGAACCCCTAGGAGGGGTTCAAGTGACTGCAGAATATCTAAAAATTGACCTCCCACAAAAGTCAGGGGGACACTGAAAGATTCCAGAAACTGTGAGATGTTCCCCTTTGTCTCGAGGGAAGCATTTGGTGCCTAACGCTAGCCATGTGTTTGGTCATCCCTGTGTAAACTACAATGACACCAGCAGGGGATTTGACTGGAAAAGTAACAGATAATGCTTGACTTTGCAATACCACACGCTTCGTGATTTATTCCCTGATGTCCGATATAGGGGTTTGGCTTTATTGATTATTTATACCAGTTCATTGATTAATGCCTCGTGCGATCTATAGTGCTTAAATTCTGTGGATAATTCATGACATAGTGCATCATTTTTCTTCCTGGTAATAAACATCTGTCAACTGTTTGCACGCCCTGTGCAATTATACACTTGCTCGTCATGTATATGTAAAGAGGAACGTGTCTCCTTGGAAGAATGGCGAGAACCATTGGTAACTTTGTCAAATAATGCCCCCGTTGCACAACAATCTGCGAGTAGCTTTTTCAGTGTTAATTTTGTTCTCGCAGATTGTTATGCAACGGGGGCAGTCGCTGCCATTGCACATCTTGATGTTCTCTTGCACTGGGTCATGGAAAATGCTCATCATCCTTGTAGAAATGAATAGGATGTCAAGGATATAATTGGGGCCTATAGCCACACAGCCATAATAAACCATGGCTCGAGGCAAACTTGTTCAACCAAGCTGTAACAGTTCCTACCTATCGGTCAGGCTGCCACACACACGCTCACTTTTAATCATAATTCAAAATTCATAGCCGTAATACTAAGGTAACATATCATTACAGCCAAGAGTACTCGGTGCAAAAATTGGACAAACGCATGTTTGTTTTCCAGCAATGTGGGATATTAATTGCAAACTTGGACTGGTTGCCTGCATTATTTATGAGTGCTCTTCTGAGCCAATGATTGATCGGCCTACGCTTGCATCGATCGCGATAGAAACATAATGGCGAAGTCACTATCCATTCATTCAAAAGGGGGCGTCATAGTACCTCAATGATTCATCGATACGACCTACAGCACTCATGCTTTATATATAATAGTAGAGTAACTGCGTGCCATATGTGTATATATAGCAATATTTCATTGTATGCCCACTTATCTCCATATATGTATTTTTAATGTTATTATCATGCCATTTGACTTTTTAGCTCACCCAATCGCTGTAAATGATTCATCGCCGAATGTAATCCCAATGATAGGAACGTGCAATTAGAATTTATAATTGAGTCATCGAGAACGGCGCATGTTGCAATAGGGCAACATTGTGGGAAATATCACTCGACTGTTAAAGATAGTTATTTTTTATCACTACCAATCAAACATATTGAATTGCCTCTGGGTGCGATACCGTTGTATCTCGACTGTCTGTCTCTGCATGTATGTTCCAGAAACAATAGCCTCATACCTCGTACCAAGAAAATATGAAAAAAATGCACAAATAACATAAAAGTGCGAAAACACGGATCTCTACATACTCATATTGTTCTTCCTATAACGAAAAGTTTCAGGTTGTACACCTTTTATAAAGGAGCCATTGCCTAGTATTTCTGCTGAAGTTGAGTGACTATAATATCAAAGACGGTCGCTATAATCTGATATACTTAGAACACTAAGAGATCTCGAGTCAGAGTAGATCGATCACATTTTTAAGCGTAGATAATTGTACTCAGAAGCTTCCTCTCATATCCTGTGCCATTAAATATTACACCAGCACCACGCAATGTAGTCTATACCTGATCAGCTCAAGCCACTGAATTCGTTCATGTGATTTTTCTTACAAGGGATCAAATGGAAAACGACGCTATGTGCATGCATACATTTGATACAGCTTACGTTAAGAATCGGTGCTATATAATTCTTGGGCCAGATCTATAAAATGTATGATAGCAGATTCACTGGTTTCAGCATGCACGTCAGATTAAATAACACTCTAGCATACCTTGATACATACATTTATATAGGGATTTGGTACTGATGCTTGGGAGAAAGAAAGTCTAGCATCTCAAAGTAGATTACCTTTATGCTCAAGATTCACGCAACTATCCAACCATGTATTATAGCAAGTCTATATACTTCGTTTTTCCCAAAATGTGCCAATCCTGGGGACTCATCCAGGCGCTTCCTTACGTCATGGAAAGTGCTGTAAATTGATACTTATATCTACAAGAGTTCACGCATTTCTTCTTGATCTACACTTAATATCAATATAGTGGCTTTCAGTGGCTTTCAATTAAATGAGTACCATGCACTCCTATCTCTGCACTCCTGGAATGTTTTGATTTAAAAAAAGTATGTTTATACAGCAATCATCAGACGATACAAAGATATTACAATAAGGCACGCACGCTGTTCATTGTCAGTTATAATACAGTTGAGGTCATTGAGTGGGTACAGATGTAAACATGCATCTGAGCATACAATACAATTTTCAAGTTTTGTTTTAGCCAGATGCTATATCCTTCATGTACACAAAAACAACACGCTACATTTTCAATGAACATGGATTAAAAACTAACATTGTCTCCTTTTTCCCCCTTCTTTTTCTACCCGTCGGAAGTCATTTGACCAACATTTTGGAGGAATTTTAACCTTTTGTTTTTGCTGCATGGCTTCATATAGTCTAGATCTATATAATACATTTATATTTCAGTGGCCCGCCGAAATCATTCGCTGCGCATGCGGTGGTATCACTTAGTATCGCCAACCCTGCACTCGCGGTTTTGTTCCGCCAATTTGACTTCAGATCTTTGTATAATAGCAGCAACATATTGATAACTTCAATCCTAGGCCTATAGGAGGTCAAACAATGAATAAAATGGTCAGATTTGTGTTTGTCCTAATAGCTTTAATCGACGAAGAATTAATGGTGAATAAGAAATCAGAGCTATCCTGGAATGACTCCCCAAAGAATTTACAACTTTTATATAGGGAATTGCTAGTGGTATGAACGATTTCCTTCCAGCAAACACAGCGACCTATTAATTGGGTTTCGTCAGCAATGCCATTTTGTTTCTAGATGGAAGGTCATCGTTCGTCTGGAGGGAAACTAATCCTGTGTTGCCCTACCATAATGTGATAGACTCAATCAATTCTTGCATCCGATGACTGAAGCTTTATTGGTGGAGGTCGGAGGATATCGTGCCACCTAATAGTTAGCTGTGAAAACGATACCATGCTTGCTCGATTAATAGCCAACTCGGGTGGAATTTTTTTTCTGACCTCCGAGTACGAGAGGATAAATTTAGAAGATTACCACAAAGAAAATATCTATATACTTGCTCAGATGAGCGTTTTGGTTTATTTTTTATAGTTAGATATTACTCCCACATGCAATAAAGATTGACTGCAAGGGCTATGTAAGTGGAAATGTATTGCTCTTCTAATATGTCTTTTTTGGGGGTAGTATAGGCCATCTAGCCACCAGACAAGAGCCTATCAAGCTTGTCCTTTACTCGTTATTTGTCCAGTCAAATGAATAGAAGAGGAAATATTACCTTGTGGTCAACAGTATTGAGCCTTGAACACCGTGGTGCACGATGATTCAAGTGCATCGAAGTGGAATCCCAATTTGTGTTAGCGGCAGGGGAATTGATTGCACAACCCACTTTATGTACATTATATCAGTGGAACAGGCCACACACGTGACCTTGTGATATAATTGAGATACACATATATATGGGTCTAGGATGACCAGAGGGTCTGGGATTTATCATGAGCCTGGTGTATATATGGGATCCCCATGTCATTTCTGGCCTAGAAAGTACAACACATGTTACCTAGGCCCCACAGGAAGCACTTTGTGGAGCAAAAAACTTTTGTGAGCAATCTAGAAGGGCATAACCCGAAGAGAAAGGATCTGCCATAGATCCTCAAGACATTATGATTACATCTAGACATCCAGCGTGAGTCATGCTTATCTCACGTCATCTCCAATAAGCTATATCACTATCCCCGACGCCTGGTTTCACTAGCGGCCGAGGGATGTGTCCTTGAGCAATAGGACACTGCCTAAGGTCCACTTGGCTTGGTTGAACCCCATCCAGAGCATCGGATGATGAAACATAGGTTTCTGACACCTGTCGGATTCGAGGCAATCCGCTAAAATGGCGAAATTCCTCCGGCCTAATTGCTCAAGGGACTGAGAGGCAACCCTTCAGAAGTCTGCTCGCCCATGGTGGCTAAGTTTACCTGTCCGTTGGCGAGCTTCTCCTCGAGTTGATGAATTGCTCGCAAGTCAACCTTGTACACGTGGCCGAGGATTTCGGTATATCTGGTACATACGGGGCGCCTTCAGGGACTTTTTGTCTATAGGCCACATATGTTGAACCATAAGATATTCAGTGGTATGCAGTCTATAGCCGAGCAAGGTATATTTCTGAACCCCAGGGTGGTTTACTGGAGAATTCCATTGATGTAGGCTCGGCAATGCACACACAGATGTGGACGTGCAGAGGCAAGCTATTTAAATCGAGTATCCATTCATGTTTTATGATGCACACATACATTATACGAATAGCATGATATGTAATATGATATAGCACCCTATTATATATCAAGCAGTGAGAATGTGCGATATACATCAATTCCGGCGAGCACAACAGGTTCTCCTCAGGGTGGAGAATATGTCAAAGAAGAAATGCATACCATGACCTTCTCGTGTCTATCCGGGTTGTTGAAAGGGTGGAGTCAAAACAGGAAACATTTTCATATTCATTTACTCTCGCCTTTGCCTGATAAATGTAGAGCAAAGACTTGTAGATCATCGCCCCCTTTGCCCCACACCTGTGTCTTCCATCTCCGTCTAGCTTTGTGTCTTGCAATGCCCAAACCTCTGGATGAGGGCTAGAGGGCTGGAGGGCGAGACAGACGTGCATCTATCACTCTTCCCCTACGACACCACAACAACGCCCTGGAGCGAAGGGGTCATAACCTCGCAGACCCTCCGAAGCCCTTTCTTACAAAAACCTCGGCCCCACCACTTTGACCCAGATTCTATGATCCAAGTGTGACCTCGAGTGATCATATTTAGCAAGGGATTCAGGCGATCCAAGATCCATTTACATGTAAGCGTGATATGGGTTATATATGAGGCCCTCAATGCTATAATATTTAATACAGAAGGCACTGGACCCACTCTCCTTGTCATATCCCCCTTGGATACCCATATCTCCGAATTTTGAACCTGTGGTTTATTCTCTGGCTCTGATCGGCGAATCCCACTGGCATGGAATTTATGGGTGGCAGATTTCCATACAGAGAAACGCCAAGTCATTTCGGGATGTGTCCTGAAAATACTCGCGATTTGTTTTCCATTAGGCTGGACCAACACGAGAGCCGTTATGACAGGGTGTTCTAGCTGCCCATCACCGCTTATCGAAATTAATGTTCACTCCTACTGCATGGCGAATGATGCATCAATCAAATTACTGAAGAGGCTGTGAGACCTACTTATATGATATGGACTATAAAGCTGCGAGGTAATGGTGGATATGGAGCAGGCGGAATCACGGGGTGACATGATCTGTACATGATCCGACCCGATCAATCACATCCCAGCTTTCTGTATAAGAGATTATACGCCTTGAGCAGCATCCATCACATTTCTTGCCCCGATCTTATATACCCCTCAGACCTAATACAAGCCCTTCTCCATCTCCATGTCCCCCACCCGACCCATGTATCCTCTCTCCACCCAAATGCTACTATACACCTCTATAGTTCTGTTCCACGTGTAATACGTGGTACATACGTATAGCTTTCCCATCTGTGTCTGTAATACCTGAGGTTCCCATGGAGAATCGAGAGTTTGGTTAACTTGTAGAAGTCACGTATGCGTTAACTCCCCTCGGATACGTCTCGTTAAAATGCCACTCGACAATTGCTTCGCCCTTACCGATTTAGAATATACGAGAAGTTACAAAAAGGCCGCGCCTGAGTTATCAATAGGTGGACAAAGGTTAAGGTATTGAAGGGGAAATGCTACTGTGGTTGGAGAGTGGGGATCCAGCCTATCAGCCATCATTCAAACAAGAGTTGAAGTGTTAGGTTGTTAGTAGGCACACACCCCCTGGGGTTCCCCGCCTGTTCCAATGGGACGGGCTCTATATAAGCCTATGAAATCAACATCACGAAGCCACCCTAGAAGCCATGTGGCTTCATGAAATATCATAGAACATAACAACCTTACCGATAGCCTAGGTGCAATATATCACACAGTGGGTCGTCTCAATTACCATTAATTCCATCACTCAGACTGGAACGGCGCCGGGACCATGTGATGTATTCTCCGGTAGGTAATGTACACCTGTTCCTCAATGCCTGATCGCACATGGTCGGGCTGGCTTTTTCAGATGATGTGGGAACATTGGTGTCATGTTTAAAGTGATTTCTCGCCCGAATTATAACTGGTGACGCAGAACAGATCCGGTTGGCGGCACCCGTGTTATTAACTAAATGAATGTCCGGCATGTTTTGCCTTTGTGACCGGTTTTTAGGAAGCATCTGATCTGAGGAAATATCGCCTTCAAAATACCAGTTTGCCCCATCTTCTATGGAAACATTACAGAGCAAGGGCGAGGTAAAGGCCGCGAGATGGCCATCTGAGGTAGTTGAGATAGCCTTCTGTGAGCTGGGCTTATCACGATCTTCCATTACATGACATTAGCGAACACCTCACTGAATCATGTTGAATTGTGGGAGCTGATTAATTCAATTAATTTTCATTATCTGCTTGGCTACAGATATTGATCATGTGCACCATTCCATTGTCAAAGAATAATTTGCCCGAGCTGCCAGTAACTTTAATTTTTGTGTTAATGAAAAAGCTCCCTGATCTGTTTAACTGTAAAATTGTGAATCCAATACTGTTATCAATTGCTTTTCCCCCCCTTGAATCTTTCGGAATGGCCAGAATTCGCATTGGCAATTCATCAACAAGACGGGCTGTTAATGTAAATACATTGCTTCTCTAGATTGACATTGTAACAAATGACTCGCCAGTGTTCTTTTCAACGATGTTTACCAAGGCATAAGGGAAAAACTAGTCATGCCATGTCCATTAAACAACTTGATGGTGGACTACTTTCAGCTTTGGAAAGCTTGTGTATATGCTCCAGGTGATTATGCTTCTATAGATCCCATGTAAGGGCTGGGGGAAGCAGTTGTTCCTCCTGCAACGCGCCTGGAGGCAGACATCGAGTTGGAAGTGACGGGACATTAAATCTCTGACCGATAGGAAACCAGTGGGAAGCCACAGACCCAGGCGATCTTACCTTGGCTTTATGTTGTCGGCAGGCCTCCTGGTTGTGATGCATAGATGGGCACTTAGAGGATCTCGTTGGCTCTCGCCTTCCGCCGTGGGAACAAGTTTTCAACCTTACTCAGTAAAGTCCTATATTCATAAATTGTATCTAGGGAACAGCTGGAGACTTCTCCAAATAAATATACTGACTAATTTCAACAAATTACCGAAAGGGATTTGGTCATCCTCAAACATCTCTTCGGTTACATCTTCTTCCAATTGCCACTTTTTTGCGATGAAAGCCTCAAATGCATGCAGAAATTAGAAACGATGTTAAAGTCATCTGATCATCATCTTCTGTCAACAGTGGTCCAGTTTCAGGTCATCAAACACAAACACAAGAAAATTATTCTTAATGCCTACGGTTCTGTCTTGATGATTAATTCTCTTTCCCACCAGCAGAGCCATTAATTTCAGGGACGGCCTCATTCTTGAAGCAACTCTTATGATTGTTTTAACTTACCCAATCTAGTCCCGGCTACACCTGGCTTCCAGCTATATGCATGTATTCTCCAAAGTTTAAATCAGGTACATACGTCTGTCTACACTGATACTTTCTGTGTGAGGCCTTACATGCGTATCAATTACTTTCTCGATGATTAATTGCCTGTTTGCTTAGTTCGGAGCACATTTAACTCGATCTACTTTGCAGCTACACATTCCCTGAGGCTTAGGAGGTCAGGATTTGGATACTCAGCCTGGGGGTCGATAATGGTTTGCGTCGGCACGCCTGGAGTTAGTATGGAGAAACCCTATACTGGATCGCAGCCAAACCATCTAATGGAGAGTGCCTACCAAACCACACATAGTGAGATAGAGGTTCTTGGAGGAAAATGACCCCTTAGATTAACATCCATTGCACTGGGACGATAGCTGATTAGCGCGGACTCGTGTCATCAAAAATCATATTAAATTTCTGCCAGGTCTGCAATGCAAAACCTCCTAGCATGTTAATGAGATTTAAGTTACATATTCTGCCACTTGCTGAGACCACTTTACAACAGCGACGAAATAATTCAGGAGCTATCGACATTGCCCCGATAGTGTTCTTTCACGGTTGTTCACCAGGCTGAAGAACTTTGAGTGGCTTTCAACTGCGATTAAATATTCAAACTTAAATCAGTGCTGGTGGAACTTTGTTGAAATAAGGGGGATAGCGTCTGTGTGTTGACTGTCTATCACGCGAGTAGAATTCCTCTGAAAGGGGTCTCTCTCTCTCCTTCGATAGCCACACAATAATTAAGATTATAAAATCCATGACGTCTGTTGGCTACGACTAAAAAAAGGTCCCATAAGTAGACTCCCATAAGTTTTATCAGGAGGGTTGACTGTAAACAATTGTAATGCTAAAAATACTGCATGCTGACATTTTGTGTTAGCAGAGCGAAGAAGTGTGTTCGAAACAATTGATCTCAGATGTTAGGGTATCGGTAGTTTCAGCGAGTTAATAGATCGGAAGGCAGAGTGTTTCGATACCGTTCACTGACTGGCATGTACAACTACCCTATGCACCAGGGTTTATTTATGCTGAATTATTGCCTGAATAACCCAAAGGTAAGGAATATGTGTGAAATATCAGCAAAAACAGTTGCACGTGTTTGCTCAATAACATATATAGGTATACAAGATTAGATGTTTATACATGTGAACTACTTTCGGTGGGATGTCCTGTGTATATGTCAAACATATGGCACTGTTCTCTGGATCTACTTAGCGCTCATACCCTTCTCACCACTGCTGTATACATGTACACCCATATGTCTCTGCCCTGGCTAAGTATAAATAGAATGCAAATATTAGTCTCATTTTTGCATAATGCAAATGCCAGGTTTACTGAATGGGTACCACCAGCTGCAAACTCCGCCCATAAAAAAATAAATTGAAAACTTAAATATACACATTCCTGAGTTGATAGTTAACGAGAATATAACTCTTAGCCAGCATTGTTCATTCGGTCGAGGAGGGTCTGGGAAAGATCCACATAATACGTTTAACAATATTGACAGAGAAAACTTGGGACATTGGAGATAACCAGCTTCGATGTCACTAACTTCATTTATCACAATGGAACTCTGAGAGTGATTGATTTAAGCTGGACGCAATTGTAAGATAATCATAGACTCTTACCCATGCTGGTGAAAGTTCAGGAAGGTAAAATCCCATGCAGTAGTAAAAGTAGGATTTAAAAGTAAGGGAACAAGAAGGTGGGGACATTCCACCCACAGTGATTGATATGAAAATGTCTGAGACATGTCGTTTTCCTTTTGATCCCACGATCTATAGGCACAGCGCCAGCTATCATTACTGCGGGGAAATTGTACAATAGAAAGACCCTAATATGCCTGTTATTACCTCTGATTATGGCCTGGAAATGACAGTGGGAAAGCATTGACATTTTACTCTGAGTTATGTCCATATCCTTTTGTGGCAATAACCTTTGAAGTAAATCAGACAATTGACAAATAAACCAAAGACACCCATTATAGCGATTAAGTTCATCAATGACTCCATGAGTATACATATTAGCCTGTTCAAGTGTAGATGGGCGAGGATAACTCTGGGTATTTGTACTGGTACTTGAATGTGAAGGCTACATGGTCATTTAACTTAGGCGATGCGAAGCGTGAAGATAGATCAAGCGATTGCCTTCACAGGAGACTATTCCCGGACGAAGTTTCCGTACCTTTCCCTAGTGAGTCAACAGAAGCTGTCGAAAGGCTATAATAATGGCCTGCTAAAGGCTTTGGAGCCATAAATCCCCAATAATTCGCTTTGACCTTCATTGCAATGAGTGGGACTATTGTTGAGGCGATGAAAGAACTGGAGTTGGAAGAAGTAGGCTGGTGCCCTGGCCATGGTACATCTTCACGGCTGATGAAGGCAATTGGCCAGCACTGCAAGCGTCAATATTTACGCTCTACACTGCCTTAACCTTGATGAAGTCCCGGCTTGGAGGAGGCTGTTCGTCTAATTGGTCTTCGGTTATGAGCAGTCGTCACGCGAGCATCCTATTTGAGAACAGATATCAAAGGTTAGCTGAACCCTCATTGACCGAATGTTTCACTCTTCCTCCGTCCATTTTCCCCTCAGTTCCCCTCATCATTGCTGCAGCACAGTGGCCTGAAATAGTCCCTTTCCTAATGTGCAATGCACCTAAAACATAAATGAGACATGGCCGCCTGTAAATGAAAACATTTCTCCTCGAGATGAAGGCAATACTTCCCCTACACGAGTCGGAGATAATTGATACTGTACGGGAAGATATTGCAGCTAGTGAGACGAGGAATTCGCCGACACGGGCAAATTCAATTCGGATAAAGTCGTGAACGGATAAGGCTTTTTTCTCCTTCACTTCCCTTTTCCTCATTCCTAACTGAGTCATGTCAGTCAGGACAGCGCGATCCCTGCTAATGATTTTCAATGAGGAAAGTGCGTGCCAATGAGCAAAGTATAAAAAACCTTTGCTACTACTTATGTCAGATCATATCACATCCCACACAGTTCAACGGGGTAGGGTATAGGGGAGAGCCAGCTGCGCCTGTCATTGCGATCGATTAAGAAAACAGCCAAAGGGTCGAACACGCCGGTGGGCATGTTCTACCATTTACCATTCCTCCATAATAGTCATCTTGTAAGGTGAATTCGCTACGTTTCTGGCCTGTACGCCTTTGTTTGTTTGAGTGCATTGCTCGGGAACTACCCTTTATCATGTGGAAGAGGGCAAGAGGGGCTTTTTATGCAGGCGAACGGAAGAAAAGAAGCGAGCAATACTACTGCCTGTATCGAATTAATTACTTTCTTCCCAGTCAATGAGCAAATAGCTTAGACTTACTTAATATAAAAAGACACAGCAGGTGGTCTATTCTCACACACGTATTGTACAAGGACGGTAATGCTCATTTAAAAATGATTATAGGCGCGATGTATGTTAGTGCAATAACTGCTTTTTATCCAATTAATTAATTATTTATTTTTTAGACGTCTATGCAAAAATAGACCATTAATAAACCCCAATAGACTAGTTATCAGACGTTCCTAAATACTATCATCAAGGAGAGACATTCGCTACTATCTAAAGCACCTCGTAAATAAAAAGATTGGTGCCCTTTACTATTTCATCAAAATGTCCTTTGTTTCTCAGTTCCAACGCCACCTTTCTATATGCGAATGTAAAACAAACTCGGTTATAAAGGATGTCGCTAAAACATCAAATGTCCTTGAATGAGAAATTAATTTTCTCACCTGCCCATTTGCCACCATAGATAAATACATCATACGGTGTGTAGCACACGTCAGGGAATCGGTATAGCTCCTCATATAATGATGATTTTATAAGATGCTTCATATTCAATACACATAGGGTTCAAAACTGTGCTGCAGGGTCTCATGAAAAATATAATATGTGATCTACAACCATGCAAAGTCCAATTCGAAGCAAAACTCTCTATCTGTCTACCTTGAAAGAACGTTCTTCTGTTTCATCTCAACAAATTGGGACCCTTTGTGAAGCCTGGACTACCTTTAATTCTGTTCTCTCGAACTAGATCTCAGTAAAGGACGTAAGCCGTATATATCAAAGGGGCTTCCCGTGTCTGTATCTTAAATCCTTCTTTCCTAATATCATTTCTCACGCATAGGTATAATGAGATGGACGTATTTTGTAGTGTGCTCCCATTTGCCGGCTGAATTCTTCATAAGGTGGAAAGATATGCCATAACTCGCATTATTAACTCTATATTTTGTAACAGTTTGATGGATGCAAAGCACCTGCAGTTGGATCCATATAGGCCACGGACACATGGCTAATTGTGATATTGTTGAGTGGTGTTAGCATCTATTCATTATTGAAGCGGGAGCCAATTAGACCGTTGCTGTGGTTTGCAAATATTCTGCCCATTCTAGAAACCACTCCACAACACAGTAAGAAATATTTCTTACATGCAGCATCATTAGTGCGCTGACTGTGTCTGTTAAGTGTTTCCGTCAGCAGTTTACTTGCAAGAAACATCTCCGGGAAAAGCGACTAGGGACTTGTTTGGTATTTATGGCCGACGTGGGAGATGGCCAATAATTTCACTCGTCATTTGTGGCAAAAATCAAATCCCTAGCTTAACGATAAATAGGAAAGACTTTCTGAATTCTAAACTAGTTATGCCTTTTTCCTACCGGAAGTCTGTATACATCAAACTGGTTCGAGCCGTTGAATAAACCGCTGTGATTTTCTCCTGATTTATGTAGTTTTTTTCCTCGATTCAGCTGGAGATTCTAAAATTCTCCCGTTATAAAACAGGGAGGAAGCTTCTGTTAAAAGCAATTTATAAGCTTTAAACCGCGGCGAAAAACAAACATTGGTGCGCACGCATGTATTGGCCTACTGCAGGCTTACATTAATTATGGCCACCACAAATGTGGCTGGGATCCTAACGCGCTGCTATCATGAACTTCCATTTGAGGGATTTAATACCTCTCACCGTTACTGTGTTAGAAGATGTTTTTTTCATGAGGGAAGGGATATTGTGGCAGATGCTTTCATATGGGCTCAGTAGCAGCAGCCACTCGCTCAAGTCAGTATCAGAATTCAAACTATTGTGCCTTCATTGATACCAGAAGCTGTGGAGCTGTAAGCCCAAAGCTCTCCTAGTCACGAGAACCCAATGATTAGGCTCCTGGCTCCATGAATAGATGTGTATTTAGCCTTGATTATTCAAAAGGCCATTTTCAATATTTGTCGCTAAACGATGTCGGCCTATTTTTAAGAAAGTACTTACATAGTCAACCTGCGTGAAAATATGGCGAAAAATATTTCACTACCACAATTAAGGAAAATGTTTAAATTATTCAAACTGAGGGTGCTTTGATGAAGGGTTAATTCGTTAATCACCGATGAAAGTAGGTTAGAGAACACATGGGAAAGAGGTCCCTATGCCTTTATAGGTATTCGTAATTCTGGAAGGAATACTTGCTGGTAAAGATACTGGCTTTTGTGTATGCTTTTCTTTTATAAATTGTGAAGTATGGCAATATACAAAGGAATGTGAAGTAATATGGTAGTAAAAAGGTACAACTTTGTATATAGGTGGTATATTATGGAATGGTATGAATGTAAAAGGATTAAATGATTAACGTAAGGGCTATCTCGATGTTGTTTAGATGAGAATTTGATTTTTATTAAGCGTCGGTGAGATTTGTCAATAAAATTTGTTAAAAAAATACTTGAATTATTTGGTATCTAACGATGGTATAACCATCTAGAATTAGCCAGCTAATGGACTCAGATGTTTGGTGTATTTCCTTAGCATTGACACACATATTGGTTATAAGCTAGGAATGGGATCCTAACATATATCCTTGGTGCATATATATATTTCCTCACAATTCATATTGGATGTTTGGTTAAATTGGTGTAGACATAAAGCCGACTACATTCCTGTCATTCTCAGGACAGCCAGCTATACACAATCTTTTATCCACGTGCATGTATAGCCTCACCCCACAAGAGCAGCTTGGTCAAAGCTCGTGTTCTCACGTAATTACAGAGTGACGGGGTGAAAGTCCCTCTCCTATGCCAGAGAATGATGATGTCGGTCAATAGCCATAGAAACTGCTGCCATTCACAGCATGTTTTACACGCTTCGTGCGGATATTACCTAACTTACTTAGAGCCAGCGCGCTGAGGAAGCACAGCCAGGTCCGTGCGCACTCTTGATGTATTTGCGCACCGGAGAAAAGGGCACCAAACGCAAGGGATAGAGGCCTTGGTGATCTTGTACCGATCTGTTCTGACAGGTAGAGGTTATAAAGGAGGTAAAGTCCGTCTAGTGGAGTGGCCATACATATCTATGGTCTGAAGGGAATAATATACAACGGCAAACCAGTGAAAGGTGTTGGCACATGCTTCTCTCCCTGTTCCGCTGGGACATCTTTGGGGCACCCATCACAGCCTGGTTTGGGAGGTAGAGGGAAGGGAGATGCTTTCTGACTGGTATTTTTTAATCCTTCCTGATAATGGAAGAGCCCACTGCAGTGAGTGATCATGACTTGGGTAGATAAAGAGGGGCTCTACTCCCAGGGGAAGAAATCCTTTCCTGCATGGTTAAAGATCAATTCGTCTGTAGCAGGTATTTAACTCAGACGTTCCATTAACTTATTCCACCCGCTTCCATGCGTCCTTTTCATCACAGGGAGATGCGCCCAAAATAACTTGCACTTTAGCTTGCCTTAAATATCGACACCAAACCAAAGGTTATATGTTGTCTTCCCCTCCCGACCGTGGCAATGATCTAAGTTACCACATTCAGGTCCATGTAATCTCCATTGCATTAGGCGAGCGTATGCTCCTGAAATAGTCATCAAGCTCTGTTTACCTTTCAATAAAGTATGATGTAATTTTAGGTGTTGCATAATAGTTTGGGATTTCCGAGATGGGGATATTTCAAATTTATAAGTGCCCTGCATCCGATCTGCAATGTCGCTATGTCGTAATGGTCCCATTAAAACTTACCCCATTACGACACTACAGAGCCGAGAAACGGCTTTGTGTCCATTGGGAATCGTACTGCAGATGACATTTTCATTTTATCGACGGCGTTGACACAATTAACCCTCCATGTTCCCCACCAAACGCTTAGCTATTGAATGAGGAGATTTATATCGATGGGATTAGTGTTAGCCTTGGGTAGGCTCTGTAGACCCTGGAGCCCCCTATCGATGAATATCCTGGCATATAAAACCCATTGTGTACATGCACTTGATGCATTATGTATACATCATTGCTCTCATTAACACAGGACTTACTTTCATGAACATTAAATTCCTACGTGTGCCCAGGAACAATCAAATCAGTACCAGACAATCATAATATGCTCACTCCGGTGAGACCTCCAACCGGCCCCTCCAATCATAATGGCAGTTTCAGTAGCAGATTCACCACGTCACGTTCGCAGATGGAGCTGGGGTCTCCCTTTTTTCTTAAGACTTGCTCAGATAGTCTCGTACTTGAGGTGCTTCCCAAGTCTGTGATCTGCTTCATTTCATAGTTTCTTGAAGACGGTGGGTGACCTTGGGTCAGGCGGAAGTCATGCCTCACGGGCTAGGCTGACAGGGCTAGCGCTCGGGGTCTCGTCTAGTGTACGTAGGCAGGGCCTAGGATCAACACGATGTATGGGGCTCGTGTCAAGGTTCTGATATTGCAAGATGAGACCTAAAAGGTCCGTCCAGGCAGCCATCTTAGACCCTATCACCTCAAATTACTGTATAAGACTGGGGTGTAAGTGCGGCGTATATGGACCAAAGTGGTCCCCAATTTCATACCCCTTATCCAGATTAGAGTTTTATTGCCGACTAATACCATCACATTTATTTAAATATTTCCTCACGGTCGGATAGGTGGAGATATGCATTGAGAATTCGCCCTGCCTGTAGTCGGATAAGACTGTTTGGTTGTCTGCAAATTTTTGACCTGCTCCTATCGATTTGCAATCGCCTGGGGCCAGTCTTTGGAAATCCATCAAGGGTGGCGAGGTAGTGGGGGTTGGGGGCTTATGGATCCCTTTAATTCTGTCCCAATTCGCTTACAAAGAGAGAGAGAGCTACAAGACAAATCATTTTATACTTTTTGAGAAACCGCGAATCCCAGGGCGAATCCCCCCACCATCATGTTATTGACTGCTTTTACAATGTAACGACTCCCAGCCATGAAAGTAAAAATGAACGAGTGCCTAAAATCTCAATCGATCAATAATTTAATTTGGAAAGAAAGATTGTTTTAGTCCGATTTTTATGTGCTCAAATTAATAAATGTGTGCTTAATGCGCGGAGGAATCATAGTCCACCACCGTGTCCTCGAGGCTTTTTGGATGTGTCTTCCTATCTTAGAAAATAAATCGTTTAAAACGTCCACTTCGTTATCATGTTTGTTTTAAACAGCTCTCCACCCATTAATTTATTACATTGCGTCGAACTTCCTTCTCCGTTTAAGTGATTTCAGTGATTCCATCGAATCCATAGCAGCTCAGCCAAAAAAGCCCCCTGCTAGGTGTGTAAAAACGTCATTAAAATCTTTGAAATAGAAATCCTCCAATAAAGCGAATTCCCTTGTTTGGGTATGATTGTGATTTAAAGGTTTACTTTGTGGAGATGAGCCCATATAGGTGGGCGTAATGGATCCAGCTGGAATGTCCTACCCCAGGCGCATCTGCAACGTCAATGTCGGTTCCCCACCTCAAACGCATGCATGGCTTCTTGGGTGGCTTCTTCATTGGCTTCGCTGGGTTCGTTTGTTAACCCAATACCATTGACTTAATACTGCATCAATTAACGGGCAAGTTATGCACGCGATGTTTTAGTCTCCATTCTCAGGGCACTTTCAGATGCAACTGGCATATTTTACACACAGTCTCCCACCATATAAACGTCCAATGATATAAGTATGTATCTTTGATTAAGCCACTTGCTTATCCCAATGCAACATAACTTATCTACAAGGCAGCTGTACCTCTCGTTTGTGGAGTCTGGATATTCATGAAAGGAATCAAAAGCCTCCATTATATGAATGGCCATGTCAAATATAATATTATCTGCGAATATCGAACAAGATGAAAAGAGAAAAATCACTGTCATACAGCCAAGCCTGTATACGTTAAACCCCTGCTTACTATTCATAGCAGCAGAAGGTACGCCAGTGTTTTATTTCTGTAGTGCGGATCATGACAGTTACCTAATCGTTCAAACCATTTGCAAGTTATCATCACTCACAGTGACTTTTTCTTCGAAATGAACTGATTATTTGATAGCCCTAAAAGGATCGCTTTGCTGATGTGTGTTTATATTAATGGACGTCTTCGATTCGTCTGTAATTGTACGAGGCCTAAACGCGATCCTTCAACCTGTCAGATTTGTAAAACTGGTCAATCGTTCATCCAATGAAAGCAATCAATGGTTTAAGCGAGTGCTCTTTGGTCTACTAATATCAATAGTATTATATTCTATTTTTCGGTTGTGGGTGCAACGCAGTGCGAATGACAAAAGCGGCGAGTGCTCGAAGAAAAAATGCCATGACCTAGACATTGTGTGAGAGCGACGTCGCTGCACCAATGCTCTACCTTAAACATCACGCGATTTTCTCAGCAATCAAACTAGGTAATGTCTCCGTGTCAATATATTGACAGTGACAGTGCTAAGGCCTTTGGAACCAATGCACTGATTCAACACAGGGCCTTGCCTCAGATCCCCTAGCTCGTCTCGCTTGGTGCGAGAAGTGCCAGAGTAAGTGTGTCATGCAACCTTAACAACCATTCCCTGAACAGGATAAGTTTGCGCATATCGATATTTGCGCATCCATTAATTGACTGGGCGAGGAGTTAATCTGGGCTTTCACATCATCAAATCGCATGTCGCTGCCATACATACAAGTAGTGAAGGTGCAATGGAGATTATAGCCAGAGGGAAGATTTTAGTAATGCTTTTATCTCTGACCTTGAATGTTTCAATCAATCAAGATTATATATATTTGAGTTTTTTTTTATCGGATTCATATATTATGCAACTGGTATATACAGCAGTAGTATGGTTTCTTTTGCGAGAATTGTATTTCTATGTCAGTCAGCTGGATAATTGATAATGTCCTAATATACTGATAATATAATATATTTGATTCATATATTTGTTATTTCTCTGGCAGTCCAATATGTGTTTGTATCATATCGGTAGGAATTCCACTCCACATGTTGACAAATCAAAACACCTACTCATGTGTCCTCACTTCCTGACAGGAGTTCTAATATATCAGATTTCTAACCTTGGCCTTTAATACAAATTATTCCGCCCACTCGTATATATGCGCCCCATGGGACCATAAAGTCATTTATGGTGTCGAGAGTCCGCTTAAATGCCTAATTTTGATCCGTATAGTGTCCACTTTTTTTGTCTGCACTGGAAAGTATTGAATCAAATGGATGGCATCATTATATGGGAAGGGGTTGCTTGGATGTGGGTGCACATATATTCTTGTATGATTGGATAGATATGAAAATCGATAAGCATAGCTGTGAGATATGAATTTCATGATCAGCCCATCCATGGATGATGTATTCAGATAAAATACCTCAGGTATATTTGATTATATCACGTCACTCAGAACTCGGGGTATATGCAATATCAATCTTCCTATGCTTGTCACTTACATACGAACCCGAATGAAACCCAATTCCCATTTTCCCTGGTATAACCAAGCATGTTTCCAAAATCCAATATCTTCAAGCATTTCTGGAACTTGTAGAGCGGACGCTCGAGTCAGTTTGGAGTCAAGGTGGGGGGACACGTATGCATAATTGCTGGACGAATTGCTGGCAAGCAATACTTCTGGTGACTGCTTCTCACTTCGCGGGCCGATAGGTTTAGAATTAAACGTCGCGCTTGTGTTATCTCATGATATATGAAGTGTCAAGTTATGAATTAGCTTGAGAGAGCGGGTCGGTCAGGGAACAGACAGCAAACATGAGCCTGCACAGAGCCAGTTCCGTCGGTCTACATCCTCGCTGGCTTTATTGCAAGAACTCCACTCGCCAGCAATATCGGGTAAACAGGAAGCATTTCAGGGGTTTAATACTTGGCGCCTGGGTTAATTGACTTGGCGTTATGGAAAATGTTATTTTACTCTAGGGACGAAGCCCTCGGTCTGTTGAAGGCAATTCCCTCATCGCTTTCTATATATTGTGCCCTGAATATTGTCCATGCAGTGTCTATTGGACGATGTGCTTAGTGCGTTTGTGAGCTTCAGTTGGTATTGAAAGCCGAGGGCATGGCTATAAGCTTAAATAAGATTTGCTCATTGTCAAGGGAACTGTGCGAATGGATGAGGCTGGTTTGTCTCCTTTTCATTCTTTATCTATCGTTTCAAAGAACTTCAGTTCTCTTGAGTATATGCCTCATTTGAGAAACTGACTTGTTTGAGGCAGACATGGAAGGGCGATGCGGAGAGCACACGCATGTACATTAGCATTACAAATAGATTTTTTTATTTGAAAAATATGTTTATTCAGGAACAATAACACTTCATCGCGATGCTATTCTCAGTATTGCCTGATATTACAAATATTTGTTTAAGTTTTTAAGGCATACTTCGATGAGTGAAAGTTTTAAGGCATGCTTCGATGAGTGACAGCAGGGAATTTATAATTATGTGCAATTCAATTAGTTATATAACTGGATTTGTCTAAGTATTTCTGCTATTCAATCATTTCCATCTAAAAAAGTCAGGCCATGACCAAGTTTCACAAGTCATGCGATCTAATACAGGGTAAGCCTTCATCATTGTTAAAGCTGCACTCTCAGCTAACATCGGCCAACAACTAAAGACTTCTTTAATTTTTGTCCCGTTCCTTTTCGACCTATTTAAAAGTCGTTTCACCATAATTTTGAAGGATTTGTCCAGGTGCTTTAGCTGCGTGGCTTCATAAAAGAAGGGATTACAGTCCACATTCATATTTCAGAGACCCTCTGTGGTGGCTTCTCTTATTATCGCTCACCAGCGGCCGTTTTCTCTCCTCGGCAGATTCGATTTCACATTCTTGTATTTATACATATAACAGAAGCAAAAAATTGATCCTGCCATAATACGAGTAAATGTGGTACGATATTATTTTGTCGCAATATGTAGCCGAGTATGCAGCTTTAAGTGGCTCCAAGATTGTCATGTCAGACCATAGTACCATATTAGATGCACCTACGGTCGATTTTACTCCCTCACTCAAAACCAAACGATGTTATCATAACGGCCTCAAACAGTGATTGGAATAATTCAGCCTCTTCTCATAACTGGTAGTTCCAAGTTATAGAATCTCAGGAGTAAAGCCCTGAGACCAAAGCCATCCGTCAAACCCTCTCGATTTATGTCCCGCCACCATATTTTTTCTTCACCCCTTCTCCTTATCTTTAGCCCTTCTAAATTATTAACGCTTATCCTGGCTAAGCAAGTCATATGCCTTTATTATGGTTCGCCATAATGTCAGGTGCCGTTTGACCCTTGTGAATTGCGATAATGGATAGTTATTCAGGCTTTTTTTTTACTTCTATGAAGATGGGAGAATAAATCATGAGCCTGACCAGCGCACTATAGTGTCCCCTATCGGAGAGGGTCGCGTCTGCCGTACGTTGGGCATGACCGGAAGTGAATTAGCATGCTGGGTGCTGACCTGGAACCAAGCGGATGCACTTCTAGGAGGCGATCATCCCAAGATCAGTATTCAATGTCGAGCTTCGATTAAATGAATGACCGCTTTGCCAGCCTTTGACGGCGGCTACTGATGGGGTAGGAGAGTATGCCAGCAGCTAACGCTTCTCTCAGCGAAATCCTTGGCCCTCTTTCTCCTGCCCTGGCTGTCTCCCACATATCGGCCGAACTGGGCTCTTCCAAATCCGATAACTACTTTCTACCAACCATGAGTCACTTTCCTTGGAGAAAGGACGTGATGAGCCAAGCTAAAACGATCCCAACGACACAGGATATTAAATGTTAGTCCTCTGAAAGCTCAACCTGGTCAAACTGGAAGGTCACAGAGCCATTGCGCTCGACAAGATGTTCATTTCTTAGCTTCCGGACGAGGCGCGATGGCGAGGGGTTGCACCATCACACTTGTCAAGTTTTATCTCCAACATTTCTGACTCTTCTTGGGGCGCCACCCAGGAATCGTACCCTTTGAAACATCTTGTCAGGTATTTTCACTACCGGATTGATTGTCTCGCAGATGGTGCCCAGATAAATGCAAAATCATGGGAGATAACTCCTTTTATCCAGCGTTTGTCCGCAAAAATCTCGGCACCCTATTTTGATGCATTAGCCAACGAGATGTTAGCTTTGGAAATCATTTCCGCCAGAATGATTTGGGAACTAATCAGAAGCAGAGTTTGTTGAAACACTCCAAGACAAAACATATTTAATGAAATTCCAGCGCTTTTCCCTGGAATATTAATGACGGCCTAGGCAGTGGATCATTGTATTTGATTCGGCCGGTCAGCTTGGCAAACAGTAGATACACTCTTTATTATCTCTAGACGTGTTGGACTGTTGTCCGCGCTGACGGATATCGATCAAGATTAGCTTATTATGGCCTGTGAAATAGGCATTGATTTTTCTCCCATTCCGATTGCTACGCATCCATTCTTCAGTGGAAGGCACTTAAAAACGGGATGAATCCAAATAGAATAACTTACCATTCGAGTATAACTCAGCGTTTAGAGTGGCAACACATAAGTACTGGCTTCTGGCTCCTTCCCCTACAGGCTTTATATGTATGCTTACTAGAGCAGAGTATCTAAGCCAGAGAGGATTCCTGACAGTAGGAAATACCGCTCGATCGTTATTACATGCAATTTTCCGTTTTATATAACCTTGGCCGACCCCATCAGTAGAGGGAAAAAGACTACCATTGCGCATGAATCTTGTTATACACTATGCGAACTCTGGCCAAATTGTTCTCATCCATATACTGTTGGAAAAATCTATGTGAAGAGATTTCCACAATGGCAGGAGGCTCCATTGCTATATAATCAGTCGCACACATTTGTATACAGATGAAATGATTGTTATGGAGGCCCTCTGAAAACCAATAGGGAGATGATGATCCGGGGTCGCACCATTTCTAGCATCTGAAAGGGCGTCCATTTCCACGAGGGAATACAAAAGGGATCTTGAAGGGGATCCGGATCAATGATTCCATTTTGATGTTTACGCAGTTGGACGGAACTATGAAGCAAATGTATGTAAAATCTATTTAAGTTCAAACGCTCTGGCGTGAAATATGATGTAGTAGGGAAGATCGTCCCGGAGATGTAAATGTTTGATGATGTCGGGAAGTGGAAGTCCTGACATGACTCGAAAGTATTAGATTACAAATATGAAATCTTTTCTCACTTCTAAGAAGGGAGTAAAGTGCTTTAGTTGCGTTAGAGAGCTTTAAGTGTATGAAATATCGCTTGGTTAATGGCAAATGTTTAACTCGTACACCCTGAATGACATATTTGCTCTCTGAAGACATAGGAATGCTAAAACCGTCAGAATTTAAAAATTGATAACTCTTAGGACCTTATAATGCATCGACTGAAAGATGGATAATGATCGATACAAACAAATCACTAGACCAGACAACTTCCTAGAAGTTAGGTTGCTGCATAACAGCTGAATCATGGCGGTTTTCTCTATGGGTGATTGCAATACTTTTGCTGAACCCTGGCTTGTATCGGATATTGCAACAAAATGCCCATGCCGATTCTATTCATACCCCGTAGGGCGCAGATTTATGGGCATTACAGATTGCAAATATTGTGTAATTGGCTTGGGTCCCCTCCATTATACATGACTCGTTGTTTAATATTTTCAGCTAGATTGTTTTATTGTACTCGTCACGACCTCTCTAACGATACTGGTTTACGTCCTGTCGTTCTGTGATGATAGGTGAGGCATGGAGTTGTACTGTGTGGACATGCTTGACACTTTTCCCTCTTCCCACTTCCGACAAAAGCATACACGCGATGCTGCAAGCTTTCTTTTCAAGTGATCCCTTCTTTACGGCGGGTATCAGTATCATATCGATGCCAAAAACCCAATTCTGGACGGCCGGAGTTGTTTCGTTTCCACCACTGTCAGGTGCTTCGAACATGTGTGGCTCTCACGCGTCGGACTGGGAATTAGGTACGCTGGCACGATGGGAAAGGGTGATGGGTCTCGTGTCGTGACAACGTGTTAGATTTTCAATAGTTTGGCAATGAAACCTGGGACAGCCTATGATCAATCCTCGCCAGGAGACCTGCAGGTTTTTGTCTTCTCTTCCCCCTCCTGGCGGAGAGCGTGTGTTTTACCTCAGGGCTTTATTTGCTCGCCAATGCAAATACCACCGAGGTCCCGACAGGATTCAACGCCTTTCTGCAATTTTCTTTATTTTTTTGCCACCAAGGGCCAGGTTTTTGCCTTGTGAGCACCGAAAAGAACCTGCTATAAGAAGTCCGGAGCTGCCTCCTTGGATGAACTGCTTTGGGTGGTTAGCTGCTTAATGCGATTTTGCTGTTTTGCACAATAAATTGCTGTCACAGGCCCTTGCATTCAGGTTTTGTGTTTGTTTGGCTTTCACCTCTAAGCAACCACAATTCCTGAAGCTCATGCCTTTTCTTGTGTCGTTCCTTGAGATATCATCCATTCTTTCACTATACTTCCTTCCCTGTTCCTTCCCAGAGCTAGTATAGGTATAGAGGATTGCTCCCTTCTTTTCCCTGCTGTTTCAAATCTCCTTTCATCGATCTGTATACTATAGCCCCCTCCTCTATATAAATATGTATAATATATGATATATTGCCCTGAAATAGGATTTGCCTCCGCACACACTATACATCTCGAAAGTATGCAATACCTTTGAAGTACACTGATGAAAAAAGCTCTCTTTATCAGGCTTTCCATAATACCATCAAGGAAATGGGATCTCTGGGCGGACCGAAATTCCGGTGTCTAAAATATGGCTGCAGAAGCTGACAAATATGAAGATCGATGATGGTACATTTCTGTGTATATCCTCAACAACCGCTATACCCCCACATTGAGCTGCATTAAAGTGGAAAACCTCTGGTCGTGCCTTGTAGTGTTGTTTCCCATTGGGGCACATGTACATGGGGGAAACCAGATCAAGTGAACCGGGGACATAAGCTACTCATGTCTTCAGAAGATAAGCCATTAAGGGCTGGGCTTGTAAAAGAACAGTGCCTTGGAACTTAATTACTGCTTCATTAGTGATGGATTGCCTTCGCGCCCATAGAGATGAGGTCCTTACTGAATACATAGAAAGGTCAGGGGAGAATCAACATCTGATGGAAGAGGTCCGACCTTTCAGATCCATTGGCGTAATTCGAAGGAGTGATGTCAATGTGTCTGGGCTCGCCATGGGACAAACAAGCACTCACCGACAGGGAAGCTTTATTTTCTTATCCCCGTTCCCTAGGACTTTCACGCAGACTGGAGCTGGAGGAATTCTTGGCTGAACTGGTCTGGTCTGCAAGATTCGGTATAATGTGGCCCTCTGCCAGTGCAAAACACACCTCGTGACAGGATCACGGTGTATTTTCCTTCCGGTCATGGTCTTCCGGTTGCAATAGCCACATGACCAAGTCGCGTGAATAGACGTAGTTAGACGAGATTGTCCTGGCAAGACCCAAAACGTTCTTCTAGGCTCCGATTCCCTGATACCATCTCCCTAGAGGTCCTGTAAAAAGGAACTGGGCTAGCGTGGCATTCGTTATCAGGTTTAGTCCTGTCGATGTTATTTTGCTCAAACGGAAACTCATTTAAAATAAGCTCAGCAGTAAGTAGTCGATGGAATTGTAGTAAGACCCAGACGAAAGATGAGCGGGCAGACTAGGGCAGTCCAATCCTTAATAAGATTTGTGGTGTGCTATATCAAATAAAGATCTTGAAGAAGTTTTTGGGCCGAAACTAAAATATATGGTAATTTGGAATTTCAAAAATGGAAATAGGTTTTGAAGATTTCTTGGACATCCATCTTTGTCTCCCTTGAAATCAATTCATTTGTATTGTTTTGATAACATTTCCCTAAAGAGATTGACAGCATCTTTTTACAATTTGTTAAGTTAATCATCGGGTATGAATATTCAGCCGGCCCTCCGCGACTGGCAATTTGATAGTTATAATTAATATTTATCTTGGCAATGGAGAAAGGTGTCGTAAAAGATTTCCCGGTAAGCTTTATAAAGCTTTTGGATATGGATCAGCAAAACTTCCTCCCCTTCAAAAGCGGTTATCTTGCATTTTTGCCTGAGCATCACAGTTCTGGCTCGTTAATATTAGCGTTCATCAGATTACACCCTGCAGAGCCCTGTCTGTTGCTGATGCCTCGGAGGAAAATAGAGATAACCCCCTTCACACCTCGACCACCCGCAAAGTGTTGCTTGATCTAATTGCATTCGGGCAAAAACCGATCCTCTGGGGCCAACTCACTTGACTTTTTGCAAAGTTCCTGTCTTAATCGCCACAAAATATCTCGTGGGTCTTTCCTTTGACTTAACTAGATCTATGGTGTGGGGAACACCTTTGGGGCATTGTATCAGTACATTTATCTACATCAGAAGGTGTTGATAGAACCTCTCGAGGGGCGATCGTTTTTTTGAAATATAGTTGCTATCTTTAGTGGAAAGTCTGCTTCAAAGGCCATCTCGACCCCTACCGATTGAAGAAACATAGATGTCATTTCCCAGCAAAGATTAAAAGAAGCAAATCCGCGTCAGCGCGCCAACGATGTTAGTAGGATATTTGGAGATGGCAATTTTATCTGGGCGTTACATTGTGGGGCATCTGTGGGGAGAAGGCATGTTGACAGGACATGGGCCGATTGGTCATCGATCAGCCACGTGACAGCTGGACCACCAATCTCTGCACTACCAAACCTCTCCTCCGGGGACTCACTGGAGAGAGCAACAAGGAGGCAGGCACTCTCAAGCAGGACAGCCCGGCCCATTCTCCAGTCAACTATGGAGAGGACAAACAGTTTCCAATCATGCTGAGTATTTTATGGACCTCTCCCATCCAGCTCGTCTGGTAATCGACGAGGCCCTTTTTGGGGCCAAGTGATTTGCACATGTGTGGTTTGTTGACTGGGCATGCTATGGATAGAAATAGACACAAACTCGTCCATCCCATCCTATCCAGATGGATATTTATGTCATTTCCACCCCGAAGGCAAGGCTCTGGCCCAAAGGCTGCCATAGTGACCGACTCCGCATTTTGGCAGACAATTATATCCATTTCCAATTGCAACGTTATCCATCTATTAATGTAAATATTTAAAACTGGATGGATGAGATTTGATTTCCATGGGCCAGGGATCTTCCACTGGTGAATGGATGATTGTTTGGCGAGACATGTACTTCGAAAGCAATCATTTAAATCATAGATGGGGAATTTAAATGGATTGATGGGTGTAAAGCTTGATATTCCTGGCGACAGGAACATCAGTGTTTTACTGATATTGTTATTCCCTGCCAGGTACCAACCTTTAAATATAAAATATGCAGTAAACCCCAAAGGTAGTGTCAGTTGCGATAGAGAAGTTGGCCTAACAGTTGCACTGTAGGTAACTGCAGTGTAGCCTCCAACACATAATGGATCAATTGCCAAGAGTCCCATCTGTCTCTGGGCCATCAAACCCGATCGAAAGACTCCATTAAAGCTGTCTCTAAGTACACGGGTAGCTTTTCACATTGTATATTGCCATTCCGCCCGTCGGGCCTACCTACTCGAGATTGATGCCCGAGCAATTCGCGATCTCCCAGTTTTCCCCCAACAGGACCTGGAAAGGATTTTACTCTATACAATTTAGAGGCTTTATTACGTGATGTTGTGTGTGGCACAAAAAAACTCCCCAGACTGAGCAGTGCCTGTAATGTGGCCAGAGTTGACCGGGTCAGCGCCTGACAACTTGAGTGGACCTTTCACACTATTATCAAATTATCGAAGACTATTGCTCACCGATTCTGACCGGCATATCGAAAAGATCCTTCTCTGGGACTAGCAATTCTCCGTCTTCTGTTCCTTCAAGTTACTATCAATGATACAATTTAGATCAATCATTCCCTGAAGCAAAGCAAGCCGATACCATCATCGATCATAATCCAATGAACCCTTTGGTCGTTTGTGAACCTCTATATGCTGTAGTTGACAAGGTAATTGATCTTAAAGCTATTCATTGGACTCGATAAGTCTTCGCCATTTGGTATAGCCGCGAAAGCTTACACCCAGCCTCCACACAAATTTACAGATGAATTCCTCTAGCGTCAGACACAATAGGCCTATTGCTTTTTACTTGCATGATGGACTCTTTTAATAGACGCTACGATTACTCCTATATCACATGTCTGTCAGTAAAAGGCCTTTGTAATTGATGTTTATTGGTAAAAGGGAATGAGCTGAGTATAAATATGTTGCCTGCATGTCGATAAGTCTTGTCCTCATATTTCATATAACTCCACTTGCCATCAGCAGTGATAAAAACACCGCTAACAATACCCGGATGGAAGGATAGTTTTGCAACTCAAGCCCTGGAATGAATGTTTGTGAAGGCGAAGAAACACGCTCTTATCCCCGTTTGACAACTGCGTCTGATTTCCTTTATACCCTATAGCTCCTATTATAGCATTTTACTCCTGTGCGAATGGCGGAGCATTGGATCTGTAGGATTATCTAAGGGCTGGCTTACAACCAGTCGAATACCAAGATAAAGCGGAAGTGCTCTACGCAGTTGTGCAATGACCTTCGCCTTGCTAGCCACAATCGGCAACAATGTCGTATTAAATCAGGCATCGAATTATATAGTACAGCATCTCGCCGATTCCATTCGGCTTCTAGCTAACGCAGTGCTTTTCCTTTCCTAGCCAATAACTACACTGAAATATTGCAATGGCCAGAATATATTTATATACAATATAATGCAGGTGATTGTCCTAGCTGACGATTTATCAGTCTGTGTCTCTGTGGCCAATTCGTACAGGGAGTAACAATATCCGAGGCAAGGAAGAGGAAGGTCCAATTCTTAGACAGATATATGGAACCTTCCACTTGGTCTCAACCAACATTGGGGGTAATTTGTACGTCTGCAATGTATATTACTGATTTCGTTATATGTAGCACTGCAATTAGAGTTTGGACACATCCATCAATGTCAGCAATAGATGCTCCTACTCCCCCAAGGTTTATATTGGCCGGCCTATTCATATCTTTTCTATAATGCATCCCTCTGTGCAGGCCATAGAACGCACACGAGGTAGGGATCCATTCTTGCCTCGCTAAATATGGAACATTTCCAAAAGTCATTAGCCTCCATTTCACGCTGTAATTAATCTATATGAACATCTGCCTCTTCTGCAGCATAATTTGATCCGTTTTATTAGTGTCTCTGTTCAGAAGAAAAGTTTGATTTCTCGACGGTGGTGATTCAGGAATAAGCAGGGGAATGGATGAAAATGTATATAATATCATATTGCATCTGCGTAGACGAGGCCCTAAAAATAATGTCAGATTACATCGAATCGTTTAAGATAAAATGCAGGAGCTATTTTCCCAACTGCTGTTTAACGCTTAAAAGTATGTCCCTAATGTATACTTGGAATTAGGTATATATTCTAGTTGGAAGGAGTGAATGAGAAGTGTTTTAAGAAATTGATATTCGATTGTTCCAATTGTTGGATTAAATGTTATGGCTCGTCTAGATGCGAAAATTAAATGGACACTATCGTATATATATATTTCTTTCGTTTGATTGAAGCTCCCTCCCTTCTTATGGCCTAATGTCTGTCGATATAATCCCTTCTTCCGTTGTAGACACCTCTTGCCTTTAAAGATATTATGCTCACATGTTCTTTTAGAGCATCTTGCCAGACCATAAATATTAATGAGCACTAAAAAGTGGAGCTAAATTCATTAAATATTTCGACCCACAACTAAATTCAATAAGGGCATTTCCACTCACTCCTTCATGGTCGGAGAATTCTCGAAGGACTAATTTTATTCGATTTATCGCCATCTCCAACACCTACTGCTTTAACATGTTTCCTTCCGATGAGGAACCCTGTGGAATTATTTTCTTTTTTACTAAATCTGTAGCTGAGAGTCTTGAGTGTTGTGAATTAGGCTACCACGAATTTACTGGCGAATAAGGAGCATCACGTTCCCGACACCTACTTAACCTGTTAGCAGCAGATTGATGTCTACCCGAATGTCATCAGCAGATCCTCACTCACCTAAGAAAATAGTGAAGGGACACTTTTCAAGCAAATAAAATTATGCATCAGAACTTTCGAGCTTTAGTCCTATTTACAACCTATTTATATCTCCAGTTACATCAAGGAACTGGTAACGATGAGGAAAATGGCCTAGGCTTATGATCCTAATTGCAGCTGACAAAAAAACTGAATAATTTTCTACCTTAGAAACTCTGGTATAAACAGGCTGTACAGGCAGGCGTTTGGAAATCATATCAATGAAGCATTTCTCCTATGACAGCATAGAGAGAACTTCTTCTCTCCCTTGCTTTGGACAAACCCTGTGATTCATGTCCACGGTAGCCCACCCCAGTGGAAACATTTGCGCCATAATAAGCTTTTCACGTGAGCAGAATACCGAATTTCTGGGAGGGAGGTACTTTGTCATTGAATAAACGATGCATCGCGCTCTCTACTTTATTCCAGCAGGACATAGCAAGTGCAATTTACGTCCGGGCGTCGTTACCTTAGTTTTGACTCTGGCGAAAAGCGGAAGACATCAATAGATGGACTCAAAAATACCTCCAACCAATATTAATAGGTATTGACGCCTGTGGTTAGGTGTGTTGTTGCTCTGATTTCTGATTGTTTTACATGTGGAAGCAATGTAGGTTCATGATGGGAACGGCCCCTCTTCGCCATGTTCACAGAAACCAATCATTAGGATCTGATGAAAAGGGAGAGTAATAATTGATAGAGTTGGTGTTTGGACGCGTCTCTCGCTTGCCCCAAGGAATGGCACCTTAGTGCTTGGGGACATCAAACAAAAGCACACGACGTGCCTTCGCATGGGCCTACTGCCTTCTCCCGCACCTTTGGCACCATCGTTCAAATATGTCATCTGCGCTGAGAGGATGGGCGAGGCGAGGGAAAAGTTGTTTTCAGCACTTCACTCCATTGTTAAAACCTTCCCCTCTTCCCCCCCCCCCCCCCCCCCCGCTCTCTACCTCTTCTATACACCCTGCAGAAGTGATCACGATCATCTCTGTGATCAAAGGGAAAGACCCCCACGTTCAATGCATGTAATACGGTCAAAAGAATCACTCTCAAGAGGTCTTCTACCAGGAATTCCCTGGATATCTCATTGCCTCACGATCGTCTCTTGTTTGCGCATGCCGTTTGCTAAGCTTGCATGACGTGTTTACGAAAGCCTTGGTTCATGCGTAATTTATATGTGACAAGTGACCGAAAGTGCCTGTACGAGTGCCATAGATACGGACCATGGCGTGGACACTTGGGGTCGGGCTTCCTCGTTTGTTCCATGAGCAGACAATGGTATGCATTCGGTTAGCCATGTGATATGAATACACGATGTTCTATATGAGATCATGGTCAGGCTCCGCAGACAAAACCCAACACGTGCCTGCTTACACCATTGGCAGGCTTCTCTGCATTGTTGGCCTACCCTCGTATCTAAACCCAATTCGCAGGCGTCCTGAACCCTCCTTACAGAACCTGGCGTCGTATATAGACGCGGCAATGAACCGTGATGAACGGGCATACTGATTAGGTAATGAAGGACTCTTTAAACAAAGGCGATCCAGGGAAATATTCATGACGCCAGTACGTGGCTTTGATAGCGTTATGAGCCAGTTGCACATCTGCCTTTCTCTCTCACTCTCACAGTTTCGCTCCCTCTCATTTCCTGAAGAGTATCTTAAGGCAACAATTGAAGGAAACTTTACTGCCTCCAGACATTATCGAGAACGGTTTGATACATGTCTTCTGATTAGTCTGAATCAATATTTGTATTCATGCCTGGGAGATAGACTCTATGATATTTTAATTAAAATTGATGCTGCCACAAATATCCCTATTGATTTGTGCAAATTTCTCTCCGACTCTTCCGCAGTTTCCCCCATGTTACCAGCATATTAGACACTATTTAAATTCCTGTTCTGATCAGGAACAACTTTTAAAGAGCTATTTAGCGCCTCCAAACATCAACTCTTTCAGGCACGAGTTTTATCAATCTTGCCAGAACCGAATTCTCGTTATCTGTAGCATTTCTTTATATCAATACAAGCTAGAGAAATGCATCATATTATTGCCCAGTCTAGACTCAGAGCCTATCAGATGAGATAAGAATAAGATCGGTATATGCTTTCCAGGCTCTGGAGTAGGCCCACCATTACGGTCCTAATGGGATTTCGTTGTAAGTTTCCCTCAGTTTGAAGGGCTCTGATAGGCTCTGAGCCTAGATTATGCCACATATTGAGTCCAGGTGCTCAATTCCCTAAAATAATGTCTTGATATTGTGTGCCGAGTGTTGCCAAATTAGCAATTAAACATGATTATTGTGAAAGGAGATCTGTAGTTGGATGAAGAAAAACGAAACATCTCGAAGCAAAGTTTCATTAATTATCTTTAATAATTACAAATAACTGATACACCCACTGCATTCACAAATACGACTCTCAATACTGCAAATTTTCTAGGGTTTTTTTTATAAAGGAGTCATTGGACAGGCCGTCTTCATAATTATTTGAAGACCTACTTCAGATTTCAATTATTACATTTTTTTCCCCAACGTCGGGCTTTTATTCAATCTATCAACAAAACTGTCGACCGGGACTGGTCACATCTAGATGCACAGCGAGTCCTCTCACCTCTTCAACTTGAACTAACCTTTTACCATTCCACTGTAGAGAGATTTTTATAAAGATCTCTGCTCATGACCATGTAATAACATACATTGTTAAAACCAGACTTTTTTAGCTATCGAAAAAAGGAAGCTACTACCTGGTTTATCCAACTTCCAGTTTTGAACTGGCTGTCTAGTCAAGGGAGAGACTAGTTATTATTATGGATAACTACCTATTTGTAACTAAGACATACAAGTCCTGGTGTACCATGATCAGCTATAAAGAGGAGCAAGTAACAGTACCTTATTAAGCTATGGGATGTATGAGATCATAGCACCATACATAACCTTTATAGATATAAATACACACTTATACACAAGATATCATCCAATTCATCGCAATATTACTGCATGCCGGGTCGTCCTTGATGCCAATTCGTTTCAGATACTTATTACACACTCAACACACTATTACAGATTCAATGCTAGAAATGTCAAGGCCTTTATCTAGGAAGGCTTTACACCAGGAAGAGTTCCTATCTTCTCCCTTATCTAATGATTTTCTCACCAAATCATACAGCACGCAAGATGGTGCACTCATGATATTTACAGCACAGCCTATTTGGCATAAGAGTTCATCTTAGAAGTTGTACACCTCATCATTGCTGCACTTTTCTATCCACTCTACTGGGACCCTAGCTTTTATGCCAAGAATGTCCACAAAGTTTACTTTAAAGCCGAAGTCGGCTCTAAATTCAGCACTGTTTTTTACTCTACTGTTGTTAAACAGATGTTCGATCCGAATTATACCTTTCTTTTCCATCTTTCCCAACTTGTGATGGACTTTTCTAAGTTGACAAAACTATTGTTCCAGATTACTTTGCCCAAGATGGCTTTCTAGTTGAAAGGTTCTTTCGAGCTGAAAACTTGGTGCCATAATTTGAAAATTTCTTGGTAAAATGGAGAACATTTTCACGAAATCTTTCGTCTGGACTCAAAAATCCTTTTTATATCATAATTATTACATTTTTAATACTTATTTCTCTGTAATGTAGTCGTCGTTTGTGTTTTATATGGGAAAAATCGGGAGTTTCGTGTGATTTTATTTGACCAAACGTTGGCCTGTTTTATACATCAATTTTCCCTTACTCAGTATTCTGCTCTCTTATCTTCGGTAAATGTTTCCGCACAGTTCCCAGCGAAGAACGTTAACGTTATTGTCGGGGTAAGAGTGAAAGTCCACGTTATATATCACGTTATTTCGGGAGTAAAAATGACTAACGACCTTCTATATGGGAGGTGTGAATGGGTCGAGAAAAGTGATAAAGCGATAACTATGCGAGGACGAACATGGAGGGTTAAGATATGATGTGGTACATGTACGAGGCTTAGAGATATTAGAGATAGGCCCACCTGTCGCTCGATGACATTATCTGTCGGCCCAACCAGGTATTGTAAGGAGGAAGGCGCCTCGATGGGGAACCCTGTTTTTCTACCAGCGTCCCCTTGTCAGGTCTTGCGTCAACACTTCATTTGAGCATGATATAAGAGTCGGTGCAATGGCACAATGAAATGTCGCACGTTCATGTTCTGAGTTATACCGAGTTATACCGCCAATGAAATAGAATGTAAGCGCATACCCCTCTCCGAGATAAGACTAGGATCAGTTTAACTTACGATATCTTTGCCCTTTGAAGAGAGCGTCTCAGGGTAGGCAAGTGTTGCTGATGTGTTTGCCAAAGCTAGCAATATATATTACAAATTATTGAGGAGTAATTTCTCATGCTTCCTGACTGGGTCGAGGAGAAGTGTTAGTGGTAAGTATGTTAACAGTCTCAGCTGGAAACAATGAGGAGAGTATATGATGGGAAATAAGACATGTAATGTGTTTAACATGGATGTACCGTGTAAATATCATGCTGTTCGCTAAGCCTATCGAACATGATGTTCCACAGTGTGTATGCGCAATGCAAAAAGCTAATTAACAAACCGCATGCGCCGCAAGATTAACTTCCGGGAGACCACACCCCGAGTAAATGTGATAATCATGACGGATGATACATAGGCTTAGGAGAGATAGAAAGCCGACCTGGGAATCGGTTCATCGAGCCTCCAAGAAACAATATCAGAAACATGTGGGAGGTTTTTCCTCACATTCTCTCCGGCTCGCTGCCCTAACGTGGTGCCATGTTCATGCTAAGTCATTCCAACCAACTAAAACTAACAACTTGGGATGTGAATCATCTCGCACAAACTCGAACTCCTGGCGACATGATATGCCAATGTCAACCAACCGTAAGACCGGTGTAGACTCCCCTCAACGTTCTGAGCAATCTTGCCGAGTAGAAATAACACGACTTTTTGTCTCCCAGCAGGCGTCTTTAAACGTCTATACCTAGTGGAATGATGAACGTAAAAACAGAGGAGCAGGGAATCGTTTCTCGGCCTACTTCAATAGGGCTATGACGCCAGTGGCATTTTTGCTACCCTGCTTATCTATTAGGGGTCGCAGCTTCTAACATGATGTGGGGCTTCTGGTTTAGGAATCATGTTACGACCTTATTGCTCCTGAATCCACAGTAAAGTCTTGGCGGGGAGGTAAAAGAATACTATAAGATGCCTTAACTTTTAGAGCTAGAAAAGCAGCTAAATGTGCTGACTCCACCAGACACCACTTACTACAATACATAGCTGAGTTGATGTAGGAGATGATGGGCTTGGGGAACATGCACGCGGAGAGGGGACTCTAGCCACAGACAGCTTAATACAGCCTGGAATAAACATGTCAGATATTTCTGTGACGAGACACTTTGTTCCCGGGCTGGCGTAATAGTGGGAGCTATATCCATAATTGCAATCATCAGTCCGTGCACCCCACGCTGATGTTATATTGATATCGCAGTCACCTTGCCTCCGTTGTGCTTCCATCGTATCAGATGCGCTACCATGTTTCATACTTGGGACAATACGCAATCAATGTGAATGAAAGCAAAATGGATTTGGCTGGCAGGCAACGCGCCTTGTCCCTCAAGAAACGCTTTATTTGCACTCGCCCGAGAAGACCTAACCAGCCTAATATCCTATGGCCCAAGAACGCTTGTGTAGCCAACTTCCGCTAAGCTGCCTGCGACAATTGAATCTCCAGCCATTCGAATCGGTTCAATTGAACAATTTCCATGCTCTTTCTCTGACGCCCAAACCAGATCGACCAGAGCCAATCCCAAATGGCCAGATTTTCCCTCCGTCCAGATGAAATAAAGTGGTATGTGCTAACAACTGGCAGTAAGTCGTAGAGAAATCTTTTATTCAGGTTGCTTTACTCTTTAACGCGTGACTTTCTCGGAAAATGAAGTGCTTGGATTGGCCTCTGCGGTCAGGCACTTTCCCTGACCACCTCTTGCCTAGAGCACGCACTGGGAATTCTGCCCCCCTTGCTTGGGATCCGGTGATAAGCAAGCCAAAATGGCTTCATCGCGACAATATCAAATGGACCTTTAAACCAGAATGATTGGATTTGTTTTAAGTGATATTTAAGTAGAGACCGGGACGGTTTCGTTAGCCATCGTTTATCATATATGAAGTTCGCTTTTACTTGCCAGTGAGCCCTTTAAATTGACATTAGCGTATTGTTTGAACACTTAAATAATTAAACATCACTTACGCAGATGCTTCATGGTGAATGATGTGTATTTAGTAGAATTGTGCCGTAATTCACGATAAAATGGTAAATAGCATTACTTCATTTAATATAGGAGGCACATTAACGTGAGACGCCCTTCCTGAAATGAAATATTTCCTCCGAAGTATATAATACTGTAAGCATATTTTGTGCTTTGATAGAAATCACTCGTAAATGCGCCTAGTACATGTATCATATTCCTGCTATTCTAAGCATTTCTATTCTAGCATCATTGCAGTATGAATACTATTAGCATTCGTACTGCAATGGCCACGTGTGGTATTATACTTATGTTATGAAACTATTATATTACGTTAAATGCTATTAAGATTGAATGGCTTTGAATGATACAATACAATTACAAATCACATTTACAACCTCTGCCAAGGGAAAGGGTTTAGTTTGTGTGTAATTCATTATTGATATTTTAATAATGTTAATGGAAGCACCTTGGTGGCTGGAGGAGCCATATGGATGTCATAAAGCAATTTCAGTTTTATGAGGTTGTTGAAAGAGAACTAAATTTCATGATCATATATACATATACATGCATGTTAATTGGGCGTTGCACTAATATTACCAATTATCAATTAAGTCCTCGCGAATCAATGTTTCTGAAATGCCTTGTAAAGGCCCATTAACATTACAACGGCCGATTGGTGTACGGCTGCCGCACGGCAAAATACACAATGTTAAAATATTAAACCCGGCACGGATCGGCCGGCTGGTCGTGTTAATGTGAATGGGCCTTTAGTTGTTAGATACACACTGACTCAATCTTTAACCAACATCTCGTTACGTAGTCCAGGTTAACACAATAGACGTGTTGCTTTCTATTCATAGATCTTTGTATTCAGCCAATACAACCACTCATCATTCTTGCATATACCGAGTATGGATTCTTGTGTTTTCCCATTTGTCCATCCGGCAACAATGCTGGGCGAGGAGAAGTTTCCACGTGTGAAGAGATATTTATAAGAATTGTGTTATTGACGTTCTGATATTGGCTTGACAGTTATTTGATACGCTTGTCAACATTAGCAATTGCCGTCCACCCAGGGATTCGTGGTTAATCAATTCAATACAGGGCTGCTTTTCTCTGGCCGACATGGATATTTTTTATTTTGTTTGGGGCAGTATATACATGTATATAGATTGATTATTTTATATAAGGATCTAGTGTGACAAAAATGTGGCAATATTTAATATGCAGCCTTTTTCCCAGTTACTTACATACAGTCTAATGTGTCTTCAAATATATATAGGATTTCGTTGATGTTTCTGTCTTTCTTAAAGCTTTGAATTTATTTTTACATATTCTGTCTACCTTTCCAAAGGCTTTGTGAGATTTTTACATTGGTTACTTTCAATAGACTCCGGCAAAACTCCTTCAACATTGTTCATAATATGGGCGTTAGCCGGAACAGACAGAAGCTAAAACCCCTATTTTTAAAGATCAAAATAAAAGATCTTACTAATAATATCCGTTGGGGAAAGTTAACTTTGTCTCAATAAAAACACTACAAATCGTTACATGTACCTGCCTGAGAGACTTTTTCACTTTCGCCAAAGGTACAAAGATATGAATTCTAGAACAACAGAATATTCATATCGGGTATGTGAGAATTTCTTTGGATTCGTGTATGTCATGCTGAAATGCGATCTGGTACATCACGTTAACAAAAGGGGAAAGATCATCCTTTTTTCACAATTCTATTTTGCCGTTCCTTAGAATAAAAGAGTCGTATATGATAATAGGATAAAGGTTAAGAATTTCGCTATTTTTGTTCTTCGTTGGAGCTGGTGGCAGGATGGACCCTTTTCAATGCCAAACTTTCTTCTGTGATATCTATTCCCAATCCAGCAACTATATAATGTTAGACTTAATCTTTGTTATGGTGTATACATTTGTTTCGTAATCAAATGCATTCCGTTTAACCGTTACTGTTTGTCTCGGATTCCGAATGCAATGAGAACAAGGGTATATGATCCAAGGCTATATCGTATGATAGCAGAATAACTATTAGGGATGCAAGTCCTGTAATGTATTATGTCAGGGTTTATGCGGGCAGTGCCCTTGCCGAACATCCTATAGTTATAAAACCTGATTAATTCCCCTAGTTCGGGTATCACGGAATGTGGAAGCCACAGAGGATAGGTGATTCAGCAATTTAAATACAAATGTGACGTCTTTCACAGACCCTTACTCCCAAATAGAAGAACTAACGTCCCGAAGGAAAGATACGACGGAGGAATTCTTATCTGGGAGATTTCTTTTATGTCACAAACAGTGGTCGCACGTTTCGGAATATTTATGCCATTTTCATAATAGACTCCGCCAGAAGTTGTCAAGGCAAAGTGAAGCTGCTAGCCACCCTGTCCCAGCGGCCCCGTATGCCTGCCATTTTATGTTACTTCAAATTTGATGGCAAGGGGATCGCAGGATTGGGATCATAACCTCTTCCCGGACGGGACGTGTTATTTTGATTCGTGAAACAGCGTCCACCATTCAAAGAGTACTGCCTATGGGTGGTTAGGTCTAAAGAATCTCTGTCGAGGCGTGCGCGACGGTAATAGATTCGGAACACTGATTGAAGTCAATATAATGGTATCCCTTTAGAGGGTGCCAAGAAAAGAGCTTGCAAATTTATTCCTCTCTACCTCTTTTTCCTCTCCTGTGCGCGATCTAAAAAAGAGAGGTCCTACTATGTCATTTTCAACCTAGGAGGTGGTATCGCATCTAGGAATGCCTCTTCTCACGGTATGGAAATAATAAATGTGGAATATTGCCTGCACGAGAGTGGAAAAAATGTATGCGTGTTTTACTCGACCTTTACGTTCTTCAGGACAGCCATTCATACTCATACCTTTTCATTGATTTCAATTTAATAACAAATCGATATTCAGCGGACGATTCCTGGGCATGCTTTATTCTTTCATTTTGCGCCTTGCTGGAATTGCACTGAAAAGATCTATAGCGCAGTGCTAAAAACCTGAACGGGGCGAAAACGGTAATTAGTTTTACTGCAACTAAGAGTGCATTTTCATTTTCTTTTGAAGGATACCATTGATAGGTACTGATCAGAGATGATGTTTTACTATTAGGAACGTCCATAGGTTAATGTTTTTGGCTGAGTGATTCTATTGATCGTAGGCCTAGAAGATAATTGTTTAATGCAGGGTTGTGTTATTTTTCCCTCTCCCAGTCTGCCTGCAACCACTACTCATAAAACTCCATCCAATGAGAGTACTTTTAGGGGGCGTCACAAGGCATTTCCTTTTGGACATTGCATGGTGTCCAAGCTGACAGCCTAGGCCTCCCATATATTCCTGCAAGTCCTCAGCGGATTTACTGCTAGAGCCCCATATGCCGCTTTTTGTCCAGCCGGGAGAAGGGCAACTGATTCCAATTTACATTTTACTGCGCAGCCAAATCCCAACGCTGCCACACTTGGGGTTGAACGTGGTGAAAGCCGCCAGTTCCAAGAGCACAGTCCACCGAGTCCGTATTCCTAAAGCCAGAGGGCAGTTCTACCAAGTGATGCTGACGTCACTCATCCCATTGAAGGTCATGCCTAGGGCTTCCGTGCGGTATCTTTGTGACGTAAGCACAAAGTCCACAAGCGCCGTCATGCTATGTCTCTTGTAGGTACAGCGCTTTCGCTGACGTGCCAACGAATATGACATGGAGTAGGCGGGGATGGGAGGTGGGAAGGAATGGGTTTGTGGGTGAGGAGCCGGAGGCGATGGGAGGCACAGCAAGGTGTATGAGGTCACCTGATCTGGATCCATCGGGTAAACATCAGCAGTGAAAGGCGAGAAATATTACACATGAACTGTCGGTTACATGCGACAAGCGACCACTGGGATTTATAAATTGCTCGCGTGAGCAATCCCCTTTGAACTCCAGCCTTATTCATCATATATCAGATCAAAGTATTTATCTTTGTGTGTCCACCATTTCTATTATCGCCGAGCCAGGGTATTGCCAGACAATTTGCTGGGTCAAAGGTTCTGCTTTGAGCCCCCGTGTCTGGGAACCAAAAATGAACAGTTGATCCATATACCGAGATGTATTTCGTGCTCTTGTTTTTTGTGAAGGGCACATCTGAGAGTAACTTCCCCTGACACGTAGAAGCCGAATCTAGCCAGACATAAGAAAAAGTGAGAGAAGAGAGCAGGATAGGAAAAAGCGAAGGAGAGCAAAGGGTCGGAATAATAACATTCCAGAAGATGAGGTCTCAGTATCATCCTTTATATTCATATATACATCCATGTAATCCCACACCATTAGAGGTCTGCCAACCCGGTTTCTAACCCTGTGCCAAGGAACCCCACTTCAAGGGGAATTACTTTGTATATTCATTGAAGGGGTAGAGAGGAGAGATATTCATGACTAATTTTCTTGTTGCTCGCCTTGCATGCAAAACATTACTGCGATTGATTTGCTTGTGCTGAATGGTATACCGGAGGTTTGAGAGCAATACAAAATGCAGCTCTGATGGGTGTACAAATGGACAGTATACATGGAACCCCGGGGCTGGCTTGGGGTGAAAAGGGTATCCCTCATATTGGGCAGGGCGTTCAAGAATCCCATTTAACCGGCGCCATGGCACCCAGGAGATAAGAAAGACGCAGTCCTCATGGCGAGGGGATATCATCCACTGGATTGCTTTCCCTCGGGACGTCCAACAAGGGTGCCCATCAATGGCACGTGTCCCCAAATAAATCCATTTCCCCCAACCCCCCCCCCTCCCACCTTGGAAACTATTACGTCATTGTTTTCTTTGAGATCTGCTCGCCGGTTGTGATCGACAGCCCTTTCAACTGGATCGCCCCAGTGCTTTGGTTGCTGGAACTTCAGGCATCCAGACTTTAGGCATCAGATTGGCTCATCACTATAGTTGTTTTAGCTGAATTAGATTTGTTCTTTCAGCCTTTTTAAAGGCCTTTTTCTGTGGTCCGAGTTAAAGAGGCCTGGGGGGAAATAAACTCTTCGACCAAGTTGAAGTGAAGAGGCAGAGTGACTTTTTCTCCTCCGGAGGCCTCTTGTTATTTGTACGAAGTTTACGCAAATATTTGGCTGAATATTTTTTAAATGTGGACATGGACGGTAAACATGCCTCGGGTGCATGTGACCAAGTGGTCGGACTGTCCTTTACATGTCCATCCAAAGCTTGCGTGAGTGGCGGAGTAAAGACAGAGGACAAGCTCTCCACGCTATTTACACAAGCTGATGGGATAAATCGAAAAAGTGGGTACTGTCAAAATGGTCCATTTCCTCGGCTCTTCAACTCCAAACCAACACCTCTTGTGTAGGGGGGCGAACAAAGGCTGTGGCTGGCGTGTGGCCACTCTTCGCTGTAACCAATCTATCGGCTCTATTGCCTAGCAGCCTGCTCAGTTGATCACAGTTGGCTGAAATTGCAAATTTCTAGAAGCCCGATACAAAATGGCCAAAGTGGATATTGAATAGCGAGGAATTTTCTCTCCCTTTTCTCTCGCGGCGCTTATTTTAAGAAGCAATCGGCCGGCCTCGAGATGAATCGCTTCATCCAGCGAGAAAATGCAGCGCCCTTTTCTCAGATAACTTCTTAATTTCCAGGCTCCTGTTACCCAGCACGGCTTGGGCAAAATGGCAAAGCTTCTTCATTTATCTCTCGTGAGGTATGCAGCTCGGCTGAAATAGGCGCTGCATAAATCACAGTTGTTACCATTGCTTTAAAAAGCTTCTCCCCTCTTCACGCGGCAGTATTTCGAAGTCTTGTCACCTCCTTAAGCTTTATTTAAGCGTTGTCTCGGCTCATTCCTACTCCGCACTGTTTGACCTGCAAGTCTTGCCCCGGCTTCGAGCCATTTGCAGCGATCTTTGCTTGGGCAAATCACCACCCCTCATTCACCTCCTTCCCTCGTTGCACCGGACTCTAATGGCGGCGTTATAGACATTTTATTGAAATATTGGATCTAGCACTGGTGATTTACCGCGCGGAATTAGCTTTGAATTTGTATATGGCGTTCTCAGGAGCGTCCCTATGGGCGAGGTGCTGGGTCGGTCAGGTCGGCAGTGGTTGGTAGAGGACGGGACGGGATGGGGTCTGGTGGCTGATATGGAATCCCCACTGTCTGATATTGGCACGACAAACCTCTTATCCCATTCCCGCGGGATGTGGAGCTGGTAGCCCTGCAGACGCCAAAGCCAGTCATTTTGTGGCGATAACTGAAAAATGACAACTGGTGATAGGAGACACGAGGAGGCTGCGAATGTGCTCTTGAATCAAGTGATCAAGTCCCGCCACATTAAGTCCATTTATATATCAAAAAGAAAGAGAGAGATGATAGGAGGGAGTGTTAGAGCTAGAAACTTAAGCCCTGCCTTCATGAACCCAAATGAGGAAAATTGTAATTGCAACATTCAGTGTTTTATACATGCAATTTGTCTACCAGGGAGCTTCATGTTTTATTAGGCTCTGCGGATGTAGATAAATCAATATAGGAATCAATCCATGGGCTGGTGGTGATTTGTCCCGAATAAAAAGTGCACTGTGTCTATTTTAGGATAGGTGGAAACTTAAATGTACATTTCCCTTAACGATTAGCGTCCCATAAATAGTGCTCCCAGGGTAAAGTAATGTTTAAAAATTAAACCCAATATCCTAACCTGGATTCATGACATCACATGGAGCGTCTACCTACCACTTTGGAATCTCCCACCACAAATGTTTGAATTATAAGGAAAACAAATGAATGTGACTGTCCCATTGCAAGACATCAGAAGATGGTATAGTTGCGAGCAATGTATTATTGTGCATGCCTAGATACCACTTACGTACGCATACAGGCGCTTTTCTGTGCCGTCTACCCCCATTATTTCTAGGAAACCGAAGGCAATGTTATATTGGAGGTAATCTATTGAGCTATCCGGCCCCTGGGACTAAGCAATTTCGCCAGAGATAAGTTGATCCAGTTTTGGCAGTTAGAGAATAGCCTGTGAAGGCGAGATTCAGACTCATTGACACACCTTTGGCTGTAGGTGATCAATACGATATTCCAGCCCTCCCCGCTGTTCCCAGGCCTGGCTTCTTATGTCCTATTTCCATGCCATAAAAAGAACGGATAACATGGGCGGCTCGGGCCTCTGATTGCTTAGATTGCACCCAAGCCTGACCAGCCTTTCCTAAATCAGTAGCTATCAGCTCCTATCACATCTCCCCAAGATCTGATATGAATAAAGCCTAATGTCCAAATCCTATCTTATTCGTATACAATATAAGCCCTGCATTTACGAAATACAAGAACAAAATCCTTTCTGTTTATCTTAATGTAGACCTATTAGATAATGCTTCAAGAACAGCATTTACAAATTTGGCGAATGGATTTTCCTAATTGCTCTTAATTGATTCACAAATGCACAGTGCTCAAATGTGCATTTATGCGTACTGTTTTGAATCATATGTGAGTGAATAGATGTAACATCCCATATTGGTTGCTAAATATATTGCTTCCGCGAACGAGACACATGTGTATAAAAATGCAAGCTTAATAATGTTTACATTGAGACGCCCGAGAGAAAATATTTCCTGGGCGGAGCGGCCATTTCCTTATACTACTTCTGAGTGTCCAAATGTTAAATACATGTTTGCCACACTAAAAGTGACCTTTCCAGGTACTACTAGCAAACGTCACTTCAGGTCTAATGGGACTGCCTTAAGGCAAAACTTGAACTATCAGAGAGCGTGGCTGAACTATCAGCATGATCTTATCCTAATCCCAACATAACTTGTTTAGCCGCCTCCTAAAAAACCTCAATTCATCAATGCTTAATTAGTAGTCTAGGTGGGGCAGGCAGGGATGAGAATCTAATTTTCTCTCATAGAGTTTTAGCCTAGCGTGATAAGGATAAGTCGTCGTGTTGTATTCTTTTAGCAAATCACAAAATGAAATTGAAAATGCAGTTTCTCTGCAGAGTTTATATTGAAAGGTTGTATCTTAATGAAATAAAATATTTTTTTAGAGAAGTTGTTTTGTATCCTCCGAGCTATAGGAAGGCAGATTATGGAAAAATATTAGACATATAGCCAAGGACTGTTTATAATACGACTTTTATGACGTTGCCTCACGTTCTGTGCATAAAGAAATATGTATAATCTTATTATAAAGTGTAGAATACGGACTCTCGGCAGCTGCTTCTCAAAATAACATTCAACAATTAATTATCCCAAACAATGCTTATATGCATTATTCAACGTTCTTATGATTAGCTGTATAGAAATATTAATCAAATAAAGGACCTGGAATAAAAGGGAAACACTTTTTACTTCTCATTGAAATACCTCTTTAATGGATGTGGGTATATTTGTCTGAAGCTGTTCGTATAATGCTATTGTCGTAAATTCTAATCTTGTTTATATTTCCTCTCTTTGCAGGGAGCTGAACTGCTTTCAGTGTTTGCTAATCATGTACCGACATAGAAACATCATACAGTACAAAGAGAGTAAGTAACAAAATGTGTTCATAGCCTCCAACCTCTTTCCCATTAATCATGGTGTAATTCATTGTCCATCAGCAAATTAAGATGGAAACCCTGCCTCTCCTGGTGATCAATGTCTTGTCTGTCCCACTCCCCTCGTGTTGCATGTTATGTAAATGATTACAAAGCACAAGGGGGTGCATGTTAGAATAAGGGTGATACTAAAACCCTTCACTATCATGACTCAGCATCTGTTCAGTCCGCCTTGTAGCATGCGTTTGGAACCATGCAAGAAGCAGTAAATTTAAAACGAATATCTTTAAGGTTTATTGCGGCGATTATAGAGTTAAAATGGATGTGTAGCTTTATGGTGGCCGGGGAATATAGCCTCTCTGAGGCAAAGTCATTATGATATCATTATTGTAGTCAGGCTCTTATCAGAGCTTGGGATCTTCCTTATCTGTATGAGCTATAAAACAGGCTCGATAGATTTGCGAGGGGATCTCCTGCCTCCTCCTACATGTCATATTGGGGCCATGGCCGTTAAAGGCCTGGGGGCGTGGTAGAAAGTAAAGCTTTGGATAGAGCTTCGGAAGTCTGCTGGTATTCTCTCCTCAATTTACAGCTTGAGTATACTGTGTAAATTTCTTTTCTTACACTCTGCCAACGCTCACTGTTCCATTAAACGGTATGTCTTATCCGTATACTGGCCGGATAAACACCTTTGACTTACAAGCTATCAAGAAAAAAGAGTTTGAATGTGTTTAATTTCCGGGGCATTGTATAGGGGAGTCTCGGTAAGGGGTGGCCGAATGTTTCATCGGGTCGCACCAGGAGGGGGGTACCTTTGCTGGTGAATGTTAATTACCTCTTTTCTCAGACCGGCACACGGGAGGTAAGATAGGAAATAATGGCCTCCCAAGGTAGGATGCCCGTTGATGATGTGGAATCTTGAGAATCAGGCCTCATTTTCCTCAGGTCCTTTTTACCTCTTTAATTGTTTTTCCTTCGTCATTAATGGTTTTCTCTCCAGGGGACAATAATTGAGACGCCACTCTGCCGCCTTGAAGAGGGTTGCTGAAACGTGATAATTTAAATTCCCCTTTTCATTATTTCTCATTATTCCCATGCTTCGTTTAAGGGTTTTTGTGGCAATGGCTGCCTTGCGTAACATTTCTTGACCCCGATACCTGGGTTGCAATGACTACTAAAGCATAATGGTTTTCGATTTCCATACACTTCTACAGCAAGCTAAGACATCTGTAAAGGCATTTCCGTCTCCTAACGTTCAACTAGGGAAATTAATTGGCATAATTAATACACCAACTGCCTCCATCTATCCATCAACCCGTGTCCTTTACGTATGCATGACATTCGGCCGTTTTTAAGCATCTCATACCGGTGGGGGTAGGCTTAATAGAAAAGCCCAGCTAGTGACTGTTCTGGAATCCGGGGAATCTCGATCGATGTTATGCTGGCCATTTGGAGTTGTCATGTTGTATTGCTAGCCAAGTAAACGGTTTGGATTCGAGCCTTATTACAGTAGATCGTACGTCTGTACAGTATCTTCCAGTGACATTCCATTCCATTGTGCACGTTGCCCCTTATCTGAAGGAGAAGTATATATGGCATGTATCCAATAACAATAAAACCCCAGCTCTCATAGGGAGTGTAAAATAGGTTATCGCGCAGAAATGTACTTATTCAAAGTGGTCCTGTAGCCGAAGGGTGAAGGAGGCAGTTTGTAAAAGCTTTTAGTTGGACCTGGCATGCATAGCGTTAAACCAAGGCTGAATTGAAAAAGGTTTTTTTGTTTCCAAGCGCCACTAAAATCTGTGCGAATATCTGATCTAGGATAAGCGAAAGGATTATCTCTTGGGAAAGGGGACCCCGAAACTTTACTTTAAAAGATAAAGCAGTTGCTCGATGCCTTGAACGTAACGCTATCTGACTTGCCTTTTTAGTCCGCCGTCCTCGGCCCTGTGTTGATGTGGTGAAAGCATTCATACTATGTTTCCAATGGAATAGCCGTCAGAATAAATATGAGTATTGATTTCAAAGGAAGAACAGTCCATTCCTTGATTTGTGTGTCCACTCTGTGGATTCATATCAAGAGCGCCTCTGAATTCTAAGAGCAAATATTGTTGGCGGTTCAATAGGACTGTCATCTAATATCAATCCATCCTTTCATTGCAGGTTATTGTTTATCCGGCGACTCTCTTCAGACTACTTGTGCCCAGATCCGAGTGGAAGGAATCTTACATACTCTTGTCCGCGGTAAGTACAATAGCTGCTTTTCATCATGAAAAATCTGTCCGCTCTCTTGCCGTAGCTTACTAAGTTTTCTTTTTAATTCTAAATGAAACCGATAATTCTGAAGGTACATCATATATCGACATTGCCACCTTGATGCATTAGAGATGTTAACATTGGATGAGACATATAGCAATCAATATTCATTGATTGACCCTATTAAAACCTGTTTCTTGAACATACCTCGCGGCATTATTACCATACTGGTATATATTCATGACGTGCCAGCGGTTGTACGAGGCTTGTTTTCCCCTTATCTATGATGGATTAATGTCTGCAGGCTAAGGACCGTTAGTTTCTGTTTATTAGGTGTCAGGGAATATGTCGCAGAAGCCGCCGTCAACAACGCCTTTATCTATTGTGCTATTAACGCAAAGGTTTCAATGATAAATAGCGGGCGTATAATCGCATCTTGAAATAGATGTTAAATGGGGGATTGGCGTGCGCATTGATAACCCAGCCAGTTGATACACGAGTCCCCTTCTCTTATGTATCATTTCCTTATACTACTTACTACTTAGATTATGTCCTTTCCCCCCACAGCTCGAGCCGCTCTCCCATTATTCACTCGTACAGTTGCAGTTTAGCAGTAAATCTATTCGTCCCAAGAGAGGGATAGATTCGGATCTATCCAATTCAAAAGCAAGAGGGCCCCTGTGGCGATTTTCTTCTCTAGAAAACAAAGGGGGAGTATTAAGAGTCTTGAAACCCCAAACTAAATAATTAGATGGGAACTGTCGCCCAGTTAGTCGCTTGATATCATTTGAGCGTGGCAGTTTTCAATTTACATCGATTATAGAGCGGACAAGTACCAGAATCCCCGGCAAACAAGCCCCATCGCTAAAGCTTCGTCGTTTTTACCGTCTTCGCAGCAAGTTTCTGGCACCCCTGCATGTTCTCAATATTCTCTAGTCGTGTTATTCATGTAGTAAATGACAGATTTTATCCCGTGGTGTCGACAACGTGGGACGATTGCCATTCATTCTCGAACTAATCACATGAGCCACAAGCGAGGTTACTTGAGTTTCTGACGAAGCCTTCACCAATTTTTGTCGCCCGATGAAATATTTTAAAAGCAATAAGATAGAGTCCCTTGTTTCCTTTTCCACGCTGCTGATCCAAGTACCGTTTTCACATGTGGTTTACTCCTCTTTGGAGACTCTAAATTGAAATTATCTGAAGGTTCCATGCTGAGCAGTTTTTCTGATTCATAGTTCCGCCAGGAATACTGATAACCCAGTATAATTCATCATAAAACACAATTACCTCCTAGACGCTCATGAATGCAATTCACATTAAGCTTTACCCCTTTAAAAATTATTAGGGATCCTAGAAAGGGAAATCTCCATTTCAATTACAAAGGGGAATATAAAACAATAGGCTTCTCCGTGAGATTTCGGTCCCTGTGGACCGGTAAGAAAGAAAATATGTTTTACAAAGCTTGTACGTCAGAAAAATAACTGCCTTCCTGTGTGTTTTAAGGCGCAAGTTTGCAAACAATTAGATTCCAATCTCAGTTCAGTTTTTGCCATATGACAAATAAGCTGCGTTCCCTCATAAATACTACGAGGCGGGCTGGGATAGGTAGAAGTTGTAAAGACAAGAACGGAGGATGCTTGGAAGCGGTACCGGCGCCAGGTCCGTCGGAGACAAGCTCATCAAATATCTTTAAGTCTGACACCCACACCAGTAAGTTTTCCCACGACGGGCCTACCAACGCGTGCCGACTAAATGCCCTGTCTAATCACCTCCATTTATTTTGTGGTATTCCGGAGCCGTTCTCCCTGTTTGTTCTCCCTTCAAGACCGCGCCAGTTGTGGCCTTCAAAAGCAATAACTCCCGAAAGAAAAAGACAGACATTACTGCTGGAGGAACCGCCGTGCCCTCTCTATAGCAATGTACTCGTTCTCTCTGCTTGATTACTCGGGTTAAGCGCGCAGACTTCCAGTATAATCAAGGTAGCTTTATACTCGCCGTCTTCAAGTTATACATGGGAGTTGTGTTATCTAGCCCAGTCCCACTGATATCACTGAAACGCTGCCCTTGGATCAGACCCAATTAAACGTGTCTTGGAAGAAAGCGCCTTGCCAGTGGCACCAATATGTGTTCCAAATGTCTGGAGCCAGTAACTTTCACATCTCGCCACCGTGTGCGCATTGCATGACTCGCGATTTTATCAAAATACTTGACGCTTTCTTTGTCTCTAAGGTACAAAGACAACACGCAAAGCCTCGAGGCTCTCCATTCCCCTGAACTAAAAAGACCTTTGGACATGAGGCGCAAAAGTAATCTCATGCAACTATCCAATGAGGCATTAGCCCACCCCACTGGTGCCATTCAGAGAGACGGCCAACCCCCATCATTACCTTTGAAATGATTAAAACCTTTGCATTTTCGGATCTCTGCGTCTACGGTACAACATGCACATGACCCCGATGTGTGCATTATGTGCGAGCTAGTCCCTTTGTTGATCGCAGTGGAAAATATCCGAGTACTTCTCCTCAAAACACCCATCATCCAGATGCGTCTTCTCGGTTGAAATAAAAACGGTCAAATTCTTCAGCAATTAAGTCCTGTATTCGCCACACTCATATTTTTGTTGCCGCAGCAACATTGTTTCATTCAATTAAAGTAACAGTTTTGTGCTTCAAAGGAAGCGCGCTGCTGAATTAAAGAGGTCCCTTTCCTTTGAAGTATTAATGACGTGTCAGAGTCAGGTACTCGTGTCTCTTTTCCGGGACAAGGGGCCTAAGTACATACATATGTTTTGACACCTCACTATTTTTCTATTTCCAGAGCCGAGCCTGCCTGTAGAGTGTCCTTTCCATGATGCCTACATCTTTAGCTACAATAACAACACCGGTGGATTTTGCCGGCAGCCCTTCTCATACGTCCACGCATGCGCAAGCGACGCCATGTTCCGGTTCAGTTACAAGCACTGTCCGGAAGCAGCTTATACATACGATCAAGGTATGCTTAATACACTTTATAATCAGTTTTTACGATATGTTGTCTCACTTATAACCAATTCATGCAGTTCTTCCATCATTTCCATCAGTTTGCTTGATGCATCTCTTATTCAAAGATTATGTGTTGAGTAATCAAGAGGTTTCACTGATATCTTAGAGTAGGCCTAATATATTACTCTACGATGGTATCAGCCTGTAATGTTATTGTGTGAACTAAGTTGTTTCAGCGTAACCTATAACTAACTGTTAGTTTGGTACGCTACTGTTTCCGTAAGTAGTATAAGGCAATTGGTCCAGAACGCAGGCATCGTTATTCTTGTGTACTCAATGCACTAGTATAATTATGTCTCGACGTCCAATTAAGTAAGTCTCAGTTAACTGTAAAGCTAATTTAATCGTTTATCATTTCATCGTTTATCTATCTATCAGTGGACTAAGGACTGTAAACTCATTTTTGTGCCGCCTTTATGAGTAGGTACTAAAACATACTTACATACTGTTTTCATGGAGAAATACTGGGGATGCTTATGTATATCTTTGTAATAACTTTTGCCCCCTGGAAAGGAGTAGAGCTCTACGACTCGAATAATATAAGCTAGATATAGACTGTATAACATTTCCTATGAAGTAGGCCAGACCAATTTCACCATCGCTCCTCTTCATCCGCAGTTGCCAGTTCAAGCCTTGATCCTCTAATATTTTAGAACAAATGGGGGCACAGATTATCATTTTGATTTTAGTGCATAGCTGTCTCGATAAAGCAACTTGATCTATTTTAATTATTAAAATCAAACGATCCTTTTACATCCATTTACCTGCGAAAACCTTATACCTACTCGAATTAGGAGGGGTATGCATGCTCTTCTCCTACCTACTGACACTTCTTACAGGGTTGGCTAAGGACTTATTGAATATGTGTACTCTTCGTTCTTTAAAAGTTACTTTAGCCGTAGATGGGAATGCTATTTACACCCTGTTGAATCTACCGAGGATGTTCCTCAGATACATTTACATGGTAAATATCTGTCAGAGCACGATTGTGTAACGTCTGGCAAATTCCGTCATAATCTTTACACAAGCAAACTTATTTGAATATTTTAGAGATCAATAATCATGATGAGCTTTAGATAGAGAGTGTTGTTCTTGTAAGTCAAAGTCCCTGACTCAAGTCCAAACCTGTTCATGCCAAAGGCTAACTCATGCAATATGTAGCATCCTCGTGTCTTCAATGAATACCCTCCTGATCGATGTATATTCAGTTGAACGAGGAAATGAACTCTTCCCTTTGCCCCACTTTCTGCCACTCCTCCACCCCAAAACCCTTCCCCCAAAGCAGCTGCACGCTGTCCCCGTTAAAGCTGCATTCTCAGTTAAACATGGGTAACAAAGTATTTTCTTCCTTGTTCGTTGTATTCCTACTCATCTAAAAATCATTTGACAAAGGTTTCACCCAATAGTTTTTGCTTCAGGGCTTCATAAAATTCACATACATTTTAGCCCGTCGAAATCATTTGCTGTAGTGGTTTCACTTATTTACTTCAGCCCTATAGGTCAAACAATGAGTAAATCTGGTAAGATTCCTTTGTAACAAGGATGTAGCTTTAAACGTCGTCCTTGGGAATTTCCCTGATTAAAAGATACAACGACCCTCCTATAAGTAAACTAGGTGAAAACTAGTGAGAATTAATTTCACCTTTAAATGTTTAAAAGAAGCGGTGTAGAAAGTGGATGAACGACATTGATCCCTTCTGACACCATTTATTCATTGTTGTTCCTAACATTGTTTTTTATCCTCTGTTCATTATTATTCGATGGCACATTATGGGGACCTATTTCCTCCATTCAAGAAAACATTTCATTCATTCTAGCAATTATTGTCTGTTAAATGCAATGGGAACCTTCCGACAGATAAAGCTAGTTTGCTTCCGGCTATTCTTCCGTGTCCCAATAAGTTATTCAAAGTGAAGGTGTGGTCTTGTCCAAAGATAAATATCATATCTCTGTTTAGTAAATGAGATTGTCCCACGTGGAAAAATGTCAGGACTCGTTTTGGACTGAATAGCTCACGAGTGGCCATTAGAAACTACAAAATTCCTGTCTGAATGTCAAATCCATTGAGATCGCCATATATAGAGTTCATGGCATCCATTGAGACAGCACCCAGTAATTAGTGGTCCTCGTTAGGCTGCCAAAGTCCGAGAAGGTTACTGTCACATCATTCAATACTTTAGATCCCAGCTTTTGTGTGTCCATCTGGAATAGGTGAGCAATTACTGGCGTGGCAAGATTGCTAGTCTTGTATTATCCTGGTTGACACTGCAGGAAGGACAATGGCTGGGCAGTCAGGTGTCGACCAGGACACCCGGTTCGCGCCGAAGGATCAAAGGAGAATCATGTATGGATCCTGGTAGTAATACAACCAAGGCCCTTGAGTCACTCTATCCTGGCTGCCGCATAATGAACACCAGTTTGTGAACTGTTCAAGAGATGATCAGAGAAGTTTGATGTCCTTTGGCCTCCCCCAGAGACTAGAAAATCACATTTGCTTGTGTCATATATTATGGCAGTCCCATATCACACTCTCAGGTTTCCTTTATTTTTGAAGATTGATTCTTCTTAAGAGTTGCTTGTGAGCCGATCCTACTCGCATACTCAAAGGGACACTGATGTTTGTGCCTCCAGAACAAGAGAAATCCCCTTCTATTTCTGACTCACTTGGGTTGGGCCTGAACTTTGAGAGATAAGGAAATATAATTCAGAATACCGAAGAGCCATGGCGCTGAAGTGTCGGGGATGACAATGGAATCAAGATTTATGTTGACCATTTTCGTCATGAATAGATAAATCCTGTATTGTGCCTTTTTATATTTCCGGAATCTAGCTTTTTCGTCAGAGCTAAGAAGAAATAGGGATTCCCATTGAAATAAATTCATGGCCAGTGGTTTCAATTCTTGTGAAAAATCTCGTCGTCAAGAAACGAATCAGTCTCATGATTAGATTTATGGAGCAGTCTGATCGGCTCGTAAATTGTTTTTATGCAAATTATAGAAGGTAGGTTAATCTTTGGCGTGGCATGATGCTTTCAAAGTATTAGCAAAAACTTTAGCATAAATTGTATTTAAGTGCGACCTTCTTTCCATCATTCATTTCTAGAGCATGTCCCTTGCGTAAAAGCATTCGCTTCGATGATTTAATTATGCAGGCAATGTAGCACCCACTTTACTTTTTGTATGTGACTACAGTCACCCTGCGTGTGCGTTTGGCAAAGGATTTTTAACTTTAAATCCACATTTTAAATCGCATACTCCTGGAAATAGGTGGATATCGAACAGGATAGTTAACCATCCTCAGTTACAAAAGTAATGCTTCCTTTAATTAATGATTCAAGAGCACCTGCGAAAAACTCGATGGCGTCATTTCAGACTTTGCAATGTACGGGACCTATCGCAAAGAGTTCGGAAGCGATAAACAAGAGGGTCGTTATGCGAAGCCATTTATCAAGATTATATGTCCTCTTTTTGCTTTCGCATTAAAATCCTCCAGTCCTAGCATAACGATAGCTATCGTCAGCCAAATAGCTGATTCATGAAGACAGGGCTTTCACGGTTAAGCTACACTACTGTGTCGGAATATAACTTGCGTGGCCAATTATACCATGTTTTGAATAACGAGTAGCATTACAAGACATCGTTATCCATCAAGATACAGGTGTTGTATGGGGAAAAAATGTCCACTCAACTTGCCTCTTCTGTGGAATGTGATTAATTGATGAGACATAATTATGATATATGTGCAGCGAACATAAAGTGGGGATATTTTGATCCATTAAATGCCTTGTTGGGATGCTGGTCTCCTAGTCTGGAGAGTTCATTTGCAAAAGCGACCAACACTGCGAGTACGGAAAGCTTTCTAACCAATAGTTCTTCATTAGGGGACGCAAGCAGTTCATAATGTGGGGAGAAATAGTTTTATACCTTAATTTCCCGTTGGGGAGAATGCTGTCGCCAGACACTGTTGGTTGGGACCGTTGCCTCTCACGTTGCCTTCACTCAAAGCGTATTTTTGTGACTTATAACCATGGCCTTATGAGAACAAGACTCGGCCGATCATCATCTCCCCGGTACGAGTCAGAGCCTCTAATGCTTTCTGAACAGGCGATCCTCAGATGTGAGGGATTCTCAGCTCAAGTAGTCTCCCCAAGCATAGCTATTCACTCCCCACCTATTCGGGGGATCTTAGTCGCCTTGCTAGATGGCCAGAATCCTGTCTGGGACCCGGCCTAGGAGAGAACGCTATGCAATGATAAATTGGTCGGCGTTGGGAAGAAGATTGCAGCCATTCGGCCACGCTTGCCATTTACGATCAATCATGCCGTAGCATTCACTACACCTCTCGTCTAGGGCCTAGCGATTGAGGCAGTCTCGCCCTCTCCGAGGAAGGCCTGTTTCTAATCGCTACAAGATGCATTATTCAAAACCCCCAACCAATAGCGTGTGACGCCCGACATGTTGTGGTGTATGTCATCATGCTCTAACTTTTCGCGCCTTATCTCAAGAGATGAGATGCTTTCTGTCCCTCCATTGGCCATAATCTTGAACATAACTGTCACTATTGCGCATCATTGGGACGGTTCTCTCGTGAATATCCTTATTACCGTTGACTAACTCTCCTCTATCTACCATCCCAACTGCTTTCGCATGTTGGGCCATGTTTGTGCATGCCTATGATCCATCAATATGGATTTTGGCCTCGTCTTTATGGAAGCGTGCAAATGTGCTCTTGTTGTGGTTTCTCTGTTGCGCGTCCTTACATGGAGATAACGCTAGAGTCCAGACTTTCATTATCAGAAGCGAACATGTATACAAGATTGGCTTTGGAGCATTTTATTCGGTGGTTCCGTCACCTGAATGATACACATTTCCCCATGTAAGCCAGCCCATAATGAGAATTCTTTTTAAACGACACCGAACTTTAATTGCACACAAGTATTTAATGATCTTGCCGTTTCACATATGGGGTCAATTATGAGAATTAAACGTTTTATGGGAACTTCAAGGACAATAAAAGCAATGAATTTGCCTTTCAGCTGCTATGCCATTTAAGGAGAGATTTAACATTCTACGTTCTAAGCATTCTACGTTAGTTCATTCACCAGGACTGAAAAATGGTTGACAAGGGATCATTATATGAATTGAAACAGGTAGCCTATTCATCGCATATTGCTTATATTTTGTCATTCCGCTGGCAGCTTACTTTCACTAAAAGCTCCGCTTTATGTATCATAACTTGCACCGTCTGAAATAATGTGACAGCAGCTTTCAGATTGCGAGAGGTTCATTTCTCGTCAGTGACACCCAGAGGTCTTACTCGAGCAAATATTCATAAGCGTCCATTTTTACTTTTTTGATCTACTACTGGATGAGGAAAGATTGCCAGTAGTAGTAATGGCAGCACACTCATAAACACACACCCTCCCTCCCCACCCCCACCCTCTGAGAAGGCGCACTGATATTACAATACCTAATAGTTTGCTGACCAATGCAACCTGGCGTGTATCCGACATTTATTAAGGCAAGGCAGGGCGCTAGAGCTTGGGCGGATATTTGCTAGGGTGATGACACCGCGTTAGCAGGGCTTCAAACGAAAGGTGCCCGCTGCGTCCCCCCGCCTTAGGAAATTGGCGGCCGCAACAAATTGCTATGGTACATACATCCCATCAATCCCGCCCGGACTGGGCCTTTGCCCTTCTTAGTTCTGGCGAAAACCTCTATGATAAGCTCCGTATGTAGAAAATTGCAGTGAAATTACTTGGCAAACCACCGCGCCCTCCTGACATGTCGCATATCGGGGATATATGTACGCACATTGGCGACTTCATCTTGGGACGGAACAGGTCTTTTGATGTACCTTCAGAGTCCAATGCATATGTATGAGGGTCTTGTCCTCTTTTTTTCTAACTTCAGACCAATGGTATTACGAGCGGAATAAATTTATGTAGGAGCTTAGTGTTTTTAGAGGCGAGAACCTTTAAAAGGTTATAAAAAGTGACCGTTGGATTTTCTCCAGAATTACATATCTCGGCTGGACTTTAATACATCCCTGAGAATATATGTCTGGGGCCTGGTGCAATATCCACAGATTAAAAAGGGTCCATTTATTATTCAAAAGCAAAAGGCAAAAGTTAACGGTGCCTTGGGAGTCTTTATGCCTCCAAAGCACCACCTAACAGAACATAGCCGGACCTAGTTTTCCCCTCCTGGAACTTCATTACTGAATCAAATAAGAGGGAAATGTTGGGCCGTAGCATAGGCAGGATAGAAAGGAAAACAATACCGAAGTAAAAGCAGTGGCCATTACCCCAGTAAAGTTTAGACAAACATCTTCTGTGCTATCTCCTACTTAAAGGTGTCAGGGGATGCTGAGGCCTGACACTAGTGGCATGACTGTAAAGAGGCGCTATAGGACAGGTAGAAGTGCAGTGCATTTGCTCAAGGTAGACGACCTGAGTAGCTCGGCGAGCAACTCAAAACCTCTGCTTTAAGAGCCTATCTGTCTAAAGGGCCATCTGTGAGAGAATCCTGAAGAGAGTCCATCATCTCCATTGCTGTAGTTGAACCAGTAGCGTCAGAGCCTTATTGACATAGTTAAGCACGTTGTATATATGCGCTTGGAAGAGCGAGCCCCAGCGCAGGGACATACTTCAAAACGTTCGGATCAAGTTACCGTTATGCTTTCATAACTATGAACAAAGCCAGAAAGGTAGAAGGCCATGTCCGGGGACAGCCTTTGATGATGGTCCCTTTGACCGGTCGTGGCAATATTTGCAAGAAGGCCTTTTTTACACTTCAGACGATCCACCCAAGACAACAACCATTCATTTTAGGTGCTTCACCCCGCTCATGCCGTAATGATATAGACAATCCCATTTCAAATCCATCACAAAGTGTGTCCATCCAACGAACGTTTTGTCTAATGATTCCTACGGCCGACGATGCCCACTTGCGATGACCTCAAGGCAGACCAACATGGCGAGATAAGAGAAGAAAGCTCTAGGGGGTCTATACAGTGCAATCTTAACGGCCTAGTACAACAGAGGCACACAGACCTTTTGGTCATTAATTCTTCTAAGGACGAGTACAACTTGGCAGCAGAGTTGATAAGAGTTAATAAGATCCAACTTTGGACACGAGCGTCCCTCATCTAGCCATCCGAATTCTATCCTGAATAATTGCACCGTGCTTAAAGCATTAACATAAATTGCATTCTCATTTAATCTTAACGAGATCTCTGATTTAGGGTCGCTTAGATTCACCTATAATTATTTTCCTGAATAGCTATGGGTCTTCCTTCTTGCATGTATGAATAAACCAGTACCCTTTTCCTTTTTTAGAAGAACTGATTTTGCCTTCCAGTTCACGACCCGTTGGTATTTTTTCCTGTCTTGGATTCATTAACTCAAGGGAAATATTCCCACTATAATCTATTTCCTCTGCATGCCAGGGGACAATATTTCCTATGATCGATCATACAGAGAGCTTTATTTCTAAGGACTTTCTATTCGAAGTTCTCGGAAGTTGAGGTTATGGATTTCTTTCTTGATATATATTCATTTGCTCACTGTCATGGGCTGCATCCTGCTGCGGATATGAACCATTTCATCCTATTTCAATGCGAAATGAAAAAGGCGGTTTGTATGACCATGTATTATACAAATCTGAAACCAAGGGTTTCCTTGCTGCATTGCTGGTAAATGTCACTCCCGAGTGATAGATTTTCTTGTGGGACCCAATTATGGCCCAACACAGCAACTATTTGTTTGCTAGATATTCAAGTTACATGTGTTTTAAACCTGCAATCTTTAGCTATTACGACGAAAAAAATCTCGGGGAATTTACTCATTCTTTGACCTATAGGACTTCATTTATCAACGTTCTGCTATAGTCATATGTGTATAGCCTACAAGAATTTGAAGTCGAATTGGTCGAAAGAAAACAGCCGCCGGTGAGCGATAATAAGTGAAACCACCGCAGTAAATGATTTCCGCGGGTCTCAGAACTGAAACCCTGCAGAAAATAACAACCAGACAAAATCCACAAAAATTTTGGTCAAATGAACAAAAAGTAGAAATGTTTGTATACATGTATCAATTTTATTTCCGTATTTTTAATAGTTTTTAATCGATGAGTAAGGGTGGATGAGTGCAGCATTGAGTGCCTAGAGAATGCAATTAATGTCAATGTTTCAAATGTTAGCATTAGCGGGCATGTATATTCCTTATGATGTTAGAACTATAATCTATCTCATCCGTTCGACTTTTTAATATTTGTAGCCAGTGATTTCCGAATTTCATGGAAAAATATTATTCATGAGGTTACAATTCAAATGCCTAATGCCCACTTAGAAATCATTATAGCGTTTAAAGGACGCCAAAGTACATTTTATATGGACATACAGGAAGTCAGGATGCATTTGCATCATAAATTTAAATTGTATTTTGCATAATGTTTCCCTTCGTGACTAAATAGGTCTTTATAATGGGATGCTAAGCGAAAGTCTGCCATGTGCATAACGGTATGCATCGTATAAAATAGATCTGCTAGACACTGGTTTTATTCGAGACAGGTTGTGAACATTATAAGCAAACAAAGCGGGTCTAGACGAGGCAATAATCCAAGCACGCCTCACATGCCACATATTATGTGCAGTCCGTCAATTCACTTTCTTAGGAATGCAAATATCATACATGAGACGCACCTGTCATTCGTATTGCATTTCCACGTGTGAATACTACAAAGAGACCCATGTTGACGTCGTAAGTAATATCATAACTACAGTTCCGGCATCACCTGTGAATATGTCAATAATGCACCTTCAGCAACAGTTCTGTGGACTTAAGATAAAAGCCTATAGATTCTGCTTACAGAAGTTGGCGTTTAGGACGCGATGTTAGGGGCGAATACCTCAAAATTTGGTCGTGTGCGAGTCTTGGAACTCGTGAAACTAAAGGATTAAAGGCGTGCCATGAAGGATGGCCTCTTGATCTCAGAACAGGTCCGGCGAACCGGAAGCTGTGACACAGAGGCACCTGGTGGGAGAAAAGGGGCAATTAGGTGTGTTGGTTAATTATGGCCGCTTCCAAACACACATGCGAATCATGACACGTTCTTTAAGGTTATTTCTCTGATCCTCGCCTTGTGTCTAACTCAATCTTCGTCTTGGGAGACAGGGCAAGGGAGGCATTTGTCTGGCAACCCGAGCACCCTTCGGCACCTTTGGTCCAAAGACTTGACGCAGTAATCAACACCATCTCATGCGTACCATCATCTATGATCGATCCCCAACACTCACTATGGGATGGTGTTATCAATTTTCCATTTGCTAATACCCGTTTTTCTCTTTTTGCAGATCTCGACTTCGAGTGCTTAGCGACGTGGAAGGATGGCTCCGACATGTTCATGTACGGTGGGTTTGCATCTCCTGGGATCAGGGAAAAGAACGATATCTACAGATGTTTTGTGAGTATGATCATTTTAAAATTCCCGATTGGTTGCTTATCGCATGCCACAGCAATATTTCATGTGGCAATTAATAATAAGAACAATGTATTCCTGCCGTCATACTGCCGAGATTAGATTGCCTTTTTAAAGGCATGGTTACGCCTGAGCAGAACTGAGCGTATTATTCGCGATTAAACGAATGGCTGCTTTACAGAGGAAAAACTCTTGTTTGCCACATAAATAATCTCTTGCTAGGAAATCTGGTTGCATGCTTCCACAGAAACTTGTGCATGTTCCATCTGCTTATAAAGGCCGGGCGATATTAAAGGAAAGTGGCGTGTGGAGAGACGTTACTGGTAACATGTCGTGTCAGTAATGGCCAAAATCGGGCGAGGGTCAAGGCGAGGAAGCGTTCGAGTTTTAGGACCATAAGTCCTGTAACGTTGATACGTGTAATGATTGATACGGGCAACATGCCCTCCTGTAACCCGGCCTTTCAACGACATAATCGTTCAAGGGGGTCACTTGCGTGGGGAATACTGATTTGCAGATCGCCCCCCTTTCTTGCAATCACGTCCCCAAGCGTTATAATCCCCTACAACCCCCAGCACACACCTCCCCATCTTTCGCGCCATGTCTCTTGGCACATTTACTACAACAGCCTCCTCCCTCCCTCCTCCCATTCCTTAGTTAGTTGAACACCCTAACAGCAGCAGTAACAGCTCGCTCTGCCCACAACCCACGCACGCACCCTTGATCCTGTTGACGCAGGCCATGGCTGTAATGCAAGACATGCTCGCCTGCATTAATGCAAACAGTGCAAATGTAAGTTACACGTAGTATCACCTCTAAGCCTAAACAGTCACTATCGCTGTCGACCAAAAAAGTATGAATGGTGTTAGTGTTTTTTGCTCTCTACCTCTCTTGGCTGTTAATACCGCCCCTGGGAGTCTCGCATTAGACTTCCAAATGAGCTCATCCTCGCCCCCTTACCTGCATGCTCGAGCCCTGCGAAACGAAGTGTAAAATTGCATCTTTTTCTAATAAATCTTCGCTGACCCGAACTGGAAAGCATGATGAGTGACAGACAGGATATCATTCAATTAAAATAAGCTCATACATCATTCAACTGTCTGGAAAACGATTCTTATGTATTTTTCTTCCCGTTTTCAGATGTATCAGGTGTTGGGCACGGTGGTGTATTTAGCAATGTCGGCGGATGCCACTTGTCGTGGCCTGCGCTCTCCGAGAGATGGTCCTCTTGTAATGGAATTCACTCAAGGTAAAAATCAAATTCTTTATTAAAATGACTTAAAACACATGGGAAAGGTGACGGGAGGAGACTTCTCACTTCTCGTCCCCAAAGAGTTTCCCCTGGGAAAGGCCGGACATTTCCCCATGACAGGAATCAATTTAAATGTAGCTGTCAGTCAAACAGCACACGAACTGAACTTTGCCGAACTATTATTGATCGATCGGTGTATCTCATTGGCCTTGCTCGGTTGCATTGATGTCCGACACTAAAAAACTGACACGAACGAGCCGAATGTGAGTCATTGATGATTGAATGTCTTCAACGTGATGACTAATAATTAACTTCCTTCCTTTCCAGACGTGCACGGTTGGCCAACTCCGTCTTGCGATTTTCCTATATGGTTCACGGGCACGACATGGCAAGATCTCTCTGGACGCAACCATTATATTCCAGGAACGGTGGGCAATACTGTCACGGTCGACCATCGCAGACATCCGCACAGCAGTTCACATATCCGTCAGGCCTTCAGGTGTGTCGGAGTTCAGCCAGAACAAATGTCCAATAATGATTTTGTCACCGTCAGCTATTCATCCCATGAGTGGTAAGTGCTACCCAGAATATCATATGAGGATATTCTTATAATGCTCTATTTTAGAGACCCACCCTGTGGCAATGACCGATAGACCATGCATGTGTCTGGAGTAGTATCTATGCCGATTTTTGCTATAGAACATGGTAGAGTTAGGAATAAAAGGTCTCGAATTGGTCGAGCGTCTGCGTGTGTAACATGGCGTCTTTAATAAATGATTAGTCTTTCAGGAGCTATTTATCGCGGTGGTCGCCGAAAATGTGTATCTCGCGTTATTTGTTTGGTTTCTAGATATTTGCTATATTCTTGGTTAGTGTAAGAACCGCCTATTCTATACATATACCCTTAATTTGATACTTCTCCCGATCGACTTCTACCGTGATGCCTCATCGCTGGGAGCTAAGCCTTTTGCCAAGACACACCTTTGTTTGTAGACTCGCATTTCTATCTTCAACCAAAATGCATACCAGCATAACTTAACAGGTGATAGTGTATTGGTGGAGTAAGGCTGAGACAAGGATAAATGTTTTCCTTTCTTGTTCCAATGAACATTTTGCTGAACATCAAACCTCTATAATGCCAAGGTCGTATCTTACCAACAGGATCCAAGCCACGTATGCCAGTCAAGGCGTCAGTAAAATGTACAATCGGCAGCTCTACAATGCAATGTCTGCCAAGTTAGACTGAAAGATGATAAATACTTTAATATATTATACAGATATGAATGTATTCAATACATTATATAGATATATATGAATGTATTCGGTATTGCTTTGGTTAAAAGAGATTGGTTCGGTTATGTTGAACTGTATTTTAACCTCATTTTTGGTTTAAATGTGGGTTATTTGAGATGATTGGTGAAGATGAATTGTACATTTACTGACACCCTCATCCATGGTATCATTGTACCTGATGAGAAACTTTAATTTGCCTTCTCTCGCGAACAAATAATGGCCCCAGGTTTTACCTATAGTTCTGTCGCTCGTAAATCAAACGTATTTTCTCTATAATCATCCTTCTCCCTGACCACTTTGAAGAGACACCAAAGAAACCGAAGTAAGCTGTTGGTGCTATGATCTCACCTAAACGGACCATTCTGTACGACATGCTTTCTTCTACTGGTAGATCTTTCTGTGCTTCCTATTGCGATTCCTTTGTCATCAACGTGACTGGTTCTCCTTTAAGTGCATCCAGAGACACCGGGAACTTGCTCTGAAGATTTCTTTAGACAAGGACATAAATTGTGTGACGATTCATTTGGGAGCATTAGCATTAGCTTGACAAAGTCATTCTTTATGCATAACTGTGCCTCGAAATTAGTCTTTGTGTAGTTCCGAATTTAGTCCTGCAGGCCACTGTAATTCCTAAGGAGGGAGATCCATCAAAGAAATTTACACGAGAACATATATCAAAGTGATTCATGGTGACACTACTATGTATCACTTAATACCCAACATTGGCATCCATTATAAGCAACTAAATCCCCACGTTTTGTGGTATTAGGACCCCCACGTATGCGGTAGAGACCCCAGTTCGCCAAGTGAATACTTGATTGCTTTAAAAAGGGCTGCAGAAGTTGCTCGTACGTGGGTAAAAGGTAGTTTATAGTTCTCCTCTGGGGTCGCTCCGATTGGTTCCCTTTGCCTGGAGATGGGTTATAAGAGATGAAGACAGTGGTTTGATTCCTTCTGCCTTGATCATTGGTGATTTGTATTTCTCCGTGGACAGCCACAGTTTAAAGAGTACGCCCTCCCTGAGGGACTACCTCGAGGAAGGGAATGTAGAGACCGATTATTTGGCTACTTGGTTTGTTCTGTTTACCCAAGTCTTTATCATAGATGGCCTGCCACTGCTGTTTATTGCCTTTCTATCTCCGATGAACACCCGTCTGTCTACACTAGGCAGGCCTACGACAAGCTATCATCTATATATTCCTTGCGTGATCTCTGGTAATTAATTATAACCTGTTTTCTTTTTTCCTTGGCCGTCATCGGGCCCACTGCCGCAGGGGGATGTTCATTAAGGCACGGCCCGATGTATACTGGTGATGAATATGGAAGGCCTGGGCCGCCGACAGAGGCAGAGAGACCCTGCATGGAAAGGACCACTATATGAATTTTCATCAGCGATATTTAAGCCAAGCTGCATGGGAAAATATTACAAGAAGTCCCCTCCTTTACCTGCTTGATGTAAATATATACCGCTGAGTGTGAGTCTATAAGTTTGACAATCTATGCAAACATCTATAGTGGTATTCTTTACGGCAACGGTCTTGTTAAAAATGGACATAAAAGAAGCAACAAATCCGGTTATGAATGGATAGTAGGCGTTAGCTTAAGGCACATACACAAGAATGATGACTCTTCTGCTCGATCATTGGCCCAATGCCAAGCTAGTGTCATTTGCCTTTCTCTGACAATGGTACTGCCTTTGGAGATAATCCGAGGAGCTTTAACAATAACCTGCCAATAGAGTGATATTAATTATGAATTTAAAAAATATCTTCCGATAGTCCCACTGCACAAAGTGTCCATTGCTCCTTTAAGCAATGAATGGGACTTTGCTTTATCCTTCCAGGAAGAATCTAATTCGACTGGGAATGGAAAATATGCACGGAAGGCATGCGCTAATCATCGTGCACATTGGAGCTCTAATATAAAAAGGAATAACTCGCCATTATTTCAACGCCTCATATAAGTTGATTAGTTTGTAAGGGAAGTTGTTTAATTAGGCACCTCGGATTAAAGCCTCATAGTAATAAATTTGTCATGCGTTCGACTGAGACGCAAGAGCTTCGGTGGAAAGCATACTCCACTGACTTATTAGTTTCGGACCGGTGCAACCGTTGTGTGCCTTCGTTATACTCCAATTTCAATATACTACTCGCATTTACATACAAACAACATTTCCAATAGGATTCCCTCATTCGCACATCGAGGAACGCCAAATGAGTGCGCAGTAGCATCGGGTCTTATTACCGGACAGGAAATTCAGCAAATGTAAGAGAAAGTCTAACTGCATCGCCCACGGCCATTGGCCATTCTAAAGAGGCCCTGTGCACCACATATTATAGACTGCTATTTCCAACGGTACGCTGATTACCGTGCCAAAGAGATTGCTCTGTTTGATGTAAAGCGCAGAAGTGACAGACTTTATTAATGCCTAACGCCATCAATAATCACTTTTTAAAAAGTTGGAAGTGTTGGCTTTGTCACTGCCATTGAATGGATGGATAAAATGCATCAAAAGCGCGTGTGGATACACGTACCAAAGCCTTCTAATGTACCGGACGTAGCGGGGGCTATTCCACTGGGAGTCAATATTTGCGTTGAAGGAGGCGTGAAAATGACTCTTGGTGAACTCTGCATACTATCCGGATCGATGCAAAGAAAATCCATAGGGTCATTTAGCCTCCGAATTATCATGATCAGGGGGAACGTCTCCCGCTTTCTGACGGTTAACTTTCTTGCCGATCCCTTTGGATGGGCCAGGTTGCCGTTCCGGGCACCGGAAACGAGCCACGAGAGTTCGCGCCAGACGAGACAGAGAGTGACCCAGTTAATGAGCGATGGCGATGAAACATTCATAGCTAGGATATCAAAACAATCGCAGCACTTTCCAGCGCTTCCCACCGAGGCACTGAGGGGTGTACGAGTGCATTTTTCCTGGTCAGTTCAATACTTGATCATATTCGGTCCATCTCCTAATCGCCCTGGACAGTACCTTATTGACCTTTGGCAGGCTTTGGATTGTTGCTCCCCTGGGTGGGGGACCTAATGGATCAATGAGATCATGCTTATTCCATATTCCATAAACGGTATTAAAAATCACAAATCAATGTATCGACCTCACCGGGATTAGCCATAGATATTATCATCTCGCCGTGGGCAGGGCGGTATTTAAACGTGAGTCATTAACCACGTTCACTGCACCAATATTTACCGGACTTTTTAACCTTTGCTGTGTCTATTGTCTGTCTCTTATTTGCAGAATTGATACTATTGCTCTGGGGCTAGTGCCATTGGTCCGTTGATGTATTTACAACAGGCCACTCTCCTAACAGTACCAGTGCGACCCGTGATATTAATGACATTGGTTCTGCCAAATGTGCCCAATAAATTACCCAAATACTTTCAAAATTAAATGAGTTTTGTCGTATTAAGACCGACCCTTGTTTGACAATGCAATTTATAAGATCGTCTCAGGCAGACGCTGGGTCGCCAACCAAGATGTGACATGTGTCCTGGCTCGCTCGCATTGTTCACGTCCAATCGTTAAAATATGTGACGCGATTCCTTAGAAAATTTATCCCATATAAGTTAAGCGATCTATCAAACGGTTGGTGAATGCAAGCCCCAGCTTGGGGGTGACCTCTTGAACTTTGCAGACTCTGTGTGTTGGCGCACGCATGCGCGTGGGGCCGGAAATTCCTCCAGTGGGATCCCGGATGATGGGACGTCGATCACGCGATCCATACGTCATTGTGGCACGTCAGAATCGGTTCCTTCTTCTGTCATTTCCATAACAGAGTTTGTGATCAATTGTTTCGAGTTCCGATGATATTTGGTATATTCCCTAGGCTACAGGGTTCTGCAGTTGATTACAGGAACAGTGGTTGAATTGTAAGCTGCGAGTATGTAAAATCTCCTACCAATAATCACCAGTGCAAGCTAATGGCAAGTTTCCTTCCAATCACATGCACGATTCGCTCAAAATGATATTGAAACACGCTCCATTTTATACTGGAGTTTGAATCCTTTTTTCGCAACAAAGAGTTCACTTTCTTATTTCCAGGGGCGACGCCAGAATTCTTACTTTGAACAATGCACTAGATAACCACAATACCCAAGGTTGTCCAAATAAAGCCCTTACAAAAAGTTGGCACTTTATTCACCGACTAAAATCCCTATCATACCAATCCACATGAGTCATATTTCTCAATAAAAGCGTAGAAGTTGACACAGGAGCACGACATTGATATTTTAGATCATTTTCTTAGCAAACATGATGTCACTCCCAACCGAAAGCTATTTTCTTTCGTGATGTTCTGTGTTCTGATGTTCTCCATTTCCCTGTGTCATTATCCCACCCATTGAGATGTTCTGTCAAAAATCGGCAATGTTTGTCGTGTGTATTGTTTTTCTTGCTTTTTAATCTAGTGCTAAAATTTCTGTGAGTGCAAGTAGATTGAGGCTACAGTGGAATCTTCTGACAAACCAATGGTCATTATAGCTGAGGGTTAAGAATGATAATGATCCAAATCAATGGTTACAAAGATTTGGATTACAAGTAAAGTTTATTAATACAAAAGAGGTTTACCTCGCACAGGCATTTTGATGAATTGTTCCATCTGCAAGTTTAAGGACCTTTTCAAAACAATTGCCTGCATTGCCATCATTAATCATTAAAGCAAAGTTTGTTCTTCCCTCTGTCGATAGAAACTTGTATTAAGCCCTGGTGTAAGTCTATCGTGTATTAAACCCCGGAATTATCTATCCTAATTAGAAATACGAAAAGTCCTCGCCTTAATCCTAGAAGGATTTATTCAATTTTCAATAATCAAATATTTGCAAATCAAGCCGGTTTCATTTCCTGCCTGTCGCAAATTTAAGAAATATTTATTATAATCCTTATCGGGGATTCTTAGGGGAATGATTAATCTCAGGCATGGCTTTCGCCCGTGATTGGAGTTTGTCGCAAAGTGTAACTTAATGAATTAAACAAATGGACCATTAATACTAAGGAAGCTCATGAGCATATGGAGCACGGCGTTGCGGTAGCGGTGTCTCCATCCTCTAGTTGTAAAAAGGCCTGTGTTCGCACATCAGTCATTACATTATGATTCACTGCGAAACTTGAGTAATTAATGTCTATAGGTTATTGATTCCAACGACATGGCAATTGTAAAGCTACCTCGAAACCGACAAATCAAAAACAACATCAAATGTAGATAAATCTGGCTAGGGATCAGATCGACGATCGCCAATTGTCTGAGACCCGAGCGTGCATGCCGCCGATCCCTCCCGTGGTACATCATTACAGACAAGGCTCCCGTTCAGCCTGCGATTATTATTGCTGATAAGGAACAATCTTCTCTCCGATAGGAAGATCTGACGCTGATATGGACCTCCTGTGGTCCCCATTATGTGGGAGTAAAGTCGACTAAAAGCAATCTCTAACCGGCAATGATGTCCCGTCCATAAACCGAAACTCTTTCCAGACTGGGAAAAATCAGCTTCGGGTCTCGAGCCAACTTCGCCCCCATGATCGTAATGATGAACGATTTAAGTTTGTTTCTAATGATGAGATGATTTACTACTTTCTTTTACAGCACATCAAACTATCAGTGTCTAAAGATCGTCCGCCGTCGAGAAAATGTTCTTGAAGTGTATAAAGGTAGGTGTGTCTCTTGTTGTATCCAGACAGTTGAATTGTGGTATGTGTCTTCGAGACTAAAACTTTAACATGCGGAAATAAAGTTGAAAAGATCGCTTGTTACTACTACCTTCGTATTGATGTAACTTCCTGGTAAAATAAAATCCCCCCCCCCCAACTCCTCGAACAGTTCAATTAGATACATGGGATGCGGCGTCAGTTTATTTATCCCACAACCATTGGCAATTGCTGGAGTGAAAAACAGACTAAAGATTTGTTAAATTCCAATCATGATTTACATTCGAATCAAAAGATGTTTTAAATCCATATATCATCTGCATGGACATTCCATTTATTTCGAAAGTAAGTTTGTAGGTGGTAATTCAGCTGCCACAACCAGGTATAATGAAAACAATTGAGCGTATCATCTTCCTAGAATAAATCTCACTTCCTTAGGATGAAACGAGATTTGATGGCAATGGCACATACACAGTATTAGATTTGGCCTCAAGTTTTGTTTTTATTTCCGTTTTTCCTTTGGTATTAAAGTGACACTTCTCACTGTTGTTGGCTAGATTATCGAGTAACGGAATTTCTACTTCCTTTTCTAGTATTTGGTTCACCTTACCCTACGTAACTAACTCCTGTGGATATCAAAACTCTAACATTCATATTATATCAGATATTTGGTAAAATAGTGAGCAAAATCGTTTTTGCACGCCATACAGAAATTTCAAAGTGGCAGTTGGGTTGGTATCTGGAGTTACATAATGCCAGGCTCGACCAAATGTCGTTCATAGACTCCTAGGTTAAAGCCATTTACATTTCTGGTCACTTAGAGAGTGGGGGCAGCACTTTACAGCTCCATTCTGTGATTTGAAATCTGGTCTATTCATTACACTTATTCAATGATTATTGAATGAGGACACAATGTTGGTGCTCTATACTTTAGACATTGTCATACATATCTTATATGATTACACTGAAAATTTTCATGTGATTCTCTGACTACTTGTTTTAAGTATCTTAGCCACTTTAAAGCTGAAATATTACTCTAAATTGTAATTGATACTCTTTCCAGGGGATTTTGTCGAATCTGAAGACTCTAGTTGTACGAGTGAACAATTCAAGGAATCGGGAAAGCACGTTATATATCGTAAGTACAGTGTGTGTCTTAACAGGTCCCATGAAAGAGAATTGCGGTGAATTGAAACGAAAGTGGACAAAATAGACTATACTAGCCCAGACCAAAACTTCTGCTTGTCTATAGCTTTAATTAGAATGCCGAGAAGATATTTGATTAGGTATAGCAGTTGCTATGTCATTTATATGAAGAAATACGATCTTCATTGTCTCTAGATAGTCTTGAATGTGCAATTACTCGAAACAAACGATACAATACCACAAACATGAAGAAACTTAGCCATATTTCAAAATGGCCTGTATTGGTACTGAATGAAAACACTTAAGGGGAAAGATATAGAAATATAGGGCATCCCAGAGGCACATGTATAAATCAAATCTTTGATTAAAACTATATCTTTTTTTAAACAAAATGTTTATTCGACAAGATTTCACATGATGTGATACATTTCATTCGCTTGGTCTTCACATCGAAAGATTTCTCTAATTGTTTTCTCTATTTTTATTCTAATTAGTATTGAGCTAGTAGAATTGAGACTATTATAATAAATGAATGAGAGACATTAGTGGTAAGTTCCTCACACTGCACCAGGTAGCTACGAGTCGGATGGGTCCAAAGAATTCTTTTGTTTTATTGTATTATATTCTTTATTTCCACTTCATCATGATACATAGTATAATAGATAGGTAAATTATATCTGGAAAGGAGAACCCTCATCTATGATAATCATAGGTCTTCCATGATTCTGTACAGATGAACGTCCATATAGAGCAACAGCTGACAAATCTAATGCATCACGTCAGAAAGATACTGGAATATTATGGATAATATGAAATATAAAATGAGTTCTTGGTACATGCGCATTCTGAAATGGACTGGTTTATAGAAAATAGCAATTATACCTGGTTATAATCATATAGATTAATTATATGACTGCTGATAGTCATGTGTTTTAATGTGAGTTCACTGGCTATGCAAATATTATAATAAGTATATAGTTTTTCCTCATCCTATACTGCTATTTGCATTCATTCTAGTTTTATCCATTACTAAAGTCCCTATTCTATTCGAAAGAGAAGACAATGATAAAGCCTTCCTATATTCAATTTCTATTTCTGTGTTTCGAATAGCTTTTATTTTCCCTAATCCTAACTTTGTGCAGTTCGGTCTTCCTCAATTATATTGCTTCATATTGTAGATGCTCTTTCCAAAGTTTTAATATTTCGGCTCCGGTTTCAGCATTTCAAAAGATGTTTAATATGAAGTGATTATTATTTCTGATTTTTATTGTTATAGCTCGCTCCTTGCATGGCGTGGATTGTCCATATATTGGACGACATCGTATAAGATCTGCATCAACGCCAGACTGTAAACTTGATCTTTTAAGTGGATGTTCATCTCCGTCGCAGATGGATATTGTCTCTACCTGCGACTCACAAACTAGTAAGTGGTTGGGGCATTTGGATAGATGGGGAATTTAATCTTCTTTATTCTTATATGAATTTCTACGCCTCGAGTTGGATTGAATATCTAGATCGATTGCTTTATTCCCATTTGCATGCACATTTGTATTTATCCATTGGTATTGAGTACACAATTTATGCAGGTAGGCGTTGGGGTCAAGGACGCGAAAATATTGATAAAAAAGTAGCCAATATGTCATGTATTCATGTACACACGAATACAAATTGTTGAGGCACGAATCAGAATAGGTCTCTAGATTTCTGATATTCCGTAGTTATATCACAGTCAATGACTGGCTATAAAGTCTAATTTTGTGAGGGGCCTCCTACCTTACCTTCTCCAATAAAGTTATATATTTTTTGGCAGATTCACTTAGACCATCCCTGATGTATACGCGCGCATATTATTCAGATTCATTACTGACGAATTAGAAAGTAATAATTTTTTCTCACTCCTAAACACATCGTTCGGCAGAACTTGGAGAGCGTTCTCCACCAGTTTCATGCATAATTCAGATATGGCCAGGGGAAAATTGACTGATTACCCATTCCATGCCGCTCTGTCATGATCTTAAATCTAGTGACGATGGAGCATAAACTCAGACATAGGATACACTGGGCATCAATTATAATGTTTTTCCCCTTGCCATTGGGCCCCTCTATGCATGCATATTCATTTCATGGCAGATGCACAAGCCCAAATCTTAGCTCATGGCAATCGAATTTACATTTTCATGCGAGGGGATAAAACAGGATTGCATGCCTTCTCAAGACGGTCGGAATTGGTTCAAGAATGTTCAGGGTATCACATACCGGGGTTATTATAGACACAGTACATCAATTGGGAATTGGGCGTCGCTTTGAATCCAAGTCTCGTTGTGGCCCTATAATCACGTCAGAGCCGCCATCTGCTGACAGGACAGGGGGAACTTGGGGGGAATTATTATACTGGGACGTTGACAAATCCAATTCTGGTCGTTGGAATTAGATCTACGAGGCTTATCATCGGACGTGGATTGTTAGGTTGAACCACACTGATTGACGTTGTAAATTTTCTAGAGTGTGTCTATGTACACCACTCTTCACACGTACTTCAGTCATACATTTGTGCCTCGAGTGGGCGAGAACTGTGTGATTCAGTCTTCAAGAGTTGAGCCGATGATAGGTAAATCGGGAAGAATCCGATAATACATTCTTATAAAACTACACGAGTAAAACCAATCTAGACATAAATCAGCCTGCCCTTGGCATTGCTACGGCGGAATCCTCTCCCTTAAGCCCACCTGATAAGAGGAGATCATAAAGAGATAGACTTCCACAGACACTTGTCTGCGGTAATAAAGCTTCCAGTATATTCATCCAGGTATCATCTCATTTACATAGTTCCTCGTACTAAACCTCCCCGCTTGAGACACTATTCTGTAGCCAGGAATATAGTATATCTGAAATCAAATTAGATTCTGTATTGAATACTTAAGCAGTCCCCCATCAAGCACTTTACTCTAGGAAAACCAATATAGCCCCGAGCGCCCCCTGTTCCTTAGCTCCACTTTCTCATACCGAACGCTTATATTTAGAATACTAATTATAACCTGGGTAATTCGCGGCAATATTTCAAGGGGGGAACGGGGTTTGTTTCTGGCTTCCATGCAGCTATCGTATCACTTTTTGGTAGTCTTTCATTTCCCTCTTCTTGACGCAACATCAGTGTTGAATTTGAAGGCAATTGGGGGGAAGGATACCTCCTCACACCTTGATTCCAATGCCAACATTAATCTGTTTCAATATCCAGCTGGCGAAAGGCCTAGGCAAAGAGACCACAACGGGCCAAAACAAAGCAAGGCCAATTCCCACCGCAATAGGTAGTTCATCATTTGTGTTTGCCGAACCCTTGGCTGTAAAGATATGCAGTGCCAAGGCGACCAGCGTGATGTGATTACGCCAAAGTCTCGCATGCGTCTAGCAATCATTTGTATGTATAATTGAGCCTTCTGTAAGACAGTCAGCAATTGCAGCATCTGTGCGATATTGCAGGCCCCAGAAACAGAGTGGCTCTGGCGAGACTAACCGAAGTTGAATTAGTTTAGTGCGTCTGATAAGGAGCTGTGTTACTCCTAGCTACTCCTGGCCATGTATCCTTCACCATCTCCCTTGTCCTGGCACATACCTTTCTTTTATGGAAGCAGATGGGACGCCCACAGGAGATGTCAGGTTTAGGGGTTGCTCAACGAGTCCCTCGCGAGCAAATGTAGAGCGACTGGGGAGGACAGCGGACAAGGGAGAGAATTGGCCGCGGCCTAGTTCACAGTGACCCTTGTCAGAATGCAATATGTTATGGCTTGTACATACCATCAGACTTATTTTGACGCAGTTAGGAAGACTGACTCTGAGAGCGCACAATCTAATTTACCGCAACGCCCGTCCAATGTCCTTTACGCCATTTCTCTCCACGGTCTATATTCCCAGTGAGTCTAAGAGAGTTTTTTTTATTATTTTTGCAGGAACTCGCCTTCAGTGCCTCGAGTCATGGACGGAAGGAACGAAGCGCTACTTGATAGCCCGGGCACTCGGGGACGACACTGAAAGAGCCAATTGTTTTGTAAGTAATGTTCACAAATACAATCTGCGACTCCTTCAATACATTCCATTCATGCATACGCTAAAGCTCTTCCAAACTCCGTCCCTTTTCTCAAGATTTATACTCCCTTAGGGAATAAATAACTTTAAGATCCTGTGGCTTTCGAAACTAGACAAAAATTTAGCACAGCTGTGTTCTGTCTGTGTCTTATTTGCATGAAATTTGTCATAACTCGCATAGACTTTCCCATTGAACTCCGAAGATGAGTCCTTGTAATGATTTAATATTAATGAGTGCTGATTTTCAAAGGAAGTGCCGATGGCTGTACGTATGTGAACCCTTCATGTTTAATTATGACCTCCGCCCCTCCCACAACCAGAAACTGGATTATGAAAACCTTGGGTCCCCACCCTGCCCATCATTGAATACTGCTCATAAAATGCAGTGACATGAACGTTAAGACAATCCCATCCGTTCGCAGACATGCCAAATTAATTGTATTTACTCTGAGAACCGCAATCAATCAAAAAAGAACCCCAAGCGGGGAAACACAAGACGAACGTCACTCTTTTTACTTCCGCACTCCGACGGAAGTACCTATGCCTAGTGTTTGCCTTAAGGAAAGAGAAACACGGAGGATCTTTGGTTAAGTCTTGAATTGTCATGCCAAATTCTTCCAAAAGAATTTTTGTCATGCACGTTATTATCTGGCTCATTCCCAAGATCGGAGATTCATAAGGCAAAGCAGGAAAATCATGCTCTTAATTTTACGTAATTCGGCAAAGGGTATAGATGGCGCCTGTGGAATTACCGAAGCTTTTAATTAAAATCAATGCAGGATCGTCCTATATTCCAGAGAGAGTTACTTCATGGTGTGTACTACACATATTGGTAAGACATCTGAGATGACCTCTATCTATAGACAAATAAACCTGTCATGCACTTCCCCTTCCATTGGCAATATTCTCTGGGGGCATGTCTGCAACTAAAATATATAGAACAGCCATGCCCCTGACGTACACATACATGTGAACTTTGCCACACTCACACCTAAGGCATATCAACTTATTTCTGCTTGAACTAAAACCATCCAATTTTCTTATTTCTTGTAGACTTTTGAAGACAATGTGGAGTCTATTGAGTTTTCTGTCGACCGACGTTGTAACCGCGGCACCAACCATATACTGGAATATGGCGCCTATACGCTGGAGAACACTCCAGGTGAGTCGGGTGCCAGACGCCCATGTCTTTCACATCTGGTTGAGCAATGTAGACCCAGGAGGAACTGGCATTGAGTGGTAGTGCTTCAATTTCTACATCTACAGTTGTGGTACCCCATAAGGATTATTCGGCCTTAGCACGTCTAATCCATCTTCACGCATGGTTGTTACCTGTCATGGATAATTGTGTCACTTTGAAAAGAATATCATTCTGGATATGGGTAAACGAAGGACTGGCCCAATACATATCACCTAGCCTTCCTATGTATTTATCATCGTTATTTGAGGATTCTATCCATTTCCATTGACCTTTTGTATCTGACATATAGTCAGTTCCCACAGAGTGGAGTTTTTTCTTTCGATTCCGGCTGAGTATAGGATATTACAGAAAAGAGTGGTGTGGCTTTTGGTACCTGCTTTTGGTATCCACATCTCTGGAGTAAATTAATTGTTGTTTGATATAATGTGCAATAATAACTCATTTGAAGCCTAGTAAATTCCTTTTATTTGCCTTAATTGGACGTAAAGAACTTTCAATTTTCTACAAAAGAAAATCCCTCGCATATTCTTAGTTGAAAACTGATTTTTAAAAAATCCTCCATAATGTCTAGATCCTATAGATACGAAATAGAACTTTCTAAATGCATCTACTTATGGCCTTGCCGAGGTGTAATCCTCAGATCAATAGACCTATCGAATAACATTTGACTGGAATAAATGACTAGGTTCATACAAGAACCTCTGTCCTTGGTTCATTGAAAACATTGCCAAAGCAAATTACCAAACCTAGGCTTTGGGTGGGTGGTAGCCAAGTAGTATTATGTATGAGGAGCAGCTGTTTGATGGCTTCTTTGACCTTGTCCTTGTAGGTCCATGCGTACTTCCACAGGAGGAAAAACCGAGAGAGCCCGTGGAGAGAAGTGATGAGTCCAACAGAGAACCCCCCAATGGAGGATACCATGTCGTGACACCTAAAGATGAATCGTTTAGGGCTCCTGATTACGACACAGAGTACGAGAATAAACCAGACTTCTTTCACAACAGCGCAGCCTCAAAAGCTACACAAAAAACAAACTTGACAATTTGCATTGTCTTATTGACACTCACTGCCTTGCTTCAAACATGGATGAGGTGAAATTAAATGTCGGTGTTGCCTATTAAACTAGTCAGTCTCGAGAACTATTGTTTCGTAATTCATCATTTTTTATAAAAACAATAAAGAATTATTCTTGAAATCTTTTCTCATGGACACTGACTGGATCATTGAAGGAAAGAAAACTGAATGTTTTGATAGGGAACACCATACACTCGGAAATGATGATATATATGTGTACATAATGTTAAACAAGTTCATTATAAATGTTGCCTACTGCAAAGCAGTTAGACCGCGACTGGTTTGTGGATTGTGGAACTTGATACCTGCATCGTTAGTGAAACTGCGAGGCAGTTGCCTGGTTCTCTAAAACGGGGCTATGCAATACAAATGAGGGCCATTCAAGATGGAACACTTCTTGCAGGCAGTCTCATTGGTATCTCGGGAAACGGTGTCTCTGCCGTTCAACTGGTTATGAGATGGTGCCTTGCTGTGAAGAGCAACGAGAAGATTCCTTTATGTCCATCTTTTGTGTCGCCAAAAGGAAATGAGAAGGGGTGGTATCCAGCGCCAGTAGCTTTTGCAGGTTGAGAGTGTCGGGTTTGATCGAAGCTGCCCGCTTAAAGACAATGGCATTCTTCTCTAATAGGTGGACGAGTGGAAGCATCTCTCATGGATCGTCTCTGACTTTGGGATGAAATGCTTCAGCCAAGTCTGGCTTCGAACACGGAGGCTGCATACAATAACCATAGACTGAGAGGGTTTACACAAGCAACCAAATGTCTGCCTGAAGGACGTGTAGAACAGGGACAAAGCATCCACCCCCCATGGGTAGGAAGTAACGCCCCCAGCAAGGAATCTGGGGAAGACTTAAGTGGCCTAACTATGAAGACAATCCATGTGACAAAGAATACATGAAAATATAAAAGACTAATACCTGGTGGAGGCGATTTGGTTAAGCTTATTTTACTTCTTATTAAAAGTCCAGTCGGTGACTATCCGATTTCTGAGTAGATCAGAACAGTTTATAGATATGAGAATAATACGTAATTTATTTTTGTGATGATGGTATTGATAGCCTGTGTATAAAATTTAAATACTAATGTACATTGCAGAAAGGAAGCGATCGTCTTACATGTATCATCTGTTTGGTTATAATAGGAAGGTGAATAGCTTAGAATCTGTCCATTTATTCATCCAACATTATCCTCACAAGTTAGTGTAAAACATTGAGGAAACATATAAAATATTTGGCACTAACCGTAAGATACATAACATACTATGATGGGCTTAAAGAATTAAATATCTAAAGGGAGTATACAACGATTCTAGGCGTCGACATCTAGATTTCATATCATACCACATAAGTAAAACATATTCATAAATGTACAGTCGGAAAACATCACAATAGGTGAACTTTAGTGTGAGATGAAATAGAATCGAGTGTAATAAATTATCATACATTATTCATCATCAAATTTACTAACTGCACATAGAAATTATAATATATATCACGACGAGGATTGTTATATCTCTAGAGATCATAAGTATAATAACTGACATTAAAAGCGGTAGGTTACCAAAGGAAAATAACGAAATAATTTGGTTGTGTGAATAAATGTTGAGTGATATAAACATCCAAACAAGGTATCATTTTTGTATGAAATTCTGTCATCATATATTTAAGGTAGGGAAATGCTGCTGAAGCTGTGTATTGTATGCTTTCCTAGGACTATTTACAGGGATGCAAGTCTGAAGTATTTGTACTGAAATCAGTATTTTTGAAAACTTCCAAATATTGTCTAATATTTACCAACACACATAACCAAATTTCATCAAAAATCTTTGAAAATTCTTACGATCTGAATTGCCAAATTTCCGAAAATCAAAATTCTCAACATCATAATGTTGTCATTTTTAAAAATAATATTTTTGGCATGCCCCGACTTGTATCCCTGGATAATAATTTCTTATCCCTATTGAATAACATCGGAAGTGTTGAGACTTTGATCTATCTGCTATTCATATCGTATTTATCAATACTTTAAAAGCCACATTTATGAGAGGGAAAACAGTATTTTTCATTATAAAAAGCACGCCATTAAGAGAATCAAAGAGATATAGATGGCCTCCCCTTGAATCTATAGGTACAATATTATTTTATAACCTGTACAGTCGAGGAATATGCATTGATCGATGTATATAATGCCTTTTTCATCAAACATGTAAATGTTTTGTATTGTAAGATAAATTATATTCAAACGCTTTCGGTGAGTTATTACAATTGTCTTTCAATTCCTTTCATGCTGGCTAGTATTCTCTGTAGATCCATATAGCTATTCTATATCAATGGACGATTACTTTTTACTGCATGCTGAATTCGGCTTGTGCCTGGAACAATGAAATAACCCTTAATTCATCTCCGAACATGTATATTCTTATATATTGCAAGCCCCTCCTCCGGTCGTCTATTGTCTATATAAGTTGCGAGAATATTCGAGTCCTTTGTTTATTGGTTTTTGCCTTATATTAAACTATAGGAGATCCATTATCCATGAAATACTGTCCCCCGAAACGCCCCGTCCATTGAAATAGTTGTATGACCACGTCTTTATCTAAATCCATTATAGACATTATACTCTACCTGCATAAGGACAGAAATAATAGCTTAGACTATATTTGGCGCTAAATGAATATTTTTTTAGATGAAACCTGATCTGCATTCAGTTTCCATGTCCTATCATCTCCTTCTAATATGAGACCACCCGACAAGCATACTTTGCATCTCCAATCTGCAAAAGTTGTGTCTCCTCCCTCGCCAAGAGGCCTTATTGAATGAAACCAGATTCGATATTCTTTCACCAGGCAAGTCGACGCGCCCAATCAAGCGATGTTTGTTTCCGCACTCTCAGACGAAGCTGAGGGAAGCATTGAAGAGGCCGAATTAAAACCATGTAAATGACTTGTCAGACCCCTTGACAAAGCCTAATTTGGCTTTACTTGGTTTAAATAACGATGCAAATAATAAGAGCTGTTTCAGCTATATGTATATCTGTATTTACAACAAGATCTATATCTGCAGTCAAGGAAAGAAGAGAGAAGAATGCAGTATCCTTCCAGGATCCACCCAAAGTAGTTGGTGGCATGATAAGTCTATCCTATTTCTTAAACAAGTAGGTTGAAGGAGCGTGAATATTGCACGAGTTGCACAGTGCGAGTGCCATACTCTAAGCAAATGTAACCAACCAGTTATTTATGTTTTATCATATATTTATTTGTTGTGTCTTACGGATCTAGACTACTTTGCATGAATACAGACTGATAGTGCACTATTACTAGTGCTATTTCATTTATATCACACTGGTTTCAACAAGGATTAGTCAGTAGTCAGTAGACTTGGTCTCTAGACAACTGGATGGTAGCCTTGGTAGACTGCTTCTGTAGTCGGTGGCTGCTCTGATACACTGCAGATGTAGAAATACTTTTAATAGCAGCAGTCTGGCTTTTTGGAAGGAGGTCTTGCTCAGTCTAGAGTCTCTAAAGTGACTACAGCATACAGGTGAGGCAATTGGGTAAGTGAGGCAGGGGGAAAGTCCTCCTCATGGTGATCTAGCCTCATCCGGCTACCAGCACATTCTAATTCGGTCGGGAAACCCCCACTGATGGCAACCCACTTGGGGACTACAGCGTTGGTGATCCCTATATCATAACCTGGCGTCAGACATGACAGCAGTTTTTCAACCAAATATAAAGATCAAATAACATATATAAATGCCTAGAATTCGGTACAGTTGATTAGAATTCGGTACAGTTGTTCAATAATAAACATTTTTTTAAGATTTTGACCCGCCTAAATTATGAATTAGATACATGTTCTTCATCTCTCATAGTGACTTAGGATTTTGCAGGTCCCGAATGCCTAGGCCACGCCCCTATATCGGCATTTCTCGTCGAGGGGTGGGATAGTACATATAAAATGCCTTTAATAATCTAAGGGGGAACATTTAAAAGTCGCTTACACTCAAACCTGAATGGTCCAGTGTTTATAATGACTTTAGGTAAAGACTAAAATGACCAATGACCTCCATTACTGGCGATGTCATTAATACTTACACAGTTGAATCTTGATGGGCCTTTTGCACATATCGCCTAGGAGTGAGTGAGATTGGTTGCTTTACGCCCTTATCAACACATTGAAGGTTCTATCAAGGGCAGGAGAGCTGAGAGGGAGGCAGTTTAGGATCTTACCTAGGAAATAGCAATAAAGAAGAAGGGAGAGAGAGACAGAGAAAAAGTGACAGAAAGGCACTTTAAGGTCATACGCAGGACCATCATTTTCGCCTAGCGTTGAATGTCACCTTATATGTTTATAGATATAATGTATGTATATATTAATTGTTGCGAAACCTGAATTCTGTTGGTCACCTGGGTTGCTATGGTATCACCCGTGCACTGACCATTCTGCACCTCATTGTCTGTGCGAGTGGACGGAAAATTGTCTTTGTCTTACCTGGATCGTTGATCGCTATTTTCTTCAATATGGTGGTTCGTACAGCCTGTGGCTATGTCCATCCACATCCAGGGACAACGGTAAAGTCCACTTGCAAGTACTACAGAGAGGCTTGTGAGCAGTCTAAAGACATTTCTGGCAATATCGATAACTGGCAATATCAATAACTGGAAATCCTACTTGGACTTAGACGCCTTAATTACACGCCTTAATACACCTTTACAAGAAGCCTGAGGTAAAGTCAGACTCAGATAATTTGGCTGCTTGGGAACAAAAGTTCGATGACCAGAACGCTCGTATGAATTTGATGCTGGATTGGATTGAAAGACTTCCTTTAACTTTTCATTCTAACATGGCCGCTTCTACCATGAGTGCTTCTTCTCGTCAGCAGTCGGTGGTCCCTCCCGTGACTACCCCCAGAATACAGACATTGTCTATATGAAATGCATCTCCGCCATATCCTATGTGAATATAAAATAGAATGATACATAGACTATAATATAAAAACGTGTAATATGTTCCATTTCCTTTAATTGTATCATTCAAGATCAAATACAGACAACATTTTATTATGTATAGAATGTAATAATTATATTTGGCAATGGCGGCTGATCCTGGAGCATATCCAAAACTTTCAATATTATGGCACTTTGTAGGCTGACCATTTTCTGAGCATCAAATAGGTGATGTCCTGCATATAACAGCCAGAATAGCACACCGGCTTGGTTACTGCAGTGCTCAGTCATAACTGATTCGGTACACATACTAATACCGCCTGACATTATTCAAGAAGCAATATCTCATTTTCATTGCACAAAGGACTCTTCTGCATGATCGGAAATACTTTTGTATTCTACTAGTACCTACTATCAGTATCAAGTAATATTCAATATCAATATCCTCCCTTCTTAAATGTTAACCAGTATGATTTTTTTGTATGGCCACCTTTTATAATTTGATGTTTCCATTCCTTATATTAGGATGTCTTCAACGGTTTGGGACCTATTGGGTTCCCTATAGGCCCCTCCCCGAGATCAGTCGGGATTCGGATGACGCAATCGAGATTTGGATAGCAGCAATATAAGAAGTCAGTACAGATCTTTCTCAAAGTTCTGTAACTGGGAGGAGATGGTTAGTTCAATGAATACATGCCGCCTTACAACACCACATAACATATTTGTCTCTTGTATACCGACACCCTGTGTAAGTTGTAATGCACTATTTATTACCAACCTATTTTTTCAAGTTACTTTTTGTTTTAAGTTCGGAACATATAATCCTTGCATAAGTACTTTGAAAGAGTGGAACGAGGGGCTTATAGGAAACAAATAATTATTGAATTCAAATTTTCTATGTCCGATAAAATATTTAATTCCTGAAAAATTTTAATTCCTGAAAAGCTGACGTTGGTGAAAAGAATAACAGTGAAAATTGGTGATTGAATGAAAGTGACATTGTAGTCGAACAATACTAACAAATCAGTAGCCAGAAACTTCATATAACTATTCGATCACTTTTTTGGTGTATTAGCTCACGACCTACCCTGCATGGAAATGATGAAATATCACAGATTGTATACTATTGGGCATTATTATAAAATCTGCATTTATGACATAGCACAATTTACCTGTGTGGCAAAGGTAGTAATACAAAGCCTAAATGACAATTATTATTGAAAAGAGCCCCTTCCAAAAAGAAATATATTTACTATAGACAACTACTTGATAATGATACATGATATAATTGTGACTATTCCAATCTTTTCGAACAGGGCTTTTGTCAGTTTATACCATTGGTTCTCACATCCTCCAGAGGTTCCTTTAGAAATGTATCCTTAAAATATTCTTCCCAGACACATCCTATGGTGGGACAGGACTCTGACTTGCATAAATAGCGTGTTTATCTTCTTATCACAGTGGATTGCCTTATAGCCTTTCCCTATTATAAATACTGGTTAACAACAAAATTGCATAACATAAGAAAATGTTTAGTAATTTTGAAACTGAAGATCTGAAGATCATTCTGTAATTGTTAAGAAGTTTGATAAAAAGGAGTTGTTGGGGCTCCACTGAAACTGAAACTGTGTTAACATCAGATATCAGCTTATGATTATCTTGTAAAATGTCATGCGGATATTGCCTTCCCCGAAAAAGCAATTTCAATGTGTACCTTTACTACGGATGTCATTACAGATGTTTCCTCAGAACGCCAAACTGGTTTGGGGTCGGCGTTTGTCCCAAGCTTCAAATTGACTGAGAAAATTCAGCTTCCGACCGGTCAGAAGACTAGGCAGAGGTGACGTCCGGTATATACATTTTTCAGACGCAAATTTAATTTAGGTGACTTCAAATGCAAATTTACATTTTAGATTACATAAAAGTAAATTTATATGATTTGATACTAAAACAAGTTCTGAACATCTCCATTCACATTGAAAGTCTCGATTTAGTTTCAAATTATATTTACTTTTATGTAATTCTAAACCTTTAAAAATATATCGAAAGAATTAAGGGACCATATCACTAGAGGTACTAAGAGCCCAATAACTATAATTTATTTGCACCTAACTCTGAAAAGATCAGAAAGATGTATGTATACCACTTTGGACGGTTGTGGAATTTCCTGCCTCTTGAATTAAGAAATATCGATTATGTTAGTACGTTTGATTAACTTATAAAACGCTATATAAGCATGGCAGCCGATACAGATTAAATATCAATAATAATTTTCATGTAATGTAACATATACAACGAAAATGTATTTCTCTATATATGTGTGGGTTTTTTCTCTCTCTCAACTTCGAAACTATTATTTTGATTCTTCCTATGTATTTGTATTCATTGGGAATGAAAGGAATGTTTGTTAATTTCCTGTCCCGTTTAACTATATTCTACGCATATACCCATAGAATGTAAATTCTATACCCTCTCCTACTTAGAGAAATGGCAAAAGCCTATCTTCGAGTAAGAACATCATAATGAATAGGAATATTAAAATAAAGCTAGCAATTAGGTTTGGCGTTGTTTGGAAAGAAAGTGAAGCGCATAGATATTGCAGGAGAAACTTCTACACTTTTCAACGGCATAAGACAGGTGGAACTTGCGTAATGTCAAAAGCAAGGGATTGTATATTCCCCTCATGGAAATGACTCTCTATCATTCAGAATGAGGGTGTCCAAATGTCTGAAAGGTGTGTGAGAACTAATGGCCAACCAAAGAGTTAATATCAAATATTGTTGGCAGATGTGGTGTACATCATCTAAATAGGAGAAGTTTGAGGCTAAGATATTACTTCTACAGCTGCATTGGAAAACTGAACCAAGGGTTTGTCAGTGAAATTGCAAATCGTAATAACTATCCGCATTGAAATGGATTCAAATACTTTGCCACACACGCTAATCGTAAAACAGGATTGTGCAATAAGTCTCAATCTTAATCGGAAAAGGGAATATTAAACCCTTTTATTATACCTCTTTGCCATAGAGCCGTATCTTCAACGTTGAACGCACCAGCCAGACAGAGCAACGAATAACATGAAAATTATGTCGCCCTTAGCAGAAAACAAATGTAAAGTAGTCCCAGGAACCGGAAGTAAATTATGTATATTGATGAGCATCTCTGCTAGCAGACAAACTTTGATCTTCTGCACTAGTTTGTATTCCAATGTTATTATAGCTTATTATGTTAACTTAAAGACAACTATGAAAGTTGGAGGAGTTGGTGAATCTATAATATCTTACAACTAGGGTGAAGGCACTGAGTCCTTTCGCAATGAGATGTAGTCAAATATGGCATGCAAATACATTGCCTGCCAGATTTGACTATTCCTATTTGATTATGTAGATGTTACAATAACATTATGATATTCCAAAACGGTCTTTTTAGAATGAATTCTTCATAGAGGTGGTTCGGGGGTCAGTGTGCTGAAACCGGAACAATTCTAAGGATCAATATACCAATCAATATAACTTATATCACATGAAGCCTATAAGTAAGGTCACAGGGAAGATTGTCTCTCATCGCTGGCTCACTTGGAAACTAAGGCGAGGGACCTCCTTGCCTGTAAAATAGGTTTAAAAGATGACATTTTGATTGCGCTGGAAGATTTAACGATAGGTAATGCAGACAGATGACATCATTGAGAAACTATATTCCATCTAATTGTAGTCTGACACCAGTTTTGAATAATTGCCCCCAGATATTATGATTGAAAATGTAATTCTTAAAGATGGGATGTCGATCCATCGCTGTCGAGCATATTTGAACAGTCCATGGTAAAAAACAATTCTACACTCCGTCTAGATTTATTGGGGAAAACATTCTGTGAACTGAGATCCGCGTGTAACAAGTTATTAGGACCCATAACCAGGTGCCATAAACTTGAAACGTTAAAAGGACGAACACCGTCCTTGTTCAAATTATGAATCTAACTCCCAATCAAAACACTATGATGTATATATTAAATTGTGTGTAAATATAATATAACAATATTGACCAATTTAAATAATATAGGTAATATAATATATTGTGCGGACCAATAGTGTTACTTGTTGGACTTTTAGTTCAGCTGCCACATAAAATATTAAAGCCAGGCGCATAATTTCGAAAGATATTTTTCATTACCGACGCTTTTTTTTATATAATTATTAATTTCCACTATCCTACTTGTATATATAGCGTTGCGTTAGTAACTGAATACATAGAGTGAAAAACGAATAATTCAAAAACTCGACCTAAAGGAATCTGTGTGCACAATTAATGCAATGCGACGCTACATGCGATGTCAAACGCGAGCATATATGCTGATAACGTATAATATTCGTCTCCGGACTTTTGTTTGAGGACATGTAACAGTATCAAATATTGTGTCAGTCGAAATGTACTGAAGACGGTTTATCAAGTCAGAGGAGAACCTTTCGTCTCTCCATTTATGAAAATAGAGGAAATTCTGGCAGCCTGCATAGGATAATGTTTGTGATAACTCAAAGCACCTTTATATCACTTTTACCCTATATGCTTCGCGTGCCAGTATAAGCAGTTGTCATATTAAAACACCTTGCATGTTCACGTCGACGGTGCCAAGACCCAGACAAAAATCGTGGGCGTAGTTATAAAAAAGGTGTCGGAATTCAGTTAAATAATGCTGCTATCTCGCTTATCGGCTCGGTTTTTAAACGCTGAGATGGGGAGTTTAATTGCGAATCACTATAGTACAACGGTCGACGATCTTTTTTAAGACGGTCGAGTTGGTACAAATAGGAAGTAAAAGCATCCTATTGTATTGATTCTATCTGATAACAACACTGATTGCCTAATTAAAGACACTCCAGAGGCGAGGCGATGCTTTGAATCTAGATATTGGTGTATGGGAGTTAGGTTCAAACGTGTGATAATCCAATTTTGCGATGTTTTAATGGGCTGCCATAGACGATCTCGTGCGAGCAAAAAGATGTTCGTCCCCTTGGAGTCTCCTCCCGAGCGCCTATCAGATATTATGATCATCACAGAGGAATGGTTCCTCCTCGTTAGAGTTCTAAATCATTAATCCGAATTATCCAAGTTGATACAACGAACACAAAGATGCAGAAGACTGCCGTGGTTCACCGTGAGAAAAAGTGTCGTCTTAATTAATTCCATTTAGGTAATTGCAAAGTCGTGCGTGTCCTGAAAATTCCAATGCTCCTGAAAATTATTTAAGGCGCGACTCTTCAGTGAATTATGTGACACTGGTATATGCATGGCTAAGCACGTTTGCGTGGTAGGAACTTCTCTTCATTGCGACATCATTTGTCAACTGGTTTCCTACAAAACTACAAGCTATTGTTTAAAAATTGGATGTTCTTCATTGTGCAACAGTGCTCCCCTTCCTACAGTCTGGACTCGAGAGCTGGAATGTTTTTATGGTGCCGGGGAATATCTCATTAATCCCACGAGGACTATTGTCTAGAACTCGGGCCAATATTTTAGGAAGCCCCGACGTAAAGCATTTTACTTCCCGAAATCCCTAAACAATGAGGCGTTCAAAAGGACCTGAAGGGCGATGCATATTTTACGAGGTCTTTATCGTTATTACCCTGGGTTATTGTTATAAAACAAATGGAACATGGAATAGGGATTTTCCAAAGCGGCCGATTTGAGTGGAATACATTTTATTTATATGAGGCAAAAGGAAAAATGTTGACGTCCCCCCTTCATAAATCTCTGCGTTCTTTTCTGCGTCTCTATTCTGTTTACATGTTATCTGATTTTAATGTGCACATGAGTGAGGATAAAATGTTTTATGATGCATTGCTCTGTTGCAACCATACGAAAATATCTTCTGTCATCTTAAAATAAAGCTTCTTTATAGGGCGAGTAAGGCGAGTGAGAAAGGGCAATCTCTAAAACAAGGCAGCTCTGAGGTTGGGAGGCGTCGATATGCATTTGGCGAATGGGCGATCGTGAAAGGAATCAACAAAGAATGGAAAATCGATCCTCAGTCAATCGCATCAGATAGACCAGTCACAATCTTTTTGCTCCTATTTTACCAATTTACATACCATGTTTCTGTAATAGATACCGATGCGTTCAGACGGGAATAATTTGCGGGTATCTAAAAGGCTCAGACCAGAAGCCTGCCACCTGGCACCGCCTTGGGAAGTTTTATCATAACGTACCCTGCAAAGATTCGCCCGTCCCGAAATTGCCTGCCATGTTGCCTAATTGGAATAGGTGCCAAATACGAGTTTTTCTAATACTTATGGGAGTGTTGCGTCACATCCAATGCGACTCCATTACTTTTTCCTTTTAACAGGGATCAAGAGGACATGACAGATGATTATTTGAAAGTTGTAAGATGGAAAAAGTGTGAAGAAACTCATCGGGGATTTTAGTCATTTCGAATTGACATTCCCTTTCGTCATTCACCCTTTCACATATTTCTCTTCCTTTCTTAAGTCGGATTGCTTCACGAAAAGCCTCTCCATTCATGCTCTGCTTATCCATAATGTGGAAATATTGGTCAGTAATCACATGCCGACTATAAATACAGAATTTATATCGTAGAACAAAGGCATCAATTCTTTGATGGCGCGAAAGAAATTATGGAAACAATTGAAGGATATTTATCAAGTTGATAAAATTTCCGGGTCTATGCATGTTGTTTCTTCGATATTTTGCAGTGGTGAAATAAATCGCGGTTTCCGGAACCCAACGCTTTATTTTAACTATTACTTTGGTGATTACAAAATACAACAATGCAAGCGTTATTTTCAGCTTCCGAAAATAATCAATCACCATAGTCACTTAATTTGAGATAATTCATGTTCTTATAATAAACCGGTAACCTAGTTAAACAATTTTATGTTACTCTCTATAAGAAATTGGATGTTCACATCAAATCCAGGTTAACTTATTTTGTGTGTGGGTACAAAAGGAAAACGTACACATTTCTTATAAGTACCTTTCTTCTTTTGCATGTGCATGTAAACGTTGTCTACTAAAGAAACCGGGGTTCCCCAAGGGAGCATATTAGGGCCGTTAATGTTTTTAATTTTCTGTAATGATTAAGGAGAAATAGATGTTGGTGGTAAGCTGGTTTTATTTGCCGACAATGCTGTAATTACAGTGAACGGGGAGGATGAGAATGAATTAGAGACTAAAGGCCAAAATGCGATTGATGTATACAATAATTGGTGTACACTAAAAGGTTTGGTGTTAAATAAAAAAAGACGAAATACCAAATCTTTAGTAATGGTCGAACAGAGGTTAATATTGTATTGAAATGTGGGAATGAGGTTTAGAAAGGGTACATGTCTTTAAATATTTGAGCGTCTCAATAGACGATTGAGTATGAACATCAAAACAAGCAATATGATCTCGAGAGCAAGTTGGGCTTTATCAGGAATTAGTAAAAGAAGTAAATATTTAAATGTAGATTTATGTTGGCTGCTATGTAAGACCTATGTACTCCCTCTGGTAGAGTATGCTGGTCCAATCATCATGAATAGTAATTTAGGGTCACAAAGAAAGCTGCAGAAGGTCATTTTTCGCGCATTGCTTCTGGCATTTGGATGGAACCTTTCAAAGAAGGAATTATTGTTGAAAGTAAATATTTTATCTCTAGACATGAAATGGCACTGATTAAGACACTATACAGGAAAAAGGAAAAGTATATAGATTTGAATGAAAAAGGGAAAGTACTGTGGGGAGGGGGGGGTAATCTTTAAAACATTTAGACCAAAGTCAGAAAGAATGCGAAAGAGTGCCTATTATAAAGGAATCGCATTATGGAATAACCTTCCAGAAGTACTTAGAAACTGTGATTACTTGATATCTTTTAGCAAGCAACTGAAGGAATTCTATTTGTCAAGGCTTATCGAAGCGATTGAATTCTAATCACTACCTCAGCAGTTGTAAAGTCCTTATAAGGACTAGGCGATTATGTGCATACAGTATTGAATGCCATAAGATTGCTCATTATGATGAAATGAATGAATTATAATTTTTATAATTTCATATGATGAAGGTTATTTTCATGTATTGAAATTCTCTGAATAACAAATTGTAGTATTTGATGGGGTTAAATTGACTATATGGAAAGGTCGGGACTTGTCTATAAGAATTTGTAATGTATTGTAAATCGTATGGAAAGCTCACTATTATTGTTGTCAGTAGTCTAATAATCAAGTAAATGATACATAGAGGTGACGCAAGAAAACATCCATGTGGTGGACAAGCGTTTTTTTGTAACTATATTTAAATGTACGGCCAAATTTGTAATACAAAAAAACAAAAAGAAAAACAGTTCGCCCTGGGATAAAATTGCTATATGTCAACGTCTTACCTCTTTTTTTAGGATGGCCTTTGTTTAAATCATTCGATAGTATCAGAATAACCCCACAATACAATGTAAAAGTGTCCAAATCATAGCAATACTGGAATTAGTTGGACACTAGGGAACGATTTACCCTAAATACATCATTATCAACATGGTAAGGAGTTTATGTATAGCTATTTTATCCCAGGCCGAACTGTTACTTTAAGGATCGGCTTTGGGTGAAATGGATATAATATTTTGAGGTCAGTCACTAGATTTCATGTGTGTGTTACTTCCAACTTGCGACAAGGCCTTTTATCCAATCATTTCAAACATTGACCACGACACTCTGGCGAACATTATATGCAAAATATGTATGGATATCTTATTTTTCATGCTATGAGGTTAGGAAGGACGAATTCACTCTGATAATGAAATAGTTTTTTACCCTTCAATGAAGCCCTGGCAAACATCTGAACAGATTGCCTTTATATACATTAAATGGTCCGGGCAGAAATTGGCCTCTATACCAGAACACCTTTTTACACGCTTCAGTATATTGTTGTTGCACTTCCTCAACAATGATTTTCTGTTCTGAAAGTCACGAAATTTAATTTTATATGTGTTGACAAACTGGCATTTCACGGTAAAATTTGCTTATGGGAAGCGTTATCTGAAGATTCGGTCCGCTCTTGGAAAATGGATGCTTGGATTGCATGATATTTCTGTCTGTCAGGACCTTTTGTGTCGCGTGTAATATATGATTCAATCCCCTCAATCACTCAACTCGTATATATATGGGCTGTTAAGAATTAGGGATAGCTGTACAAAACAATGGCTGGAACTATTCTTTATCCATGTCATGCTGCTTTCTCTAACTCTCTGACAATTGCTATGTGTTCTATAAAAAGACATCACATATATACTTTACTTGTACACAGGTTTGAGTGCATGTATGGAGATAACGACATACGTTCGCTATTTCCCACTCATTTGCCTCACTAAACATGCCAGATAAGATAGATATGTCCCTCAATAATTGAATCAATCGTCACGTCGATGCCCATATTTGGGGCCTTGGGCGGCGACTGCGTGATAGCCACGCCCACACCTCGTCACGTGGACCAATCGGATGAATGACTTCTCCATTGTGACGTAAGGTCGATGGAACATAAACAAACAATCGCTCCATTCACTCTCGCTTGATTCACCGCACTGGGCGGTTGTGTATTGAAAAATTTTTCAATCTGAGCTGTCTTTGAGGAAATTATAATATAGCTCTGTCTCCCATCCAGCCGACCCAAGCCACTACATATCCCTAACATATATAGTTTATAATACAAGTAATACTTGTATAAGATAAACTGGGTAAAATCGAACCTGTTTTCATGTTAGATGAATTGCTTTTTATACATGATGATTTTCATAATTTGGAATGCTACTTGCGAATGAATCAAGATGTTTGGGACGGATCACCCCTTAAATGTGTTGTATTACCCCTTAAATTAATCGAATGGCTTGTTTTACCTGTGTTAATTTGAATTATAATAGTTCAGTATGACTCCAACCAACTAAAGTATATGTATAACCTCTTATTGTGGTTTTAACGTATATTTTAAAGTTTGCACATTAAAATACTGTTCATTAGAAGTTCCAAAATAACATCAGTCTTCACCCAATGACGAACACTTTGTCCTTAGATATGCTGACAATAAACATTTATTGGTCCCACATCGAGTTGACACCCAGTTAAACTTTTACCTTCAGCACTAACCTCGGCGGCCATCATAGTTTCTTGACCTACTTTCGCACTATTTATTACACTAGCCAATCAGTATAGAACAGATGGGGGAAACAGCCGGACGATTGGATTCATCCGATCTTCACAGGAGTTATTTTGCTGGCGGCCAGCTAGCTATTTCATCTCCACTGGCCTGATTCCCCTCTGTTTCTCCTCCGACTGCTCCCCGTCCAGATTATCGGCTCAGTGGACTCGGGGCTAAACTGGTAAACTAAGGATTTTATCAATAGACTTGCGACAAGACCATGCACTTTAGTGTAAAAGCTGCACTCTCAGACCGAAATTTGGGGAGATTTTGTCCAGCTGTTATAGCTACAGGGCTTCAAAAACGTCTTTATTTGTGTTTGGATGACCCACCCGAATCCATTCACATGATGAATTCCCTTATTATCGGCGGCTGTTTTTGCTCGACCAATTCTACTTCAAATTATTATATAAACATATAACAGCAGCAGAATATTGATAAGTCTATAGATTCTAGAACCTTTGTTTTGGACGTCGACGCAAAAGTACATTATTGATTATTGATACTTCTCTACACGTGAGGAAACCTAACCTATCGTGGTCATGGAAAATAAATATATGACATGGTGATTATGATTATAATTATAACACTCGTCAAAGCTCAGCTTATACTACCAAGAAAACTATTACAATTAACCTCTGCCTGAACTAGCCAAGTGGTTGACTAAAACTAACAAGTTTTACGTTACAATCCTTTACTGGATTTTTTCAACACGTAGCCAATAAATTCCTGTTACCTACCATTTAATTCAGTTGGTTTCCATCTAAATACCTTTTACTTCAGTATTTCACTACAATAAAAGAATAACAGCTCTCTTACATTCATCTCACCCTATCGTTATATCGATTTTCTATACGTCATGACATGAGTGAATTTGGTCAGAACTGTTTTGTCGTAATAGCTGAGATTGCAGTTTTAATGAAAAAGTTTACAACGTGCATAAAAAAGATTTCACAGATCTTGGTAAAAACCTTTCATCGAAATCTTTATTAACCTAACCCTGACTGAATGTCATTTCCTCTCAGTGTGGGCAGTGGTCTGTCGTCTTATTCCTCTTTAAAACACTTGACTGCTCATTCGATTCATCTTTGGTTGACATGCAGACCAAATAGCGACTTCTAATTCTTGTATAAGCACAGTAGCAGAACAATGATGAACTCAGTCCTATAGGTCATGCAATGAGTAAATTTGGTAAGATTTCCTTTATCGTGATAGCTGACAATGCAGCGTTAAGTAAATGCCACCCTTCCACTGGGATTCACATTGATGCATGTCCTCTGACCTTTATCCATCTCTTGAGTTGCTCTTGATAAGGGACCTTTGAATTGACCAATGTTTCTAAAACAACATTTCTTTTAGTCATATTGAACTCGAAGATGTCGTTAATATTAATCAACATCAAGCTGAGACGACTGTCACTATTATCCCTGGAGTTCCTGGCAATTGTCCTTTCACTTGTTTCATTTCATTTGTTCTCGATCTTCTCGTCGAAGGGCGCCTCACCTTTTGCCTCTCTCCTCTTAGCTTTCCTCTCTTTCTGTCTTCTCATTCTTTGTCACGTTTTGCCATGCATGAGATTCCCATGTATGTATGTTTATTTCCGGAAATGCGTATATATAGATAATAATGATAATAATAATACAGTTATTTTACACAGGAAAAGGGATGCCTCTCTTCTATGAAAACCATAGTTCTTACAGGGGGTCCCTAGTAAAAATAGAGTAAAAGTAAAATATAACAAAATTATAGTAAACTAAACTAGTAAAATGGGTATGGTACTTTTATTAAAATTTCGGTACCGTTTTATTTAACAACAGAAATATACAGAATTAACACACATGGCAGTGTCATTGCCCTCACTATTACCAAAGTTATAAATCCAAAATATTTCCCTAATTTTAATATGTGGCGATAATTAGTGAGATTTTCCAACACACGTATAGTAGAGCACTTGAGTGCATTCATGTATATATTATGTGTACGCATTGCTCTGAGAACAAGGTATCTAGAGTGTTTTATGCATGATGTCACTAGTGTGTTTGTGGTAGACATGGCAACCAATGCGGGTTTTTATCATGTTTTCCGGCAAAATTTAACCTCCTGACACAAACATATTTTCTATTGATATTGTTAAAAGCATTATATATGATAAAACAATTAACTAACTTGCTGGTTTCAGTCGCTTAGAAAATCTTCACAACTTGTGCGATATTCTAACAGACTGAAACCAGCGAGTTAGTTACCCTGTGTGTATTCTAAATTTGTATAGATAAATTTGTTATCTTAGTTAAAGTGGCTAAGATAGTTAAAACGAGTAGTCACAGAGTCACATGAAACTTATTTAGTTTAACCATATAGGATATCTATGACAATATCTAAAGTATGGAGCACCAACATTGTTTCTTCATTCAATAATCATTGAATAAGTGTAATGAATAGACCAGATTTCAAATCACAGAATAGTAGCCGTCAAGTGGTGCCCCCACTCTCTTAAGTGACCATTGATGTAACTAGATTTAACATAGGAGTCTATCAGTGACCTTTGGTCAAGGCTGGCATTATGTAACTCCAGATGCCAGAACCCAACTGCCACTCTGACATAGCTTGACATTTCGGGTTGGTGTGCAAAAACGATTTTGCTCACTGTTTTACCAAATATCTGATATAATATGAATGTTAGAGTTTTGATATCCACAGGAGTTAGTTAGGTAGGGTAAGGTGAATCAAATACTAGAAAAGGAAGTAGAAATTCCGTTACTAGATAATCTAGCCAACAACAGTGAGAAGTGTCACTTTAACAACATCAAATTAGATGCAGGCGATTTTTCCCTTACCAAGAAATACCTCTCTTTCAGACCGATACCTATTCCCCAGAATGTATCTTTTCTTTTCCTAACTTATCTCATATCTCTTCTGACACACTAACTTTAATGCCTGTAACACAAAACAAAGTACTGAAGGAAATCAACAAAATCAACAGTTCTAAACCTTCAGGCCTACATCACATCAACTCTAGAGCACTCAAAGACGCAATGTTATTCCTACATGTGCATTTTACAACACTATTCAACTTGTCCATTTCCGAGGGCGTCAGGAAATGGAAAACGGCAATAGTAATACCCATACCAAAAACTACCAACGCAAATACCCCAAATGACATGAGACCCATCTCACAACTCCCAGTACCAGGGAAAATTCTGCAGTCCCTCATACATGAACAAACATCCCAATACCTCACACCCATGACCTCCTAGACAAAAACCAACACGGTATTAGAGCACAACACTCTACACACCAGGCGCTGGCACAATTAACAGACGACATATCCACCACAACTAACAATAGAAAAACAACCACTGCAGTCTTCATAGATCTAAAAAAAAAAGCCTTTGATACTCTTGACCACTCACTCCTCCTTAAAGTGGCTAAGATAGTTAAAATGAGTAGTCATGGAATAGTGTGAAACTTTGTCAGTGTAATCATATATAATAGGTATAGCAATATCTGAAGTATTGAATATCAGCATTGCGTTTTTATTCAATGATTAGTGAATATGTGTAATGAATGGGTCAGAACATAAACCCATGTCAAATCCATGAGGAAATGGCTTTGGAGACCAGGAGGTGCTGCCAGATTTAGCCCTGGTGGCAGAATGCCCTTTGTACTGACCAGTGCCGACCTGGGTGTTACATAATTCCAGATGTCAACCCAACTGCCACTTTGAAATTTCTGGTTGGCAAGCAAAAACGATTTTGCTCACTATATTTAGCAAATATCTCATATAATATGAATTTCATAGTTTTGATATTCACAGGAGTTAGTTAGGTAGGGTAATGTGCACCAAATACTAGCAAATGAAGTCGAAATTCCGTTACTCGATAATCCAGCCAGCAACAGTGAGAAGTGTCACTTTAAGAAATTAGACTCTATCCACTCAGCCCAAAACACAACAAATTGGTTCTAAAACTACCTGGAAATTGGTTCCAAAGCTACCTGGAAAACCGATCGCAATCGGTCACAGCAAATGGTCACACATCATCAACACTTCCCCTGACAACAGGAATCCCCCAAGGTTTGATCTTGGGGCCGCTACTATTCCTCATTTATATAAATGACCTCCCCGCCAACTTACCCATGGTAAATACCCAACTATACGCGGATGACACTGTGATCTACACATCTGCTGCATCCCACAGTGACTCTATACCAACAATTCAAACTGCCCTTCACAAACTAGAAAACTGGTGCACCACCAACAAACTCACAATAAACACCAAGAAAACAAAAGTCATAGCTTTCACCCCCAAAAGAACATCACCCCCCACCGCATCACAACCGACCCTTCATGGCACAGAACTAGAACTAGTTGATCATTTCAAACACCTAGGCACAATACTTGACCAAAAACTCAATGCACAGAAACAGGTTGACTCAATAACTTGACTCACAAGGTTGACTCACAAACTATACATACTCTCACACATCAGACACATGCTCACAAAACAAATAACCTTGAAAATCTACAAAGCCTTGATCCTGCCACTACCAGATTACAACTCATCGATATATCACTTCGCAACACATAACAAGCAACACAAAGAAACCTGTACATATCCAAACAAGAGCAGCCAGAATCATAACACAAACAAGTAAACAAGAATCAATATCCAACATCTTGCCCTCACTAGGTCTAGAACACCTAGAGAAAGAAGGGATAAACATCTATTATGCCTCATGTACGGCTGCTCTTGTGAGGGGCATCCAGGCCCCCAAGCACAATCAAATAGAAGCACCCGCTCACAAAACAAACACAACCTACCACTGCCCATGCCCAAAACTGAATCATTCAAAAATGCCCCTTGTTACAAGGGCGCCAGAGCATGGAATGCTCTTACCTCTTCTGAAAAAATCACACCCTCATACTCACTATTCAAAACCCTCATCAAGGACAATCAAATTACTATTGAAACTACACTGACTGATTAGGTACAAACTGGTATGCAGTATGTTCCCGCTACCATGCGACTACTAATAATCAGAACATGATCCAAATACAAACTGAAATGGCATTGCATTCAGAAACTTCTCACTACCAATAATCAGACCACCATCACACACCCAATTGAAATCCCCCATCAATCCAAACACAATCTGGAACGGTATGCAGAATCTTCTCACTACCAAAAATCAGATCACCACTCAAACACATGCTGAAATGCTGAAAAGTAAAATCTTTCTCGCTACCAAACCAAACTAACACCAAATTACAAATACGATGGCGTGTCTCCCATAACAACCCACAAGTCTACTAACAAACTGCTTTATGATTACAATCCCCATGTCTTGTTGATACTAGTGTAGTTAGACACAGCAGTGGGTGGAAGACCATAGTTTTTCTTCATTGAATTGCTGCCTGTGAGCCCATAATCTTCTCATGCTAATGAATCTCTTTGTTTATTATAGCCAGTGTACTTTGTGCCAGTCTACCAACAATTCCAATTGATATTTGCAAGGATGTTTGATGTTTGCTGTATAAAAATTCTAAATAAAAAAAAATCCTTCGTTTTCCTAGTTCTATGTTCTGAAGGAGGTAATCATGGACGTGTGGGATTAGCCTTCAAGGCTCTCAGTGTGTTTCTTTTATATAAAAAACATATTACTAAGACAGATCTATTGACAAGAGGAGTCTACTTACTTTGATGTGCCTCCTTGTTGGTTTACACTCACTGTCCAACAGCAATTCCATATATTCAACTGAGGCACAGCTGTCATAATCAAACGATCACAAAACGAGAATCATTTATAGCCCAAACACACGAGGCCTTAGAGTAATATCAAAATATGCAGAAGTACATTGACCGATGATATTTGATGTACCTTTGCGGAAAATCTCTCCTATATCGCTTCCTTACCTTTTTTTCAACGACTTTACAAAGGACTCTACGTTAACTTATTTTATGCTAATGTATACTGTAGTGTGGTTTTCCGCAATTCTCATACTAACTCACTACTCTCCTTAATGTCTATTAAGTTTAAAATAAGCAGGAGCATTCACACTCTGTATGTTTGAATACAGAGAATGGCTTCGTTGGATACACGTAAGATGGCGGAAGAACGCAATTAAAGGGAATTAAATAAAGAGGAGTAACATTTAAACATTGAGTAGATGATATAATTGAAGAGAATTAATCAGTGAAAATAAGAGCTTCTGCTCCAAGTTAGAAATTTGAAAGATTCTCGAGGGAAAGCAAGGTACTACCGGGGGGCGTTGGGGTGTGTATTTTTTATTTATCATAATATGATTAACGTTATATGGGCCAGATCATCTACCAATGTACAATTGGCAGGTCTACTCCTTAATTAAATTCTGCTAAGTTAGGCTGAACAATTATAAATACTATAAGTATGTATGGGTATATATTTGGTATTGTTTTGGTTCATAAATTCAATTTGGTTGTTTTGAACTGTATTTTGAGCATACTTTTGATCTTAACTTTGGCTTTTTGGCGAGGATCGGGGAAGGTAAATTATACATCTCCAGCCGACGTCACTCACGTAGTCACGTATCATAAAATGATAAAAGGTGCAAATGAGTTTGAAACGGTGTCTACATCTAGCGGGAATGAAATGAATACGAGGTGAGTAAAAGAATGTTTTTTTGCACACATGTCTAGACATTCTTCCCCTCATCATCATTCACATTTCAGGAATGGTATTTTAACAACGGAAATAAGTTTAATGAATTAAAATGTGTCTTACGTATGTATAAAGGACGGAACAACGACAAATCAAAGTCCTATTCTCTTTATAAATTAAGGAAGGCAGGAGTCTACTCTCTTCAAACAGCTTTCTCCTATCTCTACGTGGCAATTCTGCTCTATAACACTTTTGTTTCTGGAATTCCATTTTTTTTCTTTATTGGCATATCTCTGATTTACTTGGGACTTCTGAATATGACGATCGAGGATTACATGTCTTTGTGCGCACGGAAATCGATAATGTTCACGAATATTAATCACCTGTGTAGCAACTTTTTTTTCCAAACTTAGCAATGGAAAGCATTATGTAAAATTGTTATAACATTTTTTTAAAAAAAGGCTATGGCTAATGGATCTCTTCGGCCTTTTTGGCCATTGTATCCGATATGTTCGCGGTCAATCCCAATATTCTGAGAAACTAGCAAAATAATTATCATATTTTTCGTGTTCACAAAAGCCTATCGAGATAAATAGTCACCAACTAGAAGATCGGACCACGGGGAGAAGTATGCATGGTTCCTCAATTTCAATAAATCGTCTCTAATGAATAAGAGGGAAAGCAAAAGAACAAAGTTCTGTGTTTATTCGCTTTTATTGATGGAAAAGTGAATAGGAAATATACAAACTACAAATGAAAATAAGAGTTGGTATTCAGTCCATAAGATGGTTATTGTTGAATAAAGAAAAAATGACTGTGGTGGATATATATTGTGGCTAAAGTCTACCATCTATTATGAATTGTTGGTTGTTAAAACTTGTAATCCTTGCTTTAAAAGCTTGTTTGAGGCATGCAAAATCCTAACATTGTCATAAATACTACGGAAGCTCACATTTAGAAGTCAAGCTTATCAATGATGGATGATTAATTGTTTTATATCTGATGTGGTGGTATCGTGCTGGATGGCAAGAATCTGATATGTCGAATGAAACTCATTACTATTGCTTTGTTCTTTCCATGTCGATTATTTAATATAAAAGAAACTTAATGTTATTTAATACACAATGAGTATATTAATCGTCGTGAAGAATATTAAGTCTTTTAATGTGATGATCATATATTACATGTCTTTCTCGTATCTACACTCATCCTTCCTAATACAAATCAGGAGTCCCCGTTTTGCCTTCCATCCCAGGTGCTGATAGGACTTTCTTCTGACAAAACATTTCTTGGACAATATTGTGGCTCGAAAAAAGTGATATCGTCCAAGAAAGCACCTCCGAATGAATTTACTGTATGATCCATATCCCCTCTCGCACCCTGTCATTCCCGCCAGTCAAACCAGGGGGTGCCACTGAGGAGTGTCTTTCGACAATGACACCTCCTGGTGGCCAGCTCGTCAGTTAGGTTTTAGTCTCTATGGTGGTGAGTCAGTTTCAACGGGAGAAAACCATCACCTCGCAGAGTGTCAGTCGGTCCCTCGGTCGCACATTGTCACCAAGCAAATGGATGCTTACATATCTGAAAAAATAGATGGAAATCTAGTTAATATCCAAGCTACAGAATGAATCTAAAGATTATGATTTAGAAAACTATGGGCACTTCATAATGCCCCCCATGCATGTTTTTGACGGTAGCAGGTTTGATTGTTATATGATGCAGATATCCTATATAATTTTCAATTGCTTAAATCAAAGAAGATCTTACCTTCCATTAATTGGTTTGTCACATTCCATTTCGATTTTAGATCTCAAAGCTGTTCCCATGAAATGTTTGCACACAGGGTTCGAGGTAAGGGTGTCGTTTGTTCCAACGCGTACTTTGAAATCGTGGATCTCTCCAACTGTAACAGGAAAGTGGTTTCCATAAATAAACATATTTAGCAAAAATGTTAAAGATGTCAATATAATCCAACCACCAAATATGGTCAACAATGGGGGATGTCACAAAATGTACTAAAATGTCAAAATTACCCAAAGACTTCCAATGTCAGTATACTGCAGTCATTATATCATTATCTAATGTAAAGGAAAAAAACATGTACTTACCACAGCAATCACTGGGGATGAACATCGTCACTCGTTTAACGGGATGTTCAGCCTCTAAGTCTACGTGCCAGCCAGGATTAGCCTGTCGCTCTGAATTAAGAAAAGAGAATTATTAACGAGATCTGTCTGCTTCCCCATCGCTCTTCAGATAATAAGATTGTGTTCCCATTGTTTTTAGAATTTGGGGATTGTTCATCAGGTTCACTAGACCTGTCATCGAACAGCATACAGTCCTTTATAACACCAACATAACGTTTGGGGTATACAATGTGTATAACATAATTTATGATAGATAGAAAAATAATTCTTTTGTTTCATTGTCTTTACAACTTAGACTCTTTAGATGAGGTGTAGCATTAAGGAAAACGATATTTAGTATACACATTATTTGAACATACCTGTCTGTGCACACTCTCCCTTCTTGGATTTAGATTCAGTGTTACCATCAACTGCCAAGGAAGCTGTGTAAGACTTTCCATCCTCCATGAATGTGGTCGACTGGAAGGCAGGGTGGCCCTCGGCAAGATTTTCTGATTCTTCTGTTGAAAGAAAATGTGTCCACGGGTTAGATTCACATTTCTTCATTTTAACAGTACTAAATCTAGACGAATGTTGTAAATCGTCAAAAAACAAATAGTACTAATGACAATGAATGTGTGCTTGGCGTAAATATAATGTTGATAGAACGAAGAATTTAAATTATTAAACTCTATGTGTACTGATATTTGTTCTTCTCGGAATGGAACGTACCAAAACTGTGAATGTTCGGGAAAACCTTTTCAACAAAATTAAATCTACCTGAGGTGGCATTGGATTCGTGATGGTGTGTGTTCATGTGGCTTTTGTCTGCATAGATCATCATGTTGTCATCGTCCTCGTGGTGGCCATTTGTAGCTGTTCCAATGTCTACACTGTGTGCTTGACCATTGGTAGACTAAAGTAAAAGAGAAAATCCAAATTAATGATTAAAAAAAAGAACATGGCATATTTCAATGAGGTATATTGAATACACTACATTGATATTGGGTGTATAAAAGTATAGATATACTGAAGTTGACTGAATTTGGAGAGATATTACATGGACGCCTGTCGATTGTGGTTAAGAACATTAGCCTAAACTTCTCAAGTTTAAGGATAGCAAAAAGCAGTATTGTTTATATGTGTATAATTGCTCTAAAATACTTACGAATCCTGCACTGTCACATTTGTTTTGCATGACAAGGAGACCTGTGATGATGAGGATGAGACCGATGAGGAAAGTGATGCCTCCTACTAGAGGGAAAAGTATTTCTCTCTTCCTTAGTGTCCGTATTAACCGCTCCTGAATGCGCGCCGTGGATTTCTTATCGGACACCTCGTTGCTGGGACCACTTTCTACATCTTTCTCTCCCGTCAAAGGCTGGGCTGCCGCCTCATTCTCATCCAAAGGCACTTCGATGTTCTCTGCCGCGGCTCCGTCCACATTGCCATTAGTTTTCTCAGGTTCTGTGGCGGTGGTGGCTTCTTCATCGCCCTCTTTGGTTTCAGGAGGAGAGACACTCTCGTATGTATCTTCTGCAGCTGGTTCTACTGGATCTTTTGACGTAGATTCTGCGGGAGCTGCCTCCTCTTCTGCTTCAGTGGCAGTGGTTGTTTGTTCTGGAGTTTCGTCTTCGAGTACTTTATCATCAGCCATTTTGTGTTATGATATTGACAACCTGCAAAAACAAGCATAACAGCTATGTGAAAATCGCGTATTTTTGAAAATGGAAAAGTAGGTTTGTGATTATCTACGTAATGCATAATGAACCCTTTTTAATAATGCCATATTATTCATGAGGAAAGTTGAACGCAGAAAATTAAACTGGTTTAAAGCTAAAAGCCAGGAAAAGCTAGGAAATCATGACTAATTCATCATGTTGGTCTTCTTCATTTGATTTGGCATGGATCAAATTCCCATCATGAATCATATGCCCTAGATGTCCCGTGGATAAATGTTAGTGCCAGGAACTTGACATCAATCGATATTTGCCTTCTATTTTATTTGTTTTGATAGCCTTCTGTACATTTATTATTATGAGCAATCTGTGTACATTAGTGGGCATTGTTAGCTATTGTTGAACAAAATTAATTGCTTTTGGATTGAACCTTGTAGGATGATACAAAGTGAATTTCCTGCTGTCAACGCATACAAGTTTAACTATGCCCTTGCAATGCATATTTGGGTCCGTGTGAACGTTCTTCGTGGTATTTATGTGTAGATTAAATGCCCACTCAGAGTTGGTTATTTTTACCAATTATGTTGGATGAATGGTTTTCTTCCCCTCCCGCGCGACCGACAAGGTTGTTATTACTGATGTTATTGCGACCTTTTGAACCTTTTCCTAAGGAACATGCCCGCTAAACGAAGGGCAAATTGGTTCGGGGCAAGCTTCTTCTTTATTCATTGGCAAGGCTGAGCTGTGAAGCGAGCTACACTGAGTCATCATTCATGGAGTATTATGGATTCTGGCAAATGTTGACTCAGGGGCTTCTGTCCTTCATGCCCGCCTAAAGGAAAACAAACAAATGCGCGTGGCCGAACACATTTAAGCTGTGATGTAAGCCCTGTAATGTCGACCAATTCCCAATTATTCAAATGTGTCATGTCCTCACCTACTTATCCCCATTATACATGTATATGAGTGGATTGATTACAATAATGGGATCGCCGCGCAGGGGACATGCAATAAGGGAATATAAGTATATTCAAGTTTTCATGTCATAGTTGCTCTCCATTGCACAGGTGTAACTATTCACGCTGGCTCCATTATACTTAGGCCTATAGCGTCTCGATTGAGATGATTTAACCGAAGCACTATGACTATATCCCCTCCACAAAGATCTTTGTTAGCTCTCGTATCCACTTGCCTCCAACTTCGGAAAACAATGCCCAGCAGTTTCAATAGTTTGCCTTATGTAAGCCCTAACTTGTCACAAAGCCCTGCCATCTGCGTCAAATGTCGTCTGCAACTATGATGTTTAATCTGCTCACCAGGGTCGCGCTCGTCAAAAATTGACACCACGCATGCTCCGACGGTCACGCTTGAGTGGCGCGCACGTGCTCTACTATTATCTTTGCGATCGGTTGACAGGGAGCGTCCAGGTGTGCGCATTATTCATATCTAAATCAGGTCGGGGGACAGAACCCAGATCTATTCACCCCTCGAGACCTTTTAACATTATCAGAGCTGCCAGGTTTCTCTACCTACACAATAGGTCCTGTGCTAAGCTTGCAAACAGGCCCTAATAATTACCAACGTACTTAGAGATCCTCACTTAGAATGTCACAATAGATTTCACCAGCCACACATTGGTGTCACAAATTGCTGAGAGCAAAGCCAATTAGACTAAAGTGTATAAGCATAATTGGCTGAATTGTCAAAAGCATTGCATTTGGAGATGACACCAATGTATTTATGTTTCTTCCAGTAAACTGGTGACAAAGAGTGTAATGATATCCGTACTTAATTGCCCATTCGAAATTTTAGTTAAAAGAATAATGTGAGTTTAAATATATTTGCCAATCATTTTTAGTTTTACTTTTTTTCCGTCAGAGTTTGCCTATATTGTATATAAATTATGAGGTCAAAATCCAAAAAGAACAATAGCAAGGGCGTGGGTCCTGAAGTAAATGCAAGAGCGTGACATTCCATTTGAGGTGTGTCAGTGAAAACGCTCCTTTCTCCGCCACAAATGCAGCTTGAATGTCTCCCACACCCAGTAAACAGATGCTTGCATGGTACTTCAATGCGTGCATGTTTGTATATTATCTTTGGGTTTGAAATCTATGAGAAAGATCTGGAAAGGTCAGTGAGATGGCCTTTTATCAAGGCCACTCTAACCAGAGGGTTTTCAGTTGGAAACCTTGACCCCTGACCTAAACACAGGAAACTCAGGGCTATCAAGATAAGTGAGTGAGGGTCACTGCAGGTACTTCAGGTCATATGTCACACCCATGCTGAGGGCAGGTAGGGCGTTGCTATGGTGATTTACCTTTTTCAGGTATACATTTCAGAGTTGCATCCTTTTGCGCCTAGACTGTGAGGGGGAGGAGGCAATGCATTTATACATGGTTCTGTATCACAATGCAGTGATTGACCATTTCAATGACCTCTGGTGGGTAATGTGCCCACTCCCACAGGCTTTATCGGTCCGACCATTGTCCAGTTCATGGTGGTCAACAAACTAGCACTCCCAAGTCTGTTATGAAAAACACATTATTCAAGTTAATCTCGACAGCCATCTTGTTGTATCATCTGACTCGAGTATGAGACTGCCTTCTACGAGGATGGGGGACAAAACATCAAAGGGTTGGCCAATGAATAGTGACGGGAAATTTATGCTGGGTGAAGAGGTTCTTTTCGGACTCTTTGAGAGTGATACATTTGCATACTTTACAAGTGCAACCGATGCACATGCATTTGAATTATATGACGAACAGGTGCATTCCTATAACGATCTGATGAGTACATCGTTATCAGAGAATATTATAAGTATTGCGACTTCAAATACGACAAGAATATGGGACTGGGGTGGGAGATGTGTTCTTGCAACAGGTGCATCGATCGTCTCTTTAAAAGGCTAATGCTAGAATTCCCCATGGTTTAGGTTTATCCCATTTTAATGTATGTAAATTACAAATAAACCTTTCAAGACAGGAATGTGAACTGCTTGTGAACCACTTACATGTTTACCCAAGAAATTAACAAAGCGTGGCTACAATTTGGGAAGGCGTCGTCTGACCCAGGCACAGTATGTTAGTGATTATAGCAATGTGTTTGCATGTGATTAAAAGTCCTTTGGGAGGTGGCGAACTACCCCCAGGTCATACCTATCCAGGGTTCTGCCACGAAATGCCCTCAAAGGCGACTGAGTTTGAACGCAGCAACTTGAAAGAACAGCTGCACTGTCTGGGAGGGGGGTAGGTAGGTGGTGGCGGTGGTGGTGGTGATGGAGGTGGTAGGTTCCCCAACAAAGAACCGGTCGGTGGAGGTGAGTTAGTTCAGGGATGTATGAGGGGCAACCCCCGGGATCTCATGACACATCCCATCCTAGAACATCTAAGGCCGGTAAGGGGGTGTTAAAATCCATCACCATGGTAAATGATGTGAAGTTCAGTTATAAGCTTTTTTGTAATGTTTATGCGGAGAACCAACATCCTGGACCGTTGGTGGCTGTCGCGTCTCTTTAAATTTCAAATTATACAATTCACAAAGGCGCGACTGCAAGTGCACTTTACGTGATTGTACCTTCTGCGACTGCCAGTACTGGCTTGTGTTTGTTACTTACACATTGAATACACAAAACAATAACCCCGTCAAGCCTATATGTCAACATACTAAATATATCTCAAATTGAATTAATGTTAATTGATTGGTGCTGGCAATAGGTAACCTTTTTTTCTTTTAACATTGAAAGGGTGTTAAACAAATTACCTTGGCTGCGAACCTCGATGGGAACGCACAGAACCACATTAGAAACGTTCGGCCAATTTCCAAATTGATACTAAACTTTTATAGCTGCCAACTATTCTAACCGAATCAGCTTACCCATGAATAATAAGCGCGCTACTAATTTGGCAATACAATAAAGCTAAATACATTTGAATGAATATTAACATTATTGCTGCAATAAAATCTGAAGTAAGCAGTGAATAGTTACCGGGAAATTATCTATGCACGTTTTAACTTATGGTTAGGAGAAATTAAAACAAGTGTGACCACCAGCAAATATTGGTCTAAATATTAATTAAAATAGGGATTCCCCAAATAATGGAGTCTTTCAGCTTAATGAAACCCAGAATTCAATTAGTCTTTCACGTTCATGTCACGGTTATTTCGTCCGGAAGCAATTATCATCAAGGAGGTCAACAGGTTGAGACATTAAAAAAAGTCCACAGGTTGGAAAGTCTCACGGTAATTGAGCTTCGTCTGAGAACTCACCTTCTTAAGTTGTAATTATGAGTTAAAAATCCAATAATCGGTTGAGAATGGAGTTGTTCAGAATCGTATCCACTTGTGAGAAGTGAGAAGTGGCCTGATTGCAGTATGAGCGAGGTGTATTCCTGGAAACAATGTGAGTTCACAGTAGCTGCGTGCGTCCTCTTCAGCGTCCCCCGAAATTTGAACGCGATGTTGGAGAGAGGAGCTATATATATTATCCAGGTGTCCAAAAACCCTGAGAAGGCAACACAAACCACTTTGAAAAGAAGGCAATGTATATCCTACAATGCTACTGGGTTGTCAGACTTGCCAATTAGAAGAAAACTTGGTAAGTTCCCTTTGTGATGGATATTGCAGGGAAAGTGTTTCGGGTATTGTCTCCCAGTTTCAGTGTGCGCGTCCAACCAGTGTAGCTGACGCGCTCTATGTGTGTGAGTGCGTGTAGGGTGCGTGTGCGTTGATGCGCTTGCTCCTCAGAGAGGACGCTTAGTTCTCCTGGCTCTCCCTAGGCAAGTACTACCGCTGCAGGTTGTACTAGAAGCATGGGACGCTGGGTCTTTGTCTGAGAGGTGCAGACCCTCTGGCGTCGGCTACCATTATAGTGAGCTGGGCGCCAGGGAACCCCCGCCACCTTCCATCAAATCTCCTCGACCACGTGACCCACTGTCATGGCAACGCCACAAGATGCTCAAATCTGAGTGGCCAAGAAAGCCGCCTAGAAGTATTAGGGGGAGGGTGTGTAGGAGGGGTATGGGGGTATGGGGGATTTGGTGGGGAAGGGGGTCGGGGGTAGAATAGAATGGGCTTGTGTAGTAAGAGTATGGGGGTTGGGTAGAGGAAGCCGGAGGGGGGGGGGATGGGGTGCTGTGAAAGGAGGTAATTCGCGCATGACTCACTGGGTTTTTGTAATACTTAGTGGTTTCATGATGCAGCTATCACAGTTTGGGATATTGTCTTGGACTTTTGGCTTGGGTTGGCAAACCTAGCGTAGCTGAGGGTTGCTGTTTCGATGCAAAGCTGGCTGGCATTCCTTGCCGCTTTCTCCCTTGGGGACAGGCCCTCTTGTGAGAGCGCCCATGGGTTGAGAATGAGGTGGTCTACCTTGAAGGCTTGATGTCTGCTCCTAATTTGCTTTCTATTCATCAGATAATTAGTGCTTCTTCATTATTGATAAAGGCGTCGTCATTACAGGGCGTGTGTGTCATCCCCGATCGAGACCGGTACTTGTGTTGGTCTGGTTTTTATGGCAAATTATTTCCAGAAACCAAATTCATAAAGGTGTCACATTTATGACCGTGTCAAATACCACATCCTGTAATTACTCTAACTACTAAATAATAACCCAAACCCAGCCCTCCTCCACCCTGATGATGAAAATTAGGGTAAAATGATAAACGTATAAATATGAACCTGGGCACGATATGGTTATAATAACAAGTCTATATGCGACCTTCACCCATTTTTCTATTTCGGGCTTCATCAATTTCTAATTGAAACTATTACAAAAGTGCCTACAGCAGAGCATGTGTCTCTCTCGGGATGAATGGAGACAGGCGCCTAAATGGCGCCAGAAGAGGTGACACTGAGAACACAATGAAATTAGATGTCTGACTCATTTATTTCTACCATCCCGCACATGTATGTATACGCTCCTCTGTCGAGTCTGTCCCCTGGCCAGATCAAAAGAGCTTGAAAGGTCTCTATATTTCTACTTTAAAGACCAGTTTTACCTCAGGTTATAATAATAGCTCGAGGGAACAATGAGTATTTAGTACGAGTAGAGTGCCTATCCTCTGCATTAACCTACGATGTGGGTATGATATCTCACAAGCCAATGGTCGGAAACTTTGTGTTTATTATTAATTTGTAGACAGTTTTTTTGCAATACATATTGCTCTTGGGAGCGAAACATTCCTGGGGCCTTGCTGCCATTAAGGGTCATCCAATATGATCAGTTGGTATCTTATGAATTTGCATATGGTTGTATTCCGATTCATTTAAACTAAATTTCACTTAAACCATTTGTTGACGACTGTGTCAGCTTTAATGTAAATTACCATAAACTAATCTAGATTTTAAAACAACATCGTATATATAATATGTAGTGCATATATAACAGCATATTAACATAATTAAGACCAATATAAGGAGTGTATTCAGACCCTGATGGGATGTGGTTCCCGTCCACTAAATGTGATAGCAAACATACCATTCTCGTGAATCAATTTATGTGTGCCGTGTACAATTTTTAATGTGCCACTTAAAACATTCCAAAGTATTGAAATTAAATGATGTAGAGCCTTGAATGCCTTGAATGGGTTGAATGGATCTATTGCAGATATAGTGGTTTCATACATGTATATATTATGGAATGAAATTTCCCCTTTATATAAGATTCTACACCAAGGCTGCTTTAATTATGGCATAATGGATTATGTGCATATATTTCTACGCCTAGAGTATAGCAAAGTTAAAAGTCCCTTCCTAGTGTTAAATGGCGTGGAACTTTAAGCCATGAAGCATCGACACAGTGCTGTGATTTTAAAAGGCCATGTTACTCACTACCCACTTAGTCATTATCCACATTTCACATATTTTCGAGTCAAGTACTTCTGGGATTCTTATAATCGGCATGCCTCATTACACCTCCATGGGGTCAGGAATTCCTTAGTACGAACCTCTCTATAGGTTGGTCCCACCAAGAGGCTGCAGCCCTGTAATTCTTCCATACCCTTTGTCCCATTCTCAAGGCACAGTGGCTTTTGACTTGCCCGCTTTCTTGTTACACATTGCATGCGAAAACAGGAATGTGTGTTATATTCCTGGAGTATAAATACTATTTTATGCACCTATTGTTCCGGTACGTCGGGAAATATCCTTGGGCCTTAGCGTGTTATATATTTTCATTAGGCCAGACGCTTGTTGTCATAAGAGATTATTTCATTTCACAATATTGTGTAAGTGTCTGCTAGTTAAGATGCCTTAGGTGTATTGAGACAATGCCTCTCCCAATTTAATTGTCGAAATTCTTTGGGAGACTTTATGGGTGCCACAAGATTAAGTGCAATATGATGAAAGCCTGGGAAAAGCAATTAATTTGTTTAATTGTTTATTGTTCTTGTATATTCCAAAGACAATAAATATGTCCAAGCGATGTGAGGTCCATTTGTAAATGAGTCATAAATGACTGTACATGGGATTGTCAGTTTTCGGTCGTGCTCGATTACTGTACAGTCGTAGCTACATTATTGTATATTGAACAATCCTATGCTAGTAAACCAAAACATTAATAAAGCTTAAAGATTAATATATATGTGTTGATAATAGCAGTGAATAAACTTTAATTATGTATTAACGGTCGATTTAACTTCATATACATTATTCAAGAAGAAATTTAAGAAGGTTTTAATGGGAAGGGGGTAATTATCAAGGAGTATTATCAATATTAAAGGTATCAAATTGATATTACCATTTGAATGTACGTAGTCCTACTAACGAATACTGTATATTCTTTGGATGTCTATGAAAGTAAGTGCTAAACCCAGAAGCATTTCCATCACCAGATACAGAATTCTAGTATCTCCCTATCTTATATTAGAGAATCACTTTCTCATAGGGAGATGCATTGGAGGTACTCGGGGAATGACAAGCACTCAGAGCGTCCTGAGTGTAGTGAGTAGTATACGGAGATAATGGTTTTGCCCCGCGATAAATCATGAGCCAGAGGAGGGCCTGACAACACAAACCGGACCCCGCTTAATAGGCCAGTGGTCAGTTTTGTTTGACCACCATTAAAAGTTTCTACGCCCAGACATCATTACATTCATCTAACATAGGGAGGGTCACTTGAAATCACAAATGGACCACCAAGGGGCCGAGTGATTGTCAAATATGGTCCCACGGACGTCAAGAATGGGTCTGTTTGGTGATTGATTCGCCTCACTCGACCGCAGACAAGTGCTCGGTGGCAACATATCAGTTACCCTAGCCTCTACTTATCCTGTAAATTAACCCCTACTAATTAGTTGTATTCTTCCCCGAGGCTTGGCCATTTTATCTTGAAATTAAATAGCGTTGGAAGTATCGGGTAGCCCTAATACGTGGCAAGGGGCGGGTCTGGGTTGCCTTGTACTCAACGTGGTGGTAAGCGCCGAATGCGGGTCGAACGATCCGCTTGAGGAGAAAAAATAGAATTATCCCTTGCCGGATAGCGGTGTCTGAAAGCTGTGAAGACCCCTGGGAATTGGGGGCTTTCTTATAAGGGGAAGATTGAAGGTGATAGTAGGAGGGTGTAGTTTTGGAGTCGTTGAAAGTTCAGCTTTGGCGTCTAGGCTCAGAGTTGAAAGAGTCACTCCAAACTGAGGGAAAGCATCTCGCCCCAAACCATACACTAGAAATGAATGACTTCCTACCCCAAGACGCACTATGTAATTTCTCTAGGTATTTCACTAACCAGATACACCATCTCATAAAATCGCATACTATTAATAATATCCTACCAGCAGGCAACAGAAACACCGTCACCGCGACCATGTTGTGATTTGATGTACTCTGCGTAATAAAATAAATTTAAAAGGGAAAAAATGCCCATTAGAACGCCTACTCCAGGGCCAGAAAGGTCATTAGCGTAGTAGGCGTCCAATCACTGACGTCCCATTTTTATCTGATCTGAGAGGCTTTGAGCTTAGACTGTATACACGGAGGGAAGATTCACAACGTAGTCGCTGTATAGTCGTAACAGCTTTCTTGGTTGTGAACTTCAGTTGTTGTCGCGTGCTAAGTTTGATTGACGAAGAAGTGGCGTGAGACATGTTAGTTTTTCATAAGTCTGCAATTCGTGGCCATGCCCCCAGTGTTCCAGGGTCCACTGATTGTTTTCTGTAGATAAGTCTGGATATGTATGTAAACACGAGTGCGTATAGCGGAGATGTTGGAGGGAAGTGCGAAGTAAATAGACAAACTAGCGCATACATGCTGATAACACACAAACAATAATTATATAGTCATTTTCATGGCACGGGTTCTTGTATAGTGCCTATATAGACCGTGTGTAATACAGTGACTTTGCAGTGTCTTCCCAACCGCTTTTTAGAAAAAATCAATTTAATTAAAGTCACAGGGTTTGTATTACACACCAGAATTACATAATCTTGTTTGTTTGTTTTTTATTTTCCATAAGCTCACATTGATTTCATAAAACGATTGAAATCTAACACACTAAAAAAATCACAAATACAGGTAAATCATTGGAATATTTTCTAAAGGACGTCCTTAGCACTGTATGATTCATTGTCGTGTATATAAATAGTCTATTTGAATGACTTAGCTGTAAGTTAGTGACCAGTGCAAACACAAATTCTGTGAGGAATATGCGACTGACCTCCTTTTGAAATCTGAAATCATGATAATGTATAAGATGGATGTTTGTGACCCAAGGACGCTCTCTAACAGGAATCGATAGAACGAGCTTTGGGGGGAATTATCAGATAGCTGCAATCCCAAAACAAAAATTTACATGTACCGGTACAACATTTGATAGCTTTTCCAGAACTGAGAAGCTAAGTGAACATGAATACGAGAGGGACAATTGTCAAATAAAGGCTCTCTCACGAGAGAAAAATCTAATCATTCTGTATCCACACTCGGGCTACTTTGAAGTCTGAGAACTTATCAATTATTTAGCCCACAAAAGCAGGAGGTTTATTACACGACAACATGGGTTAGAGACTGTCCCCCAGTTTGGTTGTCAATGTTATTGATCTGGAACGGAGCCGCAATAGAGGATCAATTCCAACCGTGAGGAGTGTCCAGTTAACGGTAGAAGAGGTCTAGAGAGAAAGAGATCTGTGCGAAGGGAATATAGTCAAAGGCCATAGGTCACCACTTCGTGTCCACGAGCATGCATGGGTCATCATCCCCTGGCCTAATTTCCCCGACGGAGGAATGACTCATAGACTCGGGAGGAATGTCATTGACCACCACATGCATGCACGTCGAACATGACCCCAAATTTTTGCCACCACACAGCTTTGTATTGACGCCTGCTAAAATGAAATCAGCTTTCCCGAATGTAAATCAGCCTTTCAGGTCAGATTTGCTATTCCTCTACTCTTGGTCCGTATGCTACTGCATGAGCTAAACTCCAAATGCGATGCATGGAAACAAATTCGACTAGAAAAGTGACATCTTCCACAAAAGGCATGATAACTTTTCCAGAATAACTTCAATAACTTTCTGAACAGAAACACATATCATAGTAGATGTATTTGTCCTAACTGTTGTATATAAACATACCCGTGTATATAATTGAAAATTATTCCACGTTTATAATGGACGAATTATATGAAAGCAATATTGTATGTACCATTTCATTCTATACGTGTTTCATCCGTTGAATTGTATTTCATAATCGCATTTCTATTGCAAAATTATATATTGCCGCGCTGTTGCCAAATCTCATCTAAATAAAATATGGGAAATGTGATGAATATAATTATCCTGGTTATAGATTATGTTTCTTCACAAAAATGAATGTCTACCTATGCATCAATAATTCAAATCAATTTGGAAACAATACGATATAAATAAATGATAAGTCAGCTAGGTTAAACGCACGATATAATTCTATCAATCGCGGTATGATTCCCATCGTTGTAATATATTATCCGGGGAAAAACCCAGGAAAATATGAAGAGTCATGCAATATTCCAGCTACGTGGATTGGCCCAATGTGTTTTACGTATTTATAAACATATTGTCCCCGTTGCATAACAACGAGTAGCTTTTTCAGTGTTAATGAGCGAGAGGCTTTCCCTCAGTTTGGAGGAACTCTCTCAAATATGAGCCTAGACTGTATCAACGTATCAACTGTATTATCCTCAATGGATATCCTGTTCTCAGAGCGGGCGATTGTGGATTCTATATCAGGGAATATCCTCTTAACATGAATACCCTCACCCCAGGCCAATAAAAACTGCATTAAGTCCCTCAGGAAAATCGAATTATTCCGCATCCAGGATCCTAAGAGTGATCAAGTCTAATTAAATCTTCGCCCTTATTAAATCAGCTCGATTATAACTCGCCTGCTAGTGTCTGTGGTTCAAACAAAATTACATTTTATTCGATTTGAATAACAGCTTGAAAGTAAATTCCATAAATTAAACCCTAGAATCATTACGAGATGAGTTCCACGATTCTGGTTATGTGACCGCCGATTGCCAGTTGGATTTGCAAGTGTAAGTTTTTTATTTGTGCGTGTGTGTCTAAAGGGGAATTGATATATATTACATAAAGTTTAGAGTAAAATGTCACTACGACCTCGACTAACTGTTAGCCTAGTGAGGCACCAGGTTCATGCGTCCATTGTGATAAGCTGAGGGGCGGTGCTATACAGTATCGACTACGCGAAACCAGGGTAAGTAGTATACTGAGAAAAGTCTTTAGCGATGGCACCTTGGACAAACGTAATAACGTTTACTGATATCTGCAATATTCTTTATCCTGATACATCCTGTAGGTATACCAGATAAGCCCAAAGATATGCGTAGTATATTGTATTAGTCATCGTGTTTTTCATCACATTCATCTTATTACATAAGTTGATCTCATAATCCCGCTACAGTTATGGATATCTGAGCCTCAGTACTTGTCGATAGCTGTTCGGTCACGAAGACAGGATCCAAGTTGATGAGTAAGGCGACCTAATCACTCTTTCGCTTGTTAACGGACAATTGCAGTAATTGCATAATTTCCTTTGGGTTACGCCCTCCACCCTGGGGTTATGGGTGTAAGAGGTTGATTTATAACCGGATTGAACTCCCATAAATTGTTCCTTGGAGGCACAACCCAATCACATTTCAACTGCACCGACATGCAGCGCTTTGAAGTCGAGTTTTCTCGACATTGATTGATAGGTGGATGTTCTTGGCACCGATTAATAGCTACAGGAAAGGAACATTATTTTGATTAATAGATGTACCTGTAAACGTATTCTTGAAGATACTAAATTCTTGAAGATACTGAACTTTGGGTCATGAACTCGTATTTTAATGTTAAATTAACCCCATTTGATAACAAGATTATCTTTAAGGTTCCAAATGCGTTGTAAGAGATATAGATTGGCATTTATCTAGCTGATGGAATATGATTACAATAAATAAAGAGATAGAGTAGTGCAGCTGTTCCTCAAGATAACACTGTCCATAATGTCAGTCTGGAATATTAGACAATACATCTACTTTAGCATTTTTCATGCAGTTTAATATGTGTCGCATAATATAGAAACATAAATTATTGAAATTCAGAATTCATCTTCCATGTGACGAAACACAATCTGCAGGTAAGCATTAACCAAGACATTCTTTTTTATGTCAAAGGGCTAGATGGAGAAAATGCTTAGGTGATAATGATGAATTGTCATCTCTGGTATATTTAGCTAATTGAGTGCGAGGATGGCATAGGTCAACTTATAGCTCTACACCCATGTGGCCACCCGTAATCTGATCCCAGAGCGTGCTCAACAAAACGAGCTGATCCTTCAATAACAGAGAGGGCAGCAGTTGGAGGTTGATAACAGATGCATAGTTCGCCATGGGTATTAGCTCCAGGAGCATTCATTACAAGGCAGGCCAACCTGTCCAGATGTACTGGTTTGATTGGTCTGCCTGAAGGCTTGAGGAATAATTAAGAGTGACCATTCATTATTGTTGGGCGCCGGACTCCTGTCCCATGGTGGTCACTATTGCACGCTTTGACTCACACTGCATCCTTTCGGGGCGTATGTTTTGACCCTCCAGGGCAGGAACTTGAGCAAAGCTATAAGTGAAAATGAAAACAGTATAGATTGATCGAGATCGTTTAAACATGTCGCCCTACAAGGCGACTGCTGGATGGAAACAAATTATACAGTTCATTAATCATTCTAGTAGGCCTATATTACAGTTGTAGTTTCTAGTGATTTATCTATGTTGTGTGTTATTAAGGAAATTCTGATTAACATATTCCAGATTGGCGGGGCAGATGGGATTCAGATGAATGCAAAGCGCGGCAATTGATAGTTAATATTCGCTTTTATTGTTACCGGTGAATGTTTAATTGGCATGACAAAACGATTAAAAGAACCGTCGACAAGTGTCCTGATTAGCCCAAATAGCCATGAACACGCAACCAAAAATCAGATTACAATTCTCCAATCAAAGAACACCCCTGGAATATACTATTGAGTGAGGACAATGTGGTGACAATTGAAATTGTTGGTTAGAACATATGGATTTGCTTAATTGGTCGTTCAGTCAAGCCGATTGCTGCTAAATCCCATAATGGTTATGCTAATGATTGGTTTCAAACCGAGAGAGGAATGCCTTTGTTTACATCTGGGGTCTGGATGTACCTACAGATGTTCTCCCCAGTCACCTGCTGGTTTTTGTGGACATTTGGGTAACGCTTACGTAACATGGTGTACCGCTTCCCAGGTAGGGTTATACATACAGCACAGCGTTGTTGACACTCCAGCCCAACGCTTTGTTCTCTTTGTACTTCAAAGGCCGTCAGCAATCCCTCCTCGTGCTCCTCGTGCCCAGACGATTGTAGAGTCAAGTTGACAATTATGACTTCTGCGTAATCACCATGTTTCTCCTCCTCCTTCTAATAAATAAACTTGATAGGAACGGTAGTTGCTTAGTTGGCAGTCGCAAAGCCTTTGACTATACATGTGCCTGCAATGAACCGATTGCTTTGTCTAGCCCTCGGCCTGTGATAACTGCCAAGCACAGTTTTCCATGTCCGAATATAGATACTCTCTCAATGTATCAATTCACTCATATATTACCGCGCAAGTTCGTTTGTATTTCGGGGTTGAATCTTTCATTTTTGTCCCAATAACCTTTCTCTAATTTCAATGTGATTAATGTGCTTTTGCAAACAAAGTAACAAAGGAGAGGGAGTGAAAATACGAGAAATTTAGAAACACGAGGACTGCGAATAAAAAAAAGTATCATTTAAAGTGCTTTTTACTCCCACAAACTGCTGATGCATTCAAATTATCTAAAGAAATCACACCATTATTATTGCTGGGGGGAACCAAGTCAAATTTAAAATGTTGGCCGTGAGAAAGCACGGTGTGTGACATCAGCAGCGGTTCTTGTGGCGGTGCCATATTCAACTAAACATTATAGAACAAAGATACCCCGATAGCATCGGTGGGCAGCGAAGCGTGACATCTCCCATCTGGCCTACCAGGTAACAAATCTGGGGCTGTCAAAAGAGCATTATCACCACACCAGATCAATAAACAATGATGAAGTAACGACAAATAAATTATAGTTTATGTTCTCCCTATTATTGCATCCAAGCAAATTGGGGTGGGATACCAGTTTCTCTCGACTAGAAGTGAAAGAGTAGCGAAAGGAGCAAGAAAGGCTATATACATGTCTGTGTAGCCTCGAAGTATTTTTCCAAGGATTATACCGAAAAATTAACACAAACTCCCAATGTTTAGTTAAGGATGAGGCCTGTGCATGCTGTTCAGCTTTATTTGCGTTCGCCACACCTGTGCACGCATTTTGCTTATTTTTCCAGCTTAGATCCCAGCGGGGGTAAAAGCGGAAGTCAATCTGGGGCGATTCTGGAAAATGTGTTAATTACTGAAACCATTGTGATTGCCAACTTCAAAGAGACACGCCTTCAGAGGTTCTTTCCAAGCTAACTCTCCTAATTCCAACTTAATCCGGAACTGTTTATTTGATTAAATGCAGATAAAATGCCATGCGAAATTGCTAAGCCCGGAAGACCACCTTCTGGAAAGTGGACCGCTTGGGAGTGAATGTGTGAATGTTGGTCAAGGGGTACTAGATACTTCCCGGCGGGATAACACAAAATATTTGATACAAAGGGGAACTCCTGCTGTCTGGCTGCTATTGTTAGGCACTATTCGAGGTCACAGGATTCTGTATTATACAAAAAGCCTCTAACAACTCTCTAATTATGCTGAACCGTTTATATTTTATCTCTTTTTTTCCCCACCCTGTAATCTCGACAAAAATCCTGGGATTAGAACTGATTATTAATAGGTAGAATTAATCACCTCTAAGTTTAAAAGTTTGTGACTGGGATATGTAGCGAGAACGAACCCTCTGTGACTATAAGACTATGTCGACATTCTACACAGATTTCAAAATTGGAATTCATGTCTCAATAAATCCTTAATTCCATGTAGTGATAATCACCAATAAATCTTTATTATTATTTAAAGAGTTGAACCTCTGGCTTTGTTCTCTCACGTGTATGATTTGAAACCATTAATCACTACCCTTACATTTACAGCAAACAGCAATTGTGTAATTCTTTCTCATTAGATATGATCCCTTTCATTAGGTCATGAAGTGTTCTCCTGAAAATATTTTCAATATTCTCAGCCCCCTTGGCAAAAAAATGAGATACTATTCGAACGATTCTTCTGTTATTGGATATTGGAGTGTCCTTCAAGGCCTGAGCGTTTCATCCTTGCCCAATGACAAGCTAAACACCCCTATTTTAACGTCAATCTAGACAAAACTGGCCTGAGTCACGGAGAATGCGTTACCATAGCAACCAGGCTGGGCACGCGTCCGAGCCATGTCTACTAGCTCAGCGTCCGCATGATTTGAATGAAGGGGATTCATTGGAGGTAAGTCTGGGACAATCAGTCACTGACTCACCAATTGAAACCCTTGATATTGCATAATAAACAGCTCTGACAGGAGCCAACCCCCACACAAAATCCTTCCCCACCCATCGCCCCACCTGCTTTACGTCAGAGCTCAGTGAATCATGACATTTCCGAATTGAAAGTGCTTGATCCGACCGATTCTATATCAAATTTGCGGATCGCGGATGCCCCTTTGGAATCTTTTTCGATTAAGCAGTATTTGTACAAATCATGAACAATGGGGAAATAATTTTTTTGTCCTATCCTGACCGAAGCTCTGGTGTGCCAGATGTAATGGGATGAAATAATCGCAGATTGAGGGGCATTAGTGCGATTATCCGGGAGATTCGCGTCAATATTATGAGTGAAATTCAATACAGATGTGCTAATGCACTTGCTTTCAATTCTTGATTTCAAAATAAAATCAAGTGTGGGTTGTTTCAATTTCGGCTGATTAAACTTAATGCGAGATCCGACATCTGATTGCCAAGATTTCCAAATTACCACTTGAATTAGTAGGCCTGGCGAATGATTCATAATTATGATTCTGTAATTGCAAAATATTTACTTATTATGCACAGATGATTTTAGATATTTGGTATAAAAATATTCTCCAATGAAAATTGTCAATTCATCGGCAAAACTCCTTTTAGTGCGTAATGGGGAAATATTTTTCGTCTCATTATTTAGAATCGCGTGTTAATAAGCAATAGTTCAGCAGATAATTCATATAATAACATTTTCAACTCTAGACTATTCCTCGTATACATTATAATTTAATAGCGAATCTCAATATTAAAGTATTAATTTTGTTTTTAAAATGTTTTTATTTCTCGAAAATTTCATAATTGCGGTACTTATCAGTTCGATGTTTTCTTAGGAATAGGTAATAAAGAATGGTGGAGGTTGTTTTCTATATATTTCCAAATTTCTTTTTTTGCTAAGTGTCCCAAAGAGCTGATAGAATAACCAAGTTTTTTGTTTCTAGAAGGATCCAGAAGGAATATAGGCTGTACCAGCAGAGAACAGCAGAGATCATTCAATATTTTTATTGCAGAAGCTTTTGTTCCATGAATGAGCGCAAAGTTCACCAGCAATGAGGTCAACGGTTAAATACATGTGTGGTGAGATACAAACAAGCAATCTTAATGGATGTTATTGTCGAACATCTTTTATTGAGGCTTTATATAATTCTTATACGTGTTAACATGATCTCTATCCACATATAAGTTATTTTGAGATCATGCAGTCATTTCTTATTAGGCCAACACTCTGCGGCATACTTGAATACTAGAGGTGCTGAACAATTATTAAGCCCATAATCCGAGCCCTGGGAAGTGGCCTAGTAAAAGACAACCCGGGCTTAGCATGATTTTAATCCTCAATGAAACCTCGGTCTGTCCAATCACTATGACACACGTTAAGCTCTATTTTCATTTCTCAATGGGAAATGGTATATCTCGAGGTTTTCAAATCATAGTACACGGATTATGATGGGAATAACCAAACATTTAATAGACGGCGGCGACTCCTGAAATGTTACAGATAATCGATTTTAAATCTTAAAAAATACCCTTCGATTTCCTAATAACAATAGGCAAAAAGGAGGAGACAGAAAGGAGTAAAAAACCGGCGCACTTTAAATTGAAATTACAATAATGGAAGCCACAGGGGATGTAATTACTTTTATTTTGAGTCTAATTTCAATTGTTTTGACTGCTTTGTATCTCCATTTTCGCCGTCCGCCATCCTACCCACCGGGTCCATTCATCTTAAAAGGCATTGGAACATTGCCTTTCATCGGAAATCCCAACAATTACGGCGAGCTCATTGGTTTATTGACAAAATGGAAATCGAGATTTGGAAAGGTTGTAGGATATTCAACAGGAGCAAAGTAAGTTGCTGTTTTTTTTTGTATATTACTGAATAGGATTTTCAGAGAGGCCCTGTATACGGCGAGCTCATTGGTTTATTGACAAAATGGAAATCGAGATTTGGAAAATTTGTAGCAACAGGAGCAAAGTTAGTTGCTGTTTTTTCGTATATTATACTGAAAAGGATTTTCAGAGCGGTTACATATTCAGTCCAAGAGTTGAGGGAGTCCCTCCAATCTGAGGGAAGGCCTCTCGCTCCAAACCTCGAAATGCCATTAAATCCGTTAGGACGCCATTACGTACTAGCATTAGTGCAGTAGGTGTCCAATCACTGACTACCATTGTTATAAGAGGGTGTGAGCCTAGACTGTATTCTCAAAACTGATGATTTTCTTTTCATATTGGGTACTTGTAGACAATAATTTCTGTTATTTTCTTTTATAAACACAACTATAGGCCCAGCAGGCGCGCACATAAAGAAGAGACAATTAAAACGAGACAATTTTGAGCAAATCTAGACAAAACCGCGCTCATAAAAAAATTGTCCTTATAGCCATTCTCAGGCAGTTTTGTCTTGAAATGTTGAAGTTTTGTCTCTAAATTTATAATTTGGAGACAATTTTGCCGTAGATTTGAATTTAACCTGGGCAATCAAGTAAGTAATCAGCGATGAATAAAGGTTTTTTGAAACTTTCAAGACTTTAGACAATGTCTAGGCAAAAATCTTCAATAAAATCCCTGGCTTCAAGGACAATCTCAAAAGGTGTGCACATAAAGTCAGATTGTCCTTGTCCTTGAAGCCTGATTTTGTCTTTGTCTCCAGTCTCTGAAAATTAGACAATATATTGCCTCTTCAGTTTTTGTCCTAATTTGTGGTAGTTTTCTGGTGGCTGGCAGTAGTTTTTGGCATGGTTTGGCAGTCAAGTCAGCCTGAAATGTAAAGCAACCAAAATTGTCTCCAAATTGTGACTTTAGTGACAAATTCAATATTTCGAGACAAAACCACCTAAGGACAGCTATCTGAGTTGTCATTATTTCCTTTTTTCTTTTGGCCTCAAAATTGTCCCAGAGACAATATAATTGTCCCAGAGACAATTCTATTGTCCCAGAGACAATTGAATTGTCCCAGAGACAATTGAATTGTCCCAGAGACAATAGATGAACTGCATTCAATGTAAAACAACCATAATTGTCTCCAAATTGTGAATTTAGTGACAAAACTCCAACATTTCAAGACAAAACCACCTAAGGACAGCTATTGGAGCTTACAAAATAGCATGTATCTCTATGCAAAAAAATACCGCCAGCCGCCAGAAAACTACCGCAAATAAGGACAACAATTTTAGAGACAATTACATTGTCTAATTTTCAGAGCCCGGAGACAAAAACAAAATCAGATTTCAAGATTGTCCTTGAAGCTGTGGATTTTATTGAAGATTTTCGCCTGGACATTGTCTAAAGTCTAGTTTTTTATGTGCGCGGGCCCTGGAATCCACGTCGGACAATTTTTAAAAATAATATATTTAGCCAGGATATATAACATACAAATTGACCTTTCTCAAGATATATCTTGGTACAGGATGACCAGGAAAGTGTCCTGCTTTCACCTCGATCGTTCCTGACTTATTTATACTCATATAGCTAATGTTGCTAATGACCTAATATAGTTGTTTCGTATGAGATATGATTACTGTTATGATGAGATAAGATGAAGGTCATATAATTTCATATATGTTACATTTTGTCATATTGTTTTTGAGAATAATTTCAGGCAGTGTACGCACATTATTACAAATTTTCTTCAAGCAGTCTCTTTTTTGTATGTAATTAAATTTTGAATACCAGGGGATCACTTTCAAGTCTTAAATCTGTGTAGGTAGATTATGCCAAATGTGTGCGTCATGTCCAATGAACAGACTGAATGTGCTTTCTCCAGTTATGCGGTCGTCATAAATGACTATGCCCTTGCCATGGAACTGTTGGTCAAAAATGGAAAGTATTCGTCCGATCGCCCGTGCACTGACCTTATGAAAGTCACAAACCCACTCTACCCTAGGACTGGTAGGTCTGCATTTCTTTTACTCTGAGGTTTTACTAACGGCTATAGGGCGAAGAATGTCCAGGCCCTACCCCAGCTTACCTTCATCTAATCTTAACTGGGGATTAACACAGGGAGGGGTAAGTGATGGGGATGGGTGGGGGGTAAAGCCAGATGTACTGACAACAGAGGTTTTTAAAGGCATTTTATCAAGACTATACATGCATCAATGCATTGGAAACTGATTCGGCTAAACATTATTTTGTAAGTGTAGTGGTAGCATGTAATGAAATAGAAAATTTTGAAGATAGAAATAATTAAATATCAGGGAGGGATCTACCTATACCTGGATACATATACATTCATTTTGCGTCATGGAGCCTTCAGATTGCCGTTTATTAACGGACCACGCAAAATCATGTAGACAATGAAGAAAATATAGTACCGAAAAACAAGAAGCTAAAACAGACATTGCAGTTTCAGTATAATTAGGCTATAGCATCCCCCTAACGCCCACCCCGCCCTCACCACATGAGGTCCCTTTTTGTGTGTGTATGATGTGTATAGGGCCTATTGGAAGATCAAGGAGATTATATCTGGATATAGTCTGGTTGGTTTTACCCAGCATATCATTATGTAGTACCTCTAATCATCACATGATTTAAATATTTAACCTTATTTCGGTAAACTAAGGGTTTCATTGTCAATAATAAGTCTATATAGGCTACACACACATATATATAAATATGCATCACATATTGTACCAACGTTTAATTATATCAAGTCATAGTCCTCGCATTAATACATTCACATCCTTTGTTGACAGTTTAGATAATATTTTTTCCTGCCTCATCCTATAAATCCATCCCACAGGCATCGTGGAAGGGAACTTCACCGATACCACCTGGTATCATCTCCGACAGGCGGGCCAGATGGCGCTTCACAACTTCGTCGAGATGCCACCTAGAGGGCGCACCACGAACCGACTTGAGGGCCGGCTTGCGCGCCACCTGGACGCAATGCAGGCAGCCATCGGTAAAGGCAGCCAGACGGATGCCCAACCCGACACCAGATCAGCAATATTCGACACGGTCACCCAAGTCATTTTTGGCATTATTTTTGGTGGTGAAAGAAAGAAGCTTAAAACAACAGCGGCAATCAATGCGTCACTAGATGCCTTGTATTCCCTTACACCTGACTTCCTCAATTTAAAAAACAATTCCATGTCTCGTGTGTTGGGCAGATGGAAAAGCAACACGGATAGTATAAAGACTATCTATAAAAAGTTCCAAGGGCATGTTTTCGAGGGTATCGGAGAGCATCAAACTCGCGAGAATAAGGACCAGGCTGACATTCACGATTTCATCAATTATTATTTAAAGGAATTTACTGGAATTGCGGGAAAAAATGAGGGAGACAATAGGATTACTATTGTGGCAACGGAGGTTTGCTAATTCACTGTGTCCCTTAATCTCCATTCATTATTAGGATATCAATTTTATTTCCATTAACTCCATCGTTTTGGCAAAGATGTATATCTCAAATTAATGACATACTGCTCAAAAACAACCACTCTCTACCTAATCCAATACACCCATGGAAAGTGAATGTTTTTGTGCATTTGCATAATATAATATGGTATTGATTTATTAATAATATAATATCAACACGTTCCGCGTATTGAAACGTTTGTATCTGCATAAATATATTGATACATATATATTTGTACCTCTATACGATAGTGATTTACAAATTGAAGGCAAATGGATTACAGGCACTCAACATTGTTGATAATGCCACCTGCACTGAAATCATTAAAAACGTATACAAAAATTCATTTCCGATGAACTAGTCTTTGGATATAGAGAAGCTCAAATATCAGCAATATGTTAGTTTCTTCTAAATTCAATTGAGGGATATGAAATGTACAATAAGTTTGGTTTATAAAGCATCTTAGATTCCTACTGCACGAAAAGGTTGCTAGACTGCATGCTGATTGTGCATGCAGTATATTTATTTTTGTCAGGAACCCATAAAATACATATTTTCAAGAGCAATGTCGACCTTCGACCGAAGAATTGTTCTCACATTCGGTTCCCTAATTAAATAAAAAGGGATTATATTTCAACATCACCAACAAAATAATGAGTTAGAACCTGTTGCCACTGCGAAACCTACACTAAAGAAATCATGCAATATTGGATTCGGCATCGATATTAAGCAACTATTATAGACCATCTGAATTGTTGCCTCCTCTGTTACTAACCAAGATGTTTTCCCATCTATTAATTTCAACTTTTTTCTGCCTCAACTTCATCTCCCTTCGATCTTCCTGTTGTTATAAGAGGTCCTACTGAAAACAATATCTATTAATCTGTTTGTAGATAGCTGAGCATGGTCCCGACCCTATAGCCTCTGCTACATGCTGGGTGTTGTATCATCTTGTTGGCCATCCTGAGATACAGGCCAAGATACGAGAACAGATCGAAACAGTTGTTGGTTACAAGAGGCATCCTAAACTGAAGGTGTGTTCAATTCAAAGCATTATATCCTCAACCCGCAAAAATCGTATCATATTTGTTCGCCATGATCTTTGCATGTATAATACCGCTACTCTTCTAGATCGCAAGAGCAGCGATTAAATTGCAAGCGATCGAGGATTGAAAGCACTTGCAAGCAAATTGTAGATTGTTGCGATCTCGTGCGGCTATTCGAATGTAAGAATATAAATATACAGTCAATAGACATTCCCGCGATCTAATCGCCCATCGCAAGCAATCGCTTGCCTCCTGCGATCTAGTGGAAGGAGCCCTATAAGGTACAACCCCTCCAAATGTATTTGGAAGGAATAGACCCTTGTCCCTAGATCGCATGTCACCGAGAAGGAGTATAAACATAGAAACAATACCTGCTATACACAATGTCTTTTCATTCGATGCCCTATTTACCTTCAAGTAGTATAGGAAAATGGGGCAACGAATCGGGCTAGCGAAGATACGGTTCAAGTTGTCCTGGAAAATAAAGTTTTTCTCGAAGCATGTTATGTTTACTGTGTGGTATTTTCATAGATTATTTTCACTAAATCGAGATATGTGTGACGTATTATTTCCAGGACCGACTCCCCCTCGCATTGATTGATGCTGTTGTCAGTGAAACACTTCGTTTGACTCCACCTTTCCCGGTTGGACTTGCAAGAAAGACATGCAGAAAAGTGCAACTGGACAAATATGTCCTCCCTAAAAACACAACGGTATTTTGTCTCTCAGATATCTCATATTGTTCAAGCATTTTTTTTCACTGAAAGATTACATTAATTGGATATAATGATATTTAAATTCCCAATTTAAGACCTATGAATATGGACCCACATTTTCTATAATTTGTCTACGATAATTTAGTGAAAGTCTATAGGCCTACTTCATCTTAAATGTCTTGATCTTAAATTTCACAGGTGTTCCTCGACTTGTGGAACATTCACAGAGATCCCAGAATTTGGGAAGAACCCGAAGACTTTAAACCAGAGCGTTTCCTGAATGCCAGTGGTCGTTACCTGAACAAGCAAGAGATGATTGCATTTGGACTCGGTGAGTCACCCCTTAACCGACTTGTCGTGTGGAACGGGGTTAATAGGAATTAATTCTGGGCTTAATCGCTAAGTGTTGGGTGATGGGTATAGCGGCCATAACTCCTCTTGGTATTCTTAGGTTATGAAATGGTCTAGGGAAGAAAGAAACATATTCTAATGGTCAATCTTCTGCATAATATTTCAACTATATTTATAGTATAGCTTTCACAATCGTTAAACTGGATATGCCTTTTTACCTTTCATAAATATATACAATATAAGAAATCAAGTGATTTTGGTGTTTAAAAACACTGCATCTCCCTCTACAACATCCTCCTGAGGGAGGGCTACCGTACTGGTAACTCACTCTGCCCATGGAGGATGTTTCAAAAGGATGGACTTCAAAACAAGTAAAACGACGACACTAGCCGACGCTCTCCAGTTGTCTCTATGTAGTCCCCTGTAGTTCAATGGAAACCCGATTTGCAAATGAAAGGACTAATTTCTCTTTCCCTTTCTGTCTTCAGGCCGTAGAGTTTGTATTGGGGAACAAATAGCGAGACAAACGCTTTTCCTTATCGTTGCGAACCTGCTACAGAGGTTCACATTTCGCCTACCAGATGGGGCAATGTTGCCTAAAGCCGACTCATCTGATGCTCCTGCTGCCACCATGAGGCCACCAGAATTTGAACTAGTGATAGAAGCAAATGCTAAATAAGGTTGTGAGAGGTTTGACAATTTCCTGATTGAACTGGTCGATTATTGACGGAGGATATTAGTTAGAAAATACTTTTATACATGCTCGATAAAAAGTACAAGTTGTTCCCTCGACATCTTTACAATATTAGATAAACTTAAAGTGGCTAAGATCCCTATTTTGACTATCTTTCATTTAGAAATATGTTTGTAGTATTCGATAACTTGCATAACTAGGGACATTTGTGTGGAATACCAGAGTTCTATATTCCTTAGATTATTTGATATCTGTTGATGTATGTGGCAGGGATTCCAACGGGGAATTTAAATCTGAGAGAGGCAAGTAACTTGACAATAGAGTGCTGCCATTTGAGCATGGTGGAGGGATGTGAAGTAGGAGCGAGTCAGGAGGTACATGGTCACATATATATACCGTGTCCCAGCCAGGTGGTAGTACTCAACTAATTAAGATAAGATGCATACAGGCGGCAAGACCTCTTCCAACTGCCATGTCTGAGTGCTGGAGGCACCCCACGAAATTTGAAGTTTTAAACTCTTATATATTCCAAATACTTGTATTTCATACATTAATGCTCCCAGGTATTGGTTAATGGCATAATGATCCAGAACATTGTTGAAATTCAAGCATATGTAAAAAAGTCAGGAGCTCAGCGGCAAGTGTCACTTTAATTGTTCTCTCGAGTTTCAGTAGACTGAGTGGTTTCTGCAAGTCAGATCTTCATTGGTATATCTTTTTTGTTCGAAGTTATCTGTCACTATTGTTCAAAATTGAGAGAAAACAAGACAGCATGAAATCGGTTTTTGTATTAACATTCCTGAGAAGGGTCTACCGACCCTATTCGGGTCGACCATACAGCTGCCCTCATGTCATTTTTATCAGCCTTTTCCTCTGTCCAGTTCATATTCCTCCATATCAATTGGTGTCAGATGTATAAGTTTGACTGCGTGGTACATGATACTAGTCACATTTTTTAATATGATATCTATCAGATAGATAGATCAGATCTAATTATAAACAGTTGAACTTTCTGAATTAATTGAAGTGGGCTTTCAATCGTTTTTGGGGCATAAGTAATAGTATTCAATCGTTGTGGCGTTATGGAGTTAAAACGGAGGAAAATGATAACTTAAAGCAAGAGGTGAGAAGAGGGAAGGGGAGAAGAGGAGTAGGGGGAAGGATGAAGAAGGGGGAGGGTAGTCGTAAAAAAAGTTGAAAGTTTGTCAAAAAAAAGTTGAAAGTTGGTCGTAAAAAAAGTTGAATGTTGGTCGTAAAAAAAGTTGAAAGTTGGTTGAAAAAAAGTTGAAAGTTTGTCGAAAAAAAAGTTGAAAGTTGGTTGAAAAAAAGTTGAAAGTTGGTTGGAAAAAAAGTTGAAAGTTGAAAGTTTTTTTGAAAAAAAAGTTGAAAGTTGGTCGGGAAAAAAGTTGAAAGTTGAAAGTTTTTTTGGAAAAAAAGTTGAAAGTTGGTCGGAAAAAAGTTGAAAGTTTTTTTGAAAAAAAAGTTGAAAGTTGGTCGGAAAAAAAGTTGAAAGTTGGTCGGAAAAAAAGTTGAAAGTTGGTCGAAAAAAAAAGTTGAAAGTTGGTCGGAAAAAAAGAGTTGAAAGTTGGTCGAAAAAAAAGTTGGTCGTAAAAGTCAGTCGTTCGTAAAAAAAATGAAAGCCTCATGGTTTAATCCAGCTTGTTCTTAAACAACTTTAATAATCATAAAATTCCCTAAATCGAATCATTTATATTTGCTAATAAACATCTAAATATTTAAAACATGATTTATCACATTACTTTTACTTTCAACCATTTCTATAACATGCAGAAACACCCAAAAAAGTTCCGTTCCGTTTCCTTCATTCAGATTCCATTTGCCATTACTTTTACTTTCAACCATTTCTATAAGATGCAGAAACACCCAAAAAAGTTCCGTTCCGTTTCCTTCATTCAGATTCCATTTGCCATTACTTTTACTTTCAACCATTTCTATAAGATGCAGAAACACCCAAAAAAGTTCCGTTCCGTTTCCTTCATTCAGATTCCATTTGCCATTACTTTTACTTTCAACCATTTCTATAAGATGCAGAAACACCCAAAAAAATTCCGTTCCATTTCCTTCATTCAGATTCCATTTGCCATTACTTTTACTTTCAACCGGCCGAGCGGAGAGCTGTCAACTGGCTTACGTCACACTGTCTTACACTGTCTTACGTCACAAAAGAGGTGCCGACTCCCAGAGCACCAGAACAAAGCTTACCGACCAAGCTGGGTTTGTCAACATTGCCACGTGCAAAGTAATACCGTCCCTTCAGTCTAAAGTAAAAAAAAATGTTCTGTCAGAATTCAGGGATTCCCCTTCCTATCATGTCAACATACCTGACAGAACAACGTGTCTCCCCGAATAATAATATGGCAAGGAACGCCTAAAAGATACTATTTTATCCCTTAAGAAAGTCGTACGAAATGCAGAAACTGTCACGTTCCCGACCGTTTCGCATTTTATTCAGTGGTATTCATGTGTATATTTTATTATATATATAGTGAGTTCGTGGTTTGAAAGAAATTTGCACAAAAAGTGTCATGTAATCTGGATTTAAATGGTCAGCCGAAATTGGGTTAACACGTGCAACTTCTGTTAATTCACTTCATTCTAAATTAACCTACCAGATTCGGGTAATTAGAAGAAACTCAGGAATAATGACTAAAACGCACCGATCCTTTTCTATTAGTTCTTTAATGATGTATTTTAAGTGGAAATGTCACATGTTAAAGGACATACTATTAAATGACTTGTGCATGTCCGGTTCCATAAGCAATTCTAAGTAGTTTGACTACTACCGCATAGATCCAAAGTTATAGACCTAACCCATTATGTGTACATAAATCAAGAAATAAGATCAAGTGAGGATGGTAGTATAGACTATTAAACACTACTAAATTATGTAATCCTACCCAGAATAATTTATTTGTTCAATTCATTGATTTAAATAAAAATAAAAATTGGAATGTTTTGGTTTGTAGATATTTATTCATTTATCATCCCCAACGAAATACTGAAGTAATATATTTTGTACATAGAAACAGCTTTTTCTATGCTATGTTATAATGTAGATTTTAGCATTAACACAGATCACCGAAACGCAAAATTGGACAGAGACCTACAAGTAAACCAGGAAAGCTATACAGAATAAAAGGAAATGAAAAGTGTTTTCTTTCTTCTTCCGAATGCTAAACCCAATCTGTTGAACGCCATAAATGAGACAAAATGCGTGATTAGATTATCATGAATTATCAAGATTTTAACTTTAAAGCAGAGTATTTAAAATCTAGACATCTAGATTCTTTTGGGCCGTGAATGGATATTCGTTGTTTTCTTTAATTAGGTCAGTGTACTTTCTAATTTATTATGGTGGATTTATAGAAGGAACATAAACTAATTCATACAGAAGACTTCCTTTTCACAAGGGTTTATATGACAGGCAAACAAAAACAGTACAAACAGAATTGAAAGTTCTAATTATATCGTAATATACATATTTAAATATCTTGTTAACACATGTACAGTGCACGTCTCGAGCCAAAGCAGAAAATCTTTCAAAAGAAACAACAAAAGACAACGCCCACGACTAAAAGGCAATGTTTAAACGATGCTCTCTCATCTAATATGTAGACACTAAGTTTTAACACTTTCGAGAGATTTACGATCTAGATGATGAAAAATATTTGGAATGATATAGTTTCTTTTATAAAATCCTTTAACAAATATATCAGTTATGGGAAAATCTCTGGTCAAAAAGACCTTGAGATACTTATTTAATTGGAATCATTCTAAAGTTCTAAAAAAGGAGAATACCCTTCCAAATTCAAAACTCACAGGAATGTTTAATTCAACAGGTTTTTAGTTTTAATATAGATAATATACAATACTATCACGAGAATACAGGAGGATTTTTAGCTTCACAGTTCTCAATCCAGGGAAGATTTTGCACATCATAGCTCCCTCATCTTGGATCAATAAACGTCACTGACGATAATCCACTGGATTCAAGTGATAAGCAAGACAAGTACAGTCTCTCTAATTTAACGAAGACATGCACAGTCTCTCTCATTTAAGCAGAAGATATTTTCACATGTGTGAATTTGGCCATGTCAGGTGAGCACCAGCCTGAAACAACCCATGTTCCAGGCACCGGACTAATTGATACATATCGGACAGACAGGGAATGAAAAACATGTACGTAAGGATATGAAGCCAGCCTTCATTGTAACTTTTCTTCCATTTTTTCGAGTATAACGTCGGCAGCTTACGCCTTGGCTAGTTTTCTTTTCATAGTCATATACATTAGGTGGCCCATTATATCATTATTTGGGTATTCCTTCAGTCTGGATAGGTATGCAATACATGGATATATATGAGGTTGAGAATGCACCTATTATTAATGTATATTTATGTAATATGTTCTTTATCCAAGTTGAGTTAGCATATTTTATATACTGGAAGAGAACTCTTGGTGGAGCTATATATTATGATGCCAACAGCTGTTGCTACAGGCACACACTATACTTTAATCATAAACACGTTGATATATATAATAATATATAGCTCTTCATAGAATGTATACATATATGCAAGTTCCCAATTTAAGGCAGACTACTTTTGATATGTACAGTATAATATAGTATATGCATCCGAGAACATGTATACCACCTAAGTTCTTTATAAAACATAACTTCACATACATGGAATATTTCCAACAATTATTAGTGAATGACTTCATATTATCATTTTCATCCAATCAAATGAACCGACTCCTTAGTCATGGTATGATTAAGAGGAAATTTGTTAGTACAATTCTTCATAAAATACAACTTTACACACGTGGATATTTCCAACATATATATTAGCATATTTTCAACAAACGATTGACGGTAACGTTTTGTGGTCAGTTTGTATTACCGACCTCCATGTTTCTGACATGGGATATACTTTGGTTAGTTTATAAACACAAGTTGTTAATTGCATTAAACTGTGTGTCAGACATAACAGCAGTGAAAGGAGGTGCAGTTTTGTAATTTAACACTGCGTGAACCAATGAAGGCAAAGTTAAACTACTGCAAAGTGATGACTGACACATAGTTTAGGTATATTGCATGATCCTGCAGGTCAACTGACTCGGCCAGCGGTGATAATTGCTCATAAATAATTCCGTAACATCTACGTATGCACATACGGCCACACCAACTATCACCTATGGTTCATATATGCACACACCTCTCAGTAAAAAAATTCTACATAAATTAAACCAAGAGACCCAAAGATGGGAACAATCTTTGAAAATTATGACGAAACACTATATCCCCCAGCGCTGAGTAAAATGTCAAGGTTTGATACCATTTAGATTAGATTGCTGAGCAAAGTTTAACAGTACAGACAATCATTTTACCTTGAAAAACCAGTGGAAAATGGACAGAACTGATCACGGTGAATGAAACCGATTCATTGAAAGGAACTTCCCCCAATGATTTCAATGGACGAATATAATAGAAAAGAGAAAAACTCTTTTGTCTTGGAAATAGGAGGCAGGACAGGTTAGTCAGTATGAATGGAGGGGCTCATCAACTCATGAGGAACCACTGATCTTCTTTTCCCACTCTGCTGCAAGGTTAGTTTTCCTCCTGGGTCCTTTGGAGAGAGTGTCTCCGGGGGCAGTGGTGGCAGCTCTGGAAGGCGGTGGCCTGTGGTCCTGGGTGTTGTTGTTGGTGGTGGTGGTGGCGCCGGTGGTGCTGTGGACCACGGAGCCATTACTGGTAGGCTTCTCGCCTGGTAGCACCATCCGGTGAGAAGTGGCCAATCTCACTGACCTGCAAATTACATATCAATCAAATCAATCAATCAAAACAATCAAATCGTCTCTCACATGTGTCATTTTGAAGGCTAAATCATCATATTTATGTTGGAGGAAGATGTAACTAATTATCTGCAATGTACTAGATCATAATTGCCGGTCGATCTATAAGAAATGATATCTTGATTGGCATTTGTTATAAGAAATGGCCTAGGGCCAATGAGAGAAATATGGTAACAAAAATGTGTTTCCATAAGAAAGCATAGAAATGGAATAGGTTGGTTTTAATATAGACTATATTTCATTTGATGGACAGTATTTCTGCTATATAGTATAGAAAATGGATAAGTTAATACTTCATTCATTAAGATAAGTTTAGTTATTATTCCAAGGCTAACATACCGTAATTCCTCCTCTCGTTCTCTCATTTCCCTTAGTTCCTGCTCTATTTTCAGTTCTCCAATGCTCCTTTGAGAAGGGCGCTCAGACGGACTCTTAGATACTTTACGGTTAAGTGTTGAAGGTTGTTGTTGTTCTTCAGGGAAAGCTGGAGAGCCGAGGCCAGCTGCCGTGGGAGTCACAGGGATAGAATCCTGAGCTACAACATCTACATAGCGAGAGGGGTCACCTTTCCTATCATCAGACAATGTGCTGATGTGCCCAAGCCTTTGCAGGTCAATTTCTCTCTGCCTTTCTACTTCAATCTCCTGCTGGAGACGGCTGTGGGCTAGCCTTTTCATGGTGGCCGTTTCCTGCACAGGTTCATCGCCCTTCCTATGAAGGATCTGAGGGCGGACATTAACAGTGTTATCAGCTTTCATATCCAGAACCACAGGTTGTTCGGACTTGACATTCTGTTCAAGACTCAATCCTTTCATTTGTCGGAATTCAGCCTCTCGTTCTCGGGCCATCCTGATTTCTCGCTCAATAGGAGTCTCATACTGTGGCACGTACCTGTAAGGATCTCGGTCGTCCTCCACAGGTAACGGTTGTACTCTGGAGGGCTTTCTTTGATTCTGGGCCGGAGGAGCATCGCCCTCTCCAGGGGAGGAGTTGCTCAGTCCGTTCTCTGGTGGAGGTTGGGGTGCTCTTGCATTGGCAGCACCTCGAAGTTCTGACGAACTGGACCTGATAACACTTCGTTGTTGTATGAACCTGGGTTGTACAGGGTCGGGCATGTTGTAAGGCGTGTCTGGCTCGCTGTGTTGTAGCGGAGACTCAATGCCAAGCTCCTCACGCCATCGTTTCCTCAGCTCCTCTTCTCTTTCCTTTTGCTCTCGAAGCTCGCGGGCGATCATGCTTTCCCCAGAGTGAGCGTACGTCGAGATGGCATCCTCGTAACTGATGGAGGTCGTCATAGCTGGGGCTGTTCTTTGAGCAGTGGGTGAAAGAACTTGTTGTGGTTGTTGGGCAGGTGGAGGAGGTGGTGGTGGTTGAGATTGTATTTTGACTACAGGCTCTACAAATCCAGAATGGCCATTGGTGTCAACGCGAGCATCTTGCAGGGGAGCAAACACAGAGTCAACCTGGTCCGCTTCGCTTACAGAAGGTCTAGTGTCGTGGTAAACCGAAGAGCGGAGATTTATAATCTCCTGCTCTCTTTCTCGCTGTAAGCGGATTTCTCTCTCTACTATGCTTTCATGGGCGCTGATTCGCTCCTGTTCCTTCTCCTGTCTCTCGTACTCACTTTGCTCATGTTCCTGCCAAAGCGAGAAAAGATAACATAATTAGTGATGTAGTAACATTAAAAGAAAACAGGAGTTTCTGTAATACATGTACATCTATTTTTTTAAAAAAGATTTTATTCAGCTTCCTGCCGTCTTGGCATATACAATTCTAAATTGTTTCTTCACTGTAACCTTTGTCTTTTAAAGTTTTTTTTTGTCATTTTCCAAGTTTTTTAATACATGTGCATCTAAAAAGTCTATTATTTATCAGATGGCACGTGATTTTAATATATATTTGAAGGTATTCCAATAAAATTAGGTAATCTAGAACCATGCACAAACAACAGAAGCGATGTATGAAGCGGCTTACAACTTCCTGATTTAAAACAATGGATTCATTGTTGAATGAGACCTGCAAAGGGCATGTGACCAACCTACCAACAAGTTAAGGGAAAAAATCCCTTTTCCGGACTGGATTAAAGATAACAACCACTTGAAATTATCATAGATTTTGATTTATCAAGAGCAAAGATCACTTTTAGCAGGTTCATTATCTAAATCCCTGCACTAAATACTTTTCTTTCATCGATACCCTACAATGAATGATAAGTTACGATAAGCATACACTGCGTCAAAGTCCTGTGAATCCTATGACTTGAATGATTTCACTATAATCGCTGAGACCACCCCTACTCAATGCGAGTAGGTTGAAACCAAAGTTCAGACATTAAAGAAGAGTCACACAATATTAATGCTAAGTCACCCAGGAACGCGATCCCTCATTCATAATCAACCGTAGCAGACAGCTCCCGTTCAACTACACATGAATGTATTGGTGGGAGAGTGACCTGGGATCGTTGGCTTGGGAAAATATATCAAAAGCTTGAAAGAAACCTAATTAACACCATTGCTTAACACTAGGTGACCCAGAGACGAATAGATGGTTTATGGGAAGGCACAGTACAAACCAGACCCACTATAAACGAAATATTCTTTGTATAGATATCGAATTCTTGAGTAATATAGGGAACACAGATGGGGATGTCAGGAATTTCCTGGCAAGTGCAAGTTCGTGAAAATAACACGCAGGTGGTCGTCAGAATTTAGTCAAAATATTTCCCAAAATCCAGAGCGATTCACACGAAGGCGTTCAGCTATTCCTCCCACATTTCTGAGTGTATGTGTTCCGCACTAAATACCCAGAGAGAATTAATATCTTATCTGCGGGAAAGTGACACAAATTTACAAAAATGAAACCAACAGTACATCTTACATTTTTGTGCAATTAGATGGATGTTGAAATTACATGTTTTTCACCAAATGACAGATGTGTGCTACTCACGAAAGAGTTTTGTATGGATTTCTTTTCTTTTTCCACTTGAAGAGACGCAACCTACCAGATTCAGACCTTGTTTTACTAGGAGAATTACTAATTCCCTGATGGTTGGAGCTTTGGACTCTAACGAAATAGTAGACCCGTTATCCTTCTTCACGACAGGCATTCTTAAACGCTAATTGTTAAATCCTCTAAATGTATAATCCTTCCCATTTAGGTCAGTGGATGTGAGGATAAACTCCTTTACAATGTCAACAGAAAAGTAGATGGATTGTAAATGAAATGAACAGGCTATAACAAGTTCTTGGCGCACTAATATATATAGCGACCATATCTCTCAAAACACTAGCGTTTTTCATCCTAGCAACGACACTTAGAAACTCTAAGTTCGATACATTGAAAACCGCACGATACTGTCATATCATATTCTTGCAAAAGTAACTAGCTGATATATATCTTATCTAATCTAGAACAGAGAAAAACCACATCTTTTTTGTCAGTAGATATAGTTTAACCTGTGTTGGAAGCCTTTATCGACATTTTCCCATCTTATTATTTAACCTTCATGTTAACATTATTTTCTTTTATAAAAGATAGATTTTCAGCTGCGTCATCTCAAAATACCTGACGTATAAAATTCCGAACATCCACCCACCAAGTAGAAAGGTGAAAACTTGTTTATAGCAGTGTTGATCTCGCATGTCACTCTACAATAGGAATAAACGGAATTCCAAATATTTCCATCAACAAAAAAGCCACAAATAGTAATACTTTAGCCAATAGTAACCATTCCTCTTGGGGTGTATACATTATGTATATGTTCGTTGATAAATGATAGACAGAAAATAGATATTTGTTTATAAAAAAAAGAGGTGTGACCCACTGGAAGGCTAGACTGTGGGGAGACTAGATCGAATTAATTATGAAACATATCGATCAAAGAGTGATCGATCAAAACACTGTCGAGGTTTTTACTTGAGCATACATTCAAGTATCAAGTACGGGATGCCTATTTTTTCTAGGAGAGTTCCTCACATGTATAGGCAAATAATGACTGTCTTAGATCTCTCTTTTAACCGGGTCATGCGGAGATCTCTAAGATTTTTTCCCCTGCATAACGATGGTGAGCCCATCTGGTCGTATACCGCAGCTGACCATGTCACCACAAGCTGACACTCCAAGGTAGTGCCCATTCTGAGTGTGAGAATAATGGTCAAGCCTTCCTATACCTACATTTTCTCATCCTCTGCCATCCCCTCTCTCTTTCACTATCCCTCATATTAGCTGCCTCTTTTCTCCCAAAGTATTTCTGATAAGCCTTTCTCTCTTTTTTATTATCTGCCTCTTTTCATCTATGTATTTCTGATAGTTTTGGTCAGTATCTCAGCCTGCTTTCTATTTGTTTACCGGTCTGTCTGTCTGTCTCCCTGTCAGCTCCTCGCTGTTCCTGTCTCTCTTTTGATCTCTGCCTACATCTCCATTTGTCGCTCTTCCTTTCGCTACATATTTCTGTTATCACCTGTCAGTGCCTCGGCTAGCCTTTTTGTCTATGTGCTGCTGCCACGCTCCCCAGGTACCTCTCTTTAGCCATGGCCTGATTCTATACATCTCAATAAGTGTATCCATCCCTAAAGGACCTGAATGACACCCTGACAGAATGTCACTTTCCCCTAAAACACAAGTGACAACTCACCTTCTGCGTTGGGGGAGACCCCTTTAAGGTCTTCATGTCTATCCCGTGATTGTCACATCAGTAATGAAACTATCCAATTTTCTTCAATGTAGATTAAAGCATTTATTTAATCGATCCACCGTACATCCAGGAGATAAGTGGTCTGAGTACGTAAATGCCTCTGGGTTCACAGAGGCCTATCTCCTCGTCACTAGGACACACCCCCTTTTTGATCTGATTGTACACAAACTAGAGAGTGAAGGTGGCTAGTGACCCGTAGCCAAGTTGGGTGAAATAAGCACATATCCAATGTTCACCCAATAAGCCTGCATCATCTGAACTCTCCCCATGCCAGAGTAAACTTGCCAGGTGGTGCAATAATCAATATCAACTTGTATCATTAGGGCATACAAGTTACTAACATATGTAATACAAAGGTTGCAGATATGTATGTATACAGCAACAGTCGTCGGTGGACAATCTTTTTAATCTATCATCGATGGCAAAAAGTTATTACATATATTATTACATATATTTATGTCTGGCACATTGCTCCTGAAAGCACATACCAAGTCCGCTGTTATTAAGGAGTTACATCATATTCAATACACATATGTGCAAGTTCTACTAAATTCAAATGATAATTAATCACCAGCTGTTTGAGAAGGACAGGGTGGATTCTAATACTGAGAGAGCTTCAAGTCTAATGTTCATTGTATGTGCCATAATAGTTGGGTCTTGATTGTACTCGAGCTGGTCGATAAATTGTTGAATAAAATATCGTGCTTCCACCCTGACCTTTATCCTAATGGGGGTATCGACGGCAAGAAAGAGAGGGAGAAACCTCAAGATTTGTGGCTAAAAATAGCACTTCAAAGCAGTGGCTATAACATGAAATAATGTTATAGGCGTGGCAAAAGGAACGGACGGTTAATAACAATGCGGGTGCAGAACCATTAATCGGACTTAATAGGAAAATGGAGGGTGTAATTATGTAATACATCAAATAGCTTGCCCCCAGGTAATATGTACATGTACATATTGACAATTAGCTAACTGTAACAAATTGAGGTATGACAATTGAATTAATGAATACGATGCATCAGGGATTTCTTGGTGAACAACAAATACAAAAAAATGGGGATGGTTTCAAAAAGTGGCTATTGTTCCTCATGTTTTATGTCAAATGGCTGGCGGACAATGCGGAACAAAACAAATATTTCCGAGCAATGCCTTACAGAGGTACATCGGTCTCATTCAGTGTACGTCTGACCTGATTCTGGAGTCAACTTTTATGGCAAATCCAAAAAACGATGGACCATAAAGAACCAGATGAGAACTACGCCTCTGTAGTGATCCAAATTATAGGAAAAGGTGTAAAAAATTGCTGATATGTTCTAGTCCAAGTACTACTAGACAACTGACTTATTGATGAGTAAAAAAACAAACTGATATAAGCATTTAATCGATCTATTCCAATTCAAGTACTACTACGGTACTGGGCAAATGACTTATTGATGAGTAAAACATAAATAGCGATCTTTTCAAATACAAATGTAGCACAGTGCACGTGTAGTGTTGAAACAACTATTATTCAGACGATTAAGTGAAAGACACATACTTTCTTCCAATTCACATACATTGATTTGTCCATACACAGCGAAAAATGAGATAGGAAATGCACCAAGGAACTGCAAAGCTCCCAAATTGATGTCCAGTCGTTTTAAAGGTTTTTAATGTTTTAATGGTCTCCCTAGAACACGCAATAATTTGAACAATCAACACGCACACTGGATTCTCTAAACACCAGTGAAGCCAAGCATATATTATCGAACCCTCCTAACAATAAGCATTTGTTTTTTGTTTTAGCATTTTCCATTGTCAGAACACAATTCTATATCAAATATATTATGTTTTGACCTTTGAAAAGTGATTGCTACATAACTCAGATGGCCCAAGGATAATTGTCATGATAAATAGTCACAAATAATGGATACATCAGAATGGGAATCCAGGCTTGTGTCCAATTATCTTAACCAGACGAATTACTCTAAAAGTGACAATGACTGCTCATGACAGATAATGAGTAAATCGTCTTAATTATCATCTCCAAGCAATTCCCCGCCCCCCCCCCCCGCCCGACACACATATTAAGACCCTTACACCAATAGCATATTGCAAAGAAATAAAAGACATTTGTACTGAGATAAAAACCTGTTGATTCTTAGAAATAAAGCAATCAACGACATACCTGTTGACCTGTCTTGAGTTTGAGGTACAATTACAATGCTATCCACATATATATCCACAGAACCAACACTTGATATAGGCTCGATATGACGAGTGTTTCCTATTATAGGTAAAACCCCTACTAAACAGTCTAGCACAGAAAAACCAACTGTTGGGTCTCTCTCCCAGGCTCTAGGAGGAATTATAGCCACTGGAGGCAGCACCTGCGCTGTTTCCTTAATACCAATAATGACCATTCAAAAAACCGTACGAGTGCGAGCCCTCGCCGAGACTGGACCTGTTCACTGGAGCAACATGGCTCACGTGACCACTCGGGCCAGCACGAACATAACTGACGTCAGTAAAATATTTTCTAAATAGTATCCCAGAAGGACGTACCATGGGCTTAGTACTAGTAGAAAACTGGTAGAAAACTAAGTTGACATCCATGACCATGGCCTTTATTTTAAGTGTACAGTTTTCCTTATTCGTATGCACAGTGTACAAATATAACGAACCGCTTGACATCTTCACAAACCTGCTAACATAACCCAGAATCAATAGTAAGCGAGAAGGATGTTTTCCCATCCTTGCTCTGCTCTTAAAATCAAACAATGACAAAATCATTACCTCCAGTGGAGACGAGCTGCCTGTACACTGACAACATCTCAACGTATCCAAGGCCTTGACACTAATAAAAAATAGTATTTCCAAAATTTCTAATGAAGTAAGTGTATAGTCCTTCCGAATGGGCGCAGCAGATAGAATATTACCTGGTCACTGGCTAATATGAAATAGGTACATTATGCTGAGAATCCACAGAACTAGTTGAACGAGCTGGAGCCAGCTGTTGAAGAAGGTAAAAGGCAGCTGCATGACACACCTCTCCACCCAATAGAGATGGCGGTTATTATATTATGAAGCATAGCCATGGTCACAGCCACAACACTAAATTATATCATCAAGACAGCAATGGGACGGTAGCGACCTCTTTTTCGGATATTCGGTCCAGTCCTTTCAGCAATTTACGACCTTATTAATGGCTGACCTCCACACTTCAGTTTTTTAAAGGCAGGATCGAAGTTGTAACTAATTATTACCGGGCTAGATAGCATTAAAAATGTAGCCCGTCAACCGAGTGATATTCAGATGCATATAAATCTGCCACAGTCTAGGTTCTTAGAATAAATTATCATTATTAGTCATGATGTCAAGGAACAGGACTCACAAAAGAGACAAGTTGTGAAACCTTATTATGTATCATAAGTTTGATAAAAAAAAATAGGCAGACTTTTGTTTTTGTCTCGCAGTCAAAGGAATTTGTGAATTTATCTTAAATAATCCCCAGTAAACAAATCAAGGAGAACATAACTATACATGATAGATTCAAACATAAAAGAAATGTATCAAATGACTTATCATTTCTTTTCAACGAGAGGATGATTCGAAAAGATCAGACATAAAATATTCTGGCAGGCGGTGACTTTGAGCAAGCTACACCAATCATAACTTGTAGGGAGTTCGCGGGAGCGCACTTCCCACATTAGTGGGGAGAATATGACACAGGCCCTGATTCGGCAGGTGTAAAATACTTGGCAGTCGTTTCTACGTCTTGTATGAGAATGTGCCGGAAGAGGAATTGTTAAGAAGATAATTGTCCGGTTTACAGGACTAGAAGAACTCCTCTTTATCCGGCATCGTTTTATAATCATTAGATTGTGACATGCCAGGGATATAGTGCTAGGTTGTGGCAGTTACAGAGAATGCGGTTATAGATTGCTTAATATGCCGTTTTACCAGGAAATAATGCACTCCACCACGTAGAGCATGATCATATGCATTGAGCAAGGATAAATAATGGTTTCACTAACAGGTATTTTGTGGAGGACAATCGTAGAGAAGTACTCGGAATCATGCATAGAATATCATTATTAAAAAAGAAAAAAAAGAAATAAAAAAGAGGTTTATCATATATGTTCACACGATCGCCTGGTTTTAAGATCTTAATCTTTTGAATATGATGAATCAAAATTGAAGTGTACTTAGGGAATTTTAAATGAGGGCGTTATCAGAGAGGAGCCAAATAAAAGACGAAAAGATTCCGGCATGAATAATTTAGAAGGGAAAATGAAACGCTAATTGTAATGCACGGCCTGTCAATTTGGAAACAATCAAAGACGAATCAACATTAAAACACCAAATGAAAAAAAGCAAGGAAAATAAAGAGGGAAATGGAAAACAAATACCAAACCTGTTTCATCGTTCTTCCTAAATACAAGCCCTGTCTTGAATTAAATCCGGTCCTTTTAAACGCTCTCCGACGAGAGATTTACAAACACTTCGATAAATCAAATAAAACCTTGGTCTAAACGACGGCTGTAACAATCCTTTAGTCAAATACAGGTGAGAAAGGAACTCCAGAAGAATAGGACCGAGTTCTCGCACCAAACAAACTTCTTGGACTGGACGGAGCGGGAGAAAGGGGCTCTCTACAATGTTAGGATCCGTATCTTTCTCTCCTGCTCTGAATGGAATATTACCTGGGCTGGGGCCATTCTGCATTTCAGTCTGGCATCTGGTGTTTAGGGGGGCCAAGTAAGGGGGGCCCAAGCTTGACAGCTACATGGAACAGTCAGGCAAAACACAAACAGACCTCACTCATTTCCACCTCAGAACAAGACCCATGTCAAGCACAGATGTTGATCCCACCAATCACAGATTAATTGCTCAAAGGGAGTTGCCCAATTCCCAATTCCTCCAGCGGTTCGATCATTGAATTTCACAATGCCCTGCCAATGTTTCTCCCCCACCCCCCTCCCCTAGACAAAAACACATGTATACCACATCTCTAGTGTTATTTATTGCCGGGGTTCGGGGGAGGTATCACACGCTTGTGCGGAGTACCAGAAAATTGTTGAAATCCTTCCAGCCAGTGCTCTTCTGGACGATCACACTGCACGGGTATTGTTAATGATAACTCCCGTATGAAGAAGGGACGCTTCAAGTTAAGGGATATATGTTGTTGGGACAGGTTTACCCCTTCATGTTAGTCGGAAAACAATAGTCTAAAGATAACCACAGGGTTTAAGACTTTGCCCTAAATACTTATTTGGCAGAACATGTACAACAGGTAAACAAGAATATCTCTTGAAGTTTTGAATGTGTACACAATGAGCGTACGTACGTAAATTTATATGGTCGACTCATAGACTCCTAATATTTTGACAAGGGATTGTCGCGACACGAGTGTTTATTTGCTGGAGTAAAAACAATGGAATATAGTAATTCCCCAACATGAAGGGTTTAATTATAAAAACGCAGGTGCCACATGTTAACACCTAACTAACTGAAACAATTATATATGCAGATATTTCCGTCTCAGAGTCAGACATTACAATACTTTATATATATGTGTCACTGGTCATTCTTTGGTCACTTGATGAGTCAGATTCTAAAAAGATCGCCTCACACGCAGGAAGTCCATGTATGGCTATCGCTCAAGGCTCATAGGCGTAAAGAAGGGGAATGTCCAGCTCAACCGTTTGTTCATTAGTCTCCCCCTATATGTACAGGTATACACGACCCAGGGTGGTAAACTCGACAAGGAATTAATCCTCCATTTGCGCAAATAAACATATATGGACATGTCTCTTGGACAATTCCATATATATAGACTATAATTAGCAAATTCCAGAAGGCCCGGGAACAGGTGAATGGCCTTTGGGACACTTATTCCGAGAATTTGATACAGCGAGAGTCGCAGACAATTCTTAGGTCTGTGGTATTATTCTACATAAATCAAGAATCAGAGAATCCCATTGAATAAATGTAAGGATTTCAATTACAATTTATCTGAGAATGATCAATAAGATCATGTATATATATGGTACACCAATTGAGATTTCTGGGGGATCATGATGCATGTCGTTCCAGCCGCCATAAAATTTGGCAATTGCCTAATACCGAGCTTTGAAATAATCCTACGAAACTTGAAAAAGAATTCTCACCTTTTTATCGGCACCAAAGAGCATGATTTTGAAACTTTGCATCAGTTTATAAATCCAGACAATTAACAAGCTTAATAAAGCAACCAGAAGGAACGACGTATACAGCTGGTCCCAAAGAGCATAATCCAATGTGATAGATATAGCCATGTCCTTCTAAGTAGGTGGGTATTTTAAGTGGGTAGTTGATTATGATGTACACTTCAATGTTTTATACTATCCGTGATGAGGAAGGGGAGACTACTGCAATGCCTATTGAATCAAGGCTGCAGGGATGCGCCAGCACCTGACCAGCAGATCAGCCAAGTCTCCCAGCAGGTAAGACTACTGTCAATGCCTACCTACTAATCATATCAATATACAATTGATTACCATTGGAGGTCAATACATAAAATTAGGACAATCTCTGCCACTAACCAGTCTACTAGCCACTACACTATGTAACATATCAGATGCCCAGGAGAGAAAATCACTACGTCTATCTGAACAATTTTATCTCTTCTGTTAAGGTACGGTCAGGGATCAGAGGAGATATTAAAAAGGTTCTATCAGTCCATACAAAATAACGATGAATAAAACGATGTAACAATTGTTTCTGGGATGGTCCATTGTCAGGGGTAATTAGATAAGGGAAAAAACAGCATGTACATAGGGTGGCTCATTAGTAAAGGTCACCTGTAATTGTAATGAACAGCAGGTAGCATGAGCTGTGTAACGCCTATGTCCTTGTTACTACTAATAAACAAGGGTGGATTACCCTTATCGGCCTTGCTGTATAATACCAGGACAGGCAATGTATAGATGGATGACCCGTGTCATGCCATTACATGCTTCTCTCTATATATCCGCGATGTAGAAATCCTCCACACTAATGAGATGAAGGACTAAAGGCCCTAGTCCACTAAGCCGATTCTCATGCGATTTTGCGCCTCAGTGGACCATTTTCCATTAAATTCTGTGAAAATCGCACGAGAATCGGCTTAGTGGACTAGGCCCTTTAGTTATAAAAATGCAGCTGCAACATGTTAAGATCTTACTAACTAAAACATTGCAGATATTCCAATACCACTGTCCGTCTGCATCTATCTATCACATACATAACTGTAGGAAGAACTGGGATTTGAAAAAAAACTGGACATACAAACTATACCCAATTTGATCATCTCTACATACTCATGTAACTTTTTATGATGAATAAAAGTATTTCTCAATTCAATTCATACATACATAGGCCAACAAAAAGAGAGACCTGCTGCTCCCTTTGTCAGTCTGTCTGTTCTCACACTTCTTCTCTCCTTTTCCCTCTATCTCATTTTAACCCTGCATCTGTCACCCTCTTTATTCACCCTTTGTTTATCCTCTCATTTGAAAGAAGTGACCCTTCATAGCATGGCAAGACCAGATGTCATAAAGGCAACAACAACTGGAAGGACTCTTCAGCTAATCTTTTATGCTGCCACCTAGTGTCAATTTCTATCAACATAGTCCATTATTTTGCTAACGCTTCCATTGTGCTGGGATTAAACTACAATTTTATCACCTATATATAGGGAAACTAAAGCTAACTTAAATCTGTTTATGAATTCAATATTCCTCGCCCAAACCCGAATTAAGATACTTATCTGAATCCACAACTGAAGTTAAACCAATCATAGAAAATGACTTAACCCCCAATTAAACAAGCCTACCTTCAGGGTGAAGTTTAATTGTGGTTATGCCTAGCATCAAAGTCGGAAGTAAGGGAGTACAGATGCGAAGCATAACCCATAGACATTGCCATCAATAGTGAATACGATCGTCACATTAGGGCAAAATAGACAGATTTAAGAACAACTTGGTTCTATTTTTAACTTTAAAAAATCGTTACATAATTGTGTCCAAATATAACAGGGCGTGCAACTCTGCAATAAAATCTAGTCTAAGGATCAAAGCTGGAGCGGTTGATCATGTTTGGTTTGGAGGTCTAGGTGGGCCATGAGTGACATACAATAGCTGTAATCAGCAATTCCTGATAGGGCGGGGCTAAATTGCCAACACTTAGCTTACGTCCTCTAGGGATTACCTATAAAGTATTGATCCACTTTGATGAAACCCAATGCATAGAAACTCAACTGAATAATGAATGAAATGTTCTCTTTGATTTTGATATGGTAGAAACAGAGTTATGTATGACTGGTTGAACTATTGGATATATACGAGTATATTAAGTACAAACACGTGCTAGACATAAGGAACTTTGGAATATGGTGGATTGAAATTGATGTGGGGGAGGGGAGGGGAGGGTTTCATACTCGATAGAACCGTTTATGAATTTCAATATTATTGTGTTTAAAACTTGTGCGTTAAATATGTTAACCCCTTGTAGGAATCTGAAGTTGGCCCAAATCTGCTAATCCTTTGAACCAACTGTTTGATCTCTTTTCAATCCTTACATAGGGAAGGGAAATAAAGCATTTATTGTAATCTGATAGATGATTATGGGATTTTCCTGATTTTTCTTTGAACCGGAGCCAATAAGACCTAGATGGTAAACCATAGGACAAGCCATTTGTACACAGCAAAGTGATAAAAAGACCAAAGAAGAACAAATCACAAACCCTCCGGAAAATGCTATATATAAATCGATACAATATCGATCGGAGGCTGATCGAGCGGTCGACAAAGGAAAAACTAAGCATGCAACTGCCCCACAAAGTGATCTGGAAAAATGGCGTGCTATAGCTGCAGATCAGGCGAACTAAGCAAGTTCCATGGTCTGCGAATTACTTTCTTCGGAGGCTTAGGAGCTCTCCAGGAAGAAATGGAAAACAAGCCTTCCCTCGTCAGCTAAAGGAGCCACACATTTATTTCACCCAAGGGACATTGTAAATGCACTTAGTTCTGTCGGAAGTGGAATTATATTCTCACAGCCCTCCGATAAGATCGATATGTTTGATCTGAACCTTCATTATTGAGGCATTTCACCACGAGAACTCGAAATAGTAAGATGCTTATCGAGATAGAATAAGTGAATAGTTCACTATAAAAATAATTTCTGCTGTCCATAAAAGATCCTTTTAGAGACCATGATAACGTGTGTGCATGGGACCAATAGCTTTCCCGATGGTTTATCGTTTTTAATACTTAGTTAAATGTGTATTTGATCAATAGTATTTTAAAATGTGAATTATTGGTATTGGCCATGCAACAGAAACTAACAGACCAAAGTGTCTGTAAAGTTACCTCCCAGGTAATATACACTGGACACAGGTTAGGACAGAAAAGTATGTAGCGAATTTTATATATAGTATATGTATATATATATATTTTTTTTTACTAAACTGTTATTTTCGGGCGAAATAATATTTTACGTACTAGCCAGTACACCAGTACAGGATAATTGACATTTTAATCATTCATACCAATTAAATATACCCTCTCTAAATATGAACTGACGTGGTTAACAAATTGCACTATACTCAATGACCCTCCATTAGAAACAAAATTGAAAATCTCACCTTGTTAGTGTGATGGGGTGACGGGATTTTACCCTCGTGCCGGAGTTGTTCCTCTCGCCTTTCTTGTTCGCGGATTTCCTTCTCTATAATGCTCTCTTTTTGTTGTTGCGTCAGTTCTTTAGTTTGGTGTGGAATGTGTTTTGTTGGCTGTGGTTGGTGTTGTGTTATTGGCGGTGCTGTTTTCATGACAGTAGCAGGTTTAGGTACTGATTCCACAGCCTTTAAACCAATTGGCTGACTCATTCTTACTTCCTTTTCTCTCCTCAACTCATTCTCCCTCTCTTCAGCCAGTCTTATCTCTCTGTCTATGGCACTCTCATACATGTGAGAGTTGTCCACTACATCTCCCTCCCCGCCGCCTGCAGACATGTGCCTTACTGAATTAATATTGTCATAACTCAGGGAGGAGGATATCATTCCTCCTACCCCTCCTCCTCCTCCTGTTTTCAAACTACCCATTGAAAGACAATCATAACTTTTAGACGAGGACATCTTACGGTCTCTGCCATCTTTCTCTTTGGCCATCTCCTCGGCCTTGAGTTCCCATTGTTTCTTAACATCGTTCAGGTTCAGAGACTCTGATTCGACCTCGCTTCTAAAATCAGCGACATCCTGTGTGGAAATGGATTTTTTCCTGTTGTCCGGTCGCGGCAATATGGCCACCTCTCCAGTGGCGATCTGGTCCTCCCATAGCTTCTTCGTGCTCTCCTGGTTGATCGACCTTGCATCAATATCGGCTGAAAAATACAAGAGGGAATATATTTGATATTGCACTCAGAACAGAACAATGGCATTTTTCAACACATGAAAGGCCACAATGATATCATTATAGCATTATAGCACTGAGTTCCTTCATTGAAAATTTACCAACGCGTGGATCCCCGAGCTTTTCATGGCTTCTTGCACTGTCAAGTGCACTTGACTTTTTTCGCTGTTTCAACTCAGGTGAAAAAAGGTTTATTTAACATAATTGCGGTGTTTTATAGAAGGTCGCATTCACATAACGTTCACCACATGCAATGCGGGGAGATAGCTCCACATTGACAGCCCAGAACCTCAAATAAAAACAGGGACACGAATAAAAACACAGATTCAATGTTAGCTTAAGTGAGTTAGAAGTCGGGACCGTGTCTAAATAAGCTGAACTGAGTAGAATAGGAGATCCAAGGTATTCATTTGTTGCTGGAATTGCCATTTTCCCGAGAGGTCTTCATTCATACTTTCCAAGAATCGGTCCCTCCCAACTCTCGGCTACACACAATGATAATGAAGCATGACTGGTGATATTTGGAGGAGAAACCAATATACTTGCATAAATACCCGAATTATTGTTAGGCCATAAGGGGAGGACTAACCACTTTTTACCACAGGTAACGATCGGGAACGGAGGAAATACCAAGTGGCACAGACATAAAACCGCCTGGCATTTTTCCTTTTATAACAAGAAGAACGAGTTGTGTCTTGCGGTGAGATGGATAATGGGGTTATTGGTACAGTGGAAAATTGATGGGAAATTACCATCGATTTGGCTGGTAGTATTGCATAAGCAATGCAATTGGAGGTACTTTTATTTGAGCTGAAGAACGAAGTAATCGAGGCAATTCTCCTGAATTATCTAACGATCAAACGCCTGAAATTTTGCCAACACTAAACATAATATTATGGAGAACGCAGTGTAACAAATTCCCCTTTAGGTGTACATCAGTGAAAAGTAGTATCCCAGGTCAAAATGTAATTTTCACGTGGACATCTAGTGAATCTATTCATCCCAAATTGATAGGCAGAACCTGTTTAGCAAAATATATCCCTTTAGATAACCAAAGCATCCATTTATTATGGAAGGGAAGGGTGGGAAAGATCTACAAATTAATGTTAAGCTTAAGTAGGATCGTGTATCCGCTCTACTTCAGATGGAAATATATACCATGTATGTATACAATTAGGTTCCTTTCCTTTTATCGGCCTTCATCTCTATTGCATGGCGAACACATGTACTCTAGTATTCAAATGATACCTGCCAAATGCAGGGGCTTTGTGGTCAGTCTATGTCATAATGTGATACAGTACTCAATGGATATAATGATAAAGCCAGACATGGTGTGTAAGAAAGACGTAGTCATATATATATAGTGGTAATGGTGTGTGGCTCCCCATGTGGGGATGAGAATAGAAACCTGGCCTCCTTCCAGCTACATGTGCTATGTTATCAGATGAATGCAGAGAATGTTGTGCTATCGATTTCCAATAAAAGTTGTCAGCCAAGCAAAGATCTCTATCGCTGTTTTAATACAATTAATAGTGATCATTACGTACAAGGAAAGAATATACAAAACAGAAAATTGGTTTGGGGAGGGGGTTGGGTGGGTATATACTTCTTGGGGAGAGGGTTGCGTTAAATTAAGATGGACATTTCATGGTTAATTGTTGATGGCAATGAACAATTTCCAATAAGGTTAACTGGTGTCATTGTATTCATGATTTGTGTTGAATGGGTGACCGAATTATTAATCCAAATCCCTACACAAAGTAGTCGAGGGAATAAAAATACACGTACACAATTCCCCAAGCTCGTACCTCCAGGATCCCAGTTGTGTTTAAAAATTCTAAATACCGTTACGGTAATCAATGGGTGTCAAGGGGGACGGCGTTGGGTTAATACTCAATGTATTTGCCATGGATGTACCACATCGGAGAGTATTGAACGCATGAACACAACCAAACATGAAAGGCAATCGGTAAATACATGAACTGCATAGAAATGTTTTTCATTACTGACCCGAATTGTCCATCAGAATCATACAGGTGGTGGTACACAAAATAGGGGGAAATTCAATGGTGTTTTTCACATGAATATGCATGAATAAAGGCTACTGTAACAGCAGTTCAACAGAAAGGGAGTCACCCATGTTTTTGTGTATAGGCTTATGTAAATATGTATGTTCATAATATAACCTCGTATCAATTTCAATGTAATCCACTGCACTATTGATGTAGCCTCAGTCCTACGAGCTGATATATAACCCTAGACCTAGTCCGTGACCCAAAACATTATAATGGATACATATGCACACATATGTATCATGCTTGTACGTTGCGACCAGACTAACAGTACTTTATACAGAATAATGCAAATTTTAACCCTCTGCTTTAGTGTATCGAATGCTAAAACTCACCTGGATAGTCTTCATGCTGAAGCCAAGACATGGCGATTTGCAGTTAGGTCATAGAAGGGGGATTTTCTTTCTATATAATAGACAATCAAACCAAGGACCTCCCCGATCCATTCATTTGACACTCGTACCCTTCTCCGGAACCACACCCTCCGGGGATCTGACTTACTCATCTAAGCCACTTATGTCCAAGTATACAGATATATATCCCGGCATATAATCCCACATGCTCCGTCCGTTATGGAATCCATTGCTAGATTACTCCGACCTTCCCTACTACTCTCCCAGCAGCGAGAGCATAATGATATTATGCTGTAAACTATAGCATCACCATCTTGCATGGTAAGCCTAGATATAATACACTTGTAAGAAGGATCTAGAGGCCAAATGTGATCTGAAAGCCTGAGACTTCAAAATAAGAACAACAAAGAAAACAAACTGAACACGCGGCCATAAACAGAGAACCCTCTGCTATGTTTGCTTGAGCAAATCAAACTTCTCCTGCTGACTAAAAGGCTTGTATATGGCTGACTCTGTGGGTCCTATCCCCCTAGGCGAGGTGATCAAACAATCATATATACAATAGCTCTGACGTGGGTGTGTGATTCTGTCATACAGGGATTATAATGCCATTTTCCCACTATTAATGAACAAGGGAGAGAGTCATTTATTCATTTCTTGTTTTAGACATCTTGCCACGATAAAAAAAATTACTTCTGGAGATTAAAAGGGCTTTGGGTGTATACTATAGGTGTGTGGGGTATATTATACACAATTTTGATTAGATAATATTCTAGGCGATAGACATGGCACTAGTGCATGGTGTTTATACCCGTCACACTCTTAACCTGCCCATATTATCACGAGGCAGGTAAATCATGTTAAGACACGTCCATGGCGTAACAGAAGAGCGGGAATCAATTTCCATATTGAACCCATAACTCAATACTTGCAGGCTGCCCCAGTTGTAATTGTCACAATTGACCAGAAAACAGTGTACTCAGAGTTTCTCTTCCAATTTTGGCGACATTGATTGGGTAGTTGAGTTATATATTTAGTTTTTTTTTTTAATACAATGCTCCTCCATGAAAACAAACTTTCAAACATATCAATTCCCACTTTAATATACAGCTTTAATTGGAGCTTTTGGTATGGAAATTCAAAGTTTTTGGCACTTCATTGTTTCACGTAGTCTAGCCTTGGCCTTTGATCTGCTGGAGACCCAAGGCAGCCTGCACACATGACAAAAGGCAACTTGAAAATTGACTGAGCACTCTCCACAACACCCACACAATCATCTCAGCCACTAACTTGGGGGAGGGCTACACTACCGTGATGGATAAAGTTTCTTCTTTTATCAGGGTTGGTGTGACACCAGTGGCGAAAAAAGATTGGGATATAAGCAGAGTAAACATTGCATAACTCCGGCCTACACATAGGCTATAAGCCGATGTGATACCCAATAGTAACCTGATGCATCGTTCAAATAATGCACCTTAAAAATTGGTTGCTAATACTTACACATGTGGATCACATCCCGAGCCATACCCTCGGTAACCTGGAGGGCAAACCAACCCCACCTACCAACCAAACTTCAAAGGCTTACAAACCAATAAAGTATCGTTATTCTCAGAAAAAAATACACGAAAAAGATTGGTGCGTAAACTCTGCATACTGCCTCACCTGAATGAACAGTGGCTCCCTCTGCTTGCTCAGAAACAAACACGGGATCTGTTGATGAATCTGTTTCCATAGTGACAATAAAGTCCTCCGATTGAAATCGTGTATGGAATAGTCAAAGTCAAAGGGAATGACTGGTCTGTGCATTGAGGCCTAGGCTCTTAATGGGTACATCCAATATACATGACCTTTACATGGAGAAGCTATACTATATCACCTAGTTAGGTTATCGCGCGAGATTAACACAACAGCCATTTAGAGTAAATCCTCTTCCAATACCCTTATCATAAGGTTATATATCTCAGTAAGTCAGATCTATTGATACCGGCAAATTGATTCCACTACATAGTGGTATAACAGTTCATAAAAGGTTTGGTGACTAATAAACCTTTTGTAACATATCATATTTGAATCATTTGTGAAAGGGAATATTGTATACTTAAAGTTTCATTCTCAGCTAACATCGTTCAAAAATCAAATTGCCTACATTTTGTTTCATTGTTTTCCTACCCCATCTGAGAGTCATTTGACCAAAGTTATTCGGGATGGAAGCTGGTGATTATTTCATATTATTATTGCTCGCATTTGCTCTTCTACTTCCCACTGATTATACTTCAAAGTCTTCGAACATCATATGATATCAGCGACATATAGAGATGATTTCAGTCCTATGGATCGATCAAATGAATGCATTAGAAAACGAATTTTATGGGCTACTTAGACGAGAATGCAGCTTTAAAATCAATAGCCCCAAAATTAAAATGATGCCCATAGCAAACACAATTGGTGGCAGTATACCAACAAGAATCCATTCAAGAGTGTCAAAATAAGGCAATATTTGCACACTGAATAAATGGAATAACCTGAACAATTCAACCATTGCTTCACTGAAACCCCAGTGACATGATGCAGTGACTTCCATTGGCTACAGCTCAAATGCAAGTACAGAATATCCATTCAATTCATGAGAAGGTCGTGATAATATATGGCAAGGTTTCAGGTGTAAATGCTCACAAAACCAACTTTTATTGGAGACAAGCAAACAAGCACAACGCCAATGATTTGTCAGTCACCATCCCATATGCAAGGACGCCAGAGGATTGTGTTCAACCTATTTTCACATAAGTTCTCCCATGATTTGGTCAATACTTTTAAGACTATCTGCACATGATCAAGGACATGATTATGACAAGTAAATCAGAATATTGTAAAAATAAGGAAGTATTTTGTAAATAAACATATTGTAAACTATGATCGGGGTAATTTGACACAGAGTATGGAATATTTATTGGGGTTTTATTTGATTATTAAGGGAGTATAATTAAAAGAAGTTATTGCGTTGACAGTCTCCATAGATTACCACCTTTGAAACTGTATCCCCATGGAAGATTGCTGTTATTTACCTGTCAACCATGAGAAAGACCCTATCACGTCTCTATGGCTGTAACTTGCTATTCCTCTAAGAGGAAGCGAATGTGTGAATAGGCAAAAATGATTCATCGCCCGATCCCGCTATTAAAACCGTATTAAGTTCATTGTACGTCGGGTAATTCTATAGGGGACCCGAACCTCCCCATGAATCACTTATACGTAGCGAAACTTTAAAAACATGTTTTTACTTTTCAGGTCTATACACCTAGCGGATGTAACGCGGCTAATTATTTTTATTGTGGCGATATGTACTGACCTAAAAGCTATGTTGTGAGTGGCACTTATGTCTAAATTCAGTGCCATTTTGCCAAGGGGGGTTTTAAAAGAGGATCGCTAGATTTTTTGATTGATACTAGTACACTAAATGCTTTTAACTCCAGGGAAAATTGTTCGACTCAAAACGCAACATTATTGAGAAATAAAGCATTTGGTATTGTTTGGAATTAGTGGACCAAATTAAATTTCCACATTACCATATTGAGTGAATAGTCCTCATTTCCGTACGTATTATGATGATTCAAGTTTGATGTAATTGACTGTTCCAGTTACGTGATTGCATTATACTATTGGAACATGAGGCGAGGTAATGCATTTGTGGTGGAAGTGGCAGATATATTGTAGCTAAAGTGCTTTTTCCTAGGGCGTTGCTTGACACAAGAGTGCCTGAGAGGATACCTCCTGCCATACTTGTTATCTTTTCATTCACTTTTATAATAACAAGCTTAGCCAGGTGTTTGTGAGCCAAGCTTCCGCGCCCGTCCCATGTACGCCCTCCATTCAACGACCTCCACATAAGGTAAATAAAGCTCCAAAATAAATTTAATGAAAAAATTCTGACCTAGTTTGAGTGAGAAGGGTCAGTGAATAAATAAATTAAACATAGAATCCATTTAGACCTACGTAATAAATCGATCTTCCCCGCGCGAGACAGACATGTAGATCGGATGACCTGAAAGTTATTACTTTATCATTACATGTGAGTTTTAGTACTTATACACTCGGGGAAACGATCATAAATGGTAGGTATATTGAAGTTCATAATTGGCCTGCATGTAATTTTAGTATAGACTGAGTTGAACTGGGACGACTGCAGTGTTCGCCTTAGTAATTAACACTTGCCACTTTACCACAATTTAAGGCCCTGATGACCTTGAACTGATGCGTAACAGTCATGGATTAAGCATGTTATTATACATATAAGCTTTAGATCATACATTAATACAGCAATGCATCATTTATTTGACAGGTGAAGAAACATAGACAAGGTTTGTCGGTATCTGCATCTCTAACTGAGCCCTTCGATGCATACGATACACTAGATGAATTACTTGGTAAATTTTAACTTCCATTCTTAATGCGATAAAAAAACATATAAACAACCAGCGGTCAAATTCAAATTTGATATATAATTGAATGATTCTTTGATTCTAAAGCTATGGTCGCATGATCAAGGCGCGACATCAAAGTCTCTCTCAACTGAAGGTAATCAGGCAAATTAATGCCGGCGGCAACGCTTCCTGAAGGGCACTAGTGCCCAGTGAAAGAGACTCACGCCCCAGGTACATCCAATCAGACAGCATTCCCGGTGGCCACGGATCGACTGTATTAAAAGCCAGTGTGTCCAAGTGCCTGGTTTCCAATGGTCAATATATTACCCACCTTCATAGCACCAATAACTTAGTTCCTACCATTATTAATATGGGGGTCCTCAGGCTAGTCTGTGCCTGTCACCGAGATTGGAAGGGAAGGCCATAAGGGAAGGGAAGGCCATATTGTCCATCTGCCATTCTTTTTGAGAAGTGGTTAGTTCAAAGAATCCAATTCCACCCTTTTGGTTCTTTTTCTAATTGACACATTCATATTCTTCACTTAGTATTCACCTCTGTTCTAAGTTATGGACGTCTCAAACAAAAGTTTCGCCTTATGTACCTAGTTGTAGGGCATATTCTTCAGGGCGTCCATTGGCAAATATTAACCTATGACCTAATCGGCCCGGACTGTTTGCTTCTTATAAAACCATTTTAGAACTGTTTTGGTCCTGTTGCTACTTTCCCAGAAAGGAACTATGGGGCCGGAAAAGCCCAAAAGCATTTTACAGAGTTTTTCCCACATTGTTACAAGGGACAAGATATGTCACAGGTAAGAAATGACATGGACACCCCAAGTCACAACAAGTATGTGTACAGTTAGCTACCACCCATAAACAATTGCTACCTCGGGTAGAAAAGAAGACCCTTTTCGTGCCTTTATTTTGGGTGCAGGCCATCTTGAAAGCAAGCCATGACAGGAGGTTAAGAGCAGTGATCTCTTCGTGCTAACTAGCCATGTGTTTAGAGCTATTTTAGCCACATTCTTCCTAAAAGCTATGGGGTGTTCGCGATCACGATCTTCAGAGGGAATATAGACAAATGTATTTAAAGGTCACCCACCTCATGTCATATACCGGTATTCATCCTAAAGTGACCGAGGTGGCAATTGAAATGAAAATAGATACCACAAGGACCAGTTCTGTATAGGTGTATTAGCACTTACAAGAAAAATGTAAATTCTAAAGGGGCTTTTCTTGGCAAGGATCAGAAGCGATTCGATGTAACTTGTAAGGAAAGAGATAATGGGACGCAGACATTATCTATCAAATCAAGACATGGGGATAAAGCTGTCTTATGTTGTACAGGCATGTTGACACACGGGGCAAGAAGCGTGAAATAGTCATGTTGCATGTAGTCTACATGAAGCATGACTTATACACACTCTATGATTACAAATCATGTTCGTTTAAGATGCACGAAGGGCAAAACGAGAAGGTGTAATGGGTGAGATGAGTGTCGCTCCTTGGGTCAACTGGTCGTGACTTACACATTGGAGCCTTCCCCATGATATATAGTATACATACAAGAAGGTGGTAGTCGTGATGGTATGGGACACACACTTGAAGTGTTGATACAGGCAAAATCAACTCACCTGTGCTGTAGCTCAACCCATTGCCTAGCACCTCTTCCTGCACCTCATTGTCAGGGGGAGTAGCACTGGCCTCTATGTCTATGTCCACCCAAGACATGGGCATGTCCTCTTCTTCATCTTCTCCACAATCGTCCCCCTCCCCAACTGTATATTCATAAGCCAAGCGATTAGAATCCATGATGACGATTGACAAGTCCGATAATGGCACACATATGAAAGTATTGGTAGAGTGACAAGTCAGAGGGCTTGGAAAGTCATCGATGATTCTTCTCCTCTGCCCTTGAAACAAGATGAGCCTTCTCTACCTGGCTGGCTAGACGCTCTGTGTGTGTGTGTGTCTATGGCAGGGACGTGATGTATGAAGAAGATACTATTGCCAATACAAGAAGACGCTCACTCAACTGCATACACCTCCATAGTCATAAAATCCTGATCATGAATGGGAAGTTAAAGGCCAAACCCGGAACGACTGGGTCATTGGTGAAATGGAGATGTGCCCAAGTGTGTCAGTCAGCTCTATTTGTTATTCAGAGCCTCAGGGGCTCTAAACTCTCCACCAGAGAGGGAAATGCACAGGTAAAAGCTGAGGCAGCTGCCAGGAGGTTCTCCCGCCTCCTCCCTCTGCAGTACAAGACTACCAGCAGCAGAAGTAGAGAAGTCCAGTACGTACTCACGATCCCAGTATTGTCAGGTGTGACTTGTGTGGTTCCTTCTAAGTTTGGTGTTCACAATGGGCGGGGAAGGCTGATCCACTACCTCTCCGGTGATAGCCTGTGTGTTTGTATCTGTGTAAAGGTAAGGAGATGGTAGGAGTGGAGGTCTATGTCCCCCCTCACCTGGTGTCTTCACGGTTGACTGCCCGGGACAGGCCCTCTTACAGCCCCCTCTCCACTCTACCTGGCGTACAATACACAGTTGTCTACCCAACAGGCGGGCGCACACAGGCGCAGTGATGAACGCAACTCACGACCGATAATCTAGCAGCCTTAAGGGCAAGGCTTATCCACTGATCCTCGCATGATCCAGCAACTTAAGGGATTCAAATCCAGGGAACTAAATGCACAGGTAGCCGGAGAAAGCTGCACTTGACAGGGACAATAATGCATTCATTGCTTGTTGGCTGGTGCCAAGCAGCAAGCAGAGGCCGTGGTGGTGGTGGTAGAGGTGGTGGTGGTGGTGGTGGCACAGCGAGATGATTGCATGAAGCGATTCAAAACACTTGCAGACAAAACAACCCGGACTCCCACAGTCACCACTCAGGTATGGGAGGGGGGAGGGGGGGGAAGAGGAGGAGGTAGAGAAATGGGGGAAAACCTCTAGAATATGGAGTTGAGCAGAGGGAGGGTTGAGCACACATATATGTATACACACAACATACACTCCCCCCAGAATGTAGTTGTGTTGCTGGGCACTGAAGCATTGATTCTGACCCCCTCAAACCAACAGTTGACCCTAGGTCTCTATACAAGCTTACAGCTTCTGCTCAATCAGACATTACCCTGGTTCCCCGGTGAACTTTAGCATCAGACCAAACAGACTGCTATTATGATACCAGAGCAGATTGCCCTGAGGGGATATAATGTCCTGTGACGACATTGGACGCGAATTAAATATTTTTGGTAAACATCCAGTATAGGGGACTGCAGAAATTCCTGAAACAATCGTGATGGAGCTCACTGCTATAGTTCAGTTTAGGACTGGGAATTCCCAGTGTGACATTCAATGTTACTAGTACACACTGAGTCTGTCTATATCTTTCGTTTCTTATGATATTAATTATGCACCATTTACATCCGACTGCCAAAAGTAACCAGATACATACATTAAGTTCAACAGGTACCAATCCATGGGTGTGAGTCATAAGCCTTATTCTAAACACCAGTACGATATAAAAACAGCATGGAGGACAATATTGGGCAACATTGTGTACTATATGATACCCTATTGTTATAAAATCTACAATAGATAGGAATGGAACTTCTACTAATAGGTTGAATTTGGGAGGTACAAAAGGGACTTTTTGTGGGGACAATTAACGTTAATCAGTCCAACAGAGCTCCGAGCACAACGGAACAGAATAATATTTACATTACGATTAGTTCACATTGTGGTCATAAATTAAGCAATAAAATGATTATTACCAGAGAGGATTATGCCATTTGGAGTATGTCGACATGCAACATAATCAGATTACAACAGCGTGCAAGTGCCATGAATTTCAAAGGTATATATATCTCATACAGGACAGATGTGTAGACAGTCAGACAGTATTATATAATATTTTTTCTAAAAACGAAACGCGTATACCCAATTTATTGACAGCTTCCTGCGTCGCAAAAGGAATCTAATGATAGAAGAACAAATTTGGAGTATCGGGCACGACGCCATTCAGGTATTCCAAGTAAATCGTAACTGATCAAATTACCGAAGAATTACTTTTATTTTTCCTATTAGCCTAGAAGGGGTTAGTGACATGAATACAAAGAGGAAAGGAAAGCGTCACCAATTATCAAAACCGGGGAACAATACTGAGGCAATGATTAATGGCAGAAGAGAACGTTCCGGTGAAGATCACTATCACAATCGGAGACATATGGAAATAGATTTTTTAATGTAATTGAACTAAATTAGCATATCTGGGAATAATTGCTCAAAATTGTTCCATATCTCACGGCCTTCGTGTTTAACCAGGAAGATATATAATATTATATTTATATGTTGCTGTGTGATGTTTTACCAGGCTGTATAGTTCAGCTCCTATAACTGGTCTTCCACTGCTGGTGTAGTATACTATTGCTATCTATTGCTGAGAGGAAACACTCTGACGGGTGCTATGACTCTTTTCTAATATTAGCAATGGATCTTTAAGTATAGTGTCACAAAGAGGAGGAAAAATAGGACATCTGATGCCCAAGGCGGGGTTCGAACCCACTACAATCACCTGCAGCATGATGGTTCTGTGTCCGAAGCTAGCACCATAGACGACACAAGGGAAGGAGGCAAATGGCATTGGGTTAAATACATACACCGCAATACTTCATGACCATCAGCTATTCAAATGAAATGTTTTCGGTCCATCATAACTGAACCTAAAAGTCTAAAGCATTTTCACTGAAAATGTTAGTGTCTTTGAGTAAAAAGATCTTCAAAGGTGTTTTTAATTGGAAAGATGCCGTTTGTGTCTGGTTTCTTTCTTCCACCCAATTGCTTATCACTTCATAATTAAAGCGTCACTGCCTGATTCCAATTACTTCAATGTAACTTCCCCCTGCTCGTATCACGCTACCTCACCTCACCTGAACCTGAGCTAACTTGTAACCACTCCCTAACTCACCTCATCCACCTGTAGTGTTTACATAAGTGTACACAAGGTGGCGACACAGGCTACCAATACAAATCCCAATAGTGGGAACAGACTGCAATGTGAGGGTGACAGGTATTATAGTAGGTGTATTGCGTTACTGCTATAGATGTATTCACCAATACAGATTTGAATAACAATCTAATTCATCCATGTGTCCTCATAGTAACCTCAAGCTACACCTATATATAATAACAGCACGGTTTTACACTAATCATGACCGGGTCTTCAATGCCCGGCTCCAATGCTATTCGCCATGGTCTGCCCATTCATTGGAACGTTATATTATGATCCAGGCAATTAATGGAGCGGGAAGGCAAATCCATACATTTCAAACTGAAATATTATGTACATGAATAACAATTGCATGGACATGCCACAAGGCAATGCAGCCAAGTACGATTTAGAGATGCAAAAACTATTGTGTCAGCATTTTGTTTCAGATAGCTGCCCTGTAGTTTTAAATTACAAATGGGGATTGTTGGATCTGACCAGGATATGATGATGCGGTTGTTGAACTACAAAAGACTGTACGATATAATGCCATGGAATTCGCCCATTTGTGTGTAAATCATGCAAAATCTGCTATCAGAACCCACCCAACTCCTCCAATAATAAAACCTGATGAATATGCATTATTATGGGCGTTTTCTATAAAGAACTCCATTTATAAAGGCAGTATTGTTAAGGCCTGATCGGCCTTTATCGTGTCTAATCTCAGTCTGGCATACCACCATGGATGAGCGACTCTCCCTCGCATAAAAAAGAGGGAACGCAGATTTGGAGAAAGCTGTCAGCTAGATTAGCACAACTCAATCCAGACAGAATGAGCTGGTTGGGCGTTCTAGATTTATACCTGCACGCTCTTTTCCCCCATGGACTGCATACAAAGCATACAGATGAAGTAAGCACAGAAATTTACCTTGTAGGCAACACCCAAATCACGCCCATGCATACCGAGATAAGCCACTCAATACATATATACCGAACAAGGTCGAATTAAATGAGAATTCTCTGCTTGGATGGTTACATACCAGTAATTAATTGTGTATCATTGATTAGCTACACCCACCTTGGATGGTCAAATCACTCTGGCTTCCCATGCTGCCTTCATATCAGAAGAAAAGGTGCTCACAATCCTGTATCCGACATGCTAGAGCTCACCGTCAAGAGGTGTGGAGCCTTTGTCTCTGTACGCCTGCGCAGGTACACAAATATTAAGTTTCCATGGTAACTGGCAAAGAGCGCCTCCTCCTCCTCCCGCCTCCTCTACCACACAGCAACACTACCACAACTGCTTCTATCATAAACGTTGCTAGTTGTGAATTGCTTTGAAGGGAAGAACATAATTGAGGTACTGACAGCACTGTTCATTGACAATGATGATTGATGTAAGATTTTTTTTCATGATGATAGAAATCTTAATATTTTTTCAACGGCGAGCCCTGAATGGGGATAGAATTCCTATCTACAATGATCTTCTACACTCGAATGGGTTTGGTATTCACAGTTAGTGTTCCCTCCTCAATCCATTTTAGGAACGCAATACAAAAAAGCTAACTTTATTGGCTAAGCTCGCTTTATATCAGAAATATGACTAGTTGCCAATCAGACCAACGAGGGTAAATCTAGAAAACTCATTGATCAGACTAAACATGGAGGATTATGAATGGGAATAAAGCAAGCAAGAACTATCCTTATCGGTATAATATCTACAAATATATCGGTACAATATTATCTCTTAATATAGATGGTATTTTCTGGCCAAAGTCTTCTATGAGTCATGACATCTAAAATCCTCACATTGTTGAGATCGACTGACAGAGGTCTCAACTCAGCGCCAAAAGGACCTTCAGTCAAATGTCCCTAAGAGGGCCACTCATCACTAAAACTATCTCACCATCACTTTCTCTTATCTCGATTATATATATGCAATGTGAATGCAATATCGATTTTATCTAACGGTCGGAGCCGTTATCTTTCGATATTGGAAAGCGGTTGGTCAGTTTTTTTGGAGGATCAAATGTAACTATTCTGTTTGTTCCCTTGAAGCTGTAGAGATTTTTTTTTAATTCAACATTTTTATACAGCAAGACATGACTATTTGTCAAGACCAAAGCTCATAGCATCTGTAATGATATTCTGCCTGGCGCTGTGTCTAGTGTGGTTTCAACTAACTAGGTGCATGACTATATAATGTAACTAAAAATAGGAACTATATAATAACATCGAAATGATAGTATCTATCAACATATACCTACAGATGATTTTAAACAGTCTTTAGTTTCAATAATTGGTGGTTAAACACGATGCAACCCTTACCTCTTTCCTCCTGGATTATTTCCATGCTCCAAATAGTTCCTTGTTGTATGTATGTATTTTAGGTGATACTTTGTGAGAATATGGTTGGTGAAAGAGCGAGACAAACTACACTACAGCCATGGATACGCCTACCATCCAAAAACTTTGCATTGAATTAACTTATACAAAAAAAGAAGATTCTCATATATAAAGACAGACGTATTCAATGTCTGATCTGCCCTTCACAAACATTAGCATTCAAGCTACGAATGTCAATGTTTGACACACAAATAAACACAATTGTTCTTTCATGAACATGTGTACACTTCCTGTAGGTTAGTGGTGCTTTCCACAAGTCTGTGAGAGATAGAGAGACAATATGAAAGCGAGACTATAACTCTCGACAATTATCCCTCGAGAAGACTGAGAAAATCTGGCCACGTATAAAGACCCATGTAAGAATTATTGTTAAGATTATTATAAGTTTCATTATCTGCAGTGTTTCACTGACGGAAATAATTATACTTCTCATAATTACAAAGATTTTTCTCAGGGGAATTAGTGCATGCATATTTAGACTGGTCGTTCCCAGCGAGCGAAAAATACAAATGCAATCATTAGTACTGAGAGTCAAACAAGCAGATGTCAGAATACAGCCTCAAAGAAATCAATGCCTGTTTTTGTGGGAATTACTGTCATTCAGTTATATATATTGGCGCTTTGACATTGACTCAACCTAGGAGTTTACAGTACCTACGCAGCGTTTATAAAATGTATGTTTACATCTATACATTGAATCCCGAAGTAAATTCACGCCCTAAATTCTGGAGTATATATACAAACACTTGGACGGTATATAATATATTACCGTGCACCCTAATCAAAGGCTTTATTGCTAAATAAACTTTGCATTTAGTCCGCTAGTATAGATATAGGCCTGACATAACCATATAAACATATCTATGTAATTCACATGAATAAATTCTGTGTTTAGACTAGCCCATAAATATTTTGTGAAAGAGGAGCGGGACTGGTAATAACACATAAATGTAATTTGGGGAAATAAACAAAGGCAATATGTCAGGGACATACCTGTGCCATACTAAATGATAAAATATACACCTGCAATAAACATATTATAGTACGCTGAAATTACCTGAGGGTATATATTGAAGGCTAACTGTAATGGGACCGCTTCCATTCAACAACTCGGGTCTGTTCTTCTCCACGTTGTACGACTTCTCCAGGGTTGCTAGGTCCACCTGGAGCATATGTATACCCAGCTTTAATGCGGGTCGGGCCCAGGATGGCTGAACCTCCAGCCTCCCTCCTCCTGGACCCATAACCACTGGGAGATTTCTCTGATCCTTCAAATCCATTATCATCCCAGGCATAGCTAACAACTCAGGTGGGGCTTATCCTTAAATTCTTTTCCGCCTCCTGTTATCTTGATAACAACAAGACTGCAGCAGCAAATGTGGTGGTCTCAGAAATATAAACTTCCAACATTAACTGATTTGTTTTTCACACCTTATGATATGAGTGACTGGCAGTCGGTGCGACAAACATGGACGCCAAAGCCTTGTAACTGGGAAATCTTTCGCTAGAGCAGCGAGGGTTTATTAGTGACGGGGAAAGGCGACAGGTAGGCCTATATGTGCGGCCTCCAATGTTATTAAGGTAGTAGCACTCTAGGTTAATTCACAGCATCGATTGACACTTGCCAGCCCCCAGAATGATCATGTAAAAGCGCATCACATCTATCGACCAACTAGGCAACCTGGACGTATGTGGCACAAGCAAACATATACAGAGAGAATTTATAGTCTAGTCCATGTAAAATCCATGTAAACCACCCATCCGAAAACATCCAACAGGAGGACGAATTTCAGGAGCTCTTAATCAGGCAATATCGTGATCCGATTCCGAAATATGATCCCAATATATCCAGATGTTATATCAAATGGACAGCATTTTCACCCAAACTACCATTTCCTCTTGGTCACGAATTTCCTGCTACCTGTTGTATCCTTGGCTGGGAAAATGAGCAATGCATGAGACGAGGTGAATCATCAAAACATTCCCTACGTGGGATGGGTATAATAACAGATAATATTCAATCCTGGAACACTTAGTGTGGTTATGTCCACTGCTCATGCAATATGTTGGATGTTTAAACCGACCATTGCCAGGCCAGGTATATTATATATTATACGTAGGCACCAGCACTTGGTGTATGATGATGTGCAGGATATATAATGGTCTTTTTACTATGACCAAAAACTCATGTTGGATCCCTCATAACGATCAAATTCAAACCATGTGTCTCTCAGCAAGCCAACCAATCTCTAGGCACCGCCTCTGGACTTTGAACCACACCTTATGGAGCGGAGCAACGGATGCTTTATTACCTTTAAGTTGATCAGATTAACCGCTGCTTTGTTTGGTTATTATGGAAATGCTGAGGCAATTGACACAGGTCAACTGATAGTGTTGGCAATGACAAACAATGGTAGGAAGGAAGATTGAGAGCGGTCCGTACAGTAAAGGTTTCCCAGTGCCTATAGATGTGTGATTGGTGTCTTTTAATCTAATACAGGTGTGGGACATTCCATGCTCGTGTTGTTCCTAACTTCTGAGAAATATGACCGTATGGATATTGGTTCTGTCCGGTGCACCTCCTCCTCCTTGTGGTCTCTACTCCCACGCTTGCACAACTCCTCACGATAGAGGACCCAGAGTATAAAAGTATGCCTAACTGAGAATCCACTTCCCAGACACCTATTGTGACAATATAATGACAGTCTAAAATCTTGACAGACCAACATTGTACCTATGAAATAGTACATTTATGGTCTGCTAAAATATATATAGGCAAACCCCCAACTGACTTGTAGTCAGTTCCCTGGATTGACTATCTCTTTAAAGTGACATTTATGAATCTCGGGATGGATTGTCATATTAACACTCATTATTATAAATTATAAGTTGTGAACCTTTACATACACCCAATGAATTGGATAATGAAGGCTTATCTACAATTAGCAATGCCTGCCAAGCACGTATACCTTAGGAGTTTAATTAATAGATATAATTAGCCATTCATCTCAATTAAACCCAAGTAAATATGATATGCGTATTTGCAGGGGGATCATGCCAGATGTATTTTATACCTTCCATACTCCAAATTATATGCGTTGGCTTAATTTTTTCCTACATAATTTACCGATGGCACAGATAACCATCAAGGCGTAACTTTGCCCCCTTTTGATTCAACAAATGACAGTGGGAAAAGCACGATTATCAAACACGGAGATCACATTAAAAGGACACCTCGCATTGTTCAACAAGTATATCCTTCCTCCTTGCACACTTTCCTACATATATCTCACGGGGGATTAGAGTCTGTTGAATATCCAGCTTGAAGGATTTGAAATAATCTTTCCTGGGGATTAACCTTGAGGTGAGGCCGTCCCAGTATTAATCGTGTATTTCCGCTATTGGAAACGCCTTCAAGTCAGATGAAATGTGCTGTATATTACGTAATACATCAATCATTAACGATTACTCAGTTTTGAGATCCAAAGAAATTGATCTTTAATACTAAGGTAAATACTGCACACAGGGGCTATGTCTTTATGGTATAATACCACTGACGTCATCATAACAGGATGTTCGTCATTAAACACAAGAGTTGTCTCGCAAATCGTGTCTTCCAAATGACTGAATGATACAAGGCTTGACGTTAATGGGAAGCGTCAGCTTTTCTTCTTTTCGCTGTTTGAACCCTTCGGACGCCAGGGAATATGGGAATATATGATAATATTATAAGAACAGCGGAAGGTGGGCTTTGGGTACACATACCTATACTATTTTCCATTCGTTAACTCTTTATGTTTCTAGATTGGTAAGCACGAGTGTCAAGTTCTTAACATGCTGGCTTTTCGTCGGAATAAAGATGAAAATTATAATGGTGATACGAATTAAAAAATATTAAAATAGCAAGCTTTCGAGGGGAAAGTGATAAAACCCTATAAATTATTGTAATAAATATATTATGTATGGATACCAACATATGGACCATTTATCTAGTGGCACTAAGTGTATACATGATGATAACCTGACAGATAAAACTGTTTTTGTATGATCAGCCAACAATGACACAGGTAGGATGGGAGAAGGGTGTGGCAAGCATTATGTTTCCCCCTCAAATACAGGAATAGCGTGTTTCCTCGATAAACCCTTGTGTTACTTCGCGAGAACTGTAGTTTCAGCTATCAGTGGTATGGAGTTATATCAGGTATAATAGCACGAGCTAGAGATTTGGCGTGTTTGCTTTAAACCAACCACAAAAGAGAGCAGTCATTTAATGCTTCGCTGAGAGTTGAGTTCTACAACGATAAATCTTGGGTTGGGCATACCACAGGAACAAGTTCAGATTGAACAAGCTTTGATCGATGAAATCCTTTCCTTCTTTGACAGGGATGGGCGATTTGGATTTAATCTTCAAGAGTTTTGACGCCATGTGACAAGTTAAAAGTCCCCATTCATTGGCAAATCAGTTATGATCTTCGATTTTTCTTAAAGGCAAACAAAATTATTCTAGAAAAATATCGATCATTTGAAGTGTCCCAAGAATGACAAACAAAAACTGTACCACCACGCGATTATAGATTTCAATCATATCTAACCGCTAGTATTGTTATCTATCACTTTGGAATGCTATCGGTAACGGTTGGTGAAGAGACGGTTTTACTATAGCCACTTATATGGAAGATAAGTAAATGATGGTTCACTATCGGTAAGATGTTGTATAGTATTGTGTATGGCGAAACAATCAGAGAAGAGCATTTCCAATCAGGGAAGAACTATATCCAACCAGAGAAGGGACATATCAGACGCACATAGAGGGTGCATATATACATAAATGTTTATCAGAATCATTATTTGTGTCTGGACTCCATTGGTTAATGTCATCTCAATGTAAAATGCTGGAGTGAATGGGCAAATGGGATATCTATATTAAGCTTGCCAAAACACTAATGGAAACATCATTTAACTTATTGATACGACACGAAACATCTCTTTCATCTCCGAACTGAGAAAAAAAAAACACACAAAAAAATCTTTTTACGTGGCAAATATCGGTTTACGAATAGAAAAAAATCTCGTTTTTACTAGATACCTTTAGTTTACGAAGGGAAACGCATGGTAAATTGTAGAGGGGTAAATGCCCATAAAAGATATCTATTATTCGATGACGTTTTAACGCGGCAACAGGGACATGGGCATTCGGCACAATATGTTGCAATTTAAGAGCAGACTATATAGAACTGCCGCGTGATCATTCATACTTTATCACCGAAAAATGTACTGCATTCAACGCCAGGTATGAAGCACTCAAAAGATAATATTTTTCATCATAGCAGGGACGTAAATATTGATCTATACAGTACATACACATACTTCTACTTGTTGACTCGGATGGATGTGCATGTGTTCTACTAAAGAGCGATTAGCATGGGAGTAGTGAGGCATGGACATGTTCATATGCTACGGTGTGCAACTCAATGACATTTTGACATTGCCGATTTAAAACATTTAGTTTACCATTCAATCGTACTACTATGAGGTAGATTAGAGGGAGTGGAATCATCCCGTTTACTCAATGCTTTAACCGTGTCCTCGCTCCATGCATAGGGAACCATGGCCCTTGGTCGCACCTGGTTCAATAATTTAAAAGCCTCATATTTCCTCGGAATTATTTATATTTCTGTTTCAAAACTATAATTTGTATCATTCTTTATATCGTGATTTTCCCACCTTTTTAACACATAATCTAAATACGCATCACATATATGAAAAGGGGATTTGGCGCATGTAGTTTCTTATAACTGTGAATATTTGCAAAAACAACAAAATCACAATCTTGAGGCCACGTGAAATCTGAGTTGCGGCTAATGATATTCACCCTAACCCCCCACCCCGATATTGGGGACTTGAAATTCAGACTCTTAAAAAAAAATCAAATTTTTATTCAGGTATGATACTCATAGCAGTTACTTTGCTTTAAGAGTTAGAATCCAGTTTGGGCCAGTATCTGGGAAACGCTTTTGCAGCCATGGCAACCTGCAGTGCACAGCAGCGTCCTGTACCAGGAGACAGGAAGATCCATATAAGAGCGAACAACAACAAGAAATAGTGAACCAGAGCAAAGAGTGCATACTGAGAAAAAATGTTGGTGCAGCCATTTACCTGTCCTCCTTGGATACTTAAGGGGTGGTGTAATTTCTTACATCGTTTAATCGCTGTACTTAATACCTTTAATTTGATTTAACTTGATGAGATCCCTCTTTTAAATTCCACACTATGTTACGCACCTAGGTTTGAAAGGAAGGGTCCCTGAATGACTTAGAACTAAAATAGCTAACATTATGTAGGGACCCACGCAGAGACGTTGTCATAGAGAATAGAGGTGAAGCAGAATGGTAGCCTACTCTGGTCTTCTATTGTGCCCACCACTAAAGATGACAAAGATGGTCACCCCATACAACAAGTATTTGAGGATCAGGATCGTAATGGTGTAAGACAACACCGCCCCCAAAGCCTGGACCTGCTAGTTAAATACTAATAAAATGCATTGCATCAGATAGTATGGTGTTTGGTACTTCATCGTTATCCATGGCCACTCAACTGACAAAATAACTAGCTTTGGGTAATGTGTTCTAACAGATTAGAAAATAATGTCAAACTGGAGAAAAATAAAGAACTCCGATTAAATGCTTATCAATCGGGGGAAAGAGCCTTTCTACTTGAAATGTCAAAACAAAAAAAAACAACAAAAAAACCTTGCATACGCAAAAATGGACCTAATATTTCTTCCGCCATGTGTCTGCTTTTCCAAGAAGAACGCACAAGTATTATCAGCAACAACAAGAGAAATAAATGAAAGCAAGCTTCCTGATTGATTTTCCAGCTCGTTTATCAGGAGAGCTTCATCTGTGTAAGCCACCCACAAATGTATACGCCCCTCCAAACCTCACCTACACCTAGTAGGTGCACAGATTCACCTACACCTAGTTTTCTCATAGCTTGATCAAGAGCCCCAATCTACTATTTCGGGTCTTGTTGACTTCTCGCACTTGAAGGTAGTGGATTGTCGCTTCAGGATGAGCCCATGCCCATCCCCTGTTCGGGTCCTATAGAAACACAAACACCATCGTTTCTCACATTACACCTAGTCCTATAGCACCTTCACCGCTACAGGAAACCCCTGCGTGAAAATGACCTTCAGATTCAGGACCTTTAAATACAGTAATGAAAGAGAGGGATCAAGAAAATGTCTCCCTGATGTTTGGATTATCCGACAAGTGATATGGAGATTAGAAAATGACGGATGCCCTATGATATTTATAAGATGAAAGACATTTTACTTGCTAGTATGTATTTTCAACATGCCTTGTTGGAAAGCTAAATTTTGGATCAATGATTTTTGATAATGCACAACACATGACGTTATATTTTTCCCCATTTTTGGTCGACGGACGGAGCAAATATGTGGACGACCAACAAGAAATTAAACAAAAATTACATCATAAGTATTTGGTTTGAAGCCTGCTTTGAGCCAAAGTAGTAGCTCTTATGTATGGAAATCAAAAGCAGGAAACTTGGGATTGCAGAATTCTGATCGTTAAATCACAGTATGAAAAGAGGGGCTAAGGGACTGTAGAAAAATAGTCAACACCAGCGTTCGGAAGTGGATATCAACAGGTTGCAAGACATCAAATAGCATAAAGTGAAAGGATTACTTACAGATTGTCCTAAAGACATGGTGGAGACTGGAAGGTATGGGGAGGGAGGGAGGCAGGGAGGGAGAGAAGGAGAGAGGGAACATCATAGACTAGATATGTATAAGACGGAGGGGGTCCTCTTTACCTGGGAGAGAATGAATCAAACATTTTAATAACTAAGCGTTCGCCTCGTTTTTGCCAGTATTCATGGTAGACATTTTACTCTCAGATTTAAAGCTTGACTTATTGCTTCAAGTTAACCTCACGTCGGTTACGTTTTGAGAGCCTGGGGACAGTAATTACTGCCTTTCATTAAGGCGCCTTGAAAGTCTTTTGCACAACTGATGTGCCGCGGGTTACAAAGAATCAAGAATCAAATGCCACTGAATTAAGATAATTGAAAGCTTACAGAAGAGAAATTGTTGTTACATATGTAGTCAGAGAAATAAGAAGGATTCGACAAATTCAGGAGCAATCAATCGCCTTTGCCCCGAATCAGTGGTTACACATATTTCGTAATTTCGAAATCAAGTTGACACTAGTTGAGCTGGTTGAGCGGGCATATACAAAAGAACAATCAACTTTCCAACCTTGGGCACATAGAGGACAAATGCAGCGACCTTAGCAAAACCAATCTATCTTTATGCAAGAGCAGAAACAGGCGACTGCCAATGCAAGATTAGCTTAATTCAAACCTTGTTCGTTCAGTGCAGTCGATGGTTAAAAAATAAATTAGGGAATTCTTCGGTATATTAGATATGCTATAAGCGTAACTGGGGGAGGTCGGGGTCCACAGAATATAAATAATAAACATGATGATATCGTACATACATGTACATATTACCAACTTATCAGTTATGAGAAAGATAGGGGTTCAGGCTTTTGAAGATATGTACCCAGGAAACAATATCTCCCCTATCAATATAATGGGTTTGCTATTGGCATGTACCAATCGGGATGTGTATCAATTAGTCTCTCATTTACATTCACTCCAGGTAAAACCAAATTAATGCCATTTGGTTTTGAGCATCGACTTAACTCTTAAGCTCCCTGGGAACAAAATAGTAAATCTATAGTTCAAATGGTCTGTTTGGAAATCGTGCATTATAATAGGCCAGCATGTATACAGACGTACATAGTACAGAGGCCTTGCATGAGAACGTGTATACCTACACCCCCAGAAAGTTTAGATAATTTTAAGATCAACTTCTAGTATTACAGAAACCAGTTTGCATAACGCGGATAAGTAGGTACTATAGACACAAAGTGGACATCGTTAGGGTGGCAAGGATCATTAGAGAGTATCCACATCTTGGAAAGCAAAGGTGGAAGGTAAAGTGTGTAGAAAGTCGTGGTTTCAAGTCCAGAGGTACTAAGTGCATCTATAAGTCTTGAGCATATAGACTCTTTTTGTGGTAAGTCAATATCCAAATCCTAGACGCTGGATATTTTATTAAGAAAATTAGCTCTTCTTTACGAGTAAACTCACAGGAGTGCTACAAAATTTATAGATTGAATTTACTATCTTTTAAAAATAACAATGCTTGCGGATTTTACAGAAAAAATACTTCTTTTGTGGACGCATTCCCCGACTCTATTTCTGCATAATACCTTCAGGATTTACACTTGATGGAAAAGGCGTCTCTTTTGAATATAGCCTTCAAAATACCTGAGTGAGAGATGGGCAAAACATTTATCACTTGGGTTGTGCATACACAAAAAGTGTCACTTTCTTAGACAGGCATTCAATAGTGTTTTGCCAAAAAAAATCCACTCAGATTTAGATATTTTTGCAAACGTATTTAAAGTGTGGGGTCTGGTGCATGCTTTGCTTTGGGGTAAAGTCCAAAACACGGTGAAATCCAAGGAGGCCATCTTAGAACATTAATCTCTGATCTTGCTGGAAAATGATCAAATCAAAGTCAGGAGACGAAGCGAGACATATCTTTTCCCGCGTCTCCATTCCCTTTTACAAATAGAACCCCCTTTAAATGAAATAAATGTAGGGAGATGAAAGGGCAGCCAATAAAAGATATTTCAAATGGCCAGCAGATCGTGAACTAAACTTGTAGGTGGTTTGGGCACAGCTGTCAGGTGAGAACTAGATGCAACCCTCATCGTCATTCTCGCAACATTTAAATCCCAGGTCATGCCCCCGACCATTACCCCTCTGCTAAGCCTCCAATGATGAGAGAAATCTGAGATCCGGGGGACAAAGGATCTGGTCCAATACTTTCCTATTGAATATACCCTTATAGACATACGATAAATAGGATCATCAAGGATGGATCCTTTCAGACAGTGCGAACAACTAAAATATGAATGAATACCAGTATAACTGCATAGGTACATGTACTCGGTATTATGAGTTAGTTATACTAAGTTAACTATCACTCTTTCCCATGTGTGTCATCAGATAAAGAATTTATATTTGCCTCCAAGCGAAACAGACAAGGGGATGGGAGAAAAAGCAGTCACCTGTCCTGGAAAATCCCATTGTATGTAAAGATGCATAATTATAAGGGGCCTCTACCTTGTAAGGTTGGTCGAGAGGCTTGACGTTCGAGTGACCACGACCCAAATCATGGGCGGGTAACCATAGCAAATTTAGGAATGTGTAAGTCTCTTGATACAGAGAAGTAACCGCAGGCCGTCACTGAATGTATTCATTAGTTAATATTACATCTCAGAGGGTCACTGACAAAAGTGGCGGGATACACATCTACAATATGAATGGTGTTAAGCGCAGTTTTTGGCTTAGAAAAAAACTTCATAAGCCAGGTAATCAAGCATGTAAAAGATTGGGGTTGACTTGAAATGTCATATCTTCAATGCGCTTCTCAGTTTTGTCATCTTTGAACCTTTAAGTGACCCCTGTATACATCAAAATGGTTGTGCACTTGAGATCAAAAGTAGCATACAAGTTAATAAAGATTAATTTGACATACATCGATACATTACTGAGTACATCGGGACAGTGATACACTTGTGATATTCTGAAATCAATAAGGGGAAAATGGGACGGATAAGGAGATATATATCTAAAGGTAATGATTACTATATTGTTTGATATCTGGCCAAATAATGAAAGAAGACCTTTGTAGTTTGTTCTTCAGAGGTTAGATGTTGATTGAGACGGATCATCTGTACATAGTAATTATCTGCTCAACAGTGTTACAAGCGTGGCTAGTTTTATACACAAATATACAATATAAAGATAAGTTATCGAGAAGGACACATAGCTATCTAGAATCCACCTAAATTGATTACTTATCAATACTTGTTGTAAATCTAACAGGTGGTTTAAGAGGTAAGGGTGAGGGATATGGGTCTCGGCGTATATAAATGGGCCTTGATAAGTCTCCAGCCTAAATACTCGATTACGATACACTATATGACGGTAAATATAATGGCTTGTACCAACAATCATCCAAACTACCAGGCCTTGTTCAAACATTCGAGATTGAAATTTTCAATTTAAGCATGGGGAAAAGAAGTTTGGGGATCTTCAAAGGGAAAGGGACCAAGGCCGGGGGATAGAGTTGGGGAGATAGTACCTAGTTGACAAAGATGGCACAACAGCACATGTTTATAGCGCAAACATATGAAATTATATTTGTACATCACGATGGGTCAGCTTGCCTGCGCCCAGACCTTTGTTGATAGTAATCCCCATTCCGAGGGAGTATTTTTTTTCAAATAGTTAAGCCAGCAGTCAAGCATAAACCTGAAGTAAATGCAGGTCATGACAGTACCTTCCAGATTTAGGTTGGTCCTTGTGCAAACCAAGAAACATCCATAAGGAAGAGAGGTATGACTGAGATAAAGAAATGTGTTTGGTAAAAACACAGTCATATTGATAGTGAGGAGAGGAAGGGGTCGGGCTCGTGGAATGCCATGGTCTATTTTAGATCATAAGGGAATGTTATGAGCTTTAACTATGCAGGGGCTTTAAGGGTATACATGACCAAGACATTCCACTTTTTGATGCATGGATGATAATACACGGGAAATAGCAGTAATAGAAGGGCTATCACGAAGGTTTACTTGTAGAACTAAGTGTTAAATCCATCCCTGAAAGCTAAGTACAACTGCAGACACGCACCAACGGCTGCACAATGCTATGTTACCCCTTTATACCGAGCTTAAATTCGCGCCCTTCATCGAGGTGATTTTCTACACCAGGTTCATGAAAAAGCTGTGAGAATGGTAAATCAATCGGTAGCTTTCAATAGAAATGTCTGTGAACAAAATAATAGAATTGAAATGAGAGGAAATAGGGGGAGAAGATGAGTTATGAAAGAAATATAGACTGTAACTAACCTTGGGTCAAGGGTGCGTAGGTTGGTATAACATCCGGAGGGGCTGATTTATTGCTGTCGGGGCTCTGCATTTTCACTTGCTTTTTCCTTTCCTCGTACAGCATCTGACTCTTTGATTTGGTTGGTTCTGTATCACTCGGGGCTTCATCACCAGGTACCCATGTGTTCAGTTTCCTCCTCCTAACCCGCATGGAGTCAATGAGGGTGGCTCGTTCACCTTCCACTTGCTCCAAACCTTCATCTACCTTTTTTACCCTAAACGATGGCTCGGTTGTGGCCACGAAGTGGACAGCCTTGTCCACAGCAGAGATGGGCCCTGTCTTCCTAAGCCCTGTTATGGGATCCATGCTTTCGTCTTGAGGGGTGGTACTGCTGCTTACTCCTCCTGCACCACCAGCACCTGTACCTCTACTAGTACTACTCCCAATACCAGTGCTTGTATAGGCTGAGGAAGGAACCAGCAGGTCAGGCGTGCTGCTAGTGGTTGGGTTACTGTTGTTCTGGGGGGCGCTCACTGAGCTGAATGAAGCGCCACTCGTTGTTGTTATGCTTGAAGGGCTTAGAGTGTGTGTACGCGTCTTAGTGTCCCCACTTAGTCTCAGGTAAGATGGATCTCTCCTCTCCTTCCAACGATCAACACCCCTCTCCACCTCCTCCTCTTCTACATCCACCTCATCCTCTCGGCCTTGTCCTACGAAGCGCGGCTGTTGTTGTTGATGATTAGTTGTGGATAATTTGGATCTTTCACCAGTGACACCTGATAAGTGATCGTCTGGTATTTCACTACCTTCGGACTTTAAACCCTCACTGTGGAATACAGTTGTACCCGTTTGTGCGACATTGGACAGGCCGCTATCATATGCTGGAACTGTCCTACTGTACGGTGAAGTGTTAATCCTATTATCAGGGGATCGTCCACTCACTGGAGGACTTACTGGAGAAGTATCGAGTCCAGGAGGAGAGGGGGCAGGTCGTTTGAGCTCTCGGATACCTGGAGGAGAGGACATGCGGCGTGGAGGATCTAAGTTCATAGGAGCAGGTGGAGCAGGCCTTTTTAGCTCACGAGCGCGTGGAGAGGTGACAACGTGAGTGATTTCAGGATCGAAATATGACATAGGATCAGGCCTCATTCCATACGAAGGAGACTGCCTTGGACTTGTAGCATAGGGAGATGTGGATTTGTTTTCAATCGGCGAACCTGATCCTGGGAATTCTATTCCTTGCATTTCAAGCAGTTTAAACGGACTTGGTCCAGTGGATCCAGGGAAGGGAGGTAATTGAACAGGGCGGGGGATTTCTCGGGTTTTTGGCGTTGATTGTGGACGGGTTTGCTCAGGCTCAAAGAATGACATGGGGTCGGGTCGAAGAGGTGACTCAGGGATTGCTTTAGGCGTATCTAAAACGGGAGAAATGACTGGTTCATCGACAGGAGATTGGGCTCTCTCCGGCTCTTCTTTAGGTATAGCAGACGACCGCGCTTCCATCTTTAACTTTGTTGTAACTACTGGCTCCACCTGTTGGCCGTCAGAGCGAGTCATCTTGATCAGTCTAGGAGCAGACGACATTTCGGGTTCAAGGTCAGAAGGAGGAGAGCTTTTTGCCACATTGGCACTTACTGGAGTAAGGCTAAGTGTAACACCTGTGCTTTTTCTAGGGCTTGGTGCCTTCTCATCTTCAAATGAATCAGAATAAGAGCGATTATGGTAAGACACCAAAGTGATCCCAGAATCACCATCATCATCAAGTTTAATCATAGTTCTCGTATCTATCACACTGGGTTGTTGAGAACCAGGCTCGAAGGTTGCTTGGAATGTTCCTTCGTCGTCAGATATGTCTGAATCGCCTGAAAGTTCGGTCTCTGATTTCGCCAAGCTTGAGATATTTGTACTGCTTTCACTTTCTTCGTTATTGGAAGCACTCTCGTAGGTTGAACTACTGGTTTCATGATGGTGACCAGTGACAAATATATCTGTTTTGTAAACATGTTTGGCATTGTCAAGCGCAGGCTTTCCCTGCAGCATATATTCTTCATCTGCAGCCACAGAGGAAAATACAGGAGCGGCTCTAGTTTGTGGACGGTACTGGTGATCGTCTAGATCGAGAACAATCCTGGATTTTTGTTCGCCATTCGAAGCCGGGGGACTTGATCCCCCCTTGGGAGTAGGGCTCTTGGGCGAGATCGATCCATTCAGATCAACCACCGTTCTGTACGCTTTGTTTTCCTCCTTTATCAAGGAATCAAGTCTTTCATTGGCACTTTTGTTGACATCAACGTGTTTGGAGAAACTGGAATTAAAATCATCGCTCTCCTCTGAGAAGCTGAGTTTGATTTTGGATTTAAATTCTGGTGTGTTTACAGAGTGTTGGTTACTGGATATGTTCACAGTTGTGCTCGCCCTCTGGGGAGAGAAATCTGATTTGGCAACATCTATCACAACTTGGTTCTGATGTTTACTCCCAGGTGATACGACTGCTCTCTGACCTAAGTCCTCTTCATCACCCAGTTTCAGCACTACAGTATTTGATGGAGATGTGTTATCATTGGCAGTGTCCGAGCTGTTATGAGATGGTGATTTGTTATAGCCGTATAAACTATTCCTCATGCGCTCCAATTCCATCAGTCTTTGGCGGGCCTCCATTTCTGCTTGTTCCTCAGAAGACAACTCTTCACCGCTCTGTAAAGTGTCCTTGTTAGTTACAGAATCATTCTTAGGCTCACTGGACGAAGCATTACTTTCAGTTTGAGATGGAATGTCGCCCGGAGCAGACGACTGGCGAGTTTTTCTGGCAGATTTTCGCTTACTTCTTGGCGGGGCGATAGGTGATGAGTTAGCAGACGACAATTGTTCTTTGAGAAGAGAGCGCGTTTGTTCGGGGCAGGCGATAGAGTGTGGACGTGATCTGGATATTGACAAGTTCCACTCTCCGTCTGGATCAGCGGGATTAGCTGGGGGTGAAACGGGAGAGGGTGCGGCAGGAGCAGGGCGTCTGGGCGAAGTCCTCCTAGGGCTGATATGATTTTCTATATTTTGATTCGAAGGAGATGATGATGAAGAAGAAGGGTGTAAGCCTTTGATAGGAACACGAGGGCTGGTGGAGATATAAAGTGCGCGAGTTACATCTAATTGTTCATGGGCAGTGGGCTTCTTCTCACTCTCTAACTTACTAGGGGTTTGACTCTGCAGGGGTACTGTTCTACCGGTAGTGGCAGCTCCACCTTGGAAAGACCCAGCCCTTTCTTTCACTACTTTCTTCCTAGGAGAGTTCCGTCGAGGCGGAGGCACTGGAGATGAGTGTTCAGAGAAGAAATTTGGCGGCAGTGAGGAGCGATGCTGCTCTGACTCTGGACTAAGTTTGTTCAGGCGTCTTATAACTATTTGTTCATCCACTACAAGAGCTGCTTCATCAGTCGTTTCACCTTCACCTATTAAATGTCTATCCTCTTCACTAACTTCAACCTGGATTTCAGGCTCGTCTTTCACTTGAGATTCTTCGCCTGTAACGTGAATGGAAGGCTTGTCGTCTTCTTCTACATCTACTACTTTACTTTCTACAGTATCACATGGGATCACAGTTTGAGCATCCGATTCTGAGCTAGTGGGCGGCGAAGACTTTATATCAGCAACTCCTTTCTCCTTCTTCTCCTCTTCGTCCCTGATTTCAACGTCACTGGAGGTAGGAACACTTTGTGGCGGTGTAAGTTCTGGGTCCTTGTTTTCTGAGACAGTTTCTAATTTGGCATTTATCAGATTGACAGGCGGATCACGAACAATGCTACTATTTCCTTCCTCAATTGGCTGTTCATTAATTCTAGTTTCTTCACCATCTACTTTATTCTGTTGGGAATTTACAACCTCGCTTTCCTCAACCAATGTTTTGACAGTGTCTTTATCAGAAGAGCTTTGGACCGTAACAACTAAACTCGTTCCATCTTTTTCAATAGCTTCTAATTCGCCATCGAGTGTTGGGTTACCAGAATTTTCCTCTGTTTTGACGTCATCTGTCAAACCAAGCAAGGATTTCCCAGAATCTGAAAGCGTTCTCCGCGACGAGTATTCTTGGAGTCGTTTCGTACGACCGTAGACGTCACCGTAAGCTCTCTTTGTAAAGAGCGACGTGGATAACAGAGCAGGACTTGTGGCTCCACCTATGCACTCTAAAGTTCCGTCACTACTGATGCGACGTCGTCCAATTGGGTTGCGTTTTCCGGGCGTTCCAGGTTCTGTCAGACTTTCCTCGAGCTGATTCTCCTACAAGATAAAAATGAATTCAGAATTACTTAAGGATATATATCGTTCCTGAATAAACATGACTTTTGGGAACACTAAATTAAGGCGGTGACCTTATTATACAGTCAAAACACCAAGACAAACAGAAAACATTTATCATCAGCGTATTCTTAACATAGGACGCCTATTTAATGGAGTACTTCAGAAAAAGACACGTCTATTTGTCAAATTTAACCATTCGTTAAAGTGGTAAAACAAATTGAATCATTCCAACCGTGACACCAATACCATCGACGGCAACTTGTATTCCATCCTGGTAAAATAAAACAATTAAAAAAAACTTCCCTAGCCACCATGTCTCGTCTCCAAACCGCGCTTCATTTCAAGTAAAACGCTACTTTGGAACAAACAAATAAAATATATTTCACCAGAATAAAACGGTGAAATAGGGGGTGGTCACGTGTTAAAAGTGTTGAGTGAAGGAGAAAAGCCACAGATCGTCCAAACACTCACCACGGAGCAAACAAACTATTTTTTAAAGTTCCACCGCCAGACATTTCACTTCTGTACATCCATTCTGTAGTAGTAGCCACCGCATGAATTATCTCTATTGCGAGTTCTAAACAGGAACCTCGCACTAGCTTTGGCGGACAGTGGTCCAGCCTTTTTTCTCACATAATGAAGGGGTGCGTTTTTTGCTCCAATTCAGCTCCAACTTGGCTATTTGGCGGCAGCTGTCCTAAGCGCTCTATAGTGCTCCAAACACACCCAATAATAAATACCAATTTTTCAACAATGACTGTTTTTTAATATCTAAATCTGAGTTTAATACTGCATGTTCATGAAATAAACCAAATACCACATTTTCAGCAGTTATTTGCTCAGTAAAATAGAAATAACGGTACCCTCTCGAATAGATTGAATTTATGGGTGTCATAGAACTGTTGAAAATATTACTTACACAATTAAATTATACCATATTAATAGCTCTATAATGAGTTGACACGATGCACATACTTGGCATTTTAGAATTCCAATCTTATGATGGCAAAGTTCAAACTGTCAGAAACCATCCAAAAATAACATCAAATTCGTTGTATCAAAACAAACTTTATACGCGTGTATGAATTGTTATTTGATGACGTGCCTAAATTTACACCTATCCAATACAGTCCTCAAAGGCCAGCGAGTTGAAAATATTGATATTCTATTCGAGAGTGCAACCAGATGGACGACTATATTAAATATCATGTTTGAGCTGTGTAATACAACCTGGGGAAACGACCACTTGCATGTGATACAGATATATACCACACAGCTTCCAATTTCCTTCAGTCATGATAATTAGATAACAATGATGAGCTAATCTCATGAATAGTTGATAACTCGAGAGCAATAATCCCCTGATTATATCACTGGTAATTTATGCAGATACCACGCACCCGTTTCCATGATATTACAATGAATTATAACACCTCCGTGGTCGACCAGACTCACATTATGTTGATGAGATGTAAACAATGGTTTTTCTATATGCAAAGCGATAATGCCTCTCAATAATTATTGGAGAATATGAACCGGTGTCACAATAGCACACTTATAATGAATGCCACATGGCGTACCCAATAAAAGATAGTTAGGCTTTGTTTTGTAATGAATATTTGAGAGGACTTACACCTTAACTCTATAGTACATACACAGCATGCCAGTGGGATGCTTTGGATAAATGGTCCAAATCGAAATGCCGGTTCAAAAGCCATCTTACCTGCACAAGGCGGGTGCTGTAATAGAAAGTCTAACTAAGGACAACAGGTCCGTCACGGCTTACTGCGTCGGATCATTCCCCTGATGAATATTTTTACCGAAATAGACCAAGTTGCGCGTGTTTTTCAAAGCTCCGAGTTTGTGGAAGTGTCTCTGCTGCTTGCTCGGTGTCCAGGTGTTGGTGTTTGTGAACAACTTTGACTCAGCGATGAATAATGCCGGATCGAGGTGGTCGTTAATAAAACGAATTGCATTATTTTTCCCCGAGCACACGAGCCACCTTTCTATCGCACATATCCAAGTATAGCTCACAACAATAAAAGGGGTGTGGCGAAACACCAACACAGTCCGGGCTAATGATGCTCTACTGGCCGACGTATAATACTCCTTAGTCACATTCTTTCATTTGTAATGCATAAACCTTTTATAGGGGTCGGATGAATAGTGATTGGAAAAAATACCCAAGTTGTCAACTGGGTCAAAGTGGTGCCAGTCCAGTGGTTTTGTTGATACTAGGTGAAGAGGAGGAGTGTGTGTGTGTGTATTGAAGGTGCTGCTGCTACTGCTGATGAAAGCTGCGGCTGCTGAGTCTGTTCTGCCTGTAAGCTGCCTGGCCAGGTCCGGTCCGGATGGATGAATTCACTCAATAAGTTAGTCAATAATACATGCCGACTGCCTCAATGCCCTCATGGCTAACATACCGGACTCAGACACAACAGACATTTGAGTGGTGGCTGGGAGAGAAGTGGAGGTTGTGTAAATCATTGTGACAGTGTTGCGTTTCTCTTCCTCTGGCAAGGACAGACGTCCGACCGTTTCCATTATCGACCAATCGTTACCCGAAACCTAAATCTTGACAGCTATTTTTATCACCTGCCCTTCATTTAACTTCGCCGAAACAGACCCATTCAGCCTCAACGATGATATATACACCCGTCATCTATAATGGGATCTTACTTACTTGAGCCAACCCCCTTTTTTACTTTTGATTTCTCATAAGATTTTATTCATCGACCAGATTTCCCATGTTCTCACTGGATTATCTCCAGTCATCATAAGGGACTCCGAGCGTTAAGATGTATTCTTCACATAGGTGCTGGATAACAAGATTCATTGCTGACAGGTGAATCATTTGGTGGGGTTTTATTAGCTTTTCCTCAAGAAGGAATGCGAAGTGCAAGGGCCTTCCTCTTGTCAATGGGCCTCTCTCCAATGTGATGCAAGTAGAAAATGATGTACAAACAAACGTAAAGAGATGTACCTCAAGTATGTATTTAATGCTGTCCTGCTTACCATTGCTGCTCTGTCTGCACTCTACTTAGCTTTCTCATCAAACAGAATCTTCAGAAAAGAACCATTGCTGGATCTCGTGTGTCAATAGATTCCAAATGCATCCCAAGGGCAAACAATGGCGGTTGTCAAAGTAACTATAGGGCACAGGGGTTCATACTACTTGTATTAAATGTTCAGGTGTGGTCATTCTTTCATCCAGTTATATAGACATGAAAGCATTATACATTTTCTCATTACCAGAACTAAGGTCAGCAACACTTCATATGAGGTCTATTGAGCATTGATAGTTATGGACACAAGCCAGGTCAAGGTGTACTCCGGCCTTTTTGTGTCCCATAGATTCTTCAAACCAAATTTACACAACCTCCGCACAATACTCTCGAGAATGAAATATGCCCGCAATAAACCTAATCCTTGTCAACATGGCAACGCTTGTTCTCAGGTGGGTTGTTAACCGCTGAAATACACAGGCCATCGGTGGTGTCCAGGAACAGCAAGACAAGATTATGTAACTTTTAAGTGAAACAAACTTCTTACCGTTTTTTTCTATAGGAAATCCACACCTTACAAATAACCAAATCCTAGTTGTCTTAACAGCAGGCTCCTTTCCACTGGTGTCAATAGCAAATAGCATTCCTTCAAGCCTTGCCCCCCGGAAGCTATATGAGGCAAAACGAGGCCCTTTTGGACACTAACCGATCTCCTGACACATCCACAGACAATGCCACAAAGTTTTGCGGGAGGTGCCCAGTCATCTTGATGACAAATGAAAGGCAATAAATATATCCCTAGGGACAATTCTTATATATGTAAGTGGCATGACAACCCAGGGAGAGAGAGGCAGGAGAGTGTGAGCCAGTGAAACCCTCAGGCACTTCTGTTCGCTTGGAGGCTGAGAAACCCAAGTGTGGGAACGTGCAAAATGATCACCTAAACTTAATAACAAGAGGAGACGACAATGAATTTCCTCGGCCACAAAAGCTCCGTAAACCAAGAAGAATTTATGTTCTATATGAGCGCTCTGTGTATTTAGCCATTGCAGGAATTCATGTTCTTGAATAATGCTACTCAAATCATTGTTTGACATAAATGTTTCTCGATCCATGCGTCAGTAAACAGAGCGTGTCGGAGATGCGTATAAATAATTGTCACGTAATATGATCACTCCGATATCCCAAATCACGCCTTGATCCCAGTGAGCTTTCAAACATATCATTTTTCCTTTTTAGAAAAGAATAATAGAAAGACCTGCCCCATTTCTTTTCTACTGAAGGTATGTCCAATAATAAGGCAAAGTTATGCAAAGAAAATATTAGAAAATGTTAGCGATGAGGTCGTCAACCATGCACCATGGCCGCAGGGTATTTCAACTACCGCCTTTCAATCGTTATATTTGGACTTTAGAATCGTTGATTGATTATTTTATTTCTAGTTTAAGACAAAGTGAAATATATCGTAAAAGTAACATCCGCATACTGCAGCTTTTTCTGTTAGTCATTACGTGTATCCTAACCAGAATATCCGATCGCAAAAAATACATCCTACAGTCTTTTAAGAGTTTCGTCTCGTTTACCGTCTTTAGATGTATACAGTTATCTCCGATAGATTGATAGTACGATACTACTGATGTATCAATTCTAACTATTACAATCAATATAGTTACAGAAACTGTATGGTTGAGCTATGTAACCGATATAAATTAATTCCTATCTGCCAACGATATAAGCTAAGGTATTATAGCTGAAGCACCTTATCCCAAATCCAATATTAAAATCCATCATTAGAATGAGGAATCTGACAAATTAAGATGGAATTACTTTGGGAGTGGACTCGAGGGGACATAACACCATGTATAAAACAGAAATAAATCAACAAACTGTTTGCATGTCAAGGAAAGGAGGCGGAGATTTCACTTGCAGGGGTCCATCAAATTAAATTTCATACAATTTATATCCAACATAAAAACAAACAGAGCATGAAGAATGTTCGATCCGGACTCAAACGAAAAATTGCGTGATTAAGAGAATCCGTTTCCATTATCACAAATCACATTATATACGCGCTTTAAACGGTATTAATATATTGTTATATGTGCATGAATAATTATTGTTGCTAAATGATTATTCCTAATCAGCCTAACATCGTTACATGCCCAATAAAGCAAACAAATGTTTCTTGCTGTCGTCATGGCTGGTTATCCCTACGGGGATAATTGTATATGAAAAACCGGTCGACAAAAAGCACACGTATGCATATATATATGAAGTGATCATTAATCATAATTTTGTTAAGTTGACAGTACACATTTTCATACCATAAATTTCTTAAACTTATTCATATTTCAAATCAGTAATTCCCCACTAAGACATAAGCAAGGGGCGTATATATTTCCCAGATAGTGAGTGGGAACCATTGCCATAACATATTCTGGCTATCAAGTTGCACGTGCTGAAAAATGATCGTAGTTATGACGTATTTTCATAACCCCATGGTCATTCATTCTAAGGTGGACTCACCATATACGGTACTAATACAACAGGTGTAATTAAAATATTCACCTTCTTTTATCAGGAGAAAGGATGAAGTACCTACGAGTTTATCAGTGGCAAAAACCCAAGTAATTAGTGGAACAGTTAAAAATACTAGTTACACACCTTTTTCTGAAGGGGCGTGGCTATCGATAGCTTCACTGTTGTGTCTTTTGCTTGGGGACTGAGTGCCATTATCCGCCTTTGCTCTCAGACATGTAATTTTCTACTGTATATCGCTAATCCAGAGGTGGCCGATGAAACATGAGAGACCTAGTCAAATGGCTGTGAGTGCGTAACCACAGTGAATAGCGAGATGACAGGAATAGGAGGTTGGCAAGTAATAATTGTCCACGCCACAATGGGTATCTCCGTTCTGAGGAGGGCGCAGCATTCAACATACATGTGCGAAGTAGCAATACCAAGCAGCGATATTATAAGACCCTCGCAACACGCGTGTAATTATAGCATAGAGGGAGATGGAGGAGATACTTGAGCCCCATTCACCCTTCTAAAGTAAAACTTCCAGGTGCATACTAAACAATCGGTATGTCCTATCTCGCAATTCTATCTACAGGTGTGTGTGTGTTTCGCTGAGGAACTGAATTTATCCCAGAATTTTCATCGCTGCCTCATGTTTTTGTATTTAAGTTCCAAAAAGTTGTGGTGGCACAATCACAGCCGCCAACATGGACACAGATGTCTGCGACAAACTTTGGGGTCAGGTTCGCTCTCTCGCTCTTTCTCTCTCTCCAGCATTGCAAAAACTGGGGGATATATAGATGGCCACAGCCCTATTTGCAATAAACCCACCTGGTGACATAGGAGGTGGATAGATACATTTCAAAGGGAGAGGTGCGTTAAAAATCCCTCCCACCCTTAAAGGAAAATCCCCCTATACCTGTATAAAATATCCTCCCCCGGCTTACTATTATTGCCACATTACTTACCATGATCTTCCTTCCTCCGCCACAAATCCGGGCACGGGCAAACTATGTCAGACTCACTATAAGTTATACTTGATTACTCGGTCTGTCATTTGTTCAAATACCGAATCCAGTCTTCCTACTTTCTCCTGTTACCTCGCACTCCAAACTGGCACAAAATGATCAAGGTGATGCAAGTAAGTTGACAATGATCACCGGATGGGACCCGCTGAATCTATTTAATTGTTCTCCTTTTGGAATAATCCCTGGGGGATTATGCGCGCTGGAAGGAGAGGAGGTGTCGTGTATAGGATACAAAAGGTGAAACAAGTTCATCTTTTCCATATAATTACCCGAACCATCCAGCCTTAAACGTTATGCCGTTTTACAAGTACTAATTAGGAAACTTGGTCTGGTCGGAGATGATATACAGATCTATATTGCGTTTACTCGAATCTCATTTTTTGTGTAATTGCTCTATTTAGCATGTAACAGGATGAGAAGGGGTAGGTAACATTAGTGTCATGAAACTGTAGCTTAATTTGGCACTCGGACGACCAAGTCAGAGCGCAGGTATGCGATGCTGGTGGTCCTTCTAATTATAAAACAAATCTTTTCTAAGCCAAGATACTACCTAAGGTTCAATAGTTTCATTTGTTATATATTAAAGTGAACTACATGTATATATGTGGCATGGATGCTGACATATGGGGTTTGTGAACTTGGGTGTCCCGCTTGGATGCAGTCACCCAAGCTAGGAACTTATATTATTGCCATCATTTCCTTTCAGTACAGTCTGTTCATTCATACAGGAAATGATAATTATTATTATTCATATATTTATTTTCGAAAATAGGATGTAAAGTATCTATCTCATAATGCCTCTTTCCAATTGTTGTCCATTAATTGTCTGTCTGTGTGAGGACTTTATCAGGGCCGTATCAGAGAATAGTTTATTTATAGTCTCGGTTGCTTTATATTCTTTTATAAAAAGAAAATTCAATAATGTGCGTTATAAAATATTGGCATTTACACAAGGATGAGACATGGAACCAATGTCACCTGACTTCCACCCACTCTCTCATTTTCTTTCAAAAAGAAACAAAATATATGCAAAATAAGCTTCCATACAAATGAACTCTGTATTTGTTGAACAATAAACAGAACACCAGCTGTTCCATGGGACTAATCTAACTTATCACAGAACGAAACATGCTCGGTGTCACATTCACCTGAGTGAAACGAGAGGAGCTACACAGATCCAGAAAGGAATGCGATATAAACACAATAAATACTACGCACAATTCGAAACAATGCTAAAAACTGCTTGGTTGAGAGCTTGCCATGGGATCAGAGCAGGTACCACCGAAAGTAGCTCGGCAAGGAAGCAATATTTATATAAGGATGACATACGAGGTTTTTCTTTCTATTGGCCCCGATCCTCCAACTTCTCACAATGTTGGCGCAGAGCATTGGACGGTCACGGTTCAAGTGTCCCCTAGTATGCTCCCCGATCTTCTCTATGGCAAGGCCAATCTGACACTGGAGCATTTTGCAGGAGTCATGCCACCGTTTGTCATATTTTTGTGTGAAGGGATGTAACCCCCCGAGAGATACACAATGTGTGCCTTTAGTACATGTATAGAAACTATCATGTCCATACGCCTCACACATGACTGCACCGGGAACAAACACGCCTGCGAACACACCCATGCCCTGATAGAGAATCACATGTATATATACACACAAGCACACTTACGTGCAGCGTTCATTGACTTGATATAGGAAGGAATGTGTAGTTTTACTCACCAATATGAATCAAGTAGATTTATAGAAGAGCCCCAGTAAAGCCCATTGGGAGTCTGCTCCTCGTGTGGCTATGAGTTGTGGAGATGCACGTTGACAACACCACGAGCAGCCATGTTGATCATGAAGACTCAGGTGAGTTTGCTGAGTTGCTATGGTAACTACAAAGCCATAATGCTCCAGCTGCCGAAGCAGTTGCCAAGCACTCTTGCATGCGAAGTACGAATGGAAAGAGCAAGAGTGAACTTCATATCTTTCCCTGATGAAAGACTGTCGGCAGAGATGGATGTATGACTAACAAGTGCGGCTACAAGAACCTCTCGTGATCGGAGCTGCTGTCCAAGGCTGAATCTAACCATAGCTTACACATGCCATCACGTAGACTTTACCTACCAACAAACTTATCACTTGTCTACTACCATTGGCTTGGGACCCACCTGTGGTAGACTTTCTATGCTCCCCTCTCTCTCTCTCTCTCCCTCTCTTAGAGAAAAGATCTACTTGACAGGCTTCACACGGGCTTTTCAATTGGCACATAAATTACCCAGATGGATCTAGGTATGCCGTCATTGCCAGCAATCAGTTGTATTTAATGTTGCTACTTCGACGGTAGTATTAGCCTTAATGAATTAATAAGGTGTACTTTTCATAAAAAGTAGGTTAACCTGCAAGAACATTGATCCCTACAAGTTTCTTTTTAATAGGCACATCTTGCCATCAATCTTTTAGACAGCTGAGGGAATATTCATATCCATCTAAAAACCTCTCGAAATACAATTCCCTGGCAGAACAAACCAGCACCCCATATTCCCTAAGGTTATAGCAAAAAGAAAAAGAATGACGTATAAATGTTGGCCCTGCGTTCCATATTCTGGAATCAGGTTCATGAAAAAGACACAGACCATGAATCACAAGTAATTTGTTGTCTGTACAACCGTTACCGATATATATCAATTACATGAAATACATTTATTTTGATAAAATCTAATTAATTCAAATCTCTACTACTAGGATAATGACACCCCCTTTTAATTATCATTAACACAGACACTGTTTTCACTCCAGATTTAAAATTAATTGTCCAGACCCTCTGATAATTGCAGGTTATATTTAACACCACGTATACTGGAGAGTGAAATATCTCCCTCTAAAATACTTAGAGAAGTTGAACGGGCATGAATAAATTTACATCCATATCATCAACAATTATGAGACACGTTACATTTCGTAATGGAATTGGCAGTTGTTTATAAACACATCTTTTGAGGTAGGCCAATCGAAAAGAATTCCCACTCAACAATAAAGGCGTAGAAGGGAGAAGCATCATTAAAGTAAATTTTGAATATTTTTTTCCGAAAATGTGTACACGCACATTACCTTTAGAACGTACTACAAAAAAATAAGGGAGTGTGTACATACACCTCCCTGTTGAAATCAACACAACCATACACACAACAAATTCTGAAGACCTTAGGAATTTGCATTATAACATCTTTCTTGAAGTTAGTTGTAAGCAATTGTAGACACTTTAGACAAGCAACACACAGCCCAGGAAAAGTACCCTAAATGACAACGCTACAGTGTGATCTATCTTTTATATGGAACTTACTATATCTTTCAACCATATTAGGTGTGAAATTATCTAGCTTGTGCAACACTTGATTACGATCTATGGCCATGAGATAACCATCCACTATGCCGACTCTTATTTTTCTCCAACAGGTTCAACTTTTTAAAAATACAGTCGAAGGGGAAGGGGCTCGCTGTATATCGGGTTGGCCGAAGTATTTTTAATAGATGTAACTTATGAAGAAGATAATAAAGTTGGTGTTGATTTTATTAGTTTCTCAAGCTTTCGGGCATATGTGGCCCTTCATCAGGAGGATGGTAGTTACAAATACAGTTAGCATCTTATACAGAGCTCACTTTCCTATTGCGTATCATTTTACTAAATTGAAATCAATCAAATTTCGGAATAGACTTAATCGAATATAGAAATATACACAAGGATACTTTCAGGCCCTGACCACAGGTAAGAGGCAGGTATATATAAACTTATCACGTATATAAGTAGTTCGTTTTGCGAAGGATAATAGAGTGGAGAGGTCATACACATGGGTGATATTGCTAAATCGCCTGTGTAAAGTAGAGCCCATAAACAGAGTGAACATTCCATACACGAGGGTGCTGAAACACCTTCACACCCACGGCGTAGTAACTGTATCCACTTGGCAGTTATGGTTTACCTCTTTATGAAAGTGTGCTCTAAAATGCCACTCTTCATGTCTCCTGCCCTCAAACATCGCACATATCGATTTTGTGGAGATTGCCATGGAAATGATTGGCATGATTTACCTTGATTGGCATAATGTACCATTAAGGTTATAAAGATATATATCTTTGAAATTTGATAGCAAGGACGAACCAGCATAATATGTACCACGTTATTCTCAGGGTATTTTTAAGTAAAACTGCTTATAACACATTAGAGGTTGCCTCCCATACAACCATTGTCGATAATACAAAGCCTCGTATACATGCATGAACCTACTACGCCCAAAGAGCAAATAAAGACGGAGATAAGTAATTTGATAATATGGCAGGAATGTTTTTAAAACAAAAAATCTTGCATAAGTACATTTTAAGCCGGAGATCTGGTCTCAAATACTAACGACCCAGCAGAAAAATAATTCAAGTGAACAAAGCTCGCCTATTTCAAACTTTGTTTTTCATCTTTTTCATCGTATGAAAATTAAGATGTAAGCAACCAAATAATGCTCTAGTGCTTTGTTTATAATTGGCCATCAAACAATAATATCTGGAAAGGTGACGACATGCCCCCAGATAGGCAGAAACTTGTTTTGATTGATGCACACCACGAGGGTTGACCCACAATGCAGTCATTTTAATTCCCCACCTTAAAAATATGAATACCTCTGCGAAAAACAATACCATGTCCGGAAATCATTCCTACTATAATATGGATAGTCTTGGAACGTTTTTAGCATTACATATCAATAGATTACCTAACCACACATTCTACAACCCAAGGCACAACATAGCAACCTTGAAGTCGAAACCCTGCAACACTAGTAGCACAGTCGTTTTGTCATTTATTCAGAGGTAAATAAAGAAATCAATTCAAGGAAAATTTTCCCAAGCGACCCAGTCCCGAGCGGAATTCATGCCGCAGTTGCTGGGACTGTGCCAACCCACGGCCACACAGAACTATTACAATTATGTTCTATTCAGTTGAGAATGAGCCCAGCCATTCATGTCATTCCACTATCACCTATAAATACACAGCAATGCCTCAATAGTGGTATAGTTTCAATGAGAGAAGAACTGGTACTAACCATGATGACCTTGTCCGGTCCAAGCTGCTCTATGTGTCGCTGTATAGAGTTTAGTTTAAGCTGTAGACGTCTGAGCTGCTCATTCTGCAAGGCTAACTCATCAGGTGACAGAGACTTCCACAATTCATCTTCTTCAGCTGTCACTGAAAAAAACCAGAAGGAATTCCAAGGTAATCTTTAAAATGTTATGAGGTCAATAATATTACTATGTACGTTCAGTGAACTGGAATCAATATTTGGGAAGGTGTTGCCTTGACTGCCGTTGCTTAATCCCTGAAAGAAATAAACTCAACTATCCACACTGTGTAACATTTGAAGGATGTAGGTAAGTTAAATAAAGCCACAAAGACAACAGGTTAACTATTTCCCCATCCACTGCAATGAATGAAATTCCACTTCGTCTCCAGGAATAACGCAGGTTTAAGCGACAAAAATGACTTACCAATATACCTTGGGACCGCTGAGAAGACTGAATCTACTTGCCATGAGATACAACTCTGCACCCTTCTATATTATACATCTCAAACATAATTAGCAAAAAAAAACCCTCCGAACATGAGCATCCTGAATGGGAAAAAATGGCGCGGTTAATCTCCCAAACCATAAATCTGACAGTAAACTCTTTGCAGACGTAACATTTACCAGACAGAATACTCACGATGTGTGTTCTTCTAAAACAGGTGATCCAGTGTAGCATTGGAAAATGCAAATGTCATGAGCATGTGTTGCACACCGCATATGACCCTATCTAGTTATGCATTGATGAGGATCTATTGAAATAAGTGCATGTTACACTAAACTCAATGCACTGATTGGGGTAACTATGAACGGGAGGCTGACTGGACATCCATGGCTGCCCATGAGTGGTTACAAACGTGCCTGGCATCCTGGTCCGGATCAGGATCTGACTCTGAATTGTTGAATCTCAGGCGAGGGGTATATAATTTTCGTTATTGGGCAGGGACAACATGTAATTTGCCTCTAACGATCTATTGCAATGAACCAATTGATTTGAATAGTGGGAACGGAGGGATACAGGTAACTGTGGTTATTAGCTAGTTTTTGTGAACATGTTTTAAAGCTTCTCAAGAAATGGGATCAGGAGAATTGCCTTGTTTGCAAGCGAATAGGGTCATTAAAGCGCAGGAAATAAAAGTGAAATTACAGTGCATGGTGAAGTGTCACATAAATATACTTGGCTAGTTTATGTTCTAACGGGTAAAAGGGAATAAATACAGGTTACAGATAAGAGGTGAAATAAAATCCTAACATGGCATTAGGCCAGGGCAAAAAGTATACCCACACAGTTGCACAGCAACTCGATTTCAATTTCAATTTCAATTTCAAACATTCTTTATTGTCTTTTTTGGTACAGAACAATATTGGTTATCCAATTCTGGCGTGCCAGTTCTTCCTATGGGTGCCGTTACATTATTTCGTTTTAGGGACAATGATAAAGAAAAACAGTTGAGCAAGTAAAGTAAAGTAACACGAGTAGTAACATTAATGAACTCATCTCATGATGAGGAACAATACTCAGCTTTGTGAGCTAATTAACATGTATTATGCATATTAGGTAAAGTTACCGGACGGAATCGCGGTAGTGTTGATTTAAAACGAGAATTGATATTACACATAGTGTTGATTTAAAACGAGAATTGATATTACACATATGTACAAGTGTTTACAAGTTGAAAGAATCACGGACGACAGTATACTCAGATTAAAATTAATGATGATAATAAAGTATATTAATACTATTACAGATACATGTATACAGTAGTAGTAGTCGTGATATGGCAGTGGAAATACATTTCAAGTAGCTTGAATTTTTTACAAGAATTCAAAGGTTTACTAGCATATTAACTAGTTGATTCACATGTTTGGTAACTATAAATATATATATTTGTATATACAAATATAGCTACGCAACGGACTCCGATATCACATAGGGAGACTAGAAATACAGTAGAGTATCAGTAAGCAGTAGGTACAAATATAACCAGTACACAAATTTATGGAGATCAGAGAAAAGTGTTAGAGCAGCTGACTGACCAGAGAGGATTATCCAAGTTGTAGCTTGGTACAATAATGAGAGAAAGTATATAGTAGTACTTGGTACATGCAAGAGAGCAATAGGCTGATACTAATGAGGGTGCTCACCCAGGGGCTAGAAGGCACTCAGTGTATTTTCTAAACGTCACTTTATTATCTATTTTATGGGCAACTGGCTTAAGGTCGTTCCATCTCGTTTGGCATTTAAATATTACTGAATTGAGAATTTTATTGGATTTGGAGGAGAGAACATTGAGGTTTCTCTTCCCTTCAGCGTGGCTACGTGTTGGAAGCTTCCTCAAATCAAGTGAAGTTTGGTCCTGAGCCATATAATACGCCATGTCTAAAATGTGCTTATCTCTTCTCAATTGTAATGGCCAAACGTTGAGCATTTTATGCTCTAGATCGACATTGTCATATCTTGATTTGTTGAATATAATACGTAAAGCTAAATTTTGCTGGGATTGCAATCGATTCAGGAGAGTTTTTGGGGCCGAGTCATAAATAAAATCACAAAAATCAAGGTTTGGCAAAATGGCCATCTTATATAAATCATGTTTCGCCTTCTGAGTTAAGGAGTCCCTAGCTCTGTAGAGGAGCCTAACCTTTGAGGTAACAGTACTTAAAGTGGTATTAACATGGGGTTTGAATGTCAGGGCGTTGTCGAATAGGAAACCAAGGTATTTATATTCATGTACTTCCTCAAGCTGTGACGTCCCAAGAGTTAGGGTGGGGGTGGGGGAGGATTGAGATTTTGATTTTGAGTAGCTGCTAAGAGAAAATGACATTGATTTGCACTTAGCAACATTAAGTGAGATTTTATTCTCGATGCACCAGGAAGAAATACTATCGAGATCTTGCTGGAGATCGTGATTTAGTGTCTCAGCACTATCGCTGTGATGGAATATTACCGTATCATCAGCGTAGTGCTGAACATTGGCATGTTTTATAACAGAGTGTAAATCATTGATGTAAATAGTGAACAGGATTGGGCCTAAGATAGTCCCTTGTGGTACCCCGTAGGTGACCACCCCCTCATCTGACTTCAAACCATTGACAGTAACAAATTGCCTTCTGCCTGAGAGATAGTTCGAAAACCAAAGGAGCTCCATACCATTGATACCATAATGTTTTAATTTTTCTAAAAGCGTGGGATGATGGACCGTGTCGAACGCCTTTTTAAAGTCAAGATATACTGTTTTATTTAATAGATTATTATTCAGGTTCGTGTAAATATTTTTAAGAAAGTCAATCTGGGCTTGTTGTATGGAATGGTTGGTCCTAAATCCGTATTGTTGGTTAGAGAAGAGATTATGTGATTCAAAATAATTTGTTAGCTGTTGCTGAACCGCTTTTTCGAGGATTTTCGCCGGCATGGAGATGCAGGAGATCGGCCTGTAGTTATTGGTATCAAGCTTACTACCTGCTTTATGTAAAGGGGTAACTCGGGCAATCTTGAAGGCATCAGGCACTCTCCCTAGTAAGAGGGAGATATTTACAATGTGAGTCATCTGGTCAGTCAGCGCTAAGAGACACGACTTTAAGATATTGGCTGGGAGATATTCAATCCCCGAATTCTTTGTGGCATCAATACCCGTAATTATTTTTCTCATTTCCACTGAAGTCATTTCAGAGAAAGCAAATACCGAATTGTTAGGTACATTCAATATAGAAGAAGAGGAAGCGGGAGCAACACGGTTCCCACTATCCTGTGTATCAGGGACATTGTCAGGGGTCGCTTGAATAATTTGGTTGGCTAGGCTGGGGCCTACATTCAGAAAGAATTTATTGAAAATATCTGGGACTAAGGAATGGTCCAGTTTCTGCCCATCCTTTTCCAGGTGTATCGTATTATTTGTTTTTGTTTTGCCTGGACTGATTATTGGTCTAAGAAATTCCCAGAATTTTCTGGGATTTTTATTGTGGAATTCTAAATTTGATTTGATAAAGTTGTCCTTAGCGGCTTTACATTGTCTATTGGCTTGGTGCTTTAAAATTTTAGCCTTACGTAGCATATCTGGGTCATTTAATAGTTTGGCTTTCCTAAATAATTCATCTCTTTCATTCATAGTACTTACTAGATCATCATTCATCCATTTAGGCTTTTCTCGTACAGATCTAAATTGCTTGATTGGACACATTCTATTAAGGTAATATTCTATGTTGTTGAGAAGTAATTCCCAGCAAGATTCAGGGTTAGAGTTCGAGAAAAAGGGGCCCCAGTCTAAATTCTTCAAGATTTCATTCAGTATTTTTTGGTCGAGAGATTTAGTATTTCTCGCCCAAAACGACTTGACATTGTACCTATTGCGCATTCTCTTCCTGACTAGAAAAATAGGGAAATGATCTGAAATATTCAAATCAATTACTCCCGACTGGCTGACATGAGAAGAGTTAGAGTAAAAATGATCAATTATGGTCTCTGACTTTAGGGTGGAGCGAGTGGATTTCGTGATGTACTGGGTTAAAGAGAAGTTATTCATGAGATTCCTAATCTCAGAAGATAAGAGAGTTTTTGAATGAACAATTGTTTTGAAATCAAGATTAAAATCCCCCATCAAGAATATTTCCAAGGAGTTATTTAATTTAGAAAGTATGTCCTGAAGACTGGTAAGAAAAGTTTTGGTACATCCACTCGGGGGCCTATACAGGTTAAGAACAGTGCAACATTTATTCATGCCTTTCTTAATTACTGCTATTTGAACCTCAAGATCCTTATTAGATACATTGAGGTGCTTGTATTTGTCGGTATCCACCACTAGTTCAGATTTGAAGTACATACAGAGTCCTCCTCCCCTTCTCCTGCCAGCTCTATCCTGTCGGTATAATGTATAATCAGGGAGTTGTATACTATTATCATGAGTTCCTCCGTTCAACCAAGTTTCACAAAAACCTAGCACATCGACACCGGAACCAGACGTGAGCAACTCAATTTGATTGAAATGACGAAACAAACTTCTAATATTCCATGAGATAAACTTAACTCCTTTAACCTTCTGCAAATCATTGAAGGTGTGGAGGAGCTCACAGTTTTCTGTGTTCAAGTTCATTACAGGTTATTAGCTATCTGTGAGAGAGTGCAAGGGCTAAAACATGTCATTACCATTTAAAATGGATAATTCAGGTAGGTATAGCAGAAAACATACATTAATTTTAATATTAATTTTAAATAAATAAATAATTTAACTTAATTCAAGTAATTTAATTTAAGAATTAAAGCAATTTACACTGGAAATAATATGTGACTTGTTAAGAGTTACAGGTCAGCGCGCGGCAGCAAGTGTTTGGAAAGCGGTGAACGAAACATTTCGACTTAGTTTGCAGTGTGAATAAAGACATTGAGTATACACGTGTACGATTTACAACAAGTTCTTAAAGTAGTAACTAGCAACAATCTATAATCTATACATTCAGGGGTAACATACAAACGTAACTGTACTCATTATTATCACTAACATGAGTTTGTCGAGTTACAATATGTTTTATCGATTCATACCCATTTACGAGGCGGAACATTACAGTAGGTGACAATAAATGCTCTGTGATTTATCAGATTAATATGTGAATCACCAATGGCTAACCAACATAATCCATGGTGATACATCGGTCAACTATTATACATTTAGTGAGAAGGTAAGATATACATTCAGTGATAAGACAAGATAAGATAAGATAAGTAGGTCAGTCTTTGTGATAGTGCTAAAGCTAAGTTCATAACGTTCATTATTTATTCAGCGATAAGGCAAGATAAATAGGCCAGTTCCTTATGATAAAGCGAAGTTATCGATGTTAAAATAAATCAGGTTAATTACCGGCATTATCATTGTTATAGTAGCTCACAGAGAATCGACCTTTTAAAGACGAGCAAGAAGAAGTTGATCCTTTTGATTTCATAGATCTAAGCATACAATATACAGAATGTGTATGTATTTCTAGAGTCAAATAACATAAAATGAAATAAAATAAAATAAAATAACATAACATCAGCTCAGAAAATCGCCACCATTGATGTTAAGATTAAAATCAATATTATGATGACTAGTAAATAAAGGCACAGCAGGTCAGAGATACATATTACCACACAGCAGAATGATTCTGATGCCAATATAGTTAGGTTAGTGCAAGTAAGTACTAGCGAGTAAGCACCATTTCTTGTCTTAAATACATAAATGACAGTTTGAGGTAGGCATCATCGACTCAGAAATCTAGTTATGAGCGAGTTAATTATTTTAGTATGTAGGGCCACAGATAAACAAACAAACACCTTCCCTTCAAGTGACATTGGGGTTGGACGGAGGAGGTAATATACAATGCCGACTACCAATTATGAGTGATAGGTTACAAATGATACAACACTTGTTGTTAAGTCACATGTTTAAGGATTACAGTCCACTTATTATACGTTAACATTAACCTATAATATATTACAGCGGTCACTCATCGTGAATAGTATACGTAGTGCTACATTAGTGAAGTGAACATGTTTATGATTGAGACCAATCATTATCAGTTTTAAGCACATTAGTGGGTCTAGGGGTCACCCTCAACACAGGATCCGAGGAGACACTAAAGCAAGTTGTACACCCCGGATCAAGATAAGTGGGATCTTCCTACACTCAACAATGTTATAACAACTATTAATATTCAAAAACCAGACATTAGACAGCAAGAGGTACTCATTAATAAGACCGAGTCATTGTGTTGTACTGTACAGATAACCAGAAGTAGATAATAGCTATTAATAATAATTTAACCATTATTATCATATCATTTGACCAGTAAACAATATTGAATGAGTGGACATTTGATTGAAGAGAGGGGAAGGGAAGATGTTGGTACATGAGGCAGGGGAGCACTAAAGCAAGTTGCACCTCCCGGTTCACGACCAAATGTCCCCTTACCCTCAATTAATCTTGGCAATATTTAGATTACAGATTAGCATTATAAACTTTGGAAATGGCCTTAGCCCAATAGAGATTTAATTTTGCCGACAGATGGCAACCGTCATCTGAAAGAATGGCGTAATTGTGTGTAAAAGAGCCATTTTTTGGATGGTATCTATGTACCAACCTCTGGGTCCATGGAGTACTCTCATTGTTATTTTTGTTGAAGTCTTTGATAACCAATGTAGCAGCTTCGATCTGAGTATTAAGCATGGCTTGGGAGGGATCTACTGGAACAGTCTGTGCGTCAATAATTCCCTTTCGGATGTCACGCCTGTTATTATAACAAGCAATGTCCATGCCCGTTATTGGTGAAAACATAATATTTGGCTGCCCCACTGTACGATTCTGTATGTAGTTGTAGGATTCCAATAGTTCTGTATGTAAAGCATCAACCATGTCGCTGTTATTAACATGACGTACAGAGACCAAACCTGTAAATCTGTTTTTGAAGGTCAGGTTGCATAAGCCGGCGACGACGAACAGTTGAGTTGGGAGATTTCTCCTCATCTTCTCCTCGGCAAACATTGTAGATTGTAAGATGGTACCACCAGGTTTAGAGGATAAGGCGATTTGTATGTTAGGGCCTAATTGTTCACGTAATGCAGGACCTAAAGGCCCAGCTCTGGAGTCTCCGATCACAAGTACGGAGTTCATAATTGCATTGGGCGATAATAAGGGATCAATTAACGATACGCTGAGCTGAGGAAATCAGATAATGTCAACCTACTGATATGTCCGTGTAAACTTAGGGCTGGATAAGCTCTTTCTTAATCCTGCTCAGAATTTTCCCGCAGATATTCTTGCCTTCGAATTCTGACGACTTGAGTACTGACCTCTGCCCGTTTTTGTTGATGATTCGTGGCAGATTTGACCCAGTAGCCCACTTCCTGTCTGAGGTCATTTCATACAGGTCAGTGGCCACGAGATCGGAGAGCTTTTTCTGTAGGGTTTCGTTCTGTTGGAATTTACATCTGATGATATCTTCTAAAACCTTTTCCTCCATATTTAGCCATTCTGGAGTCGGCTTTAGTTCTTTCTTTGCCCTACTTTTAACATCATAGGGATTCGGCAAGTTTCGGAGAGTTTCGGCGAGCTCTGCTCGATCTAGTTGCTCGGCCTTGTGTGCCTGGAAGGCATGCTCGACCGAGCGGTATATGACATCATTATATCTAACTTCAGTTGGAAAGAAGTTTGATAAAAACGTGAACTCACTTCTGAATCCTAGGCCCTTTCCATTGTCCACCTCCACTGTTCTGGCATTCTCTGGCTTGCAGCCGTCAGGAAGAGATGTAAGATCCCTATACATGTAGGATTTTGGTTCACCATCATCATCGGGGAATATTACGAGGTGATTGCCACGATGTTCCACATTAACTTTTTTGAGGCGTAGCAGTCGCCGGCAGTCCCGTAGGAGATTGAATTCGTGAGAGGGGATCACCAGGCCGTGTTGGTTTACTTCAATGTTGGCAAATCGAACATCGAATCGCCGGATTTTCAGAATGCTGGCCTTTATTGTGGAGATGATTTTCTCGGAGGAGGACCGAACTAGGACTGGTCGATCAATCAGAGCATCTGGGCGACCCATCCTATAAATTAACTGTAAGTCACCTACGTTAAAATCTGGATCTAAGTGAGTGCAGATAGACCTGACTGTTTCGACTATCCGATCTTCCTCGAGCTCCGCTATGTTGTCTAGCACAAGGAGTCTACGGTTGGTCGGAGGCGAAGGAGTTTGTCGTGGTTGTGTTGGCGGGACCTGGCCCACTTGCCTCGGCTGGCCGCCACTCCTAGCTGCCCATGATCGCTGTCGATGTCTGTCAACAGGCGGATGTAAAGGAGGAAAGTTACTGTTACTGTTAGAAGCTTCCCTATGTAGAGTGGCGAACTTATGATCTGTGAATTCTTTGAGTTCGGTAATTGCAGAGAATATCTTCTCTACCTCAGAGGCACTACCAGTTTCAAGTGTTTTAAGCTCCAGTCGTAGAGCGTCAACTGACAGTGGAGGTTGAACATGTGTTTTGAGCTCCAGTCGTAGAGCATCAACTGACAGTGGAGGTTGAACGTCCTCCGGTAGTGACTCCCTTACAGTTGTGTCGACGGAATTAATGGCTGCTTCAAGTTTTGATATACTAGCATTAAATGACTGGGACAGTGTATCCACCTTGGATTTTATTACTTGAAGATCAGTTTTCATTTCAGCGACTGTGGATGTTATTGCATTGGTGGTGACTTGCAAAGATGCTTCGACAGCCGAAGTTATCATAGGTGACAGCTTGCACTGTAGCGCATCTAATAAGCTGTCAAGGTTGTGACAGACAGCATTCGCTGAGTCGGTACGGCCTGCGTTGGGAATCTTTTCAGCATCAGGAATTATTTCAGCATTAAGAATTAATTCAGACGTGTGTGCCTCAATCTCAGACGCATCAGGAGATCTTACTATCATTGGACTTGGCGGACTTACAAGTTGCGATGGACTTGACAGTAGTGTCCTTGCCCCATGAGCTGACGGGCTGCTGATGGCGCCCGATAAAGACATATACAAATCTGGACCTTCGGTCGTATCTACTAGACGAGAAGGTGAGTGAGATTTTTCTCCATTATTCTTAGATGAGCTTTTATCAGCGTAATTGAAAACTATTTCTAATCCACTATCACCGAGTGGCTGCTGATTGATGCTTGTGTTGTGAATTTCGTGTGACTTGGCGATCGGGCCATGGCCCATTAGAGGAGTAGAGGTTAACATTGGGGGGTCCGGATCATCCTCGGGATTTGCCCCTGATCCAAACAATCCATTGATCATTGATGACACAATATTGTTCTGCGACATTTTCAAGGTGAGTTATGTAGATGAAAGTACTATTTCTACTAAATCACTAGCTAAATTAAAGTTTTTAGATGTGCGCCGAGGTGGGCGATAATATGTGTAGGTCAGCGCTAGGCTTGTCAACGGTCGAACGTGGCTAAGAGGTCGGCCGCGCGAAGCAATGAATTACAAATTCTTACTGTTTGTTGTTTTCCAAACACAAGTGTTCCAGGTAATTTTGATCCAGGTGCATTTATGATCGAGATATGATCATCTTGCAGATTATATGATAGTTTTAGCCCTTGCGAGGCACTAAATCTATTGCTGGGGCGTCATGGACGTCTTTTCGAGCTCAGATCAGCCGCATAACCTTGATAGTCTCTTTTGGGTAATAGAAAACTTTCTTAGAACAGCACGTTTGGTTACGGACTGATTGGACTTAAAAGATTTGAATTATTATAAGGACTGACATGAGTTACGTCAGACTGACATACGACAGGGCAGAGCACAGCGATTTCTATCATCCAAATAAGGTAACATGAAACCCCACGACCATAATCTCTTAGCTTAAAATTACTAGCTTCTCATACCACTAGTTTCGCCATTTTTTTGTCTTTTACTGACGTTTTCGATTTTAAACTTAAATTCGCAATGAAAACAAAATTGACCAGAGAAACTATAAAGCTCTATTACGGATAGTTAAAACAGTTCAACTCCGCATTGAATGTAGAATACATGCTGATAGACTTATCAGATGTACTATTACAGCATCAAGTTTGGTATTTTTTGTAAAACGGGGAGGTACATTATACTTTCGTGATAGAACATATCATCGAGAAGAAATATGGTAATATAACGGCACATTCACTACCTAGAAATAAATCAACATCAAGCGCAATATCATAGTATATGTAGGAATAACAGGTTTTAATGTTGATTCTAACTAAATCACTGGCAATCCTAAAAACATTAACCCTTATCCAGATTAGGGAGGTATGATATACCTATCTGTCCTGATGAAGTACAAATGGGCCCTAAAACACTGAAATGCATTCACCATACAATTTCCCTCGGTTCCAATGGTTTTACAAGCAAGGAGCTGATAAACCATCTGAAACTAGCATTATCATAGAGTGAAGGACGATTGTTAGGGCCACCTAGGAGACAATTCTTGTACTAAACGGCAGGCTGACTGGAAGCCTGTGCGAGTGCACAGGCGCCCCCTTGTGTTATACTTTGATATTGAACCTAAATAGGATTATCATGTTCTTAAACATTCCAGTCAAACATGCCAGGATATTGAAGGGTATCTAGCCACAATTATTTACATCTTGAGAAAGGGTAGAAATGGGATGATCCACCAGGGAGATGTATACCTCCCTGCTATAACTGAGATCAACAAGAGCTAGAAATATCTGAAGTTAGCTTGTTTCTTGCATCCAAGGAGGTTTAGCTCCATGTTCGATCTAACATACTGTATTTCAAGCGATTACATTGAGCTTTAAGGCGAATCTGGGAAACTGGGGAAGAGATACTGACCTTGCTACACAGGATCGAGATATTCCTTAGATCTTGCACATTTCTGATTCTGCAAAGTTTATCTTAAGGAGGTTTAGCTCTATGTTCGATCTAACATACTGTATTTCAAGCGATTACATTGAGCTTTAAGGCGAATCTGGGAAACTGGGGAAGAGATACTGACCTTGCTACACAGGATCGAGATAATCCTTAGATCTTGCACATTTCTGATTCTGCGAAGTTTATCTTATGTAAAATTTCCAAGTCAAATGAACCCATTTGAACAAACCATATGTGACAAACCCGCGAGTTCAAACAAGGATACTTATAATAAAATAATATTGGTTGACTTAGTTTGTTTACGTGACTGTGAATTCCTCGCTAGATGAGGTATATTTTTGGAACATTGAAATAATCATTACTTTTTTCATAAAATTCTTAATTCTTCATTTTTTCAAAATATATTACCAGGTACCCAAATGACCTTTTGGTGGTCTTCCTCTGGGACTCGGTGCCGGACCCGAACCAGGTTACATCTATTCACAATACTGATAGATATATCAATTACAACTACAGATACAACTTAACTTATATTATAGAGTGTGCCTTCATCAGTTTAGTTTTTTTAAATATCTTTTTGATATTTGTTTGATGAACATAAATGTGAATTTAAATTATTTCATTAGATTCACCATGGTTTCATCAATTAATACAGACTGAAATATCCCCCAGGCTCGATCGGACATAAACATCCCAAACACAAACGTCATAAAGGCCCTTAACATGAGGCAACAATAGGGGTTACCAAGCTTACTAAGCAACAATCGATAGATCCCAAGACGAGCTAAGGTAGAACGTTCCAATGAAGCTGGGTTTTCAGTTGTGGTAGCGCTAGCAAGGCGTACTGTGGCAGTGCAGACGTCTAGTATTTACATATGTTTCCGTGTAGGTTAATATTGGTTCAAATTCCAATTAATTCAATCACATTTTTATGGCTTGAAACTGTTGGACATTGCCCAACTGCAGCGCCACCTACAGCATAGTTGAGGCAGAACGTTTGTGTCTACCATAAAAATTTTAAATAATACATATAATATATCTTTAAAATATATATATATACCTCATCATGGTAAATCAAACAAACATATAATCATTTTCCACCTACCTGGAACAGTTTTGAACAACGTATCCTCACTTTCCAAGTTACAGTTGAAAAAGTTTTCCTCGGCGTTCAGCAGATCTTCGGGCGCTTTACCCTGAGCTGCCTGTGCCCAAACATCGACGAAGTCATCCTCAAACCCGTGGGTAAGGTCCATGAGTCTCTCATCCACTGGACCTCCCCACGGCGTCAACTCGCCCTCCTCCGACTCCAACTTCACACCGAACAGCTCCTCCCCCGACAAGGCTTTATGATGAATTTTACTCCGATCGAACGGATCGATCTTCTGGGGAATTTCGACCCGATGTTCCGGGGCCTTCTCCCCCTTTTTCTTCTTCCCTTTGTTGCCCATCATTCTCTCCTCTGCAAAGAATGGGTGAGAAGAACGCATTATAAATATAGTGAATAACTGATGTAGATGTGATAACTGATGTGGGGCAATACGTGTGCAGCCTTTTAAAGAAGTAGTTTTGATACTACAGGGTGCGTTTCGGCGGGGGAATTATTCCCATATTTACTTTGAGCAGGGAGGCATGTATGGTGGTTACATTAATCATCCCAGTAAACAACACGAAATGAATTAATCATCCAAGTAAACAACACGAAATAAATCCCAAATAATCAGACACACTAGGTATATAGCGACTAAACAACAAGACTATACCTTTCCGTTCCTCGTGTAGTTGGTGAAACGGGTCTAAATCTTTGATTAAACTATTTCTCTGCCTCTTCTGCAAAATAAAAACCAGCCTTGCTCTCATACATGGTAATCAATTGATGGACACACATACACGCGCATATACACAAGAGCTAGTAGGCCTACATGGCAATCATCTGACAACTGTCAACTACCCTTATCAGTATGGGACCCTCACATCAACGACCTTATCATACGTTAGTACAATTAAACGAAGGATCCATAATGGTATCGAATCTATTGGTTTGACAGATAACCCAAACCAAGGAAATGGGCAATAATTTTATTTTTATTTCTTCTATTCATTTAATTTCGGGACAGTATTAAACTGAGACGTTCCTATTCTTAATCGATACATATGATTATTAAAGATGTTATAGATGTCAAATTCAATGTACATCATTTTAGAGTTGTGAGATAATCTACTAGGGAAGTACCACCAGCGTGTCGTTAAGTCGTTGATGATGCGCTGATGGATTCATGACTAACGTGTATGGTATATCACATACCTTTCTTTGTTTGTCCGCTTCCTCTTCAAGTGAAGCTATTTCTTGAGTGAGTTTTTGCTCGTGCATGATAACTCGCGCAGTTTCCCCTCTCACCAAGCCATGGTCCTCATTGAGTCTATATGAAGATGAATGAAGATAATCAAGACAATACTCCACATACAAACGTGTTTACACTAATAATTCAGAAATACAACTGAAATAAATATTGATATTTAAGAGGGATTAATTAGAAGTGAAAGGAATGTGTAATCAGGGTTCAATTGTTTATAAAAGACGAATCTTGCTTCAATAAAAAAAAGTTGACACACTTAAACTGCAGGTCATGTATGGAAATCAACGGTACGTACAGAAATGACAAGACAGCCATAAATAAAATGAGAACGATTAAGGATTTGTGACTCAATGTATATACGGCATATTTACAAATAGAACAAGAGAGAGTGAAAAGTGTAAGCATCAATGGAGTATATGAGTGACCTTTGAGCAACAGCTTCGATTTTAGTGACATTATCCTCTTCTTCCTTGAGTTGGTCTCCCAGGTGTAGAACGGTCTCGATTGATACAGATTCGTCCTCGCACACCAGAGCATGCTGACAACAAAAGCAACTTAACCAAACTCAACAACAGTACGAGAACACAAACTAGTAGTAAAACACAGATGAGGACTCACACTGGTAAAGATAGAATTCACTCTGGAACTACAGGCGAGAGCTATCTCACTCAAAATAACTGTGATCATAGAATAGTCATCGTTTCATCAACAACTGGATGGACATAGGCTGTACAATAGGAGACAGAAATTTTAAACTAGTGTTGTGAAGTATTGAATAGGCCAATAGTAATTCTGGTTTTGTTTAATGTATGGACCGCACAATTTTCAAAATCTATGCCAGCCTTTTTTTAAAAAGAGGTTTAAGCCATACCGATGATATTCGCTGTATGCTGAGAGAATTCCTCTTTATATGATAAAACACGAATATAAATAGTCCACGGTGCACCAACATAGAGACAAAAGGCACACAGAGTAAAAAGAAGAAAAAGGGGTTTGAGAGAATTAGATGACAGTGAGATTTAAGATAATATCTCCATCGCAAATTTCTAGAAAAGAACAATCTGAATATAAACATTATATGGTATGTGTCCTCGGTGTACTTGAATTTACTTTCCTAAAATCAACAATGGTAGAGAGTTTTTATTACCGAGGTCAAACAAATTTATCCGGGACAGCCTGATTTCAAACCATAAACGCTGTGACGTGAGAAGGTTCGCAAACAAGAAGCACCCAACACCTTCAGCTCTAGTTACATTATTTGATAACTTGCGTGTCATAAAGAGTGTGAAAACCTAGGGAGAGACTAACAGACCACCATTCTTTCCAGATAAGCACCATGCATGATTAAGGCCGCAAATTCTAAACGGTACGGATCCACGGATATTATTTTAACTCCATCAGAATTATTAGTACACCTTACGTAAATGGGTCTTGGACACATCAAGGCAATATGATATAAGTAACTTAAGAAGTATTGTTAGTAACTGTTGAGGCCAGAATAAGAGAGCCAGCCAACACCAAAAAATCGAATGAATAAAGCAAGCAAGAACCAGTGGATTTTGGAACGTGGGCACCATAGAAACAACCATAGAAATATATTAATAAGCAATGACCGACCACCAAATATGGACCATAAAACAAATGCCAAGCTCCCAGCTATTTCGAGATTAAATATTCGTCCCCGGACTGTACGACCGGGGAACAGAGCAGCTAAGCAGGCTTGTTCAAGATGAGGGTGACGAATAGGAAAACTTGCAAGCATTCTTAATCAAAGCATGCAACCAGGAAGCATTTACAAGTTTAAGCCCCAGCAAGTGAAATCCAACGGTTGATTGAGCATTGGTCTGTGATCGATACGACAGGCCCATTGCCAGCAGCAGAGCAATATGGCGCTGGTGTTAAATATATACTTAACCACTTACCCATTCCCGGAGGCCATTCAATCTTTCGCGATATAAGTGTGCACGTTTATTTTCAAGAATAGCTTGGTTTTTCCGCTTTTCCTGAAAATACCAAATAGAAGAGTGGCGAAAACAAGAAGGAAACGATGACTGTATGCATATTATTTAGGAATATTCCACTGTTCAAGATATCCGATTCCTAATGATAGGATACGGGTGTACATTTTTTCTTTCACTCTTCCCAAGATTTAACTCTCATCCTAAAACCCATAATGGGATGTATTTCCAATTAATGGGGCTTCCCCTTCAGGAGATTACATATGGCTGTGTTTATAGGGGTTTCTTACCTAAGGGAGGACATTAAGATTTGTAGGATAAACCTCTCAAGATATATATCGATTTGATATTAACTTACCCTTAGTGCCATCAATCTCAATTTCCTATTTTGGAGATCTGCCAATCTGAAAAGATTTAAGTAGCATCAAAATGACTATCATCCATCTTTGCGATGATAATGATGAGTAATGGAGTGTTTAGTATCGTCATCGCATCGCTATAATATATATTAATATTGATTCCTTGAAAGGGCAACTGACGCCCGAAACGTCGGACCCCAAATAAACAAACCACAACTCAAATATCAGCCCGTCATTTTTGTTTTGGGTCAATCATTCTTATCTCAATCCATATATAACGGTATTTAATTTTATTAATTAATCAAAAAAGAGATCTATCTGACTAGGATTTAGAGAAAAATAGATCTATGGTATAAAAAGAACAGATTATCAATCTGATGGTAATACCAATACCATTCAGATAAGTCACAATGATTTAATTTTGTCTAGAACGTACCGGATACTATGTCGAACTGACAGGTATGATACCACAAACGATAAGGAACAACTAAATGAGTAAATCAACTTCTCTCTACATAATAACAAAATTTCAAGTGGAAGTTACAGTATTATTACTGCTTCTTACCTTCTCTTTTTGGTCTGTAAATCGTGTCTCAATGTTCTATGAGGAAGCAAAGACTGAACATTGATGGGACCGTTAATTACGCCTCCTGTGTAAAAAATATATCAACATGGAAAGATAAATCAACATTATCAATAACAGTATCAATGAGCATGGTCGGGAAAGTGGCCTCGTATCGGGAAAACAAGTATTATAGTTTAAGCGATAGACAAATTAGTGCATGCGATCTTGATGTGAAACGCAATGAGAATAAATATTACTGATTTACGGAGGCTAGCGCTTTCCTATTTCAGAGTAGCTTTGGGGGATAAACTATATGGGACAGTCTTGATTCCTAATTTTGAACTTCTCAAAAGGCATCCAGTCCAAGTATACTTGAACATGTCAAGTGTCTTTAAACGCCAATTAATTATATTAAACATGACATGGTTCAAAGACTAGCTCGTGAGGCCAGTATTTCCAGATCATTTTCTGCCGATTATATATTCCCTGGGTACACATATGAAGTAATAACATGGTCGATTGAACCGGCAAGCTAGTGTTGTAAATATTATAAAACATATTTCACTGGCACTAAGGCTGAACGGTAGCAATTTTTGTTCACCGTCTGATAACCTTTCATCTTGCAGGTCTTCCTGAGAGAAAAAAAATGCTTCTAACATGGTTGGTGTCATTCCCAGAGAGTTATACGTGCTAGCCAGAAAGAGACGGAAATAAAATCAAACCTTTTTTGATGTAACGAACTGTATGACATGCAATCCCAAACTCGTCCAGCGAAAGTTTACTGTCCCGGTCTACATCAGCCAAATTCCATACACTGGCCAAATCTTCGATGGAGAGGCCAGAAGTGACGAGAACATCTCTGGCTGTAATCGCTGAAGAAGAATAATCGATACATGAGAACATATCATAAGCAATACGAAGCTTCTATTATTGATACCTACATAATATATGCTTGGTATGATCTGAATGATATAGTATAGAAACTATTGATCACTCGGCGGCACTACTAAACTAAGGTGTATCCTCTATAATAGCCCTCACACTGTCAGACTGAGGGTTAAATGTTATCGACTCTTTTCATTTTCTAATGGATACATCATACAGGAGAAGTCGGATATGTATAGGTGCTATCTCACTAGCAATAGCAAACTTTCGATATTCCCATAGGGAACTCTATCGGACAAAATGTCTCTAACGTGGCCATTACAGAAATCCCTATTTCAAAAGTTACGGATGCACAAGATGTAAAAAAACGTCAATCTAAAGATATAAATTTAAAAATAAATGATTAAACTAAAATTAAATGATTAAACTAAAGAAATATATATACTTCCCTTATGATGATTTCAACTCTACCCAGTATTAACCAAAGAATGCCAATTCTATCATAATAATAAAGGATTTATGTAATTTTGCGAACCTCTGCTATATCCAATGGAGCATGGCAGTTACACCAGACATCCAGGGACCCCCGGAGTGTTTAATTAGGTTATATTCAGGTCAATGATTATCAAGAGACTCCCCCGACGTATCCCATCTCAGCAATCACCCACAACAAGGTTTGGTGTTCATCACTAATAATTAGTAATAAGTCCATTTTCTTAATTCGATATTTTAATCTAAAATATCCAACGAGTTGGCGGAAATTTGATTGTTCAGAAATAGCCAAAGAACTGTTATATAGGAGCCACATAACTATTTGAAATAATTTTTAAGAGTCTAAGCAAGTGAGGGGTGTTGCTTCACAACGAGGGAGCAAATGAGTGGGAATTTAAATTTTACCGTCCATGAAGCTCATATGCGTGGTATCCAGAACTTCAAAGAGCTGACCATAGGCTAACATTTCCCGCACGGATATGGAGGGTGGGTGGACCTCCTCCAGGGGCGGTAGACAGAGGGCGGGAGGCAGTGTCTGTGGCAGTTTCCGACCCCGGAGGTAGGACTGGAGGAGGTGCATGGCAAGGAGGAACTCTCGAACGTCCAGCATGTTGTCATGGGGGTTGTCTACAAGGTTCCTGAGAACAGAGATGATATACATGTATACATACATACATCAAATGTACAAGAAGAAGTAGTTAAGATTCTCTTTTATTCTGGGGTTAGATGACATACGTATACATATAACGACATAAATATATACATATATACATAAATACTACAAAAAATCGGTGTAAAAATGCTACCTGCTATGATTTTATTCCCTTTGCGAACATATATGTAAATTTGTTGTGTTGTACTTACGTTCTCATCTGAGGCCAAAAGGAAAAAAATATGTTTTGTCATATGTAATCTGATAAAGTAACGACTAGAAGTCTGTGTGTAAAGACTTGATTTGAAAGAATGTTATTTTCTAAATGTAGAAGGTAAAATGATTTGGTAATTGTTATAATATGTTAAAAACTAAAGCTGTACATTATTTCAAATTGGAGATAAGGCATCACATTTGTGGAAATCTGCCAAATAAAATTGTTTAAAAAAAATAACGGGCGATTAGAAGTACATATAGTTGAAACCGATAAGAATATTTGTTTTTCTTTCAGGATTTACATTTGATTTACATTTTCAAAGAATATTTATCTTTCTTTCAAGATTTACATTTGTGTCTTTGTATGTAAATGCCGATGAGACTCCAACTTTTTAAGTCGGATATATTTTGACAGATTAAATATATATGTGTATACAGGCTGCCATGGTGCCCCTCAAATCTTCATTACAAAAGATTGACCTGGGAACTGGTCAATGATCTAAGCTGGATCTTTTCAGGTTTTTCAAGTTTTATAGAGCAGAAAACGTGGGTTTATACATGGGAGCTTTCTACCGATGCAGATAAACAATTTTAGAAGACAATTTTAGAAAATTGAGCTAGATCGCGCCGGACCATTAAAGTAAGGCAAAGCACGAAGGAGAGTTTTGGGCTCAATGTAAAGATTAAAAAGTATCTAGCCTTCTGGCCTCAACAATTTCAAATAATCTAAATATAGTGCCATGGATGCATTAACTTGTATTTCTTCACTTTCCTTGTACATGGGAGTCTAACTAATAAAACATGACGGTCACATCCCTGAAGAAGGTGGACACAGGTCCGAATCTTAGAACAAAGAAGACCCTAAAGTATACCTTCGTTGGTATTCATGCACCTAATACTCCTTCCTTTATACACATTGTGGACCTATTAATTTAAAGTACAAATCACTTAGTTCGGGACAAGGATTCGGTTAAAACCTATATAAGCCGGTTCTTTACATGTAATCATGCAAATATGGGATTAAATGGTACTCACATGTCCATAAACGCATAAAAAGTAGACTGAACAAATCAATTAACATATTTTTTCCATATTTCAACTATGACGTAATTTCTTTCTTTTTTTATATTATCTTCCTTTAATCTCTCTTATTACTTCCATTTGACCTCCTCTATATCTTTAATATCCCTATTCAAAACTATTAACTTATTTTTATAATCTGAAATATATGATTGTTCGAACATATTTCCTAGTTTTTAAACAAAATGGTCCCGTTTCTCAAACTTAATTCGATAATAGGACCATCTTCACATGTTTAGAAATGTTTAACTGTGAAATGTCTGCAACAAAATATACACCAATTACGTACAATTTACCAGACGAGTGAAGTTTCTGTCTTGGAATCGAAGACATTGACAAATGATGAAATACCGCCAGTCATTAATTATGAAACGAAATAGTCAGTCAATGTCATGACCGCAGTGGGAATCAGCTAATCGTGTCAAATCCGAACACCCCCAGATTACAATATTTAATAGAAAATAACTAGTGATCAATATGCAGATAATACTGTTTATTTCTAGTGGTCTGTCATACGTTCATGTCTACAGGTGTGATATTAATAATCTTCGTAAGCCATCTTTCCATATTACCAAACACGACATTATATGAACCATCTAGGGCTTCCCTTTGGCCCATATCCAGTTAATACTCAAAAGGTCCCTAATACTTGAAGAGTAATTTATACATGCTTGAAAGGAACAGGACTGTGCGCACCAGTAATGTATGAATATCATTACTGATCATGTCTCAAGGGTTTTATTTGTGTGAAAATCCTCATGCTATGCACACATAATGTTTCCCTTGGCGGCGGGGTATTTTCTTTCATGTATTTTGTTAAAGAGGAGCTTCGCAGCAGTGTGGCCACTGTAACATGGCTGTGGTTGCCATTGACCCTGACATGCTCCAATTGTTGCAGTTATTGCTATGGAAATGTGGAGGAACTTGTGTAGGGATGGACAGAAATATGGGTGGCATGCCGTAGACAGCACAACAACACCACCCCTTATTAACAGCCAAGTGCGAGGGCTCCGAGCCTCTTTCATGTGGTAGCCAAGTCTGACGGCTTAAGAATTTCTTGGACTCCACAGTGGACTGTCTTGAAGAGAAATACAAGAGGTCCTATTCGCTCTACCTTTCAATTAGTCTCAAAGACAATTTCGCATGTTTGCAGCTAATTTTCCCTGTCTTGGAATGCGGGTCGCTTCTCAGCACATAGTGCTCAGCAGCTGAGAGAAAGAGGGGGCGGGAGAGAGAGAGAGGGAGCGAGAGAGGGTGGAGGGAGATAGAGGGAGAGGAGTGGGAGAGGGAGAGGGAGAGGGAAAGGGAGAGGGAGAGGGAGAGAGGAGAGAGGAGAGGGAGAACGCTCTCAATGCACCATTGATCTTTTAAAGTGAATCATGTGGTGTTCACTTATGAATTATCGCGTAATATATAACGCTTATCTCATATATATAATCAATTATCACAGCCAAGAATGATTAAAGCTATAATTAAGGGACTTAACGATGTCAGACCAAGGATTGCAGAGCATCACGTAATAGCTTGAATATCAATTAGAGGAAGATGTATTAAAGAACCACCTCTGTTACTTGGTTTGAGACCAAAGAAAATAGTTTATCTCAATTCAGTTGTATATGATCGGTCCTGTTTGCATTTCACTCACCATATTTGACTTAGAATAGGAAGTGGTAGCTGAGAACGGAGGAAGAGCTCTCTGGCTTTTTCACCTGAAACAAAAAATTTGAAGGTTTGATTGGCACGCAAATATCGCATCTGGAATTTAACATAGTAATAAGACTTTTGCTTTCAGAAAAGTAACACATCCATCAAAATCAAATTCACGATATATTTTTTTTCTTAGCACGGAGAAAAAGTACTGGGGAATGTGTCCTTTTTCAGAAATTTCCTTGTCGTGAGTTTATGACCAAACTATGACAAGTCGACGACTGTATATATACATACAATAATACACGTTAGAATTTCAATAGATGTGAATATTTAAAGAGAGGGACACGTTATGGTCCTAACGGCACAACTGGTTAACAATAATTCTCTACGACATTTATTCAGATGGGTACGTATTCGCCCCAGGGTATCGCTTTCCACTACTTGAGTAAGGCACCCACTTTGCTAATGTACAACGAACAGGACAGGAATTAAATAGCATGAGATTATGAGGTAAAGAAATACCCCCATTGATCATCCAAAACGTGTTCATCTATTGCATCAGTATGTGGCCGGAAGCATGTGAATAGTTTGCCGTTTTCACTTAAAATATTCTACATTTTCATAGTGAAACTTGATTCTTCGATCGCTGGCCCGATTATAAATTTGAAAGTCAATGAAACGATAATGCCATTCTTAGTATGATCTAGATAGCATTATGTGGCAAAAATGTGCTCCAGGCTATGTTGCCATTTCCTTCATTTTTTACTCGCTTTATTATATACACAGAATAGCTGGAGTGAAACTTTCACAAGAGCCACCAGAAGATAAAGTGTGGTAATTTTCAGACAGTATAGATTCGGGTTGTCGGTTCTGGCTAGTTATCACGAGGAATTCCTTTACTTCTGACAGGGCATTAGCGACAAGATAAGAGGCCATTCATTCACCTGGGAGAAGGCCTTCTATGGGAGCCTGGCTGTAAAATAAGGCTTGATGTCTGGTCATTTCCTCCTTGTCCATGGATCTCCAAGGGGGACCTCCTAAAAAGAAAAAAAAATCAGTCATCATTATTTTTTTTTATTTACCGACCATGCCATATAACATGGTGGGGAAAAATAAGCAAGTTTATATTTTTTAAATCATTGCTTTAATTTGAATAGAGTGAGTTTTGATTTTCTAATTATCATTAATAAGTGATTTCTTTAGTTACAATTCAAATAAACGAATTTTAATTTTTGATTTTACTGTGAATATTTGTTCAAACTTGGTTATAATTCAAATAGGCGAGATTAATTTACCATCTTTAATCATGATATGAAAGATTTATCTTTTAAATTCAGATAACTGAGTTTCTATTTTCAACTCGTTATTAAAACTGTGTTTGAATTAAATACAAGCAAGTTTCTATTTTTCAAATCATCTTAGGAAAACTTTTAATTTGGATAAATTGATTTTTTATTTTCCAAACATATTTTGGAGGAAAATCCCATTATAACAGGTAACATAAGAGATTCCTAAAGGAAAAGAACAGTCCAATTGTGACGACTATGTGTGCACATCATGCAACGTTCATAACGCCGTAAGCCAATACATTTCTGCATGTTGTAAAATTCGAATCAGTCGGTTGACAGGTGGGCGTAGAAGTCGACAGAAAGAAATACTCTGAAAATCGCTTAGTAAAGGAAAAGTGGTTCAGGAACAAAACTAAGGTGTATTCCGTGGTGTTGTTACGTGTCTTTTGATATTTATTGTGATATAAAAGTTATCAAAAAATTAAAAAAAACACATAAATGAATCAACAGGCACTATATGTTCTTGGTAACGGTTTTTAAACAAAAAGGTGGTTTACCCACATTCACGTATGTTTGAGTAATTTTGTTCCTGGAAGAAGGTCAGTCGGTTCTAGTACACATACAAGCCTAAGGCCAAGCTATATTAAATACAATGTACGGTAAATCACAAAAATGCCAGACAAGTGTGCCTTAAATACGTAGACACAAGACCGGGATATGAAATTGCCATAAAGTTCGGATAGCCTGAAGAAACTATTGCTGATATGTCCATTTAAAAGGGACCCATTTACATTAAATTAGTTTTGGGTTCTACGTCGCGTTTCAATATTTTGTAGAGTAGACTTACACAAACTGTAGACATGTGTAAGTCTATATGTATTAAAAAATAAAATCTATCATTTTAGAGCCACCATTGCATACATTAGAGGAATCAAAGCCCATACAGGCCCCAGCCTGATGCGCCCATTAAGACAGACTGAAGGACTTGGTGCTAGTCTAGTTTTTAGGTATGGACGTACATTAGATGTCACTCATTAGATCAGACACGTTTTTATTCTTCATTTTAATCAAGAAATTAATGAGGATGGGCCTGCAACAAGTGACCAATTAGCTAGTCACCAGTGAGTTGAATAAAAATACTCGCTAATTCACCTCGCCACTTTATAGGAGAAGCGCTGAACTCATCATTAGAACACATAAAACTATGAATGAATGTGTTAGCATACATTTCTGAGATTCTTAAATAGAAGAAGGCCAATTTCTAGTATCAAATCATGCATTACATATATTTTTAAAATATATTTTCATCAACCCTGCATGTAAATGAATTATGCTAGGTTGGCCTTTTTCACAACCTTCACCAAAACACTAACATTAATTACATAATCGTTGATATGCATCGAAAATATTTGATTGATGTTTATAATAACAAACAATACATGCACACCGATATCTGTCGATTGGATTTATCACTGAGCATAATTGCGATACACACCATTCTCTTCCTCCACTCAATTATGTCTCCGGACCGTTGCCCTTGCGGGGATAACAATAATTATAGCACTTGTCATTTACTATTAACTTATTATCCGTTTTTCTGGGTGAGACTTGCCCCACATTTCTGGACTGCTGTCTGGTACATTATGTATATAGACACCTATGTATCTGTCATTCGTGATGAGTGATAGAGGGAGGTGCCCGGGGTCGTCCACATGTGGCAGAAGCTCTAAAGACCGCCAGGAGGTCCTTATTTACCTGGTCAAACGCAACTACTACCAACAGCTGGCTAAGACGATCCCTGAGTCCACTACTCTCTAAGTAAAATCTAGCCATAAGTGCATTGTATATCACTCTTAACCATCGGGCACCGCCGTTTCTTCCTGGTCTCACTCAAATGTCTTCTTCTCTGTGGCATGTGTTGTCACGCTATCTAAAATGCCTAGAGTGACTAAAGTATTAAAATACATTACATAATACACATCTTCCCTTTGACTTCTATGCTTGAAATTTACCACAGAATGATATATACGGAGCCGAGAAAAAAAACATTCAGAAATAGCTAGAAATCCCATGGAAAGGTCGGTCCATCCCAACAATCAAGAAATCCCTTGGATAGGATCTGTCCAATATAACACAGTGTATTAAATGTTATCCATGGGATTTCTGGATAGCTTTTTCCTCGGCCCTGACCGAAATCAACATGCGTGACATGTATCCATAATCTACAGGATTGCAAGTCAATGAAGCATTTGGCTAAATTAAAATCAATTTCGCAGATCGCACAAAACGAGTAGATGACAAAATTAGAAGCGAAAATTGAGAGTTCTTAGCCATGAACTCCTGTAAATCTGTTACGTAACACTGCGTAAACTAATCATCATTATTATCAATTATAATTTATTACTAATTAAACATTAATATCATATTTCAAAAACTTCTAATTACGCTAATGAGATAGCAACACTAATGTGTATGTCACACATATCAAGTAACGTGACCACCAATACTATACAAATTGTATCCCTTCCACACGAATACCATTGACACGTTATCCACATGGATACCGCTGACTAGCTATGCAATTTGCACATTAACACCAACTCAGTGCACATTACAATGGTATCGGTATTGCTTCAAAAATAGCTTGTGATCTATAAATATACCTTGATTGGTTTCACTCCCTGTGATGTCCAATGCAAATCAAAACTGGCAACTTCAAATCGGCTTTGATGGTTGACTGTTTGATCAGGTGAGAGAGACGTTAAGTAGACAATAAATATAAAGATATAACATTATGAACAGCTTGTTTCTGCATAGTTGCCTGCAGACTGAAAGTCCCATCTAAAGGCCATCTTTGATACAGTGATGGCAGACCAACTATCTTGTTAGGATATTGACAATCTGGCCATACTCCTCATTATTTTAACAGATAATAGCTTTGGGCTGAATACATATTCTGAGACTGTGATACATGTACAAAGTAGATGTGATGAACAATTATAAAATTGTAATACAAAACTAAGCTAGGCTTCCTAGCCATAAGCTTCTATAAGTTTGGTGTGTGATGACCCTTCGGTAGGAGAAAGGGTAAGTGATAAATGCAGTAGTTTAAAATATATCTTGTTTAAATTAAGAACTACTTCAATCTAATAATTAAGGCTTGATGAACTACCAACTGTCTGATTTAGACACTAATATTATAGCTTGGTTGATTTCTGCGTTGTTTTGAAGAACAGTTGTTGAATTATTTTGTAGATTTGTATTGACTAGAGATCCGTCCTTCAATCTAAGAAGAGTTAAATAATATTCATCTGTCAATCGTTTGGATGAAACTCGTATGGGAATGTACCTATCTAGATACATAGCAGTCATAAAAAGGCCCTCAGTTGTGCGTGGGAATTCACTGATGCATAAATATTCCACTATTACATTTCAACACAGGAAGGAGATTCAAGACTAAGAAATCTGCAATGATCCAAACATAACAATTAACACTGCAGGTGGTGCCTTGGGTCATGATCATATCTGTGTCAATGCACCTTGCACAATAACTGTTACAGTTAGATGTATATAATCTGAATCATTTCTAAGCAAGATTGGGCACGAACATTTCATACATCACCAAAATAGAACATTCCAAGATATATAGTACCCTTACATATGTATATATCATAGCACAACAAAAATAACCATTTAGCATTAGATGTCCTATAAATCCTACTCAGTTTTACAACTCAGGATTTTATACATTCTTTCGGTCTGTTATCACATCAAGTAAACCATAATAGTACATCACTTTCCCTCATCCGAACAAAAGCCCCTGCCGCGAGCAAAACGACTATTTCATCCGCATGCGATAACAAGAAACGGTCGATCACTTGAATCAATTACCCTGCAATTATCTCCTACAACGCCGAATGGCAGGACGGAGTCTGACATCTGGGTCAAAAGGTCTAAAACAGACCCTCGCCCACAGCTGGTCCAAGGATCCTAAGATGACAGGTCTGTGATATTGTCCACCCAAGATTCGTACAGTGTATATACCTCAAAGCGCCCGTGATGTTAGAGAATGAAGATCTTGTCAATAATGAATACTTTGATGACAGTCTCTTGACATACTAAAATACAATCTATCATTATCTTGTTTCACGGCTGTAAGCCAGGCTAAAGTATGTGATATCGAAAGGAGAATCTGATCATGTATCATCATTGTGATTTAAAGTAGCTATGGGAACTGCTACTAAAACATCCTTGTTGCACTAGGCGAGGAGCAAAGTCCTTCCACTGATTGACCTTTCTCTAAGGATTGACCAAATGACTCCTTTTACTTTCCACCTATATATATCATCACGATGTGTCTGCTTCTGCCTCGATTCATTTTTCTCTCAACTGTTTAGGGGCTCAAGTACGGTATCTACAGTTATTGGCCTCGCTCACTATTCATATATATTCAACTAGGGGCAGTCTTAAGGTTTTATTTCTAACGGATTGCTCTATTCATTGGCGACCAGGGAGCCATTCAGAGAACGGTCGTAAACACTAAAGAAGGGTTTGTTGACACGATCATAAAAACCATACAGCACACTCGAACACCACATCCCTCCTATCATTCAAATAAAAGTGCATACTGCGAGGTAGAGATTATTTCTTGGTAGGAAAACAGTGCAACATAGATGATACTTGGTTCGTATCAATAACATGACAACTTTGCAATGATATAAACATGTTATAATAATCCTTGCTGGGGAATCAAGGTAAACTAAAGTAAAGCTCTTCTTTCGTGCTAAGCCAACCATCCATGTCGGCCATGAAGCGTGTGAGGTGTAACCGTGTGACTACACAGGATAGCACAACTCTTGGTCCATATATCCTTCACGTTTCGGCCACCGACATGTTTTGAGCATTATAATCTTAAATTTCCAACCACCCAACTGATGCATTAGATTGCTTGCTCGACGTGGCCCTCAGTTAATGTAACACATGAATAGCCGAGGTGAAAGCCACTTATGTTGAGTGTAATGAAGTCGCTTACGAGGGCGAATATATGCCTAATTAATTTCAGGTCTTGACATTAATAGAACCTGAAATATTTTACTTCACTTTTTAGATCACTGTGCAATCACCCACTCGAGAACTCCCTTTAAAAAATATATTTACAGTTATAATTAGCGTTCCACGTGACGATTCTGCAGGGAATCTGTCAAGATTAAAATAATCATGAGTGCTTAGTATGTCCCAGTTACCTCATCCCACAAGTTATATACATGAGATGTTCATGTAGTAACATGGGACAGCCAGTAGGATCAGTTTTTGAATAAACATATCTTGGGAAATGTATCCCTTCGAGCAATTCGTTTGTATACTTGTAACTACACAGATCACAATATTCATATTGGTAATGGATATAAGAAAAATATTTAGGAAGTGATTAGTGAACACTATATTGTAGTACAATTAAGTATTAATGAAGTTCCTATTTATGCCAAAGTTACTCGTTTCTTGTGTACCATTCGTAGGGTGAACATGAGTAAATCCAGAACATAAATTTACAGTTGAATCGTGTGAGCAAGATATTCATGTACAACACAATGTGATTAATTAAGCCCTAAAACATTTTGATATCTCATAATGTATAGTGTTGGTAACTTGGTTTCGCCTATGATGAATAACCAAAAACACAGTCCCACTTAACCATGAATGCGTGATACTTATAGAGATATGGAATTCATTTTTATTTCTATATTTAGGTCCTCTTTTTATATCATGGCAGACAAGATACTATGTTCATAATGGTATAATGATAATGAAAGGTATGTCAAACAACGAATCTCGCTCAGTGTCAACGGGCAGTTCCAAAAGTACAATACAATAGGCCTATTATATTCTACAGATTATGTTAGGTTAACAAGTGAGAAATGAGATGTCCTATTATAGGCTACTGAGTCTGCGCTAATTATTTTTTTATATTTAAGGTGCCTCTAATAATAGTATCATCTTAAGCATTAAATGTTGTGGTAATTTTATGAAAACACACAAAAAATCAAAGCAGTACGGTAATGACTATTGTTATTATTATATTCTGATATTAATTATTCATAATTAATAGGCCTACGGACATACAGACCGCGTTTACGTCATACATTGATGTCATCAATGGCTAGAATATTTATATAGAGAGTATCATCCTCGCACCCCCGGATTGAGGCGCAGATAACATAGGCTACAACATGTAGAACCTGAGAAACAACAGAGCCATACACCAAATTGGTGTATGGCTCTGGAAACAATTAAAGTAAATATTCTTATAAAAATAATAAATATTATCAAATACCGTACCATAGCCTAATATTAATAACATATATATACCGAGTAATTGCTGTATATATAAATATGGCAAATTAAAAAGACACAATTACATATTACATATAATGTATTGCATGTGATGACAGATGACATAGTCATAGGCTACTTGAAAATTAAAATACATCAAAACTTGCCTTTCAAGTTTCATGATCTGGAAAAGGGTGAAACTTAAAAACATTGGCTTAAAATTACTAGCTCTAGGCCTATGAATTTATATTTAAAAATTTTGTTTTTTCCCAGTCAAAGCGAGAGGTAAAATTCAAGGCGAAACGAGGAGGTGACAACACATATTTCTGAGGCGGCATGACAGCTTTCAAATCACACTTGTTGATAGTAGCGACTGGATGTGATACGCATGGCCATGGATTTGGCTGGAAGATTCGCTCTAAAATCAGGGACAGGGAAGACGGGAGTCCCTGCTCGAAGACAGAGTTGACGCTTCCCAGAGTATTTCCTGAAATCAATTTGTCCGTGAATACCTTCAATATAATTAACTTACCGTCAGATTTTTCAGCCATGGACGGAGGTTTAGCGTAAAACGTATCCAAAATAGTACTTCACATTGTGAACTTTTAGTCCCCTAACACACTCTAGCCGTTTATTGCGGGAAATAACATGACCCAGTTATGTGCGCGGAGTCAACTGGGTCACTCTCGCCCCAAATATCGTCATCGACGAGACTCCGGCGGCGAGATCGACCGACATCATATGATTTCCACCAGTCCAGATTTTCTTCAAAAGCCCGACCGTCATTTTAATTAGATCTCCGCGATAATTATGGGTTGTGCCACCGCATGTTTCGCTTCTACCTCTGTTATATTCAGCGTTCTAATATTAATAGGTGAGTACTTTAACCGTTTATCACTGCTTAACCCAACCCACTTCATCTCGGCCAGAATCCCTCAACCTCCCCACTGTCAATATTCGATGCGAACAGTGACAGTATGTTCACCTGCCACTCCCACCCTATGTTTACGGTTTGAGGAACAATTTAGAGTCGAATACTTCTCAAATCATCTGTGTCCATCACCTCATTGGCTTTGCTATCGAAATCAAATCGATACTATAGCTTTGGCCAGTGAATGTGGATTGTGATGAAGGAGAGTAGTCAGTAGAGACTAGCCGAGAGTAGAGTGGCTTCATTTAATAGGCACAATTTAGTGTCATACAGTTACAGCGCTCACGCGATTTTGGTCCTTTAATTTTCACTGTATTTTCGAGACCCGTTTGAATTAGATCACATTAATGTATAGCCTATATCAAAGGGGTAATTCCCTGTATCCAATATATGGACTTACACTCTGAGTTAAAAAAACCAGAAGGTAACTCCACTCTACTCTAGACTTCCCGGGTCATGTGATTATATCGCATCATCACATGTGTCTTTGTTTTTAAATTATTTTTGTATTTCTTTGACAAATCGATACGGTATCTAAGTATCATGACATTAGTCTATGTTCCCAGGAATTGGGATTGAGTATTCTTAAAATAAGACATGATCATCATATGCTTCAACTGTTCTTAAGTTTTTTTATTCTACCTATTATTTAGGTTTTTGTTTTACAGTGAATTAATGCACTTTACTTATTTCCCCAGGCTTATATTATTGCCTCAGTGGACAAGGATATCGTATTGACTTTGGATGGTGAGTTATCATAATTTCTATTCATGAGGTTTCTTCTTGGAATTCATTTAAAGATTTTAAAAATATATAAACGAAAAGTTAAATAAAAATACTAAATACATTCGATATTTTGGAAATATTTCTGCAGTTATTTTAATTCTTAAACAGTTAAGTTTTTTTTTATTATCTTTTCTTTATCTATTTTCATTACCGGGTACCGTTGTATTAATATGATATCTCTATTTTTCATTCTATAGGTTCTTATCTGAAACGTCGCCGTTCTTGTGGGCTAATATTGGAATTGGACTAGCCATATCCCTTTCAGTTGTCGGCGCAGCATGGTAAGGAAATGAAATCAGTTAGCAATCAAAGTTAGGAAATGGTTCAGTGGATGTTAAAGTCTTCAAATATTTGCATTGTGTATTCCGTATATAAGTTTACCTATTCAAACGGATTTATTTTTCTTATATCTGGATCTGTTCTCTAAATGTATTGACCATTTTCAGGGGTATTTTCACAACTGGCTCCAGCATCCTGGGTGGGGGAGTTAAGGCTCCAAGGATTAGGACCAAGAACCTTGTGAGCATTATCTTCTGCGAGGCTGTTGCTATCTACGGCATCATCATGGCAATTGTTATCCTTAATGCTGAGGAGGTAAGCTTGCTATTGGTATTAATCTAAATCAAAATTGGTCTAAATCATTGGGTCGACTCAGTGGCTCATCTTTCCTTTAATGTAAGTGTTCTGAAGTCCATAGTAAGTTTGACAGGAATCAGGGACGAGATTATGATTTGAGATTGCGTCCTCGAAATGGCGCCTTACTCATTCGACTTAGATTATGTTTTAGAAAAAAATACTCCCTCAAATAGACAATGTTATGTAACATATATATGTGTCCTTGAAATAATCAGTCATACCTCCATGTGATATAATAGTTAAATAGCTCTGAAACAATGCGCACTGATCTAACATAAAATTCTGTCTCACTTTCACAGAACTTCGATGCATCGTTTCTGGATCAAAAGACGATGAATGAAAACATTAGAGCAGGTAGGTTTTTTATTACCGTACTTTAAATCCTAGACCTAAGGCATCTATAGACGTTACTTCTGCCAAAACTTCCGAGTAAAAAGTGTTTCTTAATGTCTATATTAATCCTTGCCCACAGCGATTCTTATAATCGAATATTGAGTACGCCCATGATTTTAATATAATGTATGTGTACTCGCTTGAAATGGAAAGAAAAAATCAAATTAACTCCTATCCTGTCTTAAGATCTACTACTAGCATGTCTCAACGTGTCAGTAGTAGCGAACTATGGGATATTTGTTTTAAAAAACTGCTCAGAATTTGAAACTGAAGTATATACAATAGTTGCCGTGGAGAAGGTATAATAATATCAATACCGAAACTTAACCAAGCTTAAAAATAATATACACAAGCAAATATAAACCTTACATTGATTTATTATCAGCTTTAAGGTTATTGCTCACTGTCGATATTAAATAATTACCATACTCATGTTTTCAAACATTTACAGGTTACGTAATGTTTGGAGCTGGGCTCACTGTTGGCTTGTGTAACCTCTTCTGTGGGATCTGTGTCGGGGTTGTTGGATCAGGGGCTGCTCTTGCCGACGCTCAGAACCCAGCCCTATTCGTCCGAATTCTCATCATTGAAATCTTCGGAAGTGCTATTGGTCTTTTCGGTGTTATTGTTGGAATCTTGCAGGTAATATTCAATATACTTATGTCCAGAAGCCATGTCTTAACTTTTAATCTACGATTAGAAAACCCAATTCACAAACATCTTGAACAGTATTCGTTAACGTGTAATATTGAGTTGGTTTTAACGAATACCTTAATCCAAAATATTTAGTATGCGTGTAATAGCTTTTAATCTGGGTATGCATCTTTCCCCCTCCCTGTTTCTCTGAGGTAGCGCACTTAGCAGTACAACATGTATTCGAACCATGAAAAGTACTTGTAAATTATTTCTCTTGTGAAAGATCAACCTGATGCCCAGTTAAACATGACTGGACAGGCTAACTTAGTATTAAGGCAATCGTTTTCGGACAAAATATATTCATCTTCCTGTCCAAAATACGTTTCTCATTTTTTTTCATATTAATTTCTCTTTTCCAGGCATCTGAGGCAAAAATGAGTAACGGAGGCAAATAAATGATAGATACACCAAGTATACAAACGTAAAACTCTTTGTGTGTGGAATGAGGAAGAATGGATTAGAATGCAATTTACATAGAGCTGCCGACTACGAACATTCCTAGGTGTTTATTGTTATCGTGCTACACCGGCTAGTCCCATCCTTGTCCACATCTAAATGTTGATTAGTGATACAAAAAAATATATATATAATCTTTGGTGTTCTATTTCTTTAAACAGAAATGAAGTTACTGTAATTAATCTGAATCTAGAATTCCTCCGATTTGCAATTCATGTGATGTTGTAGGTGTATCAGATATATATAATGATAGGGAAGAAAGGAGGTACAGATGTAAAGCGTCTCAACTAACAAAAACCCATTAGGGGTAATGTCAGTTGACAGTGCGCGTTGTGGTATAACATATGCATGATTCAGTTCGACAGATGTTACTTTGTTTGAAGTGGCTGTAAATAAATATGTTGTAAATTATTGTGAGAAGGTTCATCCACACACCTTCGTCTTGGAATTCTGTGCGTAAATTCTCGAATAAGTGACCCCCATCAATAGCATGATTCCACAGTATTCGATAGCACGTATCATTACGCTTCTTGGTTCCATGAAACTCGGACAATATATTATATAGATTGTTAGGGTATATCTTGTGCAATATTTACCTATGTGTAAGGAATTGTTCAAGTCATATGATCAAATGGAGACTTGGTTTTCCAGCTACAGTGATCCACCTAAAGAAAAATCATGTAAAAATTAAATGCTTAGCTGTATTATTTCCAAGTTCTCAAGAAGCGTTTACGGGGTTTGGGCGGGTTTGTTTAATTCCCGAAATGACCACGTTATATTATATTACGAAACTTGTTTTATTTCCATGATCTACAATTACTTGTCTTCATAGATTAACACGATATCGAATTGGGGGTTAATGGGAAATTCAGAACCATGGAAAAGTGGGGTTGGTACCTGTTTATTTCCAGAACCGTAGTCATGCCTCTTTGAAAGACAGAACAAATAAAAAAAGTAGTTTCAGAAATGTCTCAATGTAATATAGGTAAAGATTGTGAGGAGATGATAATAGATGATGATGTACATATGAATAAAGAAACGTGTACAGATAATTTAAATCGTGTGTTATTGTTTTCTATCATTTTCAAAATATTGCGTGCATTGGGAGATTGGAGGCAGGGGATAATGCATACGATCTCAATCCATATCCCCAATTTGTAAATTAATTCTCGGGTTAGACTGAACATGAAGAATAGGTGGGCCTATATATATACATGTAGTATTATAAGCTATTATAAACCGTAACAATTTTTTAAAAGAAGACGAATACAAAAATCCTCTGATCCGTTCTACAATACCATAGTTCTTGAGCTCGTAAAAAGTTGTAAGCTACTGTTACACTTAAATTTCAATCTTTAGCCCCACACACACACCCTGACTATAGTCGGTTCATAAGGGTCGAATCCCCAACATGCAGCGAAAAAAAGGTCACACCCCTTCTGCTGGTCGGCTGAGCAGGCGTGGCTCCCCCTGCCAGCTTCCCTTGAAATTGTCACTAGGTGTCTCCCCGAGAGCTATAGCCTGCTGGAAGGTCATTGCATCAATTTCTGCTAGATATCTGCGCAGAACCAAAGGTGCCATGGCAATCTTTGGGGTTGTGAGGTATGTCTTGAGAATTATACTATTGCTTTCCTTTCTTTCTGTCAATTTTGGATGCCTGTATGCTATATTTAAGTTGTATAACAGGAATGTTCGCGAAGACCGGGCTACCCTTGAGCGATAATAAGGGTACCCTATCTTTTAAGTAACATTTTTGTTTCTTCTCCTATATTGCATATTGTCGCCTCCATGTAATCAATTCTCTTGCATAAATATAAAGATACCTTCTGTAACCCAAAATAAACTAGGAATACAACAGGAACTATAATTAATTTTCAAATAAGCTTAGTTAACTTATGCAAAATAGAGTAGCTAGAGTATAATTATATTACACATTTTAGATTTAGCTTTTACCATAGAACTTTGTCGTAGCATACAAATCCACCGCAGGTGGACCCCGGAGGTGGACTGACGACAGGCTATTCAAGGGTTGTGTAGGGCATCCTAACTACATAGAACTATGCTTTCACGAATTCAATTTAAACGCGTCTCGTTTGAGCCTAGCCTTAGCTTGTCTTGTTTGGGGTACGAATAAAAAGATTATTCCCACGTTGTTGTAGCTCCTTGATTGTGACTTGTTGATTAATTTTTGGAACACCAAATAATGACAATAGTTCCCAGTCAACAACAATTAAAGACTAAAAACTCATCGATCTGAGACTGTTTTATGTGCGACTCACTGATGGACACTGTCTGCAAACCAAATTTCGATCTGCCTATATTTGGCAATTTGTGCTGTACCGATACGTAGTGCCACATATGTTTTATGCATACGTTTGGCAATCCTAAGTAATAGGTATGCCTACTCACCGTGTTTAATTATTGCATTTGATCAATCAAAAGGGAGAAACAAGTTTGGGTTAGTTTATACTTGAGCTTTTTCTTATGACTTTTATATCATGCAACCCAACATCAAGAGGGGAGTTAGTCTGTACCTCTTAGATATAAACTTGATCATATTTTTATCTGTTACATTTTAAATTTGATGTATCTCTTCCATTGTTGTATTCCATAGGGAAGCGGCCAAATGGACCATTGGCGTTGGTGCTGTGTATTTCACCCTTAATCAAGGTGTATGGAGCTCCACGCAGCAAGGCTCTAGGGCTTTACAAGATGTTCGTACATCTGTCCTTCCTGCTACAGACAAATATTTTCAACAGGTATATTATTAATTATCACTTATCGGTTAGGCCAAAAAAAAAAATAGGTGTGTTTCCGATTTATCTGGCTGAAAACTAGGTTGGGGGGGATGGTAACTTTTTTTTTTTTTGTTATTTTTTTTTGTTTGGAAACCTCCTCCCAGGAACTGAAAAAAATGTCTTTTTCATAACAATAGTTGTTTTGAACATGGGAAATGTGAATTTTGACAGTTCCAGGTTAGGAAAACCCGTTTTCCTGCTTTTATAAGCTTTTTTTGTCAAAAAATCCAAAAAAAGTAAGGTATGATGGAAAAAAACCAGGTATGGTAAAAAAAAATTTAGGTAGGGTAAGGTTTTTCTAGGTAGGGGGGGTAAATCGGAAACACACCTATTTTTTTTTTTTTGGCCTTATTGACTATGTAATTTTGTATTGTTCAGATCTAATGCGTAGTAATGGTAGTTTATTATTATTCAATGTATAAATATCGCATCCCGTCGGTGTCTCATCTGGCGCCCCATTATGACCAATATAAAGCAATCGACCCCCCCCCCCCCCCTCACACACACACACACAACCCGAATCTGTTATTGCACTATTCGTTATTTCTTCATTTCATTATTTGAATAATAAAATGGAGAAATCCAACTCACGCCACTGGCAAGTCTTCCAACATGTAACAGAACATGGCAAGTGTGAGCCATAGAAACACGTCCCTTTAGTGGTGCCATCTCACATGTGGTAGTGTCCAATACACTTAGACCTTCCAAGTTAATGTACCTTTAGTTTAGACAGCTTTCATGCTTCAAGAAAATTAGGTAAGTCTCTCTCCACTACTTACTACAACACGGGTGTGTGCGTGGGGCATGGTGGAAAGATCTGAGAGAATGAGCAGGTGTGTGTGTGTGTGTTGGGGGGGGGGGGGGGGAGGTAAAGAGGAGTTGTAAGCTTTTTAAAGACTTCATTCATACACAGATAGCAGTGGATGCTCTCGAGCATCACCCCATTAAGCATCGACCGATTGGGGCAAAAAGAAACTAAGCTGCCAAATTTGCCTCAGTAAAATATCTGTGGATAAAACTTATCAGACCAAGTACCAATAATTTGTTCATACTCATTTGCCAAGAAGTTAGTGCCAATTAAACCATCACTCGCTCACCAATTAAACCCGTTATTTATAGTAAGAGACGATGCTCGAAAGGCCTTTTCCATATACTACTCACAGGTCATTTGGAAATACCCTGCGTCTATTATGAGTCATTGCTATGTTTGCACATGACGCTTGTCAAACTGATCTGTATGTAGCAAGAATTCACACCTTTTTAGTTTGTACACTTAATTTAGTTATTTCTGACACGAAACACTTATATGTCATATTTACAGGTGCCATCAGTGGATGAAACAGGACAACGAGCAATCGACTTTTGGAATCAAGGTAAATTAATGATCTGTAGATTTTACGGAGGAACTTTTGTTAATGACCCTCACGCTATAATAAACTCTTGGGGACACTATTTCGCAGTAGGCACAGCTCGTTAAACGTTTAATATATAAAAAATAGCGAGAAAATATTGAATTGTGTATTTGAAGGATATATGAAAATGCAAATTGATATGTTTGTATACTTTTTCTTCGCAGGTGTACAGAAGGCGTGCAATGGACTCGTCAACTCTCCGGAGCTTTTAAAAGAATATAGCGGGAAAGCATATGAAAAAGTTAAAGAAACTATGAAATGAAGGACTCCCATGATTAATAACTTTATTTGCGTCGGTTATGTAGTATACACCTGTGATTTTAATGAGTATTAATTTGAATTGTCATTGTCGTTGAACTTGTTATTTTCGGATTTCAACAATATGAATGACGGTTTACAGCTTGGCACTGGAGAGACTCTTTCTCACGAACACCGCGGCGACTATTTTTCGCCAATTGTCGTTGTCCAATATTGCTGTGTATTCTAAATACAAAATAAAATAAAAAATGAAAGATAACCCGTGTCTTTCTCATATCAATTCTTTCTACTTGCTGGTCTTTTATCAGGTGGTCAGGAAAATTTTAATTATTTAGTAAAGTTAGTTATTTGAGTGGCGAAAAGAAAAGTAGCATGTTTATAAAGTCGTGATCTATTCATCGTTTTTAAAAGCGAATATCTTAATGAGAAGAACTTTTATCTGTGATTGCTTCAGACTTATTTCCGCGTGAAGGATATTTCTATCACAATTACTCAAACAGATACTATTCTCTTATCTTCTTGATCCCCAAATTCAATGTACATGTATGTATACGTAAATCAGTACCTCGTGAGGTAATATCCGAACACAAATGCAGTGATGATCAATGCAGCTTAGGCTAAAATCCTGAACCGCCAAAGGGTTCATCTGACTAAGTTTTATTAACAGGTGTTAAGCAAGGTCAGGTGCCCGGATTATATTGGAAGTACCATATATTATACACGGTTATATATAGAACTGCGTGTGTCGTTGAAATGCTTGGCATGTAATGAGTGGTTTGCTCAACTATACTCCATAAATTAATGAATTATCCATTCACTATCGATTTAGCGTCTAGCCTATAGTAACTGAATATCATTATTATCGTGTGCATTGTATTGTATATTTGGGGTTAACAATAAGAGCTATAGGGGCCTACATACATCTAGACGTACAGCTTTGGTAATGTACATTTCTTCCCTTATATCCTGCTGTAGCGGTATATCAACAGTATTTACTCGAATAGACGCCTGGACTCGTTTTATACATAATTGTACATGGCAATTATTTATTAAGAAATAGGCACAAGGTCAAGGAACCAGCGTTTTCCCAAAAAACCGTATAATTCCATTGGAAAATGGATGTAGACTATAGTTTAGTACTTAAGTTACGGTATAAATGATTTATTACGACCCACCACCGGCTTGATTCTATTCGATACACTTTATAAGGTATTTGTTCTAAAGTTTGAATTTGGGTGGACAATAAAATTAAATATGATGCAAAATGGGCAACTTAATTAGGTCCCCGGATTAGGTATCTTCTATAGATCTAATCATCTAGGTTGAAAGACAGCTAGGCCTAACACTATAGACTGGTCTGGTCTAGAGGGCCCTTAGGCTTAGCCTAAGGGGAAAGTAGTCTATCTGGTGAATGCGACAACTTTTGAACCTGTAATAAACTTGCATAATCGGACCAACAGTCGATAACATGCATCGAACTTCGAAGTCTATGTAAGTGTGTTTTGTCAAGTAGAACCTCCAGCTCCAACTTCCAAGTGAAGTCAACCCGGGGTCACAATAATATAGAGTAGCCTAGCTAGCCTAGGGTAGTCAGAAGGAATATCAACCCGTACTACTACGTGCCCTTCTGTTTTACCAGCACTTAAAGGAACACTGGGCAAGGTTTGATAATCACTTGGCACAGAATTGAACCGATCAGGTGAACCGATCGTGAAGAATGTGGTCCGATTTTAGCCTTAGCTACAGCCAAACAAGCCAGTTCGTGTCCACGTCGTCTGCTACACGTCAATCATCTGACATGAGCTTCCGGTATGCGCAGACGTGACGTCACTGTCTGCGCACTGAGGAGGGGCGTTACATCCGCCATCTTGAAATTTGGATAGGGTTTGTTTTGGTTTGGGTTAGTCAAAAAATCCATTGATATCCCGGTCATCCGACCATATATAACCCATAACTGGACGGAGAAGATATTCATTTGGGTTTATCTCCTCAACCTGCTAGTAATTACGGACCTTTTACCCGGCGTAATCGCATAGCAATAATTTTAATACCGCCTTCCCTTGTATACGGAGAAGTTAACTTCGGGAGAGATCGTAGGAAATGGGTACCAAGGACGATGAATATGATTATCTTTTCAAAGGTAAGATTTCATTGTATGAAAATTATTGGTGGCGTAGGTCGGAATAAAAATCGAAAGTTGATATGTTAAGCTTCACGTACAAGATATTTAGAGACCGGTTGCACCTGTTTCGTGTATTTATTTTGGTTTATGTTGGAGGACTAAACGTCAAAACCCGATCAACGACTTGTTCTCGGATCTGTCAAATCCAAGAACTGACAGCAAATACGTCCATAAAAATCGAGCTAGTATAATGATAAATGACTGGTAGTGGACGCAATGCATCGTCCTATTTGTCGCTTTATTCCCATTTTCCATCTAGAAACGTTTTACGTCTGAACAGATCATTTGTTGTGATAACATTTTTGAAACACCGGTATGTTTGTTGGTCATCGGTCATCGTAAAATGACAGCTATATATTTTGGATGAAAGACGAAGTTGCTCCGTTGTTGGGGATATTTACAATAGCTATTTTTCTATCCCTCACTATACAGGCCCGCTTGAATTATTCCTGATTTATGCTTTAGTTTGATTGGGATCTCATGGAAAGAACCCAAATATAATGGGTGAATTGCTTTTCTTTTTTCTCGCCGTACCACAACTGGCACAAGGGAGTGAACTCCCTCCAGTTCTACCTTTCCTTGCCTTGCCTTTGGACTTGGTATGTCGCCACGTAAACTTGACTGCCAAACCCGGAAATGGATTATGAATCCATACCGCCTTAGGTAGAAATTGTGCTAGTATTACAATTTTATTTTGCGCTCGAGAGAAATGGCTCCTGGATGGTAATTAAGTGGCCTTTGTTTTTCTCCCCTCGGCCAGGATCTCCCCTCCTTCCCGAGGTCGGAACGATTTCCGACGAAGGCCTGACCCGCCCACTTGCACTGACCGTGTCAGCACAAGCTGACATCCAACCCTGCAGACTTCTGTCCACTTGTTATTCCTTATTATATAAAAGACTAAACTAGCTTAAACTCTAAAGCTCGCCTATTTATAGGATATGTACACATGTGTATGCGAAAACCACATTGTTTCTCTGACTCCGCGGTTTGATCTTTTAGTCTAGTATTTGGCTCACTAGGAAAGGCTTTACTGCCTTTAGATCAAAGTCCTAAAATTAATGATTATGCAAATTGTTAGTTTATGGTTATTAGGACGTCTAAAGAGGCTTGAATGTTCTCTATTAACCTCTGTTCGTCAGTATAGAACATATATTATTAGGAACAATAGCTATTCGTATGAGACGATCAGCTGGTTGAAAAATAGTGTCAGATTACAACTTCCCGGATATATGAACCTCCACTCCACCCCCTTCTAGTCCTTGTGATCTGACCGTGGTTTATATTGTGATATTTGATTACTGATCTCATTCCTGCGGTATTATATATCATAACAGACCTAACTTTTGGTATTTTAGTTACTTGGTGTTGACTGTCATATCAATTATTCAAATGACTATTGTAATCAAGGTAGTTTTACCATAATTATTTGGAGCGTGACACTAGTACCTGTAATATTATCCTGTATCTTCGCGATACACCCCCTTTTTTCGAGTGGCATTTGCTCTTGAAAGCTCTTTATATTACTGATTTTGGAAGAACTCTTGTGCTGATGTCGCACCTCTTGACCCTGCTGTCGTGCTGAATAGTTGGGATATTTTAAGGATTTTGGAACTTTTATGAGGCCGCAATTAAAAATCTCCAGACTATCCTTCATAAAACGTTGTTTCCCTGGATAGTTAATCGTTCTCATTCCATAATATAATTATGACAGGAAAATATTACTCATTTCCCCCTAATTATAGCCTTCCTAAGGGAGAGATATGATTAGCCCTGAAAAAAATGAATAGTTGAATAGTAGTCGTGTGTTGTCTCGGTCGACCTATATTGGGGCGTGTAATCTATCGTTTAAAGGCATGACTCATATTTCAAATATTCCCCTATCAGATCGCTTGGTATTCCGATGTCAAGATAGCGATTCTTGGACCTTACATATTTGCTATTAAGTGAAGTAATGTTTGATGATCGCCAGTTTGTGTATTACCATTCACCATCAATAATTCGTGAACATTTTACGAGTGTATTTGTACAGTTGATGTCATGAATTGATTCTTCTAGGGTCTCTACTTGGCCGATTCACTCGGCTGACCTAAGCACGAAGACATTTCTGTGTTCCCTGTCTTTCTTTATTTACATGCGGTCTGTAGAAAGTAAATGGTATTATTTGCTTTACATTGCAGTTGTCCTTATTGGAGATTCTGGTGTTGGCAAGAGTAACCTTTTGTCACGATTTACAAGAAACGAGTTCAACCTTGAAAGTAAAAGTACAATCGGCGTAGAATTTGCAACACGGTAAGTGATTTCTTATTTTCCGTTAATTATTCCGGGGTTGGGGGGGGGGGGGGGGGGGGGGGGTATAGTACTTTTTCACCGACCTAAACTAGGACTTACATTCTATGGTCATTTGATGACTTCTAAACTTCGGGGTAATTTTATCCAGTGGTCAACATCGACCTCTGTTAGTGACAGAGTTAACTGTTTGTAGAGCAATCATGACCAATCGATATTAATAGTATACTGTACACATGTACAAAGATATGTACCGTATCAGGTGTGGCCCGAGTCCTATCTAGCCAATTCTAGGCGTTTAAATGCATTTCGCCAACGTAAGACGATATCTAAGGTCAGATTGTATAATCGATCCGACGTTGTATTTATCTCTTCGTATGTAACTTATGTAACCTTTTAATGTACCATTGACATAATCTTTGGTTGGTTAATAATCTAAATGGTAAAACATTTCGAGCGAGCCTGTTCCTAGTGCTGAGAAACCTAATGTAGACATTTTCTCGTGTTGTCACGTTTGTTCAGCTGCTACCATGGCTGCTCAGCATCGATTAATTTGGCAAAGGCTGCATGAATCAGCTGCCGCCGACACGGCGTGGTCAATTGCAATATAAACATCCATGGAAATCATTCTCTCCGAATTATATTTCTCGATGCCCATGCCACATATGGTCCAGTGCCAAAAACGGCCCTCGTATTACGGCATGGTCAGAATGTTAACGTATTACATGATAATGGACTGGGAAATAAGAGATAGACGAATCACACATGCTGTCGATAGGCCAGGATTTCATGATAATTTACTAAACGGTTTATGGATTTATGGTGGTATATTATGCCCTATAATCTTTATGTGTAGTGATTGAATCGTTCCAGTTCATTCTCGGTGCCTCCCACCCACTGACCACAATATATTCTCGCTTTAACTTTCCCATTTGTCCCTAAAGGCTCGTGAGTGTGTCCTTTGGGAGGCGATGGGGATGGAGCAAGTACTTAGAAATGTTTAGATGTAGTTCTATTTAGACCATCTGTATTAAATTCCCTAATTGAGACATGTGATCCATTTTCTTTGTAGGAGTATCCAAGTAGATGGTAAAACAATCAAGGCCCAGATCTGGGATACAGCGGGTCAAGAAAGATATAGGGCAATAACAAGCGCGTAAGTATCCATCAATTGCAATTAGCCAACGCCAATCTAGCAAAAACAACCTCCACAAAAAAGATAAAGCTATTGAATCTAGCCTCTTAGCCCTGTGACAATTTATTTGGTTAATAAAATGTAATGGATTCAGTCGCCGTCTTTATGGTAGTGCTTTGGTCTGCTAATGAGCCATCGATTAAACTGTTTGCTTTCCTATCCTGTGTTTGCAGATATTACCGGGGTGCTGTTGGTGCATTGCTAGTCTATGATATTGCCAAACATTTAACGTATGAAAATGTTGAGAGGTGGTTGAAAGAATTACGAGACCATGCAGACAATAACATTGTCATTATGCTAGTGGGGAATAAAAGTGATCTACGACATTTACGAGCAGTACCCACAGATGAAGCTAAAGCGTTTGCAGGTAGGTTTTCGCTGAATTTTAACACTTTTACCCTATTAATATATTAATAGGTAACGTTTTAGCACTCTAATACTTATCTGTGTGCAGTAGGAATATAAAGTAAGGGCATCTCGACGCGAATCTTGTATTAACGTTTCCACCTTTGTGTTCTTTTCAGAGAAGAATAACCTGTCCTTCATCGAAACTTCAGCACTAGATTCCACAAATGTAGAAACAGCTTTCCAAAATATCTTAACAGGTATGTATCTTTGTTTCTCCCCGAATCAGAGACAGTTGTCGTTCCTATGAAGAAGAAAAAGTATTATACACCCATACCTCTTAAATTTAAGTTCCAATCTATCGCTAAGACTTGTCAGTAGGTGAATGGAGCTAGACTTAAGTGAATTCAGGAGAGTGGACAATTATGATTGATAATTTCCTTGGCCCTTGCATGTTTGAGTATGTCGAGTTTTCGTCCTACGTTGTGCATGGATAGTGTGTACACCTTGCATAAACGGGTGCAGTGATGTATGTTTTGTCCTGGTGGACTCTTTACTTGTCATTTGTCGACCCAAATCAGGATTCATCTATTTTGGCTTCAATGATATTCCTTACTTACAGCTGTTTCAGTATCTCTTTAAAAGCTTGTGCCCTACGGGGGAGAAAGAATCCAGTATAGGAGCTATACAGAACTGATGTAGTTGTTGACATGCCTCGGAATCTTCGATATTGCGCCTGCAGTCGAAAGGCAGAGTAACCACAAGCAGAATTCCAAAACCAAAAAGCCAAAACCAAAAAGATTATTAATCATAATTGTCTGTAGCCTATACCATCCACACGTATCAGAGTCAAGTGGCTGCAAATGTACAAATCTGCACCTAGAATATTTTGCTGTGAAACTGTTGACTGCTACTGAGCAAATCATCCCACTGTCACATCACTAGAGAACTCCTCCTAGATTATTTCGTTACCACACCTATAGACCTAAATGTTGGTGAGAAAGAGCCTTTCTTATAGCTGATTGGGAATCAAGGTAGCCGCTCGTTATTTAAGCTCTATTCGGACTAGTGATTTATACTAAGGCGGCTGATCCCAAGCCAGCATGAGGCTGAGGGAGTGACCAGCCCTGCTAACCTGCTGCTATTCCCCTTTCTCTTCTTGCAGAGATTTATAGAATAGTCTCTCAGAAACAGATCCGTGACAGCCCCGATGATGATAACTTGCCGAGCGGGCCAGTGACGACGATAAAGGTGGCACCAACAGATAACTCGCCAGACCGGAAGAGGCCATGCTGTAATGCTTAGATGAAGGGGGCTGCACTTCCTAACCCAGCATGTGTGAAGCTATTCTTAAATGATGATGCATGTACCATAAGGACTACTGGCCTTGGTCAACCACGACGCTCTCCAACAGTTCTCAGCAATGCCAGTCAGCTCAGCAGTTTTACATCACCATGATAGGGCAGTCTAGACTCCATTCATCTCTCAACTACTGTCAAGCATTCCACTTGATTGATTTCTATTGTCCGAGTCTGCATGCAGATGCCATTTAAAAACAAACATGACCTACTGGACATAGGCTAAGCTTCTTGAAGAAGACTGGATATGCTGTTCTGTTCTTGTGGATGTACCTTGTCTTTCGTTGCATGCAGAGCGTGTGAGTGAAAAAAAAAATCTAGGAACCTCGCTGACTTAGCAGACGAATAATTATCTATGAGATATTTGTACATTTTTTTATTTCAGAAATCTATAAGATAGTATCACAGAAGCAGATTCGTGACAACAAAGATGATGATGAAAATTCGCCAAGCAACAATGTTCAGACCATCTCGGTGGGTCCTACGGATACATTTGCAGAGCGCAGAAAGCAGTGTTGCGACACCTAGACTAAGAGTAGGTCGGCAGGTTAAACGACAGGCTTGATTGCAAGAACCTAATATTAATAATGATGATGATGGTAATGATAAATAATAATAATATTAATTATGATATCCTAGCTGCCAGGCCCCCGTGGTGTCTAGGCCTTCTGTATATAAACTATCTGTATCTATCTAAGATGAAGCACGTACGTGAAAGCTGCATTCCATCCACACCATACCCCCTCTTGTTATGATGTTATTATTATTGGCCTTTCTTTGTGTAGTTGATTTGAATCTTTATTTTTACATGCGGGCCATCGGCCAACCCTTCTAAATACAACCCACCTCTAGCAGACTGTGCTGAGCTTCGTGTAGTTGCCCCCGTTACATTCAAGCGTACATACAATGAAGAAAATTAATAGAGAGGGAAAAAGAACCTGTCGTCATTTGATCTGCTGGTCCACTGCTACCCTGAAACAGACTCTGCCGTGGTTGGAGATAGATGTGATAAATCATACCCGCTAGATGGTAGGCAACTCTGGCCGATAGCCCCATGCTTAATATGCTTCTAGTGCCGCTCCGAGGTTCCTCACTTTATATGGGTGTGTAAGATTAGTTTTAATTAAAAGAAAATGTCTGCATGCGGCTAGACGATCCCCTCAACCGTTTGTCATTTTTTCATGCAACCCCGCACACCAGAACTTACCCCCTCTAACAATCCCAGACTCCCTTCTTACGATTCGTCCCCTTCCCTGACCGTTTTTGTAAATCGTAATTATTAGTTGAGCACTATGCAAATCAAAAGATCTTCAAGGAGCTATCAGTCAGAGTTTGCTAAACCATTTCTATTTGAACAAAGGGAGAGGCGTACTGAGTATGGTATGGTGCAATTTATATATATATGTGTAATAAAACTTGTAAAATTGAATTACTTCACCAATGAAATCATTCATCAATGTAACTTGTGTAAGATAATTCCTTCGACAGCGGAAAGGCCCACTATACTTTTCTTTGGCTCAGCACGTACTCTTGATAATCTGATTTGTTTTTGTATTTTTCATTTGTATCTACTTTTAAACTGGGAAAACATGCAGAATGGATAGGCTTGCAGTCATTTTGTTACCATTATTCGATGGTGATGAAAACCGTTTAGAATTAATAATAATAATAGGTGAGTTCTACGAAGAGTGCTTTAGCTGTTTCGATTTCTGAATTACAAATCGTATTGAGTCGTACAAAAGGTCTGGAGAGTAATATCATTTGTGATGTTGCTACTGATGCGTAGCGTAGGATACTTAAGGCTGGAATCAGCTCTCCAGGGGCAAGACAAATGATCCATGAATGTGCGAAGTATGTATGTGATGATACTCTTAGATATGGATGCCAAGTGACTCTATGCCTCGAAGCAGGCTTCTTGTGTACAGTTAGCAAGGTGAATATGATGACTAAGTTGTCAAGCCAGCCAGGCACTTCAACACTTAGGAAAACTGTGTGGCCATTTAACCTTTATATATATTATATATATACATATACGATAGACCAGAATCATTCATGAATAACAATTGGCAAAAAAAAAGAAAAAGGCAGGGCGCAGTAACTTGTCATAAAGTGAATGTAACACCAGAGGCGACCTAGTATCATGTTACTTGTGACTTCGATCCACTTACCCAACGTATTCATTCATAATGCTGGACATGATAATATGGTCATATATGAAAAAAGTGGTTATTGTTCTTCGTGGTCATCACACTCAGAAATTATTTCATTCTTCGGAAAGTAAATTGATTCAAAAGACGTAAACGAGCGAAGAAAGGGAAAAGTTTAGCTTGGTATCGATGTCACGCATTTTTTGTGCAATGTTAAAAGCAAAGACCATGTGATCACTGTAGCGTATCTTCTGTTGGTCGATGAAAGGCTTCATAATTACGATCCATTGCCTATATATGTAAAATTTTGTGTAATAAAAGCTGAATAACGAATGAATAATTGAAGATGGACTTCCTTTTATCTTTCATAATTGTAGATTGTCTCATTTGAATTCAATTCTAACTTTCATTGCCATGAATATGACTCCACATGGATGTCGTCATGGCATTAAGCAACCATTACTCACTCACTCACTCCCCGTAAAAGGATTTGAGACTTAGACCGTTTTTGTTTTTCTTCCTTAAAACGGTACATTTTGTACTTAGAAGATTATCTTCCTCCAATGTTATTACAGATACACTTCCTAAATACACACTTTTGTCCCCAATATCCTAAATTCATAACTACATTTGTTTACCTTATCCATTTCCCTGCTGTATGTAAAGATATCTTCAAAGGCAAAAGGGCAGTGATTCCCCCAGGGCACAAAACTGACCTATGAAATATAATTGCAACCCCAGGTCCCGTCATTAAGTTCATGAAAAATCATTAAAATGGGCCTGGAAAAGCCTGGAATTTCTTTTCCAAAAGCGCGGAGACCCTGCAGGGGCGTAAAACTGCTCTAGATTGCAACTAGATGGCTCTGGAGATCTTTCTCCTGTGTAGTTAATTATTTTATTGAGGTCTCGCTTTCTAAAACCGAGAGGTTCGGAATAAATAATCGAACAAGCTATTCGTGTACATACATTTATAGATATCAACATTAAGGCAAGGGAAACTCCAAATGCTGATCTTTTATTTGTAAACAGGGTACAAGTTCGTAGAACGCTAGGGAAATTGAGTTATTTCCTCGTTACCAACCATTTGTTTGTAATAGGATTTGTAAATCTGACAAAGCAATATTCACCAGGCGAGCCATTGATGAAACATGCACTGTTATATAATCCGGCTCTCCAATCAATACTGAGCTTCGGGGGGTGGTCGGGTTATCTACCAATATTTTGCCTCCTACCACCTTTAATGATATATCCTCCAAGCATAGTTTCCAATTGACAGCTTGCAAAAGAAAATTCTTCCATCGATCGACAAGCAATTTATTTCATATTATTAGAAACGCTTGGAAGTCGATGTTCATATATTTTTAATGATTGTAGAGAGCGCAATTTAAGATTAGTGTGAAATGGCCTCACAAAGATCATATGCTCCAGTAAATTCCATTGAATCATTCATTATTGAATCGAATTTAAGTCGAACTATATTGGTATCAGACAGACATAATTATATATTAAACAGTTCTCAGCAGAGTCACAAACCATAAAGGCACGTCATTATTCTGTATACAGAAATGGACAACATGGAATATCTGAACACAAAAATCCTGGAGCTATTTTATACATAATCAACTATTCATGAGTCTGAAAAGAGTATCAAACAGCATAGAAACCCGTGTGTAAAAAGAATGGACAATTCAACTTGAGCTATATTCAGGGTTATAAAGAAAAATGAAATCATACTTATGTGAATCATTTCCCATAGTCTCAGACAATTATTATGTTTTGGCAAACCATGAATGAAATTAATGTCAAATCACGATCTGAGAAGGAGATGTAAAAATTTAGCATCATGAAAATAAATTAGCGTCTCAAATATGTCACTGTATCTATATAGGACAAAATATGACAATAATTATACATGTTTGTAGTTCAGTAATTTGAACGACTCTAACAGAAAGAGCTGCAATGCACTGTAACAAGAAGTCCAAGCATGTAAATGCATCACGATACAACATATCTGGTTTCATATTGGCATCGAATGGTACATATGTATATATAATAGATGGGTCGTGGTCAATACGATATACAATAACTTCGTATGAATATGCCTTTTGGGTGTTAATTGTGACGAGTATCATCAATTCATTAAAACATATAAAAAGGAGAATATTGAGGAGAATATAGGGTTCAATGTTCCTACCTTTAGTTTGGGCATATATTGAAAGTAGCCAAAAATGTTGCAGCTTTAATATAGATGTTTTATAATCATTACTTATCAAATTATTTCAATATCTGCAAGGTTCGTGTCATTAACTAGTCCTACGTGAGAGTTTTACTTTACATTTTACAACGATCCTCACATTTATCAGTGTAAAACGAACTTAATTACCAATATGTTATACTAGGTCGACAAGACAGAAACACAGAGGCCCATAAGTAACCAATTTAGGTTACACAAAAGCACCGGGCGCCGCCGTGTGTCACTGTCAGTCTATCTACTGGTCGGTCTGAGCGCAATACTACTATGTATGTATCAGAAAGTATACATGTGTATTAACATGCGGACGATAAGATATCTTCTCAGTTCTAAATTGCCGTACTCGTGGATCTTGTGAATTAGAATCTATCCCAATACCTTTTCTGGTCTAACTACATATAGGTCTAGGCCTACATTCAGAAAAGGTCAGTCTCAACATATCGATGTTTACATTTATAATAATTAAAGATTTGTATATTGTTCAAGATTCCATTCAGTTCAAGTTCATTATAATGAATCCTGTGTCAACAAATACTACCATGCAGCCTGCTAGCATGCATTCTCCCTGACTACGGTACTGAAAGAGGAAATGTAACCCAGGGAGCAATTTCTAAATATATATTACTGATCTAATCGAAGACTGAATCTGCTAATCAGTTATAAAATGGCCACTCAGATACAGGAAGCCAGTGTGAGTGCCGTTATCATCGAGGATGGTTCATTATTAATCACAGAGTTTCTCCAACGCTTGATCCAAGTATTGGTATGCAGCAGCAGTTGGCCGGCATCGAGGTAGTCTCAATATCAGTATTCTCTGGAAGGATAGAAGCCAAGATTTCTTTTCATAAAAAGCCTATATATTTAAATTGGACCATGTACATAGATCTAGTAATTGGAATAGGACCAGATAGCTTCAATAGTAGCTTAGTACTAGAGTAACGAAAATCCTAATAGATCCAGATCGATAATCCACATTTAATCTCAATCATTTCTTTTAGGTAAAATATGTGCACAAGAATTACAGAACAATGATTATATCTATCATATAATTTAACTTAGCCTAATTTCATTTTTTTACCCAAAAGGACAGTGATTTATTTGAAAGAAATAATTATTACATTTCTAATGAGAAACTGAATGAAAATGTTCATTACCTGCAGTCAAAGTGAGAAGTCCAAGCATACAGACGGATTAAGTATTGTCCTGTCACATTTGGGTCAAATGTCGATGGCACCAGTACATAGCGACCTTCATCCAACAAAAAACGACTCGTAACTTCGCGGGTGTTCGTGTAGTCCACCTCCCCAAGGACTGGTTCCACCCAATTGGCATCGCGGAAAAAGGATTGTCCTAGTCGGCATTTTCGGCTACCCCTCACCTTAAAAACATTAAACGATCTTCAGCAAATTCTTTAATCTGGGTTGTCCTTTGAAGAACTACTGCAGGGTAAGCCTATATGTATGTCTCCAATAATACATGCCCAGAGGTTTTGTTATTGACATTAGGATACATTTTCAACTCAGTATACGTTTCTCATAAATGATAAGAAAAAGGCACATGCACGTCAAATAAATATCACAACATGAGTCTCTTCATTGATATATTCTATTAAACCATTAAATATCACAAGATAGTCTATAAATCTTCATTGAAAAATCTATAGATTTATCCATCCCCTCGTGGAGCAATATTATTTCAGAGGTGCCTTAAGGAATATCTTCTTGCCTTGTATATCCTAAAATTGATATATTCTTCGCAGTGGTTGGAGTTCTTCTTTTTCGTTGCTCTTTCGAATTTCTGCATCAAGGAAACGATCAAGAAACACCGAGTAATTACTTCAATAGAGTCATCTGCCTCCCAATCGTTCATCTGTTGAACCCGTCCTGGGAAAAATGAAAACAATAAAGTAAATTAACTTTAGTGGTTTCGGAAAGTTAAAAACATTTTTTCCCGGGTAAAATAATGCGCTTTACATATTGAACCATTGTTCTAAAAGCGCGTTTGAAAATGCATTTACTCTACAGGAAATTCGTTTTAAAAGATCGAACTTTCATTGCTGAATGCATGACACATCAAATGACAGGTGGCATCGAGCAAATAAGCGATGCCGGTGGTTGTTTATTTGGTAACCTGACCGGATAACAGATAACGCTATTCGCATGGCGAGAATATGCAGGAGGTATATTTGTTCGTTTATGAATGTCGTAGATTTTTATTTCAGCTTTGTCTGTTGGCTGGATCCTGTGCGTAAGACATACGTACGGCGGCACATCAAACATAATATGGCGCATAGCATGTCAATTTTGCCTTCACCGAAGACTTTTTATCTGTGTATAAAGGCCTTGTTTGCAATGATACCCAATAAGCCTATTATTGATTTTAGTTTTACCCTATTCATTTGCAACGCAGGAAGATAGCCGCAATATGTGTACCAAAAATGCGTTTCAACATTTCGCTAATTGTAAAAGTTCAACTGTACTATATTGGCTAAACAAATGTCTTTTAAAATCAATTCATGTGGATTTGTTACATACTTTTATTCTTGCGTGTAATATCTCATGCAGAATTTGGAACTTGTTTACATGTTAAAATATTAAAGGATTAAACAGAACACAGTGGAGTATCGACAAGACTTTCTATATTCCCAATTCTCAGAAAACCACACCCATTCGCGCGTATTATACTTACTATAGCTATTTTCGGCTACGATAAATTCATAACAAGACATTTCTATAGAATCCATAACCCGAATGGTATATTTTTGGCATCGTGATTATAAATATAGAATGATTTCGCTTTACTTCATGCTCCGTTAAATAGCTATGACGCGAATAGTAAATTAACTATTAGAGGGGAATGCTTATGTTTTCTCACTTACCAAAGCTGTGTTTTTCCGGAGCAATAGTGAAATTATATTGAGGGTTGGTGGAATATTTCTCAAGGTCGTCACTGCAACCTCCCGCGCTCTGACCAGCAACCCAAGCACCATGAAAGCTAAACATTTTGCCTGTAAGAGATGTCCAGAAAGCAGGATATTTTATTCTAAGTATGCCATTCCCATTCTATACAAGGCAAGCCTTTCAATAATGTATAGCTGTTAACACAAAGACGCATGCATCGCTATTTCAATTTTTAATGTGAGGAATACAAAGCAAGTGAATAGATAATCAGAATGACAGGCATCAGATAGCTCCAGGTAGTACTTGCCGCATCTCCACCGCTAGAACGCCAATTGTAAGTAGTATATAGAAATGAGTTTTTGAAGATGGTAGGCTTATATAGATGCATGGCTTTGTCAGATACATATTATAATATATGAGTGATATCTCACCCAGCTAAAGTTATGCTTTGGATATTAACGGGGCGTATGGTAATGTTGGGTGTATGAATATAATAGGCTACTCACTATGATCAACTACGCCGTCTCGATCAAAATCCGGCCCTAAAGTACAAATGTAAACTCTCGCGAAATGTTGGCAAAAGTCAGAAAAACTCATCCAGAATTCTCCGTCCATTTCCTTCGTCACACCCAAGTGCGTTTTGATGTGTGGAGGTACATCATTCCAGGTCTCACTACTGCAAGCAACCAGTCAAATGCATTCATGAGAACAATAATCACACTGCATCTAAAGATCAAATGAGACAATTATATATGGAGGGCACAATTGTCTTTGGCAATGTATCTCCACTCTACTCTGTTTGGGTCAACTTATATTCATAAGAAACCAGATATATATTCCAGGAAAGGAGGCATGATCTTACTTTTGCTGTTAATTCTAATAATTATTACTGTAGTGGTATTTGAACGCTGATCGGTGATCCCTGATCGGTGACCCCCTTTATATCACCCCGCCCCACCTCCACACACATACTTATTGTCACCCCACCCCATTAAAAACTGTAAAGTCTTAAAATGTTCTTTTGTTTGACAAATGTATAAAAGTCATTGTATTGCACACGTACATGGGGATGACTATAACACTTAGTTAATATTTTATTAGTCTTTGTAACTGTTTATGGAAGCCTCAGAAACAAAAAAACACAATAGTGTGAGTCACTTCTAGCATATTCTGTCGATCGAATAGATATTGTTATCAATCAATCAATATCTGTTACATACTCATCTCCCCAATCCCCAGTCCATTCCATGTTCCCCCATGGGTTGAAAACGCGAAGCAGATCAACGTTGCCATTTTGGGTTGGTATTTTACTTGCTAGAGTGATACTGTAGGCGTGGCCGGTGATGAGTCCTCGACTCCCGTCGTGTTCATTATCCTGTGAATGTCAATCAATGCATGCATTATATTTACCAGATTGTTAACTTAGGTCAGACATTTTGCTGACAAATCAATTTCTTTAGACACTTTTGAGAACCAGAGAAGCGAGTTAAATGTTTGCTAACTGTCCAATTAACTTATGACCAAAATGTAATGTGTTTAGCAGCATCATGTATTTTGATTTGGAAATTATTCTTGTTGATAGTATAATGTTTCTTTATAAGGGTGGGGAGAGTTAACCTTATTATCTAAGAAATTAATTTACATGAAATATGAACATACGTTGCGAAACTATCATGAAATAAAGTCCTATAATGATAACTTTTAATAATGGTCCATAAGGGGTATACAATTAAACATCACCATGACGATGATTTGATTTAATTGCGAATGAGTGAATCGTTATACACATTGGGAAGATGTATATATCCAATGATTATAAAGGAATCCACACACGCTATAGTTGACTGTATACAACAGAGAGTGAGTCAGCTTGATACCCCGTCGTCACACATACTTCATTAGGCCAAAAGTATACATAGGTGTTTCCAGATGCCAACCCCTGCCCCCACCCTTACCTAGAAAACCTTACCCGATCTAAACTTTTAAAGTTCTTCCTAACTAGAAACGTCATGTATTCCCCTTTTATTAACATATCATCTCTTTTGGACATTTTTTTCGTGTGTAAAACAGTTGCAGCTCAAAATTGATTTCATACTGAAGATCTCAGATACTTTTATTAAAAAATACACGGATTTTCAGTTCTTTGTACATAGTCGTTGTTGTTATTGCCAATACAAAGTCCCCTGTCCCATCCTAGTTTTCAGCTAGTTGAATCCAGAAACACACCCTTTGTTTGCTTTATGTCATTTGATTGATTGCCATTATAATGTCAGGGCAAGCACTTTGCATTGGCCTGGCTCAAATTAGTGATCCTATAGCTGTAAATGCAGACCCATCAGTTCATACCTAATAAGAGAAGTATACGATGATATCCCAAGCTCATATATGTCAGTCATATTAATTATAAGATGAAAATGGAAAATCAAATAGAAATAAAATAGAAGAATGTCGATCGTTTGAGAAACTTCTTTAAGATCTTAATCCGGGCATGCAACACTGTACAACATCTTTTTTTTTATTGAAAAGGATCTTTTCTTTCAAGAACAGAATTACAGTACATTGAATGTAGGGAAAATAAAATAGAATAAATCAATTTTGCGGACAAATCGCAGGTGCATTTTATCCGCGTATAAATTGTGACTAAGGAAAATATCAAATTAAAATAAGTGAATCAAGATCTCTGATTAAATTGTGTTGTGAATTTTAGAAGTGAAAGAAAGTACAAATTGACACTCTTAAATAAAACCACCATAGTTTGCTACCTCAGAATCATTTTGGAAGACTCTTGCCTGAAATCATTACAGCACACACGTTATCAAGGAGTTACAACCTAGAAACGCTTCAGCGGCGATATTTATTTTGTTAGTATTTTTAAATCATTATCCCCTCTCAATGAAGGGTCGAGGCATACCAGGAAACCCACGTCTTGGGTAAATTTCTAGTGACTGACATCCATTCAGTCGCACAACTTGCCTTTTGCATAAAAACATTGAAACATTCCGGTATTCATTGGCCTAGTGTAAGTCGCATCCCCATTTGGGTCATGGACAGCGCCCAAGGCCAATGCTATATATGCCAACAAACAGCTCACATGAGTCAATTAACAAAAAATGCCTAACGCCTATTATAATGGCTTGATAATCAGGATGTATAAACCGTAAACATTTTACAAATATGTTCTGCATAATATTCTTTAAAAGTTAAGTGCATAGTAAATATTAAAAAAGAATGAACATTTTAAAATTAATTTGTAAATATAATTATTGTGCCGTGCAAATACATTTAGGGAATATTCTCAATAGACAACATACGTCGTATAAGAGAAATACAAGGTGATGAATAATCCTGAGTCCATTAATTCTCTCACCTTGTCTAAAAGAGGAATTGTGCACACAATATACTTGCACCAAATCCATATATGTGTTTTGATTTTAGATTCGATTAGTGAATCCTTTATTTCGTCAACATTCGTCCAAAAGGGTAGTATAAGAAATGTTGAATACTAATAATATTGAAGATAACGCCTAAATGCTTTTCAATCATTCAATTATTTCCAACTAAACCCTCTTTTCGGCATTTACGTCCGATTGAGAGAAATCCGCTTTTATGCTTCAATCAGAAGATGCAATCAGGAGATGGACCTTCGATACATACGTGGGTTTACGAATATTACTTACCGTATTGCAGGCTACAAAAGCCCCATTCCTCAGAGCCTGTCTCATGACATCAAAGAGCTCTGGACCTTTCATCTGTGGTGGGTAGTATACTTCCGTGAGGCCCCCAGTGAGGTCGAGTAATCCCTCAGAGGCCTTTCCACTTTGAAGTGCTTCATAACATCCATTTACTCTGGGGCAGAAAAAGAAAAAGAAATGAATTCAGGATTTACCTATAACAATAGCCATAGGATATGACCTCCGTGCTCACAAATCCTCCAAGATCAATATTATACATCATTAGACTTGTTTGATAATACCCAATGGACCAAATATAAGTCTCGGGTGACCTTAATGTTGAGATCGTGTCAGCAAGACCTAAGCACACACAGGCAAGGTACCTTTACCATCGATTCATTTTTTGTATATTAACATAATATGCCTATATGGCTCGGGCTACATTGATTATTCGTTGTGGTTTTGTGTCTGGTGCATTAATTTCCGTCAATTATTACAAAATAGTGCTGAGCATAAAGCAGCAGGCAACAAGATTACATACTTGGCGTATGCCTTCTCTATTAAAGCAGGCCAGAGTTCATTTGTATCAGCAGCTTGCGCGTAGATAAATTCTCCATCGCGAGTTGGTAAGAAGTCGTCTATATAGACATCGGTCCATGATCCAAATCGCCAGAACCTGAAGTGGTACAATCCCTTTGGATTGGTGAGAGCATTGTCATGTGGGATCACCTGAAAACAACCAAACATTAATTAGATACGTAACTATAATTATGTATTATTCTTAGACATTTTTATCCGAAGTTTCTAGTCTGAACTATATACACGTATGTTAGCTGAAGAGTGGCTCGAGGGAGCAGCTGATGTCGCATTGAGTTGCGACCAAGTATTCAGTCTATAGGCTCAGAGCTGAGAGGGTCCCTCCAAACTGAGGGAAAGCCTCTCGCTCCAAAACGGCAAAATGCCATTAGAATCCAATTAGGATACCTACTCCTTGGTTGGGAAAACCATTAACGCAGCAGGCGTCCAATTACTGACATACTATTATTATCTGATCTAAGAGGTCGTTAGCCTATATACTGCATTAACGATTGTGATATTCCAAGCAAACGAGTGGCGCGTGTGTATTTGTCTTGCTGACACGATCTCCACATAAAGATCACCTGAGATTTATGTTTCGTCCGGTATTATTAAACATACGGTTAAATGCCACATAACCCCTTCATACTAGAGCCAATAAAACACTTCGAAGCGCTTTCAAACCCCATCCAATGAGAAATGAAGCACATGGAGAATTCTATAATGTGATTCAATTCGCTTCTCATGATTCCCAATGCCGGGGATTGAGCCTATAAAGTCTGTAGAACTATATGCACGTTAAAGATCCATTGCTAATATTCGAAAATATATGTAGTAGGGACCCGTGTTAGAAAAATGTTTACCTCTCAAAAATCGATGGTATTGTATACAATTGTAAAGTGTTTTATTATATAGGCCTATGCGTTTACTGATATGAATAAGAACATTTTTGGGTCATAAAGTTAAATTCCGGCCGTAAACTTAGTAAAAAAAGTGCATTGGTTGCCATGACTACCACGCGTAACTGACTAGTGGAATACGCCTGTGCATAACTCACTCTAGATGCGTTGTTCTCAGAGCAATGCGATATATAATTAATGTATGAACATACTGCCCCAGGAGTTAGTTGAAGACCAGCTATGGAGCTGAACTAGATAGCCTGGTAAAAAAGCATACAATACAATATGCCATATTATCTCAAATAACCCAATTTAAACAAAAATGAGGTTCAAAATGGAGTCCGGTATTACCGAACAAATTATTTTAATCAACGCAATACGAAATAGTCTCAGATATACCTAATATTTATTATTTTCAGCTAATTTTCGCAGAATTTGCTTTTAAAAAATTGTGATAGTCTCTGCAATTTCCAGTCTTCGCTGACAGAGCAAAAAGACTGGAAATCGCAGACTGTCAAATGTTTAAATTGTACATTTGTAGGTGACCTGCCCTATAAGAGTTCTGCTGTTGAACCATTAAATTTCTTTGTATGTTGGTTAGCCGAAACTGAGATTGCTTCATTTGCTCGATCAAATATGCAACCAGCTAGAGCGAAAGAAAATCCTCTTTTAATTACACTGACCAAAGACGTGCAAAAGTCTTCGTGAACAAATAGAACCATTTTGGCACCTTTCCCAAACTACTGTTTCCTCGCCCAGTGCACTAATTATCTGACTGGGAGCTCTAACTTAGAGAAGCAGACATCAGGCAAATTTTAAGTTTTAATCTTTGTTATCACAACCTGTCCAAAAGTAACAGTTCAGCAACTATTATACACGAATTGCTCTGAAAACAACGTAAAAAGCATATGTAATAAATCTGTTTACTAACTTGTTGGTTTCAGTCGCTTAGACTAATCATGCTCCTTCAACCAACTCGTTAGTTAAGTATGTATTCCATATGAGTTTACCCTGGGTAAGTTTATTCATATTACTAGTATATATAGCTATATATTCATGACTGACTGCATGAATCACTGGGCTAAAAACACCATATCATTTCAACATCTACATAGAAATATACATTAGTCATGAATCAAGTAAATTCCTACAACCAGAGGAGGTATTGTGACTGTAATGTTCCGGTAAAGAAATAAATAAATCACCCTCAAAATAATACAAAGAAATAAGTCATAATCCGATACGTTATTGATCTTTCCCGAAGGAAGCATAACATGGAAACAATCGACCACGGATGTAAATCACACAGAAGTATTTCATATGGATAACTTTATGACCCAGGGTGAAGTGGAACCTGTTGCTATAATATTGATTATTTCTTATTGATAAATCAGCGAACCTTGGTCCAAATGTCTTTCCTGAGAGTGATAGCAGCACAGGCACAGAGAAACCAGCAGTCCCCCAGGTCTCCCTGCACAATATCCAATCGGCTGATGCCGTCCACAAACAGTTGGGCCTGGGGAGCAAATTCCTGCAAGAAATCAATACTTTTTAAAATGTCAGATTGTATCTCCATTCTGCGTTACTTTCCAGAACTGCTCAAATAATAATATGTCTGTTGTATGTCAAATATACTCAAATGTCCTGCTCTTTCAGACAGGAAAAACTAACACTTTTTATGGCTATGAAAAAATCAAAATATTTTCATGAAATATATCACACAAGGTAGGTATATAAACCTCCCGATTGCCGTATCCTTACCAGTGAAACAGTGTCAGATTAAATATGGTTTATAGCATAAAGTAAGAAAAAATTAATCGTATTATTTAGTCACCAACATTTGTGAAAAGTCTCAATATTACTTAATTGTGTAATTCTATAATATACAATGTTATATTATATATTACATATTCGTACAGAGCGCACATGTGTACACTTGCACCGAGTATTTGTGGAACTCATGTCGCTTTTACATCTATAGATTGAATACTTCGATCCAACAAATATTTACTCACCGTCGGTCGTCTCCAGTGTATGGATTTAAGTTGGTGAGCGTGAAAACTTTCATCTATGTACAAAGCACTTGGTCCTCCGAAATCCTGGTCAACGAACCTTTGGCTCGGACCAAGGATTCGTAACTTTTCGATGATAGACTGAAATCGTATGAGGAATCACAGAATCCTTTTTATTGATTTGGACAATCATTAAAAAAACTAATAACGATTTAATAAAGACTATCGCAGGTTTTAATTATGAACTATAATATTTCTTAGAGATGCTCTGAATGTAATTACACCATTAATTAGTCCCGCGTTTGACCCTATAGATAATTAACCTCATCTTGATTCGAAATGGAATACGAGTATGACTTACCTTGTCCTTCACATATTTCTTGACCTCTTCTAAGTCTAAGATAATAGCCTTGGAAAAGTGGTTGGGAGAACTGGCTGTGCATCCCATGGGGGTGAATTTACAGGTTGCATGGCGGAGGTACAACCAACAATTTTATATGATTGCTGAAAAATTAAGGTAGTCAAGGTTAATTTAACCATGGAATAATTACCCCCCTTGGACCTTACTTGGATCAACGAGTTTAAAACATCTGTTTTAAACTCGTTGCTTGGATATATCATATTACGACAACAGGTGTGTTCCAGTAATAACTTGATTGCATTTTATATTACATCCGGTTGTATGTGTCAATAGGCCAATATGGTCGGCTCATGTCACGAAGTTGCTCCTCTAAAGATAATATTTTATCAATGAAGTCTGTCATCGCGTCAGAATGGGGACTTTTCTAAAATATAGCCTACCTGAGTCTTTCCTTAAAAGGGCATATAAACTAGACTTGTTGCAACTGATAACCCATTGTTGACACGATCAGTTGCTGTTTCTTTTGCAAGTGAATCACACATGTCAACTTTTTGGGCGTTCCTTGAATTAATTTCCAGTGGTTAGGCCTACCTCTCAGAATAGCTGCAGACAAAGCTACATAAATATAGACCCAAGAAATCATGGGCCTTATGCAATTAACTTAAATGCTCTTTCTGCCGTGACTCTCGGAATAGAAGTGATATCCGTGCACATAGACAGGTGCGTATAAAAATAGACGTCATCGTCATTGAATATCATTCCTAAAACTCCAGGTAATATCTGTGTATAAATAGCAACATCAGAGACCGTACTTAATGGATGGTCAAGAGAGATCTCTTTACTTTTATTTTCATCCTTTCGCATATGAGCTGCGCGTCATGATGTTACCATGGATACCTTTGTATAACCAATAAGCTACTGGCATCTGGTCGAGAATGGGGCTATCATATATCATAATTATAAGCCCATATTAAGTTATAGACATACATGCACATTTCTAGAAACCATTATGACTTATATACGATGAACCTGCAAGAACTAGCATAAATGCGAAGAAGTAAAACCTATGCGTGTATCGAATTGTAATTGGAATGTAATTTGCCTTATTTTACACAACCATATCATATTAAGCATGCATATCTGATCATTGGATGTGCGAACGTTGGCGAATTGAGTCTCTTATAAGAATTGCTCGCCAATATGAATCCATAGTTCACCCTGGCGAATCGATACCACATCCGAAGAGGTTAATGCCGCTATTCTGACATGAGGGGTGTTAGCGAAATCAGCGAGCACCACTGGCGATTGGGCGATAACCGGAAATTTGTGAACTGCACCTGTGTAAAGGTATAGATGTGAGCGGGGGAAATGAACCAAGCCTCATTCAACGACCACACGAGAGATGCAAGCCTGCCGCAGCATAACGAGTGATAGCTTATAGCTATGGTACTGTCCCCATGGCTACATGTACCGATGGTGCAAGGAAGCATTTCCATGTACTACTACTACCATCACCACCACCCAGCCTATCCTCCTCCTTCATACAGTCTAATGATGTACAGTTACAAACAGCTAGATACGTGGTAATGGAATATTCTTACCGTTCCAACTGATAATAGGGTATTCAACAGTGTCCATATTTCGTAAACACAACGGATGATCCATTGAATCAAAAATTATCCAAGCACCAACCTCGGGCATTGGTGATCTGCCAGCCTGGCTCAACTGCCCCAGCGACACGCGTTTATTTATGTTAGCTTCTATGGTGCATTCGAATACTGGTCTTCATTGATCAGCTTCGGGCGGATGTGGATTGGTAACCCATTGCCTCTCCACTGACTTATTGGCTGCATTGCTTAGAGGAGGGGATACCAGTACGCCGACCATTTGCAGTCGAGTATTCCTCCCCGTTTGGTCAGAACCAACAAGAATTATAGATCTATATTTTGTACATATTAATTCCTAAATTTGAGTTACTTTGTGCTACATTTAAAATTATTCATAGCCATCTCCGAATGCGACGCAACTTATATAATAAAAAGGTAAGAATAACTGATGAAGTTTTTATCGAGAATTAGTGATGCAATTTTCAGCTTGTATGATGAACAATTACCCACCTAAAATATAAATTAGGAGAAACAACTTCTTCATGAACCCACTATATATACATGGGTCAGAACCCCAATTAACAAACCCCACTTGGGAAAAATGGCTTCTGACCTCATTACTTTCGGCTCTCTTGCTTTTCGTCGAATATAGGTAAATCAATTAATCTCATTACGCTCTAGACAATATGTATCCTTAATTGGACATTACAAAATGAATATATTCATTGAGTGTATTCATTACCCGAGCACAGATATTATTATCGAATGCATCATGCTATATATTCATTACGGTTCAAATGGTAGGCCTATGGCTTTCGCCGTCTCTTGTTTCCGATGCATTGTTCAGTTTAGTGGGTCTATTTAACTACCTATTAGACGTATCCGTATACATGTATGAATAGTGTAATATAATGCTATGAAGCATGGTTATAAATAATAAATTATATTTGATCAGCTCGAACACAACCAGCTCGAGCAGTTGTGCATTATGAATGTATTCATATGTGTGTAAGCCATCTTCATATACCGCTCTCTGTTGGTTTCTATATGCCCAATCAAAAACATAATCCAGCCTCTATATTGATTCCCATTCTGGCTAAGACCTGGCTACAGGGCAACCATTGAATCCCAGATGAAAGAGAAGTGAATATCACTGTTAGATATTAATGGAAATGTATCGATTTCCATTGATATTTCTATCTTGATAGTATACTGCCCGAGTTGATGTCTTTATCGGGGACACTTTTCCCCTGTCGATACATTAATTCTATTCAGTTGATAATACACACTTTATCCTGTTTCTCGTTCTTGGATCATACTTGGATCACACTCAATAGCATTGTCGTCCGAGCTCACTCTCCGTTAAGTAGAGTGACTTGAATAGATCAAACATGTCATGCAATCGCTCGTGACATAACTGATAAGTAATTACCGATAGCAGGTGGTACAATATAAGGCAGTATGATGGTAAGATACGGTGATGGTTAATTGCGTATCAAATAATTACTATGATACAACAGGCCGTCTCTCCTTTCGCCTTCTCGGGCAGAGTCTCGCCCTGCCTTGGGAGGATGATATTATTACCAACTATGTTACATATTGTTTGGAAGCCTGAAAGAGATTTGCCATATACATGTGTTCAAATACACGACCAAAATAATAAGAATAGAGATTAAATGAGTGATGCATTATATGATTGATGGAGAGGATGATAATTACCAACTATGCTACATATTGTTTGGAAGCCTGAAAGAGATTTGCGATAGGCCTATACATATGTGTTCAAATACACGACCAAATAATAAGAACATAGGTGTCTGCTTGTGTGTCGATGTGTATTCTTCAAATTCGGCGGGAAATCTTAGTATCCTCATTATTATTTTTGTAGTGCTTAAATTGAACAACAGAATTATCTTGGTCCACTGGACTGCATGAGTCCGTAGTTTTAAGCAAAGACCGGATCCCCTTGCAGAGCAAATGTACGCTCCACCTACCAACTGCAGGAGGGTGTCTGTAGTGACAACTTGACGGATGATGTGGTGTCGCCTCCTGTCAGACCTGGCTAGAACGGAGTATCACGTCTGGCTCTTATAGATATACCCTTGCTGCAGCTAGTTGTGGAGATGGTGCCAGTGGTATACAGCAGTGATGATGATGTTGCGCTGACATGTCCTGCATTCGGTTCATTTCTTATTCCCATAATTAAGTTAATGATCACTTCAGCTTTTCTTTAATGCAACTTAATAAAGATTAAATGAGTGATGCATTATTTGATTGATGTATAATGTTGAAGGGGTAATTTGTATAAATATGTTTACTTCTATCTACAACTGGTTTTTTTATTGGACGCTTTCATGTCCAGCAATGTTTCAGATGGAGGTAGCATGCATTTAGGATTTTTAATGATTACAGTAAACATTGAGGAATATATATGTATCGATATGTACATCATTTAAAATACATCAAACATGAAGTATATGTAAACATCCAATATCATTATTATGCAATGATATGAATCCTATAAATGTTTCAGTATAAATATACGCATATTTAAAACAATTATAAATTAGATAATGTTTTCCTGTTTTCCATTTAGACATAATATTATTTATATTTTTCAGTGCCAAATCGATATATCAAAACAATTTTAGTGTTTAACTGGGAGGTAGAATATACCTACCTCAGCTTAAACGCGTCTACAGTGGCTAAGATAGTTAAAACGAGTAGTCACAGAATCACATGAAACTTATTCAGTGTAACCATATAGGATATGTATGACAATATCTAAAGTATAGAGCCCCAACATTGTTTCCTCATTCAATAATCATTAAATAAGTTTAATGAATAGACCAGCTTTCAAATCACAGAATAGTAGCCGTCAATTGCTGCCCCCACTCACTAATGCCCATGGATGTAACTAGTTTTAACCCAGGAGTCTATGGACGAGCTCTGGTCAAAAGCCTGGTATTATGTAACTCCAGATGACAACCCAACGGCCACTTTGACATTTCGGGTTGGTGTGCAAAAACGATTTTGCTCACTATTTTACCAAATATCTGATATGATATAAATGTTAGAGTTTTGATATCCACATGTGCTAGAAAATGAAGTAGAAATTCCGTTACTCCATAATCTAGCCAACAACAGTGAGAAGTGTCACTTTAAACGTACCGGGATTTATAATTATCCCTTGAGTATTAAAAGCTGATCCTAAAGTGCTAATTATTTTCCTATGAAAGTAACATATCTTTACTATCACCATAGTATTGACTCTTTTTCCGGTCTCAAATTTGTTTCATTAATTTCCTCTTGATAACATTCTTATTGTTATAATTTCGCAAGATAGATTGAGGTACTTCGATCGATCTCCGAGCCTTCGAGATCATTAACAGCTAAAGGCCGACGGTTGTGGAAATACAATCTATATGTTAAGCACGTTCGTGTGGGAGTTAAATACAGGTACCGATACTTATTCTTATGTCGAGCCATATCGTTTACAAAATCTTTAAAAAAATAAGTACTCACAAAGTCCGGTTGTTAGAATTAGGCATATCTCATCCTAATATAAGGCGCAATGAGGACTTTTCTGGCGACGTTAATTGATAGTGGTAGAGATCGTGTTGCTTCTGTTACACTGACGGCTACTATAACTCTCTGATTCTCAAACTCCTGCCTTGTATACCACTCTCAACTCCGCCCTATTTGTACCATTTCTTGTTTATCAATAACTTCTTTTACTAACTTCGGATTTTCCTTTGCCAACCTCACTACATGTGTCTCTGGCCCTGGCTTCCATAAAATACAAACATCAATAAGTCAATTAACTTCAACAGAATATCCGGGTACTGCAGTGCATGGTCGTTAACACCCCTGATGACTGTTGCCAACGAGCCCCAGTTTCAGCGGGACAAAACAATGCTGTGAAAGCTCAGTTGCTGGTACGCGATCTTACTATAATAAAAAACAAGATTTTAACATGTTTGTTATCCACGCGAAAATTAATGTCAATTATGGTACCTTTAGTAAGTTACGCACAAATAAATTGCTATTAATATCAAGAAAAGGGAAGTCACATTATCATTAAAATTACAAACATAATTATTTTAAATAATAGCCAATTGCATTTACTTCCATCTGTACTCCTTGCAAACCAGCTATTATTAATATAGATTTTATTTCACATCTCAATATAGAGTATCGCGTATTTTTAAAAGAACAACAACTAATATTTCCTAATTCCCGACTGATTCAGTAAATATCCTAACGAGAACAGGTAGCAACGGCTTGAGTTTGGTTCTGCCTGGTGGATTGGTTATCATTAACTGTGTGACAGACCTTTGTTCATTGAATATTCACCACAAATTTGCAGCAATTTGTTCTTGGTATTTTCATTTCGGTCCAAGGCTCTTGTCAGCCTTTTGCCAACACAGTAGGTTTCTTATGAAGTACAAGTAGCCTATCTTCTAACTCGTTAATCATAGACCTCTACCCTTTGGTTATATTTTTTTTTCGAAAGCGATATCATTTTCGTTGTAAATGCGCTGGCGATGTTTATAGGTCTGTGCCACTAAGAACTATCAAATTATAGGGTCCACATACTTTCCTTGGTAACCCAATAACACTTTTTGCTTATTAACAATGTTGTCGTTTTTAATTTTAATTGGAGATATATATTCCTTGCAACAGGTGGTTATGTGAATGATTCTGTAGCCTACGTATTGTAGGACTGGGGACGAACTTCGTTAGTACATATTATAGGCCTATAGGCTATTGAAATTTCTTCCCCGGGGCTATTTTCTCCTTGATTCTTCGAAATTTCCGCAAACAGGGTACATTCCCAAATAGGCCTATACTTTTTACAAATTCTTCATAGACCTCGTTTGTTTCAAAATCAGAGACATATTAATTGACTTAATTTACTCCGAAGAGCATGCTGAGTAGGCCTATCCTGTGCTTGAACATTTGCATTAATAGGATATGTAGGCTACCGGTTAGCCCCTAACGTAAAGCAGCTCTTAGCCGACCCCAATCGTTCCAGTAGGCCTATATTGCAGTTTATCTGGTTAATAGTATTTATTCGCGTATTTCAATTATTAAGACTTTAAATAGTTGATGTTTTTCAATAAATTGTTTCTGCTCTGCCTTAGCCTATAATTCAAGAAGACCCAAATCAGAGGCTTGCATACAATGTTAGGCCTACAATGTAGGTCCGCTCTGATACATGTAATTTGTAAAATAAAATGTTAGAATTTCTGGAAGAAAATGAATGAGATAATAGATTCTATGTGATTTTCCAAAAAATAATCGAAGTACATTGTCACGGAAATCGAAAATGACAGACGTCAGACTATGGTGGGTGCCCGGGTAAGTGCGAACTGCCACCAAACGCTGGCCTTGGCGCGAAACGTGATACCCAGGCGGGGATCCCGGGAGGTCTATATTTGGAAACGATGACGATGTTTTGGTCTGAAAACGAGGCAGGAAACCCATAGAGGCGCTGCGGTGTGGAGGGGTGCCGTTCAAAACTTCTTCAAAGTCATCTTATTTGTCTACGGTTAGATTGCCACTTCTGGCATTAGGTTTGGTTGGAGATGAACTCCTAGATTTTGTGCCTTATAAAACCGCGACTAAACATCTGGATATACCGTGTTGGCGTGTACATCGTGAGTTAATTCTTGTCTTACATGATGGTGGCATTGTCTGGAATTGGACAACATCATGGCCTCCCCATCTTCCCTCGAGGACTCTCTCGATTCTACACCTCCAAGTCCTGCTAGTGATAGCCTCGTTAACCATGAAGATGAAAACTTGGAAGAAAGGAAAGAAAATCTACAAGGACCCCATGAATGGAGGAAAAGACTGAGACCTGTGAGTAGGCAGTCTTCGCCTGACAATGTCAAAGAAGACCTCGGAGATGTTGAAGTTGAAGAAACAGCAGCAGGGAAATCCCCCTCCGACAAGTAAGTGGGCCATTGGCATATATTTCAAAGTATTCGGCGGGCACCTGGTTGTGGCACCTGGCCAATGAGACCCGAGGAAAACTCGTCATCCTACCTTGACGGAAGGGAGAATGTGCCCATCCCAGACTACTTTTGTCCTATTGATTTGTTTTCCACCTCATATGACATGTATCTCTGCAGCCGTTGGTCTAGTTTAGTCTTGAGATAAGCCTAGATCAATGGTGTGGCCGTGAAGTGGTTATAATCTACCTGAACTCTCCCTCTAGCTGCGCTCTCTAGTGCCTGTAGCTCGTAAAACCCTGATAACATTATGATTAGATTCATATCCAGAAATTGACAGAATTCATTTGACTTTCGGCTCACTGCCACTGGCTCATACGCGTAGACGACAGCTGTCCTACTCATGGGTTGCTGAACAGGACATAGTCACGAGCTATCTGGCTTATAAATTGCACCTGCTTATAGTGTGAAATTCACTTACTACTTAGTCCTTCATTACCCCCAAGGTAAGGGTTGGCAAGGCCAAGCCTGCAATGTCTGTTGTAAGTTATTAACGGTTTAAGGTTGGGAAATATGATTATTCATACCGGTACTACATTTTGGAACACTTTGGAAAAATAAGATGGGCCTGTAATGAAAAAATATAAGATATTTCGGTCATCGTGACGGGTTAGATTAAGTCGTTAAGACAGCTTTTTTGTGTTCATCAGGAAGGTAGATTATTATGATCAGTACAAAGGATATGCCATATGGCGGTACTGATATCAATTCCTAGATGTACATAACACTTGCCCCATGTGCATCTAATGCTGCAGTGTGTTCCCCTCTTTGACACATACTGTCATACTCATAATTCTATGACACATATAATAATATTATATTAATACTTGTTAGAGTTCAGCCATGTCTTCAATAACTTAAGCTTGAGGGATATTAAGCGCGAGGTTTTTATTTTCATTTCTAGAGATAAAAATGCTGTCTTGGTTCGCCGGCTGTCCAAAGAAGATAAACCTGAAGATAGTAAAATCAGAGAACGACTTAAATCTATGCCGGCTTGGAAGAAAGATCTTGTTACCAAAAGAAACCGAGTAAGTCAGATTATAAACCCACCCTAACAAACACCTTCCAAAATACACATCATTATATATTTTATCTCTGCAAATCTTAAGTGTTGGTCGTGTTTTAATAATTCCTTTCTGCTACTTCAATATAATTCTCAGTATGGATTGTTATCATTTTGCATGCCTTTCATTGAATATATAGATATATGTGTAGCACTTGTTTCTTTTGCATATAATAGGGTAAAATGTCTATTCCAAGACCCGATGTATGAATCAGCTTTATTAGATAAGGGAGGTATGTAAATATGTATAAGTATATTATATATTTACACCTCCCTGTTAGAATGGAAATATCGTACAAACTGGTGGTAATATTTTATTTTAGGCGCTCAAAGCTGGACCACCGTTCAACAACGTCCCGGCCATTGGGGTGGGTTTCGAAAATAGCTGTTCAAAAAATTGCTTCGCTTCACTAATATATTTTCTGCCAGGAATTTAAACTATTTATCTGATATATCATTAGGAACTTAATCAAACTGGGAGTTATGACTTTCACAAAGAGCATGTTTGTTAAACTATAGCGGCGCTATTAAAGAAAACTAAATCGCTGCTTTAGAATAGAAAGTATAATAACAGGAAATGTAATAATTATAATGCCTCAGGCTGTAGGATATTGAAACTCAGAAAGTCGTCCCTTATCAGGCTTATTTAGTTGATGCCAGCTCAGGAGAGTTCCATGTTTCTTTCTATCGCCTGGTGATTCCAACTTGCTTCTTCAGATATTAATTTGCATAATTTAAATATATGAATTTGCTTTTGGTGTCAGGGATGTTATAACATGGATTTATTGATTGATAATAATTTTGCGTGGGAACTTTACTCTTTCCAAGGTTGTTTTCTGATGCTTTTTTATGTTCTTATAATTAATGTATACATGTATATATTTTTGCAATATAATTTTGTCAGACTCACAAATTTTCTCATTGGCTCGGTAATTTTACTTTTGCATCCATCTCATTTTGGGACCAGCTTCGATATACACGTGCCCTGTAATAGACCTGACCACATTCTTCTTTACCTAAACTGTCCTTTGGACATGATTTTTCTCCCTCGCACATTAGCTATGAAGTTAATACTTAGGGCCCTCTTATTTAGAACGTAGGAAGTGTCCCTGGTGTCTCTAAACGGAGGCAGATGCACATGTCCACCGAGTCAGCTTTCACGCTACAAGTAGTCAACAAGGCAACATCGCCAAGTATAGGCCGGCGAAAGAACAACGTTATGTCTCATGTCACTAGTACCCAACCACGTTTGACTATCTCAGCTTGGGTGAGCCATTCAGCACTGCAATCTGTGCATTTACTCTTTTCACGCTTATCAATTTGCATGATTTTGCATTTCGCCCCCTGATCACCCATTGTCATTCTCCTTACTCCAACATTGTTACTGCCTGAAGTTAGGGTATTTTTTGGTTAGAAATTGTTTATTGTCATTGCCCTTTCGTACTTTATTCATTTATACGAGCCATATTGAAATCCTCTCTGTTCTCATTGTTTTGAAAATAAATTTACAATCGAAAATTTAAGATAAAAAATTATATTGGTGAAAATCTGCTAACTGTGATGGGTAAGGTAGAGAGTAGGTTATCCAAAGGACGACTCTGTTGATTGAATAGTTCACTTATTTATTTATAGATCTGTCAGATGTTTTGGACCAGTGGGTCCTTCTCTAATAGGGATCCCAAAATTACAACTAATTTTTATCAATTCCTGAAGTAGACAATATTTTGCCAATAAACTGAATTCGCAGTCGTAAGTCAGGATTCTTATTCGCCTATAAATTGTTCAATTAATGGAACTATGGGCATAGCACGTTTAATTTCCAGAAGAACATCTTTTCGTCGATCGTTCAAACAAATAAAATATTTCGTATTAATTGAGTAAGGGAAATTCATTCAAAAAGTCTTCTGGCTTCCATGGCACAGCTGCTGTTTATATCATAACTTCTTATTGATTGATCACATATTACCTTTGTCTATTTCATATTTATTCAATCAAAATGCAATCAATTCTTTGAATGTATTGATCTCTTCTGTATACACACAAGCTATACTTCCACTTAGTACTATGTTTATGACAACGCTAGCAATTCTTTTATTACTGCAGAAGGTTTTTTTTTATCTATTCCTAAGAGACTCGCATCTAACGTGAGTAAACTTGTCCATAAGATACACTGTTCTTAATAACCATAATGATATGGACTGATATTGCAGGATAAGAAGGTGGGAGTGCAATCAATGGTTGCAGCTGGGCGGCGGACTGCTGTCAGCCATACTCTGGATGTTGATGGAGCTTATGCCAAGCGGCGCGTGGAGAAGGTACTCAAAGCTAGGCTCTACCTCCTTCAGCAGAATGGGCCTAACTCATTCCTCATCGGCGGGGATTCCCCCGACCACAAGTACCGCGTGGTTATTGGTCCTCAGAACTGTAGCTGCAGCCGGGTGAAGCACTGTGTGCACGTCATGTTCGTCATGCTCAGGGTCTTCCAACTCAACGAGAGCGATCCGTGTTTGTGGAGCAAAACTTTGAAAAATTATGAAGTAAGTTTGATGTGGAGGTATATCTTTGCAGCATGATATGTATCTCCCTGGTTCGATCGCGTAGGGATCAGTTCATTGCATATTATAAGAATGGTACAGTTATCTTTAGTATGATATAGCCTTCATTAGAAATTGTTTCAGCTGATGAATTTTCCGCATTTAACTAAAGTATTCCAAATCTGTAGTATTTTACCAATGAGTAGTATATTCGGTACATTTAAACTTATTTCGTGTTCTTGGCTTTAACTGCGAATGATAATTTCATGTTAATGTTTTTACCTTGTTAGATTAAATCAAATTACAATTCTAGGTTTACGCCAGGAAAGCATTGGGAAATGCTCATATCTTTGTTTCAATTTGTAGGTTGAAAATCTGTTTCGTACCTACCACGCGCGCCGATCCTCCCTTATACAAAACCTTGGACGAAGGAAAAAGAAAATAAAGGAAGAAGATGAGAAAGAATCTAAGAATGACGAACAAACTGCTCCTCGCACTGACGCCGATGATGAGTAGGTTATCTAGAAAATTATATTAAATAATATATAATAAAATGCTTATTTTTCTACCTTAACTTTTTAAGACAATATGCAGGTTTAAGGTTTGCTTGTTGATATGCCTTATTCTACTTCTTCGTAGGGTTGAAGAACAAAAAGATGAACACGATGAGGAAGACACGTGCCCTATATGCCTTTTGGAAATGGTTGAAGGAGAAAGTCTGACAGAGTGTGTGAACGGTTGTCAGAATAAACTGCATCACCATTGTATAGCTGTGTGTAAGTAACATTGATATTTAAATGGCTACAAATAGAAATCTAATATTGTTGCAGCTATGAGAGTCAATAATTCGATAAAAACATTAAACAACAACATATGGGAGCCACAGATTTTCCATATATAATATACTTTTTTAAAGTGTGTATTTATTCAAGATACCCCGTTTTCATTATTCGTTCTTTTACCATAGGGTTTGAAGAATGTAGGCGACAATCTGAACCACTGATCTGTCCCTTATGTCGAGCCAATTGGCGTACCGATGGTGAAAAGTAAGTGCTATGCCCATATCAACTCATTCTTGTAATAAGTTTTCAAAAATGATTGCTTATTTTAGAATTCCCCCACCCTATGCTACCAATTGTTAACGTCAAAAAATAATATGGGTATGCTATATAACAAATTATGTAATACGTCGCTAAGGGTCATCATTATCACCGTTAGTTTGTTCCAATATGTACCAATAGACCCAATACAAATGAATTAAATCATTACAAAATGTTAGTTCCCCTTGTGGTAGTGGGATAATTATTCATTGTACTGGATGTTAAAGCCTGTGCATGAATTCAATACACTCAGCATATTCTTCTTAATTAACCAAGTTCGTTTCTTGACAGTGCTGAGAGTTCGGCCCTCTCTGACCTACCAGTGCCTCCCAATACACGGGTCTCTTCTCCCTCACACGAGCCTCATGAAGCCCAGGCTGAGGCAGATGTGATGCTGCCTCACGCTGAACCCATCCCACCTGAAAACAAGACTACAGCTGACCAATGGATACCTGTACGTTGTCCTTTCTTCAGTCCCAATTATTCATATTAAACCCATATTGCCCCAAGTCGGGGCCAGGTGCGTCCCCAAATTTACTCGTAAAATTGAATGGGAGCCACTTCTCATACAACCTATATATTGAGCAAATACATGTAGATCGAATAAAAGTTGTTATTAATCAAAATCTGACTGTCTCTAATGGTGGATATTCCACTTTTAAAGTGGTTGGGCAAAGGATGCTGCATAACATGTTATTGATATCTTCTGTTATCTAACTTTAATCTTCCCTCGTATATTTATGTTTTTGTAAATAGATCTATTTCTTCCTCTTATAAATATTCCTTCCTCTTTTTTGATATTGCACATCTCACACAGTATTTGTTTACCTGATTTCAGGTTCTCGGAGAAGAACTCGTCTCCTGTTTGTTTTCGAAGAACTGGTTAGTGAGAGAGATTGCTATCAAACAGTTGGGTAGGGTGGCCATTGGAGCCCTGCTGCTCGGTGTCGGGGAAGGTCGTGCTGGCGTCGTCCTCTCCCCAGACAGACAGGCCACGACTCGGCAGATGTTGGAGACGTGTTGTTGTATATTGGCCTACATCTGTGCCGACCCTGTGTATAAAGTCTTTGTCGCCACACTGGTAAGTATCAGTTCGACATACACCAATATAAATTAGTATAACCAATACTTACTCTAAGAATTAATAAAAAGAATTGGCTTTTATTGACAATTATTACATGTTCATTGCTGTGTATGCTTTCCCCCATTTTCTAGTAAAAGGACTCTACAATTAATGTTTAGCCGGATGGTTCGATATGTGTAAATCTGTATTGCTTTTTCCTAAGCACTTGTACTGTTTCTCATGAATGTGTAAGGTTCTATCGTGATACTTAATTTCATTTCATTTCAGAAAATATTTAGTGACTATTCTTATTGTTTTTGTGTATTTCATTTTGTAGCGAACCTTGAGAACTCTATTAGCTTACACTCCCTGTAGGGATGAAACGCAACAAACAAGACTACAGCTACTTATGAAACCTGTGATAGATGGAATTCTGCTAAAATGTGCGGATTCCAATAAGTGAGTATTTTCAATATATTTATAAAAATATTCACAATTCAAAAATATCTAAGTTGTGTACATATTCTTGTGTCAAAGACACAAGACTTATCATGTCACAAATGCATTCTTATTTTTCAAGGCGCACAAGCCAGCTTTCTTTATCGGCCATGCAGGAATTAATCCGTGGTCAAGAGGGGGAACTGTCAGTGGGGAGAGAAATAGTCAACCCAGGTATGTACTGCTTCAATTAATTTCTTCAATTACTAACTTTTACCTTTCATATCAAACCGTTCGGTTACGAATTATTATTTACACTGGAATATTTGTGTTCGTTTGTATTGTGCATTTATGGAAATCCCTTTCTATTCTTTTCTATATTCTAGGAGAACTTGGTCTTGGCGGACTTTCTTATCTAATAGAATGTGTTGCTCAGGAATACGACCAACATGTACAGTTCCAATGGTTATTGGGGCGATTGTACGTCCTACACAAATTGTTAGATGAACAAGCTTCTGAATTTCTCCTCCGTGCACCAAACGGCGGCGACCTGTCCGAGAAGCAGTTACCTTTGGAGGATTATGAGAACTATGACAGAGTCATGCGTATTTTGAGGTTCACTCGATGTGCGCTGGAAAACCCTCATCAAAAAGTGGCACGAATGGCCCGACACGTGTTCACTCAGATTGCCCGCCTAAACTCTCACAGCCCTGCCGTCTTGAAGCATGTCACCGACCTACTCGATACTCTGGGACTTAACATCCAGGTCCAGCTCAAAAGAAAGCTTCTCGCTCGGATGACCTCTGACTTTCATTTCACACAAAGAGCTAGCAAATATTTCGAATCTGAGATCGAGCATCCAAGTGGCTTTGAATCCGATCTCCTAACCAATACACCATTAGCTTCTGGCCCTTCCACGCCCAGGTCTATTTCTCCGCAAGGTGCCTCAGCAACCCCCCCAAGAATTTCTGTGACTGTTAATAATTTCGTCAGTGGTAATTTGAACTTTGTGCCTTTGGCCCCTCCAAACTCCCCGGAAAGGCGGAGGGGGCCTGATGGTCGCTCTAAATCCGGTACTTCAGGGACTGAGACCGATTCCTCGGTTAGCGGAGGAACCAGTATTGTGGGCGTTGATGTGACAGACGGAGTAGAGATCCCGAAATTACAGGATATATGTCACGCGAGCACACCCAAAAAGCTAGAGAAGAGCTTCCCCGAGAGGTCAAAGGTCGATGTCTTTGTAAGCACCTCGCCATCAGTCTGCGTTCAAGAGATTGTGGATAGTTCTCCTAATATAAGCGTGCAAGGAATAAGCCTCAACCTCTCGTCCCATCTGAACGAAAGCTCTACTGATGAGTTAGATGTCAGTGCGCTCGCTTTTCCTATTGAAGAGGAGGATGAACTGGATGGTGTTAGCGCAATCCCTGCCAATGATGCATGTGCTGCAGCTGAGTTGTCTAGTATTGAGGGTGAACAGGAGGCTGTACATAACACGACTATAGAGAGCCTGCCTCCTAATAACAATAACTGTGTAACTGGTGATGCCTCCTCCTCCTCTGTGTCTTCTACTGATGCCACAGCCGCCAGTGGCAGTAGTAATGGACTTCTTACTGAGGAACTATCTGATCCCAATGAGGGCTCGGGTGGTAGTGAATTCCATGTTTCATTTAAAACTGAGGTAGCGTCAAATTCTCCTGGACATTCCTCAGCACATAGGATACCACTAGGTTAGTATTAGTTTCATCTATTTTTCTCCTCGAATTTTTCCTAGTTTTTATCAAATTTGATTTATTTACATCATCCAAATATTTATCATTATGTGTATAAGATCCTTTCATCTCACACTAAGCACCTTTATTGATTTTCGCGAAATTTGAATTTTGAGTATTTCGACTCCTGTTAATCAATTGTCCTTTTCTTCAGTAGTTCAGAACCTAATGACCCCCAAGAAAGAATCATGTGTGTGCAAGGAAGAAGTGGAAAAGGAAGAGGCCCAGGCTCTTGCCGCAGCCATGGCCCAGTCAGATTATAACCAACTGCCACTTCCCTATATTCCTGGTTTATCTAAAGAAGCCGGCAATTCAACTGTGACAATCAGGGTGCAAGACAATGCGGAGGTATGTATAGATACGTGTTATAGACATCGACCTTAATCTTACTAATTAAACCATTTTTATAAGTATTTTATTTTAACTTTCCTCGTGTCAAATCGTAGGAATCGATCTCTGAGGCATGCAAACATACCGGGTTCGAACCTTGGCTGGAAGATTTCCCCATCAAAATATACATACCGACTGTATCACCGAATCCATGTCTCTTATATGACTGCTTATGGCAGTATACTTAATATGAAACTACCATTCCCTCTAGAGCTCTTATATTACAAGGTGATAAACCAACCAGCGAAGGTCAATAGCAGAAATGTAATCTGAAATTCGTTTAAATCGCTTGAACTATGATCTTTCATTTGTAGAGACCGAACGGAGAAAGAATAATTTTGGATCCTCATGACATGCATGCCACATCTTTCTCATCTTCATCTGCCGCCACTGCAGATGGAGGGGAATACTTGGAGGGGAAACACTGGCAACGGGGCCCCATGTTGGGTACAGGGGCGTTCAGTACCTGCTACCAAGCCCGAGATACCAAAACTGGTAGTCTCATGGCTGTCAAACAGGTACACTAAATCTTTTAAACAAATTCATTCAATTCATATAAATATGTGTTAATGTTGTTATGATTTATTTTAACGAAGAACCTAGTTGGTGATCTCAATTTTAGGCATTAAGACTCCAACGAATTTTTTGTATAATTTGGCTGCGTTTGCAGATTACTTTCCTCTTGTTTATGAGGTTTGTCGCAGATGATGAGAGTCATTAACCTATATTGAGAAAAGCATTCCCTAAATTGCTTTACCTAATGTAAATAAATGTACCTTTCAAATTACGAAGTTTTTCTCCCGTTTTTTGCAGATTGCCTTCTGTAGGAACTCTATGTCCGAACAAGAAGAAGTAGTAGACACAGTTCGTCAGGAGATTCAGATGATGAGTCGCCTCAACCACCCCAATGTGATAAGGATACTTGGAGCAACACAACAAGCTTGCCATTTCTTTATGTTCGTTGAATGGATGCCTGGTAAGGTTTACTTGGCCACTCTTTTGAATTGACAACCAAATGATCTTCTCACTCAGTTTATATCGTTTCATATAAACCTGAGTTATTGCAATTTATTTAACTATTCTTGTCAATATTTCATGTTGGAAATTATTTTATAGAATTATTATACCAATATGATTCTTTCAATATTTTGTATTCAGGTGGATCGCTCGCGTACCTCCTAGATAGATATGGCAGTTTCTGTGAAAGTGTCATTATCAAATACACACAGCAGTTATTATTAGGATTATGCTACCTCCACGAAAATCATATTTTACATAGGGATCTCAAAGGTAGGGAACTTTAAAATGAACACTAATAAAATGGTAATAACGTCCAGTTCCTTTGCCCATTCAGGTATGGTAATAGACACTACTGGGTGCTTGAAAATCCAGGTCGAATCTATGTCTATAAGTTTAATTAGTTTCTTGGATTCATTCATTGCTCTGGATTTTCTCAACATTTTAGCTGTAGAATTAATTGTGGTTTTCATTCTGTTTCGTTTTGTTTAGGAGCCAATATTTTGGTGGACAGTACAGGTCATAGAATCAGAATAGGAGACTTCGGGGCTTCAGCTCGTCTTGCTTCTCGGCAGACAGCGGCAGGAGAATTCCAAGGTCAACTTCTCGGCACAATAGCGTTCATGGCCCCGGAGGTAAAAAGAAACTATATTTCATTGAGATGAGGTGTTGTACACATTTTAATGCGTGTCGCGTCCATTTTATGATTATTATTTGAATTGAAATGCTTCACATAGAACAAAACTGGATAGTTGATGGTTATTTTTGGTAGTGTACCTGAAAATTGGATAAATCATAAAAGATTGTTCGATAAAGATTCATTAAAAAAGTATCATAATATGTACACGGTACAGTCAACAGAGATTCGTGTTAAGCTGAAATTTCAAATATTTCCTTGCATAATGTCACTAAGATTATGTCAATACAAATTGCACAAATTCTGTTTCAAATTCTTTATTGTAACTATGATAACTTTACATCTTAACTATATAGCGTAGAGGCCAATATTTGCCGGCCCTCTAGTTTATATTGAAGATAAGATTTACCTCCAGTCCCGAAGTTTTCACCCCGACCCAGCTCTAGTGTTACAAACCGTCTTGTACATAATAGTAAACGGGGGAGGAATGTAATCGTCGAATCTCAATCACATAGCTACCCAAACATATTTATCTCATTTACTAAATTAGTTGCATCTGCTATTCCTTATTTGCCTACAAGTATGACATATTATGACATAACATCTTGTCCGAACCTTACAGGTGCTGAGAGGAGAGAGCTACGGACGGACGTGTGACGTATGGAGTGTGGGCTGTGTCATGATAGAAATGGCTACACGGAAACCACCATGGGGCGCCACCGATCTATCTAACCACCTCGCTCTAATATTCAAGGTAAGGATAATATATATGTAGTGCTTCGTTTTCTATGTTTTCTATATTATTACTATATATTCATCAATCTGAAATAGGTGTAATTGACCTACCCTTTTCTTTGGTTGTTTCTTTAATACGTATATTTTATTCCCATACTAGTCTGCTCTTATAACTGGTTTTTAATTAACTCGTAGTTAGATAACAGTTTTCTAGGGATGTCCTCCCCGTTTTCAATTATGTTTTAGTACCAAAGCACCCAGCATGTCTCACCACATTGTCAAAATCAGATTAAACAAAATAAAAATTTCACGCCACAGATTGCCTCTTCTGAGGACCCACCGCCTATACCAGAGAACCTTTCACCACCCGTACGAGATCTGTTACTGAGGTGCCTGGAGTGTCAACGAGAGCACCGTCCTTATGCCAAGGACCTCCTTAAGCATCCCTTATTTACCATGGTGCAGAAGTCGTGACGGACAGACGCTAGCGCCCATGTTAATTGTTCAGGAAACAAAGGTCTTTCATTCTTCTAGTAGCCCTCAGCGTTACAAGTCAGCATTTTAACTCTGAAGAATGGATATGCAAAACTGTTATCCTGGTCTTTATCCCTTTTCGGTTGTAGTTTCCCCGGTGGAAATATTTGACCGTGTTACTGGTTCAAAAATGTCTTTATTTATTCGCCGACTATATTTGAGGGGTCAGTATGGAAACGTGATAACTGTTCGAAGTTTTCGTTGTGTTCATTTGGGTCAGAATTTTACAGTGGCCAGAAATCACATATCAGATAATCTCTTCTTTGTAACGAGGCACTTAGTTTTACTTTTGATTTTTCAAATTTCTTATCGAGGTCCATCATACTAAAAGGATTAAATCAGTAGCACATGTACCGGTAATTAATTGCTTGGACTATTGAGGCTATGTTAAGTTATGGTTAATGATAATGATATTTATGCTGCGAAATAATATTTTGGATATGTATTTAATATTGATTAAGATATTGGATATTGGATAACCTATTAAGAAAAAGGACTGGTACCTAAGATGATGTATAGAGTTATTCTAGTTGGATACTCGAAACAGCAATGCTTTTAGATCCTTCACTCACTTGATAAGACGCGTCCTATTGGTTTTACATGAACTGCAGTGTATGTATTGTGCCTACAGTCTCAGGTCTTCCACTGTGCATTAGTTGTCAATTTTTAAATCGTTAATGGTGTTCAGGATTCAACTTTTATATGATGAAAAATCTATATTTGCTATACACAAAGATAGAAGTATGTGACATGAATTTTTACACTTGGCTACTTTCTCCACATTATTGTCAATGCTTTCGTGGTTGTCATAGTCGCTCTGGTATAAAATGATCAAATCTGCGTTAATAATTATCATTGCATCTACCGTCTGGATAGTTCTCAGTGGTTTAGATGGCTTTAAAATAACTTATATTTCTTAGATCCTATATAAGGTATTTTACTATGGTTACATTGTCTGTGATGTGATTGAAATACTAACTTTTTTTATGTACAAATACATGAACAGGCTATTTAGGTGTAGTCTTATCAACATTTGCTTCTTTACCAAGAGAGTGCCTAAAATAAGAAATCAGTTAATTTTACCAGCTTTTATATATGGAAAAACACTGGAGTACTTTTGCCCATTTTAATGAAAGGTTTCTTCCTTGTGGGCTTAAGATTATTGTCGTATTTTATAACCGCGTCTTTTATATAAAGCAAATTCACCACGTGAGATGGGAATATCTCAAATCACTCACTGAACAAACTGTTCATTTTCGCATCGTGCCTTTAATTTTTATGACAATTTGATTGTGACTCATGGTTGTACTCACTTGTATTGAAAATGTGTTTCAACTGCACATTATTTTTGTAATAAAATATTAAAAGTTTGTCTTAATTCTCGGTTTTGGATTATTCTTTAGGGTTTAAATGAAATAGATTTGGGTTGTTTCACAAATTTCCCTCCGTTTTAATGGGCACACTGACAATAGTTCCTCTTTTCTGAGATATGGCGGATTGCCTGACCGATATCAGATGTGCCATTGACCATGATTTGGCGGGGAAAATCGCCCTGGAATTTGGCATAACTACTGTAAACAATATTTGATAATCCTGTCCAATTTGTCTGACACAGCGAGCATTAGTGGTGGGACACGAGGGCAAGTTTTACGCTAATAGTGAAGGTACCGTATACGAGAATTGGATGAGTGGTCGCCGTGACCCTGACCTGGGTCAAGGCAACCACTCCAGGTGTGGCGCTCAGGCAGTTTGTGAAACAACCTATTTGGTGGTGGATTGTTGTCCTAGTATTCTCGGTCGTTCACCTGGATCATTAAAGTTAGCAGGGTCTTCCGTCGTGATATAAACGTATATTTATCACGTTTAATGTAGTCTGCATTACCAGACTTTAGTTCAGCCGATATAACTAGTCTTCCACTTAGTCTTGGGGTAGTATACTACCATCTATTGTTGAGAAGAAATACGCCAATGAGCGCTATACCCTATTCTTTTCGAATATTAGCAATATATATTTGATGTACATAATGGCAATGGGTTTGAGGGCGAAGCCCTCTGGGACTCTGTCCCTTTAATGTACATGATGCCGGACAGCCTTTTTTATAACCTAGTCAGCAAACACTCGGATGGAGAAATCGTACATCTGCCCACAACACTCGTGTTTCAGGATCTAATTATGATCTGCCGCATTTATTTCCGACTTCGCCCAGTAAACTTGACACACACTTTTTGCGTATCTCATTTCTAGACACAGCTCTCATTGCTTGTGTACGGTATATAAGATTTTGTAGACGTCCTGCATACAAATGCTATCATTTCAGTCACAGTCGGGATTAGTGTAACCCCCTCCCCCTCCCTACCACCTCTCGACCATAATACAAATAAATAAACAAGTAACACCAATTAAATAAACTGATCTGACAATCAAATACCTTTAAAAATAAAAGGGACATTGACATCAGTTGGTCTGAAATTTGGGCGATTTATGTCGGAGTTCATACATTCGGTATTATTTCAGCCTGATAATTGATAAATTAAAATAATAAATTGACCTTGCATAACGTACGTCTTGATACACCACTACCCAAAGAGTACCCATGCTACGAGTGTTCTTTATCAATCTATGGGTTTCAAGAGTACAGGGATTGGCCATTAAGATAAGATAAACCACTGGAACCAGATTGAGTCAAGTAGTCTGCATAGGCAACCGATTGTAGCCCGTGGAATAATAAACTATCAATCTGAGACCGTAGAAAAGGCAAGATGCTGACTGCGAATCCAGGTTACTCATGCTGAGAGGTATTCAGACTGATTCTGTTCATTTACCAAGAATTTCGTATTATTCGCCTTTCGGTAGATGTCAATTAGTCCTTTCTGAGATTCTCCTCCCTCGGTTTCCCAACTTGCAGAATCCCGGGAATCTTCCAGTAGCAACAGTGGTCTGAGAGGGGAAATTGGATTGCTTTTACTTTCGTATGTATTAATTTGTGTATATCAGGACGAGAAATGAAACACGGTCACGGGATGCGATACCCCATAGTAGTCTAAACTAAAGCTGCACTCTGTTAGTCTATTTTTTGTTCATTTCCAATCATTTGACCCAAGTTTTGGATGATTTAACTTTTAATCGGAAAATGGGAAAATATTCGTCATTCTAGTTCGCTCCGAAACGAAACCTAGAAGTAACGGCAATTCATGTCGCTTCAAGATATCATTAGCTTGGTTGGAATGAGTTATATTATATACATTACTTCCAGACCATGTATTGTCAGTCTGCCTAATATAAGAGGCGAACGTCACTGAAAGACATCCTAATGTAGTCGTATATTGGAGACGACACAATGATAGCTTTTTTTCTGTTAATTTTCAATTTCTTCTAGATCCCCTGATATATTTAACTCCGTCCAGTGCCAGCTACAATACGTTGCCGGTTGGCCAGAAAAAAAAACAAGTTTCACAAAACAAGATTGACATTTTTCGTTATGTATATATTATCATTTCCAAATTATGTGAGATCGATGCAACTCTAGAATTCCCAGGTCTACTACATTTAATGTGGGAGAGAAGGGACAGCTTAAAATCTTAATAATGGACTCCGGACAATCATAGATCTCATATCATAAGTTCGGTGTTTAGCTTGGAAAATATATTAACAATTCTAAGACATACACAAATAATTCTCGTGATTGTACTTGTGAGTTTCAGATTTGGCATTTATTTCATAAACACAGCAACAACAAGAAAACGCAAACAAGAATTACTAATAGACTGGATCTTTATTGACCTTCTGAACAGCACAGGTTTAAAAGAGCAATACCAAGCAAGTATAACCTTCCCTGGAGAAATGCTAACGAAGTTTTACATACAAAAAGACAATATCAAATCCAGAACTAGGGAAAACTCTTCCCTCGATAAGACAGCTACGAAAAGGGTTTGTTTGAAACAAAACAAAAACAGCCTACAGCCGCGAAGCCTTTGAAATTTGTCAATTAATTGTCTCGGCGTAGAAAAGTTGTTTTTTATTATGCAGGGTTGGAATGATGTCGATGAATAGCCCGTGACTAGACTGGGCCAGTTTTCAGCACGATACAAGCTGGCCCTTAGTTGAAGAACTTGGGAGACTAGGCCTGTTTTAATTAAGCACGATATAAGCTGGAGTTCTGTTGTGAAACTTCAGCTGTCGTCACTAGTTCATATGGCCATTGTCTATCTATGTCATACCGGGTGGTGGTCAGAATAATTTACCTTGTGACTAAGTCCTTCTTCGAGATCTAAGCGCGGTTGGCTGAATACTAAACTCATGAGATTAAACGACCTATCCATGTAACGATTAGCTATGACGATGCATCGTGATAAACATGTATATGTTGAGACTATAACAGCATGACGATATATTGTATTGTGGTAGTTTAGTGGTTGTCGGCGAAGTAGGTCTTGCTGTTTTTAGGATCTGGCTTCATTGTTGCTTTTCCTGGTTTCCATCCAGCGGGGCAGACTGCAATTTTTAAAAAAAATATTTCCTAAATATTTTCAAAAGAAAATACCGTGGGATAATCTCATAAACAAAGAAACTAGACTAATGTTTGAACTATGTTTTTACTCGTGAACAGTAACTATTCTAAATAACCGACTAAATCGTCATTTTCCTTTTACGATTCGTGAGAAAACATGGATCCAAACGACCAGTGCGTGTGTCTTGAACACTAAGGGTATTTTTGCTCCCCAATAAATATGTTATCATACAAAAAAATGTTAATCAGGCGATTGCATTGTTAATCAGACAATCAACATATTATAACACTGACCTTCGCCGTGTTTGTCGGTGAACTGGAAGGCCTGGACTAGACGCAGCGTCTCGTCTACAGATCTCCCTACAGGTAAATCGTTGATGGTGATCTGGCGGAGGTTACCTTTGTCGTCCACAATAAACAATCCCCTAGAAACAAACAACATTCTTATTGATCCACTCTTGCACACAGAGAAAATGCATTATCAAAGCCAACATTTATTCTTCCAGAATATTAACATAAGAGAAGTTAAAATACATTCATAGGATGTATTGATGACACACTAATGGACTTGCCTAGCTTCCGATTAAACATGTAAAGTTTCGGGAAGTATAGACACTTTGTTCTTTGGAGACGGCAACTAACCTGAAAGCGATGCCCTCGTCCTCTTTCAAAACTCCGTATGCTTTTGCGATCTCGCAGGTCTTGTCAGCAAGAAGTGGGATTTTCATTTCGCCTAGACCGCCTTGTTTACGTGGTGTGTTTACCCTACAGAACAGGAACATTTACATGATTATAGAAAGATATAACTGTAAACACAAAGAACTTCAATGATGAACTATTTGAGGCTAATGAGTTTAATGTTTGGTCGGTCAACAATTATCTATAGTAAAGCATTAGACAGTAAATCAGAAAATTAGTTTAAACAAGATATTCTTTCATTAGCCACATCATCAAGATGTAAATTGAATCTTACTCGGCCAGTTCTAATCATATGGCCACGTAAGCGGCGATTACTTATTTAATATCGAGGTTTTAGGGAAGAAGAGCTTTTTTTCTCCAAGGGCAAGGGCGAAGGGGATATCTTAGTTAATCTAATCAGATGACCTTTTGGGGATGTTCACCGTCGTGTATGACGTACATATTTAGGGCGTCTTGAATTTTGAACCTTAATAATGGTAGCGCCACGAGGCGAATGCCGTATACCAGGTTTTAGAGAAGAATCTAATAGAGGCGTTCTAATGGCCCAACTCACCATGCGAGATGGCTGAAGTGGCTGTCTGTAGAGCAAGCTACCACCTCACAGCCGATGGACCTGAACTCTTCCACACGCTCTGAGAAGGCAATAATTTCTGTGGGGCAAACGAATGTGCTGAAAAGAAAATAGGAAGTCACACATAAGCATCAATTTGGAAAAAAAAGACAGCATAATTGCTTGGTTTTGATGACATATATTAATTAATGATTTTTAAATACAGGCGATAATTAACTTTCAACAGCTATCAGCTTTAGCTAATTCATCACGTGCGGTCATGTGATCACTTAGAAGAAGGCAGAGCTCTGATAGCTGTTGAAAGGTCGCGAGTTGATAATCACTGTCCAATAAGCATAATTGTCATTAGAATCGGCTGATAGGAATTGGGACCAATTTCAATATATTTGGTACTTGTGACTTTTAGCCCCCCCCCCCCCCCCCCCGCCCACCGAATAAATATGGTACTTACAAATCAAGAGGGTAGAAGAAGAATACGAGGTATTTCCCCCTGTAGTCTGACAGTGAGATATCCTTGAATTCACCCTTGAAGACGGATGTGCCGCGCCATTCTGGGGCAGGTTTGGTAAGCTTCAGCTGAGACATGGCGATAACAAAGTTCTGAAAGTAAGTAGAAATGATAAAGTTATTATATTGGCTAGGATTATAAAATAACAACTCCTACAAAAACCTGATAATTCCCCCTAATGAACTCATATATTATATGTTGGGAGGGGATCTGCCAACCGGTTGAATTTCAATTTCACTTTGCTGTGACTTGTGTTGAGTAAGAGAAGTGTGGGGTGGAGTTTTGCACTTTTTTATTTGGACTTTTACTGGTCTCATATATTATATATCTCCTGCAGCTGAGATCGATGGGGAAGGTTCCCGCTGGTGGAAACCACACGGGTGGCTGTGCATCTGACAGCTACACCTTGGGAACTAATCAAGCCTTCCGTGAAGACCTACTCAACGCGTGTGGGAGGGTACTCCTCTTTCCAGTAATCCACACTTCTGATGTTCTGATGATTAACAGTTTAATGAATAGAAACACGAAGCGTGGAGGAGTTAACACATAACGCTAACAATGTATCTATTATTATGGTTCCCGCGGCCCAGACAATATCAAAATTGCTGACTTTTATTGACTAATTCCCCCAGTTTTTACTGACCAAATGAAGTAATGTTAGCTGGACAATAAAGGCTTGAGGATTGAATAGTCAGCAGGGATGTAACACGTTTTCCCCTAGCTATTTTACAAATGTGTTTGAATTAAAGAAACTATGAGTTTCCATTGTAAGTTGTGTGATAATCAGGTTTTCGAGAGCTTTCCGCTGTTCAAGCTCTTGCTACGATTACGCTTCTACGGCGCTCAGATCGAATTTATTATTTTTTGCTCAAATTGAAAATCACTGACTTACAGCAAAAATGTGACCGCGGGAGCCATATATGATCATATTGACCAACTCGAAGAAAATTTTAATTCACCGGAAATGTTGGTCCATTTATTGCGCATTATCAGCTAAATTACCACCACTGCACTAGGAAAGCGATGCATGCGGCCCAAAGAGGGCGGAACCAGGCAGAGAACATGAAACAAATAGAGCTATATACCACATACAATTATATATGGGAAATGATATCCTCGCTGTCCATGCCATGCAGGTTTCAATTACTTTGATCCATTGGGCAAAACCCAACTTTAAATGCAGCGTTAAAATTAGGTTGGATTGTTTAACAATGGAAGAACTTTCTAAGACGAACCCTCTTTTGGGGAGTCCAGGTAAGTCGATGGACAGTCAAATAGAAACTCTAAGCCTATATATAGCATGTTAAAAACAAGTATAAGTTATTCTATAACAAGACCATATTAGGTATAATACGCTCCCCATGCCATTCCAACAAAAAGGCTTTGCTGAGAGTAGGTAAATAGGTCATAACGGAAATAAATCCTAGAAAATTGACCTCTGATCGTTTTTTGCTACGAGTCAATTTAATATCATTAACCAGAGGCATACATATGCACCGAGACCATAACAGGACCTAGACAGAAGGGGACGCGACACAAACAAGTGAAACTGAAACGTAACCAACGAATCTGATCATTACTCTATAAAATCTGTGTGTACTTACAGAGATGATAGCTGGTACAAAATAATGCTCGAATTACTACTTACATATTCGCATACAATGATAAGGTGGCAAAAGTGAAGTGGACGCGTTGTCTAGACAGACCCAACTATACAAGACCGGTCTACCCACGTGGATGTTATATACCCAAAGGCTGAGTATGAGGGCAGGAGGATTTACTGAATAGATGAATGTGTGTGTGAGAGAGGGGGAGGGGGTATGAAGGCCGCTGCTGGTGGGGTATTGCACTACATGGATAGATCATTCTCGAACAATGACTTGACACATTACTTAACTTCCTCATTTATTCGAAACTAACTGGGATGAATGCTGGGCATGAAAGGATGGTATAGCACCTCCCGCCCCTGATTTTCTTATAATGAAATCGGCGAGGAACGTATAATACCTATCTTTAAAAATGGATATATATTTCTATCATACACAACCATACTTAGAAATACGTGTTACCGAGGGGAATCTGATCATTATGAGAAATCAGTAACACGTGGGTTCACACAATACGTCTGAGCAACGATATCTCATGACAATTATTGTTACTCATGGAAATTTAGGGAAAGGACGTGAAAGGGACGCCGATTTCTGCAGGACTAATTAACTAAGGGACTGACACTTGGATGCAGGTATAAGGAAGAACACTTCCCTACAACGCAAGTTGATAATCAAATAGGGCAATTGAAATCCAAAGCCAGAATTAACTTAGTTCCCATTATAGGTTATAATCGTGAGTTGGAAATCAATAAAGTTATACAACTTGAACTGCCATACATAATAAAATGAAATGCACCAGACAGAAATGCTAAAAGTTTTCATATCAACCTCCTATCTGGGATTTGAGATGGGCAAGTCAGACCGAATTATTTGGCAGCATAATATTAGAGACAGATTCTGACGATAAAATCATTCGATAATTATTGTAGATCACATGAAATATCGTAATAATGAGCAATAACCAAACTAATATTATATAGATAATAGTAGGTAAACTACCATAATTAACATATGGTTTGATTGGTGTTGATCTACGCCTTTAACAAATCAGTCATATCGGACAAATATACTGGATGGCTACTAGGTAATTAGAACCCAGCACCCCTTTAGGCCTTTAACCCCCCCCCCCCACACACACACACGCCCCTTAAACCCACAAGTCATCAGGTAAAAACCAATGGATCAATATTCAAACCTTCGGAATGCTAGACAACATCCCATGAAGGGCATAGCGCATGTAATCGATATTTGATAGGCGCCAACACCTGACTTACTGACAGGGATCCTGGTAAGCAGGGGCACAGGGGGCAGTGGCAACAGTTCTAGACACGTGCTTTAGATAAATAAAGTACAGTAAAAACAATAGCATGTACAACAGGAAGCATTTAGTGACTCTGCCTATGGTTTCTATTTACCGGAGGTAATAAACACCCTCCAAATCGGGGCATTGTTGGCGAACACATGATGAAATCGTCACTGTATCATACTTAGCAGGTTGCAAGCAGGTTGCAACGGAGTGCTATCAACACCATTCGTGTACGTCAGCTGATCACAGTTCATGCATCGCAGACGTACATAAGTTAACACGCATGCTGTTACAACACCTTATATCAGATAATCGCCGAGCATCCTCCCTAACGTATGAGATATTATGTCGCAGTTAACGGAACTTCTATGCCATGATAGCTTTACATGAATATTTGATATTTGTATGGTGTCTCCATCGTCCTCATTATGACATTATTCCTGTCAGACAACTATAATGTTTTGGGAAAATTAAGGGCTTGAAGATGGATGGATTAGTCAAGTACGTGCCTATTCACATGACTATAACATGGTTTCATAAGCATAAATATAGTGAACAAAGTTGGTGTTAATAAGTACTAAACGGTGTAAATTAACTGGGCTTCAGACACAGGAGTTATTATTATATCACACAGACACATGCGGTCATATAACATTTCAGAAACAGCAGGTGGGCAACGCATAGCTCCCCTCCCCTGTGACAGTGATGAAGGAAAGAAATATATAGAAGAATATCAAAACTGGAAGAATTGCAATAAGGTATATTTCTGGTTTTCTTGTTGTTTCATTTACTCAACGCTTCGGATTATCATACATCATTCACCAGGTTTCACTCTAGATAATTATAGCCCAAAATGGATTACCTACAACCCCCCTATGAAGGCTATCAGGGGAAATTATTATGCAATACAGTACTAAATGATCAAATAAGAGGAAGCCAAAGGTCGTTACGCACGCAAAAGGTAAAAGGCTGATATCTCAAAATGAAAGATTGAAAAAGGAAATCCTTCTTCCTTGGAGGAGTTATCGCCAAGGCAGGCCGGGTCAAGGAGGGACTGTTTAGAAAGATACCTGTAATCTTAAGCGTCTAAATGTTAGGCCTACAGTGTATATGCATTTTATGAATGCATTATTTCTATTTTTGTAGTGAACGCCAGCATCGAATATATTCCTACATACTATTGAACGCTCTGAAGCAGTGAGATTTTTGTGTTGATTGGAATGCATGTAAGGATCTGAATAATTTATTCGATAGGAGTGATTGATTGTTACATGTGTTTCGATTTGATAAACTGTACTGGTATACTATTATGTATTTGTACAATTCAATCGTTTGGAACTATGAAACCTAATCATGGTGGAGACGCGTATTTTGTTAACAAATGTAAATGTCTGGCCAATTTCGTAATAAAAAACCAAACTTTTCGAATTCGGATAATTGCAGAATAATCACGCCAAGGATCACGTGAAGAACATTTGGAACGTGGACACCCCCAGTTCCCTTCCATCAAACAGGCGAGACTCGTCAGCTAAGCTATTCCTTACATTGAGAGAACTTATAGTTAATGAGAAGGTACTTCAAAGGAAGGTATTGTAAATTAACTCGTCTTGTCGGTTAAGCATAGGAGAACTACACGTAGTAACAGCTATTCTTGTTGATATATATATCTAAAGCACGAGGTTCATCCAGTCCAAAGATTCTTATATGGCAATGGAGGGGGTGGGGGTGGGGGGGGGGGTGGGGGGAGTGGGGGGAAAGAAAAACACTTTTACATTTTGGAGCACAAAGATTGGTCTTGATAATCTCTACCATAACAAGCTATCAATTATTTGTTACCGTCTATATGTTTATGGATCTTTCAAATGGAGAGATTACAACTCCATCTAGAAACAACATTGGTTGAATGGTGTCACTCCAAACGGAGACTAAATTTAACAAGCAAATATTTCAGCGTCCCCAGATCATCACAAGCGCTCCCTGGTAAAATTCAAGTTCTATTAATTAAATATATTAGGGCGGTGCACATGTATAGAACGATATCCGTTGAATTGTCTAAGGATTGAATACTGTTTACTCCTGCAAAGAAATATGAGTGTAGTGTAAATCTCAGCTACATATGAAAAACTGTTTCTAGTAAAAGATTACCTGCTGAGCTGTGAGACAGAAACATACAAACAAACGAGCTTGAAAAAGTTAAAGAAATGAAAGAAATTCCACGAAACGAATATATAGGTATAATCCTATCCCATTATTAGCGTCCCTGATGACAAGACGCGTCTCCTTTGATCTGAGTTTACCCACCTCCATCGTGTGATTGGTAGTATTGTTCTCCTGCTCCAAAGTCACATGCAACTTGTCTCCTGAGGCTTCTCCCCCTCCTCCTGTGACCACACTTCCTCCAGAGACCTGAGAGTCTCTCCTGCTGCCAGCCCCAGGCAGTGGGGTTTGTACAGTCAGTCTTGTAACGGTGGTGATATCACTGATGGGGGTGACAGGTGTGGCTGGCTGAAGCTGCACCTCTGCCGCGCTTGGAATGGGATCCTCCACCCCTTCCCCTTCCCCTCCTCCTCCGCTGCCTTCACCACCTCCTCCTGAACCGTCTTTGTTCTGGCTATCACTATGCACATTCGAGTCGGTACAAATTAAAGGTAAAGTGCTGCTCTCTGATCCTACATCATCAGGCACCGCTAACGCTTGGTCATAGCTGTCCTCTCGTTTGATATCAGGTATTTCAGACTCCCTTTTCTTTTCTGGTATCTCCTCTGCCTCCTGCCCCTCCTCTTCAGCTGGAGGCGACTCCTTTTCTTCGTCGTTATCCTCTTCATTCAAAGTGTCATCTACAGGAGGTGGTGTTTTTTCCTGGGTATCATCTGGAGTTTTTGTATTGAGGGGAGGAGGGCTTTCCACAGCGCATCGCGCTCCCATCGTCTTCAGAGATGCCACCTCTTAATCCTCTAACGAAGCTTTTAAAAAATCCTTGTGAACATTTACAACCAATTGCTTCCTAGCGATTTCATTCGCCATTCATTATCGAAGTAAAGGTAAAATAAAAAAAAGAAAGTAGCGACAAGGGTGAAAAGTTAAGCTTTACATTCGCATCTCCACAGAGTAAAACAATAAGCATCCCAACCGACTGTTAAGGCTGGCTATATGTGGCCGCATCAGGGATCAGGTTGTAGGTATATGTTGGCCGAGCCACCGAAAATACCTGAGCCGGCTGTGCCACTTGTGAATGGACCGAGTGTCAGAAGGCACTCTAAAGCATGTACAGTCCGTATAGTTCAGACACACAAGGTATAGGTACCGGAACAATCAAAGCATCAGGAGTCCAACTCCTGCAGCCTCCCTGTTCCCTTTCCACCACTACTTCTCCTTCTCCTTTTGTCAGTCCTGCTCCACGTGTCCTAATCATTAACAGACCAGGTAGATGGTTCATTATCTGGTCGTAATGACATGTAGCCACTTGGAGCTAACAAGCGGGGGCTAAGTGGAGGGGGAAAGGTGGAAGAGAGAGGAAAGAACAAGACACACGTGTTCTCTGGTTCTATTAAAGGAGAAACTCCTAATCCATAAGATCAGAAAGGGCCCTATCTTTGGGGATGGCTATAAAAAATGAGATCTCTGTCTGAAACTTCTTACCTGAAATAAGAAGTCCTTTAATGTCTATCCCAGGGTCGGTTAAGATCTGTAGGACCGCTGTCCAATTTGGTGTAAAGCTGTTTACTATAATTGACTTTTATTTGTCCGTACACCTGGTCTAAGTGGATTATTATAGCCTATGTTTAACGATCAATGTTTCCTACCATTCATCGCCACTAATGATGAAGGATGGACATCACCCATGTGAGTCCAGTTCTTCACTTATTACGCCTCTGACCAGGTGGAACAGGCAAAATGTTCATCAACGTAATAGAATAAATATACAGGCTAATGGCATGGTATATTCATTAATCAACTCTCCGGTCTTCTCCGTGCAATCTTATTCCTTGGTGCCGTAAGAAGGAACTATATTTACTATATTTTTGGAGCTATCTTCAGATGTATAACTAGTAATTATTAAAGTTTTCTTTCACAATGTAGGTTGTATAACTAGCAAGTATCAAGTGTTTTTAAACACGAATTATGAAGCTGAAATTTGATATTAACTAGTAGTTTTCGTTATAACAGATCTATGATATGGGAAGTAAGTAAATGGTTTTTGTGATGCTTGCCTGGTAAGCTATCAGTGGTCGAAAAAAGAATAAAAATAGGTTGCCCCAACGGGCAAGCTACTGACAAAATCAGGTTGCAGAATTTCTGGTTGCCCTGAGGAATTGTCCAGTTTAATTCCTATATATTAGATATTCAGGTGTTCTGAAAATTTTCTCAAAATTGAAGAGTGGAAGTGTTATTTTTAGGGTTTGTATGTTGTTCTAAAACTCATTGAAGGTCAATGTTGATGAACAAAAAGAATCATAAAGATAATCTTTTTAATTTGACTACATATGGTCTTATGAATGGTGGGATATCTGTCAACTTTTCAGAAGTTTTTAAGAATATGTAAGTAGGAAGTCCAAATAAAAACTCCACCCCCCACTTCTCTTACTCAACCCAAGTCAAAAGCGAAGCAGAATTGAAATTCAGACGGTTGGCAGAACTCCTCCCAACATCTTTAAAGAATATGGTTCTCAGAAGGCCTACATGTATTTTAATTTGATTTTTCAAGGCCTTGGAAGGCATATCTCATGTTTAACGTTTAAACTTGGAACTGGCCGATTCTGTAAAATATCCTTAAAATACAGGAACTAAAAAGATATATCTGATCCTATATTGGTTTAGATTGTTAAAGGTATACGCGGGTGTTCAATGGAAAAAAGATTGGTCGGTGACTTTTTCATGAAACGTTCAGGGATCATTCCTGACTACATAAGAAAGCAAGAAATGAAAAAAAAAGTATATCTCAACGACTTATTTTTTTTTCTACAGCTGCCTGAAAATAACAGTGCTTTAGCATTAAAGTCTATGGAAAAATGTGTTTTTTTTCACGTTTCACTATATAAAAAAAAATTGATCGGTGACTTTTCATCAAAACTTTCTACACATATATTTGGTGTATCATGCTACTGATTTACCAAAAAAAAACTATATGTTGACGGGGTTAAAAAAAGTTATGGTCATTTGAAGTATAAAATAACCAATAAACATAAGCATAACCAATACAAATGAATCTTAAAAACATGACTCAAAAGTGCTGTAATGAAAATAAACCCTGTAGATATTGGAAATCGTGCACAAATACATCTCAACTTATCATGATAACGAAATATTTCAAAGAAAAATAGGAGCCGCTAGGTGGCGTGGGCGTGGACACCCGCGTATACCTTTAATTATTATTGTGGATGCGAAAGTTTAGGTAAGGGAAAGCTACTAGGTCATGGTGCTATGTATCATATCGATACATTTGAATACTCCCAGCAGATACAATATTTCCATAACACCATTGAAAAACTGACATTTTTAAAATAAAAACGTTTGAAAAAAAAATATTTGGAAAAGAAGTAACACTGTTTCAAAATATCATTTAAACAATGGGATAGACTTTCGAAGCTGCAACAATGTTAATTATTATTTCAAGTTTAATAATGTCACAAAAAAGAAATGATGAGGAATAATCGATGGTTTCGCTATTTAGGGTAACCATTTGATAAAGAAAAAGTGTTTTTCTGTAACATCAAGACATAAGATGTAATGCATGCACAATTGATTATAATTTAAGTTGATATGAAAAAATAATGTGGAAGAAATGAAAGGTTTTAGATAATAGATAATTATGAAGAGTTTTTCATAATCGTTAATCATGTTTTGAAAATAATGGGAATCAAACTTGTGAATTTAAAGATTTCTGATGAAAATATAACCACCAGAATCTTGCTGTAATGGGCAAGCTTGTGGCCAAAACAGCTTGCCCGCCACGATTTTTACTCGCCAAATGGCCCGGGCAAGCTTTTATTTCGAACGCTGGCTATAATATTGCATATTGTATACCTCCTTCTTGCGTCATATAAGGGTTTACACTATGCTACTACACTAAATTTTAACTTTTAATATAATTTCATAATTATGTACCTCGATGTTTTACAGTTTATATGCCTCGATGTTTTACAGTTTATATGAACCTTTGCCGACGCCAGTCACCTTCATAATGATGGGAATGTCGGGTCTTCACAACATACGGTATGCATACATATGAGGAACTGAAAATCATGTTCGATATGTACCCCCTTTTTCGTAAATTTGAGACGAAATAAAGAATCCAATCAATCAATTGGCAAATAGTATCAGAACAACTCCCGGCTATACCTGTATGTAATATCTCATTGCAAATTTTAGAAAAAGCTTCCAATAGAAATACCCCCTATTATTTGTTAACGCTTTTATCGGTTCCATAGGTGTATTCTAAAAGTTGAGAAATGTGTACATAGCCTTATGGAGGGCGTATAGGTCGTAAGTAAGAAAGTGGGTGAGAGAATGTGCTAGGTAATAGGGATTATAGGTAGAATGCGAGGCTTCCATCTGCTGACTAATTATCACATTTTGTTTGACAGGCAACAACCAGCTGTAACCTCAGCCCAATTCCCTCACCATGTACATCGTCAGAGGCATCAGGCCTCCTGCACCATTCCTATACATAAGTGGCCCCCAAAGGTCAGCGAAGGACGGCCTTCACTGTCACTCACAATTGACTTATACGTCAGGTATAATTAAGCAACTACTTAATTGTAGCACGCAAATAGTGATAATGCCATAATTACCTCTATTTGTTCACTATTGGTTAAATTCTGCGGCCGAGGTTCCACAGTGACGGTGGCACTTCGCTCAAAGGGTGTGTTTAGTTCCCCTAGTGGAACTGATTTGATGGACCCACTCGGAGAGGAAGATTCTGAAACTCCTCGCTTCAGTGAAGATTTTTTCGCCCTAACCGTAGAGGCAGTTGTTGAAGCCTTACCTCCTCCTCTGCTCTTTTCTGACGAGCTTCTCTGAGGCACAGGATTCTGCTTGGAAGAATATACGGAGGTAGAGTGATTACTGAAACGATTTTGGTTTGTCTTTGACCCAGGCATCGTCCAGGTACCCGTGCCTACAACCGAGAACGTTGCTACCTCGTTGGGATCCAATGGCAACAGGTTGCGGTATTCCAATTTCTCAGAGCAATACTTTAATCATCATTCGAGGAGAACGTGACTTTCATTCAGATAATTAAGTAGGACGGCGCCAAACAGTGAGCAGAAAAGATGCCTGTCAAGTACATTGGTAGGGGACCGCTACAACAAGCACACGAGCTCGGAGCAACCGAGGATGGATTGTTGACATGGAGCCACTCACCTGTTGGCTGAACTGGTCAGAACAAACAAACCTTGCTGGTAACCATGGTAGACTCAGGACAGGTGGAAGTCAGGGAAAACATTATTATGTGGGCATGTGTACACTGGTAAGGCACGGCTACCCCTCATTGAAAAAAAGCTGAATAGCCACTACCGTATATTGTGTACCGTATATAGAATGCAAAAGTGAACCAATAACCCATAAGAACATTGGCTGAGGTGGGGCTCCGGTGGGCCAACCAAATACTAGTAGTTCACTGCAGCTTAAAAGCGATATCTATTTTTACAAACTGGCATTAACTAAGATATCATCATATCCACTAAAATAGATGTTAGATGACAAGCCAACGGTTCGCTAAGAAGTAAGAAATATCCCCAAAGAAAATTCAAAGCCCCGTTTTCTGTAGAAAAATGGAAAGAATTGTCCCGCAAGACCAACACCAGTCCAGGTAGGCTAGACTCATCTAGGAACAAGACGGCATTGTCACGACTATAAATTACACCTTTATATATTATAATTGATTACATAACATTGTGCAAAACGATTTCATGAAAGCCATCACCCTTACATGCGACTTTAAGAAAAAACAACCAAATAAGTGCGAATTCCGTTTTAGGAAAACGCCATATTATGTAATGTAAAACATGAGTAAACATAGCAACATCTACAAATACAACAAACACCCCAATCAAACAGGAATAACTGTATACAGAGGAGAATTCTTTTAAACATATTGAACAGAGATCCAATTGAAAATAGAAAGCAATACTGATGTACTCATATTGGGATGGTTTATGGTGGTTTGGTTTCTTTTCATTGACAACGAGTCAGAAGTCAAAATGGTGGCGAGATCAAACAAACAGTTTATTATAACTGACAAAATTGATGAATAAATTCAACCCACAATTAGTGTGGGAGTTATTTGAAAATTTACACAGCAAAGATTCTACTTCGTCATTAAAAACTGGAACCTGACAAATTTATATATGCAGCACAATTATTAGTCAAGTTATGGTATGAAAAAAATGATGATCTCCATTTGTGTTTACTTTCAGAGTTTTCATTCATTAATTATTTTTTAATCGGAGAATTGACGGACTTAGGAGCTCAATTAATACATCACAACCAATGTCCAAAACACACAACTTAGACAAATGATAGACATTAACAAACAAATAGTTGAAGATAATAGACATTGGCTAATTTCATTCCATTTTGCTTGATTAGGCTAGGAAAGAGTACATATATGATTGTAGGTTTGCTTGAACATAGCATGACTTTATGCAGCTAACAAGTTAACTGTATAGTAATGAATCGGCACCCGATTAAATCAAGATGTTAAAACAATATCCTGATACTTACAGACCTTCCTAATTGACCATATATGGGGAATCTCTATGAATAGTATTATTAACATAAGATTAATCTCACTCAGTTGAAGCTAAATTCCAATAGCGTCACTCAAAACTATTCCTCAAACGTTTGCTTATAAAGCATGAAATACACGTGGGCCATATGTACTGGACAGAATGATAGATCGCGATGGCAACAGCAGTTGATGTTTCCAGCTTCCCAACATAACCTTCCCGAGATGGGAACTACTCTACGATCTTCTCACACCAGTTTACGATGTAAAATATAGACTTTTAATATGTGTCACTATGACAAATAGAAAGACACACAAGGCATTAATAGTACAGCCTGTTAACAATTATAACATCTAATTGGTCAAATATTTAAAGCTTCTCATTTTTTTAATGTTATTTCTTCTTGGATGAATGAATAAGTGAATCAGGTTTAACTCTTCCTGGACCAGGGTATCCTAACATACAATTTGTTGTTTTTGTACGGGTCAGAGTCAGCTGCGAAAGGTCTCTATGCACGAAACTTGTAGAATGTTGAACTTGCTGAGGATAATAGCTGATAATTATTCATGGAATTGATTGATTGATTGATTGATTGATTTTGTTTATTGGCATTAACCTATTTGACAAGACAGCTATTCAGCTAGGGTGTTCGCACCTTTTGGCCGAAGAAATTCCAGGCTTTTCCAGGATCATTTCAGTGATTTTTTAGAAGCTTAATGACGGGACAAGCGGGTTATGCCCCCCTCACACTGTACGCATCCGACGAGTTGTAAGCCTTACAACTAGTTTTCCAGTTGTAAGGTCCGTTTTTGAGCTGTTGTTCACGACAAAACTCAAGATTCAAATGTTGAATCGAATCGTAGAGTCGTAACAGTGTGAGTGCCAGTTGTAGGGCTTACAACTCGGACACAGCGAGTCGTAAGACTTACAACTCAGAAAACAGAAAAAAAAACGGGTCGGGCTATCCGTTACAACGTGCGTTGTAACGGTGATATCCATAAAAAACACTTTTTTGGCCTGTTTTTAGCAGGGTGCTCCCGATTCGAGTTGTATAGTGTGAGATGTAAGTTGTAGTTGTAAGTTGTACGACCAGTCGGATGCGTACAGTGTGAGGCGGGCATTATAGTTATACATAGGTAATACTATATTTTATAGGTTTTATATTTAGAGTTTATTATATCAATGACCGTATTCAAACTTTTAATTTGTAAGTCACTTTATGTGATGTGATGTGATGATTTTCCAGGCTCTTCAACAAAATGCCCTTTTCCAGGCCTTGAATTTAAATTTATTTTTCCAAATACAAGACTTTCCCAGGCCTCACGGAGACCCTGCTCGTTTGTTACTTTTCCTCTGTGTCAATGTATTTTAGATGTAGGTATAGTTTTTCATGCCCCCCCCCCCCCCCCCACCCCCACCCTAGCGATTATTCAAATGGGGTCTGAGTTAAAGTGGCTAAGGACACTGTTTGACTATATATCATTTAGAAATATGTTTGTAGTTTTCGATTACCTGCACAAGTAAGAACATTTGTGTGGAATACCAACTCTATATATTCCTTAGATTAATTGATATTTGTTAACGAAGAATGTGGCAGAGGTTCCATTGGGGAATTCAAATCTGAGAGAGCAGTAACTAGACCATAAGGTGCTGCTCCAGTGTATGGTAAAGGGATGTGAACTAGGAGTGAGACAGGAGGTACATAGTGACATTATATATACCCTGTCCCATCCAGCTGGTATCACTTAACTCATTAAGATAAGAGGCATACAGGCGGCGAGACCTCTTCCAACTGCCATGTCTGAGAGACTATAGTGTGATGGAGGCACCCCACGAAATTTGAAGTTTTAAACTCTTATATATTCCAAATACTTGTATTTCATACATTAATGCTCTCAGGTATTGGTTAATGGCATAATGATCCAGAACATTGTTGAAATTCAAGCATATGTCAAAAAAATGAGGAGCTCAGCGGCAAGTGTCACTTTAAGTGTAAGCCTAGCCCCCCTAGCCCTAGGCCTACACTAGAGGTGTAGGAAATCTGGGATAGGCACTGGGCATACAAAGAGCCACATGCATGATGAGATTAGCCAGTTAAACCAGCCCTTCCTTCCATACCTGGGACAGTAGGCCTAGAGATGAATCCTCTGACCCTCTGTAGTATCTCTGTCATGCTAGGCCTACACGAAATGACAAGTCACCGTCACAATAGAAAATTTGGTCAGAAGTCTGAGATCATTTAGATGAAAGTATTTTGCGGTATTGCTGATGAAAGCAACACATGTCAACATTATATGTTCCAATGATTTTAAATAAAGGGACACCATATAAGTAAGACAAACAGTAGGCTAGCAATGGCAATGCCTGAATGTGTTGCAAGCCGATGGCGATAGATGTGGGGGGGGGCCATAACAATAGGCATCCCGCATTGATAATGATATGATCGTTAGATTTCTAGGTGCACGTGAAAGATGGCACGTATGTAGTCGTAGCACGGAAGTATGTTTACCTAAGACTTACAAGGTTTGTTAAAGCTACAGAATTCGATCTCGAAGTATATTGATGAGCCAAGTGCATACATCCATAAGGGGAGCTGTGACCACATAGGCTACGTACGGTACCGGCTGAATGGTTTCATAAGCGGCGACAGACTGATGGCCACACGTGCAGGAGGTGTCAAGTCCCCGGCCCGGGTCTCTTTCCAATCAAAGACTAAACGTCCCATCTCCCACCACGATTACACACATTACAGACAGGCATAACGAGGAAGGACATCTCACAAGATAGTCCCCACGGACGTGATAATTGATAGTATTCATAGTCAAGGGCACATCTGATCTGATCTGATATCGCTGAGGCAATGTAATGTATTCGAGCCTAGGTCCTATCCGAGGACAAGATCAATCACCGGCAAAACAGCAACATGTTAAAACAAGAAGTAAATAAAATACACCAACGCCCCGGGATACCAAACAAGATCAATAATTTTCCTTGGATATGTTTCGATTGAACTGGCACTGATTTTCTACATGTTATACACAGAAAAATAGCTTACCGGACAAAGAAAGGCCTAGAAAGTGTTGTGGCAACAAGCGGCAGGTGCGTGGGGAACGAAGTGTCGGAGTGAGTCAGGGCACATAGGAAGTTAAGCCCTTTGCCGTCAGGTGGCATCTGAGAAGGATAGCTACTCCTCCAGAGGGCATCTATGAGCCGGTAGAGAAATCCACAAGCGCCTTCGGTATTTGATAAAGATTGGGTCGCCTATAGGCTAGTATTATGGGAATGAAATATAATTGTATTTTACCAGCTTAGTTATACTTACACACAATGATGGTCATAATAAGGTTCCATATTTCAGCTTTGTATGATAAAAAAAATGTGTTAAATGTTCATAGTGTTGCAATCGTTAGAACCAGATTTTTTTTTATGTCTAATATTTAAGGGGACCATTTTCTGTTACTGGTACGGTTCCCTAATTTCTGTTGATTTGTGCAACTGAGAGAATATACAACAGGTAGGCCTACGTTTTGACAACTTGCTGAAACCAGTCTCTATTGGTTTGAAAGCCTCGTGCCAGAAGCTTAAGAGATACGAGTGATAATTGAATACGTGCATCTGCCGCAGTACATAGCTAGCCTACCCTAAGTAGTATAGGGACTTGGTAATTTATTGATGGCGTCGACGCGCCTTATTGTCCACGGACGCTCCTTAAAGTGGCTAAGATAGTTAAAATGAGTAGTCATGGAATCGTGTGAAACTTTGTCAGTGTAATCATATATGATAGGTATAGCAATATCTGAAGTATTGAGTATCAGCATTGCGTTTTCATTCAATGATTAGTGAATATGTGTAATGAACCTAAACCCATGTCAAATCCATGAGGAAATGGCTTGGAGACCAGGAGGTACTGCCAGATTTAGCCCTGGGTGGCAGTAATGGAACTAATGCCCTTTGTACTCATCAGTGCCAACCTGGGGGTTACATAATTCCAGATGTCATCCCAACTGACAGTTTGAATATTGGATTGGAAAGCCAAAACGATTTTGCTCTCTATTTTACCACATATCTGATATAATATGAATGTTAGAGTTTTGATATCCACAGGAGTTATTTAGGAGGGTAAGGTGAACCAAATACTAGAAAATGAAGTAGAAATTCCGTTACTCGATAATCTAGCCCTCAACAGTGAGAAGTGTCACTTTAAAGTGACACATATCACTGAGCTCTTGATTTTGGGAAAGTTTGCTTGAATTTCCAAAATGTCTCAGATGATTATGTCAATAATCAATGGGGTAGATGCATAAAAAATACGGAAAGTTTACTTGCCCCATTACACTTATCTCTTATGTACATGACGGAATTCAAATCGGGGTGCAGAATATTCCGTGAGGGGTCACGGAATTCGTTTTTCTGACGGAATATTAGGCCTATGTCTCTAGTGGGGTGAGACACAAGAGATTAAATACGACTTTATATAATCCTTTTTAATATAAAATGGGTTGGAATATCTTTATTTTGCCATTTTGCCACCTACTGATTAATTTTTCATAAGGTCAGTGAATTGGTGAAAGAGTTTCGATGATACAAAAGTCGGGTCTGGCCTACAGCCTACCCTTCTGGTAGGTTCCATATCCAGAAAGTTAACCGCTGCAAGAGATATTTATTGGGGGGGGGGGCAGTAAATTGGTTATATTTCACCAGATCTGTATGCCTAATATTGTTTTTATATTCAAGTTGACATCTAAAAATAAAGGATCATCGCAAACAAGCCGGGAGATTCCCGGCTCCTAAACATTTTTCTAGCCGTTCAGCACAAGAGTGGTCAGGCCCCTTGCCATGCATCTCTGCGAGGTCTGCAGTCAGTCTTATGGTTCCTCCATAAAACGACTGCAGACATTTAGATTTTAGCAGAAGAATCTGTATTTCATTCGCTTTTTAATGGAATACAATTTGATGTGAAGTCAACTCCTAACACATTAAGGACACTGAAAGTTTGTTTTGAGTAGGTTTATTCAATAAGGTGGGATTGACGTTTCGGGCAACATGTGCCCTTCTTCAGGATCTTAACAGGATTTTAGACCACGACCTTGACATGACCTGGGTGTGACTTGATTGTCACCAACTGTACTGGTCACTCAGCTGGACGTGAGAAATGCCACTTGGGACACAACCATGGTCATGTCTGTTGCGGCCATCGTAACCCTATTTTGACATCACCCCTCACTTTACGTCTCTTAGCTTAGCCACCAGTCGCCCGTTCTTATATGACTAGCAGAATCAAGCCTTGCTTCCCCATCCAACCATTGTGGTTCAGTAGGTATAGCACTCGCCCTGGACCGAAAAGTCAGATGTTCAAAACTCGGCCAGGTCTCAGAGCTTTATTTTTTCATCCTCTACATGTTTGGCAGCGTAGACGCTATGTCAGTCTACCCGGCAGGGATGGTGGGTGGGTTTGCATTGTTTCAGGTGAGGGGGAAGGCAGACAATATTGAAAAACAAAATGTCCATATTAGGTTTTAATGTCTGCCAACAATAATAACAAAAACAGCGTAAAGATATAAAAATTACATTAGTAAGGCATCAACTTGTGCCACTACTCCCTGGATTGCATTAGCATGATAAAGAATTTTGATTTAGTGTTAAATACTGTAGACCTACTCACCACTAGCGTGCTGAGTAGGCTATGCCACCCACCCTATAAACACTTGTTGTCAACAAGCCTGTGGGCGTGGGTGGCGAGGCAAGCGTGTGGACGGGAGGCAGACGGGAATGGCACTAGGTCTAAACATTTGGTGACTTTAGCTGACTCTAGCATCATTTGTGGGCATTAATGATGCATCAATTTGGAACAAAATTCTGAGGAAAAGGTCTTAAGATTGAACTTCTGTTAACCATAGGTTGGAACGTATATTAGTCAACAGCAGAAGGCGTCAATATATACAACATGGCTTGTAATGGGAAATACCGGAATTGTTCAGGCGACGGAAAGAATTTTTAGTTCAGTGGCTATCCGTCTCTTCCAGAGGGTGGGTCAGTCATGATTGGTCCAGTCATTAAGGTCCTCCACTATACCTAAAATGGTTCAGAAAGTACCCTAGAGAAGATGTGCCATCATAGATCCTTGGGGAGGCTTTGACCTTCCTCCTTGGTCTGGCCACAGCGATTCCTCCTCTGCTACCTGGGCGCACTTTGGTTTCTAGTTTCTCCACACCATCGAGCACACAAACCAATTCCAATGATGGAGTCAGTGGGTAGGGATGCAGGTCGGTTGCTAAAGATCCTGTGGATCCAATTGAATTGTTCCTGGGGATCACAATCCTCACTGCTGCCATCAATGTTGCGAGAATGATTATTATGGATACCAAGAGGGCCTTGATCAAGGTAAGGGAGAGGCTCATCCTCATCCAACAGATGGTCCAATGATGGAGTAAAAGAGTAGTTTATATTGTCAAATCTCTCTAGCTGATCTACGGCAATTCATGGAGATCTGGTCTCCTTACTGGTTTGGTTTCTTAAGTGACTCGGCTCTCCTTAAGTGACTAAGTACTTCTTAAGTGACTAGATGCTTCTTATAGTAGGATGAAAGGTGGAATAAACAAGGTGTTGGAGTGATGGCCAATTTTATTATGATGTCACAGACAAGTATGGGGCATATTCATACATAAAGCACAGGCCATAAGCAGGCAAGATTTGGTGGCGATTCATTGAGCAAATTGTTATAATCTTAACAGAATATAGAAGTAAAAAGACCAACTTGTGAAGTGAGTCACCAGCAGAATCAATCCCAAAGCCATTCGTTTAAGAATATAACCCCCATCTATTCGGCAAAATTATTTATAAATGCTTAATATGAATATAAATTTAGATTTTTGCCAATTTACCTAATACATATTACATTAATAGAGATATTTTTTTTCCAATTTAGCCACAATTTAGTCAAGGGATTTGTTGCAGGAATTGTTTTCCATTTATTGCTGCTTAAATTGAACAAATTCACATTGGACAAAAAGGGTGGAATAACATGCTTTTCTTCATGAATAGAATTTTAGGCAATATTTTGGTTTTAGAAAAAGCCAAAATTAGACTGGCATCCTCAAATGGGTTAAGGTGATTTTGTATAACAAACATACCTCTACTCCCATCAAACCCAACCAGACAAAAATGAATGCAGGAAAAAATGAATGCATTCCATGTAGGAATGCAAACTCAAACTGATCTACTCGTTGGAATCATATGCACACGTAGTTGAAACTGTTTTGTATCATCGCTTGTGGCTACGCCACTCGCGATGATACAAAACAGTTTCAACTACTCGTCCATATGATCCCAACTCGTAGATCAGTTTTCGTTGAATTCCATCTAAATGTCCTCAACACTTGAAATACCTCACTGTCTAATATACTTAATTGAGGAACCACTAGGTTGGGTTTTGAAATATATATGCAGGGTGACGATTCAAGCCCCTTAAAAGATTTTTTAGATTTATATGATTCAGCTAGGTCTCCCAGGTCTAGCTATGTAGATGGAATCGTTGTCAAACATTCTACTAGATATCTTCTCCCTGAATCTGATGTTTGTTAAGCAATTTTACTGTAAATTAATATTGAACATGCATTGCTTCATGCATTGCAATGTATTTTAAACATATTGCATTCAGAAGCTATTAATTTTTTTTTTTTTTTTTTTTTTACAATCCTTTCTTCAAAAACACCTGCCATCTGCCCATATACATTACTAAATCATCCTTATTGACCAAAGAAACTCTAGATAACCACATAGTAATATCCTTTTAAAAATATTCACCCTACAATGCTACTGCATGTCCAAGTCTTATGTTTACAAGTATCTCATTTGTCATAACCACAGTCACACTTTTCTATCCACCTGATTTAAAGGTATACATCCAACAATTGGATCAAACTTATCATTTAATAATAGAATAACTTGTTCTTTTTTTTTCTCGCTCTCTTTTTAATCTTCTGCCTAAATATTAATTCTCTTGTTTCATCTGTTACCATAACTATAAACACTGGTACTTTTGTCACCACATATTCATTACACTATCTTCAAATGTGTGTGTGCTATGCCTTTAGAAGATCAACCAATCCCAAAAGATTCACTGCCCTTCTTCTGGATACCCAGCTAGAGAATGTTCTTTTCCAGCCTAGTGAGCCTAATTTGGAATTCCTTTCTGTAATTCTCTTCATCTTGTACTCCTGCAAGTCGTTGCACGTTCCTGGGCCTGACCATGTCTGAGACTTGCTGTACTTTGTCCTTTGTTATATCCGAAATATCCTCAGCACTGGTTTCAACATTTTCCATAATCTCCTCCAACTGTTCATTTTCCATTATCTCCACCAACTGTTCTTTTTCTTTCATTACCTCCAACTGTTAGATGAACTCTCATAGTTTCTCATAGTTGGCTTGGGATTTTTCTACCATGGTTTTGACAAGGGCCAATCGATTGGGCTTTAGTTCAAGGTAACTACTTACGCTCACCCATCTTCCCCATCATTGTATTCAATGGTTAGCACGAGGTGGCGCCACTGGACTCCCACTGCCTAGGGTGGCGTGGTTTGTCAGTTTTAGAAATAATCCATTGGCTATGAATCACTTCAAATCAACACTTTCACCTGATGGTATTCTGTTAATAGTCCTTATATTAGGCTGTGTTAGAGTTTCTAAATAGAGCAGCTTAATTGGTTGTTTATAATCCACAGTTGGTAGCCGTTGGTTGGGCGATAATTCCACAATCCTTTAACCCTTCCTTCCCGGAGGGTTGGAAGAACACTAAAATGTCCATAAAATATTCTCCCTGAAAAAGAAGGCAAAAAAATCGGAGCTAGGCTCACAGGCAAGTACTCTCTTTCTCAAGCTGACCGGAACAACTATTGATTATTTTAATATGCAGCTAATCTGTTTTGGGAAATATACTACATGTATACCATAGTATAAGCAATTGTTAACTTAATCATTATCAAAGATCCATAAATCTAGCAATGTATTCAGTATAATAATAATTTTTTTTTTTTTTTTTTTTTTTACAAATCTTTATTGAAACCTATCCTGCCATCTTGGCTTCTACAATGCTAAAGGACATTTTAAGAGTTAACTTGTTTTCCTCGCTAGGGATGTGCGATATAAAATATTCGAGTAAACCACCAGGTGGCGTTACCATATGTAAGGCCCAGCCTTTGTATTTCTTACCATATACTACCCAGCTTTCGGCGACACACATATACAGTGTTAATCATTATTTTTATTATACCAACTCAATATTTTCGGTTATGTCCGCCTCCAGATATCTCCAGAGTTTGTTCTCCTCCTTGCTAACTTTTCTAAATTTATGCGAATTTATTACAACCCTACACCTTATTCTTAACTGATACAGAGCATTTTTTGCATTTACATTACCATCATCAAACAATTTCTGCCTGTGAATGAAGGCTTTAATTTGGAGGAATATCCAGTTTATAATTTTCGAATTAAGATTAGTTATTTCAATTCCTAATAAAATATCCCGCAAATCGATCACAAAAACATCTCTTCTCCTGTGTATTATTGGTTCACCATTCAGTATAATAATTAATTAGACCAGGAAGTGTAGTAGCCAATTGAGTTTCTATTCTAGGACTGTTTCAGTTCTAATCATTGGCTGCATTTTTACACCACCGTTCTAAAAAGGGTAATGAATTTATTTTACCTATGATTTGATCTTGTATTGCTTGGCAAGCTCATTAGCCAATAAACACGCATGTATGCCCAGAAATAAGCAAATGATGACTTTAGTGATGATCTTCTGAACTTTTCTGTGATCAAGTTTTATCTTCATGTGATCCAAGTTTTTCTTTATGTGATCAAGTTTTAAGGTGCTGAGAGGTCTCTTCATATATTCAGCCACTTGAACATTTATATACTGGTCTGGGGCAGGAGGGTGTACATCTTGCATTTTAGATCATACAACGCTTTTTTATTGATTCAAAGGTCAAGGTCAAAGGTATATTTTGAGGCCCAATTTTCGAGAATTTTCCCATTTTAAGGTATACTTTCATCTTCCTGTAAAAAATAAACCAAATGGGATAATGCTTCCAAACTTTAGGGTTGACTACTAGGGCATATAATTATAGGCTATCATTTTTGTTCTGAAACAGACAACATCATGCACTTCTTGTAAACTGTGGCCTAACCAGGGAAATTGGTCCAAAATATTCCAGTGGCTATATGAAATTGTGTACTTGAATTCGAACAAAAAAGGAGAAAAAGTCCTACATTGGAGGAAAGGAATTGTACCGGTAGATATTGTTCTCAGGCTAGAATATCATATGTATATAAGTGGGAAATTTTTTTGTCAGCCTAGTTGGAATCTGTGATGTAACCAGCCGTTTTTCTGCTCTGTACAGTTCCGTTGACCCTTTCCGGTTGAAAACATATGTGGTTTGCTTTCTGGGGTTTGCTTTCTTGGGTGAAAATGTGATTTTGAAGACCTATTTTTAGCCTGGGAAAGCTGGGGAAGCCTGTCGGCAAAGCCCTTCTGGAAACGTCCTACTCTATTAATAGGCTTTTGTATGGACAAATGTCAAAGGTAAGGAGCACATGACCCATCACATGACTGTCACTTGAATGAAAATGTAAAGACGCCATGCCTTCAATGTCCCAGATGGAAAGAGAGGGAGAGGGAGGGAGAGATAGATGAATGGGAGGGAGCGAGAGCAGAGGGGGAGAGGCAGAGAGAAGAAGAGGGGAGGGAGAGGGTGGGGGAACAGAGATGGGGAGGGGAGGGGAAAAAAGGCTATGTGAGACAGAGGAAAGGTGGAGGGAAAAGAGGGGAGGTATAATACCACTACCAAAAAAAGGCAATGTGTAGGAAGCTACTAATTTCAGACCTATTTCACTAACGCACGTTGCCGGCAAGATGCTGGAGACTCATATTAATAACCAGTTGCAAGAACAACTGGATTACTACCAGGTTATTAACAAATTTCAGGGAGGTTTTAGAAAAAACTCATCCACCACTGAGACGATAGGACTATTAATAAACAAACTATTAAATAATATTAATAACAGAGTCTACTCTAGCCTTATATTTTATGATTATAGGAAGGCTTTCGACTCGGTGAGTCACACAATACTCTTGAATAAAATAAAAACTTATCACTTTCCACCATGGTTTCAAAAATGGCTGGAAAGCTATTTAACAGACAGGCAACAAAGAGTGACAACTGGATCCTATACTTCCAAATATCTTCCAATAAAGCATGGAGTGCCACAAGGGTCAGTACTGGGACCCGTTTTGTTCAACATATTTGTCAATGATATTTGTAATTGTAATATATATGGTGATATGCTACTTTACGCTGATGACATTGTACTCATAAATTCTAACAATGTAAGAGAAGATTTGTTGGCACATTGCCAGCACGACAACGACCTGATAGCCAAGTGGAGTAGCAATAATAAGCTTGCTATTAGTATTCCAAAAACTAAAGCGATGTATATCCCATTCCTACAAAAGGATGCATCTGTAAACCCAGAGATAAGTATAAAAATAGATGGTGAGCCGATCAACTGGGTCAGATCATTCACATACCTGGGTCTCACGATTAATAACAATCTCAAATTTGATGAAATGGCAAAAGATGTTACCAAAAAAGCGAATGTAAGACTGTACAACATCTATATAAATAGGCAAGCATTGGACTCACGCACCCGACTTATGCTAATAAAATCAATGGTGCTGAGCCAGCTTGATTATGTAAACATGTGTTATACTAGCTGTAACAAGAACACACTAAACAATCTGCAAATAGTCCAAAATAAGGCTTTAAAGTTTGCCCTAAAAAAACCTAGATATTATGGCACAATAGCCATACATGGTGAAAGTAATACAATGACGGTGAAAGAAAGAATATTTTTTAATACTATTAAATTTTTCCATAAGCAATTCTATTATTGTAGACTCGGTTGGATAACCAGAGACAATGCTGTAAGAAACTATCAACTAAGGGAGGATAGGCATATGCACTTCCAGCTAACTAGACCAAATGACAATAGATACAAAAACTCCATGGCATATGCCGGAATTAGAATGTGGAACGAACTAGACCAAGGTTTAAAACATATCAATGATAAACTTATGTTTAAGTCGGCCGCAAAGAGAGCTATATTGAGAGGTAACATAGCCATTAACCACTACTTCGACATATAAACTGGCACTGCCCAATCTACTATACGTACCATATGTACTGTACTTACACTTATAACTATCTAGTACTATACAATTCACACTGTAAGTATGCCTGGTATGAACCACCAGCGCATTTATCCTACTGTTAACATACTGAACAAGCAGTAGCTGTGCTGCTTGCAGCTGCGATAAGCGGCGAATCTGACGTACTCCATTGATAATACTTTCGTTACCATCTTTTTTATAAAACTTCTGTTAAATATCACACCCATCCCATCTCATTAATCCATCATTGTTCTACATATAGTAGCATAGAGTAATTTTCGTTGTATAAATTCAATACATGACACCTAGTAAAGAAACCGTAACTGTAAATTGTTACAATCAGGGGGTGGCGGGAGATAGGGACTTGCCCTAGTCACTACAATGTTTTATAGGCATATGCCTTTATTTCTTCCTGAATAAAGAAATGTGTAAAAAAAAAAAAAAAATGTGTGGGAGAGCAGAGGGGGAGGGAGCAGAAGAGAGAGGGGAGAGGTAAAGAGAGAAGAGGAGGAAGGGGGAGAGAAAAAGAGGGAAAACAGAGGGCCCAGCGAGGGAGGGTGAAGAAGGAAAAAGAGGGAGGGAGAGGGGAAAGTAGGGGAGACAGAGGGAGAGAGATCAGAGGGGAGGAGGAGAGCGAGGAAAAAGAGAGATCGAGGGGGAGGTGAGAGGAGAGAGATCATAGGGGGAGGGGGAGAGTGAAGGGAGAGGATGGGAGGAATCAGGTAGTGAGAGGGAGAAGAGGATAGAGAGAATCTTTTAAGAAGAAAAATATGTTTAAGAAACGAATTAAGCAGATCCTGGCCTTTGAAAGATTAGATGAAGCTCACACTTATGGTAAGAAAGAATATGGTATCAATTTGAAGCTCACACGATAGTGAGAAGGAATGTGGCATCAGTTTGACGAGTTGGACAGAAGTTACAGTCGATGTAGGATATGCCTGGGTAAAACCCTGTCCTAAAAACGCGAGTTCCCTCAACGAAGTTTAATTAAATCTACCTTGAATCTACCTTAAATATTTTACTTAAAATCCTATGAAAATTGACTTAGAAGAATATAGTTGCAAGATAGATATGAATTTGAAACCACTTTTTGCTGACTTGGTCTGTACATATATAGAAAACACGCGTATGAGAATGTAATACCATGTGCAGATCAGGGATTTGGTGCCAAGCTTGGCAAGTGCAAGTGCAAGCTATAAGTGCAATTAGGCTAAACGCCATATAGAACTCACTCCATTGACAGTGGCGATGATTAGATCCCCATAGATCGATATAGTTGTTTTTCTTATATCTTTTCTGACGTAAGAAGTGTAATACTATAGTAAGATTACCATATTGTCAAGTACGAGGTGGATTATATAATATTTTCCACCGACGACTTGACACTGTGGTCATCCTACTTTTGTTCCCTGATTTTATGTAAAATTACTAAAGAAATCTACATTGTTGCTACTTTCGATACTATGCTAATACAACCAAATCAGGGAATAATCTCAGTTATGCTAGGACATTTGTTTAGACAGGAACTTAACAGCAAAGGGAATATATTGAATCCGATGAAGACGATTCAGAGAAAGCAGAAGGAAATATATAAAAGATATACCGAATGACTATTTGTATCCAGAGGTGAATGGCACCAGAGTATCATCATAATGTGATGGGAATGAATGGGAGTCTTGGGCTATTTAATTTCATAAATATGGATTCTTTTTGTAGATTGACACTGTCAACACCCTACCTGCTTCCCTGTCCCTACTCCGTCTCCCGACGCATCATGTGCAAACCATCGCCGAAATACGGCGGTCCATTTGCTATCTCCGTAAAAAAAAAAGAGTGTTCCCGAGGATGCCTTGTTCGCTTGGCATGTGTTTGTACGGGAAAATCTCAGTCCAAGCTGTGGTAACTAGGGCTTGGGGAATCGGTTATTACTCAGTTATGATACCAGAAAGACCCCATGTTATTGGAGGTAATCTCAGTCTATGGGTTTTCCCTAGGCCTGGAGACATTGTTTCTGGCCATTGAAAGTCGGAAGTAGCAGTTTCACACGATCGAGCGAGAGGCGAGTTATTAGTTGGTAGTTCTAGATAAAGTGGGCATGGCTAAAATCGTAAGTTAATGCCTGTGGCATATTTTATATGCCATTATTGACGCCTCGTCGTCTAGAGAGGATATGGCACCAGGATAGGTCTATCGTGACAATTTGATGGGAATTCTTGGGCTATCTACACTGCGTTACGTTCATAAATATGGATTCTTTTGTAAGATTAACACTGTCAACACCCTACCTGCTTCCTCTCCCCATGGCATCTCCCGATGCATCCAAAATCATTTATTTTTTTAGCTTTAATCCATGTGGACGCATCGCCGATCACACGGCAATGCAGTCCACTCCAGAGTCAGAGTTAAATGAGTTGTGATTGGCTTAGAGATTGGAGTGTGTGACGACGGCTGCGATTGGACGGTTGTGTGTAGATGCCCGAACCTACCCGAGGTGTAACGAGGACGGCCGAGTGTACGATAGTGAAGCCACCGATGTCGGATTTCAAGTTCTTTATGCAGAGAAAGTGTGAACGCGAGAGGTCTGTCACGCCGTAATTATACCAGTAACAGCTAAAATTTCTTGGTCACATCTCTGCGTAAGAGTCTGACTTAGGCACTGGGATAAGTTAAGGGTGTTTGTGAATGGGAAATATAGGGTTTTTTTTTATCCTGTCCAATGCTGGGTAATAGTTGTAGTGCCGATGGACGGGAGGCGATTTCTCTAGCTTTTGTGTTATGCAGTGCATAATTTTTTTAATTATGCCATTTCGCCAGCTAGTCTAGTACTTTATTTCATACTATCATACATCATCTATCGTTTCTTGGTGTAAAATTTAGAATACTGGCTAATTTTGTCTTTGTGTTCTTTGTTAAAGCTGAAGTACTTTTGAATCAGCGTTCTAGAGAAAAATGGCAACATTATATACTACTTTCCGACCTTTGTAACTGTATTGATATTTATAAGAGCACTAGCAAAGTACCCGTCCTCCGGACGGTCACCCTCTCTCCCCACACTTCCCCCTCTTTCTTGTTTCCCTCCCCCTCTTCTCTGTCTTTCATACCTGTTTTTCTCTCCCAACCCCATCTCTGATTCCTCTCCCTCCCCTCTTCCTCATGCTCCCCCTCCCCTCTCTCCCTTCCCTACATCCTCTCCCTCACCTCTTTCCCCCTCTTCTTGGACAGTCACCCTCTCTCCCCACACTTCCCCCTCTCCCTATTTTCCCTCCCCCTCTTCTCTGTCTTTCATACCTGTTTTTCTCTCCCAACCCCATCTCCGATTCCCCTCCCCCATCTACCTCCCCTCTTCTTCATGCTCCCCCTCCCCTCTCTCCCTTCCCCTACATCCTCTACCTCGCCTCTTTCCCCCTGTTCTTTCCCTCCCTCTCAATCCCCCTCTCCTATTCCCCCATGCACCCTCTCTTTTCTTAACTCTCCTCCTCCTACACCCTCTTCATCCCCTCCCTCCCTCAAATACCCCCACCCTCTCCCTCCCCTCTTTTTCACTCTCCCACTCCTCTGCATGTAGTTAGGTCCCCCTGAAAGGTTGTGGGAAATGATGTAGTGTCTCACAGGGGCTTTCCCAGGCTATAAATAGAGTGTAGAGATCGCAATTTTTTAAAAAAAATCAAAATCACATTTTCACCCCAGATACCTTCACAAACCACATATAATGTCCTCCAGAGAGGGTGGACAGAACTCTACAGATAAGCAAAACAGTTTGTAAAACAACAAATTCTGAGAACATGTGAGACAAAGAAACCCCTATTTTCTACCTAAGAAACCCCTCTTTTCTACCTCCTTTCGTAGAAATCGCTCTTCCCGTATATTATATGGATTTACAAATATGTCACATAATCAATGTGAATTTGAAACAAAATTAAGCCAGATTGCTGTAGCCTACTTCTTAGCCCTTTTTATGGGTTAACATGTGTATACAAACCTTGTCTGACATAGGCTAACGCTTTATTAGCTAGAAAAATTAAGGGACAAACCAATATAATGATTAGACTGATATACATATAACAATATCTATACATCTGTAGAATCGATTCTGAAAAAACCCACAGATGGTTCTATATTAACGAAGGAAAAATGTATGGAGGTATAGGTCAACTCCTTCTGAATGGAGATGGCATATTAATTGCTTGGTGCAATTGCTTGGTAGACTTATCACTATATGTGCACAGGTGTGTGCGCATTTACATGTGACAGGGCTGCTCTTATTGATATAGGCCTATATTTTAAAATGCTGTATAGAATTTTTTTTATGGAAAGCTGTTAATACATATAACCCAAAATGTACAGAATTTTAGTAATACTTTTCCTAATTTACCTAACCATATTCCTGATTAGCCTTTTTCTTTTTGAACTGGCATCCTATTTCGGGAGAATTGGTCCAGCTCGGCAGCCAACCCGGAATGAATTAACCCTAAATCGGGAGAACTAGTAGGCTAACCAGGAAAATGAATGACAAATTAACCATTGAAAATGCATGCGAACTGGGGACATTTTTTCCGGGTTAGCTGAGAACTGGCAAAAGAGAAATAGTGCTTTTCCGAAGTAGCAGGGTGTCTAGAGAATTAGATCTCACCTAGGAGTGAATTAACAAAAGCTATGCCCCAATCAGGAATTGATGAAGTCTAAAGGGTGGGTTCCACTGGCCGGCTACTTCTCCCGCTACTGCTCCCGCTTCTTGATGAAAGAAGCGGGAGCAGAAGCAGGAGAGTAACGGGGATGGGTGCTATTGGCTCCCGCTACAAAGCCACGTTACTTCCCGCTTCTTTTGGAGCGTTTTCAAAGCGTAGAGTGCCCCCGCTTTGATCAAACATGTTTGATTTGAAGCGCCGCTACTTTGTAGCGGGAAGTAGCGGGAGCTGAAGCGGGGCAATGGCACCACTCTACGTTACCCCTCACGCTACTTGATGCGTCCATTTCTATGTGAAAATAAAATGTTGTCTGCTTAGATTTCTGAGTAGCGTTAGAAGTAGCGGTGGAAGTAGCGGGGCAATAGCACCCATTCCGGTATACCTTCAGCTTCTTGCTCCCACTTCTTTAGAAGCGGGAGCAAAGAAACGGGAAGAGTAGCGGGAAGAGAAGCCGGCCAGTGGAACCCAGCCTTAAGTAGGAATGATGGAAAGGGAAGATTAGCTAAATATTAAAAAGCACAATAATAATTTGGGAATTTTAGGAATTTTCCGATTTTGTGCCTAATTCTCGGCTAACCCGGAACAAAATTCCCCAGTTCGCATGCATTTTCAATGGTGAAATCGTCAGTCATTTTCCGGGTTAGCCTAGTAATTCTCCCAATTTGGGGTTAATTCATAACATGTATAAATGGCTTTTCATACTTTTTATTTACTATGGGTTAGTCCCTGTTTGTTGGGCTGGCGGGGATGGTTAGAATGGCATAGAATGGGCCTCCCAGCGTTTCCGGCCGACAGCTTATATCAACCAAAATACAAAACAATATTTACTGCTCAAAACGGCAAGATCATGGCTTTCCACTGGTTCATTTTGCTTTGAAATCATTTCTAAATTGTTGTTAATGATAGTAACAGCCCAACAAAAAGGGGATTAAAGCCATTTGTTAAAATAAATATCAAATACCTAACGAATTTAAGAGTTGATCTAGAGTAATTCTTGACTTAGGTGATTTTCCTATGTCCAGTCCCTTTTCATATGTAATGCTTCAGACAGACTGACGCCATTTTGTATCAATTACTGTCTATTGATTGTCCTTATAATAAGCCCATATGGCCTTTCAACCTGGTCCAAAGTGACATGGCAGTAATTCCTTATATAAACATGTGCCAGGCCTTTCCTAAGATCAGTAAGATTACCATTTAGCATGTCTAGGTTATCAAAGGGGGCAAGACAGATGGCCCCATGTTGATTGCACTCTGGGGGGTATAGCTGTTGCCTTCAGTTAAGCCCCTTTGTAGTATTGACCAGCAGGTACCAGCATGGTGTAAGCTAGTGGTATTGTTTTAGGCTGGGGGTGGCTGGGGCAAGCTTTGTTGCTCCAGACACTCTGGCACCATATGTCTACACAGACCCATGTTTCCTCTCTCTAATTACTTAATTATCCCTGTGAACTTTTGATTACCCATGTACCCTTAAAACATGTATTTCTCCTTAATGGATTGACCCAGGTCAAGGTAGGCTAGTCCGAGACTTAGGGGCTGCCTATAATTCTGTAAGGAGCCTCCTGATTGGTTCTTACCCCTGCTGCCTAACTCTGCCATGTTTTACTTATGTATGATTGGATGCTCTCTATATTGCTATGTATTATGAATGATATAAATGTGACATGTTTGAGGTGAATTAAACAGAACGGGTTCAGTGCTCAAACTACAACCACCAAGACTCCTTATTCCTATACTACTTTAAGTATTGCTGAAACATAGTTTTACATTGGTGTAGAACCTTCGGGCAAAGATCTTGGTATTTATTTAAAAGTGGAAATTACCAGCAACTTCATCAATTGGCATTTTCTCAAAGTGGAGAGAAAATGGACGCTGACACAGTGGACCGTTTCTTTAAGGAGATAGCTGATCTGAACACTAAGGTGTCGGGAGGTCTTGAGAAAATCGAGACTGATGTCGTTTCTCTAAGAGAAGTAGGGAAAAAGAATCAGGAAGACAGTGTTCAGGCAATGGCAGACATGTACGACCTGATAAATGCCGAAGACGGAGGCATACAAGTGTACCAGACAAAGATACAATCGGCTGTGGGTCCACCACGTTTTTCAGGACGCCAGGAGCAGGATCCGGAACTCTGGCTGGAAGATTACGAATCTTATATTAAGCATAATGAACCAACGCGGGCGGGCGCCTGCAGTGCTCAGCTAAAATTGTATCTGGAGGGTGCGGCCAGACGGTGGTATACCGACCATGCAGTGAAGGATATGGAAACATGGAACGATGTGAAGGCGAAATTCCTAGCGCACTTTACGCATATCACACCAGACAAGCGATCAGAACTGGCATATACCAAAATGAAGAAGAATGAGAAAATTGAGGATTTCTCACAGCGCGCCGCAATAGCTTGGAGACGCCTAAAGTTGGATGGACCAACTAAGTTAACTAAGTTTATTGACGCGTTGATACCACATGTGAGGAACGAGGTTTTAAGATCAAACCCTAAAACGTTCCAGGAAGCATTAACAGCAGCTAAGGCAGCGGAGAATCTTATTCTCACAAGCAAGGATGAGGCGGTAGATGTGGAAGATTACGCTTCATTGAAGGAATTGGTTTCTAAGATGGCAACGGTCATGCAAAGGGAACGAGCTAATCCATCAGTTAACCAGGTAAAGATGGATATGCCCAAATCAGAGATGGAGGGCATGAAGGAGGAGCTGAGGCAGCTCAGACAACAAGTGCAAACTGGAGCAATGGCGCAAGCTCCAATGAATATTGGCAATAATAATAACGCCATGTGGGGTGAGATTCAAGATCTCAGACATAGGATTCAAGGTATAAGCGTCAACGCCGTGCAGGCAGCTTTACCACAGCAGCCAGTGGTATCGCACGGGTCAAGCCCAAACTATGACAACCGGGGCAGGTGTTACACGTGCAATGGCACGGGCCATTTCGCTCGAGAGTGTCCGTCAGGGCGCAACCGAGGACGCGGCCGGGGACGCGGTCAATCACGCGGCGGATCTAACCATCAGTACCAGGGAAACAATTTCAACAGTAACAATTTCAACAACTCCCAACAGACCGAGGAGGGGGGAAACTAGACTGCCCTTGTGATGACGGAGGTGTCTCAAGGTGTGTTTGTACAGGAAAAGACCGACATCAATATAAGAACTGTGGTGATAATGACTATGATCCAGAGGCGTGGCGAAAACTGAGACCGACTCGCCTTAGGATTAACCAGATTAGTGCCAGGCAGCAAGAGGAGATGAAGAGGGGTAAGTGCTCATTTACACATGCTTTAGCTAGGGACAATTGTGTCAATGTTTGTGTGGGTTCCATTTGTACTCCTTCTTTGGTCGATACGGGGGCTGACCATTGCTGCATGGACTATGATTTTTATGAGAAGATCAAAGATTCTGGTAAAATTATTAGGGTTACACCATCTACTGTATTTTGTACTTTTGGGGGAGGGTCCGTTGTAAATGCTGTGTGTGACGTGACGACCACTTTGACTATTGATAATGTTGTATATGAAGCCACATTCCATGTTTTGCCCCAATTAACACTGGGATGTATTCTAGGGAGAGATTTCCTTAGAGATTATGGCGTCACGATCACTTATGAGGGGGATTCTCCTTATATGTTCAGATCTCAAACATCAGTTATCACACTGGATAAACAACTAAGGATTCCAGGTGAGACTGAGGTGTTTGTGAGTGTAGCATTAGCGGGTAATCATAATGCTAGGAGGGAAGGGGAATTTCTAAAATTCTATGGGACCAAAATATCCAACCAGGATAATATTTTGATAGCTAAGACTTGCGTGCGAGTGAATCACCATTCAATACCAGTGCGACTGATCAATACAAAACCCTCTGAGGTCACACTGGATATAGGTACAGTATTGGGGACAGTAAACCCTTTACAAACAGATGAATGTGTTAGAGTGTCCTCAGCCGCAATGTCTATGGGTGCGAAAAGCCAAACAACAAACAATAGCGCTACTCCCTTCACACCTACTGTTGATTACTCGCGCTCTAATATCACAACTGAGCAGCGGGGACAACTTGATGCTTTATTTACAAAATATTGTAAAGCATTTGTAGGGCCTGATGGGAAGTTGGGGTGCACAGACTGGATGGAGCACGAGATCGATTTGATCCCTGGAGCTCGGCCTGTCCAGCAGATGCCTTTTCGTATGTCACCCAATATGAGAGAGGAACTTAGGGCGGCAGTGCAAGAACAGGTTGATTTAGATATTGTCGAGCCTGCCACAGGTGGATCATGGGCAAGTCCTGCCTTCATGGTAGCTAAAAGCTCTGGAGGAAAGAGACTTGTCTGCGACTACAGAAATGTCAACGCAGTCACCGAACCGCTATATCTTGCAATTCCAAGAATAGACGATACTATAGATGCGGTGGGGCAGATCAAACCTAAGTTCATCTCAGCGTGCGATTTGCAAATGGCTTTTCACCAGATTCCTGTCAAAGAGTCAGACCGAGATAAGACTGGATTTCTCACTCCTTTTGGAAAATTTAGATATAAGCGAATGAGTATGGGCCTAAAGAACGCCGCTAGGTCATGCCAACTGCTTATAGATATGGTTTTGCAAGGTCTGAAATTTAAATCCAGCTTGTCCTACATAGATGATCTGATAACATTTTCTAGCACCTTCGAGCAACATGTCTTGGATTTGGAGGAGGTGCTGAAAAGGGTGGTAGCCTGTGGCCTGACATTAAAGGCAGCCAAGTGTATTATTGCAGCACAGGAGGTACCATTCTTAGGACATGTTCTCAGTGAGACAGGAATCAGGCCCAACCCTGGTAAGATCAAAGCTATTTATGATATAAAGACGCCTAAGACTCAGACCCAGATTAGAAAATTCCTTGGTATGACTGGTTTTTATCGCAAGTTCATCCCAAACTATGCGGTGAGAGCTAGATCTTTGTATGCACTTACCAAGAAGGACCGAGCATGGGAGTGGACCGACGAAACTGAGCTGGCTTTTCAGGATCTTAAGGGTGCATTAGTGAGTGATAATCTTCTATTGTACCCCGATTTTGAGAGTCAGTTCATCGTAACCACGGATGCCAGTGCCTTTGGGATGGGTGGGACCCTGGCTCAAGCTGATAAAGAGGGCAATGTAAGACCAGTGGCATATGCAGCCAAGCTATTTAATCCAGCTCAAAGGAATTATAGCACTCTTGACCGAGAATTGGCTGCTATAATTTATGCATGTCACGAATGGAGGGTTTATTTAGAAGGACGCGAGTTCCTTATTCATACAGACCATGCCCCTTTACAATTTATCTTGAACCCCAGGAGTACCCTAACCCCCAGACAGATTAGATGGGCTGCTGAGATAAGGCAATTTAATTTCAAGGTATCACACCTGAAAGGAAAAGATAATATCGTACCAGATTCCCTTTCGAGGCTGGAAACTACCATGTTCGAGGAAAAAGACCACCCGGAATTATTCTCGACCTTTCCAGACCTATGTGAGGTTGCAGTCAACGAGATTAGGACTAGTGAACCAGCAGAGACCTTGAGAATACCTAAGCGCGATAGGAGGGCCTTAAGGAATGATACCAACAAGAAAAGGGTTCGGTTTGCTGATAAGCCTGAGATACATATCATTGAGGATCAGGATAGTATAAGGGTAGCCTCGGTAGGATCAGCAAAGCCGGTAGGAACCAAGAGAAACAGGTATAGAGAGTTGGTTTCAAAGACGGGTCCCCTACAGATGGATGGTTTAGGCATCTCTGCTGAGTGTATCAAGCAGGCCCAGGAGGAAGATCCGGCTTGCCAAGATATCACTAATTTTATTTGTAGAAAGGTACTACCCAAAGATGAGAAGGCCGCCAAGAGAGTAATATTGCGAGAACAGAATTTCATTTTGGATAAGGGAATATTGTACCATTTGGAGGTTACATGGGGAGCTAAAGCCACTGTGATTCCTCAGCTGTTCGTACCATTAAGCCTTAGGCAGACTGTACTAGAATTTCATCATGATGCGGTACAAGGAGGTCACCTAGGGGCACGAAAAATGCTGATGGCTATGAGGAATCGATATTTCTGGTACACCATAACCAGGGATATCATGGATTATTGTTCCTCATGTGATCTCTGTGCGCAAACCAAGCGAATGACTCACCCTATACGCCCGCCTCTCACTATCAGAGATATCAGTCCAAGAGCTTGGGATACAGTTAATTTAGACGCTCTAGAGAGATTGCCAGAAACACCTAGAGGAATGAAGCACATAATCGTGGTGGTAGATTATTTCTCTCGGTTTTGTATCTGTATCCCAGTGCCTGATATGACAGCAACAACTTTTGCTAAGAATTTCTTTGATAAAGTGTTATGCAGGGTTGGATGGATCAAGAACATCGTCAGTGATAACGGGAAATCATTCGCATCAAAATACTTTGCAGCGGTTTGCGCTCAATATGGGATCTCACATTCTTTCACAAGCGTTGCCCATCCCCAGAGCAGTGGTTTAGTCGAGAGGGCAAATAGGAGCGTACTAGGGGTCCTAAGAAATTTTGTTTCTAATCAGCAAAATGACTGGGATCTTTATTTAGACGCAGTATCCTATGCCCTTAACACCACTGAATCCTATGGGACGGGGTACTCTCCTTTTGTTTTATTGCACGGAGAAGAACCCAATTCAGCGTTTGATGTTAATGTGAAGCTGAATATCGAAGGTCCTGAAAATATCCAGTCTCAATTTGCTCAGTTGATCCAGCGTCAGGAAGTAATTCGGAAATACTCCAAGGAACATCTAAAGGATGTACAAAAAAAGATGAAATCTAGGTATGACAAAAGGGTGTATGATCCGAAATTACTAGAGGGAGATCGTGTGTGGCTGTACTGGCCGAGGATCACTGATCCTCAAACTAAGTTGAAGTTGGCTAAACAATTCCATGGGCCATTCTACATAGTAAGATACCATACAGACACCACGGTTTTTCTCAAGAATTGTCGCACAGGCCAATACCTGAATAAGCCTGTTACCATCATGCGACTTAAGAAATCTCCACCTAGGGAGACACTGGAGGACAGATGGAGCGCTGAAATTGAGCAATATGAAGATCCAGTCCAACTCAATGAGGGAGATCTTCCACTGGATAGTTTTGAGATGGACGAGATAGAAGATCAGCCCCAAACATATTCTCTAGTCGAGGAAGATGAGAACGAGACATTTTCCTGCGACGATCATTTATCTGATAGCGACGATGAGACTGAGTTTCTCCATGACAGCTCTCTCGACCACCTTCAAGCGGCCAAGACTATGACACCCACAGAAACCCCTACATATCATGATATCCTAGACATAAGGGATATATGTAAACCAAGAGGGGAAGCGGTGAAATATCTTGTGCACTTTAAGGATGGGGATGAGAGATGGCTGACAGGGGAGCACTTTAATGAGAAAGCCAAGTCCAAATTCATTGTGACAGAGCGGCAAGTCAGAGAAGTGCCTGGTACTCGGTCTAGGTCTAAGTGAAATTATCCTTCAGATTAATGTTATGTGTTGTATATAAATTATATTGTATGTAAAATATGTAGGAGGAATGCTTTTATATTCTTTCCTAAACATTGGAGTGCCTTTTGCTCCTTTGTACAACACCGACTCGCAAAATATTACTGGCCATCTCTTCAATGGTGCTTACGTACGAAAAATCAATGGTGCGAGCCAGCCAATATTGCGCAAGACTAGACTACAAAATGCCACCAATTATAGACACTAGCAACAACCAATTACGGACACATAAATCACCAATTGAAGACATTAACGGCTCGCCAACCTAGCCAATTGGCTTGTCCGAAGGCATCATGCCAGACACCAGATTTTACTATTATAGCTTGCATCATAACCAGTCGCCGCCACCAAGCATTGAAGTGACCGAAACAATTTAACGCGTGCATTGTTCGCACTTCAGTGAGCGTAGGATGCGCGACAAATGCCAAGCTTACTGAGATGACATACGAGCCAATCATATGTGACAGCTTTAAGCCCAAAGACCTGTCGCGCTAATGAGTGGCATCCTAATCAGACAAACTTTAGAGACAATACCCGGGGGGAGTGTTTTATGTTCTATTGGTGGGAAGGGTTTAAATAAGGGAGACGAGAGAGAGGGTATCATTCTAGCTTTGGATTCTACTCGAACCACAGCTATGGGACTTCACGCAATTGCAACCTTGTTTTATCTTCAAGTCATCTTGGGCACGCTGGCCCAGTGGCCCGAGACAGTAGAAAGAAATAACCTGGGAGTTATTTTTAAGAAGTCGAGCAAGGTTATGCTCAGTCCAGAGGGGAGCCAGGAGATTATTCTGGTGTCTCCATTGCCAAAACGAATAGATACAGACGCTGCGACTTTGTCAAATCCTTGTAGGCATCACCAAACAGAAACCCATGTACAAGAGATCCTGGCCTTTTGCGCCGACATGCGAGCTTTTCTTAATACTCAGGACGAAGCTTGGCGCATAATGAAGGCAAAGGTTGCGAGTAAGCAGCAAGAATTCTGGACTTTATTAGATAACCCGGTGGCCCAGCCTGTGAAGAGAATGAAGAAGGGGGCGCCACTTATGTTTATAGGAGATCTCTCACGTTCAATCTTTGGCACCGCAACAATGGGAGATGTAAGAAAGCTGGCAAACATAATAGGACAGGTCAACGGACAGATTAACATAGTAGCAGAAAACCAACAATATCTGAGAAACAGGACCTTAGTTATGGTCGAGCAGACTGCTTCTTTTATGGAGCAGTTCCATGACCGTTTCTCTCGAGCTGAGAATGTCATGAACAATACCAGGAATAACTTAAGGCAACTCATGAGGAGAGTCAGAACTCTGAATTCCGATTTAAATCAGAGAATCACCTGGAACACATACTTTGCTCTTTATACTACTTTTACTAATTACCAGTTTGGCGTATTGGCGGCTTACGAGCAGGAATTAGGCATATGGATTCAAGCTATTGAAGACCTGTTCGAAGCTCGTCTTAATACCCACATCATTTCTCCAAATAGTTTTAAAACAGCCTTACACCATTTCTCTACTCATCTTGCCACCAAGGGATGGAAGGTGTGCACCAATACCCCGTCATTCTATTTTAAAGATAGGATTCATCAGTTTAAATACAGTCACTCGCACCTATATATTGAAGTGACAATTCCTACCTCAACAGAAGACTGTGAGTTCGCCTTATATAATATTATACATCTGCCGATCATGTTGACCCCAAAATCGACCAAGGGCTTTACCAAGGTCAGATTATCTTCTGATTACCTTGCCATATCTAAGAGCGGCCATGTGTATGGATTATTATCGGAACGGCAGATACAACAGTGCCACCACTCGCATACTGTGGTGTGCGATAATATGTTCTTCAGAAGACCAGTGGAGGCTTCATCATGTGAATGGGCTCTTTGGAATGACAATAATATAAAAGAACAATGTGATTATTCTGTTGTGTTAAAAGGAAAGGTACAGCCAGAAGCGATTTATCTACATAACTCCATCTATGTTTTTATTAATCCTTCCGGAGAACTTCTGATCTCTAATACTACCAAGGAGAGAGCCAGATCTATTAAATGTACCTATTGCCGTTTACAGGTTCCTTGCGGACATACAGTGTGGCTGGGTGACTCATATATTAGAGCGTCCCATGATTGTTCTAGGCTCAATTACACCGTGACCTTGGAGATGACAAATCTGCCACTACTGCATGCTTTTAATATTTCTCTGCCTGGGGTGTCAGGACACCATGCCCCACAGGAATCTATAGACATGATGCTGCCTGCCCTTAATTTTTCAAAATATGATAACACTGCGGAGTTAAGCTTAAAGTGGCTTGCTAACGATTTGAAGACCACTCAGTTGAAGCCGCTCCGTTCCATTTCTACTATCACTTGGGAGGATGCCAGTCCTTATTTCTCTTATGTTTTATGTGCATTAGCGGCTTTGCCAGGAATTTATGCTATTTTTAAAGTGCACAACCTGAATCGCAGAATAGTTACCGCCAGTATGGCAGCAGGTTTGCCAATGGTTAAAGGTGGCGTAATTACTTCTACCCCCAAGATCATAGAACTCCTTCCCCTACGTGAAATGCCTACGCCCCTCCCCAATCCAGTCCACACCTTTCTTCAAGAGATGGAGTATAGGGATGCTCTTTTGACCGGACTGTTTATTGTGATTCTTTTATATGTGGCAAGGAAACGTTTAGCAATTATATTCAACTGGGTATTGTCAAAGTTTAACGTGTGTGCTGTGTGCAGGGTGACCAAATGGATAGAGGCACGTCATGACGGTACCTTCTTCTTCTTCAAGATTGGAACTCCAGAGAACCATGTATGTATACCATTAGTCCAAATCATGGGCGGATTGAACACCATTACTGTGAGAGAACTGCCCCAAGTACTAGGAGTACAGGTAGTCGAGGGGTGGTTCACAGGAAAGGTCATCATACATGGAAAGGGACAGTTCCTTCTGGAGAAGGAGGGCCGTCCGATATACGTGGATATGCCGAGAGCAATTCGGGTAGCTCGCTCGATTGCTTCGAAGATGAGCGAGATTACAAGGAACCGAGACCAACCAGACTTTAGGCAGTTGTTTTTGGTAGTGGTCGGACGAGAATTAGTTGAGATAAGAGTAAAGAGGGATCCTATGGAAACTGCACCAGCACCACAGCAAATGAGAAACGAGAAGGTGGAATCGGAACCACCGATGACACCAAAGCGGGAGATAGAATTGAAATCCAAGACTAGAGTTCATTGGCACAAGGAATCTGCCACAGAACTTCTAACCCCTATTCATCAAAGTACCCGACCTATCAGGCGCGAGTCACCACAATGGGTGATAGACCGGACAAAGGCGCGGTACGAGGCCATATAGATAGACTTTTGGGTATTTATGAATAGTTTTGGGAACTGATTATTCTCAAGATTAATTACATGGGAGTACTTATGGCGATTATTTGATTTTTGCATGTTTTGACACAACAATTGTCCTTACTTTAGCGATATTGTGTTTATGAGTACTTAACCATGTGTTTTATTTACAGTGTATTTTTGAATTTCGGTCGGCAGAAAGAAAACCCTCTAAAATGTTTTTATGTTGAACAGGGAGCAGTCGGTAGTCTCAGATCGGCTGTGACCTAAGTATTTTAAGATTATTTGAATCGCATATGTTTATATTACCTGCAAAACAGAAGTGGTCCAGGAATTTTTTTATGTGATGATTTGCAACGAAGCTATTTTTGAAGTTTTATTTGATGTACCTGTATATATGTTTCAAGGTGTTTAATGATCACCTGTGATCAACTGACTTTCCACTAAATATCGAGGGTTCGCCCCTAATGATTATTCGGTACCTAAACAGCTCCCCAACCTGTTGTAGGAAACCTTAGTATATGGAAGTGTGTGAGTTTTATTATAGAATTCTACTGGTAGGATTTTTAATTATGAAGATTGTTCTGATTGTGATTCATGTCACCAGTATAGAGAAGCGTATTGTATTGTATTATTTTATTCATTTGAGATTAATCCATTTGATTTACAAGGCATAGTGGATAATGCTTTAAGCAGAGGGCGGGGAAGAAAATGTTAAAATAAATATCAAATACCTAACGAATTTAAGAGTTGATCTAGAGTAATTCTTGACTTAGGTGATTTTCCTATGTCCAGTCCCTTTTCATATGTAATGCTTCAGACAGACTGACGCCATTTTGTATCAATTACTGTCTATTGATTGTCCTTATAATAAGCCCATATGGCCTTTCAACCTGGTCCAAAGTGACATGGCAGTAATTCCTTATATAAACATGTGCCAGGCCTTTCCTAAGATCAGTAAGATTACCATTTAGCATGTCTAGGTTATCAAAGGGGGCAAGACAGATGGCCCCATGTTGATTGCACTCTGGGGGGTATAGCTGTTGCCTTCAGTTAAGCCCCTTTGTAGTATTGACCAGCAGGTACCAGCATGGTGTAAGCTAGTGGTATTGTTTTAGGCTGGGGGTGGCTGGGGCAAGCTTTGTTGCTCCAGACACTCTGGCACCATATGTCTACACAGACCCATGTTTCCTCTCTCTAATTACTTAATTATCCCTGTGAACTTTTGATTACCCATGTACCCTTAAAACATGTATTTCTCCTTAATGGATTGACCCAGGTCAAGGTAGGCTAGTCCGAGACTTAGGGGCTGCCTATAATTCTGTAAGGAGCCTCCTGATTGGTTCTTACCCCTGCTGCCTAACTCTGCCATGTTTTACTTATGTATGATTGGATGCTCTCTATATTGCTATGTATTATGAATGATATAAATGTGACATGTTTGAGGTGAATTAAACAGAACGGGTTCAGTGCTCAAACTACAACCACCAAGACTCCTTATTCCTATACTACTTTAAGTATTGCTGAAACATAGTTTTACACATTAGATCCTTTGTTTATGGTCCTTCCTTTTCTCTAAGCCTGCCGGAAACAAGCCTTGGCTTTGCCTCTGCTTGTTTCCGGCAGGCTTAGAGAAAACTTACAACCCTAAACTCCGGATCTAACCGCCTATCAATGTATGATTAATGAATAGCAGTTGTATAGATCTACAGTAGTAGACTATATATGTAACCTAAGGCAGTTTGTCCCGGTCCACCAAGATTTCTTATGGGAAATAACAGTTTGAATAAGCCTACCACAACTGGCAAATTTAATATTTCTTTCTTTCTTTTCAATTGATCTGTTACACTCAAATTCATTTCATTTTCTACAGTTTGTCACAGACCTACTATTAGAAGGATTCAGGGACAGCCTGGTAGCCTATCTATGCAACAGAGATAAAATAATTGATAAACATTATATATCTATAGATATCATATGACAATTTTCGTTAGAATATGGAACCCTGGATATAATTTTTAATATTTTATAACACATCTCACCTGAAAATATAATGGCCTGTAGCCTACGTGTACATTGGCCCTACACTGGTATATATTATAAATTACATAATATAGGCTATACCGGTTCATAAATAGATTGGTCTTAAAGCAAATAAACTATATGGCTGCATTAGCCAACTGGTGTACCAAAAACTTGGCTCCATGTAGGTACCGGCAACGTGCTTGGACTGGATATTTAACACCTATGCTAGCATTACCTCAGGCTCAGTCTAGGCCTATACTCAATGTCTAGCACTGCATGGTAGCAGACAGGTCAAGGCGGGCACAAGTGATGCTGACCGAGCCCACCTGGCGCACACTCCCATTGGCTGACGCGAGGAGGCTTGCCGTGACGTCATCTGCCACACCGCTACAAACGATCTCACCGAGTGCGTGTGGACTGCCTTCTACACAGCCACGACAGGGCCAGACCAATTTATAGCTGGGAGAACTAATTCATTCGCATAAGCCGCTCAAGCTAGGAAACAACTTCCAGAATCTCTTTAGCTTTGTGATCTCTCCTGAGGTAAGATTTCGCTAGATGTCTTTTTGTGTTGAGAATGATCGTTGTTTGTTTAGACAGAGGTACGGTACAAATGTTGACCTCGATTGTGAGGCCTTGTTGCTGCCTGCTGGCTGGCCATGCCTGCTGGCACTGCTGCAGCACTATTAGAACTACGAAGCGCTGCTTGGCATTGTCTAAGAGACTAAAAACTGGTCAAATTGACGTGTCTGATCGCCAGGCTTTACAAGGTGGCGAGCTAGTGACAGAACAGGCCCTCACCTTTGCTTTCATTCTTAACAATTCCATCATTTAGCTGCATTTCCATTGATTATATAGGCCTAAGTCATATTCTATGATAGAATTCATGGACATGGCCTCGACGAATAGTGCACTAGGGTTGTGAGTGTCTGTGAATGACAACAAGAGAACTAATTAGGACCATAGCCTACCAACTACGGTACCGCGAATGAAATGCACAGAATAAATAAAATGCTAGCTAATGCTCCATGATCCTTAATAATTCTTGGTACGTACAGATTCTCTTTATAATTGTTCACGCCCCTTTTATAATTCACTTCTCACTCGATATAGGCCTAATTTTACCTGCAATGATTAGCTATCAGAATTGGATATAATATACGGCGGTTCATGTTTGACATTTCTACTCATTAGGTGTTGCTTCTTACAATAATTATATAAATCAATAATCCGTTAAGTCCTGAGAAGTTATATATATCATGCCATTTTGTAACACGATCCCATAAGTAGGTAGGCTGGTTTAGGAACCAACCATACGCCTCTCAAGGACATGTGATTTCATGCTTAAACCAGACTGGCGAGACCTCCTTTCACTCATACTTAAAATTCAAAAAATATAATCGTACGACCAAATAAGAATAGCAGTCAAAACTATTGCCCAACCTATAGTAGGCCTATGCCACAATGAAGTGAAGGATGATGCCTTGATGGATGTGAAATTATTCAGACCAAGGGCAAGGAATTTTCCATTAAGGCAAAGCAATAACAACGAGCTACCGTATATAGGGGAGATGTTGTTCTGGATATAGGTACCGTAGGCGTAGCCTACCTGATTAAGCCCTGTGATTTATTAAGATTAATTATTAGTAAACAATTTTTTAGCTTTACCGAATATGGTGGTTGGCTATATAGAGAGAGAAGCATTGATACAAATATTTTTGTAAAATGAGTATAGCGAAGCAAACATAATTAATCACTGTCTGTTCATGTCATGGGTATAGATCTGCCATATACATCTAACCTACTTAAACTTTTCAGAGTGCTGTGAGTTAAATTAGGCTATATCTAAAATGCAAATTATAGTTCAGAGATACCATTATTCATTATCCCAATCAAATCAAAATTGACATATATATTTAAATATAATATGAAATGAAATTGGTGATGTCCTATCGGCAAATACAAACAATTTGAACCCATCATCCTTATTAAAGTAGAGGTTCTCTGGTCGTGCTTTAATGTAATTATCCATAACTTCCTGTGACCGCGCACCAACCCTCATTTACATTCATCTGCTTATAGTTCAGATGCACTGCACACGTTGCCATTGAGTCATGGAGTGCAATATTGAATGTTTATAAGTATCGGCTGTTACCATATTGTGAACACTCCTGACAAAATCTAGTAGCCCAAACCCATGTTTAGAGACGATAGTGTGCCAACTATAACCATATTTGAACTCTCTTTTGGGATCAAGCATTCAGGAGATTTTTATTTCAGAGCATGATACCCATTTCATTCCTGTTCTGTGGCCAAATTATTAAGTCATGCATTCCTGGGTCCCAAGTACCAAAGATAATGTAACCCCACATTTGTATGTCAAATGACAAAGCCAGGTTAATTGCACCTTCCTATTTATATTAATGATATACGTGTAGGCCCCCTACATATACATGTATACTTTTACGGTGCCATATGTAAATGTACAGTAAACTAGAAAAGGCTGTGACGTATTTCCCCACTCTTCGTATGATTGACAGCCACTGGTTCAACGAAATGTACTCTATGCGGTTGTTATGCTGGCAGTGGTTCTTACTGTAGAATAACAGAAAGTCGGTAAATATGTCAGCCAGGTGTAAACATCGGCCGCATTTGCAGTTCTGCTCTGTGAATTCACGGTTGGGTGACCCGAGATGAACACTTCGCGGCTCCTTCAAATCCATGTGGCATCTTTTCAACCTTTTATTTTTCAGGCTCATCCAGACAGAAAAAATGCGCCATCTACTGACACGATTCCTCCCAGCATACAGTCCAAACAGCAGTGTAGCCCAAGTAGTGGCTCAGCGATTTGCCAGGGATCTCAGGCCACTCGTCGCAAATGCCAATGTCAGGAGAAACAGTCAAGCGGCTCCGGTGCCAAAGACGCAGCCGGCTCCAAGAATTCTAATCACGGGTACTTTAATTCCCTTTTAAAACACACACAAAACATATAGTTACTGTACAAAAATAAAAAGTCAAGGGGAAAAAAATATAGAAACGAGGATCTATACTAAATCTCCCAGATAAGGAGCAATTTATTACCACGTCCAATCTGAAAACAGTCTATAAGCCCAAAGATGAGGGAGTGCCATCAAACGGAGGGAAAGCCTCTCGCCTTAGACAGCAAAGTGCCATTATAATTCCATTAAGACCACAAATGTCTCTATAATCCCATTAGAACGCCTAGTATTAGGCCAGGAAACCGATTAGCGAAGTGGGGGTCCAATCACTGACATACAATTCTTACCTGATCTGAGGGTTTGGGCCTAGTCTAAAAAATAACAATTTGCCTACACAACTAATACCAAATTCACAGTTATACCTATTGAGTTTAAAAGAATCAAAATGCAGTGTTTAAGTAATAACCGACACATTCCTAAATAACTCTGTTAACACAATGTATTTTAATCTATTTGTAGGTAGCCTTGGACAACTGGGAACTGGCTTGGCCGCTGTAATGAGGTGATTATTTTTATATTCTAAACAAAAAACCAAACGTGGGCATTAAAGCCTTCTTATAATGCTGAGCTAATATTGCAAGAAGAGAAATTTATTTACGAAGGACACGGAATGCTGCCAATGTCTAATGGGATGGTGGAAGCAAATTGTAAAACTGGAGAATGTGTTTCCAGTCTGTGTTTAGTGTCAATGGTCTTTTAAAGATGTGCTTTGTTTAGAAGCCCCACTTAATAATTATTGAAAGAACAAGAACTTGTAATACAGTATCCACGTGCAGCTGAAATCAGTGAGGGAAGCGGGCGCATTGTTTCCATTTGACTCTCTCGAAAGTACAAAGCAGGACGGGTACATGCTTTCTACTTCTCTTTCTTCCACGCCATAATAAAGCTTTTAGCGTGCCACAACATCTGTTAACATGTGTCAATTACTGAAAGATTATATTGTTTCTATTCCAGGGAGCGATATGGGCAGGAAAATGTCATTATGTCTGACATCGTCAAACCAACTAATAACATCGTAGAGGCTGGTAAGGGCTTCCTTATCTTGACATTAAACAGAGAAATGTATAACTATTAAAGGATTGGACTCGTCAAGCAAGTTTTTCTTTGCTCATGAATGTTTTTTAAATATATATCTATAATCTATGATAGCTTATAATACGTGTATCTTAAGCATTGCTTGTAGTACGAAGGGATATTTTTATTGCGCAGAAACGAAGACAATGCAGCGAAATATGAATAAATCGTATTAGGTCACCTCAGCCGTTTCACACTGAGTATTCCATGTATTACCAAGGCCAAACACACGGATGTGAATTGAATAAATGCTCACACTTCCGCTAGCCTATACCCTTGCATGACAATAACATCTGGCAAACTACCTGTAGAAATGGGACAAACGTCTCAATTATAAATGTTTAATACAATTATCATAGTCAATATATTCCTCTCCAATCTCGATACGCTATTTTCTACCCCTTGCAGGTCCCTATGTATACGCTGATATTCTGGACTTCAAGAATCTTCAAGAGTTAGTAGTCAACAGACGCATTGACTGGCTTGTGCATTTCAGCGCTCTCCTCAGTGCCATTGGAGAAGTAAACATTCCTCTCGCCATGCGTGTCAATATTGAAGGTCTTCACAACATCATTGAGCTTGCCAAGCAATACAAGATCAAATTATTTGTGCCCAGCACAATAGGTAGGACTAATTTATTACTCCTTTTAGAACGGCGGTGTAAAAATGAAACCAATGATTGGAACCGAAACAGTCCTAGAATAGAAACTTAATGGGCTACTCCACTTCCTGGTCTAAATAAAAGCACTTCCTTTGGTTACTCCCCTTGTTTACTCGCTGCTGGGCAATGCACATGCTCACATCGGAACCATGCAAGCGTGTGTACAGACAGAACTAATTATTCATTTCCCAGCAAATCATGCTCAAATGGCAGTTGAAAAAAAATAACTATATGCCAGAGATTCAGGTCCATAAATGAACAGAAATATGAACAAATGCCAAATTCAGGTCCATAGTTGCCTGATGTTCCGAACACCATAATCTACTTTAAAAATAACCTTTATAACGGAAGAGAAACCCGGTTATTTATGATATTTTCTGGATGTGTTTAAAGTCTACAAGTCCGTTTGAAAATATTCTTTAACTGTAGAACAATAACCTCTTCGTGGTCTAAAAGGTGGCGCCACAAACACCACAGCACCAAGAAGAAATGTAAGGATACATAATCTGAATCGATATATATCCTGAATCTGTATGGTATTAGTTATTTTTCAGGGCGATAATAATTTTGAAAATATATTCATAGTAAGCTATTTGGCATACTCAGTATTAAATTGATGACCACACTAAAATGGGGAAGAAATATCATTTTTCACAGATATTTCACAAATATATTTGAAATGAGAATAGATATATCTGTAAGACTCACACTAATATAAAAACAAAGGTAACTAACCGCATGTTTCTTGCTAATGTAAAATGCATGTATGGCACATTGTTCACTCTACCACTAGGTGCATTTGGTCCGTCATCCCCCCGGAATCCAACCCCAGATCTCACCATTCAGAGACCAAGGACGATCTATGGCGTTTCCAAGGTCCACGCAGAACTTATGGGAGAGGTGAAATATGACTTTAAGATTATAAAGTTAAAAACGGTTGTCAATTTGGGATAATAAGCAATTTCACACATCCATCAATATTCTCTCGAGTTGTGAAGAATGTTGACAATAAATTCAGTTTTCTTATATGAACTATGAAGTTGCTTGGAATAATTTTTATTCAATTTATGTTAATAGTCTGATAATTTTTAACATCAGTGTGTAAGGAAACAAGGCGTCTTGACAGTCCCATTTGGGAGAGAATATATTTTCATGTAGTTTTGACGTTTGTGTTCAATTATTTCCAGTATTATCATCATAAGTTTGGACTTGATTTCCGATGCCTGCGCTTCCCTGGTATCATTTCACCTGATGTGAATCTAGGAGGCGGTACTACAGGTTAGTATTCCACTTAACTTTACTACGTCTTCCTTTCGTAGCACCTTTATAGTACTTATTCTGGATATCTCAAAATGTATTTAATTCTGAATTATTTCCATGGCGCATAGCTTCAATTTCTTAAAGTACGCGACTCTTCACTATTTATTTTCCTCTAATGTTTTCTCTGAAAATATCAATAATTAATTCAAAACAAACAGATTTGTAGCGTCATTGACTAAAGTAAAATACATGAGGTCTTATTATTATAATCAGATTACGCGGTTATGATGTTCCACGACGCGTTGACAACAGGGCACCATTCATGCTATCTGCGGCCCGATACTCGCCTGCCTATGATGTACATTGACGATTGTCTCAAGTCCATTGTGGACTTCCTCAACGTGCCAGATGATAAGCTGCGCTTGAGGACTTACAACCTCAACGCCATGAGCTTCACACCTGAGGAGCTGGCAGAGGCTGTAAAGAAGCACATCCCAGGCTTCACTATCTCTTACAAACCCGACTACAGACAAGCGATTGGTGCGACCCATATTTTGTTATTGTTTTATTATCATTATTGTTATTATTTGACAAAACGACGACATAGCCAGGGTTGCTCCACTTTTCAGTCGGCACTACACTAACCGTGTTAACTCTTCTTAGGGTATATACAAGGGTTACTTTGTGTGATAGAAAGGCCTGGATTGATTGGTGGATGAAGCGACATATGTAGATCATAAGATGAAGCCATTCTTTCTGTTCTTGAATATATTGATTAAACATCATCTAAAGTACATCTTATCCGGCGTCCCCAAATAAACAGGGATTATTCATATTTCTTTTTTGACAGGAAATATTGTAAGAATTTGCTATCATAATTGTTTTTCCATATACCGTCATTTTAACTAATGCCTATATTGCATCATGCATTTTGTCCTTGCCCAATAATGAAGATCTTTAATGATATGAATTGTGTCGTCTTTTTATAATGCAATCCATTCGTTTATACTTTTTAAAATTTTATATTAATTGCATATTCGATTAAGTTTGATTTATTACATTTTCCAGGTAATTTTGAGGATATATTTTTGTTTTCTAGCTGACAGCTGGCCAGAAGTATTTGATGACTCAGGAGCACGGGCCGACTGGCAATGGAAGCACGATTACGATCTGGACGATCTCTGCAATATCATGTTCGAGAAACTGAAACCACACTACGCAAAGTGAACAACCCCATATAAGATGATGTCGTGGCGTTGTCCTTTTTTCCATCAAACTCGACCTATGGAGGGGGGAAATCTGAAATACTGCGCTGTGTTTTGAGTGTTGTATCGCACAAGTAAAGCGGTAATCTTTGTTCTACCTATTTTTTACAGAAAGAACATACAGACCAGCGCCAGTATTATGCGAGATAGGGAATTTTATGTGAGTTACTCTACAAACTTAGGAATATTAGATATTGTTGCATCAGGCTAGATTGTGCACAGATTGCACAAAAGATCATTCTCATATATTAGGTGCTCGCAATGAGAAGGAATTCGTGACACCCAGATGCAATTCAGAAAATGATTTCTGTCCTACAAACACATTCCAGTTGCTTAACAAGTTCTCTTAGTATCCCGAACGATCGAAATTGCATTTGAGGTGTATGAAGCTGATCATGGTTCATCTCTTTTAGAGTAATCTAAATCAATTAATTGCATTATTTCCGAGATCTCTCATCTTCAATCAGCAGAGGATTTAACTCTTCTTAGTTGTGTTACTTGTTTTCGGAACGGTTCAGTTAAGTATTGGATCTGAGCTGATGTTATGTTTAAGATAAGAGCTAGAAGGGTTTCTTTTCCGCTGTCTTCTTTTGAAGGCCAGACATTCCATTTTCTTCTTTATTTCGTATACCGGGGTTTTATTCTTGAATTTACATGCCGGTGTCTGTTACTGTTAGAATCTCATTGTACCGTATTTTTGTTTTTAAAATACTCTGATAATCTATTTATTGGTGATTGAAAATAATCTTTATAGGAATAGCAATCTATGCGTAATATGTTTATTTCCCAGGTAACATTCCAAAATATGAAAAGTCCATCAACTGCTAAATAGAATGTAATATAAAACTGTGATTGACATTCAAGGCACATATTGCCCCTCGAAAAACTTTGGCAAAATAATCCCATGCGAGCATGCATAACTACTACATACATCCAGGTGTATTCTAAATTCAATTGCTCAAATGTAGTAAGGAATATTTATTACATGTCTTATCGTTGTTAATGCAACCATGTTCATTCCGTAACAGAATGAGAAATATATGGAGGGAAATGTGTACCCTATAATTGGTATATTAAAAGCAATTGATAGTATAAAAGTTTGGTTATTTTCCCACTCTTGTTCTCCCAATTCAAGGAAATTGTATCCCTTATCTGTATTTGAAGGGTAAAGACAATAAGTTACAATATAACTACCTGATATATGTGAAATATATGCCTGGTTTTATTCTAATATTGGACAAAACTGGGTTAAAGATATATTGCATTGTAAATGAAAGATACATTCAAGTCCATAAGGTGAGGTGATATATGGAGAAGGGTTTAAAGGCTCGAGTTGTGAAGCTTTAATGTGTGATGGATTAACTTGATACATATTGTTGTGTGTACTTAGATTTATACGTCCAGAGAGGAAAAAACATCTATTAATGTATTTTTGTCTGTGTACACGTAGAACCAATAAGTGATCTACAATTTATAAAATTGTGTTTTCAAGAAGACTTAGATCCGATGAAAATGGTAAGTGAAGGATATTGTCAGTCGAAGATTCCTACGAAGGCTAATGACATGTATTGAATGTGTATTACTAAAATATCGTTAGGATGATAAAAGACATGAGGACGTCATCAGGTTTTTAAGTAAATATCGTAAAAGTTTCATGGGGATTTTTCTATATTTCAACTGTGCCATCATGAGCAGTTTTGTTCAAGCTGACTCGAGAAATATCATTCATAATTGTTTTTATAACAGCTTCAATGTTTTTGGTGCTTCTTATAATAGAGCTTTGGAGATTGAGTCAATGTTGTGAAGATCCTAGTGGTGGTGCTCATTGCTCTACTTTCTCTTTATTGCCATTGATTGGTTATTGGGGCGATGATAGTATTTCTCCACACAAATAAGCTACTTCACTTCACAATCTTGGCCAGTTTCCTTGTGTGAAGGCACTTTCAGCATCAGTGCAAAATACTTATGTAAATCAACATAGTTCGAGGACACATGCGAGTTTTTGTTTTTTATGTTCACATATGCTGCACTTTCCCTAACACTTTAACAAGAGTTTTAATTGCGTTTACTTGCATCTCAAGGAGTGATTTAGGGCATGAAATGCCCTCCACTTAAGACAGTAGTAATTATATTGGCTCGAAATTACCTGTCAGTGAGACCAAGGTGGTTAAGAAATAGCAAACTAGTTTGTTATCTAGATTGAAGTTTCCATTTACACCAGCCATGTGTTGAATATCGATTTGCAAAGAAATAAAAGAAAAGAGAGTACGTATTTTGTGTCTTTCTTCGACAATACTCACGATTGCCCTATATCTAGGAGGAATTGTTTGATGTTTTAGTACGTTGTCGTTTATTGGTTAAACCTTAAAGTGACACTTCTCACTGTTGTTGGCTAGATTATGGAGTAACGGAATTTCTACTTCATTTTCTAGTATTTGATTCACCTTACCCTCCTAAATAACTCCTGTGGATATCAAAACTCTAACATTTATATCATATCAGATATTTGGTAAAACAGTGAGCAAAATCGTTTGTGGTTGCCAACCCCAAATGTCAAGCTATGTCAGAGTGGCAGTTGGGTTCTGGCATCTGGAGTTACATAATGCCAGGCTTGTCCATAGACTCCTGTGTTAAGACTAGTTACATCCATGGGCATTATTGAGTGGGGGCAGCACCTGACGGCTACTATTCTGTGATTTGAAAGCTGGTCTATTCATTAAACTTATTTAATGATTATTGAATGAGGAAACAATGTTGGGGCTCTATACTTTAGAAATTGTCATACATATCCTATATGGTTAGACTGAATAAGTTTCATGTGATTCTGTGACTACTCGTTTTAACTATCTTAGCCACTTTAAAAGTAATAAGGGCGTTTTGTTGGGGACTTGGATGAACGGGTGATTTCAATAAATTTAAGTCTTGTTTATTCCATAGGCTGATTCTGTTGGCGCGTCGGGGTGTGGGGTGGGGCAGTCGGGCAGGGTCTCCGCGGGGCCTGGAAAAGCCTTGAATTTGAAAAAATAGATTCAAGGCCTTGAAAATAGGCATTTTGGCCGAAGGGCCTGGAAAATCATAATTATGGGCCTTGAATCCTGTTGGAATCCATTAAATAGCCTTGAAATATTCGAAGATTCTGTTTCTTACTGTAGGCCTACACTTTCCCCTGATTTTCCCCCTTTCACACCTTCCACAGAGTGACTCATGAAGTAAAAGTTGAAAAACGGTGATTGATATAAAATAAATGAAAAACAATAACTACAACCCCCAGGTTCCGTCATCTAGGTTTTGAAAAATCGTTGATATCGGCTTGGAAATGTACTAAAATTGGCAGCTCTACACATTTAGTAAATTCTGCTAAATTTAGCTGAAAAAAATGATGAATATCGGGTACATTTGAATATATTTGGGATCTCATTGATTTAAAGTATCAGTTCTGTTAAGTTAAACTGCATTTTGAAGCCCATTTCTGTCTTAAATGTGGGTTATTTGAGAGGATTGGTGAAGGCGAATTGTACATTTTCAGAAAATCTAACCCATATAGCTGACTACACCCTATTTGAGATCTACTGGGAGCGGTTTGCCGTAGGGTTACAGTTGGGTCGCTTTGATGTTTACTCTAAGTAGGTCTCAAACAGAGTGTATACATGTATATATATCGGCCTTTCAATGACTCCAATCCTCAGGCCGTTTTCACAGCCGAATGCCCCCTCACCACACACACACTAACGATATAAAACATCTCGGTGGACATAGGGCTTTAGCTTATCTTGGTCAGTTAGGATTTATCAATTCTACCCTCATTCATCATTTCCCAATAAAAGAAAAACTAAATAGCTTCAAGGTCCAGCTGGCGTCAAATGCCAGTGTCCCGCACAATGTGTGTATGGTATACCTTTCGTTTTGAGGAAGTATATGATCCATAAGTGTATTGTTATCATAATCCCTGTATACGTATCGGATCTGAAGTGAGGTTATCAGTCACATATGGTTTAATTGTAAATGTTATGTGAAGTAGTCATGGAAACCGATGCGTTGTTACCAGTTGTATGGCCAAAATTCAACTAGGCCTACATGTATACTTATGACTTAATTATATATTAAAACACTTAGCTAACTCGGGGTAACCACATAAAATACATACCCAACCACTCCCACAGCCATACAACTATACTTTAAATCTATCCTATTCACTTTCTTTTGAGAATAGTCCCGGTGCATTGTGTGACGTCAACCGTGCGGAAGCCTTCGGAAATTAAAGCGATGAATACATTGAGGAGAAAGAGAATTGATATGAGACCTGTAATATTAAAATGAGTCCAAAAATAATTACCATTGGAAACAAAATTATCGCGGGATGAGAGCTTCTCAAAGAAATTTATATAAATATAGATGTAGCACAATCCACATTCATGAAAATTTAACAAGTTTCTGTGTTGAACAAACAAAAAATGTAAAAAGAAAAAACCCGTCGAAGATGTTTCTGGATGAGTAATAGTGCATAAAATTGGCACAGAATCGGGTCGTTTGCCGTTTTCCTTGGGATACGGATCACAGAATAGCAGGGTCCACCCGTTGGCCCAAAACAATTAAGTGCGACAGACAGTGCATGCAGACTTTGAGGACAGTGAAAGAGACTTTGAGGACAGTGAAAGCTGTGGCGTTAGCTTTGATGGATTTATTCTGACTCTCGAGGATTTACTAGGCGAAAATGCAGCGACTTACTTCATACTACAAAACAAGGGAAGTGAATACGTTGAGGATCCTAGCATTCTTGTGTTCAATATTTGTGTTTATATTTATTCTGTCACTTGATAAGAGGTGGCAAACTGATTCAATGGTTCAAGACGAAGGAACGCTTCCTTCACTAAAAATGAGTGCGGTGGAACTGGCACACAAATTTCCCACACCCACAAGTCAGAAATCAGCAATGAACAGGAATTTCCACAAACTCAACACCTCGAGGAGAATCGAGAATATTGGCGTAAAACTGAAAACCAAAAAATACATCAGACGCATTGGTTCTCCACAAATAATACGATGACATACAGCATGAATATACACCACTTATAATAATGAACTAGACAAGAAACCAACTTTTAGATCTTATGTTGGTTAGTTCACATATATACATAGGTATGGTAGTGGTCGTTTCTACAGAGATACTTGGACCGCCACACCGTGAGTTAGTGTGCTAACGTTTGATCTCCATGCAAGGTTTTCCATTTGCACCCATCAAGACGTCATCCACTCTTTAATAGTCACCCCCATTACCTTAACGCCGGCAAAGGTGAAGGGTTCAGTTAATAATGAATAATTACTGCCATTTACTGGAACAATTCTCTATGCAGTTTCCTTATTATGTATGTTTGTATATGTATATGAGTATACCTGCGTGAATGTGTGTCGCATTCTATAGAGTTATACCTTGGGCCTATACTAGAATCAGGCCTTTCAAAGTGTTTTTATTCAGGTATTGTTAACGTCAGCGTTAGGACTAAGTCCCCACAGCCGTGATTATACGGTGATATATTTTTTGACCATAAATCAAAAGAAATGATCCTTTTCGCTTCTGGGCATCTTGTGGCAGGTGCTAATTCCATGCTTATTGTGTGCCCTTTAGAAAACTAATTTCATCCCAGCAGGGTTTTGCGTAGAACAGGAAGGACATTGGAAGTATGCAGTTATTTAACTTCCTCAAATGTGTGTAAACATGTAGCTGATCTGTAGAGAGTCATTTTCGTCTGTTAGAATAAAACATTTCATTATATATAATTTAATGTGTCGATTTGTTTGTAAAATATTATACCAATTTTCTTAAGCAATGCATGCTTACTTCCTACACTCAACAGCGTTATACATAACACACAAAAATATATAGTCGAGAGTTAGCCCTCATCTTAATCCCCAATTTGTTCATTCCGAAGGTTTTGCCACGATTTGGGATTATACCAATTCACTGAAATAGTTTTTTTTCATCTAATTGTTTACATCGTTGGTGTTGCATAAATCTAATAAGCATTAAAACAAGAGGCAACTTTTAAAACAAGTCGCTTATTCAAGGGGGAAAGTGTCTATAGTGGTCTGGCGGTTACATCGATAGCGGTTACATCGATAGCGTTGAATTATGGAGTTTCTTCTTTTTTTCAGATTTAAATTTTACAGACGTTGGCCTCTGTCATGTACTATTAATGCACTTGTCAATTGCAACCCCCCCCCCCCCCCCCCGGGTAGGTAGGGGAATGTCCTTGGCCTTTTGGGAAATTTGATGAAATCCCCGACCCCCCAGGGCAAGACATTTCTGTAAATCCCCGACCCCCCTGGGGCACATTGTTTCAGAAGACATTTTCTTTTAGACAAACTGTTATTGCAAAAATATAAGGGCCATTCTAAGAAAGGTTTTGCAAATGGTGTTTTGGTTGACATAGCTCTGTAGAGCTGGAGAAATATATTTTTCAGTTTTCATTAATCAGATGTGAAATCTAAACATCATGACATACAGTTTTGTACATCTCGAAGGGTTGGCTCAATGTTTCAAATACTTGTATAATTTTATTGAATCATGTGTACTAGCCTGTTGATAGACCATTGTAATTATAAATGCCACATGTTGGAGGGGCGCAGTGGGCTTCCTTTCAGAAGAAGGCCTAGATACACTCTATTGATGAAAAAGAAAAAAAAGAATTCCACAAAAAGTCAATTTGTTTAGTGGGGGTGGGGGTGGGACAGGGCAGAGGGTGGGGAGCAGTAGGCTTCTTATCATCAAAAGATAGCCTAGATAGACTCCATTGATGAAAAAACAAATTTCTGAATTTTTTTTAGGGGGGGGGGGGCAGGCATATATCTACAGGAGACTTGTGACATAAACTCCCCTCCATTGCCCCCCCTAACCCCTCAACCCACCCCCCCCACCCCCCCATGAGCCCTCCCCACCCCGAACCCCTACCCTAACCCTACCTCCAACACTAAAGGATCTGGATGTAAGTATAGTTCAGGTATAGTCAGAGAAAGTGGGGTACCCCATGTGTAGAAGAGTCCTCCATCATGTTCAGCATGTTGGGTTGAGGCCTGACACTGTTGAAACACTATATAGGGGGTGCTAATTCCCTGTCAGGTTCAAAGGTGACACTCTTTGTGTGTATAATTGAGGAGGTTTGTTACTTTAGATCTTACCCTAGAGAAGCCCATGCACACTGAAAACCACCAAAACTCTTTTAGGAAACAAGGTATAGAGTGGGCACTGGCAGACATTCCCCTACCCATCCAGTTGATATTGCTGTTTCAACTAAGGTATAGAGTGGGCACTGGCGGACATTCCCCCGACCCTTTAGTTCATATTGCTGTAAACTAAGGGAAATCTCCGCCTGTGTGGGGGAATGTTTTCTCAGACATTCCCCTACCATTCCCCTACCTACCCGGGGGTGGGGGGTGGGGGTTGCAATTGACAAGTGCATAATGCTTGAGTGGTCAATGTTCTTATATATTAGAGGCACATATCGATTGTCGTCCAAAATCGTCTTTCTTCATCTATTTCCTTTTAGTTTAAATAATAATTGGGTGAAATTACAGGTTAAATAGATTTATTTTCATGGAATTAAAAACAACTCCCTGAACTGCGTGTTAACTTCATGAAAACACTCCAACAGAAAGAATTCGCAGTTTTTGCGCGGCTGAGACTTCATTAATATAATAAAGAAACATTTTGTCTGACCTTTGCATGAGTGTTTACAAGGTCGCTTTCAGTACAGACTTTCCAGCAGTTTTGGGTGCAGGCTGTGCCATATGAGTATGTATGTACATCGGTTGAGGGGCTCACTGCGGACTGCTCGGGGCACGACCCTGTCACCTTATGTGGAGAGTTCTTTCTTACAGTATGTCTGATTGGCCACTTTACAACGAAAGGAGGCGCCAAGGGCAAATGAGGCAGTTTCTACACGAACATAATTTATAATTCATTCAACATTTGAACTTCTAACGACGTCAAAGAATATTTTTTATACATAGTATTAGTACTTCGTATATCAGTGTACAGTTACTACAATGTTTAGCAAGATGTGATATTCCTTAGCTATTTTTCATGTAACGACGCTTAGATATTAATGTAGCAAGATTTTTAATGATCTCATCAATAGTTAACACAAAGCTCAAACCCATGGGGCAATGTCCATTTGCATATGGATAACGTTTTCAGTCTTAAAGCTGTATTACCAGCTAACTTTCACCATTAAATCTGCTATTGTGGTTTATTCATTCCCAACCCATCCGAACATCACCAGCATGAAATATTAATGCTGAAGGATTTGGCTTGTTCTACTTGATGTTAAACCAAATCGTTTTTCATTTATTCATTTGTTTCGGTGTACGCCATTATTTTCAATACCCTTATTAGGGAGTCCTCGATGAAATTGAAAATGCTAGGATAGCACTGTTTTGATAGGTAGCTTGGCCCAAATTGCCACTATAAAACAGTGAAAAATACAAAATGATAATTTCGAGGAAAGGCCACGAATTCATAAAAACTGAAGAAATACCGCTTTTTCTTCATTTTTTTACATTCATTTCTTTTATTCGACTTCGAGAGCACTATGGATCAACGAAAAGATAGTTTTTGGTCGATTTAACTGCTAATGCAACTTTAATACTATGTTATATTCCAAGATGCACATGTTCTGTTTTCCGGCAAGTTTTTGCTATTAAGAATTCCCTCCAAGGCATAAGTAATGCATGATGCTATGGGGTAATGGTATGAAAATCGGACAGACTTATCCAAACATTGTGACACTTTGAAGTGGATTTCATCCTGACTAGAACCAGCATGCTGAGGATTGTCATGGCAACTATACTGGTAACCTAGGCAACCAATCACATTTCAAGATATGACTTTTTGGGTAACCATGTAAAGTAGACGTGTTATTTACCCTTTTCAGACATGATTCTTTGATTGAAAATCGGGTGGATTGCGTCTAAAATGAGAAGGAAATTATGCAATTGAGTAATGAATAACGTTACTATGTATAGATCTATGATCATTCATTAGGAACCTATACTATTATGAGGATGCCAATGTATATCCAAACATTACAGTGGAAATTTTAGTTAGCGTCTGAAATGAAAAGAGAGGTGTATGTTATATACTTTCGCGTCAGTCTTTGGTATATATTGAACATTATTATGAGAGAAAATAGTGATTCAAGACCCTCAGATAAATGTTTCATCAAATAATGAAAATTATGTTTTCACAATAAAGTCTTATAATTTTACTTGTATCACAAGAAAACCATCACAACTACATGTATATATTCTGCCGCCTGTCTATACTTTCTCTCGTAATATCGCAGTATATTTCAATGGAAAGGGGGATACGAACAAGTCTATTTCGAGATGATACTGATTCCTGTAATCATTGTTTGGCTGGATAGGCCTTCGTACTTCTGCAGGTATCTGAATCAGAGGCAGGTGGAAGATAAGTGGCGGGTTTATTGTGACTTAATCCTTGGCTTCAGTGTGTTGTTTCTATTCTATTTCTGTGAAACAACATGTAAAACACGCAGATATAGCCAGATGTACATATCAGAGAGCGACTTCTGAAGGAGACAGACACGTGGGGGATTAAAAGTACAAGCATTATAGGGATACTGCTCACTTGGCATTTCTCTCTTCACCGAGCCATTGGATACAGGCAGATCTAGCCGCAGATTTATTGTTGTGGAACCAAGTCCAAGGATAGCCAGATACATTAGCGTGAAAACTTTAAATCTCAACTGAAATTCTAGAAATATTTACAATATGGTAATAACTAACCTACGGCTATCCAAAGGACTTAGATTCGCAATGCATGGCGAATGACACAATCTCGGATTATAAAATTGTAAAATAGTCGACTGTAAATAAGTTAGTGTATAGTATTACCATGGATCGTAACTTGAAAAGAAAAGCAGCTAATGCTTTTGCTACGGAGGCTTCTATCAAAAGCCAGTCTCTCGGTGATCTCAGGCAAGTGCGTGTTCTACCAAAGAAGGTAGTCGGACGAACTGATAACTGGCCTCCAACTCCTCAAATTGAAAAAGAGCAACTCGGCGACAGGTTTAGGAATCGCAGTGAAGGCGTACCGCTCTGTGATGAAAGTCGCGCGTCGTCGCAGGGAATCGCTGGGCCCATGCCCTTGCTCTGCCCGTTAGAGGCTCTAGCCAATGCTGAACACAAACTGGGAGATGATACCGAGGATATTGAGGGGGGAAGTGGTCATTACGGAAATCCATTTTCTCAATTCGGAGATACGTCAGATAATCCCCCTTGCCCTAAGAATGCCGTGTGCTTTTCACAAGTTGAGACGTTACGATATGGAGAGCATTCGGAAAGAGAAATACCGTTCGTAAAAAGTGATTCGTTCAACAAAGATACAAGTGCTAACCTATCCAGTGATCGTGGTTATACTGGGGCGATCCACGAAGAGAAATCAACTGCTCTGAAAAGAAGGGGACGACAATTGAACATGGTCACTTGCAATGCTGCGCGCGAGAGGACAAGGTCAGCGAAGTGAGACAGCTTCCCCGTCATTCCCTATAATTTTCAATGACTTATCCATGTTTTCTTTTTTTAAACGCTATTTCTTTTAAACTAGTATTCTAACAGTATGCATATATGGTTTGGCAACTAATTATTATTTCTTAATATGCAAGAATACGGATTATCTAAATTAGGTAGATTTAAGGGTTAATAAGACGATCACCAAATTTTTAGTGAAATTTTATTTCACGATGTTGGTACATGTCCCATAAAGCACTATTATGTGCCATCTTAAGCACAAATATTATTCTCTCAATTATATGGAATAGGTGATCAGCTGAATCTGTCCATTGATGCGCCAATGCACTGCAACTAGCTGTGCTCCAATAATCAAGCCAACTCATTTTAATATCCTCAGAATTGTATATTAAAAAAAAAGATTATTAGCTAAATATGTTCATAAGTAAGGCGATGTTCCAACCAATATATCCTTTAGCAATAACTTTCATTGAATCTGTATGATTTTATTTTTTTTACTTCAAAATTATTTTATTCAGGATATCAATTACACCCAGTGTTATTTTCATCACAATCTGCGATACCATTAGATATTCAAGTTAAATAGCGGTTCCCCAATCATCGATTTTCGACTATTGTCTTAGATTAGATTAGAAAACTTTTTTATTGGCATCAATGCATGTTAAAGAAGAGGGTCTCTCCGGCTAACGGGAGGTTCTCATCCTCTTTATGGTCTTACAATCGTCCGTTGTATAGTACTATGTCGCTCCTATTAGTGACCGGAGCGATTCTATAAAACATAATATAGGCCTACGTACAGTTGTCAAATTGTTAAATCGTGTTGTAATATGACACACAATGTACGAAACAGTTACATAATTTTGTCTCTCTCTCTCTCTCTCTGATGACGAGATGGCAATTAACAATATGCTTTATATAAAATAGGATGGTATAAGATTGACACAATACCCAATAAGACACTGAGAGATAAAGTTTTTTTGTTGTTGTTTATTCATTCACGACCATATTTATATAACATAATCGTCATTCCATATATGTTGCACTGGCTTGAGTTTTAAATGTCAGCCAACGATAAATATTGCTTAAAATCATTTTTTAGGGTGAAAACACTGAGGTCTGCGTTCACAGAACTCCAGCAAGCTCTTCCCTGTGTACCTCCAGATACCAAGCTCTCCAAGCTAGATGTTCTAGTGCTTGCCTCCATGTACATCGCACACCTGATGAACACCCTCCAGTGTGATGAAACTGCTGGAGTGAGGAGCCAACATTTTGAGGGATTGTCCTCTTCTGAAGCAAAGGGCATGGACAAGCACCCCGAGTACTTGCATCCCGTAAAGGTTCGGACTGTCTGGTATTTCTGAGTCTCGGGAAACTGGTAACGTAGAAAGTGGGATGTCTCTTGTTATATTTTATGATGGTGCTCGATTTAGATTTAGATTTAGAAAACATTTTTATTTAGTCATTAACCGCAATAGAAGAAGGCTCTCCGACAGAAAGGAGGTTTTCAGCTTCTTCTTGGCTACTTACAAGTGTGGTCTTTGCAAGAAACACTACCAATTCAATCATAAGCATTTGGGGAATGAAATCCCCTGACATCCCCATTACCTACTATAATTCCTCACGTGGGCAATTGTAACTGTACACCATCCAAGGACAACGTCCTTGTTTCAGATTCTTGAGAAGTTCCTGGTCTATTTTTTATTTTCTTCTTTTCTTCCTGGTACAGATTTAAGAACTTCACACGATCACGAATTATAGTTGGCCAACACTCCTCAAAATTGTTCTCATTCCTCTCTTCTTTTTTTAAGAAATGGCCGATGCGGACGAGACTTTACACGGGTTTGGCTGCGTGGGCCCGTGGCACACCTCACTCCATGGTCCAAACCCAGACTCCAAGACACCAATTTCAACCACAGACAACTGAAAAGACTTATACTTATCTCTGAAAATATTTGTTAGGACGCTCCCATAATTATCAATATGGTTATTCAAGCATACCCAAGATATGGACATTCTTTTGCGATGTTCCCGCCAAGGTCCTTTTAACCAACCTATTGTCCAATATTTACGGCAACATAATTATGCTTTCAAAGCAGGACGATTGGGTGAAATGTGATCTTTCTTTAGTTTAAGATTATTCAGTCGACAGCATTTACATCACATGAACGTCATTGCGAATTTTGTTTACAAATAATACAGGAATACTGTTTGGTGACGATTATTTCCCTACTTCCTATGGTAGCGTCAGCTTATGATACCAGTGCATGTAATGCCTTCTATTATAGTGAGATTTTTATTCTAAAGTTCATATCATTTGTTATAATAAAACAAGCCAGCCTCTCATAAGGCCTCTATATGAATCATTATTTTTATTATCAATAATATTTACCTCAATTACCGCATACATTCTACGTCTACTTTACGATGTAAATTTTATATATCAAAAGTCTCTTGATCTGACTTGGTAATGGGCAGAAACATTATGTAATGAAAGAATTGGAATCGACGATAACATCTGGTAGAGTCAGAATCCGTCAGGTGGCAGCTCGAATATCCCCTTCCCAGTGAGTTGTGGGGAGGTGTTTGGCTTTTATTTAGGAATTTACCTGCATGTTCCTTATACTAACTGTCATCGTCTACACCAATGCCTACACCAAAATCATCACATTAAATTATGGTTAACTACTGAGTGAGGCGATGGCTATGATACTGCCGGAGGAGGAAAGTAACACCAAGCATATTGTGGCGAATTCAGATATATACCAACGCTGCCAACAGCCTCGCTTGTTATACCTGGAGGCTACCTGCTTTTGGCTCTAAGTTCAAATGCTTCTCTCTTTATTGATCACATAGACATGCTATAGAGGGACTAATGCTGGTGGGGTTTGCGAATGATTTACCACTATTGAAAGGCTTTTGTCATTTTTCATTCACCTGTGGTCAATGTAAACCTTCAAGCCTGTCGTCTAAAAAGAATGTCAGACTCAGAGAACTGATTTTCAACTGTACCCCTTGTCAGGCTTGTGCTTTACCCATGATGTTTATAATTATATTAATATAACGTTGATAAGAAATATAACATTGGTTTGTATGATCATTATAATAAAGGAACAGAAGGGGGCACTGGAAATGTCAATGACCGTCATTGAATGTCATCTGATAATGTTTCCCCGGTGCAATACTCTAAAGTCTAAACAAGTCTTACTCATACATAATATGGACGATAAGAATACTTCACACTCGATACACTCATCCAATTTAATTCAATGCATATTTATGCCTGTTTAATTTGCATTGATGACTTAATGACATGATGACTACATGTATACTGCATTGGAGATTCGTGAGATATATGAACCCGCTTAGACCCAAAACGGGAATTTTGTTCATATCAAATTTTAATCTCTGACATCACATACAAATTTTCGGACATCTACCTAGCATAGAACTATACGAGCCGTCTTACATGTAGGACGGTCAATCCACTATAAATTTGTAAGAACTTTTTTTTACATTAAATTATGCATTATTACATAGAGAAACAATACGATGCATAGAGGCCAAACCCCCAAAAAGCCATTATTTAGGATTTATCCCTACCCACCGTATGATTTTAGATTTAGAAAATATGTTATTCAGGTCAAAGACATTTTTATTCATAGGTACAAATATTCTCAGAATAGCCTGATTTACAATACGTTTACTGATAAGTAGATAACGAATTAACATAACAAATTAAATTTGAGGTATTCCATGTAAAAATTGCCGAAAAGGTTCCAAACATTAGCAAAATGGATTGTTTCTATGGTAACTAACGTTAGTGATTCTTTTGGTATTTTGGTATATGTACGGGCTATTTGTAAACCCAGAGTCAGTGACCTTGGCCAAGGTCAAAGTCATATGACCTTGAAACACAAAAAGTAGCGAAATTCCGGAATGTGATATCCTTTTTCTCTCATGAAAATTGGGCACTTTGACCTTGGTCAAGGTGCGGAGTCTACCGATAGCCCTGATACATAAGTACTTACATACCATCAACGACCCCAAGTTTAGTCACATTCCTGATAACAGTACAATGGGACACTTAAAATACATTTCCTGCTAAAATGCAATAACAAAATCACTAGTTACCATAGAAACGGCCCATTTTGACAATGTTTGTGGGCTTTTCGGCAAATTTTCTCGGAAAATCCATGTAATTTCACATAAAATAGCTCAAATTTATCTTGTTATGCGATGGGTAGGGGGTTCCTACTCAAATTCAGCCTCTGGCCACTGGTCTAATTATTTAGGGTAATGAGCCAACCCATTTCTATTATTTGTTATACCCATATATACCCAGCGTCCTACATGTAGGACGGCTACACATTTCTCCAAAAGTATAATACATAGTCCTATCCTTCCTGAACTCAATTCTTGTCAGGGAGAGTTCTCATATACCTTGAGATAAGTTCCCATAAAGGTTTTATCACCAACAGAATAGTACAAATTTCTTAATTCATGGGGTGAACTTTCAGAAATGACACCTTCCACAAATCGCATTAGGCGCCTTCAATTCATATTTAATAATCACTTACGTCATGCGTAACCTTATATAATCATATTAAAAGCATTTGATCATAGAATTATGAGTATGACAATATGCAGTAAGGTTATCATGGCAACACATCATTATTTCTTTCTAAACATTTCATAACTACCAGAATCCGTCAATGTACATAACTGGTAGAAATATTATTCAGTTTCGAAAAAGATTTCTTGGTTAGTTATCGTATTAGGAAAAAGAATACTATTAGTCTCTATATATAGTCTCTTATATGGAGCCACCTAATGGCAATGTATATGAAATAGGCTATTACATAGTATCATGCATGAAGGAGTGATGAATGCTATCAATTGACTCATAATTACTCCATGTCTAGACGCAGGAGGATGTCCATTGCATACTGTATCATCACAGGGTATAGAGTGGCTGATAATGGAGCAGTAGAATACACAATATCGAAATCCTACGTTAAGACATTAAATCAGACATGTATCGATCGTCATCGTCAACCCAATAGCTACTCCAACCATGAATTAGGCAAATACAAAATATAAATCTTGGTCAGAAATAATGACTTTTTTGTTTTCAACGAGTCAATAAAAACACTTTATAATCAGTAAGATACTAAAAAAAATCAAAGTAAAATTAAGGAGATGTTGTTTCCATGTTTTGCCGGTTGACATAACAAGTCATAAATCACAAGTTTGTTATAAATCCAATATCTTTTCTTTTATTCAAAATAACCTGCCTCCGGGGCTTTTAGATTGCTAAACATCTCAAGCATAAATCATTTTCGTAAGTAGACGATATCAATAATTATGTGTACTATGTTTTTAAAGGGCTGATCGACTTTGTTTACTGGATCTACAACATCAAGAGGAGGACTCAATCAGACATACAAACGGCCGACAGATTACACTGGGAAAAAGTGGTCGCCAAGGCTTTGGCAGAGTATGGCACATGATGATGAATCAACTTTAATTTAGAACTGCATTCCACGTCGATTGCGGCGGGGAGTCCCCAACCGCTGTTAAGATGAATGTAGTCTACCCTCTAACATCGTAGTGCAATCGCCAACCTAAAAATTGTAATTGCAATAATTGCTAGATTGGGGAAATTGCCTCCATAGATATGTCAATGGGGAGAGTGTGTGTAGGATTAACTAAAAGAAAGTAAAAGGTGCGTCAATAAGAGAAAAAAACGATGTGTGATCTTTTTAGCGTGTGAATAAAAAGCTTAACATTAAAGTAAACTATGGAGAATTGTATACCACAGACAATGTTTACAATATCGATTTGTGAATAACTTGAGACAGAAAGTGAAAGTGTTAAGCCACTAAAGCATGTGCGTATGAAAAGTCTGATATTGCTGATCAACTAGTCGGGTATGCTATAGATTTGTAGGTTATGGAAGTGGTGCCGCAAGTTTTCTAGTACATAGTTCGGGTAATTGCTCAATTTGCCAGTCACAAACTGTTCATTTGGAAGGGGCAATACCAGATACTCCTATTGCCCATTTGCACATTTCTGGCTTCCTACGTATATTGGGTGACTACACTCCCAAATTGGCACCAATATCAAAAGATTTGACATCATACGTTTGACAAGTTGTCTGCTATTGGGTAAAATCATTTCCTCTGTAAATAGTACCCATAGACAGCCATTTTTATTTTAGTACCACACTATATATTGGTAGGAGATATATTGTTAAATACTGTCATCAAAATACAAATAAAAGCCTAATACTGGGTTCTAAAATTACTTTTTAAAAACAGATTTTTAAAAAGGACTTTACGGATTTTCAATTAGGAGTGCATGAGTTCCCACGTATGGAGTAATGTAGATATTTCATATAGAAGCCCTGCATTTCAGGATAGAACCCTAAGGTTGCTAACTTGTAATAGGAATGTTCTCAGAATATCTTCATATTGCCAATGGCTACAGTGCCCATTGTGCAGGGAATTGTCCAAGCACTGTTTGGGTTCGGTTGGCAATAATATTGTAATCTTCCGTTCAGTTTATCAACGTTTTGGTGGCAACACTTACACCATGGGGACACATGGCCTCCCATGTTTGTAATTACGATACTTTCTGGAATGTTTCCTGAGCTGAAGACTTTTGCACTGTTCAATATAGCCCTCTGCAGCCGCCTTCCATGTGTTGACGCCTGCTATACTACAACGATACCTTTCAATACAATCGTCTCTGAGATTTCCTAAGCAATTTTCAAACAAATAAAATTGTCTAACCTTATAATGTACTTCATCCATGTTCCTTCCAAGGCAGGGCGAGATTCTCCAAATCTGACCGATAAAGGAAAGCGAAAGGAGGAACAGCCTGGTTCGGGAGGAAGATTATACACAGAATATATTACTCGTATAAAATTAGCTGCATACGTGCTACCAAAGTCGTCCCATGGATTGTATCGAAGATGGATAATAAAACGGAACGGCATGGCCTGTAATTTTAACTCTTGTTAACATTTAGGAAATCTAAAGGGTATTTCTAAAAAAAGGTTTGCAATATTTCCGGGTGGACAATTACTAGTAAAGTAACTAAATATATACTCATTAGGATGACCTTAGAAACTTAATACACTGTCTAGAAATTTGGTACATGTATTCATACGACTTCAAGCGCTATAGATACCTCAAATGAGAACACTCCTACAAAGAGATCATGTGAACAAAACACTGAGAAAAATATAGATTTTGAGACTCATTCATAATTCTGTAACACATCATAATTATAGGACCGAAAGATAGCGTTACATTATCATAAACCGTATATCACAAGTTCCTTAAAGCGTCTCCCAAAAATATTTGTGTTGTCTATTCATTCCCAACCCATCCGAAAGTCACCAAGATAGAGAATATCAAAGGATTTGGGCCTGCTCCCTCTTCCTTGTGTAAAACCAATTCATGTAATTCAACTTCCAAACTATTCATTCTGTTGTGCACCAGAATTCCACAAATGTCAATATGCCTCTTCCATCTCCTCAAACCATATCATAGTCCTCGGTCAAATTCAAAATGTCAGAATGCCACTGTTTAGGTAGTTATAATTATCAAGAGGCTAATAAATTATAATAATAATCCTTTTTACTCTAAATTACCTCCGTAGAACAGCAAAATACAAAAATTGTGAAAATTTCTATAAAAAGTCATAAGGACATGAAGTACATTTTCTTTCATTTCCAGTACTCAAAACTTTCCATGATTATGCATTCCAAAGTGCTAAGGACTATTTGTAAAATAGTGCATGGTTTCATAAGATCAAGCTTATTATTGGTAGGAAAACATTCTTATTATGGCTTTTATTCAAGTTAGAACAATGGCTTCAAAGGTAACTCCATGTGAAAGTATAGATGTGTTGGGTTGGATATTGAAAGGAATGTATTTATATAGGATCCATATACAAACCCGACAATGGAAGCCACATAAAAACACACATCCTCTGGTTGATGCATTCTCCCACGGACTGGAATCCACCTCTTAATGCTTACTTCATATAGACAGAAGTAAAATCTGGAAGTTATTTTCGTTACTTCAGATCTCAAGATGCATCGTCTTGAGAGAAAAAAATCTGATTAGTATAGCGTATAGCTGGACTTTGTCTACTAGGATTCTGTGGTAACTGTGTGACAGATTCCAGGGTTGCCACTCGGCTCCTGTGGTGGGTGGGGATAGTGACTTGGTTTAACCAATCTGGGACTGTTTTATATACATGGTCTACCAATGCACTGAGTAATTCTCTGTCTCTCCCTTGTGTTTTTCTTTTCTAGGTGTTGTCTTTAGGAAATGGTCTGTTAAGAAACCGTAGTCCGAATATGGGGCAATTGTGCACACAGGATGAGTAACCTGTAATGTCATTTGTTTATCATCGACAGACTAACTACCTTGTTGAATGTTCTACCTTGTGTCTCTTTGGTATCTCACAAGGTTATAACATTTGGGAATGGGATAGACGAAATATTGCGATTCGTCTCCTGGCTGCGCTGACCATCTGTAATTATATTCGGGGACCAGAGGCCACATAAGGCTAAGGCCAACAAAAAAATATAGGTGTGTTTCCGATTTATCTGGCTGAAAACTAGGTTGGGGGGGGTAACTTTTTTTTTTGTTATTTTTGTTTGTTTGGAAACCTCCTCCCAGGAACTGAAAAAAATGTCTTTTTCATAACAATAGTTGTTTTGAACATGGGAAATGTGCCTTTTGACAGTTCCAGGTTAGGAAAACCCGTTTTCCTGCTTTTATAAGCTTTTTTTGTCAAAAAATCAAAAAAAAAGTAAGATATGATGGGGAAAAAATCAGGTATGGTAAAAAAAATTAGGTAGGGTAAGGTTTTTCTAGGTAGGGGGGGGGGGGGGTAAATCGGAAACACACCTATTTTTTTTTTGGCCTAAGGCCACACAAATAGGCGTTTTTCTGGTTTAGTCACCCCCTCCCTATATTGACCCCAACATCTTGATTAAAGCGGCAACACAATTTTTCTAACTGGAAAAGTCTTAAAACGTCATGCGTAGGTAAAATTGTGGTTTTCCCCTAGTCTCGTTGGTTATACGTGATATATAATTCTGCATTCTACTGTCAGCGACATATTTTTACTGGCGAAGCGGTAAAAATGGTATCTCACCCCTTTAGGAATTTATAATATCTTTACACTTTAATAGATACATGTAGAAGCATGCAATTCGTTAAATAATCAAAACATGAAATACAAATTATGCTTTGTTATTAGAGAATATGGCAGCAGTAGCTTAATAGTTATACGATCAGAATATATAGCTCATGCACGTATTCAGGAACATGGACCAGTGTAGGGATGGAGATAGAATCAAATAAAAGACCCATTATCGTCTCGTTATAGCATGTGTATTGAGTACATTGTTGAGTAAGAGGGTAAAGTTATTTATAATGGGTAACCGATAGCGCACCCTAGCCGGATATTCACAATCAGATTCTGCTCTCTGCGTGACGGCTTTCGATTTTTTTGAATGATCAAGGTTGTTTCCGAATATTAACCCCATGACTAAACCAATTATTTATTTTTTATGTATACTTGTGCAACAGGGAAGAAAAGGAAAGAAAAGTTGGACTTTGGATTTTCTTGAGTTGCTCGTTTGATACACCGGTACTCCGTCACGGCTCTTAAAATCCTGGTTCCTCGTTTTATTATCTTACGTTTGAGAACGCCTATGACGTCTTCAGTGCCTGCGGAGTCTTTAATTCTAAAAATAGCTTCCTTGTGGGTCATGGTCAATAGACTTGTTTTTGCTATACATCCACATTGAAAGTGAATATGTTTAACTCAGTTTTCGCTCAGGCACTCTAGCCTTATCATAATTAAGAAAAAGAATTGACTGACGACGTGATAAGTAAATGAAGTGCGAATTATAATTTTAAAGTTCACGGGTAAATAAGGAATAAGGTTCAGGAACAACCAACATAATTATATCGAACTTTCTGCTCGAGATATCAGGCATTAATACGGTCACTCCTTTATAATACATTCTCAGCATTCCGATTAACCACAGAAATCACAATTTTCCAACACGTATTGCATATATTTAAAATTATACGGTATTCATAACTGGTTCCTATTTCTATATGACAGGACAATTGGGAGATTTCAAGTTTGGAAAGGGCACTGTAAAAGAAGATGTAACTTTTTAGGTTCAATTATGTAGCAAAACTGCTTCTATTTTATGGTTCTTATCAACTGTATAACTCCTCTCTGCATGACTTCAACTTTATCTCTCCCCCTACGCCAATGTTTATCTTCCTGATGATGCTATCAAATCAGAGGCTATCTGGAGACAGGCGGGCCTTGGATGATAGAGATAAGGCCCTCGTGTGGCGGTGCCACTGTGTGCTTCAGGGGCCTGTTGCACAAGAATTCCTTACTTAAAATGTTCCTTACTAAGCCATTTCTCCTTGCTTAGGTAGGACATTCCTACTGTATGGATACCAATTACCTCTGTCTGTATAGCAAGTTTGTGCCCTAAAACTTCAGCTGAAAAAATACCCAACGAAGGAAAACCTTAAGGAAAAGTATCTTATGCAACGGACCCTTCTATACTCACTGCGTTCAGCGCCCTGCTGGGCTCAGGTTGATGGGGTAAAAGTAGACGCCGCATCTGTCACAATAAACCATATTACACGAGTTTTTGACAAAATACATCGATTTGGTGTATTTTATATTCATGAACGTTCTCAAATATGAAATATACCAAATCAAATTCTTCATGTTTTAGAAGCTTCATGTCAAATGTGGGTAAAGTGATATTCATGACATGTATCCATATATTCATGACCTTCCCATTAGAAAATTCTTACGCAGAGATAAACCATTTCTATGTTGGAAATCTGGCATAATGCAAAATCGACTCCATCAATGGATATATGTTGCCTAATTTATTATTTCTATTGTTGCTATCTTCACGTCAATCATTGTGACGATTGTTTGCTGGCTGCTCATGTTCATAAGGTGTTTTTCTCGGATATATACGCCATGGTCACGGTCCGTTGAATATTAGTAAGCTGTATTTCCCGACTATCGAACATAAGTAAAATGTTGGGTTTATTTTGCATGAAATCATGGAATTAAAGTAAGAAAACTCTAGTGTGGAGTACCTTGTACTTCACACTATGGTATATTCTTATATATACTATTATTAGAGTGAGTGAGTGATGGTTGCTTAATGCCATGACGACATCCATGTGGAGTCATATTCATGGCAATGAGGGTTAGTGAGATGAGATGAGATGAGCAAAGTGATTTAGTTTACAGTCCTATACTGTTATTAGTAGTCATCAACAACGTACAACTTTTACTAATTCTTGTTTAAAGTGGCTAAGATAGTTAAAAACATAGGTTTGGGAGTAGTCAAGAATCGCCTTGAAAATGCACCCAACAATTAAATCAAACCATCTTAGTCCTATCACGATCTTATTTTTCTTTTAGCTTTCCCATTTGCTGTGAAAATACAATCCTTTTGTAACTGATGCCTGCTCGTCTCTGCACTGCCTCCATGACGGTTTGAATTCATAGAATTGGGTCACACTGTGGTTGAGGAGAACTGTCAATTTAGCTCAAACCGCAATATGGCCAGTGTCATACCTATTTTTTTGCACTAACTTAGCTCTCTCCCTTGCTGATTCCCGTATACATTAAATGTATCATTTGTACTTTCTTCCTAACTTTGAAAAACGCATTACAAAACCTTGTCACTTTCCCGGTCACTTTGTGTATACACTGGCCAAACTGGGTCAGCTCAACGCTGACTGGAGGAACCTCTCCTGTGACCTACTGCGCATGACAACCTTGCTAACTGCAACGGTCGCTCACCCGAATTTGCGACGGCAGCTATAAATAAATTCACGCTCTTTATGGTAAAATATCTGTTAAGATATGGAATATATAATTTCCGCATCCCCACGGATTTGTTAGGTAGGTTCAGATGCACAACATGCTAGAATATTGGGAAGAAATTCCGTTACTCATGATTCTAGCCCAGAACAGCGAGAAGAGTCACTTTAACATGTCCTAATAAGCTTTATATGAATTTGGCTAAGAAAATATATTCCGGTCAATAAAGATATATGAGCAATATAGCATTTGTTTGCCAACTCATCTCCCGCACTCTATAATTAACCTCTGGCATTACTTGCTTCGATAAACATGTACATCTACAAATCATGAAACTAGAAACACGCGGTGATTATGATTAATTCATTTGATGAATCGATTTCAGTACATAATTGGAAAGTACTCAAATTAGGCATACGGCATCATTCCTGGCATGTTCATAATTGAAAGTATGAGCAACGAGACTCAAATATGGTCTCGTTGGGTTGAGTAAAGTGCAGTGGCGGTTTGCCATAGCCTATGTGGGTTAAACATCATTAAATCATTTTTTTAAACAGCACCCATTGATTTAAATGTATATTCGATTACAACTATGGGTGTTTACAAAATTAGAGAAAAAGTCGATTTAAATATACTTTTTAATTACATTGAATAGTAACTGTCAAAGTTATGATATTGTAATCATAATTATAGCAACATAATAGTAACTGTCAAAGTTATGATATTGTAATCATAATTATGGCAACATAATTATGTCAACTTTCTATTATCAGAACATCAGAAACTAACCTTTTATCTAGTAGAAATAATATTATATGTAAAAGAGAACGGTCCCAAAATAAATGTTATCCTAATATTATGCTCACAGTGTTAGTGTTTAATTGTAATATTGAATGTTATATTGAAGAAAAATACATAATAATTTGTTCCCGGCGTACCCATTTCGTTGGGAAGGCGACGATTGGTGTTTACTACAATTTCCTATACAATTCCCAGCAAGGTAAAGGGTACAAATCATTGACGGTATACAAGCCAGTAGGAGGAGCCAGTATACAAGTCTAATGCTTTGGCGCTGTGGAACGTCCATAACTGTAAGGAGGAGGAGGGAGGAAACATATGACACACTATTGGTTGAAGTTTGTGTCCTGCCTGCCTCCCACTCAGCCTTCTCCTCCACTGTACCCAACCTCTCAAACCAACACAACCCTCCAGCCCCCATCACGAAGCGCTCCACGTCTGGATTGAATGAGCCACTCGGAACCAGAAAACAAGGATAAACACAGTCCTATGGACCAGACTTATTATGTGTTGATAAACTCTGGAATCAGGTTCTGTAGATTATAATGTGAGGAGTATTATACATGTAGAAGAGTTTCCTCATCAGTTCAAACCCGATTGCCTGTGTTTGTTGAAGGTACTTTTGTTCAAGCGTGGATCTTACCATTTGCCGTGCGTTTACCAATGAGGGACTGGAGTACATGTTAACGGAGAATTTATCTGTTCATACATCCCCGGAGGTAAGTTGTGTTTTCTTTTGTTCAATCATTAATCAATTCTGCTTTTTCTCAAGCAAGGGGCATTCCCATGTAAATTAAAACAATGCACTGTTGGGATGGATTCGAAAACTCCCATTGCATATGTTTACATATGTACATATCTCCAGTGTGAATATGTGCAACATGAAGGGAGATTAGATGGGACGGATCGATATGGTGATATTCAGACAGGTCATGCTTGCCCGGACAGTGTTATTATGTAATCAGTGGTACCGCATTGTCGTTCGGCACAGGATGCTGATTTCCGTGTATAAATAGTGATGGCATTCCTTAGATACCATGAATTTCATGTAACGGTAACGGAGCTACTCTGTTTAATCCTATCTATGTAATAATATAACATACTCCGAATCCACATGTGCAGTTTCCTATCTACAATTGCGATCCTCTTCTAAGGAACACAGACCTATATATTCCTACACCTGTGCATACAAAAGGTAGCATTTGACTCTTTTATCTGAAAGAATCCAGCGATGGCATTGAAGGTCGTCTTTCCGACAAAATAGAAAGAAATACAATCCAAACAAGCACATGTGACAAAGAATGATTTGTACGGTGCCAAATTCTGCCCCTCTCTTGCTGCCACCTATCGTCATGCTTGGGGGATGTTTTGGCATGTGGCCTCAAGATGTAAGTCTTTCCTTTTGGGCCATTCCCTTAGCATCCCTTAGGGATAACGAGCATATCGTAAACCCATGGGAAATCATAATGAATTGTTGTAGAGCATGAATACATATAACGCTTAGGGCCAATTGCCACGGTTTGTCTTCTTGAGTTACATGTCGTCTCACAACGTGGACCTATGTTCTGGAGTGACATTTTATGGTTGTTAAGACGAAGTACATGTATTTCATAATACTCGAGGGCTAGTCGCTCATTGTATATGATTTTCGTGGAGTATATTAGTCTGAGTATGGGGTGCCGTATGATAAATAAGTATTAATACCAGTATATCAATAAGTAACTAACCAGTATAACATGTATAACCAGGTACTCTGTCTAATCAATAACCTAATGTCAATAAAATATAGATGTGCTGTGTGCAATTGTTCACGATTTGCCCATAGATGATTTCTCTGGAACATTGGATCAAGGAATATTCGTGTGGGTACATTTTGCAATCTCTGATTCTCGACTATATTTCGAACGATTGATATTTCCCAGTGCACGGCAACAGAACACATGTGGGTCATATGTCGGTAGGTAGCCCCTGGGATGCCATGCAATATACGGTACTGGTGCCAAGTCTAAACAATCGTTGATGATATCCCAGACCAGACTACATCACACACAAAAAACTCCGAGAGAAAACATAAAACTGTCTTATCTTCTTACAAATATAATGAGAAAATGCACTTTTAATGATAATATACGGACACGGAGTGGGTCATGCCAACAATAGCTAACGTTTTTTGTAATCATGTGTAAAACATGTTTAACATTATTTTTACCAGGACTCTATAGTTCAGCTCATACAGCTGTTCTTCCATTCACTTTCTTTTGACAACTGTTGTTTTGGATTATGGCTGTGTGTAGAACCATTACGTAAAAGATCCATCACTCATTGATAATATTGGACAAGCGTAAGGTATAGCACCCGTTAGCACATTTCCTCTAAACATTAGGTGGTAGTATGACTATGGTAAAATATCATAGAACGAATCCCCAAACACCAATTTGATTCAGGAAAGTTGGAAACATGAGAAATACAGTGAGATTCGTTTTTTTTAAAATCCCAGCTTACGATTACGACGGTTAAAGTCTTTTAGCCTCTGGGTACACATATATCTTCCCTTTTTCATTCCGGTCTTCTTTGAAAGCATTTGAATTGAAAACTTCTGCCTGGAAAATTCCACTGCGAATAAAAAGCAATCTAATCGTAGTTTTTGCCTCGCTGACCCAGACGGGCGCGGATTATTGTTTTACCTCTTGTTTTTACCATTCATCTACTTAGAGGGCAGCTGAAAATAGGTTCCAATTTCCCCAACACGAAAATCACTTAGTAAATGTTGGGAGAAATTTCCAACTCATCAAACGACGAGTTCCCATATTAAAAGATATAGAACAGCCTCCCATACATCCATAATAGTAATACCGTGTATAAATGTTGTGGACTAAGTATACATGATGAAAGGCATTCCATCAGTTTGTCTCTGTCAACAGTGGCTCTTGTTTTATACATGGGTCAATGTTGATGCCTGATGGTGATCAACGTGGGAACTGGGTCTGCATGGTTGACCACCTTCCACCACATGCAGACGATGAAAGCAACTCTCCCCATACCATTACAATCTCCCGTGTATAAGGAGAGAGATGAGGATGTTCCCATCATCGGCCCGAGCGACATCAGAGCTGCTCATCTGGCCTGGAAGAGAACTGAGTCGTCACGAGCATTTCTAGGAAAAGCCTCTCAGTAGTGAGTAGACTAGAGGAGCATCGCGTTCAAACGGTTCAATGAGCCAACACCCAAATACCATTCTTTTCTGACCACATCACAGAGAGAGAGGGGTATATAATAAGTTGTACGTTTTGGAGCTTCTTCCATTCATTGATATTTAGATTGGCTCTAACACAGAGAATTGCTCGTGAATGGTGGAACCCATTTACCGGTATAATATCAAATGTAATTTCCTTTCAGTGAACTTGAGGTATTATTTCAACTAATATTAGTAATATATGAACAGACCCGGATATATATAAGCTTACGATTCTAAGTAGTCAGCGGACCCTGGTAACTCTTTATTTTTATTTTTTTTCACCAATTGCAATTTGAGTAACTGTTGCATTAATATAGGGCCATAGCACGTAATATTAACTAAGAGAAGCAAATGGCGTTATGTACTGCTGAAAGTCCTTTCGAATATTTTTACCTTCAGTTAAGATTCTCTTCATAAGCCATGGTATTTAAAACTTTACTGTTGACATTCTCGAACAGGACCGAAGTATCCTTGTTTTGGACATTGAAATATCCGATGAATTGCTCATCAAGATACATGCACTTGACTCATTTGCAACACTTCATTATAAGATTATTTTTGTTGAAGTTCGCGGAGGAGAATCACGTTTGGTTCAATTTTGAAGTGTCACAAAAAAGCTTCGCATTCTGTACGTCGTGGTGAGAAATGGCGAATAGGCGCCCGCATGCATAGCCAAAACTTTGGGATTTATACTGGTACAAGGCCCTACATTTGAACAGCCAGATAGAGACCTACAACATAGTTTAACTAGACTAACATAGACTAAACTACTGGTATAGGTCATTATAAAGCCTGGCTAGTTTACACAGCACCATTTTGCCATGGAGTGGATCACGAGTCACTCACATCCTGGAATGTGTCAAATTTGAGCAGCTCTGAGAAACTCAAACTAAGCAACCCGCCTACGTGGACTGCTCCTACCGACATAATTATACCTCCTCACAATAACAGCTCTTCCGATAGCTAGTGGCATTGTTTGTTCGCTCGCATTGACCGTCAGATAATTAGCTGTGACTTGTGCAATCAAACAAAGATTTGGAGAGTGGAGTGATAGTCATGTAGCCTTAAGGCGAAATCTCTGAATCAGTGATATTAATGTCATGATGGAGGATGTGTCCCGGAGATGCAGGAGAAGGTCAAACCGCACTGAGATGACCCCGATTTATAATCACCTCCAAAACGTGACTTATCGATTTGTATCAGAGATCCTCACTATACCCTAACCATTCCGGTTCGCTTGTTTTTAGTTGTATCGCGTTGTCGTTTAAATGAAAACCTTGGCCCAGGATTAGCCCTTCTGGGGGAAAGAATAGCAGGTCGTGGTAAGTGTATAATGGCGATAGAGATCGATCAATGTCTGGTGTATGTGTAGAGAAAAGACTCCGAACAGAGGCTTGGCTGTGAGGATTTTAAATACTGCAGGTATGTTTGGACCCACATCATAAGCGTGCATGTACATGTGTACCAGTATATATGCACTAATGCGTTAATCAGAATAGGAAAATAAACAAATGCAGGGGGTATATGATGAAAGGGGCGAGGGGGCGAGGGGGCGAGGGGGGGAGTCAAAACACGCCTAATATCTACATTAGTAACTATAAGCATTATATAGTAGACGCTTTTGTTAATTTCCAAATCAAAGGAATAAGCAACTGAAGAGATAACATGTCCAATAAATATCTCCTTTCCCACTACTCCCCCCCCCCCACACACACACACACTGCCTCCCCCAACGTTTTACTTGTTTGTTTGGAATCATAATTTGCCATACAAATATTTATAAATACATACGCTGAGTCATTGCTGCTTTATGTTACTCGTCCGTCAAACCAGAACATACTTAATAACAAATTTTCCCCTGCCTTCTGAAAATTACAGCCCCCCCCCCCCCCCCAATTACCTAGCGGAGAGCAGGAGTTCATGCTAGAAAGAATGGCTGGTAAATGGCCAAAGATCTAATTGGATCCCAGATGAGCATTAAGAGGAGATATTCACAGCTTTTGGATGCCATTAAACATGTAGGCTGCGATCATCTAGTATTGGGGTCGATGCTCATGACCAATTACATGCAGTCATCACACTATACTCCATACATATGATGAGTAAATAGGAGGGAAGTGCGGTCAAGGTTCGAACCTTTGTTCAAATATATAGAGTTGCTGAGTTCATAACACATATCCGATTATTGTTGGCGCATCACCCGCGTATATTTTTCATGTGACGATGAAACGAATCCTATAGTATACTTGTCAATAAACACCTGACAACTAAAATCGGGATATCATGACGTGCCTTGATGGTTCACTAAATGATTTTTAGTCGTGCGGAATGAAGGTGATAGCACCGTGTGAAATAAATATTGGAGAGCGTGTTCTATACTTTTTACTAGTTCTTGAATAAATGTGTTTGATCTTTTTTAAACCTGGAAATGCCTGGATATTATGCACAAGAGAGTCTTTTAAAATATCTCTACACTGGCCCTTTAGATTAGCATTAAATCAATGAAATAATTTCTTAATAATTTCTACTTCCTGCTTAAATTCATTGCCACGAAGTGATACAAAATTAATGGTTACATCTAAGCTTGTGACTTGTGTCTGTGGAAAACGAAACTATAGTTTTATTACCATGCAGGACGGAATAAAATACCTCACCAATGGCATGGTAAGCAAAGTAGATCAGTTATTGTTTGAACTGCATGGCAGACTGTGATTGAGGAAACCCCCGAGAAATCCTCTCCACTAAATGGAAGCAAACCCTTGGTGGCAATTCCCTCTGCAACACCCCATACCCTCAATGGCCCCAGGCACGATCCCGTTAATGATATTGGGGCTGATCGTCGCTGATCCTGAAAGCAAACGACCGGTGTATGGTTCCCTCTCATGCTTTGTCCTTTCTCGGGGGGTTTTTGGTGCCAATTTTCGATCTTTTGTAAAACAGGGTTGGTGGTCATTCCCTGGCGTCCATGCTAGGGGCATTGTGTCCTTTCATTGCCCTTCAGACGAATCATTCATCTGGTTCAAATGTTTCAGGCCCACTCAGAAGCCTGCCTAGATCACTTTAAAATTGCGACGTTTCTTCATAGGGGGTAATGGATAGGGCTGAAGTGATATTGATGCAAACAAGTGTCTTTTAGCAATAGTGGACGCGTGCATACCAGGTTAATGTGATCACTTCCACATCAGAGTTATTGTAACATCTACGCAAGAAATATTCATCTTCTTACTTCAGATATTTTGCTCTCAAACAAATAACCCAATCATAATTTATTGATTAGAAATTATATTCATGGGAGATTTTTTTTACATTGCTGACCATGCACTGTGTGCACTTCATTCTTTATTCTGGCATTTTTTTTTATTGATTTTCTATAATTCCAAGATTTATAGTTGTCCAATTATATATGCATCAAATATTTAAAATAATAAACGTTGGTCGCGAATACATAAACTATCTCTGCTCTGCCCACTTTAAAAGCATCGATATCTAGTGATCGAAACTTAAGGCCAGTAGTTGATCATTCCACATGGGTGGTGTCATTAGAACATGAAAACAAGTCAACACTCCTGCATCTGGGCGGCGGTGTAATGATAACCATGTTTGCTTGTCTTGCGAGGTCAAGGCCTGAGATTGTAGGTTTGATCCCTGACCTTCCTGACTCCTTATACATGAGGTTGTCCTTTAGGGAGGCTGGGGGGGGGGGGGGGTACTGATGGTATAGAAGGGAGACATGGAGAGGGGAGGAGGGAGGTCCAGAGCACTCCGAAGCTCACGGAGTACCTTATGGCTGTGATTGATGGAGTTGTTCGTGTGTTGACACTCCTAATTCTATTCGGGTCACAGTGTGAACTATATGGGTCAGTCATTGGTCAGCTTCAGAATGTTCATAATGTTGCACTGGGCTCCCTATAGATTATAGATGCCTGTAACTTTTGGTGCATTATACATGCTTATGTAGTTTACACAATATTTTCAATTTAAACACAAGCAATGTAACAATAGCCCAAGGGTTGCCTTTCTCTAAGCCTTCGGTATATTAGAGACCTGTAAGTGAGTCCTGGGACAGAACTATGTATTGCCTTGACACCAGAAGTTGACAGATGGCATTGTTTAAGTGTGGGTCTACTTCCTGACATAATGTTGCTTTGTTCAAACGTACAATGCTTTGGATTTCAAAGCGTGAATGAGGAGAGACTGTTTTTGCGCATACCCCTGGCTAATAAAGGATCCAAACAATTTAAATCAAAGCACACGTGGTGAGACAGTATATAAGTTCAGAGATGTATTACATTTTGGACAATTTGATGGTACAATAAAGAATCGTTGTATCAATCTATCTAGAATTTAAACTATAAGGTCCAAATCAATTCTGAAAAAAGAAGCAGTTGTTTAACATCATTTTAAACCATCTGCCTGTATAATACGCTTAAGATTTGAGCTTAAAACAATAATGTGAGTGTGTGAATCATATTTGATTAAAGCTGCAATCAGCTTATTCTGAATGGGTTCGTTATTTTCATTATTGTTTTTACTGAAACCCTATATAACCCTTATAATTGTTAAACCATTTCGCTAGAATATTGGCGTGCTATTGAGTCTGTATGCATTCCCTGTCGCCCCTGTGTATGTCCAAATCCCTTCAGCAAATAACTGCTGCAAGTCTACGTTTCATTATCCCTGTTGGTGTGGGGGTGGAGTGGCAAGCCGTGGAGAGTTTCATAGCGCACACTGGAGTCCTGTCCCCGTTTTCCAACCCCAGTCAACCACCTCTCACTACCGGGATAAGTCTTGTAGGACGCGGCCAGTCACAGCCACCTCGGCCGGGAAAAACTACGCCAGCCGCCGGGGCCGTACAACCTCCACAGACCCTTAACAAATAGTCTTTTAGTGGACTCTTTTGGCGACCAGCCATCGGAAAATTACCCGAGTGAAAGAGCAGACATAGAGAGGTTTTGTACGTTCAGTATTCAACCGTGTGTAAGCGATTGTGTGGTGTAGGCCTGGTCATAAGAAAAAGGGCCCTGCAATTTTCGCTTTGAGTCTGATCATGTTCTCTGAGGGATGGATGCTCTAGAATCTAGTTCAACCTACAAAGACTAAAAAGAGAGGGACCATAACATGGGAACTTCACACTCACGTTAGCGGTGTATTTATCTGTCAACCCAGAGGATTACTAATACCACCAAGAAGCGACTGCGTGGCTGAGGACAGGTAAATATTAGTGGAGCCTACACTGAACTTGAACGTCTAGTCAACCCTACATTGGCCAGATCTGCACCCACTGACCAGGCTGTCCATTTCCCCATCGCTGTATTTTATCCTGGCATTACTTATCAAAGGTGCATTTTTGTCCTGTTCTTATAATACTTATTTCCGCTACTAACTCTGTAATTCACCATGTTTCACATCCACCTAGTTTTACCCACATTTTCACGCTGTTATTGATTCGATAAGATGTCAGTACAACAGCAAGCACGTGGGCTTTTAAAGTTAACCTGATTGTTTCACAATTATACATTATAATGAATGGGATAGGGTCCTGTGGGTGGAGGAAGTGTGTAGTAGCTTGTAGTTATATGTTCATGTCTAGTTTCTTGTATTGATCAGTGGAGTATATTAGCCTGGATACTTACTCCTTGCCTACTGAGACATATGAATATGATTTATAGGTCTGGCTATAAACTGGCGGTAACTGAGTACGTTTCTTACATTGGATCCGTGGTATATTACCGGGCAAAGGGTTGGTTGCTTTGTATGTAAACCCACTTAGATCAAGTGTGTGTGTGTGGTGGGGGGGGGGGGGGGGGAGGGGGAGGGGCAGTGTTGATCGACTTGGCGAACACATTTGGTGCTCATAGCCACACTGCACCGTTACTTAAATTAGCCAGCTATAGAAACAATCCTCGATTAAGCTGTTCTTTCTAATTAGCTGGCTCAATCATGGCCATAAAGATATCGGAGTGAATCATGCATGCGTACTCAGATCATTATATCAGGTGAAATGCCTGGCATTACAGGTAGAGTACTAGACCATGTACTTTCCAATAAATCAACTGCTGAGTAATATAGCCATGTGTATAAAAATAACCCTTATATTTTCTTCCTACGGTACCAGCACAAAGTATGTACCATCCTATATTATATCCAGGAAGGCCTAAAGGCTATAGGCCTATGTTTACTTATTTTGACAACATGACCTAGGCACAGTTTTATTGTCTCAGCATTTTCTGAACCTATGTGGGTTGCAGGTACGGGGTGCACCTCTGTGTATTGTAGTGGATAGTAGAGCCACAACCCATCATTACATGATGACTCATCTTTCTACTACCAGCAAAGAATTGGGACGAGGGGAATTGACACAAGGCCATCCATGGACATTTTTCGATTACCTTCAGCTATGAGAGGGGCGGGAGTGATCCTAACAAAAGGGGTAGATTGGATCATTAGACCGTTTTCAATGTCACAGCCGTGAGAATAATACCTTGTGCCACTTCCTTAGTTTAAAAAAGATAAAAGTTTCTTGTTCTTGCAATCACTGCCAATAGACTCCAAATGCATTCAATTGTGGACATGCTTAATTGCATGTTGTGTCTCAAAATACTTATGTCCATGACTAAGCTGATTCGTGTACATGTAGAAAAGAGCGGCAGTGGGGCGCATTAGGCTATATATGTTGTTCGATTAATATTATGGTAATCGGACGCGGAAGAATGGTTTAAGAATATCAATTTCCCAATCACGCATCCCATGAGCTTTCTTCGTATAAAATACAATTGAATACTAATGTAAATCCCCGGTCATGCAGGTATTGGCATGCATGGATGTTAGCGTGAGATATTATAATCGGGTGCATGCAGTTTCATTAAACTCTGATGCATGTTGGACCCCCAGCGATATAACACGAAACAAACATTAGAAGTGGTGTGTTTAAAGGACCGTTAAGAGAGTGGGAGGCTTGGAACCCTGGGCTTTTGGATCCAGGGAGGGTTTCGGGTGCTGGTATGCTTTGTATTGGGAGAAGTCCTTTCCATGGATGTACCCTGATGCGCCCAAACCCTCGAGTGATTCACACTGCTTCAGGTTTCTGTCCTTCTTGATCCCTTCAGTAAACAGTTCTGATGTCCTACTAAGAATGCATCGCAAGATCAAGACTTGGGATCTATAGCTAAAAATACCCACATTTCGCATTATATATAGGAGAAATTGCGTGACAGTTGAAGTATAGTCACTGCTTCACTTATCGGAATTTCTGTCCATTTCAGTTCTACATAAATGTACGTATTACATAGGAGAAATTGTGTATGATCACTGCATCTCTTATATGATTTGCTAGCCATTTCAGTTCTAAAGAAATGCATAGCCTCAGTCACTGTAGGCTCCCAACAACAAGGTATCTAAACATCCCATGGGGAGATCTTTTTCACTTATCACTAACAGGTCAACAAAGCGCAGAGACCTCCCTAAATTTAGTTTCTGTCATCAAGCAGAATATACCCAGACACATTTAAGAAGTAACTGCAGTCTTTTCATGACCGTCTTCCCCGTACCTAAAGTTTAGGAGGAGAGGGGCTATCGTATTTTGCCAGCGCTCTATCTCAGGGGACTAGCCCCTATTGATATGAATAAGTCCCATCGTATGTTGTTTTCTTATGGGTTTTTTCCCTCCTGCCCGAGCTTCTAACTGTTTTTCTGGCCCTTTTTTTCTTATCGAAAGGATGCTGTCCTAGTGAACACACTACGGTATATAGTTTAGACTGATGGGAAGTCAGCTGTCAGGCTCCTTCATATTTATACATGCTGCATGCTTTGACATGTCATCGCATGAACATTTCCCTAGGTATACAGCATCGAGTGAATGCGGTGGATATGTTCCCAGGCGACAGGGTGTTTTACCATGGATATGTGTAAAAGTAGACTTGTAAACTAAAACAATATTATGGCCTCGTCCTTTGGGAATCAAGGCCAATAACATTATGCGAGTCGGTCCAGGCACACATAATATCTTGAAATATGATGCATGGGGTCCCCGAACCAATGGTTCATATTAATACCGATTCGACTTTTAATCCAAAGCACATGTGTTCCCCCAAAAGCAAACAATAGCTTGTCCATTTGAGCATGTCCCATTATCTGAGGCTCTTGTTACTATTTGATGTATTGAGATAATGATATCAATCGGAAGCAACAAACAGCGCATCAGGAAGAGTTAGATGTCTCTAGCAGCGATTTGCAGAAATGATTATCCTGGCTCAAATTTAATTGATACATTCTACTACTCGGTGATTCAGTGCTAAAACTCAGCCCCTATAGCTGACTGGCTGTTTGCATTTGTCTCAGTGCGTTTTACATGGTTCTCTATCTTATCTTGAGTAAATTTGCATTTATTTATGACTAAGAATTAAAAAAAGCTCGTATTTGGCCATGAGCAAATAGATAGATGAACTGCATGGGTTTGGTGTGGTAGGGAAAATGTGAGATACCATCCAATGCTATAAGGAACCTATATCATTGCAGTTTCCTCCAATGCTATAAGCGTATCTTGTATTGTGTTAACTCAAATAAAAGAACCCCTGGAACTTTTGGAAAGCCTATATCGTGTCCTGCAATCTTAGGTGCCATTCTGGTGTGTTTTTCTAGGTGCAGGCTCCACGCCCTGGCACCAGAGACTGGGATCAACCATCTTCTCAGCCAGTTCCTTGCGACGATTCTATAGGAGCTGAACATATGTGTTAGCTACAGCTATATACTGCAAACTGGAACCATTGAAAACACGTACTCGTCAATAAATTTGACTGGTATCGATGCCTTTAAAAGTATTACTATGCAGTCAAGCCGAGCAGAATAATTGGAGTACGATTGTTTTGAACAGGGATCATTTGTGCCATTAGGTAAGTGCATCGACATTGTATGCTTTTAGATTTAGACTAATTTATTTGACACTATAACCCAATACAATTTCAATTCCAATGGAGTCCCAGTGGGTTCCATATATTTGTCCCCGTATTAATCGTTCTCATATCAAACCATATTTACACATCTCTTTATCTTTTTGACCGCATATTCGACATGTATCCTAATTTGCATCTGCATAAATTTCGTAAGGCATAGACGCGTCTACAAGCTGTCTAGAGCTCCTTTTGTCAATATGTAAAATGTTAACTTTTTGAAATACTGCCTGTTAAAAGTGTAATTGAAGAAGAAAAAACAATGAAAATAAGAATAAACGAGATGAATATCGTTTAGGTCTTTATACCATACGTACACTACTATCATGCTAAGTCGAATATTACATAGCTGTAGTTACATATTGAGGACCTTTTTCCTAGTCCCCTGTCAGTGTCACTCTGTTTTTGTAGGAGATTAAATTATATTGACTATAGGTTAAGATCGTGATTGCATATATGTGATTTGATTGCAATGAATTGTAGTAGATTATAGTTCAATGTGTACTATGCTAAAAAGACTACATCAGACAGTGCCCCTATTATCACAACCATCCTTCCTCATCACGGCAGATTGTTTCACAAAAAGTGTTTATATTGTAACTGAGAGGAAGCCATCCTTTATCGCGCTTCAACAATCACAGACACAAATTATATGCGGCTGTCTACATATTACTTATGCTTATTATTTGTAAATAATTGCTTATCGTGTGGTGAATAGCCTCTATGTTTGAGAAAGGGGACGGCTTTGTTATTTATGAAAATATGTATATGGTGAGACATCGGTGCCCTGCATATATATTTTTATGTAAGATTGCATATGACAGGTGACCTGTTTTAGAAGTTCCTGTATTGACGGAAACCAATCGCAGCAACTTCATATAAATATAGAACTGACTCATTGGCACATATTAAATAAACATGTTCCTTTTCTGATAGTTTCAATTATCCCTCCTGATGTATGAGTTATATATACGCTGATAGTAAAAGTGCATAAACGTACAGTATTCATGTTTCATATTATGATGTATGTATAGAATGGAATTTCTGTTTTCCCTGGTAAACATAATATAAGATCAGATATAACCAGAAATACCACGTGTCTAGGTCGTTAGGTAGTTACCAATGTCTGTGATTACAATGATCTAAATGTAGTGGAGGTCAGAAAGCACATTTGGACTTTATCCACATCTGCATCACCAATATCTCTACTCATTTGGATTCTGAATGTCTTATCCAGACATGGAGCACATTTCACATAGCATTAAACTGGTGTAAAACTACCACAAGAAATCTACAGTAGATGATATATATGTGACCTCGTGTCTTTTGTCGTGTCTTAACACTCAACATTTCTTTCGCCCCCCCCCCCCGAACTCAAACCCAACCTCCAACGAATTCTCTCTACCCACAGTCAGTTTTATTTAGCAAAGCAAACAACTCATCATTGCCCAGAATTGTGTATTAATATGTTTGTAAAGAACTACATATAATATCAGCGTGCATGTTGAAGCATGGTTTATGCACCTCAGAAAGCACAGCATTGTTAAACCTATATAGACTTGAACATACTTCTTCGTATAGTCAGATAACGCCTGCACACGCAATATATTTCATTTATTTTAGCACTATCAAATTCCCCCTGACTTGATGGGGTGTATCTAGTGTATTTAAATAAAATAATGCATCAATCAAATTGTGATGATTTTGAGCCTGCAATTATGAATAGGATACTTTTATCATCTATCGATTACCAATGCTGGCGATAATTGCGCACAATCCTCTTGATTTTGTCAAATCTGATGATTCATCATCATCGCCCTGTCTCCTCATGCTGTGAGATGTAATGGGGAAATCCGAAGATTTAAAGAACTCGTTAAAGCACATGGGTGCAAATCAACTAAATCCATACTCTAGGCATGACAACGCCCAGATTACACTTAAATTCACTTCAAACACCAGTCATTATCTAAAAAAAATTACCCAGGATAATAGGTGGAATTCTCACTCTGAAATATCCCACTGAAACAGTCCCAAGAAAAATGGAGAGCAAAAGCACTTCATAAACCCGGGCATTTCTGTGGCTTTTTGACCTCTGGCATGCCTCTTCCTCGTACCACGCCTCTGTTCCAGAGGAGTGGACCATGGAAGGGATCAATAAATGATGATCCAGCAGTGATAAAACCACTCAATATAGATCGATTTCTTTTGCTGCAAGGCAGATGAATCCCCAATATAGAATTTCCAACAGCAACTCAGGATTCAGACCTGAAGAAAAAAATCCCGACCACTTCAAAGGATGTTCATATTAATATTTGATCACATGCTCGTGTGAAGTTTAACAATTTGAAATGCATTGGGACAGTTAGAGTAGAAGCAGACAGGCAGGTGTTTACGGGACAATTCGTGCCGAGAGGCTGAGCTGGGGGAATTTGTGTTGAATCAGGAGGAGATGAGAAAGAAGGGTGTTAATGATTGAGTCTAACATCGTGCGATGTACGCGGAAGAGCGAGAGTATGGTATTCTGATGTTCCTCGGTTGGCAGAAAAACAAATACAATTTGCTCTTGTGCCCACTCAGTTGGCATCAATGGCTTGTCAAGTTGCCTCCAATCCATTGCTTATGTTTTGGTAAGAAAACGGTTTTGCGACTCTTACAAATATCGTTTATAAATTTCTTTTGTAAGTTTTGGTTAATTAACAAGCTCACGAAAACGAAATTTGAAACCTTTATATATATGACCCCCAGGAGTGAAGCAGCAGTTACAGCCAAACCCCGACTGATCATGGAATGAATTCATGAGACATGTGGAACGTGTATATTTTACTCACATACAATATTGAGCTTGTTAGGGCTCCTCCCTAATATCCAAGCTGGGTATGGTACATGGTAGTAGTTAGAATCCTCGAGGCGATTCTGGATCATACATAAATTAATGTTACTCATGGGGCCAGAGATCGGTACAGGTAGAGAGCTACTGAGAAAGAGAAGGAGTGAGATATGGGAGTCAGTACCCCAGGGATCCACATTTTTCTTACCCCGGACGTCCGGGACTTGGATGGGTGGATAGATAATTGCCCTGCTCCTGCAACAGGTAGACGGGGGTTGTTCTTAGGGGCCTCAGTGATTTCAGGTACAACTGCTGGTTTCACCATCAGCATCAACACATCAGTCACCGCCTCAAGCAGCCTTCCTGGGTTTCCCCAGCATCATAATCATCACCTAACAGGTACACGGGAGATCTCCTGGTGGTAGTAAAAGCACTGCACCCTCTGATTAGTAGCATGTGCTAGTGTTGAAAAGCCCACTATCTTGATCACCGAGTGCTACAGAGAACACACCCGTCTCTCTAGTTTCCAGCTTGAATTACGTGTATACTGAGATTGGGGGATCATGTGTTGTATAAAACAAAAACCTATTTCTAAAGGGGGGATTTCCCTCCATGTGAACTGAGAAATTCCATTGCTCAGGTGTAAATGGTACTATATTCACATACACACACCTCGGGGTGCGGCCAGCACCAAGACTGCATAGCCATACAGCACATTAAGTACAACCTGGATGGAATAGTTGGCACGCTATAGAGTGTGTATGAGTATTACTGTATCCCAGAAAGATAGGAACCTGTGGAACGATAAGAACCTGGCCAAACATCAGTCAGAACTCAAGATATTTAACTTGAATAGTATCAACCTCTTTCCGCCTGCATATCGTTTAGTGATCAGAATAGAGTGTTCCCTGCCATAACAGATGCAGTTAAAACTGCAAATTGTTAGATGGATGCTCCAAACTGATAAATGACAAGGAGAGGGTGAACTATGCTCGACCCCTATTCCTGAACAACTCTGGAGGACCAATGGACGCCAATTTGGTAGCATCGCCCGGATATGTCGTGATGCCCAAAGCCACATAATTGTGTAATATAGGTATCCATGGTAACTAAGTCGTGATTCAGGAGTTGGGATGGTATATTTGGTTGCCCCACAACCTACCCCAGGATGGAATGAGAATGTCACGAGGAGTAAATTTTCCTATTGATGTGTGGTGAGTATTGCAGGGAAACGTTTCCCCTTGTTGTCTTTACTTTGACGAGAATGCTAAAACAATGGTCAAAACTGCCATGCCTACAATATTTGCATGCAGTGGCTAGGGTGTGTGCTGGAATTGCTAAGAGGGTTTGGGGTATAGATACAATGTGAGCTCATGCTAAGAGATATGTATATATATACAGCAGCCTCAGCATATATGATTATGTAATCAGGAAGATGTATTTTTAATAATGCATTTATATCAACATTTGAACGGATCTAATAAGAGAAACCAGTTTTTTATTTGAAAAGTGTTGATTATCCCTCTATTTGATTAATATTGGATACCGTAACGCTTTGATATTTCCCCTTTGTGAATACATGAGCCGACTGAGAGACTACTATATCGGGTATATAATAACGAGAATAAGTGGGCGACTAGAAATAGATAAAATGTTGCTCTGGAGTTACGAGTTTACGATAGTACCAAAGCTACTGGAATGGCCGAGAAAAAAACCGAGGATGGAGTTGTCATATGGAAGCTCGAGCCAATGATAACATAGGAGTAATCATAATATTTCCTATTGGTCCTCTTTTCTTGCCAACCATTCAAATAGCGTACGCATACTATTATATGGAAACAAGAGTGGGCCCAGCCAGGTTTGAAATGCAGGAAAATTATGGGTAAATTCGATGTTTCTTCTGCGTAAAACCGATGATGTAACAGTAGACTTGGTTCTATGTTTTATCTTGGGGTGACATTTTCATTGAAAATCAAAGCCTCTCAGAAGAATGTAGAAACAGGGATATTTCCATTCGAAAACAACAATCAATTAATTTCCCTCTCTTGATTTGTAGATACACAAACTTTAATCGTAATTATTTTATATATATATGCCCCTGTCAATGTATCCTTGATCTATGCATTTGTATGTGATCTATGCATTTGGAGGCCTGCCTACCGCTTTTATTCGATTCCCTCTAACTGACGTGTCTTTTGGGGAATTTATGTATGCTTTTGTATATATTTGGACATGTGCACATTTGGACATGTGCACTTCAATGAAAATATTTCCTAAGTACGCAGTGTTCTGAAAGCGCACAAATCCAACATTGGAGAAGCTGGCCGTTGTCAATTACAGTATTGTCTAAATCAAAGCTTGCGCCATGCACTGCGATATCCCTTTGGAATACTTCAGCGTAACGGGGAGACTATTGACTTCAACCTAAGAGGCCATTGTCCAGCTTCTAAGAGTGTTATTTCCTTGTGTGGCATGTGACCAGCTGGTTACACCGAATGCAGGACTCCACCTGCCTACGGGCATACAAGCTCTAGATTAATGGTGTTGATATAAGACTTAGACATACCATGGCAATCCCATGGAACAATGACAGTCCAAACCAGTGCTTCTTCCATAAGACATCGGTTCGAGTTACGTTCATGTTATTAATGGTCGTAATTGGGATTTAATTAAATCCTATTTGTGAAATAATCTTCGAGCAATCCCTTCATAATGAAAATGATCACAGCAATCGTGACGTACACGTATTGTGGGTGCAAAGACAGTGTTCTGTATCAGCATCAATTAAAATTATAAAACTATTTTTACGCATTTTATTGTGATAGTAGACTCCACAAGTAATCGTGACAATTGTGTTGCAAATATTGCTAAATTGCTATCACTTCCCTCCCCTACCTGCCGCTCCCCATGTAGGTATTGCTTCAGCATTTTAATTAAGGAATTAATACTTTGTTCATGGAGTATGAACTCAACTCATCCCTCTAGCGCCGGTCTGTGTTATGTTCTGGGTTCACCAATTACCCTAGATTTATTGCGCTGCTATGATGTATGCCCATGAGGGACAACAAGATGCTGGGATCCATAAATACAAGTATTGGTATTGTTAACTGTGGCTGCCTGCGGCAGGGTAGGAACACAAATAAGAGGGAATCCTAACCCTTGGGTGGGACATGCCGAAATGACACTCTTGTACCTATGCAAATAAACAGGGACTTGTCTTTCGCCCTTCTATGCCATCTATATTAGACCTAGACTTCGGTCATCAAGGCACTTCTTGTTTCAGGTTTGTTTTCTGCTCTGTCATCTCAATTCCATCAAGAGTATTTCAGAGCGTAACTCTAGTCGCGACTGAGATAGCTGAGAAACCGTGCTGCAAAGCGCGTGTCGATTGTTGGTCACCATGCATTACATGACTTAGCGCATTCCCTCTTTTTATCATGGCTTATGCGCGCTTAGCTTTTCCCTGTTTGCTCGTATTTGCACACGTGGTTGATAATCTCATCCCTTTGAAAGTTTGTTCAGTTTCAAATATCTAATTTGCCATCCTTGATTGAATGCTATGGTGGGCCAAGTGATGGATTGGGTTATATTCAATCGTGTTTTCTCGGTTTGTTTGCTAACTAAAATTGGTCCCGAGTAGACACAGAAGCGATTCCTGGCAGAACCCTATTTGAATTGGGTTTCCAGGTGAGTACACAGGCGGGGTTTGATTTGACCTTAACATGTTCAAGCTGAAGGTTTTACCCCTCGCAGGCATTGTGTCACTTATTTTAAAGGGTTAAATTTTCTAGTGATGTAGTTTTGTACCCCAGGGTGCTATTTTTTTCGGTCTATTGCTTTTAAAAACATAGTTCCCAAGATGTTAAGGGGGTATTGAAAAGGGCCATAAGGAAATGAACTGAATTAAAACTTTCTTTTACATATATATAGACCTACATGTATATCGGTCATGAAAATCTAACGTCTGAGTCATTATGTCATCCCATGGCCACTCCTGGGGTTTATTCAGGTCCGATTATAAACCATTATTGATAGTATATCGGAGTAATTAGACGCAAGTTAGACCATACTCAGCCTACTATACCTCATTTCACTTTTTGAGAGTGTGTTGAATGGTGCCTAGACTTTGTGCAAGTGTTTATTTTTTATTGTTTAAAAACGAAACCTTAAAAATAGTATATTAGAGTTATTGCTGCTTCCACTGGAGCAAAAACACCCCAGCCTGATGTGCCCATTGCCATTGGGATATGTAGGGTGAATATATAGGACTTAGTGCTAGTCTAAATGGTGCCTTCAAACAATTTGAATATACATATTTACTCCTTGCTTGAAGCGAGCATGTTTAATTTTCTTAATTAAGCAGTGATAAATCTTATCTCGCTTGGGTGATAGCTGTGGCAGGTTACCGCTCCGTTAACACCTCAGTGGGTCTGGGACATGATAACCGCAGACCACATAGATCTACCGCATAATTACGTGCGCTACACAAGTTTGCATCACAACTATCAGATTAGTCACCCTGGGGGGTATGTGGTAAAAGGCGGACCGGACTCGACGGGGCGGACCGGACTCGCGGACTCGGACTCTGTGTAAATGAAGGTCAGATTGTCAGAAAATGTACAATTGGCAGCTCTACACATTTAGTAAATTGTGCTAAATTAGACTGCAATTTGTCACTACTAGGTCGATTCGAGTATATTCGGCATTACATTGTTTCTAGCAATCTGTTTGGTTAGGTTGAACTGAGTTTTGAACCTTATTTTTGTCTGAAATTTGGGTTATTTGAGAGAATTAGTGAAGGTGAACTGTACATTTTCTGAAAATCTCACCCATGAGTGTTTGGAGTTGGGTTGACTGGGGGCAGGGTTGGGGGTCTTGAGCGGGTTGGGTGCGTTGGGGGGGTGGCGGGGGGGGGGGGGTTATAGATAAGATGGTCACCTGAATATTCATGAGTACTTGATTGCTGTTTCAATGCAAACAGTAGAAATTTGAGGAAAGTCGTCCAGCCTTTAAAGGCCTTACCAATGGAGACATTATAATTCACTGCTATGCAAATGACATTAAGCCTTCCTTCGAACTCTTTAAAAAATGCTAAACACAGAATCTTATCCTAAAAACACCTATATCTCACCTATATTATAAAGATGCTTTCTCTGAGATCCTGCCAATTTATAGGACACCAACGAGTATCGTTTGACACACCAAAGACACACTAATAAAACTGAACAACTTTGCCCATTCGATCATCCCTCTCCGCCCTCCCCTCAGAGGAGGGTTTGTCCACAATAACACAAAACCACATCTACCCCCACCCACCCCTTGATACCCAACACCACCCCCGATAAGGAACCATATCAAGGTGGCCAGTCGGCACTTATATACTTGTATCCGCAGAGGAGTCGTCTTTATAATGTGCTCCAGAAAACAGCTCACAGTGCCTTTTGGGTGTGTAATTGCACTCGGAGACACTCGGAGATTGTACAATTGCACTCGGAGATGTATAAATGCACTCGGAGATGTACAATTGCACTCGGAGATGTACAATCCACTCCCATGCATCCAGCCAGTGAAACTATCCACAATATTCAAACTCAAATTTCAACTCAAACGGCCTTAAAGTGGGATAAATACATACACCTCACAGGAGATTTTAGCATTTTATTTAGCGACCCCTTACATGGAAAATCTTAGTAGTTATAAATTCCACACACCTTTTCTTCCCTAACACAACAAGAGTAAATAACTTCAAGTATAAATGTGTCACTAATTAACTTCACATATAAATGTGTCAGTATCTTTCAGCATATGTGGACGCAAGTCAAACACATGGACACATGGACACATTGTGGTCAAGTCTCCTTTTTCACCACAACCTGGATTATACTTTTATTGCTTTGTGGCGTGGTGGGGTTATGATTCTATGCTGGCATGTATGTTTCAATTTCAAACTGCACATGTTGATATGGCGAAATAGATCTGGATCCTTTAAAATAAACTTCCTTAAAATACTTCTGCTGTACTTATTCTCTCGTATTAAAGTAAACGTATATTTAGCATTTCAATTCAATGATGGGCCTGTTGTATAAGAAAGGGCTATCGCACCTTTTTGAGTTATGAGAGACTTACGAGATATGACAGACATACGAGACATCACTTGCATAACAAACCTCGCAGCAATTTCGTAACTTGTATTATTACACCCCTGTGCTGTTGCTTCCTATACCTTCAGCATTGTATGTCACACTTGGTCAAAGTGGTGCATAACATGTGAGTTATGTCACCCTGGGGACATACAACAAGTAGGTCCGCCCAAAAGTAAATTACTTCTTTTATTTTTAATTATTTATATTTTTTTATTTATTAATGGGGTGTAATAAATATGGAACAAAGCTCGGGTGAAGTCTGTACACTTGTTAGTGACCTCGGGAGCACAGAAGATCTCGGGCTAACACCCTCTAACTTCCCACGCTCCCTCGGTCAATAACAAGTGTACAGACTTCCCCCTTGCTAGGTTCCATCTATTTAATCAACACATCGCATCCCCTCGTATCTTCTCCTATCTGCCGTTTTGATAGTGTATACTACTACCAAAGTCACCCTTTTCCTCTCATTCTCTCTCCCCTCCCCCTCTCTCCTTGCCTCTCCTCCTTTTCTCCCATGCCTCTCCCCCACCCTCTCTCCCTGCCCCTACACTACCCCTCCTCCCTGCCCTCTTCTCTCTCCCCCTCTTCTCTTTGTATCCGCTTCTCCCTGTCCCTATCAAATTTTCCCAAGCCTCTCATCTCCCCCTCCCTCTTTTTCCTCGCTCTTCCCCTGCCCGTCTGATCTCTCTCCCTCGATCTCTCCCTCTGGAGGGTGGGGAGGGACAGTACAAGGACAGGTACTGGCTGAGGTACTGGAGGAGTCACATGAAGCGGTGGTACAGGAGGAGGTACAGGAGGCTGGGGTACTCCTCCAGTATCCCCTCCAGTACCCCCTCTAGTACTCCCTCCAGTGCCTCCTCCAGTACCCCCTCCAGTGCCTCCTCCAGTACCCCCTCCAGTGCCTCCCCCAGTACCTCCTCCAGTACCCCCTGCAGTACCTTCTCTAGTACCTCCTCCAGTACCCCCTCCAGTAGTACCCCTCCAGTACCTCCTCCAGTACCCCCTCCAGTACCTCCTCCAGTACCTCCTCCAGTACCCCCTCCAGTACCTGCTCTAGTGCCTCCTTCTCCGTTAGCCCCTTCAGTACCACATCCAGTACGTCCTCCAGTGAATCTTCCTGTAATCTCTCCAGTACCTCCTCCAGTGTGTCTTCCTGTACTCCTTCCAGTACTTCCTCCAGTACCCCTTCCAGTACCTCCTCCAGTACTCCTTCCAAAGCTTTTTCCAGTACATTCTGTTGTAGGCATCCAGTCACCGACTTGCAATTTGAGTTTCAGAAACATTTGACTACTTCAGGGCCAGGAAAGCCATTAGCAACCCCCTCCCCCACCCCCCGCACAAACACATACCTACTCACTCCCCTGGAGTATTTTGGATTTGTATAGCCTATTAAACCTGTATCTCCTCCTACACTGCCTTCCGTGTAACATATCATACATAACAAAATTTCTCATTTGGCTTCACCATTCTTCTCTCCCTTTGCCTTTTTCGCCAATCAAAATGCACAAACCTGGTTACGAGGAGATCAGAGGAGATGTGATCACCTTTAGGAGCTCGTAGACATTTGCGAGAAATATACGATTTAGAAATCCTTATGCACATGGAATTGATTTACGAGAGAAATACGAGCCACTAGTTACGAAAAGATAAGAATTCCGTAGCTTATACACATGGATTCAACTTACGATAGACTTACGATAGGCTCGCAAACCTTATACAACAGGCCCAGTATACATACATACATACATACCCCTTCTAGTACTTCCTCCAGCAACCCTACATACATTCATACATCATAGATACATGTTTACAATTCATACATACCCATATACATTTGTATGTACATACACATACATGTATACATACACACATACATCCATATACATACATACATTTATATGCAAGGAGTTTACCAGAGTGGCAGCAAAACACAATCCCGTAATAATAATTACAGGAAGTATACTATAACATGACTATGACTTTCCCATATAAGGGTTGGAAAACAGGGGCGAGCCCCATACCATTAATTAATGATCTTAAAATCCTGTTGAGGCTATATCCAACACTCTCTCTTAAAGTAAACCAGAGTTACATAATATTCGAATCAAATAGAGTCAATTATTTTAACATTTCTTATGTATCTTCTATTGTATGTTTCTTATATGTGAGACTCACCTGAAATATATATTACTGATTTCGAAATGACTGAGTTGTGTTATTCTTTATTTTACTGGTGATAAACCCTCAAAAGGAAAAGACAGCTCCCATGTGATGTATTGCCTCTCTGGTAACCACATCATAGATAAGAAGTGTTGACCCATCCACAGCCACCCCCAACCCCCTCCCGCCCCCTCCCCCACCACCCCGCGCACGCACACACCACAACTGAGTCCGAGTCCGCCAGTCCGAGTCCGCCCCGTTGAGTCCGGTCCGCCTTTTACCACATACCATACTGGTGTGGTATAAAATAAGAATTTTAGGGGATGTCCCTTCTTATCTCAGTGGGAAAATGTGGTCTCTACCTGGTGGATGATTTATGCCTCAAGGTTAGCTTGATTATTGAACTAATTATGTATCGCAGTGGAATATATTAGTATGACGTAATTTTTACCTAGCGTGCCAGTAGCTGTGTGACACAATACTATAGAGAGGAACCCTCCATCGCCTGGCCTGAACACACATACGTTATGTATACGGTGGTGGTAAACCAATCTATTATTACGACTTTGATAATGAGCTCCGTGATCTATGGGGATAAGCTTTTGTATAATTGCTGTCGCTACAATTTTAATAATGGGTGTATGTGATCTATGCATTTGGAGGACATTATCTATGAAGATATATGCGATATATGCCTAGTGCTCATCTTCTAACTAAATCACATGCAGCGTTAATGATCATGACCTGAGTGGTGGAATAGAGAGTGGTAAACAAACGTCTAAAAAAGCAAAAAAGCAGTACTTCCTCTGGCAATGGTGTCTGTGTATATCGAAAACAAATTCATGTACACATGTAATAGCCCTGATGTCAGACTGGGATCTGCTGATGAATTCAAACAAACAATCATTTTCCTATCGTGTTTCGATTTCATTGTTCTTCCTCTCGACGGTATAGCCAGTAGGCCTATATATCTAGATAAATCATCATTTGAAATAATGAAAGCCCGATTTTTTTCTTGTATCTAAAGATCGCGTCATAAATAATTATTAGGATTGTAGGCTCTGTACATTTGAGATAGATCGAGCATCTATATAGACTAGGTGTGTATATTCTGGGACATTTGCATCTAACTATGGTAAACTATTTCTTATATAGGCCTAGGCGTAGAGTATAATGTTGAGGCACTCATTTTCCAGGTCAGGGTCACAGGTGGAAAGCTCTGCCAGGATTTGTCTAAATAACATTAACCCTCATTAACAAGGAATGTATTAATAGACCCCTATAAATCTGTCCCCTCTACATTCCACTGCGCAAATAAGCCATTATCTCTTCTAGAGACTTTTTTTTACTATGCCGTTTATTGATGATGTATATCTCTGCCACAATGAATTGTTCTGTGATGTTAGATGTTAGGTGGTGATTTGACTCCCCTGGAGATCCAACTTCCTGGCTTGGATCCAGGTGAGGCGGACCTGCCCTAAGATCCTGAGGAACATGACCCCCTCAGGAGGGACTTACACATATCCGGCTGTGAGAAATCTTGACCTATATCATGAATATACAGGGATTAAGTTGGAGGTCCTTATTTAAAAGACACAATTAAAAGAAAAATATGTCTGAAACAGTACATATAGGCTACAGGGATGATTCATAGGCCTATAGGCCTAGGCCTAAGATGTATGTTAGTCATGGCTAGGGGCCTATAATTTCCAAACAATATGAGACAAGTTCCTTTTTTTAAAGAGAAAATCTGGAAAATTCTTGTAATTGGTCATTATTTTGCCGAGTATTTGAATGTTAGGCCTAGCCTATATTTATTACTGGCCAGTGGTCAGGGCCTATGTGAGATGATGACGACCAATAGATCTAGCTACCTCGACAAAAATACTTTATTTCCTAATCTTTAGAGTAGGTCTAGGCTAATGGGCAAATTAATTATGCACCTTCTTGACTAAATTAATTTGAATTAAGAGTAAATTTAAATACTATATAGGCTATAGGCTAGGTTAAATAGGCGCCAATGTAGCCTATCTTGGGTTCCTGAGGGCATTTCTAAATGCTAGCCTAGGCCTATAGGCCTTAGTTAGCGCTAGTCTAACTCTAGTATGGTGACGGCCGTACTACTCTACACATGAATGATCATTGAGTAGAGGCAGGTTCGACTGACTAATAGGCCTAGGCCTAGCCTAGTTGTTAAAGCTGAAATTGGCCTACTAGGCTACTATTTGATTGGACTTGTTTAACTGACTGCCTAGGTCCTGGGGATAACTGATGACATGCCTCAAAATTAGATCCACTGTGGCTATATTATGGCTTCAGTCTTTCTACAATGTAGGCTAGGCTAGGCTACACCGCTGAAGCAACCCACTTGGGCAGCGATGCATGACACGCTTAAGAGGGGGCGCCACAGGTAGGAGAGGGGCTGAAGCTGATTCACAGATGACAACATGTCCGGGTCAGTGGTGACTGTGGCGTAAAAAACGGGACCGAAGTAGCGCCACTTTCAGAGTTTCTATCAGACACTTAGTTGGTCTGAACACACCACAAACTGCGGATACCACTGTCCTGGAAGTAGTGATAAGTTGGGATACGATTCTACCAAGATAGCACCAGTTGTTTTCGGATATATTGAGCGAGAGAGTGTCGTTTCGACATTGTTGCGGTAAGTTTGCCTTCCTGCTGTAAAATCGCTCATACAAGGCTGTGTTTTTCCGTCATAAGAAGTGCTTTTATTTATCATACCGAATTTAAGAACACTTCCAAGTTGATCAGAATTATATTATAGAACTAGTTGTGCAGTTATACAATACTTCATTCCCCTACAACGGCCACATGGAGTATTTTGGAGCGTATTTTGAGAGAAAACCTTTGAGAGGCTGGGAAAATGGTGTTGGCTGTTGCTTCCAAAACCAAGTTGACCCACCTTTCCAAGTCATATGGCCGTCCCTGTGTTTTTCTGTGTGGGCTGACGGTCGGTGGTAGCGAGGGTACTGAGAGAAAACTGTTATTTAGACCTGAAAGCTGTACACTCAACTCCAATCTACTTTAGCACCTTAAAATATGTTATCAATTGTAGCAAGTGTTGGGGCAGTAGCTTCTAATTTAAACCTATTGTAAGGGCCAACAATGTATTAATGTCCACTAACAACAGTCAATACAGTAACAACTGCTGTAGTGTAGGCCTACATGCCAGAGACATGCTGGCTGCCCACACACGAGTCAGCACCTACAGTGACCACCTCACAGTTTATACTTGTCAGTGTGACCCCGCTTTAATAGCTTTGTACTTAGAACCTTTGTTATAATGTAAACCCAATGCAAGACGGTGTCCAAGTACGGTACATATAATGTTAATGAATTGAAGGTGAAGGAATAATGTGATTGCATGTCACAATGAAGTTTAGTTTGAATTTCTGTAATACACAAGTGGCCTTCCCCACATTTATTAGGCTAGTCATCAGATATTTTAACCAACATTTTTACAGTAATTATCTGATAATTACTGTAAAATAATTATGACAATATCATAATAATTTCACTTCACATGGATCAGAACACAATCCATGAAGGAGTTTTGCCTCAGTATCAAAATCTCGGATCAATTTTATGATCTTCGATCCACTGGTTTTACTTTGTAAGTTAGCCTAGATCTAGTCAGTCTTTATACGGTAGGCTACACTATTCATTAATGCAAACCTCACGCTTTATTTATCCTTGGAGGGTCATGGTCTCCCACTGGGTTACCACAATAATTATGTTGCCTTTAGTCAGGACCCAGAATATTTGGACTAAACATTGTTAGGAGAATATGATCAGTCTTTTCCCATAAAATTTAAGAATTTGATTTATGATTATACATGTATGTTATGGTACGGTACCGGTATCAGATTTACGAAATATAGTCATATCTTATCTAATCTAATAATAGGCCTACACGTATCAATCTACAGCATAAAAACAAGGTACATGCTAATACACTAACTTTTGGTTGCTCTTAGCTAATACTCTGAGCTCTAATATTTCGAGCTAATTACACTGCAATTTGTGGTTAGTTAAACAATTAGAATACATAATCATTCCACTCGCTATCATTTCATTCCCCTTAAAGCTGATTCATGTTTGGACGTTTCCTCATTCAGTATTACTTCATACATGTAGGCCTACTTGTCCTATCATGTTATGACTGAGTCCCACTAACACCAAACTTTCGGTCATGGGATTGTATTTTTATATAGGTACATACGTAATCAACTAATTATAAAATAGGCTACCTCAGTTCATGACGGCGTTCCAGATCCCAATTCTGAGTATGGGGCCCTCATTTCCTCATCCGAACATGATCATGTTTTAAAGGAGTACAAATCTGATGGTGGTAACTTTACCCAATTTGTCCGACAAACTCCGGAGTATTCTCTCAGTTGATTGGTGGAGGGGATTCAGATCAAGGCACATTTGTGTCAGAAATTCTGAAATGTGTGACGGTTTGGTAGACGGAGCGGATTTGGTGTCATGTATCCATTTGTGCAACTAATGGATGAGCCATAATTGCCAAACCTTAACCTTCATTTCTGCTAGCCTATATCATGCCAATGCATTAATTAATGGCCCTTTAGTTCTGATTTTTTGACTACGGTACATTAATTCACACAGTCCTTCAAAATCATTAGTTGAATCACCTGAATTACTTAGGATGATCACTGATCGTTGTATCTAAGATATGATCCGACTTAAATTCGCTTTCCACATTGTAACCTGATTTCTCCCTACTCTCGCCTCTTAATCCATCCCGTAGATGTTCCCCCATTTAAAGACAGTTTCACTTGCACATGTGCAACTGTTTTACATTTGGATTAACGATATCCATTACAGGTCTATATAAGCTTTCATTGAATGTTGATACCATCGCCTAATATGATATCTGTTTACCCACATGTATGTCTAAGGATTATAAGTCCATAACTGTTTCTCCTTTGAAGCATCCTGTTTAGGGTTCATCTGAGCTCATGGAAGGGCCTAATTATTTGTCCTTATATGAACTGAAACTTTTCCGAATTAGGCAAACCAATTTCCATTTCACACAGAATGATGTTATTTGTGAAATGATTCCGTCACATTTGTCAGTGATTAGATGCTGACATTTTGTCTCACATCTGCATCATGAACTTAGCCTTTCGTGAGTGGAAAATCACACGGTCCATTGCTTCCCATCCACTACTCTCATTCATGTAGTATAAATTGGGCTTGATTTTAATTCAAAGTGCAGTGGACATAAGGCCGCTTGGGGCGTCATTATCGTTTTGTTTTACTCCCAGTATGGCCATTATGCAAATAAGAGAATATCCTCAAGTGAAATAGATTTTAATTTATGTGTTGAGTTATTAGCATAAAAAGTCAACTGAATTTTGCATGCCATCTGTTTTGTTCTTTCCTGTTTTCTGAAGGTTCATCCCATGTAGGAATTAATTATTATTTCTATTCAATTTTCTATGTGTCTAAACAATCTAATAATCCGGTTTCTTGGCTGTACGGTTAGATGGCTAAATTGATATCTTGATATCTGTCAAAAAGTGGAGGGACTTCCCCTCGGTGTATGTGCCCTATTTATCTTTTTTTTCAGTCCTGAGCGACAAAACTTAGGCGCGGTACTTAGGTAAATGGCGTCGGATTGATATTCGATTCCCTATATAAGGAAGAAAACGCTAGATTTTCTCATTATTTATTAACAACTAATTTAGTTTATGTTTTCTTTATAATATGATATTATCCTCCCCTAATGATGGCTCATATTATGGTTCAGCTCTTACTGTATCTAACACTTTTATTTTTTCTTAGTGAATGTCTTATCCTCATACTGTCCTCAGTATTTGGGGCACATCCTCTCAGCCGCCTCCTCCTGGTGCTATGGGTTCTTTGTTACATATATCAACAACACATCGCCCTGACCAGTCTGAGGTCAACTGGACATGAGTTGTAAGGTCAAAGGTTATTGGTGACATGAATCCATGTGTTAGTGTCTGTAGAGCGTAGACACTACAATTAGGGATTACTACTAATGGATTTCGGAGTTACTCTAATCACTCGGATCTCTCGCGATATACTTATAAATAGGGGTAGCTTCGATTGGTTAGACGTCTCAATAGGGATATAGTGCTTGGCTTGTAGTTTCGGTAGGTATAAGGTAAGGCGTGGAGTACAGAATGGCTTCTTTTATTAGGCTTCAATATAACACAGTGTTCATGTATAGCAAGTTATAGCATGGTCAGTGTTCAAGGTGGCAGGGCTTCCAGTCAGTTCATCATCATGCAGCATACGGTAGTACAGCTCTCCAGGAGAAGTCCGCCTATACAGTGACTGGGGGCCCTTATATATTCTAGGTATTGCACCAGACCTGGGATGCATTTCATCATCTTTCCCGGGCGTACTGCAATGGTCAGGAGGCATTTCGTCAGCCACTAGGGCTGTTGAGCATGCGCTGGCCCTTGCATCAGCCTCCAGGTTAATGGCGGAGTAGCTCACATGCAATGTCGCCGGGGGATTTCATCATCCAGAGACATTGCACCAGCTCTCTCCGCCCAGGGGTCAGACCCCCTCCCTACCACCGTTCATAAGATCGACCAGTAAATAAGTAAACAATCGACACACATATAAATATAACACACACATAGGCTTAAATATTATTAAAAATAAATTGGGACATTAACATCTGGCCCGTCCACAGGGTGTGGCGATGGACAGTCCGAGGTGGAAACACTGACGTAAAAGGTTTGCAGAAAATGGTCCCTGCCAGTAAAGGTTTTCCGCTCTGTATGTAATAGCATATACAAAGGGATTGATAGTGAGTCTCAAGTTACAGGAATTTCCTTCTGAGAAATCTTTTGTATCTCATTTGCTTTCATTGCTTCAATTGTGTACTGATCTACGGTGTTGAAGGAACAAGGTGTCCAAACTGAATGTCCCTTGTTGTTGCACATGAAAGGAATTGTGCAATGGTTAAACAAATATTGATAAGGATGCCAACGCCCTATCGAATGGCCCCTGTTCATGTATGTAGTGTTAACTTTTTCCTCCAAGAATATGAAATGCGGCATTGTCCGAAGAAATGCGTTAGGTCTGAAATAGAACTCAAGAGAAACTGTATAGAGAACAGCTCCGACTGAGAAATATCTCCGCGACCCTATCTCTGCTTTGGAACTAAATCTTAGCTCTACTTGTGACAATGCATCTGTAAAAAGGCTATGTATTCCCAACATATATATTACAAGTGAAGTTGTTTTGTCCCCACCCACAAGTTGTTTAGAGATATGGTGGCTATTTAAGTCAAACAGAAATATTTCATGGCGCCATAGAAGTTGTAATAAAGATGTATTACGGAGTGGACGGGACGTCAAACATTCTAATCAACTTTATCAGCTGATAACGGTTGTTTACTCCCGTCTCCTCAATGCTTCCCCTTGTTTCCGCAACTTTACGCCATATTCTTATGACTCAGCTGCCTTTTTAAATTTCCTTCTCTGTCTGGGGATATTGGTTCCACCCTGTCAAACCGAGCAATGTCCCTGTTCCCCCACCCCCACCCCCTCTAGGCCAAAAAAGGTGTGTTTTCGATTTATCTAGCTGAAAACTATAGGTATACATACGTAGGAGGGGGTGGTACACTTTTTTTAGGGAATCACCATCCAGCTACTTCTTTTTATACATTTTCTGTCTATTTCATAACTACCCAGTAGTTGTTTCAAACACGAGGAATGTACATTTTAAGAGTTCTGGTTAGGAAGACTTGTTTTCCTGTTTAATTAAGTTTTTTTTTGTGAAAAACAAAAATCATTTAAAAAAACAAACTATAAGGATGGATGGTCAACAATTTTTCAAGGTGGGGTAAGTTTTTCTAGGTAGGTGGTGGAGGTGGGGTGTAAATAGAAAACGCGCCTATTAATTTGTTTGCCCTATGCATGACCATCACAAGAAGGGGACTGGGCGTTTTTATGCTCAGATAGCTCGTAGTGATGGGAGAAATATGACACGAGCGTGGAGCAACATCAATCTTGATCCTGATAGCAGGTCGTGACAGGGTGAGAAAAACAGCTTGGGTCAATACTGGTTATAAGTATACGAGGGATTATTTGTTTATCAAGAAGATAGACATCTTTCATATCTTTCTTAAGTCATAATGTTTGCATAAGGGAGGTATTGTCCACGAGAGCTATATCATTTCCAGTGAGGAATTTCCTAGAAATACATCTTTATACGCGACACATAAGGGGAAGCTATTTGTGGGGGAGCAACGAGAATATACTCCAGTTGTATTCTCGTTGGGGACTGGGGGGAATAATAGTATAATTCTCCTGTCGATAGCATTATTGAGATTTTATTGCTTGACGATATCGCACCATGAGTGGGATCTTATCAGTGACCGCCCCCGCAATTTATGGCTGCACTTACACATAACTTACGCGTCCCCTGAGCAATTTTCATTCATTATTAACCGGTGTTCATCTATAGGCACTGAGTTCTAACCTAGTACATGTCATCTTGAAAAGAGCAGTTGAACTTCTTTAAAGTTGTAGGTTTCATAGTTGGAGTACCCTTGATACGGATATCACTTGGTGCATAAATAGGGTACCTAAACATAGTTGTATGTCAATCTGCTGTTCACTTCAAAGTGTCCACTTCCCTGCTTTTCTCATCCAACACTTCCCGGCCTTTACCTGGGTGCTCCTTCACATCCCGTGAACTTATACACAGTACATCCTTCCATCACCCACCTTCCAGTTGGTTAGGTTTGACGGCTGCGTGTCTCTTTCCTCTCCCTCTCTCCCTCCCTCTTTCTCTCTCACCATTCAGCTACCAGACATTGTTTTCACGTTCAGGGGCTTCCCCTTTTCCACTACACTCGACCCTGTTGTCGCTGTCCGGCACACATGTTACATGCTCATGTGCTATGTGTTGCCCACTCATAAAAAAAACCGCAAGCATGTACATGTGTCCTCTATCGTTTACTTCTCGGTCCTGGCGCCAATTACCCCGAATCATTCATATTTATAATATTTATAGAGGCTCTAGGGTGATTTGTCACCATTGTTTAGACTTCTATCTCTCACTAATATCAATATCCTGGTATCTAGAGAGTTCCACGAAATTGTTTGCGTTTGCTTTTAGCAAGATATTATTAGTGATAACTGTGCCTGACACAACACAAACTCTATTACCGTCTCCTAACGTTGTAAATGATTATTAAGATTTTTTTGTAACCTGACTGAGAAAAAACAGTTTTTTTTGTACCAGTTACTCTCTATAAAAAGTTCTGTTAAACGTACAGTTAAACTGTACGTTTAACACCTTGTCTCCCCGAGTTATTAAGCCCATCCAAAACATCCTAAAACATGATAGACATCTATCAAGTTTTTCTCTAAAATATATCGGTTCTGCTGTATGATATATTCTGTCGGAAGAAAGATTCCCACCCCGAGCTGATATGAAGATGAGTGATAAAAAAACTACCCATGAGTCTACCAGCCAAGTTCCAGTGAAACACCCTATGGTTCTATGCTAACTTATTTACAGTATTGTTCATGAAATCCCAAGGATATTGCTATTCTGGGTGGCCACACTGAGAAATATATCAGAATTCAAGATACAGCAGTCATATCATCATCATCTGATTTCTTCTCTCCCTCTTGAACTATCAATGTAACAAAGAGGGTGTTGATATGACTTGGGTCTGGAGTACAAACCTTTCCTTCTTTTCATATCTCCACCAGCTGCCTATATATCTAGTACATGAGTGGGTGGGTGGGTGACCTCTGCGAGAAACTCATTGATCCATTTAATTTAGAGCAGCTTGGAGGGATGCATGTCTGTCCCGAACCATCGGGTTTTACTGTGGTTGAGGTTTATAGTGCTGTTCTGGTTAGGACTGAAGTTATGGATAGGAAGAGCATCAATCATTTTGTAGCTGTTTAATCGTTCTAGAATAAACGCCTCACTACCCGACGATTTATCCTGTCATATCCATATGTAAATCCCTTGCAGTGGAAATTTATTGCTTGTCACACTCATATTCATACCGACTGTATGTATGTCGATCTCAGATCAGTCTAAGGCTTAATCCCCGATTGATTTTGACCTTAGAGTAATTTAAAGTCTGAATCCCATGCCTTTGCATGTTATTATGATCTAGATCTGCCAGTCCCAGTCTCTCAGTGGGTGTGGGGATTGAGTCTCCTTGATAGTTTAATATTCAAGCGTATTGACATCAATGTCAGTCATGAGAACAGGAGACCCAAACTAGCCCTAATACAGAATTCTGACATCAAGGCTTTGAAAGAGTCTTTCATTCACATTCAGTCCTGGAGGATTATAATGTCAGACAGAAGGAGAATCAAAGGGGGACAACTCTGGGCAAGATAATAGGGCAGGCGAAGAGTGGAAATCAGACACACCCATGGCGACTTGCTCCATCTCCCAGACCTAACTTTTTCTTTCGTGGAAAAACCTCCTTGTTCCTGTGGTACCTTATCTTAAGTGTCTTGAGGGAGAGTTCAATCAATTTATAGCATTCTTTTTCTATAAAGAAGAGATTCGCGCCAAGTGCTTAAGGATAGCTTTTTTTCTTTTCATTGGCTGGCACATCGGTAGGTCTGCCATTTTCTAAAAGCACTTGTAAAGGAATTTACCATAGCTGTCCTTCTGTATCCGTGATGCAATTGTTATGAGTCTTGAATAGGTCTCGAGTTTCTGTAGAGTTTACTTTTGCCTCAAGCAAATATGGCTCGTACTTCCATACTTGTCCCCTGCCCTCTTGGAGATACATAAAACATGAATTTCGCGTACCATAAGTTTGGTGGTTGTGTATGTAAATTCTCGTTGATGGATGCACTTCACGTATGATTTATTTGAGAAGGGACATTCTAAAAGGAAAGCAATTTGTTTCTTGGCCTTTTTTCTATAAAGCCAAACAATTAAGTACAATAGGTAGTTATTTTTTTCTTTCTTCATTCGGTGAAATATATTTGATTGGAATCCAGGTTCTGAAAAGAATTGGTTTGTAAACAAGTATGGATCGTGTCAGACACTTTTCTCATTATTAGCCATGACCTGGCGTCTCTTTATTAGGTGTGACCCTCACATGATGCACATCTTGAATGAATTTACTCTGCAATTCAAAGGTTTGGATTCAAAGTTTACCAGAAGGAGGATTAATTTAGAGGCTTGCCATGTGTCCTTATGGTTAGTGGGTGTTGAACTGTTCCGTATGTTTATACCAGACATTTATTGATGTTGACTAAAACTGTCCCAAACTCACACAAAGGAAGACCTCTAGTCGCAGATAAAGAGATGATTTTTACGACGCCAGCTCGGTCCGAGCTCCTACTGAGTACGCCAGTTATTTGTATCATTTTGAACTCGGTATATAAACAGATGGGAGCAAAGGCTTCCATAAAAAGTATGTTTGTGGCTGGGAAAGACAGCTCTTCCTGAGAGTGTTGGGGTCTGTTGGAGCGCACTGGCAGCAATGGCCAAGTTTGGGAGAACGTCAAATTGTTTTTTCTAGACGAGAGGTTGACCTTGGCATAGAATCTATTTCAAGGAGTTCAAAGGACTGAGATTTCGCCCTCTCCAGGTTTTTATTCAATAAAGCCACTTAAAAAGGGCATTGAATCGCTCAGAGCTTTAATAGTTTCTCTCATTTACTATTTGTTTTGTTAATGCAATTGCGATTTCCCCCCTGTTCTTTTCGCGTGATTTAAGGGTGGTTTGTCACAAATACATCCTTTTGAGAAACTTTTTGTTTGTTTGAAACGATGTGGAATTAATAGTGACGCCATTATTCTTGGATATCATACTGGTAGTTTTAACATAAATGACATTGATCTAACTGGATTCACACTTGAACCTTGTAGATTCAAGTTCAGACAGAGATTCTATCGTCGTTGGTTTCGATCATGCCAGCAACCTACAAATTGTCATGTCAAACTCGTATCACCATTGAAGAGTTATATGACTAGACGATGCTGGTGCTCATTGTAAACTTTACCTTGCTTTTTCCACGATCTGGGAATGACTGAGTTCTCTGGACTTTTTACCTTTCCATTCAGGGTCCATGTCTGTCACACTGGCTGGTGACTCATCTCCCCAATCTGCCGCTTCTATAATTACCCTTGCCATTTGAAAGTCCCACGACTTGAGTTACCCACTGTATGTAAATATTGTCTGGTTACAATCCGAATGTGTGAGAGGATTTTAGAGTGTGATCGCTTTGACAATAAATAATCCACGTTCCAGTTTATCTTGGGGATGTTTTAATCCACAAAATGTTGGGATGTGATTTACCGGGCCTCTGAAAACCGCTAGAAACCTTTGAGTCTTTTGTTTTGTGTGGTATCGAGAAAATGTTATTATGGAGGTGCTAATACGACCGCTTTAATCTGTAATACCAACGGGAATAGATAGAAGCCAACAGGTATCTAGCACCTGGTACAGTTTGCCCATAAAGCGTCGGTTACGTTAAATGAACTTTGAAGTGTTACGTAATTTAGGGTGATGAGTGAATGTATGGAATCCCCCCGCACGAGCTGAAGGTCCCCCTGGGGCCGGAGTCATCAACGAGTCCTCTCCATTATTAGAATCTCTTTGTTGGCATCGATTGGTCATTAACCCAGTGAATTAAGTTAAAGGGCATCTGATGATTCCACCGGCCTTTTAGGGGAAATGTCAAAGGCATGACTTTCCCCCTGCAGACACAAAGCAATAACTTAAAATTAAAACTTTTTTTTTCAACACCTGAGGAAAAAATAGGTAAATATCCTGTTATCCCGTCCAAAAGGAAATCATATGCACATGAAACTGGTTTAAAATGAGGTAATCATTGATTATATCTCTATGGGTTGTATGTCATGCGAAAGTGAACTAAACAATATACAGGATTTATGTACATATCTAAATGAAATATTTTAAGGGCCTAGAGTAGAAAGATGTCATGATATTGGCGGGCATAGAACCAGACTGACCACGGGGTTATTAAAATGATAAATATCTGAATATGGCATTGGGATGGCTCCAATTTTTTGTGGTTGAATATTTTTTACAAAAGCTACAAACGAATACGCATACATGAAAAGACATGATATTGATAAGTATAATTATGTGCAAAAAGAAGTGGTTTGTTTCCTCGATAATCATCTTTCTCTTGTTGAAGTTCATACACAACTCATACACGCTCGTTGGCTTTTTCCCCCCTCACAACATAAACATAAATCACGATAACAATCTAGATCTTTTAAATGTGGTTTTCTACTGTGACATGAGTGGGTTCTGGCTCGCTAGCATCGCCTGTAACTACCAGGCACTATTGGTGCCGGACTCATTAGGTCAGTAGCGCTTGTGTAGTGGTTACCCCAGGGGTAGCCTGCCACCACCACCACCGTATCATTTTTATCTGAGGATGCTAGCCTTGATGAAGGGGGTGCTGACATGGATAGATTGACCTCAAGGTAAACAGATGCTATAGGTATAGCAGTGGCTGTGTTGCGCTATCTCATTCCCTCTTGGCTCATCTCCTCGCTTTATTGATTAGCATGTAGACAATGTCTCTGGTATTCACTGTTTGCCGTTTTTGGGGTGGTTGCTGTGGCATGGAATTAATTAATTCACCCAAGCGTCTTATATATTCCAACCTGTCCCAGTTATTGTTCTTTTTATTTGATGTTTGTTGTTAAAAACAAAATAAATAAATATATGCTGAAATAAAAGGGGTTCGAGGCAACTTCCTTCCATAGTATACCTTGTCCTTTATTTTCTTTAAAAAAAGCAGATTACCTGATATTCATTCATTCCTATTAGATAATTAAAAAGATTATCCTAAGTTAAATGAGATCTAACGTAGAAAGATGTCCACTGTCCATTGATAAGGCCTTTCATGTGAATCTCGACTTTCATCATTCATACCATTTGAAACAATTTAGCCATTATCTGACAGTTCAGTAAGAGGGAGTAGACGAGGAGTACCGAGGGGTCATTGGGATTCAAATAAACCCAGAGCCCCCTCATTTGTCAGCTTTCAAACGTTGGTTGAGTGTTATATATTGCCTCCCATTTTGATGGCTAGTTGAACCTCAGAACCCACCATATGTTAGGAGGAAGTCCTTTAGTCCAACACAAGGGTGAAGTCTATATATCACTCTATACTCGGTGTTTAGACTAGAGAAAACAGTAAATTAGATCTCAGAAGAAGCATGTCCAAAATCTCTCGAGCTCAGTCTAGGCCCAAAGATGACACAGTCCCTTCAAATGGAGGGAAATCCTCTCGCCTCAAACCGCAAAGTACCCTTATAATTCCATTAAGACAGCAACAGGTCATAATAATCTCAGAACGCCTAGTCCTAGGCCAGGAAACTGATTAGCGAAGTAGGCGTCTAATCACTGACATACATACCATTCTTATCTGATATGAGGGTTTGGACCTGGACAGAGCTGTCTTTCTAGTGTGAATTTTAAAAACTTGATGTCCCATCTACTTGTAGTGAATTGATGTGCCGAAAATTCGTTTGCTTGTTTGAACGTTCGTTTCTATCGCATTATGGGCACATCTATGTCTTTTACTGATAGATAGTTTTCATCTGATAGACAGTTTTTCATCTGTAACGCACTTGTATAATTTTTTATAGCACTTCCAAAGTAAAACACTATCACCATACACGAAAATATAGTCTATTCACTACTTTATTAAACTTACATAATAAATCATAATATAAAATCGATGTAGAGGCTCTGCCGAATGCTAGTCACACTCCACTCTCATTCTTACAAAAAACGTCACAAAAAGAAGGCCATCTTTCCATTACTTTGTTGCTCTATATGATGATGAATACTTTCGCTGGCCTTTTTCGCCCTGATATATTTGGCTGGCGGGCCTATATGGTATAGATACTCCAACTGGGATGTATTGTTTATTCATAGGGGTCACACCAGTGATCACAGAGAGATACTTGGGGAGTTTTTAATACTTGTGGATCTCGTCCATATGATTGAATGGCTCGGTAGCTCTACATATGATACATGAATGTCTGTCAAATGGTGTGTTATTGACTACGATGCCGCAAATACTTATGCTATTCCCCACACATCTACTATACATGAAAGGGAGCACATTTACTTATATCTGGAGTTTATTAGAATAGATGTACCGTTATCCCTTATTTTAAGGCGAGAGGATTCAATGGGCACACCCAAGGACAACTCATTTGAAGATAAAATTCCAGTGACAATATTATGAACACAATTTGCTATTGATGATCCAGATCCCTTTTCACCAGGAAACATCTGGGGTCTGGGGGATGTTACAAAAGATTAACCTAGAATTTTAGGGTTGTAACATGAAGTGGTTCTTTAAAACTCGCAAAACGGGTTATAAACTACTAAAGCTTAAATAAACACGAGAAACTACTTAAATCATATTGCAAAGAGCACTTTGTTTCCCTTGTAGTATGGTGTCCTTCTATGGCTCTGGTATTTTTCCACCTCGGTGCAAATCGTAGTCTGTAAGCACTGTCTGTTGGAGGTGTATAATACAGATGAGATAAAACCCTGTGGATGTGGAGGAATTGGGTGATATCAAAGGTGTGCATGGACGTCGTGTGAAAAGATAAAAGTAGAGCAGAACGCCTGGAGGTTGTGGAGGACCAGGAGGAGGGGTGTTTGGCTTCTGGATGCTGAGCCTGTGATAATCCCTCCTGACGTCTGAAGGAAATGTCAGGAGGACCACCCGTCTCTCTACCAGCGCTGGTTACCTCTAACTCCTCCAGGGTTCTTGGGTCACATTCCAGACCTTGCCGCCATGTGGACGTGTTGGTAGTGTTGGCATTGCACAAGACGGCACCCACAAATCCTCCTCTTATAAATAAACTATCGATTTGGCTCGAAGTGGTCTGGATTCCATCTTTTTTTTCCTTTTTCAAAAAACTTTAAACTATTTTTTAATTGATTCAGTAATGTCCATGCCACTTGAGAAGGTAACATTGAGAGTTGAGAGGAATGTATTCCCTGCAACCCCTCGAGTTGCCTCGAAAATATCATAATTTTAATTCAACTTACTGCCTAACGGGTAAGTCTCTCAAAATTCTAAAATTTCCTACAACAATATTAGAGGGGATGAATTTGTGTTTTATTTCCTTATACTCCTCTCATGGCATGTCTGTTTGCCCTCTTTGGTTCAGTCTTTGGTCCCAGGATCCAAATTAAAGAAGTCTTTGGACAAGTGTTTTTTTTTTTAAAAAAAATCACAATGAATCTCTCCTATAGGGGAGGGATGGGTTGTCACCATCTATGACCGATACATCTTGTCCCTCCCAGCTTTCCCTCGTGGATAGGAAACAAGGTAGCAATACCGCCCTCCCCCCCCCCCCCCCGCGCCCCCTCTACACCCTCGCTTTATACAGTCCTGGACCCTGAACGGAGAGAGACTCGTTGCAGATACACCAAAGATCTCCCATAAAAAATGGTAATGGTATGGGATGGTCAGCATCTGTTGCTGAAATTGTTTGAAAAGGAAAGAAAGAATTGAACCTTTTGTTCAATAGTTGTTAGAATGGGAAAGATGGAAGAGATTCTAGCTTCGTTTTTCTCTCATCATTTATGTGTTTGTTTGTGACATTTGTGTGTTTGTTTGTTACATATTGTTGCATAGCCTTAAAATAAGGCTCATAGAGTATGGTATGGACTGAGAAATGTAATGAAAACAGTCCCTGTGGAGAAATGACAGAAATCTGTTCAACCCATCCCCAGGAGTATTTACTCTTATCATCGTATATTTTTCTATGACCTGTTGTCGTGCCAGCTTCAATCCCACAAGACTCGATTCACCACAGTCTATCTACTATTCTTTCCATACCACATTCAGCTGTCCCATGACGATGTATAGCCCATCCTATTTCAGAAAGACGACGTTGAAAAAAGAAAGGACCCATCGTTAAAAAGCTTTTAAACTTTAACCTCAAAACGTTTGGGCAAAAGGTGCCTGTCATTTGTGAGCCAATTTTTTTTGTCAGGGCATGTGGCATTGGATGGAACACTATAAAATCATCACTTTTTACTTATGTTGTGATTTCTATGCTTTACAGATCTTTCCAACCGCAGTATTTGGATAAATAAAGTGAAGTTTGCGAGGGCCGGCGGGCCAGTCGTCAAGATGCTTGGCTACATTCACGCTACCCTCTTCGTATCCCTCATATTCATCTGCACTTCGGTTGTTGCCCCACCCCCTTCTCGATGTAAGTATCAATTCCTTTCAAAGATGATTAAATTCTCTTAAATAAATATAAAAATCCAAATATCGTATCGATTCCCTATCAGTATTAGGCTATTTCGGCGTTTTTCCCCCTTTTATAAAATATGAATCTTAATTAATATTTTGTATAACCACTCACCCAACGCTCATGACATTCTACAATTATTTGTTTCGTTTTAATGGGCAAGCGTGTTACATTTTATTAGAGATATTACAGTTATTATGTTTCATGTGGCATACTTATCATTCGTATGTTACAAAATAAAACCAAAACAAAGTGCTTTACTTCCATCGTGCTACCAACGCCTTGTTCATATCGTTCATATAATATTTCAGCCACCGCTCCAGTCCCTTTATATGTGGGTCTATATATGTTTTACTGATAATTTACATTTGGTGTATTCCCAAACAGCGAGCGGCAACAAGACGGGGTATGCGTGTGAAGGCTCGACCCTTTCGATCTCGTGTGGCACTGGCAGAATAGAAGTCAGAAAGGCCAACTGGGGCCGTTTAAGGAGGGAGATCTGCAATGAGGGCAGGGACACTGAGAGCTGGTCCACCCAGTGCTATTCTGCCAGGGGCTTAACAGTGGTGAGCAATATGTGAGTATCTCATTCCACTTGCCTCTGCTTCATTCCTCAGCTGTCAATCATTTCCAATTCATGTCCTGTTATATCTGTTTCGTAAGATCCTTTGAGACTTTTATATCATCTACGTTTGTAATGCTGTTCTCTTTGTAAGGTTTAAACCTTTGTATCACATCTGATGAATTGTGTCTGTTAAAATTAAGGTTCTCTTGAAATGGAAAGACTTAAAAATGTTCATGAAACTGTGGCTTTTATTTCATCTTTGAATCTATCACGCCGATTGTCCGATTTTGCATTTTTATGTGTTGTCTGCTAAAGCACACCGTGGACTGTAAAGGAGCAACAGTAATCGTGTTGTAGCATAGACCTCAAAGTTATGGAAATTCATACATCCTGTGCTTAAAAAACATTTGGTGGTGGGAAGCCATGAAAGCATGAAGAGTATCACAGTGGGAAAACAAATTCATACCTTACCCCATAAAAAGGAAGCAATTAATATTCAAACATTTCCCAGCCTGATTGCATCTCAATATAATCTGTTATAACAATGGGAATCAAGGTATTTGGTGCCTGTTTTATAATAAATCATCTCCTTTGAACACTCCTGACTCGTCATGTCAGTCTACCCAACCCAACACTGATGAAAAGACAACATTAAATTTGAACACTGTGGTGTTGACGAACATCAAAGAATCCCCCTTTTTTCGCTGTTAGGACCTGGAGTCTTTTATCTGCAGCAGAAATCTACTGCTTGAGAAACCTTTCAATACCTTTTACGTTCAATCTTAATAAGTATTTCAATCCTTTCTTTTTCATTCAAGCCCTTTTATCTAATTCATTTTTTCACCTCTTTTACTTAAAAAGAATAAGGAATTTTCCACTGTCTATCATTATACCTTTCCCCTGTGCTTCCCAACTCAGACTTTTCCTTTTAAACAAGAATAACAACATGGGGGTTTGATCTTTTTTGAGTTCTCCTATGTGTCAAGGAAGAATATCTCTGTATTTCTCTTTAAGAGAAAGAAAGTTTTTAAATGGCTCCTTTTCTGTCCGACTGCTTCATGTTTCTTCTTTATATATGCCTTCACTCCAGGTGCAACGGAAGATCAACCTGTTCGTTGCGAGCGAGCACTATAGAATTTGATGACCCTTGTCCCGAAACAAATAAATATTTACAAGTAGAATATGAATGCATACGAGAAGAGGGTAAGCAGAAAGAGCATGGAATTGAAACCTATAAAAAGGCAGTGCTGAGAAAGTTCCGAATCGTGTCCATTCTTAAAATTGATTAGGATGGCTTATTCCCGTGTCTGCACGAGAAATACTAACACCAAGTATTCCAGTATTCCCTACTGATAAATAGGATAGTCCAAGGGCATGACTGAGTTAAGTTATAAGGCATCTTGGCCGCCGACCGCGCGCCCGATCTCCTCCTTGCTTTTCTCCTAACACTCCCCGACTGTATATTCCACTAACATGACACTGCAAAGTGAAATCTTAAAGCATGGTGAGTCTAGAAAATACTTATAAATGTGAAAATCATGGGAATAATTCTTTTTACTTTGAAACTTAAATGCTGTACATTTTATTTTAAACTGTTAATGCTACACTATTGGTTAGTGTGAATCGTCTGTATTGTTCTGCAAATGCCCAGTTTCGGCTGGCTATTGGATTATGTACGATATTGGTGGTGAACTCATGGAGTGATGCTCATCATCCGAAGCAAGGGGTTGTTGCCACTGTCAGTCACATTTCCAGTGATGAGGGAGAGATATAATAATAGTGCCATCTAAGGTCGCGTCCCTGGGACATAGCATTCATTCCCTTCCTTTGTCTATTATTCTTCATGTTCGCGTCTGTGCTAAATATATCGCCAATATTTCGATGTAATATTTACGCCTTTAACCCAGAATATAGAAATATTATAATGTTAACAAATTCAAGGTTTTAAGTACATAACAGTGTCAAAAGACAACATATTATTGTGAAGAGCCAACGCTTATATAGAAAGAATTCCGTTAGCAAAGGAAACATTTTTGCTAACAAGGTCATTCTGAATTTGCACCCATTAGTCGATCTGGTGAATCATTGTAGTTGTGTCGTTCCGATAAAGACCCTCAATGGTAAATCAGAAAATGTGTAGTGCTTTGTAGTTAGATAACCAAGACTGAGATGAGGTTATGTATTACAAGAATTAGGATTTGCTTATCCCAATTTTAAAAGCACCCGGATAAGAAGCAGCAAATGTAACTCAATATATTCCCTTCTTTGCTAAGATGAAGTTATGACTCGAATCAATAAGGGAGTTGTAGTATATCTCCCAGAAATTATCTTGTTATAGTTATATTTGGAGGGAATTGGAAGGGGTCTTCCTTCTTGAGAAGAAAACAACTTCGAACTAAAACGTCACAATCCCATATAAATCGTGAATGGTATTTTTAAGACAATATGTGTAGCCTATTCATTAATACTAAAATATCCATTTGCTGTTTCGTGACCAAATGCAAGTTAATAATATAATCCCCTTGTGTTTGTTGCCCCTGAGATATCCCCACACACTGGCAAACATGTATTGTGAAGTTTACCAATTGAGTGGAGGCGCTACCTCCACTCTTGCTCCCTCTTGTGTGTAGATTGAGAACTAACCTGCTGTCTTTGCATGCCGCCGCTCCCCCTGGCGCCGTCTCATACAGGTGTGATGGTAAGCCGCGCTGCTGGGTTCCCGCCTCTAATCGGTTGTTTCACGACCCGTGTAGCGACACACCCAAGTACTTGGAAGTTCACTGGATTTGTGTCAAAGGTAGGCAATGAAATGAACAACTACAAACAAACTGAAACACCAAACTAAGGTAACAACACACTCAGGTGTCTGATGAAGCACAAAATTATTATTTTTCTTTTTTAATTTTACTATTCTAACACTTCACTTGTTTAATGTTTTTATATTATTTCATGGTGGGGGGTAATAATGGTTTGTTTTTTAAAAAATTGTTCCCCGATTTTATATTTCTATGCATTTGTACTCACAAGGGTATTTAATTTAATTCAATTTCTAATACATTTCATTTACTTCTTCCATTCTTCACATATAAAACAAAATCCAGTCACTAGAGGGGATGGTAGGTCTCAGACTGGACTCAGAAATCTGCACACCTCACCCTTAGGTATACAAACTCACAAACTGCCTGGGTTGAGAAACCCACTATTTTCTTCATCCATCAGACAAATTCTCGAACAAATTCCCACTTTGGTTTACAATGTAACGCCAGTGGCGCCCCGACCAGGCGCCGCCATATCCACCACTACCACCTCTACATACACCCCGAGAAATTCTCATACAAATTCTGTAATTGATGCAAAAGTGAAGCAGCCTAGTTCTGGTGAAGCTTCCAAGTCACCAGGACGGTTTAACCCTGTCTTGTCGAGCACATCTCCTCCTAAACCCACATCAGAACCTCGGGTGAGGGTGCATTTGCCCATTCATATCAGCCCCACTAGACACGCACTAAGTAAGTACCCCAAGCATTCATGAAACGCATGCCTGTGGCTGGGTACAAATCTTCCAATTTTGTGTTCAACTCCAAAATATAAACAAGGAAGGCGCGACCAGATTTATATTTTTCCTCTCTTGTTCTGCTCGCTCTTGAGAAAGGTGCTTTGCGGAGAGAGACCCTTTTTTCATAGGGGCAGGGTGGTTTGCAGAAGGTAATGGGTGTCGGCGCTGAACTGGTATATGTGTACTAGATATGGTTAATTGTACATTTTGGGTATGTGGCCTCTCCTTGTTGTACATTGCATCAGGGCGTTGTATAAAAGCATAACTCGGTCCTTGAATACATTCAGATATAGTTGATTATCATTCAACTGAACAAAACAATATTGCTTGAAGTTTTAATTTTGTACATATATTTATAAATATTTCAATTTAACGAATGTAATTGTTTACATTGTTCTAAGCGGCGCATCGCGGAATAATTAAGGTGTTTGATAAAATCGTGGGCTTAGATAACTGTATGTTATATACCCCATTAGTGTATGAATGGTTTCATGGTGTAAAAGGCCATATTAGAGTCCGTATTTTTATATTTTCTTCCCACACTAATCATTCCATGTTTCTCAAAGAAAACCTCATCAAGAACATTGGCGTCTCATTAAATGTTTCTAAATTTCCTGATATGTTTACTAAGTGCCTACGGTTATCTACAAATAACATTGCAATCTTCCTTGGAGCAAGATCCCATCTCAATTTTGTGTAAACTGGGAAAAATCCTATCCATTTATCTATTTACTATCGCCATAATGGGGAATGATGAAATATGGAAGTGTTTGTGTGGAAGAGGACTGGTTTAGCATGTTAGCGATGCCATGGATGACGACCTTTTACATGATACAGTTTGTAGTAGATTTTTTCATACATGAGCATGATTTCGATTAACAGGCTAACATAGGCGAGAAACGGGTTTCGCGACTCTTCATGTGTAAATATCTTTACATTGGGAAATCATACATATTTCACCGCTTCTAAAAGAATACATCTCTTCCTTTACTTATTCATAATTTGAACAACAATATTAACTTTTGTTTTTTCGGTATGAAGGCAATTCATCTCTTAACCCTAAGCCGCAACACAATATACTAGTAACATTATCTCTTTATTAGTTGTCTAGTTATTCTGCTATATTATAGATAATCGATTTTCATCTTTGTACATTATGTTTTGATTCACTTGGATGTTCTTCCTAGGCTCTGTTTGTAAATGATGTTTAACAATTGCAGATGTTACCACCAGATCCTATGCTACAAGACCACCCACCACCCCAGCGCCTACAACCACCACACCTCAGACCACCAGTGCCCCACCTACTACCTCTACTACCCCTACAACCACCTCCACAACTGCATCAACAATACCAACTACTACCTCCCCCACCACTACTCCCACTACTACTTCCCCCACCACCTCCACATCCACAGAGAAGCCTACTACTACGACCAGGAGAAGTACACCTGAGAGTCTGGTAGATGTGCCAGGATGTGAGCCCATGACGAGGAGGTCCATCTACTGGCCCAAGACTAACGCTGGTGCCGTTGCCACCCAGCCGTGTCCCATCAATACTGAAAGTTGGTAGCATTTCTATTGTAGTTGCCTATCCCTCGGCTGGTCCGAGGATACTCATTTAAAAGCTTTTATTCGGGAACATTATTACAATAGAGTAATTGCTTTTCTCAATTGAACCTGGTAGAAATTCGTTATAAGAGAAGTATACCAAGAAGTAATCCAAAATATAGACAATTTTTGAAATATACAGCACCATTCGATAATATGAGACAGCTGTAGCGAGGGTTCCTTAAGGATAATTTGGTTCCTTAAGGATAATTTATGTCTTTACACCCAAAACATTTGATACGTTATGGACCGCCTTCACAATCCTTATGTCTCCGATGTCTCATGTGTAGCAAATATCTCACTGTTATTTCAAATCTTACGTTGACGTTATGATTTACTGTAATGACCAATACAATGAATATAAGAACTTACATTAGTGGCTCAATATTAATACAACGTTTTCTCTCACTACAGAAACGGCCACGAGGGTGTGTGGAAAAAATGGCATATGGCATGACAAGGCCGACATGAGCCAATGCTTGTCAAGGCAAACTGTAGCTTTAAGGCAAGAAATAAAGGAGCATGAAACGGCTGAGCTGGTTGCACCGAAGCTGGCCCAAGCGAGTGAGCAAGAAGCCCTCTTTGGCGGTGACGTGGTGGAACTCACCTCCATGATGTCGGATATAGTAGAACAGGTAGAGGTCGAGATACATGACCTGCCACCGCTAGAGAAGAAGAAGGCCACCAAGGCTGTTTCAGAGGTAATTAAATTTCAGATAGGACATGGTCAGCATTGTCATAAATGAAACCACCTTAAAAATTGACATTGAGACTTATACCTACGACTTGGAAATTAATAAATTGTATTTATTTTAACTTTTCTTCATTTGGTCCCTTTATGTTTTAGTTCATTATTTGCTCCCATTTATCTTGTATCATTTGGATTATGAAATGATAGAACCATGGTCAACTATGGCAGAAGATGCTAAAAGCATTATACCCTCCTTACTGCACTTGTTAACCGCTAACTGTGAGTATTCCCATTTCAGAATGTTATAAAGACTGGTAGTAATTTACTAGCGAAAGAAAAGAAAGAATCGTGGGACGACCTGCCTCAGGCCGACCAGAATACAGCAGCCACGCGCCTTGTGAATGCAGTTGAGAAATCTGGATTCAAAGTTGCTGATACCGTCGAGGGACCTCTGATGGCTCCTATTGTCAGCATTGAAGTCAACATCAGTATGTGTTAAATATATTCATTGCTATTGATTTACACCATTTAGGTAAATTCAAAACTGTTGGATACCAGTCTCTAGATTCTCCATGGATGTGAATATACATTAAAAATAAGTATATTTTTTCAAATACTTCCAAATGCAGAAAATTCGACTGAATTTTATTGATCTATTTATGCACATAAATTGATGTATCTATTTGTTTCAGTTATGGAAGTTAACGTCATTGCCACAAGGGATATGGTTGAAGGGATCACTTTCCCCAGTCCCAAAACCTTCAGCAACCAAAATTATCAAGCCAAGAGTAATTGGCATTCGAACTCCGACTGTATACATCTTCCAGCAAATTCCATCAGAGCAATGTCCCAAGATACCGGTGAGCTCATTTGAATTCTGTATTAATGACTTTTTGTTTGGTATATATTTGGGACTTTATTTAGCTGTCAACCTCACTGGAAATTGTCTCAACTGTATAGATTCATTTTTAAACGTGTGTTCTGTATATGAATATTGATGTCTAGTCTATCTTGAACGATCCTTACATATGTGTCACCAGGATAATTACTATTACTCCTAGGTGTTATGAATACTGCTTCCTTCTTGCTTACTAATATTTTTTCTGTTTTTGTCCCAGACTTGGCAAAACTTGTATTTGCCACCTATTCCAACCTGCAGGAACTTCTCTCCCCTCAGCGTGATCAGCCCAGGTACGAGACTCGGGAAGAAGAGACCAACTACATCGATGTGGTGGAGGTGAATACTGAGGACGAGCAGAGAATTATCACTCGTACTACTGTGAAACCCAAGCAGGAGAAGAAGCAAGTTGTCAACAGCAACATTATCTCTGCTTCGATAAACAACAGGACTGATAAAATCGTACCTCTTAAGGAACCGATCACCTACACACTAAAACATAACCAGGTTTGTTTAAATATTTCTATTCAGCCGTCAGCATTTTGTGATGTGACAATTATTGTTAGTTGGTTTCGATATTTGAAACTGCTATACATGTACATGTATTATCATTATGAGGTCGTTTAACCTACATTAAAATTACAAGTTTTGCTAATGAGGTGCCGAAGACCTCCCTATTGCTCGGAGAAATCCTCTGTTGGCAGCTACTCTGCAAATAATAGTATTCCAATCCAATCCAATTAATACATTATTGATGGAAACCTTATGTTATAAGGTCGACATTTTGAATTTGATAAATGACTGAAAGTATGCTTTGGTTAAAATTTGTACTTTTTCAATATTGATTATAATTTTTTTTCCATTTTCAGGATAATAACATATACAACCCATCTTGTGCCTTTTGGGAATACTCTGAGAGGTATGTGTTTTTCACACCAGGTGGCAGTAGTGTTTCGTGTTTCTTAACTTGGTTGTGTAATACTTGGGGGCGTTACTGTGTAGTGGATGTCTTTCAAGATTTAATTTTCGTAATTATTTTCTATTTCCGACATTAGGTGGTCATTGTCTGACCAGGTGGTCATATAGCGTTTAGTCAATTACCTAATTATGTTTTTGTATTCGTGTGCTATTCTCATTATTGGCCTATTATGTCTACCTACATGAATTCTTACGTATAAATGTTAATTAATGCATTCCGATCTGCGTATAGAGATCGAGGAAGGATATATTATACCCTTACTACAGTATCGTACATTTATATATAATATTTTCCTCCCTTCAACCAACGTGACTCAGAGATGAGAACTAAGACAATTATTCTGCTCTAGCCACGTAAGCTAGAAGATGATAATAAACCATTGCAATTTTTATTACAGGACTATGACTGGCGAATGGTCTTCATTTGGCTGCGATCTTGTAGACACCAACTTTACCCATACAGTGTGTCAATGCAAGCATCTCACTAATTTCGCCGTTCTCATGGACGTAGTAGGCGTTGATGTAAGTACCACTCTCCTCATCTCTCTCTTGCTCTGCTGAATTAATGAGTGGACGCGTAGGTGAGTGAGTTCACGTACGTGGAGTCCATGTGACAGACTCATGTATGATTGTTTTCTGTCTCACCCGCGTGTGATATAGATGGATTCCAGCATGTGTGAAGTCTGCTCCTTGTCCCCCCACATTCACCCTTCTTGGAACGCTAGCCGAGGGGTCAGTGGGTGAATAGGTTGACTGGGGGATCGGAGGTGGAGGTGCTTATGGCTCAATCCTCACACTCAACCCAACCCATCCCCAACCACACTCCCAATCCCAACATAGTTATTTTTAATATATACATTCATGACAATGTTTAGCGTATTGAAATATACTCACCTAATGGAATAATATAATGTACATACTTTGATATTTCTGGCGAGGCCAATCCTATTTTAGCCGACCACTACATCCCAACCCACCTACCCTTCCTAGAGCAATTCCTGGGTGGGCCTCCTGGGCTTCTTGGAAGATTATAAAATTGGAAAGTTATAGTCTGCTTTATGGATAGTTGCAGTGACAATGGCCTCTAAATAGGTTCACGACATGCACATCTTTGCAATACACGAATGTAAGATGATTACTGATATTATGATTTCGTTCCTTCTATATCGCAGGCGTATATTTTATTGTAATGAACAACCCCGTTTGAGTTAAAATTCTGTATATGCTTTTCACTTTGGCAAATGAGATTTATCACCATTGTGGATATTTGTCCAAATACAATTTTTTTTTAAAAAAAACCCCACCCTATTTGTCAATCACATAATAAACCTGACGCGTGGGGTTTCTCTCGGTCTGTATGGGTTTCAGTCAGCAGTTATGGTATAATGTGGGCGCGGTTTTGGCAGGGCATGGAGCCCGCGTGCATCCCATACCCATTCCACCGCCAAGTCATTTCTTTCCATTTAAATACACACAGTTAGATACATCATTGTAGGGCCATGTGCTGTTATTTAGGATTTTCTTATCAGTGCCCCGTTTTCGTCCTTTCTAGGATTCTACTTTGATTCTCGACCGATGAAATTACACCCAATGAATATAATTTGCTAAAAAAAACATCCCATGATAAAATACTTTTGACCTATATTGTATTGGTTACAAATAGAGCCAACATAATACCACCTTTAAGTAGATCCAGGGATCCAATATCTTGGATCTCTGCTGAGATGTTTTTGCAACGCTCAAGATACTGGTAATATGTTATGCCTTACTATGGAATCTGGGTTCCACGTGCACAGTACGTGATCCATTCGGGGTATACCTCTCCATGCCATGTTGCCTGGCATGTAGACCGTCCGCTGTTTTTCGTATCTTAGCCCATCCTTTCTTCCAGTACACTCGGCACTCAGATTGATCAACAACTTATGTAAGGTGTCTGCGTGGGTAATAGTTGGTAATTACCACAACATACCTGATGGTATCATAAACAAGTAAATGCGTCTCAGACTGTTCTGCTGTCATCGATGTGAACTATATTTTTTTGAAAAAATAAAGAGTTGTTTTTTGACAAATTTTTCACCCTCGTGAACATACATGGCCATTGATAGACCCCAGGGTAAACATGTCAAGATGACCTTATTTTTATTATGCTGTGTATGCGTGAGTCCTTGGGATGCTGGGATAAACTGACTATATGCCTCTGTTTTGTCTCTTCCAGCTGGGTGTTGAGCATGTAAATGCCCTGACAGCTATCACGTACATAGGCTGTATCATCTCCATTGTCTGTCTCTTTATCGCATGGCTCACCTTCCAATTTTGCAAGTAAGTTTGGGCCTAAAGATTATGACACCTCCGAATATGTTCATTATGCTATGATTGAAATAATACATTAAACTTATAGTCAAGAGTTTCTTGTTCTGGTACTTGTTACTGTCATTTCTTATCTTTAGATGAATTAGAAACGAAAAGAATGGTGACATTTCTTCATTGTGTTTTTCAAGTGAAAAAAATACATGGAATGCATATAATGTTCTGTTCTGTTTTACTTCATAGGAATCTTCAATGTGACAGGAATACCATCCATAAAAATTTGGTATTCTGTTTGTTTGTCGCGGAAATAGTGTTCCTTTCTGGAATCGCCCAACATGAAAAAGTTGTAAGTTGAATATTCCGATATTCCGAAAAATAACATAATATAAAAATATTCCGAATATTTGAATATTCCGAATATTCTTGTCATTAATAATCGATGTTTTGATAATCTCTCCAGTTATATGATGCTGAACCACTTCATGGGCATCAGTCCTCAATTCAATTGTGAAAGATTGTCAAGCCATTTAACTTTATACTGTGGATTGCCTATTTTTTGCGAGGATCAAATTTCGTGCAGTTTCTATTTTTCTTTTCAAGGTCATTTGCCCAGTATTCTTAAATTCACGCGTTTAGAATTTGTGAAAAGTCATATTTTATCTTTTTCGCTGACTTTAATTTGTGCCAATTTATTTTGCGCAATTTGAGCGAAAATAAAAACACTGCAAATAAAACCCAATCCACAGTTTATTAACTAATCCACCATCCATTCTATGATTTTTTTTTCTTTTTGATTTCTTTTCATTTGAATGTTGATTCTTTGCTTAAAAACAGTTAAAATATAAGGTGACAGAGAATATGGTTCTTAAAACAGAATGACCAGCCAAATTTTTCTCGAATTAAACAATTGTGTGCGAAAAAGTGGCCGAACCCATTTCCGGTGTAATTTATCTATGTACTGTTTTCTGGAAATAAACAATATACATACATACAATTGTTCGTACTGTCTATGATGACTATTTCCTGCTCCGCTCACAGGTCCTGTGTTCTGTGATTGCGGGGGTCCTGCATTACCTGTTCTTGGCAGCCTTTGCCTGGATGTGTCTCGAGGGGGTACAGCTATACATGATGCTTATTGAAGTATTCGAAGCCGAACGGTCCAGGGTGAAATATTACTATGTAGCTGCCTATGGTAAGTGATCGCTCAGGCCAAAGTTATATAATAAAGCAACGTATACATGTTTTGAGGTAGATGAATGTTTTGCCATTAGTGTTTGGCCGGTTGACGATAATTAAATGATGTAGAGTCCTAGTTTTTACGTCTCCCTCTGAAAGCAATACTATTTTTCCTATGTCTGCGAACATGATATTATTGGGATATGTCACACTATTCAATGAGTTGTGCAGTTTGTAGTTTAATTTCGATCATCCCTTCTGGAAATGCGTAGATTCGAAGATAATTTTATAGGTGAAAGTTCATTCGCGTTAAATATCTATTTTTACCATTGTTTGTGATTATTTGTTCTTTATCTTATTGCATTTTCCATATTTTATAGGTATACCGGCAATCATAGTTGGCATCTCTGCCGCTGTAAACTACCAGGGTTATGGCACTGCAAATTAGTAAGTCAGACTAAAATATTGTTTTTCTCCACTTGTTATTCGAGACTCACATTAAAGGGTCATTGTTCAACTTTATTTATAGTATCGCGTTCGGGGATATGAGATATAAAACCCAGCTGAATCTTATCTGGTTAGATTTTGCTATAGTAACATACATTCCGCCCAATGTGAAAACACATGGATTCAGTTTCACGTAACAAGTGTGTATCTCTGGATCAACGTGTTATTCCCTGCCTGGGCTCCCCCAGGTTCAGAGGTCAGTCAATGAAAAGCGGGACTTCCTGTCCTACGTACGTTTGCCTGCGCAAACAGGCGTATTAGATAGCACTGGCCATACATAGAATATAGTGTGGCATATATGGGTTAGGTTGTCAGAAAATGTACAATTTGCTTTCACCAATCTTCTAAAATAACCCAAATTTAAGACAAAAATGAGGTTCCATCATAACCGTATAGATTGTTTGAACCAATGCAATATTAGATATACCTAGTATTGGCCATCTTTCAGTATATTTTAGTAGAATTTACTAAATGTGAAGAGCCGCCGATTGGACATTTTCTGGCGATCTGACCCATATATGGGCCTATCAGAAATGGGTTCTTGTAATTTGAACCTTAACCTTGCGACCCAGCTTCCTTAGCCCTCTCCCACTGGTTGCCCCTTCCATTACCATATGTACTTGAGAACTTTGTACATTGTACCCTGGACTCTGTAGCTATCAAATATGGGGTTCAGTCTGCGGCCCTATTCGTGCATCCTATATATCGACCGGTAAATGGTCATATATAATGCGCAGTGAATAAGAGAAGCCATCTTGTTGCTACTTCCTATACTCTATTATTAGACAGCCTTGTGTATTTATATGTTGAAAGACACAATAATACAGCTAATCATATCGTATAATAACACACATCGTCAGATATTTGGAAACAGTTTCTTATGTACCCTTACCGCCCTAAAAACTTAGCACTTAGCCAAAATAGTTTAAAATTACCAAACATGTTTTCCTCCTGGTTCATTGACGAGTGTATTTGCCAAATAGTTTGCGATGTTTATCGAAACATGTGTTTTGTCCTTGTTCTCTCAGCTGCTGGCTATCGACCGAGAAAGGATTTATATGGGCGTTTGTCGGTCCAGCTATGGCAGTTATCTCAGTAAGTATTCCCCTATTTTCCCACCATGATTACCTTCTGGAAGATATATCCGTCTCTCCTTTTACTTGATTAGTATCAATCTGCACTTCCTCCCAAACCAATGTTTGCACTCGACATAGTTTGGCCCATCCGATGAGAAATTAGAGGTATACAAATCATCAACCTAACAGTTTCTATATATTCAATGTATATAATGTAAATATATATTTCTATCATACATTTAATATAACATTTAAGGTTTATCAGATTGACAACAATCAGATAATACTTTTAATGCCTGATTCGAATCCGATTGACCGGATGTTCAAAAATCGGTTTTTGTGAAACAAGGCTAGAGTTCATGTGAACTGTGTTTCCGAGCAAACCCTATCATTTACATGTTACTTTTTCATAATTGCAATTCAGTGTGTTGATTTTACCTAGTAAATCCATGAAACAGTCCATAGGAAGAAAATTATCTATTTCGATATTGGGAGGTGCTCTCCGATATTGCCATATAAATGCTAACTATGGAGTAAATACATCCGCCATTATTGATTCATAAGAATAATCTCGATCTTTCTTCTGTTGCTGTAAAAAAGTTGTTTTTCACTCATTAACAGGTGAATATTGTCATGTTGAGCATCGCCATTTACGTCATGTGTCGTCATGCAGCTATCGCGTCATCGCTAAAGATGAAAGAAAAGTCTAGACTAGAAAACATTAAGTAAGTATGCAATTTAATGAGCGGGATTACCATATTTTTCAGGGTTACAAAGTTTGCCATATCCTAGTCATTAGCAGCTCAGGAAGTATTCTGCAAGACGTCGTCGTCCTTTAGGTAGTCGACGCCTGTCTGCTGTTTTCAGTAATTGTTAATTGCCAATGTCCGCGACAGTTCAAATAACGGTCATTACCTTTACGTAGACAGTTTCGATAATATTGGATAAGTGGTGAAATGTAATTTGAAAGTTTGAACTAATTGATCAGCATCGCTAGAAAGGGCGTAGGTTAATTATTCATTTGGGGACCAATATGGATAATAACCTATAATAATAGTGTTTATGGGCGAACTGGAAGATCTAATTTCAGAGGTCACAGTCCAATTTCTGTAATTGTTAAAAACAGAATAAAAGTTTTTTATATATATATACATTCAAGTTTATTGCAGATTTAGTGCAACCCACTGATAATCTTTGTTTTTCTTACTTTGTCCTACCTAAAATTCCATGCGATCACATGCTTTCATTTTGAATTTTTTGCTCAATTTTCAAGAAAAAGTATTCGCCAAATATGGTCCCCGTTTCCGTATAGCTAGATATCATAACATGAGACCAGCTAACAATACCTCCATCAACATTAATATGTTGAATATATTTCAATTCTTATCATGAGACGACCCACAGAAAAGAAGTAGATGATCTGAAATACATTAGGTTTGTTAGATCATGCAATTGACTGTCGTCTCTTTGTTTCTAACGCTGCGCTGAATAGAAAGGAGAAAGGTAACATGGGCGAATGTCCCAAAGCTGAAGCGGAACAAACAGAGCCTTCCTCGTGGTCAACACACATGTAAGATTCCTATGCAATGGTGTTAGATCCAAGGATACATATTGTGTTTCAAGCTTCGCTAAGTGTCAAGTTCCTCCCCCAACCCATGGCTCCTTTCCAATCATAGTGTTCGAGTGTGTGTGCGAGAGATATATGAGTCGGTTTTAAAGATTATGAGTGCATACATGCATACATGTTATACTGTGCGGTGTTTTATATCAAAATGTATCTTGTCTTTGATGTTGTTTCAAAATTAGCTTTTCCATCCCTTATTTATATCGCGAGGGATTCATATGGATTCGGTTATTGCGCTCGGAATTTTTAATGTTTTGCATCTGTTTCATGCAGTTAAACATATTCGTTTCCTTTAAATTTGATTCAGAAACGCATACATATTTTCACCTAGTTTTGTTTCATCGTACTTCTCTCTCCTTCCCCACAAATTAAGTTGTTTACTGGCTAGTCATGCGCTTTTTGTGGTTACTTGATTTAGGAAGACCTTTATTATGAACCATTGTAAAAGGGTTCCTGACGTCAAGTCTTTTTTTATCTGCTTGGCAAATGCTTAAATTTTGTATTAAGATAATTTCAACGATGTACTAACAACTGTATCTCTGACGTCGGTGCTCTCACTTTAGATCGTAACCACGGACCTGTTTTTATGATATTCAGGCCGCTGACTAAGGTTGCTCATACTTTATCGCCGCTGTGATATGTTGGTGGGCTCATATTATTGATAAATAATACGTTAACAGCGAGACCAATGCTCTTTGTGACTGTGTTGTTAATCTCAATACCTCTCGTTAACACCGAATAAATGTATAGCATTTATTATGATTTCACACATGACTTCTAAGATCCCTCATCACCTACCTCATCACTGGTTATTATATTGCTGCAGTTTTGTACACTGCATCTTCACTCCTTCGCACATTGTATTAGATGACTTGTACATATATATGAAAGTTATTATCCGTCCTTCATCCGATTGACTGTTCCCATGTAAAATGACGAAAGTAACACTTTGAATGTTTGCTGAAATCGAGACTTTGTGGAACAATTTTCATGAGACCTTCTATTGTATTGGGATACGTGTTGCCGGGCCCGATGCGCTACCACTTCTATTAGACCTTCTATTGTATTCAAAAAAATAATCTATCAATAGTCTGACCTTGGATTCACCCATACTATTAGACCTTCTATTGTATTCAAAAAAATGATTTATCAATAGTCTGACCTTGGATTCACCCATATTACACCATTTTCTGTCAAATCCAGACTGAAGTTAATAAGCTTTAAACAATTTCTCAGACACGGAAGTGTTAATTAGTTCTACCATTGGTGTCATCGCCAGTTAATTCTATTGAATGAGGCCATAGTATAAGGTGGAGTATGAACAAACATGTTTTTTTGTATAAGTCTCTAATTATTGGAGTGTTCTCATGATAATTCAAATCTTAGATATAGAGAATTTTGTATTAAATCTGCATTCCTTCTTCGTTACAGATCCTGGGTAAAAGGTGCCTCTGTTCTCGTGGTTTTGTTGGGATTAACATGGACATTCGGAGTCCTTTTCCTCAGCGGTGCTACACTGACATTCGCCTACATCTTTACCATTCTAAATTCGCTACAAGGTCTTTTCATTTTTGTGTTCCACTGTGCTATGAATGAAAAGGTAAGCAGTGATCATTCTACCCGATTAACCCATCTGACTTATTCCAGAACTTAAATATGGGATAGACATACGCCTTTTATTTGGTCTGTTTTATCAAATTATGATACCATTCCCCAAATATAAAAAGTAATATTAGAATAAATTATAAACTAAAATAACAACTTTATGTTGTCATTAAGTTTATGTTATTTCAGTCAAGCATTACATCCAGTAGACACTATTCTCAGCTCATCAAGAATTATTATAATTATATACATATATATTTACCTATTATTACAAATGATACTGGAATAATATTTTTTGTTTTGCATTCAATCATATCATAGAATCACTTGATAAACTAACTTGAGAAGCCTAGGCTATGATATATTATACGTCCTGTGATCCAGAAGGTTAATATTGTCATGCTACGCGGAGGCCTATATTTGCACCGTTTATGATTAACTAGGTACAGAAGGAATACAAGCGATGTGTACGTCACATGTCCTGGCTGCCCGACTGTATCCGTGTTAAATATGGAGGAGCCAGGCCCTACACATCCACTTCTCCTCACTCCACCAGCTCTGGCAGCAATGTAAGTTACTTTAGTTCATATGTAAAACTTATCTTTTCCATTAACCTAATAAAAAGGCAAACTTTTCGAACTAATCTGAAAATTCCATATCAATTAAACGTTCGTCCAGATTTAGATGGGGACAAATGAGGGTACGAAATTCGGAGAGGTAGTGATCGATGTGCGACACAGATTTTAATTAATATCAGTAACAAACTGACAAATATCTGTCCGAACCCTCCCTCATACTCTCACTTTTGCTCTGAAAAGGGGAATTATACGCTTTAATATTATTCTGTGGTGTAGAATTGTTGGGAGGAGAGTACCAAGTTTAATATGCTATTCCTGTGGCAATTTTCGCAATGGCGGTCGATGACTGTGTTGTTGCAACAGTATTTATATTAACCGGATAATCTTATTGGGGAAAAGCTCTACCAGCAGATGTATGACGGCCATTTTTATCGACGAATATATTTTTCTTTTGGCAAATAGAAAATATCCAAGCCGATGTCCATTCAGGTTTGTCTCTGGTCTGTAAAAGTGTAGCATAAAGCCCGGTATCCACTGAGGCGATTATCTCGGCAGTCGGAGGAGAAACTGAGGGTAGTCAGGCCAGTGCATGGAGATGCATGAAAGATGAAGGTAGCTGACAAATGCCGCCCGTCAAGATTTGGTGAATCCAATCGTCCGACCGATTTTGTAGCCGACTGCCCTCCGTGAGAAAATCGGCTCGGTGGATACAAGGCTTTAGAGCCTGCACTGTCGCATGCTGCTGAGCGCCAAAGTGGACCTGCTGTTTCACCCATATATTATATACCATCAAGTCTTGCAGTGTAATCTAGTGCGCTGTCCCATATGTCCACTTATGCGCTATAGATGTGCCATTGTATTCCTGCATATAAACATCAGCTTTTCCCTATACAATATATATACTCTTGAATGTTTAGCCCATACTACTTTTTGTTATAGTTTTTCCATGGGCGTTTATATTCCATTGACATGTTGTCGTGACCTTGCTATTATCAGTTTTGCTGTTGTATAAAAAAAATATCCAATGGTATAGTTTTTTTTATTGAAAATATTCTTCGATCGCTGGGTATTGGATACCAAAAATCCATTATACTCGTTGATTTTTAAAAAAAAAAGAAATGCAACCTATTTGAAATTGTTTCTATAGTCCAATATTCGCAAATTGCCTAATTTGTCTCCTGGAAATTGGGAGTTTCGGCAACTCATTCTTGCATTCACCCTTTGCATTCCAAGCACGTTTAAGGAAATAAAACCCGCTTAAAACATAAAAGTCACGACAGTTTAGCCTCCCGTGCATCCAGAATCCAGAATCTCAGCACAACGCCGCCAACCCGAACAAGCAGTCCGCATGATTCGAGTAGTAATAGTATGTCATGGGAACCTTATTGAACCTCTCACACTCTAGTGTCATCAGCTTTGCTAGGAAAAACCATATTTGATCACTGCATTTGAATAAATATCAGCTGGTACCAGTTACAAATTACCCGGGCTTAATTGGCCTGGTCCTGCTATGAAGCAGTATCATGAAGCACCGATGTCTGGTAATGAGGGTTTTTTTCGCTCACTCCCTAATTCATCTAAACATCAAAATAATTGTCCGATCAGATTTTTGAAAGTTATATTACTATACAGGGTTTCGACCATCGTTCAGTCTTTCACGCGTATGTCATTCCTAATGGCCTAGTTTCTACTGTTTCTGACCTCTTAAAACCCAATACGAATTTGCTTTGCGCATTCCGGTCTATACTGACCTGGGTCGCCGGGCAGCGTGTCGTGGGTTCCTGCTGAATAGCAATGAAGCGAGGGCGTGATCTCTTGTCCTTCCTCTTGTGTGAGCTCACTAACATTAATTCATGACATAAACTTGAGCAAACGTAACCAATCTCAATCTTAAAAGATTTCATTTCTTAAACAACGTACAAATAAAAAACGTGTACACGTCTAAGCGCTAGTTGGAGCAATAGTGACCCCAATATGATGTTGTTTTAAAGATTTCGTTTTTAGACAATACAAATTTTAAGATTCGTCTAACCCTATAGATCATACACAATGGTGCAAGTTAATCCATATAAAACTTCGGCAAAAAAATCATTACATCACTATTATGAATATTGTAATTGATATGTATCTAATTAACTGGTAACCAGCCTATTGCAATGCATTGAATGATATAATGCATGAAGATAGTGGAGTAAACCGGAATTGCAACTTTAGAAATGTAACCTTTGAGGCTCAGAGTCTCTTAGTTCAGATAAGAATGATCATCTATCCCGTCTGTCTGGGAACGGTTGTGATTATGTAATCACAGCTAAATATAGACGGAATCTAGTTGGGGGCGTTGAGATCAAGAGTCATTGTCATTTGATTTGTTGTAGGCTCCGATGATAGGCTGGAGTTGAGTTGCTCTTGGTCGAACATTGGCCAGCTGTGAAAAGTTCGCTAATTTAGGTCCTCTGTTTTATTTCCAAATTGTTCGTAACAATTATCTTCCTTGAAAAGAAAACTTTTAAATTTTTACTCCCCAGGAAGTATTTTAGAGAATATAGGAAAAGGGCTGTAAAATCTCAGGTCACAATTGTGTTATATGTTTGGTGCCTAGAATTGCTTAATACTCAAGATCTAGTGCAGGTGGTAATGCTCTGTTTATGTGTGTAATTGTGTATAAATGCTGAAGTCATATTCAATTGAAGCTTGTTAATTGTGTACTTTGTATGTCTTTTATGGTGTAAACAGTTTTCTTGTAGATAAACCTCGTGGATGCATGTTCCTTAATATCGATAGTCTTTTTTTTTTACTGGTCTGTCCTATTTTCTCCCCATCAACTCGAATCCCAGAATTCAAGTAGCAAGTTTTGTCTTTTCAAAGGGACACAATTTTTATTGAGGGGCCTATTTTGAGTAGCCTACTTGTATAGCAATCGGGGCCATGGTAACGGTTGTTCCTCTGTTATTTTTGTCGCCCCTCATTTATGTTCTGTTTTCCCTCTTTTTCAGTATTTCCAACGTTTATTGAGTGGCCGACGCCGAAAGAGATCGTCCACCACAACTCTTCAGCGATCATCTACCCCGTCCACTAAATGTAAGTCAAGAAGTTGGTCCTATAATAGTACAGTGAATAGTTGTATGCGCCTATTCTCTTTTATGTCCATTCTCTCTATAATTGCTTATTCTACAGTTTGTCAGACGTTCAAATTATTTAAATATGACGAAGCCAATTTGGCAGTTCAAACATTTAATAAGTAAAAAGTGGGAAATCGTCTGTTTTCTGGCAAAGTATTAATCTGTAGTTCATGAAATTGATTGTTACGGTTCTGAATACTCAGCTTTGCTACGTTCTATGCAATCAGCGGGTGACGGTAAGTAGAGGAGATGAAAAATCCTAGATTTGTATAAATCCATTATACTCGTTTATAGAAGCACTAATCCGTAGGCTGCATATTACATTTAAAAGCAAGAAATGGAAATTATTTCCCCTCACAAATGAGCACCGATATATGTATAAAATATATATAGCAACAATTTATATTTGTTTAGATCGATTCATTCGAGACAATTTCTTCAGATATTCATTCGTTCAGATCACTTGCTATGGGTTTATATGGACTTATGGGGGAAATAATACACAGCACCTCAAATTTATTATTTTCATTTAGGACTACTTGTATTCGCATTGAAGGACTTTATTTGTTCTATCCATCTGTCACCTTTCACCGAAATAGAACATAAAAACTGTTTCTTTTTTCACTGAATTTCACGCAATGTACATACATGCTCTGGGTGAGATTGTATTGACATATTCCCTTAAATGTACAGCTAAAAGTCCCCACATGAGCAATTGGAACCTGCGATACTGATCGATGTATAAACACATATATATATGCAGAAGCATTGGTGTGACTTGTAAGTCATTGCCGTGAACACCCATTCCTCGCTGTATCAGTTTTGGATAACTTCTGAAAAAAAGCTTGTTTTTGTCATTGTAAAACATGAGTATTTTCGTGATATAGTAGCGATGGTAGAGTTTTTTTCACTCTTTACTTTTGCTTGTTTTTGCTACAAAGAGTTCTGCATGTCTGAGTCATCTTCTTGGTATCGTCCTTACGGTTTCATATGTCGTATTTTTTCCACTTCGTGTTTGTACAATCTTTATGATACCCATCTATAACGGTCGCATGCTGGACCCAACCTTTTATCATTAATGCTCTATTGAAGAATTTCTTTTGACTTTTCACTATTTTTTCTGGTTATCAAAAAATGTATCTTGGTGAAACTAGTCATTCCGTTATCTTTTATGTGGGTAGACAAGCACTTTTACCACGATTTAAATTTAGTACATTTTCATATTTTTAATTTTTATCAAAATTCGTCTAGCACTAGCTATAGTATGACAAGTCTATTAGTGTGTCTATATCATATAATATCCTGATATTATGTTATATAAATATGGTTCTTTTTGCAGGGAATTATCATCACATGCAAGCCCAGTACAGTGGCGGTCCCGAGGAACCAGCTCCACCCCCTCCCATGAACTCGATGAGTAACTACAGTACGACCGAGGACCAGGACGGTTATCTCGAACCCGTCAACCTTCGCATCAACGACAGCATCTACGCCGAGCCTGACGAGTGCCTGGGCGAGCTGTCCATGATCGAAGGCTCCGTCATCGACTCGAACTGCGTGTCCGACTACATCCGCGACGGCGGCATGGCCACAGTGCCACCCATAGACGTAGACAAGTACAAGATCAAGCCGCCGCCGCGCAAACCCAAGCTGCACCAGCTGGACGACGCGCACATCTCCGAGTCCGAGTACAGTGACGGAGAACTGTTCAACATGACTGGGGGCAAGTCGGTAGAGAACGTCTACGAGGAATGCCCCCTGGTGAAGAAACCACCCGTCTCCGAGCTAGAGAAGAATCTCAAGAACAACCTCTTCTACAACGACGACAGCCTCAAGAAGCCCAACAAGCGCTGTTCCACGAGCAGTGGCAACAGCAGCGGTAGCGACGATAGCATACACAAAGACTCGCCGTCCTTGAACGACCTGAACAAGGGCGACAGTGATAGTTCACGCAATTCTATATACCTCAGTACCCCCAACATTAAGTTCAAAAATGGCTCTGTGTGCCAAGACGAACGAGACAATTTAAGGAACTCCACCCTACAAAGAAGCTTGCCAAATTTAGCTGACATCCCACCCGAACAGGTGGCGATCGAAAAACTTCAAAAAGCTGTCTCCTCTAAGGAAGATGGACTTATCAATGTGTCTCACGGCAAGAAAGTGGAGAGAGAACTCAGTCAAGAAACAAAACTTGCATTAGAGGGTCGGCCCTACCGACTCACATCCAGCGACTGTTAGTTGTGTGTATATATCATGACAGTCATTGGAAGTTGGAAGGACTAAATTGCATTAGAATAATCGACTTTGAAGTCTGCATTTGTCATTTTAAATGAATGTCATTTCAAATGGCGATTGAACCATGGCATCAATCATTTATGTTGTATGTGCTAAGAGGAATATACGTTGTGAGCGTGTAACTATAACCAACTGACATTTAACTTTGAACGATACTAATTATGTCCCTCTTGCATGACGTTGTGATTGGAAGAAGTGTTATATATAGTGTATATGCTTAAAAAGACTATGGATATCCTAGTTATTCTTTCGCCAGTTCTATTCCTTTCTTCTAGGATATTCCCATCCTTCTTTGTGCAGGTCACATCGTGTTCGTGTAAGTATCTGGGAGTGCTTGAGTGATTAGAATAAAAAGGCGTTCAGTTATGACTGTATTCTTACCAAGAAGGGTGTAGAATCAACGAGTCGGACATCATATATTTATTTTCAACTTTCCTTTGTGCGCTGTTGTCGCTGTGCTGAGGGTATTCATCTTACACTTTTTATTTCATGCAACTGCCAAGAATGGTGGATTGAACATGTTGATGACCACGAGTTACATGTATCTTACAGATCGGTCGGATAGAAACAGTTCATTACATACATCTATGTACGTAGACAGGGTGTGTACAGCCTGCTATTCCCTGTCCCATATGTACGTGCACCTAGCATTGAATGCATTATATCTTAGAATCTCTGTATATCTCCCCTACAAAATTAACTTTTGTGTATATAAATGTGTAAGTAGGCTTATAAACAGATGCCCAAATTGTAAAATAGGTTATTTCTGAAGCAACGCAATGCAAGCCAGTATAGTTTTAAACTGTAAACTTGATATATACATTATTTGCTTCTAACAAGAACCAGCTTATCTGATGAGAAGGTTCGATCTAGTCCGCTAATTTAGAAAAGTTTCTATAACGCATAATACATGATACCCCATGTACAGAAGTAGGTTTGGTATTTAATAGATTTAAGTCGATAAGCTTGACCAAGTTGTCCCACTCGATTTTTCTCATAAACGTGTATTAATACCCTATGTATTTCCTCTTTGGTATTTAGGGACCATATCTCAAAAGATCTTTTGCATTCCTGGTCTATGTAAAATAATGGTTGTGAATAATGTTAACAGCTTCCCTATTTCAAAACCACTTTTGTATTTTCTATCTGTGTACCATAAAATAGAAATATAGTTTTATGGTGAATGTACATAGAAACTGATAGTAATTGTAAACTCTTCCGTATTCCCAATATAGTTTCTATGACTCATAAACGATAGTTCTTTTCTAAGAATCTGCGACAAGTGGGACAATGCACAAATTTTTTATTGATTGCCTTCGTTTATCTTGTTTGGACTGACTGATGTGTAAAACATACAATGTGGTCTTTGAAAAAAATGGCAACTTGGCAAATGTGTTCCCAGAGTTATTCATGTCATGAGAGGTACTTTTTTACTCATTCATTATCCGTCTAACTAACTTTTTTACTAAGGTGTATAAGAATATCGAAACTTTCGATAGTTATGATAGATAGACTGTGCCAATTTCTCGTGTTAGAGGAATAAGAGAGTATGTCCACCAACCTTGATATTATAAATTCCCAATTTGATAGGATACGATGTGTAACAAAGGCCAAGATGTGGTGGACATCGATGCAAAACTTCATCCAAATTTATTTCTATGAAATTATTCCCACCGGAGTAAAATTTATAAAGTTAAAAAAAGTGATTCATCTACAATGAAGTAGTGTCCACTTTACTAGGAGTAGGAATTTTCTTGTTATGGAATTATAAAATGAAATAAGCCTATGCGGAATAGGCATCAGAAAAAAACGTGTGATGTGCATCTCCTAAACCTAGGATACATTAAAGCAGTATGACTTCGGGGTTGGTGTGTACACTTGATGTTATTTCTTAAGCGTGACGTATCCAACTGATAATGGATATGGTTTAGCTGAAGTTAAGGAAAAAGTATTGGTAATAATGTATATAGATTCGTTGTAGAAACGTAATGTGGTATTCTTTGTATATTCTATTTGTCTTTTGGACAACGCCATTTTACACAAAAAATAAAAATAATACTTCACAATATATGTGTATTGGTGATATATTTTGCTCTACGAAAATTACCTTTTGGTGTCCTAACACTGCACCTAGCTAGTCCCTGTTTTTCTCTGTGGCTGATGTTTTTAAGTAATTCCGGTGCGCTCCGATCATGAAAAACAGGAATTCGCATAGACGACTTGTTACGCAAGCCTCTTTGGCAGCTTCCTGCCTCCTCCGAGAAAAATATATTATCATGCGGAAGGTTATGCACCCATTCTTCCGATTCATTGTCCTATAATCGCGTGAGGTAAGAGCCATGGCTACAACTATCCGTTGACAGTTATGTGGTTCTGTTAGTCTGGAACAAGCAGCGATAATTAACGAAGGAATGTCACTTGAGATCCGAAGTAGATCTTGGGATAAAAATAGTTTCAAGTGACAACGATTTACGTTATAGTACTATAGTTACCACAGCCCAGAACAAAAGTACTTTGTTCGAGTCGGGCGGGGTTGGAGCTTGATGGACCTTCAACCTTATAATAATTTAAATGTCTGTGGATGGTTAATTTGTATTTACTTCGGGAAACATACTCTCGACGTAAAAATTTGAGCAGTATTGATCATATTTTTTTAATTCATAATCTAAATATTTATGAGACACCAAAATTAATGTGATTATTATAGAGTTGTAGCGCCGATACTTTCATTTCGAGGGCCGAGTTCTTTGTTTTTCCTTTACTGACATTCCTGTTCTCACTCATCGCCGCCAGCTTGGGAGACGCGGAAAGAGACTCCAAAGCAAGATCTGTGTCATTCGGATCAAGAATGTATCCAAGGCGGGTCAGAGGTTGCCCTTTTTTGTGAGGCCTACTGCAGACTACTCCATCACCTAGTAATGAGTGCCGTTGTACCTATACCCATACTGCGCCGTGAAATAACCACCATTCTGTTATACATAGCAGTAGTAGTTAAAACTGTGCACAGGTGACCTTTTTGGATGCACAGTTTTAACTACTACTCATAGCTACTAATCAGACTAATATGATATATACACGAAAATCATGTAATTTAATTAAAGTAAGATAATCACAATATCAAGCTTTTTAGTAAAGATGTGTGATATATACATGCACGCAAATATACATAAAACAAATATCGGTTGATGCAATGTCATTTGTACCCTGGCCACAAAGACATTTAAATTGTGGTGCGGTGCAAACGTCCCAATGGAAACGCCCTTAAATGCCTTTCTGTCTCTTTTCTCTGTGTCTCTCTCCCTTCTTCTCTATCTCTATTTCCTTGGTATGATCATAAACTGCCTCCCCCTCAGCTCTCCCGCCCTTGATATAACACTTCAAAGTGTTGATAAGGGCGTAAAGCAACCAATCTCACTCACTCACTCACGCCCTTAAATGGATTGCACAATTTTTGGACGAACCAGTCTTGGTCCAAACCCTCAGATCAGATAAGAATGGTATGTCAGCATACTTCGCTAATCGGAATATAATGACATTTTGCGGTCTTAATTAAATTATAATGGCACTTTGCGGTTTGAGGCGAGAGGCTTTCCCTTCGTTTGAAGGGACTCTCCCATCTTTGGACCTAGACTGGAACGTTTACATATATACTTACCGGTATGCCTACGTACACACAAGTGTATAACCTGGATTAAAAAAATAATGGATCTGTGTCTGACATACTCCCTCAACCTGAACTCAGTTTACCTGAATTTCGGGTAACTAGACTTTTTCTAAATTACGGTTTCCAATCCAACCTCACATTAAAAAATCTGTTCACGTTGTATGCCATATGACGGATAAAATAACCATAGCCGTTAGAGGTATCCACCAGACGATACGTCTTTAAAATAATCGGATAAAATCAAGTTCCAGATGTGGAGAGTGGAGGGAGGGCTATTAGTATTGTATTGGGTTTGATTGGGTGAATCTTGCGCTGGCGGAGAGGGTGAGGCAGTCCCTTGATAAATATGTCTGCACTGGCGAATGATACAAATATAGCAACCCTGCTGATGCTATTTGAGATAATAGACCCACGGTTCTAATGTAAAGTTTTGTAATATCAGTAAATGGTCCATTGAGTATATGTACTTACTGCCATGACTGCAATGACCACATGCATGATTACATTTAATGAAGCTCTTCCCTTCAATAGGAAATGAATAATTTGGGGCTTTCGTGTTTTTCTCAGTTTTTGTTAGTCGAATGTAAGTAAAGTAAACGAGGAGTATATTATAGAATCCGGTGTGGAAACATTTCACGATCTTATCATAGACTGCTTGATTCACATTTTTTTAGTTTTACATAATTATAATTTTTCAGTTACTGTAAATGTATTTATTTTCGCGCAGATAAATTTTCGCGCACTAAGTAAACTGACACGTTTTAGCGCGGATTTAAATGCGCGCAGCAAGGAAGTCTCTCATCTTGTTAATGCAATAATCATACCTTTCGCCCAGGCTTTATTTTCACGCACAAATCTTGGTGCACGAAAATAGATACTGTGCAAACATTAGTACGTTTACAGTACTTCATGTAATAATCGTATCATACAACATACGGCTTGACCCCTAATTACAAAATTAGTGAAAACGCTGAAGTAAAAATGATCGATTAAGGGCAAAAACGAGGTCTCCGCGACCGCGCCGACTTGTTAAATCATGGTTATTATCAAGTTAAAAAGCATTTATTTTTTGTGCACATTTCTTCATTCAGGAAGCATTACTTTGGGTAACCCAACTCCACGCGCTAAAAGGGAATATCAAATATTAATAACAATACCTTATGTGCCAGTCATGTACAATATATCCCTACTTATATTAGCTTGTTGTTACTAGTTGTTTATTAGGCCTTAATTAACACGATGTCCTTCGCCCATGTATGCTTTCCGACCACACACCATAGATGGTCTTAATTACATTACATTTTGTAACTTTGTCAGGTGATACTGGCATTGACGCTATGGGACAAAAACAAATTATTTAATCATTTCATGCATTGGTAACCAAATACTTATACACTTTCAATGGCTTATTTCAAACGTCATTAATTATATAAAGCGGAATCTATTCCTAGCTATACACGCGACGAAAAAAACATCAACATGCTAACAACAAGCTAATATTTTTGTTACATCACAGTTTTATTATGTTTACCCTGCCATCGTGAAGTCCACAATACTAATGTAAATGACCAGTAAGTTGAAGTTTAACCATATTTTGTTTTTGTTTTGAACTCTACATTATATTCTGTTATTTTTTCATCTTTACATCGAGTTCTATCTTACCCCAAGCATCTTTTTACTATTACACAAAAACATTTTCACACAGACTTTGCTGTTTTTACTGATTTTTTGTTCGTATATTTATAAACTTTTTAGCCAATACCATCCGTTTCCATTATCAAAGTTCTCCATTCCTTTATTTTCTCCTTCGCCTACCTTTCACCACCACGTTGTATTTCACCACTCTCAACTTATACCACATTTCATTTAACATCAACTTGGAAATAATGCCATTATTTTGAAACAAATTTGTCGGTAAATATAGTTCAAGAAGATGAGCAACCATAAACATCCATCGTAAAATTATGAGACTAAATTTGTTAATCTGCTGGTCTGAAAAAAGGAATCCAGATCCTAGAACCATGAAAATGCTGTTCCAAAATTTGTTTAAATTATAAACGCTTTAGGCTTACTTTTTTTTATCGTATCCTAATAGTATGTTGCATCTATTAATGTCATCTGAATACAACCCTTTTAGGTTTTACTAACCTGTATCCAACTTCGGACCTTTTACAATATGCTCAATGCCTTCTCATATTTGTTAGTGTTTTCTGAAGATTTCTTAAATCATGTCTGCAGCCGTTGCAGCAGGTCAATTTAATTACAGCATTCATTATTCATATCATCATTACATAATTTAATAATTACATAATATATATATATAATTTAACACAGCACTTACACATGGGTAATGTTTTGTTCCTATTTGGTTTAGATATTCATTACAACCTTTCATGATTTAAAATAATTTTCTTATGTAAAAAATGGTAGGGGGAAGGTAGATCGCTTTATATCGGGGGAACCGAGGGTGGAATGGATGATGAAATAGAGAAGTTCTTTAAATAAAGTTGATGTTGTTTATTATTGAACTCAAGTCTTTCGGGCTTACTTGCCCTTCATCAGGAGTAGTGTTATGTAAAAAATGACAAAATGCACGGGTATGTTGCTACCCGTCGGGCTAAGGATACGACAGGTCTCATGCAACATTGGCAAAATCGTATTGTTAATATATCCATAAGCGGTGAATACACAGTCACGATTTGGGAATCAGACACGATTTCAGGATCTATGATTAATCGTGGGTGCTTATTTGCCTGAAATCGTGCCTATTTTTGGACCTACACATGCACGATATGGAGAAAAAAGTGAAATCGTGGGTAAAAAGTGAAATCGTGGGTGGGTTGGCAGTCAAGATTTGATCTGAGATTCTGAAATATAGAGTTGAGAAAATTGTTTAAAAAAACGACCCTAGAAGCAAACAAGAAAGTAAAAAACTGTAAAAATGAAATAAAATATAACGTTACTCATTTTCCTGTGACACATCACCTATTTTCTGGTGGTTTTTTTTCTCTTTTTAATAGTTGAATAAAATAAAATAAAATATGAGAAGAATGAGACCTAATGTCGACATGTGTAGAAGGAAAATTCTGCATTATAAAAGTGAAAAAATTGTGTTGATACTCCAAAAATTAGTGAAGTTATATCATTTCAAAGTAAAAATATAAAAAATTCATTTCTTTTATATTGCCAGATCGCAGATAGACCCACGAGTTTCGAATAAATCCGAAAATCGTAGAAGCACCTACGATTTATCGTAGACTTTATTATAAAGGTCTACGATAAATCGCAGCACTCTCTACACATGGACGATTAATCGTAGAAGCAGCGGCGATTTGATTTGAAATCGCAGAAGACACTTTTTTCCCCCTACAATGAATCGTACATCCAAATCGGCGCTGAATCGGCGCTAAATCGTGCATGTGTAGGGCATTTGGCACGATTTGGGACCCACGATCTGATCTACGATCTCAAATGGACAATTCCAAATCGTACGACGAATCGTGGATGCCAAATCGGCCCCCAAATCTTGACTGTGTATTCACCGCTTTAACGTATCCTTAATATAATATTAAGGCTACGATATCACCAAAAGGCGGTGCAACGGGCCCATGGGCATTGTTTGCGGCCATTCTCAATGGTGCTCCCCCTAAGACTCCAGGAACGTTGATCAACATATTGAGGCACTCATTGGGCACTCCCGGAGATCGTACAAAGGGTCTTTCCCGGCAAAATATTTGATATCGTTCCCGGAGCACATTTCACTCCAGGAACTGTTCCCAAACCTCAATCTCTAGGAACGTTCAGGAACTGTTCCCAAACCTCAATCTCTAGGAACGTTCCTGGAGACGTTGATCCATTGTGCCCAGGAGTGCTTATGGGGGCTCCCGTAAACTTCCCATAAGCATTCCATAAAGCCATTCATATGATAGTGGATTCAATTCAATTCAAGAATTCTTTATTGCTGATATTTTTACAATGAGGTGGTCCAATAATCTAAGTAAACATGTGTTTAATTAGTTCTTCCATTGGATGCCTGAATATCAAGGCTACGATATCACCAAAAGGCGGTGCAACGGGCCCATGGGCATTGTTTGCGGCCATTCTCAATGGTGCTCCCCCCTAAGACTCCAGGGGGCGTTTCATAAGTTAACGCAGCGCGCGTTCGTTATGGTAGCGATAAATTTAGCGCGCGTTCGTTATAGTAACGCAATGTTAATTGACTTCAATTTTGGCCCTTAACGCGCGCTATGTTTGGTAACGACTGTCGTTAGATCCTATAACGCGCGCTGCGTTAACTTATGAAACGCCCCGCAGGAACGTTGATCAACATATTGAGGCACTCATTGGGCACTCCCGGAGATCGCGCAAAGGGTCTTTCCCGGGAAAATATTTGATATCGTTCCCGGAGCACATTTCAACCGCATAATATCTAATTGATTATCTGTGTTTTGCGTAAATGTTAATTGTTAATTACGAGAGCGTGCGAAAAGATGATCAATTGTGGGGTGTTAAATGGGTGATTCGGTACGTAAAAATGGTTATTTTTGTCATACATGTATATTGATTTGACAGAACAAAATGTTATCTCTACGCTGCCACCCGATTTACCATTCGACGAGGTAGATAAGATAGTGAAATTTTCTTCAGTATGAGCGACAAAAACATGGGAGTAAGCATTAGTGCAGAGAAGGAAAATGATATAGAGAATTTTCCTTATGCCAAGCCATCTTCAGAAATCTCATTTTGAGCATTCATGCCTTGTAACCGATGCCTTGCCACGCTTAATCCATTAGCCCTGACCAAAAGCGGTACATAGGAATTATTTGGAATGCATTATGGAACCGGGTGTGTATTATAAGAAGCGTCTAAAAACCAAAGGGCGGTCGTATAAGATGTTAAGCGACGATTTAGAGTTAGTTCCGTGTCATGGAAATAGCAACCAATTTTGTTGTTGCTGTGCTGGTTCTGTAGGTTGAGAGGTCCTCCCTACATGGTTCACTGGTATATTCTCAAAGTGGTACCGTATCCTCGATTATTGGTGGCGATTAGCGTATCGTATAGTACGTAGACCCATGTGTGACGGGCGTATTTTGGATTTGAGATAATGTTTTGTATGATCATAAGCTCGCCGTATAGGAAAGGACAATAAACCATAAAAGTAATGGATACGTCTGGGGGTGGATGCCATTTTATACTAATCAGAATCGTGGTTGAACATGCAGTACGTTTTAAATGATGCTTTAAAAGATATGTCAAGCGTTCAAAACATTTATTGCCACAAAATATTACAAATACATTAAAGAGTAATGAAATAATTCTCTAACTATCAACGGAATGTCAAAGGATTCTGTTTGTGCCTGTCGTAGGTATGCGAATTGGTTGTGTAAATCATACGTTCCTCTACTCGTGATTTCTATACGACGTTATCAAACACCAAAAACGTATTTTGTAGTTCATCTTATATATGGAAGGCACGGACACTCGTAAATACCCACACACTGCTCGCACTTATAATCTATCGTTCACTTCTACTTTTTCTACTTTAAATAAAGATCTTTCATAAATTTCATAAATACATACAAGAATCCTCACATATACTCGCCACAATACTAAGTTTTATACTTATCAATTTGGTACCTCTATCACCTAAGACATTTGATAGCCCAATATCGATCGTCAAACAAACACCAATCACAATTCATATCTAAATCACAGATTATTCACTCATTGTTGCACTTCTTCGAATCCTATTGGATCCATTTATTCTTGCATTGCATGTTGCACTGATCGAGCTTTCATATAAAAAGCTACTGATACAATTATATTATCAAAACCCAACTCCCAGTTCCTCCTTCCCACAACTCTAAATTGCAAAATATAACATCTTGGCCATTTACCGCCTTCTTGTCATCACAACAAACAATTATTTAATACTAAGTCAGTAGACTGAATTTGTTCGTACAGTACATTGAATGACCTTGAGGAGGGCACGGTAGATGTCCTCATCTAGTTACTAGTCCAATGAGGATGACTTGAACACCTGAGCAATATTAAGTTGGTAAAATCTCATGATGACCCGAACACGCGATCCTTGTCTAAATACCGTGTCCTCTTCTATCATGGATCTGTTCCATTCCAATGTTTGAGGCAAGGTCCGAGGCCAGTTTCTATGCAGACAGAAGTCGCTCTGCATGGGGCAGCTGGAGGAGCCAACGACGATAACAATTTTATCTGACGCCAAGCGAGTTTCTTCAACAGGTGAAATCCAACGTTCCGGATGCTATGAAAGGGTAAAGTCAGTGATAATATTTTTCTTAGAAAAGATGCAAACTTATTGTCACAACTATATTTAAAATTTATTTTTTTAATCCCACTAGTATGAGTGCATGCTTGCATAAATGAATGTATTACATTATACGTTTATTGAGTACATGCATGGTAGCGGTTTGAAAGGGAAGTTTATATAAATGCATCGCATCGTATAATGATTATATATGTATTACATGTATACTTGTATGTAAATATGATTATATGTCTACGTGCATTTATGTCTACGTGTATGTGTGTATGTAACGTTTGCATTACTGTGACATAAAATGCCGATAACATATGCTTCACCATATTAACAAGACATAATTATTGACCTTATGAACACCAGGACCGATATCGAAAGTTATATCTCCTATATATGTAATCCTAAATTCATAAATTTAAAGCGGCGAAAAAAGAACGTGTCAAACTTACGTATTCTTAGGATTCGACACATGTGTAGTAGATCTCCAGATACTTGTACGTAGTTGGGCAAGGGTCGGTGAATAGGAAGTTTACAACTGGGACAGTGCATTTCTCCTTTCCATTGCAACTGGAAGGTAAAAGGTAGAAATTAGCTGCAGTTGGTGGCATTAATGTGAAAGTAACTTATAATTTCTATACGTATCAATTCCCAATCCTCACACACACACAGAACATTTATACTTTACGTAATCCATGCGTCATAAAATACGACACTAACTGCTCACATCAGGAACCAATTAGTCTCTTGAATAATGGAAACGCTTCCAACCTTTCATAATGTGACATGCATTGTGTTGCGACTAATAGGCTATAATTATAGTTAAGCCATTCATTCAACAATCCTTGCAATTTAGTGTAAGACTAGCTAAGACTGTCAATCTGTTTCTATGGAATATACTCATATTAGTAATAAGCAGATATCCATGGAAAATTAAATCTGTTTGTACTGATGATTAATGGTTATTAAAGATAGCACGAGCGGAGAGGGTATATATATAGATTTAACTTACATGTCAGCCACTATTCTTGTCGTACGTCTCACAGGTGCGCTGCAATTCAGGCTCCAGAATAATTTGGAATCAGAATGGCCAGCGACACAGAGCTGATCGTTCTGGCGTCCGTACGTGGCATGGGCGAGCTGGATCTTCTGTTTGCTGCCGCACTCCAGGGTAAGGAACGTGCGTTCACACGCGTGTGCCATGTAATACGGCCGACTCATAACGTGGATACTTTCCCTCGATCTATCTGTAAAGAAGTGAACACACAAACATGACTAAACGCCTATGTCCCCATGCAATACTTATCAGACATGCTATGTTTGTATCTCTAACCAGGATCTGTTGATCCGGAGTAGGCCTACGGTAATCGGGATTTCATTCCGAACATATCTCTGAATGATCTCGATCATTGGAATTGCAGTATTTAATTCTAAATTTTGTAATGCCTTCATTTCCTATATAAATTGAATAATGTAATATTCTGGCGAGACAATACTTGAGTATTGAATTGAATAAGAGGTGTACATAAGATGAAGCTGCGCGTGGAGTAACACGCAGGGGTTCTAACCAAAGAAGTCCTACATAGTCTGTTCTCGTAAATATGTCTTGGCGGTAAATAATTCGGTCAACTACACTTCCTTGGCGTAAACAATTTGCTGTATCCTACTACCTGACGGAAACCCTTGTACTCATGTATAAGAAGGGAAGTATTTTCTAAATTTGTATTTTAATCATATGATACTACAATTGAGCTCCAATTACTCTGAATAATTGGGTTTCCTTCAAAGTGCCCATGAAAATCTTGGACTGATATATGAAAACACATAGCAGTATATGTATATGATGTACATTGTTTCAACAAGAAGAGCTTACGTACCTGATTTTGTAATAGAAGCAGCCTTTGCAAGAAGTGCTTGCAAGAGGATAAGAACGGCTATCTTTATTGACTCCATTTCTATTGCTGTGTGATTAGTATGCTAATATGTTCACTGATTCCTGGATGGGTCACGTAACTGCAACGAGAATAAATCATTTTGTATTAATATTGCGCTGCTCAAGATTCAACGCGGTCTATTATTTTATCAATTCGTGCAATACCATGATGACTGTATACATCTAGGTACAAACTATTCCTTTAAATTATCTCGTTCAGATATGTTTCAAATTATCTCATATGAAATAATCACAATATCTCAGTGAGAAAACAATTTCGATTAAAAGACATTCGTTTAAAAAGAAAATTTAAACAATTTAAGCGATGAGTTTGACAATGCTGAAGTTAACAATAACTTTAAATTTACATTTTGTAAAGTCCCAATTAATTCAAAAGTTGATTAACAAAAGATGTTGATTCAACAGTTCACATTGATCCGGGGGCAAAAGTACCATGTGAAGTATAACAAAGTAACAAAGTTAAAAGTTTTAAAATCTTACCTCGGGAAATGCCTGATGATAAAGCAGAAAAGTGATTGTCGGAGAGCGTGCACATGGCTTATAAAGGCTACAGCTGATCACTGGGCCACCGGTCCGCCGCGTGCTCTTCTGTGCCGGAAGTAGATCCGAACTCCTCCTCAACCAATAAGAATTGTCTCCGGGCAGCTGTGGTTGGCTGGCACCGCTCCAGCATGAGTGAGAGATGCTAAAACCAGAAGTAATTGATCCTAAAGTGCGGGGGAGGGGCGAAGAAGAGGCTGGGGTGCGCCCCCCTCCCCCCACCTGTTGCCGATCCTAAAACAGCTGAGTGCTTGGTGATTGCCCAACAGCAATTCATACTCTTAGGTTTGTAGCAAATGAGACCATCTATCTCTTTCGTGAGCTGCTCGGGTGCTGCTCGGACATATTAGATCGACCCTAACCTCCCATTTTGAAGATATTCAAGGTCTATATTGGGTTTAGTGAACTATATATGTCCAGACCCCCGCCAACATTATTAAGGGATTTAGGCATCGATCCCCGTAGGCAGGGCTACCCGGAGGGCTACTTACTACCATTCTACGATAGTACGTACCTCGCCCTGCCTAGGGAGCACGGACATAAGAGACATCAAGACATTTAATCCCGGAATAGAATTAACTCGATGAATCGTTTCCTATGCCATATTAACTGAGAGGTATCCGTCCGATGCCAACTATATGTTTCCCATATCTTAAGGGTCTCACGGGCAATGATATCCTGAAAAAGGGCAACACTTATATGATGCGAATAAAGGTCAGCATGCATATATATGAGACGACACAAGAGATTTGCTTGAATAGCTCCCATGCCAATAATTGAGCGCACTGAGGGGCTACAAGTCCAAGTAAACTAAAGACTGGGGAGAAAAGTAAAATACACGGTATTTCCGAATTTGCGGAGGAAAGGATCCTTTAGTTTTTATGCACACAATGACAATCCACTCTGAGGAGGCTGGAAACTTGTTGGAATTTCGTAACTTAATATTTATTTAATTCTTTTTGAAAATGTTTACAGCCATAAGTAGTGCCATATAAACCCTACATTTATCAATACTATTTTGTTGGATTTGTATATGGACTGAATCTAAGATTGAACTGAGAGTCACCAAACAGGCAGTGTTAAAGCAACCACAAGGTTAAAACCGGTCATAACAAGTTATATGACTGGGTCATCAAATGCCGGCCGCCGGTGGCAATCTCTAGCACTATGCACACTATGGTACATTGATAATATTAGAAAAGATTAGGGTATAACATCCGTTAGCGTCTTTCCACAACAATAGATGGTATTATATATATATACTACCTTTTGTTGGAAGACCGGTTATACGAGCTGCAGGACTAAGTAAGCCTGGTAAAACATAATATAACAACATAATGGCCAAAACCATACAAAAGTGCAAAGCAAAGATTATTAGGATACACCATTATACTCTCTCCTCGTCGCAGCCCCCCCCCCCCCCCCCCCGGCACCCACCCACCACCACACACACGACCGCCACCAACCCCAAAAAAGGTAAACTTGAATTTACAATGTGATTATATTTTGTAAAAATATTGACTAAAGATACTAATGTATTGAAAATTAATGTACCTGTAGCGTTCTACAATACAGTTACATAAGAAAAAACTAATCAATCAATCAAAAAAAAGCTACAGTTAACAGTTTACATTCATTTAATTCCGGTTCATACGGAAGATTGCATTTCCAAGGGAAACAATGTTTGATGTCAGTGAACTGTAAAGTTTGAATATTGTCATACAAATCATTAAATCAATTTATGTTGAATGAGATTTCCTGTAAAGAAACAGTGTAAACCCAAAGTACTACTTGATCATATTGGCTTTAAAATACTTCTGGAAATATGAATGTTGAAGGAAAATGAGGCAAAGAAGAATTGGCAGATGAGCAGAGCTGAGAATGTTCACCTAATATTTTTCTAAAAAGAGGAGAGAGACAAAGAGGGATAGAGACAAGGATCAAGCGATAAAGACAGGGGGAGAGGGAGAAGGTGGAAGAGAGGGGAGGGAGGGAGAGAGAGGGAAGAGGAGAGGAAGGGATAGTAGGAGGGAAAGGAAGTGGAGAGAGAAAACAAGAAATCCATATCCCATATATGACTGGTCACTCCATGTAATTCTGTTGGTCCCTTTAACACCTTTGCATATAATGTATCTTATTTCTCAACTTGCCCCTTTAATTCACCCCTACCCTTTAATTCACACCTAAACGCCATCCACTCCCCCTTCCAGCCATTACCAGCATGACGCTGATCTCATCTGCTGATATCAGAATCAACAACTGATTATTCACACTGATATCCAGGAGGGGAGGACCCCAAATCCTATCAATGATTGACAGACATCTACCCAATCCGCTTATATTGATGTTTATCTATACATCAATCTAAAAATATATGTGAACCATTGTATAACTGGTTGTTTTTTCTAATGAGAGGCATAAATCCCAGAACAGCCCTATATCGAAACTGTTTCTTATACAGAGCTAAACAGGCCTGGAACAATCTTAAAACCGATTATCAAAATTTAGAAGTCAGGAAAGAATTTAGAACTAGGATGGTGGAACAACTTCGAACTCATCCTCAGATCGAATAGGCATTGACCTACGCATGAACTTGCATATATATCTATCTGTATACTTATTGCTACTAGGTCTAACCTAACTATTACCTTTATGTTAAGCAGAACTATATGTGTATAACCCTTCAAGGTTGAATGTTAAAGACACCCTACAACTATAATTCTATACTATTGGGACTTCTTAGCCTCACTAATTTGTGATTATTTAGCCTCACTACTTTTCAGTGCGGGCACACCAAATGTAAACCCTCTCAAGTATATGAGTAGGTAAACTGATATTCACCACTCTCACACAAGATCAGTAGATCATGATTAATGTCCTCTATTATACCTTCAAATGTACTTGCAAAACTGTTAAATACCTTACTGTTCTGTATGGATTACATACTATATGTAGAGTGTTATAACTCCACTAGGTGGCCTTCACTTTAACGAACTATACTGTACCGTATATAATACATGTCTTTACATGTCCTCTTACTTTATTAACATGTCTAAGTCTAAGTTAGATAGAAATGTAACACTAAGTCAATATTTCATTTCATTTTATCATTTGTTTATTAAGTCGCTTTAGACATAGAACTCTTTTAGTCACTCAAACCTTATTCCAAAACATGGTAATTGCCAGAAGAAATGGGTCAATTCATCAGATATTTCCCATAAGGTATATTGATCAGTTTGTCTTCCTCATAAGCAAAATATTTTTGTACATCTTTAAAGACAAATAAAAAAACCTCTTATCTTATCTTATCTTATCTTATCTTAAATGTCACTTGTCCATTTGAGCATCGATGTAAGTAGTATAAGGAAACAGCCCTTTTGGGGGATGGGAATGTCTGAGAAGGGGTTCTGTATACTGGCTGTATATAGACTCTGCCAGATATCTTGTAGGTATCTACGACTATTATTGAAATTGCCTTGGATAAATCCCCTACAGAGACAAAAATGAAGCTCAATGGCACAATACTGCTTGATTGAATGAAACTGATCGGTTTTTACGGCAACACAGTCCTGATTTCACAGCAGATTTCAGTAGCCTATGACTGAGTGGACAGACTGGCCTAACCACAACTATGTGTGGCATCAGTGAGGCCTCTGATGATGTATAGTCTAGGCAATCTAAGCCCTTACAACACACACCAAAAAAACAAAAACCCCATGTCCAGTTTAGCTTCTAGAGCCCTGTTCTCTGAAACCTTAGCAATTTGTGGTGAAGTGAACATTAATTTATATACAGGGAGAATGGAGATCGGTATCACTGCTGTGGGGCTGAAGCCAGGACTGAACAGACCCCCGATAAATTTGTTATTGAAATTGCCTCAGTATCAATCCCCTACAGAGTCAAAAATGAACCAGGCCATTTGACTGTGCTGTGGTAAAAAAAAACATTGGATAAGCCAGCTTGGTACTCATTGGCATAGGCAAATGTCCTGGTTCAACAACTTTATCGGGGGTCTGTTGCCGTAAAAGCCAATCAGTTTTATTCAATTAAGCGGTATTGTGCCCTTGAGCTTCATTTTTGACTCTGTAGGGGATTGATACCTAGGCAATTTCAATAATAGTCGGCAATACCTGTGAGATATCCAGCAGAGTCTATATATATATACAGAACCCCTTCTCAGACATTCCCATTCCCCGAAAGGGCTGTTTCTGGCTGTTTCCTTATACAACTAATGTATGTTGGTCATTGGTTACTTATGTTTTCACAATTAAGCAGCAGATTGCTTTATTTTATTCTGTTTGAAATAGCTTTCATTTCTTATTTAGTTGAATCATAACGAATTGTAAGTATGCATCCAACCCAAGTGCAAATGGTCTATACATGAATGAAACATATCTTTACAGTGGGTCAATCAATCAAAGCTGTATATAGGCCACTTGGTCATGAACTTCTTTAAGATTATGTAATCATTTCCTGAATGTCAACACCATTCTTGCAATGTTTGTCTGTTAGCATTTCTCTCCAACATATGGAGGTCTATGAAAACTGTAAACACGAATAAATAATAAAAACTCCACCTACACAACAAAATGTTATTGGAATGTGTCATTCAAGGTTCTAGAAGTACTATAATATTATTTGTACTACATTAAATAAAATACTTTTCATTATTTATTTTGTGGTTTTGCAACTTCTTTACTAAAAACTCTTCCTGCCGTCTTGGCTTCTACATCGCTAAACATCCTCATACAATTATGGGTTATCATATCAACAAAGCAACTATAATGACATCAAAGACGGTGGAGCGAGGGTAAGAATCATATTAATTGGGATGTGTGATTGTCCTGAAAGCGCTACCACAACTGAGGCTCAGACCTCTCTGACAATCTACCTTGACTCACCTGGGCAATGTTTATCGTTGCTGTGTGAGCTTGGTAACACCCGATTGTGACCTCATCACAGTTGTTGTTGCAACTGCGATGCGATCAGAGATGAGCTTTGAGGGCTTCAATGACTATACCGAAGTGTTGTCATGTTTGAATTGATGAATTGATGATATTAAATTGTAGATAAAATAAAGTCATAGACATCGGGTGGGTGTGATGTGGTTTCGACCTCAAAAGGTCTCATCAGGCACAAGTTCGGCCACGTTGGTTAAAATATAATTTAACTCTGGGCCCATTTTAGTAAAGTTTAACTTCCAGTAAGTTTAGAAAGAGTTGTATTAGATTAAGAAGTCTAATTACTTGCTGGATACCTAAAAGGTGAATCTTTTAATTCTTGAATAGGTTAGATGTGAGTTACTGTGACTTCAAAGGTGACAGTCCTTCTGGCAACCAAGAGTTGACTGGCTCCTCTGGTCACTGTAGGTGACTAAAGGAGTTATGAAGGTAGGTTAGATCAGTGGTAGGACCATGGTCCGGACTGGAAACAGCTCCAGCCGTAGCCTTGGGGTGGCATCTTCGTGAAAACATCATTTTGTGAACGTGGGGGTGAAAATGTTCAAAGGAGATCAGTCCAAAATGTTAAGTCCTCTGCGTACCATCGTTTTGAGACTGGCTATCCATCTCTTCTCCTGTGTGTTCCTTCTTTCTCTAGCTGTGTAGCTACTTGCTTCAGCTTTGATGAGAGATAGGATGGAGATTTTACATGAGTGAGTTTTATGTGAGAGATGTATTCGACGATAATTGCATGTTGATTCTACTCAACCCAGCAGCTTGAGCAGAGATATGGTCTAAGAGTTAATTTTCTCGAAAGGCTGCAAGTAAAGCATGCCATACCTAGAGAATGGGTTAGGAAAATTGTTCCTAAAGAAATACACAATGATTTTATCGATGAAGTTCCCATCAAAATAGGGAAAGATAGAACGAATGTGTTGAAAACAAATGCAAAAAGCTTGTATGAAATTTTGATTGAAAATACCGCAATAGACGTAGACAAATAAGCCAAATGGGCTACAATCCTAAATATTGAAAACAACCTCGATAACGAAGAGGTATGGAAAGCAATTTTCACTCTGCCTTTTATGGTAATGAAAGATGTAAGGCTTCAAGCCCTGCTTTAATTATAGCAAATGGCACGATGGAGGGTTCAAACTGATCTAGACACATCAGAAAACCCGAAGGGGTGAGTTCCCGTATTCTGATGTGTCTCGATCAGTTTGAACCTAAACAGAGTACCATTTGCTATTTATTACACACTTTATATGGATGTTAAAAAGTAAATTTTACTTGTTTAGCCTAAATTTTCGCTCATGGAAGCTCAATTCACTGCAACTTGTAGGCCTAAGTTACGCGGTCGGGGAAGACATCATTTGTGTCTGGTTTGTAGGTCAGGCCTACGCTGCGCCAATGAGATTGCGTCTTTGCCCAAACTGTTCCCATGAACAGTTTGGATTAACCGAACTGCACCCCCAAACTGCATCTTTCTAACTGCTCATGTGTGTAATAATCTAATATTAAGGCGCCAGTTCATGAGCAAGGAAATTATTTTTGGTCTAAGAGGCAAGAGTTTCAAAACTAGAATGATTAATTATGTAATTTTAGTGGGTAAGTCCTATATCCATAGGCAAAGATTGTTCGGTAACAACCATAATTTTATCTCATACAATGGTTTCATTCCAGAAATCAAAAAAAGGCTGAGCATAATTCAACAGCTAAGAACATGTTTAAACCATGGAGGTATGTTTTTGAGAGCCTGTAAACCCCGCTAGTAATAGCGAGGATCAGAAAGCAAAAAAAGGTATCACCCCACATTATGTTTCGTCGGAAAATAAGAAAACCAGAAAAAAAAATACAAAAAGAAGCAAAAAAAAAATCAGAAAAATCAGGATGTAAGCAGATTTTTTTTTACTATAACAAGTCAATCGATAAATTATAAGAATCGCTTAAAAGCTATAAAATTGCATTATAACTTTGTTAATATGTCATGTTGAATAAAGATCCGATGTTACAAGATATCCTGATGTACATTAGGCCTGTCCGATTCAATTACACAATACTAATAAAATTCGTCCCATCTCCCTGCTCATTTCCCCTTTGAGGTTGCTGGTTTTCATGTACCAGTAAAAAATTACTGACGTGTTAAAATTTTAAAGTTCAATGTCAATGTCCTGTCGGTTTTGTAATTCTTTCCTGGCGCTTCTTAATTTTCATTATGCATATACAATGCATGTGCTTCAGAATATACACTGAATATACTTTTGCTTTCTCGAACTGAGCAAATGTGAAATTTTCGAGAAATGAAAACTTGTTTAAAAAATGTCTCTAGCGTTTCATAAAAGTATGCTTAAGTTATAAGCTTTGATTTTGATGTTTAATTCCTTGTCACATAGTTTCCCTCAGTAACGGGGACTATAGAAAGTATAGTTATTATGGTTATAAAAGCCCAGATAGCAGGTTAAAGAAAATAAAAGTTTTTAAAAAACAAAAACAAAAGTTCCCCTCAGTTAACATGATTTTTGTTATCGAACTATGTAATGATTGGGCAACATTATGTTATTCAATTTAGTGATGGCATACATATTGAGCCTACTGTATATAGTCTTCATGAAAGCTCTATTATGCTTAATTTATGAGTGCATCATTATTGCTCAACCTCAGACTCAGGTCGTCTATTGCTCAAGAGGTTCAACTGAGTACGGACGGACGGCGTGATGCTGGATTCTTGATGGACCCTTGATTATGTTCCCGGATTCGTACGCGGATATACCCGACCCATCCATCATACAACCCTTTCACAAATATCAGTTAGTGTGACGTGAAGCAAAGGATTCAATGGAATATCACTCACACATTAACTTGTTGGATTCGGTACGGAGGAATTGCAGCTTAAACGGTCATCTATATAGTAATCTCGGAGTATAAAGAATATAGTACAGTATCTCACGAGGGTTTTGCTTTTGTTATGTACGGCGTTTACTCATTAGGGCTTTCTGAGAAACTATTATTGTGAGCAAGTAAAGAGAAACTTTTCATTCTGTAACCTTTTGCAATATCTGAAGAATAACGGAATAAGGTCATGCCTGTATACATAGTAAAAAACCGAAGTTAAAAAATCAAAAGTGACATATTGATATAACAAACAGTAACACAGGCCCATCCTAATTAGAATAGAACTATAGAATCTATTTGTTAATTCCTTATGTTCTAACCAAATCAATAGGGTAGCGAACCATGTAGGGAATACCTCACCATCTCTATCCTCCTACAGAACCACCCCAACAACATGCTACTTAATTAAACGTAATTATATGTAACTTTGTTTGACACAAGCAGTCAGCCGCCCTTGAAGAACATTTTTTTGTTTTTGCAAATCCACTTTATTTCCTTGGCCTCTACAATGGTAAAACAACTTTTATTTTGGTTTACCGAAATAAAACCTTGAAGAACATTAATTGAATCGACTTATGACAGTAGAGAAGGGCAATGTGGCGCGCTGGCACAATATATAATGCATGCTCTTTTTTCAGTTCACGAACTCAGCTGAAACGGATGATTCAAGCTGTAACTATGTTACCCCGAATAACATGTTGAACGTCTTACTAAATATAGACCAACATGCTGAACATGTTACAGAATATGTCATATGAGTAATGTATCCCTGAGTTACAGCTGATGTATCTAAATGCGGATGTCTCTATAGAGGGATAAGAAATATATACTTCCATTTTACATATCTGTAGTAGAGTAAGTTCCTTCCCAGTAAAATTAAAACACGCAGACAGGAATTTTAAGTAAATTACATAAAAATGATCCTATTCAATTAAAAAAAAATGCTTTATGGTCCAACGACTTTCAGCTGTTCTGCTGATGGTTGTAAATTTTAGAAATTTGCAATCATATGATAGCTAAACAATTAAATCTAAATACACGACCTCGCATACCGCAACTGAGAAACAAATAGATTAGGCGCGCTAGGCGCGCGGTCTTTTACGCGGCAAAAGTATTTACGCGCGCGGCAAAAGTAAGATGGCTGCCGTGGTGAGTGCAGCTGGGTGGATCTGGCCCGACTCACTCCCAAACATGTTCGAGGCAGGGTCTGGCTTACAGACTAGCTAGCGCGTTGGTCTAAAATGGACTAAACTATGACATAAAATGCATGATAACGTGAATATAATTATTAGATAGGCTACGTGGACGCAGTAATATTACCTAATATGTAAATATGTAAGAGGTTATAGATTAACAACGCATGTTAATTCTTGTCTAATAAAATCTGTTTTAAAAAAGACATCATGGGTGCAGAAACACTGGAACATATATAATTATGCATAATACACTTGCAAATACAATTTCAATACATATTCGAAAAGAGAGACCCTCTATAATACATATCACACAATAAGAAGTTAAGAGGATCGTCCATAAGGGAAGATTGATATAGGATACATGTAGAGATCCTCCCTACATGGTTCACTGGCCTATTGATTTTGGTTAGAACCTGAATATTTATGAAGAACTTTTCTCGAACAATAATTATAATTAATATGTATATCAGGCGATGAGAAAATTGTCTTTAATTAAGAAGGAAAATATAAAAATACATATAGAACAGTCCCCGTACAGTGCATGCCAAGCAATAAGGGGAGCGTCTATATGATAAAAGTAGGAAATCATTATAACATAGATAGAAATCGTATTTTCGCATAGGACGGCCCACGCCGGGTCCACGACCAGTGCATGTCAGGCGACAAGACCCTAAGTGGGTCTTATATAAGAAGAAAATGCAGTAAGTACATAGCAATACAAATGCATAGCACAAAGCAAGTATAGACAGTTTCCTGCAGACGTTGATTATACTGAAACCGGTAGTTACTGGTAAAGTACAATAATGTATATATGGTTTAAATGTGATGTGAAAAAAGATGCCCTTTTGCGGGCCTTTCGCCGATCCATTATCCTATTTGGTACGGGCGCGGAAAATGACGTTCCTAGAGAATTGCTCTTAAAATCGATGATGAGACGGACAAAGAGACACGTGTAATGTTTTTTTATTACATTTCAGGCCAAACATTTACAGTGTTTAAAGACGCATGTCAACATAGTTAACGTTTTATCGCGCTGCCTCAAAAAATTCTACATAACATGAATGATTATCTACTCAATTGTTAACCTCTATTAATTACATTTCTAATACTACTTGGATTCTATCACCACTCTACTACTTCAAATTTCGTTCTTCTAACTACAACTCACATAGTAAGCTGGTATCTCCATCAGTTACAGATTTACATTTGCATAAGTCCGTACATAATCATTTCGACCCCCATAATAAATATTGGTTGTAAGAAAATAGCATCTTCAAAAAGTGCATCTTCAAGAAAAGTGTGATACGACCTAAGTAGGCTATAGTATCCAAAAGTTGCAAGGACAGTGGTGCCATCTATTAGGTAAGTGGAAAACGACAATAAGTAGATGGAACTTAAGATCAGATTCGAATCTAATTGTATGTCTTATCTAAAAGCCTATACAGATTTACTGAGATATATTGCAAACTTTTTGAAGCCATTTGATAAGGTTTTCAGTTGCTCAAGTATATATATTCAATATGAGATTGTCCTTCTTACAAATTCCACTTTGTGTCCAAAATTACGTGGTATTCATTTAAAGAAAGAACGTGTGATCTTAACAGTATCGAGGTTAGCGTTAATAATAGGCGTTTTTCTCTCTCCAAGGATATTGTAGCACATGTCCACAACCTTGAGCTATAATTATACTTTATTTATTAAGACTGGTATAACAAGAAGTAAATTGAGGGGATGGAACAAGACACCGGGGCACTTCTGAAAAAACGAATCAGACAATAGTAATAATAGAAAATATTATAATATTGGGCTGTAACGACAGCCTGACGCTTCTCATTTTATTCAAAGGTATCGACAAGACAAAGAAAAGATAGTCAGTTAGGTGAATTGGGCAGCAATGGCTGTTACATGTTCAAGTACCACCCATAGGCGACCTACAGCGACACCTGCCTTTGGTCCCTATGTGGTGCCCCCTAGTGTTAGTGATATAGTATCGTCAATGGCAGATGTAGATTATATAAGATAATAATAAATTACACGAATATTAACAGCAATAAAATACGAACTAGCGAAACACAAGTACACGAAGCGATGAAATGTACAACAAAGACAAGGTCTTAACATGTTTTAGCTCACTTTTGGGTGGTTTTCTCAATAAAATCGGTTAAAATATATTATGTACGTGAAGAGCACCAGGAGTCAATTAATAGTTGATGAAATAATAATAAAATATTGCTTCATGAAAGGTGCCTTACTGTCTTTATCCATTTGCTGTGGCACACTTGATGTAGCCCTCAGCCTAATCTAAGTATTGAGTATAAAAACCTCAGCTACTGCAATATATATCTACCCTGTCTCGTTGTCTGTCTTTCTAACTATCGATTTAGATATATAATTATATATACCTAGATAGGGACACTCTTAGCCTTTCCTCCTTATTCTCACTGCATACACATTTCAAATACTGGCACTAAAACTTTTCTTCGATAATTAAAATATCCTAATTGTGTGGGTGTGTTATCATCATTCTAGAACTCGCTTGCTGTACTCAGGCAACGGGTTGTCGTTATGATATTTCTGCAGATATGTACACGATAAGCGCATCTTCAGGTCTTCTTTTACCGCATGGTCGAACGCTTCCTGCATAAATATAATAGATCATGTGTCACGTTCGAATTTCTAATGATTATGTAACATGATGTAACGGTTATTAATTATGAGTGGTGTAATACTACGTTACGTAATATTACCTTTAATAGAGTAACACCAGATGTGGGATCGAAGAACTAGGAAAAACATCCTCTTTACCATTTTTTTTTTACATCAATTGCGATGACAAATAATATCAGATACCGAATTATATAATAAGCGCATTCCAAAGCACTCACTTTTACCCGGGTCAGCAACATGAGCATGAGATTCGGAATAATAATGGTGTGGTTTTAAAAGTATAGTTAAGGAGTAAGCTAGTCCATACCTTCGCGAGTATTTTTGCAATGCCTTTTCCCCTGAAAGTATTAGGCACGAATGTATGATACATATCCACTTCTCGCTCGCCAACGAAGGCATATTGCAAAATCGCACGGTCAGGTTTGACAGCTCCATCTGCAAATACATATTAAGGATATTTTAAGTGATGATAATAAATACTTCCTTTATGTTTCATCCTGCATGGATGAGATCCATTGTAAACATATATGTCTGTTATTCTGTCAATGATTTGCAGAGTGCGACACTCGAGGCTGTACACAAAGTTGTAAAAAGAGTTTTACTGGGAGCATGTACAGGGCTATAACTTCCAAGGGGGTTTACTTTCGATTGAGGTTACTTACTTCAATATATTTTTTTGAAGGAAGGTGATTTTGAAGCTATTTCAGTGCTATTTCACTCGCTCTCTTCCACACATGCTTCTACCAACTGACCGCACCGAACTGGGTTGATGCAATTGTTGGCGCTCTTGGGAAAACCCCAGATGTAAATCATTCGACCATACACATGGTTGGTTAAGATCACTATTTTGACTATATGCCATTTAGAAATATGCTTGTAGTTTCTGATGACCCGCACAAGTAAGAACATTTGTGTGGAATACCAACGCTATATATTCCTTAGATTAATTGATATTTGTTAATGTGTTATCCTGTAGGACTCCATTGTCATTGATGAGAGGAGAATTTCCCAGGGGAGAATCGTATTAGTATACAGTTAGGCTATTATATATATTTGCTCTTTTTGTTCAGCCCCATTGTAGTCAGCAAACCTGCCTCTGCTATCTTATGAAGTGACAACAGCGCAGGCTGAGGCTATCCAAGACTAATATTTTGTGCAACTTAACCTCCTTAATATCTGCGACCAAAGGCAAAGGGCGTACTCGCTGCTACTAGAGCTAGCTGCTGCTAGAAGTTGAACTCCCGGCTAGAGAATGAGGTGGACTTGGGACTATACTCTTGATAATATCGCCATACTCACCCGTCTGCTTGAGCTGAATAAAGAATTCGTGTTTTTTAGTGTCATGGCCAACATCATACTCATCACCACCATGTGCCATGATCTTTGAGTGACTATATCTGGCTTGCTGATATAACGAAGCGGGAAATATCACGGATTTCTCCGCTAACTTGATGTTGATTTTGGAGCTCAAGCTTCTCAACATGAAAGCCATAGCGTGACGGGGATTCCCCCCTCGCCTCACTTTCGACTGACCTAGATTTGTGCTATAAATAATACCGGAAAGGGCTGTCCTAAGCTTTGGTCACGGGACTGTAAACACTACGTGGAGAGTCTGGTAAACATACCTCATTCTTTTGAGGTATTTGTAAAAGGCAAGAAGCTTAAATGAGTAACCCCATCATAAGTAAGTCAGAGCCTTTCATCCAACTTTCCATTTTTTACCTGGAGGAGGGGCAGCCTATGGGCTATCGCCCCTGGCACTGTTTTCCACTGCCACTGCTTTGGCAGGGGACGGTTTAACTTGTCTACTTCTACTGTCTCTGACTCTGTCCAGTTACGGTACTAACACTAGGCCTACTGAGTACTGGGCCGATAGTATAAAGTGATAAATGCATGTAAGACCAAAGGTTACACCTCACAACGGTACTCATAAGTGGTTGAACTTCTGATAAGTAGTAACCATGGATCAAATTGATGCGGGAGATGGCTATCATGAAAGGGAAGTGGAACGAAATCTATTGGCTAAAGGTAAGCGGTCGATCCTGAATTTTAAGTTTTAGTTTTGATGCATGATACTTATACTTAATCACTTCAATGCCTGCACTACACTTAACAGTACTGTCAGTAGAGTTAAGGATAAAATACTATTGCCAAATATTGAAATAATGGTTGGTGGCTTCACTAGTACACATAGGCCTACTAAATACACCAATACCTTGCTCGGAAAAACTTTTATTTCATGTCATATGTGATATCTGTTGGGAAGCTAGGCAGTTGAAGTTCCCGGTTGAAGTTGAACTGTTCTAATAATTTAGAATGGTTAGCATGTACCTATAGTATAGCTTTACTAATACCGTACTGACTACTGCCCTTATAAAACATGTACCGTATGTATGTAGGTCTATGCATGTACGTATTATTAATAAATTGGGATAAAAAGAAAAAAACGCTCCATACATAGGCCTATCCTACATGTATTCGTATGGTTTGACCAGGCTCCAATGATTTAGAGGCTTGTATTTGGAAAAATAATTGACCCAGGTTGTGGGAAATTGACAGTCATATAGCCCGATGTCAGTCCTTTTTCCCTTATAATTATGAAAACAATCAAGTATTTTTTTTATTTTTACCAAAAATCTCAAAATCGCATTAAAAATGTCTGGAATCGACCTATACATGTACATGCATTTAATATAATTATACATGTAGGCTATGTACGGTACATGTGAAATTTTTATTTTCTGTAGAAGCATTGGGAGGTATCCCGTTATTAGGCCTACTGGTTTTTTCTGCCATCACGGGCATAATTTTCCAATAGTTGTGTTCCAAAAACCTCTACTTTATATAACGGTATAGCAGAGCTGTGTATAGCATAGCTCTGATTATAGTTATGGATAGTTACACTACAAACAAATAATAGTTGATGGCTTGAAAGAACCTCTCGTATGCCTACATAGAGTTGTAGGCTACATTTATTTTAGAGTAGTAAATAGATAATTTAACAAGGGTGGTGGTACTATGATAGAACCTCACGAGTAGGTATTATTAGCAATAGGATTGCATGGGTCAGAGTCAAATCTTTTCCATGGCAGCACGAGCCCGATAGGGCGAGTGCTGTTATGTGAAAAGATTTGACGAGGACCCATGCAATCCTATTGCTAATAATACCTACGAGTTGGGGTTCTATTTTTACTCCATTATGATAAAGGAAAACATGTCAAAATATATTATTGACAGAGAAAATCAACAGTTGACTGATCGGAAATATGACTGTCCTAACTTTAAGCTTAGGCAGGCGGTAGACCTGATGTAACTTTTGGTCTATTTTTGATCGATTTTCTATTTAAACAATTGTCATTACAGAACAATGGGACTTACAATTATTGTAGACTAAACTATCCCCTTGCAGAATCTAGTTTCAATTAATAAATGTTGTACCTAGGAGCTAGAGTAGCAGTGGAAACGACAGCCAAGGTTTCTGTGAAAAAAAACTTCATTTCACAGGAAGTAGAACAAATGGCTGTTCGTAAAAGCTCCCCCCTCCCTCCGGTGTATCAGTAAGATGCTATGTAACAGCATAGCAAAAGGAGGGAGGCAAACCGGAAACATGCTGCTGGGTTGCATGTAATCCTACACACATGATTACACAGTAGGATTACACTCCTGCCCATACAAACTGCAGTTAATCCTCCCTTCATCATGGAGTAAAAATATTTAGCTGGGAGCTGGAGTGGGAGAGGCAGGGGGTGCCTGGTTTGGCGGTGGGCTTTTTTACTTCTCAGTAAAAACTGAGAAGTATAATGATTCGGGTACCATTCTGTCAATCATCTTCATCCATCATGAATGTGTGAGATGGTTGTGGGGTAACAATCAGTGTGAAATCATCTGTCTGATCAGTTCGCATGTTTGCAGAAGGCTTATCTACTCCACCCATTTCCCACCTCCAAACCTCCACCCTGCCCCCCTCTGGTTATTACATAATAAGACAAACAAGGCCTGCCCTTGCCTTCCAGCTCCCTCCCTCCCTGCCTCCCTCCCTCCCTTGCCTTTCACTCATTACCCCCATCTCTCTTTCTCTCACTCTAAGTGCTGTTTTAGTGCATTCTACCAATTTTAGAGAGATGCACATACAGAATTTCTTACTTTTAATGTCCTGAAAAACCCAAAATCATAATTACTTTAACAGACATTTTACTGACCTCAGGAACCCTGTATATGGTCGATTCTCATGAAATGGTTCCAAATGGGAAAATTACATTTTTTGCAAGTTTTCTTCAAATAGATCTTTCCTATGTGGTCATGCCTCATAATTAATGGTTCTATCCTACAGGACTCTATATTCTGAACAAATGCGTACCCACTTTTCCATGCCTATGATAAATATTTAGGAAGTTAGAGCCATTAAATATGATGAAAATAAACCTTCAAACCAAAATATTGACTATATCATTCTGAAAATTAATTAAGAATTCAGAGGAATGTTGGTTTACTTATTCATATGTGCCAAGAATTTCATGAAGCATAGTCCATAAAAAGAAATTGCACTAAAATCTTGAATCAAATATTTGGGGGAAGGGAGGAATTTATAACATATTTTGGCCGTCACCGTCCGTGACGCTGATAATAGGCTGTAATCTATTAAAAAATCGTGCATTAGATAATTTCAGTGTGCTCCACAAAAGATGGACACATGGGTGTATTGAAACAGGAAAAAAAAATTCTATGAATATTTCTAACTACTCTAAAGATGTATGTTTCCAAAATGGGGAAGTTTATTGTCCATCACCGTCCATGACGGACCCCGTCACCGTCCGTGACTGTCTTTCTTCATTGATTTTCATAATGATCCTATGAATGAAGGTTTGTTTTCCATATACCATTCGAAAGGGCTTGTTTCCTTCTTTGGTATCATGTAAAATGATAATGATTTTATTTTTCTATAAATGAATGAAATGATGACGAATATTTTTGTGACCATCACCGTCCGTGACGCAATGTATTTAAGAGCATATTTCCAATAGTTTTCATACCTAAGATGCGCAGTTTCAGGGTTTAGAAGAGTATTATATGGGGCCCCTATACTAGACATTTCATTCCATTTCATTGACCTTTCCAAAAATACCCATTTGGAACCATTTCATGAGAATCGACCATATGACAGTATATATGTGATGTGTCACAGAGAAATGAGTCACAAGTCGCAAAAAATAAATTTTGAGATTTGCCCCCTGTTGTGCACAATCAGCTAACAGGTTGCAGACTACAAAGTAAATGTGCCAAGATTTGAATTGAATAAAGTTATTTCTCAAAGGTTAATTGAATAAAAGTAAATTTTTAAAAAAAACATTCTAAATTTTGCAAAAAGTTACAAACTATTTAGCCTAGTCTAGCTACTACTTTTTTGTTTTAATAACACTTTTTTTTATACCAACAACTTTTTTTCAAATGTCTTTTTTTTACGACCAACTTTTTTACGACCAACTCTTTTTATGACCAACTTTTTTTTACATCCAAATTTTTTTATGACCAACCAACTTTTTTTTCGACCAACTTTTCTTAAAATTCATATGTGGCCTTGGCCAGGTTGAACATTGTACAGGTTTAAGGCATTAAGAAAGTGAATTGCACATTACATTTAACTAAAAGTTGAATAAACTTAGATAAAATGACAAAACAGTATTATGTTATTTATGCAATATTTGTATCACAAAATTTTCACATATAAGTGAAAATGTAAGCATTTTTGGTAAATATTCTGCATTTTCAGTTTAAGAAAGACTAAATTTCAGTAACTATGACTTGACATCGTGCACAAATAATTGATATAATAGATATTATTCCGGGCTTTCCTTTGGAAACGCAGAATATATACATTAAGTTAAACTGATTATAAAGTTAAACAGAAAAATAGTTGATTAAATCATTGATTAACTTAATAATTAGTAAACTTATAACTTGTTATATTGGTAGTTGGAGTGGGTGGGGAGAGGGAGCGGTAGTGGAAGCAGGAGCCTGGTTTGGTGGTGGTGTTAATCCATCTGTGATAACACATATGCAGGTCATCTAGCATTCCCTATCATGATACAGAATTCGCTTTGTGTTGATTATCTCTGTCCTGATGAATGTTAACCTCTGGTTGCTATGTTTCAATTCTCTCATTGAACTCACATTTTGCATCTATAAATCTTAATTACTAATATTCAGCATTAAATATCAGTTCCATTACACAGTCTTCATTGCAATTTAAGTTCAGTGATGGTCATTTGTGACTTTTAAGTTCAAATTCTACTATAATCTGTGTTTTACTTCATATTTCTAATATTCAATATCTAATAGCTTCTAATAGATTTAATAAACAATGTATGAACAGCAACAGTAATAGTATCAATGTTACATATATCTATTAAATTCCCTCACATATACACATTTCCTTTCACTTCATTGTACTTGTATCTAAGGCTCTAAAATACTTATTTTCATATCATCTGCATAGGCTTACAGGGGCGGATCTAGGGTCTAAAATAAGGGGGGGGGGTCCAAGATGAAAAGGGCACATCAGTCCATCCCCCAAAAATGAGCCAGAGGGGCACAAAATACAAAGTACAGTTTAACACAATGAAGGTGAAAAGGTTTTATCAACACAATGCCCAAGATACTTTGATATACCAATTTTCTGAAAATCTGACCCACTATAGGGGGGTCCGGGGGCATGCTCCCCCCGGAAATTTTGAAATTTAAGGTGCCATTTGGTGCTTTTGAAGCACAAAATACAGTATTTAATCACACATGAAAAGTGATCATTTCATTTCTATTTATTTTGACTTTCAAAAACCAGGGATGCAGTTTGCAAGGACCTAAGAAACACAGATTATACAACACACACTGGCAGTTGACTATGTATACAAATTGTAAGATGTGGAATTATTTAAAAAAAAAATCAGTTGTGGCTACTGTTGCAAGTGATGTAGGGGTGGGGGCATGTTGCCCCCCAAAATTGTAAAACATCTGAAGGAGTGAAATGGTGTAGGGAGCATCCTAATTAGCCAGTTTCGTTAGTATTTAAAGATACAAAAAAAATTAGGGGAAAACCTCAAAGGCAAATTTAATAATTTGACATTGAATCAAAATCTCCCTCAAATGATGAAATCACATGTATCCAATGTCACATTGACAGATTAATGGGGTTTGTCTGTACTTCCTGCAGGCAGGCCTGCCAACAATATGTAAGGCAGCATACTTTAATTTTCTCACAACTGCCCCCAAGTGATTGTCCATATGATGTATAATTGTAAAGCAAACATGAGAGGGGGAACTAATGTCAGAACAAACATATGTGAGGCCCATACACCCAAATTAAGGAGTCATGGAAACAGCATTTATAAGTTCTTTTAACGGCCTTTTACAGCAGTTACAACAGACACTTTTGGTAGTAAAAGAAATTAAGGCACCTTTGATTGAACCGTTCTTAAAAAAGGTTTTGGCTCTTCAAAAAAGGGCACTTTTGGTTGTAATAAAGACACTTTTTGGTTTGTTTTTTTTACAACAGAAAAAGGGCACTTCGGATTGTAAAAAAAGGGCACTTTGGGCTATTCAAAAGGGCACTTGTGAACATTTTGAGGGAGGGGGGTCAGCACGTCTCCGACCCCCCCCCCCCCTTGGATCCGCCCATGGCTTACATGCCATTAGTAGCTATTGATAGTACTCAGTATTTAGCGAATTGAGCGAATGTTCAGTGTATTCTGAGTTAGGAGTAAGAATCATTTCAGCTTTTGGGATTTATTTCCCTATAGTGTTCATGGCATGAGAGAATTCTGCCAGTTTTGAGAATCAGAATATTTGCAAGGAAAGTTATGTTGGTTTGACTCCCTACAAGAGGGGTGAGAGAGGAAGAGGGGAGGGGGGGGAGGGCAAGTGGGAGGGGAAGAGGAGAGAGATGGGTGAAAGGGAGAAAGTTAGATAACCTTGCAATTCCATCCAGCTAGATTACGTAAGGTCTTTATTCTGGGACCTGTAGACTTATCTATACATCTGTTAAACTGCTTTCCTGTGTTCACAGAATTGGCCGATCTATTGTTACACAACTGGAAGTGATGGCTGTGAAAACTAAAGCTGATTTAATCAACTGAATTAACATGAAGTGTTGGATTGAGACTGTTTTGAGTTACATGGGAACCTTAAGATATTAACTTTAAAATTAAAAGCTGATTTAATCAACTGAATTAACACGAAGTGTTGGATTGAGACTGTTTTGAGTTACGTCTGAACCTTAAGATATTAACTTTTAGATTAAAAGGTTTAATAATCAAGCAATTAATAGTAAATTAACTCTACAACTATAGCTGCCATACCCGACTTGATATCGATAGATATCATAGTACATAGCTGTTTTATGTTTGCTTGTTAAAAACTACTGCCATATATTTCTATGCATTTATATACAGTAACATATTCTATACCGGGTATAGGCATAATGGTGTCTAATATCTAAGTAAAGACTTTATTTAATTTTGCTTTACTGTGATTTTGATTGAAAATAAGTCTGGATTCGCGTGTCAAAAGTTTTGGTGCTAACATTAATTCAGGACCGTCATAGATTTGCAAAAAATAACCCACTATACGCCTATCAGTTGGAAGAGCTGGAACACCCCCTGAAGCCTGTCAACTCATTTGTCAGCCTATGTATTGTTTTTGACAAATAAAAGTTTGCTCTATCTATCTACTATCTATCTATCTATCTATCTCTATCATTTATACCTCTTTTGCGTATTGATGTATGATCATTAAGATAATGTTGATACCATTTCTTCAGGAACGGTCTATTACAATACTAAAGGAATTACATGATGCGAGAAAATGGTGCTCTGTACCCCCCACCCCCGGGCAATAGCTAGTGTGAATCAGTTCATATTCCCGTTCATTTGATCTGTCTATGCCAATGGTGACCAAGTGTAACTTAGAGGCTACATCTATACGTACATGTACTCCGTGGATGCACTTTTAACCAATCGAAATAACTTATAGTACCTAAAATCATTTTATTGATCAGCTCTTCTTCGGAAGTCTTTAAATGATAAGCATATCAATAAAACTCTTTATCCAACAGTTATGATAAAGTAATGGGTACATGCATATGGAAATGGTTCATATAGTTTGCTGATATGTTTCCCATCATTTATGTTAATCCCTCATATCATCCATATCGATTTTAAAAAAGTAACCTCTGCGCATTACTGTCAAACCATATGCACACGGAAGCGCCTCCTGTATTATGTCTCGGGTAAGAATCAATCCACATGTACAAGAGCAGCGCAAAATCGTTGATATATGTTGTATAGAAAGAAATATAATTATAAAATTATGAAAAAAAGAAAAGAAATATAATTGTCCTAAATATTAAAAAAGGCCAAATTATGTCAGGGAAAGCCATTAATTAATTCTAAGAGAGTGGAACACTTACCCCCACTATGTTTAGTCTTAGATAAATCAGTATCTAGACTACATGCATATAGGAATAATGGATTGTATTTCTTGTACTTCCATATTTGATATGGTTCAGAGATCCCGTCAATGCTTGAAAACAGTTGGCAACAACTATAGCGTATTTTACATTCGAGTTGTTTTACTTTGCTCTTGACCTTCAAATATAAAATATGTATAGGTAATAAATAATTAGACGTTACCCCTATCTAGGACTGATCGATGAACATCTCCCACCCGGTGATCGATCAGCTTAAGAACAAAATCAATCTGGCAAACGTAAGAATCGAAACAGTTATTCAAATTAAAGAAAGCTGCGTTAGCTTAAGGTTTACCTCAAAGTACCAATGTGGACAAGGTACATGTAGGCTTGTGTTCTCGCCTAAAATATCCTTTTATTTCGGATAAGATCACTTGGGCAAGAACACAGTCTCAGCATTATAGTTCCGGGAAGCTTACAACCTCTACACCCACCTAGATTTTTAGTATAGAGATTTGTGACATGCAGCTTTTGAGAACTTGATTTTCTCGTTTTTATATTTGTAAAATCAATTGTTGATGTTGGTTAGTAAAATCGCATAAACTTCCGTCGTCGATTTACTCCATAATGGGCCATACAATTTTATTTCATCCTACCTGTTGATGACCCGCATGATAACAGACCCAATTTTTCTGCAACAAGAATCGCTATAGCATTATTCCAGTACGTAGTGCCATATAGTCAACAACAGGTGTTCTTATTGTTTCCTTTCAGATGTTATGTTTTGAACGATTTGTTATATCATTCTGGATATATCAGATTGACAAACAAAGGTGTTGTTTTCCATTTTCGACTGGTTCACAATTCTCTTAGCATGGTCTTATATTAACAGTCTCCAGTACTTTTGGCCACGTTGCCCAGCTGCGTGTGCCCTGGCATCGATCGTGTCTTCTCGTTGATACGTGTACACAGCAATGTTGCCATCCTGCAAATGCATGCCTTTATATTGGTATTGCGTTTTCCGCCGGCCAGTGGGTAATTAACTGGTCTAGTTTATTGGGAATTTTACATGCAGTGCTTTGAATCTGCTTGCACATCCAAGCAACAGTTGTTTGGGCTATCAAATATCATTTCTGAACTGACAGAATGGCATATTTTGGCGAGAGTAGAGCTAGAAGTTCTTATTCGTATCGGTATGATGATCGCAGCTCTCCCGTTTATATGAATGTCACAGGTAGGAGAGGTAAGAAATTGTAGTATTGATATCTGAAAGCTGATAACACCCAAGTAGGCTAATGATGCATCTCATGATCTGCGAATTTCTGGCTCTATGATTTCGGCAAAAATGATATCTAATGATTAGACCAAAACACTCAGCAACGCCCTCGTGAACCTCCTACACTTCGGTGCATATATTGTATACGGCCCTCCTACCGTCACCTTGGTCATTTCTATATATTTCTTGGTCCCGGCCTAGTTCCTGTTTTTACTCGACACTCATCGATGTAGGGAATATATGAGTCTGTTTTCAAGATAAAATCGTTTTTTGTCGAGTTGCTAGTTTCAATAAATCAAGATGAATTCGTTGAGCAAATAGTTATCCTACGCGGAGGTGAAATTATGATTTTGACCAAATTAATACTCCTTTTTTAAGTATGAATCGGAATCGTAAGTATTCATCCTATTCACCGTATATTTTTCAGGGGAAAGGAGATCCTTATCTTTCGGAATATTTTTTTCATTCCTTTTCCTGTCTTTGTTACAACAAAGGTAGCATTATAGGTATGACACTGTGGTATAGCAACTAACTACTAACTTCACTTTTCTTTTATAGAGGAAGATCAACTTCTTCCAGAAAATGGAACTGAATATGACGAGGCATTGGAGCGAACGGGTAAGTTTGGTTCATTTTCTCCTTCAATTCTCACATCTCAAGTCCTAGATGTGTATAAGTTATGGGACACAGGTTAATATCTAACTTGGATTGATTGATTGATTGATTTATAGTTGTATTATACGCATTGGATCTGTAGTGGTTTGTTGGGAAATAGTCCAGTGCAGCCGATCCATTATTTACCAGGTATACCATCGATATGCAATTACAGGACTTCATAATGTTCCCTTTTAGATTTTATAATATAACATATTCATTCAAGCAAGCATTACATCATTGATAGATGCTGTTCTCAGCATTGACTGAATATTGGTAACAATAGTAAATTCATACATAATTATAGAAAGCATTAGATTTCTGAAATGTACGTTGTCCACCCAGCGGTGCTACCACAACTGAGCATTTTTCATAATTCCATTCATGGAACCTAGTATTGAACACTTTCTGAAATCGATTCCCATGATTAGATATCTGATATCTTACGTTAAATTACATTACCTGTTTACGTTCCTAATATGCAATAAATCACTTATCATTACTGTATCTGCACTTAACTAGTTTTATAACTCTTCACACCTATCACACCTCTTTGTAGCTAATATTTATGTCTAGTATCTCAGGGCACTACGTAAATCATCCACGGATGAGACTGCTTTAATTTTTGTTAAATTAATTCACCTATACGATGCATGTTCCAGTTTTAATTAACAAGGATTTCAATGAATGAAAGTTACATTTAACCATGTTATTTTGCAGGTAAAGGAAAGTTCCAGTATTTGCTATTGGCCATGTGCGGCTGGGCATTATCCAGTGATGCCATCGAAGTCCTGTCTGTCTCCTTCATTCTCGTCCCGTCTGAACGTGACTTGGACCTCTCTGGTCAAGACAAGGGTCTTCTTACTGCTGTAATTTTCCTTGGTGCGTTTAGAGATTCTTCTTCTTCCAAATATGTGTTACTCTTCGTACTTAGTGGTTAACTTGCGTTGATACCCTTGATATATTTTACCTTTTCCATCGTGTCTCAATTTCAGGTATGATGTTTGGTGGGTATATGTGGGGAGCTCTTTCTGACATCCACGGCCGGCGGCAAGTTCTCTTGATGTCTTTAACTGTGAATGGAATCGGTGGTCTCGCATCTAGCTTGGCTCCAAATGTCGCAGTCTTCGTCTTACTACGTTTTATCAGTGGTGTTGGGTCAGTACATTATGTTTCTATCTCTCCTTAAAAGGTCAAAATTGTAAAGAAAAAAGTATTGTTATATGTGCCATCATTTTGAAATTTTATCTAATTTCAGAATTTAAAAACATTTTGTAAGTATATTTTCATATGTGTTATTTCTTATTTTGTAGCGTTGGAGGAAGCATGCCTGTGATCTTTTCCTACTACATGGAATTCCAGCCGGCTCGCCGGCGTGGTTCTATGATCAGTTTACTAGCCACGTTTTGGATGAGTGGAAATATCATCTGTGCTGGTACGTACAAATTAACCTCTTTGTCAAACTTCTCATCTCTTAGTTAACGAACTATGCTTGTTTGTTTGTTCAATATTTTGATCAACTTGTATACCAGTATTTTGGTCTCGTATGTTGCTCTAGAGTAACTTTTTAAATGAAAATATTGAAAAGAATTGTGTCTCATAAAATGTTTACGCACATATAATCATGGTGAATGTGGTACTGCATGTTCTTTATTTCGGTTTTATGGTCGATAATAAAGAGGAGCTCGTGCGATTTAAATGTTTTCCCGTGTCCAACGTCTGGGCCTTCGATCTTCAAGGACTTGTTCTTTATTTTCCAGCTCTGGCGTGGCTGATTATTCCAATCACTTGGTCGGCTCCTTTTGGCTCGATTACCTTTGACAGTTGGCGTCTCTTTCTCACAATTTGCACTGTTCCCGCATTTACATCTGGGTTGTTCTTCTTCCTCATGCCCGAGAGTCCACGTTTCCTACTTGGTGTTAGTGTTTACATTTGTACATCAATAAGTGTTTTACTGTAATGTGTAATGATATTAGGAAAATTATAGATGCGCTATGTTAGCTTACTTGGAAGTAATTAAAAGATGTAAATATGGATTATTTCTATCTGAAATTAAACTATACTAAACTATGATACGTTTCCACCGATCTTTTGGCTTGTCCTTATTTGTTTCTGTCGAAAAATTGACTTCAAAATCGCCTATTAACCGCCTTAACCTCCTCACAGACAAGTAACATATCTAATTGCCTTTAGGTCGGGAGAGATGATGAAGCGTTAAGAATTCTCCGAAAGGTGTATAAAATGAATAACCCGAGGAGAAATGTGGCGTTCGATTACCAGGTAAAGTTTATTGTCTATGTTCCGAATAATTAGAATCGTCACGCTAGTCTCAACACCTTTCATGTTGTCTGGTTATAGAGTTACCATTTCTTCACACCGTGTAAATACGAATTTATCCTAAGTTGCACAACAGACTTCCTTAATAATCTAGAATATGAATCTGACTATTGCTAAGGGCCTGAAGCAACCCAAAACCAATTGATATAGTCCAATCAAAATATAATTACTAGAACTACTTTCCAGTGTCTCTGAATATGATAAGACTTGATACTTTTCATGGTCGTTTGGTCTAGATATTTGCTCATTTCTTTCGCTCTAGGTCGAGGCGTTACTCCCTCTAACATCCAATCAAGAAAACAGTCCTTTGATTCCCGGAGAGAATGGCTGTTATAAAAGGACTCGTAATACAATTGCAGATGTATGAGCTCAGATTTTGTCTGTCCTTCCATCGTATTCAAAACCGTCTAGACTAGAATATAATATTTTAAAAACATATGCGGCTGTTTATGTGCTTACATCAATATTATTGAGAGTGTACTAGTAAATCAGTAATTAATGTGTAATAATTTTATGCGTGTACTTATCTTTTCATAATTCAAGTCATTTTAGATCTGTAATTATAATTTTGGTCTTACAGGTGATGCAACGCACTGGACAGTTGTTTAGTAAGCCGATCAGAAGGTCCACTATCGTGCTCATTATAATTTTCTTCACACTTTCATATGGGTTAGTTCATTAGTCTTCTGCGACCCATGTAATTCTACAACAATATGATGCACACTCAATTACACAGGTCGTAATGTACTTGCAAGATTTAAAGATGGCAGTATTCCGAGACATATTTCCTTCTTGAATAATATTTGAAGTGAGCTTTGAATTTGAAAGGAGGCTGTTTTTTTGTTTGTGCATTAGATAATGTTCTTTTAAATGATACATGCGTCAGAAAATTACCCTTTATAACATTTCTAAATCCAAAAGGCCAGAGTTCTGAACACTGATGCCGCTCTTATATGTTTTTCTTATTCTAGATATTATGGTCTCTTCATGTGGTTCCCTGAATTGTTCAACCGCATGGCCAAGTACGGTGGCTCGCCATGTAGTCTTGGTAATGGATATAACACAACAGAAGCTCCTACACCAAGTTCATCTTCAGGAGGCTCAGTCCCTGTTTCAGACAAAGTCTATTTTGACGGCCTTCTGACCGCTTTATCGAACCTTCCTGGAAATATTTTTACATTCCTTATTATAGAACGAATAAAAAATGGTCGAAATGTTCTTTTAGGTAAGAAATTATATCTCCTTACATTATTCAACATTCCTGATTACATGTGGATATATTTCCGTGAAATCTTTTGTTATCATATTTATCTTATTGTGGTCGAATTTGAATTACTCTAGCCAGTATCTGTTAAAATGAAGCTCCTCTCCCTTCCCGTCAAACTGCCTTTTTTCTCGATAAGTATTTTGGCCGCTTTGTTTAATTATAATTATAATTCGTTGCAGCTGTCAGCATGGTCCTGTCGGGAATGTCCGTGTTCTTCATTGCCCTGTGTAATAGCGAATCTCAGAGTGTGATCATGTCATGTGTTTTTGGTGCCATATCTGTCATCGGCTGGAATTCTCTGGATGTTATAGCAGTGGAAATCTTCCCCACTCATTTAAGGTAAGCTAACGAAGGCAATACAGGCCACATTTTACCCAACCTTGTATCCATAAATCACAGCAATCTTGTTTCTAATTCGAATAATACACATATTTCTCAATTTGTTATCATAACCTTTCTTTATTCTGGTATTTTAATTTGTAATGGGCAGCTGGTTATTGATCTTCGTAGATAGAGATCCAAGTCATTCGGTGGAATGAAATTTTCAAAACTTAATTTGTCATTTGATAAAAGGTTTATATTCGTCCTAAGGCCGTCTTTGTTCTTTTTTCAGGTCTACGGCGAACGGGTTCTGTATGGGGATAGGCAGAATAGCTTCCATATTGGCAAACCTTACATTTGGTTTCTTTGTCAATAGTAACTGCCTTATCCCTATGATACTTGTCGCATCTTTGATGACAATTGGAGGACTCAGTGCATTCATTTTACCTAATAGATCCGGCCAGGATATTGACGAAAACCCCGAAATTTAATGAGACTCTGAAACCTGTTTTCACGAAAAAGACCGAGAAAGTAGCTCGGGTTTATTTTTGTGTCTAAAAGTGCCAGTTTCTAAAACTCACTGCTGCTATTGAAATTGCTTCCAGATGTAAACGGTCACATCCGTGATTAAGGATCGAAATTGTGTCGTGATTACAAATATATTTATACGTTGAAGATGAATACTTTAAGATTCCATTCCAGTTAAGCGCATTGCTGTTCACATGAAATGTATACTTGTGCTAAATCAGAATCTTCAACTCCCGTTCATCATGTAGAGTTTTTATATATTTTAAGCATACTTCCACCAAAGACGGAGATAGTGATTTCTAATTCATCTTTCTGTTCATCAGAAATACATTCAGAGAATCATTGTTTATGTAACCCCATATGTTCCTTCTGGTTAAAGTAATGAGTCTAATCAACCGGAAAGGTTTTTTTTAAAAAAAATCATGTTCACATTTAATAACCAATTTATGTTATGATAGCATAAAGATCTGAATTTGTTAATTTTCAAATTGATGGAGGAATTGACACAATATCCAAGAAGACAACAATGCGATTTTTTTCTATTTAAGTTGTTGTTTATTGGGTACGACCTAAACTCATTCGAGCCTTGGTTGGGCTCTTCATCAGAGGTTTTTTATTTTGTTGTTTTGTCTTGAACCGTTCAATGTGAATTCAATGTTAAAGTAGAAGTTAACCTACTTCTATACATGTATATTGGTTTCCTGATCAACAGTTACTGCCTTATTCTGCTTCTACTCGTCGCGTACAACATGAGGGAAGCACAGCAAAATAAATCCGTTTTATATCTGTCACATTATTGTTATTTAATTTGATACACAATTATATGAGTTGTGTGGTATTATTAATGTATGTAATTTATATTCCAGGATTTAAGTTGGTTTATACTATTAATTATTGCACTTTTATATATTGAGTATGATTGTATATATAGTAGGCTAAGTGTTAATGTACATTTCTTCAGTTATGAATACAACTCAGTCATGTCTGTTGATGAAATATGCACCAAATGTGCATAATTATGAATTTATCCCATATATAATTTATCAATATGAGGGAGGTCTATATTTACCACAAGGAGTTTTACTGATTATTTACAGAGATTTTGTGAAATTTGCTTCCACCGACGCTGGGCGCCAGAATTCTTCATTTTATTATTCAAATAAAAGGAGAAATTGCCTCCAGACAATTAAAACACATCTCGATCGTTCTCATTTATTTTTAACATACGACAAACTAAAAAATATAATACTGGGATTTCCCTGAAGTTACAGTAACCCCCACAGCGAACTACTTGTCTTTGACTTATATATATACTTAGATACATATACTATGGAACGGGTTTTGTTGGGATTGACTTGCCCCAATTATTCTTAGTGTGATGTGATATCCCAGGAATGAATTAAAGCCGTTTTTCATCCTGCGTTTCGGAGGATGTTTTCTTTACGTTCTTAATTTGTATTTACCGGTATTTGTTGGATGAGTGAGATGTGGATACTTGCTTGAATCCCTGTCCCTGATAATGTTGACAATACCAGTTTCTCGCATGACATAGGCTAGAATGTATCGGGAAATGAAATACGCCTACTAAATATGAAAACTGAAAATACAGTCCCCAAAATCGATGTAACTTTACTGGAATGGGAGGGGAGGGGGTCGTCACCAGAAACTATTAGTTTTCTGGTGAAACAGAGCGGGAATCCTAAGCCTGGGCACTCAGCGCCCTCTGCTTTCTGCCCGGGTGGATGATGAATCTCTCTGTCCTGACACCTAGTGTTGGACAGTAGAACTACAGTAAGCAACATGGACAGCGACAACGAAAGTGTTGGAAGCACAGAATCCGACAAAGAAGTAAGAATTGTTACTTAAATTGATCTCTAAAAGTAAATGAGATATTCATTTCTCTTCTGGAATGTTCGGGATATAGATTTAGCCTCTAGTTGTGCGTTAGCCAGCCGCCCATTATGACAGTTTCTCTTATTATCGCTCAACTTGGCCATGTGTTGCCTGTGGCTGTGAGCCTGTGTCCAGTCACCAGTATGGGTACATATGGGTAAAATTCGACACGATTGACACGCGACACGGCCGCTAAATTACGGGCGACACGGCGACACAGTCCCCTTAACGTGCGACACACACAGCTTCCAAAAAGCTGATAAAATCTGACACACGACATTCAGAAATGTATTAAAAATCGACATGAGACACAGTGATTTATTTAACAGGTGACACACGACATTGTATCGACCGTTAGTATTAATTAATGTATTGCTTAAAAAGTGACACGAGACATCATTGAATTGTTTTAAAAAGTGACATGGGACATGGAAAAAATTCTTACCGTGCAACACTCAGACACAGGCATAAAAAATTGGACCCATATATACCCCTACCAGTGGCAGTGGCACCTTTGAAACCCAGTAACGAACTGCAATTTTGTTATATTTTATATTAGAAATAGTACCCGTACGTCAGAAAGCTGTCTTTCTTGCCTTTATTATTTTGATTATCACTACTGGCTAACAGTAACAATTTGAAATGTGGGTGAACTGTGCAGCCGTAGGCTAGCCTAAAATAGGCTAAATGCCCTATCATATACTAGTATGACTGAGACAAATATAAGGGTTCCTAGAGAACTCGGACCACTCTGATGTCGGACCGGGCGGGTTAGTGGAGTCGGACCAGGGGGTTAGTGAACTCGGACCACTGGGTTAGTGAACTCGGACCACTGGGTTGGTGGAGTCGGACCAAACCATACAATACAAAAACTAACCCTAACCCTAAAATTGGTTGTCCTAAGTCAGTAAAGCTAGTAGTGGAGTGTCCGAAGTAAAACTGACTAATAAAAGAATTACTTTAACTATATACCTATCGTAATAATGCTCTGCCTAAAGCTATGCCTGGTCCGAGTCTACTAACCCCCTGGTCCTAGTCCACTAACCCACTGGTCCGACCATACCCAGTCCGAGCTTACAACGGTCCGAGTATACGATGGTCCGAGCCCAGAACGGTCCGAGTTCACCAGTCACCAATATAAGTACCGTATATAATTATTGAGTATGGTACCAACATTGTCTTTTCTTTCAATGATTATTGAATATGTGTAATGAATGGGTCAGAAGCCTCCACTCATTTCAAATCCCACTTGAACGTGTTTAGTCACCATAAGGTGCTTCCCCCATATCATGCCCTAAGTGAACAGTAAGAAACTTAATTTCCATTGACCAATCGCCACCCTGTAATGTATCAGAATTATAGATAGGGTGACATGGGGCCCAGACACTGGGGTTACATTAGGTTCAATATGCACCTCTGTCATCCAGGACAGAGGTGGCGGTGCAATCTAGGGTTACATAACTCCAGATACCAACCCAACTGGAACTTCTCATTTTAACCTTCACCTCGAAATACATTTTTCACTTTTTTGACCAAATATCTCATATACCGGTACTATGGATTCCTATTTATACAGTTGCAGATCGCTTTTGCTTCGGGATTATTAAAGTCAGGCCTGAATGTAAGCCTGCCAGCCCCTACAACGTTTATCAATAATGTGGTAAGTATCTTTCACCAGATTTAATATTATTGATCTTCAATTATTACCACCATAAATTATCGTGATTCTAACGTATCAAATAATTCTCGAAGGAAGTATACCTCTCTATCCTCACCATTCTTAGAATGGTGTGTGTATTACATAATACATAATATTCTGGCCAACATGACAGGCCATCTGGAAAAAAAGTAAATTCTAATTACGTTGTGGTGCAGAAATAGATAGTTTTAAGTCCATTTGTAACCTTATGCCTATTGTTAAAAATTATGGATCGATAAATATAATTCTAATCTATTTTTTTATTTTTTCATATCTTTTCATTTTTAGTATACTGCCTTCACTAAGTAGACAATACTAATCATTAGTCATTACTAATGATATTATGAGGAGATCGTGTTATTTCTATTTCTTTAAACTTAATTTTATAGGATGGCCTAAACAGAGTCCTCAAAGGATTAAAGAAAGATTTGCCATGGATCGAACGTCTAGATTTAACAAACGACCCAGCGCCCGCTCCAAAAGCTTTGGAAGATTTAGACGGGCTTTCAGAAGAACAAGATAATATTCATGACGATTTTAAAAGGGAAATGAAATTGTGAGTACATTAAACAAACCATGCATTCCTGATTGCAAATCCTTATTTGCGATCCACATTTTGTCAATCTGGTTTTACTACAATAAATGAATATACACTCTCTTACATGTAACTCTTACATTTTTAGTAATTTATGATTGTCAATCTGTATCCAATACCCTGTGGTAAACTATACAATGTAAAATCAATCAGTTTCCCATTAATCTTATGTACAATATCTACAGGAGTGTAAGACTTATGTCAGAGGAGCCTTCATTAACATTTTGTTCCCACAAATAAATCCTTGCTCTATTATTCCAGTTACCGGCAAGCACAGGCAGCTGCATTAGAAGCTTTGCCCCGCCTCCACTCAATGGGCATTCCCACCCGGCGACCTGACGACTACATGGCTGAAATGGCCAAGTCAGATGTGCATATGAAAAAGGTAATAGTTTCTTACATCAAATCCTTGATCATATCATATTACCCCTATGAAGACGGTAATTGTTTTGGAGATAACTTTCTTGGTTCCACTCGTCACAAAAAATAATGCAGTCGTAGTGGCAAAGGCGTTGGCTTTGAAACCAGTGGCTTCACGGAGTGCTGGGTTCTAATGACGTAATCGTTCTACAAAAAAACGTCACCTTACTTTCCCGCCCTCGATATGACTGTTGCATAAAACAACCTCAAGCCTAACCTTATTAGAATAAATTAGTGGTATATCTTAATATCTCTAGAATAAAATAGAATCACTTTGAAGTCTACGGCTGTCATATTGTAGGGGGAAAGCAACCTCCTACACTACCTAGCACTTAATATTATGAGCAAATAATTATGAGGATTCACATTATTTTTCTAGGTGCGAGAGAAGTTACTATCAAAACAGATGTCGGTCGACCGATCAGAAAAGGCAAAGAAACTAAGAGAACTGCGCAAATATGGCAAGAAGGTGAGTCGTTGTGCCAGTTATTCTTTAAACTCAAAACTGATCTCGGACTTGTGAATGTGAAGTTAGTGATCAGGAGAGAAACTGTTTTTAAATGCTAACTCATTTCTTCTAGGTACAACAAGATGTGCTGGCTAAGAGACAGAAAGAAAAGAAGGAAATGATGGAGCAAGTTAAGAAAGTACGGAAAGGTGCGTATTGTTCTGGTGTATTGTCATATTTTTATAATTAATTAATTGAGGGGTGTAATTGAATTTGTTTTTAAGGTTTTCTATGCATACGAGAAGCATTAGCTAATTACTGTATTCTCTAATACTTTTGCTATATCGATTTATATTGCTAGTTATATAAACCTGTTTTGATTATGTTGTATGTTCTACCCACTGTGCAGGAAAATTGGCAAACCTCGACTTCCTTGAAAATGGGCCTGGCCAGAAAACAGATCAGGGAAAAGGGCTGCAGCAAAAAGGAAAGCAGCTGTTCCAGTATGTATAGCTAATCTTCGCTGACTCCTGGAGTAGTATACTGCCAATTATTGCTGAGAGGAAACGCTTAGTTCATACGATTCCAGATTATAAAATATTGTGACTTTTATGGTGTTGAAATTTTAAGTTATATTCCTGAACGATCTATTTTGCAGGCCTAACAAAAAAAGGCAAGCGAAGAATATCAAATTTGGTTTTGGTGGTCAAAAGAAACGTTCGAAATACAACACAGCCGAGAGCTCCAGAGATATGTCAGATTATAGTGCCACTAAACATGGGTCGAAACAGGGCAAAAAGAAGGTGAGTGATGCATTTCAGCTGGGTTAAAGCTATGTCGTCTGCTTCTTATAATTCAAACAAAATAAGTAGAACTTTATCTTTCTCATGCCATTATATCTCAACCAACATGGGAAAAAATCATCAGAATGGAATATGAAGGGATTTCATCAACACCTTGTTGACAAAAAACAAATGCTCGCCCAGATTTTCTATTTCTGGATACAGCGCAATTGATTTAGTTAGAAAAATTTAGACTGTTTGATATAAAGTGTGTTAATGGCTTACCGATTACACTAATCCAATATTAAAGAAACTGCTAATGTAAAACAGCAAAAGGAAAAAAACTAATAATTTAAATGTCATAATTGGGAAAAGGAGATTCTGCCGATTTAGAAGGGAATTCGGTTATAAAATACAGGTTTCATTCGTTGGGGAATCATTTTATTTATCCACATGAAGACCTGTTGCAAGGTTTAATTAATTAATTTATTTCTTGGTTATTCCTAGGGAGGAGCAGGTCGTCCACAAAGGCAAGGGAAGAAAAGAAGACAGGCGACGAAAAACAAGAAAAAATAATGGTCATAGCGTGGTGTATTTGATTTATGGGAAAAGGAATATATTCTTTAACATTTTGTGTTACGTTCATGAATATTCATTGAGGAATAAATATGTATATAAATCAGTTATTGTGTAAGTTTGTTTTAATCACATTTCATCTTACTGAAACAATATTTGGAAGTGTTTTGTAATCAAGAGCTTCAATTCTTCGTGGCCGGTCATCCACATATTTTCGTGAATTGGTATTTCGGCACATAATTTTCATAAATCTACCCTATTTACCAGACACTTAGACATGAAAACTCAACTCGACTTTGAATGTTGCAGTAAGAAACACTGCGCCCATTTTATTTAGTGATATGACGTACATAACAATGCGTTTATCTTGTATGCAAACAGAGTATCGTGATATAGTGGTGCAAAATGAGCTATTTACACGCGTACAAACTTTAAATACTGTGTTATTACCCTGCCTCGAATTTAAACTACAACCATAGAGTGGTTTCCTAATTTACCAAATGAAAAATCTACTTGGTGCTTGTATAGGGGAAACTTTTGAAATGTGTCCGAAATAAGGTATATCTTAAATGGATATTCTAATACTAACCCCAGAACCCATTAGCAGAAGGCGGTTTTTCCTGGGTTACATGTTATTCATTGTGTAAGTACACCCTCCCTAGACTTAGTGAAGACCCATATGTAGCTGACACCCTGTGTAGGGAGAATGGCCTTGAGATATCCTTGTTCACGATCGACAATGCACACCATGGTAAAATTAAAAAAGATGCAAAAATAAGAGAAAGGCCCAATTGATGAGTACTGAGAATCGTGTCTTATTAGCCATGAACCCTTACTTGGAGTCAAAGGTAATATCACCGGTCCAGAAAAAGGTTTCTGAAGACTTGTCCATGTCTCATGAGAAAAAAAGGATAGGATAAAGACCAGTATCCAATTGGTTCCATGATTCAAAGAATAAACTTTCGTAAACACAAATCGCACAAAATCAATTAATGCACCCAATGTTAGAATGCTTAGACTATACATTGTTCCGTTAGACCCGCTCTGCAAGCTTTAGTTAGAATAGAAAACAATAATATCAACCATTCGGTCTCAAATACTGGCGATTATTTAGTTGGGTTCATGAGGTTTTGCTCGTAAACCGTTCAGAGGGAGAAACAGCCTTTTCTCTAGAATACATGAAGTTTTTGAATCATAATTCCTGTTAAATTAATTATCACATTGTGTCCAATTTAGATTCATACTTCCAAATAGTTCCAGGACATACTTAAAGATTACTATCTCGTGGGAAATTCATGATATTAACCTGGATTCCTACACTATCAACCTGATGTTATAATTTCAGCATGGCCCCCAACGTAGTGTAAGAATAATCGACCCAATAAGCCTATTTCAAATCCAGTATCATAGTTGCAGGGTTTTCTAAGTAGGACTTCCAAAGATTCGAGAATCGTGCCATGGTGGCACCATCAATCACTCGATGATCCGCAGACCAACTGACTTGCATTATGTGTGCAGGGACAACTTCATTCTTCCGATTGTAACGTGGCAATTTCTGAAAAGCGATAAATATACCTTTGATGAAAATAATTCATTTGAGGGAGGGGGAAGGGGATCGGTTGCTGTACGCCCGTTCTAACACTATGCTATTACTTTCGTAATTATTTTGACAAATCAGGGCGAGAAATGAAAGGCGCTAACATAATTAAAGAACCGCACACCAATAGACTAGTATATATAGAAATCTTTATATTCAGCACAAAGAGTGACTTGTCCGGAATTCCGTTAAAGGTATTAAGAGTGAACTGACCTGTATCTTTCCGATAGCTCCTATCGCCACCGCCGGTGGGGCTATCACTGGCTTGGCGTATGTTCCACCAATCTAAGGACCATAACAAAAACATTAGTGTTGGCAATTAAAAAGACAAAATATAAGGTACCGTTTAGAAGGCAAATGCAAAGCTAAAGCCGTCCTACTTCAAAAGGGATCAATTATACCGTATATAATTCCGTCGGATAGGTTCCAATAGTCATTTCACTCACCGATCCGATGTTAGACAGGGAGAAGGTTCCGTCAGATAGATCGTTTGGGCCTAACTTTCCTTGTTGGCCCAAATCTATGAGACGATTCAGTTCACTGGCTACTTCAAAAATACTCAATGCTTGGACGTTCTTTATATTCGGTACTAGTAGACCATCGGGGGTGTCAAATGCGAAACCAATATTGTGAGAAGCCTGTGTCAAAGAAAAAAAATATATATAACAAGAGTGTAACTAGCCAGATGAAGCTATGAGTATATAGGTTAATATTTCATATACTTATTACTACGTTATTACTACAATGCCTGTTTTAGATGTAATTAATTATCGCGATTTACAAACTTCCTACAGAGGCGTTCAGCCAAAGATAAGCCAAAATTCTAAATATCTGCAAACTCCAAAATGTTGATCTACAGCCTATAAACGCACAACAGCCAAGGGGTTTTCTTCATGGTTGTGTTACCATCGAATAGTTTAAAATATCCACATACCTTGTAGGTTATTTTCTCACAGTTTTCGTCCACATATGCGTTAAGAATTGGAAACTGGGAAAGGGCCAACGAGCAGGCCTAAACAATAAAATAAATATATCAGTTAACAAATTTCTTCCCAATTAATTATCATATCGACACTATAAACGATATTTCATTCTGAAGTGAGTTTAAACTTAAATTACCAATGACAACAAAAACAATATTATTCACCTTAATAAATACTGGCATGTAAGAGAACTTGACCCCTCTCTCCTCTGACAACTGCTTCAGAGCATGACGAATCTCAACTAGATGTGTCAAGTCGATCTCATCACAGTAACCGAAGTGTGGAATAGTCTGGGCCTGTGTCATGACTTTGACCATAGCTTTCTTGATGCCTCTGATCACCTCAACTGTGTCTTTGCCAAGGACTACCGGGGCAGGTCTGACTGGGGCGGGTGTGGGAGCTTTAGGAACCGGAGCAGGAGCAGCTGTTTCTGTGGAAGGAGGAGCTCTGCCTGCTGCAGGTTGAGCTGAAGTTAAGATAATATAATTCTTGCATCTCATTGTACAGAATGGAAAGTTGCGCCTTAAAAAACATCAACAACTCTATAAGATGAGCACCGGGATGAGCACCAATCCCGTATTCTTCTAGTGGTGACAATAGTGACTTTAATGTGATCTCTCTTCTTCTTTATAAAGATTTCCTTTTTAAACAATAACAATCGAAGACTGGAACAATATTTATGGCAGGAGGATCTCAAACAAGATCTTAACATTGTATTAGAAGGTCATACAAGATACAAAGGATTTACTTGATACTAGAACTATTATATCTTACTATGTATGTATAGCTCTGATACTACTTATTACTTATAGTTCTTCCGTCACCTTCCGTATTGTTCAAAATTTATTCTTAAAATAGTATATTCCACAAAGAGGGTGTAAATTTAGATAACGAGAAAATATGATGTGTGATGATGAAATCGGGTTTCAGTTTCTTACCAGGTGGAATGGCGCCACGTTCAATGAAAGCCACAATATCCTCTTTAAGAATTCGGCCATCCTTACCAGTTCCACGTACATCGGCGAGCTGTATCTACAAAACAGAATAACATAATGTTCATCAATATGTTTACTATTGATGTATAAACGTTTGCATCATTTGAATTTTAAGGTAGGAGAGTCTATGAGTTAAATATCAAACTTACCTTATTTTCCAAAGCAAGCCTTCGAACAGCTGGTGTGGCGAGAACTTTGTTGCCCTTGACATCTTGTAGGATGTGAGTCAGGGGGTCGGGAGTTGCAACGGCAATATCTTCTTGGTCAACCAGGCCAGCTTCCATCGAATCTTTGAATTATAGTAAAAAGATATATAACATTTTTCTAAACCAATTAAGCAGCTTTTACAATATAATCACAGTATAAAACACTGTTCTACGAAATTCAGACCAGATTTCAACGGACCATTTTCGATAGATTGACGCGGGATTTTACCTTCAACACCATCTTCTAATTCGATATCAACGAGGGGTGTGCCCACAAGGGCAGTGTCATCTACCTCGTAGTATTTTCTTGTTATGACACCATCGTAACGACTGGTTATGGTCACTGAGGCTTTATCACTCTGTACCTCACATATGCTGTCAAACTGAGCCACTCGATCTCCCTCAGAGACAAACCTGGAAATTGTATGACGATTTATATAGTTAGTACAGGTTTAACGTCCATCTTCTATCTTTCCCCCGAAACTATGCTAATTACAGGGGACACATATTTCTTAGAATTGCATCGATGTCATTGTGGTTAAAGATCTTAAGTTTAGGTGATAATGGAATATCCATAATGTATTTTGAAGCAACATATATTGTTGAGAACTCACCATTCTTTGACATTCACCTCTCGGATTCCTTCCCCAATATCAGACAATTTGAATGGAACAACCTTACCCGCACATGCTGCAATAAGAATGAAGAATACAGATATATTAGACAATCACCTTCCTTTTTACTATCATAGTTTGAACTTCACATAGCAAGATTTTCTCTAATCGATCAGGGATTTAGATTAGAGGGAGTGGCAGCATGTCATTGGCTATATGGTAGAGGGTGGTCTTAACCACCAACTCTTATACTTCATAGGACTTATCTACACAGACTTGATTAGGATAGCTTACATTGGACTGAAATTTCACACAACAAATATTTGGAAGTAAAATCATTACCTGGTGCTACATATTAAATATGACAAAACAAACTTAGGACTACCAGGCGTAACCTTTCCAATAGTTTTGAAAACGTATGAGTGTTAGTACCGTACGTACATACCGGTACATTAAAGTGGCTAAGATAGTTAAAACGAGTAGTCACAGAATCACATGAAACTTATTCAGTCTAACCATATAGGATATGTATGACAATTTCTAAAGTATAGAGCCCCAACATTGTTTCCTCATTCAATAATCATTAAATAAGTTTAATGAATAGACCAGCTTTCAAATCACAGAATAGTAGCCGTCAGGTGCTGCCCCCACTCAATAATGCCCATGGATGTAACTAGTCTTAACCCAGGAGTCTATGGACAAGCCTGGCATTATGTAACTCCAGATGCCAGAACCCAACTGCCACTCTGACATAGCTTGACATTTGGGGTTGGCAACCAAAAACGATTTTGCTCACTGTTTTACCAAATATCTGATATGATATAAATGTTAGAGTTTTGATATCCACAGGAGTTATTTAGGAGGGTAAGGTGAATCAAATACTAGAAAATGAAGTAGAAATTCCGTTACTCCATAATCTAGCCAACAACAGTGAGAAGTGTCACTTTAAACACAATAGTCTAGTAAGGTAATTTATAACATGAGCAGACTAAAACTCATAATGTACCAGGGTCGAGGATATAACCTGTCTCCAGGTTACAATTTAGGAAATTGAAGTATTTTATTTTATTATTAAAAATAAGGCCAAACATTTACGATACAATACAATTTGATTTGCAAAATTATCGAAAATAAATAAATAACAAATACCTGGACTTGTGTAGAAAGTTCTGGCATGCGGGCTCTCTATTGAGACAGGTGCCAACTTCACTCTCAGGGATTCAGGTTTAGCCGCAGATAACACAGGCCAGCTGCATTTAGCATGACATGAGTACTGGAGCCTTTGGAAAACCTGAAATAATGGAGAAAACATTCAAAATTTAAGGTGAAATCCAGTAGATAACTAATAGACACTAGTACCGTACGGTACGTATATCTACGTTACAGTTATTTATCGCGGAGGGAATAAGTAACGTAAATTTGGAGGAGGGGCAGGTTAAATAAATATAATCATTTGGACGTCTAAATTAATTAAGGTACCGTAAATGATTCAATTACCTACAAACAATACTCCTCCAAATTAACCTCTGCATCTGGATGGATGATTTATACTGAAATATGCACACCAAGGGTGATGTGAAATTGTGACGTGGGATGTAATTAAATATTTATTTGATATTTTAAATTTAATCCGCAACTAACTAGGTCTACCTCTTGGAAGTATTAATTTAGAAGATATATGGAACCGATCTTCAGGTAATCAGTGGATTCCAAAGAACATTGACCTTCAAGGCAGACAAAACCTGTGGCCAAGAATCTCGAAAAGATTACATAGTCCTAGGATGATAAGGGATTAAGGAGAACGGATTAATGTGCATCTACGACTACTATATCTCCACAGACAGTACTCAGTAGGCCTACCTACCTGTCCTGATAGAGGACTGAACAAAAATAGGCACCCTCATTTGTATATTACCATATGACACACAAAGATACATGACATTAAAGAATAGAAATCTTAAACCAATAGACAAAAAACTAACACTAAATGCATTCATATTCCTGCAGAATAAACAATAAATTAATCGTGCCACTGGCACTGGCACTGCACTGTGCCTGTGGTGGCCCTTCACTTCAGTCTTCAGTCTTATTATATTGCCTACAGAGCCGCTACAGAGGTGTCACCAATGTAAGCTAACATTTACGGGACATGATTAAATCCAAAACGTATCTGGTATCTGCAATCCCGAACTAAACGTTAGCCGGTAAACTTACACGGGTGTGGATCCTTGAATAGTTGCGAGAAACAACCCTCATACACACAAGTCCAGCCATCGCCAAGTCCTTCAAAGCTCGATCCTTGGCTTTGAAAGCCGAACACCGCAATCTCGCCAGGGACGATACTCTCGCCCGCTACGAGAACTGATAGTGGGCTCTGAGGAGATTGATGGGCAGAACATACTTTAAATTTAGAACCTTGATTTAGATATAGAGGCTACTCATTGTCTCATGCGTTTAACAGGTATTGTGTAAACTTATACATTCTTCCATTCAAATTGTTGAATCAGGCTGTAGACCACATAATCATTTGATTCCATTCAATAGATTCACAAAGCTCCCTATTATCGCCTACCCAGCAACCAGAGACTGTACCGTACTGTCAATGTAGACAAGGTATCCGCCCCTTGCCCCCAGAGGAAAGAATCAAGCCAGCTAAGCAGGCTGCTATCAATGTAGATCGAGACTCCGAGAGTGCCTAAATTATTTACGTCACATTTTGCCATACCCCCCCCACCCCCCGCTGCCCCACCCCCACCCCCACCCCCTCACAAACACCCGGCTTCACACACTTTTTCCTTTGTCATGTTTTGATTCCTCCCTCTACCGTGATATTATCTGGTGCTCCTTCACGCCTACCCCCACCGCCACCCCCACACCTGTAATATAGGTGTGACTTCAAACCCAAACTATTGTAAAAGTATTCCAGCAAATAGGCCCTATATCCAATTGTTTGCTATTCAATTAATAGTCTGCTAGCTAACACAAGCCTGAGAGCCAGCTTCCTAGAGAAGTCGGACCACTCTGATGTCGGACCGGGTGGGTTAGTGGAGTTGGACGTCGGACCACTCTGATGTCAGACCAGGCGGGTTAGTGGAGTCGGACCAGGGGTTAGTGGACTCGGACCACTGGGTTAGTGGACTCAGACCACTGGCTTGGTGGATACCATACAAAAACTAACCCTAAACCTAACCCTAAAATTGGTTGTCCTAAGTCAGTAAAGCTAGTAGTGGAGTGTCCAAAGTAAAACTGACTAATAAAATAATTACTTTGACTATATACCTATCGTAATAATGTTCCGCCCAAAGCTATGCCTGGTCCGAGTCCACTAACCCCCTGGTCCTAGTCCACTAACCCACTGGTCCGACCATACCCAGTCCGACCATACAACGGTCCGAGTATACAATGGTCCGAGCCCAGAACGGTCCGAGTTCTCCAGACCCCCGAGAGCCATTGGTCCTTAAAATGTGTTCATGTTCAAAAGGCTTCCTACTGAAGTCTGACCAATGTAAGGTCGGTCTGGGCGGGTTAGTCAGCTCGGACAAGGAGGTTAGTCATCTTGGACCAGGGGTTGCTCAGCTCGGACCAACAGGGTTGGTCAAGTTGGACCCGGGACGCTAATACCAAACCATACCAAAACTAACCAGGGTCTGGTGAATTTGGACCGAAGCTTGCTCGGACCAGTGTGAGGTCGGACCCGGGTCAAATCGGACCAGGATGTTAGTCAAGGCTTCCTAGAGAAGTCGGACCACTCTGATGTCGGACCAGGCAGGTTAGTGGAGTCGGACCAGGGGTTAGTGGACTCGGACCACTGGGTTAGTGGACTCAGACCACTGAGTTGGTGGACTCAGACCAAACCATAACATAAAAAAATAACCCTAAACCTAACCCTAAAATTGCTTGTCCTAAGTCAGTAAAGCTAGTAGTGGAGTGTCCTGACTAATAAAAGAATTACTTTAACTATACCCATCATAATAATGTTCCGCCTAAAGCTATGCCTGGTCCGAGTCCACTAACCACCTGGTCCAAGTCCACCAACCCACTGGTCCGACCATACCCAGTCCGAGCTTACAACGGTCCGAGTATACGATGGTCCGAGTTCTCCAGACCCCTAGTCAAGTTGGACCAAGGGGTTAGTCAGGTTGGACCAGGGTGCCAGGTGCTTTAGGCAGAACATTACGATATATAGTCAAATTACTTTTGTTAGTCAGTTTTTACTAGGGACACTCTACTACTACCTTTACCGACTTTAGGACAACCAATTTTAGGGGATCTCAGGATCCACGGTCTGGATTGAAGCGCCCAGACCATTAACTCTAAACAATACCAAAACTAACCCTAAAATTAAACTTAAATTGGTGGCCCTATTAAGTCAGTAAAGGGGGTGGTGAACTGTCCCGAGTAAAAATAGATTAATAAAAGTAATTAAAGTGACTAGTAAACGGTCTGGGCGCTTTGATCCAAGCTGTGGGCCCTTCAATCCAAGCAGTGGGCGCTTCGATCCCAGGCCGGGGCGCTTAAGTCTGGGCGCTACAATCCTAGGGCGCTTGAGTCCCGCCCCCTACCCAACTATAACCCCTTGGTCCGACCTGACTATATATATAACCCGCTGGATCCGACCTGACACTAGTCCAAATTGACCGTGAAGCTGGGAACAATTTGGTGTAAATCGCGATCCAACCGACCCGCCACCTATCTTTTGTTTCTTACTTACCTGTAAGGGTTTTATACAAATTTCTTTTAATTTTGCCGGCTCTGGGCATTGGAGTCTGAGATTTCAAAACCTTCAGAGTTATATATTAATTGAGATTTTCGCTGATGATCCCCTATTTTTTTCAGTTCTCCTGTTGTAAACATATTCCTCTAGATGAAATTAGGGAACATGACATTTCATTTCATGGTGAAGTTAAATTTAATCTTTCTATGTTGGTCCTGTTTGTTATTTGTCACACCATATTTATCGAACCAGTACCATTCATTTCCTTTTTCGACTAGATAGTTGAATTTGCCTTTAACATTGTACCAGTACTCTAAACATGCAGGGCCATTTGTCAAATGTTTTAATTCGAATTACCTACGAAGCAAAATATGTTGTACAGTTCTCCTTTCCTTAAGATCACAGGAAGTCTTCCCCTAGGGATATGCATTATGTGGGAGGGTTGATAGACCCATTTACAAATCTCAAATCAGTTCATGGTTAGAAGAATGCAATAATGATAATGGGTAGCACGTACAAAATCTAACCTAAAACATTTGGATTTATCAAATATTCTGTAATTTATTATTAGACATTCTGAAATATTTTAATTAATGGAGTACCAACAACGCTCCTCTACTTCATAGCATACTAACACTAAGTAACGGCTTCTCTCTCTCATGACATCTTTTATTTGAACCAGTGCAGGTTCAGTTGCGTAGCGGTTTTTAGGTACGGTACACAGTAACACTACAGGTGTAAATGCCTATATACTAGGCGCTTTAATTGATACATAATATATTTTTCCTTGCAGGCGTTATATGATAAAACAAGAGCAATGAATTTTATTAAATACATCAGTTTCCTATATGGCATATCGTTGATACTTGGGTTGGCAATATATCTGCGAGGTTTCATGGCTTTCAAGGCGCCTGTGGAAGGATACGCTTCGTGGAACTATACCGAAATTGAGCCTGGCCATTCCCCTGGCAAGCAATTCCCAGCAACATTCCAACGTTTTGTGATAATTTTGATCGATGCATTGCGTGCTGATTTCGTCCTGCCGCTTGAGGATGTAAGCCTGCCTCAGATGGACTACGTAAGGAAGTTAATAGAAGACAATAGAACAATCAGCTTCCTTTCCAAAGCACACCCTCCAACAGTGACTCTTCCCAGAATTAAGGTCAGCACAATATAATAGAAGATTTGTTTTTTATCTCTACATTTTTCCTCCATGATCCGTTGAACTTATTGGCTTCGTTGAAATTACTTTATGTTCATTGTATACCTACTCTTCTGGCTCATCTCCAGTTGTTATTCTGTATGAAAAATGATTTGATTTATTGAATCAAAATTGATCTTTTCTTTTGTCTCGTGTAAACGAAAAAGAACTCAGGAATGCGATAATCTTAAAATCATTGTCTGTCTTTAATTATAGTGAAAGGATAAATTTATGTAAGAAAGAAGAAAAATAATTCGGAACCATAAAAGATAAATGATAAGAGCACTAATTTGGACAGATGATAATAGCAACCTGAATTTCCACTATCATCTTATTAACCAATCCATTTAATTTAACATTTAATATATACTTATTAGGCTCTAACGTCTGGGGACATACCTGGGTTCGTAGATGTCGTCCTCAATTTCGATTCATCCGCTCTTCGAGGGGACAACCTGATCAGCCAACTGAAGCAGAACGGGAAAACTCTTGTATTTTTTGGTGATGATACTTGGCTACGTCTCTTCCCTGACTCATTCTCGCGCCAGGATGGAACCACTTCTTTCTTTGTTAGCGATTATACTGAGGTGAACATCCTTATTTAAAGACCAATTATCTGGCTTCCACTTTCCAATTTCACTTTCAATCATGATAATGTCATTGTTTTTCATCTCATCAAACGCGAAAACGGTAGTTTGGAAGTATTTCTTTTAGCATATAATATCTCCTCTCCTGTGATATGATCCCAGCTATAACTCTTACTAAATACTTTCCTACTTCCTTAGGTTGATAAAAATGTGACTCGCCATCTCGATACCGAACTTGAGGCCAATGATTGGGATGGTATGATCATGCATTATCTTGGTTTGGATCACATAGGCCATTTTGCAGGACCATTCAGTACCTTGGTGAAACCAAAACTAAATGAAATGGATAGTATCATCAAACGAGTTTATAATTCCATCCTGAAACAGGTAAACTATCGGATGTTACGTTCTATCTTTTATAGGAACCATTAATGGGTTCATCAGCCTTTCAAATATTTAAAGTCTTTGGTGTTCTAAATGAGGCCCTACAATTTTTCTCATAAATATGATTTAATCACTGTCAATTTAGCCTAAAAATGTCCATTCGCGTACAAATCTAGGACGCCATCAGTGGAGAAAATACGCTGCTACTTGTGTGTGGAGACCATGGCATGAGTGACCATGGCAGTCACGGGGGATCATCAACTAATGAAATCAACACTCCATTCATCTTTCTAAGTTCTCTCTGGCATCAAGGAAAGGGTGTGTACCGACAAAATGTCTATAGCTGTATTCAATATGGATATTTAGACTAAGATTTTTCTTTTGGATCCTTATAGCTTCGTCCTAGTTTTCCAGCTTGGGGTATACACATGATGCAAATTTGTTCTGTTCTCAAATTTTTTTTTTATTCTGTAATATATCAGATCCTAGAGATGAAATCTGCAATGGTTCTATACCCGGACATTATAATAACAATATTCGATTTGTGTTATTCCGAATGTATGGGGTTTGAAATTGTGATACAATTTTCTATGCTTAATTCTAGGTCTACCGTTTGACTCAGGCAAATCTGTTTCACAGGTTGACCTGGTGCCTACTCTGGCATTGCTGCTTGGTGTGCCCATACCACAGAGTAGCCTAGGGAACATAATTACTTCGATGTTCCAGAGATACTCACTAAGAGAACAATTATCTGCTCTGTATATCAACGCCAAGCAACTCGTCAGAGTGTTTAAAGAGAATGTTCCCAACTGGGATAAAGGTTAGTTTTAATATTCTTAGATCTTCCTGACCCTGCCTTCCCTATTTGTGGGAGGACGAATAGTGACTATTACTTTTATATCTCGGACTCAGCAACCTGAGAACATTATTATATTGAGATATATGTATGCATATATATACATGAGCACTCATCAAATGCAATGTCAGTGTTTTCCTAAAATGTTATTATCATGTAATCTATAAATACGCGACTTGTACAAGTAAAAATCATTAGGCTCAATGTTTTCTGAGACCAGTCAATTAATGGCCATGTTTTTCCTACTTTGTAGAACCAGACTATATTTCGTTAATCCATACGCTGACGGCCCATGAGACATTCATATCCAACAACAATCATCTAAAACCCAGTAGCCAGGGTCTCGGACTCAGCATTCAGGCGAAATACATCAAGGCCCTTAAGGCTATCAGGGAAAGAATCGCAGAGACTCTCATCAGATATGACCTCCATGCGATGGGTCTGGGGATTGTCCTATTGTGGCTGGTAAGCTCCTTTTTTTGGAAATTTATTTTGTTTTGGTATTACTTATGAATGTCTAAATTAAAAATGTATCAAAAGTAATTATAAGTGCTGATTGAATATTTACTTGATAACTTTGTAGATCAATTCCAGATCTGTGTATATATGTGTTGATATAAAGAAAATTCATCATGTCTCTTTATTTATTTAGACACTCTTCAGTTTGGTCTTGCTTGGGATTCAAAAGATCCACACACAACAGGGAAACGCATCTATGGGAATACTTCCATTCGTGGCCATAGCTTCCCTTGCTGCTCTGCATATTGTACTTTGTACAAACTCTTGCGCCAGTCCGTTTCTTTGTGACGCTGGGTTGCTGCCACTTGTCGCTGGTATGCTGATAGTGGTTTGTGCTGTTCTGTGGTGCCTCTTTATCTTGGCCGCATCAGCCGATTTGAAACAACTGCTGGTATGAATTGTGTTTTATGTGTATGAACTTCGTTTTATATGTACAAATAATCGTACTCGCAATTTGCCTATTTCCATTCTGGAAAGGTTGATCTCTATCAATATTTGCCTGTGGCTATTTTAATTCATATCATGTGCATCAAGATTTTGTTAACTATTTCCATGAAGTTAGACTATTGGTAGAATATTAGAAGATCTTAAATTTATTAGCACTTTTATGGCCGAGATGTTTATGGTTCTGTTTTAATAATTCCAGGTCATTCCTAACTACAGTATTCTACAGCTGTTTCTGCTTTTGGGTACGGCGGTTCATTCCTTCACACTCATGGCGTCAAGTTTTGTAGAGGAGGAACATCAGACCTGGTACCTGCTAGTTACAACCCTGCCCGTAGTTCTCGCTTGTTCCATTTTGAAAGTGTTTTATGGTACAAAAAGGGAATATACCGAAGAAGTCTTAGTTGAAGGTATAGGAACTGCTCAATATTCTGCTCCGGGCTTGGAATCGTCTGATACAGAAGACTACTATCTTCAAATTCAGAAAATAAACCATTTCCACGGCGAAGTCTTCGGTCGTCAACGGACTATAAAGAAAGAAAAGGTCCAGGAGTCAGAAAAGGTCCCCATCCGCCTATCGCTATCTGCTGACGTATTAAAAGGGCTGCTATGTCTCAGTATCTTGTTATTGACTCTTCGTGTCGCCCGATCATGGAATCGCACCGGAGACAAGTGGGCACATCTTCCAGATGTCGGCGATTGGCTCTCGAGGTTAGGAATATTCTATTCTAGCTCGATGTGATTTATGATCAATTTTAATTCCTTATCATTTGAAAGGAATGCAATAAAGTTATGTTGGATACCTTTTCTCCAAAGTTTATGTTCATGGATCTCTTCATTTAAAAAGGTGATGCACATGCAATGTTTACACCTGTTTAGCATTCCCCCTGACAACTGCATGGGTGTCCTGGCATGTCCAATTACTCCTTCAATATAATAACGTAATCCCCGCTTACCCTTTTCTCGTTAGTCCGGAGCAGAAGGAAGTGCTGAGTCTGGTATGTCTCCTTTCCCTCTGCGCGATCTGCTGCATTCGTTGGAGAAGAGGTGCCACGTTGGGAACCAGTAATTTCCTCCTGGGAGGAGCGGTTGGAGTTTACTTATTCAGGTCGGCCAATGGAGATCTCATTATGCCATTCTTGTACGGCCGGGGAGCTGAACGGTTAGTTATTTCCATCGCACTAATATTGGGTTATGAAAATATGTATTGATTTTGTTATTGCGTTTATGGCCAAATTTACTTTTAAACAATTATAAAATATACGTAGCTGCATTTCGGCTGTTTTCACGTGTCGCCTTCTCAATAATCAAAGATGAAAAAGTATTACAATTATGAACCTAAATCACACGTTAATCGATAAGGGATAATTGTCCGTTTCCAGGGCGATTGAATTCAAAGGGCTTTCTCGTGTTTAGAATAGTCCATTTCCATTAACAATCCATATTCATATTATTTGTTCACCATTGATTATTTGTCTAAACGTATATCTTAATTACCGTTCACAAAAACTGACGTAACTAAAAACACGGGGGTTCAAATATAAACAATTTATATAAAAACGATTAAAATGGCTTGCGGGTCTGATGACTTTCTAAAAAAATCGCATGGTTCTTTTTCAATTATGATGCGTATAAGTCGATGGCAGAGAGGTGAATGAGGCAGATGTAATGGCGGAGGTGTGTTAAATAGTGGGTGATAGGTGGCGCACTGGCGCAGGTGAGTGAGTAGGGGTTGATGGGAGTTGAGCCCTGCCGGCAATGATCCCGCCTTAGCTATTCACCAATGCAGATAAAATTATTAGAGAGAAATATGCATACGTGTTTATGAAATCAAATTGTTAAATGTTCAACCGTCAATTTTTCAGAGGAGTTTTAGAGGCACGTGTAACTTATGCATTCATATTGGCCATACTCGCAAATGCAATATCCAATTATATAAGCCGAAAAGCTGGCGGCACCAAACCAGATCAAAAGGAAACCAAATCTGCTACAATAGCTCGGAAACGAGCTCAATTCTTCACCCATCTTCAAATGGCTTCGCTGGTCCTGATGCTACTTCTATACAGACCGCACAATATTCCTTTAGTGTTGGTGATTACCATCATGGATCTATGTCTGCGACCGGTTGTGCTTGAGTGTGGGCTAAATCTCCCAACATGGTCCGTAACACTTTTGTATCTCTGGATGGGCAACGCGAACTTCTTCTTTCAGGTAATTGTGTCCTAATTAGATTAATAAATTCCTCGCTGATTTTACTTTCACGTTTTATTTACAAGACCCATACACGTTATATTTTACTTTTTACGTCAACGGTGAAGGGGATATGATCAATAGTTGCAATCCTAGAGGCTGGTGCTTCTAGCATTTTTTTATACATTCTTTTTCCAACCAAAACTAGCGTTCTTTTATTATCTATACCAAATCTTTTAATTAATTCACTGATAAATGTATTTCCTGTAATATTGCAAACTAACATTTCATTTTTCAATATTGCAGGGTAATTCAAATAGTATTTCTACAGTTGATGTGTCAGCGGGGTATATTGGATTGGTTGACTATAAACCCATAGCCATTGGTTTGCTAATGTATCTATCAACGTATGCGGGTCATATATTCTGGATCATCAGTCTCCTTACAACATTGTCTGTTGCCAGTATTGAGCAAGGGAAGCATAATCCTCTGCTGTAAGTATCTCTTTTATCTTTGCATGTTTAAAAGCAATATGAAAGCGCAACAGAATATTTTGCAAAAGATATTGTATGTGTGTGTTGTCAAATGAAGATATTGACGCAAACCGCTTCTGTGTGACTCCCAAATACCTAGTTGCGGCTACCGTAAAAACCTCTAATAAAAGTCGATAATAATTTAAGTGGCTAAGATAGTTAAAGTGAGTAGTCATGAAACTTTTTCCGTGTAATCATAAATGATAGGTATAGCAGTATCTGAAGTATTGAGTACCAACATTGTGTTTTCATTCAATGGTTATTGAATATGTGTATTGAATGGGTCAGAAGCCTCTACTCATTTCAAATCCCAGAGGAAATGTTTAGCCACCATGAGGTGCTGCCCCCATACCCCAAGTGGACAGGAAAGAAACTAATTTTCATTTTGTTGACCAATTGTCACCCTGTATCAGTGACCACATCCCAAAAATAGACACAGTGCATGGGGCCCCAATCTGGGGTTATATAAATCCAGATGCCAACCCAACTAACTGGCACTTTAAATTTTAGCTTTCACATCGATATGAATTTACTCACTATTTTGACCAAATATCTCATATACTATGGATTACATAGTTTTAATATCACCAGGGATTAGTTAGGAAGGTTAAAGTGACACATGCCAATGAGCTCCCGATTTGGGGAAAGTTTGCCTGAATTTCAACTATGTTCTAGATTTGTATATTTGTAATGTATACCCGGGAGCATTAATGTAGGAATTACATATATTGTGTGTATTTAAGAGTTTAAAACTCCAATTTCGTAGGGTGCTGGAGTCACCCTACCCAACTGCCAGACAGTTAAGGAAGGTTCCCGACGCCTCTTATCTTAATGAGAGTTAAGCGATACCAGCTGGATGGGACAGGGTAGATATATCACTATGTAACTCCTGCCTCGCTCCTACTTCACCATGCACTGAGGGCAGCACTTTATGGTCAAGTTACTTCTCTCTCAGATTTGAATTCCTCAATGGAATCTCTGCCACATTCTTCGTTAACAAATATCAATTAATCTAAGGAATATATAGAGTTGGTATTCCACACAAATGTTCTTACTTGTGCAGGTAATCGAAAACTACAAACATATTTCTAAATGATATATAGTCAGATAGTGTCCATAGCCACTTTAAGAAGCACCAGATACCAGAAAATTTAGTAGAAATACCATTACTAATGAATAAAGGCCAGAAACGTCAGAAGTGTCACTTTAAATTCTACCTGCAGCTTCTATTAAGGGTTTTCCATAGATAAATGTGGAAAAAGTTGTGGGTACTGGTTCAAATAGAGGTTTTACGGTAATGAATAGAGTTGCTGTTGGCTTTTGTTGTCTCTCGGATCAAAATCAATGAAACATTATTACTGAGTGTTATTACTAAACATTCTCTAAAGTGTCATCCCTTTTATTATGTTTTTAAAAATATCGGTGGATTTTTTAAATATTTGCATGTTATTTCTACAGAATGCTGCTTAAATTCTCTGCTTAAAGTGACACTTGCCGCTGAGCTCCTGATTTTTTTGACATATGCTTGAATTTCAACAATGTTCTGGATCATTATGCCATTAACCAATACCTGAGAGCATTAATGTATGAAATACAAGTATTTGGAATATATAAGAGTTTAAAACTTCAAATTTTGTGGGGTGCCTCCATCACACTATAGTCTCTCAGACCTGGCAGTTGGAAGAGGTCTTGCCGCCTGTATGCCTCTTATCTTAATGAGTTAAGTGATACCAGCTGGATGGGACAGGGTATATAATGTCACTATGCACCTCCTGTCTCGCTCCTAGTTCTCATCCCTTTACCATACACTGGGGCAGCACCTTATGGTCTAGTTACTGCTCTCTCAGATTTGAATTCCCCAATGGAACCTCTGCCACATTCTTCGTTAACAAATATCAATTAATCTAAGGAATATATAGAGTTGGTATTCCACACAAATGTTCTTACTTGTGCAGGTAATCGAAAACTACAAACATATTTCTAAATGACAAATAGTTAAACAGTGTCCTTAGCCACTTTAAGTTCGCAATTGGGAAACCTCTGATACTTTGAGGAATTTTTATTTTTCAAATTTCATTGAAAATATTGCAAAAGTAATGTGCCTATTTCCAACTTTTGTCCATCTTCTGTTCTCTTTCCCCCACTAGGTGGGAGCACATGGCTGATGAAGTTACACGGACTCTGCTTGTGACCCGCGCCTTGCCTCTCGCTATATACACGTGTCTCACAACCTTACAGAGGTACCACCTTTTTGTGTGGACAGTTTTCTCTCCTAAGCTTTTATACGAAGGACAGCTGACATTAATCATCGTTTTTCTTGCATTCCTTGTACAGTTAGCACGTTTCATGCGGTAATGCACCCATTTCATACTACATTCCACTAGGAATAATCAAATTGCACTGATGTGTTCTAAAACAGGTTTCACTTGATGAGAAATCTCTGAAAGGAGAGATCTAATCATTGTAAAAAAAAAAGAATCAAATATGCGGAGAGAACGTGAACATTGGTTGAACGAGTTGTAAGTGTACCCATGTTAGTGATAAAACTGTTTCTCGAAATAAACAGATTTACTTACATGTTTCCATAAAAATGATATGTGATTAAAAACGTATTTAAATCATTTACATCTCATGAATGCAGCTACTGTGTTGCATAATAATTTGAATCCACTACGGTCGCACCATTTGAATCATTCATAATCATTTTTATTGTGTGCATTCTTATTTGTTGTCTCTGAGTGTCTAGTCATTTTTATTCCCAAATAATTAAGATTGCAATGGGCAAATATTCCCTGTCCTTGGGCATACCTTCATAATAATATTTAGATATAATCAATAAGGGAAATTATGCTAGTAATACGGTTGTGAGAATACCAACACAACTGGTAAAAAAAAGTCTGAAAGTCACCTAGTTAGCTGTGATTCGTGTATTAAATTATGTGTTTCACCCACCCAGGTGTCATTACCTCATTCGATGTGTATATTAAACTTAGATGTGATGGCAATATATTAATACATTCCTTTTGATCGACTTTGTGATGCGAAGAGAAAGAATCTTTCCTGCTCATTAGCTTAAATGTTTTTGAGACGAAGTTTCAAGTCTCATCATCATACGTGATATATCGGCGAAAAATGTGATGTGATAGAATAATGCTGGTTACCCATCCTGTTTATTGAGTAGGCGTATTTGCTTTCTTCCGCCTTGGATGTACCTCGCAAACAAACTTAACATAAAATCGATACACTGAACGGTCTATTTGTCGAGAAATGTCTCCTTGACTTTTGATTCAAGCTATTCTTGATACGCCTGTGTGTATAAACATTGTTCATATATATATACAGTATTTGCTTATTTACAATACCAAGGATACTGGCCAATAAGTCAGTTTTATATTGCGGTGCATTATCTATGAATAAATAGACCAATTCCCGAAGAAACGTGTTACTTATCTTTGTCTTTCCTTATCTGAAGTATACTAAGAAAGGTAAATATAGTATTATTGATATGAATATACTCCGTGTACTTAAGGAAAGCGATTTGGGGGTAATGATTTCACGAGATTAGTTTTATTGGATGGTCAAATAGAATTGAATGCCCCTTATTCCTCATATATATCATAAATCAGACAGTGATCAGTGCACAGGGACAACAATACGGCTGGTATTGACCGTCAGTCATACATTTATTCGGCCAGAAATAGTTTTATACTTGGTGATTCATCTGTAAGCGATATCAAACACGCAGGAACGTGAGCCATGCCATAAACAAACAGGATGATTAACTCCATACACGAAACCCCCTCATAAAAACTGATGCCTCCTGTGAATTTAAAATAGTTTCTTCGATATGTATTCAGCTATTTATGATGGCCTCAGCATCTTAAAGTTTCCTCTGTGAACGATTTGGATCCCGACTTGCAAGCATATGTATACCTATTTCCATGTCTTGCTGTCCCTTCTTAGATTCATGTATATATGTCAGTAAAAGGTATTAATGAATATCATCCATGCTTACGATTTTACGCTTAAAAGATGGTTGTATGGAGAAAAATATGGATGAAAAGAGGAGGGCCTATAGTGTGTCAATGTTTTTCTTGCACTCGTTGTATAAAGTCTTTATCCGTGCTAGAAAAGGAAATATTCAAAACTTGTTTGAGTCCGTAAACTACGCTGCAGCCCTGAGCGATCGTGCTGCATGAACTGACTGCCAATAAAACGCTCTCAGTTTAACATTACACACGAGATAGACTGGGAAAGAATATTGTCCAAACGCAGCGTTTAGGATCTATTGTATAAGTGTGTTTAAAAGTTCATCAGGGTCACTTGGCGCTGTACAACATAGCACATTGTAGGAAATCAGAGCATATCATTACGGTAGGCAGAACATCTATAGATATATAAGTCTATGGAAAATATACATATGGAGCATTGATTATTAAAAGTTAAGTCCTTGTCTTGGGAAAGGCTGAGCTTCTGAAAGAGCGGGACGTGCGTGGGCTTTTTAGAATTCCCATGAGCATATCTCGTCTTCATAATATGTTCTATTCAGCCATGTCTGCGGGCTTCAATAACGCCTGAATATAGATTACAGTTGAACTACTAACCTAATGAGGTCATTTTACGATTGGAATGTGATCTGCAGACCACTATCCTAATGATTGAAACGTTATAATGTATATGGCATTCCCATGTGATCCCCTAGAGAGTGTAAACTTTCATTGGTATTGATTATTTTTACTTTAGCTGTGATCGAAGATCATGGGAATGCCAAAGTCATGAGAAGACGCAATAGGCAACGCGATAAAATATCAACATCTTCATGCGTTTTTCCTATTGTAAATGTATTGGCCTCAATCGTATTTCTTTTTTAAATATGCTGATTCTTACTGTTCGAATACTTGCTACAACATGTAACAGTCGAGACTTTGTTTTTATTGATTCTCTATACTTAAATATGATCTGACATGTGTAGACAAAACAAATTAACTATCTGCTATATATATATCTCGCTCGGGGAATGGAATTAAATAACCTGCATGCTCTCAACATAAAGAACAACACATAAACGTCCAGATACATTATATATAGGTTTATCTAGCTGGTAATACAGCACGGATTCATCTATCTAGTCTAGACCTTCGCTGATCAGATAATATGCGGCATTTTGCGGTTTGGAGCAAGAGGCGTTCCCTCAGTTTGGAGGGACTCCCTCAACTGAGCCTAAACTGTACCGAGGTTTTTTCATGGATATTGTATCCATAGTGGACTCAATGATGAGCTGTTAATATCTAATAGATATCAAGACAAATGTGAACAGATTATTTTCTCCATGGAATTCCATTTTTTATATAGATATAAATAGTTTATTATTGGAACTGAAGGGCATTTTATTTTATTCCATGAATACTGGACGCTACCTTATATTATTTTGAATTGGTTAGTTGATATGCGGCGTGGGCCTCCGCCGGCAAAAAAACTAACGACTGTAAAAGGATATATTTCTCCAGAAAACATTATATACTATTTTTCATTTCTTTTTGTGGCTAGCAAAGTAGTGTGTCCCAGTTTGGCTGCAACATTCATCCCATATAGCATAAAATTTATTCATCACTATCATGAATTGGTGAAGGGTGGTAAATATGTTTAATTTAGGGTATTTAATTAAATAATTTCCCCTTCAATTGGTTTTAAAAGTGTGCCATCATGCTAATTATATATGGATCCACTTTAAACCATTGCTTACGCAGCATCTGATATGAGACTTGAAATGCTAATTCACAGTCTAAATCAAACACGTAACGCTTCTGGTATTGGGTATGTAATTTATTTTCATTTTTACGTTTTTCTACATAATATATTTCGCGAAAGAGTTATTTGCTCAGCAAAAAGTATCTACTGTCTTCATTCTTCTAATGAGTGCTTTATTGGTGTATGCTATAAAATGTATCAGATATTTACTGGTAATGTAATTTGATACGAGTATCATATAGTTTCAGTTTTAAATAAATGTTTTTATGCCACACAGAGGGGCTAAATTTTTATCTGGTAAACTTGAGATTAATGCTGATTGTATAATGTTTTCCTGAATAGATTGCTTACAACATGTTCCAGCTATTAAAAAATACGTTTAATGCATCGGAGTGTGAATTCTAGCACGGAGGATTTCTCAATTATTTATAGCATGTACAGCAAAAGTTTTATCTCCATACACCAGTGTTTCCGTTCTGTTCATCGATATACCATGGTATGTTTGTGAAATACGTGTGTTTATTCTGAATTGACATGTAAATAAACGCCGGCTATATTTCACATAAAAAGTTCTGTGTATGAGGAGAGGAATGCGGTCTAAATTGAGACGCTATACAATTGTTTGCAGGCAGAAGCTCAAAAGGGGTACTGGGTTCGAATCCCGTGAGCAACTGAGTCCAAATCCTTCACTTCGTAAGGGGAACCGCCCCCCGCTCCACTACCTCAACCCCACCCCTCCCCCAACCCCTTCACATGAATTCGAGAAGGTTTATAGCGATTCTTATAACTTCATAAACAGGTAAAATCTATATGGGTTATACGACGGTCACATAATTATTATGTACTTTTTCTCCCGCAGAAGTGCGTCAATGATGTACGATTTGGTTGAACCAGTTCTTCTGTTGGTTCAAGTCTAGTGAGTGTACTTACTTGCTGCTAGGATGTATACATACTCAGAGAGGAACATTGTTAATTATGGTATGATTTCTAGGCCTAATCTGAGGGAGGTCTTGTGAATCACCCGCATCCACCATCATCATCTAATCATCTATCATCACCATTTATCATCATCATAATATCGCATGTATTATCTTACAATAGAGTATTCAAAGTGAATACACCCAACAAGCGAGTTAACCTTCTTATCAAATATTCCTTTAATAATCTATTCTAGAAATGGACAATTTAAAGTTGTAGAGTTGATTATTTGCAGTAAACCGCGGGTAAATAGTTATATTGTTGAATACGCACTTTGCACATTCCAAATGGGATATATCCCCGTCACATGCAATGCACATATATAATTTGATATTATCCTATAATATTTATTTGATGTTTATAATATATACTATAATATAGTATTATATCCTACTGTAGACTATAAGCATAGATTAGTATAATTATGGGAATCATCACTGTCGTTTCATACTTGATAGCATATTCGGTCCCAGATGCCGATGCTCCAATAAGCAAGGACGGGAGAGTGCCAGATGTGTCGCATTGAGCATAATAATTACGTTAACATGATGAATTAAGCAAATCAGCGAAATGAACCAAATGGAAAAATCTACTAGAAGTTACTTCTGCTGTACTGAGAATAAAATACACCGGAAATCTTGCAAAATGAAAAGATATATGGAGCGAGTCAATAAAAGCATTTCTCTGGGGATCTGGATCCTTCGGCGCTCCTGTTTCCTCCAGCATGTTATTCTTTAAGCATGGCCAAGACAGTAGGCGTACAACTCGTACATGTAATTTGAACGCCCACGGAAACCGTCCTCATCTCAACTCTGTTTCTAAAGGCTGGGTTCCACTGGCCGGCTACTCCTCCCGCTACTACTCCCGCTACTTTAGTCTATTGCTCCCGCTTCTAAAGAAGCGGGAGCAATAGACTGAAGGTAACCGGAATGGGTGCTATTGGGACGTTACTTCCAAGAAGCGGGAGCAGAAGCGGGAGCAGAAGTTTGGGAGCAGAAGCGGGAGCAGAAGCGGGGGCAGAAGCGGGAGAAGTAGCTGGCCAGTGAAACCCAGCTTTAAAGGCTTGACTCCACTGACGGTGTGTCCTTCTGCTGTCGTCGTGGTTTCAATCTGCAGTGCATTCTCAACCCCAAATGGAGCTGATCAGAGGAGAGTCTTGATAGGTTTACAATTAATATATTAATAATAATTATATGACAATAACTATTAAACCGCATATTGGCCACTATAAGTATGCGGTCTGGTGGAACCCTGCCTCATCAGGCGTCAATCAATTTCACCGCAAGCGTAGAATTTGGTCGGCGCGGAATAAAAGTTGTTGGACCAAGCGTCACGCTACTTTTTACGCGCGGAAAAAGTGTACATCTGTGTGGGCCATACTTTAAAAGAGTCACTCACTATTTAAATATCTTGACATACACTTTCATCAGAAACACCTTCAAACCTGAAGTAATGGATGGCATTAAGGGACATTAAGAACATGCTGAATGTTTCGAATGAATGAGATGTAGATTGAATGGAGTGCTTTCAGTTTCACTAAGAAAAATGTATGTCGGGGAGAAACGGAAAAACTGGTCCAACATCTTTTAAACCTTTTTATGGCTTCATGATTATGGTAATCCGGTCACTAACCTATATCTTAGTGTGTTTCGAAATTTGGATATGCAAATAGCATTTTTCTTCATTATCTTATCTTGAAATGCGCACGTGCTTCGCCTCGAAAATATCACAAGGGAAGGCGTGCGAGCTACTTGTGCGTGGGAGGGGAGGGGTGGGGCTGGGGGTTGGGTGATAATGTAAAAGTAAAATCGGGATGACCTGTATAATTATATTTAAAAGGTAGGCCTATCGTGCCTAACGCGTAATACCATAAGTGAGCCTACTTAAATCACATTGTTCCACTATTATGCTGTGTAGGACATCTTTAAAATAACGGATCACATGTAGTCTTTTCATCAGACATGGGTTAGCTCTTCCACTCTTTCACTTGCACATACTTATAAGTTTATAACCCGATATCATGCCATGTATGATGTATATTGTGATGTCATATCGATGACAAGTATCTGCCCGCCTGATTTCAGATCTATTAAAATTGAAATTGATCCCATTGCTGATACTCGTGATGCACCGCATGAGGGACGGGCTCCAAAACAGTATATATATTTGATTCTTCCATACAATGAATGTATCCTATGTATAGTGCTGTGTATATACACCTTTCAAACAGAAACAAGGATTGTAATTATTTTCGGTTTACGTTCCTATCTAGCTTATAAAAATGGCCTATGTGAACAATAATAGAAAATTAAAACGGGCCTATTATATTGCGCGTTAGCATATTATCCAGTTGATTACGATTCTGATAGTTGTAGCTACTGTGTTAAACCATGTCAATATTTTTGGCAGAGTGTGGGAGACACTGAATTTAAGGAATATGAAACTAATGTAAGGCACTGATATGTAAACATGAAAGATGAATGATACAGACTGTATGATGTGAAAGGCTATGCATGAAAACAGTCCTTCTACTCTGAGGATTAACAAAGTTCTGCGTTTTTAATGATGTAACGTGCTATGGTTTAAAACTGATTTTAAACCATTGTCGCACGCTCCTGGCTTTGCATTAACTTTGTGCTGGGGGGTCTCTAAGAAATTGGAGGTTCATCATATGGGTGGGCAGCCTTGGCTTTGTACGCCCACGTCCCTAGAACACGAGCCAAGTTTACAATAAAAGAGTCCAGCAACCTTTTGTCAGTTGGAGACCCTTTCTGTCTCTTTCCTTCTTGTCCTATTTTTATCGAGGGCACTTAGCGTTTTTCTTTGGGGGTATAAAGTTCGTGATGCTTACTTGGCTCATGTGGAAGAGGGTGTAAATTTAAGATGATCACCTTTTCACCCGATGTATTATATAGGTACATTTGAAATGCTTGTTATAAAGGAATTTCAAGGGATGTTTTCGCTTTTTTAATTCATAGAAATTGAGTCTTAAATCTATGGGCTTTTTAAAAAGAATAAGTATTTGTCGTTCAGAGAAAACGCCTCCGACGAATTACCTAAAATTCGAATAAATGTGGACACCCGATTTCGCCGAGTCTATATTGGTTTGAGAATGATGTAAAAGATTGAGCAAAGGAGTTTTGTCTGTTTGCATGTTCGTAAAATACAGAAGTTTTCTGGGTAAAATATATCGCCTTTTCAGAAAAAAATTATATCTGATACAGTATGTCGTGTAACACGAACATTTTTATGGGCAACTTCATTTGAAAAGATAATTTAAGCACTGGTTACCTTTTCACGTTTAAGATTCGTGCAAAGAAACCGGCATGAAGAACGTTTTTGTATGAGATCATACATGTCCTTCACATATTACAGACGTTGTATTCACTAGAATCGCACTATCAAATTTCGTTTAACCGCTTGCAGGGTTGGAATGAATCATTTTACAGTATTTTGATTAGACATTCTTCCACCCAGACAAACTTCGAATGAGCAGGCGTACAATAAATGTTTCATTTGGTCTAGAGTGCAACACTTATAGCATAATATAATGCTTTGGATTCATAATTTAGATTAGTTTTTAATCTAGTTTTTTTTTCTCTTCAGGAAAGTTCCATACGCCTCAAGCATGTGGTTGTTGTGTTAGACTTGTTTCTCAGTCGAGTCATCATCTGAAAATGAGTTACAGGTCGGGTCAGGGATCAGTCATCAATTATGTATGCTCCTTTCTCATTTGTCTTAACTTCCATTGAGCTGTCCAATAAAAAAATTCATCTGGCGAAGCATGAATCAGTTTATTTACATATCAGTGCTTGGATTGAGATCTCCAGTTTGAATGTGCAACCCTTTATCCCCGCCATCCAGCCGATCCAGGGCTCTGTCTCATTATTATTTTCAGTGATGAAGGTGGCCAGTGAGGTTAGTGTGAGGTCAGATTGTCCTGAGGCTGTTGTCCCAAATAGTGAAGATTAAAAAGTAGCCTGAACGAAAAATTGGCACAGGACAGCTTTCGCTGGATTGATGCTTGAATTCAATTGTTAATATATACGTCTATTGTTTTGTTTAACCAAAAATATATGGTCTAATTGTAATTTTGCACTGTAAAACTTATTCCATATACCACTTGATTGTATTTTTGTTTAGTACTATTTGAACTATAACAATGAATCTATAATGTAAATACCTATCGACACGCGAATGGGCGATCCCATTGGTATGTGATTCTAGCCCAAAAGATGAGTATGGCCATTATATTCCAAGTATATTTTTAATTAAAGCTGCATTACCAGCTGAAATTTTCATTTTTGTTGCCCATTTATTTCCAATCGATCCGGAAGTCACCAAGATATAGGATTTTGGCTGGTTTCTCTTTGTATATAACCAAATCATCTTCATATTAATTCCTTTCGTACGCCAGAATCCCACACTTTTCAAAACGCCACCCTTTCATCTTAAAGGTAGGTGGTATAGGGAATCAATTGAAACCCTTAGGATAGCACTGCATTGATAATATATGTGTATCAAGAAGCTAACAAATTGCACTGCATGAACTAATCCTTTTTGCCCTAAATTGCCACCGCAGAACAACAAAGTACAAAGATAATGAAAATTTCGAGAAAACTCCATGACATTGTATTGCTTTCACTATTCACATTGTATACACAGCTCTAAGGATCAATGAAAGAAAGAATTGAGAAAAACTAGTTTGGAGTCGATTTAGTTGGAGGTGCAGGTTTGATATTACCATTAATAAGAGAACGAAAGAGAACTTGCTAGGGGAAGATTTTATTCATTGCTGTATATAGGCTATATATCGTTATTTTAGAAGGCACTTAAATCATCAATACAATAATAACTATTAAATTGCGAGGGGTCTGTTTCAGGCAATAGATTTGCTATGTTTTCTTCAACAATAAGCATTCCAATAATAGTTTATTACACAGTACTTCTCTACAATAATCTGGTTTTAATCACTTCACGGTAGAATACAATACTAAATATCATAGGTTCGGACCAATTAAGATCAATCAACAAATGTTAACATTCAAAAGCGACGTTTTGATTCTGATTCTCACAGCAAAATAATTTTCCCCACAATTACAAGAACTAACTGGGTAATAATGAAATCCAACGCTAGAGGACAACTTGGAGTGCTAATAATTATGTAAATTACCGAATGTAATTTAGAAAGCGCAAAGAGATGTACACGAATAGATAGGACTTAAGTATCGTTTTTGTGGTGTAAACATGATATTTTTCTCCATGTACGATACAATGGCAGTTTTAACAGTCCTTGAATGACGAAATAGTTATATTGCAAGCAAAAGTCAAGAGTCCGTGCCTGAAAGCCGAATCTCAACTTTACTGGAAATTTTCTGGCTGCTTCCGCTTAGAGCATTCTTTTCAATATCATTTTCGATCCAACACCTATTGACGGGGATATTGTAGGTAACATTAGCATCACTGGGTCGGGGTCCAAAATATACCGCCTCCTCTACACTTTCCGATCCCAAACCTTTTCATTAGCATCACATCCACTGTAAATGCATGACAACTTTTATATCGATCGCTGCAAATATCATAATCGCAGATTTAAAATGGACATCCATTTTTCTTGTGATGTGGGTTAGATGCTCTAGGGATCGTTTCACATTAGCTAACAGAATATGTCAATGGTCATGCAAAAAGGTGTATGGGCCCATACTTCCAACCACACTATATATAATCTGCAACGTTTGCCACAGCCATGTAGAAATATTTTATGAACGCGTGATGGCACACTTGACTAAATATTTGCACGCTAGATGTTTGTACAATTTCTAACTTTAATCTACACAATATTGTCCACAGGCCGCTCTATACGGATTTGGACATGGGGCTTTTCATGTTCAAGTACATGTGCACACATCGGAATACAATATTATTTTTTTAATATCACTTGGAAACAATCACTGTAAGATTAGTATACCGCGTAATCAAATAAACATGCAGGGAATATATGCTACTGCTTTAAAATTACAACTTGGGATACGCTACGTGCAGTAATTTATGCAATGACATGGATTAAAAATAGAGACCACATGGGACTTGATCAATAACATACCATCTGAATCAAGATTCTTCAAGACCTCTGTGTAAACATATAAAGCATAAACAGCTGGCTTTTCAGTCTCTTCTCGGTTGCCGAATTCAACTATAGTGATATGGTTTTTTAAAAACAAATCAAATACAGGAACATATAGAAGGTATCTGCCGTGATATATATTATATACTAGTAATTGTCAGTATATACTTTATGTTGTTTGGGACAGTACTATTGCAGTTTGTATTGTGATAGTTATTTGGGAAATATTCTAGATATCAACGAATATTCCAGGAGCCCATCGATGGACGAACATAATTTCCTATCATCAACCAACTCCCTATCGACATGGAACTTTATAAAAATGTATAACGATGAAGTAAATATTTGACATTTGCTTGTCTTAATGTTTAGTAACATTTGGTCCTTATTAGACCAAGTTAGATAATCGTTATTAAATGTCGTTACTGTTAGACTTGGATATCTATGCAAAGTAAGGGTAATTTAAAGAAGAAACCGTATAAATCATTGTTTGTGTAACGCTTTAAACATTTGGCTTTAACACAGACCACACCAGTATGGGCATACACACATATAGCACCTTCAATAGAGAATGGTTTTCAATATCGTAACAATACTACCAACATTCCTATTCGTTGCAAGTTACAGCATAGACCTGCTCTTATATTCCTCATACCACGTGCTCTAAGTATCTGTAGAATCGATTAGAATTTCGTTCGCATGCAACCACTTACATAATTTATCGCTATCGCTTTTTTAAACATTTATTTAAGGATAAAGATTAATCCATTGCAAGCCAAGGGCTACCGAAAACATGAACGTAATGGAGTTTCCTTAATTGAGAATTGAATATAAACGTAGTTACCAAACCAGACCAATTCATAAATTATATAGATCTGTGGCCCCCCTGTTTCATCTTTGTTCTCTATACAGATGAGGCTCCAACCAGGAGGTGTATAATATAAGAGTGCACTTAATCACATTTGTTGTAATCGGAGATTGTATATGGATAGTAAAAAAGTATATCACTGAAAACCAGGTGGCCAAGTACCACGTGTGCATTTCTATACAAAGGAGGCATATATGAGTGTTAAGAAATCACATCTTACCATGCGGTCGATTAATCATTCAATATCTGGACCGAAAATCAAACAATCACATGGCCGCTACTCACGAATTGATGCATGTCGTTCAGGACAAACGATTCGAAGGCCTTGATATAACATATTATCATGTTGGAATATTATAAAAAAAATCCCGAATCATTGGACCAGTTGAAAAATAAGGAAACGTGATATTTTCTAGAATTTAGCCAATTCTTCATTTATCTCATTTGAGACAGTTTCTGAAACATCTCCGTGTTTTTCAACTGTTTCGGTTATGACCTTTGAAACAGTAACGGTTGTGCCGTAGTTGGTCGTTTCTTGAACAGTCTTGGTGGTCTTTTCGATTACGGTTCCACCCACTTCTCCGGCATCCCCATTTACTACTTTTTCAGTCACGCTTTTAATGATATCGATCTGTTCTTCAGGTTCGGGATAGAGGGAAAGAGACTTTTCTTCTGTTTGCTCAAAAGATTGATGACCATTACCTTCTATCACTTCCGCAGATATTTCGTTATCATTGTACGTTTTGAGGGATGAATCAAGAGGAGACGTATCTTCGTTTTCAGCCAAACCATTTGTCTCTGTGACAATTGTTGTAGAAACTATATGAACTTCTGGTTTCTTTTCTTCTAGGTAAATTTCAGATGCGTCAATTTTCGCGCTCGAAACCCCATTTTGAACTACAACTTCCTCTGTACTTGTGACAATGTCTACGTCTTTTTCAACTTGGTCTAATGTTTCATCCACCTGTCCAACTGCCTCTGTTACAGAGATTTCGTGCACATCAGGTTCGCCTCCAGCCATGACAGTAGTTGTTTCCACAACTGACACAACATGTTTTTCATCCCGTGGCAGTGTTTCCATGTTAGAAATATCCTGTGGCTCATCCGTTTTATCTTTTTCTTTTTCTTGATCTTTTTTATCCTCTTTTTCGGTCATTTCATTTTCCGAATCCGAATCGTCGTCTTTACCTTTTTTCTTCTTGCTCTTAGATTTCTTATTTTTTTCTTTTTTACTTTTCTTCTCTTTCTCCTTTTGTTTCTCCTTTTCCTTTTCTTTTTCCTTTTTCTTTTTATTGCTTTTGCTGCTTTTCCCTTTCTTCGTTTTTTCCTCTTCTTCAGGCTCTTCTGTGGCAAGGTTTCCAGCAAACATCACGTCGCTATTGCTTGGGCAAGAAACTACAATTGCGTCTTGTGTTGTTTCTTCTTGGGCATCCCCATTCACTTGTTCTATCTTAGTTTCAGTTTTCTCCTCCGTGTGATCAGACAGAGCCTCATTAGGATCCCACCCCTCAACATCCACAGTACTGGCTCTATATGTACCTGCGGGGGCAGGGCTTGTCTCATATGGTTGGTTGTTGAAGTCATAAGCTCGCTTGCGGCACATTTTAAACTTGAAACAACTCCCCATCTTTACTTTTATAGATTATCAGTGCTTCTGGTGTTCAAATACTTGTGGCGACAAAAAATATGCGTTTATCTGAAGTGGACCACTCGTCGAGATAATTGGTAGAAACAAGTAACACGCCAATTACTTGGAATTTCCTGGGGCTTTCTGCAAATTTATGTCGTTCTCCCCTTTGCCCCAGAAACGAACTAAGGCAATTCGTTTACTATACAAAACTTATTTTGCTCTGATTCTATTCGTCTGGTCCAGTTTCAAATGGCAAAGCAAAAGACACAGACAGGCAGTTTGAATGCGAAATGCTCTCAGAGAAACTGTCTTATTCCCATTAATCAAATTCTAGACTCCATTGTCAGATATTGCAAATATAATGCTTGACTGCACCCGAGCGAGTGCTGCAGATGAGGCAGAGACTTCCAAAGCCAACCATGTGCTTTCAAATATTCCGGGAATGGTCGAAGATATACAAATATAATCCCTGATTCTCTGTCATAAACCCACTGGTCTGTATTTTGTAATCTCCGAATACACTAATAAATTGTTTTATACAGCCAGTGCAAATATTGATATATTCCCAGGTGAATGTACTCCACTAAATGCTCTTGGCTGATGTGGGACTTGTTGTGGAGAGAGTGAGTGTGAGAAGGGACGGTTGTCCATGTGGGAATGCAAGAGCGTCCTTTCAGTCTGGATTCCAGGTAGTGAATAGTGCGTTGTATGAGGAGAGGCCACAGGTATCCGCTGTTGTTGTCTGATGGAAGGGTACTATCCCCTCAGGCGATGAACACGACCACTGCCTCGATGGCTAACCAGTCCCATTCTATTATGTTGGATGTTGGGAGTTAAAACAGTATCAGACCCTTCATCAAGCTAGTGCACAGTGATTCACTCCTACATACATGCCAGCCACATCGACCTATATGGCTGACACCTACACACCACTTTATATTTTCATTTTTATTATGTCCTCGTAAAACATGATAAAAGCCAACGAAGATCTGTCCCAACAGAACTCGAGAAATTTCAGGAAAATATAATGCCTTAACATCAATTAGGATATGATATATTGTCTGTATATATTGTATATAGGGATCTAAATCTTTAGATTAATTAATTTAATAAATTACTGATAATGCGACAGAGACGTTAGCTAGGGCGGTAAGTGTACAGTGAAAGTTGTCAAAAGTTCCCTGGGGCTTCATTATTCATTAGCACCTATTTATATCACAATGTTCACCGGGGTGCATATTTTCTGGGCCGTTGATTAAAGGGGTTTGAACATTAGTCAAATGCACCGGAACTAAATGGGATTGTTAAGACTCTCTTATCATATACCTCACCTTCATTTACATGAACCCCTCCCTGAGATATTGTTTCAATATTAGGATCCGGTTCGCTTCATTTATATCAGCTGATACCCGGGGGAGGATGGTCTTAGTAAATGTGAGAGCGGTGAACCAGATTTATAGAAGAAAGGCTTCCAAAGCCAAGGTTTGGCAGGTGCAAATTGTCTGCGACCATCGCAGTTTATTCTCATGGCAGGTGTAGGTGGGCCTTTTCAATTCACGGTGGAGCCGATGGTGTTGACATTCCTGGACGGCCGCGAAGAGTACTACCTTTTTACTTGTTTGGGGACAAAAAATCCACCCTTTGTTCAATCCGCATTGACATTAAACTTTACAAAGAGCCAGGAATCCCAAACTACCAAGTCCAAGTGTCAACATGAGGCAGATACTATGCATGCATAATAAAATCAAAATATATATAAGCCAAACTCTATCTCTACTGCATGTGCATGTGACATATATATATATTTATAAGTTTTTCCTGGACCCTGTCTTATCCAAATTCTGGCCCATATGTTTGTATGTGGGGTGCTTTTCAAGTGCGTACACAACAAAGTGCAAACACTTTCAAAATTCAACAAGACATCGCGAAATAAATGTGCCATTAAAGTCATGATATCCCCTATATGTGTTTATTCACTACTAATAATATTTACCGGTCTTCACTGGGAATTTAGTGACATTCATGTGATTATTCAGGTGTTCTCCCTGGGAAACCGGGCCGCCTTCACCCACTCATCCGCTATGGGCGTTTGCCCCCATTCAAGCTAGGGCTATCCGGAAGACCAAATGTGGTTCAACTTATTCAAATGTTTCGATGTTTCCATTTTTCCTCTTTAAAAATAGTGTATATTTATGTCGGATGGGTTTGAATAAATATATGCCCTTGACCTAAACAATATACACTCTGTTCCGCTTAGCCTGAATTTTCGGTTAACCTGAACCTTTTGCAATTTCCCTGCAGACTTCCAACTTAATGTATCTGTTCTCTTTAGCTGAATTTTCGGTTTACCTGAACTTTTTCCGATTTCCCCTCGAGTTCAGGTTAGCATATTATTATGTTTTTTGTTTTGTTATAGTGTAGTCATCATGGAATTCATTGTGGTTCATCATACTTTCGCATGATTCATGATGATCAATCTCTATGTATTGAATATGTTCCAACCCGACCCATTCTAATTGTGAAAATCACATCCTATAGTAAGTAGCCTTGGAACCGTGCCCAGGCTCAATGTCAATAGACACCAAAATGATTGGATGGACCTGCAATGGTCCTAACAATGCAGGGCGGTGTAAATAAATCTACTTTCCTGACCTAACTTTGGAAAGGGTACTGGGGATACCCATGTACATATGCTAATATTTCAAAGAGGAGAATAGAGTAGAATGAAGTGAATTACATTTTCTTGCTTGCTTCTTCATTAAAAAAGTAACGACATTTTAGCTGGAGACACACTGGTCCTACTGTTTGAACCTAAAAAGCACGATTACATATAATGCCTTGAGATAGATGCGATCTATTACAAAGTATGTTCAGGACTGGTCTTTCCATAACACGACTTTCTTTCAACGCTTGACATGGCGTTCAAGAACTATACCCGTGACTAAAATTGTTATCTTCATAATCAATTATAATGTGCATGCCCCATCGATAGCTACAAGGTATATGCTTTAGTTCAATTTTAAATCCTATCATCCTTTCTCAATACTTAGGACGTAACGGGTGAAGATCTCAGTTTAAACAAATATTCCATACTATCTATCTTTGGTATAAGATTGATGCAATATATATGTCTAATGTATTGCTTAGACTCATTTTCAATAAAAATGACATTATAATTATATGAATGTATATATGGTGTAGAATTTATGGAATCATTTCATAGATGGTATTGATTTTAACTCCACCGGCTTAGTCAGAAAATGCCATTGCTGATAAACCAACTCTGAATCATCTGAGTTTTCTTGAGCACACGCGCCTGATACACCGAGTTCCGGATTGTAGTTAATGCATTTGGATATCATCGTTATTAGGGGGTGTAAAGGAATGGCACGAGGTCAAGGATGCCCGCTACCCTCCCTTTTATCGTCAAATGTATTTAAAAAACAAACTTAAAGAATCATATTGTAGCAATAATATTATTTTTGGATTTGATTGCTGATATTTTTTGTTGCATATTTGACTTCATTAGAATAGTTATTGTTACCGTTTTACATTGTCTATGCTCGAGAATAATCCTGTGTTTTGTAATCCAAGAACCGACCTTGCTCATAGCTCTTATAAGGAACAGATATATACTCGACCATGAATCATCTTAAATGGCAATTGTCATTCTCCTCATGAAGACCCGCAGTCGTACAGTGTTGTTAAGACTTATTAGAAAGCCTCATTGCGACTATTGCGGGATATCTTACATCTTTTGGATGATCAAATATTCGTAGCACGATCGAAAGTAGAACCTTCACATACCGGGAAAGGCAAATACAATGTGATGTCACAATCACATATGGACGTCTCACCAAAGAGAGGTGCAAGCTAAACATGACTTGTTTCAAATATGGTCCTTTAGGGATGCATTAATGCGACTTCTTTTTCTTTCACGGAGAGATTCCATTTTTGGATCGTCATACAAGTCATTCATCAGCTATTTCGGAAACTCAAACGGATCTTAACTCTTTGGTAAGCCCGTAAAAACAAATGTATCAAACATACTTGTATACATCAAATTCTCCGCCATGTGACTTAACATAAAGAATGGAAATCGTGGCAGCCAGCATTTCGCACCTTACCATCGCATTCTTCATGTAATCTTTCAATACACATTAATTAACATCTATTACATGATATTTACCAGCGGAATGTTTGGTAAAGTCCAATTGGACACCTGGCGCACGAATGTATGAGATCTGTAATAAGCTGGTTTGGTAGCCCATGTATAGATTCAATGGTTGTCAGTTTAAATATCTTTTAACTATTATAAAAATGGCGCAGGAATTGTGCGTTAAAAGACTTTTTCATATATTTAACAGAGGTTAGACATTTGTCATGAAGTGTACAACACACCATTTACAAATACATTGATTTCGTAAAGATATAAAGGCCCCTGTTACAGACACAGTGTATATTGAATCCCGTTTCCCGTTTTTTATAAGACCCATTTTCCGAATCTCGCAGGTTTTCAATTTATACTCCCGTTTTTTCTATTTGCAATTCCCGCCTGACAACATTAAATGTGACTCTGATTCTAAATTCCTTTCCCGAATCCCGTAGGCCCTTTTAAATCCTGAATCCCGACTCAAAGTACGCCCCAATCCAGTATCCAGAAAAGGCTATTCACTAACATGTATATTAGAATGTATTTTGGGTTTTGAATAATGGTCTCTCTTTTTGGGGGGACATGTTTTTATTCAGGTATTATTTCTAACAGGTTACACTCTCACCCCAGGGATGGTTTTTGTCGTGTCCCGATTTTAATATTCTATTCGCATCGAGATTTGTAAAGGGATCATTACCTTGTTTTACATTCGGTACATTTAATAAAAAAAATGTTTAGATAATTTATATTATCATGACTTATTATTGATAATTGATATTGACTTCATATTTAATTGCTTTTGCTCTGGAAGAGAATGTGTGCGACCCATTTTGTAGTACTGTACAGTAACCCAATGCTAGACCAACCTTTATATTAGGGAGAATACTGTTATACCTCATTGTGCCTACCCCTAAAATTTAACTTTATGTTACACACGTTGTAACAATATATAGAGAGAATAGAACAAGATGCTAGTAATTGAATGTTTAATGGACGCGATTTCACTATTCGCGTCCAATAAATATTCAATTAGTACCGAGTTCATTCACTATATATATATATGTATAATATATTTTACAGTATGTCCTTAGTAAAGATCAATATTAGAAACTTATTCTCTTTTGGCTCTGAATCAATACATAGTATGTAGAATAGTTCAAAGAGAACCAAATTCGATTTTTTTAAAGATACACTTAAGGCATAAGCCTACGATAAAAAGACAAAATTATCCGACAGCGGACGATGAAGACGTTCAATATTATACGCGGGCGTAGAGATTAGGATTGCATTAAATCAGCGTAGCGAACGAACGAAATGACCTAGCTCAAGTGTAATATGAAACTTGGGAGATCGCAGTCGGGCAATCTTTTATTTATTATACTTTCCCGATATTTATGTCGAAAGAATAGTGAAAATTCGATGGACATTAATGGCGAGTGTAGCATGTAATACACAAGCTTTATTACCAGCTGATTGTGGTATGAGCCCCAATGCTTAGCCTATGGCGTTTCATATTACCCACTAGAAATGTATAATAAGTAGGTAGGTTTTTTTGCAGTGGTAATCATAAGTAGTATTTTCTGCAGTGGTAAACAAATAGTAATATTCCATTCGCACCAGATATTTTTAATACTGTTGATATACACTATGTTTAAATATAGCACGATCTCAAGGCTTACTGTTTCAATATGATGTAAAAATGTTAAAGTGACACTTCTCACTGTTGCTGGCTAGATTATCGAGTAACGGAATTTCTACTTCATTTTCTAGTATCTGATTCACCTTACCCTCCTAAATAACTCCTGTGGATATCAAAACTCTAACATTCATATTATATCAGATATGTGGTAAAATAGAGAGCAAAATCGTTTTTGGTTGCCAATCCAATATTCAAACTGTCAGTTGGGATGACATCTGGAATTATGTAACCCCCAGGTTGGCACTGATCAGTACAAAGGGCATTCTGCCACCAGGGCTAAATCTGGCAGCACCTCCTGGTCTCCAAAGCCATTTCCTCATGGATTTGACATGGGTTTAGGTTCTAACCCATTCATTACACATATTCACTAATCATTGAATGAAAACGCAATGCTGATACTCAATACTTCAGATATTGCTATACCTATCATATATGATTACACTGACAAAGTTTCACACGATTCCATGACTACTCATTTTAACTATCTTAGCCACTTTAATATGAGGCGAAAATAAACAAATACAAGGGTTAAAAAAAGAAAAAGAAAATAAATAGCTGTAGCGGTAGATAACACTTAATTCATCATGTATACAATGTAATGCTGGCTCAGTAAACATTTTAGTTGTTAGCATTCAGTATCATAGAACTCCAGGGTGGAGTTTTATAACTCCAGGGTGGAATTTTATGCCAGTATGAATCACCGGGCCAATATATTTTCCTCACTGGAATAGACTTTCTAGCGGTGTTGCATCTCTTATTGCATGATTAACCATAGGATAACAGAGGATTAAGACCACCGATGTGGGCATCTGGAGGTTGTTATATCGTACGTAAATATTAAAACGAAGCAATGTACAGTCAAAACCTGAATACAGAATTGCATTGTATGCTAATTATATTATATACAAATTTTTAAAAGTAAAAGAAACACCACTTAATTTTCATCAAAGGAGGAAGTCAGAGAAATCCACTAAATGAAATCCACTAAATTGATTTAACAAACACCATTATACATATTTGTTATTAAAGCTTTTTATTATGAAATGAGGCGCAGAATACTTGAATAATGATGTATAGGGAGAGATATGGATGCAAACTATTTATAAGTCCATTCATGGTATGAAGGCCAACTTCGATATCCACATGTCATTAACGGCAGCTGATCATTCAATAGTCTGAATTCCATCCTTACAGTTACAGAAACACTAATTATGTAAAACTGACGGAATTAATGTCAATCTAGAACTTTAAACGCAATAACCTACAATAACGAGATAAACCCTAGTTTGATAACTGTAGGCAATTGTCACCCATCCAACGATCAATTTAATGAATTGCATGCATACATGGTGATTCACTTCTTTATGCATGGTATACCTAAAAACAATCCCGATCCAACGATAATTTTGAGAAATTGTATGCACACAGGGCAATAATAGTATTTACGCATAACTATATTTTCCCTGATATACCTCAAGAATTATAATGAAATAACCATCAGTGAGGGGAGAAGGTCTCTTTGTTAATGCTGGAAGCTTAAAATGCAGTATAGATTGTCATATAGATAAATAACGCATTTAACAACTAGTTCTTGTATTGGAGCATTTCTATAAATTGATAGAAGAAAAATATACATAATCTTATATGACTTCCAATTGGGTATAGTTTTCATGTACACAAACGCATTCTATATTTTTAGGATGAGGAGTAGGTCTACGCTTATCATTATAGAAACCTTAACGAAAAAAGGAACATTTTATTAGGCATCACGCAAATAAATTGACAGGAAATTAACGTCGATATATACACAATACAACACGAAGACTGGTAGACCAGATCCCACAGTATACACTTTCAGTGATCATTAATTTATATTTGCCAATCTCATTCATAACATACGCTTGGCTATATCTTCCCAGACAAAAATTCTCAAGATTTCATATGTGCCGACTAGTGGCAAAAATCACCAAATTCGGCAAGGGATTGGTAAATCTCTTATATGATAACAAACCACATTTGTAAACTCTGTGGGCGATTCTCATGAATGGTCGTCACACCACCATGATGATAGAATGGTTTTTCTTTGTTGATATAATGATTTAGGTTTGACGTAATGGTCTGATATTCTGATATACTCCTCCAAAACTATGGACTGAAGAGGATTTCCCACGCACAAGGCAATATTATTACCAATGCCAGAAACAAAGAAATATTATTACCGGTATGTGTTCCTAGTTGAATGATGAATGCAGTATAGCCACACACCATTAGTGAATAGAAATGTAAAGTCCAATGTCACTTAACCCGAATGATAAATGAATACTGACATATATATACGGATAGATGAAGAATGGGAAGTTCGTAAACTTTTAATAACGACGCAAAGCAGCATTCTCTAGCAATAAACAATGGTAACATAGACGCACAAACTAATATGTTTCAAGACCAGGTACATTCGCATTTGTGGTTGTACATGCACACGTATACGTCTGCGACTACTAACTCACACATTCCAGGACAGTGCAATACTCCCCTGTCTTTATTAATGTATACTTGAATTCAGTAATGTATGCATGCGTGTATAAGAGACCCTCGACCGAAAAATCAACAGTGAAACAAAAAATACTCTCGATATACATAAAAGGACAAATCAAATAATATACTTCAAGGTCATATCACAGAGTCTCTCATAAGCGCAATCAATAAATGAGAAAACAATCCATATAATTCCCACCCAAAAAGGGATCGTCTTGTCATTCACTATATACAGGGTCAGATTGACAAAATACCGTGATGATAAATACAGATAACATGAAGCAGTCGTCGCCTTTCACGCAGATAGACCAGCTGTTATATATTACTGAATACATGTCATTTTGAAATATGTTATTTAATATCCAGAAACAATTTATGCTGAACTGATTCAACGTAACAGCAAGTATGTCATCGTCTGAAAATATTAGTATTGTCAAAGCTTAGAACCGATACATAAATAATATTGATTTTCGTTCAAGATTATTAATTACAGATTATCATTCAGAATCGAAGGAGTTTAAAGAGTAAGGTCCAGCAACGATACCCAAGAAACATTTACAAATCCCAATGTGTATTATAATAATGTGTAATACATGTATATGACTCTCCAAAAAGGATTAATAGTCTCTAATTGAGCAAATTCACATCGATATTTGATTTATCGATCGGAAGGTCCTTCTCGCAAATCCACCTGTATGAGATGAACAAGTGAGAGAGGTCATTATTGGTCCGGTTTTATTTACCCTGTTTTCAATTAATAAATTAGTCTTTAGCGGTCCGTGTATGCATGGGTTTTCACGCAAGTGAAAGGCTGACTTTACACATGCAGCCTGTTTCATGGACATGCACATGATTAATATCATGATACCATTCGTCAATCATCTCATGTTAACAGCAACATAGATATGTTAGAACTAATTCGACCTTTGATGTGAGTTAACATATTACATTGGCGATGATATAAAAATATATTTGTGACAGGGCGGGCTTTATGGCAAAAAGCATGATTAAACATTTGTCGAAACATACAACGAAGGCTCATTAATCAATGCTCGTGAACATGCATACAGGGATGATAGTTTAGTTAAGCAAAACAATATTTGATTCTGCTCTCATTAAACAGGAAGATACCTAGTATCTTAAAACCTATTTTAACAATTTGTTAGTGACAACCGGTCCTGGTGACGATAGCGGTTGAAATTCCATCGTAAACTCAGACAAACGACAAACACAATCTTTGATTGAGATAAATAATTACATGATATATCATCCTTGAAACAGTGATATTGGTAAATTAATGCCATATGTTGAATGGAGTTTAGGAGCAAATTCAAAGTCAAAGTGGGTGGAAATGGAGAATAAGTTTCCCCCCCCCCCCCCCCAAAAAAAAGCATCCCAGCCTTCTGGCGCTTTAAAAGAAATTAGCAAACGCATGTATATACATGGCTATACATAGCAGAATAGTGAATGGATGTCAACATGACAACACATATAACTAACAAATGACACGTCAAAAGCCAGAAACATTATCACACTGGTCATGTTTCAGCGTTTCTGGACCAGGAATAAAAGTCTTTATTCTTTGCGCATTTTGATCCTAAGTTCGAATGGGAAGTTGGTCACATCAGTTGATTCCTGCCTGAATAGTTGAGTATGTTGCCACGCACAATCTCCTTTACCTCCGCGAAGGTGGCCTGTCACAGACAGTGTTCGGCTCCCTGCATGGTCCATAGACACAGTGCGTTTTCCATCTGAAAAAGAACACCAACAAATTGGTATAATTTGAAATCAACTGAATGGGATGGGTCATGGCCAATGGTCATTGTAATGGCAGGATTTGTTCCTTTCTTCTTGATAAAGGGACATGGTTAATTACGTTTTAGAGTACAAATAACGAACGACAATTCTACAAGTTTTACTTAATTAAGTAGATGGTTAAATCTGTGATTTCCCCCGTACGTTTAGACTTCCGTGAAGATGTTATGTATGTTTTGCATATGTTTTGCACATGTTTGTTTTTCTTTGAAGAACATAAAAGACCTTTGATTAGTCCGGAAATTGAAATAGAGACAGGCATTGGCCATTAAAAATGAGTTACCAGGTGGCAGGAAAGTGCACTGGTCGTCGCTGCAAACTCTCCATATAATTTGTCCATCTTCATATCTTGCATTCTCGGCTTTAATGTCCACTTCGTCGATAACCTGTCCAGTCCCTTAAAAAATAGCAATAACATGTTAACAATAACAGTATGCTTGTAAACCTGTAATAACAGTAGATTGTAAATGAATTAATTAAATATACATTCCATTAGAGGGATGGGAACTATAATTAAGTACAAAACAATACCTGTAACATCTATCTTCCATGATATCGAAGCTGTATCTGTACCCTCTGTCCTGGCCAAGTAGACCATTTTCCAGTCTAGTTCTTCCTTCCTGAATAAATTATTACAATCGAATACCATTTTGGACCAGTCAAAAACCGCTTGTTCATCTTCTGCATCACCTCTGATGTATACATTCCTAGCAGTAGAGTAGCGCATATGAATGAGCTGGGATGATAATTCTTGACTAGTTGGTTTAATGATGAAAGCTCTGGGTTTTGAGGAGCCTGTTTCCCCTCGAGAACTCCTCCAAGCGAGTGATCCTGACGTCCTACCCTGAAGTTGCTGGCCAGTTGCAGATTTGACTGTCAAAAACTCAACTATCTCCACCACAAGTCGCTGTTTGAGTTCCTCCTTCCTCGCCTCTGATACATTCGCCCACAGACGCCCTCGAAGTCGGAAAATGGTAAGCAAAAGCCATGCCTCGCTGCATTGTACTCTTCTGGAAAGGACATCGTCATGTCTTGCTGAGTAACGCCATGTAACATCTTGGAGGTCATCCTTGGAGAATGCTATAACATAAGACAGTTTCTTTCCCCAGCCAGCCTCATACAACAAAGGCTTGTCGCAGGTGTTCTCGCAGGGGTCACAGTGGAGCCAACAGCACTGAGATTCTGAATAGACTTCAGTCCATACATGATCTGTCCAGTCCAGGACAAACCGAGCTTCAAATCCGACGGCACGACAGCAGAGGGTAAAGCAGTTTGCCCATTCGCCGCATCTTCCTCTCCTCGTTTGCAGCAGCATGGCGGGATGGTTGTACCTGGGGAATCTAGTCTGCTGATTGCAGAGTGTGCAGAGGTAGTTTTCAACGCGACTGGCGCCCCAAAGTAAATCCCCTTCAGTGGGTTCGGCATGACCGATGCCTTTTGTAGCTCCTCCACAATGCTCACAATTAGGGGCGTCTACCCATTTGAAGAACTCAAATTTGAACCAGGCGAGAAGTTCTAGTAGGACAAAATCCTGCAGATTAGTTCCTAATTCTCCAGTTTGCTTAGCTTCATTCCATTGTACCGAGGCTCTCTCCTGCAGCTGCTCTAAGGGTATTAGATCCTTCGCCTGAGTTTGGAGTTGTGGATCTTCGTAGCGCATAACCTTATGCATACCATCTTCGATTTGTTTGAAGAAAACCATTTGTTTCTCCTGTAAAAGCGGAATAGAGAGCTTCGTTACATCAAAAGAAAAGAACGAACATATTCTGCTTACAACGTTCGCGGGAAAGTAAGAGAATGATCCGATAATTATATTAGGGAAATCTTCAAAATTTTCTTATTTCTATTTCTATTATTTTTTTAAAAATGTTCTTATTTCTATATATATATCTATAATTGTAACGCGGATATCTTAAAGTTGGCGGAAAGTTCTCCAGGTAGACCCCTTAGCAACATTTTGCTAAAATGCATGCATTTCTAATATTAATTTAGTTTTGTTCTAAACGTGTAATATCGGGTAGATTCTGACGGATAATTAATCCAAAATATTAAGTCCGCTAGGAGTGAGCGTTTTAAGTCTGGAAATCATCTTCTCTCCTCCTTGTCCCTGTTAGATTTTGCTTCAGGAATGTCTGGAGCACATCGTATCAGGTTCATGATAGAGATAGATATCTCTTAATTTAGTTTTGTAAGCCTACCAAAAGTGGATGATTATAGGCTACTTTGGACGCAGCGCCGCCCTGTTTACGCGTGGAGGATGTTGCAGTAGCAGATGGTCTATTGGTAGGATTGGTTGAAGCTGTAGGTAGAGATGGCTCTGGTGCCGCGGGGACGGGGACTGTTCCAGACGTGATGCGCCGCTGCAGTTCTAGCTGATCTTTCATCAAACCAACTATAGTAATGGGAGCCTTGTCAGGTATGGAGAAGAATTCGCCATTCTGTGAATATGAAAATGGAAAAAGAAATAAAAGTTCATTAGGTGTCTATCAATTGTATGGAACGGTAAACAACGTTCTTAGTTTGTTTGTTTTTAAAAAAAAGCACACAAAAAACAAGTAGACCCTGGAATGTATTTTGTCCTATTAAAACTCACAATATGCTAAGAAGTGATATAGATTTGATTAGAAATGGATAATCAATAGAACATAATAAATGAAACCCCAAATAGTATACATAGGCCTACATCCAGATGAAATGGGAATCGTAAAAACGTTTGAAATAAATTAAAAGTATACTCTAATTAATCCGCATATTTATTCAATACACTTAATCCGATTAACTCCTATACCACCATAAGGAGTATAGACAAAAAATCGCTATAGGCCTAGGCTACCGGTGTAAATATGAGTAGGCTTCCGGGGGGGGGGGCACTCAGAAAGTGGGTTCCCATGCTTGTTCCCCAACTAAAAACGGACCCTTTTCATGGACTTTCCCCTCAAATTAGTACCCTTTTCTATTAAAACGAGGAGATTCTCCTGGCTAGGAGGACCCCTTTTTGAAAAATCATAGAGAATATATATTAGGGACATATATGCAAACCAATAATCGATTCCTCAAAAGGTGAATTTTCATTGATGGTCTATGGTATAGACCTAGTCTGTCTCAGACTAAAATCTAACAAACATTAATCATGGGGATGCGGTGTGGCCTACTGGTCTAAAGCACTGGGTCAGCTCGTTGGCATCATTAGCATGTTGTGGGTTCAAACCCAGGTGCGGCTATAATTTCACCTTCTCCCCCAGGTACCGTACTAGAGGAAGACCACGTAGGCTACCATTGATGTGATCTAGGTCTGGTAAAATGGTAAAAATTGAGCTGAAGTAGTTCTTGCGATGTTTGCTACAGTAAATACCAGCAAGGAATATAGTATGAAATTGTACTTCAAACCTACCTTTAACTTAATTTTTAATATTTATCATTTTCTTGTCAGCACTTGAAATATTATTGTCAATAAAATATTCAATGTCTTCTCAGAATAGTCTAATAAGCAGTTATGTTAACTCAAGTGTGATTTTTCTCCTTTGACGAGTTTGTTCAGTTTTTGAGTTTTATTAGACTATGAGATAAAAAATCATCCAGCTGTTTTTGATGATTTTCATTGTGCAAGAACATATTTTGCTCATGAACAATAAGCAAGGAGAGAGACCTGAAAAAGTAGGCCTACCCTTTTTTTTATTTTCAAGGTCCTTGATTGTTACTGTACCTGAAAAAACAACCCTTTCTCCTTGAAATTGGGAAGGAGCATGGGAACCCACTTTGGTTCTGAGTGCCCCCCCCCCCCCTATAGGCCTAATATCACAGGGTAGTCTAGCTTATATATATTAGGGCATTTAGGCCCAGCTTCATACAACTACATGCAGGGGTAAACACCTGTCGGTACCGTACACATGTCTCATTTGAATTTTGATGGTGATCTTAAAGTAGCACGTACAGAAGTGGTTTCAATAAGAATCTACCAAATCATAGCAGTAAATAGTCATTTTACAATAGGCCTATAGTCACCATTCATTTTAAATACCAACGCGAAAGGAAGAAAGTCATGATTGGGAGCATTGATTGAATGCCACGGCACCATGCGCCAGCCCCACTTTAAATGCATTCTAGCTAAAAATTAATGACACGAATATGAATTGGGTTCATACACAATTAAACAAAAGTCGCTCTGTAGAACTAAGTGTTACTTCAGGTATCAACAAGCTCCACGATGTCATGAGCTTTAGACCCGGCTTTAAATGGTATATATTGGGGACACACCTCCTGAAAACCCAGTTGAAACAAGCAATCCATTGCCCCCTCCACGGGAAGAAGTTTTTCCATGAAGACCGATGTATTAACGCGAAGGCGACGGTACTTGGGATTTGCTGGATCCTTCAATATGTTATTGGCGATCCTAAGAATAACTTCCGAAGTTTCCAAAAATACATCCTTAGCATTTTTACTCAAAGTCTGGATGCTAGGGAGAAGGTCTGCACCTCCGGCTGCCATGTTGGTTGTCAAAAGTGGTAAAATATGGGGCAGTAACATATAAAACTGTCATTTTAAAAAAAAACAAGACTTGTATTCGCCGTCAATCTCGTAATATGGAAAATCATGATTACTTTTATGTTTTTCTTCAAGATTCAACTAAGCTAAGATCTAAAAAATTAATTGTTTCAGAGCAATCATAATATTTTTTTTAGAAACCGTTGTAACTTTACTTCAGTACCCGTTCTGGTCACTAGGTGTGGTCGAGCAGTAGACAGAAGCCTACACATGTCATCATGTTTGCAAGAAGAATCAATATTTTTCGCCAATTTAGGCGTTTTATGTGTTCAGCTCCTGAAGAGGTAAAGGAAGTAAAACCACCAAGAAAAGAAAGGATCGGTAAATACTTTGATTCAATTATTGACTACCTAGATTTGAGCCGCCGAGCTTTTAGTTTTAGCTTCGCCGCCTGCCTTCAATGCTGTGGCCAGTGTGGGTGCACAACCTAGGCCGACAAGGTCAAAAAAGAAGTCAAAATCATTTTTTCCTACAATTGTGATTTTAAACACTGATTTGATCATGCGACTCACTCAATTCATAGATTCTCTTGTCTCATTGAAGTATATTTTATCGCAGTGTAAACTAGTGAATCCAGTTCTACTCTGTGTTGAGCGATAATGGGATATTTTGTCCATTCAACTGTTTTAATCACATTATATATATATTTATAAACCTTCATTCACATTTCTGTGCACCCAGAATGAAAGCGAATAATTGCTTTAGTTTTTCATAGGATTAAACAAAAATATGATAAAGACACAGTAAAATAAATTATACACACAATAAAATCCCTGAAATTTATTGAATATATGCCATTATAACTACAGTACTCAGTAGGCTATCAAAAACTAAAGAAATTATTCACTTGTCTTTCATTCTAGGTGCACAGAATTGTGGTTGATGGCCATATATGAATTTCACTCTGTGATACAGCACTTGTGAAGAAAGACTTTCATGTTTAACTTTTCCTATATTCAATCATGTCAAGATTGGAAGCTAGGTCTTCTAATTGAATATACTTGTAGTTGTACTGCATAACAACCCCCACCCCATCCCCATCCCCAGGCCACCCCCTATGGGATCTAGTTGTTGATATATAGATTTAGGACTCTCAGATTGTTGATAATCAGATGATGTTTAAAAATCATCAATGATCTTTCCTTGTTATGAACGGAATTGTTCTATAGCTACTTCTATTCAATCGACTACTGGTGTTTCTTTCATACTCTTCTTCATCTGGCTTATATTCTTCTTTGCAGTTAACTACTTCAAACATATCCTCGATGACTACAAATATGCGTTTGTTGAGATCGGACAGGATATGAAGGCAAGGCCTATCAAATCGGGAATATATTTGAGTTTGATTGCTGGAGCGGGTTACTTAGGAAAAACCAACCCTTCAGAACGGGACTTCAAAGAAAAGTTGATCGAAAACGCCAACGAACTACTGAGACTCGGAGATCCTATCCGAAATCCAACATCAGATAACCATCTCCAAAATATTCTTAAAGGCTATAATGCAGGACAGATTCGCTATCTTAATTTTGGTATTTTCTCAATCATGTGGAGAGACAATTTTATGGCAGGCGTTGATTTATATGATGCGCAATGTAAATCACTCAAAGTCGGGTGGTTTGACTTACCAGAAAGGACTGTTGATGTTGGAGTTTCAGGGAGATGGCTATGGATTGAAAAATCCATGACAGATTTTGATATCAATCCCAACGAATGGGATGAAAATGGAAACCTCAAATCTTGATTATCGGTTTATCACCTTTGTAAATATATTATAGATATTGAAATACCCATAAACATTTCATTGTATTTGTCAAAATACCCTTCTTGGACACTCGAATAAAATTTTAGTAACTAACAAATGGGTTTTATTTTCCAACTTTATTATTGCACTGTGAATATATAAACCAATAAGCTAATGTTATACATTTGACAAACCGTGGAAACCCTGAAAGTACACCTGATTGCCCTGTACATGCTATCAGTATCACTGGTGATGGCTACCTTTAATCATTTATTATATACGCATTCCATATGAGAGGGGCTACAAGTGGGGTGCTATAAAAAATATTCATATAGTATGTATACTATATGAACTACTTCGTCACCAAGTCAGCTACTTTTTTCAGATTTACACATGATACATTTGTGATTACACATCAAGTTTTATGCCCATATAATAAGTATAGAATGGAACTTGCCTGCAATAATCGGAAATTTATGCGGACAAATCTCGTCCAATAAATTTTCGATTATTACCGGTTCGTTCCATTCTCTATATAGCATCCATTCAAGTGGCTAAGATAGTTAAAACGAGTAGTCACAGAATCACATGAAACTTATTCAGTGCAACCATATGGGATATGTATGACAATATCTAAAGTATAGAGCACCAACATTGTGACCTCATTCAATAATCATTGAATAAGTGTAATGAATAGACCAGATTTCAAATCACAGAATAGTAGCTGTAAAGTGCTGCCCCCACTCTAAGTGACCAGGGATGTAACTAGCTTTAACCTAGGAGTCTATGAACGACCTTTAGTCGAGCCTGGCACCTGTAACTTCAAATGCCAGAACCCAAATGCCACTGTGACATCTCTGTATGGTATGCAAACACGATTTTGCTCACTATTTTACCAAATATCTGATATAATATGAATGTTAGAGTTTTGATATCCACATGAGTTAGTTAGGTAGGGCAAGGTGAATCAAATACTAGATAAGGAAGTAGAAATTCCGTTACTCGATAATCTAGCCAACAACAGTGAGAAGTGTCACTTTAATATGGCGAGCTTCACAACTATTCCAGTTGTCTGGAACACTTGGTTTACAACTACAGTTGTTGTGTTATGTACCTTGAAAGTACTAGGACATTAGCTACATTCTACTTCAATTTGATATTTAATATTTAAAAAATCATTAGTTTAATTAACATTATTAACAGTTGCCGTAGTAACAACAATTTCAGCGTATCCACAGACCCATTTGCAAGACAATTTCGCAAAGGCAAAGAATGTACTATTTTATCAGAATTGAGAACAGCAACACCTACTACTATCAGAATATTATATAAAGTGTCAATTTACCCAATTTCATCTGTATGACAAAAACACGATTTGGGGTAAATTTAGGGGCAGCACATGTTCAAGATTACTGGTTTGTTGGAATTGTCTTTTAGATTTGGGTTTGAATAGGTTGTTCAGGTGGTACTCATCACTTGCCAAACATTAAAGAAAATCTTAACTTTATACACTGTGGCTCAAGAAATCTTGCACCATTTGACTCCTAATTTTTAAAAAAAATTCCAGGCGTGCATGCCCTGGCCACCCCTAGAAGTGATACATGCCTTTGGCACAAAGCTCCCCACACAATACTAAGATTTATATACTATACTGTGGCTCAAGAAATCCTGACATTTCTGAAAGTCAATTATGAGGTAAAATTACGTCCAGAATGCACCATTTGACTCCTAATTTTTAAAAAATAATTCAGGGGACATGTCCCCAGGCCCTCTTCTCGCCTTTGGCACAAAGCTTCCGGCCTTTGGCACAATGCTCCCCACACAAGATTTGCATACCTCACAGGTTGGCACCTCTGCATGACTAGACCTCTATATGTAGCTTTAACATAGTTAGGTTTTGCCTGTAAAAAAACTTCCCCCCCCCCCCCCCTCTCAAAACCCATGGGTAAAAACTCTTTTTTTTGTAAAGAAATGTCACTGGGAGGCCTGAGCCTACTGAAACGGCCCCAGAGACGGGGGAAAGTGTAGAGGAGTGAACGGGAGATGGGGAGGGAAAAGAGAGTAGTTAAAACTTATATTTGTATATTGTATGTTAAAACTTCTTACATACTATACATATGCGTGTATATTTTTTATATCCCATTACCATTGGTTTCATTTCAAATGAAGCGTTTCACAGCATTTTGAGGAAACAGGCATGTCCCATCTGAATAAATTCTACCATAGATAACTGTATCTATGAGTCTGCTTTTGTCTGTGTCGGTTTGTCATGTCAGCCTTTGTCATGTAATCATCCTGAATGACTTGGCTGTATAAAACAGTACCAGTACTTTGAATTCTCATTATTAAATAATGAACTCTTCTGTGTTATACTTTGTAACTGCTGTGGTGCTTCCACCTAGTTAATGAAAACTATGAGCCTCGTGAACTTTGGTTATACCAAGCGAAGATCCTGTCTCAAAATCCCTTTCCACGTCACTAGCTTGGTAATCACCCTCATCTGTAAACACGGTAAATCAATTATATAAATGTAGATAAATTAATCTGGATTATAGAGGGTTATATAGTTATAGAGGGTTATATAGTATAACATCTTTCACGCCCGGTTAGTGAATAGTGACCAAAATCGGTGTAAAAACAAACAAATCGTGATGTGCATATAGTGTTGGCTGTTTTGTGAATGGTCACTTGGAGACAAAGATAGCCTCGTACAGAAAACAAAGCAGATAGAAAGTATTCCCTTTAAAAATATAATTTATTTACGCACTTATGTAAAACATAACAGTTGACAATATATATTCCATAACAATCCAAGACCAGCAACATAGTGGTATCAAAGTCGCAAAATATCTTTAGAAACTGTCCATATTAACACGTCCAATATTATATATACTATCAAGCCCATTAACATTTGGAACAGGTGTTCTCAACATACATTTTAAATATCGCATACAGAGCGCGGCGTACAACGTAGCTAAAATAGTTTCCCTTGGATGCAAACGTACCTAGCATTCACATTTTCAATAGGACAGTGGCAGGTAGATTAGCTGAAGAAGTCTGAATACCGTTACGACAGCTTTGTTGAAACCACCGACGTCGATTGCACATGTACTCTTAGGTTAAAAACTAGGGCTATTATTGAACTGTAAGACACCAAGCTTACACAAGTGGTATGCACTCCCAATCACAACTTTGGTTATATGTGAACAACTTAAAATTAATTAATGATTATTTTATAATTCTGAATGATTATCTTTTAGATCTTATTTGTCTTTGGTCTCAAATATGTTTTTTTATTGTAAGGTAAGAGCCTCATACATAAACAGATCAGACATACTGTTCCCTGTTATAGATTCCTATGAAATTTGGCATTCCCTATATTCGTGCTGGCATGTCTGTTTGATATCTAAATGAGATTCGGTAAAATTCATCTTATCTTGACATTATCTTTTGATGAACTGTAAGAATCTCCCTATATTAGAGACACCACATCCGATCGATCCTCCGAAATTGCCTCCAACAATCGGCCAGATATTAGAAGACAACGGGTAAAAACAGGGATACGGTAATAACGTTTGTTGACGCGGGAATAACGAATACGGTATGGCAAGTGAAACTGAAGAAAGTAAACTGTTTAAAACATATCAACCCTAAGACAACCCTGTTGCCAATAAAATAACGTCTTATCAACATTATTGACGTGATTTATTACAAGGAAATGCAAGTCCAGCTAACCCCTTGTATTTTATAAATAATTAAAATCTGACTTATGTCAAACTTGCAGAGTTCCTAGGGAAAACTAAAACCTTTCCCTATGATACAATATATACAATAACTGTCAACAACAAAGGCTGCACCGATGGAAGACTTCAAAATGCTAGAACTACATTTTCCTTGCAGAATTACAAAAAATAACAAATATTGCCAGGGAAAAAAGCCTGTATCCCAATCTGTTTGATCTGGTATTATTTAACCATTTCAACCCATTATTTAGACGTGGTATTTTAAAAATAAACCGGCAAGATTCATACAATTTGATAAACCTCCCTTCTAAAATACAGATCATAATTGAATAAATTTAATAAAATGTTTCCACGCATATAGATAAGATTCATTTGGTACAATGGGAAAGCCACACTCAATAGACAGAAGATAAGAATTGCATTGGGTTCAATTGGGTTCAACGTGTGACCTTCAGTTGTGGTAGTGCTTTCATGGCTGCATTGCTCCTGGTATCCTAATTATATCATTACTTGTACCAGGGAGGTATATCTACTACATACCTCCCTGATAAATCGTAATGGTATCGTTATAACGTTAATAAAGCAAACCTTGCTGCTGTAAATAGCGTTATTTGAAGTCTCATTGAATTTAAGTGACTAATCTTAATCGTTATAACTATTACGAATCCTCTTTAACACAACAAAACCAGCAACAACGCAGCCTGGGCCAACATATACGTCCTTCATGATCTCGAGATATTTATGTTAGAGGTGAACCAATATCAATTCAGATCAATGTACTCAGTGTAATTTCAACTTTTTAAAAACCTCGATACACATACTTCTGCGTAGGATAACCCTTCCAGTCTCACGGGCTACAAGAATGTTCGAGGGAATTATTCAGCCTATCCTATATAATACAAGAAATTTCCACAGTGTGAATACAATTGTTTACCTTAAAACACATACATTTAAGCCATAGAATAATATCACTTCATGGATTTTATGCTATGTTCATATACTGCTAAGTCAGTGAAGGCGCTACGCACTTACACAAATGGGCGCAATGAAAAAAAACCAAATTCTACATTTTTACCAGAAATACTAACAATGAGCATAAATGACTAAATAAGTTTTCAAATAAATTATATTTTCTTGCTTTAGAGAGATACTGAGATGCAAGCTGATATGTAGAAACATGAGGTGACAATGAAAACGAAACGGCAAATTTTAGGTGCTAGTAGTATGAGAATGACCATCTTAACTATTGACCGAAAGAAGATACCGAAAAATAAGTTAAGGTGTATTGATAGCAAATGCAGAGTGGGAAAGCAGTGCTGCTGTGCTTCTCTAAATTAGTGCTTTAAAAATGAAATTTTGAATTAATATATTGTTATATATACACTAATATCACACGGCCTGTTACTGAGTAATGTGGGGATCTTTGACATTCCTCGTCGCATAATTTGTTCATCAAATTGAAAATCGCATCGCTGCTTCATATTATGAATGTTAATGATAAATAGGTACATATATAATTCCATTATATATAATACATGTACATGACAATTTATACCACATATACATATTCTCCTTGCGTTCATACATGTCTCAATACTCTACTTCCATAACTGTTTTGAGAGTTGCTTCTTAATAGACTATTAGAGTGGCTCGCAAGTGATAAATGATACGAGTTGTTTGTCTCTAACTGATTATCAAGTAAAATTGATGCGTGTTGAATACCATTTGAGACCGTCCCATTTTGAGTTTCGTGTGTAGGCAGGATTGGCTTGGGTTTCATCTGGTTCTGCTCATATTTCGCCTGAAATTCATTTAAAAAAGTAGACATCAATTAATGTAATTATTGGAAACCTTTCTTCATAAAATCTTCAATTCATGACAAGTAGATGGAGTCACAACGTCAAGGAAAAGAACAGGGAAAGGAGAAAATGTCTGTATCACGAATATTCTCATGTGTCATCTCATATTATCTCTCAAGTAACTGCGATTTTCATAAGATTCCCATTGATCGTTAACGTCACTATTTCCCCAATTATTTATATGTACACCAGTATATTTTTATTGTTACTTGGCAGTTATCCTGCGTAGTAATCTAACTTCAGGTCTACTCAGACAATGTATTAAATGAACATCTGAGCGGATTTTTGTTATTTATTAATAATAAACAAAACAACCTAAAACTGCCACTTTCTATGATATCTATCAATAGCAAGGAGGCTAGCTGTAGTCATTTAACTTATTTTAGAATAAATTTGATAGAAAGACTTTAATGAATGAATGAAAGTATATTCTATCCAGTGAGTAAGACAAGGCAAAGCAGTGAGAAACGTAATAGATCTGAAAAATGAGGAGATCTAAGGAGAGCATAAGATAAGTTATGTAACTGAAGTGTAACACTAGATATAAACAGAGGAAATCAGTCTACACAGATCTAACAGATACATATGGACAGATGCACTTCTCTAGTACAGGTTTCAGTCATTCACTACTGTACTGATATAAACCCCTCCCTCCCTAGGACCACTGCTCCCACACTTAACTAGCCTCTCCCGCACCCCTGCTAAACACTGAACTCACCTCCATCCCTCACCCACACACCATGTAAAAAAACAATAATATATCCGTTTATACCAGGGACCTCAAACCGGACCCACCTCTAAAGTCGGCTTCCAAACAAAGAACAGAATATCTGCTAGCCTCCTAATAAAACATTTAATTCTGATTTTGTAACTCCGATTTTCTGGTTTTCATGAGTGACATACGATTTTTTTTTTATAGAAGTATGTTAGTGCGTGTGCAGGCATTTCAGAGGTTAATTACGTTGTTGTGAAAATTGCCTATTTTTACTGTTTGATTACTCATGTCTAATTGCACAGTAGATAGTTAGAGAAGGTTTGCATGGTTACAAAGGGCTCCCCCCTTGGCGACTGGTTAATCCAATAGGATTCTCGGGAATATATTTACTCAGGGATCATCCGATGATCCCATGTGACCTGGGGTATAGAACCCCACAGAGGAGATGAGTTGGGCGTTAGAATAGAGGCAACCTAGCCCGAAGAGTTGCTTTGCTAAGCTGACAATATTTCAACATGGAGTTGTATTATGAGTAATATAAAAGATTCATATATATTAATATAGACGGCGCCATGAGACATGTCAAGGAATGCGTCCGCGCGAGTGCAACTGGGTCCTTCTGCTCGCAACGCCCACACTCTGCTTATTTGTGAAAAGTTGCGCACACATGCCTGCCTTTTTGGGTCCGCGCCTTTATTTTTAAGCATTTTTTTTTAGCATCCTATAGAATAAATACCGAAAATAACACTAAACCTAACCTTAAACTGGTTGTCCTAAATCTGTAAAGGGCGTAGTTGTCTGTCCCATATAACATTTTACTTATAAAAGCCCTGATTGAACCCCGGGATTGAACGATGTCCGTTTTTAGCCTCAAGGCTAGCAAAATGGGGTAACATGATTTTGGTCCAGAGTCGTGGGTCCACACGGTGGGTCCGCGCTACGAAAATATGGATCCGCACTAGGAGGACCGCAGGACCCAAATGTGCGGTTGCATTTCTTGACATGTATGCGGCCCCAAGCCAAGCCTTACTCACTCCCTCATTCTCCTCCGCACACTCAGACTAACTGTTCGAAATTTTCTCTCTGAGCCTTGTAATTTCTCAGAATGTGTGTGTGTGGGGCGGGCGGGGCGGGGGGGGGGGGGGGGGGGGGGGCGGGGGTATGTTCTCAGAAGCATAAATGGCCTGGCAAGACTTCTTGGTGTTACCCAAAGAGGGCCATGGAGAAGCTGAGGATTGGAAGCTATTTCTTGGAGAATTAGACCTTGAAGATAACATTATACCTGTTTGCTGTGGATATAAGAAATAAAACAACCATTCAAACTACAAGTATGGCCTTCAATTCCAGTACCTTTGGTTCTACCTTATGAGCTGAGAGAAGATTCGATTCATTACCTAAATATACTAAGCGAACGATTGAAATAGTAGTTGGATTGCTCCAGGGTGAGTTCCCCATATAGACTAATTTTAACAGTTGATTCCCCCAGACAGCAAACCGACAAATACAGGTATAAACACCTACCCTGTTGTATATAAAAACGCCACCAACTGCAGTCATCATTCCAGCAGCATTTGTGAATGACACAGTATTGCCTAAAACGAGGATGGACACGAATATCACACAGATTCTCTTGGTAGCGTTTGCAACAGCATAACTTAAAGGTGTGACCAGAGCTATGACGGTGAATGCAATGAGATTCTGGGCGAAATTGCAGAAACCATCGATGAGCAATAGGGCGATCAGTCGAGGGGCTTGTGAACTATGTATCTGAAAATGATAACAAGACATTTGGTTGTACATGGGCGCTGGGTGTTGTTAAATTATACATTGATGTCCATTCAATCAAGAATATTTCAAATAGAATTTAGCTTGGCTGATATCATTAACCGGAAAGTTCCATGAATAAAACATAATATATACTTACAAAACCAGAATCATACATTATCCTCTGAAAATCATACAGGAGCCAGAGTGGAAAGAAACAAATTCCAGCTATACGAGCAAGGATGAGCAGTAGTCTAAGATGGTGAATGCCCGTATCCTGCAGGCACTATAAAAGATATGAAAAGGCATTTTATAGAGACATAAAGTCTCCTCAACAAAGGATTATTGCTGTAAATATTTGTTTATGATAAAGCATTGAAAGTATTATCTAAAATACAACTTTTTCCAAATGTTTATCATCCTAACATGTCGAACAAGCTAAAGAAGAAACAGACTCTGACATTTTATGAATGATTTAAACATCCTTTTCGACAATAAAAATATGTATATGTTTTAACGCTGGAATAAAAATATTACAAAACAATACAATCCTAAGCGCTCAGAATTATTTTTTACAATTATTTTACCTGCAGGCACTATAAAAGATGAAAAAGCATTTTATAAAGGATAATATCATTGCTGTAAATAATTAATCATTGTAAAGATAAAGCATTAAAAGGATTTTTTAGATACAACTTCTCCCAAAATGTTTATAATCCTAAGTGCTCAGAATTATTTTACACAAAAACAATTTTCTTAGATAGTTCTCAAATACTAAAAGAATATATTCCCTATCTAAATATATTCAATCTAGGAATTTTTTAAAATGGAACTCACCTTTTTAGAAAATATATTTTGCAAGGAAAACCCTATTGTTGCCGTTAATGCACTAATTAATCCAATCCTATCAAACGACAGTTCCGTCAGTGTTGCAACAACCACACCACCAATGATAGGAACAAGTGAAAAATAAACCTGAAAGTAATAAAGCCATGTTATGTATTCTACAATATGCTGACGAGATAAGCGATGCATGCTTAGATATCAACCGTGCTTCTGCTTAGGGAGTTAATCAGTGGGTTAATATTGAATACATTCGTTGATTCGTTCATCATGGCCCTTGATTTCGTCTCTTAGTTATACATGCACTACGATAACAAAGGGGCTATAGTAACAGCGTTTGGAGGACCATAACCAGTATATCAAGCTTATAGGGTCTTTATTACGAGGCATAGGAGTATGAATAATATGTGTTAGTGGAATTCTGCCAACTGGTAGACACTCTTAGTGTTAAATGGACAATTCAAGTGGTTGCCTTTTTTGTTTTTACTTTATTTCCTCAGAGTCTGTCCGGTTTCTCGGACTAGATCGAAGGGCCTTCTTTAGAGACAACTAAGTTACACATGAATGTGTTTCAAGAAGTGGAGTCTTTTAAAGTAATTTCCACCTGCAACATTCTGGGTAATCTATATCATATCTATATCTATATACCGTGTTATAGACATCACATATTTTATATAAAGGTAGCATCCAGTTATTTTAAGCATTAGTTTCGTATAGTTAAATATAAATAAAGATGTGTTTATGTTAGAGAACTGTTATCTGTTATTGTGAATCTGTTCACAGAAGGGAGACCGTGGTGCCAGGCTTAACATTGAGGCTCATGCAAAAAGTGCACAGAGTGATTCACATTTTATATAGTGTTACGCTTGGTGTAACACGAACATGTAAAGAAAAAACGCGACCTGGAAAAAATAGTTATATTCTATAATATATTCAGATAGACCAGGGGAAATTATTTTAACTAACACGAAATTATACTATTATATTAAGGAGTGGTCTTCGATATGTTATATATAATACTCGCATAAGTAGTGTTTTTATACACAAATAACACATGTGTTTACCTTAAAGGACTGTTTTTCTCTAAGTATTATTCTTGATAGTAAAACTGTGAAGAATGGCATCGTCGCTTTGACTGTAAAGGAATAGAAAAATAATGATTAGCCCTGAAGTAAATGTGTTTGAATTGTGACATATTATTTGCTCGTTGGTCAAGTAATGAATGAAGTGATAGCCTGAAATCATTTCATCACTTTCGCATCGGGATTTCTCGGTTGTGATGTATAGAATATATACATCATATGCCACCACTGCGTTTCAGAATGTAACTCCGACATAAACAGTTGATATTGACTTATATGTTTAACAAATAAATCCTTGACCGACCATTGTTTGAACAGACACTGGATCTGACCCTATTCTTTGGTATGTTGTATGACGGCTCACATACCGGTAGGCCTACATTGTTGTAAACGTTAATCGTTTCATATACAATTCATTGAGGTCCGACGGTCTTCATGTAGTTAAAAGATTAAATCTAAAATCAGACAGATTTTGTATAACTGGGTGGTGGGGGTGATGTGTATGGAGGATGTAGTAGGAGGATGGAGATGAAAATTGTTTAATGATTTTTGCTGTTAGAAAATGACAAACCAGGATACTCCGATCTGTAATCTTATTTCCAACACAGATATCAATAGTGATAGCTCTGGTTCCAACAAATAAAGCAAAGTCATTAAAGATTAGAATTATTCTAACCCTAGACTAAGACTAAGTAGGCATACATCCCCAGCCCTTCTTGGGAGAGTAAAGAGTTGGTATACAGATGGATACTCTGTTCAACTCTAAGCTACTGAGTCTAAAAGGTGGACTTGTCTTGAGTGTTTGACCTTTTCCTGGGGCTAGTATTATTAAAAGTTCAGAGCTAATTAAATGGTGATAAGACTTAGAAGACAGTAGGTAGGGCCCTGGTACAGAGCAAAATGAATAGAAAATACTTACCTGTATGAGCATATGATACTGGCACTTTCCATATGCTTATATGTGAAGATACAGATGATATAAATTTGCCAAAAGCAAGGGGTAAAATCATGATGAACCAATACTTCAATGTAAACTTTGGGTTGTGAGTAGTTGGTGGAACGTTCCCCAATTTGATAACAGGCAACAAATATATAGAGATCGACAGAAGTTGTACCATAGAAACAGTCATAGGATAAGGAAAATCACTTAAAATGATCTTTCCAACAACTCCATTGGCAGAGCTTGATGAATACCAGCCGACACATAGTAAAATCACTTTTAAAGCCTCCTTGTAAGCAGTCGGCAACTCCATCTTACCGAGTACACGACCACTGCCACAACACAACTTTTCAGCAGTAAATGCTGAGAATACACAAATGCACGGTTCCGTTCTGAGCATGCGCATTCGCCAAAAATGAGTCAATAAAGGCACATGGCTAATATGAATATTAATTAGTAGTAGTCCAAGGTCAAGGTCAGCTGACTACTACTAATTAATATTCATATTAGCCATGTGCCTTTATTGACTCATTTTTGGCGAATGCGCATGCTCAGAACGGAACCGTGCATTCGTGTATAGAAGTAATGGAGAGTAAGATCATAACAGGCATATGTTTAAGTTGAATATGCCAGCTAAAATAATCTCACCTACGCTAGTTTCAATATCTTGTTTCATTCATTCGCTTTATCAACAATGGGACGATTCCATTTTTTTAAATTTGCTATTATCTGCGGTACTGCAATATGGCCGCGCCCGTTGATGTATCTTTGGACGTCAACATAAACGAACGAAGATAGACAGATAGCACATTATATTGTCTGAAAAAGGTACACATCAATGTCATTTTATCTCTTCTACGTCCAGTCAGATAGTTTCATGTGACATCCCCTATTTTGTTCGCATAGAAGCTTGATTTGAGCCTAGAAAACATCGTTTTCTTGTCCAACTCACCCTCTCCGACCGTACCGATCCCTGGACGAAACCGTACGTTGTCGGCGATTTTCAGGGCGGTATTGCTAGAAAACCTCAATTCGCGGACCGGGCAGTAGGTGACCGTGTGGGCGGATACCACCTGGCTAGCCTCTGGCTAGATCATGTGGTCAGACCCGCCATTTATTCTTTAATTAAATAATACATGGTTAATCTTGACCTAAACTATAGTGCTAGACTTGGACAGTTAAGGTTAAACGACTTAAATTTAATAAAGACTAAGTGACTCTAATTAAAGTCGTACTCTCACTTGTCTTGAGTCTTACTCTTAGTCAGTTAGTAACTTTCTTATAATTATTTTCTCTCTTGGCTGGCACAATGCCAATGTTAATCCTAGTACAATACAGTTGACTGGGTGGGGGCTAGTCAGGCTGAATGCTGCCCCTACAAAGTGCACTGCTATCGCTACTAACAGCAGTTTTTAGTTTAGAGATAGGCAGACTATCTAGGTGGGGGCATGCCATATTCATTTGTACATCGCCTCCCGGCATAACTGATTAATTTATGGTGAGAACGATTAATTATTACAATTCCACATTTTAGGGGCAGTATTTTTATTTTCATTACATTATATAGCCTATATATGACTATTAGGTTTAAAACTAGCTCGAAAATTATAAATAGTTTTCCATGATAAAATTTTCCTCATATATTACCTATAGGTTCTGATGACAGCACACCGTAATTTAAGATCATCGTCTCCACAATCAGCCAGTCCATCTAAATGAAGAAGGTTCAGATTATCATTGTCCTTGGGATATTTAGTTTATTTTTCTTATTTATTCAACTCTACGTGGTGAAGTATGTGTCCAAGTCGAGGATGGTGAGTTCAATTCTCTTACTAATAATTTGCATGTAATTTGTCTATTAGGTGAAAAATTAACAATGGGAAATTGTGATTATATGACACTATGTGTCGATGATTTTTCCTCAAAAAATTGTGTCGGTTCTAGCCTAAATGTTTTCCTTCGTTTTCCAGGATAATCCCTTTTTGGGACTGTCAGAAACCAAACCTACAGATAGTCAGCTCAAAGGACAGTCTCATGTGAGGATGTTATCTTAAAATACCGAGTCTACTTTCTTTCTGTACAATTACCAATGATAGTTTTAAACTTATGTCCTCACAAAAAAACACTATAAATTTGATATTTCTAATTTCTATTCCTTATTTCGCAGATACCGTAGTATAAAGTACTGATGATGTTAAAACTCTCTTCCAGGCTAATATGAAGACCCTTGCTTTGTTCAGTGATCGGTTGAAAATCCCCGTATTTTTGATCGACCCACCTATCTTAGAATCAATAATGAGCAATGTAACCAGGCATACATCCACGAAATGCAAGTATTTATGTACAATGGATAGTAATACAGCCGTTGGTATATTAAACACCCAATGGAAGCCTGAGGTATGTCAATATCGCACGGAGGGATATAACTAATAATTATATATCTCTGGTTTAAACTTTGTGTTTATAGTAAAACTGGTATATAATATATTTTTGAGTGCACCAATACAATCTTATTACACGATAAATTACTATTATGTATGCGCGGGAGTACGATAATAAATCTTCTTGGTAAAAGTACGAGGAATAAGAAGTAAATGTGTACTTGAACTAGAACTGGATTTATATTTTTTAATGCACTAATATAATCTTGTTACATTTAATTCCCCACCATAAATCATTTAATATTACGATGTATTCTATTGTTTCAGTCGGATATACTGGGTGAATTGCACAGGGAAGGTTTTGACACAATCACTGTCACAGACAGACACCCCCAGCAAAGTAGTATCAATTCTCTTCGACTGCCAGAAGTCCCTACTCATTATATGTTCATCCGAGGAGGTCATATTATCCACCTAGTCGTTTTCTATGAACGAGAGGGGGGTTACTGGTGGCATGGACCCGTAGCCGGCCAAGTCCGCGGTAGTGATGCAGAGGACATGATGGTTGACCCCTCGCACTTAAAGTTTGGCAAAACAGCCAGTGCTTATGAAAGGTTTGTTTTCATTTGTCTCCAGAAAGCTTTTATTACTTTTTGGAGTTTGCGTCATCAATTTCGTTCATCATCAACTGTAAATGCATTATCCGTAATTGATAAAATAGCGTTTGACAATCAGCCATATTTCATTTTATTGCAGGATGGATATAGTCAAGGTCCAGATGGACCAAATTCAGCTCCACGCGCCCAGGTTTCCAACCCTATTTTTAAAACAGATACCACATTCTAGGTTCATTGAATGTAATCACACGCGATCGCAGTTATTCACTTCCAAATATGGCCACGACACAAGTGAAGATGCCATGCACTTTAAAAAAGCTGCTCGCGATCTCCTTGCGGCTGCCAAAAAAACACTTGATGAATTGGATATTCGTTTTTGGATGAGTAGTGGCACTTGCTTAGGTAACTTCTCTCATCCTTCATTTTTCTCTCCGTCACGACTTCGCTATCATTACCACCGTATCTGTGGGTTATTTGGGAAGTATGATATAGATCTGTATTATACTTCCCTGCCTTACTTTTAGTGATGAATCTCTTTTTACCAATTGCTAACTTGTTATATATCAATAGCCTTATACGCTATTGATATATTGTCGGAAGATCCTAAATGTTATTCATTACCTCGGCCACTTTAATGCATTTACAAAAGAAATTATCCACGTGTACACATTTGTTGTCTTCTTTTAGCGTCAGAAACAAACTAAATATTTGAATTCATGTTGGTATCAATATTTTCAATTGATTGATTTATCAAACTTTGGCGTATTTTTGTACTTGTAGGTTGGTTCAGACAATGCGATATCATTCCACATAGTCGAGATGTAGATTTGGGAATCTGGATCAAAGATTATGATATAAGGCTCGCACCCGCATTTCAAATGTCTGGAATCCCTTTAAAACATTTATTCGGCAAGGTATGCTAATCAGTTTCAATTTGAAATTATGGATTTCGTAAAGTTACTTACACTTGTAGTTAGTTAGCTTATTTATGATTTCAAATATTAGTAACATTTCTGAGACCCATCTGCACTTGTCCCTGAAACTCCCCAGTGTTGATGCAGACTTTTGTTCTCTTTATTCTAGCCCGAAGACAGCTATGAGTTATCATTTCAAGGCGGTGATGTGAAGTTAGACATTTTTTTCTTCTACGAGGAGAGTGACCATATGTGGAATGGTGGCACCCAAGCCCGTACTGGGAAGAAGTTTAAGTGAGTTGCGTTTTCAAATGTGTATAGTTTTTAAGTCCCTATTTTAGTCTAACATCCCTTTGCAAAAGTCACGCTTCATCAAGAAATCAGAGTGCAATGTGTAAAATCATTTCTGTCTTCCAGATATTACTTCCCTAAATTTACACTCTGCTGGACGGAGTTCCTTGATATGAAGATACGGGTTCCGTGCGAGACTGAGTCCTATGTTGTAGCGAATTATGGAAAGTCGTGGTTTGAGCCAGTTACAGAATGGGACTGGAAACGAAGTCCTCCGAATGTGAGACCCAACGGCGACTGGCCCAAAGAAGAATGGCCGCGCGTCATCCAGCATTTCCAATAAATGTGTCATTTCATTGCGTCTAACTTCCAGGATGGGCGTATTTTACCTTTTCCTCAAATACCATATTTGTTTACTCAAAATATCATATTAGTACGAGTGGGCGCTATCGTACTTCATATGGTGAAAAAGAGCATTATTATTATCGTTTAGTTCTAGTCAGAGATGTGTTTCGCGCAACCATGCCATTAATGTTCACTACAGCTGATCTCGCCTCTTAGCGCATATGTTTTGCTTAGATAAGATGAAAGGTATTATTATATGTTGCTGTTCTTTCAAGAAAAACGTACGAATGTACTTCCTTGCTCATTGGTTGAAGAAAATATCAGTAGTGCGGGTGTAATGGGAATCACCAGACATAATTTATCTATAGATATAGCTTGTTTGCTGTGATTTCACTCTGTATACCCCGTGAAAGGGCGCGCTACATTTTATTGTGTTCTATGTTCTGTATCTAGTTATATTTGATGGTGTTAATATGTGCTACCACACCTCGACTTAATTATGGCACTACCTACATATAGCATAATATATATCTTATGGTAAATGTGTGTACACGTTTCTTCTCGTTTTCATTATATGAAGTGTCATCAACCACATCTAGTCATTCCGATTTATTTTGGTCGTGTATGTCCTCATGGACTTTTATTCTAACGTGCAAAGTTTAAAAAATGATCTGAGAAAGGATGGATGTGTATATATTATGCATGAAAGATATATAATCCATCGAAGACTTAGGGAATTTCAGGTCACATTGAGTACAGCACTAACTATGTTCCACTAAATAGATGATAACTGTGTTGTCACACTCCGGTGGGAGATTTGATATCATATCATGTACTCCAAATATAATGATATTAGTCTTCCATATTGCTACGTCAATTTTAGACGGCTAGTGTTTTAGAATAATAAGACCAAGTCCGACAAACTTTACTTGGTATTCCTAAATTAATGCTTTGCTTATGTAAACTTATCCTTACACCAACAGGATAATTTAACGGTTGAGGCTATCTACTGAGAGATATTGCCGTCATAGCATTTAGGAATGTTTGAAGTAACTAATGGTACATTTCAAGACGTAATTTCCTTATTCATTCAGGTTTTACTAGATTCTATTCTGTGTACACGATATCTAACTCTAAGGGGCCAAAGATTATTAGATCTGTTCATCACATGTACTAATTAAATGTGTGTTCTGCACTATGTATTACATTAAAGTCTGGTGTAGAATTTCTATAACCATCCGGGTTGATTCTTTCTTAATTAAATTAGCCCCCCCCCCACACACACACACACGCCCCCCCCCCCCCCCCACACACACACACACGTAGGTATGCGGGTCAAATGAATGACCGCGACCACAGTTTGTAAGCTTAAGCATATGTGTAACCATTGTTTTCCCATCAATGAAGCCAAGAAAGCGATACATGAATTAACTTTTTTTTATTTGGAGCATGTTTGCGATACAATAGGAAGGCAATGATTCCATGGATCTGAATAATAACTCTCAAACTAGCTCTTTGGTGTTATCACAGTTGCTGTGACGGACATAAATATATAATTAACTAATAATAATATAATTATGACGGACATAAATATATAATTAACAAGAGTACAAGTGGCCGTAGGTAACGGATCATTTTCAAAATAAATAACTACGTCATTCACATGCAAAAAAGTGCAAACTATTCGGTGAGTTTCGGCTGAAGCAAAACTTTCTAAGTGATTTGAAAATCGAACACATTTGTCGTGGTTCCAACCAAGATTCTAACATTTACTCCAAAGCGGAGTGAACAATGTTCCGCAATTGGGAATACAAAAAAATCATATCAAGTGTAAATGAATTCTCATGTTTTTCTATACTTGGAATGTTCATACCGACAACACCCAGCTGAGTTATAAGGTCGTTAGTTTCGGATAGCGAGTTAGGTGTAGTCTATATTATAGACAAATAAAATGGGACAGAAGAGACATGCGTCCTACCGGTAACGCTTAGGGGTAATTATTGATAGTAGGGACCTTCTTCAAGTAGGTAGGATTTTCGTTAAATTCTGGCCCCAAAAGCATACATGCACTTCTATTATATATTAAAGTGTTCGTACGAACGACGCATTAGAGTATTTAATTCGCATTATTTGGGTAAAATAACATTTTGTATGTTTATGCATGGTAAAATAATTGCATGGTAGTCCCTTCATGCTTAGGGTCGCCACATAAATCGGCTGAGTGAATACAAATTTGAGGATTATAAAGTATCTCTCTCCAAACTTTTCGGCGTTACAATGAACCAGCTTTAGGTCTCCATATCCCAATTGAGCAATCACTACTTCCACTCACAAGGACATCTTTGGAATAGTCGATCTGAAAAAGGAACGTACGTTCAAAACAAAAAGAAATTAAATTTAACATCCCTTGGCAGTCTAGGCATTTCTAATTCTTCCCCAAAGATAAACATGGCTTGGTGAATTTTGAATATGTGAACAAAGCACAATCGTCCAGAGAGATTATACAGGATTATAGGACTTTTGACTGGACTCATCTTTATAGATTTCAACATTTGAGAGTGAAAAGGAAAATCAGGGTTGTTGGCATCACAGGGTTCCCCTAAATACATGTCACTGTTTTCGATTACACTACTTACACTCAAAATTAATGAAAGGGCACTTACGCAAGCCACTTCAGCGGTGTGTTTCTTGAGAGTTGTAATGGCGCTGGGATCAGCATTGGGCTCTAAAACCTTGACAGTATGATCCGTGGAGCACGTGAATAGAGCCCCTCTAGTCTGGCAAACCCCAGTCAGTTTTCCTGTGTGTCCGACATTGTATGTCTGAAAACAACAAAATATGGTAAACATGTCTTGCTGGCTGACTGGATTATCAAAGTCTGACAGTTGGTATATGCCTAATATGGCACCATATGTGCGTTAAGAATCCGTTGCTAACATTCAGAAAGAGAAGTGCGTTTCCTTCCAAGTGGTCTACTACCCCAGGAGTTGGCGGAAGACCAGCTGTGGAGCAGAACTAAACAGCCTGGTAAATTATCATACAATAACAATATCTATGATTTTGTGAACCCATTATCGGTTTGGTTTGGTGCTCCATCTTAAATTTAAAAGTGTCACAAAACAAAGTTTTTTTGTTTTGATTAATCTTTAGGATTCGACTTATGGAAATATGAAACTTTAGGGGCCAATGCGAACTATTGGTATCCTCTATCGTGACACGAGGACGTGCGAAAGCTGTAAACTGAAAGACTCACCTCAACAACGTCAAAGTCTCCGTCGCTGGCGTCTATTAGATGTAACAGGCCGGACTTGTCACCTACCCATAACTGATCTTCAAAATATGACAGGCTCATTGGGTATTCTGCAAGCTGAAGTAACAAAGACACATATGATGACACTTTTTCATAAGCAATAAGCAAGGTGAATATTTCCCCTAAATTTCAAACCAATAATGAAGAATTGAATAACAAATTGTAGGCTAGTAACTATTCTATTAAGGCCCATATCCATTGTATAATACGTTAGGTGGTCTTTGCCGTGCTTCTGGTGGGCGTGGTTATGGACAAGGGGCTTAGGGTGGAAAGCAATAAGGAATTTAAGACCGGGAGTCACCTCTAGAGTCTTTAGAACTGCGTCAGCTCGTCTGTCGTATATGGCTACCGTGGAATCTTCACTCCCGGTAATGATGTACTTGTCATTGGCAGCTATATCGAGCACTGGCTTCTTGTGGAAACGCTTCTCTGTTATTATCGTAGCCGTACGAGGATCTATGTGGTAAACATTCTTGTCAAACGATCCAGCAACCATGAACTGTGGCTCATAATGCATGGATAATACTGCTGACTTGCATCTGAAGCAAAATAATATGGGCGAATAGATTAGCTTTTATATCATAAAGTTATTCTGATTCGGGTGGGGAAAAGAGTCATCCATTCCATTCGAGAAATTAATTCGTTTCAGATTCCAGGTATTTCGTGATGGATAGCGCAGCAGAAAATAGAAATGATAACTATCACGTATTCTGATGTTGCATCCATAAGTTAGATCCAAAAAATATTTTCCATGTCGCTCTGTTACCATTAATATTATCATCGTTAATGTTTCTAAGAATGATCTGCACGAATAACCTGCTACAATACATGAATACAATTCAAAATCTCGGTACCTTGGGGTCAAAATTAAGTAGATACACTTACTTAACGCGTCTCATCTCTTGACCTCCGGCTTCTATATCCCAGAACTTTATATATGTGTCCCACGATCCAGTTGCTAAAAGCCCGTCCAAAGCAGCCATGGTCCAGATCCATCCCTATTAGACACAATTAAAGAGTCAGTACTCATTATATAAATGATAAAATCAACGACTCCTCGGGTGTACCAAATGCCACTATTTTATTTTCCTATGCTTTTGCTGGGCTAATATACTGTAAATATCAATTACCTTATGTGCGTCCACTTTCGAGAATGTAATTGCCTTTTTCACAGAATTCGGTTCATTTGGATCTAATTTCCGCATATCTATTATGTTTAGGTATCGATCTCTTGAACCAACAGCTACGTGGTTACAACCCTGAAATGGATTGAAGAATTCTTGTCATTTCTAAAAAAAAAATGTATTAACTATGTTCCACTTAAACTGAACTCGAGGGGAAATCAGAAAAGTTCAGGTTAACTGACAATTCAGCTAAAGAGAAGAGAGACATTCTGTTGGAAGTCTGCAGGGAAATTGCAAAAGGTTCAGGTTAAGTGAAAATTCAGGTAAACCGACTTCAGGTTAAGTGAAGTGAAATCGGAGTCAACCAGTATACTTCATTCTATACTCGCTGGATGGTGCAAAAAAATCCATGTTTTATAAAAATGTATCTATATTATTTTCTATACAAGTAAAGAAGTAATTAATCAAAGATGGTATCATAAATTTGAAAGTTTCAAGTCTAACCTCCATGATCTTCACTGAGTCCACGGGTGCAAGAACGCCCTCTTGAAATCTGAAGAAATCCAATTCCTTCTCTGGATCACTCCAGCGTCGGTATTCTTCTTCCCTCGACATACAAGCAGACTTCCAATTAAACTCCGCTTCATTCACTGCAGTGAAAGACGAGTGATATAATATACTATGGAAAGGCATTTGTATCCATATAGATACAGTAGCATAATAGGTCCTGCTATTGCTAACTTGCATTCTTCACATCCCAATCTGCAATTTGACTTTTCGAAGTAGCACCCTAGTCTGCACACACTGGCACTACATCGCTGCAGACTAGGACCACTGCATGCAAACTTGCAACCTGCAACCTGCACGTTGGGCCACAACATTTCTATTTAGCATTCATACAAGTCTGGACCCTCTCATTCCAGTCAAAACAAACAAATAGACCACACCTGCTAAGCCCCGCCCATAAGGCTACACTGCTCTCCATTATTATCCCTATTTCGTATGCAATTCCAATGACTAATAAACATTATCCCTATTTCGTATGCAATTCCAATGACTAATAAACATTATCCCTATTTCGTATGCAATTCCAATGACTAATAAACATTATCCCTATTTCGTATGCAATTCCAATGACTAATAAACATTATCCCTATTTCGTATGCAATTCCAATGACTAATAAACATTATTCCTATTTCGTATGCAATTCCAATGACTAATAAACATTATTCCTATTTCGTTCATTCCCAGACAAATTATTTTATTGCCTTTCATCAAAGTCACACACTTATATAACACACTTATATAATAACACTAACAAGGCGTCCTTGGAAGTGCATGGGGAACTTAGGGATGCCTCAATTGTCTAAGCTAAAAAATTCCTATTTCGTATGCAATTCAAATGGCTAATCTGCAAATGTTATTCCCAAATACTATCCAACTCGAATGGTAGAAATGGATTAGAGGAATAGATAAGTAAATGATAAATATATTATATAGTTATGTTATACAATTTGAGGTATTAATGTATACAAAAATATGAAGACTAGCTGTCGTGATTATTTTATAGAAGTAGGTGGGAGGTTGGTATGTGTGATGGTGGGTTAGTATATTGTCTTGTGTGTAGCCTAGGCCTACTGCTCATGTATGCTATGTCAATGGCTAAGTGAACTAACTTGCAACACATCAGAATGTTTACACTCCTTTTTCCAGTCACAACAAACACTCATTAAATATTAGCCCCGCCCCTTAAGAGTACACACAGGGAAGGGGTGAGGTTGGAAGGAGATGAGAGATGTCTATATATGGGTGGGGAGGGTGGGGCTAATATTGTAATGAGTGTTGTGACTGGAAAAAGGAGTGTAAACATTTGGATGCATTGCAAGTTAGCAGTAAGTGTGTCGAACTGGGAAGTGATGAAATGCAGACTGGCAGTCAGTCTGACGAAGTGGGCAGTCAGTCTGACGAAGTGGGGCCTAGATTGAAGAGAAGTAGGAAAAGAAAAATGCAAGTTTGCAGAAGCAAAATGCAAGTTAGGAATCAACTGGATTTAAAATTAGTGAAAATTGGGAAAGTTCTAAAATGTTTTCAAAATGAGGAGTAGGACAGAACATGTTAGGACCTATTTCGATGCAGATTAGGAAAAAAATTTCCTATTTCGTATGCAATTCCTATGACCATTTCGAAGGTTTTTTGCAAACTTGCACTCTACATCGCCGAATTGAGAGGGGAAATTATATGCATACAAATGCCTTTCCATAATATACAACCAATCAAGTAACTATTTTACAAACACTTCCATCTGTTTTACTGCTTCATGCAATACTTAATTATTAAATCCATCACAGTTTCTGTTGGATGTGACTACAAGAGGCAAGAGGAAAGTTTGTATATCACAATAATCACAATACAATAACGCGATTCATTTTATGTCGTTATATATACGAGGTAAGAATCAATGTATGAGTTGGTGATATCAATTCACACTTACCTGGAATGGCAGGGTATTTCTTGGGCCATCTCTTTTTTATACGTATCTTCCAAAAGAGAGGATCATTCATAAGTTGATGAAAGGCTTTGCATGTCTGAGAAAGACGGCAGAGGACAGTTTTGGCATCCAAAAAAGAACATATATGCAAAAGCATCTCTGAGGGCAACAGATCTAAAGTCAATGTTTTATCTGTTTGCGATGTATCCCGATCAGGCAACTGGCTCGACTCAGCTGCTGGTGTTCTTGAATGGTCTACTTCAGACGACATTTTTCCTGGCTGGTATCGTCACTTACGAATCACCTACGGTATATTGTGTGAATAAATTACCATCTGCAGCTAACGTTCTTCTCCAAAGTCAATGTGCAACTGCTTACATTGACGGTTCTCAATTCCTCCTTATAAAGAACGTCCAGTTCTCCTGCTCCTTCTGGAATATTAAAAGCATGAGACTTGAAACCAGTGTGCGTGAGATTAGATCTAAAATTAGGGTCTGGGTCATTGGCTGTGATTCATAGTTGGCCCAAAACATGCTTACATGTTTACATTCAGATCGAAGTCCAGCTAGACTCCAGAACAAATTAAATAAGTCTTCGAATGAGGAAGCACGTGGTTTCAGTGAGGTGTGATTAATACGATAATAAGAAATCCCTGTAAAGGCTGTATGGCTAATTATTGCTTAGCCATGCAAGTCAATAGTAGAGGCCAGTTCCACAGTCCGTTTATGTTATCAATCTAACAATTATATAATAAGACATGACTCATCCTCAAGCCAAGCCACTCAATATGTAGGAATGCACTATCTAATCAAGGAATATTGGAGTCTCTATTATATTACTATATGAATTAATTATGTAACCGAGCCTTCTATACTGACCTTCCGAAGGAGCCTAGATGCTACAGAAGTTCAATGAATGAAGAATAATCTGTTGAACTTTAGTTCCGCGGTGTAAGTTGTTGAATGTTGTTAGAAAGTTTGTAAACATGGCGGCCAGTGCTGCCATCTGAGAAGAGTGGAGAATGAGGTTTGTGATTTCATTGAACGCTACACAGACAATAAACTTGCGATGTGCCAACAGGTCACAAATGAGGACATACATTTTTACCCCATAATACTCATCAAAAATGACACCTTCTTTAAAAAGTTATATTATTTTGTGTACCGTAATGATGTTTCAAAGCTATAGCCTATAGGCTATAGGCCTAGCACATGTCATGATTTTTTCAAAGCCAAGGCTAGGCCTAAGTCTCTACTTGAATTTAAGCTAATTTCCCCCAATCCAGTTTTAACAAATGTAGGTTTATCCCTTTAAATCTTAGAGTATTCTTTTCAGAAAAAGCACAAAGTCCGGTCAATTATAACAATTACCAACTCATGGGGGATTTTTTTAAGGAGAAAACAGACACCAACTACTCACGCGTCTGACTGTGAGGCCACTCACAAGTCTAGTCTATGTAAGTCAAGACGACCTAAATCCCAACCAATGGGAAGCGAGACTTTACTTGCCGGCTGTCATCCAATCAGATTCGCGCACCCATTTTGAACTCGCTAAACAAGGGCAACATTCAAAACAGAGTGAGAGTGAGAGCGAAAGGTGGTGCTAAACTTCTGAAGAAACTATGGAAATAAGGTGATACCTCTTGGTCTACGAGACACATAGCAAAGATCCGCAACCATGCAGAAGGAATCTTCACATATAGGCCCCTATCGGGCTACAAGACTGGTAAGTATTTTAAATCTTTTCACATCCTGTGTTGCAGGTGCCCGTTCAAACCAGAAGCATGTGTTCTTTACTCGCTGTAGTTCGCGACAGTGCTGCTCAAACATTGCACATCCTCCCTATTGTCTTCTCCTGTTTCAGGCTCGTCGCTCAGTTATACAAGTGTTATGCCAAGTTTATGTTGCCATACGAATTGTTCCTATGTCTATTGCCTTGTACAACTGATAATTAGTCAGACAGTGCTGAGGGGTCAAGATTTTTTCCCATTGATTTGTAGCCTATTGTCATCGGTTAATCTGTTCTCATTCTATTGTGATTGCCATTTTAATTATCATGACGTTTTATTCTTTCATTTTTTTTTCATTTCAACCGACACGGTCACACACACGTATATCTTAGGCTTGGCTATAATATACTAATATAGGTTTTGGTATGTTTACTTTATAGGTAATTGCACTGGACAAATTATGTTCAACATCTATTCCGGTATACACATAAATATTACTATTATAACTATATAGTCACATAAAAGTAGGATACTTCAACTAGATTCCAGGGAGGTTCAGATGCATGTATTCCCACTAAAAGTCTAAGGCACATTTTACCTAATTTCAAACTCACAAAATAAATTGTTACTGTCTATAGACTATATGCCATGAGGAATATCATTTCCATATATTGCATAATCAAAGAATAATTAAAAGGATTACCCCCCTGGGTTTTTTTCAATGGACAGGTGTAATTTCACATGACCATAGACGAAAATGTATCGATCATAGACTGGTTCTATCATTTTCCTCTTTCAACCCATCGATACCATTAACATAATTAGTAATAATTATCTCAAATGAGTAGCCCTTGATGATGATCTTTTGCATTCTTTAGAATTGACTAGGGACCGTTAAGTCTCATGTTACCTGTAAAAAGTGTAATACGCCGTAATTGCATGCCTCCACTTAAACACCTGCCATTTGATACAATGTGCCGAGGAAAATCTTAAATCTGCATCTTGCTATTCCACCTGTCAGCCGCTTCCAACCCCTTGGGCGACGCCTGCCTTTTAGCATCTTGTGTTTTGACAGTCTAGACTCTTGTCTTTACGCAGCTGACCGTGACTGCTTGTTCTGTCTTCATACAAGCTGGCTCGATTATCACTGCTGATAATAGTTGTTAATGATTGTTGTCCATAATCATTAGATGCTTGAGGGGTGTCTCTCACGTCTTGAGACACTTGCCTACAGATTTTGGTACCTTTATCAGTTCACAGATTTCGCGTCCACTTACTATTCCATTAAAGAAGCTGAATGATTATTACTGCTGTAAATGCTATCTGCTACTTCTTTTCTTAAGTGAGCCATAATAATTCTTGAGAGATGTCCCCCGTTGGTGCCACTTTGTGTGATGTATCATAAATACTATTGCCATTGATTGCTAAAATAATAGTAGCGGATGTATCTATATTGCAACTTTACAATTCAAATCCATGTTCAAGCTACCCATACTACAAATACCTCCTGAAAACATATGTCCTGTGCCCCGCAAGGAGTTCGATCATGTATGAAAGTGATGATTTCCCACATGAAGAGATTAGGGTCAAAAGCAAGGCCATGGCCCTGACCCCCAGCTTCTCCCCGGGTGAAAAGGCCAAGAAGATACTCCAGCTTGTCAACAATACCGAGATTCGGTGCAAACATTCTAGCTCGCAATGACCTATACTTATTGAAGTGAAGGTGGTTGTTAACTCGTTTTGCCTGTCACTTACACCTAGGTTTCTAGTCTACCTCCTGAGGCTTTCCACTGCAATCAAACGAAAAATTGGAGGCCTAGTATCAGGGCCTACACTTTTCCAAGCCTATATTTTGCCCTCCCCACCAGTTCCCCTTCCTTCCCCTCTTATGTACGTTTGAACGTAACGTCGTTATGGGAGTCCTAAATTGGAACCGCATAAATGTCATGTATTAATGAGTAAATGTTAATCTGTTGGAAAACCCATTGGAAACCTCACATATAACTGTCTTATCCGAAATCGGGAGCAATGGTATAATATTTGTCTGACGATTAACACTGAATATTTTATATTCACGAGAAGTCCTATATATAACCGATGATTACATATATATTTGAAAGCTCGGATCCTTAATTGTACGGTTGACCTAGATTGAGATATTCCTTGCCGTTAACGTTATGGCCTCTAATTACTTGTTGATTTGCTATAAGGTACCACCGGAGCTTTATGATTCTGTCACCCAATACAGTGCACCGTTTTGAAATCATATTAATCAGAAGCGGGAAATAGATTACTGTATCACCAAGTACCCATCTGTTTTGATAGCAATGGATAATTGATTTCATTCATACCAAGACCGTATCGTTCCCTTGAGAGCTTTATGGGCATATATTTCCAAGCAGTACTAGTAGTTCGTAATAATACGTAACCTCTCAAGTAATAAATTACTCTGATGTAACATAAAACATCCAGAGGCGGGTAGATATGACAGTATGAATCGAACCGCAGGAATTAGAAAAATGTGAAGTGGTCGACCATTGATCATAGGTCATTATGTCAGCGGAAATATCTAGGTACCACTCCTCTTATCGTATCATTATGTATATTATCCGTAAGAGCCGGACCGGTAAGCCTGAGAGATAAATTGATATAAGCTTCTGATATTCCCAAGATCATAGCTTCATTAATAAGTTCATATAGCTTTAGCTGCAAGTGCTTTAGCACATATCATAAAATCATAATCAGTCTAGGCTCACAGCCTGTAAGATCTGATCAGACAAGAATCATGTTATGTCAATTATTGAACGTCTACTGCACTTTTGGCTTTCCTGGCCCTAGAGTAGGAGATATTAATGGCATTATAATCATTAATGGCATTTTGTTGTTTTTGAGCAAGAGGTTTCCCTCAGTTTGGAGCTCTGAGCCTAGATTGAAATGTTCTGAGGTCGTCCCACTTATCATCTATGTCTAAATTAAAATCTAATTGACTGCTTCTGTATATAAATGTACCTATTATAAACCACCGCTCCATTGATATACATAGGAAGTGTTAAAAAACATTCTCCCGTGATTAATAATGTGAGGGAGCACACCTGGTTTATACCTCGTCCGCCCCCTTTCCCCACCTTATGTCAAGCGCGCCCAAACTATATCTCTGGTGTCATTGAAAGAAAAAAATGAATAAAGACATGGCCACGATTGGCGGGCGCATCATTCTATTTGTTTGGCGAGTGGGTAAAGAATAAATATATGTAGTCAGGTAATACAAATACCAGGTAGTTGGGGCTTGGTGAATGAAGCGATAACTTGTAGTGCAAGAAGCATGAAAAGGCCTTGGGCTTGGCGTATGGAAATCACTCTGTATATAACGGAATATTAAAACGATTTCGGTTTATTTCTATAACTCTGGGGTGAGGTATTTGCATAAATTGCCTGGCTTGCTTTATCTGCTTGGTCGTGTGGTGTAATGTATCAGCCAGGTAAATACCATGAATGAATCGTTTCCTTTGATGAGTGTTTCACGCATGGTATGGTTCACACATGCACGCGCACATTCCTTGGTTCTTGTCACGAGAAGGCACCTGCCCACCCCTCTTCTTGCACCATAACTGTCGCTTCCTTTCTCCTTTGCACCTGTTGGATATGAGGCCAAAGCCTTCCTTCTGTCTCAGCTGGGTTCAAGAACTGAAGAAGCGGTGTTTTGTTCCTCCGAGCAAACTGTCGACCAGCATGACTTATGTACGCTCTGTGATTGTTGCTCCGTGGAATGTGCGTGTCTAACAGACATAATCGGTAAATGGAGATGTACGTATGCATCACAGACCTACCACAGTATGGACAATAATAATAATGTCGATGATAATCTACAGCATCTCCCACCATATGGATAGCGAGAGTTTTAAGAGTACAAAGCTGCAATTTAAAATCCTACTATGTGTATCATCACTGAAGGTGTCTGCATTTCAAAATGAGGGAACACGTCCAACTCAATGTTAGAAATCGCAAACTTTAGATTTTCCAGATATGAACAACGAACGCCAATGATACGTTAGCAAACAATATGTCGATTTTAATTCAAATCCCCCTTGCTTTGGTAAATAATCTGCCCGAACCCTGGAAATTGCAGTCGGCTCCTTCAATTTGAAGTATAAATACGCGCAATTTGCACGAAGATGCAAAGCAAAAATCTAATTCGCACCTAGGTTTGTGAAGGTTATGACTTCCAAAGGCAAACAACCCTAACATGCACCCATAAAAGCAAACATCGCGTGAGCCACCAAGTGAACAATGCCACATTTCCAATTGTTTGATGCACAATGCACTGACAATCCCATTTTGTTCTACAGTCAGGTAGATCTTTATGCAACACACTAATGTTCTGATGAAATGAAGCTGATTTTTCTTAGATTCATTATATTACCTGTCGGTGTTTATAAATGCACTGAGAATCGTCATTAACCCATTTTTGCGTGGTACCTGGATCGATTATGCCTCTGAAATTTAAGCCTTGGCTTAAGTCAATGTCGCGGTTTTATATTCCACCTTTTAATGTTCCCTATAAAGAAGTATATGATATCGTCAGAATGGCATAGACGGTACTTTTTTATTGCACTTCCATTATCTTTGGCAAATCATCTCGTGAATATGTATGATCCCCTTTTCAAAATTACTAATGTGCACCTTTTGTGTGGCAGTTGATAAATCCCTTACAATACAGCCTTGTCGGTTTAGATATATTTATAAACATCAGTTTTCTAAGACAAAACATAATCCAAATAGGAGGTGTGTACAGTACGAAACTTTGTTTAGATATACGTAACCCATTTAGGACGCAACCGCTCAAGTAGATAAATCTAAATAAAATAGATGATGTTATAATAGAGGGATTATCGGATTATCTGCAGCTGTGACTGCCTAGTCCTGCTGGGTATTACTGTTGACATCTCACAAGGGATTAAGATTAATACGGGGCTAATGAGTAGGGAGAGGAAGGCATTAGATTCAATGGAAACTTATATTATTTGTGTACCTGTGTTTTAAGCAAGTCAACAATATGATGGATAATGCACTAGTTACTCTTGTTTCCGCGCTACTCCATTCATTCTCATCATCAATGTTTATGCTAGCTAAGCTTCCATGAACCGTTCCGTTTTGAGATTGTAAAGTCAAGGAAAGTCCAGTATTTTTATTTTAATTATTTCTGCATGTGGGAATTGGCTTATATTGCATCCTTGAACATTCAGTTTCTTCTCCGGTCTCTTTTTACTGCTAAGGTCTTCAATTAAATTATTTATTTTACAGTGGAATGAAGTCATCCGGACGTTTAGAAATGGTATGCCAACTAGCCGTCATCGACGTTACATGAAATCATATGAAGATTGTTTCTCAGCGACAGAAGCAATCGACTGGCTTCATGCCCAACTGCAAATAAACCCCAACTTTGGCCCCTCGGTCACGCGGTGAGTTAAACTCGTTATTTTCAAATGATGTATGCATTTATTTTGCTGGAATGGATGATTAAGTATGTATTGTGTTTTGTGTAGGTTGATAGCGTTTCTGGCAAAGCTGGTTTGTATGGTCCATATCTTTTGCCTGAGGGCGTTAATATTAAACTACGTCCACTTGTGGAAATAAGCTGATTAGGTTATTAGCGGAGCTTCTTATTGTCAATAAATCCCCTTAAAGTACCTCTTATGGTTTTACATATACTGTAACTTTGGCCAGTTTTGGTCAAAATTGTGTTTCCAGCCACTTTCCTCCACTTGATAGCCCTGTATTTCGTCAGTTTTGGGCATACTCCTAGCAAATAACCTGTTACAGTGTATGGGCCGAATTTTTTTTTTGAATTTATTTATTTAATAGGCTTTATTTAATGTCGGCAAAAGTCGTCGGTCAGGGTTGATCTTTTGTCTCTCAAAGGGGGTAATTGGCGTATAATGGTTTTGGCTGATAGCCGGGCTAGCTTTCTGAGCCAAGCTGATAAGACCTTAGTCGCCGGCTCAGTCGCCGGCTCGCCTGCTCGGCCTGCGCCTGTGTCCCAGTCAGTCTGTCCACCCATATTGGGCCCCTTTCCACTTGAGTGTGTTGTGGCGTGGCCTGGGTGCCTGGATGGCGGTGGCCTGGTCAGTGGCGGTGGCCTGGTCAGTGGCGGGTTGGGGTGTTGTGGCTGGCCGGAGTTGGGAGGTTGGGGTGTTGTGGCTGGCGGGAGGTTGGGGTGTTGTGGCTGGCGGGAGTTGGGAGGGTGTTCAGTTAACCCCGTTAATCCTCTGCACTGTGTTGGTGTGAAGGGTGTCAAAGGGTGTCAAGTTGGGAGGGTGTTCAGTTAACCCCGTTATTGACTGACTGGCGGCTGTGGATGAGGTGATGGTTTTGGGGTGGGGGTGGGGGAAGGGAGGGTGTCGAATTAACCCCGTTAGCCGTTACCCCGTTTGACATCGCCTGTGTTATTGTGGCATAAGATTAGATATCGTGTGGACGTGTGTGAGCAGCAGAGAGCAGAGAGCACTCTCACTCACACAGATTACTATTCTGTCACAACAACTTATTACTTGCGAAATACGACCCTTTCGCTTTTAATCTCTGAAACATACCTGTACACTTACGAAATACGACCCTTTCGCAAGTACACAAAGCAAACTTGTATAAATCATACCTGTACACTTACGAAATACGACCCTTTCGCAAGTACACAAAGCTAACTTATATAAATCAATATACGTTCTATGAAAGACTGTTTGAATACAATCATTACATTCTATGAAAGACTGTTTGAATATAATCATTCAGATTCAATTCCCAACCTACTATGTCAGCCCCAAAGCGTATTCCTCCCTTCCAATCTGTAACAGGTTCTTGTAGCCAAGGTGACCAGCGCTTCGGCAATAATGCAGGTACACAATGTGTTACCAATAGCATCGTTTTTCTTTGTAAGAACAGCCACCATAAAGTCCTAAATATGAAACGTTCTGACATAGACCGCATTCTTGAAAGAGGTGATCAGCTTTATTCTAAGGTGCGGCCTCTGTTTGAAAATGACTTTCTGAACATAGACGAAGTCCCCAGGAGACTGATCATGGATACTTTTAAATACAATCTGAAAACATTAGGCCCTCTAGTAGGGTTCATAGATGACGTTTATAATTTTAGGAATCAAATGGTTAGTGCTTTGTCAAAATCACGTACGATGTGTTTCTTCAGCTCTGACAAGTGTATTGCTATCGTTCATGACGCCACAAGTGGCAGGTATGCGATATTTGATCCTCACTCGTGTACACGCTTTGGTATGCCGACACCTAATGGCAAAGCTTGCATCTTATTATATACTACATTTGAGAAAATGTTTGATCACCTCCAAAAACTTTTCAACAGCCCTGTACGTAGATCTTTTGAAATAGTCCCAATTGAATTGGAATCAGTGCAGTTGTTCAGATCTCAACCTGTGCAATTCCTTAACAACTCAATTCCTGCATATAGGGAAAAGTCTGCCAACGCTGCTTCTACATACACACTCGTTGAAAAAAGTTACACGCCCCTGGTAGTGCCCAATATCCAACAGAGGTGTAGTAGGATAGTTCATGAGGCTCAAACAGCAGTTTATATGCCTAATTCGGATGTAATAATTCCGCTAAGTGAAAGTACAAGTGAAGTGATGAGAAATTCTAATGCTAACGTTGTGGCGCGTGATAGACAAGGAGAAAAAAAGAGGGCTATAACAGGTCAATTGACTGCAGCTGAGTTTGCGGATAAGAAATCAAAGAGGAAGATTGCTCGAGAAAAGATTAATATTCGTAAGAGAGCCCAGGGAACCAGTCATGATAATGCCCAGCCAACCAGTCATGATAATGAATGTCCCCCTAAACGTAATCGATGCCAGTCTCAGAAAGCATCGGCACTAGCAACCCCAGTTAATGAATGTCGCACTATTCGTACTCGGAAACGGTCTGCAGCGGCCACTCAAGTTAATGAATGTCCCGGTAATGAGTCTCAGAAAGTGTCTAGACGTAAAGTGACCTCAGATAAGGTTAAATCATGCGTGCCTCCTTCCAAGCCTTCCAAGCCAAGAGCAAAACGTGTTCCTCCTGCACCACAGACTTCCAAGCCAAGAGGAACACGTGTTAAGATAAGCACAAGGGACCCTAATGTAGGGATAACTGCGAGGGATTTGGTACCTGGTGAGACTGACCAATTGGAAGAAGAGGCTCTAGGTGGCGGTGTTTCCGGAGAAGAACCACAACCACCTGTTTCTGTTGATAGGAGTGAATTTGATGGGGAGTGGCATGATATTGAGGAGGGGGAGGATGAGTATAATCCTAACGATAACTTCATCGAGACAGATAGACATCCTACACCAATTGACCTTTCAGTTGAGGAATATTTTGCCCACTTTTCAGTTAAGCATGCACAATTAAATGCTGGTCCTGTATATACGTGTTGTGTTTGCTATATAATTCTCTTCAAACGCCAAGTGCAGGAAATACCTAAACATAAGCGTCCTCTCTTTGAAAGATTCCTCCGTCCTGACTTTAATAATCACACCAATCTGTATGCATGTCATACGTGTAAACGAATAGTGGTCGGAGGCAATGTTCCTCCACTTAGTTATCTCAATGGGATGAGCTTTCCAGCCAAGCATCCAATTTTAGACCTAACACCTGAAGAAGAGAAACTCATAGCGTTGCGAATACCATTCATGGACATTAAACTCTTGCCTCGTGGCGGTCAACTTCAATTATTTGGCAATGTGATTAATGTACCAACAGACATTGAACCTACAATTACACAACTGCCACGTTTTATAAATGATGAAGGAACAGTGTCTGTGCGCCTTAAGCGGAAGTTGCAATACAATTCAGTTTATAGACGCATGAACGTCCGGCCTCATGTTGTTTTAGCAAGTCTTGAATATCTGCTACAAAATAGCCCGATCTATAAACGTCATGACATTCAAGTTAATCCTGAATGGCTAGCACGCACCGTAAGGGAATTATCAGAGCCTGACGTTGAGGGAAATGATATTGAGTTAGACCAAGGGATGGAAATAAGGGAAGATAATGGTTACGATGATATTTTTAGTGATGGAGAATCCAATTGTAATGAATACGTTAATGCACACATGGATCAGGAATGTGACATTTCAGGAAACAATGACTATGTATCAGAAATTGGTATTGGAGGTAATTTAGGGTCACTGCCTGAAAGTAACACTGCAGAAGGGGCTGAAGTAGAGGAAGTTGAAATAACAGACAATTTTTCAGAAGTTGGGATTGATCCAAATGCATGTTTCGGCAATACTCTTTTGGAAAGTGAATACTTAGATGTAGCACCATCTGAAGCCAACCGACCTATGAACATTGTGTACGATAATGAGTGTGAAGAAATGAGTTTTCCCTCACTTTATGGCGGATTACCAGTCAGCGAAATTTTCCCAAAAGATGTCAAATTCCTAGAGCGCACACGGTGGGAGTTGCGCTCTGACGATAGGCGCATCGCCAATAATGCTGAATCTATTTTTTTCAAATATAAAAGATACCAAACCGAATTTGTGTATCAAAAGGCTTCATTCGCAATGAGGCAGATTCGAAATAATGCCTATACTGTATCTGATGTTGTAAGTCAACAAAGCAGAGATGCAATTAGTGGTCTAGATGACGGCTTCAGTGTGTATCGTCAATTAAGGAATAGCCCAATGTACTTTAAAACTAAAAGAGGGGAAGTAATAGCCACCATTAGGCAAATTGGAGTTCCCACATTCTTCATTTCATTGTCCTCCGCCGAGAGCCGATGGATTGATTTACTGAAAGCTGTCGGCAGAAACGTAGACAAAAAAGAGTACAGTGATGAAGACATCGAGAATATGCCTTATCTAGAAAAATGCCGGTTATTAAATGCCGATCCTGTGACTTGCTGCAGGTATTTCGATAACAGGTTCAAGGCATTTCTAAAAGGCATTCTTTACTCCCCATTGTGTCCTGTTGGTCGTGTCATTGATAGCTTTTATCGCGTCGAATTTCAAAATCGCGGATCTTGCCACGCCCACCTAATTGTGTGGTGTGCCGATGCACCACAATATAAACCAGGGGGAGACAATTCATTAGTATGTGAATACATAGATAAGTATGTATCATGCTCGTTGGATGTCAGTGAGGAGACCAAAAAGTATATCAAGTACCAAGTGCACAAGCACTCGCACACATGCAGGAAAGGTGGGCGTTCAGTTTGTCGCTTTGGTTATCCATTACCTCCCTTTCCCAAAACAACAATCCTTTATCCTAAACCTGATGCATCAGAAGAAGATATAGAGACTTACGTTGCTATACAGACATACCTAGATACTCTCGACTATGAAATTTCTTTTGAGGAAATGCTTTCAGAAATGCAACTGTCCGAAGAACAATACACAGATGCAGTACGTTCAACATTGAAAAATACACGTGTTTTCCTTAAGAGAAAGCCAAATGAGAATCGTGTGAATGCGTACATGAAGAATTTGCTTCAAGTATGGGAAGCAAATATGGACTGTCAGTTTACACTCGACCCTTACTCAGTTGTTGCATACATAGTGAATTATATCAATAAGGAGAGTAGGGGTTTAAGTTTGTCCCTTAGGGAAATGTCTAAAGAATGTCAAAGGGCTGGGTCAGGCATTAGAGAGACAGTCAAAGCACTTGGTAGTGTATTCATTAAGACGACTGAAGTGAGCATACAGGAATGTTGTTACATGCTTTTGGGTCTACCGTTAACTGCTATGAGTCGAGATGTTATCTTTGTTTCTACCAAACCACAATCAGAGAGAAAAATTCTGAAACCAACTCGCGTGTTGGAAGAAGCGAATCCGAATGACACAGACATTTGTATGGAAGATAAATTTGACATATATGCGAAAAGACCTGTATTTTATGAGGGATATTGTCTGGCTGATTTTGTCTGTACTGTGAACAGGGTTAAAGTGGGAACACAGTCTGCTAAATTTCACGCAGAAAGCATTATCGAAGGGGGTTACGCATATCGACCGCGGCTAAGAGCTAGAGTATTGTCATACTATTGCCCTAAGGTGGATGAAGATGCAGAGTCATTTTACAGAATTCAATTTCTATTATTTTGGCCGTGGCGTCGAGAGGACGAACTACTAGACTTTAATATGAGTTATACATCAGCCTATGATGGTCTTACGATAGACTCAAAGCAATGTATGAAAGAAAACTATACTAAGTATAATTGTCAGTCGATGCACTCTTTAGTTGATATTTTCAATAGGGTTGCAAATACGATGACAGATGAGAATGTAGCACCTGGATGTGACGAGGAAAATGAACACGCTGATGATGAGGGATCACGTAATATTGCCGATGATGGTTTCTTTGTCCCACTCACATGTCAAGACCACAGAAATGTCAGCCATGATGTTGGTGGTACAGGCATATCCACAACAAGTGTAAGTGTGGACGAGTTATGGCCGCGCGCGGAATTGCTTAAGGGAACTAATGAATTGAATTGTAAACAACGGCACATTTTTGATCATGTGATGAAGGGAATTTTGATCGACACTGAACCACTAAACATTTTTGTGACTGGCGGTGCTGGCACTGGGAAATCCCGTATTTTGCGCAATATTTACATAGGTCTATCAAGAGCGTTTAATCTTTTGCCAGGAGCAGATCCATCACAGGATTCAGTAATGAAACTTGCTTACACTGGAAAGGCGTCCTATATGATTGGAGGACAAACGCTACATAGAGGATTGCATATCCAAATGTATGATAATAGAATAGCATATGTCCCACTAAGTGCTGACAAACTTAGCACTGTACGACTCGCCTTTAAACCAGTACGTGCAATACTAATTGATGAAGTGTCCTTAATTGGCAGTCGCTTTTTGTCAGTAATTGATAAACGTTTGCGTGAAATAAAGGGTGTTGATAGTCCTTTTGGCGCAATACACATGGTTTTTTTTGGAGATATTTACCAGCTCGCCGCTGTCAATGACCAGTGGATTTTTCAAAGTTTACCTGGTGTGCAGGGATTAGGGTTAAATCTGTGGAAGGAGTGTTTCACTATGTTTGAGTTGACAGAGATCATGCGGCAAAAAGATGATCATTCGTTTGCTGAACTGCTAAACAGAGTACGTGAGGGAAAGCAGACTGCTTCAGATATTGAAATTCTGAAATCTCGCAACGTCAAAACGATAGAGGAAGCAGTAGTAACAACACAAGGCCGGTCTCCTACATTTTTATTCCTGACAAATGAAAGAGTGCACAACATGAATGATTCACTGTACAGTGAAGCCACAGGTGAAAAATGCATTGTTAACTGTTTTGACCGCCTGATGGGTAAATTCCAGGATGGGATGAGACAAACGTTATTGCAAGAGGCATTCATTGTAAAAACTCAAGTTTGCTGCCTTCAAGGTGAACTTAGGCTTTGTACCGGTCTACTATATGACGTTGTGACAAATATAAATGTTGACGATGGGCTTACAAATGGCAGTACAGGGATATTGCGCTTCATACAGTTTAGGCCAGGGTATGAGAAACCAACATGTCTATGGCTTGAGTTTGAGGAGCCAGCAATTGGGACTACACAAAGACGTATTTACAGATCACAGGCATGCCCTGCAATTGATCCTTCATGGACGCCAATATTTCCAACAACAATTCAGTTTGCTATACGCAGAAAATCAGTAAATGTGTACAGGAAACAGTTTCCTTTACGTCAGGCTTCTGGTAAGACCATACACAAATCGCAAGGCTCAACGGTGGAATGTGTTGTTGTTGATCTCCACACTGCAGGGAGGTGTGGTTCCCTATTAAGACATGCTGCTTATGTCGCAATGAGCCGGGTGACAAGCCTGTCTGGTCTTACACTAGTTGATTTTGACCCCAACAAAATAAGACTGGACCAAAATGTGGTGAGGGAAATGGCCCGATTAAGAGACAATCGGTGTTTAACATTAAACTTTAACACCTTCAGAGCTGATTCGTTGGTTGTCTATTACCAAAATATAGAGTACGCACAGAGGAATAAAGAGTGCCTTGATTGCGACCCACAAGCTACACGAGCAGACCTTATCCTAATAAACGAAACACACTTGACAGACTTGTGTAACTTTGTATACAAGCCAGCGTTGTATACAACATACAGGGTTAATGTCTGTTCGAACGGAGAGTTGGACATCCGATCAGGACTAATGATGATAGTTAAAAAACCTGCTATGCTTAGTAGTAACACTTTTTCATATGGGGCTAGTGGTTGTGAGTACATGATTGGAGCAATTGAGTGTATACCAGGTATTACAACATATGTAGGAGTTTTTTATTGTCACCCTACCGCACGTAGACAACATAAGCTTCAGATGCTTCGAAGTGCTGCTTCCATTTTAAGAGGTAAACGTGTACTAGCATTCGCAGGAGATCTGAATGTCAATGGGCTAGATTCAGCAAATAGTTCTTTTCTGACGACTGTATACAGCCTTTTACCCCCATCCCAAATGAATGGAGTCCCAACAACAAGATGGAAAACCCAAATTGACTATCTATTTTCGGGAGAAGATGGAATATCATCTTCCCATTATATCCCATGGTCCCACCACTTTGCCCTTAGCATTGAATTTTAAATTCAGTGTTGGATCAAAGGTTGATTTAGAATATTATAAATGTGTATAAAACCACATTGAACGATAGTTAAAGTAATAAATTGTATCTGTGCTAAATAATAACGTTTAACATAAGGTGTGTTTGAATAGGTCCTCTCTCTCTCTCTCGCCTTCATAGATTAGAGCATTCCTTATTGTTGATTTTTCTTATTGGACTTTTAGAAATAAACTTCTTCATACTTTATAGGTAATCCTATTTATTAATATATCATTTAACCATTGCATCATTATGGAAAATTTCCAAGGTTCTTTTGCGCACGTAGTCCACCAGGGGAGGGTGTCACAAGGGGTGGGTGCAGTGCCCAGTAACGATCAAACTGACCAATGCGGTCCATGGCGCGTGCCTTATCTTAAAGGGCGCGAACTTCTGACCAATGGGGTGAGGGTTCTACCTCCATGGCACGTGCGCTGCGGGCAACGGCACGCGCCCCACACGCGTATAAAAACCTGTGGCCTGGAGGACCTGGTCACTTCTCACTCGGACTTTGACTACGACTGAGATTTTTTGCTTTTGGAACTTTTTTCCTTCTTGTCAACCTTCAACATGAGCCAACGAAACAACGCAAACTCTGGACGTCGATTGCCAGGAGGGCAATCGACGTTAGGGCCCAACTTCAACACATCGCAAGGAGCTGGCCGAGGTAGCCCTGCTGCTACACCTAGGGCCTTCTACCAGGCAAGCCCTGGAACTCCTACAGGAAGAGGTAGAGGCAGATTTACCCCTTACGCCTCTCCTACAGTTGGCGGCCCAACAGCATCTGGATCTCAAGTAAGTTTGAAATTACCACGTGTATTTCCCATTTTGATTGTAGGAGGTAGTTATATCATTTATTTTTTGTTAGGTTATTCACTTAGTTATTCAGCTTATTGATTTATTTAGGTAGTGTTTCAGACGCCTTCTCTGTCTTACACATAACAGATTATAAAGGAACAGTGGCCGAAATTTGAGTGTAAAGTAGAATAATGGTGTGTTTCCTGAAGGATATGGAATTCATTTCGTTGAAGAATTAGATTATCACTCGTTTTAAATAATGAGACAGGTATAATATAAGAATTGATCTAGGAGTCCAGGCGATGTGTAGTGGAATAGCAATAGGAAAACACATGGTCACACGGTCATGTTATTAGAACATATTACGTCCGAATCATCTGTATTTCACAGTTCATATATTTGTTGGGAATGTATAATATTGACTGATAGATTGTGGCTTTATGTTTCAGGGTGCTGCTGCTGCTGCTAGCGCTGCCGCAACGGGCCCAACTCTCAACCCTCAGGACGTTTATGTAACCGTCGCGGAACTGGCCAATGTTAAAACAACGGTACACGTGAGCCACTGTGTGAGGGCTCAAGTGGTCAGCTTGCAAGAGGCATTGGAGCCAGTAGAGCAAGTGTACCGCTCAAGAAGGAAAATGGTCATTGCAGACAAGAGCGGCTGTGCCGTAGGCTACCTCCGGCGCACCAAGCCAATCCTTTTCGGGGAAGGTGATAGTATCTCGCTAACGAATTACAAAGTGGAAAATGGAATATTAGCCCTGGACAACAGAACGCATATCACACGGTAAGGATTTTTTAATTTTGCAGTTTATATTGTACATTCTTCTCTGTGTCTATTTCCTGGGTATGATCATAAACTGCCTCCCTCTCAGCTCTCCCGCCCTTGATATGACCATATTAAATGTGTTGATAAGGGCGTAAAGCAACCAATCTCACTCAGTCTCTCACTCATTGTATGATGAATACGCCGAAGTAGATCTTTTGAGCATACATGTTAGCGAGAAACGTCCTATATGAGATTTATGTTTGAGTTCATATTTAAGCAAACTACCGATTGTGTCTCTATACAAAGGCGATGAGAACTTCTAAACTGATATAATAGTATAATGTTCTTCATTTTATGACAGTCGCAAACCTATTCACCTCACGCCAAGTGATATTAAGAAGGCTGAGCAGGCCATGACGACAGGTGTGGCACCGATGACAGCATTGGCAACTGCGTTAAACTTCCCTGCTGGTAGCCGTGCGTCAGTGAGTGGCCGTGTTGTCCAGGTAAGAATATTTGTGAATAAGCATTGGAATGTGAATTAACTGGTGTTAATGTTAAATGTTAAGGTTAAATGTTAAGGTTAAATGAATGTTTGGATTTAGATACAGTCTACCAATAATTGCCTATTTATACATTATCACATGTTCTACACACATAACTTTTACCTTTGATACTTATAGCTTTTATTTATTCATGAAATATCATTTATTACAGACAGACGAGGCCAAGATGGTACAGTGTGGGAAAGAGGCCTACTCCAAACTGGTCAAAGAGATTCACATTACAGACGGGACGACCACTTGTGTATGCACACTCTGGGACGCCGCGGCGGCATACGTGTCGGTGAATATCGGCGAAAATATAGAGCTGATGGACGTGACGGTATCTATGTCAAGAATACATAGATGCCCAATACTAGCGGTCAACTACCCTGACCAAGTTGCTGTAAGTAATATACTTCATGATTTACTATTGTTTCCATAGTATATATTTGTTTGTTTCAGATGTTGTATTTTGTGTAAACATTAAATTGAACGAATGCTATTCTCAGTCTCAGAGATTTGGAGTTGAATACTGTTTTCATGCAATTTTCATAGTTAATTTGTAGCAAAAATATTAATATCAATTTTCAATCTTTTATATTTAGCTTTATACTAAAGAGCTTAGACATTGTTATTTGGATTATGGGCTATTTCTAGATTGGGTTCTTTTATTTAAAATAGTTCTCAACACCAGGAAAAGATTATCGCTATATATTGTCATTCATTTAGATTATTCCATATAATCATTTGATTTGATCTTTTGATTCAGATTTTGCCGGACGAGCCAATGGAGCAGGCGGTGATGGCGATAGTAGCGTTAGATCGGGAACCATACACAGATAACTTTGAGGTGACGGTCGAGGTGGGGCATAGCGTCCAGAACTACACTTTGAACGCCGAAGCCCTCTTCGACGTGCTGAGTGTCGCGCCCACAACCAGCGTGGAGGAACTGCTTAATCTACTGCCGGCCCTTATCAACGGGACAGTCAGGGGGAGCTGTCTGGAGGATGTTTCTCTCCATGTGCCCGATACGTACACGTACAGTAGCAATGACGAGGAGGAGGAAGAGGACAACACTGTACGCAATCGTTTGCTCAACGCTGAACGCAAACGTGTTGATGGAGGCCATGAGGGCGGCGTTGCCCCAAAAGGCACTGTGAATGCTGAGGAGGAGGACATTACCGATAAATAGACATTACCTATACATTAGAACGAACATTTAACATCTAACAGAACTTGATGATGTTCAAGAGGATGAGGACTTAGCGATAAATAGACATTACCGATAAATAGACATTACTGAAATAGCAAAAGGCGGATAGTGCTAAGCTAGAACGAACATTTAACAGAACATGATGATGTTCACGAGTTTGCTTTTTAGAAATAGACATTACTGAAATAGCAAAAGGAGGATATTGCTAAGCTAGAACGAACATTTAACAGATAATGTTCACGAGTTTGCTTTTTAGAAATAGACATTACTGAAATAGCAAAAGGAGGATATTGCTAAGCTAGAACGAACATTTAACAGAACATGATGATGTTCACGAGTTTGCTTTTTGAAAATAGACATTACTGAAATAGCAAAAGGAGGATATTGCTAAGCTAGAAGTAACATTTAACAGAAGATGATGTTCACGAGTTTGCTTTTTAGAAATAAAGGAAAAAATCAAATCATGTGTGTCTTTTACTGCCGCCGTTTTCCATAAGAAATATTCTATTCGATATCCTACTTAAACAAATATCAATATTGATAATCAACAGTATTTAGAAAGTCCCCATTTGCATAAGTCCCCATTTGCCTACATATCAACGAATGATATTGAGTAATTGATCCGATACCCGACTATAACAAATATCAATATTCATAAAAAGTCTTTAGAAAGTCCCCATTTGCATAAGTCCCCATTTGCCTACATATAAACGAATGATATTTAGTAATTGATCCGATACCCCACTATAACAAATATCAATATTCATAATCAGTCTTTAGAAAGTCCCCATTTGCATAAATATTAACGAATGACATTTAGTAATTAATTTGAGAGCCCACTATAACAAATTACATAAATTTTATAACAAAAAGGGGGTGTAGGTCATGAAAAAATAAAGTCATACCCCCAATATCAAAATTAATTGTATAAAATCCCTGGGCTTATGAACGGGCCACTACGGTATTGTAATTGATTCGATACCCCCCCCCCCCCCCCCTATATAAGCTCCGCCCCTGTGACTATTCATGGTCGCAGGTCCCATGCCTCCTTGTGATTCGTTTCATTTCTGTGAGTTCGGTGATATTCTACTATACATGTATAATGCAATCTCTACTGACTACAGATGAAATAAAACTCATTCGATTTACTCCTATAACTTTGATAAAATTCGAATTTTCAAGAGCAATTAACATAATTTTTGCTGCATCAAAACTTGGAGTAATAGAATATTTATATTACTCCAAGATCAAAGGCGACTGTTCTTAGCCTCAGTCAGGGCGTTTCTTCTCTGACACAACAACCCCTCCCACTATTACATCACTTTAACTATTTCATGTTATCGGGGTAATCGAAATGATTTATACCCGGCAGATTTGTGTAGATATACGGCGGTTTCCTGTTTCACGCTTCCTCGTTTCCACCCCTTGAGGAGAGCGCATGATTGAATTTACTCACTCACCACACTTTCAAAGCCGGAAATCTTACCTTCGCTGTGGGGGATTTCAAGACATTCAAAAGTCTTGCGAAGGTCCCCATGTCGAGTACTCTTGTCCGCTACTCTATTAACAAGCAATATGGCCATCTCTGTTATTGCCTGACTTAGGCCGAGCAACAAAAAATAGAAACGCTGAATCCTCAAAGTACGACTGCGCTTGGGGAAAGCCAATACTCAATTATTTTATTTCCCCTGATTGTGAAAGAAAATATTGCATTGTTAGTATAGCTGTCATTCATCGTACTATACTAACGCTGACGTAAGATCTTAAGCCAGTTCTCTTGGGGCAATCCGCAGCTCAGATATATGTTTGGTGTGGACATAAAGGAATAAGACTGGGCGAGGGATTTATTATATATGTGCCTATACGCCTCGCCTGACCCTGGAGACACATTGCCTGAAACCACTGGCCTTTTATAATCTAGCCGCTCGGTCCTCTACATATGAGCTGGCAGCCAAGCCTGCAGGTTTGAAGCCTAAACACCTGTGGGCTTTAAGTCGTTGGTCAGTTGAGGAAACAAGTGCTATCCTCACCACCACTGTTTTCACAAAGTCTTGGGTCGCGACATACAAAACCAAAAGATGAGCCTCAGGCTCTGGCGAAGCTGCTGCTGGAGCCCCGGGAATGTCCCACATTGGCATAGTAACCAGCGAAAGCAGCAGAAATTGAGCGGACACTTTATAAGGAGAAACTATACCAGGTAGGCCTAAGTGTCTAAGAGTGTATATCGTAGATCTTAGGTATGATTGCACATACTTTGCTGGTGTGTTATGATATTGGAGCTTATTCACGCTATTGCCTCCGATCTGATATGATCCCAATATACTGCGGATGTTCAGATAAAGCCTCAAGGAAATGTAATTGTGAAGATGAAATCATTGGACAGACTAATAATTTGCATTTGAATATGATTCAAAACATTGATAAGTTACCCTAATATGGCAGTTTGAATTTCTTAATACGGGTTGCCTTTAATTGTGGAATCCAAAAATTCGTGACTAAAATATGCTTTCTCAATGTCAATTAAAAGACTTCACGTTAGATGTATTTGTGAATTGAAGTCCTGTCACCTTCAGATTGTATATGTATATCCAGGGCTGCGCCACCCTGCAGATGCACTATTTATTTTTCAGATTAGCTTATGGGAAAAGTTCTCCTTTCATCCCTACGGATCAGTATTGTCACAATTTAATGACTCTCTCCCACATTGCCCTTACCCAAATCACAATTAAACCAAACTGTCTCCAAATGGACCTAATATAGTTTTGATTTGGCTACTTCATGGCTTTTGATGTATTGTCCCCATTCGTTGCGGATGAATGATCACCAAATCACAACAAAAAGCTATGTCGTAAACGAGGGACTGTATTGTTGCAAGAGAGCAATGGAAATGTAATTATTATACAACGGATAAAATGTCCTAACAATTACAATGTTACATAATAATTGTCTGACATATGAACCTTTGTGATCCTTTGCCCCAGGGGTGAAATCACTGCCCGAGACTGAACGTTGGATTTACAGTGGGTTAAACACTCCCCTTCCCTTTATACAGCGTCCGACACGTACCTACCTACCTCTGACTGTAAAAGTGGAGGTAAATGAACCATCCACAAATAAGCAAGGGTTGTAGCGCCAACGCTCGTGTCACCAAAGGTCTCTAAACAGACATGTTGATGAATGGGGATGAGTTACCTCAGTGGGGGAGATACCTACTTACTCATTCATGACCAGCCGTGGCAAAGGGAACCACAACTCGGTGCTTTATTTGGAAATTCTGTTCCGCCGTCCATTCAACTTGAGCCCTCTGTAACGGATTTTGGGCGAAAAATGTATATTTCCTGATCCCTTATTATGCTCAGCATGAACAAGGTTTCAAGTCAAGTAGATAATTCCTCAAAACATTTTGTACAGATTTAAATTTTCTATACTGTATCACACAGATGCAGAATGTTAATCCGTAGACTACCTACTGCATCCTATGTATTATTAAATCGAGGGGAAGATTTAATTTGTTTCCCCTTCAGTGTGCAATTTCTATATGTAGTTACTCTGAGCACAACTATTGGCGCGGCTTTTCCAAAATCGGGCCCGGATTGTGTTTACCCATCGGCAGTATAGGTTCATGTTTTATTGATTCTCAGATGGGTGTGTTTAGATAATGTTTTAGTCATTACTACTAAACTTCACATGTTCGCTATGTTAAGCCCCCTTGGCAATAAAGCACCATATTCGACCCATCGTATTTCAATATTTTGCAACTTGAATGGGCAGAGCCAATTTCCGAATTCGTGCGTTACTCGACCGTCTTTCTGGAGTTTATATTGGGGAGAATAAAACCCTATAAATATATTATAAGTTAACATCCTCAATATATCCATGGTTGAAAATCCAACCCATTCGAATAAGAAGTTGATATTTTATAGGTCATTTATTTGTTTTTACTGTAAATATTTGTATGAGTCCTTACTTGATTAAGATTTAGCAGAGGCGAGCAGTAAACAGCAATACTCATTTATTCAACTCATATACCTATACGTGCACGCCGTGACGGTCAAGAAAAAAACAGTGACCAGTACCTCGCACCTCTATAAGAATACATGTTTCGCTCAACGCATGTGTGAATTCATTAGAAACAATTATATTCTCCACCCACAAAAAAAATCATATCTAATACCTGACCCTAGGGTCATTTTACAAATAATTGACTTGCGAGTCACGGCGTTAAGCAAAAATTTGGCTTCAGAAGTCAGTGGCGGTTGACGCCTTGAGGCACCTTCCAGTAAGAAACCCTCTGATCTCTGGAGCCGAAGTCATTTTAAGAATGAAAATAAGTCTAGCATTAGGCTAGCAAACGAGACTCTCTCACCCTATTCAGAGCTGCCAACTTCTACGATTTCGCCGTAGTTACTACGATTTCAGCATCAAACTACGACGCTACGTTTTGTATGACAAAAACTACGTTTTTTTTAAAATTTGGGGTCAAAACATGTTCTAGACCGTAGTTTGTAGGCCTATCCGCCGCCGACTGCACATTCTGTATAGATCAGTGTCATGTTGACTTTCTCCTAACCATCAATAATCATAATTTGTCACAGCATTTTACCATGGAGTGTTTTTAAAATATAAATAGTTACTATCGAACCTGTATATATATATTCAGGCTCTATACATATACCTGGAAATTCAGGTTCGGTACCCATCACTTGCCAAAAAAATTATTCAACCTTATGTACTGTGTGACTCAAGAAATATTCCCATTTCTAAAAGTCAATTATGGGGTAAGATTACCCTCAGAATGCACCATTTGACTCCTAATTTTCAAAAAAATCCCGGGGGGGCATGCCCCCGGACCCCCCTAGCAGGGCTTCGTGCCTTCGGCGCTAAGCACAGTCGGCTTCCGCGAAAAACTAGGATTTGGGATCCTCCCAGGTTGGCAGCTCTGCCCTATTGCATGCCCCTTGATTTACCTGACTCCGAGGAAGACAATGCTTCTTTATTGAAGCTTCCTAAGGTGACACTTAAACACGGACCACCCCAGTCTGTCCTGGTCTAGCTTACCTAGTTTAGGAATATGAGTGAGAGAAAAACATCTGAAACTCTTTTCATTTTATAAGAATGGAATGCATTACATTAACTAAAATATCGTTTTAAATCCCAACACATCTTCCTAATAGTATAACAGTATATATAGTTCCTTTTGAAAAAAGAAAACTTTTGTAACAGAAAGGATGCTCTATTTATTTTGAAGTAGGGATCAACCTTGTTCTGGTCCTGCATGCAGATATTTGACTTTGGTTCAACTGGCATTCCTGGGTGACGTATCAGGGCCAACTGTTTTCCTTCGAGATGTATTCCCGGTTAGGACTCTTACTTTAGCTGAAAACCATCGATTATTACACTTTACTGAATGCGACGCCTCACATCTAACATTCCCTGCATTGTTTGATATTGCTGGGTATCAACTAATAATTTTCCTATTTCTTTATAGAGCTCAGACCCTTCAGCTTCTGGAGAAGTTCCAAAAGGCCCGCGTTTTTGAAGATGTCCGAGGCGCGAAACATCAGGAGCCTATTGGTGAAAATGGTAGACTCTACAAGTAAGTTCTCCATCCAACCTTGTATTTGTATGGGTTTGATATGTGGTACCATATACCGATATCAGTCAATAATCTACAGTTAAGTGTCTTGTATGGCATTCTTTAGTCAAATTCAACACAATAAGACTCATTTTAAGCAAAAGTTTTCCCTCAAATTCAAAACCAGAAAGGCGGGGTTACTCGTCTTTTGTGGGTGAATATCCCCTAAGACCACCAAAAAACATAAATAATGTGCTTTATATAGATTCTTAAGATATTTAATTCTAGGATTTTATCATGCAATTATAATTGCTTCCATTTTGTTAAACATATAGCACATTCCCAGAGGTGCCACGTCCAATATTATGGAAATTTTCAATTTTATAATCAATAGGAAATTGTGATGAGCTACTTCAATGGAATATCGATTGGAGCATAATTTCCTTCGTGACAAATAATAAAGATCGGAAACACTAAACACGATGTTCTCATTTATTTTTAGAATTATTCAAGCCTCTCCAACCAAGGTTTCTAGAACGCCAGTTCGCCCCTTGAGAACGCCTCTAGCCACTCGACCATCTACACATAACACGGAGCCGACCACCCTACCGCCCGCCAAACTTGACTTCGGCAAAGATACAAATGAAGCCAAGGCACCAACCTTGCCAGACTGCCACCTGGTGGCAAGTAGTAAACTGACGGACGGGGAGGCTGAGGATGTGTGGAAAGCCCTCACTCTGTCAAGGTGAGTTAAAATTAAATTAAATTTAGTTATTTGAATGGCCTTTGAAATAATCGTGATTGAGCTTTGAAAATAAGCTCAAATTCATCATAAAATCATCGTCGGTGCTTGTGTGTTTCACCCTCTTCCACCAACCACTCATCATAGAAATTTGTCATTCTTAACTAGTTTCATAATCAAATCCAATAAAATATGTTTTCTTTAATATCCATGTCATTCTTTTATAAATCCTTCATTAATATGAATGAGTTTTGTAGGGAAATAATTATTTACCAACTAAACTTCTTCTTTCAGCCTTCAAAAATTGCTCCAGTTGAATTCGCTGGATGATATATTGGATGGTGATTATGTCGATGTCCAGAATATCATTCATAATATGTCTTATGTCAACAAGAATGGGGTTGTGTGCAATATCAAAAGAGAAGGTAAGTAATTTTAGCAGAAACTAAAACAGAAAATAACGAATATGATAAAAAGTATGGTGTATGATGTATTTTGCCATGTACTTCATTGGTATGATTTTTTTTTTAATTTTTCATATTTTTATTTTCAGACCAGTTGCCTCATTGGGTTTTAACTGCTATGAGATGCCTCGCACATTGTAAGTAAACTTCCCCGTTCTCCAAATAACAGAGCATCGAATTTGTACCATCAGTGCTATGCCCTAACCTCTACACTTAGTTAATAACAGGCCAAACTAAACTTCTGTCTTGTCACATTTTTCAGGGCCAAACAAAGTTGAGGACAATCTACCGGACTACCCAGGATTCGAGCGAGATGTATATAAAGTGGTTAAAGATTATTTCGAAGGTTTAGACGAGCCTTTACTCACATTTAGTATGTACGAGGTGTTTACCAATGTGTTCGGTAAGTTGTCAAGATCTTTGTATCGAAATAAGTGTTTATAACTGTTTGGTGTGCTGTTAGGTATCAAATCTGTTTGCGTTTACACATGTATAACAAAACGAATACATTCGTCTTCGACTTCGAGTGATGGTTACACCGATATCAATGATACAGCAAATGATTGCTGATCTATGATGGCCACATTTTCGGACGCATATAAATTTATACATATGTAAAAGCTTGCACTGTGATTTTACTCTACTAAAAAAAACATGAAGAATACCTTAGATTTTGCAAGTTGGATTTTCTTTGAGTGTGGATAGACGCTATAAACTAGATAATTTGACCACTGATTTAGGTTTCCATCGATAGCTGTTGAAGACCCCCCAACTAATTTAGATCCCTCATTTTGTTTATTCAAACTCTGTCCAGTTGTCAATTCCAGCTTTCAATCTGTAACGAGCCATTTTTGTATAGTGAATGACATTTAATTAAGTTCAAGCTAGCTCCATGTGTATATGACATATGGCTACATCTAACACACAATGTATACATCCTTGAAGATCATTCTTCGGAAGTCTGTGAGCTCCACATAGCTATTTTAATGGAAGTTAACATTTCTATTCAAATGAAAAATAATACTATGGTTGTATGTTAAGACTTTAATGAAGTATACTGTAAGTAAATATAGGGACAGTTGGATAAGCATCTTGTTGGCATGATTGCATGTTATTTATTATGCATGGATCTGATAATGTTTTCCTTCCCACAGTATGTGCTGAGAATGCTGGCAGACTAGTCCAATTGCCATCCGGGAAGAAATGCATTCCACCCGGAGGTATTACCTCCTTCGCGTCAGTGGAAAACCTGATGATGGATCTCACAATGAACGGCATGAACACCGAGGATGAGGACGAGGAAGAAAATGCATATCAGACATCGTGCCTCAATAGGGCCTACCATCCAGCCAGGTCCTGTGATCCCAGAGTCAATGGAGTCGTACCTGGCCTCAGGCGATATCACACGGCCGGAGATTTGAACTGGGATAGGACCGTCAAGTATGCATCCACACGAAGTCTAGTGCCAACTAAGCCAGAATATAGTACTGGACAATTAAGTAGATATCCTTCTACAATGAGTATGCCTCTTCAGGGAGATAGACTTGAAACCTCTTTCGGAATCGATGATCGTTCACCTCGAACACATTTAGTGCCTAGTACCAGTAGTTTTGAGCAGGGATACAAGAGTTTTGCTAGCGGAATGTCCAGACATCGTAGTGCTACTGGTCTTTTGAATAGCAATCATCAATTCTCAACCACCGTGGGCGCTGATGGCCATTACGGCACGGACGAATCCTTCTTCCATAATGAACACAAATGCCTTTCAACTAACGATGTCCACAGACTAGTGCCCTACCCAGAGAACGGACTCTCAAAACATTACAGTTCATGTAAATCGTCCTACTCAAGTATACCAGAATCAGCCCAGACTTATCAAACAAACGATGAAACATATGGCTACACTGTAGTGTTATCCACAACCCCAAAGGCAAGCTACCTCAGAGACAGACCTTATTCTACGAGTAACTTGCGAAATGCCGTGAAAGACAATTTAAATGTTCACTCTGACCATGATTATTTCAAGAAAGGAAAGCCCCCACCTTACATACCTCCTCCAAGCTACAGCTCCATCCACAACCGACCCCCTCCCTCAGTCAATTCAAGCAGGAGTTCCTATGAGACAGCACCGTCTCACCCACCAACTCCTGATTCATTCAGAGACCTGTATAGTTCACAATACATAAGCCAGCCGGATCTTTACCAATCCAAACAGGACCAAAACCCGAGCGGTAAGCACGAATCTAGCTTCTCTTCTCGGAGATTTGAGTCTGGTTCCTATCGAAAAGCCATTGATCGCGACCACAGTTATACAACCCCTCTGGGGAGAAGCCTTTTCAGATCACAAAGTATCCTTCAGCGTTCTCAGAGTTCACCAAGTAAGATTATTAGAAAGATTGCATAGAAGCTGTGCATGTAGTCAATGTAGAAGCACAGTAGGGACGCTTTATATCAAGGATAAATTTTGAAGCTGTGTGTACATAAGTAACTTATGATTTTTGCTTAATTTTGCCGAACTATCTTTATTTTGCCAATCAACCAGAAATTTTCCCTGAAACCTGTTCCATTTCCCCAATACACTGTCTGTTTTGCTTTTATTTACCTCGCATACCTACTTACTCCTCCTAACAATGGCTCGGATAAGAATTGCCTGTCGAGCATTTTTCATTAACAATCATATTTTTCATCTTAATGCAGCTGTCTTAATGTTATAACTGTAGCAACATTTTCTATACTAAATTATTTATAAGAATTACCCTACAATAACTCTTTCCGACCTTCCTTACTTTACTGTCCGAGTGTCGGGTTTAAGTTCTTTCAAACTTCTAAAATTAAAAACTTTGCATATCATAGCTTAAAGTGACACTTCTCACTGTTGTTGGCTAGATTATGGAGTAACGGAATTTCTACTTCATTTTCTAGTGTTTGATTCACCTTACCCTCCTAACTAACTCCTGTGGATATCAAAACTCTAACATTTATATCATATCAGATATTTGGTAAAACAGTGAGCAAAATCGTTTTTGGTTGCCAACCCCAAATGTCAAGCTATGTCAGAGTGGCAGTTGGGTTCTGGCATCTGGAGTTACATAATGTCAGGCTTGTCCATAGACTCCTGGGTTAAGACTAGTTACATCCATGGGCATTATTGAGTGGGGGCAGCACCTGACGGCTACTATTCTGTGATTTGAAAGCTGGTCTATTCATTAAACTTATTTAATGATTATTGAATGAGGAAACAATGTTGGGGCTCTATACTTTAGAAATTGTCATACATATCCTATATGGTTAGACTGAATAAGTTTCATGTGATTCTGTGACTACTCGTTTTAACTATCTTAGCCACTTTAAGTGGAAATGGGAAATAAAATCTTAGTTTTAAGGTTGCATTGCAAATTGTCATTATTAATCTCATCTACACCCATAATCTAATATCTTAACGTTATTTATATTCAAGATTTTCTCATAACATAGAGTTAATTAATTATCACCAATTCCCCTCTGCATTTAATTCCTTTTTACGCACATATTTGCCTGTGTGTATTTCGCACTCTCGTTCCTAATATATCTCTGAATTACTATTTGTTAATAATTGTGTGGTGTTTAATATTGTCCAAGTTAAAAACATGAGAAAGCTACTACTTAAAATATTTGCTTGTTATATATTTAAAATATTGAATCGCTCTTCTAGATCTGTCAAGTCCCACGTCTAAAGCCAGGATGATTGACTGTCTCCGCATCTGCTGTATGATGCTTCCACCACCCAACAGACGCAAGCTCCATCTCCTGTTTCGACTGATGGTGAAATTAGCTGAGAATGAGGAGCTCGTTGTAGATGACGATACTCCAACAAGGGAATTGGTAAACAGCTTATTTTTATGAACAAACAACGGTCAATGATTGATTGATTGAATTCTTTACTTCTCGATGAAAATTAGTAACTCGTTCCTGAACAATTTTCACAAGTAATAATATCACTGAGGCTGGGGCTCAATGCATTCTATTTACTATTATTGAAATCTGTGAGATAAGTTTTTTTAACTGTTGGACAAAGATTTGTTCCATTGTAACGGGATCATCTTCCGCCTTTCCCTTTTTATCTGAAAACCTTTGCGAATACTGATGGTGCTCCTGTTGCTTCTTTTAGGTATTACAGACGTTTACCCGCTGTATTATACGAAGTGCCGAGGAAGCGGACTTCGATGAAGTCCTTTCGTTACGATTGGTATGGTTCATGATGGAGAACTATTCTGAGATCATGAAGGTATGTACAGGGTTCTTTTGTGTCGTAGAAACTGAAAATGTGTTTTAAGGCTCCTATAAATAAGTCATTAAATTTATTTCTTATTAATTAGGAACTAATTGGTTTAAAAATGTCCTAAAAGATTTATTTTATTTTAATTTATTTCTTAGTCATTAAAATAATTAAATCAAGAATCTGATGCGAACACACTGATGGGCCAATGCCACCAGGATTGAGTCAATATTATATATTATTGCTCTTTTGTTCAACTTGCACATTCTAAGAGAATTATATGAAAAGTACAGAAATGTGATAAAAGTCTTTATTGTGGACCCCGAGTAGGTTCCAAGTGTTTTACAAGATTTATTCTATTGTGATATTCATAGATTAAAGTGAACCTTTTTATTTTCTTCTTGAAGGTGCCCGAGGAACTCAAGTCTGAAATCGAAGAAAGAATAGCTTACCTAAGAAGGTCTAAGGTAGGAAAAATGGGATTTAATAACTATGCAAACCTAAGGTTTGGTGTAAGTAACAATGGTTTTCTAATGCATATTGTTAGGAAACTATTGTGAACAATATTGAAGACGATAGCAATTCATGAGTTAACAAACAAAGAAAAACTCTCATACCCTGATGTAATGTAACGTCTTCACTGTTGTTTGAACCCCTGGGCCTGTGCTTACAAACTTTGTGGGATTTTTCCAAGGTGGCGTTGTAAACTCTTCTATTACTTGTGCAAGATGGAAAATAATTGGTAGTACACCAAGGATCGTCATTGATACCTCTATTGTTGGAGTTTGAAATTAAAAGTATTAACATAACATAAACAATGTCTCAGACCATAAAGACTATCTCGGTCAAAATTATCGAAACTATCCTTGGTGTTGGTTTGTGATTTTGGTGGTAAGAAATGGGGAACTGGCATCAAACAACCGCACACAACCAGCTTGTATATTATCAAACACTATATCGAATATATTCAATCCACACAACTTTTCACCAGGTTTAAATTCTTTATTGCACAAACTGTCACCACAATAGCTATGTTGATGCACCAAAATATATACATTCACTTCACATAAATATAAATTAGATCGAAGTCAATTGTAAGTTCCTTCGCAAAAATAATATTGACCGTGAGACGAATATTAACATAGAACAGTAACTGTTAATCATTAACTTTATCCGGATCTAATGCACTAATTTAAAGAAGAAAACATCAATCACACTTGAACTTGATAACTTTCCGAACCCATAACTAACTAATGAAATATTAACGTTGCTGCGTATATAAATCGCTTTACTTACATCTAATGGTTTTGGATCCCCGAAGAATACTCTAATTTGTAATACATACTAAGATTATGACAGCCGTGTATATTAGCTCATGAAATAATTTCCCATGTGTTTATATTTAACCTCTGTTTTAATAGAGTCTGTGTTGTAGCCTGCTGGTTGTGTTATTTTTGATGTAGTTTGATTGTTTGACACCAATGTGAGTGATAAATTAAAATTTACAATGTAATAAATATACTTGAATACAGTATATATCCATAACTTGCCAATATTTTATTGATTGTCAGTTAAATTGCTTCTTTAAAACTCCATTCGTCATATGTTACATTAGCATATTCTTTAAAATGGGAAGCTGAACGTATTCACTGCTATTCACTCACATTGGTCTTAGTAAACTTTTCTGACACCTAGTGTCTGCAGGGTGATGTAGTGGCGTGTGAGCTTTAGAGGCTGTTGTGCACCTTTCACCCTTTGTGTGCTTTCTCTCCTATTTGGCACTTACAGGTCCACTTAGTGTGGGACACCCTTCCCTCCTCAAGCATAACTTATTGTGCACAGGTCTCGGTAGAGGAATATGAAAGGCGGAAAATGAGCAACTCCCAACGTGCCATCAGTACCCTCTTGGATAGCATTGTGCAAGACAAAACAATGGCTCCAAAGGACAAGAAGCGAAGAATGAAACAGGTAACGATAAAGTTCTCCTTGAGACTCAGCTACCCCTTAATCTTTGAAGCAGACAATGCAAATTATTTAGATGCCAAATCAACGATTAAATCTTAATTACAATTTGTATTTTGAATTGTGTTGATGTTGCGCTTTTATCTCTTTGGTCAGAACTTTCTTTTCTTAAAAAAAAACGATATACTATCCCGCTTTATCCGAATTATCTAATCACGAAATTGTACATCATACTAGTGACAAATGTCATATGAGAATTTATACAAACACTACCAGCACTTTCTTTCATCCATCCTCACCCCTACCCTATTTCATTCCATTTTGTCATCATAAATTTCCCTCCAACTATACCGACATACATGTTAATACTATGAGCTTACTATCACAGCTACAACTATTATACCTACCATGTAACTGCGAAATTTCAGGATACGGCGGAATACCGGGTCCAACCCAAGCTGTAAAAAACCCTTTTGGCAAATGCATAAAAAAAATGTGCAACAAATTCTACAGAGCTGTCAGAAATAATTGTATAAATATAACACTTGTGTCCAGTGAATGTTGATTAACATTTGTCCGAATTGTCTTTAAAGTTCCAGAAGAGCTACCCAGAAATCTACGCAAGCCGCTTCCCAGATGCAGAGAGTGAAGCCAAAGTATTGCCTCAGAAGCAGCCAAGGATCAAGCCAGCTCTCCTCAGTCGACCGCTGGCTAAATTAAAGAGTTTCCGTATGTAATCTCAGGAACCCTGTTAGTTATTATTCGTCTTTGTTTTTATTGGTTTTTACAGAGATTTTGTAGGAGCTTATCGTTCTGAATCAATCACAGAATCCGCTATGCTCTTGTCGTGTTTGTCAACCTGGATTTAATTTCCAAAGCTTTTAACTCAACAATCTGGAAGTAAATTGGTTGCTGGAAACAAAAAAAACATATTGAGATTGTCTATCAATATATTAGATTAATTGTGTATATTTGTATAGATGCGTAGGTAGTGGCGAACGTATTCCTAACCTTGGCTAATAAATGGTGTAAAAAATGTGTTGGACTTCAATCGAAGCTTTTAATATTGTGGGCCGATGAACAGTGGATAATGTATCATAACTTGAGCCAATGAAAATATTAGCTAGGTGTTTTAACCGTTGTGAATCTTTAATCGTTGCGTTGGAACTGTTTAGTGGTGAATTTATTTATTTGTCCATTGCAGTTCTGCATGGATATGTACTTGTATTTCTTAAAATGGTGCTGCCACCGCATGACATGTTTTTGAACACGTGAGTAATGTACAAATTGCCAAAGTCAGGTAGTATTTAGGAGTGAGCGGAAGTAGTTGTTTTACATGTTCGTTTAATTACGGGGATTACAGCAAGTCGTGTTACCTCTGGTTGTAACGACGTCCCATTAATATCACCAAATAGTTCGGAATCTCCGCGAGGCTTTAAAAGCCTGGAATATGGAATATGAATTCAAGGCCTGGGTGGAATAGCTTTGAAAATAGTCGAATTGGTATCGGGGCCTTGAAACTTATTCAATGGGCCTTGAAATTATCTGGGCAGTTTCTACCATAGCCATAACCATAATAGTCTAAATTAAATGGGAGAAATCATCTTTCTGGAGGGATACTTTTGCAAAATTTATCATATTAATGTTCCTGTGTATTGGCTAAATATATGATTATCTGATGTGTAGTTCAGATATATAGATATAGCAGTCTTTGAAAATTACCAGGAAAAGCCTTGAATTTGTAACTTGTTGCCTTCCAAACCGCCAAGACCCTGTATTTTTATTCGATTGATGCGAAGCTCTACCCTTTATGAGATAATTAAAGAATCACCACTTGTATATCATTATCAGAGAAAATGTTTTAGTGTGAAGTGTTCTTATTCAATGTTATTGAAATATATACAAAGATAAGTGGTAAGTCTTCAACTGTAGAGAGTAGGACTTATCGCAAAATCATCGATCACATTGGAACTGACCAGCTGTGCATCCCTTAATTGTATCATGAGGGTACTTGGCTTATCACTACCCTCCTTATCTGTTACTCATTCCTTACTGATGTTATAGTCAAGAGTATGTTCACAGATAAGAGATCAGATTAAAACGAATATTTTACTCTGGTTTGTTTCCTAGTTGGCTATATCCAAATACTGTAACCATAACTAAGTCACTAGTGGTATATAATTAGTGTACCATTGTTAACTGTAAACCATGAATAAATGTTAAATGTACAACCTACCTTGGATTACTTTCATTTTTAAGAACCTGACCCAGGCACAAACACATATTCGTGTTTTGATATCATGTAGACACTTTTTCAAACGGTCACTAGTTATTCCATTCATCGAAAAAAGTAGTTTGTTATTAATTTCATATATTTATCACTCGCACCACTGTCAACTGGCCATACTAATAAAACCTAACATTTCTCTCGGTAGTGTCAAATCTGCCTACTTTTAATAATTTTTTCAAAAGGCGACGCCTGAAAACATCCTTGAAGGAGCGTATTTTGTGTAACTTTAAATATATTGACCTTAAATAAAATACAAAAAAGGGGGAGATTACCCTACCCAGCCTCTGAATTCAGACCGCCCTACTAAACTTACAACAATTCGGTCCTGTCAAAATAAAGAGTTCTGTCACTATAGATAGATTAGAAGCAGTATATATGGTATCCATCTCTGGCAAAAAATGCATGCGAGTGTTTGAAAATTAAATGTAATGGGGACATTTTTCAATCGTAAATTGAAGTTATACACCAGTTGTTTCATCTACGCAAAGTGTACGTTAGAAATGCGAGAATGATGGACGAAGAAAACAAATCTTGCATTGATCAAGAGTAACAATTTATTCTTGAACCTATTCAGTTGATAACAAAACAATTACCAACTTTAACACGGCATTCATAATGAATACATTAAAACTTCATACAATTCGCTTTAATTTTCGAATGTGACATTTTCATGAAAGTGCATAATTAAGTGTTATCTCAACATGGAAACTTCCTGATATATAATACTACATTTCTAGTAACATTCATAAACAGCCTTATCAATTTAACTTTCAAAATTTATCACACAGAACATTAAAATTATGTACAATTTGTTCAGCTCACAGAGAGTGAATGAGTAAATTTACAGTTTGAACGGACGGAAGATAACTGTTTCAAGCATGCAGGCTTGAACCTGTGAAAACTCAGCACGGGCAAAATTGGCATTGACCATACCGCTAGATAAAAATAATTTACCCATGATTGAAGTGAATACCAATGAAGGATATATATAATATAAGAATCAATTTGTAAAACTGCATTAAATAAGACCACGTCTGTAATCTTTGGTGACAAGGGAAAGGTTCAAACTCGCCATGCCATTCCAGCACCTGATTCCCACTTATCTAAACAGAATGGACGGCGAGAATGATGAAATATCGGGGGACTTAAAACCTAATACATCCTCCCCATATATAATGATTTTAAAGCAATAAAACTCTACTTGATTCTTCAACTAGAAGTCTAAGATCGTCTACCCATATAATTTAGTGAAGGAATGATCACGAAGGATTAAAAACAGGAGGAATTAAGTACGCGGGATCGATGACACTCAACGGTATAAAACATGATCAACAGGCCATTTCCCTATTATCCTCTTCTAAAACAGTACCAAGTGATATAAAAAAGTTAAATAATAAATATGAATAAAATAAATTGCTTCTTCCAAGAGATAGCCATGTTGAAATAATTCAACCAAGAGCGGCTTCAGTATTGTATATTGCAACTGGATATTCAGTATTTTGTAGTCTTTGTGGTCCTTTTATGAGCAGTCTCGTACACGGAGGCCCCATATAGAGGTTCGCCGGATGCCAGTAGTGGGCCGGGCGATGGAGGAGAAGGGGAATTTGTTAATTTCTATGTTTGGCATACTGGCCCGCAGCTGGTTCAGAGCCGTTTCTTTCAGCATTCCAAATACATCAACAGCGAGTAAGGTGAGAATGTTCCCAAGCAATCTATTAAAAAAATCGAAAAACAGATTATAGAATATTGTCATACTTTGTAGTAGATATTTGAAAATACTATTTATTAGATAAAACACATGGGGCAGTGTTCCAAAATATGCACAATCCAGTGTTTTACTCGATCATCAAATTGTTGCAAAATGTTTGAAATAACCCAAAACTGAGAATACTTATTATTGCATGCTATTTTACCAGGCGGTTTAGTTCAGATCCTATAGCTAATTCCACGGTAGTTCCTATGTTTTAGGAGCTTAATACAGTAATATACATACGGGAGAGATGCAGGGGAGAGGTGATAGCATCGACTGAATGCCACATATTCCAGTCCTCTGAACATGGAGGCGGTATGCTCTACAGCATCACCAGTGAGGCGCGTACAATCACTCAGATCCAGTTCCTTCAGGTTGTGACAGCTTTGTCCAATAGCTTCTACATCTATTGGGGAATATAAAAAGAGAATTTGAAACTTGGGAAAATGGGAAAATAATAACGAAAATGATTTAATATATTTCGAACTGTTCAAGATAGAATAATTATACAGAATATGGAGACCAAACCTGTACAATGAAAGGGTTTGTAATTAAACTAACTGAGTAATTCAGTGATGTTGCTCGAAAAGCCCAATGTGTTAATCTTTAATCTGGGATTATACCAATAAGGCTACAGAGCTAAATAAAGGGGTTTATAAGTAAGGGATATATTTACCTTCATCTAGAAGTGTTTCTCTACATCCTGACAGATTAAGTTTTAGCAAACCTTGGGGCAGACAGATGACAAGGTAAACTACAGCACCGCGAGTCATGTTGGTCCAGCCAACATTCAGTGCCTCTAATCTGAAATATAACATGAAGTTCTAGTTGATGTTTTGGGCAAAGAACGTAATTCAACAAGTTAGAACTTCAGAAATGAGCACCAAATTATGAGGAAGAGTGTCAATTACCATAGTTACTGGTGTAAAATATTGGTAATATCAAATGGATAAACTAATCTAATTTTAATGAATAATTACACATACAATGTGTGCGATCGAAGCAATCTTTTCACAACAAATATATAGCTTGACTTGTCTTGTATTCCAACATTAGACAAGAATTAACTATTATCAATATTGTAAAAGTCGTATGCGTACCTTTGTAAATTATTGCAAATAGGAACCAGTCCATTTTCAGTAATACCCTGGCACATGCACAAGTTCAAAACTTCGAGGTCCCGATTCTGGCCTATGTATCTGCAATAAGATAGGATATCAGACGGTGTAAAGAATGATATTCACTCAACTAATCAACTACAGCGTTTCTGTGGGGCAAAAAGACATGAAGGCCTTGTGCCGTCATCAAAACCACACTATACATACAACAACTGCGAATCGGTAATAGACGAAATCATCATTATTGATGCTCGGAATCAATTAAAAGCCTCTACAAATAAAAAATGAAAATGACTAACCTGCAGATAGCATCGTTGACGTCACAATTTTCTAAGGAGAGTTTTCGCAGATGATAGCATGTGGATAATAATTGCTCTAGATCTTCAGTAGATAAGGTAGCCATGGAAAGATCCAAATATTGTACTTTGGAGTACCTGAGGAGTAACGAGTTATGAAAGCTTGTAATCAACGGTTTAATAAAGTTCTGTAGAATGAATCTCGTATACTAGGCATAGTGCGAAAAAGGCTGTAGGAAAGTAATACCGTAATTACATATACGGAAGAATGTGAAGACTAAGAATATTGTTATTCTGTCTTTTGCTGTATTTCAATTTAGGGATACTTTAAGGTTACAGCTACCGTTTATTCACAAAGGCCTTACCTTGGTTGCTGAATATAAGGGTTATCGACAAAGAGTGGACCTTTGATCTGCAAGAATGATGTACAATTATAGTTATTACTTAAATATCGGATGTGACATCAGTATTATTCACAGAAATATCCCATCGGGACAAAACCTGAATTGAAATGATTATGACTAATTATAAATGAATAATACCAAAGGCTCAAAATAATGAACTTTTAAATGGTATCTAATAATTCGGCTAAGGAGACTTTATATGGATATTAATAATTAGACTAAGGAGACATATATGGGTGCTACCTCAGCGCGAGTAAGCCGGAGTATTACAACACCTCGATCAAGTACTCGTCCAATTACTCCAGGCCTCAACATTCTGTTGGCAAGATCAACGCGTTTCCAGAGAGTTTCATCGGATCTGCAAAACAATATAAGACTCATCGACTCAACGACATTGTTTTCCCCACGCCCAGAGCGCAAAATTTCCGGGGAACTCTAATGAATATACAAACCATCTTAAAAAACCTGTTTACTAGAATCATGATTAACGTCTTGTCATTCATGAAAACAACCTAGCAGTACTAATAAGTGAATATACCTTGTATATGACAAGCCCTGATGAAGGTATGGAATACCAAAACGTTGGCTAACATTTGTCAACATTGGTAATCAAAAGTAAAATAAAATTTAAAAAAGTGCACCCCTATGTGCCTCCATTCTGATCTACAAAATAATCTACCAGTTCACGAAGTAGTTGGGCGAGAAATCACCATGTATATATAGTGAATAATTATGCGTATTATGTAACTGACTCATGTTAAATTTTGATGGCCAATATTTGTTTTGGAAAAAAGATAGTTCACACAAAGGGAAGCAACCTTCATATTACATGCCATAAAACAAATCCAAAATGCCGTGCATGCAGTCCGAATCAATTTTGGGAGAATACAACTAAACATAACCGATTTTAGGTGCGTTCGTTAACTTGTATCCGACTACACCACATACAAGGTACTTACATAATTCTGTTCCAGCGTTTGCACACTCGCGTGCATCTAGATAATATTGATTTTGGAAGCCACTTGAATACATTTAACATCATTTCGTCCGAAAGATAATTCCATTCATCTGCAAGGAATTAAAAAGGGACTTTCATTAGAAGAAATATCACTAAAAAAATGTCCATAAATAGAATGACAATTCTACAACAAGAAAGCAGAAACGTGGCATCATCTCCTGGGCTCTGTAGAATAGTTTTTTCATAGTTAAGATAAGAAAGAGTATTATATAAGTTGAATTGAAACACGTCATGAAAAATCAACTCTAAGGCCTGAAATTTGCTGGGAACATTTGGGAAAAAAGTAGGATCGTAGACCATCTAATTCAACGAACTGCAATGAATTTCTTTCGTTTTTAATTTCAAAATTGAAAATATAGAAAGTTGCACTACTTGAATGATTTGTGAAGCCGGTCACCGTTTGATCAATGAAATGACTGTCAGAAAGCATTCAATCGTTATACTGATGAGAATCTTTGTAAGATACTTTTTTTAATGTTAACATATTAAAACATGAACTCACTATCTCCAGACACTAGCTCCCTCGGCCTACGCCGATGAAAGAGTTGACGTTTGCCGCCTTGCAGATCGAAGAGTCCCAACGGTGTGCTCGTAGCATTCACATAGCCTCCTATCGCAAGATTCATGGATGGATTCGGGAGTACCGTCACTTTTGGTGCCTGTCATAGAATATTTTTTATTTTAAAATAAGGCATTAAACACAACGTTCAGTGGGCAAATGGGAATATTTAGAAAGTGTATTTAAACCTAAGTAATGCCTGCCAGGGCTCTAGATTGTCTTGTCTTGTCTTTGTGAAGTGAGAAATACATACATCGATGTTATCTTACTAACAATCACATTTTTAGGGCTTTGGGAATAAAGGAAATTTCCTAATCTGTAGTCACTAGTGTACAGCTGTCTCGAATGTATATTTCTATATAATCAATGAACGATTCCTCACCCCTGGGGGTACAAGGTCATGGTGAATGACAACTTGAGGTGTTGGAAGTGGATGAATCATCCCGGTGCCATCTTCCTCATCGTCGTCTAACTCGCGGACACCCATATCATTGAGCATGGCAGAGGTCTCCTCCTCGTCCATGTCCCACATGGTGCGCACCATCCGCATTCCTCCATCTCTAGGCTCTGGTCTTCGTTTCCTGTAAAGACGAATACAGATTTGTATAATCAAGAGATGGAAAGATAGAATACGTATCTCACGGGTCCCTAGTTTGCCTTCGTCTAAGATTGAATTTCTCACATAATTTCATTTTAAATCAAGGAAATTCATAGGCTATATAGGCCTACCGGCCTATGTTTATAGCCTACAGCTTTTAGCTTATTGGGGCCTCGCACTTTCATTACTGTAGGTTTACAGAACACTATTCTCTAGAAATGGAAGTGTGTTTTGGCTTATATCTTTTCGTGCGATATTCCATCCAGAAATTGTTTTAAATTCAGAGTAAGGGTAATTCAGTTAGCCAATCTAGTCGATCAGGATTAGCCCGACCATCGCTTTTGCATTTAATCTAATTCTTCCAACAATTGAATTTAAAATGAAAAATATCATATATAAGACATGAAGATCTATGAAGACTAAATGAGGTGTTTATTCGTAGTAGACCTTACGTAGGCCTTCATATCATATATATATATTTAAAAAAGGGTGTGTGAGTGGTGGTGGGGGGGGGGGGGGTAATTGACGCGTGTTTTTTTTTAATATACGTGATGCAACATTAAAGTAAGATATTTCAGTATATGCAATATGTGTTTGGTTCCTTTTGAAAACTTCCCAACCTCACCTCATATAATTATTTTTTTGGTATACTTCAAATGTTCGCTTGAGAGTTGAGTTTAAGCTAGGTTACATAACAGTAGGAAATAATATATACAGGAAATGAGAGAATCTATCAATGTCCTGCTTTTACTGAGCTTTTCTGGATCTAGGTCGATAATCGTTTAAATATCCATCAGGTCAGGAGTAATACATAAGTCATAACCGGAATCCGTAACAAATATGATCAAATGAATATGTAGCCTATATTATATGATATAAATCACCAACATAAATACATTGTATGTAGGCCTACGTGACTGCTTCTGAGAAAGCCCTCAATGCCAATGGCGTCGTTTATTTACTTGGTCACAAGTACACAATATGCCTAGTGCCAAGTATTTTTCTCTGCATTCTCATGTGGATAAACAATGGTTTGGAAAAGTCACGTCAGTAAAGGTGGAAAACTGGTGTATATTTATTATAGCATGATTGACAAGTAAAGAAAAATCTAATCAATATTTTAATTTTAGCCTCAGGAGCAAATGTATTGTAATTTGTATGAGCCTGATACATGGTCGAGAATCGTGCGAATACGGAGCCCAGTGACAGTGTGGGTGTGTTGGCAGTAATAATGGCCTCGTGCAAAGGCTTGGCTTTGAAGTTCAGCGTTAGTCGTCGTCGGCAAGCGACTGGATCCATCAGAATAATCAAAACAATCCACAATTTTAGCCATGGAACTGGCGTTATTTTGATCGTACATCCATGGCCCTCTGACGCACATGCAGCTATCAAAATAAATGACAGGCAGTAAACATAATATATCTACACCATACCTCTTCTTCAGATTGTTTTGGTCCGGTAGATTGCCTGTTCCCGGGAAATTATCCGAGGTATATCGACTTGTCTTCATTTTGCCGCCATCTGCCACTCCTCCTGCCAACCTGAACATGCAGAAACAGGTCGCGGCGTGCCAGAATCTTGTCGAAAACTCGAGATCTGATTGGTTGAAACTGGTCTCGCTGTGTGCGAGATTCAAGCGAGACCTATAAAAGTTGTATTGTTGACATGGTAAACGAAATAGAGGGCGTTTCCCGCCATTGTTTCTTAACATCTATTTTAGATTATTAATTAAGATATACCAAAAATAACCATTTGAAATACTTATATTTGCATTGAAATAAATGCCCATTACAAGATTCTAAATCCCAATTATATATTTCTGATAGTATTGCCAGAGTAGTAGCATGGGCTATGCCTAGGCCTCCTTGACGTAGAATGACATCTGAATTGAACCATTTTTCTTTTGTAATGGATTTTTCATGCAATATATAATATTCCCACGAATGGGAATAATTGATCATATCACTATGCACTGTGTGTAACAAATACAATCGTTTGGGGACACAGCTGAGTGAAATGACCTTTCCTTATTTTATTCCGTTTACCAGATCAACATTTTATCTTTTGTATACAGCCAGTAGTGTGCTTTGAACGATAATAAGGCAGATCTAGCCGACGACATTTACCCAAAGTACGGACAATGTGAGTTACTTAACCTTCTCCCTGTTCACCCTGACGCTTTCTTATTTATGTATTTAATGTTATGGCTAGATCTGTTGGGATGGTAGTTGTTGTATTACTGAACTAAGTAGCTGGGCATCATGCATAGCTTAATTTATGTCCTCATCTGCTAAAAATATCAGAAATTCAAAGTCAAACATTGATCACTGACTGACTGCTAGTGCTACTAATCGCCAGACGGTAGGTAGGCCTCTGCTTATGTTTTTGTGTTATCTTCAGAAAATATGATAATTTCTTTTCTCCAGACCTATACATATAGACCTAGATCTTGCTCTGTTTTCTATATTAAAGGGCGAGTTATCATGTTAATCGCTTGTGTATGTTAACATTATTTTTTGCAATATTTCTGGCTTCTAAGATCTTCTAAGTTCTACTCTAGCCTATCTCTGGTCTTTACACCAACGATAGAAATTATTTCTACTCTAACAGCCTCAGCCTAATGATCGAAAACATCATGTGCTCTTGCTCTCGTGGTTATTCTAACATATCAAACTTAAAGAAGCCTCTGGTGGATTTAAAATGTTTAAATTAAAGTTTTAGTCAATCTAGTCAAGACAAATAATCTAAAGTTAGCACATATCTCATACATCAATGCATCATGTATTGCATTAGACTTTGAGTCCAAAACAGTATAATTCTGATATTACGGATGTAAATGAATGTGTTCTATAAATATTTGGTAGTAACTTTTACGGTTCTTCATCATCATCAGAGCTGTACCCACCTGTAGCCTGTACATCAAATATGTGTATATATAGCTCTGTCATCATGTAGTATAGTCAGTCGAACCTGCGGAGGTGGAGGTGTGGAATATGGACAAACTTTGATCAATATATATATATAATATATTTATTTATAAGTGTTTTTAGTTCCAATTTGTAATACAGCTTAGCTACATAAAATATAGAAAAAGGTCCGCCTCTTTCTTTGTACACATAGGTCTTCAAGAGTGCCTTGAGAAGTAAAAATAAAGTCCTTGATTTATTACGAGAAGTAAAAATAAAGTCCTTGATTTATTACATGCCCGAGACTAATATAAAGCTAGCGATGTCTTTAAACAACTGTTTTCTTTTACAGAGGGGATCTACTCCAGGATGGGGGCTGTAAGCTCTTCCCAGGCAGCCACTGCCATCACTGATCAGGGTAACATAGACCATACTGTGGCTGGTCCAACCGCGGGCCAAGGAGCGAAATGTCCCGTCAACCATGATCAACCTCAACAGAAAACCCCCGCAGGCGGATGCCCAGTAGTACCTCAGCAAGACAGAGACATGCAGAAACTGGCTTTGGCTGGAGGCTGCCCTATGCGCGAAGGAAGCGGCGATAGCCAAGTCGTTTACCGGAGTGAATGTCCAGCCGTTCAAGCAGAACAAAATGAAAAAATCGCAAAAGGAGAACTGGACCCCAGAAATATGGTAGGATATGAATATTCTAATGAACAGAGTTTAGCTTGGTAAATATTTCTACAATAGCCTATTATTATCATACATATATATGAATCAGAAAATGTAGTGTCTGTGTACCCCAAATTGTTTTAACATTGAAATTATAGTTATTCCACTCTTCATTTTCTTTTCTGCTATTTTGATTTAGCATTTGCCATTAAACCTTATAAAAGTATCAAACTATTCTCCACTCCTGAAACCAATCTTCTTCCCTTTTCCAGATGGAGTCTCCCAACCAGCGGCCTGCTCCAGACCAACCTTTCTCCCTTCCTACTGATCGTCAAAAGTCGACGATTCCAAAGGCGGGAACAGATAGTGAAACTTGGGTCTACCCCTCGCCACAGATGTTTTGGAACGCTATGTTACGGAAAGGTACAGTCCGGGGAAACAAGCAATCCTTCGTGTTTAATGTTCAATGCTTAAATTATGATTGATACTGTAGATGTTTGTTAGCCAACTCGTCCCACTTTAAACGAACTCATGCTTTACCCTTTCACAAAAGACTTAACAACTAGGGAAGAATTTAAACCTCGTTTTATAATGAATACATATAATTATGATATATCTTTATGTATAAGCTTTGAAATGAGTTTTTACTACCCCGTGGTTTGGTGATTTGTATGAGTCTTAGAGAGAGACGACTTTTGATTTGGGTTTTGGGGTTTTATGCCGACGTCTGATGTTCCTGTCCAACGTTTCCAGTCACTAACTCTTCTTCATGAACTTTGGAACCATATCACTTTCAATTCACGTTATGTTCCCTAGGTTGGCGATGGAAGGACGATATGCTTAGCCAAAACGATATGGACCACATAATTCGTATTCACAATGTTAATAATGAAGAGGCCTGGCAAGAAGTACTCAAATGGGAAGCGATGCGTGCTAGGTAAGACTTTTTGTCGGAAGGTACTCACTTTTGTAAATGCATGTAGGTCATTTAATCTATTCAAAGCGTACATAAAAGTTGAACGAACCTACTAATTAGAAGGTTATGTATTTTTCTAATTTGTACAATTGTGACTTAACTTTTGTCTTTTTCAATACAGGGAAGGTGAAACTATGCCAAAATTGAAAAGTTTTCGCGGAAAGGCAAAAGAACCTTCGCCTCGTGCTCGGTTTAGGAGCTGGATTGGGTAAGATAGTCTTGGGTTTTATCTATTTTCTAAAAAGTCGAAATTTTTTATAGGTGAAATCTAAAAAAAAACAAAGACCCATAAGAGAGCTGTGTAGCTACACGATCTATGAAAAGACTTAAACTTTAAGTCTTTTCAACTATGCTTGTTGGTTGATATAAAACCCGATATTTCAGAAAACAAGTCCCTCACCATTGTATTCTTTGCACACCAGATTTTTTTTAAACTTCACTTTTCTGTAAACTTCCTTTGTTTATGTTTCTCAATTGAAGGTATGAAATGCCATTTGACCGACATGACTGGATCGTCCAGCGTCACGATGGAAAAGAAGTTCGCTACATCATCGACTATTACGATGGCGGAAAGGTAGATCCCCAGTTTAAGTTCACAATTCTGGATGTGCGGCCGGCCTTTGACTCTCCGTCAGCGGCCTGGGATCGCATGAAAGTAACATGGATGCGCTGGACAGTGGGAACCAGTAACCAACAAAGTACAGCTGAGCAAAACGCAGCGCAAAACGCCGCACAAACTGACTCAGGCAAGGGAGATTCGTGAGGAATCGCCTTAAGTGTATAGCATTGACGTCTCCTCCACTCCTTGCCACGCTCTGAAGCTGCTCTTGGACTAAACTGATGTAAAGTAGTGCCACCTGGTGGATTGAAAAGTTACCACGCTTCCCCGACTGAACTGGTGGCAGAGTTGGATCGTGAAATCCTTTGGTTTCCCTCGCTGCGGCCGAGTTGTTACATCAGACGATCATTGACCTTCTACAGCTATCTTTGAATTGTGGATTAAAGTTCATAGTTGTGATTGCAGGTCAAAAGTAGGAAAAAACTTGATTACGAATGCAGTTTCCTTTAAAAATTCAGTTATCGTCCTTACCTGGATTTGATAGTGCTACATTATGTGCATGGTTCTGTAAATTAATTGCTCCGGAGATATTTGCATGTTGTATTAGATTTTTTTTCTTCGTTGCGATCTTTAACTTGCTGCCTGTTTTAAAACAGTTACTGATACTGCTCGAGTAAAATCGTTAGCACCAGATGTCAACGTTAAATTGTCATATGTGAGTCATAATTTATTTAATTGTGAATAAAATCAAGCACAACATAAGTTCATATCATGCTTTCTTGATTAAATAACATTTGACTATTCATGACTAACTAATACTGGACGAAATTAAGTATTATATTGGGGGCCTAAGTTACCTGAAATGAAATTAATCTTTGCCCACCTGATCGTTTGTAAGAGATAGTTCCTAAGCCTTTTGCATCGTACACCCCGACTAGGTATTAGAATGACTTGGTGTAGGAATTGCCCACTAATCTTTGATTAACATACGCTCTTGTTAAATAGGATTTGATCGAAACAAGCGTGGGTTTATCCAAACCTAGCCACACATACTAGTCTTAAGTCTTTTTTTTTAAATGTTTGAACCTAGCTCGAATGGATTTTCTTCATCCTGATAGTATCCTGAAACTTGGGAATTCTAACTAATAGGACATGGTGTACATTTTTCAAGCCATGATATATGAACTTTTCGATCTATTGCCTCAAAAAGTACATTAAAACTTGTGTCACGCCCCAACAAAAATAATCATTAAAAAAACCTTGTCTCATCAATGACTTCCTTTATGAGATGCTTTCCTCCTACTTCGGGTACGAGAGTGCAAACGAAGACGGGTGTATGAGTACCTGTGAGCCAGGTGCATAGTGCCTCAAAAGCTACCTCCCCGACGGGGAATTGAACCCCGGTCTCCCGCGTGACAGGCGGGGATACTCACCACTATACTATCGAGGATTGGTGATCGTAATGGGCAATTTTTGCAATCAAAATATTGTAGAGTGCCTCAAAATATACCCGACCTTATGTGACACCAAATGGAAGGAAATCAAAACAAAAATGTGTTAGAAGTATATTGGAGTGTGCATGTATTAAGGAAATAGACTTATACTTTTAAAATATACTTATTGCTTCATAGTAGATATACCTGGTAATGAAAGGCCAATTCAATAATTAGATTGTTTCTACATTATTATATAGGTCTATACTATATTGGTGATGCAATCAAATCTTCGGGGTTGTTATTTGATAAATAACTGACCTCAAGATTTGATTGTAAGTTGAAGTTAACATAATATAATGCCGAGAGAGGAACGCCTCAAGTAACAAGGACGCAGTAGCAAACTGTGAGCTATTATCGGGAGGTGGCGACACCTATTGGCACGCAGGGCTACAACTAAAGTGAACAAGCAGGACTATGCATACCGAATAAATTTGTTCCATGCACACTCTCTAGCCCTGCGGCCCTATGCTAATTTCTGTTTACACATCACAAATTTGCTGTACTCCTACCACACACACTACCAATATTTTTATATACCAGCTGCCATATAATAATTTTAATGCGATGTCTACGTGGCAGACACCCTCTGCCAATATCAAATACGGTACATTCACATTGCACACCACTCATCTTGTAGACCTATTTAACCGTTATGGTACAATAATATATTCCCGATAATGCTAATGCTTCATTTTCTTAACTTGGTGAATCTTAATAGATGAAGAATATATGTCTTCAACGATAATGTTAATGCTTCATTTTCTTAACTTGGTGAATCTTAATAGATGAAGAATATCTTCAACTGGTTGGGTTTATCTCATGGAAATGGAAATTATGACCACAGGGTTCCGTTTCATAATAAAAGGTATACCTATAGGCTATAGCCTAGGTGTTACTCAACTTACTAGCAACTTTAATTATGATGCCCTAATTGAAGAGGAAGATGATTCCCTTCATGGAACTTTGAGCCTTTTATTTCTATTGATGAACTCAAAAGTCGCTTTTTATGTCCTGGGAAAACTGATGTGAATACCATTATCAAATAAAAAAGATAATGCTTTACGCGTTGCCAAAGTTTCTACCGGAGTATAAGTATAGGAAACTTGGGGGACAAAGTTTCTCTCCTTTCGCCAAACTGCAAAATTTAAGTCGACATGGAGGCAAAATATAGAGTCCTTCAATCACACATGCCAGAATTCCATTTTTTCCTTGGACGTTCTGCTTCAAATATTTACAGAAATGTGAGCCCCTGTATCTAGTAGGCACCATGCACGTAAAAAACATGTATGTATACGACCCTGTATAATGTGTAGATCTATACGGACTCGTGTACTGTGGAGACGCCCCGGGATCTATCAGAATGTTTCCTAGCTTCTAGTAGTAATATCATCTCCTTCCACATGTACCACAAGTTCTCAACTTCATTTCAAATTGATATTTTATTTCCATCCTTCTAGAACTTATAAGTACATGGAAATGTTCATAATTCACACGTCAACAATTTAGGTTTAGCCAACACCGACGCGGGGAAAGCTGCCCATTCGTGTGTGCACGTTGACTGACTGATGGGTAACAATCATGCCATCTAATTTTTTTAAATAGGTCAAGTTATTCTGTAGTAAAGAATGGTTAATGCATATATTCATCCTGCTGTCGATATTTTATGTTATTCGGGAAAATAGTCTTAGCAATATCTATGTAACGTACAAATATGTACCTTGAATTGTCCCTAAACCTCTTGGTCCATATTGAAACAATCACCCCCAACACGTAGGCACCTATCATGCTGTATAACAATGTCAACCCTCTCGTCAAATCAAGGCTTGCATTGGTCTCTTACTAGTTCTATGAACTGGTAGAACGCATATTTCATTCACAATTGTTGCACATGCATGGTATTATAGTAATTGGAAAAAAGTTTCGTTTTCAGAAGGCAAGTTGGAGAACTTGCGACACATGGGATGCTATCGATGTAGGTTAGGCAGATCCATACAACTCGAGGAACGCCTAAGTCCGCAAGTAAATATTGCTATGTCAACAGTCCTGAACTCAACCACGTCACCACCATGATTTTGTCAATATATACCAGGTAACGCTATGCCTAAATATTTGCTGGCTAAAGCACGGGGAATTTTAGATGCATAGAACCAGGATAAAATTGGCATAACACTAAATAAAATGTGTTTGGTTCTCTGTTTAAATGCATTAGTCCAAGGTTGTATTTGAAGAATATTGATATTAATGGGTTTTCTTTGTTTTTTTTAAATATTTTTATTTCTTTATCCTGCCATCTCGGCTTTTACATTTCTAAGACTTTGGTTTCCTTGCGACGATATTTTTTCTGAAACAGAGAAAACAAGAGACCTATTACGAATGACAGATATATAGCAACCTATGTTGTCGGATTTATTAATGTTAATATAAATCATGCCATGCTAAAACAAAAACTATGGTAGAGTGCCGTATTTTAGGTAAATATATGCATACCTATATATAATTTGAATACTTTCGGTCGGTCCTATGAATGTATACACATTATAGGGAATATGCAAAAGAAAATTATTCCAGGGCATTCTCAGACAAATGCATGCCCATGCCTATAGATACGATATACCGACCAAAAATATGGAATCAGTCAATGACCTGCAAATAATTTCCCAGACACCGCAAAGATTCCGCGAGTCAGATCCCAGTTCACAGGGCCTGCAATTTCCTTTAATTGTGTGCCCCGCAAAGATAGCTCAGAAACGCGATGTCAACAATTTCCTTCCATTGTCTGCCGTTGTCTTTTCAATTTCGATTCTCGTTGATGGGCGAGGATCATGTTATTCGTCCATCATTTTTGGAAGAATCTTACTGGTTACCATCATCACCGATAAATATGACAACGACCATTTTTTACAATACCTTCTTAAACATTATTCTCTCTCTTTAAAAAACTTTGAATTATTATACTGCAAAAAAGTAATTTGAATAGTGTATCAATTTCTTCGAATATCATTAAACCAAAAACTATTGCATGAAAAGGTATATACATATTTAGATGGGACAACAATCCTTATTTATATTCTGGGCGATTGGTAATATGTATGAATTGACTCAACAATCCATGCCTTCCGTTACGGTAACGTAACTATGTTTTTAAACATGATGCCTGGACCTTTTTTTTGTTATGCCTAGACCTTATCCGGGGACCTTATACATAACATTCCAACATTCGAAACATTTAATGTTATCATGAAATCAAAAATTGAATTTAAAAACGAACAGCGACCGCAAACTGTTTACTTCTTGGATATTTACATCGAATTAACTCATGCGATGCCTCGGCGTTCGAATGATGTGCGACCGACCGGCTTCAGTGCCACAATCTTTCATTGACGCCTGAATCTAGATTTCTTGTCGCAAGTGACTATTACACTCGGTCTAATGGGTGAACAAACGAGAAAGACGAGACGACGGCATCGTCTTTCACTATGAAACAATGAATCTTGGATCATGTTATATTTACCGCCAAGAGCATACATTGGAAGAAGAGAGTCGTTCAATAGTTCCACGGCATACGACGACCATTTTGTAGAAAGGAATTGTTGGCTGAGATTTGCCGATAATTATCCCAACAACAACTAACATTCATGTTTTGCATTTTGAGTAAACAGAAACTAGAGGTATGTGGAACGGAAAGAAATTGTTATTTTATTAAAGACCAGGCATAGGGAAATCTAATTACACATAACGAACAAAAGGACGGAGGGAAAACGTTCAACTCTAGTCTCTATTATATGAAAATATACGCGCATTATTGAATTTTACGTCCAATTGGTTGAGGTGAGGATATTTCCTCATGAAAACCTAACAATGAATAACACCACTAAATTCTCCTCGGTGATATTTTTACTACTATACATGTATTATAGGAATGTCATTCACAAGATGGATAATGCTATAACATTGGACAATTGTCTTTTAAGTATACTCTATATGTCTTCATACCTTCCGTAACACCTTGAAGCTATATGAAACATGAAATACATGTATGCCTATTCTGTTTGGCACATGTTTGGCACATCCCTACATATAAGCTTATATATGTACGTATGCAGTTTCGCTTCTTCCTCACTCACACTAGTTTCCAGGTACCCCTCCCCCCCCCCCCCACACACACACACACCTCACCCAACTCGGGTCCCTCTATCCAACCTCCCCTCCCTCTCTCTTCACAGTCAAGCTCAAATATGGAGAATGGAATGTGTTGTAGAAAGCTGATTGCAACATGACATTATGTGGAGAATCAAGAACTTCCGACATGTTCCCTGCGATTTCCCTGCAGCACTACATACATTACATATATCCTACTCACAACTGTTCCAGGCATTTATCTCACCCCTGCTTCCCTGCTTTATCGGGAAGGGGACAGCCCGGACAATCGCTTAGCATAATATTATAGATACTCATGCACATCGAATGTTGTACACAAGAGTAGGATGATCTTTGGTCGAACATCATCTAAACGACTATAATCATTTCGATGTAAGGAAGCCCGACTTGGTTTACATATAAATATATTATGATAGTAAAGTTTACCTGAAAGAAATCATTTTTCATATTCAGAAAGTTATTCTATGATGGCGTATTGTGGTTGTCATTATTATGAATGTTATCTAGGATTAGAATGCGCGTAGAAGTGTTTGTTTGTGTCAGAATGAATCCACGCCATTTCATTCAATGTCTAAAACGGGGGACAATGAGTGATTTATACACTGTCGAAAAGGAATCATGGGGTAAGGAGAAAAGCGTGGTAAATACATACGGTATATTATATATGTGCATCCATATATATGATGTGGTAAACCTTGTGACATAAGACATGGAACAAATTGCTTTCATTTCATCATTCATGTTAAAATGTGCCCCATTTCGACACTCTAGATCATGTCCCAGGTATTCTGCTATATGACCATACATCGAACGATGCATTACCATGAATTATAGAAGCAAGCTTTCAGTAAATGAGAGCTCCATCGCCAGCCTCCATGATTTAATTCACTTTTAATCGCCAGCGATTAATTTAAAAGCTTCCTGGGGCACGCCTATGTAGGATGTAGCGCATGTAGGAAACCTTGTTAATTTGAATTAGGAGGGTTTAGCAAGCTGTTAATAGTTCTTAACATTATTAAGGGCTGTTATATCACGCGCTTGAACGCCTATGATTTATGCACTCTAGCCAGCGTCGTTTCTCCTCGGGCCATGCACCTGTCGGATTACCTTAATTTATGTGGAATTTAACCCTATCCCACTTTAATGTAGCTCTGCTGCCGGGGTACCTTTATAAGAAGTATGACGACCGACCAATGGTTATGTTCAGACGGGGAGATCAATGTAGCTGCTGAAATATTCAGACTATAATGAATTTGACATTGTGCCAGGGACGTTTCCCCATTCTCCTGTGCTACTCGTACTCTGCCTTCCCGTACAGTACTGCAAAGCGTCCTAAGTCGCCATGATGATTGTTCAGCAGAGAAGTGAATACTTTCGGTCGGTACGAGAAACAGGAAATTATTTGGCAATGACTTATTAATGATTATTTTCATCGTCACGTTTCCATTAACTCTGAAGGGCTTGCACTGGAAGACCTGGCAACAGAAATGTCTTCCCCTTTCAATAATTCAATCAATCAATTCTATAGTTAAAGTAATTAAAAGCCAGCTGATGGAATAACCTTAATGCTTAATATATTCAGAAACGGCTCATCTTTTACCTTTATCAAAGATCCACATTTCCAGTAGCCATAGATAACATATCCCGCGACATTCTGTAGACAGGCTCAGCATCAACCTCTCCTCCTTTGGCTCACTTCTACTCTCTTGCTGCATGGAGACATGTTTTCTCATTGTTCTGCGTTCCCACAGTTTTCATAAAACCTACTCGTCACCTTGAAGGGGCAAAGCTAACATACAATACTTTTTGAGCAAATAAACGCAATTCATTTCCAGTTAGTTTTGGGATTTGGAAGTCTGTCTTCCTGAGGCAGGAACGTGATAGGAAACGGGTGGGGACAGCATTCAGTGAACGAGTCAACGAGTTCACTCCCTTGACATTGAGGATTTTCGTGCTTCTCAATTTACTTATTCAATTGGACGCGACGGATGTGTGACGTTCCTGTTTTCCTCCCCTGAGATAGATAATAGGTTTATGACATGTTCGATTTTGTTTTCTATGAGGTTGACCTGACATTGATGAAAAACTTTCTATTGCCTAGTTTTCCAAAAGTGAAAATCTTCCCTTGACTTTTAAAACAAGATATCGATATTACATGGCCGAGTCCATTTAAATTCTTCAGCCAGATTATAATTTTTAAGATTAATTAGTCTGGAAATCAAAGGCCACGTGACAGACTGAGAGTCGAAAAAATCCTAAAGTAAACCCAGCAAATATTGACAAATAACACCTACATTTACCTCGGATTTAAGGCTATTTCATCCTTGACTAATATGTATACATACTGCCCTTTTCTTGAGTATATTAAACATTAATATGGTTGTGGTTCAGTCAAATCTGATTTGATCGCACATCGAAGAACATCTGCCCATCACGAGCCCTACATGACTGAGTTACAACTCAGATTATTAGGCCCGGAACTGTACTACATTCGAATCCCTGCCAGAAAATATTGTATTCTATATTGTATATCCTCTACCCTCTCCCCTCCCTACGGTATATCTGCAAGAACAAATTAAATTTAATCAACCCTCTAGTCTTATGACGTCCGCGGATAATTTTAATTGTTAATGCCATTTTCCTTTGACGTAATATAATTGCGTTTATCGTAGATTTGGTTTTAAAATTCATACCTATACTTCTCTGGATGCAATGTATCATTTATTCGCATTTTCAATTTACCAGCAATAGGTCTAGGCCTACGCGTGTCTTCCTCATACTTGGGACGCCATCACAATAATGCTGTGTATCTTTCTATACAGTCTATAAGTTAACCGTCCATGTATTATATATAATACTGACATGTTAGGCGAAAAGGCTGTTAAAGCTGGCGCACGTTTAATAGTGGCGCGACACCAAGATCAGACATGTTTTAATCAATAAATGAAATATTCGCTTTTTATAATCAATCAATAAACAGCTGTTGATTTTATCTCATTGCTATTGACAAATATTCTATGCCCGCGTCGCAGATCAAACATGGGTGCGTCACGGAAAAATACACACAAGAATCGATTCACTCACTGACAATATTTAAGGAATAAACTTAGTTCAGAATTTAAAAAAAACGACTCCAATATTAGAATTTAGAATATTCAGAATATCCTCATCGCGTATATCAAATACATAATATCATAATAATAAGTTTCTTTATTCATACGTGTATTTTAAAGAGGCATTATTTTTATTATATTTCTATGAGAATATTGAAACCATTAAATTTATTTATTATAGCTATACTTAGCCCACCTTCTTTGTGATCCCAATGTATTCATTGCAACTTTATATGAGATATTTGATCATAATTGTATGTATAGAAAAAGTAAATATAGGGTTTTGTATAAACGTAATGCTGACCAGATACATTCCATGGTCACGAGATACAAAAAAATACCGCGACTCAATAACAACGCGAATGTTTACAGGATGATTTTAGGTAGGTGCGTGTGCATGCTAATGTAGTGGTCGTGTGTTTTATGGGTTCCGGAATAGTGCAGTCCGGGAGTCCGAGACTGTCCGCTGGTTGATTCCAGTCCTTTCGGACTGACGCCAGAGGGCAGTCAAGGGCTCTCGGATCTATCCGAAGCACAGACCCTGGAAGAGTGGTCTGTAGCTTATTTACTATTATTTGTATTCATCACTTTATATTGTGTCTTTTCCTTGTATATTGTCATTTTATGCTATGCAAATGTTCCTTTATGTGTTCGTACCCAATCTCTGGTTTTACTTATTCTTAACTTCGCTTTTATAAGAATATCTGTGATATCGATATTCTTCACACCTTGTTTATACTATTTCCTATTGTATATGTTCTCTTTCTGGCTGGTCCAGAAAGGGTTGGTCTAAGGTTGTGAGGTAATAAAACCAGAGTATGAGAGTAATTCTTGTTCCGTTTTATTCCTAAGCTAAGAGTCCCGAACCGAGTTCACTACAATTGGTGCCGTGACCAGTTCTTAGCCACAACCAGAAGTTAGCTTTTCAAAAAGCCTGAAAAGTGTTCGGATCCATCCAGGTAGAATTCTATGAAATAAAAAAAAAAGAGAAAGAGGTCGGTAGAAATGTCAGACCTAAATAGAGCGAGTCAGACGGAACAGTCGGCCGGGGCGACTGGAGGTGCGGGCAGAGGCAGAGGTAGAGGTACAGGTGCTGTACCGAAGGTCCGAACCGCAGTGCCTAGGCCGAGTCCAAGCACAAAGAAAATTACACAAGATGTTTGGGCATTCCGCGATCCTCGCGGAAGATTTTTTTCGGACGATACGGATGAGGGCTCCCCACAGAGGAAAGAGTCTACTCCACCTCTGCAGTCTCAGGTAGAGGCTTGGCGCAAAGCCTATGAGCGGGCGCACAAGTTCAGCTTGGGCCAGAGAAACCAAGTGGTAATGTTGGAAGATCAGAATGCAGAGCTCCAGAGAACTCTACAAGATTATGCTGAGAGGAGTGATCGTTCAACAGCCAGGTTAATGGCTGAAAACGAAAAACTCCGGGCCGAAGCTTCTAGAGTCGATGATTTGTCCAGATTAATAAATCAGGCAGATCAGACAACAGAATCTCCAAAGGCACAGCCAACGTTAGAGCAGGTGGCTGCTATTTTCGGATTGGGGACGGGCACGGGACCCGAGTCCCCGATAGAGAATCCAGCATCCGAAGAAACTGGCAATGTGAGGAATGAAGGGCAGGGGGAGTCTTATGTACTTAGGACTCCTGCTTCCTTCGTTAGGGGAACCGAAAAGAAGGTCCAGATTATGACCCCGGAAATTCCCCAAACTTCCTCACCAAACCAGGGAGTAGTCACCCCACCCACTGGTACAGCGGGTAGACCGGGCATAGGAGCTGGCATCTCCACCATTAAGAAACTGGCGGATAACACTATTGGTTATCCGGGTGGACATGTCACGGATGGAACCTATGTCCGTCATAATGTTGTCGGTAGTGCAGGTGCTGATTCCTCGCGGAGTTATGTTCCTGTGGCTCATAGTACAACAATGAGGAGAGAAACATACTCATTCAAAGATAAATCCTTGACACAAGGATTAAGATATGACGGGCCCGAGCCAGCTGCAAGCTCATTTCATTATGAGTACATGCATGAAGCGGCAAGTCATGTCCCGAAGATGTCTTTCTTGAAGCAATGGGATTCTTCCAAAGACAGTTGGAGCATTCATCTGGGAGAGATGAGGGTGATGGCAGAAGCTCAGAATTGGTCAGACGATATTTTCTTGATGTTTCTGAAGTGTACCTGCCGCCGCCAAGTTCAGGAGCTGGGGGAGTTACCCCCTGGACTGAAACTCCCAGAGTTTGTCCAGCATATGGAGGCAAATTTCGGGGAACACAACTCCCGGAAGAAGGAGGCCATCTTCTATGCTGCGCGACAAACCATGAATCAGACTAGTCGCAACTTCGCAAATGAAGTTGTGAAGAAAGCCCGAATTGCCTTCGGCAATGTAATAGACTATACCGGACGCACATTGTGTTTGAAGGTATATCTAGATGGCCTATCCAACGCCAAGGAAGCTTGGTGGATACGACTCCAGGAACCTTATGACTTGGAACAGGCCGTCCATTGGTCCGAGGTGTTCGAGGGAGCTGATTTGGATGCTGTGAATACTGTATCCATACAGAACACTACCGCTAGTTCAGCGCCGGACTTTTTCGGACCGCCTGAAACTGGTGGAGGGCATAAGAGCAAGACCCCGAAGAAGTCTGTCATTGCCCAGATTACTGAGGCATTGCACGCCAGTGATAAAGTAGAGTCAGAAGAAGAAGACTCTGGCATTGGCGCAATTGTACAGGCCATTCAGTCATGGCAGGCTCACAAGAAACCAACCCCGGATGCCCCGAAAACATCTTATTATGAGAGGTCTGGGTATAGGGGGAAGAAAGAGTTTCCGAAAACTAAACCCTGCTACTTCTGTGGTGAATTTGGACATAGAATCTCTGAATGTTCAAAGAAGAAGGGGCTGTTCAAACTCCTTGCAGAATCCGAAGCAAGGACAGCCAAAGCAGGAAATTCGGAAAACTAGAAGGGGCCCTCATGAGAAGCGTAGTGAGGGTCGACGGCAAGGCGCTTCATAATACCGCAATCCGAGAGGAGTATGAAAGTAGTGTAGAGATCGGGAGTAAAACCCAGGCACCGCTTAGTACGCTCGGAGGAATCCCAAGTGTGGACGAATCCGAGTCGAAAGGTGGAGAATCTAGATCGTTGCCGGACGGTAAAGCTCTTTCAAAGGTCTGTACTCCTTTGAGAAGTCCGGAGGATGACCCTGATATACGATGGGGGGAATCCGGATTCCAAGCTGAGGAAGGGCAGATTTTAATGGTCAAGAAGAACCGTAATAAACCTGCCAAGATTCAGAAAGTTTCTGTGCTACGGAAGGAAACTCTGGAGATCCCGTCTAAGTTATTAGTTCGGGAGAGATGGTATGCCCCAGTGATGGTAGGTGGGATGAGTGGATTCTTTTTGGTTGATCCTGGTGCTACTACCAGTTTGATCACTAAGAAGTTCTATGATTCCCTTCCACATCCACCGCCAATGATGCCGGTCCGAACGGTGTGTGCGATGGGAGATGGAACACCTATTAACACTTATGGTAGCGTGCTATGTCCGTGGAATATAGGTGGACGGACCTATATGATTACATGTCTCGTTGTCAGTGGTTTACAAGGCCCTGAGGATGGGATACTCGGTGCAGATTTTTATTATGTGCATCGATGTAGTCTTGATTGGTCAGGATTACTTTACTTGGATAACTACGGTCATTCCGTGAGTTGTAAACTCTGGAAGAGACAAGGTAGTAGTAAAGAAAAGTCCTCCGTGAAGGCGGTGCAGGTCGGAAATTCACTTGCAGGTATAGAGGTGACACTCAAAAGAGGTGTAACCCTTGTACCCGGCAAAGTGACTCTGGCCGAATTAAACATTCACGGTGGTTCAGACACATCGGATGGATTGATGTTCGAGCCAGACCAAAAATTACTAAGTGACTATGCCTTGGGAAGCTTGAATACATACGTATCAGGTGACGGGAAACCGGCTGTGGTGGCATTTAGTAATCCGTCCGGGCGAGCTATTAAGCTCGGAAAGAGAAGAATGGTAGGCAGATTGTATAGTGTGACTTTACTTTCACAAGATTCAGTCATGTCTGGGGAAGAGGATGACGGTGTGATCGAAGAGGTAATCATCAATTCAATACAGGTTATGGAATCACCTGTGGCGGATGATGATTTGATCTCACCTGAAATGCCCGAGAAAATGCCCCCCACTGTGTGTCCGCTGGCTAAGTTAATATCGGACTCAGACCTGCGGGATCAAAAAGAAATTAAAAGTGCAACAGATCTACTGAAAGAATATCAGGACTGTTTCTCCATCCCAGGATCCGGGAAACTACTGGGATGTACACATAAAGTCCGACACGCTATTAATACGGGTGACGCAGCCCCTATTAAGCAAGCGTATCGTCGGATACCAGTGGCAAAGAGAGACAAGGCCGAAGCAGAGATCTGGAAAATGTACAAAGAAGGCCGGATCGAACATAGCAGCAGTCCTTGGGGTGCTCCTATAGTTATGGTGGCCAAGAAAGATGGGACCCAGAGGTTTTGTGTCGACTATCGTCAGCTAAATGCAGTGACCATAAAAGATAGTTTTCCATTACCTCGGATAGATGAGTGTGTAGAAGCCCTTGGAGGAAACAAGTGGTTCTGCACCCTAGATCTAGAGAGTGGATATTGGCAGGTAGCCATGGATGAGGAAAGTAAACACAAAACTGCTTTTCTGTCCACTGTGGGCTTATTCCAATTCAAAGTTATGGCTTTCGGATTGTGTAATGCCCCGGCTACTTTCCAACGCATGATGGATCAGATGTTAGACGGACTCAGATGGAAGTCCTGTCTGGTCTATTTGGACGATATTGTGGTTTTCGGAGAGACTTATGAGCAGTGTCAAAGTAACCTCAGACTCGTCCTAGACCGAATCCGAGACTATGGTCTAAAACTAAAACCGAAGAAATGTGATTTCTTTCGGCAAAGAGTGGAATATTTGGGAAGAATTGTATCTCCGGATGGCATTCAAGCTGATCCGAAGAAGGTACAGAAGGTCAAGGACTGGCCTATTCCCAAGAATGCCAGAGAGGTGAGGCAATTCCTTGGTTTTGCTTCTTATTACCGAGAATTTCAAAAGGATTTCGGAATAATAGCAGCCCCTCTGCAAGATGTAGTGACCGCGGCAGGGAAAGAGAAGCGCTATAGCAAGCCTATAGTGTGGACGCCACGGTGTGACGATGCCTTTAGCAAGCTGAAAGAAGCCCTAGTAACTTCTCCAGTGTTGGGATTTCCCCGGAAAGTGGGAGACTTCATTCTGGACACGGATGCTAGCGGTTTCGGGATGGCTGGGATCTTGTCTCAGATCCAGGATGGGAGAGAAGTGGTATTGAGCTATGCTAGCAATAGTTTTTCTAAATCACAGAAGAATTATTGTGCTACCAAACGCGAGCTCTTAGCCGTTCTGACCTATCTGAAAAAGTTTCGACATTACCTATTGGGAAATCGGAACTTTGTGGTTCGGACAGATCATGCATCCTTACGTTGGTTGCTAAACTTTAAGGATCCAACTGATATGCTCGCGCGGTGGTTATTGACGCTGCAAGAGTATGGTCTGGATCAGAATATGATTGTCCATCGTGCTGGAAAGAAGCATGAAAATGCTGACGCGTTATCACGACTTCCCACTCGGAAATGTGGAAGACTAGATTGCTCGGATTGTGGTATTCATGATGCTGTGGCTGCCCCCACTACTGTGGCTTTAGGCACACAGGAGCAAGTGTTGCGGGAGGCTCAGCAAGAAGATCCACTCATCAAAAGATTACTGGCTATTGTTGCGGGTACAGAGGATGTCCCTAGCAGAGAAGATCTAGCTGGAGAATCCAATGAATTCCGTACATTTGTCCAGCATCTGGGTAATATGGAAATGAGAGAGGGTGTGCTATGTCTGGGTTGGACAAGACTAGCCACAGGAAGGAAGTATTGGAGGAAACTCATTCCTGCCTCTTTGAGAAAGGAAATATTCCAAGGGATGCATGGTCCGAAGATCTCGGGTCATTTCGGTACATTTAAAAATTCTTGGTCAGCTAAAATGAAATATTACTGGCCAGGGATGAGGTACGATTTGAAACGATGGATCCGGGCCTGTCCGGAATGTAGTATGAGGAAATCCAGACAAGGGGGAGGGACTTCCCTCCTTAAGAAAGAAAAACATGGGGATAGGTGGAATCGGATAGGATTGGACATCTTGGGACCTCTTCGGACAACTCCCAGGGGAAACAATTATATCATGGTGGTAACGGATCATTTTTCGAAATGGGCCGAAGCCTACCCCATGGCAGATCACACTGCAGAGAGTTGTGCAGATGTACTCTTCAGAGAATGGATCCTACGATTCGGGTGCCCTGTTGCTTTGCAAACCGATGGAGCTCCCGAGTTTAGGTCTCTGCTCTTAAGATCCTTGTTAGAAATGTTGGGGGTTGAGAAATTAATTACTCTTCCCTACAGACCCATGAGCAATGGTCAAAGCGAGAGACTCAATCGTGTCCTCGTGGAACAATTGTCATGTCTAACAGATGGAACTGAAGATAACTGGGATATATTAGCGCCCTGTATTGCTCATGCTTATCGGGCCACGGTACATGCCAGTACACTCTGTACTCCGAATTCTGTAGTCTTCGGGACAGAACTGGTGGCACCAATGGATTTAGTCTATGGTGTGACACCAGGAGAACTGGATTTCCCATGCAAAGTGGGATATGTGGAGCACTTGAGACAGTGTATGAGAAAGGGGCACCAGTACGTGAGAAATAATCTCGGAATTTCTGCAGTCCATCAGAAAAGGGATTATGACAAACGTTCTCGTCCTCCGAGATTCCAAGTGGGGGAGGTAGTATACCGATTCTGTCCCCCAAAGGCCTCTAAAAAGATCGGACCCAAATGGGATGGGCCTTATGTCATCAAAAGATTCATAGGAGGTACCACCTGTGAATTAGAAACCTCGGAAGGTCTGATGAGATATCATATAGACTACTTGAAGCCAGCCTTTGACGAAAATGGACCCATACAGGCAGCGAACCTGCATCGGGCGTCCGAATTTCAGAAGCAGGCTAAAACAGGTAGAGATATTCTCCGACTTATCGATGGGAAAGTAGTAGCTGGGAAAGATTGTATAGTTCCTGCGGCAAAAGCTAAAATAACTATAGGGGCCAAGCCGAGAGGCAGGCCCCGAAAAGTTAAACCAGCAGGACAAGAGAAGCCCGTCCGAAAGAGGGGTAGGAAGACAAAGAGAGCGGATACTGTAAAAACTACAGCTCCTGTGTCAACTATTCCTCCTCCTGTGACAGAGAAAAGCCGAGGCAAAGTGAAAAAGAATGCAGTAGTGCCTCAACCTGTTATTCAGGGGAAGAAAAAGACGAGGGCTAGAAGGAAACCGGGAAGACCTAGGAAAACAGTAGTGCCGGATAAACCCGAAGCTCCAATAACTCCGAAGAAAAGAGTTGGGAGGCCTAGGAAGTTACCAGGCGCTGCTGTTCCACCAGTCTTACCGGGTGGTAGACGGACAAGAAATAATCCGGGTCCGGATACTAGTAATCCTTCCCCAGCTCTGACAAGGGCTAAGCGCACGCGCAATGCCCCAGTTCGGTTGCAAATCAAATAGAATATGGTATCAAATGAGTTAAAATTACCGAACTGATTTTGGCTCAATAAAAAAGTACACAACGAGAAGTCCGACTGGCAGTAGACCGGAGAATTGCTGCTGTGTCCCCTACCGGCGTAATGGATTCATTTCTATTGTGACTGGGAGACGAATCTTTGTCTTAATAAGTATTTGTTTGAACGATAGGTATTGACATGATCTAGGCTTGCACTGCGGGTCAATGAGACCTGGAACTTGCTGTAAGATCGGAATCTATTTATAGCAGATAGAATGTAGCAATTAAACCTATCCTGATGGCAAAGAAAGTGGAGATTAACAAAGGGCCTGTCATGTCTCAACAGGCAGATCAGAATAGCTATTGGATTAGCACCCAATCATGCTATGTGAGCGTGCTCGGAGAAGGAGCGCGGGAAGCGTTGGCGCTACCGTCGCGGTGTCGGGTTGGAGTACTAGCATTGCACCAGGTGCGGCGAGAGTGTTCTACCCTTTGCCATTCTGCTTCCGGAACTCGTATGAGTAAGCAACCGACAGACTTTCACCAACCGTACAGTAAGTTTATCAAGCGATGATGTACATAAAGGACTTGTCATGTTGTTGATCTTGTATGAGTGTAAGATGTCTAGAGATTTGAACGTATGGTACCCTGTATTTTGTTGCCGATTGGCATTTCTATACTTTGGCGGGCTGGTGCCTGGTACCGCTACGTCCATTTTGAAATACACACTGTTAGAAATACTAGCTACGGGTATGCGTGTTGTGTGTTGTTCTCTAGCATAGAAGTGAACCATCATGCCCTGTTAACTTATTCCATTATGATGTTTGGACGTAATTAACCCTTCCGGATTGGTGGGAGATGTGGCAACGGTGTGTTGGCTCGCTAGAAACCTAGTTCGGATCGACCCACGCTGAAAGAGTGGGGGACTGACAGCACAGTTCGGATCCGAAGGGCCATCCGGAGCTCAGTCCGAGAATGGACAAGGCTCAGAAATCGGGCTTTGTTATTCCATGAAGTCTTGTCATTAAAATGCTTTGTTTGTATTCCTTTTCTAGCAAAGTAATCGAAGATGGAGAAGGCTATGGCTGAGCAAGTCGAGAGGGAGTTGGCCGAGGCGGAAAGGTTGATGGCCGAGGGCATCGAAACTGAGCTCCCTGCCATGACAGAGGCGGAGGAGCAGCAGTTGTTGCTCGAGGAGGGGGCTGATAATCTGATGAGGTTAGCAGCCGAAGTCAGTGAAGTGGTGGAGGACAAAGAACACGACCGTTCTGAGTCCGAAGCCATGGAAACTGAAGCTTCCGAGGAAGTGGTGAAGGAGGAGCCGAAGCTTCGGGTGAAGGCCAAACCCGTAGCTGAGGCAAGTCCGAGGGACAAAGGGGAGACTGTTGTCGACCCTGATGTCCTACGCCGCTCTCCGAGGAAGCAATCAGCACCCCGGAAAAGTGAGGATGGATCCCAGTCTCCACCGAGCCCTAAAAAGGCTGACGGTGAGGACATGGAATCCCGGGGCAGATCCCGAAGTCGCAGATACCCTGTCGGTGGCAAATCGGGATCCGCATCCATGACCCGAGGCGGGTCAAGTAGGTCGGAAGAGGAGAAGAGAAGCAAGAGCGCGGTGCCACAACCAAGCACCAGTTCTGTTTCTGCTGGGACCACCTCTTCCAAGAAACAGAAACAGAATCCGAAGCTGTCCTTTAAGAAGGTGAGAAGGGTCCACAAAGCTCGGATGTCTGTGTGGAGAGCTAGGGTTGGTGAAATCGGGGGAAGTCTAGAGCACTTCAAGGCTGTAATGGATAAGCCCGATAATACAGCACCCATCAACCCTGGTTCGGACAAGCCAGGATTCCGGTTTCCTTCTGATGGTCCGGAATCAGACTCAGACGACGTTGATTTCCCCGGGACAATGAAACGCTATGAGTCCGAGATCTGGCCCGAGCTGTTGCAGGAGGACAGCTTGGATGAGGGCACCTTGGGAAAGCTCAAGATGTCCCCTATGCTCTGGAAGCCAGGACACCGTTGCCCCTTCTTGGTGTGTCGGTACACTGGTTTCCGAGATGTGGGTGTAAAAATTTACACCACCCGAGAGAGGTTCTTTCGCCATTTGTGCGAGTGCCACGCCCCCCTCCGTCAAGCCTGGACTTGCCCGTACACTAGCTGTGCACAGGTCCTGGATCGGAAGGGTGAGCTTATCCAGCACTTGATGAATGGTGAGGTGAGACAGCACAACCTCAGTCGGGAGAAGGCCCAGGCCCGCATGGTGAAGGACACAGTAACCGCCGGAACAAAAGAGAATCCTCTCTTTTACAAGATGGTGTACTTGTCCTTCAATCACCTGAGGGTCTTAAGAAAGGCACAGGCTGCAGTCCAGACCCGGCTAAAGGCTGCAGAGAAGGCCGAAGCTAGGAAAGCCTCTTCTTCCTCCAGTTCTGGGCTTAGCAAACCCGCAACTGGACAGCAAGACTCGGTATCGGTGAGCTCTGCTTCCAGCAGCGTTGCCCCTGAGTCCGGAAGTAGGCCCGCTTCGGACAAAAAGTCCTCCAAGAAGACGCACAAACGACAGTCTTCGAGCCATCCGGAGGCACCCATCACCAAGAAGGGCCGCAAAACCCAGCAATGGGTGGAGCAAGCCAAGGAGGATCTGCCTTCTCGCCATGACACCCAAGAACTGGTCCGGGCAGTTGACGTTAACGTCGAAGCTGCCCTGACGGATCTAGAGAAGGCAGCCATAGCTCTAAGCGAGGGGGTACGTCGGTCAATTGCTTCGTTGACCACGCCCCTTCAACGTTTGGAGACTGTGGAGAGTAAGATTGATGAGGTCGCCAACCTCCGAGAGGAGAACAACCAACAGGCGGTCATCATCAAGACCCAGCGCGCGTCCCTAGCCCAGAAGGACAATCAAATCCGCGATTTGATGGAGGCTAACGCGCGGCTGAGGTCAAGGTTGGAGTCCGCGGAGTCCAGTTCTCCGCCGGAGCAGGACCCAACAGAGAGTGTGGGAATCACGGATCAATCTGCCCCCACTCTACATGTGGATGGTGGTCAGGCTGGGGCGATCCAGGTCAATGCCCTCCAACTGGATGTTCTATCACAGTTGTTGGGACAGATCGGGAAACTCCCCCAGATGGCCCAGATGGGTGTTAAAACACCCAGCCATCCTTCAGCATCCCCCTTTCGGATGATTGTGTCCCCCGAGACTTCTCGGACGGTTCCCGCTGCTGCTGCTGGATCCGCAGCTCAAGCTGCAAGGCAGCAGCAAACGCAGAGGTCCGCGCCCCGACAACGCTCACAGAGCAGGGCCCGGACTTGGCTAGAGGGAAGCGGTCTGGGACAGGGAGGAGTGGGAGCATCAGATCTCGGAATCCACCAATTGTTTGGACCCGAGAAAGTGATCTCCCCTCTAAAGTCGTCGCCCGGCTCAGGTATGCAGGCACCCCCCACTCCTGGAACCAAAACTGGCCACAGTGACGTGGAGGATGATGCCGACATGGACATGGAGCAGGACGACGAGAAGGACCCTCATCGCCAGTGAAGGAGGATGACCTTAGGACGGACCAGACGACAACACGGATCGCCCACGAATGATGCTCGGACTCGGAATGGAACGACCTGTGTGGATGATGATGACTGGACTGATTTATGGACTTGGCAATGGATACGGACGCACTCGGATTGACACAAAGATGAATCGGACTACCCACGGATATTAACCACTGGAACTAAAGTAATGAAGTAATGGACTTTTCTCTCTTATTTGTTATACTACAGAATGTAGTAGTGGGATTTATTTTTCTCACAGAGAGCCGGAGGAATTTTTTTTACTTTTTCGCCATTTACACGGATCATTTTTATCTTTCCACTTGTATCAGTAGTGAGGACACTAAATGCTCCTGCTTGTACTTGTTATGATCTTTTATTATTGTGTTGAGTGACTTTTTGTGTTTACTCGTGGTGATTTGTATTATTTTTCCTCTTTTCATATGCTTTATTGTTCTATTACCCGATTTTTAAACAATGTTTTAAACTCTTTAAAAGAAAGAGGGGGTATTGTAGTGGTCGTGTGTTTTATGGGTTCCGGAATAGTGCAGTCCGGGAGTCCGAGACTGTCCGCTGGTTGATTCCAGTCCTTTCGGACTGACGCCAGAGGGCAGTCAAGGGCTCTCGGATCTATCCGAAGCACAGACCCTGGAAGAGTGGTCTGTAGCTTATTTACTATTATTTGTATTCATCACTTTATATTGTGTCTTTTCCTTGTATATTGTCATTTTATGCTATGCAAATGTTCCTTTATGTGTTCGTACCCAATCTCTGGTTTTACTTATTCTTAACTTCGCTTTTATAAGAATATCTGTGATATCGATATTCTTCACACCTTGTTTATACTATTTCCTATTGTATATGTTCTCTTTCTGGCTGGTCCAGAAAGGGTTGGTCTAAGGTTGTGAGGTAATAAAACCAGAGTATGAGAGTAATTCTTGTTCCGTTTTATTCCTAAGCTAAGAGTCCCGAACCGAGTTCACTACACTAATATAATATCTCTTTTTATTGAACTTTTTAAAGTCTATTTATTCAGTGCCATCTAACTCGGGGTACCGAGAGTTGTACAGTTTACATCATTCTTTATCAATAAAAGTATATTTGCCTGCCTCGAGACGATCGCGGCCACCCGAAAAAAACGCACGTATTGAATACAGGTTATCTATCGAGTTGCTTGAGGAGCTATCACACTACCCAGCAAGTGAAACCGACAAGTTAACTAACTGATCTATTATGTGATTCAAATTCTTTTGTTTGGGTTGGAGTTATATGTATTATTTTGTCAAATAAAATCTTTTTATAATTTAGAATAATTCCACCTAGAAATTGTCAAAGGAGTTTGTTTTTTACTAATGTTATTATTCAATTATTGTTTTAATCAAATGAGCTCGATGTAACCTGATTCAAATAGTGTCCAAGTTTGATAATAAAATCGTTTTGCAAAAATGAAAAAAAAAGAAATTGTCAAGAAGTCCTACTGAGAGCTTACACAACTGCCGAAACTGTTCCGATTGTGCGGTGGAATGTGGGGTGGGGTCTCCTGGGTCCCATTCTCTACTTCTCGCATTACGTAGGTATATATTTGTAACAGTTCGATCATTATTAAGGAATGGTAGGCATCACAACCACTTTAACAATATAGATAAACCACAGGTCCCCCTAGGATGGTCTTCTCTCCCTCTCTCCTGATGATCTCAGACGATCACTGCATGCAACAGGAATGCCAGAATGAGAAATAAAACACTTAGATAACTATACAGACCAATTCGTACAATAATGAATGTACCGGTATATGACGCTACTTTATGAGAATATTTTGTCTTCATTATTTTTTAATCGATAGGCCTTTTTAAATTCCCCCTGTTCCTAATGTATTACGTCAGAATAAATTTAAGTTATGGCGTTAAATTGCTTGAAACTATTGTAATATTTAACAGTTAGTTAAGGAATGTCCTCACTGCTTAGATACTCTCTATGAGGTGGTTTTGATATTACCTTATAATTATATTATTATATCTAATATGCCATTTACTGTAGCTAGGTTATATATACCAGATGACCTGGACACCAGACCAGAAGTGTAGCACCTATATTTGTACTATAAGGCCAAATAAGCATTATTATTATACCAAGTATACACACGAGGTCTAGCTACCAAGTCCTCCCTAAGGTTCTTTATCAATCCGATATCACGACAGGAGATGTGGGAAGTCCTACTTTCTACAACCAAATAAGCAAGAGTGAATTATGCAAGACATACTTTTCTTCATGAAAGTCCATTCAATCGAGTACTTCCTTTCGACAATAACCAGTGAGTTGACACTCCCAAAACATATTGATGTAGCGAATAGCAACGGTCAGTTGCCTTCAAACCATTGGTTGCTATGATACCCAGAACAATATTGCAGTTGTGTGACATCCATTACTTGTTGTATGCACTTAGCCTCAGGACTCATTTGAAATCGTTTTCTGTTTTTTTTTAAAACAAATATGATTCGATCATAATTTCCAGACACTGGCAGCGAATGAACCTATACTGGCACGACGGGTTAACATGTGTTTTATATTTGTTGGGGTAAAGAGATGTATTGTTCTACGCGTATGTCAAACGTGCATAGTATATTATTCACTGCATGAAAGTTATGATTATTTGTTCTATTGTGTGTTTGATGTAATAAATAGACTCCAATCTCGTCAGACCAAAATTGCTACTGTATCACTATGTGTACAATATCTATCTACACAATGTCGGTGAAGGGTGCATCTAGTATACACCAACACACATATTCAGCAAGGAGAAAAGTCTGCCACCAAAAAAAGAGGACGGATGTACCGATGTTTTCCCCCATAACCCCCACTCCCCGTTCCCCTGCTTTTGATGAACACCAAATGAGTGTATCATGACAGGACCCACCAAGTGACATTCAAATAATGGGTTGACTGCTGACCCGGAATGGATTGAGACAGATCTGTTGGCGAGGATATAGGCACTGGTGAAAATTTACTTTCTATAGCATCATTCATATCGGTGCATACTGAACCTATTATTAAGAAGTGAATCGGAGTGATATAATCTTCCGTTATCTCACAGTCATCTGTGTGGCTGTGACAATTAATTCAATATGCGATAGGGAATCAGATGCTGCATGTGTGCGTGATATGTTCACAACTCAATTTGATTAACTTCGGCATATTACCACAGAAATTCAGCTAAACCCTTAAAAAATTATATTCTGAATATTGTGTCGTCTGCTGCAATGTTGCTACGATGTATTCAGATGTGATGATAGTGCATGTACATAATAGTATAATTTACACATTATTTCGAGGTACAAGGGAAGATATTAAGGTCAATTTCATTTTTGTTTTCTCAGCTATTTATAGCTGAGAAAACATATGAGTCACTATGAAATGTGCCAATCACTGATACTGGATCTACATCTGATAATATTCTTTAGCTGTCTGTGAGGTGTTTAAGGATGCCTTATCTAATCCTTTCGATCAGGTCCTATATTTCACACTTCACTGATTCAATCAGTCATAGATTTCACACCTAGACGTTATTGAAGGCTGATTGACAGCCTTTCTAGGTTTAGCCAAGGGAGTTGATTGGCTGTTAGTTAGATGCTTCTCCAACCATGATAGGTCTGCAGAAGGCCCTCCCACCTCCCACACCATCCCTCTGCCCACCACCCCCCTCACCTGCCTCAGGTGCTCAAATGGACACTGCTGCCCAACACATTTTCTAAATTTTAAAAGTAAGTTACCAACTATTTAGCTTAGCCTAGCTTACTACTTTTTTATACAACCAACTTCTTTTTTTTACAACCAACTTCTTTTTTTTACAACCAACTTTTTTTTTACAACCAACTTTTTTTTATGACCATTTTTTTTACGACCAACTTTTTTTTACGACCAACTTTTTTTAACGACAATTTTTTTCCCGACCAACTATTTTTTAACGACAATTTTTTTCCCGACCAACTATTTTTTAACGACAATTTTTTTCCCGACCAACTATTTTTTAACAACAATTTTTTTTCGACCAACTTTTTACGACCAACTTTTTTGAACGACCAACCATTTTTTTTTAACAACAATTTTTTTTTAACAACAATTTTTTTTTCCCGACCAACTATTTTTTAACGACAATGTTTTTTCAACCAACTTTTTTTACAGCCCTGGCTATTGCGTTGCACACTGTTTCCCCCTTCAAGAATCAAACTACTGTATAACTATAAGTTGACATCAGGCACAAATGATTGTGGCTGAGAAAATCGTTTCCAGTGGAAACGCCAAGTATATGAATTAAGTTGACACTGATTACAAAGTTACTTATGTTTGTTAATAGTTGATCAAATCGGTGCATAACTTGATAATTAGTTAACTTAGTACTTGTTATTTTCCATTTATATAAATGACGAACCACTGTTTCTATGATGTCAATGTTCAGCGTTGCGCTGACGACACCATAATTATATGTTATCCATGATTACAGTAAAGGAAGGTACTTACTTTAAAATTAGGGCAAGACTTCTATCTAAAATATATATTTGTTGCAAAAGAAACAAGATTCACTAAATGGATGGTCTTACTACCTCAACCTATGGCCGGGCTATAATGTTGAAAGTTATAACAGGGCTATAGCTCTGGTTACAAGTAACATTGCATGAGGGTTGGTATCTTCGTACTCGTAAAGATATAAAAGACATTATTCTTTTTAATATAAAAAATAGTCACCTATGACAGACTGTCATTTTCCTAAGACACAATTTTTATAAGAAAGTGGTTAATGAACTTCTTTTCAATATATTGATAAAATACTTTTAAAAAATTGGTCTACAGTATGTCATCATGTAAGCAGTCCGGTGTTCCTTTTGAAATTGATCTATGTTATAAGTATTATATAAGACCAATAAAGGTTCCATTAAACTTGAAATGTCGTTAAATGTTCGGAAGAAAAATGTTATTAAATCAATTTCCATGACATACAATCCTTAAATTACAAACTGCTTCCTTCCGGGCTATGTTTAGTAAGCCTAAATATAGCAATGTCGATGAGGTGCAGAAACCATTAACTGTTATGAAACTGGACGACAACAGACATAAGAACATCATGAAGTGCGTTTTTAATGAAGCTATGCATATAGATTACAATCGCTTAATGAACACGAGAAGTCACGCGAAGGAAGGGAAGACGAAATTCTAAGGTCATTAACCCTCAATTAGCCAAATTAGCAAACTCTGTATTTTATATAGTCCATCGAGTTTGGAACGATTTCTCGACAATTTCTCATAAAATCACCGTTAAAATACATAAATTTATTCAGCTTACACATTGATGAGTTAATAAGGGGTGGTGATTAAAACAATTTGGTTCGCGTTCATACATTTTTAAAAACTACAACCAACCCCGGAGATGTGAAATTGCTGTTCCAAAATTTGAAATACAATTTCAATCACTTTAATTATCTTTCTTCATCAATGTCTACCTAGATATTTCATATCACGAATCATGTTATACGTTCCATAATTTCCCTCAAATTATTGTTTAACTAAGTTTCAAGTTCAATGGAACCTTTATTATTGCATGATACCTATGCATTTTTAGTTTTACATATACAGTAACATACATACATACAATACATACAGGATAACTAACGAGTTGGTTGAAGGATTGTGAATATTGCACGAGTTGCGCAGCAACGAGTGCAATATTCACAATCCTTCAACCAACGAGTTAGTTATCTGATTTATTATATATGCATTATATAAGACAGAACAATGTATATTTTGTAGAAAAATTACCATTATAAGATGCTTGATCATTTTTTGTGTGTGAATAGACCTATAGGCCTATTACAATGAACCGCGCTCTTCTACCATCTCTGCGAGGCAAACCAAGTTGAGAAAAATAGCTCACAGTTCCAAATCAATTTTAGACACTTTCACAGCTCTAAATTATTTAAAAATAAAGTAATGGTTTGAAAAAAGGTAGGCATCGAAAATGATGGAAGGATTTTAGTTTATTACTTCATTTGATGGATATTTTACACGTTTACCTGCATTGAAAGTTACGACGATCTGAAAACCAGATCAATTGTTGTCATTTGGCCACTGCGGGAAAATCGCTCACATTTTCGTATCCATTTCCAACGTTTTCGAAGCTTTAAATGGTTTTAAAACCACAGTAATGCTTTAACAAAGGATACACTTAAATAAAGATGAAAGTATTTTACTTTTTTTCCCTTTTTTGATCTTTATTTCACCGTTCTGCCTCCCGTTCTGCCTACGTTTACAGCTCATCAGCCAAATGGCGTGATTCCCGTCAGTTGGGCCCACGCTGTCAGAGGCGCCTTCGGTAGGCCACTCAGAGCGTGGAGTTGTATACGACACAACTCAGAGCGTGGAGTTGTATACGTGCACAACGTATACAACTCCACAATACGTTGTTTCAACGGCAACGCGTATATAATAAATACACCATACACATACAATTATACATAATGTATGCATAACCATACTGAAGCTAACAGGTGAATAGAGATCTACATTAATTTTAAACTTCCATAATTGCCGGCTCCTCATCCCATTCACAAAACTACTCGTAGGCTATAGATTATAACAATGGTAGTTATATCGTTCGGGTATACGGAAGCTCTCTATAAATTTTATAAAACGGAGGCGAAGCACCGACTCAATGCCCATGGGTGTGATAGTATTTAGGCCTAAGCTTATTTAAACAAAAAATACATCGCTCCAAAACCGAGCATATCGTCTCATAATTGGAGCCGGCATTTCATGGATATACGGACGTCCCTATACAGTCAAATACCGCCAAGCCTTCAGCTTCAGTAAAGGCATTGGCGTCCGATCGCCAGTTCTGCGTCGCGACACATCGCATCCTCTCGCGTTGTTCCGTCCTTTAGTGTCAACTAGCTTTAGTCATCGTGACATTGCGGGGCCAGCTGTCGCTACATCCTATTCAGCATGTGCACATCATCTGACATCCATGTCCCAGGGGCCTTGGGTCGTGCCCTACCAGGTCAGGGGTCCCCATGGCATGGGTCATGTCATTATCTATGCTATTGTTTTCACCGTTCGACGACTGAGCCGGCCCTTTCAAGGTCAGCATACTTCAGCTCTTGCCAAAAATGCCTCGTTTACTAAGCCAGCTTAGATTGGTTCATGCAAAAAATGCACTTCAACGGGGCTGCTACATGGATTCTATGCCGATTCTATGTCAGCTTTTTGCCAAATGTCTGTAATCACTCGTGGTGAGCATGTATCAGATTGTCATTAAAAAATTGCTCTAAACATGTAAATTGAAAATTATACGGGTTATGGGTTTCTAATCTATACCTTCGTGTTGATGTTCTACCCGGTGCGCATACATTTGCATACATTTTTACCAATCGCTACTTGCAAGAAATCGCGATAATTATGTGTACATATTTAGATTGAAAATGCCATTCCCCAAACCATACCCCTATGCTATAGCAAAATGACTTGTTGGTGGATATTTGAACGTTAATGTAATCAAAACTGCAAAAGATGTTTCGACTGTAACGCAATGTTCTACATTTCACTTTGATATTAAACTTGGTTCCCTTGCATCAGAATTGGTCAATTAAGAGTACATAAATATTATTTTAGTAGTCTATCAACAGTCTTTGTATCGCGTTGGGACACTTTATTTCGTTTTCAAATACTTCGCGACAACAAAACTGCGTCTATATAAGCCTACATCATATTTGTGAGAATAAACGTCACTAAATGTAGCATACAAAACCCCACAAGAGAGCAATATGCACTAGTTTTTGTGTGCTGATTATACATCTTTGCCAAAACAAACTTTTCCATGGGACCCTCGATCAGACAAAACTTGAGCCACCCTACTTAGGCAGTTTGTTCGGTACAAATATTTGTCACTCCCATGCATGGTAAGGACTCCCTGTATACACGTATAACATATATTATTCTACAGATATTCACTGTTGATTGGTCGTACTTTTTCACCCATAATTCATTTCATGGCCCCATCAACTAAATGATATTCGGTATAAGTCCGTTGACACTGTCATTAAATCTATTTCTTCCTGTTGCGGTCAATTTTGCCAGGGGAATAGTAGCCTTAAAATAAGACTTGCATTTCATTTATATTCCCAAGGAATGCCAACGGGACCGATTGACAAATGAAAACATGCCTCCGACTCAGTCTTATCTGTGTTTGCAGTAAAATCTGTCATTACAGTGTATCTATGAAGCTTTCCTCTTTGACAAAATGGTGTTAAACAGTCGGTTGATTTCAAATCGATGTTATGTCGGGTCTATATTTCCATACAGTTCCCCTCTACAGTACCATACAGTTCCCCTCGAAGTGACCCGTACTGCAGCGCCACCTACATTATATGATACATATCTAAGGAGGTCAGTGCAGCTTGTGCCACAGGTTTGTGGTTTTCGGTGACATTTATTCACAATCATATCAATTTTATCAAAATCATTATATAGGCTTATCACTTTCGAAAGTAGAACACATCTGGCTAAAAACCCCAACTTATTATTAGTATTAGACGATGATGCCACACATATTATTGGTATCTTTCTTTTTCTTAAGTTTTTATGTTGTTTGTAGGCCCTTATCATAGACATATTTAAAAATAATAATTCCTTAGCATAGACATATTTACCCATGAAGACCTCTTATTTCATCCATGTCATCGCGAGGAAAAAAACTCGATTCGTTGGGGTTGGAGAGGATGTAGGCCTACTATGAAATTTCGTACAGGGTACGAGAAAATTAAAGGTTTAGATTTAGATACCATAGAGTTAATTATAAGTGGTCGCCTCAATTCTTTTATTGTTTTCCGCTAAAACTTTATTAACAAAATGTTAAAAAAAAACAATTATTGAATTTCCCAATCTATCATTAACAGTCAACTATTATAGGTGAAGTGTTCACATTGTGGATTGGAGCTATTACCAATAAGTCAACCCATAGAAACCCATTCATTTAGCCTAACTATTAAAGTAGGCCCAGAGGAGTTCTGGGCGGGGGGAGGGGGCGATCCGAAAGTAATTTTGCCTAAATGCCAATTTGTATAATGTATGACGTTAAAACCTATGGCTGTAAAGTGTACTGTTCTTATGGCTCAATACCTTGACAGAAAACAAAATTGTATATATGTGCAGGGCATGACGTAAATTATGCACCCTGGGTGAGATTGTATCATATTGTTATTAATTCCTGAACAAAGATTTTAGATAAATAAAAATAAAATAGCGCACTATACATGGCAGCAAGCATTCTGCATTCTTGGTCTGCATCCACCCGGTCTTTTTATTAGTGAAGTCGAAAGAGTGTACTCAGCGAATAGACATATTGCGACGCAACTGAGTGTAACTGAAAAACTAATTGTTCAGCATATTAGGAACGCCAATGACACCTCCATGTTATTCCTCCATTTTGGGGGACGCGCTACATATGCTACCCTGGACGGGGACATTTATCGTGTGGACACGTGGACGACCCAGTCGCGCTAGGAGAAAAAATATTTGGATCACTAAATACACACTTCTCCGGACCCAAAGCGAAAGTTTTGTGTCGTAATGCATACTAATCGCCATGGAAACAGGCAAAACATGAACAATCATGAATCATTAAAAAGGATGCGACCAACACGGGTAATGCAAACTCGCTGTCTCTGCAGGCGCAACCTAAACCGTTACCTCAACAAATTTCATAAATGTTCTATTGACATCTCTCCTGGGTACTCGGCTAAATGCACGTAAACGCGTCATGCAAGGGCTTAATTGCATGATACATACCAACTCCGGGACCAGTGACCGGCTCCCACAACAACAGTGCGCCGATCTATACTAATTTGTCTCCTTTTATATTTGCATGGGGATTCAATATGCTGAGCTCCTGTTTGTGCCACAAACTTTCTCTCCATGACAACCCTGTTGTTCAATAATCATGTGACCACTTTTGTCATCCGGCATATATTATTCATGCACAGGATGAGAGCCTAAACATGCGGACAATTCTGAAAGGCACAGTAGTAGAGATCTCAAGCTCGATAACAAATGCATCGATTTAGGAACCATGCCACGGTGGCCAACAGCCCCATTATACAATTGTACGAATAGTTCCTATATCTGTAGATGTGACCGAAACTACTATGGTGATACGGGGTCGTGGAAATTAGATACCACAGAACTACGTTCCGCAAAATGAATGATACCAACTTTCTGTACTCACTTGTATTATATATAGCCTAACTTATATTTTCGTTTACTTGACTGCTTTATCCACCCGGTCTCTTTATTAGTGAAGTCGAAAGAGTGTACTCGGCGAATAGACACGATGCGTCAATACGCTTTTAATATTTCTTACTATATAGGACCCTATAAAAAAATCCCATTACACCTATAACGTTATTCACCAAAAGAGATTGCTATGCGCCATTTTTTTCCAATCGTGGGCCTTGGTAAAGATGGAAATCCTATTATTATTTAGATAGTCGACAGCGTAGCCTGTACATTTCGTCTTCAGAGGTTATTACATTTTCCTCACACAGGGTCCATGTCGCGATGTTCACTTCGCGTCACGAAGTCACTGCACAATTCTACGTCGACGAAGAAGACTCTTGCGCCAGAAACACTAATTGCATTAATTAATGCATCACAAACGGTACATGTAGATCTATAACTAGGTTTCCCCATATTTCCATAGGTCCTTGTGATATTTTATCAGTTAGTCTTGTCACAGGGCCTAAGCCTATAGTCATTTTCTTTAATTTTAGTCAGACGTCAAATAACCCTTTAATTAAAGGACTATTTGGCTGATGATCTTGAAGTAAACTGTGTGTACTATGAACGTAAGTATAGGGTTTATCAAACTAACGCAACAACTTGGACAAACAGTAGATGCTAAAAGCTCAGACTTTTCTTTTGTGTCGTCTATGGTTTACTTGTAACAACTATAGTTGTATAGGGGGAGAAAACACTTCAATAAGTCCTCTTGGGAACCGGACTTGCCAACCGTCCCTGCATTTATATTCCAGAGTATATATATATAGGCCTACGGTTAATGACATATCTCTTGTAGTATAATATGATTCATTTAAAGAGTATTTCAGGGGAAGTCATAATATTTGTAAATCATGGAGTAGCCTATTTAAATACAGCAAAGATTGAAAATGTATTAGTAGGCCTATTTCAACTTCTATAGACTATTGTTATACTTTAACCCAGTTTCATCATTTTCCTTTGCAGAAAAAGCCATGGTAAATTATTATGATAGCAGGATTCACATAGAATGGCAGATTCGCCTGGAAATCGTTTATATATGTTATTTTTACTTTCACCCTATATATCCAATTGATTTTACAATCACTAATAGAATGACCGGACGTTGGAGAATCCATCAACGGGTATTATCAACGGAATTAAAGCATCCTGGCAATCAGAATAAAAGGGTTAAGATCATAAGGCCTAAGCTAAGTCTATTTGGGGCCTTTATTATTATCATTATTAGGTGTTCAAGTGTGCCCATCCACAATAAACCCACCATAAACTGTTGATGATTACATGAAGGTATAAGATGCTAGATATATTTTTTTTTGTGTATATACATGTATCTATTGCACACTTTTTACCATTATCCTTATATATGTATAAAATTGACAAGGCAACCCACAATGGTATTTCTATTTTAAAAGATTTTATTCAGTTTCTATCCTGCCATCTTGGCATATACACTTCTAAAAGCATGATTAGACTGTGTCCCTTATCATCGTATAGTTTTTTGTATTTTCTTCATCTTTCTTACACTTTTTATATAATGGCAAAACAAATATATACACAAAACATTTCCCACAACACATGACAGGGCAACGTAACAAAATGACACAAAAATATTTCACTTGGATGACTGGCTGTTACCGGCCAGGACAGAGGTCTTTAATGTAACCTTCAACCTGCATGGTTAATCCATTTTCGATCCCGGCTAACAAATTTTGCGTTGTATAAAACAGCTCTACCCCTCGCCATAACTTCATTAACGAACGCCTTAAAACATAACTCACTCTCGTAGAATAATCTTGGTTTATGTATGTAATTCTTCACCAATAAAATAATCCAGTTCCAAAATGTTTTAAACTTAGCTTTACCCAGGTATCCAAGCAAGATACAGCCATCAGACATTCCATTTGTTACAATGTCCTCCACAATGGTATTATAGTCGGGCACTTAATGGAAATGGGCCTACACAGATGGCATTGAAAAGTAGATTTTGTATTTGGATAAACCCAGAAGAATGGAAGAGCTGTATGGTCAGGATAAAAGAGGCTTCTAATAAAACGAGTAAAAGGACCTCGTGTAATCAAGGGAGTAGTGCATATATAGGAGACTACAATCCATCTTTAATTAGTTGGCCTATAGGGTGTACTTTATTAATAATGTCAGCTCAACAACAAACAAACAAAAATGATTGAAGTGGCATGGTAGCTGACCAACAGTCCCAACTTTAGGCAGTAGATATTTCCGTCCAATTCACCCGAAAGCCTGTATCATGCCACTTGCAATATAATGTGGAAAATGATGAAAACACATTTAACAAACCCTCGTTAATTGGCTAACGTTACAAAAACGATATGTGTCACGAGGCAATCTTCGAAGTGCTTGAAACTTCGAAGTTATTCACTGGCTGTGTGTATGACTGGTTCGAATCTGTTGGGAACAAAGCCTAATTGCTTGTTATGACCTTGTAACTCTAAGATCAGGTGTGTCTAAACTGATGCTACCCAATTTACCTGCCTCGTGCAGATCTATTTCACTTACAAAGTATAAAGTATACGGAGTCTAACTGTCTTGGAAGTCACACGCAGTAACTATATCATCCGTGAAAATGCAGACCAGTGACAGTACTATTTTAAAGACTGAAGTCAGTGAAGTCGTTCATGAGGCCAATTCATGCACCATTACAATGATGAATAGTGAGGTTAAACCTGAAGATCAGCTTCTAAAGACGAGGTACGATATTTACTCAATTTCTTATTGGTGATGTCTTATCAAATGCAGCGTATGTACAGTACGTGCAACGAGTATACTCGTTGGTACGTGGTAGGGCTACCCACGGTGAAAACTGCATGTGAAATCATGTTTCATCCACTCCTGATTAAAACAATGACAGGCTCTTTTTGTATGTGTTTAAGTTATTGAATACAGTATGTATACGTATCAGAATTCATATTTGTTCACTATAGAAATTTTAACTTCGACATTTTAGAGAACTTTTCTGTTCACTGTGGGGACTTTATTTTCAATTGCTTAATTGCTCAGAAAAAATAACTATTAACTAAAATGAAGGCATAATTAGAAAACTCGGGATATTTGTCCACTTTTCCCCCATAAACCTGCCTTGATTTTGTAACATAGTGTAGGCCTACATGGAAATGGACGAAAACGCAAGGCTGCATGGTTCTCACTCTCTAATGATAATAATGACAATGAGCAGGCATAAAGTTAAGGAGGCATCATGAATTCCCGCATGCATTGCCTGGGAGATCATCTGTAGATTGATGAGGGAGGGCGGCATGGAGGGTGTGGACACCCCGTTGTCCCTAGCCCAGCTTCAGTTGAGTTGAATGCCTCCAGTAAAGGTCATAGGCCTACATGTAAGAGTGCCCTCCGATAGAATTAAGATATTACTCAAACCCGAGTCAATGATTCATGCTGGTTGTGATCTGAGTCAGGGGTGAGGTAATCAGGAGGGGCGATTCAAGACAATGACGGCCGCTTAGAAAATTGGGCTTTAGATTTGATTCATAGTTAGTAATTACGGTATTCTACTATTTAAGGATTTTCTTGAGGTCCTTTGGTGACATATTTGACACATGGTAGGCCAATATTTTTTGCCCGTTTTATTAACATTAGGCCTATTCCCGAGGTACGGTACTATTTTTCTATGCAAAAAGTTACACATTCTATTACATAATTGCTAGATAATAATATACTGCCTGGCCTTGATAATAGGCCTAAACCCATGAGATTATCCAAATAAAGTCTTGGCGCAAAGAAAGGCTTTTCCAGACCAATTTCAGTGATTTTCTAATCCCGCTATTAAATAACAGGAACATGGGGTTGTAGGTATTATTGTAATAGGCCAATGTATTGTGTATTTAACACCTTTTATATTCAGATTTTATATTAATCACCAAGGAAATTTTACTTTGATAGACTAGGCTTATACTTTGTGAGTCACTCGTGTACAGTAGCGGACTAGGGGGCAGCGAGAACTTGAGAATTTATACTGGCTTTGATTTGAGAACATTTTTATTTTGCCATTAACGGGTACATCTTCTAGATTGCTCCATGTTTTCATCAGTAACCTTCTTCGAAGATTGCAAAGCCATTTAACAATGTTTAACAGAATTAGCTAGAATTCAAGCCCAATGGTAGACAAAGTATCCGTCCCCTTGCCCCCAGAGGCAGAGCATTGGGGACGAATACCGTCCCATAGGATTCAGGCTAGAAAAACACATTTGACACATTTCAAACTCAAGTCTTGCTCCTGCTAATAAACCTTACCTTGTATCAATACTTCTTTATAATCTTATTATTCTGACTCTCCATAAAGCTGAAAACAGTGATAAACACAATTTTTGCCTGTGAATGCAAAGCCTCCCCCTTCAATTTTTGCCAGAGGCTGGGGGACATGGCCTTGACCTTCCCTGTCAGGGGAGCAACAAGTGATTTCATTGGTCCTGCCCATTCCACCCTTTAGTTCCAAAATGGCAGCCACTACTTTTTGCCTTACCGGGACTCGGTGTGCATGGAAATCATGAGATAAAAATAATTTTAACAGGTTAATATATTATTATCAAACATGTCTCTGGAGATAGATATAAAGGTACTGTTTTGATTAAGCTAGTTTGTTTTTGTTTATTTCTGGGTTAACAATGTGTTCGGAAGGAAAGTAATTTTTGTTGTGTGTTTTGAACCAATGTTCGGGAATCAAGGCCAGCAACGTGGGCTAGCCCAATGGCAATGATTATGGTTATAGAGATACAGAAGAGATATGGTAGGCCTACTAAGAATTCCGGATAGCATAGAAGTCGAGCTAGACTTTTAGCCAACAAGTTATCGGCTTTCACCGAGACAATTTAAAGGCCTTCGTGGCTGGAATTATGAATTAATAGGTTTAAGCACCATTTTAGACTTGAGCCCTTGTGAGCAACAAGAAATTGAGCTATTGTGTAGATCTATGTCATCTAGGGCCTATATATATATATAGACTATAGTATAGTATGCCCTAGTCGTACTTTTATGATTATAAAGTTAATTCATAATTCTGGTATTGTATGTTATCCTCATCGTGACTAATGACTGATGAAATAAATGTTGCCTATAAAAAAGTGTAACTGTAATGGATAGTACTATGGATGGCAGAGGTGCCAAACAGGGGGTAGTGGAAGTTGGGAGATCTCCTGATTTTGAGTAGCCTATGTATGGGCGGGAAGTACAAATGCCGTAGGTATGAGTACTATACAATAGGGGTATGGGGGCATGCCTCCTCCCCCCCCCCCCGGAAAATTTTAAAAACTAGGAGTGAAATGGTGCATTTTAGGGTCATCTTCGCATAATATTCGATAAATCTGAAAGCATATTGTAAAGAATCACTAAGGGTTTTTAGCCCATAGGTTCAGTAAGATGAAGAAGTGAGACAAGAAGTCCGAGGTTGTAGTTCGTCTGGATTCGGCCTAGGCGGTGGTGACTCAGCGAGTAACAGAGTACCTAGGTCCGAATGGTCACTTTATTTTATACTCCACAATCATGAATTATTCATACAATCAAACCCAGGAAATATTCCACTAGCTCTTCCCCTTCCCTCTAATTGGTTGAGGGAGAGAGAATCTTCCTTGCCCACACGCCGACCTCTGCTCCCCAGGCAGAGACCATAAAAGGAGTGCATGCAGGTCGGATCCCTCTCCTCAGCCTTCCCCCTCCCACCCCTTACTCATGGATCCCATGGCTCGTGCCAGCCCCCCCTCCCTCTTAGCCCTTCCCCCCTCTTGATACCCCAGAGCAGTGTATAAGTAATTAGGTCGGGCTGGGGGAGGTGGGGTGAGCCCTGAGTGGCTCATCTCCCCCTCCCTCCTGGCCAGGCCACGTGTGGCGTGCGTGCCCTGACCATGATCAGGGCTAAATAGGTCGGGTCTGGGATCCAAAGATGCCAATTCTTTACATTCGTCCCATATTTTATTTTTGTTGAAAGCTTTCTTTCGAACAAAATATTTAGCCACTGATCAACCCAGTCCAACCAGACAAGAGAAATAGAAATAAGGTTACATAATTTACACACACAAAATCATAGAAAAGGGTAAAGTAAAAGTATTATAAATTATTATATCTGTAGACCTAACGGGTCAAGATAGAAAGTTTCCAAAGGGAGTGGCTCTATTAAAAGGAGTGTTCATTTATATCAGAGGCCATCACCCTGCACTAAAAAGTCTTTTAGTCGAATATTATGTAAGAGAAGTCTCTGTGTTTTTAAGTGTGCTCCTGAACACTGTTAAATGTCTTCCTTTGTACTGAGCTAGTACTCACAAAGTTCTCCAATACGGTCGTCACCGCCGTCTCCTCTGCCCGGCCGGTCAGCCGAGGCCCCCGCTGGACCTCGTCGCTGACCGACAGGACGCCCGTCTCTTTCTCTCTCCTCCTTTGGCCATGGAGAGTGAGAGCGGTTGGGTAGTCAACACTACAATATTTCCATTTTTAACCTCAAACGCTACAGAACACATGTCGACTTTACTGTAGCATCACGTATAAACTCTTATTATTTGGAAAAATACCTCTTCAAAGCAGAATGGTCGGAGACAAGGTGAGGGCTTCGATTCCATGGTGCTTCCTCTCAGGCTCCTCTGTCTCGACCGATTCTGTTTGTGTAAAAACAACTTCTCACAATGAGAGTTGAAATAAAAATACCTATTTGGGCTGGATCCTTGTTCACGGATTCCACCATTTCCTCCCGAGAGAGAAAATGGATTTCACCCAGGTATACTACTCTGTGTTCTGCGATCTCCCTCGCACCCGAGAAGAGGACAGAACAAAAATTAATAGTAAATATTAAACAAGAGTAAGTTACAGACAAGTTCAAAAGTGTTTGTTACCCCAGAGAAACCCAATAAACATTGGTAGACTAATTATTTCATCCTGGTCAGTCCGAAATTGGCAGCGTAATATGGTGAGGCGGGGGAGGGGGCAGGGATATGCTCGAGGGAACGAGAGCCAGTCCTAGCGCCTGGAGTGGCCTCTCCCTCCTCTCGATCTAGGTCTTGGAGGGCTAGGGCTACAGGGTGGTGGGTTGGGGGTCCTATTGGGATCTTCTCTCGGGGCTTAAGGTTTCTCAGACAACACAAAAGGTTGACTTTGCCTCTTGGGGCGAGCCCCTTTCGGCGGAGGTAGATTATTCCCAGGGTCATGACTCCTAGGAGAGTGGGGATGAGAGTGGCTATACCCCAGATAGAACTTTCGGACCAAGGGGTGGAGGAAATCAGGGGGGAAATGGGTTTAGGAAAATCTGTCAGGGCTAGTAAGGGTATTTCAGCTCTTGGCAGGAAAGTCAATTGCTGATCTAAATGGGGGTAAAGGGATAATTTGCCATAAGTCAGATTAAACCCGGGGAGGGGCATAATCTTGGGGATGGGGAGGGTTATATGGGACTCATGGCGTTGGATGCTACTCACACGCCAATCCTTTCCGACCAGGAGACAACCGCCTTCTAAAATCACCCTGGCATGCCGATGATACGTTTGTATCACTGGTTTTTGCCCAGGGCACCTCAAGATTGTTTCCAGAGGTTCATAAATAGCCAGAATTACAGAAGAAATGGACTCTCCCTCTCTAAACACTTGGTTTGTTAAGTTATTTCTTTTTACAATCTGCGCCTTACAAAGGTCTGGCTTTTTACCTAAAATAATATTTGTTTCGCAGGTCGGGGTTAGATGCTCTATTGCAGCTGAGCAAATCTGGGGTTCAAACCCGATACAATGCTGAGGAAGGAATGACGCGCTGGATATGCTATCTAGGGCCACCTCCTCTTCTCCCACCAACTTTCTCAGGTGGTCAGCACCATATGGGACCGGAAAATACTTTAATCTATAGTGTAAAAATTGAGTGCCTGAAACTGCCGGAATTACTGTCTGGTATATTAGCTCCTGTTCGCCGTCTAATAATAGTCGAACGTTCAGGTGTCTATAATACCAGCGGTTATCTTGTGGGGTGTAATGTTTCCCTTCTTGTAATTTAGACAATATTTCTGATAAGTAGGCCAGTGGTAAAATCTGGTCTGTTAAGAATCCCCTTTCCAGCTGAATGCGCTGGCGATAAAATAATTCGTTTTGACGGTGGTAATTTTCCACCGCCCTACTCACTCGCTGCAATAGAATATCCACTTCCCTTTTCATATGAATTCTATGAATATCTTTACTGAAACCATTTAACTGTGTTAGAATGTCTGTCACTTGGCGGGAGATGTTACTTGCTGCAGCTTGGAGCTGCGCGATGTCCAAGCGGTTCTCTGTCATGTAGAGCCTTGTCTGATTCAACACCGACACCATTTCTTCCTGACAAGGGGCCAATGCGCTCTCGCTAGCCTGAGCTTCTTGTACTGCAGACCTTAATTCGTTCACCTGTCCTACAGTAGCGGTGCCAAACAAGGCACGGCTTAGCGAGCCCACAAAATTGAATAGGCCTCTCTTCCTTCGGGTGTCTTGTTGGACTGGTGTTGGAATCTCTGCCTGGAGGAAACCCATGTGCTCCTCCCAGGCACTGACATCTCCGTCTCCCACAACCTCCGCCTGTCTGAGTTCTCCAATTCGCCTTCTTAGGACGGAGACCCAAGCACTGACAGGAGGGGGCGTGGGGGGGTGTAGAACGATCACTGTTGTCCAAGTCGCGGTCAGGGCTCTGACCTCCCCTTCCTCATACACCAACACCCCTTCCTCCTCAAACAAATCGCCATTAGCCATCATAGCCAGGGTGATTATGAGGAGGGACTGGAAGGTGTAGGTTGAGAGAAGTCCGTCACTGGTGGTGCCCCTGGGTCGAACTCCCATGGTTGGGGCTGTGGTGGGGGTGACGGTGGGGGTGGGGGTGTAGGTGGTGGTGATGGTGGTGGCGATGGTGGGGGTATACAGGGCAGCTTCCTCGGCCTCTGCACGGGCGAAGTGGGCGTGGCTGGGTTTGGTGAGGAGTCAGGCCTTTCCCTCTTAGTAGAGCCTAGAGGGTGGAACACTTTGATCCTCTTTTCAGTGCATTCAGAGGTGGTGGTCAAAGCCTTGGGTTTAGGGCACTTGGTTGGGGTCTCTATCCTCCCTCTTTTTGCCCTTGACCTTGTAACAGGACCTGGTGGTGGTGTGCGCGGGGGAGCAGTCTCCACAGCAACGGCTGGTGGCAGGGGTCGGCGCAATGTAACTGGCTTAGGTGAAGCTAGTACTAGCACCTTCTCCCTCGGCGGTCGCTGCTGGGGTGGGCGTGGCACTTGTTGTGGTTGAGGTGGGCGTGGCACTTGGTCCTCGTCCTCCACATGCATGTGCTCGTCCTCTGGTTGCTCTGCTCTCGCTTGGTCTTCCTGTTCTATCTGAATTGGAGGAGGCATGTTTGGTATGGGTAAATAAACAGTGTCGGGCACTGCCCTAGGCTGGGGTGGGGGAGGTGGTGGAACAGGAACTTGTTGAGCTTTTTGGGCTTGTCTCCGAGCCTTATTTCTCTTTCCTTGACCCGCCCTCGGTTGCCTAGTTCTCAGTATATCCCATTCTATTTCCCCAGATACCATTTTTACCCTATCCCTATTTATACGCCTGCGTTCACCCTGGGGTCCCCTCATAGTTAGGGTGGTACCCCTTATCCCCGTTATTACATAACCATGATCCCACTTGGGATCTAATGGAGCGCTGGTGCCTGATAGCACCACCACATGATCCCCTATTTTTAGATCCTTTGCATTTGCTCTGGCCCTTAATCTCTCATAATTAGCCACTCTACTGGCCTCAGTGCGCTCAGCAGCTTCTCTGAACGCATCTGTTAAGGCCTGTAGGCGCTCACTGAGTACGGCATCTTCTGTTCCCTCTGGAGTGGGGAATATTTTAGAAAAAGGATATCTTGGATTGGTGCCAAAAGTTAAAAAATATGGTGTAAAACCAGTTACACAAGAAGTGGAGACTCTATGTGCCCAGAGGGTTGGACCTAAATGGCTCTCCCACTCTGCTGGTCTTGCATTGATGAATTTTCTTAGTATATTTTTAAAAGTTTTGTTAAATCTTTCGATTTTACCGTTTGTCTGGGGGTGAAAAGCTGTAGAATGCCTTACTTCAGTGCCTATGGATTTAAGGTACCCTTCCACTTGCTGGTTCATAAATTCAAGTCCCCGGTCGGTGATGAGCACCTCTGGGGGGCCATACCTAGGGACATATTCATTAGCCAGATAATCAGCAATGTTTTTAGCTGCTTTGGAGGGTATGGGTTTGACTTCTACCCAGCCAGTTGCGTGATCTATTACAGTCAAGATGTATCTATTACCTTTATCAGAGACCGGGAAGGGACCACAGAGATCCATTCCCAGTATCTGACCAGGATATTTTGCTATTGGCATCGCAGTAGGAGGTACACGCGCCCTACCCACTCTGTTTACAGCACACCTAGCGCATCGGATTAAGACATTATAGGTATCTCTTCTCATGGTGGGCCATTTATAAGCCTCTTGGATCCTATCTAGGGTCTTCCTCATGCCTTGGTGGCCTACTTCAGTGTGGGCGCGCCTCACTACTCTATGCCTAGCTGAGGGTGGCAGGACCAGGCGGGGGTAGGCTGGCTTGCCTGGGGGAGGGGTGAGAGTAAACAGCATGCCATCAATTATGGTGTAATCCCCCTCATCCTCCATCCCCTGTTGAAATTGTTCCAACTCCCTCTGTTCTAAACGTATTTTGTCTTTCTCGAGTTTATCAAATTCCCAAGGAATTTCATCTATCTCCTCCAAGGCACAGACTTCAAGAGAACTGAGAGTCGGCCCTTCCTTCTTGGGATTTGTTTTTATTCGAGAAAGCATGTCTGCCCGGATATTGTTTGCCCCTTTCCTATATTCAATGGGAGCCCCAAACTCTGCTATTAATACCGCCCATCTTTGAATTTTGGTGTTTTTAACTTCTCCCACAAACAGAGACTTTAAAGGCTTGTGGTCAGTGTAAATTTTGAATTCGCTACCCTGTAGATAAGGTCTGAGCTTGTTTAAGGCATACACGATTGCATAAGCTTCCTTTTCAATCGTAGCCCAATTGAGTTGTGGCCCAGAGAGTTGTTTAGAGATATACTGAACTGGCCTCTCTATGCCTTCACTATCAGACTGGACCAATATGGCCCCTATTGCGTAATCACACGCATCGCTATAGAGACGATAAGGCTTATCCAACTGGGGGTGCGCCATTACTCTATCTGAAGTTAGTAATTCCTTCAGAGTTTCAAATGAGCTTTGCTGCTCTTCCAACCATTCGAACCTGGCATACTTTTTGGTAAGTTTGACCAAGGGATGAGCTACCTTAGCATAATCTGGGATACATTGACGGTAATACCCAGTCATTCCTAGGAAGGAGCGAATTCCGCTCACATCCTCTGGAGGTAGCATATCCCTGATAGCACTACATTTATCTGGGTGGGAATTAATTCCATCTTTTGAAACTTGGTAGCCGAGGAGATCTACCTTCTCTTGTTTGAAAATACATTTACTCTTTTTGACTGTAATTCCGTATTCTTCTAATTTATCAAACACCAGAGCCAAATGGTGATCATGCTCCTCTTCAGATTTGGAATAGATTACAATATCATCTATGAAAGTCATGCAAAATTTGCCAATAAATTCCGAAAACATTTTGTTCATGGCCCGTTGAAAGACGGCTGGTGCGTTAGTGAGTCCAAAAGGCATCCTACGGAATTGAAATAGGCCCCTATGACACACAAACGCTGTCTTTTCCATGCTATCCGGGTCCATCTCTACTTGCCAGTAGCCGCTTTTTAGGTCGATGGTGGAAAAGACAGTTGATCCTGCTAAACTGTCAAAAATATCTTGAATATTTGGAAGTGGATGAGCATCCTTTTTGCTTACAGAGTTTAGTTTTCTGAAATCGACACAAGGTCTATTGCTCCCATCTTTCTTTGGGACCAACAATATCGGGCTTCCCCATGCTGAGCTGCTGGGTTCTATTACTCCCAGCTCCAGCATTTCATCTAATTCTTTATCTACAAGTTTTCTCTTGGCCAGGGGCAAACGATAGGGGCGTTGATTAATTGGGCGCGCATTTCCAGTATCTATGTGCATTTTCACATCTTTAAAGGTACCTAATTTTCCCTGCTTTCCTATGCCAAAAACAGCGGGGTATTTTTCTTCCCATGCTTCTGCCTCTGTGTGGATAGAGGCGAATTCTTGATCTGCACTACCCACTTGTTGCCTTCTGTAACTTTTTCCTTCCAAAATTACCTTTCTTTTTCTGAAGCTAATTTGGGCATCTAATATAAATAAGGCATCATCCCCCAGAAGCAGTTCATGGTGAAGTTTTCTTACAATATAAACTGGAAATGAGCTACCCCCCAAGTTAACTATCGCCTGCCCTTCAGTTTTAAGATCATGACCAGAGAGTGATTTAAGAGATTCCCCCTTTGTCAATACGAGAGGCCGATGATGGGTTTTGCAAAAGGCTCTCCATACATCCTCCCGCATTAGACTCCTTGATGCGCCGGTATCAATGAGGGCACGCATCTCCATCCCCGCCACTGAGATGGAGAGGCAGAACCTCTCATCCGGCGTTTCTATTCCCCCTGGTTAACATATTTGGCTGGCTTTTGAGTGGTAGAGGCCATCTGCATGGCTGCCACCACTGCAGCCTGTACATGTGCATAGCGGTGGGAACATTCTCTTGCGAAGTGTCCCTCCTCCCCACACTCATAACAGACATTTTTACCCCTAAACCTCTTCCCTCCTCCCTGCTTATTTTTTTCCGGTCCTGGATTATCATTTCCCTTCCCCTTCCCTTTCCCTGGGTGATTTACTACCTGAGAACTGGCGATCGGGGGTGGGGGATAGGACGTGTTGAAATATGGGGGATACATAGGCAACATGGGTGTCTGAAAGGGGTACTGGGGTGCTGCACCTGATTGGGGAACGATCACTGTGGGGTTGGATGGTTTCCCCGTCTCCATCCTCTCTACTAATTTCGTAAGGTAATTCACCTTAGACTCCAAATCAGCTATCAGCTTCCAATCTGAAGCATCTGTGGGATTTGGCCCAGAGGGGGCCATTTTCTTAGGGAGGATAGCCCCAATTTCCATTGGTTCATCCTTCCTATCCCCTCTGGTAGGTTGTCCTGCCAGAGCGAATGTGTGAGCCGCAGCTGAGGCTTGTCTTATTGCCTCAGCCAGGGTATCAGGGCGAGCAGCAAATACGTCATGACGTATTTGCTCATCCCTGAGTCCCAACACAAAATTCCTGACCAACGTCTCTTGGACTATCTCGTGGTCCAGGTTATCCACGCTGTAAGCCCTCTGAGACGCTAGTTGGAACTTGCGTCCGTATTGTTTTGCATCCTCATATGGGAGCTGATAGAGATCGGTGAGCCTTGCTCGCAGCTGCTGTTCCTCCTCTTCATTCATGAAGAGGCGGAAAATCTCAGCCCTCGCCAGATCCCATGTCCTATTGGCCGGTACCTGTAGGAATCCTGCCACGCACCTCGCTAGAGGCCCGCTGGCAAGAGTTCCCAAAAGCTCTAGAGTGAGCGTATCATTCGCTACACAGTAGGCTTTTGCCCTGCTTATTCCATCTAGCCACTCTCTCAAAGTGTCCTTATTGGACCCATCATTTACTCCTAGCATGGCGCCATGGCGTTCCATGCGCCTTCTGACCTCCTTAATAGCTGCAAACCTGGCCCTCCTTTGACCCTCGTCAAGCATGGCCAAGTCCGCGGCATTGAGATCCCAATTGATGTCCGCCATGTTTTACACTTTGTTGAGAGAGTGAGAGTAAAGAAAAAAAAGAAAACTAGATGGCACAAGGTACAGAGTTATAACCAACAGAACCCAGAACCTAGCAAAGTTTTTACCCCGAACATTGCTCACCCACTCTCCTTGTATTATGAGTGTTTGAGTGTGATCATTCTCCCAACCCTATACAGTGGCCCAGATCCACCCTCCATACATCCCATAAATACAATTTATAAGCTCAATCAGAGTTTTTAGAGTTCCACTCACCTACTCTTCCAGCTCATCCTGCCTCTCCTAGGCTATGTCTCACTTCCAGTCAGAAGATTGGGTTGTTGCTCAACTTAGCAACAAGTCCCAGAAGTGGTTCGCCAGTGTAAAGAATCACTAAGGGTTTTTAGCCCATAGGTTCAGTAAGATGAAGAAGTGAGACAAGAAGTCCGAGGTTGTAGTTCGTCTGGATTCGGCCTAGGCGGTGGTGACTCAGCGAGTAACAGAGTACCTAGGTCCGAATGGTCACTTTATTTTATACTCCACAATCATGAATTATTCATACAATCAAACCCAGGAAATATTCCACTAGCTCTTCCCCTTCCCTCTAATTGGTTGAGGGAGAGAGAATCTTCCTTGCCCACACGCCGACCTCTGCTCCCCAGGCAGAGACCATAAAAGGAGTGCATGCAGGTCGGATCCCTCTCCTCAGCCTTCCCCCTCCCACCCCTTACTCATGGATCCCATGGCTCGTGCCAGCCCCCCCTCCCTCTTAGCCCTTCCCCCCTCTTGATACCCCAGAGCAGTGTATAAGTAATTAGGTCGGGCTGGGGGAGGTGGGGTGAGCCCTGAGTGGCTCATCTCCCCCTCCCTCCTGGCCAGGCCACGTGTGGCGTGCGTGCCCTGACCATGATCAGGGCTAAATAGGTCGGGTCTGGGATCCAAAGATGCCAATTCTTTACAATATACCGATTCATATTTTGCAAAGAACTTTTTCTTTTCAAAATCAAGCTAGGGTATTTGTGCAACAAAAGACACATGAAAAACATTCGTATAACACTAAGTATAGAATAGGATATACACTTTATCAACTGTATTCCAATAATGGACTTTGGAAAAGCCTAGAATTTGGTCAAATAAATTCAAGGGTTGGAAAATTAACATATAGGTCGAAGAGCCTGAAATATCATCACATGTCCTGTTGGAATTTTTTAAATGGCCTTGAAATGTTCCCCAATGTTACTTTAATCTTTCGAAGTAAAATTGAAAATTGGCACCCTTTATATTTGTTATGATTCAGGGACAAATATAAACACATCAGGTGTTCTATCCTCTAGAATTCCAAGTATCATATGTGATCCGTTTTAGGAAAATGAGTCATAAGTCGCAAAATATGGATTTTGAGATATCACCCTAGGCCTATTTGAAAAGAGATCAAGCTGATTCTAATGATAGTAAACACTAGGACACCTAAATAAGTATTTCTATATTTTAAGTTTGATATTTTTATTTTTGAAAAAAAAAGTTTGCAATGTTTCTGGGCGGCCAATTACTGGTAAAGTAACTAAATATACTCCATATGGAGGCCTTCAAAATGCAAGGATATATTTAATACAATGTCCTGAAATTTGTTACATGGATTTATATGTAAGTGCTAAACCCTCTAACAATCAGAACATTTCAATTAAGAGATCTTGTGAAAAAAAAACACCTTGAAAAATATCAATTTTACGACTTGTGACTCATTTTCCTAAAACACATCATATATATGTAGGACTACATGGGCATGGAAGAGACATTATCGTCCTACCCCACAAAAAACACTATCACCACAACGGCCATAAAGTGTAACTTGAGTTGGGTTCTTGGGAAAGGGTAAGGCTGGGCTTGAACTTAAATTGTAAAATAATCCTGCATGTGACCAGGGACAGGGTAGTTTCTCTATTCGGATTTGTATAGTTAGGCCTATACTGGCTATAGTGCATGTTTCAATTCAATTTCATGTTTCAATTCAATTTTCAATTTCATGTTTTTGATAAATATCTGAGATTTCATAATTTGGGCCTTTTGGCGGGAGGTTTTGATGTCAAGTCGGGAGGTCGGGAGGAATTGCCAATTTTACCTGAAAAATCGGGAAATCTCCCGCCAAGGCACCTAGCTCTGGGATGGGTTTGGGGCGAGAGGATCATGAATGATGAGTGATGAGAATGGCAGCTGCATGAGCCTCAGTGAGCCTCTGAGTAGGAGGGCTGACTTACAAACTGCGATGAATCATTGAGTATGCATTGAACATTCTTTGTTGATATCATAGCCCTTAGTACTAATATCAGAGTTGTCCGTGCCCAAAGTGCATTATTACAAGATTTACGATCACGCCGGTAATTTTGTCTCTATTCTCAGTGGCCAGACCAGCGCCATCTTTTCACGTGCTTTCTCCGCAGCAAAGTTTGTTTACACCGGAAGTGACCTATATGATCTGTTTTTCTAAACTAGCCGTAAAATACAATTTTAGGTTCAATATACATTTCATATAACTATGGTTAGTATTATTCCGAAGTATAAAAGACATGATATATGAGTTCACAGTTTCGAATTTTGAAATGACGCATGATCCGGTTGGGTCTCGCCCAATGCGAGACGAAATTGCCGCCATTTTGTTACATGGCTGATCGCCCGTCTGTACTCAAGAACGAGCTTGACGCAAAAACCTCCCTGTAAGCACATCTACACACTATGGACTGGTGAGTTTCGACTTCACATGTCTTTATTAAGCTTGTGTGGTTATGTAATGAGCGTGAATTAGTTTGTTAACCGCTGTCAGTTTAGAAATCAGCTTTGGAATACGGGCTGTCAGGTGGGTGAGCCGAAGGGAAGCGTGGGGCATTGTTTGGTTGAGCATCGGGCTGATGCCTGAGGAGGCTAACGACTTGGTAACGTGGGCGCCTTTCACCCGGCCTCAAATGACTCATGTACTAGACAATTTTCGCCTCTTTGTGATCTTGCGGATGTAGTAGTTATAAAATTCCATAACCCTAGCATGTATTTATGGCACAGGCAAGTTATTTTCTTGTCCTGCTGGCCACTGTCTGACCGCGGATTTGCCGGCTGATTTAAAATTAGCGATAGAGAAGCCACGGTATCGGGCCACCACACATGCCAAAGCGTAGTCTAGACCAGCATTGTATTGACCGAAGGCAGCCTCTGCGCCCATGTGTTCTGTATTTGCTAGAATAGATAGACCCATCTTTCAAGACTAGACACGATTTTTTTGTAATTGTGTTGACCGCGTTATTCACCGGTCTTCGTTCTTGGCGGGGAAGATTATGTAATAGTCTGACCACTAGTCACCACCGTCCGCGGGGATCCCCTAGACGGGACGCTTTCCCCTCACTTGTTTTGGTGGTTTAGTTTTGATCCACTCTTGAACACTTGAGACATTCTTACTGTTAGGAGGAGAACCAAGTCATGGTTACCTTTATTGGGATTACATGATTAAATCAAGTTCTCATATGATTTCATCATTTGAAGAATAGTTCTCACATGAATTGAAGAATAGTTCTCACATGAATTGAAGGATAGTTCTCACATGAATTGAAGGATAGTTCTTATACATAATATATACTTATTATGAAAAGATTTGTCTCTTGACTTGAGTTTGGCATTCGGACATAGTTCAAAAATTAATTATAAAGTCTGCCCTGGTCGTTCTATTTTATTTCCCCTCTATTCTACTACGTAATTTCAGTGTTAATGAAGAATACACAGGCGCAAAGGCTGCATGGTTCAGCGAGTCTCTAGTTACTGAAGATGGTATTCTCACTATTGCACATTTGTCATACATGCTGCCGCTCCTGGACCTTATCATGAGCTAATGTCTCTCAATGTTATCTAGATCTCATTCACATCTAATGTATAGTCGATAATGTGTAATCAGTGATACAATCATTATATAACACGGTCGTAGGTGGTAAGTTCTCAGGACGTTCTAGTAAGTAAGGCGTCCTACTAAGTACATGTAGTTGTTTTTATAGTTGCGTTATTGCTAGTGAACTACCATCTTGTATTTTGATCCTCCCTCAGATGTTAATTAAAACTAGTACTGCTGGTTAAGTATACCACACGCTGTATTTTGTTTATTGTATACCTTACGATGTAAATGGTCGGTACAGTACTTGACTTCGTCATGTACTCATTCATAGCTTTACTGGGAATTGTTCATGTTTGTATGTTCAAGGATAGAAAACTTAATATCCCAAATCCTTTGGTTTAACTTTGGCCGACCTGGTCTAAATCTAGAGTTTTGGCTCACATCACCCGATGTCCCCATTATACCAGTAACATTCACAGAAGAGTTCACATTTCTTTTGAAACTGGATTGTGTAACGGAACGAAGTTGTGTAAGGTTATGTTAGCTTTTCAATTGTGTACCAGCATCTAAAGTCTCAATCTTTTGCCAATTGTGTTGACCATGCATGTCCGGGTAAGTCTGCCTTTGCCCAGAAATGTTGAAACGTTATTGCTCGTATATAATGTATTATATGTGAATGTGATTAAAATTGATTCTGTAGCTCATGAAACTAGATCTATTCAGACAGCACGTGGTTTTAATATCTCTATCCCTCCTTCATCTGGGATATGAATATCATTTTCAGAAGCCCCCCTGTTAGATCTGTCACATCAAATGCTATATGCTTCCGTTTACATTTGAATCATCCATAGAAATCATACCTAAAAATCCACAAAATCACGACATCCCACCCATTGTGAATCATAATGATTGGAAGGAGGGAGGGAGGTCTTTCATGTGAATTCTTGGAATTGTAGCTAGTCTCCTAATCGGTATTGACAATACATCTAGTTTCAAAATCTCGATGTGAGCACCATTTGACTTGTAGAACATAACGTTATGGCAGTGTGGTAAATACAGGTTTTCATATTATACGCCAATTGCTTTTAGAGATGTGATTATTTTCTTTATTTTTAATTAACTTTGGAACTATCTAAAAACTTTCCGGTAACTCTTTTCTTGTTATACAAAAACATTGGCTCTGATCACCGTCATTATTTGTTATCTCTGGTGGGAAATAAAGCATTAAATACGATTATAAAGACAAAAATTGTGCACTGTGTGGTGTATTCTTATGAGTTTGGCTTTGCGGAACATATTTTTTTGGTTGTTGATTTGGCAAAAGCATGGTTCATATCATCTTGGTTCACCTTAGAGTTGCCGACCTCTGACCTCGTGTGCCGAGCCGAGTGCCAAATGCCAAGTTGGTCACGAGAGGAGGAGGCAACATGATTCAGCTGCAACACGTCAGAGTGGAAGAAACGAGCATCTGTTTAGAAGAGTATTTAAGTCTCCCCCATAAAGTATGATCATTTAACGAGCTACCTTTCCCTGCCAAACATTCAATGGCGTTATGTGAGGAGGAGCATGAGGTTATGTTTTTTCTCCTCTCCACATTATCGCAAGTTCGTTTATGGCTTGGTTTTCAGTTTCAAAATCCCCCTTTCTCCATTCTCCAACGTCGATACTTTCATATTACAGATAATCCGAAAGTTGGGCCCCAAGCCAAGGCGGAATGGAAACCATATAAATCTGCCTTTCAGGTTAATGGGTCTGGCATGGGAATTACTTTGAAAAGGGACCTTGACAAACAATGTTATTATTTTTGACTATATTTTCCCAAACTATATTGATAATCGAGGCAACAGTTGCTAGGCATTGGGGTGCCTGAATTATGGCACGGATCTGGTTTAATCTATCTTATCGACTGGCTGGGCTTTGAGCCTCATGGCGAGTTGGATCGTCAATCAGTCTCGGTGTTTGCCCTATCGATATTGTTCCTACCCTCATCAAAGATACATCAAAGGTAAGCTGTTAAACGGAATGGTTGGATTGCAGGTTTGGGTCACAAGGGCCGCGCCTGAGTCAGTTCAGGTGACAGGTATTGACCTAGTTCTGTTTCACCTAACATTGGATCCTTGTGTTGATGTGGCTATAGCGTGATCAACACGTGCTTTCCCTTCTCACTCTGTAGGCAGCATTCAGAAGATGTTAAATTTCACTTCCTACAAATGTCAGGTCTTTTTTTTATATCAGTATTACATACCCCCTCCTACCTCCTCCTTCCCTTCACCTTCCGTTCATTTCAAGCAGGCAGCATCGCGTAAGTGGGAGAGAGCTGATCTTGTAATAACATTCAGTCCGATGGTCTTTAAATGGTAATCTCCCAATCTGGTTGTATCAAGGGCTGCTGTGAATGATTTATAGATTCACTGAGTGGGATCGAGAGATTCACGGTGCTGAATACTGGATGCACCTGGCGCTGCCAAGCTTATGGATCCAATGGTATGATTGCGTGACCATGTGTAGTTGCAGACATTTTGCTATGGGAGCCGCCTCTACACTAGTATAAATTGTTAACATGCGGCTGCTTGAGCAGTTTGGCAATGATCAATAATGACCATCGAAAAAAGGCTTCCCTACCCCTAAGGAACTGGCGGCAGTCACGCCCTATCTGGCTGGACAGGTGTAGGCTGCGATCAGTTCATGCAAATTCTGCTAACATATCTGCTGCAGGGATTCGGACTGGGTTTAAATATCACAAGTGTTGCACTTGTCTTATACCTCACAGCCTCACCCATCACCTAAAGCCTTCCTATCAATCCCTATGGGCCTGATGTGGAAATGAAAGACTGTCTGACATTCTATTTTTTCGACTCTTCAAGTTTTTTGTTTTTGTTTAGGGAGATGCGCTGGCATCTGTCCCTGTTAGTCCTCAGATCAACTCGAAGCAGACCAGGCATTCCCTACCGCCCAGTCGACTCGGTTGCAATCCACTCTAGAAATGTTTAGAGTTACAGGGGGGAAATAAAATAAGAAAAAACTTCTCTGATACAGCTCGCAAACCATCAACACCCGGGAACAGGCACTGTAGTCTTGGCTGCCAGTTCGGCGTGTTTGACTCTTGACTCTTTCCAGGGTCAGATTTTATTCGGGCGGCAACTTTTGATGACAGCCTCGCATCCCTCGCAGATACTCATTTTAACCTGTCAAAAATGTGCTCTGCACTGGGAATGGGCCATCTGCGCACTTATATTAGCCTTCCTCCATACATTTCGGGTGCCTTCTTTAATATTTTCGCGACTCATGGAGAATGGGATCCTCTTGAAATACTATGCTGTGACCATAAAACTGTGTTTAACATGTGGTGTTTGTAAGATGAACATCAGACATTATTAACTCAATGAAATATGCACTTCAGCAAGTCATCATATTTACTGACTTTGGAGTGGAATTATTAGTACATCGGTTGCTTTGTGTTACGTTATCTTCCTCTCCCTCTGAATCCATCATCAGGAAACAAAATCTTTTTTTAAAAAAACGAGGAAAGCTCGTCTGGGAACGGAGATGTGGACCACCGTTGCCATTGTAATCAGCTGTGATTAGTAGGACGACGCTTGAAGGAGATAAGATGTTTTTATCTGTTTCTGAGTGTCGGTGATCTCATCATATGAAACCAAGATGCACTTAGAGGTGACATACACTCACGCTTCAACATTTACTTGTGGCCGAATTATCTCTGACTAAACCTTCAATGGCTCTTGAACTTTCTTCTTTTCTTTAGAAATAGGGGACCGACGATTACAAATAAAAAACACCTATGCGATTTTTTATTGAAGGGATATTGGACCTACGTCAACTATAAAACAACATCGACACAGACAAAATCACCGGTTTACGATTTCTGAAGTAACATTTTATGGTACCATTGTGTTTATTGAGAGAAATATTCTCAATGATATTCATGTCATTCCAAGGGACAGGTTCGTCGTTGGAAACGCCATGCATGGACTTATACTAAAAAAGGGAAAATAAACTGGTAATATTAAGAGATATGGGATTGTATGTAGAGCACACATATCTTGGCTGGGGAAACATGATGGATAACCGAGTTGCTGAAGTTGAGATTAATCACTTGTGGCATTGGGAGCTTTGGACGTAAATGGCACACCTGACACGGGGTCGATGATATGTGACATGGCTTACTTGTGTTGGCCAGAAACCTCGATCTGCAATTAGGAATTTAAATGACTGAGCGTGGGAGCGACAGGCCTGCCTATGAATAAGAGGGAATCTGTGACACAACCACTATTTTAGTTCTGGAAAATTGTTCATTAAAACTGGTTTATCACCACTTAAAAGGGGAAATATAAACAAGTAAAATAAGATGATAAATGGTCTATTCAAGCCGACTGGGAGAATGAGTTCATACAAATTATGAAGCTCTCTAATGGGATATCTCCTAGCTCTAAATAGCTTTGATTTCTCACAACCTAAGCTTTTCCTGGACTATCCAAATAATTTCCTTACATCTTAAGTACATCCTCCTCATGGTAAATTGTTGTTCTACTACTGTTAAGCACCACTCCCTTTCTGTTATCTAAATGTTTTCTTTTCTTTTCTTCTTGCAGTGATTTCTCGGTCTCTGGTACGAAGGTAAACTAAAGCTTTCTTCATTCTCTACTTCTCATACCCTACTACTACTACCCACTCCAACATACTACCTCTTGCTGTCGAACCACATCAACTGTCACTTCACTTCTCTTCAAAAAACACTCTTCTCTCTTGCCTTAGACCTGCTTCTTGATGACACTAAAGGTCAATATGAACATTACTCTCACTATCATTTCTTTTCCTTTGGGGCGGGTTAGAAACGAGTATAAAACTGAAAAGTGTGTTGAAAAGAAGGAAATCAAAATCGTGGAGGATCTTCTCAAGAAACTTTCATCCCGAGCGTGGCGATTTCAACACATGAGCATAACATGACAATGCTGGATGGTTTCGAGGCGGTTGCGCTGGGGGGAGAGGAATAGTGACTGGACACTTGGCTGTAATATCACTCTATATACCTATACATGTATGCGATCCGAACATATGGGTGGGTGCCTGCGCTCAGTCGCCTCTAGTTCTGGCGCCGCTTGGCCTGCTCTTGTCAATCCCATCTAATATATGTTAATTTCACGATGATCGAGGCGACCCATTCTTGTGATTTGTATGTTCTGGCGTATCGATGGTCTGGAGAGGGGGATTCAGACGGGAGCCTAGGAGCTAGTGAGCCGCTCCCGGGTATGAGGTTCCATTGGGGTCAGCTTTCTCCAGACTCCTCCTGCGGCTAGGGTTATCGGGACCCATTTCCCTCCCCATTGGCTTCCCCCCACGCAGCAGTGGCACCCACTATTGATCTAGCTTTTTCATAAAGTGCCGAAATTGACCCATCCATCAGTAAGGGCTGGCTCCCAGTGTGGTGGACCCTAATGTTTGGGATGCCTGGCATATATCGTTGTACCCCCACCCCCCGCACGGCCAGCGTCCCTTGCTCTCTTGCGTCATTTTGTAGCCCTAAAAACGCACCCGCCAGTTTGGTGAGGCTTTAAAAGCTTTGCATAATGGATGCTTACTATAATGCACGGTGATATCCATAAGCCTGGACAGAGAGGAGGGAGGGGATGCTGCTCTATGGTAAAATACTGGCGGCGCGATATATAGCAGCTGCTGATGTGGCCTGTCTGGTGGTTGGCCACTTGATGAGATAAAAATTATCGAAAAAGGAGACAGCCAACCGCTCTCATCTGGGAATCAAATTTTGAAAATCTAAACCAACCACATTTAGGGATAGATTATATATGTACAGCTTCATTAGTGTAACATTTCCCACATAATTCTCGTTAAAATCTTTACTGTAGTTAATCCCATTTAGACAGCAATCCCGATTACGCCATATTGATATTGTTTCACACTTAGACTTTCTGAGAAGCTCCTCCTTGGCTGACCATTAAAAACGTTGCATGCACAGTCATACACTTTTGTATACGCGTGCTTTCCCTGGAGAGGCATTATTTATAAAACAACTGAATCACTGAATTGCACCGCTTACTGCTTTACTTATGATTTACATTTATGATGTAATCAGATCGTAATGGGCACTAAATACAACGATTCTCATCCAGTCGATCTACACCTAAAGTGTCCATAATCTTAATCCTGGTATAATACCATTTGGCCGGTCTAATTTCGCACTGCCTCGTCCAAAGAGTGGATATAAATTAGTTATAATCAGGCTATTGTTATGATCAAATTACTAAGCACTGTGTAGCGTTGAGAAGCCTGGGACCATTAGGGGCCAGGCAGATTTATCCCCGGCTAATCGCTGGCGTGAGTGATGTCACTCAGCATAAGGGTCCAGTCGGTGAGGGTAGAGGCGTAGAGCGAAAACTGTCACTGTTAAAAAAATAAGCAAGTATGAAACAACTTATTTCCTGCGATCATGCCAGTTTTCAGCGCCAATTCGGATAAAAAAAACTGAGTGTACTGCTATTATGATGAAAGCAAGCGACGACACAGATTGATGCATTGAGATGAAAAGTTCAGAATTGCAGTGAATTGATATCAAGAATATTACGGGAGTCTTGATTCCATATTGCATATTCGTTCATGAATATCTGGCGTTACTACTGGTAAACGGTTTTACATACATTATCATCTCTATTCACGGACGATTTGCAAAGGTCTCCAGGGCGAGGACTTTTGGTTATAGATGAAAGGAAAACATAGGCCTAGTATAGTAACAGCGTCTTCGTTGCATACGTAACCTAAACCACTGGGGCGAAATTAGCAACTATCGGTCGCAACAACCTATTATGAAATCCAAGATTCGGCACAAACCCTCTTTCAATCAACTGTTGGATCGGGAAATAGTTACAGCATCTAAAATTTAACGCCTTAACGTATCCAAATCAAACGATTCGCCTCTATGTAGTTTAGTACTAAAAACATGGCCTGTACACTCGAGCTGATTCATCTTATACAACTCGTTGTAATATTAAGTGCAAACCAATCTAATATAATGGTCTGATTAAATGTTTACCAAAATGATTACAAGTAAAAAATAACGCAGCCGTTTGGTATAGATTGGTAGACGTATTACGTCCAAGCCAGCCCTCAAAATATTGTGTAGATATTGGCTCGCCAAGTGTTATTAAATTCCCAATGTGTGTATATATTACTTCTATAAGGTATTATGGCCTGGCGGCGTCCGATTGGCTTTTGTATTGGGGGTGGTATCTGCTGGCATTTATTAGATTCAAATGAAAATATACTTGAGGCTTCTATACTAAATTAAATACGATTCGACAAAGATATATGATCAACCACATCTTAGGACTAGTCTGATCGTATAGGTAAGTCTGAAGTCGTGTTTGGCTATTAAGTTTTCCTTTTCAAAGCACTCTGTATGATCAATGCGAACACGCTTTTCCATAACATGTTTGTGCCATGTATGTTTGGCAGCTGTAATATGGGGAGATGGTATGAAATGGGACGGCGCCCCATGGGCCCTTGTCATGCACCCCGCCCTACATGTTTTGGAGTAAGGCTGGTGTGTATGTAGTATAGAGTGGAGGGTACAAAGTTGGATCCTAATGCTACCATATATATTACATAGGGGGTGCATGTAGCCAAGGGTGGGGTGTCGGCCCATTGTGTGAAGAACGAGACACAGTTACGGCTGTAATAACGAGCTGGTTGTGCTCTCAATGGGCTCGAGTGACCCTAAGTCCACCAGGCCCAGCGCTCATTTATCCATGTGGCTGTAGATTGTGACACCCGTCGAAGGCAACAGGTGTGGGATGGCTCGCGCTGAGACGCACTGCTGGAGGTCATATTTAGACTTATTTGCTATCTTAGGATCATGGACAAACATGAATCTGTCGATCGGTTAATTACATATTGATACCGTACTTCAAAGGGACATATACAATATTTCGATTATTAAATTATTTATTCAATCCATCTAGAACTTAGGTTAGAATCCTATTTATTCGGGGGAGCCTTGGCAAGTCTTTTTCCATTGCAAATTCTGTATTCAAAACCGAGCCAGATGCGGGACAACCTTCATATTGCACCTCGGCTGCCTAAATGGGTCAGCGAAAGTCTCTCTAAACCTGACCTCTTATCCGCCGTGTGAAATCGTATTATTAAACGCCAGTTTTTATCTTATGTCAGCTATTTTCCGCTTTGCTCTTATTATTAGGAAAACATTCGCCTGAAGGTTCCGGACCAGGTGGATACTCCTCCGACGGCTCCTAATTAGATAGGAAATAAATATAAAAATATTTTTAAAAACCCCCTCCCAAGTTAAGCTTAGATTTCAGACATGGGTTAAAATCACTCCCATACCCGTGAGAAAAAACCCATGTACTTGGGGAATGGCGGTTATCTTTTTCGAATAATGAGAGAAAATGTTTGCAGCCAATGAGTTGCTATTTTAATTACTGTCTCCCAAGTCTGGTGTATTAGTTTCCTAATTATTTTATGAACCTGAGCCAGGAATAGTTGCCTTTATCGAGAACAGCACCTGCGGCCATATGTACCCTCCAGATTCTAAACAAGGACATGTGTAGTGAGGTATTCTAGTCACGTTCCCCTAACAAAATCATGACAGATCTCATCTCACGGTGTAACAGATACCGTTAAGGCAATTGTGTGGAAGGGACAATCACAAGGTAGGAATCGCTGGTCTTTAGACCTTCGCCGTATTCGACCTGTCGTTAGGAGGCTCGAAGACGTGGCATTTGCAGTAATAAAATATGAGTTAACATCCTGCGCTGTCCTCATGATTCTCACGATCACACTGTCACAGCACAATCTCTGTGGGAACATTACTTCATTTCATTTCTCTGACGGAAGGTGTCATTCGCCATATTGGAAACAACTTGGGCGGAAAATCCTTATGTCTGAAGGAGCCATCTTCATGTTTTCACTAGGGAAATACAGCATCTATAAGATACTCTAATGCCCATGATGCGGATCGAGTAAGCTTGGGCAAAGAGATATATGTGGGACTTAAACCTGTAGTATTGTTCCTCCTTCTGATCCTTGATAGTAAAAGTCTTGATTAAAATATCTTTATTTTAAACAAATTCCATCAGTATTGCCCACACTGTGTAGGCTTAAGGGACTTGGTGCTAGTCTAGACCCTAGAGTTAATTCCCAGGCCAAGAATCTCTTGGACTAAGGGGAACATGAATGATGTTAAACGTTGCAGAGAACCAATTTCAAGATCTTATATTACGTCGAACCCTCTGGCAACTTACAAAAGGCCCATGGTCCCTCTCCCAAGACTCGGAATTCCTCAGTTCCAAGTGGTAACTCGGTTGTTTTGTGTCATTTTCGGCCCCAACTTTGCCCAGGCACAAGTGGAGCCTTGTATGTTCACCACACGCTCCAGCACACTCGATTATATGGGGCTCCTAAAGCCTGATGTTTAACCATAATTAAAAAAATGAAGAGTAGTAACGTAATTTTCAAATTAAATATCCCCGTTTGGATGACATGTTTCTAAAGATTTAGTTCCAAACATCATGACACATTATTTTGCTGGACGTGGTAGAACCATTCGGACACAAGGGAAATTACAGCTTTTATTTTTATTCGTTGACAACTAAATGGAAGCTAAGATGGATCATCCCCACCGCTCTCTACCACCACTCTGGCTGTTGTGTAAGTTTTGGAAGTGGGTAACTGGAATGATTACCGTATTTAGCAGCGGAAAAATTCTGGCTATAGTATCTATAGGTGATGTAAGAAAGAAACAATGTGTAACATGTATTGTTCTTTCGCCGCCTGTACAATAGGCCGACATCCTCCCTCCCTCCCCCAACTCAGCCAAGGCCTCTCAAGAGCACTTCTCCTATTTCCCTCCTAGTACATCCCCTGTTCACCAGAACCTATTTCCTCAATGTATGAAAGCGTGTTTGGATAAAGATCACAAGGGCTTCCTTCCTATGAAATAAGCCAGCTTTAAACCACCTCATCGGCCCTGGTCTGTTTAATAAAATAGATTCTGACATGGGTGTTCAGGATGCTGCGTGAGGCAGTGAGAGAAAGACTTGTTGGTTGGGGTTGGTGGGAGTGGGGGGTTGCTTTAGGGCCGGAGGCTGGCTTGTCATCTTCTTGGGAAAGAAAGGCTAACTAGAGGGAAACCAAACTTCCGCCTGATACCTCGTCATTTCGAATTTGATGATTTGCCTGTGTTTTGTGGCGAATCATTTGCCTGCGCTTCCATCCTGTCAGGTGTCTCAACTCGAGCTGGTCTGCTGGTATTTTAGGCTCGGGTACGCGACAGCGACTCATCTTTAGAAAAGAGGTGCTCCGCAGCAGTAAAGGGTGCACTCCCACCTCGCCTCATGACGGAGAAGGTAATTTTCATCATGTACTTTTTCTCCAGGAAGGAATTATGATAATTTGAAGGCCACCATCTCCTAGTAATCGGATTACGGCCTCCGTTTTAAATGGGATTTGTCTTCACTCCGCCGAATGGTTTTCAACGGTTCTTTGTGGGGGTCTCCCGTAATGGTATTGACGTTGTGGCATATCGATTTATATAGTGAATTCATGGCATTGTCTGCACCTTATTGTCATAAGCTTGTCACTTCCATCTCAGCAATTTGCATGAGGAAATGTTTTAATTGATCTCCTGGAGGTCGTACTGGCTGTGAACTGCAGAATTAATCATATGTTTATTCATGGACTGAGTTATTCCCCTGATCAACTGTGAGTGCATTAACTCTGGCCTGCTGGTACGATAGCCGGCTAATTCCCCAATAAGGTTGTGTCCCAATTAGATGTCGGGCAAGCAAACATTGCAGAATAGCCTGTCTAACTGGACTATCTGTATCACTAGAGCTAGAGCTAATTGCGAGGACTTCGGTTCCGTTGGTGAAGTGTACAGCTACAGAACTTTGTTTACCTGCTGTTGTGTATAGACACGAAATAAGACGGGAAATGAAGAAAAGAAGAATGCAAGAACAAAGATTCCGTTTACTATGTCCTATTTACTGGGGCTATGTGTAAACAAACCTGTTAAGCATGTAAGGATATCCTGAACAATTGTGTCCAGGATACATGTATGAATTATGATATGACATACTTAATTCTGGGATCTTACAATTACACTTCGTCAAGTATATGGCCTCAATTCTGTTGGAATATGTGAACCCTTGCACAATTTAAATAGGTGGCGTTGATCTTCTAAGAACCAACTACAATTCGCCAGTGATATACTAACTAGTGTACCGCCCTTGCCGTACTGTTAACATACAACCATTGTGTACGCTGACATCAAAACTAATCGTTAGAAAATTGACCTTTGGGGTATTCTACAAACGCCTCATTAATTTCCAAACTATTTACTTCAATCCACTCGGCCTGAGCTCATTGTACTGAAGTCCTTAAATGAGAAGCATGCGATCGTATTGCGGTTAACTGCAATTTGATTTAGCGAGCGGCGACCTAGCTTTTAGGCTAGCGTTCATAAATCACAGAAGCGTGGCTGGATCCGCACGTGCCAGCTGTCGCCGAGTCTCCTATTGAAACCCAAAATAATCTCTTTTTGCTCAAGTGTAATGGTGTATCTTCTTTCAAAATAATGGACACGTCTAATTCACTAAACGCCTCCGTAGCCAGTGGGTGAACGAGTCACGGTCGAACATTACTGTCATTAGCAGTAGTAGTACGACCGGCGAGACTTGTTGACCCACTGGTCAAATGTCAATATCACGGTCTATTTGTTAACGTGTTCTGTATGTATACATACATAGGCCCTTGAGACACAGATCTTGATGAAGCAACCTGACACACACACTGACCACTCGTCACAACAAAACACGACAATTGTGAACAAGAGAAAAAAGGAAGAATGGATGGAAGAGTATTGGCTCCTGTGACTGGAATTCATTATTGAGGGCATCCTATTTGGGATGATGAGCCTCCAAAAAGAGAGCTGGCGATGGATGGGGCCATCCTTCACGTCTAGCTTTGGTACACATCTAGCGACTGTTGGGAAGAACACGGCTGTATTGTTTGCTTTGGAATGGGACGCTTGTCTATTTCGGGTCGTGTCTAGCATACATATAGGTTATACATACATGGAATTCTCTTGACCTCGCTTGCTATCCGCCTACAGGGCCATCCCTTTTAATTCTCTAGAGATAACAATAGTGTGGTGCAAAACGTGGTAACTAGTTCACTGCTACCCTAAATAGGTCCTGCGCCCGACATAAAAATATAATTGCGCACACCCTATAATATAAGTAAACAGGCAGTGAGTGAGTGGGTTATGTGCACCACTTGCATTCTGGGTCTTGTTGTTCCTCGACATATATATATAGCTTGGGCAGGGTCGTCTGCACCCGTTTCCATGGCAGCAACATCCCTCCAGTACTCCAGCGGTGAGAACACACTTGTCACACTCCCAAGAGGGGCACCTTTTTTGTGGATCCTAGGTAATGACGTCCCTTCTCTGTGTGATGTCACAAAACACGAGAGGTCGCCCGATCACTCTCAGCATTATTAGGGACGACTTCCTGACATGTCAGTCGAGATATGGAATTGGTGATTATGGCGATTCAATGATGATAATACAATGATGGGATGTTATTAAGTCCTTCTTCTCATCATCATGTATACTGCATACGTCGTCATTGCCAAGGCTCTGCCATAATCGAGTGCAGCATTCCAGCAGACGAATATCAAATGTCGTCTGCCACAAGTGATTTCGACTCCTGTTGACTGGTTGGTGGGGAAGCCTCCTCGTACTTCCCGTGTTCAAGCTGTATTACCAGCTAATTTCTGTCATAGAATGGGATTTAGTATTTTGTGGTCTTCGTTCCCAACCCCTCCGAAAGTTACCCAGATAGAATATTGAAGCTCATTGACAGTGACCAGCTCTTGTTTGTGTAAAACCAAATTATCTTCAAAATGATTCACACCGGTGTACTGTCCGTCCGAATCCCACTGTTTTCAATATGACTCTCCTTCATTTTCTTAAAGTTAGGGAATACTCAATGAAATTCAAAAGGATAAATAGCAGTATAGCAATGCGGTAGATTTAACAGGGAATGCAACTTTTATTAAGGATCGAGTGAAGCTGTGATAGACCATTGCTCTACCCTCAAGACCAATATGGAAATACAATGTATAGAACAATCTCACGTTGAAAATTGGAATAATATTTCATAGGATTCTAGACTCGCCTCTTCTGATGGGAGCCACCGTATTCTGATTTATAAATCGCTCCTAAATGCAACTGTTAAAATAAATTCACTTGGATGACATTTATTACTCTGAAATAAGTTTATAAACTCTGGGCATGTGAAATATTAATGCGATGATAAACCGCTTCTGAAACAACCAATCAATCAATCAATCACGCATGGCGATTATGGCTTCCTTAAAAAAAGCTGTGAATGCACGAGAGAGAAGATTTATTGCACCTTTAATAGATTTGTTGTTGAAGGTGATAGAATTTAATCGATCCATGCAGTGCAAGTGCCTTAGTTCCTCTGTTTACGTTATGGTTTTGGGGGTGTACTGCAAATAATATATAAGGACACGTCTCGTCGGTATTTGATGAGAAATAAAATACAAAATGGGGTATTGATTATTTTTAATGGACAATTTGCTATATAATCTTTCGCCCTCTTTAACCCCACAGACACAACTATGGTACATGTACATGTATTTTGTTATCAGTTCGCCTCTGCTTGTGTTCACCTATAGCCCGGGCAGCGAGGGAAGACCAGCTGTACGAATTGACTTAGTCCTGGTAAAACAATGTTAACAAAAGGCAAAAAACGACAGGGACAGGGCGATCACGAACACCAAAGGAATTCTGCTTGTATTTCATAGAGATTATTGGCCTAAGAGCCGTTTCAAACTACTGTAGCAAATGATGCAAGCAAGAGTAGAATGCTTTCTAATGAACAGGTATAGACAGGCTTGATTGCTAAAAATTAAGTGCACATTTACCAGTCACAAGCTCCTTATTCTTAACTTTCCTGTTAGCAGGAACCAAAAGGCTGTATTCTTAGCAAAACACCTCCTTCCTTCACTCTCTTTTGTCACCCTATCCTGCTGGTCTTGCCATATCTCAACTGTGTAAACGGTCCCCAAATGCCACGTGGAGTTGCGGGGCGGGGCGGGGGGACATGGGGAGCCCCCTCGGGCCCATTAGCGAAACGAAGCGGTGCCAAGTAGGACAGACAATTGAGGTATGATGAATTGTTAGTTCTGGCTCTGATGAATTACTTCACAAATTGTGCTGGTCACTAGGTGCAAGGTTCAGGCGGTGGACATGGCCACGGCACGGCCTGGGCAAGAGCTGGCATTTCCGACCCTCTCCTCCCCGAATGCGAGCCCTGTCAATATTAATAAAACTGGTCTCGCACTAACTCTGTTTGACAGGCCTTGTTTCTGCTACTTCCCACTCAGCCCTAGTGGTTGTCATTCTGTGTTTATTGCAATCTTCTACAAGCTCGCTTTTATCTTTGAGTGTGCGACTGACAGGCGTTTCAATATTGAAAAGTTAAGTATCACACGGCCATCCATAATAAAGTAACTAATATTCCGCCAGCGATGGGTAAACCGGTTTGAGACATGTTTATCAGGCGCAAACGCCAACAAAAACAGCTAAAAGAGGAGAAAGAGAAGAGGCGGTGCCATGATCGGTCTGGAGTAATGATTAATAAAGGTATTGTGTACAGTGTCTCCCACTATTGATGGTCGACCATCCTTATCTCAAATATCAGAAGGCACTGCTACAATAATCCTCGTATTACTCGCACCAATGTTTCAAACACACGCAACTTCCAAGGCTCTCCTGTGACTCTGACACAACCTGCTTTATCACCATAATCATCTCAAGCATTTGAAAAGTGTTTTTTCCCACATGCGAGTTTAAAGCTGGGAATTGGAATTGAAATCGAGGATTAATTAATTGTATTCATGAACGCAATGGTATTCACGAGGTGATACATTTCTGCAAGTTATGAGGGACATGGTATGGGTGTACCACTTGGAGTGTGGAAGCGAAAAGTTATATCTCGTGTCTGTAGTTATTGATATAAAAATGACATAAGCCAGCCTTTGCTATACTCTATTGGTCCATAATAATTGCAGGACATGCGATGTGTGGCAGTCGTCCAATTCTTGTGATCATGTGGGTCTGATAATATATTAATACAGCACTCTAGTGTAGAAATGATTGGATATTTTCTTTTTCATTTGATGCTGTTATTTTTCTCTCTTTTATTTCAGTGCTATCGATTTGAATTTGTCAAGAGTGTGTTGCATTCCAGTGCCTGTCGCCAAAGAGCGTAAATATAATTACGCTCTTTGCTGTCGCGCTAATGCAAGGCTTTTGATCCATTACAATTCTGGGTGTACGCATATTTCTTACACATTGCCATTGGAAAGGTACTGTGTGTGGCGAGCACCTTTTTGCCGATGTTGCCCTTAGGTCACTGGTTGTCTATAACAGTTGGCTTACAGATCAAAGCTTTCTGCCACCCTTTCCATGCACCTTCCTATATGTCGCCACGCGTGAGAATTTCTAGAATTCATAATAAAACACACGAGTCGGTTGTATCAGTATCACAATGACACACACCTGTTCTTTGCCACTTAATGTATCCGCTTTCACATGCGCACATTGGTGGACTCCCTGGAAATCCTCGGTCCGAGGACAATAGAGGCTTTCAGGAAATGATACCCTTCATTCAGGCGAGGCGGAAGCGCTGCCATCGGCACGTAAGAAACTTGCCCGCGTCTGATGCGCCTCTAGGTAGCACAAAAGTGCGATGGAGTAGGCTATCTGGCGGGTCCCACCTCTCTGTCTATACTGTGCATGGGAATCCTTCTCAATATTTGTTCTGAAAGCTGTCGCAATTCCATTTAGCATACATTCGGGACATGGGTTGGGGCGAAAAAAGGACTCAAGAATGCTTACCGGCTTCTACCGGGAAAACGGACACTCTTAAGTTAAGGAAATTCGCCAAAGGCCCTCGGGGATGAACACGCAGCCCTTGCCTTAGTGATCTTTGTGTATCAGATATCCTTCCCAAATCTTAAGAAGTTCATTTTGCAATAGTCATGCTCAATACATAGGAGAGATGTAGGTGGAGGTAGGAAAAATAAGCAGAATGGAGACATTCTATTAAAAGCAATGACACAAGCGAGGGGAAGTACAGTATAAAAAGAGAGTGGAGAATCATGTGTTCCCACTGCCAGACCGAATTGCTGACTCATATAATAGTTGAATACGTGTCAGCAATGTTTGAATTAGGTATTTGGTGGCAGGTATGACTGATGTTGGCCAAGCATCCCACGTTAATCATTCAAATTCTATCATTTATTTGTTATTTTATATTCATATGGCATGCCTCGTGCTTTACTGTGAAATACAGTAAATTCAATATTAGCTAAATGGTTCAAATGATGCTACTATTACTGAGACTGGAAATCATGCATTGAAATTAAATTCTTGAGGTCGGAAAATATTTTAAGATGAAGGCAATGGACATTATAGTTAAATGAGTGCAGCATTCACATTCATCAATTATTGAAATCCGTCAACTTAACTTCCTTCACCAACGCGAATGAGATGGAAACTTAAGTGTTGCTATAATTTGCACTACAAAGTTTAGAGGAGTCGCGAAATGTCAAGGCTATGTGGGATCACATCTAGTCTAAAGAGGCACTAGAATCAGCAGGTCTTGACTAATAAGGAAACGGGAGATTTTATTTGAGCTAGGCAGTCTTTATTTTTCCCTTTCTGGCACCGAGAAACTTTTTATTTGAGAGGAAATGATAAGAAAGTCGCTCATCCCAGGGTTACTCTGCCTAGCTATTAATGGCAGCAAACTAAAATTGAGCCAATCCGCTCTGAGCAATTAGACGAGCAGTAGCGAATACAGGTCAGCTCGGAGCTTTGATGCAGCACGTCCCATCCTGTTAGTTTTTGAGGGCTTGTTCATAATGAAATTACCATAACAGGAACTTTTTTCAGAAGTATTATAATGAATTTGTTCAACTCAAAGGTGGCGAGAGCTATCCCCTCTTCTGTCCGTTTACTGGTGCTGAGTTAGCGATTCAGTCTCCTTCCTCATCGTCGGCTAGAAAAATAAGTTGTTCTGAGGCTGGCCTCATGTCCTAAACGATGGAGGTCTGGCGCCAGATTTAAAGTAATGAAGGGGATAAATTTGATGAGTAACTGGCATTTGTTTGTGCCTTACACGGCCTTACATCGCCGCCTTTCAACGTCTCCTTCTCCTTGTCAGGAGCGTCCATTATTTCATTTACATGGTGCTTTGTTGCTAGACGGGCCCAGGGATGAAATAAAAGGGCCGGAGGTAACGAGGCGTTTTGATATAAACTCTCTCGCGCGAGTACTTCTTTAACGCATCAACTTAATGCTTGCCTGGCTCGAGAAGGAGCTACGGCAACAGATTTGTGTGTACTTTGTGTTTTTGTTTCCTTTTCACTGATTCTTCTGCGCGTTTTCTGATTGCAGGCTCTATGCCTTTGTTAGGGAGAGTCTGCAAGGTATGACTACTAAGAGCGACAGGTTATCTAGGTAAAGAGGTAGGCGTGGGTACATGAATATAATGTGACTCAAGGAATGTGGCCATATTTGGTTTAAAATGCGATTCGCCGACAGGGAAATTGCAGGACTAAATACTGGCTCCCTCCTTCTTAAATAAGTTAAATAGCAAAAACCTCACGTTCATGAACAGTCGGTTACTTTATTCTTAAGTCCAAGCTGGTGTATTATGTATCTGCGTCCATCTTATGAACTGTATTTGCATTTTCTAAGAAAAAACATGCCATTAGACAGCGCATTTTCCCCAGAATAAAGCCTCAGTGGGTCTCAGATTTTCATTATTTATTTCTTTACTTTCGACTTAATGGCCTTCACTAATGTCAGATTTTGAGAGTAACATTCTCACGAAATCAAGAACCACAATCCAGAGAGTAGTTGCCAGAGCTGTTTTTTTTTGTTTCTCGCTTCATCTTTCGTCTTTATCTTTGTTTTATTTCTTCCGGTGGGCCGATGTGCTCGCCCCGATTGTTTCATTAGGAGGTTAAAATGACCAAGCCCGAGCGGGACGCCAGATTTTCCCTCCCTTTTGCCCCCTTTTAAAACGCCACTTATTTGATGACTGCTCGGCAATCTGAGTTGTTGTGAATTTGATGTAATTGGTTTGGTGTGAAATTCCGCCAGTAGGTGGGGTCGGAGAGCAGTTGAAGATGAGTGGCAGAGGAGGCCTCGAGCTACTCTCCCCGTCGCTGCCCACATTGTTTGGCGGCCAGGCTGTGTTACTTCTCTCGGCATGAGTCCAAGATATTCTTCCTAAACAATCGCCAAGGGACCACATCTTCTGTATAAAGAACAGGCACATCCCTTCTTTCACCCCCCGTCCGTCAACAATTCCTTGGTCCCTTTTATCACTTGCTCTATTCCAGCTCTTGCCATGATATATGACTGTTTTACCTGACGATGGACGAACGTGATGATTTTCTCTAACTTATAATCGTTTGAAAGCAATAAATAAAATGCTAGAGGTATTTTCTTATTATTTTCATTATGTAATAAACAATATCAAAATCATGTCTATGTTCCTCCGACAGAAGTTATACGTCTAACGCATGCTCTAGGTTCTATGATTTAACTTGTTATCATCAAAAAAGACGCGTCGCCGAGCAACGATGGACAGGTTTGACATTATTATCTTTCATGGCCAAGGCCTCTGAAATGTTCCCCATTATAGGTCGAAGCCTATTCGTACAAACTTTCTATGTTCTATCCAATATTCATGTCACATGAGTATTTTCTAATAGCTTGTGTGTTTGAATGTAAATATTTGGACTGTGGTCCAGGGGTAGGTATGACCAATATAGCTGTTTACTTACACTGCTCCTAACTTTGCCTTCAAGCCTACTAAGTGTATTTAACAAAAATGTTCTGATTATTCCGTGCACATGTTTTTATTACTTTTGCCTCATGGTTCAATCTCTCATGTTCTTCAAATTTATACTTTTCACGTTAAGTTATTATTACTGCTTCCCTTTCAATCCTTACTCTCTTGTACAGTATATTTAATTTCGTGGCATTTTAATATAAAGAACCTTCCTCTTGGCATAGGAAATCAGGCGTCCCTACTCATACTCATGCCTCTGCTATTTGTGATCGGAACCTTAAGATTCAAATTCTCAATCAATTCTTCAATGACTAAATTTAATTATCCTTTTAGGCAAATTCATTCAAATATATTTAAACAAATCTTTGATCTTAATTCAACGGGAGAAGTACTGCAGTTGTCGGTCAATTTATTCGAACGGCCACATTCATTAATATTTCGAAAATTAAAAATACAAGAAAAAATCCTTCTGATATGAGTATAGGGTTGGTGACCTTCTCTCGTATGCATTTTATTATCCGAACACTTTCAAAGTACCTGCCGTCGCTGCTCATTATATTTGATAATACATCATCATTGGTGGTATCGTGCTAGACATACACGATGAACAAAATTCTAAACGCCTTCCAAGCTCTTCTCCTGACTTAACGATCAAGTATACAAAAAGAAAAAAAACAACCCGAAGAAATAATTGAAACAGATTTTTGGCCATGAATTCAGATTTTTAGTGGGGTTATTTCTTAAGCTGCCGGTCTCTAGCTCTAGGTTATTTTCACACCTGTCTTGCTTCATGCAACACCCACCTGAGATCCTTATTCACTTTGCGCAGGTCTGAGAATTTGCTGAACAGATACAAACTTAGAAGCACGTGAACGGGTCCGCAAAAAAACTAGTTATGAAGGTATGTACACGTCTTTGTGTAACGTTCGTAAGAACTGTATGTTCACTCCTGTTTGCTACTAACAAACCTAACCTTGCCTATCCTTTAGTTTAGCGAGTTTAATAATAAAGCACTATTGAATTAAGGTAAATCATATTTTATCCCCAATATAGAAGCGGAGAAGTGTTGATTTGAAACCCAAGTAGCACATGGAAAGTTTTTTTCTCGGGACAGCAGCGCGATTCGCCTGGCCCTTAAATTAATACATAGCTGTAAGGTGTAGAGCTTGTGTGATAATGTTTAGATTTAAAAACGAACTAGCTCTTAGATCCAATTAGAACACACACGTGGGAGTGGTTAGTTACTATTGTATAGCTTCAGCCTAGTATATATACAGTAGGTTATAGTTTGATACAAGTCTAGTTCGTACCAACTTCTCATAACGTAGACGTATTGCTTTTGTGGCAAACAAACCCTCAAAAGTTGAAAAATAAATGGTTGAAAGTTGTGCAAATCTCGAGGCATAAGAAAGATTTCTGCTGCTGCTCTAGGGGAGCATAAATTGCCACAAGAAATATGGAGGACACCGGAGAAGGGCGTGTTGGTGTGGCTTCACCTTTAGCCCTCGAGCATGTCAGGCTCGTTACACTCCGACCCCCACCTGTACCCCGCCGTACACAGGCGCTGACGTGAGTCAACGTGCCAAACATTGAATGGATACCTCGCTATCATTGCCACCTACCTCCCTTCCTCCGACACCACCCACTACTACTACCTCTCTTTCGGGTGATGCATGTACTTCTAAACCTCACAACTCTACTTGCCGACTACGATAGCTTTTGCAGCTGCGATTTACTTTTGGTTTGGAAGCATGTTGCCAGTCTTGTTGTATTGCATTGTATTGTTATCGCATTGTTCTTGTTCTTGTTACCAAGTTAGTTGATTGAAACGAATTTGTGTTGTGTTTTGTCTGATGTGACTTGGTGAAGTTTTGTTCAAAGATAGCGGCGAATTGATTTGATCACATGTTTCTCTTGATGTTTAGTGACAAGATTTCATGGAAATCCCTTGTCATAGAAAATGACGAGAGGTACAGCGTAATGACGTTTGTACATTTGATTCAATGCTTTACAAATTCATCCTCTCTCCCATCTGACCCCGGCAGATCTTCTTTCTCTTCTCAACGCACTGTATTTGAAGTGGATGGATTTGTCAGTGCTGATGTGTCACAGGCTGACATTTGATACTATCTGTATGATTTAAAATGACACAGCTGTTGACAAGTTTATCTGTGATTAAAGCAAAGAGTGTCAAGACGGAAGCCACGAGGAAAACTTCTGTTGATCTACCGCTGACTGAGATCGAGTGTTCATATCGCTCGTAGTGTTCAAAGGCAAATTTATTAATTTGTCACAGTTTTTTTCAGCTCCCTATCGGACTAATTTACATGATATGGATGCATTTATCTTGCTTTGCCGCGTGATGAATTGCAACTAGACTCGTAATAATCGGTTATTTTCTTGTCCCTGTATTGGATCGGAGCCTGGTTAACAAGCATGGGAATTGTAAACTTCAGAAGTGGTCATTTTCCCTCTGAATATCGATTGTTCTCCTGTGAAATAGCATTCACTTGGGAAATAGCATCCAATTGGCATAGCTCGAATATTTTGTTTCACTTCTGAATGCACGGTGAGAGCGTTATGTCAAAGGCTGAATGCTGAAGATTAAAGTTTCCCTTAAATATGTGTGTTCTTTGCGATCCTCCCATTTATCAGTTGCTCATTATGATTAAATGTCTGACCATCATAATTATGCTAAATAAGCCTGCATATCTGTTGACTTATTAAAATGTTATCTATTTTTCACATTGCTTACTTTATCGCTATTTAATCTGTATTTCGGCCCATCTAGACATTGATTTAGAGACGGGATGTTAACTACGATAGTGAGTCTACCTGACAGATGTTTTAATAGGAGCTCTCAACTTTTTTTTAAAAAAGAAACAAAAAAAAACCCCAAAACACCATGATAAATTTCTACAAACACCCACAAGATGGTTTTGTTTTACTTGTGAAGAAAAAGGTTGCCCTGTTGCAGTAAAACACTGTTTGAAAAATCACTTTGCTCAGAAAAAATAAGCAGTGCATGGCCACATGTTCTTCTACTGTAATATGTTTATGGTCTGATTATGTCTTCTCTCTTGGTGGAAGATTTGGCTTCGCTGCGAGAGTAGCTGAAGTTAACTCAGTTCCACCTCTACCACCATCCCTCCGCCGCCATCACATCGATATTTATAAGAGTGAAAAGAAAAATGTGTAGAGATATTACTGGAGCTACGGATGTACTCCAGATGGCCTGGACTGAGAGAGTGCCAGGGGTGAACTCCTCGCGATACCATGGTTACTTTGTGTACTGTGTGCTAAGATGGTCGTCCCTGGAGCTTGAACAAGCACAGAGGTCCATTCTGTAGGCACTAGCTATACAAGTACCACCAACTCCTGGCCGGAGGGATCCCCTCGCCACCAATAAACAGACATGTTTGTGTCATTGGCAGCAGCGAGGAACCCCAAAGATTCACTGTACCCGCCTGTTACGAGTTTGGAATATCCCCCCCCCCCCCCCCCCCCCATCCAGTCCGGATAATCTGCAGTTCACTCAGTTCAGCCCCCTTGCCTTACGTTATATACACTTGGAGTAGGGCATTGAGATAATCGCTGAATGCAAGTCGGTTCTTATCTGGCGAGGAGATGGAGAGTGGGAAGAGGCATCAGGCGTTCCAGGGTTGGCTTTTGGGAGGTACTGGAGGAGGCAAACTGGATCATTTCAAACACTCCGAGCATGGAGTGTGAGTTAGTGCAGACATGGAACCTGTATACAAGGGCCGGTGTCTGTTAGCCTGCCTTAGTCCATTAGCTTGCCTAGTCACGAGCTAATTCTGTTTTCCTCTGTGATCTCTGTCCAGACCTATAGGTTCGTGAAACTAAATGGTGTGATAACAAACCAGGTCTGGCCTAAGGCTCGCCTTACAAATAATGAATGATGGTTAAATCATCTCGAAAAAATTGAATCACTCCACTTAAAAGCCTTGCAGTCAATCACAGTTTTCTTGTGTGGATTGCTGGATATTCAGCTTTTCTTAGTGCTATGGGTGGCTGTTGGGACAACTGTGGCGCCTACCATATCATACTGAGATCGTAGACCTGTTGTATTTCTTAAAAGAAGAAAAATAACAGCCAAAACTGATGCGAAAGTTTTTGGTGGGGCATGCTTCGTGGATTTATTTCCAGTAAACGCTCCTTAGCCCCTGACTTATTCATCTTGTTTATCTACGCAATAAATTTATTTCCAATTCGCACCTAGTTCGTGGTTAGCACCATGGGCCATTAGTCAAGAAGAATGAATGTTTCTCTGACTCGACTGAAGTTTACAGTTATTACGCAGTGGCCAAGCCTTATCGCTCTTTCTACTTACCATTTGATACAATGTCTTAACTCTGTACTTGACGAGAGTATTATTGTTACATTTTCCTGTAAACGTGACTGACATGAAGTATAGAAAGATGCGGGTAGTGGAGTCAGAAGTAAGGCTCTACACAGACGAGCTTGGACGGGCTAGTATTTATGTGTTATGTCTGCATACTTGACTCGATGGGAAAAGGTCCCCGATAAGAAGCCACTTTGAAGCAATGTTGCATGGGGATCTTGTTAGTATGTAGTTAGGAAAACGAGACCTATCTCTGCCTGCCTCTTAACCAAAATACCTATCGAATATACACCGCCAATGCGCCATAAAAACCAATTAACCCCCAGGAAAAAGCAGATACTAGCAGTGGTTCCATTTCCCTCCAGATACAAAAATCTATTCTGAAGAGTAAATAAACTACCCTGGGTTGCTCCTCCTGCATACCTGGGGGATACAATATGCATCTCCCCCCCCCCCCCCCCCACACACACACACACACACCGCCCCTTTTCCTCCGTGCTTGCCTTTCATGCAGCTTCCATTCTGCATGCAGCATGTGTATAAATTGAACCCCACAGTGCCTCTTTCCTCTCCCAGTATCATTCCACATTTCCTCTGTTCTCTTTTTGGCCTCGCCTGATTTCTGTTGTAAAACGGGAAGTGGATGCAGGCAAAAAGGCCAGCTCGTGTGTATTTATACTGATGTAGTTAGCGTGTAGGTAGGGTGAAATATGTTGGTAGGAAACAGACTTTATTTGTGATTACCCCATGGTGAACTGGTAGGCTGTGTGCAGCCTGCATGTGCGCCTAATCAAGACTTCTGTGCTGTTGAGTTGGAGTTGTGTCGTTGCAACAACATTCTATGATACCAGTCGGAATGACATTCTGGTTGCGAATAATTGGTTTGTTTCATTGGCTGCAGCTAGGACAATCAATGCCAGCTTGAAACTATTCCACGATAATTGGTTGGCGTTTTTCCCCCTCAAACTCAACTTGTTGGTAACCCCCTATGCAGCTTATTGGAAGCTTACTATGGTACAACAACTTTACTTCAATACGTTCCTATGCGAAATATCCCACTTTATATCTATACCCTTTGTAATAATTGTGTGATGTAGGTAATTAAATAACAAATTAATATAATCGGGAGGGGTATATTTCTGTTAAGCAAAGCTCTCCTATTTAATATTTAATTTTGCGATTATTGCTGCTCTTGAATGTATTATTAAACGATCAAGTAGGGGAACGGCATCAACACTGCAACAATGGCTGGACATGTTATTGCTATTAAATGTGTTGTCTGACGTTTATTAACGTTTCAGTATCGTTATTCCTTCACCAAGACTCGTAATATTAAACTTTTCCTCCTAATTGCTAAATGATCCAAAATGAAATGATGCATAGATATCCATCCCTAAATATTCACGATAGCACCTCTTCAAGAAGTAATAATGTATGTAAATTATTCTACTCGGAAAGAAAGGGCCTGGATCCCTTCGCCCCCGAAGGAATACTTGCGGAGTGGAATTTCCACCCACATTAGTGTCATTCGCCTGGGCGGAGACCGTAGCTTTCATTCCGATATTGTGAATCAACTACGTGTTCCCCTTTCTCGGCTCAAAAGTTTTGCCAGTTACAAAAAAAGAAAGTTTTGCTTTTGGCCTACATAATGGGGATACCTAAATGTTAGTCCTATCAAGTCGCTGACAGCGAGGAGGAGGCGAAAGGGGGGCACATTGAAAAGGGGGCACCGGTGAAAAATAGTCCACCAGAGTGACTTTGATCTCATAATGACAGAGAAATGTCCTTTCATATTGGATACTTGTGTTATCCTTCTTACTCACTCCTATAATAATATTTTTCTTAGTTTAATCACGGTCTGTATCTAGGCCAGTACATTGTATACTTATATGTATACCACTCGTATTGTACGCAACGATTGTTGGCCCTGTTGCTTCTCTGCAATATATAACACTTAAAATGACTCCAGGCTACGCTTGAGAGAAACCAGAATATAAAAAAAGCTATTTCTCAAGTTAATTTTCACCCTTACTGTTTTGACGACGTTCTGTTAAATCCCTGGGGATCTTGTCCCCATTAAGGGATCCGTGTTCTTTTTTTTGTGAAGGTGTTATGTTCTACAAACAAAGCATAGGATGGTTAGTTGGCGGTTACTTCTTCTATTCTCTCTTAGGAATTTCTTGGCCACTGTCTCAGCCAAACCACCTCGCTTGATTAACCAGCCTGTGCTGGTGTGAAGATTGCTGAAGCTGTCGCTGAATGAACACTTTCATTACATGGAAACTGACTGCTTATTCTCCCGAAACTGTCGGAGTTTGCTATTTTACTGTAAAACGACATAAAACCTGATTTGAACACAAACTTATTGCCGTGAACTCATCCTATAAATAATAATTTTTTCTGGGTATGTCACGCATCGAACTCCTGCTACAATAGATTACTTTGATAATTCTAGTTCTCTTGCATCTGCGATTTTTTTTCTGTGTGTATTGTTTTGCCAGATATCTGTATAATACATGGCTCCAGACTCAAAAATAAGAATAATCATTCTGAATTGACTATATTATACCCGTATAGGTGTTCAAGGTCATGGCTTGAATTTTTTATGTTGCTATCGAGGAACATTTGACGGCACCATTCCCTGTGCATCGCCATTGCATGTATAGACCCTTGAGCCGAGGCATCGAAGTCAATTTCGTTTTCTCAGATATGTATATATAAAGATATCTGTTCCATCGTTGGAAGGTTGCCTTTAGGATGAAATATCCTCCCCACTCCGCCGTCTAACCTCTCAGGGTAGCCATGTTTAAAGGCAACAACCAAGCTAGACGTTTACATCCTACTCTAGGTTAAGTTAGGAGCCTTTTAAAAGTAAGGGTGAGAAATGCCTGGGCGAAATGAGAAATCAATGCGGTGTGATGGTTGTGAGGTGTCGTTGGACCTTCTGTAGGAGTGGGGGCGGGGAGAGGGCAGGGGGTTCCAAAGGTGGGCGTGGGAGGATTTGGGAGTGGGGGAGGGGGCGCAAACTGCCAGCCACGACAGTACCTAACGCCCTTCCTGAAAGCTGAGCGTCTATATACATGGACACGCTAATGTCACAGCTAGGCTACATTTAATGGACAACAGATTACACATGCATTAACACGATCCATGCATGGAGCTGAGAGAGCTGCAGAGGGCGACGTAGAAGGTCGGCCACTTGTCAGTCCCGCCTTCGCCCCAATCCATATAGTGTGGCGAACTATAATTATATCTCCTCTTCTCTCCATCTCTCACTCTCCTCTGTCTCTCTTTCTGCAGTACATAAAAAACGCAACCTCAACGGTGCGAATGAAGACTATACATCTCTAAATCGCGGCTCCGCCCGGTCTTTCAAGTTATATTGCCTGTTGATTTAAAGACAAAAAGATCGCCCCTCGTGATTTGCTCCCTGCTTGTTTATGTCCTGGTTCAACGTAAGGTCGGTGCTTTGTAAAATTGGTTAGCCCTCTGTTTGGCGAGTGTTTCACGCCTAGAATAGACTTTTTCCTTTATGTGTATATATCAAGGTGCTTGATTACACATTGCATTCAAATTGAGCTTCACTTTTATTTAGTGTTGGCCTTCGCTTCTTTTGGGCTTGAAGGAGGGCGTTAAATGGATCCAATCTGCTTTCCTTCAAAGTTTCCTTCATGAATATTCAACTTAACATGTATAGCGATTTTCATGGCTTGCAATACTTGCATGGAGGGCAAAAAACCCCACTTATTACCCGTTGGACAGCAATTCCCTGCCAACTCCCCATCCTTCGCATCGGTTTCACTTGAAACCTGTAATAAATTTTGATTGAAATTCGATCTGTTGTTGGCGATTACTGGTGGCCTATTACTGCCATCGGTTGCAATCTTTTCTGATTGATAACCCTCTGTATCGAAATTTGGAGGCGCCTTCATTTATTTCGTGATTTTCATTCCCAAATGAAATATGCGGCACCAGGCCATAACTTCCTTTTTTTCCTACACTTAAAAACTTCGTGCAAATGGAATGGTAATTGGTCTTTGTATATATTACTCTGTTATATGCATTATCCCCTATTTATGCTTTGCCTAGTTCCTTGTAATTATCATAGATTGTTTCGAAACAAGCCTTCACTTGTCGATGTCTTCATTTTGAGAACTAATCATTACTATAATGATGAGTATCATCTCAAATAACCGGAATGTGAGCACGCCATATATCTACACGTATTTAAATCTCAATGATAAAGACAACCAGTAAAGCAGTAGCTAATTCCCTCAATTCTTTTATTTGTGAACGTTTTGGATTCTACTTTAAGAGAAAGCGAGCAGGTGGATTTGGTATTGAAGGCGAGTTACTCATGGGGCAGCATTCCAAGCGTGGCCCTGATGGTTCAATTATAATGCATTGGTAGGTGCAGCCTTGGCGGGCTCCTGCCTTTTAGGAGTGTTTATGTTGGGTAATGAGGGGTGGGACCCGAAGGATTTCAGCACGCCGCCAGATCAAGCATCCATAGCGCCATTATGACCCTCCCTGTCGTCCGTCATCTTCAGCTCTCGCTCGGAGCTGCTCGGCTTACTTTAAAGGGATTCTCAATGTTTAACTCAAGACTTCGCTTTGGATCCTTTTCAAATATGGGCACCAGCTCTTCCTATGGCCCATCCCAGGCAACGCCTCCTCCCTCTTCTCCTCTGCTTCTCCTCGTCATTCCTTCGCCTGTGATGAGTTAGCAATCCAATGGAGAAAGTGTTTTTGATAGAGGTTCAACTCTCGTAAAACAAAATCAGCTTAGGATAAATCCGCCGCAGGCTGTTGATATGAAATCATAATTTAGCCCGCTCTCCCCGTACCCGAGCTATTAGAAATAATTCAGCGGTGCTTCCCAATGAAAACATCTGCCCGAGGAGGAGAAAGACCTCGCCTTGCCAATGCAGTTTATGCCATTTAGCGCCGCCTTTTAAAGCAGAATATTTCTTTAGGCCTCGAGGAAGCTGTAATAAAAATCCCACAACTCTGTTTGCAAGCGTTACTTAAACAAGTCATAAAGGGAGTTGGGAAAGCTTAGGGAGTTGGGAGTTGCTCTTGTTTTATGTTACCTGGTGAGGTCCCAGGAGGGACTGTGTCATCTAAGTAGGTGAATGGAGGCAGAGACTGACACGCTGAATATTTCAGTCCCTTTGCTCAGGAATGTGACGATCCCCGGCTCCATCGACCTGATACAGTATTCCTCTGATCTGTTAAAACACACGGATCAAAGCCAGCCAGCCACTGCGCCTCTCATGAATAATTTCATGGCTCGAAGACTTCGTAGACTAATAGCACATTAGTTGTTTGGCGCTTTTTGACTGCATAAAACATATAAAAGCTAGGCGAAACTCTGGAGAGTCGCAGCAGCTCCACGTGAGAGCCCTCTAAGCCACACCTTATTTAGCTTACATGCGTCCATCTTTGCAGGGGATGATAGAATATTGAACATCAGCTTTACTGCAGGAGGAGAGCTCATGTCGCATGTTTTATGATTTATGTGATTGTCTTCGCTACGAGTGAGCAATATTTCTCCTGTCTGGGCATTGATAGATGATGATTCTCGAGCGCCTATGTATGCTCCGTGAAATTTATGAAGTAAATCCTCATCCAATTATTGATCCCCCAGTTAGGGAAAAGCTTTGTAAATTATTGCAAGTCCCTCCTATTGTGTGCTGCGCCTATGGGCAGAGATAAGTGCAGTTTACATATATGTGTGCCAATGAAAAATGTCAGGACTAAATTAATGTGTCGGAGGAAGGAGACTGGGTAACTAGATGTCAGCTGTTTGACTCTATCCCTGGCCTTACTGTGTAAGAGCATTTTCTCATTAGGAGGACACTGCTTCATTATCTAGTTACTTCGACATGATCACCCTTCAGCATGGATACATCACTTACTCATCCTCAAAATGTTTCTTCAGTCAATAGGCCCGCGGCTGTTAACATACAATAACGCGCCTATTGCTTCTGTGAGCATATCCCTCACAATATATATGCTCATCCCCCAACCTCCATCGAAGAAGGTCCTTTTTTCTCTCATTTGAACATACATCTTTTCTTGGCGCCTCTCTCTGTCTGCACCATGCAGCAAGCAGCATATGGGCTTATTTGCTTATTTACCCCCTTAATGCTCGGCGAGCCCCTCTCGTATTGAGTGAGACACTCACTGTTCTGCTCCCTTCGCTAATTGTCTTGTCTTACAGAAGCATCGCCTCTTCCTTCTAAAACCTGTTACACAGACAAAATACCTGAGGCGTTTCACTTGTCACTATGAATCAGCGAGACGGGCATAGTCTTTAAACGCATGCTTGGCAGTAAATGCATTTTGCATTGGCGTGAACGCATGTCCTGTACTACTCACTCAAGTCTGGCAGTCCTCTCCCCCAGTCTCCCCCATGTCTATTGGTAATATGCTTTCAGCGTGGTGTGGGGATTTCCCACAGAACTATTAATATCGCCCCCACCCAAGGACATTCTATGTGCTGGCCAGTCGGTTAGGATATTTTCCCTTTCTATAATTTCCTTTCTCTCCTGTTCTCGCATTCTGACTCTGCAGAGAGGGATATAGGGAGGAGGGGGATGGCGAAGTCTGGCTGATGACGGTAGGACACCTGGCGGTGCCTAACGAAGAAGAAGGGAGAGTGTCATGGAGTGGCATGAGGCTGTTTCCATGTTGCATTGAGTAAGGGTGCCTTTCATGGTGGATGGGAACAAGGCAGCTTCGCCTCCAGCCATGGGACATCAGTCATTAGGCACTGGGGGAGCAGGGCGCAAAATTGTTTTCTGCTGTATTCTCCTCTTGCCCCGGTATGATTCACTCAATGCTAAGCCCTTTTTACCCTCGTCGGTCGGCATGGAAACGTGGCTTGCGTGTTTTTGGGGTCAAAACGGAATAAAACATTTTGTGTGGGAGTGTGAGTGTGAATGTGTGTGTATGGCAGGGCATTTGGGAAAAAAGGCGCACTGGATGTGAGAGAAAATGGTGCGAGGCCAATGTGATACTTTTCTTTCTGGCCTAGCCTCTTCATACAAAGTGTCTGCGACCCACATGAAGAGTTGTGTACAGGCAGTTTAAATGGAGAGCAAGTGGGGAGGCATCGTTTCCGCGGTCCGCTTTTCCGCCAGGTTGCCTGTCTTTTACGCACCAGCTGTCATGCAGCAAATATGTTATTGAAGGTCTGAAAAGCAGGAAAATTGAGCTGCAAATATGGATATTCTTGGGACGCATTGACTTCTCTCGGTCAACAAATTTTCCCTGTGATGGGGTTGCCTTGGAGCTTTTAATCTATTTTCTTGGCTAATCCATTCGAAGGACAGCCTAATTAAGAACCACCACACAATAATTGATTTCAAGTCATTAAAACAAGGGTCTCTGCATTAAGTCCACCCAATAAAATTAATGGACCCGAATCAGAAATACGGTACATTATTGCAAATGCACTTGTACGTGTAAGTACATATTGGCTTCGGTCATTAGTTTAGGTATATGATACCAGATGTGCCCTGATCCCTGGGGTATGTACTGGAGTAGGGTTGGCTATTGAGTTTCCCTCTACCTGATGCCTTGGTGATGAAACCAGGTGGGTAGAGTGACCCTGGAGCAACAGGTGTGTATTCTCCGTATACACACGCGCACCACTTTCACTCTTCTCTCTCACACACCCACCCACACACCCTGTAAGCGCTTCAACTGGCGGTACTTTGGCCGCAGGAACAAGTCAGTAATTTTCTCGGTGGACCAGCAAATAAACACACGCTCAACTTGAGTGGACTCCTGGGGGACATGAGAATTGAAAATTGGATCGATGGAGGTCATAGTAGGTAGTTTGGGGGGTTTATGTAGGCACGTTGATGGTCCATCATTGTTGGTGTTGCTGTTATTACTTCAGCAGCAGCCGAGCCCCTCGCCCGCCGGTAGTGGTAGTGCCCTGGCTGGTCTTTGTTGTTTCAGCCTCACTCGTGCTGGACTCAAGTCTTCTCTTCTTGACTCACTCCCTTCTGGAGCCATCTTTCTTGATGCAACAGCTGTCTCCGCTATCCTTTCCCTACGACCGATATGGTTTAGTTCGGGTGTCATAGCGCACGCAGTTTAGCAATAGAAAACAGACCGACCCCCAGCTGCTGCTTCCCTCCATTCATCTCCTCCTCCTCCTCCTCCTCTCTCCAGGTCCATGCAATACGCACCCTCCATCACCTCCACCTCCTCCTCCTCTTACTGCTCCTCCTTCTCTAGCAGCATCTAAGTATATCCACCAAAATATGTTTTGAGCCAACGCCCCAAATCATCCAGGGATCTAGCACCACTGGAACTCCAGAGTGCTAATCCCACCCCGTTGTAGACTCAGCCTGGGGCATTCCGTCCTGGTCTATGAGGATCCAGGGCAGAGGATTTGACAAGTGGTGACCATACGCGTTCATACTGTCTTACTCACTCCATCGGCCCCACCACGCCCCCCTCTACTACCCCCAGACACCACGCCCCCTCCTCCTCAGTCTCCTACTCCACCTTTTCCCAATATCTCTTCACTGACTCAACTAAGTCATCTCCATTGAGCAGATCGAAAATCTACCTCTCCTCCTCCTACTACTTCTCCTTCTCCTCCTCACTCACCGCCCCCTACAGAATCTCAGCCTCACGCACATAATTGTGTTGCATGACATTTTTATTAGGCGAAGGAAAAAAGTATAGTGGTGGAGAGGCAAGAAGCAAGCTGTTGGATGTCGTGCAGGGAAAAAGATTTGAACGGGAGTTGTAGTAGAAGAAGGAAGACTTGAAGTCTGGCCTGGTTTCGTTTGGGTGTACTGTGTATGTAGTCCTCTTAGCTGGACGGAGAAGATAGTGTCCGGGAAGGAGAGATTGGGAGTGGAGTGTGTGTGAGACTGAGAGGGCGAGAGAGAGACAGACCGACCGAGTTGGTATATTGTACGAGGTTGGCGGTGTGTCACTGTGGTGTGTTGGACCGCGCCGACCCAGTTACAACTTGTAGAGGAGCTATACCACTACTACTACCACCACCACCATAGTGACTGGTGCCAGCCTTCCCTCTCTCTCTCTTCTCTTTATCTCCTGTGTCTACTACCGTCGCTAATTTAACAGTAAGAGAGGATATTTCTTTTATCTTCGGTCTCTACAATTCTTCCTCTTCATCGTCCTCCTTGTGTCTTCTGCTGTTGACCAGTTGGAGAAACTTGTTGATAATTTTCTCCTCCGATTGGGTTTTGCTGCTGCTAGAAATACTTGACGGTAATCCACCGGATCACCGGCTTCTCTCTCAGTGGTAGTAGTACCTCCGTCAACTGTGTGTAATAACCGTCACTACTACTACAAGCAACAACCACCAGCACCAGCATCATCCCGCTCCTGGCCTACATACCGACAGTGTGTATGTGTGTTAGAGATACTTTAGTACTGGAGGAGAAAGGATAGAAAGAAGTAGTACTTGTAAGAGATCAAGTGTTGGATAATATGGCAGCACCAATGGACGACGTTACTACCCTCGACGAAGTTGCATCAATGGAGGAGGAGGTAAATATTGCCAACTTGTCATTTCTGCACCGGAGGGGCTTCTGTAGGGGTGGGAATGATTGGGTTACATGGGAGGTTTCACTGGACACATTTGACGGATGTCCATATTCCACATTGCTGCAATATGTTCAGTTATCATTGCTAGATATATTATTACAGCATAGAGATGACCATACCATTGAATAAGTGTTTATCTTCTAACCTCCATGTTTTGATATGCAATGTCTGACCTCGGTTCAGACCTATCAGTCACTGTCTCTGACTCAGTCAGTATGCGTTGCACAGGTTGCCAGTGGTATTCCCATCGTGGCTTCTTTCAATATATTGGTATAAGGAAGAATGCATACAAACATCCTGGCGTCTGGATTTCATCGTTAGATGCTTATATGACCTCCTTCAGGTCAACCATCTTTCTACAAGGGAAAACCAACTTGGCAGCCCTTTCTGTTAATTGAGGCACTTGAGAAGTTTACTTATCTGGGTGGGTGGATAATGGAACAAGTAATATTGGACCGCAGTCTCTACGTCTACATAGAGGGACCGGACCGCCAGTACTCATTGATTTTTTTTCTCCAGCCTAACCTGGAGATGATTGATATGGACTGAAGATGACTGTCCTCCTTTGACTCATGATGGGACCTATTTCTTTCTACTACTACTTAAAAAGTTTTTTTTCCGCTGCTAAGGGAATCTTCCAGTGGCCGTCAGTGTTGTTAGTTACTCCAGTTTGTCTGAATACTCCCCTCCCACCCTCTCTCACTCTCTCCCTCTCCATTTAGTCTGTGCCCAGGTCAGGGATGTTGCTGCGTATGGCCCTTTTGTATTGAACACATCCGAAAGTGATGATCAGCCTGTTACCGGCAAATAGATCAGGAGGCCCATTGATCTCTTTCTGGGGCATAGGGGGCCTGGAGTGGACTTGTCTGTATCCATTACCATTGCCAGGGGGCCATGATCAAATTGGGGCGGGACCCATTGAGAAGAGAGTGGGAGGGGCAGTAGTAGGAGCTTGAGTTGAATGCTCAACGCCCTGGCCGATTCCAGAGGCTACACAGGCACGTGCATGCTGATGGTATCTTCCCTTTATCACTGGCCCGAGGTGGGCACTGGGTAGTTTGTATTGCTCCTGCCCATCCCAATAGATTATCAGACCTTATGCATACTACCAAATATCCAAAGCCTTTTCCGGACTCTGGCTTTGCTCCTCGGGGCCTGCTTGATCCCCTGGCCCTGGAAAGGGCGAGGTTTGGTTACTGTAAGCTTACCAGGATTAGCTTAGTGATAGCTAGCATTATGGGACCCTATATCCTATGGTTTCCATGCCTACCAGACGAAAGGGGGGGGGGGGGGAGGAGAAGAGGGAGAGAGGAGGATATCCACACGTGGCTATATATAGAATATAGCACCGGAGAATATTATTACCTCACATGACACCTGTACACATGCTGTGTTCTGGGTCGCTGAAGCTTGTCATTTCTTGACTTGGGTCGAGCTAGGCAACCATGCAACAGGCATTTATACTGGTAACCTTTTGCATGGATTCCCTAAACACGGCCTCGTGCTCTCGCCCTTTCGCACACACCTCAACAAATCTGTATGGCGGAGGGGACAAAGTAAAAGCCCTGATCTCTGGCATTTGTTGCTTCAATGAACATGTTTGAATATGCTCCTTCAGTCTGAGTCCACATGGACCGCATGTTAATTACCCGGAACATTATAGCTTGACTCCCAGTATTAGACCCATTTTTTTCCGAGATGTGTGTGGTTCAGGCGCACTTTTAAATGATGTATGTTAGATTATCATGGAATCTGACAAGCAGTTTATGACCCTGCTATGTGATATATGGTAATGTTGGGAAAATGTCTGGCGATGACACTTGGAAACCTTTGCTTTATTACTAAAAGCTGGCGTTTATAATGGCTCTGTTTAATTTATGGCCCATGAATTGTTACAAAAATGTTCTCCTGGCTGCCATTCTTTTCTAATTAGAACTGAGGTAATATTACTACGATAGAGGTATTTGATTGTTGGTTGACAATAGAAATACACGTAGTTTTATCATTACTGTTACAGAGAGATATCGTTACTTAAGTGTGAACAATTCAAGGAACGGAGTAGAATGAATGGATATGAATGGGAATGCCACTGGGGATGAGATACGGTCAAGGTCACGTACATTGTTTCTGTATTGAAGTATCCCGATAAAAAGGTCTGGAGAGAAAGAAAGGTTGGAACCAATAAAAAAAATACCTGTACGGTGTCGATACCAGGCTGAACCTTCGTGGAGGAAGATATGAACATGTTAATGGAGGTCGTCTCACTGGAAGTGATCCTGGGCCTTGGCAAAGGCCTGCAAGGGAGTCAGTTCAGGTTATATTTATGTTGAGAATCATTACTTGGAAGGTGCTGGAATAGTTTTTCATGGGAGGCCAGGTTATGCCCCACCTGGACTACACACGACACGCCTAGGGAACCTTACCAAATCGTTTTTAACTCACTTGTTGCGCCTTGCTACATTTGAAATATATCATTGAAATAAAGCTAAACCTTCGGCCATTTATTCATTTAATTCCAAAGAAAAGTTACGCTACAAAGTTTGCAACTTTCAACCTTATGATTGATGCACTTAACGATCTAGTTTTTTCGAAGGCTATACTATATAGCCCTGCCAAACATTATTGTTTGGATACATCTTATGACTCAGATAGAAGGGATCTCATATATTGTTGATAGGGATCTTTTATATTGTTGATATATTCGCCATATACGAGAATGGAACGACTCCAAAAGGGCAAGTAGATGATGAATTCTGATGAATTTACTGGGAGGGGTATACTGCCACCAGTGTTGTTTTTATCATTAGGTTTTTCTGCGGACTCTAGGATGTGATTTCCTCTCGTCAGGTCGACACAGTAAAATACTGGTACCTCTAGCAATGATCTATATAAACCACCATGACGTTAGATGAATGTTGGTGATATAGGATGAAGTTTGAGGATGGAGGCAACATATAATCATGTTCTTCACTTTAGTCATCTATCTTTAGATAACTTCATAAGGGTGGTAGTGTAGAACATAATAAGTAACTCATTATAATATTGAATTGCTTGACAGGCTTCATAATTAACGTTTTGGGCAAAGAATGGGGACAGGTCAACCCAAGTAAGGCACTAAAATTCTGATCTTCAGCCTTTTGCCTTGTGCTATCCTGCTTTCTGTTTGTGGAATGAGACCCTGGGAGGACACTCGTAATCTCCTCCCCCGGGTGCCATATCCCAATATCCAGATAGCAAAACATTTTGACACATTTGGTAACAATTGTCAGGGGACAATCTTTGATGGATCATTCTAGCGTTGCAAAAAGGGTCCAGTCCATTGTGCTATACCAAGGCACCGACTTTAAGTGATAGAAATGTGCTTTTTTCCCTCTAACATTGCTATGGCCCACATTATGGCCATCTTTTTCGACGTGCTGAAGTTCTCTGCTTGAAATTTAGTAGGCGAGGTACGAACTCAACGGAGAGGATGTCGGAGGAAACGAGACAGGTGTCTACATCTGCTAAAGGTTGTGTTTTAAATGTCAGTGTGTCCCTGCCATCCCCACCCAGCAGATCGCCCATTCCCCCTCTCCCCCAATTTCTTCCAACTTATTTCCATTATGATCCCTTGCCTCTCATGAGGCTGACAAACAAGGCGACCCATTTTTTGGTGCCCATTTAAACCATTAGCAATTTGTTATTTCACCCTGCCCACCCCTGCCCCCGACAGAAGCAATTAGGCTAAAAATCCCTGATCCTTGTGGAACTTCGGTAAAACCCATTCCAAGTTTCCTTTCCTATAATTGACACGGAGACTCAAGTGATTCTAATGTGCATTTTAGTGCCTGAAAGAGCGCTTAAATTATGTATATTTTTCCAGTTCACCTCACCTACATGCATATTCAAAAGGGCCACCATGTACTACTGCTACCTGTATTGGTCGGTTGTGTTCAAAGCCTCCTCCTCCTCCTAGTCCTCCACCAACTTTTACATAAGAACACTGTCACGATCAATGATATGGATGGGAATATAAACTGTCGTGTGGTCGGGTAGCGTGCGTGTGTGACACATTCTTCTTTTTTTTCTTCTTGATTTTCATCACATTTTATGCATATCATTATGCCACCACCGCTGGATATCTTCATATGATGGCACATATCCTGTAGTTCCCATTGAACTCAAGAGGAACAGAGTCTATTTAATCATTGTGCAAATTGAACAAAAGCACCTCGTCCAAATTTGGCGCGAGTCTGTCATTTGATTATAACTGCCGCTTTTCAGTGTGGCACGCAAGAGATTTCTAGCATCTGAACAAAGCTGAACATTTTTATATCGAGTAATCTTTCTTTTCCCCTTCCCCGAGTCTCACTTTTTTCTGGCCATGTGCTAGGCGAGGCCAGCTGCGGCAGTTTCATGTCGTGAAGTATGCCTTCAGTCTGTTTAGGGGTCTCTGGTCCAGTTTTGTCCCTAAATTGCCCTTGTAACGGACAATCCTACCAGCGGATAGAGTCTGTGGTCGACCCCTAAAGGACTTGGAAGGTTGTGGTTTGGAGGGAATAGCCTTATGGACATGGGATAGAGAGCTCGCTATCGCTCGCCCTCTATCCCATGCCATAAGACTCTTTCCTCCAAACCACAACCTTCTAAGTCCATACTAAAGGAAATCAGTTATCTCTCGAGCACTCTCGCCATTAACGTTTGTAAACTTAGGCGTAGGCCTGTGCTTATAGGACAAAGTTAGGTTGAGTACATAGCTACTGAAAGAAGGTCACCAGACTGCATGAAATTGATTACATTTATCTGTAAGTAGCCAATCCTTCAGATATAACCATCCAAGTGGTTAGTTAAGATAAGATAGGAAGTAATAATTTAAAAAGTAAACATGACTCACATTCGCAAGGAACACATGTAGTGTCAGAGGCAAACTCCTCTTATCTTATAGCCACCCCCACATGCTTTGATGATTAATCGTAAAAAAACACAAAACAATGCTTCAAGTTTTATTGTGGTTTGAATTGTCCTGATGGTAACAATGTATTGTTATAGTTTATACGTAGTGTAACGCAAATTGATGAAGGAGAAATACGTAGGGTATCGTAGTATGATTTATTCCTGCTGGTAACATGTAAAGTTAATGAAAATTTAGGTAGGTGCACTTATGTAACCATACGGTATAACGCTATCTTAATATATTGTATTTGTGTATTTGATTGAACACATTTTATTCAGGCTTCCAAAGGTTTAAGGAGAATTATACGGGTTGTTTAAATTTAATAGAGAAACACTTGACTGTTACATTTAAGGACGTACGCATAATATATCCATCATCCAATACTTTCATACCGTGCTGAGGGATATCAGGGTGGTGGGAAGGTTGAAACAATTAACAATTATTTGGATCTCAGGGTACCAAGAGTGATGCCACATGCCTAGTTGGACACAGTATTTAATAATAGGGATATCTATACTCTGAGGTTGGGCATACGATTACACAATTCATGTATCAAAGGCTGAACCTGAGGTTTTCCCCATGTAGTGGACAGACAGAGAGGTAGCAGGAGGAAACAGAAAGAGATCTTTGGGTATCTAGCCTCTGGATTGATGTACACCTTAACTGTCAGCTGAGAGATTAGCCTTGCAATTGAGAAGACCGATTACCCGCAGCATTTACCCAAAGATTGCTACAGCAAAATGCACTCCCAGACGCCACTTGGTATCTTGCCCCTGGATTCTTTCCACTCAACATGGGCCTTGTATGTATGTTTGTGACGTGAGGCATTCATCACGATTCGAAGCCTTGTTTATTATGGGGTTGGGGATGGAATTCTGGCCCCCGGGGATCGCTTCTTACAAAGAAGATTCCTCTGGCTTCCTATGACAAACCAAAGGTTTGTACCTTTCCAGGGTCCTTGTGGGTGTTTTGATATCTAATGATAAAGGCATCGCTATATTGCTTGAATATGTTTGAAGGCCTACAATTATACTTCCTTAGAGCCACAGGCCGAGATGTGTTCCCCTAATTGTGGGTATTCTATTTTTTTTTATATTAATTTAATATTGAATTAACCCTGGACCTCACTTGAACGCTTTTCTGATCAATTGTAGATAAACCAATTTTCAAACAAGGGCCAAAGTACTGATTTATGCTGGGATAAGCCCTGGCTTATCCTCGTTTAAAAGAGGCGCAGCTACTCGCGCTGCACTATGCGCTGTGATGTAGAGTCACTTCTTCCTCAGCGCTCGAGGGAGTAAGACGCGCTGCGCTCAGAGAAGCTCATCATGGACCCTAGAATACCTGACCCATTCGAGCTCGGCGATTGGTGTGCGGCCTTTGGTTTGACCAAAACCACTGCTAAAGTTCTGGTCAAAGCTGGGTTTGAGACGGCTGACGGGCTAAAGTTAATGCAAGGTGCAGATGCTACCACTCTGACTCTATCGGTAGGACAGGCCCGTTTGATGAAGGTAGCACTGGCGATATTAGGTAATGATCACTTCAAGGCTGATCAAGTAGCTGCCGAACAAGAGGCTAAAGACCGAGCTGCTGAAGCCGAGCAAAAGGCCCGTGAAGCTGAGCAACTTAACCAGCAGAAGAAAGACGAGGCCGACGCTAAGAAGGTGGAAGATGACAAGGCCCGTAAAAAACGCCTGGAGCATGATGCGATACTCAATGCTGGTGATCAATTTGATGCATTGATCAATAACATCGCGGGGCTTGAGACACACGAATCAGGTGCTAAAGGAGGTAAAGGTGTAGGAGGCATAGGCTACGCTCCTCCCCCGCCTGGTATACAACTGGAGACTTACGACCCCAGGTTGCGTCTGACTCTGAAGTCTAGCAACCGCAAGGCATTGCATATACAACAATACTTACCTGAGTCTGTTAAACAGAGAATGGCTAAGAAGAAGAGGGATGTGATGAAGTGGAACGACTCGGGGGAGGGTACTGTCATATTGAAGGCCGAGGACACCCCCAAGCTTTTGATCTCCCAGGCAGAGTGGGGAGCTGCCAACATGAGAGTGATGTTTGCATTAATGGAGGCCGGAGACCTGATGCGTAAACATGTAGAGGACTACCTAAGCTTCACTCTTATGATGCACGAGTTCGCCAGCTTATATGAATGGCAAAGTGTCATGGATTTGGATGTACGCTATAGAGAACTCCAAGCCCAATATGAGTTTCGGTGGGGATCGCCCTGCAGGAGTCTGGAGGATACTCTGTTGATTAGACGCGCCCTCCCCCCTGTTAATGGAGGGGGAAACAAGTCTGGAGGTACTGGAGGGAAGAAATACTCGGGCAAGGATAAGGAAGCCCCCTCAGACGAGAAGTGCAAATTGTTTTTGAAAGGGCATTGCCCTTATGGCGAGGAGTGTAAATTTCGCCATGTCAAAGCCGAATAGCAACAAAAGTTTAGGTGCGTCCCGGGTGCACTTGACCCCAACGCTTGGGACAGACACCTCAGGGGTGATGACCCCACCAGACCTTTCATCATGTCTGGAGTAATTGACGGGTTCCGTGTGACAAACAAGAACACAGAGGAGGCTGGTGCATATCATAAAAACCATCCATCAGCGACCAAGGCCGACCATAGAGAGTTCGTTGAAGATCAAATACAAAAGGAGCTCATTAATGGAAGATATGTGTTAGTTGATTACCAGCCCCGGATAGTGTCGGGCTTGGCCGCAATTCCCAAAGGTGGTGGTAAGGGAGTGCGGCTGATACATGATGCGTCCAGGCCACACGGACAGGCCTTAAATGATTATGCTGTCAATGAGCCTTTTCGATACAGCACAGTACAGGAAGCGGGGGAGGAGATAGGCGTGGGAGACTGGCTCGCCAAAGTAGATTTGGAGAGCGCCTATCGCAGTGTCAGGATACACCCCGATGATTTCCCATTAGCGGGTTTGAGTTGGCATTTCAAAGGGGAGGGCAATAAATTCATGATTGACCAGCGCCTGATGTTCGGAGGTCGCCTGGCGGCGTCTATCTTTAATACCCTGTCCCAAGCGGTATGCAAGATAATGCACAGCTGGGGAAACAAGCATGTTTGGTCATACCTAGATGACTTCTTGATAAGAGAGCCCACAAAGGAGAAATGCAGGGAAACGTTAAACTCCCTGATGGCCCTATTGAGAGAATTAGGCTTCGCGATCTCTTACCCAAAGGTCATAGGCCCATCACAGTGTTTGACTTTCTTAGGGATTGAAATAGACACCCCCAATTATGTCTATAGGCTTCCCAAAGACAAGACCGAGGAATTGGAGGGATTAATAAAGGACTATTCTGAGAAGACTGCGATCTCCAAACAAGAGCTCCAATCCCTGGCGGGCAGAATGAGTTGGGCGTCTAGAGTGGTGTATGGAGCTCGTACCTTCACTAGACGCATCTTGGATAGAATAAGGACTTTGAGGAACCCTACCCACAAAACCAGGGTGACAAAGGGTATGCGTGCTGACTTTACATGGTGGTTAGATTTTCTCCACTCCTTCAATGGTAAGGTGCCCATCTTGGAAAAGCGCAATTACACACCAGTCACCATAGACGCTTGCAGGAGCGGAGCGGGTGGGTTTTACATTGACCAGTGGTATCATGTGGACTGGAGCCACTGCCCCGACGTAGCAGGCCTCCATATTAATCATCTTGAAGTGCTAGCACTGGAGCCTGCTGCACGGCTGTGGGGTGAAGCTTGGAGAAACAAGCATGTTGTGTGTTATACTGACAACCAGTGTGCTGCTGCAGTTATAAACAAGGCGAGCTGTAGGGAGGCGAGTGTAATGCACTCACTTCGGAACGTATTCTGGTTGTCAGCGAAATATAACTTCAAATTAAAAGCTCTCTATTACCAAGGAGCTAGGAATGTGTTAGCTGACCGGGCTTCTCGGCTAGGAGAAGCGGGAGGTTGGGAGAAACTGCAGCAAGCTATCCAGGGCTCCTGCAGCGGTCATGGATATCCCAGACCTGGATAGGCAGGTCGCCTACTACCAGGGACAGGCCTTTGCTGTAAGCACAGTAAAGGCCTACAAAACCCAAAGGAAGTGTTACCTGGGCTTTTGTCACAAATTAGGAGTTGCCCCAGTCCCTGCTACCGGCTCACTGGTATGCAGATACGCAGCGTACTTAGCTAAACGATTGAAGTATAGCTCCATCAAGCAGTATTTATCTATAATCGCCCTCATGCATAAGGAGTGGGGGTTGCCCAACCCATGTACTACCCTATTTACTGTCCGCCAGACCCTGAGAGGGATCAGGAGAGTCCTGGGGGATAAAGTGATTAGGAAGGAGCCCCTCACCCCTGATCACCTCTGGACTTTGGTTACCTATCTCCGCCTCAGTGACCCTAAAGAGGCCATGGTCTGGGCGGCCACTCTTTTAATGTTCTACGGCCTCCTCAGGCGATCCAACGTGCTTCCCCCGCCAGGAGGGTTTAATGTAGAGAAGCACCTGAGGAGGAGAGATGTCTCATTTAGTGCAAAAGGTGTTCAGCTTGTGATTCGTTGGTCCAAGACGGACCAGTTCAGATCTAGAGAGAGGGTGCTACCCTATCCTCGCATCAGAGGCCATTCTCTCTGCCCGACAGCTGCTGTGTTCAATGCTTGGGCTAGGACCGGCTCACCAGACCCGGACGGGCCGGCGTTCCCAGGCTTGTCCCCCGAGGCCTTCTCCTCCCTCATGTTGGCGGCCCTGCGGCGAGGAGGTGTGGAGACCAAGGGCCTCGGCAGCCACAGCTGTCGTAGGGGAGGAGCGTCTTTCCTCTGGTCGAAGGCGGGGATGGACGAAGGGAAGATCCGATCCCTGGGCGACTGGTCCAGCAATACATATGTGCTCTATACCATCTCAACAGGTGAGGCATTGGGCCAGACCATATCCGCCATGGCTGATAAATTGGCAGTCTGCCCTCAACCTTAGTTAATTCTACCTTACTACCACCCATTGGACTATTGGGTATCTGGTTGAGAGGCAGCGGACATTACATCTTTATTACATCATCTGCCTTCTTTAATTAATTCTCTTTATGGACTGTGTGTGACTCCGGATCCTGTGACAACATTATTCATATATTTCTATATCATGTATACATTATGCTATGTCAACATGGCGCGCGCAACTTAGTTGTCAAATAAAACTTGACTTTACTCCACACCTGTGTTTACTTTTAAGCTGGGATAAGCCCTGGCTTATCCTCGTTTAAAAGAGGCGCAGCTACTCGCGCTGCACTATGCGCTGTGATGTAGAGTCACTTCTTCCTCAGCGCTCGAGCCACCACCCTCCCCTCCAACCTAATTCAAGGACTTACGTGAACCACAGGGGTTCTGGTTGAGAGGCAGCGGACATTACATCTTTATTACATCATCTGCCTTCTTTAATTAATTCTCTTTATGGACTGTGTGTGACTCCGGATCCTGTGACAACATTATTCATATATTTCTATATCATGTATACATTATGCTATGTCAACATGGCGCGCGCAACTTAGTTGTCAAATAAAACTTGACTTTACTCCACACCTGTGTTTACTTTTAAGTTATGGGACAACCTGCCCCACTACCGTCTCGCCCTCCTCCACGCCCACCACCCCCTATAAGCCAGCCTCCCTCATACGTCTCTCACGATGCTGTGATAAATATTCCTTTCCCTTAGCCCCCGTTTCAAACGTTTCCTATATTTGTAAACGATCAGCGGTGAGAAATTGCAGATAGGGACAGGGTGCGCACACCTTGCCGAGTGATGGCTGACTTACCTCTGTCAGTTCTTGCCTTAGCAACATGTGGACTTTCCTCACTGAACAGGTGAGCCTTCTAACAACACAAACATTTCATCAAACACCAGCTCAACGGAGAAGATGGGATAAATCAAACATTTGTACTCTCCCCGTCTATACATTGAATGGACCCTTTCACTGTATCTTCAGCGTCCCGGCGAGACTTCTACCCAGCACTAATCATACGACTACAATTATTGTACAGTTACAAGATTAGTGCAAGATTGTGCATTGATTGGTTTCTTTGTTATGGCCTCCCATAGATCAGCCGAAGTGAACGAAATAAATCACTTGCGAATCACTGAACACGACGACCCACGCATTTAGTGTATCTTTGTGGTCGGCCATTTGCATACAGCCTGAGAGAGCCATGTGGAGCCTGACTACAATACAAATGATACTGCACGTGTACCCATATGGTACTTGCTGTTGCATGTGACCTAAAGCATGTTAAGGCGAAATAATGTCAAACGATCACTCGATCATGCATACTCGCAGGGAGACATCCTGTCGCTATCGTCTCCCTCTGAGTTTGTCTCACTGCCCTCTCCCATCTCTTCTCATCCAAAAAGGGCAAACAAATTATCCAACACAAATTCATTTGCTAGTTTCACTATGACTGGTGCTCAAAGTATCCAGTGACTTAGTTTGAAGGTGGCGAGCCTGGCTCATTTGACTGAATGTCACTGGCCAGTGATGGAGACTCGGTACCTGAGGTGATGACGGGAATTGCAGGTAATCTAGGTTAACTATGAGGACCTTGCTGTTTGCTCAGGTGATCTGAGTGTTTACACTGCGCCCAACCTGAGCTTCATCCATCACGGAAACCGCTAGCTTCCAATTACTAATTAGCTCGCTGATCGCTGATCGCGCCAGCCCGTCTTCTCCAGTCTCACATATCAAAAGCTCTTCTTGGTCGAAGTCCTCTCTCCCTCCTGCTCTTGCTTTGGTCTAGAGCCTTTGCAGATTGCTCAGGCCATTATAAGTGTGTGTGTGTTCCCATAACCTCCTTCACATTGATTCAAGATACACATGAAGATTTGCTGGGTTTTAATGTCAGAATGCACTGTAAAAAACACAATAGAAACGCTGAAATAATAGAGGCTAGATTATTGCTTTTTATCTCGTTAAACCCTAGGGCCTGAGCAATATTAATTGACTTCTGTGTTTAGGAGGTCTGCTCTGATTTATGAGAACATTGAGATAGAGATGTTCTCTTGGCATATTTTGGATTGTTCACAAGCCTAGCCCACCTAACTGTTCTTGTTATCTTCACGCAGAATGACTGTAGCATTCCGCCGTGCCCTCTCGTTTCCCCTGTAGGCTATACGCAGTATGTATAGCAACCCCAGAGTGTTTGTCTCCCTTTCCCCATAAAAAACTGCACAAAAAAACGAGGTCTTGCTCTTCCACTCTTTTGCCGCCGTGTGGTGGGGGAGGGTAATAACTCAAGGTTTTTTTCAGAGGTAGGGCGCGCTAGATTTGTGAGGCTCTTACCGTCTGTAGTTCACCGTATGTCCGACCCGAGGTCGTTTTACTCATCGCAGGCGTTGTTGACCTTGTTCTATGGCGTTGTAATAGCCGCCGCGCGCGAGCATCGCCGCTCGTGGCCTTTCCATCATTTTGGGGAGGGAGAGCTAAGAGCAACTCTGATTTATGACTTCTCGCCCGTCCGCCTGCCACCAGAACTATCAGAGAGCGCCCCATCGATTTGTAAGGATCGCTGATCGCGACCGGTGGGGTTAACAGTCGCCCGGGGTTGCCTGATAACACCCTACTACATGTATACTCACAAGATCCCCCCTCCGCGCCACACACCCAAAGCCCGGAAAGAATGTAGGTAAGCATCGCGACCAAGTAGACTAGTGTACTTACTGCTACCTTCATGGAAATCTGGTCGCGATTTGTCTCCGTCAGTTAGTTGCGAAGAATGAGCGACTCGCTTACCTTTCCCCTGTCCGTATATCATCAGGCTGATGGTGAATATGCTGGGGCTCCGTTACGGAATTCACAGTGGTTGTACTACTAGTCTTTCACCTTAATGATGCTTCAGATTGATGACATGATAGGTTAAACATGCCCACTCCCACAGAGTTGTCCCAGTGAGCTTCATTAAAAGCAGTAAGAAGGCTTAGCGCAAGTGTTAACAGAGCAACAAAAACTATGTACATTTACCAGTAGCGATTGCTACTAATGTTCAGTGGTGACAATAAAAACGCTGATATCAAATAGCGCTGTATGGAAATACAAACAAAGCGTTTTGTTTTTTTGTTAAAATGTCTTTTTGTACATGTAAAACAACCACGGTCTAGGGTGAATTTATGAAATGAAATCGCACTCCTCAACAGCAGACTAAAGGGTGTAAAGGGATACCCTTCTCTGGGAGCTAATTATTGGGAGGCTTGAGGGTGTCGAGTTTAGGGCTGGCCAGTATAATATCACCATGGCCTACCTTGTCACACTACTGGGGTTGCGTCGCCCTTTTGGATCGCCTCCCACTCTAGTCCACATCCTCCCCTTGCCAGGGAAAGGTTGTGCCTGTGTCCATCAGCGAACGAGTTGCTCGCAGCGTCTCAGTTGCTCACCTGGGGGTCGGCCATTCACAGAGACATCATGATAATCGGCCATTAGTGCTCAGCTCCAGCGGAAATATGGTATTCGCCTGCGATACACCCCTGACCCGACCCAGCGAGGCAGTGCAGAGGTCAGCCTCTTCTATTGCTGAAAGACCTTTCCTTAAAATTGACACGATTTATCCCACTTCTTTAATAGGTGTATGAGCTTTTGCTGCGCGTCCTGTATAGGCAGTTTCACCTTGCCTGTTGTTAATGTTTCGTCTTCTCTTTTTGAATACCTGGTAATTTCATTGTGGAGGGTTTTTTGTGTATGATATCTATTTTACTTATACTAGATAGAAATGGGAGCCCTCCCATGAGCGAGTCGGTCGTTGCCCATGTAATTTCCAGTGCAGAATTTAAACACAGGAGAATGTATACTATTTTGGTCTCACTATTTAAAGACGAAATGAGGACACACGGTCTGGGAAACATTTCATTGTTCATTGTTATGTTGGCAACCGAATGGTTCGGGAATTCTTGGCGCCCTTCCCCTGTATGTATGTACATGAAGCATTGCATTGCCATTGGAGACTTGCCGAAGCGAATAACGGGAAAGGCCATGATATCTGTAAGTAGTCTTCGGTGCTTATTGTATTACAGCAACAATTGGTACACTTCTGAACATGGCTCCAACCAGTCTACCTTCAAATTGCACGGTGAAATCATTATAGTTGACGAAACCATAGACCGTAGATAAAAGAATAACCCATTACATTAAAATATGACTGTGAAGAATCACGAATTGAAGATTGCCAAGGACTTAAAAACGAAATTGGTGCCCTAGATCTGCTTTCCAAATTGCTTTTGAAATGTTACCTGGATGGAAAGTGGGAGGGCAACTGAAGGCAGTTACAAAACTATGTTTTCTCGCTTTAATAAGTTATTAAAAGAAACACGTGTGTGGGTAAATGTCAGTTTATTTCTGACTACTAAAGTATGCGCGCGCCATGTTACATGGCTTACATGAAAACATGAATGCAATACAAGGTTACATAAGAGGCAGACATTACAAAGGTATAAATGGCAATGAGTAATGTTACATAATAGGCAATATTAAGTAATAATTAACAAGCCCTTGCTTGAAGAGTAATTAACCTTGTGAGTCTTTGAGTCTTTGAGTCTTTGAGTCTTATTATTATAAGGATGTCTCCGAGCTGAAACCCCTCTCAAGGGACACTGTTCCTTGCCTTATGATGAGAATTGGAAGGCGGGGAGGGTGGAGGTCCAAGCGCTGGAGGAACAGTGGACTACTGACTGCGCTGAGGTCAAGCGGTGACCCGGTGCACTTTTAAACGAGGATAACCCTGTGGGCTATCCCTGCTTAAAAGAAACACGTGTGTGGGTAAATGTCAGTTTATTTCTGACTACTAAAGTATGCGCGCGCCATGTTACATGGCTTACATGAAAACATGAATGCAATACAAGGTTACATAAGAGGCAGACATTACAAAGGTATAAATGGCAATGAGTAATGTTACATAATAGGCAATATTAAGTAATAATTAACAAGCCCTTGCTTGAAGAGTAATTAACCTTGTGAGTCTTTGAGTCTTTGAGTCTTTGAGTCTTATTATTATAAGGATGTCTCCGAGCTGAAACCCAAAAACCCAAAGGGAGTAGGGAGGTAGATCAGACAGGCTCGGGGATAGATAGTATTTCATCAGCCATGCTGGCTATGGACTGACCCAGGGCTTCACTTGTAGAAATCGTATAGAGAACATAAGCATTACTGGACCAGTCCCCCAGGGACCGGATTTTAGATTCATCTAGCCCAACCCTGGACCAGAGAAAGCTGGCTCCGCCGCGACGACAACTGTGACTGCCCAAGCCTGAAACTTCCACTCCGCCCCGCTTCAGGGCACCGAGCATGAGAGAGGAGAAGGCTGCCGGGGACAGGCCCGGAAAGGCCGGCCCCTCTGGGTCTGGTGTGCCAGTCTTCTCCCAGGCATTGAAGACAGCCCCGGTCGGGCACAGAGGGTGGCCTTTTAATCTGGGGTAGGGTAAGATCCTCACTTTTGTCCTGAACTGGTCCGTTTTAGACCACCTGATGGTTAATAACATCCCTTTCTGATTGAAGGTAATATCTTTCCTCCTAAGGTGCTTGGCTTTATCAAACTTCCCTGGCGGAGGGAGGACGTTTGACCTCCTCAGAAGACCGTAGAACATGAGGAGGGTGGCCGCATACACCAAAGCATCCCTTGGAGTGCAGAGATCGAGCATCCTCATTAATATCCAGAGGTGCTCAGGTGTTAAAGGCTCCTTCCTGTTAACCCGATCTCCCAGCACTCTCCTGATGCCTTTGAGGGTCTGCCTGAAGGGGAAGCTGGTGTTACATGGGCTAGGCAGGCCCCACTCCTTGTGCATTAGCGTAACTACCGCAAAATATTGTTTGATCGAATTGAATTTTAGTTTACCTGCCAGATAGGCGGCATACCGACAGATGAGAGAATTGGAAGCTGGTATAGGGGCTTCTCCCAACCTGGCACAAAAGGTTAGGAAGGATTTCCTCTGCGAGCGATAGGCCTTCAAAGTGTTTTCCGAGAAAGCTTGACCTTGGTAGAAGGCCACACGCTCGTCCAGTTCCCAGGGGTTCATCCTAGGCTTGACAGGAGGCGGTGATCGCCCTCTCCAGTTTCTCCCAGCCTCCTACCTCACTGAGTCTGGAGGCACGATCAGCTAGGATGTTCCTCGTCCCCTCGTAGTAAATAGCTTTCAACTTGAAGTTGTAGTATGCAGATAACCAGAACACACTCCTGAGAGAGTTCATCACTCTCGGTTCTCTACTAGTGGCCTTGTTGATGACTGCTGCGGCGCACTGGTTATCTGTGTAACACACCACGTGCCTATTCCTCCACGTCTCCCCCCAGAGGCGAGCTGCAGGCTCTAGGGCTAGAACCTCGAGGTGGTTGATGTGGAGGTCAGCCACGTCTGGACAGTGACCCCAGTTGACGTGGTACCACTGCCCCAGATAATAACCCCCCGCCCCACTTCTGCAGGCGTCTATGGTTACCGGGGTGTAGCAGCGCTTCTCCAGTATGGGAATGCAGCCATTGAAAATCTGCAGATAATCTAACCACCACTGGAGATCAGCCTTCATCCCTGGGGTAACCCTTGTCCTGTGGGCGGGACCTTTAAGTAATCTGATCCTGTCTATCAAACGTCTTGTAAAAGTTCTGGCCCCATATATAACTCGGGAGGCCCAATTCATCTTACCCGCTAAAGATTGAAGCCCCTGTTTAGTCAGGGAAGTTTTTTCTTTCACAGTTCTCACAAGTTCTTCTAGCTCTTTTGTCTTTTCCTCAGGCAGTCGGTAAACATGCTCCATTGTGTCTATTTCTATGCCCAAGAACGTGAGCTTTTGCACTGGTCCTACTATCTTCTGGTAAGAGATAGCAAAGCCAAGCTCACGGAGCAGACTCATTAAGGTGTTTAATGTCTGCATGCACTTCTCCTGCGTGGATTCCCGCACCAGGTAATCATCGAGATAAGACCAAACGCATGGATGACCTTTCTCCTTCATGATGCGGCAGACAGCCTGTGAGAGGGTGTTGAAGATTGATGCGGCCAATCTCCCTCCAAACATTAATCTTTTGTCTATCAAGTGCCTGGTGACTCCGTCTTTGAACGTCCAAGCCAGACCCGCTAGTTGGTAATCTCCTGGGTGTAACTTGACGCTTCGGTAGGCACTCTCCAGGTCCACTTTCGCCAACCAGTCTCCCTGGTATATCTCGTCTCCTGCGTCTTGGACCGTACTGTACTTAAAAGGGTAATTAACAGCATAGTCGTTCAGGGCCATGCCATGCGGGCGAGAGGCGTCATGTATCAAACGAACCCCACCATTGCTCTTGGGTATGGCAGCCAGGCCTGATATTATTATTGGTTTCTCCTGTGTAATCTCATAACGACCATTTGCTAATTCCTTGTTAATGATATCTTCCACACTATCTCTGAACTCAGGCCTAGTGGCAGACCTGTGGTTTCGGTGGTACGCACCCGCTCCTTCGGTGCAAAGGTTGGTCACCCTGAACCCCCGGGTCACTCCCTCCATGATGTACTGCCGGTCTGGGTCATCATAGCTTAAGTGCTTATCCCAGCCGTTGGGGTCAAGGGCACCGACCTCATGCAGATACTTTAATGGCTATTCGGATTTGACATGCTTATACCGGCATTTATCCCCATATGGACAATGCCCCTGTACAAACAATCTGCAAAGTTCCTCACTGTCATACTCCTTAGCCTTTGATCCTCCCTTCTTACCCCCTCCCTTGCCGGCTTGGGGGTTGTTAGCTCCTGCCATAGGTGTCACAGGGCGGCGAATTAGTATAGTATCTTCAAGATGCCTGCAAGGGGATCCCCAACGTACTCCATATTGACCCTGCACTTCCCTATAACGAACATCGAAGTCTAACACGCTTTGCCACTCATACATCCCCGCGTATTCGTGCATCATCAGGCTGAAGCTCATGTAATCCTCCACTTCAGAACGCTTAAGGTCACCAGCCTCCAGTAAAGCAAACATGAGGCGCATATTAGCTGCTCCCCATTCGCTCTGAGATATGATGAGTTTAGGGGTCTCCTCCGCTTTCAAGACTACAGTTCCTTCCCCACTATCATTCCATCTCATGATGTCTCTCTTCTTGCGGTTCATTCTCTGCTTCACTGTCTCAGGGAGAAACTGCTGTATATGCAGAACTTTCTTGCTACTTGCTTTGAGGGTGAGGCGTAGACGGGGGTCGTAGGTGTCCAAGGCCACTGGCTGGGTCGGGGGAGTATAGCCCTTGGAGCCACCTATTCCTCCACCACCATCCAGGTTTAGCATGTCGAGCTTATCGCCTCCCCCTAGCAATGCATCCAGTCGTTTGGCTGAGGCGAGTATCTCTGCCTGCTCTTTGCGTCGTTTTTCCAGCTGAGCTTCTCTCGCTTGCCTCTCTGTTTCTTCCCTCTCTCGATCTTTCTGAGCTTGTTCTTCGGCTTCCTTATCTTTTCGATCATTTTCCTTGGCTGCTTCATCGGCCCGGACCCGGGCCTCTCTGATCGCATCTGCCCTCTCAGCTTCGAAGTGATTATTGCCTAGGATAGCCAGAGCGATCTTGAGCATACGGATTTGACCCGGGGTTATATCCAATGCTGCTACATCAGCTCCTGTCATAGCAACCAAGACGTCTTTCTCCCCATAGTCTGCGTCCTTGAGAATTCGTAAAGCTGCTCTTTTCAGGCCAAAGACATGCCCCCACTGGGCTAGATCGAAAGGTTCAGGTATATCGTCTGCACTTAGGCTGGCCATGCTGCTTAGCTATAGCGCGTCTGCTCTGTCCAAGCGCTGGAGGAACAGTGGACTACTGACTGCGCTGAGGTCAAGCGGTGACCCGGTGCACTTTTAAACGAGGATAACCCTGTGGGCTATCCCTGCCTAAACATGTAGTAAGGTTTGGGGGAGCATATTGAATGACTGACGAAAGACAAGTGGTAGTGTCTGGATGGGAGAAGCGGAAGATGTCGGAAGTAGGGCGGAGTAGAATATCCCCGTGGAGCCGGCATATAATTAGCAAAGTGATCCTCCGGTCGTGACTAATGAACCTGTATTCATTTTGCGCTGGACCCTCTCGTCCCTTGAGACATTTGTGCCACCCGCCACCCTCTGGATTCATTCTCCATCACTCGTGCTTTCCCTTGCTAATTCCCCGGCTCCGTTGCAGCACCTTTCTTTCTCCAGCTTCAAATGTATGAGGCTGGCCATCTGAAACAAACTTTCCCTCCCCCTACCTTTACTCTTCCTATGTATAGAATATATACCGGTGTATAATATATCTCCTCCCACACCCCCAGGAGTGATGCCCCATGGAGGAAGCGTAGTGGCTTCTCAGCCCCCTTCAGGTCAGACCCCCTAATTCATATAGCCTGGGGAAGCAGTTCTGAAGTAATGAAGACACGGCTGAAGGTTTGCAACTTCCCCTGCCCATAGCATTGTTACTGTTACTGGTTTGGAGGACCGAGTACCATGCCGGGTCAATCACCCCATATATATATCCAGGTATCATCTATGAATGGATGCCGTCTGGAAAATAAGTTATGTGCACTGGGTCTGGGGCAAGAGGTGAGCGTTATTATTGCGAAGTAAGCCCTCGCGGCTGTGGTTCCCTCTGTGCAATAAAGGCCACTCACAGCAATGAATCCTAGTGGCCATGTGGCCCCTGAGTATGCGAATATGAAAAAAATAACTATCTAATTTCGTCCTTCCAGACCTGTGAGAAATGTAGGTGTGATAGGGCCTCGGTGAAAAAAGAATTTCATTTGAGGCTTGTGACCAAGATTTTCAGATTGCTCGCTCCTCGGTTTTCCTTCCCCACGAATTAACAATGGGCTCAACGAGCGTGTAACCGCTCGTGCTGAGATTAGACGCCCTTAAGCCGGGCCTGATTCCAGCCTCTGATTGATGTATATGTAGGCACTATGGCCTCAGTATACCCTCCTTTAATCTTCCTATTGTACACCAGTGGCTGGGCTTTTTTGTCTTGGCGACCAGTTACATTTGATAAGATCATATCGAAATGCCTCGGTTTTGCCTCAGGAACCACCCCTGGAAATCATCATTGAATTGAGTCATGATAAAGAAGGGGGAGTTGAGCGGAAGTGTGGGAGTTTATTTTGTTCTTCACATTCCATTTATCCCCCACACTGCTGGCGGATTCTCTGCGGAGTCAATGATAGATGAGACGTCATTGTTATCAGAGCGTCCTGGGATTTGATGGCATAGTGTTAAGTTGCTTGTATGAGTCTGACCAAGTTGTAAGAAATTTGCTAGCCTTGAATATATATTGAAATACAACCCTGTATATTATAGTATAGGAGTTGTATGGCATGGGCTTTTATTCAAAGATCTCGATTTTGGTTTCATAAACATATCAGGTATTATACTCGGTATGCGTTCCCAGGCGGATTATTATGGTTTGGGCATTCTTCTATATAGTATTTCATCAGGCAGCGCCGGTCACTCGCCCCTTGGGGATCGTATATATGACCCTTGCAGTTGAGTGACAAGCATCCATCTTTATTTAGTCGCAATATTATTTTACAGCCCATCCAGTTTCATGGCTCTTCTCATTAGATGTTCCTTGCCCTTGATCTCCAATGTGATGTGGCTGGAGCAGGAAGAGGAGATTGTCGAGGTGGTAATGAGAAGTACCTCTCAGCTCGCACACATTATACAAATATATATATGCTCAAATAGTTGATCCTTTCTCTGGCTATATATTCTTGCCTTGGGTTCTTAAGGCTCGCCATTATTCGTCGGTCAATCCCCCTTTTAACTGCCACTTGTGAACTGGATCCCTCCTATCCTCTATTTCCTTTATCAAGGGCTCACCTGGATCTAGCCCAAATACAGGCGGCCTCCGGTCATAGCTTGGCCTGTCGATTCATCCTGCTCCAGGCATCTCTATATTCCCACTGACTCACCCAACAATCGGTATCGCAACTGTTTCTTCCCTATTAAATATGTCATGAGGTTTGGATCTGCATACAAAAATCACATTAGTACCATGCAATATTCATCTTGTGAGTTATTTTTAATCATTAATAAAAAAATAGCCACAATGTATCATTGCACAAGCATCCGTATGTATTACAGGGCCCAGTTGTTAGATTGTTACATGATGAATATCGCTCAGAATATCAAACATGCTAGGCAATATGGAATAGAGGCGACGACCGTGGTAACCGATGCGTTTATATATGGCGCGTGGTGTTGAATATACTGTTCCACTGTTGTAAGTCATGTAAGCATATGGCATCCTGTTGCACTGTGTGTGTGGTCTAGCGTTTCACCTCACAAATAACTGTTGTGTATTATCGGCAGATATTCAACGCGCCATCGTCCTCCCTAGCCGCCCTTTCAACTTGCCACGAATTCCTGATTTTCCCTAATGCTATGACGAATTGCGTGATGGGAGCGATGTAGAACACACTCCTGATTGTAATTTATCGCAATTGAGAAATCTTGGAACCAGGCCACTCAGTTGCATGCATTATTGCTTAGATCGTATTTAGATCAATCACGGCTATCCCCACAATTAAATGATTTTGTAAGTCGATCCTTACACAGTAACACAGATGACTTGGTAGTGAAAGACTTGGAATATCGTGACTTACATGGCATATAGTTATTCACTGTAGCCTATATAATATAGTGAAAGCTTTCAGTGATTATGATATTTCATATTTGTCGCACAGTGGCAGCAGTGCAATAAGGCAAAGATAATAATATCACGGTGCGGAGCATGGATCCGTATGATATGTGGGCAAACGTGGTTGATAAAACAGGTTGGTGGGTGGGAGGGGGGAGACGGTGCACGCGATCCTTACCGCTAGGCGTATGCACGTGCCTGAGGGCCTTGATCACGTGGTTAGGTGATCTTGGGCGCCTGCGACCAGCACGTGCTTTCTAGTATAAACGCTGAGCTACCTGGACACACCTTCCCCACTCAGCCCCCTTGCCCTTAGTCTAGATGACAGCTTACGCCCCAACAAGCATCGCACTCGCTCTCATTCTCGCTCTCAATGCCAATTGTTCGCCTCGTTTGTCGGAGCCACGCGCTCTGTTCGGTCCAGTCGCTGTCGTGATGACTTCATGTGGGTGAAATAAGGACTGGGTGCGTGTGGTCGTGTATCATTCATAATCCAGATATGTTATTAGGGTTGCGGTGAACAGTCTTCTCCCATGTAGGCAAGGGTATCTGTCTTTGCCTTCTGATGATTGATGCATGCAATGGGTTTCATTGCATTGGCTCGTTATCTTTTTGGACAAGATGGTCAGTGCGTTTGGTTCAATTGTTTACCAATCAAATGTTTCTATAATAATTGCGTCTGAGGGAGACCACCTGTATGGAAGTATATATTAAGTTACAGTCTACTGATTAGTTGACAACAAACGCACACGTCACGACAAGCTATCACAATCATGTAATGGGAGGGGGGGGGGGGGGGCGCATAATTTGACGCAATTCCAGAAGTTGGCATGAATATGAATTCATTAGGTTCAAATTATAGCGCCTATGGTTGACATTGTAAAGCAACTGTGCAAAAAGTGATGGAATTCTAGAGACGCGGTTTGGACCTGACCTCCTTTGGCTGGGGTATGCCAGGAACCTAGAAGTACTCAGGGACACAAGACGGGGGTTTCCGTTCTCAGTATTGTTAAGGTCAAGAGTGTTTAGAAAGTGACTTATGAGTGTGACAATGCGTCCCATAATGAGTGATGTAACCTTGTTCAGGTCACATTACATGCAGAGGACACTCCCTCATGCACTTAACTGATTAAGTAATATGCTGTGCTCCGGCCATTTTGCTTGAGGCTATGTCCTCTCAATTTGCTCTTCTTCCCACCTTAAATCATCTATATGCCTTGTACGTGTGTCTTTCTTTGTTCCGATTTTAATCATATTCGGTCACAATTTGCATTTACAAATTTCTGTTTTAACACAGTTCTTATTGTATGATTTTATGCATTGCGTCTTGGCTGCTCATGAAAGAGGCTTCTGTCTGCATTGGGTAACCCTTTGCTTGAGGCAACTTACCTATTCACAACAATCTCATATATCAATTTGGCTGTTACTGGAGGCTTTATGTTAAGTTGGAACTTACTTTCGCAAACTACAGTGTTGTAAGTCTCCGGTATTCAGTATTTTTTGAAAATTCCAAATATTGTCAAATCTCTCCCAAATTTCATCAAAATCTGGGGGTTCTTTCGGTTATCAAAAGCATTTTTCTTTAAATCAGTTTAAGATCCTCTGTACAGGTAGTAAATTATAAGATTTCACTATCTTTCCCCCCGAAAATTGTCAGTACTTTTGGAATAACTCGACCTACATCTGTGAAACTAGTATGGTGCTCCTTAAGATTGTGTACCTCAGAAAGATTAGGGTCTGGTCTCGGTTGTGCAAAATGGAGCTTCACCACATGCTAGAAATGGTGCAGTGTGTTCAAAACTCATGTAGCATCGATGTATTGCATCCAGGACGAGGAACCCTAATGGAGAGAAAATAAACTATTAAAATATATTCCATCCTATTTCACCTGAGGATATTTGACCTAGCATGGAAGGAGGAGATCTGCCTCGAAAAGCTTTTCATTGTGGTCCTCGAAACTAGCAGATCACAGAGATGAAAGGTATTGTAATTAAGAGAGGAGAATTCGGTACTTGGGAAAGATGTGCTGAACCCCTACAGCCATTAAGCGTCTTTCATGTGTCTATGGACAGTTGATTGTTCATGGCTATGATCTGTCCTCATTTACGCTAGTCTTGTTATTAGTCTGCCCTCGGCGCACAACTCCCCATAAATCATGTACGCCCGGTATAAATAAAGAGTGGAAACCGTACCATTCTCCGCCCAATCTGGGCTTTTCCTAATAAAATGATATGAACTTACGAATACATCTATAATAATCCACCTAATGTGTACCTGTCTGGATATTTCTGATGTCAAGGCAGATGTTGCCTGTTGAGGAAAACATGTTTTTGCTTAAAATGTCTCTCCTTTGGTTGAGAAGGTCTGTTACTTGTAATGATTACATGTTGCTGCATAAAGTATCGCTAGAGTGGAGAGGCAGAGATGTGGAGTGGAAGTAGAGCTTGTTACCTATAACTTGTTACCTATAACTTGTTAGGCTTGATACTAGCAGATCTATGTACCCCTTGTAGTAACAACACAAATTATATTTATATGTTCACTGTCTGTTATTAAAGTTGTTTTTGTAATGTAAAAAAGGCCTACATATGTTTATCATAGGCTATAGAACAGCCAACATATATCTTCAAAATGAATTGGGGTGAAATGATCATTTTCTTATAACACTCTGCCTATATGATTACAATGTGTTAGGTGGGGCGTAGCGGCCCGGAAACCCACACTGTGTGTCAGTCGGCTGTTTTGTATACGAAGTTTCTGTAGAATAGACTATCCATAGACAGACCTACATTGCACTGGGACGTTGCCAGCAACTAACCCATGCCAACTTACCAGGCGGGCACGAAGTGGCAACGGAAAAAAACTCCAGGAGTGGCTGGCCTTCGTTTCTTTGTGGCTGCCTGTTGAATATGTGCATAATAATAACGATGCTATTTATTTGTTGGTCGTTGTAAAATGTCTGGCCCCAAACCCATTGCTTCTTTTCATGTACTGCCATCTATATTCCTCAACCCAGTGACCCCGTAGAGAACTTACACATGTATGTATTATTAGTCCCCTCATTAAGGTATTTGCTATTCTAGGGTTTGAGCCAGACCCACATTTTCTTATCCTCAATAGTGAATTTTCAGTGGAGTTATGAGCTTTGTAGGTATATATGTTTCTCCTTTTGGTTCAGCCAGACTGATATAACTGAGACAGTTGAAGTATATATGAGCTGTTATTCAATTAATGTTGTACCCATTGAAAAGAGTCATTTCTCTATGGCCCGTTATGATATTATGTCTTGTCATTCATTACCTAGTGTTCTGTTCAGTTAAAAATGATACTAAAATAGGCATTGTGCTTGGCCTATTATTATTCGCACTATGCCATTTATTATGGGGAATCGTGCCTATTATTTCGTGTGGCATGTGGCAGTGGGATGTTCTCGTATTTTGTCCAACCCTAGAGGCCTCCATTCCATATCGCCTCATCTAATCGGTGCTTGCCAACATGTGCATTCCCACTATTGAATTACATATGACCTGAGCAGGCTTTTCTTATTTTACCTTATGTCCTTTATCTATGGCATATCCATATGATGTCCCCCGTTTATATACGGTAATGTGATTAAACTCACTGCCTGGATGGATAATTAATTTAAGTTAATTAAGGTTTCCCTCCAATTAAATATTAATCAGGGATAATGACAAATAAGCAAGAACTTATGTATTTGCTGGTGGGTCTGGCAATGCTTGCTAATCTCAGCCTGGGTCACGGTGCTATTTTGGTTGTCTATTTTCTATGAAAAATCGATCCTGCGCATGATGTCATGGCCTATTTACGACCTGTGTCATGCCGATGATGTCACCTCAATAAAAAGAGACAACATAAGAGGAGGGAGAAAAGCTTATTCATTAACCAGAAATTTATAGAACACCATTTTTTTATTTCTACATTTTATATAAGAGCTTGAGAAAATTAGCACAATTTCTCTATAGGAGGCTTATATTGTTGAAATTTATTTTGATTTTTTACTTAATGACATGCCCTTAATAAATAGCTCTTCAATATTATGGGACGCTTGAGATAATGTTAATCTAAATAGGCTGTTAGTATAAACAACCTTTCCCTAAGTATGACTGATAGTCGCGTGGGCTTGGCGTTGGGTGATCTAATTGGATTTAATGAGCTCAATGTAGTTAAGCTCGATGTCCGGTCACACCTAGAGGTGGAAGGTGAGGCAGTGCGAGGACAAGCATGGGCAAGTCTTCACTGCCGTCAATCGCTGCACCGACAGACGTTGCCACGTCCCACAACGTGCCCATGGGTTGATAGGGGAATGAACCTCTGATGTAGATCCTACAGATACCTACCGTATCTATAGATTGCTATCGTTTTGCCCATATTTTTTTTACAAAGATATCTAGTATAGTTTTTTTAAAAAAAATCATTTCCTGCGTAGGAAAAATAGTTTTTCCCCTTATGAGATGCAAGGTCATTTAAATGGGAAATGGGAGATGATTTATAAAAGATTACTAGAGGTTGTAAGTGTCAAAATCTGTTTCCCACCTAATGGGGGCGTGGCTACTAGTGAGGATGATCATTACTGATTAGCACCTGTGTGTTTAGCGTGCCAATCGGAGCGTGTACGGTAACGCCAATGTCTGCCTGGGCGCTATTGAAGTCAGCACTTGGCACCAGGTGGGGGTGTTATATAACCTAGCATGTTAGGGCCAAGCGGTAATCTATAGTTTTAGGTCATTATAATATACACCTCAGGCCCAGTCGAAGCCCCCACCCCCACCCCCACCTCTCCCCAGCCAAGCGTATAAATCTAACCATAAAACCTAGCCCCTATGTATGAGTGAAGGCCTACCCCCCCTCTCTCTCCCCCTCTACTATACTGAATACTCAACCCACCTTGCACACTATATGCGCCGGGTGGTATAGGACAAAACCAGGTGGGTCCGTCTGTAAGTTACCGATCCTGCTGCCACTTCTCTACTAGGACGTGGTCTCCTCTTACTCCCTCTCCTTCCTTACCTATATCTCAGCCTATATATTCTCCCGCCGATGTCTTCTACCACTGCTTCTCCGGACCAGGTAGGTCAACACGACCCCAATAACTATTTATTGTAGTGACTTATTTGATTCGCTTCCCATGATGATAATATGGCTGGGGGAAATGTGTACATATGAAAATAGCCATCCGGGCCCGGCAATATCATATACTGTATCACCGGGACCGGGTCTACTCTCTCAGGCTATATTATCATCATCAAAAGATCCAGTTGTGTGGAGTTGAAACAGAACTAAGTGCTCTTGTGCATGTATGGACATTCTACACGTTGGCATCAATATTGCAGGCGCCTAGGCATAGGTAATAAAACTAGCACTGGTACACCGGACCTGGTTTTAACGAGATTTTATTTCTCAGACTACTGCTAGCGATGCTTGTTTTATTTCTAGTGACCCAGAGTCAGTAGAATGGGAGGGAAGCTGTCACATGCGAGTGATCCAGCTTTAATCGTGTTAATGGAGTCACTGGGTAGTTGTAGAGAAATCCTGTCAGGACGTTGACACTGTCGTCTTTCTCTCTGGCATACTAAATGGCCATATACACATGTATGAAATTAGTTTACTCTAAACGCAACATTAACAGCCCTTCAGGGGCTTCAAATTAATAATTCGTATACACATTTATTGTGGATGAATTATTGAAAGGATGTCACTCACTGGGCTGGCTGATATGATTACAACCTTATAAACGATCTTAATGGACGTCTCGGGCGAAATTATATTAACTTCATATAAATATTGAATGCATTTTGGCTCTAGTGTGGCCAATATATATCAAGTATCATTGATTGGCCTGGGAATACGGTGTATAAATCTATTTCGATTGATACTTCAATGACCCGTCCACTGGGAGTATAAATAGATCCAAATTTGATATGTGTAGTATGGTGTATTTGTGCGATCGGCCATATCAATCTCTATATTGTTAATATCCTGCCGAGTTCCGATCGCCGACAGTATGTTAGAGTGAGTATGCATGTGGTATGCCGTATTGACTGGGTCTGTTCTCTCGATTGACTGAGTTTAGCAATGCAGTTGCGAGGGAGGAGCATTATTATTCACCTTTGATCGCCCATTAATTGCTTATAATTAGCCCATTTAAAACTCAGATTAGAGCATGCTTAGAAGGTGTAACTTGTTGAAATGTTCCTGTAAGGTTAGGGATTGGTCGAATAAACACAGAGTTCAGGAAGAGAACATAACTTATATATTGATATCATATGTTGATGTTTGTCATATGAAACGCGGAGGACTGGGTTACATTTGGATTTTCATGTCCCCTTTGCCATCATGGACACATCCGTTTGGTTCTCTTCTTCATCTTTAATAGATTACTACGAGTAGCAATGCACTATTATCAATACATTCGTATTCAATTTCTATACAGAGTCCCCAATATTTTTTTTTATGACTTAGTCATATATTTGCCTTTACCTGTGAGAAAAACAATGGAAGAATGTTTTGTACAATGGATATAAGGCGGTCGATGATGTACTGCTTGATATTATGCTGAGGTGTAAAGAGAATCATGGGGATTACTGTCATATTGATCCCTACATTGAGGACCGAGAGGCTGCCCCCTTTCATCTGAGATGACGAGGTGAGAGAATATGAGGAGTCGCCCAGCCATTACGCCCTGTCTATCTCTGACTTTTCGTGACCAAATAATGATCTGGATCGAATATCGTTTTAAGGCAGGGCGGAGGCTGGATGTTTCCATCCAAGGACAGGTGTCGAGTTGGGTATAAGCGTGGAGCAGAGTTACAAAATAAAATGGTCAGTCCATCATCGCCCAAGGCTCGTTATCCTCCCGTGTTTTGAAAGGATGAACCTTCATGTCTGCTTCATATCCTCTTGCCCAATACATTTCTAACGAAGACATTCTTTACATGGCATTGTTAAAGGGAGAAGTCCCTATCTGGCTTGGGAAAAATAATAAAAGTATCCTTATGAGTCATGCATGCATGTGTGGACATGGGATAGGTATTATGCAATGCGTCCTATCTATTGTTGACATTGTGTTACTAATGCGGAGCTAATGCCCTTTTGTGTTTGTGTGATATGGGATCAGTGGTTGGAATAGGTCCTTGATCCAGATCCCCAATCTCCTCGTTCTTCTCAATGCTCCGAGGAAGGGTGCTTGTCCAAAATGAAGGTGCGGCGTCGTCAGCGCATTCTTGTGGTCTTCTTGAATATGTAAATGGATCCGGAATTAATTCCTCCAATGCTTTTTTGGTCACTGCCCATCAGTCATTTGTCATCGGTGGAAAAATCTCCCTCAAGCTTCGAGATCTGATGCTAAACGAGTGGCATGCAAACATTGTGGGCAGATCGTGGGAATCCTTAATCCAAGCCAATTATCCATGGTTGGGAGCATAGAGACCTGGTGTTTTTGAAGTCTATAGATAGATATGTTCGCGGTTCAAATCTGATTGTCATTCACTGTTGAAATAGCCCCTCCCCCCCCCCCCCCCTTCAATTTCTTTCGTCTGAGATAAGGATTCCCCATCGGTCTGTTTTGATCTCATTGCTGTATCCTATTTGCCTCACTTTTTAAGCTTTGCCATCTTGCAAAAAGAAATGGCTTGGAAGATAGAAACAGACTGGCGATATGATTTATGGCACATACTATTCACAGCTGCCGTTTCCTCTGGGCTTTTATATTGGCCATGTATAAAGCTACGGTGTGTGCCCTGTAATAGACGTCGGCCTGGCAGCATTAAAAAAGTAAATGCTTGTTGAGGAAGATCCATATTGGATTAGGAAATAAAGCTTTGGGGAGTTCGTTTGCTGATGCGCTGATCTCCCAATCTTGGCGCGCTTCTGAACATGATACATCATAACTGTGGCTCGTAACAAGTGTAACAGCGGCTGCAACTACATGATTTACACCTTTATTGATAGCAGTCATTCTCAAGCTTGTATTCCCTTGGCGCTTGCTTTCTTCTTCAACTCTCTCGCTGCTCTCCCATCGCCACTTCCTCGCCGCGATCGATCTATTGAGTCGAGAGAAAGAAATTAAGTCGGGCGAGGAGATGGGGGCCAAGTTACAGCAACTGACTCGAGTGAACTCGCTTTGGAAAAGCTGACAAATCGGACGGCGTCAGTGTTCAAGATGCGTCGAACGAACAAGTGCCTCGTGGCCTTATGAATATTTCCCTGGTAAATCATTGGCCGCGACAATTCATGAATACAGACAGTCCCAGCCCCAATCCATGTTGGTTATTGCAACGACTGCCCGTCGTATTGGCAACTGTATGTTTTGGATGTCTCACTTCAGGAACTTGAGTTGCTGATTTGACCTAGCTATCAGGAAGCTGGGCTGGCGGTACTGTGTCTGTGAAGATTTCATTGTCTTGCGTAGGACAGCATGCATTAAGGCAAACCTATTGACTGATTTAGACTAGAAATCTCCCACCTACAACTAGTAGGATTATATTTACCTCTTACCCTCCCTTCCTTTGTCGCCTTATGACCTGGAATATGTGCTTACACACGTATGTTTTTACGTCTATGGACGGTTCATCTTCCCTTCAATAGGCGACCCCCTTGACCTACTATGGCGGGGCAAACATTAACTGATCCATCTTTGATAGGATCCTGGACCGAAGGTCTAATGGTAATAGTGATTGGTACATGTGATGAAATTAATTGCTGCATGTTTTGTCTGACGCTGTAAAAAATGAGGTCCACTACACTTAAATAGAACATGATATGGTGTTCAACCTAGAGGGAAGGCTGATGTGTAGATGATTTATTTGTATGCTGAAGGATTGAAAGGGAAGTGGTTAAATTTAGGACATGATGATTTCCATGCCTGCTGTTTTGGAAGTTTAAGGAGTGAATAATAATATAGCCTACAAATGCACTGAAGCAGAAACCTACCATCTGCGTAGGATTGTGGAGTTGGATCTTGATCCCCAGTGGGTCGAATTCAATAGGAGTTGGGTGGAGAAATTTAACTGTGCAAACCTAAATATAATTAGAGGCAATTGATAAGTATTAGATGGTGATATATTGAGACTGGCCTATCTGATGGTCGAGTCTTCTTCTACTTCTTTTTGTGTAGTATAGTTTGCAAGATCCTGTTTCATGATATCCTAGCCCACGTTAAAGAGGATGCTTGGAAAAGACTCCTGTCTCGAGAACTCTACATATTGTGGTGCCGCAAGTTGAGGATGGTGGGTGACGGGGCTGAGTTATGGAATATTTAACTTGTACGGAGGCAATGTTTTCTCTCCTTTCCTATGAATGATCATCTTGGACAATGGGAAACGCCCCACGTGCTGTCGTTTTAGGAATGTCAAAACTGGATAGGAACATGGGAACTGACCCTGCCAATAACACTCGCCCCAAGTCCCCTCTTGCCATTGTCAACTAACTACCAGCGTTATATATTCTTCTCCCTGCCTTCACAGCCCTGCTGTTTTCAACTCTGCAGATGGGGCCTGGAGCCGTGCTCTTCTAAACATGGTTAACCCTCGCGTTAACCTAGCTAAAAAAATACCTTGAATTGGAAAAAGTCATTCGACTCTGAACTAAAAGCTGCACGCGCCAGGTTACATATACAAATGATTATGATTGACTTTTTAAATTTCTATTTCGATATTAGCTGACATGAATCAAGTATATTTATAAAGGCAGCAATGCTGGGTACATGAGAATAATACAATCCAAACAAATGTCAATGTTAATGTCCAATTGATCTGCAATCACGTGTATCAAATAGCAGTGTTACTGTGTATAATAATCTTAATTTATATGAGCTCCGCACGAGTCTAATTTATAGACGTAGGAGAAAAGGTAGTAGGAAAAAACCTCAATGATAGCAAATGGGAAAATAAATCTGAATTGTATAAGAAAACATCTCATGACACCCATCCCGTGTGTGGCGGTTGCTATTCTAGCTGGGGTCAGTCAATAGTAACATACATACACTCGGAGTTCATTCAGTCGTTCGTGTTATGACTGTACTCACTCGATCTAATGCAAATACATGGTGATCAGAAAGGATTAAGGCTGTCGGCCTGACCCTGCTCGCACCGAACACAAAAAGAAACCTGCTGTGTACGAACCTCTTTTCAGAATAGTGGAACTCAAGTCTGATGTGTTTTTTACTCCCCCCAAGTCTGTTACCGTATAGCTGCGAAAAAATAGTACTGAAACCTGTGTGATGGATTCCTCTGTACGTGCCTTTCCTCTACTGGATCATTCTGTTCGCAATTACTCTCTTAACTCTCTATCCATACCTCTTGTCTAATATAGTGTGTTATTTGAACGCTGTATTGAAATTCTATGACAAGAGGTGGGGGTTTAGTGTCTAGCCAGCGGTCGGCCACTTGAGTGTGTGTGCTGTAGCAATGAAAATGAGAATGCATAAGCCGAGGCACATTGGCCGCCTGTTTTCATATCAGAAACGATATGAGTCTCTCTGATATGGGTCACCTATTGACCGGCTGGGAAATTAATAATGAACCATAAATCATCGATATTGCAATATTGCTTGCGCGATTAAAACTTAAGTTACTCCAACTGTACCGCTGGTTTCCCAGCCAACACTGATTAATGTTTCGAAGAAGGTGAGGTGCACTTTTTTTGTCCTGGTCCAGTTGTCCAGGCATTTGTTGGAAACACTTAAAACTGCTGATGAAGGTTTTGACAGCTTAAAATCTATAAACACTTATAACAGCCTGACCGATATTTAAACTAAGCACTTTTGGGCTCTTCCTGTCAAAGGTAAACAACGAATTGTCCTCCTAAAAGAGCTAAGGTATGTAAGCTCGACGTACGAGTGGAGCGCAGAAAACGGTAGAAAAACAGCTGCCAGCATTTGTACGGATTACCTGTTGCCTTTGAGACTTGTTGTATTCTTGGATATTCAGAGTGAAGTGACCCATTCAGGTGCGTTCATTTACCATTCCTGGTTTGCATTTGACCTTTGTAAAGCCCCCATCAACTCTCTTGTCCCCCGCCCTTCCTTAAAAGTGAAGGTCTCCGGATAGGAATTCCCCCGGATTTATTCTCTACGTGTATATGCTGTAAATATAGCTGTGACATTTACTCCTTAACAGAGGTGGAAACTGATTTCGCAGACATTTATGTATCCACCCTAGATAGCATTGATTATGACACAGTTCTCTCTCTTAATGCCACTGTGTTCCTCTTTATTGCGCTCGCCATATGTATCATGTCCTCGATCCTCAACCACCTTTGACCTTTACAGAGATGCCTACATCCTTCGCCTGGACATAATCTCCATCCCCTCTCCACAGAAGCAAAACTGTTCATGATTTGTCACTTATAAATACTTCACAATTCTTCAAATTTATATTGTAACGATATTTGTGATGCAGAATTGGCAAACAGTTTTTGTAAAAGGTGTGAATAAATGAGGAGGCAGGCGGCAGGGGGCGGATGAGTGAGTGAATGGAGGTCTTGCATTCGTGGGTCGCTGGTCCAATTTCTTCCTGTTATACTTTCTGTGTGAAAGCGCCTGTGACATTTAATAAGCAAGCTTCCTTCTACCATTTAGGTCTGTGTAAAACAATCCCCCCTTTTAATGGCATCTTAGGAGGGAATGCGGACGCGAGCAGGTTGCGAATGAATAAAAAAGAAGTGCAGACGAGAGAAAGTACGTGAGGGAAGGGACTTCAAAGTCACTGGGAGACAGAGGCTAGGTTGCGCAGACGATTTTTCCCAGCCTTTGGTTAATTGGATTCATTTGTATTGTTTCCCAGGATCGTATCTTCTGTTGCCGAAATCCAGAGAATAATGGTTGCCTTCGCATGTTCTAAGGAGGGAGGGTGTTTAGAGTAGGAGGAAGAGGGGGGAGGGCGTGGTGGGAAGATAGGGAGAGAGTGACGTGAGGGTGATGGGCGCAATACTTGGAGGGGATGCATATATTAGGTAGATTAAACAAGGTCGTGCTTTTGTCTGAGCGACTTCTTGTTGAAAAAGCTCGGTAAATTTCGTTATCGGGTCGAACGGGACATTTAAACCGTTTTGATTAGATTAAGTCAGCTAATCTATGATAATGGATAAAAATTACTTCAGTGACGTAATCCACTTTGGTCTGTAGGTTTGTGCTGCCTTCAGCGAAATGTTCTAAGGTCTGGGGGAACTTTGAAGTGCCTCGCCATTCCCTCTTCTCCTTTTAATGAGAGAGTAAAATATTTCATGTCACTTAGGCGAAGATATGTTGTATGCTTCCGCATTGTACTTCTTTTCCTAAAATCACTGTCTCTTGGCTCAAATGAGTATAATTCGTCTTAGTATGTCCTCTAGAGGGGGATTGCTAGAAATTGCTTATATTTATGTTATTGTCAAGCGAAAGCACACTTTCTAAAGAGAACCTGATTTATAAATGTATATGTAAAGAGGAGTGGTGGGGGCGTGGAAATGGTTAGTGCTTGTGCATTAGTATGTACAAAACTCGCCCCCCTCTGCTTTCTACTTGCCCCACAACCCCTCCCCCTTACGTGTACCCATTGCTTAGGATCTCCTTCAACCTCACCAGACCTGACTCGGTGGGACCCCCTCTAAACCAACCCCTCAGATGTCGGTTCAAACTGAAGATCCAATTGGTCATATAGCCTTTGAAAGGGGATTGTTTGACAAAGCCCTATCTGTCTACTTGCCAGTTATAGACTTAGATTCACATTCTGTCTGCCAAGCAATCCCCACGCCCCACTCAGTATGTCTTGTAAATAGCATGGCTATGTGATGTGAAAGTAAATGAAGATCATTCCTTGTGTTTTCTGTCTTGGATCGGCGGATGACACTCCAGCAAGGAATGCGGTCTTATATCAGTTTAACTTATGCCGGGCCGGCCGTAGCCGACCCGCTGTCTCGACCCTAAGTCCTTGTGTAAATGTGGCCAGATTTAAACGCGACGCTGCGCAAGTCAAGGCACGTAAGCGAAAAGAAAACAATCTTAGTATGCCGCTCAGCCTATTTGCACGCAGAACCAGGTAGAAAAGGTGAGGATAATATTCACCAGTCTCTTTCCTAGACATGAATGTTGCCACAACGGAAGATATTATGAAGGTAGGTACCTAAAAAGTACAGGTTTCTCCCAATTTATTACTGCGATACCCATGGATTTTCTCTCTCCAGTGCTTCCGGATCACAAGGAACTACAGATCCCTCCGATTGGGCTTTGTGTTAGGTCAGTCTTACTCTATAAGCGGTACATATGGGTTTTGAGGCATTAAAATGAGGCAGACCCTTGCTCTCTCTCCGTCTCCAACACTCTTGGCAAGTGGGTTCTCGGACTCTAATGCTCCACTCAGCAAAGTCTACGCTTTGTACATAGAACGACTAAGTGGTTGACATTTGCCTAGCTCTGCCCGACTCCATTATAGGCAGTAACAGAATGGGGCAAATTTGAAGTTTTCTACTTGTGATCGAAATGCATTAGTTTCATCACTTAGAGACACAGGCCTCATATGTATACAGCGTGGGAGACGCAGCAGCGCCGGTACCCCATCCCTGCACGGGACAGTGGAAAGCAGTATATAGAAGTATCGCCTGCTTCAGGTTGACTTTCTCTGACTTGTCATTGCTTCCTGGGTTAATCATTGGTGAAATTTTAACCTGTCATTTCTTTCCGGGGCAATCATTGGCGAAATTTAAACCTATCTTGTCATGACTTCTGCGATTTGACAGTGCAGCAATAACCCGGCTAGTAGGCCTGTCTATCATAGTTATGTCTCTGATAGCTGACCCATAGTCTAATATATGCAAACAAGGAGTGAAGAAGGCATGATGGACGAATGGCTGCCCAGTGCACATTCCTTGCCATTGAATTTCTTTTTACTTTGCACTGAGTCATCCACAGTTTGCCTCTCAGATACCAGTTAATGAGGTTATACCCCCTTGCCCCGTGTCCTTACCACTAGTGGCTTTATGCAGCCCGGCGAGAAATTGAAGGGGTGAGAAGGAGGGAGAGGTAGAATTCATGATCCATCAAGTGCTGCACCTCAGGGAATGGCGCTACATGTGTGAGAAGCACCTTCAGGGACTGGGGAGGAGGAGTACCCATTATTTGCCCCTGTTGCTTTAGGCCGCGTGCCCTTGCTCCTCTCCCCTGCCTTCCCCAAGTCCCTCTTGCTCATACTACTGCAACAACTGCCATCTGCCCTGTCCCCTCCGCCCCTTGTTGCTCACTCCTCCTCCCTCCTCCCCTCCTCCTGGCTTCTCCAGTGATTCGAGCTCCCTCCACCTCCTCCTTCTATTCCTCCTCCTAGTTCTCCCGTAGGTCCCATCGCGGCCTATAGAACACTGCTGCTGCGACTGCCACTCCTGAGCAATCCATCTCCTAACCTGGCACACCTGTTTAGCCAGCTACTCGCACAACCTCAAGCCATCCCTTCGCTCTCCTAGTCTTACTCCTACTCTCCCCATCACACAAGCTCCACTGGAAAAACTACCGGACTTGTTGCCTATCCCTTGACTACTGAGAACCCCATATTCACTACCCACGGCTAGTGGACTCTCGTATACTACTACTTCTACTACAATTAACGCTACTATTTCTGCACCTCAGCCATTGAACATGCAGGTAAGAAGAAAGTAGAGTCTTAGACAGGGTGCAAGCGGCCCATACGTTTAAATTGCGATACTGCTCTCTCTTTCTCTCCCTCTCACGAAGTCTCATCTCATTCTCGTTGCCATTCTTGCCACGCGGTGACAGGTCACTTTCTTCTTCACCTCTCTTCCATCTCTCTCGTCTTGCTGGCAACAGGTCGAGGTGCGAATGTCCGGCGGCCAAATCTGCTTAGTAGTCATCAGAGATACGGGGGAAATGGCATCGTTGATATGCACCTGTTTTACCTTAGCCGGTGGTGACACTGTCAGAGCTCGCCAGCAGTGCGGGGGTGTAGGAGGAGGGTGGGATGGGGGCAGGAACAGACGGAGGAGTTTGGGCACCTCGAGGACGAGGAGCAGGAGGGAGAGGGGGTGGGTGGCGGGGATGAGGAGGAGTTGATGCATTGGAAGAAGCAGTTTAAATGTTGCATGCGTGGCAGGCGTGTGGGGGCCTCGGCCGATTAATGGCTGGTATTAAGGCTAATATTCTCTGTTTTCTAACGGCCCAGTAATGGACGCAGAGCGCGCCCCCTTTAGGGACGCTCGATGATTGATTACGCTGGCGCGCCTTCGTCGACGTGGACCACCGGAAGTGAACCGTTCACTGTAGTACAACGGTTCACCACAAGGGGTTATGGTGAAAGGACTGGGAATAGTCAACGCCCTGCCTACCACCACTTCCTCCTCTTCTTCCTCCTCCTCTTCTTCCCACCGTGTATTGTTGTAGGCGACCAGGTGGGCGGAAGAAGACCGGACTCTCACAGGTGATCGCCTCTAAATGGAGGCGAAGAAGATATATCTTGCTCGCCTGTCTAATTATTTTCCCCCGACCTTGAGCTATAGGGTGAGAGAGTGGCGGCTTTATAACCACTTACGTCCAGCTTGTATCAATATGATATTTTATACGCTGTAATCACTCGGCTTTGGAGACAATATTTTCAGCAATAGCAATTGAATTATTGAAATAAAAATTATTTGGGATTTGTTGTCATATTATTGTAAGGTAAAGAGTTACATAAATTAAAAACTAAATGTATAGCGTTACTTAATTAGCAACCCACTCTTAGGTAGCTGTAGGGGTATCAGCCAGACCTGGGTCGTAAATCGTAACTACCCACAGCTACTGTGCTAGAAATAGATGCTCGGCGTGCATACACAAAAAACAACTGGTAGTAAAATAAGAAATCACGCCAATAATTCATCTCGGTCTGTAATTTCAATGTGCACACCTGAGACTTGATGGAACTGCACCTTGTAAGGCTCCCCCTCGCGCCCACTGACCCATTATTCACATCTTGTTTTCTTCCACCCTGGTTTCCTTTTTGTTTTATAGGCAGCCTTTTGTGTTCGTGTAACACGAGTTCGACTATATCAGGGCGAGGATCAAGATGCAGTATAAGCTCAGCAGCCTGGCTCCCGATGGGCAATATCTGATAAAGTATATCTCGAGAATTACATCTATATCCCCTTTCCTTATTGAAAACAAGTGAAGGCGGCAGTCAATATAGGCCTTGTCATAAATCTCTTATAACGTCAATACTGAGCACTGCTTGTATTGCCCCTTCTCTCTGCCTGTATCTATGAGGATATTGGTTTTAAAATACGATTTTGAATTCTCTTGTTGGGTTACATATTGCGGTGCAAGGTTATCGCTGCAGGCAATGTTAGCTTGGGTTTGTTTTACCATTCAGCTGATGGGAAATAAGTGTGCAAGATGTCACCTGAGTGGCCGTGCGTTTGTATTACATTGAAGCTAGGGTATGTCAATAATATAGCCTATGCAAATGATAAGTGAAACCCTTTCCATGCATGGCAGTTCTAGTCCTCAGAGCGAAAGTGTATCGCGGTCGTTTCGTATTACTATTATGTTAAGATTGCATACACACAAAAGCGTAATACTGGCTGCCCCGAGTTAATGTGGTGGGACTGCAGGGACATAAGTTATAAAATGTCCAAATGGTTAGTTACTCTATTCGTGCATTTATATCACTTGGCTAGTGCGTTTGAAATGCTAGACTCTATATATAGTTTTTAGGGTCATTTATTTTACTGTGCCTTACAAAGCCAGTTCTAATCGTATAGACAGATATTGAAATCGTTGTTTAGACACAAAAGGTTTCCTTATCTGCTTCTGTATTGGGGGTTATCAGTTGAAGTGCTCTCATATCCCTGATGGCCCTTGACCCCATGGCGCTGATGGGCTAAATGAAATGGAAGTGTTGCAGTGCGGCCTACAATGAAATATGTATTCTTCTCGTGGGCCCCGTTTATTGCTTGCCGTTCAGAGCTAGCGTTTCACCAATTGGCGATAGCGACTGAGGTCTTTTGTTGGGATGATTGATACTGATGAAGCTGTATCGATATCGCCAGAAGCGCGACTGTTGAAGGTTGGCGATATGATAACGTCTCGGCGTTGTAGCGGGACGCCTGGACACGTTAGACGCCAAACGGTTTCCATGGCGACGATTTTATCTCGGCTCGCGACCTCTTATCGGAGTGTTTTGTTCCGGACCGCGAGTCATGGCTATAAGTGTGGGCCGAGAAAGAAAATATTGCTGGTCAAAAATCAACCCAATCTAATTTGATTGCCCCAGGCGCTGACCAAACTCAGGGTGAATAGCGCAAGCATAGTATAGTTACTCTGTGAAAGTGTCAGTGGGAGGTATAGACAGGACAGTCCTCAACGATCGATATCCATCCACCCACTAAACTTTCGCTCCATAATGGATTAGTTCAACTGACCATGCATGTTATAACCTGGGTACAATAAGCATGGCTGTTAAGAGAATACCTGAAGGCCATGTAGCATGATGATTTATACAATGCTTGCCTGGCTGCCTTGCCCACCTGTTGCTTCTGCTCTACAGCCTCCACATGTTACGCGGGTGTTCCCATACCTCGCTGTGCCACCCCACTGAGCACCTGATGCTAACTCGCAACTCCCTACACTACTATCCGCTCATGTCCCATCATCGCTTAGAGCCCCTTTTTTAACCCCTGCTATTTATACTTCTTCCCTATTCATCAGATAGTCAGGCTTTCCATTCTCCCGTTATGGAAAGAATGCTTAATGTGAAGTTGGCCGGCTTAAATAATTTAAAACTACCTTGTCTATTTTACGACTTGGTGGTGATTTAATTAAGCAAGCTCTCCAGTATAACGCCCCAACGTAGAGCATAGTGGTGCTGCCCGTGCCTGGATTACTTTCATTTATTGGACACTTTTTTTTCTCCTGCTTTTCCAAATTGGGGGACAATATGATTGGGTTTTCGGCGGCGTTGAGTGAAATAAATCATGTTTTGTCCACCATGCACTCCCCTGTGGCTCGTTTTCCAGGCGGACAAGGCTAGTGAGAGGATAGTGTTAGTTGTGGAGCCTTCATCTGCTGGACTTTGCCCATTCTCGTGGCGGGAATATGTGCTCAGTGTAGCTATCGTCTGCCTCCTTCCCTGACTAGTGACCCCCCCCCCCCCCCCGCCCCCGCCCCAATATATCCAACACCAACCGCTCCCCACCCCCGACCTTTCAGTTGCACCAACATTCAGCTGAACGAAGATCTAATGTTTGTGGATCGGTGACCTGGAGTAGTGTCTGGTTCATGATATTTTGCTAGAGAAACAACTCGTGATAACTTGCTAGAGGAGAACATCATGATTGTTTTCTAGTGGAGAAAATAAAACATGATTCAGTTAATAGTGTTTCAAATTGAAATTGGACTTTCTTTTTTTCCCTTTTTCCTTTAAATTTGACAATCACGATTAGTGTCTGTATCATCGGGAGATGGTATTCCGATATTGTAAGATTGTTTCATTCAAATAGTTCTGTAAGTGAATTGTTGCTATGTAGGTGTAAAAACCGACCGCGGCAAATATACAGACAGGACGTCAGAATGGCGCCCGGCAAATGTCAGCGGATGTCGATCTTGCACTGGATGTCAATACTATAGACAGACACGCTCCTAAGTAAAGTATTTCTGTTAACTTTTTCTAAGCTGCTGTGATCCTTTAAAGCTGCCTTTGCATGCTCATAAGTTTTTTTTATATAACGACGCGACAGGTGAAACAAATCGCGTGTCGTATATGAGAAGGTAAAGGGGAGTCATCTCTAGGAGGTTATGCATCAAGTCCGGTACACGTCTGGGAAATTGTTTAGGAGATTTTTAACATTTCTCTGAATGGCACTAATACTAGAGGTGGGGGTAAGGAGAGATGCTCTCGCCTTAACCCCGAACTAGGGGAAGTGTCGGGCTGCCAACTGGCCCGCGGCATTCTGACGATACCGGCCAAGGCACCGTCAAACAGAATTAAGTCTTAAAACCTGATTCCCTCCCAGGCGACCGCTGCAACATTAACTGGCGGAGTTAATCCGAGATGAAGACACGGTGCCATCCCCCAGCGGATGGCGGATATAAACTCGTGGGATGATTTACACAAAGCCCGTCCTCTTGGCCCTCTCTTGTCGGCTCGGTTATATCTCCTTCCGACCCTTGCTTCTGCTGCTGTTGCAGCGGCGGCGGGGTAGGGGAGGAGGACGACGGCCCGCCTGTGTATAAGGACGGTTTGATCAAAGATTGGAAATGGGTTATTTATGTATGAGGTCGGGATTTGTCTCTTGAGTTCTATAATGGCACTGAGAGCTTTTTCCCGTCGGCTTGTTCCTCATATGGGGCCTTTGACTCACCGGTCCCAATGAAGGACCTGCTTTCTTTATATACCTTTCTCTTTGCTCGACATAATAGATTGTCGTATACTAAGGCTTTTCTCCAATCTGAGGTCATAAAACTTAAGACGTGAAACATATCTGCTCATAAACTCTTTGTGACGATACATCTTGCAGTATATACTGAAGGAGTTCTGTGGAAGGGCCTGAAGAAGCCTGCATATAGTTTGTGCATGCTTCGCGTCGCAAATATCTGTAGGGCGGTGATTTTTCAATTCATTTACTTTTCTCCACACCCAACAGTCGCAATTTAACGTTACATTTTGATAAGGTACGGAGGAGGGAATGCTCGGAGGTGGTTGGGAATGATTTATTACTTGTGGAGACCTAGGTCCATCCGTCAAGCTCAGTCGCCTGAGATTTACCGCTCTTTGCATGACTCGCGACTCGGGTAATCACCGCCCTATGTGCGAGTGAGGAATCCTCCTCCTGCAGATGGAGATCTATGCACACACACTTTATGAGAATAAATACACCACAACATAGCTAGTCTAATGACTATATTGCCATACCATACATCAGTCTACCTGCTTCTATGTGCACATCTCTTTTCATCCCGTCTCAATGCACAAAGTTGATATATAAGTATGGAGGGACTGTGTCATCAACTCCTTTTCATCGAACCTTCTCAGAAGCCTTTGCCTTTCCATGGTCTGGCAGGGATTATGTTTATAAATAAGCGTTTCCATGGCCACTTCGCGGAGGTTAAATGTCGTCTGCCCGCGCCCTCGTTAGTGTCCTGCTGGAGACTACGTAGTTCACATATTGCCCGCGGGTAGCGCTACTGAGCAAGGCATCCACCAGCTTGGTGATGATGAGTTATGGGAGGACGGGACCCGCCGCTCCTCGGATGGGACGTTCCTCATCAGTTAGAAACATGCCATGTTTAATGAGACATATTATCATATGTTAAACGTACATAAGGGGCATCAAATTAGTCCTGTGTTTCTCTCAGGCAATTGATAGCGAGCCCTGACCATGTCCAGACTTCCAATTTACCTGGCATTTATTATAAGGATCCATACCTCGCGATGGATGAAGAAGTCACCTGCTTTAATTCCCCGAGCTTGCCACATGTTAATCCCCGCCTTTTAATATCCACTGCGAGGGCCGGCCTATGTTAAACGATGACATTGACCCACACCTATCTGCTGCGCCTGCGCTCAGTGGATTCCCCTTCAGCCTGCCATTAACTGCTATTTCTATGTACTACTCATATCTTTGCAGCGGGGGAGCCCATGGCAAGATTGATCAGCCTGCTTAGCGACTTGTGATGGGGGGAGATGCTGACAATTATCATATCTACTCGCGATTGGCTACTATTGTACAATGGACCGCCACAGCTTTTATGATGGATACCCTTCATTTTGTATCCCCATTATGGCACTGACCTGTGACAAATTAAGCCCATGTTATAACCACTATCCAGTCTCGATACAGCTGTAATATCGTGGCCTAGGAATTCACTAGGGATTGGGTGTTCGCGCCCTCATATGAAAGAAAAATATATATATTATATGTCATCACCGTCATTGTGTTTTTATATGGGGCGCTCCGGTCATGGGCAAAAACAGTAATAACTACCCCGGCCATGGGCAGTCATTTTCACTGGCTGCTTTCAAGTTTGTTCATTGCTAAAGTGATATTGATCATTAGCTGGGAGTCCATGGCCCAGCCATTAGGGGAATGTCCTATCCCAACCCGGGTAATATGAAGCGCCTATATTGCACTGTTTGTCCTAGCAAGCCTCCAATTTATTTCATTATGTCTGTCCGACTGTCCTCGGTGGATATTCATTATTTATGACGGCTGAGTGAGTTTGGATGGAGCGGGTGGGTAGGTGTGGGGGTGTATGGGCCGTCCGGAGTGGTGACTACTTGGATGATGGAGGTGGGTGGGAGGGAGTGGGGGATGGATGGTGGTGGTGGTGGTGGTAGTGGTTCTGGTGCATCATGGTTGTGGTGACCTCGGCATCTATAATGTTTTATTGTTGGCGCGGAAGTGACGTGGACAGGACATAGCTGGTGTGGATCAGTTCGGATATACCATGATATACATGTAGAGGGTGGGGGTTCATGTATTGTGTCAGATGGGGGTGGGGGTGGGGGTCCTATAGCCTTCCTATAAACCCACCCACCCAACGACTCGGAACCGAACTAATCATAGTCACGGGATGATGATGATGTTTTTGCCTGTTCCCAGGGTCCTGACACGGGGAGGTGCTATACCAGCAGGCCGTCTTGCACTCATGGTTCCATCCAGTACCTATTAGTATTGATAATTATTCTGTCCGACTAGTGAATGTATATGTTACTTTATTATTATTCTGGCCAACTAGTGGATGTAAATGTTGCTTTGTATTTGATATGGCGTGACTGCTATAGTACAGTTGATCTAATAACAGACCTCACAAGAAGAGACTGCTATGGAAATAAGTTTGCCAGTTTTTTTCAGGGGAGATATATACCTATATAGCTTGCAGTACTGGTTTTCCCTACCACTGCATTTGGGCACACCCACATTTGAGTGGCTTTCTATATCTCCTATTCCACCTCTGTGCGTACATGACCCTGCTGTCCCAGTTCCCACCACATCCATTCCCCTTCAGCCCCGGGTAAATATTTGCTGAAAGTTCAAATTTTCGTTGTTGAATATAGGACGCCACTATGGGCTCATTTGACACCGAGTCCTTAGGGACGGGTGGTGTGCGTCAGGGTCGGGAGTGGGGCCCTGGGTCCACTATGGGGGTAATTGGACCAACGAGAGTAGAGGAACTAAAGGATGTTGAGCGAATGAGGGTGTATCTTCCACCCCTATCGGGGTACCCCTATCATGTCAGCAGCCGCACCCGTCATGTCTTATGCCATTCATGAACCCTTGCCCACATCATCTCTTTTCAATATCCTCCTCCTCCCATCCTTGTCGCGTGAGGAGGACCTGGCTGATTAAATCATGATAATTAGATTTGAACACACTGGTACGCTTGTGGCCAAAGCACAACGCCATGGACTGACATTAGAAAGGCCTTTCATTCATCTCTATTGTTAAAATTGCGAAAACATTGCGTTTAATGTGCTTGTGGCCTGTGGGGTGTTGTTTGATGGAAGTGGGGGCGTGTGTGGTTCAGGTGTAGGTGAATGGATTCTCTCCTATGTGCTCGGCCCGACCCTCTTGCATTCAGGTTCCCTATGTTTACTCTATCTTGTGGCCTGCTTTTGTTTGCTATGCAAACTTTGATGTGGCTGTATGCAGGACTGGGTTATTGAAGAGTCAAGGTTACCAAGGAACCTCGAGTTGTTGCTCGCTAGTGCTGGTTTAGTATTCAGAAAGCGGTGCAAAATTAATGGAAATTATAGCCAGTGACGGAACTCGTTTGGTTCTTGTCCAACTCAAAGTACATCAGACAACAACGTTAATTATATCTCTCCGTATATTACTGATTTTGTACTTACGTCCCCATATGATATACATGAGGATGGCGGGGTTGGTGGCAGTTTGGAAATAGCTCTTCCAGTTCTCTAGCCGGTCTACAGACCGATCTGGAAAACACCCTCCCCCAGTTATTCTTTGCTCTCTGTGTGACGTCCTGGGACTAAACACACAATACACGACCAATGGGTTGGAGACACGGCATTCCCACGCTGGCGGGATCCACTTCAATATTAATGTAACATTCATCCATACTGGCCATGATACCACCACAGTACACTATTACCTCAGAGACTTTCATGGAACATGTTAATATCTCGATGCTACATTCTTGTTAGGTCCGGGGGTTTATGAATTTATAATGGCTACCACACTGCTGTGCCATATCACTCAAAAAGTGCTTCACAATTTTATAACTGTCCATGGAAACGTTGGGTCAATGCTTTTACAATAGGCAATGGGTTATGGCTTCTCCATTAGACCCATTCCACACGCATTTATGATAGCTTCAGCATAAAAAAAGAAAGTTAAATTTGACATGGTTCGAGGATTAAGTTTTGTATTTCTGTACCTACCGAGTATAATGGGAACGAGACGTTGATTGATATGATACAGTGGTTGATATTATGAACGTTTGTTGGAGGTGCTTCTGTCTAACGTCAACGCCCAAACATTGCTTTATATAATATGCCTCCTTTGAACTGGTATTTTTAAACTGGTTAAAAGTTTTATCTGTATATAAATGTTTACCTCTGGAACATCTTTGAAAGCATCAGGTCTAGTTAATATACCGTATATATTTAATGGGCAGGTCCATGATTAATGAATGACCTGTACAAAAGTTGTTGGTGCAATGCCAAGAAGTGTTTCAATTTTGTATGTCCGACCCTAAGGAATATTCATTATAACAAAGTGACTGAATACGTCCGTTCCTTCTAAAGCTATGTGTGTTAGACAAATTAAATTACTCAAGGTAGAGTCACACTGTGGCATTGCCAGAGAGGCATCGGTACCGTGTACATACGATGTTTCCCTGACCTAGAAAGCTTGTGTTAAACAAACACTTAAAAGCGCAGCAGAATCAAAGTGGAAATAACTGGCATGTTTTTACAGCAGTAATTATTACTATAACGTTGCTTTCTGCAGGTACACCTTTGACATACCTTACCGTTGTTTCATCCAAGTAATGTTCTAGGTAAATAAGGGGAGACGATACAATGCCAATTATCATATTAGAAAAGAAAATAGATGCATTCTATTGTGTGCTTTAAGGCGTCAGTCCCACTTATTTATGCATTTGTTCTCTGTCGGTTATATAGTTTATTCCGTGTCCCAGATACAAGCGAGGGATCTTGTTTTTTCTGCCAGTTTTCAGTCTATGAGACCAGTAGTCGCCTAATTGACTGCCACCTTCTTAATTTCCCTCGCTGCTTTTTCTGCCATTGTATTTAACCATGTTTTTAAATGCTGTATTTGGTGTATGTCGATCGTCATTATTGCCAGCAAAACAGCTTGTTGATTTTAGGAGCTATTGAACAAGAAATATCATGATGTTATTTCCTTGTATGGCTGCATCAATAAAGATTTATTGTATCTTGATTTCCAGTGCCTACTTACTTCCATCTTTTTGCTACACACTTTTTCCCCATTTTGATTTCCATGCGTGTATACATATACTCTCCCCTGGCCTGGACTTGGTGCCGGGGACGTGGTGTAAAAATGTAAATGGGACACCACTAGGATCCTGAACAGACTTGCTCCCCATTTCAGCGCAGCGGCCTCAAAGGAACTTTATTCAAACCGTGCTTAATGGTTTGTTAAATCAATTATGGCGATTGGTTGAATAATTGGTTTGGGTACGCTTCATTGATTGGTCGGTGAGACTGTGAATAGCGCCCCCTCTCGCTCGTGATATTGTCACCGTTACAGGTTAATTTCCTGATCGTTCTTGTCGATAAACGAGGCACATTCTGGCCGGGCTGGATTACCACCATTTCCAAGCGGGTGCATTACACAATTATGTTCACAAAATTGCATGTGTTGCTCGGCCGCCTCTAAAACGGAGCGCTTAAATTTTGAATGTGTCCAGTATATAAAACAAATGCTTATGGGAGGATCCCCCCAGTCGGTGCTGCTTTAATTCGTCCTCTCCCGGGACCATTTGCCATTACTGCCAGAGAGAGCCATGCTACCCACAAACAATTCAGTTTTATACCTTGCCCCATTCTCCCTTAGCACAACTGCATGCATTCCACCCCATCATCGCCATTTGTCTGTGACCCAACTTATGCAGGTGCTAATTGTTCCAGGCTGAATTAAACAGCGCTTTGGGAGGGCTGCGTAATCACCCCCTCCCATTCTCATTACACCCAGTCCCTACTTCTCACCCCTATTTATTGGTGGACATAGTTCATAAAACCCACTGACTGCGCACAGAACAAACATGGCCTTCTTAAAATAAACTCATTTTCGTAATGATATCATTTATACTACACCTTCTGACTCATTTTTATATTTATATGACATTAATCGTGGTATAATGAATAGTTTCATAATAGGGATTCGCATTGGTACTTGGCACTTTCTTAGACTGTAATTTCTTCATCCGTTTCGCATACTCTTCCTTCCTCTTTAATCTGATCTTTCTCCACTCGCTGTAACGAGGTCTTCTACCAGAATCCTCAGGAGAGGTAAATACACATCAGAGATAGTGCAAGTTGGTAGAGTGATGGAATGGCCCAAGGCAAATGCCTTCATCTGAAACCATTGCCTGATATTACTGCGGCATATATTGTAAACCAGCACGCCCTATACCTGGGAGCCACGCAGCGTTTTAAGTGGAGTTCCCAGTTTTATGCATCTAGATTGGACGCGTCCATGGATGCCATCAAATAGCATCTAATCACGGGACTGTCCCGTAAAACGCCATCAAACAACGTGAAAAAGCTATAGCTTTTAACACTCACCAAAGACACAGGGGATTATGGCAGAGTAAATTACCAGTATTCGCTATCAATTGTCTATAATGGATGGCCACTTTGGAATAATTTGGTTATGGCAGGCGTTTGGTTGCCTTCTCCAGAGGCCTGGCTGGTCGTCCCTGGAGGCGACCCGTCCCTCCTCCTCCATGACAAACAGGTGTGCTGTGTCTAGTTTGTGAGACACCAGGTGTCGTTGCCATCGCTGCCTCCAGTGTCCGGCCTCTCGTCCTCCATGTATGCATGAGTATGGGGGGTGGGGGGTTGTGAGTGTTGAAAGTGCTCGGATGTTTGCCTTCGGATCACAAGGTAAAACCTTGCACAATCTATACAACCTTGCTTGTCTATACCTGTCACTCGGACCAGGCAATAAAATTCCACTTCTGTGATATTTTTTTTAACACTGCCCACTACAACTACCACTACCCCAACCTACACAAACACAGCTATGTAATCATTCATTCCCTCTCGTTCTCGGAGACCATTACTCGGCAAGTCGGCCTTTAAACTTATCAAATCATGTATATGTGAGAATTAGCCCTACCCCTGAGCAATACTTTCTAGCCTGTCTGTGAAGGACTTGAGGGGGAGCATGTGGTGTGGAGAGCACTTGAGGAGTTGGACTTGGGCTAGGCTTTTACATTGGTCTTCTTTGGCAGCAATATCTTAGGATTAAACCTGCTGACCAGCGAGCCTATTAGACCAGGTGTTTAGTTACTCATTAAGGTATTATTCTGCCATTCAAACATGTCACCTTGGCCCGTCTCCACCTCGAGCCGAAAGTGTTAATGTACAATTGAACTTACAGTCGGACGCCGTTGCCTTTGGAATTTACCTAAAGGCTTAAGAGTGTTGTCTTAGCTGGATATTAGAGGGAAATAAATTTTCAGTGGAGCTGGACCGCCTAAGAAATAAAGTAAATATAACAGCCTCGGGTCTATTAGCAAGTTGGAGAGTTCTGACCGCTGACAGAAATAGCAGTGCGTTCGAACGCTGAACATATACACACCACCACACCACCACCACCACCACTCTCTCGGGTCGATTGAAAGAGTGAGTGACTAGTGAGTCTGCAAGGAGTAGTGGGAGGAGTAGGAAGTTGGTGGTCTGCCCCCCTTCACATACACCCGGAGTTGGTTCGTTGGTCAGCGAGCGGCGTGAGTATTCTCGGTGTGTCCGGTCCCGGACAGCTATAGTGGAGAAAGAGAGAGAGAGGAGGCAGAGAGCGTCACAGAGAGTGAGAGAGAAGAGTTGGGGGTAGTTGAGTTAAGTGAGGGACGGACGAATCGAACGGCCAACCAGCCAGAGGCAGAGAGCACACTCCTACAACAACCACACCACGGCAGTAGTAGGCACACTGTCTCATCGCACCAGACCAACCACTGCCTGCCTCCAAACCTACATAAAGGGGAGGCGAGCCAACCGACCCCGCACAGACTATGTATATGCAACCGGTGAGCACGCTTTCCGCCTCGGCTCAGGTCCTTCAGCTACCATCGCTAGTTCCAACTACACCGACCTGGACTAGGATGCCATGTGCTGTTGCCGTACCAACTGAGGTGCAGATTGATACCCTTGGACTCCCTAGGAAGGTAGGATTATTCTCTAGTCTACAATAAGCAAAAAAAGGTCCCAGGTCTGGCAGCAGAACTCCAGCGCATGTATCTTGTCTCAGTGAGAGACCAGAAGGCTGGTGATGCGTCACCACTGCTGCCACCACACCACCACCACTACCACCACCCAGGACCATTGGGACAACGCAGCGTCCCGCTGCTTATTCCATTGCCACATCCATCCATCCACCCTGGATCATTATAAAATACAACCCGGCATCAGCAACTATTTCACGGACCACTTTATTGTTTACATATCATTCATACCCCCCAAGTGGAAACATACCTAGAATTAGTAGAAAGTGTGTGACCCTCAATGCCATGCCTATGAATCTCCTCGATGTGTTCAGTTTTATTAAAGCTGCATTGGTATAAAAGGTAGGTTCAAGAAGCAGCCAGAGAGAGAAAGAGCTAGTGGTGTGTCACTCCGGCGTCATGGCCTTATTACTTGTATAGTTGTTGGAATTGTAACTTTGACGTGGGACGATCCCCCAATACACATCCACTGTGATCCAGCCACAGTCAGCCAGGCTGGCGCTCACTTGTTTATCAAGGCAAGGGCCTGTAGCTGCGTCTGGACTTCATCTAGATGCCCCCCAGGCTAGGAGGGGGCAGCAGAGGCAGCATCAGAGCCAAAAGTCGTCTGCTATCAGAACCCCCCATCTCAATCCTTTCCCATTCCCCTATCTGACACAAGTGTCAGGCTGCCTAGAAGCGTAGCGTTAAGTTTGGGGGAGGGCGGGATTAATTTCACCAGTCGCCCACTTAACCCCCTCCTCCTGGAAGAAACGCCCTGTGAAATGCATCGAACCTTATTGCATTTAATTCCTGCAAAAAACTTACCACGCTCAAATGAGAGATGATTGATCAAAATCAGATAACAATCTGGGCGAGATCCAATTCGGTTGCACTTCATGCACCTCTAAAGAATATCATTATACTTTATGGATTGATTTTACTTCCCCCCGCTTAGTATTATGTGGCGATCGTCGTGCTAGTCAATCGTAGGTTGTCAAATGGGATCAGTGCTATTTAAAGTGTTAGACTTAAGCTGGACTTTTACCACGGCATTGTGTATTGTGCTCGGTCACGCTTCAGCAAATCGGCCATTCACACTTGGCTATCTACGTATTTTCTGGGACCAGTGTTACATATAAACCTAAAAATAGTCAAAGTGTCCTGCTTTCTCAGACGCTCACACTCCCCATTGTCCTAAGTTAACGCGAGAGACGGTGGAACTAAAATTAAAGTTGGGAGAGAAAGGCGCATAAGGCAGGAAGTTCTCTCTAGGCTATATGCCTATGAACGTTTTCATAACGTTCCGCCTCGCTGGGGACGAGTAGAAAGTAGGAGAAAGACCTGTTTTAGTTTAGTGTTAACTGTATTCAGTGTGCAACGGTAAAAATCCATATGTATTGGCAACAGTTGTGCTGAAGTGAATATTGCTATACGTTTGACACCTGCTACCAGCATAGTTTATGTTAGAAAGGGGGTGGGTTGTGTGTTACGGGGTCTCAAGTAGGTCATAGAGCTGGCACAATTAGCCGGAGCCAGCATCCAGACCCTCGGCCATGGCTAATTGCAAGTCCTTATGACTGGTCAGCGCATTCCCTGTTGGTACAGGTGCAAGAAAAGTGTGTTTGTATTGTAATTTATTTACCCAAACCCATTGTTCGTGGTCTGCTTTGAAGCAGGACTTGGGCAGTACGAGGCCCCGGCCATATTTGTACAGGTCCGACTTGCCTAGCTTCATAATGCAGTCTTTGAAAGAGGTCGCAATGGCCAGAGGCGAATGCTTATTTGTTTGGCAATTTCGCTCAGCGACGGCCAACAAATGGAACACTAATCCTAGTGCGTATATGAAAAAGGTGGAAAGTTTTCTAGGGTTTCCCTCTCTCAGGAACCACTCCACCTGTCTTAAATTATTGTGCCACCCAATCAGCTTTCATTTCGGTTTATCTCAATTATTTATTGATGAAATGGGACTTTTTGTTTTTCGAAAAACTCATTAAATATTGAATGACTCCTGCAGTCATCAAGTATCATTATAACTTGGAACCAAGTACAATATTGTGTTTATGGTTTCAACTGGAGTAGAATGGTTGTTGGGATCTTGTGACTGAATAATGGAGTTGAATAATACATCGAAATTGTGACTGTAAAACAATGGGAACAAAGACTGATTTATGGGTGGGGACTTCCTCGCACGTATCATAATTGTAGTGTTAAATGCTGGGCTTGTATTGAACGTCTGACTAACTTGTTTGATTTGGTCTTGTATGTCGGCAAACTTGTGTTAGCCAGCAGATGGTGGTTATAAAGCCATGCATTATAGATTAGCATTTGGCATGGAGGCTGCTTGTCGTCCGGGCCATTCCATTGACAAACCTGTTTAGGTCATCAATAATCATAGCCTGGGCACTGACATGCAACCGATGCGAGATGGTTGATAAGTGCATTTTAAACACCCTCCCTTCCCCAAATGGTGTCGATAATTTTCAAATTAACTAGTTACAGCAAATACTCCCTCGGGATGACATTAGTAAAACGATTTAGGTCAAATTAGGGTAGTTCACCTGGGTCCATTATCATTCTCATATAGTTTACAACTAATACACAAGGTCATTCACAGGTATGAAACCTCAGATTATAGCATGTACTTGTACCCATTCAACTTTAATACCACAAACATTCGTTCGTACATACACACACTCCACTTGAGATATCAAACAACACCTACCCACCTTGGCAGGTCCAGATTACCATAGTGACACTCGCTTGTATATATACCTGTCACTTGGACCCATTACTCTCCCCCACAACTCAGGGTCGTCCGGAACCAACTGATTAGGAGGTGTCATCTTATCTCCCTTTATCCTCTACAGATCATCGCATAACTTGCCTTGATTATCTAATTGTGACATAAAGAGGTCTGAGACGCGGACTTAGCTAGGTAAACTCTACATAGGGATCATCCCTTGTTGGCCTAGATTAGGCTTGGCCATATCAAGGTAATACACTCTTATCTCATGACAAGAGACAGTTTGCCATAAGGATCCCAACCCAAGCTTAACTCGAATCCTCCACCGCTAATGTTGGTTGACAAGTATTTTTATTTCCTGGCTAAAGTTGATTAGTTACGCCTGTCAAGCCTGACTTGCAGTGTTCCCTTGATAGAATTCCCTCCGCTGGCCGAGCCATATGTTAGGACCGCCATCCAGCGTCGTGTGAATGTGTTAGTGTTTCACTCGAGTACCTGGCCAGGTGTCGGATAGGTAGTAGCGTTAGTAGTAGAACTTAACAGCCAGGTATGTATTGATGGCTACAGGTAGATGATGCATTACCTCCATCATCCTTAACACCCAACCCTTGTTCCATATGATATCCCCTAAGCCCTACTTGTTTACTTTTTTTCATCCCCACCCGCCATATTTCCATCTATTACTCTCCTTCCACCCATCTTCCTGTCCCTCACCTGCAGGAACAAAAATACCATTCTGACAACTAACCTTTGTTTCGGAGAACACATTTTGATTATGACTGTGGGTCACAAATGAGCTTAAAGTATTAATGCCTGTGGCAGTCTACGCCACCCAATCCACTTCCTGACTTGGGTGTACAAATACGGTGTTAATGGAGGATAATTGGTGTTAACTCACAGGATTAGAAGACGGGTAATGAGAGGGCTATTATTCTATCATTGAGCAAGGAACCAACCTAGTATGAGTCACTCAGATATAAGTTGAGTAATACCTCGATATCAACTTAGTAATAAGAGCATCAGGTGATGGGATCCAACACAGGCAGAATTCTTAGTTTGGTACGTGTCAAGATATCTGTGTCAGTGCAGCTTTATTTTTTTAAGTGTTCCTTGTGTGTACCCGCCCGCCGCCCACCTGTAAGACATTACACAAGAAGTTTGTATCTATGACCTGGGGGTACAGAGGGAGAAAAGGGGGGACGTCTCATAATAACTGACCTTGTTCCTCTCTCTGTGCCTCCCTCCTCCTATAGGCTTTTATTTTACACAACTTCACTTAGATCCTACTACAGCAGACGCCCTCTCAATCTCATCCACCCTCACCCTCTCCATCACACCCCCAACACACGTTTCTCTCCCTCCCCCCCCCCCCCCCCCCTCACCCGCAAACACCCTTATAACCGCCTCCCCATCCACATAATACACATCCACCGGCCTAAGAAAGCCGGGAAGGATCAGGTTCGTGGATTTTGTTGACTGTCTCCATGACAACGGCAACATGCCCGTTGAGACCAGATATTGGCTGGAGAAGGTGGCGGCCCCGCCCCCTCGTGTCTGTGATCGATAAGGAGGCCCCTCCCCCGGCAGACAAGAGCCTCGCCCGCCTGTCTGCCCGTCCGCCCGGCGCACTATGCAAATGCTGAACGCCGATATCGATATAAGCGTTAGGCGGGCGCCGGGGACTGGCATTGTGGCACCGAGTGCTATGGGAACAGACACATCTACCAGGGACTTCTTCCTTGAATGAGACTTCTGAGTTACTCTTAAAATGCTGGCTGTGGATGCCGCTACTGTAGCCTCTGTGCCCACCACCAACCCAGCCTTTGTTTTACTCAACGCCAACAATAAGGTCGGTGTTTCTCTAAAGCTTTCTCTCCCTCTTCTCCTACTTCTTCTCCTTCATTCATTCTCATCCCCCAACATCGGGCTGCTGCCGCTGGGTTGTATACGTTTGTGTTGTGCTCGGATCATTCGCTGGATTAATACAGAACAGGCCCTGTTTAAATTCTAAAGCAAAGGGCGGATGGATGGTTAGGTGGATGGATGGATTTATGGATTGTGCTGGTAGTTTGTGGAACTCAGCGCAGCTATCGCTGGTAGGTGGGGAATCCCCAACAACTCCCGAATCCCCCCTGCCCCCATTCCCCCACCCATCCCTTCAGAGCCTACCAACTCCCACCCTTTCCTCCCCTGTTGATTCTACTGTTGAGACAAGACTGACATGCAGACAGTGTGTAGTAGGGTGGGGCGGGGTTGCATCCATGACAGCTATAGAGAGAACAACCACAATAGCAAATCTTATACTCCTCCACCTTAATTTGCATCCTGGACTTCATCCTCACCTCTCTTCCTGAACCAACCCCCACCACCACCACCTCCTACTCCTACTCCTACTTCTCCTTAGTTCCCCCTCACTTCTTTCAGTGCCCTGGCAATAACCCAGCCCATGAGTTTGCAGATTCCCTGGTGCCAGCTTTAACCGAGGGTGGACCATTGCGAGCATCATCTCATTAATACCAGTCCCATATACTACTAGGGGGCAACTGGCCGTCAGTAGCTACGCCTGCCTCCTCGTCACCGCATTGCCTACCTGGATGGAGGTTCCTGTCTGTTCCCCCAAACTCCTCCCCCCTGTGCAGCAGGTACCCTGTAGAAAGAAGCATCGTTTTGCGTCCAGTGGCCAACGAGGAATGTCCATCACCTACTCAGTGCATTTATAATGCACAATGAGATTAAGTTAACACGTTTAAAGCTAGCTGGATGGATGCTTCCTCTCACAAGTTTGCAATGCAATGTTTATGGGGATCAACCATAGCTGCCGCGGAATTCTTCTTACAAGCTTTTTGAAAGCATGATCGACATGTGTATTGGTGGTTCTTGGGATATCTTGCGGTCTTACGGAATAGTGGTGTATGATTATCGATCATTTAAAAGTCTTGTGGTAGTCTATTTGGTGTTACTACACCTAAGTGCCCTGTCTGCCACTCGATTAACCTGGGATTGTGTTATTAGCTCTCGAAGTTTGCCCCAACAGTGCACATACGATGTCAGTCATAGGAGTTAAGTTCGAGTGCTAAATTACAGTGCATGAAGTTTTTGCTTTAATTTTTACCGAATTTCAGCGGCTGGTTATGACAGATCGACTCTTTCAATATATGTTCATGAGCCTGATATATTAATTTACAACTTTAGAATAATGACTTAGAATTGAATTCACTTGAATTAGATGCAAGTACATATCGGGATTTATTAGTTCTGCAATTTTTTTAATACATGATATAAAGCTTTAAAACTACTAGTAATCCCCCTTCAGTTTAGTGTTTGTAAAAATATGTTGTGTTCATTCGACCCTTCAGATTTGAGTGTGTGACCTACTAAGATGTCAACGTGAGAGAGAAAAAGAGTTTATTAGGCCATTCATGCCTTGGACATAGTCTCATACAATCTTCTACAACTCTTCCCTCATCCTTCTCCGTGTGTGCCCGTGGATGTCACTAAGCCCCCTGAGGTCCAGATCTTGGATCAGTGTTCCCTCGATCCTTTCCTATAGTAGTCAGCGCTACCAAAGGTCACTTAAAAGGCTCGTACCGGCCAGGAAATTACTGCCACAGTGACGCTTGGGGGCATTGACATAGGAATCACCAGTCAACATTATATTATAAAGTCTACCATTATACATTGTCCTTCGCCCAAGCATCAGTTCATCTGACAACGTGCCGGTTTGTTGCCCCAAGATTTTCGGCCTCCTTCCTCTGTGGGTGTGTCTGTGCATTGTAGAAAATTACTTGGATGATTCTTGGAAAAAGGGCTCGAACGCCGTGCACCGCAGCAGAGTCCGAGCAGGAGGGTGGTACGAGGGCTAGCAAAATGTCTTCGTCATCGTCGTCGGACGAGCAGGAGGATAGAGTAAGCACAAACAACTAAACCAAAAAATACCCAATCACAAACCATACATTGTGCCCATCTCTTCCTCATCCTCCGCATCCTCCTCTTCTTTTTTTATCTTGTTATGTTTATGTGTAGAGACTCTCGTCTCATGTGACTGCTGCTGTTTCTGCTGCTGCTCTGCTGCTGCTAAACTACTGGCTGCTGCTGCTGCTGCTACCGTCGTCCACACATTAACATGCACACGGTCCCTTTAAGAGAAGATTTTGCTTGGTCTTCCAATTGTGTTCATGTTTATTATTGTCTTTTGTTTTCTCCACGTGCTTATATCCTAGTTAATTCGGGATAATTGCCTTCTTCATCTCTTTATCTTGTTAAGTCTCTATTCACTCCCCGGTACTCGTCTCCCTGCATGATGAAGGATAGTCTTCTCTACTCAATTATCTCTTCTTTTTTAATTTCTGAAACTATTTGTATACTTGGTTTAGAAGCACCAAGGTAGAAGGTACAAATCGGTGTCTTTTACCTAGCTTTAGATATAAACTTATTGATTGTTAAAACCTCAGTCAAAGACCTATCCATCATTCTTCGCGCTCAATTTACTCCTTATCTTTTGTGGAAGAATTGGCCTGGAATTGCATTGTCGTGTTGTCCAGCATAAGAACTTTTTTTTATGTTAGTGTGGCTTTCCCCTACGTCAAGCAAGGCTTCGTTCTGGTCTTCATCTCCTACAGCGTCTCTACTTTCATAATCTTGATAAGTCAAGCTGCTTTTGAGCTTTCTGCCATCGCTATAATACAACTACAAACTAGTCTGTGCGACCCTCTGTCTGTCGTTTCACGCTATTTACTTTGTTTTGTGAGCCTGTTGGGTTGTTGTACGTATTGATTTCTATATCTGTCTTGAAAGACACAGCGAAGCATTTTATTCATTCTCTGTGATTGGATACAAGAATTACTTCTGACTACTACTACCACTACTACTGCTGCCCCACTTCAGTGAGAGTGGAAGTACTGACTACTGGTCCCTACCAGGAGGGTTGTATATAATGTATACATACACAAATACACATATTAATGTCTGCTCCCGATAGTGATATCGAACAGCCGATGTAGTATCTCCTATTCGCACAGTGTGTGGGGGTCTTGATCTAGTTCTCTCTTGCCTGGGTAACAGGCATTAGTCGCCAATGGTCAATGTAATCATGCTTAATTGTTGCTTGCCTCCCTGAGGACTGTAGGCCGGTCTGTCAAATAGATGCCATGATCCCAGGGGGTCTGCCAATAAGGCAAAGTGGTCTACACAAACCTAATTTAGGATCTAAAATCCGGTCATACACTCTATCTCCCTCCCCAATTCTTGTTTTTGTCCTCTGAGTAATTATTTCCCCGGTATTGTTAGCGATGGGCATTGTTTCTGGGAGTGGAGTGTTACTAAACGTGTATTGTCATTAGAGGATATTTGATTTCTGATTATGTTTTACTTGTGGCTGCACTGAGTGTTGGGGGAAGGTACTTGAGGGTGATCAGAGTCTGGCTGGATGAAAACACAGGGGGCAGGATTGGGATTTGAACAAAAGGGTGCATTGAAAGGGTGTTGGGATCTTTAGGGGCCGGTCTGGTTCGTCTGATCTCGGATACAGTGGGTCTTTGCCCGCCACAAACCGCTGGCTCAAGGGATCCAAAGCTTGGTAGTTGGGATCCACCGAGGCCTGCTTCATAGATGCATGTAATGGTCACCCTGGGATCCACAACCGCCGCTGGGCTGAGAGTTGTGGGGATTGGGAGGAGGAGAAGGAAGATGGGGGAGGCGAGGAGGGGGGATGGATTGCTAGGGTGTTAGCGTAGGGGGAATGGTGGAAGGAGATAGGCTGGAGCGGTATAAGTTGGGGTGGTATCTGGTATTAGAATCAAGGAAAAGATCCATCTAGTCTCAATTCCTACCCCTCCCCCACCTACTTTGCCTCCCTTTCCCCTATTTTTCACCCACTGAACAGTGTTCAGTATTATGATTTCGCTGCATCATTCCACCCCCTTACCCCTCCCATTTCCAGCCACCCCACCCCACCCCACCCCCGCCAATGAATGCAGCAGGCATTACTGGGTTTGCGAAATAAGCCTTGATAGCTGTTCTCTTTTCTAGGCTCATTGAGCATGATCAACAGGGTGAATACTGCAGTCGGCTTTACATGATCACATTGCCTTAAATATTGTATATATCGATCGGTGGTCATAAATGCTTGGCCTTCAGCTTTTACTATTCATTTTACATTCCTTTTCATGACTATATTATGTAGACGTGACTGTACGTGTACTCTACCCTACTAAGAATCGATACAAGAACATAATATATACTTGCTGCTAAAATAAATGTTGCTAGTTAGAAAAATATGTAGAGAAGAGGTCTTGAATATAGACATCAATTTTTAGGCTGGAAATGTATGACTCGCGGGTTTTCTTTCCCAGGATAAATGGTGACATGCTATGGATGTACGCCTTGCCATGTTTAATATCTGATAGGCTAGGTCATCCTGGTGTTTGCACTCGGTCGCTTGTATTTACTTATGCCAGAGAAAATGGGGACAGCCATCTCTCTTTACCATCAACCATGAGGCTTGTTACGCATTTGTGCATTGTTTGCTTGGAATGGCCAGCAACGTCGGGTCCAGATGTTGTTTGATATAGAATTTATAGCTGAGGAATATAATTAGCTTGTGTTGAAAGGGGCCATGATGCGGGCCTAAATAATTGTCCATCACTGAACCCGGATGGACAGGCATGCGACGTCCATCATTATCCATTTAACAACTAGTTCATGCGTGACTGTAATGGCCCGATACATTCACACTCGCGCGTGGCAAAATAACGCTACTAAGAACCTCTTGTATTGGAGGTGAAACAACCATGTTCCAGTAGTTTACTAGACAACGGGAATGGAATGAATATTGTATATACTATAACTAGTATAAGTGGGGGATCTAATGCTTGGAAACCACGTGAAAGTGATTCGGTGCTAGGTCGTGCAATCCATGTCGAGGATGTGTATATTTACATGCAATATATGTACATAATGACATCATCTTCCCCTTTTGAAGTAAGCTCAAATAATACAAGTCAGGAAGCTTGAGGGGAAGCTAAGCGGAAGCTTTTTTTCCTTGTTTAAAGTATACGCTTGGCCTGTGTCCGCCTCTGTTTCTCCCAGAGGTTTTTGGTTTGAAATATTGAGATAGAGGAGGTCATAGACTGGAGGGGAGTGAAAGGGCTAAGGGGAAGAAAAGTGCTGAAGTAAGTGGATGGTATGAGGTCGTTGCTCCATGCCGAACGTGGAGTAATCGCTGGCTTGATGGTTGCACTGGGCCCACTGGTCTTTTTCCATATATTGAGTCGTAATAGCTTTCACAATTACACGAGCCACTATGATGATGGCATTGCATGAACTTGGGGACAGGAAAAATGGTCCGATTAGGGGCAGCCAAGTATTTTTATTCTCTGTCCATCTCCAAGCGGTGGTAGCTGGTGATCTGGCTCGACATACAAGTCCCCCACCCCCGTCCCTACCCCCAAACCATCTCTAAGCTATGGTTGTTTGGTTCTGACATAAGAGAGGCAGAATCACCACCAAACCACCATGGCAGGCACCTCAAGCCACCACCACCACCACCAATACCACCACCCGGCACCACTTCTGTAGCTATGGGGGATTATGATAGGAAGAGCTGTGAGTGAGAGTGGGGGAGAGAGCTCGTGTGTGAGTGTGTAGGAGTTGTAGGAGAAGAGGAGGTGAGTGTCAGTCAGTCAGTCAGTCATAGTCAGAAATGCCCCGAGTCTGGATCTATACTATATAGACATCCGTACCAACAAACGCCAGTTTGACAGTCGGTCTACCAAGCAGGGTTATCCTCCTCTACCGCGATTTACACTATTTTTGACACGTGGTGTTGAATAAGTTGGAGAGTTGTCTCCCCTCATTAAATCCAAGTCCTTCATGTGCAATCCTTGCCTACAAAAGCAGCTGAATGAAGGTAAGTATCATGGGCACCACGTTCACAGATTACAATACACTGCCGGTCTATATATGATAAGACTGGTGGCCTATACAGGCGTCCCGGGGCTGGTATTGGCACTGTATTGATTATCGGGAGCGATGCAGTATTATTTAGGGCTCAACCACTGGGGATGCATATCATCTCTCCCCCCTAGGCTTGCCAGCCGCCAGGCGCCAGTCCTGCCCAATATCCCAGGGTCAGGGATGGGGGAAGATTCTCCGGGGTGAACATAGAGATGGCACCCTGGAGGATATGTCGCACTGGAAGAGGAATAGGGCTGTGTGTCTATATTACTACGATCACTCTCTGGTTCGTTCCCACTCCTACTTGTCCTGTTCCTCCTCTTCCTCCCCCTCCTCCTCCTAACACAGTGCTATAGGAGTGAATAGCGAAGATCAGGGACAGATAGAAAATGATGCCATTGTGAAGGAACATCCTTTTGGTGAAGCCCACTCATTTTTGGGCTAAGGAGTGGCAAGAGTGAGTGGGGGCTCACCCAGATATTTATGCAGAATCACCAGTGTACACAAAAGCCAAGCCAGCTACAGGATTACATGTACGTACACACATGGGTCTGACTGTCATAGCACATACAGCCCTGAGAGTATAAGCAGATATACACCTCGACCTTCTGCTATTTGCCCCAAGCAGATATATGTAAATTCCGGCACCTAGCTTGTGTTTTTAGGCCATCAGGTACACATAAGGCATACACAGGCCTCTCACACTCTCCCTCCCTCGGTTTCTGGACAAGTGGTGGTTTGGCCAAAGATCATCTACCTGGCAAGAGAACACTGTTTTGATATTCTAGCGGCAAAACGCCTCGTCATTGTATGACAACATTGTGCCAGAATATGGGAACATGACACACAAAGAAAAAATTCACCTCATCTGAGAAATGAGATCATCTGATTCTCACTTAAATGTGTGTGTTAGTGGAGGAGGAGGCGGCTGTGGTAGTGACGATGATGATGCTGATTATAGGCTGACAGAAGTAGTTGTTATGCTTTGTCTTTAAGTATCAACCTGTCATAGCTTATGTCACGTGTTATCCGAAAAGATGCGCGAGCTAGTGGTTGCTGTATGTCACAAGTGTCAGCTTGTATTAATAGGTTACTCTAAATAGTGGAAGGATTATGTAAGCTGATTGCATGTATTCATACAGCTTATTTTATCACTGAAGTGTTAAGTCCCTAATGGATTTTGTCATTATTCTCAGTGATCCGCGCGCCAAGTTATTTCCCAGAGGGAAATGCTCCTGTAAGAGCTCATTTCTAACTTGCTTAGTGATGAATTCCTGTGGCTAGACACCTTTTCCCTGTAGATTATACAATCGTGCATATCTGAAAGGAACTGGCGCTCGCGGTTGCCAGATTCCTGAGTTGATAAAACCCGCTCTTTGGGTGATGAATTTTAGGTATTAACTTCACTCATTGCCTTTTTTATTCTACATAAAATTATTGTGAATCTAGAACAAAAATGCATTAGAAAAAGTGATTCATTGTCGATGGAAGGAAAGAACAAGAATGTTGGTTTGGTCGTCCGAATGTGACTCTATCTGAGTGTATTTATTGTATTTTTTTCTCCATAATAGGTACGTCACTGCATATATTCATCATTGATGTACTCCTTTCCCTTCAAGTTACAATATATATTGTCAATTAGTAGCGTTCATCTGCCTAGGAAACCACACCCATGTGACCTAGCTTCCTTAAGTTATGGCTGGTTCCCTGTATGTTGTATGTCTCCTACCATACCCACACACATGTGTGTGCATACAGGTACATTGCATGTGAGGGGAGTAGAGGGCTTCTGTGTTGATGGAGCCAAGCGGTGAAGCCCACTCGGAGAAGCACTTTACATAATGGAAACACGGCTGCTGACTGCCTGTTACCACCAATACCTGTGCTCTCTATCTATTGTCATTCTTGATTCGCCAAAATCCACTGGGATTACAGTCTCAAATGGTGTCGGAGTGTTTGATTCTGGATGTACAAAAAGGGTCCTGGTAGACCTCTCTCCCTCTGCAGAAATAGAGTTGTAAAATCACCATTTGCCTATACAGATTTCTCTTCGTTTTAAGACATTTTGTTAGTGTATTTGCTGTAGAATCATTGTCACCAGATTGTTCCCCAGAATCAGTGAGTGAGTGTTGTCATTACAATCACTTCAAAATTCTGCAGTAAGATTTATTTTTACAGCGAAGAAAAATACTCTGTGCCTTCTTTTTTCCAAGGGTAAGATATTAATATTCACATGTTCTTGAAAGAACCTTGTCCTAAGCATTACATACCAGACTCTAAGGGGAGGAGGCATTTAAAAGTTTTATTTATTCGGAAACGTGCAACCCTTCTGAGTGAAGGTACGGCTGCTGTGGTACCCTCACTGGTTGTTCATCCTCCGAACTCGCTTATAAAATGAACCGCCTAAGATATTTTAACAAGCCATTTTATTCCCTTGAGGATTTGCTCTCTCTCAATCTCTTTCTGAGGCAAGCCAATGTAAGATCACTTTTTTTGCTTCTCCCGTAATCTTGGGCAGTTGTAGTCTGGTTGGTGGCAAAGGGGGAGGTGGTGGGGCGGAGGGGTATTGTGTGGTTGAGGAAAACGGTGTGTAGGTAGCCACCTCGAACACTCCTACCACCAGCACAATAGCCTCTCTTCTCCTCTCCTCCTGTGTGTTGTTAGCCCAGCCACACCATCTGATCGAGGGACGCCCACTGTGCCAATTGTCTGATGTGGCCTTTGTCGGAAGTCTGCCACAGATTCCAAGCAATTACTGAGGCACGGTTCCATTAATGTTTGACATAATCGCTACCAATTTCCCGTCGTTTCGGCCGGCATGTCTGCTCATGCTGCCAGCTTGTTGAGTTCTCCAGTGCCACTGGTGCTACCCAGTAAATGTATGCTACACTATGTACACAATATCAAACTCCCGACCCGGACCCAAGCTGCCTAGTCTTCTATACCTTGGTAATTTCCTCTGGTGATCTTGAGCCTCGCCTATCACTGTGAAACTGGCTTTTAGACAAGTTTCATGCCCAAGCTCTGAGGCCCGAATTCAAAGTTAGCTTTCCATTTACCATCCACCAAGAGCTATTTATCCAGAGCTACGACTGTACACTGTACAGCAGGTGCTTTGCGACTGAAGGAACAGCTTTTTTATTTCACCGAAATGGCCCTGCACATATATATGTTGGTTAAAGGGGTCGGTGAACATTAAGAATTAACGTCTTCATGGGGGTGAGGAAGGGTGTGCTCGGGGTTAAGTGATCACAAATGGTTGGAGATGTTTATTTTACACGCGGAAAAGGTTCACTAGGTGTTGACCTGGGCGCTCCTTCAGAATGAACTTGTTCCTCGAGACAGCAAATGCTCTCCAGTCCCCACCCTTTTGACTTCTGAAGACAGCCCCCCGCCCCTCAAACTTACTTTTAACCCAGAACATACCGTACTCCTTTTCTCTTTGGCATTCCCCCTCCCCTATTCCAGTCCCCCTCCCCCCTCCCCCAAGTCATGGCCACTCATGTCAACTTGACATGCGTGCTCACGCCGCGTGTCCCGGGGCCATTTGGAGGCATCAGAGATTCCTATGTACCTCTGGGAAATTCAGCCTTATCAGAATATTGAGCGCTTTCAAGTGATTTATGCAACAACATGCAATGAACTGGCCTTTATCTGGTAGTTCTGAATCTAAACAGCGTCTAATAATCTGAAGGCGTTTGCCACGATGTATAGATGATGGTTTAATACATCGTCAATAAAGCAAGTCCTGTCTGGTTGTGAGATGAGTGTAGAGCCAGTAGAGCCTCTGCAGTATTAGGGACACTTCCAAATGACTAGAATATAGCAGTTGAGTTTCATGCGACTTTGAGGACATAATTTGACAGGTGCGAATAGGCTAGGTGATTCCGCATTGTACATGGTATAGGGCGTGGTCACTCAAGTCTATTGGGACGAGGACATAGATAGATTTCGTAATGGACTAATAGTACTAATTTCCATGATGTCGTTGTATTGATGATTGCTTTAAAGACATGATATAACACACATTTGTTATGAGAGTTCATATGTTTGCAGTTCTCACTATAGCTTTTAGCTTAAAATTGACAATTTCCATGTTATCAAATTGTTCTGTTTTAATGCGTTTACAAAGTGACTTATTCCATCATTTCACTGGGATAATTCCCGGAATGGATGGAAGTGAAAAGTAGGCGTTGTCATAAATAATTACGGTGAGTTGATGGACTGGATGGGACTGTTTTAGCTTAGGGCTTCCGTCTCTGGAAGAAAAAGTGCCTTCCTAGTGGAAATAGACATGTTTTGAGTTGGCATTGTTGAAGCGGAATGTAAGCGGCATCAGAGGTGAAAAAGACAGGTGACTGCATGACGTCATGTGTGACATGCCACGTGTCCAGTCATGTGACCCCTGTATACATGACATGGGAGGCGGGTACCAGCCATGGAGAGTATAAAAACAGTTTTAACATGTGCCTCAGAAAATTGAGATCGTTGTTTTAAAAATATGAACTTCCAAGTCCTGCTCTTCTTCCCTGGTCCCTCGCTGTTCACTTCCACTCCCTTCTCCACAAGACTCAATGGTTTGGCCTTAGGAGGTTAATAAATGGAATGATCTTGCACAACAGGGGAGAAGATATTCAATCCAGGTGCAGGGCGCTCATTGTTGAAAGTGCGTGAGATATTGACCCTTCAGTGTGTAAATATTACATAAGGAGCAGCAGGCTAGATTACCCCACAGGGCAGCCCGAGCGCTCACTGCCCTCTCTGAGATGTACTGGTCTACTAACGGTGATCTCTGGTGCCAGCTAGTCTCCCGGCCCTTGTATATACATCGTGTACCACCAACTGGGACTCGATATCATGTCCATTCACCACTCACCAACGCAGCTCCTGGCCAGTAGCGTCCAGTCCAACCGGTGGCCTTATTTGGTTTTGGCCAGCATCGAGCAGCTCCCCACTTGCTCTCTGGTATTGCTAAGCGAGTGTAGTAACCTCAGGAGTAAAATTAGACCACTTATGCTCTTATGCTGCAAGATGTAACCAATTTACTATTTACTTGTGTACCGCCGCCTAGGAATCTTCTGTACAAGGGGAGACATTGATTTGCTTCTTGGTGGTGGAAGAAGGTTGGGGAGCTTGTGGGTGGTACTAAACGAGCCATTATTACTACAGCACCCAAGTCCAGCCATTGACAAGGCAATGCTTGCCGTCTCCGAGGAGCGACCCAGAGAGCACATCTGAAAGGGTGTGGTGTTTATATGTGATGGACCCAAGGAAAACCAGGCGTTGGCTTAGCAGGCAGTGCCTACTATGGAAGCCCATCAATATTACAAAGCCCATTTAGATAAGGGAATTTGGGAGCGGGCCCGGTGGGTGCTCCTTTTTTGCTGCCTTGCCTGGTACGCTGCCAATGTCATTTGTGTTGTGGATTGGTGAAGTGGCGCGGCTAGTTGCTGGTGTCTGAGCTTCCCACAGTAGATATCACTGTCAGAAATTGGCCAGAAAAACGCTGAGTGGTTCTCTGAGGTGGTTAGCAATTCCAAGGTCCCAGGGCCAAAAACCCCCGACGGTACCCTTGCCTAGCACTGTGTGAAACCCTATCTTTGCCTTTGGATCCACTTCTTGTGAAGGCACGCTGGTGGGACTTGGTCCTCAACACAAAAACTGTTGCTGAGGTGAATGGGAGCCATTGGGGGTTATAGAAGGGGAAAAGGGGGGAGGCGGTGATTTCAAGGGTGTCATTCACACATCAGTCAATGTTAGATGTCCACATGGACTCCAGTTGTGTAGATGAAACTTTGCTCTCCCACCAGCCCTCCCATGTCTCTTCTCCCATTCCCCCTATAATATACCCTTCTTCCCTGTCTCCGCTTGCTTTTTCAAGGGGTCCATGGCCCCCGGGTGCATTCAGAGTCACACAGCGTCTGTACGGGTAAACATGCTGGCCCCCACCTCACCCCAAGACTGTTATAATAAACTCTGGTTTCTGTTGAGCTCTAGAGAGAGAGAGCAGAGAGAAGGGATGGAGAGAGTGAAGGGCAGCTGAAGGGGTGGGCCAAGCTAAAGCTGCACCCACTCACCCCATACTGGGATCTTCCATAGCAACACTTGTGCCCTATTACTTTGATCCAAAACTCCAGCCTAACCTTATTATCTGAACTCACCTCATAACCTGGATTAGACTTCATGACTTCACTTTTATGTAATGGGGATAAACGTACAGGTTTTGTTTATTACCTATGTAAACCACTTATGTTTTCATGTGTGAAACTAAAGGATGAAACAGTAAAAGAAAACTACTTCGGTTGTGTGTGCTTTGGATTGTAATCCATCCATGGGCAATGGGAAGAAAAACACTCGTGTTCGTTAAGTTAGCTCCCATTTTGTTTATTTTACATTTCCCTACACACGCGTGTACACTTGTTCGCTAGCGTTACTTATTACTTACTTTTTTTTCTCTTCTAATCTAAGTGTATACACTCTAAGCTTTTACTTCGCCATAGCTTCTGTTCAATTTTGTTTGTACTACTGACTTGCGTAAGTAACTGACTAGTCGAGTGTGGCAAAACTGCCCTCGGGCTAGAGCTTCTGACCTGCATGTCTCTTGCTTCGCCAGAGGCTCTGTTGAACTCAGTCGCTGCGAAGTCAAATACTTGACATGAGGGCGGCAGAGAATAGAGGCTTTGGTCACCGTGGTCCGCCGGCTCCTCCTCTACCTTTTCTTTGTTGCTTTTGGTGTATTGGTAGATGGGACTGTCCAGTGCTGTCTTGAAATGTTTTTGTCATGGTAGAAGGGCAACTGGACTGTACATAAAGGAGTTGCTCTTCTTGTTGTGTTAACAGCTCAGACAGTCCCTTCTACGAGGCAAGCACCGCCACCACCAACCCCTCCTGGATATTCAATCCAATGTTCAGTCCAATTTTTGCTATGGCATTTATATTTATATATTACATAATCTCTTTTGCACGCTCTCTATTATGTATACATATCACACCACCATTTAAGTTATGTTCAATCATTTTATTCATTTTTGCACATATATACCTCTGGATTACAAGGGTGTTAGCCTATTTTTTAAAGCAACTTGTATTACAGATGTGGTACTTTCCTCTACTCTTTTTGGCTGGGCTAATTTGTGTAAAAATTCTGAATATACTCATCTCACGTTTACTACTAGTACTACCTCGATCTTATCATGATCAGTTAGACGTTGTACACGTATACCCTTATCTCAATCCACAAAATCCCCCAAGTGTGCCTGGTGTATAGTCAACTAACTGGAATGCTCTTTTTCTTTTCCTTCTACAGCGTGGTTCCGACGAGTTACTCTCTCACTCCCCTATGGTGACAAACGGTGCCGGCATGAGTCCTACACAGAACCAGACTATAGACACGAATAATGACGCCAAGAAGGTAAAACTTAGTCTTTTCTTACCTCTCCTTTTGCTATCTCTATCTTGTAACTATTCTTGATACCCAACCATCCAATCTTTTTTATGTTCGGTGTAAACTTGTAAGGAAACCTATGAATATGTGGTACTTTTGTGGTGGTTCCTATTTGTGTTGTTATTTAAGCGCGCCTTTCTTTTTAGCACTAATTATGTTAGCTAGTGTAATGCGAGGTTCCTTTCTCTTAAATCTCTTGCGGATAAAAGAGCAAAATAATTTAACATAACCTTAGATGAATTAAGTTGTAAAATGAGGGCAATAAGGGGGCGCCTCCCGTCTTAAATTCAATTCCATATCTTAGCGTTGGCTGTGTATTGCCCATACATTCTATTGCTAATCTCAGATATTAGTTTCCCCTCCGGCCTGTTACATATTCATAGCGCCGATATAAAGGCGTGCTTTCTTTTAATATGCATTGGAACAATAAAGATATTACCCATGGGAGGTTCTCTAGTAATATAAAACCTCGAATGTCTGCGCTTGATAAGTCCTATGGCTGGGGCCCATGGACTATATACTGAAAGTGCTTCTTGGATTTGTATGAAGTTGGAGAGTGGAACAGAGAGAGCGAGAGAGAGGGAAGTTGGGTTTATACTTGAAGGGTTGGTTGTGTGCAGCTCTGCTTGTAACAATGTTGCCTTTCATAACAGTAGCCCACAGAGTGCCTTGTGAAAACACACAGGCCCAGGCTTGACATATGGCATGGATACTGAACTTGGGGGTTGCCATGGCTTGGTCCACTCAAGCTTCGACCAGTGCACACATTTTCTCTCTGGCCCGGAGTCTAATAGTTGCCCCATACACTTGTTTTCAACTGCTGACACAGTGATACTGCCAGAGCAATATCAACATGAGCTGGCGCAAGGGGAACGTCTGGAAGATTTGAAGTTCGGTGTATATATGCTGGGATGGCCTACTGTGTCAATGTAGTGATGTGTTCTCAGGTGGTCAATATTAGGTCCAGGTGTGGGATCTAGGTTACCTGCCTGCACACACACTCACACTCACACACCTAGTGCTTCGTGTGCAGAAACTCTGGCTTGGGTTGTTAACAGCACAAGCCTCCTGGCAACCCCAATGAAGAATGGGAAAGTGTGCTTAATATGTGGTCTGACATTGAGCCATTGAGATCTTTTTTAATAGACTTCCCAATTTGTAGACCTCACTTCCTTGATTAGAGTGAAATGTGTGCACCAGTTGTCCTGGAAGAGATAACAATAAACTGCATAGTCAAGATATAAAAATTGTCCTTCGTTAAAAGAAATGAGAGGTTTTTATCAGCGTTGATTATTCTATTGAAATAAGAGTAGTATTGGAGCATTATTCTATTGAAAAAGGATCTTTCAGGGCCTATAAGATAGATGGAAATGGAGGTTTGTAATGACTGGTCTTGTTTTTTTTCTGCGGATGTGTCTTGGGGATGGACATAATAATAAGCTTCCTGTAGAAATTTATTTGCTGCTGCTGCGACTTTTTGATGTAAGCATCAAGGAGCTGTGAGGAAGGCTAATTATCTTTGTGGTGCGTTGGGACATGATGATATCTCCTGCCAGAGAACAAGTTAAATGATGAGACATCAGAAATAAGCTACGGGGGATGTTGTGTGGCTGGTCTTGGATGAGTTGTGATGGGGGTAGTACATGTGGAGAGGCAGCTTCATCAAAACTCACGGTCGTCCTATTTCCTCCCCTCCTCTCCCCTTCTTTTGCTCCTTCTTGTTCGCCATCCTCATCTACCATACCACCTCCCCCTTGACAGTCACAATTCCCCAAGCATCCATGCTCCTGCCCCCTTAGCCCTGGAAAACCCCCAGATCTTCCTACCATTGCAAAGCCACAGATCCCCATGCTTGTGTTAGCTATCGGCTTGATAAGGTCGCTGCGCCACTATAAAAGAAACCGAGTCTCGGTCTATCAAACGCAATTAGGCTAATTAGTTGTCTTCCCATTTTTGGCTGGATCCTCCCTTGTTACCATATCCGACTGAGTGAATGAACTCCGTGCCCTTCCAAGTCTCACACACTGGTTTCTCGGAGAACGGGGAAGCACAAAGCTTTCACGTACCAGTCCCACATCCTATTGCCTTGACTATAGTTAAGGTGAGACGATCCTGACTCAAGGAGCAAGTGCACGTCCACAGGGAGCCATGAGAAAATTGCTACGCAAAGGCCAAAGCTCTATGCCCAGGGTGGAAGTTAGGCCCAATTAAAAACACCCATTCGATCACTGGTGTATTCCAGTCAGGCATCCTTCCCGCTATTTCAGGAGGCACGCATCGGACTCCCTTAGACTCCATCCGTATGTCTACATGGGTACTTGGACGAGACGTATTTGCCGGTGTAAATAGGGGCTTATCTCGAGTCAAGGCCTCGTATCATTATAATTACAAACAAAACACCCTGCATGTTATCACCAGGCTTTTAAAGCGAGCCCCTCTGAGATAGACCTGGCCTTGAGTAGCTCGATGGACTGTTCGCTGCCTGTTGCTCGACGATAGCTCAAATCTTGGATTGTGGTAGTTGGCGAGCGGGGGGGGGGGGGGGGGGGGGGGCAAGCAACAGTAGGCACGAAGAGAAGTCTTGAGAGGGGGAGAAGAATATGAGCAAAAGCGTGGGGGAAATAGGACTGGAACGCACTACCTCGCTAGACTTATAGAGAAGGTAATACCGGAACCGGAAATGGAGAAAGACAGCTGGTGGGGAGCGCGCGTCTTGTGGGTAGGGATGATGCGGAAGGGCATTTCATGTCGGCCGTTATCGACATGTTGATCCTTCGCCAAATGGACTGATAAGGGAGGAGGCGATGGCTTTGGTCCTGGAAGCTTGAATACCATTTTAATGGCACTCAGATCGTGCCAGTGGGAGTGCTTGACGTTGGGCGTTACTTGCTTCTGTGAATAGTTGCCCGATCAGAGAGTAGGAGGTGTCAGTAAGTCTGACAAGGCCCCCCTTGTGTATTTACATTGATACTCAGATAAAAAGGACAAATTAGAATGATCCAACAAGGGGCCATGTTTTGGTTTCTTACACGATGAGGTTGGCAGTAGTGAGCAACTCCTAGTTCAGTGCGTGACAAAGGAAATTCCCGATGTCTGCAAAAAGGCCAGGCCCTCTTGATATTTAGTTGAATTTCATGACTTGTTTTGAAAGACCTTGAACAGTCCATTTAGATCCATGGTGTTGCACTCTATGGTATAGAGAATCTCTAAGCTACTTTTTCTTTGACAAAGTTTTGAGAAATAAAGTATGAAGAGGAGTAATCACGTCTACCTGGCATTGATGTGTCAGACTAAAACAGTTCAGCCAGCTTTCATCATTAAAGAATTCAAGGCTTCATAGAAAATGGCATGATCGCATGTATGACAAGTGTGATTGTAGAACGTACTACTACTTGCCTTGGAGTCTGAGAGAAAGTGGGAAGCCAACTGAGGGTAGCTGAAGCCATATCCTGGCTTCCGCCTCTAATATTATAGGCGAAAGAGACATGGTCTCTACACCACCACCGCCACCTCCCCGTCCTCCCACTCCTGGTCCGCGTTTTGCAGCCATTCATCCAGTCTTGATAGTCAAAGAGAACATGGTTCAGGCATGCAGATAACGGGTACGGTGGCCGTGGCCTTTGATCTCAATGAACCGACATGATGTGAATTGGTAACAAAAGGCGCTGGACATGCAGGCCTTGTCGTATGGTGGCCATGTTGAGAGGAGGATCCCATCAGGGCCAGACCCTCGCGCCAATTACACGGCATGACTACTGGTTAATGGACTGAGGGGCACCTCTCGCTCCCTCTCCTCCCTCCTCCCCCAGTACTGGAGCTACAGGTAGACACCATTATTAACACACGCTACCACCCAGATTTGTGAGGCATCTACTACAAAGTGAGATTCGCTATTTTGTTGTGTTGTTGCAGTACTAGCAGTGGTCTACTCCTGCAGCAATCAAATGCATTACGATGTGGGTAATATGGCTAAAGGCCACGGGTAAAGAGTTCATTCTAGTAGCTAACTGAAGAAAGGTGGGGGAGGAGGGATTGGGCCTTCCCACTACCACTATACTACTCGCTTGATATGGGATGATGAAGCTGTATTCAAGGAAACAGGCAACTTGGCTGTGGTTAGCTGTTTGGCATCCCCTCTGAAGACATATCGCCCATCAGCCAAAATGTCATGATCATCGCTGGTCTGGTTATTTTCAACGCTAGTCAATTGACATGATAAGACTGCGTCTCCGAAATTGGGTTCAAAGGCACACAACTGGAGCTGGCTTCACCTAGATTTGATTCTGTGTGCTCACTGATCAAAGGTTTGACGTTATGAAGCTTCACTCCCTGCATACAAGCTGCAACTGGTGCAAGGTGGGTGGTAAGAAATGTGTCAAGTGCTGGCTAGAAATGAAGTTGATTTCTTCACGAGTGTTTCTTCTTCCCTGGATGGAAAAAGTTGTTGGTTTTGAAGGAGGGGTATCTTTTACCAGCAGTGGTGAAAGCCTGTCTGGCGGAGTGAGGCATACCAAGACAGACCTGTCGGATTGGAAGCAGATAAGGGGAAGAAACCTTGAAAGGTTTTCATACCAGTAACATGACCCTCTCCCCCCACCCCCACCATATTACTTATAACATGTAGGAAACCCACAGGTTCATGTCACATCGAGATTGGACGCCTTGGTGTGTCTTAATGCATTCTGCCAAGGATGGAATTAACTGGCACCGACTCATTATTGAACCAATGTCCTGCTCAGGGTCAAATGCTGGCATTTAATGCCCTCGGAGCCATTTGATTCAACGAGGATTTCCTCCTGCTGATGAAAAGTTTTCTCGGTAAATTAGTTCTGAAATCACCAGGAGCCACGGACAATGTCTATTAAAATGTGGCTGGTGGCTTTGAATGGGGAAGACACGTTCATAAAATCACTCGAAAGATCAAAACTATTTGGGAAGAAAATAAACTGGTATTGGGAAGCATGCTTCCCCTTTGCTTTGTCACAATTGGGGCTTCCTTGGCGGCAATGGTCATGGATGCTGGGCTTGTCTTAAGTGGGGTTTTAGTCGAGCTGAACATTTACAGGGTGAAGGTTGAGTGAAGAAAGGAAGTGACTGGCTGCTAGAAGGTTGAGATTGATGGCGTCGGTTGATGAAGACGTGAAGTGGGCGCGTGTCAGGACTAGTACACGCGATCCAGTGTTAAAAAGTGTCACAGTGAATTAATGATGATAAGCGCCGAGCTATTGGTGTTCTCTCAGCCATGGCCTGCCTAGATGGCCGTAACTGCGGCCGTGAGAAGAGTGTTCTGGGGTGGGATTGTACATGGGGGAGGGGTTTAGTGAATGGCAGGGAGGTGGGGCAATGTTTGCTTTCTCCCCTACTTGTATATGCATGAAGGGTGTCAGAGAACAGCTCCGTGCCATATTGTTTCGCCTGGTAGGTGCAAGCATGATATGATCTACCGGAGCCATCAACCTATAACGCATTATTAATACCTGCCCCGGTGACCCGATATGGCTCCTGTAATAGCTGTAATTGCCTCTAAAACGACACCGGGTATTTATCACCCAATGTTTTAAGACGTGTGCTCGGAGTACAAGGTGGGGAGCCGAGGGCTAAGGAAGGCTAAAAGGTGATGGTCGTGTCCCATTGTATATGCATCACACACACACTCGCAGACACCCTTTCTCTACCCCCGTGGACATTGTTTGACTTTTCATGTTTCTCTCTAACATGCAAAGGTGACCACGTCTAGCTGGGTGGTGCAAGTATCACGTTTCTCAGATGAAACCTGGTGTGGAAAGCAAATGGGTGAATTATTTTGTGACGACGAATAGTTTTCATGAATACTTCCACAGGAAAACCTTGAATTGATTAGAGATAAAGATGGACATGGAATTTTGATCCTCTTATCCAAAGTTGACTCAGTGAATTATGAACCCGATCCGGCAGGATTTATGTTCGTGTAAAATGTACTGCCATGAAAGGAGATTCCATCCTTTCTATGGTCTGCCTGTTTGTATCAACTCCAGAGCAGTTACATGGCATGAAACAACACAAACCCACAGAATCAAGCTGAACGCCCGTATTCATGTCCTGACAAAATTCAATTACTAAATGGTGAATGATAGATGGTAAGTGAAAACTGGGGGAAACAAGTCATCATATCGTATGGGATGGGTTTTAATATCAGTCCCACATCTCTTTACCTTACTGGGAAAAAACCAAAACGCGATGCCTTCCGTGATATAGGACTGCCATGCCGGAGCTGTCCTAATGTAATTTGATACTTCATAATGGGCGACCAGTTGCAATATGTATGTGACTGGCTTAGTTTTGAAGCCAGAAGATGGGTATTCTAATGGTATCCATGTAACAGACTGGTGGAGCTTCTTTACCACGATGCCTTTCATCTGCCTCGGATGCTATCTGCTAGCTTAGCTAAATACATTATTGAATTTCGCTGAGGTATACGTTATAATGAATATTCATAGTGTTACCTTTTGTATGGGTGATTGTGGAAAATGCTAGTTTACGTAGATGTAATTCCATCTTGAATAGAACATTATAACGATTGGTGAGTGCTGTGTATGTTTGTAGGTTTATAATGGACACAGTTATATATAGTTGCCTCATATTACACAGCGGTCTGGCTGGCAATTGATCTTTTTGCACACTCCATTGCTGTGGAATTCAATATAAAAAAATATATTGGAGAAGAGAGAAAAATCTATATTAAAAAAAGAAGAAAACGTCCCATACAGAGACAGCTCCTTCTCTGCTCTTGCCTCCAATACACTTGGGGATTGTGTGACATGGTTCCCAATTGTCTCTTCCTGAGGGACGCTTGCAAATCACGCACTGCTCTATCATAGGTAAAATGAATGATTTCATCTAATAACTCAACCAGTGAGCCACTCTCTGGTATACTCAGATTGTGCTGGGCAGACTAGGCAACGAATTGTGGCCATACAGGAAGAGTGAGTGACTGGGACCGAATTATTGAAATACCCTTTCTCACTCACACCACTGACTAAGTCATTTTTACTTTGCTCGGACTCCCCCATATGACCTTTTATATCCAATCATGTGTACACAACTGGGGTGGATGGTTCTCCCGTGATTTACATCTGAGTTGATCTCGTTGTGGACGAGGCGGTGCGAGATTCCCTTTAGTAGTCAACCACCGGGACATTGGAGGTTAATTCTTGCACCTTTAGGGTTAGATGACGTCACTGGAGTCTGATTATGCTCCCGCGGGCATGGCCTTCCCCCGATTTGCCCTGCTGGAACTGGAGAAGAAGAAAAACAGTCGAGTAAAGGCAGCTATTGAAGTGTCTGCGGAATTAGACCCGTGTGGGTTCTTCTCTTCGAATTTCCTATGCTTGTCCGGTCCAGACATGTCTGGAGGCATTGCCTTGATCTTATAGTGGCAGGGACATTGAATACCCTGGCTTTTTACACGTCACGGACCATGCAATGATTCGCTCTGTCATTGAGATTAGGTTCTTAGAAATGTTCTTATCTCGTTGGTTTCCCCCCTGTCTATGTGATATGATTTTAAAAGAGGCCGATTAGAATACAGTATAATCAATGGAAGGAAGGTCATAACATTTTGAATTAAATGGGTAATTATTGTTAAGTTATCACTTGAATGTTATGCCAAATTACATCACCAAGACTGAAATTCCACCCCCAGTAGCAATGGATATTCGAATTAGAAATGTACATGTACTGTTCCAAGATGATAGCTATTGTTGGAGGTATTATAAGTCTATCCCTACCTGGTAAAGCTTCATAAGAAGTCCCCCTGTCTTCCCCTGACTAATACTGCCTGCCTGAGGGCGAAAGCATGAAAAATGGGTGAGGAAATGAAGAAAAGAGACGGTATTAGGAATGATGTGTTGGTGTGGTCTCCTCCCTCCCTCCCTCCTTCCCTAAGCAGGGGAAGCTAATCTTGGGTCTGTGATGATGAGTGTCTAATGGAGCGATGTGGAAGATGGAGTGATTGGTATGGATGGACCAGAGGGCCAGGCCTCTGACAGATTGTGATCATCTGGCAGCCCTGGAGGCATGGCACTGGGAAACTGGGCCATTGATGATGCATTCATAAAGCCTTCTGAGTTACTGCCGTCCAAGTCTCTCTCTCTGTATGTGGCTGTCCTAGAAAAAAGGGGGTCCTTGCCGCTCGACATGTATATATATGGGCTCATACAATGAGTGGTATTATACAGCGTATAATGTACATGCTGTGTCCCACTTGTTGAATGGTGCCATGTCAGAGATTAAACCATAATACTTTAGCCAAGTTTTCTATGACTCAACCAACTGGGTGACGTGTAAGCCTGTACACATTGGTATCCAGTCCACACACCATTTAAGTGAAGTTTCGTGGTTCTAAATTGAAAGCAGTTACGGAATTGTTGGTAATTTAAAAAAGTGCTATGATTATTTTTTGATTATTCCATAAATCCTTGATAATTGGAATCGAGGATTAAAATATGTTTAATGGATGCAGTCTCGGTGCAATTGTAAACCGAAACAGCAAATCGTGCCAGCACCATAACCGACATGTATCTATACAGCTGGCATCGTGGGAAAGTGGAATCAGCGATCATGCCCGTCCGTATAATCGAGACATGCATGTATAAGCTATTGTTCATATGCGTGTGTCAATATCTTAGTTCACACCCAGCCTCTGGTCTAGCCTCACAGCCTCTCAGATCAGATAAGAATGGTACGTCAGTGATTAAGACGCCTATTGTGCTAATGTCTTTCCTGGCCCTGGAGTAGGCGTCCTAATGAGGTTCTAATGGCATTTTGCAGTTTATAGCGAGAGGCTTACCCTCAGTTTGTAGGGGCACTCTCAACTCTGAGCCTAGACTGGCCTCTATATGCATAGACACTCTCGATCCTGCTCTCATACAAATATGTGTAAGTAAACTTGTGAGAGACCAAGTATAGATGCATCATGCTTTTAAAGTTTCGCACATATTCGCCGCGTATAGGATGCCCTACGGCTATTCTTTTATACCAGTCGTCGCCGTTGATGGAAAGCCATTCTCAATAATTCATGTAATAACCAGTTGCTGGGTGTACCGGCCTCGCCACCCATTGTTTCACATCAACGTCCCCGTGGAGCCGAGTCCAGGCATTATAGATACCATTATAGAATAATGGTAGAAATTAGTCGCCCAGGATATATCCTACCAGCACCATAAATCATTGGTCGTTGCCAAGTGATCAGAACCTTTCGGATACTGCGAGAGAAAGAGATGAGGGTTAAAAAAAATCCATTTAGTCGGTCCCTGACGTGCACGGTATGGTCCATATAATGGCTAACAAGTCCGTGCCAAATTAGATACCGCAGTTACTATGTAGTTCCTATATAGGGAGCCCAATGTTAATAATGTTAATACTTGTATGAAGGGTCAATTGGGGGCTAAGTTATTATTCATAACACCGAGATGAATTGGACTTGACTGATACGCTGGGCCAGAGTTATACTGTTATATGGCGGCTGCTATTGACCGCTGTGGATATTCTCTGAGACATGATTGCTCATTTCCATGTAAGGGGAATTAGTTGTAGGGAAGGGGACGTAAAAATGAATGGAGAGGGAGGAGCGAGACAGAGCCGATGCTTAGGTTGTTGGAAAAAGGAGAATGGGAAGGAGTAAGAGAGGACTGAGTATGTTCGCTGGTGAAGCTTGGCTGGTCTGAGCCTCACTTGATGTTGATGGCGGTTCAGGGCTTGGGGAGACATGGGATCAATATGGCTGCCTCGCCTGGGACACGGCCTCGTTATTATTTAGACATCAGGCGTCCGCCTCGCGTCCCTAAAGTGAAAACACACCAACAATCATCATCTGTGGCATGGCACACGGAGGATACAGCTTTAAGGCAGAGGGTGTCCTCCACCATTGGATAGGCTTGAACGCTTCTTAAGTAGCAGTGCCATATTTAATGCTATCTTCCCACATCGAGAGATGCAGCAACTGCATTAAACTGGATCTATGACTCAGTTTTTAAGTTGATCCTTCATTGACTTTATGGTTATTAACTCAACAATATTCCTTTGTTGAATGGGGGGAGAGATTGGATGTTAAATTAAGTAATTTTACATACCCACGAGTTGCCAATTTATAATTGAACATTGTAGCAAATTGATTGCATCGGGATGGCAATAGCTTTTTAATGGATCCGGGCATCGCTGCAATTCATTCTCGCCAGTTCTACAATTCCGCTATCTCTCTCTGGATCCATTCCCTTTGTCGGGCGCTAAACACTTGCCGCTCAGAAAATCTTGTCTACACAAACGGTGCATGTACTCGGCAAGCAAACTGAGCCCAGGGGCGGACGGCACAAATAAGATGTTAGTTGGTAAATAATAATTCTGCTTTTGTGCCTACTAAAGGGAACTTAATCCAGAGCCTCGAGCTGATGGATTGCGACCTGTTGCCTCGGGGAGTCCTTGGCAGTCATGCATGTGAATATCAAGGCGTAAATCAGAGGAGGGCGACCCACGCCACACCCTGCAGGCATGCAAGCCATTGTTAAGGCTGCCACCAGAAAATCTGCTAGACTGACCCCAGTCCAGAATAAGTAGGAGGATCCTGCGAGGAATCGTGATGACACCCTAATAGTGGCCGGGTGGCCATGGTGCTCCCTCGTAAAATACTAGCACCGCCTCCGACCGCCGGTGATGATTTATGCATTATTCTCACCCAGGCGATTATTTGTCTGTCGCGTTATTGCTGTTATTGCGACGCCTCAACCAGAGACGAGCTCGCTAAACGTATACAGTGAGTATAGACGAGTTGCAAGTGAGGAGGACTTTGTGTCTCATACGATCACAGAGGAAAGTGAGTGGAAGGGGCGAAAAAATGAAACTCCACCCAATACGAGGAAGGCCCTATGGAAATTAATATCCCTTGCTGGTGCAAACAAGAGACAATTAATCTTGTTGATTAAATTCAGCTCCGGTAAACGCTGGGAGCCCGGAGCTGGGTCGGTTTTCCCGCAGCGAGAATGATTATTACATCTATTATTATTCCAATTGTGAAGGACATTCTAATCAAGTGATTGTCCGGGTTACATATTTGGGTCATACACCATCTCCCCTGTTCTTCCCGTATCTAAATAGGTCTTTAGAAAATAATTTTATTCCATTTTATGTCTTCGTCCATCCCATAAACTTATGCCTACCTTAAACTAATTGCTGCCACCCATATCTATTGCAAACTAAGGATAATAAAGGATTCTTTTTTATTATTATTGGGGGTCACCTGCATCAATCAGCCAGCATAGCCTAACTCCCAACCCTAGCCCGTATGGGCTAATGCACGAATGTGTATACGGATACATGCATTGATCCGAACGATTTATCGCCAACCAATATTATAGATCCCCTAGTGCAGAAATGTGATACTGGTTAGAGACAAGGAGCGCTGAGAAAAACCATTCCAGAAGTCCATTGGCGTTCGAATGGTGGAGAAGGAGGAGGAACGCCATGAAAGCATTGCATGGAATGGTATTCTGTCATCTGTGTCTGTTGAAAGAGACTTTATGTTTTTGACAAAATCACTTGTTCGTTAGTGATGGATTATCACTGAGAGGCTATTAAATGGGATTACTGAATGGTGTCTGGCATGCAACCACACCCAAAAACGCATGTACCACTATCTAGGTGGGTGGTTAGGTGGGTGCATGATAGCAAAGACTGGGTGGTGCAGAGGATGTCTTCCCGCTGCGTTTGATATGCTTAATATGTAAACAGATATGGCAAGCTGCTATAGTATCGAGAGTTCCATAAATAATATGGGAAGAGGGCAGTGTTCCCTTAAAGCAAGACTCTTCCTTGAAGAAGAGGTAGCTTCTAAGAATGAAATGATATAGTCACATGTGTATGTATGGCTATTGGAGAAGTTAACATGTACACAAACAAATATTTCATCATGTATGTTCTCTTTACATCAAGTATAGATATGCATATGGTATCATGTCAGAATGGTTATATAATTGGGCTTGGGAGTATGAGCTTCGTGTTTGGTAGTGTACGTATGGTGAGACTATATGAGGGCTTAGGTAATATGTGTTGTGAGCCAGATCGATGTTAGTGGTTGAGTTGCTTTGATGAACCCTTTAAGCTGTACAACATAGCCAGCACATGATGCATCTCCATAATGTCATATTACATTGACCTTTCGTTAGGATTTCATGAAGTGCCGCTCAGGCATACATGTAGTTGATTAACCCTTGCCCGTCCATGGGGTATTACACCACCCCCTCCTCCTTCTCACCCTGACACCACCGCACAGAATCCTCATGTACTATGATTATGGTTATCACTCACTCTGTCCCTCCCCCTCCTTTCCCTCTACCTGGCTCCATCCTCATCCTCATCCTCATCTCCCTCCCCGTCCTCCTCCCCCTCTTCACACTCTTTGAGCTGCTCTTATTCGCTCACTGCAGCCAACTTGGCTTCTTGGCTGCGTAGTACTCAGTAGTACTCACAGCCTTGATCCAAACTGGGTGCTCCACCTGTAGCTTTGATCTCTGTGATGAGGAGTGAGGATGGGGTTGATCGGGGGTCAATGACTGGCCTATGTGCTGAGTGGGTTGCTGGTGCGGTGGTGGTGGTTGCGATGGTGGCCTTGGGATCGTGGAAAACAGTGATGGGGAGTTTGGAGCTGAAGCTGCTCTGTAACAGCTGTTGCACTTTCTGGCACGATTAGACCTGGCTCTAGCCACCGCCTCAGCGGCCTGTTCATAACAGAGGCACTGGCCTCACTATGTAATGACAATGGTATGAGAGCCAACACGGACCCCCTCATGGCCAACTGACCTTTTGGGTGATCAGTGGCTGGTGAATAGCGCATTACTCTCCTATTGAGACTTGTTGCTACTGACCCGGCGCTGGGCTGCATACTACAGTACAATACCCAAGCACAATGGTCATCAGTTATTCAATTGCCGGCTGCAGGGCCGGGTGGTGAGCTGCTCCATATGATATCACTCATCACCACTGACCACCAAAAACCTATACTCTCCCTCCCTCCCTCCCCCTGCCCCCTCCCCCTTGCCCTTGTTTGCTATTTCCCCCCGCCATCTCTCTCCCTCGCTAATCAACAATCTATTGCTGCAGTGGAAGGCTGATTGAATCTCTTCCCCCTCAATTCCCCAGATCGCTCGCTGTATTATGTTTTACTACGGGCGTTAATAAATAACTTTTTATCTCATGTTGCCCCTTATCGGTGGCCTCGTGGGTTTTACGAGGGCGATGGATCATGACTGATATATTCGATGTTTTTTTCTATTTACAGGTCAAACTGGAAACTAGCCCTGCTAAGCCCAGCCGGGTTCTCCACTTCCGTGGGGTCCCCAGTGACGTCACAGAAGGTGAAATCCTACATTTGGGACTTCCCTTTGGTCGTATGACGAATCTGGTGCTTGTCAAGAAGAAAAACCAGGTGAGTGTCTTTTACATCTATATAACCCGAAAGCCAACAATGGGATCAATCATAAATTGGTTTATGAACTTATCATTGGAACGTACGCACCGAAAATACATGACTGATGGATACGCCACATAGAAAGTTATATAATATTATGCATAAACCGCTATAACAGCTCATTATTTAAAGTTATTACCTGGCTCTAATATTTGACCAGGCCCAATAATCCCTGAAGTCATCATAGTAGATTAACATTATTTCGCAAGACATTGCCTGGCTTTTTTTTTATCTCAAGCACCGCGAGCAACTTTCCCCTGAAAAGAAAATTACTCTAAGTCTAAGCTGTGGCAGTGAGCTGTGTGAAATCTGTATTTAGTTTTAGGCCATAAGCAGGGGCCTCAAAATGTGGCTAGAAAATGATTTTCGTTGCACCCAACGGGGGACTAAGTGAACTTTGCTGATTTATATGTAAAAAAACCTGCTGAATCCGAAAATCAAACTTCCCACCTCGAAATCTGTGGACATCACTACGTAATTTACAGTTAATTATGTGGAAAATAGGCGAAAATGTTAAAAACAAAATATTTTTAGGGTATCCATACAAAATGTTCTCAAACTATTTTGAATTGAATTCTGTGACATCCTATGACTAGACAGTTGTAAATATACATGTTTTGAATATGAAATAAATACATTGATTATTTACCATAAAAAATGAAAATAATGAAAAAATAATGAAAAAAATATATTTTTGCAATATTTGAGTATTTCCATCCTAGTTCAAATGTTATGGAATCATGTGAAATTTTATCCACAAAAGGTCAAGGATACATACAATTGACATGCCAAATCTTAAGATCATAAGTGAAAAATGTACTAAATTAGGGCTGGTGAAAGTCACTGAGGTATAGTGACAGCTGTATACAAATAAGCTGCAATACCATGACACAATGCATTATTGAGTTATATATTGTGCTTTATCTTTGAAATTAAATGATTTAACAAGCAGTTGCTAATGTAGGAGATATTCTGCTATATTTAAATTTCATAAAAAACATAAATCACTGAAAAAGTTGCAAAAACATGGAAATATACTGTAGAAATGGGTTTTTTCTCAGATTTGACACATTCAGGGGAAAATCACATTTCCCACTTGGAACAGCTTTTACACTACTATCATACACTTGTAAATTCCAATACCTCCCCTCCACAGACACAGGGGTATGGGAAAATGGTAGGGGGGGGGATCATCCTACAATAGCATATTTAAATGCATGGACTAGCTTGGCTTCAGACCAGTGTTCTATCAAAACTATATCAATTATGTTATTGGGCCATTCTCAGAAAAGTCTTGCATTTCAGGGTTTGAAAAAAAAATGAAGTTAAAAGGACTTGGGGTATCATTTCCTGAAAATATATATGCTCCTCTATATAATCCTTAAATATAACTTTCGTGCCCATATATTAAAGAATCTAGAGCCCAAAACGTGAGGAAAGGTCGTTTTTGTAATTTTTGCATAGGAATAGTATTGCATAAATATATCACAAATAAATGTGTGATAATATATTATCACATATACATGACCAATTCCACTAATTTGGCAACATTTGGCCCCCTAGACCCCCCCCCCCCCCCCCCCCGTACAAAAAAATAGTTTTTACATTAATCAGTTGAATTGTTATTTTTTATCAATCTTTTATGCATGCGCATTAATAATAATAATAATAATAGATTTTTATTTCCATATTACATTTACAACAATTGTTATACAATGTAGAATTAAAAGAGAGAAACCTATGGAAAGAGGAATAATCTCTGTGACAGTCACAGCTCTTCCGAATATCCCTTAAATTTTGTTTTATTTTGCTATCCCTATTGTTTGTACATCTATTTCTAGTTAAAATATAGACACTGTCTAATATTGGACCTGCCTGCTACACAACAGTATAATGTAATTACAAAATAAAGTAAAACCAAGGCTAACTAAGTGAATAAAATAAAGTGAATGTAAGAATCAAGGGTAAACTTGTTCATCGCTTGAACTGCCAAGCATGGAACAATTCTGATTATTAGTTATTTTCTTACAGGGGGTCGAAAAATAGCTCCCAAATATGAAAAAATGTTCAAAATAGCATGTCTATTCACAAACACTATGTGAATAAGAACAAAAAATTCAAGTAATTTTTTTTTTTCATTCACCTCTATGTCATATAATTATGTAATTATGAATTGTATAGAAAAAGACTTCGAAAATGATATAAAATGAATTATGAAAGTAAAAGGTGTATAAATCCATCTCAAATCGAGCTGTGGCAGATATATGTTTTTTTTCGGCTTCACTTCTGTGCATAGCCTAACAAAGTAACATAGATGGAAATATAAATATTGTGGGAAAACATTAGATTTAAAAAGTGATAACATTTCACCAGATACAAATATTGTTCCCCAGTATGGACCAGTGTCGCTTAAAAAATCAGTACTTGTGTCCTGCCTTCAATCCCCTGCCAGTCCTATGATAATACAAGGAGGATTATTTCATGTTATCATAAAAGTACATTGATGTGAGGGCAACTCATTTCCATATTTGTTATGAAAAGAAGTAACTAAAATTAATAATGCCCCCAGGGAATTAATGAGGGAATTTATCGAAATGATCTGAATATTTGTTATATTTTGAATAAAGCTAGTAGGATATTAGTACATAGTCATACTTGATATAGACAGATGCATATATAATGGTGGTACCTATTAATTGCTTCATTTCGGCATTAGATATCATTTTTATGGTAAAAGAAGTCTGTCAAAAGATTTTGCTCATCATGTAAAATCCTCCCCAATGGTAGAATTGACTGTATATTATGTTTACACATTGAATATATATATAGAAGCAAATTGAATATATATAGGAGCAAATCAACTGTTTTTATACATGTAGGCCTATATATATCATTACTCATCTATGTCTTGATCATATGGACGATTCTCATGAAACGTCGACAAGGGCTCAATTTACATTTATGAAGTATAAATTACAAGAGTGTACTAGCAACGATTATGAGAATCAGTAGAAATAATATTCATGTAATCGTAAAATGACTTTAGAAATAAGGAGCATGTTCCTAGGAACTCATACATATCATTTGTAGGTTTATACGATTGGAGTGAGTGAGTGAGTGAGTGAGATTGATTGCTTTACGCCCTTATCAACATATTTAAGAGTATCAAGGGGCGGGAGAGCTGAGAGGGAGGCAGTTTATGATCATACCCAGGAAAAAGAGATAGATAAGAAGGGGGAGAGAGACAGAGAATAGAGACAGAAAGGCAATTGACAAAGATATTATAAACAAAAGACGTGAAAAACATAAAAATTGCAGTAAATTCCTGGAATCGACCCCATACAATATGCAACAAAATCCATTCTAAACAATTGTCTGTAGACACTCGCCCTGTCAACCCAGGCCTCCCCTCTTTCTCCCCCGAAACCACACCCTCACGCCTATACAGTGAAAGACTGCAAAATGTAAACAAACTTTTCTGGACCATGTTATTGTGTTGTTCGATGACTTTCTGCTCCTGTCAGTCAAACTCAACCTGTTTTCCAGCAAACTATCATGTTCTACTCCACGATTTCTGTGTGAATCGTTTGAGTTCCCCCTCAATTTTCTCACAAACATGGATTGAACAAGTTGTGGCCGTCTCCAACTGTACATGGACCACACCATTGTGGTACAGTCACGTGGGTCAAAGCGGGGCCCCTGATTGGCTGAGAGGCGGGAGGCCATGGTGTTGCATGTAATATGCTCAGGAAAGAAATTCCCGATTTGGTTTGCTGTTTTCTCATTGTTGTCCACACTTTTGAAAGTGGGAACAAGGAAAATTCAGTTTAAAATGAAATAATCACAATTTACAATGCTTAAGATTATAGTCCCCTGTTGGGTGCAACGAAACTGAACGATAAACAGCCCCTGCTTACGGCCTATTTGGGCTCCTTCATAAAACTAGCGCCGAATTTCCCTTTGGCCTTGGTTTTATTGGTGAGTCGTCTTGAAAACTGGAGATGAAGTAGTGGCAAGGAGGCGAGGTCAGAGCTTTTCATTCGACCAGGTGATCACGTTTGCACTCTCTACCTCTAGGGAGATGAGCTTAGCTGTCAAAACGGATCATCTCCCTATTCACACTCGCCTATGCTAACATGGATAAAACCTTGATAAGATAAAGACAGGCGCGACAAGGGTCAATCTAGTGCTCATAACTCAGATTAGAGTCGAGCTAGAGATTAAATGGTTTTACGAGTAGGCGATATGGTCTTAAATGCTTTCTCACTCACTCCAAACTCAATGCTTAAAATCAATTAATGCAAAAGAGTTGATTATGGAAATGACATGGGAAGTACTGTTCTGATGCATGGTACGTAGGAAGAAAACACTAGTTATTGGCAATTTGTCTCTCTATGTTCAGGGCCCAGGGTAAAAGGTCAGGGCTATATTGATAGTGCGCTGTAATTACAATGTGAATGAGCTCTAGTATAATAAGGTATTCTTCATATAATAGCGATCTGTACTGATGCTTCTGAACAGTTCAATTACACTAATCAAATTAATACTGGGGTACTGGGACCTTTCAGTTACCCCATGATTAGTGTATATTTCAAAGTTGGTAGCTTGATACCTAAAGCTTTAATCCACTCGCTGATCATCCATCATTCGGGAGTTGCACAAGAGGCGGGGGAGGAGGATGTATAATAAAAAAGGACAGTCTGTAGCTGCTCACATGGGGTTTCTAATTGCTTCATTTGGGTGCAGTTAATTGGATTATCTTAGGCTTTAAACAGGCGGCGCGGATTAAGAGTGAGATGACCTGAGGTAACTGCAAAAATACAAACTCGGTTTCTCAGGAGACTTGGCTTTTGAATTTGGATACCACCGGTGCATCAAATGTCTCCTAGGGCACGCTCGCTCTCTCCCTCCCTCTTTGATGGTGATGAAGATGTTTTCCCTGCATTTGGTGCCAGGTGGTTGGATCGCTCACCATGGCAACATGGCCAGTGTCATGGCAACCCGACGCCGTTTTGTAGTTGTGGTAAAAATAGGTCGCGAAGACTACCACGCCCACCCCAGGGAAAGAAGAGAAATATTTGGGAGAGCCCGATGGCGATTATTTGTGCTAGTAGCCAGCATCCTGGGTTTGGGCGAAGTTACCTGTTGTGGGAGCAGTCCGGGCGTTGATGACTGTCTTTATTTTCCATTAAGGGTCCTATTAAAAAGTCTTGTTTTTCTGCTTCTTTCCGCTCCCTCTTTCACGTGGGAACATGTTATTAGTGCAGCTCCGCCATTAGTGCCAAATCTCATCCTTTATGAGCTGATTCTTCCTTAAAGCATCAATTAACAATTAAAGAATAAGTTGTTGTGGCGGCATCGGTTGCCCCGGTTTCATTACAATCAATAGTGTGTGATCGAGAGAGATGAGACATGGTGTCTGGCTATTAACCGTGCACGGAGGCGGAGGTAAGGGTGATGGGTTTTGTCTTGGCATGCTTCGCGCTGCTCTTTGGTATCTGACGATTAAATGGATGCCACGGATCGCCTCCGGTCCCTTGTGCTTTGACCCCTTCAGATGGCCTCTTCCAACACCTCTGGCACTGTCAGGGCCCTCCAGCCAGGAAAGCCAGGAAACTCCTGTATCGAGGAACCAGTGCCTTTGAAGTTGCCTAATACCTGTTGCTGGAGTCGTGTTGTAATGGATAGAAATGCTCCTGGTTGCAAAAGCCTGTCAGCTTTGATAACGCCGACGCTGCAGAAAGTAGTTGAATCAAAACCCAGCGCATCTTGCACTGCGCTTAATGTAATAAATGGCAAGCAGTTTCACCACTTCCCGCGCCAGACAATGTCTTAATGTCTGACTCCTGCTGGGTTAAGAGTTAGTAAGCTTATTCCAACAATGTCTGCGTGACAGTTAGCTCTTTTTTTAAGCGTTAATCAGTCCCCAAGTCCTTTCCGCTGAGCCTGTTCTTATTGATGGCAGGGAAAAAGGGCAGTGTTTATACTTAGCTCATTTCAGTCTCTCTCTCCGCCCCCCCCCCCCCCCCCCAAACTCACACATTTTTCTTGGGGGATTTCCGGGTGGTGTAAGTATGCTTGTATTCGATGGAAGTTTTTCCCCCGTCCTCTCTCTACATGTTTTTTTTCTTCATCATCTGATCCTATGCGAAATGTTGAAATTGGTTACACATGTTGCGAGCTGCTCGCCTCTTAAGCGTGTGTTTATGCACCGAGCATGTGGCCGGCAGTTGTGAAGGGTTTCTGATCCCTCTTGCACACATACACAAGGTGCGAGATAAGCAGAAGTGGCTGGTTGTTATTAGATCGCAAGCAATATGACCATGCACATCTGCTGTATTGGTGCTGCTGGCTGATAGGAGGGCGTTGTCGGATGCAGACCGCCAAATATCAGAAAGGCCTTGGGAGAGAGACTGGAGAAAGAACCCCATTGCTGTACAGCCGATGGGAATGATGTGTGTGTGTTGGGTGGGGGTGGGGGTGGGAGATGAGGAGGGGTAGCTCACAATCTGCGCACCAACATGGGTGAGTAGAAAAAAGTGGAGATCAGGGCAGCTTTTTTGTTGTTGTTGCTAGCCAACTGGAAGTGTTCAAGAGACGTGTAGGAGGCGAAATCTGGGCCAGGGCAAACACCCTGGCCTGGAGTAATGTAAACACAGGAGCAGGGGCCTGCTGATAAGCTCCGGCGACCATCAGCATGGCTTACATCCCAGGCGTTTGATAATACAAAATGGTCTCTGGTATACGAGGCATGGAGAGGTGTTTGGGGGATTGTTGAAGAGGATAAAGGGGAGGGAGGGATATGAACATGATTGTAAGAATACTTGGATGGAGGCTTGAGTTCAGTCAGTGGAGTGGAAGAGGAAGGATGCCGGAAGGTCGGGGTTGAAGGACACTCACTGAAAAAATGGAATTTGCTCGTCTCCCCCAATCTAAGAGTATCCTTTGTGCATATACAAGGCTGACCAGGCCTTTGACCAGCCTTTATGTACACGAGATGGCCCCTCGCAGAACAATGCACCATCATTGCCTTGTTCCGGGCAAGCACATTCCGACGAAGTACTGCCGGAAGAGACGCTGCTCCAGTTCAGCATGCCTGTTTCCGGTTGAGGTGAATGGGTACGATCTATACGATGCGCCCAGCCCCTCCAGCCTCGCCCCCTCAACCTATAAAAAGCAATACAAACTTCATTTTTCACAGATGCTCCATGTGCCCATAACTCAGTCTCGGGTCTCGTCTTGGAGCATGATGCTTCGGGACCTTGTGTTTGGGTTCAGGACGCATCTAGGCCTGCTCCAGTGTGCCCGGCACTTAGTGCTATAAATCCTAGGTCAGGAATGTCAACCTCTTACCTCTCATTCCGCTCTACCCCCGACCTTGTCTGTGCCGACCAGTCTGCTAGTCTTCCCTGGAGCCAGACAGTTCGCACACGCCCACCCCCTTCCCATCTCTTCTTTTTCACTGGCTTGTCACTTGTCCCTACCACATATTGATCGTCTTGGGGCGTTTCTGCCTCCCCATAGCAATCTTACGCATACGCAATTACCCCATGAGAAAGCAGAGATAATTTAGCCACGATTCTTTATGATATTAGACGGAGAATTGTTTCTCCACACAAGCTAATGGTATAACGCATTGCCCCATTGCCATAGGAATCGACTATTTACAGAAAAGCTTCTCTTTTTTCATGCAGATCGCTCCTCGGAGGCTCGCAGGATGTCCTCGGGCCATCCGACGTAAAGATTCCTTTCAAATCAAAACACATTTAGTCCGAGAATAACATCTAGGGCACCGGTAGCAATAAAAAAAAATGAAAATACGTGAGGTGCTTTTGATGTTGAATGTGAAGCCGAAATATTGCAAGGCTATGCGAAGTTGTTATATAGATGGTGTGTTGGGCGAAGTGTTGGACCTTGAGAGGAGCGAGGTGGTTGGAGCTTTAGGCATGCATGGTATGTGACAATGCCATGCGATCACCTCTGGCCATTCGTCGTTTATTTGCCTTGAGGCTCTACACAATGGCTCACAGTGAAGCAGACCTCCAGGTTGGAGGCACCAGTCACTTATTGTTCACTCGGCTCTCCTGCGGCTATGTTAAAGTTCCTGGGCCTGAGCTTTTACTATTTTTATTTTGGTAGCCTGGCACCCAATCAACATGGAGCCGGGGACTACTGCCCCTTATCACTGGGGGACGAATGAACAGTACTTATATCTCACGACTCGATTCTGGGCTGAGGGAATAAATGACGGTATGGAGCCTTGTACGGTACGCTGCAATATTTTACTAGCATTTTTTCCCCCTCCACTCCTGTGGGTAAAATGATGGCTGTCATGTTTCTCTACGGGTAATAGGATCTAGCCATTGGAGAATGTATAATGACAGTCTGACAGCTACGTGTGTTTCTCCTGTTGCGCTTGACACCGTGTGATGTTTTACCAGGATTGTTGGTTCTTAGCTTTCGGTAGACTCGCTAGATAGGTTACCAATGGGTTAGACTGATTTCTATTGCATTGCTGCTTTGATCACGGCCGGGCTGGAGCAATCCACCGGGAAATCTAAAATCCCCCAATCTATCTGGAGCATCAGAATACATTTCAATGCCTCTGCGTCAGGCTTGATGGGAAATCCATTCCATATTTATTGTCTGTATTTTGATGCAGTCATATCCGAGCTAATGATTCCGATCCAGTACTCTTGGATGGTCATCTTGTGTTATGCATTATATATGGGCTCCTAGTCACTGAGGAGCTTCTCCGTCCCATATAACAGGGCCGGCTTAGGTTTACAGAGCTGCATGAGAGGCATTGTTAGAGACATTGAATGGTGAGTACCCTTGGTTTCCCATTATAGGATGCATTCACCTCTTGTTCGGATCCTGTACCGCCCATTGCGTACTCATAATGAACGGAATATAATGCATCCCAGCATTATAGAGCCCCATGTAAGTTGTATGTGTAAATGGCAGTGGGTCAACCCCCTTTACACTCAAGCCAATAAATGTTTTTCCTTCTTATGCTGAGCGACACGCATTGAAGATAAAAATCGATTCCATCGGTTCCATGATCCCTGGCTTAAGCAAACAATTCCCTTTTCAGCCATTGGGATCGGCCTTAAAACAAATATTTATAGATGAGTTCTTCGGGGACACCTGAGCATTGACCATAATGGGTTTGGGTCGTGTTTTGTTTTGACAGTGTCAGCACTCTCATCAAAATTATAGATGACTTATTTAGTTGGCCATGTATCACCCACACAACACGACGCCGACCCGTTCGCCATTGAAGATCAAATCATCCTGAACGTGACTGATGGGGGTCATTGTGTGCGAGGACCTACCATAACTTATGTACTCGTTGCATGAGCTTCATGGAAGCATATTATAACGCGTATAGTATTTCATACAATGGTCCAGGCCTCATCAGTCGGGTCCTCCCATTGTGTCCACACTGACTCTTATGCGCATCTTATGACCCCTCTGTACCGTATGAAAAAGGCCTATCACGCCATGAGGCAATGGTAATTGTAATCCTAGAGTTTGACTAATGGGATAGATGTACATAGGCGTGGTTGATTTAAACAAGAAGTGTATCCTAGCTCAACGGACCTATTCGTGTATGACATGCATTTTATTTGGTCAATTGACTTGTACTAATTGTAACCAGCCCAGTCTATTCGGGTGCACATGTTGCAACTATTTACAGTGGCGTGGGCTTTGTAATTGTCAATTCCAATCCTGATATCATCCATTCGTCAACGATTCCAGAGTCAATTAGGAATTGATTCAAATCAAGCAAGACCAGTGATTTCTTAACCTCATCCTTCTTCTGGCTGTTGGAAGCTGGCGGGCACTCTTGTACGAAATCATGTCCATTTGGTTGTTCCACTGATAAAACAGACTGAGTCAGCTGCCTGACTCTACCCCATCCTCATTGCCCGGCCTTTCTTTGGTCACTCCATTCTGACAGTATAACATTAACATTGATCAAGCATCGGCTCGCTGTCACTCCGGATCGAATACCCGTGCCGGAAATTGGAATTAGATTGCACTAATGGCGAGGGCGCTTGCACGAATTCTCCCCAGTCCTGCGATTGCTCCGCCCTTCAATGCTTTCTGGCCGATGGTGACTCCCGATGGTGACTCCCGATACCATCTGCATCTTGGCCATCTGCTTTTCCCTGTCTCCCTGAGAGCCATTCTGTCTTGTTTCACCAGTTTAGAAAGAGGAGATGGGGAAATTGCAATAGATAGAGACGCCGAAGCCAGTTTACTGGCTTCTCCCCCCAAAGGAGGGGGCGGAGTGGGTGTTGTGTTGGGGGTGATATGGGTGAAATAGAACTGAGGAAGGGTGCAATGTATGGTCAATATCAAAGTGATATTCCAGTTAGACTACCCCCAGAGCGTCCCTCTCCTAAAATGCATTGTGGAAACACCATGGCCCCCATTTGTTTCAGTCTATGTGACACGCCAGGAAATTGCATGTTTACTGGACATTGAAATTATTCTGATTATCTGTAATGACCGGCGCTCCTCTGCTTCACCGGTAGACAATAGTATCGATTCCCCATCGTTCAATTTCCCTGCTCGCTGTTTAATGTTTAACAGATCATAGTGATTCAATATTATTCACCCAAGCTCGGTTCATGCTTGGCTGTATAAGTTATTGGCAGGTCAGTTTATAAATGACATTCCTTTGCTTGGGTGAATGGGTTTATCCTCAGGCCTATATGTCTGCACAGATGGCCTTGGGCCATGTGTATAAGGAAGCAAGGACGATGATCAGTGTGCATCCCACACCGGCTGGCCCTTCTCCCCACCCACCCGCCCCCCGCCCCCCCCCCCCCTTCACACACACACACACACACTTACTTACACCAGCAGTGTGTTGGCTACAGCTGACCACACACTGGCGTCAGTCGTTTCTGTCAGTCCAAATAAATGGTATATCTACTAAAAATGTACATGTCTATATGTATTCCTTTATCCAATAAGCCTGTGGCCGTCTCTCTCTCTCTCTCTCTACTTCCCATCCCACTGTCCATCCTGTACACTAGCCTTCCTCCCCCTCCCACCCTACTATCATCATAACGATGGTGTCTATTCATATACCTACTACTATAAGGTCAAACGGCTATACAAGTCAGGAGCGGCGAGTCAGGGACCTAAAATCATTGTTACTAGTCCGGCATACTATTCACCTTTATATGTGCTAGTGATACATCGATCCCGGCGAAATTGAAGCAGGGGATTCTTCCATTTGGACGCCATACCATACCAGAGCATAAGGGAACACATTCCATTCGAAGCATAACATCTCTGTGCCAAATTCCCCGGATTGTTCCTGTCATTGCTGGTGCGTGCTTTTGGCACCGACTTAAAGGTGAAGTGTAAAGAAAATTATAAAAATCGAGATGAAAGCGGATTTACATGGGTGGTGGGTGTAACAATGACTTCCAATGTTAAAAAATCCGAAAAGAATACACTAAGGCCCGTTTTTCACAGCTTTTTTATGAGCGAGGAAATGGGGTAGCTTTGTTTTGGTTTAGCATGTGTATTCGCACATCAGCGCTGTGACGTCATCCATGCCCAAGGCGCGACCAGTCTAACGCTACCCTCAGCAGGATTATGTGTAATTCCATTACATCAATAAGGGTGGAATCGTCAATGGAAAACCATGAGGACATTTTAAACTTTGATATGCATACACCAGTCCGACCATATCAATTTGAACCACTTGCACTGTCTAATACAAGAAACACAGAAATCAAAAGTTCCAGCTCCTCAGATTCAGAGACCTTTTTAAAATACAATATTGCATTTGCAACGACTGACATAACTGAAGGAACATATTTGATGATGCATATTTGAGACAGGATTCATATACATCTGATATTAGGGTTATGCCCAGACCAACTCGCCCCAGTAGATGGTACAGTATTTGAAATTCCATTACCAAAAAAGGAAAAAAAAAAAAGTCCTCACTATCTGGGACCAACCTTATGGAACAATTTATTTGCTCACCATCGTAAGCTACAATGGCCTGATCTGAAATATGACATAAACAAAAAGCATGAAAAACTTCAAAATTGAATTTAAATTTCTGGAATCAATCCCATACAATATGTATTGGTTTGAATTGTTTGGGACATGCAAATGGCTAAAATAATAATATCCTTCATTCCGTTGTTTGCTATGTGAGTACAAAATGATGTCATTGCTTTAATTTTTATATTACGAAGAAAAGAAATTCCTGTTTCAGGAAATCTATACTTTCTCATTCTCATTATTCTTAGCACCAGTGTGCGTAAAAAATACGCACAAATTTACGCAGCGTGACGCGGAATGATGCGTGACGCAGGATGACAGAATAATAGCACAAAATATAGAACAAAAGAATAATAGCTAATATCATATTCGAAACACATATGTCCCTCATATATTTTGCTAAATTATCTATGCTTAAATTCAATTTGTTCCTTATTTATAGGCTGTTGAAATGCGTTCCCGGGATGATATTAATCATTGAAAAATTCATCAAAAAATCCCGATTTCCTTCCATTTTGAGCAATACAATTATAAATTCTCTCTGTTTTTGCCTACATTCAGTACCCATTCAGTGAAACAGGAGCCAGTCGGATACCAAGCTATTTTTTTTCTAAATCATTCATTATCATGAAATAAGGGTCTAGGAACTCTGTCGATGTTTCATGAGAAGTGCCCATATCATATCATTTACTCCCACGTACCAATACCAGTCGCACAACCCTCCGTAATGACTTAAAATAACTAGCGTAAGTTGTATGCTAAAGCCTACCAGTCGCGCGGGGACATGGATGACGTCACAGGTCGCTTGGCCCGTTTAAAGATGGCTACCCACCTTGCCGCGCTGGGCTGCGTGGGGCTAAGAAAATGGGAGCACTTAAACACCTCTCACTGGTTTGATTTGTTAGCTTGGGTGCTAAAACTTTGTATATCGTTTCAAAATATTCCTCCGAATCCATCAAACACGAAATTAAAACCTTTACACTTGACCTTTAAGTTGATCAGTGTTTTGCTATTACACCTATTTAGTCATCAGATTAACAGAATAGTTCGCTCGGATTGTTCCAGGATATTAATTGTCCCTACATCATATATGAAGTGCAGATCTTCTTTAGTCTTTGGATGACAAGTCTTGACCTCCCAGAAAGTTGAAAGAAAAAAACAAGCTGGATTATCCAACGAATCAGGTAATATTCCATTCCAAATTATAAATGCATTAGTTCTATGTAGGTTAAAGGGTTCATGAACTTACTGGAGCTATTCATTTATTGTGATGTGCTGTTATATATTGTGTATTCATGGGACCTCTACATTAGAGCAGGCTAGGGGGTATTAGATAAGAGGGCGAGTAGCATAAGTTCCCTGCCTCTATAATCAATACATCCATTCCGTCATAACCTTGATTTACCTCCCAGACTATTCACGAGGTTAATTCACGCTGCTAGCGGTGAATGGTATGGACTGGGGACAATTGTATTCTAACCAGGCCAATTGAAGCTTTGTCTCTCTCGTAATGTATCTATTGTTTCCCAATAAGACCTGTCTTCTTGACATTGGCCCAATATTTCCCCTATTCACTCGGTAATCCCTAGCTGTAGAATACACACATACACTTATGCAATATCCGCCCTTTCGGTTTTTCTCTGCCAACTGCCCCCGAGGGTTGTTGGATATATCCCACTTTAGGAGGAGTTTCCAGCTTCCTTTTTATGGCGCACTGAAATGTTCTGAAAGGAATGTTTTAAGTTGACTTCATTAAGCGTCCATATTCGGGCTACCCAGATGTTCTTTTGACTGGCGAGGGAGGTTGTTATAGGCATTCCCTTAAGCCTACTTCCACCGCTATTTAGCTATGTGGAAACCTCTATTATGGTCGGGCGGTATTAACATTTTTTGCCCCTTTTCACGTTTCATTCTTGTATAATTCATTTATGATATCTTAGGTGAACAGGCGCGGTTGTGCACAGTCATCATATATGGCCACTGGCCGGGTATAAAGCCTTAATACAAGCGCAGTATCCACCATTCCATCGCCATAGCCACTAATGGTAGCTGTATCCGACTTGCAACAAAAGGCAGATCCTGCATCAGGCACGCCCCATTCATCGCTTCCAATGTCCATCGATCGGTCATTTCCAGCTAGACTGGGTAACAATACGCGGATTGGAGATGTTTATATGCGCGCCTCGGCTGTGAACCGGTCAGCATGCCTTACCCCAACCTCGTCCAGTCAATGGGAGCAGTGTACACGCAGGCCTGCCTTGTCACGGTCTGCTGGTGATGTTTTATCATAAATATCACATTGCTTCCCTATTATCCATAAACTTTGCTGCTATCGACTCAACTTGCATCTCGGTCATGTTATATGATTCACAAGAACCTTTGGATCATACCAAGTAGAAAGCTTATCAATACTGAGAGCAAGAGGGTCAGAAGAAGTCCTCAGATGATTGGATTATGTTGCCCCTGTACCCTTTACTTGCAAGTGCTCTCTGTTTATTACCTCTTACTATTTTGATGCAGGAAAAAACCCACAGTTTTGTTTCTGAAAAGCATATGAACGTAGTTTTGGTACTTCACTGTGAAATGCCTGGACTGTTGTTCCTTGTATTGAAGGCATTGAGACACTTAGTGCGTCAGACATGGATGCGGCTTGGGGGACATGATAAATACGGTTCCCGTAGCCCTAGTTGTCTAATACAATGGGCTTATTGTCACTACTTGCTGTGATGGATCTGTTTGGTCGCGCGGCAATAAAGATTTTACCTCCTGTGTCGCCGGGATGCTGTAGGCCAGAGCCTTGCTGCCAGGCGTTGTGGCATCGGTCAAGGCCCTCGTGAAATATGACCTAGAAGTTGGAATCAAACACCATAGTGCACAGAAGCCAGAAACCCCAGCTGCTATTAATCATGACGCTAAACTAAATGAAATTTGCCCTTATTATATGGTGGCAATAGCTGAAAGGAATACCTTTCGGATCAATGCGCATTATCAATAATAGGTGCTGCAAAGTCGTTTGGCTTTTATTGCATTTCTGCCTTTTTCTGCGGGCCTCATTTTTATCTGCAAGCTTATTGTTGGTGATTTTCTGTGTGGGATGGGTCTCTTCCTTCCGGCTGTCTCGTCGGGGTTACGTTTGGGGTCATACGATTGAGGCATCCCCGAGATGGCTTCAATCTGATGTTAGCTGAGGACAATATTGGAAGCTGCTGCCTCTGCTTCCACTGCACCTGGCAAAGTTCCCAGGGGACCCGACCGTGCTGGTTAAAAAAGAAACAAGGGTCCCTGCCGCCGACATCGCCCACCAACTGTTGGTCCTTCTCCCAGCTGCCAATTCCATCAACCTGATGACAAAATAGCTCCAGTTAACTGGTGTTTTAGTGGTGGGCGATACTGCGGCCAAGAGGACCTATTGCTTGTATTGAATTCTCCGGGTCTTTTCCTCCCTGAGCCCCTCCAACCAATACCAACTCAAACCCCCGCCATCAGCAGACCTGCTCCTGCCTTTGCCATTTGCCTTCCGGGTATTTAAACTTGAATGCTCTCTGCAGGTTGAGGTGACAGGCAACATGCGTTCAGACGCAGCTGAAGGTGTGCAAGACCCAGGTTAATGTGTGTAGCCACTATCAAATCCTGACTAAATACTTGATGCTTGAACCAAGCCATCATTGTCTCCTCGCGCCCCGCCAGCAACTGTTTTCTAGATGCCACTAATCATATTTCACTCGCCTCGGTCCAGCAGTTGGAATCCCCCAACCTTCACCCAAACATGACAAATTACATTTGCCATGATTAGAGTAAAAGCAGGGGGGATAATGAGGTTTCCTTAATGACAGTGGTAGTGTTAGTGGTTGTGTAGGTGGATGCCTCCAGTCATTGGGATCGTCATGACCTGTTACTGCATGTTTTGCCTGTTTGAGTTCTCACTCACTGGTGATTCCCAGTAGATACAGAAGATTTCTTTTCTTTTGAGCCATAAGTAAGAAGACTAAGATAACATTGATTTTAATTCTCCTCCCTTGCTATGACTTAGGATCAGGGAGAATATTATTTCTCTCTTTTCCGGTGTCTAGTTTGGGGTAAAAATTTTTTTTTAAAAAACTAGACTAAGATAACATCTTTCATTTCATAAATAGTAGTTAGTAAATAAGTGTAGTGGACGCAATCACTATTTCATAGCAACCATTTACTAAATGACACCTTGACAACCGTTCTTTCTGTTTCTACCTGCTATATTAGAACGGTCGTTTTGCTTTCTATCCAATGTCTAGACCCTCCTCTCAAACATCAGACGAGGCTGTCGTCAGAATACCCCATGCTTACTGATCACCTAGGTATTACCGTGACTGCATAAGGTGCCACAGTCAGACTTGGGTGTGTTTTCTGACGAAATCCTCCCCAAGCCCAATGCCTAGGTCCCAGGGATTCCCCGATTCATCCTCCGATAGGCCCCGTCCAGCCCATTGCAATTTGGGTTGTAAGCCTTTCATGATGGCTTCAGATCCTACATGTTGGCGAGGCAATTTACCAGCAATGGATCATGAGAGAAAGGTCCTGTGCTACACACATTTTGCACTTTTTCTATGTTTTGCCTTCAGCTATTTCTGGATTTTTTCCCCCCTCTGCTGTTACCTCCCTACTCCCCCCTGCCTCCATACCTCTGATTACCTATATTAATTTTTATCCATGACATATTTTTCCAGTGTCTTTATTTGCGAACTGAACCATACGGAATGCTTTCCTAAGCGATCTGTTATCGCTGGAGCATGTTAGAAACGAAACACGCCACGCCTAAGTCCCCTACACGACATGCTATTCAATTTTGAAATTCAAATGAGGTTTGGAATGGATATTCATCCATCAGACTCCAGACGATTGCCATCGTTTGGGGGGAAATAACCCTTGCTTGATAAATCTGCACAGGCAGGCCCAGGCCTCTTCTGGTTTCGTGAAAATCGAGTGCATTGCTGGCTAAGCCTGAGCTGTAAGTTAGGAGGCTGATAATGTGATATTTGAGTTGATTCGAGCCCCTCCCGAGCAGGTTGGTGTTACCTGCATAGGTAGTAGTAGAAAGGAGCCAGCTGCCGAGGCAATCAATGGTGATCCTTGCGTTTGTTGCAGCTACAATAGGTGCTCGTAGAAATGGATACTGGGGATCAATTGGTTGGGGGCAGGCGGCAGAGACAGAGGCCAAAGGGCCTGACACACGGATACAGAGGCTAGTCACCCCTATTCGTAGCCTTCGCGCTCAATACATCATCTTCATGTCTTGGTCGGCGTATCTGAAGACGCCAGCTAACTGGAGGTATCATGTGCAGGAAGTAGGGAGGAGATCTGTCTCCAGCAAAGCAGATCAGCCTTTTTCTAAAACGAAGCTGCAACTGCACATTGACATGCAGAACGAATTGGACTGATCACACAATATATATAGACCCAGGAAGCTAAGCACGAGGACAATATTCATCAATTTTAATCTGGATATATTGGGACCAATATACTAAGACATATCGAAGCGGTCCAACGATCTGAAAGCAAGTATATTTTGATCAGACCATATTACTTATAGCATATATATATGGTCCGCCTTACCGTGTTCAAACCACATGTTATCTCGGTGGGAAAGTACAATGATTACTACTTTTCTTTTTTCCCCTTTTTGAGTTGTGAGAGTATTTAATTGCTTTCACGGCATAATGTAACTTGTCAACGTAATGGAAAATAATTTAATCTCTCGTGCATTTGTTATTGCCTTCAGTTGAACTTCCTCGGTTGCCTTCTGACATGCACTTGAGATTGCAACTCCCATTTTCTATGTATATATTGCATGTTGACTCAAAAAGAACCTTACAGAGAGTGAGACAGTTTCAATAAGCTTCTCAAAAGGCGTTTTCTCTTTATTTCAACCTCCCTCTCAGAATCTTGGTTGAATATCGACTGTTTACCTTTAGGTACGAGTGCAGTGAAATTCATGACCCCATGTAATCGACGTAAACAGAAGAACCGAGAATAGCGTGATTCAACAGAAATATGCAGGCCTCCCTTTATTCGCTACACGAGATGTCAGCCAAAACATTGTGCTGACGAACATTGGTTCCCTGTATGTATACAAAGAAAAAAGGTTAATCACCAATTGTCATGCAATAGTCTTTAATATATAATATGGAATATAATTCAGGCCCTTATGAATTAATGAAGTGTGGAGGGGATGCACAATGGAGGTATGTGCTACCAGACATCCAATTCTATGGAAAGCGAAAGATTTTCCTAACTTGCAATCCAGTAGAGGAATTTATGCCTTCCATTCGTACGACAAGCGCTACTTGGACTCTTAATTAATTGGTATTCCCAAGCAAGTCTGTCTTGTCGTTCTTCGTTTGGGGCCTAATTTCCTCTAATAATGTCATTTACATGTGATATGAAAAGATGGTTGCAAAGAAAATAACTTACACCATCTTTACAAAACCGACTTCAAAGAAATGCGCCAACTTGGTAGGCAGCGACTATTGCCACTCATGGGATCTCGACAATCTGGGTCAGATGGGAGCAAAATTTCACTTGCTTGAAGCTCATTAACATGGCTGTGAGTGGCGGGCAAATTTGGCAATCACCGCCTGGTATTGCTAGGACTCGTTTGATGTTGTTTCCTGCCCTTAATAATTGAAGTGCGAATCTCACTATTACTAATTAAAAGAACGAGTGCCGGTGAGAGTGCCATATCATTTGACGCACATTTTTCTTACTTCTTCCAGAAACATTGGCAGCGATTATGTCGACTGCATGTAATAGATCTATTTAAAGTTCCCTCGTAAATCTTCATATACAAATCCCCTTGTGCCAATGATGCTCTGCATGGCTTCGTGTGTGAGAACATAACGCACACCGCCTACCGCGCCGATCATGCTATTCTCCCACAAAGAAGGAGCTTATGTGATAATCACAGATTGGCTTCAAGATCCAACGTAGACTGTCACCAATACAAGCACATGTGACATGGGAAAGAATGACATGCTACGTACCACACACACAGACACACCAACTCAGCCTCCTCCAGTCCTCCTCCTGCACTTCACATTCATAGCTAGATCTTTCCTCCAGTGCAGGATTTCCAGCTGACACACGCAGGCTACATTCTCGTGCACTCATACTAAATATCATGCACTCCCCACGCGTGTTGTTGTGTTGTACAGATCATATAGGATACCCGCTACTTGAATAGCTTCCAGCTGCGTCTGTGCATTTTTTTGTTCTATTCTCCCTCCATTCTCTCTCCCCCGGCCCCACCGGCCTTTGCATAGAGTTTAATCTTTTATCAGCTTTCTTCTCTTCGAACAACGCCCCGGATGGCCCCTAGCGATGATATCCATCAACTAGGGGCGAGTGCAGTTTGTGACCAGCGGTGCTTTCCCAACGCTGATGCCGATTAACGGCAAGAGACTGAATTTTTAATAAACCGCCATTCAGAGGACCGATAGGTTATTGGTATACCGATCGTTACAGAATATAGAAGCATACTGTGCACAGTTGCCCTGGCTGGAAGTTTCGATCCGGCCTACATTGGATCCTGTATCCATGCAAACTTATTATCATCATCATCATCATCATCATCCCATGCCCTGAAGTTGCAACCACAACATGTGGCTATGTTGGGACGGAACTAGTACAATACACCATTTTCTGACATTTGCTGGTATCCGCACAATAGCTCTCTAAGCTCCCACAAAAAAGGTCACAGCTGTGAGCCTGTGACTTGGATCCACTCAGGCTGGCATGTTGGACAAGGTACAAGTGCTCTGTGGTCTGTTGGGCCGGGTCCCAAGCATGACTGATGGCAATGGTTACCTAGCAACAGCGGGTCACATGTTATGATTGATGGTGTCAGCGGAGTGATGGCGGAGTTGTCATTGTCAACACCCTGCTGTCCATGCTTGCCCAAGGTGTTCAACCACCCCGTCACATGGCTAGATGGTCGTATCAATCAAATCTTACCCCACCCGCCTCCTACCACCCCCTACCAGAATCTCCCCCCTCTCGCAATGATGTTTAAGGTCCGCCATCAATTTAAAGCATCTTCATCATTCAGATCCTCCAGTCCGTGCTTCAGTACTGTTAATGGATGGAACACTGTCTCCAAACTGGCGGTGGTTAAAGAGAGTCGTGATCATGCCCGCATCGCTGCTGACGTCTCTTTAATTAACAGGTATAAAGCATTCGTGGACAAGCCCAGCTTTACATGAAAAGGTTCACTCCTACATCCAGCTAACCACCATTGCCACCACCACCACCTCCTACCACATCATTCTTGCCAGTGTGTAGCAGAAATACTAGATGCACCATGCTCTGCTAAAGCCAGCAGGCAAATATTGGGCGTGCTTGATGAACAAACATTCATGGGAGCCAGTTGCATTATTGATGGGCTTTGGAAGACCGTTGGTCGTCTCACACAACATCTATTACAGGCATATCCAAATGGCCTAAGTAGATGGTGGAAGCCCTATTTCAAGCCTTTTCAATGATGATATACAGATCTTTTTTTTATTTATTGCAAAGTCCCCAGCTTGACTTGAGCGGAAACCGGCGTGTTATCACCTGGTTTGCCCTACACAGACGGATGATATGCCCACATTATTATAAACATCTGACCTATTGTCTTCTGGACTCTAGGAAATGTCACAAGAAGTACCGGTTATATGCAGCCTAATGTCATACCACTATTGATATTGTCAGTGCAGCCTGATGGTCTGTCCCTCCTATTATTTGTGTATGTATAGTATGCTCAGTGTCTCCAGCCTAACGCCTTGCATTAACGCTGTGTATAGATATCAATTTGGGACTGGGAGAGGCATTCGGCATGCGTAGGTTGATACATTATTACACGGCCGCCGCCAGTCGGCGCGCCGTGAGGGCATAGATCATCCGTAATGGAGACCCGGCTTCATATTTAATGATTTACATAATAAATATTAAAGGACTTGGTATTATCACTTTAGTGGTGCTGGCTGTAACGTCTGTTACTGCTTTTGCTTCTGATCCTCCCTCTGGTCCTAGAATATGACAGGTGCTTCAAGCTATGATTCATTGCCTTCAACTATAAAACTTTCACAGGTTTCCGATTGACATTCCTGTTCGGCAACTCATCAAAACCATCACCAATTCATCACTTCTGCATAGGGAATGATTACTTCGAAATTTAAAACGGTGCTTAATTGTGAGAAAATGAATGATTAAATGCTTGTTGCTATTCTTTTCTTAACGATGCCGTGTCAGGAATAATAAAAGATGCAACAGCATACGTCGATATTTGATGTATCGAAGTTACAGCTATGCTTCCAATCTTCCAGCCCGCTTTCAATGTGACGCAGCGGATATGTTCTGCGTACGGATCTAGATGTCCCACTTCTCGTCGTGGATATGAAATATTGATGTGCACGACAACAATAAGAGCACCAGGAAATATTATTCCAATACTCTCCTCCTGCTACCCCAGCTCGCCCCGACTGAGTACACAAGTCCTGTGATGAAGCAGGCTAGTACATGTATATACGAGCGGCAAGGATGCCGGAAAATTGCCCTTAATGGCAGTAATGGGTGATGAAATCTGTGGGGACCTTGTCAGGTGGGAGTTTTAATGGGAGCTCCTAGATGAGCCCCTTAACCAAGGGCACAGAGGCTGTGTTATGGGGAAAACAATAGAGACTCGCCCATCTTCAAACGGACCGCTTCATAAGTAGATCTGGAGGTCATTACCTAGCCCTGTTGGAGGGAAGGGGGGGGGGTCACTTTCCTAATGTGTCTAAGCGCTGCATTGTAGTCTGTTAGAGTATTTCAATATGGACCTTGTGGGAGGAGGGTTACCTCGAGGTCTAGACCTTAGTGGTACAGAACGTAGTGGGTAGTGATAGCTGAAGACTGCTTCCCATGCAAGCTCCTAGTATTTTTTCAATTCCGGCGCTTCTTAAAAAAAGAGAGATTATATCTGTTATAACGCATGATTCATATCTACACAGGAGTCTGCATTTTAATGGCTGTGTGAAATACACGTTAAGGACATCATGCCAGCTTGTCATGAGGCCTGTTTCAAATTACATCTCATATAAGCTACCACTCACGCATCTCGTCCAATTTCTACTCGATCGGGCCCTTTCTGCGCCGCCACAATAGCTGCATACAAGAGACGGCGAGGATCTGTGCCTTATTGGAAAAGCGAAGGGGGTAGTGTAAACATTGCATGGTTTGTTTGCATTGTCATTGTGTGCAATGGATCCCCGGGTCTCTTCAGCCTCTCGGCGCCCGGACCAGAACGTGCTCTCTTCGTCCAACACGCGTCTCAGTCCTCCTACCAGATGCTTGTGTCGTGTTGCCATGGCAACGACATCAGTAGGGATTACCTCGAGCCGGAAAAATCTTTTAGGGTAAACAGATAAGAAGGTAATCCGGGGGGAGGGAAGGATGTCAGCTGCTTTGATGCCCGACGCCTTTCCTATCCTCTCTTTCTCCCTCCTTGCATTGCTGCAGAGATAGATATTCCGCTCGTTCGTCCCAGCTATACCAGGAACTTCATTTCATTTTTTATCTCTTTAAAACCACCGCACATGGGGAAGGAAGGATAAGATTAAATGGGAAAGGGAGGAAAAAAGGAGATGTTGATAATGAAGAGAGAAGCCTTATCAGCATCGATATATGGATAACACTTCCTCATTTCTAATACTTCTTCTCTGATATCCAATACGAGCAAGCATAATATGAAACCATGGCCGACTCTTGTTCTGTGCCAGAATTACCTGTGTTAGTTCTGTCTGGTTAGGGTGGGGTGGGCGCTGTTCGTAAGCATGGAAATTATCAGGGATAGCTTACTTAAGCTGTTTGGTCATGCCATCGCCTTAGTGGGTCACGACAAATTGCAATTGTCTCGACACTTTGAGAGTTCCTCAAGTAAATCGGGACGGAGACCATTTACCTTGTGCCAATCTCACATTAATCAGATCACACTGGCAGTCGTAGAAAGTGCCCGCAGCATTTACACGAAGTTTTACTCGTGTTTGGACACTATGGGTGTGGTTTCCCGATCGGGTCCAGTTTCTGTGTGGGTAGCCAATAAAAGGAAAATATTATCGTCATTCGAGATGAAGGAAATTCTGCCCTTGGTGAATCAGTTTTACATGCTGTCTATAGATGTCGCCGAATAATTTTACCAGGTAACCAGAAAACGGTGCCAGTAGAACGTAGGGTTTATTAACTATGCTATATTATAGAGCAATCATCGAACCTGTCTTCCGTACATGGAAAACTACTCATGTCACTTGTTGCTCTTAGAAACTTTAACTTATTAGGTTAGTCACCTGTTACTTTGGAGTGCAGATGGCGAATGCACCTTCATCCTTTAACGGTTTAAAAATGTACGTATTGACTAATGCTGTGTGTGAAGGAATGCATCAAGCACACGTGCCAATCATCCAGCCAACATCTGTTACCATAGCAACAGTTGTCCACCGTCACACAACACTCCATGCCGACTTCTCTTAGTTTGAATCAGAGAAGGGGATTTGAAACAATAGAGTAGGGAAAAAATGTCTATTTGCAAACGAACAGAAGCGAGATGAGAAGAGAAAGAGAGTGGATGAGGTTTGCTTTGAGTGCGAAGGTATCTCACGCTCTCTTACGATCCCCTTGGTGGCTGTATGTTTGGATCTTCAACTAGTGGAAGCACTCCCTCCAGATTAATACGTAACATTGGTAGAGTTCCTTATATCGGTGGTCTTTATCCATAGATCGTTCAGCGTAATAGTAGAAACCCGAGTCGGATCCACTTGCAGCTAGTCACTAGGGGGAGCAGAGTGCGATATTTCTCCGGGGGCATGGCGCTTCCGCCTCCAATATCCATTCCACCCTGGAGGCCTGGCATCGACTGACAACCCCCTCTAGCGGAGCACCCGCCACACGTTGCCTGATGGGCACATGACCTGGCCGTGACCTGAGGCTTTACCGAGGAGGGCTGGGTGACTGGCCCACCTGGATTACTCTGGGAATGGCGGTGGGGGTCCTACCGCCTCCCTAGGTATAAATACCCCTGCAATGTCGGTAGCAATAAAGAAAATACTTCTACCCTCCACTGAGTCATGAAACATGATTATTTTTGTTTTTATATTTTTTGTCGTTTTTAGTTTGCCTCCCGGCTGTGAATGGTTTCAATGGATGAATAAGGGCGCCAGTCATTCGCCTAAAAATTGGCATGGACTCTGCATCATTTTTACCTGTTGACCTCCTTTTTTTTTAATTGAAATTAGAACAATGACCAATGAGTGTATGCAAGATTATTGCACCAAACTATGTGCCTACATCAGTCATGTTTAATTATTTGCGCGAAAATAAGGTGCGTTCCAATGATAGAGTTTTATGGCTTTGCTGTTGCTGAATGTGAACAGATGGTTTTTATGATTTATATCCATTGATCCCTTTGAACCGAGTGTGTTTGTCGTTTACAAGATATACAACCTATTGTCCGTGCACTAGTCACACGTTAAAAAATTCTCTCATGACAACAGCTGCTTCCCTTTCAAAACATCCATGATACTGTGTTTCTGCTTAGGTATCTTACCTGTTGAGTATATCCTACCAGGTTAATTTCTAGCCCCATCCACTTCCGCGACCGGAGTTGTTTCAGGTTACTAAACGATGTCTTGTTTTTTCCCCTTTCCAGGCCTTATTAGAAATGGGAGATATCGCCTCGGCCACCACAATGGTCAATTACTACACAAACCATCCTCCCGAGCTCCGGGGCCGCACTGTCTACGTCCAGTTCTCAAATCATGAGCAACTAAAAATCGAGTCCTCCAGCCAGGTAAGCGAGGTCCGGTCACATTTTCCTTCTCTTCTAGTCTTAGAACAGTAGTGTAGTCTTGTCTAGGTGCTTTAAAATGGGAACCATCCATGTAAACTGCAAGTAATAATATGAACTAGTTAAATGTATTCAAGGAAAACAATTTTTTTGAAACTAGACTGATATATATATATATTCAGACCAATTGATTCAATTGCCTTTTTGGAGGAAACTAAATGAACGCAGTGTATGTGGCCCCTGTTTTAAGCCCTGGCGTATAGTTGTAGTTTGGTATTGGTTAATTGCATGCTTTTATTATCCAAGCGTATTCGCAATGGTAATAGTTTCACAGAGGTAATAATCATCTCATGTGAAAGCTCCCAAGGATATTTTAGGATCGCCTGGGCAGCGATTATTCATTTTGCGTTACGTGTACTTATGGACTTAATGGAGCTGGCAATATTGCCCATGAGAGGGTTCCCACTGCTCACCATTTAATCTTTGGTTATGTGGGATAAATTTGCCCTAAATATCCCTTAGGTGTCATAAGCCTCCCTCTGGCCATGTAGAGGCAGAACCTCGTAGAGATAAGTGTGGCCTGCCTTAGTTCCTCGTGGAACTTGAAAGTCGAATATTTACCGTTTAAAAACTTAGGAAGATGCTCTCCTCAGTCTGTCCAGGAGTCATTAAAAAATCTAATAGACCTCCCTTTAATCTGGGAGGGCAGTTGGATAATTAGTAATTTAAAAAAAAATAATCTATTGCCCCTGTCGCTGTCTGTAGTCGCCGTCTTTCAGACATGAAGAGCCTCTCAGTTGACCTTAGCAGGACTCCTCACTTCCTCATTGTACGAGCTCTTCCATTTGATTACACACCTGGTGCAGTGAATAGGCTGACTGGCCTGCTGGTTTGATCACCGTACAAACAGATAGGACTCACTTACCCAGCCTTATCCCCGCTACCCAGCCCCGCCACCCCCATTTCTCCCCGGCTCCATTTGACCGTGTACCTTCTCCAGTACTTGTGCACATGCATCACGGATTCCCAGATGGAGATAACAGCTTCATTTTGTTGACCTGTCTTGCCGGCCTTCTGCTTATGGTCGGCGCTGAAGTGTCAGTAATTCAGTGTTGTCTACTAATCCTCCCTCTTAGTTGAAGGTTATTGACTGTGAAGAGAGCGCAAGATTCAATATGATGTCGGCAATTAGAGTCGTATCCTTGTGACACATTGCCTCAATACATAAAGGTAATGGATGGGATGTCAGCCGCTTCCGAAATGCCTCTTACATCAATAATGCAAACCGTGGCGATCCCCACGAAAATAGAAACTCACTGATGGGCCCTGAAAGTGTTCGTGGGAAAAAGGTCTAAGGAAACAAAACCTAAATACACTTGCTTTTTATGGCGATACAAAAAAATTGGGAACAGTTTGGATTTGTCAAAATTAATCAAAACCAATATTGACTTGCTTTTTTTTGCCTTTTTTAAAAAAAATCCTTCTATTGCTTCCTTCCACTGCCAAAGCTTTCTATGACCATTAGGAAGGGGACCACCAGCAGTAGTCTGGATAACAAGCTGTTTAGACACTGCAGAATTATTGCACACCTAATTTACTTAGATTAAAAAGCTTTGGAGCTGGTACTTGGGTGATGTGATGACACAGTCTTCTGAGCCCTGTTTAGCCCAGCCATCCGTCTCATCCTATATTAAACTGGACGTTGGGCCTCAAGCTCTGCTGGCCCGCAAAATAGGCTTATTAAAGCGATACCACTAACCTAATTTGAGGCAGTGTTGCAGGAAACAGAGGGCTATCTCTGGTCCCAAATGAGAAACCCCCAGAGCCAGTGCCTTTAATATAAGCTATCAATTGCTGGGGGTCTGAGAAGACATGAATACCTGGTGAGAGGAGGGCTAGATGGCATGGAGTTCTAATTACAGTGGATAGGGATGAAGCAGAATCCGTCGCAGCGGCTTTCTTTACTCTCCTACCGCCACTAGTATAAGTGGCCTACATGTATGCCTTCTCACAATAAGCTTTGGCTAATTAGTAGCATGGCAGAGCTCACCTATGGGAAAATCTGCCTCCTTTACTACCAGAGCTCTGCCTTTGATAGGGAGTTCGCTTCACGAACATAGGGCTTGAACTGGGAGAGGTGGCACTGGGATCCGCTTGCTGGGCGCCAGCTCTCCTTAGCTGTGATCTCTCGATGCTTCCAGACAAGCAAAGCAAATCATTTAGAGCTCTGAGCGCTTCAAAGGACATTTATTTGCCCACTTTCTTGTCAGGAAAATTAACACTTGAAGTGTTACACTTGATCAGTACAGATCTAGTTTAAAATATAAATACTTCACTGGATTTCGACTTAATAACGTATTTGCATATGAAATGTTGAATATTATTTCTGATGTATGACTGTGTCCAATACAAATACTAATGCCACCGCTGTGATTTATATGGTCTATGTCTGTGATGATACCAAATTTACTCATTATGTAATCGAGTCAATCGTTTGTGAACAGTTTACATATCTCTTTGGCATTCTTTGCCCATATTTAAATTCGGCTCATCTCGGCCAAAAAATTAGTTATTGTGATGAGTGTAGATCAGTGTGCATGGATTGATTGACGTGTGGCATTTTTCTTGGTATTGGACACAATTATGCATCTATGTTGGAACTTGTCTTATGTTCTGTCTCTTTTTTTCTTGTCTATTTCCAGTTCCAGAACGCCGGTGCGCAGGCAGCACTACAGGCAGCGCAGCAGCTGATGACTAGCTCCGACGAACCTAAGTCAGTCCTGAGGGTTATCATTGAACACATGCTCTATCCCGTCACCATAGATGTACTAAAGCAGGTGAGTCCTCCAAATGCATCATAAACCTCTTTATCGAAGGCAGAAGTAATTATGAGATATGTTCATTGTTTTAGTTAGTCGTATAGACACTGCTATACGTAGTAAGGATTGATGACCGATATTGAGGGGCTGCTGGTGCTCTGTAGAGTGCATAATCCCAAGGCGAAGCCGGGGGGTTATGCCAGAGCATTATGGGTTTTAATCATTCTAGTCCCTGCCTATGGTGGTTTCCCTTGGACCGTTCAAGGAAGAGACTAAATACATATATATATAATGTAGATTACTTTGGGGTTCTTTAAAAATCGGATGTATAGAGTGGTGTAATGTAAATATGGTGATTAACTTGAATAATAAATACCTCAATTTGTGGTGATCAAGTAATGTTCATTTATCATGAATTTGATTTGATCACTTGCAAATTTTGTATTGCGTTTCTCCTTCTGAAATTAGTTTCGTTAATATATGCATGAACGTGAATTGTAAATTGCGATTACAAAAACCATGGATGTTATTCTTCGGTCACAATTCCTGGATGGGGAAGGAAACCGCAGGGAAATAAAATGCTAACTCGTTTGATGGCTCAAGAGCTGCATTGGCTGGTGGTGGTGATAATTGTTAAAGGGTTGATTCACAGGCCCACAATACTGACTTTTCTCTCCTGGTGCTTTATCCTGGTGCCTCAATGGTGCTTCGTCATTAGGCGGCCCAATGCTCTGTAGGCGGGCTGGGCGAGACAAGCCCCCTTGTAACAATGCTACCACGTTTCACACTCCCGCAATTGACAGCTGGCTGATGGTGGTAGGTGGGAGCAGTTGTAGCTGTAGGAGGAGGAGGAGGAGGGGGTGGCAGTGAGTTGGCAGGAGAGGCAGTGGTGAGCAACAGGTTCAATATTGGCCACTGCGAGATGGAGCTGGAGCCAAAGCAAGGCCATTGGAGGAGGCTGGAGGAGGGGTGGCACTTCTTGTATTTTCAATGAATGGTGTGCTGGGTAGTGCCCCCCGGCCTCCTCCTCCTCCACCATCACCTCCCCCCTCCCCCAGCACTGACTGCTGCTGTTAGTAGATGCATTGATTTGGCTTTGCATTAACTAGTCGCAACTCCCAGGAGATGGCAAGGAAAGATAACTTGTTATAATACGGGAAATGCACCAGGATGACAGAGAGGGATGAACAGAGATAAAGATGGTAGCGAAGTGGATTTCTCCATAGCTAATTCCTACTACTGGTGGCCTCGATCTGTGGCCCCCTTACGCAGGGATCGTTAAAATAGGACAGAGGGGATTATCACCCCCAAGGGGGTTTTAGAAGATGACAGTGGCTAATTGAGGTGACTCCTCCGTATAGAATGTTGATTTGCTCCATCACGAACGCATGCATAAAACATGGAGACTTTATAGCAGATATGTTGACAGCAGCCCCCCATCCAATGTGGTTTTCTTGTTTTGATTTCTTATATGATTGAATTTGATAGGATGGTGATAGGTAACGTGGGCTTGTTCGCCGAGAACGGAAACGAAGATCGCTTTTTATGGCGTTTCGTGATGGAAAGATTCTTGTGAAAATTCGGCGTTCGTGATGTGATTTCCCTAAAAATGCCTGTCGGCTAAGCGGCGGCAGTATTATTAAATTACGAATCTGCATTGTTTGCAGGTCGCCAGATTTGTACTCTTCATAACTCGAGCGTGCTCTCTCTCTCTCCTATCCTCCATAATGTGTTGGCCCCTCAGAAAGAAATATTTCCATCTTCATTTCATTTCAACCTGCCTTAGGTCCCCACCTCCACATGCAGCCTCCCCAACGTCATCCTACGCCTGCCCACAGTTAGTCTCCTTGCTTTCCAACTTTAAAAAAAAACTTCTAACCTTGCCGCCCTTGCCCTGTTTAAAAGCTGAATCTGAGAACTAGTGAGACACCTGATGATAGCAATGGCGGCTTATGGTGCAGCAGTAATCGGATCTCAGCCCGACAGACTCTTGTCTGTGTGTATATGGAAAGTGACCGCACCAGGTGACAGAAGGTGATTTATCCACCTTGATGGCTCTCCTCCCTACATCATCCACCTGGTGCATGGAGAAGGTCCGCTTAGTCAAGATGACACGTCCTCCCTTCATCCACCTACCAATCGTATGCCCACTTCCCCCGCCTACCTTCATCCAAGCTCACCTCATGCCTTCCGGTTTCCTGCCTCACAAATCGGCTCGCTTTCCCATACTCAACCAGCCTTTTTTCTGCCCCGGTAAGACAAAGGTTAATGCAATCTGGCCAATGCTATTCAGTAAATGTTCCGTTTCTACCTTACGTACGCTCTCATTCAGGCACATGGCCCAGCCCTTTCTTCCTGTCTTGTTACCAACCCCCGACCCCCCTTCCTTCCTTCCTCCTTCCCTATCCCTCCCCCGCCCCCCTAATGGCATATCACGCTGGCTTTTGTTTAAAGCGGCGCGTGGCGTCTGAATTAAGAAGTAGCGTGTTTAGCCTCGGCCCCGGCTCCTCAAAAATGATTGTTTCTCAATACTCCATCAACGCCCTCTGGTGCGTGGCGGCCGAGTAACGAGCGCCCTCAGCCATCAGAGGTCAGCGGCCGACAAGATAACCAGTTACCTTGAACCCTTCGATGCGCACGCAGGTCTCTAGTCTGAGTGTTTCCGGTGGGCGGAAGAAGCTAGGCATAGCGTCTATAGTGTGCATGCGTGCTTTCTATGTTGACATCTAGAACATGTGACATTAGGCCCTCGCTAGTAGCAGTGTCTATTCCATTGCTGACGTGGGCCTTACCCTTTTAGCCAATGTACCAACGGTGAATAATAAGCCTTGCATGTAGAGTCTACTGATAATTTCCCTGTAACCAGACGCTTTCCTTGTTTGCCAGGGAATCGTTTTTTTCTTGCGGAGGCTCCATCATGAAATGATTGAAGGAAATGCTGTTTGTTGTTTCTTATCTCAAAACGTGACCCTCGATGACTGGCTCGGTACCCACAGGAATCGGGTAACGAGTTGCAAAATTGACGTTGGGAACAATGCAGCATCATTACAGCTCATTCGTAAACATTAGTGATTAAAAACATCCTCCGGAGCAGTGTTTCCTATGAGTATTGAAAGGCGGAGGAAAGCCCACTTTAAGACTCACTGTCTCCGCGCCTTGCTCTCGCCTTAATGCATAGTCAATGAGTTGAGTGTGTAAGTTAGGGCGTGGCCATACTAAATCCTGGACGAGGAGGACTTAGCACCTCTGAAGTTGTATAGCATGGTGAAAGAAAGCAATGTCTCAGTGGTAAATTGGAGAGACACGGACAAGTAGTAGTATAGTAAAAGGGGAGTTATCATCAGGTGCAGCAACAGGCAGTCGCCATCAATGCCAGTCTTGGCCCGCTTCTTCACACGCCAGGGCGACGCCGAGGGGAACCTTGTCAGCGCCAGATGAAGGTGGCCTGGCCTAGGATTCAATATGTCCGGGTGAAAAAGGTCTGGTAGTCACAAAGCCCCGGGTTATTACCTGGCCATTGTGCTCTGCCAAGTCCCCCTGATTGCTTGAGCTGGATATGGAGGGGAAATTACCCTTGCTCCTCTCTTCTGATCATTTTTAAAGGATCCGGAGGAGCCATGTCCTCTCTCTGAAGTCAGTGCTCTCAGCTCTAGATCCGCCCTGGGATGAACTCTATTATACCGCCAGCCTGTTAGGGTTACATGTTCACAACACGGCATGGCTTTCTTAGCATTATGGGCGTCGAAATTCAATATCCCCGATCTAACCCCGTCCGGTGAATTGTGGCCTTCACAACATCCTATTATCGCTGTTATTTACAGTTTGCTGAATAGGGCTTGATCTATCTTACAATGTGTTATAACAAATGTGTTTTTCATGAGTGTTACACAATTACCTTTGAACTTGCTGACGACGATGTTCTCTTTTCTATTTTCAGCTTTTCTCAAGATACGGCCAGGTGGAAAAGATAGTCACATTCAACAAAAATAGTGAGTATCATTAGTGGCGTTTTATCACGCATCTCAATAGAATGTAGTGAAACAAAATCTCTCCACGGGGTAGCCTTTCATTATTTGAAACCTGAGAGTTTCTCATATCTCTTGTGCAACAACTACAAAAAACACATCCCGACCAATAGCGCCCGTGGCATTGCTTCTTCTGTCGGCAGTTGTTATTTAAGTTCATCATTAAGGAGGAAGAAAGGGGAGAGCCTGCCTTGTGATTTCTAGAACAATCGTATCTCTGATCCGGGGCATATTATTATTCTTCTCAGGCTGTGTGTCTGCGTTATGTATTCCAGCCTGGTCGCAATAGAGATAAGAGATGAAATGGTGACATCTGGGTATTAATGAGAGCGGGTGGCGGGCTAAGTGCTAGGCAGATAAAATGTTGATAGTGATTATTCTATCCAGTCGGCAGTTTTCACTGACTCCCATGACCTTTGGCGTCCGAAATGCTCTTTTAAAAAAGTTCGGTATGGGAAATATCCGGCTCGCAAATGAGGCTAATAGGATCACGTTCTTAAGTGTGGACATTTTGTAATGCATGTCCGTGTCACTGTCTGAGGCGAGCGCCTCTCAAATCATCGCCTCAAATTATCGCAAGAAACAAAGCCGTTGAGAAAAGCCTCATCTGGGAATAAAGCCAATTAGGGGGATCTCTTGATGCCCGAGTCAGGGCATTTGGCATTTCATCTCCCCGCACTGGGACTGGCCTGATCGCTTGATGGTTCGCCATCTTTAGTCTTTACCATTTATCTTTATATCACTCTTTTCTGTCCCTCGACCCCACCCCCTGGGCCCCTCCCCTTTTTTTATCCTCACTTTCTGGCTGGCCGTCGACAACCTGAACCGATCTGTCTCTAAATTCTCATCCTTGAATCCTCCACCAACTACCAACTGGCCTTCTTAACTTACTCTGTCCCAGCTATTTTTAACATGGTCCTTTTCAAATTTCCACTCATGTTGTGAAAGCGAACCGGATTCCAGCATTATAGCTCCTTTAAAAAAATAAAATGGCTGCAGCGCGCAAGTTTCGTGCTGTTTGTAAAGTAATTCTAGCCAGCTCGCTGCGAGACACACGCCATGCTTCAGTCGAAACACAAAACTTCTATTAAACGCTTATCATGGATGCATGGATCGGAGCCATAATGCATTTCCCGGTTCCAGTTGCAATAAACGCCGACTACTCATGCATGCCGCCTGTTGGGACATGAGATTCCCCCTTACGTAACGTGCTCATGCATTTTGATCCATTCAATTACTGGGAGGGAATAGCAATAGGCAACGTTCCCTTGGTGGGAGAGAGCGAGAGAGATCTCTCAATCTCAACTGCCTGGGATGATTTGGAGACGGACAGGGGAACCTGACTAACGTCCATCCTCCAACGCAGTCCATTTTTCTCCATTTACCACAAATCTTGTAAGCATCCCTAATACATCATCATATGATCGATCCTGATCTGTATTCAAGGCATGGACTTGTACTGCATCGCCCATCAACAACTGCCTTTCTCAATGATTTCCCCCGTGCTGAAGAGGCTTGGGAGTGGTTGGAGGAGGAAGAGGTAGAGAAAGGCGATGGCTTTCACCCACTATTCTACCCTTGCCTCAAATAGTAAAGGGTAATTGCCGAGAGGGAGGGAGAATAAGAGATAGATAGAGAGATGGGTAGCCACATGGGAGAGTAAAGCTAGAACTGTCTCGATTACTATAGTATTATACCGCACTTCTAGATCTTTCTTCGCTTTATATTGATGCTACTGACATTAGCTCTTAGCTTAAGCCTTCAGTCGATCGCATTTCACCTAGCCTTTCCCTTTTTCTCGTTTTTCAGACACATTCCAAGCACTCATCCAGTTCTCGGATCCGATCGCTGCACAAACGGCTCGAGTGGTAAGCATTACGATTGGCATTTGTCTATGTGTCTCGTCGAGGGGTTTGTTCGAGGTGGGGTGGTGGACAACGGGGCTGGTGTTGGGGAAATTAAAGTGGGAGGGGGTGTTGTACAAGCGGGAGACGACATGCAGAGTGTCTCTCTCTCATCCATATGGATAACAGTGATGAAATGGAGATTGCGTTGCTGCCGCTTGTGGTAGGACCGTCAACAAAGGAAGGAAAGCAACCCGCCCAGGAGAATGACTTAGGGCCTCCCTCGCCAGAAAAACTCTAGTATCTTGACGAGATAAGAATTATCAGTGTACCACACTTCCAAATTGATGTTCCCTCGAATGCTATGCTCCGAATCCCCATTGTAAACAAGGAACTACTCCAAGCCGAATTGGCCTGACAAGGGGATAAAACAGTATAGTGCGACGGTGGGGGTTGGGTATTGAATATAGATAGTCATAGATAACTCTGTTTTTCCTTTAGTTGATTCGGGGGTAACCTATGCCCGAGCTCAAACCTGCTTTGGCCTTGGCCCAAGTAATCGTAAAAGACAAGGTCATTCCACCTCTACACCTCCACGTCGAACCATTTCCACCAAGCTGTAATACTGGGTGACATTTGTCCTCGATAAAACGATTAACCGCGTTGAGCTGATAAAGCTAAACCATTCAGTGGAGAAGCTACCCGAAGAAATGCCTTTAACCCCATATCTATAGGATCCCCCGATGCAATATACTTCACCGTCTCATCTCGGGCATTTTCTCCTTCGTTTGTGTAAGGCAAATATTCTTATCTATGATCTCTCTATTCAGCCCTGCTATTTATCCATCTATGCATCTATCTTGGGCCCATTTCCAGACCCATTTCCTTGGCTGAGAGGTTTCACGTAGACCAGAAAGGACTGTCGCCCCTGGCGTGACTACCGGTGTTGGTTGTACAAAGTAGACTCTAATCTTGTGATGAGATGGCTCCCATGCTTTAGACGTTACCATGTTCAAGTCACTCTTGTTTCACCAACCCAAGCACTGGGGAGCTGGCGGAAGCAAACTTAGATCAAGATAATGAGCTGTCTCCCCACGCCTGCCTGGCCTGTGTTGATGCCATACTACTTCCTCCTCCTTCTGCTTCACGTTCCTTCTCTTCTAGATGACCAAGGTGTTGTGCAGACCAAAGTAAGCTTGTCTCCTTTGCAGAGGATCCAATCTCAGAGCTGTCAACCAGCATCTGTCAGTACTTGGGGAGTACAAGCGGCGCACCATCCATCGCCATTCCTCCCTAATAAATAATAAGACTATGAGGGAAGCACCCATTTACCGCTACTAATCTGCCGCTCCTGTGTGAAAGCTAGCAATGTGTGGTTGGATGGAGATGTCACCAGTTATAAAGGCTTGTGGCGATGCACGATCTGAAGGCAAAGCACCCACGGCAACCCCCCAGCCAGATTGTTCTCAGCAAAGATCTGGATAACTGGGTGGGAAATGTGTGCCTACAGAGGTAATGCGTTCTGCACAGTTCACAGGGAGTGTTATTTGGTGGTTGGGCAGGATGGGGGCGGAGAGGGAGGTAGAGTAATGACTGGTGAGTGCCCGTCATTTATCGTATGCAAGTACAGCATTGATTCTGGGAAATAATGGTCCGGATCAGACTCAATCTCGGTTATATCGCCTCTAAAATACCTGCCCGACTGCAAGGCGGATATTTGCTAGCACGTTGGATGTCTAAGGAGCCACTTTAAGCCAGACACCTATCTTAGAGGTCTTCCTCTAATTGCATCCGATGCGTTTGTGCATCGTTTTCAACATCAGTCAAATACAAACCCGTTTGAGTGCATCTATCATCGGAAATCATCGCAAAGTGGGTTTAGTCTGATTTGAATTGTCCTGGGGCTGTAACTACCTTAAGCAGACTAAAATAATGAATCACCTTGTGCGAGGATGATATGGAATATGGTGTAAAATATCTTAATTTGCTTATGATAGTTATTGGGGGAATCTACTGTTGAAATTATTAAGCACACCGTGGTTAATAGAGAAGATGGCGAGGTTAGTTAATGTTCAAAGGATGTAAGTAGTGCAAGATGGTGTGCCCATTGACTCAGAAGCAATCCTTGCTTGTGAAATGGGGCAGGATTAAGTTGGTGTCGATGGACTTTGTGTCGGAGTTGATGAAGTTTGAATGGTGAATTACACTATATTACTGTTTGTAAGGTAGAGGTTGGCAGAGTAGAAGCCAGCCACTGTACGTGGGAAGCCAGCCTTGCAACGTGGAGAATGGCTGTGTATGCCCATCCTTTCCTTCACCATATTCACTATTTCTACCACTAAGGCAGATCAATACACCCATGTCATCGCCTGGGGACGCTGATGGCTTCGTCACATCGCCCTCAACCTAGTAGTTTAGGACTTGGTAAGACGGAGGGTCGAGGTAATGGCCAGGGTGCTGAAAGATGGGGTAGTGAGGCGATTTGTTACCAAAACTTGGGTGGGGTACAATGCCTGTTGGTATTGCCAAGTGATGCATGGAACATTACCAGCACCTATGCATTATTCAGCTGGGTGGGCACACCACTATTGAACGTAGTCGCATTAACCGTCCCCCCTTAAATTGCCGGCATAATAACATAGTGGCACTTACCATTGAGAGATTTTTTATTCTTTTTGCGTTTGCCCAGCATTGACCCCCTTTACTTCCCCTTGCCACTCCCCCTGTCTCGCCCTATTGCTTGTCAATACTTCAGTAACGGTACCAGATCCGGCATCTTTTACTATTCAAAGATGCTAAATAGTTTGCGCCTCCTTTTAATACCCTTTAATACGGACTCCCTCCTTTAATGCCTGAACTCAGAATTAATTGCTCTGTACTGCTCACATAATCGGGTTTCAGAGCCAAAGGATAAAAGGGACCAAACGCTGATCTCCTACCTATTAGCATAAAGCCACTCGTGTCAAAACACTCACCGATCAACAGTATCTCTGTCTTAATAATGATCAAGATCCAATGTTTTGTACTGAAACCTGAGTTGGCCTTCCCGAGTAGCTCACCTAGATCTCTTCTTTCTCTTCAGACGTCTGAATCTACATGAGTATATTATCTCAGTTGATTTAGCTTTGTAGCTGGTTCAGGATACACTACCATCATTGTCCCCAATAATTAGAGGACATATTCCATTCTTCGAGGTAAATTTTTAACAAATTATATACCTCTCAGACCGTAGGAGCCAAATACGCCCTGGAGTGGATCCAATGCACAGTATCCATTATCTAGAATATAACATGGTTTGTGGGGGCAGAACGAGAAAGGCATCTCGCACTCAATACTCTCAGTTCTCGCAAAAGTCATTGCCCCCTCTATGGAATAAATTGCAATGACCGCCGCCTCCTTCCCCGAATTCATTCTGAACAACTCTCAAAAGCAAATATAACCCGGCTGGCCTCCCAGGACATAATTCTAGACGTGAAGGTTAGAGATCCCTGCGCTCTTAAGCGATGGTTAGCCAAGGAAACGACGAGAGGTTAAATCATATTTATACCCTTGTCAGGGTATCTATGATCCTATGGCTCTATTGGGACGCTGCCTCAAAGCCAGCTGCCTGTCATGGCGGGTGGCGGAGGCACCGGATCCGCTCTTTCCTCCTCACACGGTGATTGACACATAAAAGAGTTTGGACAATTACCGGTCTAGTCTGACTCTCCCGTCGATCCGTGGTGGGCAGGTTAGACTGACTGACACGCCGATTAGGGCGGTTGGGTTCAGATGAATGAGATGCACTGCTTGGGTGGGTGGGTGTTTGGGTGTTAGTTTTGGTGGCGGCATTTTGGTTGCTTTATATTTTCACACTGCCATCTACCTAATGCGTCATAAGTCCCTTAAAGGAAAGGGCCTAGCCCTTTTTCCCCCACAAGACTCAGGCCCTCCTCCATTCGCAGCTCATCATTTAAATCCTGGACAGCCCTGATGCTAATTAATCGAATCACAAATGTGGATAGACTGGCTGTCCAAAATTTTGTAACATTTAAGACCTGATGATCCAATTGTCCCATCCGTATTGCTCCATCAACTGAATCAGCAATTTAAATGACTTAGGTGACTCAAACGGAGTTATTCAGCAAGAAATCGCTGTCAATGGCAATGGGCCACTAACTTGTCACCCAATGCACATTTGACTGGCGTTTATGAACAACCGATTTTCCAGATTGCCTCTTTCTTTTTCACCCGCGCCCATTGTCTCGCTTGTTTAAGACTGAAAGACATTAAAACAATTGATAATTGTGAATGGGTCCGTTCGGTGTGATATTAGTTTCAGGTATTGAAAGTTATTAATGCCAGTTGGTGAAGGTTGGCGAGACAAAGTTGCATGTGGGGCTGAGAGAGCATAGAGGGAAAGGGTAATATGTTGTTATGTGGGGGGAGGGGGATAAGTACGCGTAGTATGCTATTGACATGGGGACCTCCTGTATGTTCAGGTGGCCACCGTACCTGTCATAACAAAACACGTAACAGTCTTGTAATCACTCCTGGGTACTTATACCGTTACATTCCGACTCCACCTGTCACGCCACCTCTCTTGACAGTACAAACCCCTCCCTCTATTCTATCGATACACATGTGTAATTACTTTAGACATGCGGTAATTACTTTGATCTTGTATACCATAATTTGTACCTTGTGTTCTAGATTTCTGACTGGTTGGCGTCAGTGATAAAGAAAGTAATTGCTGTAAACCGACATGAAAAGCTTGAACTCGTCTTGGGAAAAAAATTTAATTGAAAATCAATTTAAAGGATTTTCCGTTGTATCGCGTGATGAGCGTAGCTGTAAATTTGATCAATGAAAAAGATGACCATCGAGTCACGTTTCTCTCTTTTTACTTCTTTTCCAGTCGTTGAACGGCAAGAACATATACAATGGGTGTTGCACGTTGAGAATCGATTTTTCCAAACTTCCCAGCCTTAATGTGAAATATAATAATGACAAATCGCGGGACTACACTAACCCTCATCTGCCGACGGGGGATGCCCAAGTACCCGTAGAGGCGGCTGCGGGTATGGGATTTGGAGGTAAGTTTCCTTTCATACGTCTTAATTTTTGGGAAAGTTAATTTGTTTATAGATTCGGGAGATGGGGATGGGTCATAGAGGGAGGGAATATGGGTGGGGTTGGGGGATTGGAAAAGGGGAGGGGGGTATTCCAATTAAACTTCCAAACTACATCAAACATCTAAACGCCAATACAGTCTAGACAGTTTAGTATCTTAAAGTGCAATAATTGTGCCCTCCACTATCCCGCGCTCCCTTAACTGAAGAAAAAATCAAATTAGAATCTGCAGAACCAAGCCTCATCACTGGAACATACAATATGTATCAATCACTTGTTATGTACTGCTACACGGAAACAATACAAATTGAATGCATCCGAAGGCCCAGACACTTTATACTTGTATACCACTGCTATATATTGAATCTGGCTTTTAAGTCGCGAGGAATAATCGCGGATGCTTGCTGGTACCTCAACATTGCGAGATCCATTACTTAATTGTCACTCCGAGTGTTCATTAGAGAGTGTTTGACTCGCTCTATTAAATCTGCCCGCCATCGCTCCTATCTCGCCGCTTCATTCGGCAGTATACATCTATGGCGTTAAACAATTTCCAATCAAGATATAGGGTGGAAATTACTGCCTTTAATTATGTATGGATTTATGCCAGTCGACGCAATGTTGTGCCTTTCCTTTCAGGCCACCCACATAACCCACTCCCACCCGCCCATCCCCATTTTCCTCATTTCCCCCATCACATTCCAACCAAGGCGGTAGTGCCTTTTATTAAAGACTATTATGTGCAAGAAATGTAACCTGGTTAATGCGTCCTAATCCCCCATCTAGTCACTGAACAGATTTTTAGTAATGGCAAGATTGAAGTCGGAAAGGCACTAAATTGATATTGACTGTTTATAGAAAATGCGGGTAAATGGAGTCACAATGTTGCTACTTAGTACCCTATGGCTGGGTGTACTTAATTTGGAAATATTGGCATGTTAAATGTAGAATCGGATGTGTTGTCTCTTAAATTAGACTAGTTCAAATCAAAGATCTAGACAGTGATGAACTATCGCTACTTGTTGATATATGAACCCGGTTTGCCCGCTGTTGGAGTTCTTCCCCTATTTTCCGCGGCTGCCGCATGTAATGAAAATGGACAGAATTATCTTGATGCTCCATATATTGATTGATTCGATGTTTATTTTCCTCTCGAGACTAGTTAATTTTGCCCTCTTGCTGATCACTATTTTGGGGGAGGCTTTCAGCTTTGATCTCTTACATCTCCATGTCTCTCTAAACACACAGAGAGTTGACAATATTCTAGTCTGTCCTTTTGTACTCTTCGAGTCTCCTTCTTCTTCTCTGAGACTCAGATCTTGCTCCATTCCCTGGTCAGCTGGGCAGGTTAGTCTGGCGAGCCAGTCCGTTGTGAACTCTCAATCTGCCTCTTCCTCTTTCCTCCAAGTCCACCGAGACTTACTCGCCCATAGCTCAAAGCCCTGGGATTACCAAACGACAGTGTCACCGCACGGAGGAAGAAAAGATCTTATTCTTCCATGACAGTCTGAACACCCCTTCAAAATAATTTGTCCCCAGAGTAAAACAATAATAAAGTTATGGCCTAAAATCTCGAGTTTGAACCCCCCAAAAAAGCCCGACACATTATTTATCCGGTCCCCCGCCGTTGGTCCTGCACCGCCTCTTCCAAATTTCTAAAGCAGATCAATCTCGGTTTTCTTGTTTAAATGTAAATTATTCAAATGTATTAAATCCCACCTTCTTTATGTCGAACATGGTCTCAGCCTTCACTCCGCCCCGAAAACACACTCGAGACTTCGACGCTTCATACAATGGCTGCAGGAAGGTTTTCCATGAAAAATGCATCGTCGGAAACTATTGCGCCTAAGAAGAGACCGTGTTGTTCCATTGTTGTGAAACTCAGAGCTACTGCTACCATCTCTACTTTACCACGTCTACTGCCTCTGCCTTACCCTGTGTATACTCTTGCTCTAGAGTACCTCTATTTATCAGGCTCGATCTCTTCCCTTCGGTTTTTAATTTTTCATTCTCATATTTCATGTCTGTATCCCGGTGGGATTTCAGTTTCTTGATGCGTCTTAACTGACGCCATTCTTCTTTCCGTCAACGACCTGTCTATCTCGCCATTCCTTCTGGTTTGCGAGACTTATATTTTTTACGCCTCCCTAACTTATCTGGAGCCCCCTTCCCCGTGATAGATGTAGCAGTAACGATGTAGCATGCTTCCGCACTATAATTCACATTATCAAATACGCTACAAATAGTTCCGCACTTATCACCACACTATTTAATCCCACCTCGCTGGGAGAGCATGTTTAGTTTCAAGAAACATTTTGCCGCCTCAGAACAGTTAAGAAGTAACAACTGCGAAGCAAACCACACATTTACTCTATTTTCTCCATGGGCTTAATTTGTTTTCAATTGTTCTCGCTTTATGAGTTAATTTGATCACATCGTTACAATAGTTTTGCACTTAGGAACACAATGAATGGACGTTAATAACAAATTACCACCACCCACGCGAAATTTATGTACTATTTACGTACCTGTGATAAGATCTTATTCTTTTCATATATTACTTAAAATCACATTTCGATAATCCATTTAAAGTTCAGACATTGTGCTCCAAAGATTTAAATCCCATTAACCGCTGATGATATTATATGCCCGGGGTTGTTTAATTAGATATTTATAATTAAGGCATATAAGCCACCTCAATTATGAGGCTTCATTTAAGCTATCCAAAGCTAAGATTTGGCTGCTTGTGATAGATTTTCGCCACGAGTCTTTAGATTTTAGCCTTTGACTTATGCTAAATATGCTTAATGCACGAGCTCTGCTTATAATCGGCGCTTTTAATTACTGTTAAGTTGTCCTTAAAACCTAATCTTTACCCTAGCGTATTTTTGATCCTGTAGATTATTTTTCTTTCCAATTTTGATGTACACTTGTTTCCCTTCCTTTTATGATTCTCCTTCACTGTTGTTTTCCCCATTGCAAAACCTGAACAACAAAGTAGTAGCAATTACTACTTTGGCTACCAAAGATGATAATCCTATACGGATGATTCAATTACCCCAAATCATCCGTACATATGTTTTTTTTCTTATTTTTTCATTGTGATTTATTGATTATTAATAGCATGATTGTATACCACTTATTTCGGATATGAAGGTACCCCCGGTGTTTTGGCGTCACCATATGCCACAATGCCTGGGTTTGGAACCACACTAACACCATACGGCCCGGCAACCGCCCCACCAGGAGGTACGACGCAGCTTTATGGTACAGAGAGAAAAAAACACTAACAATTCACGCTTGGCCGTCTCTTGTTCCTACTCTCTAAATACTACTTACTCTCAACTAATACTCCAACTAACACGTAGTGTGCACATTGCCATTCTCTCTCTCCTAGCCTGCTCTCTTCTCTATACATTCCCAAGAACCCGTGGTATGTGGGATCTAGTTGATGAGAAATGTTTATCGGTAATCGTCCTCTCCTCCCTACATCCCTAATGGCTGTGGATTAAATGGTGCATATCCTTAGGAGAGAGTTTTAATCACACGTATATCTGCCCTATGAATCATTCACCTCAACAAACGAACCCAGGAATTGCCTTGGTGTAATTCTTCAATTATTAAGGGGATTTTCCCTGTTTAAGCTCTTGTTTGGTGCCAGAGGTTGTCTTATACTACTAAGACGGTTTTATATTCATCGTGCCCGCAGCTTCCTTGCTAGCCCGTCATTCCTTCCAAATTGCGCCAGCTTTTTTTTTGCCATGGAGAATGAAAAAAAAAGCTTTTTTGCGTTAGCAGCTGTTTAAGATGCCTCCGAGTGATTTTTGAGATTATTAGCCAAAGTCAGGTTTCAAAGAGAATTGCCTTCTCTTCTTGCAAGCTTGCCTCAAATCACCAAGTCCGACAAACATTGAGTTTACCTGCGTGCTGTTTTTTTTTACATTTAAATAGTCTTAGTCCGTAGAAAGTGTGTCTGGTGTGCAAATGGTGCGTGAAACTGAAATTGGTCGGTTATTCATAGTGTAAATAACATGTCTTAAAACTTGCATTACACGAAATGAAATACATGATAGATATAATGTAAATGATGGTTTTACATACACCTTATATATATCACAGTCGAATGTTATATTGTAACGTTTTGATAGACCTAAAGTTGTAGATCACACAATTTGTAAAATATAGTGGAGTAGCTTATTGCAACACAGTCGAATAACAATTGTTTGATTTGTTTGGCGTAAACCATTACAATGCATGTTACCATAACGCCTCGCATGAGGGCTGTAGTGTAACTAGGGAACCTCTCACTTCTAATATTACCAGCGAATATATGACCCCCAGTTTTGGAATATCACATTTTATGGATGTACATCCGAAAATAGAAATTTCATGGCTTGACCTCTTCATTCATCCTGGGTGGGATTAAGTTAGTTAAACAAATTATAGAGAGTAGTGAGTATAATATTCGGTGATTTCTGTCCGTGTGTCAACAGTTTAAAAAAAGTCTTCCAACTTGACGAGCATATGGTGAAATGTAGTGATGTATTAATTGGGATGCTCGACCTTTTCGTCTTGTCACACATGTGTACAGTCCCGAGTGGTCTTATAGTAACACGCATGGTTCTTGTTCTGTTTTTTGCGAAGTTGCACTTGTATTATGTATATATTTCCTAGAAAAGATTCATATTTGATAACCCAAAAATGAATTCTTGACTAGAGGTATATATTTGCACAGAATATTATGGCTAACTAAATTAAACTGAATGAATGTGAATATCCTTATGCAACTCAACGGGCGATGGGAAGCTTCTGATGAGAAATAACCATTTATTGATACAGTTTGGAATTGCCAACACAAATGTAATGCTAAAATGGTAACCAGTAATGTACTTAAATAAGCTGAAGCCACTTGAGTTGCATTTGGTCTGAGATGAGTGCGGAGTAATCCTAAGAGGTAAACTCAAATTTGTCTGCCTCTTGATGATCTGAGGCCTTGGCATCCGCTTGCCTTTCTTCCCCCACATACCACTTATCACTTTTTTCACGAGCTTTATGGGAAAGGAATAGCATGCTCTCAGAATAAGGCGCCCTTCCAGATGCTCTTTCACGAGCATCCCATCTATCCCCGATGGTTCACCTGGCTTAAAGGTAGGTGGCGTAAGTGCATGGCGTTCCCAGGCCTGCAGAATGCCCAGGACGGTTCAAATTTGATCATTGTAGTCAAACTTCTAGTGGTGCTATTTAGTGAGCTACATTTCCAAGTTCCCTTTCTCGCCTGCATGCTTGCTTATAAGTGATTTGCCTATTATTTCTATTACATTTACGCTAGTGTTACGGACACTTGGGGTCCTGTCATTGCCCCCTGGTTCCCCTGTCTCTCTGCCTCTGTCTCTTCTTTATGATCTTGTCTGCAACTTCTGGGTCAGTCAGTCAAAGTCGGTTCCTTCGGTCCTCTGAGAACTGGCCACACACGTATTATGAGGATGAGATGATCATGATCAATAATGGTTATGATGATAACTAAAGAGTGGTTATGCATTGTGTGGAGCTGGTGGTATGAGGGGAAAAATGTCATCTCCTATACTTGTATGCCATGATATTGATGGTCTTGCCACACATATTACACACCATAATTACTGCTACTACTACCTCTACTACTACTACACACATAGCGAATGCGGAATGGTTTGTCTTTTTATTCGATCAACTCCTCTCCCTTTTCCTTTCCTCATTTCCCCTATTTTTGTATCATTTTTCCTCATCCGAATTTGATGCATTGCTCCTAACACTTTTGCTGCCGATAACGCTGATATTTTTGACTTGCAATTCAATGAAGATTAACCTGTGATTATTTTTTTTCTCTCCCTTCCCTCCTTCCCGTCTCGTAGCTGGTCTGGGTGCCCTACAAGGTAGGTTTCCTTTGGCCACCGTATGTACCAAGGGTGGAGAACATCCGTAACTCTCACACTACTAACAAACAAAACACAATCTCTCTACTAAACACACATTACTCCCACTCCACCAAATTCCAAGTCACTCATTTGAAATGCAGAACGGTTTTCTGTGTATATATAATGAAAAGATTCACTGAACTCTGACAAGAAATCTCGATTTTTTGGCGGTATTAGGAACTTGGTCTATTTTTCCCCTATCATTTGTCAACGCTTTGTTCAACACCGGCTCACTATAAAGTTGTTTGTTTTGGTATCCAAATCAAATACATTTTTAAACAAAACAAAAAAACTCACACACACAATTGCCTTTTTTTGTGCAATCGGTGGTTACTAAACGACACCTTTATCTGGGAGAGGTTGTAAATTATGGTGCATTTCATGCATTAATTGGTTTCGGGTCTGCATGAACGGATATTAACCTGGAAAGAGAGAGAAAAAACAGCATGAAACGCTGATCTCGTTGTGTTTCGCGTAATTTATGTTTTACAAGTTAAATTTGCCTTTATGATTGATTTTATTCACGTTGCTTTCTACGTGGACATACCATGCTATGGCCTGACCCGTTTCCACTGAGTACATAGAATGTTGGAACGGTGCAGTTGAGCAAATATACAAATCAAACGTTTGAACATAGCGTTCCCTTCCAGACTGTGTAAACATATGAATCACTTCAGTAAACATGAGAGAGTGATGCGTCTCCATATCCTATCCTCTTTCTTTAATGACATGTAGTCTATCCCTACCTCCCATCTATTCTGTTTAATCTATCAGTATAATTCTCTCATCGCTATCAATAATGATTCTCCTCCGATACGATTAGTATTGCTCTCTATTGGATTAACTCTTGGCATGGATATGTCCATAAAAACATATTCATGCGTCACGATTTAAGCATACAATTACTATCTGTGAGTAGTCATCATTCAAAAATTAGTCTGCATGTTCTATACCGGATATTTATAGATTTGCTCTCCATTACTCTAGATAACGTTTTTACATTCCATCATACCGATTTGCAGTTACTATTTTTAGAATGCCCTTTTTATATCATGGCAGTTTTATAGTTTTATTAATATGATAAGTAATTATATAGCCTTGGTGTTATCGTAGCCATTCTCTGGTACTTTTTCGTGGTTGTGAGTTTTTTGTGATGTGTGTGGTCTTGTTTTTTTTTCTCTCTCGTCTTCTAGCTACAGTGCCCTTCGGTCTGCCCGGAGTGCCAACTGCACAGGCAATGAGTGCTGCAGGAATGAGGCTTCAGGGACAACCAACAACCGGCGCGGTCCTTCTCGTATCCAACCTGAACGAACAGGTGTGTAAATCCATCCTACCCACTCCAAACTCTTCTCATTACATGTTAATCTCTCACCCTGGATATGATCAGGCCTTGCTATAACTATATATATACATATTTAGGCTCTCGCCACTCGCAAATTGTCTGCCCTCATGGATAGAAATACTACTACTTACTAAGCTAGGGGTGGATGTGTTGCCTTGATATAGACCATCCTTAGGTACCCCAAACCCCCTTTTAAGAATTAAATCCAACATATAATCTATATCAATAACATCCCAACACACATCATGTAACATAGATGCTTTTTAGATGATAGCTAACTGTGAAAAAGAATCCGGGGGAAAAGTCTTATTTGACACCCCCATGTTTTGGGCAATGGCCGACTTACCTCATATGATAGATCTTCATGACTTTAAACTTTATCAAAGGTTCTAGTTTTTTTTTCTGCATGTGTAATTTGCATTCTGCTTTGTAGAGGGTCCTAATGTTTAAAAAAGAATTTCAATTTCACCATTTTCCATGTTTCCCCTGAGTATAGTAATAGGTAAAATGGACCTCTTAAACCTTACATTATAGAGCTTTGATAAGTAAACGCTGGCTAAGCCCGGTCTTGTCTAGTGTAAACTGTTTATCATTATGGGGCTATAGCTTCTATTTCTTACCATAGTGCTGACATATGCTGCTACTGTTATAACGGCTTGAGGGAACTTTTCTCCAACCACCTTCAATTCTTCAGGCTTCAGTGGTTCAACTCAGCCATTGCCCAACCATAAACTCAAATGTATTGCCTTTACTCTCAAGAATTGTGTATATCACAGGTTTTCAAAGATGAAATTTTTACCATCATACCGATGATGATGGAAAGCTCGGGTGTGCTCAATGAATTTCTTGGGATTTAGTGTGGCTCTGATATTTTTTTAAATGAGAACATTTTCTCTCCAGAAACCTCTTACTTTTTTTAACTCATCATTCTGAAAGCCAAACGCGAATTCTGGCAATTTTTTCCAGTGTGTTTCTCATACATTTTTATGAAAATAACCTAATCCAAAGCCAACTAACCACCGGCTCGGTGCGGTACTAATAGTGCCTATTACGCTCCTATTAATCCCGAAAATATAATGATTATTATGTGTTGATAATATATTCAAATGGAAGGACTCCGAACCAGAGACCTGCATGCGGCCCTGTCCCCATTCTCTCTTCTCTCTCTCTTTCTCCACTTGCTACAACCTGTGTTACGATACACAATGCTCATTCCAGACTTAGTACCCTATTACGGCGACCTTCACATCCATTTTTCACAATGACCCGTTAAACTTATAACCATTCTTTATAGTGGCATGCCCTCACTTCATATCTCTTTATCAAATTTCCCCCCCTCTGAAATCCCATCAAATATTCATGATATATTTGGTTGTGCTGCCGCTCGATCCGTCTGAGCCTCACAGAGTTACGAATCCCTCAGAGTAACAATTTACAGTACAAATAAAAAAGAACATTAAAACAGCATTTACGGCTGCCTTCGACACACACAAAAAATACAAGATCTCTAAGGGGGGAAACCAATCCATTGCTTTTCGAATAGCATTTCCACCTTTTGGTGCAAGCAATTGGATTTCAGTTGGTTTCCCCTAAAGTGATGTTTCGAGGAAAAAAGTACAATGAATTCAGTGGAAGTCCCTCTCTCTACCAGAGAAAAAAACATAGCTTCTTCAATGCGACATCGGAAGAAAAGAAACAAAAAAAGTTGTTAAAGTACAGAAAGAGAGAAAGATCAAGAGAAAAACAAACAATCCAAGGCCAAGGCCAAGGTACCGGAACCCGGTGGAGAGGGGATTAGGGAAGGTTTTCATGAAAGATTAGGTGCGCTTACTTATGCTAATCTACAGATTAGCGTATGTAGCTGCGCTAAGAAAGTGAGAGGTAAATTGCTGATGAGTATAATGACGATGGCGGGTCCTGATTTGACTCGAGGAAGTTTGCTGGTATTATCATTTTTACGCTAACCAATCGTGCTGTATTTCTCTTTAACACCATGTGTGATGTGATGTCGACTGTTAGAGCTGTTTGTAATACATCTCGATAATGAATGGACCATCTCACCTATTAGGTGCTCCATTCTTCACCTTCGTATTCTCTTTATCAATTCTTACATACCAGACCACAAATGATCAAATTTTAAACCATGAAATTTGTATAGGATTTTTATTCTAGATTTGATCTCATTTCGCAAGAAATTCTAGTGGTATTGTTCCACTTTTTTTCGCAGTAATGGTTAAAATCCTCCAAATTTACAATTTACGTTAAGATGACAATATAAGTATCTGGTATTAAGAAATAGCCTTTCGTACACACACTTAATGGCCTTCGATTCTTGCCTGTCTGACACTCATGGGTTCCAGTTCTGAAGAAGTTATGAACTCCATTACGGAATAGATTATACCTGAACGTATCCTGGTGATTATTTGACTATTTTGCTATTAAATAAAACCTCCATGAGTGTCAGAAACGGCTAGCCTCTTCTACAGGTTTCACCAAACTGGCAGATGCACCTCGGACGTCGAACATGACGTCTCAGTGACATAGTGTTGTGCATGTACAGTAATTCTCTATGTACTTCTTCTTCTCCTTGCCTCGGAAAAAAACAAATTATCTCATCCACAGATAAAAGTAACCTCGCTCTTCCTTTTCTCTTCTATCAGAAAGACGTCTGCGGTTGCACAGTTCTCTCTATCTATTTTTAACCTCGTCAACAATACGTTTTCTAAATCTATCTATATAGTACATTTTTTGATGTCTGGATTCTGACCAAAATTGCTCCCAATTTACTATTAAATAGTACGCTTTTTTACCGTCTAAAGCTTTTTGATTTACCAGAGCAGTGCGTTTTCATATTGGTGTCTGGTTGTTTTATTTGTGTATGTTCACCAAACTCTTTGCATACTTTTTTGAAAGGTTCACTTTTAACATAGGATGGCATGCCCTATTTTTTTTGTATGCTTCGTACATTAATTGCAGCTAAAAACAAACATGCTTAGTAGAAATAATCTCTGTTGACTCTTTACCGTAGCCTGTACGTGATATTCGTATATGACATCTGCATGCCTCTCTGTATTTGATCTCTTGCATGTTGTAATACTGGTATAAACTTCCATGCGTTGTTTCAGGACCTGAGAAAACCAGGGCAGAAATCTGAAATCTAGGGCCACTTGGAGAGGCCCGACACATCAAGGCGATCATACGAATATAATCTCTATAAACAATATACAAACAAGCCTTGCTTCTTTTAGCGCTACCCCAGGAACACATTGACTATACCTGCAGCCATTATAATGTATATTGTCATAGCCGTAATCTGACATGATTTCACCATGATTCACACAATGATTTTATTCCCTTTTCTTTTTTTCCCGTCCCCTCATTACGCTGGTGTTATCCATGTGGAATCTATATTCGTTCGCTCGGAAACTTCATTCATCTATATTCCTCCACTCTGCTATATACATACCTGTTGCCTCTGACTTTAGAAGGTCACGCCCGATGCTCTCTTTACCCTTTTTGGTACGTTTAAGCACTATTTATTTCATTTTTTCTTGTCTGGTAGATTTTTAGACATGAGAAATATTTATATAAAAAAACGTAAAACATTTGAGGTGGATAGTAATACTTTTAAAAGGCATAAATAACATTTCACAACTGTAGACATATTTTCCTACTTCTTCTATGATACATATGTAACTTGATAATCACGCCTCCTCTATCTGTTCCTTGTAACTGTGGTAACAGAATGATGCTTGTGCTCTACATAACTAGATGAATACGATTACACTGATGAAGTGCACACAGAGTGTTAAATTTTGTTTCTTTCATTTTATACATATATTATAAATACAAAATGTGTGGTGTGCATTTTTTTTATACCTAAGTTGCCTCGCTATCAAATTAATGCACCCTAATTGGATTTGAGCCAAAAATCTGAAACTATTATCTTCCAAAGAAATCTTCTAACATTGGAGTGACTTTAAAACGCTCTCCTGAATTTTGTTGGTAATATTCGTGATATCTTATGTTTTGTAATAGACATCTTTGGCATTCTCAGTAAGGTTTTGTGCTATTCTTATGTTTTAAGCGCGTAGAGTATTTTTCCTTCAGTTTTTTTCTCTATACGTGTTTTTCAACTCTTGACACTGATGATAGCCAGATTTGCCCTATATGCAATGTTCTCGCCCTCCATTAGGTGTATACGGGGATGTACATCGCGTGAAAATCATGTTCAACAAAAAAGACAATGCCTTGGTACAGTTTGCCGACCCCATGCAAGCGCAAACAGGTGAGTTATTTTGTAATACGAAGTTTCGCTCCCCCTTGTCATATATCTATAGCCTTAATGAATAGTATTGACCGATCTCTATGATAAGAGAAATAGATTCTGAACCAATATCGAGACTAGATATCATAGGAAGTCCATAAACATATAGGTAGTTAGGGACGCGATGTCAACCAAATTTGTACCATATTTAGTATCTTTTTGTATTCACGATAAATAAAAATAGGGATGCCTGCATGTCACCAGGCTCCTTGCGGGACGAATTGTATCATATTCTGTTGTGAAATGGCCCAGCTTGCGTGATCATGGTATGAGTACCAACCATGGAATGGGACTTTTATATCTTCCTTTGATTGGGAAAAACTGGATCATAAAGGAAATGTATCATCAAAACGCTCCCCTTTGTAATGAACGCCACCTGCGTTTGCGTTTCCACAGCTTTATTTTTCCCAACACCTTCCCCTGTGCCTTCTTACGAAGAAGCGGGAGTCTTGTTCGTTTCGCAAGAGCTTATAAATATATATCTGCCATGTTTCCAGGGCCATTCCCTATCTCCTTTTATTTACCATGCTGTACATTCTCACCTTAGTTGACAAAACTTCCACCTGCCTCTATCGATGGTTATGTATCTTGTGCCGCGAGTTGATTTCAAACCGACCTGTCCCTGGCGACGCCCACAGTTCTTCAATCATCTGTGTGGTATTGGGTTGAATCCAATAAACCCAAGGCCAGACATGAGTAATTGAGGGGCCGGGGAAGGTGGAAGGGAGTTTTAGTAAGATTCGATGTCGCATGATATCCCCAGGATTGTGTAGGACAATCAATAACCGTTGCTTTGTTCTTCCTCCAGCAATGACACACCTAGACAAGCTGAAGGTGTGGTCAAAACAAGTAAAGGTTACCCCTTCGAAGCACTCCATAGTCCAGATGCCAAAAGAGGGCCAACCGGTAAGTGATTCCCTGCTATGTAGACATTAATAGTGAATAAACTCGTCATGGTATCATACCCGGGCATTGGATTTACAATAACGATACTGTCTCCATTTCGCTCAGATGAATAATTGAATTAATACCATGCGTTCATGCACAATATATACAATATATAAAGAGTGTATTTTTCACCTTTTCAGGACGCCGGTTTGACAAAGGATTACACGAACTCGCCACTGCATAGGTTCAAGAAACCTAACTCAAAGAATCATCACAATATCTTCCCTCCATCAGCTACACTCCATTTGTCAAACATTCCGTGAGTACTCTAAGTTGATATTATTGTAAATTTGGAATATAATTTCTAGTGTATCAAACATGCAATTAGGTACCCATTGTTCTTTAAATACACCCTACCACATGTTCTTTCAATGAAAACTTCTCTATTCGCAGACCCAACGTAACAGAGGAACAACTGAAAGAGGCATTTGAGGAACATGGCTGCGTAACCAACTTCAAATTTTTCCAGTAAGTAACCTTCATATAGATTGTCCTTGCGGCTTCCTAGATGGGTCGTGTCTGGAAGGGAGGCCAGTCCCCCCAAATCAGATATTACGACTCCCCGCCGCTTTCCTAATGCCCCATTGCAATATTGCAGTGGCCGCGAGATACTGTGTTAGAACCAAGGTCTTATTATTATCAAATAAATATAAACTCGTAGAGATCAGTTGCCATGACGACTAAGTAATTGTATATGATGGCCTTTTAATGTATAGGTAATGTTTATTAGCTCCCTGAGGGCCTGGAGTGATCCAAGAGATAGTATAAGTATAAACACACTCCCGCTAACACTTGAGAATTCGGGGAAACACTCTTACGCTTACAGTTAGAATACCTCTAAGATATGGCCTCAAGCGATAGAAGAGAGCTAGAGAGAGCCTGTGGTTTTGATATTTGCGTCTGTATTCAACTTGTCTTTGACACTTTGCTCCGTTCTCCTCTTCTCTCACTCTTCTTTCTCAATGTGTCTCGCTCCTAGGCACGAGCCGTCTCTACTTGGGTAGGAAGAGATCATGTCTTGTTCATTTCTCTCGTTTAACTTTCCCTTCTGCATGCCCTCTCTCCCCTATATCCCTCTCATACATCTACCTCTCAACTGTCTCTAACTTTTATCTTTCACTCGCACACTAGATGCGGAATAAACTATTTCTGCCAGGTGTTTCCTTTCTATCCGCCTACACGTAGATATACAAACACTTTTTACTCATTTCTCTATGCCCCTGCAGAGTGATACTCTATTTATCTGCTGGTAGAAACTTCACTGTAGTGCTTCGTACATTGCAATCATTTTGGTGGAGAAATAAAAAGCAGACGATCTTCTACGTTCTGTAAAAAAATATAACCTCAACTCTCCCCTTTACTTTCAAGTGATTGCATTTTTATTCAAGAATTTCTTCTGTTTCCCTTTCCTCTCCTGTTTCCAAATTGTCTGACATTTAGAACAGCTCTTTATTGAAACAGGTGTCAGTAAGCGTCTCTGCTGATTCTAGTCTCTAATCTATAGCTGGCGTGTTTCGCCCTTCTCCATGTTTAAATCTAACTGGTATGTGATCAGCTGATTAACGATTCTTCCTCTTCTCAATTTGCAGGAAAGATAGGAAGATGGCCCTTATCCAGATGAGTTCTATAGAGGAGGCAGTTCACGCATTAGTTGTAAGTATACGAGAACATGTAACGGTGTGCTATCTCAAGTCAAACATCAACTCCATCCTCCGTTTGGAAAAAAGGAATTCCCACCAACCAACCCGAGTCTCCTAATTGGGAATGAAAGAATGACCAGGCAGAAAACGACAGCAAACTTTGATCCTAGGGGGAGCAGATGCTCTCCAGGCTTGTACGAGCCTTGCTCCTGCTCCTGTTACTACGGTTTGAGCGAGCGTCTATAAATACTCACGCGGGAGCTGTCCCATCTTGCAATATTGGGCATCAGCGTTGCAATATTGCCCATCGTAGTGGTGGCCGTGATGCTGATGCACTGAAAGGGGAGTTAAAGTAGGAGTATGCATTCGTCCACACCGATGGGAGACACAGTGGGGAGGGCTAGAAGAGCCTGTGCGTTGTGTTGTGTGGGGAGGACGAAGAGGGAGGATGAATGGAGTTGATTGTTTCTGTGTCAGCACATCAATATTGCTCATAATAAAAAAGAGCCACTCGAGGAGGTCACCTTGTTGCATGTCAGCTCAGTGTCCCTCTGGAATTACACCATAGTGTCACATTCTGGTCCTGACGGATTGCGTAGGTGCACTCGTTCGGTCTTGTACTTTTCGTATTTAAGTTGTAGTGGCCACCTGTAAATAGAGTGCATATGAGTGCATGTGCGAGCCATGTCTGCACACGTCATGTATATATATATTATATTGATCCACTTATATATATGAACACGCTATAATCCTTAGCCGCCCCTAATCAAACGCTGAATATGCAACAAAATCACTCCAGCATCCATTGAGTCTTTTTAAATGGCGAGCACGAGCGATGATTTGTACATATAAATACCTCTCTAGAACACAATCTACTACTCTCTGACAGATTGAGAAAAAACAATTGATTACAGCTTTTTGTAGAGCATTTTGTATTAGTTCGCTAATTATTGATTCGCCGTGATACAATGATTCATGAGGCGTTATTGATAATGAATACATTAATCATTGAAGTATCACGAATCATGTATGTTTTAATTAATATTGTCTAATTTGTACATATATAGCCCGTAGTAGAACAATTATGAATATATTGATTTCTCTTGCACATGATTGTTGATTATTGTCTTCTTCTGTCTCCTTTTTGAGTACCCATGAATGCCTGTTGTCCGTGCCTTGACCTTCCCTTTCCACTTTTTTTAGCCTTGATAAGAAACCCTTTCCTTCTTTCCTAAGCCAAGAATTTTAGTTTTAATTCTTTCCCTTCCATCAAGCCTGCATCCCATATACTATTAGATCTAGTCTTTAAGTCCTTGGAATGATCTTCCCTATGTTCCCATTTTTTATCCTATCTTTTACTGTAGTTAAGAGACCACTACGGTGTTAGGGACCCTTTGCTACTTTTTTCATTTTTCAATCATTTTTCGCTGCCTGACTGCCCCCAATACATTGCCATTCATTAGAAGCACGTGGAAAATCAATTTTGATTCATTTGAATTAATTTTGCGGTAACATGCAATCAAACATCCGACATGTTGCTTGAATTTGCATAAAGTGCACTTACCGCCGGAAAGAAACTGCTTCGTTTAGAGTTTTTGGAATGATTTTTTTCCTCCTTTTGTCTGCAAATCACGATTAACTAACCCAAAATTTTGAACAAATCACTACTTAAAACTAAAATTGAAAATGATCACCTGTACATTATTTGCACTGCTTGGAGTAGCAGTTAGTTTTAACGCTTCAACCAAATATTCAAGATTATTTTGTGGCATGAACACGCCCGAAAATAGAATAATTATTTACGAGAAGTACCACGAATGCACTTCAATTTAAGATTTTTTCTAAATATTCATGATTTTCTTCAAACGTAAAGAATTAATTCATATTGTCACAGTATAAATCCAACGGAATTTGCTAGTAGTTATCTCAAACGCGGCTTTTATTTCTGTAAACCGAAACAAGCCCACCAGCTAAATGGAAAGAAGAGAACACAATTTATAGCAAAAACCAAAGAGATAGAGACTGGACCCAAAAGAAGAAACGGAAAGTAAAGGCATGTCGCTGGCTAGCCTCCCTCTCTGTCTGTCCCCCGCTGCTACAACCTGTGTTTTCCTGTTTTCCCATTTCAGGCTCTGCACAACTTTGAGCTGGGTAACTCTCACCATCTGCGCGTGTCCTTCACCAAATCGGTCATCTAACCCGCAGACCGTATTTGCCCTCTTGTTCGTTCCAGGCCATGCACAACTACCAGCTGGGAGAGGCGGCTCATCTCCGTGTTTCCTTCTCCAAGTCCACGCTCGTCCCCGGGCAGTAACATGTATTCAACACAGACATAGATTTTAATAAGTGCGAATTTCAACAAAAAAAATGGATGGGAAAAAATGAAAATTCAAAACCAAAACTTATGATCACCCCCACCCCCACCTCAATTTATAATACCACCGATGGCTGGATGCACCGTGGGTGGAGGAAGGTGGTGATGATAACCTATTATTAAGCTGATTATGATGATGACTGAATATGACGAACTTTCTCGTTGTTTTTAGGTAAGATTGTAATATATCTATATATATAAGTGGTGAAAATCCTACGAAAAAAGGTTTATTGTTATTATATTGTTAGTACATGCAAAGGAAAGATGGAAATGACGATGATAATAAACACAGAAAACCCGGACACTATTATATAATGTTAATTTTTTGATGGTAGGTGATGATGAAATAATGATTAAGTAATGATGACAACAATCAAGGGCCTTACTTTGATTCCATATATTTTTCTCGACGAAATCAAAAAGAGAACTGTGGTAGTGTAAAAGGGTTCCTGCTGTCGACCCGTCTCTAATTAATGAAGATAGACTGTCATGGGAAAACAAATTGTAAAAGGAAAAAAAGACTCAGTCTATGATTGGTGGTACTTTGCTCTCTGTCCACGGGTCTGCTAGTCCATTGCAATCCCAAAGGCTGTGACAATACGGTACTATGAATTGAAAACAAAGCATAACTAAAAAGGACAATGTTTTTAGGACTTACAGGAGAGAGTGGAGATGCCCTGTTGTAGATACGTTATTCAAGCCATTGTAATGGGCGTTGTTGTTGTTCCTTATATTATATAATGATATGATGATGATAAGCCATTGGGTTGGCCAGTGAGAAAATTAAACATAAAAAACCGCTTTGTGTTAATCATAATAGGTAACCAGTTAAAAGAGGCTGAGTTAACAGGCACTGTGTCTGTCTGTTGCTGAACCGAGCAGTGCCTGACCTGAATGTGTAGTCAAACAATTAATACATAATTACATACATCATAGGAAAGGTGTACAAAAATTCTTAGTCCTATTGTACGTAAACTTCCGTGTTCCTTATATATGAATATATATTATATTATTATAATTATTAAAAATATATTCAACATAGAAAGCAACGTGCTTTGCAGTTGCAGATGTATGTGTGTATTTGGGATGAGACTAGAAATGACCTTATTATGTACAAGTCAGTGGTAGGGTTTTAGGAGCCGGGGCCGTTTGGTGGAGTGGCTAGAGGACGCTCTGCCCGCACTTTTATGGGTGGTAGGAGTGGTTTAAACCAAAGGCAGCGGAGGCCTATTTGATTATTCCAACTGGTTAGGGCCATGTTTGAACTGGTTGTGTTCTATTTAAACCGGTCCACTTATATATACATACACACTATTAGCCTTTTCCAAACAAAAAAGAAACATAGAGTGATCGAGCAGCTAGTTTATTACGAATTGTCGCCCGGTCCCATTTTCCTACCGTTGCAAAATCTCTTTCCTAGCCATTTGTAGTAATCAGAGAGCCTCTGGGAGGGTCCTAGTTGTGTAAGCTAGGCTTTTTAAGATAAACAAAATAAGGGTGTTTTATTTCCGCCACTTGACCACTTGACAACCCAGTTACCAACATGTCCAGTGCAGTTCTAGCAGTGTGTGTACCATCAGAACATAGATAATACCGTCAGTGAACACCGAGGTGAGAAACTATAATCATGTGGAAGAGCCTGAGAACCCCAGACGATGAACGGTTATTGCATATATACCTGTAATCCAGCTTTACAGTCTTATTAATAACGGGTGTTTTGTGACACCTTTTATGCATGCCTTTTACTGACCGAGCTATATGATTATGTAGAGTATATATTACCGTTTTTTTCAAACCAAAGATGCAAGTGTAATTTTAAGTCGAAGGTATGTATATGTATTTGTTAGATGGTGGAAGAGGTTTTCCCATCTTTGTCAAACAAAGGCTGGGAGAGCCATTGCTGCGTATAAAATTTTAAGAAAAAAAGCCTTGTTAAAATGTGTACCTAGGTGGACAGTCCAAGTACCCAGCAGGTTGTGTAGTGTGCAGACAAAAATAACTAAACAAAATATCCAAGATGCTGCTAGATTTTAAACAAAATCAAATGTGTCAATTAATAGCCAGCCCCACTGCAAAATAATATAATAAAAAAAACTGGGAGGGAGAAAGAGAGAGCGCGAAAAAAATACCAAGCAAATGTGCAAATATTTTCCGAGTGAACCTGGCTGCAATTGACTGATACGTGGAAGAGAAGCAAAGGGGGTGTGTCAAGCTGGAAGAGTGCCTTAGCAGACCTGAGGGCAGAGTCGGAAGCAGAGTATTTTCGTAGCTTTTTATAACCAAGTGGTCAGGTATCATAATTTTGCAGTTAGGGTAGTCGTTTTTATAATTCCTATTTTTGCATTTGGGTGTTCAATGTACGATTGGGAAAAATATAATATTACTGAGGTTTGGATATATAATGATATATATAATATATATTTTTGCATTTTTCAACGTTAAATGTGATGGGAAAAACTTGTTTTATTATTAGAGTTATGGTGATTCCTGTTGAGCTGTTTTGGTCAAACCTTTTAGTTGAGAAAATTGAACAGGCTGTATTGGAACAACCCAATGAGCTGAAAGGATCCTGTAGACTTCTGTTCAAATGGCATTCCAATGCGCCTTTCAATTTACTTGTGTATGCACTGTTTCTCTAATGGTGGCTTTGTGCGCTGGTAAATGGCTAGGACCGTCTGACCTAACGCTTTACCACTACCCCTTAGGAATAAACCATCGTCTTTATTTTATGCTTGCGAGTGAACACTATTACTTCATGTACTGCGCAAAGACAACCAATGTTTAAACAAAAAAGAGAAATCGTCCACGTTAGGACACAAAGGCAAGCTTGTTAAGGCGAATAAACCTTGTACGTCCCCTTGTTTCTGCACATTTGAACATGTTAGTGTACTAGTAAAGGTTTAGAGTATGGTTATTATGGACTTCTTCATAAGAGACACATTTTTGAAGTTTACTACTTTGCTTGTGATCCATGTAACCTAGCATTTAGTGAGTTTTTGGCAGCCTTATGATCGTAGAACCCCTGCTGTTTTGAGTGTAGATTTGTCCTCATATTATTGTAGAAGTGGTGGACGGCCCAACCTGTACAAATTCCAGAAAAAAGAATGCCGGCCGCCTCGGGTTTCTTCCTTACTACACAAACCATGAATTAACACCGTTGTCCAAATGTTGTCTGTCTGTAACAATTTGACTCTGCTTGAACAGCACCCGATGTTCAAGTGCTTTGCTGGGATCAGGGGCACGGGTGGGGTCCTCATATATGTTTATATATGTGGCTATCGCCTTGTTATTAATTCACCATCAAACGCCCCTTTTTTTAGTCACCCATCTGCTTCTGCTAGTGCTTACCCGTCGATGATCAGACAGTAGTTATTTCACTCTTTGTATCACCACAGTATTTGTACCTAACAAAAGACACCTCTCCCCGTATGGCTGGAGACAGGAAATTACAGGTTTTTACTACTATTACTATACTACTACTAGCTTTTTCATTTTCACCAGATTTTTATTATAAACTTCTACCCCCAAGGTTTTGTTATGACTGTTAGAAGACCACATGAAGTGATAACCATGTTTGTTGCAATGGACAAGAAAATGATGTTTATTTTTGGTTATAGAAGAATATATTTTTGTGAAGTTGGAACTGTCCCATGTATTGTACAATGATGAAGTCGGAGTCGCTATTGAGTAACAGTATAGAGAGAAAGAGAACATCCGATTCAGCTGATTCTGTAAATGTTTCGACATCATCCTCTTCTTCTACTACTACTACTACATCTACTAATTCTTCTCCTACTTCATCGGCCACATAGCGAGCATATATTATAGGACTCTTCAAAAAGACTCTTAAAAAACAAACCCAGAAGATTCTTTAAGTGAGAAAGAAGTGAAACTATGCTTCGAACGTGTTTACTGTGAATCAAAGAAGTGTGGAGAGAGACAGCTAGATTGGTCACGTGTTGAACAGTTTACCAATGGACGCTTGTTCAAGAAAGATTTACAGGAATAGGGGCGTGTCCATGTTCCATCCTCCATCCTCGACAAAAAGCAAACAAAGAGGAACGAGACGAGGTGTGTGCCTGTGAGGGAGAGAGGGAGCGAGTCAAGCAGGAGCAGATGGGTTTCAATCACGTAGCTAATATTGTTACTATTATTACACATGTATACACAGGGTCCGACTCCTTATCGTCTTGCTCTCGATGCTGCTGCTGCTCCTCATCCTCCTCCTTCCCACCCATCGCCACCGTCTTCGTCGTCATCATCATGGTCGTCGTTGTTGTCACCCAGAGCTTTCTGATGTTGTCATGGAAACTCAAAAATGTGATGCCGGTTGGCCAGAGGAGGGCTGATTGATAGACTAAGGGATCCCTGAAGGATGGTTTTGTTGCTGCTTGCTGTGCCAGGGCCCTCAGCTTCCTGGTCCAGTAACTTGTACTTCAAAATGTTAGGTTCTTATCTTAAGAAATAGGTCAATTATTACCTGAAGCAAATTGTACTGAAGGGGACAATTAGTTATCAGCCCTTGGCTTCTGCTGAATATTTCTACTACACCTACTTCACACATCTCGAAAAATGTTAAAGACAAATTTTTAAATTACAATCAAGATCAGAATTGTGCGGGATCCCACCAACGGCATAGGCTAGCTAGTCAATACTCTTGGGACAGTTGCTTCAAAATTGTTACAACTGATGTTTTATGCCCAGTTATCACAAGGTGAATAGACACCTGTGTGTAAACAAAGATCTGAGCCCAGTATGGGATGTATGTGACTCCCATGGGTGTAAATGTGCCTACTTCATGGGAACAAAACAAAGGAAACAAGAATGTTTGTAGCTTTTTTATTATCGAGGTTTACTTGTTTTTATTTATTGGAGAATGCGTGGTCCTTTTTAGGACCATGGGTTTATTTACCACGAAAGCTACAAAGTGTTAATAAAAAATAATATGATAAAAAAAAAGATGGGTACATAATGATTTATACAAAGATGTCTTGTAATAAGCAGAGCAGAGATATTAAAATATCATTTTTGTAATAAAAATGAGATTGTATGCGTTTAGTCTTGATGATACCTTGTGGATATATAACTTGACTTATGCACTACCTGTACCATAGTCTATAGGTCTTAGAGAAGAGATGTGTCGTACATTCACTTTGCAGCGGTAGGCTAGCGATAAGAATATTTTTCTTGATACCAGCGGATAATTAGGATTTTATCCCTTTACTTTCTCCAGAGGAGTAGCTGAGACTAGGTGATAGACTGCTTACGTTGTCATCTCTACAGTGTACTAAAAACTTCAGAACAACAGCTTCGATCGCCTTAGACTTGGCCCTTCTATAGTTATCTCTTTGCACCTCGTAGCTGTAACCACTGCACTACTCCTTTGATTTTTTTGTTTGACTTGTATGTACCTTTGATTCTAAAGTTAATCTCATGTACTTTTCATTTAAGACTATCACTACTATTTACTACTAATACAGTGTGTATGGTATCGACATGTACGAGTATTAAACTTGGATGTTACAAGCGCCTTCTCTCTCGTCTCTCTGCCTCTGTTACGCCTGTGCTCTTGTCGCCTACTGCTCCCCCATCTCTCACCGCTAAGAACTACTGCTTCTTCTATATTCTGGCCGCATGACCTTCAATTAAAATATAAAAATATATATTTACATGGGAATATACATTAAAACACCGCCAAGTCCTCTCTCTTCTGTAGCCGTCAAGTTACACAGCACCAAACGATAACCACGGCTCAGCTCCAGAAAACTTAACTTTTTCATTCATTCTCACCTCTTGCCTTTTTGGATGCTTAATTTTCAAATCTATGGGAGGCCCCTATACTTATCAGTTTGTTTTTCTGGAGCTGGCCAGTGTATTATTTCTCGATATTAATCTTAGATATGTAAGCCTTCTTCATAGTCTGACTTCAGATCGCCGTCTATCTAATATATGACATTGCGGGAGGAGGTGAAGGAAATCGGTCCGGATATCTCCCACTTCTCGTGTTCGCTTCTATAGTCTAGGCTTCAATCTAATCGACTAGTCTTCACATTCGAGTTAGAAATAGCTTTTGACACCTCACCACCTCCACTCTCGGGTCTAATTCCAACTGCATTCTTTTTATGGAGACATGGTGAACACTATCAAGTTAAATGATTTTATTTTTTTTGACAAATAATTATCCGGGGAATATGCTATTACTGACACTTGATTTCGTCATCTCCCAAGCAGCTTCTTGATTTGATTCATTATTGCTAGCCTACTTGATCAGTCGTTCAATCCTGATCCCTTAATCTTAATGTGAAATTCAAGAAAACAGCGGTCTACTCGGCATCTCTTAGTATTACTATATCAGCTATACACCAGTCATCTCAAACTATTTGCACCCTCGAGCTCTCTTGGACCATGTCTCTCTTGATGGATTCAAGTAGAAATTTCTATCCACCGTTCGCACACTTATATCCCCCTCTTACTCAGATCTGATTCTTGATACTCGTATCTTCTGGAATTCAAAGTTTGCAAATGTTCAAAAGTTCCCACTGCAGTGATGAAACAATTAGTCTAGCCTAGGTCAGTTTACGGTACCGTAGTTATGTAGTGATTGAAGTAAAACAATGCGATACAACCGATCCACTGGAAACTCACCTGGTATCTCATCATAGTAGTCGTAGGATTAAACAGCGAAATAATATAATAATGAATAATTATAGAAGAAAACTTAAGACGCTCGTTCCGTCAACTTGAGCTACTCGAACTGCGTCTGCTGAAATAGGTGGCGCCACAAGCTGGACCTGTTACGTCCCAAGACATTCCGTCAATGTCATGACCTTGCGAAACAATTTCAACTGTCTGGATTTAATCCCTGCTATTTAGTCTGGACATCTTGCCCTTTGAAATCCAATTTCAGATCGAAATGTGTCGGTAAAACGTAATGGTAGACAATGGTGATTGAATCATAAAGAGCGCCACGATGTCAGTTTTAAAATCTTAAAAATGTCGTTCGTATTGGAAAACCGCCAGAGCAAAAGAATAAATAATTTTAATAACGCCGAAACTTAGAATGCGGCGCCTAACATGCGCAGACGTTTAATCGAAATTGGCAATAGGGCCTATATGAAATGACGGCGTCCCCATCCTACAGATCCTAAGCCTAGATCTCAGCTAGGCTATATCTTATGATTCTTAATATCACATTCGCTCCAATTATGGATTAATCATTGTGCTGAGAATACATCACGCTTATAATCATTGAAACTATTATAGTTGAATTTTCTTATTCGTCGCGACAATGCACAGAACCGAAGGTCAAGAATTTCATCAGGAGGGGTGGCAGCTATCTGCCTCAAGCTGAATAAGTTAAGAGGGGGAATCCTAGCTTGAACTTCTGTATTAGGCATCTATATGAACAGACTCGTGGATATGTATGCAATCATCAACATGTGAATTTAGAATGAAGCAATGTGTTTAAAGAGACTGCCGTAGCCATGACGACCGTTGGTTTGTTTAGTTTACCGAGTGGTCCAAGCAAACAGACCCGGGGTCCGCTCCACTGGTCCTGCATGCAGAACGCGCCTGCGCAACGCCTCCACCGCCATCCCAATGTCAACACTCGCCATCGATTGGTTGGCGCCGTCCTTTGCCTGACATAGACATGTCCTGCAGAGGAGAAAGCCCAATTCTCCCCCTCCCCACCCCCACCAACACCCTCCTCCTCCACCTAACTTTTCTTGCACATGCAATGAATGTTAGCGAGTTTTGTTTCTTAATACAAACTTGCAAAGGGTGCATGAGGTCGGAGCCGCGGAATGCTAAACATTTCACAAATTACCATTTGCTAGTTTTCAAAGTTGCGTTCACATCATCCGCCACCGGTGATTATTATCATCGCCAAGTTTGTTGTCTGACATAATTTATTCTAATTCAAAAGTAGGACCTGCCATAGGCTATAGATATATGGCGGCTATTTCATCTAAATTTCACTCCCCTGCCCTCTGTCTAAGGACTTCCATGTTTTTTGGCATGGTCAATAGATAAGGCCTAGCTATGCAATATGTTTTGCTTTTCTTGCTGCAAGCCTGGGGACGATAGGTTAGGCCTACACAAAATCCCAAGTCAATCTTTAGATTAACAAAGCAGCGAACGCGACATTGACACGTTCACGACCTTCATCAGTAGGCTATTCTATCAATGGGCCTAAATGGTATTAATAATACCACAACATAATTCTCAATGTTTAGGATATTTCTCACAATTGCGGACGGATTATTTTTCGTGTTATTTCCCAGACTCATATTATTTCTAAGAATTAGCATTAGCTGATTGGGCCTTTCGTTCTAAAAAAAATTAAATGGTTCTATTGTTACGCCTGACGTCCCTAATTCATTAGTCTTTTTTCTAATGCTTATTTTCTCTTGCAACTTCTCCCTTACATCCCACATGATGCGCTGTAGTTAGATAGGAGTGTCTTTTCCTCTTCTCGGCGCAAAGATTCTATACGATCTACGCACATACATTCTAACAGTAAAACGAAACGCTTAGACCAGTCTATACATAGGTGGACTATTCACCTCAGAAATACTCTCGCCGCCATGTCCCATCGATCTGGGTACGTTTCATTCGCTAACGTGCTCATGAATATCCCTCCACCAGAATTTCTTTGTAGGCTAATGCTTAAATTTATCCTTCGCATTTCCACAAATATCCAGCAGTTGTCCCAGCCAATTTCGACGCTGACAATCTAAATGTCAGTCCTTTTTGGCAGCCATCTCTCTGTGAATTAAATCATAACGCATCTTTTGAACGAAGAAAGCATCCTTAGAGGAAAGGTCATGTTTCAGTTGTTACTAGTGGCTATTGAAATGAAATTATGTGATTTTTCTCTCAAAGGGTTTAATTCGGTCGTATTCTTGCTAGATTTGGGGGGGATTTAAAAAAAATGAATAAGGAGGAGCAGTTTTTGTAACCTTGCGTCTGCTTTTACTGAAAGTACGGCTGAGCGCTGCCTCTTACATCGGATTATCATGACCTTTGTTGTCATTGCCTGATTACGATGGCGGCTGGGGGACATTTTAAATGTTCGCCAGAAAGGGCCTTTCACAATGGACGCGTCTTTTTCTCCTTGAGTCAGAGATGTGAGAAGAATTGCCTTCTTCGCTTGATTCAAGATAATATCATCTACCATATGTCGACTAGGCCCTTAGATCTATAGCTTAAACCATGAACTGACTTCCTTGAAACGGTCTTGGCATTGCTAATATGACACGATCGTTGTATCCTTGGTTTCATTTGTCCAATTGATTCCATTTCTAAAGGAATTATTTATCACGATCCTTTATATCATACAACACTTTTTCCTGAGTGTGACAGGCTTATATACACACATTCCCTCTGATCTGTATGTAGATCTATACATAGGTAGGCCTACTTGTATGCTCGCCAAAATTTCCACACGGGCCCTCGACACGTTATAATATTAACTGAGGCCACAAAAGCTGAGCTGCTCACTCCTTATTTATGACCCTTCATTGGCGTAGATTCAGAAAAATACAGAAGTGAAATGTAGAAAAGAAACCAGAGCGAAAGTTACTTCCTCAGATCGTGATAATTAGGGCAACAATACTGAGGCTAAAAGCAGCAGCAATACGAGGAGAGAACAAAGTTGAGAAAGCTTGGGTTTTGTCTGCGCGCGTGTTGCATTACTGTTGAGCGTTGACTCGCAGGCGAGAAAATGAAATAGCACTAAAAGGTGAACACATATCTATGTAGCTGATATAAACACACAGGAGGGAGATAGTGGAGGGAAGAAATTCAGAACAGAACAATGCCTGCCTGATGCGTTGAGTTTTGATGCAAAACTGCTGACCAACGAAAGGTGGCCGACGAACGCTGCACGAAGCGACAAGAGAGGCACCAAAGAAAAAGGGGCGGCTTTTCCCTGACTATCCGATTGTTAACAAGGCCACTCTCGATGTGCGCGTCTTCATTTCCCTATTAAATAAATGAAGACTGGTTTTAATTAAACACGTGTTTACCCTGCAGACCTGTATTTGTTCGGTAAATGATACAAAGGCCGGCGCGCCCGACCCGAGCTCACGATGGCGAAGCGGCGTGCATCTAGCCCGGAGAATGGACGGGCACCTGCGGTCGTCCTCTGCCCGCTTGCAACGCCCTCACTGCCGCTGGAACAATGTGGTCGTGGGTCGGTCTCCTCCCAATCCTGCCCGCAAGTTGCTGATAATGGAAGGGCTATCACTTTCTAGGCTGTAATAACATAATGATAATGTCCCCTGAAGGTCCATTTACCCTGAAATTAATGAGGATGACAATCCGTACACCGGCTAACTTGTTTGGCTGATGTTTGTTCATGAAATTATCACTCGAAATTAGTATTTACCACCGGATACAATTTACAATGTGGATCCCCCCCCCCCCCCCCCAATCAAACCGTTATTCTCACGAGACTGGTGCGGCCTTTGTATGATATCTAGAATAACAATAATAATATTGTCTAGAATCAGTACTTCATGCTCTTATCACTGTTATCAGACTACACATAAATATATATAGGCCTAGTATCGGTATCACTGGATCTATATAGGGGTACTTCACAGTTAGAATTTTCAAACCTGGTAAATCGGACCCATGCATGCCATTTTAATCATTAATCGAAGCAATACGATATGGACAGTTATCCTGGCATTGATTCTGTATTATGTTCTATTTGAGCTGCGTATCTTACTGAAATATGATGAAAATCTACTAAAATGATCGATTAATCATGGTTACCTGAGGCCATCTGCATTGTACCATTTGAATGCACCTCCGCAGAAAGATGCAAAAATAGCCAGAAATTGATATTGCATACTACACGTCTCAGTCAAGATTGACGTATTTATACAGCGTGTGGACACGTAAAATCAAGGTAGATTAACAGGCCTTTGGAGTATAGACTCAATCTCGCGTTCACCTCGTTAGATCATCTTTCTCTACAGCCCGCGCCAAACCCCCATTTCATATTACTACTTACACTGGCCCGCGTATATGCCAAGTTGCGCTCTACTACTTACGCTAAGCATGCGTGTCGTGTTCGCGCCTGTCACGATTGGCAACCGCGCGTTCCCACCTAAGTTAGTTTCAGCTTCATGTTACTATATGCGTTGCTCCTTTTTAATCGTAGATAGATTTAGAGCACATTAAAGAGTAATAATCTCGAACTCATCGACCAGGAATCAGCCGTCTCGATCAATGAATATTTAACGTACACTAGAAGGTTATGTATCAAGACTACAGTGCAATTGTATACACATTTATACGCATCATCTTTCAAGGGGCTGCGCTCCTCGCTCATTTCGTCTATAATATATTAATGATAAATCTATAGGTGAGCTGAAAATAGTCCCGCGGTTATTGGCCGGATACAATTTAAAAAACATCCCGAATATGATCCGTTATCAGTAAATTCTATACGTTCGGCAACATTTAAATCTTAATTATAATGGCCTTTACTAATATTAGGGCGAATTACATGTTGTCATTTTCATTAAGGCATAATGAGTTTTTAATACCATTACAAATTTTAAGGAAAATCGCTTTTTCGTTTTAATATATACCAGTGTATTACCAGGCCGTTTGAAATATAAGACGTGAGATTTAATTAATGTGAAGAGAACTGAAACAATAGAGTCACGTCGCCTTTATTTCTTCATAACATTTGACGTTTTGAAATTTGATGGCTTCATTTCCCCAACTCGTCCATCTCGGTAGAAGACTCCTGGCAAAGAGCTCCAGACAGCGAGGGTTTGGCGATAGATACCGGTTGAGGATTTCTAAAGAAATAAAAGTCACAGAATTTAAGTAACCTAAGGCCTGAAAAGCAATAATAAATAGTTCTTAATTGACAATGGGTAGTACCGGAGTTGTCTAATTACAGAAATGAATATGTAATAAATATACGAATATAGGCCTATTAATATATATTTCAAAACAGAAAATATAAATTCGATAAAAAGGTGAGATTTAAAAAAAAAATAGATTCGAGATGTTAAAATCAATCCAAAACAAGGCGAAAGCAGAACATGGGGTGTGTGAGGTTGGTTTTGGTTTATTAGGGTTCCGACGTTTCGGTCAACATACGACCTTTAAATATCCAAAAGGTGTATACAGCGCAATTACAAAAACAATTCCACAATTAGTATGTCCTTATTGAGAAACATATCAGAATGGAAGACAAGCTATGAGTATAGCTATACTTGAGTATCTACATGTAGATATAGTTTAGCGCTCCTTTCCTTTATAGGGAAGGGGGAAGGGGTGAGATGGAAGGGGAGGAAAAGCCCTAACCTTTGGTCATTTAGGTGGCATTTTATGATTTTAAGTGCCATTAAGCGTCGCCTACTTGATATGTGTATGACCTGGCTTAGAGGGGAGAGGATTAAATTTAAGACAGGAGGAACTCCCCCCAAATTGGGTCGAGGGAGGCGAGCCCAGCTGTTTTTTATGGGGATGTGAACTGATTAACAGGGACTAATGGAATATGCCTTCTTCCACACCTCCACATCAGAGAGAAATCCCTGCACTATAATTACCCTGCCATAAACTATACTCAAGTATACTGTATAGGGTTAGGAGTCGACAAAACCTGAAAGTAGTTAAAAGCATTAGAAAACACGACCAAAACAATGAAAAGTTGCCTCGTACCTGTGAGAGGAGGTTTGGCTGAATGGAGGCTACTTGGAACACTCATAACAATCTTTTTATCGGGGATATCATCTCCACGATTGTGTGTTCCACGGGGTTCTCCCTTCTCCTCCACACTATTTTGTCTTATATCTGATACAGAGTGATCTGGCAACGGCTCTTCATCCTTGCCCTTGGTGCTTAATTCGAGGGAGTCTTCTTCTTCAGTGGATTTATTCTTGTACTTCATTTGTGCTGGATCATCCAACACAGGTTCTACTTTCTTTCCAATAAAAATAACTTCATAAGGCTTTTTCCCATGTGAATCATTTATATCTGTTACCAATTCTCCTAATTTTGTCACCTGTAAATATAGTTAATGGCATTCAATAGCCGATCCTTTATCAGACAGACATGTATTTTAATAGTATGTGCACAGGAAGAAAAGGATATCGTAATCAGATATGTACTACTTTTGGAAATTAGGAGGCAAATGAAAATAAATCCTTTATAATAATAATACTTCTTACCGATACTACAGTAACACAAGTGTAGGAGATGCGATAGTAAATGTCATATTATTTAGAAGTATCGGGTTCACCGAGCGAGCGAGGTTACTAAGTTATTGCAAGCAGAAGAAAACTACTGAGAGAAATTGACCACTCCACAAATTACTCAGAGGGGATCGTGACGTACCTTTACCCAATACCAAGTGGCTACATGAGAAACATTCCAATGTGGGAAAAGAGTCTCTTTGACGAAATTCTTGTGCATGATTTTATTAGTCGTCCAGACAACCAGCAGGCCTCTTGAGTTTAACAACGGAGGAATGGCAAGCAAGTCATCAACCTGCATCTCCGCGTACCTTTATTGGAAATATTTTAAGTTCATTATGTTTATCCGATAGAAAAAACATTGGTTGAATTTAATGAATCAGTTTAATTGCCTCCATCGGTCGCTCCCATGTAGTAAATGGTAAAAGAAACTAAGAAACTAAATGCCAATAAATGGCAGAGCCGAGAAATGCCTGTCTTGAGAATAAAAAAATATATATATGGTCCTACAGCTCTTTTCTATTCATTAGTGTGAGCATCCTGACAGCATTTCTATAATCAACACTGATGTTGACATTTTATTAGAAGGAATTCTAGCCTATAGTTGCAGTAATATAATAGCTACGAGTTTCTCATTTCAAATGCTAAGGGACGTTGATTAAGAGGGAAGACTATCGAAGGCAGACTTACTTTCTCTTCCTTCTAACGGACTTGTTAGGCCAAGGCGGGTCCATTAATACCAAATCATATTTATCAGAATCTGTTGAACAGAAAATCATCTAATTACTTTCAAACAAAAGAATGCAGAATAGTATCTACCGTACCTTAATATGGTATATATATATAACCTTGAGCAAATGCGGCATTCAAAATCTAAGTTACGCAGAAATCTAAAACCGGCGCAGATATCCAAAATGTTCATTACATTCTGAATGCACATTTTTCTCGCTTCTCTCACAGACCATTAACACATTGTTTTAGCAATATTGCTATTCTCTTATAAATTCACAGTTTATAGATATGTGTACTATCATTTAATTCAAATTCTTCAATGGAGGGGGCTTTGTTCAGATTTGGCACTTTTAAAGTGGATATTGATCTGCAACAAATCCACATTGACCATCTATTAAACATAAGAAAGCGGAAGGCCTCTTTTTCAAAAATAATGTTTAATTTAAAAAATAAGAGTAGCCACGACACCACGCATGCACATATTAGATCTAATTTTGAAGGGTGGTATATTCGTGCATTGTATTTGATGGCACAGCCTCCATTTTTATAGCGATGCCTCCTACATCTATTGATTGATTGATTAATTCGTTATTGTGCCATTGTTGCAAAACAATACAAATGGTCGTACGCTTTTGAGTACTTTCAGATCTATTGAATAGGGTGGATTTTCTAGCCTTTCAAATATAGAGATATATAATGGAATCGTGATGGGTGGGGTATGATGAATAATGATGATGATGGATGGATGAGAAGAGGAACGGTCCATTTTAACGCACTTCCCAGATCACAAGCTCGTAAAATAATAGAATTTCAGTCTACACATAATGGTGGTCTGCCATAATGTTCGGCCATCCTATAGCGTTGTGGCTTCAATCACCCCATATACATGTACGCAATATGCTAATCCTATTTGACACTCTGTGCTGGCAGCGCTTATTGCAAATGGACAGTCTCATTATGCAGGCTAGTATTGAGATGGGAATTGGTCCGTATGCAACAAACCAATCTCTGACCCATTGACGAGTCTGCTTTGGTAGTAACAATACGTTTCGTATTGTGCAAAGCGTATAATGCAAATTTCCAATACCAGCGGGAGTAATAATCAGTTCTGGTTGTCATGAACACCTCATAAAAACAGCAGTGTGGGAGAGGGAGGAGGGGGATGGGGGAGGGGGCAGTTAGAATTCAAGGGTGATGGGGTCGAAAATACTTCAAAAGTAGACTAAAATACAGATAGTACACCGACTCACACACACCACAACTCGGACCCTGCTTGACTAACCCGAGTCAATAACATTCAATGTCGCATTGTGTCGCGACAACAAGCAAAGTTAATGGCACGTCTGCTTCATGCCTTTCTGGCCCAACAATCCAGAAATATTAAATGAGATTCAAACACAGCTATTGTGAAGTGAACACGCCATGTGGCCCGCCGCTGATAAACCATACTTTGACGGGGATGGACATGGCACTTATCATTTCAACGCTCGATAATGTAGTTTTGTTTAAATCCAGCTCGTAATGTTCTCTGGGGAAATATATCATGCATATTGCGGGAATGACACGTACATTGCATTCATAAACCTAAAAGCCCCAAGTGCAATAAAGTATATCATATAAAGCCATGAAAATATCTATCAAACAAGAGGAAATTAACAATATGCGCGGCACGGTTATGACTAATTGATATTGTGCAAGAAGAGATTTGTTTTGCTTTCGATCCATATCCCAACGTTGCAAAGGATTTATAACATAACAAAACGAGAAGCATACGCGAATATTAAAAACCTCTGTTATGAATATAAATACTAATTTTCTACTTATATTTCAATAATCGTGGAGCTTAACTGACTGAAAATTAGAGAAGGCAATATATATTGACAATGAATTGAGAAAACCGGTTGGATGAAGGAAAAGTAATGAGTGCAGCAAAACAGAGGTGGATCTGAGTATAATGCACGTAAAGCTAGAGGATGTATGAGGGGGACACGAAGCAATTAGGGGCGGGCATCAAGTCTGATATATGAATTGTGGATAAAATGTCGTCTGCTATAAAACCTCCATGTTTATAACTGTTGTCTCTGACGCACAATGCAGCACAAGAGGGAAATCATAGTAAATGATAAGCCTGTGTTGTGCTGAGCCAAAATAACGCATCATATCATGTCCCAATATTTGCTATAGAGATAGACTGGCTACAGGTCCGATTACGAGAGGTAATGAGAGAAAAATATGGGTACATGGATGTGTTCCATATCCATCGAGATCTGCGGGAATTGAAGCGGTGACATGGTATTTAATGAAGGTATAAACTCTGACAGACTTGAAGTTGGGACAGAACTTTTTTCTGGCCAATCTCATATTTGATTCCAGCGGACTTGTGGATGAGAATAAAATCCTCCGGGCACAATTTATATACAGCAGGGTCTTTATGGCCTTTTTCGGACGGGTAATTTAGAGCGCTGACAATCGACTTCGGTGTTAATAATATTGGCTGAATAAATTTGAATGCATAATACTATTGAAAATTCTGATGAATAACATTATATCAACCACTAGCATGAAACATGCATCAAATGGGGAGTCGTGTGTGGCGTCGTGAAAAAAATCGCTTGGTGGCGAATTCATATTCGCACACAAAATACACAATGTTGCTTTCAACATTATGTACTGCGGGAACAAACTTTTCACTGCAGAACAGATTGTTCATTGTTGGATTTTATGATATTCGGTAAGAACCTCCATTAGTCCATGGCAGAATTTCATCTGTGTGAGTATACGACAACCATGCAACTATCGACCCCACAACGACCGTGTAAATAAAACGTGTACAACTATTCATAAAACTTGCATGAAGGAGTCCATTCACAGATCGATTAGTCCATTAATTAATCGATCCAACGTTTACCTAATCATTCCTTACATTAGTCAGCTGGTTGGCCACACAATCATCAAATTAATAACATATTTGCATATGGGAATTCAACCACATAACCCTTTCACTTGTGTCGGGGTCAGTAGTTCTATTGTTCTATTCATGTGGATAACTATAGCTGCACTTATAATCAGTCATTATAACATATTATAATAACGTTGATTAAGATGAAAAGTATTTTCCAGTTAATGTCTCTGACGGGATGCATCAGGTGTGAAGCCATAGTGTCATACGATGCAAAGGCAAGTCAATAAACTAAATGGAGAGAAACAATTAAGGCACAAAACGTTTATGAAACCTCATAGTCAAAGTAACATGAAACATGGGTTTAAAATCAACAAGTGATATTATTCTCAAATGAAAAATAAAGTCAGAAAGAGGTAGTGAGCGCCTTAAGATCTCGACGTATACCGCTCAGGAGAAAGGGATTTGTGACATTGAATAAATACTCAGTGTTGGGTGGGGGTGGGGGGACTATGGTAATTTGATTTGCCCATTAAAAAATATTCAAGTTGTTATTCTGCACTCGCGTCTATAAACTGTAGAAATTCACATGACACAGCCAAATAATAGTACAAGCAATTTGAATAGCAGCAGCCAAACACCAGAATGACACTAAGAATAAGCACAATAATTAAATTATGCCGGTACAACCACAAATTATTTTTAACTAAGGTCATAATTAAGGAGGAATTAGATGACTAAACACATTCTTGGGAATACACACTACTGTAGACTTCTATACTTATGTAGTCGATTCCTTTGGGAGATCTATACATTTGGTATACCCCCTGTGGTATTCATCTTAATGGAATATAGCAAAAAATCAAAATATGGCACATGATCCGAATGCATTGCGTCGCAGAAGCAAATGTAAAAAGGTTAGTATGAAAATGAGGTCGTCCTCTCTGTAGAGTTGCCTGTTGTACTGTAGCATAAAATCGTTCGAGGGGTGGGTTTTAAATTCCATTAGAGATGCTTTAATCTGTCGCGCTATCTGTAAAATGCTGATATCCTTATCAGTTTCATGCACGTTTCAAATAAATTATACAAGCCGTGAAATAACAGATATCATAATCCCCATTCCCATCCAGGCCAGCACCATGTAATGTAATGAAGCAACACATGGTGTGTTTACAAATATTGGCCAAATAAAATATTGACAGATATTGAAAAGCCAGCAAACATAAAAACAGTCATACACAGATGGACGCAGTCTCTTGGGACTCGGACAATTTTGAACACGGAAAATGAACTTTTAATGAGACATTGCCGAATAACTTTGCGCAGCAGAGCATGCATTTATACTCAGTTTTTTGTCAAGTTATACCTGGCACTAAGTTCATGTATGTAAACATGCCTTTAGTAGAACAGAAATAATTGCAATGTTGACACAAATGTACCGTTTTTACTTGTGTTATTCTAATATTGAAAAGGTTAACGTAGACTTAAACGATAGAATTAAAAAAAAATAGGGACAAGCTTACTATAACAAAATATCTAGTATAATAAACCTGTTAATACTGTTTGAAGAAATCAAAATCTATGATTTTGTACACATTGTGTTCAGATATGATTAAGAAATAAACGGACAAGGCAAAAGCTGTCCCAAACCGTATAGGCCGTTTTTTCTATATTCGTAACTCAATATATTTAAGCAAAACGTACATGACGAATTGAAGGTCGAAAGAATTGAATCACATTGAAGCGTGTCTCACTTTAATTTTCTCTTATAGGTAATTCATCGTATTAAGTATCAGTCTACTATGACATTCACATAGCCTACCTTCTATCAAAATGATATTTGGGATATCGAAATACAAGGGAAATAACAGAGAACGCTGGATGTATGTCCATGTTCGACAAACCTGTATTGACAGAGGCCTGAATGCATAATATATTCTAGCATCCGTTGTACTCGTTCCATCATACACATTTATATAATAAATGACGGGTTTATTCGTGTAATTTACTATGGTTATATAAAGACAAACATTCGAGGAAAGGAATAACTGAATTGAATATTGAAACTCGTAAATACATGGCTAATATAAGCAATACTAAATTCATATTATTGAAAGCGAAGAAATAAATTTGTGTGCAGCAGTTACCTGTTAGTAGTGATGGCAGGGCAGATATATCAGACATCATGAACGAAGACGCAGGAGGGATGAGGAATGTTTCCCCAACAAGGCCCCTCATTACAGGAGACGGTGCAGTGTTCCTCATTAATATGTTGATAACGGATGGGAATTTTCCTTCCATACACTCTGAAATGGCATAATTTGAAAGATGCATTACATATACGACAGTTTTCCACTCGAAAAAAAATCCACTCGAAAAATATTCTTGCATTCATTAACTCAAGCATATATGTGGGAAAGTTTCGCTTGTAACATGGCGATGTTAGAATCGCCATTATACATAAGACAGGGTGTACAGCGGCGATAAAGCCGTCTCCATTTAATTTGCAGTGCTCTAGAGCAATAGATTATTGTGTCTTGAAAAGAGATGTAGTCCCTGAGCATAATTAACCGATACTTTCTCCTATCTCTTCTGATGAAGGTGCATATCATACATCAAATTATTTGATATGGATACATTACATTTGTAGAGATCCTTAATTAAATTTCAAATATACGCCTTTTAAATCCGTTTAATATAAGGAGAAAGAGGATATCGAATAGGGAGGACACAACGTTCATAGTATACCTATCATGTTACATGTCATGTCAAAGCACTTATGGTCTTGACATTATGAATTGATATATTTTCACAATACGATACATTGACATGGATTTCTCCTAATACCCAATTCCGTCGTTAAAAATAGATGATTGGAGTATGTACTTGGACGATATATCATACCAGGCAACAACATACTGTATAGGTTTTGACCGAGAATCAGGCCCGGTATATATATCTCTCTATATATATGGTCATCATATATGACCAGATGATGAATAATGCACTTTCCACATTCGGTGTACTGATGTATACTAACAATGATAATATTGGGGCTGGCCCTTGGCCAAGCTTGCTACACTAAGGAGAAAGTATACATTAGCTTAAGTTACCTGCTAGACTGTGGATCTTTCAACTTTGACTATTTTGTATTCAGCATTTATACACACTTGTCTCCCTGTCTCGACGAGTCAATATTGGAATTTGATTTCCGATATTGCATCAGCTTTTACAGAAAGGTAATCAATTTGCAATGCGGTGAATCTCCCACTAATACCGCCATAAATTTGCATGAATTTCTCGGGGAATTGTGCCTTAAAAATAGGGTACAACAATGTCGGGACATGTTGGTAACATCGTAGACTTGGGACTTCATGCAAATGCAAACAGGGCAACAAAAGCTAAGCCAACAAACGTCTGTTTGCGTCAGGCAATATGACATTTACATAGAGTCTTACAGGGTCCTAGTCGTCGCGGTAGCCAACAAGGGAATGGGGGTGATTTGGTTCTCATGTGAGAGCATTTTATTAAGCCCGTGTTTGAGCAGGTGTCTGTAAAATATTGATTGGGAATTTGTAAGCGCTTACCTGTGTGAACAAGTCCCATGATAAGCATATGTAATGGATTCATTTATATTAAGCGAGGGCATGGCTAATAATACCCAGAGGTGCACGAATGATGGAAATTGTATGAAAATACAAAAGTTTAGTCATAACTATACATCACAGAACCGCCCGACATCAGTCCCTGTTTGTCCCGGATATATATACCATAACCTATCTTCAGCGAAAACCAATTTAGAATACAATAACCCAGTTCACAGATATTGCATGGATATAATGAAACAATAGAGGTCGGAACAATTCGGAGTAGTTATGCGATATTCAACCCGCATAGAAGCATAGCTCTCATCAGGAATAACAATATGGAAGGTCGATGTAGATTGGTTATATTGGACCGGCCTGGGCCATATAAGTCAATACGGTGGAGACCCATCCTTCCCATACCTGTTAATACATCTAATATGCACCGCTTACAAACGTGGGCAGTAAAATATGTATATGACAGGGGGACCGTGTTGGATACGCTCTGCTTAGCTGCTTGACAGACTCACAAATGATGAAACTAGTAGATAATTAACGAGTGCATTTATTGATTGATCCAACAATACTAATGGCTCTGTTTTGAGGCCAGAATTGATCCCTCACCTCCTCCAATAGCTGAACCGCATTCAATACATTCCCTCTATTTTCTAACCAGATGCAATTCATTCTCTACATTCGCCAATCTATTGCGGGTAATGTCATCAGGCATTGTATTAATTGCTAGGTTACTCAAGCGTGGCAGGACAATGAACCTAACTCCAAATTCTAACCGAATTTCAATGATTTGTCCCCGGAGCGCTGCATATCTCCAACCTGTTAGATACCCTGAGGACTAAAATAAATAACAAAAAGTAGTCAAATGAAACATTACTATTGCGAAGTAGCACTCCACACGTTCACCACTGCGTGGGATGGGAATGGATGACAGATGACTTCAATAAACAGCCACAGGGCAAACATATTTCAAATATGGTTTAATCGGTGAGTAAATTAAATAAAATACTGTCCCACCCAATGCAACCATTTCCAGCCCCAGGGGTAGGGTGGTAGGCGGTGTTTGAATGTACAAATACATACATTGACGTTCTGTCATTGACCCTCCCTCCAAATGTCTCTTTCCCCCTCTTTAGCGCCACAACCCCATCCCTCCCTTCAGCCTCAGGCAATCCATCACTCCCTCTATTTGTGTAAACTTTAGGTTGAACTTGAAGCCATGCCAGCGTTTTAGGTAAGCACATCTTAAACCATGGTCAACATTTTGAGAAGTACTGGAAAAACATGTCCGCTTCTGTAAAATTATAAAAAAAATAGCTAAATTTATAAAAAGAAAAACCCGACCAAACCCTACAACAACCCCAGCTATATAAATACGATTCTGTCTTTCTCCGACACGATTGATTCTTATGTGTCGATCACTGTCTCACTCTATAAGAGTGAGAGTATGACAATGTAGACATCCTCGACGATGAATCGAATGTGTTGCCCCCTGGGTTTATTATATTTTCAAGGTGAAGCATGTTTTTTTAAATAACGACAGAGATGAAATACTAAATTATTTTGACAAATCCCCATTTCTTTGCCTGTAGGAGTAAACATCCTCAGCGATTGGACCATGACTGGAATAACCTGAGTAGAATCATGAGTTTGGAATTCCTGGATATTAAAGATTTTTGTGCGAACAATATTGATACGGTAAACATACAAACACTGTGTAATGTATTGGCACAGTCGAAGAGTGCCATACATAATTTTCAGCAAACACTTTCCCTTTACATTTGATCTATGAACTGCACTTATCGTTCACAATGTTTTGAAACGAGCATATTTATATATGGGCAAAGATGGCTGACTTGAATTGAATGATGGCAGTGTATATTTAGAAAACGTCTAAAATGGAGGTAATCGCAAATGCCTCGTCTCAATTCAAGCACCGATGACCGACATGAGGATCTTTGATATCTAATCCGTTCTATTTGGCTCCACAAAAGAGGTCTTGAACAAAACATGATATGCGATATCGAAAGAAAAACGAGCCCTTGCTCAAATGTCTATTCACGATCCATGGCTGAATTCCAAGTAGGGCAAACACATTGGGAGGCCCAACCAAAGAAGATAAAATGCAGCCACATTCTCGATATAACTAGTCTGCATTCGTGCAACTACGACTCCGGGTGATAACTACAACCATTTCCCTCCATTGTTTTTCATATATCTCATTTCTTTTGTCTAAATTTGAATTTAGATAGAATAAATCCTCTAAAATGAAATCATTTTTAGATATTTCCAAGTTAGTATGGTTTAATGCATATTAATATTTAATTGTCTGGTTTCCATCTGCTGTATATCATAGCAGCTGTAAGGCTGTTGCAATATGATGCAACATTGAACAAAAAACTGAATGGTATAATACACACTGATTGTTTCTATATACAGGGAATTCAGGAAGTAAGCCCAAAATGATATACTTTTGTGGTCAGAAACTGTAATGAAAATTTAAAAAAACAGTATATTGAAGTCCCTCTCAAGCATGTAAAGCGAGTCAAATCAAACCCCACAGAAGCAGAAGTGCTGCCCCCTGCCTGATTTAATATGCAACTGCATTCTCATTGGCGGCATCTAACGAATGTTGTTGGCCATTTCCACCATTTCTACAACATTTGGCCCTTGGGCACTAAAATATGCAAAAAAGGTCAAAAAGAGCCTATTGCTTGAAGATGACACATATAAATAGCAATATAAATAGTAAATGGATCTATAATTTTCTTTTTATTTGCCACCATTTTAATCGATACTAGTAGAAAAGCTCATAAGATTAATATCAACTGACATTTGATGATAACTATAGATATGTTACCATCACAGATCATGCTAGAAAATAGAATTCAATTTTTGGGCCCATTTTCTGAGCTTGCCCTACAGAAGTAACTACAAATAGCCTCTAAATACATTTAATTAAAAACATTATGACATGGTTAAGGACCTTGAAGAATTTGTTCTGATATAAGTATGGGCCCTAACAAACAGGCAAAAACAATATTCTGTTGTATGAGGGAACCTCTACACTACATCTATCTCCATGGGCAGATGTGTCGCTTGACGATCACAGCATACAACATTACAGAAAAATAACCAATGAATTCATGATGATAGGTATAGACACTAGAAATCTCTAAAACACTTTTATAATAACTATTATGTATATCATATATTCTGTATCGATATTGATAGTTAATGATTATACCTTCTATATGTTACTTATTCCGTTCTTGCCTTTTAAATACTTATTCTTTGAAACGGCCTCCGCTCATCTGGTCACGTGATAGTGCATCCACAAGTCTAGGAACGAACTGATTTTGTGCAATTTTGAACAATTAATGATATATAATATTAAAATCCATATCATAAAATATATTCATCATGAACATGAGCAACATTAATTTATTGCCTAAAATCTACTGTAATGCTGAGATTTCACCCATTGTTTACTTTCACCCCACTGCCTGGCAGTGGGCCGGGCTGTGGGGGACGCCGGCCCTTGACGACCATGGCAACCAAGCTTAAAATCTCCAACTTTCCCCCTCGATTTCTTAAATTATACACAATTGTCGGCAAAACGGACCAAGCGACTGCAATGTATGAACAATACTTGCTATATCCATGTAAGCTCTTAGCATTTTGATCTGTTTATGTAATATTTCAAAAGGGTTGAAAACAGGTATTTTAGCACTTAAGTCAATGGGACGTGGCTGTTGTATTCACCCAAGCGCTCACCACCGATCTTAGCGCCACCTGTAAATACCCGGATTCCCATCTCAAAGAATGGCATATCAAATTGGCCTAATATTAGTCAATCATTTATTACTCAATGATATTCAACATTTTGTTTACTTATTATTAAAGTGGCTAAGGTCACTGTTTGACTATATATCATTTAGAAATATGTTTATAGTTTTCGATTACCTGCACAAGTAAGAACATTTGTGTGGAATACCAACTCTATATATTCCTTAGATTAATTGATATTTGTTAACGAAGAATGTGGCAGAGATTCCATTGAGGAATTCAAATCTGAGAGAGAAGTAACTTGACCATAGGGTGCTGCCCTCAGTGCATGGTGAAGTAGGAGCAAGGCAGGAGTTACATAGTGACATATCTACCCTGTCCCATCCAGCTGGTATCACTTAACTCATTAAGATAAGAGGCGTTGGGGACCTTCTCCTTACCAACCGAATTGTGTCTGGCAGTTGGGTAGGGTGACTCCAGCACCCTACGAAATTGGAGTTTTAAACTCTTAAATACACACAATATATGTAATTCCTACATTAATGCTCCCGAGTATACATTACAAATATACTAATCTAGAACATACTTGAAATTCAGGCAAACTTTCCCCAAATCGGGAGCTCAGTGGCATGTGTCACTTTAAACTAAATATGTGCTTTAATCTAGAAAAAACCCTCAATTTTATGGCTCATTTCTGGTTGTGTTTTTCAACCGATGATTTCTCCGTTTGACCCGTCGATTCCACATCATTTGTAATGTGTTCTAGTGATTTTGGGGCCTGATACCAGTTGCTTTTCCCCAGCAAAAGCAACGAAGTAGTATCAACCTAGTTCAAGAAACGCACTTGAGTTGAAAGGTAGAAACTGGTAAGAAAATCCAGAAAACAAAAAAATAATAATAAAAAAAGAGTCCAAATTGTTTCCCCAAATTTGATTAACATGTCTTAGCATTGTATGAGCCTCGAAGGCAGGTTAATATGAACAAAGCTTGTGCTTAAAAACACAAAACACACACCCTTCACTAACCATAAAGTAAAAAAATGACCACTTCTAGAAAGTTTGTTTTTGACACTGACCATTTTCTGCCTTTTCTGAGTATTTATGTCTTTTTTTCACCGCAGCGTGACACAAAGTGCCTACCCCCCCCCCCCCCCCCTTACACTCATCCTGTAACACTGTACTCATCCTGTAACACTGTACCCACCTGTAAAACTACCCACATATAACACTGTAACATCCTGTAACACTATACCCACCTGTAGCATGATACCCGTCCTGTAACACTGTACCATCCTATAACACTATACCTGCCTGTAACATTAGCCTTTGCCATGTAACACTGTATTCACCTGTAACATTAGCTAAACATGTAACACTGTACCCAGCCTGTAACACTATACCTGGCTGTAACATTAGCCTATATACCATGTAACACTGTACTCACCTGTAACATTAGCAAACCATGTAACACTTTACCCAGCCTGTAACTCTGTACTCAGCCTGTAACTTTGTACCCAGCCTGTAACACTGTACCCAGCCTGTAACATTATACCTGCCTGTAACATTAGCCTACCATGTAACACTGTACCCAGCCTGTAACACTGTACCCAGCCTGTAACACTGTACTCAGCCTGTAACACTGTACCCAGCCTGTAACACTGTACCATCCTGTAACACTATACCTGCCTGTAACATTAGCCTACCATGTAACACTGTACCCAGCCTGTAACACTGTACCCAGCCTGCAACACTGTACCCAGCCTGTAACACTGTACCCAGCCTGTAACACTATACCCAGTCTGTAACACTGCACTCTCCTGTAACACTGTACTCAGTATGTAACACTGTGCCCATCCTGTAACACTGTTCCCAGCCTGTAACACTGTACCCAATCTGTGACACTGTACCCAGTCTGTAACACTGTACTCTCTTGTAACACTGTACTCAGTATGTAACACTGTACCCAGTCTGTAACACTGTACCCAGTCTGTAACACTGTACTCTCATGTAACACTGTACTCAGTATGTAACACTGTACCCAGTCTGTAACACTGTACCCAGTCTGTAACACTGTACCAGGTCTGTAACACTGTACTCAGCCTGTAACGCTGTACTCAGTATGTAACACTGTACCACCATGTAACACTGTTCCCAGTCTTTAACACTGTACCCAGCCTGTAACACTGTACCACCCTGTAACACTGTACCCAGTCTGTAAGAGGGTGGAGGGAGGGGAAGGGGGAGGGAGGGGGAGGGGAAGGGGGAGGGAGAGCAAGGGGGAGGGAGGGAAAGTGGGAGTTAATCGTATAGTATCATTGTTGAGTAAATTTATAAATGTCTTTTCAGTTTCAGGTTAACCACCCCACCTGGGAGCATCACCATATCAATGATACTCCAGACGGTTCAACACTACAGTTGAGAAGGGGCCCCATGATAACAAATGGGGACTCAAATAAATTCTTCAAAAGATGTATTTAAACATATTTCTAAACTAGAAGAAAAGGTAATTTCTATAAAAGTAGGAGAATATCTCCACTAATTAATAAATTATATTAATTTACTTCCTAATACCTAGGAAGACCTAAAACATGGGCCCAGTGTTGCAATTATTATCCTATCACACGAGCCCAACTAGCGCCTGATGAGACCGCTGATGGTCGAAACCACAGAAAAACCCTGTCCGGTGACTTTTGATATAATTTTTATTCATATCAGAATATGTCATCAATTGTTTACATGCGAAATTCCAGTTTAACTGAGAATTTTAGACGTGTTTCCACCTCTGCAGCGTTACCACAAATGAGGTCAGGATCTCATCGAACGTTCTATCCAGGCTCTCTTAGCAACGTGTTGACGTTGCTAATTTAACTTGGTAACCCTGATTGTTGCGTCAGAGTTATGGCTGTTGCCTCTCCTAACAAATGCTTGGAAAGTATAATTTCCAATTAATTCTCAGTTAAACTGGAATTTCGCATGTAAACAATTGATGACATTTATGTTAGACGTGTTTCCACCTCTGCAGCGCTACCACAAATGAGATCAGGATCTCATCGAACGTTCTATCCAGGCTCTCTTGGCAACGTGTTGACGTTGCTAATTTAACTTGGTAACCCTTATTGTTGCGTCAGAGTTATGGCTGTTGCCTCTCCTAACAAATGCTTGGAAAGTATAATTTCCAATTCATAAATGTCTTTCAGTTGGCGATTTGAAACGTATCACACACGGTGAAATATGTCTGATGTGTTACAGAAAAATGAGTCACAAGTCGCAAAACTGATATTATTCAGACTGATTTATTCACAAGATCTCCTTGTATGAATGTTCTCATTTTTAGGCTGTCTACCGCTTTAAGTCATATATATATATATATATATATGTACAAAATTATTTCAAGACAGTATACTAAATATATCCTTGCGTTTCTAAGGTCATCTTATATAGTATATTTAGCTATTTTACTAGTAATTTTCCACCAAAAAATATTGCGAACCTTTTTTCAAAAATATAAATATCAAACTTAAAATATAGAAGTATTCTTTAGCTGTCCTCATGTTTACTATCATTAGAAACTGCTTGATCTCATGTTTTCAATTAGGATGGTATCTCAAAATCAATCTTATGCGACTTATGACTCATTGTCTTGTGACACATCACATTTGGCCTCAAAGATTCTTTTTCATTTGATTTTTTTCCCAAAGATTTAGTTTCAATTTTTACCACTGTCACCGTTAAGCGACCCATCCCAAACCATATATAGCACATAATGTGCATACAAAATAAAATAATATCAATATTCATCATTAGATTTAGATTTAGATTTAGAAACATTTATTTTCGATTTTTTTCTTGCTGACAGAGGACGGTTCTCCAACTAAGGGAGGTGTTGGTAAATTATCCCAGAACCCTTTGGATGTCAGGAAGACAGTAAGTGATCTTTTACGTATTGCAGGTTTATTCTGACATAAACTTACTTAGGGATTTAGGGGCAGAGACGTCGGCTCCCCCAGAGGATATTTACAGAGGCACCAGTCCCATATTCTGGCATAAATCATAACCAGTCATATTTATACATAACGCGCGGACTTAGCAGGCCGAATGGACATGGTGAATGAACAACTAATCGTCCAGGACGAATCACTAAACATACGAAACAGGAAGAGATGAAACATATACGTGCATGCTATGTACTGGACCTGTAATACTTTGCCAATTAGTTCCGTATGGTTTGAACTCACCTTTACTATTGAGGTTAATGACCTCTGGTGGACCTGACACAAAGTCTCTAGCCATTGTACACCAATCAGCAAATGATGGTCCAATAGTCTCTAATTCCTTTGCAAGTGCTCTGGCTTCACAATTGTTTGTTGGCCCTCTTGGATTTACTACTTCGAATAGGCCTGCCTTGCGACAATGGTCTATAAGGTCTTTTGATTTATTTTCTATGAATTTATCAAGCTGAAACACAGAAAGAAATACGGGGGATTTAATGTGGGAAGGAATTCAATATATTTATTTCAATAAACGTGATGAGTTCTGAAGCTGCGATGACAATTATAATATCATGGCAAAAACATACCTCACACAGCTGTAGAAGTCTCTCCTGGTCTATGGTCTCCCCGGTTGAATCAATTGTTTTCTTTTTCTGTGAGAAAATATAATACATACAATTTGATTCATTAACAGGATTCACAATGTTTTGAATTATAGTTCAATATTCATTGTTAATATGGCAATGTTTTGAATTTGAACAATGATCATATATTTTAGCATGTCAACAAGTTCATTTTCTAAGTAAATACTACAGACAATTGTACAACCGAACAATTGTATGACCAAATGACATACCTTTTTTCGTTTGCGAGACGTATTCTTTCCTGCAATCACATCATCTTGAGTGCAATAATTCGCAGGAGATTCATTATTGAACTTAATTTTTGCAAAGCATGAGTCCATACGGAATTGTTCATATATATCAAAAAGTGTGCTTTGTACGGTAAATTTACATTTTGCCTCTGATTTTTCAGATGTATGTGGGTATTCAGGAACTTCTTCAAGTTCCTCATTTTGTTCATTGACTTCTTCAAACTTCTCACTTTTAACAGAATGTAGGGGCCCTCCGACACATTCACTGTATATCTTGTTCAAGAAAAGCTCATGGCTGACTACCCATCCTGCTTCGGATTCATGAATGACAGACATTCTGGCGTTGCGATCAGTTAAATACGTTGTTCTGTCTGAAAGTAAACTTAAATTTTCAGAGCCCAGTTTCTTCAAATAATAAACTAAGCAACTGGCATTATAAACAAAATTCGAATTCTCTAAAAATATAAACAATGTATGTAAAAGGTTGTCCTTAAATTGGCCTTTGTTAAGACTTTACTAGCAGTGCACTGTGATTAATGATTGGTATAACTTATATTTTGTTATGTGCTGAAAATGTACACAGAGGAATACACATCTGATATTGTGGATGTACACAGGGCCACATAAGAGAATACACACCTGACTATGTCTGACGATAGAACTCAATTGTTGGGTGGAGTTCTATGGTCTGACCGTCTGACAGTGTGTGCCCAAGATCAAGATGACAATAACTGTAGGAGAATTGTTATTTGAATAAAGCAATTCCCATGTAAAATAAACTATGATTGTTTTTAAATCTGTGCGATAAGTTCTGAAGTTGGAATGTTATTATAGGTCATATTCAACACAAACATTCAGGAATCATTTACCCTGCTATCTCTTGTCATTATCACTCAAGTTGACTGGCAATTATCGTGGCAGTCTTTATCTACTTTAGCATTCATTGAACGATGGAACAGGAACACAAACACAGTTTACTCTATACTACATAGTCCTTCATTCTTACAGTACTCCGGGACGGAGACAAAGTGAGAGACTCGATACACAGGCTTAAAACTGAGGTATACATGCTTTGAACGAGTATCATACTATATATAGTATAGGCTCTTAACTGTTTGCTTGATGTTAACACACTCTTGGTACAAGAAATTACATACGATCACCCGGTTGATACATAAAAACCTACGTGTTGTTTGACAGGACAGTATTCTGCTCATGCCACATGAGCGATATTACAGGCATAATAAGACTTGCAGACAACTATTTCCGGTGTATATTACCTCGTAATAAAAAGACAAACAATTTTCTTAAATCAAATTAATATGCTTCCTATTTCTCAAAAGTCTAATATATCAGTTTATTTTTCATTGACTTATAAGTACAACAAAATCTTTGTACGAGTTTTGAGGCAACTGAAATCATAACAACTAACAACTCGCAAGGCACTGACTCACTTCAATGCTTGCAGTGCGTTTGACAGATGTCAGAAGAGAGGGTATTTTAGAGCGAAACCTGCCTTAAAAGTGATAGTATAACCATCCTTACTCGTATCAAGCCTTTTAACATGTAAGTATAATGTCATTCTTTTTATCTAGTACTTAAGACCAATAGTATTCGGAACAGAATTGTCTATCGATTCAGGATTTCAGTCTGTCTCCATCATACTATCATAGTCATAGTCATAGATGTTGACCCAGTAGCAGAGTAGGGCCTGGCCCTAGGCCTACAGTAGATCTGTAGATGAGTAGTAGGCTAGGCCTACTGTAGGGGTGTGTAGGCTGTCATTATAAAACTTCCAATGAAAGTGAGATGTTTGGTTCGTATCAAGTTTTATTCACATATACATCTCAATGACAATGCGAGAGCTCTGAGGTCTTGCCCTCAAACACCAGGCCATGAACTTCAAGGAAATGGGAGAAGATTGCATAACGCTATTGCGATGCTGGTAACTACAAAAACACAACTGGTATTCGCCACTTCAATGTTATATAATTTATAAGGCGACGTGTTGTATTAGATGCAAGCTATAAATGGTTTGTAAACTTAAAAGGGATCCCTATATTAAATATCTCTATATTACATGTAAAGCTGTATCCTGTTAATGAATAAATCTTTTCATCTCAGGTTAAATGAATCTTGAGGGACCAATACTTCCAGTGCCAGAGACGGCACTCAAAGCAGTTTCTCCGAACTCTGGGAACAAAACCTACCTGACAGAGAATCTACTCCGACAGTACGGCCAACAAGGAATACAGTGGTGGAATGAAGTACAAAGAAGATATGGAGAAATTCAGAGACACTACCACACTCTAGCGCACGTGGAGAATATGTTGGGCTTGCTTGACATTTTTAAGGATCGCTTGCAAGATCCAACTGCAGTAGGTTTGGCTGCAATATTCCACGAGTAAGTTCTGTTATTGGTTTATCCTCGGTGGTCATGTATTCATTGTCATGTAATTTTCCTGTATAAGAAACACATGTACGGTATCATCGAATCACTTCTTGTTTTAGATCACATTTGGTGTTCATAACTGTAGGCCTAGTCAATAGCAATAGCTTTGATCCCACTTGCGAACGGAGCGTTTTATATCAAAGTGTTATTCCCCTTAAAATTGTGCCATTGCACAGATAGAGTCTGTTTAATTGATCATTTATTCTGATGAGGCCGATGTAGGCCAACAGAGACGATCGAATAGGGTTAGGTGTAAAATCACATGTATGTTGTTTTATCATCCATTTTCATATAATTTTAGTATCGTTTATGACCCGTGGGCAAAGGATAACGAGGAGAGTAGTGCCGCGTGCTTCGACACTTTTGGCGTGGATGTAAATCTAGATGTAAGTACGAAGAATCCAGCATTTTTAACCCTCTTCCATATTGAGTTATTGCGTCTCATTGCAATGATTTATATAATAATAACATAATGATTTACAATAACATATGTGCATCTAAATATCATGTGTGGATACGCTTCTGCCTTTAACATTGCACAGATCATAACCTCTCTGTAAATTTATTTCTGACTCTTATAAAATGTAATTAGATCTACCGAATTTCGAATTGATCGTTTCAAATAATAAATACGCATTTTCACGTATGACAAACCTTTTGTACCCCACTTGTAAATGTCGTATTATTACTTCATCTCACATTGTATTGATCTATTGCGCACACTGAAAGATCTCACGATGCATACCACACACCCGGTCTACACACTGTGTTATGAATCATGAATGCAATTGGGCATTTTTTCAATCAATAAGACTCATGCTTTCCGTTTTCAGCCTGAAGTGATAAACAAGGTAAAAGAATGGATTATTGCGAGCAAGTGTCATGTAACTGATGGTCACAAGGCTGGGTGTTCGGGTTCCGATGACATTCATTATTTCATAGATATGGATATGCAAGTACTTGGTTGGCCAGAAGAAGGTAATTACTAGTTTTCCATTGCATTAGCCTGGAAATTATTGACAATGTTCGGCTGTTTTGTTGCTTTACTGTATGTGCTTTTCTAAATACATTTCATACGTTATTCCACAGTACTATAGACGGTAGTCAGAAATCCACTTTTTTGTTATTTCTTTGGTACGCATTTTAATGATGTAGCAAAGCTACGTAGGAGGCTAGTGATAAGATCATGTAATGATATGCAAGAAATATGATATTTAATATGTATACCTTATTAATATTCATATATGTTACGCCATCTCGGGTAATGTTACATATGCAAATGAGTTTTGTGAAAAAGGCGCGTATAACAGTAGCTTCTGTGCTTCGGTATTTACGGCTGAATAAAAATATTTCAGCCAAGACGGACAGACGAGCACCTGGCATTTCTAGTTCATTTATAACTGCACCCGGGGCCTGTTGCACGGGATATCCTTAGTTTGGGTTTTTTGTGTGTGGTAGCGTTTGCATAAGGACATAGAATTGTACAACTAAATCCGATGAATATACGTTCATAAATAAGGATACAAATTTAATTACAATAAGGACGGGTTAGCAATACCATACAATCGGGCTACATTTAATGGTACCTCATGTAACGGGCCCTTGGGGTATGAGAGTTATTGATGAGGTACTGATAACTTGTTGCCAAACTTTATTGGGCTGAAGCCTGGAGAGAGCCTGTCTGGAGCAGCACCATATACCCCGACTCCTGAGTAGTATAGTGACTTGGTAATTTAACAATAGCATCGATAATATTGGTCCACTTAGTTCCTATGATAAATGAACTCGCTAAGAGCATGAATGAATTTTCAAATAACCAAACTTTGAACATAAGAGATTCAAGGAGTTTAGCTTTGCGTCTAGAACATATTATATTTTCTTTCCAGATTATGCATCATACGCTGAACAGATTCGGCAAGAATATATCCACATTCCTGATAAAGAATACAGAAAACGAAGGGCAGAGGTCAGTACTACCCTACTTTACCTGGCAATCAAAGTCTACAATATTCCAAAACTTATCTTATGTAGTAATATAGCATGAATTAGAATTAGTGTTGTTAATGGCCAATAAAGTTTCCTAATTCATTTTCATTTGGATTAAACGCAATTTAAAAAAAATACATCGATTGCTAATTAATTGTACATATTGGTCAGTATGTAATTATTATGAAATAGTGTCAATGTCTTGAGGTAGAGGGCAGTAACTGAGACAGTGGTATAGTTTATCACTGTATTATCGCTAAGCCAGAGTAGGAGCAGGTACTGTGACAATGTAATACAAGATAGGCTGAATTACTTGGGCATAAAACATTGTGTAATATGGAGTTCCATCTAGCAAGCTGCTACTATAAGTACATGTACATCTCTTCCTCGTTGTTCATCACCGCACAGATATTATATATGTTGATGTTCTTGATTTTGTAGGTTTTAAAGAAGCTTTTCTCATCACCCCACCTGTATGCCACTAAAGCTTTCAGGGACGAGTATGAAGCCAAGGCGCGGTCGAATTTGGTTGCTGAAATAAAGCGACTGGAAAGAGTGTCATGAGCATTCAGAAAGTGAACAATAGTGCCTTTTGCAATTTTATTATAGATATCATATGAATGTTTTATGACCACACTGCTAATATCTATGTAACCTCAGATACCGATGGTCGAATGCCATTCGTGGAGATCATGCTTTGATTTTATGGAATCACTGAAGTCTTAATGAACGAAATCGATCTTCTTGAGAAATAACTGTTGGTATACTAGTATTACTATGTGTACATGTCTCTTGCATGTATGTAACGGTCTGCTGCTAAAACCTGTGAGTGATGAACTTCATACATCAATAGTGGAATAATAATCTTATCTTAGTATCTATCCTGTGTATATAATTTCATAAGTTTACATCAAGATTTAAGCCGTAATACATTTAGGAAAACCAATGTTTCAATTCCTACACGATGTATAAACTTACTTCTCCTTTAAGGGCTGATGTTTATATTTATGTGATTATTTGTATTTTATCTTTTTTTAAGAAATACTCCCTAAAATAATAATTTCAGCATATAGTTATACAATGTGTTAATTCCAATAAATTCGAACTCAGCAGGCCTAAGAATTGTGTCCATTAAATATACGGTGCTTATACAGAACCCAAGTAACCGGATTGAACTCAAATGTAGCGATACACTCATTTACGTTATCATTTCTTTTTAATTAGATTTTTTTTTTTTTTTTTTTTTTTTTTTAATTAGATTTAGTTCTATCACGGAGCGCCATCAAATGATATCAGGCTTAGAATGAGTGAGTCTGAGGATTAAAATGTGTAATGCATGCTTATAACGGAACATTATAGATTGCAGATCTCCTCACCGTTGAAACATTGCTGGGAAACGTAAAAATATCATGGCTTTAACACGAGTGCCACCACTTCTTTAGAGACACCCGAATTTCTGTACAATCACGAAATTCTGTGCTGTTTATAAACAGGTCGTGATTCGGTTACCATATCGTCATTACCTGTGTATGTATTAAGGTAACCAGCAATGGACTTTTACTATTGCTAGATCTTCTGAATGTTGATTGAACTTGGCGAATTCAACTCGCTGAGTTGTTGTATAGGTAGTCATATACTTGCCATGACAAGCATTAGTGTCCTGTCCATATTATTTATGGAAAATATAGAATCACTGTTAGTATGTAATAATATGCCTGGGGAGATTCCCAGAGCATTAGCTAAAAGTGGTGAAGGTAGTCGCAATATGACGATATAAAAAGCATCGTTTTGCGTAAACACATCATTTGATAAAATGTGGCACCCTTGTACTGTATACCCACTGCTTCATGTTTTTTCCCATTTCTCTTGGAAGTAGCTTTTTTTTTATTCCTTCACCTACATTTTCCTTACTTTTTTCTAATTATTTCTCTTCTGATCAATTCAAGCCATCTTGATGCTTACTTAATTGTTTTGCTCACGGGAAATTAATTGCTTAGTTATATTGCTAAAGATAGGTCGGTGCTTTTCCCCGTCTTTTTCCTGTCTTATGTATTGTATAGAGTGAATAATACTCATAAAAATTAAATGAGTTAGAATTATGTTTTAATACTCATGGAACGTTGTATCCTTAATTTCGCATTTTAGGGATTTACTTTCCCCGTCTAAGTTTACTATTGGCTGTCTGGGTTGTTCATGGTTTGACGCCATTTAGGGCAAGCAGATATAGCAAGGAATGTAAGCTCACACTGTATACGATAATTGAAAATTCATTGTTATAAAATATAAAGGCCCATTCACCATGTGGCCTAAGGGTTTAAAATTATACAAAATAAATTGATCAATGTATTAAAATGTAAGGGTAAAAGAACATGAATAAACGTATGTCTACATTTATGTGTGTATACATACATAAGTTATAATAGAAATGATTATATATTTTCATTGCAAAAAAATTATCGAAACAAAGTTGTAATTGTTACAGATATAGATCGCCGTACAGATACAGTAATAATCTTTTGACCTAACCAAGTGATTTTTCCTAAGAGTACTTTCAATGACTATATATGTGCCAAAGAATTGTATTGGATATTGTGAATAAATGGGCATAACATTAAAAATAGATTGTGACTTTGTCTTTCTGGTATCGTTTATTTTGTATATCATCTACCTCCCTCTCGTGTCAATCAAAGTTATAAAATAGGGATTATTCCCCAAATATGTGTATATATCCATACAAATACCTTCGCACAAATGTACCTGTTGAAAGCAGTATGGTATATAAAAATGCACAAGCGATACATTCTGCGAGTAGTGTTCTCCGGTAGCTAACAGATGTAGGAGTCAAAACCAGAAGAATAAAAATAACCAGTAATGTATGTAGACTGAGTATCCATCTCCACTGTCCCAGGTAAGGAAGTTAGTGGCCGCAACAAAATATATCCCCATTACAGATTACATATACCTGACTGCATTACTCTAATAGAATGAGTAAATTAAATTAGACACTCATTGTGTGATGAATTAAGGCTCCTATCCCAGGACCAGGAAAGCCATTAGAACAGTAGGTGTCCAATCACTGACATCAATTCTTATCTGATCTGAGAGGCTCTGAGACTAGTAGACTAAAGGGATTTCTCTGGTGACTTCTCATACTCAGAAGGTACATGTGACTAACACAGACTTTTATACTCAGAAGGTACATGTGACTAACAGAGATTAAGTATTTAAATACAAATTAGATTGAACTTCTCTAAATGAGTTTTTTTTATCTAACAGGTGAGTCATCACATTTTATAAAGTATTCACACTCTCCTAAGGCCTAACATGCCACGCCCACACCTTGGCCTAGTGCCATGGTCATGGATGCAATTAGATATACTACTACCCTCTAGGTCCTATAGATAATAGGGAATTTTTCATGAAATAAATGTATAGTGTCAGGGGTATAAGCACATTGCACATGATACCCCCGTTTAGCCGTTTAGTATATAAACGGTCCTCTGTTCTCAGCAGTCCTCGAACGAAGAGTTCTACTTCGTAGACCTGAATTTCCCTGAGTGGTAGCTAGTGGTGCCTCTGACCAAGTACCGAAAGCGCTTATCATACGGGTTGTCATACCGCAGAAAATGATCTTCCAGAGCTTGTCTAATTAAACGCTACACAAATATCAAATTAAATAGGAAAGTGTATTAAAAAATTCAACTAAGGATATTAATTCATTTTCCTATGGAACCTGCAATTGTCCAATTTTCCAGCGAAATCAGTTGGTGCGGAATATCTTTCTGGCATTGACAGCTGTCATGGTCAATGTTTTGATCTTGACTGGCACGGTGGCAATGGGAGTGAGCATAAATAGCGCGTAGGTTCTCACACTTGACCAATGGGTTGCAGGTTATAGTCTCCCGATTTCACCGCCTAGTAAACCCGGAATTAATCATATAATATCAGAAATGGCAGACGCCGCAGTTGCCGATGAGGCTAACCTCTCGAACTGCAGTGATGAGGATGAGGTATGATATGAACTAGCTATCTTTCAAATTCAAGTCAGACCAAGTTTCATGATGATTTTTTTCTCCTACTAAATTTAAGTTGATATATATGAGCATTGTTGCCCAAACAAATGGTCTACTCTAATTATATATTATAATGTCAACGTTACACGCAGCTTAATCTAAGTGATGTTAAAAGAATTGTTTACTATTACAGGGGTCGTATTTATTATTATTAAATGTAATCAACCATGTCTATGTATGCCTAGGCCCAAGCAGGCTAAGCCTAACGTTAAAATGGGAGATTTAGAGGGGTCTTATTATAACAGCATTAATTTAATCTACCTAGCTATGTCTTTCAGGAGCAACCACAACATTGTTTAGCATTGTTTATTTTAGTTGTTTCTGGCAGGAGCTACAATCATTTTAAAAAAATTAGTTCTATCCTTCATTTTCATCATTCATAACTTATTATAGTAGAAAATAGAGGTCAAAGTGGACTGTTTGTGTACAAATTCACCATTTCTAGGGAATATTACAGACAGTTTCTCTTTTGCTCTGAGTGTGGCAACTTAAAGTATTGCGAAATGATTAATAAATATATCTATATCGTGAAGTACCGGTACTATGACTGTATGAGTACAGTAAAAAAACCAAACTTGTAGAAATAGCTATAGTACGGTAGTCAATATAGAGTACTTGTTACGCCTCAACAGTAACCACATTTAACTTATAAGGTCAGTGACCACTCAGTAGCCTACATAGGTTTGTTTGTACACTAGCTATGGGTTGGGAGTTACTGCAGGCTAAGGTAGGCTTATTCATAGGCTTGCCAAGTTCTTTATTTGCTGTTGTGGTAATCACCTAGGCTGTAAACGGATCATTGAATTGTTTCTATGCTCTCGTAGGTAGTACATGAATGGGACCACGTGTGCAGGGCCTATTAAATATTTCATTGCACTTGATCAAGAGTCCAAGTCATCAATTCTTAATATTTGCTAAACATTTCTGACCTGTGTTGACTGCAGAAATAGTAGATCTATATACATTCATAAATTAATAGCCCAGAGTCTGCTACTGGGATTTGGTTGTCACTTGTGACATGCTAGGTACCGTATTATATATTATGGGGAAGTGGGGGCGTGTGTGTCAATTTTATGAAGTAATAACTGATCATGTCGCTATTAGTATCTTTGTAATATTTGGCACAATATTACTAATGTTGTGCCAAAAATGCCATTAATGGACGACAGTGCAGTCGAGCAGACCACGTGTTTGTTATGCAATAAGTGTTAACTATTCACTCTTACTCTGACAGTATTATTATAGTTGACGTAAGAAACGGATAATATGATTTCTTGTAACAAGGCTTGCTAATGATTCACATCTAAGGAGCCTAGCTTTTTTCTATCATGATTTGCTCTTCTGTCTCTCATCTCCTGCTCTATGATCATCTGTTCTTGAAAATGTCTTCTTTCTTTCTAAGCCGTATCTATAACCAACAAAATAAAACATATCTTACTTTTTTAGCCACAAGGACCGGTAAGGCAATCAACCAGGTTTCAGCACACTAAAATGGATATTGAGCACTTTATGTTTCAACGTGTTTAGTCCTTATGTTCTATCGTCTGTAATGTTAACACAGAAAGGAGTCATTACTCAGCCTCGGTTATTCCCAGAGAAGAGAAATGGATATTGTATAATCCAGCTACATAATATCTGGCAGGCAAATTACCTAGTGATTGATATTATTAAGTACTAATTGATAGTCCGGTGTTATGATTTGAGTTTGTTATGTGTATATTGCCGTCGGGCTTGAATGGAGTTCCTTCATGTAAATTTGGCTAATATGATAATGATTTTTTTTAAAGCTGTATTAAAAGTCAGTCTTAAAAGGCGATTTTATTGAAGCATTCAAGGTCACCAATAAGTTACTTGCGCAAGTGAACTTATGCTTACATAGAAACTACACACAAATTGATGGACTAAACTTGACATTCAGGACTAAATATAGACCAGAGAGTGTACAATATCCATCAATTTACAAATAAGTATTTGTTTGAACTTACTGGGGAAATTTAGCAAATGAATGTTCTCATATTCCATCCATCTGAGGAGTTTCCTACTTATTTACTTGTCGAGCATCTTACCTGAAAATACTGTAGCTGCATTCAAATTTTTCACTCGTTTATCTTTTCATTCAATTTTTCTCCTTTTATGGAATGGCATTAATTTAGAAAAAAGGAAAACTTTCTGTCATGATTCTTCCTAAGAGGATTCTTTGCATTCACTAAACTGAAAGATGATTGTAATAATGGCGTGTGTTTTCAATCCATAATAATATTCTTCACAATTGATCGGGTGATATTCGTATCAATAAGTACTTGATATGATGTGACCTTCATTCATACGATAGCTGGTTATGTATCATCAAATATATTACAATGAATACAGCCTTGTCTGACACATATTCTATGTACAACTTTCAAAATATTGCCATGTCTCTATATCTAATCATTTGCCCTAATAAATGCTGTCCTAATATATCGGTAATATTCGAACTTTGATGTAATAATTACTGAATGTCCTTATAAAATATTTTTTCTGTACCCTCCAGAATTTCGAAGATGCCTGCGAAACGGTTCCTGTGTAAGTAATGTAGCTCTCTTGTGATCAATCTACGTAATCTGGTTAAATAAAAAATAGTATTATGTGTTTGTGGAGTATTTCTTCATTCCCATATGGCCAGGATTGGCTAAAAATGAATTTATTGTTATAGCTTTTAAAGTGTAGCTTGCCTCTATTTGTTTTCAGTCAATGAAAACGTGTATTCCGCAATAAAAATATAGTTATGGGAAAAATATAAACCACGAAAAGTTCTTCATTCCTTAAAATTGTTAATATTTATAATTGTTTATCTTTTATAGGAGTGAGTCTATGGATCTCACTAAAGGTATTGAAGAAACTACTGTTGCGCTTAATCTCTTCTTCAACAACCGGTTTGCCGATGCCAAAGCACGCATGGAACCATGGTATGTATTTAAATATTAGAAGCACTGTAGAAAGACAACTTTATGATTCATGCTTTCATCTCATTTATATTTTGAGCTAATATATTTCTTGTTACTATATCATGTCAGGCTGGTTCTAATTCAGCTCTTGTGGCTGTTGTTCCACTTGGGGAAGTATATTGTTATTTGGGTAAGCACATCGCTCGCCCCATTTATTTCTATTAAGCCGGAGATCCATAGCCATGTAATCCTCTTTAATCCTAAGCACAGATAAAGCATGCATCTTTTATATGCACTAAATACAATATAAATATCACCAGCTATTGTAACCAGTAGCTGGTGAAGTACATTGCTATAAGTTGCATTAAAGATAGACCATAATATCTCCCTCTATTCGACTGATTCATAAGTTTTTATCATATTATGTCTTCTTTATCCACAGGGCAGACCGCAGCATGTACCATGCTCTTGGATATGGCACGCTCATGTACCTTCAGGCCGCTCTTACATTTGATATGGTAAACTTTCTTATGATGTTTAATGTTTCCTAAGTGATGAAAATACATTCAGGTTAATGAAGTTGCGTCATGATTTAGTTATGTGATCTTTATGAAGTTGTATAGTTTCTATGACACTTTTAATTATCATTAAATAATTATATATCTAAACACGAGGATTAAGTATTTTATTTAAAGAAACACTATATCTATCGTGTGTTTTTACCGTGCCTTGATCAATTTATCGATATGAAAAGTTCCATTGATATCTGTATGTAGCTTTGGTTATTTGGATCAATTCATGGCCTTTATTAAGAATGCATTTGAATTCTCCGGACATTATTAAACGATAACTTCCTAGGTGTCAAACTGTTATATTGTTCCCAATCGCAGGCTGACATAGAGGCTGCCGTAAAAGCAGTGAAAAGATCGGTGCAGGTATGCCACAAACAAAGGAGAAAAACTGGCATCGTCCAAACCTTGACTGGCACCAATTACCAAGATATGACAGAAGGTATGTCTTAGCATTTATGTCCATAGAAGCAGCGATGATCGTTCAATCTTTTTAGATGTACCTTTAAGAATAATATTAGGATTTTATTTGATGAATTGAAACACAGGGTAAAAGTGAATTGTGTAATCAAATGCAATGTCATAACTTAAAAAAAAAAGTCTTAACTTTATTGATATAGAAATCGTAATCGTAATGTACGGCGATAAAAAAGATAAAATGAAATTATTACCTATCATTTCCATGAATATGCGTTAAAAACAATAAAGATTAATGAAATATATTGCAATAATAGAAGAGAAAACAGGCGACACCTAAACATTTTATGACGCGTGCATTTTTTATAATCGTAAAATTGATACATTAAGCCAGAATGGAAAATATTTCATCAACATTTGACACTTAGTAAGTATAAAGGATCCTGTAACTGATGACTGAGGCAACATTGTAATAAAATTGATGAGATCATCAAAGTCAAAGCTGTTGATTTTTTTTTTCAAGAACATTGCCACGCCGAGCTATGTTACGCTGAATGCTTGATAGAACGAGCCTTGCTCACGTTTGTTCAGGATGAAAATCTAATCAGTTTTGTAAAAGGAGGTCTGAAGATCAGAGCTTGTTATAATTCATACAAGTAAGTAAAAATAAGACTTTATTCTAGTTGTTGTTTGATGTTTTACCCCTAAGTGTAATCGATAAGGTCGTAGCTGTCGTTAATATTTTCACCTGTTTATTCTTCTTTATACTTAACGTGCCCATGTAAGTTAACAGGTAATTGAATTGAGTTACCTCCCGTAACAGGGAAGAACGGGCAGGGCAGTTAATTCACATTCATTTTCACACTTTGTGTTTTATTGTTATCAACTTTTCAGACATTTGTTCTTCAAATGGCTCTCAGGGATTATGGTACACATTTTGCATATCATATTGACCTGATCGTATTCTATCTTTGGCTTCATTGTTAGACTCACTCATCATAATTTGCAGCTGCTTTAAAAAGATAACACAGCAGACATACATGGTAAATTCCTGTCCGAATAAAAAGCTTAGTCTTATCTGGATCCAAAGATCGACACCTTGTACATAATATTAAATAAGTGCTCTATTCTTGAGATGTTATTCCATCAGAGGAATGTACACATTCTAGTGCTTATCATAAAACTTCCAAGTAGTTGGTGCTATTTGACAAGATAGCGCCACGTGCACTAACCTAGATAAGCTATAGACGTGGTTGACACTTTCCAGTAATATAGTGTGCATTTTGTTAGATTAAGAATAACCGGTCTGGTTATCTCTTGCCTCCCTACTTAACCATATAATGTTCACTGCGCTATCTAAAGCTTTTATTTTGTAATATTTTATTTTGATTATTTGTGTAATAATTTTTATAAATGATATTGACTGATTATAATTATCCTACTCAAGACAGTGGTTTCAAGAGTGGATGCATTGCTAATGGGATATTCAATAGTCGTAATATACGTATCCATATCGATACAGACTTGAATGATCTGCTAGCGATACCAGACAAATAGTCAGTTATAATTATATTATTTGTATTATGTATTTCAGGGAGTGTTTGAAGATTCTGCAGCATAAAGAATGGAAAGACCCACAAATGCAGATTAACTTTCAAAGTGGAGTTCGTCTTGGTATCGGGATTTTCAACTTGGTGCGTATTGTAGGCCTGAATTCGTTGAAGATTTCTTTGTGTGCGTATGTGTGTGTGTGTGTGGGGGGGGGGGGGGGGGGACGTCTTGCCCAGAGAAAAATATTGGTCATCAATATTTATGACGGTATCACCAGACGTATGTTTTTGTTTTCAGATGATTTCTCTGCTCCCGACCAAAATTTTGAGATTATTGGAGTTTGTCGGATTTTCAGGAAATAAGGTAAGTCATTCCGTGAATGAAGATTATTTTTATCAAATCTCTATACAAGTTTGGCATTATTTTGGCGCTGCCATTTAATTGAAAGTGATTTATTCAGACCCAAACGATCTAATGCAGTTACCAAAAGTCGTTTATCTAGAATGATAAGTTTTTCCTTCTTGCTTTCCCTCTGATAGAAACATTTGCATTTAGAATATATTGTATCCGTTGTGTTGCCGTGATTCATATGGAATTGCATTAATAATAAACCATAATATATCCCTCTTTTCGACTCTACACCCTTCTGTGTATTCTGTGGCCTTTCAATAATGTTACTTGATTTCGATCCCTATAATTCTATTGTAGGAATTTGGACTTGCGGAATTGAAGGCTGGAGCAGAGGAGGATAAAGGTTTGCGATGGCCGCTCTGTACGAATGCATTACTGGCATACCATACAGTAATGACATATATATTAGGTAATAGTCACTTCTTTTTGTAGATGAATCTGTTTAATGGGAATTCACGTACGCTTTTGTTTAAGATGTTTGCATTTTTGATAAATAACTTAATTGTTTATTGTGATTAAAATAAAATGATATAAAGGTTGAATATTCTTTCCAGGTACCGCAGATGGTGACATCAACTTATCTGAAAAACTGCTGTTACCATGTTTAAAAAAATATCCCAAGGTTGGTATCTGAATTCCCATATCTGAATATGTACTCTAAACTATATTCTGTCAAAGGCTGTTATGTGTACACACCAGTCTTTGTGATCGATTCATTCGATTGTTTTAAATCTTGGCAGCTCTATTACAGTATCATCTCCAGCCGGCAGCGATACATCCAAGTCATACAAAATATCAATTGCTAATTTCTATTGGCGTGTCCTCTTGGATACATAGTTTCTTCTACTATATAGCTTTGTAGAATAACTTGAGATCAATATTTTCCTTTATATGAAAGTCACTACCTAGTGTTACATTCACTTCCCTTTGCATTTTCCTTATAAAAAATCATTTTCCTTATAAATGCGCATTTTCCATATAAATACGCATGTTCTCAACTCTTGCAACTTTCTTCTATTCTATTTTCATAAATGATAGATCAAACTTACTGCGTGCTAATTGTTTCTTACATTATCAACTACTTTATCTCTTGCATTGGTCTCAATGCCAGCTATTTACATATAATCTCACAATCCTTTTTTTATGACAGGAAGAATTCCTAGGCCTAGTTAATAGCGTTAATGAATCATGTATCTAAAGTTATTTACTTTGTTTTAGGGTGCATTATTCCTCTTCTTTGCCGGTCGTTTGGAAGAGATCAAGGGCAACTTAGATGAAGTAAGATTTCATAATTCTGTATGCCCCGCTATGCCTTGATATTTTTGTTTCTTCTGCCATTATATATAATATACAACAATGATTAAAAAAAATACAAATGGTATTTAGTAGATTTGACGATGCGACATACCTATACTGATACTACCATATAAATGGTATTGAATTTTTCACCAGATAAATTTTGTTGACGCGGTGGAGATATTCATAAAGTGAAAAAACATAATGTTTACAGGCTGTCGTCCGTTTTGAAGAATGTATAGAGGTTCAGTCAGAATGGAGACAGTTTCATCATTTGTGCTACTGGGAGCTGATGTGGTGCAGCAGGTCAGTTTCCTATCCATGTTAGCTTTGCTTCCTTACGGGGCTCTTTCACTAGATCGCAAGGGCTTGCGATTGCTTGCGAGCAGTAATTCGATCGCAACAATATCTCGCTATTTTTATATTCTTGCGATCCAATTGCTACACACAGGGCTCCTATACTACATTACTATATTACTCGCATGTACTAGCGATTAACCTGCGATTGAGGATTGCTACCCCTTGCGACTGGGCTGCTTCCTTCTTGGGATCCCCATTAAAGTTTCTCTGATCTGCCCAACATATTTTCAAATATAAAGTGAGTGTGTAATCTAAGTAATCTAATGTAATCTATAATTTATATAACTGTTTCTACAACTTGAGTATATGTAGAAATATTGCTATATCAAACACATTGTTTAATCGATGCTTTTCTTGTGAACACCAGATCAATGTATGAGGCCAGCGCCAAAATATATAATTCCAAATATCGATATATTATGTTGATCCGAGAATCCCTTTAGATTGTCTCGCATACGGTACATTCCACGCCAAGATATTTATTATTGATGCGCATCTTTATTATTCAGCTTCAAAGGAGATTGGCTTTTGGCAATGAAATTCGCCGAGCGCTTGTGTAGAGAAAGCCGGTGGAGTAAGGCTACGTACACATATCAGAAAGCAGCATTCCTAATGATGTGTGATAATCAGACAGATGATACGGACGCCCATGTGGAGTATTTATTTGGGTATGGAAATATTTCATACATTTTGCCTTTCCATATTTTTTTTTTCCAATTCCATATACTTTCAACCATTTTTTTCCTTTTTAACTGTCTGGCACTACACATTGCCATATATTTCTTAATACATGTAGTTCGTTCATAAAATATCTTGAGAAATATTGAAACCGCGCAAAAATAAATGATAAACTTTCTCTATTACTAAGACTAATTATGTCTTTTATATTTTTCTGTTACAGTGAGGTTCCAAAACTTAAACAGAGGATTGCTGGAAAATCAATTCCTATAGAAAAATTCGCGGTGAAAAAGGCGAAAAGATATTTTGACCAAGGGAAAAGGCTCACATTGCCTGCGATGGTAAACGCTTCTTTTTCTTAAACCGATTTTTTGAGAATTGATAATGACATTTGTACAGTTTAAGTTTGCAAAAAATAGGCTAGGAATACTTATAGTAACACATTCTTCATTTATTTAGTTCATTTAAAAAAAGAAAAACTTATTTGCAGGAATTGATATACGTTTGGAACGGGTTTATGATAATTGGAAAGAAGCCAGAGTTGCTTGTACCTATATTGACAATAGTCGAAGAGACTATCAATGACATCATGAGTCACAAAGGTAGGTCGTTCTTGTACTTTTTAACTCTTGAATGTTGTTAATTTCGTACAATCTGTTGTCATTTTAACTAGCAAGTTTCGTATTTCGATTCTGTAGGCCTGGGTTTGATTTAAAGGATTATAAATTATTCGTATCCATCCTAGAACTCACGTCCATCTTTCATCTTCGTTTAGTTGTAGTGAAAGTATCGGAACAACATATTAGCTCATTGTCTGTTGGCTCTTACAGGTGAAGAAAGTAGTGGTTCTGAAAACGTCAAGTATCCCTTCTTCTACGATGACTACTGTCTGGCCCTTGTTCTAAAAGGCGTTTGTCTGAAACATCGGGGCATGGATTTTCAGGCCGAGCAGTGCTTCAGAGAAGTCTGGCAAAAGTAATTTACTCGTACTTTTTCCATTCTCCATATGATATGTGCTGAATTATTATATCAAACAAGTTAAATGTAAACATTTCGTTCCCTTTACCTGGAAGAGGAATTAAGTAATTTGAATCTCTTATTACCGTATTTTCAACCATATGGGCCAGGAATTGTACAATTCGCCTTAACTAATCCTCTTAAATAACCCAAATTTAGGACAAAAACACAACCGAGCAGATTTGTTTAAATGAACGGAATACCAAATATATACTCAGATATACCTAGTATTTATCATGTTTCAGCCTAATCTAGCGCAATTTACGAATTGTGTAGAGCTGCCGATTGTACATTGTCCGAGGCCCTGACCCATATATATAACCGAAAATTCTTAATTCATGAAATTTATGACCGCTAGTACATAATTATTTGTTTCCTATTGCAGCGATAAGAACTTGCGTCATGACACTTACCTCGTACCATACGCACTCATGGAATTGGCTTTGATTTTCATACAAACTAATAGTTTAGATGAAGCGAAGAATATTCTTGACAAAGCAAAGTAAGAAACATCTGTATTCCTAGCATGAAAAGTATAATCATAACTATTTATAATCTCCTAAATGTATGTACGTAAAAATACCACCTGTTCTCTACCCATCTATTTTAAGTTTGTATTATGTATTATTTATCCGGGTGCTATCACTGCATTTATACAATTTATTTTCGTTGTATGTATGTCCTCAAATATTGTGTTACTTTAAACCTGTGTCCTTGCCCCATCTGTTGTCTCCCTGGAATATTTTATTATCCTATTTTACCATTGCATGTTACTGTATTCATTCATCCTGTCAACTGATTGTGCTATTCATTTGTTTATCGTGTCTATGTTGCCTATATATTCTCTCCACAGCCCATCTTCTCTGTTATTATTATTTTGTATGTTTTGTTCTTGGTGTAGAAAATACAGTGGGTATTCGCTGGAATCCAGGCTTCACTTCAGGATAAAATCTGCTGTAAACATGATCCAGAAAAGGTTAAATCCTGATGAGATTTCCGAAAGGTTATGACAAGCCTGAAGGTGATTAAGTTGGTTTAGTTGATCGCAGAATCCTTAGTTTATGTATGCATGGATTAATCTCGGGGAGTGAATGGCTGACTAGAAAAATAAATAATCAGTATCTTCAACTCTTATGAAGAATTTGATTATTGATTGTTTAGTGCAATCATAGTTAGTATTTGAATTTCCGAATTTTGATCCGTCAGTAAAATCTTCGAAAAATTTCGAGCTTATAATTTAATATTTAAAAAAAGCCATCTAGGGATTATGAAAGGATCTCTGATTTATACGAACTACGATATAAATCCTTGCTATAAGTCATCATTGCAAAATCTCCTCTGAATTATTACTTTGATTAGATTTGTTTTGGTAACTTTTATTTCCTTTGAGTAAAACTGTAAATCCTAGTACGTAGTGACCCAGAAGTTCGTAAGTTGCCCCGTATAGAATAGAACGTTCCTTTATGAAATCATTTTAATCTGGATTTATTTTTACGCGGGTGTTGTGTCCGTCCTTACTGCTTGCCCCCCCCCCCCCCCCCCCCATTATTTTTTTAAAAAAAATTTATTCGATTAAATGCCAAACATTTAACAAAACGTTTATATTCATACAATTGATTTTATCATATTAATTTATTCTGATATTTTACAATGTTTTCAAAATAGGAGAATTGTGGCATTTGCTCTACCTCCTGGCGCCATGATTCTTAAACGTAAACATTATATTTTTTTCCTAGATACAATTACAAAGGTTATGCACTTGAGTCAAGGCTCCATTTCCGTATCCACGCCGCTCAGCTACATCTGCGCCACCTCGAGTCACCAGGGAATGGACAGCCAGACTACTCGCCCCCCGGTTCTCCCTTCCTCGATGACCAGAGTTCCCCCACTCCCCCACCTTCACCATAGAAGAGAGATGGAATTTCAAATGTAACCATAACTCCGATATAGGCTTGTGAAGCGATATGGCCATTGGATTAGCAGGGGCTACCCAATGTGCTAAACCGAATGCTCCATGAAAATTCTTTATTCCTATTTTGGAAATTCAAAAGCCGATATAGGAGTGACTATTCAAACATCACCCCTTATTATGGTTACATTTGGTCTTCCCTGAAGAGAACACCTTCACCACCACATCAGAGAAGCAATGCACCAACTACACTGTCAGTCCCTACAACAACCAACAGAAAGGAATTTGTGATGTCAGGACCAGCTGAGTAATTTACCGTTATCGTTGTTGCCCTTAATCAACCAGCTACCATAGACATATGTACATGTAGTTGCACCGATCTATGGGGTATCAGGAAAAATTCAAGCCCTTCACTGAGCAAAGTACTTATCAGCCCTATACACCAGGTCCTCATTTCAAGCAATTACGCAAATATATACTGCGATACCGCCAATGTTGGTGCAAAGATTTGTTGTGCAAAATATGGTTGTGCTAGTCCTTCACCCCTACTTAACATTTCAGGGTTAGATTATTTATTATTCAAATGTATTGAAAGCTATATCAAAGAAGTTTTTTTTCCCAGGATCCCCCTTTTATGGGAACTCATTCAGTCTATAGGTAAATTAGGGTAAACTTGAGAGTATGGATCATTCAAATCTTTGGCAGGTCAAAGGGGTGTCATTGAAATGAATGTGAAACAGTTCAGAGAATAGTGAAGATACCCTTGATTTTACACGCATTGGTATCGTTTTTCACTAACTTGAATATATGACCTTATTGATCGAAAGAGATCTTGAGTCCCATTGGTAATAGTATCACCACGTACAAATATTTATTGATGATGTGCAAGAAGACTATGACCCTGCATACTAACTTACATTTCCATGTTCGGTCATTATGTAACTAAGACGCCTGAGATAATTGTTTCGATTTATTTCAAATTATAGCATTTTCAAGTACGTTTCGCGTTCAGAAATCTAATCTTAATATACTCAATTTAATTACATTAATTCCCAGAGCAACGAGCATGTAGCTGTTGGCCACTGTGCTTAACTTTGCTTGCTGAAATCAGTTTTACCGTAAAGGCCCTTTTTATGCCATTATATCCTACGATGAGATAATGTATTTTACGCATTTTTGTAGCGTTCAGTCTATTCATGTGAATATGGCCTCAGATCTCAGTTGTAATATCCTTTATGCATTTGACTTGGGTATTTCTCATTACGAGTCTTTGGTGCAAAACTATATACATGCCGGGTTTGTTTCCAACTTCTGCTCGTAGTTGTGATAATTTTGACATTTAGATTACATATGCACATAGATATATTTAAAAGGTATATCTTATGGTGCTTCTAACCTAAGGGCTAGGGAGGTGCGTAAGGAGATAAATGGGTGACTGCATTGCTTAAACTAATTACATGTTTGTTAACATATCTTGGACATCACTTAATATATTAGTAGGATAGTACAACGGTTAACACTGGACAAACTACCATTGTATGGTTCAGGTTTTTAAGCTTCATGTTTACAAATCTTTCATTCATTGGCCAGTACTTTTGAAAATGTAAATAAGAATAGACTCAATAAGAAAATGGTCGCCTTTAGCTTCAGGGCTAGATGTCTTTTACCCTTACTATACGTATGTCATAAATAATTAATACACACTCTTGTTATTTCCTACGCAACTTCTTGTGATAAACCTCCAGATTGTTGGATCGTTGTTTCGTCGACGAGTAGTTTAGTTTTAGTACGAAGTTTTTGTGGGAATGTTAAGGATTATAAGGTTTCCTATAATCTGTGTTATTCCAAACAATTCATGGTCAATTATTCATTGTCTCTCTAAATGGTGATAGCTTACATATGGATAGACATCTGCTGAACATCTTATGTATCAAACCTCTGTGAATGTCTCTTGTATTGGCGAAATGTAGATTACGGTCACACTCAATTTATTTGTCCCATTGGAAATGCCTTCTGTTATGCGAACGTTTTGAAACAAAGCTATTAGTTTAATATTTAGTGTGTATTCATAAATCTTGGGTGACCTTCCTTACTAGCCATGTCGCATCCATTGGAAGATGGTAGCATAAAGCATAAAGTAGGACTCGCCATGTCTCTGTCTGGACAGTACAATATAATGTACCTTTGATATCATCTCTTCTAGGAACCGAGCCTTCATACGGTCATTTATCCTTCCTAGAACTCACATGGCTTGAATTTCTCTTCCTGTTTTGACAAATTAATATATGGAGCTAAGAATTCCACAGTGTTTTTTAAAAAGATATTTATTGCATATATTTACAGGCTGAGAGAACCACGCGGCTGTTATTTTTCGCCCGAGTACCCTTATCCAATACTTCTATTATAATATTTTGCTCACTTTTTGAAAGTATTCCGACGTACCGGTATATCTTGAATGAGTACATTCCATTTAGTTTAGCGTCGTGTCGTCTTATGTTTCCCCCTCAAATTAATGAAAACCCCTAGTTGATCAAAGGATTTAGACTAGGATATATTGACTGAAAAGTTTTGTTATATATCGCCCTTGAATGAGGTGAAATTTACTAGAGATTTTAATTAATCGCGAATGCGTTTTATTGATTGGGAGTGTCATTGGTCTCACACGTGGTAATGTGATCCTTTTAGGGTAGCTTGCTTCAATACATTAAGGATTATTGCGAATAGATTTTGCAAGTAGAAATAACCGTTTGTTTGAACATTAATATGAAATAATTGATATTATATAAATATATATGCGGTGTTGATGTATTGTAGACTTTGTATACTGAAATCTTATATATTGAGTGGCTATGGCTTGCTGGAAGAGTAAATCCTTGATTACAGTTCTATGGTATCTGACTATTTGAAATATTAGTCGAAGGTGGTTACCATTATTTGTCTTGATTCACATAGCTGTTCGAGATAAAGGTCTACGAAATATTCACTATAATACATGGCAGCTTTAGTCATACATACCATAGTAGTTAAAACATTAATAGCTAAACCAAGTTTTACTGAATTGATTCTTCTGCTACAGCCTACAGGAAACAGATTTGTATGGCTTCATTCATGTACAAAGCAATAATTTAAAGTAAGTATCTGGGGACCAGTGATACAGTTAGTCTCTCTAAATGCTGTGGTGTGTCTCTAAATAGCTGTGTCCTTAGTGCGCTGATTCCTTTGAAGTATAATAGTGGGTAAATCCTCGATACATGATATCAGGTTTCACATATCATCTCAAGATCTTCGTCATGAGAAACTGTTCTCACAATCTTGCCAATATTTCCTAGTGTAAAGCCGAACTAATTTTGAGATTCAAGAATCTTGCGCGTCATACAACTACCGTCCAATCAGTGAAATTATAACCATGTATGTGGAGATAAAATAATGCGGCTATTTTAGGGAGGCATCTACCTCCCTGGCTATAGTAATTATAGGCAGAGATACCTAGAGATGCGATTCGTAACAGGATAAATTTTGTTAGGAGATAACAGTGATGTTTAGAAAAGAGTCCCCTTTCCTTACTGGAATACAAGTTTTATTAATTCTCACACAAACCACACTGTCATGGTTCAGATATAAGATTAGGCTATGAAGGCAAAACGAAAATATTGAATTTTAAATGTTACCTTATAATCATATTCATATCTGCTCGCCAGTCTTTATAGCTGTGGTCCTTATCCTAGTAGTATTGTTTGTCCTAAAATGTGCTGTCAGATTTATAGCTATTTATTTACGTATGAGTATTCTACCGGTCCAATTGAATGTTCAACATCTCTAGTCCCACCACTCCAGCATAAGTCCCATACATTTTACAAAGAGCATTGATAAGAATATATAGACTGTAAGCATTGTATTGAACCGATATATATGAATGTTTCAGATGGCATGATTGTATTGAGGATTTTATCATGGGTTTCTTTACCTATGCACTATCGTTTTGTTTCTTGATTTAATTTTGTTTAATCTACACTTCGATGTGGTCAAGTAACTTAAGGATGTGATTATGAATATATTTGCGATATTTTGCTCTACATTATAAGCAAGATATTTGTTTCCTAAAATAAAGATTTTCATACTTAGATTGGGTTCCAAGGTGTGAATATTTAAAGGAAGTTCTACTTGTTTTTGTCGCTATTGACTGATTTTGTTTTACACTTTATTCATGATTATACAGTAGCGTTCACACATCTATGTTTAGTCGAGCGATAACCTGAAATGGTATTGATATTGATTTCAGGCGGGTGAATATGTTTTACACTTGTTTCTTTGCCAATGAACTGTGATTTCACAAAATGCTATGTAATCAATCTTGTTCTCGCTTTTATCAGATGTTACTAGAGAGGAATAAATTGTTGCGAAAAAGTTGTACTAAGTCTAGAACTTCTTTCTCTGCCCATCAGTTGGTTCCCTAAAGACTGGAAATTTGAGAACTATATTATAAGACTTTCACTTTTTTTTAAAAAACAAAATTACATAATACCAAAATAATGAATTCCACCTTTTTCCATATGGGCCTAATAGCAGTGAAAAACGAGACGAAAATCATTATCCAACCCACATAACATTATCCCCTCTCGCCCTGATAGGACCAACTATATACGAAAAGTTGGTGTGAAAACGGCGTAAAGCAACCAATATTGGAGCCCCCACCCCCACCCCATAACAGCATTTACCTAACAAATATTTATATTGAACACGTACCGATTGAGTTCGATTTTTTTTCTTTTAACTTTTAGATATTTTATGGCGGTACAGAATCAAAAACCAAATTTACATTCCAATATTCTCTTTTGATAAGGGCCTATAATAAATAGTTAATGAAACTCGGCGCGGGTAATCGTAAGAGTTCGATAACTTTTTTGATTACCCGTGCTTTGTTTCATTTTTTATAAATTACAATTAACTAAAACGGGACCATGAATATATGAAAGATAGTAGGAATTTGATTATGTAGGCTACAACAGATAGAAATTAAAAACAAAAAAGGTAGTATGAATGTAAATAACTTTATTAGACATCGCTACCATTTACAGACATTTTTAAACATATTCCTTCTAGGAATCTAAACGTATGTATAAGAAATAATAAACATGGATCAAGACCGGTGGAGCTCACAGGAGTCATAGATAGAAACAACCTAGGTAGCTACAACTTGGGGCCCTTATGTAACCGATATATCAACAATACTTAATCTATTTATTTCGTAGTGTTGGGCCCCTCACCATCCTTAGACTGATTATCATTTGGCAGTGACTAATTATATAAATGCGATATACATTTTATTATACTGGTCTACAAGAGTGTGCTTTATGATTATTACATCCTCCGCAAACGATACAATAGCCAGTCGATAAAATCTGCTTTACATTCATAAACTATATATACATAGTTTCAGAAGACTGAATAATCTGTCCTATAACTTGCCTTCTTCCATAAGTCCATACTCAAGAAATATAATTTAGGGTACCTAATAATTATATCCAACATGATTCGAACATGAACCGTTTCGATTCTAAGCTAAATAACATTTATAGGCAACACACTTGTTCACCACTTCATATCAACAGAATAATTGCAAAACGAACCACATGTCACATGAATAATTACCCACAACCTAAATTACATCGTTTTGATATCAAAGAAAACATGCCGTGGTGGTCTAAAGTGGGATGAAGTAATGAACGAGGACACGAACAACTGTTTGAGAGTTACTGCAATGAACAGTGTAATCGAGTATCCGTACAGAAATGTACTTTAGTTGAAACGGACTTAAAAGCAAATAATATAAAGGTAGTGTAAAAATCTAAAATTATGTTCATAACATATATATCTGCTATCTATGTACATATTCATATGTACAAAAATAATTCTACTTCGGTGGGAGTGAGTTTCATATACAGGTTCCTAAATATACTACGATAGAGTGAATGAACACTTGACTAGATGATTGCAACTTGCTTCTAGTATAATTCACAGATTTACCTTTCAAGTTTTCAAGATTAATTTGACTTAAAATGTTAACCACCAAATGATTAGAACTATTCGGTAGATTATTCGGTTCTTCCATTTTATACCCATACGATCAATTAGGATGAAATAAGTGTTGAAAGTCTACAATGAAACATTTTAATGACATAAATCCTTAGACTATTTCAGGTCCGAGGTACTAAAGGACTTTTGAGCATATTTAGGAGCTTCACGGAAGGGATCTGAAATATATCAGAGATGCTTCCGAGTCTGTTTGGTCTCTTGTGTATAAATTCAGAATAGTAACGGCGGCCAGCACTGTTAGTGGTCCGAATGTACAGCGGACAAAACGCCCCGCAAACAAAACATAGGCCTATATAGTGGCTTATTCCACAATCGCCCGCGTCTGCCCCATTAGAATTCTGTGCAAAATGATGCGTAACTATTGCATATACTATTGCATAAGTGCACAAATCCCAAAGTTATTGAATGTCCAAAGGTCGCAAGACTAACCTACTGTGACCATTCCAATGTATTTATGACAGGTATTTCAAAATAAACACTTTTGCAGGCCGCACACCAAATTATTTTGCGATTGCGATTACCCTTTAAAAGTGGATACTAATGTGTTGTGCGACCAGTTCGAGCAGGAACTTATGTTTCCTGCTTCTAAAAAATGGCACAACATAAACGCAAATTCATCGAGATCACATCTCGAAATATTGCACTGAATACAATCATGGTCCTTTTGTAACAAATATTTCCTATGGAGGATGCTTGGAACCAGTTAACGTCAGGAGAGACATGTTTAATGAATGATCAAATCAAACTGTTCAAAAACATAAATGGTCCTCTAACCAAGCTTGAATTGATAATATCAGACGGAAGGATCTTCAGGGAGATCTTCCACCGATTCCACAGCTCTCAATGACTTTGGCTGAGCATAATGTGGTTCGGGTTCCTCCCCAACGTCCTCTTTGGCTTTACCTTTTGAATTCATATTTTCATAAACAGGTCCTGTTTCATCTGTGGGACTATCTAGACTATTGGTTGGCGAGCTATCAGCATCATCTGCATCGGGAAAAACTTCTTGTCCTTCTTGCTCTGGATATTCAGCCAGGTTATTTAATGAATCGCTATGGTTGCTGAGATTTAATCTATCTTCTTGTGAGTTGCTCAGACTGAGGTCTGAGGCTGGGGTGGGCGGGGGAGGCACAGGGCGATCCTCAGAACCTTCCCTCACAGCAAGTGTGTCCCCGCTCAGCACAGGGCGAACAGGCAGCGGTGGAAGGTCATATGTTGTTGCAGAATCCACTGTAAAGAAACATCATCATATTTAAAAGACGTATCTAGGGCTAGTCTGTCATAATCAATTGAAGTAAAAGTTAGGCCCCCAAGTCTAATCCGCTTTTGCAGTCCCCGTTTATTGGAAGAATCCAATGGTTGGTAACTGAACGGAGAGATTGGCTGGACGACTCTACATCACAATGTACCTTAAAAAGGACCAAGCCGATTTGATAGATTCTATGATTATTACATTGTTATATTCACATATTTGTATAATATTGACAACGGTTACCAATGAAATGATTACGACGATAATACACAAGTACAGTAAAACCTTCACTTGTGGACACATCTCCAAACCGTACACCTTGCAATTATGGACAGAAATTAATATAAGGCAATTGCTTATCATGGCCCCCCTTCACTCCGGACTCTGGGAGATTTTACTGAAAATCAGCCCCTACCTTCATCTTCTCTTCTTTCGTTCCATCGGTTGTCATCGGAGGCAATTTTTGCGATATTTTCTAAACTCTCATAAATGTTCATCTCGGACCTAGGGTGTTCTGGGAGAGGCCTCTTGGCAGGCATGTCAACATTGAGGGGTTTCTCTTGACACCTAGGATCTACGTAACAATTCTCACCTGAAATCGGTATCAAGCTTTATTAGAAAACCAATTAAGGAGAAAGTTTGCTGACGTATTATCATTTATATTAAGAATATATCCATGCAAATTCAAAGATTGGTGATATCTATAAAGCTTCTTAAATATTGCTAGCGATTTATAGATGTAGTTCTTCTCGGTCCATATATTTTCTTAAACGACTGGTACCAATTTAATCACAACATATCGACTCTTAATACAATACTTAAATGCTATCTATATACATGCAGAAAAAAAAAAAAAAAAACTTTGACGCGTACATGGTAGGAACAATGCAAATCATACGTTGAACCACATAATGGTAAGTATTATAACCTTGCTAACACCAAAGCATTTCATAAGAATGGGTTTTATAAGTTGTGTATCTGTTTAGTTACCCCCAATGGGAGACCTTCATTAAAGAAGCAACTTTTTTCATTGCTGAGGAAGGAGATACTTATGGTTAAAACCAATTATACTGTATAGTTAAACCAATTTTTCTATATCATTTTATGAAAAATACATGAATGTGTTTGATCAAAATCTGCTAATAAAAACAGGGGATATCGACCCCCGCCGCCTTCTTTTCCTGAATATAAGAACCGGGGAAAACATAGATAAATAAATTTAAACATTAAAGTTATATGTGTTTCAACAAAATGCCTTGAAATTATTTTTCTTAGAGATGTATCAGGGTAGATGAGATAGCAAACGAAACGGCAGGCAGCAAACACAGTTTACAGCAACTAGGGGAAACGCATGCAACAATGACTTAGGTACAAAGCAAGGATTCTGACATGCTAATCATTCCCTTGTGGAAATACTAAACTAAACTTGGATCTAAAGTAGGAGTAACATGCAAGGGATCTAAGGAAATAAAGATGTTTGATGCTAAAAAGGCTTTTTATAGTATCTGTTGAAATAACGCAACTTGACGGGGGATTTTTTTTTATCAAGGAATGCATGCTTTCCACTGATAGCCAACGAAGAGTTTTAAGAAAAAGGAATATGGTTGAGTAAGGTACTATCAATAGGACCTATTATATATGGGGTAGCCAGACTAGAACAACTACTAATGTAAGACATTTATGAAGGGCATAATAACATCTAAGGTTCTAAGAGCTGTTATTTTAGAGGGAACAAATTTGTAAGGAAATACGAGGGAAATTTAATTTTGAAAAATTGAACTTGGAATTTGGTCTGATCACATGTGCTAAAGAGTAAAAGAAACATATAAAATGTGTTTATAAAAAACTAGAATCTGAGAATTGATTTTTAAAAGAGTTGGGATTGAGATACAGAAACACAATCACATGTATGTTATTTTGACATCGGTGTATTTCTTTTGACATCGATGTATTTGTCAGGTTTATAGTTTTTAGATCAGATGAATTAACGTTCTGTTCAATAATCATCCGAAAGCAAGTTGGCAGAATTATTCGTGGGGCTTAAATTTTAGTAATGATTTTCCGGTAGCTTGTATGATATTCACAACAGCCAAAATGCAATGTAGCACAGCAGAATCGTCCAACAAATAAATAAATACAAAACACGAACAGCGATTCATCCAAGTATTTCGTGACTAGAAAAAGACTATACCCTTTTTAACAGAGAAGCCAGAGAATGGATTTCTAGGGAAACGCTTGCCACGGGGTTTACCTCGCCCTCCTCCCAATAAAGGTTCTTTCTCGACCACCTTGGAACCGTCTGGGTATAAATCTAATACCAAGAAAATAACCTTAGTGCATGCAAGTTGACTGCCACCACATCCACCAGTGACACACTTCATGAATCTTAAGATACCGAAACAATCCTTATTTTAGGGTATTTATGCAGAGTAATCTATTAACAATTAATTAAACACAAGCGAAACAAAAATAAATGTTTTATCCGAGTAATCGTGTGTGGATTATGTGTTGACTACACTAGGACAATCAGTGAAGCTTGATACAGCATATTGGTGTTATCAATTGTGTATTAATTTAATTCGAATTTTATTTTTAATACTATTGGTGCTATAGGCTATCGAACAATTCTCACTCTTTTTAAGTTTTGTGTAACCGTGTTTTCCTGTGGAAAGTGCATGGCAATGATGAGGAAATCTTACAGTAAAATTAATTTTTTCAGCAGATATGAAAATAACTTCAAAATATAAAAGATTAAAATATCAAACGTTTGGATCAAATGTGATAGCGAGATGAATGCAAAGTGTACAACATCGAAGCTGAATATTGAGGCAATTGGAAAAAAAACATAGCAATGTTTGATAGGAGAGAAGTGGGCACTTACTGTTAACGTTCAGGTTGACTTTGCTGGGACATGCAGCTGCACCACCGCACATATCAAGTTCTCCTTCAAAGCCTGGCTTCTCTTCACTACCGTAGAAGCCTACTTTCTCAGTGTGAATGTTGGAATGTTTAGGGTGGAGGGTGTTATTGAGGTAGGGCACAGCACCCCCAGCACCAGTTTCCTGGTCGGCTGTGCCATATAACCTGTTCTCAAAGCCTGAAAAAGACAAAACCATGTTAATGGTATTTCCTTATACGAGACATCAATAATATAGCGACCAGGGATGTCTATTAGAACAGTTCACCCTGAACTATGTACAGCACATAACCTCAAACAATTTGCTCCGATAGACTTGGATCTGAATAAAACATCATGTTTAACATTTTCATGAATGTTTTTATACTTTTTATTCAAAGCCTGATTACATGTACTTAAGATTGTGGAGCATACAATGATACTATTCAATCGTTCATTCCAAATCAATAAAAGTCCATAGATATCTTTAACACGACATTCAAAGAAAAATAACTATTTAGAATAACATGTTTAGACTAACCATCACCGTTGGTAAAGTGGACGGTTGGTTCGTCCACCTCGTCATGCTTCCTGCGCCGCCTGAAGAATAGCAGGACGATGAGGATGATAAGCAGGGCGAGGAAGGCGAGGATGCCGACGACAAGTCCAGCCTTTGCCCCACCAGCCATACCTTGATCCTCCTGTCTCACCGACATCACACCATTAGCAGCTGAAATAACATCCATCAAGAATCAACATCAAGAATGACAGCATGAACATTTTATCTATTAAACTCCCCTGGTGAAGTCTGGATTAGCCAACTGACAAATAAAACAGACTAACAAGATGTGTCTTATTTTCAACAACGGAGAATATGCCTTCAATATACTAGTACCCAAAACTTCCGTAACTTCCTTTATATTACGGCCAAGTGGCACATACATTTCAAAGTCGATTTTACTATGTTTTTTTAAGCTCTATTATTTAACTCTTGATATGCCTATTTTAGCTATGTAATGTTACTACGAGAACATCAGAACATTGGAAGTGCTATATCGACCATGTAAGTAAAACCCCAATAATAGGCCAATACATGAACGTATACTCACGGAAACAACCAACGGCGGGATCACATGCCTCGTTCTTGCCACACTCACATGCATAGAGACAACCCATGCCGTAAGTACCGGATGGACACTCTGCAAAGCATTAATATATTTCCCGAATACTGACCAACTCATTTGATTAAAACTGCTGTTCCAATAAAAGATAAAACATGATCTAATGGCATGCTAGGAATCCCAATACTGGCGCGTGCAGTATAATGGGTAATATAGCTTTGGGATTCAATTAAACAGGTGAAAGCGAAAATCTAAGTGGGCTAGGTTAGAAATGGTGTTTTACCTTTATGGCACGATCTTCCTGTGCGTCCTTTATCGCATTTACAACCGCCAGTTTTTGGATCGCAGGGTTTATTATTGTAACAATCACATTTCTCCTTGCAGGAATATCCCCAGGTGCCTGGCGGGCAAGCTGATGAGAGAGAAAACGCTTATTAATGTACATGCTTGTTTCAGTGAATCATCGATGATCATGTTCATAAGTTATGAAGCTATTTGAATAAATTTGCTGTGAAACGGACCTAATATAAATGAGTGAATAACAACGAGAAAAGATAGATAAATAACAATGAGGAGGAGGAGGAGGAGGAGGAGGAGGAGGAAGAGGAAGAGGAGGAGGGAGGTGGAGGAGGAGGAGGAGGAGGAGGAGGAGGAGGAGGAGGAAGAAGAGGGGGAGAAAGGGGAGGAATAAGAGGAGGGAGAAATCGCAAAAGGAAGGAAGAACGGTTGAAATAAAGGAAAGAGGTACAATTAATTATAGCAAAAACAGCTAACTACCTTCTTCACAATGGTCTCCCGTATAGCCAGGCCAGCATCGGCACTGACCCGTTATGTGATGACAGCCTTCAGCAAATGTACATTGACAAGATGACTGGCAGTTCATGCCAAAGGTGCCAACAGGACACGCTGCAAGATGCAAAGAGAATAAGGTAACATGGCGCAAATACTACTTTAACAGCAATATATTACATTTATTAAAAAGATAATCCCAGATAAATCTGCTAGACTGTATTGTTTCTTTGTCATTGAACTATTAATCCAGGTTTTATTAATTGTCTTATAACGAAATAAAAACAATGTTGAGGTCAAAAACTACAAACTAGTTAATCACACATTTTGGTTGATTATTAACCATTCAAGTGATGACAATGTTTGATTCAGTTTTATTATATTATTCGTCTAACAGTTTATCTGAAGTTTCGGACCTCACATGGTCCGTCTTCAGGGACTGCTTAACAAAGAGAATCAAGTAAAACCAGGAAAATATATATATATGTCTGATGAAAAAACTACAAACCTTCAGAGCAAAAGGTACCCATGTATCCCGGGCGGCAGTAACAGTAGCCATCGTTAGCTCGACATTTCTGTGCATTCTTACAATGACACTTCTGCTGACACCCATAACCGTAGTACCCTGGACTACAAGCTGCCAGAAAAATATAAAACACGGTTCAAGCGGAATACATAGAGAAACAAATTCAAGGGATTGTGAAACCACGGCTCGGAGAGGCCTTAGTCTGTCTGAATAGATAACTCATATTCATCTGAATAGCCACTATTCCGAACATTTCTATAACAAAAATTTACATACTGAGTGATATCTGCTTAATGCCATGATGACAACCGATTAGATATTTAAAGTGAAAAATCTGGATGGCTACACACAAAGTCATTGATAACTAGTTTAGTCTAGAGAGGTTATATTAATACGTACGTGTTCCGCAGAATTCTCCGTAGAAGCCGGGAATACAGTGACATTTACCATTCACAGGATCGCATTGTCCACCATTCTTACACGTACATTGGTTACTGCATCTGTAACCCCAAGTACCAATGGGACAATCTAAAAGTGAAATAAGTACAGTTTGTCTTGAAATACTTGGAATGTAATAAACACAAACAAGCCTCAGTTTTCATTTTCATCACTTCATGCTCTTTTCTAAATGTTATTCTTTGAGCAAAGACCACAGTATAGTCTACCAACTGGATAATCTTTTGCCACTAGAATCATATGCCAATAATGAACATTTCTAGATACCCTATGACCACAGAACTATAACCGCGCCTATGATGAATACCGGTAAATGATATTGCATTGAGAGAATGTATCCAATACTTGAATTTGCTTCAATTCAATTCGATTACTCCTTACTTGTCTAATCTGATACAAAGAAGAGCAATATTGGCAAAAACGGCACACGTGCTAACACATTTGACATGAAAATGATTATAAAAGGAAATATAGTAAGCATTCCTTATCAACGTGATTTATTGTTGCTTCAGAAAGAGAAGAGTTAGTGCAAAAAATGGCATGAAAATTCATAATAAAAACTTCCACAACTAACAAAATACATTTTACTCGTAACTAAACTGAAACCACCAAGAGACTATGGAAAGAACTCCTTTAAGAATTGACCAGTAATCTAGAAGTTCACCAAAATCCATTTACCCAACCTTATTGTCCATGGAGTTTAAAAAGAACATCGGATAAAACATTAATATAATACATTGGCATATATTGACACATGCAACAATATTAATGCATTATATAGAGCTTTTAATAAACATTTATATGGTGGTGCGAATAATATGATGTCTTACGATCAGTGTCTAAATCGACAGAAAATCCAAAATATGGAATTCTCCTCAATTCCGCTGCTAAGAATGTAAATATACACGAAGTATCGATGCGATCAACCTATTTGTTCGGAACAGTTTCCAGGGAAACTTTTAAAATGCCTGTCACTGCCTGTCAATAACATGAGTCACTGTATAATAGCACTGTATATATTAAAATAGGAGTTGCCCCTTTTCACTTACTTTCCTGGCAGTTATTTCCCCAACGTCCGGGAGGGCAAGGACACTGACCACTCATTGGATGGCAAGATTCATTTTGTGCGCACTTCGGACATTGCTGGATACAGTCCGGTCCATACCGCCCACTCTGGCATGCTAGAGGGTAGAGAGAGAGAGAGAATATAACTTATTTATAGATGGAACAGCTAACACACTGAGGAGGGCACAATCACTAAAGGCACATCACCCTTGTAGCACCTTAGTGGACCCAGGAACTATAAGATATATCACAAGAGCACCAACAAACGAAGACAACAATGATATACGAGGAAAATAGCATATTGCCGTCTAACTCTTTATACAGATATCATAAATAGATACCATTTTTCAAAATAGAAATGGTCACACCTTAAAATTACACACGAACCTGAGGCTAAAGTTTGCATGAGTCAGTAATAGCTAAATGACTATAGTAGATGAATATAAAGGTTAGTGGTACTAACGTTGTGCACAGTTAGGCTGGCTCCAGCCAGGCAGGCAGTCACACGAGCCGTCCTCACTGTTACACGTGCCATTATTGCGGCACGAGCACGTGTTGGAGCAGCTCGCCCCCCAGTGGCCCTCGGGACAACTACTCGTGCAGCGCACCCCTGTATGGAATAAGAGCACCGTGTTATCAATATATGCATAGCAAACATAGATACAGAGTAACAGAGAAAATTTCAATAGGTTAAAAAAAGCCATCAGTTATTACAACTTGTGGTAAATCAATATTGAAGGCAATTTGCTTTATCTGCTTTTAATGGCGTCACAGGCGCATCAATATGAATAGCACACTGCATAAATATTCATTGCGCAACAAAAAGCACTTCGAAGGAGAATTAGTTTTCAGATATTAAAAACTGTACTGATTATTCGAACTATCCGATACAAATAGAGTACAAGATTCACAATATGAATAGCACTACACATAGATATTGCACCACCGAAGACTACACCACCTCGGGTGGCAACTATAGTTTCATAGCGTGGAAACCTATCCTGTATGTTATGCAATGTAGGTCTGTTCACTGCTAGATAAGAACAAACTTCGCAAGTTAAACTGTGCGCTGCGAATAGCATCAACCAAACATTGCACTAAGAAACAGTGAACCCATGCAAACAAAAACGATAGTTTCACTGAGTAATGCTTCACCCAATAATTACAATTTGTACCGACATTGTTCAGGGCATCCATTCTATTTAATTTCATCCTTTATCAACATCTGGTATTAACGATTGTCCAAATGTGGGTTTTCATGGGAAATAATGACGTAGGGAATACAGTTGTTTAGTGTCACCATATATTGGTTTATTGTGACTCATTGACAAATACATTAAAGACTTTAGATGCAGATGCCACCAGCGATTTAGTGGTTAAATAGATTAATCTTACCATGCCATCCAGAGTTGCATATGCACCGCCCAGTCATATGATCACAGCGCATCGTACTTTCATCTGCACACATACAATGCTGGGAACAGTTATGTCCATAACTTCCAGGCTGGATTGAAAAATAAGATACCATACTATTAACATCCTTAAGATATCACAAGGCTGTTGATTGCAGTAAGCCGAATCACTTAAAATTTAAATTATTCTCATTTTTATCTCACTTTTATTGCGTTTTCCATATATGAATTTCCAGAACACAAGTATTAATGAATAGCAGTCAAATATCATATAGAGAAACCAAAAGATGGATAGCAATACAAATAAATTTAAATTCAAAATGAAAATGGACACAAATAATAAAGAATCTAATGAGTAATATTTACCGGACAGTGCATGTCACAGTATGGACCCAAGTATCCTGGTTCACACATACAGGCTGCACTAACATGGTCACACGTGCCGTGCTTGCAGTGACATTGTACGGAGCAGTTCTGACCAGCAGTACCGTTAGAGCAGGGTTCTGAGCACTGGAGTCCCGTCCATCCTGAATAATGGTAAATGATGCATTGTAAATAGATTAACTATGCACATGCTGTATGTATGAGATGTGCAATAAAGGGGGTACAATAAAGATAGTTTTATCTGATCATACTCTTAGGATAGAAATCCGAAGGTTTAGATACATTATGACGATTCAGAACCAAATAACAGTCTGTATTTCAATATTCTCCTTTGCTAAAGGCATATAATATACAGTGATGGAAACTCGGTTCTAGTAGTTGACTATGTACTGGACCCGATTCTTCCGGAATGTTGTCATTCCATCATATCTATATACATGTATATACTGTCAGGGAGGTATACTTTTAGCATATACCTCCCTGATACGATACTGTCGAGTTCCTTTAAAAGGGTGAAAGGGGACATGAGTTATTCATAAGTACGTATATATGTCGAATACGGTGCATGGACGTTATCTACTTGTAATTATACGATTGATAAATTATGATAAACAAAAAATGCAAATAAACAACTCGCAAGCCTACCGGGTTCACAGTGGCAGTGTCCATCTCGGTGGTTACAGCCTGTGCCATGGAGACAGTGGCATTGTTCCAGACAGCCCATACCAAACGTGCCGGCCTCACACATATCCTCACACCTGCACAATAAAAGAGCGATTACTCGTTAGGGTAGTTCTTTTTTTCAAATTGAATTTGGGTGGAGCCCCATGGAGATCCCTTTATGCAGACGGTAAATTCACAAATTCGATCAAACAACAATTCTTATCAGCAAAAAAACAATTCATATCAGCTTCTTTAAACATCTCTTACATAACAGTTTTAAGGAGATCAGTGTTACAATTATTGTCTGGCTTAAATACCTTCTTACAATATGAAATTTGGAGAACTACATTAGGTGTCAGATAGGTGTTTGGCCTTCAGGGGTTCATCAGGCAGGGTAAACCAAATATGGTTGAAGCAGTGAATAAATAAAATTATCCATTAAAATAATTAGTGTGAATAGATGAAATAATTTATTTATTATCATGTATGCCCAATATATTTCTAAGCTGTTACATTTGTCGGGAGGGGGGAGGGGGTGCAAAAGTGACCCATTTTTTGTTTTTGAGATAGTGGAATTTCCGTCGGGGCACTAGAGTGGTCTAAGGGTACCGCTTATCAATAGATTATAAATATTTTTTTTAAAAAATCAACTATAGCTCTATGTGGTCCCTTTAACAGATCGTGATGAGGGCTGTCTGATCCGGGAGTATGTAGAACATTTGAGGATGTGGTGTTTGAGTTGCGGTTTGTGTGTTTGTAAACATTCACTGATTCAAGATCTTGGTGAATTCAAGTTTCGCCACGAGTTATAACTTCAGTTTCTACATATAGCACATTAATTTGATCTCAACATTTAAAAGTTGCATCATCCACCAAATTTAAGAGAAAAAACCCTTACTATTATCAGCGACATCATATCATATACATGCATATCATATATTATATATTGAACATTTTTTCTGACAAAATGGTGCACAGAAAAGGGCATGCCACCTCCACAATGTAGTTCTTCCGGGGGGCCCTACATATCACTCCACCAATTCGTATGTGACATTACTTGTGAACATTTTGCGTTGCAAATCCAGCATACATTTATAAATACACCTGTGTTTCAAGATCTACTACCTTCCCTTGGGAATTTCATCAAAATCGAAATATTAAAGGCCCTTGAAAAAAAACACTTTTTCACCTACCAATCCCAACGGTCAGCAGTTTATTTCTTGTTGTACAAAGATTAGCAAAAAAATAGTTACCTTTCTCCTGTATATCCTGGGGGGCAGATGCACTCTCCGGACTCGTTATCACACTCGTTGGTGTTGCTACAGTTACATTGGTGTAGACATTGTATTCCATAAAACCCAGAGGAACAAGGTCTTTCGCAGAGTGGAGGCTCCCATCCACTTCTACACTTACACTCTCCCGTGTATGGGTGGCAACTAAACACGTTAAGACATTTTCAATTTAAAATCAGATGGTAATCATAAAAAAATAGAATGTGTATGAACTTCTGTTTGTAGTGTAAGTAATATCTATATATGTCAAAATGTGAATAGAAACATAAAAAGTATTTGACTGACCTCCAAGTGTGAAGGAAATTGCATTCGCAAGTTTCATTACAATCTGGTCCGTAATGTCGGTCACTGCAAACTAGCAACAAATGGAAAACAGTGTTAATCAAACATTCTTTTCGGTCAGGAGAAAGGTAATTATTTCTTGTTAAAAGTCCTTAATCATAAATATAAAGGGTATTAAAACACGTTATAACCGAGGCAAATGTGGTTAGAAATCCCCACATTAATCGAGACAATTTTTAAAATCTACAGATTAGCTGGCGAGCGTCCTCAGGGAGTGGGAATATCGCATCGAGTTGCGACCGAGACAAGTGATTTATTATACCATATGCTTTTGATGATATAGATATCAATATTTTAAAGGCATTTTCGAGATTAACCGAATGTTACTGAAGTGTATCACACTAACGTAATAACAATAAGACTGATCACATAGGTCACAACTCATCCTCACATGTAATGAAAACGATTATAACTTACTTCTGTCTCTACATCTGATACCTTGGAAGCCCGGTGCACACAGACATGTGCCATTATTGGCCAGACACGTTGATCCTTCTTCACATAGACAAAGGTATTTACACTGGTCTCCATACCGGCCCACCGCACAGGGTTCAAGGCAACTGTAAAAGAGAGAAGGCACTCCTTAGTAAAGGTACATGTTGGTAAGCAACTCCCATCAACATTTATAAGCATTATCCGGTGTTTAAATATTGGTGTTATTTCCACGAAGTATGCTCCAATCAAATACAAATAGTTGACGTTATCATACACTATCATACATACAGGTCTATATTCAGCAACTGATTTGGGTTTGTTAAGTACTATTATTAGTTTATTCTCTTATTGTTCAGATGAATAAGTGGTCAGTCACCTTGTGATTAAACATCGATACGTGTAGATATTGAAACTTGAACAGATAATTTACAACAAATATATGCGCCATCAGCATATATATACCACGAGCATTAGAGAGCTAATACAACTTAAGAAAAGATGTTGTTAACGTACTTGTCTCCACTGAAGCCGGGGGCGCATGTACAGGAGCCGCTGACAGGATGACAACTGCCGCCATTGTAGCAGTTACAGACTCCATTACAGCCGTCTCCATATCTGCCCTCAGGACATCGGTTAGCGCATACATCGCCCTGTATTGGTAAAAGTTTGATTTTAATCTGCTACAGAAATATCCACAAAAATGGACGAGAATATTAGGAAAACGATACGAGGTAAATTATTTCTATATATCAAAAATATTTTTTGCACATAAGAGCAGACGGTGATTTTTAGATATCGAGTATTTTTAATACTGTGGCAGAAAAATAAATCTCTAGATCTTAAATATAAATTACATGCACCAGATTTATTTCATGATCAACGATTACCAGTGCCCAGAGTTATATTCAATGGAGGGAACTATTGGTCCAAAGGTTTTTCGATTATTCACCTTGGCATAATGCTGTCTTAGTCAACGAACACAATCAAATTAAATCAGATGGAAGGTTATATTTGAATTAAGTACTACTTAAGTTCACATCTGCTGCAAAAAGTACACTACGCCTTCAACCTTAAATGCTCTATTGTAGTCGATATCAAAATATGCTGCATAACGTTTGACTATTAGCCAGCCCTAAAATATCGAGACCAATAATACGGATCAGCTGCTAAGTCTAACATCACCGTTGGTTAATAAATGACCAACTGGCTTTATTCAAAACTAAATATGACCGATGTTTATCATTCAATCGCAGTTAATTATGATTCAATTGAAGGTAATCCCCAATGCTATAACAGCGCAGGAAGGTATACATAAAAGAAGTCTGATGTAGGCTAATCTAAAGGATCGATCTGAAGTAAGATTTCAAGACTGGCTTTTTGTGGTGATGTGTTCAACACAAATCCTTAGAATTGTAAATGTAAATATCAAGTATAGCTGAATAAGAAACTAATAAATCTGCTGATGTAATCACAGACAAAGATTACAAATGTATCACTAAAGCACCGATACAATACCTTGAATCACTCCAAATAACTATTCTCCCTAAGATATCCGATAACAAAGAAAGATTACCGCGTGACAATCGCGCATTACTACATGCTGCAAGGGGATTACCCTTTTTAGGATTTTTTTTATATTATTTTACGATTAGCCTTTAATAAGCACCCCAAAAGTATTGCCTGTAATTAGAGTGATTGTGAAAACGGGCAAAAATCACGTGAAAGCAGACGAAAAACGGAAAATATTTCCAGAGATGTACCTTCCATAAGGAGCCAATTAACATTTCACACAATACAATACAATTTGTTTTAACGTCCAGTTGCATGGTAGCAAAGATCGCGATAAAACCTACTCGCCTCGTCTAATCACAATACAATACAAAGCTAAATGTTACAAACCAAAACATCAATCAATCAATTAATGTTAACTTACAGTCCAGCCGGGGAGGCACATGCACGAGCCGTCCACGTGACTACAGGTGGCGTTATTCTGACATGCGCAGGTTTGTGTGCAGCCCTCACTGTGGGTGCCCGTGGGACATCGCTCCTCACACCTTAAAGAAAAGATCCTTTATATCATACAAATATCCACCAACAAAATGCTTAGGCTGCTTCATCAATGTCCTCCCTCAATTAGTGAATGAAGTTCATTTCCACCATTAAACACAAAACAATAAAACAGAACTTATTTTAACGGGCGATTTTGCATATTGCAATCCCAAATAATATTCTACTCCAATATCCAGTAAACTTTATAGCATGTTATTATCAAAGGTATTATTTCTATAACTAATTTTATCACCAAAATGTCCAGCAATGCAAATACATGTACTACATCGGACTGTGGTCTCAAGCAGGTAGCTATATACATACACTCCTTGTTTCAAGATCGCTAAAAACTATCCATTTTATTAAACAACAATAGTTTGACGTTTCATAGAAAAAGTTATTAGCACTGCTTGAGAGAGACAAGTCCCAAGAGCAGCAGAGGTGAGTCTGAGAGGACATCCATTGCACTCCCAATATTTTATTGGGTTTCCAACCATCTGTTAATGAGTAACCTTATTCAGACTATCTAACCATGAGGATGCCACAAGTACGCACTCTACTCTTTGAAGAGACAGCGCATCCTAATGAGGGAGAGTGCAAAATTGGAGACTCACAGAGGCCCGGTATATCCTGGTGCACAGAGGCAAGCGCCGGTAGAGTGGTGGCAGGTAGCTCCGTTCATGCACTGGCACTGACTCAAGCACTGGTCTCCGTACGTATTAGCAGGGCAAGTGTACTGGCAGGAGGGTCCATGGTAACCTGGAAATGATGATAATGTCTTTTATTTGTTAGAAATATCAATAAAAGATGGAAGAAATGTTCTTCTGGAACTGAATCCAGGCCTTCCAGACCATATTACATGTTTCGTTTCGTGTATGTGATAATTATTATGCTTCCTAGGAGTAGTCCGATTAAATAATTAATTATAATTTGTACAAGAAACTAAGGGTAATTTTACAAATAAGTTGTAGTTTTTCAGAGATTTATACTAATGAGTTTTTAGCTTGAACTAGTATAGTGGATACAACCTTAAAATAGGACATGAAATTATGTGCGACAGCAGAAAGAGTACTTAAGAGTGTCATATATATGCATTGAAACTCAAAGCCCAAGAATAAAGAGGGGCTCTCATTTAAGAAGCAAATTGCAAAATCCCTAGGAAAGTTCCTAGAAGGACAGTATATCAGTCCGAGATTTAGCATGGACTAAAATAGTTCCAAAATATGTGTACACGTATCAAATACAGCATTATAGAAGGAGCATCATAGGATGATGGAAGAATACAAACAAACAAAATCAAATGAGAATTCAAAGAAATAGTTTGAATACTAAGAAATAGGCAGAGTATTAATTCTAAAGTATTGCTATTTCTACTAGCCCACTTTTTATGTTAAAATACTTCAAAATGACAGAAGTAATTAGTAAAATTGGTATACATAATGATGCCTAATCTGTTGAAGTTGGTCGGAACGTTCATACGCATACCAAAGATCCTATAGCTTCATATACACTAGAACAAAGAAGAGTGTATGCGTGTGGCTGGCGGTGGTGAGAATGAACAAATATTAAGTTGAAATATAAATACAATACTTCCGAAGTTTACACACCAGATGTACAGGAACAGGCGCCCGTTTCCCCATCACACGTTGCTCCATTGTTACACGAGCACTGATGTGCGCAGTTGGGTCCATATCTACCAAGAGGGCAACCTGAAAAAAAGAATAATTGTTTGATTAAGGCTTTTAAATCAGCTGGTGCCAGGGTTATACTTATGTATAATCTAGGAAACATTATAGAACTCCATTTCGTAGATCGAGCCTTTACTGGGAAAATTCATAATTTACTTTTCACTTCCACAAAAGGGAAAATGGTGTATACCATTCACGAGATAAAACATATTTAACATTACATTTGCACAAAAGAGTTACATACATTCCTTGGCAAAGTAAAAACTGAGTGGCTTCGTTATGTTTTGCTACCGGGACCTGAATAGAGCGAAGATTTACATAGAGATCTAACTTACTTGTATCACATTTGGCACCACTGTATCCCGAATCACAGAGGCATTCCTCGGGGCGTATACACCGCCCATGTTGACAACCATTGGAGCATACAGCTGTTAAATAAGAGTTGATTAGAGACATCTTTAAGCATTAAAGGATTCTCTCACCATATACTGTAAACGTATTAATGTTCGCGCAGTATTTATTTTCGCGCACCCACCCAAAATAAATCCTGCGCGAAAGGTATAATTTTTGCATGAAGTTGTGAGACTTCCTTGCTGCGCGAATTTAAATCCGCGCGAAAAGGTGTCAAAGTACTTAGTGCGCAAAATTGATCTGCGCGAAAATAAATACGTTTACAGTATTTAGAATATAATGATTGTACGAAATTATCTACCGCCTCCCCCTTCAAACTACTCAAAACAAAACAAAAATAGAATATCAATACCAATCTGAATAGTGCTTTTTTAGATTTATGAACAAATATAATCGGAAATAACTATGAAATTGAATCACTGTAAACATTTTACAGCTCCAAGGAAGTTGGCAAATCATTTAATACCGATAATAATGATACTAACAAGTTGTTCATATCATGTTGTTAAACAATCCGGTATCATACAAATATAACCTTTAAACTGAATCGCAGCAAACATGTTTGGCCAAACTTGGATAATTAACAAAAGAAAGAAATCAAACTAAAATACGTCTCCAAGGAAAGGGTCAAATTATTTAATACTCATATTCATACTCATTGATAGTAACACGTTGTTAATATAATGTTGTTAAACAACAAACCGGTATCATGAAATTACAACCATTAAATAAACTGGGAGAGTGGTAGAAAATAAAGGCTCCTTTGTGGTCACAAAGTTTGACCAATACAACAAGTGTCCGCTGCGCTCATTTAGCCATAGCACTACCTATTTTTGATAATAGTGTGATAAAAATACTAAGTCCATACAAATATTGACAAGAAGATGTACGTACGGACGCATCTGTCCCCATCCTGAGCAAATCCTTCACAGCAAAGATATTCTGTCCTGTAGATTACTCGCGTCTGTAATTTATATGCTAATTGATATCTAGTCCTATATTTGGTGGAAAATGGAAAATTAACTGATTAAAATACGTGTAGAAAGTGAGGCTGTGCACCAGAATTAAGAGAAAACAGCTGACTTGATACGGTGATAATTTAAGTTTTAAACTGCATGTGACAACACGAATATACTATACTAATTTGAAATATTTGGTAAAATAAATATTGTTTTTCAACTATTATTTCTTGAAAGTAAATCTTATATTTCAACTCACAGACAGTGAATGACTAAAGGAAGTTTCTGTATGCATTGCGCTATAGCTATGTGCCTATTTGTCTACATAGTGCACATCCAGTCTACACGAGGATTGTCTACGCGCTTGCGTCCTTATAAATGACCATTCTTTTGTATAATGACTTAACTAAACTGACTTACGAATATTTTGTACAGCGGGGTGGGATATCGAAGCACCATGTCCTTGTTCGATAAGTAATTGCTTTAGCATAGGATACTGTAACAGTTTTTGTAGAACTGAAGAACAAAGTAAGTAATGCATATCATATCAAAGCGTTAAGTATCATATAAGTGTATACATTCATGTGGGCATATACTAGTAAGAAGCATTAATTGTTCTTGACACTTTGTTAGGTATGTCGGGTTTTTAATAACCGTGCATAGGTTTCATAGGTGTCGCCGTGCACAAGTTTGGTGACGATCATACATTAGTAAATGGGTAATGTTAATGACAAACGATCCCTAGTCCACCATCTCCCACTCATTTGAGCAAACTCTTAGATCGATCAGACGTCTGACCATCGATCAATATTTGCACTCTTTAAACTATTTCTCACGCGGCATATCGGAGATTTATAATTGGGGACAAAATTATTTCATGTATTGCGTCTGTAAAACATAAACGCAAATCTATACCTCTATTAAATCGGAAAAGATTCCTACTTTCAGCGTTGGCAGTTTCTTAAGAGACAACAAAAGTGACAATTTGGAATCAGCTACACTTCTGTACGTAAGGTGTCAGCGATAATAATTCGATTCACAGTATATCGAAAGTAACTCTGACAGTAACTCAGAACATGATGTCAGCACGAAAGTGTAAACATTTTTTTGTACATTGTAATATTGGAGCCGGCGGGATGGCCTCTCGCCTTGTCTAAAACGAACGCGTAACGTGTTATTATGTATAAGGTATGAGGCAAATTGAATGAATTATGTTTGTGTTTCTCTAAGACAAAAGAATCGGTCGAATAGGCCCTGACTTGACTAAAAAAAAACGAACTCTGGCAATGAGTCAGACATAGTGAGGAAACCACGACCTGTCGACACACCACGAAAAGCATACACGATGAACATATATATTTATACCCACTAGTTTCTAGTCTAATCCCCTAAAAAACGCACATACTGGACAAAGACTTCCATGTACAAAGCATGAGAAAACTGGCAATCCATTCAGTCCTGTCATCGAAAATTCAGAGTCTAATACGGATGGAAATGTTGGCTGAAAGCACTTATCCGATTGGGAGGTTGCATTGTTTTTGCATGCCTTTGCTGGGCAGCATAGGCCTTCGACTCACGTGTATCTTGTACATCTTGGTGGAAAAGCCATACACCAAGTGACTGTCCGATAGTTTATAGCTTGGACATAAGAGACTCTGTGTTGCACGGTCATTCTGTTTTTATGAAGCGAGTATAAGTTAGACACCGGTACATAGGAAATACAGGGCAATACGCCAGCTACTATATGACTCTAAAGTAAATAATAATTTAGAATAATTCTATTAGAATTATTCTATTTAGGATTTTTATACAAAAACCAGTTCCAAAATGGTGTCTTTTAAAACATTTGATAAGTCAATTCGATTGATTAATTAATTCGACAAAGGGAGTAAAAATTATATTTTGACAAAGAATTCGGAAAAGAATGCTTATGTTAGGCATGACAAAACAATCGACAATTTAATCAGACCCCCTTAAGAACATATTTTCAAAAATCTCAATAAAGATATGTGCAGCGACAGTAAAACCACACAGAATAGCAACTAAGTGATTGCAAGTTTTGGCAGTGTTTATGTAATACTAAGTGTATAATTGCTTGGAGATATATAAATTATACCATGAAATATTTATAGTATAATTGCTTGGAGATACGTCCAATAAAAAACATTGAGGTTATTGAACCACAAGTACACCTGACCTGAAATGACTTGCGCATTAAGACATGTGAGCAAACCTCCCAATATTAATTACCATTGAAAGAAAGATTAATTGCAAATTTATACGTTTAAAACATCCACATTAGCCAATATGTGTTTACGTAAGGACGATGTATGGTTTTTATGTTTTACTTAACGATTATAAACATAGAAAAGACTGAGACTGGAATGGAAAAAGTGTGCCTTGGGCTCTCCTGTCTATCACCACAGACAGATATACCCTACGGCAGAAAGGCCAAGTGCTAGTCTAATCTACAAATCTTGGCTCAAGAAGAGTCAAGTTTTAACTTCAGAAACATATGATGTAAGTTTATCATGATTAGAAATTCTTATTAAACAGAGATACTTTCATGTAGATTTAGCATACCAAATCATCAAAATGTTATACATTGTGATAACTCCCAAATTTATATGACATAACAGTCTAGTGAGTTCTCTTACCTTCGTTGCACAGCACACACATTTGGTTGACCGTGTTGTAGGCCCATAGTATGGGAAGCCATCCCTGTTAGGAGGGCGAGGAGACCGAAATAGTGTAGAGGCACCATTCTTCCATATGCCCACCTGAAATGGGACATGTAGCACAAGTGTCACAGTAAATCCAATCAAGATGATTTAAAAAGGTCAGTTCAAGTCGGTGGTTAGAGCCCAAATATTGCACATGAGACGTCACGGAGGATCAAAATGGGACAAATGATGTGGGATCATTGACGACATACCAGGATGTCACTTGGCAACATATTTTTTTGGATCCTCCTCATTTCACCATCACCCACCATAGAGACCAGACCACCCCCACCACATCTTTTGACCCCCTCCTCCCCAATCACCTACTCGCCTCTCATACGCTAACATACACTAATATTCGACTATTTATATGGCATCCTGATGGAAGTCCCCCGAAAAAATGTCCTCCCCAGGATACATACATACAAACACCAAATTCCTATTACGTAGCCACAACGATCTCGGGTTGCCAATATAAATAATCCGCCAGTCAGTTAGAAATAACATAGTTGATCAAAATAGTGTGTCATTTAATAAGTTTATTGATTTTGAAGAATATTTCAGATTTAATTTCTTTTAAGTAAAAGTCATTAAAAAAAATGTATGAAAGTAAAACCCAAAAATACCAATTAAACAATACTCTCACGATTATGCATTTTAAGATTGAAATTCCTTCTTAGTCTTGTATGAAAATCCAACTCAAATGACAAGGGTGTTTAAATAAAGAAACAAATAGTAGATATGTGACCCGATGTTTGTATATACCGAATCCTTCGTGATAAGGGCTTTACGCAGTGTTCGTTCTAGACACAGGTTCATAAATCTTCCACTTAAAGTTCGTGGTATATTAAAACAATGAACCAATCTTAGAGCCAGATTAATTTATAATGTGATTTCCGATTTCACGAGAAAGGCACGTTCCCATGTGATCAATGTATTCAAGAAAGCCCCGCACAAAGCGAGCGACCTATCCTTCCCTTCCACGCTTCGGATATGACTCAAGTATCATGTTATTTCCATTTGGGTCAAAGATCAACGACAGGACAAGAACATCGCCTCAAATAGGCAAGTACATCCATAGCTATCACATGATGAGCAACCAAACTACATTAATCGTTCAATTTGGTAATCGAATTCTAACCAACGAAAAAATATCAGAACAAGGAAAGACACACATAAATGTTTAAATACATAAAGAAACAAAAAGTCGTCCGAAAGCTCGTGAAATAAATATTACCAATAACATCAATAACTTTTATTACTACATCCGTGATACCAGCATTTTACTATCGGCCCAACCGATGTATATACGGCGATTGCTACTATAAGGAAAGAAATTAATAGAGTTCACAAAAACTAACTGAACAGAGGGCTGATTAATTGCCATTGCTGTGCCAAGATGTCACTGTGGTGGTCACAGGTGAACTACGGCCCGCAAGCATACATGGAGATAAATGTAATTATGTGAATGACGTAAAAAATATATAATCCTAATTATTCAGAAAGGCTTGAATACAATATAAATCAATATCACACCCCTAGGGAAAAGCTCTTAAAATTAAATGTCGCATCTTAACTCACGACGAATTAACCGAATTAGGGGAATATCCACGCATATATATCCCTTTAATACCCAATATGAAAGGCCGGGGATCTCCCAAGTCTACAGAGCCAGTTTCGTAATTCAGATCAGTCGAGAGCAGGAAAACCCTAATGGCATACAGACACACAAAAAAGGATAGAATAATGCAACAGGGTAAAACAGATCTGTGGTCACACACCTATGAACCTGATCTTTTCCTGACACCCCATGGAGACGCAGACCACCCTAAAAGAATATTCAACAACTTACTAGAATCTATCGTGTGAAGGTGGATGTCGGAAAATAAACCAAACACGTGTACATGCTGTTTCATGTTGTTTATAGAAATGTTAGAGGAACTACTGAGAAATAAATAGTAGATTACCATCTTAGAGACATATTAGTAACACGTACAGAAACGGTAGTTATAGACTGCCGCAGCAGGTCTCCTGAGTGAAAATCTAGGCAATTAAATTTGATTAATTAAGTTAAGTCGATCCAGTAACATTTACCATATCCTGCCTCAATTTGATATAAATTTTGTCGTGGCTATGAACATGGGGTACAGCGTACCCTCCCATTATGACATTGACTAACCAGTCGATGGAAGACCTTTTCATACTAAGCACTTTGCCCATTCAAAATAAACCCTATTCAATGTGCATCCAAAGGTCAAGACTGTAAGCCTCACAAGTCTGTGTAGGTGGGTTGTAGTTTTGGGGCAGAATCAATGCTTAAAAATACGCAACTCATTGCCATTAGTCATATACCAAACCCATCATGGATCAGATGTGATTATAGAATGAATCAATGACCTTCGGCTTCCGCTCATAATAAAATACCTAGTCACATTGTATTACATCGACTAGTATAGGTCAATATGTTCATACAAAAGGGTGTGGAGTTAGCCTAAAATAGACAGGGCAAACAGGGTTCAGATTAAGACCTTAACTGACTAAATCCTCCAACACAAACCTATATGAGGTTTAGCACTGAAAGGAAAATGTGAAGTACTGTACATTGTGTGAGCAGGCCAAACATGTCCTATAGTGGGATCCCCTAGACCAGGAAACTTATTCCCCAGTTGAATAATAACAACCAATAAATCATTAACAATTTATTGTTAATTGGATGGATGATGATGATTGATGCAATGAGCTCATAAATATAGTAAACACTCTCTATTCCGGATACCCTAGAAATTGGGTTCGATTGTCCGTAATGGCGGTGTTCGGATTGTAGAGGGGTCGCTATAATGGAAATGTACAGTAAAGGGACTGGATCTAACACCCATAACGTCCAGATTGGAGAGGAGTTGGCAAGTAGAGGTTTTACCGTAAACTTAAATCACACCTAAATTAAAAACGCTAGATTTTTTTTAACAATTAATGAATGATGAGATTGAGATAGAATATTCAATTGAATTCATCATACACACACGTTGTATAAAAGTGGACAATAAGGGAAGGGCAAGAGGTGGTTGATTTTGTCATATCGGGGTGAGATAGAAGACGCTTACTGGATGTGATGTCCTGCTCTTTTCGATTATTAGCAATGTTTTTTTTACATGCTTATAAGTTAGATTTTTTTTCTTTTTACTATTAGATACTTCATGGCCATTCAGAATTAAAGACAAGTGGGTTTTCTCACTATACCTATCTGCTAGGGCATAAATGGTGAATAGAACTTGGGGTGGGCAATCAAAAGCTATCAGAATTGATCCCTATATGTATCCGATCATGCGCCTCCTAGCATTCTGGCTATTTATATACTCTACTCCAATAATTCCAGCAGATGCCGGGAATCTGTGTTTAAATGGACAAGAGAGAAAGAACTGTGGACGGATGAGCTGAAACATACAGCGAGTATTTACTCTTGGCAAGGCATGAAAATAAACATGAGTAAGGTTTCATAACAGCCATCAACAGGAGCAACCGCATGAGGGGTGTCTAACGAGGGGGTAAAAACGGGAGGAAAACAACAACCTCTACTCTCTCTATCACCCATAAGGACTTTTCACTATTCACCATTATAATATTTACACCACAATTTGATGAATCCATTTTAAAATTCATTTTGGATTTTGATGATAGAATATGTATTTTATTTTGTACTCAGTGCCGAGATACGGGATATAACTTGATATTTTTCCAAACATATTATAAAGAAACGTCACCTGTTGAAAAAGTATTTTATCTCATAGATTTAAAGTTCTCAGAAACAGAAACAATAGACACTGTCAAGATAAGAAATATCAGACAAGCAGAATATCCCGAATCGAGATATGCCTGTGTACTCATATAAATGCGTAAATTGGCAGTATTTCAACTCGAGACCTTTCCCCCGGATAGAGATAAGGCCCACTCTCCTAAAATACATCATAAGAAATCCGGGGAGAAAAATGAGATTGAACCTCACAATAGACAGTAGGTCTAAAACATTTGGTACATCTTGGGAGAACTGAGAGAGCGGGTTTTAGGAAACAGGGGATCTATTGTGCAATGACGCGCGTGATAAAGATCCCACTAACACTAGGCTATTGAGTGAGGATTTATTTTTTTGAATGCCATATCGATGAAGGTTTAACCAGTGAGCTGTTGTCAAGATCTGTCAATTTCTGAGCTGGGTACGGAGCACAATAATGGAAATAACCTTCTCTCCCGTAAACATCATCGTTTTACATACGGAAAATTCGCGAAAAAAAACGCCCTAGTAAAAGTCACAGAAAAGGTTCCAGTGTATAGACAAAATATTCATCCCCTTGGGTCGGGGGCAGCTAAGCAGGCTATGGATACGGGTCTTCATTTCCTAGCACAGTATATTTAATGTTAACGCCGAAGATAAGTCATTAATCTAGCTGAGAAATATAAAGCTCAATCCACACTATTAGTATATATACGTAGTTGTATAGTTTTATATAAACACAATGGCGATGTAAAAAGATGATTATAACGACCAATAACGATAATTGTTATCCTAACAAATACTGAATAAGCAGCTAGGGAGTAATGAAAACACTACTTGCCAGGATTATCCCCCATATTTGTCATTACTCCGAATGACGAAACAAATTGGACAAATGAATAGTTATCTAATCTAATCCAATCCGTTTTTAAACGGGGAACCTTATGAGAGCTAATATATCGGGTAGGATCATTACTCTAGAAGAAAAGTATTGTAAGGTGTATAAGTGTATTATATTCATGGAAGCTAAACATAAGATAAGCATATCAAGTTATTCAAGCTCAGAATACTGAAACATTAAAGATCGAGTTTATCGTGTCAATGGGTGTTGCTCCTTTGCACATGACAGGAGATATTGAGTACATTTGATACTTTAATACGGATGTTGATAATCGCTCATGTCATCTGACCTAGGGATATGCAAATTTAGAACCAGCGCTTGGGTCTTGAACTCGGGGAAGAGATCCAAGTGATGGGGGAAATGTTGAAATAAAATATCCGTAGACAATGGTGTAATTTATACAGAGACTAGTCAAAATAAATATGGTCGAATTGTTAAAATGTTAAAAAGGTCAGCGATAAACGTGATTTAAAACTGCTATGTTTAGGTTCGACTTACATAATTGTGTGAGCTGCAGTGAATGTCTGCTTAATGAACAATGAATAATTACTAATGATTGATGAGTACATTTAGGGCGGGTTTTTTTTATAATCAGCATACGCTATGGTCAGTATAAGGCCAGGGAAAGTTATATTTAGACTAGCACCAAGTCTTTCAGCCTATCTCAATGGGCACATAAAAGCCGGGCTTAAATCCTGTAGTGGGGAAGCGAGTGACTCAAATAGGAGTTTTTCTTGAGTTTCTTTTTTTTTTCAAAGATTTTTTCAAAATACAATTTCGTTGTTTAATCAATCAATATATCAAATCAAAGACTTGAACAAGTCTATGTGAATTTAGCAAGGCCATAGAATTTTAGCATGAGTTATTTGCGAGCTGTTGAGTAAATCATACACTATGTTGGTCTCCCACAGATGAGGAGGTCAGATGTCATCGCTCAGGACAGTCACTCAATGAAAGAAACCTACGCTAGATAATAGAGAACATTGCCTATACCCTTTCCACAACATGTAAAGCGGGGTCAGTCAGCAAAGGGGGCAATATAGGGGAGGGGGAAGGGCGGGGAAGAGGAGGCCACTGGAACCTAGTAATCACAACCGTTCAATGGCCGATATATACAGGGTAATAGGACATAATGGTATGAATACAAGCCCAAACTCAGATACTGCGGGAATCAGAATATACACACATACAGGTTTTACGTCACTGTATGAACGAATATAAAGCACACAAGATTAAATAACAAGGGAAGAGAGATTTGATGAGGATAATAAAATAATGATCGAGAACCAGCTCTAGTCTAGGAGGATTTGTAAATACACAATTTCACAAACGAAATATCTGGAGATTTAACACGGTACGGTATAGTTAAGTCTATTGCTCAAACCTCAAGATTTGTGACAACAAAATATTAAAATTAAAACACCATGAAAACTAATTTTCCATTGATTTCTTTTCTTTTTTTTAAAAAAAAGAGACCAGAATGTACACTAACTGTTATCAGTACGGTACTATTATTATTCAAAGATTAATTACGGTACCGGTACTGTGTTATGATATATGATTTTATTATAATCATAAATATGATAATTGCTTAGGATTATTTTTATTATAAGTGTTATAAGAAGCTTAGCACCTTTTAAAACAAAATTTGTTAGATTTCACATTGTGAGGTCACCGCGCTGGTATAATAAAAAATGAGGTCATTACCTCAAAGTCACCGTTACCCTTTATTGCCAATTGGCTTCAATGGGCCGAGGCTTCTCCAAGAGTACATGCGGCTATATATCATTAATATAAAGAATTCTGGAAATTCCCACGCTAATGTAGGCCAACTAATCTTTTGTGGGTGTCTCGTGTTACCCACATATAAATAATTCAATAGCCCATAATCTTCCATAACGTAACTTATGTTTATTGAATAGGACAGATATTCTGATTTTTTTCAACTGGATGTATAAAATCTCCTTGCCCCCATGTAAACTACCGTTGATTTCCCTCGCTGACATGGAATTGGAAACGAAGACGTAACAAAGTTAAGTACCCTAATAAATAAACAAAATACATGAATACACATCGAGTTACGCCACTGAATACAGGGGTATCTACCAAGACTAAGTAAGGTGGTACATCTAGTTATACCCGGACATAACAAGTATAAACAAAAAAAAAACTGCAGAAGATCGCATCAGTGAATACACTCGTCTACAGAAAGAAAACTAAACATCACCCCTACGAATAGGTGCCACGACTGGGTACCCACCACAATGAAGCCAACCCTACAACAAATGAGGAGAACAGGGAGAAACTTTCTAATCCATGGAGAAAGTTTTGAAGTTGTGTGGGACAGTAGAACCACACACGTACAACTGCTGTACACAGCGCACGTCCGTTTCAGCAGAAGTGAAGTGGTCAGCCGAGGGCTTTCAAATGATACTTTTCTCCGAGGCTCCACGAGATTTCAAAGATTGAAAACAGGAAAACAACTTCATTGATTGTTCGGAAGAAAGTTTAGATGGTTGTAGATCTATAGATCGCATTAATAAGGTGCATCAGAACTGATAAGATAAGAGAACACTCACCTCAACCATAGGGGCTCCTGTGCGCTTCTTACGACCATCAAAACATGGATCACGTGACCCTGTTAACGTTTTCCACCGTGGGTCGACAGGTGTCAGCACTGAGTTCAGAGTTCGCGTCCTTCGCGACGAGCAGACAGTCAGCTTCTGCATCAAACATGAACAGAAAAGGGAAACCCGACAAATTAAGTCTCGTAAACGAAATGACGTTTTCTTGAATGTCTTGGTAATATCAGGAAAAACTGAAAACAGCGGTAAGCAACTTTGTACGAATTTAAAAGCCTACTGAAATTTTGAAAACGTCCCTGCTCGTGGAGATTGCTATTTCCCTCCAGAGCAGAGGCTGAGTACGTTTTGTCATGCAGACAATCATCGTTAGGCCAAGATTTAGAAAAAATGTGTTATTCTATAACCAATAGGCCTAACACTTTCTTACTTTTCGTCAAGGCTCTCGTCTTTTATCACGAATGTATCTGAGTGCCTTATCCTATCTAGAAATTAATTCAATTTCAGCATTTCCTCTCTAGGCCTAGCATTCTGTCCCATCCAAATTTCCAGACGGATTTCACAGTCATGATATGATATCACGACAGGCCCTTTCATTACCATATCCTATAATTTATAAAGTCGTTTTCATATCACCAAGTACAATATGGGCGGTACACTCTTCCAGTGTGTGCCCTGAAAACAACAAATAGGCTATATAAATGTTTATGTTTTATTTCACCATGTCCCTGGAGCTACATTCATTATTTCGATTTCTCCTTTTAGGTGATTACTACCTGCTCTTCAGGCCCTGCATCTAATGATAACAATGAAACTTTCTTTCTGCTGCAGAAACCGTTCAAATTAACCACAGCAACATGGCGAGGGGCGCTCAAGCGGCACATTTTGCCATGAAGAAAAACAAAAACATGAAGAGGGACCGTACGCATAAAGCCAAAAAAGCAAGGGCCAAAATGGAGGCGAATAGAAGGGCCCAGATGCAGTACAGAGCCCTCGGAGATGAAGAAGCCAACACAAACTGGGGGCATCCCCTGGGCATAAGACCTTCAGAACTCCTGCCCCATCTTGACCGTTCTGAAAAAACCTTCTTCAAGCTCATCTTAAAAGGGGATGTTCGAGCCCTGAAAAAATTCATTGAGAGCACGCCTGGTCTGCATATAAACTGTGAAGATTACCAAGGTCACACAGCCCTCGTCCTGGCTATCAAAATAAACCATGTAGAAATGGTGGCTTATCTCCTGGGCTTGGAGAAGATCATTTTAGGAGACGCTATACTCCATGCAGTCCAAACTGGTAATTGTGCCATTGTAGAAATGCTACTTGACTCCATGAAGAGGACTGGATCTGAAATGTCCTTCCCTGGGTGTGTGGAAAGCGCTGAGTTCAGTCCTGATATAACCCCTTTGATCCTTGCAGCTCAGTGTCATCATTACAGGGTTGTGAAACTTCTCCTTGAAAGGGGGCACGCCATCTATCACCCCCATCCTCCAGGCTGCTTCTGCGAGGAAGATTGTGATTGGAAATATGAAGGAGAGAGTTTGAATGATTCTAAAGCCAGACTCCATGCTTACCAAGCGATGTCAAGTCCCACTTACATATGCCAGTCTTCTACTGATCCCATTCTTACATCGTTCAAATTGAGCAGGGAATTAAAACTCTGCTCCCGCTATGAAAAAGAACTCAGAAAAGAATACAAACAGTTGTCTGAAGACGTTTCTCAATTCGCTGTTGATTTAATAGAGCAGTGCAGGACATCAGAAGAAGTGAAAATGATTCTCCATCAACCTTCCCCAGACCAAGATCCTGGAGTAAGGTATCCTAGAGTCTCCCTTGCACTTCAATGTAAGCAAAAGCAGTTCATCGCCCACTCTCACACCCAGCATATTCTACAGCAAGCCTGGTTGGGCACATGTCACTATTGGAGGTCCCTTGATACAAAAAGGATGCTATTTCGCATTATACCTCAAGTTTTCTTCATGCCCTTCCTGGTAATGATATATCTAGTAGTACCAAGGACCAAGGTAGCCAAAGACTGGAGCTCCCCTATCAACAAATTCATCAGTTTTACCATTTCATTCTTTATTTTCCTAGCTATTCTCTGTACACATAGCGAACTGGACAGTAAGAGTTATGTGAGAGGTCCTCCCGACACAGGAATGGAATGGTTTGTTATCATATATACCCTGGGATTCGTATGGTCCAGTATTAGGCAATGTTGGAAGCAGGGAATTCGGACCTATATTCGACAGAAATGGCATTTGTATGACATCTTCATGTGGACACTCTTCTGCACAACTTTTTCTATCTGGGGCTGGGCTTGGTACGATGTGACAGTTTATGGTCACCGATATGTGCCTCGTCGGTTCTGGTATGAGTATGACCCCACACTGATTGCTGAGTCTTTATATGCAATCTCAACAATTATTGCTTTTGGTAAATTACTATACTTCTTCCAATTGGGAAGCAGCCTTGGACCTCTCCAGGTTTCCATCGGACGAATGTTCAAAGATATTTTTGACTTCCTTATAGTTTTTATAGTGGTACTATTATCTTTCGCCACTGGAATACACAGGTTGTATCATTACTACAAGGGCCAAGTGAGGAGAATGAATGGAGAAACAGTGGAACAAAACGATGCATTTGTCACCTTTTCAGCAACAATCAGCAGCATGTTTTGGTCTCTGTTCGGATACTCTCCACCAGACTTTGCTGACGTTGTGGTTTCTGAGCAAGTTTTCCATTTCCACAATGAAACTTTGATTCACATTAATGAACACAAATTTACCGAGTTCATGGGGCATGTCCTCTTCGGGGCCTATAATGTGACGGGAGTTATCATTCTTCTTAATTTACTTATTGCCATGATGAGTACGTCATTCATTATAGTCCAAGAAAATGCTGACATCGAATGGAAATTTGCAAGAACATCAGTTTGGGTGATGTTCCTCGAAAAAGGCAATACTCTTCCACCTCCTTTTAACCTTCTTCCCAACCCAAAGAGCCTCTGGGCATCAATCAAGTGGCTTAAAGAAAGATTGGGAGGAAATTCAGGCGCAAAAATATCCCCTTCACGATGCTGTTATTACCAAGATGACTATCAGCCCAAATATTCACCAAGGCAGTATGAGCGATTGATGGCTGTTCTGGTAAAGAGATATTTGAGAATGACAGAAAGACAGTTTTATCAGGACAGAGCCAATGACATAAGCGAGCTTCAGAACATATACCAGGGGATAAGCTCTTACCCCAGTGAATTGCTTATCAATACACTCAACGTTTCTTCTCCGAGCAATTCAGGTGCTCCAACTGATACATCACGGCGTACTTCCCATACTGAGCATAGTGATTCTGAATCGGATGGAAGTGAAGTGATGGAAACTGGGACAAATAGACCCAGGTTGTATGCTACTTCAGAACAGACTCCAAACAAAATCAACATGGATGTTTGGTGAGAAATACTGAATAAACTAAATAAAGAAGTGGCAGCTTTCAGATTTCAGATTAAGGTAATAATAATGACTAAGAACAATGAATAAGATCAATCAACAATGTGTTAGATTGTAGCCTTACATCGATAGCCCAGCAAGTTTGGGGAAATTTCCATCAGTGTTTCTCCACTTTGAAGGAGCATCTGGAATAAAGCTCTGTGCCCCGTCCTCAATATTCCAGATACCATGTGATATGTTACATCCACTGATGAAGATAAGATAATATTATGTTTTAAGTTTAGGTTAGATTTAGAAATGGATATAAATGTACATTCTTAATGTTCATTATTTTATCTGCATGTATAGGGAATTTTTCGATTGAGATTCATATTATTTCTAAGTATTGAAGGTGATTTTTCATTATTTATTAAAGGAAACAATGTTCTCAAATTTTGAAGCATAATCCAAGGGAGATGTTCTTACTTAGTGTAAATACGGTCTTTAGACAATTAAGGACTCGCAAGTAGACTATTGTTTTGAACACATATTCGCTAACCTTGATAACTCCTTACCTTTGAAATACTTATTCGATTCACAACTGTATGCGCAACCGATGAACTGGAAAATGGCAAAAGTTAGCTAAAAGTGTCTATTTTGTCAGGCCAGGCCCTTTTTGGTGTCATATATACTTCCCCAATATGTACGGGTCCAACATAATGGTCAGTTAACAATCTTTCGTATCTACATCACTGACAAAACCTATACAAGTAGGACATTATTTAGAAGCCTAGATCATGCGGGAATTTGTAATACTTTTAACCCTTAGTTTATTATTTCTCCTAATTCGGGTTAAGCCTTCAATCATTGGTGAAAGCAAATAGTAATAATACAAAAAGGATTATACGTTTATTCCTTAGGCGAGGAAAGATATCCATCAAATTATACATCATGAAGATTTGGTATTTATCTGAAGTGTATACTTTTCAAAATATTTAGTAGGTATTTATATGTGACAATATTTATAGCAGCAATCCGTTTTTAATTGTCCGTTTAATTTATTCATAAATGATATAAGCGACTGATTTTACAGAATAAAAATGTGATAATTTGAAGCTTTCCGTCTTACTTCTTTTCATACATCATACATACAAGTTTCATCTAGCAGCTGTTTAAGAATCTTTGATCTATGCTTGCTTGTCCCTCTGATGCCATGGCAAATCCCCAACTAAACAAACTTACCTTTAGGGTGAAGTTTAGTTGAGGTTATGCATAAGCATCGTAGTCGGAAGTAAGGGAGTACAGGGGAGATGCGCACGCGCATTTCTGGATGACGTCACACTTTCCAGCCACGGTGAGGGAACCTCAGTAGTCGAATAAGTAAGGGTTCCCAGTAAAGTGCTAATAACTAAAATTACTTTACACTTATTAATCTCAAAAATGGAATTTAATCAAATTCAGGGAGGGCGGGTGGGCCCCTGTACTCCCTTACTTCCGACTACGATGCTTATGCATAACCTCAACTAAACTTCACCCTAAAGGTAAGTTTGTTTAGTTGGGGATTATGCTTCGCATCTTCCGTCTCCAGACCGGAAGTACAGGGGAGACTTTAAAGTCAAGCAGGTTCCCGAACCCACAAAACTACAATTGAACACAATTTTCCAACTTCAGAATTTATTACCACTGTAAAAATCGTATTATCTCACAATACAAACAGTATAGGTAACCTTCCGTAATAATGACAACAACATGTTTGGCCCTTAACAGAACATGGGCCATTTAACGTCTTTCGACGAAACAACAACCATTAGGGTTTCTTAGCCCCTTTTAATAACACATGGGCTACGTCTTTCGACGAGTAAATTGGTTTTTTATAGAATTTAGTAAAAGTCGTTTCAGACGACCAACAACCTCGTTTGAGGATCTCCCCAATCGGAACATTCAATGAACTTAATTTTGAAACAGACGCAGAACGCGTACTGTGTGCCGTAAAGGCTTGAACATCAACACCGCTACTAGACAAAATTTCTTTTACCCAGCGAGCTAACGAGCTGCAAGCAACCGGTTTGAATGGGGGAACATAGCTAATTACTAATTGCCCCTTTCCTTCTGAATTGTATTCACGTAATTCAAAAGTTCTCTTTATGTATTCGTTGGTAACTCTCACCAAACAGACCCTTGGGTCTTCTACAAACGATTTAGTAGTAAACACTTTCAAGGGTTGACCTTGTTTACATGTTTTCAACATTTTATCCATAAGAAACACCACCTTGTTTTCTTTCACGAAAGTGTTCTCCACTTTCAACGCTTTCACAGTTTGCAACCTCTGTGAGTGTACAATTAGAAATAACATCACGAACTTCAAACTCAGTTTTTTCAACGTTAAATCCTTAATAGGAGAAAGTTCTCTCAAATATGATAGGACCATGTCCGTATCCCAGGTATCGATGTACCTGCAATTTGGAGGACGTAAACGTCCCACCCCCCCCAGAATTCGACAAACTGTACGGCTTGCCCCAAAAGTACCTTCTTTACCAAGTGACATAGTAGAAGATAGCGCACAACGCGCAATATTTATAGAACTGTGAGAGTATCCCTGATCAAACATCAACGTCAAAAATTCAATACCAAATTTCTCACTGTATTCCAGGGGGTCTATGCCCTTTATCACACAAAAAGTATTCCACTTTCTCAGAAAAACGTCATAAGTTTTACGAGTGTCCTCTGACCACGAGTTAAGATAGAGAAATTTCGCTCTATTGGAAATGTTCATGGAATTTACTCTTCTCTCTATAAGAGACCCACTATTAGTCCTACTGACGTGAGATTCTCGTCTTGTGTTGGGAAGGAAGGAAGAAGGTTCCCTTCTTTCTTCGGAAATGTTCGGTATCGACCTTGACACAGTTGCAGAAACTTTCCGTACCAAGCTTGGCTCGGCCAATTCGGTCCTACAATCACTGCCCTTGCTCGTTCTGTCGTCACTTTTTGAAGGCACTTGCCCATGAGGCTGAAAGGAGGAAAAATATAACATAGGTTAAAATCCTTCCAATTCAGTGAAAAAGCATCAACATGAAACGAATGAGGGTCTGGCTTCCAGCTAACAAACTTATCAGTTTTGTTATTCAAATGAGAGGCGAACAAATCTACATCTGGCTCTCCAAAAATTTCACAAATTTCATTGAAAATTTCTGTCCCTAGTCCCCATTCCGTGTTATCAGTGAATTGTCTACTCGCACGATCTGCCTCAACATTTTTCACTCCCGCGATATGGGTGGCTATTAGCCAATTATTTCTTTCCTCTGCCCACAACCAGATTCTCTTTGCTACATCATTGCAACTTCTCGATCTAGTGCCTCCTAGCTTGTTAATATAACTGACTGTGGTAGTGTTATCTGATAACACCAGGATTTTTGTGTTCGACACATCTTTCACTAAGCTATTTAGCCCGTTGAACACCGCTTGCAATTCCAACACATTTATGTGTGAATCTTGCCATTCTGGTCCCCATCTAAACCCTGTCGAGTTTCCATCTAGGACCGCCCCCCAACCTGCCAAACTTGCATCAGTGTACAGTTTCATTGAAGGGCCTGCTGGTCTGATTAATCTAACTGCTGTTTGTACTTTTTCGTACCACCAGTCCAGTTCTTTCCACCCCTTTTGTGAAATGGACATGTAACCATCAAAACCTAGTTTTCCTGCTTGTCGGAGTGATAGAATCTTTTCTACCTCCAAACGTTTATAATGGGCCAAAGCATAATCAAAACCTTTCGTTAAGTCTACCATGACTCCTATCGTTTGAGCTACTGTCCTAATCTTATGTTTCTTAGATTTTCTTAGCTCATCTATCAACGACCGTAACCTGTCAATTTTCTCCTGCGTTGGTCTGACTGACATTTCCACTGAGTCTAACAAGTAGCCTAGGAATTTAATGTTTTGCGAGGGTACTTTTTGCGATTTCTCATCTTGAATTGCAAATCCCAGTTTCCGTAAAATTTCCTCGACCCTGCCTATAGCTAGAGCACATTCCCTTTTAGTTTTACCTAAAACCAGTACGTCATCAATGTAAATAATACACTGAATCCCTTCCCTTCGCAAAAAAGCAAAGACTGGTTTGAGAATTTTCGTGAAAACACGGGGAGCTGGAGATAACCCAAACGGCATAGCATTGAATCTGTAAAATTTCCCTTTCCACTGGAAAACTACATAATTCCTGTATCTTCGATCCAAACCCACGGCGTAATATGCCTCTTTCAGATCAAGGGAAGCCAAAAACCACCCTTCTTGCAATAAATCTACTGCTGTTTCTAAATTGTCCATCTTAAAATGTTCTTTCTTGATGTGTTTATTTAGAATCGTCAAATCTGTTATAAGTCTCCACTTCCCTCCCGGTTTCGGTCTGAGAAACACATTCGAGACAAAGCGAGCTTCGGATAATCTAATTTCCGTTACTACTTCTTTCTGAATAAGCTTATCTATTTCCCCCTGCAAAGCTAATTGCTGATCGTCATTCATACGATATTCTCTTGGGATAGATTTCTGTATTGGTAATTTGATAAAATCTAGTGTCACTCCCTGTACTTGAGAAATGACCCATTCATCGGAAACGATTTCTCGCCAACACTCCACGTGGTGAGCGATATTACCAGGAATACAATCAGAGACATCAGTAAACAAATCATGCGTTAGGGACCCAGCCTGAGTATCAAAATATGTAATATTTCGTACCTTACCTTCATCGGTAATTACTCCTTTGGTGGATCCCTCTTGGGAAAACCCGAGTTCTTGGGCTTTTCCCCCTGGGTCTTGGCGGGCCCTTTCTTTCCCTTGTTGAAAGATTTCTTGAAGCCTTGCTTTCCTTTGAAAGCTTGCTTGCCCTGTCCAGTCTTAGCCTTGGTCTTATCCTGTTTGGACCATGAAGATTTCCTGATATCTTCCATTCGTTTAGCCAGTTTTGAAACATGCTCTCCTTCCTTGAGCGATGTTTCGAGATTGTCAGTCAATAAGTACGTCGCCCCCGGGGGGTTTGCGTCATTGGCTAAACACTTGTATTCTTGTGGCAACAAGTGACGGAAAGCTTCCCTTCTCTCCTTTACAAGCTTGAATCTTATGAAGAAAGAGGCCATCCCGAAGATTTCGGCTAACTTTTTCATAGATTCCTTTATCCAGTCACCCAGTCCTTCTCTCTTTTTCAGATCTTCTGAAACACGAGCGATTGCAATCATGATCTTCATAAACAGACTTTCAAAACGTTTCAACTTGTCGTCATCTTCCCTGACAGGTCTAGGGAGAGCATCACGAATTTTGGGGTTAATCTCATGAGTTTTGAGAAACTCCATGTTGCTAGGTCGTGGATAATTGTCCGTATATTTCTTTAGACCTTCCGCCGACAGAGTAGCCCTCATGCGCTTATTAAAGAAAGCTCTGATATCCTCATTGAGTGGTTCACCCACCTTATCATCTTCCTCGATGTCATTTGAAACATCTTTCCAGAAGCTACTGATCGTAGGGAAGCCCGAGGCCCCCGCCGACTGATCCAGATCTTTGGCTGAGCCCGCTGCTGCTGATGCGGGCGGCTTAGCGAAGGCTTTTACCGCGGAAAAGTCACTGTACGCGCTCTTGCCACAGAAATCCTCTTCGTCCAGCCAATCAGATTCCGAGATTTCCTCTTCATCCGAAGTGTCCGTTATGCGACGTCTTTTGACTGAACTTTTGCTTTCCAGCTCGAGTTTATCCATTCTTTCGTTAATCTTGTCAAGATGAGAGTTCACATTGCCCAACGATAATAAAACTTTGTGCATATCCGTATCTCGCACAGGGCTCCTTGATCTAGAGCGTTTTTTATCTCGAGAGCTGCTATGACTCGAATGGCTCGAGTGACTTGATCGGCCATGACTCGATTTAGAGTTGCGGTTCTCGTCTCTATAGCTCTTATGGCTATCCGAACCATGGTTAGATCTCTGTCTGGAGGAATCATCCTTAGACTTCTTGATTTCAATCGTCCTGTGTTCAATCACTGGCGATTTAGGCTTGCCTTCATCATCAGATGGAGAAACATCGTGAATCGTCCGGATTCTGCCCGGGCCCACTTTGTCATTGGCAGACGACATGCTGCCCAACTGTGAATTTTCGAAAATTACCAACAGTCTCAGTTCAAACCGTCCGAACTTCTATTGTTCTCGGTTCTATACGGAGAAAACTCGGTTTCTGCCGTAAAAAGAATTTCCTTCACACGGAAAAACTATCACAATCCACGAATCTTGGACAGCGCTGCGTGGCCTTCGAACAACGACGCTCAGAAATGGCGACTAAAGTGACGTCATCCAGAAATGCGCGTGCGCATCTCCCCTGTACTTCCGGTCTGGAGACGGAAGATGCGAAGCATAACCCTATTGCCTTGTGTCATGAATCTTCAGTTATTTACATCTACTTCTATGTCTGCTAACTTTAGCCATTTCCATACTGGCATTATTGCCATTTATACTTCTATATCAAGAGCTTAAGGTCATATCTAAATATCACATATCTACAATACCTAAGCCAACATACAAAGTCTGCATCGATTCCTGTATATCTTACAGTTGTATTACACCCTATCCCGCTATAAAACAATCCTCTAAAGGTCTAATTACGTTGTGTACTTTTCGAGGGTCCGGTATACCTTCTTCGTTCTATGGTCTGCTATATGTATCACTATGTTACTTGGCGGTGACTTCTAGCTCGGAAGAATGTCTATTCACCAGCTAAAACTGTATTGTTATATGTCCGTCTAATGTCCATTTTTCATCTTTTTATTACGTAACATTACACCTCATTATGTCAATTTATATGACCAACAAGTCATATGGGACATTAGACACCTCTGTCTATTATTAATATGCTTTGCCATAGACAGAAAGCCTCACCCGCTGACATTAGCGCTGAAGAGGTTCTCCGAGGTCGAGTAGCCAGCTGCACTCACCACGGCAGCCATCATACTTTTTGCCGCGCGGGAGTCACCGCGACTTCGTTGATCCGCTTGGGTGTATTCACCGCCGCGAGTCCCGCCCAGAGCCTTCTCTTTAATGGATCATCTTAAAACCCTTTTCCTTTGACCTCTTCTGCATCTTCAACATCTGACTGTGCATTTCATAATTATTATGAGCATTTGTAATTATCCAGGGTGATATTCCAATTGCTCTCACCACGGGAGCCATCATACTTTTGCCGCGCGAGTCAGGGCAACGCGTTAAAGTCCAGCGCACGCTAACCGCGTTACGACTTCAACGTCCCAGATCCTTCTGCCTTAATGAATCTCCCTTAGAATCGTTATCTTTTATCTACTGACACTGACGCAATCTAATTATATTAGATGTGCGTCCTTTATTCTTAGATTCAAGTTACGTATAACTTCTCATAATTACGAGACTTTTCAACTACCTGTATAACTTTAATGATTATCATTAGGGACTGTTCATTTTTAACCTCTAGGGGGGGAGAGGAGAATTTTCAGGGGGGGCCATCTTTTTTTGCACAGACTCTGAAGGGGGGGTCACCTGTTTTTGCACAGACTCTGAAGGGGGGGTCATCTTTTTTTGCACAGACTTTGAAGGTGGGGAGGCACCTTGTTTTACACAGACCTAAAGGGGGGGGCACTTTTTTTGCACCAACTCTGAAGGGCAGTGCCATTTATACTTGTGTAAACCTTGGGGAAACCTGGGTCATGACAGAAGATTAATGTATCTCAATCATAAAATTCTCTGGTATTTGGACATTCTTATTTTAATTCTATCCATCAAGCAGACTGTTCTCTAAGGCAGTCAGAAAGCGTCTGAGCTGTGGTGGTCTGGAAGTATGGGAGAGTTGTGGTTTGTAGTACATAGTCTAGCTGGTGGTTTATACCAGATCAGAGGAAGCGTGCAAATCTTATTCATCACTTGTGCTATTTCTGAGTCCCTTGCCCGCCTCTTGTTGATGAAAGACATGGCTGTTGTGTCATCAGAATAGACCATTACTTGTCATTACATTGAGGTTGGGCTAAAAAGATTGGCTCAAGAATTGCTACCTTTTTTAGATTTCTGATGATATACTTGTCATTGATATATATGGTAATATAAATTGTCAATGAAGTAGTGTCTGACTGGACCACTCTGCAAGCCCAATGACAATTGCCTGCAACCTGGTGCCGCTGTCACTTTGAAAAGCTTTGCCACATAGTTGCTCAACATGTCCATGGTGCTGATGACTTTATATAAGGGTAACGCCAAGGTTCGGGTTCTGGCATTTATTTCCATCCTGAGGAAGTTGTTGACCTGGGCAGGGCCAATAATCTTGTAATTAATACTGAGTCCAATCCACCTACATAACCTCCACAGGGCATTGACTGATCCATGCACTACATTTTTGGTGAATCAAGCGCCATAAAATTGTGGCAATAAGAATAAATTCCACTATAGCCCATGATCGCCACTACTGCTTTAGACTTAGACTTTAGAATACTGCTTTAGTTTATTGAAAATACCATCAAACGACTATTGTACATATTAGGTAGGCTCTGAGTAACCTGAAAGTAACCTGAAAGTAACTTGAAAGTCCAAGACAGCCCTGTGATGTTATAATTCTCTGGATGAATGGAAACTGATCTATAAGGCTGGCTAATCCAGTTTAGCTAGCCAGAAGTTTGGTATGAGAATGATTGGTTTTTATCTTATTTGTTGACCACTTGTCCCAACCGCCTACTATAATCATGTATAATTTGTGGCTTGGCCAAATCTAACTTGGAACTGTGACCAGAGCAGAGCTAATGATCCTTGAAGATTCACATACGCTCTATACCTATTATTTCTAATCTAACACCTATTTCACTCTATCAGAGACCAGCAGGTCTGGAGAGGTCAATATAATCTTCATCTCCCTTCCAATAATTGTATAGCACAATTGGCTCCTAGAATGATGGTAACCTTTTCCTGGACCTTATGAGCCAGTCTGTTTACTATGCGCTTTGCCACAAACTTGGACACTTTATCAGCCTTTTTTTTTGCAACCTAGCCTCCCAAATGAGGCTTGGTTGTTGCCTTGACCATCTTTTATATGGCACCAGGGACCCAACCAGGAAAAAAGATAGCAAACCAGGTTAGCGAGGGAAATTCAGCGATTATATTGCAATTACAGCAATGTTTTTATTGAGAGGTGCCCAGAAAAAACATTGCTGTCATATGGATCCTGTGATCACAGTCACTTTTGCTAGCAGAAATGAGTACATTGCAGGCTGTACATCGCAGTATATTGGTTCTTAGGATATTTCTTGTACTAGTTTGAAGCTATATCGGATTATGTTGCTTAGAGAAATATTTATTAAAAGAATTTCGCATTAAAACTTTAGGCAAGAGATATCTCAAATTACGAACCAACAAGTTTTAGTGACCAGAAATAACATTTTCATGACAATGACAAAAATGGTAAAAGACGACCACACCTCACCCCTCATTAGGCATTACAAACCCCCACAGCTATTAAATATAAGTTATGACTTTCCACGATTTACAAGAATTAATTGGTGATTAGAGTTCTTTTACTTCTTAACCCTATCCATTCACTGACTGCGCAGGAAAACAGTGGCTCAACTACGCTGGCCCTGTCACTAGGGTGTGTTTCATATGACAAGGCAGGTGCTTAGATATTGTAGCAAAGAACGGCTGCTCAATACCAAGTTGTGTCATCAAATATGATGGTATTTTAGTATGGGAGTCCTACAGAAATGTTATATCTGTCCATGTTTTACTGAGTCTTCATCTTTCCAATGGATTAGCTCTCACCACTTAAGCGATTGTTCTCTAAGGCAATCAGTGAGCATAATGATAATCCCTGATTGTTCCTTTGTCATCAATTTTAAAGATGTGGATCAGTATTAAAAAAGTGTGGTTTAAAGGGGGGGTCATGCAAATTTGCACAAACTTGGAAGGGGGGGTCATCCAATTTTGCACAAGACTTCAAGGGGGGGTCATCCAATTTTGCACAAGAATTTTTCACAAATTCTCCTCTCCCCCCCCAGTGGTTAATTGTGAACAGTCCCTTAGGCTACTCGTGCATCTGCTACATTTCTAATTCTATTACGTGGCTATCTTTAATTCTAATATCAATTACGTAATTATTACACGGCACTTTAGCCACGGTTATATTTCAAATTTTAATCAATCTTTTTTAATTGCGTAATTATGCAGGGTTTACGTACGTCGTACTGTTACCATAATATCAATTTCATTTTAAAATGTTATTACTTCTATTATGTAATGTCACACATTATTATGTCTGCATAATCTTAATATTTCCACCTGGTATATATATATATATTGTATTTTTATTCTGAGTCAAAACAGTTACATCAATTTTCAGAATAGGATGCCAGCCTCTCCCTAGGGAGGTCTTCCTGGTGGATCCTGGCTCTAATACCTGCTATTTAGTAACATGATATCGGGATGTAAAAAAATGATCTGTTCAACCCAAAGCAACAATTACATATAGTGTAGTAACAATCAATAAATCAGTCCCCGCCCTGCCCATATTTCCCTTAATACAATAACCCCATAAAAACCTACTGACTAGACTGTACAGGCAATATGGCATATATTTGTTAGAATGACATAAAATAACTTTTATCGATGTATCGATCTTACAATAAGGACTTACAAGCCTTCTATATTGGGTTATCAAAATATTATTCTTTTGATAGATACTCATCGAAACCACTTAAGTAAGTGGTTTTAAGGTATTGTCTAAACTTAATTCTTGTTTTAGTTAACTGGATGTTATCTGGAAGGTTATTCCATAATGTTGTCAACATATAAACATACGACTTCTTGAAGATTTCATTTCTCGGCTGCGGCACCACCAACTTTTTCCCATTAGCTAGACTTCTCAGACACAACTTTCTTTTGTCTATATTCCCTTCATCTCTCGATCTCAAAAATGCTAAGTCTAATAAATGGCTGTCTCTCCTTGTTGAGAGTGTCGGTAAATTTAACGATTTATGAATTTCTTTTGTACTAGTTAATTTGGGTAATTTTAGAATAATTTTGAAAGCTGAATTTTGCAGTGTTTGTAACTTTTTTAGTTGGGCTTGTGCAGCCGAGCCATAAAACAAATCTCCATAGTCAAGAATCGGTAGCACCATAGTTTTATACAAGAGTAGGAGGGTTTTCCTCTCACATGCATTGTATAGTTTCGACATGGCATGTATTTTTGATTTTACCATATACAGTTTTTTTCTGAGAAATACCTTGTAATTCAACCTTTCGTCGATTTCCATCCCCAGAAACTTATATTCTGTTACATTTTCTAGCTCTTGGTCTCCTATACAATATATTACAACATTTTTATAATCATTCTTTGAACTTATTGTTAAATTCTTACATTTTTTGATATTGAGGGAGATCTTGTTCACGGCACACCATCTGACTATACTGTTCAGATCTGTTTGCAGCCTTTCATTATTTCCATGACCTAGTGGTCTTTCTTTATAAAGCACTGTATCATCAGCAAATAGCTGGATGTTACACTCTTTAACCACTCTATGTAGATCGTTAATGTAAATAATAAACATGAGCGGCCCAAGACTAGTTCCTTGGGGTACTCCACATGTTACTGGCTTTAGGGAAGACAGAGTATCGCCAACCAGTACTCTCTGAGCTCTATCACTAAGATAATTGTTAAACCAATCGTGGGCTTTCCCTTCTACTCCATAATTCCTTAATTTTGATAGTAATAAGTTATGATTAACCGTGTCGAAGGCTTTTTTGAAGTAACTGATCCAATATTTGTCACCTATAGATCGGATTCTTTTATGTAATGATCCAGCCTCGTATCTATTATTGTATAATTTCTTATCTTATGCCACAAGAAATCTATCTAGTCCCGACCCCGTGTATCCAACCTATTGATTAATAGGACCTATTGATTGGGTATCAACAATATATATAAGATCCAAATTTCAATACCTTGTCGGTGTAGCGACTTTGTAATAAAAGCCTTGAGATAGGCCTGAGAAACAAAAACCCTGACAAAAAAATATAATATATCACGGAAAATTTATTCATAACAGACGTAGAAAGGATTTTGGTCCCGCAGATATCCAGATGGCCAAATGTGACACGAGTTAAAATACTGAAATATTGATCATTTCTCCATCATCACAGTAGCTCTTTAAATTGTTCATCAGGATTGATACCGGACAGTAGTTGTTGGTTTTTGGCTAACGCCCAGGGCATTCTTTCGGTGGTGAAAGGGTGTGCAGCATCACCAGTTCTATCCAGGACGATAAGTCCTCCGTGACCTCCCACACGAGTGGCCATATAAGTCAAGGCTTCCTTAGCAGCCTCCTCCGCCTTCATTCCTAGGGAGGAGGAAAACAGATGGTTACAAGTTGTTTATTTTAACGCTGCAGAACAATGAATTTATCAATCAAAAATTGAAATTTTATATTTTCTTTTCATTCCCAAGCAATCCGAGAGACACCGAGATAAGACTTATTAAAGGATTTTGGTCAGTTCTCCTTGGCGCAAACAAAAATCATATTCCAAATTATACATTTCGGTGAACACCAGAATTCCACTTTTTCAATATGGATTTTTTTCATCTTAAACTGAGGAAATCCTCGATAAAATTGAAAGATAGGTATATTAATAGGCTAACCAACAATTTTTATTAGTAATCCTTTTAATACAAATATAGTGAAATTTCGAGAAAAAGTCACAAATTCATGAAAAACGTAGGTATGACTACTTTTTCTTCATATCATTTCCAGTATTTAAACAGTAATGATCAAAGAAAGGCCAGCTCCTTGTTGATATCTATAGTATATGAATTCGTTTCCCTGAAAGGAAAGTAAGCAATCTTACCTTGCTTCATAGTATTCATCACTCTAGACGCTAAGCATACTTTAGTTATGGACTCGCCATGCCCAGTTGTAGATATCGCTCCCACTTCATTGTCACTGTAACCTCCACACCCTGTAATACGTAATAGATGTACACATAAAAGGTACAGTAACATGGAGGTGGGGCAGGGGGATGATGGTGCTGTGGGTTGGTCACATCATATATTCCAAGTTCCTGGGAACATATTTCATGTGAGCTGAATGTTAACGAAAATACACTAAATTCAATGCAGTCTCTTCAGATATACATTTCCGTAAGGGTCTACTGACTCAAGCATCATTCTATAGAAGAACAGAAATATGGCCTGGATTCCTTTAGCTAAAATTATAACAGTTAAAATGATAAAGCAACCCTACCTAAAAGAGGACTGTCACCAACTCGTCCTGGCATCTTGGCGGTGATACCGCCAGTGGAAGTCGCAAAGGCCATATTTCCATCTTTATCGATAGCCACAGCTCCAACGGTGTCATGTCCAGAGCCTCTGGAAAGGAGAAAATGGCATGAATAACAATAATGTACACACCACGAGTTCAAGAAATCTAAGTATATCAAAATAGATCATTATTAGAGCTCTCTAAGTAGGTATTACACGAAAGGGAATAGTCCCCGACACAAGAGTTGATATGTAAATATCACTGAGGCAAAGCTTGAACAATCAACATATCAAATAACTTCAAAATAAATAAAGTAGAAAACAACAGTTAGTGATTTACAGTTAGTAAAATTGTGCAAGTGCTCTTTTATGAATTTTATACGTGGAAATAATACGAGATAAATCATAACAAATTACTAACTGTGCTCGAAAGTTAACATTGACATTGACCCTATATTTAAGGCATCTTTGAAGTTCATCTTTAGCAGCTTGTGTAACCAAATCGTCGGTGTCCACAGTGGGTATTCCAAGACGAGCAGCAAAGGCATTAGCTCCTGATCCAACCATCAACGTATGGTCACTCTATTTTCGGGAAAGTTTTACACTTTAGGGTTATACACTTATAGTTAGGTTTGAATTAAGATCTCTCAATCAAGAACAACTAATATTTCCAATATGGCATTAAATATACAAATCTTACTTTTTAATCAGCTATTCTACACATAATTTTCTCGGTGACAGTCTCAATTATTCGTACATTTGTTATTATATATCGTTTTCCTCATGAGAAATAAATGGTACATTATAAATTTAACTATTCAATGTTTTTTTTTATTATTTTTTTTATTGTTCCAGGCTAATACAAATATTTAAAGCAAAAATGCAAGTAATCTAAATGTAAATAATCAAGAAGGTCAAGTCCGACTGTATGGCATTACCTTATCCATAACTGCCCTAGCCAAAGACACTGGATTGGCAATGTTATTTACGCACGCTACTGCACCCGCATTCAAAGTTTTACCATCCATGATAACAGAATCCATTTCTACGGTTCCATCAGCAGTTAAAACAGATCCATATCCTGTAACGCGAAGACAATAAAAAGGGGTTTATTTAGAAAGGTAGGAACAAGGGTAAGCTTCTCTCAATATGGAGAAATATATATTACTACAAGAGAAAAGGCAATTCATTTCTTATTAGAACAGATTTTTTTTCTGTGGAAAATTAGCAATGGCCTTGGAACCATGTTGCGAGTGGGTCTAGTGCTTACAGGTACGGCAATACATATTCCTTTTAATTTCTAGATTCCCCAACTGCCAGTAAACGTCTATATACCACAATCAAAAGCAGGGTTGTCTTCCATAGCACGAACAGCAGCTTCAACAGCATCGATGGCAGATCCTCCATCCGTTATTGTCTGGTATCCCTTCCTCGCCGCAGTGCATACACCTTCTTTGCTTGCATCCACCAAATCATCAGGAATGGCCCAGGCCCCTCCATGCACTAAAACTACAGGTTGTACTTCAGCCATCTCAAACACTCACGCACACTTGAAACACAATTGAAAGGGGGAATAAAGTAAATTCATATAATCAATTTATTTTGAAAATTTTGAAAACTATTCTAGTTAATTTCTTCTTTTATCAAGATTGTCAGTGATTAGAATCCCTCCTAGGCCGTCACTAATTCCTATTAGAGTAATATAGCCTATGGAACCATATTACTTTTAGGCATCCTTCAGATTTATATGGGCAGAGGTCTCTGACTTGTGTTATGTCCAGAGTATAGTGTTATATATTTGTTTGTATGTCATATTTCATCGCTGGAGTCTACTCTTCTCATTACCATGAGTAGTGTAGCCCCCTGCCTTCCCCCCTCCCCCCGATTATGCATGTATGGACACGCCCATCTACACTCTGTCCACCCTCTGTAGAACCGAAACTTCAAAGAGTACCGGTATAGGCTAGCATTGGGGTTTTGGTTTTACAGAGGGTGGACAGTCGTTTGGAAAGTTGAGATAGTCATTCGTAAGTCGAGATAGTAGTTTTTAAAATCAAGATAGTCATTAGTAAAGTCGAAATAGTAAGTTGAAATAGTCAATTGTGAAGTCGAAATAATCTTTTGTAAAGTTAAAATAGTTGATTGTGAAGTGGAAATAGTCATTAGTAAAGTCGAAATAGTCAATTGTGAAATTGAAATATTCTTTTGTTAAGTCAAGATAGTTGATCTTTAAGTCAATATAGTCGATCGTAAAGTAAACAGAACCGCATCTGTAAAGTTGAAATAGTCGATCAGAAAGTCGAAATAGTTGTTTGTAAAGTCAAAATAGTTGGTTGTGAAGTTGTTTGTGAAGTCGAAATTGTAAGTTGAGATAGTCGTTCATAAAGTCAAGATAGTCATTCATAAAGTTGATGTAGTTGTTGGTAAAGTCAAAATAGTAAGTCAAAATAGTTGATTGTGAAGTCGAAATAGTCATTCATAAAGTTGAGATAGTCGTTCATAAAGTTGAAATAGTTGTTTGTAAAGTCAAAATAGTTGATCGTGAAGTCGAAATAGTCCTTCGTAAAGTCAAGGTAGTCGTTTGTAAAGTTGAGATAGTTAGTTGATGGTTAAGTTGAGATAGTTGATCTTAAAGACTTTAGGATCAACTATCTCAACTTAACAACAGACGACTATTTTGACTTTAGTAAAGTCAATATAGTTGTCTGTAAAGTTGAAATAGTCGATTGTGAAGTCAAAATAGTAGATCATGAAGTCAAAATAGTCGTTCCTAAAGTTAAAATAGTCAATCGTTAAGTTGAAAAAGTTGTTTGTAAGTAAAAAAAAAATTGGTTGGAAAAAAAAGTTGAAATAGTCGACCGTAAAGTTGAAATAGCTGTTCATAAAATAAAAAAAAGTTGTTTTGAAAAGTAAAAACATCCGTCGAAAAAAAAGTTGGCTGAAAAGAAAGTGGGTCGAATATTATATTGATGCCTAAAACTCGGGTTCGGACATATTATTATTAACAGTTATATTGCATATCAATTAATGGTCATGACAATCCAGAATCCTCCCCTCGTAATAAGCACGTCCACATTTCGGTGCCCCGTACTTCACTTCAAATGTATAAGGCAACGGATACCGATACTCCTTTTCCAAATTTCGGTAACTGCCGGAAGAATATGCACTCTTTGTAGTACATAATACTAGGTATGTCGACCATTTTGTCTATTTTTTATATAATCCTCGTCTGTACCCTTCGAAAAGACAAATAAAAGACTTCTTATCTTATCTTACTTACCAGTTTTATAAAAGTAGACGGACACTCAATAACACGGTCACAGGCCTAAGTTAAATCTGTTCTAACTTGCATTAGTTGCAACATCCAATTTTTCTTGGGCGTCTAAATAACGGGCTCTGATATAGTCCCGCTTGGTTTGCAGATACTTAACCCTCCACGATTTTAACTTCCAGCCAGTCAAAATGCCAACTCCGAACACGAGGCCCAGCAATAGAGACAAAGTGGCATCTAGGTGAGCCATGATACAGTCAGAGTGAAGATAACTCGTCCACTTCTGCTACACTCGGAGCATCAACTGGTCGCGTCGGCTAACCTAAGAACTCTGGTTCGAACCCGTTGCAACATCAACACTCTTTTCGTGTTCCGCATAGTACTTCCGATATTTCATAGATGGCATTCTAGCCTGGCTAGTACGGTAGGCCCTAAATGATCTCAGTAGGATGATAATTTTGAAGCTTTTCGCCTACGTAAATGATCTCAGTAGGATGATAATTTTGAAGCTTTTCGCCTACGTAACTTTTGACCTACTCAGTACGGTACGGTACCAATCTCAGGACGTAGGCCGGCTACGGTAGCCTAAAGCTAAAGAAGTAGGCTAGGGCCTAGCCCTAGGCTAGCTAATAATGGCAGACATTGCCTTAATTAGTTCCTGCTAGACTACCTCTCTCGGCAGCTTCATTATATATCAGGTTTATCATATTCTGGTTGTAACCCTATTTTATCATTTATATATTGAAGTATCGAGGCACCGCATAGCTCCGCATGGTGTGTGCCGGTGCGTGTGGGCAGTTGTCTGGAGCAGCGGCCAAGCGCGAAAATCGGTGCTGCCCCCTACTGCGAGTTTGGCAAACATGGACGTAATGAAACAACCAATCAGAAGTCTAGAATCTCGGGAGTGCGAAAAGCAAGATGTCAGCGCTGAACAGGTGAGTTTGTTATTGTTTGGATTGCCTAATACTCCACGATGAGGCATCGATGATTCATCCATGGTTATTACAGTATTGTCATATGACGGGGCCCTAACAAAGGCTAAGCGTGGAGATATGCAGACGTAAGGGTTTATTTTATCATTGAGATAGCATTGTGCTTGCAAGTTGCAGGAGGAAGGGCTGTTGCGTTTTGGGGCGGATCCGTTAGCTTGTGGGTAGCAAGGCCAGGGAAGACACTGTAGCCTACATATCGAAGTAGTTGCTCCGAAAGCAGTCAAGTGAGGGTCACGCTAGGACAGAAGCCACAACATTTTCACCCGAGGTCTTTTTTGTAGGCCCCTACTTATTTCTGGACTGACAGCTCAAGTATATCTTATAATATCTACAACAAAGAATTCATTGCTCATACGAAGGTAGAGTTGATCTTTTTAAATAACGTCTTTAATTATAATTATTCATATATTAATATATGACAATTATTGCTTATAGAAAAGAGGGGCTGCATGCAAAGACTTTATAGCCTAATATAGGAGTCGTTAAACCATAGCTAGTGTGGATAGTTCGAATTGTTCCTAAGCATATGGTCCATAATTTGGCATAATTATCATTATGCAAATTTATGGTGTGAATGTATGCCAGTTTATTAAAGTTTATTCTTGTCTGAGTTCTAACTTGTCAGGATGACTAATTTAATTTAAAGTCTAATTATGCTAATAATCTAATAAAGTCTACTGCATGACTGCATCCATTTAATATTCTACCCAAGTCGAGTGATCATACACAATAGTTACAGATGTGTAGGCCTATAGGCTATAGGCCTAGTACGGTAGCTTTTTTTTATCCACACGTAGGCCTACCCTGGGAATTGTCATAGAGGGAAATGAATTTAGTTAATTAGCATATTTAATTAATTATTAGTGTCTACAATATGAAAGATGAATTACCATTATGGCATAATTATGGGATAGTTGTTATAGTATACGGTACCATATAATGTAGTCACAGGGATTGACTTTTGAAACATGTAAGTAATATCTGAGCAATATGCTTACGGTACCCGGATTCACAATCTATAATTCCGACATTTATTCTTATTTCATTTGGCACGGATATATGCCAAATGAAATATGAACATTTTAAGACGAAGGCCTAGGCTACTACATTATATTTAGTCACACACATTTTGGAAGAAGAAAAAGTTGAAATAAGTTGGTGCCAAAAGAGTCGAAATTATAGATTATGAATCCGCGTATACCGGTATAAGCCTGGGAAATACACAATAATACTTATTAAGATAGCATAGAAGCTGACAAGAAATCTAGATACCGTATAGTTATAAACTTCACTGCATTAATATAGGATAAAGATCCCACGATTTATCGTTCTCCTATTTGAGATCTACATTGATTGGCCAAGGAATATTCCACCGTCAGCTAGGGAATGCCCCCTTCTGTTTACACTGTTTTAATAATTAATGAATTAGTTCAATGTCTGAATGTGTGTATGCTTGCATATCAAATTTAGGGAATTCCGAGGTTAGCAGGATATTACCCCTATAGTGCTAGCACATAAAAAAAATCTTTTGAATAAGCAACTATTCGACAATAGGAAATAGCTAGTGAGTGATCAAATGCATTCGCAGTTGTTTTGGTGATAACTTTGCTAGTACATTTCCAGAGCCTGATGTAAGCTGTTCTGATCTAGCTGTTCCAATATCGCTATTTCAGGAAACATTTATTCGCGTTGTATGCTTCTGGAAAGGGGCATAATTTTAATATTGGTGTATATTTTTCTTAACAGGGTCTCGGACAGTGAAGGTGTTGGTCCGCCGACTACACTATTAGACCTTGTTCCAGGGGGAGAATACGAGCTACAGACCATAAAAATACATTCCGAGTAAGTGAACTTTTCCCCCCAGTATTTCTCATCTTTCCTTTCCACCCTTTGGTCCAATAAGTTATACGTATCATCTTTCTGACTGTTTGGTCGACTATTTTTTTTTTCAAAAGATTTTATTTTAACTGGGTATATAACATCATATCCCCTCTTGTATTTCCCATCATGTATATAGTCAGAGCTTATCTAATCGATTTACATGAACATGCTACAACATATACAGAAATAAATATGTCAGCTACAAGAATAGATGTCCTCAGTAGGAAAAAAAGATATACCAGGAAAGAACACTCAGTCAACCGAGCAATCTTTATTGGATGTAAACAGAAAGTAAAATGTATCATATTACAAGAAATGTTTATTATCTTTACGGATGTTGGAAACAGCTAGGTCAGTAACACAGCGGCTACAAAATACAAACGCAAAATGGAAGTATTTAAGTTTAATTACTTTCAGACAAAATTAGTAACGTCGAGGTTAATAACAGGGTTAATATGCTCACATTTTCCGTGGCAAGAAGTGTCCGGCTACAAGTATTGATACAATCAGAGCGATACATACTGCGTGAGTGGTCACTCTATGTATACTGAGTGATCAGTCTGCTTATTTTTTTGAGGCACAAGATCATACTAATGATATAACAATTCGTTGAGATAGATAGATAGATAGATGGATAGATAGATAGATAGATAGATAGATAGATAGATAGATAGATAGATAGATAGATAGATAGATAGATAAGGACATCATACCAGAGCAAGTTAGAAAGAACAACCATGGCTTGAAGATGGAAAAAAATACAGCATTTTAATGTACACCTGTACACTAGAGGATGTTCATGTATGTGGTACACATTAAAGGCGTATATATTGTCAAAGGAATGAGAGTGACACACTGACATCTAGCATTATGATATACAATGTAAAGTAGCGATAAATTGTACCTAACAGTAGACGAATATTCGGCGACTGTGATTGATAGAGTAATTAATAGATTGAGTTAGGCTACTTTTGCAAATTATTTCCGACAGCAATTGCTGAGAAGAGTATATGGTATGTAAAATGGTATTTCTGAAATTAATTTCTTAAACAAAACGAACCATCAAGAAATGTCCTTTACATAGTTTAATGAATTGAAGGGAGGACAGTCAGGAAGAAATGATTGTGTGATAGGAACCATGTTCGTGCCTATAAAAACTCTGCATCAAAATTACCAAAAGTGGACAACGTGCTTGCATTCGAACTGTATAACAAGTGGATCTTTCCTAAATTATCACTTCTCCCACAAAAATGAAAGAGGTACATTCGTCAATTTCAGAATGCGAGAATCGCCGGATTCCCCGAACCAAGATGGCCTATTTGAAGAAGTTGAATTCCCACCCAGAGCTCCTCTCACGCTCAACCTAGACTCGTGTTTGGAAGAGGAAACTCTAACAAGACATGAACCGCTCACATATCAACAGTTTAAAGAATTCCTAGATCCAGATGGACGATTGATACACGAGCATGCATTCAGACAAGCTGTATTTAAAGGTAAGTCAGAAAATTACATACGTAGCGATACATCGGTGAAGACTCGTTTCATGTGTTTATTTCCTTACACTATTTTCTAAAGTAATACGTTATGTAATTTACTATATATAATATGTTAGGTTAGACACTTTATATCATTAGAGCCCTCTTTCTACAGTTCTACAGTTTCTTCCTAAGCTTCTTAAGTTTAGAAGTTGGACATGCACTGGAAGATATGCCATTGCCCAACTAATTGTGAAGATTAGACAATTCCCAAATCAACCTCAAAGATGATTGGCTTGTACCTAAAAAAATGTGTAAATTAAAACCTCGAAGTAAATTTATGATGGTGCGCCATGATTAATTTTGGAGTCTTTTCAGTTATTTGGTTTTGGTTATTATGTTCAGCTTTGATAATGTAAGTACTTTCCGTTCGGCATTATGAGTCCATATTTATTTCCATACATCTACACTAGGTGGTGTCAGTCCCGATGTTCGTAAAGACGCCTGGCGCTTTTTATTTGGGCTTTATCCAGTTCATTCTACCGTGAGGTGAGCTTCTTTAATTAAACCCTTGTTTAACCTGCTTAACGAATCATATTGATTTGTATATTTCTTGTCAAAACTGACCCCAAACTCTTATGATAAATAACCTTGGTTTTGCTATAGGTTAATACCCGCATTTTACCTGCTTCCTTTTATTTTCTTTCAGGGAGAGAGAAATTCTGCTGGCGGAATATCATCTCCGATATAGGGAATTAAAGAAGAGATGGAATTCTACTTTATTGAGTCGTATGTATAATACATGAATATTCTATATATTTATCTGCATTTCAATATTTCAAAAATAAATTGTTGAAGCTGTACTGGGAAATCCTCTTAGCCATTGAATAATTGCAATTGTGGAACGGCCATGAAAATATAAGAACAGATGGAAACTGTCTTTATATTGTGAAAATATTAAAACCAAATTTAAGTAACAGGTAGCTGCAATCCCAATATTTGAAATAATTCGCTCCTGTCTTTCAGAAACAAATACAACGCGATTCTTACATCCCGGTTATTTACAAGCGGATTTAGACCAAAGTTATGACGAAGACCTTGAAGGCAGTATTAATGAAATATGTCAGGCAGAAGCAGACTCATCTTTGTGCCTTCCCGATATGCCATCCCCTGATATTAGGACACAAATAGCCTTTATGGACCTACAGGCACAGGTGCTGATTTTGATATCTATTAGGGCAAGTGGGAGTAGAATCGGGTCATATTTTCAACGTGTAGTGGTTCGCCTCGCTATTCCTACAAAAACATGAACCTGAACTGCCCCGGACCTTGGTTGAATTGAGTTGATTTTTTTTTATAGTATTGTATTTTATTTTTGAAGATTATTTCCTGCCTATACTTTACATTAAACATATAAAACCACTGTAATCTGATATTAAATTAATATGATTTATTGATATGCACTACATACCCAGCATCGATATGCAACATGTTGGTGAATAACAAAATGCTAGAGAATTAATAAGATATTGTTCTGATGTTCAAACAGTTATATGCAGGGAGACAGGACATCAACAGTATTGACAAATTCCTCACTGATTTACGGATCATTGACAAAGATGTGCCAAGAACAGATCGAGATTGGCCATACTTCAAGTAAGAACACTATACGTATGATATTGACAAGTTGTTTATCTTTGCTCCATATTTCCAATACTCAACTTCAATATAGTACAACACTATATATCAGTGCACTTGTAAAATGTATCCATTATATTTGTATTCAATTATGTACTGCCTTTTCCGTATCTCATACGTGTATTATCAAGTGTTGGTTGATTACAAGGCACTCGTTTGCATAGTTTAGTTCTAAATTAGCGTCTATTTTATAGAGTATTTATTCACTAATATGCATTCATGTATTTGGTTTATTTGATTACAGAGGTATTGACAATCCTCATTTACGTGAACTCAGGGATATACTTATAACATTTTCGGCATTCCATCCGAAGATTGGATATGCACAAGGAATGAATGACATACTTAGCCGCTTCCTAGTCGTCTTAGAAAATGAGGTAAGAAAATGTTTGAAGGAATTGAACCGAACCAATAGAATAAACCAGAAATATAACTTGTTTCTATAATGAATAATTGATATGAGCAGGATTGAGTCTTTAGCAGTGATGTTTCCATTACTATTCAAATGTCATATGTCCGTCAACCATCTCCTCAGGTTGAAGCTTACTGGTGTTTCACAAAACACATGGAGAATGTGCAAGCTGATTTTCGTGAAGACGGCTTACATCGACAGCTGGGTGAGTAGTTTCATTTGAATCGAAAGATCACCAGTTGAAATAAATGAGTTTTTTTTGTTTTTAAAGGTTTTATTCATCTTCCTGCCTTCTGGGCATATACAGATCTAATTGTTTCTTCGCTGTCTCTCACTTTTTTTTTTTTTTTTTTGTCTTTTTTTTTCGTGATTGCCCTATTTTCTATACAGTCAGACGCAGATGTCCTATTTTCTATACAGTCAAACCCCTCTCCATTTTTCTTACCGTATTAGTATTCTAAAATAAAATATGATATCATTGTGTATGTTTGACTACTTAATATTAACACACAGAACATTACACTTTATTAAATACATGCATTTTCCGTTCTCTAGAAATTGTACGACAACTTTTGCGAGAAATAGATCCAGATGTATGTGACTACTTGGACCACCTTGGTGTAGGAGATATGACATTTTGTCACAGGTACTCTTGTGTTTTTAACACTATCCAAACATATCTCATTGCAAAATGTATATTTATCAGTAGTCACCTCTATAATTCTCTAATATGTGTTAGTTAAAATTACCAGTAATGGACAAACGTGTTACATGTAGTATAACTATTATCAGTTTCTGGAATAATAGAAATCGATCTGATCTCGAATAGAAACTTATAGACATAGATCCTAATATATAATTTAAATTCATTGATGATAACACAACTATATTCTATGCACAGGTGGATGTTGTTGAGCTTCAAACGAGAGTTCCTTCAAGAAGATTGCCTTCGCTGTTTCGAAATATTATGTTCGCACCACATGGAACTCTCGTCCATGCAAGCGGAGAAGATAAGGAGTTCAGAACGAAGGAAAGATTTTGCTAACCAAGGTACGCTACGCATATACTTGTTTCTTATTTGGGTGTCTTGTTATGTATTTGCATTATTCTTCGAAGATGTAAATTTGGATAAAAAATACTTAGTTCTACGATTTATTTATATGATACATGTCGGTTGTTTGGTTTCTTTCTCTGTTAAACATTTGTGTGTGCGTGTATTTAATGTCATATGCTATATTCAATGAAAGTTGAGTCACGTTGTATTTCATATTGAACGAAGCGAATACGTTCACCTGGCCCAGCCAAACGTTGTATTTCAGTTTCGATTGATTTTTCGTCTCACAAATGTCAATAGATAAAGACAACCAAGCGTCCTCTTACAGAATAATCAATTTTATGACTGGTTAATGACTCGTTGCATGTGACTAAATACATATTGTTTCGGATCTAAAAGTAATTGATCCCATGCGACATGACGAAATCATTTTTGTTTAAATCAAAATTGATCCCGTCGCTTTTTAACGCCAATGACATTTCGCTATAAACAAAATATTAATCTTAATTCATGCTTTTCTTCCAGGAGGTAAAGTTCGCGTGGAAGCTGCCCCTATGAATACAGATTTTACTTTCGATGTGTTCATGTGTGTGACTATATTGGTTGAGAACAGATCAACAATTTTCAAATGCACAGATACGTCTGATGTTTTTGAACTTGTAAGCAAGTAAGTATATATTTCCTATCATTTATTCTATTAACATTGTCGGCTTAACACTCTTGGCATTTCTTACTGGACAGTTTATCACATACATTTAAATATCATTTGCATTGGTTTCCTATGGTAACGGGATCTTTTAATTGTCCCTTTCCTTATTCTGAGAGGTTTTGACCCCCGGATAAAGAGCTTGTGTTTAGCTTTACCTAGTATTTAATTTTAATTTATGTTTTTTTCTATTTTGTATTGACAAAGGCTTTGGACCTCTGAACTGTCAATATCATTTTGAATGGTTATGTGTTCATTGTAGCATTCCAACTGACCCTAAAACCACTTTAGTTCATGCATTGAAGTCGACGAACCTTTGGCTTAAAGCCAATCATTGTCTGGGTATCCGAGCTATAACCGTGTTGTTTATAGTTTGGAGTTTCCATGATGCTTGCTTACACTGAAATGATTCCAAATCGAAGATAACCCATTTTAAACAAAGATCCCCTTCTATTTCAGGTTAAACAAAAGAATGAACCTCCCGGACTTGCTGGCCAAGTCTGAACTGTTGTTTCTAAAATACTGTCAGCGCTCCGTGTTAGAATGCTTCCAGATTGTGGAATATCCGTCCACTGATGCTAGCCCTACAGATAGCGAAGGAAAATAAGTGCTAGAAATACATGATGAGATAACATCCGCGTGTGAGTCACAAGCTAATCGTACGTCGTATGTGCAATACTTGTTCTATCAAAGGTGTTTATTCGGGATGAACTACTTACCTACAAACAGTTTAATGCATTAAACAATGAATAAGTGTACGTGGCTCAGACCTGAGGTACAGAGATATGTGATAGTTTATATGGATCCATGAAATACATATGAGTGAGAGCCTGTCTCCAAAATAGTCAGTGCCTCGGGTATCTTTTTTTTATCATGAATTGAGCAAGGTGGAGACAACTGAATTGAGGACAAACCTTGCAGTGAATTTTAGTTGCATTTTTATTGGCGACCCCTTTTTTTATAATATTGAATGGATGTATTCTGATAATAAGGCCCAAAATTATTGTCAGTATCGATTGTAACAAATGAATCTCCTACTCGCCCTAGTATAACATTGCAGGTAGATGGTATTCCATCATTGCATTTTTAATGGAAAATATTTGTCCATACTTTGCTAGTACAGTTGCCATGGACACGAATGTGTGTTGATAACAGTGTGCAAAAGGAACTGTAGTTATTGAATTATGCATATATTTGCATGTATCTGTGGTCATCTTTAGTGCCAAGGCACAAATGTTTGTCATATTTGATGCCAATGGCCATGTTTGTATGTAGTTATATTATTTTAGGTTTGAAGTGTGCTTGGAAAACAGAATTTTAATGTGAAGCTGACTTGCTCGGGTGATACTTTTTGTGTGTTATCTCTTTTTCAGCTATGATATGATATGGTGTCTTATGTGGTCCCTTATATAGTGCATTACCTGTTAAGTTTAGCCGCACTGTTTCTATACCCCGTTTGTTAACAAATATATCTCATGTTTCTGTCTTCTACCTCGAAATGTGTATACCATCAAGAAAATATATAACTTCATAAGCCATAGAGAATTCGGTGGTATAAGGTAATATCTTAGTAACAGTTCTTCTGTTTTGTCCATTGACAAAAACTTTATTAATTCTTTGTTATTTTATAGTTTCTCAAACATCTGTTATTCTGTACGGTATTTATAGTCATTAGTATTTTGATATGTGGTCACAATAACTTAATTGTCTAGGTGCATATTTGATAAAAAAAACCATTCTATTGAATGAATATACATTACGTGTCTGTTCTTGACGCGGTGCTAAGTAATGAACCTCGCTGGTCATCATATAGTATACCTAACATTGACATCTGTGAAGCATTATTAATATTTGGTATCGATGTAGTGGGCTTATTTTTGTGTCTTTCTTCTGGCTGCTCAGGCTTGGCGATCAAGTGTCGAGCTGGTAATTTATACATATATATTTCTCCAAACAAGTAAATCACATTAATGCCAGCGTCATATCCCATTGCACATAAGTACACGATATATGTTAAAGTAATAAATTGTATCTTTAATGAATAATATGATTTAACATAAGGTGGGTCTGGATATTTCCACTAATAATCAGGCTTGACGTTGGTGAGTTGCCCTCTCCTTCATTATGTCCCTTGTTACCTACATAATCTCACGTGTATTCCTCTTTTTACCTCTCTTCCCATTTGTGTATATAGGAGTAAGAAGAAACTTATGTAAGATCAATGGAATTCAGGGGTTATGTGTAACCATTGATCACAGACTTTGGAATAACCTCTCTAAGGTCGAATCACGACCTAAATTGCCCATCGGTAAAATAGAGATGTATTATCTTGCCAAAATAGTTTACACGACTTTAATCACATACTATGTGGGTGAACTCTTTAAGGGACTTTCTCATAGAATTACCATTGTTCTTGTACACTTGAGAATTAACATTTGAATGTCATTAAGTTAATGAGGAAGTTTTGTAGCAACTTGTAGACCTCTGCAATTCTGATAAACAGATTAATGTTATTGTCACATGTGACAATGATTAGAGAATCAAATGTAATAAAGAAATATTTTTGAGTCTTTATGCATACATAACCTCTCTTTGTTATTATTTGTATGTATACACATTTGCTCCCAAGTGATCTTTAATCCTGATTACACTCCACGATATCGTTCGCTTATTTTTTAATTTCTAATAATATATTATAACGTGTTGTTCACACACCAGGCGTAGGAGAAATGCACATAATTATATAACTTCAACCCAAACCAACGAATCAATTATAATATTCTGTTATAGTTGGCTGACCAAATTATCCAGTTAATTATTACCGCATGACCGGGAATACTTATATATATATGCCTGAATATTCTGATTATTGGGACGATAGCCAATAGCATTATTACATGTTTGATATCCAAGTGGAATGCAGTGGGCGACCTAATGTTTATTGATTCAAATGTATGGGTACAATCGTAGGTAGCCCAACTTTATATACAACTTAAGCTCAAGATAATGTGAAAATTGAAAGTAAGTTGCAACTTGTTTCTATTCATCATAAAATTTTAACCAGGCGATCCTGAATTTTTTTTCAATAAATACAATAATACAAATTGGTTATTTGCAGTAGCTATGGGAAAAGGGGGTGATGCACTTCTAAGCAGTGCTTAGGTCTTCCAATGCATGCCTTAAATGCCTTACATATATGCCAAGTGCATTGTAAAAAAACTGACTTTATGTCGGTGGATGGGTCAGTACAGATCAATTACAGAGGCTATACACCGTCTGTTGTCGCGCCCGGTTGTCGCGCCTACTCGTATTGCTTTATCGTTCAATGCAATCCTTTCATGCTATTACATATCCAGTAATAAAGCCGCTTTGTTTAAGTATGCCTCTGCTCAGTGCTTTCATACCATACTTCCATGATCTACCCCTATCTTTCTCGATCCTTGCTCCTGACGTCTCGGTTTCTATATTACCAACATCCTCCTCAGCTCTAGATGGTCACCAGCTTCTAATCTTTGCTCGGTTGGCCTTGATCGGTTCTCTGAACTTGGCCCCGCAGCCAGCTATAGATACTCTGTCCAATAAGTAGTTGACACGGGCAAAACGGAATTCTTTAAGGAGAGGGAAAAGGAGGGATTTTTGACTTATATTCATGACAAGGTCCTGTTAACCCTTTGCCCCGCGAGCCGCTCGCCATGGTCGATCACAAACGGCGACTCAGGGGGCAATGATTTGAAGTCAAAACTCCCCCACTTTTCTCTCTTCTTAAAGAAGTCCGTTTAGCCCGTGTCAACTACTTAATGGACAGAGTAGGGGACAAATATTTTGTCTACTACGTTCTTACCAAGGTCCGACCTCGCTCAAGGAGCCACGTTGTCTATACTATAAGGAATGGAGTTCAATAGTTTATACACGCCGATGTTCACCTGTCACTTCACTCATAGCAGAGACTTGAGCTGGCAACATATACGCATCATATTGTTTGTTTCACTTTCTATACTAGGTGATGGGACTTAGGTACTAAATACAAGACCAATCAATTAATGTTACTTGTGTGGCAAAAGGGCACCAACATTACAGAGAATAACACATACACAACATCAAAGTGGATATTTGTAAACCAGAACTAAGAATTGTTCCCAAGAATTGTTTGATTAAGCTTTTTTGGTTTGTCAGAAGGCCATATATTAATATGTATTACTCAATGGGAAGTGTCAATCGCTAAATATGTATCACTCGCTATATAATGAGGATACTAAGTCTTAATCACAAGTTCCCTGCAGTTTATATGTGTTATGATCCAACCCCTGCCATCTTGCGATATGTGTTGGCCTTACGTATATATAACCATTGAGATCTACTGTATTATATGAGATGGTGGTCTCCAAGGACCATACATATTTTCCGCAAAGCGATTTTCCAACACGTGTACATTTTATATAGGCCTAATATTATGCAAATGTGGACTAGATGGCGATTTAGCTAAGATGCGTAACAAAGGATCAACAGATTTAGATAAGAAAATCCTATTACTGCATGGTAGCCTAATCTTAGGATCTGATAGCAACAATTCAAAATCTTACGGGTGAATAGATTTAGATAAGAACATGCTCTTATAATGTATATCTCTGCATGGCGATCTTATTGCATAGGACCTGATAGCAACAATTAAAATCTACGAAATATGGTTTAATATAACAGAAATACCGATCATTATCATAGAGGATATTCCGCAATTTACGACGCAAAAACGGAGCACAATTTACAAAGCACTTGAGGCCACTGGAAATGCATTAGTGGCTGTGACCTGACGGGGTTACACGCGGTCGCACTGTGTGTGCTGCTGCAGCAGGTGCTGTTATCCGCAGGCCCACATGATCAGCTGGTAGAGCTCACTGAACACTCACTCGCCAGACCCCCAAATACACAACAACAACAGCCAAGGCCTCACTGCAGCCAAGCGGTGGAGCACCCGCTCACTGACTGACTGTAGTTTCAAGCAGCGTACGCAGCAGAGAGAAAGGATCGAGGACCCCTTGGTCACCTATTCTCGATTTAGATCTTCCAAGGGCAATTTACTGGTCTTCAGCATAATACTGGACACGTATGTGAGCATTCCCCACCGCTAGGCCTATCTATACGAGGAGATAACGCTTGTACCATGTACTGGTAAACTTTGCACACTATCACTCCCGATTCAGTGTAGTCAGTAGTGGTGTATGCATGGTCTACTGCTGTTACAAATGCGAGGAGGATGAGGGATGTTGTGGTACCCAGTGAAGGAGGGAAGCAGAAGGAAGGCCTGATGAGGACGCCATCGCTGGCAGAGGAAGAGAAAGGCAAGCGCTTGCCGAGGGCTGTCTCCCGTACAGCGCCTCAGCTAGATACAGGATGGAGCTGGATGATAGTATTTGGAGCTTGGCTTATTTCCTTTCTGCTGGCTGGGTTCACTCTCAGCTTTACTATCCTGTATCAGGAGCTAATGAAACGATACCAGGGATCGTCTGTTGAAACAGCCTGGGTACTTGCAACCTACGGCTCCGTGAGAATGTTTTCCAGTAAGTACCCTTTACCTTTAGCAACATCTGGAGCATGTATAATAATATGAAGGGATGTCGATCTACTCACAAGTTACAGTTCCTTAACGTGTTGTCCTCGGGGTTGGTATACAATATCGGGTCTTTAACTCTAACTTCATATATATGTAAAGGATTCTAAGCGAGAGCCAAAAGAAGTAAAATTGGTATGGCCTATAAATTATGATTTGGAAACTTGCATTACACTCACTTGAAAGCTTCCTTTGTCAGCCTCAGGTAACTCTCATTCATGTTACGTTATTATACACAAAATATGACGCCCCCCCCCCCCCCCCCCCACACACACACACTCATACCAATGGGACCGTATGGTCTGACACCCCCACCCCCTCCCACCGGAGGATATGTGGGAATGAAAAAGGTTCTGATCGGATAATAATCGGATGGTAATATTGTTCTGGTGTGACTGAAAGTACCAAAGTTCAGTCACACCAGATCTATAGTATAGCGAAAATATCACGAAAATGTTACAAGATATATTACATATAATATGGGATTTGATACATATATACGTGTACACATACATAGTGACAAACACGCACGGTATATGTAGGCCTATATGTCCATAGCTGTCATTATTGAAACATGTTAAATGAAATGGGAGCAACCAAACGATACCTTCAAGTGTTGCAAAGGGACTCAATGTATCTTGATTCCCCTTCAAAAAGGCTTTGACCCTGTGCACTCTGTGAGTGTGAGCGTTTTGACCTCTGTTATCTTCCCACTCAGAAAATCAGACAACCAATCGGTTTATACACCGATTATACCATCCCATCTCAGGCCATGCATGTAATATATAGATAATAATGCCGCCACTGTAGGTGTCAATAATATCAGGCTTATCGGTGACATTTTAGAGGAAGAGGACATCTATTGTACCTTAAAACCTCGATTAGAAAAAAGTCTCAATCTCATATCAATAATGTCAGGCTTATCGATGTAATCTTAGAGGAAGAGGACATCTATTGTAACCTTTGTGAGGAGCCAAATACGTTTAATTGTGTTGACGCTAATATAAAGTGTGTGGATTTAATCCCAAATTTGAGGTAACTGATAGTACACCGATCTGTAAAAAGGTGTGTGTGTGGGGGAGGGGGGGGGGGTTAGTACCTGCAGGGTGATGTACTACACATCCCTTAATTTAAGACAGTTTTTGTTTCAGTTTTGGTTTGAGATGAAGTCTTTTTAAATTACCATGTGAACGGTTTTGGTGCAATTTGTAAGTGAAGAAAGTGGGTTTTAAGAACTTATCGTAAGTGTATATTATATTATAATCATATATGTAGACGAACGGACATGGGTATCCACATGGCTGTTGTTTACGTTCTGGCAATCCAGTGGGACAGTTTACTGTTATGCAGCGACACGGCTCACAGGGGCAGGTGTTATGCAAGGCTTGTGATGTAAGGCCCGTTATTCTACAAGCTTAGGATAATATGATGAATAATATTATCTGGCGACCACCCTCTTAGTATGATATTCTCACCATTACATCACAAGCCTCATTTGGTATAGTCCAGTGCAATCATCTTAATGGTTCAATTAGAAATCAAAATAATAAAGTACTATATATTGTTGAAGTGGGTATTCTCGTTATTCGTTAGATGACCGCTAGGAGGAAGAAGGGGAGATGATTGGTTACTGGGGGCCAGTTCGTCCCAAAATTACTCTAAATTAGGTTCAATTACATAGTCCATTCCAATGGTCAGCTATCAGGGGTCCGGCACATCATCAGTCCGTCACATCATCATCCAAGGAATGGTCAACAGGGAGTGACAATCTTACCCGGCCCACTCCGGGCCTTATATACAACACAAGCAATAAAATTGGCATAAAATAGTGGGGAGGTGTTGACAGGTTGATCCGTCCCCACTCGTCCCATACGTCCCCACCCGTCTCCAGACGGGCTAGAGACAGGTGTGGAGTGATCTATAGAAATGGGATGTGTGGACTGAGTGACCACCAAGAACCAAGGTCACAGCTTCCACCAACTAAGTTTATGGGATGACTCGTCTTTAGGGCAAACACACAATCTGTGACAATATCACAAGCGCTTTCTGTCCCCAAGCATGTAAGTTATAATATCCCGACAGCATAGCTGAAGGGTAGGCTATACTGTATTATAATACTAGTATAGGTCAGGTCAGAAAGTGCGTAGGTATGTGGGGTCTATTTCGTTGGGCCGAAATTTAGTTAGTGGAATATCGCCATTTCAACTTGATATAACATAAGGAACAATAACAAATCCTCTTTAGTTTGTTGTTGCCATCTGCCTTTTAAATTGAAACCTAATAAACAGACATGTAGCAATTTTTACCTTTTGTGATAGACCCCTACTTCCAGTCCGGTATACAATTGATTCAAGCAAGAAATAAAAGAAATGATTGATATTTTAGAGAGAAGAAATGAACACTACCAAATATGAACATTTTGTACGTCCTCTTCCTCCTATCACTTCCTCCTCCTGTTCTGCTTTCAACTCCACCTCCTCCTTTTCCTATCATACGTTACCAAGTGTTTGCTTTATCATATAAGTTGGATACAGCTTGACGAAAACACCGGTCCGATATAACTGTTCCGGTCCATTATAACTTTATATTATACAAAGAAAAAGCCCAAACCCGGCCCAAAATTTGACTAAAGTTAAATATTTTTAGAACTCTAAGTAGCGAAGCACTTTTTCTTAATAATTTCATAGCTATTGGTACCTCTGATACTATCTATATGCCACATAAGGACGACATGTGTCTCTTTGAGTCAGGACGTCTATATAAAAAACACGATGTTAAAACACGACCAATAAACTTGTGAACTTTTTCAGGTACTATATGAGAAGACCAGTGAGATGAACAAACAAACAAACTGGTAAAAATGTTTTTAAAAACTAGCTCCCTGACATGAGATGTATAAATCTCTCTTTCTGCTAGACTAGACGTTTATATCTGTTATGAAACATATTCGTAGAATGAAATGAAAATAATCTTTGACGCTTTGTTATCCATTTCAGGTCCTCTCGTCAGTGCCCTCTGCAACTCTTATTCTCATCGAACAATAGTCTTCGTTGGAAGTATTATCAACTCGATAGCAATGCTTATATCTGCGTTCACTCCCAGTCTTACATGGCTCTATATCATATTCGGCATAACTGGAGGTAACTATTCTCTATTCTCTTTGGGATGTATTGGTATTCAAAGACATAACAGATGGAAGTAAATTAAGTAGTTATAAATGAAAATATTTAAGTCTGACTTGCCCCTCGTCGAATTGGATAACTGCCATCAGCAGGCATCACATTATATCAATTTTTTTTTCAATATTTTTTATTGGCCTTAAATTTAACCAATAGAACTTACAAAAACAAGGGGCGCTTATTACATCGGTCTTCGGTGTCCTCTTATCTCATCCCTTAAATGATTGGTCAATTTGAGAAATAATCATTATATATGATTGAGAGACGCGCTAAACTTGGGAGTAATTGATAAGCGTGACAGAGGAATAAAGGAGAAATTGAGGGTTTGTAGTTTGCTCATTATTTTTAAGAACTGACTACACAAAATATGTGTACGTGCTTTTGTTTAGAAGTAACCTAATATTCTAACAAATTTGATTCTTCTGTCCCACTGAAATATATTTCAACGATGCGATTGAAAGGTAACATGCGACGTAGATTAAAAAAGGGAAGAACTGTGTAGACAATTGTCATATCAGTATAGGCAACTCTTCACACAATAGCTTGCTATATATGTGCTCTCAATAGTCTCGCAACCTTAACCCTAAGCCTGACAGATTGAACAAAACGACCTTCGTCTAGTAAGATCAACGAGTGCAGACACCTAGATCTATTCCAGTGTCCCATACTCGTTGGTTATATCACCCAGACTCTCGTGACTAATTCAATCAGAAGGCTATTCCAAGAAGCGTTTTATGGATCATATGGCACGGGGTTCTGAACTGTATTATCCCTTTTTTGCGGTCGAAATAACAATGTTTTCTGCTTCTTTTATATTATCAGTATCCTGAAATATTACATGAAAGCCAGAAGATCTAGTTGGTGTTCTAGTAAAGTTCCATTTTGCAGAAAATAAAAATGCTGACCCTTTTTATATGATTGTGACAACATGTGCCCTATGATGGAGTATCCTATACTCATTTAGTATCTTTGTTAGATTAAGGATACTTATTTTCTGTGAATCCAAATATTCGTTTATCCAGTGCCTAAATACAATCAATATAAGTCATATATTGGTTTAATTTGTTTTGCTGTTATCGGGCCAATCTCATTAGATGTCAATCTTATCATTTGTTAGTAACATGATTTATCAAATGAAGAAATAATTTTGAATTTAGGAAGGTTCATCTAATGATAAATGTTTATTCTTAGGTGTACATGTATACTCTTTCCTGAAATTTGGTCATCATCTATAGTGTCACGCCCACTTCCATATTTTCCACTATTTCTAAAGATATCATATAATTGTGACCAGCCAAGCAGAAAAGGGACTCCAGGGCCGCCAAATTTTTGGATTTATTATAGATTCTGAATCTGCGTGTCCTCCTGAGTTGATAACCGAAAAAAATAGTTGTACATTCCCAGAATTTGCCGAGATTATGGGCTTTTTTGTAAAGTTATGTCGGTCAATGAGATTTGTTTTCAGTAGATGATCTCAAATTCCTTTCACTAATAGCATGATGAATATTTTGGGGATGTATGAAAGATTGAAGACATGGAAGTGTTATATAAACAACCTTTTGACAAAATATTTTTTTTTATCATTTAATTTTTATTAAACCAGGAATAGAACCATCGAACAAAAATTAGTGAAGTTACAGACTTTCAAAGTTACCTGCGGGAAGCCACTTTTCTGCTTGGCGGGCCACAATTACTTAGCTCTACCAGAACATTAATTTATCGTTAGAATATTCTAAACCTAGTATATCGGTATACTGGACAGATTCAATAAGTATTTCCCAATAAAATTTAATATTATCATTGTCGGCAATATTCAATCTGAAAACGCTATGTCAAATTCCACGTAACGTGGGTCTATATCCTCACTTTCCATCTGTTAATTTTCATTCTTATTCCAGGTTTCAGTGCAAACATGGTGTACAGTCCACCATTTCCAGTGATAAGCTACTACTTTGAGAAGAGACGAGGCCTTGCAATGGCCCTAGCGTCGACTGGATCAGGAATAGGGGGTGTGATAATGGCCCCACTTGTGGAAGCTCTATTCAGAAACTATGGCTATTCAGGTGCCATGCTCATCATTTCTGGTCTAATGTTGAACTGCTGTGTTGCCAGTTTGTTGCTAAGACCCGTTGAGCAAATACCTCGAAGCGTCAGTGTTAGTGATACAATTTCTGTGGATAATTCTAAAAATGAGCTCCAAAAACCGCCACAACCTGATTGGCACTACGGAAGCGTTGGAAGTTTTGGCAGTTTTATGACTCTAGAAAAAGCGAAAACACTTGAAGCCAAAGATGACAGTTGTATAAATACACAGTCCGATGCTAAACAACGATATGATAAATTGGTCCCTGGGCGTTCGTATGGTGATTCAAATATCAAACACACACAAAGTGAGTCTTGTCTTGGCAAATGTTTAGGCGACTACCCAGAGAGTGATGGATCCAGAGAAACTGTGAAATCTTCTGACAACTGTCCAGAAAAATGTATTCGGAAAAGCAAATATTACAAACGACTTTTCCATCGAACGGCCATGTCGTTTTCAAGACAATTTGATTTACATCTCTTACGCAATTCCCGGTTTCTCTTATATTGCATCATGATGCTTTGCTATTATACATGCTTCACGACAACAAATACTTTCATATCAGGCATTGCCATGAATCTTGGTTTCACAGAAGCGCAAGTGGCAGTGATGTTGACTATATCATATGCATTAGACACCCCAAGTCGCTTGATATCTGGGGCACTTTTTGATTTCCATAGACTTCGTCACTATCATATACCAATAACGACTGGTATTGGTATAGCAGCGTCTCTGACCGCTACGCTCCTACCTATACCAACAACCACTACAGGCCTGTTCATCTTGTGGGCAGTTTATCAGTTCCTTTTCAATGGAAACCAAGCTCAACAGGTTCCCCTCACAGTCGAACTGGTCGGGGTAGAAAATGCTATGTCGGCTTGTGGTTTGGCAAGAGTTTTCATGGGTGTTGGAGAGATACTCGGCCCTACTGTAGGGGGTAGGTATTTTAAAATTTTAAGTATAATTTAAGATATTCCCACATATTATTCTTAATTGTAATTTAAAAGACACAGTGTTTGGGGAAAAGAGAAAAGATTAAACAGAAAAAATGATATCTTTATATATCGATATTTGATGTCATATATTAGTCAATTTGCCCCAAATTCAGCACAAAAAATGTTGATTTTAAAATATCATCTAGAAAATAAAAAAAAATACTCTGTGTAAAAATGTTTTTTTAATTTTTGAAAATCTTGAGTCGGGGTGTGTGTGTGTGTGGGGGGGGGGGGGGGGGGTATTACTAGCAAAAGCAAAAGTCTTCAGATTTGAGGTGTTCAGAGCTAGCTGGAATGTTTGAGTTGTTCACCGCTTCAACACGGTTATAAACTCCTCGACATCATCGTACACACTTTTCAAGTTCTTTTTTTCTTCCCTTGTTGTTCACTCTATGTATTAGCTTGTTACCTCTGGAATCACTATTAAGTGTCCACTTTCATACATCCATTGTAGTACTCTCTCCACAACATCTCTCCACAATTGACAAGTATTTCTACACCCAACAAAAAAATGCACGATATCATCTATTCCTATGCAGAAATTGCATGTATTATCTTTTTTAATTGTTCTACTCTTAAGGTAGTCATAACAAGTAATTGTTTTGTGCAATATCCTATACTGAAGGACATGTATATTGGCCTCAATAGAGACTTTTATGGCAGTGAAAAATTAACTTTCCAGTCGATTTGGTCGAACTGGTTATCATTTAGCTTTAAAAGGCCTTGTCACCTGTCTAGCTTTTTCCATTTGGGTTTCTTGGTTGACACTAGCATTTGGTGGATCTGTTTGGAAAGGTACCCCACCATATTAATCTTTATGTCACCGATAGTTACATCAATTGAACCTTCCTCCAAAAGGGGGCCCATCCCTTTTATCAATTGAATCCATTCTGTTGGGATAGCTTCTCTGAGTTGTTTTCTTTGCCAGTAGGGAGGGTAACATTTGTAGTTAGACATAATTTCTTTATATGACATAAGGTTTCCTCTTTGTGTCTCTAGCTGTAAAGACACGGAGCACGAACGGCGACATTCTTTGTTAGCTTTTGTTATGATTCTACCATCCCTAAGAGGTTTTGAATGAACCACGGCTTAATAATATCAATACATGTATTCCAATGGGATCAATGAATACCTAATGGCACAGGTATAGTAACACTAAGCAAACAAACGTTGAATAAGAGATGAAGAAATATTGACTATCCCTTCAACATTAACTTATAATACTATGATAAGTTAATGATGAAGGGATAGTCAATATTTCTTCATCTCTTATTCAACGTTTTTTTGCTTAGTGTTACTTTTTATAGTTGATTTTTTTTCTCTGAAAAAGGGTGTATAATTTCCGTAATTATCACCATGAATAAAATGGGGGTGCCTATTCCTCTTTTGGGGGTTGGGGATGGGGGGGGGGTCTTGTTTACCTCAAGATTGTCGAAGATGGGTTTTTCCCTTATCTAAAAGAATATAATTATAACGCGAAAAATAAGACGTCTGTACGGTCATAATTACAACAATACTCGTTTTAGCAAATACAATTTCTCTGCTAAACCTGTATTCTAAGGAATCACTATACACGTAACTTTAAGGATGGAAATACTCCAATGTTGTTCAAGTTTGATACCCCATTTGGCATTGATATTGACGTAACCTGACGGTGTCAACCTAAAACACTAATTAGTCAATTTGGACGTATACATATAAGTGATCCTACGTTCAATATATCGAATCTTATATTTCTTTACTTTCTTCCCCAACAACAACAACAAAAAACCCAAAAGATGGTCACATATTCCTTCTGTAATTTGAAAGGGAGAAAGAAACAAAGAAATGGGAAAAAGCACGCCTTCTATACAGATATTTGATGGGGTTGCGCACTGTCATGCTACCTTTTTCTTCTTCATAATTATCATATCCTGATATTTCATTTTCTCTTTTCGTACAGGTGCGATTAAAGACTACACGGGACGATACGACTATGCATTTTATATGGCTGGCGCGTTCTTCCTCGTGGGATGTTTATCGTTTCAGACCTTAGATATCGTCCAAAGAATACAAAGAAGAACTAAATCCAAATGTTTCACAGTGTCCAATTTTGATGACTCCTCGGGTCGTGTGTAGGGAATCAAGACATCCTTTCATAACCTTAGCCTGAATATGTTTCTTATACGTATTTATGTGAGAAATCTCTGTAAAATTGGTGTATTTACATTTCTACTCACTGTTCATATTCGGTTTCCCATGCATGTTTCCATGTATCTCATATTATTGCATTAGTTTTTCTTTATTCGGAGTTTGTAAAGCTCGTAATAGTTTATATTTAGCACACGGACATATTTGGGTACGTCATACTTATCCATTTAAATGTGGTTGCCTTCAGACAGCACACCACACATGCATTTGTACCCAGTCACATCAATCCGAAGGGAAGTACATAATATAATATAGAAAAATAGCAAAGTATAACGGGGTGTCATCAGTCCTTTTGGCACACAAGAGCACCAGGGACACCTGCTATTAGTGAAATACTTTCATTCGCACTTGACCTGTCTCGTTCGAACGGTTGCGAAACCACTGTCGCAGTTCATAGATTTAGATTTAGACACTTTTATTCAATACTGAGATTGCGATAAGAAGGGAGTCTCCTGCTCATGGGACTTGGGAGGTTTTAAATCCTTCTTTACCCATTTTGCAATTAATTGAGGAAGCGGGCAATATCACTTTCGCCAATTGAGAAAGGGGACGACTGAATAGATCTAATAATACCCAAAGATCGGAAAGTGATTCGCTCCTAATGTGACAGCTTAATGGTAGATAAACAAGAATAAGCATGACGCACATTTTCCATCATCATCTCTGATTTTAACAATATTCTAATCGTTAAAATTCTTGTCGGACCATATCGAGTTTTCTAATGAAATAAGTGAAAAGTGAGTTTATAAAACCTGATCGGACGAGAGGGGCTTTCATGAGTGTACTCAGATCTGTTTTGGACAATGCCCCGTTGTATAACAATCTGCGAGTAGCTTTTTCAGTGTTCATAATAAGGTCGCAGATTGTTATGCAACGGGGGCCATATCTTATTTGGACCATATTTATATCTTTGGTGACACATTTGTGGAAGGGAATTAACCTTGTTACGCTCATGACTATTTAGAGCTTGGTGAACAGGCCTAATTCCAGAATATTATATAATCTCTGTTCGATTTTCCATTATAGTTATGTATTCTTGAACATAGCGCATGTATTATACTTGTATTAACGAAATTGTTTCATATCACACAAGTACTTTTCTACGAACTACGTTTAACGAATAAATAGAGGCCATTCTCAGGGGGTTACTTGAGTACATCAGGGAGCCTTAATTCAACTGTTTTCATAACACTTGGCAGGTCCACGTTTCTAGCCGTGTGAACTGCATATGACCGGCAGACATCCTTGATCAGTCAGCAGGTTTTTAGCTGTTTTTAGGTCCACGGAGAAAGGGGACGACTGAATAGATCTAATAATACCCATAGATCGGAACCCCGAATGTGTGCGTTCCGACTTCTAAATTAAATATCTTTTGAATTCTCTTTCCCTATTAGGCCTATATAGAGCATTCGGAAAACAAATTCCCCAGCTAGACCAATACAATGTAGGAAGACATCTCAATTTGGATACATCTGTGCCGCCTTATTTAAACTGATCAGGCGAGAGGGGCTTATCGAATCATCATTAGGGATCTATTGATAAGCCTACTCGTCTGTTATCATAATCATCAAACTGGACCGACTGCATGCAACTGTTTGATATTTTGTATGATATTATGTGACGAGGATCCGAAGCAATCTTCTGTATATATTACAACACACTGTATGTGGTGCTGTTAGCGTTAAAATTTATGGAAATAAAGAAAACTTAAAAAACGTTGCGTGGTTCAAGATAATCCCATAACTTCGCGCCGTATAGACAATTTACACAATAACAGTTGTAGTAATCACACCTCTCTATCCCTTCACCTATTAGTTTCCTTGTTTCAGAAAGAAAAGTGGAGGTGACAAGGATTATGTAGTGATAGAAAGAATACCAACAAGAAATCTACAAATTGTTTATGGAAATTTCATACCAGCTGGAAAACTACCAGCTGTAGGTCTACTATTGATCCAGCTCATGGTTAACGTATTTTTCTAGCATCAAATCTTTCGGCAAGCAAACATATCTTAATTACGTAACCGTATCTGTATCCTTTTTGGTGAATTGCGTTGCATTTAAGTTGTGAGATGACGCATTTTCCTTAATAATTATTATGTTACGTTACGTTTTTTCCTCCATGTTTTGCCGAATCTCTTTCGTCCTTTTAACGCATGTTTGTATCATCAGAGATACGGGTACTGTTGGTTTAGGTATAGGTTAGACGTGCTGAACCTCTTAATACTACCTCGTGCAACATGCAATGAAGGCTAAGAGGATTATCTGTACGTGGTAAAAAAGGGGTCAGAGTCTCCTTTAGCTATAATGTACAATTTCATGATCACATTGTCTTCTATTGACTATGTGTTATCAAGTTTGTCATTACAATTTATTGATGATATAACAAGTATAAAGAATCAAACATATGAAACAAATGAAACGTATCGCTTTAATGTGGAATTTGTCAATACGATTTGTTATTAAAAATCATCAAACTACTTAAAATATAATATCATGTGGTATAGTATTTAGGGATGTTACAATTTTTATTTTCGGCGGTGATATTCTGGTTGCTGGTTTCCCATGTTGATAGTTGTCTTGGTTGGTGGCTTTCGGAACTAGTTTTCCTAATGTATTATGAAATACTAGCAAATACCCGTGCTACGCACAGGATTTGCTAGTGGGACAGTGGTGCCCATATCTTCATCTCTCCTTGTTCCCTCTCCCACCATCTTTCTCTTTCAACTTCTCTCTGTAACTTAGTATCTGTATTAAGATTCATACCTCAAATGGAACCCTGATAAGATGATTTTTTGGTCCCTGTCCCTGTCCCTGTCCCTGTCTTGCTCCCTCTCCCCCTCCCGCACCCGCTCCCTCTCCCGCTTACTCCCCCCGGTTACTCCCTTACTTTCTCCCTCTCCCTCTCCCGCTCCCACTCAGAAGTGGGTCAGGGTTGTGTTTCATGTTGTGTTGCTGTAGTTTATTATACATGTTCTTCAGATGGGGGTTTTAAACATTCTTTTAACCCAAATCTATCAAAAAGAAATTCAGGACACATAGCGGATCGAATGGCTTCGCACCACGTGTGGCATGGTGCACCTCAAACTCAAAGATCTAAGCAATCCGTTCAGCAGTTTAGAAGAAGATAGCGGAAATCGATTTGACGCTATTCTATCAAGATATAGATGCTGGGAAAAGGCGTGAGATGTATTTAGAAATTGATAAAATAATTAAAAATTTGTTAAGTAGTTCAATGGATTTTGATTGCATAAATGTGTCAAATTATAAGTATTTCATTCTTATTTTCCTTCCACATGATAAAATCTTAAATAAGTTGGGTGTCGAATTGAGATCTGTTGAAAGAGAATACACATATGTTAGATGTTTCTTGGATATCATTATCTTAATAAAGAAATAAAGGGAGTTCATCGACTCCACTGATATTGAAGATACATCATGTAAGTGGTCTATAGACCACTTACATGATGTATCTTCGATATCGAATAGTATAGCCTACTATTCGAGGTATTTGGGGTTTATCCCTTGTTTAGTATCATTTTCTACAATATAACATGCTGGAGAAATCAAATACTGCGCATGCAGTCAACCTCAAATCCACCTTGTTTTACCAATCCCAGGTGTGTTATTTAATAAAAAAAATCAGCCACTTCCTTGATTGCTCTGCATTAAAACACCGAAATTTGTTCCCACGAATTCACCCAATCTTCATGATGTTTCTGCACCAAGAGTCGTTTTTGCAAGTTTCCCACATTCATGGAGATGATCGATTGAGTTGCCCCTATATCATCTCACATCCCATCTTTGCCCTCTGAAGCCCTTTACTTCTTTTGAATAAAAGGATGAAATATCGGGAATACACTACAAAGAGCCACTTGTTAGACCACAAGGAGAGTGTCGCCCGAATCCACAAGAATTGTTTTTAAAAAAGTATGTATGTATACTTTTGTGAGCGTTGCCGATTGCCGTGTATATTTCCCTTTGTATTCTTTTCATCGTCGGCACAAAATCGTAGTTGTTAGTTGATATGCAATAAACAACATTACTTTCCTGTCTTTAACATTCCCTGGCTTCTATGAATATATGAACAGGTTTTCCCCCATCAATCTCTTTCTTCTTATATGTTATCCTTGGCCCGAGTTGCCGTTTTGATTTTTAGAATCTACACGTTCTGGTAATAGTATACAAAACTATTCTTTCTTTTCAAATATAAACTGCAGGAGGAGTTGGTCTGGGATCAATGGTTCTATCATAGACGCCCCCGGATGGTATTCTCAGTCAATCCTGGTACAAGGGAGAGGGTGGGGGAATAGGAGAGGGGGAGGGGGGGAAGAAGAGGGCGCGGGGAGGGAAAAGAGGGGAGGGAGAGGATGTAGGGGAAGGGAGAGAGGGGAGGGAGAGAAAGCAAGGAGGGGGATCATGAGGAAGAGGGGGAGGGAGAGGGGGAATCGGAGATGAACTTGAAAACAGAATTGTGTGGATCATTCATATGATAGCTCCTGTACAATAGTGTAACAAAGTCCTAAATAATGGTCTGGGAGGGTTCGGCCTTCATGCATCTTATTCTTTCCTAATGTAATATGTATAACCTATATTATGAAACAAACTTCTTAAAAATTTATAGCGGATTGGCCCACCATCCTACATGTAGCTGGTAGCTCCGGTGTAACAGTTCTAAACTACCCCCCGATCTAATGTACCCCCCCGGTAATTTAGACCTCAGGTTTAAATGACCCCCTCTAGGTTCAAATTACCCCCCTTTGTTTCTTTGATAATCTTGAATTTTGTAAATTCTATTGATTCCATTACTTGCCTCAAATTAAGATTATGCTACAACCCACATTTAAAATTGAATTGGACTATTGTAGATTGGAAATTACGATTTTTGCTCTATGTAATGCCTATAATAGAATTGTCACTATTATAATATTATGTCAATAATTTAATATCTAATAAAATGCTACAGGATGTGATGAGAACAGCACTCTGTGTAATTCATATCCTGAATTAAATACTTTTCTCAGATCACAATAATTCATTACTAAAATCTATTCAGTTCTGATTATTATAGGTATGTACTATTACTTTTATTGTCATAATTTAAAGAATTAATGTTTCGATCAGTACTTGGTTATTTTCAAATATTTGGGGTATATTAGACCTAGGTTTAGTTTCCCCCTTTGGGGTACTTTGAACCTGGTGGGGGTACATTTGACCTAGGTCTATTTTACCCCCGGGGGGTACATTAAAACTGGAGGGGGTATATCCAACCTAGGTCTAAAGTACCCCCGGGGGTATATTGGACCTAGGTCAAATGTACCCCCGGTACATTAGACCTAGGTTAGTTATACCGGGGGGTACATCTGATGGGGGGTACATTAGAACTGCTACACCTGTACTATGCTAGGAACAGGTCTGGAATTGTGTATGTGATGTCAGGTCTATGAGTCTACATCAGATATCTAATATGAGCTTTCTAGCAACAAAATTCAAGTTTTGGGTCTAAATATGGGATATATAATTATCTCCCCTCCTTTTTTTGCCTGTTATGTGTTTGGAGACATTTTTTTTTAAACGTTTTTATTCAATGGGTGGCAAGACACCTCTCACTCAGAAGAGTGATTTTCGTAGGCATGCTTGTCTGACTTCTGACTTTTAGGCTAGTTGCTTGTATAAATAAAGAAAAACAGTTGCCGACGAACTCCCCTCCACCCAGCCGTCCCATGAATATGCCTACCGCCCCCCCCCCCGCCATCACCACCCGTCCCGGGAGACCCGCGGTCACTAAACGTTGTATTGCTGCTCAGAAAAAAGGGTTGTCAAGTGTTTTGTATGGAAAGCCATTTATGGAGCCGAGAATTAGAAACGAAATCGGAAAATTCCTAAAATTCCCAAATTGTGTTTTTAATATTTAGCTAATCTTCCCTTTCCGTCATTCCTACTTAGACTTCACCAATTCCTGATTGGGGCATAGCTTTTGTTAATTCACTCCGAGCTGAGATCTAATTAATTCTCTAGACACCCTGCTACTTCGGAAAAGCACTATTTCTCTTTTGCCAGTTCTCAGCTAACCCGGAAAAAATTTCCCTAGTTTGAATGCATTTTCAATGGTTAATTCGTCATTCATTTTCCTGGTTAGCCTACTAGTTCTCCCGATTTAGGGTTAATTCATTCCGGGTTGGCCGCCGAGCTGGACCAATAGGGCTTTTTCGAATTGGCCATTTGGCTTGAAATATGTACACCTGATACTAATTTAAGACAGGCGGTGAGGCCTATCTGAGTGTGGGCGGGGCTCTGACCACAGCTAAGGCCCTGTCTAGGTGCGGGGCCGGGTGCGGGGCCGGGTGCAGCGCAGCGTGCCCGGCAAGGTTACTTGGTTCATGGGCATGTCAGTCTGTAAGGTGGACTTGATTTTAGCCATTTAAATTAACCCAATTTATTGAATTTCTTGAAGCTGACATGGTATCCAACAATAGCTTAACTGATGTGCATAATGTTGTCTTTTATATCCTCTAATTTGGTGGTTATATTAGATGTTTTTCTATTGATAAAGTGACATTTAATGGGGGTCCTCCCTACATCCATACACTTCCCTATGACACAAAATGTAAACAAATGTTTCTGGCCCCAGTTCCGGTCCAAATTGACCGTGAGCCTTCATTCTGCCCTCGGTGGGTCAATGGCGATTTCTCAATTCGGACCAAGTCTATTGTCTGCCGCCAATCTATGGCAGAGCCATACAACGACGCAGACAATTAGATTATATATTTTGTTTCCTTTTTGAACGAGATTAAATCTCGTTCTATATAATGTCTTTGTCCTAGGCTGCTCCGCTGCCCGTCTTCACGTCCTCCGTTCTCCTGTCGAGACCGTCCTCACAGCTGTTATTTTGGCCGTCGATGGGGGACCAAAATGGGTAGGCCAATCCACTTTACGGTGTTTAATTCCCAATTCCATGTACTACTACATACATACAATACTGGCTATCAGAATTCGTTTAGCCAATCCTATGGTTGGATTTAGTGGGACTGTTGCATAAAGTTAGGAAGGACATATTTGTATTGATATGAATATTGGACCCCTACTTCGTTTATGGCTTTCCCTACCCTTGAATGGCTGGATGTGTCTGTTTCATAAAGTCTGTAAGGAAAACTTTCTCCTTTCTATCTCTTCCCATCTCTTGTCTTCCTCTATCTCCTCCTCTTTCTCCTCCTCCTGCTATTCCTCTCCCCCTCTCTCTCTCTCTCTCTCTCCCTCTCTTTCTCCCTCTCTCCCTCTCCCTCTCTCCCACCTCTCTCTCTCTTTCTCCTATAGTGTATGTAAGTAAAAGCCTACTTTGCCAAGTGTCCTCTTCCTCCTCCTCTCTCTCTCTCTCTCCCCCCCCCTCTCTCTCTCTACCCCCTCTCTCCCTCTCCCTCTCTCTCTCTCTCACTCTCTCTTTCCCTCTCTCACATGATTCTCTCCTCCTCCTTCTTCTCGTCCTCGTCCTCGTCCTCCTCCTCCTCCTCCTCCTCTGCGTGATTGGCTTTCCCGGCCGTGGAAAATAGTTATTTTTGCCTCTCTCTCTCTCACTTTCCTCCTCCCTCCTCCCTCCTCCCTCCTCCCTCCTCCCTCTCCCCCTCCATTCAGTCCGCCGACTCATTTTCCTGTGACCCATCACATGAATCCCTCTCCTCCTCCTCCTCCTCCTCCTCCTCCTCATTCTTCTTCCTCCTCCTGCTCCATCTCTGCATGATTGGACGCCTACTGCGTTGCTATAGCCAAATGGCTTTCCTGACCCTGGAAAAGGATTTTTTTAAAATGGCTTTCCCGGCCCTGGAAAATAGTTATTTTTGCCTCTCCCTCTCTCTCTCTCTCTCTCTCTCTCTTACATCTCTCAATTACATAGTCCATTCCAATGGTCAGCTATCAGGGGTAGCGCGGCAGCTTAGCACAGAAGAGGGACTTAGCGATATAAGTAACTTTAAGTAGGGAAGGTACTCATGACCTTGGGGTTCAGACGGTTCGGCCCTGCGCTCGATCTAGTCAGACATCAGAGAAGAGGAATATGGTTTTCAGCAAGGCTTTATTCTCCAGACACAGGCTCACATCATCATCCAAGGAATGGTCAACCAGGAGTGACAATCTCACATGGCCCACACTGGGCCTTATATACAACATAAGCAATAAAATAGACATAAAATAGTAGCAAGGTGATGACAGGTTAAGTCGTCCCACACGTCCCCCGGACGAGTTAGATACAAAGGTGTGGATAGATTTATGTAGTGGATGTGTGGACTGAGTGTTATGTGCATGTTGTTTGGGTGTTATGTGTGTTTGGCATGTGTTATGTGTGTGTTATGCATGTGTTATGCGGGTGTTATGTGTGTGTTATGCGGGTGTTATGTGTGTGTTATGGCGGGTGTTATATATATATATATATAAAGATTTTTATTCAAGTTGATCAGTACAGTTACATGAAATGGACAGGAGCCTCTGCGAACAGATCTTCCAGATCCGCCCATCGGATATACCTACTCCAATCTCCAGAATAACAAAATAAAATACAAAGCACCACTTCTGGATACATTAGTCTTCAAGTTAAAGCTAATACAGCACCAATTTACAATGAAAACTCACCACAGAGTCTATTAATATGATATGTGATATAATGAGTAATAATTATCTTGTGTAAGACATTAACCCAATAGACCTGTTATAATGATAATTGGTTAGTAAAACCTGTTTACTATGTATTATTGTGAGCAATAATTGTCTATAACAATACATTACTTTCAGCAAACATTAATGAAAATAATACTTGGTCGATAAACTTGTTCACTGACCATACAATGAATCGGTGTTACATCAGTCATTAATATCATGAATTAAAAGACCTTACATATGGAAAAGAACAGCACCAACATAATGTGACCAATTCAAGTCACTCATTCTCCCCCCAGATATCGATATATCGATTTTGTTTGAGGACTTACACTCCTTAACCCCCCTCCCCGACATGAATCCCCTGTGCCCTGGGTATGTGTGTGTTATTCGGGTGTTATGTGTGTGTTGTGCGGGTGTTATGTGTGTGTTATGCGGGTGTTATGTGTGTGTTATGCGGGTGTTATGTGTGTGTTATGCGGGTGTTATGTGTGTGTTATGTGTGTGTTATGTGCGTGTTATGTGTGTGTTATGCGTGTGTTATGCGGGTGTTATGTGTGTGTTATGTGTGTGTTATGTGTGTTATGTGTGTTATGTGTGTTATGTGTGTGTTATGTGTGTGTTATGCGGGTGTTATGTGTGTGTTATGTGTGTGTTATGCGGGCGTTATGTGTGTGTTATGCGTGGTGTTATGTGTGTGTTATGTGCGTGTTATGTGTGTGTTATGCGGGTGTTATGTGTGTTATGTGCGTGTTATGCGGGTGTTATGTGTGTGTTATGCGGGTGTTATACGTGTGTTATGCGGGTGTTATGTGTGTGTTATGCGGGTGTTATGCAGGTGTTATGCATGTGTTATGCATGTGTTATGCATGTGTTATGTGTGTGTTATGTGTGTGTTATGTGTGTGTTATGTGTGTGTTATGCAACGTCCAATTCACTGGGAGACATGAAAACTTAGCCCATACACTTAGCCCATATTATAAGGCACAATTTACTTTGTAGGCGCGCAGTGTCAGCTCCCACGCTTGAATGACTCTCATTGTATAATTGGTTGTGTCCATAAATGTCTCTCTGTCTGTCTCTATCACTTTGGGTTAGTACTTCTATGGGTGTATGTAGGGTCTCTCTTTTTCTCTCACATGCAAGGATCAATGCAAAGTGTCTTTTCCAATTTACACATGCATGTATCCCAAACCACTGGTAAAGTGTGTGTGTGGGGGGGGGGGGGGGGGGGGCTGGGGGGGGGGGGGCAATAGCCCCCCCCCCGAATATTTTGCAAGTATTTTAATGAAGATATTTTATGAGTTGTCATATGGTACTTTCTTCTTCCCCCCCTCTCATTAATAAACTTATTCTAAGACTTATGCTATTATTAAATTATTCTCATACTTATAATTATACTTATAATTATAATTATATAATCGAAATCTTGTTCATAACGAGTGCCGTGGCACTCGATTTTCTCTTGTTTAATGTGATAATCCTTGAATATGACAGCCAAATTCCGTCGGAGAGGCTTCCCCATTTGTTTTGGTCTGTGATGGCGGATGCAGTAGGTAGCGCCGCTGGTGTCAGTTTATGTAACTACGCAACTAGTGCTGCAAAACGCGGCAATGGCGATCGATACAAATCATATTGCAGGCCTCGCTGGTGGTAAATGTGCTTATATCTTCTTTTCTAGACAATATTGTTCCAGCAATCACTGGCTAATTACGTTGCTTACTAACATACGGTAGTACTGAGACCGGAGAAAAAGCTGAACGAGCATCTATTTTGGGGGCAGAGACAGCAATAAAGGTCGATTCTTGTACTGTTGCGTTAGTTTAGGATCCTGGTACGACTGCTCTAATTCTCGTGTAATAGCCAATGGCGGCTTTTTTCAAAAGCGGTGGTCGCGGAGAGTCCAGGTACAGGCAAGCGTTATTTACACTTGCGATTTATTACGCTGTGTTTCGATAAATTCAATTAAAAATATACAGGTGCACCCGAAAAAACGGCCCTATGCGGCTCCTAGTTGAACTAAAATAGCCAGGTCTTTCCCATATATAAATCTTTTAGCGGTGCCCCCCTAGTGTCTAGTATACATAGTGTCTGAATCAAAATGTATTTCCATCATTTTCACACAGGTTCTGGTTAATTGCCATGACAAATAAACATTTTACACTGTGGGAAGTATGATCACAATCATATTGATGCAAAAACCCCTTCGGCTGATGATGACACTCCATGTATATGAGTTAAAAGGCTGTGCAATGACAAATATTAATGTGAAATGAATGGCATCAGCCAGACCAGCTACGAAAAGTTGACTACATGGTCAATTTTAGTGTCTCTAACTTTTTTTTAATCGGGGTAAGATCCCTGAAAGTTTTATGGCAATTGGACTGGGAGTTTTTTTTTCATCGAACCTGAAAATCATGTATACCTTTAAATGAAGTAAGCTCTGATGAAAAAGGTCACAATAACGAATGCATTTATGGAGCCATTACATTGGCAAAAGACCGTTAGGTACGGATTGTGGAGTGCCATTCGTGAGATCCTATAATTAGCTTCGCTCTGCTAAGAATGCATGCGCAATGCTATATACACATGACTAGATAGTCGATGGTCTATTACGACAATTGATGTGATATATTCGTAGGAATTATGCGCCTTGTGTCAACCCACCTTATTCTCAGGTTGGGCCACCGTACCCAGCAAGGTCTTTGTGTATTGTTGTAACTAAGGGTGATTCCCGCGACCAGAGCATTGGCCCGTATATTCTTTTTTCCTTTTGATTTGTATTTGTTGTGGGGGAATAAAATATCCCGACAGTTGGTGCAGCATCTCTTCGTCATCGACCTTCGTCATCGACCATCGATCAAGTTCAGTTGTTTGAGGCGCAGTAATGCAAAATAAATTGTGAGACACCTTGGGCTCGCTGCATCTAAATTTAAAGTATAAAAATGTGTATTACCTGTTCTTGACCTCATTCACTAAATGCATGTCCTGATGCAATGGAGAACATGCTGCGTAGTGAAATCAACCTCAAATATACGTTAGCATTAGCATCATGAGGGTGGTTCCTTTGCATGGTATTTCCAGTTCTATTCGGTTTGGGGGGGGGGGGGGGGGGGGGGAAATTCGACAGTAATGGCCCGCCCGACCTTTCACTAGGATAATTCTGGGGGAAAAAAGCTTGTTCTATGCAATAGATTAAACGAGTTTCCTTAATTTCAAGTAGGTTGCTTTAATAGATTCTGGGATAATTAGAGTAAAAAATCGCTCAAAAGTAGATTTCTTTAGCTTTCCATATGTACCCCCCCCCCCCCGCTCCAAATGATGTTCCCATATTTAAGGGACATTTTTTTTTAATGTTCTTGAGTACATATATACGTTTTATATGTCGTGGATTTACTCTCACGATTGCCCAGAATCAGATAGTATAGATTTAAACGGCTTCTGTTGAGTATCTATTCTATCATTCATTTCTTTATAACCCCCTAATGGTGCTGATTTAATTGATGTTGAAAATGGTATGAAAAAATGTCATATGTTTATCTAAAAAAAGGAAAGCACAGTCTTCATTATTCTTTATGGGCTACATCAGGATAATAATGCATTTTACTTGTTTCCATTTTTTTAAAACCTCCGGGTTACCCAATTAAACCTCTATATCGTGTTAGAATGACTGAATACAATAATGTCATTCATGGAAAGAAAAAAAGCAAAGACAGTGTATGGGGAAATCTTCTCAGCGAAGTGGAGGGGGACGAAAGTTAAAATTTTGCCTATTTTTATAAACTCCTTATATTAGAAGAAACTCTCGTCACTGGTAATTGTTGGTAAGAGAACGACAGAAAATGTGAAAATCAAAACTGAATAAACCTTTTTAAAAACAAAAAAACAAAACAACCTCTATATCGACTTTAAAGATTCGAAGCAGCCAAAGCATAGATAACTCCTATAACAGATCGAACGAAGTGTTGAGATCAAAACCAAATTGTATGGAATGAAAACTTAATGAGATAACACGTGTGTTGGATGATAAGGATTGTCTATTAGAAGTATAATTACGGTATGTCAATAATGATTAGATTCTAGTCGTTTACAAGCATCCGAAAATAAAGCAGGCGTAATAAGATATTGAATTGCTGCATAACCCCAATCATCCAGATACAAACAACCAGTGGAAAACCATTCTTCAGATATTTCTAAATCGCTATAGGCCTACAATGTCCCCCGATTGTAATCTTAAGTTTCAATAACTTATGTTAAAATTGTTCTGGTCTAAATGACTAACAAAATACAAATAATCAAGCTTGATCTCCTTTTGTTTGGTTAAAAAATACTTGTGTCTGATAAAACCCCACAAAACCTCGATCCCATCCGGAAAGATGCTGATGAATTGTGTAGTGTATCGACGGCGAGAGTGAGCAGCTAGGGTTGTAGAAGTAACTACCTACAGGTACGCCTGATGATACTTGTAATTCATATTATGCATTTAATATTTAAACATATTCATTAAGAATTTAGAAACTTCCACTAGTCCAAATAAATTATGAATCCATTCGATAGGCTTGTTTTGATGTGTAAAATAATTATTGTTTACATGTATATCCAGTGGACCTTACTCTTTTACTTAGCTGTACTGCACTACTATATATAGTATGTTTTTTGGCGTGTGTTCCTTTCTTTTATGTTTGTTTGTGTTACATTCATGGAATGACATTTTCTATAATAGGTATTGATCATTATCCAGATTTCAATAATATCCTATTATAACTAGTTCTAGCTAAGTCGTATTAGTAATATTGACTGTTTAAAATGTCTCGAGGCTAGTATACTATTTTGGTTTTTGATTTCTAGATAATATCGAATGGTTCATGGATCTGGGGCCTGTTGTATAATCCAAGGGAAAGAATTTCTATGGGTATTTCTTCACCTGTATGAAGGGAAATTAATCATTCCTATATGTGCCATTCCCACCTGGTAGGAAGAGCGTACGTAGGCCTATACGTACAATACATTACCTACCAACCGAAGTAAGGGGAAAAGTGTAGGAATCCCCGCACGCAATTTCCTTACCTGAACTTAGTTATACAACAGGCCCCAGATATTTCATTTTTATGGCAGAAGTTACAGAATTCGTCGCATTGACGGTCTTCCGTCCGCCTGCTCTCCCTCTTCTTTCCCTCCCCTCCCCATCTCCAATACCCCAGATACCTTCACAAACCACATATAATGTCCTCCAGACAGGGTCGACGGACCTGTACGGACCAAAAAGACAAAAAAAACCTTCTAGAGCTTTATATATTAGATTAACGAAAGTCTAAATAATAGGAACTAGCTAGTAGAAGCCTTTTTGTTCTGTTACTCACCACTAGAGAATTAGGCGCACTGCAACTGACCGCACCTCCCCCTAGTGTTTTTGAGCTTGCATTTATAACTTCCGCACTCCATCTAAATTTAATCACTCAATTCTGAAATTTTCTGTGTTGTGTCAATGAATAAATGTACTTTTTACTCACACTTACAGACATTATTTCTGTGGACATATCATTTCCCCAAATACATCGATGCATAAATGCGTATATTGCGTCCCATTTTCAAGCACTCGCCGACTCACTCTCCCATCGATGTGATTTTGTTAGTTCAGTTTATTAAGACATTTTTGTTAGAACCTTTGGCATACCAGTCCTATTGTCCTCCATTTAATTAGTTCAACATTTAATATTCTTCATTCATTCAATTTAAATCGATCGGTAAGAGACATAATTATACTATACCCAACCATTGAAAATGTAAATAATTAGCAAGCTATTTCCGCAGTGTAAATGCTATGTTTGTCTTGGGATTAGAACAAGTATGCATTAAAAAAATATCGAAGGAACACAGAGAATTTTGTTTTATTTATTGTCAGAAAATACAAAAGGAAGTTCTTCCCATCACATGCGGCTTTACAGACGGAATTTTAACACTTTCAGATTAACTGTCTGAAACAACTTTATTATTTTATAAGTTAGAATATTGTTCTTATGGCTTTGGTTTATACATAGTATTCACATGACGTCATCCCAGTTAGCCATATTTAGTTGGTGGGCTTAGCGCTCCAAACAGGCCATTTACTTCAAGTCATGATGCAAAGGTCCCCTTTGGTATGGTAGCACCTTAGGGCAATAGAAAAAGATTTATCCTAAGACACACGTGATATCACCCCCCGTTTTCGAAAAAATGACGTTTTTACAAAATGGCCACCAAAAATTCAACCAACATCCTAACTTCACTTCTATTTGACATAGAAAGACAAAGTTGGTGTCTAAACATAGGTTTTCAGGGTCAGGGAATCTGATAGAAAGGGTTTAAAGTCTGAAAGGACAATAATTATCCTCTTATAAAGAATATTTGAGAAAAAATCAGAAAAAAATAAATAAATAAAATAAAAAAGGTTTTTCTACCAGTTTATCAAACAAACTCTTGCCTTGTAGGGCAAATGCACTCTTCATTGATTATTACTAACTGCTTGTTGCATCCTATAGTGGTAATCTGTACAATATATGTAATAATACAGACTTTTTCTCTTTTTGAGCAGATACTAAGCATATCAAGTACATTACTAAGACAGCTTTTCCCATTACCAACCAGATATTTCTATTTCTATCATGTGAATCGGTCTTTGTGATAAAATCAGATTAACTATACATTATAATATTATTATATTAGCAAATATTATTATTGAACATGTGATTCAAAGAATCAGCAATCATTAATCAGCACATGTTTTATAAAACAAGGTTGCATTTTTGAGACCAGCTTATACTAGTCAATATCTCACATTCAACCATTGCAAGTCCACATAGCAGCACAACTAATACAGTATATTTTACAATCACATTCAAATTCTAATAATGGTTAGATCCCCCCTCCCCCTATCAGTATATCGATCTTCGACAGAGGAATACAGTCCTTTATTTCCTTACCCTCCCACATAACAATCTTTTGTTGACTCTTGATGTCTTTACCAAGCGTCATGTAAAAGAAAAAACAATATCAGGATTTCACAGACTTAGGAATTGATCAAACTCATTTATATATGTATTGTGTAAGTAACTCCTAAACTCTTTCCTTCTATTGGTAAGTTGGACCTTATCTGGGAGTTGGTTCCACAATGTTGGTATAGTAAAGACATATGATTTTTTGAATAACTCATTCTTTGGATGAGGTACTTTGAGCTTTTTACCACCTGTCAATCTTCGCAGGCCAATTGCTCCCCCTCCCATCTCTACCTCCGCCTCAGATATTTGGCAGCAAGAGACTGTCATAGAAATGGGGGAGTAGCGAGGGTTACTCTTTCAGCAAATGTGCCTAGCAACTGGACAGCTTTCATGCAGGTGGACCTCAAAAATCAGGAATTCTTTGTGTAGCTGGCCAAAAGGTTGAAGCTTTTGCAACTTCAGGTAGAATGTATCAAATGAAATATCTGGAATAATATTGTTCTGATGGATGTTGTAGTGAATGGATTATAAAGGATTGTTATTCCACTATTTCAATGTCTATCTTGTTTCACCACTGTACTTGGGAAATGTATAAGCTCTCCAGTCGGTTTTTATGTTGATGCAATGGCTTCTTGCACCATGAGAAAGCAGACACCAGGGTGTTTCTATACATTGCTGCAGCCACTGTAGCTGGTCATTGTCAGATTGTTGTTTGAAGCAACAAAAGTGATGTTGTTGGGCTAAGCATATTTGCTTTTGTGGCACTTGGAGAGAAGGCAGTTGCACTCAAGATTGCATTTGAGGTTTGTTGCAATTTCAGGTAGACAACTATGTTTGAGCTAGTTTAGGTTCTCTCCTCTTTTTATTTGATAAGGCTGATGAATAAGGGATTTCTTTTCCTTGTCAGGTACATTCCTCCACATGAAATTGGATCAACTCCTGGACCATCTAAAGCATGGCAATACTCTCATGTTCTCAGAGCCTCCTTGCCTTGGTAAAGGCAAGGAGGCTGCATGCTCCACATGGCAGTTGCTGCTGGAGCTTACATTGTTGTCCTTACCTACTACTGAGATGATTGAGACCCATTCACCAGTGTTTCAGAAATTTGTAATGAAGCTATAGTGTATCTGATGACAATATCGAGAGTGTAGATGAAGGTTGTCACAATGTTTTTTCTTAAAGGCAAAGATTTTGACTTAAAGCTGCCTTCCCAGCTATTTTCTATACAAATCTCAGTTTTCACTTGTTAAGCTAACTAATACACTGCCCCACCTTATCCCAATCGTTTGGGTTTCTTTGTTAATGTTGGAGTTTAATATTTGAGAAGAAATACTCATCCTACTATACTGGTGATCACCAGTGCGACCTAAATAGCCTTGTTCCAGAACGAGGGAATTTCTAAGGGCAGACAGAGAGAAACATGTTGCTGGGCCTGGGACAGAGGTGCCACCATGTGTCGATTCACTGCATCTACAGTACTATGACCATATGCATTAACGATCATTCCTGTGTGTCCCCGATCGTAAAATCACAGAATTTAGACATTTATTTTACTTTTCATTGAATAAGAGATTGATAATATTGAGTTTGGGAACTAATATGAATGTAATTCCAGAAGAACCACTCAATCTTAATTCCTGGCAAGGCAGCTTTAATGCCACCAAGTTCTGATACACAGCAACTACAAATCTCATGAACAGCATATCAGGTATAATAGCTTGGGCTAAATGCATAGAATATAATTCTATTTGGTGATTATTTTACGATATGTACTTGAAACAACTTGTGGTGCATTTCTCTTCAAAGAGGACACATATGGGGCAACATGCTTGTCAGGAACCCAGCTATTGTCTCATCTTCTCTATGGTATTGGCAACATGATTCAACAGATTCACCTCCAAGAGCTCTCTTTTCCACATGATGAAATATGTATTCCCCTTTGTGTGGGCAGCAATGTAGCAGTTGCCATGCATTCTTATGTAGGAGATTTAAAAATGGAATCTGACAGTCATTTACTTCTGGTTTATTTCATCAAAATATTCCTGATCATTTTCAGTCATTATTCAGCTTCTTCTGACTTAATTTATGAAATAACTTTAGATTCTGTTAGTGGAATTGAATCTATGAGTCATGTACAGTTTTTAGTTCTGTTAAGATTAATTCCTTTCAATTTAGCTAGTCAAACATGGCCAAAAGTTACAGCGAATTTACAGAGTTTCTGACCTGCCTGCTGACAGTAGGCATACATTACTGTTTATTTGCAAGAAAATCTTTCATCTTTTTTATCATTATTCCTTTACTTTGGTAGCAGTTGTGTAGTAAATGTAGAATCACAATTCTGAGGTGGTATATGAACATGTTTGTCTCATGGGTGCTTGAAAAAGATTTCAACATACTTGCTATCACTTGTGTTTCGAAGGCAGACTTTTCTCACCATTCCCTTATGTTGTTCTATCATAATGCAACACATTTTCTCAGGATTTGCCTGAACTAGCTCTTTGCCACTGTAAGACAGATTGTAGACCTCCATGTAAATTCTGCAAGCAGAAACAGCCCTGCTAATCTCTATGTGGATGCCTGGGATCATGCTCTTGCCGTTGTGCATCATTCAGCTAAACACGATCTTTTCAACCACTTTTTTCAGCTGTAAATATGTTTTGCAGTCAGTTATAATCACTAAAGAGTGTGTTTACCCTACAAGGAAGGAGTTTGCTTAATAAATTAGTAAAACATTTTTTGGTGAGTTTTATTTGATTTTTTTTCAGATTTTACCTCTAATATTCTTTTTAAAATGAGAACTATCATTCTTTGAGACTTTAAACCCTTTCTATCACATTCTTTGACCCTGAAAACCCTGAAAATGTTTTGACAGTAATCTTGTCTTTCTATGTCAAATAGAAGTGAAGTTAGGATGTTGGTTGAATTTTTGGCGGCCATTTTGTAAAAACGTCATTTTTTCGAAAACGGGGGGTGATATCACGTGTGTCTTAGGATAAATCTTTTTCTATTGCCCTAAGGTGCTACCATACCAAAGGGGACCTTTGCATCATGACTTGAAGTATAAAGTCGCTAAGCCCACCAACTAATTTGCGCAGAGAGTGGAGGCACCAGATCGACAGGCTTTCCCCGTTTCGAGGGTTAAAAGATGGCTATTATACTTGTTTCCCCTGCATGACACATTAAAAAATGATTATCTAACTTATCAGCACACTTTATACTACATTGGCTAAAACTTTTGGAGGTGAAAACAGTCGGAAAACGGCATTTCTTGGAGTCTTGGAGCATATATATATGCATGTATGTCCAGCTATATACGTTTACAAGTGGCGACACAAAACATGGCGAGCCGCGGCCAGCCCCGTGACGTCAGGGAATACTATACAGTATAGGGCCTACCCCCATAAGAAAATTGTTAATTTGTAAACGAAATGAGACAAAAATAGCAAAATCGATATTGTTATTGAGATTGTTGACATTACGAAATGAAAAGGGGCAAGGCAAAGGCTTTCCCATTTTTTTTTTAATTTCAAGAAGGTATTATTAGCAAAATTATCTTATATAGCCTATAATGACAGTTAATTCATATCATTAATTTTTCCAGACCATATGTTTAAATTAAACTCGTGTTTGACAACGATGTAGAGGGAATTTTCTTAACCAATTCGCTGCAGTCGGCTTCTCGCTCTGAGCATTCTGTTAGAATACTCTCTTTGTTCGATTTCACCAATCAATCGTCTTAATGCAATGACGTCCGATGCCACTGAAAGTTGATGTTTCGATTCCCAGTTCGCCGTCAACTCTTCAATACTCATGGCAGAACCTTGCCGACTCAGTACTTCCATGATCATGGCAACAAGCTCAGGTGGAACATATCGTGATCTCTTCTCCGTTGCCAGAAGCGCTTCAGTGTTGGAAGGCGCAAATCGGCTATGTGTGGTGAATCGGTTGAGGGGATCATTCGATGTTGATTCTCGATTAATCGCGATTTTCGGAAAGTCTGACAAATTTGAAATACTTGATCTTGAGCTCCGAAGACGAGATGGTATTGGCACACATGTGATGGGGTCGAATATGATTATGAGTACACATGACAGAGCCATGTTGGTCAAGTTTCGAAATGTAGGTGTCATCCTTCTGCCACTCCGTAAACCTGAAAGGGATGTTAAAACCGTTTTTAAAAAGTCAGCACCATTAAAATGATTAATTAATTGCGCCCGATTTATGCCGCATCAGTGTTCAGTGTATATGTGTATCTTTCACTCCTGGATAAACATGCTTAGTCATAGTATCGAACCTTTCCAATTCAAGCTAATATACACATCCACAAATCCACATCCACATGGTGTATACATGTATAGTACGAATATAGGCACGGATTATTAGTGCAGGCGCAACATCGTGAATGTGTGGATGACTAGACATTTAGTCGGGACGCAATATTTGAGTGTGGACGCAATATTTGAGTGTGGACGCAATATTTGAATGTGGACGCAATATTTGTGAGGGGACGCAATATTTGAGTGTGGACGCAATATTTAGTGGAGACGCAATATTCAAAATTAGTACACAAAACATTTTACAAATGAGGCCTAAAGACAAAGGTCAGAAGGCAGTAATCTTTTCGAGACAAAGCCGCCAAAAAAATATATTATGAGCGCGATATTGTCTAGAACTGCTTAATATTGCCTCGTTTTAAGTGTCTCCTGTTTATGTGCGCGCCTGCATCACTAGGTTCTGTGTCTGATTGCCTCTTGCGTCTTGATTATTGGGCAATTTGTTCCTGGTATATGTACAACATATATTATAGAGGCCAATCAGTCACCACATACTATGATAGTATCATCATGCCTTTATGCTTTCCGGCTTATCACATATTGTTTTCTAATCATTGTCCTTATACATTGTATGCATAACAATACTTCTTATTCAAGAAACATTTGACGCTGGCTTTGACCAAAGTGTCGCGTCTACATATAGTACAAATAGGTTATGTTCATAATTAATAAGAAATCCGTTGGAACGGCTACTTCTGAAAATATTGTTCAGATCGCTCCACTGGTTTCGAAACAGATTGAAAAGAAATCTTTGCAAACGGTACACTATTCGACACATTCGAATCGCCAAACGTAGCGATGGCAAATGCCAGAACTCATAATTGGTCTAGACAACCTCTTACGTACACCAAGTGAATAAAAAAACATTAGAAGATGACAATCACAAGGTATTAGAACGCATACATGTATATGATTGCTGTTCCAAAAGTGTAGTTAATCCAGGCTATAATTATCATAATAATTTTGCGAAGTTCAATTATAGCTTCTTTTCCTATCTTATCCGCGGACTCTCCTATCGAAAGTACTCTTTATCGATTATTCTCCCGCACAAAATACAATTGCATACACGATATGATAAAGTAAATAGACGTAGAGTCATTATACGAAGCGGAGACCAGCCAAACCTGGTCGTAGGTCGATGTGCATTACCATGGACAATATTACAAGTAGACATGGTTTTTAAAACATCAATAATTCCATTAAGGTGGGTCGTCAGATTTCTAAGCATCTATGCAATTTTCAAGAAAAATGAGATTGTGGACGGGGTATGAAAATAATTATGGTATCCCTATATCTACCAAAAGAAAATAGCACGCATCATTGATGTATGGTACAACATCTGTGTACTCTTCCTTACGATTCGATAGCCCAAAATTGGTATTCTTTTAAAAACTCCCTCAGGAGATTGAGGATATATGCGTTGGTATTGTTGTTCAATGTCATTCCCCTCCTTTTGCTATGAGGGCCAGTGGGAGTAATTGAAAGCAGAGAAGAGGTGTGGTTAAGTTCCACATAATTTCGTATTATGAGTTTTAATCAAAATGGAATGTTTTTAATCGATATTTCAACAATGAATCGCCAGCTGGTATGTCTTGAATGAGAGCAACATACACTACTTCATTTTGAAATCAATGGTTGATGATGAACAATTCACAGTTTAGGGGGCAGAGAATTCTTTTATAAATCAAGTCTGATATACACGGACAGTGGAATTATTTGCAGGAAACCAATTGGAAAGATGCGCCATGAATAACCTAGGCTATGTACTCGGCGGAGTTAATCATACCGGCGAACTCAACGGTACGGTACACGATTTATAGAAGTTTTCTGTTAAAATCCATCACGTATACGTTAAACATATGCAGCTTCCTAATAGAGTATGCATATATTAACAATTGCAGGTGGACATTATCAGAAGTAGATTAATATACTTACGAAGACTCCATTAGTAAAATAGACATTTGGAATGGACGCTGAGAATGACAAGGTAGCAATTTTCCACTAACGAAGAAGACATGCTATTCGTTTTTACATTCTACGGTATTTTTTTAAAAAAAAATTCGTGAATGTTAGTGAATTGGGTACCATTCTGTCAATCATCCTGAGTAGCAAGTTCATGTGATACATTTTGAGGTGTTGGTTGAGGATTGGTGTGAGGAGTGTGGACACTTATCTGGGAGGATATCTGGATGCCCATCTCTGTGTGATGTAATTCACGCCAACACTACTAACTTTGCACTTATGCAAGGACTGATTGATTGACAACCTTCTACCATCTCTGCAGTAAATCTCTGAAGGCCAGTGTGACATCCTATTGGTTGACATTTGTTGTATTCTATTGGCTATCTTGGTTTGATTGACAAGTTGCCACTTAAGGCCACTGTATAGGTTTTGAGAGGAACCCATTTAGAGAGGACCACCCATGACTGAATCTGAGTGATCTACACCTACTACACCCTTTGGGATTTCTGGGTTTCAAGTCTTGGAGACAGACAAGCTCGGAATTGCAAAGACTAAAAGACAATTGTGTATTATTAGATTACAATATGTTGTTTGATGTCTTATGTCTAATTCCCTTGCATTGTACTTTCATGTTTATCCAACTGCCTTTGTAAACAGGGAGCGTGCAACTTTCCTAGTTGTTAGTAAACTGAATTTTACTTCCACTCCTGTGTTCTTCTAATACAGACATTCGAGGCATTTCAGATTACAGTACGTCTGATATTCCTAATCTAGCCATTGCGCACAAATAGTTGACCGTAGAATTCGTTTCCTTTGGAAACGCACAATATATACATTAACTTAAACTGATTATAAAGTTAAACAGAAAAATAGTTCATTAAATGATTGATTAACTTAATAAACTTATAACTTGTTATCTTTTCATAATAGCGAGATAAGTGCTACACTTTTCAACCAGGAAACAGAGTTGGCAACTCTCGGCGAGACATGCATTATGTCTGTCTATTAAAATTGTCTACTATGATTAAATTATTATCATACTGTTAGAAGAATATGGATGGCAATTTAGTCAAATTTCCAGAACTATCACAGTTTTGAATTGATCGTCCTAAAGTTTAGTATGATTGATCTAACGGTTTAGATATGGCCCTTTGAATTAGAAAGCATTTCGTGTAGCCTAACATAAAAACGTACATGTATTCTTACCTTCAGATACTTGATGATAATTTCACAAAGATTGCCAAGGATATGAAATTAGACAGATCTGCTGCGGCTTTTAGACAGAACTCCCTTTTCAGAAGTTTGTTCTCCAGAAAAGTTCCGTGTACCAATGAAAATGACTGCTCGGTCCGGTATTGACTCCAGGAGAAAGATCAGATAACAGCGAAAAGTAATTTTCTAGGAGTCCAGGGCTGTGTGGGTTTCCAGACGTACGAAGTGGTCGGATGCTCTTCCAAATTGTTGCGTTCCCCCAGTTGTTATTTGAGGCGCCGATTCCGTCTTTTTCCTGCATGCAGTGGCGGCTAATACCAAGTGTTGTCTATTTATACTGGGGAGATCCGAGTTAAGAGGCCCAACTTAAGACGGAACTGTCGCCATGGAAACGCATGGCCGTCCTCTCTGCCTCTCTGCGTGGCATGCAGATGTCGTTCGTGGCGACCATGCAAGAGCCACATGCATGTACAAGGCTTTAAGCTCCCACTTCTATTACATAATATAGGCAGGTGGGTATTTTCTTAATTGTTTCCACAGCAATACAATACATATAGCACATTTTGTATTTTATCAGTTATTTCAATTCCAATCAAATACAGCGAGCCGGTTTAAATAACCTGGTTTCTAACTGTCCTTGCATTGCCAATGGGTACTATCTATATCTTCTTTGAAGAACAGACACACATAAATTGATTAATCAACGAATCGTCATCATTATTCAAGTGTCATATTTTAACTATTTCTTACATTATTTTCTTCCTATATTCAAATAACTAATGCATGAAAAAAGGAGTTAGGGGCCTACACTATTTTGTTCAAACTTTGTCTTGAATAAGAACATGGTTATAAAAATATAAAAAAATAGGATGGTATCCTGATATTTGTTATTAACACGCTAAGAAATATCCCTAGAAATGGGATGAAATTGCGTAGTGTATTTTGTGGATTTCGTAATATTAGTTCTACGCAGCACGAGGCATTGGGATAACGCAATGCATGGATTGCACAATCAGTCAAGCGCACCCAAATGGGAAGGCTTGCCTAAGATTTGTCTTAAAATCGAATTATTTCATTATTCTAAATTCCATAATTGATATACTTATGTTTAGAAGAAAGATTATGTTAAACCTGAGACTTAATAGTGTTCTCGGTTCTATGCTCGGACTTTGTAATATTTATCCTTCATTGAAGAAAGGAAGTGTTATGTTGTACATTTGTAATACCTCAATGATCAGAAGGTCTGGTGGTCCTTTATGAAATGGACATTATTCAGTAATTTTAGAATAAGGGGTGTGATCCTTTGACTTTGATTAAATCTCGGCCACCACGAGAAGTGTGGTCCAGAGTATAACCGCGAGATATTAGGATTTGTAGGGTTTGCTATGGTTAATGTTAGGTTATATGAATAAAGAAAAACATTTGCCGACGCACTCCCCTCCACACCCCTCGTGGGGCGTAGTAGTTAAAACTGTGCACAAATGACCTTTTTGGAGTAATCCAAGATGGCTGCCAAGCCCCTAGCCCCCCTAGCTCGTTATTTTGAAGCCCTATCTCGAAGCCCTTGAGCGTGGTTGGTTTATCTCGAAGCGATGACTGGTGGTGGTGGTGGTGGTGGTGTGTACCAGCACCACTGCCCCCTGGATGAGGTGGTGGTGGTGGTGTAGCACCACCGCCCCCTCTGTGGATGGTGGCGAGGGGGGGAGAGAGTTGGAGTTGTGTGCTTTATTAATATAATGGTTGGGGAGAGTTCGAGAGTTGGAGTTGTGTGCTTTATTAATATAATGGTGGAATGGGGAGAGTTGTGGAATGGTGGAATGGTGGAATGGGGAGAGTTCGAGAGTTGGAGGAGAGTTGGAGAGTGGTGCAGTTGAGTTGAGTTGGAGGAACAGGTGTGAGCTGCAGGTGCAGAGAGAGAGAGGGAGAGAGATAATTATGTATTATTTATTAAAGTAGTCTGATACAACGACAACTTGGTGAGGTATAAGTAGCCTTATGAGTTTTATTAGTCCATTGTTTGCTTGAAATTTGACAGGACAATACGAAGTATTTTTGTATCTTGTATAATCCGTTGAAGTATGGAGCGTGTGCATGGGCATGAACAGGTGAAGTTGGCACGCGATCGCAAAGTCCGTTATAGATGGGTTAAGCATATCATAGCATTTTTTTTTTTTAGCTGTAATAGCTTTGTAAGGTCTATAGTTTTGGAGATATCATATAATGCCTGATGCCTTTCTTAAGGGGGGGACATAAAGATTTAGCTTTGGCTTGTCTATGTCACAGCAGTGGCATCTTATGCAGATGGCGTATTGAGGTAGGCATCTTCGAGACCTATGAATATATGGTTTAAATCCTGGTCCCCACAGCATTTTGGTGATGATCCATTCCAAAACTCGGTTTGGTTTATGGGGATTTGTTTCCTGCAGTAGCAGGAGATGAAGTTGTTGGGTATTTCGTTTCTCCAGTGTATGTGCGTTGGTTGATATGTTATGAAGTTATCCGGGTACAATTTGTAGTTTTGGTTGTACATAATCATAAATCTGCTGTGAGAGCATGTATTGGACTCTGTGAGAACGGGTAGAACAGACACGGCTTTGAAAGTAATGGTTTTGGTGCTTACTTTTAGCTTTGCGGTGAATATAATAGCTGAAGAGAATGGGCACTCTGGAGTGAAGGTGGTATATTCCAAATAGGTGTTGGCTGGGATGAACACATCTTTGGTTTGCCGGTAGAGTTTTTCTGTGAGAACACGTTTGTAGTGCCTGGCGAAATCTGTATATGCTTTTTCCCCGATGAATGAGACTTGTTTTCTAATGAATAGAAATTGTAGATGAGCCATGGTATGCCAGTTTTGATCAGAAGCATAGCGCTGGGTTTCTGTGCAAATTTTGAATTGTGCATTCTTTTGCTGTAAGAATAGTTGAAGTATGTTGAGCGTTTGAACTGGGTTGTTTTCTGCTGTTTTTTTCCTTTCGTCCCTTTTGCGTTGTCTATAGCGCCGGCTGCGACTGGATCTAGCCATACGTGTCATACTTGAGATAGTATGATAGTTATGATAGTTAGGTATGATTAGATTGAGGGTTTATCTTTATATATATGATGCTGCGTTGACCCGAGGGAGGGCGCTGGTAGCAGACTGGCAGCAGTACTGCTTATCAGCGTATAAATTAAAAATCGCGCCTTTTTTTGGATCATTATTAAAAAATTTTGACAAAGGATGGAGCAGGTTTTGGATTTTAAGAGCGCTTTAGAGCTTTACTTTTGGGCCCTGGAATGTGGGCTGACCGAGAGCCCCTATGTTCGAGGGCAGATGGAATATCTTCAGACCGTAAGTGTAGGATTGTGACCAAGCTATGGATCAAATTGATATTTCTGGAAATTTACACACACACACAGGTGGATTATTGGATGGTTTTGTTTTTCAGTTAGAGAACGCTGCGGTGACCCGTTCAGCTAGGTTTTCCGGCCTAGAGAGCGAGATCGAGTCAGCAGGCACCACATTAGCGGAGTTAGGCAGAGAGTTGGAAGAACTTCTAACGGGCCCTGTGACTGCTGAGGAGGAGGAGGAGGAGGAGAAGGACCGAGAGGTGGAACCGCTGACTTCAGTTTTTACGGCTGAGGAGACTGTGGAGACTGTGGAGAAACCTTTTGTAGAGACTGTGGAGAAACCCCAGGACGTGGACGAGGTGAGGGAGGTAGGTAGCTACTATGGATCTAATTGAAATTGGATAATTTTGATTTTTTGAATAAATTGGGTTTTCTTAATTGAACCCCCAAGCGGTGCTTTTATAGGGATTTGACCTGAACCTGGATGAATTGAGTGAAGATGTATGTATATATGAGTATTTTTATTTTTGTGACAGTGAATTGAATCCAGTTTACAACATGTCAGATTTTTTTTTTTGACAGAAAGTAATCTTTTTTTTTTTTATATTTATAGAATGTGTGCTTTAGTTTAGAGCAGGTACTTGAGGGATTTTGCTACAGTCCCGTATCTTCGTGTGGAGACTGTGAAGCAGCTGAGCCTGAAGCGATGCAAACTGCGGAAGTAGGTATTCTGAAAAATATAAAATTTAAAATATTAAATATTTAAAATATAAAAAGAACTTTGTATAAGTAGCAAATTGGTAGTAAAGTAACAAGTATAAGAAACAAAGTATAACTTTGTTTAGCGAATTTGTAACCTATTTATAAGTATAACTGGTGACCTGAACACAGGGGAACGTGTTAAGTTGTTTTTTTTAATTTTAGGAGTTGTGTCCTAGTTGCGGGGTGTTCCACACGGGAGGAACAAAGACAGCGTCAATGCACAGATTGGGGTTACGTCAATGCACAGATTGGGGTTATGCTGTCGCCCGCTTGAGACAGATGAGGAGGAGGAGGAGGAGGAGGAGGAGACCTGTGGAGTGACACAGGAGGAGGAGGAGACCTGTGGTGTGACACAGGAGGAGGAAGAAAAAGTACCACAGGAGGAAGAGATGGATACGATTGAAGAAGAAGTAATTTGACCTATTGTAAAGTGTGTAAATTAGTGTGTGTAAATTAGTGTGTATATAAAGTATGGTGCTAAATTGGATTTTTTCTTGTTGTTGTTAGGAAAACCCAAAACGCCTTCTTGTTTTCTGCCGCTATTGCGAGAGGGTGTTTACGCGCAAGTTCAATCGGTCTCGCCACGAAGCCATTTGCAAACATCGGCTGAAGCCCTGCAGCATGTGTCAGCGCGTGCCTGTATCAAAAGAGGACGCGATTCGCCATGAGGCTTCTCACAACAAAAGGAATTACAGGTGCCGCTCGTGTGAAGAGAGATTCGATTCGAGGCGTGCTCTTTATTTACACTGTGGTCAGCTTCACGGATGAGGAGACGGGCTTCAAGCAGAGCCTTGGGACACCCGTCCGTTTGACGACGAGGCTATGGAAGAAGTATTCAATGCGAATAGAGGTCATGTTTTGCGAAATCACACCAGAGGGGATCTGTCTGTTGTGTTTAACTTTCCTGTGAACGATTTGACACCTGACGTGTTCGAAGAGCACATGGAAAGAATGGCTAGTGAGCTGGACCAGAGTTTCAAAATTGACCTGTCATTGGGAATCCTGTTGAGACACAGTGAAACGGGGGAATATCGGTATTTTGTTCCCTATTCGAACGCCTCGTTATTTGACGAGCCCATGTACATTTCCAAGCGAAATGACTTGGCTAAGTTGAAGCAGCGTCTAAGGGATTTGGACGTCGACGAGGCCGTTCGGCAGACGAGACCCAATTCCAAATGGAGACCTGTGATGGTGTGGAATGTGAACTACTTTGTGACGTTGACCAATTGGCCGTTGGGAAGCGGGCTTTGTCCGGATTACCTTAGGAATAGAAAGAGCGTTATTACTTTGGATACCAAAGTCAATTCCAGACATCCGATTAGAGACCAACTGTGTTCATTCAGAGCTTTGGCTTTGCACATGGGTGCCGACATGGAAAGTATGGATCCGTACGCCGAAAGGTTGTATCGTGACTGGCGTCAGTACAATGAAACCGTGTTGAATGTGGCACTGCCGCTAGAGCCTGGGGAGTACAAGGGCTTGCTGATGGAGGAGTTTCCCGATTTCGAGGAGTGTTTTAGCGTGTGTTTGCAGCCGAACGGGGCTGTGATCGTGAGGTATCTGTCCCACGAAACTCTATGCTGTATTTGAACCTTCACGAGGATCACCTGAGCTACATGTGCACGGATTTTCAATCAGAAAAGCGACTTGACACGGCATCGCTTGTGTTGCTTGGCCCAAACCAAATTGCAGCTGCGGCGGTGTGTACTCTCCGGCCAAGACCATTTTCGAAGAGCTGGAAGATGTTGGCATTAGCACGGAGAAGATTACGTACGGGTGGTTTGCCGCGTTCGATTTCGAATCGATATTGGCCCGTATGCATGAACAGAATTCCGAGAAGCTGGTTTGGGAGCAAAACCACCAGGCCATTTCTGTGACCGTATGCTCGAACATCGAGGGCTACACAGAGCCGGTGTGTTTTGTCGAGGAGGACATGGACAAGCTGCTGGGGTCCATGTTTACCCATTTGCATGAAATGCAAGATAAATTGTATGCTTTGGCTCGAGAAAAATGGATAGAGGTGAGTTTGGCGCTGGAGGCCAAGCTGGAATTCTGGCACGATCACAATGATTCTAGGCAGCGGGAGGATGATGATGATGATGATTGCGGAGACGACGAGCTAGAAGAAGCTGCCTTTATGAGCCAGGAAAACCAGGAAAACCGGTCCAAGACAATCATGTACAAATACCTGACGCAGTTGAAAGAAAAATTTGAGGACTACATGAAGGTGTTGCCTGTGTTTGGGTTCAATTCATCGAACTACGACATTAATTTGGTGAAGGAGCTGTTTTTCAAGCACATGAACTTTGGCTTGGATATGGCACAAACACGCTGAAGGAATCAGTCCGCCCCCAGCTGAAGGAGCGGTTCCTCAGCGAAATTTACAATCGCTGCTCGGACGATTTGGACCCCGTGTGGTTTCCCCGAGAGTGCTGTGAGTGTCACGCGAAAAGGGACAAGAGAAAACCGGGTGCCTTCAAACTGGAGGCAGAGGGAGAGGAGATGATTTGTCTGGCGAGTAAAACATTTTGAAGAGCGGCGACAAATTCAAGTTCAGCTCGAAAGGCATTAGCAAAAGGGCGTTAGAGAACGTGTTCGACCTTTACGCCTCTGTGCTGAGAACTCAGAAATCTCGCTCTGCGACGAATTGCGGATTCAGAGCTCGGAACAACACAATCAACACGTACACACAGGTGCGTGCTGGATTTGCCTATGCGTACTGGAAGCGCGAAGTGTTGTCGGACGAAGTGACAACACGGTGTTTAGAGGACCTGGTATTGAGTCCTTGGAGCCTGTCGGACGTTTGCTGGTTCGACAAAGGGGATCCCCTCTCGCTGGAATACCCGTGTACTTTATACTGGAAAGACAACGTGTTTTCGAATGCGGAGCATCTGTATTCCTATGTGCTTAGCACGTTTCACAGGGACTCAGAAAGATGCGAAGAGATCCTGTATTACTGCACGGAGGCGGAGGACTGTCGAAGGGCGTTGCTCGGTCTGAAGGTGAAAAGCAAGTGGTACGAGGAAATGAGCAAAGTAATGCGCGACATTTGCCTACTGAAAGTGAAGACGAACAAAGAAGTGAGAGCATTTCTTCTTCAGATGAGTGGGCCGTTGGTGTACTGTCAGTTGAACGAGCGCACATGATCGTGCGGGTTCAATAAAAAGATCGCTCGCTTCGTCGACTCGAAACACCACATGGGCAACAACCTTTTGGGATCGCTGTGGGAGGCTATAAGAAAAGACCACAGTCACCTGCTGAAAATAGATTTACCGCGATGAAGACCGTAGACATAGCTGAGGCGTTTTTCCAGACTCCAACCTCTGTTTGTGTGAGTGGGTCAACGGGCTCTGGAAAGTCCTTTTTCGTGAAAAGGCTTTTGAAAAACAGAACGACCATGTTTAGCGATCCTCCAGAGAGAGTGCTTTACTTTTACGGCATTTGGCAAGCGGGATTTAACGACATGCAGAACGTTGAATTTGTGCAGGGTCTACCTAATGACCTGATGAGCTATGCTGGTGGAAACCCTGCTGTTTGGGTGATAGATGATTTGATGCACGACGTTGTGAACAACAAGGAAGCGGAGCGATTGTTTACTCAAGGGAGCCACCACAAAAAAATTACTGGGATTTACTTGAGCCAAAATATATTCTGTCAAGGAAAATCGAGCAGGACCATCAATTTGAACACGCATTACAACGTGCTGTTCAAAAACGCAAGGGATGTATTACAGATATCTCGCCTGGATTCCCAAACAGGCATGAACGGTTTGTTACGGGCTGCTTATAAAGATGCCACGAGCCGGCCATGGGGGTATATAATCGTGGACCTGTCTCCCCGAAATCATTCCGAGTTGAAACTTTGGACGGACGTGTTTCCCGAGGAAAAGCCTGTGGTTTACATTGCCTGAAAAGAAGTCAGACATGTCACGTCATTACCGCTTTCCTTCATTTGCCGACTACGAAAATCACCTGGTTACGTATAGCAGGAATTGGACTAATGTGTACCCAAGCAAGTTTACATTGTGCAGTAACAGGTTCTTCTATTTGGGGGCTGGAGATTGTGTGCAGTGCTTTGATTGCAGCATGGAACTTCACTCCTGGACGAAGGACAACATTCCCACCGTAGAACACGCCATACAGTCTCCTAAATGTGAGTCTGCTAAAAGAAAGCTTTTGGACGCGAGTTACTCAGCTGATGCTATACTGAAGCTGGCCGGCATGGTTCAAGAGCAGAAAAAAGAGATATCGCATCTAATGTCGAGAATCGAGAATCAAATGTACAGCAGTGCCCGGGCTGCCAGACAGAGCGCAACCACCGCCACCGCCTCACGTCCTACTGTTGCTCCCGGTGTAGCATTTTCGTTTGATGTGTGTGATGGTCCCTGCGACGAGGACAAGAGCCTGCTGATGCAATGACTGGTCTACTTTCTAGAGAAGGAGCCTATTTGACTTTGTTTTTGTCGACTCGGAGCAAATGCCAAGCCGAGGCGTTACTTTCCACAGCTACTAAGGAGCAAGTGAAAACCTTGAGTGAAATTGCATGGAACTTGTTGCATTTGCCTTTGGATCCTAAGGCTGCAAAGGTGGTGGAAACGAACAAGAGTTTACTTGAAAAGCTGAGCGATAAAAATAGAAGTATAAAGCTAAGAGCCCGATTGATCAGGAAAAATAAGAATCAGATTATCGACACATTACATCCTGTAAAAGAGCAGCTTCTAACCCTCACAGGATGAGGAAAATGGTTCTTATCCCGTACAAACTTTACGAAGCCAATCAAAAGGGCACGGGGGCACCAGTACTAGCACCAGTACTGGCATCTCCTCCTGCTGCTGCTGAACCTGCTGCTGCTGCTGAACCTGAACCTGCTGAACCTGCTGCTGATGCTGGACCTCCTCCTTCTCCTCCTCCTTCTCCTCCTTCTTCCGTCAAAAGCCGAAAGCCTAACCCTTCAAGAAAAAGAAAAGCACACGGAACAGGCAGTAGCAGGCGTGGAAAAAGCGAGCTGAAAAGAGATGATCCCTCCTCCACTGGCGTTCCTCCTCCTCCTGGAATTTCTATACAGAAAACGAAGAGAAAAATTTAACCGAATTGGAAAGCGCTATGGCAACATCGTGAACTACTTCACGATATTTAAAGAAAATATACTATGATCCGTCTGACCCAGCCGGGTATGGAACGGCGAAAGAACTATTCAACGCAGCCAAATACAGATTGAAGGGATTGACAATTGAGGAAGTGGAACAGTTTCTAGAGGGAGAAGAAACGTATACACTGTTCAAGGAAGTTCCGACTCCCAAGCGCAAATTGAAGATTATAGCCCCGTTTAAACTGTACCAGTATGATTCCGATACCGCCCACATGACGAACTATGCCGCCGATAGCAACGATTCCTATCGGTATTTTCTCGTCGCCGTGGACGTTTTCAGTCGCTATGGCTATACGCATGTGTTAAAAACGCTGAAAGGAGTGGAAATGGTTTCAGCGCTGAAAACAGTATTCAAAGACGTAAAACCTATAAAATATATGTCCAGGAAGCAAACCGACCGTTGGATCGATGTGCTGCCTGAATTTACCCAAGCTTACAATCGATCCATGCACCGTAGCATCAGGCGCACCACACAAGAGGCGGTGGAAAGGTCGAGCAACGTGGATTTGTGGGACACGCAGTACGCCCCTAAAAAGAAGAAGAGGCGAAAAACAAGCAAATACGCACCTCCCTTTAAATCCATATTCAAATTTGAGGTGGGCGACACTGTGAGAATTTCCAAGTGGAGGCACGCCTTTACTAGTAAATACGACGAGAAATTCACTCACGAGCTGTTTAACGTGATGGGCAGACAGACAAAGGAAGGCATTCCACAGTACACACTGAAAGACTGGCACAGCCAGGAGATTGACGGGCGTTTTTTCGAGCACGAGTTGCAGAAAGTCCGAGTCGAGGAAAACACAATCTACAACATGGAGAAAGTCATTAAAAAGCAAAAGCGCCAAGGCAAAGACGGATTCATTGTCAAGTGGCAAGGGTGGAATTCCGCGCACAACAGTTGGGTCTCCGCAAAGGACCTGAAAGACATTAAAAACACGTGAAAAGATGTATTTGTTTGTCTTCGAACGACTCGAAAAACGAAGTGCCCGGCAACTCGGTGTGGGACTTTACGCTCGAGCTGAGGAGCCCGACCAATTTCGAGGAAAAGAGCTGGGAGTGTGCTCTGATGGAACTGTATATAAAGGGAGTAGACAATCTAGAAGAAGATCTGTTTGTTTACTGCAGCCTTTTGGAGTACAGCTCGTTGTCGCAGGATCGCTTTAGGAACTTGCTCAAAATCATCAAGTCACCGGGGGAAATAACACTGCCCTTTTACATGCCTGTAAAGCCGGAAAGTACTTGCGATAAGATTCGGATATATATAAAAACGGCAAGCGGAGCACCTCCGAGCTCAGTCACGATGGAGGAAGTACCGTGCACACTGGAATTGAAAGTGCGAGAATGAGCTTTGTGTTGTATGTTCTCGACAAAGGAAAGTGGGAAAACATTGGCAAAACGAAAAAAAACATTCGGAAAAGGAGCAGGTTCTATTTCAGAAGCCCCGGAGCAGGAAGTTTTGGAGCGAGCCAAGGCCTCTTTATTAGAGGAAAAGAAAAAAATGAAGCCTCATTCTTCCAGGGGAAAAAGACGCGTTAACAAGTCAAAGAATAAAAGGCAGGTGAGGCGAGGTGTGCAGAAAAGAAGAAAAAAAACGAAAAAGAGCAAGAAAACGCCGTCAGGCAAAAGAAAGTTTATGAGATAAATATGTCTATGTCAACGTTTGTGTTGAACAACGCCGACAAGGGTATGACCAAACGCTTGGACATATTCAATTTACCTGTGGAATTCAAGCCTACGAGCGCTATAACTGACGAGGCGCCCATCACCTTTACCATCCCCAACAACTCGGGGGACTCGATAGATTTGCAGAAAATCAGAATATGCATGACTTTGGAAATTCTAAGCATTGCGTTGCAAGCAGCAAAAAGTCTATGTACAGCAGCGGCACTCCATAAAAAGTCTAAGGGTCCTCGGGACCTGCAGGGCCTGTGGGTCCTGTAGGTACTCCTGTGGGACCTCTGGGTCCACACGGTCCTCAGGGTCTGAGGGTCCTGTGGGTCCTGTGGGTCCTGTGGGTCCTGTGGGTCCTCAGGGTCCTGTGGGTCCTGTGGGTCCTCAGGGTCCTGTGGGTCCACACGGTCCTCAGGGTCCTCAGGGTCTTGGCATCCTGCTAACGGATCATAAGCTACACTGCAAGTAACAAAAAACATTTTTTCAAATAACCCCCACAAAATATTTTCAAATATTAGTCAGATATTAGTCAGATATTGTCAAATATTAGTCATAATAATAATAATTCGGCTACACCACATTCATAAATTCATAAATTCATAATGATATTCAGACACACACGCAGCACACAGGCTTTGATGAATATTCATAATAATAATATTCATAATAATATTCATAATATTCACATATTCATAATAATAATAATTAATAATTCAACTTACACTCAGGAACCACTGCTAGGAATGTCAAGTCGGGGACTCCTTCCAACACACGGGTTGCTTCGAGTTGCGCCCCCACAAAACGAAGAGAAAAGGCAGTCTCCCCGTTTCAGGGGAGAGAACTGCCATCGACCAACCCGGACAGGGGGGCATAGTCATACACCATATTCTCACTTCTTCAAACCATGCTTCTATGTGGATCGTCAAAGGATCTGATGTAATGTAAACGGCCTTGAGCCTCCATCCTGAAAGGGTTTCGATATCCATTCTCTAAAATATAAAATCAAAAAACTTAACATCAAGCCCTATTGATACATTCATCCTACATCGACCCACGGCCACACACACACACAACCAGCGCCCTGCCCATGGGCACCACCACCCTCCTTGCTTACGTGCACGAAAACATTAGAATCAAATTCACTCGATTTCAACATTTCACATCGATTCTACAACCCTACACACCAGTAAAACAGTTCTTACACGTTTCTTTACATGCTATACATCACATACTAACGTAATAACCATAAATCAAGCAATATAAACCAATACTTACTTGGTAATAGTTAAAAATAATCCCTCGTGAAAAAAGCATGTGTTCTTGTTGATCAAAATCTCTCTGCAAAATGGCGGCTTCGTAGAAAACTCGGGTTACATCGAAAAACATAACCCTCCCATTCATTCTTTCATTCCAGTTCATTCCAGTCACTCAATCAACCTTAGCGACCGGGGCTGCCTCTTCTTAACCTCTGACCCCTTGCTCGACGCTCGATCTCAGACCGAGCCCGGCGCCGGGGCAACGCTCTGACAACTGATAAAACTGAAAAACTGATAAAACTGAAAAACAACTATATTCTATATTCATCACAAACATGTAAAACATGTAGATCCCTCAAGATTCCTACATGATTCCCCATGTGATCCCTCTTCACAATTCCACTGCTCAGCTAGTAGTATATCAAAATTGGGGAACACGCACAATTGCGCTCTTTTACGCACGCCCATGTCTCTCGTTCCTCAAGCGCTCCTCCAACTCTCGAACTCTCCCCATTCCACCATTCCACCATTCCACAACTCTCCCCATTCCACCATTATATTAATAAAGCACACAACTCCAACTCTCGAACTCTCCCCAACCATGGAACCTGCGTCAAGACGTTCTGTTGAAAAAGTCTTCACCAACATGGTAATCGGTCATCCTAGAGACATTTTTTACCGATCAAAGGAATTATAAACATTTGGAAAAGCCCTACCTGAAGTGTATGAGAGCCGATCCCATTTATTAATCCTTGATGATCAGTTTTTACGAACAGTGAGTGATATTAGAGTTACTTCCATTGAGTGTTTTGCCGCCAACGCTGTGTATGTAAAGAACTAGAGCTGTCACTCTGTCACACTCTACTATGAAAAGAGCTGCGGACGGTAACACGGGCATATCTCCTGACAATAAGAAGATCAGCGATCATAAATCCGCCTCTCCTGTGGATTCAACTAGTACCTCCTCCCTAATCATGGGTGACTCGCCGATAACCTCACCGTCCAATAAAATTGTGGATGAACAAATGGAGGCTGATGATGAGGAAGTTGAAGAAGAAGAACTCACAACGACCGATACAGTCAGCAAGCTAGTTGTCGAGCACAACAATATGGTGGATGGGCTTGAGGAAAATAAGAAGATGTGTGGAACTATAGCTGACACTTTGACCGACGAAACCCTCAGAAATCGTGAGCTGAAAGAATACACAGAAAGGTTAGAAAGACGTGTAAATGATTTAGAGCACAAATATGATCATTTGACATTCGAACTGAGCAAGCAAAAGCTGATTAATAACGAAGTCGACACGCGCCTGAAGGAGAAAAGTATTGTTTTCAATGGGGTGATAGTCAAGGCACACGAAGATATCGATACAGTATGTACTAGAATCATAAGAATGGTTCTTCCTCATTTCGAGGACGACTCCTTTGACGACATCTACCAAATAATCTCAAAAAAACAGAACAACCGTCGACCACACCCTATTGTTGTAAGATTTAAGTTCTTAAAGGACAAGAAGGACTTTATGACAAAGAAGGGACTTTTGTTTAATGGCAAGAACTTTCCCCCTGATAGGTTCCCCGCTATCAAATTTTGGTCCTTCGACGATGACATTAACCCCGAAGTGCGCAGAAATAGAAGCGTTCTAAAACAAATAGCTAAGAAAGCAGTAGAAAGTAACCTTGATGTGTACGCAAAAGCAAAAGGTGATAAGATAATGTTCAAGGGTTCTAACTACTCGCAAACGCAACTGGAACTGCTTCCTGAAACTCTCCAACCAGGCTCACTGAAGGTTATCAAGGTGGAAGGCACTATTGCATATCAAGGCCACCTGGCTTGGCCATCAAATCTATTCCAATGCCCGATAAGACTGGAGAATATACCATTTAGAAGTGTCGAACACGCCTACTTCTACTACAAAGCGCTGAAAACGGGTAACACAGTAGCAGGTCGCAAAATCGCAAAAATGGGTGATCCTTATGAAATTAAGGAATTCGGAGACAAACTCTCGTCCGACGACGAGTGGGAATTAGCACAAGAAGGGTATATGAGGACCATAATAAAGTCCAAATTTACTCAAAACAAGGAGCTACGACCTTGCTATTGTCAACTGGTACCATTGAACTCGTCGAGGCCACTCATGATACAAAGTGGGGCTGTGGCGTCTATCTCGGCAATGTTCATCTCCGCACCCGTACCTGGGAAGGATTGAATACACAAGGTAAAATCGTAATGGCAGTGAGAGACGAGATGAGAGAGACTTACAAGCAAGAACTGTCCAAGGTTATCCAAATGTCTCCACCTCCTCCAGCTATATCGACTGACAAGTTATCCCCCTTCTCGCAGGATAAAATAAAAGGTGCACCCTCTTCTCGACGTTACAGACATCCTAGACTAGACGAGTTATCCGCGTCTATGCATGAGAAAAGACTGGAAAATATTGAAGCGACCCTCATTGGTAAGACCAAAGACATAACGGACTCAGCCACTACCAGGCGAGAAGGCTTCAAAACCCTACTTCGACCGAGTAAACTGAACTTTACAGTGTCAAGCACGCCACATGGACAAACGGGTACGCGTAAAGTCCGTAAACTGAACAGTGACCTGCACAAATCTCTAAATGAATCAATGCATGGTCTAGCTGCAGCTACAAACTCGTAACTGAATCCTAATATAAGTTCACTTATACCTACTTGCTCACTGTCATTCCATTTTTTGTAATCCATTCAGCAATTTCAGTCGGTTTTTCTTGATACCTGATGCTGTTGTTTACCTTGGTAGCTGACACACGTGTATCCATGCCGGAAGTCTCAAACCGGAAGCTCAGTCGGCAGAAAATGGCTAAAATGTTTCGAATCGCTAACAACGACATACTTACTGTATTATAAATAATTAGAGTGTTACTCTAAATAACCTACCTGTAAATGATAAATCCTTGAAAAGGTATGAGTGGTATTTTTCCTACATATGTTATAATATTCTATGCGGAACACGATATAGTTCCAAAATGGCGGACCCCACGTCGAACCGCGTCAGTTTGAGCTAAGGTAAATGTAAACTTCTGGCTTATATGTTTCAGTAAGAAATGCTGGACTTGTATAAAATGTATATTTTGTTTGTTTCTCTTGATGACTGCCTGCCTTTTGCTAAGATAGTCGTACCACGCATACACTATGCCGCTAAGCCCAGAAGGGCCCCGATTGTTTTTATCTTATACCATTTCGAATACAGATTGTACACTTGACCTTCGAATATTGGCCCGAGTATTACAACCCATGTGGGTGTTGAGAGTTTGCCACGAATTGAATCAGACCTTGTACCTTGAGAGAAATGGAATTGGATGACTTACACAAAATTAATACTAGCAAGGGACTTGGTATTATCTCGATTAACGTTAGATCCCTTAGACACAAATCCATTGAAATCTCAAACTCACTATTGAAAGGTTGCATAAAGATGGTATTTATCCAGGAAACCTGGTTAAACTCGTTTGACTTTAATAACCACCTCTCGTTACCTGACGAATTTAACATCTATAGACACGATAGGCTAGGTCCTAACGTGAAAAATAAAGGAGGAGGTTTATGTTGTCTAGCTCACAGAGACTGTAAAGTTGATCCATGGATATTCGATAAGCTTAATACCTGTTCTCCAAATCTAGAACTGCAGTGTTTATTAATTAAGCCAGGAAATAGGCAGACTATCATAAGCTTGAACATCTACAGGCCGCCTAATGGATGTCGTAAAATATTCCTGGAAGAACTTGAGTCAACTTTAACTAGTCTGAAAGCTATGAAGCCCAAATGTGCGGTGCTCATATGTGGCGATATAAACATTAACCTAAACAATGTTCAGGAGGAAATTGTAACAGATTTTTCGGTGCTCCTAAATAATCATGGCCTTGAGCAAATGGTTGTAAATAATACGAGAATTACTGGAGACAGTGGATCTCTTCTGGACGTGCTATGCTCTGACCATCCTCACATAAGTAAGACAGGTATCGTAAACATCAACCTGTCAGACCATCTAGGCACTTATTTAATCATAAAGAAAGGAAAGGAACCTAGAAAGGTCGAATACAAAAAGGGTAGACGTTTTCATAGGCTAACTGAGGAGGATATTAATAATCATCTTCAGCCATTAATGAATGACTTAGACCTTTATGAAAATGTTCGTAATTGTCCAGACGGTATGTGGTATCAAACGAAACAGTGTATCCTTGAATTGTTAGATAGAAAATGTCCATTCGAAGATATAATTGTCAGAAGTAAAGGCAAATTTAAGCTAACTCATGATTTGATCCAAAAGATTAAATTGAGGGATAGTTTATTTAGAAAGGCCTATAAATCAGGTTTAGCAAATGACCATAGAGATGCTGTAAGGCAAAGAAATGAGGTAACAAAATGTATTAAGAACTACAAAAGAAACCTCATCAAAAATGAATTAAACGCTAATGCCAACAATAGTAAAAAGTTCTGGCGCAACATAAACAATTTATTTGGTAAAGCAAATAGTGCTCTCCCAACCAATTTCTTACACAATGGCAGGGAAGTTACTGACCAAATAGCCAGTAACGAGTTGAATGAGTATTTTGTGAAACTGGGACATACGAAAATTGACAATTTCCCAGAGTTTGAAGAATTCTTGGGTGATGAACCTAACCTTTTGTTTACTAGCACTACCTATATTACTGAAACAAATGTATATAATCTGATTGGTGATATTGATGTAGGTAAGAGTAGCGGATTCGAGTGGGTGGATAGCAGAATTTTAAAATCATTTCTCCTAAAATTGTGCCCCTTGATCACTATCTTGCTAAAAAAGTGCATTGAATTAGGAGTCATACCTGGGGAATGGAAATGCTACCAAGTGAAACCTATCCCGAAGGACGGCAATACTAAACTATTTACCAACTTGAGACCGATAGCTATCGTCCCGATAATGTCTAAACTCATCGAAAGAATTATATGTAAATCTTTGGTTGAACATATGGAGGGCAATAACTTATTCTCTGAGAAGCAAGGAGGTTTTAGAGCGGGTCACTCAACTAATATTAGTTTATTCGACTTCCTCACCCCCGTAGTTAAGGGTCTGGATAGAGGTGAATGTACCACAGCCTGCTACTATGACATATCCAAAGCTTTCAACAGTATTGACCATCGAGTTTTAAGACGAAAATTATCTTTTTATCAGATTCATCCTAAATTGATCAGGATTATAGAGAATTACCTTCAAAACAGACAACAACAAACGGTACTGAATGGATTTATCTCTGATACAAAATTGATAAATAGAGGTGTGCCCCAAGGGAGTCATCTGGGACCCTTAATTTTTCTTATATACATTAACGACCTCCCCTCATGTATAGATACTGTTGATCATGGAAATAATGACCTAAATATCTCACTTTACGCAGATGATACTGCCTTAACAGTAACGGGTCCTAATCTAGACGATTGTCTAACCATATGTCAAAACGCAGCCTCAACAATAAATAATTGGATGAAGGCAAATGGCCTTTTACTGAATGGGAAGAAATCCCAGCTTCAAATTATTGGCACAAGAGCATCTCTAAAAAAGATCAATTTCAACCAACTAAGAAAGATCTATATAAATGGTTCTGAAATTACAAACAGTAAGACAGTAAGATACTTAGGGTTCAAAATAGATCGACTGATAAGCATGAATGATCATATGAACAAACTGAAAATCTCAGTATTATACAAAATGACTCAATTTAGAAAAATCAGGGGCTATATTACAATCAAGATGGCGCGTAAAATATTAAAAACGCACATCCTATCTATTCTTGAATATGGTGTAGTCTTTCTGAGTATGGCAAATGCCAATATCAAAAATAAACTCGAGAGGCTTCTCATAAGGGCCATCAAACTTGTTTATAAGAATGATCCTAGAAACATAGACGAATTAAAAATTGATTGTAATGTCAACTCTCTAGAAAAAAGGGGTAAAATTGCCTTACTAGGTATCATGTTCCAAAAGAAAAATGATCCTCTTTATTGTCAAAACATGCCAAGAGAGACCAGGCTTGCTGATGGGCAGGTCTTAAAAATCCACAGGCCAAACAGGGAAAAATTTAGGCAGACCCCCCACTTTATTGGTCCTACCCTATGGAACAACCTTCCAGCAAATTATCGAAAATTAGACTGGAAAACCCTGAAATTATCTTTGAAGGCCAATAACGATCTGATATAGGTCTCGAATCTTTATAAGCGTGATTTTCAGAAATTGTCCTTGTTCTGGTCAACGAGGGGCCTGAACGGACACAAATTGATTGAAATGTACTTGTGAAATTGAAATTGTTTGATGTATGTCCTTCTATTATAAGGAACCTCCTGTAATAAGACAGGAAAATCTCTAATTTCGGAGACAAATATAACTTGATGCATGATCTGTTTTTTATGCCTATGTGTACTTTTATTCAAATTCTGTATGGTCGAAAAACAAAAAACTCAAAAATATTAGTAGTTAATTGAATGATAACATGAAATTGTGTATATCTAGAATGAACTTGATCTGCCGGGAGTAAATAAACATGCGTATGTCCTCCTGCTATGTAATTACAATGAAGTTAAAACGTTAAAATAACTAAAATATATAAAGGAATAACTATGTAATTTTTGAACTGTGTATCATGAGATTATTGGGTTCGCCTGAAAATGTTTACGCAATAAAATTTATTTAAAAAAAAAAAAAAATTATATTAATAAAGCACACAACTCCAACTCTCTCCCCCCCTTGCCACCATCCACAGAGGGGGCGGTGGTGCTACACCACCACCACCACCTCATCCAGGGGGCAGTGGTGCTGGTACACACCACCACCACCAGTCATCGCTTCGAGATAAACCAACCACGCTCAAGGGCTTCGAGATAGGGCTTCAAAATAACGAGCTAGGGGGGCTAGGGGCTTGGCAGCCATCTTGGACTTTGACCACAAGGGAGCAAGGGGCTAGGGGGGCTTGGCAGTCATCTTGGATTACTCCAAAAAGGTCATTTGTGCACAGTTTTAACTACTACTGTGGGGTCCTCAATTAATTAAAATTAAACTTCACCTCCCCTACGGTATGTCTCATTTAATTTTAAAATTATTCCATATTGTTCTCGTACTCTCTTAGTAATCAACGCTTTTGTACCCGGCTAGGAGTGCAAGTATTATAATTTTGATCTGATGTAAGTGGATCTCCTTATGAGGTTTGTATGTTTGATATTTATTCTAGGCACCGTATGAAGCACGTCCATGGAGGACAATACATTTTTACACTTGAATTCCGCTGTTAAATGTCTTGGCCTTTAAGTGAATAAAAAAATGTTTGCAATATCTCTCGACAATTACTCTTGGTGGACAATTACTAATAAAAGTAACTAAATATACTCTATGCAATAACCTTCAAAACGCATGGATATATTCATTGCAATGTCTTGAGATTTGATACTCATATTTATATTACTAAGAGGAATAAACCCCCCAAAAATAGGAACATTCCAACAAATAAATTACTTTGTAAATAAATTACTTTGAAAAATATCAATATACAATAATGATATGAAATACATTTTATATTGGTTCGAACGACTTGATGCGGCCGACGGAAATAATTCATTACGAAGGAACTACCCATGCGATTGTAAATCATTGCCATGTCTTGAGATTTGATACTCATATTTATATTACTAAGAGGAATAAACCATCCAAAAATAGGAACATTCCAACAAAGAGATCTTGTAAATAAATTACTTTGAAAAATATCAATATACAATAATGATTGGTTCGAACGACTTGATGCGGCCGACGGAAATAATTCATTACGAAGGAACTACCCATGCGATTGTAAATCTGAAAGCAGAACTGTCTTCCTGACATTCAGGGAATTCTGGGATAATTTTTATGTTTAGATCGGAGTTATTTTAAGGGAGCTGTGAGCTATCTAAAGCGGAAAGCAATATTTTTTATTCTTTTTAGACTTGTGACACATTTTCCTGTAACATATCACACATATACCTGGATATATTCAATATATATTCCTGAAAAAAAATATTCCCTACTCTTCCTCTCCTTTCCCGTCCATCTCTTTCTTACTTTCTTTCAATTGCAATCTCCCTGTCTGCCTCTCCCCCTTTTTCTCTTTCTGTTCCTGTCTCTGTTTCTCTCTCTCTCCCTCTCTCACACACACTATTAACATCCAGATTGATTAGTTGAGGCCATGTTGATAGCTGATTCAGTAGTATAATGGTTAGGACACTTGCTTTTTAATCACAAGGTTGTTAGATCGAACCCAAGCATAGGCAAGTTTCTTTTTCTCTGTCTGGGATCAGCACTTGGTTCTGCACTAAAGCCTCGAATACACAGTCACGATTTCGAAATCAGCGGCGATTTCAGCATCTACGACTAATCGCCGGTGAGATCGTGCGAGATCAGCGCCGATCTCAGTAAGATCGTAGATCATGTGTTACTCCTACACATGCACGATGTACGCACAATTTGGTGTTCATCTAGATCGTGTGTGACATCGTGGGTAAAACATGCGATTTGGGACACATGAACCAGCGCATACATCGTCGGCCGGTCTACCGCTAGGTGGTGTGAGTCACTCGGGAGTTTTACGCGGGAAACCTGCATCAGCTCCTCTTTCTTCTCAATCTCAAAATGGCGGATCGAGAGGTTATGCTGCCCGCAGTTGCTGCCGTGGCTGGTGTCGTAGCCCTGTTAAATGCGGCTATTCTCGAAGAAGAGGCACTCGATAAACCAAAGAGGATATGGCGAAAGGACTGGCTGGGTCGTCGTGATGATGGTACTCAAGCCAACACAATGTTTAAGCTGTACCAGGAGCTACTTGACGTAAGTTGTTGTTAACATGAGCCCATACAGTTATGATTACCCCTGTCAGTCACTGTCAGTCATTCACTGTGTGCGTATCGGCAATAGTAGTAGTGAAATAATAGCCCTATATATATCATATATCAATTCCAACTAACAGAATACCTTCAATTTTAAATTCGGTGATAGTTATCTGTGTGAACCTGTGGGTTATCTTCCTACGTAATCATGACAACTTGAAAATAAATCTGTACTCAGAGTAGACCCTCATTTATATTCCATTTTAAATAATAGCTTCTTTTTTTTTCCCAACACCGGGTCTTTATTACCAGAAGTAAACAAAGTCAACAATAAGAAGTGTACACAGTTATACATCACTTCTTTCCAATTCGCAAAAATAAAAGCTTTTAATATTCACTCTGTATTTCATCTTATTTTTGTACTAAAGATGTTTAACTAACTCATGAATTATAGAGATTCAACGTTTTTTAAACCTCCTATTAACAATTTTACAGATCTTGGAGCATGTTGTCGAACAAAATGTTATAAACATCCCCGTGGTACAGCACCTGTTGGATCGACCCGACACCACCAAAGGGGGGGGGGGGTCATAATACCGAATGAAAAAGTCTACGGATTTGGCGATATCACGCTCATTTGACTTAGAAGACTCTTCATGATCATATATATACATTCAGTTTTGGTCAGAAGCGATAATATCAAGGACGGCTAATAGAACTTGGACACACTCAGCTTCTTTTTTTTAAACAGTATAATAATATGTTATTACATTGTTTCATATATTTTTTCCCACCTCCTCCAATCTTTCTTATGCGAGGCATTAACAAAAGCACCATCTCGCATAGTTTTAAGTTTAAACTTCAATTCCCTAAGGAATTCATAGAAACACAAATTATTGCTTTTAAACAATCTGCATTTGTAAATATAAAACCTGGCATATATCAAAATATAGTTCCACACACAGTATTTTTCTTCAATGTTTGGGATGCCTAACATCATGAAAATTGCATTCATATTGTCGGTTATTTCATTATCAAGATGCTCGTTTCTCTTTGCCCAATTTATTAAACAATGCCAAAAGGTACACGATTTCTCACAGTCGATAAAAAAGTGGAACAGGTCGTCTACCGAATCACAATATTTACACAGATTTGATCCTATAATATCCATGTCGTTCAAGTGGACATTACAGACCGTTAACTTGTTGATTACTCCATACTGAAACGACTGTAGTCTAACGTTTCTTGTGCATTGAAAGGGAACTCGATACCATATATTGAAATCTATATTAGATATGTCAATGTTTTTTTGTAAGAATTTTTCGAGCCAGTCATCATTCCTGTTATCTTGTGGGTTCAACTTAGTTCTCACAGCAGCATAAATCTCCCTGAACGAGGCAGTAAGAATATTTATTTGTTTCACACCTATCGAGCAAAATATTTCTTCCTTATAGTTTTCGATTTCACCTTCTTTTACTAATGTAATCCAGTGGACAGGTATTTTCCCTTTCACACTCATCTCTTCCAAATAATTAATTTTGACACCGAAATCACTTTTAAACTCTTCCTTATTTTTAACTCGATTGTTGGTTAAAACATCTTCAACCTTATTTATGTTTTTTCTTCTCCAGAGATTGACATTGCTTACCGCATCTTCTAAGTTAATCCAGCAGTTCTTCCACAAAGATTCACACAAAACGCTTTTCTTACATTTAGGTTCACATGAACTGTAGAATCTGTTCCACGTCAAGAACACTTCATTATAAAAGTTAGAGTCTGGCATTATCAAGATTTTTCTACATTTTAGCCTCTCTTTTATATCATCACCGAATGTATTTCTTATAATAGCACACCATTTACTATCTGGCTCGGCCATGATTCTTTGAATCCATTTTAATTTGCCTGCCACTAGTTTTGATCTAAAGTCATGCAGTTTGAGGCCTCCTTCTTCTATTTCTCTGCTTAGATAGTGTTTAGCAACTCTTTGTTTTCCGCCTCTCCATATGAACTTACCTACCAGTTTTTGCACTTCACATATCATTCTTTCTTCGACTACTATTAAATTTGCTACATACAGAAACAGAGGAATGATCAAGACATTCATAATTACAATCCTGCCTTTCAGTGAAATATCACGCTTTCCCCAGTGACTGGCTACAGTATGAGCTTTGTCTAGCGCCGATGTAAAATTCATGTTATTCTGTATCTCCTTGTTGTATGGATACAATAAATGTACTCCTAGTATCTTCATGGAGCTTACCCAGTTGATATTCTTAATTAAAGGTTGATATAATACCATTGGACCGATGTTGAAACCTCTTGTTTTACTTATGTTTAAGGATAGACCTGACACGTTGCTAAATTCATTAATAATTTCCAACATTCTTGCTAAGGATTTTTCACTGTTAGCAATAATCGTCATGTCATCAGCAAACTGAATAATTCTGTTATCGGTACCACCAAAAGTTATTCCAGTACACTCTGGGTCATTTCGAATTTTCTCTGCTAATTTTTCTACGACGATTACGAAGAGCAAGGATGATATGGGATCTCCTTGCTTAACGCCTCTGCTTACTTTAAACCACTCTGAAGTATACCCGTTGTTAATAATGCAGGATTTAGAACCAGATAACAATCTTTTTATCCACATTAAAAACTCGTCACCGACATCTATGTCATGCAAACATTTGTATAAAAAGTCCCACGATACCGAATCGTAAGCCTTTCGGAAGTCGAGTGATACAAATAGGCCTTTTTTCTTATTTTTTTCCAAGAATTGGGTAATATCTTCCAATCTTCTTACTGCACAACCTATATACCTGTTCTTAATAAATCCGTATTGATCTTCGTTTATTACCTTACTTATACAATTTTTTAGTCTTATGCTTAGAGTTTTCGATATCAATTTGTAATCCGTATTTAACAAAGTTATAGGTCTCCAACTTCCTATCAGTTTGAGATTACAATCCTTTTTCGGGATGAGAGATACTACTCCTCTATACATTTCGTTTGACAAATTATCTTCTTCTACACACTCATATACGACTTCATCAAAAATGGGGCCTAGGGTGGACCAGAAACATTTAAAAAATTCTGCTGGCAGACCATCAGGTCCTGGAGCTTTATTATTTGCGAAGGAATCTAATGTTTTCTTAAGTTCCTCACTACCTAGCCTTCTGTTGAGCAGTTGTTTATCCAGCTGCTCGAAGATTGAGCCACCACCGTTAGACATAAAGGTATTGGATTCAGGTAAAATCATTGGTTTTTCAGTATATAAATCTTGGTAAAAATCTTTTTCGGCTTTTAAAATATCTTCAGGTTTAGTTATTGTATGGTCATCGAATTCAAGCTGAGATATAACCTTTTTTTTGTAATTCCTCTTTTCTAAATTAAGAAAATACGCCGTAGGTTTTTCTCCTTCAACCAACCATTGTGATCTGCTTCGAGCCATAGCACCTTGTGCTCTGATATATTGCTCAAATTTTAAATCATTTTGAATGTCCTCTAATTCGAGGCTCTCTTTCTCATCCAAAACTCCTTTTTGAAAAAGGATATTCATTCTGATTCTAAACTCTGACTCTTTTTTTCTTCTCTCATAATTTTTTTGTTTGGTGTAACAAATAGTTTCTCTTCTTATAACAAACTTGATATAGTCCCATCTATTTCTAGAGCTACTCAAGCCCTCTGTATTATATGCATCAACAATTTTATCCTTCATCATATTTATGTAGCCCTCGTCATTCAACAGATGTTTGTTAAATTTCCATAGGCCTGGGCCTCTAGCCTGTTCATAGGATTTTAGGGCAAAATGTATTAAATTATGATCCGAATGTTCACAATATTCATTCATTACCTCTGTTACGTCGGGTCTAAGGGTGGCATCTATTATACAATAATCTAATCTTGAACTCTGTGAATTCTTTCTAGACCAAGTGGACATATTAGTCCCCTCAGGAGATAACTCTTTAATTATATCACACATTTCAAAATCTTTTATCATTTGTATCATGCTTCTTAATCCCTCTTGTTTACTTTGTTGACTCTCGCTTTGACTTAAGAACTCTTCCTCATCTACTATATTTAAATTGAGGTCGCCCATGAGAATGGTAGAATATTCCGTCTTAAGATCGATTATATTTCTTAGAGACTTACACGTTATGGCCTGCTCTTTATACTTATCTTTAGTGGGGAAATATATTGAGAAAACTGACAATTTTTTCTGTTCAATCGATAGATCCATATAAGCAATTCGACCTACATCGTCACCCCCTTTTTTGTGTATTTGGACATCGAGATCTTTAGATATCAACAGAGCTACCCCTCTAGTATTACTTTTTCCGTGAATAAAATGAGATATACCTTGCCATTGATTTTTCCATATTTTGGCCTCCTTTACTGAGCTATGTGTCTCTTGTAAAGCGAATATTGATCTTTTCTTCTGGTCTAGCAGTCTAAATATTGCTTTTCTTTTAATTATATTTGCTGCGCCATTCACATTGAGTGAGTAGAAGTTTATGTTATTCCCCTCCATTAAGTTGTGAAAAATAGGGACCGACAATTATGACTTTTACCGTTTGACCAGCCGTTTACTCTTATTTTTGCTAGTTTTATCCTTAGATATTCCCTGATAAAATTAACATGATGGATATAATCACAATTCGTGTATGTTACACTCATATGTTTAGATTTTATACATATTTCTACCCATTTTAGCCTGGGTTGGGGCTTTGAAGTTGTTACGTATTCATACATTGTGAAACATAATAGGGTCAAACAATACACATATATATCACGGACAAAAGTCTATATTGCTGTTTTATCAGCAGCCACCTCCATCTTCTCTTCATCTCCTCCAACTGCACCCTCTTCTTCGGCTCTTTCTCTCTCTCTTTTCTCTGCTAGGCGACTTCTAACAGCCATCCAAGCTCTGCCGAGTAGATTTGCGTTCTTGGCCCACTTTTCTTGGTTAAGAACATCAGGGTTTTGGAGTCCCATACCAATACCCCAGTAGGACTGAGATGGAGAAGCTTCCCCGAGGGTCTTCTCTTTGGTAGCCAGAAGATAGTCCGCAATATGATCGTTGTGCCTGATCTTCCTTCTCAATCCTCTTGATAGAATTTCCATGAGGTCAGTTTCCCATTTGTCCCAGACTTCGTCTGAGACAAAGGCGTCCAGTGATATCTTACACTTTACTGGATCCTCAAGCTCCATCACGTATTCCGCTTTCTGAAGATCATCGTCGAGTATTGCCTTGGTATATGCAAGATATTGTTCGACACAATTAAACCATTTTTTCCCTGCCTTGAACGTAGCCATATGATGGTTGGACAGGGGACATTCCCTAGTAAAGAAGACAAAAGTAAATTTGTCTTCTCGTTTTGCTAAGTACGCTGGAGTGAACTGCTTTGGTAGAAGTTCTAACTGGTTATATTTGTATCTCCTTTTCTCAAGAATTATGTCACCATGTGCATTGACTACTACACTATATCTCCTTGACTCTCTCGCTGCTGCCACACAAGGTCTAGCTCTAGCGATTCTTTTCCTAATCACCAGAGGGAGATCCTTTTTGATCCAAAACAGACGTTTGTTGTTCTCATCCACGGCCTTTTCAAGGTTTGCTTTTTTGTCCCAAACCGTCTTTAGCTCAGCCACCGTAGCAAAGGTGACCAAGGTAGGGGCCATCAGACCCTTCCCCATCCTTTGGACATCATAGTTTAGTCCTCTAAGCGCCCCCATTAGGGTTTCGAAAATGTCACTCACTTTCACTTTCAGGCTCAATATATCTTCATTTTCAGCTTTCTGTATGCCGTCGACTATAAGGTTTAGCTCTAGCTCCTTAATCTGCCTTTTTATGTCGTCTTCTTCACTGCCAATCGTTGCTTGGGTTAGCATTACCAGACGTGGGTCATTTTTCTTAACAGAATTAATTTTCATTAACTCCATTTCCTCAGCTTGCTGAGACACTACTTTTTCCAACTCGTCCATCCGTATATCTCGAACCAGGTTGTCACTTTCAACCTTGTCTACAGCATCTTTCACTATTTTCACCTCTTTTGTATGTGTGGTCGCCGTCTCGGCGATCTGCACCTTCAGTTGGTCGAACATTTTTTTTATATCTTCGTTCGATATCGAAGTCATTTTGGTAACTTGCTTCTTGTTATTATTAGACTCTGGGTTTTCTTCACTCCTCCTTCTCTTATTTGAGTCTGTATCTTTACCCTGCTTCATGAATTTCAAGTATTTTCGATTGTCAAAGTTCAAAATTCACTAAATAGCTGTTTTTTCGCGGGATGTTGTTGTTTGGGTTTTATATCCGGTTCCTTACTGTCATGCGCGATAGACCTTTTTGGGTGTCTCGCTCAATCCTTTTAAATTTCACAACTTAGCCTTCATTAAACAATCACGGGTCTTTATAATAGCTTTTCTCACCTTTCTATCAGTTCAAAAAAGCTTTTGCTTCTTTTAAGTCCTATATATACCGAGTTTTACACCGGGCATGTACGTGATCCAAGATGGCCGTTGTACGTGCTACCAGTGCGCATGCTCAGGGCGGCAGATTCAATTTCGATGTCAAAACTCACTGTTTATGATTAAATCACTATTATATAGTCCAATTCCTGTGTCTGAATAGGTTCTCCACTGTCTATAGCCACTTATTACCGTACAGATTGCACGATAAATAATTTTGTTCTCCTTGTTCGACTGACACGCTATCTTGTACGTATCCAATATGGCGCTTCTCGCACCGTAGTACCCTCCTCGTGGCTCAGATTTTACAAAGCCTTATTTGCTTGAAACTTCGACTTTTCACACATGCGAAATATATCCGTTCAATTCCTTGATGCTTTATAAGGCTATCTGTAGAAATTTGTACCTGCGTACATCGGCAAACCTGAAAAAAAAGGGGACGAATCGACCTAAGTCTTACAACGGTCACCTTTGCGCTTCCCAGCTAAACCGGAAGTCCTTTAAATAATAGCTTGCTTCCATCTTCCGAACTCGCTTTGATGAAATGAAAAAATCAATTGACTCTATTTTAAGAAATTCTAGCAATATAAAACCATATTTTGTTCAACTTTAATTAATACCCATAAGGGTCCGCTGAAATCAGTTGATTCATCCAAAACATTGACAAAAATACAATTTGTTTTATTAATAGGACGGTGAGACCAACCACTTGATGAGGACACTGAGGATGCCACCAGCGGTGTTCGCGGAATTGTTGGAGGCATTGCGTCCATCACTAACAAAAAAGACAACATTCTGGCGCAAGCCAATACCGGCTGAGGACAGGTTGTGCATCACCCTCCGATTCCTGTGCCTAGGTGAGTTTGTATTATTATTTAATATTACTTTATTCGAATTTATGTAAATGAATTCAGATCCAAAGTAGTTGGCACAGTTCTATAAAATTATGTTTATTTTGTCTTTGAGCTTGCTATGTATCGTTCAGTTTCCTCATTAACATGCTGCATCTGGGTCATCGTTTGTTATTATTGTTGTCTCTGGCTATGAATTTATATTTCCAATCACAATATAAGCACCCCATACACACCAAATCATAGTAATAACAATACTGATTATTAATTAAACTAATACATAACGATATCAAATATTAGGAAAGCGCACTGAAATGATGCTATTGTGTATTTAAGGAGATGGCTTTTCGGGTGGGTGCCTGTACGGTACCGTTGATAATTTATGACACTTGCCGTGCCATCTATAAGGTCCTACAACCATTGTGGATGAAGGTAATAAACTGACCCCAGTAGCACACTTTTATTCCTAGAATGTTCCTTCAATGTTTGGTTGTTTGTTAGCTTAATGTTTGAAAGTGAAAATTTATTGGATGTTCCCAGAACATCTGTTAGGGGAACGTTCCTACCTAACATTAGTAAAACGTTTATCATTTATGTTTTGCTTATGTTGATTACCAAACATTCTCCCACTGTTTTTTTATTATAATACTAGAACATGCTTTTGTAACATTACCCTAATAGTGGAAAAAGATGTTAGGAGAACATTCCCATCTAACATAGAATAAATGTTTTTAACTATAATTTCCCCAATGTTCAATTCTAACGTTTGAAAAAGATTCCTCTCAAATAATTTCCCTCAAGCATTTTCTTTATTAACTCAAAAAATCATCATTTCATCATTTTGGTTCATCATTTTCTTCCTATCCTTTTCTGTGGGTATGCAATATCTTGTAAATTGACAGTTGAAGCTTTGTTGGGCCAAGTTGGCCTGTAGTCATGTGAATGTTTATTTAAGGGATTACTGAGCACCACCAACAGTCACAGCTAGTGGGCACTACCATCAGATAGCTTGGCCTTGTGTCTTCCATGTAATCAATATCTTCCTGTATTTTCCCGCCTGTAGCATCCTAATCTGTAACCGTTTTCTGTACTAAGGAAATAAAATAAAGAGATTAGGGCTCAGGGGTGCAGGTTGGACTTGGCAAAATCATGGGGTTCCTTAATGGCCTACTGAGGCTATAGGAACCCAGGAAATCGAATATTGTGTCAGTTATAGAGTTGAAGATAGTACTGCACATACAGATTTAACAAATATGGTTGTTTCATTGTTATTTTAGATTGTCATATTAGAGACTTATCCTATATCCAACTTACTTGGCAGCTCTGTTAAAATACCCATTCCTAGAACCAAGGAAACTTAATATCATTGATATTTATGGCTCCAACTCTTCAGAACAACATCATCCCCTGGTTAAATTGATGTAGACTCTGTAAATAGGAAGGTTATTGATTATATATAGCATCTGGTACAAAAATCTACGGAGAAAATACCAAGATATAAATTATACCAAGATATAAATGCCTGTTGGTTGTCTATAATTCAAATATTATCTTATCAATGCAACTGGTGCTATTTAGAGCGCTTAGGGAGAGACTTCAACATGATATATACCAATGCATACTGTTGATATAGAGCATTAGAGAAATGAATAAATGGTAACTTACCCTAGCAGCCAATTTGTGTTCCCTCCTTGATGGTTAATCTGTGACTGAGAGAGTCCAGTGGCTTAGTGGTTCAAAACCAGGGGTGTAATCCCCTGGTAAACAAGCAGAAAATCACTGGTGGCGCCCTCTAACCCCCAGGGTAGTATACTATCATCTATTGTTGAGAGGAAAAATGCTAATGGGTGCTATACCCTTATACTGTTCTTCAATATTATCAATGGGTTACCAAGATGCGATATCAAGCTGATTCAATTGATTTTGTGACTCATTTTTCTGTGACACATCATATACATATGGATGATGCATATAATTGTCATGCTGAAGCTTGAAGCACAGTATATAAAATATGTCGTTGCTTATTTAAATATATGAGCAATTGCACCAAAAATGCGTCATTGGGCCATCAAGGGCTGAAAATTTATATTTTTTAAAAATTGCTTCTATTGATTTTTTTTTCTCATACATAAACTAGATATATTGCTACTAATATAGATGGAATCGGTTTTCCTGTTAGTTGATTTGTATACTTATTTCGGTTGTTTATGGAGGTAAACATGATTATATTTAGGTATTTAGAGGCGAAATTAGTAGGGGAAAATTTAGAAAAAATAGTTTCAACCCCCCTCCAGACCCCCGCCCCCTCTAGATCCCCGTTACAGTGACATGGTCGCCCTCTAGACCCCCTTTGCAGCGACATACTGTGTTATGCTTGTGGCTCCTAACTCAATTAGTTCAAAAACTTTTTTTTGATTTATTTAGTTGAAAATAGTGATTTTTAATATATTATATTTTCTTCTCTTCTCTGTAGTAAAGTAAAACGAATACTTTGTATGAAAAATGAGGCATTACTGAGAACATCGTTTTTTGGACGAACTGTATAATTATGTATCCTGAATAAAAATCTATCTATCTAAATCTAAATCCAAACGGTTTTTAACTCAAGAGATAATGATTTGAGATTGTAAATTTAAAAATGTTCCTTGAATGTCTGGGAATTACTGTTTGGAGGACATAATTTGACGACGCTAGCAGAAAGTTTGCAAAACTGTGTTCCAGGAGCATAAATAACCAATGTTATGTTAAAGTTATACAGGAACTGTAGGATAACATATTTTCATGTAATATTTGTGTAATGTTCGTACATTGATGTTTGGGTAACATAGTTTATTGAAACGTTCCTATACTGTATGGAAATTATTGTTTCTTGAACATTTATATCAGACCGTTAGTTGAATGTTAGCTAAAAACCTTCCAGGAACATAAAATCCTAACACTCCTAGGATATTTTGCTAAAAACATTTGCTTGATGTTTTCTACATGTTTCCTACAAACTAACACAGGAGGAACACGATCCCAATGTTCCTCAAATGTTGTGTGCTACTGGGGGACCTAAATGTATCTTCGTTCCCTTTACATTTTAATCCACATAAATTATTGTAACTTTAATTGAATTGAAATATTCCCTTCGAGAAGCTGATTAAATTTAGTCTAAGAAGGCATTCATTTGTATTAGTGGGAGGGTCTAATAACATGCCTGATATGTATATACAAATTTAACTGACAATCTTATGGTTCAATCGACTGTTATTTGGGAAAATTGGGAAATTGTTGATATTGGTGTATTTCCATTAAAAATAACATTTATGATGCAAGTAATCTCCATTATGTAAACATAATTATTTATTTCTTAATTTATGTTTGTTAAATATATCTTGTTATTGTGTTGTGGCAGGTTCCAAACACCGCACGCAAGTGGAAAAGTGTTGCCAACGAGTTTGAGCGTCGATGGAATCTCCCTCATATAATTGGGGCTCTGGACGGGAAACATGTTCGGATTAGAAAACCAGTTCAGAGTGAGTCGTTGTTTAGGAATTACAAGAATTTCTTTAGCATTATCTTGATGGCCATTGTAGACGGGAACTACAACTTTCTGTTTGTGGAAGTCGGTGCTGAGGGGTCAGCCTGTGATGCCGGGGTGTGGGACAACTGTGACATGAAGAAGCACATATTTTCGAGGAGAAATGCCCTTCGCCTACCAAAACCAAACGCTGTTGAGGGACTAGAGGAGCCTCTCCCATACTACCTGGTCGGGGATGATGCCTTCCCGTTGTCAACCTCGATGATGAAGCCCTATCCAGGGCTGCAACTCACTCCACAAGAGCGGATCTTTAACTACCGCCTCTCCAGGTGTCGCCGCATTGTGGAGAATGCTTTTGGAATACTAGCTTCCAAATTCGCGATCTACAGGCAGGATCTCAGAATGGCCACCGCTAGGGTGGAGGAGATTGTTCTGGCCACATGTGTCCTCCATAACTTTCTGAGGGCACACTGTGGAAAGAATTACATGGGCATTAAATCGGTGGATCATGATGGTGACCATGGTGAACTAGTCAACGGTACCTGGCGGGAGGTTGCTGATATCACCAAACTTAAACCCCTTCCCGGGAGGAACACTTACAACGCGGCCAAAGATATGCGCAAGACCTTGGCGGAGTACTGTACGGGTGCGGGTGTAGTCCCCTGGCAATACGAGATGGCTGATGTTAGCATGGAATGACTGGTTAATGTTATGTATTGAAAATTCTGAGTGAATAAGATGCCAAAATAAAGTTTAGTTTGCGATTCATTGTACGCATAATATAATTGCTTGACCAATATAATTTGTTAAATATTACAGTACAACACTTTAGTATAATAAAGACTGATTTGCTAAATGCATTGTTAATTGTATAGCGTGTTGTGAATATGTTATTATATTTGGTTTGTCGTAATGGTGAGGACACTAAAACTGTACGAGTGAATTTTCAATGTCGAAATAACATGAGGGTAAACCTATATGGTTACAGCATATTTTCCAATGCACCGATTTTTATTAATAAAAATATATCTCTTTTTGAGAGTCCTCTACAAATAGTCTCACTACTGCTAGAATAACACATATATAAAGAACTTGTACTAGAGAGCACCGATTTTTATTTATGAAATGTATCGCTTCTTCGTCAGCCCTATAAAAATAGTCTCCAACTACTGATATAACAGCACAGATACACACAACTTGTACTAGTGAGATAGGGCTATGTATTTATTACTTGATGTAGTACTGACTACAATATTTTGCAGACTTGGATGTTCCAAGACATGGGTACACCTAAAAGATTCCAACGATAAATTTCACAAATCAAAGTACATGTGTTTAGCGTTAATTTTCAGCAGAATTAAACAATGACAGTAAAATTTTTGTATCTTGTGTAATATAAGATCAACAACAGAAACAATACAACCAATGCGGTAAGAACAGTTAAAAAAGATCAAACTTAAACCGTTAAGAAGGAGCGAGCGTGAATCCTGTAATTGCAATGTAAATGTTGACTAAGTTGATACAATAAGTTGAGACATTAACTGGACATCAGGTCAACTTGCTGTGACTAAGAAATTAAACTAAAAACTAGCAACTGCAATGTATGTATATATATAAGGGATGAGACATTAATATACATTAAAATGCCCGCAACTACCGGTAACACGTTACAGAGTAAATATAAAAATAAAGGAGCTACTAATTACGGTTGCTTGGTGTGGACCTAATACCAACTGCAGAGAAGTGAGCTAAATACCTCGACAAGTACAGTCCAGCTCAAAATGAAATAGACAAACGTTATAATACCTATGGCTACGTTATAAAGATATAAAAACCTGACAATAAATGAGCTACCAGTCCATGTACATCTGAACCCTTCAAAAAGGTAAGTAGACTTTGGAAAATACCAGGGTAGGGTAAGTACCTTGTCCAGTACTGTACAGATCGAAAATAAAACCTTATAACCATTAGGGATACATAATAATGATATCAAAACCAAAGAGCCTGAAAAATATTAACTGTACGTCATATTAATAGTAATTTAATGCATAGGCTCCATAGATTCCTCATTGTCAATGGCATCTAACGCCATCATGTCCATTTTCAGCTTGAACCGAGCCTGTGTTTTCGGATGCATCCGGTCAATTTTGAGGCAGAACAAGTCAGCCCATTTCTGGTTCTCAGAAATAGCAACCTTAAATTGTTAGCACCTCCACCTTTTATTTCTGAGGCTATCGTGGAAATTGAACTAGCCAATGCAGCCATGTGACTTGCTGCACTGGCACTGTTGGAGGCACTTTGGCTAGAAGTGGAACTGCTAGTAGATAGTGATTGACGACGACTATGGCCCTGCTCCTGTTTCGTATTTGTGTCAGTCGGTAGCTTGGACTTGCTAGGTGCCATCTCCAATGAGGAGGAACTTTGTTTTTGGCCGCAGCTTTGGACTTACTAGAGGACCCAGTGGATGGTTTTGACATGGTTGATTTGTTTGAAGACGTGGATGATTTATTGGAAGACTTGGATGTGGAGGCGAGTCCGGGGTCGTACTCATCCCCTGATGATTCAACTTGAAAGGCCTTTGTTTGTCGTTTGGCTTTCTCTGCCATGGCGGCGAATGCGGCCGATGGTGCCATACCCTTCTTCTTCTTCGCAACATGTTCTTCATCATCGGTATCGTCACTCTCCTCATCCTCCACATCATCTTCTTGGTCTGTGTCTCGTTTGTCTTCGTCTCCTTTGTGTGCGTCTTGTGCATCACCAGCATCAGCAACAGCACCCGACTCTAGCTGTGGAGTGTCGTTCAGTAGACCTGACTCAGGAGTTTCCTGTCAAGAGACAATATGCAGCTAAACTTTTAGGAAATGCATGAACAATTAAATATTTTCGTCAACTGTTAATAACAAGTTCAGAACGTGAAGTTCAAAATGACGTGTTCGCGGATAACATATCATGTGTAATCAGTGTATGCACAACTCAATAGGACCTAGACATCAGTAACATTTAACAATTAAAAAGGTATTAGACTATTTGATTGTCATGTGAATGATGTGACCGTTGTTATTGTTAGGCATTAATATTATCATTGGAATGAACAATATATACTATTATTACTATTTCATGAGATTGGTAATTTTTAATGCTAGAAGTGCATTACATACTGAAGGGGCAGTGGACACATCTAGGTTGCTTGTGGTTTTGCGTGCTGTTATGTGAGCTGTCAAGAAATTGCAGATTGTGTAGATATGTAGGAGCCTCTCGCTTAGTTCTTCCTCCACAATGCCGTCACCAGACTTCCTGTGTTCCTTCTTGATTCGCCCGAATGCAGTACGCAGATTTTTTGTGTGCTTTTCCACTTCTCCCTCTACCATAATATAATGTAAACATTTTTTTTTTATTAATTAATAGGAACATGTGGTAGTGTTAAAATTAAGTACATATAGTCCCCCATAATATCGCAGTGCAATATGGCATACAATTTAATTCTAATCAATTACTTACGATGTTTGATAGGTTCACTGTCGATACTAATGCAACAACTCTTGCACAATTTAGCTAATGAAATACTACCATAGCAAATACTTTAATCATTAACCTAGAATAAAATGGCTACATCCAAGAACAACGAAACTTACCTGTTTTTCCAAGCTCCCGTCCGATACGCTGGAATGCACGGAAACGCTTGCCCCGATCTTTATAGTCCTTGTGTGACTTATCATAAAGAAAGGGGCAAGCCTTCCATAGGTCGCAGAGGTGGACCTTGTCCATCTCATTCCACCCCTTGGTCCTAGGGCTGTTAAGGGACTTTGTTCTCTTTTGTGCTTTCAGGTGTTTAGGGGTAGAAAAACCATTGGGTTGCATGGCATTACTAGATGACTTGGGCTCATTTTGGCCGGTGGCCCCCTTCTCGCTACCAATAGACTCGTTTAGGGATGCCTGCCCCCTCTTCTTTATTGGGGACATTTCATCTAAACACACCCTTTTCATAGGAATTTCCTCCTCGTCTTTCTCTGTTCTCGTTTCGTCGGAAACCTTGCCACGGTCAGCGTCCAAAGGCTTGTTTTGCTGTGTTCCCGTTTCCGTTTCATCACGCACTACATCTTCAACATTGCCATGGTCAGCATCAGGAGGCTTGTTTTGCTGTGCTCCATTTTCGTCTCTCACTACTTCATCTTTAACATTGTCGAGGTCATCGTCCAAAGCCTCCGGAGTCTGCAAGTATGTGTAATGTTATTAGAAATGAACGTAATTTTTAACATCGGTTTAACATTATTTCTATATATTATTTTCAATACAATACAATCTCGACATAGGTCTTTGTGATTATTATATACCTTTAATTGCTTACATTTGCCTATATAGCTTATAATTTTAGTCCAGTTTCTCTAGACCTATAATATATATAATTCTTTCACCTTTTTTCTTGGTAATTTTTTTTCTTACCCAAACTAAAATAAAACTAGAATTACATATTCAAATAGGAAACCCGTCAGGATATAAAAACATCTCGATTACACAAAAAGCCCAAATATTTGACATTTTTCTACAATGACATTGCTTGTCCATTCACATATATACTTCCCATCAGACCGCCTTATAATCGTATTCTAGATGACTTTGAAGGATTTGAATCGCAACCAACTAGCATTCGTAATTTTGTCCCCAGGAGGGAATATCGAGTCTAATACATGTCTAGCAATAAATACCTCCAATTCATTCCAGTTCATCCTGTCAAACCTATTATTACCTCCTCTTGTGAGTGGCTGACTGAGTGAGTTAGTGATTTTGATTGGTTGCTACACTCCCTTATCAGCACATAGAAAGATTATATTAATGCCCGAACATTAATTATTATATTAATGCCCGAACATTAATTAATTAATTAATTAATTAATGCATTTGTATATTACACTAAGTCTTATTATCATGAGTACAAATTCCAAGCGATACTGAATTAAGCATTTTGCAGTACTCACCACATTAGGGTTTTCTGTGTTTTGATCAGCGTTTTGTCGATCGGAGGGCGATGGTGTACGAGCTTCCTTCAATGCCTGCAATGAAAAGGCTATAACCATTATATGATCCGTGATTAAATTTTAAGAAAATGGTTAGATATATATGCAATTCTTCTCCTCCAACAAAATCACCATCAACAGACAGCTTATATACTAGCACGTCATTGGGTTGTTGGGTTTCACGGATCGCTATGATTTCAATTAAGCATCTATACGCCATACTAAGATTTATTATTAATAGTGGATGGTTCATGGATGTTTCATTACTCACCACAGTCTTTTTTACGGCCCGTTTCTTGGTTGCCTTGGTCCTCTTTTTGCTGGTTTTTCCGGACAATACCTACATCAAAGTCAGCAAGAAATAAATTATTGGCCTGGACATTATATAAATCGAGACAATATAATAGGTCAAATCGCGAAAATATAAATAGTAACTGTATTGTTTGCCTGGGGGGGGGGGGTTACTTGAGTTCATAGTGTATGTATGTGCCGCGGTAAAGGCCCCCCTTTTTCAGCTACAGCCGCTCCAAAAGGCCCCTACTGATCCATACAATACAATACCGATTACCGATTTATATATATACTGTTGATTAGTTAGTCTACATCGACACTAGATCTAAAATAAAGGTACAATAGATGAATAAGCATACCCTGTTCGCTTACAGTGCCAGTGAACGTGTGATATCTCGCTGTCACGGACACTGACACTATACAGAGACACACGCATGGTGCTGCACAGAGCGTAATCAAGGGCTAACACACTTGTAATAACCGGTCCGCGTGAGCACAATAACTTAGTTTTTGCTTTACCGTAATGTTGAATAATGTTGGATTAGTAGATAAATGACAGTACTCACTTGATTGGCTTCCTCAACGACATTTCTACCTCGTGTTCCAACCATCTTGTTTGCGGATGAGGAAGGTCAAGGTCGTGAAATGACTCTAGCGCCATCTGTGAAGTCGAGCGGTACTAAAACATAGCGCGCGGTTACGGCACATCGCAGAAGGACCTACGTTTTTCGACTAAATCCGAAACTCGTAGATGCACCTACGATTTGCCCGCGACCTTATTATTGAAGTCTACGATAGATCGCAGCACTAAATACACATCAACGATTTATCGCAGAAGCAATTGGGTTCTCAGTCTCTTTTTTAGCTTTACTTGTTAAAATATCAACTCCAACAGACAGATTGCGTCAATGTTGGAGCTAGTGACCAAGACAAATAAGAACAATTATGAAACAATGAAGATGAATAAATAACCAATAAAGATAAATCAATAAATGATGTACCAATATATGACCGCTTACACAAATAGACCATCGTTGGGGAAAATTTGCCCAATTCTAGCAAAAAAAATCGAATTTCTTGAAATGCAGTTTAAATCATACCATATAACACAGAGTTAAAAGAAAGTTTTTTACCCCTAAACATGAATTAAAACACAATCTTTTTCACTGACGAAAATTCATCTGATATAAGCTATACAGCTGATGTGTGATGATTCCATACGAATACATTAGGCCATACAATATTAGGCCTATGAATGTATATGAGCTATCAAGAAGTACCTAATATTGTAATAATATTATGTCACCTCTAAGTGATAAGATTTTCCTAGGCCTCTGTATATTGTCATGGGAATAAATGCAAGTGAGAGACCTTTGAAAAAGATGGGTCTCCAGAAGTAACTGCTTATTTTTTTTTACAGGAAGCCCATACACAGAAAATAAAGCATAAATACAAAAAATAAAGGTGCTTATAATTGCTTTGAACATATCTTTGCAAGAAAAGGTATTACAGGTCCACATCTTTATATCTGGATTATTAATAAATTGGGTTCTCAGTTTCTTTTTTGAGCTTTACTTGTTAAAATATCAACTCCAACAGACAGATTGCGTCAATGTTGGAGCTAGTGACCAAGAAAAATAAGAACAATTATGAAACAATGAAGATGAATAAATAACCAATAAAGATAAATCAATAAATGATGTACCAATATATGACCGCTTACACAACTAGACCATCGTTGGGGAGAATTTGCCCAATTCTAGCCAAAAAAATTCGAATTTCTTGAAATGCAGTTTAAATCGATCATACCATATACCACAGAGTTAAAAGAAAAACAATCGAAAAGATGTAACGCATTAATTATTAATGACAAGACTTATAATGAGCACTCAAAGTAAGGCCACATTTCTTTTGTAAATGGTACCACAGAATGTATAGATAATAGGGCCTAGTATCATAACCTCTTAATTGTTGGTACTGTGGTGGTTCTGTACATATTTACCTTGTGTTATAGGCCTACTATTTCGGAGTCCGAGCTGTCCGCTGAACCTGAATGTTTAATCCTGATTGTGTCTTCTCTATTTTATATTGTATTTTACCATAATATGTCCATGCTATATTATCCTGTCTGTGTCTTTTATCTACCTTATGTTTTATGACAAACCGTGCTTTTACTGTATAATCTGGCTTTTATATGCAGCACTTACTTATCTCTTGTATTTATGTGTATTGGTGCTAGTTGTGCATGATCACACCTGTTTTATACTCAAACCCCTTTATTGATATGTTCTATTGGCTGGTCCACTAGGGGTTGGTTGCCAAAGAGCTTACTAATTAATATCGTTGCAGCAGGTTAGATACCTTGTTCCGTATTTATTTAGTTATATAAGGATCCGAGCCGAGTTCACTACAGTACCATAGGTAAATTTTATTCAACTGATCTAATTAGATAATCGCAGACATACATGAGGCGTGCATATTTGTAAAAGAGATGTGTTTTTTTTGTGAAATCAATGTCCATTCGAATGAAATGGTACCATTAATTTCTGGTGAACCAATAGGACTTGTTTACATTGAATTGTTCAGCCTTCACATATACGTCCCATCGTAGTTGAACATCCTCTCGTATTGGTATAATTAATAGTGAGAGGGAGAAGGCGTGTGTCAAATATTCATGGATGTTACCTCGGGAAACATTCCTATTCCTGACGTATTTGATTGCCTAGTTTACCGCCGGGGAAAGATTGGCGCCCAACATGGACCTTATAATCTATTGATATTATTGATAGGAAAACATATTCGTGTTGGAGATTTCTCTCTTCTTGAAACCAAGTGATTAGCTGACAAGCATTGGTATTTGTCTCACCCATTACATTAGATAAAAACATAACCATGTGGTGGGTTTTTAAGGGTTTTTATATCGAAAAGTGACCCCGTCGAAAAGTGACCCGTGGGTCGATTTTCGACGTCGAAAATCGACCCATGGGTCACTTTTCGGCAATCGAAAAGTGACCCACCCCATCGAAAAATGACCCACCCATTTATGCAGAAATATAGACATAACTTTTATACTATATTGAGCGTTCATTTGTCAGCAATTATGAAGCTACATGGAGCTGATATAACAACATGGAATGTGTTTTAGCTCCCGAATATTGTCGCACTAAATGTTGCACCTATTCACCGGGTACATTTTCGCCCATGGTCCCGTGTAGAAAGTGAGGGAGGGTAATTGTTATTATTAATAGGTATTATGTATCCAGATTATTTTATTAGATTTTAAAACTAGGAAGCGTCTATAGATGTTATGGTAGAAATTACAGTTACTACGGATATTTATTTCTCATTACATTATTATTATGTATACGTTATAAGTTATTATACTCACTAGAAACTTTATTTTAAAATATCTATCAAACAACTGAATCACTGATGAAATAACTGCTCTTATTCATCGAGTACTTTTATTAGCAATTCTTGGACAAAGAAAAAAAAATGTATACATACCATCGAAAATTGACCCCCTACTTCTATGGTATCATTGAATCATACCAGTTTTACTAATACATGATGTATATGGTATCATATATATTTATTTATATAAGCAGGTATCGTAATATATTTTTTCAGAACATTAAGTTAGAAAAGAAGAGGGGGTCGATTTTCGATGGGGTGGGTCACTTTTCGATTGCCGAAAATCGACCCATGGGTCACTTTTCGATGGGGGTCACTTTTCGTCATGACACCGGGCGTGGTAAGATAAAAAAAGCGATAACAGTATTTCAATTGCAGTGTGTTAACAACTACATAAGTATATGACTTGATTGATGTATAAGTAAAACTGTACCCTTCCTGTATAAACCCCTTGCCTGATGTATTTTGTACTGTATGTTGTCTATATGACTGTGTTTATTTTCACCAGCTGGACAGAAGATTGTCCACGCCGTTCCTACCCTTACATTGCTTGTTCTATTATGTATAAATATCTTTGTACACTCTCGCCGACCTCCATACGTAATCAACTATGTTCCTGTCTCTATTATATACTGGTATAACTGTATTGTAATTGTGTATATTCAACAACTAGCAATTATGTTTAATTAATACACGCGTATCGAAGCTATGAATTAGTGCCTATAGTTCGGAAATCAGTGGCACCGTCTCACACCTCTCTATTATTACATGTAAATTATCGTCACCTCACCCATCTCATTAATATCCTCTCATTATTTCGATATGTAATATAACTGTTTCTTGACATTAATATTAATAATGGTTGTATTATTTCTCATGTCCTCTCTCAATCTCTATATTAATAAACTAAGGGTTTCGAGCCTTAAAGAGCCTTAAAGAGCCTTAAAGAGCTATCTTCTCTGAAACCGCTGGCCAGATCTCCATTATATTTCACATGCACATCGCCGAGCCATTCCACTATGTTTCATTAACAAATTAGGGTCGGAAAGGGGTTAGAAATGGGTTTACATTGAGCACCCCCATCCAGGGCCCCCAGAAGGGGGAGGGGGGAGGGAAGGGGGAGGGGGGAGAGGGGGAGGGGGAGGGGAAGGGGGCAGGGGAAGGGGGCAGAGGAGGGGAAGGTGGGCGGGGGAGGGGAAGGTGGGCGGGGGAGGGGAAGGGGGACGTGGGGAGGGGAAGGGGGGAGGGGAAGGGGGGAGGGGAAGGGGGGAGAGGGGGGAGGCAATGGGAGGCAACAACAATACAACAGTGACAAAAAACATCTTAACAGGGTTCCATTTGAGGTATGAATGTTAATACAAATACTAACTTACAGAGACAACTTGAAAGAGAAAGATGGTTGGAGACGGAACAAGGAGAGTGGGAAGATGTGGGCCCCACTGTCCCACTAGCAAATCCCGTGCGAAGCACGGGTATTTGCTTAAAAACATGTACATGTACATGTACATGTTTAAAAATATTTGTAATCTCAGGGCACAACGAAAATTCATCTACGGATGAGCGTGTTATAATTTTGTAACAATTCGCCTGAATAAATAAATTTGTACAAAAAAAAATATACGCCGCCGCATTCAGTTCTCGTTTATATAATTACTCACACCCATTAATAATTGCATCAACCAATTACAATGTAATCCAATTAAGATTGAAGAGTAGTGACAGGTATTGACAATAGAGACAGGTATTGACAATGGAGTATAGAGAGTATGGAATCCTCATAACTTCCGTCTGAACTGAAGTCCGTTCGGTCGGTGACTTGTTACACACTCCTTAGATGATTTCGAATTCCATGACCACATTCCGACTGTCATCACGAAACTGCTCCTTTCCGGGGGTCTGACAAAAGGATCTAAGTAACTAATAAGCATTGTTAGAGTTAGATAGTTGGATACAATGAGCAGCATACAAGACCGGACATGGTCTTGTCCCTTCATCCGAAGTGCATGATTGTCAGAAGTGGTCCTGGCGAGTCCAGTTGTCTGTGGGTCATGTGGAGCATGTGGATCAGCATCCTTCCAACGAAATGAAAATGAAAATTTCAAACTACTGACAATTTCGGAATTTGAAAATTTGAAAATTTCCATTTTCGGAATTTCCATTTTTAATTTGACGATTATTTTAACCAAGAAGTTTTCATGGAAATTACTGGGAAATCTTCAGACATAGGCTACACTAAAAAGTTAAGTCAGCGAAATTATCAATATTACAAATTGATCAAGTTCTACCAAATTCTCGATAATTATACCCCACAGAAATTGAAAGGAACCTACTGTTATATCAAATTGATGGGTAGCAATAATAGGATTATATTGTATGAGCACAACAATGAGCATCCTGTATTTCATTTTTCATGAATAACATGCCAGCACAAGGGTCGATGGTTTGAACGAGATAAACTCAATATTACTAGATTTGTCTTCATGCCTATAAATGATTTTTTTTTATTGTTATATGCCGGAGAGTTGTAAAGTAGATCTATAGTTCATATCTATATTCATATGTGTCTCCATCAGTAATGGCTGAGAATGGCAATGAAATTTGTAATGCTGTCTCCTGAATAGATATCTTAAGCTGAAAAAAACCTCACAGTATTTAAATCCAATCTAATGCAATTTCTATGCGTCCAATCCATACGACGATCTCAATTATATATGAAATATACATCATGTCTATACTTTACAGTCTCAGTACATAATTACTCGCAATCAACACTTATATAAACTGGAATATACGAGCTATGCACGTTACGAAAAGCACAGGTGGACAAGGGTTCTGCGGAAAATTCCGCAGCGGTTTTTCCCGCTACGAGCGAGTCAACTGGGTCAAAACCGCGTCGGGAATTCCCGCATGGGTATTTTTTGGTGGACCAGGCCCTTTATATGAAGGCACTGTATTTCTGGATCCTGATACAAATAGTTAGAATCGCCTGGAGAAAAGTATATAAAAGAGTAAACAACTATTTTACAAATAGGCATTAATAATGATAACAAGTTTATTATTTGGTAGTTTACATTTTATGCCCCGCGCTTGTGCTTGGGGGCAAACTAACAAGAGCTTACAAATCTTAAGATTTTATATGTTTTATATTACGCACGACCATCCTCTCACGGGAAAGACCGAGAGCGAAAACAAGCGACACAACAACCATCACGTGCCAGATGATCATCGTAGCCCCAAGGGATCTTACACAATGTCGGTGCAGTTGCGTCCAGCTGGGCCTTGTTTCATAATCAGAGACATAGGAATTAAGTAGAAAAACATCCCATTTGGAACAAATTCCGTTTCATAATCAAAGTTGAGACATTTGCACATTCTCAAGCAACTTAGAGGATATTCGCAGCCCATGTCGCCTCCCTGTCTGCTATTACAGGTATTACGTAATAAGACAGACACTCACGGCCAGTCCCATTGTCCACCCTCACCCGGTCATGGTTGGGTGCACACTGTTGTGCTGCGAACTGCTGGGAATATGCTGTGAAGTGCTGCGAATATGGTCATGTGAATGTGCGAATGTCTCACATTTAATATGAAAAGCCAGGCTGGGACATTCTTTGTAACATTTGAACACCATTCGCAAATCTTCCAAATAAATCTGTCCATGTCTCCTTCATTATGAAACAACACCCTGAGCTTGGCCCTGTTTCAAAATCAGGGACATAGGAATTAAGTATAAAAACAACCCATTTGAAACAAATTCCGTTTCATAATCAAAGTTGAGACATTTGCACATTCACAAGTGATATTCGCAGCCCATGTCGCCTCCCTGTCTGCTATTACAGGTATTACGTAATGAGACAAACACTCATGGCCAGTCCCATTGTCCACCCTCACCCAGTCATGGTTGGGTGCATGTGAATGTGCGAATGTCTCACTTTATGAAACACCAGGCTGGGACATTCTTTGTAACATTTGAACACCGTTCGCAAATCTTCCAAATAAATCTGTCCATGTCTCCTTCATTATGAAACAACACCCCCGGCCCACATAATTATCATGAAATGACATATGTAATATCAACGTCACCATCTTGCAAGTAACTCTTACATGATCAAAGAAAAGTCACGAAGATGTGGAACTACATTTATTGTAGAATGACCAGAGAGAGGTCCAGTATAGTGTTACCTAACAATATTTCCAATACTATCACAAGAAGGAGTATTCAACCAAAGGTAGTGTGGGACATACTAATTGTGTTTGCCTATTTTGGCAGAAGGACTGCAAGATGTATACTCTTGGTCCGAAACGTATTACATTAAAAATATGATGCGAAATAATAGAAAATGAAACAAATTCAAAGGATGATGTCCTCGCAGCCTTGCAAATGGACACCAAGACATACAATCTTACATAGTATCAGAAAGCTAGCAGCTACAAACGCAGATAGCTGCAGATGTACAGACCTATAGATCATAAACTATATTGGGTGGCTATCCCAATTGTATAAAGCCAGAGACCCTATAAAGTCGTTAAGGTATGGTACCACTATTGTGTGGAACTTCTTCTGTCCTTTCTCAATGCTTTATAATAAACATCCAATATTATGAAAATGCCTGATGGTTCCCGTGATCATTACTTAAATGGCAGTGTCGAACACTTGTGGTATGTTTAGGGTCACTATGAAAATAAAGTTGGATTTTATGTAAACTTGTGATGCCTAAGTGATTGCACTGTTAGCCCACTAAATTATCAGAATGTACTAAAACCGCATTTATTTTGTGAAACAAATGCCTGGGGGAGCATGTCCCCAGAACTCCTACATGGTGTTTTGCATCCGCACTCTGATTATATATAGTAACATTGATACCATCTATTATTCAACATGGGAAAAGTTACAATCTCTACGTGACTCACGTAAATCCTGGTGCCAAAACAGGACACGTAAGAATCGTAACTTTAAGTGACACGTAAGTTACGTGGGTCACGTAAAGTTACGTGCAATTGGCTAGGAATTGTGGGTAAAACGACAAGTACGCCATCTAGATTTTATTACAGAACTACGGAAACAAGGTGAAATGGTTTACGTGGGGTTGTCATGGTTAATGGTAGGCCCCTATAATTAAGGCTATATGAAATGAATGAAAAAATAAAATACAGAGTATTTTTCTTATGTCTCTTTGCCGTACTGAGTAGTAGATGACTTATTAAACGCTCAGGAGTTTGATAATGACTAACAGTGATTATGATAATTATAAGCATTAAATTAAATAAATCTCGTGAGAAATTCCAAACTGCAGTAAGGAGATCCCAGAGTCAATTATTTCGAACTACAAGTTATATATCTGATCGAAACATAAACGGACATCAGCAATCATATAGCATTCATATATACAATCCATATTCAAGGCAGTACAAAATACAATCATGGTTACATAATCTTCTGGACATTAGGTTCTCTCCAAGTAGGCGTATGGGGGGGGGGGGGGGGGGCAGACACCCTCGTTCTCCAATACTATTTACATTATTTTTCAAAACATATGCAAATCAATATTATGTTGTTATACTATTTTTCCTTTATAATTATATTTGTGAGACTTTCTTATATTGTTGCAATTGTTTTCTGATCGATCTCCACATTATTTAATATTGATATTTACCTTTGCAACGATTATTAGTTAAATTATTTAACCAAATCGATCACATTATATATGGCCAATTCTATTTTTTTGGCGTCCAGGGTGGTGGAAAATGGTCATTTTTCAAATAGGTCTGAATCCGAAGTTATTGTTATATCAGGAAAGGATATCAGGATGTTTTAAAGGGTTTCTGGACATAAATTGGTAAGGTTATCTCTGAACTGAGCCATGGGCAATGGGCCAAATGAAGCCCAAAGTAAGTAATACTATGCGTATGCCATGTGATTTATTCAAATCTTTGCTAATTCTACTAAATAAGTCTATTTCTTGATTTTTGTTTCATAATATGATAAACATAAATATATATCATTCTCTCAGGGTCACTGATATTTGATTAAATTAATTTTAGATATTAATTATGGATTCGAAATCAGGGTGTTTCTTTATGGAAATCATTGTATTTTGAGTACATATGTTACATAGTTGCAATTAACTTATCAATGATGAATACTTATTGGCCTGCTTTTCATATAGTTGAGTCTGAAACGCTAAAAAACGGGCTCTTTCTGAAAAGGTATTATGACCCTACCCCCCCCCCCCCCCCCCCCCCCCGATGACACTGAATAGGCATTCTGTCTGTCTACTTGCTTGATGAAGGACAGACTACATTTGAGTATTGCCTTGTTGCTCTAATCCTGCAATCCTTCATACATACATATACCAAAATACCTAGAATAATTACTCTTAGGAAGGTGAATTTCTTAAGGAAGATCATACACCGACATAGGTGCCATAGAAAATTCAACCACCGCTTCAATGTTATGTTGTGACATGTATTAATCCTGTCGAGTAAGACACTTCAAATAGTGGTTAATCTATTGCAAAAGTTTAGTTAGCTCGTGAGAATCAGTCAATAATAAATATAATTACCAATAAGCATTACATATTTATCTAGATTATGTCCAATATTATGTTATACTCGTCATGTAAAAAATATTAATATTTACAAGCCAGAATTTAAGTGAACCCACCCTTCATCACATGAATTCTCTAGCATGAATGACCAAATATCTAAATAAAATATTAGAGGAATTACACTTTCTTACTATTCATAAAATGTTTTTCCGGAAGACCTATGCGTGCAAAGAGGGAGAAGGACCTTTTTCTCATTATTATTGTTGTAAAACATGATGATACAAATGTGACATTCCCTTTATTTAGACCCTATATATCATCCCCCCCCCATTAAAATTTGAGAAAAAATGTCCCCAAAATGTCCCCAACTTTTACCATTCATGAAAACCAAATTGTTTTACGTATTTTATTTGTTAAAAGTCTTTCTCAGGGCTATCAATCAGGCAATTATAATATGTAACACCTATGTGAGAAATGAATGTATGTGGTATACAACTACAGTTGTGCTGCGTATATCCTGAAAAAATGGGAAGAATTAAGGGTCATTTTCATTATAATAATGTGCATTTAATCCCTTAAGTTGCCTCCCCTGGGCAACGTAATTTTGAGCCACTTTACGTGTCACTTAAATTTTACGTGAAGCCTATTTAAGTATTTGGCACCGCGATTTGAACTACGTGAGTCACTTAAAATTTAAGTGACTCACGTAACTTTTAAATTAAGTATTTGGCACCCCAATTGGACTTGAACTACGTGTGTCACTTAACTATTTACGTGACTCACGTAACTTTTAAGTGAATATTATGCACCTACCCCAATGAGCCCTTTCCATAGGCGCGGCTACCCGCGCGGTTCGTTGCCGCGCGGTAAAACGAATCGCTCACTGCTCGATTTTTTTTTCTCTTGCCGCGCGGTAGCCAGTGTTGTCTGAGTGGGAATTAAACCCGCTCACGTTTTCCTCATGTTTTAAACAAAGTTTAGCCACGCGGCAAGCCGCCTAGCTAGCGGGTTGCCGCGCGGTAAAAATCCTCGTCAATGAAAACCCAGCCTAAGGTGCTGCCCCGATCGTCCAAGTGGACAGGAAATAAACTAATTTCCATTTTATTGACCAATCACCACCCTGTATCAATGACCACAACTCGAAATAGATACAGTGACATAGGGGTTACATAAATCCAGGTTAACCCATCGGGCACTTTGAATTTTAGCATTCACATCGAAATGGATTCACTCACTATTTTGACCAAATATCTCATATAGGCCTACTATGGATTACATAGTTTTAATATCACTAGGGATTAGTTAGGAAGGTTAAGAAGTACCAGATACCAGAAAATTGTGTAGACATTCCGTTACCTGTGAATAAAGGCCAGAACAGTGAGAAGTGTCACTTTAAATATGAATGTATAGGAAGAAATTAATCATGACAGATAAATCAATATGTTCTGCTATCAAATCAGATTTATCCAGATGTTTCAATAGTTGCAAATTTGCAATTTCAAGTACATGTATGTCAATGGTAAAATGTTGCATATACCAATGTTTTGGCTCTAAAACATAAAAATTACGGGGATAATCAGCGCCGAAATAATACTTCTCTCATATATGTATTATATTGTATTATTACAAATTATAAGAGGAAGATATAGAACTGTTAAAAATACTGGAATCAATAACATAGTCGCAAAGAGGGAGTCACCCGTCTCCTTATTATAGGATAAAGCCTACATTAAGACACAGCCAACCATTGTCAATCAAAAGCTAAATCATGCTCTTGTTGAATTGTGAATTAGAACACAATCACAACATTTCATCATACCTCACCATATCAAAAACCCTTTTTACCCACCACTCCCATCCCTTATATCATTTGGCTTTTGGGTATTTATTTGATCATTTATCAATTATTCTACAAAATATTTATTAATTTTACACCATTTGATTAATAAATCAAAATCAAATACCAATTTTAAAAATCATATAATTCCCGATTGCCTTGCTGTATTCCTTTGAGTATTAGTCACCTGTTAATTTATGGTAATGAATGTATTGAATGTTATTACTGCTTGAAGCATACTTATGCAAAATTGGCCTCTTTCCATATAATTATAACAATAATATTAACCATACCCGCTGCTCTGAACGTCCGGTTATAGTACATGTACATGTATGTTTTTCATTTACTAATAAGTATAACAGGTTGATGAATATACCTGACAGTAATAACGGATTGAGCCTTTGGATGAACGTTGTCATACCACATATTTACCCACCATATGCTTTCAATAAGCGTTCCTTTGTGACCTTTGAGTTCCTTTTCGCCTGAACGTAATGACATTGTTCATATACTACTAGTATAGTAGATCTCTGTTATTCAGGCCTTAGGACCTGAAGCCCAGCGCTGGGCCTTATATAGTTTACTTACGGTTCCTCAACTGATAAATGATCAAATACAGAATAAACACTATTTAGCACTACTCCCCGGGGCAGGTGGGTGATAGAGCGCTCATATTGGGGAAATCGATCAGCAAGAAAGTGTGAGATGGGTCTATTACTATGGAAGGCTAACTGCAACCAAAACTTTGAAAAGGAAAATACTAAGTGATGCCTTTGATTCGGGTATATTAGACCTCAGAGGAAAGACATAAAAGGAGCTGTGAGTAGGTAGGGGAGTGGGTTAAAAGAAGGGGATAGACAGAGTGAGTGAGTGATAGAGCTTTTGTCGGGGTTAGAGGGAAACCGCCGAACTTGCTGCATGGGGGCAGAGAAATAGACAGGGCAGTGGAGGCCTATTCGTGTATACATAATATCTCGAGTTTTACTATATATGAACTCATTCGCTCACAAAAACATTTGATACCTCAGTGTAGGCTCACCAAACTGAGGGAAAGCCTCTCGCTCCAGACCGCAAATTGCCATTAGAATCCCATTAGGCCGCCAACTCCCAATGTCAGGAAAGCCATTAGCGCAGTAGGCGTCCAATCACTGGTATGCCATCCTATCTGATCAGAGAGGCTGTGAGCCTAGATGTGTGTTAATAGGACCTTTGATATTTTGATGCGAGTTTGTAATTTATTTCATGAGGTGATTACATTACCCTGATGAAGACACGACGATTGTCGAAACGTTGGTAACATTTTAATAAACACCGATGTACTCAACAACCCTCCTCAATGTTATTATTCTGGCTTTGGTGTTCTGTCCCTTCTGCCTATGAATATAGATATATTATATAGTCTGTTGTTTGATATTTCTTTTGTAATCTTTAGGTACATTCATTATGTTAATTTATGCTCGTTCATGAGCTATAAATCGGTAACTGCCAATGTGAGTGATTGGTGAAGTGTCGGCTATTCACCCAGAAATGTTGAACGCTATACCGCTCTCTATGTGAAGGAGGTAAAACAAGCCCTTTAACTATACCAATAACAAGTACTAGAAATATGTAGAAGATATGTTTGAATAACGAGAGCTATGTATGTTCCAAGTAATGTGGTTGGGAAGGTGGTAGAACACACTCAAACCTTCTAGAGACGTACAGATCCCCATTCCCCAATAACAAAAACGATATTTAAAAGAAATAATGTTTGAATAACAAAACGGTTGTTTTTATTATTGATAAATACAAAATACAAGTCATGTATTATTCTCATTCAACACAGAACATTCTTCTGATGCTCGCATAATGTTTCTTATAGATCCATCTTAGAAAATCATGTGGAAATCAAATCATGAAACTAGGGCCCGCCAAATCGCAAGAAAGGCCATATATGATAAACCGATAAAAACCAGACCATCCTCCAACTGACATGCCAATAAACCCTGTCTTTTCATGGATAAATCAAACGATTAACAATGCGACGGAACATAACAATACCGGTAATCATTTGTTCTGGTAATCATTCCCTAACGAGGTAATTTCCACTAAGTAAACGTTCATGTCAGGTACACAACAGTAGCAACCCAATGATTGATTGTGGTATTAGACAGAATTGAGCAATGTGAATATATAATATCTTTAGCAGTTTATATAAACCAATGTTTATAATATAATAAGACATACTCTATTCACAATACACACATAAACCACCTCATAAAACTAAATGATAATCTACATAACCCCAAATATGGAAGAGCAGCCGGACCAACTGAAAACATAAAGAGATTTTAATATTTATCTAATAATTTCAATAACTATTTAATAATGATAAACCAAATCCCCCAATTCCTGCCAAAATTAAAAAATGTATACTTTCTCTGCTCAGGTACCCAAGGAAAAAATCTCGAAGATACAAATCAGAGTAGTAAAATATCGTGAAGATATTGGTGAAATTTCTAGAAACCGTCAACAGAACATAATAGCAGGGAAAGCTATTTTAAAAGAAGAACATAGGTACATTTGATCTCTTTCATGAGTTGAAACCTTTATCGTAAGAGTATGTAGGAAAGTAAACGGGATCGAGGATATGATTAAGAATGGGAAAATAAAAGCAGAAAAATAACATAAAAGAACAGGTAAGACAAAAAATCATTAATAATCATTAATCGGGTAATAATATTAGTAAATTTAATTGCCTTGCAAATAAAACGCACAGAAATATGTGGTGCACTGGACATAACCTTTTCACACAAAGATTGTATGTACTTATATCAAAATATCATCCACTTTTCTTCAGCAAACCAATTTGCAATTATCTGTTCTATGCATATATACCATGTACGGTAAGGCACATTATGGGAAACCTAGTACAGATTAGGTTGAATATTTTCCAAGTACATTCTCACAAACCCCAATAATAATTGGACATTGTAAACCGTAAATTCACATTCTGATACTTGATTTTGGCAATCCTCCCCAAGACAGAGGCGGCCTATTTGCCTTTAAAACAATTATATCAATTATATATACATCTCTCCGAAAAATTTCAACGACAGGTTAATATCAAATGAGATAATAGATTACTCAAACGGTATTTGCAATCAGCAGATATCGCAGGGCCTACTCCTGATTATTTTGGATAATTACAATCCTTCTAAATGTATTTCAAGAGTGAGTGAGTGATAGTGGTTTAATGCCTTGGTCGACAACCGGTTGGAGTCATAATCACGGCAATAATTATATTTTAATTTCATATTCAATATTCATAACTATTGTCAATCACTTTTTGGCAGTTGTTACACGATTCATGGTGTTTCACCGAACGATGGGAAGAATTGAGTAAATATCTCTGCAGAACTAAATTAAAAGAGCATTTCTTATTAAAACATATCTCAGCTCAGCACTTTCAGCCAATATCCAATTTGAATAACGTGTCATAAAACTATTAACATATATATACACAATAAAATGACTAAAGTCCATTAGGGAAGTACGGTTCCCATCAATTTAAAGCTACAGTTTCAGTAATAAAGCTGAAGATCAAGTGCTTATGTGTTATATATATAATTTGGGTAAATTCACTGTCTACACTGATTCGTCTGAGGGTAGATTAAAACAGAGATTAAACCGAATAAGAACTTATAAGATTACTGTATACGGATATAACACATACCGGTACTTTAGATTCTATGTAGTCAATTTCATCCCCTTCGCACATCACAAATAAATAACATTGAAATGTTTTCTTGCATGTTTTAAAAGGAACTCTTTTAAACACATACCAGCTGAGGGGAATGTTTCTCATAGCAAACTTCATATCCCTGAATTTAAAAAACAAATCAAGGAATATAATTATTTTGGAAGAACATAAGAACTAACATTTATAAAGACTCGACCAGCTATCCTCTCAATTTTATCTACTCAACAAATGATCTTAACACGAAACCAAACAAAATAAGTTGTCAGTGAACATAAACAATAAAAGACGAAAATACCTGGTGGTAATTAAATATTAATGAAAATACGTTTCCCTCCAACTTGAAAGAGTTTGAGTATTTGGCACTTTCTTTACAGAGGGTTTGTTCATATATATTGATATAGCAGTCCTGTTATTGTTGGTGTGAGTTCTGTAGGTTTTGGTATTGCATGAAGAGCATGGCATTGGCAACCTCTGCGTAATCCCTCATGTGATGTGTCATGGGTGCCTGGAGGCTCTGTGAGCCGTCATCTGTGCTGGAGTGTGCGGCTGGGGGAGGCATGACCACCTGGATGGAGCGGAGCGCATCCTGTGGCAGTGGACCCAAGGTGTCGTAATCCTGCGTCTGGAGGTGGTTGGGCTGCTGGTGGTGGGCCGGCGGTGGGGCTGGGAGGGCATGGGTTGGCTGGAGGACCTGAGAAGCCACTGAGGACAAGTGGTGCTGCTGTACCCCACCGCTACCACCATTGCCACCATGGCCCATGGAGTGGTGGTGATGGTGGTGGTGAGGAGGTAGGTTGGGATCGGGCACCACCAGCACCCCGGCCATGTGCGAGGGGGCATGGTGGTGGCCGGGGAGGCGGTGGTGGTGCTGGCGCAGGTCAGTTGGCTGGCGAAGGTCATTCGCCTGTGCCATGTCAGTCGGGGTGGCATGTCTGAGGTCAGTACTCTGGCTGTGGCGGGGGTCCAGTTGTTGAAGGGGCATGCCATGGTGGACAGTGGAAGCACTGGAATTGATGATCATATTGGAGACATCTGATTGAGCAGTAGTGGAGGTGTTGATCATATGTTGGGCATTAGCTCCGCTAGCACCACCAGCCAGTGACTGCGGCTCACTCCTGCCATCCCCACTCATAGCCCCACCTGGCATCGGCGTCTGGTCAAAGTTCAGATCCAGGGCGTGGCTTTCATCCATATCGTCCGTCATCAGAGATTTCCAGTCGAGCTTGAGCAGATTGGGATCCCGATGGATTCTCATATGTACACGAAGGTTATCCGCCCTTGAACAAGTTTTCTTGCAGACAGGGCAAGAGAACTTCTTGGATTTAGCATGAACGGTTTTGCAATGTTTCGTTAAGCCACCCTTGTCTGGGAAGCTCCTGCCACATATGTCACAGTGGAAGGGCTTGTCACCCAAGTGCCGCCTCTCGTGAGCAAGCTTCCTTTCCTTGCTTTTGAAAGCTTTGGAACAAACAGCACAGCTGAAGGGCGTGTCCGTACTGTGGACCAACCGATGGGAATAAAGGGTAGCTGCAGTTTTGAATGTGGCACCGCATTCCTTGCAGTTGTATCTGCGTACGTTGGAATGGACTGTACAGTGGGCCTCCAAGTTGCTCTTGTACATGAAAGTATGACCGCAGACATCACACATGAACCGGGTACCTTCGCCGGTGTGCCTTCTTCTATGGGCTCGTAGCAGCGCTTCAGTTTTGTATTTTTTCTTGCAGATATCACATTCCCATTGCTTGGTGTCCACGTGAGAGGCCTCGTGAGTCTGTAATTCAAAGGTAGAATTTAAGTTAAAGTTTTCGAACTAATTTTACTTTTACTTCCAATTTTAAGACTTACATTTTGCCTCAGATATTTTACTAGTGTTTATGGGTGTTAAACATGGTGATTGCTCAGTCCTTCGGTATATCATTTACATAGAACTAACTTGACACATTTCATCGCGCAAATTATGTGATATTTCATTTACCTTATCATTATTAAGTCTCAGAAATATTACAAAAAAATAATAGAAGAAAAATATCTCCGGAAATAAATACTTGTGACAGGGTCAGACGGAAAATAGAGTGAGTGAGTGAGATTGGTGGCTTTACGCCCTTATCAACACTTTGAAGTGATATATCAAGGGTGGGAGAGCTGAGAGGGAGGCAGTTTATGATCATACCCAGGAAACAGAGATAGAGAAGAAGGGAGAGAGAGACAGAGACAGAGAAAAGAGACAGAGAGGCACTTTAAGGTCCTACCCAGGACCAGGCACTTTAAGGTCTTACCCAGGAGGACAATAGATGTAAATAACTTTCATAAAATAAAAGGTTAATGCAGAAAAGGACACTTTTAATGATAACTAATTAAGATATTACAATGAGCGCACCTATTATTTCCCTAAGTAAACTAGGCTAGCAAGTTTAACTTACCTTGAGTGCACTGTGATTGACAAAGCCACGTCCACACACGTTACACAGAAACGGGCGGTCTCCAGTATGTAACATCATATGCATTTTAAGTGAGTTTTCATAGGGGAACCTTTTATTACAAATGACACAAAGGTACTTCTTTTTATCCTCGTGCACCGCCTGCTTGTGACTTTTCAAGTGTGTTGCAGTCAAATAGGTCTTGTCGCAACTATCACATTTGTAGGGTCGCACCCCTTTGTGCTGGAGAACATGGAGTTTGAGACTGTGATGGAAGTTGAACCTTTTCTCGCATTGGTTGCATTCGTACGGTTTGAGGTTACTGTGGACGCCTCGCTTGTGGTGGTACAGCGTGCTCTGTGCTGTAAATGTACGACCACAGATGTCACAGGGGAATTTCGTACCGGCCCTATGTCGGTGCATATGTTTCCTTAACGCTCCTCGACTGGCACAAACCTTCAAGCATATAGTACATGTTAAAGCTTCGTTAGGATGCTGCTCGTTTTTGTGCTTTTTCAAGCGCGCTATGTGAGTAAAAGTCTCACCACAGTTAGTACATATATGGTTGTGTTTGGCTTCCACATGCTTCTCTAGATCAGCATGGGTTGGAAGGTTCTTTTTGCAGATTTCACAAGGGAAGAGCTGGAGTCTTCCCACTTCGTTATGGACTTCTTTCATGTGTTCCTTGAGAAGAGAGCGCTCCTTGAATTCTGTAGAGCACATGGTACATTCATATTTCCTATTGTGCGTCTCTTCATGTCTTTGCAGATCATCCTGGCGAGTGTAACTCTTAGCGCACGTGCTGCAGGCAAAGGGCCTGATGCCCTCGTGCTTGTTCATGTGCTCTTTGAAATGGCCGCTGTGGTCGGTGGAATAGGGGCACTTGTCACATTTGTGTTTGCCAGGGGTTGATGAGGAAGATCGGGTTTTTATCGAAGACTTCCCGGAGATATTGACGTCATCTTCGGGGAAGTATTCGTCGTGGTCGACTTCAAGGTCAGAGAGCGGTTCCAGTTCTGGGTCAGCCTCGGGTTCAGGTTCGGGGTCAGATTCTATGGGTTTAGGGAGTTTCCTAGGACGTCCACGCTTGCGTTTGACTACTGGGGCTGCCTCGGAGGAATCTCCACTCGCCTGGGGAGAGAAAATATAGAGAATAGGGATATATGTTGTAGTTCAGTGGCATGGGTCCAAGGAAATGGTGCAAAATCTGACGAAAGGTAAAGCATGGGGCCAGGGTGCTTTTGGGTAATGATAATTCGCCTTCCCTAATCATCTCATATAACCAAACTATAGGACAAACATGAAGTTCAAATAAGGTTCAACATAACGAAAAAGGCAATACCAAATAATTATACCCAGATTCACTTAGTATCTATCTTTGTTAGCCTAATTTCGCATAATTTACCAATTGTGTAGAGCTGCTGATTATATATTTTCTGACGACCTGTTATTTGCTTGGTGTCGAGCTTAAAAGTGTCACACATTGGCAGTCTCGCGAAAAAATAAGGCCTGCAGGTATTGCTTCTTATATAAGAATTGTGCAACTTAAAACCACAGCCATTAATGAATTTAATCACTTGACAATTTGTTATCACGATATGAGAATTGATATCGTTTACCATTTCCAATCAATTTCCACCAAATCACACCCCATTAACTTATTTTAGCATTGTAAATGGCCAATTTGTTGCGCCATCTTTAGGATGATTACCGAGCTATCGTCAGTAGTTTAGAATGAAAAACTGTTTTTTTACAGCCGTTAAGAAGAATAAATGAGTATCCCGAAGGAGTAGGTGTTTACACGTGCGACGGTGTCTCACTCGTTTTAATAGCTTGCTGAAATAGCCAGACATTGCTTTTCCGGATTTCCGCAAACAAAATCTTACATCAAACATAGACTGACCGCAGAAATGCTAACAAAACCTACAGCAACTGTGACAATCTGGCTAATTAATACTAGTCAGTAAATACTACATTGCATAAGACCAACGCTAATTAAAATTAATTAATTAATAGGCGATCAATGACCTTGGGTGAGTATCTACATATACATTATATGTTTTATGAATCTATTTGTTTTTCTCTCAATAACATCTTTTTTTTAAAGACTGAGATGGAAGCCAGTTGAGACGTCACAGTGGGCGTGACGCCACTCGCATGGTAGCATTCAAGGTCACGGGAGTTGCCTGTTTCATGTTCTGCATGTATTCCTAAACACGTGTCTGCGCCCGATAACCTAAAACACGTGCTGACAATAAATATGTTCTGAAACACTAATATAGGCCTATATTTCTATTGAACGAAGATCAACATATCCATGAGTTGAAATGTAGCATTGTGCTTAATTCTTTTTGTCAGAAGAAAGAGTCGCCTGTGATGTTAGATAATACAAATATTGTTTTTTTTTTACTTTTTACGTCACTCCTTTCGACATCAAAACGGGAATAAGATGTAGGCTTAAGAACAATTGATTAGGAGTCTTCAGATCATCAGTGGGCACAAAGTGGTCCGCAACTTATCAGATTTCTCGAGCAAATAATTATATTATGGCATGAAAAGTTACCTTCCCCAATTTTCTTTTCATCGAAAGGTGAAGTCCCCTCGAGGAAACACTTTCTTCCGATCAAATAATACTTTAAAATTGATTTACGATAATTATTTTAATGGCAATCGGTTTTTTTGTACATACTGCCAGGTACAGCATTCTAAGTTGGAACTAGAAAGAAAAAGCCATAATGATTCCAATAATCAATCGCCAATCAACATTGGGAAAAATGGCCAACTTTGATTTTTAGGCCTTTCACCAAAATCGCTGCATGTATGCGACTGATTTTGGCCAATCGTAGGATCAGATAAACAGGTTTGGGTGGATCATGTACACAACATAACGATAGCCTGCATCGTGTTTAATGTAAACCGACTCATCACACCAGAATCCGACAACGATCCAATTATATCAAAACTTTTTATTATCTAAAATCCGATCATATTAAGCTATTTTAATATAGTGGATCATAGGCTTAATGTAGAATGCATTTATGCTGAATCATGTTTCATGAAGCTGAATTAATTATTATACAGGCACGTACCTCAATGTTACTACTATGCTTGGTTCTCAGATGTTTCTTGTAGAATCCCAAATGTTTGGTGACGTAGGTGCATTTGTCGCAGCGATAAATCATCTTACTTTTAGATACCCCTTTGGTCCTTACCGAGTCTGAATAGAAACCAAAATTAAACATGCATCTAAGTCACATAAAGAGATGATAGCAAACGTGGATAATGCGGATACAAAACATGGATAGAACTTGGTCAAAAGTAAAAGAGTAAACGTACGTGTAGTTGTACGAACACCATTTTAAGCCCATATTTACTAGGAATATCTGGAGATATAGCATTGATCTAAAGTTTTTACATATTTCCGATAACACTCATTCACCCAGACCAGTAACATGAGTTTTTTAATCGTTTTTAAATTGCTCTTTTCTCTTCATCAATAGCCCCGTGTCACACTTCAGTTCGGGGCCAACAATAGTGTCGCAGTATTTAATTCTAAAATTATTTTCTTTACACAATCTGAAAGAAAAGTTCCTTGCAGCTATGTATAGACTAGAGGTGACACTATCAAATCATTTTGCTATTCCTGACTACGCCCGACACCAAATTTAACATTAAGGGTTCAACACATCAAGGGTTCATTGCTGAGGAGAGCCAAGGTAGTTAGTTGGTTGCCTTACTTTTGCTGAGCTTGTCTAGAGACATCTCACCAGGCGGCAGCAGGTCCCCGTCCAATCCTTCACTAGAGAACTCCTGGTAGACTGCTGCAGCAAAATACATAGTGTGTGACCATTAATACCAGACACAAATTACACCTATTAGATTATTGTATTATATAACATTGTTATTTCATAATTTTGCCCACATTTTTAACAAGCAAATCACTAAATGACTAGCCTAATTAAGTTTACCATATTAATCATGTTTTTATTTTTTACAGGTGAGAATTGTTATATCTTAGTTTCATACAGGCAACCCACTAAACATCTACTGCAAGATTTACCACATATTTGATGGTTTAGGATACAACTAACCATTTGTCTAATACCAGAAGCTACTATCCCTATCAAGGGAATTTTGTACAACATATTTTTGGCTCGAAAGGATTTTTACAAACTCACTAAATATTTACTAATAATAAGACCATTTGAACAGCTAGGAAATATGAAGGGACCGAATGAGTCTTGATACCATAAAACTACATGGGACTATTTTGAACGCCGAAAATCGAACATCCAAACCAAACAGCTGAAATCTTAAAGTTAATTGGATTGCATCATTTTTACCTGGCTTCTTTTTGACAGGAGAAAAATTCTTCCTTGACCTTCGATTCCTGAAAACGCGACCTGGGGTGAAAGAAAATAATTAGTTGCAACGAGGCCTTCAATACACAATCAACACCACTTTATTTTTGATTAATTGTTTGTGAGGAAGGGATAACAATTCCTCAGGTCAAATTCCCCTGTTTGACGGGTCACAAACTCGTCAATAATTACCAAAATCAGTTTCCAATAATACATTGTTTTCGCCAGTAACGATGCCACAAACAGACATTTAGTGTACTAAGTTAAAATACCATAAGTGTCAAGATCTCGTGGCGTTTTCTCCATTTAATATTATTTCATTTTTTTAGTATTACCCGAGACTGTGGCAGCTAGTATAGTGATTGACTGTATCGTACTGTGACAGTACGATTCATAAGTCACTATGTGGAACCTACAGTCTATTGACGTGTAGCCTACACAGATTTTGAACCGTGTAAATCCAAGATTTTGTCAGGGAATACTGCGAATAATAATACCTCGTGAATAATGTAGTATATCCAGAACATTTTTAAAACAATTAAGTTATAATCTAATTTCCACGACTACGGTCCAACCAACTTCCAGTAAAACACTAATCTAAATAACCAGTAAAAAATACCCTTCGAATTGAAGCAATGAAACACCAAAAAAACGACATTAGAGATATTTAATAATTAATAAATTAAAAATTGTTACCTGAAGGATTTTCAATGCTGTGGTCAACTGTCATCCTTAACAGACTTCTATCGTCGATTCGGAAACTTAGATCTCCCGATATGTATATAAATTTATCAGCCATCAACACTTGTCTGCACACTGCCTCTAGAGCTTTGGACACTTCAACTTTCACGTTTTGACCAGCCTCCTCCTCAAGAATCGGTGTCTCCTCAATAGTTCTATCGCTATCTGCATCCATGTCTTCAGATTTTATTTTCATCTCATCTGTATTACACTCTGTGGGTAAGCCAAGCTCTCTCTCTTCCAACTCCTGCTCTTCTTCTAACTCCTGCTCCTCTTCCATCTCCTGGTACTCCTCTTCGTCTTCTATCTCCTGCTCTTCTTCCGACTCCTGCTCCGACTCCTGTTCCTTCTCCCCCATGCTATCCTCCTCTCCCTCCACCCCCGGTATATTGTCCACTTGACCTGTAACGGCAGGTACATCTAAGTGTTCGGACTGTGTTCCAGTCATATTAGAAATTGGGGAAGATGGCAAGATTCCGCCATCTCCCGACTCATTGATTTGATAACTATTTTCATTTTTCCCGGGCGACCCTTCGCCATGGGGCGCCTCGACGTGGTCCCCAGGCTGAATAACTGGTAATTGCTGTCGGGACACCTGCAGCAATGTATTAATGGCTTCTCTTTCTTGACTGGAGGTTGGAAGTTTTAGGAAGGGTTCCAGATCTTTTAAGTGGTCTGTCTCATCTGGACTTGACTCTGATACAATTTGAGGATGATCATTAGCGTTAGAAGCATCCCTTGTTAATAATTCCTCATTTCTAACAGTAGAATCTGGTAACGAGTGATCGGTATTTCGCGATGCAATACGATCACTAGTAGCAGGTAAGTTATCCTCCATATTGGCCAATACATTATGGACGTTATCCCCAACTTGAGGGACAGAAACGATATTTTTCTCTCCATTGTGAAGTTGGTCATACATGTCTAGTACCGGTACCGATGCATTAGAGTTATACAGCTGGTCCGTTCCTCCGACGGTTCTTTCAACAGTCACTCCCGTACTTTGTGATTGACTAATATCAATGTTATCATTTTGAACAGTTTGGCTAGGTCGGGTTTCTTCGAGTGGGTGCCTTAAATTTTGATCGGATAAATTGGCAAAAGATTCCATTCGTGTGTTTGAGGTAGGTACTGTAATATTGGGTTCAATGATATGATGTTCTCCGGAGATTTCATTTCTGAAAGGACTGTCCGGTTGAAGGGGCGTGGCGGTGCTGAATGGTGGACCTATGTACGGTCGACTTTCTTCGGTTTTTGCCTCACGATTCCCATCTTGCGAGCTTCCAAAGTCTTGGACGGGATGGTTAGGGCCATAGTCATCCATTTTTGTTATTCTTGTGGAACGGCATGCCTGCAAAACCAATTTGATATACTTGTATTTACTTCAGTGCAATGATGAGTACGGTACCTATTGTGGTATTAAAAGTCACAAAACCGCAAACTTATGACCAAATCCTCTGTATATGTCGGTAGGATTCTAGAACGAAATTCCAACTGATTTAATACCAGTCAAACCAGATTCAACATTATAGGTAAACCTTACATACGGTAATTTACAATATCTTTGTTATCTATCATCTAGAATAGATAGTTGGTTTCAAAAGAGGCATGCCCCGGAAAACTTGAGGCCTGTTTAGATGTGTCTCCAATCTGTTCGATTACTTTTTACAAATAAAAATACTTTAGGCCTACGGTACTACTAACTAGTAGGCCTATCACCCCCACCCCAGCCCCCCTATACACTCCGTTCAATTTAGGGAATACAATAAACAAGATGAAATAAAATGATATGGGAAAGTGAAAGAATACACAAACGGACCTGAAAGAATACACAAATGGGCTTGTCATCGATTACCATATATAAAAAATCTGATATGGGGGGTATCCCTTACCGTATACCAGGCCTAGGATGTTTGATTCCAACGTTTCGATTCTCAGGTGAACCTTCAATGGCTTCATCAGGGAATTTTATTATTTTTTTAGTTTCCAATTCTGTTTGTATTAGTAGGCTACACTACTCTACAAGTTGTGTTAATTTAAGTCAATCAATTTAGAGTGTTTCATACAACGTTAAAGCGCAATAAATGCACCATACGAAATAGCGAATCCTGGATCGCTGGTACGGCACTGCTGCTGGTTAAATTTATTGAAGCGATTCCAAGGTTTAGCCTTGCTGGATTTAGGCCAAGGGAGCGAAACTAACAGAGCTTCCTATGCTGAATTTGTAATTTTAGAAACACAGTACAAAAAGTGTAAACAATTTGACTTTGATGATAAGTAGATTTCAGAACAGAGACCTGAAATAATGGTGAGACGAAGCAAGACCGAGCGTGAGTGGACTGGGTCAGTGATCCCCTTGGTCCAAGCGTGTTACCAATGGCCAGAACTTGCCTTCAGTGGCCTGAATTCAAGACTGAACAAGATCCGATCACCGATCTTGCCGCACTCCGAAGCTCCATAAACTCAATATTTGTACTTCCTTCACATTTAATTTGTATTTGAAAGGTTAAATTGGGCTAACAAGGACAAGAAACTGAGATCGCAACAAGAACACGAAACGGAGAAGTTGACAAACATGAAATAGGCTAACATAAAATAATTGTTTGCTTCTGATCCACACGGCCACATCCCTCAAAATGGCGTAGCGTCGTGTATTTGACCCAAATATTTATTTCGCGTTTAGTACAGCACGAAGGGTTATAGAGGAATAAGAGAAGTTTCAACAGGATAATGTACTTACACTGACTTCATTTCTCACTTCGGTTAAGTTTGCAAGATCTCTGAATGGGGAGTGGATATTTTTTCAGCATATGTTTTTCGTCAGCTGCCTCCATCTTCCCATTATGTCGGCCTAACCTCCTGGGAAGGAAATAGCGCCTTTCGCTACTCCGCGCATGAAGAGTTCCACAAGCACGTGCACACCACAACAACAAGTACACACGCGGAAAGCTGGGAAAGCTCGAGCTTAGACTATATGTGGTTTAGCTACGGTCTTAGATTAAACACTCTAAGCTACGGTTGAATAATAAACACCCTACACAAATGCCGAGAGTTTCGGAAGACTATTATTCTAATACAAATAAATTCGTAGAGAGTTTACAGTCTCATTTCTTCTGGCTGCTGAAAGAGACCATCTTCGATCGTTGTCTCAGAAGAAGGGGGCGTGGCAGCTGATGGCTAAAACGCATGAAAACCAGCAAACGAGGGTTGTGCATGGTTTACCCATTGTTTACCGAGTCACATCACGCGAGCTAATACTGTGTCATGAATGAGAGGTTATTTTAAGGTATAGTTTCCATTAAAAGAACTTATTTAGGTCAAACATTCAGGGTTACATCCCATATTATAATAAAGATAGGCCTACTGGTAGATTGCACATTCTTTATTGGCATAGGCAGAGCTGTATGTATAGCTCTGGCATAGGGGAAAGACAATCACTGTTTCAAGGTCTTCCAGACTCATGTCAAGCCGTTACCGTACATAATTATAGTACACTCAGAATTAAATTAAAATATCTAATGTGGATAGCATAAAGAAACAGGCATGCACAAACTATGTATATCATCTTGAAAGAAGGGAGGAGGTATTACTTGCGGTAAATCCATGACACAGAATAGTAAGCTGGTACAACATATAATGTAGGCCTACGTACTGTCGAATTAGCATTGTTAGTACTTGATATGCTATTATAGTAAATTATTTATTCAAATATTCCACTGCACTCGGGGACAGAAGCATTGATGTAGTTAAGAAATAAGAAAGAAGCCCAGGAAAGGAACATTATCTGTAGTAGCCCATGCAGGGACCCTTATGTAAGACCCTCTACGATACGTAGATTATATGTTTCACAGGACATTCATATCTATCATATAACATGGACCATGTGGTTACTTACTCATCATATCATAGTCCCAGTTATTTTTATGCATTTTTTATGCAATAACTTGCCATTTGAAATACCACAACTCGGGACATGGTAAACATGTAAAAGTTGAATGCATACCCCCGAGATTTTAAGTGTCACTGACATCTGTCAGTAAATTTGGAACATTTGCTACAAATCATCATTATTATTATCGTCTATTTTTATATAGGAAATAGAAGATTCGCGATCGTCGCAGTGGTGCCCTCAAAGTTGAGTTTCACACATCCGGAAACAAGATATCTGTCTTGTATTGCTTTTCTGGCATAAACTAACATTGAATATATTATTCACTATCATTATAATATTCATTTAAGGACTGCACATTGAACCAGAGTCCCAGAAACCAAGTTGTAACCTGGCTACAGATATAATATTATATAAAAAAAAAAACTTATCTTTTAAAAGTCTTATATTCTCCGGTATTGTTATTGATGGTATTGCTTTCATTCGGAGAACCGTTCATCACAAACATAACTTGGTGAAGTGCAGACGAGAATTGTTAAATTTAGGATGGAGTGATACGTATAACGGACATATGGGGGCGCCACTGATGCCATATTGCGTCTTTCGTATAATCCAATTACTTACCTTCTAGAGCTGGTATTTATCAGATCACACGATGTCGCCACTATAGTCTTACGCTTACCAGGTGGGGTGATATGATTTGATTTAAGAATATTTTTGAGAGTAGCGCAAAATATTAAGAATGGTCTGATCTGATTTTCTGTAGCAACGGTTCGCCATGGTAAACTGTATGATTAATGCAAAAGGAACTAAGCAAATAGAACCAAATTGCCTTAGAATAATAGTAGAACATAGCCACAAAATTGTTCCCCGGACTCCATAATTAATTTAAAATTAATTTTAATTCTGACCCACACCTCATAGTTAAGGAGCATACATATAAGACCTGGACTTCTTTAGGGATGTTGAAATATAAATCTTTTTATTTTTTCGGGGAACCGATTTTGAGAAGTTTTTTTTTGGCCGAAGATTGACCTTGCTCTTGAAATGAGTGTTGTATGCGATCCTGCCAAAACTAAATATACTGCACAATCAGCTTGCAGTTCAGCCTTGTTTCATGCAGTAGGAATCGAAGATGCTGTAAACCAAATGTATGGTACATTGTATATCCCTCAATTGAGTTTAAATGAAACTAACATATTGCTGATATTTGGGTTTATCCTGTATCCAAAGACTAGTACATTTCTAAATTGTCTCTCATATGAATTTGTAGGTTTGTGTATACATACCGGTATGTATTTATAACGATTTCAGTGATTTTGGTGGCGGTGGCATTATACAACGTTATACAGGAAATGGTTCCCATTTCTGCCAATTTGATATTCATTCCATTAGCCATTTGACTTCATCAGCCTTCATATTTGTTCTATTGGATAAATTGACATATCTTCCTCAACAGTATACTCATATACTCAGCTGAAATGTTCAGCAACTGTTTTTTTTCCTGTTCTGTCTGAATGTCAATTAGTTGGCTTTATAATCTCTGTCTTAATGAATTTGAGTTTCCTATGTCCTATGTAGTATCCCTTTTATTATTATTTTTTTACCAACATCGGATCTTTATTCAATAGAGGCACATATAGGTTCAAGAACAAAAAACAATACATCGAGATGAATATTATGAATGTCTGATCCCTTACATTAAAACAAAGTGGGAATTTGGCTTTTGAAATTCGAAAAACATTTTTGAGGTACTATATTGAATACAAATTTTGGTTCATTTGGGCGTTATCTTTCTTCTATGTAGGATTGTATGTATGTATGTTGTTTATTTCCAGTTCAATTACAATTACATCAATATAGTTAATACAATATCTGGAAATGGGTACCACATTCTATGCTAATCATAGCTCTACCAGGAGGTCCCTTCTACATCTAATTACATTATTATATACAATTCAAGCAATTCGTTCATTATTCGTATAATACTATGGGCAAGTTATCTGATCGTTAGGGAGACCATTTGCATTCTTACGAACACTCCTGGTATTCTTTATATTTAGTGCATTCAATGATGTAGATGAGATTTATGGAATTTCATGTTCAAGTTGGCCATATTGAATTCCTGATGTTTGTTTAATTAAGCCATAGACAATATTCACATCGCGGTTTGCCGCCCCATAGGGCCATTCCTCTCCAGTAATATAGTTTTATTTATTAAGGATTTCTGCTTTGATTTTCTCCTATGACATTTGGCCGAACAATGCATTTTCTCTCTCAGTATAGAACAAGCTTCTTCAAAATCTGGGATATTGTTTCATATTTCATGGAATCATGTTATTTGCGATTATAAAATCCCTAAATGTATCTGTAAATGTATGACGGGGATGGAATGATCCTTTGTGGAACAGTTGATGGGTGTCAAATGCTTTCAAATATACTTTTGAGACAAGAATCCCTTCGTTTCCATACTGTGATCCTTTTAAATGTAACATCCATGTATGTTCACAGCTCCCTGGCGAGGACATATCGTTGATTCCCATCACCAGAGGATTGTGGCGGTTATTCTGTACGACCTTTCATAAAGATTTATCAGACATGTGTACATGAAATTTGACTGGAGATCTTTTTGGCTGCAGTCAGTTATAGCTGAACATATTTACAAAATGTAAAATGTTATAGCCGAATAAACAATTTAATAATAAACAAAATAAATTTTAAAAAAAAGATAACTCGCGGTTTAAAACATTTCCAAGAAACAAGAGATTATCTTCACACTCTCATAGGCAAGTATTGGTCCCGAGACAATGTCTTTTGATGCGCCTTGCTGTCTAGGACCGGTGCAGCAGTCAACGTTTTTCATTCATTCAAACATCCATATTCTTCATTCCGACTGTTTCCTGAATTGCAAGATGTACCCTAATTTCGATTTGGTTCTCAATTTAATGTACACGATTATCCGACGCAGTATATTCAGGACTAATATATCTAATACAACGCTTGCAATTCCGTATCCGCCTATCGATGTTGCAATCTAGTTGATCTTTTATTTCGGTGCGTGTGGGATGTTAATTCTACCTCAATCAACTGAAGGTAGATCTATTTGAACTTTTATTTCTCCTACGTACAATCATATGTAATGTGTGTGGCGTTGGATGGTTTCAACTTTAATTTTCTCAAAGGTGGCATTTTCTAATGTGCCATTCAAACAGGTAATTTGGGACGCGTTTGTTCAGCGTCTGTGGGGTGGGGGTTTTCAAAGGAAAGGAAATGAAGAGAATAATAAATAACAACAAAAGTCAACATATTAAGAATAATGACATTTAATCCATGAACACCCAACCAATAGTCTACAAAATATTTGTATGCACATTATCGAACACCACAAGTAGAATGATTTATCAAAAATATAAAGGTAGCCAAGGTAGAAATGCCACAACTGACGTAAGTGTTTGCTAAGTGATCCAGACATTTTAAATCTCATATAAAACATATCAATTAGCGATTAACAAAAATATCATCTTTGAATACACTATATACCACGAAAAATAATATGAAAGTGAAATATCTAGCAAGACAGTTCACTTTCTTAAAAACAAAGATTAAAATGCCATCTGAACACTATTACCGCATTTTCGATTGTCTTCTTGGTTTGGAGGGCACTCTACCTTGGCTTGGCATTTGAGGTATACAAAACTATAGGGAAACGAAAGCATAATTGGAAAGGGCGAGTGTGAATAACACCCATGAAGTAAAAAAAATAATAAAAACAACTACCAACAAACCTCTTCCACGCAAACACAAATACAAAAATAAAACTTATAGAGGCTTTAGGGAAATCCTAGCGGACATAGGAAAAAACTCCAATTGATCTGGTGAAGCAGATCGGTCAATTGTATTCGTTTTACATCGCTAAGTTATGGCATCTTGAATAACAAAATGGTAATAATTTCCTACCAAGGGAGTATAGCAAACCAACTCTAATACTTGAATAATAATTGACAACATAATAGGAAAATAAAAGCAGGTTCAGACACAAAAAAAGTACCCGACAATGCGTTAAACCGAATAGTTGGAAGTAAGTGGATCACAAGAATTATGTAACAGGAGATGGCGGTCCGATTTCCACCACTTTCGATCATAGCAATGGTAAAAATAAAATATAAAAGGTTTACTCCAGTTGTTGAAAAAATATATACACTTGACTATAAAATGCACCGAGTGAGGTTATTTATCCCCATTATGAAAATAATTTGACTGAATCATATCTTTATTCTTCGGCTTAACATGACTTAAAACATAACTTCAGTTATCACTCGAAATTATGAGAACCTATCAGTATGTATGCCAGACAGCGGACCATGACCGAGTAGAAAGGCTTTCATTTTGATGGGCGATGTAAATGAAACATAACTCAGTGTGTTAATGGAAGGGAAAACTCAGGTTTCTAACAAACAGTTGACCACTTAACTATATAGGGAGATGTAATATGATGTTTAAATAGACAAGAGATCGTTTGGTAGAAATAACTTCTTTGGTGAATGATGAGTAGGCAAGGACAAACTTAATAATGAACTCTTTAGATTATCGCTCTTCACATGCATGCCCTCCTCGATAAGGGCTGATGACTTATGGAACTTACTCATGAGTATGAATGTTGTGATCAATTACGGATTCGTTGCATTGGAATGCTTAACTCAAAGAGAAAGTCGGACTATAGACTATCATTTAATTCTTTTCCACTTCGTATTAAAAGTTAACAATTACATTGATGTGTTTCTTCTCGTGGCGGCGACGAACGACTTCTATAGCGTGTTTAGAAAATGAAAGGGGGCTTACTAAATTTAGAATACATCTGACGAGTGATTATTGTAGATTATAAATATTTCGATATCATTCAGAAAAGATGGCTCAGTTGTCTGAGTTAAAAAGATGATACATTGATGGATTCACATCATCAGGAAAGTCGTCCATTATCAGAAACAATTTTGATATAACTTGCTAGCTAAATGTGATTTTTAATTCGGCATAGTCGCTCCGATATTGCAGGCACTTAAGTTCACGCTTATGCCATTTAAAGTGTTCCGTATTAGATGAAGCATTATTAAGTTAGTGGCTATTAGGTAAGATTTAAATGTCGCAGTCCAATTGGGAGAGTTGACATTTGGGTGAACGCAATCGGTGTTATGTTAGTTCATCAATCATAGGCATTAAAGATTGACAAGGGGCGCAGGCATTATCAGGGGATGGGTTTAGTCCCTTAAATCACACTGCAAGTGCATCCCAAATCACCAAATTCCCCAAATCACTCGACCTTTCCGTATTGGAAATGTTAGGAAAACAATCAAGATGTCAAACTCATGCATAAAAGCCGTCACAATAATTTATTTCACATAGAATACAGGCAGAGAGACAAGGAAAGTCACAAAGTCAACAAGAGCTCAGGAAGGGAAGGGAAGCATCCGGAATACTTTATCACTATTTATATAATAATTATATAACCTTCTCGTCATCACTGTCATCACCTCTATATTATATATGTATAACGCATAATAATCCATGAAATGTCATGATTTCCTCGCAAATAATGGCAAAAGTTCAGATTTCTTTTGTCATGTTCTATCGAGACACTTTCAATCTGATATAAAGTACACCAGTTCGTTTTGTAGTCACCACCCTTTTCACCAATGACTCACACCAGGGAGAAAAAACAAGAACATTCTAGAAAAAGTACAAATTTTGAGCATGAACTTGTATCACCTTCATTAGAGTTTAGTAATCATCGAAGGCAGTAACAGATGACACCTGGAACCAGGGAGTCCACAGTTAACATAAAACAGAGGGAAGAAAGAAGAAAATAAATTCTATCAAAATAAATATTGATGTTAAAATCCACATAACGACAATTTCTCTTAAAAGTAATTTGCTGTGTGCCTGTAGTAGAAAATGCAGTATATAAAATCGTAAAAAATATCCACAGAAAGCTAATAACCGTGATAATAATCATTACTTTCAAATGTTAAGCTTTTTTCATCAACAGTGCCGGACTGAGGTGAAGTGACTGTGCATTTTCTGTTTTTATGCGAGTATATCTCTACCGTATCAAACCTTATGTCAAGTTTGTTATATAAATGAATAATAAATAATATCACAAGCAGTTTCTGAGACAAGAGGGATGATAGGTAGGATGTACATATCAGAACGAGAGGGTCTCGGCTTCGTTCACTCAGTAATGGAAGTGCTTACTCAATTGATCGACTGATAGTCATTATACTATTCCAATCAATCAAGTACTCTTCCAGAGCATCATAGACATTTTCTTTCCTGACTAGGTAGTGATTATCACTAAAATTAATACATGTAGATACGATTATATTACCATTTGTGTGTCACTTCGAGCTGTTTAGTGGACACCGGAATCGGAGTTAATGACATGGAATATTAGGTAAAATCGCTCAAGTCGAGTGCTGTGCATTATAATAGAGAAATTTATCATTCCTGTATACTCGTGCTCACAATACCTATATTTAAAACCTCATCATTATCATAAAAGATCCAAATATACAACACTAACTTGTACACCTTGTCGTCTAGATGTTACACTACAATAATTTCAAAAATATCTTCCAATACGAATTGTGGGAAGTTCTCACATTTATCTGAATGTTAACAAACTACTTCTTATGAATGTCATCGTCATAAAATGTATTCATCCCATAATTACAATCATATTAAAAAGCTTTTTTACAGAGTTCAAATAAATTGTTCCCCATTTTTATTCTAAATCTATAAAAACATTTATGGAAAATTCAAACGCAATGTATGATTGTATAACATGAATAGCATTAGAAATACTGTAAAAACAATATAAATACCTTAAACCATTCCAACAACACGTTACTTATTATGAAATGCTACTGTAGCCTCTTACGTAGTGTTATAGTTCAACATACGAATTGAAGGAATCCAAAATATATAAAAAGAACCGATACTATTTCGTATCTAGGTAAAGGTTTGATAACATCGAACTACCTCTTTATTACATTTCTAATTAGTAAAAAAAACGAAAGAACATTTTCTTCCTTCCATATTCGTATAAAAATTCTTAACGTATTATTACGAGTTCCTAATAAATTGATCCCATTTGTGATGATCGGGCAATCCCAACAATGAATCTGCCTGCATAGGATCTCTCAGGTATAAGGGGAGAATCCTGACCAGTTCTGCCCCTCTCAACAGTTCTCTTGTCAATTGTCTATCCGAACACAGCATGGCAACAATTGGGTGCAGAGGGTACAGTGGTAGCCTGTGGATAGGTCGTTTATAAGGACAGATGACATGTACAAACTGGTATCAATCTTCAACATAAGATACCAGGTGACTCTACCACCACCGATGTCGTCAGCTTACACTTTTTCGTCTCTTGTAATAATAATAATTGACTATTACCATACAATCCATTACCACATACATACACCTTAGTCTCTACCAGTTAGTATGTGTAGATCGATTCTTTCCATACATAAACAAGTACCACCTTAGATTGGTAACTAATCAAGCTCCGTTTCATTTTAATATCCACCAAAAAATGTAAGCGTTACCAAGAACAATGCCAATATCCATCCTGAAAATTGCGTGGGATACCCACTGATACGATCGGTTTCAGAAATATTGTCGTAAGATAATAATGTGGTTATAACAAAGTCAATACAACAAATATTCAAGAAATATTCACATCAAAAATTCTGGATGACACTTGGTCAAAGCCACCTTGTCTGTCTGAAACCTTCATCATCTTAAAAGATTTGGCAGAGAGTATAAAAGTGGGAACAACTATCCCAGTCCGGGCAGGATAAACATATCAATATTGTTTCTGAGACACCTATCAAACACACCAGGGCCTGCTTTCCTATATCTTCATCATTAAACATCATCATGCAGTGAATCTATCTTTGGCCTTTTCTTAAAACGGGAAGCTGACAACACCAGTGGAGGCGAGTGACATGAAAGCCTTAATTATGTAGTATCTACAATCACACCCGTGCTTTCTTGCTAATAGTCAAGACTGAGGTTAAATTGTTAGTAACAAGAAAGCTGTAGCATTAGTTTTCTATGGTTTATTTTTCCAAGAGCTTTTACACAAAGTCAGAATCAAATGCAGTATTAATAGTATTAGATTAAAACAACTAGAGGAAAGTATATAAATAATGGATAAGATGTGGTAATCTACAAACAAAGAGCCTTTAAAACAATCATGGCCCGCTGTCTGTCTGAGAAATGAGGAATAATAATACTTACATGAAAACATGAAGTTGCTACAGTAGAAAATGAAAATACCACCACAGCACTGTGAAAGCCAGATCATACTTTTAAACAAGAAACCTGGCAGGCATTGCCATTATGATTCCTCTAAAAACATAGAAATGTCTTATAATCAGTATATCCATCCATATCCAACAAAAATAATTAAGAAAAATCCCCATATACAAAAACACAATGTGTATGAATATCAGTTTCAACATTTTTTTTCTATATATTTTTTTTCATCATATAAATAAAACACATGGCTTTACGTATTGACATATCATGTGAATGTTCCCATCAGAAATCAGGCATGTACTCATTTTCAGTGTCCCCGACCCGTCTTACAATTTCAGCCAAATCTAGAAGCCAGGGCCACAGGGTCCGGCGGTGAGCCCCTGATTCAGGTGAACAAACAAGCTGGCTATCACGACTTGGGCAGCACTTTTTTTCAAGCAGATGTAATCTTCTTCTACCCGCACAACTTTCTTCATACCCGCCTCTACCCGCTCAGGCCCGAGTTTTTTTGTTTTACGTTCGTTGACTTCTTGCATGCTGCTTGCCTGGTAGACGGTAGGTTAAGACACATTAACCAGGTAAGCAGGCAGCAAAAACCCTTCAATCGGCATATAAAAAGTACAAAAGTTACCAGTAGTACCCGATGCACACATCTTAGTATGAACACACACATCATCATCATTAATATTATTACTGTTATGATTTATGGCCAAGCCAGCTTGTACCGACTGTATACAGCGACCCCAGTACAAGACCAGCTTAAAGTATACAAATATATCATTGGTTTATTATCAATAGTAATTAACTGATATCAAAATAAGTATCGGTTCACATTAAGACAAACGATATCAAGAAGCAAAGGCAGTTGGAGAAAGGTCCTCTTATACCAAATTTATATATACGTCTGTGTCGCATTCTTCCCAAGTAGGAAATGGGCACAAAGTATGAATAAGAAATATTCTTGTTTTATCTTTCTTATCATTTCTTATCAAAGACCTGCAGGGGTACAAGAGTCGGCCCGTCTCCATTGCTTCACTAACTGTACAGTGCTTGTCACCCTTTGCCAATTGGCGGAGGCCCAAGTAGAAGGACCACTATGGAAAACAGTACCATGAGATTATTGCTTGTTGGGTCAGCATCAGTTGCATCTCTCCACCCATAAGTGTCGTGTTTATCCTTGATTGTCTAAAATATCATATAAAATATAATTCTATGAAACAGAAGCCCAAGAGGTCTGCAGGAAATATATATCTATATATAACCATAACGCCTGTTGTGGTCGGTGTTACAAAAACATATCGCTCCAATGATAGCGACTCTCCCCACTTCAATCAAATGAGTGTTATCTTCAATGACATCAAATTTGTCCAATGTTTTCGTTACCTTTTTATGGTATTTATCCCAGGGATACACTGCTGCACCTTAAGCCGGCCGATTTACTGCCGGCGGGGTCATAATAAATAATTTAATTCATTTTTTTTTCTTTTTATACAATATGAAATAAAAGGCCTTCCGAGTGTAAATCGGGCGTAGAGCCGACAATATCATTTTGAGATATTGTCATGACTACGCCCGATTTACAGCCGACGCCAAATCGGCCGCATGAGAGCTCAGTGTATCCTGGTCGTTAGGAATGTCAGCACACGCTCCACATCGTGTCACAGGCAAGATCTGATTTCCAATGAGACAATTCACAGGTGCAAATCAAATACCAGCTGATGAACCCACATATATTTTTTTTTGTTTTGTGTGTGTTTATGTGTGAGTGTGAATTAAATCACTAGGTGTACAGAGAAACCCCATCCTCCACACGCTCATATCAATATTCTTATATATCTACAGGATACCATAGTATGTATAGCAAAAAATTCCAAATCTAAATTCTACGAACTAGGAAAGTTCAAAATCCACAATTCCAAAAATAACTGGAAAAAGAAAATAAACTTAGCCTCATTGTTAACCTAATCATAATTTCTTATCTTCCTGCAAAATAGGAAATAATACTGTGTTGTCCGTATCACTACTAGGATAAAACCATTTGACTACAAGGGTAATATATGTGTGTGTTGTGGGGGAGTAAAGAGCCACGGATCGGCAATATATATGTAACCATACATTACACCAATTGGAGTACTTGGATGAGAAAAAATGATATATACAATACCAAACGCGCGGCCGTGACAGTGCCAGTAAAATGGGTATCATATCATAGCAAAAACCCCGGTTATTAAAATAACTACGACCATCTTTGGAAAGTACAAACGGTGAAGAGTACCGAGCACGTTGGCAAATCCCCTGCTGGGCACAACGATATGAAAGAAACAGTGGGTTATCGATACAAAGCTCCACCAATGAATGACCTAGCAACTTTTTCTGACTGTGGCTAGTCGAGTGGGTAATAATGTTTCCCTCTTGAAACAGTTATTTCTATATATTATTAGTATTATCATACAGGTATTGCACAAAAAAACTCAAAGGAGACCCCCGTGTTATGCCAATTTCCACAGTCCCTACAAGGTGGCACAAACAGCCGCTAGTTTGGGTCCGTGGCGGAGAAGACGTGGGTTTGGACTGTTGTACCACGTTGTAGGGGAGCAGAACACAATCATTAATTTACTACTAGGTTGTCTGCACTCTCAAGTAAAAGGAAATAGGCATGACTGGATAAACTGACAACACAAGCACAAATGTAGTTACAAAAGAATAGCACCATGAGAAAAAAATAAATACCCTTTCTCTGTGTACTGTGCCCAATTACTGTATGAAACATTCAATCACCAGAAATCTAAATGCTCAGAAAAATACAAAATGTGGAATATTACAAATGTTGTAAAGGGAACATTATTTACCTTCTTACAAATTACGACGAGGACATTAACTTGGTAGTTTTCTTTTCTCATTCTGTTACGATCGATAAAAATGCTTTTTAAAGTCTTCAGCTTAATGTTTTACACACATACAAAGCCAAACAATTAAGATAACAATTACCAACCAAAAGCAAGATATTGTACCCATCAGTTTGTATCCTTCACCTCGGAAACAGCAACTGGCTGCAGACAAATATTATACTCCTCTAACATTTTCATTACACGATGAGAAAAATAAACTCATACTTATATATGTCCACTCTACGTTCTTCTTGTCCTTGGTATTCGGTATGGAACCGATGTGGTGTAGTGTAATAGATGCATGTTATGTTTATAATATATATTATATAGATATAGATATATATTCATAATATATTATAGAAAGCCATCCATATTGACAATGTCAAAACGTTCAAACTCGTCACCAAGAGGGTTATATCAATGATTATTATAGATACTCATGTATGAATACCTACTACAACACTCAAGCCAAGTGCTCATCCAGTCCCGTAAGGAACATTTAGCATAGAAACCCTAAGAAGTACAAAAGTTTCCAACTATTATATGACCAGGTACTTGGATTTGTACACCATTTATGACATCATCAATAGTAGACTACACTTGGAGTACAACATACATGGTTATGTTGATATGTTAAATGCCACTATATAATTGGAGGAGGAGCCATATAAGATTAAAACCAGCTTTTGTCTTTTTTTGATTTTCTCAATTTGGTAATTTTTTTCCATGGAGGCTGCAACAATGGTTATAGATTGCGATTTGAACACCACACGGCAACCAACCCTCGAACACTATATCCTATTTATTACTTTTCCTCTTTTGTTATTGAGCAAACAGAAAACATTAATCCAAACCCTCAAATTCTAGCAAATAGTCAGTAAAACTGCACAAATAAAAAACTTGCACTGTATCACCATATTATCACCTACAACACCCATTTGATTATTTAATATTGTTCTCTCCAAAGTCACCACAAGAATACCACAGATTTCCTATACAAGAATCATATACCACAGTAGACTGGGAGGAGTGGGGAAGTCTCCTTATTATTATTATGTAATGAATGAATATTCATTATGAATATATGAGGCGCAGTAACAAATTTTACAGGCGCCTGACTAGGAGTTTGGAGGACAGCACTCACTGCAAATCATACACGGAGGCACGCTTAAAAAGTGTTCATATACCACACTCCGTTGTGCCATCATGTGCCGCCTCGTACAATCAAAATTACAATATGTTATCATCATTAATATGTGTCATTATCAATTAACATTGTTACCCTGTGTCGTTTCAAGTACCATTTTCTCTGGGGCTACTCTGTGAGGTCATGTCACTTTGTTTTTATTTTTTTCTCATTTTGTATTCCAGATAAGTATCCAAGCCATCGATGCAAAAGTGACATTTGCTTGGCAGCAACGGCGCGATCTAAGAGCGCCGTAAAAAAGTCGACAGGCCGCGACAGCTCATATGAATACAGTGGCTATACACCGACATTGTTTTATCAATCCCTTTAGCACTGCCCTCATTGCAATGATACGACACAGATGCTTGCTACAATTTTACGTTTTTCTGCTGCACCTGTTATTATTATGATGGCATTATTTTTTTTTCTAGCAGCTGCTGCAGCAGCAGCACAGAGGCAGTTGTCCAAGCTACACGGCTACATTCAGAGCCACGACACACTATGGCACACACTCAATGGCATACGCACGACCACTACAACAAGACGCACACCAACGAGCAGTCTGGGGTTGGAATCAGTTCTCAATCAATAAATTAGTTATAGTTATGTCATTATTCAAAATAAAAAAGTAGTCAAATAGAGTCTCTAACCATTTGTAATATATTACGTATAATTTATAGGAGAATAACTCTTCCTAAGAATGAATTTTCCTATTCTCGTCCATTTATCACCAGTATTGAAAAAATAACAAAAAAAACAACTAGTGAGTTTGTGGAAGTTGACTTTGAGTTTTGCATGTGAATCAAGTGTTTCAGTTCCACAACTGTCTGCAGTAAACTTACATACACATAGTAGAAATGGACATATCTACATCAAATTCACAATGTACAAAAACAGCAAAAAATGACTGCCTATAAAAACGACCCGGTACCACTAACAAACAAGAGTCTCCTGTGTTGGGACGAATGGCAGTTGCAGGCCGAGACTGAAATGAGTTGCTCAAATCATCCAATCGACTCATACAATGACCATCTCTTTCACAAGGAGTCTCTCAAAAGTCCTCGTGGTCACAGGATGTAAACTGTATGAATGCAATTATTCCTAATAATAATGATAATTATTTACTCTGCACTCACAAAAAATTGACTAGATGCTCACATGAGGAGCAAGGTCAGTCTGATTTTACAAAAAAGCTACCATAGGTAAAGGGTGCTTTTCTAAAGAGTACAGAAATACAGTACAAAAAATGACTGCCTACTGACCAGAGGAAAGTTAAGAAGAGGGAAAAATTTGTGCAAAGCTGAACAGAGTTCTCTTTGTTTTTGTGGTTGTAAAAAATCTTAACGTCTGTATCAATATAATATAATCATTTTCCTTTCTTGACTCTCGATAATTCAAAGAATTATATATACGCGGTCAATAATCAGTATTGTGTATAACTGGTGTCTTTGTTTATAAGGTGACAAAGTTATATATTATTGGAAATAGTTGTGACAAATTGTTTACGTGTGAATCTCAGGTGACTCCAGCCCCAAACGTCAGCCGAGTGCACACGCAGACGCACAACAAGCACACTATATGTGGCTACGACTTACATCGTGCAAAGACTGTTCATCATCTTTTGTCACAAGGACAGTCATTACGGCCTGTCATAAATATTATAGTATAAAGACAAGGATGCCTCTCTCAGAGCATTTTAATACCTCTGCAGCATCTTTGGTACGATGAGATCAAATGTGAACCGAATTCAATATCATATCCTAATAGTATATAATCATCCATACATCATCATTGGTACCCCGCAATGAGACACATCTTCTTAATAAGCTTTATAATGAACAGATCAACTAGTTAGTGTCTTGTGTTTTTTCTCTTTGTCAGTTCATAGTGTCATATAGGATCGGTCAATAGGTCATCCATAGACAACCATACATATGTGGTTGGGAAACATAAATGTGGTCATCATCCATAGGGGGAATATTAGGGGGAATCATATGCGTAGGACAGTGCACAAAATAGCATAAATTTGTATATATATATATTCAATATGGAGGAGTCATCACACAGAGGAAATGCGATGCCAACATTCTCTAATTCATTATCAATGTTATAATCAATCCAAGACCGTTCTTTTTGGGCTGGGATGTCTACGGAAGACCTAATGTTTTCTTTAACAATCCTGCGAAGATGGGTATGACAATTTTTGGTTAACATCACTGAGGTAACATTCTTTGCTTATTATCATTAATAATCATCATCATCATTCTCTTCATCATCTCTTAACATTATTTATCATCATCAGCATGATAATAATCATAATATTAATTAATAGTAGTAATAACTTAGCTTAAAATCGACATAGATACAGATTCTGAGGTGTGCGGGTGGAAACCACCAACAATGGCTCCATTCTTGAGGAGGAGAAAAAAATCTTGGGATGATTTTTTTTTGCCAATCAATTTGAATATGGAGCCAGCGTCCAGGGGAGCTGCTGTCTAGCACCAGCGGAAGGGCACGGTGCGGGGGCGGTCGGCGCCCTCCTTCACGAGCGGCTTGTGAAATTCCCGTCCAGGACGGGAATGAATCTGAGCCCAACAGTGTTCACAGTAGTACTGCAGGCACGTCACATTCGCGCAGAAGAACGGTGCGAACTTGCCTCCGCATCGAGCCCCCTGGCATTCATCACACATCTGATCATCCAGAACGTACGGCTTGACCTCAACCTGAAATGGGACCAAGAATAAAACGAGGATTAATTGATAGTCTGTGAAATGATTAAGACCCTGCCCACTCACAGCCGATTTGTCCCCCAAGTGTGATTTTGGTCTCCCAATGAATCCTATGACTTCATTTCAAATCCTAGTTTATATTTTTGAAATAACATAAACCAGGATTGGAAAGGAAGTCCTAGGATTCATCGGAAGACCAAAATCGGGGGGCAATCGGGAGGCAAATCGTCTATGTGTGGGCAGGGTTTAAGTTAGCGCATCCAGGAGAGGGACTCAAGCTTTCTCTATATTTAAAAGCTTTTATTCAAACTGGGTAACCAGTGTCCTCTGGTGTTTTTTTTAAACTGCCACAGTGGGGCATAATCATAAAATCATAATATGAACATTTCAGGCATTCTTATGTGTCCAAACATATAATGTATACATTAGAAAAATCAGCAAATCAACAACCAGTAGCTACTTATGGGTAGTGTGGCCATACATTAAAAGGTGACCATATTAAATGTAAATGAGTGTTAAGAATATACTTGTAAATATATAGGAATCATATCGAGGTATTTACAATTGTACTTCACGACCAGTTACAAGGCATCAGACATAAAAATAACAAAAATCTAACATCAGAATAGATTCCTAATGATACAATGTAATTTAAGTAAAAATATGTAATGCAATGTTCAAAAGTGACAGTGCAATTTCAATATAGCAAAGAACGTTTTAAAAATTAATGTAATTATCTGAAAGGCAAAGTCCTCGAATATTAGACCCAGCTGCAGCATGACATTGCAGTGTTTGCAGACAAGAGCGAGCACCATTTCCAACATGGGCATGAATCCATTGTCTAAGTAGTCTCTCCACTCATACAGCTTAAAATGACCTTGCTTTCTGGCCTGCAGTAAGCAAATTATATTCTGGCTTGGTAACATTGTTTCCAGTGCAATGGAAAAAAGCCCTGCTTCCAGTCTTGCCAGTCGCTGCATTTGCTAAGAGACGGAATACTCTTTTAATGTCTTTAGCCCAATTGGCATAGTTTAGCTTAACTTGGGCTATCAATCACTGTCAAGCTGTAGTTTTCACGACTCCAAAGCTTTTCCTGACCCAGCCAGAGCTGATATGGAAAGCTGGCCAATTGTAGAAATGTATCTCCTTTTGTTGTCAGCTCGCAACTCGGTATACTGGGCTGTTTTAATGTGCAAAGGGCACTTAGTGTAGAGGCAACGCCGGTGTTAGTTGGTATATTTTCTTCTCGCGTGTGGACAAATTAAGCTTAAGCCTAAAAACCTTTCGTGGCCAGAGTTATTTTTTCCACCCTATACTCTGTCTATTCTCCATTGTCAGATCACATTGTCCCTATTTCCCAATCTATAATGCATGGGCGGTGACTGTGGAGATCGTTGTGTTGTTTGAATAATGGATATTCTAGATGGAGGTACATACACAGAATTGTACCTTTTCTCTATGTACCAACAACGAGTATGGAGCGTATACTCGTTGGTACAAACAACCAAACTCACCATTGTTAGAAACATCTCCCCGGGTGGGAGTCAAATTAACGAGCGTCTCCCCAGACTGCAATGTACCAAATAGAAAGACAAAATTTATGTTTATACTCTAGTGTCCGTATCTGGCTAATAAAAGGCTATGAGTCATTGGTGTGAAATAAATCACGTTATACCGTTACGCGAGTAAAATTTAGTCCAGACAGGCAAAGGTGCCCAGCTATCCTTGGGTAACAGCACATAATGAACCTATATATGCACCCATTCGTCCTTGAAAAGTTGCTGGTATACAACAGCAAATATAGGGCCTAACACAATTGGTAATGGTCTCAAGAAGGACGGCTATGACAGGAACAATTTTGTAGAACATAGCTGCATGTTCAGGAGACACTCTTAATGGCCAGGGCAAAGAATACTGCCAAGCTGTATCAAAGCAAACGGAGAGTAGCTCAGCTCAATGAAAAGGGGTGGGGGGATGGTGAGTAAGAAATAGACGAAATTGAAAGCAGTGTTTGTCGAATGAATAGCCTATGTGAGTGTACAAGTGTTTCCATCACATCTTATCAAACATTCATGGAAGGCATAAATGCTTACGAAACTAGATCTTTTCAAGACTTGTTTTGAAAGCCAATAGAAGCCTTCTAATTCAATGATTTAAGCTCGGGTGACACCCATAATCTTCTTAATTGCCTCTGAATAACTTGTCAGTGAGACCGTCAGGGCCGAGTCTATAGATCCCCAAATACCTCTCTCCGGCGCAAATCAAGGGAGCCTAAGAAATCGTTTCCCATTATGACATCCTCTATCTCTAATAGCATAAGGGCTCTCCTATAGGAGAGATGATGAGGTTCATGACTCATTTTCTCAGCTGCCATACATTTGTAATGATGCCCATTCAAATCGATCGCAATGGCTCCCAACGAGGAAATGAACATTGATTTTACATACCAAATACTGCAGCCCGCTATGCCTAGTGTTAGCGCATAGCATCTGAATGAATATTGATATATTCAATCAGCGACCACAACTTACATAGTGCTTAAATATTAGACAATAAGAGTGAGCAGTATAATCAGGCCGGCGGAAGATACAGCTTACATTTCCAATAAGGTTCTGGCACTTTTTGTAATGAGACACTTTGGATTTCAATCAATCATATAAGATGTCAGGGGACTTGATTCTGTTTGGATGCGAAGTCGGTGGAGCAGGACGTACGACGAAGGGGTGTTGGTTGTGGTGATGGGATGGTGGGCTTGTTTGCTGGATTTTGGTGATAATGAAGAAGTTTAATAACGAGATCCACGCACTTGCTGTGCGCAGCACGCAGTTTCCAGCCGGCACCAATAATACACAAGCTATTGCCATATATGATGCATCGACGTGTGATCTGACAAGATGGAATTCGTCCCTTACTAGATGATATCTAATGGATCAATTACACCCAAGCCAGAAGTGCTTGGGGGGAGATTCAACACTTGTGTGAGCGCACTCTCCTAGTGGCCAGCGATTGATTACACCCTTTATCATGGATGATCGATCCTACAATTGTATAACATTAAGGCATTTTTATAGCGACCACTGTCAGAGAGTGGGCCACCAAAGGGGAATTAATCAATCTATTCTTTCCATCCATAACAGCCTCGTGAGAAAAAGCTAAACAAGGTCACAACGTGTATGATAAGTTATCCCTGACCGGAAGGGATTCTAGAGGTGTGTTAAATTCTTTAACACTTTGTTAGATTAATGGGTTGATGATAAATTGTCAGAAGCTTGAGTTTAGGTATAAACCTCTGTCCGGTAGAGGCATGCTTGCATTAGCGATGTATAGAGGCTTTTCTACGAGGGCATAACTTCGTTATTTATGAGGCTTTACGATATAAGTCGGAGCTGCGAGACGGGAGAGATAGTTTTGTACGTTAAGCCCTATTCACACTTGCTTCTAATCGCTGTCTCTCGCACTGGATGTTCTATCAGCACCTGTAGTCGTGACCCTTTGGTTTTGCCGGATAGAGTTTATCTAGGAACGATTCATCATAGTTTTCTTGCCTACCCCTCCTTACAACACCACCGACACGAGCCGCTCACTCCACTTCCGCTCTCCTTGACATCCTGCCCACTGCGCAGGCGCACAACTATGTTTCGCGCATGCTCAACTGTCATCTCTCCAAGTCATATGATCCCACATAGATCATTGATGACTGTCTTTCAGGCGAAGCGATCGGTCACTGCAAACCGAACATTGCCTGCGACGAAGGCGGTGGGTGGAGGAGGAGACGGCTGCGTACTTGGCCGCCTTGCCTTAGCCCTTCAAACGATTCGCTTGCCTGGTTCGGCAAAGGCAGGCCTTTTAATTGAATACCGCAGGCAACCATGACAAGATAATGCGCTAATTTCTGAGAGAACTAATAGTCATAGGCTGGTGAAAAGCAAAGAGAAAGGGACTGCTTGGCGTCTCAAGGAATACGGAGACAGATAAAATTTAATGAAGCTGTGTGGCAGGCTGGGTGCCAGAATGCCCTATTATGGAGTCAGATTTCTATTTGTGCTATTCATAATTTTGCACTAGCCTTTCACGCAAGGACGGGTGTGTGTCTCAGTTGATGAAACTGAGGATGATCAAGTTTCAAGATTACACCCTTTTTCCTACTCTTCCCCCAATCATCCTTCAATTTTCTGGGATGGTGATAGGCCCGCTTGATGCAGGACGGAAACTTTATCACTGGCCTACACACACCGGTGTCAATGCAATCACCAGGCAATGTCAAGATAGCAAAAAATGAAGATGAGCAATTGCTTTAGACCAATAATAACTGACCGATGGAATCTCAATTTACTCCCTATCTCCTTACACTCTCCTGAACTCGTGAGTCTCAGAGTATACAGTCTACTCAAAAGCAGCGGCATACAATGAGCACTTTTTCCTTGGTACCTTATCATTTAATTCTATTCCCTTCCCGCCTGTCACAGTCCCCGCCTGTAGATCTATCTAAGCATTCTTTTATTTTCTTCACACTTGGTCCCTGAAATAAGAGGATAAGCCGGCTACGGCTGTTGTTGAGAATAGATACATCTTCTTCCCTTTTATATTTCTCTCCCTTTATATGTTAGGCATATATATATACACCATATATTATATATAGGATATAAGATATGGGCGGATAAATTAAGTGTATGTTAGATGTCTACACTTACCCTTTTATCGATATCTCCGTGTTGTAGTTGCACAAAACGTGCAGAGATGGCAGCAATGTAGCTCTGCTGATTAGAGAAGGCCACCCGCCCCGCTCCTTTGGGGTACTTGAGTTCTGGATCCGTGTCGATCCCGGCGTAGCACACTCCTCCATACAGACGGTCCATAATCATTGCGAGTTCAACTGGAAGACAACACGCCAAGAGTAAAGCATCAGAAAAATTAATCCTGCAAGGCAATAGGCGGTGATGGGTTAAACCTGAGAGCCGGTGGGAGACCACTCAATTGATGTAGGGCTCCCCCGAGTTAAAATGTGGGGAAAAGGTTCTCAGTACTTTAAACAATTCAATAAAATTTATAGGCATTACTGGACAACCTTTAACGGTGAAAGCATGCATCAGAGGGAGTAATTAGATATATTGGTACGAATCTCACGGGGAAGCAAATTGCTCACAAGCGTGGCTCCTGGGGTAAGGCTTTAATGTGTAATCATATCCAATGGGCGGGGGGGGGGAGATGATTCCAATTATATTATTGCCGTGGCTATCGCACATGCCATGGCGATTGCCAATGATTAAGAAGAGGAAGAAGATGGAGAGAAGTAGGTGGGGGTGACTGGTGGAGCTCGGGGTGATGTTTCCGGTGCAAATAACTCACAATCATCCGTCAGATGTTTCTGTGGAAACGGCGCAGGTATGGCCACGGTAAGGGATCCATCACGCGCTGATCATCAGCAAATCATGCAACTGCCATTGCATAATGCAATTGTTACCCAATACAAAATCCAATCATGCCAATCAAACTCTTCCTTCATTCCAACAATAATCACTACGTAACCAATTCTTTCGCACGATAAGCAATCCCTGTGCAGCTTTCCAACGCTTGGTTCACGTCAGCCAGAAAACCAGGAATTAAACTAGTTATGTGCAGAGAAGTTCCCCCTGCCGATTGTATGTAGGTATGTTATATAAATAAATGACAAATTGCGTGAGCTTGACTAACCATGGGGGACATGGGTATGATTCAGAGGTCACAGAATACAGAAAAGAAAAGCCAAAACTCACAACTGTAGATAAGCATTACAGCAGATCCGTCTAAATTCACTTCATTAGCTGCTGCCAACTAATGAAGTAACACAGGGCGACAAGGTAATGACTTTAAAGTCAGGGACTGCGACCCTGGTCAGCTGCGAATACTGCCAATCACCGGGACAAAATAAGTACTTAATGTCCGAGAATGGCCATCATTATAATGGAGAAATCCTGAGAGCTTTTCCAATTGACGCGACGGCCACCGAGCTGCAATCAAGCAGCTGGCAATAGTATGCGTACCTCGATTATTTCATATAAATAACTTGCAAGATCAGTGGCGATCGATAATCTCTTATACATTGGCTTCATGGATGTTTAAGTGGATTTATGACTTCAAACGTCACTTCTAGAGTGAAATTTATGGCGGGTCAGTGGTCAGTTGGTCCGGGGATTCCCGCGCCTAGTAAACTGATTGCTTCCCCCGTATAGGTGCTAAACTACTGTCGAAGCAGAGGTTCACGCAAGGCCATGACCTTTTAGAAAGCAGAAGCCGACTTACGTGAACCTAAAACATTCTTTTGCCATCCAGGCTTCAGATTCCCTTTCTTTAAAGGCGTGGCTTATTCAATGAGTGACACAGCATTGAAGTGTGTGCTTCCCGCGAGAGAGGGGATGAGATAGAAACCGGCTTGGGCAAATCGAATGCAACTGTCAACAGACCGAATCCAGGCATTAAGTTACACGCAGGTACTAAATAACAACACAGTTGACGACCACCCTACGCGCCTAATCTGTTGGGGCTGCAAATGGCGAATTCATGTCAGTTTGTCAGAAAACGGATCATCTCCATGGCCCAAATCTGCCACCCTGCGCACTGACTCATCTCCAAACACTAGGAAGCCACCACAGGCTATTGCACAACATTTAAAACATCAATCAATAAAGCAAACCATTAATCAAATTACCATCTAGCATTTTTCAGCTATAACAAATCCCAGAAGCATTTCCTCTAACATCCATTGCATTGTTTAATCGCGAGTGATTAGATTACATTAGCAAGGTAGTCATACTTCCACATGTTTTTCTCTTTAACGCAAAGCGGAGCATATTGCCTTTCTAGCTGGAACTGCATATTTTTCTGACGAGAAATGATACTTTTTTGGGAGAACTCCGGAGGTAGTTTCTATCTGAGGGACTATATCATTAGGGAGAAAGTACTTTCAGTGCTGACCACCATCTGAACCGGGCAATGTTTGTGAGAGCCTTCCTGTGTTCTACACGACCTCTACAATGACCTCTTAACCCTGCCTGATCGCAGTAACCTCCAACTTTCCTCACGAACGGAGCCAAGATGTATTACATGTCCACATACTTCCATGTGAACCATGAGGAAAAAACATCTTGGCTTCTGTACTGCGAGGATTGCTTGCCGTTTCTATTAGAGAGGGCCTTTGTGCCGCCCCATTGACAAGGGGCTGTTATTCCTTCTTTGCAGACCCGACCCAAAATAACAATGTGCTTGCCTCAACAGGAGATCCAGTTCCTACCCAAGGCAACCCTGCTGCCCACCACCCCTATAATCTACTGCCGTATTGATTTTAACTTGTCTCTTAAAATTTTCTTGTATTTACTTTAACCCGCTGAAATGTCGCTGGGTCAATTACAACATCAGTTCAATCAAGAGAGAAGTTGATCCAGAACGGTAGGGTCACATCTGTCTCATTCTAGCTAGAGCTAGCTGATGACAGGGAAAGCAATGGTAGGGCATTGGCGAGTGTTATGCATCATACTGCCATGGGTAGTCTAGTAGAACCTGCTTCCATATTCTCCCCAGCAGCTTCTTTTGTTTATCCTCCGGTAGCAAAGAACATCCATCATCTTCTGATAGCTACCTTGATCAAGGTATTGTAGATTGAAGTTTTGATCTCCTGCCAAGTCCCCCCAACTACTTGCATCAAGGGAGTCCTAGTAGGTAATTGGAACTCAGTAATTTGATCCGACCGTCCAGGGACATTTAAAGGAACGGGGAATTGAAACCAAAAGTAGAGCTGCCAGTTCGTCTGGCAAGTGGGCTGGTCAATGAGAAGTCCAGGGGTATTATAAATCACAAGACATCGACTAGTCCTTATGGCACAAACAGGCAGTCTCTGATTTTTAAGCCCCTTTTCATATACTACTCACAATCTCACGCGACTCATTCGCCCACCACAACCTTCAAATAGCTGCAAAGTTGAATGCGCGATTGGAATGATAAATCCGATCTCTGCCATACCAGCCCCTAGGAAATATATTGGAGCGTCTGAATTGGCCTGACATTTATAGTTGGTTGGAGATAACAACTCAAAGAAAAATTATCTTAGTAACCTTTGGTGGTAGGTCTTCAGTGTGGTACAAAGGTTTATTGGGTATGCATACCTCTGGACGTCCTGTCATCCATCACATTGTTGAGGGTGCCGATCTAAAAGGTCAGTGAACATTGGTTCGTGAACAGCAGTATCACTTGTATTTCATCTCTGTTCACATAGGGCTTAAAAGTATGCCTGAAATGGCATGAAAAGCAGCTGCCTCTCTCATTCTAGTTACATGTAAAGGAACCCCGCCCCCCCCCCCCCCCCCCCGCCCCGACCACCCCTTTCTCTTTCTAGCGTGTATCCTTCGAAAATCTTAACGACCTGAGCTCAGTGGTAATCTTCAAAACTCCAAATTAGTGAAATCTTTGAAGAATTATTCAGAACATCAGAGAATTCCCAAGATTACACATGGGCGTTCAATGTGGTCCTTCCCCTGAAGACAAATGCGACGCGACAAAGCAATCATTCAAGTTTTTTCTGCGATGACTACTCTTAAAGCGCCGTGATTAATACTATTTCACAGCAGCCACCTGAAAACATTAAAAGTGTATGGGAGGAGATGCTGGCTGCCAGATTTTTGGGAAAGAAGCCATTGGAAAACTTCTGGAGTCCAATGTTTAAAGAGAAATTGAAGGCATTGAGAAAAGTGTTTCCCCAAATTATGTTTTCCATCAGGACAGCACATAATTCTTTGGCTCTCCCTTCAATATTTTAACAGCTTTGATCTACCCAGATGCTCAAGTAGCTAATTAATCATATCGCGAGGTGGTTGATGGAACAGAAAAAGGTGTGGTCTGCGGGTGTGTGGGTGGGCAGGCGGTCGAATGAATTGTTGCAAAAATGGGTAAGAGATGAGAAGAGAGGGGGGTTTGCATGGGAAGGAAAAGGAAGGTGGAAAATGGACGTGCCTCAGTGGGAAACCCAAAAAGGTGGCCTGGAGGAACGGAATCCCGGGGAGTATGGGTGCAGTATGAAAAATGGCCGAAGTGAAATAGGAGGTAAGCATGGAAGCAATACCAAGTGCGCAGCTGTACCATTTGTAGGATGAGTTATATATCCAAGGCAGCTATAGGGATATGAAGGCCCATTGCCAACGAGCTGCATTTTAAGTGGACATGAAATGCAAAGCCACTCGTTAAGCCTTGTCTGGAGATTATGGTAATTAAATAAGAAAGTCCTAAGACAATTTCCGGCCTAACGAGAAAGATTTAAAGCAGTACAAAGCGTTGCTGAGGGTCTTTCATAACGGATGCAAGTTTAATTTAAGCTTGGTGACTGATGGTACAACAGCAAAGCTTGCTCATTCGGCTTGAGGAGGAAGAGGACGGGGAGGAGAAGGAGGATGGAGCCTTGAAAACAAGAAATCACGTCTCCTACAGACTCGTATAAAAGGCAACACCCACTATTTCCATCTTGAGGAAGCGCCCTACCATTGGCGAGGGTTAGGGGAAATAACTACTGGAATAAATGCCATGCACAAGTGCCTCCACTTCTGCGTCCTCTCCCTTCAATACAGACATCTAGTCAGAATTTTGTTTTTATTTTAAATCTCTTTTCAATTCCGGATGTTCATTTAAAGAAAAATAATAGGCCCTCCAATTGGCTGTCTTCTTGAAAACAAGAAAAACTTAAGCTCCTCAAATTCAACCCTATTCAATGGCATCCGAATTACTGCCATTACGTTAAGGGTGGCGTATCATACGGCTCGCTACGTGATTACAACCATACTCCTTCATTAACTAAACCTCCAGTACTGCATCAAAAATTCAAAAAATCCTTTAAAAACTGACCCCATCTTCTTGGAGGAAATAACAATAAATCGCGAGCAGCTTATATGAAAATGTCCCTTTTTTAATCACCTTAATCTATAAGGAGGTTCTTTGATTTGGTGGTGCAGTTTTTAACAAAGGCAAATAAGTCGCAAGCTGCAAACTACATGATTGTGATTACGACGGTTCTAAGCCATAAGCGGTGCACTATCATCATGAAACAGGAGGGACCTGTTTTTCCAGGGCATTAGATCACAGCCGGAGACACAGTGCAATACATCTCTACCTTGAGATAATTTTAGAAATGCGAGTCACCAGAACAGATATCATCAGATTACAAGTACACAACATGGTAACTGCTTCCTTGTAACCAAAGCAAAAACGACCAGGTTTTAATTTGTCAATGGCACATTTGTCATGTGTTTTTTTTAGCTTGGAATCCCGGGGAACCATGTCATCATAATAACCATATTAACACGATTATCTTTTTTTAATTTCTGATTAAAGGGAGTATATGGATATCTCACATTCTTTTTACAAAAGCCTTAGAACACGGGGGAACCTATAACGGACAACTATATGATATGTGTATAAGTGTAGGTCACATTGCCAGCTAAGCTATCAATTTTCCACATGCTATCCGATTTGCATTATAAACCTGAATATCCTATTTCATTCTTATATCCAAAGGGCATCAAAATCTTATTCTAAAGGTCCCGAAGCGTATCATAACGTATATAACAAGACGAAGTCTCAAGATCTATTTTCAACTGAATCATATTTTACGTTGAAAAGGCGACCTTTCGCATGCAGTAGTATAATATTCGGGGTGAAGGGGCTTTCGCTTGAGATGTATTGACGCATATTAGAATTCGTCTCGAGACCATATTATATAAAATATAAGTGAAATGCTGAGCAGAATTTGAAATGCCTTAAAATATCTATTGCATATTAGAATCTCCATTGCATACATTTCAAAGTTCGGGGATTGAATGACAACCCCTATGGCGGAGTATCGAATTATAGGCATGATTTTAAGTTGAGCCGAATTAAAATGTAAGGAAATAATGTGGGACTTGATTCATAAATGGAAACGTGGTATGAATAATAGTTAGGAAAAGTCACTTACCCGCCCTCAGAGGGCGAGGCACGCCGCCTACGAAGATTGTCTTGCGTGGATCAAGTGGTTGGGAACCGTCCATAACGAAGTCACTGTCGCTTAAGTTCCAAGGCCGTATCTGCACCTGAAGCCATTAACAAAAACAAAAGGCTTAAATACATTGTATATGCCACCATTTAATATTTCATTTTTTTTAAAAATTGCTTCATTATTATTTATAGCAGCAAAACTAATAGTATACTTCTAGGATGATGAATGTTTCTGGTAGCTGTGAAGATTTAAAAATAAATTTGTGGACATAAGAGCACTTATTGGTTAGTGGTTGTCTCCGGGAAGTAAAGGAGGGGGGAGATGTAAAGGGGGATGGTAGAAGGGATTGGGCGAGGTCTAGCAGGTTTGATCAAGGGCGCGCACAGGTCTTGATCTATCGGACAAGGCTCTTTGTGAGATCTAAGAAACGCCTCTCAGCTGGGGTGAATGGAATAACCCGAGTCAGGGAGTTATAGATGTCTATCCACGAAATGCTGACAGGACAAAAGGAGAGAGAGCAGCAGCCTTCTGATGAGAACTTGGGGCTTTTTGTTCACTCAAAAAATGCTATCGGATGTGCTAAGATCCGGAGTCGAACCGGCGGAGGGGACGTGTCGGTTTGTTGGAGGGAGGGTTGCAGTAGAGAGGACGAGGGGTCAAAATGTCAGCTAAACTCTGCCTATGTCATACATGCATATTACTGACCACTGGATGACCAGTTCCCCGGCTAGCGATGGACAGCAGTGGACGTTAAACATTCAGTATGTAATCACTACCTATTGATGGGAGGAGAATGAGATGGAGGCGGGCCTTGAGAAAAGATCAATGTTTCTATTTCCAGCTAAGGATGCACCGCTTTGGAGACCTGTCTGAAGGAGGAGACAGTGTTTTGACAAGAGAGGGCCTGTTCAGTACAGCGTGAACACGGCCCATTGATTTAGCCAGTGTATCCTAGTTACAAAGGTGGGCGATTCTTACAGAGATCTGACGCCAGCCTAATTGAACTGTCACTAGACGCCTAGCCGGGATGTACAATTTCCTTAACTTAGGAAGCCAACCACCCCTCCCCCATTTTATCCACCCCTGCCAATTCCTTCCTCTCCTCCGCCCATCCAGAAGGCCTTCGCCCTGGCACAATACTGAATAAATACCAGTAGAAACTGATATCGCCCGAGTCAGGGCAATAGCCTCATTGTACAGTGCAATGCACAGTTCGGTGTGACAAAAATTCGTAATCAGTAGCATTAATGGGAAATTTTGCCTTAAAATTGCACCAATCCTCCTCGAGCATTAGCGCTGTATTAAATTCCACCCCCTCAAATGACAACACTGTGTTCTATCAGGGCGATTTAACGGAGGAAAAATAAGAGGCGATACGGGAGTCTAATACCTTTATTCAAATCGCCCGTTCAGTTTAAACTCACGTGTCAACAATATGAAACAATCCTCTATGACAAGATACCGTTGTGTTGCGAATTTAGTGAGATTTTTTTCTCTTTTATTCCATCAACCAGCGATTCTCCGTGATGCAGACCATCAATAGGCTACCATTAACGGGGGTCTTATATCTTCACCAACCCTTGGAGGTAATGAAATAATTTTTCCAGTATCTAATTGCTGTAGGCAAGGTAGTCCTAGGCGACGGGGATCCATACTTCCATGATGGAAGCAAATCAGACGGACGTTTTTTCTCCCCATTCAGGCTTACAAATATAACCCCATTTCTCCAAATTATTAATAGGATAATATAACCTCTCAATATGAGCCAAAATTGTCTTTGCCAATGGGGGGAAGATGGTGATGGAGATGCAGTATTGATTGTAACAGTAACTTACGGGCTTATCCTTCATGGTTGGGCTGGAGACGCACCAGTAAAGCTTGTCGTCATCCACTATGCAGGCATCAATCAGCGTCTGTACAGACATCTCGTCTTGGAACAATAGGAAGCAGTAGCCTGAAAAATACAACATTCATGATATTACTGAAAATGTCTTTAGATAGAAAAGAAGAATGACTCCGCTCCCTCATTCAATTCAGGAGACAGGAAATATTATTGGTATTGCTCACTGCCATCTCTAAGGGAATACCAAATGGGCATTTTAGCCCTCACGAGAAATCATTATTTTTTTCAAATAGAAATCCAGACTAGAACTATTCCATGATTTATTATTCTTGTCTCTTTAACTTATAGTTCTTTTAGATATTAGTGAGCCATGTTGGGCTTCATAAGTGAAACTATCATGATTAAGCTGTATACCAATTAGTGCAATTGGATTACACACTGGATAGCAGACATCAATTGCTATATATAGTCTTTACTTTATATCTATATATCTGTAGTTCTAGAAAGTTTTTTTTTAAAAAAAGACCGTACATCGACACTATATAGAATGGAATGCCTATGAAGACCATGTCCCGCTACCTAGCACCCAGTGATACAGGAATTCAATGCACGTTTGGACAGTGTAGGCTAGCTGTACCGAAGGACCATCGGAGATGCAGGTTACTAGCTTCTTGCTTCTGGCGTATATATAATACATGATGAACGCAAACGGTGCCAAAGGGAAGCCATTTGTAGGAGGCATTGTAACCAAGGTAACGAGGCCTTCCCCAGGGTCCTGCATGGTAGTCTACTTAGCATCTTGCTTATCTACGGGTTGGCATCGTAATGATAGCATCTATTACACCCATAATGGCTATCCACATGTACCTACCAAAAGGCCTCTTTGCCACCTCCCGCATCCAATACACAAAAATCACCCACTTGAAAAGAAATTCCCCATCACCTTTCAAGTTCCTTTTTTGTTTTTATAATCGCAATATAGCGTTCTAGAGACTTTATCTAACGAGTTGCTTGAGGACGACTCGAGGAGATAGAGGCCCTCCCCTTACCTCCCTTGATAGTGATATGAAAGAAGGGACACCAAGGATCTCGAAGTCGATAGCTGAAGGTGTACGCCTACAAGGATTAGGCAGTGACGTCCCTTAGTGGTGACGAGGCCAGATTGATGTTGAAGAGAAGCCGGTTAAGGCGGGCCTCTAAAGGAGCAGTGCAGCTCACCAGTACATGGGAGTTGCTCTATAAGTGGATGTCTGAGCCATGGGCAGGCCTCCAGGCTGCAGACAGCTGTCTATGGAGTGAATGGGACGAAGAGACTGGCGTGTGGCTAGAAGGAAGAAGAGGAGAAGGATGCCAGGAGGAGGTGGAGGTGGAGGAGGAGGAGGAGGAGGAGGAGGAGGAGGAGGAGGAGGAGGTGGGGGAGGATGCCACGAGGCAACTCTAGCCAACAGCTATGGATCCTAGGCGATAGGTCCTGTAGAATACTAGAATAAAGTCCGCAGATATCGAAAGGAAGAAATTATCTCCATTTCACTGGGTAAAGTCCTGGTATGTAAGCCCACTTGGGACTTATTCAAGAACCGGCATTCCAATTTATAACCTATCAGAAATGTCATCAGGGCTAGCCACAAGCTTCTAAGGTACAGCCAGTGTGTCTGTAAAGTCCCGGGATGATTAATGACAGTATGGTACCAAAATTGACTACCTATAAAATATACTTCCGAGCATTCCCTGGTGTCAGCTACAAGTATTAATCATCTTATTATGGATGCTGAATTGCATATTGCACACGTTCTCACATCTGAGTCCAAATTCAAATATAAAGTGTAGAGCATAAGAATTAATTTCCGATCCATGTACAAAGGGAAATTAAATTACACTACTAAAAAGCAAACAAATGTATACCAAGGGGAATGTTCTTTGTAGGATTCTGATTGGCTTAATACATGACTTTAGGCTGGGAGGCTGAAGAGAAAGCCTCTGGCCTGTCTGGCGGACTTGTTTAAATTCACCAGGCAATTATGTACATCTAGTTTAGACACATACATACTCGCCTTATCCTCTTTAACTTTGGACAGAAGAGGCTTATCTCGCGATGAACGTGCCTGAAGCTTATATATTTGTTACATTATTTATTCTGATTTCTGCCTCATTAAAGTGAAAGTCTGGGGAGCCACAGATGTCTGTTATGCATCGGCTTATCACCTGCACGTCCGAGACAAATGTCCTTTTGGTTTGTGGGACAACTGCGCATCACAGTCAAGTACGTAATTGGATTAAAGGATAAGCACAACTCCCCAAACGATAAGCGTTCATGTTATGACGAACTATTATCCCTATAGATTCATCTGGTCAAAAACAACTGCTGCTGTATTCTAAACCCAACAGAGACTACTCTGGCGTGAATCAGCTATTACCAAACATACAGGTTGTGCAGCTTCACCGATGCCTTTTTAAGGACTGTTATCCTTTCTCTTTATTCTGATAAATCACACAAAACTCATAAAAATTACTGGACAATCAGTTCCCAAAATGCCAGAATGATGGTAGAAGAAACCCCAAATCGGGTAATTATCAAACACTTTAATGCAATCAAACTGGTATTCGGTAATCTGATATGCAGCGAAGGGATCCAATGATAACCAAGTGAGTTAAGAATTAGCCTATCAGTTTGCAAGATAATAAAATTCCTGACAACGTTAGCCAGGAAGCCGTTTTGTGTACAGAACATTACTTGCCAAACATCGGTAACCCTTGTACAAATAGCGAGTGATCAAATTATTTCACAGAAGAAAAGATCATTTTGCTTGAGAATCCTAAAAGGGATCTCTTTTTTTCATTTACATCTCAATGACCGGCACAAAAGAGGGCAACAAATATGAAACACAAACATTATGCGATTATATTTGATTCAATCCATTATTTTTGCCGACTGTTCCTGAATATTGTTTGTTTGCAATTGCTGACATCTGCAAGTCCCCCGCAAAAGCCCTTTTTAAAACAGCGTGCTAGAGACACCTATTGCTTGCCGTCAGAACTCAACCAATGGATAGCTGGGCTGCCTGCACTAAACACAAGAGCATTCCTCTCCACTAGGATTCCAGGGAGAATGGTTAAAACTATGGGGATATTCAGACGTTCGATCTTATCCAGGGCCAAAGCCATTGTAACATAAGACCCATCCATCTTCCAATGTCTCCCAATTCATAAAGGCTGAAACACAATGTCACCGATGGAAGTACAGATTAGTACTATTGCCAGGGACAAGAAATTGTCTGTGCTGCTACCAATCCCTACAAGGAAGAAGAGAGGCATGAACGATAAAGCCTTTAATGCCTTTGCCACGAATACAATTGATGGCAGGCTCCCTTTCCCTGTATTTCACCAGGCCAAAGCATTGAGCTATAATTGCAGCTGAATAAGGAATCGCTTTCGAAAATTTAACTGGGAATAAAAAGACGGTGTTCGAATTAGCATGTGAATCATTAAGTCAAGATCGGATCGGGCGGGTTATTCATTTGTGTTTTTTTACTTCTGAAAATGCCAATAGAGTGGTATCGTGACTGATAATATTGCAGGTGGTCGGCATTCCGTACGACTCGTTTCAACAACTCCAAATGCACTACCCATATTTGAACAAGTAACATAAACCCGAATGAATATTTAACGGACGTTTGCGCTCAACCTACCGCCCGGCTTTCCCTCCCAGCCAGACAAGATTTTACTTGGCAATGGGCAATTAGTGTGCTAATGAGTATCGGGAGACAATAAAAAAATTGTAACATGACACAACGGTTTTCGCCAACCTCCACTATTTCGCTCCACTTAGTCGAAGCATCAATGTAACCGGATACAGCCTTGGCAATGGACAGAGGATTGAGAGGGGAAATGTTTGATGGTAAATGATTGTTCCCACGGCATGAGGTAAACACTGTATGGCCATCATATCAGGGCTGCACCATGGCAGAATGGTAACGTGGTACAAGGCTATACTTTGTTCAAAGTATTTTTCCTCCTGCAGAAGTCTTCTCTCTTCTGATGGTTCTCTGGTGATACTTGATGTTTGCATGCATGCCAGTTGGTAAATAGGATAGATGAAGTTCTTCCCCGGGAGGAACGTAAAGCCGCTAAAGCCTTCTTAGAAAGGTAGGAAGCAACACTTCAATATTCTTCATTCCCCATTTGGGCCATTACCCTTGGTCACATAAGCTACATGCGACTGCATTATTCGGTGTCCTCCATCAAGACGCACAGATGAAAGGCAACAAATGGTGATCATTATTACAGTAGAAACCCTACTAAATGTTGGCCTCCTTAGTCACAAACCGGCGGGGGAAATGTGTGCAAACATCTAGCACACAAGCATGGAATGGCTGACCTGTAATGTTGGTGGAGTCCCAATGATCAAAGATGGCTGGCCAACATTCTTCCCTGGAATTCGCTGCCGAGCCTTTAATAAATATCCTGATGGGTGCGGCGAATGCAGAGGGTATTTTCTTCATTCACAACCAGCGAAATGAGCAAACCCTCCTTTGAAGGCATTGTACGCATATAGAACATGATTAGTACAGACTCAGTACAAAAGAAAGCAATTCATAATTATCAGGCCGGGCAAGAATGGTGCACCCTGGGAGTCAATATTTCACTCTTGAGGCTGCTGGAAGTATAATGCCTTTCAAGAGACTGTCTGAAGGGGGCGGAGAGGAGAAGGAGGGCGTAAATTGGAGTTGGACGTCCCAATATTATACCTCATGCTTCAGCCTGTTATCTACCTCAGGGTGCAGCCATGAAGCACTTTATGGTCGGAACCTCTTCCCAATTGCTTCTTTGTGGTGCACGGTTTCTCACGCCAGCGCCAGTGTGCTTGGTGAGTCCAGTTTGGTGCTCAGGCTCTCACCTTTAGAAGATCAAAGCAAGTGATAAATGCTTTACCTCTCTCACTTTGCACCCTAGAGCAATGGACCGTTTCAGTTGTGTTATTATGGCAGGCACACGTCAAGCCCTTCTCCCTCACTCTTGAGCAATACGTAACGACCTTTGCCATGTGTAATATATGACAGAAGATGGCTTAGGGCAGCGGCGCTTCTTCTGACCAGAGGCCAGAAAGTTATCTTCGGTTAGAAGTAAAGAAGGCAGGCCTTGGTGAAACAGGGCAAGAAAGCTCATTAGCTAATTGCTGCTTGCTGCTTAAATTACACGTGTAAAGCCGTCATGCAGGCAATCTGCATCAACATGCAAGCGACCCATCCTCACCACAGAACTAAGTATGATAATTTGTCTACTTCGCTAATTATTTGCAGCATTAAGGCTAAAAATTTGGTGCGTGCACCCGGGGTCCCTGTTTATATTAGCATTTTTGCTGTGATATACTACTTCCGCGATGGGAATGGAAAATAAGTTTTGCGTATAAGATGGGCGAACTGGGGATTTGGGCGCGGAAATAGATTTAAGGAAGCGATCAGTTGGCCCATTCACCGTAGAGAGAATTATTACCATTCATTCCACGACTCAGGCTGAAATGGTGTAAAAACATTTCAGAGTCTCCCAAGCCAATTAATTCTTTTTTCTTGCTTCCTTTCTCCTCAGCAAATCTTAAACGGAGATGGAATTGAAAATCTCAAAATTCTCCGGAGTCAAGAAACCATTTTTTCTCGCTAATCTATGAATTTGTCGAGAAAATAATTCAGAAGCGATGGATCTGTTGCCATGGCGACAGCCCAGGCTCACATTCTATCGGTGCTGGTTGATTGAATGGTGTGGTGGGCCGACCCCAGTGGCTGAGGGCTGACTAGAGGTCTACCGACTGGAAAGTTAAAGGTCGTTCATTCAAAAAGATCAGGTTTCCCCCCACACAATTTACTCTCGTAAAGAAGACCATCAGTCTGCCAAAGGAGACCACGGACCCACTGGCTCTGCCTAAAGAATGGATGGGTCTATAGATTTGTGCCCACGTCTGGCAGGTGAGTACAAAAGACTGTGTGGGAGGACGTAAAACATTGGTCTGTCATTGGCCAAGTCGAGGAGGCATCAGTAATTGTCAACATATATGCGGTTGTAAGGCATTTTTCTCACTTGTCGGGCACACACGCCCCACCATTGGGGAATCAATACACGGGGCCGCATCCAGGCCACTTTAAAAGTGCACGCTATTTGAAACAGGGAAATGCACACTTAATTCATTTCAAAAACCGCATCATTTCATTTGGGAGAAAAACCCGATCGGATTTTCCCCAATAGTCGGCGCAAATGGGCCACCTTTTTCCGCGTGAAGAATAGAATTCACATGAAATTTTAAGCATCTTTTTTTGCGGATTTGGTCTCAGAAGTTTTTAACAAAATGACACGGCGTATTGAAGTGCAGTGATCGGGACAAGTTTAAATATAAAGGAATCATAAAAATCACGTTGTTTTATTTAGGAGGTTCTAAATGCCATTGCATATTCCATTTTACGCCTTCTTTCCTCTGATATCGATCAAACGGAGACACATATGTCGCTCACGGTCTCATATGAAAGCGAGCCTTGGTTTTCTTTTTTTAATCTATGATGAACCTCCATAGTTGAATAAGCCCTATAAGGGGCGGGCTGATGAAATCCACTGATTATGTTGTCACTTGAGAGAATCATCTATCATTCTCCTATGCATCTTGACGATATTTAATTTAGGCGAGGGGACACAAATCCGAAGCAAATATTCCCATCGGTGTTGAAAAATGAGCCGCGAATAATACTAAAAGTAAAGGTTTATGCAGCGAGATCGAATTTGGATAATTAACCGCGTCAGTGCCGTCTCCTTTCAATAACAATGACTGGCAGTCAACTTAAGTCTGAATATCAACACCGAGGTATAAACTCAACCTACTGACATTATACAGCAGCACTGCATGCTGAATACAGGCTACGGTACAGTTTTGAGGCGAGTGTGTTTATTCAGTCCCATAATGAGATATATAACATAAAGCCAGTCGGAATAATGACAACAATCAAGCAAATCCAATCAGCAAGCGGGGTATAGCTTGATCAAAACGGACCGCGGGGTATGGCGATGATTTGAGCAAGGGTTGTTTGATCACCAGGGGAAAATCTTGTTGGTCCTAATTGGTCCCTTTTATAACTTCTTTCCAAAAGTCCACAGGAAAACAGGGGCTCAGTCTCGGGCATCAGAGGCCGTATTTAGGGCATTTGGCCCACATTTCCACAGACTGGCAGCGCCTTATCAGTGGGGGGATTTCAAGCCTAATCGCCAATGTCTTTGATAAATAAGGAGGATGGAGATTACCGTTTCTGAGCTAAATACCTCAGTTTGCTTCACTGATTTGACGGTTTTATCCTCTGTAGATCTCAGGCCAATCTGCATGTTCTTCATCTCCCTACCCATAAGCACTAAAATGGTGCCACTCAATGATTCCTTTCCCCTGAATATCCCTCCGAAATCGCTCAGAAAAAACTCCATCTAGTCTTTTGAGCTATACCAGAGTTTAACGTAAAATATTACGCTTCCAAATACCGCCATGTATTTTCCCCACATACATAGTGTCGTCAAGTGTCAATCAAAAGTAAAAGCCATTATTACGAATCACTTCCAAACCACGAAAGTAAAAATGGTGCTCCGGCTTTATTTTTTTGTCTCTGCAAATAGCCTTACATGTATCGCAGTCCTCAAAAGCTTTCATAGGTAGTGAATAGTAGGAGTGACAGACAGCCCTTTCTGTAGGCACTAATGACCATGAGTAGTAGGTAAAAAGTGAGCACTGCAGCTGGCTGCTGTCGCGCCTCGTCGTATACTCTATTTGTGCCAGCACCAGTCAGGGACTCATTTGAATTCTGATGATAGCGGAAAAGTCTATCTGCCGCTCTCACCAACCGCTTGGCCAAAAGCTGAAGGGAAGTATCGACTGCCGCCATAAACAAGTCTTAACAGAATTTATTAATGGTTTCCAATTTGGGGCAGGACATTCAGCTTTTGAGCAAGTGTTATGAAGAAGTGTTTGGTTTTAAATATGCATAGGTGCCAAGCAAACATTGTTGTAGTTAACACAGAAACAACCTTGTCCGTTTAAACTGCAGGGACTTTAAAATGAAAGAGATAAATGAATACGGGGATCATTTTTGACTTGCTTCATATTCCCAGCTCTTCGTACACATATCTGATTATGCCATCTCGATGCATAGGATGTATAGGTATACTTGTGGAAGATAATTTCTTTAGGACCATTCCCGTTATTGACCAGACTTAATGCACGTTAATAATAGATGCTGGGGTATTCAGGATGCTTATATAGACTGGCTCGGCTTCTATATAAACATACCTCGCGGGCAACTCTACTGCTGCTGGAGTTTGATAAAGGGGTCTGGCGGCCGTGATCCAATCCTCTATAACATATGTTATATAAGGAAGATGTCATGACTAAGTCACGGCATTAGCGGCAGCGCTCAGTGTGGGTGGCACAGGCCGGGGTGGCAGATCGTAATCCACGATGGTAAAGGATTGATGACCGCGGATCTTGGCCAGATGTGCTGATGCAACCGCTTCCTACAAGGCTAATGAGGGTCCATACAAAGGAGACCTCTTCATGAAGCGGACTTTACAAGGGTCTAGGGCGAGAGTTCAGCTTCAAATATAATGGGTGTTCATCATAATGACCTTACCAAAGCCCAACGGCTCATAGTCTTGAAAAGGCCCCTTTGTACGCGATTTAAACTGATCAATTCCTATGTTCTAAAAGATTGGCATAGCTAGAATATACCGAGTCATTGTACTAGATATCTAATGCAGCGCAGTGACTGCCAGTGGCACAAGCAATTAAGTTGCGGAGACTCTTGGTATTATCAGTGACTCTACGAGTCGTGATGGTTATAACCTCCCTATATAGATATCAACGCTGATTCATCAGCGCTGATGAAACGCTAATCAAGCCCCATGTTCTAGCCATGAAATAAACCAATTTATCTTGACGTATCTTTCAGAGACTACGTGCTATTTCTCCACCTACCATGACATATCTGCCCAGTAATGAGAACGGATGGACTGTTGCATGGTTTGGAGGATGGTACATGGTAGAGTGTATATATGCAGAGGCAGGCCCTGTATCAGGCCACAATGCCTTTTGTGAAGGTTCTGTCTTATCAACGCTCAAACGCAATACATCATTTTGTGCGGGCATCACCATATAATAAACATTTGTTGCTGGGTTTTTTTCTTTTTATAATACAAGGCCTACAAGTATGGGTAGGCTTTATCATGGGCTGCTTGAGGTAAGCAGGAAAGATGCATAAATTGACATGCATGTGTATACACATCATCATGCAATGCAAAATCAACACCTTCTTTGATGTTATATTCACTTTACCTATAACAAAGAGATCTTAATGGCGTGACGTGTGTTAGATCTAGCAAATGAAGAATAGGCCAGTGCTAAGCCACACAAAGATATCGCTTTACAACCTAGAGATTTAAATCTCAGCTTACAAAAGGAGTTAGGATCAACTAAGCTTTGCGGAATACCAACAATATAGTTGCGGTGGGATTGAATCGATAACAGGCTGCAATCATCCTATCGTCTTGCTTTGATCAGGGAAACACACAGATCTAATCATGAGCACCCTACAGTGGCACCTTAACCTGATTAGTGAGTCGACAGAGCTGCTCCTCTTCCTTTATACTTGCCATTGCTGAGCAGTTCATGACACGCTAGCCAATGGCCGCATGGCTGCCGAGAAGGTTTTATTTGCCCACCCAGGCTTGCTCCCATCCAAATCGGCAATTTGAAGCCACCACTTTGATGTGGCTTAACGTATGGCTTCTCTGCGTGGCCCCTATACAAAACGTACATTGCTTTGCTCTATTTCAGTGGGCGACAGGCATTAGCGCTTGTTCGTAAGAAATTAGACCGGTTTTAGCAAATAGGATGAGAGGGTATAATAAACACCCTCTACATTCCCTATACCGAGATCTAGTAGGAAGGATCACCCGGAATGATGTTGTTAAGAGAAAACTTTAAAGAGTACTGCTATAGATTAATCTTAGATAGAAGGGTCACTGCTATAGCCATTGGTCACTGTCAACTGTACTCTCTAGAAATTCCTCGTTAACGCTTAGCAAACAGTCCCCAGCTCCCTGAGTAACCGTCATCGAAATCTATGGTTACATTGACTGTCTTTTTGCGAGTTTCCTTTCACCTTGTCCTAGGGCGCCAACAGCTTTATTATGCAAAGACCTGTCATTCGCATCACAGACAGCAACCAAGTCGAATTACTGTGAGTGTCAAGTAAACAGTATTTCTTGACCTTGTTACCTAAGAAAAGGCATTATTTCTAGGTAAATCAGTATTTTTTAATGCACGACTTGTACGTTCTCGTTTTAGTATAAGAAATGGCAAAAATGCAAATTATCAGAAACTGGATGAGAGGATGTAAATATGACCTCTCTTTCTCAAACATTAAGATTGCACTCCAGTTACCCGGGATAAGCAAGGATTGTATCCTTTAATTCTCAGGGAGCATCGTCTGTTTAGATAGTAGAATTGGTTGAGAAATGTGTAAACAAAATAAAGCCCCCTTCCATCTACATAGAGTAATGCCCTTAGCACGGGGAATAAAGGGATATTTTACGCGTCCAAAGGAGAATAAGCCGGGCCAGATTCTACACATTGATTTCTATGTGGTTCTTTGCCACTCCTTCCGATTTGTATCAAGTTCTCAAAGCCTTGTTCCTAGAAAATAAAGGTGCGTGCTTCAGAATGGCTTTTGTTACTGTTCAACATCGAACGAAGACCGGGATTGCAGGCATGCCTTTCCTCCTTTCCCAATGGCAGCGTCCATGCTATGTGAGGATGAGATTATAATACTGACGGCCTGAGACGTTCCTACGATTTCTTGCCAATCACTGACATTTCCAAGGCACTTCATCGCTAGCACGGTGAGCTTTGGTATAATCTATAGCACAGGCTATATATGTTGAGAAGGGAAATGAGTAGGTTTGAGGATGCAGAAACAGCATCTAATCTATGTCAGGGGCTGTTTGATGGGGGAGGTGCATTTTCTATGCAGTAGCAACGTTTTGTATAATGGAGACTCACAGGTCTAGTTAGCCATCTTGATTGATCTTCCAGCACATCCGGCCTCAGAATGCTGCCAGCAGTGCCAGACTTTTGCTAGGTATGCCATTTTACCTAATTGGCGGGAAGCATCGAGGCCGTGCTCTGAATATCAATTTACTGTATCTGAGAGCCAATGGCCCCAATAGAAGACCAATAAATGACGCCATAAAAGACAAATATTTATAAGCCGCTATGAAAAGGCGCTACGTCAAAATCAAATTGTAGATAATCCCAGTATAATGGGATTTCACAATTTTTCTGATGAATTTCCAGCTGGGAATTGCTTTACGGCGGGTCGCTCCATATTCTGGACCAACATGTAAGATCTCGCTTAGAGTAGCAGGACTTCTTACTCCGTCTTATCCCTGCATTATCGATATTGATTGTCCCAATTATAACTTAATGATGCCTTTGCAGTTTATCATCCAAAGTAAAGACTCCCCTGAAAGCCTTAGATGAGAAGAGAGTTCTGTATCAATTACTGAACATAACTTGAAAACCAGGTCCCGGGGGACTTGACAGGCTGAATCCTGGTAGATTGGGAGTGTGTTAGAGCAGGGATGTGATTGGTAGGGAGATGCCAAAAGCGGGGTAATGATGGCTGACTAGGTGAGCTTCTCTTGTAAGTTTTAGCCTACCCACATTGATTAGTTGACACTCCGACTCCAGGCCGTTTGCAAGTTATTATTGCCTGCCAAGCAGATATGATTTAAATCCACATGAACAGTTTTGCGATGACACAGGTAAAAAACTCAACTAATCCTAGCCTTGAACATCCCCTGACATTAAAGACTGACTATGAACATAAAGAAAGAGAATTGCTTTAGAATCAGTAATTGATTTCTTGTTTGATGAGCTTTTCGTAGCCGTTTAATCATTTAATGAGAAGCCTTGGTGATACGACCTCATGGGTACCAGCGTATAGTCACGGCGTCTGCTTATAAAGCGCGGATTAATGACAATTCATTACGGGATTTAATTATCAGTCGAGGTAGGGATTAGTTTTATAAGCCTGGCTGCGTGGCTACGGGATCAGATCTGGCAATTACGCCCCATGTCCGCCCTAACAGGTCTTTTATTACTACAAACCTTTCTGGATTTTGGGGCGCCTCTTCATGCACTCAGCCCACCTGGAACACCGCAGTAAATCCACTGCACGGTGGCAATGAATCTTGATCCAGACAAAAACATTGGGACAGTGAATGTTACATTAACGACTACGTCAGGCTGCCTCGGTCGTACCTGACATGAGAAGATCATTTGTTACGACCTGTTCATTTGGGAAGTGGCGAGAAAAATAGCTCTTATAAATTTAGGAGGGATGAGAAGAAGAAATCCCATTAAACCATTCTAGCGTTCGGAACGGGTGCAATGCAGTAACTGAGACGTAGATAGGGTTCCCAAGTTAGGAGCATTTTTAGTATGCTTTCACTGGACTTGCGCGGCAGAAGGTGGCCTTCCATAGTGAAAACCATATCTCACCTGTGTCTAGCCAAAGTACGCTTTGAGTGTCGCAAAACAAAGCTGTGTTTAAAGTCAATTACCCTCTACAGTTACTGCCGGACCCTTTTCACCAACCGCCATGCATCTTTTATAATGTCAACTATAACCTTAACTTGAACGTAATCCAAACTTGCTCAAAGTCACCATAAAACAGGCCAGAAAACCGGGACTTCTATTTTCCTGACAGAACATTAACTTCATGGCCAGTAAGTAGCCCTTTAAGCAAGTCCCTAGAGGGGACGGGGGGTAACAAAAATTACTAACAAGATCGCTTTAGCGGACATTGATTGAGATCAAACTCATTTCCCAAAACGAGTTAGTATTGTGTAGGGGGATCATGTTCAAGCTAATTGTATTTATCTGCTGAAGGCAGTTAAGTTCTGGATGCGGCCAACCGTCCACACACAGGTCGTGAATGTAATTGTAGCACATGCTTCTGAACGAACAGTAACCAGAATCTTGAGCTAGTCAGTAAGGAAAGCCGCTATTAGTGTCTGGTACCTGTAACAGAGCTGGTGAACAGGTTCGTGGGGAGAGCGTGTGTCAAGGGCTGGCAAGATGAAGTCCTTATTGCAACAAACTGTGGCCAAGTCTTGGGGAACAGGACACGGCAAGGGCCGCGCCATACACACTCTCGGTATTAAATTACCTTCAGTCTTGGCATCGTTAGCCCTGCCATTGTAGGGCTTGAGAGTCATTATCCAGTTTGTAATAAGCACCCAGGACGCAAGGCTTTAATACCGTCTGCTGGGGTGACCCATGTTCCCATGGCTCCCTTGGCTGGAGGTATACCCTACAGAACGGCGGGTGGAATATTTTAGCCATTTGCGTGATCATCCAATACCAATGCATGCCAGTTGCTTCTTACCATCCGCCCCTTTCTGTGAGAATATATTCCACTCCGAGCTGTAGCCTATTTCAATTGCATGACAAGGGATAAAAGTAGTGTTTTATGGCATGATTAAAAGTCTCTCTTACCCTTGGAACCCAAGGAAAGGAAATACTACTATTTAGGCTAATCCTTGACAAAAGTAGTTCACTGTGAGAATTGTAGGTTATCCTTTAGCGAAACGCGTTTTCTTCCCTGACAGTAAAATATTTCGTTTAGAAGGAGGCCAAGTTGTTTTTAGGCTCGCGTGTTGCTTTCAGGTGCAATGATCAGCGGCCTCCAATTTTAGATGCCCTCCAGGAAATTGTATTTCAAATGGCATTGACGTATATCAAGGGACATTGTCTCAGGTACTGGGGGCAAATCGCCTGAGAGAGAGACTGAGGGGAAAGCCAGTATCCGGAGTTGGCTTGGGTCTTATCTAGGAGAGGTTAAGATACAATGACAGGTGGCCAATCTGCTTGCTAGCCCACTCAAGCAGGCAAAGTTCTTACATCCAGTGGACGGGCCGGAGGCGGGACTAGAACCCTAATAGTGACCGCCAGCAGTCAACAGTAAGTGGATAACCCGGAGGCAGTGTATGACTTAGGACGACAACGCCTGATATTTAAGCATTGATGAGTAGTGCACGAGGGCCTTGTTACAGTCAAAGCACATTTTTGGAACGCCAGCCCAATGAGGAGGTTGAACAATTGACTCTTGCAGAGAGAGAAACTGTTCGTCTCCGTATTGCTTTTTTGTTCTTTCCAGGTAGGAACACCAAGACACTTAAATTCAGACCCTCGTGCTTCATAAATAAAACTGTCGCCGAGGACAAGGGTCTATTAGCAGGCAGGTGTCAAGTGAATTTTAGAAACATCAGAGTGCTCGGTAGTTGGCATGCCTTTCATCCAAACAACAAGTCCTGGTGAAATCTAGGAAATCTAGGAGACTGTTCGATAGTATGACGCCCAAATGGGGAAAAGGTACACAAGATTTTGGTACAATCTGAGTGATCCATTAAAAATTTATAAATCCTCCTACACATTTATGTAGTAAGGGCTAACACTATAGGGTAAAGCGTTAAAACGTGTCAAATGTGGGTATTCACAGCATTTATTTTGCAGTAAAGTAGAGAAACGTCTAATGACATCAAGGAAGCCACATACCTCAGAGGCATTCCCTTAACACCATAAATTCCATTTACCTCTTCAAACCGCCTACATACAAATTAGAATTAAATGATTAATCCCCTAGTTTAAAATCAAGTAAAAGCTTCCATCAGTCCCGATGGGCATCCTTCAACTCTGCAGTTCAACACAAACATAGGCTTTTCATTTCCCATCTAACCATTATATCGACACACCTGCAACCAAATACAACCTTCCTTGGCTTGGTTTTTACTCAAGCCATCAAAGGAATCACCGATGCTTTCAATTAACCCTTTTCCCTGCACGGGCATCACGTAATTCTAGGAGAATCAACCAATCGGACTTTGAAGGAAATCAGTAGGAGCGACGCTAAGATAAATATTCGGCTGATTTGGTAAGACATCAGTGAATAAAGATATCTTGCAGACATATTTTTCATGATAGCAGCGAAGCGATAATAACTGAAACAAATACAGCAAACCTTTACAAGGGTATTCTCGTCCTACAGTTCGACCACTTGTCTCAAGATAGATACATATACCGGTAATCAATTTATTTTTTCAAACTGTTACCGTATCTTTTGTATATCGACCGTGAAGGAGACGTAAATTGCTTCAGTCTACAAGACAACTTAGAGAAAAGGCTGGTTGTATTTATGATGGAAGCAGATTCTAAACATACAGTTAAGTATTCAATACACTAATGATCCATGAGTTCTTTTTCTATGATGGTGAGGCCGGTATGTATTGATGATATGGGTGATATATTCACCAGCAATATCGCCGAGAACAGGCAATCCTTCCGCTAGCTGCCATAGGGAACCTTACATAAAAAGGGAATCTGTGCCTGTCATGACCGTGCTTTTAGATAGTGATATTTTCTCTTCAGAGACTATAGTCACCTGTCATCAGATAGGCCAGGCCTACATCATCCTTGCGATATAAATCTCTCAGTTCACAAGAAGACACTAACTTAGGCTGAACCATCTTCAGTTTCACTGTACGGTAAAGAGTGTGAAAGCCCTAATCACAAGTGTAGAGTTTTTGGCTGTCTCTTAATACGAGTTTTATGTCACAGGATAGATCCTCAACTGATTACATTACATTAACTAGGCACATCCCTTCCAGGATTCATATCAATTAGGCATCAGTGGTGAAAGAGTCAGAAAAAAGAGGGGACCAAGCGCTGTGCACGTAGTGCTTCAACATGGCGCTGGCAACCCCGACAATCTTAAGAGGTATTTTAAGCATGATTGAATGTTATGATGGTTAAAAATGATCATCACCTGGAAGCCAAACGCGCTATTCGCACGCCTGAGCAGAGGGCGTAGAAGCCATCTAATCTAAAGCTGTTTGTCCAGATGATATCTTCCCATGGCCGTGGCGCTGACGGGAGGCATTGAAGCTACATTTTTGGTAGAGGATATTGAATCCAATGTGGCCAGAGATGGTTATGAATGATTGAAATGAGGCTTGGTCAGCTTTACAAGCCTTGCACACAAATCTCGAATTAAGCCCCCCCTCAGACCCTCAACCCCAGCCGTACGAAAATCATTCATTCGGAAATTGATCGCCCCTCAGTGGATTATACTCGGTCAATGTTGTTTGTCATCCATAAGCAAAGAGAGTTAGAACCAGCAGACAAAACGGACATTTAGATGGTTATTTAAGTACTTCTACGCACGAGGCGACTCCACTTGCAAGTCTTAAAAATATATTGCGTAGTGGTATATTTAGGAAATGCATTGTTTAACTTTTGACAGCTGAGTGTATGGATGATATCAGGCAGGAAGGAGGTCAAAAGTTTGGATAAAGGAGTTACAAAAATATTAATGTTAATATTAAAACTGATTTGAAACACCCCGTTCATTACTTTTTCACAGCACTCTCTTCTCTCGGAAATCGATACACTCTGGTCCACAGAGAAAAGCATTTCAGTATATATACTGAGAAATGGAGTGGAAATGTATTGATAAAGTACGGCTATCTCAGGCCCTAATCTTATCACTAGACTGTATTAAAAGAACCTAATGCCCTATGCGACCGAAGTGACTGTTTTATTATTGCGTTACAAAAGCTATACAAGGAGAGGTTTTATCACCCGCACTCCTTTCCCAGACTGAAGGCAATCTGATCTTTTCTGCAAACGCCGAACAGATTGTTTTCTTCGCTTTTTGTCCACAGGCAAGAAGGACTGAGGTACAGTTGCGGCGATGAATGTGTTATTAGACTCAGATGCTTTGAGGTATTGGCCGAATATGTCCAATCTGAATAGAGCGGGTGAGGAGCCCCCCATGGCTTCAGCGGTGGCTTCAACCACTAACTCTGCTGTGTTCCAATGGCAGTATTGCTGTACGTCCTTCGGTAATGCAGGGTCATGCAGCCTCTTCCACACCTTTCAGAGTTTAGCTATATCAATGCCCCCGGAGACCACAGCAATAAAATGAGAAAGGGCAGTAAATGGACACATACAGCTGTGTGGGCCCTTTATCAGCCTTTAGGCTCATGAGGATGTTAAGAACCTAACGTGCAGGTTCGGGTCCTAGGCATACTCGAACTTGCAAGAGTAAAGAGGTTTACACACAAATATCAGTAGAGCTCTATCGATCTTTAAAAAGCCAACACTTACCTTTGGGAGGAAAATATGACTTGCTTTCTGCTTTGTGCGGCCAGTCTACAACAAGGGGTCCAAATCGCCTAAATGCTGCCGTGATTTCATCTGGAAAATTGAAGGTACATTATCGTATTAAGGTGAAATGTATTCCGACGATTACAAGCAGATCTATATAAAACACGCATCAAAGGGATTATAATCGCTTAAATCATACAACAGCATCTCGTTTTAGAAACATAAACACATTCATGACAGCGTGAGGCAGGAAACTGCCTAAATTATAATGCCTACTAAAGAGGCACCTTATTTAAATGAAACTGAAAACAGCCATTGATAAAATGTTGATGTATTTTTTTCAAGAAATCTGAGGAGAATATGCCTGTACACAACAAAGGGTCAATACCTAATTCTAAAAGAAACCCGGTAATTATGTAATATGCTTGAGTACAGACAGGCCAACTGGCCCCATGCCAGTCGCTCACGTGTTCAAGAGGCGTGCTTCTCCGCTAGACAAGTCAACATCAACTGCTCGGGTGGTATTTTCTGGCACTCTCACAACTAACACATCTATCTTTCATAGGATGTTTTGCCCAAATGTATTGTTAACCTGATAGGCTTTCAAGAGTCTCTCCAGGGCTAGCTTTTTTATCTTCATAATGAGTCTATATATTGAGTATATCCATGTTGCGGTTATCAACAAGGGATTAAATTCTATATGCCCAGCCACATTGGCAATGCTATTATCGTTTACATTAACTACTGCCTTCTTACATAAAGCCCAGGCAAAGGGCAGTCAGAGGTTTCACGCTGCCCCTCAAAAGGATTGAAAACACTGCCATAATGTGAGATGTGTATAGGTAGGCCTACTATGGACCGCTCAACTATAGGGAGGGTCATCATATATGTAGAGGCAACCAAGGCATACAAGTAACGATTTTGAGGCAATAAACGCTGCTTGGGTTATATTTGAATATGAGTGCAATTGAAGGTATAAAGAATTTGCGACGATAGATGTTTGAAACAAGGTCTATAGGGCAGAGCTGCCCGAATGTATTCCATTACCATGGCAGTGGCAGTGGCGAGGGAGGGAATAATGGATGAAGTTTTGAGGCTTTACACTGACCAGTGCAAGCGAAGTGACCGACCCCCCACCCACATTGCCCATGGAGGTCACACAGAGAAAGGCATAGGAAACGCACATCATCTATCTCTGTCAAAAGCTTAATGCCAATAACCATTATATCATGGTTATAGTGCTCCTGCGCAGTCACCGGATCTTGCATGCGTCTGCAGTTCCATTGCTATTATTTTTACATCTTTATAAATCAGTTCATTTGAATGTGACAATTAAATGTTATCTGCACCTTCAACCCGAGTTGTGCAAACAGGGCCAGCATTGTGCAGCGCATACGCTGAAGGGCTTCCGGTTATACGACTTCACATGTTGCCCTTCCCCTATTAATAAAACACATATACCGTATCGGTCAACAAAGCATAACTGCAAATCTATTGACTTAGGAATAAATTGGTGATGGCGCCTTTTGAAAATGCCACCTGTTTATTCCCACTTTGTCCATTTGTCAGACGGGCAGCTATTTCACGCTTCCTAAACCAACTGGGCGAGTTTTTATGGGGCAGGCCCATCTGAGCCATTCCTCGGTTGCCTCTTTATGAGATGGTCGATGTAAGGATAAGCTGGTGCCATGGAGTTACCATAGTGACACCAGCACGGATATATTTGTAGGATCCTCCAGCCAGCCGGCCAAACACCCAAACTGACTTGGTCTAGTCTGTCAATCTGTCAAATCAGGCACTAATCAAACGCTCCCCATCAGGGCCATCAAATGCCCCACCCCTCTCTTCTTTTTTCGACTCTCAGTGAAATTTCACATCACCTCAGACTGAGAAATTGATTCCTAAAAGCCTATTGGGAAAGTGAAAGAAAATTGCTCCCTGTCCATATTCTTTGAAACCCGTGTCCTCATATGTTTTATTCATGGGCGGAAACTTCCCGACTTCTGCTATTATTTACCGAACTGGGGGAACTGCCAAGAGATAAGCTCTGAATAAAATTTTCCTGTTTTGAACTAAGTGAAGCAATGGGAGGCTTTTGGAGGTCCATTGCCCTGGCTCACTTTGGAGAGGAGTCTGTATGGGTTTTTTTCTACGCCAGCGCCGATGAATGTGATTAGAATGTGGCTGGAACAAGGCACTGCAGGGCTGCACGAGGTGGGTGAAGGGGGACTTAGAAAAGCCCGTGAGAATTGCGACTTGTTTGGTTGACATGTAAACCTACAATCCGCCAGGATTCGCGAAAATCCGGAGGGAATGTGTCATTTCCTAAGCCAACTATTTATGCGCTTAGCTCGTATGCAGTTGAGTTTCTATTGGACTGTCGTACACCCACAGTGCTTTATAGGGCATATATCTCCAGCTGGCTAAAGGTGCTCGCGACGAGATTGCGAGTGTTGCATATGTATTTCGGGTAGGAATGGTTGGGGAAATTCGCAACAGCGGTGAGTATTGCATATATATGTATTTTGGGTGGGAATGCTTGGTGCAATTCGCAACAGTGGTGAGTATTGCATATGTATTTTGGGTAGCAATGGTTGGTGCAATTCGCACGAGTGGCAATGCTCACAACGCTTGTGCAACGATTCGGAGAAACACCTTCCCTTTAAAAAGAAAAAAAAATCTGCGAAAATCCAACGACTGATGCGACTGCATGTCCAGTTGCAATTAGTGTTGCAAGTGTATCATATCCATGGAATCATAGTAATTCATAAGTCTGAATTTGAAAAGTTTGCCCTTATTACAACTCATATAGAGACCCACTTCTAGCAAGTGGATGTACCCTATAAGGATGCATTTCCACTGTGTGCTACAGGACGTGACCAGATAATGGGGCTAGTAATGTCAAACAGGGATATATTGAAAGCGAGGGTATGGCACAATAGGCCTGATTTAGGTGCTTTCTTAGACCAGTTCCACTGCCATTAGCTGGGCCCACCGCCTCATGTTTCATACGTGAATTGGTTTTAGGAATTTGAAGTGGTTTAGTCGGTGGTCTTAAAGACATAAAGAAACGGGTCCCTATATTGGGAATCAATTGCACAGGACAGCTGTATCCCTTCCCCGCTTTGCTTCAACTCGTAGGTAGTACATTGAAGGTTAAGCTGATGGAGATTGATAAAGGTACCCGTTTGCTTGCTAGTTCTGTTAGTGCAGCTGATTCGGGTACCGAAGGGAGACGTCTTTAGCCGATTGGCGGGTGTTTTATTTGGTAATGATCTTACTCCGACAACGCCCCTTACTTCATCGGCCGGCTGGGCTCCTTGCATAGCGGCGAGCTTAGGGAGGACTAGGAAAAATGAAGCCCATTGATTCCCTGTCTAATATAATGCCACAATGAGAGTGTCTACGGTAATAAGGAGACTGGCTCAACTACCAGGTAGTAATGGCACAAAGCCAATGGAAATTCAGGACAGGCAGTGCTAGAGGGATTGTTGGAAGCCGGAGCCCTGCCTTCTTCTCTTATACTGCAGTAACACCGACGACAGACTGAGCCAGTACAGACTCCAAGAGCGGACGAGGCGAAGGCCATCCTAATGCCATATCGACACCAACGAGCCAACCCTCACTCAATATACCACTGGCCGTATATTAGTCTCCGCCACATGACTAGGGCCAAATACCCCATTTCATTATAAAGATAGGCATGGGAGGCAAGGGTGGTATGGCTGCCAACAGCAGGAGAATAAGGCCCTTAGAATAGCATACACTCGCATCACGGCAGACAGGTTTAGTTAGAAATGTGCAAATGGGATTGTCTGGGAAGGTAGCAACCAGGGACAGATAAAGATGAATACTATCTTTAGTGGAAAGGCACAGGGTGAAGGGCCATCAAGAGGCCTTTAGCCACACGAGACCAACGAACCACCAGGTTTTATAATTACATTTTCTTCTAGTTGCCTTGTATACATGGCTCCGTCTGCTCTCCATGCAAAAGGGCATTTTCATATCGAACCAGAACACAGTACATCGATAACATAAAGTTAATTAAAAGAGGAGATGGCGATTACCTTTTTATTGGTGTGCTGCTCATGCTGTCATAATTTGGTATCATTATCACCCTAAAGGATCAAGATTAAAACTTTTACTGACATCGGACACATGGTCCCTAGAGATTTCAACCTTGAGGGAAGAATGGCTGCCATTACTTTTACACGGGGTTTCATCAATCGTCACCAGACCCCGGTAGTGAATTAATCGCTTTATTAGTAGCCCAAAAATAGGAGATGGCAAGCTTCGTGGTGTGTGAAAGATATGGATCTTACATTTCTCTGTTTTGATGAATGGCTTTTGTCATGCCTTGATTTGCTATGGCTTCTCCCGTTTTATCCCATTGATTCGCTTCATCAGAGCCCCGCCTACTCAGATGCTTGGGATTCAAATACTCGATCAAACTGTGTTCACAGCTAAATTGTTTGTTCAGATCAGGGTGCCTGCGCCCGGAACAGAATGACGCTGTGTGTTGGAACCTGCAGTATTTAACCCTTATTTACGTTTATATCAATTAAAGAACTGTGATTTCCCCGAATTCACTTCGACGGGAAAAAACACATTGCAGCTGCATGATAAAAAGAACCCAACCTAAAATAAAACCATGAAATATTGTTTTAATCGTGTAATTATCAGCTGCCGCTGCCAATGCTTTAATGTAATGCAATTAATTAAATTTGTTATCTTTCCGAACCACAGTGTAATGTTGATGATAAACTGCCCACTTCAACTCAGGGTGTATGATTCTGTTTAGGCGTTTCATATGTCAAACAACATGCCACTCATTCTTTAACTCAGGGTACAGTGGCAGGCGCATCCGACCTCCCAATTTCACAAAAATGCAAAGTGCAGTTAATTAACACATATGTTTTCACACCATTCATCGACCAACCATATTCATGGCAATGACAAGTGAAAGGTACTGGTGATGGATGGATAAGGCTTCCCACTCAAATGTTCCCCATCGTTTGATAAGCAGATATTTCTGAGCGCTCAGATTGCGGTGGGGTGAATGCTTGATATAACCAATATTGCTCATGATCCCAAATAAAATCTGAATAGTTTTTGAAAGATGGCTCCTTGATAGGCCATATTTTCAGCTTAATGATAATCCTTACAACTTCACTAGCTGTCAAGAGCAAATACCACGGCTGAGTTGCAGAGATACCGGGACCCGGGTCATATTCCTGCTTATTAGTAATACTGGAATATTGTAATATGAAGGGAGTTTTCGATTCCGCCCTCGAAGCACAAATCAAGGAGCGGAAAGCAAATTATTCTTGAGGCCACTTCATTGTTGTTGGAATTATGGATTTGTCCCCTCACAATAGCCTAGGCACAGAGAGAGGGAGGGGGGAGAGAGAGAGAGGAAGAAGACCAGATTCAAGAAGAAGAAGAAGAAGAAGAAGAAGAAGAAGAAGAAGAAGAAGAAGAAGAAGAAGAAGAAGAAGAAGAAGAAGAAGAAGAACGAGAGTGAGTGTGGAGAACGAAGAGAGGGAGAGAGAGAGGGGCGGGGAGGGAGAGAGACCTTTAAATGAGGTGTATTCTCTGGTTGGCAAACATGCCCTGAATGCAGTTTGAAGGACATGAGGCTGATTCCAGTGACCGCCTACCTGGAAGCTGTATATGGTATTTGGAGGCCTGGAAAATAGGAGCATAATACCATAATGAAGTGGGTCCCGAGATAATGCATCAGGGGAAGTATAGCCGACCTGCCGGGAGGCGGTAGTCCTGTGGGTAACAGCACTTGGCTGAATACTTGCCAGAAGGGCGTGATTAGGACAGTGCATTGCAATAGCTCAATGGGAATCCCTCGCCACCGCCTACTCATTCTGGACATGCTTAGGAATATAATGCCTATTTACGGTTCATACCAAGCTACAAAATAATTCCACTTGAGTTGCTCACCTCCAATCAACTGGTGTGTGTATTCATTCATATACCGAGTTATATGCAGGCTAAGATATTGGACCTTCCCCAATAAAACAGTAGGCCGCTCACGTTATAAGTGCCAATTTCACCCATACATTTTTCTATAAAGGTGGCAGTGACGAGCTAGGGAGTTCCCTTCCTATACATTCCAAATGGCACATACGTTACAGCGTCTACACACAATCTGTCACATGACCAGTCCAATCCGTCACATGATTCACCCCAGTGACCCTCGTGAATACTACGCAAACAGATCACTCCGTCCCCTCATTGCATCATGCGACGGATGGAGTGAAAACAAGTAGTTTTTATAACTCTTAATTTACCCCAGGGCCATTATTCAACTAGAACTTCAAAACAAAGCTGGATAATGATAATCCTGGTGCCTGGAAGGGGGAGCTATGGGCGAGGACAATGTTCTATTATTTCCCACTGAATAACAGAGTCGGGCGATGTAATCATGGTCGTTGATTTACGGTCGGGCGAACCTTACGCTATATGGCATGTATATGTTATGTATCTGTATATAAAACCGACATTAATGTAGCCTTTGCGACCCCTGTCCGGTGCGCCTGAAGTGTTTACGGGACGGGGTCAATCTACATGAAAAGCAAAGTTCCTCGGTCGAATGACCACTAATTTAATTCCATTACTGTGATGATGGTATCGGCATGCTAGGGCCTAGAAGGGGTAAGTAGGGCGGGGCTGCTTACACTGGGATAAGCTTGTAGTCAATGCAATCACTGAGGACACCTTCTAGGGGGTCGGACCTCCAACTGACCGCATCCCCAATTCTAGGTTGGTCATCGAAGGCTGGTTGGACTCAGTAGTGAGGAGTGCTTCATCACTGACAGGAATGACCACTCCTTGAACCTCCTAACAACGGCTCCAATTACTTCATGGGCCACAAGGCACGTCCACGCCAATGTCGAACCTTTGCCTACTGTATATATTCACGTCTCAACTTCAGTCGGACCTGGTCCCGCAAATGGCCTGACGTCGGGCTGAATTTCCTCTCAGCTCCGTGCTTGTGCTATAGGCTGAATGTATTACCAATCTCACGTTCAACGCCCGAGCACAGGGAGATGCAACTTTTTCTACCTTAATAAACCTCAAAAGAAACCCGATCCCCTCGAGAGCATATCAATCCTTAATTGGTTTGTTGTTGAAAGAAGCACACCATTAAAATACATGTTAAACCAGCACGATGATGGAAAAATGAATATATCATGAAAGAATAGTTTTTTTTCTCAATACCAAGAGACCAGAAGATATCAACTGACCCCCAAACAAAGCCGACTCGAGGAAGTATAGGAATACTCCCTGGGGGAAACTGATACACTCAAGCTTTCTTTGTTGCGGGACAAAAACTTACTTTCAGACGTAATGATCTGTCTCCCGGGTGACGGTCCAAGTGAAATCTATTCGTTCCAGAGCCTGGTGGGAGGATGTTTTGCACGTTGGGAATAGGCGAAATTTAATATTGCGTTTAACCGTTCATGTTAAAGACAGTTTTATTCCACAGAGGGGATGGATGCTTTATTCTTTTTTGTGTGCCTTCCTCTCGCTCATAGGATTGTGTTTTCCATTCATCAATACCCGATCAATCATTCCGTTTTATGCATCTTATCAGCGATGTCATATCTTGGTGCTGGGCTGGGCTTATTCATATACTATTTGAAATAAAAGACATATCGTGTTGCAGTCACATATAGCACACTGCTACAAAGATTAAGGCCAGGCCATGTTTTCATTTTTGTCCCTTGGGGAGATCATTAAATGCAGTGTATACTGGAATTGCACGCTCGCACAGAACATAAACTTGGCCCGTGTCATGGGAACGCTGTGGCTTCAGCTAACAGTGAAACTTTTCAGCCATCCCTCATATTAATTACACCCTTCCATGCCTAGCTGCAATTTATTCGTCTTCAAATTAAAGTCAGACCTTGGCGCGCATTGCCACCTAGCATTAAGACATCGCGATTCGGCCATGTAATGATAATAATTCGCGTAATATTATGCTAGGGGAGGAGATGATAGTTATGTTTGCGATGTTAGCTGGTGGTCGTTTGCTTCTTGGGTGCTCGTAGTTTGGGGTATAGATAGATTGTGTTGGGGATGGTTAGGTTGGGTGATGATGGTCGGTGTCCTCCCATATCAATGTGCTACGCTGTATGGTGTAGTCACTGGAGCGTTCACATGCGCTTTGCTGGGCAAGGTTGTCCTCGCTCCCAACTTAGCTTCAGTGTTATGTTATCACCTTATCTGCCTACCACAGCCCTGGTGTGATGCCAGCGCCACCCTGCTGTGTACTGATAAGAAACCAGTGCCATCCGCTCCGCCATTGATACCCCTTTCTTAGCCTTACCCCTGGCTAATGCCAAGAGCCCTCCTTTAGTCTTCCAAGCAGCGGCCACTGGCCCATTGCCTTTACTTAGTTATACTTATCCATCGTCAACAATAATCGTTTCTCTCGCTGCACCAGAACCTAGCTTTCTCACCCAGAGTATGGGACACATTAGGCCCTCCCCTGGTCAGTCAGGCGTTTCTAGGACAGAGACAACTGTCTGCGATTGGTGGCAAATCAACTGGAATCACTGACTGCGTTCAGTAGGGCTTGACTGACTGATTACACCGAATGGCGGACACGGCGCACTTGCTGGGACCCTGACTATTGGCCCACTTTTCCTATACTACACACACCGCCGCCGATTTAGGCGCTGAGGGAATTGGTAAAAAGATCCATATATCAAGCACTTGGCAGAACAAAAAAACATAGTTGTGGTATCTCTTCAATTCATACATTGCAACGTTCCCCCAGACCTTTTTTTATGTCACTACATATAAGTGAATGATGAAAAACATAGCTACAGCACTAGGTTGTCTGTCAGCAAGGGTACAGTTCAGAGCGGGGACAGCAAGTTCTCCCATACTATATCATCAGGCCCAAAGTCAGAACTACATCGAACGATGGCATCACGGATCTAGATGGCTAAAAAACTGGAATATTTATGAGAACTTTGTTATCGTTGCAAGGTTTGATAACTCCCGGCTCTCTTCCATTATCTCTGGTTTTATTCACGTACAGAAATCTATGGCATGTGCCTGATGCGGACCGACAGACGGAGGAGGGCCCAAGCGACCCGATCTTTTAGTAAGACGTTCGGCCCTTCAGCATTAGTCACATCGTGCATGTAGTGGCGCTCAGCTAAAGGCCTGCGATGACAGAGGCTCGGCACTGGAGTCATGAAGACACACCACAACAGAGGACTGCCATTCCTCAACTTCTGGTGGGGAAGGAAATTTCTGGGTCAGTCGGTCCAGGGGTTTCAGGGCCCGTCTGATCTTGAGCCCCTTGTGATGCATGGCATCAGTTTCAATAGAGTCCCTCGCCTCGGCCCGATAAACCAGGCAAATAGGAGGGATGACAGCCCCATTTTGTAGGCTCTGTAACATCATAAACATAGCCGCTATAGCACTTGTCCCTTGATTTGACCAGAAAACATCAAGTGACACTGAGCCCGTCCAGCGTCATTGATGCCATAAGTGTAAATATCACCCTATTTCTTCTGATCCGGCCTCCACAAGGAGGTCGGGCCTATCATCGACTGAAACTAAATTGCGTACTCACAGACCTACTAACACACATCAGTAATGGTCGTGGAGGTCTGTGAACAGTATTGAAACTTGATTGGATTTTATAGTGCATGGCATCTCGAGATTGCCACTGTAATTACAATCGCGGAACTACTGTGGGGAAATCAATATAGTTCACTTATATCCTGAACACTGATATTCCTAACGCAGTAAATGCACATGGCTATAGAAATATAGCGCATATTACAATGCCTTTCTGTAACACTTGGTGGCTCTATTTGCCACCAGGTGCCTCCAGCGTTTGATCTGTATATATGGAAAACTGGGAGCTATGGAAAGTGGTTCCTTTGAAGTCGCACAGCGGCAGAGCGATGGATAAGGTCTGCACTCCCATGGGCAACGTGAGAAACGCTGATAGCACACAGATCCAAGTTTAGTAACTCAAGGCGGACCCTTTATCAATCCTTGAGAATTTCACATTCAATTTACTCCAGAGCAGGGTCAAAAAGGATTGGGGGCCCACAGAGGCCAAGATTTGATCTCTTCAGGTGGAAGTAAACAGAGAATGCTACGTATATAGCTATGGTTCCTCCGAGGAATACAAGAGGTTAAATGCTACCTTTAAGGCTACACCTTTGATCATTTGCGCTGAGAGACACCACTGTTCCCCATCCATCAATGTCCACTCGTTATAAACAGGACTGGCTCCCTTGGGGGAAGAAACATTGTTTCACATACATTACTGCGTGAAACATGTGAACTCACCTAGCAAGAGTGGGTAGTACAACTTGAGAATAGGGCTGTATATGTAACACATGCTCAAGCAAGACGAATCAGAAAATTGCATGTGGTGCCCCTAATACCCATCGCTCACCCTCACAATCCCTGGGCACTGACAGATAAAGAATTCACTTTTTCGTGGGAGTGATTGCATGTTACGGTGAGAGCACAGGGTCAGAAAACAACCCGAATTGAACCGTACCTGCGTACACCCTTGAATTTGACGGAAGTCCCTTAACATGGAGGAGACAAATGAGTCCTTTCTGCTCCGGGGTACATGGCGACTAGTGATAGTGGGGACTGACAAATTAACCTTTGGGCAATATCCATTTGAGAGGATGGTTTAAATAATACCTGTGGTTCCACTCACAGGCAGTATTACCAAACTACAAACACTACTGTACTTCAGTGGGAAGCTTAAAAAGCCCTAGTGAATGATAAAACATCCCCTCTGAATATTGGATCTCATGTGTGCGCACGCAAATTGTGATGTATTTAAATATATATATATGGGCGGAGCAAAAAGAATAATTTGTGTTTGCTTCATCAGAAGAAATTCTCTTTCCTTTATAGAGTTCAGTTTTTCTGTTGTTTTCGGAAGCCCCATTTGAATAGAGCTTCTAGTTCCTTCCTTCATCCAAATTCGGTCACATATTGCATGCTGGTATAAGAGCTCTACACAATTCACAAAATGGGAAGGCTATACAGTGACTTCATGGCATAACCACCAGCTTAATAAGGTGGCCTGAAAAACATAAAGAGACCGTAAATGTTACTTCTGAAGACTTAATTTTAACCACCGTTAAAATACCCCAGGGAACTCTTTCCTTGTCACGAATGTTGTTTTTCCCATTTCTTTAATCTTTCTAAAGTAGGCCTGCGGTGCATGTATGTGCATTTCTGATGATGCAATCTTCAATCATGAAGACACGATACATTTGTTTTTGTAATAATTTATCTAAATCATCAGCTTCTCACGAGCGTTCTATCCTCGAATTTGGATCTAATCCAAAACAGATAGTTAGATAACATTAAATATACAGAGGAAAAAGAATCATCATTAAATCCAGTGAGCGGGAATTTACATTTGTTTTTTAAAGATACTTGGTTGCACCATATATTCTTCTTTCATTGGAACCGTTCTCTATAAACCCTTAGCCATTAGAGAAAGGACTCCCCTCGGTAATGTCAAACGTGTCGTCACAGCCATCCCGCCCTGTGCTATTCTAATTGGCCATCCATGCACCCTGGGACCTTTCCACGGCTTGTCTTATTAAATTCTGAGCGCAGTAGATGAGGGTTGATGTGGATGTGGATTGGGTAGGGGGCACGATGTGGGGATGATATGTAGAAGATGCAGTCCGAGTAGAGGGGGTGATGCGTTGGGGGGTACTACGGGTAGTGGAGATGGTGATTATAATGATGGTAGCCTTGATAGAAGATGCTAGTCATTGCTAGAGGGAAAAAAGCATCATAGATCCCAGCAGCACATTGCAATTGTCGGAGGAGGAGGAGCTGCCCATCCGACCTCTAACCAAGTCTTATCACTGTGTATTCTTCCAAGACCTGAAAGAAGAGGACTGGCCTTTACGACCAAGGCCTTGCATCCACATCAAAGCCCCACATGATGAAGGTCTTTATTATAATGGTGCACATCTGAGCAAGCTTTCAAGCTAGCAGATTATTTGATCTAGATGGACCATGACTCGGGTCAAAGTAAATGTCGCAGGACACATTCACGCCGGACATACCCGCGGGTTTCTATTCCTTATCTAATTACTACATGTTCAGCTGCAGATAGTTCAGCACGCTATATGTCTCCCAATTTAACATCTCACAATGTCAAATCTAATCAAACAACATGCAAGCGTCCCTCTCAACATCATATACAGCTTAACTTAATGCAGTGGCCCGGGACGGCTCAATTACTCATCTAGTAGTAGGCACTGACTCAGAAGCGCTCGTGTAGATTCTAAAACCCACATGCTCCTTTAAGGCTACTCGGGCACGGGGCTAAATGCGAAAGTAATCTAATTGAAGCAGTTTTCCCTCACTCCATGCTAGTACAACACTCACTTGGTCCATGACCGAAACATTTATTTCTACTAAGTTCTCATGATATATCATTAATTAAAGGATTCGTAAACATTATTTAAGGATTCAGAATCATTAGTTACGGTCGCAACAAGCATCACTTTAACATTGCTGTAACTAGGTTGTTCACTAAAGTTTCCTTTTCTACAACGTATCTTTGTCCAAATAAGACGTCACTTGGCCGACATTTCCATATACTACTTACATGGGAGAAACCCCAATTGGCCAATCGTGTAAGTAGTATATAGAATCTGGATTTAGCTTCAGGTTAGACCTTATGCTGCGTTCACTGCAGTACTTTGTTTTGGACTTATAATAGCCTAGTTTTACCCCGACAATCTCCAATACACCATTTATCGCAGATCACACGCGTCGCCCCTCGCAAAACGCCTTGCATTGTATAGATAAGTATAGTAAATGCTTCCGATGCTCAAACATACTGTCATGAATCTATTTTATTCCATTTATTTAGGCCTCCTAGAATGAACTGTTTTCCAGCATAATAACCTAAGTGATCTGGGACTATATACACATAATGACGGTATTTACTGAAAGGGAAAAACTGATAAAAATATATAATCGAGTACTAACCTTCATCTATATCTGGTGGCAGTCCACCAACGAAGACTTTGCGTGAGTATCGCTCTATGCGCTCCATACCAGACTGTGAGTTGGGAGATCCCCGTGAGGGAGAGCTCAAGTTTGGCACAGTCTGGTCGCACCCCTCGTCCTGGTAATGGCCATCGTCAGCGTAGCCGAACGGACTCTTGCCTGCAAGACGAAATAACAACAATGATAAATTGTCCAGGTCGAGTCCATCAAACGCTACTTATCTGCCTATCAGACACCCCAGTCAGAGAAATCATGAAAGTTCTTGGTAATTGGCTTCTGGGAAGCAGGCAAGTTCGCACACTGTGGTAGAGACGGCAGCTCAGTATACTATAATATGAACACCCCACATCATATCATTTAACTCTAAAAGGTCTGTTTGATGCATTTTACTTCAAAATACCACTCGATGGGGCCTTGGCAGTAAAAAAGTACTTTGGCTACGAGCCATTTTCGCCATCGAAGAGGGTGATTTTTACGTGAGATAAAGTACAGACACAGTATACCTAATCGTATCACATTGGATTAATAGAGAGAAAGGACAATAAAAATGGCATCTTACTGATAGCATATATACTACAGGAGAGACGAGATCAATACCAAACGGTGGGAGGTATAGGCTTGTAAAAAGATATACAGTACACTTCTATTATTCCCACAGGCTATCCCACTACCCACCTTACAACGTTCACTTTATTCATGGCGCTCACATACGACTATATTGAATAACATGAAACTCTAGCGACGCCATTTCTACTCCCATTGCCGGTGGTCTTTTAATGATTTACATAATCGATAATGCCAAAGGCTGAGAATAATCAACCGACTTTTCCAATTAAATGGCAATAAAATTGAAATTACCAATCGGATTCTGCTCTGAATCTTCATGCCAAAGTTACATACTACCCACCATTAATGTGAAGAAAGGCTTTTTCATCTTAACTATTAACACAATATGGCTTCCAAGTTCATTATTTTGTGCAACCAATCAACCAGATTTATTGGTACATAGAGTATGATTTTGAGGAAAGATTTTGGTATGAAGGTGTTAGAAAAGGAATACCACATGTATATATATATAGGTATCTAATCATTGAGAGGTTGCTGAAATATAGATGTATTTGTATATGAGTGTCAGGCTGGATCATTAATTGACTCTCAATAGCTACGTAAGTGGAGCTATGTCAGAGACTAGTAAAAGCGATGTAAATAACGAAACACTCCTAACAGTGTTTTTTTCGTTACAGAGGGAGGCGCTGTTTTCCATGGCCGTTAAGCGGTAATAACTAGTCACAAAGGGGTTTATATATCCACAGACTTTGGTGAATTCCCCGCATTAAATCGACACTTTTACTTCAACATAGAACTATAACAAAAAGTGATTATGACAAGTATTGCAAAGAAACGAAGTATTATATGTCTCCCCATGACTTAACACGTTCAAGGAACCAGCGTCCATATAATATATCCCTGTTAAAGACTTAAAGGTGTGAAAACCCATTACTAAAATGATTATTATGAACAGGGGAAGAAATACTAGCTTGAATCAAACGGAAGTCCTTCCAAGAGAGACAAAGTTGGTTCAAGCCATGTTTCTATAATGAGTGTGGCATAAACGCCGAGGCTATTCTATCACCGATTCAATTTACTCCAGGGACACTTAATTAGTTTTATATAGGATAATCCATTTCTGAGGATTTGGGGAACAATAGATTACGTACACATGAGTAGGGAGAGTCATTTATTTGATGCCAAACTTCTCTACGAGACAACACGTCGGTGATGTGCATTGCCTAAGCGAGAATTTTATATCACATAACGTCAAAGGAAGACTTATGGTTCATCACATTACATATCTCTAATGATGATTCGGAAGGAAGACTCCTTGTACAGCCACCCTCGTAGTGGAAACTTTTAATTTAGTTTCCTAATGCAAGTGGCAAAGTGACAAATTAGGCACACCAACTAATCTTTCATAATCCCCGTGTCTAGACTGGAAATGGCCCATACAGCATGGAAGTCTTACATGACAAATGCCACCTGCCACACCGGCTTATTGCAGGCCCAACGAAAACAATGATAGAGAAGCGACATTAGGACATTTATGTGAACGCAAAGCTCAATCCCTATATGAGGAAACGCTTCTTTTCTATAGATACTACGCCATACAGATGCATATGCATCGCACACCCGTCTCCCATACTTTCTTTCTAATCACTTAAGTGTCTTCCATGGATGGCATTTATTTAAGCTCCGAGGGAGATGTATGGGTAACATCAAAATATCCGCCGCAGTGTTGTGATGATGCATAGTGGCACTAATATCTGCGGAATAAAGATAATACCGTTGGGTATAATGAACGATAAGGGGGATAAGAACGCACCCATTTCGTTTTATAAATAGAGGTTTCAATTCCCCCATTTAACGGCGCGTTTATATTTCTTCTCCAAGCATTATACCCGATTTGCTCCATGAGCGAGTATATCAATTCATTGAATCGTATCTCAATACTGAAACACAACACTTGTTACAGTTCATATGTGTCTCTTTGTATGCCATAAGCACAGTTCATCATACCTCTTTTTATCAAAAGAAAGAGCAGATTTTTGCCCCATCAGTCTTTAAGCAACTGTTAACTGTACAGGCTTGAACAAAAAACGTGAGAATGCAATTTGGAGGAAGTTAATCAAACATTTTGCAGTCGAAGGCCCGGAATAGATTGTATTCGTAATTGATTGAACTACCCAGATATAAAAGAGGGAGCATCTATTTCTAGGGTAGAACACAAAGACTAGCTCGCGGCTATTTCTCCAACTGATTGTCCTCCTCCGGCGTAGGAATATACAATAATTTTCTTGATTGTCCACAGCAGAGGAAGTCAATTTGAAAAGGAAAGCACGCTAATTTTGATGTCTGCCGACAGGCACAAGACAAGCCCTTAATGAGGTCTGATTTCTCCCTTACCGTGTCGGACATAGATAGTGGTTGTTCCATTGTTATTGGAATAGCGATATAGGACCGTAGTATTGGCTATTCACTGGACGTGGGTTATAGGTACTCAGAGGCAGGATATGATTTAATTAGATTCAATAGTAATGTTTGTGGCATGGATCAAAATTAAGTATCATTAGGTACATTCAAAGGAAGCCAAAGAAGTACTTCATTATATGTATTATAAACTCATCATTCAAAGTAAATTTCTGGAGCTATTCTTTGAATAAAACATCACAGCGACAGGTAATGAATATTTCTTGTGTGCCTCGACGGAATTCTTAGACAGACTCTTTTTACATTCTCCTAATTCAAGTAGTTCGAAAAAGCCATCTGTAGTAAAAATTCAGACCGCAATTTAAAGCACTCAAGTGACACGGGCTTATTCCCTTAAATGAATAATTCAGGCAGAAGCTGTATATCTGGGATGCGACTCTCCATTATGATGTCACGACTCAGGAGTGCAGTACAGTCGGTTCCTATTATTCTTTACCCACAGCGCAAAAACGTGCTAATGAAGAAGAATGAAATATTAAGCACCATTTGTATGGTGAGGAAATAGTACGGGATAAGGATGACAAATCCTTTTCTCCAACACGTCTCGAGTGTATAGCAATCGGAAACTTTAACTAGTTCCTTGGCCAACGAACCTCTTGATATGATACAAGCAACTTGTATACTCCAGGTGACCAATTTGACTTCATTCAATCATTTTCCTGTAATAATAACGAAGGAATTATAAGGAAAAAACTGAAATGAATGGACTACACTCCTCATTAGTTCATACTTGGTCAACAGGGTCTTTTGACAATAGAAATGTCCTCGCCCACGCGTGCCAGTGGACATCTCCAGTTGCCTTTTTCAACTAAAACGTCTTCACAATCAATTACTGGGATTAAGAAAAGGTTTCCTGCGTGGACATGGCCGTTTACTGGGGTCGGGTTTCATATGAGAAGTGAATATTGGGGACAGTGGAGAGCGTGGGTGACGAAAAGTGAATTGGTAGAAGAAGCTACGGAAGATATTTAAACTGGAGCAGGTGGAAGTGAGCGAGAGGTGAGGACCAGGAGGGACCGATGGTGCAAGAGGATTGGAGAAGATTACCCAAGGAATATAGGTAGAAATAAGAAAGTTCTGAGAGATCATCGTCAGATGATGCCGATGATGCCAGTACTACATGAGGCAATGCCTGCTTAAGTGGGGACGAAGCTGTGCCGTCCTGCCATGTGCTTCCTTCCTGTTGGTGAGGGGTAATTGGCTGAATTTGCTTCGGTGAAATTGATGGCAGACTGCGGCTAACAAGGCCACATTGATCGCGAACGGGAAGCAATGACTGTGCCGCCACGATGACCTTCTAGCCCGGTAAGGACACGGTGGACAGCCTCCCGCCTCAGGCACCCAAACAGGTCGGTCGCGTGAGCACCTTAGGCTGTGACCTGCTCAGACCTGGCCGGCCAAGGCAACTATCAAAAGGGCTGATTAAAAAGGGCTATTACGCTAGAATCTGCTTCTGTCCATGTTAACGTAATGATGGCCGCATGGCAAAAGCATGGCATTTATAGATTGTCTCCCACTCTCCACTGAAAAGGGAGACAAACATCACTTGAAAGAACACTTTTAGATGCAGAGGGGCAGGCCAATTTTGTGTCGCCGGGCGGGGACTATTTTTCAATGTGCAGCTCCAGTGACTGCAGCTAATCAACCTATGTACATTTGTCGCTTTCTGTATACATCTGTCAACGTTATGAAATAGAAAGAACATCATAAACCGCTTATCTCTTGAGCTTGGTATTCCGTCGCGAAGAGATTTGAATCCATGACGATACATATAAAACATTTAAAAGTCCACGTAATGAATGGTATTTCGAATGAAAATAAGTCAAATGCTTACACCAAGAAGTAAAATATCAACGAATTCACCAATCACGGAGAGCCTACGTACAAAACATCTAGATAAAGAGTACTGGGGACCAATGTTCTGAAACACTGAGTGGAAAAGACAAGGCGAAAGTTCTAGTTATAAATAGTACTGTACTAACCACCGTGTTACAAGAGGAAAGGGGTAACCAGGAGTGGGAACACCAAAAAAGATATGAACATGGAACAAGTTTGGGGGGACAGGAGGCAGTAATTCGACTACAAGTTGAGATACCACACCACTGAAAGAAGATACCGTGACAAAATAATTGGCAAAAGCATAGCATTTATCCTCTAGAGAGATTATTCAATTAATAGTTTCACTCTAAACGAAATCCATGAAGGCCATGGATTAAATTAAAAAAAGATATAGCGAAGAAAATGCAGACCAACTAAATACAGAAATGGGTGTAGGGAACAACAGTGCTTAAGTCTAGAAAGTTGAATAAAATATGAACTGGGTTAAATACCTCGACGCCTCCCATACGTCCGAGCTGCACGACCGAAGAGAAAATATATGTTTTAGATAGGGCAACAATTTGTTCTAACTTTTAAAAATTGATAAAAAAAAATCACACACATAATAAAGACTGCATACACGCTGCATGTCCCAAAAGTTAAACATTCAAAGCAATTCTTGGCGTGAACATTTCTGCAGTGTTAACGTCACCTGAGACCAAACGCTCACGTAACAGATGAATATTCAAGAAGCCATTAAGCTTCTTTAGGGAACAATTAAGCATACAGTGGAATAATGATGAACACAAATGCTCCGGTAACCTGCTTTTATCTGCTGGAAGTCAGCGAAGCTAAGCACAATGCAAATGATCTTAGATGTCTATGGGTTTCAAAACACAATCATGTACCACTACATGTACTACAATTAGTACAGCACAGTCGATGCGATATTGCTTCTCCATCTTTGTAAGAACGGGAGGAAGAATGCATGGGTGATTCTATGGGTATTCGTGCTTGTGCGCCTGTGTGGGCGTGTGTTCTGTATATATATGTATGTGTGTGGGTGTTGATGTGTATGTATATGTTTCTGTTCCCCATTTCTTTCAAAGTCCCTCTTTTTCTTAATACGCTAAATGACACCCCGACAAGCAACGAGCAGATAGATTTAGAGGAGGTGTACTGGTTCTGATGCAAAACAATCCTGTAATCACATCTAATTGATGTTGGGAGAAGGCTTTCCAGTCGCTGAAAGTACTCACTGACATTTTGCGAACAGACTACAGGAGCGATGCCAACTTCTCTGGCCGAAAGAATTTTGAAGAGTATAAGGGAAAAAGAGAGGAAGGGGAGGAAACAGAAGTCTGTCTCTGCCATATATACTCATGAGAAAGCCAATAATTACAAGGCATCCGGTGCCCAATGAAAGAGTCTGAAACGTCTAAGGCATCCGCAGTAGAATGGAAATGGGGGACTCAAACAGATGCTTGACCCGCTTCATACTACCATGGTAGTAAGAGCCTACCCTAAGTCAATGAGTGAAAGCTTGATTATATATAGCAGTAACCAGCAACCCTAATTGACTCTGCACAACAATGGCCCTTTCAAACCCTTAAATGAGGAATAGGAGTGGGGAATGGGCCAGCGAGAAGAGTAGAACAAGCGAGTAATGTGGCTTTTAAAGCTAAGCTTTATCATAATAGACGCAGCACAGTGGCAAGTAGTTAGGCCGTTATGATTTGGAATAATACTAATATCTCAGCCATTCTCACTTCGACGTACTTCTAATTATGCAACACAAGGCGAATTACGACCATGCGGGGTGAGATAAGATAAATTCCGGGGGTCGTTACTGGAGATGTGCAGAAAAGGCATGGATTTCCTCTAATTCCAATTGTTGTCCAAATCCAGGCTAATCTCCAGGATTCATTACTCTAAGAGTTACATTTGCTAGAGATAAATAATTCCCGGGTCGGAATAATTGGGATGATTCCATAGAAATTGATGCCATTCTTGAAACTAATCACAGAGATTGGTCCATAGAGAGCACTAGGCCTCTCTAACGTCCATGACATTAACTGCTCACTTGCCACTAACGTTGTGCACGAGACAAAGTAATCTTCAAAATAACACTTTTCTAGGGTCGGGGTAATCTAAATCAATCGTCTTCTGCCGCAATGACTCTTAACTATCACGAGATTCGCACATTCACCAAACTAACGACCAGCGAACCTTGATTCAAAATTATTGCATCCAGCCAGATAGCATTGCGGAGAGCAATGGATAATGAATTCAAGCTGACAAAAAGGCTGGCATATTCTGTTTGGATCCTTAACAACACTGTTAGTTGGCATGTCAAACGCATGGGTTCAGTGCGGCCCGTATTTGGGAAATCCATGAGGAGTTAAATAAAATGCTGGGGTGAGCAGTGCAATGCTTAAGCAAGTAAAACAATAAAACAGCCGAATATGATGATTGGAATGCGAGTCCGTGCCACTGGTTTAAGAACATACATGAATAATAAAATAGGTGTGGGCTGGAGCTTGATAAAACACACTGGTTGGCTATTCCACGGAAGTACACAATCAGTCCAATGGCAACTCTTGTCCAAATTCAGAGGCCAACTCCATTGAATTCGCATGACTAAGGATGATGAGGGAAGGAAGTAAGGATTCTACCAATTTCAGAATCTAGTCTGGCATTTTAAAGTATACATGTATAGAAAAGGCTCTTGGGTCTAATGCTGGTTGGGCCTTATCAAACACCAGTTCTTTGGCTCGCATTAAAAATATTCCATTAGTGGCAGCAGCCAAGGCAACAAGGGGAGTCAAGGGCATTGTTGATAATGAAAATGGATGTATTTCGGAGTGGCAGGACATTTCAAAATAGTCCCTCCCTGGGTACAGCCACTTGTGCTACTACCATGGCGTTTATCTTATATGCCACCAACAATACATTGTAAATCAGGCAAATGCAGGTGACTGGGTCACTTGGCTTATTATCATGCTATCCCCGTTCAGCACCCCACCCACTCCACCCCCTCCTCAGTACCATTTTGCCTCCCAAGGCAGAAAGTTTCAAGACACCAATGGCTCCCACGATGCTTGTAAAGCCTGACATTGGAAGGCGGTAACGACTGGGATTTAGTCTGCGCGGCCTATCTTATCCTGAACATGCTAACCTGACCCCCTGGCCTGCATGTGATCAGGCCGTATCACATGTTGCGGTAGCGGGAGTATGCATTGACCCCGGCCCTCGAAACAGGGACACGGGGCCGAATAACAACGAGATCAAACTAACAATTTACTGGGAGGCCACTTGTAGGTTATTGGGGGTGGCACCAGCCAGACCCGGTCTAACGTAATGAAGAAGGAAAGCATAAATAATAACTTTATAGATGATAAAAAACAAACCTGACGCTTGTCATTTTGGCCAGCGAAAATAAAATTTACTCGCCCTCTGAGTACGTTCATAAAAAGACACTTGCTTCCTCTCTTCAATTAGGAGGGCCATTCGCCAAAATGTAATACACTAACGAAAACCATGCGGGTCATAGGGAATCTAAGCACTTTAGTCCGCTATTTAAGGGCTTGTCCATTACCAAGCTTCGCGCCAGCTGGACAAGTCACGGGCCCCTTAAGAGTCAGCTACGGTCCCCATCATCCCTAACAAATCACCGGCCATCAGTTTAAATGGCCGAGAATTTGACTAGATTCTGTGGAAACCTTTAGGAGGAATAAGATTTACTCGGGTCTGATAGACCAGCCACTTGCACATTCACGTCACCCGGGAAACATTGGCTCCACTGGTAACCCAATCTCCAGGAGTTACTTCAAAGGGTTTTCAATGAAGGCAAACTTCAAATTTTGTCTCGACTAGCATTTAGAAAAGCATCTGAGAGATTTAGCTGTATGTAGCTCTATCTAATGCACTTTGCACGCCGGGCGCGGACGTGCGCCTGATGTTGTTTCCTTGATACAGCATCTTTGGCTGGCACGCGAGCAGCAAAAGCTTCTCTGACCCGCGCTGAACTACTTTCTAATCTGCCGCAATTTAATCACTAAAAGACAGCACATATCCTTTACCCTTAAAGGCCAGCCCTGCCGTCTTTGTAATTGGGACTTCTTTTCGCTGCCCGTGAGAAATGAGACGGCTAGTGTTTGTTGAAATCTGAATAATGTATACCCAATCATTGGCCTCACGCAAAAGTTGGCATATCTTAATCCAATAAGAAAAGGGGGAACAGGCAGCGGGCCTATGTAGTGGCCCATTCTGTATTGACCTTCTGGCTACCCACAAAGGCACATATCTGCAGGAGATGCCTGACTAGCCTCTACAGGCCCTACAGCCATCTTGTCTGACTGACATCGCAGCTCTACCTCTTTGGTCAACAAGAGAGGGCTAGAGAAAATCCCAAGGCACTAAGGCAGAATGTAGGTTCATCCGGCAAGTCAGCTTAGCTTCTGCTTGGCCAGAGACAGGAAAAAATCTGGCACGGGAGCGCATGGCAAAAAGTATTATCACAGCTTAGATTGGTGCTGCAGCTTTTTTTTTTTACCAACACAGTCGGTCATGGATACTTCTACTTAAACATAGCATAAACGTTTCAAAATTTTCTGGATTTTTGGTTGTCGTTTGTTTTACCCTTAGAAATGGAAACAGAATGATGGATGGGCCCATATTGGATAGTGCATAGTTACAGCATGGCCAATATAGAGGATACAATATTTAACAGTCACCGATGACGGATGTCTGTATTTTGTTTACATATATATTCAGCCCATGAGAAAGAAATATTTTTCAAGGGAGTTTGCTATTGAATACAAACCGAAATGTCATCATTCATTGAGACTTAATCATCATTATAGGGCTAGCTGGGACGACATACGGAAGGGGAGTCGTTGACATAACGGTGCATATTTACACAAAAAGGACCGAGAAAGGCAGGCGAACTTGGCGCACTTTTCCTTGTTATCAGTCTGTGATATCGGAGAAAGTCCATTTTGTCTGCTGACCATAATGTTATAGTGCTCTCGGTTGCCTAGGGCGACCAATGGTCCAGAGCTTCACCTTGTGGAGATCCTTATAATGCCTTGATGAGGCATGATGTCTATAAGGAATCCCACCGCCCAATACGGCCCTTCAACTGGAATCTAAAAAAATCACCAGGCAGTTGCTATGGTCTAGGTCAGTAATACGCTGTTGCTGACGGTACAGTGGACCCCTTCTTTTTCCATCATTCGGGTCTCCTTTCCTTTCCCCCAAGCCTACAATCTCTCAGCCATCATCTCCATGGCGAGCAAATGACACACACCTGCATTATTTGGCCTGTATCAGGCTAAGACGGGCCTTTTGACGGCCATGTCCACGGGATTGTCCCATTGCTCTGTCATTTGCCTACGGGCAATAATAATCTTTAGTGTAGCTTTTTATCCACCCACGCGGTCCTATGGCTCTTCAAAAGCCTTTCTGTGCACGGCCTTCATGTAGGGCATTAAAAATTGATGTTCTATTAAAACTGATTGATATACAGCAGAATAATTTAGTGTCATTAGATGAAAAAAATATGTCAATGTCTCGGAACATAATTCTAGAAATAAGTCCAATACATTAATGTGCCATGATTGCGTGTTATCATATAGCATTACCTCAAGCATGAAAATCAATCTTGCATTTGTATGACATTACTGATGTCACATAAGATGAAATTGCATTGTTGCAGAAGTAAATGATTAAATGTCAGTTCCCCCTTAAAATCAATCTCTCCTAGAGGACTCCGTTAGAAATAGTTCAGTTCTCTGATAACAGAAGTTAATCCGCAATGAAAATGATCACTGGAGAATCGTTGATTGAAAAAAATGGCATTCAAACTCTGACAGAAAATGGAATTCTGTGGGCCTTTCGGTGACGCGATTCACAAGTAGAGGGGCGGACTGTGGATACGTCTGCACTCTGCCAATGGTTCGCGTCATACAGATCACATCCATCCCTCACCAGTGACAGTCAATAGCGTTAGCTTCATGCCCCAATGCTGCGGATCCATCACCTGCAGTAACCGTATTGTTCTATTGGCTCAGTACGAATAGGATCCAAAATCTCTCTCCGTTCTGCTCGAGTTCAATCGGAGATCCATCTAAATTACACAGAGCCCATAGACCCCAGCTCAGCTAGGTCTCCCGATAGAGGTGAGTGGGGTCGTGCACGGGGATGAAAATAATCAAGCAATAATCTCTGATATCAATAGCTGGTGTTATCTGCACACATAACCTGAAGGCAGCACCTATCTCTAGAGAGGGAGCTCATCATTTGATCGGTAAATATTCATTTAAACTCCTACACAACTGGATTGCTGAATCGGCACGATGTAATGCCACCAATTCACTTCATATCATTCTGTTAAATGTGATCTACAGGCACTGTTTGATTTGTAATTGTCTTTATCCCTCGACTGCTTTCAATACAAGACCTTATCATTGCAATGCTAGGTCCTCACAAGGCATCACGCACACCATCACATTCACTACTATCAATGCTAACACAGAAGGGCGTGTTTCACTTGGATCGCAAGCAAAATCTCACCAAGTAGATCCCAATTACTTTAGAAATAACTTTAGTGATTTCCTTAGCGTGCGCCGAGTTAGCAAAGGTTTGGAGTTAATCGAAACGTATTTGCGCCGAGATCCCTCCGTACCTTGCCTCGCATTATCTTTGATAGGAGCATAAATTTGCAAAATGCTCCTTGTGGTGTTGGCGTTAGTGAAGGACGATGAGTCGTAGATTAAATCATCTCTTTGATGAAGATCCCCAGCAGACCGCGAAGGCACTGAGAGGACAGGCACCAGTGGAAATCATAGTGCGTTTCTGGAGCTGCCCATTCAAGTGTCCCCGATGAAGGCTTGGCAGTAAAGCAAACACTGGCCATAACAATCATTCACGACTAGCTTCAGAACAAAAGGCATTCCCCATGCAATCCAATCAAAATCCCCTAATGATAATGGTCGGCGTCTCCGTTTTTTTATCACCGAGTGCCGGTTGAGCATGAAAATGCGTAAATTTCCCTTCCCAAACTTCCATGTGGCTCGTTCCCTCAGTGTGTATTATAAGAACGTCTCATGGGGACCAAAGGCTTTTATTCTGTTTGTCTTATCATATAGCCAGCCTCATACATATAAATATATCCCAGCTGATACAAGGAAGAGTTTGACTACATCGACTTTGCCTTTCCTTCCTTTACCAGCGAAAAGATATCACCATCTTTGTGCAGGGTTAGGGCGGCCGTATATGAACTATGACCAGGCTCGTAAAAAACGAACCTCAACGATGCAAATATGAAAGCTGCCTCTTTGCTCTTCCGGTATGACCTTAAGGCCTTTGGTTTTAATTTCTTGACCCGGTCAATTTGATCACGCGCCGCCTTCACCCAGGTGGTGTTTAAACATAATTTATGCTGCCATTAATCCAATACGAACAGGGCGATGGCAGTAAGAAAAGAGCTGTATTGGATTGGGATAATCAGAGGAAGTGAGGCCTGGAGGTAATCGAAGGTCGTGCTCGGCTGGAAAAAGGGGGGTTACTCGTTTAGTGACGATTTCAATTGTCGGGACGCAATAAAACTCTGGCTACTAGCACGTTCATGTTTGTTGTTTATGGGAATTTTCACGGAGGCGTATCTAACCTAGGCAAATCAAGCTGAAAAACACGGGATACTCATGTCCGATCTTTCCAGCTGACCCAGCAGATTTGCCCCCTCAACTGGCCACCCACTGTGCGAACAAGATACGTCTACTGCCGTATTGACTTAAGCAAACAATGATGGGAATTCAATACCGGGATATTATGCCTTACTTCCGAATCAATCGGAGGAGACACTCCTCAAATATATTTATCACCTCCTCCTCCACACTCCAGATCTCCTTTCAGATCTTTGACGCACACTATCTCCACTCGCAACATATTCTACATTCAAATTACTTAAGCAGAAATATTAGACACGTTAGTGTCTCATCATATTGGATAAAGTAATTTGTTACATAAAAGCAAAAAGAAGTTCATGCCCAATTTCCAGTTCAAACTCCTCATTCATCAGGACAAGAATTACTCCTATACGAAGTTGGCAAGAAATACTACTGTATGGAATGTCAAATGTCACACCATTTCCAATGTGCTCATTGTGTTTCCTATTCAGACAGATACGCCGCAGTATACGGAGGAGGCGAATGTCTGTTTTCTAATAAGAGCAAGACGAAATGATGTCGCAGGGAATGGGGCGTTTTCATTTCCTTGAGAGAGGTAATGCCCAGAGCTTTGTACCTCCACCAGTACAGTGGGAGCGACTCTGATTGCTGAGATTGTAATGGCCTCTGCGTTTGGCCATGTACACCATGATTATCCTTCCTATTGTTCATTTCCTGGATGTGTCCCCTGGATCATACTGGGGCATCACATAGCCGGCGCGGGGAGGGGCTAACTGTACAGAAGCCACAATTCTCTCCGGACCCAACTTTCCTCCTTAGTAAACAGAAACACGGTGTCCCTTTGGCTCCTCACTCTAGCACCCATACTACTACATAAAATAGATAGCCACGAGGTCATCTTCCAGTAATAAACACCCGTCGACGTATGTTTAAGATGGTAAAAAAATGGGGAAACTCCGTAGCCAATACAACACTCAAGTTTCCACCCATCGAAGGGTTTAGACGTGGCATCACTTATAATTGCCACTGAATGTCAGTAAAGACAAGAGTAGTCGCCAACAGAATGCATAATCCAGGCAGGGCGAGTGCCTATAAAGCAAGTATGATTCACCATAGACAAGATCTATGGTTCTCGGTAATGCATACATAAAATGCGAATTACAAGACACTGGCAGATAACCAGCAGCCAGCGGAATAATTTATACAGTGTTAAATCTCAAGCGTTCACCCGTGATGTATAGTGACTTAAAGATGGGGAGAAATAAGGACTATTTTTATGGTTATCTTCGTCCCGCTTGTCGATATAGGGAAGGATGTCAGGTGGATAACCCAGGTCATGAATATGATAGCGGTGATCTGGGGTGCCAACAGGACCCGAGGTGACAGCCTTGTGACTGCAGCGTTTCCAGTCAGCACAGAGGAGCGGCCGTTGAATTAGCATAGGTGTCACGCCAGAGGCATTGGTGACTCGCAGGTTGAAGGTCCATCCCAGGCATTTGTATGCAAGCCGGACAGAGCCTGCAACGCCTATGTGATATGAGCTTAAGGACCTGTCACCAAGGCCAGCGAATGCTGGATAAGATGGGCTAGTTGTCGAGCTGAGGTTCTAACAGTTGACCGCAGGGTCACGGTATGCGTGTGAAGTGGACATGAGTTTACTGTACTGCCTTTACCGATACGATGCCTTGATTCCTGATGTCACTGCCCCAAGACTTATCCCAACGAATTTACATATGCTGATGAAAAGCAAACACTCGCCAATCTCTTACTTACACACTACCCTCCTGACTGTCCTATTTTTCCTCGGTTAACTCTATTTCGCCAAACATTTTTCAAGACAAGAGTAAACAAGATTTTGTTGTCCAATAGTTTAACTATGAGCTAGTTAAGTGGCAATTGTTTTAATAATACATTGAGGGAAGCTTAACAATATTAATAATGTAGAATTTATACAATGAAACTATCCCATTTCTTTAACCTTTAAATCTTGCGACACAGGATGATGAAGATGAAGAGTCTTCAGCGAATACTCGCTCTCAATCTTCTGAGGCGTACTTCTAATGAAATTCATGTTAGATTTATCGTAATGCTTGTTATATTAAAACTTTACTTCTAAAATGACTAATATGGAGACACATGGGAAAACCTGGACTCAATTCAGACATGTATAATTTCTCTTTAGATGATATGTCTAATTGGCGAATTAAAGAATTCAATAATAATGACAATTATTCAGTATAGGCCTATATGTACGGGTAAAAAACTGAAAACAATTTAGCAAATAAAAATATATTCACATATACAATGGTCAAAGCTTACACGTCTTAGCAGCTAACTCCCAGTGGATATATGTTTTTCAGTGAAGAATTCAGTGACATAAATTATACATGAACACGAATGGATGCGACGTGAATTATTCACGAGCGGACATTTCAAAAACTCATTCTTAAATTTCTAAGGGATTCCCTTTCCACAGAGGGTCTTTATCATGTATGACCAGAAGTGAGGACAGTGCCGTTTTATGTGGCTCAAACAGTTGAAGCCAAGCAGTAAACAAACGCTAGAGCAAAGCGGTGGCTTCCACATCCCAAGAGGAAGCCAGGGGCTTTTCGTCCCAGCACAGAGGTCAGATCCTTCCCGGGACGTACCTAGATAGGCCTAACTCTAATGTCAAGGCCTAATTCATCACTGCCTTCGGACGCAAGTGGATGCCCTGTAGATGAGGCGGGCACTGTGGAAGCTTCAATGGTCACAGCATATCGGACCGTTGGACCTTGGGTGTGGTGGTAAGCAAGATCAATAGCCCCTCCATTGGACCGACTATGGGACCAACCCAGCTCGTGCCCTGGCCTACTTCCCCGCTCTGGTTCACAGTGCAAGGGTGTAAATCTGATGTATACAAGAATTCAAGGCGGACCTCGGCCATTGTCAAACGTGCCCAGTTCGCCATCCAAAAGGCCGTAATAACATAAGGTTTCCATTGTTGAAAAAGACTGATCATCTTGTCAGGCACGGCAGTGTTGAAACAGCTTTATTGGATTCTGGAGGAGGAATATAGTGAAAGCATTGGTTCCCTCAGTTGAGCTGTAGGCAATAGGCTTGGGGAAGCAAAGGCATCCAAGGGGTAAGGTGTCCCTTGTAATTCAGGCAGTCCTCCAAGTTCCCCCTCTTCTCTCCATCGCCTTTTGTGCCAAGGCTTAGAAGTCACTGCTTTTGTATAATATGCGCAGAATGACTATGCAAGAATTGCCTTCTTCTACCCGGGAACGTCTACTGCAGGCCTGTTTTGCCAACAATTATATCGACGAGGCAAGCAACAAGTTGCTATAGAAAAATATCTTCAAGAGATGGGTAGCGTGTCAGGCGGTGAATCCCAGTTTTCCAACAGCGGCAGCATGTGGCACACAAGCTGGCTGATTAATCTTTTTCAAACTTGCCAGGAATGAGACGGGACAGGATGTGTTGTTGGCTAAATAGTGCGCTGATGGCCAATCAAATCATGCACACACTCACATCCTCAGCCCCATTCGTCTGGCCCGGAGCCTGACACCGAAATCAATCTAAGCTGCCGACCGGGGTCAGCCCAACTTAATATGAGTAAAAACACCCGAATCCATTTTCTGGGCATGGGGTGGACCCGGGTTCAGAGCTATGAATCCATTAGAAAATAACCCACAAGTGCTAGAGGGGCTAGACAAAATGCAATACATAAAGTACTCGTCGACTGTATTCAAGGAATGATATTCAAACACTCCTCAGATTGCAACCGATAAAAATCCCACATAGATAGTTCGAAATAGGATAAGCATTGAGGGAATGGCTTCATAATATCCACTGAATAAGGGATACTTAAGAATGCTTGTTGTAAAAACAGAGATGTATTCGAGGATTGGAATTGAATACACGTTTGATTTAATTCAAGTAGTTTAAGGTCTTCTCCTATAGTTCAAGTAATTATGGTATACATGTTTTACACCAAACCAATTTAATCTTGGGTGTCTTAATTTTCTCTGGGAAGAATGATGAAATTCATACAGTTCATTTCTAAGTACTGATAATATTGGAAAATCCCAATTTCAAATCATAAAACTTGTCTTGCTCACTCAAAATCGTACTGATATGAAATTTGGATTGAGAATGACTATTGTACGTACTCAGGTTTCATATATATTGCCATACAAAGAGACAGCATATAACTTTTCATGCATTAACACTCATACGTGTCGACTCGATAATGACATCTGTGGCAAAATAGCCGCATGCAAACGTTGTACACGAATTGGGAATTGTGTGACTAACCGAAGAATATATGAGTTCAATTTTCAAATTTTCCTTTTGGTTTCAGCGAATTTAAAATGGGTCAGGCATTAAGAACTCAACAACAGTCCCTCCTACACACTCCAGAATTAAAAAGTCAAGTCCTTAAGGGGAGAAATGGAAGTAGGTTGAAAAGTGTGCCTTGTTTTGTTCAAATTAAGTGCTTGTTAATGTATGCCACAACTTAAGGGACAACAAGTGTTTCCGCAATGCATTAACGAGGTAATGACCAGATTTTACAACACCAAACATAGTCAACGCAATTTTTGTGGTCGTAATATTTCATCATTGTGGACGGGTCCTGTCGTTATATCTAACAGTAAAATAGTAATATAAAAGAGTAACTATATGAACCTGCCCCCTGAAATGATCATTTCTGTAGGGCATGGACTGCTGGCTACACCCCATCTACGGTACACCTCTCACATACTTAAGCCTTTAGGTTCGCTGGGCGACTATAGGCCGCCCAACTCCCAGCTGAGCCCAGATTTAAGACTTGAGTTGAACTGCATGGGGCGCAGGTCGAGGTTGTGTTCGTATGATGATGGATATAGCTTAAAATGAACACAGATCACCAGGCACATGAAGGGGAGCTTTGTTAAGTTAATATTTGCTTTATAACCTGCTCGCTAAGGGGATATTTGTCGATGAGGGCTCACCAAAATAAAATGCTTGGACAAAAATTGTCCTCTAGGCGAAGAGCCACTCCCTTGTGAAACGGAAGCATTTATCATGCGATCATTTTTATAGGTATGTCGTTATACTCAATTGATCCCACTTCGCTTACTTTTGCCTATATATAGATTAATGTAGTAGCTTAATTTTTAGCCATAGTCATATTTTTGGCCGGTGATTTAGACCATCTTTATCATGTAATGTATGTATGAAACTGGGCGTATATATACTGGCGTACAGTTTATATTTGCATAGATCGTTCCATGATCATAGGAATTTGGTATTGAAGTTTATAAGCCAGGCGGGAGGTATTATCTTGTAGAAGAATGCCTTCAGTGGGGCAGGATAATTGCACCAAATTTAATTATCTAACGTTGAATGTACAACTGCATGAGGGAAAAAATAACTACTTTATCGTTCACCACTAATGTTGACACAACAGTAATCCACTTACAAATTCAATTCCTTCTAGATACAGTCTTCATCCAAGTGGTTGGTGCCCCTGATTTCCAATTAATACTGTTATGATGTTGATTGTTCTATATTTTCCAATACTATAGTGATGGTGGCAAGTCTACGCGGATCAGCTAGGATAAATATAAGCCCCCTAACCTCAAGTTAATACCTCTTAAATGAATCAGAAGGGTGCCTCAGGTACAATGTGAAGTGGGTAGGGTTAGGACGAGGGAAGGAGTAGATACTGCGATCATACGATTGTGACACATTAGCTACAAAGGGAAAAAGTCGTTTGTAAATAGCATATTGTCTCATCCAGTGGACGTGTTCCCTACTTAAATGCTGCCATTAGGGAGCGTCGCTAACAAACGGCAAACCGTGATTGAATCGCGTTTTTCGTTAACACTTAACAAATGACGGAAACACTTTCCGTTTGATGAATAGATAAGAGTAAAACAAGTACCGCTTCAGAGTGGAATTTATAGCAAAGAACAGATTCGCCTCCAACATAAACAGGAATGGGGACCCTCGTCCATCAAACTCCAGTTTGCCTTGTCTCATCTGTCTGTTGATATTATTTTCTTGGGTCATTTCATTAAGGTTAATATGCAGGAAACTACCTAAAAGATGTAACAAATGTTTCCTGGCCTTAAACTTGGCAGATCCATTTCAACGATGTCTGCTTAAGCTATTTTAAACATCCGCCATAATATTTTTTTTTCGATCGCGACCATCAATCACGCCCATCCCATTTCCTTTATATACCCATCAATGAAAGTAGCCATTCGCTATCATTTTTTTCCATTTCACAAAACAGAGCTCGCTTTGGAATCGATTTTGTGAGGCAAAGGTGTGCAGATGGAATGAATCTAGGTGAAAATAATGTGTAGCGAAGTGCAAGCTTTCATTTCCTAATGATACACATTGCCTGATCAGAAGTCAGATCAGAAATTATCGTCCATGGACTGTTAGGCCATCACTGGGATCAGCAATGAGAGGAGTGCATTTCAGAGATGACCTGGTCTGCGTCACCCAAACCAGCCTGTCCCCTCAGCGTGCCAATGAACCCTTTCCCTGCCAGATGCCGCCGACTGCAGACTTCCATTTGCCCGATTGCAGTCGGTCAACCCCAAAGTCTACTGGGGCCTGCACTGCCAGCTCTGGCTCCAGCTTCCTATTTTCTCAAGCATCAAGTGCGCTGAGCCTGGCTTTTCAATTGAATGCTGCCGAGTGGTATCAGGTTCGGTCGAAGCTAATCGTAGATAGAAAGCCTGCATCAGCATTGCCCTCTGCAGAAGACATCTTCCCGAAAAGCATCCGGCCTTCGGGTGGACAAACAAGCACTGCGGACAAAAAAATCCGATTTATGTCTGAATGACCCAGTGCCAGCAGTGATCACGGTCAGGGCAGGTCCTATCAATAGAAATCAAGACACTAGGTTGACCTTAGATGGCGTACATGCAATTGCAATTGCACATTGCAGTCAACAAAATTCCTCCTGTGCCTGCTTCGTATGTTCTACCGTAAAAGTAATCGTGCCGCAGTCAGGAACTTATTATTGGCTGAATAGGCAAGTGTCCAAACTTTATACCAGCCTACAGAGGTTTGAATACAGGGGTAGGATTGGGCATGGTTCCTTCTCTAAAGGAAACAGTCCCCTTAGGTATATTATAACGCATGGGGCCCAAGAAACAGGCCTTTCTCGCCCCTTTCAAACAGGCAGCCTTAACCCAGGAGAGAGGGAACTGGCGTGAGGAAGGTGGTTCCTCGAGGTTATATCCCACCTTGATGATCTTGGAACCCCTGGAGGAATCACCAACCCAGGGGACGTTGGTACACAACCCACGCAGTTATCTCGACGGGGCCTGGCTATTGTGTTGGTGGACTCGGCACAAAACCAATACTGTTTGGTTGCTTCGGGCAGATGGGAGTCTAGCCTAACTGTTCTGTTGAAGAAACACACAAGACATGGTGAAAGGAGGGAAGGAGAGGGAAGATCTGAGTATAGTCAATGCTGGCGTGCTCTGTTTATACAACACCATGAATTGCTGGGCACAGTCTAAGGAGACCCGAATGCAGTATACGAAAGTCAGACTGGCGGAATGGTGCTGGGGAGAAATGGAAGCCAAAAGCCACAGCCTCGCATATAACTCAGCCAATCAATAGAACCAATTTCTCCCTTATCTTTCAACAAGTAGGATCTTTCTGTGGTGATGATTTAGAATTCCTCCTCCTCGCCCATCCGACAGTATGGGATCACTGATGGGTCGAGGCTATCAAACCACGCGTTCGTCATTACCCCCGCGACCCCGTCAGCCAGCCCTGATCTACTTCCTCGATTGGATGCAGCTAAATTTGACTATCTGAGATGAGCAAAGTCCTCCAGTGTCCACCCACCTGTCCCCCACCCTGGCCTTCACTTAGTGACCGCTGATCAACTGACCATCGCAGACTGCTCTCCCATGCCAGAGGTCGGCTCTATCAATCTCCGCTCCTCCTCCAGAATCCCACTCTCAAACTATTCTCTTCAGTGCGTCTTCATTTCCTCCATCAACCTTAATCCCCTCCAGAAGGAACTGCTGACTGGTGTTGTAGTGGAAGCAAATGTATCCTTAATACTCCCATGGATAACCAGTTTACTTCTAGAATTACCCAAGCGACATGGACAATAACAAGAGCAGGAAGCGTGCGACAGAATCACGATTATATGGCGGTTAAGTATTGGGATATCCTCCCTTCTTAATTCCCCAGCCTTGCCGCCACACTTCCCCAAACGGGAAGGACGTCCCCTCTGTCCAAGAACATGACAAGGGAGGAACAAATTGGCACGGTGACATCTCCGAGCAGCTAGTTTCATTCGGAGGTCATTCCTTTCGAATCAATGATGCATGGTTGGAACACCCCTGGGTCGCATTGCAAATCTCCCATCACCTCAAATATGCCAGTACGACAAACTTTTGGACACTGGCACGAATCATCTAAACATCACTTGGGAGTCTTTATTTAAATAAACGAGTAGGCATTCTATTTTTAAACTGATGTGAAACATTACATTGATTTCCCCAGAAATACAGAATTATGAATAATTCAGATATTACCTGAGGCCTGATTGTCATCAGAAAGCCATCATCAATATTTTCCTACCATGTATCTGTCTTATTGTATGTAGAAGTACATTTCAATGGCATTTTTACACCGTGGAATTGAGGATCGATCTAGTACAGCTATACCAGCCAGCGCCTAAGCCCGGAGTAGGAATCACTGGAGACGCATATAATGATGGCGATTAAGGGGTAAAGATGGGGCCGGCCCTAACAGATGCCACTTACACTGTTCAACACAGTGCGGGATCCCATCCCTTACAACAACACCCTCCAAACATCCCTCTTCCTCCTCATCCCATCACCCACCCCACAAGAACAAACATGGTTGCGTCCAGGCCACGGTCAGCAAGTTCCATCTGTGCTATGTCAACCCCTGCAAAACACTAACTGTGAAAGCAAGGGATGAATCACATGCGTGTCAAGGGATGTCATCTGTTATAATGCTCCATACAGTACCATCAATGGCTGATCGGGCCTATCGGAGATGATCGCTTTCAGACCGGTGTGCTGGCGCGCCTAATGAAATCTCCCCGATAGAGATTAATGGTCGCTTCGGCACTGACCCCAAAGGGTGATCGGTGTGTATTACCTAAAGATAAGCCCAGGATTAAGGTATTTTGATTTAGATAAGCCCATAAGGTAAAAACGTAGGTTCTTTCTCCCAATATTTCACAGTAGCTGATAAGTGCAAACAGTCGGGAAACAGTGGTAAGGACTCTACTGCATTCCACCATGTGAGCCTAGATGCCACGGGCAGTTATTTATGCGCAGGTTATTAATTACAATACTCCATTACATCGTGACTGTATTAATTTACGATAAGAACATGGTCGGTGACAAAAAGACTGCCCATTCGGATATGCTACAATAAGAGTCATTTTTTAATATTTGGATTTTATTTGGATTGAATCCAGCGATTCCATGATTAATTGGTTAAATTAGGAATCAGTCAAGCTAAATGGGAGACTCAAATCAATTTTCCACGCCAGCACGGCAATGCCATGTTGGATATAAAACCATGTCTCATTGCACTATATGGAATTAGCATTTTTATATTCATGGCAGCCTTCAGCCACAGCTCCGACATTTTGGTGTCCAAAACCAAATTCCTAACGGCGCTTTTAAAGCAGCGTGTGGCCAAGCAGTAAAGTTACAAGCCCGTTTGAATGGACTTTATCTTTATGGACGTGTCTTTTATCTGCTGCCGTTAAAATGAGCATCCATCACGGAGTCCCTTTGTCGCAGAACTCATGAGAGATGAGCATTAGAGCTCCTAAAAATGAAATTACAACTGCTCTTGAGTCGATGGCCGTGGGAGGTACTCCAAGACGAAGGAGCGGACCAAGATAACCATTGGCATAATGCAAGAGACCTGCAATAGTGTTGAGAAAAGGTCACAGAGCTTGTTAGTTCATTACATCGTGTCCCCTCTTTTGCTCACCTGTTCCCAGCAGAGGTCCTAACGCATGCATTTATCTCGGGCACCGCTTCCTCCAAGAGCTGGCTATTATAAATAGAATAATGACGTGAGGAGATGGGAGGAAAGAAGGATGTTGAGGTGGGAGATCAGATGTTGAGGGGGACGGGGGTGGCGAGGGGTCCAGGGATACCTACTAGGCACGCACCTCCAAGCAACAGTGTCCAGGTGGGGGCTGCAAACGTGGGAGCGGGGGGGGGGGGGCGCTGGGTGGGGAGGGGGGGTGGAGCTCGAGATGGATGCTGACCACAAATATAAATCAGTTACCAGTAATCGTGTGGGGCAATTGAGCACACGCTTTTCTCACCAGATCCGACTTCTAAGGTTGGTGCTATCAAAGGCTATTGTGCAACTATTAAAAGCAGCGCACTTCCATTGGCAAGGAATTCCATAGTACATCGATTGTTACTTCTAACTGTATATTGGAATGGCATGTAAAGAAAACTATAGATGCCTTAATGGCATTTGATAAATGTAATTGATGATAAAAAAGGCCATTCTTATATAATGTATATCTATATCTATATCACATAGCCCCTAAGAGGTATTACGCAACTATTGTATTCAATAATGAACAATTATGCATTATTTCTTTGTCCCAATGTGATTTACTGTCAGTCATTCAGCCAGAAACCGCAGCATCTTTTTCATAGGATACAACAGTAATTTGAACCGTCCTTTAACACTAGTGGGGAAGAAGAAAAAAATGCTGGCAGTTCGTTGTCGGCCAGACTTGCCTTGGCGTATTAACGTGTTTATTACTGTTTGGCCCTTGGAGAATGAGAGTTATCATGCTTGGCGTCATGTTTCATAGAGCAAGAAATAAGAGAGAACAAGTCACGCAAGCTTTCTTAGAGTATATTTACTCTATATCAGCAAGGGTATAAAGTATCAGGAGCAAAAGTCACATGTACTTCAGTCTTATCATGACTCTCTGGAGAAAATGTACACTTCTTATTTTTAAATTGTAAAGCTAACCTTTAAATTATTCATGAATAATTTAGACGTGGGATAGAACAAGACATAATATGCTGGGTCATAGAATTATAAGTTGGGTCATGAAATTAACTCGTTAAATTACTGCATCAATCTCACATTTCCTTGCTATTTCCCACGACGATTTGAGCCTCAAATCTCATTAGAATGAGGTGGCAAAAATGGAAGAAACTTGAGTAAAAAGTAAATATTTTTTCTTCCAGATTACAGAGTAACAGGGCTTGGATATCGCCTGACCGACTTCACATGAACACACCATGGTGACCCGAGGCAAGTTCTGATAATAGCAAAGGCACCAGTGTTAAAAACCACTAGCGATCAATTGGCAAACCCAGGCAAAAACCAGAACAAATGATATAACCGATGGCTGGTTAAGTGCACCCCTATTTAAAGAGTGAGGAATAGTGGTAAGTATTTGTGCCTCCTGTGGGTGTAAACTAAACATATATCATTCCAAACTACCAGAGCCTATTCAACTGTGGAATTTGTCCTTGCCCTTCACAAAATCCTGACCTTCCTTCCTGCAGATTTGGACTCGGTCAAAGCAGCAGTAAACAACAAAGGGATCGATACCAAACGTATTCCGGCTGTTAATACCACGTATCGCCTGAGGCTATTGTTGAAATACCCTACAGTGACATGGGACTTCCGTATTCAAATGCCAGACCGATGCTCTGGGCTATAAATACCAATGTGATTCGAGAGGGCTCCACCATCCGAGTATTAACACTAGATCAACCCTGGATCAAAGGGCAAACGTGGATGACATTTTTTCCTGCTGTCTTATTTTCTGCATGCACATGTTTATTTTTTCCTTTTATAAATTTATAATTATGCTCGAGGGACCAGAGTTACACTGAGGAAGAAAATGGCCTCATTTGATAAGGGCCTCCGGAGCCAACCAACCGTCAAGAAAGGGAATTCTACATGGGCTTCTTCACTCAATTTAACAATGCGTTCAATTATTTCCCCCTTCCCTTTGCCCAATCGATATCAACCTATCAATATTCTCCATGAGCACTTTTTCGTTTTTAGAATCTGTGAGCTCAGAAATTTTGTCATGAAGACGTCCCCTTAGGGAGAAGCTTTGGTAGAGTGAGACCGGTCAAGCTTGTAATCAAAATGTCCACTACTGACGGGCTCCAGGTGCCCATGTGCATCAGACATGGTTAGAGAGTGGTCACTTTAGCAGTGGGCTTCGTGCCACCTAAGACCCCAAGTAAAGTCCAAGTCTACATGGACGCATTTTTGTTAGAAATTGCTCTTTCTACGATGTATCCAAGGCGAGTTACAATTTCCAATCCATCTAGCCTTTTCTGTGTACGTGTCAGAGTTGTCCCGATCAGTCTCTAGAAGAACTGGCACCGGGGAATGGAACGTGCATGGGTAGACTGCGCAGTCGGATAAATACCTTGGAATTCATGTAGAGACGAAACGGATGGCCGACAGCTAATACCAGCAAAAAAGATTGATACATCACTCGGGGACGAAGCTCATATAAGCAATGTTTTCTTCCTTGTGAGCTTATCACGAGCATCACTGCATGTGATGTGCAATGGGGGTGGGGAGGCATCTTGGATGTGGCGGATGTGGGAGTGCATGGGAGGGGGGAGGGAGATGAGTTTGAAGAGGAGAAGGAGGAAGAGGAGAAGAGCAGGAGGAAGCGGGGAAAGAGAACGATAGAGAAAGAATGTGCATGCTTGTGCTTAATATCCTTGGGAAGCAATGATAAGCACGACCACCGAGATTACATAAGCCATGCGGTGTTATCAATTCGCCGATGGCGAGAGCTGCGGCAGAGTCAGGCAGAACACATCTGGTGAATGGATGGCCTACTCATGGGCATCAAAGAAAACATTGGTGCGTGGCGTGACGCAAGCGCCTCCAATTGTTTCCACTAGCGGTCTATGACAGTGCAGGCTCTGATTATCTAACCAGGCGATCCATCAGTCTGTACAAGAAACAGGCAGCCCACTCTCGCCACGAGCCACCCCCACTGCACATAGTATTCAAACTCAGGACCACCGCATATATCCACACATCCTTGTATAAACAAGAATGGAGGGTGTGTGGGTTGACTACATGAAAATGACACACATCCCGTTGGGACAAAACAGGCTGACAGATCTAGGCTACAGCTACCACTTTCTATCTGCCTCTCTGCCCCATCGTTAAGACAATTCTTCAATCAATGTCCCCCGACTAGCGGGTATGGGATGGGCCTGAAAGAGCGACGATATCCTCTTATCTTGTCATTTACATTGTGGGCCAATGACCCTCTCACAAAGTCGAGGTCCTGTGTGTACATTCATATTGGAAGATACATTGAAGGCCGGGGTCTATTAAGCGTACTATTCAGTGGGAGCGCCCACAACCGAGCAGGACTTTATACTACTCACAAAAGGGGTCTTTGGCTCAGGCACTCTTGAGCACGTGAGGGGACAAGGAACACAACACCGAAGCTAACAACTGGAGTAACCATCAGCGAGTAGGTACTTAGTGTCAAAGCTAAACATTCGCTAGGAAATCTGCGCTGACACTTAAGCTGTGGAATGACTTGATTGATAAATAGCCAAAACATACAATAGCCTACCTCCAGTTATTGCCAACACAAAGAGTGAATTACCCGTCTCTGTCCACCAGGCATCAGTATAAATCACCAGGTAGCGTCAGTGACTCTAAAGAAGCATTGAATTATTCAGTTTCATTATGTAATGTATGGTGTGACTATTTATCCCAGCATTAGGCCGTATTCCTCATCGTATTGGACTGGTTATGTGCCACACGTGATGCGGCGATACAGGCACAGCAAAGTATTGGCACCGGTAATTCGCGGTGGCCTTGTACAGGGAAGGCGCCCCGAAGGACAGTGATTTGCTGAGCCTCTAATACCCAGTATCAATGAAGCCATTTGGCACTTTGTAGTAAATTGTAATAATGGCGGACTCTAAGGCTGGGTTTGGCATGCTGAACACTCCAAGGGGTCGGGACCCTCAGGTCTAGGAGAACACATGCGCGGAGGTGTGAGCTGTAGGTGGTTAGAAGCATCCTAATGCGATTGGGGATTCATTACTCTGGGCCGCCTGAAAAGGGCTTAGAGCTGCTGGCGAAGCCACTGGCAGAAGCCAAAGTTGGTGAGACTTTAGTCTATGACTAATGATGCCGCTATGAGTTCACAAACGGGCTTAGCATGGGCATCTATCTCAGATCTTCCTATGGTTATACCCATCTGGCATTTTGAGCGATCATGTTCTACGTTCACCTCGGTTTAGAAACAGCTCGATTCTGGGCATGACAGCTTGTTAGATGGAGTATAGTGTAAGGCTTTTAGGGCGACCTAAACCTGCATGCACTCTCACATGATCACAACTGATCAGTGAACTAATCTATCATGATGAGATGGACCGCGTGTTAGATCGCGTGTACCAAGGCATAAAATAGCACACACCCAGTTGCTATACATATGGGCTTCCTTCCTGGACAGACTGGCTTTATAGTGTAAGCTTACACCCGAATGTTGCACAACAATCATTATTTAGTATAGACATCCCATACTGATATCAAACATACCATTTACAGCGGGCCACATCCACTTAGACTATATTTATGCCCCTGTCTCTATATCATAGCGTTATATATAGAATAGAATGACATTCCCAATAGCAATTTTTGCAAAGGAAAAGTAAAGGACAAACACAAGCTGTGGGGTATTTTACATGACAATAAATGGCATTGTATTGCAACGTTATATTCTTTGAATACTAAAAACTGACGGTGTTGTATGAGAGTAGGGGAAGCTATACAGCTATCCTTGAATCAGCAAACAGCAGTCTTGATTAATGAGGTGGTCTCAATTAAAAGGCATACATAAAACGCAGCTAATGGCAGCAAGTCTCTTCAATGTTGCCTCGACTTCGTGGACCGTAACATTTTTCGCTATTTCTGTATTGTGCTGATGTGGAGCGAGCCTTGAGACCAGGGTGCCGGGGAAAGGAAGACAAAAACAAATGGAGGGGCCCCGAGTGATGGGGGAAGTAATCCTATCTGGAAGTGCAGTAAGGCTGGGTCATGGTGGTGATATCCATTATGTACAGAAATGACCATGTATCATTTCAACGATGGATTAATCAATAGCAGAGCCACATTCAGCCGAATGAACTGGTCGAGGAGGAGGAGAAGGAGGAGTGGCATAAGAAGAAGAACCCAATATAGGGACTGACTGCTGACAATTCAAAGCTTCGATGGTATCAAGAGAAGGTGAAATATCTAAAAACAAAGCCGGGATTGCGGGCACGATGCCTTGCTCTCGGGAGTAGGTTCGGACATCAGTGAAGGACAAATGACCCTTTTCTGACAGGTGTGGGTAGCGGTGCCTTCTTTATAGCCAACATAGTGCAGCCCAATGACCCCCTCTGGACCAGTACCCCAAGGGCGTTACCATAAAGGGGTGAGGGTTTGAAGAAGTCTCGGCCAAGACACACATCGTCCGGTAGAGTATCATTTACAGGACTTCAGCGTTGCAGAGTAAACGCTAAAGTGACATGATAAATATCATGGCCTTTCCCGCCATCGTGTCAGTGTGCCAAGCCGGGTCAGGCAAGTCAAGATGACCTCATTCCCGGCCCAAGGGTCAAGGCGGCAATGTACAATTGCCTATGGGTCCCACCTGATCGGTGCCGAATGAAACCATTTAGTACATACTCGATACGCACCATGCATATCAGCATTGCATTCGCGGCATGACATTTGCACACTCCCAGCATGTCTCAAGGTGACCAACGCCTGATTGCTTCTGGGGTCAGGGATCCATTTCATTCGGGGGATAAACGCATTAAAGCTGCAAAACATGTGTCATGTTTAATCTTGTCCACTACATTTGGCAGCTTGATTGAATCTTGCTGGTGCTTCTATTAAAATAAGCCCACACACTCGTCGCTTCACAATTAAAAGATGAATTTCAATGAGCGAGATAATACAACGAATACAATTTGTGATATTTAAAAAGAATCCTGTGATTGAAAAAAATAATTTGTTGTAGGACACATTTCTATATTTGATCAATAACAATTTTGAGTGGATACATGAAGGCCCATATCTTTTAATTTAATCAATCCACTGGACGCGATGTGTTCCTGAGGGGCGAAGTCGGTTGCTGCTGCTGACTATTATCTCTGGCCAGATATAGCTTTCAGCAAGCATACATGCGATGACAATAGCGACCAACAATATGCTTAATGCATATGGTTATTGCACAGAGGACTTCGTGTTTGTGGCCCTATGTCACATCAAGAACCTCCGCTTTTCTATGATATATGATAAGTGGAAACTGTTTGAGTGGAGGGTCACAGAAGGCGGCCAGCTTGGTTCGCAGGGGGGCACTGACATCACATTGATATGCCAAACAGTTCCATCACATGTATTATTGAACGCTGTGCTTGCCTTCAATTGTCAGATAAACAGAAAACATTCCCCCTGTCCTTAGGGATCACCCCATGGGGACCATAGACCCTCCTCGAGCATTAAACTGTTCCTCTTATGGTTTTCATTAATTCAACTATCAGATAAAATGTCCCGAGCCCAGGGATTTACACGTTACTTATATATACATCCAGACGTTGTAACAATCGCTGTTTTCGATGACCACAGGCAATTACGATTCCCAGCGGTGTATCTCAAGTTATGGCATAAACCAATGCATCAAATACAGTATTATGTAGCCCCAAAGCACTTTTTGAATACAACCATTTCTTCGTAGAAATCTTAGGACAACATTGAAATTTCATTACAGGTTTAAAGACGACATTATAATTAAAATTCATACCTGGGAAATATTGTCGTTGCGAATGGAGATCAGGATGGTGCTTACCTGGAATGACAAAAAGGAAAATAAATTACATCATCTCGATCATTTTGAATGAATTTCTGAGTCATTTCCCAGAGAAGATAAAACGAAATATCAGATAGGGTGTTCTTTCATTGGGAGCGGGGCTTGAGAGGATTTTTAAATTCAAGTCATGAAAATTCATAGCCAGCGATTCAAAGACGCTCACCCTGAAGAGTAGTAGTATATGGAAATTGAAAATGGAATCAGGCACATTATGGTTCTGAGGTCGCGGGAGAGAAATCTCATTTCACAACGCTTTAATCGACTCGAATGTAGGAGGGAATTATATTGAGTTGTGGGAGATGTGTCCGCATATTTCTAATGCCAACACTAAATTTACATAATAAAAACCTGCTGTGTCAATTTAGAAACGACAGGACTGTCTTGGGGAGGGTGGCAAATGACACCATTAAAGCTTTTGCTTTCAAACCTTGACACCTTCGCCGCCCAGGTGAAAATTGCTTCGCTTTTACCAGCTCACTCTGGTAGAATATACACTTGGTTGCAAATGTCACAGGGAATTAATGCAATGTCGCGTTGAGCTTTCACAGCACAGGCTCTAATGCATCGTATTGCTAATGCAAGACAGGGCAGTGAATAATACAATGGTTGGGCGATGCTGGTATTGAGTACCTATTGTGAATTCCGCCCGGCCACTCTATACAAGCTAGTCTCCCAGGACCAGGCCTAATATATCAGATAGGACTTGGAGCCTATATCACGAGATATTTCACGTGCTTCACCACGAATTTACCAACACTTAGGCACGACATTAATGCAATGTTTGGTATAAACACCCCAGCGCATCAAAGCCAAGAAGGAGGCTGAATGGAGGGGCACGCTCGGATAATGACACTGGGTGCATTGTAAAACTTGGGATAGTGCGACAAATGCCAGATACAAACATTACCCGAGGGTCTGTCGGGTGCTATCGGTACCATATATCAGCCGTTTGTGACCCAGAGTCCAGGAGAAGGGTGGTCACTTGGGGACAGGTCTTTGCTACCATGCTAATAGTCCTTATGGGTGTGGGTAACCATTATGGTGGCATAACTTGGGTGTATCTGGCTGTGTCAATCTCACGATGGCGATCCCAATCCAGATCCATAGCCACCTCCACTGCACTTTATGGGTGCCGTTATTCCTTAGGACGCGCGTTGACCCTAAAACCAGGCTCACACATAAGGTGTCTTGCCTACAAACACCTTCTCCAAGACCCACTTCTCTTAGAAGATCTTATAATCTGTATGGGTGACGCTGTACTAACGGCACACAAACGAGATTATCACTCTCTACAAAGAACATCAATTTAAATGCATATATTTAAACGGTGGGCTCTCATATGATGAAGGTATTTCATACTACATCTAAAGCTTTCAGGAAAATGAATGTACATAGGCCACTGAGTACATGGTGCAAATAATACTGATGGATACAATTTAGGTTGTTACAGAGATTCTACATGGAACTAAATTAAATTATAGTTTCATAAAGCCAGAAGCTGCTTCCGATTTTTACCTACCCAATGTAATTATAGCAAACAAGGTCTGCTTCCTAATGAAATTTTTACTAAAGGGTCCACTTGTATGGTTACTGGATAGCAACTAAGCGTCCCATTCATGACATAGATTAAGTAAGCCGCCATACACAAGGGAGAAATGCTTTGGGGCTATTTCTTATAGAAAATGACAAAGATGAAGTATATATGCGTGCGCAGCGTGTGGGGGCATTGAAATATTGCAGTACTTTCCCCATGACAGCTTACCATCGTCAGTTTTGTCATGGGGTTTTACAAACACCAGTTCATCACCAACAGTAGGACTGACGTCATGTAGTGTCAGCTCAGCAAAACACTTCACGAGATCTGCTATCACATTTAGCAAAGCGGCAGGAAGTGGAGGAGGGAGGAGAAGGGGGGATTGCGGAAGCACATCCTGACCTATGTCCAAATATAAAGAGGAGTATATCTCCATCGCCGTTTGATCCTGCATACGCGGGTCAATGTGCTGCAAAGAAAAGCGAGGGGCCCTCTTGGGATTAGGTGCATGCCCAGGGTGCTGGCAGAACAGTGATATTGATAGAGGCTGTGGTGAGCCCAGCGCTGGCTTCTGGAAGACATCAAAAGCTACGTCTTTCGCCCATTGCTGCCGTCCTACAGCTATACTGCCCCAGAGATACACACCCTCTCTCACTCGCCCTTCTTAACTGCAAATGGTAGAGCTGGCTGAATAAGCAAGCCATCGATTACGACTAGCGACCTTGGCGTATACGTTTATAATGCGGGTGGCGTGTGGGCTATGTTAAACACAGGTACAGCCACTGCCAAGTTGCTTTTGACCAGCTTTTGTAGAACCCGGCATGCCTAATGTTGTGGCATTTCTGCGCGCAGAGAAAATTATCCTGACTTTAGGGACAATCAATCAGTCATGGCAACTGGAAATAGCCTGGTCGATGCCTCCCAATTGATCCCGATATAATGCGGTAATCACTTATAAGTGATATATTGAATCACTTTCTGCGCCCGAGAGTGCCTACTACTTTTATTGGATCCCGCAGTATATATCTCTTCCGGGTGGAGCGCAAGAAAAATGGTTTCAAAAGCAAGAAGTCGTCCATAATGATTAGCGCAAGGATCGGCTCCTATCATTTTCCCAAAATATATGAAATAGGGAAATAATAACCATTTCCCGGAGGCATTTTTCAAAAACTGGTGACAACCAGCGATATGGGCTGATACAGTTGAGCCGCGTATTTTACAAGCAGGCTTTCGGGATGCTCGTATATATTCCTGGCAGCAATGGTTAATTGATGCACTGAGCAAACAATGTACCAATACACTGATTGCATAGGCGGTACATATGTGGAGGCGAACTAATCAGGAGCACAGTGACTGTCATATATGGTTCATACTTATGGATAAAAGTAATAAATATTTTAGCGAGCAGAGAAGATGTATTGGTGCGAGGGTGAACCCTAAGGAAGCTATTCTTCTTAGTCCTCCCATGCATGGCCTGCGCGTGACTCATTAAAGGTAACAATTCTGGCACATCGAAAGCGACCATGTTTTTAGTACAAGTCTCACGAAATATAACACTGTTTTCGCACGAGGCAAACTATACTCCCTATTAGCAAGGACTGGTTGCATGTGAGTCTTGCATGTACTCAACCAGGGCCTATAATTGCTTGCCCATAGTCGCTGTTTAGGCGTGCAAGCTCGTATAGGCCTCGGTCTCATACACTGCCTCCTACTGCCACTTGTAATCTCACCTTTATTGATTCATACCTTCAGAGGACTCGCTTCTGAACAGTGGTACACATATCGGAAACAAGGGCCGCGCTTTCTTTGCCTTTTTAGTGGAAATATTAAAGGGCTTCCCAGCATGTGCGTGGGCTGAACAAGGAGATACAGCGAATTCAAGAGGCCCTGTAGCAAATGTGTACGTAGCCTATATACAACACACGGACGTATTGCCCTATGTATCGGTGCACCAGTAATTGTAGAATGGCGTAGTGTTTCTTTAAAAGCAGCTATAGAATCTTACTTTCCAAAAAGAAGGGAATAAACAAGAGAGTATCCCCAAAAGGAGATGCTACACACAAAGTTATTTTTATATAGTTGACCGCCAGAATCTCTACAATGTTTCCTATTATTGTTATCCCTGTCAGCAATATTTCACCAAATACAAGCAGTAGCATTGATCCTGGTTTCAAGCTATTCACGTGCTTCCCTGAACAATTCTGATAGGAAAGAAGTTACCTAACATAGCGAGTACCTGCAGTGAGTATGATACGCCACTAGGCGTGAGTGATGGATGTGAAAAAGAATGAGAACACAGAAATGTATGGGTTTCCCAATAGGATTTATGACACTTTCAAAAAGCCAGGTCACGACTGAAATAAAAGGAATCTGAGGACGTTGCCATTTGTCCATTTAGAGCAAACATCAGTCCTGACAGCAGTCCATGTTTTCTCATCTCTGTGAAATAGGAATGCCTTGTCGGAAGCCCTTTGATTCCATCAAATTCATCCACACTTGGCTTCCTGCTGAAGCATCTCCTTTCTGTCTGGCATCAAACGCCTGTCAAAAATCCATGACGATTGAATAACACAAAGGAGGGGGACTTTTTTGCCGGCCATAATGAGAACATTAGAGTATTGAAGCATTAAAAGGAAAGTATTTTGTGCCCTGAAGTTAGGGTGTTGGTGTGGGCGACCGTCAATACTGGTCGGGGTAAAAAAGCACTTCTGGCCATCGCCTTCTTTGCGGCCAAGAAGTGTCAAGCAATGTGGATGTGGTTGCCTTCTCAAACGACTCATCGAGAGCTGCTCGACTGTTCATCAGTGCTTTACAACTCAGTGAGGGATAGCACTACGATCCATCCTCTACCGGTCCAATGCGTCCACACCTTCCGACTTACAACACCTTAGGGTTGTGTTAGTGCTTGATTTATCTCCATCTAAGCAGAAATTCTTTCGGACACGCTACTAGCGGGTGTCAATATTGACTCCCGAGCAATTGCATAAGGACATTTTAAAGGTTACAACAATATGAGGTTCCAGGGGTTCTTCACATGTGTTATCTCTCTCTATATATAGATATCATATAAAATATAGATAAAGTATTTATAGTTATCCAAGAGTGCAAGAACTTTCGACCAGGAAAATTGACATTGCTCTAGGTATTTGTACAAGTATTAGCAAGTGAACTCGATGGGGGCGAGCAATGTGTGTACCAGAGGGCAACGAGCACAAGCTCAAATCGAAACTCTTGACAGAACATCCAAATACCCTAGTCTTACAACTAGTCGATATTCCTACTCTCTCTCTCTCTCCCAGGGAAAATAAAAAAGAGGGATAGCGTGGAGTGATAATTACATAAAAAGGAAACTCCAGGTTCTCACATGAGAAGTTTTAGATTGAGACAGGATTTGTAGTGGGGAATGCTGGTTGCACTATGAATGCATATGTCAGTGCAGGACTAGGACGGTCTTGGTGGTGTACAAACCTGATGACAGGCTAGTGAAAGCTCTGACCTTCCTGTCGATCAGGCCTCTCCTATCAAGCCTCTATACTTGTGCAGCCAAGTTGGCATCCACCACATAGCCGCTTTTCAATAAAGGCCAAGGCTTCTTCCAGACCCTGGCTGCATGATCCGGCAGCCGCATTCACCAAGTCCTAGTCAGGCTGTTATTAATGCCATGGCAGCACACGTGCACCGGTTTAAAAGCAGGGGAGGCTCTCAACAAAAGATGGTTTATGTCCAGGTTTGCCCCACCATACATACAGTGGCCAGTGGTAGTGATGGAGGCGGTAGTATAGAGGCGAAGAAGAAAGAGGGGGAAAGGGGACGGGTTGGAGAGGAATTTTGTAATGCAACCTCCTCCTCTTTCAACTAAAGATATCTCGGGAGGGGGAAGGATGCATATATAACTTATCCAAGTATAACGACCCAGCAAAGCACTAGGTGCACCGACGGTCGGCAATGATACAATCCTTGCAACCCTGGGCCACATTTCCTGCAGCCATTTACTTCTTCCCACTCTACACCAAATCGATGCATGCTCATTTCCACAAGGTCTTGAATAAACCTGCATCATCCCCATCCCTGAAATACAGCTTTTTATTGATTGGCTCAAGCACTCCTCCTACACTCACAGCAACTATCAGTTAATCGCCACAATACGCTGTCCCATGAATGCATCTAGAGCTTCAGTGGGCAGCATATTTAGGTGTTGGTTAACATGGCCCGACAAAAGAGAACAATCATGTTTTTGACTTGTTATCCAATGGGGAGAGTCTTTATGTGCGAGACAATGGCGTAGATCACCTCCAAGTAAAGGAGAAGCGGGCAAGGGTACACAGTGTTCAATAGAGCTGCGGTAAACCCATCAGTACTGAGGTGAGGCACTTTGCCCTTTTTATTACTCCCGCTTCCAGCGATACAAAGTGACCTACGCCTATACTTCATCCCACACTGATTATCCTGTTCTATTAATCAACAAAAGGATGGAGGGGAAGTTGAAGAGCTCCAGCAGTTACAATCAGCTGCTTAATTAATGTTGGGCAATGGAGTCAATAGAAGTTTTCCAAAGTATCGCCCCCGCCATTGTATACTAGCAGTATTCGCCGACGTAATCACATCAATAAAAAAACTTTCAAATGGTAGGCATGTTATAGGTCTGGCAAGCCATAGTACACGCCCATAAAGCCAGCGTGTGGAGCCATCCACTCATACAGTCTTTCAATACATATTCCAGAACCCGCAATAATAAAAGCTCGAGAAAAGGAACCAGAGAAATAATCAGCCAAAAAACTATCCCGATTGAACTAGATTGATTATGACATGGTGTATTCAGCTTATATAATAGGCATTTTAAGGGTTGTGGCCGAATCGGGTTGAATGCTTTTTTAGGGTATAAATACGATATGAAATATTCATGTAATCATAAAGCGGGGCTAAAAATGAGGTCCCTATCGATAGCATGGGAATGTTGTATCGGATTTCGACGGAGGTTTTGCTGGGACATGCCTCTGGCGGTTCCATAATGTTGATAAAGTGGTTACAATGCTGCCTTTTGAAGCAACTTGCGGTCAGCGATCACACTGAGTCACACTGAGCAATAGGGGAGTAGCTCGCCATGTACACAAATGGCCCTATCTATCAGGCCAGCTGGGAGGCAATCCACCCTCCTAGAATGATGATTTCGCTTATTCAAGCCTAAACTACTGGAGTCTCTTTATTTCTTTTATTAAGAACCCCTTTGACATATTTGAATGATCCCCTCCTTGGATTTAAGAGGTCTCTCTATAAATTCGTGACCCAGCCTCTCCAAGATGCACAGCGTATTACCACGCTACTTAAGTCACATACGGATCGAAGGGACTTGTCTATGCCAGTGCATTTTTTACGTCCCCATAATGTAACTCAATTGGGCCACTCGTTTTACACTAAATCCTTACAGGGGTTTATAAATTCAATCACCAGGTGATATTTACGCCAAGTGAGGGCACAATAGTAGCGTGTCCTGTCAAACAAGCCAGAGAATCGCAGTTCAGGAATTCCCCAATTAGTGGGCAATCAAGAGAATGTACCGGCCACAATCGCTAAGAATATTTCTCACGGCTAATTAATTGCTAGGATATAGCGGCGGATCAGGACGGTTGGCACAAGGTGACTTCCCTGTGATTGTCCCGTGTAATAACGGAGCAGCGATTGCCCCAATAATACTTTGATTAGCTGTATATCACACCGAGCCAGAGACTATCAGTCTATATTTGAATGTGCCACTTTGATGTCAAACTCCTCATTTAATCCGCCAACTGATCCGATTCCGCGTCAACCTCAACTAATGAGGTATCCTTCTGGACCAGGTGTTCACATAGACAGCGCATCAGATGATTTTCAACTCTTTATAATATATGCTTAACGCTTGATTAAATTAAATGTGTCCATTGAATTCGCACATCAATTGTCCAGATGCAGGTGAACAATTGGCGTCAATTGCACTGCACTGTGTCAATTGCACTGCATTCACATACCATATATACATTCAATCAATCTAAAAGCGTATTGAACTGCAGTATAAGCTTTTAAATGTAAATTCCAGTCTAACATTGGTCAAAAGAAAAAAAATGTATGTAATCAAATTTATTGGGACTTGATTTTAGGAGCTTCATTTCCTATTCTTAACTCTTTACCAGACCACACAGAATTTACTGTCAGCAAAAACGCAATGCTCAAATTACATTGGATACAGGTCTTTAAGGAACGCTGTTCACGCATTTATTTGTAGCCATAATAATTAATGTAGTTTTCGGTGCATATGCATAAACATGCCAAGTGGGACGGAGTAAAAAAGACGGTGACACATCAGGCACACGCGGCTCAGCTAATAAAAGCCAACATCAGCGACGCCTAGGTTTTAGCCAGAATACTAACCAGCTTTCACATACCAAGTAGGAATTTGGTATTGCTGGACATGCACATGAGAGCCGACAGTTAGAAAATTTGACCATGTACAGAGTCTTACTCCCGGATAAACAATTTGCTGGCCTTGTTTTCCTATACAAAGAGATTGTATTTAGAATGCAAACTTAGCAACAGTCGACGAAGTAAAAACTTTTAGTTTATCAATGCAATGACTGCCGGTAGAACCATAGATAAAGCGCCTGGAAATGCAGTATTCACCGAACATGGGACTGGAATTTAAGAATTTATTTAGTATCATTAAATCTTGGAGTCTGCCACCAATTGTTAAATGAACTTTGCTTTCACTATCTCTTGTGGTCGACCTAAATAAACACTGGGAATCCTATCGGTCCCCTGCATTACAAAGCTAAAACTTGGCGTTTTAGTTGAAGTATTTATGCATGCATTTTATTTCAGAACAATCCTCGACACAATGGCCAAAATTACGAGATTGAATCAGTCGCTTGTCCCTATTCTGAGATAACATTGACAAACAGGTTTAAAATTTAAGGGCCAGTGGTTGTTTGGGAATTGAAGCCAACAATCATCTAGCCGTCAGAAACTAGGTTGAACTATCAAGCTTAATACATGTAGGGATTCCCTTTTTTCTCTGATTATGGAGATTAGTTCATCCAGTGGGATCCAATTAAATCACCATAGAATAGTGTGAATGCACCATTGTTTCTGGGAATACAACATGTTGCTTCCGTTTACGAGGAGCCCGGGCAGAGTAAAAGGGGTTTGGTTATTGTTATAATGGAAGGAGGGCAGCATGGGAGTTAAGGAGAATTGTATTAGGAGGGGAGGAGGGGGCTGGGGTGGGAGAGAATGCCTTAATGTTGTTCATAAAGAGCATGAAGAGGGAGCATCATCCCCAGTCAGCGATGCCACAGAAGACTGGTTGTCCTCCTAGAGCACAGCGATGCCTGCGCGCTTGCCCATGCTGGTAGTTGTGGCAGTGCAGTAGTAGTGCCAATGGTAGCACAGGAGGAGTTGGAGTAGGAGTCTGTTGGTGGTGGCAGTGGTGGCGGTGGTGGTAGTAGTAGTAGGAGAGCACAAGTTGGCATTGTGCCAGGCCCAGTTCCAATCTGACCTACTTAGAGAATCCAGCGGAGAGAAGGCTGCCAATATCACCTGTGTTGGGCCCACAGGGTTTAAAATGTACATGTATGGTAGTATTAATTAGCATCACATCGTGTGTGCAAATGCCGTCAAAAGGGCAGGGTGGAACGAGTTATTGGAGCTTGGCAGTGTGGCAGTGATATATATATCAACGCTCAGAGCACAGCACAGTGCGGCATACTTCAAGCTGATAAGTCTAATTTACATTAGATGCTAAAATGAATTATTCAATTGCACCGAGTGATTCGGTGCAAGGATGACCAAGCGGCCTAGCAATTGTCTAGCGGAATGTAGGCATTAAAAGGCAGTACGACACGTCCTTCACATTATAAAACATTGACCACTGACTGTCGAGGTTAGTCGTTGCATTAACATGTATACACACTAGTATGGGGCTTGAATTATGACGCCGATAACTGACACCTTCGCCTGAGTTATATGCATGATCGTCATTTAGTGTCATAGGGTATTAATTATGGGTTCATCAGTTAAGAATGCGACCCACATTGATTCAATAATTAATAAATAATAAGCTTTGTTTATCAGATGATTAAGTTTCCCCGGCCATTGGCCCGCGAGGCAGGGTGACACTAAATTAAGTAGCATGTATCTTCAGTGCTTCTTCACTGGGAGGGGAGAATGGCCTGGATAGGACGGCTTTCATGGCAGTCTTGAGCAAATGTTGACACGGACGACCCAGATCTGAACACTTAGGGAATCAATCTTGAGTAGCTCATGTCACGGTGGGTCCCTCACACGCGGAAGTAACAAGCAGTGGGAGTTCGGCGCCAATGGATATTTGGATTTATAATGAACCATCCCTACGGATGCTAATTCCAACGACGCCCAATCCCAATCTAGGCTTAGACCATTAAAGCTGCAATAGGAAATAGCCAAACGGCCATCATTGGCACGGTAATGGATCATTTAAAGATAGGGCAACGTGATCATAACCGCCATGCAGTAGCTTGGTTCTCGAGTTGCCAAGACCTGATTTTTCACTAACGGTGCCCATTTACATGTGGGGTATATGAGTGTATACATTGCCGACCCCACTCATCAGGGCCCTCAGTCTCTCCTTCCCTCCCTTTGCTCAAGTTCCGTATACGCCCACGTTAAAATAATAAATTGACCCAATTTGTATAAAGGACAGATATAGGGATGCTAGGAAAACACCTCAAGGTCCATGGCCGTTCCAATTTTAGGATGCGGGGCATACGATTCAACCCAATACCTTAGAAGCTGTGGGCCATTCTTAGTGCTAGATGTACAGTGGACATTACCCAGACGTGGCAGCCCCAAAGACCTCGTTCATGAGGCAACACCAACCTGCAAATGGAGCTTGATTTCAATTTGTGAGGCGCAAACGTGGTCTTAGCACGGCCGCTGAGGACACATCGGGTCAGTTTCCAGTGCCAGAACTTTATCTTTGCGCGGTCTAGGGGTTGAATTATTAATGGGAAGCTCATTGGTGGGCATCTGGATCCTGTCACCACCAGCAGGCAGGCCAACACTCTGACGCCCTGGAGGTGGATCGGCCAAGGTCATATTCAAGTTATCTGACCATGGCAAAGTTTCTCCAGAGCCAAAAGGTCAGGTCCTCTATCTATCCACCTTTATCAGTTTATCAACCACAAACGGTAGGCGATAATGCCAGGCATATTAACGGATGGCAGTGACAATAAGAAGGTCAAGTCATTTCTGGGGTGCTGAAAGCATTTGGCACGGTGGCAACGCCTTATCTCCCTTTTCCCTTTGCAGCAATACGCGACAAAAATCCCAGTCCAATTGCCCAAAAGTGGCGACTGACGTAACGCCATAGCTATGGCCTGTGGCCCATTGCCTCTAGCCAACAAATTGCCTATGGTAACTTGATGGACCTGCAGGGTCCTGATAAAATATTTGATGAAAGCTTATTGATAGAGACATGTCAATACGAGGTAATTTGTTGTCCAAGCAGTTGGTGCGGTTGGTGGATCTGAGTCGGTATTACACCGGCGACATGTGGTTCAAGGCGGGCAGACTGAAGAGGGCACTGTCTGTGGGACGGCATGGCGCCCCACTGCCAAATCACAGTGGACAAACACCTCATAACATTGTGACCATTCATTACCCAAGGTAAACACGGTGTCAGTGGTGACGGGCGCACATGTCTGTAAACAGACAACCCTGACACAGCCAGCTGAAGCAATTCTTGACACTCCGGCAGAACGCGCACATGCAAGGTGAGCCAGGGCGCCCTCTGACGATGAGGAAACGCGGCCTGCAATATCACCTATTGGAAAGCCAACAATGGTGCCTCTGCTATTTTCCCCCTACGCCAACTGGCGCACCCCCTTCTACCAGAGCACTTGCCAGTGGGAGCACGTGCAATGTGTCCCCAGTTCGCCTGGGAACACTTCACCGGTATGCAATAATACAGGAGCTTATGTTTCTTTCGGATTCCCTGCCCCGATGGGAGCTCAATAGCTCTCGTGTAAAAGGCGGAGGTATGCTATGATAAAGACACGTCCCTCTGGTCTTGGTATTATTAGGGCGAATAGATAAAAACCCAGTAGAGTACTACTCCTATCAAAATACTCTTCCCAATAAAGCAATTAGCACATGATATTCTTAAGTTGTTTTGTGACAGTATACAGTCAATGGGAGTAAAGGGGGTTAAGTATTTTAGGAGGTGAAGGGTGGGCGACTAATTAGGACATCAATAACCAGCGTGAAGCAATGGCTACTTACGCTTAATGGATGTTGCTGGTCAAAGAATGTTTAGCGACGTCCTGATGCCCATGCAATGGGTCTGAAGGCAAGATGCCAGAAAGACGAAAGAGCCTTTGATATGGTATCAACACCATGCATCATCTTGATTCAATTATTTCATGAGAGTCATCTGCCCCATCCCCATCACGAGCTGCCAGCCAAGAAGAAATCAGGTAATCGATTCCCTATATACAAAATATAGGCTTGCTCTAGAACCTTTCCAACATGGCCTTAATATTCATAAGGAAGCAGTTGTACATCAAACTCAACCCATCAGTTAATTTTTAATGAAGCATATCAATATTGTACTTGTACACAATGTTTTTAAACAATCCTTTTTTCATAATTCTAATAAAGACCTCTATTCGGTGTTTTTGCTAGCCAGAGGGCTCACATTTCTCCTGCGATACATAAGGGAATCTCTGACGACCTACTGCACATAATAACTGTCTCATTTGATCAGATAAATGCAGAAAGTATGAATCTCAGAGGGTAAATCCAATTGATCTCGCACTGCTTGGAGCACATTTATGCAATGACGGGCACATTGAAAAGCACTAAGAAATTCATCGAACTCATTAGCAACCATCCATATTCAAGGAGTCTTTACCCATCCATCAAACAAATCGGGGAAATGAATGCCTTCACTCCAAGATAGCAATCAATGTTAATTGCCTTAGAAATATTAATTATGAAACAGATATGGCTTGGGCGAGTCATTGGCGTGCACTTGCATTCACTGCTCCAATACATTCATGGCTTGAATATAACGTCAAAAGTTTAAACAGTCGGAGAAATCGATCATTGACAACGCATTACCATGAAATTTGAACAGATTTTTAAACAAAATCTTCGGTGAATGGAGATGGAAAGAGTTCAGGCATCCACTAGCATGCCTTGCTTGTTCTAGAACGAATGTGATTTGGAGGAAAGGAAAGGATCACAATCGATTATAGAGAGACAATGACACATTATGGCCAGTCCACCGTTAATTCCATCTATTCACTTATCTGATAACACTTGGGGTGTGATCGATCATCGATCCTTGTTACCTGTCCAGGGAAAGCTAACACTCTGGTGTGGCAACTGCTCCAAAACTGGACAGATGACGTCAAAGGGCCCTGTGCTGTTTTTTCCTCCATGGCGCCCCATGTCAATGCTCCTTGAAATATCTGTTTGTATTTCCACCGAGGCAATCCACGACTAGGCATGTACCAACGTGACAGGGCCCACAAATGGACAGTAGATAAATACACACAGTGAGACTGAATAGTGTTTTGCTATTATGGATTCATGCCTTTGCCTCCAGCGTTACAGTGAGGGGTTGGTTTAGATCATATCCACAGCGGGGTGACTGGGTCCATCTAGCCTTGTCTTTTCGAGGGTCAGAAGAGGAAAGAATTAAGCAAACCCCAGAGGTCAAAAAGCAAAAAAGACCTGGGTCACCCCAGGCAGGGCATCTTCCGTCTTCTGGTGGTTGCGCTTTCTGGCAGGTGTCGCCAGAGTTGACAGCTAAGAAGTCGTAGGTAATGAAGTGGCTTTAGAAGCCGAAGGCTGCTAAGGTGAAACCAGTCCTTCCTTGTCATGTGGCCAAGGCTTGCAATGTCAGCCCCAAGGTGCATTTAAAACCGACCAGCGCAGGCAGTGAAATTATGGGAGAAGACAAGCCTCGCATAAGCAATTCGTATCTAGTGCATTAGAACCATGTACTGAGGGCACTTTTTACGTGCTTAAAATGTGCTCTATACTTTCACTAGGGAACCATTCCCCGCAAATAATGAATTCGGTCTTCTAAACGAAAAGGGCCTTACATAAGAGGCAAGTCATTTATAGCCACGTTTGAAGTCTATTTTGTAATTAAGCACTAAATGAACGCAGCTCCTTGGCAAAGCTACGACTGGGATTGAAGAGGTTTGCTAATACATGGAGCTTTTTTTCATTCAAAGGAAACTATATTCGACGTTCCACGAAAAAGACATTCATATAAATACTATTTTATATAGCGTTCTTCGGGAGGTCATATATAGAGTCTATGGGGTATTCAAATGCCTGTTTGCTGTCGCCCGTCATATTTCTTACGACCAATACTTCATGCCCTGTGTTATAGACGCCTAGGCATTGCATGTGGATCTATATATTTTTTATGCTCTTGGCAAATGACCAATCATTGATCATTACACTGAGCTTTTTCTATGGGAACATGATCTATTTTTCAATTTCCCCATGTAAAATCATCAAAGCTTTCGTGACCTTGGACTTTCTCCGCAGACGTATTATTTCATATGGGAATAGGGAAAGATGGGAGGGGCGGCATACAGATAATGGAATTTGAATTCTCAGGATAACATATATTCCAGAAATCGATGTTTTGTGGATTGAAACAACTTCGCTGAAATTAGTTTATTATCAATATTTTCAATTCAAAACATTGTAAAATCTACAGTTATGTGAGAAAGTTATACACTAACCATTGTAATTCTTCTCACCATTCATGGAAAGGATTTCGGCATATGGATTATTTTGCTCACCTGCAAAATAGCACAAGACCAGAAAAACAGTGAGAACATGGGCAAAACATTTTCCAATAACCTAAAAGATAAATTGTTCTGAAGATAGGCTCCCCTTCCATCCAATCAGTCGACTCTGTGGTAAGACAATTTCGTCGTTTTCAGGGAACCGTCAAAATATCGTTCCATTCAGGACTGCTTCCTGAAAATTATGATAGCACCTAAAATTATCTTTTGAGTGGAAAGCGTGAGGGGTCTCGGTGATGCATTTGCTGAAATACCAGTCTGAGGAAAGGACTTATTATCAGGCGAGCACACCAGTGAGAACAGCAATTTTTTTAAAACATCCCAACAAAGTGCATCTCATTTCTGCCTTTCTGATCCATATCGGTGCGAGTAGCGAAGAGGCGAATTTGAATTCAATATCGCTGTGGATCAAGCGCCAACATTTTAACATTCCCATTCTCAAGTAGTGGGGAGAAGTGTGAGAGACCGTGTGGGATGGAGAAGAGCTTTCACTTGGCAACCATTCAAAGTCTAAGAGATAGTGACCGGTGCAGCATTATTACCATGCAGTTGAATGATTCAGAACTTAGTACAGCGAACCTTCTAAGTTCTAGACCAGATTGTAACATCACGCAACTATCCCAGTGAAGGACTTCAAGCGTCAGAATATGGTGGAGATGGGCACAACCCACGTCAGAACAGTGAACTATGACCACGAGGATTCTGTCTTTGGAAATCTTCCTTAAGACGATATATGTTTATCATCCCTCTTTTTCTTTCCTTATATTATAGACAATGTCATTCGGTACTCTTTTTTAAAATCACTATCCCAGAAATGCAATGTATATACACTCAGAAAATGAATTAGCATCTACCTAAACCTGTTACCAAAAAAAAAGAAGGATGTAGTGCAATTTAACATGTGTGTGCATATATATATATATATATATGTAGGCACTTGATCTAATATATTATATGTAAGTGAAATCACATACTAGTAGTTGTTTTATTATATTACTAGTATATAATACTCCCTTCATTCAATACTCATAACTGCAGAATATGTACACACGAGCGTGTAGTACATACAAATCAGTTTTAAGGTTGGGACTTACAATAATCATGGATAGAATTCTGTTTTGAAAACGATACAGCGCATGGATGCTTATCATTAGTACGCACCGCATAGCAGCTATATTCTCATTTTGCATGCTGTTTCAACATGATAGCTGTACAGCCCATTTGCAGCGATGAGGAAGGTAGGCTTGAATGGGTGTAAGTGACAACGAGGAAACCATGCTTACTGGGTCAGCGGAATTCACTAGGGTAATTATCGTTAGCACTAACGCGAAAATGCAATAACGAAGGCAACATAATCTTTATTATTACCAATGTCATAAATCTTGGTGGAATTCAAGTCGGGCGGAGAAGACGTAGGGTAGGTTATTAAAATGATGAAGGAGTCATTATTAGTACATACTGTGCCATATTCAATTACGCGGGTGTATGTGATGCAAGAATCCGGGAGGCTGGCATTCAGAATGGTTTCCCTCAATGGAATTTGTCAGATAAGAAGAGAGTAGGCGTGCTGATCTCTATTTCTCTGGCTGCATATATTTTTACAAAGTATCTGGACGGATGAATCCTTCCTTAGAACAGGGAATGCGCCCCCTCAACTTCCCCGGGCATTAGTCGTAAGCCAAGCAACCTTCTCATATGGGAGTGGCGTGAATTCGTCTCACCACTCCTAAGTGGCCAATGCTTATATCCAAAGTGCCTTGGGGGATTCTATCTCACCTCCCGATTGACAATCCTACTCGCTCATCTGACTGGTGGGCGGAGGGCGAGTGGGAGGGTATTTGGGACAACTTTAATGCTCTGAGAGAGCACAGGTGGGTGTAGTGCGTTGTGGTTAGGGGGCAGAGTGTTAGAGGCCACAAGATATGATCAGTCACAGAACGAAAGGTGTGTTTACTCATGTGGGAAAAATCTTAATAGACATTGAGGGGCAGCAAAAGACTGGGTTCGTTATAATGCACTCAGAGGAAATATTATTGGTATCCCCCGGAGAGAGGGATATGAGATGCCTGGGTGGGATGACAAGGCCACCAAAATATGGAATGAGTGTATGATTGCGGAGACCCAGCACGCAAGCGTAACACTAACGAGCCATCGAGAACGACCAGAATGGTGTTCACACATCATGTCCCCCATACACGGCCCCCAAATATGACAGCTTCTTGGTGTCAAGGCGCTATCAAATAAGCCACCATTTTTGCGTAAAGCATGGCAATTGCGGCACAAATGGATCAATGATCTATCGTAGGGCCATGGTCCACGCACTTTCCATCCATATATCTTCAGTACTTCTTCAGAACTGTCATAAATAAGGTAGCGATTTCACAGCAAATTTCTCAGGGAGAGTTTTGCATTACCATGCGCCTCGGCCATCGCCAGCCAGACACGTAAGGGCATCAAGTGTCAGTGATTCTTCGTCTCATAATTTGATCCCAACAACTTAAGGTGATGAAACGAGATCGTTGGCTTGTGCCACCGCTGCGGGTTCCTTAGACCCAGTCTGTGCTGCTTCCGACGTTCTCCACCATATCTAAGGCAATATGCTTACAATGCACGAATCGTGCTCCTCGTTCCAGCTCCAATTTCCTCGACTAGAGACCGACAAAGAGGAAGGGATTTTTTTTCAGCTCACAAACTCGACATGGCCCCTTGACCCAGCACATTGTCCCTTGACAGGAGACATCCTCTCCACATGTTCTCATGAATGCCAGCTCGCATGTTCGGCCGAGCAGCTCGGACCGAGTGACACGGAGAAGTTGCCCAAGCACTTGGACTCGTGCAACTCATCAGCACCCGGGAGGCCCTCCTAAAATTGACCTCCTGGCTCGGGCAGTGGCCAATCGCAACCCCTAATATCATACTACTAATGTCCTTTTCCCGAGGACATGTCATCAATCCACCCTCGGTTAGTCCTCCTGCAGCACCAGAAGCGATGGTCAAACCGTCCCTCTATGTTCTACTCTAGTATACTTTCTAATTATACCAGATGAGGGTTTATCTTAAGGGGAAGGGGCCTGGATGGTGAAATCAAAGCCGCCAAGATCTGTAGTGCGGCAATTGCGAATAATCTCGGGGCAGAATGATCATCGAATACGCAACACGAGCAAATGATAGACGTTATATCGATAACTGTTGCATAACTGATTCCATCTCTAGGACCCCCGTAATGCAAACCCACAATTTGTAGCTGAACCCACTCTACGGATTGCAAACATGACACACGCCATTGCATTGATTGATGTGCATACTTAATTTGTTTATATTACCGAATCAATAAGTGAACCATGTCTCAAGCCCCACACATTTTAACAATTGAAAACTTACACCTAGCACTGGCATTGCTTATTGGGCGAATGATCGATCGTTTCAATATTTCTCTTGTCATTTCCAAGGGAAAGGCGTGCATATTTCAAACACTGGGACAAATAATAGAACCGGTACGATCAGGTTGGTATAGAATTGCAAGATTTTATCGACTTCTCGTATACCTCAACTCCAGCACAGATAGGATAGGACCGTCCTCATTTTTAGACAGGTACATTTAGAACCTTATCGCAACAGGCTAGGGAAGTTTAAAAGCCAGAGAAATAGATCGCAAGAGATGAAGGCGTGTCAGGACCGGGGACAGATGCGGCCAGCAGGGGATCAATACAGCTGCTAGCCGAGGGGGTAGTGCTTGTCACCTATACAATCAACACTGTCAATATAACCCCACCTGAGCAGGCTTGCAATATACAGACCCCCACTCGCACAAATCTATATGTTTGTACATAAATATCAATGTACACTTATTCATATATCCATCCATACACACAGATGGGATCCTTGGGATTATGATCCATATGCTATAGAGGTCATTATATATAGATATCATTGCAAGCTGCTCAGTAGACTCGGTAGAAACACGGGTCCTATGTGTGAAGAGCAAACCATTATATAGATCAGAAACTAGAAATAATTTATTTCTGAGGTGGCATTGGATATCACCACGATAATTGCACATCTATATTTCAGCAGCAATTGTGTCGGTGCTGTGTGCTAGCTCAGCGCGTGGGAACTGTGATAGATATAAATATTTCCCCTGTTACCTCTAAAATATGTCAACACAGCAATATGAAGCGTAGCCGCACCGCAATATGGCCAAGGACACGTGGCCAGTTTTACATAGTCGACGATTGCATTCACAGGCACATGTTCATCTTCCATACACAGGCAAAAGATCCACAAGAGTGCTATCTAGATTGTTGACACTTCCCTAAGTGCTGAGACAGGTTATCAAGCATAACCCTAGATTACAATCTGCTTCATCCTCCGGAGACGACGGTGCACATTGGTCCACTCCGATATTCCAGTCCGCTCACGCCCATCTAGGCTACCCTCACGGTCATTGGTATTTCCCCTTACATAAAAGATGGTCTTTGTGCAACCACAAGGGACCCTCTCACTCCACAAAACAAACGTTTTTTGCAATTGGCTCAGAGGCCTTGTCTGAGAAGAACCAATGTGAGTTTACTCTCATGAAGAAACAAGGATTTCCCCTTTGAGCAAACCACTTTTAGTTGAATAGCCTGAGCCTGAATAGCTTGAACATCTACACTGTATATTGATAAGGCATGGCTGAGAAATCCCAACCGTTTGAGTGTTAACGTTGCATTGGATACCATTGAGACTTCAATCGTTGTGTTGCGATAAAGAACAAGGATGGCACATCAAAGGCAAGGTTGGCGGGTGGATGAGCTAAGAACGGTTGTGTGCATGACAGGCGGAGGCCCTCACTATTTTGATCACGAGTAGACGCCGGTCAAGAGGCATCCTAGGGCGGAGATTAATGATCTGTGTAACATATGCTTTGTTCCCCCGCTCTTAAGCCTCAGCCATGGACCAAACTGCTTTTAACAAGTGAAGCCCTACGAGGTCATCCTGCGGTGATCATTACCAGCAAATGCAATATTTTTCTAGGTGCTTCCAGGGCTTCCAAAGGATGGCAATAACTCCCGACAGAACACTAATGATTGCCATGAGGTACCACGCAATTCGTTGCATTAGAAAATGAACATGTCGCCCTAAATATATATGTACCTTCAAAGATCGACATACTTAGATCAGAGAAAACATGTAAATCAGGTCCACATACAATATCCCATACCGCTGCCACAGGCAATATAATATATTTTCCTCAAGTAGATCTTAAACGCTGCATTTGCATTGCAGGACAGTCTTACTTAATGTTTTGGATGAGGTCATTCATTTAAACATAAAGGTAACCACTCGCTAGAAATAAAGATTACCTTACCCATCCTCAATGCCGTCAATTCTCGAGGGCACTTCCATTCAAATGTAAGTTGGGCGAATTTATGTCTAGAGGTATTATGTGGCTCTGAATGGGTCTAAGCATAGACTGGGCGGCACCTTGGGAGCCGGAGTATAAACACCGCCAGTGTCATCTCACTGCTTTTTATATGGGCCGAGAAACGCGCGCTGCAGCCCACCTTATTTACACTTCAGCATCAAGTCAGCACTCCCAAAGTGCCCGCATTACAAATTATTAGACAATGAGACAGTTAATGCTTCCCAGTACTAAGGCGCCAGGCAATAGAATTTGATTTGCGGGCATTTGACCAGCCACTCCAGCCTCCAGTGCATATAAAGGCATTTTGCGAGGTGTAGGAAGGACGGCGCCATGGGAATCAATGGAGGATCCAATATTTGGGACTGATTGTTTCCCCTGGAAACTGTGTGTGGTGTTTGTGAGGTGGTCAGCCTCGTGGGAGGATACTAAACCATGTAAGCCACACATACCATACTGACCAGTGGCCGCGGGCCGCGGGCGAGGTGTGGAGTATGAGCCACTCTGGATGATGAGCAACTCTGATGTAGACATTACTGCGATGGTAGGCTGGGTCCCCAAACCTATAAACCAGTATAGGAAGGAGTGACCTTCCTGGTCATCGACACTATTTAAAAAATACTCCAGTATTGGTCATTCTTCATAGCGATGCAATTGCGGTACAGTGGCGTCTGACCTAAGGAATGTTGCCTGCGGATGTTGCAATACATTGAATATGGTGGTGATTTGCCGGTTGAAAACACGCAATGATGGATAATATTGACTGTTTGGTTCAAGAACCGTTTGTAATTTGATTTTCAAGAATATTAAACGCCCATCAGAAATTTATTTGCGTTAACTCATAAGCCGTTATATAAATAACCCCAACTCTTTCATCAATTATACAGATCCAGCAATTTAAACATTTTCTCGCTTAAACTTAAACTTGTTATGTTTATTCGGATTGAGTTCATCAGTTACCAATTTTTCCGGGAAGTTCAATCAATAATGATGAACCAATTATCTTTCAATGCTGGGACAGAAACAAAGAAAACAGGAGATTGACATTTTCTTTGGTAATTGAAGTCGATTTGTAAATCTAATTATGAGCCAATTGATGAAGAATGAGAAATAATATCCCTGTCAAATATCGGAGCAATCGTACCTGATTGGATTATGGGACTATGCAACATAACACATTTGATTTACATGCCCATTGAGCAGATCCTTCAACTCCATGTTTAATTGAGACTATCGTACTTCCATGCCATTCTTGTCCATAACTGAAAAGCAACTGAGTTCCAAACCAAGCAAGAGATCTGAATATATACTTAACATCATATCGGTCAACAAAATCTTGTCATGCAAAAAAACAACTAGATTACAGAAGAAGTCTCAGCAATACCATATTCTTCCTAATTAGCACCACAGCTGTATGCCTTCTTAGGACGCCACCTATACTTAATCTCATTAAGTCCACTATGGTAATTTGCTGTGGAGGCAGATGGTACACGGGCCATAGGAAATCCAAGCGAACCATAATCCAGATGGAAAAGAATAGAGGTTCTCATAAGTTATTTCTTTCATTTCATTTTATGAGCAAAGCATATACTTCTTTAGCTGTGACCGGTGGAGATAGGCAAGCTGTTGGTTTTTTATTATAAGCCAGGCTGATTAAATCTAATATACGGCACCTGTGGGTAGGGAGCAGGAGCCAAAATCATGACAGCTCTCAAGTATTTAGAAAAGAAAATATAGCAATAAATAACAACATCAATATGAATAGGAGATTGTGCCAAACAAGCCCAAGTGGATATCCCCCTCATATAATATTAATGAAATATAATCGTGGTGATTTTGCTCACTCTTAAAAAGCACATAAACTTCGCACAAACAAGCTCAGGATTGATGGCTAGCAGTGTGTATCGATTGCGCTGCAGGATACATAGACAATTAATTCTGGGTATTTCATATACAGTTTACAAAAGCTATATCAATTGTTTTTATTCCAGTAATACCAGTTTGTTGTACCGAGATATGAAATCGAAATGGGCAAATTTAACTCATATCTGATACCATATTACTTTATTCCCATACTTATGGAGTTATTTGTCCATGAGAAAGTCATTAGTCAAAAATCATTGTGATTAATGATCTATACATGTTAACACCTGAACAAACCATGACGGACCAATCAGGGAATGGTAGAAGGCTCGAGATTGCATATGTTTTACCTGCAGGCGACCCCTGTACAGGTTCCAAATTCACCAGGCTCAAATGCCAACAGAGAGTGCGAGAGGAAAGCGGATTAATTCAATATTCTACCGCTGAACGATTGGCGCTCACAGTCAACGTAGCTAAAGAAACGCCACCTAGCGGACAGGTTTTAATGAAGTTTATTAGAAGTATAGAATTAGCTAAATCACCAAGAAGGAATCTCACGGAGGGCCATGTAGATTTCACTTAACACCTTAGGTTGATATGACACAGGAAGCAAGCAGGGAAAGTGCACTGGGAACGCTCTTCATAACGGAAAACGGTAAAATATCTATGAAAGGCAGGAAACCACATTAAAGACAGTGTTTTTGTCGGCCCTAGAGGGAATGCAATCTCAGTGATCTCTTTCCCTGGCTGGAGGTAATACATTCTGACTTCTGATGGCAGGACATTGTCTGCGGTTCCCATTTCATTACTGTCCAGAATCAATATGAATTATAGGCGTTTTTAAAGCCTACTGATCACTCCTTCTCCACATCAAGTCTAAGCGACTGCACCCAAAGGAGACAGCATTTGAAAGGCGACCATATCTCCCTGGTTGTAGCACAATTAATTTGATTGACAATGCAATTTTCTTCCACAGCTAAATGATATGTGCATAAATCGTTGGCGAGCACAGCAAAATATGCTCTAGAAACCATAATAACGAATGCCGAGATACTTCTCCCTACACGATGACAAGTGAAGCAGTAAAATCGCTCGTTGGCCCGAGGAAAATCTAGAAGAACAATTTTCCCTGCTCCTAATTTGATATTCTGTGCCCAATCATTTCTCCCGTTTTATTATACTACTCACACTTGGCGATCTTCCGACATAAAATGGATATGGACCCGCCATAAACCACGTTGTCGTGTGTGCTGCATTTATAACCCCTTTACCGGTTTTCATTAGTAACGCCAAGTATTTATCAGTTGAGGGTTTGCTAGTGAAAATGCCCCCCAAAAAATATTACAGTCGCATGATCTGCGAAACATTTTATGGATTGCCACTAACGTGCGATCCGAAACGTGAAGTTTTCTGATGAGTTGGGGAATTGGGACACAAAAATTGCAATTGCAGGATGTCATAAACTTTTATTTAGGCTTTGCCATGCCAGTAGAATGAGCTGGAGAACCAATAGAGAAAGACAAAATAATCAAGATATACATCCCTGTCGAAGGGATACAATTCATTTGAAAATTTTGAAAGAACATTTAGTATTTTACGTTAATTATTTAGCTGTTGTAGTCATTATTACTCCAAAATTACCCATCTCTTTTCCCAATCCATCCACACTAGTTTAATATCCCGGGGATTTATCTGAGAAGACAGGCATAGATATATAGTGGAATTCAAACAAGAGTCTCAGCCAGTGTCCCATGAGAGGTAAGGGGCAGGTGCTAAATTCCTTGACATACCCATCACCGGTCTCTTCATCGCCTAGTACATGTATGTACACACACCATCACCTATTCCAGTGCACTCATGTCGCCCACCATTTGGATAAATCTCTGAATCATGTCACCAGCTCGCATGGCTGATGGGCTGTGGCCATGTGGACACTGGTGTTGTCATGGATCCTGCAAATAGCTAGGAAACAACTGACCCGAATTTCCTATCCAACCTCATCCGCACTGGCTTTCAGTGCCATATTGTCCATTCTCCTGAACACAATGCTGCTCTGTCAGACACGTGTCATGCTAGTGGACAAAGCTATGGTCGAAAAGGCTAGAGCTGGACTACATATAAACCTACTTAACATTCTGCTCCTTGGCCCACTGCGTGCTTGTGGCTTTGGCTACGCGCCCCCATGCAGGAAATGTATAAATCCAACAACCAATGCAAAATCGGATCCCTGCCATCTATCATACAGCTTCCAAAGAGATCTATCATAAAACACATGCCCGGTAAACAACCAGGGAACGATCTTACTGATGGTATTTGCATGTTCCGATACCCCGGTAGTCAGAAAATGCTGAAGAAAAAATGAACCACCACCGAGGCCTGTATACCAATGGAGCCATTATCTGCGTTCATCCATCTTGTACAAACTGTGCAGCCTGGGCCTTGCACGGATGCACGGTTTTCACTCTGGGAAAACTGATGCAACATAAAGAATTGATTTCATTTGAATGCCTTCCGTTGCTAACCGGGCAGAAGCGCCTCCATGGGAAAGTTCAAAGATTCCTGGGAGCCATCCGTAAAGATTTCTTTAATCTATGCCTGAACAGGGAGGTGGAGCCTGCGGCGCCATAATGTAAGCAGCGAGCCATCTCTCTTGAGTGGGGGATCTCGCGGATGAGCTTTCCTCCTATAGGTCACCAATCACAGCTATTGTGTAAGAACATATTACACAACTCAATAGGTCATCGTCGGGGGCCTGTGCAAGCCCAGCTGCCGAGCTTACGGCGCTACCCGAATGCCCAAGGCTGCCCATGCCGATTCACTCACTCTCGTGGGAGTGCTGCAGCCTTCCATATACTTACACATTCGAATATATCATCCCCGGTTACTCTTTAGATACCAATCCAATATCCTATTCATGCTGTATGTACTGCTGTGCTTCAATACTCACATTCGAGGTCGTATTGACAGCACTCTGTATAAAGGCAATATCTTGGGATTAGATAACATATAAGGGGGAGCTTCAACGATTAAATGCTAATACCAAAGGTTGCAATCTTGAGTGTTATGTAACACCTCCCCGTGTACCATTCAATTAGCTGGCACATGTTCAATGTACATGCTTGACTGGACATACAGCAGGCCCTCGCCAAATAGGACAAGGCACAATATAGGGAGCTACGCATACTCGCACTGTGCAAATGTGACCTGGGCGAAGGTGACAATTCCCTATACTACTTGCATAAATTTGCAATCTGCACTTCCACATTAAGCTTGGTGTATATTAATGACAGTGACATAAGGCGCTTCATCCGAGGAAATGCTAATCCCATTCACCTGAAATCAATGTTAATTCATCGATTATTCGATCCTACCAGCTGCTATTTGTAGATTGTACTGCGCCCTCTGAAAGGCTATATCGCATGCAGGCCTTCATTACAGAGAAAACGATACCACCAAGATAGAGGCTTAGGAAAGTCAATTAAATTTGAACCAAGAAATAAAAATAATGATGATAGATTTAGAATATATGCCACTTGCCGCAAGTTCCCATGTAAAGCAGGCCCAAGTACCGAGGCAAAACACGGGAATGACAGATGACTATAGAGCTAGGTTGAGAATACCTCCACAGGATTATCGATAGACATGATTTCAATTGATTTATCAGCCGACCCAACATTGATCGATGTCAGATAGGGTATTTCATTAACCATATGTCCAACGTTTACATTTTGTAAAGGCCGAGAATAAATATTAATGAGCCAAGCCAATCACTGCCTATTGTTTATCCAACTGATTGTTCATTATAGGGATCAGCAAAGGGTCTGCCTCAGAATGATCCAATGAATTTTCACGATGAAAGCCCCCTTACTGCATTGTCCGTATTACAATTATCGTGGGGCGAGTGGTCCGGTCCGCCTAGATGACTGATGGGGACTGGCTCAAGCGAGTTTATTTACCATACAGATAAGATGGAAACTAATACCCCTCCATGATGAAAAATACAAACAGATAACGGCCGTTATCTCCATGTTCTCTGTATAATATATCCATTTGGGGCAGAAGGTTAGAATGGAAGATGAATATCTGCGCCAGAAGCCTATCCATTTTGATAGAGGAGCTGGAAGGCACTTGTGAGGCCGACAAAGAAGCCACATGTGAAGCCATATGATGGCTTCTGCAAGAAGGGCTGCTGCCTTATACCAATCGTATCAACGATATTTTTGATAGGCGGATGGGGCCAGGCCCAAGAGGGAGATTTGATTGGTCTAACAACAGCATGAGAGGACTATAGGACCGAGGCACAGTAAGCTCCAAGCGACATAGTATCACCAAGGAACTCAATCTAATCGGTGGATAATAAGGAATGGGTTACAGATTATAACACAGTGGGGTTGTTTTTTTCTTTCGCTTCGCCTAGTGAAAAACATTCTGGCAAGCGGAGTTAAGCATTTGCTGGGATACTGCCCAAGTTGCTTATGGTTGGACGGCCGGTGCGTCTAACTGCACATTGCATATGCCTTTTTGGGGTAATGGAGCAAAATCTCTGCAACTAATCATAGGCGTGCCGCCATTACTCACAGCCTACCGGAATAACACATTCGTTTTTAACCCTAAATTAAGTCCGTTTGTAATTGACAGTATGCGTAAGGAAGGGGCGAACGAGTACATAGTCCTATTTTTGAGAGGGGAAAAAGTCACTAATGAAAAAGCAAGAATACAGATGTGTGATAATGGTGATGGATTAGCATAAGGAAAAACTGCCTGGCGAGCTGAGTTTATTTGCGTGGTATTATTTATCTCTTAATGCAATGGGCGCTGCGTTTTCCATCACATCCAATGGAATTCCGGAGTTTCTCTGAATGCAAGCAAACATAATGCCTATGATAAATAGCTGTAATACTGATTCTCGCCCTGCAAACGTCAACAACAGTCATCTTCAATGCTCTCAATCAGCCAGTATCTGAGTCTGGGGAGAAGGCGGCAGCAAGAGGGAGGTACATTAACAAATGAAGGAGTGTCTTCGATTAAATGCCACCAACGAATGGTGGACGGTGTATCAAAAATATGATGAGCATTCAAGCGACTGGAAGCTTCCTAAAAGTACAATAGGCAATTGTGGCTTTAATCTTTGACGGCATGCAAGGTTTTTCATGTCCCCTTCACACATGCGCTACTGGGGCTAATTGCTCATTGTATGTGGTCGTAAGCCTATGAATGATTGATCTCCATCGGAGGCTGTTGGCCGATGGTATCGCGACAGCAAGCAGTCACGACGTTCACTGACGTTTGAACGTCACAGACCGAAATCAAACGTGCAGCCACGTGTTCGAAACAGCGGGAAATAACCGATAACAGGTCCACGTCCAATCGATAGTTTTTCGGAGGAATACTCATTATCGGGGCGCCCATTGGCCTACCAATCATGGAAATGTTTGCATGACATCCAAAACATGTTACTGTAGCACTGTTATCAGCATGTTACATGAAGCCAGAGTCAGATCATCGTGTTTTCCATGCTTTCATCAACACTTTTGTACTTTAGTGGAAGATATTTGCGTGTGTTCCCCTATCAGAGCTTTACCGGTTGACAATTTCGATCATTTGGCCTCACAACTTCCCCCAGAAAAATGCATCAAATTTGCATGACCAGTCCCATCAAGAGCGGCCTAATCCTCACTCTAGCTACATGTCGGCATTTTTGCGTGTCTACCCGCATTTTCTATTGTTACTATGGAAGAAAAGATGTAGCCCTTGATGCATTCAAGGCACTGTGAATTGTCAAATGTCAATGCTGTACACCCAAACGGACGCAAGCTGATTCCACAAAAACACAGGCTCAATTCCGAGTTCCGAATTGGGTTCCTTTCACAAATTACAACTTTCTATTTTGCGACAAAAGCTGTTAGGTCGGAATCACATAATTATTCTAAAAATCGATATTGGAATGGCAGCAGATCTATACAAAAAACCGGTCGATTGAGGCAGGGGACACTCCAAATCAGCCACCAACCACAGCGTCTCCCTCCGAAAACGATGGAAAAATAATTCCACATTTTGGGGCATGATTGACACTTCAATCATGATCGTGAAAAAAGGCTACCAATTGGTTTTATCCCATTTTAATGCTACCTATATTTTTTGCTAAACAATTTTCATCAAAACTAAACCTCATTTTATCATTTTTGTTAAGAGTTCTGCTGGCATGTAAAAAATGATTGCAATACAAAGTAAGACCAGGCTAGAGGAGAGGAAGGCGCTTCACTATTTTGATAAACGTGAATACTTCACTTAATATGGCCTGTGAAAAAATGAATAAAATAAAAGGGGCCGGTGTCCTGGTTAATGTGATAGCTACAGCTACTTCAGGAATGAATTGCGCCTAAGATGTCAGGGCCACAATTAAGCCAGGACCGGGATATTAACCACAGTGTCGTACCTCCCAAAAGGAAAAAGCTGCGTTTTTTATTTTATTAGATGAGTGGGTGTCTTGGGAAGCTTCAGGTATTAATTGCCAAAATAAAATCGCTGACTCCTTGAAAAGCGACGTCCCTAGATACATTATCAAATGATAAATGTCATTTGGATGACTAAGTCATTACTGCCCCTGTTGTTAAAAAGCTATCTCCATAGCAACAGGATGTTCGGGATAACAGTTCCTATAGGCAATGCCATCCGACTTGTTTCAACCAGACAGCCAAAGAGCCATCTCAAATGCAAATATTCTCTTGGTGAATGGTACCTCCTTAAATACCACTCAACCGCTTTGAAGATCCAGCTCCTTCTGACTCACAATCCTTAAATAGGATTCTACAGAGACACTTAGCCTATTCCTTTTTCAATGCCACAGAAAGTTAGGCTTGAGTGGGCGGAACGAGAATAAGCTTGATTTATACTTGATTTCATTATATTGGTAATAAACAAGTGATAGCTGAATATTTGATTATTTAAATGAATAATTCCTAGGTTAAACGGGTCGACTTGACCTGTACTCTGGGGCTATAGTTAGACATCAGAGATGTGAGTCAAATTACAGCAACATCATTAAAGGCGAACGTAACTGACTCAGGAAAAATACACACGCACCAACTGAAATAACACAACTGACTTTCCCTACAATAAGGTTAATGAGGTAGTGCGAATCAAAAAAGCGAACTTGCTTGACTTTTAACTTTGGCCTTTTACTACGCCAAAAGGCTTCAGATCAGCGCCGCATTTTTCATATAATCCCTTTCCGTGTGGTGAGAATTAATGTCATGTTTTTTTTACCCAGCAGTTTGTATTTAATCCACAGTTAATTAAATCGGCGATCTAATCCTGTAACTTTGTCCTCATATAGCCTCTGGCACTATCTTAGACACTAAGGCTCAAGAAAATGAAATACGACGACCCCGATAGAAATTGTTGGAAGATATTCAATCATAATTAACGACGATAGAATTAAGGTCGATATTATTTTAAGAACTCGGCCACGTTTAATTGGCTGTACATGCGTCCTTACATTACGAAGTCTAATGTGGAATATGAACATTCTTTTACGAATCTATTTTTAATTCTTAAAGATTTAAAGTGATTATAGCTTACCTTTTGGTGGACAACGACCGTCATGTGGTCCCCCTAAAACCCAGTTGTTAGTTCCCAGTACTGCAAATAAGATGGAAACGATAACATTAGAATTATCAAGATTATGGACAACAGTCAGAACAGGGCGATTACAGAAAAGGCTCGCGATAACAAGAACTAATATGACGTCGCATAGAAAAGCAAAAGCATTGCATGTTTACTTCCCTCGAACCAGTCTTATCGTTGAGGGACAGCAGCATAGAACACTTAGTTTTATTTTTTAAATATTTCATGACACACTGGCTGTTTACATGAGGTACACATACGCAGGGGACGAATGCAGAGGCCTATTCTCCCAGGTCATAAAGTGCAGGCAGCACCCGATGCAAGGAAGAAGCTACATTGTACTATCCATCAAAGCTTTTCAGCAGGACGCATATTGGACGGAGTCCTGGGGCCAGGGAGGACATTATAGAGTAAGGCCTTGGAGGGGGACCTCAGTGCTAGGCCAAGCAAAGCAATACACGGGGACCTGTGTTGTTTAATGACGTTTGTTTTTGGTGCTATCCATCACAGGCCAACCGGACGGCCCGGAGCGGGATCAGCTCTGGGTCTACATGATACATCACTGTGACAACCAGGCCAGGGTCAGGCAAGAGTGGAAACGGACGAGAAGGCGGCTATTGCTCACATTCAATCAGAGCAACTCGACCCCCCTTCCTCCCCGCTCTATCCCTCCGCCTCCCGCTTTGCATTTATACTCGCGCACATAAACGGTATGTAGGTCTCCAGGCCAAGGAGGAAATAAAGTGCAAAAGCTCCATCCCCTTCCGATGTCACAAGGATAAGGCACTAAGGTATTACAGCCAACCTGTATGTTCTCATGAACTAGATCCTTATCTGTGCATATATATTATCAAATAAGTACCTAGTGGGATAACGTACATACCATTCGGGAATGGCGATACTTCATGACTGGATAAAACATTCCCTTGTCGGTGTCAAATACCCAGCACAAGATATTGACGTCAATATAGGCTTCAGAAGGGATATATTCATGACAATTTGCCGATACAACTAATATAATTACTTCAAAGATTCCTAACATGGCATGTTATATCGGTAGGGATTATATGGCTATAGATTGGATCGATGCAATAACGTATTACAGCTGGCTAGAATGGGGAGAAACAATTAATCACTAATGTAACTTACCGGTCGGGTTCAACGATAATCTCCAAGCCTGCGTATTGGTGTTACCAGGGGCAACCGCATGATTATCTTTCTCATAATACCCCCTCTCTTCAAGGAATTGTACAATATTCAGAGACTACTAAGAAAGCGTCAAAGTAACGGACTGCATATCGACCCAATAAAATTACATTAAGAGCAGTCTTTATACTCTCTCTGGGACGATTTAGGTAGAGGATGGCAATGAATGTACCCGCATATTAAGGGAAGTAGGTTTATCATGATAGAATGAGATTATCCAAAGGGTCCCAAGAAAGAACTTCTAGAGAGCGAGGGTGGTTCATATATAAATGCATGGGAAACACCAATAAGGGACTTGCATGAACGCCATCTTGAATCTTGATTCGCATGGAATTATGGGAGTTGTACGTCTGAGTAAACACTAGGTAAAATAAGACCATATTCAGTATAGAATGTATCAACACTCCCAAGTAAATGGCCATGCTATACATTTACATGAAGTTATAAAATTAGGCATCATAGCCTATTATCCCTTCAGCTTTTCCATCATGCATTTGGATTTTAAAAAATCATTAATATTTTGATATATAATGCGAATCCCCTACTGGTGTATGTACTCTACTTGTTCAATCACGCACCCCCCCCCCCCCCCTCCCACACCCTTCAGTTTTTCGCACACAAATATTGCATCAGTACTGCTTAATGGTCGGGAACACTATATTTTTAATGTTCGAGATGATGATGAATCATTGAATAAACGAAAGAAACATTGAAAATGGGTTCACTCAGGAGATGATTAGCATGTCAGTGCGGATGATGGCGTTTAACTTAAGGACATATACATGGGGAGCTTGAACCTGGAATTACGTTGGGACAATGCATGGGGCATCTGCCCATCTAATTGCATCGGGGAAGAACAAAGCAAGTCACACCTGTAATGACCTAATTACTATGGAGACGACACCTGCCCCCCCCCCCTCCCCCTCCCCCAACTGACCACAAGAGTAGAGCGAAGGGCGTTCACGGTTGGGAATTGGGAATCGTATAATAAAATAATAAATATCTTATTGCTTTATCTCCCGATATACTATTCGGTGGGAATGGCATCACCTGGATAACCATAGAACAAGTTATGATTAACCATATGGGTTACCAAACACAGAGGAAATTATCTTTGAAGTGTTATGTTACCAAGGTAAATATGAAGGCTCGGTCCCCCTCTCATGTTTAGACATTTTACGAGATGCTATAGAACTCGTGCCAGCTTTGTAGTGGAGCAAAGAAAACAGTTTACATAATCGATCGCCACTGAGAATCAGATAATATTCAGAATTCAAATGGGATCAAATGAATTCAGTTGAGATGTGAGTTGTTTGATGGTTTGAATGTGCAACAGAGATGGTAATTTCAATATCACTGACGGTATGTGTATGCCCCTAACTGGAGATTTTATAAGCTGATGTGGGGAGTCGCTACAAAAGGTTGTGTACATTTCAACAAGTATAGAGGGAATAATATATTCGGTGATTTCAAGTGTCAATAGCCCGCTCCAAGGCTCGACACCCAACTCCCCAACCACACATCTCCCTTTGCCAGAGACTGAGAGAGGCAGGAAATTTACATAATGTGAACGCTGGATCAAGGGCAGTGATTGAACCCGGCGAGCTCGGTTAACTATGCCATTCACTCAAACCATTCACCTGGAAACTTTCGTCAGCACAGCACTAACTACACTGGAGCAAATTTGTATTGTTTCTCGCCATTTTCTGGTGTTGTGTTCAGCCGCTCGTGTGAAAGAGCTTTTAAAAAATCTGTTCGGCCCGCGGGATGGAAAGGATTGAAAAATGCGCCAAGAACTGTCGGCATTTTCACAGCTATAATGCGCCCGTTAAGCGACTGCCGCTTCAAGCGTGGGGCGCGTCATAGGAAATAGAACCCTTGGCATTATGACAGATGTGGAAATTTTTTCCCAGAGCAATTGATTGCCTGAGCCATAGGTGTTAGGTGGGAAAATATGCAGTAGCTTTACACCTAGATGTTATAGTGACACGAAAGTTGTTTTATCACAGCTTCAGTGTCGAGAGTCGTTTCAATTGCAACATTCATATAGATGTATGATGTTTATTGATCGTAAATATGCGAAGAGACGAAAGGTGCTCGCATTCCCTCACACATAGTGTATGAATTCACACATATTTTTAAGGGGTATATCGCTCCAGTGCCATGGGCAATGAATACGCATGGGATAGACTGAGCGTTGGCTCTCGATCAAGCTTAAATCCCAATAGCATATTCCAATGCCAAATTATTGAAGTTCATTGACGCACACAAGTATATGTGAGTAACATCCATCGTAAACCCACAGTACCAAGCAAACCACACAAGACATGTAGAATAAATTTACGTCCAGTAATTACAAGCGACAGGGGTGAATGAGGTACGGTAAACGAACAGCGAGCCGTCGTCCCCCAAACATGTTAGTAGTCTGTGGAAAGTAGCAACATTCACAGGAAAACGATCGACCGGGCGTACGCGGGGGCCACTTTCACAGTCCCAGAGGTGATTTCACAACCTTTATTCTGCCTAAAAGCACCAAAAAAATAATTGATATATGATGTTGAGTGTTGATATAATCTTTGCCCAAAACGGCTCCACAAAAAATATGGAAAGCCATAAGTTAGGGCATGGATTTCCGACGACGCCCTCAATGCTTGCGCATACGATTGTGGTATCAACTTTACATCCATTACCCGTCTGGGTCTGCTCGTGATCTTTTAATGACAGTCGTGCTGTGGAATCATCCGCAGAGCTCGCACATAAACTTCGCACCAGGTGGCCCCGAAGTCCGCGGGTAAAACATGATAATTTAATTTTCTATAATACTTGCTACTGAAGCATTTACCTCTGTTTTTTCCGTGAGTTCCCGTTTGCACATGGAATGTGTAGCCAGTGCGTGTTTTGCAATCGATAGTTTGCCTGTTTATTGCTAGCTCATCTTTTAAATATGTACGAGCGCAGTTCGCATGGTGGCTCGAGGAATCGATGAGAAAAGTCTGTTCTATCGCACAGATCACCGATTTACTGTATCCTTTCATTTTCACCGAGATATCTGACGTATATGCGAATAAGTGAACCTCTGATAACAGGAAATAAAGGAGTGCTCGTGGCGGAAGGTTATCTGCTAACAAAAAATAAACTACTAAAGTATCAAGATAAACGACAACCTTGACTCGAAAGATTAAACCCCAATCCACTGCATGACAGAAATATTATGTATTATTATTTAATGCATTTTTAAAAGGGGTAATCCCATTGACACATTATTTTTTAATTCATCTTCCAGTCCACTGATATGAATCGGATGCAACAATAGGAAATCAAGCTGGGTGTAAAATCAACTTAATCCCTGTATCTCATTATGGGGATAATGTTGGATCTGCTACCTTTCACTTTCGACACGTCTTTCATTTAGTAATTCGAATTCAACAACTGTTCATCTGATACATCTCAGAGCGCAAATTTTATACGCAGCACCTACGCATACGGGGCTCTGACTGTTAAATGCGACATGAAGCAGTGGAGTCATTCAATAGTACACTATAACTTCCATTGTGGGAAAACAGTTCAGGTTTTTGGTGACATTAATGTACTCCAGGCAAAAAAACCACTTTAATTAATCGAATTGGTTTAATCCCACCTATAATCTAAAGCATGACTCGTCGGTGCCTTCAGCCTCGTTAATCAACTTGATAGCTTAGTGCATGTCACATCTGCAACGTCTCTAGCGGAACAAAAAAATCCATAGATGTGAGAAGGACATACATAGACCTTACCATAAATAACTCGTGCCCACAAGGGCTTGCTCCTCGGTATTTGTAGGTCTTTTGTGGGATAGGCAGGAGAAAGATGTGAATATTTAGGGGCACAGATATGTGACATTTGAGATTTCTCATCAAGTATGTACATAGTGTTTCCCCTGAAACAGGAAGATTGGAGTCCATGCAGAAACTGGAGCAGGAGAAGGTAGGAAGGTATTTGTTATCACAGAGTAAAACGATTGCATGGTATTGCAATATATTCAAATGGATAACCGCTCGCTTTCCCATTTTCTTATTCAGATTCCTTAATACCTACTGTGATCAAGTCAATATGGATTGACATTATTAAACTAGTGTAGGCGAGGACTTTGCGGCGATTTAATCCGCATAGATGAGAGTGCAAGAGCTCAAGGATCACACACCTACATATTTTTGGAAATAGCCAATGTCACTGATTCGCCGCCTACGATTCATGTCAAAACTAGGTCTTATCTTTTTTAACGATTGAAATGTTCAATATCACGCCAAATGCATTTGCTGACAGTTACAATTTCGAGCGATGTGAGTCAAATAACGGTGAAATATCTGTCATCTGTTACAAGTTGATAAGCGACAGAGCATTTTTTAACCGACTTTATAGGCCGCAACAAGACACATTGTGTATGTATCGTCTATGATGAGAGGTGTATCATTCGACTTACCATCAGGTTCCAGGCGTAGCATACTTTCAATTTGAGCAGACAAAGTAATGGCGGTATCAAGAAGCTCATGTCCGGGTATTTTAGCAGCCATGATAGCGAATTTGAGTATAAAATTATGTCCTCGTAATCCGGGCTCAAAAATCCTTCAGGCTCTATGATATCAGTCCAATGATATCGTATTCAGTTACAATAAAGCTCAAATATATAATCAGGTATCTCCCGGTGTGTTTTTTTAATCAGCAAACAACAGAGGCTGAGAGGGGTGAAAAGGAGTGCCGCAGAGCCTATAAGTCCCGCTCACGTATTCAGACAAAAGTGGAGGTTGATTGGGTGTTGAGTGGCCAATGGACATATTACTCCCTCGGCCAGTTACTACACAGCTGTCCACGTGTATACCTGCCACCTAAGCCCAGACATACCAGCATCTAAGAACACCTGCTGACCAGGTAAGCGCACCATTGTTTCATCCCTATTTCATTCTTTTGTCCTCGACCGTCCCGCTCCCCATCACATGTGGTCCGTCATGTCACTGGGGAATAGGGAGGGGGCAGTGGTATAGGGTGGGAGGGTGTACATAGCGGTTTGGGTAAGTGCCGGCGTATGTCATTGTTTCATGCAATAACGGGCTTATTGGTCTTGCCGACTGGGGTGGTTATAACATGGCACGGGCCAGAGGGGCGGGGGGAGGGAGGGGGGTCCTCTTGCGCCATCACCTTGGTGACATATGATGTAACTACTTTCCGTTCGCACAAGGTCCTCCTACATGGCTCCTGCCAGGAACAAAGTCCCTGTAATAAGTACTTATCACACAAGAGCCCCTCGTTCTACGGCTTTGCGGTTCTTTGTACGAGCACGTGGTCCTTCCGTAAGTCTGCGTCACTGCCCTTGGGGATATGCCCACGCCTGGTACATAGCCTCAATCACAGGGCCTGGTTTGCTAATGGGAAATTATGAGCGTAATGTGATTTTGGGTAGCGAATTAAAGCTTGGCGAGCCAGCCATTCGGGCATTACATAGGATAGCATTATGAGCGAAGGGCAAGTAGAAGGAGAAAGCTTCATCACCACCTTCTCCATTCACCGTGTCTCTTCAATGCTTTACCATCATAGCCTTATCCTTTCAGATAAATCATCTCCCAAATTAAATACAAAAACTCATCTTATTTAACCAAAATATACACAAAATCATTTTATCTACGTTGATGTTTAAACATGGAACAGTGTCTAAAACAGAAGTGCCAATAAATAGTTGGAAAAACAGATGATATCTATGGACGGGATGCATCGAAAAAGCAGACCAAAATAGGAATAAAAAGCATGTGAGACTGCCGGTGAACTAACATTATCGGCGGTCATACGTAACATATTTCCTCTTCTGCGTGTCTGTCTGCATAATTCCGTCTACGGTACAGATGTTAGCCGAGCAGTGACCAGCCTCAAGAGAGCCAGCCTCCAAGACCTAGTGTCAGTACTACCACTACATTTATAAGCTGAGGCGTGGGAACTAGTAGAGATGAACCCGCCATGTCTATGGCTTATAAGTCCATAAAATGTGCACTGGGTAGTCGCCTCCCTGAGCGACAATGGGAGCGCCATTTGGCCAGAAGTAAAGGAAAGGCCACCTTTTATTCTTATTACCTGTCAGGTGACGTTATAAATGCTAATCGCGAGTGTTAAAAGAGTATTTTCGAAAATGCAATGTAGTCACACATGCCACACTCTTGGGAGTTTTTAATGGAGTTTTTAAGATGCTATAGACCCTTGTACTCAAGTATGCCAGAAGGTGATTCAACATAACATAAGAGAGAATAAATACATTTTTATAGGAGTATTTTCAATAGCCTGCCGAGAATAATCAACAACTTGCATACACATTTCTAATTATTTTTTTAATTCACACACTTCTGGTTTTTGTTTCAATTACATGTAAGAACCATCAAAGGACCTCCAAATGAATGGGTTTTTTTTATAAAGTATTCGGGAGTACTCCCAACATTTTCAGTTGATTGTTTTGGAAAGCAAACAAGAAGACGATAATTAATTGAGGATCGAAAACATTAATTTATTAATATTGCCTCCATAACCTTTTGGCTCATGGCTCTGGTATAGAAAGCCCTTAACCAAAGGGTTTGTTATGAAGGGTGAGAGGTAGCACCGGGGGTCAAGCCTAATACCCCAAAGCCCTCCTCCTGGTGTGGTGATGAGTGAGGGCACTAATCCTCACTTACCGAGAAGTTCATTAATTCCACCAGATCCTTCCCACTGGAGCAGAAATATATGCTAAGATACCTTATGAATGACCCTGGAGTCGTACCCAATTACTACCGAGATGGACAAATGGAGCTAAAACGGCAGACCATCTGCAAAATAATGATATGATGTTTTTGCCACCATCCCCAATCTCATTCTACGACAAATATCGAAATGAGGAAAAACAAAAAAACACCCAGTCGTTCCATTACGTGCAAGGAAATCAGCACTCATCAAATTAACTTCTTTTAATTGGCGAAGGCATTCTTTTACCTCCAACCAAGCGATACTAGTTACAGACATCCAACTCGGACAGTGCTCCTCAATCGTTTTGCTAATATGGAAACTCTCCTCAATCGTTATGCTAGGTTAGATATAGAAAGGACAGGCATTTAGGCCCCGTCTAGAGTACTAAAGGGTTACCATTGGATGTACATGTATTCATAAGAGCTGCACGAGGAAAGTCTCTAAACCTCATAGTCCTAATCCCATTGCACCAGCCACCTATCATTACACCATTACACTCCAATCCTATTTGTACTCAAAAGTTAAACCTTGCACGAGGCAAATATACTCATACAGTTAAAATCACTTTACACTTGAATTGTATTGTTATATGCAGAAATCCATTCACTGCATTTTGCATTTACAATATCCTCAGTCTGATCTGGCAGGTAGTTAATAGGGGATGTGCCTGGTAGAACAAACACTACGCCATGAAGAGCACAGAATCAGAAATACAAAGTAATTACTGCACATCCTTCACACTTTATGCTGTAAATTGAAACATTAAAAAAAGGATCCTCTTGTAAAAGACAAGTACCCCTTAAATCGCTCTCAATACAGAGACAGTATCGCCTCAGGGACAGAATTATGAAAATTTCTTCTCATATTGCAAAGGTGAGAGGTGTGGCGTAGAATTAATAAAGAAATACCAGCACGTGTCGGATGGCCTTAATTACATTCATTGAAACGAGGTCATTAACATTATTATTTTTCGAACCAGGCTAATCTTCGCCAATAATTTTGTTCCAAGTATTTATAACCATTAATCAAGGCCACAACAATTCCTCTAAATATGTGTACCTCCGTGCAGAGAACAGAAGCCATGTTTGTAGTCTCATAGGCGAATAACATCTATCGATTGGAACTGATAACAAATACGCAACACTCTCATCGTGTTACCATTAAGACCAATGGGAAAGTTTCTTCATATCAAGCCTCAGTACATGGCCCTAGTTCTGGTGTCGGATAAAACTGATGGGGTAAAACTGATGGTACGATTGGACGGAAGCACAATTTGATCGACTGTTTTTTTATGGACACGGAAAACTAGGTTTGAAGCTATTTGTTCAATGACACACGAATGTATCTCCACTAAAATGACACGCACCCATCTTCAAAGTAAGAAGTTTCTTCCTTTGGGTTTAGATTTTATGCCATCTGATTAACAGCTGAATTATTTACGTATAGTCGTGAGTGCAGAGGGGAAGAGAGGTCTTCCAAATACTGCAAACGCTCTTAGAAGGAGCTCAACTATAAGGTAGCACACTACTTCGACACTTGAAAAATAGCAAATGTTGATGCATTAGGTATTCATTGTCTCTGGTATAATTTCATAGAGAATCAGAAATCCTTTCAGACAAAAAGCTACATCAGTGATGCTGTGCTTTCCCTGTGCCTCTCTCGGGGAAGGAAAAACAAAAAGTGGTAAGAACAGGGGAAGCAATAAGACTGAGGAAGACTGCTACATATTCTATATCCTCCGATGGCCTCGGTTCATAAGTGCTGGCTTGCTGCATAATCGATCAAATCCACTGTAGCAGCGCGGGACAACGCTATTGAAGGTGGCTTCGGTCCTTGCAAGGTGGTTTCTTTTTCCACAGAAAGAGCCGGTCATATATTGTGTTATTCATCAAAAAAGGCATCTATCATCGTGATGAATTTCGCGGTATTTAGGTGGCTTTGACATTGTTAATCAACTTCGCCAGACATGGCTACAAGTTCCAATCTAAACTGGCAAAATGTCAACTACTTTTACTCGCACTGCTTAGTTCATTCATAAATCAGTAGCTCATACAGAGTCGCAATACGGCTTAATTGCATTTACCTTCGCTATTCCCCTAAGCAATATCATAAAGATCAGCATATATGTTGTGTGGTCGATTGATACAAATGGCCGGGACAGGAGACCTTGGCTGTTATGTAGGAGGCAGGGTGAACTATTCATCCCCTTATCCTGAGAGAGTATTTGTCCATTTCGATATATCCAACACCACGGTGCCAACTGGGCAGGTGGAGCAGCGTTCGCCTGAGCCTCTTTACTACTGACGGCGATGAATATTCGCCATCTATAAACAGCCGGCTACTCCTCAACCCAATACTATAGCCCTGTGTTATCATTACGGTTTGAGGAGCCAAAACCTTCCCATTACAAATACACATACCTTGCCAAGTGAATCTATAAAATACAGCGCCTTTTCAAAGGGCAAGTTTGATAGGAAAACAAGTCAAATCTTCCCTTCCCTCCCATCTTCCCACACAGAGTCTGAACAACTTTTCCAGGCATTCAACACCAATAAAATAGCCATTTCGCGATAATGCATTTTCCTGATATTTCCGATACGGGGGTTTTAGGCAGGACAATGTCCGGATAAAAAGTCGGGATATTGAATTCTAGCCCCACAGGTGTTTTTAGAGGAAAACCTAAAGCTATGTAAACACAAGTCCAGGCTGACGTTACCAATACGATAATTGAATTATGCAAATTGAACTCGTGTAAATCATCTGTCAGGGAAAATCAATTATTTACCACTGAATCCATCAACTCGGACTCATTTCATTACCAAATAACTTCAAATGTCCAGCATTTTAGTCTGGGCGATTTAAGAGAATTCTTACATCGCATATTAGCGCATCATAACCAACACATCTCGAAATTCCCGGATGCCATTTAAATAATTCCAGTGATGAATATTAAAGCATGCCATCGAGCCCATTTTTATCCATGCCAACATTGCAAGTACCTTTAAGCCATTGTAATTCAACTCGATGTAAAATCGAGCAATTAGGGCAACATTGGTTCTGACAATCAAAAATGCTAACTATTTATGGGTAGGTATACATACGGGTGGCCCCAGGGGAGTAATATATTTATACTAGTAGTTCCAATCCAGTGGGTGTACAGGGCGCTTGAAGCGGCTGTATTTATTTAGAAATGTTCCGTCAATACTGGAATTAATTAATTTAGCCATTTAACTGCGCTGTTTAACCACTGCTGCTAATAAGCTGGAGCACGGATCGATATGAAAAATATTGTCATTAATAAATTGCCCTCGTGTCCTAAAAATGTAGTATTGACAAGCATCCAGCAGGACATTTTAAGTACCGCCTTTGCGATAATATTACCCTGTAAAAGAACTGGTTGACTGCCATAGTACGCCACACATTTCAAACATTTGTTTAAGAAATGGGAGTGAGATTTTATATGCGAGGCTAATATCAACAATATTGAATTCCAAGGAAACACAATCAGAACCCACAAGGCAATTCTGCGACGATAAAATACACCCAGCTTTCTCCGTGTCCCGCGGGTTTCCCCTAAATCCAAAACACGCCAACGCTAATTGGATAAATTCTGTTGTGGCTGTCAAGTTAACAACGAAGTCACTTCATTTTTCGCAGTTGAAGGTGTCTGCAGATGGCCTTATGCTAGCTCTATTTGCCAGCGCCGTGAGCACCTGATGCACTGAGGACCAAGAGACCTGCTCAGGTCCACATCAAAACACAGGTCCATATGCCTCCAATTGGCGCTCGGGAATGATGAACATTAAAAAATCATCTCTCACCATGTTGCCTTCATTTTACCAACAGAGATAGAATATACATTGGCAAACGCCCTAGCTTGTTATATATGTGCGAGCTGGTATGTATAGATGTGGTTGGCGACTCACAGGGGAGCACCTCCTCTCCAATAGTCTGCGTCATTCGATCTGCCTTCAGAGCAGAAAGCCAATGCAATGAATGCAGATAGGGGCCTTGGCAGGTCTAGTGTACCCAGTACACGTCCCATGCGCCGGTGACCATCGAGGGGCCTGGAGCAATGGGCGACGAGGCAAGGAGGCTGTGCAGATGGTGCCTACGGGTGCATCATGGACACCGGGAATGGTGACACCAAGAAAAGCTGCCACAACCTTCTCAACCACCTCCTTCTCCCATTTCTCTTTCTCCTCGGCACTAAAAGGAAAACAACCGCCTGGCAATTGGCCTAATCAACTGCATATTACTGGGCAAGACTCCACCTGAGTAATTTCTACACCAGATGCTCTACAGGAAGTAGTGCTTAGAACAGAGAACGAATGTTTTTGAGCTGCTCCTCTCCGATATTACAAGGGCGACCTGAAATGCAATGCCTTTTTCACTGTTTGTGTACATGTGTACTGGGTATACAACTCTCCGTAACTGATGGAAGTAATGATGACAAGCATAGCATACACCAGGAGGTTGTTAGTAGCGTATGGCAGGGATTTATTTTTCAGATAAATATCTTTTCCATATACGTTTTGTGTATATATATATACGTATGTTGTACAAAAACCGAATGAGGATATAAAGCATCGCTGCCATAAGAACACACTGGCGAATGATGGATTAATGTAGGAGAATATGGGTTATGCAAAGTCAGGGCGGGCACTGGGTATTGCCACTAGAAAGCCGTAAATAGAAACCAGCAACTGCTGCGAGCCAGAAGAAGGGCATTTCCCCTTCACACCTGACAGAGTCATTTGTCATCCGGGCTAATCAGCATATGAAGGAGATGCAGCTTTAAACCGGAGCATAGACGGCCCATTATGATGACACATCTGTGAATGATCCAGGCAGGCCTAAATAAAACAATAACCACGGTGATGCAAGAATGTCTGCTCAACGTTGGGAACGACCTACATCTTGGCGAGAAGATAATATGATCTGAGCCCTCTAAACTGGCCTCTTTCGGTAATCATTCATTTCTTATACCAGTAATGCGAAAGCTATGACAGATAACAATGCCCCGAAAGAGCGCTGCCTAATATCGCTAGGGTACAACTACCCTCTTCCCTTAGGAGCGATAATTAATGTGTCCTCATTATTATCAATTTCTCATCATTTATTGTTTCCCTGAATATAACTTGTAATCGTGGAATCTTTTATAATAGCAGGGCCCCATGGCACACATATTGATGAAGCCAGGATCGTGATGCATGGCATATGTGCATTGAATGAGGCATTACAACCAAGGTGGTGGCTTCCCGGTGCAATGTTGATGGGGTCTCTCCTTGAATGATGACCTTTCCCGATAACCCTCGTCTGGCCCGCAATTGGACAATCACCCAATCACAAACCAGACAAAAGATAGCAACTGCTTTGCTTTTGCCTGAGGAGATTAACAGATAGCCTGACATTCAGAATTGTTGCGGCACATGCTTTGAATTCGATTATAACCATTTATAATGATTTTATCTCTTTCCTCTCCGGAACGAAGTGCTTCGGAATGCAGAGGTCTGGATATTTAATTAGGCTGGGACTTCAGTATGTGCCGGCCAAGGGTTTCTAATCAACCCATGTTACCAATCAGAAATCCTGTCTTAGCAAGGGAATAAATAACAGGTCTTTGAATAATAGATACACCTATTGGGTTAGGTTGTGAGGCCCAAGGTGGCGACCTTATGCTGACCTTGCCTCAAGAATCGCCTTCATTAGCAATTTGGATCTCTGAGAGATCTTCTCCCGCCCATAGATGTCCTAATTAAAACCTTGGGCTGACCTCCAATGACTCGACACAGCGTTCCGATGATCAGACCTTGGGGGACACCACACGCAGAGGCGAGTATGCTCGCCTGTTGCGATAAATTCGTATGATAACTTTATACTATCCAAGGCTAGCGGTATTGATAGTGAATTAACATTTTTTAAATTACATTTAATAGGGGGTCAGTGGAGGGTAAATGAGCACCGCAAATCAATACCCACATGCAATCCGGCAGCGCTGCTTGGCCTTTTTTCGCTGAAACAATGTGATTAAATACCAGACATCTGCTTCTACGGAAATAGCAGCAATGATAGCAAGTTAATTATACGTCATTTGTATAAGATTTAACTTGGAAACACGCCAGCCATCCACCATTGATCCCGCTGCTCTTTTCATGCACAAATCCACCAACTGTTACGATGTGCATGAGTCATGGAGTTGGGATTTGGGTTTTTTCCCCCCAAATACAGTTTACTAATGTCATTTAATTGGTGTCGTACCTATGTTTATTATTACCTGTCATGTGCAAGAAACCACAGGGTCTGCTTTGTAATGGATAGGGAAATTGCTTTTTCTCTGTTGGGAACCCGGCAACCAAGCCATTCAATCCATCGTTATGGATGAATTTCTTATGAAGATGATCGACATATTAAAGCCACACACATGGTGTGGAGAAAATTATTCATTGACAGCCCAGAGTGGTAAGTGGTCGGTTTCAATTTCTATTGGGAATTGCAGGATGGGGGTCACATCCATAACAATAGCCTGTTACATGGACCGAAATGGGAGTCATGAACGCTTGGACATTTATAATTCAGACCCCATAACCTGAGTGTGACCTAGTTAAGGACGCATCATCAGTGACCTCCAGCCTATGATTTACACGAGGCTATGGTCATGTCAGAACTGGGCTGATGTGAGGGATGAAATGCGAGAGACTTATTGGCTATTCTATAAGCATGGAACCTCAATTGACAAGCACGCCAAGAGTGGCAAGCAACAGAACCGCCTTAAGCCTGTGCGTGGATGATTAGCAGAGGAAATCCGCCAACCCCTTTCCGGCAAGCTTAGAATGGCAATTCAAAGGAACCCGTGTCTTTAATGTTCAAGCAATTGCGTTTAATTACACCGATTCTTCATGTTTAGAGACCCTCATTCGACAAAATTAAGACAAGGTAGTCGTGATTGATCAAAAGAGGCATCTATGGAAACATTTTTCATATACCTGTATATGGAAACGTTAATTAGATAGAGATAGAGAATGTACTAATGAGACGCCAACTTATTTGGACCTGCACATGATGGCACGTGTGTAAAACAAAAATAAATACTGACTAGACCCACACTCATTAACCTCGATAATAACAGTTCATATGTAAAACGTAATAATAAATATTAATTACACCATTTACAGGTAGCATGTGCCAAACAACGCATGTGCTGGATTAAGGGGATGAAGCAGAGACGATATGTAAATTAAAGGTGTCGTAGAGTTCGAAAGTTTTAATTATCAAGTGAACCCAAGTTTAAAACATAGTGATGGGTAATAGTATTCTTCAGATACACATAAGGCCACCCAAGAAGGTATACATAGTCTTCAATATTCCTAGCTCACGTCCGGTTAACATTTAAGCGCGAACTCGATGGCTTCAAGCAAAGATTTTATGGGGCGGCTTCTTCCGTTTTTCACACCTCCGATAAAGTAGCATGCGAAATGGCACCAGGGTAAAAGTGGGGATGTAAATCTACTCATTCCTGCCTAGAATTCAGAGGACATGGACATGCCATTGCCCTAAACATACAAACAAGAGAATGCTAGTTGTGACCATGGTTGACGTTTTTCTACATATTATTTTCCAACGTAGAATCAGGTCAGCTTAGAAACGACATCTGCAATTCAGTTGATGTTGGAATTATGAATTCTTATCACAATCCAGTGCCTGCCACTGTCATTTGAAATCCACACCAAGTCCTTTCAGGGGAAAAGTTGGTAGGGCCTATTTGCATTTTGATTGTTATCAAGAAAATGGAATGAAAATGGGCAATCCTGAGCCTAATAATACTATTTGCCCCTATCGTAGTACCACTTGATATTCATACACCGCGATGCGACTCAAATTGAACTCACATAGCGATAATCTTTCTCAATTACACTGTGTGGAACAACATGCTTATAACTTTAACAGGGATGAATACTAGCACCCACATTGTAGTAACCATACTGGAAATTAGAATGGGAGAGACGAGAGAGATCCCCAAGGCTAGAACACATTTCCATGTACTGTTTACCTTAATGGAAAACACCAATTATCTGCAACTATGAGGTTTGTCCTGGAGCTTAGTCATATAAATGACCAGGGACAGACAATTTACGATGTACAACAGGTGCTTAAACCTCTCCATGTGATTTAGATTTATCATAGCTGGGGGTGTACCACTTATATGAATTGCAATATACGTGGGCTAGTACAAAAGGGCAATATGTCATGTTGGAAATAAGCTCAGCAAGAATTACAATAGTAACCAGATGCAATCTATTAGAGGACTTAGATTCAATTTACTTCCCGCTAGATCTCACAAATATCAGGTACTTTGTAATACGATTTGAACTTCTTTGGAGGAGGGCGAGGACATTGCACTCTGTTAAAACTCGTTTGAAAGAATATACATTGCCCTCTAGAGTGAAACTGCTGAGTTAATATCTTGTCATTCAGTTTCCACTAAGGAAAGGAACTGCTTCTAAGAACTCTTATCTATGTCCACCGGTTCACAAATTACCTTTCGATAAAGGCTCTGGCGTCGTTTTACCACATTGATTAATTTAATTTAGAATTAGAATGCAATGAACCTCTGCCTGATTCAATCTAAGGCACTTATAATGTTGTGATGGAGAAAAAGATATTAACAATGCAGTGAATATCACTTATAGGTCATATGGGAGGTTCTTACAGAAGTGGAATATGAATGAAATATTTCACTGGCATGAAGACACCTGTTAACAAAAAGGCACTAAATAGCAAATAGGAAGAATATTTGTGCGAGGACAGAAGTTCCCTGCCTGGAAATATGCCCCGAGGGACTGCCATTGAGCCTGCCGCTAGGGAGTCATCTGTGCTGCATATCACAACTATATATATATAAACCACAACAAACTTTCAAAGGCCGTTCCACTTATGGGCTATCGCACATACAAATAGATGGACCAAGGGGCACTGAGGGATGAGTTACGAGTTTCCAAGCATTGCCTTGCGTGATAATCAAAATTGAGTCCTGAATGAAAATACGGTGACTGGGAAAGCAATCACTACTTGTTTTAATGGATGATTCACTTCTTGATGAAAGCGAGGATTAAAACATAGCCACAGCAACGCCACATTCCCCAATAAATCGCAATTAAATCTGTAGTATGATCCTTATGGATAACTGATCGCAAGGAATAAACAGATGGCCCTCCCGCTACGAGATGTATTACATAGGGATGCGATACATACACCCCTGACGTGCCTGTGGGACTCTTTCATCTATTTGCTCTGGTCTTGATTTTTAATCTTAACTCCGTTGCTGTAAGGGTCACATATGGACGTTTGAGATCTTTTGTATCGGGTTGTAGGGCATGTTGAGTATTCGGGGTAGCGAATTAAAGAATTAGGGGACAACAGCATACCATAGGGAAATGTTCAAAGCCACTGGTGATAAGGATAGGCAAGCAAGCAAGCATACCCTGCACATGCGACTCATGCAATCGCTCCATGGCGCCTGCCTTCCTTTACAGATCTCCCAGAAGGATGAAGGCATTTTTTCTAAGCCTCCTGGAGTTCTGACCATCAGAGGGGAAAATGCAGTGATCACAGATTCCAATCTCTCATGCAGGCATATCTTAAGAAAATGCCACGCTGTCTGAGAGCTCTATCGGGCCATAAAGGCTTTCTGCTCGGTTAGGCAGGCTCGCCGGCTTCGGGAGGCTGTGCGAGGAAGTTGCTTTTGTCCAGGTGAGGCTTTCAAACCCTCAGGTAGCCTTTTACTTTGAGGAGAACTCGTAGAAAGAAGAAGGACTGGCGATTTTCCTATGGTTACATGGCTTCTTTGATCTGGTTGCCTTTCCTGTGGCATGTCTGCCAGACCCCGTCAGGTGACTCATGATGGCGTTTCCGTGTAGCAAGAAAAGCAACCAGGATCACCTAAGCACGCCCCCTTCCATCCAAGGTAAGGACTAATGTGAGGTATGACAGGACCTGTTTATGCTCCGTATAATGCTTGTCAGATACCGTCTGCGATGTGTTGCATATTTCCAAAGCGTTTCGGTCAAGGCTTTCCATATCGTATAGTCCTTGGCATTGAGTTGCTTTGACACTTGGCACCTATTCCATGAACACAAGAAGCATTCAAAGGAATTTCATACGTGTGTGAAAGACATCACAAAAGTGTCTTTGTTGTGAGTCTCATTCACTATTTACTATATATATATGCTCCAACATATGATCGCGATTGGCAAGGATGGATAGGTAACCTAGTTTAATTCAGATATATCACCCTTCTCTACTTTGGTCGGATTTAAACCATTAAGGAATCTTCGAACGTGTAATGAATTTTACTTCCTCCTTAGATCGAGCACAGCGAGTCTGGGAGATGTTTGGCACACTATGGAATACTAGGCCATGTCAGAATGAATGCCTACTGGGGAGATTTATGTAGAACACTGAGTAATGAAAGCTCCAGGGATGGGCATTTACGGGCCAATACATTAACTTGACAATCGGTAGACTGAAGCGCACTTGCGATGGAAGATTTTTTTTATATATTTTATGGCAACCAGCAATAAACTTACCTTTAGAGTTTTCATACTTGACGTTCACAAGAAAACATAGTTGAGCATAAAATGACTCACTCGTCACGAGCATCTGTTCCTAAGCCTATCGCTGGATACAGGGTCTTCAGTCATACAGGCTCAGTGACTATTATCATTTATTAATGCACCAAGCTATTAACTAATACATGAGGGATGCGCAGCATAATGACTTTTATAGTTCAGGCGAGCATATGAAGGGTGGGCCGTTTATTCTGAGTCGTTTGGTGTTTAGAACCAACAAGGGAGTAGGAAGCATAGGACAAGAGCTTCGTGTGCTTGTCCCATTATTATAAGAACCTGGGACAAACAGGCCCCATGGTGGTTCGCCATATAGAGAGCATGGGTGAGGGGCGGACATCGTCACTGTGGCACATTTCACCAAACTACTAACCCGCTGAAGCCATAATGGCTTCTTGGGTATCACCTCGCACGGGGCAATAAAATTAATATGCGGAAAATGGCGCCATTGGCTTCCTGTGTGACGCTCGCACTGAACCCATGTTTAGTATTTGATACCTAATAACAGCCACAATAGGCTTTATGGAAGAAAATGCAGCATCACATTGCTTCCCGGAGACGTACGTATTGGCAGTAATGGGAGAATCCAACACGCCCGCAATCATATGATCACTCGGTGCAGGCGTTGGTGAAAAAGCACGAGTGTAATTGCTTGCTTGGTTTCACTCCAATTAGTTACATTTGCCTTGCCTTTGCAATTTGTGGAAAATAGAGAGAATTTACAACAGTCGTACTTAGATGGAATGGGTCTAACAGTCGGCAGTTTATTGTTGGGGTGAATGCTATTGATAGAGAGGAGTGGGCCCAGGAGGCAGTGTGAAATGTGCCAGCAAGCGTGACAATAGCACATCTTGTCTCCTCCTTAAGCCAATGACTCCCTGCTGGCCTCCCTCAATTGCAGAAGACGCCAATCCCACTTTAGTCCTCCAAGTCCATGTCCCCAGCACACCAACAGTTGCTGACCTTTTAAAAGTGTGTCACCAAGAGTGGCTAGTCCTAGTAGGGACCCCTAGAAGGTGCTTCGAGCAGTTGTATCATTGCACCAGCTCAGAGGCTATGTCAGCCACTATAATCTCAGCACTGTTGCACATGAGCGCCGCTCAGCCAACATGCCGGTAATACGAACGAACATGATCACTCATCCCTTACAGAACACGTTATCAGAAACCCCGGCCCTTGCTTCAAAGATCTATACTCGACGCGGTCCTTCAATGCTACCGGTCAACACTGACCAACATATTATATACTATGCGGCCATCGACGCCATAATCATGATCCAGTAGTCAAAGAGAAATCCTACCACTCAAAACACATTTTTTCTAGTCCGATTTATGGGCCTCATTGCCTTTCTGTTGTACTTGAACCTACGTTTCAATTGCGGATGGCAAGACTAGAGGCAACAAGTGCACCGTGAACATGCAATAGACCAATAGTAATTTCTTCCAGGGACTCAAATGGAGCTCGAAGCTGGCCTTCAGTAGCAAGCGGTATTAACCAGCATTGCCGAGTAGAGGAGGCCTATCTCGCCCAGCCAACACTGACCTCTGGATCGTGTGCCATATTCCCTTGTATATGTACATATAGAACATAAATGCAGGCCACGGGGCAGAGATAGAACTTGTATATGGATTTGACTGCGCACCAATCGACGATGTATACCTCTATGTATGGAGAATATCTTGTGTTCTGTGCTCACATATTATTTATTTACCTTAGAAGTTCCCCTGTATTGCTTACCACCGTCGTAAGTAGAACTGCGGCTAATACACTGGATCAAATGGATACACTCACCTGAAAAAATATAAGAATATTTATAAGTATACAGAGAAATAAACAAGCGAAAGTCTGCGAAGATATTATATACAAGTAGTGCAAATCAAAAAGAGTACGTTTATTAAATACATTTTTTCAGTGCTAACAGAATCAATTTTATTTAAACAATAAAAGGGGAGGAGGGGGGTATTAAGGGAGGGGCTAATAATGAATATTTCACACAGCTCGATACACCAACATAAAATATTCCACAAAGAAACACGAAAGTGGACGTCGGCTCAATTTTCCCGTACAATCACCTGCTCATATTGTCGATGCAGGACCAAAAACACAACAATCAGGGCTAATAATATATGACCATCTTCTACAAGACACACATTGTCTGTTCTCCATGGGCTTCTTCATAAGAATGCTCCATTCATTTGCAGCGCTATAAGAAATGTTCCACAGCGGCCATGGAAGAGGGAGCTAGTTTATGCGTGTCTATGGACAACCAACCTCGTTAGCTCCAGTCCGTCTCACGCAGTTTTGTTTCATTAGGCGTATTTTGATGATGTATTGGCCTTTCCGGTCATGATTAAACCAATAATTTCATACGTGAAATACAAGGCCCTGCCTAATAGTGCTGTAGTCCAGCTTCATGCGGCTATAGTTCCCAAAAGCGGTAAGCATAGACAGTAGTAGAAGAAAAGATCGACGGAGATAGGAAGATGAAATTACAGTTTTTGCTGTCAGTATATATTCTCATCAATGTGGGTGGAAACTGTATATATATTTTGGACTGAAAAGAAGATCATTGACATGCGAGATCAGGCGAATCGGTGGTAGAATGGCGGAATGTTACTAAATAATGAAAATGATTCTACTGCAAGGTCGTGTATATGCTGGAAGAATGGATAATATCAACTGTTCATGTTAAAATGCCATTTCCCTTTGTTTCATTGTCGTTATCTCTGACTGGACAGCCTGCGGTTTGACTACATTCCATTTTGTGTTTACCACCCAACGTCGTTTTGACATGGCTCGCAGGAGCAGGCAATAGGTCATATTAGGGAACCCTTTGGGGGTTGGTGTCATGTGGATGTGGTCTGTCCCCAAACCGCTCCTGGACACCATCCCAGCGATTCCTTCCTGTCACTGATCAACGGGCGAAAGGTCTTACATGACAGAAACGGCCCCCCGCACGCAATCTTCCCCCGGTGCTTCATCGTCGACGGAAAGAAATAATCGCACTATCCAATCGCCAGCCATCATAATCTGATACATATAAATGGCCATAATAAATCTCACGCGCCTTTATATTGTCCCAGAGAATCTCAGCGCCATCATCCTCTTTTGATCTCAATTTCATCGCAACCGGAGGCCGGGAAGGGGATCTGTATTTGCCAAGACAACAGCTTTGGTCAGCGCCATTTGCAGAGCCATAAAGACCGCAAGCGTCAGTCCCATGCCCATCAACTTTGCATAAGAAAATTTCACAAGACGTTCCCAGCTGAATATCTCTGAGTCACCTCAAAAATGTCCGAGTTAGCAGAAAGTGGGTGGAGAACCGATAGGTCGGCAAGACCTTGCCATTGAGGCAAACATTTGTGGAGATCTATCATTCCTAACTAGGTAATTCCAGGCTCTTCTCGAGACGTCTTCTTCGTCATAAAGCTTTTTGTGTTAACTCATGATGGTGAACGGCCGAAATACCCTGCTTCGCGACATGATTGATTCTTTGCTAATCTCGTAGAGGCATTTTCTGGAAGAAATCAATCTGCAACAAATCGGGGTTAATGGATTGTCGTACGATGAAAGCTATTCGGTTGAGATGAGACCCGAATTTATGATTATATCAGAAGACCCATGGGAATACAGCAGGTATTTATATCCACCTGCCCGCCCTGTAAACGTTACTTGACGCTTGCATCCAAATGACCTGCTTAATGAAAAAGTGATATCTGACACCACTGAAGAAGTACATACAGTAAACCAGGTATACCAACAATTGATTAAGAAACAACTCCCATGGAGGAAGGTTATTTTTTAGATAACAGGTTTTCAGGACAAAAATCACTTCCTCCATCTCGAACACGGTCTTCCCTTCCCAGGTTATTCTGCTGTATTCGCTCTCCAGCCCAGCTCATTTGACTCAATTAAAAAGGAATATATTTGCCCATAATCTAGCTCGCCCCTAAAGATCGTGGGGAATACCACCTCCCCTACGATAGGTATTCATTGGTAATTGAAGTGGGATGGGATTTGAAATTCTCATCAGCTCGAAAGCTGTACAGGACAGTGGCAGATATATGTTGAGCACGAAGCTGGATCAGCCCGACCAAGACATGAAATCAAATTCCTTCTTTATCTCTGCGCTCCTGCCACCAGAGAGTACAATAGAATCATAAATGGATTGTCTGCCTCCATGTTTGAGTATCTCATTTGTTGAGACATATTGATATTCTAAACAGCATTTCCCCCTAGTGAAGTCTCTCTCATCTAATAACCAAACCACAGCATTGAGGAGGCGTTATATATATATATATACATATGGTGGTGTCCAACCCTCAGGAGGTGGAGGGCTCTATACAGAGATTGTAGCAGAGCGTCAGGATTAGATGAAATATCTACTGTACATTTACCCTGATTACAGTCATCATAAGCGAGTGTGTTTCACCCATGCCCATGCGAAATATACATGTACCACGATAAGATCGGATCGATGGAAAGTTCAGTCTGCTTGTATGGTTTGTGAGGTTTATAACGGACCACTAGTCGTGGCAATATAGAAGCAAAACGTTCGTACACCAAACCATAGATGAAATGATTCGATGTCACCGATCAAAACACTCCCGTTTGTGAGCAGCTCATTTTGGCTTGGAGCCATTATGTTTATTCTGGGCATTGGTTATGGATCTGGACCACCCTTCCTCCCCCTCCTCCTCCACAGCTTCAATGAGACCAGAAATGGGAATTATCCCCCATCATCAGAACACCCCACAACCTACTCCAAAACAACAATAGCAAACAAATAAAACCAGTTAAAAAAACAAATAAAACAGTTCCCCCCTATCAATTTATCTTGTTAATAAGTATTCTGGTTCCATTAGATACGGACATACGTAATGGCAAGGAGCTATATTCATGACGTTACGGTCGCTGGGATTGCCCACAGATAGATGGCTGCATTGCATGTCCACAATGCTAAGTCGGCGGTCTGAAATGGAGTATTAATAAGTGGATGAGTCCAAACAAACATGTAGACGGTTGCTGGCTGGAGGGAGGTCATTGCAGCAATGGCCTGTTATACCGGATTTAGCTCAATACCCATCTGCCTGGTCATTGTCTTAACGCCTATAGATCCGATGAGAATGGGCTCTCCATACCCAACAGTCGCCAGTTTATCTAGCAAGGATTATTGCCAGATGCGTTCTCCTGGTATCCACCATCGATTGACCACTGTATCGAGTCTCTATTTTGGATGAGCATGTTATGCAAATACTGGAAACTAAAGCTATCTCGATACCCAGACAGTCTGAACCTAATTCCACTCATGTTATTGGACAAGCCCCTAATAATAGTGTGCTATAAGGCTTAAGGTTGGTGAAGAGGACACGATAATATTCATCATTCCCACAAAAACGGACCGACAAGAGAGAATTTACAGCCAATGCCATCTCACTTTTTCTCTCACATCCTCCACCACTGATGACCCTTTTGGAATGCCCGATCCAAGGCTGCAGAGAAATAATGAATTAGAATAAACTGGGTGAAGTGGAAACGCTCCCCTGGACAAACAATCCTGCATCATTCTTTCCAATTCATCTTAATTTCTTCGCCGCAGTCCACAGGATTTTCTTGCCGTTTCTCCTACTTTTTGCCATCCTCATTTAAAGAACGTGTTATTTAATCTTATGGCAAGAGGGAGCATTCCAACAAAGTCTGGGAAATAATTTTCGTCATCTGTCTCGCTGCTTTCTAGTGGAAAGCTACAAAACAATCCTCTCCCATAGGCTCTGTGTATGTTTGTAATAAAACAGGGATCGTTGCTTTCAATCTCTTGCAATACATCCGCCTGCATGTTATAAAAAGCATGGAACGAGCGGCCAATGTCCGACAGCTCATTAACAAATCCTTCAATCATTCCTCCCCAACTTTCCCATTAATGACTAGGCTCGGAAGGACTCTACTGGGGGCATGGTCAGTGTTGGTATTGTGGTCAGGCCCACGTACCAATTAATGGCAGAGACAGACAGAAAAAAACCCAACAAAGTTAGTCTATAACACAAAGCGAGGACACAGGAAGGTAACAAAACGTTTCTTGAAAATATAGTAACCCCAGGGTATGCCATTAGTCATTGCTAGTAATAAATATAGCATAGAGCGCTACAATATACGACCATAGACGCTCTCTATAGAGGATTCACCAGTGCTATTTCAATTTGATTTTGGCCTTCCTTGAATATTCAGTTGTTACAGGAGGAGGTAATGATAGCGAAGGGTAAAATTCACATGGGGGCAATCGAGCCAGATTTGCCCACATAGTGCATGGGTCTTCTGCCCTCAATGGTGTCGTCTAGGCGAAGCACAATGGTTGCTTCCCTGAATCCAGTAAGATTCTAGTAGGGGTGGGGGCTGGGCCAAACCGTTCCCTCAAGACCCTACACCAAGGAAACGTCGGGCAACAATTGGCAGGGACAGGTCACATGGTGCCTGCTGCAAGAGATAGTGACCAGTCCTAGGATGAAATTTGTACGCCTCCTGGGTAAGAGCTTAGCTAGCCGCGGCCAATTTGTCAACAGAGACAAACTACCCACAGGCTAGTCACCAGGCTCTTCCTTCCCTTACGGTGACGAGTGACAGAATGTCGAGTAAAATTAGTCATTTTTTGTTTAGCTTTCCAATAAAAAAGAAACAAGGCAGGGAAAGAAACCGGCAATAATTGGCTCCAAGAGAAGTCAACCCACGCAAGGCACTTAAATTGTGTTTTCAAAAGGCACGAGACCCGTGAGGAAAAATAGGGGGAATTGTAGAAATCGCTCCAGGAATCTGCAAACAACATAAAACGTACCCAATGCTCTCGATTAAGACCTGGAAGAACTTGGGGGTTGGAATTGACTGAGATGCATACGAACACCTAAGATGATAATAAGGCACAGAGGAGTCCGGCCCTGAGGCTCATCTCAAGCCACACATGGTCTAAACGAAATGTAATTTCCTCTATTTATACCGCACCCTCGCTGTCGCCACTTCTGACTGCTAGTGCACTGGTCCAACCTCAATCGGATAATCTAGATCTTCACATGTGAACTTGGCCTTCTGAGGGCATAGCTCGTGCAGCTCCCAAAATATGAGATTATTCATACACAGAGGGCATGTTTGGGGAAAGGTGATTCATCTAAATCTGGACGCATTTTGGCACACGGTGGGACCATCCGTACCTTGTTGTCTGACAGGGGAATGGCTCCAAGGGAGAGAATGGGGTCCGATTAATCGTGCTACATGGGACACCCCCCACGGAAGGAATTAATGTGGTAATGTCACGACGGCTATAGCCAGCCCCAACCACTGCTCATCACCCACGTTTTATGTACAGAGACGCAAGGCACACTGCCAGAAGCGGGGATTGTTTTCAACACTAACAAATAACCTGCAATTAGATCTTCTAAATGAACGACCGCTCGGACGCCATGATAATACACTCCAGACCCAAACATACAGCCTAGGGTTTGCCATTACAGCCATTTTCAATCACCAAAGACGTCCAAGCTACGTGTTAAGGCGAGGAAGGGAGAAGCAAAACGAAAGTGATCCGCATTACCCCCGAGGATCCAAACCCCATAATTAATACGAGGATGGAGGCAGGTTCACCTATTTCGCGGATATATTTACGACCAACCAATTGGTCTCATATTCCTCGCGGAAAGGAGACAACGTGAAGGCACACAGAACCAAGGCCCATAAAATTCGGGTATATTAGCTCGAGGGTGGGCATTCAGCGAGCTCGAGAAATCAAGTTCAATCCCGAGACAGTAAAGCTAGACAGCATGCTCCGATAAGTAAGCATGTCCTGTGATTTAATTACTGATAGCTCTATCTGAGTCTTGTCCAAGAAGGTTTGGTTATGTATGTGAATGGGAGAATTGAGCAAAGACCTAGGGAAGGTTCTATCGGTGTATTATAGGCCCCTTGGCGCATACAGATTCCTGCCGTGCACTATCGTAGTCTACAAATGTTAAGGTGCCCACACAACCTGCTTCTCATGTACTGCTGATGTCAAATAGATACTGCGAAAACATCATTTAGAGACTTCGGTTCCAGCCGGAGAAGCCCGACCAACAGGGCCAGTGCCTGACGTAAATGTTTGTTTTTATATACTACACACACTCGGCAGGGGGTGCTCCGACCGGCTGACCTGTCTTTTATTCTGCGCTGAATGGAATCCAAATCAGCGCAGAACGTTGGCAGCCAACAGTGCTGAATATGACTCACCCAGCATCAACAGAGACATTACAGTTTGCTGCATTTTATCTTAGACTTGATGAACGCCTCCCGAAAACTATTAAGTAACTGGGTTCGGTGCAATGCACTTACTCAGCAGCAGGCAGCATTGCCACAGCACCAATACCATGCACCAATACCACCAGCCCACTCCAGTACAATCTGATCGTCCACTGTCCAAATCTCATACCAGAGCATGTAGCTCTTCGTATTAAAATTTCAATGGATGCACGTGACTGGGGTGCGTAGCTCAAGCCCAACTCCAAGACACATCATGCAATGCAGCTCTGTCTAATAACAACTTGGCAACGAGCTGCCACGTATGTGGGAGGGCTGGGAGTAGGGGGTCGGTTTCAACATCGGACTTAAGGATTGTGGAATGGAATGATTGTCAATCACCAGAGGTTATATGGCCCAACCTCCGCAGATTCGAGAGAGATTTGACCACCGGCTACGCTTGCCCAAAGACTATCAATGTCAAAACAAGTTACCGCTTTTACATTATTAATGTTGATGTGGGAATATGCTTCACGCTAGTGGACCATCGCATGATCGCATATCGATATGTTGTAACCATCACGCGTCCGTGCAGACCATTGGAAGCTGCATGGTGCTTGGTCGGGCACAAAGGCGTTCGCCAGGAAAATACTATTGAACATGACCTTCACACCAGGAGCAAATGTTACACTGAAGGTGAAACCTTTAAAAAGTAGTGTATATATACTTTATCCCCATTAATAGGATGAGCGCATCCGATACCCCCTACACATGTACTTATGTTCTTCCCCCGGCCTTGAACGACCTCAATATCATCTGTGCGCTCGTGTACATTTTAAGCTATTTTAAGGTACTGCCCAAGGACCTGTCAGTATTTTTACGAACATATTTTTACCAATATTGAGTGAAAGCAGCTCGTTTGATTAAAAAAAAGGGCATTACATTAATGAGTCTGCATACGAGACAGATCTTCCCAAGTATTTGAAAACGCCTTTAAGGAAAGATTTTCACTGCTTAATGAGTAAATTATACTTCATACATTCCTTCCAACAAGAACAGTCCAAAATGATATGAAATGGTATAATAGATAATTACACTATACTGATAAAAACATGGTGGAGTATTGGGAATCATAAGAATGTATTGAACTAAGTGCAACGCGGGGGGAAAAGTGCACTTGCAGCCATATGTAGTTCTAGCTGGCTTGATGTACTATAGCTTACACTGAATTTATATCAATACTTTATCAATGGTCTTCGGTATATGTACGTTTTGGCAGCGGATAGAATAAAAGATTGTGAAGGGAAGGGAGAGTCAGATCCACGGGAAATGTATCAGCTGCATATTCCTGACAGTATTGTGTGACATGTTTCCAGAAGAAGAATACCACCGCCACATCTTAGCAATTTTAACCCTCCACCAATATATTCCGCTCGGCTATGTTCTGATATGTCATTTTTCTTCGCTGGGTCGATCGATTTTTGATTACTCCACTCGAAAATACACCTGTGCCCGCGAAGAGGCGAGAGGGCTTTGTCTGGGAAATGAACGAGCGCAGAATTATGGCTCGCTGAAATGTACACGTATTTGCTATCAGGAAAGGCTTATCTATATAGTTATCAGTTGATATACAGGAGCGCGTGTATGACAATGGTATGGGCTCCCGATTGCCAGATTGGTGGCATGCGTGAAATAAAATGTACATGTTATATCGCGTGCTTTATGGAATGTATATGTCAGAGGACTGTATAACTTGTCGTATATCAAAGTTCTAAATGCGTTATATACCATTGTGGAAGGATGATATGGACAGAATGCATGCATAACTCAATGCACAACACTGGGTACACATGGTTATAAATCATTTCACAATACAGTTTCTCGGATACATAAGGCTGATTTGTGACCAAGATATTGGCTGCAGAATGGTAATATATCGTCGCTGGCTATGTCTAATCAAATTTTACTTAAGGGGGTACTTCCATTCCCTTTCCCTCCAAGTAGATACTACTCGACCGAATATTGAATTGGCTCTATACTTTGATGAACTGACCTTTCAGAAATTGTCATTTGGAAAAGTGTCCTAAAACCTTTACTCCAGCTGTCATCAATGTTGGAGTGTGGGGAGGGTGTGGGGGGAGCCATCGTAGTAGTAATGCGGGTGGAATAAATTTGCTCTTTCTGTTTCACATATACCAAGCAAAGCTGACTTAATCAAAAATGATATTTTGGTTCGATACGCGAGTGAAACGCCAAACATGTTAGGCTGGAAGTGTCTGTCAAGGGATCAATATACACTGGCGAGAAAGTCTTAGGATGAGGAGAGTTGATAACGTGTATGATAGATATTGGCAGGGGGTGATTGAGGGTTTGGTAAAGGGTGTTAGGGCTGCCCCAGTTCATCAAACTCACGCTCTGCAGCCTCTCCAGGCCCAAGCGCAAAACGGAAAGGCTGTTCAATAATAATGTCTATCGGTCAAGACACCACCAGCGCCATTAAATGAAAGGGCACCAAGAAACTAGAGGAAAATTTAGGAGGAAATATTGGCTTCCACCCATATGCTGCTTGCTAGTATTGCCCGCCAATGAAATTTTATAACCAAGCTCCGCGTAGACTTTCAAAAAGTCAAGACGTGAATAAAATGGCATCATTCCTTGTACGAGGCACAAACACGAAGTAGATGTTTCCCTAACAACCTCCAGCAGTTCTATTACTCCTAGACTGTTTCCACCCCTTGGGTAACAAAGAATAAATTGACTTTACACGGGAAAAGCCTGGTCCCTTTCAACACCTTAGCTTAGCAATGCCTAGTTTGTGCGTGGCAGCGGAAATTCATTGCATCTTTCGCCGTGGTGGAAAGTCATAGAACAGGAGAAAGGATCCGGTTCGTACAGCCAAAGAAAAGATTTAGACCTGGGTAATAATACTAGTCTGGTTTCAGGTATACGAAGTGATTCACCAGGTGGACGACCTGGCTTTTCTGACCAATTTCACTTGGCTGTTCCGACCGGCAGGCCGTAGCTCGGCTCACAGCTTGGGTCTAATAGAACAAGACTAGTGAATTGACATGAATGATCCCCTTTCTGATCTAAAAATATTGATGACATCCGTTTGCCATCCAGTCCACCCTAATCATGCCTCCATCCCTATGGAGGTGAGCAAATTACAATGAAGTAATATCTGTCGAGTGGATTAAGAGGAAGACAATTATTCAAAGACATTTCATTCCACCCGACATATAGAGGAAGTAATAATCGATAAAAAGCTGGAAAATGGCTGAGCTGCGAGGCAATTGAAAAGTCCATTAGCAGACGCCAGCGAACCCCTCGACCCAAGGTCAAGCTAAGGTCAAATACAGAGGTCAGCCTCAGACACAAAATGCGGTCCAATGCCTATTTGAAGCAGAGAGAGAAATGGGGGATCGTGGAATTAATATGCACTTGGGAAGATTTCTAGTCTTGTTATCACAAGTATGTTGGAGGGCCACTCAGGATGTGCGAGCACAGAAATCCAATGATAATGATAAGGCAGTTCAGCCCTTGGGTTTTGCGTCTGTCCTGCTCCTCGCTTGCCTTTTCGAGGAACCAAGCAGGGCCTATGGGGAGACATTAGGGAATATATCAATGCTAGGGGAGTCCAAGAGGGACTGGGGATAATGTGGAGGGCCAGCGGGTATAAAAATATTACGGTCCTGATAGGTTCGTTTGATCGCAGAAGCAGGGCCGCTTGATCAGGCTACTGGTCCGTATCAGTATCTCCATGCATCTCTGCATGAACGCACAGAACTATCATTAACAAAACAGCCCGAGCTAGGCACCCACATAATTTCATTCAAGCTGGTCATATCAATATTGTACATGGTAGGGATAGAGTACACAATCCGGCTAAAGCTGGTCCTTTTTTCATATTGAGTGCTTGTATTAGGCCAGAGGGTACATATTTATGTTTAATAACCAGAGTGGTTGAAGAAAAAGAGAATTAAAATAAATAAGCAAGGGCTGCGTATCGTAATGACTATGTATAATTTGGACATTCTGGTTATGGCAATTGTTAATGGTCGGACGAGTGCGTCTACTCAGAGCAGAGGAAGAACTACTAAAATGAATACCGCCGCAGGGAATTCCTAATAATGATATTCACCGCGGGGCATGAAGCATGGTTCCTTTCTACGACCTCCATCATTTAAAAATAATCAGGTAGTCACAAATATAGGTAGCAGAAGTACACATGTCTATATCAAGCCTCAAATAAAAATATCTTGATCCATAAAGACGACAAATTCGTATATTGACGGACTAATCGCTAATTACAGATTGTAATAGGATGACTATTATGGTTTGAAGTTATATTGATAAACACTTGGCCTACCGCTATGCCTAGGTTTAATCACAGGAAAAATTACCTGTAAAAGAAAAGAAAAAAGAAACATGAGTGATAGTGAATCACATACAATAGGCAAACATCTGCCGTGCAGCACTCAACTCAGATTAGTGAACTGCACGCACACATCACATCAGAATTTCATCTCGGAACCAATATTAAAGTCATTTATCTTTCTCAAGCTATCATTTCTGGAAATGCCTGAAGAGATGGTGATGGTGATGGAAATGAAGCATCCAACGAAACATCCATGGAAATATTCATTGAAAAAGATCTCGATAATTCGCCATTACTTTAAATTAATTCCTCTAGGACATTGCAACACCACAGATATTTGGCAAGAACAAGCGTATTTATAATATTATGTTGGTATTTAATACGAGAATAACAAACACTAACTTCAATCGAAGATTAGCATAACCAAGACAAAACAAAAACTAGAGCCTCTTCCTACTAGAGAAAGGATCTCTGCATCGTGCAAACAATTTACTACGTGTCACGCTAACTGACGCCTTCTGGTATGATCTTTATGGATAATAAACATTGATCCTGAAAGTCGGAGAAATTTTATTCCCCTTTTATATCAGGGTGATATTGATCTGGGACCGGGAAAGCGATAGCAGAGATTCACATCACAAAAACCCAGGGATATTATAACATGAGATTTTTATAACTAGTCCCATCCTTAGCATAATTTCTTGTCGCGGAAAGCTCTATTCGCTGCTTTTCTTTTAAGGATGACTATTGTTCATCCCTGCGTGAATAAGCATCACATTTTCGCATATTGCTATTGCACGGATAGGATGGATTCTGGTTTGGATTTAGCATGTCTCTCTATATTTATTTTTTCATGATAGAGTTGACTACGGTTCATATTATAGCGTGAGACAAGAGAAGGGACGTACTATAAATATCCCTATCATGTAATGAACGAGCTGTCTAATTCACTGAAACAGATTCCGCCTCGGGCAATCACAGCTTCGGTCGAGATCTTTGAGCCACGGGAGAAAACAACATGCGCCATTCATTTCATCTAAATTATGCCACCATTCCATCCATTTAAACTCGAGGTAGACAACGGGGAATAAAAGGCGTCCAAGATCCTTCATTTTGTCTCCACACTCGGCATTTGTGCTAGCAATTGCAGTCAATGCTACTTTTTCCCTACATCCACCCTACTTCCGACTTCTGTATCATTGACCGAAGACTTTGGGGCAGGGTTGCCGTCCCCCAATAATAACTAATATTGATATGGGCGGAAGACTGATAAATGTGGTTTCATACCGTCCAAAGCACCACCTCCCAGGCACTCTAGAGTGCAGTATTTCACCGTGGTACCGGCAACCTGTTCAAGTGATTACCACGGAAAGCGTTTTCATTAGCGGCAACCGAATTGGAGGAGGTATTAAATGCGAGACTGCAGACTGATTCAACAGAATTCTCTTCTCATTACCGGCTTGTCAAGTGATAATATCTCCCCTGATTAGGGTCGATACCTTTCCCCCACGACTGGCCAGCTTAGGGGGGAATGTCTGCATTCAAATCAAATACTTCACTTCATACATATTATCATTCAGGAGAAACCACTTCCAAGCCACAACGGCAGCCAATACCATTTTTTATCTTGCTACTACTCGCTGTTTGTGTAGAAAGAGAGAAATGCCATCCTACCATTTGCGAGAAATACCCTTGCTGCGAAATCTCCGCAGCACTTCACAATATTATTCTTACAAAACATGAAGCCCTGCCCAGAATGCTTGAATAACTTACACTATAGGCATAAATGATTGAATTCACCGCCATTTGCAGCGATTGAATATGAGTTAGGCAGTGCTGATTGCATCAGAACTAATTGGGGATTCCTGCTTTTCTTGTATCGCAGGGGACACTGTAACCAAATGTTTAAACACTGTCCCAGTTAGTAGGCAATATTTTGATCTTCACCTCTTTCCGGAGTAGAGTGCTGTGGGATGAAGTGAAGGCGCCAGGGTGGTTGTGAGTTGTATAGTATGAGCTAGCGAGTTGCTCTCGGGACCTGGCCCCTCGTGGGCTCAGGCATGTTTGTTTTTATGGAGATCTAGACTTATTTCAGCGCTTTCTCCACGTGTCGGATGCTGCAAAAACATTTCCGAGGGCTCGACGAACAGCCTCCCAGTTTGCGCACAAGTTTCCTTGGTCCAGGGCCAAAGTGCACCTAAATCTTCTCCGGCAACGCAAGGCTTTTTCGAAGTATTTCTTCCCCCGTTTCCTCCCAAACTAACACACCTGCTTGCGCAACAACATTCTGGAGGTGTAGGTGCGCCAGGGCACTCCATGCAGCGAGGCGGGCACTTTACAGCGATCGACTGTTATTGAGCCTCAGTACACAGAATATGTGTTACAAGAAATCATGTCCTATATCTATACAATCTGTAGCGCTAGGGTGTGCTCGAAAAAGGTAGCCTTTCTCCCTATTTATTATTCATGAACACAGACGTATTACCAGGCAATGGAAAGATTATGCAGCAGCGTACGCAGTGGATTCAACCCGGAGGGATGGACATTTCTTCAGAATTAATGACGTTGAAATAAGGCCAATTTTGAACCCCCCGAAATCTGCCGTCTAGGCAAGTGCACTCGTTAACGAGAACATGTTGCCTATGGTCCTTTTCCTGGACGACTTACATCACATTACTCTGGGGCATATGGATGATGATGGTAATAGTAATAGCTATTTGCTAGAGCGATACATCACAAGGTATTAGTGAGAAGCAGGTAGAAGGGAGATGGGCAAATAATGCATGTCTACGTGTAATCATATCCCACTATGATCTCACAAATAAAATCCATAGAGGACCCAGATGTTAGAGTGAAAAAAAGAACATGAAATTCAAAGCAAGTAATACGCAATTGTCGCCGGACAAACAAGCGATTACCTTTTTTCTATCAAAAGCCGTGGTTGTTCCTCTTTCAAGGCGACGATGCAATAGCTCGCAACCTGAAGTTAATGGTTCTTTGAGTGGTGAATTAAAACCTTTCAACTTTAGAAAGACCCGTGAAAAGTTTCACTAAGGACTGAAAGCTGATGCGAGCTACGGAAGGCCAGTGACATTTGATGTGTAAGGTCTTGCAGTGAGTAACTCGTTAGAAAGGTCATACAGGAGGATTCACGTATTCACTCTACCATTGCTTTAACCCTTCGTTTGAGGTTTTAAAAAATGCCATGGCTTAACAAACGTGTCTAATAGCTCCCAACAGACTTTTCCACCGCCGAACTAGCTTTGCCACAATACCACATAACCAAACCAGCACCAACCGGGCCACCTGAATTGTAATTTGCTTAAGTCCCAGTATTTCCCCACAGATAATGACAGAAATAAAACTTGCTTCATAACCGCTCGAACAGGAGTGCGGGATTGCGAGTGAAATTGCCCTCTCCAACTGATACTCCAAGTAATGGTTTTGGATCCGAAGCATTCACTCAGGCCAACGAGCATGTGCCACACTTAACTTGCAACGCAACTTAAATTTTCTTTTTCCTCGCTTTTTTGGGGGAAAAGGCAATTTCTTGCGATTTCTGGCGTCCCTCTACTTGGCTGTACTAAAGGGATTTCAGCCTCGGACAAGGAATCTAGGAACTGGACATCAATTGCAAGTTGCTTTGGGAGGACCTTGGCGCCAGACTTAGACAAACATCAATCTCAGTGGAGACACTTTATGTCTGATGGTTAACAATTGAACTGATTTCCCAGTGCAGTGTAGTAGATGCGTAAAGGAAAGCCCTCATTGTTTACTCGAGAAGGAACGAAACAGACAGAACTTCATTCCATCTAACCTTGGGCTAAAACGAGATGAAAAACAGGATGTGGTGTAAGGGTCGGCAGCATTACTGCTTTCCTCCGCTACATGGGGGAAGGTGAAGAAATTCATTAGCACAGCATTGCTGCAATCTTATGGAACACCCTCACCCATTCAATTAGATATACTACACAGTGGCAATTAAATTGCCTTTACATACATGTATTTAGTTATGATAACGTAGGCCTACACCATTTAACAAATGGATAATTCCCTGCTTAGATTAATGAGAGTTGGGGTTGCGTACGTGTACATACATACATACATGTATATGTAATTTTGGAAGCATGCAGAGAAAAACTATTGAGTAGAACTTGAGTATTCAAAGTATCACATGAACAATATGCAACCTGGCCCAAAGGTTTCATTCTCATGAATAGTAAGTCAGGGCCTGGCTTATACAGGGCCTTCGGTGGCCAAAGTGAGCGTTATCTCTTTATCCACGACTTTACAGGAAGGCTTATTTTTACTCTGGCTATCATTAGGGACCGGTAGTCCAACAGATGCTTCAAGTAGTAAGACACTTCCCCGTTCCCAAGTTATGTCTGGATTTCCACTGTTACACTAAACAGGATGATTCTAGAGGCTGTATACTCGCATGGATTAAAAAGCTGAAGTACTTCAATATTCACGGTTTAGCCATTCCATATTATCAGCAGAACTAGGGATTGGTTACTCGAGTGTCAGACAATCAAGAAAATCTATACTATCGACTATTCATTCGGAAGCTGCCATGTTATTCGATTAAAATGTCCCTATTGAAGCCCTGAAATTAGTATATCCATTATTTCATGCCTAACATCAAAGCTACTAATAACATTCATTATTCATTTGTACATCGAATTAGAAATTTCAAATGGTTGTTAATACGAGACCCTGAAGGGCCTCTTCATTATATTTTGGTTCGGAAAAAGTCTTCATTGAATAATTAGTGAGATGAAATGTACACGACCTAAATATATTCAATTAGATTAGTAGTACATGTGTAGGCAACGCAGGTAGTGTCAGTGACAGTGTCATTGTCCTGTACCGTGTCGTACAATGTCATTTATAGCCTTGGCAAAAAACCACAAATTCTTAACATAAGTATGACTGTCGCATGTTGGCCATATTCGATTCCATGCGCTGCACAGCAAATTCGACAATGGTGTTCAGACATCTTGCATACGAACTGGAAATAATAAAACATACATAAAAGGACCATCGTACAGATACGAACGTTTTATTTTAAGGCAATTCGGCCTTTGTATGTGGATATATGAGGGCTGGTCTATTTAAAGCGAAGAATATACGTGAATTACAACTCTACCCACTGTTTGATAAAACTCCTTCCACACAGCAGATAATCCGTCCATGGGAAATTACATCTGTGTTAGACGACTACATAGGGGCGGGTCGAATCAAGTTATCAGAGATGATAATCTCTCCTTGAGACTCGACTCCCTTAGTTGTCGTATATCTCCCTAGCTTCCCATATAGCACGCTTATACGCCTGAGTAGGTGATTTCGGTGCAAGTAATTCAATCCTCTAGTTACTATCGAGGAATTAATTTTGAATCGATAAAATAAGCTTTATCTGAATTGATTAACATATCTTCTACAAGTCCTCGCGTAAAACTTTGAATGCAAGAAGATAAAAAAAAATATCACCAGAACATTTGGATCTTAACTAATGGTTGCAGTGGGAATGGAGTCATCTGGAGAGTTTGCCTTCAGAAATATTCCGCGATTATAATGTGTATCAGTTCGGATGATTATCCTTTGGGGCATGTTATCTGCACCGGATACAACACAATATCAATAAGTATTAAATAAATATTCGCATCTTGAGAGTGGGTAAAGGATGGGAGAAGATGAACAGGTGCACACTGAGGAGGCGCATGCCGAAGGGGAGTTCATCCCGGCCACCCCTGTTGAGTTGAAGTGGTAAAAAGGTCAGGAGTACTACTACTAAAACAGTCCCTCCTTGCACCACATACACTAACACCTTCAGCCCATCCAGTCCCGAATGCTGCTGACCTATAGTTGAGTATGCCTGCTAGATGAGCGATCAGAAATAGGCAGTTACGATACAATAAGTATGGAAGCACTGGACAAAACATCATTATAAGTATCCCTGCAGAGTAGAGTAGGCTATAGGGAAAACTATTACAAAGAATCCATTCTATTCTGGTCACCCTGATTACCCCTAAATAATCAACTAGTCAGACAGTATGGGGTTCCGGGAATCTATTGTATACCTGGAGTCGATGATGTAATGAAGGGTAAGGGGGAATTGATGTGTTTTATGGGTATGTATTAAAGTCTAAAGCCCTGGAAAAGGGTCTATGTTTATTTTGGAAAATGACACTTTTTCATATGGGTAAAGAAATGAGTGATGTATCACTCAGAGGAAATTAGCATACATGAAAGGGATAGGGGCATCTTGTATAGACCAGTAAAATACTTGCTTGAAGGCATTTTCTGAAGTAGTCAGATATATGTATGTGCTAGTCTTTTTCATCATCATAAGGATAGCGAGCTTTGCTCAAGGCGCATCATATGCCTCCGTCCTATTTATAGATTAAATGTGAACGGGATGAGTCCTTTAATGGAAGAACTAATTGATTGCCTTCTAGTATGTAAGACAGGCAGGAAACCAACCCCTACAATCCCGTAAATTATCTTTATCGGAAAGTGGATAGAAAGAGATATATATATTCCCCGCAAGTGAGTTTGACGGGAGAACTAGCCAATTGTGAATAACCCCCCAAATTCACTTTGCCTGAAGCGAGGGCAAGGCCCGAAGGAGCAAGGCCTGGATTGTTATTTTGACTCAGGCATTGTTGGGTCCCTCCAAAGCTTTTCCATTTCTGGTTCGCAAGGAACACTCGGCATGCTTGGCGCCTGGAATAAGGGCACCGGTGCTCTCTTTCTATCCACTGACTAGGCACCTCATTCTCTCTCTCTCATGCTTTCTTGAGCTCCTCCTCTACTACCATCACCTCCTCTCTCCTCCTTCCCGATGCCATTACCCCTTTCGGTGACAAGTGTCCGATGTGCAATGTGGGAGCATCGCCTATCAGACCATAACGCTTGACATTACATCAGAACTGCATAGAAAAGTCGCCCACGCCGCCTGAAGAGCACATCCAATAAGACGTTGCTGGATTAGTCATTATTCCTTCCCATCTTCGTCCCTTGTGATGTCATTTGCATAAGACACCTTCATTTTGTCGGTCATATTGGTAGCAATACCATTTCCCTGCTGTCGGGGTGAATGGGCAAAAACAATAAACGCGTCAGGAAATGAGAGATTCAGCGCAGGGCTTCATAAATTATGTAAGATTTCGTGTTTACATTTGTCAATCCAGGGACACTTATAAGATGGTATAACGCCAAGGAAGGCATAGTATGGGGGGAAGAATTACCTTTATTTAACATGTAACGTCATAATTGCAGCAAGTCAACATTTCGAAACACATGCTGTACTTTGATTCTGCTCATTAATCACTTTCTTGTTTTGTATAATTACGCTACCTACTCACGTTTTTGTCATTCATCTTCTGCGCGACATCCTTAATGGCTATTCCGTCTGCTTCATTGCTCTAGCTCTATTTTAATTCCATGTCATCCTAACTCATGCGATTGTTGCTTAGACAAAATCTGGTCAGGAAACGCCAGTCATCTCTTCATAAATATTTTCCTTCAACAATCCGCGTAAAAAATAATTATCTTAAATCAACATCAATTACAGTATTGCAGTGCCGCCGACAGAAGGATTTGGAATCAATAGTACTAAAACCCTCCATCAATATATGATTGTTCTGGGGATCTCTAATCTTAACCCTGTTTATTGCCCACGCCGTGGATAACAAACGTATCATGAGATGCACATAAAATGTAATGGTTTGCTTACAATGTAATTAAATCTGCATGATCCAGCTATTCCGGACGGATAATGACCTCCCATCATTATAAAAATGCGTCTTCGGCTTGGAAAGACCCGTTTAGAGGAACAATGCACCAGGTGACCCAAAGCAGACATGTCCTCATTTCTACATCAGACATCCCCACCTATTTGCAATCCCTCCCTCCCCACCCCACCCCCAAGCAAGGATCCCCTCCTCTATACCCCTTCCTCCTGATCCTCAACAACATTGGCCATCTAGAACCAGCGGTTTACAAATTAATGAAGACATGGCATCTGCAGCCCAATGGCACAGGCTGAGATGTTAACATTCCGGGAGGAGATCAGAGTGTTGTTAGGACGGGCCTTATCTATCCATGTATCTGACACACACAGCCATGTGAAATACAGGCTTGTTCAAGGGGTAATAGCACGATTCTGTCCTTTGAGAGTGAGCTATTGGCCATTCTCATGAGGCAACGCGGATCCAGCAAACTGACCTTTTTAGTTCTGGGGAAGGTCAGGGATAATAGGTCTGAGAAATAAAGCTTTCCCGCTCATTCGGGATTTTCCTTCGAGTACAAGATACGTGGTGGGATTGACTCTACGTGGGCCATTGTCAAAATGCTGACCAATAAACCTGCTCCGGGCGTGATGCAGGTAGTAGCACTGGCCATTGCCCAATCCTGCTGACCACCCAGACTAGATGACCAGCACGCGGCCATAATCAGATCCTCCTGAATCATCATTACATGCTTTGGAGGTAGAACATGGCGGGCGGTCAGTAGTGGATTTGGTTGTTATAGCTGGTAAAGTCCCAATGCTGAGGTGTAATAGTGGCTGTCAGCGTGTTAGTTGATGAATAGACTGTTTTTAATGGCCAAGGAAAACACAGACTGAGCTGGAGCTGGGGTATTACTGGCGCAAGTCCATGTGTTCCTCGGGACTCATACGCGTAAAATATGCATGCACAGCAGCAATTTAACATTGAAAGTTTTCTAATAAATCTTAATTATTCACAGAATTTTTCCTGCAGTTGGAAATAAGATAATTGGACTGGAGGTCTCAAATGACTGTGAAATGGAATTTGTATTCTAATTAATCATAAGAGGAGCAACTCGAATGACAAGCTTCAAATATTACCGTCAGCAGACGATGTTTGAGTTTCCTATACAAGCGTTGCATAAGAACCCGAGATGAGGTCTCCCCGAACAGCCACGCTTCAAAACTAATTTACTTTATTAATGACATAGCAAAATGCAATCGCTCATTATAATAATCGTTATGGATGAAGGTGGAAGGTTTGTAATAACTGTTGTCAGGCAAACATGTTAAGTCAATATTCAGATTGGTCCAGCTGTGAGGGGACAAGGGAATGTAGAGGATACTGACCATTCTGGCGTCATTACTTGTTACACCACTCATCTGACCATCTGTCCTTAGTGGAGAGAACACATGTGAGGCAAGTAGGACGACGAGGACGAGGAGGAGGGAGGTTGAGGGAGAAATATGGCGAGGGAATAGAAGGGAGGAGGAGGAGCAGGAGGAGCAGGAGGAGGAGGGAGAGGAGGGAGGGGGGGGGGAGGAGGACGATGAGGAGGGAGGAGGACGAGAAGGGAAACCGATGGACTGAATTTTTATTCTGAAGGTTAAGAATTAAAACCAGATTTTTCTCAACATATGTTTATAATTGGCCTTTATTATACATTTTCGTCTAAGTGTTTGGTAACAGCTTTAAAACGAGAAAATTATTCTTTCACATATTCTTTCTTTATACTTGTCAGTATCGGCCTAAATCATGCAACCTGACCACCGTATCCTGTGAATGCAAGCGTGCAGTCAATACCAATATTATATTCACTCCATTTTCACATCTAATCAGGGATTATTTTTATAGCAATCGATCCTGAGAGAATGAGAGCTGAGTCCAAGTTGTCTAATATTTTCTTTATAGTGTCAACGCTCGGTTTTACCATGATTAATGTGAAAGGTTGCTCCAATAATAGGAAGAAGTGGTCATGCTATCTGAAGGCAACAACTAGAAAAGGTTTGTAGCTGAGAACTAAAATATCTCACACGATCCACAGGTAAAAAAGAAAAGGCATCGTTGGTCCACAAGCCATCGCCTATCCTTTTCCATCAGGTACGCGAGGCGTGCAGTCATTCAAACAACTTCCGACGCTGCTTAATCATTAGTTACCAAAACAGCCTTACTACATCCAAAAAGAAATCAATTGTTTTGCCATCCCGATCGATGAGGATGATGTATGCTCCCAATACTCCACTGGCGCAGATATTACAAATTGTTATTGGCAAAGCTAACTAAATGATTGGAGTTCATGAATAGTCAGGCATGGGGCAGGCAGGCACATCGCGAAAGAAGATGTACAATGTTTAGGTACGGTTCAACTACTGCAACATATGTGTAACGAAATAACAGGAGCAAGGTATGCGTACTCTCGAGGTAGGAAGAGGAAGAGAAACATTTATTTACTTCTAGTGTAAATAGTATTCCATTGATTCTGACAACTGCCAAGGTTTTTATGCAGTAAAGCCATAATACGAAAATCAACTTCAGAGGATCACATCACCAAGTCCTCCCCCTGTACACGAAAAATTGGTCGCATACAAAAATATTGGGAGATGTAATTATAGAGGGGAATTATTGACTAATATCTTTTGCTTCCGATATGAAGAGGTCAATCCTGACTGCAGACAGGAAGATATTATCTGACACCACAATCAATTGGGATCAAACTATTGTATCCCACTTGATGCGTTCCACACAATTCAGCAATTTCCCAGCGAATGTATGAAGTATACACAGCTAGTTTGTGGAAGAAAATCTAGGTCAGAGGCTGCTACTCGGGGGGCTGCTGTAGTTGCTGGCTTGGAGGTTGATCTCTCCGTAAGCTTCAATCCAAAACCTAGTCTCTCCCTCTAACTCTCCCTCCCTCTCTGATCTTGGTAGAGAGGTAGAAGGTAGAGAATTCTGCACACCGGCAGGTAAATACCTGAATGAAATGCCAAGGTGTACGGGGTCGATACAGTCTCACTAAAAAGCCTCAGGGAACAGGAGAGTGGGCTATTATTGCTCGATTCACTAACAGTATTGAGTGGCTCGGTTCAGAATACGGGCCGATTTTAGTGTAGGGTGAGCGAGAGACATGAGAAATAAGAGGAAATGACTTCCTACTTGGGTGTACAAAGAAAGCATCCAGGTCCTATTGCTAATACATGTATATCAATGCAATAAGCGCTAAGGTAGAAGACCGATAATGTAATTACTAGGCCTCATTTATCTCGCCTCTACCTCGAGCCAATAGTGTATATCTCATCTTGGCATAGGCCTTCTATCCTATTGCATCGGAGAGCCATCAATAAAACATGGCACGTCTTTCAGCGGTAGGTGCACACTTCGTGCATACACATATACCAAGGCCACATGCCAGACCTCGATAAGACAGCGAGCGAGATACACCACATGAAGGGTCAATACTGACCTCATTAACGGACATCCAACTCATCCCCGATCCTCCCAACCCCCAAAACCCTTCTGAGCAGTGCACCATTCCGATAAGCCATGACTGCTTATATACCCAGCACAAAAAATTGACCGCATCATGTCTATTTTGAAATGATGCTCCACATCAATTATAGCTTTCCATATAGTATCCCAGAGATAATCGATGCACTGCATACCTATCACTAAAATCAGACCCTGGCAAAAGGGAATTGATTTTTGCACTAAAAAACCGCCATTTGTCAGGATAGAACAGCTAAGGTTTACTTAATAATAAAACTGACATGAGTGCTAATAGGTGTATACATCAACGTCATTATGTGAAAAAATGATCACTAAATCAATCCCCTGCGTAATATATGCGATGTATTCATGGGATTATCGAATAACCCATGCACTTACAGCCATATCGAATGAGGTACTGGGGTGATTACATGGCCTTTTGAAGGGGAATTTTCAGAATGAACTACCCGAATATTGACTTTCAACAAGGGTTATGTCAGGCCAATCAAGGAGAGTATAAATTTGTGTGTGGAAGCCCGGCAAACCCTAAAACCCTTTTAATTGACCTGGGATGAAAAAATATGAGAATGTATAAGACCTTCGGCGTCAATATTTGATACAGGCTAATTAGAATGTGAACCGATGCATGCTCGTGCCCTGAATGGATCACTAAGGCCCCCATTGACGTTGCGCAGGCCTATCATATAGGGGCCTCAGCCATAGATCTTGCTCTGGCTATCTTACTATTCATCATTTATCCCACGTAAGTCCCATGTTCCATACAATATGAACAACGAATGCTAGCCAGCTCCCCAAGGCAAGTTCATCGGACCTCTCGGGCTTTAGAATTCTCTCAGAGTAACAATGAGATATCGACTAGGCATGCTTGCAAGCGTATACACGTTGAATTGGGTTTGGCGTTTGTTGTACACACGCACCGATGTCCTAAGTGACTTGAAACACAGGGTCAATGCTCTGTTTAATCATTAAAAAATGTCGAGGCCACTCGCTGCTCGAGATAAATCATAGTTTTGAGTACGAACGTCACTGTGCGTCTCGTTTCATGTCCCCTCCTCTCTTCAGAGCGAATTGAACCAGAGAAGGCAATAGCTATTGGGATGTCAGGGTTGGTATAGGCATAGCCTCCAGCTGGTCAACTCGATGGCACTGGAGAGGCTAGCAAGCAATGCCCTGCCAGAAAATGTAGGTCAGTGCTTACGTAGCGAGGCCATTTAGTAGCTTGTCATTCCAGAATGTGCAATAAATCCCATAGAGGCAGTTACTAGCATGGCCCTGGCTTAATACTCACAAAATGCTGATTTATATATATCGCATAAGGTACAGGGGTGTTAAAAACGGGGCAATTTGCTGTAATTTATTTCGCTTCAACCCCAGAGGCACAGCGATATGACACTGTTGGGCCACCACACAGATTCCGGGTTCTATGGGGTGGTTGACACTGATGTGTTTGTTAGAGAAAAATCGTAATCCAAGCCATTTAACTCGCCACACAGGCATTTCTCATGAGGAATGGGATTTAGGGAAACTGTGTGGAAGTAAAATAATCGATTCCAAATCTGTACATAAGAGGGACACTCCACTAATTCCATTGCAAATAGAAGAATATTCATAATTCAAATGAAGAAATAGCGAGAGGATAATGTAACAGAACCAGCGGATTCATCTTAAGACAATGGTATGTCGTTTCTATGCGTGTGCCCACAGCCTGGTGGCAAAGAAGAAGCAAAATCGATACTATACAATGCTAATGAAAGGGGGATAGAACAGTCTATGCCTTTCGTTATTTTTACTTCAGGTCCTTTGAATGTTCTAATGGTCATAATCCATAGAGAAATCTCTCCATAATGCACCTGGAAATACAATTTACCTAATATTCCCTGACATGTCAGAGCGAAAGAAATGGCCAATGTAACATGAATGCTTTCCAGTGAAACTGTTTTAGCTAGAGAATCTTAGAGTATAATTCTGTAGCAGCCTTCTGGTCTCACAGCGCTATTTCTAAGGTCACCAGTGCCAAGTTTAGCCATACAAATGGATGAAAATCCAACACATGCCAAGTTCAAACAGCCGATAGTCGAACAAGTTGTCATCAATGTACTGTTCAAAGGTTGTTTCTTTTAGAAAGCCTTCTACTCATGTATATGCTTACACAGTGTGTGACATAGTTCCCACTCGAATAACTGTCTGATAGTAACAGGAGTAGAATCGTCCAGTGGCACGAATACAAAAACATATAGGCTTGAAAACCAGGTGCATTAAATGTTTTCGGATTACTCTGTGATAGCGCTATCCATTGATAACGCTCATATTTGGATCTCTATCAACAATCCGTTACTATAAATTGGAATTTGTTGCTAAGCCTCTCCGCATATATATAAACTCGATGTTTTGGTAAAATGTTTGTGTTCATCGTGTGAAAGTTCAATCTCTAAATTTCTATTTTTATCCTTTTATGATAAATCATTTCCTGTGGTGACCAAACTAAGGATTAGCGGAGAGTATTTCCATTTGAAAACATTGAATACTGGGATTTTGCGATATGCAGCAAAATGCGATAGGCTTAGGCGAATTACGTATCGGTGGTCGAGGATTAAAAGTGAGACGTTCACAGCCTGACCTTATTCTAAGTAGCATTTGCAAGTGAGTACCCACTAGTCCTTGATCTGCTGGGTCACATACAGCAGAGGTATTGTTGTTATATCAAAGGACTCTATGATTGTACGATATGTATACCGATATGTAAACCATACGTATGTCTACAATCCGATACAAACTTGTATACACGTTTGGGCAGAATAATATTCAGGTACTGTGACTAGGTATAGACTGGATAATATAACATAGGTCCATTAAAACTGAATGCAAACTAAACGTTTCAATATAAGCTGTAAAAAGTTCAATGATTCTGGAGATATGCCAGTACACGGTTTTGGCTTTAATGACTCTTACCTTTAAGTTGGTCATGAGGATCCGTTGAGGTCCTCATGATATCAAGAAGATGACTTTCCAGTGATGGGAAACGCATGGCATCATAGGGTGAACCGCGATCCTAAACAAAAAGAAAATAACAATAATTATCCAATAGAATACATATTGGTGGCAGGTTTGATGGGTTTATGATTGACAGACATTTATACAACAGCCATAAATATATCAATACTCATGAGTACCCAACAAATGCTTCTCAATTAATCTTTTATCTTGGGCTTACACTATCGCTCAGATTGTTTTATCTGCTCAATAATTGTGGAACTTCTTATCTACCTGATGCAAAAGCCTTCCTCGATTCTATGTTTGAATCACTTTATGCACATTTAAATATAGTCTAGAACTAATTGATGACCGACAAAGAGTTTGGTATTGACACGTATCATTACCAGGGGTCTTTTTCATTATGGGGGAGAAAATTCACTCTGTTGCATTAGCGAGATTGAATTGAAACAGAATTGCTGAGTAAGCTTTAGACCAGAGCTTAGCAATTCATCTCTAATGAAATGTTCGTTATCTTCACACGCACAGAACACTCGTCAAATATTAGAAACCATTTCGTTCAATTTATTCCATTATATAATAGCATATTTTTTCGCCCTTTAAACATTTAGTTCACATCGTTTGATATAAAGAAATGCCTTGTCATATAAAGCTTCCAGGCTCTTCAGAGCATCATCCGTCGCTCCTGCCACGCTCGAGCCCTTGGGGTTCATATTTCATTGGTTTTATTGCCTTCCACCGGTGTAGCAGTGCCATCGAGGCTTAGACAGCCCAGACTCAGATCTGCTCCGAGGTGCTCTCACCCTGCGGACTCGAGCAAGCATTGAGTCGCCCAGTCTTTACCATTGTATAGCGAATCAATGGCGCTTCGATTTGCAAATGGCTGATATTTGCCGAGAGCCCATCGAGGTGTATCAATGCGCAAAACTGATAATTACTCAATTGATAGATAGGAACATAAAAATCAGCCTATTTTATCGTCCAGCGTGGTTTAATAAATGGGGTCTACTATGGTCGATACCAAGGTGTTCAACTACCACCGATTCCTGCATCTTTGGAATTTGTTTTGCAATACAGCATAGAATCCGACCACGATGAATGGTTAATTGGGCAGGATATCTATATCTTTTGCCCTGGTCCATAATAACGGGTGCCTCTATTTATTTCACTGAAGTCGTGAATCTAGTTCAGTGTTGCCTGGCGTGCATACTAAATAGTGTTAACCCTCCGAGGACCAGGGTTTGATTCTGTGGCACTTGCCAATAACATAATGTATGTCAGCCGATTGTTATATGCGTACAGGAGGCTAGATCGTATATGACCCAGTGGAAATGGGTATTGATGCCTCGTGCTTCAGTTTGCCATGTCATCTGCGGCTGCCATGGAAATAATATAACGCAACTATCCTAGCGGCAAGAGAACCCGGTCTTCTTCTATCAAGCAACACGCCCCCAATCCAAAGAGCGGGTTAACATTTATGACCAGGGATCCCAAGGAATGCAATAGCCCCTTCAGATAGTCCCTGATGTATTGAGGGAAAGGGGGCCCCTTCATAGATGTAGCCCGGTGCGCTTCGAATAGCAATGAATCGTTAGGAAAAGCTGCACCAACTGTCTGAGTAAATCAAAGATGTCCAATAACAGCGGCAATATCCCAGAAGCTTAAATATTCAGAGGAGGGTTTTAAAATTCAACCATGGCAGGCGCCAATAGAAAGGAATGAGCTATGGCGACAGAATGCAAGAGGAATCGCGGTCATAAATTTTGACCATTTCCAAACGCATCGAACAGTTCGTGGCAGGTTCATTTCCTGACGTGCAGCTCTGTCTGAAGATCATACATTCATACTGGCAGCCAAAAATAAAATACCACTCACCACCTGCTAGGCAATGAACAATACTAATGCATAGTGCCAGCCCTACTCGTCCTCCTCCACCAGGCCCAGTGTGGACCAACCCATGTGTGGAAAGAGAACAATATATTTTACAGCCTTCGTTTGTTTGTAGTCAATCAATACTAATGCGCTTTTGTTGTGAAGTCACTCGGTTTCCAATGATTCGGTGAAAACAACCTTCCATATGCTGTTATGAATTCATCAGAATGATCAGAGAAAAATGGACCGATGAAATATTAATGTATGAATCGTATTTATGTACAGATATTTTGGCCTCGTAGTTCGCCCATTTGTTCACGAATGGGAGAACATAGACGAAAGTTTATTCAAACGATTTAAATCAGCAGTTTGCGATTATTGCATCTGATTAAATATTGATCTACGAGTGATGGACTTTTTTCTCCAAAGGAAATATGATGCCATGCTTTGGCCATTCAACATATTGCGTTATAAATTGTTAAGTACCATCCCATGCAAAGTTAGGATTAAATATAAGTATAGGGCATTATTCGTACATCTAGAATAAACATAACATTTGTTTCCATGCGAAGCATGGGGTAGCTATCGATTCTACAACATAAAATCGAACATCATTCAGAGTAAAACGGTCCATTTTTCAACTTTAAAACAATCAGATCATACTTTCAATGTTTCAAATGCATGTGCAAGGGATATAATAGACCGAGGTTAGTCTCCTGATTTTGCCTCATGATACTCTATCTAGCCGTATTAAGATACCTATTTGCCTCCACGCAAGTGCTTTTGCTATCAATGTAAACTAACAAACAATGGTTTGTGTACATACTTTGACCATAACCTTCTGTCACGCAGTAAACTCATTGCTACCGCGAGTTACTTGGGAGATGGGGGAATACATTGTACTTTCAAGAGCTGCATCGACTGTTTAAACATAATGTAGATACACAATCGTGAACACAGCAACATACATTATTTTGAGGCTTGCAATGTCTAATGTAGGCTTGCAATGTCTTTCTACTGCGTTTTCTCTCCATTCTATTTCATATAACCACACACTTCTTTCTTGCTCGCTCCCTATAATAGAGTAATGCAGTATGATAATACAGTCCGTCCCTATTCTTGTCCTATGTTGGACATATCTGTTGGAAATATAACCGTATTGCATAGGCAGTTCATCAGAAACATCCAGAGTAGAGTGTCTGATTTTGCAATTACTGTATTGTATAAGAAGGACGAGGCTCTTTCATAACCTGAAGGATACTGAGGATACCCTCTTTGTCCATAAACAGACACTTCGTCATAGGACGGAGCACTGATGTAATGTTTGCCCCAAACTTAATAAGTGATGGTCGACGAGGTAAAGGCGGGGCCTGGATTTCATGAATAGCCTGAGTAGGCTCAGTTCAAAGCTGACACAAAGTGACACGCTGACTAGACAGCGCACTATCCCATATATCGTTGGACACTGTCCTCTATTCGCCTCCGCCACCACTACGTGTGCCATCATGTTTTGACACCTGATGTTTCCCTATCACTCCAAACAATGAAACAATAAGTGATATTTTCCCAGACGTCTAACTCATCCATCGCGCATATGAAAGATTTGTTTGCACTTCCATGCAAGTCAAGAGAGAGATACGTGATTAAAATAAAATGTACCACAGAAGGGCAGCTGCATTCACAAATGTATCGAGTCATAATTCAGTCTATTGTGCGGGACGAGTGATATTTACATGTATATATACATTCAGCAAGGCCCTTGCTCCCTAATGATATGATGAACTATTAATGGCTTGATGACTGGCCCTAATATCACGCGCTCATCCAATTACCAAAATAAATAATGAAATATAACATAATGAGCCCGCTGGCTGTTCATTTGCTTTAATTATTCATCTGTTTTCCCGAACCAACAGTACAGTCATTGACCACTCACACTTTTCTATTTCTAAATAATCCATGATCTCAGCTCCCTTCCTATGCAAGTCCAGCAGCAATATATAATGATACCCACATCAGAAGGTATACAACAAAGCTTTCCCTCTCAGTGAGACTGACACTGAATACATAAACTACACAGGTGTACAACTCCAAATCAATAGCGAGTTTGCGGAGTACACCTATTCTAATTCATATACATTCTAGGACCCACGGAGTTCTAACATGTGGGCCAGCTAGACATAATATATAATACTTGCTACTGGTCAATGATTTAACAGTAGCCGCAAAACAACAGTACTGTAGCTCTGAAATGTGTGGCCTACCGCAGCTTTCTGCGGGTGTAAGTAATTTACGTGGTACGAATAACAATTGGTGATGATGGCATGGCTTGGTTACAGTTTGCAATTTCTTTGGTTTCATATGGAGATTTCATTTGACAATAATGTATGTGGTCAGGTTCTGGGAAATGGAAGCGCTCGAAGCGGTTACATTCGTACTCCCAAATACAGCCATTAGTTAAGGATGGTGTCAGGAAAAAAAGACACATTTTAATGCTTATATATTCTTTACTGAGAATCCACAGGGCAGACATGCATTTGTTACTCAAGACAGGAGCATACCGGTAAAGCTCTTCTTCTTAGAATGTAGACGCAGACCTGTGAGTGTTACCGCCCGTAGGTGGGAAAATCCAACAGCAGCATCGTAAATTTATAAGGGTTAAACACCTCGGAAATGATAAATCATCTCGGCAAAACCATAATAAAACGATGGCTGGAGGGAAATTCTATTTAATTTCAACAGACTGATTTATCATATCAATGAATCTCGGGGGACACTAGACCTATCCACGGTGGCCCCAATTACCTAGAATTTGTCTCGTGGTTGTCATGGAAACCGGACGCCAAGCTTGGGTAAATGGCAGCCATAGCTCACCTCCACCTCTCGCTGGGTATATCATGTGTACGCAAGCATTGAGTAACGATGCATTATTTAGCCATGAGGTTTGCCGTATAGAGCCCGGCTGGCATAATGCTTGAGAACGCACATGTGCAGAAAGGCCAGCTGCATCATCTACCATATGTAGAATACCATCATGGCAAGTATTATGCAATAGATGCAAGTGCCATTGTTCACATAATGCGCTGTAATCTATTAATTATCATATTTCCAGGAGCCAGTTTATTTCGAATAGGCAAAACTCTCACAGCCCATGCAAGTAGCCTGGCAAAGTGTATTAGTATATACCTTGCCCATGGATCATTGGCCCCAAGTGACACGCAATACAATAAGCTGCCTCCGGTGAAATACAATAAGGGTTGATCCACCATTTGCATAGAGCCATGTAAATTAATTACCAATTTTGCCTGACAAACAGTATATAGATTGCGTACAGGACCTATTTATATCATCTTCGTAATCACTGTAGAGTCCCTTTGCATCATGCAGCACCATGTTATTAACCTTGATATGATTCAGAAGTAATAGCATAATTTTCAAGGGCAATTTGCTACCAATCCCCGCTCATCTCACCCCCTCCTCCCCCATTTACCCAGCCTCTGCCTGTAACATGGATCTGGGGCCTTAAATAAAAGGATTTAAGAATCAGGTATTTAAGGCCTTGCTATATATTTGTACACAGCCGGCGTTCTGTATAAAGATCATGCGCACCCAGTGAAACCAAATTCAGTGATCCACCCACGCCCGGTGAATTAGTATTTGTGAGCTTCACATGCCGGCACACAGGAGGCTTGTGTTTCTTTTAATCAAATAGCTCCTCGGGATGAGGCAGTGTTGTAGGGTCGCTGGTATGAACCCCCCCCCCCCCCCCCCTACCCCCACACCCCTACTTTCACCCCCAACAATCAATTCCAAGAGCATGATAGTATCTCTCTCTGAGACATGGACTATTCATCATCACAACCAAGTTCATGCCTACCCCCAGCACCAGCGCAAACAACTAATTAATTGATGATATATTCATTCAATAAACTCTACTGGGGTGATGTCCTGTTGACGTACATGTTTGGAATTGAAATGGATGCTATGGTGTGACGTAAAATCTCACCACAGGTCACCCAGTCTATAATGCTCTCAGGAAATGTCTGGCCAAAGCATGTGAGCCATGTGCTTCCATGATTATGAGTACAATTTATACTTGTGACCGTTCTGTCCGACCCCTAACCTAGTGAGTCAGCATGACCTTTGTTCAATGTAGACCTAGGCAGCATGAGCTTCTGGTATGCCTTGGCAGTCTACTACCACTACGAGCATAATAACTGAGCATGTGAGAATGGGGTTCATCATAAGAGAATGACTCAAAAGGGGCAAGCGCTGGGGTATTTTTTATGCTAAATTCCCACTCTAGATTTGGAAAATTGTGTCATATCTTCTGGCTAAAATGAGCAGTTGAGCAAGTGATGCAAGGATGAAGGAGGCTCAGCTTCCCTTGCAGCAATCAATAGCGCTGTGGTTAGCATCTGCAGCCAGTGAACTGGTGGTGCCACCTCAGCCGGAGTCATTCCCCTGATGCAATTACTAACACAAACCCTAGGCCAAGATAACGTAAACATGAAGTATAAATATCTCAGGATGTACCCCACCGACTCCTCTGATTATTTGTGAGATGTAAGATGTGGTCATTTGCCAAGCATCCATGTCCTAATCACATGTGTATGTTTATGTTTATTCAGAGCAATTCTGTGCCGAAAATGTGACTCGATCGTGATGACTTGCCTGGGAAGCCATCTTGAATTGCTACTATATAGACTATTTGTGGGACTCACCTGCATGCTTAACATACTGCTGTTGTCTCTGTGATCGTCCAGACCCGAAAAATCTAGCACAGGTTTGGTACCTATGGCCGATTGCTGCATCTGACCAGGGAAAGATGTGCTACGACGGAACTTGGACGGTGAAATCATCATCGAGGAGTTGACTTGCTGGTGGTGACTTGGTGGTTTCTTCACTGGGGCACCGATGGGGTTAAGATTTGGGACCGATCTTCTTTGCTGCTGTATGTTACCCCATGGGTTGAGGGTTTGCTGATTTTGTTGAGACCAAGAAGACTGCTGCTGCTGTGGGGCACTGCTCCAAGTTGGATAAGCTTTGGTATTATTCATAAACATATTAGATTGCTGGTGTTGTCTCTGCGCCTGGTACTGATTGTGTTGTCCAGTTATGGCCCGTCGCTGTGGAGGCTGCTGTTGTGGCACGTTCAGACCAAGTTGTGGAGCTAAATTGGTGTTAAACATCGGATTTGGAGCTGGTGGAAAATTCTGGAAAGTCACTTGCCCATTGATAGCCTGGAATCCTTGAATAAATGTATCATCTGCAGTGGCAGTTGACCAGAAACTTGGAGTGGTTGCTAGCGATGAAATGACGGTGCTTGTCGGCTCTGACAGCCCAAGTTGATTCAGTGAGTTGGCAACTGAATTGACGACAGAGTCATTCACGTTGTTATTATTCTTCTTTTCTTCCTGAGAAACATGTTGCCCGTCTATTTTACTCTTCCGAAGCATAGCTTCCTCTAGATGAGGATCCCCTCCATTTTCAGACGAATTTGGCGAGGCATGCTGTTGTTGTTGCTGCTGTTTGACAGCAGTTTTATCGGAGAGCAGCGTTTCATCTTGCATTGTATGAGCGTGTGTTGCCACAGGCTCCGGTGAAAACAAGGACTGGTTATTGGCTAGCTGGTTGAAATCCACGGGTGAAAGGGCTCTAACGTTCGAATGCAATCCTAAGCCGTAATCCCCCATCAGATGATCGTCTTATTGAACAGTATTTAGGCGTTTTCAGGAGGACGAAATAAGTAGTGTTGTTGCGCTGAGTCCGCCACGTCCGCCTCCTGCGCTAGCCGCAATGCACTGTAGGCTCCAGCTCCACTTCTATGGCTGCCACTCATTGGTCGGGCCTTCTCGTGGCACCCCATGCCCTCCAATTAGACCGGAAGCTGTAATAATTCTCCAATCTGAAAACATCAGCGCATATTATTACACATGAAACATCCTCGTGTACATGTTGTAGCTTGGAGAACAATATCTATCCAATATATCACGAAAAAGATCTATAACTTTCCGTCGGTATCATTGTTTTCTCCGTAAGTAGGTCGGGCACTGCGAAACTGCTCATGACATAAATATTGATCTGGGTCAAGTTGCAAATGGCCTACTGACGTTTTGAGACCTGTATCGCTATTTCTACCCCATATGAATCTTATGATCATGTATGAGGTCATATTGTTGAGGATTGAAGTGAAATCAAACAAATTTATGCGATTGAAAAGACATTTAGCGAAAAACATGATGTCGACATCGACCTGCACAGGTCACGAGTCAAGAACTCGGTCACTAACTAGGTAATTGGGTCAGGCATAATGCAACACATTGGAAATGCATCAGAATCCAAAGAAGTTTGGGCTATTTTTCAATATTTAAGAGCTTGAAGTTCAGCATGATTTAGATTTATTCAAAAGGTTGTTAAATAGTCGGTAGAAATGTAGCGAGTAGAAAAATATTAATACCACACGACGATTGACAGTAACTGAAAACATAACCACGTGCTGGCTTCGGCAAGTCGCCACGCCCACCTCCAACCTCTGTGGGGCCCGCGGTGGGGTTTTCGGAAAGAATGACAGTTAACATACATGGGTCCAGCCCGAGCGTGTTTACATCATGAACCCAGTGTACTTCGCACCACGGTGTCGCTGACTCCCACTCCCAGGTTGTGAGAGGCTGCGGGGCTCTGGAAGGGCCTGCATAACTAGTGCCTACTTGCCACAAATATAAAAAATAAACTATAGACTCTATACACACACATATATATAGCAGGGATATGTATTGCTATAAAATATGGATGCCTACATAAGAGGCTAGGCTTTTAATCAGGGATCCGCGCATTGAATTAGGCTAGGCTATACCCCCTCCAGCGAGTTCATTATTATTTAGACTAGCTGCTAGCTCAATTGGATCCTATAGATGTGAATTTACGCGCTCCTGCTGGGTGTAGGCCTACAAGCTCGGTGTCACTATCAATATTAGCAATACTGCTTTGTATTCACTCACATAGCGAACGGGAAGAAGAAAAAGAAGTACCCACTCACATTCAAGTAGCCTACATAGTAGCGTGTAGGTTAGGCGCGTGGGAGGAAATGTATGTGTATTGGATAACAAGAATATTCAATGAGAATTGAAATGCATTCTAAAAATGTAACAGCTGAAACAGAAAAAGAAGCATAGAATCTTTTACATAGTAGGCCTACCGATACTACAAAGCGCTACACGACAGCAACAATTTAGAAATCTGATTACAAAACATAACAACAAATTAATGAATAGGCCCAGATAGAAATAAATAAACATAGGGCCTACTCACATTCACAAGCGAATTGCATGATTGAAAAAAATGTTTATTGGCATTAGGCCTACTTAAATTTTGTAAAAGCATAGTGACCTGAAAATGAAAGTGTAGCTAGTAGAATCAAATAATAGTGAGCACATAATATGGGTCAGATTTTCAGAAAATGTACAATTCACCTTCACCAATCCTCTCAAATAACACACATTTAAGACAAAAATGAGCTTCAAAATGCAGTTTAACATAAAAGAACTGATACTTTAAATCAATGCAATACCAAATATACTTAGATATACCCGGTATTCATCAATTTGCAGCCTAATTTAGCAGAATTTCCTAAATGTGTAGAGCTGCCAATTGTACATTTTCTGAAAATCTGACCCATAATTATAATGATCACTTCCAATAAGATAACCTACCAATGACCAGGGTTATTCATAATGATACCGTATCGGGTGATTGATTTCTTAGTACCGTATCTATAGGCTAATAAAACATGATGTAAAAGAAAATTTATATAAATTGGAAGGCCTGCTTTATATAGCGGTTGGGGGTATACATTAGCTTTCTGAAAAGCACCCGGAAACGGGCGTTTCGCCACCAACGCGCGAGAGACTTCTGCTGGTAAAAACATAATATAGATCACTAGGAAGTTAAATGGTCGGTACAACAGTAGGATATTTAATCTTTTAGAGATCCGATTTTCTCACACATATATCCTATCCTCTCTTACCCTTTTCCAGGGTTGACAGGCTTTATTCCTATAAGGGGGAGGCTAGACCTCGTACGTCGTACGTATAAGGGTATCACATCGAGATTTGAGGTCATATAAAGCCCCTTATATCAATTTTTCCTCGATAAAATAATGTCTGCCTATGGATAAAGTTAGTTAGCTTGGAGGATCATCCAGTGTATAATATCTGTGTTGATAGTATCTCTCTTCATACATAGAATTATATTGGTCGGGTCCACTACAACCTTGCCATTGATTTTTTGAATAATTTCTTCCCCCCCCTTGGTCGAGATTAAAATAGCTCATCGAGTGAATCCACCCAAACAGATGTGACCATAATTTCTTCGTGCTCCCACATGTTACAAAAAAATACAAATATCATCACGACCGCGATAGACGTCGCATAAATTGCTAGATTTGATTGTGGTGTTCTTCGAGTATAAATTGCATGTGATTATTTTATGTAAAATCTTAAATTGGAGGGCCTGTAACCTAGTTTCCGTCGTCATCTTGTAAGATAAAGAAAAGGCTATTTTCCAATATAGACTTTTTGAGAAACGTAGAGGGCATAATTGATTATCTCATTGGGAGTAGCATTGAAGTCTACTTACCTATTGAATATATTTGTAAAGGGATACAATCATAGCCATAAAATTAATAAACACTTAACATGATTTATGCATGAATTAGCATTTGAATTATTGAAGTCTAGATATTAACATTTGATTAGAAATAATGTGAACTGTTTTCTTATTCACTCGCAAAGCTAAGACCATGTAATTCATGTAACAAATACAGATGAGGCATTTCTCATGAAATATCTTTTTAAATGGGGAATTAATACCCGCATATTATGTGATACACAGGAATTTGGACCACATCTCTTTCAATCTCATCATTTTGTATTATCATTTCCCCTTTCACAAAATTGATACAGTAATTTCCGATCACAGAAGAGGTCATCTCCGTTTTCAAATGTATGTAATGGGATATTGATGTTAGATATTGTTTCCTTATCATAGTTGAAGACATTTCTTCTAATGCCAACACACATTCATTTTCAAACACGTGGAACAATTGTATATAGAACAGAGAAATATTGTCATTAATATTTTTTAAAGGATAGATATGAACATGACACATGTTTCTATCGCTGTTTTACTGCCTCGAATCCTGTTAGGATCAGGCTGTAACGACCAATTAATGCTGAGAAACTGAACATGTAATTCCCACAGTAGGCGTGGAATACATTCTGTCTTGTCTGCTAACAGTCATATATTCACCTCGTATCCCATGGAAAAATGGAAAAAGATAATTATCCTAGAAGAGTGTAGGGACACAATACATATATGAGGATAACTTACACATTTGCACTACCAATATCACATTGATCACTAGTATACATCAAATCATAACTTAATTCACAACTTTTTCACCTTTTGGCCCTGTCCCCACGATATCCTAGAAGATTGTAGGGACACAAGAGAGATCATATGTAGAATAGGTCGTGTGGAGTCTTAGTTGGCAATTTACAATTTTTGCACTCTTCTGTTATTGGAATGTATAGAATCCTTACAAATCCGAATCAATCAGTGCGTGCTATCTCCACGTACCCATATGCAAAATGTGGTTGTAGAAAATGTTGATGTACATCAATGAGAAAAAAGATTGTCATTGGATAAGCATGATATAACATTAAATTCTGAGGGAATAGGGGTTCCATATAAACACAAAAGACCTACACCGTCATATATGACGTTTCAATCGTAAATCATATATAGGATAATTGTAATACCACTCAATTGTTAAGGGCCTTGTCCACTAAGCCGATTCTTATGCGATTCTCACAGAATTTAGTGGGAAAGAGTCCTCTGCGGCGCAAAATCGCATGAGAATCGGCTTAGTGGACTAGGGCCTAACGCATAGAACCACTACACTATTTAATCATTGGGCAGGTGTATGCATATATGGCATGGCACGGGTATTTTAAAAAGAGTGCTATAGTACAGACGGGCCCCTGTAAAACATTGTTTCTACCTGCAGCTTACAAAAATCAATATAGCGTTCATGGATATAGGATAGTGAAATATGTCCGTGTGAAATATCCATTCACAACAACAGCGTCTACGCAATGCTGTAAAGGCCTATACGGATATATATAGCTATATCGACTTGCTTGTGTATTGGAACTACACAACATTGTTATAAATAAATATGCTATTGTTGGTGAAAGGTGTAATATAGCTTAAAATTCCACTCACATTATATGACACTTTCAACTTTTCAGCTTCAGTGGACTTCTAGGAATGATTAATTCTTCGCTTTCAGTTTTTCGGAGGTTTATATATAAGGTTTCCAACACGACCACTATACGTATTTGTTTTGCAGTATAAATACATCATGTTAATTGATAATGGACATTTCTTTATAAGTGTTGTGAAATGACTGAACAACCGTGTCGAGATTTGTTATAGGGAACCATGTTTCACTTTATATCAAAAGAATACAGTGTAGTTATAATATATATGCCGTAACTTCCGAGCAAATCATCAATTGAGTGAGAAGATGCACAGCCACCATTTATTCAACTATCTGTATTTCGTAGCAGGGAATATACTACTCTTGGTAGCGATGCATTTTATTATTTACCTTACAGTTGGCTACAAATATACATGTACGTGTATTTAAGTGGCCATAGTTGGAAAGGAAACTCCGTGACGGAAATGATTATAGCAATTGATTGCCATGCTACTTGGGTAACCAGATGATATCGACTGACTGTACTGTCGATATCATGACGTATACATACAATCAGACGGACGGATATAACGTATTTAAATCTGAACATTCTGGCTGAAAATTTGTTTTGTATCTGGCCTTAGTGTGGCTATTGCATCATTAAGCCGCTCAGATATCATCAGTAATTAATTAATACAATTCCCCAAAAGTTATGGCATTTTCGTAATTTTGTGATTGATTAGCACCGCCAGTCAATGATTGATTGACGGGACACGGTCGCTCTGCGCGATTAGCTGATCGGTTCTATGACAGATTGTTTTGTCCAATAATATTATTAATACAATTGTGGCACTTTCTGTATCCATGTTCACAAGAAGATCGATATCCTGGGAGCATAATTGCGGCTATTGAGATCGGGCGGGCCATGACACTTCCAGGAGGAAAATAACAGTCAGTGAAAACACCGTTTTGTAGCACTGAACCCTTGGTATTTGTAAAAGGTCAGGGGACGATTATTGCCTGTTTTATTAAAACCCGAATTTTCGAACAAAGGTAAGCACTTGCAAGGTTATCTCCGTTTTCAAATGTATGTAATGGGATGTTCGTTATTACAGTGATGTCTTATTGGGATTTTTGGTGCATGCGTTGGGGAGACGAAGGGGTATCAGGCCATCGTTTGTCTAAGTATTCAATAATTTCAAGTTTGGTTTCCGATACATGAATAATAAATGTCATAACTCTGACTAAACACAATTGACTTAGAAATATTTTATCTAATGTAATTCTACCTATAACTATCCTATATATTATATGTGTACATAAACCCCGCGTAAACAGTTAAATTAAGGATTACTGTAAATATTTCTTTGCTAAAACACTATAATCAAATCGTGCGATCATACTTAACACGATATATACCTTCATGTATAGTACTTTTATAATGTTATGGGCGCCCTCTTGATTGATATAATGTACACGATTTAGATTCTTATTCACACAGCACGAAAGGAAATATTGATTCCAACTCTGTACTATAATCCAGCAAATTCTGGTATTGATGATGAACAAAACATTGCGAATACCTGGTTATAATTTAACTGATGCACGGTATGTTATCGACTTGTTAGTTTGAAACGGTAAATATTTAACATATATAAATGTGTGTATTACCTATGAGAGTATCTTCTGTAACATGTTTCTTATTAGCCCTTTCAAATACCTTGATAATTTTATCGATTGTATACATACATAATATATATGTATTTTATTCCATTTTCAAAATCCAACAAACATATGAAAATTGGACGGTCCTATCTGTAAACTAGAGTTCTACCTGGCTACCCGTATAAAAGTGTATACATCAAATTGATTTATTCACGTTTTTTTTTAGTTTTTTTTATTTATTTAAAACATCTAAACAGTGCTTTTCTATCTGGGATATATGTGGACATTGGTAAGCGAACAATATAGGCGCCACGTTTTGCTCATCAATGGAAACTACGACCCAGACTTTGGATAAAACAGCCGCTTTGAAATAAAAGATGGCAGCACCTGCATACAGCATCATCTTAGATGGAACTGTGCTTGGTTAATTGAAGATGCTAACAATTGTGATAGTGACACATCTTGAATAGTAAAACATGCTAATGTGTGTACATGCAAATCTTTTCCAACGGTAGAATTACTACCTTCTAGTCGATTTTATCAAGATATAAATTCATGTGTTTGCAGTTGGGGATTATGCGTAGTAGTATATTAAATGTAACTATTTACTAGTAGTAATAGTAAATGTGACTATGCACTAGTAGTATATTAAATGTGACTCTATATTAGAAGTATATTAAATGTGACTATATACCAGTGGTATAATTATGATTTTGTTAGTATAGGTTTCCCCTCTTTGGGGATGTAGAAATATAATTCTTTTTTTTATTTTATCAGAGAACCAATTTTAAGAAGTTTTTTTCGGTTGACGATCGACCTTACTCTTGAAAATTAGTGTTATATGGATTCTTGACAAAACTAAATATACTGCGCAATCATATTGCAGTTCAGCATTGTTTCATGCAGTAGGAATCAAAGATACTCTAAGCCAAATTAACTGCAATTGAGTTAGATGAAACTAACAATATTGCTGATATTTGGGTTTCTCCTTTATCCAAAGAGTAGTTTATCTCTATATACAGTTTATGTGTATGGGGAAACAGTGCATTTCTATTTGGGATATATGTGGACATTGGTAAGCGAAAAATATAGGGATCACATTGTGCTCATGAAAGGAAACTACGATGCATACAGCATTATTTTAGACGTACAATGTAGCTTTCTTTCATGAAACTAATATACCTCACTGGTGTGTCAGCGGTAGAGGGTAGGCAGCAACTGGTCCTGCTGACCATTTTGGGGTGAGTGCCTAGTATGCAGACTGGGAACACCACTTGTCTTCCAGCTACCGACCTCACCACACCTGCCAACTTGTTTGGAAAAAAATGTGACAATGTGACTATTGAACATAATATTAGTAGTATAGTAAATGTGACTATTGAACATTTACAAGTAGTATAGAAAATGTGACATTTGCTACACTAGTAGTATAGCAAATGTGAAAATATACTAGTAGCCTAGTATAGTAAATGTGACTATTGACCATTTACTAGTAGTATAGAAAATGTGACAATAACCATATACAATTAGTATAGCACATGTGACCATATACTAGTAGTATAGAAAATGTGGCTATTGACCATACACTAATAGTATAGAAAATGTGACTATTGACCATATACAAGTAGTATAGCAAATGTGACTATTGGCCATACACAAGTAGTATAGCAAATGTGACTATATACTAGTAGTATAGAAAATGTGACTATTGGCCATACACTAGTAGTATAGAAAATGTGACTATTGGCCATGTACTAGTAGTATAGAAAATGTGACTATTGGCCATGCACTAGTAGTATAGAAAATGTGACTATTGAGCATATAATAGTACTATAGCAATTGTGACTATTGACGACCATATACTAGTAGTATAGAAAATGTGACTATTGACCAAATGTGACTATTGACCATAAACTAGTAGTATAGAAAATGGGACTATTGACCATACACTAGTAGTATAGTAAATGTGACTTTAGACTAGTAGTATAGTAAATGTGACTATTGGCCATACACCAGTAGTATAGAAAATGTGACTATTGACCATATACTAGTAGTACAGAAAATGTGACTATTGGCCATACACTAGTAGTATAGAAAATGTGACTATTGACCATATACTAGTAGTATAGTAAATGTGACTATTGACCATATACTAGTAGTATAGCAAATGTGACTATTGACCATATACTAGTAGTACAGAAAATGTGACTATTGGCCACTAGAAGTATAAAAAATGGGACTTTAGACTAGTAGTATAGTAAATGGGACTATTGGCCATACACTAGTAGTATAGAAAATGTGACTATTGGCCATATACTAGTAGTACAGAAAATGTGACTATTGACCATACACTAGTAGTATAGTAAATGGGACTTTAGACTAGTAGTATAGTAAATGTGACTATTGGCCATACACTAATAGTATAGAAAATGTGACTGTTGACCATACACTAGTAGTATAGTAAATGGGACTTTAGACTAGTAGTATAGTAAATGTGACTATTGGCCATACACTAGTAGTATAGAAAATGTGACTGTTGACCATACACTAGTAGTATAGTAGCATAGAAAATGGGACTATTGACCTAGTAGTATAGTAAATGGGACCATATACTAGTAATATAGTAAATGGGACTATTTACGCGGGATGATGTACCTCAGAATGTTGTTGCATATTGGCCATAGCACCAAGATGTAACAACCTGCAGATTTAAGAAGGGACGGGATGTTTGAATAGAAAACTCAACAGTGTCATCCTACTCGTCATTTAGTCGTTTTATTACCAATAGCTGGCTGGCTATTGGTTATGAGGCAAAATCCAGAGGGTAAAGGGCAGATGTTTTCTCTACGCAAAGTACTCGGCCACAGGGGATTTGGTACGCAAGATTGGGAATAGCACTTGATGAACGAAGCTCTCTTGACTGTTTTTGATGCAATTGCATGAAGAACAGCTATTATAATTCTATTTTAGCTTCACAATACATTTCTCCTCGGAAACCTCTAAGTACTTGAAACAAAGATCAGCAGAAAACTCACGATGATAGATAACAATGATACTGACAATAATAACAGTACCTGCCGATCATGTCAAGGGCTTTCAACTAGAGCAACATTAGAGCAAACTGAAGCAATACAAAACTAAAAATAATTATGGCAATACCACCCGCGGTCCATGAAGTCACTCCACTGTGGAGTTCTTTCATTGCTATTTATTTGAGTGGATTTTACATAGGCCTACGCCTGACATTCATTTTACCCCTTTACATTGATCAGGGAGGTATACACGGTATATTATAATACTTCCCTGCATTGATGGAAGTCACACGCAAAAAGGTAATTAACCACAGCTTTATCTCACCACTGTAAGTGACATACCTTTAAGCCACTAGCACACGTTAAAATCTCTTTTGCCATGGAGAAGCTTTCCCCAGGCATTCGTCGCCTGTAGCCACAAGTGCTGCTATCTGGTTTCCATCGAGTGATTCACAGGCCCAGCATTCAGCTTCGATAATCCAAACATCATTAATTTACAGCCCCAAGTCCTAGCCTGTTGTAGACACGAATTCAGATTACAGAAAGGTTATAACTCCTTGCTATAAAAGCAAGACAATTGCTTTGGTGGAATGTACTAAATTGAATATTACTAATTACTTGTCTGACTTGGTTATGCCAGTAAGACACGAATCCACCACCTCTGAATTCTGACTTAACTAGCACTCCCACTTAAATCGAAACGACATATTTTTCTCATTGCTTTTCATCTTTAGCGCTTTAGAATGGGAGATTTGAATATTGAAAAAGAAGGGAGATGAGTAGTTCCTGTTTTTCATGAGTTCGTTGGGTCTTCTCCATTATTTGTGTATATTCATTTGGTTTTTCTACAATGGCAATTTGTAGTAAAGGGAATTTAAAGTTGTCAGCCTCTAGGCCGTGCCGTACTCTTAACATCTTCAATTTCATCGAGGGTTCCCTAAAAATTCAAGATGTTGAAAAGAGTGGCATTCTGGTGTTTACTGAAAAATATAATTGGGGCATGTGGTTTTGTACCCGGAAGAAAAGGCCAAAATCCCCTAGATCTTGGGAGACTTTCAGATGGGTTGGGAATGATAGACCAACATATTCGGAAATTAACTTTAATTTTTGATAGTGTCGAAAAGTTTTTAAAAGAGCCAATATATTTGCAATCTTCTCCCCCCCCCCACCCCCTGTGTGCATCCTCATCCCTAAAAACAAAAGTTTCATATCGTCACTAGAATGAGACGATGGGAGTCCCCACTTACCACAATATTCCTACATAAATCAAACATAAGAATGCAGAAAGTAGTTATTAACGACTGGCCATCGATTACCAATGAATCAATTTAGCTATGGGAAATTAATTGTCGAGAATTCATGATCGATCAGATAACAGTAACACGTGTACATGTATGTATTTTGAACTGCATCCGGCGAACAGACAAAATGTGAACAAGAAGCATGTAAGGAATATTATCCTCCTCTTTATTGCAATCTTTTCGATATATGGAAAATAATTATATAAGTTGTGGCATAACCACAAATGGCAATCACGACACACATCAAGTAAATGACAAACAATAGTCTCTCAAATATTTTTTGGTTCTTGGGAATCACATCTGTACAGTGGCCTCTCTCATACATGTTATTGCCTTATCACCATCAAACTGCACTGGATTCAGCTGTCCTTTCATGCTCAGAATTATGGTTGAGGAATTATCATAATAATTATCATCACACTTTTCAGTTCATAAGGGCAACCATATAGACGACCAAACAAACATCCTTGAGAATACTTATTAGACATTTTCATTTCGAATCATGTAGACATTTTTTTCACACGGAGATCAGATCAATGTTCAATATAATCATTTGTATACTGTAGACCATATTTTCATCCGATCCACCGTTTTTCATATGTGTGTTGAATAAATTGTGAGGTCTTGTCATTCAGCGATTAGGATGTAAATGAAAAATTGATATTTACACACTAAAATATAAAGGTTTATAGTGTAAATGTACTGAGTAAACTACAACGTAAGAATATAATAACCAAGTAAATATATAACTGTGTTGCATTTCTATGTTGCTGACTATTTTCGTCTAGAGAACGACCACCATACTGACCATTTACATCAGCCGGTCCCTGATACATTGCTTATTATATTATGCGCTACAATAGATCTGATGCACTGAAAACATGCTACCGATAAAAGAGACCTTCTGATACAGAAATGTTATCAAAAATTAAAAATCAATCTCGGAGCACGCTCAAGCCTACGCTACCAAAAAAGGTCATGCAATTAAAATCAGTCATAAAAGATGGTAGAATAACTATTGAAAAGGAATTGCAAATTCAACAATTCTTTTCCTATTAATCAACCAAAGCATTTGTTTAGCCAAGAACGTGAGCCAGACTACACATGTATTAACTAATAGGAAGCAAACCCTCTAACTCTCATTAGTTAGTAAAAAAAGATACATTGAAATCAAGAATACATACATTAATCTTATTATTTTATATAATAGCAAGCAATATAAATCTCCGAAGGATAATATATCCTATATCAAAGTGGAACATAGTTCCCTATTTCCACACATGCACTGTGCTCATTCATCGAAAGAAATTGTCATCTAAACATTTTTGTACACAGAAATCATTTTGAGTAAATTAATTATATGTTGGAAATATTTTTCACCGTGGATCAAAATTCTGCAACCAGCTATTACCATCATTATAGGGTTAAATTGGTTACTGAAACCACACAAGACGGGCTACAAAAGTATAACTTGTTAAAACAAATTTGCCTGCGTTTATTTAATTCAAAGGCAGTGTACCTTCTTGTAATACTGAAAATCATTGCAACTTCAAGAATTAAAGCATGATAAAATTGTGGTTTACCCAGGGTACAATGTAAAATGACTGAAAACAGCTCAAATCATCGCTGCTAATATGGCAAGACAACTTAAAACTAAACCGATACATAAAACAAATATAAACAAAAAGGCAAAAAATCATTTTAAACAGCTGTAAATACCGTTGACCATCTATGCATTGAAGGTGTCTTATTACATTGTATAAATGACTAAATTGCATGGCAATTTCCATTGAAATTAAACCAGACTTTTGTAACATACTTGAGACATGAATTTACCCACAGGAATATATACATTCCTCGCACGCACGCATACAATTAATAAACAAACATCACCAGAACTAACAATGGATACCTCACAAAAATATTAATGCACCAGTCTCTTTGAGTCTTTTTTTTTCAGCGAAACTTCTTACGCACTGCACTATAAACTCGCGTAGTGGAATGGGAATTCATTCTGAATTGAACTTTAAAAGACTCCACAACCACATGATTCGGACATGTTAAGGCGTAGGGAATTGATTATTCAGTACATAAGTATAATGTACACGAGAAATCTGTGAACAAGTATATTATCCAGATCCCTATTTAAATAAGCTAATTGAATAAGTGAATGATACCAACCATACGAAGGAACTTCTTGTTATCTTTTAGACATAGGAAATGTTTTCCCGATTCGAATCTACAGTATTGAAAGTAACTTCTTCCAAAGATAATACTCTATGTACAAACAGCATTTTGAGGGCATATATATTTCATATTCACTACACTTAAAAGGTGCAAAATTTTAGTACATATTGTCATTCATTTTCATGACTAGTGCAGACCTTCCAAGCAGGTTCACATATACTAAGACTTAGAATACTACCCATGGTAGGAAGTAGGAGGAAAAAGGTTCTCGGACCATATCCAGAAATTTACAAAGAGCTCTTGGCAAATGTAAGCCGAGATGGAATTGAACAAATTTTACATCAGTCTTAGATTGCATATTAGAACATAGCGAATATTAAAAGATACTTTTGAAACGAGATATCAATGAAACATTTCAGAGTAATATAGAATACTGTCGAATTCTTCACCACCATCTGTCCTAGGTTGAGATTTAAAGGCATATTCAATTATTCTAGTACATGCATGGTTTAAGAATTCCCACGCAAAATCGGATGTAATCCAACTGTAACAACATTTCAATCAAGACAACACTATTTAACCCAGATATTTGATCGAATGTTTAACTATTTGAAAACCGCACTTATCTTTGTTTACAGATTTACATATATACATACGAAAAAAATGAACAGGTTGGTGATTTTTATCCAACTGATTTTTAAAAAAAAAATGTTGTGAGAGATTTGAACAACTGGTGGGGACACTAACTCTTTTTTTGTAATACAGACTTCGTGGATTCATATCGTTGATTTTTGAAGAAGAGAGATGGCTGTAACATTATTTTGATGTTTATTTAGACTTGAAGACCCGTCCGACATTTCAGGCCTTACGGTCCTTCCTCAAGTGACTAAACAATATATTAAACATTCTAGTTCAAAATCTAAAGGCGTTGATACTTTAATGCATAGCAATGTTCAAGACTTACGAAGGATGCGAATACATGCAAGCAATATTAACGGCTCGCAGTGTGTCCTCTTTCATTTAAATTAAGTATATTAGAGAGAGATAGAGACAGTGAACCTTTTAATAGAACACCAGACATCTAGGGCTACCACGTTGATCTGCGTAACAAACTAATCTACCCCTTTCACACCTCAATACAATGTTGATGACCTTTTAGACAGTAGCACTTTTCAAAATGTAGATAGGTGCGTATGGATGGCTTCAGGATTCATAAAATGCGCACACCACAATATAAGTCCCAATCTACAATTTACTAAAAATCGTATCGTCTATTATTCCTAATCGCATCACAGAAATAGATGTAATACTGCTTAACTATTTCTAAAAGTAATACACATAACAGTTTTACTCCCCACTCCATCGTCGACGATTTTCCTGATAAAGTATAGTAAATACTATATACCTTTAATGCCACAACTCCCACAACTCAATAATCCTGCCATCTTTAACTTATTATAATTGTTATAAATATCAGTCCATAAGAACAGTTCTATTCACACTCTTGTTGCAACCTTATACGTAGCATGAAATCCCTTAGATAAAACTATAGTCATACGCCTCTCGATTCTCGATTCTCAAACTGCAAGATGTAAATGGATAACAAAGGCTACAATGAAAAAAATACCTGGATTATGACAAAAATATACCACATTATGTTATTTCTGGTTGTAGTGTATTTACAAGTTTCTTTCCTAAATGTTCCATAAAAAAGATATTCCTAGAAGGTTTGAAATATAAATGCTGGTAACAATGTTCATGAATATGCCTATAACAATTTCATACTCGGCAAGGGGAATTGGACTGAAACAAAAATAATTTCAAAGGGAGATTTTTAAAAATAAGATCCCAAGCCTTGGGAGTCCGCCATGAACAGTTCAAGTCAATATACATGTATGGCTCCTTGATAAACTTTACAATGCCCTCTCTTGAAAGATATATTTTTCGCAAATTCCCATGTGCAGTTCCTCCCTCTCGGGTTTCATAGGGCCCACGTAGGTTCTATCCACGGTGACATTGATAACAAAGAACATTTTACCTAAGAGAAATAGGAGTTCGTTAAGATGCTTTAAGCCTCGTTTGCTCCCTTGGCGGTCTTTTTCTCAAAAAGCGCCTTCATTTCAGCCAAGCTCTGGAAGAGGTTGGACATGAATCGTGATGAATCGGTGCAGTTGGAAGACTTTTTGGATGAGACGTGGAAGAAGATGCGGGCGTCGCCTGGCAACATGTATGATACGCCATATCCCCTGTCAGATACAGGTCCAAAACCTCCACCGGGACACACCTAAAAGTACAAAGACTAAGGTCATCACGATGGTCGCAAAGTGTATGGCAAATTGCAGGTAAAACAGACACACATACATGTATATTTATATTAATACATAGAGATAGATATATAGCTAAGTAGATAGAAAGAGAGGGCTGAGACAGACAGGCAGATAGGGGAGAGAGAGAGAGAGAGAGAGAGAGACAGAGAGAGAGAGAGAGAGAGAGAGAGAGAGAGAGAGAGAGAGAGAGAGAGAGAGAGAGAGAGAGAGAGAGAGAGAGAGAGAGAGAGAGAGAGAGAAGGGAGAGAGGGAGGAGAGAGGGAGAGCAATATTCGTTCTTTGCTTGGTAAAAAATACAGACCTTGTCTTTGTAGGCGGGTAGGTTGCAGTCGGGAGAAGATGCAATCTGTTGTTGAGGTTGCTGGCTAGTTGACAGCGTCCAAGGCATCATGAGGGCTCGTTTCAAAAACTCACTTTCCTGTGGGGAAAAAAGAATATCTTGCGTCAGCTTCAAACAACAAAGAAATCTTATTTTTCTTCGGAAGCCCCTGAGGGACATACATATTTGGAAATGTTTGAAAATGTATTAGGTGGAATTCTGACAACAGGTAGAGACTCCGAAGGGGGTGGATATTTAATTATCCAAAGGACAAATTTAAATGTATGTGATGTTTTGAAGTAATGTTGCACTAGATTCACTTACGTAGCCAAGACCTTTGCAGGCCACGTACAGTCCAAACATGTGACGGTCGATACCGCCTCCGTTCATTGCGTCACGGTAGAGCTGCTGGTGTTTGCCACAGGCCTTCCTCAAAAGTCCTATGCGCTCCTCGTTACTTGCTGTGGGGTCGTACATTGCTCTAAAATAACAAACAAAATGTTGTTTGAACAATACCTCAAACTGGGCAAACAATAAGTGGATCGCTCAGGTCAGGAAATAAATAAAAGCGTAGCGGTGTTGGATCGTATACTTGTCTTACTTTATTGTTATCAGTTTAGCGCGACAGATATGTTGAAAAATATCTAATTCTGTACGATTAGCGAAAAGCTAAAACTTAATTTCATTCATGGATTAAACGATAAAAAAAAGAACTCTTACTTGACGAAATCTGCAGTTTCATTTGTGAGGGAACGGACAGTCTCTGTCCTACCCAGGAGATACAATCTTGTCATTGAAGCTTCATAAGTGAGGGCAAACTTCCCAGCGTCTTTGAAGTAGGCGAGCTGGAGAGCAAGTTGTACGAACGCATCTGGACTGACCTTGCAAGTCTTGATGAAACCTTTGCCATAAATATCATGGTCCGATACGGCAAGATCGAGGTCATCATTGTTCTACAAGTAAACGTTCCTAATCATTGATCATCCACATTACGCATTCAACAAAATAAATAATGAAAACATAATTGAAGCCCATGGAACATTACGAATTGTTCATGTTTTATGATTGTTAATGGAGCAGGAGAGAGGATGAGAAATAACTAACCTTTACGTTGAAAGCAACAGCCCTTGTAATAGTAGATTCAAGCTCGGGATTCATTTCCCAAACAAGACGCTCAGGTTGGTGTAGAGGAACTTCTTTCTCGTCCTCCAAAGGTAAACAGCACCCGTATTCATCATAATAATCGCGGATAACCCTGCGGAAAATACGATTTATTTAAATGATCTATCGGTACATAGGCTGTAAACGCTGAAACTATTGGTACATAAGAAGTGAACCCTGAAACTCAACCCTGTTTTCATGTAAAAGAAAACCTTAGGACAAATCTACATGGTCATTAAGTAGAAAAAGTCATTTTTATCTTTCTTTCAATTTTTCATCGATATTGAACTAAATCAATCCATGCAGCATTTTAAATAGATTGTGAATACAAACAACACATCTCCGATGAGATTAGATCTACATGTATACCCCACAACATAGTGACGGCGGAATTTGTCAGAGCAAAACTAAGGTTTAACCAGCAAATCAATATAAAGAGCTTAATAAAAAAACGAAGCAAAGTTTTATAGGCAAAGAAAATATTACAACATGGGAAATGCCAACATACATAGATCTTTTTCACATTTTGAAGCTTTAAAGGGTCAGGTGGAAGAAAGGCATTTGGACCGGAATGTATGTGATGTAAAGAATTAATTCCTCATGCTTTTATGATAGAAAGCATAAACCTTTCTTTACGTACAAACCACCTTTCATTAAAAAATACTGATTGATGTAATGCAAAGTTAACCTTTTAATTCAACATAATCCAGAACCCGGACCAGTAAGAGTTCAGATCTAGGATGAAAATCATAATTAACCCACATACTGCATTTAGCAAGTACCGGAATCATGGTCAAGAATTAAAGTCGAAAGAGAAATCCCAAGGAAATAGGCAAATATGCAAGCCAGTAAAAGGAATTCGATTTTTTCTATATTGCAGCGAGCAAGCAAGCCCATATACTTATACTTGTCTATGACTGAAAACAAAATCAGAACTTTTATAGCAGAGTTAATCTGGGTGGACCACGTTTTAATCCTTAAATAAATCATATTAATTTCATATCATTATACTTAATTTTTACAGCCTTCTCCTACGTTTTTATAAACACATTTACACTACATATAACATTCTTATATGCAAATGTATAAGCAAAAGGAAGCTTCAATTGTGAGGTATAATAAACAAAATGAGGTATTTGCAATGTATAAAACCATGGGATGTGGAGTATACGAATACTGCCAATATCAATTGTAGGAATCTGCCACTATGCTTATTCATAATTATTTGTATCCTTACTCTTATATGTTAGGACAGAGATAACAGATTGTACAATTACCTCCCGAACCTTGTTTGAGGTCTGTTATACAAGGACACAATATTACATTGCTTACCAAATAAAACATGGGGTCTTGAGACTCCACAAAGTTAATCAATGGTACCGGTATTAGAAAAACAGTTAGTCATAGACAATATTAGCAAGTATCTTGACTTTATAAATTAAACTAAAATGTTGAATAGTCACCACCAGTGATATATGAAAAGCCTTATCGTTAACCTTTCCGCATCCCACTCTGCAGCACCATCCCCGTGCATACAACTTGGAAACACGTCTAGTTTTTAAAAGTACCCTTTCTCTTTGTAACTGTTTATCAGATTAATCATATAAGATAGGTATGGAAATATCTTCATAAGAAGTACAGACGGTCACTATTGTATTTTCATCGGCTATTTCTTGAACTCCGCCCTCATTTCACATCACGGAGAAAAGGGTTGGGACATGATAGGAGGTTGGCCATACTCAAGTGGACAGATAAGTAGGTTATCCTAATACTGATTAACGAATAAAAGTAACTGAATTCAATTAAGCTATCAAATGTCCCACATGTATCGGAAAAAATGTTCAGTTGTCAAAGTGGAAAGGCACATTGATAAAAGCGCATACATGTAATTTATATGCAGTTTTAACATTACATTTAACGCCATTTTGACAATAGATAGCGTGATTCTAAACAAGTGCAAGTACAGTGTCCCATAGTGTAGTGTTTGACAGGGTTCGTACATTTGTTATGATAAAAATCAAGAGGTTTCCAAGATCAGGGATGTAGTTTTTATGGACTTTACAGACACAAAACAGTTGATCCAGTAATGATTTAAAATAATTCAGGGATGGCAGTCGAACATACAAAAAAAATGATAGAATGTGGAATTGTAAGGATTCAGCAGCAAATGCTCTTATTGCAAATGATGTAGGCGCATGGCCCTTTTAGGGGGTCCGAGGGCATGCCCCTCTAGAATTCTTTTCTCTCAAAAACTAGTAGTGAAATGGTGCATTCCGATGGTATTTCCCCCTCATAACTATACATTCTTCCGCCGAAATGGCTTCTGTAAACAGCCAGTTTGAAATACACGTGTTTTACTTTATCTAAACTCGGTTTATCTGGATTTTCAGTTAACTGAACTTTTTACAATTTCCCTGCAGATCTCTCTTTAGCTTAACTGAAGGATCAGGCTTCTTGAATTTTCCCTCAAATTCAGGTTAAGTGGAAGACAGTGTATATGACTGGTCTAGAATTTTTCAAGGCCTTTGTGCAAAATCCAAGGACTTTCAAGGCCTTGAAAAGTAAAAAATAAAATTTAAGAACGTTCAAGTATAGTATTTCAAGGCCCTGTACGAACCCTGCTTTTAGCCCACCAGATGGTCTAGGGTTGGCCAAATGATGCCATTTTCTAGATTTTATTTGTGACACATGATTTGTGGGACGGATAAGGGACAGAATACAGAACATTGTGCATACAAGAGAAAGTTTGTTTTCTTTGGTTGGTCAGTATCGTTAATAAAGCGTCATTTTTAGGAAGCTGTAGGATAGGGGACGTGCAGTTGAACATTTAATAGCCTTTCCTTTCTCATGGATCAGTTAAACAGTCATTCCTTAGCATAATCATTGTAACCATCTATGTTAGTCAACTTTTGTCTCAAGACAAAAATGCACCTAAGTAAACTTTTGTCTCAAGACAAAAATGCACCAAAGGTTCTTTCAATTCTAATCGCATTAACGCGATATTGGAATCATTATTTCGATTCCATTGATTGCCGAGAAGTCAAAGGAGTATCTTACTTCCCGTTAAACTTCAATCCAACGCGACCCAAAACTCTGAAACGCAAAGAGTGTGACTTTGAGGTAATAAAAGGGATCAAAGAACATATATGTTATGAGTTGATAAGAAAACGAATATAAAACATGCGAGTGAATTAATGGTGTTTAGAATGATTTCATAAGTCATATATATTTAGGCTATTAGCAAAGAAACACCCCAAAGCAGCACAACGAAGTGTTAAACTTTGTAGCGAAAACAGCTAATGTTATAAGTTCACAGAAAATAACCAAAATGCTAATCTAAAAAACATCTACGGTATTTTTTACAAGAATCTAAAAATCATCAAACTATCAAGACGAATAATAACAGAATTATTATGCAAATATTAAAACATAGGGCGTTGAGAATAGACAAATTAAGAACATTTTAGATACAAAAAAAGAACTACTAATAACTATGATAACTTAATCGATCCCATTCAAAAGTAATTTCACAGAATTCACCATCACTGCTTTCAAGAAAGGTTTTGCAGACACCAAAATACTTAGAACATATCTTCTTTACTATAGCATATTAGAAAATAAAAAAAAATAATACGACAGAACTTTGAAACAAAAAAGTTACACACAGCACGTGATAAAGTTTTATATAGCTTTATACATACTAAATTAAACTAATCAAATAAAGTTTGTACGATTTATTCAACATATTTGCAGCTATGGCAAGAACACAAGAACCCCTAAAGGCAAAGTTATGGTTCAGAAGTAAGTAAATGTACACACTGAACCGACACTTTATCCTTATAATCACAGCAATCTTAACAGGCCAAGAAAACAGAAGCTTACTCGTTGGTGAGGTTGAATTCGCTGACGTGGCCTATTACTGGCGCATCACCCCATGCGTGTTCAGCGTTCAGTCCTTGCTTGCCGTCGCTAAACACGATCAAGTTGAAAGTCTTATCGAACCAGATGGTCTTACCGTCGCCATGGAGTAAATGTTTGCCTCGATCGGCCCACGTCTTGAAAGCGCGAGTCTCTAGCACCACCTGTGGGTAATATAGAAATTTCGTCCAATAAATATTCAATTACTAGAACCGAGTTCCATTCACTATTTAATACATGCCCTTAGCATAGAAGAATACATGCATTGAAGTATTAACTTTTGTTTAGATTTTGAATCGCCATAAAGTATCGACAGGTTTAAAGCAAAACGAAGATAACTGTATTCGCCAGCCCTTTATTATAAAGGACGACATATGAAGAAGTTGATGTACATTGTATTTTAAATGAAAAGAGTAAACACACAACTAAGTCAAGAATACTGACTAAAAAAGCCAGACTAAAAGTTAGACCTCAGCATAAAAATGCTCTCAAGCCATGTGTAGGGTTATAACGTGGCACAAAGGAACGCTGACCATTAACTTATTTCTCCTAGAATCCGGTTTTAAGAGAATGCATCAAAGAATAATTTTGAAGGAACCCAACTCACAGCTTTTTTTTAGAAGAAATCGTAGGGAAGCCTATTCATTTCATAATGCCTACATAGCACTCTTTCAATTAATTGATGTTTATTATTGATATCTTATATAAACACAGGGCACACAACCTCCGCTCCTACCTTTAAAAAAAGTTTATTGATATCTTACATGGAACATCGCACTTTCTATAGTATGGAGTGAATCTTTATTGACGCCCTTCAGGAGATGAGCCTTCCGAGCGCGGGCCCACTCTGTCCGCTCCATCCCCGTCAATGATGAAAGAGAGCGACTTGCATCACAGTAATCTCCTATATAAGACATCAGAGGAAAACATAGTTAGAAAATAATCAGTCATGCCGCAAGAAAGGGATACCAAGGAACTGCCCAAGTAGGCGTTATTTTAAAATGAGTATGCATAACATAACTATTACTAACTAGAAAAATAAATCCAGCATAGCTCCCGAATAAACACTGCTAAATTAAACCAACATTACAGTTGATTGATATTAACTCTAAATTGAACGGGATCTATGATCTCGAAATACAGAATTGGCTGAAATGATACATATCAAAATACCACATCTAATTTCGCCATGCAAAACTTTAACCTCAAGTTTCAGCACAACTTCAGGTATAACATGAAATAAAATTAAACATGAAAATAACATGAACAAAAAATGGCCAAGACACTGAAGTAATTTGTTCTTGATAAATTAATGCAACCATATCACCCCCTGCCAACTGCTAATGGCGAGTTACGCACTTCACCAGTTACACACTTGCCTAATGAGTTGCCTTGAAAGCAAAACCATGTAGCACCAAACATTATTATGAGATATTGAAAGGGGATCTAACCAGTTATTACAAGCAGGTCTTGGATATCATCTAAACACTTAGTTAAATAAGCTATAAGTCCCATAATTTCGATGGGTGTTGAAACCTCATTCGGACGATTACCAAGAAAATGTCTAAAAAGGTGTATTTTTGGAACAGGTTCTATGTTATCCTAGTAGGAAAGGTGAGGTAGCAGAACTATAACGTTGGTCACAGAATCAATCGTAGACTTGGTATCAATTCTCAAGACGTATTGTGCTTCGCGTATACAGTAGGATATCTGACAAATAGAAAACATACCATAATGTATATCTGCATCCTTGATGATAAAATCGAGTTGTTTTTCAAGGCTCTTTGGAGAGAGAGGGTTTCCTTCGTCATCGTAAACGTGGAGTTTATAGTATATGCCCCTTCTCATAATTATAACGTGCTGTAAGAGGGAACAGAATAATTCTACCAAATGAAAATTATGACATGCTATCAAATTGACTGAGATTTACTGACATTAAGACTTAAATGAAGAACCCCGGAAGAAACAAATGCGTTCAATTTCGGATTAAAATGCCAATCGAGATGAAAGATCGTCATAAACATGTATATGCAATATGAAAGAAATGGAGGGTGATGATGCATTTTAAATATTTGGAAATATTTGATAGAAAAAAACGTTCATATGTAATAACTGGAAATTAAAAAACAAATCCGGATCTTATTTTATGAAAGACGTTCATGTTTCTAGGGTAAACATTAGAAACATGTATTCTGGTATTATTATAAATGCATTTTATCATAGTTTTAGATATAATCTCCTCCCCAAAATGGGACACATTCAGAATTCGAGTGCATGGAACGAGGAAAATAATGAACCAGAATCAACTTTTCTCAAGAACCACACCTCACAAATAATTCCCCAGTACCTCAGGAATAATGTCTGTTTGCCGTAGCAGAAAAGGATGAAAGAAGATGACTATATGAATGAAATGTTCCATGGGGAAAAGGGGGTAACGATATGGGAATGATATTTAAAACATTTAATCTAATAAATGAGGTACACATGGTATGTATATATATAACCGTGCAGACTAAAGGAATAATCTTGTGGAAAGAAATCACATACATGACTAGAGACAAATGCTTTGGGGAGTTTAACCTACATACCGCATTAGATTCATATCCAAGCAAGCCCTGAAATGTTTTGATCCAAACATCTACTATCGGAGAGGGCAGGATTTATCATCAATTATGTTAACCAATCAAGCTACTTCGCCAATTCGACGCAGCTGAACGGGATCACTTTCAATTCTTAGCGAGACAGACATACATTGGATAAAAGAAGAACCGACGGGAAGGTTTGAAAATAATTGACATTTTTGAACATAGAGTTTAATTACAGTAAAATCTTGTTGGGACACGGGTCGATAAAAATCGCACATTCTCACTATTGAGAGAAGAACATGAGTTTCCTCAAGAATATACTTTTAACTGTGGATCATGGCTGGAATTTTGAAAGGCATAAATGTAACACAGAACCGGACTTTTGAGGAAGTTTATCATATTAGACGCCACAAGTATGGTAAGTACCGCTACACATTACTTTCCCCCAAAATCCCTGAGTTATTAAGGAAAGTAGCACCTAAAATGATTGAAGAAGCATGGTTGAATGAAGCAATAGAGATAAACATTGGAGATTCTACCCCCAACCTTGCAAGTAGGGCACGTAGCTAACTATACATAATTTCTACTTGATTTAACCATGTTTAACCCGCAAGCATCTAATGTTTGAGGCATATCCAGAATTACCTTAGAGACTGATGTATCATACTGGACAAGTTCATCCACCTGCTCACCAGGAACTCTGCACAAGTAAAAGGCAAGTAAAATAAATTTGGACGTAACAATAAGACTAGGATGTTGATTCTTCAAGAACATTAGCCAGCAGTCACTATTAACAAGGAAGAACATGAAGTACACGTTCAATGTCAATATCGCAAAAACTCATAATATTTTTACATAGTTTCATTGAAACATTAAAGTTAATGAGAATTCATCACACGAATTTCAGATAAAGCACGTCATTGCAGACTAAAAATAGTAAAGCCATTAAAACCCAAGGTCATAAAGCAACCAGTTCCGCACCCGTTCAAGGTCAGCTAATAACAATTTCTCCTGCCTACCTTGTTGTAGAGAAGCACCGCTCATATTGTGCCATGCACAAGGGTACAGTATTGCGGATAACTAAGGGTGGTAACTGTTCCCGATCTATCTGTCGCTTCACACACACGTACTGATGAATTGTATTGGCCGCTCTGTTTGAAGAGAGACAAAGTAATGAAGACGAGCTTTGTTGTAAGAGACACTATATAGCGGCAATGAGAATTAAGTGGAGGAAACATGGGTGGATGAACTGGTATTACTGGACTCGATATGCGAGAATGGGGGACGATTTTTTAATTTTTTATGCAACAGGTCATCCAGGACGAACCGACAGAAGGAATGTACACTTTTCCATTATTGACTTGTACCATTTAAATGTGGAAATAAAAATACAATATGTTATACTTGGTTAAAATTGCATCCTTTTCCTGGTTGCGGACGGAAACAAATACCTATTTTCATCTTCCAGTTTTACAATACATCCTTATTTCAAAATGTATGGCCAGGGCGAAGGTATAATATTTACACCGACACAACGAGTATTTGAAAAATAAAATAAAATGATTTCTATTTCGTTGAGTTCTATGAAATCATTATCCTTAGAAAAGAGTATTTCGTCAAGAGCATACTGAACAGTGTCGATTAAATCAAATTAAGAGGAATCAGTGTAAAAAAAAATACATTACTTTTGTTCATACAACAGGAGAAAGAGAAATACAGATACATACAACTCAAGAAACAAAAGAATTTGAATCAGTTCAAATTAAAAGGAAGCAAATGTGAAGCTCAACAGAGGAAACAAGTATCTCCAACCCAAACAAAAGAATTTGAATCAGTTCAAATTAAAAAGAATCAAATGTGAAGCTCAACAGAGGAAACAAGTATCGTGATACAACCGAGCGTATAGGGTTGCTCATGAAATAGGGCACCCTAATGGCTACCATGGCAGTGCCCTGGGCATCATTTGATCTTCTCCGATTGTGTGTGAGAGGTAAATACAAGCGAGCGACTGACCTGGAAGTCTGTCTGTGGGTTGGCTTCCAATAGCAGTGATCGAGGACGTAGTAGTTACTGTTAATGGCGGTAGGTGTGCGACTCATCAGGTAAATGTATTTCTCCCTGGAAAATTCAGAATTGTAAGCGTAAGGCAATCAATGGACACATACCGTTATATACAGCTTTCATCGAATGTAATAATAAGTAGATAATTTTATACTGACACGCAATGCAATAGCTACGAACGAAAGAATCAGTTTGTGAGAACAGATCTATGTATCCTATTTATGCTAAATACAAGTTCAAACGGAATAAAATAGAAATATGCAATAATGTATTAATGATTTATGTATAGACATGCATGTTTTAATAACAAACTAATGTAATATGCACCCAAAGGGTACAGTGGGGGACTTAATAAATTAATCATTTAAGAGTTTCTCTTCAATATGCCTAGCAATAAATAGATTCTTGTATGGACTGGATGCATTAAGGAGAAATCAATGAAAAAGGTATTAGTGGAAGGTCATGGTCAACCAATCATGCAGATGATAGCACGAATATGTGTCTCATTATCAATTACCGTAAAACCACTATTAGAAGTCGAACCCTATTCGGAGCCGTACCCAAGTTTTGGGGATCTAGCGTTGGTTTATATTGGTTTAGGGAAAACTTGCTAATATCGGGAAGCAGTAGAGTATAGCACCCGTTAGTATGTTTCCTCTCAGCAATAGAAGGTAGTATACTACCCCAGGCGTTAGTGGAGGATCAGCTACAGCCCTGAGCTAACTGAAACTACAGCCTGGTAAAACGTGATACTAAAAAACCCAGGTTTTAATATAGGCTATAGAGCCGACTCCTTTCATTCACATCCAATGAAGTTGTTATATGCTAAATACATTTTTTAATGTTAATATGCATATAAATGAATATACAAATATGTTCGTTCATCATGATCTATTAAATATTGTTAACGGAAATAATACCAGTAATGCCAATAAAACATTATTGGATGAGCAGTCGTCCTTTAACATATTTACAATACCAAAATCGCCAGATTGACAGCCAAACCCTTAGCCACATTCCGGTTTTTGGCCTCCTCTTTAAAGCATTTTCAAACTGTAGCTCTGATAGAAGTCGCGGTTTCAAATAGAGGTACGGTACATCTATATACGTATATCCTATGTATATGTATATCCTATTTTACTAGAGCCAGTTCCGTCAATATCGACAGATAGGATTATTCAATGGGAATGGTCAACTTTATGCACTTGTGCATCTCACTCGATCTACTATGTTGCTACGTTTGTTTTCTTCAACACTATGTACAATTTGGCTTACAATACATGATGCGCAGTCTATTTCGCAATTTCTAACAGTGGCGAATGCTGTAGAGATTTCAATTTATCCAAATACAAGATTTGAGATTTTCGACAAAAGGACATTGGTGGCGCTGAGATAGGTCATTCACCTAGCATTGGATTTGAGCGACCATGACCGAGTCAGATCTGCGTTGTGCTTATTGCAAGGATAACGAGGACATTTGAGGTCAGATTGCATAGAAATTATTCGGGGTAGTGGAAGCGCCAATTTATGGCTAATCCTTTCAACGGTAAACATGCGGGATCTCGACTGAGTCGAAAAGTGGATCGTCATTCATAGAACTAGTCTCAATGATTTCGGTAATAAATGTTTTATAGAAGAATAACAGTGACACAGATATTCAGGAGGAAGGGTGGACGAAAGGCCATCCTCCACAGGTGCGACACGATGCGCGACAAAACTTGTGACACGTGTTGCGACAATATAAGTGATGAGATAACGCTGAACTCTTTCAGGGTTATCGCACCCTTGTATGTGACATGAAATCAATATAAATAATTGTTGCAATTATGTTCCTCCCTCATCTTGTCGCACCTGTAGAGTGCGACGATAAAGATGAAGAAACAATTGAGTAAACTATGAGTCTCTTCTATCATACTATGAAACCTACCACCAGTCTGTCACCCAATTCTGAGCCCACCAGGACTTGAGGGTCAGGATATGCTGCAATTTCCGTCCAAGTCCCTTTTCAAATTCCTGTCAGCAGATGAAGATCAAGCGCATTAAAGACTAATTCGATAACTAAAAAGCAGGGTACTAACGCCGAAAAACCATTCAGTGGCCAGGCACTTTTTCTCTATCGAGAAAAGCAATATGGTGTTTCTGATAACATAAACAGAACTTCCAACGGCAGAGTCAATACGAGAAATAACTAAGAAACCAAGAGCAAACTAAACTGATAAATGACCAAGATACCAAGGCAAATACAAGAGGTTATACATCTTTGCTAGATTGTGTTATGCGGATCGAGAAATTCAGAGAAATTTACCCAGAAAAGGATGTAAGCATACGCTTCTTGGTGAAGCTTATTAAATGGCCGGAGGATAAATTATGAACTTTTGGGCACCTTGGACATTACTGATATATAGATTGCTGGGTAAATCCAGTACGGACAAGTTGCATTAATATTTGAGGACAAGGATAATGAAGCTGAAAGTATCCATAAGAATAGTCAGAGTATGGCAGTCATTTTCAGTTAGATCTGATATTGCAAATTCATTTAGATATATGTAACTATTCTACTTACCTGAGCTTCTTCTCTAAATTTTTCTAACTCTTCCGAATCTTTACCATAGAGAGGTTCTATAGATGTAATAAACTTAGTGAGAGTATCGTTGAGAGCGGGCACAGGTAGGAATGGTAGAGACTTTTGACAACTGTATGTAGTAGGTTGGTAGCCGGATATGAGACGGACCAAAAGGCCCCAAATCATAGTGCGCCAAGACACTGTGCGCACAGGCTCATCTGCAGGAAATATTCAATATAAAAGAATGAATTTCAGAATGTGATTGTGAATCATGTTAATTGTTAGATAGATAGAAAGAACCCAACCCTATTCACGCAGCATCTCGTTATGGTTTAAAGCTTGGCATACCAATCAGATATATTTGTCCAATGGCCGGTTGAGTAAGGAAGTTTGAATTAACGCAGTTCTGGAAACGAAGATTGGTTAAAAAAAGGTGATATTTACACAGATCTCAGTGCATACACTATAGGCATTCTTATGCCAAAGTAGATGCACTCAGTTACTTTTATTTGCACACGCAATTTTTCTAAATGCCAAAAGGATGACCAACATATATACATAGGCATCCCTAGAAACAGTTCAAGTTGCTGTAATATCTATATCAGTTGCATCTTCCAAACTCAAAGGTTAACAAAATACCATTAAGTTGTTTCCTAGATTGTAAATTAGAACGATCACATCATCAGTATCAGTATAAAACAGACTTATATTTCAAGTGCACTACTAAATGAGATCTTCACTCAAAATGAAAAGGAATAGGTCATATTAGAAAAATGTAGAAATATGTCCCTGACCAAATATATTGTCGCTGAACGTTTCTCCAATTTCCCTACATTCGTATGCAATATTAGATAACAGTCTTAAAATTCATTTATAAGTTGGACGATATAATACAATGGATTTTACGCGGAGCTAGGATGAAGCCTCAAATATTATTATTAACCTTAAATGCCTACATGATTGTATTACCTTTGACATATTTCTGATGATATTTCTGAGAACCCCAGTGATCCAACTCCAGTATTGGGGACTGGCTATACAAACAACCTTATCAAAAGTTAATAGTATGAAGAATGAACTCTTCTCTCAAAGAAATGAACAACGGTGTCAATTCCAGTCACACTTGTGAATTGTTAATGCAGCTAAAGTTGCCTTTTTGAAATGAATTTCAAATGGATCTAGCATAGCAAATCTGGCATAGGCCTATTCAAATACAACCTAGTTTTTAGATTTTGAAAATTGTGTTCAGCAAAATCATTGTATGTGTCATACTATTCTTAGAAAATTCTCAGTATATTTCCAAGTAAAACTGTTCGTTTACCAGTTAAAAAAAAATACATTTATGATCTCAAAGTAGAACATAATGCGCCAGAGGTACTTTGACTCTATTGCCTAAAATGTGACATATAACAGGTGTAGCTGAACAAGGAAAATGCAGGGGGTTTAGCTACTCGTTAATAATAGACAGAAGAGGTTTCCTTAAGCATAATTTTCAACCTTACGCTTCAAAACTTACTATTTGGTCCATATTTTATGGCTGGAGCTGATTAACAGAAAACAAAAAATAAGACTTGCGACCGAATATTCTTTTGAATGTTTGATTTGACTTGATCTGATAAACTATTTTTAAAAATTAATACTCAAAGGTACATTTCTGTTTGTCCGAAATTTCTTCAGTAGCACTCTCGAGATTGTACCGTGAACCGATTGTAACTATTTTATTCAGAAATCAAGTGCTCTGCTTAAATGAATTTTAAAAAATGTCATGAATTGTTAGCAAATCACCATTTGTTCCGTGGTAAAATGTATGCAGTTCTGGAAGAGTAATACAAATCAGGCAAGGGTCTGACAATTTAATGATGATTTCATGCTTAAACGGAATTCAAGAAATAAAACTTACACATCCATCCACGATACGATAGAAGCACTCGAAGCAGCCATCTCCTTTTGTACATGATGAGGAGGAAAAATACGACGCCACCCAAAATAGAATCGAGAAGAACCCGCAGTGGGAATGGAACATCTGGAAAAACAGAAAGACGCATTATTAGTTCGACAAATCCAAGAGGAAATTACCTCCTTTGTAACAAAATGGATTCCTTAAGGTTGCGGTGGTATGAGGCTATCGATGTTGAACCATCCACAGAAAACAAAGGCAATGCACCTGAATGGTAAGAGTTGGCAGGAACCATAACGCAGCACAGGTGCTGCTGGTATAACATGATACAAAGGGACACAAGCTCATACACATATAGATAGATGGAAATAAGAGCATTGACAAAAATACATTTTATTTTACCAGATTAACAAGAGGGAAGCCTTTGCCAACCATAGAGTATGGGGATCTGGTAATTTGAGACTTGCTTTTCATCCGTTCCTATTTGTTCCATTACATGATCAAATTGGATATAAATAGGGTGCAATGAGATGGTATGGGTTGAAATACAAGTACCAAATTAATGTTGAAACTGTATGTGACCTTACAGGGTTGGAAAAATCCTGCGGCCCGGTTGTCCGCACCACCCATGTCTGCCCTGCGGACAACCAAAAATGAAAATATGGGCGTCTGCGGGACAACCAGGTTTTATCTACCTTTAGTGTGAGCGGACAACCAAATATTTTGTGATATATATGTCGGACAATCATATTTTGAAAAGTGGTTGTCCTCAGAACAACCACTTTTTGAAGCGATTTTTCCAACCCTGCCTTAATGTAGAACTGTTTCCTGAAAAATATCTTTATACTTGGATGTCGGGGAATATGTCTATACAAAATCAGGCTGACATTTGGAGGTTACTAAGTAGAGGCCCATTTCAAGTATAAGTTTTATGGGGAAAACTTTTGGAACGCATGTTCAGCTACCTAGACTACATAGAAACTAATGAAATATTTACTACACAATAAGCAGTTTGGCTTTAGGTCAAATAAATCTAACAGTACAACAATTAGTTTGTTTCTTAATAATGGCTTTAGCAATGATGACAAGGCCTTGGATACGGTCTTCATCGACTTTTAAAGGGCTTTGATACTATAGACCATGCTTTGCTCCTGGCCACAATTAACCATTGATACCAGCCAAATGAGAATAAAGTAAGGTTATTTTATTTTATTTAGCAGACAGAGAACAGGTTAAAATAGTTTATGGTACTAAGGCAGACAGACTTATTGTAAAATGTGGAATCCCACAAGGAACTACATTATGACCTCTGTTGTTTATTCTTTCTATCAGTGACTCACTGTATACAATTGTATTGTATTCTAATAAAATGTAATAAGTATCTGGGAGTTATAGACGATCCACACCATACTTTTTTGGACCATACAAAGACTTTAATTAGACTTCTGATTTACAAGGCAGCTATTCTGCCAATTATTGACTATGGTGATATGTAGACTAATTAGCAAATGAGTGACTTGTCTTCCAGTTGTTGGAAACATGTTCTATAAACTAGACAAAATGGCGCAGTGGCTTCCCTTATAGAGGGAATCCTGATTCTCCCATAGGCACAAGAGCGCGCCACCAGTCACCTGGAGCTGCGAAATTAGTCTAGGAAAGTTGACTCGATGTCCCGATTTCCTATGTTTTCGTCATCCAGATCACAAACTAATGCCAGATTTCACTTCCTCAACATTTTTAAGAAGCAAAACGTTGGGGTTCATGGTGTCTATATTGTACTCGTAATCCACATACCCTGTTTCCCCAACCCATGTCTACCGTTTTCCAAGGCTTCCCTCAGCATTCTAGTCATGACATCTGACCAGGCTCGATCTGTCTGCCATGCGCATCTGATTCACGCATCAACACAGACTAGCGCAGCGTGCCATGTAGTTAGTCTACATGGCACCAGGGACGGTGGTGGGGTGGGTGGTGGTTGTTTATGATTTGGGGAAGGGAACCTACAAAAACAATCCATATTTATGAAAGTAAATAGCCCAAGACTTCCCTTCATTCCCATCAAATTGTGACGATAGTCCTAATCTGGTGCCACACACATCCTGGACAAGTGCTTTATTTGAAATAATAACTGGCATGTTGGTCAATGGTATTTGTTGACATACATGTTTTCTTGTAGATTCAGCTAATACATATATGCCTTGAAATGCTGGCTATTTTTTTCCATTGCAATAAATATCTAATAAAGGTTACTAACATGTAAGAGACATGATACTTATGTTCAATGTCTAGGACAGTATGATATTCCATCCTCTGGTTGCTGTCGGGCTGGGAGGGATGGGGGAGAAGCAACTACACCTCATACCATTTTAAATTTATAGTACATTGTCTTAATTTGTTTCATGTGTGATTTTTCATAGATCTGAAACATGCTTCATGTCTGTACCCTGTTAATCTCTCCTTGCATTATCGTTGTATATCCAATGGATGTTACAAAACATTACTTGACTCTGTGACGCTGGGCTACAAACAGAAACTAGTTTTTTTAAGAAAAAGGCTAGGGGCTAAGATCAATTTTGACATAAATACCATTAACTGCATATTTTGAAGGATTCCTTATAAAACATACAAGCGCAAGGGGTGAGAGTATTAGTGCCCAAAGCTACAAACCATTCTAATTTAATGCAATCTGTTTGATTTATACCAGAATATCATATTGGCATTCTCAAGTGACATATTATGTTCTAAGTAATTAAAAAAAACTATTGAGAGTTAATTTCAAAACGTTAATAACTTCAAATATAGAACACATGATTTGCAGAAAAACGCGTTATCTGTTTGATTGTTTTGAGGAGTAGTGAAGATGTGGATTTGAAGAGTGAAAATATAACAATTACATGGATTTCAATGTGCTAAATATAGTTGGGGACGTTGTGTTTACTGAAGATGTCCAAACGGAAATTAATCCAAGCTATTTAGCCCCTTGGGTACCATGGGGTTTAGTCTGACTATCCATCTTTCCTCCTCCATAGCGATGTCACTATTACTTCCTGCCTTTATGAGTAAGAGGACAGGGCTAGGGATGTTAGCCCATTTGTCTTTGATTTTAGGGTGTACATGATTGAGGTGCCGAGCCACGGTAGCATCAGTGTTCCTGTGATCGTCTATGTCAAAGAAATGGTTGCCAAACCTGGTCGCACTTCAGGACACACCCACAAGTGCAAACGAATTTTACATTTAAATTGTGTTCATTTACATTGAAAGCTGGCCAATTTAATTCTAAGTAGTTCCAGGGGAGGAATCAGTTTGAATATCAAAGCTTATACCGATTGGGACATACATTTCATTAAAATGTGATTGAAATGTCCCGGTCTATTTGTCAGTAAGGACACAAAAAGTCCATTAATCGCCTGCTTATTAAGGAAAGGAAAAATCAATTGATTGCCACCGTACACGAAATGTTAAAGTGTCAGGACCGTTGATAGGATATAAAAGCGACTACATAACGTCCGTGACAGAAATCATTGGCCATGTATTTCAGAATAGAGTATCGATCGTGCGAAAACAAACACCCGAGAGAAAAACACAATGGTTGAAATTTAGCAACACCCTATGGTTGCAGGGGGCAGGCAGACTCCCAGTCGAGCAAACTCTAGCACAATTCTAAAAGGCAGTTATCAATAATCCAATCCAATCATATTCATAGCTAATGTATCAAACCCCGGGCCAAAAGCTTATAGAAGCCAACGTTAAAATGGGCTATACCACAGTCATTCACAGATTTTATTATATGATTATACGCATCAACCGTTCATTTGAGAGTTAATACCAAGTCATCAATATGCATAGGACATGGTGCCATCTGTTATTGCATTGCATGTGATCTAACAATGCAGCAAGAAAGGCACAGGCAGTTGTGTAGTATGATAGAATAACAATAATCTATTTATACAAGCTATATTGCATTTATGTGTACTGCGATATCAATCACCTTTAGGATGGGAATTTCACACGCGAAAAATCAATACGGCAATTGTTCACCAGCCTCCAGTTAAAGGGAAATGAAGAGCCAAACATGGGTACAGCAGTATCGGGTATTGGGCAAAAGCACACATTTCCCTGGAGAGAAGACTTATTGATTATTCTTTCATTTCACAACCAGGCCCCGTCGGCGTCTTAGCTTACGGAGTAGAAATAGGAAATGTAGACTAAAAGGGAGGGAACCTGAAGGGATGAATGGGAGGAGGAGAGAGGAGCGGCGAGGCGGGGAGAGGAGTTTTCAGATGAGAAGATATCTAGGATATATCTGTATGTATGAGAGGCCATATAATTATGATGATCATATCCAATGGACAGGGTTCAAAGAGAAGAAAGGGGGAGGGAGAGGGAGAGGGGAGAGAAAGAGGGGAGAGAAAGAGGGGAGAGGAGATGAACAATAGAGAATGCAAAGGGTTGATATGGAAGTACCATTCACGAAAGGGAGTCTTAGAGGACAACAAACGCCTGTACAAGCAGCACCACTGCATCTATTTTTAGCACAAGGCAGGGCTGCCTGGGGCCTCAGCATCTATTTATAGCCTAGAGATATGATCAGAATAGCGGGCCTCGGAACGGCGACTGCCGGAAAGACAACTGTGCATCTCAGAGACAAACGATCCCGCGTCTGTATTGGGATGCAATTGTACTATTATAGAATGGGCTTGCCTTGGTAGGCGTGGTAGCCCACATTGCACAATAGCCCACATTACACAAGAGTAAGGTGTATAAATACTGATGAAAGATCCTAATTATTCCACACTGCAGAGGCCCTTAGGAATTCATTTTAAACAGAGCTCCCCAAACATGTATACAAGATTGTGGTATCTAGTTCCCCAATCGCTAGCATTACATAAGCTGGTGTAACAACATTATTAGGAACAGTTGTATCATGTAATTCTATTCTAAAATGTTCCATCATATTCTGATGTTAGCTAATCAAATATTTAAGCCATACAGAACATCCCTTATCGTTATCAATGGGTATACCCCCAACAAGGGATACGGGACTATAATATTAGAATAGTTAAGATAGTGATCCCAAGATTAAGACACACTTTCCACCCAGTGACAAATTCATCAAGAAAGTGTTCAAATAAGTCGTTTCTTTACTACTGTATGTTAGCGACGGTATTGGTTATGAATTGCGGAGACGATTTGAACAAGGAATAAATTATTAAATGATTTTAGTTTATTCTGGCAGCTTGTTTGAGGGTAAGCATTCGCCATTCCTCCCTACACATCTGGAGCTTTCACCCTCTATTCTCCCAGATCTTCAATTACAAAATACGTCATATATCAAGTCTTTGAGGAAGCAGAACAACAGCTATTTATAAAACTATAAAACGATACAAAATAGCCTATTAGTAAGATTCTAAAATTAAAGAAAATAACAAAGTGACATTTCTGACCTAAAAACATTTGTAATTGACATATAGTATTTGTTTTTTTGTATTTATTTGATTCAATGGAGCCCAATTGTTTCTTTATTTCACAAAAAAAACATGTTCATAAATGACAGCTACCTCTTTGGCCCCATCAAAAAAATGTTCAGCTCAACATTATGCAATAGTGTAACTCACAAAAAGTTTAAAAACCGATTCCACAAACGTTATATACGTATATAATACGTACGTACGTAATATGACCCCAGAAGAGTCAAGGAGTGAAGATAGGAATGATTGTTTGCAATCCGATAAGTGGATATTTATCAACCGATACATATTTGAATCCAAACATACTATGGGGGCTGTACTGGTTATTCTTTCAGCGGAAATATTTTTGGACGCGGCCAAAAACGCCCAGAGGCCAGAAATATGTACACGAAAATATTAGTACTTACTGATGATATAATGATCAAAATATAGATATTTGTTCACAAACGCTAATGATCATGGATACTCAGTTGAGAGGTACCGTGACGTTCACGTATTCGCTTTTGGAGAGCATATCTTGGCTTAAAATAATTTTTCCTTTGTTTTCCTATAAGAACAACAAAGTTATAATAATTTTCCATTCCATTTTGGCGAGTGCCAAGACTAGGGTACTGACAAAACAATGCGACTCATTCCCAGGCCTGTAAATCAAACACAAACGACTTCAATGTCTTCAGCTGAAGGTGGTAGAATTAATACATTGGGCTGTGAAAAACTGGTGTTCGCGTCTTTAATATTTTCAATGAAGCAATAGTCGCGAGTGAAGCTTCTCCCTCGCGTCTATCGCCAATTAATCCCAACCAAGCTGTCTGTTAGGCAATCGATAAATAAGGTCTGAATTCTCAATCTTGCGATTAATTCCTCAAGATGACAGCGTTATATGAGAAATCAGGACAGTTGGAAGATCCCCTCAGGCAGAAATCTGATAATATATGGATGGGCTATAATAAGTGTCAACACTATCACTGCGTACAGCTAGATTGATCCGAATGAGACCTTTTCCCTGGTAACAGGTGGTTAATCTAGTCAACAGCCGGTATTACATCGCCCATGACAGTCATTTCACAGTCAACTTAATAAACTGCCTTAAATCTATACTAGGCCTCGTGATGGAGACTTCCCCTGCTAGAATCAATATTGAACTACGATGGATCATAATCACATGAAAGTTGATTGCTTTGCCAATAACTGACTATTCTTTACGCGATCAAACCTGTCAAGTTAAATTAAAGTCCATTTTAAATACAAATTTTCCTTCACACCAGTGAGATCCAAAGAATGTTTAAATGATTGGATAGAGGAATTTGGCAACTCATCAATATTAGTACGCTCAGAAAGTGATAGAAAGGATCACACGACGATAAAGTTTCTGAGATCAAGTGGTCGTAAAGTGTCACGAATATTTCAAGAGCTAGAAGGCGACGAAATGTAAAAGAGAGGGGAACAAAAATTAGATTAATTACTTCACATGCTCTCCATGTGGCTTTCACTCTCATTGTGTATCGCATTCTATCTGATAAGATGGATATCAGTTGCATAGACTGGTGGAAGAAAGAAAGTTATCGCTACTCAGTACTCTACTATATCTACAAATAGATTATCTTAAATCAATAAATTGCTGTCTGAATATGAAGTAAATGTGTTTTGAATGTGCTCTTAATACTAGCCGTACATACGGGGCATTGGTACAAGATAGGGATCTTCATCTATTGATAAGATTCTCATGCATTACATCAACCAAAGACAATGGTAGATATTTCAATATTGGAGTGGAATCGGTTCAGTTCCTATTGTCGCATGAATACGGCCTGTTACCACTTGGAGCTATTTAACTTGAACTTTGTAATAATAGAAGTATGAGTTACATTTAATAACTTTCGAAGTCCTCATTATACTCTAGATATTGGTAAATGAGGTCGTTAAAAGTTGATAAGCTCATGAATATGAGAATGGGAAAGCACAGGTGCACACTCAACTGAGGCATACCTAGCCTATGAAATCCGCCTCGCACTCCCAGCGGGGAGCTCGGGGACGGTTTCGCTGTCTAAGGCATACCAACTTCAATCCACTTTTCAAATTTACTCGAACTCGAACTCAAAAATCTAATCTAATATTTGATTTTCCCTAGACGCTTAAGGGCTATTGCTTGGCAACCTTCATATTATTCTCCATGGTCAAAAGATACACAATTATCAAGAAACTATCGTGGGACCTCCAGAGACGGGTAACTATCTGTATATAAAGTGCAATCTGTTGTCAGGAACCATGGTGGTAGATGCCCATTCATCATTATGAATAAAATAAACAACCATGCGAGAACGAAAAAAAAGAACAATATTTCCACATGCGATTTATCATCGATCGTTGCAACATAGTGTTCTTTCCGACCTCTCGCCGACGGTCACTTACAAATGTATCCGATATGAAATAGTATCTATGCCTATGGGCGTTAGATACCTCAATGTCCTCGCGCCTTACATTTAGTCATGGACCGTGACATATTAACTGGATTGATTCCAGGCTAACATTAATATATTATGCAGCATTGCTGCAACGCACACACATTATATATACATATAGAGAGTTAAGTGCTGGTGACATATTAAAGTAATAACGCCCTGCCAATTCTATTATATCACAACGCAAAATCACAAGTGACGCTCTCGACACTCAGAAATAGGTGATTGGAAATCATTTTTTGTTTGGCATGACATAAGTGGAACAACAATAATCGTATTAACCTACATCCAAACGCTGCCAGGTTTATAAATGGAAATGTTCATTAAAGGGGCTTAGATCGGGAGAATGCTGACTTGATCCTTAATCATTCAAATTTCTCACAAGAAGAATGAACGATTCATACTGAATCGACTGTGTGTACACAAACTAGGCTATAAGGCCGTGGAACCACTCATTCAGCCAAATTGCCAAAATCGTATTAGTCATATATATGTAAAGAATAGTCAAGAACAGTCATCGTACCATCATTATCATTCTCGTCAATGTGTACTTCGCTTAATATGTTCACTTGAAACACGGCATTGTGTTTAATTCACATGTAATTGCGTATACCGTAGTTAGCTTCTACTATATATATACACCCACACACTAATACATGTATTATTGGGTACGTGTGGGGTGACCCGAAGCGCTACCACAACTGAGGTTTTGCCAAAGAATCGAACAGACCATTCGAACTCACTAAGCAACCTCTTGTCGTTGCACAAAAAATAATACATACAAGCAGTTACGAATCAGGGTGCGACGAAAACCACTTTGAGTGAGTGAGTGCTATTATGTAAAAGAAAAAAAAACAACTCCAAAAACCATTCCGAATACAACCTTTGATAAAACATTACTACTTGGATTTTGATTAGATTTCTTTTTACAGATATGCAGAATGGTCATCTGGATAACACACTTATTACTAATATTAGAGCTCGAGGCTTCGTGGGAGGTAAAACAAAGCGGTCTAAAGTCGAACCTTTGTCCTTATCCAACCTTACGCCTTTGAGTACCTCGACATGATTAAAAATCAGGTACGAACTAGTTTGAACCAAAACAACGCTTTCTTTACAACGTAAAGAGCTATAGTATAGATACTTCCTTCGCTCGACTGCACGTATGACACTTCTCACAGTACTATTAATACGTTTCCTTGCGTCTTTCCCGCTACATACACATTGAAACTTTAAAGAAGTAACTAGAGGAAAAGTCAACACAACTTAAAGAACTATGAGAAATAGAAAACAGAAATAAGCCTCCACTATCGGCAAGTTTGTGTTACCAATAGAGTGGCCAATCATTGGCCGCTCTATTGGCATTGCTACTTGCAATAGTGGAGGATGTGGTGCAAATGAGGGGCAAGTCCTTGCAAATGAGTGGCAAGTCATTGGCCGCAACTTGCCGTCATTGGCCGAAGAATCAAAACGTTTTGATTTCTTCGACCGATAGATTGTCATTGGCCGCTACTTGCCACAGTGGAACAGCTCATTACCAATTGCGTTACCAATAGATTTTTTATTAGCCTCTACTGGCCAGTCATTGGGCGATAATCTATTGGTCACTCTATTGGCAACACCATTGGCCACCACTTGCCTTTGAGCCCCCTATAAGAAACGCACTTCATACGTAACTATATGTTTGGGTGTAGTACTATCAGTTTAATCATTAATGCACAGAGATAAACTTCAGAGATTAGCTTTCAATCGATAGACATTATTATTATATATTCAAGTCTATAACATGTCTGACCTAAACGTTTCATGGTGACTGGTATGCACTAGGTAAACTGCTGGCTTATCATTTGCACTACCATTTGTATCATTGAGAATACAAGAAAGGATTCTTACGGTACTTATGACTCGCAGAACTTATACAATTGTGATTGTCCTTAAGCGAGGACATGATCTCATTCAATGGCACGTCGAACCAAAAGAAAAGCGACAAAAAGTGATCCTACGTGGTAGGCCAAGTACATGAGATGGAAAAAAAATCATGCAGATCCTCGTGACATAAGATTTCTTTTTGTTCAAAATTTCTTTATTCAGGGTTTTAATTTGTCCTAAAAATTGCAGCCCTAACCTAGGAGTAAGAGTGTTACTTTAAGCCGTAATGAACATACAAATTCAGTAAGGTATGTTTCCTAGAATATTACTGATACTAATCATAGCTTTTATTAGTCTTTGTTTCAACACAGCCGTCTCTATCGAGAATGTGCTCACCTGACGGCTAATTATTAACGCCTGGACGAAGCTAAGTCAAGGGCCCTCCCACTGATGGTTCTAGTCAGAAGCTAGGTCAAGCACAAAAGCAAAGGAAAGCTGTTAATGACGATCTCTGATGTTGTTGCTAAACAAAGGAGGATTTGACATGGGTCAGAGCTATACTTAGCCTTAGGGTGATGTTTAAATAAGGGGTTGCAAGCACAGTGACTAGCATGTCTTTGTCCTTTAGAGCTATATACGGGTCAATCAGCTACCAAATAACATCATGGTTTATAAATAATAGCTTTATATATATATGTATACCTGCGTATTTGCTGTCTTAGTGTTTGCATTAAATAACAAACTTGGATTGAAAACGACCAAGGTGTTGCAAGATAATCCAGCATAGCAAGATAAATGAATTTACAGATAGATGCCTGGTTAGTTAAGAATGTAACGGCAAAGTATTTTAAGACGATGCCTTAAACACGTTTAGTAGTTATTTGCGTAGACTTACTTTCATTGATGCAGAGTAGATTGCCCAGGTAAATGAGACGGGAGTTTATAGGTCGGGCCCAATTCCAGTCACCGATCAGTAACACTGAGAAGAGGGAAACTGTGACGCCCAGGTTCCAGAGTGATGTTGGCCACATGCCATTGCGTATCAAATTCCTGGTCAACAATGAAACAATGGTTTAATTTTAATTAACAGGGTAAAACGATTTGGTTGAGTTTGTCTCATTTTTTAATTATACAAAGTTTACATAGAAGGAAATAAAAGCGAAATACAATGGATAATTACAAACATGCAGCACAGTGGCTACAGGAGTATTGATCAAGACAATAGTAAATATTTTTTAACTCTACTGGTACTAGTGGTAGGTTATGTATTTTTATAAGCGTGTACGGCTACTAGCTGCTGGTACCGTATGTATGAACAAGAAGCATTCTATAAAGATAGTAATTCTAGCTAATTCTTAGGGCAACTACCGAAGCCTAATGGACATGAGCAGGATGCAATGATTCAATGAAAATTAATTAAATGAGTGCTAAGAACTACATGTATATTACTACTACTAGGCCAACTGGTTTAGTGATAGTAACGGCTTGAACTCCAGAAAGTTAGGGATATATATATATACTCAGATTTCTATACGGTAGGCCTACTAAGTATATACCTCTGAGATAAGAGCTAACAAGGTAAAAGGAAACAGAATATCCATATTATCTTTTTTCTCTGACTAAAGCAATGGTCTGATAGTAGGCATAGGTCGCCTACTTTTAAAGCCTGTGGCTGTGAGGTATATATATGGGCCAGATTTTCAGAAAATGTACAATTGGCAGCTCTACACATTTAGTAAATTTTGCTAAATTAGACTAAAAATGACGAATACCTGGTATATCTGAGTATATTTTGTATCACATATTGATTTAAATTATCAGTTCTGTTATGTTAAACTGCATTTTGAAGCTAATTGTTGTCTTAAATGTGGGTTATTTGAGAGGATTGGTGAAGGTGAATTGTACATTTTCTGGCGATCTGACCCATATCCATAGATTATAAAGGAGCTGATATATCGTAACAAGATTTTAGCTCCCTGTTCAAACAAAAGTGTGGACATATTGTCATATAAACGTAACTCAAATCTAAGATCGAGCGCCAAAGTTAACAAAAACAGCAACAAATTCCTCGCGATAGTCGGGTTATAAACTATTCGCCATACAAAGACCAATCGTTCAGTAGCCTATAAGATCAACAGATCTCCCTTAAATTGGAACCTGCCCTAGACATACTACGTAAACATTTACCCATAAGGGCATAAACCAGACGAGACAATTGATTCATAACACATTACCCCTACACTAGGCTACTCGTAGAATAAAAAGAATATCTCTCTGTGAGACTATGTCATTCCTTCTTTGTTCAGTTATTCAAACACTTCGACTTTCCTCTAGTCTTAGGGTACACACGGGTACAGTGAAGTTAAAAATGTTCAAGGGATTTTAATAGTCACACCATAAATAATCCATATCTTGCATTAACTGATTGAATGATCAGAAAAGGGGTACTTATTTTGCGTTTTTATTAGCAGGATATAGAGGGTAATTAAGAACCAAGGGTGTAACTGTGTTCAAAAGTTTGGAGTTTAGGTTGGAACAAAGCATGGGTAACAGCTATAATATTATAGGGGGCCTGACGATCAGAAAGATCCCCACGGATAACAGAATTCAGCGTCTTTCTCTCAGTCAGACCTCTGACTTTGTCTCTGTCATCTTGATGCTTGGCTTTACAATAATTCCCAAGTACAAGCAAGGAGGAATATAAGAAATTGTTAAGTCAATTCTGTGCCCAATATGTAGACCGCACATATGCCAAATTGCCTTGAGGTGCGGGAAAAGACAGGTGGGGACCGAGATTAAGGTACAACTAGGGAGCCTAGCTCACAATAGCACCGTGGATAGGACGTCACGACGGAGTAAGGCTTGACCGAGTTCGGGGCACAACCAAAACACTGACCAACCACTCACCTTGTCCGAAAGAAACGTCGAAGAAAGGCTTTCCTCCATGCCCGCAAGAAATCTTTTTTGGCATCCCGACCTTCTTCTAATTCCGTTACTATCGGTTCTGTCACAGCACTTCTGGCTTCTGCCATGGCTGCCAGCAATTGTGTAAAAACCTTATTTGAGAAATAGTGTTGTTGGCTCTGTGAACTCCCCGTGAATGTTGCAGATGCTGAGGGTTACACTGATTGGATGATTTCATGCGATCTTAGCTTATACATTTGAGTTTCGTAATCAACTTTTATATGAGATTAACATTTTAATTGATTTTAAAATTACACCACAATAATTAAAATATAGAATTATAAGAATATTTACTCTCTTAAAAGATATCAAATCAAAATTGGAAGTTAAGATATTTTCGTATCTTCGAAAGTAGGTCACGTGATCCGCGTTTAAGCGTGGTCTCGGAACCCTGTTTGGAGTAAGTCTAGACTTCGGACGAATTTGGGGCGTAAGTCATGCTTATATTTTGCTTTGCCTAGGCATAATATAAAAAACATATTTTCTCTAGGGAATAGTTTATATGTCAGTTCTCAGATAGGCCACCAACGAATATGACGGCTTTAATAATTGCCGCAACTGATTGATCGGATCACACACATGTCGCCATCTTGATGAAAATGTTAGGTCCTTCCGACTGGGTTGTTTACAAACAAAGTTCTTGCAAAAACCGATTTTGCACTTGTCCAGTAATTTTTCTATCATATAACAAAGAGATATGTTCCACTCCTATACCAAGGCACATACACCATATGAGTGAATCTCCTTATGTAAACCATCACATTATTTTCCCATTAAATTTCGGCGAGGTAAACGCCTACTTCAACAAGCCAAGGCATGGATCTGGTAGTCCTAGACTAGAAATTTGGCATTTCTAAGTCTCGGCCTTTTGCCAACTAGGCCTCATGATACGGTCCTAAGAGCAGAAAACGATAAAGCTAAAAAACTGTAGAATATAAATATCTCCGACGCTAGATCTATAGACTGCATAATTTGAAAATGTGACAGACTGACTCAGTCACTGCCTCAAGGCTCAACTCCATGCTTTCATTGAACTGAAGTGGAATTTAACATTTTAGGGACGATATTTCACCCCTATAATAATATAATATAAGTATAACCTGATATTAGTGATAACAATTGTACGGTAGGCCTACTGACCGAAGGGGAAGAAACACCTCCATCTGTGAGGAAAATCTTAGAATAAAAATTTAAATAAAGTTTTTTAAAATTTTGGTGCAGCACTATCTTGGTTCTTTTCTCTTTGGCTTTGCTCTGTTGGTCCACTTCTAATATTGCCTAATCCAATCTAAAAGTGGGGTGGAGACAGTCAGTTTGATGTTAGACCAAAGATAGTAAGTAGTAGGTTCTATAATCTTTGGTTAGACCCTGACTGATTCAGTGATTACTGGTGGTTATAAATAGTAAATTGTTTTTGACTATTATTGGTGTTTATAATTATGGAAGTGTCAAATGCTTATAACTCAAGTTGCATAGCCTATTCGATCTTACTTCAACCAAGTGGATATCAATGAAGGAAATGGACATTGGTATAATGAGTGTGTGTTGGAAGTTCCAATAAGTGGTTTATTGGACAGTCACTGACAACTTTCACATGCTTTCTTAAAATTTAGAATGGTTCTTCACTTAATAACTACAAACTTTGAAATAGTCTCATTTGTTTTTGAATTTAGGTTAATATATTATGTATACATGTATGTACATACATTATACATGTTTGTGTGTGTGTAAAGTAATAACTATTCAATTATTATGTAATATCACACATTTATTTTATGTCTGATGAAGTTGATACCATGTAAAACTTGTTACTTACAGCTACAACATTTTTCTTTTTCAGCCGATGGTCTGCTGGGACAAAGATGCCGCGTCCCAAAAACGTTGACAAGGACTTCTCTGCTGGGAAAGAGGTACAGTTTAAACAGTCAGTGGGTTAGAGACCACTTTTGGGATGACATACGTCATGAATTCTTAAGTACAATCCCGAAGCCCCGGTTTTATATCTTCATTTATAATATCTGGTTTATAGCCACTTAAAGGCCAGCTGATGAAGGTACTGTAAAACACTTTAAACTATGAGTGCCGTCACGTTTCTGCTCTATGAAATATACACACAGTGCCCCCTCCTCCTCTGCGAGGGAGGGAGTTAACTTATTTAGTATGTAAATTTCAAGACGCAGTTCCATGACGGCGTGAATTAATTGAGTTAGTGTGCTGAAGCTCAGGTTCACTGATCCTGGACTTTCCACATTGCTAAGGATAGATGGAGGGTAACACCACCATGCCAAGTCCTCTTAAGAGTGCTCTTAACTATTAGCTAGCGCACAACGTTACTGAGGCGGTTGAATTTAAATAAGATAAGATAAGATACTACTTTATTTATCGAGATTCACAATGTACATTAAAGAACCGACAATGCAAATACTTGCAAATAAGTTGATGTTGTCATAATATTTCAGGGCATAGTGACGCTTCAACTTCTGGAAGTTATTTGTGTTATCAACTGCCCAAAATAAGTTCCATGTATTAACCTTTCATTCAAGATCTCTAACAATCTCTTTTCCTTATTTCAGGTTATCGTCATCGATGAAGGAGAATCATTGATTTCCAAACGGCCGAGGCGGAAGGCCAGTATTCCTGCACAAGAAAAATTGGCCGCTTTGGCAAGGTCTGAAGAAAACGTCGATGACGATGATGTTGTTATTATTTCAGGTAATTTAAAAAACACATTAATAATTCAGGGCTCGAAAAAACCTATGTTTACTTGCCCGGGGCAAGTAAAACATCTCTCTGGGCAAGTAAAATTTAATGTTAAAAATCTCTACGGCGCCGATTTCAAACCCCTGTTGTAATGATAATAATAATAATAATAGATTTTATTTCCATTTCACAGTTACATACATATTAAGTCAAAAGAAGAATGGAAGTGGAATACTGTTTGTGCTAGTCACAGCTCTTCCGAGTACCCCGTCGGTTGTTTTGGAACATATAAGAAGTTCTAAGTAATAACAGTTGACTAGTTGACTATGCGTAATATAAAAAGATAAAAAGATAAGGCGTACAAAAGTGTACGTATATATACATGGGCGGGTGTGCAAGCACCCTGTCCGACCGTTGTCGGTTTGATCAAATCTGTAATTTATCGTATAGTATTGTATTGTATTAATACTGTTCTGGAGCTTTAGCTATACTGGCTAGTGAGATTCGCCGCATCTGTCTGCCACTGTTGGTATGTCTACTTACAATGTCTACTTACAATGAAACAAGATACATACAGATCAGTGTGATTCCGTTTATAATTCTGCAAACAAATTTGGGCAAGTGAAAAATGATGTTGGGCAAGTAAATCTTGGCTGCCACTTACCCAATGGGCAAGTGAAGTTGGTAGGTTTTTTTCGAGCCCTGCATTTTTATTGGCTAAAGCATTATATAGTTCAAATGTTGCATACGATGAGATTGACGGCTCTTTGTTTGATGAACGCGACTTCATTAACCATTATTTCTTTTGCAGCAACATACATAACCTTCCCATTTAAATAATGACACTGTATATTACTATTTGAGCGTTATACCAATCAAGTTTCTCTATAATCAAAGTTTAAAGGTGGTCCTCCCCGTTTGTTTTAAATATTGAATATTCATCATTATTTTGTTGTTTATTGTTCTCATACAGAAAGCAGAGTTGCTCCTCGTCGCCCCCCTGTGCCGCAGCATCGAGGTCGAGGCCGACCACGGAAGGGTTCAACCACAGGTCCGGTGCGGACTATGGCACCGAGAACTCCCCAGCCCAGGACGCAACCCCAATACACCAGGCCCCAGCCAACTGTAACACAGGGCAGAGGGCGTCCTCCCCGCAATATCTCCATTGAGGTTGACCTGAATATGGAGTGTGTGGAAGAAGCTCTCTCCCCGTATCAAATACAGGCGGCCAAACGCGCTGAACAGGAGTATAAGGACGCCTTGGCCAAAATCAAGTCAGCTCAAGCCCGGATAGCTGCCGAGCAACAAGCTCAAATTGCTGAGCAGAGGAGGCAGAGGAAACAGCAGTGGCAACTGAAGCAACAGAAACAAGTGCCGCAGCCTATTGCCATCGCACCTCAATCTTATCCGAATGGTGTGTGGTGCGATTCTCTCATGAAACCAAAGCTATACATACTTACTTGCTTCATCAAGAATAATATATCATATAATTATACTATTTAAACCATGTGATGCACGAACTTTCTTCATCAGCAAAAACAAACGTTTTGTGAATGTCGACAATATTATAGATTTTTTTTAGTACAGTATTTCCTTCTTACATTATTTAATCTTTGATATTTTATTGATCTAACGAATAGAAGGTTGGAATAATAATATTTTGTTATGCTTGAGATAAAACGTGTAAAGTTAGCTTTTGTTTGCGTCACGATCCTTGCCCGTATACCATTATCTATCCAAAATAATTCACAAACCTATCCGGTGCTCTTTTTTTCAGTGGGAGCCATACTTCAGACTTCACAAACCGTGAGCCCTTATACTCCGCCTGCCCCAACTGGTCAAGCAATATCCCTCTACACCAACATATACAGTCCAGCCAAACCACAGGGAGCTGCTGCCCGTCCACCCGTTTGGACAACATCAAATATAGTGAGTTAAAAACGCGCATGATCTTACTCGTTTGAAGTTCAATTATCTTGGTTTGAGAGGACTAATTAAGTACTACATTTGAGCCAGCAGTACCAACCTTTTCTTCTATACACGTTGTCATAACCCATTCTGAGCAAGTGTAGTCACACCAATCTTAGATCCTCAGACTTGACATGGTCGGGATATCTATACCTACTTGAAATTATGGAATAGTAGAAATTGATTTTCTCACTAGGTGCGGCTATGATAGCATAGGTATTTCCTTGTCAGTAGGTTTGGTTTTGCTTAGAACTTCTTTTAAATTAGCAACCAATTGTTAATTTTTATGTCACCTGAAGAAGACCACAAGACCAGGTCGAAACGTCGTGTTCCAAAGTGCCAACATAACATATGCCTAATAAATAGCAAATACTAAAGTTTGAGGTTGTGGTGTTATTGTTCAATTAACATTTTTATGTTCGTCACATTAGAATTTTGTCCTGTTACGATGTCAGAATACATCCTCTCTATTCCAGGATGCCAGCCGTGGAGTCATTAGCATCTCTAATCCAGTCTCGCTAAACCAGGCGGCGTTGGCAAGTAAGTTAGCCCTTATTGTACGAAGACATTCATCGATATTTAATCTTATTTCCATTATGTTATATATTTGTTCTTATCTATTGAAATATTCATAATGTCGCCTTCCCAACCATGGTGCCATATTATAGTATTGGTTGAACCGTTCAGTTCACTAGCACACCCTCTCGGCTGTCGTAGAACATGTTAATGCTTTGTGTGCCCCCTGTTCATATGATTTTAGTAATTCGCATGGGCATTTGCTCTCGCTTTTATTCATGCAATTGCTTCTCTTTGTATTGCTCATCCCTGTGATTAAGTGTTGTATACTGGTCATCTGTTATCTCTAGAGGGAATAGTTGGTGGTGTTTTGAACATTACTCCTCATGGACTATCTGTGCCCAGACCTGGACTATCTGGGCTCAGACCCGGACTACCTGTGCCCAGAGTTGGACTATCTGGGCCCAGACCTATAACGCCTGTAGGCACTGTTACCCCTAACATCAGGAGGCGATCTAGCGCAGGCAGTGCCAGCAGTAGTACGCACAGTGGCGACAAGAGAGAAGAGAGTAAGATTATTTACCACCAAATTATTAGTATTACTGGAATTCGTTATTTACCAACAAAACAGTGACAAAGTGTAATGCAGATATGAACCTGAGGCTTGGTCTATTAGTTCAAGCCTGGGTGTTGGAAAAGGTGGTTTGACTTGCGTTTGAGGATGAATTAATTAAGTATATACTTTATAATTAAGTATAAACATTTCGTCGAGTTAGTAGGCACAGTTTTGAAAATAATCAGAATGGTGTGGGGAAAAACCGCTGTACTGCGGCGGAGTTACAGTTTTCCTTTACCAGTAGTTTTATCGAGGCATACTTTGGGAAGAGGGAAAACGATAAAGGTACCATAATGTAGAAGTTATGACTAAGCGGCAAATTTACAATTTATTCTATTTTATTAATCTAATTTGATAAAAGGAGGCGAGACAAAATATAATTTGATGTTTTTGTGGTAAAGCATTCGTCTTTTGTTTGCATCCTATCAATCTCCTGCAATTTCCCCCTGTTCACTCCGTGTATCGCACCCTTGTCTCCAAGCATGTACTCAACATTCAGTATTAGAAATGTTATGCTTTTTTAAAAAAAAGATTGTTTTATTTAAGCAACCTACAATTAAACGCTCACTATTAAATTGTTTACTAGTATACCGCTCTTGGGCGTTATTACTTCTAATGCTTTCAATTTGTACTTCACGTATAAGTTACTAATTTCGCCTCGGCATGAGCAGTAGTACTATTATTTTTGAGTTATGTCGGTAAACCCAGAGCTAAACTTAAGAAAAGAATTTATTTCACTACAGCTGGAAATTGGGTTCCCCTTGATGAATATTATTACGGCAAAAAGGAAGGAGATCCTACGTATCGAGAAGAAAAGGGAGAATTCCGGTTTAAGGTAGGGTCACCATTTCAAACAGTAACCGACCTGAACGCGTATAAAATGTGATTAATATCTATATAGGAATGTGTATTATTAGCGGTCAGTGAGCATACACACACCACTAAGCTCTATACATCGTAGAATTTACAAGACAGGTTTCTTCCCAGTGATGAAAGCACCTTGGTATTTCATCCTTTTTTATTTAAAAACTTTACTCTTATTGTAGCTAAACATTATTTTTACCGTTTCCAGTGTTGGTACTGCCACAAAATGTTGTACAACAACTTGCGTATGATGATGCACATGCAGGGACATATCGACAGCGAGAAGCAACAGAATCTAGATCTATCCGATCTAACACAGTGTAAACATTGCTTCAAACAGTTTGACACTCCATTTGATATGCAGTGCCATGTCGAAAGGGTAAATTTCTTTCCTTTAACTTTCTGTATTGGCTCTTCTACTTTTGAATTTCTGCCACGATTTCCTTCAGTGGCATCGATACTTGTTTCTCATTCCCGCTGTTAAATAATCCCGGAATGTAATAGAAAATGTTCAAATTTCCCCTCACTTTCTTACGTAGAGAGGGCTCAATGAGAATAGTCCTTTAAATGATCGCTTTTAGATTCCTGTAATATTCTTCAGATTGTTATGATTTTGACATACTTTACATCAGTATTCTTTAAAAAAAATACAACTATGGAATGACCTCCCCCCGAATGAGAGACTGGCCAGATTGGCAACCGACAACCATCTCACTTGTTATACAAAAACATATTCTATGCTAGAGACAAAATGATCATTCTTTTGACCTGAAATGAGTACTTCAAATGTCTTTGGAAAACTTAATGATTTAAAATACGTATACATTTTTGCAGGTCCATCAAAACAAGGGGAATGTGCTGGTCTGCCGTATTTGTGATAAGGACCATGACAACCAACACTTGTTGAGACAGCATATGCGCAATTATCACTCAGCCTGTGAAATGCCCTACATATGTCAGCTATGTAACTTCAGATCCTCGGTGTATAGTGATGTGGTTGATCACTTTAAAAAGGTCAGTTTTAATTGTGTTTGATTTTATATTGAAATATCTGTACGATCTAATTCCGGGTTGTCTTAGATCCAGAGGCATGACAATGTTGTGGGTTCGAATCTTAGAGCGGTTTTAATTTCGATTCCTTCTGCCAGACACTAAGGAAAGACCAGCTGTATGAGCGGACTTAGCCCTGGTAAAACACTATTAAAAATTTACCATAATGATCTCTTGTAAATTCATGTGATGGGAATACATGAGGACACTGAATTATTAGTGATGAACTATTCAGGAAGCTTTGTGTCACAGAAAACTCATAAGCAGAGGTATTATAACCTAAAATTGCTCCATATTGCAATTTTTGACGTGATGTATTAACATTATCATATTACCCCCTCCAAATAACTCGAAGTCACATCGGTCACCATCTTAGATTCAACTATAGTTTTATACATTTTCTATTAAACCCAGCGCCACGACAGTTCCCAACACACCCTCTGCCTATATTGTCTGCGAGTCTTTAAGATTAACTTCTCCAAGACGAGTGGATGGGGCTTGACACAGAACTATTATCAGCACCTTCAAAAACATGGTTTCAACAAGAAGAAGAAATGCCTTTGCTGTACACTTACGTTCCTCACAGCTGGTGACATAAAATCACACAAAGCCAAGGACCATCTTCCTAACCACAAAGGTAATTCTTTACCTCCTTTAAATTGAGTGTCTCAAAACCACTCGTTATCAGGAGTGATATTTCATTACGACCGTGTCGATGAGACCCGAGATACAGATTTTAACTAGAGATAAAGAACCGAAATTGCCTTTTATATTCTATCATAGTTGTACCCCTGAAGGAAATCCACACAGGATCGAACGAAACATTGGGTTGAAACCTGTCACTTGAAATTACAAAAAAATGCTATGATGTATTTGTAGGAGCTGGGTTAAAGGCCACGGGGACATCCAATCAAGAGCAAGTGATGATACAATTGCAAGATACCGGTAACAAATCGGGAAGTAAACCAAAGTCTCTGAATGCGCCGTCCGTCTCCAAGGTCCGAGACCTCCGTGGTATTCGTATCGTTAACACTTCACTCTCTGGGAAAATGTGCTTCGAGTGCCAATTCCCCATGGAACAACTAGATCATTTTAAGTAAGTAGGAGTCTTTATTTTATTACTGGTTGATCAATGGAAAAAAACTGGCTTCAGTGTCTGGGCTATTTTTTTTAACATTTATTTTGCCAGGAAGTTACATGATGTTGGCATATGCACAACTAATATTTGAGTGGGAATCCGTTATTTGACCCAGATATCCTTATAGGTATTTCCTAAACTTGGTAAACCAAAAATGCCTGAATGTGAAGTATTAATTCAGCAAATCTTAAAGTCGAGTGTAATGAACTCGAACATCTTTGTCTGTTGTTAATTTGTTGAAGATGATTCTCTACCTTAAGTGTGATTTTTTTCCAGACGCTACATTGAATGTACCATGTGCCGCTACGCCACGACTTGCAACAATGCCTATTCCAACCACATGATATCTGTCCACTCAGGGAATAAATCCATGAAAAACAAAGCAGTGCCAAAGGAGCGGCCAATGGAAAAAGAAATGTTCTGCCTCTGTGGCTTTTCTAGCACTTATGGCAATTCAATTGGTATGTGTCTCCTTGGTTTCTACCGCTGTAATCTTGCGCTTATCATACATGTTACGTTAATATTACTGATATAGGTATGGACTAGTATTATCCATAACTGATATACGTCAAAAGAGGTAGAAGATACATGAATACATAGATACATAGAAGATACATGCCGGCACTGCAATGTGCAGACCAGAGATTCCAACCTGTATTATAAAAGCAATAACATAATTAATTAATCTATCAATCAAATTTTGTCAAGGGACCAGTGCAATTATCATTTGTTGGTACCTATTCATGTTTTAACACTCGGGTTCCTTGCAGCCAATCACCTCGTATTCTGTAGTAAGAGAACTACGTACACCAGAAAGCCCGTTGCAAAGTGGTTTGAATATGATGACGAACAAGAAGAGTTCAATCCGTTTGAACCCTATGTTGAAGGTAAGATTTATTTTTGGTATTCATACTGATACAGTTGTTTTTCAGTAATATACCGTACAAGAATGCTCAAACTACACGTTTAGATTGCAATCCAAATTTAATTCACTCACTCATCAATGTTAATGCGTTTGTACAATTCTACACTTATTCAATACCGCATTGTATTGTCTTTGGACTGTGTAGGTGGTAGTAAGTGCATGAGCCTCCCTTCAGCAAAGGTAAAACATGTAGTTGGACTCATTCCAAATAGGGATGAAGTATCAGGAATCAATCGTAAAAGTATATCAATTAGTTGGAGGAGGAGTAGAAAGAGTAAGTCGAGAGCCCTTTGGAATGTGCAGCGATGGGCCCGAGCAAAACCCTCCGATTTTATAGAAGAATTGCCTCCTCATGGTACTTGTATATATATTTGGTGTTTTAAATCTTTTTAATTTACTTATTATTGTTACGAAGTTTCCCCCCATTTCCACTGTTTCAAATGAATTCCCTATCGGTACCAAAGATTCCATCTCGCCATATTAAACGAACAACTTAAACTTTTACCATATATCTCCTTATCGTTTCCTCATCAGGGATATCACTCAATCCAGGTATTCCATATAAAATATAAAGCCAGGGAGCCTACATGTAAATCTTGAATAATCTTCATACGTTCGTTGCAAAGCATGGACAGAATGTTACTTTCGTTGTTTTCGCGTGAAAATTGAATTAACTTTATTTAGTTTTTTTATTCATGTTCCTTGCGACCCATGCCATAAAATAGCACCAGTTTTTCCGAGTTTTTGGTCATTCACTTTGGACTAACATTTTATTTCTTATTCTGAAGAAAGCATGGACATGACCATTTGATAACATCTACATATTCTAGAACTGGTATCGTTTAACCATAATGTTAATGTTATTGGTCCATTACTTTATGTATTCAATTTTTCTACCACTGCCTAAAGAAATTAGTTTTGATCATTCCAGAGCCTGATGTTCCTGATGTTGAGACCCCCGGAAAGGAACGAGAATTGACCTTGCTTGGTGTGCTGGGCCTCGTGAAGAAAAAATCAGATTCTACATCACCAGGTAAAGATTGCCTTTTTCACCACGGCCTCTTCCTTTAAATTAGTGCTTTGTTGAATACACCACAAACGTCTGAGGCCGAGGCCATCCCTCATTGTGCGTTTCGACCCCTAACTTGGTACAACCTCTCGTGACCTCGTCGTTGAATCAGCTGTATTATTGACACAATAATGGAATATCCTTGCTATAAAATCCTATTTATGTTTCTTTTAGAAAGAGAATACACATTTTTGTCAGTTTCGTCCCTGAAAATTTGCTTTTCAAACTGATGAATTAAATACATAAATCAACACCTGAACTGTCAATATAATAATATATGAAAAGTAACGCAACATGTGTGTGTTGTCTCTTTCAGAACCCGAAGAAATATCTAGCGAAAGGGTTACTAATGAGGTGATAGACTCCCTCTTGGATGCTGTATTCCCAGCTGAAGCTGCTGCCGGAGAAGTTATTGATAAACTCCTACAAAATATAAACGATCACATTGAAATGAAGGGTGAGTATTCACGTGTTCAAAGTCCTGTCTATTTTTAGTCACAGGCAGCAAATTATCCAGTGTGTATCGACATATTTGTATCTGTTAGCCAATAAATACTATCCACCCAAGACTGCATAGACATTCATAGGCAGTACTTAAATAAAAAACACACTAACCGAAAATTACATTTCTAAAAACTTTTATTATATTTTCTACCGTTTGAGGCTAGCAACTAAAATGTTAACATATTTATGTTCCATTTCAGAAAAAGAAAAGGCAGACGAGGAATACATGCGAGCACAGGCGAAGCGACGAGAAAAACTTGGGTCAAAGCGCCTGCTTGCATCTCAGTACTTGTCACCCAGAAAGGTATAAATCAAATGCATCTGACTTTCCATTAACCATAATATATAAGCCTAGCCTGTAGAAATATTTTATAAGTTGTTGTTTTCTGAAGTAGTCGTTATTAGACATTAACTGCTCTTCTGAACGCACTTGATTTCTCTCTTACAGAAGAGAAGAACCTCCAGGGAATATAGTAAACCTTCGCCGAAGGAATCTGATGAAGAACAGGAACATACATCCGAGGAAAGTAAATCAGTGGGAACGGATGAGCCAATGGACGTTGACAAAGACATGTCAGCGGCGTCTTCTAAGGAGACTGAGCAGATGGACATTTCTGACACCAGTAGAGACACCACGAAAGAAATGAAGGAAGAAGCTATTAGTGAAAAGGATTCAGAGGAAAAGAAATCTTCTGGAGAGGCTGAAGGAGATGACGAACCAATGGAGACGGATATAAAATCTGAGATTGATGATGTAAGTGAGCCTGACCTGGATCCAGAGGAAAATATTGAGGATGGAAAAGATTCAGATAAAGAAGACAAAGCCGAAGAAGACGGTGACAGAAAGGAAGTTAGTAAAGCAGATGGCGACGAAAAGGAAGTTCAGTCTCCACTTGAGTCAGGAAAACCTGCTCCCGAAGAAGATGTAGAAAAAATGGATGATGTCCAGGAAAAGGATACAACAGTTGACAAGCCAGTGGATATGGAGCAGGAAACAGACCGACCAGCATCAGCTGAACCCAGTAAAGATGTGGAAACAGAAGGCAGCAAACAGGAGGAGGATAGAGTCGAACCTTTGGATACAAAGGAGGATGAAGCACCTCATCCAGAATTGCACACTGAATCACAAGATATAGGTTCTTTGGATAATAGTACCTTTGATAAAGGAAACAAATCCGAGCATGATAAGATTGTAACTGAAGACGATCCGGCGAGTACACGAGAGAAGGTAGAGGAGAAGAAAGAGGAGAAGGTAGAGGAGAAGAAAGAGAAGAAGATAGAGGAGAAGGTAGAGGAAGAGAAGACTAAAGTTGAAGAATCAGTAGATGTACCAACAGAAGTTGAAAGTCCCAAATCCCCACAAACAGATGCTTTGGCACCAAAAACCCCACCCCCAAAAGAACTTGAACCAACAAAAGATTCCATTGCAGAAGTGTCTAAATCTCCAAGTTTGGAAGACAAGCAAGCAGTAAGTGATGAAAAATCAGTTGAAGAAGAGCGAGAAGAAAAGAAACTTGAAGAGCAAGAGACAGCTAGTGATGAAAAAACCTCTTCTAAAGAGGAACCAAAATCTGCCGAAAGAGATTCCAAAGGGGTTGAGGAGGAAAAGAAAAACACAAAAGCAGAATCCAAAGGGGTTGAGGAGGAAAAGATAGACCCCAAAACAGAATCTAAACGGGTTGAGGAGGAAAAGAAAGACCCAAAAACAGAATCCAAAGGGGCTGTGGGGGAAAAGAAAGACCCAAAAACAGAATCCAAAGGGGTTGTGGAGGAAAAGAAAGACCCCCAAACAGACCCCAAAGGGGCTGAGAAAGAAAAGAAAAACACAAAAAGAGTGTCTGAGGAGGAAAGGAAATCTACTGAAAGTGATACCAGAAGGTTGGAGGAGAAAGACCGCGCTGGTTCTGGGGTTAACAAGCCTTCAAGAGAGGAGCCAGTCGGGGGGAGATCTACGTCTCATACTTCTGAAGTATCGGCCAATAAAGAACATGCAATCAGGCCGAAGGAAACCGATAGAAATAATCCTGCTTATCGCAGGGAACTCTCCCGTGGTGATCATGGTTTGGACATTCCTAGAAAACCTAGTGTCCCTCTCTTATTACCAAAGAGAGACACTGTCGACAAGTATTCAAAATCAGCCTCATCATCAAGGGCTGAGAGTTCTGAGAGCTATTCAAAATATGGCTCTTCTGAGGGCTATACTAAATATCCTATATCTGAGAGCTATTCAAAGTTAGTCGCCGCGCAAAAGAGTAGAGAGAGTCATGAGACGCAGGAGAAATCAGGCTCTCATCCTCGAAGGGATGTAGAAAATGTGTTCAAGCCTAAAGGACACATTGAACATTCACAGCCCAGGTTTCCCGATCAGTCACGACCACCCTCATTATCACACCATTCGTCGCCTTCCAGCTCGGGTCCACCCAGGAGCTCGGAGACTCGGCCTCCTGAAAGTTTCAAACCGCGAGAATTAATACAGGCCCCAAAACCTTCGGGCCAGTCCAGTCAGGTAAGGTTCTTTTCAGTTCCTGATTGTATAAACAGGTTTATAATGTTTTTTTTGTTGAATATTGGATCATCTTCTGTATGAAAAACAGTCTTGATATTTTCTAAAGTAAACCATATCTGAATTTTACCTTATTTACTATACTTTATTTTTCTATTAGGGAACCTCCGGAAGACCTTTGATTATCTTTCTTGAGGGCTACCCACTTTCGGCAATATATTATTATTGTTATGTACTTGTTGGGGATAATGATCGATCAATCAATATGATTAGGCTTATAGTTCATTATCATCACATGCTTTCAGTCGAGTCAAGATGCCAGAAGAAGGGAAGATCACAGGCGAGGAGGCAGCAGCAGCTCCAGCAGCAGCGGCAACCGTCATGATGACCGACGACAGGGACATCGCGATGACTACAATCGTCATGGAGGACGCAATTGGTAAGGGTTTTGTTTTCTAAGCAGGAGGTGTTGGACTCGTAGGAGCAATTAATTGGTTAAATTTATCGATGGTGAGAACACCCAGTCGTCAGCTTGTACCCTTGACCATCAGCGACCAACCGCTTTTTCGTAAGAAAAGCCAAAGGCTTCCCCTAAAGAAAATGAGCGTCGCACCCTCCCTTCAGTCATGCGGATATATCGATCAACCAATATTACTACATACATGTAGTGTAACGTAACGTTAAACCAATGATTTTTAAAAAATAAATAGCTGTCTATGGTTATATCATATGCATAAAAGAACCATTGCTAATATTCGAAAAGTGCAGGGTATCGCATCCCAGACACAGAATATTTTTTAACCTTTTCCCTAATTGAACAAAAAGGGTAAAATCAAATGACCTGCACTTGAAATGACGAAACCCTCTGGAAACAGTTCAAAACAGAAGAAAAGAATCATAAGATTTGTTTTTGAATGCATATTTAGTCGGTGTATATAATTAAATTATAATTATTTTCTAGGTATGATCAACGCCAGGGAGGTCATGACAATAGGCAAGGAGGACGCTATGATGATCGGCACCGCGACCGGGGCCACCACCACGGCCAGGGCCAGGGCAGGGGCGGCGCTTACAACCCTTACGATCGCCACGATCGCCGAGATTACGGTGGCCATGGCAACAACAGAAACAACCGCGGTGGCTATAACCGTGGGGGAGGTGGTGGTAACTATGGCCGCTATCAAGGTGGTTATTACTGAATGTTTTACACTACAATCTTTGCTGTCCAAGATAGCTTGAATTCATGACAAAAATGTGTTTGTATATTGAAAGGCCATCATATGGAATATTTGTACAAAATCTTGTTATATCTGCGTATACTTACTAAAACTGTCTACCGATTATTAAGTGATACCTTTCTGTTATTCAATGGTTATCGTTTTACTTTAAACAACTATCCCCTCTAAGTAGTTCTAACCGATGCGGGAGTTTTAGCATTATTGACTTGTTGTAGCTTAGTGTAGCAAGATATATATCATAACTTGTCATGTTCTCAATGATATGGAATCTATCCTTCTGCGAAGGCATTTAAGTTCCAATCGAGTTTTTCGAAGTTTAAAAAGGGAATATATTTACTATGATGTATCTATCCATCAGCATTTGACCATGTTTGATAAAGATTTATATTTTTGTTGTCTTGCCTCTTGATATCAGTCACCGTTGTATTAAAGCATTATTGTATTGAATAAATGGACCTGAACTTTGGAGATGATCCGCAGCTGAGCATACTATTATATCCCCGTGGCGAGCTTGCATCCATGTCTATTCTACTGCCTAAAGTTGTCTATATCATAATGTAGGCTCATTGTAGTGACACGTAAGCTGTGAAATATATATCGGGTCAAATATAACGTTATAATTCTATACATACGGTTTAGGCAGCGTGATTTCTGGAATTCAAAGTGAGAATTGTCGTTGACACCTATTTCAAAACAACTGGATAAATCCTTAGAATCTTACAATAAATTGGTAATCTGAAATCGGTAGCGTAGGCATTTACTTGTATAGTTGGGCTATGTTGATTGATGATGTAAAAGTAGGGTTTGTATATATGGTGAAGTAATATTGATGCCATTCTAAGCACCGGCTCATTTGCTCCCTATTATAATGAATTATGATGTACAGTAACCGTATCCATTAGAATATCGGTCTGTTACAAAGACTTCTCTATTTAACCTATCCGTCTAGTAAGGACTTTTAGAAAAAGTCCGCCGAATGGATAGTGTTGCAAATACTCTCTCCCATATCAAATTCTACTATTTTCATTTGCATTTGTATTGAATTTTCTTAGTCCCTGCTTTCAGTTGTTAAAATCTATCGCTTACTGATCAGATCTCAGATCACGTCATATATTTATCCCATGTGTGTAGCGGGTAGTGTACAGAAAGCAAACCAAACCTTGAACAATCAAAGAGACAGATCATCTTATTCATTTTAGTTCCAAAGTAATTACATCATGTAGAAATCCGGTTGTGGACATCTAGGAGCTTTTAGAGAAAGCAGTGGCATACATGTAATACCTTTACTTTTATATGAAACACTTGTTTCCTTTAAAGTGCTTATTATTCCATTTAACTAACTGTATACGTGTCGCGTCACTACAATAAAGACAAAAGATATCGAAGATTTGTTGTGTGATAACGCATTCAGCCGAAATATACCCCCACAAGATTAAATAAAACCCAAGACGGTAATGGTATGCAAGAGTTTTTATTAAATATAATTCCCTAGGAAAATTGCAGCTGAATAATCTTAATTCAAAGAGCCTAGCTGATTGGAAATAACATACAAATTTGAGACTCTTCTTGGGTCCCATTTGGATGCATCGTCAGCTGGTTATGTATATTCATTAGGTATCATGGCGGTATAATATGTCCCGGTACATAAACCATGATCAATACTTGATCATTACTGTTTTTAAATAGCATTGATCCATTTACAAACTGGGATATTTCCATTAACATCCAGACTATGATCCGGTCTTAAAACGGATATTAAGATTTCTTGATATAAGTTTCTACGCAACAAACTTAGTACAAAGGTAAAATTTTCAGTGTACCCGAATCAGGATAAATATGACAACTTGTGTTATTCCTTCACGTATATCCACATAATACTATAAAGAACTTATCCTTTATTATTCCATATGTAAAATCTTCCAAAGTAATTCAATGATCTTCTAAAGGTCAACTTTAGAGCATTGCAACTCCTCCATAGCAAAATTATTGAAAATAAAAAAAGAGGCATCCTAGAAAATAAAAATTCTCCAGATCAAAATGAAGAGAATGTACTCGTAAATTAAGAGTAAATATCGAAATTGATCCTCGTTAAACCCACACATTTGTTCAACAAATGTACAAAGGAACCCCCCAAGTATAGTGACAATTACAGGAAAATTAAAAAATGTGGTAGGCAATAATTTCCACATACCGTATGATGTACAATATTGTACGTATGATATACAATATTGTAATATACTATTTGAGACAGAAATAATCGCTAAAATCACTCAAAACCAACTTAATATTAGTCCAGATAATACCTCTGCACGAATGCTAAATACCCGATTCAAAATTAGGAGGTAGATCGGAACAATGATACATATTAAGCACTAATATAAGCACCAACATCATGCTCCTTTTGACAAGGATAATATACCACCAAAGAAAACTCAAAAAGTGACAACCGAGCGAAATAGTTACAAAATTTATGTAATTCAACATGATGTTGGTACATTTAACTTATCACGACATAATTGGACATAAAACAACATCCATTGGTGTAATATCCATATACATATGTTATAGTATTTTATAAGCATTTCCCATGTTCCTCTGGAATATGTTCGAACCACTTCAGAGTTAAGCAATATGGACGCACATTTCTTAGACAAAATTGCTCGTGCGTGATGAATGTTATGTATCAAGCTCATCGGCTAAGATGACAGTTAACCCATGGGGAAAATGTCAGCTCGATCCAAGCATTTTCTCAAATACAAGTCTCGTTATATGTATACGGTATATTCTAATGTACATATATAATTATGTGGGACGACACGCAAACACCAGTCGTTCGTCTTACATTCTATATTGATTGTGCTGTTCGCATATTAGGAAAACAATAAAAATGCACGACTCAAGGCAATACACAATAACGATCTAAGAAACGCGTCACTGAAGTTCATCCTGTCCGAGTCACCTTATTACTTGGCAAAGTAGGAACGATCGGAATCAAACCACTATCGTGCGTTTCAGGTTTGTGAAATTTTACCATTAACAAATGGCTACAATACGCGGAAAATATTCTTAAAACGATAACCACACTTCGAACTAAAGTAGATAGTTAGGTAGAAGCGGAGAATCAATTATTTATATAATCAATGACCACGCATTGTGAGTTTGATTGTTTCAGATTTCATGCATCTACTGTTTAACCATTGGATTAACCGGGGTTTTATTTTGATAAGTTAGAAAGCCTGAGAATGGATCTGAAGGCGACTCCTCAAGCTCAAAGCTCTCGTAAAAGCTCAAATTCTATCAATTCTAATTAATTATCAACAACACATTTATACATACTCTTCCGTATTCACTACACCAGTTAGTCATTCCACATTTATTTGTTTGGTAAAAAAAAGAAGCAAACCAGTTCTTCAAGGTCCAGCCACACTGGATAACAAAACTAGCTTAAAAGTTCATTAGAACTAGTGGGATATTGTACATTTGGCTATATTACATGCAACTCGTTCTACACAGAATTCTGTATAATTTTTTGTTATTTCACTGATGAAGATTGGACACATGGCATGCACCTATCTTTGGTAGCGTGGGTAAGGCCACATTTGATGTATGACACAAAAGAGCGCATTACTCAAGGTATAAACTTCTTCCTTCACTGCTTCAAAGGCAGGCGCGTGTTGTCTATTTTTCACTCGTAGACTGAATCACACTTTGCATTGTCTATGTACAACCTACCTCATCGTTAGTTTCTCAAGCCATGAGTGAAGGACCGCCTTGGTCTCACATGGCTCATGGATACATCCGTATAATGACTCTTTCTCGCAGATATGTTTATGAATAGGCCGTTCTTCTCAGTCAAATAACACGAATACGCGATTGTGAAATATATAGTTATGCCTCAACTCTATACAATGTCTATAATTGACAAGAAATTATATTTTTTCCATCGTGTGAAAAACGACCATATTTGGTCATAATATGAATGAATGTTCACAAAATGTCCTTGCATGAAAAATGTTGCATGGCCAGAACTGTTTCGTATTTATATTATATATATATTATATACACCTATGATATATTATAAATGTTCGGTTAAATGAGTGATATGACACACTTTCGTGTACGCGTAATGAGAATGATAACTAAAAATGATTACTTGATCAAATTCCATCCCAACAATCCAGGACTGTGGTACGCCATAGCGTCCACAATGCACAAAAGTACACAAATACAACACACAAGAAGTGACCTCATGCCGACCATGACCGTATGACGATTGACCAGTTTCACCTTCACTGGCTTCTAGCTTCAACGGGGCAAATATCACAGACGTAAATAATACCTCACCAATAGTCTTCATGTATGATTGTCACATGGCGTTAGTTCCCCTTCTCAATCATTACTCCAATTCTACTGATAAATCCACTTCTAACAGACCTTCCTCCTCCACTAAAATATTGTGGCGTTAACGCACTGGGGGAACATCCATAAGTGAACGTCACCGTCATGTAGTATTTTCTATGCTCTGGAGAAAAGCACAATCTGGTTATAAATCTTTTCGTCAGTCAAAGGTCCATATAATGATATCCGGGCACTTGTAATACATCGGTACACGATCCTTACAATGTCCGCCTTGTCAAAAGTATGATTTTTAGCACTTGGCCATCATGTCAGTTTGATCATCAGGTAGCAATGCAGAGATTTGCGATCATCTACACGGGTCGTAGTCTGGCTGAGGTGGTTGCATTCATCGGTCCTGCTTGCTGGGCGCTGGCTGTCAATCGAGCGAGATTTCGCCTTTGGTGCCCGCCTCGATATCCACCCGGCAGATGGGGCAGCGTTTGTTGGTCATGAGCCACTGGTCCACACACTCCGAGTGGAAGAGATGCATGCAGGGCAGACGTCTGGAAGCAAGGACAACATAAGATAATTCTTCATTTAACTTAGGTGGTGTTCAAGACAAATGGAAAGTGGTCATCTCAGGTATACATTTTTAAATGTTTTTATTAACCGCACAGACATATACAGACCGACTTCTTCCAGCCCATGCTCATAGTTCTTATCTTTGCTTTAAAGTATGTCGATAAAATCAACATGAAACAATGGTAACAAGTAGCATTTTCTAATTGAAAACACTGAGTTATATCAAGTGTTATATCAATAACTAATAATAATTGACAATTAAGTTCACAGTTCCAAAATTATCATATGTCAGCGCAATATCTTTCTTATAAATTAAAATTGGAGCTCTATCCTCTTTTTGTATAACAATCAAAACATCAGAGCAGTCGCATATTAGCTCAGTTTCATCCACCAGTATCTATATTTGAATGAACCAAGTACAGAGACTCCAGAGACTAATTTGAACCGAAGTCGTACTCACCTAACATCTTCGTCATCGTCGAATTCGCACAAACAAATCGTACACTTGTCGAGCTGTTGGTCTTCGCTGCTGTCGTCTGAAATCTTCTTAACCTGGAGGAAGAATTGCAAGAAAATTGTGTCAGTGACAGGATAATATATGGGAAAGATACAACACTGTTGAATTGAATGTTTTATTTCCCTAGAATGAATAACAAAATATAATGAATCTTACTAGTAACTGACAATAACATCAAAGTCAAACGTTAATATGTTTTCTGCGTATACACACAAAATAAAGACTTACAACATGCTTTATTTCGAGAACATTTCCAACTAGTATTGCTAGATTTCAGAGGTTGGATTATACAATAAGTAAAATTCAACTAGGAAAATTAAGATAATATTTTCTTACATACTGGTATTCATCAATAAAGGACTACTATCTGACACAATAATTAAAAGTACTTACAGCCTTGTACTTATGTGGATATGTGTTTCGCTCAATCGTTGGTCGACTGGCTCCTCTGTTCACAGAACCCAACCGATCTTCCAAATTTATCAGATCCTACAAAGATTGAGTAAGTTATCAGTCAGTAAGAAATAACACTTGACAATAAATATGAACTGTACCATAAAGAAACAGAAATGAGAAGCAGTGATCATCAATATGGACTTTGCACAATAAGGTAAATCAAAACTCAAAACTGTCCCCTTACCTCGTATGTTGTTCTGTGGAGCATCATTCTACCCATTCTGATCTGCATATTGCGCGGAAGATTTCCAATTGGCATTGGCGGCTGAAAAACAAGACAGACGAAACATTATTTCGAGGACTAATCTTAAAACAATATAATGATGATTTACCACTTCATATATTATACAACACACATTATCTATTCGGGTATGACGACGCAATAAGATTTGTGTTTTCTACTTGTGAGAAAACACTTTCACTCTTAGAGCACAATCACATAGGGTTACCAGCATTACATGAAGCAAAATTCCCAGTTTTGTCCACCCATGAAAATTCCAGGATAAATATTCTGATCTATTTATAGATAGGCACGGCTTCAATGTTGTTGCAGGCAGTGAACATGGTCAAAGAGGGATTTCCACACAAAAAGCCACCATAGCAAATGAAATCATCCAGTGGGTACACACTTTAGATATGAGACAAAATACAACGGACTGAAAACTGTTGTCTTATGGCCCCATCAAATTCCCTGATTTGAAGAATTTTTTCTGTAAATCCCATACTTTTTCAGGACTGGAAAAAGGAACACTCATTCTCCGGGTTGTCCCGGACTGGCCGGGAACCCTGTTTAGTGTTACAAAATATCGAAGCAACCGAACTCAAGATGACAATGCTACTCACGATGCCATGTGCTATGCTGATATTGATGCCTGGAGCAAGACTGTAGTTGACTGAACGCGGCGGGTGACTGTGATGATAATGATGAAGATGGTGATGGAAATGTTGATGCTGAGATGGTGGCGGTGGTGGAAGTGGGGGAGGCGGCGATGGTGGCGAGTAATCCCTAAAAAGACAACAAATAACAATAGATTAATTCGCTGGTTTTAACTCTCTGATTCAAGTAGTTAGAAATTGGGTATTGCCACGAAGAAGGTCAGTAAGTCTTAAATCATGAAAATATCGCTACGTCGACAAAGAGTGCAATTTTTTTATATCTAAATTAAATAAAAAAAAATGTCCTTTACAACAGCCACATTATATCTCGTCCCTATGGAGAAATGCCTCCCCATAAGAAATAAAGATTGATAAATAAAACCGTTTAAATACAAAGATACAATACAAATATGCTACCAAAAAGTGGCTTAGTGATAGTATGTAGGATGTAAGAAGTAAAGAGGGGAAAAAGTATATTGGTAGAAATAAATACTTACATGTTTGGATAAAGAAGAGGGGGAGGAGCCTGGTGGAAGTTGGTGTTGGGCTCCACGGTTGGCATGAGTGGTGGTGCAGGCGACTGGGGAGGGAATGGTGATTGGCTGGCTGATGGGTTCTCCATCCCTTGGTGACCAAGAAGGAATCTCTCCTGCAATTCATACAAAATGAGATTTTAATAGAACTCATAGGGTTCCTCTTTTGCACTGCTAGCATAAATAGTTGCCAGTACAGATAGATTTATTCTATGATTAAAAAACCACAACTTGAAATTAACCAATCGCTAATGAAGGGCACTTAGAATTAAATTTGATACAAAATACAAAAAAAAGATCTCTTCCAGCCGGCAGAATATATTACTTTAAGGAATCTACAGCTTTGCACTTCCATAATTTGATCGAAGCAAACAACCCGATAGTAACTCAATCAGTTAGAATTAAAATTGATACAAAATACAAAAAAAAAATCTCTTCCAGTAGGTTCTTACCCGAAGGCGCCTGTGCAGATTTAGTTGTTCGGTCTCGAAGTTCCTCTGTTGAAGGAAGTATTGGCCGTAAGGTCCACCGGGCGGGAAGTACATCCTCCCCTGACTTATGTATTGGAGTGAAGCAGGGGGTTGGTGGGCATGGGGCGGGGCTTGTGGAGCAGCTTGGGGCGTGGCGGGGGGCGGGGCGTGATGGGCGGGAGGGGTTTGGTTGAGTGGGGGCGGTATGCCAGTTCTGGCTGGTTGTGGTGGTTGTGGCGAAGGTGCAGGAGATAGATGATACAATCTAGGTGTTGAAACACAGCCTCCTGTGGAGAAAAGACAAGAGGAAAATAAAACATCAGCGGGCATTTCGAGGCTGTAAAGTATTAATCAATTTCATTCAAAAGAAAAAATGAATAGTTATTACTTTCATTCAAAACAAATATATAAGCCATTTCTTGTGCGAAACATGCTGAGTATTTACATTAAGCCATACAAAAAAAACATAAGTTACAAATGGCAAAACACTTTGATAAAGGTTAATACATCCGGATATCATCGATCATTTTTATACATCAATCTGAACTATGTCTTATCATACACTATGTTAATTGAGACGTGATCGCTCTCTCTCTCCCGAATTGTGTCCATAGTATTAGTTCATATGCAGACAGATTAATTACACAAAGCAAATCCAGACTTCGAGTATTTCAATTCATAGAGCAGTATGTCATAAAACCTCTAAAAGCATAATGGCCAGGCAGAAAGATCACCAAGCTCAGAATTCAAGCATTAAATATTATAGGACTAGTGCATGATAAGAAGATAATACACGAGCAGCATAATCTAACTATCCTAATTATGTACATGACGAGAGGGACGGCACAGTGATCTAAGATGATGGATTTAAACCCAGAGGCATGAGTGTGTTGTGGCTATTTTCTCCTTCTATAGCGTTATCAAAGGCCGGCAATGTCTGTCCGCGGCACTATGTACATTAAAGACCTATTGCTAATAATGGGGATATGCGTTGCGTTGCTGAGCTGCCAGGTAACAGGCAGAGTTAAGAGGCTCTATACCAATTTAGTTCGATAATTGTTCCCAGAAATATATTGAAATAACCAGCAGGGAAATGATTTTAGATAAACAATGAATTGATATCACTGAATAAATAAAAACCATGTTAGTGGGCGTGGCTTCGAGCGAAAGGCCTCTTTAAGGCGCTAGGGTGGCCACTTTGTACCTGATGTACAACACTGGACCCTATAAGACCTTTTACTAATATTCGAACTATAGATGGTAGAATTATTCAGCATTATATAAACGCACAATATTCAGCATTATACATGGTAGTATACTACCCCAGATGTTAGTAGAAGACCAGTTTTAGGAGCTAAACTGAAGCCTGGTAAAATATCATACAAGAACCAAAATGAGTGCAGCAGAGTGAAGGTTTACCTGAGCACTGATGGTGAGCCGCTGGCGCACCCTGCTGATGACAAGAAGAGTGAGAGTGATGAGAATGGAATGCACCGTGACAGGAACCAAGACCTGCTCCACAGCAACCTTGGCGGGACTAGTGAAAATAAATACAATTTAATTAATATCATTGCATCTTACATCCATATTTATAGCCCACCTCTTAATACATACTTAGAGTATGGTTGACAGAAGTGATTGAACGGTGACAAATAAATACAGCACAAGAAGAACGATCAATTAAGAGTTGTATATGAAGAATATATATTTCTGGTAATTATGTATAGTTGGTGATGCAGTGATTCAGCGAGGTCAAGGAACTTAATATACAATGGATTTACATGCTAATTTATACTTGAATATCACCAGACGAATAAACTTATAAAGATCATTCTGTTGTAACAGACATGGCTATTGGTTGATATCATTATTGGTTTCTGTGCATGACGTCACGGACTGTCCGTGATTGGTTGATATTGATGCTAATATTGTAAAATAATAATTTGGGGCGTGATAGTAGAGTAGCGCCGGTATAATTTTACCAGGGTAAAAAGAATATGATAAAAAAACCCTTAACTACTACATACTTCTCTATCTCGATGTTGGCACGAACTCTCGCCCATCTCTGCACACGGGCCATTGCCACTGCGACTGCCGCCGCCAGGGTTGCTGAACCTGCATCTGGGGTACATGTGTGCATGTGATATGGGGGGCACGTGGCGGGGTCGCGCATTGGCGTCCCGCCCAGTCGCACCCACTTCTCGGATGTCCTCTTGGGAGGAGCCTTCTCCCAGAGTCCTGCGGTAGTCGTGAGCTCCCTGAGATGCCTCCACGTGGGATGCCTCTGTGTACGACAAATCAATGGCTATTTTATACAGCGAAATATAACAAAAAATATTCTTAACGGGGAAGTCTATAAAAGGAATGGATAACGTGTTCAGACTATGCATATCATGATAACGCTTGCCCATTAATATTCATATTTTAGAGCTGAAAGACTTTTGTTTTTACATGTAAACAAGTTAGAAATAGACACATTAATCGCATGATTAGTAAATCTAGTGACAGTCTGACCAACGAATATTGGCACCACATTTTTGTGTAGCGAAGCAGACCTGATTATTGTATGAGTAAATCGGATGGATATTGAACGTTGTATTGCTTCGAAAACTCTGGCTTTATAACTATACTCGTATATAAAAACAGCTTCGATTAAAAGTAATCGATATAATAGTACAGTTCAACATCAATCATGATAAAACATACCATTATCGGATTCAGTTAGGTCGACAACCACGGTGGCACGATTAACTGGACGTCTTTTTGCAGGGCCCCTATAAATAGGAAAACCTTAATGATTAAATAGTAACAATAAACCTTCGTATTTTCACATAAAGGGAAATTATATTCCTACACACAAAATGACATGGATAGAGGTTTCACTTTGACCATAGCAAAGTTTATAAATATTACAAATTTAATAAAAGGTCAACTACCATAATTCACATATGAAATTCCTAATCCAAAACTGGGAAAATGACTTGGTGGATATTTTGTGGCTGTTAAATTCGTGGTCGGCCTTTTACCAACGTTTCGGTATCGTTAAACTTAATTACCTTCATTGGGGAAAAAAACAAAAATATAAATACCACCACTCACCTAGTTTCAACATTAACCACTTCAATATCACTATCATCCGAGGAGGAGAGGGTCACATCGGCCACACTGGCCCCCGACTCGCCACCACTGGGACCAGCACTCGTTGTGATGTCCGCTCGGCCCAGAACACTGTCCACTGTAGCACTGACTGTGGCATTCACAGAGCCCCTCCCAGACCCGGCGCCCTGAATAGAGGCAGTGACGGACACTTTCCTACCCCCGCCCGAGCCAGTGGCACTCTGGATTCTTTGCACTGAGACACTGCCGCCGATCCTTGCACCCACTTCTTCTACGTCTGACGTTATGTTATTAGCACCATTATTTATGGAGGATGAAGAGGAGGAGCTGGGGCGCGTCCCTGAGGTCGAGGGTAACTGGAAGGCATTCATGTGGCCACGGTCACTCTCGTCTTTGATTAGCACCTGACACCTAACTCTCATTCCATGATTGTTGTTGCTGTTGTTGGCGGTATTACTATTAGTAAGGGAGGCAGGGGACGTGGAGGATGAAGAGGAGCGACTACTACCACCACCACCACTGTTACTACTACTACTGCTTGTATTACTTTTATTGGCACCACTAGGTGTATTTTTCCCTGCCTCTGCATTGGCTCGTGCACAAGCTTCAGGACTCGGCCTACCCCGGAGGTGGTGGTGGTGGTGTTGATGGTGGTTGTGGTGGTGGTGGCCCTGAGAGGGCGGACTGAGAACATCAATGTCAGAGTCACTGTCCGAGGTTTCAGAGTCACCTGAATAAGAGTCAAATTCAACCGTGGGTGGTTGTGGAGGAAGTTGTGTCCGGTTATGCTGGGGGTGGTGGTGATGGTGGTGGTGCACGTGAGCGGGGTGGTTCTGATGGTGGGGGGAAGAGGAGGAGGTGGTGGAAGTGGATGAGGAATGCTGGAGATGGTGGGGGTATTGTTGATGATGGGCATGGTGGCGGTGATGAGCGGAGAGTAAACTCGGGGACGGGATATTGTGACGGCGGGGGTGATGGCCCGTGTGTCCTGCGTGTCTCTGGGTGCGTCTGATAGTCCCGTTGTTACCTTGCCCATAAGCGTGGTTACATATAGTCAGTGGCGACTGCGAGCTAGACACAGGCTCCACGGGAGTGGTTCTGCGTGAACTGGCAGAGGACTCAGAGCTCTCGTTAGCGCCGTTTGGATCCCCGGGGGCCTGATCGCCACACTCTGGACTACGCTGTAGCTTCCTTTTCCTGGAGGAGATACCATTGGCGCCTCTCTCTCCAGCCTTCTCCTCAGCTCTCTCCAAGTTCTGCGCGAGGAACTGCTGAGCTTGTTCCGACACACGGGAGAACCTCCAGTTAGCAACATCAGCTGACTGCTCACTGTAAGGCGTCTCTTCTAAGGTGGACTGACGAGGAGGAGGAGCGAGGGCACAAAGTGGAGGAGGCTGTTGCGTCTGGGTGGAATGTCCCTGACAGGCCTGGGTCATGGCAGAAGAGCCGGGCTCTGATCGTGTGACGAGGAGAGGGGCCCCTGAGGATGGAGTGCGCAGCTCAAATGCAGCAGTCGGTATCTGACCACAGCCCCTGAGCATGTTGTGCGAGGTGCTCTCGTTCCAACCTGAAGGGCAAGATTTTAATATTGTTAATCAACTATTTGAGCAATTATTTAAAACAACTTTTTGAAGCTGATAGAACGAATGAAGGACGTTCCATTTTGCCTTGCATACTGTTTTGTATCACTTTCTATTAAAATGAACCGGTCCCAATCCCGTACAAACTAGACACCGTTTCGATTAGATTTAAAACAAAACACCAAGTAAGGATATTCCATTATAATGACCAAAAATTACCGAGAAGTAAACTTAGACTATTAATGTGATTATTTTTCCCCGGAGGTGCAGGGGTTACAAATCGTAATGATCTAAAATATTTGTAATTAAGATTAAATAATCATGATATGGTATCGGAATTAATCATACAAACTAATGATTTTGTTACGTAGCAACTTAGGGAAAAGCTAAGAAAGTTGAGGATAGCTCTACCAGTTGGAAAATAAGGGTAAACAATTATATCTCCGCGAGTAGCTACATTTATCTGTAACGTTCAGGGAACATGAAGTTTAGTTACCTGAGGTTGCAGGCAAAGCATCGAGTGAAACAACGTCTATGTCCTCATCGTTTGACGGCCACAACTCATTTCTTTCAGGTTCGCCCCTTCCTAAAAGCAGCCAACACATAGGAGATGTCAACAGTTTTAAACGCACATTCGTAAAACGGTACGTAAATATGGAATAGGGTAGTCAGGCCTTGTGTGTTTGCATATATAATCCCCACCAAAGATCGGCAAAGATCAATCTTAGAACTGAAGTTTATTTTCAATAATACACGTGAATAATTCAGATGCAAATAATTTGAATCCACATATTTGATTATTCATAATGAATCAATGAACAAACACAAACAAATTTGTAAGCAGAAGAGTTAGACTTACCAAGGGCTTCATTCCTTCGACTCATGGCGTGATTGGTGTGAGAAAATAGTGTGTGCCCTAATGTATTGGGACTATGCGTTGCCCCACAATTGACGGCCTGCTCCGCTACAGCCTGACTCTGGGAATTGATGGCTGGGCCATCCACAATTATCTCCTCATCTTCTTCAGGCTATAAAAAAGGATAAATGAATTATATTCACTGATCCAATGAAAATAAATGATAAAGATTGCAAGTTGATGACGAAAACAAGTTAATTGACAATATTACAATGGGAAAATATAACTAAAGGTTAGCTCTTCAACTTATTATTAATATATCTTTTAATTGGTTCCTTAATAATTATACATAAACAATGATAGGTCTCCCTGGAATTTAAACCAGGACACAATTTCAAAAGTAAAGAAGGATTGGGCTGAAGTTTACCTCGTCCTTAAGTCCCCGGTTACTCCAGTCTCCTTCAGAATATGACGCTACGCCGTGTTCCATGGGAACGCCGGGGTCCGCCCTGAACAAAAACAAAATGATAGTGTGAGTATTAAATACGAATACGGGAAACATATATAAGCCAGAACAAATAATGGAATCCCTAAGATGAAACATAACTATTGCACACATAGTGATCGAATTCGTTATAGTTGCTAAAACAGTGCTCCCGTAATTAAATTGATAATATATATTTAATTGCCTACTATTTACCTACCTGTAATGTGTTTGATACACCAAACGTATTACAGGTAGGTTAATTATTATGTTATCAATAGCGGAGCATCTATTCAAAACCAAAGATGATTTGCCCGATTTATGATTGACCAATCGGATATTTTTATCCTTACGAATCAGTTATTATTATTATTTTTTTTATTAGAAACGTTTATTAATCGATACACAAAATAATATGACAATATACAATCTATTCTTGCAGAGTACAGTGACATGTGTATAATTGGTAGGAAATGAGCCTCAGTTTTAACCAGATTAGGAAAAAATGAAACAGTATGCCTTTATGGGCAATATTGGACAACAACCGGCGCGAAGTTCAGACAACATTTATATTGTAATTGTAAACCTATTATATTGTAATTGTAAACTTATTGTTGATAAGATGAAAATTATAATTAAATTGGTGAACCAAATTATATAGGGCGTGTATTATAAGACCTGCGTTGGCAAAAGGGTTTGTAAATTTGTTCTATTTCGTTGATAATTTTTTGTATTTACCGTACCTAGATAATATTGAAAATAGTGAAGAATGATTAATTATGTTGTCAACTATAATATAGAATAGTTTTATTTCCATTTTTTCACATTTTACAATCAATGTGGAAAAGGGGCCGGCCCATTTATAACCGACAGTTCTTCCTGATGCGCCCAAAATCATCAAAATTTACACATCACATCGAATAGGTTACTCTTTATAAGAACAATAATCATATACAACTACAAAATTTGTCAATCCACATACTGATAAATGGTGGGGATACAAAGTATTTTTTAACCCGTTGATTGGTTTTCTGGATTTCAAAGATGACGACTGTGGATTTTTGCATTTTGGTTTTATTTTATCTACCCGGGTGGACTGGCAGTTTGACAAGTTATCATACAGATAAAAATGATACCATCATATCAGTCTGTTATTGCTAAAAAGCGCCAAGGTTAAGATGAAACTAGATATATGCGTCGATCTTTTCATGAATGTATGATGCAGCGATTTCTGCCAGGGGTAGTAAATATGAAGGCGACTGGGCAAGGGGTATGGCTAACAAGCATCGGGACATTTAAATTTGCCCTTTAAATTAAATATTCGCTCATCAATTGACATGATCATGATGGCTATGTGAGGGAAGGAATCGATTACATACATACATGGATCTTGATGGGCAGAACCATAAACAATGAAACAATCGGTTCAAAATATTCAGCAGCCAAGGAAAGTTCAGATGAATTCAGAGCGAGTACAAATATTACATGACAGACACAAGTCCACGCAGACAGGCATCCCCAGGCCAGATCAATATACAAAATGAATTAGTAATCGGTGGAAAACGCAAAAACAAGAAACCCTTGGACATAACCGCAGGATCTTTAAAAGAGATCACCTTCTTAGAAACGATATCGAGAGATTCATAATAAAAGTCTCTCAGTTAACAAATATCCTTTGAGGAAATCGTGTGTTGTGGTTTCAGCGTCGCACTCGTTCTGTTCGCACCAACTGGCCGCCATGACTGCCGCAGCCTCCATCCTCCACCCGACCTCAATTATTTACCCGACAAATTACTCTCTTAATTCACCACAGGGAGGGCAGAATATTTGTAGTTATATCAGTAAGAATGCATTTCAATAGAAGAAATAATTCTTACCTCGACGGAAGGTGGGAAAATAGGTCCAATGTAGAGAAAAAGAACAAAGATTGTCTGTCTTCGGAACTTCCTACTCCCTACTCATACCCTAGAACTATGAGCGTAGAGAATAGCCGTTGATGATTGGCTAATAATGTTCGTCATAGGAGTTCGTCAGCATAGTGTCCCTTGATTTATATCCCTAACATATTGACTCATTTTATTCATAATCAATGACAAAGCTCTTACAAGTTACGATCTTGGAAGTTAGGACTTGAGAATTTATTATAAACCGTGGGCTGACTTCGCTGCAGACCTACTGTCATGGCGGCCTACGTGGCTCGTTCTGTTTTCGTGACAGTAGGAACTACATCTTTTGATCAGTTAGTAACTACAGTCTGTTCAGCAGAAACCCGGAAAGTACGTATAAATCAATGGAGATAACATACATAGTTTAGGGTGATATAATGTACTGAATATATTACAATATTATTGTTATTTCCTATTATCGCTCAAAAGTCGGCCTGTTTACTATATCATGACATGTTCCGTTCTAGGAACTTGTCAGTCATTTTGATGACTAATCAGGAGGTAGGCTATGTCCTATAGCAGGGTTGCACTATAAGCCGCATTTTACACAAAACCCACATTTTACACGAATAACCCGCATTTTACACGAAAAACCCTTTTGTGTACCGGTATTCTATCTTTTGGGGATGGGGGATTTTTTTTTCATGTTTTCATTTTACACTTGGGTTGTGCATTATATTCTACCTCTTCTAGTTGGACAGGGTTAGTGTTGGGGGGGGGGGGGGTCGGGGGCCTCCTCATTAGCCTATCTACACTGTTGTAGTTAGTGGGCCCTAGTATTGCTATTTACTATTTGTTACTAGATGTAGAAGAGTATCATTGCGTTGACAGGTTTTACCTTTTTTTCTCTGTAGGCTATCAAAAACTTGAATGTGTATTCTATTGTGTATTCTATTAACAAGACAGTGTATATTGAGTCAACAGACTACTACCAATACACAAGAAGGTCGTCTGGAAGGCTACTATATAAAATAGGGTAGAATGAGGGTAGCAATAGAATACACAACCCAAGTGTAAATGAAAAAATGAAAAAAAAATTCCCCCCCTCCTCCCCTCCCCTTACACCCACTCCCTCCGCCCCACTCCAACCCACCCCCCAACATGAATGAATACACAAACAAAATGTAAAATGCGGGTTTTCTTCGTGTAAAATGCGGGTTATTCGTGTAAAATGTGGGTTTTGTGTAAAATGCGTCTTGAAGTGCAACCGGCGTAACTGGTGTAACTGTAGCCAACAAAACTTCCCTATATCATTTCAGGGTAGGGAATACCCTTTTCGGGAACCGGGATTGGGATGCATTTTAGCCCGGGATTTAGTGACACATGCCACTGAGCTCCCGATCTGAGGAAAGTTTGCCTGAATTTCAACTATGTTCTAGATTAGTATATTTTGTTATGAATACCCGGGAGCATTAATGTATTAAACATGTATATCTCAAGTATTTAAGAGTTTAAAACTCCAATTTTGAACGGTACCGCTGGTCGGTTGTGCCTCACAGACACAACAGTCAGACCCAAGTCTGCTGGTTAGGGAAAGTCTCTTATCATAATTGGTTAAGTGATAACACCTGGATGGGACAGGGTATATATGTCAGTATGTACCTCCTGTCTCAATTGTACTTTACATCCCTTCACCATGCACTGAGGGCAGCACCTTATGGTCAAGTCACTTCTCTCTCAGATTTGAATTCCCCAATGGGATCTCTGCCATATTCTTCATTAACAAATATCAATTTATCTAAGGAATATATAATATAGCGTTGGTATTCCACTTAAATGTTCTTACTTGTGCAGGTCATTGAAAACAACAAACACATGTCTAAATGACATATAGTCAAAATAGTCATCTTAGCCACTTTAAAAGGGCCTACCGTATTTCCTTGAAATACCGCCGGGCCTTGAATAGGCACCGGGCCTTGAATAGGTGCCTGGGGTTAAGCTATATATATCAAAACAAAACATCAAATCAAAACATTTCTGTTGTAGATATAAAGTCTCTTGAGGTTATTATTAAACAAACAATCTTAATTAGGATGCCCGCCAGCAGACCTAAGTATCCAGTTTCATGCTGGTGGTTAGCTCGAGTTTACTGTTATTATAACAGTAACCAGACACTGGCATAACTTTAAACTGTTTATATAGCATTTTATGACGATTCTTCCGAAAGATTTGGAATATAATCTATACTTTCCATGCTCATTCTACCTTCTTTGAATAGGCGCCGGGCCTTGAATAGGCGCCTGGTACAAAGTCCTTTGACTTAATTAGCGCCGGGGGCGCCTATTCAAGGAAATACGGTATATGGGATTCATGGATGGAACGATCGAGTAGCCAGATTGTGAATCCGTTGTGAATACACACTTATACAGTCCCGACTCGCGCATGGGCCTTATGGAATCAAGAGTACGGTCCACAATGAACAAAAGCATTATTAATTAGTATCAGTATGGTTGCTTAATATAAATATATAACTGATGAAAATAAAATGATGTTGTGATCTTCTAAATGATCTTAATTTATATTGGTTATTAATTGAGAGATTCGAAATTATAAAAAAGTGAGATAGTGTCAAAATGAGCTTTATTATTTTAGAGGTAACGATTCATGAGTTTTTATAGGGTGTGTTTCATATAAGATGGTACAATCACCCTTGCAATGCCATAGGTCTATAGGAAGAATCACTCATACTTTTTTGTTATAAATGCATACCTGTACTGCACATTATCAGATATAAGACATACATGATAGGTGGAAAAATAAATATAAACACGCAGGGAGGGAATAAATATTTTTCTATGAAAAGATAGGTAGAAAAATAGTCTTTTTCATGCAAAAGAAAACGCGAACAACCAACCATTTTACAAATGTTTAATAGTGTTTGGAAACTACATTTTATTGTCTCTTATAGTGGTGTATTTTCTTAAACATCAAGCGTCTGATATACATTTCATACGTTTTATTCATCTTTTTAGGTTCTGATAAAACTGGGATACACCCATCTCATAGTACAATATGGACGCGGGGAATATGTGCCTGAAGAGTGTCAAACAGAAACATTCACACTAGAAGCATTTCGGTATAAAGACTCAATAGCGAATGATATTAAATCTGCTGATTTAGTCATCAGCCATGCTGGTGAGTACAACTATGTTTCCAAAATACAATTTGGTACCATATCTTCTGTAAAAAAAAAACTCAACCAAATTGAACAGATATACCCAAAGACACACTCTTAATTTGTGGTAGATTAGGAACAATACAGATTCTTTCTACTTGTTTTTTGTGTAATTCAAAGAGAATACGACCTAGTTTCAAGGGCGCTGATATCCTTAAAAAATGAGTTTAAACGAACAATTCTGTGTAACAAATACCGGTATGTAACGGTGAAATATAAGAATGCGACTTGCGACAGGGCTGTAGATAAAATATTTAAAAACAATAAAACAAATTATGGATTTCACATGGGGCACTGATTGGTTTCACATCATTGATACATTCCAAAGAATTCCTCTAATCAGTGATTCATTTCAACTTACCGTTCTAATTTTCAGGTGCAGGCAGTGTTTTAGAAACGTTGGGTGCTGGTCGCCCTCTAGTCGTAATGGTTAATGAGGATTTAATGAATAATCACCAAGTGGAACTTGCTGGCCAGCTTGCCAAAACTGGACATCTTTACTATGGCACATGCAGGTAACCCATTTTTTAAAATGTCTTTCATGACTTTGGTCTGGATTTGTTTATATAGGTAATTAATGACTTCCTTGAACGCTTCCTACTTTTGTGGCCATCTGTAGATCATGCTGATACTGTAGTTTAAAATGTTTCTTCAGATCTATCCCAAATGTGATGATTCTTATGTGATAACATATCGTAATTCAAATACCATAAAAAAACAAATGCCCTGATATGAATACTAGACTTGGCCCCAAGATGTTTTGTTTTTGCTTGGCTTCGGTATCCACCCGCATTTTTGTCTTAGTACTTGTATTTATACTTGTAACGTTACTTGACTTGTACAAAAAAAACCCCGAATAATCGAGCTCCCGCATTTAACAAGTGAGTAACTTGTGTCTCTTGTTTATGTTACATTCCAATAGCTTTAAGTCACCTACTGATTTTATCAAGTAAAATCCTCATCTTTGTTTTAATTTCAGTGAATTAAATGGAATTTTAAGCTCTATGGACATTAAATCTCTTAAGAGGTTCCAGCCTGGCCAACCGGAGAAATTCGCCTCTTTTTTGGACAAATTCATGGGCATATCTGAATGAGAATTTCCACTCCACGTCTACTTTCCTGCTCGCCTTATATGTTCTGTTTTCAATGCAATCTCTCAAAATAAAGGAATGTTATTCAAATCACTGCTATTGTATTTGCCTCAGTATTGGTTATTGGTAATTACATACCCATAAAATTATAATATAAATATTACGTGTACATTTCCAATATCAACCAAGAAATTATCACTGTCGAATTATGAGGGTGCATGTGGCGACGGATCAACAAGTAAGTATTTATATATATATTGAAACTTTATTTTCATTTTGTCGTACATAATGTCTATAAATGAATGAAAATAGGACTCTCGTCTCTGTCAAAGATAGTTCTTCCGACGGGCCCTTCTACATCTAAATAGTAAATAATCGTTTACACATAGTTTACAATAGAATAAAGCAAGATAAAATAACATAAAGTACACTTGGCTAGTTAGCCTTGCAGAACGGTCAAATAAGGGTTGGAGTAAGTCTTACATGCTTACATAAGTATAAGTGCTTATCATAACTTTACATTAACATCAACACCTTGTGACCCAGGGGATTTGTCCTCTTTACTCCCTTAACATTTATAGTCTCTGAGGAATGTTCTAAACTCTCTAAGGTCATACTTCTTAGCATGGTCTGGGATGCTGTTCCAAAGAACAGGTGCTTGGTATATGAGGGATCTTTTTATTTTTTCATTTTTGGGATTTGGTACTAGCAGTGATTTTCCTGAAGCAAGATTTCTTAGGTTAATTTTCCTGTTATCAATATTTTCTTCATTTTGACATAATTTGAAAGCGTATTCTAATAGATGTGCCTCTCTTTTCTTATGTAGTAATGGTATTTGCAGATCTTTATGTAATTTTTGTACATTACTTCTTTTATCTAGACCCTCAGATATCCTCAAAGCTGTGTTTTGGATTGTTTGTAGTCTGTCCAAAACGTTCTTTGAAGCAGCATTATACAAAGTGTCTCCATATTCTAGTATGGGGCTTATAGTGACCTTATATAGCATTCTTAAGGTATTTGGTGTAGCTATTCTTTTCAGTTTTGATAGATAATAAATTTTGTTTTTTGCTTTTGTCAATTTGTCTTGTAAATGGTCCTTGAACGACAGATCTTGGTCGATGTTCATGCCTAAATAAGTGTAATTTTCTGTTCGTTCAATCTCGTTCTTTCCTATAAAAATTGGTTTCAATAATGTTCGGTCTATTTTTCTTGAGGTAGTTAAGGACATAATTTTGCATTTTCCTACGTTTAAAGAAATCTTATTATGCTTACACCATAGATCTATACCTGCAAGGTCTATCTGCAGGTTCTCCTCTGCAATTCCCCTATCTCTATTGGATGTATATATCACTGTATCATCTGCAAAATGTTGAATCCTACAGTTTTTAATGACTTTGTGAATATCATTAATATATATTATAAACAACAGTGGACCCAATGTCGTCCCCTGTGGCACCCCACAAGTGACCCTCCTCTCCCCTGATACATAACCATTTGCCACCACCCTCTGTTTTCTGTTGTCTAGAAAAGCGTACAGGCACCAGTGAGATGTTTGTTCTAACTTCTATGCTTCCTAGGCTGTCATTGTTCATATAGCTGTGGCTAAACTGTCCCATCCCAGCCCCCCCCCCCCCCCCCCCCCCCTTTGATTTGAAAAATATCTTTATTCAGGACTAAAGATATTACATCACTGATGCTATTGTCAGAATTGCCCGATGTTACAAAAAAACTGTTACAATACTCTAGAACATATTCCGCGAAATGACAATGCAGAAGTAAATAGTGATATGAAGAGATAATTTTGATAGTACAAATGATACACCACTTAAAGGAATGTACTCAATTAAGTAAAGACAATATTTCAAAGACATGATAAGAACTGCCTTCAAATATTGATTTGCGGGCATACATATAATATCAAAGCAAACAATAGTACTGCAGGTTTTAACCTAGGCAGTGATAGCATGACAAAAAAAAGACATTCGTTAAAAACATAAGAAGAGCGTTGTGCTCTATCAGAAATCCGTTGGGTATTGCATATTTATGTCACAGAAACGAGTAACATAACATCAGCACTTGTACTTTCGTTCAAGGTATAAAATTGGACAAACAATCCAACAAAGCGATCAGGTCAATCTATTGCATATATATGGAAGTCTGTACACGGATATGTAAAAAAGACAGTCAAACTCTCACAAGCATGCAACCAAAAGAGACAAACAGAGGTTGCTCAAATGAGCTCAAAAAAGATGGAAGATTCCGCTGCCACTCTGTTAAGGTGTTCGCGCTGACTGGCACCCGCAAAAACGGTGATAAAAAAGAGAGATTATTGCTAATGTAAGGTATAAGTTAGTGTGCAGAGTTAGCATGCAGAGTTAGCTTGCAGTGTTAGCTTGCAGAGTCCTGAAAGATATCAGACTGGTCAAATAGTGGAAGAATTGAGCGCAGAGCCATGAGAACATCACAGCTCTGCACTGTCAAAGCTTGATTCATTGGAAAGTGGGTTCTGTGTAGAGTGAGGCTGACAACATAATAACAAAATAATAACAAGATTATTGTACAGATCTCTGCAGACAATTTACATGATAATCCCTGTAAACTCAAAGCTTCTTTAGGTTGTTGTGAGTGCCTGCACAAAGTTTCGAGGGAGGTCCACAGGAGGAATTTCCTAGTTAGTTGAATCTCATTCTTTTCCCCATACCAGTAGAGAGCACTAGGTGGAAGAAAGGGGACCCGTCATTTGTTGTTATGGGTTGGTCCTCCGGCCCTATGGTCCGCATTGGGTCGCCTAGTCCAGATAGTCTCCAAACCATTCAAGTGCTCTGTTATCTATGCCTATTGCTGCCATTTTCTTTAAGAGAATTTCATGATTTACAGTATCAAAAGCCTTTTTGAAGTCTAAATACGCCAGGTGTGGGATTTCCTTCTCATTCAATTTTTTGTAGATGTCTGACATAAGTAGATTATGAGCATCTGAAATTGACTTGTTTGGCCTAAATCCGAATTGATTTTTATAGAGTAGATTTTCTTTTTCCAAATAGTCAGACCTGTTTTTGTATTACTCTTTCTAGGATTTTGGCTGGGAATTTGATTGCACTGATTGGTCTGTAGTTTGTTGTTTCTGTTTTTGAACCACCTTTGTGGAGTAGTGTTATTGTTACTTCTTTAAACTGTTGTGGGAATTTTCCAGAATTTATTGAAACATTACAGAGGTGTGTGAAGTGGTATGAGAGAGTTAGAAAGCATGGTTTTAGGATTTTTGTGGGTAGTTGTGGAATACCAGAGGATTTATTGGTACTGGATCTTTGTATTTGTTTAACAACATCTCCCTGAGTCACTTGTTTAAACTTAAACTTCTCTCCCAATTGCGTGTCAATTTTTATACTCCTGGAGCTCGGACAAATGCCTGATATTTTAGATTCCTACCTTATATAGTATTTTAAATAAAACCTTAATTCTCCCCAAAACATATTTCATGTGAAAAAAAATTCCAGGTGACTCTTTGCCCCTCCCACCCCCCTCCCACCCCACCCCGACGCACACATTTTCAAAATCCTGCATCTCCCTGATTATGATAACTAATGCCCTTGGTCTGAAGTATGTTAGGGGAATTTTAATGACCCTTATATTCGCTTGAGGAGGAGAAATAACATAACTAGTATATTATTCTATCATTACTCTTGTTTAATCAAAAATAGAGATGTGAGTAGTATATGAAATATATAATTGTCTATGGCACCATGCACATACATGGAAACTAGACCTCGGATTATAGTCTGTATCATATAGAAACCCCAAGTTACAGATATTCCTGGTATTCGCGCATCTAAGATTACTGCTCAATTTGTAAGGCGTTTGTTTAGTCCAGCACAAAGCGCCCCCTAGCAGGAAATATGTTAAACACAACCTAGTTTGAGTAACTCACTTCCAAGTGATTCCATCCGAGGGTAGCACTTGCCGTTTATTGCTCCAGGTTGATGACGGATATGGTTACAGGTACATTTAGTCCTGGGGCTTTTGGTGAAGGTGCTGGGAACAAAGGTTTCTTTACATCAAATGAAAGCTAAGACACTGAACATTCCATATCTGAGGGTCTTTGGATCCAAAAAAGTGTCCCAATGACCTTATATTCGAGGTCAATGTTCGCTGAAAATCAAGGAATATCTGAAAAATCACTGTGGGGGACAGGATCTATAGTTATACCTATAGTTATTCTACTAGATCAGAGGTTTTAAAGATATTCCAGTGCAAAGTAATCTGTGAAAAATAACTAGCAGCCGTTCGAAATCCATGGTCATAGAGCAACAGTTTGTTTGATAGGTCCTTCTTATCTATTTTGAGGTATTTTTCACTGGAAGATACAGGGTGGTGATTGGTCAACTAAGATGAAAACCAGTTAATTTTCTGTCCACTTGGACATTTATAGGCAGCGCACTGTCGTTGCTGAACCATTGCATCTGTGATTCTGACCCACCCATTACACTTATTCCAGAATTGTTGGATGAAAATAAATAGTGATGCTCTGTACTTCAGGTATTGCAGGGCTGTATATGACTAAGATGAATAAGTTTCAAGCGATTTCATGACTACTGATTTTGATAAGTCATTTTAAAATACCAATGCGGCCAACCTGGCAAGTGGTAACCTTAGTAAGCAAATGCAATGAGTGCCAAAGGTAAGGGGTTCGGGGGCCGGTTTCCCCTGGAAATCTTTAAAAAATGAGTGCTAGTTTAGAGCATTAATCTGGTCATGTTCAACCCATAATCGCCAAATCATATTATAACCTAAACAAGTATATCATATATACTCTCTGTAGCCTATATGAAAATGGTGGTTAGCTATCTCCACCCCCACCCCCAATTAGGGAAAAACCTCTCTTAAATTATTATTTTGAATACCAAAACCTTTATTTAACATTTCTTAAAAGAAAAAATTGAAGCAAAAACCTGTTACTATGCCAATACATTTGGTTTATTGCATACTTGATTCCTACTGCATGAAATAATGCTGAACTGCAGGCTGATTGTTCCGGTATATTTTTTGTGTTTGCAAATACCTTTTATTTCCATTACACATGTGTACAAACGTGAGCATCAACGTGAATAATAACATGATTATTGACAAGAAATATCCTAATGTAGAGCAGAATAAAACATCTCTACCCAAGTGGGGTGGGGGTGGGGTGCACATTACCCGTTCTTAAAAAGTCCACGGATTCGGACGTTTGAGACCAGCGTGCGCATGTACCCTTCTAGCTCTAGAAATGGAGACTCTTCAGAATTATTTGGAACCTGGCTCATAAACCAACATGTCTGACCATTGGTATTGTTCCGGTATATTTAGTTTTTTTCTAAAATGCTATTTATTTTTAAAAAAAAGAGCAAAGTCCCCCTCTGACCTAAGAATTTCTCAAAATCAGTTAATTAAAAAAGAGTTATATTTCATCATCAACCAAGCAATACACACACTTATAGTGGCTAAGATAGTTCAAATAAGTAGTCATGAAATCTCGTGAAACTTTGTCAGTGTAATCATATATGATAGGTATAGCAATATCTGAAGTTTTGAGTACCAGCATTATGTTTTCATTCAATGATTAGTGAATATGTGTAATGGCTGGGTCAGAAGGGTCTATTCATTTTAAATCCGTGAGGAAATGGTGATGCCACAAAACAGTGCTGCCACAGGCTCCAAGTAGTCAGAAATATAAATGACTTTAACCCAGGGGTCTATGGACAACATTTGGTCGAGCCTGGCATTATGTCACTCCAGATGTCAAACCAACTGCAACTTTCAAATTTCTGTATGGTGTGCAAAAACGATTTTGCGCACTATATTTACCAAATATCTTATATAATATGAATGTTAGAGTTTTGATATCCACAGGAATTAGTTAGGTAGGGTAAGGTGAACCAAATACTAGAAAAGGAATTAGTAGAAATTCTGTTACTCGATAATCTAGACAACGACAGTGAGAAGTGTCACTTTAATGACAAAAATGTTGTATAGGAAATTAGTGCCATAGCCTATACATGCCTCACTACATTGTAATACAGTATATCCGGAATAGCTCGGTTTTATTGGTATTTTGAGCTACTGTAGCCTACTGCAAATCAAAGTAGTTTTGAGGGACATGAAAGCGGTCTTGCAAGTTTCCAAGTTTTGTAGATGCCCCCCGAAATTGATTTCTGGCAATTTTCGGACATATTTCATGGGAAATGTTCAGTCCTTACTACATGGTCGCTATAAGAGTGGAGACACGTTTAAATGCTGGTTGGAACTCAACTATAGAATTAAAAACAACTTCCTAAGGTTCCTTGTGCTCTCACCAAGCTCAGTAGGCTACCTGCTTGTCAGTCCACGGATGTAGATCAACCCACAAGGTGGCAGCAATGTTCATCATTTGAGCTATGCCTGCAGTCAACCCAGCGTCCAAAATATGCATCGTGAATTTTGAATGCAATCGCTTTGCTTCACTTCTTCATTGATTTGTAGGCCCCTCATGCACAATATTTCTTATCATAATATATATTCTCATGGTATTGTCAATTTTTTGTCATTGCAAACGAAAAAAGTCATTCTGGGAACAAAGATTGCCGTCGCTGTTGATTTCTTTCGACATTTCCATTTAAATTTATCTGGCGCCAAATCAAGTTTTCGTTTTAAAGTAAATTTCAGCCCACTTTCAATGAATGTACTTTGTCTGTCGGTAGGTTCTGTTATTCTTTCTGGCTGGGAACGGCAGGTGGCATTATTTGTCTTTTGCCAGTTTCTCAATTTAGTGCGGGCCTGGAGGCAGCCTGGTTGCCACTCTTCCTCGTATGAACGGAAATGGGTTGCTTTTATTCCTCTGCTTTTTCAACTTGATGGCATTTTTTTAACCTGGCCCAAGTACATTTATCCTCTGATGTTTGACATGAAGTAGTCCAATTCACCCAAATCTGAAACCAAAGAAACATTTTCAAAAAACTGTTCAAGATTTTGGGAAAGCTGTAAAGTCTCCTGATGATGAACTGTTAATGTTCTATCTTTTTTCATCCTTAGTAATCATTATGAGCAAGCAGTATCGTTATTTTCCCTGCAAGTGACTGTTGACTCAGAGCATTTAATCTACAAGCGATGCAGTTCTAGGTGTCGCCAGTGGACCTAATTAGACAGGATCATCCCCTTTTCGAATCCCCCAACTACGAGCTAAATCCTCTTTCATGTCTCGTTCCACAATCCCCATTGGAGCGGTGGGCTTGAGGCTACCTCAGAATCAAGGTGCCGGATATATGACACGTGCCAGTGGAAGAAAGCATTATAGGTGCTTGTTGGCAGGAAATGGGATATCCCTGATGGCGTTCGTTCCAATACATTGGAAAATATTTCTTTTACCCAAACAAACGGAATTCAGCACCGGAGTGTGGTGAGCGTGCCGTTGTTAACGATCAGGCGTCACCCAATCTGGGATCTCTCTTTACACGAAACACAAAGCTGCAGGAGAAGCAACCCAGTGGTGGGTGGGTGGGAGATCGCTGGAGGAACTGTATGGGCGGGTTTTGGTGGGTGGGGGGGGGGGGGGGGGAGGGAGAGAAAAGGAATTACCATTTGAAGAAAATAGGAGTATTAATTGGTAAGCAAATTTGGCGATTTAGAATTGACCTCAGTCCCAGAATTAGGTATTGCAATGCTTCAGAATGATTGTAGATTGCACCCAAGTGCCCAGTAACAGTTGTCTCGATAGCGAGGTCTTGGCTATTATGTTCGATGGTATATGTATATTCTGTGCAAAAGAAGAGATACAATAGATAGATATTTCCAATTTCAGATCTAGCTTCTTTTATGACATTAAGTACCATTTCTATATAGATGTACTGTCCTTATCTAACATTGCATTTTGTTGAAGGCTATATATATAGATTTTAATTTCCAGAAGTAGGCTTTACATATGACATAGAAAACGGTCCATGTCTTCTGTCAACCGACAGTTCTTCCAGAATGGCCAGACATAATACAAAACTAATATCATAGAGTAATAGCAATACACTTTACAACGTGCAGTGATAACGATACACTTTACAATGTGTTACAAACATACTTTCGATGTGTAACCTATTTACAATATTCGACAGCTGTTATTGTGAGAAATCATTTAATGCAATTTAATTGATTTAATACATAGGCCTACAGTTATTGGGTCATCTCAGTAACACTTAAAACATAGGAATGACAATTTAGTCAGTCTAGTGACATCTATAAGGGTTATATAGCTTCAGATCCAATCTGCCAAAGGTCTCCTGATTCACACAATAATTGATGTTCAGTAATGGTTCCCAGGCTGGGTCAGGTTTGTTCATCTAATAAAGGGATTTTACGAAACAGCTGTTAATATTTGTCTGGCTTGTATTTGACTCTGGTGTGGTACGATGGGATGGATTATGAACTTTTTTGCCTAATCACCGAATCATTTATTGGTTCTACCCATGCTTATAATGTTGCTGCTGATAAGCACGTCTGCATCAGTTCGATAGCAAAACGTAATCAGGAATCTTGGTCCTTGATTTTATCTAAGGTAATGAAATCAATTTTCGTGCCCCGTGAGAGGGAATAAGCAGAAAAATAAGAAAGCCAATGCAAAGATGGAAATTTTGTGCTACGGCCGACATGTTCTGCCTTTGGGAGTTATTGTTCGTGTAACTTAAGCCCCATGTACACTGAACCGATTATCTTATGTGTGTGTGGGAGGGGGGAGGGGGGCATCATTGGACATGGGGCTTTCACTGGTATATGGACCAGATCATCGATCACCAATTCACCAATCCTCTCAAATGGCCCAAATTTAAAAGAAAAATATCGTTCAAAATACAGTTTAACACAACGAAACAATTTGTAATCAACACAATGCCAAAGATACACATGATATGCCTAACATTTATCATTGTCGCGCCTAATTTAGCAGAAGTTACCATATTTGTAGAGCTGCCGATTATGCAATTTCTAACAATCTGACCCATATATAGGTGCCCATTGTGTGGCCTCGTAATGGATACGATAATGAAACCATTATACGATAATGAAAGTCCTTATTCATTGTCCTGATTTACAGATATTGTCCTTACCCGACCCCTCTGGACACGTGCTATGTAATAGTTTTTTAGGCCGTACGATCATTCAGTTTGTGGGACAGTAGGATTGGAAAACGTATAATGATGAATGGAATCATGTCAAGCTGGCGAACTTGTGGATCCTTTTGAATTAAAATAACATAAGAAATGTATATATTATATTGTTGGCCAGAACATTCATGTCAGCTTCTTGCCTAAATCTAAAGCCAGCCGATCCTATTAGTTGACAATGAATATATCAAGAGGCAAACAAATCCCATATTGTCAAAGCAAGGGATGCACACCCTCAGTCCCAGGGATTGAAGATAGATGGATGCCAAAGGCAAAATGTTTCCTGGCAGCTTTGGTTATTAATCTTGAAGTGTTTTTATTCAGTTTTTCAGCAAAGAAAAAAACGGATAGGGTGCAGGTTGGCGCGCCCCTCTGAACTCACTTCTGACATTTTCTTACAATATTTGATTTTGTGGAGCTTCAAGACCCCTGTTTGCTTAGTAAGCAATGTTATACATTTCCTTTGGGGACTTCACACGTGGCACCATCTGTTAATATAATACATATAGAACAATCTGTTAACTAATACAAACATAGTTCACCCAAAGCTAGGGCGATGCAGAGGTGATCACATACTCCGTTAAGATATGCCTTAACCAATACGAATAATGTCACAATTAATACAAATAAGCCCGGTGGCAGATGGTAAAACTAATATTAACAGTTTTTTGTATCAGCAGTATTCCCAATGATATACTCTATACCCCGATATTCATAAACCCAGTATACATGTATGTACTCTACTTCATAAATTTTGAAAAGACACAATTTTGTTCTGTCCATTCGGATATAAGTATTTTAGGTGTAGTGTAAATTTGTAAAAGAAAATAGGAAAGCCGTGTACACAATTAGTGTAATGGTATGAAAATAATATAATTTACTTAAGGATAAAAATAGGCCATAGGTTATAAATGTTCTAATTTCGTTTTACCCGTCTAGAGGAATATTTCTGTTAATATTTGGAGAGTGCACAGAAAAAGAATAGATCTACACCTTAATTAAACACTGATATGTATATCATCCCACCCCATCTAAATCCAAGCCAATTATAATGATATAATTCAACTGCTTTGCTCATTATATTATTAGTGCCTTAGACAAATGGAGATTTGACTATACATAGTATTCACATGACGTCACCCCAGTCAGAGGCTATCCTCACTGGCAGCCATAATGTGTGGCAGCATAGATAGCGGGAGACACTAGATCGACAGGATTTCCCGTTTCAAATGTTTGCTAATGGCAATTATACTTATTATTCCATCATTACCGGACAAAAGGACTCAACAATGGAAATTGGGAATTATAATTGATTTTATTATTGATAAAATTGATTTTGATTTGTTTGATGGTAAAAGTATGGTAAAATTGTTGTATAATATAGTAAATGATTTTTGATTTGTTAAAATAAATTGATGAGCGGAGTAGATGATCGAAGTAGTGAAGTGATGATGATAGGTGTGGGTGGGTGGGTGCGTATAAGTCAATGGCAGAGAGGTGAATGAGGGAGTTGTAATGGCGGAGGTGTGTTAAATAGTGGGTGATAGGTGGCGCACTGGCGCAGGTGAGTGAGTAGGGGTTGATGGGAGTTGAGCCCTGCCGGCAATGATCCCGCCTTAGCTATTTACCAATGCGGATAACATGACACACTACAAAATGACCATATAACCTATCAGCATACTTTATGTAACATTCTCTAAAACTTTCGGAGGTGAAAACTGCATTTTTGATGCTTGGAGCACTCATGTCCAGCTAAAGTTGACCCACATTATGGCAAGCCGCGGCGAACGCCGTGACGTCAGTGAATACTATGTATACTACTTACATCACGGTATATATATAGTACATAATGCACATAGGGAACGAACCGAGGTGAAAAAGCTTTCACATCCCTGTACCTCGGGGAAAAGGATGACAAAGGCCAGCCTATCATAATTTTCCAATCCTGGAAAATAAAATATCAAAAAATACTAAGTACTCAGCCCACTTCGTTCGTGCATTGACCTCTAAGTAGGCTACTATAAAAAGAACCCATACAGAAGCATATATATATGGATATCATGTGCATAAGAGGGTCATTGATCGGTGTGAGAGGAGCCAGCTGTGTGGAAGAAGAACTACAGGCTCAGGTGCATGACAAGTCCTGCTATATTGGAATGACCAATATAAGGGGAGCAATAAAGCCCTGTGCATGCTTCATTAGTCACTTATCAGCTGCAGTCAAACCATGTTCCCTTTCCAGATTTCAAATTAGCTCATTTGTTTTCTCTATCCCAGCCTTCAATACATTGCCCTTAATGAACGGTCCTTCTCCTCCATTGGTTGTCACGCACTAGGGTATCCCTGGCGAACAAACACATCTTAAGTTGTGTCAGCGGATGGGGAGTCCGTCTGTATACAGTCACAGTTAGATGTGAATTGGGGGAATGCACGCAAGCGATGGGGAATCTTAAATGAGTTGGAACAATGAAACCGGAGCTCCCTTCTCCAACAAAGGCGTGGAAAAAGCCAGGAATAAGCAGGAATTAGACCTTGGTTAGTGTACACGACACGCATAAATATTAATGTAAGTCATTATATGTATTGATTTTCCATTTCGAAATGACAAAGCCCACGAGATCCCACGGGAGCTAGTGAGATTATTAGAAAAGCTCTAGCTCTAGCTGTTTGTTTCCCTGAAAGCTTAAATACAACTCTCCAAAATGGAGTTTCAGCCGTCACACATATATATCTTAGAAGAGATTTCTGTATTCGGAAGTTAAAACTAGGAAAACATTTCCTCCTCCCTTAAGATATTTGTGGTGCCTCTTGCCAAATAAAAACATTTACACCTTTGTAATTTGCTGGGAAGTGGTCTTTCATGGGGAAATTGTAGATGGTGTTCAGACTCTAGGATTTCCCCATGGCCCCGGGGACTTATTTTTGCATACTGTCTTGTTATTTCTGCCACATAAAACAAGCCCACAATCATGAAAGCATTCGGGGTAACATTCACAGATAAGACCACTCCACGCCCCGTGGCAATATAAAGCAGTCCTGCCAATCACCAAGACTTTCTCTGTGTGTGAGCAAGTGACTGGTACCGCTGTAGTAATATCGTGCAGTCTGATCTGGCCTGCCTGCAACACCACAGCTGCCACAAATGGCCTGGAACAACAAGAGAATGACATCCTGAAGTAGTATAAAGATCAATGGCAGAGCCCCATCAGAAGGAATCCAGGCAAATGAGACCTGATAATGTGAACATGATCCGGTGAATATTTTAGGCACGACCGAACCCGACCGTGACACGAGCCAGATTGTCCTGTACATATGGAACGATTGGAAAGCAAAACCTAGTATCAAACATGATCATATTTCATCCATAATTACTCATGGGACCTGAATATATTTTGGCAAGTTTAAGATCGCCTGTCAAATTTTATCACATCAAAGTTACCACGCATGTTAGTCACGAGACGAATGGCTAATACTTAAATTGAGATTGAAATTAATATTCTGTGGTTTGAACTCACTTCTCCATACCTGCAGGTTACAGTAAACACATAGATTGCATCAAAAGGAAAATCACATCGGCCATATATGTATCCGCTGGGTGTATTTAGGGGCCGTTTAAGCTGAATGTACCGCAGACGTTTACAAGCTTGATATACGGTGAAGGGTGCAGCGTAACGTAGAGCTCCATAAATCGGTATATACTACACCTTCTGGCTATCATCCGCGTCTGCAGAAATATCGAAACATAATACCACATTTCCATAATTTCCCTTTTCATTTCCAGCTCGCTTTCGTCGTCACACAGGGCTTGGCTTATCTTCGGATTAATTGACAATGCAATATAACGCGGGTTGTATGCCTCGGAGGTGTGTATTCACGTTCGTTAGCGGTCGCGCCCACCACTCCGCCCCTCCGGCCATAATATACGGTACTTACTGATATAAGACCATTAATTGAAGGAAGTTGTGGGAGGGCTTCCTGAATAAATAAAATTGTTATTGCTTACGACCTTTCGTTCTCTCGCGCTGTCCCACAGTACTTTTTCATAGACCCCTTAGAAGTTAGAGCGACCGGCATAATATATATGGGCGTAAAACAAGAGGAATATTTATGTTGAGGTGGTGATCACATTTCATTGCACTGTTTTTATTCCTACCGAATTAATTTTCTGGAGCAATGGACCTGATATAATGAAGCAGACACCTATCTCATATATAACATGGGGATGATGTATTGTTTTCTTTGACCAAATTATTTTGTGCACCATAAAATAACTGACGCCATACTGAGGTGGTATTCTACACATCCTTTGGCCGCCCATCTAGAGAGAGAGAAAGAAAGAGAGACCGTCCTTAGTTTTCTTTCCTATCTTCAATGGTTTTGCTATGGGGCCCCAGGGTCCTTTTTACTACAAAGGCTCGTACTTTGTATATGCGCAATAGATAGTGGAAACCCGGAGAGGTGAATATATAGCGCATGGGCACACTTCGCCCCACGCTCTAACTTTGTAAATATGTTTTTAATTACAAGACCTAGTGCCATCTAGGGGAATTTGTTTACGTCCATCTGAATGAAGGAGGAAAGTCAGCAAGGCAATAGTTATTTTGATGTGTGGTGTCTGTCAACCATGATCAGACTCCAAAGCGCTGTGTGTATCAATGATTCCTTTTTATTTACTGATTTATCTCATGCGCCACAAATGTTATTGGGGTCTTACGGTGTTTCGATGACAGCATGAGGAGCGAGTACATAAATGATGATGTTGGACTCCTTTCGCACAACCTTCTACGTGGCCTAAAGCCCCTTGTTATAGTTTTTCCCCGGTCTATCCCAGAACCTTTGCAGTACCAACGCTTTAATATATGATCCCCTAGGGTGGGCTCAGTGACGGTATCAATAATACCCCTTCCCTGTCCTATATTCATGAATTATCTAAGAGAAACATTTCCAACAAGGCTCTATGCACCCAGGCATTATCAATAACAGAGACGTTGACCGAAATGATGTTAAGTTTTTATTAAGTACACTCTGAGGGGGACGAAGCTATTGTGCATGGGAAAACAATGGGTACGTACCAAGGGGGTGCTTGACAATGGAGAACATCGCAAATGCATCCATTAGACGCCGCGTTTATTAGAGGCATTGCGTTGATCCCCTCTTGCTAAACAATGTACTGGTGCTCGAAAGAGATTAACAATACCTGGGAAGTGGGGTTGGCATTTTAGGATAATTACTGACCGCATCATAACACATAGACTACATATTATCGTTTGGCACAGGCGCTTACACTATTTTCAAAGGGTGTTAATTTCATAATGCATATTGCCTTTCCCTCAAGCTCTTCTCCCATTACACAATTCCTAGTACGTATATATATGAATATAGATATATAAATCATCTTTTGTGAATGTTCAGAATTGCAGATCTACTTCCAAAGCAAAGTGTATGATTGAAACTAGAACGGCTATATAGCCATAATAGCCAACCACTTTGCATTCACGTACCGGTAAAGAGCCCGAGGGAATGTTATCAATATGTAGATAATGAAGCTTTCATCCAAATATCAATATCAGAACATTAAGCAAAATGGACTAGAATTCAAAGTTTGAATTTATCACGCCTGCCCTACTCTTAATGCGTATCGCCTGTGCAGTTTCGCTATGATATATCATTCCGGGCCCGTTTTCATGTTTGGTGTAGAACTGCATGTACCATGATCTGGACAGAAATAATTACTGCTGCATTTTTCATAGCACCATATACCTACTGGGAGTGTGGCGCATGAAGCTATTTAGCACACGACTTTGCATCATATTAGGACTTATAACCCTTTGAACAATTCAGTTCTGTCCAGATCATACTGGGTTTAATTAAACCTAAATTGCTGCCAAATTGGCTGTCGACAACCATAGCGTATTTTCATTTGAATTAATTGTAAATTGTCTGTGGCCTTCAAAGGGAAAAAACCTGATTAGGTTCGGGCCAGTTATGTTCAAACTGGGCTCAAAATGCGTTGCAAAGGTGAGGCAAATCGAATCGAATTCTACAAACCACCTATAACTGCCTTATTAGGTGGTTTCTAGAGTTTGGATTTAGTTTGAAAGCACATTGAGTCTGAATGGTGCGAATTCTAGAATGCGCACCAAAGCACGTTGACACGCTTCCCATGTCCTAGTGTGACAGGAGTATCACAATGCCCCTCGCACATCGGGGACTCATTTGTGCAGTGCCAGTGGCCCATACGCATTTGGCCTCACGCATATAATCTGACACCCTAATTTGCATCAGACGTGGCCAAGCCACATTTCATGCTTTTTGGCACTGGAATGCGATGGAATCTGACGTTTGGTATGTATGACTCGTGCATGAATCGCCCACATTGAATGCTATACTGTTAGAGAGAGACAAGAGGAAGGATGCCTCGAGGACTTTCAGTAGAGCATATAATTCTTCATTAGTCATGCATTATGAGAATGTGTAAAGCTCAAAACACTGTGATATAATGTCTTTTTGTCCCTCCCAGCGTAATAAGGCATTCTTTGCCTTTGTTATAACCGCTTGAATAGGGCTACGCTTCCCAAATCACGAGATGAAGACTAGAGATTCACGATTCAACTCAATCAAATGATGTGTGATTAAAGCGTGTGCTGATATAAACAGAATATCGCTTGAGGAAACCTGACTACAAAAGAATAATATTTTGAGTTCTCTAAGACTATAGGACACGTTTGACCACATCGGTACGCCTGAAGTGTTCCCAGTTTAGCGTCCGAGAAGAATATTGTTCAGGACTCGCATACATATGTTCAATTTTTATTAGATGCCATCAGCAAAAAAACAGATTTACTGGGAAAATCTTTCTATCTTCAATTTCAAGTTGAGCGACTCTGACCACAGTGTCCAACCTCATCTCACTTTAGGATATAAAAGGCAGCCATACAGAATATAAACCAGGATTAATGCAGCATGTCTAAACCATCTGCTGCCTTATTCCAGCCGTACCGTAATCTCTACTTAAGGCCCCTAGAATCCGGGGCCACCCACAGAAAGTAACTGGAATGTGTCCAGGATCGCAGCAGTCCTGCACTAAAGGACTGTCCCAGGCCTACTTTTACCTTTCTCGAGATCAGTTTAATTTTTTGGAATTTATTTCCCCTCCTGGTGACGTATCTCTTTTTGATGCTTCCTCCTGACATTTATTCGTTTACAACTGCATCCCTAGCCCCAAATGATACACAAGTGGTCAAAGGTTGGAAGGGTCTGGAATGCTGGCCATTGCAGAGGGTCGACGTCGGATTGGCCATCGCAGCTGGGGGCTCGCTCTAAGAATCTATGTTTCCCATTTATATTCCTAGTCAGGCATGAACAAAATTGACAGTGTATAAAGAGGATATATGGGAGTGCTATTATACGGCATATAGGAATACGTAGAAATGCCTTTTAACTCGTGCATATATGCGAGTGCTGAGATACGCGGGCTTCAGAGTAATTATTTTTTTTAAACGTTTGCATAACCTTTACATAATTGGCTCTAAAAGGAATATGTCACAGTTTCACTGACTTATGGGAATTATTTTCACATGCTCGCATTATGTATAAATCATGGAGACTGTCAGACATAACAATATGCAAACATTTATATATGCAAATGACTGGAGGAAATGGTTGAAAATAAATCACACATGTATGCATATGTCACTATTCCTTTTTTATGGCTATTCTCACTTTGGGAATTCTTGCCAAATGTCAGCATCGGTGTTGCGCTAAGCCAACGCTTGTGTTTATGAATTGATGTATATCAAACGAAGACAAGTTAAATGCAAGTACAATGTACCAAATATCATATCTTAATTAGTGTCGCGCTTATCCGGAATCTTTCCGTCTTTTTATATTTTACTTTTGTCAGGACTCGCATACATGACCTCCTCACGATATTCATCTTTCTACATTTCCAACAAAATTGATTTTGCTTCCATAATTTAACTTACGATCTTCATTCTCCATGATATTTATCTTTTTGTTTTCGACCAAATCTTTAATTGGTAAAAGTTTCCATGCTCGACAATGACCACTATGTTTTGTTGTTGTAATGTGAAATACTGTTAAAATGTACTGGGCCTATTACATTTTAAATTGAACAATACATTATAAGTTAAAATGCTAAAAATATACAAGTGATACAAGTAGCAAATATTTTTCTCGGCCTGATGGTGATAGAGGGTTGGCAGCCCTGGGCGTACCAAACAAATAAGAAAGTACAAATAAATACTGTGCACGCCATCTACCACATCATCTGCGGAAATTGTAAGACTAGGATGCAGGGCTTGCTGATGGCATCAGAGGTTTTGTTAAAAAATGCCATGCCACTATCTATACTGTATGCATTTTCTTTGATCTTTCTTTTTTTTATGGAAAGTGAAACTGACATACTCGGACTATGTTGTCATGGAATGAACATTGCCATTACTTCAATATCTTTCAGTGAAAATAGGTTAGAAAAAAAATTCTTTTGAGAAAACTTAATGTTAAATCGCATGCTGTGGACGCGGTCTATGCAGACTGTCTAGGGTCCCAGGGCCTGTTTTATAAGCTAAGTAAAGGAACATTATGAGTAGGAATTCCTACACTTTCTTCCATAACATCAGTGGGAAATTCCTACCATAGTAATACACAAGTATTGTGGGTATGGGCTGTACCTTCACCAGAAACCTCCTTTACTAAACCTCCTTACTAAGCGAGGACAAATAGCTACTCATAAGTAAATTTCTTAGGTCCCATCGTTTCAGTTAAATTTCATCGGGAATCTTCCTACAACGAACCTTTCTTCCGAAGATAAGATAGCAGACCTGCTTAATATGCCTGGGCAACTTGCTGACTTAATCCATAAGCAAATACAGTTAAAATTGAATTTTGAATTGACAATATTACGCATTCAGCTGATTGCCCCGAAATTGGTTTCTGGCAAATTTCTCACAAATCCCATCAGAAATTATTTTTGACTTTTGATTTATTGTTGTCTTAAGTTTCCAGATGGCCTTAATATTACCCCTCCTCTCCCATCAATGAATATACATAAAATTAAGAAAATTGTGTTCTTGAACATCAACATGACTTGGTCTAATAAGAACCCAATCGATCTCAGCTCTAAAGTTGGACCTGACACTAACTGACAGACCTCCCAACAAGATCAAAAGAGGTATTTACCTTTTTGTTTAGGCATGGAGAAGTCTTTTAAAGTTAACTAATTTGGTCATTAGCCATTGAATAAGTCAACTATGGTGTAACAAATTAATATACTGTTTAAAATGTGTCTAGCGCTCTGTCAGTAATATCCAAGGATCGGTGAAAACGCTATAATATTTAGAGTCTGAATGTGTTCAATCAATATGGAACTCAGTGAGAGAGTGAAATCCGTCTTGCCACCATCCAGTCATCGTGCAGAGGTCATGATGTGATATGATAAATGACGTCGTTATTGAAACAAATATGCTCACATAACATTACATCAACAATTAGAGCTGGCTTCTTTAAGTTATATTTGTCTCATGTCTTAAACCCTGCCCACACACAGCCGATTTGGCCCCCGATTGCCCCCCGATTTGGGTCTCCCGATGAATCCTATGATTTCATTTCAAGTCCTGGTTTATGTTTTTGAAATAATATCAACCAGAATTGGAAATGAAATCCTAGGATTACCCAGGAGACCCAAATCGGGAGGCAATCGGGGGCCAAATCGGATGTATGTGGGCAGGGTCTTACTGTGGTGTCGTTAATTTGTAATGAAACAAATATCTGCAGTGAATATCATTTTTGAGAATATATATATAATATATTCATTCTTCTTGGAAATATTCTCAGGATTGATATTCAGAATGAGTAACCCTTTGATGTCCAGGATTAGTAACCCCCTTAATATTGGGAGGAGGGGGGGGGGGCACATACTCTGGGCCCCTATCTATTAGTTGGTGGTCACAGGTGTTCTCCTAAAGCCACTGAGTAGTATGTATACAGGAGCAAGAAACTAATTATCAAATGATTCAGGATTCAGGCAATACTAGGCCGACCAGGCCTCTTTTGTATAAGCTAAGGAAAGACATTTTCTTATAGCAATTTCTTCCCCTGTAGGGAGGGAACAAATTCCTTCCTACGTGTGAAATTCCCAGCTGATAGGAATAGCCTATACATTCAATGGTGGGTAGGATTTCTTTTATTCCAATCCATCGACGGAAGGGGGGAAAGTGTAGTCCTGAATTCCCACAGACAATTCCTTATACATTATACATCATGAAAGGAAAATTATGTGTGGGAATTCCTACACTGTTACCCTTTTCTTCGGTGGGCTGGAATACAAATTCCTACCCACCATTGTGTGTAGCCTAGTCCTACCAGATGGGAATACCACGTAGGAATGAACAGGAAAGACCTCCTCAACTAGCTCAGGAAAGAAGAATGTCCAGTGATCGTTGGGCTTCGCGAGCATGAATTACGGAGCCCTATTAACACTGTAGAACGTAAGATTTGAATACTGGAAATGAAGAAAATTGGTATTTCCTGTTTTTCATGAATTCATGTCTTTTTCTCTAAATGTTTGTAGTTTGCTGTTCCACAGTAGCACTTTGGAATGAAAAGGATTAATTATGCAATTTTCAGTTTGTAGACAGTGCTAACTTATTAGTTTCAATTTCACTGAGGCTTGCCTAGTTTAAAGAAGATAGATGAAAGAGAGCTATGTAGAAAATAGTGCGATCCTGGCGTTCGTCCTTCTACTGGGCAGATGATTTGGTTTGACACCAGGACCCCAAAATGATCACAAAATAGAAACTTTCCTTAGAAGCTGGTACACAGCACCGAGGACTGAACACCAGGGGAGTTTTTGCTGAAGTATTTGGGATGAACAATCCAGGCTTGCTGCATTACTACATAACCTTACGCCAAAGGGTTTAATGTCAATCAAACCTGCTAATATCCTGATGTCACTTATTGAGGCGACCGCAGTCTAGAAATCCATAAAATACCGAATATTGTACAATAATATTATGCTACGTAAAAGCGATGACCTTCCCATGCAGTTTTTTATAGTGCTGATAAACTTTGACAATAAAGTCTCGCTCAGCCTGATAGTGGTTGTTCCTCAGTTCTTTGGTATATAGCTCGTAGCAAGGACTCTATTAACCTTTTTGTTCAGGTGATTCAAGATCAATAATGTAGGGTCACATCCTGTAATAGAAGGTCCCGAAGTGATTGGCGCTAAAGGATATCATATACCTTCTTTTATCTCTCCCATTAATTCCTCGGCTTCCGGGTTCTTATATCATTTTTGGCGCGTTGTGGCGTTCCTGCAGGCTAAAGTCTCGCATATTTACCATTATTGATAAAGAGGCAATGTCAACTATGTTAGTTATAATGTGGGAGCTATTTGGTTGGGTCCCACCTTAGCTTAACATTGCCTCTACTACATTTCATAGATTGTCGCTCATTAAAATGAAACTGGACAAGATTCAACAGCCCATTCCTGTATACATATTGGTAGAGAAACCATTACCGACACAAAAGTTTAAGTTGTCCACAGGTAGAAATCCAGTAGTAAAATGGATAATCTACAGCTATGTACAGCCAGAAACGTACCGGCAAGGAACACCAAGTGGTCCTCACATCAAGTCTAACCTCAGATTCCTTCAAACCTAAGGAATACTCACCGCGAAATCCCATTAAAACCCCATTAGGACGGTAGTACTGGGCCTACTCCAGGACCGGGAAAGCCATTGACATATCGATCTCATCTCATCTGGTATAGCTATACTAGTGAGCCTAGACAGCATCACACCCAATTTATAATTTATAATCATCACCACCAGAGAGTTAATGATGACACCTCCGATTACAGCGCAACTAATTTGAAAAAGAATTGAAACTCGAGAACATTCTTAGTCTTAAAGAAGTCACTCAACCAATCGTCTCCAGCTTCTCTACCTCAGGCTTTCAGGATTTTATGTTTTATCAAAGCGAAGGTATTACCAATAAAAATGTACGCATCCATCGCTGTGTGTAATTATTTATAGAAGCAGAGTTTGGAATAATCTGTCACATCTCTTAAAATATCCGTTTTGTCATATTGTTTTATTTTATATAGGCATATATGTAAACCACTGTCCCTTCCTATTTACTATGTGCAGATAAAATGGACTGCACAGTCTAAAAGAAGTAAGCCTAAAGCAAATTACTTGCAAGGAATTTATAACTCAAATGAACGCAACAGTAGAGTAAAAAGAATAGTATAAATCAAAGAGGCATAATTTTTTAATGGGTCGGTTGTATAACTTCTCCCATCGGACGTGTACAATGGGGAATATGCCATGTTAAAGCTGCACTCTCAGTTAACATCGGTCAACAGCTAAAGATTTTCGCATTTTTGTTCCATTCTTTCCAACCCATCTAAAAGTCATTTGACCTAGATTCTTCACTTATTATCGCTCACCTGTGGCCGTTTTCTCCCCATCGATTCGACTTCAAAGTGTTGTATAAACATAATATACATACAACAACAGCAGAATATTGATACATTTAGTCCCATAAATCACAGTATGAGTAAATTTGGTAAGATCTTTTTTATCGTAATATCTGAGAATGCTGCTTTAATTCTGTTTTTGTTCCGACAGCATTTGCAAGAAATGCCTTTTGGCATAATACTAGGCCTTATATATCCATATATTCATCATGAAATATTATGACTATAGACCTTTTCTACTCACTCACTTTTCCAATGCTTGGGGAATATACATTTGTCTGTGATATTCTGCGGCTTTATCCACCTTTTCGTGCTGCTATCATGATTTATGAGAGAACGTTTGAAAGCAGCGTAATTCAGACCCATTCAATATCCACCTTGGTATCCACAGACATCGTAAATGTTTATTGTGCATATTCACATAAACCTAGTGAAAAGTGAATAAAAATGTTGATATCATCGAATCGGGGAGGCTTTAAACACATCCATGTTCCCGCACTTCATTTGCAGGAATTTCCATCAGAATAACACTGTGCATTTAATCAGTTATTCAAGGGGAGAATAATGGCCTGCTAATTACCACTTGTTAATCCTCATTTTCTAAGCTTCATAATTAAATCCAGAATCACATTGGTACATCTGTCTCAGTAAAATTCAATCACATTTGCAGGAGTTAATGCAAATTAGTGTCACATATCAATTTTGAATGAAGACGTAGAATTAAACTCAACCTCGGGTGATGCGATATGGTTTCGCGATTGGAAGCGGAATTAATACATTAATTATGAACCTGAATTGTCTCTGGTGATACATATATGAAATCAAGCCATCTTCTGTCTCCCCTAAATCAAATATGTTCAATCATTAACTGTAGCCTATTTCGGCCACGTGTAAGTTAAGAAAGGGAAGATAGATGGTCGTATATGCGCCGGGGAATATTTATGCTTGCTATCTATTGGCAGTTTATGAGGCTTCATATGTATAACCAATGAGCGGGACACTGGATAGGGTACGATAAGACTCAGCACGCTTAAATTAGATCTGATGCTTTATGTGCAAATATTATTCACTGGCTCTATCTCTATTCCAGAGGAACCGATCAGATATGGCCAAAGGAAATTTGCTCGTATCTTTTCTATGAAAGTAGCTCCGTGACCTTAGGTGATATGGGCTGTTTGTAGTAATAATCTCCCGCCTGATGGCTGCCACCACAGGCTATTAAATAATACTATCCATATATATATAGCAACACTAAATAGAGGGTAATATGCAGCAGGATAAATAGAAATTCAGGTTTCATATTTGCTTTAGCCTCCATGCACCCTGCTGTTTATAGAGTTGAAGACCCAACTTGGCCTAGGAAGAAATTCTATGAGTCACTGCTTTCAAAACATATTCATTTTCATCCTCGTTTGAGAATTTAGATATCAAAACTGCATTCTCAGCTATTACGACAAAGCAAATCTTACCAAATTTACACATATTCTAACTTATAAGAATTTATCAATATTCTGCTGCTGTTATGTGTTTATACAAGATTTTGAAGGTGAATCCGCCAAGCCAAAACGACTGATGATAATGAAATCTTTGTAAAAAAGGGATTTGGGCGGGTCCTCCAAATACAAATGGGGATGTTTAAGAATCACTGTCGCAAGAACAACTATACAAAATCCTCCAAAATGTTGGTCTAATATACTTGTAGATGGTTTGGAAAAGAAAGGAACAGAATTTTAGAAAATGTGTAGTTCTTGACTGACATTAGTTCAGAGTGCAGCTTTAACTAACAAAGTGCTTCATGACAACGGCACAGCTCAGTCTTTTGTTTGTAGTACAATTCATAAGAAATGCCGTCATATTAGTCTTTGTTCGGAATAAACAATATTTCTTATCACCGATGTGCCCTCGTTTCATTTGGTTTATAAAAAGCCCTATAGAATGAATTCCAAAAGCTTAGTGTACCCGTATGATATTCTGACATCCTACTAAAGATTAGATAATTAATGATGTGACCTTTAAGGAAGCCAGACGATGTTTGATATAATAATGACATCAGCAAGTATTAAGTTAACTATCTCCCACTTACTTTACTACAAATGTGTGTGTAGACTAGCTTTGCGGTTCTGTTAAAACTTCTGGACCAGGAACTTTAGTTACTCAGTTATTTTTCTAGTGACATCTATTCTGATTATACTTAGTCCGGTGCAATAAAACATCTTAACAAACAGAATTTCGTATGTCGCCACTCGTAGTAGTATTCATCAAACAAGAATGTGGATTAGCTAAAATATTATAGGCCTATTATCATGTTTCCAGCTTCAGAAGTTTTCCGTCTCAGCATTCTTCAGCTAAATATACTATTTCTATGGAGAAACCATAGCTAACAATCTCCGAGAAATACAATACGATGACATTAGGGGAATGCTTGACTTGGTAATTATTTTGAATGTAATAACAACCTTTATACGTCCACTGTTAGTTATTCCTATTGTTGATAACGTGCCTACCTTTACACAGCATACATCAAAGATTATTGAGGAGAGTAGTATCTGTCCGTCGAAACGATAGTTTCCGAATGAAACAATTCAGAACCCGAAGTAGGAAATTCTGTGCCATTAGGCTTGAGCCCACTGACGTTTTCCCCCGTCTGCAGTCTTCGCAGTTTCATTCTACAGTGCATTCTCAATCCGAATATAATAACGAATGAATTTGGTCAAAGAAGAGTATTGGTAGGTTGTGCAATATAGGTTCTTTATAATAATTGATATATGACAATAACTATCAAACCGCATATTAGCCGCAATAAGCACACCCTCTGCCTATGGCAACTAAGTAAGCGCAATGCGCTTCGCAGTCTGGCGCGCTTTAATGCAGTGCGTCGCAGCTCATCGAGAAGAGTCTGTCGAGTGCCCTCCTCTTCTGTATGCGTGGCTAGTCCTTGTTCTCCCGGGTCAGTGCTGTAAATGCACAATCACCGTGGTCTGTTTCCCACGGGAATTCGACAAATGAAGGCACTTATTTTAACACCGTCATCCCCATGAACCAGTTCACCCTTAGACCCTTGCATATGGCCCTCAGAGACCACGGTCGCAAACTTGTGGCTTCATGATAAAATCGAGCAACTTACAATAAGTAGCAAAATGTGTTATGTCTGAATATATAGGGGAAATCCCACTAGCGTAATGACGTCAAGGTAGATTTTATGCGATATTTTTCTGAATGCCAATACATAGTTACTCAGACTGTGCATGTATATGAGATCAGGATAACACAAGGGAATGGATTGGTCTTGCGCCGACGCCACAAACAGAAATTTGATCTTAGCGAGAACTCATGCTGATACCACAAGTATCATCTCGAAAATTATTCCCTATGCAATGGAATAAAGTTGAGATAATTCGGGGCAATGAATTTGAGAACCGTTGTGGGCTCCCTGCTCAGCGTTTTCCCTTTGTTCCTTACTGATTGAGACCGCCAAAACGTGTGACGCTACTCTTTGAGAATGGGTCAGACCGGATGTAAATAACACGGCAGATGAAAGGGCATGGAATTACCGTCATCTTGGTCCCTGTTAGTGCTGTGGTTACTGGCTTTATGTACAGATCGCGTGTTCACTGTACTAAGCCTATTGTCCAATCATATTAATGAATGACCAATGAACTCGAACATGCGGGAGCATAAATCTTGTTTGTTTTTGCTTTCAGGATTCCTTTCTATGCATGGAAACCCCCCAGACGGTACGCACATCTCTTGGCCTGTTCTAAGGGATCGTTTGGTCTCGCAGTCATAAACCAAGTTTATCTTTAGCTAGATCTCGGCTTCTTTGAGGGCCTGAATTAGGCCATAACATTTGATTGCCTCAAGGTTCCAGACAAAGGCTAGTTCTAAGTGCTTGGATAGCCTACCAGGAATAAGTATTTTAAAAAAAGTATTCAAGAAACTCTAGATTGACCCAATTGTTCAAACATTTAGTGTAATACTAAGCAATATCATTGTGATATGCCAATGCCATCGCTTACTTATACCGCGGTATAGATAGCCCACCCCATTGCCCATTTATTTCCCCAGATCCGTTCTATTCATTCTGCCAGGTCCGTAGAAAAATCCATAGCACATGATTTAATGCAAACTGAACAACCTCTTGCAGTGCAGAAAATATGTCCTCGGTACAATATCGGGATACAATTATACAACTTAAAAAACATATTTTTATCTCAGCGAAAATATTGTACAATGAAGTATTAATCTCAGAAATTGCTGACAAAACACTATAATATTGACCAATTACAATACTATACTAAATCCTACACATATAATCCAAAGTTACAGGTAACTTAATTCAATACCCTTGTTTTACTATTACAACGATTATAAAAGAAACAGAATTGGCGTATCTCAAAAACACCTGCGGCTGTACTTATAGTCCTCCACTTTCAGGGCAATTAAATCAATCTCTTGTATGGCCGCGGGAAAAAAACCTGTTTGTTTGAGCAGAAGTTCAACCGGAAGTTTTTACATTCGAACCGAACGATTAATGGTCTGGAAGGTGTGAGATCAGATGGGAGGCAGGGGTGATAGCAGGGAAAATATTTATCTAACAGGCTGATACAGAGCTTAGTTGTACAATATAGAGAGAATGGAACGGTGGAGGTGCTAGTAATTTAATATCTTTTGGACTTGATTCCATTCACTATGAATTTATAATTATGCCCGTAGCAAATCCGTATATTGAAATATAAACCTTGGTTTCCTTTATTCCGAATCTCCATATAAGATCTAAAAGTCAAAATACAAGCAATACAACTTCGAATTGTTTTCATACGTGTATGATAATAAAGATTTTTATTGCACTTCTCATACCATATCAGCATTTTAGTCACTGTCTTGAACAGTCCGCAGGCTAGAATCACCTAAGAACAGTATCCAGGCTAGAATCACCTAAGAACAGTGTCTTTGAAGGTTAATCCTTTTATACTCCATAAAAGGATTAATAACCTCCATTTCGGGCCTGTTGGTGCATTGTTTGGTGTATACTCCCTGGCTTCGTCTAGGGATTATGCACCAAACTGTGCAGGATCATTCATCCTTCTATAATAAAAGAGACTATAAGCCTCAGCAACAAAAGTGAATCTTATTGTGTTAATAGGAAGAAATAGGGAGACAATTAACAGGAACGATCAGAAATTGTTTCATCGAAGGATAATGAGAGGAAGATTGTTTTGGAAACAAGACAGAGACGTGAGAATATTGATCACTAGATGATTTGCAGTCTCCGGAATCCAACCTGTAACGAAAATTCCTTACAAAGATTTCTATAAAACAGAAATCCACATCCTCGCACCGGAGGCAATTTTAATGTCTCATTTTCATCGCAGAATAATGATCAGAGATGTCTATTGTTGATACGCAGTCTTCGTATCTATAAGGCCATGGAATTTGTGAAACAGATATCATCATGTATCCTGTCGTAATTTGAAATACTTTAGACTCGTATACCGGAAAGGTTATTAAATCGTATTTGATGTACAGGTCAGGCATTATGTATAGAGCTACACGAGGCAGTGTCTTTGAAGGTTAATTGAAATCACGTGCAGTTGCCTTGTATTACTGATATCGTTTTCACAGGGATGATTAATCCTTTTTGATTTAATTTCAAATTGTAGTATGACTACGTACTTGTAATGTGTACCCGTATATTTTCTAAATGAGAATATTCAGGTTAATTAATATCTCAGTAGTTCTTCTATATCAAGCCCGGACTGCTGTCAATGACTGTGTGATTATTCATCTGAACTGATACTTCCAAATCATTATGAAGAGATGTATACATGTATGTATATATACATGCATGTAAAAGCAATTAGCAATCTTTATCTTTAATATTTGATATAAGGTGATCCTAAGAAAAGGATAGAAATACTGTGTCTGTTGGAGTTGCAAATGGTGGTTTGTTCCCAGACTTGGTACTGTAATTCTGACAGACAACAATGGTTGTGTCAGGATTCATGGTTAGGGAAAATGCGATAAATGGATCCCTGTGGAACTAACGATGAATCAGATCCAGCTGATTGAATATGACAATGGGTGCTATATGAGTACATCAAGATCCAAGATTGTCCAAACGTAGGTACTAAGTGCTCATCTCGCTCGGAATTCGACTGTATGTTCCTCTCACAGGATTGGTTCAGTGTAATTCTGATGAATTGCTTAAATGCCCCAAGGAAATGTATCTCATGAGTCTCTCAGTGCAGTTAACTCTTTCTTTATTTCCATTTTTATTGCCATTTAATCGTACAGTCATAGAAGTATATGGATATGCATTAAAAGTCTAATTTGTCGGAGCATAACCCATCGAGGTACATGTGTATTCAAGAACTAAGTCGGGATTCATTTGTCGACATAGAAAGTGCGCCCACTGCGGAAAGAGAATTCTGTATGGAGGATGTTCTTCTCCTCAGGGAAGACTTTACTCAGATTAATTGGAGTGTTCACCAAATTACACAAGCAGAAACTGCCATTAATGTGTAGGAACATTTTAGTTGGATCATATACGCGTCCAACATACATATATGTCACGGCCTGATGTATTCTTATTGCAGTAATGTTTGTATTATCATAAGTTCCTTTCTCAGTAACAGACGTCTTTATCCTGGTTCATCTGCTGTAATCAGTCTGACCAGTGAGGTCGGACACTGCCATTAAGAACTTGTGCTGTCAAGGGCAGCATCAGAATGCTGATACCATATTTGAGTTTATCAAACCTCCAGCGGCAGTGGACTGAGGAACGTTAGGAGGAGGGCCCTTGGTGTCATTAATCTCGAGATGCCTGAGACTGTAGTGTCCCTTGGTGGTAAGTGATAGCTTGTGCAATTACAGAGGATTTCATCTAGGGATGTCAGCAATACAAGGGCAGGCCAGGCAGTAACATTGCTTTTTAACCACTGTACTACGAATGATAAGCAAATGACTCTGATTACTTTCTTTGCAACATAATAGATGGAATGAGCAACAACGATGTGTAATAGTGTCCAAAATAATAACTAAGAGTATGTAAAAAAGAAAAGCATATAATTCGCTACATATATATGTAAAAAGGAAAACACTTTGAAATATGCCGCAGGCATGATTATGAATTTGATACGGAAGAAATGCAATACTTAGTCTTCAAAGTGATAGGGGAAAGACAGTTTCTGCATGGTGTAGTATTCTAAATGCACACTTCCGCTAGCTTACAACGGCAAGCGATTCATTGCGATTAATAATCACAGATTATATGCGCTCGCTCATATAAAAATAATTAGATATTATTGATGCGAGTAAATCGCCACCCACAAGGAGCTGATCCCAAGAGATCCTCTACTTACGCGCAAGTGTTTGCGATCCATCTGTAAATGAAAATCGCTTGCCTCTTGCGATCAAGGGTAGGAGCCTTATTTTATAGACCCATATTCTGTAGATAACTTAACAGGACTTATCTTTCCCATACCATAGAGAGCGTACCAGTAAGTGTGGAACCTAGAATCCCAACAATGAAACTATTTCTGCGTTGAATGACTCGCATAGAAGAGGGAGAAGCCCTCGCACGCGTATTCTCACCCATCTCCTGACACCATTGTGTAAGTTGATAGAGATGTATGTTCTGATTTTTCCCTAAGGGAACTGTAACATTTATGTCGAGGAGTATTAACCACTGATCTAATACGAGAGGAGCCGTGTTTGAAGCACCTATGCTGTAAGGTATACTTATCGATAAGACTATGGTAATTTTAACATCTAAAAAGACTTTTAGACTCTTAGAAGAAACCCCCAAAGTGAAACAAGGACGAGTCAAGATGAAGCACTCTTCAGATCATCAACGGTGTCATCTTAAATTCACTCAGTAATCTAGGCAGACACAATCTTATCGCTTCAATATTCTTATGAATCCGCATTGGATTGGAAACCCACACATGGAGGACAGTGTCATATATATAGGAATTCGAAATTTGATATATTTCGTGGATACCTTTTAGTTCCTCAATCCTTGGCCTCTACGGATATAAACACTAACCGCTTGGGGCGTCCCCCCATCAGCATTCGAACCATTCCCCTTGCAGGCGGACAAAGGCTTATCTTTTTACTATTGTGTTACCCAGTAACACTAACCTATATCGACTCGCCTAACTTTGGTATAAGATAAGTTTAGACCACCTAATATGTCAAGTCAGAAGTGCTGTATCCCAGTATGTTTTTTCTCCGAATGTATGTATAGACTATCCCCTAAACCACCTACCCTCTGAACTGCACTCAGATTTCTGCTGCATCCTGACAAAGCAACGAGAAACTTGAATCTAATTTGGACTGTTTTAAACATATTTTTATAGCGGAATTACGTGTCCCTTTATAATCATAGACATTTGTATGAAACGATAACGGGCCTAGTCCAGTAAGCCGATTCTCATGCGATTTTGCGTCGCAGAGCACTCTTTTCCACTACATTCTGTGAGAATCGCATGAGAATTGGCTTAGGGGACTTGGCTCTTAAGACAGCCGAGCGCTCTACATTACACTGCTTGCCTCGAAATGAAAGAGTTGGGCGCAATAAAAGCAAAATTATGTCCTCACATACATGCGATTCTCCATGAGAGATTGTGTTTTGAGTTTGTGTTTATCGAAAGCGCGAAACAAGTTGTATAGTGACAGTTTAAGGTGGTATATCCCTCTGGAATATACCACAGGGACAGATCTCCAAGAAACACAATCAACATTTAATGATGGCCAAGTCTATGAGAATACAATATATTGCTAGATATATATGATATATGCTCATTTTCTTCTGGGGGTATACATTTGGCCTTGGGTTCTATTTGGATGAATGCCAGACTGTCATGCCAGTAGGGTGTCGTGTGTGGGAAATAACAAAGAAATAAGATTTCGGGTCTATTCTATTCATTCTGGTCATGAGTAACTTGTTATGCTGACATTCATGGATGACCACCAAACAATCCCACGTATTATAGGCGAAATCGCCACGCAATATAGCATTGCAGCCATACACAGACAGCCATAGAACAAAATGTTGTATGGCCAGGGAAGAAACAGATGACTCTCATACTACACGTAGGCCCAACATAAACGTCCTTCTAGAATATTATTTATTTTTCCCCTCGTCATTTTTAACAGAAGGAACTCATAAGGCTATATATTCATATTCAAAGAATTTCCAAAACCGTAAACAAATTACTGGCTCATTTTCTGATCAAGTATATTTGCCAGATCGAGTGCTTCACTTTTAGTTACGATTCCATGACAGTTTCTTCGACTTTTGAAAGAAATAATCTACAAATAATACATAATTTGCCATAAAATGGAATATTCCTGGCTTCAGACATTTTGTTTCATTCCCTGTTACATTGCTTTCCCTCATCCCAGGTGTTTTCCACTTGTGCTGATCTGCGTAAGACCTCTTTACAGCCAGCTGCTTATTTTCACATCGACCCTAGGCACATCACATCAATGTCGACTTCAAACTGTACCTGATGTGCTTGCTAAGATATCAGGTCCGATATAAGTCTATCCCATTGAAACTACAACTCATGAGGTGGCAAATGATTTCAATCATGCTGCACTGCAAGGCATTCTTCAGGTCCAGGATAGAAATCATAACATGCATGCATGCATTGTCACAAATCTCAGTGAGATCTATAATTTGATACCGAACATTTATACCTAAAACAATCCCAAAGATGCATTGCAGTTCACATCAAAATCATCTATTAAATAATTGATGACGGTATATCACCAGACAGTGGGAGGCATACTATAGGGTAATCCCAATATCGTAAACAAAACGTCTAGAAGATCTATCCAACATTAGACCAAACAGTATTGTACCTCTACTCACTGAAGTAATAGAAAGGATTATACATGAACACCTTAATAGGGACTACCTTGAAGGAATTCACTTATTAAACGAAAAAGAAAGGAGGTTGTTGTAAAAACAACTCTACAGTAAGTGCAGTTGCGAAATTCACCCCCGATATATCTAGAGCACTCAACATATGAATCCCTAGCAATTCTCATTGATATATCAAAAGCCTTAAATCTGTTAGAACAAAATTCTCTTAAAAGGATTCATGACCTACATTTTAATGAATCAATACTCAAACCTTTTGACAATACATTGCTTCCAAGATCGGGTGTTATCTTGTATTAGAGGTAGAAAAAAACTATTTCCGACGTGGTGCTTTCGGCACATACACTTCCGGTTCCGTAGCTAAGAAGTACGCAACATGGCACAAAGTTACTGGCTACATTCGTTGGAGTTAATAAATTTCTACAGAGTTTGGAATTTACATGCTCTGATTATGCTAGACAGGTTAAGGGAACTTTGGTTAATGATCTGGGAAGTGCCGTATTAACCAAAAACAACGACCCAACTGATTCATAATTTACATCAATAGCATAACAACAGCAAACCTTTTATACTACAGTTTAAATTAGATATGGAGATTAGACTATACTATTAGAAAAGTTCTACATAGATAAAGAGAAAATGTATTATGATGATCGAATTTCTGGTTGAGTTAAAGCAATACGAAATTATAGGGTCTCAGGAAGAAGATAGCTAAAAGGATATTTGTTGAGGTTGTACAGCAGCACATAACAGTATTGTGATATACATGCAGGTTAAATCTTTCCTGATTAAAGTGACACATATCACTGAGCTCCCGATTTGGGGAAAGTTTGCCTGAATTTCAACTATGTTCTAGATTAGTATATTTGTAATGAATACCCGGGAGCATTAATGTATTAAATATGTATATCTCGAGTATTTAAGAGTTTAAAACTGCAATTTCGAAGGGTGTCGCTGGCCGGTTGTGCCCCACAGACACAACAGTCAGACCCGAGTATGTTGGTTAGCGAAAGTCTCCAACGCCTCTTTTCATAATTGGTTAAGTGATAACACCTGGATGGGACAGGGTATATATGGCAGTATGTACCTCCTGCCTCGCTCCTACTTCACATCCCTTCACCATGCGCTGGGGCAGCATCCAATGGTCTAGTTACTTCTCTCTCAGATTTGAATTCCCCAATGGAATCTCTACCACATTCTTCATTAACTAATATCAATTAATCTAAGGAATATATAGCATTGGTATTCCACACAAATGTTCTTACTCAAATGTTCTTACTTGTGCAGGTCATCAAAAACAGCAAACACATTTCTAAATGACATATAGCCAAATAGTGATCTTAGCCACTTTAACTATTTGCTATGGAGTAGCTCTAAGTAGTTATGCTTTAAGCCATAACTGAGTTAAACTGAGTTGAAATGATGCTGTGAATAGTAAAAAAATAGTAATTATGATGACAGGTGAAGATGTTTATTTTCGTTTTATTTTTATCTCCTTACATCTTTTTTTAACTTTCATATCGTCCATTTCCCCTATTGCTAGCCTGAATAGAGAGAGTGCTAGTACAATTGTACTTTTTGTAATCATATCTACCTTTGTAATTAATTAATTATTAATTGATGTTGCATGTATCTAGGATTCAGATTATTACAAAATGGGTATACAGGGAACCCACGGTTTAAACCCAGAATCTATGTGGAGGTAATATCTCCCCAGTTTTATTCCCCAGGAAAACGCTATTTTCACGCATTAGTGCTCTATCATATAGCTTTAAAATGAACTCTTTCGAGTGCTGATAGTGAACTAATGCTATTTAGTGGCTTAAAAACTCGATCTTGCCGAATTCACCTTTTAAATTCAATAGCAGTGAAGGACAGAGTCGAGTGCTACTATCTAGGATACGTTGTATTTTATTACCTTAATGTGACGCAACAGATAGGTCAAATGTCAGCTGAATCAGTATTGAGATCGCAAGGGACGCATTTATTCATTAGATAGTTGATGCGTTCTCTGATGACGGGGAGGAGAAGTCGATGATCTTTGATGACCTTTTGTTATAGAAAAGCCATAGAGGGTACAACCTGCGCACATATATAGCCTTGGGCAGTTTCCTCCAGTAATGCGCGGGAGAGGAACGCTCTGGAACGAGACTAGCCCATTTGCTGCTGTCCATCACTTCAAGCACTCCTATTCAAGAAGTGGCCGCCACTTGCAGGAATCCAATGCTCGAACTTTGAAAGGCTCCCACCAAGCTTTTTCTATTGTCATTTGGACACAGCGCATAAGGGAACCATATCCCCCTATGCAGCCTCCTTGTGAGATGTCTTATTTATAGTCTGGGCTTGGTACCACCGAGTGGTACAGGAGACACCGCAATATTATGCATCGTCACAAGCTTCCCACTCCCACTTTTTCAACGAGGAATTTGATCACAAAAATGGGATAAGTCGCACATGGGCAATGATATTCTTTTGTGCTGGTGGAACGGATGGCTTCCAAGTGTAGTGGGAAATTGAAATGAAACAATACCTACTGAGAGAGCAAGCCAAATGTGGAGCGGCAGACATGTATGCAAGAGAGCAAAGGGCCTTTTTCACACGCTCAGAAATAAACTGCTGTCAAATCCAGTGCTGTTTTTTAAAATTATTGTCTCCGATAAAGAGGAAAAACTTTGTTTCTCGTTTTAATCATGAAATATGAGATATTGCTTGTGTGAAGGTAGACTCAAAAGTCTGTTAAAACCCAATGGGCTGAGCAATTTACTTTCGAAACATAAACATGACAAATATTGGGAGGTTTTTGAAGTTCAATGTATGAGGTTTTGAAGGTAGTGCAGGAGTATGAATGTAATCCAAGAATCCAAAGCGTGATCTCACATAGATCTATTTGTATGCTTTGTGTCGTTATGAAAAAGGTAAGCTTTTGAATAGTATAGATGAACAAGATTAACCTCTCCTGGAGATGAGTTGGTTAACCTTTAGCTATTACAGCATGTAGTCAAATCAAGTAATAAACGGAACAGAAGACAGGAGATATTGTCACTTTCCTAGAACTTCCCGTATAAAGGTGATGATATCGCCGATAAAAACGAGGATGTACTCGATCAATATCTGGTTACCTCAGACATTTTAGACCATAAGATCTTCAGGGGAATGTCATGAAGACTGTTTGGCGAAGATAAACCTACAAGGACACTTCATCACGCCGAGTTAATACCTGATCCGCCGTGCAACCAAACCATCGGACGAGAAATCAATATAAATGCCGCTCTCATCAGCTGTCTTCGTGACAAAGATGCCAGGTCTTTGCTCTGGGGGTTTGTTTAAAAAAGAGAACTCCTTCATATCATAATGCTGGCGCACGATTAGGTAGGTAACAAAAATCTATACCTGCAGCCACGCGGGGATTATGATTAATTTTACCCCAGCGATTGAAAGGTTTCGGGAGTGTTCCAAAAACACTCACTCAGAGGAGGCAACTGATCGCAGATCCTACGATAATTTCGCACCAGTCACTGGGACTCTAAAGCAGAATGAAATTCCGATGGCATCCCATTGAATATAAATTACCATTTTAGCCTTCCTCCCGAGACTCCAAACTTGAGAGTACATGTTGGAAACCGAGGTTGATTCATTCCGCAGAATGCCCACCTTGGTCTTGGCCTCCATATCCGGTAGGACCTTTGAATGTCTTCATTCTCGATTTTATTGACTCCATGCAGCATGGGAAGTTGGACTGATTTACGCATGCAAACTCCTGGCAACAACTTCTCCATATCCCCTGTAACCAACGAGGTCTGTGTCAAAGATCCGTGAATGATGCAATTTTCTAATTGATCCCTGGAAATGAAGGTCAGAATTATGCCCTAGATTGCCCTATAGGGCATCCTTAGAGTTACTGCATGTGTTGAATAAGTGACTATCTACGAAACATGAATGCGCGCATCGATCTAAATACGGACGTTCACCTCGAAAACTAGATTACCACAACTCGGAAGTGATTGACGTTCAGACTTCGCTTTTAACTCGCACCGGAAATGACCCAATCGTTTGCGACGCCACCGCGTTGCAAATATTTCATGGCAAGAGGCCTGCTGCTAGCTAACCGGCTAACACGAGTTTCCCAGGCCTCATTTCAAAACAGCCCAAAGCAATTCATTTCTCGCTACCGCTTGTGATCATCTTCCCGTCAATTCTGCGGAATGAATCAAAGTAAATACTTATACTCGGGAGCCCTAACTATAAGATCCGAAGCGTTGCAGGACTCCTATTTTCTACGTTAAATGAGTTTCGGCTATTAGCGTTGTCGATTGATTCTCATTGCCTTTGCCCAAGGGAGGGACATACGATCACTTATACGATCATGGTGAAAAAATCAATTGACATAGTTACCAATGATATATATGGTACATTTACCTGTACAAGTGTATTTAGATTATTCGGATTTAGTTGTGAGTGTTAAATGTCCATCTACAGAAAAGCTATCTACATATTTATCTTACTGCATATGTGTATAGGAGGATGGCTTCACGGGAAAGAAAGAGGAAGGTTGTAAGTGTTAATTACGTGTATACGCGATCAGTCCATGTCCTTTGGGTAAAACCAGAGCGCTAGTAATTGTATCAGGTTTCCCTCACCATATCTGTCTAAACTTTCCGTTTTAATCATGCACATTACTTGGACAATGAAAGCTCTCCAGACGTCTTGTTGTCACAAAAATAACAGAAGAATGAATTACCATGCCTATACACTTCATGTTCAGATATCATTTATTCTTGTATTGTTTTAAGTCCTATAGATGAGATGAGAGCAATTCTTAGAGACCTGGACACAATTCCTGTAGGGATGCATGAAGTGTATGAAACAAAGAAACGCATTGTTTATCCAGAGGTGATTGTTCTCAATGAAGTTTGTTGACGCATAGATGGAATGGTTCTAATGGTTTCCATATCTCACAGTCCCTAAGCGGCCTTGGTTGTCAAGCAGAAGGCGCCCTCCCATGGATTATTCAGGCACCACAGAGGGTTGGCCCGTGGAATGCAGGGATGTCCCTTGTTTATGACGATATAGATTCGGGTATTACAGAGTGCGGGGGATTGCCCATAAAAGCCATGCATTTGTCCTCATTCAAAACACTTGAAACGTTAGTTTCCCCTGTCAGTGATAAGAGATAAGCACCGCCCAGTAAAGGAAGTCTGGATGTCTAAAGTCCTGAATGCATTTTTGGAAGGGGAGGCTTTGCCTTGTAAGGTGGGCGATGGGGTCTAAGACTTGTAAGGCGGAAGAGTAAATATTCACGCCCCATATCGTGTAATTACTCTATAGCAATATAATGGTTGCTGCGACACGGTAGCACCCATAGATAAATGCTGACCGCGAGTAGAGCAAACAAGGCTGGCCACCGCCATATGTCTACTGGGCTGTATTGACATTGATGCTTCACAATCTTGTCTTCTGAAACGATCTATTTCTATCGGTGTCAGACCAGCCAAAATGTTGGCATTTCATCCCATGGCTATAAATCTTCCTCCGTTATATTTTTTTTGGTGAATCGTAGTCAGATTACTTGCGTTGCGAGTACCTTTATGACAGCCAAGGTATGGTAAATGGACATTCGTGTCATGCATCTATTCACCCCCAGTCCCGTGAACAAAGGAAGTATAGTTTAAAGGTCTGGGGACTTTTTCCGTCACCGCTCCCACACTTGCCGCTTTAGCAATCGCCACCATACATTACGCATTTCCCTAAACTACTTACAAACGTCACCAGGTGTATACGAGTCAGGACGTCAGAAAATGTACAATTCGCCTTTACCAGTACTCTCAAAAACAAACATTTAAGACAAGAATAAGGCTGAAAATACACTTCAACGTAACCAAACAGATATTTTAAACCAACACAATGCCAGAAATATCTAGAATGTATTCCTTTTCAGCCGTATTTAGCAGAATTTACCGAATGTGTAGAGCTGTCGATTGTATTTTTCGGAAGCCAAGACCCATACTACTTACACAGCGCCTAGTGTCGTCAATAGTAAAGATAGCGCCTTTCATAGAAACCCTGGGGCACGCAATTAAAAATATTCTCCATAAAACTACCTTTTCCAATCGAGTGACATCAAATCTTATCCAAATCTATTGAATTCTCTCGTCGCTTGTTTTAGAAGAGGAGGGAATTTAATTTGATTGAAAGTCAGGTTTGTGTAGATCTCACGGTTTGTAAATGCAATTTATTGCGATATACTGCAATATGCCCAACGATAATAGGAAGATCGAATTCAGGGCTGTGGTAGAATTCACACATACTTCAACTATTAAGTGTTTGGTGGGCTCGCATTTCACCTCAAGCTCATTCTAACGTCGAAGCTATATTTAACGTAAATTGTGTAACAAGGTGGCAAAGAAAGGGCAAGGAAGGAGAGTGTCCCTGACGCTTCCTGTGAAGGGAAAGTGTCTCTGACTTTTCCATATTCAACAGAAGACAAGCTGTGCATGGCGAAGATAGGACACTTAATCTACACTGACGATATTAAGGTCATGACACTCACACAAACTAGTTTCGCATAGGTCAACCAAGGTCATACGGTACTTAGCATCATGGATGTAATAACCTATGTGGTTACATTGAGAGCTGAAAAGTGATACCCGCAATAGCAGAATTATTCATAGAGCTAAACTATCTATTTATGATCCCGGCAGCGATGTTGATTATTGCGCAGTAAAGCAAGCTCATCTTGTTATAACTTCCTGGGGAGCTCTGTAGCTAGACCTTTCATGTGTTGTTGGTTTTCATCCCCCCAGCGCTCTTTAACATCTGAAATCCGTCCTCCATGAAGCAACTGGTTTGCGCTGCAAAATTACTTCGCTAATGTCGACCTTTACTCGGTGTAGGGTCGAACTCGAAGAAAGACGTGATTCATTTTTTGTATGTTTGCCTTGCAGACTTTACTACATATGTCTAGTTAGTACCATGTAACAGCAGAATCTTCATATTGATTACAAATATGATACCAAAAATAAATAACGGGCCAATGTTCGAATTTGATTTTTAGAAAACAATTTTGTTCTTTCAAATAAAGAATATTGATATTACTGTATTCATTCTACATAAAAACTAACACCCGTTCGTAAGTGTAACCTCTTTTTACAAAGTTGGCGGGATTAATCTTGTAGCTATGGTAACCAAGCATTTGTTTGTGGCAATTTAGATATTACTCATATACTTATATCAGTCTTAAGTCTTGAAAAGAATGGTTTCTTGGAAACAACGACATTTAACATTTCCAAACACATCCATCGACATAATACATTTCATTCTACATTGACGAACCTTTTGCCCAAGATTAAAAGCCTAGTGACCCATCCTATATAGTACAGCAGACGTATCACTGAATCTGTGTATCAGAATTAAACATTCACAAGTTATTGTTATTGAATATAACAATCGTTCCCTTTCATTTCCACAGTCATGGGCAAATCTTCGGGTAACTTGATACCTAACAACTTCTGCATGAGCATTAACATGGATTGTCCTATCAATAAGTTCTTAAACAACATTCATTCGAAATATAATACTATATAGTCGATTTACGTCAGTCATTCACTAAAAAGGGCTCATATTACTCTTACTTTCAATTATGACGTGGAAATCTGACACAATGAATTGCTTATTCACTACAAATTCGATGACCTTTTCCGGTTCCTGTATTGATTCTAACATTATGGGATGGAGAGGCTCCCGTGTCCGTCTGCTAATTAGTTTCTTTGCATATGATATATTCCACTAAGGTTAGCAATCGCATTTCAATTCTTGCTGACACTTTCCATTTCATATCATGGTTAGCCTGACAGGATAAATATCTCGGGCTACAAGTAAAATGTCTTGAGTTATCCCTCTTATAAGAACGAGTATTGAAGATAGTGGTATGGCAATTTAAAGGTAAATTTATAGATCTATGTTCTGTAATTATCAAACCGACGTAATGGCAAATGGCTTCTTTTCCAGAGCATTATCATTGTTTTTTGTCGGGGAATTTTTGTCCGCGGGAGGGCACCTGTTATTTGCTCGTTTGGCGACTAAAGGTCGTTCGTCGCGAGGCGGGTGTCTCTTTCTACAAGGGTGACAGGTCAACAGGGATTTCAATTCCTCTCTGAACTTTCGAGAGCTTAAATAAACAAAGAACTTAAGGCCTAAACAGGAATAATAAAGCAGGGAACAGACTGCTTGTCCTAATGCATTCTTAGCATCTAATGTCAATGACCATTCAACCAAAGCCAACGCATTGGGGTCCACAAGAAACGAGAATATATCACATGCAAACTTTGGCATCATCAGCACCAGGTAGAAGATACATAATATTAGAATGGTAGTTTGGAAGTTCTTTGCCGCTGCAGCATCTAGCTTATAGGATTTCCATATATTTTGTTCCTCACGGGTGAAATTCTTTCCTCGTACGCGTCTCGTAATGATGATGACTGTGCAAGCAAAGATGGTAAAGAAAGGAAAGAGATCGGACACGACCATATCAATCACTGGCCAAACGATCCGGCGGAAAGTCTCGTTCACGTGACCTTGGCGAGCATTGGTACAAATAATTTCCTCTGGCTGTCCACTCTTTTCATCCGCCTGGAGCGCGAACGTCCAGAAACAATGTGCATTTATACAAACCAAAAGAACTATTATCAGGAGAATAACGGCCCGTGCTCGTTCAACGACACATGCGCTCAACAACTTGTCTCTTCTTAAGGTCACTATAGTGGTTTCTGTTGCCATTGCCACAAGCAACCAAATTCCCAGGTGCAATGCGAAGTTCGTAACGAAAGGAAATATTTTACAAACACTGTTAGACGTGAACATGGCCATTCTCTGTACGTTTAATCTATTGTCTGTTAGATTTAATACCCAATCGTTTCCAGCCTTTACGTACAAAACTACCAGGTCGATAAATGTGGCCACAAATAAGTATAGACACGTAGAAAGTACTTTTTGGCAGAGTTTATACATAATAAAAGCGCTGAGAAGGTTGCCAAATGTCCCCAAAGCCATCAGTATAGGACAGCCGTAGGTATAAAGCATCTTGGCAGTGTCACGCTCAGGGAATTCTACACCATAAATTGAGGAATAAAAATCCAATAGGGCATCGTCATCATCAACCGACATCATGGGTATATCTTCGTCCTCAATTGCTGTCATGATTGCTGTTGCAGCTTTCCGCTGAAGAACGGAGTATCAAACACTATCAGTTCTGGCTAATAAGAGATGTCTCAATTTCCCGAGCAAAGGATGGAAAAACACCCTCCTTTCCAGTATTATTAACGCACAAAAAATGCTTGCCTATGTCTTTTGCTGTGCTGCTGTATTCAGGGCTTCCTCACTAGGCATTACCATTTCCTCAGTAATTGACTCGAAAGAAATGAGACTACTTCTAATGTTCTTCTTCCTCGTCTGAGAGACTCTTCTATATAATGAGCTAATTGTTCATCCTAACCTGGGGGAATTTCAAGCTTGTTCCTCTAATCTTAATTTGTTTGTAAAATGTTGCAAGCATCCTCCATTAGACTTCGGTCCTAGTAGTGGCGGGTGCAGTATACTTTAATGGGAAGAACATGGCAATGTGGAGAGCCTCCCTTCTCATTAGACGTTGCAGAAAATAAAAGCAGGCACTTTTTGAATCTTAAAGAAGTGCTATCAAATGGAAATAGCGATGTCATTGGACTGGTGCCTGCGATATTCTTCTAGAGCTTCTTCCGAGAGGAACAGCTTTGATGTGATTCTTTCACTATGTCCCCTCACAACAGTTTCCTCAGGAGGACAATATTATGTTGAGAGATGTACCATGCAGAGGCCAGCAAGGGAGCATAACAGTCATCGGTCACAACGCCATTCAACTAAAAGTATGATTAGAAGTATCCATCATCCGGCTGGTCATATCGATCTTATTCTAGGCGTTTGGGTAAAAGTGGCTTCTTCAAAAGTTTCATTTTCCAATGAAGGAAACGTCAGAAATATTGGATTTGCCCTGGGACCTATTGACTGTATCACTAGCAAGCAATTTCATAACAGTTTTCGTTTGATTGGTTTGTATTAGCTGCAGAATGAGCCATAAAGGAACTGAGGAATATTTCATAACATCAAGTCCCAGGAGGTATTACACGTTTACGATTATCGGAGTTCATTACACGGCGCCGAATCCCTGTCGACAACTCTGTTACATCTGTCCAATACCCACTCAAGTATTGTTCCAGTACGTTATATTGGAAACCGCCACATGGCTTCCCTGTTGGATGAAACACTTTTCAATATCACAAGCCTCCCATCAATGCATGCATTGATATCCGTATCTGGGAGGATTGCTTTCTATATGTAACACATGTCAGTGTCTACTTAAAGGGGCCAATTATGTGCTGAGGTCAAGATGGATCATTCGCAAAACTCTGGCTATAATACGACAAGGGATGAGTTGGCGTTCTCCTAACATTGCTTCGGTAACATATTGCCCTGTAAGTTATTTCCTAGGGCCCAAGTAAACCTTCAAAATGTCGGCGGTAAGCAGGAGAAATAGCTAGGAAAGGCCTCCTCCCTTGGCGGCCCCAATGAAAGCTTGTTAGCCGTTTCCAGCCAGAGGTTTCAGGCGTGTCGTGACGGTCGGGATGAATCAGTTAGGAGCTAGGAGAGACCATTGAAGGACAGATCCTATTGGTAGACTTCCGAGTTGCCCTTGCTTTTTCAGTGGTCGAGCGCGTGGCGGTAGGCAGTCTCATTGCATTATTGCCATATCGAGTGGAGGGGATATATTACGGTACTGTACAGTTTATTGATGCTCCAACCACAATAACCCCCACATTCGGCCAATGCACATCACAAGGGAATTGCAGAAAGAGTCCCGGCGCGGGTAACAAAGCTGTTCATAAAGAAACGTATGAATAAATCCAGGTGTAATAAGAACTTTTTTCCCAAAGGGGCGAAACCACACGATTTAGAGGTGTTTTTTATGTAGCGCTCTGATGAAACTAGGAGACAATGTCTCATTCCCCGCACTGCGCTTACAGCCGAAAAATATAGACAACCAACGAAAATAGGAGTCGCGGGCCACAAGGCGATATCTCTCAATTATGAGGTGCTTCAAACCATGTGGAGATCCGATCAAGCAACCCTCAATGGACCATCTCCCACACACCACCATGCGAATAAAAAGAGTGAAAAATATGGTGACACTGATTCCCGATTCAACGTCTGCTACGACGGATACTAGCGGGGATTACTGATATCCAACTGGCACTAATGGTGAAAATAAGTGTCCCTTGATCACTGGGATATTCCTCACTCACGAGTGGCCTTTGAGACAAGATATGTCACGCGGTCTGCCAAACTTCTGAGAGTAAAGATAAAAGATTGGACTTCTGGTCAAGGTAATCCTACGATAGAGATAGAGTAGAAATTACCATAAATGTTGCAATGTAATGATTCGCTTGGGCAAACACAAAAGTGATTATCTGTCGACAGACCTTGATTGATGTGGCGTTTATAAGATATCCCATAAATTAATTAGTGGTTGTTGCTGCCTTAAGTGATTAACGTTCAGAGACACTTTAGGCTTTTTTGTAATACTACCTTCCTTTGCAAGATGATTACTGCACCAAGGGTGTTTTTATAGCCAGATCGCTATGGCAATTAGTGGAAAGTTGTACCGGTAATTTTCTTTCTGCATGGGGAAGTGGTCTGCAGCTTGTATTTATACTGTTCATGGGGTATGCTGTATTTTACAGCGCATTGTATTGTGGCCCTTAGGCTTCTGTACCGATAAAACCATCAATCACCCACGGCATGATACTGTCGCGAAAAAGCATAGGGACTGCGCGAGAAACAGCATGGCAATCATGTAGAATGGCACTCTTCTTCTATGCACTTCAACTGCATTAGCCGACTGGGGTACACTAGTTTCATTGGTGAAAGCCGGCAATTTATTGTCCACGCGGTCTACTCTGTCATGATACGATGACTGGTTCTCCTCCTGTTAATGACATTAGCGAAATGTCCCAAAGAAATGTTAATGTGAATGGTTTCCCACTCTGAAGTGAATGAAGCAAGGCTATTATTCCGGCTGATCGCATTTAGTTTCGTCCTTTTGCTAGTTGAAATACAGATAAAGTAGAATAGGTTACAAAATGCATGAATTGTTTACATTTACACTGGGTCCATGCACGCGAAAATTATCAGGGGATAAAAGGCGAATCTCTAGTGGTGAGCTAGCTACAGTGGTGGTGTTCAACAGAAACAAATGGTTGAATAATATCCCAAGGGAGGTGATTCATTGCACCACATACACCTGTGCCATAGGCTCATTTCTTTGTCTGGAATCAGGTCTAAAAAGTCACCTGGGATGGAATCGGACATTCCTCAATGTTTACTTTAAAAAGGCAGTAATAAGTTCCGACAATGTAGCACCAGGCCCGCTTCGGCCTTTTGTCTTTTTGCCACGAGTCAAAAAGTCAAAAGCGCAGCGCAGGATCCTTGTCTAATTTTCATTAAACATTTGTGTGTGTGGGTGTGGGTGAGTGAGGCCTTGGTGTCCAGGCTCCAGCAAAGCACAATGTTATCCTGGCATAAAAATATTCCTCTCGTTTCCCGTAGTTTTATTACAAAGTATCTAGAGTATTCACATCCTGGTGGAAATAAGTCACATGGGCGCATACAAATAAATCTCTGTTGCTCCCGACTATTCAACCTGTGAGTTCCGTCCGGACCGAGTCACACACATAACTACTCGCTCACACTTGTACTTCCTCTGCTCCTTCGGCTCTTTTTGAATGAGCCAGCGTGTATGTCAGCCAACCAGGAGGATAGGGAAAGCGTTTGCAGGACCCTTAAAGTATCCACGTCGTTTCGCAGTAACTGGCTGGCGGTAGATAGTCACCTTTTCGACACAGCGTCCTCCAGCATTGCAACTGCTCAGTCATTCTTGGACAGATATACTCTCAACGAAGCTTAGCAAAATACTCGAAGTCGGATTGGAGGCGCCCTGCTGTGATTGGACTGAAGGAGGTGCGTGCCCGCTGAAGCCATTCTAAGGCTACAGCTCTCCCTCACTTTCGCTGGCTGTGGAGGCGAGCATTTTGTAAGGCCGAGTGGTGAGCTACTCGACAGACCTGCTTTAGCTATAGACGCCTCCACAGCTCCTCTCTCGCATGGTCTGCCCAGAATGCGTCTTTCATTCTACACGCCCTCATGTGGCCAGATGCGAAACCTGAAGCTCAGAGTCCCCTTTTGCCTGAGAGCCGGGGGCCTGGACCTGGCTCGGGCAATCAGCTAAACCCTAGAGACAAAAATACCCACCTCTGGGTCACATGATCCCCTTTCTCATCGAAGACCTCCCTCCTCATCCTTCGTCTTCGAATACAACACCCATGGTTACTGTCCCAAATCTCCCCAGTGAGTTTCAGGTGTTCGCAACACAAATGTTTACAGCTCGTTTGCATTTTGGGTCTTTTAGCCCACGTAAATTGACGGCAACAGACAATAAATTGGAGGATACAAAGCAAAATGGAACGCTGCATTTGGTCTTCATAATGATCGACGAAGCTTGTTTGCAGTGTGCTCAGTGCGTTGTTGTTACACAGCCTAGTTACATTCACAATTAGGTGCCATCCAACAGGTGTTGGTTTAAAACGTGCTCTTCAACGGCCCAAGCTGACCCAATATGGACACAAAGAGATTCACATTGGAACGATACAATGCACAGTGATCAATAATTCATGGTATACACAGGAAACATGACCGCTAATTTTTTGTGGCGATTAATCTGCCCTGTATTATTTCAAGTATCGTCAGCTGGGTTAATCACACACAGGTAAAAAGGGTTCGGTGTCTTTCTATAGACATTCCTTGTGGTTTTTCCTCGAATATACTTCATTGCTGAAATGCAGGATGTATAGAAGTCCTCTCCGATTGTTGGGCAAGCCTCGCTTCCATCTCTTCCATCAATATTAATTATAACAGCAATGAATGTTGAATGCCTATATCAAAATAATCGGATATCTCTATTGGATATGCTTTGAAGGGGCAATTATCTCTGAATAGAGGATCTTATGCCTTTCATTTGGACGTTTTCTTATCGATTGTAACTAAGCACATCACTTATTGAGGACCTGATTTCATGTCCCGGTTGTTATCGCGTCTGATATCTCTTTTGATTTCCAGTTTCTCAACGATAATCAATCCAATACCCAGCAACGTTCGTTTGTTATCACGGTAAAACATTAAAGAATGCTGAGCAGAATAGCTCCCCTTGGATATGCCATGATATAATTCTAACAGGCAATCGTTTCCCCCACAATGCCAATCATTAGCTTTTGCGAGGCATTAATGTAGATGCGGTAGAACGTTAGTGAACGGTAATTCAGTCTCTTGCTACTATGAACAGGCAGTTAAGGTTTTCTGGACATATTATGCAACGCTAACAGCTCCTTCATGGGGGAAATGATTACTGCGCCTGCAATCTGTACATATGAGCATGAATCAAGGATGAATTACAAATTGAATGGGCTCATCGGTTTCCTCATATGCCTCGGTGTCGTCAGATTATAATTATGGTACGCAGATACATTATGTCAAATTATGAACTGCTGTGTACATGATTACATTTGCATCTCTTGGCCTCTGTTATGATAATCGGTCATACCTACGGAGGAATGAATAAAATTCATTTACAACGGTCATTAGGCTGCGATGTAATGAATTGCAATTCATTATATTGCAGTACATTTACATATATATAGTTTCTGATAATTTCCCAACAGAAATAGCTGCAAATATAAGGAACTTTCATTTTGTAATAACAATTACTGTACATAATGAATGGAGAATAATAATTCGAAGTTTATGATTTCATCCGCCAGCGTTTTCTACTTAATGATAAAATGTAGAAGTGTAGAAGTGCGTTTTTCTTTTGGTTTGGTTCTGACCATATTGTAGTAGAATAGAGACTGAGTAAATGGCAGTAGCTATAATTCCAAATTTTTGAATAATCAGTCAATTCTTTACACAACCTTTCACTTAAAGCAGTACCTATTGATATGTGTATGCCACTCCTCCAATAAGATAGAAATTCTAGTTTCTAGAGAAGTTAGCAAAAATAACATACCATTTTGTACAAACAGAGATAGGAAATACAAATGGTAAAATCCCTGGAACAATTATTGTTAGGAGTTAATTATGAAGCAGCAAATGAACAGTTCTATTTGATGCTGATAGGCTCCATTTGTTATGAATGCCTCCAGGCCATCCTCCTGCGCATTTTAGTCGCAGGGAAAAAGCAAGTTCATAACAAGCCTCACGACACAGTTCCCAAATTACTTCTGAAACACCCAATTCCCATGATGTGCCATTTCCTATCAGCATTTTCATATGGATTCCTTCCCCTCGATACTTACACGACACTAGCATCTGGGTCATAATTGTTCTCGCTGCTTTTTTCTTTTACATATTTCTAAATTGGCCAGATAATTATCCGTAAATCAACTTTTTATTCCTGCTGGAGACTGTCTGGAAGGGGATGTATACAATATGGAATTAATCAAGGAGCATCTCCATCTATTTGAGCGCGTATTATTATTACTCATCGGCGGCTGAAGCGATGCATTATAGGAGGAGAGTTGCGTAGTCGATATTAACGTTCAACAGCAGCGTTTATGCGGAATAGATCCGCCGTCCCAAGGTGATGAATGGGGCGATAATGAGTGAAAAGCTTGAGACTTGATGAGAGACATGGGTTTTTAGACATGCCCCATGGCGGTGTCTCACGATTTATTGTCCTTTCAAACACCGTAACTCAAGCACCCCGTATAACTTGGATTGAAGAAGGATGCATTTATGACAAGCTTATATTTCCACTAAAGCCCCTTATCTACTGAGCCGATTTTCTCATGGGGCCGACAATTGCCTGACGATTGGACAATTGCCTGACGATTGGAACCATCTACACCTGACGGAAGGCACTCGGCTGACGGCTGACGGCCAGCTGCCTTCATCTTTCCAGCCAAGGCTCACAGTCTCTCAGATCAGATAAGAATTCATAACCAGCCGTGCCCTGCTGCTCTGTCCACTGTCCGGTAGGGGGTCCAACGCGTTACATAGCATTACGTATTAGTATGTCAGTGATTGGACGCCTACTGCGCTAATGGATTTCCGGCCCTGGAATAGGCCGCAATGTGATTTTGTAGTTTGGAGCGACAGGTTTCCCTCAGTTTGGAGGGACTCTCTCAACTCTGACTCATGTGGGCCTATTCTGTTTCATGCATCTCCACTGGTCTGCAATAGCATGACAGCTCTGATACTCCTCCAACCGCCCCGCCCCATCTCTGGAGGCAGCAACAATCACTAATTAATTCATGGGATATCTTATATACCCGTGATAGAATAATCGAATTCATGCCAATGTACAATATACCCAATTTACAAGTTGGTACTAAATGTCATATTAAATGTTTCAGGGAAAATTCAAAATCAATGTGCAAACGTTAGTCCTGGTTCCTGAACCTAATTGGCAGTAGCGTATTTAAATAAAATTCATTTTGCTTTTCGGACAAACCCTCACAGTTTTGACAACTTAACGAAGTAGTAAAGCGTTTTCCATCAGAACTGATTTTTGTTGTTTCAGAAATATTTTCCCTGAAACAATGTTGAACAACCGAAGGAGCTCTCTGGAAAAGAGGATTTGTGCCTTGCAATTAAGGCGTCTTCTAATATTTCGATTGCTTGTACCATGAGATGAGATGAGAAAAAATTATCCAATTTCATCCTTAACAGTAACGCAAATAACGTTCATAATATCCGAATATACTTCGTGAATAATCGCTATCGTGTGAAATGTATTTTCTCTCCCTATTGGATCAACGAATGACAAGGGCAAGCACTAAATGAGGAGATGAATAATGTTTCGTGGTATCAAATGAACTGCTTGCAAATCCTCAACCTCAATAACCTCAATCCTCAATAATAAACACCAACCCTAATGACGTTCTACAAGCGCCGTTTTACAGGTCAAAACCCATCAAACCGTACACACGGAGTGCCATAAATCTTTAAGAGGCATCTGAGACGAATTCATTTCGACAGAGTCTTTCGATTTGCTCCTACAAATGATACTACGGTGGCAGCTGGTTCAATTTTTATGGAGTCGATTCCTTTGGGATCTCGATCTTGATTCCCAGGAGTGAGAATTGAAACATTGTGAATTAGTTCGTTCTGTATGAAATAAATCCCCGATTTTGGAGCAATAACATTTGTCCAATAGAAATGGGACACTGCATTTTTTTATGGCATTCCCGGGGGAGGATAATGAATGCCTCTTGATTCTCACCAAATGTTCTTTAGGAATAGATTTGATTTATTTTATACAAGGCCATAAAGAACCCTTAAGGTGAAATTGATGATGAAAATACAAAGGTGGTTATTCCCAGCCTCTTTATATGGGGCCTTTTTTTAGAGGAGAGTTGTTATTTAAGTAAATATTTATAAAGGTAATCATATGTGTTGAACCATAAGGGTCAGGTCACATTTAAAATATCTGTTTTGATTTAAGATATCGGTTTGGTGGTGTTAAACTGAATTTTGAACCTCATTTTTCTCTTAAACTTTGGTCATTTGAGAGATTACATAGTTATTAAGATTATTGATAATATTCTCCTACGGTTTTACCGATGTTTCGAGTAAAAGCGATTTTTTCTCAACTACTTCAGCTGAAGATTCTATCAACCGCCCATCGTAACATCACATGAGATGTTTGTAAATGTGTTCAAATACATGACAAATCACAAGACCTAATACAGGTACTTTGTTCCAGATCTATTTCATTGCCTCATTATAAAAACTATCTATACACCGATGATGATCTTTCCACGAACGTTTGCAGTTTTACCTCATAAACCGGCCATTATGTGAAGCTTTCCACCGGAGATATTAAAGCTATTAGCTAAACCTGTGTTGGGCTCGACTTTGGCATTCCCCATAAATTGCTGGCTATTGTCTTCTCCTATTGCTTTTTCCATTACCAGCAACCGAGTTCTTCATCATCCTAATGTCGCCCAGGTGTGAATGACGTTTCCTGACAAATGAATGCAATCCGCGCAATATTGTTTCAGTTACCATCGATCAGCGGGAAATAAGCCTTTCTTTTTAATTGCCAAATTCGCGTCCCATTATAAGCTTTCGGTTTTCTTTGGCAATAGCAACTGCTGGCGAAAGAAACAAAAAATAAGGAGAACCTGTCGCAATAATAATAGTAACGCTGTTGTTTCGGATGGGCTGTGAAAATAGCACATTAAAATGTTTCTTTTCTTTTCGGGGGTACAGTCAGATGGTGTTATTAAAGGGGCGCCCTATTACTTTTGGTAAATGTTAGAGGCTATCGCTGAGTGGAGTTTGATTATCCTGGCTTCGGCACCAACCTTTCCTCCAGGCGTTCTGTCCCTACAGGAGGAGGTTTGAGCGGCGGTCCTTGTCGTTATCTTGATGGCACATGCAGCATAGGCACGCTCTTGGCGTCGCATCAACACGTGTTAGTCACTTATCTATGTTCGCACTATTTCCCCCCTCCGTTCTGTCAGATTATCGATGATCACAGACCGACAAGTATAAGCAATACCTCACAAGTGGGGAGGGGGAGGGTGCATAGGAGATAACTTAGAAGAACGACTTTGGATCGTTGGATTCGGAAAAATATCGGCTGTGGAAAAGGTAAATTGGCCATTGCTTGGTATTAAATGGGGGAAAACTCATTGTTTTACCATAATACAATATAAAAGCCTAAACTCGTAAGAAGAAACCAGCATCCGAGTTTATATGGGGTGATATCTAAAGATATGATAACAACAACAACAATACAATTATGATAACAGTATTCCTTATTTGTCGACATGATATGATGTGATGCCAATGCCATTTTTTATTGTTGGAAATAGATCCCAACGGCCAATTTCAACCATAATATTGAAGACGATGTTCAGTCTCCTCTGTGATTTCTTTTTCTTTCACTGCGTAAATGACACGAGGTTAGAATATAAATAATCGACGCCATCTCCAGCAACATTTCTACTTCCCCTCAGGTCTGCCAGCTCATTCGATAAGTTCTCATTACGATGGCATGTTAGGGAATTTTGAGCCGATGCTCCATCGGTGGGCCTGTGCATCGAACATAAAGCTATTGTAAATATTGTCTGGGAATCTGGCCAAATGCTGAAAGCCGGGATTTCCTATGACAGCCATCAATACTCTCATGTCTCCTCTTTACCAGGAAGATCTCTTTCATACTATGAAGTAAACGTATCTTTTTAGAGTAACCTGCTCCCGGAATAGAGTGATCACATGTATACTTTTAAAGGTCATTTTGTATATAAGATTAAGTAGTTATAAATGCTCTGTGTCCTCATTTTCCCTTCCATCTTCCCAGATCCTAGATCACTTTTTAAAATTCATGTTGTATGCAGCCAACATATATGATAAACATCATATTGCCCCATAGGTTGCAGATGCTGAAGAGTCGTTTTTATGCTTCATGAAAATGGAGGTAGTATTAGTAAGTTTCGCCCAAAGTTTGAGTGCACGTGTCTTAAAAGTGTTGGATGGTGGTGCCCGAGCAATTCCAATGTGAATGGAGGCGACCTCTCAGAGTGACAAGAATTGAACAATTTGGATGGACTGCACTCGCCAACAATTGCCAATCACTCCATAAAAATACCCAGCCTTACTGATTCAATGCAAGGCTTTGCGAGTCTGCGGTATATCGCGACATGTCAGTCTAGTGGAAATGACACACCCCTGGGATTAAGAAAGGGCCAGGAGGGATCGGGGAACAATGCTGACATCACTGTAGTATCTTAGACGTGAACAATCTTCATATCTAACCCTTCAAGAGATGAGAGAAATAAAGAGCAAAAGTTTTAAAAGTGTGGCCAAAAAGTATACATCGGGCTTAAATATGGGGCAATGTTGGCAGAGGGTTGAAAAGGTTAATAAGATTGTTTTTATATATATTGTTAATACTTTATTTAAGCTTAATTCATTAATGTCTAATTATAAAGAGTCCAGAAGGCCTATAGCAAACGTCACATAAGATGATTTAACATACACGTATTGCTCTGAAAACAACGTATCTAGAGTGATTTACGCATAGTGCGTATTACACTTGTGATTTACATGGGGGTGTCATGGCAATCAATTTCTTTATATTACTAAGATCACCGGTAAAATTCAAATTTATGACTCGATTTTTTTCTATTTTCATCATTTAAAGCATGTATACTAAACCTGTTAACCAACTCGTTGGTTTCAGTGGCTTAGAATATTGCACTCGTTGATAATATTCTTACTCCTTCAACCAACTAGTTAGTTAACCAGTATATACGACCCTACCATATCTTTATTGCTGCATGCACAACGATGTCTGTCACGTGAAATGGCAGATTGGGGAAGGTTGCATTCCATGCAGTCGGCAAGCATTGGGATGAATTAGTTTGGCCAGACAGATGCTACTTAATACACTGGGACTAAAATCATCATTATAATAGTACCTAATTAATTAGTAATCTAGGAATTCAGCTAGGCATTATAATGCTTTTAGGAATCGCTTTCATTCTACAGCGTTAACATATCCCGTTTTAACCTATTTTGTACATATATATCAGTTACATTCTGTCTACCATTCAGTACTCGTATCCATAGAATAAGTGTTCCAGATTCTTCTGAAAGCATGACAATTAACATGACAGAACAACCAGACCTTCTACTATGCCACTCTGGTTTCATCTGTAATCTACCTTCCAACTCCCCTCTCTTTCTTAGATCAATTCTTTTCTGCCATTCCTCCTCTAACCTCACTCCTCCTATCCTTCCCACTGCGTCTCCTTCAGTCTCTTACGGCTGTCCACATCTCGTTCCCTCTCCACTCCAGCCGTCAGAAACATCTTTTGCTCTTGCTTGAATCTGCCACCTGGCGGGCATCAATGTCCCCCTTCCCTCTCTTTTGCTGCCTTCCTAGCTTTTCATTCTAAGAGTGGTTTGCTTGGCTTGGGTCGACTGAGGCTTTACTATCCTGAAAACGTACCTTCCAGGACCGTGACACAAAAATAGTGTGCACACATTTCACTGGCTTGTGTTTAATTTGGAACTTTGCTTATTATATTAATAGGCTTAGTGTTAGATATACTTTAAACCCCGATTTTTTTAAAAAAAGCTATAATGAAACTGAAAATATTTAAAACACGATTTACTACACGAGAGACGCTGATACTAAATTAAAGAACAGGGAGTCAATATTCATCCATGCATACACACAGTAAGAAAACAAACGAATACATACAGGTAATGTAAACGCAATTGATTAAAACCACTGTATCATCACATTTGAAGCAAGAATTGACATTTGAATGTCATCAGTATCATTCTTAGTTATTCGATTGTGTCTATGTCGTTTAGATGCTGAAAGTGTCTGGCCTGACGATACACATTGCATGCCTTCTTACTTCCTGATATATTGTGCTCCCTTTATTGTTCTCTGGTAATGCATACGATCCAGCACTATTGTTAAGCCTGCCTTGTGTAAAACCAAGTGGTTCCTGGTGTGATGTTTCATGCCAGTTTTTTTTATCTCCTCATTGGGTCTCCCTTTTCATTCATGTTTATCTGAATGTTTGATGTTCTTTTCTCGTGCAGGTAGGTGATACCTTAATACTAATGTGTCTCAAGTTAGTTGAAAATGATGAAACAACTCGTACTGCTATCATCCTCTAATGATTTGCTTTAAGAAGATAGAAACCCATGCAAGGTAGAAATAGTGACTGAGGAACTCATATATGTTGTAATAATATGAATTTATATGTAATGTCACATTGGTAAAGATAATGTTTTATTTTGTGTTATTTTAATTAATATAATTCACAGTATTGTAAATGATTGTAGCCATTCTTTGTTTTTCATTCATTCTTTTCATATTTGATCTTGGCGCAAACAGACACTGAAGTGTGTGTGCGTGTGTGTGTGTGTGGGGGGGGGGGGGGGTCAGTTGCAAATTCCCCTAACGACTGCATCAGAACTGGCCCTCCTAATTTAAAGGTAGCAAACCATACCTTTTAACCATAACAGGAAAGTTTGATCTGATAAGGTTTGTAGAGTGACAATCTCTAGCAATGGGCTCCCTTACGGTACTCTAACATTGTTGCTGAATGGAATGTCTTTGGTCTTGCCAATTCTCTCCACTCGTCCCGCTGGTCCACCTTCTCAACGCTAATGGCCATTGCTTAATGGACTGATGCGGCAGAAGCCAATCTCTCTTCTAGATCCAAGTGGTTCCATTCTATATATACACCATAAATTGATATCACAAACAGTGCTGTTGCTATACGTACTTGTTTCAACGCATGAAGCCAGCAGAGTATTACACACTTCACCCTTTGAAACTAGCTTCAGAGAGGGAAACTCATTAATGGAATGCTGGAAGGAGAACCTTACAAGTCAACTGAATCCTCTTTGAATGTGTAAATGGTGAGCCATCTGTGCTGGGGATCCAGTTTCCTGATGGATCTATGTTTTTCACCCAAACCGATTCAATCCTTCTATCCGATATCAAGCTAAAATGTTAAGTCTGGCAACAATTCTTAGCCCATATAGATCCTATCAGTGGTGGGTAATGAATAAAACACCTTGAGAAAGGGAAAATAGAAACTTTGAATTGACCTGGTTGAAAACGAGCTTTGTAAACCACTGCCGATTCTTAATCTATGCATAACGCACGTACGTAGCATGTTAACGGAGCAGGACCGGTTTGCAGATTCCCTTGCTGGTTATGAAGTCATAATGGAGCCTTGATTAAGGCGTTCCCCATCCATCTACGTTCATCAAGTCATCAATCTTCTTAATGGCTCACTATCTCTCAGCCTCTCATGCGTCATTTAACTCTACTCTCTCATTTATGTGCTACCAAGATCCTTATAAAGAAACCCGAGGTTCCACTTTAGATTGTAGGCTCTTTGTAATTCTTAAAGTATTCCCCTGAAGCTCTTAAAATGCGTTTTACACATACGTTCAACAATGGGGTGATAATTTGCTTCAACCGCCAGGACATTTTTTCTCATACCAGTTGGGTCCATGAGTATGGGTGGTTTAAATTATTGATGAAATAACATCAATTATACCAGATATATTTCTCCATTAATTCAAGAGTCACAAATGGTTTTTTTAAAAGTTACATCTACAGATGCTTATATGGATTGTTCCTGTTTGATTGCGTGATAAGAATAGCTCGGGATCAAATTATTCTATGAACAATTTATCGAAATAATTGACAATTTGCACATAACAGTAGAACATAATACAATTTTAGCAGACTAAAGCCTTCTTAGCCTTACTCTCATATGCTTTAGCTTCTTTTGATGTGTTTAAGCAAAACAAGACTAAAGAAGCGCTCCTTTAACCATCGGGATTGCGTGATCTTCTATGCTTTTTCTTCAAATTTCTCTACTTTCAACATTAAAGTAATTCTGATCTGTTCCCCTGATTAAATCAGTCGTTGCAGGGTATAGACATGGAGTACAATTCATAATAAATGATATCGCAGGGGATCGCTGCATAACAAATCCTTTTTATTGAAATAATTGACAATTTGCACACAACAGTAGGACATAATACAGTTTTAGCAGAATAATGCCTTGTTAGCTTTACTCTCCTATGCTTTAGCTTCTTTTGACGTGTTTAAGCAAAACAAGACTTAAGAAGGTTAAAGCTGCATTCTCAGCTATCATGACAAAACAACTCTGAACAAATGAACTAATATCAATATTCTGCGGCTGTTATATGTCTATATAAGTATTGAAAGTGGAATGAGCCGAGAGAAAACGGCTGCTGGTGAGCGATAATAACTGAAGTCATCGTAAGAAAGGATTAAGGCAGGTCCTTCAAATAAAAATGAGGACATTTTAAAAAAACATGTAGCAAAAACAACCAGACAAAATCCTCAATAATTTTGGTCTTAGATGGGTTGGAAAAGAATGGAACAAAAAATCGAAAATGTTTAGTTTTTTACCAACGTTAGCTGAGAGTGCAGCTTTAATAGTTTCTTTCCTTTCCCTTGCTAAGCAGCTGGTATAAGGAACTTTTAGGGAAGAAATTTGCTATACAGACACTGCTAAATTGTATTCCTGCAGTAGGAATATCCGTCTTAATAAGGACAAATCGCTTAGCAAGGAATATTTTAAATAAGAATTTCAGTACTTCGATCTTTTGCAGGTGTTTACATTCACAGAGCAACTGGAAATATAAACTGAATTTAATCTCTTTGATGCTACTTTCCATCCGTGCACGAAGGGCATATGATGAGTCATGGAAAGATGGCCTTAGATACAAACAAGTATTCAACCATACATGTCATATTCATTACTTCTAGATGAACGGACTAAACGGAACCAAACCCGTTTATGTCGGGAACGACACATCTGCTAGATCCACGCTATAACGGTATTTCAATATGCCGCCAGTCAAAAATAGTTCACCGTAGAAAAGGATCTATTCTCCAGTATCAGTATAACTATAGGCCTCTCAGCACTGACAATTGAACCTTGTTTTACTCCAATGAATTTCCTGATACCCTGCAAAATAGCTTACAATAATAATTATGGTTTAAATGTAATTAAGGTCGAGGTTTCATCATATCGGTTACATTGATATATAGATGATTAGTTCTTCACTTCTTTAAATTAATTTTCAATCTAGTCCGCACTTCCCCAATCAAAGAAGATCAATACAAGGCATAGTGAAATAGAAAATCGTGAATAATTTGCTCAAGATATTAAACTGCAGTCTGCAGCTATTACGACAAAAGAAATCTTACCAGATTTACTCATATTATGACTTCTACAATAGGACTGAATTGATCAATATTCTGCTGCCGTTATATGTTTATACAAGCCACCGCAGGAAAGAATTTTGGCGGGTCTCTGAAATATAAATGTGGACGTTCATGAAGCTCTGTAGCAAAAACAACTGGACAAAATCCTCCAATATTTTGATCAAATGGTCATTTTGCTAATAAGATAATAGAAAATCGTTAATTGTAATAGATAATCGAAGGAAAACGAGAATAAGCTTAGCTGAAGTTTAGCACAAACCTTGATCAGTGGAATCCAACCTTAATTTAATATATATAATAGACAACTACCGTATTTTACAAGCAAGCTCTTATGCTGTGTCTATTTTTAGCAAGTCTGACTCACTTCTCCATACATAGAAGCTGGTCTGCACACCTTTGTTTTCGTACCCTTTTCATTGTGACCTTTGTCGTATGGATATACATGTATGTGTTTCCATTTGGATGCTCTTACTTATTTGCTGTTGAATAGTATACTTGTTATGCTTTTAATCACAATGTAAACGTTCATGTACCATATGGAATGGTGTGATGTAGTATTCATGTAAAAGTCCTGTTACATTTATATTCTCTCTTCTTACGCTATTTATACCTCCTTTATCACTCTATGGACCCGTTGCATTGTATAAGACTGTATGGTAAACCACACTTAGAGGTCTCGTAACTTGCATTGCATTGCATAAGGTGTTTCTCTGAGACTAGTCTGAGAGCTCTAACCTTCCTCAAATACATGAATTCATGTGCCAACCCTTGTATCATAAAACCTTCACAATGGTAGATTAGATTAGAATACTTTTATTGGCATTACAAGAATGCTGTTAATGAAGGGGAGTTCTCTCCAGTGTGATGAGTGTTAGCTAGTGTTGTGGTAAATAGAGGATTTGCATATATCTCACTGCACATGTCTATTACAGTGCATGCTAGGATGGGTTCAGTTCAAATCTGACAAACAAATATTTAGCAACAATTTCATCGAAAATTGCAAGGATCTTTTTACAAATATCATAGCTTGTGGAAATGGGCTTAGGAAAATAATGCATGATGGGAAAGATGAAGTCCTGTTTCATTGAATCATGTAAAACACATGGATATTTACATGAGATCACTGTTAAATGTTCCATGCGGAAAATTACATGTTTTCTATAGCTTTTACACAGACATACAATTCCCATAATTCCATGCCAATCAGGATTCATGATGGCGGGCATGGAGCCTGGAGGGGAGGCCAGGCATTACGTAACATTACGTAACAATACCCCTTATTAAATTGTGCTAAGAGGCCTTTAAGTTGAACTTTAATACAAGATCCTATCGTGTATAGTGCAACCGACTCCATATATATGAGTGTGATGAGTGTTGTGTCAGTCATCTTTCCCTAGGTAAAAGCTCTGGTTGCTCACCGATGAAAAAGTCGCATGGAACATTTAGCTACATTTCCTCCTCTGCCCAACACTCCCTCGCCCAAGGAGCTAACCCCAAAGGGCAGTGCTCCTGTGCACGTTGCACAAATGAAAACTGCCCTTTTTTCAGGTTCCTGAAAGTCAGACTTCCCACCTATGTTACCGCTGAAACTCTGCCTGCCTGCCCGCCTGCCTGCTGCATTTTCAGCAAAGCTCAGCAACATCAGAACATAGGACCATTCTGAAATATTCGCTGATGGAGCGTTATCCGTCTCAGCCTCCAGAACCCCAGTCTGTAGTTACCCCGACCACATGAGCTTCGGGAAATCTCGTCAGTTCAGTGTATTTTTATTTCACCCACTGTATATTTTGTCACTCCTTAGACTTAAAGGACCACGTACTAAAACTTTCTCACCTACTTTCTGGTGCGGGGATACATACGTGACATGCTGTGCTTGACACTCGTGACACTCTCGCCTCCTATGGATCTCAATGAATCCTATCTATTGACTTCTTTCGTCTTGGTCGTTAAAAGTTTAGTAAAGAGAAAAGCTCAGTGTTGAGACTATTGTCATTCTAGCGACCCCTGGCATATTATACGGACTCAGATAAGCTCAGAATTGCGCTATACATAATATTCATAGTTTTATCATTATATGTTATATGTGATGTGTTTCAGGAAAATGAGTCATAAGTCGCAAAAAGTAGATTTTGAAATACCACTATATTTGAAAAGATGAGATCAAGCTGATTCCAATGATAGTAAACAGTCTAATAATCTAATAAGTATTACTAGATTTTAAGTTTGATACTTTCGTTTTTTTTTAAAAAAAAGTTTCCAATATTTCTGGGGGTCAATAAACAGTAAAGTAACTAAATGTAGTCCATATGAGGACCTATAAAACGAAAGGATATGTTACATTGATTGTCCTGGAATTTGATACATCGATACATATAGCTATAAGTGATAACCCTAAAAAAATTAGAACATTCAAATAATGTGATCTTGTGAAAAAAACACTTTGTAAAATATTAATTTTGCGACTTATGACTCATTTTCCTGAAACACATCACATATATAATTCATACATATATATTTACATTATACACACATTTATGTGGAGGCGCAAATTGTTTTAAGCTTGACCCTTTGTTCAATCCATTGCTTTCCTGATAAATGAAACACTATATCGGTCCATGTTGTGGGCGTTGGTGTTTCAAGCCCAAACCCAATCCAACAGGGGTTGTATGTGACCTAAAACTGCCTCAGCTATATTCATAATGCATGGAGTAGACGTTTTAATCCCCCGGGGAGACAAAATAATTCAGCAATGAGGCATTGATATGCTACCCTACCCGTGCAGCTTGTGAAATTCCCCTGATATTTCATGAGCCCGTTATATTCCGTCAAATAGATGTTGCTGTTCACACACTGGCGTGCATATATCTGTTTTGTGTCGCTTAACTTCACAGCACGTCGTGGATCGATGTTACATATTATAATTATTTACCATGTAAATCTCCTATCATGTCATAGCGAGTTTTTTTCCAGTGATGTACTGTAATTACCGAGTTTTACAGATAGTAATAGACATAGTATTCTTGATGACCGGGAATGTAGAACTGATATCCCTTTTTCGCTTACAATGGAAGATTCAAATTTCAAGGATAATCATATCACATATCAAAGGTCAAAGGTGGTTTTTCTCTGCTTTGTTTCAGATTATTGGAAATGCTAAAGTTTGATTAAAATTCATACAACATATATATGAATGATAACGAACTGTTCTGTCGTTCAGTATGAGCACTGCTGTCAAAATTATTTCCTGACGTTATGGCCTTTGCGGAAGTTCTCTGCAATCTGGAAAGCAGGTGGTGATGTTAAATAGATATCGACCAGAATTGCTGATCATATATATGCCTCTTCTGCGAGTCTAGACCCATCAGTTTCCTATAAAGTGCGATGTACTTAAGTCTCGTGAATTGGCAGAAAATTTAGATTGACGGCTGAGATGCTAGATTCATATAAACCTGACGGGCGTTTCTATTACAAAATTGACACGTCTATACATCTATATTTATTCCATGTCAGTGGAATATGACAGATTCTATCGGCAGTAATTCTTGTCAGCCCCGTCAGTATTGGATTGTTTGAGGACTAGATCAGGCGGACTAAATAGGCAATGCGAAAACCCTTTCAGACTATGTCCAGTCACGCGCCATAGAAGTTGGAAACGCTGCTAAGGCAACGATTAAACGAGTTAGGAGCGTGATATTTCTTCCATTTAATATCCATCTCAAACAAAGTAATCTGTATGTATAAGCTCTGCTTTACAATGGGGTATTTTAAGATTTAAAGAATATATTTATAGATTGTTCATACTGACTAGATGCCCCCCCCCCCGATGCCCCCCGTTTATCAAACTACACGTACTTTCGAATGGATTTGTTGATAGATTGAATAAAATGTTGTAACAAAAATAATCTACACGTACAAATTCATATATAAAAAGGATATTTTACTTTTCAGAAGATGATATAATTTCAGAGTGTTATAATTTCAGAGCTGAGTTATGTTCTATCAGGATTTATAGCACTTAGGTCGTCCGATTCTAATTAAACAGTCATAAACGGTAGTGTCTTAGATCGGATATATGCACCCTTTCTTGGGTGTCTCAGGTCGGCACTTCAAACACCCCCAGAAGGGCCTCTGCTGTAATCAAAGCAACGGTCATTTTAGACGGCACACACCCATGACACTCATTTATTACCTGCACGCTGAAAATGATAGAGCATGATTGGGAGGAAAATATACCACTCTTGGAACTAAGAGAGCACACAGGAGAAAGAGAGGTGAAAGAGAGTCAGGGAGATGGAGGGAAAGGAATGCAATAGTAGGGTAAATGATGCAATGGTATCGGCCAATGCAATGATATAACCCAGACTGGAAGGGCTTCGCTCAAGAATATTCTTTGTATCATATTGGCTTATATCATGAATTAACAAGAATTGAGCTAAAGACATTTCTTAAAATTATTAAAATTATCAATTTGTAATATCGATTTAGCAATTCATTTTGGTACTTTCCCCATGGATCTATGACTATTCTTCAAGGAGATACTGCCCCCAAATGACCAAATCGACTTGTTTTATTTCCCATTTTTAAATGCTTTGGAATAATGGGGGAGACATGAACTCACAATATAGTAAAGAGCATATTACATTTAACCACTTGGTATGATTGGTATGAGCGACAGTTTGCAACAACATTGTAAAAAATGATGTTATATATAGCCTTGTATTGTGGTGGGCCCAGTATTGGCAGTAGACTCCATGGCATCACAGGTTCCTCATAAAGGGTGCAATTGCTGTTCATAGGGTTATGATGTATTTAAGGATGATCAAGGGTATTTCCAAAAGTAGTGGTATCAGTTTTGATTAAATTTCTTTTTTAAAAAATCATTTAAAATGCAAAGGCATATTGGAGGCATGGCTACTGCTACTGGCCAACATGTGTTGTGGGTATAGGGATGACGGGGATGACCATGGTCCCTTGTGGGGAGGTGCCAATATATTTGTGGTTACCCCCGTGGAGGCGGCGGCGCACATAGAACCTTAGATGTCACAACAACCCGAGTACAGAGAGGGATTGTGTGTCTACCGATTTATGACTGTTCAATTAGAAATCTGACGACCTTACGTGCTATAAAGTACTTACACCACGGTCAGTCTAATGACATCGTGTTGCTGCCTCTGAAATATAGCACTCGTACCTCGTGCTATATTTCAGGCTGTTGCTGCCTCTGAAATATAGCACTCGTACCTCGTGCTATATTTCAGGCAGCAACACGATGTCATTAGACTGACCGTGGTTTAAGTACTAATTGGAATACCCCTTTCACAAGGGTCTGTGTACAGCGACGGGTGTCGTAGTCTAGAAATAATTATGTAGATACTGCATTAATTTAAAGCTGCATTATCAGCTAACTTACGTCCCAAAAGGAAGTTTTCTAAATGGTTGTCTATTTTTTCCGCCCCATCCAAAGGTCACAAAGATTAGAGGATTTCGGATTTCTTGGTGTGAAATCTCCCATATTTTTCATTTCGGTGACCCGCCGAAAGACCACTATTATCATCCTGATTCTCTATCATCTTCTTAAACTTTGGGAGTCTCAATAAAATAGAAAATATTAGGATAGCACTGACTAGATAAGTTCACGAAGAGAGCAACACATTGTACTATTGTAGATCAGCAAAAAAACCAAAATCATAAATTTAGGTTGCTATAGTTGATTTAGGTTGCTATCAACAATGTATGATTTACCATTGAAACATCCGTACTTCCATGTATAATGTTAGTTCATATACACTGCTCTGTATTAATGTAAAATTAAATCAGAAATTATATTATAATTAATGGTTCATGTGAAAGAGCACGGCGTCTGTAGTAGTCTGTAGTAACATGTAGTGTTTCTTTTTTAGTTGCTCGTCATTGCTCACACTTTGTCAGTGATTCGCATTGAGAGCATGTATTTTATCCTATATTGAAAACCTGTAATATGCTTGTATCGTATTATAAGAAAAAATGCCTATAAAATTGTAACCTTAACTTATATTGTATCGACACAACCTACTCTTGTAACCTTACTTATTTTTTGTAAAATATTTTTGGCAAATGAGGCTGTCCTGAGAATATTTGTACTGTACGTATGAAAATGTTCAATGTCCTGAATAAAATATTTTAAATAAAAATCAAATCATAAATAGTATTGAGAAGAAGCCATGAATTCCTGAACAACTCAATAAAGGAAATAAATTTTCAGTATTCAAATCATTAGAGCGCTAAGAATGAAAAAGAAAGAATTTGGGTAAATATGTTTGGATGATATTGCTGAGCATGCAGCTTTAAGCCGTAACTTCTCTATTACCACTTCCCAGTGAACACTGTTGCAGGTTTTTCTTTAATAAATTGCGCGAAAATCGGCCGCGATTTTTGCGCGCCAGAACAGCGTCAGATGTTACTCCATGGAGCGCGAAATTGCACCGCGCGTGATGCGGTGCAGTGACGCGCGTTATGCGCGGTCATTATTGCAGGTTATTTCGCGGTGGTAGGGTCCTGTTCAAGGGGGGGACGGGGATGGTGTTACTATGGTTCATAATTTTAGGGGGGCGGCAGGGTGAAAACGGAAAATATTATGCTTTAATTATGGTTTGTTTATATCTGATATTATATTGCAATTAATGTACTGTACTGTACCATGCTGTATGAAAAAAGATGCATTATTATTTGCGATATTAAAGCGAGAGAAGACAAGACAATGGTTACATTATATATACAGTTTACTCCTTTATTGGTAAATCACATGAATGTGAAAAAGAGGTTATTCCTTCTACAGGGGAACTAACTATTCTGGTATATGCCATAAATTATTCAGCCCTTACAAAGTCAAAATACAGGAGACATCATAAAATGTACATAATAAAAAGCCGGTGTCTGGTGCACATGTCTTCCAAAGGTGCCATACAAATAATGATAAATACTACAGTGTTGCATGTTGCAGATCAAACACATCCTTGTAACCATTATTATTAGAAGAGTAACAATCAATTATTTCTGAAATATGCAACGGTCTGGGCCTTATCTGCCCAAAATAAAATCATTATCAATGGTTGGTGCCATGGGAGCCTGAAATATTTCCAAACACTCCTTTCTCTCTTTGAGCAATATAAACTCAATAACATTGAGCAAAATACCTAAACCTTGTACAATGTACCATATCTATACATAAATACATCATGAAATTTAAAACATCACAGTCGTTGCACAACAGCAGAATACAGCATATTTCTCTCTTTGTGTCATCAAAACGCTATATCATTAAGAAAATACTGATAAGTCTGCTTATAATTAGCGGGACCAACGCATTACGTAACAATACAGTAACCCTCTATAATATAGTGAAAATAAATTTCCATAGAGAACATAAAGTCGCCAAAATTTCATGAAAACTAAATGAAAAATGAAACTCATGTCAGGCAACGGCTGGAAGAGCTGAGACTGTCGACCAGTTTGTCTATACCTCATGTACCACTGAGACAAATACAAAATTTGTCTATTCTATTTTATGTAATAACCCAGTTGAATATGGTCCATCTTAAGAACGCCATTTTGAAAGTGAAATAGCCCCCTCTCCTTGTACAGACCTAAACATTTTTGGCCCCAAAAAATCGAAATTCTCGCCACCATATATAACGTCGCTAAAACAACTAAATATTGGATTTTTTTTAAATAAATTTCTTCTATATGAGGAGAGGAGTCCCCCCAGACAACATAAAGTGTGAAAGAATTTTGAAAATCGTTGAGGTTTGGGGGTTATTCGGCGCAACGAAAACAGGAATTGACGATTTCCGTCATAACACATTTAAATTAGGATTACTATAGGAAATTGCTATCACGTCCTGAAAACTAAATATTGGAATTTTTTAAAAAATCTTTTCTGTCGATATGATTGTAGTAGGCTCAGAGACAACATAATCACTGAAAGAATTTAGAAAATTGGTAATATTAATGCTAATGGCGACTGGAAATGGTACCCTAAGTTCTACGATTTCTACACCTTCAACTTGAGAAATTCCTAATTGCAGTATAAGTTATGTAAGGTTACATAAAGACATTGTAGTCATACAATTAATGTACAGTCATACCATGAGACTATTATACATCTGATGGATGAGAAATACTAAATCCAATACCCATTTATTAACAATTGATTAATCTGCACCACTATCTAATCAAGAACAGGTTCATCAACTTCATATATATGAATACATGTATGGTACACCCGAAGTACAACCATTTCTCATAGAATACAACTAATACTATTGGCACCAGCTTTGGACGACATACATTTGTCAAGAATCATGAGAATAATGACAGACAACCTCAGGTAATAAATACGATAATATAATCTTGATAACATTGAGCAATATGCCATATAAAATTTCAGGAAGTATATTATACTTCTTGAAATTTCAAATATTCCAGTCGTTGATAGCAGAAATCATTGACTGCTGATGTGAATGCTACATCTCCATGCTACATGCATTGAATGTATTGAAACCAAACATTTCCAAATCCTCCTTTCTCTCTTTGAGCAATATAAACTCGATAACATTGAGTAAAATACCTAAACCTTGTCATATCATATTTAAACATAAATACTTCATGACATTTAAAATATTCCAGTCATTGCTAGCAGCAACCCACTACATCACAACCCTTGACAGCTGATGCCAATGTTGGTGATAATTTAACAGACAATATTTTCAAAATTCCTAATTTTACAAAAAACTCTACTGGAAGTTAACTCAGGTTGTACTCCATTGTAAGGAAACCATTTTATTTATTACAATACCTTGAAAAGCAGAATATTCCAGTCGTTGAAATACAATATTTCTGTGTAAATTCTCTGACAGCTGATATATCAGTGATAAAATTCCATAGAGAACATTAGAAAACACTGCCTAAATCTTGTGAAAACTAAATGTAAAATGAAATTCAGGAATGAAAAATCAGGAAAATTTCAAATTCTCGCCACCATAATTATATGATGGCCCTAAAACAATTAAATATTGCAATTTAAATAAAAAATGTTCATCTATATGATGGAAGGAGTCCCCTAGGCAACATAAATGTTGACAGAATTGAGAAGTTTTGGAGTCATTCAGTGCAATAAAAACCAGGATTGATGATTTCCGTCATAGAAATGTTATGTTAGGATTACTATCAGTAATTGCTATCACGTCCCTAAAACAACTAAATATTGGAATTTTTCAAAAATCTTTTCTTCTACAAGCAGGAAGAAGTTTCCCAGAGGACACAATCAATGAGATTATTTAAAAAATCACAGAAGTTTTAGAGTAATTCCACGCAACTAAAAACCAGAATTGACGATTTTCGTCATAGAAATCTTAAATTAGGACTACCATAGGAAATTACTTTCACATCCCTAAAACAACTAAACATTGCAATCTTTCGAAAATCTTTTCATCTATATGATTGGAGAACCTTCCTAGAGGACATGATCACCGAGAGAATTTTGAAAATCGTTGAAGTTTTAGAGTTATTTGCACTATGATAACCAGAATTGGCAATTTCATCTTGGAATTTGCTGGCTATTTGCTCATATATGTTCAGTGCGGTGCGGAGTTTTGAAGTAATTTTGAGGCCCACTTTTTTCCGGTAGTTTGTCATTGATCTGGCTACCTGCAGGTTGTTGCAGATGGATGTGTGGATAACTGAATCAGTATTGCTCTTTTCCGATGGTCTGGTGGACTTGACAGCCTCTGTAATAGGACAAACAGGAAAAAAAAAATTAAAATGAACACTTTCTTAGCTTATTATGATATTGCTGTCACAATCATTAATCTTGTCCCTCATATAACATTATATATTATTTACATTAAATCTAATATCATATATTACATTATATTCAATTGGTATCTTCATTTGCAAAAGGAGGGAATTATAATATTGGTTAATTCTGAAACCCATATAGGGTAATTGATAAGACTATTAATACACTTCCTTGTCAATTGCAACCTCTCCCCCTGCCCCCCCCCCCTCCCCCCTCCCCAGAGCTATGGGGGAATGGGCCTTTGGGGAAATATGACGTAATCCCTGACCCTCTGAGCAAGAAATTCTTGTAAATCCTGACCACCTGCCCCACGCCCCCCCCCCCCCCACACACACACATGTCTACACTCTGTCCAGTCTTTAAAGAACCAAGACTTCAAAGAGTGCCGGTATAGTTTAGCATTGCGGTTTCAGTTCTTTAGAGGCTGGACAGGGTATAGTTCAAACCTGCCACGCTTTGCATATATATTGGGCAGAGATTTGAAATTTTAGATCTTAGACTAGCCTGGCCCACACATAACAGAAACCACTAAAAGTTGACATCTCTTGCGAGAGTGTCCAAGGTACCAAACTTTTCCCCTCACTTGGAAATAGCCACAGCACCTCTGCTCTAGAGTTGGCTTTGATGGACATTCCCCCACCCTGGGGCCACCCCTTGATGCTGCTGTAAACTAAGGGAAATCCCCGCCTGGGTGGGGGCATGTTTTCTTAGACATTCCCTACCATTTCCCATTACTCCTAGGGGTGGGGGGTGGGTTGCAATTGAGTGAGTGAGTGAGTGTGATTGGCTGCTTTACGCCCTTATCAACACATTTATGGTCTTACCCAGGACCATGGGTTGCAATTGACAAGTGAATTATTATAGTGACAACTTACCGAAAACTATACCATTGAGGTGGTACACCTTGAAGGACACTTTCCTGTCTGTTCCATAAACGTTGAATGATTTATAACCATGGAGTCCTAGAGTCGATTCATTCCCCATGACTTAGGTCCATCTGAAAACCAAATTAAATCATCAGTATCAGTATCAATCTAGGTCCATTATCATTTTCACATACATATTGTTCATAGTATATTGTATTTTCTTATCTAGGCTCCAACATGTGGAGGGGGCGGTGAGGGGGTCAAAGATTAAAAAGGCAAATTGTTATATCATATTATGTAATGATGACGTAATAGTGATTAACCACATAATAATTAATGACCTAATTAACCATGACCTACAATAAAGATAATTACCCCCTTTATAAATAATTAATTGTAGTACTATGCAAGTCTAATGGAGAGGATTGGGTAGCAGCAGGGGACAAGTAAAGGATGTAAGCTTTAACAAAATCAGTCCAACCCTGAAAGGTAGTCAGAGTGGCACAAATCCATGCTCCCCTTGAAAAGTCATTATTTTATTTGGATGTGGGTGCAACATGTCCCCTGGAGTGTCCTTATAAATTCCTTAATTTTATCATCACTAATGTAAGAAGAAGGTGGTGCGGAAAATTGCTGCCATTTTGTCGAGGCCTACCTAGCCTACTGTACAGTGAAAATGAGTGTGGAATGTGATAAAATACATCTACTATAGTTTAGCGCCCTATTCCTTGACAAGAAAGTGGGGGGAAGTGGGGGGAAGATGTGATCTTTTGACCATTAAATGTCACCCACCACCGCCTATGGCGGTAGACTGGAACGGGATGAGAGACCCTATTACTGATTACTGCTAAGACAAGAGGAATTATCATTCCAATTTGGTCGAGGGGGCAGAGTCATACCATAATCCAGCTGTTCTTTTATGAGGGTGTTAACAGATTAACAAGAACTAGTGGCCATTCCTTCATCCACTCCTCGACATCAGAGAGAAAACACCGGTGTCTAATTAACCTGTCATAAACTATAGTACCATACCGTACCTCACCAATCATTTCGATCTTTCATTTATTAGGCCTATGGAAGTAGAGACACCAAGAATTTAGCCTGAAAATGACATCGTTTTATCATAGAAAAACTGGTTTTACCATAAAAAAAACTTTGCATTACACTTTGACTGCGTAGCAACAAACTAAAGCAAAATAGAGCGTAGTGATAAGTCAGAATTTCTTGGGCTAGTTATAGACTAAGTATAGGTACCGTAGGCTTAAGCTTATAATTTCGTAATATAGGCTAATGCATGGGCTCTGATAGGCCTACCGTACTTAATTGTGTAATATAATGGTGAGAACTCATTCATAGTAATATGATTCGCCTATTGATGTAGTAATTAATATATATAGGCCTAGGCCTAAAGAGTAAAGCCTTCCCCCAGTCGGTCGACGCGGTGGGAGGCCTCCCGCTCTGTCTCTGGGTGACGGCACATATAGCTACCCACCCCGTCACACATGAAGTGAGCTTCAGGTGCCGTTTTGACTAGGCCGTTTTCATGTGGGGACGTTTTGACTGGACACAAAATATAATTATGAAATGTGCTCCTATTCCAAGTCAAATAAAGTTAAAAGGGTGGACGAGACATGCAGAAACAACTGTTGATGAGTTTTCTAAATCCAAATTTTACTGGTAGGCCTTTGCTACTAGGCCTAGGCTACTACTAGTATCACCGACAGTAGGCCCTAACCCTTATACTAGATTTCTAATGTAGGCCTATGCTATTTATGAGAAGGAAGGAATACTTACACAACTTCTTTTGCGTCCTCTGCCTAATATGATGATGGTGAACCATGATGTCAGAAAAATGGCGGATATAGCAAGTTACAGGATTTTGTTTGTGTTGTGGTTCGATAAACAACAAAATGGCCGCCTAGAGTTGTCTCTAGCCCATTTCAGAACATGCCAGAAGGTGCCGTCACCACCAGAGGTCAGGTCAGTGCATTGCAGCGTAGCGGGGCGAAGCGCACAGGGTGGATGGTGTCATAACGTTAGTCTGCACATGTGTATAGACCCTACCATATTTTCTAGAATCAACACAGGGCTGTCAACCTATAGAAGACCAAAAGCCTGAGGTTTCTTTTCTGTTCAAGGCAGGCACTATCACTAGTGATCCCCAGGATGTAAAATTGCCTTCAGAGTTTCAGATGAAATGCTTTTTACAGGGTAGGGAATACCTTTTCGGGAACCGGGATTGGAGCCTATTTTAGGTTGGGATTCAGGATTTAAAAGGGCCTACGGGATTCGGGAAAGGGGTTCAGATCCAGATTTAATTTGTCCAGGTAGGGATTGCCCATAGAAAAACGGGATAGCAAATAGAAAACCAGCGGGATTCAGGAAATGGGGCTTATAAAAAAATGGGAAACGGGATTCAAGAGAAGGGTCTTTCCTACCCTGTTTTTACACCTTTAGCTAAGGAAAAATATGGTACAAGATCTGGTAATTGGTTATCTTCATTTAGGTTATTTTGCATAATAATAAGACTGTATAATATAATTATGGACTTTAAGTCGGGAGGTTGTGGTATTGAATCCCATGGTCAAAAAACTGTAGATTAGGCCTAGGCCTATCTCAAATATCAGTTTTCCAGTGGGTACCATAGCCTACCTTCTTCCATTTATCTCCATTCATCAAATATTGAATTAATTCCTCATGGTCCAGAGCCTCAAAGACAGGATCTTTTAAATCAGAAATGTATCATTCCTCCCAACTTATAGTAAAATATCTTTTCTGATTGTGAGCAGTAATAATACTCACACTCTTCTCTAAGTGGCTGTCACCAAATGGTTTCCCCCTGGTTTTCCTTGTTTTGGTTGTTTATGAATATTAATTTGTCATAGTTATATCCCAAGTCAGATATTCATTAAACATATTTAAATAGTGTAAAGTTACACTTGCCTAAGGCCCAGCATTTGTTGTAAATCATCCTCTGCCCCCTGTGCTCATTCAAGGCCCTGCACTCATTCACAGAAATACGGTAGCCTTGCTGCCTGCCTGAAAGACGTACCGTCAAATTTGTGACGCAATTAATTCAGTGCCGGTGTCACTCTTAATATTTGACTTTGTATTGATGGTCCCTGTCTTTTAATTTGGTGTGGGTAGCAGAGGATCCATTTCTCCTGTGAGTTTGGGGTTTGTAACCAATTCTCCTGATCTCCCAATATGGGAGGGAAACCTCCCAATATATTTAGAACTTCTGATATGTAGATATAGCTAAAATGTAGACCCATTATAGCCTATGGCTACGAAATATAGGCTACCAGTCGGCCTACTACTTACTTGATAGTGTTTTCCTTTATTTTGAATAATCTTTTTAATTAAGGGTGGAGAAGGTGTAAATAGATCTCAACAGAAAAAAATCTGCGGACCTTTTTAGGTATTTTATTATAGACAAACACACTTTCTCTCCTCCTTGCCATATCAGGAGATATGGAGCCTCTGAAAACGTCGGCGATGTATATTATATGTATATTATAATCTGTCATGACAAAATTCTTGAAGTCTGGGTAATATCAATTTAGCAACTTTCAGTGAAGGGATGATTGGGTCATTGCAAAATGGCAGTCATATTTCTTTGGTCTTTATGTTACTTTCAAAGTAAATATTTATCATGGAATATGCATGGAAGATATTATCTTTTCTATATCTTCAAATATCATAGGGCTATTATAATATATGTACATGTGACTACAGTCTACCGATGCTGATGTGTGCTCAGTGCGTTAAGACAGCGCTGTTTTAGTGTGCGTTTTGTCTCCCTGTTGTTTGCTTGTTATATCGCAGAGATGCTATATATAGCGGCCGCACCTGTCCCAAGCCGGTAGCACGGCAAGGTGTGACAGCGCTTGGACAGCGAATGTCGCGGTCTGAGTGTCAAGACGCACGGCATTCGCTGTTTTGGTGTAACATATCGCAGTATGTGCGTGCATTGGGTTAAGCCCTGTGAGATTTAAATAGGGGACTGAGACCCTTCTGCATCCATAACCCTGGGTCCACCGAAAATAATCGTTTAACAGACAGACCAAGAGATTTGTCAGGACCTTCAATTACAATAAAGAATGTGTGTTCTTTTTACGAAATTATGAAATTTCCCATAAAATCGTAGCTTATGCATATAACCCCTTCTGTCGAAAACGATGCGAAGCCTGCATGTGTTTTTAAGAAAATTGTTATTCATGTTTTTATCTTTATCGAATTCACACTTCCAAAGTCTGGAATTATATAACAAGGATCTGTGACGTAAAAATTACGATGCGCCTGAACCATCCCCTTCCTAGTGAATGGTATAGTAACAACTCTTGCATAAATATCTCCTTAAGAGAATAATGCAAATTCTCATATAAAGCCCTCAAGGTCAGGTCCTTTCTTCATATCAGGAGGCACCCGATTCTTTCCTTCCAGAGGATTACACCCGAACCTTGACATAAGGACCTGGAAACCTGACCCGGCGTCTATCTTGTAACTGGGCCGTAGGTGCTATTGATCAATATTGATTGAATATTGCGCTGTGGTGGCCCATTCGGTCACCCGATTCTGTGACTAGCGTTTAAATATACAACCCCTGCATATTCCAAAAAGGCCTTTCTTCTATTACAACTCCGACCAGGTGCAGAGATATGTAACCACAAGCTATACACTTGTTTGTATTGAAATGGTTATCCACATTCAGCACAGTATATTCTTAGTATAATGTTCCCTATACCAACTTTGTTTTTTCAGCATAGGTGACATATTTCATGATAACTAGGAATATCTACGCTCATTTCCCAGTTAAAGAGTTTGAAGGCATACACATAACTTATTGAATACATTACCTTATATATATAAGATCCAGATGATCAACAAATACCCATAATAATAATTCGTACCCATTTCCAAGGCTTGGGTAGATATGCACACAACAAAGCTAATTAAACATTCGCTATTGGGAATGAAACAGTCCTTATGGATGGACAGTGTGTGTTCCGACTAAACATTCATTTGACTCAGGATAAAGAGGCATTCCTTAAATCCTTAAAATAGCTATTTCATAGTGGTGGCAGAATTAAAATGGAAATCATGCTTCTAGTCACGGATAATTTCCTGTCCCTTTGGCCATTATCCTTTCTAGAGCGTGCGCAATTGGCTTCTAAAACGAGGAGACATTTCATCGTTGCTTTAAACCTAGTTTTTTCTTCTGTGGAAACCCCTTCTAACATGGTAATTGAGTAGGATCACATTGAGCGCCTTATCCCAAAAACTATTACATTAACAATGCACTAAGTCCAACACTGTTAAGGCGGAGGTATGTGTTCTAATATCTCCCAATAACCATACGCAGATGACAGATCTTGAAAGAGGTTGTTTTAAAAATATTTGAATGATTTTATTCAGGAAAAACATTATATTTTCATACTATTCTCAGTCATCACTGATAACATTATTAACAAAAGGTTTGCTCAACTCTAGAAGGATACAGAAAATATAGATTTATATAATATAATATGTTGGATTTCTCATAACCAATAATAGTACAGGATTCCACTTGTCAGCAAAGGTTTGCCCTCAACGTCGGCTAAGCTTAAATGCTTGTTTTCCTCAGGTCCCTTTAGAAAGCTTATTTAAAGCTGCATTCTCAGTTAACTTTGGTCAAAAACGATAGATTTTCTTTTTGTTTCGTCCAAAATATTGGAGGATTTTGTCTGGCTGTTTTTGCTACAGGGCTCCATAAAAGTCCACAATTTATATTTCGGTGACCCGCCGAAATCCTTTCCTGTAGTGGCTCCACTTATTATCGCTCACCGGCGGCCGTTTTTGCTTGAACAATTTAACCTTTTATTACATACGTGTGCGATTTCACGGGTGCTATTTGGGGGTGCTATTTGAAATGTCAAATAGCATACGTATGCTATTCGGACCAAACTACTTTCGGGGGTCACGTGACTAGATTGACCAATGAGAAGCCAGAATTAAAATCGTCTGCTTGACCCGCTTTTTCAATGCTGGCACGGCCGTACGTTCGCAAGTTCAAGTGACCAGCAACAAACAGCAAGATGTGTATTTGCCGGAGCTAACATCAGCGATGAAAGTTTTATTCTCCATGTTGAGAAAGTAATTTGAGAAATATGATATGTATTGCTTATTTATTGTCTAAATAAAGACGAAAGTTATGGTTTGTTGACATTTTTTGTGAACGTATCATGACTTGGTAACCAGTGAGAGAAAAAGTAGTCCCCCATCTGAAGAATTTCAAGCGATATATTGAGATCCATAAGGTAGAAAACCAAAATACATAACTTTAATGTCAAGTTCAAGATATATTAATTCCGAAGAAATCAGACATAGAAAGAAATATTAAAGAAAAAAATCGAATGTGTATCTCACAATGAAGCCATGGTAGTGAAAAGTCTAAGCACGCAATGATATAACTTACTTCCGCCATCATGGCTTCCGTTCAAGACCGATGTCCGCAAACTCGATGGAAACCAAGGTAAAATGTCATTAAAATCGTCTTTCTCTTGTTGATTATGTATGAAATAAATATTAAATAGCCCTCTGTCAATGTCAAATCGATCTCGACGTCAGGTCAAATCGCACTCCACCCCTTCGGGGTGTCGTGCGATTTGACCCTCCGTCTCGATCGATTTGACATCGACATCGGCTATTTAATATAAAAATGATAGCATATTGATAAATTCAGTCCTACATACGTCATAGTATGAATACATTTGGTAAGATGTGTCGCGATTGTTGAGAATGCAACTTGAAAACCATACCTGCCCTAGCTTTATGATTATAGCCTATTGCTGGACGAGTGCAAAAGCCTAGACCTGTCCCCTTTCATCCTGAAATTGTTTATCATCAATGATAAGCCCTCTCCTTCGATAAGCCACTTATGTATCATTATTCATAGGCTTCATTCAGAATGGCCCAGAGACGCTATACATACACTAAAGCAGGATTGGGAAATAGGGAAGGATGGTTTTCGGAAATAAAACCATGTAGTTCCGATGGCTTGCAATCGTGTTAAGCCACCGTCCCATCTGGGTTGTCTACAATATTTTGGACTTATATATAGTGACTGTGCATGAGCACGATACATTTCAATCAGACTCCTTTCTTCCATCATAAAATGGACTTGCCAGGTTACATTATCATCTCCGCCTGTAAGAAGGATATTGACCCAGATGCTTACTCTTTTACAAGAGAAGACGCTGGTTTATGTTACGTGTTATAGCGGTGTCTTAATTATACGTATAAATACTCAAACATGGCGGAGGATGATTTCATGGCATTTTGAGGCAGTAACCTGAAACCATTCTTACACAACACTGTGTATACTCATAATTGAGCGGAATTTGTTAATAAGGATTCCAAACTGGGGGTAGTATATACATGTCTAGACCATTGTCCCTTCCAAAAAACGATTCCTCACTATCGTTATTTGATCAATTTTCAAAGACATCCCATGCATTCAACACTAACATTTTTAGCAAAATGAAAGACAGTACAATTATCATTTTTATTCGATTATGTGTAGAACGCGCATTTTGCCGTAGGCTTCAAGGATGTATGAATGGGGTTCTGAACACTTTTTTCAATTTCATCCAGTTAGATGTCGCTCCTGTCTTCGACCGACTCATTTTACTTCGATAAAATTGAATCAAAATTCAGCAGTAAGATGAATCCCATCTCATTTTTTTCACTTTCTGGAAAATCCAATGAAACTAGGCAATTACTCGGCAATAGGATATTCAACTTGGTTACTATTGTCAAGTTTGCACTGGTCCGAAATCGTCTCAGACAGGTCCAGAATTCTAAATTTAATTGTCTTTACTTTCCAATCTCAAATTATCTTCATGTACAGACTCATTGAGACGTGATGATGGAGAGTGGTTCCCCTGAGAGTGATTAAAACCGTCCCGTTCTTTCTATCCAATACCATTATTTGAATTCTACTATGCATTAGAATACATTCCAGAAATTGACTGCTTGTCAAAGTAACTAGGGATCCAAAGCAATAAAAAAAAACTATGTCCTAGGCCTGTCTCCATAGGAAATATTTTTAAATTGAGATTATTATACATATCAATTAATCAGTTAATTCTTCGTAGTCCACCTTTGCAACGGGCCAAATATTTTTAGTCGTCGCAAACTCTGGACAATACAGACAAACTATACATGAAACCTAACCATTTTTAGTGTGAAATCCTTTTTGAAACTCTATTTTATATATATAACAAAGGTCCGCATGTTAAATATTCAATACTAAATACCAGCTTACAAAATTATCACCATTATTTAAAGTGATTATTATCTAGATCAATGTTACTATGGAATAGAAGTATTTAGTTTATTTTAACTTAAAGTGGCTCATCTAATTAAATCCCGTAGACATGTAATCTCTTGAAACCTTTTCAGCGTAATCATATAGGATGGGTGTATGGCCTAATTATATGAGAAGTACTTAGCGCCAATATTGTGTTCTCAAACGATAATTCTTGAATCACAGTAATGAATTTATAAAGGGCCCGAAGGATCAATGAACCATGGAGTTACAGCAAAAATACTAGAGCAAATATACTCAAATAGTTTTGACGTTTAAAAATGTGTATATACTTATGGTTGTGATATGTTTTCTCCTACATCTCTTTTGTACGTACCGAATGAGGAAGTAATAGACATATAGGACTTTACTGCAAATATATTTCTCGAATCTGCTATTTATCTTATCATCAAGTCATCATATTACACCCTTATTATTTGTCTTCACACCCGAGGCACGTAGCAGATATCCAATTTTATTTTAGTCCTCGAATAATCTTTTGTAATCCAGGATCCACTCGGAAATCTGCTGTCAAATGTCGGATCCTTTGTGGCAGTCAATCTGATTCTCTAAGCGATGAATGAATTTTCAATCAAACTTTAAGGTTTAAAAATCCAGTGTCAAACCGTCTTAGAATCAAAGAAAGTGCCTGTCTGCATGAGGCCTTCCTCTTTTTAACAATTTGATCGGTGAATAAATTATGGAGGACAATCTGAAATTATAATTCATTGCATGCAAATGATATCACGATTATTTTAGCAGAACTCCCATGTGGTCGAGGAAACATATTGGATTTTACCCTGCACCGATCTGTAAGTACACCGGGTAAATACTTGATATGAGACGGCGGGATCTTGTTTAAACTGTTTGGATTATTCATTAGAGGCCACATGTGCACTAAATCTAGGAACAAACTATTTCTATCCAGGGTTGACAAACAGCTTAAAGTAGAAGGCTGAGCGAGATAATTCGTTTGCCTCTGGCTGCGAATATGCTTCACCTGTTCAACTAAGCCCGGCGGCATTATATGAATGCAATTATCTGAGTACATTTCTGTTAGGAAAGCTCTTTGTGCTCACAAGAATGTGTTCCATCTCGCTCGCGCTTCTGGATCTGCTGCTACAACTTCGGCGAACGAATCCATTGTCTACATTGCGGAAAATTCTTACTTCTATATCGCACCGTATATGTTGCCTTGGTTCATTCCCCAAGCATCGACTGGCTTCATTTTGCAATTGATATGCATATCCATGGATGACTCAGCAAGCTCATAATTATTTGCTACGCCTTGAAAACTTAAGAAATAATTATTAAAAAAATGATGATTCTTGTGAAGCTAGTGTTTAAAAGATCTTAAGATTATCTTCGTATGATCGAACGATTATTGTATTCTTCAGTGTTTCCTCTCTGATTCGATTCCTGTTCATTGTGTGGTCAGTCAGACAGAATATAATTCATTCATTAACATGGGGTTGATAGTTACTAGGGAAAGGTCAATAATATAGATTGAAATTATTCATAGTATTAACCGAAAATGTTCTACCAGCTCTGTTTCAAAATGAAACCCTATTAAGCCTCTGTAGTGAAATATTTCCTACATCATATCACAATTATCGGTAGATGAGATAGACGACCATACTCCTGGATCCAGAAAGGCTGTTGGCAGTTTGCGCTGAATTGTATGAGAAGATTCAGCCAGCGATTCGTCATGACGGATAGGAGAGGTCTCCCGAGAGCCTTGATTATTTCGCTGGTAGAAATTAGAAAAGAATTAATTGGGATTGGCAGGTCTACATTCCCCAATGCTGGCCCTCTGCCTGATACACTTGTAATGTGAGTAGAACTGGAGTTGACACATCTTGTTTAGTCCTTATTGCTTGGAGGAACCTACTCAAGGACTTTTGTAGACTAGTCTTCACAAGTATTAACACATGGTACGTTTGTCCAGGGGGCAGTGTGAAAAAGCCGCCCCCCCCCCCGTCAGAAAGTAGCATGTATCACATGGAAGTCATGTACAAAGGAAGCGAAATATGCAACAATTAAAGAACATGTTGATATACATTTGTACTATTCACATGTGAAATTACATTTCATTTGAAAAAAGGTAAAATTGGTCATAAGCTCAACTAGTTACTTACTCCGTATTTTGAATCATTTTTATTGTTTGCGTAATTGATGCAAAGAAGATAAATACTGTTTTAATATGTACGCGAATTAAAACATCTTATTGTTATCTGCTGTTATGGGAATATAGATATAGGAAAATCAATCAACGACCATTAAATTAGACCGGCTATATCGGCCCCAAAAAAGATTTTCAAAATAATGGAAACACAAATTAAAGCTACCCCCACCTTCGAGGTGTTCTCCATTGCAAAATGCAAACAAATATGTATATCCACCAAAGGGGGTCTATAACTCGTGAAGGTGCGAAAGTATATGTGATGAAATAGTAGCTAAGAATCATCAGGACGTATACAAAAGCAGGCCCATCGTTACGAAGCCTTCATTACCACATCCCTGAGGAATTCTTCTCCAGCTCGAGCTCCTTTCCTCTCTGCTTAGCTGAGAGATAAAGCCCCTGGCTTTACTGGGTAAAGTCCTACTCCTTGATACCCTGTTGTCACGTCCAGCATATCAAAGCTGGCATCGATGCGAACTGGTTCCATAAGGTGCCAACATTAAACCATCAGCCAGGATGCGGAGGGGAATGAATGCAAAGAAAAGTTACTTTTTAAGGACTAGACTAGGCGCCATGGGTCTGGCAAAAAGTTAGCAGAGCTGTTTTGATGTGTGTGGCGAGAACACAAAGCATGGTAGAAAACACAGGCCATGCATATAGTGGAGACTCAGTCTAAGTTCAGCAATGTGCACTGCGGGATCCCTCCTTTGCTTTCTCATCATACACCATAGTTCTTAGCGTGCCCCACTAGTCAATGGCTTGGTGCTAAAATGATGGATGACAAACAGGCCTGTGTGCAATGTTGAATATGAATCGTGGTCAAAGTCCAGCTCTTCCCCCTTCCATCACTACAAACTAGGCAAACATTTCATGCCAATGTCCGCGGATGATATGGATTCAAGATGGCAGGGGGTCCGAATGTGTGGAAATCTAGGAAATTCGATGTCTTCTATTCCTTGCATGCTCTTGCCTTGGGTTCCATGGCTAAAGTAGTATCAATAGTCTCGCTGATCTGACATAGAAAGAATCCAATTTCTTCCAAGATGACAAGAATAGCTTCCTATCTCCGGCTAGCCTCTGATCAAAGCTGTGGAATGGCATCGCTTTTAAGAAATCCAAAGAATGGCAAGCCATGTAGTTGGCCAGCTGCCCTTCTGGTACTAACCACGCATTTTGAAACCTTTACACGAAGCTTGGCAACGTGAACATGGAGAAAGCGTTCATGAATGGGACACTGACCTAGCATTAGAAATAAAGTTTTTGGTGAGGCTCTGGCACATATATAGGCCAGTATCTTATACTTAATTATGATACTTTGTTCAAGAGACGTTAAATTGAATTGTGCAAGACAACATGTGATACACATGTGCCATGAGATGGAAAGGGCGTCATGAGTTCTATCCTTTAAATCTTGGAATGATAAACATTTAATTGATTTCTTTTATGTTGCCTGCTTTGAACATTAGACAAAAGTTAAGTTTTGGCTAATCGATCTATGCTCCATTCAGTGAGCCTGGCGTCACCTCTAGAACTTGACAAGAGATAATATTTTTTTAGGATAATGTCCTCATTTGACTACTGTGCATTTAATCAGCAACCAATCACTATTTGATCTTAACTGATCATTGGTGAATTAATGATGGGAGGTTTTCCTATGCGGCAGATAAATCTAAGCTCAGTGAGGTGCAATTACTAAGAGCTATACTCCTCAGATGGACCATAATCGTATGTATACGGTTAGATAAATACATGTCCCACGCGTATAAATCAGTGACGATAAAATCATTATTGATCTTTGGTCTATCAATCGCTGTTCAAATAAAAGGACAGTTCTGCACCTTTGAACCTATCCCTGCAAGCACTGCTACTGTAGACATTAGAGTAAAAACTAACTCCTGTAAAAGCGAAAAAAAGTCCATTGTTAATCCCTACACTTTAGGGGTATATGGCATTCAATGCGAGGGGATGAAGCTATGTTACAATCCGTGACAGTTTATCGCAGAGTTTGAAACAGACTTTCCCAGTGGAAGGAACGTGATGGTGGTCGTTAATGGGCGAATTGTGCCGGGGACGTCCTGTAGTAATCAAGCTAGAATGGGGTAATCAACGTGCTTTATCCCATCTACCGCTTTTACGACGAGTTTATCTAGGTTCGTGAGTGGAAACTTTGATGAGGGAGTGTGAGGTAGTGGTACAATGACCTTTATCAATTTTGAACTCGCTTCCAGTGTTGCCAAATATTTTTTTCTTAAGAAAATGAAAGAAACGGGTGTTGTTCTAGTAGAAATTTAATTCTAAACATATTGCAACAATTGCAACAAATATAATTATTTAAGATAGCAATTATCACCAAAACTGGAAATGCGCAGTTGGATTCTTTTATGCTTTTATTTGTTGTGCCGACGTTTCGGTGTTCTCATTATATCTTCGTCAGGGGCTATAGGCATATGCATGCGCATATCTATATATGCACTATAATTATTCTCGCCGAACATTAAACAACTCTGATGGTTTGCGTATTATGTATGACATTGTACACGTTGACTTTATCATGCAATTTTGGTACTTAATTTTTATCCGGGTTTCAATAAATTAGTGTGAATATCGTATATTTTTGGTCCATGATTTCAATGCACAAGTTTACGCGTACAGGCGGTATACATTAGTATGCGTTCCCAGATGGAGTAGTCCTGGTGGCGTCACCGGAAGTGACGCCACCGGGCGGTCGCTGCAGACATTGCTAAATGCTATTATCGCCCACTGAGCTGGAAAAACCGAAGTCTTTCGCCCAAAGCGAATTGAATTACCTCCCACTGAAAGATACCTATCTGGTAGATATAAAGCATTTTTCATTCAAAATGGTCATTAGATAAACTCTGGAAGGAAACGGTATAGCTATTATCAAGGGTTAGACATTTTGTAAAAGAGAGTGATGGGCGACAGTGATCCTATTCCCCCTGAGGGAGGGATGGGAGATGCTGTAGGAGGTACGGTGAAAGAACGACACCTGCCCGTATTATAGATTGATGATGGACGAAGATGAATCTCCTAAATTACTCTTTGAATGATTTAAATGATGAATTATTGTCTTCTGAAAGTGTCATTGTTCAAGGTTAATTTTTGCAACGGATGGAGTATCCCACGGGATATTCATAATATAAATCGGTTTTCAGCCAACGCAAGAGCGGCAATATGTAGTGGTTATATCTGTTGTGCCACATCGGGCTAATCCAAATAGATGCGTTTTAGCAAGAATATCGGGGAACAGCAGGTAGCTATTCTTATCTTTGCTGTGGTACTTAAATTTATACGTGCGATATCAATAAATGGTCGAGTTTTGTCAGTTCCCTTGCTCAGCTCGCACTATGAGACTATGTCAAAGATGTGAAAATCAAGCGAAATCGTTAACTTCGTTTTATTCCACAGGAGTTAATGTACTCCCTCCCTATTTCTTATTTGCCTCGAGCACCATTATGATTTGAAACGTTCTTATGTACATCACCGTCATACGTGAGTTATGATGCAATGATATTTTACGTGCGAACTATACTTAACCTAAATATGAATCATAGTAAGGCTTCAATGGAACGACGAATAAATCAAGGAACGTTGATATGTTACATATATATATAACAATACGAATTGGTAAGAACTTTCCAATTCACTGACAACGTAAACGAAAGATCGCCATTGAAAAAATGTCTTGTCAGCAAATGAATCATGCAAGGAGAGGATTTAAAGTGTAAGTAACGTAACGGCCGGTGAACCTCGTATCAAAACCTGGGATCAAAACATTGCTGTCAAACTTGAGACAAGCCAGGGAATACGCCCTTCATCGCTATTTTAACAGCATCACCGAATGTATAGGTTTTATTTGCTTTGCTAAAACAACGCGAGTTTAAAATGCAATGGACGTGCGCCAGACAGCAGGAACAAAAGCGGATTGGGGAGGTAATAGTAAGGGGACACTCTATTCCACGGGCAAGATCGTGTTCGGGCACTGTGCTGATGAGCCCTTTTCAACGAAAAGAATGACTTGGGGGACATCTGCTTACCTGTTTTGGAGAAAATGAATACCCCATTCCCAGACGAATTCCTCAGGGAGAGAGCATTAGGTGTAGTGGCTATAATTGAATCCTCAACGACAATGGACTTTTTACGACTGAAGTTGTTCATTTTCTAGCTGTTCGCTACAGTAACTATTTGTTATAGAGGGGTTTTGGGTAGCTAGCGGTCGCAACTGATGTGATAATAAAGTTAATTGTTGTAGGAATAGATTCATTCTGATGTCAAGGAAATGGATTGAAGAACATAACTTAATTATCCTTAGATGTTCCAAATGCCAGTAGCTTTTCACATACATGTAGGCATTAATTTGCCTGAAATAACACTCTGCTATTGAATAATTATTGAATAATTCATTGAAATTAGATGAATGAAATTAATCTGTAGTTCCAATGGAAGAATATCACATCGCCACTTACAATTTATACCTCCTTCCATTAGCAATATTGAACTCAGCTTCCTTGCTTCATAGAATACTGTAATTATTTGCCTCGCAATAATCAACACAGTGGATGATTGTATAGATCAGAATGATGCTGTGCCTATACTATTTAGCCTTTAGCCTTGTATATATAGGTTTGTCATTCTGTAAAACAATATAGACCTACATTTTCAACAAAAGAAATAACAGGCAATAACCAATTATTCTGTATTATTTATTATTGTAATGATGGGAAGGGCGAAACCCATATTCTACATCTTACACGTCTTGTTGAGATTGAAACGAGGGCTAGCTACGATGAAAGGTGCTCAAGTCCCATCTCATCTTTACAATCAAGTATACAGCTAAATTCAATGTGGCTCATAATAATATAACGATACATACAGGAGCATCACTTACCTTATCAATGTTATATAACAATACTGGCAAAGTACCCGTCCTCCGGACGGTCACCCTCTCTCCCCACACTTCCCCCTCTCCCTCGTTTCCCTCCTTCTCTTCTCTGTCTTTCATACCTGTTTTTCTCTCCCAACCCCATCTCTGATTCCCCCCCTCTCCCTCCCCTCTTCCTCATGCTCCCCCCTCTCTCCCTTCCCCTAGTTCCTCTTCCTTGCCTCTCTCCCCCTCTTCTTGGATCGTCACCCTCTCTCCCCACACTTCCCCCCTCCTTTTCCCTCCCCCTCTTCTCTGTCTTTCATACCTGTTTTTCTCTCCCAACCCCAGCTTTGATTCCCCCAGTCTCCCTCCCCTCTTCCTCATGCTTGTTTTTCTCTCCCAACCCCATCTCCGATTTCACCCCTCTCCCTCCCCTCTTCCTCATGCTCCCCCTCCCTGCTTTCTCTCCCTCCCCTCTCTCCCTTCCCAAACATCCTCTCCCTCCCCTCTTTCCCCCTGTTCTTTCCCTCCCCCTCGATCCCCCTCTCCTATTCCCCCACCCTCCCTTTTCTTAACTTTCCCCCTCCTACACCTTCTCCATCCCCTCCCTCTCCAATACCCCCACCCTCTCCCTCTCCTCTTCTTCACTCTCCCACTGCTCTGTATGTAGTTAGGTTGCCCTGAAAGGTTGTAGGAAATGACATAGTATCTCACAGGGGCTTTCCCAGGCTATAAATAGAGTGTAGAGATCCAAATTTAAAAAAGGCTTCAAAATCAAATTTTCACCCCAGATACCTTCACAAACCACATATAATGACCTCCAGAAAGGGTCAACGGACCTGTAGAGACCAACAAACCCGTTGCGCACATTCGCACTGGGCCACCACATTATAATGCACAACTTGTTGCGCATGAAAATGCACCCCTTCACAAGTTCTTTTGATTACTACTTGTCGCGCTGTTTCACGGGCAACAGTGTAGCAGGTTAGAAAGCACTACAATGTAGTGCCTCAAAACACAGTACTAATAAGTAATATGTGTACCATAAAGCTATATATCTATAGCAATCTTATTCAATACAGTATGCACATCAAAATGCTCATTTGTGTGCATGATATTTAGCTCGATTTAGGGGAACTTTTCATTAAGTTATGAATAGTTTTTTTATGAACATTCAGGTGAAATGATTATCCAAATAGAGTAGCTGAGTATCCCAACAATTGACAATATATAAACAGTGATAGAGCATCTTTGGAAACACATTCATTTATTCATCATTTTGCCCCAGTGTCCACATGAGTGTAGGTGTCTACCATTCTCCCATTGTGTGGTGTAGGTTGTTGATTGTGGAGTTGGTGGGCCCACTGGGGTAGAGTACATTCATATGTAAATTGTTGGGGGTGTTTTGATTACACATCCTCTACAATTGCCCACAAATGATTACACATACAAAATATAGAAGAATATCACCAAAAACAATTCAAGATATATAATGATTAATTCCAATAGTGCATATTATATCAAAATATTACATGGGTTGGGCTTTTAATATAGAAGAATTATTAATAATGACAGGCTTGCCTTTAGCGCCCTCTAGTGCTAAAATGCACAATTGACACTGTTTGGTTTTAGCGCAGTGGGGTTTATGAATACAGGGAGGGGGAGGGGGGTGTAATGAGCGACAGGTGAGTGTGAAATGCCAGCTATAGGTGAGTGAAGTGTCAGGTATAGTGGCTTTTCACCCTGTGGTAACTTAAAGTAGCCTAGATGCATGAGGGTAGTTTTGTGATGCGTTTTCATGCACTGTGAAGGACACACTGGGAACATATAATAGTGATGTGTTTAAGGAAAATGAGTCACCAGTCGTAAAAATGATATTTTTGAAAGCATATTATTTACAAGATCTCTTTATTGGAATATTGTCATCTTTGGAGCATCTAGTCCTTGTGGTTGTATGAATATAAGTACCACATTTCAAGACAGTTCATTAAATATATCTATGCGTTTCCTAGATCATCATATGGAGTATGTTTAGTTACTTTACTAGTAATTGTCCACCCAGAAATATTGCAAACTTCTTGAAACGATAGAAGTATGTATTAGATGCCCTTATTGTTTACATTCATTGGAATCGCCTTGGTCTCATCTTTTCAAATATTATGGTATCTCAAAATCCAATTTTTGCGACTTATGACTCATGCAAATTTGCAAAATGCAAGATGCAAATTTATAAATACTTATATAGTTGGGAATGTGCAGTAGAAAAAAAATGGTTCAGTGCAAGGGTATTTTCATGATGAAAGTTTGCATAGATATCTAAGATATAAAGGTACACAGGGCATATATATGCCTTTATATGGCTTTACTTATTAAATTAAAAGCTATGGTGATTGACAGTGTGTGCAGTATGCAGTCACGCACTATGCCCCTCTAAGGAAGCTTGTAGCTTGACCAGTGAGTGGACTGCTTTTTCTTTGCTGGTCGCACTGAGGCATACACTTTACATAGGACTAAAAAGCTGTGAGGCAGAATGGGTGTGCGCATAGGGAAGTAGATGGGGAGACCCCAGATTCCGAGAACATGTGACACAAAGAAATCCCTCTTTTCTACCTCTTTTCATAGAAATCGCTCAACCCGTATATTATATGGATGATTACAATTAAGACAAGCTACAGTATTGGGAGCGATATGATTTCAAGTTTGAAGAGCAACGCACCCCAGCATATCAAGGGGACATAACAAACATAATACAAAATAATAGGCATCTACTCAAATAGGCATCTAGTCTGACCTGCCTATAACATATATAGAGAGAATGGAACTCGCCTGCAATAATCGAAAATTTATTGGACGAGATTCGTCCGCATAAGCACAATGCTGTAGGCAGAGTGCTTATGCAGACGAATCAAGTCCAATAAATTTTCGATTATTGCAGGGCAGTTCCATTCTATATTTATCTTATGGGCATAAAACTTGGTGTGTGAAATCTGAAAGAAGTAGCCGACTTGGTGACGAAGTAGTTCATGTAGTACGCATACTATATGAATATTTTTTATAGCACCCCACTTATTGCACCTCTTATATGGAATGCGCATATAATAAAATTCCTATTAGCTGAGTCAGATAGGATACAGACTCTATTTGCGGAAGAATGTTTGAGTTTGGAACAAAAATAATCGGAGGCGTGAAGCCAATCAAGATATTATATAACATCCATATATGTGTTTTTAAATGGCTTGTGTAGGTGTTCGGGGAGGGGGGACACCTAATAATTAGCCTATCATTATTAATCTATTTGGAGATTAAGCTTAGGGCTGGATATGTCCAATGTCAGTAGAGTTGTGTAGATATCTTAGATGAGCTAGTCAAGTTGAAAGAATAACTCTAAGTAGAGAGAGATCTTCTTGGAGATGTGCTGAATAGCCTGTTTTATTCAATGTATGTAGAACATCAAGGTGTAGAGTACAGTAAGTATTTTACAGAGCATAGGTTTCTCAGGATTCCAGTTGTTATAGGTTCCAGTCAGTCCTCCTTGGTAGATAGTAGTGTTGCAGCTTTTAGATCCAGGTAGTATAGATGCTACTGACTAACTGGGAAGAGGCACCTTTTATACTATAGGGCCGTGACTGGATTACATTATATATATTCGTACAGAAAACGTTTGCCTAGTAGGCAGAATAATACTGACATGTTTCAGGTTTATTAGAGTACATGATGAAATAATTCCTTCTGGAACCTTAATTACACTCATTGATGCAATACTTTAGAACACTGTAGTGTTTCTCTGTATATATATATAAGAATTTTTATTCATATAAATCAACAATTACATCATGAAAAGGGCTTGGTCCTCTAGACGCGTACACGAGTAGCTCTTCCAGCTAGTCCTTTTTGAACATAGGATTTCAAGATCGACTTAGGGTCCCGTGGGACAAAATTAGTGTATACAATCATTGACAATTCCCAGATTTGTATCATGCATTAAACTACATATGATAATAGCGGGTTACATACTGTAATCAGTACACCATTACAGGTTACTGCTGTTAGGATATTATAATACTTGATTGCTTTTGTAGCTCTGGTTTTTACTAGTTAACAGTTATGAACTTGAGCTCATTAACCTAAGTATACTGGTTAATGTATTACTGGACAATCACATACTTAAAATGTTTCTACAACGGTAACATCGGTATTAATGCAATCATTATGAGAGATTCCAAGGTAAATAATTAGTTAGACAATTTACATAGAAATTACAATCAATCATTTATGCGATCTAATAGTTGGATAAGACTTTTTAAGAAAAGTCACCCCTTCTACTTTTGTAGAATTATATACATATTACAACAATGAATTAACAGGGATAGGACAATGGAAATGGACGGAATCGATATCTCGATTTTTCATTATTTAGGATTTACATACCTTAAGGTGTTAGGTCTCATTTATAGATATTTACTTAAATGAGTTTTCCCTAAAATACAATTTGTAGGGAGGAAGGAATGACTTCCTACGTCATTACTGTAACCATATAACACTCTCCTTTTCATGTACAATCATCCTTATGCAGGAACTGATCATTCGTTAAGTAGTAGTCTTTTTTTAAGTATCTTCTAAATTGTTTCCTGGTTTCAGTCGATCGAACATTTGATGGCAAACTATTCCATAGGGTTGGCATCGAGAATAAATAGGATTTTCTATAGATATCATTCTTAGGGTGTGGAACCTTCATGACATGAGCAACAGCTCCAGGTTGTTTCCCAATATAAATCATTGCCTCAGCATAAATCATTGCACCAGACTATTCAAACAATGTACACATTCACTGAAATATATTCGAGCAATACATAAGTTATTAATAAATTCATGCTCATAATTAGGATAATAACTCTGGAGTAATTAAACATTAAATATCATTAAGGGTAAATAAATATATCAAATCCATTATAGGGCGACTCCATTAGAGAGAAAACGGCGCCGAAAAATGTTGTTGTTGCCCACTAATTTGTTGCAACAAATATCCATACAGAAACAACAGTTTCCAGAGAATGTGGCAACACATCTGACACTCCTCCATTTGCGTTTTTATTGCAAACATGAAATGAACTAATGTTAGTGGGCAACAAAAGAACTTTTCGCCGGCGTTTTTCCTCTAGTGGAGTTCCGCTATATTAGATGAATAGGGCCGCTTAGATGAATAGGGCCGCTTATCCTTACCGGGGATCTCCATTACTACATTATTTCCAGGCGGCAATAATCTCTATTTAATTTAATATGGTGTTTCTCTGTGAGCAATAGCTACAAAAACATGTATATTTGACAAAGAAAATTTCGCTGATGCGATACGTTTTATTCTCGCCTGAAAGTAATCTACAGGTTTTAAATCAATAATCAAGTAAAGCAATAAACTTGACAAACATTACATTTTTGTGCTATTGGTTATTTCTTCTAGCGTCATTGAACGATCACTATCACAACATTAATATACAAATATTACATATAACACATACTGTAGCACTCTCCCTTTCACATCTAACTTAACCATCACTGTTAACAGCTGCATTTCCAACCATTTGCTTTACTGCACCCCAGGAAGGACATTGTTAAGGTCACATGAGACGAGATGACTACACTGTATTGAATAGTTTGCAGTTGTTCGTCATCAATCGCTCGAAAACAGAAACTAATCTGAAGAACTATATTTGGGACCTTTTATCCCGCCTACATTTTCCGATGAGGCTGAAGCCAATCATGATTACAATAATAGAGAAGCCCTGGGTAATGTGGAGCATTTTCCCCCATTGGTCGTAATCAGTTACCATTGAGTCGAAATCATAACACTACAGTGTTGAAACCAAATTTAATCCAAACTCCATAATTGATTGCTCGTCAGTTTTCCACAGATATTGTTACTTGAATTGTTACATTTACACAACTCAAATCATCTTAATCAGAAAGTGCTGCAGTAGACATTTAAGTTTGTCTGTCCGTACGTCCACTATTATATGTGGGCCTTTTCAATATGTCAACATTAATCCCGCATAAATGAATGGAAATCTTATTAAGTTTCACTGCAGAATCTGATGTTTTAAAGCTTCTTTCTCGGCTATTACGACAACAATAACCTGACCAAACATACTCATAATTATTAGAACCTATAGGACTGAATTTATCAATAATATTCAGATGCTGTCCTACATGTTTATACACGAATTTGAAGTCGAATCGGCCGAGAGAAAACGGCCGCCGGTGAGCAATAATACCTAAACACAGAAATGGATTTCAGCGAAATATAAATGTGGACTTTTATGAAGCAAAGGCAACCAGACAAAATCCTCCAAAATCTTTCTTAAATGAGTGATGTGTTGGAAAAGACCGGAACCAAAATGAGAAAATCGGTAGATGTTGATCGATGTTAACTGTGAGTGCAGCTTTAAGTGGGTATTTGAAATTGAAATTCATTTTAGTTTTCCATTTAGTTCAGTTTTCTTTTAAAAGCGAGCCACATATTTGTCTATCCATAGGCCTACGCTATACCTTTTCATTCATCCAAAAGGGCGGACATGTTATAATGGTAACATATGGAGAATGCACTCTGTAGAAGAGTGCCTTTAAGACTGGTCTTCGAATCAAGTCACTCTCGACGTCCTATTTTCCAGAGATCACAATACCATCATGTGGCTAAGGACATATTTTTATTTATCAGACGAATATACTAGATTAAAGAGTCTTATGAAGTCCTAAGTTGTTAGTACAAGTGGATATCTTCACAATTCCTTAAAGGTTATTTGTAGGCATTCGGTAGTACTCGCAGCAATTCTCGACCAGCCACTAGGATCTAGAATCATTTGAGCATTGAGAACTGCATGGGCTCTAGCAGTTGGCAGTCTTTCCCTAGAGACCCCGAGCCAAGTCATGTTGCCTTTATGTCCTTCAGAACCAAAGGTGAAATGATGTCGCTCTGTTAATGACAGCTACCAAGAAATCTCCAATCATACTCAGGTTGCATTTAGCCTTTATGATGCTTATAATATTGGCTCAATCCATGAATGAAATAATCACAGCAACACCAGTAATATTTGCGGAGTGTGGTTGCTCTGGGTAATCGTTGGCCTCTTGTCTTTCCCTGCCATTAGAACCGAATACACGGCCCCTGGGGTTGACCAATTAATTTTAATTGCGCTCTTTAATTCGCCTTTCGAGAGGAAGGAGGGTGCACGTTTACCTTCAGGGGTGGTTTGACTGGATTCCAATTAATGGAAGCTCCTGGTGTTAAAGGCAGAGACCACTCTTTGGTTTCTTCAAAGATAAAAAACATGCATGTCACAATTGGCCGGAAACCATTATAACTTTATTTAGGATCTTAAAATGCCTCAGAGTGACACAGTCTAACTTTCTTTTATTGGTGTTTTGAGAAAATGAATTGACTTAACTGGGTTAATCAGAGTAATTTGTTAAACAAACCCAGATTACCCCAGGGAAAATTCAAGCTTGGGAACCAAATAAAAAGATTAATTATAGTTTAAGGGATATTTGTCTGTCCATCATTTTTCTGAATGGGAAAATCAGAGTTCCTTAACAATCTGCCATGGAACTGGATTTGAAGCTCACAATCGATTGCATCAACAGTGGCAACTTTAGTTTTCCATCACTCTTTATGTGATTGAATCGGGCCTTTCCTTTACTTGTAGATTATCTATAAAAGAAGTCTGGATATCGAAGAAATAATCTCCCCGAGAACTCGATCGGCAACACCTGTCGACAACGAATGCTATCTTGACGTGGCACGAGCCAGCAAGAGAAATACCCTGTGCATGTTAGATGTAGGCAATCTTCCAGACTTCATCCACACTCCCTGCAAAAAGAAATATTATTAAAGTAATGACGGGGGCGTGTAGCTCACTGTCGAGTGGCTTCAACACGTTCTGATAGGAACATTTTGGGATTTCTTAATAACTTGTGGTATGAGTGATGATGCATCGGAATATTTATTTGGGAACTTCCAACCTGGAAAATGGTCCTCTTGTTGAGGTGATGTCGACTGAGTTATTAAGAAATCCATCCAGTACCAGGAATTTTGTGTTGTAGCCTAGGGACCCTGTCATTTTTATGATATGATATACTTCATGTATGCTATCAGTTATTGTATCCTCTATCATCGCAAGGCAAAACGCGAAAGCTTGCAACATTGGATCAACTACCTGAAAGAACGATCGTTAATTTAACAAACCAGAAACCCCATTACATGGCATCATAAACGCAATCTAATCACAATATAAATATATGGATACCACCTTCGACTATCCTTATATATAATACAAAAAGAATTGAAAATTAAATTGAATAACATGCTTTAAATTACACCTGCCAATTTATTGTCTGAAACATTTCGTATAAAGGGAAAGATAATCATCAACACACATATTGAATCTACATCATCTGTCGTTATGGCCATATCACCACCTCGAAGATCACACTATTTTTGCGCATATTTGAGAATTGTCACATCTGGAATAATACAGATGATAAGCCATACTAGGAAACAATAATTCTCCTTGATGTCTGTGCATGATGAAACAATGTTTATACATTAGAGAACTGGATATTGGTAATAGATTAAGGTGGGAACTAATGTGAAGTATATATAAAACAACCCTGATGAAGACATACATCGAAACATCGGTACATTGGTTATCTACTTAATAAACTACTCAAGCAACCATTTTTGACTATTGTCTTTATTTCGGTTTTGATGTTCTGTTTCTTATTTAACATATTATAAAACTGTTCAATCAAAATTGCCCGTTGATATGGCAATGAAATATTTAGCTTTCACCTCTTATCGTACAACTAATTTGTATACCTTATTGCAGAATTGAGAAAAGGCACAGCGAAAATTGACAATAATCGCCGAAGTAGAGTTTTATAAGTCTTTTAGACATGAACATTGCAGTTTGAAAATAGTATTGTGAGCCGGATAATTACTTTCGTAACTTGTGTTTTGTTCCATTCTATCAAAACTAACTAACTGTTCAGAATGCTAGTTTTTTCTCTCTCACCTTGGCAATACTGAAATTAAGACTAAAAGACTATATAGCGCTAGAACAAGCCTAAACATTCTTTTTATTTAGTATGTTCATACAGCAAATCCTCCATAAATGACAGTTGAGTTACAGACAAGCGATTCACAGTGTATAATGAAACCTATAATTAATTGAGGACATTTACATATGGAGCTATGGGCTCCCGGGGATATTTCAATGAATAATAACAGTGGTCTTCCGCCCACTGCTGTGTATACCTTTACTGCTGTATGGTAGTTGACAACAATAAATTGCTGATTTGTTCCTTGATATTAAAAATAGACAAACTATGACGGCTTAAGCAACAAAATAATAAAGAATTTCTTAGAGGCCTAAACGCATCTTAGATTCAATCTGCGATGTCATGCTTTCACGTCAAAAGCAACGCCTGGCAATTATTTCGCGATCTTTATCCCTGGTAACGAAGCTTTAATGTTTAATGATCATCAGAGTGATATAGACCTCGGACGATGACGATGGGATTTAATGATGTATCGTCCCTTTCCTCCTAATACCATGCTTGCTTTGACAAATGTGCAAGACATCGCGTAACAATGGCATCAAGTGGAGAGTAGCTTATCTGAGGAAAGAAGTTATGAGATAGGTTTCCCAAGACAAGTTGCCTATAATACATCTTGTAAACGCTCCTCCGGCCTTTGGCCTGGGGAGGTTATGAACTGTCAGACCATACGCTCCACCTAAGGTAGGATCACTAACAGCGAGTTCGACTCCTGTACTCTCATTGTTATCTTAACAGGATTCTGCTGTTCAATAATTGATTACATGCTCATCTAGAGCTTCTATGGTTTGATATTACCATCCTTTATCTCTATCTATATCTTATGGACATGGCGAGAGGCTGAGACAGGAGACATGAAGGTCGAGTATGTATAGAGTAGACATGAGGAAGAGGAAATCTTGAGAGCAGACACCTTCGCTAATAAGTTCACATATTTTACTGTTACGTAATCAGCTTGGATTGATATGATCTGTCTCAGCAGAAGAAGTATTATGGCTTCATAAGGAGGTGCACTAAACATATTATATTCATAATGGACACGTATACCATATTCGTATTGGTCCTTCTTTTAATTATTACATTATTAAAGCGTAAGGGCATATCATGAATAGTGGATGGAATTTGGTTCTAGTGATTGAATATTTATTGGATACGATTTCTCCGGAATCTCGTCTAATAAATATTCAATTAATGGCACCTCATTCCATTCTCTCTCTATTTACTTTAAGAACCATGAGCCTCCTCCAATCGCTTATTTCTGTCATTCATATTGACACAATAAAGGAATGGGGGTGAATGAGTCAGGGTAAACATTTACTATGGTTGCAAATAAGGTGCCATAGTGTAAGATGTTGGTGGGCCCGTGCTTATTACACCGCCCGTAGTCTAGACGGAAAATGGATGATTAGTGCTCAGAGCTTTGTTAAATCCTGACGCCTTCCCATTTTCCTACTCTGAGTAGTGTGTCCGAGGACAAGAAATACTCCCCTTCTGGTTCATAAGTAGAATGAGGATCAATAAAGCATTGCTTGCCTCATCTCCACCTTGGCCATCTCCAAAGTCCTCTGCATTAGGGGGTCGTCTGGTTTGACAGGTTCTCCCTGTTAAAGTGTAGTGGTATAATGGTCACCTTCGTACAAAAGTTCGTGTTGACTTCATTTTAGTGTTCATAATTTATTTCCTTTCACCTATAAATGACTATTTCGACACCAGCCACATATATGATATTGACTATATGTATACTGGTCTGTATAGAAATTGTCCCATTTATCACGTTAATTTCCTACGTCCTGCATGGCCTATTGAAAAGTAAAATAATAGTTTATACATTTTAATAGAAGCGAGAACGTCCTGCATGGCCTATTGAAAAGTAAAATAATAGTTTATACATTTTAATAGAAGCGAGAACAAATGGATATATCAGAACGTCCGGAATGAGAGTCACAGTCAAAGGGGAAGACTATACAATGGGTTCATATATCCTATATTGGATCCATACAAACCTGAAAAAGGTATCATTATACTTGGAAGGCTCTTGAATGGCAAAAGTGAAATAACGCCCTGCTGTCACATAATAGTATACATCTATCATATTCTTTGCTCGTAATTCATGGACATGAATATATCAAGAGGATTGTGGATAGGGGATTTATTTCCCTACACAATTCACAAATGAAAAGAGCCAGCCTATAACAAAGTATACTGGGAAAGAATTAACAGGAATATTCATTCATAATGACATTGAAAGTAGTGGTTATGAAATGATTAAATCAACAAAAAATGTTTTAGAAGGAAAGAAGTACCTCTGTAGTTATTGCGAATATAATGGTCTATATAACTCATGTCTATATTAAGATAGAGTAGGGGAGAGTGGGGCACCTTGAACCACTTTTTCATAATTCCTCCCTCCTGCTGTAATTAAATGGGGTCTGTTTTACGGAATTGTAGCCATTAGTGTATGAATGTTAGTACTTTTAGACTATGTGGTTATTTTTAAAAAATTCCCATAATTCTTTGGAATGGAAGGAAAAATAAAGTTGGGTCACAGGTGGTTCAAGGTGCCCCACAGTTGGGGCACCTTGAACCACCCCCCGGGGCACTTTGAACCAGGAACCCGGATTAATGCATGACCACCTCATAAAATTAGGCTTTCGACAAAAAATATACAGCAAAATGTGATTAAATGATATAGTTAAGGTCCATAGACATTTTGTTTTCATTTATTTTACATATTAGTCACCAGTCTTGAGAGAAATGGCCCTAGATTTAACAAATTAGCCCTATGACTTCTGCCTGCTGGCCTCAAATAGGAAAAAAAATTGCGAGCAAATTAAAAAAAAATTTTAACATGAGGTTTGTGGCTTAAATGAACACAAGTTTGAAACCCCTTAAAGGAACCACTGTAATTCATAACTGCAGGTGATCTCTCATGATTGGTTGCCATGGTAACCTATAATTACCTGAGGGAGGAGGGTATAGGGCCTGCAAGTCCCGTGACCTCATTCTAACTAGGTTAGGAAACCCCCACTGACGGCACCCTACTTGGGGTCTACAGAGTCGGTGACCCTATATCGTAACATTATGTCGGAAATGACAGCTGTTTTTCTCCCATATATAAAGATCAGGTAATATAACTTAATGCCTAGAATTAATTAGAAATGGGTTAGTTATCAATAATACAAAAAACGATTAAGAGTGGGACTACCCTGAATGATGAATTACATGTATGTTCTTTATCTCTCATAGTGACTCTATGGTAGGGAAATTTTGACAGATCCCACCCCGCCCCTTTCTCGTGACACACTTGCAGGCCCTATTTATTGGGTGATGTTTATGGCGATAGGAAGTAAGCCCTGAAGCATAAAGGGCAAAAACATACGTTATCGTTGCATCCATGCACTACACACCATATTTGTATTCACCCAAATACATATTACTGGAAAAATGTGTTTGTTCCACTATTAAGGCCTTTTGTCAGTTAATACAGAGTTTTATTATACAAGCATTGCTCTGAAAACAACGTATCTAGAGTGATTTAGACATATTTCACTAGTGATTTACGTGGGGTTGTCATGGCAACCAATCTGTTTTTTTGCTAAGATTACACTTAAATTCAAATCTATGGGAAAGATATTATCAAATATATTGTAAACATCTACTGCTTATAGAGACAAGTCTAAAGATTGAATTACAAGATGTTCCTCGATTTATTTTGATGTATCAAAGCTTATAGAGTTTATCCATACAAAAGTTTCCACAAACTTGATCAATTTTATTGACATACTTTGTGTGACAATACATTACTCTCAAGCATATATAGAGATTGTTTCAACGTTATATTAAATGTAAATTTCAAGCAAATCCTCATGAGTAGATAATTATACTGTTTTGAGCAGTTTTTGGCTCTCACAATGAACATATATATATATACATGGTATCTCATGGTACCTTACGGGGCACCTTGAACCATGGTTCAAGGTGCCCCGTAAGGCCTGGTTCAAGGTGCCCCATACTGACTTTTACAATTTAAACTTATATTTGCCAAAAGCAATTAAACATATGAAAACAACAACAACCCCTAACAAAAGCCCAAAATTAACATTTTTTATCTATAATGTGTTATTTTCTGATAAAATATTTTTGGGGCTAAAAATAGAATTTTCGTCCCACCTTAAAATTTTACTTTAGGGGGCCAAATAGATCTCTGGGACCCCTACACGCATGCGCAGGTGCAAAGTACACCATTTGTTGGCCCTTCAGAGAGATGTTCCAAGATGGTTCTTTAAGTGGCTAAATATTGAAAAATTATATTTCATACATATGTAGAACGTGCATGGTTCAAGGTGCCCCATGGTTCAAGGTGCCCCACTCTCCCCTACCTGTAATGAGAACTAAACTAAGTTTACAGCATATAATAGATAAAGTTTAGATAAATCTTTATTTAGGTAAATTTGTCTTACAAACTATTGTTTATGTAGTGGTTTATTACCTACTTATTACTGGAAGGGAAATTGTATATATACGTGTATCGCAGTAGGAAATATATTATGGCCACACACCAATTTCCTTCTTTGACTTTCTAGTATATTATGTATATATGTATATTAATGTTACTTAAAAATGGGAAATAAAATGACAAACTATACGTTACAGATTGGTTAAAAATCTATAGAAACGATAGGAGATAGAGGAGAGTAAAGGTTAAAGCTACATTAAATTTTCAGTTAATTAAGGTCCATTCCCATTACCACGACCAGCCGGCCAATACTTGCCGACTGTTTTTTGCCTTGCGGCAGTCGTACACCAATCGGCCGTTGTAATGTGAATGGGCCTTAACATTACTGCACACCTGGACATATGAGAGAAGTCGTTGGCTTGGAGAATTATAATGTTATTGAAGAAACTATGTATGAGTTTGAGTAATTAAAGTTTATGAAAAATAATATAATGAAAAATATCAATAAATAATAAGAAAAATAAGAATTAAAAATGTGTGGGAGGAGTAGAGTTTAGGATATGGAATATCATTAGAAAGAGGGAATAGGAGGGTGGGGCAGAAAGAAGTGGTGCGTGTGGGTTGCACCTTGGACTGGTGAGAGTGAGGAAGAGGAAGGGGTAAGCGGAAGGATGCTGGAGAGAGGAAGGGGTGCGTGAGGAGTTGTGGGAAGGTTTGTGATGTTTGGGGTGTTCAAGAGGTGGCACCAATGACCCTTCATAAGGCATACGCCTATGAATCGACCATTGATCAAAATTGATTTTCTACTTTTTCTTCCGTTCTTTTTCCACCCATCTGAAAGTCATTTGAGCAACATTGTGAAGGATTTCGCACTGGGTTTTCTTCGTCATAAAAGTTCTTATTTATATTTCGGTGGCCCGCTGAAATCCTTTGCTGCAGTTGTTTAACTTGTTATCGCCCACTGTCGCTCGTTTTCTCTAGGCCGATTCGAATTCAAACCCTTAACGAATGTATTCATTTTTTTATCCATAGGACTGACGTTATCAATACTCTGCTGATGTTATGTATGTGTATACAAGAATTTGAATTCGAATCGGCCTAGCTGTAAATCAGGTTAATTGATAGCACCAACATACATCGTCTGAATACACCTACTGCGAACCCCTATCCCAACGTACCTGCCAAATTCATCATAAGGCCGACATTATTATCAAATTGGATTTGTCTATAAATCGGCGAACTTACACGCCCTTCATAACCTGCTTATCGTAAAATTGGCCATTACCTTACTTAATAGTGTCTATATCATGACCTACACTCATCAAGCAATAAGTGGCTCAGTCGGCACATGACATCCACAAATTTTGCTACTTTGTAATATCTGAGTTAATAAGGAGAAAATGTTATCCTCGTCTCAGGACTGGTAGATATATCAATATCTTATTCCTGTACATGGCTGAAAATGACAACTTAATCTGCATGACATTGTTTCAAACTCAACAGCGCGTATAAATTTAATTATTGAGTCCCATCATTATGATGGGGTTTTTATTGTATGTTCTATTACATACATGTATGAAATGTTTGCCAGCTGGACCAATTGAAAACCCCGATATAAGAGAATTTTAATTTTTATCCAAATGTTTAGTTCAAAATGTTAACTTAATGATACAATAATAATGACTAAAACGCCTAACCCTCCAAAAATCATAATATTCCAATAAAGAGATCCAAGTTTGTAGGCAAGCCCTATAGCCCCATGTGAGGTCCTGGTCGTAACACCAAATGTAATGACCCTAGGTATATTGCTGGAGGAAGAGAATAACCAATAATGTGAAAGCCTTTAGTATGTTTAGTATGTAGTGAAAGTATATTTATTAACCCTCAATTATTACTTAGGATTATACAAAGCATCATCAGACCCAGCAAAGGACGGGAAGTAGTGTCTAGCAAAGGCCACCCACAACACACAATAATCTGCATTTATCTATATAGATCTATCCTAATAACAAAAACTTTGCTGACATAAGGAAAATTGCCAGACGCATAAATAAATTCATCGCGGCCTGAAGTAAGTAAATGAAGGTAAAGGTATACAAAATAAATGCCATTCACTTGTTGTTAACAACTCTGACAGCTTCTGAAAGGGAACAATAAACAATTTGCTGCATCAATACAGTTTCCATTGTGTGCTTTTCAATGCGTTGATCACACACGAACAGAATTCATAAGGAACAAAATACATCCGCATCTGAACCTTTTTGAGAATTCTGAACCTCAGGCGCCTGTTATGAAAGGGAAAATGAATTAGGAAAACACACAATCTAAAAGAAGGGTTGGGCCATGATAGGGTGCTTCCCCCAAACTCAAATGGACGAAAAGTAACTGATCGTGAATAACCAAGCACCACCCTCTATGTTCAAGTGAACTCACTCCAAAATAGATAGAGTGACCTGGACTAGGGTTACATCACCCTCAGATACCTGCCAGCTGTCACTCTTGACCATTTTGGATGGAATCCTTTATTTTTTTAGGCAATATTTATACTTTGCACTGAAATATCTGTGAAACGACCGATCTTATAGAATTGAACTTTTCTTGATAGAAATATGTGTTACTGTACTACCATTATGAAAATGGAGCGGACAATAGCGAGAAGTGCCTCTTTAAATGCTGTGACACTATCTTGCTCTCTCTATTGCATGGGGAATTGAAGGGAGTGGAGATACTGGAACGTTGCTTCAACCCTATAAAGGTAGTAACTAGGAATACGGTCGAGGTGAGTAAATCGAGTTTAACATGTTGCTTTTGGCTTGTGCCTTATGAAGAACAGTGCAGTGGAAAATGTTCTTGGATTAAACATCTATGAAGTTGGCAATGTTTCAACGGAGGCTAGCACCAATACTAGTCACTACCTCAGTAGATCTTTCCTCGCCTCGGATTATATATGACTTTAACGCTCAATTATAGAAATAGATCAGCATAACAGAGCCTATTGTAACCTGTTGTGGTTATAGGCACAACAAAGAAATGCTCCATTGAATTCGTCTTTAATTTCCTGAGAGCATAGGAATGTGTGCGTCCCAATGCTTTATAATGGGAAAGTAGGCTCGGGATATTGATTGTGGAAGCTGTGTATAGAAGGGTCTTGGAAGGCTGTGATTATCTCGATTCTCGTTGTGCATTATTGTGGAGCTGGATTAGGTTAGTGTTATCGCGTTAAGAATAAATGATCTTTCTCTGAGGGTGGTGATTGTTATGGAAATAGGCAATTGTCTGCTTCTGCACGGGGATAATATGCGCACAAGAGAAGCACAGTTTTAAGCTTTAGATTTAGAACCATCAAGGATTGCCGGCAGCATTTGAATGAGCCTCTATACTTAGGAAATTATCAATTACCAGAGTTTCAAATTTATTAATTTCATGCCACTAATATCAATTTGAGTCTTCACAATTTCCCTTGTGTGGTACCGACTGGAAAGATTACAATGAGGGAGCAACGTATTCATGAATACAGCTGCATCTCCTTTTCTAGCAATATTTTGAGTATATTCAAATTTAATTCTGGTTACGAGGGCAACAATGACTGCAATAGTGAATGTGATTACATAATATTGGAATATTGTATTAAGAAATGATTAAACCATGCAGGGGAATCTTACACATACTGATATTTCTATAGTTCTCCTTTCGTGTCGATGACAAGTAATCCTATAAATGTGAGCATTGTGTATTGTTTTTTTTCTAATGTTCTGAAAACAAAATAGGAAAATACTTACATGGACTTTTGAAATTCTTGCTACCCGCGTTTACTGGACAATGGGATATGGTCCTAGTAAGAGATAATGACGAACAGTACTGTATCATTAAGTTTATTATTAAGTAATTTTGAAACTGGATACTGTAATTGTTAAGAACATTTAATAAAAGGAGTTTTCGGGGCTCCACTGAAACTGAAACCGAACAGTGTATTATATACTTATGTATGTTAACGTTAAGAAAACTGAGATATGAAGGGTTTCTCTCCCAACAACAATTAACCAGAGGAATGTTCTTAACTCTGATTTCCTCAATCAAGAGTACAATATAATATGTGATTTTTATGGGAGGGGAAATAAATAGGCACTTTCCATGAACAAAATATGAAAGTCCCAAAATATGGCAGCGACGTTGGGAAATCAGTTTCTCATCACGGGCGGAATAATTGATATCACAAATTTTCCCGGACCTAATTAAGCGACCGGATATTATCCTTACTCGTAATGGCTCCTTATTACAGGCACCCATTTTGGTCTACCACGAAGAGTTAATTTACTGGAAGTATAGTTTGCATGTGAAGACTAAAGCATTAACAAACTGCGCGCGATGTGTGACTCATACATTATAGATGGAATTCTTGTTATCCGTCTCAGTAGGATGTGCCATTAATGAGTGCGATATATATATCCATAGCTAGGTTATGAATTCCAGCCATGCATGTGCTATCTTGATTAGATGCTGTTATTTATCACCTAAGGAAATATCATTACTCAGCATATATGTGTTTCCGTGCTCCACATTTGCAATATTGGATCATGTTTTCCTCTGGTTGGTTGGGATCTCATGGATATTGAAATTAATGTGTTGGAAGTATAAAATCCATCCGTAGTCATCTGTGCTGTAATTTATTTCCCTCTGCGTGGATTAAAAGCAATCTAATTAAACTAGATTGATGTAATTATTACACGTTAGAGCATCTTTTATGCATCATCATATATGATCAAAGCCTAATTAATGTTTCCAGTCAAATGTCAAACATTCAAAGGTTTTATTCAACCCGAATTACTACTCTTATTCCCTTAATTCGCTGAATCTCTGTGCGATTTCAACGGATCAAACCTAGATGAAATTTCCATTGAAATTCAGGAGCCATGGATTAATGCCAATTTTAAAGTGCAAGAAACGTGGTGACTAAAGAAAGATTTTGTTTGCATTGCTGGCTCGTGACGCCGGGAAAAACATACTCTTATTCTTCCTGAAGCCATGAACCAGAGTGGGTGGGCATTGAGACAACCGTGGAACCATAATGATCTGGTAAATATCTACGTTAAATCTAGTGAACATATAAAGCCCCTTAGGGAAGCTGGGTTCATGTGGGAGGAGAATGGCTAGACTGAGCTTTTTCATATCAAGGGTTTCCCTGGAAGTTCTCTCTTTCAAAGATCCGAGGTGAACATTTTGTTATCAACTAGCCATATGGATTCGTTTATCAAAAAAAGGTACTATAATTGAAATACATAATTGTACAAAGTTATTAATCTTCAGTATATTTATAAAAAGCTAAATAGTTATAGAATAAAATGGTAAATAATGATGATAAAATTGGAAACAACAGTAGTTTAAAAGCTCTCTTCATTCCTCCAACTGAATGATAATAATTACTTCACAATATTTAAGCTCGCCCCCTCCTAACATGTATCTTGTAATGAAATGTTGTTTCTATATCCAATTAGTACCTAAGAGGAAACAGGAACGGAAGCATTAAACTATTCTATGGACACAATTATCGTCAACACAATCGTTGACGCATAGGCGCAGAAAGAAGAATACATAAGAATACATGTAAATAATTATCTCAACGCTTAGACTGTTTAGAATAAATATCAATCTGTATTTCTATTCACATCGCGTGCACACTATAACTAGTAGATGATAGCTAAGACGCACAGAACAGCAAATGATCAATAAACATAATTAACAAGAATAATTTTTGGGATAATATGAATTGTAAAAGCTTATTATGAACAGTTATGGCAAAATTCATTCTTGACACTTTTTCCCTTATTGCCAGGATTTTCCAGAAAAAGGAATGAAACATAATACAAACTGAATAAAAGCTGATGTGCATCCCAAGAAAAAATGGGGAGTGTCTTACATTTCAGTTCAATCACCACACTCTAAGCTGGATGACCGTCTTATAACGAGCAATGACTGGCAACAAACTCTTCCAGCCCGTGCTTGTTATTTTAATGTCATATGTTATATAATGAGCAAGTTATTAAGTAATGGGCATAACTGTGATAAAGCAATATAAGAAACCATACGAGAATAGAGGAATTAAGATTCTGATACAAAGCGATGCAAGAATCATAAAAGGAAAACATGAAACAAAAGGCACAGAAATCATGAAAAAAGATATCAGCATAATGAAAATACAAGGCTAGAGTAGGATTTATTATTTAATTTGTTTATCATAACTACAGATAGAGGGCTAAACTATTTAATTTCCCCTCAGAAAATATTATCATTTTGAAGCATCCTTTTCTTTTTTTATGTATTTAAACATTTTTATGTATTTTAACAAGTATTAAGTTAGGTAAGTATTAAGTTAAGTAATGATACAATCAACTATTTATCTATTTAACTTTACAATTAGTGTCAATTTAATGTATATATATACCTGCATTTTCAAAGGAAACGATTTCTCAGGATCAAAATACTTGTGTCCGATGTCAATTTATAGTTACTGCAATTTAGTCATGCTTAGACTGAAAAATTGTTTGAATGTATTAGTTCTTTTTTAAAGCATTGCCTTGCTATAGATCTTCTAGTATTCAGTACAGAGGTAACTTAAACACTAATTTAATGAAAGAACACTTTATTTCAAAGCCAGATTGCTACTGCTATAGCAAGAGTCAGAGTCAGTGAAAGAGAGAAAGAGAGATTGGGGTAAAGGGTGAAAGGCAAGGGAGGGAGGGAGGGACAGAGCTGGAAGGCAAGGGAGGGATAGAGCCACAATGTCAGTGTGCACCCAACCATTACTGGGTAAGGGTGAGGGTTATTATGTAATAACCAGAGGGGGGCAATATGGTGCAGGGAGCATGTGCCAGAGTGGAGTGGAGTATGGTGGAGGTGAGAAATGGGTGGTGCATGGGCAGAGCAGAAATGTATGACTGATCAAGTGGAATAGATAAGGCAGGTGAACTCATGTCATACCTGAGCTCACACACAGCTCACACACATTATCAGATTAGATTTGATATCAGTGATTGGCACTTTTGACAGTGAAGCAATTGTTTCTCAGGCTCTATCCCGAGAAACAAAAACTACAATCAGAGGAATTACTTGTTCGGCGATCCACCTATTCCATCTAAATATATACAACCATATTCACAACATGCACACACAAAACAAGTTCTTATCATCATTATCTTTCACTGTATTGGTACTTGTCTTTCTTGAATGTAAGCATTTTTTCTGATTATATCTTGAGTATTTCAATTGACTGAAGAGGAAATATTTCCTATATTGTACCAGTTTCGGTAAGGACCTGATAAAAGCAAGTATATGGTTAATTGTATTTATTCAGATCAACAATATCACATCTAACAGCAATGTTAAATAGATACAGCTTTCTATTCATCCATCGAGAGAATATATGCATTAACGTCGTTTGGATGTACTGCAGAAACAGGAATCATTGTCGAGATGAACATATACTCTGCAGTGCCTATAGGGTAACATTGAGGACAGGTCTCTGACTCAGGACATTCATTACGAAAATTGGGGAAGAAATATTGAAAATGCATTAAGTTTGAAAGAGTGAGTGAGTGGGAGTTGTTGCTTTACGCCCTTATCAACACATTTAAGATGGTTATATCAAGGGCGGGAGAGCTGAAAGGGAGGCAGTTTATGATCATACCCAGGAAATAGAGATAGAGAAGAGGAGAGAGAGAGAGATAAAAGAGACAGAAAACCCAGCAGACACTATCTTCAGGCCAACTTAACACACGATCACCGTCTATCTCCTGTTGTCTGAAATATCAAATAATTATTCTTTTATCCATTTTTGCAGACACTTAAGTTGGTTGTAGGAGTTAGGAACTTTGAAAAATGAAAAGTGACTAAACTTTTAAAAAATATTTTCTCAAACTAAACACCTTCCATCTTCAAGACTGAAGATTAAAGGTTCGTGATTAAGCTGAAGTGACTTTAAGCATCAATATTTTCACTGATTATTTATAAGGAGGAGGCTGCTGATATGCACACATGGTCACGCTGGATTCCCTTTGTTCCATGTTTAACAATAGGAAAGTTCATGGACTTTTGTCTCAACTCCGCTGTTGAAAGACGAGACATTGCTGAGTGACCCAGGCTAGGTATCCACGGACGTCATTGATCCCGGCTCATTGATTTCGTCAGAGGTGCTTGCCGTTGCATCAGAACAGAATGAATATCAGAGACTCAATCTGTGCACAGCCCCATCCCACTGTCGGTGATTTAAAGAAGAAACGTGATATAATTGTATGTTGTTTCATACGTTTTTAGGGAAATGAATGCCTTCATATATATGTACTACATGTAATTCTTATTTCAAGACGTGTGTACGTGAAATACAGCTTCTCCCTCTGCATTGCTAGTCTGTCCTACTGTGAGGCCTTAAAAGTAATACAATAAGATGCATTATGCATCATGAAACAATAAACAGTATAGGTACAGTTCTAGTCTTATAATACAATAGTAGCAACAATAAATAAATTCCGGTACTACTTCTAATTACAGCCATTACAATTTGCAGGGATATATGAAGTAGTCTATAATACTAACACTGGTTAACCTGACTATTTACCTTAATATAGCTCTTGTTTTCAGAGATGGTAAGGCATTACTTACTCTAGCATTAGGCATACATTTCACATCTTATGTCTACATTTAGCTCTATGTGCTATTTTGTTTGACATAACTTTCACATATATATCATCTCCTTACATGCCCCGACATATACCAAACAGACTATTAGCTTATCTAAATAGTCTACACTGGAATAATAATTTACTAAGATCTTAATAATCGTCATAGAGTTGTTAGTAAAGTAATAACTACGGAAGTTTTTCGAAGAACTAAATCCGTTTTAAACCCAAACTAACAACTCTGTTAATTATCAACTGAGTAAAATTGATTTTGATGACTGAATATCAATGAAAATAGGGAACTCTTTTAACTCATTTAATTTGTAATAATAATAATAATGGTGATATCCCCCTCGGAGACACACCACGACGAGATATATGGTTCTTAAAAATATTCTATTCTAAATACCTTTCTTGTGTTACATCATATAATATTCGGCATTGCACAAACCACTCCTCGCATTATTGGACAATGCCACCAAGTTGTCATTATAACCTGCAGTCCCTCGATTATTAGCATCAATATCATAGTAATAACGGAGTGGGCCCTGGATATGCCTGGACCTTGTTTAAAGGTTATTATTGGCCAAGACATTGTACAAAGGTTGCAATATTCTCAGTGTCGACCATAACAAATTTCAGATATTAAATTAAAATTCTACAAAACACACTAGCTTCACAAGGGTGACGACTTTTATAAACTTTTACACACACATATATATACCATCACCAGTGGTTTCTAATAAAACTGCTCTGAGCAACTCCGAAAATTCTGGTCACTTGCAGGAAATTCCACAGTGAGAACATAATTTATTAGAATAACATTATGTAACCCAACAATAGAAATGCACATGCGAATCTTGAGAATAGAATATTGCTGAAGAATATCTTAATAGTTAGCCTCTCGACCATGGATTACAATTTTTTAAATAGAAACAAAATAGTTTTAATATGACAATCCAGAAAAAAACATATCAATCATATTCATCACACATTCATCAAAACCTAACAGGACACAGGACATTTGGTGTGGCATAAATGATAACTTAGTACCTCACGCTATTATCATGTCAGATGCTCGAGTATTTTAATTACTGATTACACGATTCTAACTGTTCAATTTCCAAAACATCAACAGAGCGATGTGGTACTCTGGTTTGCGTTTCTATGTCATTGCATAATCACATGAGAGGCATATACATGGTACTGAAAACATTACCACATACATATCGTCCACACAATTCCCTATCATATATATAAACTCAAAAGGCCTTTGGTATAAATTAGATATATATATATATATATACTGACAATATCCGCAGTCAACAGCTCAAAATCTGTATATCTGCAACTCATACAGGAAGGCCAATTACATCGACTTCAGTGTCTCCAACAAAATACATAATATAAAAACTGTAATATTTATTGTTGTTGTAATACCATACATGATTTCAAACATTATATCTGCAACAAGCCATAATGTGCGGGATTCATTATAGTTCTGCCATAAACCCATTATGTTTATTATTTGCTATTATCATGCCATTATCTGCATTGCCTGTTGGTAGATATTGATATTGAGCCTTTCAGATTTCAGATCTATTTCCAGTACACTACATCATGGAAAGCAGATCTTTATGGGGCGCATCAAGGCCGTATCTCTCGACTCTCCCAATTGGATTCAAGACACGGCTGGAAACGCTATTACATCGACGTGCCAACGAATTACACTCGCACTGTTTACATGATTTACCCTCGATTTACGATTGGTTGGCCGAATGCATTAACAAATGGCGTCTCCAGGCCGTGATAAACCAAGGTCCGGGCTGTGAAGACTAGTCAAAATGGCTAGAAAAACGTGAAAAGGAAGGTGAGAATAATTTTGGATGTGGGACATGGGATAAGCTACAGGCTCCATTAAGTCAGAATGGCGTGTTTTATCCATTGCACCTTGCGGGTGTAATACAATAATTCATCCTCTAAACTCCATGGTATTTGCGATAATTTTACCTGAATTTACCATCATATAATCATTGGCCTTGGTTCTGTATACATTATAAAAGGAGAGTGATAAAAGGAAAGCATGGGGCGCAGTTTCTCTGCTATGAGCACATATGTTGTGACTGGAGAATAATATTTAGCTGATGCTGATAATATCACGAGTTTCTTTGAAAATGGGAGATTTCAGCACTAATTAAATTTGCATTCTGGAGGATGTTTACAAAGTAGCAGACGCTAATATATGAATCGGAAATCAAAAGCGGCCCTAATTAGTTCCAGAAGAGTGTTGATAAAGAGGCATAGGTATGATTTCTACTGTTAAACGTTTCAAGTTTTGCGTTTCTATGCAACGACAACTATCGATGGAAATATGAAAACCACAATCTCATCACTGATGTAACACACAGAATTTAATAGTTATTATGTTAAATTTTCAACATTCCGAGGTTATATTAAACCAAACCTTCCGAAACGCATTGCTTCCTATTCCAAACCAACGGCAAAAACAAAACTTATTAAAATATTGCGTTTGCCATTACCAAATTACTCTTAAAGTCACAGCGTGAGGGACCAATAGTCGTTTCCCTCCCATATTGATCGTAACTTATTTCTAATAGTTTTTATAAGAACAAATATTACCCAAGTGACACTTTCATTGATTTTACATCTGGCAACTGCCAGGGCTTAAAAGAAATGAATAAATATTTTTGCCTGTTTCCATATTTTAAGCAAACCAGTTGAAAAATATCGTCTATTTTTAGGTCCTTCTGCCTATTAGATGGTTCCCACGGTGGCAATATCCTGCATCTTGTGACAGGATGCATGCTGCTCGGAGGGGGACGTGTGAAAAGGCAATTATCTTTCTTATGGTGAGCCACATCAGTTTATGAATAACGCCCACTAATCAGTGCATACACATTTTATAATTTACCAGATGGGGCATGGGTCGAGTACATTGATTCTTGCAGTTGTGGATTGAACTGTGTTTTCACAAGAACACATATCGAAAGGAGGCAAGGAGCTTTATTGATTCAATGATAGATAACACGAGGTTTAACACGGATGGAGCCAAAAGCGCTTCATTAGGAATAGGTCACAATTACAGGAACCATCTATATAGTAGGCTAGGAGTGCATAATACCTTATAAGATCGCTGCTCTCTATAACAAAATCAATTTTGAGCAACGTATCATTAAGTTGCGTCGACTCACTACCGAATTTCGTTATAACACATACACAAGTAGGATTCTGAGGGTTCGTTCAAGACACAAAAAAACATTACTCGTGACTTCTGGGAAACGAGAAATTTTAAGTACACTGGGTACCTTATTTATAAAACAATTTCTGGGGAAAAAACCTCTTTTGCTTTCACAGGCATGTGCCTTAATGGATCATAAAACAACACAGAAGTGAAACGACCTGAGAAATACTGAGTAAAGAAATACTTTAATGTTGACGCAGGTTCACAATGCATCTTGCTTAATTTAATTTCGAAAATAGGCATACTTTTACCATGAGAAGGCACATTAGAATTCATTCAGCAAAAACATTTGGTGTTGACTAGGTTAGAGCATGGTTGTACACAATAATGAACACGAAGCATGATATTATATGAGAAACCTTAACAAAGAATATCTATACATTATGGTTGATGATAGTAAGTCTCTTTTCACTGGGTTACCAGAGGAAGGCTTATGAGATCGGTTGCGCACTGGGTGAAAGAAAAACGTCTTGACACAACTCGAGGCAATGCAAGAGGGAGAGCAAAAGCCCTTTTCCGGAAGTGGAAGTAGTCGATGTCGATGCTCTCTGATGTTTAAGTATATTAGATCTTTATGTTAGGAAAACCAGACAAAAAGTAAATTTAAGAAGTTCTTGATTCCCCGGAACTCCATTTCCATCGAGTATTTGATAGATAGTAATTTAGTTGACGGTTTATGACTATTGCAAATCAATTATCAATAATAATTGAATCTTCTGAAAAGTTGGAACCATTACAACCTTACGATTTGCACTGCGCCTACCCTATTTAAATGGGGCTTATAAATTAATGCACAATCCACTGCGGCATAGAAGCGTATTTTGTGCAGTAGAAGGTTCAGTTCACATCAATGCGTTCGGTGCTTTTAAAACAAATTCTGCTACCTCCTAATCAGTTCACGAAGGCATAGACATTATGATGTGGCAAAACTAATAGACATGTTAGCCCAACTACTGATGCCTCACAGTTACGGAAGAGTTAGATGTCGGGAAGTCAGAAAGCTCTGCTGTCGGTGATGTATGGATTCTTATATCTTACGAGACAGGGATCAATTACTAACTGAAGAGAGTTGACAGGTAAGTCACAACTTACTCTGGAAGAGATTAACAGAAGATGCTCTCAATCAACAAGTCTTGAGTACTGTGACCATTCATCAATGTCGACAGCTAGAACCCTGCATCGTGCTTAAAGCTCCATTCCCAGCTACTTTCTATACAAATCTCAGTTTTCACTTATTAAGCTAACTAGTACACTGCCCCACCTTATCCCAATCGTTAAGGTTTCTTTCTTAAGGTTGGAGTTTAATATTTGAGAAGAAATACTTGTCCTCCCGTACTAGTGGTCACCAGTGTGACCTCCTTAGTCAACAGTGTGACCTACTTAGCCTTGTTCCATACAGATAGTCGTTGACGGGGAAAATTTGTTGGCAAACAGAGAGAAACATGTGGCTTGATGTGGCACAGAGGCGCCACATGTGACCATTCAGTGCATCTACAGAACTGTGATGATGGCTTCTATACATATCCCTGTGTGTTCCCGATCGTAAAAACACAGAATTTAGACATTAATTTTACTTTTCATTGAAACAGAGATAGATAATATTGAGTTTGGGAACTAATATGAATGTAATTCCAGAAGAACCACTCGATCTTAAATCCTGGGAATGCAGCTTTAAGGTGGTAACCACATGGGTGTCCGGTGTTTCCCCCGCCAACATTCTCCCCGCCGCCAATCTCCCCGCCGCAATCTCCCCGCCTCCATTTCCCCGCCATGCACTTTCCCCGCCTGTCATTCTCCCCGCCAAATTACCTCCCCGCCGACATTTTCCCCGCCGAAATTTTCCCCGCCTATTTCTATTTCATACAGGAGTAGGGATCTTATGTTATGTGTCTGGATATATAAGTATATCATGCGGACGATATATCACCTTGTATTACGTAATTCATTTAATAGAATTCTTAGGGACTGGGTAAACAGTTTTGTGAGTGCTTTGACTTTACCACCTTCTTTATTAATAATGCCTCAACATAGGCACTGCAATGTTCATAATTCTACACAGACATTATTAGGTAATCATATTTAATAATATACCATTTAACCCTTGCCACCAGCATGGAAGATTCAGAACTAAGCCCCCCTGTTTTAGTTAGCCCCTGTTGTTATATTAGTTTATCATATACATAAATTATGCTAGAATTTTATAGTAGAATTTGATAGTATAACTTGGCTATACTAAACAAAATTGTGTATTTGGGTCAAAAGAATTAGAAAACAAAACACTTTACAATTCCAACAAATACTATTCTTTTACTTGAGTCACTTTGCTGCGTTTCACATCATGATTTTTAAGGTTGATTCCCAGTCAACCTGTACAAATTTTTATCATTTATCGTCGGGGAAAATGTCAGCGGGGAGGCCGTTTGGCGGGGAGAATGTATGGAGGGGAGAATGTCGGCGGGGAGATTTTTGGCGGGGAGATTGCGGCGGGGAGAATGTCGGCGGGGAGGTTGTTGGCGGGGGAATGACCTAGAACCATCTACATGTATACCCAACTCGTACACTCACAGGATATAGAAATAATCTTGAAATCTGTAATATAGGTATCATGTGTCATTCTAGATGCTCCACTGATTCATGTTTGAAGGAGCGAAGCATTGAGGAGAATGAAACAATCATGATATATATTTATATATGTAGATTCATTCATTGCACCTATCATTCAATATTTATTTAAGGCACTCAAATCGAAGCGTTGTGTTTATCTATTCGAACGTCCACCGGACAATATCTACATCATGAATTTAGATACTGAAAACAATAAACTATAAAGATTCAGGAATAGAGCCAAATACCAATATGTGCCAGTGGGTTGGCAGTGTGGTTAGATAATCCGGACAAAACATTGATATATTCAACCAGAAGAATTAATTCTAATATGAATATCTAATCATTCATAAGTAGTTTCCAGTTTGATTTTTTTTAGGTATTTGTCCAAGGTAGGTCGTTCTGACAGATTTTTCAACTTCATTCGATTCGAAGAAACCGATTTCCTCCATAATTGTGATGGAATCTGATGGTGAACCGTTCAATATATTTACAAAAGTCGAGGAAAGCGCAGTAAGGTCTGTAAAGGGAACACATGAGGCAGGGTATATTCTAGATCTCTGTTTAATCATTAAAAAATCTAGCAAGCGGGACTGCAGTTTCCTGTTCTAAGGCAGGTGTTCTCTAATCCTTGATCTCAGGACAACCAAATGTGTGAAGTAATCGAAATAATGAATGTGAATCATTCATGATAATATTGTTATATAGCTTCCTAGATATTTGGAATCTCAATTTATACAAAGCCATTATTGTTGTTGCTGCTGTTGCTTGTGAAGAAACGTACGTCTATATATATATATTTCCTACCATTTTATTTTTCATATGTAACAGTCTCACATTTCAAAAGTGATTCAACACATACTTGTATATCAACTTCAGTAAATATCTGTATTGCATCTGTTCCTTAATTTTCCATGCATCGGAAATGGGTATTTGCAGTTGAAATATATTTAAACTATTCACCCCGTATTATTTTTTTGTGGACATGAAAGAAGTGGTATTTTCAAAGTAAGGAGCGAATTAAAGAAGATTCAGTTGGTACTGCTGGATATGTTTCCCCATAAGTACTGCATATAATTTTACAGACTCTGTATTCATCTCCCCCAGAATATTGGTTTTTTTTGCAGAATACGTAACCGTTCATTTTTGAAGTAATCAAATAATGGATAATTAGCTTTTGGTTTTGCAAATATAGAATTTGGCTACTAGCCATTTTGCAATTAGATGAAAGATGAAGTTCTTTTTTCATTAAGTTCAACTAAAAGATGTAAACCAATTTTTACATGGTTCTGTTTCGGCATCTTCGTGTAGGATCAGTTCGAATTCCTTACAGGAAAGTCGACTCCCATCTCGGATGTTAGAAGTTGATTTTTTTAAGTTTGAGCTAGGAGGCCTTGGATTTCTTTAAACTTGGTTCAGGTTTTGCCGGCGCTGGAGAAATTATGGAAGTCAGTGGATAAAAAATACCGTTATCTCACATTGAGTTGCAATAGTAATAAACCGTCAACTAAATTACTATCTATCAAATATTATTATAATAATTATATAAATAAATATTTCTATTGGCCACAAATATCAATTCTGCATTTCATTGTTGCAGCACATGGAGTAAGTTGAATGAAAAGTTGGGGCAGCCTTCGGAAATTAAATTCTATTTAATTTTGTTCTGATTTATAAAATATTAATAAATATACTTTTGATAGAATTAGTAAGAGTATTTGAGTAAAAACTGATGAGTTTATAAAATCAAATAGTGGAGATTGATGAATTAAAATTGATTTTATGAAAACATAAATAATTGGGTGCCTCTTGGTTGCTGCGTGCAGAATTGGTCATATTTGAATAGGATTGCCTTCCCATATATATCTAATTCACTTAATGAATTCATCTTTGTGCGGGCCTCATTGAAATTACTCTGGCTTCAACTCCAGCTGCGAGTACACACTGGAGTGAATTTCCAGTACATCAATTGCTTGAATGAGGTAAATAAAAATGCCTCCGGATCTAAAGGACCCATTAAATGATTGAAGAATTAATTGCCTCTCAGTTGCATTGGGCATAAGGTACTTTATCCCATTCACTATTCCATCAACTAGGTCAACAAAATTATTTCCAAGCATGCCTCGGGCCACAATACTCGATACACTCCAAACCCCTTAATTTTTCCCTTTACTATTTATCTGAGATTCAAGTTTATTTGTAAAAAGACATAATATTATATTTAACAGCGAACGTTGATGTTTTACGTATATATGCCTTTCCGTCCCAGGAATAAATTAAGGTCTCTCAGGGAGAAAATTATTTAGACCCATCTGTTTAAGCCGCAGTAATCACCAGATACAATGTCCCAATAGCAACAATTAGGGACCTAATCCTCTTCCTACAGTCTAATACAAATGCTGCTGTCAGTAGGTATTAGTGTTCAACTAGGCATCTATGAATTTCTGTCACGTTCAAGTTAAGGCAACATTGTCTCGTCCATGTCTCGTGTATGTTTTCATAAGATTATCTCTCTTGTAAGGAACTGTCCGTAAATAATTGGAATTGCAGATGAACACGAATATTCCTCTTTTACTATTTACATAATCGATACTGTAGATGTATTCATGCCGTTCACTGTCGAGCATCCCAAGGATAAAGAGGATGAAACCGTCACCTTAAAATTGTATGACTACAATAGATAGTACAGATGTTATCGCAAAGGTATACCCACTTCTGTCTCTTAGGATATATAATAAACTAGCAATATACCCGTCTGCGACGGTTCACATTCTTTTCATCAGCAAGGAAATCCCCACCGCCCATTTTACCTATACACTATGTTCCACTTAACCTGAATTTCAGAGGAAATCAGAAACAGTTTACAAAGTCGAGCCAAACAGAACTAATACAGTAGGAATCTGCAGGGAAATTTCGAAAGTTTAAATTAAGCGAGAATTCAGGTAAACCGAGTTCAGGTTAAGCGGAACACAGTGTACTTTAGAATTTCTTGCAATATGGCGATATATTCCTGTTACGATTAGTAGAAAGTAAATCCATATGAAACGTTGTATATAGATGCAGCCTTTTCAACACAGAAAAATTGGCCTGAGGGAGTCCTATACCATATTACATTGTGGCACCAATGTAGGTCTCAATAAAACTACGCCCTGGTTGGATCATCAACGACGCCAATAAGTAATTAATGAAAGCAATGATCAGCAACTTAATATTCAATCACAGGGCTGATTACGCCCGTAAGCCAAGCTTTTTATGGTCATGGTATTACAATGGAGAGATTAGGAAGCGGATCACTCAAGGTGTTGTAATTCCACCGCTTCATAAATACAGGGCGAATCTTGTTGCGATGAATATCTATAGATTTATTGATATGGTTTCTACTCTGACTAATGCTAGGATGAAAAAGCTAGACGCAGAGACCCCTTTTAGCATGTGTATTACCATTTGTACACTATTGTCCTTGCTTTGCTTTTCTTTTACAAGTTATAGTATATCCAAGTAGATAATTATATGAGTGACAAACAAAGCTATAAAGTGGCATCATCCTCATAGTCATAACACCCCATTCACAATGTTCTGCTCGTAGAACCTTATAATATCAATAATTAGAAGTCTGATATAGCCTATTCATTGGTTCTTGGTACTTTGCCTAAAAGCCGGACACTAGTAGTAATCTAGTAATCATTTAATTTGATTGATCGTATCAATTTTCATATTCATTTCATATTCAGACCATGAAGCTGCATTTCATCTTTCAGCAATAAAATCAAATGTACAACTCTATGGCAAAAAGGAAAATACATCGAAAATAGTAATACAATGCAAGAACTCTATAAAATGTCATCTATGCCTCGTGAAGACAATGTTAGTTAATTATCGGCCATTCAATGTTGCAATGGGTAAAATCTATTACTGAACACTATCCATTAGCTCTCTTCACGTAGACGCTATTGTAAATGATAGTATCAACGCCGTCAGCTAATACTCTACAAATGAATACCATGATCATTTTCACTATTCAACATGCAATCTCGAATGGGATAAAACGAAATAACTTTATTCAAATGACGTTATTCATTACTATCTCTTCGCATCGGGATGTATTGCAGACTACCGTACCTAACGCGGACTTATGAATGTAGATTGATTCACAATAGTTCACTTTAAGTATACGAAAATAATAGGTTAATCAACCTGGGCGATATTCACATTTCGGCATAGCCAACGTTTAACAATGGCGGGTATCTAAAAGTATCGGTCCCCAGTTTAATCCTCTGAATCAAATTCAGAGGTAGCATCTCGAATGGATGAGGGATTTAACTAAATCTTTGTATGTGGTGTTTTGCAGTAGGATTAGATTCTCGTTGATTACTAACCATTTCGAGGCAGGAAATTACTTGGAAGAATCCCCGCTAAGGATAATTCTATACATTTTTATATTGAAATAACAGACAGGGCGGGATTTTAAAATATAGAAGATAATGTATCATTATGCTTTAACCATTTCCTTCTCGCTACCTCAGAAGAATTGCGATCTTGATTCTCGGAATCATTATATCATTCTCGGAATAGGGACAATCCATTTGATAATCTATATATGCTCCATTGCATTGATAAATTACAAGTAGATGCATAAACTTGTGCGTTTCCCTACCCTTTATCTGTTTTATGAACCAAGGATTATAGATCCAGATACAACATCTATTGTTCCGTAAATATAGTATATCCCTGTGGCGTGGCCAGAAAGGCGAACAATTGAAGAGGAGGTTATATTGAACATGAATAGATAAGTTCTATAACAATAGTGGTAAGTGGGAAGTTTCACATACAATTTCACATAGAATAGATGAAGGGCACAAACTCTGTATTGTTACATCAGGCCTGATGCGTACTTCATTTTTTCCTGCTACATGCTTTTTATCCGCCCCCCAAAAAGAACTTGTTTGATGCACTTACATTGTTATGTTCGTCAGTGTAGTACTCACAAAAACTAAGTGCTGACCGGCATGCTGGCCTATACAGTATATGAAAGGCTAGACCCTAGAGGTTAGATGTTGCAACAAAGAGTATTGAACGCTGCACGTTTACTGATATATAAACGACGATGTCACACATTAATGTTAAATTGTATACATGTATAATGTCTATTACCGTATATATTGTATACGCTGTGAGATGATTGAGTGAGTTTGAGACGATTAAGTTCAATGTATTCTGATAAAAATGTAATTAGATACCCTTATTTGATAGTAGAATATTGGGTTCTAGGAGAGCCACCCGCCGGAGATCTCCCCGCCGAATTTTATCCGCTGGAAAATTACCATTATTGACATTACCTCGCTAGGACATCTACCATCCTAGGACATACTAGCACATGCATCCTTATCTGAAGCCTTATCTGAAGTTTTAAGGGAATTTTGGTACATTGATTATATGGAATATATATCCCTCTTTTATTAAGAGATGAGGAGAGGAATGAGGTAGGAAATGGATGACTATTCTTTCCGAACACATTTTTATTTTAACCCCTGCCTCAATATTCTATCTTTGTGGGTTTAGTATTCATGAATACTTGGTTATCAAATTTATACTCCAGGGCTGCGGAAGCAATTAGCGGTGAAGCTTTATTGATTGTATAATTGATGTGATAATTGTATTTTTATAGTAATTCTCTTTCCACAACAGGAATGTTATTCACCAGCGGGTAAATGTCGGCGGGTAGATGTCCAGCGGGTAGATGTCTGGCGGGTTAATGTCCTGCGGGTGGCTGTCCTGACACCAAGACGGTAATTATATCACATCGCATGAAAACAACCTGTTAAAATTTATGAGTTTTGTAATTGTTTAAATGTTTGGCCTTAATCGAAATAAAGAAATACTATCTGCTATAATTGCTTATACTATTTGTAACTGGATAGGCCTACTGAGAAATACCACTATGCATAAAAAGCATACTTGGCATATACCTAATGAACTTAATTAAAACCAAATGATATTAAGTTCCCAAAGAAGCACAGCATTGAGTATTGTTAGTATGTCTCTACCTAAAACATGATGAAGATTTCACGAGGTAGTGTTTTGCGAAATTTTACTGGATATTACTGCCTTTAGCCTTTAGCACAATAAAGAACGTACTTCACGATTTTTCCCTACATATAAAAGGTGACAATAAAACAAATCGCCTCTTGCCTTAAAAACGCATAGTACTAAGAAGCTGAGCATTGTCCTACCCTATTTAATGCAAATGTGGGAATGGTGTTTCAAGCAGAACAAAACCAAGTGGAAAAAGGCAAAGAGAGAAAGAGAGAGCGACACAATTATAGGCACTTTTCCTCTGGCATCAAATTGACGCTCAACCTGCCTCGAGGTTCCTTATTTCAGAACTCAAAGACTTTAATTACGAAGCTCAAAAAGACCCAATGACGGGACGTGGGCATTTTAAATAAAGACTATTGCCAGTCTCAAAATATCGAGAACCACCTTTCAACGAGGAGGCAATTAAGTTTTTATTCTTTCCAATATTACTTAATTCGCTATTAGAGCAATCTATTCCTCGCAATGGAGTATCACAAGTCTTTACAAATCGTATGTAGATGGATTTCTGGCGTATTGTAATGTCCAGTCAGCTTCTCAGTGACGAATCCATCTGTTCATGCAAAGATAGCTCTCGGACACTGTGTATACCATCCGACTGTCAACAACGATTAGGGGATACGGATTTGTGCTCCTGCCTACTGTTTGCAGCTTTTACTCTATCTGGAGGCCATTGTTACACCAAATTGCTGCAGGAGAAGGTGTATTTGGTCGATTCCAGTGAAATGGGGGCCATTATCGATTTTTTATCATGTTGTCCAATCGTTATCATTTTTATGTCATTGAATACATATGGTGAAAGGATGATAAGCCCCAAATATTAGCTCTTAAGTCTTAAAATTGTAGGAACTAGAGGAGATAGAAGTTTTTGTGTTGACAATTAGTGATAGATTACGAATGACATCACTTAATATTGGATATATGATATTTAGATATATTAAGTTGAAAATGTCTCATTTTTAATTATCAAATAGTATTTAGAAACATTTAACTTATTTCACAATATTGAAAAAAATGTTTTTTTTAAATATTTTTTATGTTTTGGGTATTTATTCAAAAATCGATTCATTTCCACCGCTTCAGCTTACACTCAGAGACTTTCTTTTGATTTTCCCACCATATCCCATTTCTCCTATAACATAATTCTCTAGATCTGTCATTAAAGTACACGATTAGGGCTATACATAAGTGAAAACCACTTGTACCTACTACATATAGAAATGTGGCTATGCATAATTTAAAAAAGCATACGTAATCTATCGCTATAGCCATTTCTGGTGATATTATGCTTAGTTATGTATGTCACATGGTAGAAAAGGTAATAAAATCTCTATTGTTATCATTCATTTATTCGTATTTCATCATCACAAGGCGACTTCCATTGAATAAACATCATATTTTTAACAAGAAAGCAGAATTTTTTTTTTTTTTTATGATTTGTACAATCTTCAATTAATGCAATGTTTCATTTATTTGCCATGGTCTCTGAAAAATATTGCAATTTTATGAAAAAAATTCATGTTATTTTCTTGACTTTAATCCCTTCCATACATTCTGAACAAAAAAAATCATTTGGGAAAGATTTCTGACTTCAGAAATACCCCTTTTCCATTGCATTCGTAATCTATCTGTCATTCGTAATCTATCCTGTCATACGTAATCTATCGTTTTTTAAAAGAAAAATGCCATTTAAAGATAGATTTCATGTTATTTCTTTAACCTCTTTCTTTCCATATATTCAAAGCAATATACATTACTCCATGATTTATCCTGCTTCCAGAAATATCCCTTTACCAGTGTATTTTTACAATCAATTATGTCATTCGTAATCTATCTGTGATCTTTTATTTGTGGTATACCTTGAGAAATGTTGCTATTTAATGAAAGAAATGGTGTCAGTTCTCTGACGTTGTCCCTTGCCAGATAGTCTAAACAATAACAATTAATCATAGATGATTCTTACTTCAGAAATAGCATTTTTACTATGTCATTCGTAATCTATCATGTCATACGTAATCTATCGCGATAGATTACGTATGCATTTTAATCACATGTATAGAAGAAATAACAGCATGTCTGAGTATTTTGGTCAATGTTACCTATCAAGACATAAACAATGATGAAATATACCAAAGATGGTAGCTTATACTTTATTATCTATTCATCAATCGTTGCTATTTGTCATGCTTCATTGGAATTCAACACAAATACGATTTATGCATCTGTAATCGCTATAGGAGATATAGAAATTGTTGCAGAACCAAGAAAATTGGGGATAATTTACAAAATACATTTAGTAACATATTTGAGAAATATCTTTCATTAATCTTCAAACCCAAAAAAGATACATAGGAAAAACGTGTCATTCGTAATCTATCGCTTGGAGTAAAATTGGGGGGACTTTGTCATGAACAACTGAGCCTGGTGACTTCATATTTGATGATAATAAAAATATATTTGTTCCTATGCGTTGACAAGCCCTTGCAGTATATTTTGACCACATTTCATTGTCTTAAAATGTTCTCAGATAATAAATATCTGTGCAATAATGCAATATTTAGGATGTGCATTCGTAATCTATCGCCGGTAAATTTTGACCACTGCAGAGATACCCCACATGCAAAAAAATAAAAATTATAGTAGAGATGGACAGGTCCATAGTATGTTTATCTCAAGAAAATATGAAGGCCATACCATCTATATTTTTCTATTTACAGCCAAAAATGCAAAAAGGTATGTTTTGGCCCTGATTTCACTGGAATCGACCATTTATACTTAATCACGGACTGGTAGTGAGTCTGGCAGTGACTGGCATTTCATTTAAGTGAAGTGGAAAGGCAATCGACCTGACACTAGCCAGATGCTTGTCGATTATCCCTTCGTTTTCTGCGAGCCCCAGGGAACTCTTCCTCCATTTTTATACAAACCAGTGTTTAATGTTCATAATTGAATATACAAGGCAACATCTTTCGCATGTTTGGGATGAGTTTTTCGGATCCCTTTATTTTGTTTAAAAAGTAGCCCAATTTTCACTGCTTTCCCAGATTTACGCCAATGTAAGTTGACACCCAAAGAAAGCAGAGACACTATTGGAGAATTACAATTTAGAGTAATTTTAGAGTTTCCAACATCACTGATTCGAGAAAAACGACATGGAAACTTTAAAGCACATAAATATAAATATTAGGTACCAATCGGATATCAGCTCTGACCATGGGTGAAGGAAGTCACATGTATAGGCAGTTCACATATATATAAATAGCGGAATATATATTATGTCCTTCCATAATTATGTAATTTCTCAGTAGATATAGTTTTAGTAACTATTATCATGTAAATATCGTTGATAAAAGGTTGAGCATGACGAAAACTTCGTGGATACGACTTGAAAGTCGTACAACATCAAACATTTGCTGCTGGTTAGTTTCGTTTAGGTGTGTGCAAGCACCTATTCAGACCAGGCTTGATGGTCAGGACTCAGGTGTTCTTGAAACATGCAAATCAAGAATTCTATATATAAAGGTCTTAATAAAGTGTCTGAAATTCAAATTCAAGTGCACGTAGACCGTACGGCTAATGGAGTAAAATACTCCTCTATAGTCTGTCTGCGTAGTCGACCCTTTGTTCTGACATCGATTTTAAGCCCTATACATATAGACAACCCGCAACCAAGGCATTAAATGGGACGTCGTATAGCTAAACGACTTCATGATAGGATCTGTAGTATACGTAGTAGTGTCTAGGTTGTGTATGTGTTATGTGTTAATCAAAACTTGACACTTATGCTTCATTTGTACACCACAGTCAGAGCCGTAGCATGGTTACCAAACCATATGTACTTTTTAAAAAACCCGTACGATTACTTTTCTACATTTAGTAAAGGCGGTAGGGTAGTATACTTATATAGTAGAGACGTGCGAGCAGTTTCAATATACTACTCACATTTGTAGCCATGTGAGGTTTCATTGCGCCCACCCTTTGCCGTGCACGCTGTATTAGCTATACTCAACATGTGTCGTTTCAGAGTGATTTTCCACAAGGTGGGGTGTTCCTTGCTATCATTTTGATGCTATTTCATCTCTACACCAGTCTTAGGATGTGCGACACTCAAACCTGATGTTTGGAAAGTAAAGTAATATATTGCAGTAACAATTAATATAAGGCTTTGACCTTGTTGTTTATTATCCTCCTTGAGCGAATTTACCGGGTCATTACAGATCTACTGTAGACCACTTCATATAATACACATTACTTCCCACAATAATTTTTCATGAAAAACCTTCACTCTATACTCATCATTAAAAGATATCCTTCTCATCTCTATCGCGCCATGAACATTTATTGGTTGCGATCATATGCTTTTAATTGGGGCCACATGAAGTTCCTCAGATTCTGCGGCAAGTCCATGCAAATGACCACATTTTCCTAGACAAATATTCTATGAGATGATATGTGGACCACTTAATTGGTGCAACGCGCATATATCTGTCTAAAAGTGTTTCCAAACATGGAAACCTTCATCATCGCTCTCTTATCTCTCTCAGTCTCAAGGAAAGCAAGAGGCATGCATAACACTAATCTATAAACACAACACTTAGAACTGTTCTCGGCTATAGATCTTAAAAAGTCGGTGGTTTGTATTCTTCGGGGACGCCAGTCCAAATTATTTGGATCTTTATGTTGGAGATTGCTTGTTTGTCTTTGATGCCCTTGCCTTCCTTTGAATGCTAATGTTTCTAAAGGATTCTTGTCTGAATTACATTCATCCTGCAAACATTCATCCTCCTTTGATGCAGAATGTTTCGGCGATTTTCCTTTATTTGATTTTGATATATTTCTGTGAATAAATGGCGGTGAGTAATATATAGAGACATATTTAACGGTTATACTCAATGCCCTTGGAAAATCATAGTTTCTCAAATCTAGAGTTACGTTTGAGGACTCAAAAAGAGCCTAAATATCTGATGCAGTCTCTGGTACAAGTCCAAACCAATCCATTGCGATCTAGGTCTGTTACCTGGTGAAGTAAACAGAGTTTTGGAATGGTTGTAGTCAAATTGTAGATTAAAACTATTTCTGGGAAGACTCCAAATTATTCTGATGGATAATTCTTCTTTCTTAAATGGAGAAGGATCATTTAAGAACAGACCTGTGTAATTATTTGACGCAGGGGATAGGAGGGCATATCTTCAATTTTAATCAAGTAGTTTGGAATCGTTAGAAACATGGAGCTATATCTTTACATTGTTTTAGTCTAGATAAGTACATGTATGCAGACTCGTAAGTAGTAATTATTGCGATTTTTTCTGAGCTATAATATTGTAATACTATAGAAATGCATCTGGCTTGAGTAAGTTAGAATATTACATTAAATAGGAAAAAATGATTATGATAAAGTGAACCAGATATTAACATTTTGAAGTATTACTAGTATGGATATTTATTGTATACAAAATAAAGTTAGAATCAGACCAAAATCGTTGCAGTTCTCAGCCTATTTTGCCAAAGGAGACATCTACATATATTAAGGAAACCTCTTGGCAGCCTGGGCAACCTAGAGCGCATGGCAGCCTTTGTCAGGGAAACAGGACTGACCATATGAAGATAATGTTATTGCTATTCACCTTCTAGTTAAAGTACATATTATTATAGCAATACTGGCTTGTATTTAAGATGTTCTTATCTATTCCTAGTTCAAGTACATAAACCCTACGGTAGAGGATATTCTTAAGATGAATTTGGTATTACAAGAAAAGAACGGGTCTGAATTGAAACTTCCTTCTTCGATTTGTTCTGGTTCAATAACTCATTGTTTTAATTAAAAGTTAACAAGCTAAAGTTATCAATAATGCTGTGGCGTTATATATTTATATATACACAAATTTGAAGTCGAATCGGTTGAAGGAAAACGAGTGCTACCAAAATATAAACGTGGGTCAGATGTCTTTCAGATGCGTAGGAAGGGAACGGTACAGAAAGGTGAAAATCTTCTTTTTTTTGATCGACGTTAACTTAGAATGCATCTTTAAGATAGCTTTGGGCCGATCAGCTTTGGACATGTTCCCTCTTCTTAGCAGAACATAGATAGACTTGCCATAACGAGTGCACAAAGGCTTCGCCACACACATCACAAAGGAATTTCTGCGCAGATAACATTTTCCAGTGAAGGCCAAACCACCACCAAGCAAGGCAACTGCAAACACATGGCCTTTACTAGCGGGCCATTCTGAGGACCCTCAGGTGATTGGAAGAGGCCAAACAGGAACAAGAATTAGTTTCAAAAAGGTCAGAACCTCCATGGTGGGCGCCTTTCTAATGGCTGCATCCCTTGAGCAAAGCAGTGGGTACATCTAGATAACCACTAGGGACACGCCCCATCAGCTGTGCGTCTATAAAGGTTCATTCTTCAGAATAAACTTGTGTATATATAATGAGCTATTTAGACCCCCATGCACTCTATAGTGACTGGCTATGTGCCGGGAAAACGAAAGGAGCTATTCATGTATACAATATTCCACAGCCTTACTGCAGCCTCCTGAACGAATATTTATGCAATGCAGCAATGTTACATACAATGTCATATTTGTTAATGACCCATTGTCACTTTACATACTCATATATATATGTACTCAAATATGCATTTGATGGAGAAGAAATGTGATGATGCTAATGGACATAATCCCCCATAGAAAGGTTGCAGGTGCACCCCCTGTACAAATACACAAGAGGTTAATGTTCTGCATGTGAAATAACGACCAACCGCGTATCTCAAATGTGTCAAGGGACATGGAAATATACTCTCTGGTAAAGACATGCCTCCACGCACGTACATGCGCCATAATGTCAAGACAATGTCCTTCACCAGCTGCTTCCCCTGGAGGGCTCTAAGGTTATATAGACGACCCCATGTTGCTGAAGACGTCTGCATGTAAGGGCATTCGCTGCACATTATTTACAGTAACAAGGAGGATTTTAGCAGGAGCCTACTGAATAATAACTCTTTACTTGAAAAAGTTTAGTCAGGGAATATTATGAGAAAAAAGGCTAATCTGCGAATTAATTCCTTACCTCGAAATTTCTTCACCAATGTGTTGGTAAAGGTGTCTACTAACATATTTCAAAACATTTAAATTCAACTCCCGTAGGAAAACCCGTGACAGCTGAAAACCAAATTGGCAGCCATGGAGACTCCATAACTTAGAGGGTAGAATAAACATGTAATCAAAATCAAGTGTGAATACACTTTTTCTATGTTTTAGGGCATGGGGAATCCATTGGAATATGAAAAAGGCTGATAGAAACAATATTTAGCAAGTTAATCTACTGATACGGAGAAAAAATGAAGAAAAAATACCCAAAAAAATCCTCCCAAATGTACCCTGTGACGTAAAACGTCTACTTCAAGTTTATGAAGGCATTCATGACCAAAGGCATTAGGATTGACATTTTTGCAGTCCAAAATGTAATGCAAATATTTTTGATAGTTTAAAGTGTAAATTAAGCAATATCTGTATAGCAAATTTCTTCCCTAAAAGTTCCTTACCAGGTGCTTAGCAAGGAAAAGTAGCTAAGGAACGAGAATATTAAGTATGGATTTGTTATGCAACGGGCCCCTGCGCATCATTCATTGTAAATTGTACTCCATGTCTACAGCCTACCCTTATGCAAAGACTGATTTAATCATGGGAACAGATCGGAATTACTTTAAAATTGGAAGTTGTGAATTTATAAGGATTGGTTATGCAACGAGCCCCATAGTTTATCATCCCTAAAAACATATTTCCTTATGACTCGAAACGGTTGCGACTTATATTGTTAGAGATTTGAGTTAAAGTAAAACACTGGGTTGGAACAATTGCTGGTCATACAGCTCAAGTATGGTAAATGACTGGTATCTTTCATTATATTAGGCATTTCTGTGTAATGATATTGCCAGACTCAATCAAGTAAATTCTATCCCGCTCTCCCCAAAGCTAGCTCTGGGTGCTTCCATATTGCTAGATGTATTACACTAAAACAGGCTGGCTAACTACTGATCTGCTGGTCAGTCTGTGGTCACGGTCTACTTACTTTTACAGTAAACAGTGCCCACTCTAGGGCATGTATGGAAAGCCATTTATAAACATATGACTGATCCTCCCGAATAAACAAACATACTCGAAGATATACCTGTGAGGTAATATTACATAGACATCTTTCTATTTTCTTTATACTATTTCTGTAAACATATTGCTGTAGGAAAAATCTTCTTAAAAGGCTAGATAGGATAATGATCAGATCATTGAAAATTGCCTATGGGGACCTAGCTTTGGATATGTATATAAATAGCTTTCCATAGTAATGCATGCAATGCTGTCAACCTGACTAGTCAACAACAAGTTGGTAATGATCAGGAATGAGGAGGAGGAAGTTTATTTTTTGCACCTTCCTTTATCCTTCCATTGAAAATGTAATAGAAGAGATCCATAGGGTCTTTTCATTCTTCACTAGTTCTAGTGTAATATCCATGGGCCTCACAGTCAGGCAATGTTGAAAAGAAGTGATTTGAGCGCACCAAAATAGTAGCCTTCAGTACAGCAGCCTGTATACAATAGCACTAGCTACAGAGTGACGGAAGTTTGCTGCGCTATGTCACTCTCACATAGGACTCTGGGAATCTGGAAGCTGTCAGCATTCCGGATAATAGCCAATTTTAACACAAACAATTACTCCTCATTCACTTATAAAAGAGTGAATTACATTATACAATGTACAGAACATCATATTATAGTTTTCCCCAACGTCTGAAAACGCATTATACGCAGTCCAGTGTTCCCCTTTAAGGGAATGTGATCTATATTGATGTAAGAATAAGCAGTCTTTGGATCGCAACACTCTAAACCAGCTGGGATACGCGAGAGCAACAAAGTAAGCATTTGACTTAGCAAGTAGCGTCATCATTCCATCATTAGAGGGAATCAAATTAAACCTTGATTAATCTTCTCCTTTAATGTATGCACCGTCAATTGTTATGTTATTAATACAATGACTCCATTCTAGAAGAGAGATGTGTCTTGCATAGTATGACAATTACAAATACCGGTAAATTAATACTCGTAATGAATATTTTCAATATTGAAATTTGAGAACTATAGGAAATTACAAAATCCATCATTATAAACAGTAATATAGGTCTATAAAATGTGCTCCGTTTATCCTTCCCTTATTATATGTATGGTCAAATGTATGATAAAGCCACAACCACCGCCGAAACGGTCTTTGGACCCTAATTCTCTAGAGTTAGATCATTAACACTCCAAATTTCTTTCTTATCATCGCAGACATTCACAATACATTTTTTTAAAAGCCCTGCAAAAAAATTAATAATTATGTTAAATCGAAAGTTGATTTCAGTTGAGTTGCCTCCACTTACTAGTACTTCTTATATAATGTATGTTAAAGTAACAACATATAAAAAATATTATATCATATACACTAGAAATTGCACTATAGTCTACTGAATTATTACTATAGTTTACTGAATAATTCGGTTCTATGTCTGGTCCGGCGGTTTGCAAAGCGCGCTTATAATTTAATTTTAGCTTACACAAGGAGAGAATGGATAAATCAATATGTTAAATGGATGAATCGAGTTAGAACACAAATATGACCGACAGCCTCCAGCTGTAGATATGATTCGGAATAATGCAACTAGCTAGGACGACTTTGGCAAATTAATTCTGGCTTTCCAATATCGAAATCGGAACATGCGTACTGCTTTTTGGTCGAGAAAAACCTTAAAGATAATATTGGCGAGCAGACAGTAGTTTACTCCACTTCACGCGATATGTGTTCCAATGACCAGACATTTCCTGAAAGGTTTGACTTAATTTTTGTGTGATACCAAACCTATTATACAGGATCCCACGGCATGGAGCGTATCAGTATTTTAACCTCTATATCATCCTCTCCACATAAAGAGCCCTTCACTATCAATTGTGCTAATCCGTAAAGATCGCACCTCTTCATCTCTTATCTCCCGGTAACAGAGCCTTAGTGTGGGGAATTTGGCAAACACACAGGCGGATGGTCGTCCTGACACCTGCCGTTTCAGCTGCCCAAATAGCGGTGACTAAGTGGGGCCACGTGCCCTCCTAATCGAAAAGCATTGTAACGCACAGCGGAAGTTGCTTTGTGCTTTAGACTGGCAGTGCAACCCCATATATCATCATTAAGTAGTAAGATGATACGATACAGGCTTTTTCCCTTCCAACAAGATCGGACTGTCAGTTGTGAAAGAAATTGTGCATCGGGAGGATTCCATTCCGAAAGATTCCCTCTACCCACAGTCCCCCACCTTTATATTCGTATATATATATATACATATATGCATGCATATAAATATATGCATACACACATGTCTTTTCTTGCATGGACAATGTGATGTAGTCGACCTACATTTTTTTTATGTTTTCATAGCATACTTAGGAGCATCCCATGCATATGTCTCATTGAATGCCACAGTACATGAACTTGAAGGGAGAGCCATGCAAAGTTGTAACTATAACTATTAACACCACTATTACGATTTAGGGGTCTCTGGTCCAGTTTTGTCCCTAAATTGCCCTTGTAACGGACAATCCTACCAGCGGATAGAGTCTGTGGTCGACCCCTAAAGGACTTGGAAGGTTGTGGTTTGGAGGGAATAGCCTTATGGACATGGGATAGAGAGCTCGCTATCGCTCGCCCTCTATCCCATGCCATAAGACTCTTCCCTCCAAGTCCATAGTAAGTAGTACTTCATAGATGGGTCGTTAGAGAATGTTCAATCGGCTCCGCTACCCATTTAGTAAATTTTTCTAAATTAGGCTGGAAAATGATAAATACTAGACATATATATTAGTATTGCGTTGATGACAATAATCTGTTAGGTTATTTTGAACCAATTTTGGCTTAACATTGCGTTATTTGAGAGGAGATTGTGAAGGCGAATTGTGAAGGCGAATTGTAGATTTTCTGATGATTTCAACCATATCTTGAGTTGTGAGTTAATACCAAGAAATATAACAAGCGTTTGCTTCGCCTCAAGAGCAAAACGCTATTTTACCAGGGCTGGAAAAGCCATTATGCTATAGCAATGCAGTAGGCGTCCAATCGCGCAATAAGCGGCAATGCAGTAAGTGTCCAATCACTCAATAAGCGTAAACTACCATTTACTATACCATTTCACTTATAAAGTCCAGGACTGGGAAAGCCATTAGTAGGAGAAATATATAAAGAGGAGGAGGAGGAGGAGGAGGAGGAGAAGGCCATAAACTACCTTTTACTTACTTAGTCAATAGAAGGAGGGGGAGGAGACAACTTGGCAACGCAGTAGGTGTCTAATCACGCAATCATGCAATAAGCACCAATGACAACGCAGTTTACTTAGCAGCAAAACTCAGCAGCAAATTACTACCTATAGATACCTACCGAGATCAAAACTACGCCTACCATAGGCCTACCAATGTAAATCCTCATAGCAGATCTGTGAGTAGTATATGTCATTTTAGGTTTGTGGACGTAAAAATTCAAATCCTGCAGCAGAAAATGCGAGGAATACCGTCAGTCGCAAATGACCATTTGGTAGTCTCAACATCAATTATTATGGCAACTCGAGGTCGGGAGATGGCCTTCGAGGTCGTCCCCAACTAAGAGCAATTAGTATAGCGAGGCGAGGGCATAGGATAGGATGGCACACACAGTACTTTGGCCTAGTATATTTTAGCCCTTTTAAAGGTAGAAATTTGGGGGTGTCCCTTATGATTGGTTTGTCTTCGCACATTTATGAAGTTCCATATGCATCACATCACACTGCACGGGAGGACTTATTTATAGCCTTTTCTGCAGTTTGTACAAGAACAAAGTGGACTCGTTGTTTCACCTCGCAATCTTTTTAAAATTTTATTTACGGCAAGGATTACCTCATAAACAAAATATGACACGCAACGTTATAGTCACGGTCCCTGATAGGCCAATCTGAATATACATGCAATATTTGTCGCACTTTCATGGCATTCCTTCCATTAGTTAATTAATGCCTCATCAAACTATGAAAATTTAATTTGATATTAATGCCCTTGAAGTGAAAATACTCATGTACTCAGGAATATCACTTATTTCAGGAATAATCTATGCACATCTTTTTACAGCTTAAAACAATTTCCTTCCTTTCAGAGATCATCGGCTATAACGATGTCAATAAAAATAATCTAGCAAGAAGGATGAGAGAAGTCCCTCGAGAGTCATATCAAGATTTGGTATTTGGATGACCTAACTTTATATCCCATCGGCGTGACGTGGCTTTTACTGTGGAAAGAATACACATATATGACAGCTCATAGTGACAGGTGGGAACAAAAAATAACCTCTATGTGTGTAGCGAAGAATGAGAACAAAGCAGAAACTGTCAGTCACTCTTCACAGTTTTAATAATCTTTCCGAGACAAATGTTACTGATAGAGATCGAAAAGTTTCCAATCAGTATAGCTGGAGAAGTGCTCATGAAAGATTTCTCAGGAAAAAGGACTGGAGCTAATTTGTCAAACGTCAAGACATTCGAAGAAAAAAGACATTGAATATTCTATAACCATGGTTTGAGTCCAGTCTCAGAGTCTCCAGAACAGGATAATGAGCATTTCCAAGATGCTATACAACTGAACAAACAAGCGCTTTCCGAATCCTTATTAATGTTTATCTCTCAGACAAAACAAATAGTTCAGGTAGAATGGCCCCCTTCCATCAGTGTGAATAGCATTCGTCCTCACTTACTTCACAGATATTAGGATGTAATAAGAAAAAAGACACCAATGAAGGCCTTTGCAGAGCTCTAGCAAGGCGATATTGCAGGCCAAAGAAAGGCAGAAACCAGGAGAATCACAGTCTAGGGAAGGTTAAAGTGCCACTCGGATGTAGTTTGAAGAAAGCTTCACAGGAGATATCCCGAGTAGATGGGTGTTGCATTGCCTTGACGAACCTGATGGATAGACGCGCATATCTTAGACTAAAGAAGATGAATTAAATAAGGGCCCCATGAATGGTGTCAAGTTTTATCGATTAATTTGCCAATGACATTTCGAATGGAGAAGCAATCTCCCTTTTATTCGGAGATACGACTATAGGTAATGATATATAATCATATATGTGACGCCTCATCATATCTATATATAACATAATTATATCACTCAATTAAACATAAGGCACATCACCGTAGTTCGCATTTTATATGCATTAATCATTTACTTGAAGTAAAAACACATGAAATTTAAATGTCAACTGTATATTACCATGAGCAATTTGACTGAGCTCATTCTACCTTAAATTCTCCCCAGGCTTATGGCGATATTGGTTAAAAAGTTGTAGGAGTAAAGCTTAAGACATCTTGTTTGTGTCCAATCTTCCCGCCTGCAACTATATTGACAATTGTTTGGAGGTTGCACCACTTTTAATTAGTGACGAAAAAAATATCCTTGATTAATTTTATTTGGTAGCATATATATGTGGGGAGTAAATAGACATGGTTTGCTACAAAATTATCTCTATACCAATAATCAAATACCAATTAATTGAACTATTTGCACTGTATCCTCCAACATGAAGACGAATGTCAATTTCCTGGCTTCTAATGTTACAATGCAATAGAAAAAGTGACACATGTACAATCATGACGTCCCATACAATGGGATGAACACGGAAGCAGACATTCAATATCATCCCCACTTTCAATATCACGCAACAAGTTTACATTTTTTCATATTTCTGTAACGATTCTTTAAGCCACTTCTTAAAAATTGCTCAAGGATTAATTATAAATGCTTGTGTTGAGTCCGAAGGGCTTGACATGACTTTAGGAGGAAATGTCTTGGGTCTCCCGTCTGCGCGCGTAAACGTAACAAGTCGGAGGTATAAAAACCACCACTGTTTGCGAGGTCTGTCATCTCCATTATTCCGTAGTTCCTCCCAAATGGAAAAGTCCATGTAAAGCTTCCCTTTCGTAAACCAGAATAACCCCGATATGTATTTCTGCCTCAAGTAAAGATGTCAAGTTCTCTAGGCAATACGTTAGACTTATGCTTGAGTTGCAACGCATATAAGCAGCTCAGAGTGTAAGTAGATTATATGCTTGTAGCTGAATGGTGGAGGCCAATCGTATGCCGATTTCTGCACATCCCTTTATTTGTAAGTTAAGGGACTGCCCTTGCTCCAAGTATTTTACTTTAGATGCCTTTCACCCACCATTTATCACGCAGTTATTCTACCCATAGAATTGATTTTTTGTTCCGATAAAAATGATGAAATATGGCGCGAATGTGCAAATTATCTATAGATTTAGTGCCCTGGTAAATGAAAGCAATCGCCCATCCCATAAATCTCACTTTGCATTACATATTCACCGGTAGAGGTAGATGGAATAGTGAATATATCATGCAAGAGAGTAGGGCTTAATATTAGAAATGAATGTTTGCATATTAACGTATAATACGAAATTATTTTCTATGGGCGTACAACAACTTTTACTGGAAATAGACTTGATTCACATAACCGGAGCATTCATCATGTGCGAGAGGGCTTGGGTTGTGAATAATAAAAAAAACGATTAACCACAGTTGGGCTTGCGCCAGCATGCAGGTAACATGAGAAATAGAATGAAAATTTTAGATATGACCTCTTATGTAACCATAAGGTATAACACTAGAAGTAATGGCATACTTTGCTATAGAAGCCAAGGGTTATCGGTGGTGGCATCGTCTTGGCATCAACTAGGGAAAAATGCTCGGCAACTATAGAACTAAAGCGGTCTGGACTCTCTCGACAAAACATAGTCGATGTAAAGATGATGCAAAGACGATGTAATTCCGGTGATGCACGTCGATGAGGAGGGTTATCGGTGGCTGCATCGTCTTGGCATTGACAATAGAAAAATGTTCGGCAACTATGTAGTTAATTTTCTTGCTTTTACATATGGAATCTCATTGACTAGACATCGGCAACGCATCGGCAACGCATCGGCAATGCATCGCATCGGCCGTTACCTCCATTGACAATGCACCGACGCAAAATCACATCAGCGGGAAATATCATACATGTTTGATCTTCATCGCTACCCTTGTTGATGCAATTTTCACATCGCCCACTCATCACTTGTCATTGTTTGCTATTGCCGAAGACATAGCGATGACAAGTCGATGTAAAGACGATGCAATACATTTGACAAAATTCTCATCGACTAGCTCATCGCCAATTTATCACCAACGATTTTGTTGACAGTGGCCAGACTGCTTAATTTTCATGCTTTTATATGTGGAATCTCATCAACTCATCAACTATTTTCATGCAGATTCGTAACCCGGTCAGTAGGTCATTATAGTGTATTTGTCTTGTTGTGTTATTATACTGAGCAAACCCTTTTCAGTCATAGAGAAGACAGGATTTACATAATAAGCATCTGGACGAATGAAACGAACATTTTGAATCCTGAACTGCATGGTAGCTGTATGTCAGACAAAATCTAGGGACAATATATATTCCATGTTCTGCACGTGAACCGTTAACAATGATTCCCTCATGTGCTATGAAACGGTATATTGCAGTACCAGTATTCATCTTTTCCATTATGCGTGCATGAATAGAAGGTTTCACAAATTGCCCGAGCACCACACATGGGGTGCTGATCTTGACTCTAGGTCAGGGTGAGGGTGGTCACTCACCCAGTAGTCACATACCGTCACAAAAGGCATCCAACTTTGCCCAATTGTCCCACCGACAAATCTTTTCGCACAAGACAAATTGTGCAAGATTATCAAATAATATGTTTAGAGTAGGTATGTCCAATTCCAGATTAATTCATCCACTAAATCCTAGAATAGAGGAACTTTGCCAAAGCGTAGTACAAAAGCAGAATCAGTACAGACACTCAGTGCATAGAGGGTGTGGTGTGTGTGTGTGTGTGTGGGGGGGGGGGGGGGGTACGGAGGGGGGGGGGGTGCACGGGTAGTGGTATAGGAGCAGGACCAAGTAAGTGTAGGAGATATACTCATTTTCGGAGCTATATCTCACAAAAATGGAAATTTGGCAATTTAAATGGTTATCATTGCAGCCACATGCATATTTTAGAATGGGTATCCCTCCAAAATGAAAGCCCTATGAGATTTCTACCTATTGACTATTGTGTCAAATTTGGGTATCCTTTTGTCACAAAAACCGTCATTTTTACCCCAAAAGTCTAGTATATACATTCCCTATTGTACAAGTCAACCATAACAGGATAAAAGAACCATTCCAAGTTTACATCAGCTACGCGGCACTATTATCTATTATTTTCCCATCAGAACAAAAGTGACAGTATTTTTTTCCGTGAAATGTTTCTTATTGGAGGCATCCATCATTCAATGTCTGTCAGGCTTTTGTTACTATTCCTGCGCTTGGGGACATTCAGATCTTGTTTTCCCGAACATTGAACGTTCCTATTCTAATACAATGTCGTGTATATTACGGAGAATTTGACATCCAGATTTCGAAGGGTTTTTTTTATGGAGCATGGTGAATACAAAGAAAACAGATCTGCATCTGAAGTGAGAACAGTTACTGAGTGGTGTATCTAGGAATGAGTGTGTTTTGGGCTATGATACGTCAATGGAACCATGCCACGCCCTCGCTGTGTTTCATTCGCAGCAAATTACCGTTATTAAAAGCAATTTTGGAGATTTAAAATCATTTGGAAGAGGTCAAATAAATCTCGAACTAACCTCAGTTCTGTCTGTGTGATCATTCTTCACCTCGTTTCCTACCTTCAACTCGGTGAAGAACGATCACACAGACAGAACTGCGGTTAGTTCTACCTATGTATGATACAAAAAGGGCCATGTGTACAGATTACTGTATTATTCATATTGTGAGCTAGTTTCGAGACAGAACCAATAGAGGTATTGTATAGACGTCAGCTTGATTCCCATAGAAATGTAGGAGTTGTGTGGGGAACTAAGCCATTTTGAAGGAGCTGATCCACTATAGTATGCATGAATAGCATCTCACGACTATACATGTGCATTCCCAAGCTCTGATTTTGCAGCATCTGCTTCATCACAAACCACCATGAGGCATCTTTGAGTAAAAAAATAACCATCTAAAGAACTGCGAAGAAAATTCACCTCCTCAAATCATCGGGGATGCTCTCGAATTGATATTAAACATTTTAGAATTTGAATTTGAAAACTTTTTATTCGATCTATAATCGCATGAGGGGGGTGATCTAGAATATTGGAATTTAAACGATTTGCAACGCTGCATCAAATCATCGGAAGCTAGTACTGCTGAACCACCAGTCATTGCTAGTTTGACTATCAACCATCCAAATTGGTGAGAAAATTTCCCATTTTGATGAAAATTCCGCCAAATATTTGAATGTTATATAGAAATTCAAATTAAATCTGTATGGTCATACATTTTACTTGACATATGCGCAGACGTACAGTTGTTTTTCATTTTTTTTCATTGGCCATCTCATATCTGAATTCAGTTACAAAAAACGCATTTAACGGCACTGTTCATATTATCCTATATAATATTACATGCTATAAGAGTGGTGACCCTCAACGAAAGAAGTAAATGTATAGTAGCTGCTAATACAATATCCAGTTAATATTCAGTTAATATACAAGAGAGTCTTAAGAATGTCATAAACACAGGACAACCCAGAGCAATTGAAAGTATAACTCACTCCATATTCCCATAAGCTATGGCTAATGTACTTGAGGGTATTTCGAGCTACCTCTTCATTTGCCTGATTATCCTTTACTTATAGTTCCTCTCCGGTTTTAATGGAGGGCGCTTCTCTTGTCACGTTCTCATCCAATATGCTTTTAGATGATTTCGTAGTTGCACTCAAACCTATCCAGAAATTTAACGACTTCACTTAAATTTTGTGTTGCTGACGACGTTAATGTTCACGAATTGTCTGATTTCAATGTTGTCCGTTGCAAGATATTGCAGTCAGGGAAGTTCACCTAGTGCAACCAATTTACCCATTATTTGGTTATTAATATAGGCACTCTTAGATTTCCCAGAGACGAATAGTTTGCCAGCTACTCAACAAATTGTAAAAGTTACACATCAAAGAGATGTTTTATTTTACCTTCATGGAAGGCTATATAATATAGTCTGATTCAAGTCTCAAGCCTGACCATTGTTCACGGACCTGTGTATGTGAGATGAGACGCTTTAGTGATTAGTTCCTGATACGACACCAGGTGCCTATTATAAGTTATTAGGTCCAGGGAAGTCATTTTTCTGGAAGTGATATTCTGCAAATGGTTGAATCATTGTCATGGGAATCATTATGGTCAAACGTTCATATATTGGTGCCAGGCCAACAAGCTCACACTTAACATATCAAAAACCAAATGTATGCACTTCAGAGGCCCGAGATCGAGAGTAGGTCATGTCGAACCAAACCTTTTTATAAATAATACCCAACTAGAAAATGTAACAAATTATAAATATCTAGGCATCACGCTGGATACTGCACTGAAATATAACGTACAAGTTAGAGAAACCCACAAGAATGTCAGTCACAAACTTTATTTATTGAGAAGAATTGCCAAGATGGTTCCGAATTATGTCTTAATGAAAATTTTCAAGGCTCATATCTTACCTCTATTTGACTATGGTGATGTTATCTATAGTGGATGTGTAGCGGGTGAACTGGACAGACTACAGATCTTACAAAACAAATGCTTAAAGGTGGCTCTAAAACTACCTAGGTTAACTGACACTCTTTTTGTTCATCGCTTGGCCTGTGTGCCCAAACTAGACGACCGTAGAAAAGCTCATGTACTAAATTTACTAAATTTTGCTTTTAAGAGGAGTAGAAAGCCAAACTTTCTCAACAATAACAACCGAAATACTAGATTATGGGATGGTCCTATTCTTTTGACACAGAGACCTAAATCTACTTCTTATGACTTTCACTGTGTTCAAAGAAAAACAGCAATACTATGGAATAACCTTGATGCTGAATCGAGAAATATCGAATCTTATATAAATTTTAAGGCCTTAACCAAGGCCGAAAGCTTGGTACCATTGTACTTATAATGTCACTTACTACTCCTATTCTTCATCCATCACCTTTTCACCGTAGTTTTCTTATACCCACCTAGATAGCCCTATTTTTTTCCTTGTGTATGCTACAAGTTATAGTTATGTTTTACCATCAGGTAATGGCCAATCATACCAGACCTAGTTTCACTAGGACTGAGGCTATTTCCTACCTCTTGTATACAGGTGATATCTTATGTATATTGACTTTGTTATGTTTACTTATACATGTACTTGTTCCTGTATCGATTGACAAATACTCTTAATAAATAAAAAATAAATAAAGTAACCATTGAAAGGTATATGAAAGTGCATTGTCTAAGGGAAATTCTAGAATATGATACATACTATGGATTATGAAGGGATGCCGTTCCTGAGCAATAATGCAGGGACTAATACACCTGGGACTAAGAGGATTGTCCGTGTAATTCCATTAGCTACACGGTTCTTTTGTGCCTTCAGGTAGGAAAGTTAGGCAAATGCTACCATTTCCTCATTGGCCATATTGATGCTATGCAAAAGGATTGCTTCTCTAAATGCCTTTTGCTATTATGAAGTTGTACTTTATTAAAACATAATGATTAATATCCCTCGAGCAAACATGCACTGATGTAATGGACAACTTATTTTGAGTGGTCGAATGTTATCATTTTATTGGTTGGAGGAATGGAAACAATTTAGATAATTTGGTGAATATGGAGCAAAGCAACCATGTTTCTGATTGCCATTGCGGGATTTCTAGGGATCTAGGTGATGTGTCCAGAATTTTCTATAACATTTCTATTCTTCTGACATTATTTACTTGTTCAATGGGGCTCACCTTATCCAATATTATCATTATTCGTGGGATCATATAATACAAGGAAGTATTCAGGATCCCTCAACGTGTAGAATATAGTCCAGCCATGCTCGTACAGTATTTCTAAAAATATTTCTTTTTTAATCAAAGGTTGTGAAGTAGAGTCCTATGTATAGCTAATATAATCTTCACATTTGCCTCGGGTTTCACTATTAATTGCATCATTACACAGAAGTTCCTCAATTCATCGCCCCTAAATTCATCGTCTTTAACGCAATAAAAAAAAAAAAAAAGATCGTGATCATTATTTTTGATATGCAATTAATATTTTGGCAGTTCAATTGATACAATCCGGGCAATGAACTTTGAGAATCCGGGCAATGAACTTTGAGTTGTGTTTCTGATTAAAATGTATCTGTATGTGGAACCGGGAAATAAAAACGGAATACCTGTTTTTAAAATTCTGAAATTCCACTAGGCCATTTCACAAACGAAATCCAATGACCAGCGGAACGGAATAGGTTTTGTTTCTGGTGGAATTCGGTTGAGATCAATGGTGTGGTAAAAATATAAAATTGACAAAGTTGAAAGTCATCATTTTGGCAGATTACTTTGAGGACCTCGAAAAGGAGATTTCCCTTTTGGAAGAGATTATGTTTATTGTCTGTGTTGGCCGCATTGACAGTCGTTAGAAATACAGGTACTGAATACCAGTTAGCAGAGTAAAACTTTCCATTTTGCCATTAGCTTTGCCACATTATCTTCATCTTCAATTGAGTGAGACGATATCAACTAACTTGTGGTTCTAACATTGCTTTATCGGGTGCAATAATCGAACGCACTGGCTTTGAATCCTGAGGTTCAGATCCTATGAGGTCCATTAATGAAATGCTTCATTCTGAACGACGAAGAAATCCCCAAAGGACGCTTCACTAATAGAATATTGCTGTGAATTTTATATGGATGGTCTTCAACACGGAGATTTGCCACGAATATTGATGCAAACCTCCATGTATAAAGGGTTCTTCTTGAAGAACCACTCGATGTTCTCTCGCTCCGTTTGGGAGCAACTTCCAAGCCCTTTTGTAGTTGCCTGGGACAAGCCTAATTTCTTTAGGAACATAGACCAATAGGACAATTCCATTTGTAAAGCCTAGAACGAAAACCCCAGTGCATTAAAGAACGCAGTGCTTCATTGGTAAATCACATAAAACCTTTACTGCAAAAAGTGCAATGTTATACTCTAGACATTTGGCGCACCAAGTTAGTAATTGAGACTTATTGCCTCAAGTTTTCTCATCTAAAAAGGCCATGCAGTGCTTCTCTATTGACCAAAATATTTATGAGACATTTCCAGTGGTTACCCATTGCTTTGAGTGTCGGGACAAATGGATCAAATAAAGCAAGCACCCGAGGGACTGGGCTTGGAATTTCTTTTCAATGCCAGAATCAGCCTTAGAAACAATTCTCAAAATGATATATCTATTTGAGCTACATATATGGACTGCAGTGGACGGAAACGGGAACATTTCGGCAGCCTACCCTATTTCTATTGCGTTAGAGACTTGGCATATATTTTTCCAAGGTTGCACTGGAGGTTCTTTCTATACCACATTAAACATAATTTTGCCTGCCACTAAATATCGTATATGGTACATTGAAGCAGACCTGGGACTGATGAACAGCATAAAGATCTGTGTTTGCCCTTTTCCTAATTCCATATGTTGTATCTGCCATGTCTCAGGAGGCTGGATGGCTGGGCTACTTTTTATTTCCAGAACATCTCTGTCAAGACAAAATGGTGTATTGGGCCGGTTTGAATTGCAGCAAGACTTTATGGCTAATGACTCTGTCCAATATAATGAGTGCATGGAATATATTACATGATCATCTCCTACACTATTGTACGGATCTACATTCGATAGGTAGAGCTGAGCCTGCAGGTTGTGAGCTCTATGCGAAAGGGCACCCAGAAATATGTTGGAAACACATAAAGTCCTTTAAGTGGGTTTCCTTTAGGTTTGTACGACCAACATCCAACGTTAAGGCTCATGGGCAATATTCTGGTGTTACCGGCGTGTCTTTGAATATACGGTAGGATGTATCACATAGCATACATGATCCCAATGCAAGACCCCACTGTAGCTTCCCGATCAATTTATACAATAATAATCATTGTTTTATCATATCTGATTGTATTAGTTGATACATGGGATTCCTCGGGTACCTCCTGATGGAGAACAACATAATACACAATTTGTTGTGGAAGTTCAAAAGGTCGGTACCTCGTGCCCAAATAATCTTGCTTTCTATCTTAACAAATGGCCAAGGGTCAAGCTATCATAAGCAGATGCAATGTATCGAAAACTATGAAACTATATTGCTGTACGAAGAGAGTGATTACCAATTTGACGGTTTGCATCCTTCTAGTTTGGATGTGTGTGTTATGGACACGAGACATAATGATAAATTCTATGTAAAATAATCATCATTGTCATGGGATAAAGTATCAGAATCATCACTTACTATATTGTGAAGTGTCTGGCTGTTTGGGGGAATGTGTTATATATTCTAGGGAGTTTGTGAAAAAAGAACGTCTGGTCAAAAGCAAGGACTTTATTCAGTAAAGCAATAGGCATGCGGTGGTCACCCACGTGACCAGGCACGCAGGCCAGTCACATAACATGGGTGGATGGGGGGTGGGGGTGGGGGGTGGGGTCGTTACTACCCAATATACACATACATAGAAGTATACTATAAAAGAAATCAAATAAAGATGCGGTATAACCTATTCATAGCAAATGTCCTCTTATAATATTGATGTATTTTTTTATTTTTATTTAGAATATTTATACAGCCAATCTTCCGTAAAAATAAATTGAATCATAGACAGGCATATGCATAGTGTACAATGAATGTTACAATGAATGGATTCACGGGCATTAATTCAATACAGAATAACCATATATGGTATTCCACTCACTGCTGCACGTGTCTAGCTACACTTGGCTCTAGGACTCAAAACTACTCAAGACAAAATAAAAATAAAATAAAAGCAACACAAGTATGTGTCGCCAGCAGGAGAATGGTGGGCGTGTGGGTGGAATTTGTAGTTTGTGGTGGTTTCGTTTGGGTTCCCTCAAACTGTATCACTACTGTTATGTAACATTGCGTAACATTGCCCAAGCTCTTTATAATTATATCAATTATTGATAAACCCCATTTACCATTATCATCATATTTCCAAAATCGCTAATTGTGCTAATGTCATAGCATTGTTCAATGTATTTTGTGTCTACTATACAGGATTGAACTCTTAGGTTACTCAATATACACTTATCACTACAGACCACGTACACACAACGGATCTTTTCTGTACAGGGATGTTACATATTTCCCGAATAAACCAGTTCTCCGATCTAGAACAGGTTGTGAAAGATACATGCCATTGAACGTGTGTAACTTTTTTTTTATTTTATGAGCCAATGTACAGCAGTTTCGAGGCGTAGATTAATTAATATGAATCGGACTCTAACTATTTAATTAATGACTCAACATTTCAGTAGTTTACCTATTTAAAGGTCAAAAGATGTTAGGTGAATCAGATTGACAGATTGATGAATTAACAGGCTTTAGACCGGCCCGAAAGCAATAAATTATGTAAAACGCTATTTACATTTGGACTGTGTTTGCAAGGATTTCGAATATTATTCATCTACTTTTCAACTTCTTGAGGTCCATTGAATCTACAATGAATTACGCCCACGATTTTCTTGAAAACAGAGGCATTTCATTTAAAAAGTTAGATTATTGATATTTTAATCAGGGCGATATTATTCTGTCAGGCCAATGATGTTTTCTATACCTTAGTCATGTGTATGCATATATTTATCCGGAAATTAGAGAGATACAAAAGTCTGTTATATGATTTTCTGAAGGTGTCTATACCGGATCCCTTCTGATGAATATGCCAACACGGAGTAACACAACAGTAGTATGCAGCTATAGGGGGAAGGTCACGGCCAGCCTTTCACTGTGGCGTATTGCTAATCTATCATTTCCCTGTGAAAAGAGCTGTAGACACCTGAATCCTGCCTTTCTCCTCCTGCATGTCTGGCTTCCATCCCCAATATATAAAGTCTAAAATATATACATCAGCCGTTTCACATAGAAGTCTCCCAATGGACTTCCTCCGCGTGAGATTTATGTATCAAGCATGAGTAATGTATTGGTAGTATATAGTATAGTAAATGGATCACCTCTACTGTGTATTAAATTTACCTACGCATGGATGGTTACATACACACATGTACACATTATCATATATATTAAAATATATATGTGGGGGATTTTCTTTCTCGAAAGGCCATGCATTATCCAATGAAGTATGGTTATTATGCATGTTATTGTACAAGTTGTTATTGGTCACATCAAAGCCTTAAAATGTGTTTAATTCATTTCAGGTCGCTGCGAATATTGGACAAGTGTAAAACGTAACACGAATAAAAACTCGTTAAACAAACACAATACGAGTAATTATTACCAAAATTACCAAAATAAGTGCTTTCCAAATATTGACATTTTGCGAGACCTACCATTCCAGTGTGTTTAATTGAAATTATTTTGGGGGACAACACATTCTTTGATTTGGAAAGGAATCCGGGCAGTTGTTTCATTTCTTGCAGATCGATTATACATGTATGGCACTAGCATAGAAAGAAATTGCTAGGAGTGACATATTATCTTGCTCCTGTGTTTTTGTTTTTTCCCCCTTTGTTTGCAGTTCTTACATGTCGGATAGCAAGGTAAGGATTCCTCTTTCTTTTCTCATGCTTCTTCTTTCACAATCTTAGAGGATGTTTTGACATTGGCCCGTTGACTGAAGCGTTTTGTACCACCACAGAAATGTCTCTGGTTATATGAATTTAACAACACATTTTGTATGCTTTCATTTTACCTGGATTTCCCGACATCCCTGGGTGAGGTTTTTCAGTCGTCCCAAGAATTGGAAAAGAATTTGATGTGGATGACATATATATAACATATTAAGCGCAATGTGTCATTACTAGCAATGTAAAATAAATTAACTTAAATGCTGACGGACTGAGGGTTGGCATGCTTAGCACTGTAATCTCTAGCACTTTAGCGTGCCTATATCTTCCGACGGAGAGCAACAGATGATTTTCTTTTTTAATGGTGTGCTGATAATAATCATTAATGTGGGCTTTTATGTCCATGACACAGTAGGGGACATGTTGGCATCTGGGCAATATCATATATAATGGGCGACGACCAATGAGACATTCACCAAGATGTACGATCGCAATGAATCGCAATGAATCGCTTGCCTTGGTACGCAAGTGGAGGAACCCTATAATGTGTCATCATCCATTTCAATCAGAACAACCAGATGCGGGCTTCATGCAATTCATTTAAAAACCAAATACTCGAAACCTTAATTCAAATTATGAGTGAGCCTTTGCAAGCAGCAATCTGAACATGAAATCAAATCTCAATATTATTTTTCATGACACGCAGTTCAATCCAGTATGGAAACTGAAAGCATAGGTTCATAATCTCCAATAAAGTTTGACCCGGTAACCTTTGCTTCCATAAATCTGCCTAATTGACACTTCTCATGACGTGAATGTACATCAGCGATTCTACCCTAACTCACGAACTATCTATTGGTATGGCAGCTTTCCCAAATAAGTCAACTGCCGTGCAGGAAGTCATATGAAGTGGAATGACTGCTGTTACCTTAAATAGTGACTGCACTGTAGTCTTGTATGCTTAGACTTCTTATTAGTCTTGATGTAGCACCACTGATTTCGTTAGTTGCTCAACTACGAATCTAGCTGTTGTAATGTTATTTTGTTTTGTTTTATGATAAAAATATAATAGTGAATATTCCTTATTTAAATGGGTTTGTATTCATTATGACCATAATTATAGACTTCTTTATTATATTGTTTTTGTTTTAATCATAACTATGTAAAGTAAACAACCAAAAGAAAACATAACGAACTATCTTAACTAAACTAGATAGTGTTTATTTTCATTCAATAAAAAGAGTGCCTGACGACCTAGTTTCGATTTCTTCCCCAACAACAATATATGCACAAGAAGGATATGGGATCTAACAAGGTCAAAAGGCATCTTACCTCCTTGGTTGACCTATGAAGATATATTTTAAAATTCATTTGGTCATTCAATAGGTTAACTACACGTTACCAAATTAATGTACTGTCTGAATGTTTATGTCTATAGACTCAACCCATTCAACAGGTAAGGTATAAATGTTCAAATTAGTAAATAAATCTTAAAACATTGCCACTGTCTGGTGAACCTAGAAAACATGTTATTATTCATCCATATCATCATATTCATCATTAAAAAGCCCATGTTACCAAGGTGCACTGCTCTGGAATAAACTTAATCACCATCTTAGGAATGGAGAATGGTCAACCCTAAAATCCCATCTAAAGAAACATAACAACTGGATGTAATGGGGAGGCCGGTTCGTGAAATGAATGTCTATGTGAATATATATCACAAAGTAAAATCGTCGAATGATGATCTGAAATCCATGATACTATGTCGTTTTTACTCAATCGTACTACCTTTGCATAATTAGTATCTTGCTCAGAAGGGAGGTGCCCATAACGAAAATACAAAAAATTGTAACTATGTATATAATTCGACAGTCGGTCACGCTATAATGGCCCGATTAACATCTGGTTGATGATGATTGTATGCTATAAATCTAAAAAGTTTAAATCTTTAAATGTAATATCATATGAATTTGTATATTATATAAGAGTTTATTTAAAATTGTTTTTCCCTTGAGTCTGTGAGATTATTAATGTATTTAACATTTAAATCAGCTCAATAAAATTTCTTTAAAAAAAAAATATGTAAACCCATATGTCTGCATATACAATGGTCGCTGAAATAACATTCTTGTTATTCAGTAGTGGCCATATTGGATTTTGACCTTGAAAATGACCTTGGACCAAAAAATGACCTTGAGAAATGAATTCCTTATACTAAAAAACATCAATAAAGTGGTATTATAGTTAAAGATCCAGCAAATAGAAGCCAAGATATGGCATATTTAGTGTTTGGGGGCGGCCATTTTGAGTTTTGCAGCTACCAGCCACCAGGGGTCTCTACCAACTTAAACATTGTAGCTGGTGGTTTTTGAAAATATCAGGCCTGATCTAACACCATGCCAAATTTCAAAAAGGTGTCACACCCTGCACGATACAGACAATTAGCTCCCCAACTATTATGACCTGATCTGAAATAATGCTTTTTTCCCCCAAAATCTAGCCGTTGCCATGGCAACAAAATTAAAAAATAAAGATTTTTTTGTTGATGCATACATTTTTGGAATGTCCATAAATATACTTGTTTGCTATGGTACCTTAACCTGTACAATATATTTTATATATTTTATATTCCCTGCAAACAAGAGTGCCAAATATTTTTAAGGTTGGCAATAATGGCCTGAGCCGGGTGCTTTTTCCTTTAGAGACCAATGCTATTTTGTAGAAAATGACACAAAAACAAATCTCAAAAGGCACCCAGTCCCCAAGTGGGGACTTTTCATCTATCTCTCCCTTCCTCTTCCTCTCTTTCCATCTCGGACATTGATGGCATGATGTCATTACATTTTCACTCAAGTGACAGTCATGTGATCCTTACTTATGACATTTGTCCATACAAAAGCCTATAAATAGATGGAGGCTTTTCTGACAGGCTTGCCCAGCTTTCCCAGGCTAAAAATAGTTGTACAGAACCCAACTAAGAAGGGCTTCAAAATCACATTTTCACCCCGGAAAGGGTAGACGGAACTCTACAGAGCAGAAAAACGGCTGCTAACATCATAGATTCCAAGAACATGCCTGACAAAAAAAGGCTGTTTAATTCCCACTTATATATGTGATGAAAAGTTTAGAATATTTGTAACACTTCAATTAGTCCATGCTAAAAAATAAACCATTATGCAAATCGATGTGACAATATGGTTTGAGAATGTGCAATCATATAGAACTACTAGCACAGTACCGGTCCCGTCCTCCGGATGGTCACCCTCTTCCTCTTACTGTCTCTCCCCTCCTCTCTCACTGCCTCTCCTCCTTTTCTCCCCCTGCCTCTCCCCTGTCCCTACCCACCTTCTCCTCTCCCCTATTCTCTCTTCCCTTCTTCTCACTCTATCCTCTTGTCCCTCACCCTATCCGATTTCACCCACCCTGTCCCTCTGCTTCTTTGATTCTCTCCTTCCCTCTCCCGCCCTTTCCCTCCCTCCCTCTCCCTTCCTCCCTCCCTCTCTCTCTCCCATTGCTAGGGACTCTCGCAGTACGTATTGCTAGGGAATCCCACATTGCCACAGATGGTGGGAGAGGCATGAGTCAATCTCTTTTAGTTCCTAACAGGGGCTTTCCCGGGCTAAAAAAAGTTGTATAGAACACAACTAAAAAAAAATAAAAAGGGCTTCAAAATCACATTATGAAAATGTTGTTATTAACAACAAAGTCACCTGATAAGTTGCTTTGTTTTGATATTATTTACCATTACTCAACTACTATTTTGACCTTTCAAACTATCAGCATCAGCCCGAACATTAGAAGCTACATCCCCATTTTTAGACTTCTCCCTAGAGAATAGACTTAAACTATAAATCTCTCAGAAATTATGATTGCTATTTAGCAGCTTTACAGTAGGATTTGCTCAAAACCTTGAGTGAAATATATGTATGCCTAACACCTTGATGTTTTTTCTGTTGAAATCAAAAGAAAGAGCTCTCTGATGTCATTCTGTTGCCACTGATTACTGTTGTTCAACCATATGCTTCATAGATATGAAAGTCAGGGATTAGGAAGTTTTAGACAAATCTTTTGTTTTGTGTATTCTATTCTATTGAAACGGAAGTTATCCTATGAACACGTCCCTCCTGCATAGAACCCTGGGAATATGACAGCTTATGCCAACTGAATAACATACAGTGTCTGCACTAATAAATGTCTGCAAAGAACCACAAAAATCATTGGATTATTTATTTCAATGTTCAGAACATATTATTGTAGTTTTTTGTGATGTCTCAGGCTGGCACTTTCCTTTAATGGATGGAAATTAGTTTTTAATTGGATCACAATGTTCTCAATAATATTATATAGAGTGGTACCTATAGCAAAATATAGAGAGAGTATTACTGAATGTATCTGTTTGAGAAGAGATTCGCACACATTTGTTTAATGATAAATAACAATAAATATTCCCTACGCCGGGTCAATTTGTCAACAAAACTGAACCCAGGATCTCGTAACATCTAAAATACAATGGATCCTCATCGCCTCACCTCCATTTTCTTACATTACTTTGACATTTTATTGTTTATCTTCTAACATTTCAGTAAATAAACCACTCACTCCTATCTTCACTCATTTTTCAATATATTTCACAAGCTTTATATAACTCCTACAATCATTATCATTATTTTAGATTCTGAAGAAACGTCCCATGTGGATAAAGGTTATCAATTAATGCAATTATTCTTCCAATTTGAAGAATCCATTATTCAACACAATATTATTGGCAATATACTCCAGTCCATTCCATTATGTTTATATACTCCATTATTCAAAAGAACTCCATTATTGGTACTGGCAATATACTATTTGACTGGAAATTCTTATCTTAGTACAGGATAAAACAAGGAAAAGACACTATAAATGATCGTTGAACTCTTTCCAAATATTGAAATCCTTTTTGTGTGAGACATTGAATGCTCCCATCTTCATCCAAATTCCTGGTGGGATTATCCCACCTTGCCCACACATTCCTTACATCAGTAACATCTCTGAACTTGATCCCCACTGGGGTGTGTGGCCCACAACCCATTTTAACTGCCTTGTATTCTACATCGCAGGGTACTCCAATAATATTTTCAATCACATCAGTCACAGCATTTACCAAGGGAACCTCATTCTCAGAATTGCCCTTCTTTACACTGTCCAATATCAGGTTCTCAGGTTTGACTTGTTTTAGATTAATACTGTCAATGAGAATCGAGTACCGTATATTAAATGGATAGCATGTCGGCAAACCTAGCAAGAGATTCGAGTTTGATTCCCAGTCAAGGAAGACAGTTTTGGGGGTTCACCACAAATACTCTTAGGGTGCTATTTCAGATAGCATAACTCACAAATTTTCACCGCCACCCCTTTACAACCCCCCCCCCCACCACACCACACACACACACCATTATGTCACATCTAATTTTTTTTTTTTTTTTAAATAAATTTTATTGGTCAAAGTTTTACATCATATGCAATAATTCTCATTTGCCAATCTCAATCTCAATTGCTGAGTTAATACCAAATGCACATTGCCATACTTAGGTAATAAAAACGTGGAAAAAAGCAAAATGGGGTTTCTGTAATCTAAATCAAACTAAAATACTATCTTTGAAGTGGTTTCCCTTAAAGTCTTGATATCGATCATATATAATAGACCCATGGTTATGCGGTGCTTTACCATACTTAACTATTGTTACCCTATTGTTACCATGGAACTAAAATAAAAATTATATACAAACAAATCTGTAATATTCTCTACTTCCCAGGTATATCTGGTTTACCTGTATTATTCTAATTTGGTATTCATTAAATGGCATTGAGATGAAGAGGGACTGGGATCTGCCAAGGTTCTCCACCATTTGATATGAATGCTATTCTCCGAGGTATAAGAGTGTGGTAGAACTATGGTAGAGTTGTTGGAGATATAATGTCAGTAGTATAATGATGTAAGATCTATGTCTGACACAAGGGAGAGAGAGAGTTTAGACTCCAGTTTATTCATAGAGTAAATCCATATTATTTATATCACACCGAGAGGTAACATGTGACTCATCATCCCTCTGAACATGCACACTCTAATCCAATCAGATAACCACCAATCAGGTGTAGACAAATAATAATAATAGATATTAGGTAATTGACCACGGGGGTACTATATTTAACCAATAGAATATTAACCAATGAGAGATTAACAATGACCTGTATGAAAATTACAAATAATATTTTCGTATTTTTTTTAACAATAGGCCTATACCCTACATTAAGCATGCAGGATACAAGCTACACATTAAATATATAGGTAATATGCGTTAAATATGTTAATTATAATATTATGTCATATATGTTTCAAAGTTTCTTATATAATTATTTATCTTCATCAACGAGCGCCATTTTAATCTCGTTGTGTTCAGGTTTAGTATGCATGTAGGCTTACGCACAATCCCACGTTGCCTTTGTGAATTCTGTCCATCGTAAAAAAAAGGAGGAAGTAAAGTAATCTAATCCATCCAAATCCCTGATGTATGACTTTCTGCTTCCTTAGAGGCCAAAAAAGAAAGATATGGGCGTGTTTCCGATGTATATATGTACGGTACATGAAAACTAAGTAGGGGGTGGGGGTAACTTGTTTAAAGAAATGTTGAAATACCTAGTGATATAGGGAGATTATGTAATTAAGGTAGAAATAGTGAAGATAACCTATAAAATATGAGTTAAGAGGAGCTATGGGTCTTCGAGCTGTGTCTATAAGAGATTAAAATAGTAGGCTACCGTATATAACAAGGTACCGTACTTTGTATGCCTTGTGGTGTAATATTTAATTGACAGTGGTTAGCATCTGTTGACGTAACCGTACTTCTCTAGGCTCCTGCCGAAGTCCCTTAATTGAGACTTTCTTTACAAAAAAATATTTTTTTAGGACCACCTTCCGGGAACTGTAATATAGGGAACCACCTTCCGGGAACTGAAAAAAAATCTCCTTCATAACAATATAGACGTATATTCTTCACCTCATAGTGCATCCCATTGCGATGGCGTGAATTATTATCGTTAGCCTATATATTAAATTGTTTTGTACTGATTCTGAAAATAAACTATTGGTCTATAGCCTACAATATTTATCTTTTATTACAAAAAAATATGTTCTTATATTAGTTATAAGGCCTATTTCACCAAACAGATAATCCCCCCCCCCCCCCCTAGGTAATCGGAACTCGCCTATTTTTCTGTGGTCTAGGCTGCTTCATATTCCAGAAACGAATCCGAGACTCACGGCCGCTCCTCGTCTCGCTCCTATAATATTGGTACACATTCATCGAAGTAGGCTATTTATAGCGCGGGGAAAGTCCCCGCTTCTGGGAATCCCGGAGTATTGACGCGTAGTCTGCAGGCGTCTCATACATAGCGCACGTACACAACAGAGCCAGAGACATAAGTTGGACTGCTGTACGAGGGAAGAATTTACTCACTGAATCTCTAAATCTACTTGGCATAGTCTGAAGGTAACACTTTTATTCATTTGCAATGCTTATCTATTAACTATATACTATGGATGTCATCGAGTATCAAGAGTTGACAACTTGACTGCGGATTTAGGCTAAATGATTTTAATCAGACACAGATGTAGGCCATGCATTCATGCACTGCCCACTGCACTGTCACACGTCTTGTATATTCTTGTCATTTTTGTGCATTTGATATTTTGGAGTGTTGTGGACAGTCTATGGTTGTCTCATTCTAGGACATGGAGGTCAGGAGGTCTGGGGATGGTGGTTAGTGAACTGTCCCGAATAATAATCATTGATATTGATTAAGTTTTAAGATTTTGAAATGTAGGCCTATCGTGAATATGCCTGTAAACGTAGGCCTAGGCCTACCTGTAGGCCTACCGGGATGCATAGGCTACGCCGTACCGGCCCATCTCTCCTTGCCAGGTATATAGATGGGTATACCTAGCCTACTAGCTGTCTACGTTCTATCTTTACTTGAACATTGGTAACTTTACCCGTGAGGTTATGGATGGCTGATCATTTGACCCAGTTTATTGCGGTTAATCTCAAAATATCTGGTGTGCCACGATAGGAAATGTTAGGACATTAATTATGTAATTCGCCTTAGCCATAGGCTGTAGGTCTACTGAGATAATAGGCCTAGTAGTAGAGTAGTAGTAGCTAGCTAGCCTAATTCCAAACCATCTATAGGCCTTAATTAGTTTAATTTTAAATTAAAGTTATTGAATATTTTACCGAGTCATTTTACAATAGGCCTATATCTATGGTCTATCGGTCAGGGGGATCAGAGAATGCCCCTAAATGGCTAAAATTCGTCTTCACTAGGTCCTAAGTAAATCCTCTAAAATAAAATAGGCCTAACTGAGGCTGGCGAGGGTGAATAATATCTAACAGACAATAGAGTCAGGTCAATAGGATGTGAAATATCACTCCCCTTTATTTAATAGAACAAATAACGTGAAGATTTAGTTAGACACAGCAGTGGGCGGAAAACAATGGCTATATTCCTAGTTGAATAAACCCCGTGAGCCCATGCCATTATAATACCGTATATATAACTGTACGATCTCTTGCATTTCATTCTTGATCACTCTTATCTTTGATCTTGCTGTATAAACATCCTGAATGAAAACAAAAATGTAATAAAATATTTCTAAAGTTGCAGGCTCAATGTCCACGGCCAGTGGGTGTGAACCTGGACCCCTTATAGATCAATGGGGTTCAATATCCGTGCATACATAGGCTAGCTTGCTATTTACATGGTATTAGGCTAAGGCAATGAGTAGGGCCTACCCGGTAGACCAAAGGTAGTAGGCCTTTCAGTCCTAGTTATAATCTTATCAACCGATGCTCTGAGGAGGATAATGAAACAAAAATGCTTTCCAAGTGGGAACATTATTATTTTTACTCATCCGGAGTATCTATACCACTTTGCCCCATCTGTGTGTGATACTTGACATCTCATGTGTGAACATAATATGTAGTTCACTGAACATCTTACAACTTTAAATGTATCAAAGTTTCGTTAGCAGTAGGCTAGATATTTCGAAATAAATTTTAATGCTCTTTTATATAGGGAGGCAGGTGATACGGTTTCTTTTTCATTAATTGACCTCGCAGCTAGTCTTTATATATCTGAATTTGCTCTCAATAAAATATTCAAGGCAATATTATGAATATTGAATTATAACTGTAGGCCTAGTGGGTTAGAAACAGCTAGATAGAAAAATATTGTTAGCATTTGAGCAAACGTAATAAGGTCAGGCACTAGCCTATATCAACAGTAGCCTACTATGTTCATGTGCGGCTAAAGCGAACTGTAAACGACGTTTTCAACCTGCTTGGTACCCGAACCCCCGCCCCCCCCCCCCCACATCTACCTCACAGGTCTAACTATGTTCAGGTGGCATACCGTACTTCTTATTGACAATTGTTTTACGTATTTGATTATGTGAACAGAAACCTAGCTGGACTGCTGCAAGGACGTGAACACCACGTGTTGATTCTTCCAGTACTTAGCCTTAAATATAGTCATTCATAGCATAGGTGGGGGTATATCCTTTATGAATCTTATTTCATTTAATATGTTTTTATATATTTAATATGCATCTAAAATGTTTGCCTCTGCCAGTACACATATGGAGCACACGATTATTTGAATTAGCATTCCCAGATATATCATATATAAGAAAAATGGTACCAATAGAAAATCCTCTATAGATGTTGTTACAAAGTATTGATATTATATATAAGATATATGAATTGCAGTATTTTCTTTTCAACCTCAAGAAATCTGTGGATGACAAATTATATTATGGGAATATCTTCCCACCAACTCCCCACCCCAACCTTTCGACTGAGGGTCGGTCATGAATCATTTTTAAAGCTCGATAAATAGTCATAAAATATTATAAAGAAAACCTAGTGCCAAACAAAGCACCAGGAAGTATATTACACCGCTCAGTATATTGCAAAAATAGTTGCCTCCGAGCAAATATCGCCTTGTCATGTCGCAATGTGCCCACATCATTGTCCAAATGCTGGTGTATTCGGAAAGTACCTGAATGTCACCATGTTTTACTGTTATACATGCATACACAATTTTGTTTACGTGAATTGAATACCTTTTATTTAGTATAGTGATATGGTTATTCATAATTGGCAATATATATTCCTGTCATTACACTGGGAGACTGACCCAGTACCGAGTACAGGTAAAATAGGCTTAATTTTAAAACACTTCATGCCCAGCAGTATCCTATAAGAATATGGTTTCGGTTCTTGCTGAATTTCGTGGATTCTAATTGCGCTTTGTGTATCCGTGTGTCCGGCCCTGAGACTATCAAGTTCATGCTTCGGTTTCACACCTCCCCGAGACCATTCGATTCCTGTGTTCGGTTCTGTGTACTTTCGAAGACTGCTAACATAATTTAAGGACTTATTTGATGGGGCATTAACGAGGGGGAAAGAGTTTCTAACATTTTGTGTTATAGTAGACTGTTAATCGATAATAAAATTATTATATAATCAATCCACAATTATATCTTCATTCTTGATCAATCAACAACTCGTTACTCAACCCATGTAGCTACATACTCCCGCTTCTGTGAAATGACCTACCAACTTATTTATAACACAGGCTGAAAACTGTTCCAAAATATTCACAGAAAACTTGGACCTATTTACCTAGCCTAGCATAACATAACCTTGATCCATGATCGAAATTATCCTTGATAATGATAAGAACACTATGACGTAACGAAGGTATTATTCATAATCTGTATAAGATAAGGCCGGGAAAAAAAATAAAAATAAATGTTTATTTGTTTCTGGCTGTACTTGATAGGGATGATTTGTTTTCACTTTCTTTAATGGCTTCGATGGACCTTCTCATGACCACGCCTTCCTATTTCAATCCCCATCCAAACCATCTAACTATTGCAATACATACAAAGAGTCACTCAATTTGGTAGACCTTGTATCCAGGGTGTATGTGAACTCAAGTTAGAATACCATATCTCATTGAAGATAAGATGGCGCCGTTTCCTTACGCCTGAGACTACTACGTTGATTACAATGTCTGGGGCATGAGGAAACGGGGACCTCTAATCATTTTTTATTTATTTATTTATTCATTCATTTAAGGCAGAAGATAATAAAATAAAATATTAGAAATTTTAGAATATGCTTTGGTAGCCAAACGTCAATTTCTTACATATTACATTAATTCAGTCTGTATTCATTCAAGTCGGGTAAAAGAAAACTCCAATCTTACTAAACACAACTTATTTTCTTACACACAGTATTCTGGTTTATTAATGGAATTCAAACTTAGATATCAACATTTTATTTACTATACACCGTGTTTCTGTCGACATTTCTTGCATGAAGTTGAACATAATAATTTAGCAGTTGTAGTCTGTCAGTTAATATTGCCACCCTCCCCCTACACCCAGTGGCTAGTCGGTCAGTAGAAAGTTACTGGTCGAGCGGGTCCAAAAAGGCCTAGACGTATACTCATCACCTTGTGTGCCATGGGAAAATATTTTGAGCACCCTGGTGGATATACAATGTTTGTCTCGTGTGATTGCTTTCCGTTCAAACAGGTCGAAAGGGTAAGATTATATAAGCGTCACTGGTATGTCAATATCGGCTGTGTAAATTAATGGTAAGCTACGACTATGAACATTTTGGACCATTTTGCCTCTTTGAATTCTGGACTAGTTCTAGGAGAAAGGATGCAGCTCTACTTTAGATAACATCTAAAATTTCGGGCCAATAAACAAAATTAAACAATTGTTTCAAAAAACGCATTCGTTCATATACCCAGGAATAATTGACTACATTGAATGATCATAATCGAGGGTGACAATGGAAATCCTATTTTGAATTGAATGCGATACATGGTAATGAATACAGATCGATGGTCTTTTTTTATTTATAAAATAATTATTTCTCCCTCTCTGTTATAGACTCATCATGGCAGAGAGTAAGGACCAGGGGAAGAAGGTGGATCACACTATTTTGGGGGAGCATATGATTGACGGCATGGTACTACCTGGTCATACAACCCAACAGACCATTGACATGATCAAAGATTTTGAAATCAGAGATGATGATTGCCTTGTGGCAGTCTACCCGAAATGTGGTATGTGCACAATCCTTTTCTGGGATGTCTTTTTGCAGGCCAGCTATAATATGTAATACAACTTTAACCTCAGTTCTCAATATAGTTATTAGTTTATAATCTATTGTTTTGCTGACAGGTGTATTGGATCATATTAAAAGATGTACTTGAATATTATGTATATTGTTCATTGTATTTTTTTGATGCAGGATGTACATGGGTTCAGCAAATTGCCTGGCTGATTCAGAATAACGGAGATATCGAAGGTGCCAACAAGACGCCCGTGTTTTTGCGAGCTAGGTATCTGGAATGTGTGTGGTTGGGAGGTGATCTTTGCATTGAACTACTGGCCAAAGACCCTTCGCCGAGAACCATCAAAACACACCTACCCTACAGGTACATGTATATGTAAACCATGAGTATCATTTTTAAGTTGCTATATTAAGCCTTCTTAAACATAGGTTTAGATAACGCTGAATGTAAAGTCATTAAGAATGACGTGCTTGCGATGTGTCTTTCCTGTTTTTCTTCCAGACACTCAATTGTTGATTGGTACATCTCTTGTTTTTATCTTCAACATTATTTTTTTCTTATTCTAGATACGTTGCCCAACATGTCACTGGGGGAAAACTGAAAACCATCGTTGGTTTCAGAAATGTGAAAGATATGGTTGTTTCAAACTACCACTTCTATCGCATGAACTTGGCACTAGGAAACTTTAAGGGTACATTCGATGAATTCTTCGAGTATTTCAAAGAGAAACGTCTGGTGTATGGTGATTATTTTGACCATGTTCGAGGATGGTGGTCCCAGAAAGACAACCCAAATGTGATGTTTGTATTTTATGAGGATCTGAAAAAGGACCTCCGGAAGGAGGTTGAAAAGATGTCCAAGTTCCTTGGCAAAGATTTTAGTGATAAAGTCCTTCAGGACATTGTAAATGAGTCTACATTCAAGAGCATGAAAGAAAACCCCATGACAAACTGTGAAGACATCCCTGTTTTCAAGAACGAAATCTCGACTTTCCTCAGGAAAGGAGAAGTGGGAGACTGGAAAAATCACTTCAATGAAGAGCAGAGCAAGTACATAGAAGAAAGAATTGAAAAAGAGCTTAAACCCGAAGGCATAGAGATAAAATTCTGAACAATTTCCCTGCGCCCATTAAGATGTTTTGATTTAAACTTACATCTCTAAAGTATATAATCTATGGATTCTTATAGTACATAGTTTCTATTTTCCAACACATGTTTGAAATGTGTATGAAAATGGAATCTTGCACATGCATTAAAAATACAGTACTTATTTGTAGATAACAAATATCTGGGTCCATGATAAAACCATGTAGTACTATATTAAGAAGGACAAATATTATCTCATTTTGTTGATTTCATGGGAATCTATATAATAGAGTACCTTATGTCTCAATGACCTATTCATCTCGCATGAATATGTCCAACAATTCAGTATTCCTAACCATTCCCTGCAGAACATGAAATTTGTATTACGTAGTCGTTCAATTCTGTATTACTACTCTTCTGTTGAACTAATAAAGAGGTATCAGCATACTAATATTTGTGTTATTTTGTACTTTATAACTTCTACTTTATTATGATATTAAAAGAAATGTTACCGTCAGACTGTCTAAAAAACAGTTTTTTTGCATGATTTATTTACGATTTATTGATAACAATTATCCCAATTTGATATGGATGAATTTTTTGTGACAGCTGTAATATCAGTTAGTCCAATTCTTAAGCCAAATGCCACCATTCACCCGTATTTTCATTTCAATGTAATCGTCTAAATGGCATGAATAATCAATGTTGTGCCATATTTTTGTGTTGCATCTTCATGAAGATAATTAGACGATTACTAGATGTTTACATGTCATTATATTATCGTATGTAGAGACTTCTTTCCAATACAGGTTATCTAGGACGTGGGGACGAAAGTGATATGTATTTTGTAAATATAATTATTATGGCCGCATGATGAACACATGATCTGATGAGAATCCATATTGATCACATCTGGTAACCCACGCCAAGTTTTATTCACTATTTATCATATGCCCTTCTTGGTGAAGGTTATTGAAATATAAAACCTTTTATTTGTTTAATACTAAATCACCATAAATATCTCAAAATTAAAAGAGAAACGCATTTGAACTGTGGTGTGTGTCCAATATGATTATTTTTTTTATCACATACCCTTTATCGTTCCGCTTGTACGATATGGGCATATAATAAAGCACGATAGCAGATAAATACCAGGGGATGACTAATGTGACATTAATAGTCATAACATGGAACATCATTTTTCTCAAGAAGTACTGAGTGAAGTTGTAGAAATCTTATCATTATGACATTAATAACTCGGCAATATCAGCTTCAATAGATATTATATATAATTATTCGCGAAGCGAATTTAAAGTCTGGCTTTTGAGAAAAAGACATGCATTTACAAAAATAGATACAAATATAGAATAACCTATTGCGTAGGTTTGGTGACCTAGTACATGCCTTTCTTTTCAAGCTATTTCTTTCATGTTTGGTAGATGGCTCAGGAAAACCGATTGTAGTTGAATAGGGTGATTTAAATTTTTAAATTGTTTTTCTGAAAAGAGTTATTTCCAAAAGCGGTAAACCACCTTCGTAGGCTTTGAAGTAAGATCTTTATCTCACCCTGACTTGGGTCTTCTAGTAGGCTGACTTGGCTGTCTTTAGTAGGCTGACTGGCTAGTACTGTAACCTGTCACCTTAATTAGCTGCCTTAGCTGCCAGATACCCTGGCCTGATACCCTGACCTGATACTGCTTGACCCCTGACAGCTAAGGAATGTGAGGATGGGCTAATGGGGATAATGCTTGATATTTTATTGCCCCAGATAGTTCTCACCTCCTCCCAGTTACCCCACAGGAGTTAATGACCCCTCAGACCAGATGTCATGGGCTCTGCCTGCTTAGGTGTATGTCATTACTTTCCTCTCAATCTTATTTCGAATCCAAGAAAAAATAATCCTGTGTGTTTCAAGCATTTAGCTTGATAATTCCCACTAAATGACACTGAAGCTGATTCCATGTGTTGAGTGCTATTTGAATTATGTACATACAACTCTATAAATGCATGGCATTTCATTGAATACTTTATCACCTATTAATCAGCTTTTGCATTTTAAATGATTTTCTTTAAAAGAAATAACAATTTACCTGTTTATGAAACATGTACCCGCTTTTGATCTTATAAACCAGTGAGTGAAATTAACTTTTTCCTCCACCCAACAACTTAGCAGGGGAATGCCGAGATTTACCTGCTCACACAGAAATATATATGCAACAGCATGCGTGGTCCAGAAAATAATAATGTGTTCTCTTAAAGAAGATAATTTTATGATTAGAGAGATGGCCTAGATTTTCGTATCATTTCATGCCTCCCTTATCTGTCCAATACATGGGTGCATGACGGGCAGGGAGGTCTGATGAAAGAGAACAGATGTGATAGAAGCTGATGGTCAACAGGGGGCACTGATGACGGCCAACAGGTGTCACTTTAATTCGACACCCTCCCCCCTCGCGGGTCTGACTAAAAGACGCACAGCACTGAAAACCCACACAGCATCCGCACAGCACCCGCACAGCACCGCCACTACTTGTGCGATTTATATCAGACACACCACGTTGCCATTTTGTACATGAAATATTCTTCTGATCACCATGCTATTTGAGGATACAACTTATTGAATGCGGATCTCAAAAGCCTGTAAATATGAGTTTTATAACTAGAGTAGTCTTACTGTAAATAGCTGTCAAAGTTCGTGATATTTAGATTACTCATTTAATCGCTGAATCCTGGTCATATATTGCAATATTTGTGGATATTACTGGTTGTTTAGTTTGAATTTATGCTTGCGAGAATGGGCAACTTTATTAAATACTCTGAATAGAAGGAGAATTAACGCAATGTCTTATAACAATTATTCCCTTAATAAAAGCCAGTCAGAGAAAGCTTAAGATCCGATTCATATCATCATTACATAATTTAATAATTGTATAATATATATATATTTAACACAGCATTACACATATAACTCTTAAGATAGGTATATCACAACCTCATATTCATTACGATCTGCATTATACCCGTTTAATAAAATTCTAAGGACACAACATAAATAATGTTCGAAATTATGTCCGAATACTTATGCTCACTACTCAAACACTATATGAGCCCTTTCCACAATTTAAAATGTATTAAATACTCGAACATGGGAGTTGTTAATCTTGTACCAATGTTTGTCTTGTTACTGAACGTCCTTTAGGGTCCTTACGTATTGTTTCTTGTTTGTTTATAAGTAGTGGTAGTAGATCGTAAATTGAAAATCACAAAAAAACTAATATAAGAGTACCCCAAGGGCTCATGATAACACATGCATTCTTATATTCTCATGTCCGTCCGCGAGAGCGCTAGTTTTGTAGGAGCCGAGATGGCAGGAAATTGAATAAAGTTATGTTATGTTAAAAAAAAAAAAAAAAATACTCGAACATGTCTATTTGACTGTCCTAAAATCATATAATTATTGAATCATTATATGTACCTCATTTGGCAATCGTTGCTAGTAAGGTATTTTAGAAGGTGCATATTTTACAATATGAAATAGATATAGTATTAAATTTTAATCAGCATGTAACGTCTGTACAGGTAAGTTAATTAAGGCTATAAACTTGTATTGCATACCAGACAAACCGGCTATATGTCAGCATCACAGAGCTTTTTAAAGTATTCCAATCCGTGGCCTAATATGTGAAGTCCGAATTTATTATTATTTTATTCCCTGATTATTAGATTCCCTGATGAAGGTACACCCTAGTACCGAAACGTTGGAATCTACATCGAAACATCACTTGAAAAAATAAAAACCACTTCAAAAAAATCGCTGATTCTTTGGTTTTGGTGTTACATCAACTTATAAGTTTATTATTATTTGTCTATAAATTTTGATGTCATCACATTGAGAATCATATGAATCTCATCAGGGCTAAATAGAGCAAAGAAAACTATTCTATCCAAAATATTTAATAAAGTTACCCACACTCGCTAGCATGAGTACGGAATGAACCACCAGTAATTTCCACAAATTCTCCATTAGACGACTGGGAGATTTATTTAAAGAATTATAAGTGACTAAATGACAGAAAATTAATTTAAACATCATGGGAAGGGTTTGCAACTTCGACAGTTATAATCACAGTAAAAGTATTTAACTATTCAGTCCCATATTTACTGGCCTTTGCGTTCTACCCATCATTATTGATATCCTAAAATTTCTCGGTTATATATTGAACATTTTATGTGACAAAATGTGAAGTGGTGCGTCTAATATTAGTCACGCAAGTAGTGGCGGTGCTGTGCGGGTGCTGTGCGGGTTTTCGGTGCTGTGTGTCTTTTAGTCATACCGCCCCCTCGCCCCATGAAAGAGAGCCTTCTTATGGCTTATCTGCCCCTGCCCCCACAACACCACCTCCTTCACTGGTGCCACTACCCCACCCTCTCTCTCCTCATATGTGTCAGTTGTTTATCTGCCCACTCCTCCCCTTGTGTATATGCAGGTACTAATAATGTCTACGATTACCCCATATATGGCAAGGAACTTATGTGTACACATTCACATTCTCTCTCTCTCCCTCCCTGCCCTCTCCCTCTCTCCTACCCTCTCCTCATTTCACTTATCATGTAATTAGGTACTAGTCTTAGAAAACCTTAGGAACCATGTAACCAAAGTAAAGCTCAAACAAGAATTAGGCACCCAGCGGAAGACCTACCTAGACTATTGTCTATCTAGAATGTTGGATAACCTCACTGTAAAAAAACATCTCTTGCAATAAAAGAATTCTTGAATTGAATTGAATTTCCATCTTATCTCTATTATTAGGTGATATCACAACATTCCCAATATTTTCTCTCTCTCTCTCTCTCTCGCTCTTTTTTCTCTCTCTCTCTGTCTCACACACACACACACACACACACACAATCCCCTCCTCCTTCTCCTCCTCCTCCTCCTCCTCCCCCTCTCTGCACACATTTCTCAGCTGTTTATATACAATACGGAATTGGGTTAATTTGATAACCACCACTTCTGACACTCTCTCCCTTGTACCCCTTTGACACTAATTAGGTGATAACAGATAAAATCCTAGCGGCGATGCCCGATGCCTGAATGCCAGTGTAGTAGGGCCAGTGTATGTAGCACTGGGCCAGGTGTTATGCATTAGTTAATTCAGTGCTCATTAGTATTGCTCCCTCTGGTGGTCATATTCTTTTCCATCTAAGAGTTCAGAGTGGAAGTTGAGTTGAGGGCAGTGATGGAACAAGCAGGTTTAGAAGACCACCTCTCTACAGAGATCACCCCTCTATTAATATAATAACCAGGCTTCGCGATATGTGGCTATATAAATTGCCACATGTAATGACCTACTTGTATATATATATAACATGCCATGGGATAGGTAAGGTGAAAAATCTTAGTTATAAAAGTTATTTAAAATGTTTCTTCTGGCGTGCAGGTAAAAGCCCCTATTCTTTGATACAATTTGATCTCGGTATCCAGGAACTGTTGAAAAATTGCTGCCAAAACGCAACTGGACATGCATCAATCAAATCGATGGAGGGGTAGGCACATCTATTTAGCGACACATATTTCTTAATCAATCAACAGCCTTCAGCAGTGTGAACTGTGGGAAGAAACGGTGCATAGGAGAAAATGCATTCAGGAAATCAGAGGGAAGACACTTTTGTCTCTGCTTTTAACTCGTCATGTTCACTTGTGGCCTGTGGCCACTCGTGAAAAAACGTCCATTTCGTCCACCGAGTGTGCATAGGAACGTCCGAACGTAAATCTCTGATTTCTACCAGTATCAATTGCAAATGTTACAATGAGAAGACTGCCAGATGCGGTTCTCAAGCTGTACCCATTCCTGAAGATCTGAATAATATTTTCTTATCATAATATCTCTTTTATCAATAAATTACTTTGTGAAGTGTTGTGGTCAGAGTCAATAATATAAATGTTTAGTCTGATTCATCCGAGCCTACACTATACACACCCAATAGTATATTGCCCCCCCCCCCCAATTATGGTACTTCTTTTTCTTGTCCCTCCCATGTCATATAGATCCAACTACTATATCTCCTGGAAGCGCTAGTTTCTGCTCTTCACCCTTTTTCCATTCCTGCTCCCACTCCACTTTTGAAAGTACAATGCATCTCTTTAATTCCTGTCATGCCCCTGGCCCTACCATAACTAATCCTCTAATGGAAAGTTCACTTTTCTGTTCGGTTTCTATCATCATTTTTTCCTTCTTCTTTCTCCTCCACTACATTCACATGGTAATGATGGTTAAAATGATGGTTGTTCTGTTAATTTGATCTCACATTTCACTTTTTGATCGTGTGTCTCCCTGATCTTCTAGCCAATATAATTATGCCATATCCCTACAGAAATGCATGACATCTTTATTCTTACTTTATTATTCGGGGAGACACGTTGATATGTCAGTTACGTTGACATGATAAGAATGGGAATCCCAGAATTCTGGAAGAACTCTTAGGCACGGGACAGTGTGTCTTTGCACGTGGCAATGTTGACAAACCCAGCTTGGTCGGTAGCTTTGTTCTGGTGCTCTGGGAGTCGGCACCTCTTTTGTGACGTAAGCCAGTGTAAGCCAGTGTGACGTAAGCCAGTATACAGAGGGTAGCTTGCGACCAGAATCACTCTTCCTACTAATCATTCCCATCCCAGGCTCCAGACTGGTATTGTAGGGTCAGATTTACAGAAAATGCACAATCTACAGCTCTACACATCTATCAAATTCTGCTAAATTAAAGAGAAAAATGATAAATACTAGGTGTATCTGTGTATATTCTGTATTGTAGTCATTCAATAAATCTGTCTGGCTATGTTGAACTCTATTTTGAACCTGGTTTTGCGTCTTAAATTTGGGTTATAATATTTGAGAGGATTGGTGTTCAAAGATGAATTGTGCATTTTCTGACGATCTCACCCTGTAGATCAGTTGGGAAAAACCAAACACTCACCATATTTAGCATATTTAGCATCAGGTTGTGAAAAAATGGACAATTTAAAAAAAATTGTTTAGATGGGGAGGGAGAGTGTGATCAGTCATGCAAGTATGACTCAATCAAAATCGGGAAAAAACTGGAAATTGTCTGAAACTCGATCCTGTTTTCAGGGTGTACCATTTCCTACCTGCACCCATTTACTGACAAAAAAGCTCTACCCATTTAGTACATTTTGGTGAATTAGGCTGCAAAATGATAAATTTATACTATAGGTATATCTGGGTATTTTGTTATTGCCCCTTCTACTCTGAGCTAATGGGGATCACCCCCCCCGCCCTCCTCCTCACATGGGCTTAGGTCCTCCCCAAAGATGTTCCATAAATTTCGCCCACCCTGACTGGCATCCCTGAATATAAATTATACCTCCAACATTATATTATACCTCCATCTCTCATGAATACTCATATTTTGTACTGAAAATAATTTGGAATTCTTAAAGGTCTTGAAGAGTGAAACTATATGATTACTCCTGGGGATGATTAATCATGCACCACAAACGTAGAGGACTGCACTTGATATTAGTTCTTTTTACTAAACTGATAGAGTGATGATATACTGAACTGATACAGCTGATAAAAATGACATGAGGGCAGCTGATATGGTCGACCCGAATGGGGTCGGTAGACCCTTCTTAGGCATGTTAGTAAAAAAAACGATTTCATGCTGTCTTGTATTTAAATTCAATATTTAAAAATTATCTATGTACCAATTTCCTGCTTGTTGGTCCCCCCATATTTATATCAACTGCGTCTCCCATCCCAGTATGGTATATTTGTTAAATGACAAAATATAAAACAATCGTAACATTATTGGGGGGGGGGGGGGGGGGGGGCGCCATAGGCAGTGGTGGATACACATCCTGGCTATGCATATACCCTGAACAAATCGAAATAGAATAATTATCTTGGCAACCCATGGCCACAGTGAATTCATTTTCAACGTGTTCATCCATTCCTCCTGCGGGCCAGTCATGTGGAACAAACTACCAGTTTATATAAGATCTCAAACCTGGTCACGTATAAAATGCTAATGACTGGTATCTCTGATTGTTTCGGATTGTACGATGATTGAAATTTTATAATTGGGGTACTATATTAGGTGTAGCTCATTTTTAATTATATCAGAAAATCTTTACATGCAATGTCAATGAATGTAAAATCAAAATCCAGCATAGGCTTCCTCCAGCCTAGTAAGGTTAGAAGAATCACTTCTATCCACACCTGCCAAAAGCATTGATAAATTGCCCTTACAAGACCAACCAAAGGGTAGAGGTGCCTCTTATTACACCCAGAGCAATTTTTAAGCATTATATCACAAGTTTGGGTGTTATCATATAGAAATGAGTGAGATCAGCCTAGCAATGATACGTTTAGACGTATGACACATGTGCTGATATGCCCAATACCGAAGGCGCTTATTTTTGGTGAGTTTTTATTGGCGGAGAGAGTGTGACGTCATAACATGCTAGCCAATAACAAATGCTGTAAGAGGTTTGGTTGATGAATACAATATGGCAGACAGCGTCGATAGAAAATAAAGGTATTCATTGTTGTCTTTGTCATCCAAAAAGGGGGACTTGTGATATAAAAACAAAAAACAAACTCGTCATTGATACGTTGGGACGTTTCTATGCACATAAGGTGGACGAAATGGACGTTTTTCACTTGTGGCCTGTGGATTTTGTCTAATTAGCTATAGGCTAGTTGTATTTAAAATAAATACTGCACATGTTTTATGGCACGCAGTTCCTCTGAGTATTAAAACTGAAAGTGTCTTCAATGGATTTTGAACCTTGGATCTTTCAGTGCTTCCATAAATCGGCCTAATTGACACTTCTCATGAAGTGAATGTATGTCGCTGATTCTGCCCTAAATCACAACCTATTGGTATAGCAGCTTTCCCAAATAGATCAACTGCCAGGAAGTCGAATGATAAACAATGTCATAAAACCATTTTCTTTATGTGAAGATCTTAGATATATATCATACATGCCTTTATTGCCATATGATGTACGAATCGTTATTGGAAAAGTTTTAGCTTTTAGATAGTAATGTATACTGAACCCATCTATACAAGGTGGAGAAAATTGATATCACCTGTTTCATTGGATAAAATTTTTAATGAACATACTAATAGAATTCACCACAAGCAACCATTATTTAATGGTACCCCAAAAAATTAATTCGATTGTCTTGCTTAAGGTAAACCAGCGTTCAATAAAAAAAAGAAGGAATCATGGAATCTTTCTTAAACTTTGGCTTGAGGAAGAACATGGTTGGGGAAAACCCAAAAGCCAATAAAAACCTTATGTCACTGAATTAGTGAGTACTGAAAGTTACTGCTGTTCACTATAGGAGTTAAAAACGGGTATACATGTGTCATCTGCAAAGCTGAGTAATATTTCTCCAAGTATGTTTACACCCTGTTTTTTTATTTGGGAGGACAAAAGCTATGGACAAATTTATGAGAAATAAATCGCATTCTTCTGTCTAAAATCATGTAAAAACTGAGAATAATGCTTTTTCCTCATATTGACCTCCATAGTGATTGACCTCCATAGTGAATGGTAGTAAACTTCAGTCGTCCCTGAAATACAAAATGATATGATAACATCCTGGGGTTTTTTTTGCTTTTTGTACTCACGCAACTATGTTCTTTCTCAAGACAAAGTTTGAAGAAAATATTGTTACTCACTTCACATTATGATCAGTTGAGCCCAGTCCCAGTGTGTCTATCATAGAGAGGTTTTACTGTACACATACAGTATGATAATATGATATAGAGATAAATACATAATTATATTCACCTATGTTTTGATTAATGCAAATGGTAGATCATATTACATTCATGATATATTAAGAATTATTATTTTATGTGACCATACCACAAACTTAAAATGCTGGAAAATGATACTGAAACTGAACTTTAATGCCTGCAAAAAACACTTTTTGCTACAAGGCACGAAATTTAATATAGCCCGAAAGTGTTGTGCTATACTGTATAAGGACTGTCATGTGAACACTCTAGTGGTTCATTCTAGGATAGGGAGATTAGTAGGGAGGCTAGCAGTCCGGGAGAGTGCATGGTTTGTGAATTGTCTCCTACAAGAAACCATACTAAAACTATATGTTTAAGGTGAGTTCACACTTGACATATTCAGGTACAATTTACTACGATAAATCATCATAACTGGATGACAAGGGAGTTTATTTGAAAGCTGATATATATTATTATTATTAGAAATGCTTGTTAATTTATTTTAATGTCAACTACTTTGTTTGCTTGTCTTAGAATCATCATGGCAGAAGGTAAGGACCAGGTGAAGAAGTTGGATCATAAGGTTTGGGATGAGCATGTGTTTGACGGCATGGTACTACCTGGTCATATAAACCAACAGATCATTGCCATGGTCAAGGATTTCGAAATCAGAGATGATGATTGCCTTGTGGCAGTTTACCCAAAATGTGGTATGTATAAAATTCTTTTGGGGATGTGTATCTAATTCATTGGTGATATCATTGTTAAGATTGTACTATAATGTACCGGTATGTATTATGTATTTGCTTATCTACATGTTAATCATATTATTCCAATGCAGGATGTACATGGATCCAGCATATCACATGGCTGATACAGAATAATGGAGATATTGAGGCGGCCAACAAGACACCAGTGTTTCAGCGAGCTAAGTTTCTGGAAAGTCTTTCAAATGAACTGGATCCATACATCAAATCATTGGCCAATGACCCCTCCCCAAGGACCATAAAAACACACCTACCATACAGGTATAAATGATACATAACCCCTGTACCGTTCAACAATCGTTCAACGATCTTATCTGTTTTATCTTATCTCATATCCTTGTTTGATAGCAATTGCATGTTTCAATGTAAATTACCTGGGTTCAAGACAGGAGGGATATTCAATTCACTATGGTCAAGGGTGGAGTGTGACTTGCGATATCGACCTTATGAATATATATCTGTCACTTTATTGGTGATATCATTGTTAAGATTGATTATTCATATTTTTGCTGTATGGAAACTTCTCAAGTACATAGACCTGTATAGATAATATTGAATGTACTAACCTTTTCAACTAAAATATAGTGGGCTACCATTGTTTCGTTCACGTTATCATTCTTCTTCCACAAACTCCTTATGATATCTGGGCGTTTTGTTCAACATTATTTTTTCTTCTTTTAGATACTTTACCAAACATATCTCAGGAGGAAAACTGAAAACCATTGTCGGTTTAAGAAATGTGAAAGATATGCTTGTTTCCAACTATCACTTCTATCGCATGAACAAGGTACTGGGAAACTTTAAGGGTACATTTGATGAATTCTTTGAGTATTTCAAAGAGAAACGTCTGATTTATGGTGATTATTTTGACCATGTTCGAGGATGGTGGACCCAGAAAGACAACCCAAATGTGATGTTTGTATTTTATGAGGATCTGAAAAAGGACCTACGGAAGGAGGTTGAAAAGATGTCCAAGTTCCTTGGCAAAGATTTTAGTGATAAAGTCCTTCAGGACATTGTAAATGAGTCTACATTCAAGAGCATGAAAGAGAACCCCATGACAAACTGCAAAGATGTTTCTGTTTTCAAGAACGAAGTTTCAACTTTCCTCAGGAAAGGAGAAGTGGGAGACTGGAAGAATTACTTCAATGATGATCAGAATATGTACATAGAAGAAAGAATTGAGAAAGAGTTTAAACCCGAAGGCATAGAAATGAAGTTCTAACCAATATATATGTTTTTTGTTACTATATTTGTCAATTTAAATTACAATATTTCAATAAATGTTTATGATAATGGGTCCTTCTCTATTTTAAAACATGTGGAATGAATTCACCCAACAAGCAGAAATATTGCCCCTGTTGCACAATCCTATGCGATGCTGTACATGTCCTCACATTGCGTATTGATAATGAGCAGGCATATATTGTACCCACATATATGCGAGATTTCTGGTAGTTGAGACATTTATTATGCGATCACAATGCTCGCAATCACAATGGTAAGCTTGCAGAATGGGAATTTATTATGCAATGGGCACATTATCTTCCTTTGCTTATTCCATAGGAAACTATATAATAGAAGAATTCATAATTATAGGGATATATTTGGAAAGAAATCAGTACTTCCAAACAATCTCAAGAATTTCAGAATTATTATTACAGTTTTAAAAATTTGAATCGTCTTGATTTTCCATTTTGTTTGTCAATGTTCATGAAAATTATTAAAATACATGTAGACTATGTATATTGCGATATAACTCTCTACAAATGTCATGCTGAAATAAAATATTAACTGCTTCAAATGTCTTGAACGTTAACTATTAAACACAACACCCTGTGGGAAACTTTAAGCTGCGAGTCTATTAAAGTGAAGAACGTTATGTGAATTCTATATGCCCCAGTGCTATTATGAAAGTGCTGGAATCCATATGAAGAATCCTCATAAACATAAAAGCTACTTTGCCTTTCCACTTTGGAAATAGGGTGGTGGTTTCACAAAGAAAATGGCGGGGCACAGATAATCTTGAATTGTGTCGGCATGTGTATGGAGGCAAGACCATAGATTTGAGACCATCTTACAATAATAGGCAGTGTATCCAAGAGACTTGTATCACATATAAGATATCACGATAAAAAAGTGATTCATGTTAATACAACTTGGACTGCTATTATAGAATTGACTCTTTCAGTCCTTACTCCTGTTTCTCTCAGTTAACAGTGTTCTCGGTATTAGAAATTAAGTGTAAAATCAAACGTTTTTAAGCAGCTATTTAGATTATTTATGTGAATTTGGTAGATTTCCAACAGGAATATAAAATTCATAGTATGTCTGTATGAAGAATATGGAATATGTAAATGTATATACCCAGAGTCCTTTATTTCTGAATAAATAAAAAGATATCAATGATAATATCAATATTTGCAATGTCATCTTAGAGGTGAGGAGATATGTGATATGAAGTAGGTTGTTGTTGTTTGGTAAACAACATCGCATGGACCCATTTATTTCTGATAGGCCATCCATTATCTCCTGTTATCCTTGGTACAGATAAAGCAGGCGTCGTATATAATAGGAACTAGATCACCTATGATTTAAAGTAGAATACCTTTCCTAACCATAATAAAGATCATGTGCTATTCCAAATTTATTATTATTTACAACCCAACTATTTATTATTATTTACAAGTGAATAGATCAACTGCTCACACATATTTTAATCGACAACAACGCTTTATTATCACATCAATACATCAATATTATCCTGCTTAATTCTACTCTTCACTCCGGTAACACATTCTCTAGACCCCTATCTGCATTCACAGACAGCTTAATCGGCCCCCAAATATTTGGTTTAAATACTTTCTCTCTTTCCCCTGGTGCTATTGAAGATTAGAATACTGAAAATAAAGACGAATTAGTATTTTCTTGACTTAAGTTTTTAAGGAATTCCTGATTTTTCATGAATGTTTTAATTCAATTTCAAAGTCCCAACGGCCTCCTTAATTTCCAACTCACATTGGACTCTTAATATCTTTTGGTTCCTACATCAAATACCTTCTTGGTTATATATAATTCAATTCGTACATAGAAATAAACATTTTAGCCATACTTATAAATATGGAACCAGGCAGTAATAACGAAATAGTCATGCATATTATCTTTTATGGTTTATGTTCCAATAACTAAACAGACAATGTATTTTGGCTTCTAACATAAAGCATACTTTCCGATGGATTGGAAAGGAATAGACCATAGACCATCAATTTTCATTTTTGAAGGAATTTAGCTGGAATTCAGTTTTAAAATGAAATGAAGACTGCACTCCACAGATGTGGTGTGATGATTCACTCGTTTATTTCCACGGTCTTCTCCTTCTTATATTTCTGGAGGTTTCCGAGAGCTTAGAAGGTTTCTCCTCCAATGTGATATCTCTTTTCATTTCTAAGCTATCAGTGTCACAAATTGGAGCAGAGATATAACGATGCTTATATGCCTTAAGTGTTAACAGCCAAAATGGAATCAAAATAATTATGTAGGACATCATTACATTTGTCTCAGCACATATAGAGCGAAAGAATAGAGATCCTATTGTTATATTATTGACTTAGCAATAACAACTTCAACTAGTGATAAAACTAAATACCATAGTATAAATATGGTTTACAAACGGAGCATCCTTTGTTGAATGCGGATTTCGCAGGTTCTTTTTCATATTGATTTTCCTTTACAAATCTTCTCTTCGTATTTCAACGATATGGTGCAATTAAAGTCCAGTCAAAGGCTTTCATAAAATCTCGCTTCTGGCGGGCATGCCAAAAATGCCTCTCCTTTGATTCAAGTCAATCTCCTCTGTATCGAGGAACTGTGGAAAACTTGCTGCCAAAATGCAACTGGACCTGCATCAATCAAATCGGTGGAAGGGTAGACATCTATTTACCAAGACATCTTTCTTAATCAATCACCAGCCTTCAGCATTGTGAATTGTGGGGGGAAACCGTGCGTAGGAAACTATGCATGCATTCATGAATATTTTAAAATCTCTGTGTATATTTTACTGTGTATCAATAGCCCATGGGGCAATTTTAAGACCTTGTTTCTTCCCCTTTGTTGCATATCTATTTCTACCTGCTCTACATAAACAGTAAATAGTTCTCATGTTACATGTTGTGTTACACAATATGTATAACCATGATAAAAGTTGTATGTTCTAACGGTGTGAACAACTTTAAGTTGACTAAAATATGAAATATGAATGAGAAATTGACTATATGATAATGATGATGCTGGCTTCCCAACTTCCATTATACTCATCCAAGATTATACTTCACATATGCAATGAAAGCAAACCTGTCCTCAATTGTGTGTGCCTCGGTCTCGAGCTTGTTCCACCCAATTTAACATTTATATGTGACAGAATTCTGATTTTCTTTTAGTTTCTTTTGTTTTTGTTTTTTTGTTGTTTTTTTGGGGGGAGGAGGTGGGGGGCTATTGTCTTGAGATTTCTGCGACCCCTAGAATGGCGTCTGGTTGTGAGTTTTCTATTGTCTAAATTTTCCTGTTTTTGAGCTAAATGATGAGCGATTTCAATAATGTGTCTTTTTCTCCTTTCACTAAGAGGCAGAATGTTTAAAATATCTGGGTCACTTAACATTGTCTAGTTTATTTTTGTCAAAAGTGATGCGTAGTGCTGATTTTTGTAATGTTTGCAATGTCTGTAATTTTTGTTGTAGATAATTAGGTCCTCAATCGTAAATAAATGACTTGTGATGTTATTCTCAGCTGGTCCTGATACATGCATACATTTAGCTAATAATTATAACATTGGTTGTTTTTCTCACTGACCTGTTTTAATATAGTACATAGGTTAGGTTCGGTAGTTTTATGAATAAGAAAAATCATTTACCCATTTTTCGATATAATAATTATATACGGTTAGTCATAAGGTCACATTACAGAGAATCATACTTGCAGCAGTGACACTCTACTAGGAATATCTTTGATATAATAGATATTTTATCTCTGGGAAACACAATATTGCAGATAAAGACGAAAAAGTCACTAAAAACCACCATCATAATGCTCGTGGACATCATATATTTGAATAGTCACTACATTTTCAGTTGACATGTATCATAAGCTTGCCTTTTTTCTATGGTTGGTTTGGCCATTTTGAATTTTCACTGATAGCCCTACATACTGGACACTAACATTATAAACTATTACCCTTTCTAGATGAGAAACATAGACAAAAGGTCAAAAGGTATTAGTCTCTGCTTTTCCATTTCTACTCGTCCATCTCAACTAATTTTGAGAAATATGATTTCTTTAAACGATTTCAATTTTCGGAATTTCTGTTTTTAATTTGCCAATAATTTTGGCCAAGAAGCTTTCATGAAAATTACTGGCAACTTTTAAAAAACAAGGAAGAAGGGCAAACCAGCCCGAAAGCTTGTGGAATAAAATCATTAAAACCATAACACAAGGGTTTTATTTCCAACCTCACATCAGTTCAACTACCAATAACCACCGGACCCCTTGGTATAAATACGATATTTACCCACCTCGATACATTTTAAAAAACAAACCTGGCCGAAGTATACAATAAAAATTCTCTGGGATTTCAGCTGAATCTTCGACATTTTCTTAGTTTTATCGCAGCACTTGGTGGGCAAGGCTTCTGTGGGAAATTCCGCGGCGTATTTTCCCGCGACAGTTATGATAGTCACTGATCCTGAGCAGGTCATCGATGTTTTAACATACTTATTTTGTTCATCAGATCAGATCGATAGTTTTAGAGTCGATAGTGCAAAATAGTAACTTCATTCATGAGATTCAATGTCATATCATCCATCAACGTCTTCCTATGAGGGTCTATTTACATGTACACACTGAAATGTTCAATACGTTCAGAACAACGTTTAAATTTACCTATTTTATATGGTCTTTATTTCTTCGATCATTAGCAATGTACAATGGAAGAATTGAATCTGAAAATGAAGAAAATTATATCCTCCGTTTTTCACGAAATCATTGTTTTCCTTGAAATGTTCATTATTTTTGTATTTTGGTGTTGTTTTACTGGTTCTGTTGGTGGAGAGGGGTGGCGAGGTCCTCCCTACATGGTTGACTGGCCTATTATCTTTCTACAGTGGATATTCGGGGTTAAAATGATAACTAGTCAACGTGCTAGTTAAGAAATGTTTATTACCTGTTAATAAAAAAATCATAGTAACTATAATCAGTATTTGTTCTTTATTAGCCTCTTTAAATACCTGTGTAGGCAGTATTTTTCTAACATTTGTCAATTCATCGAGGATTCTCTACGTTGAAGAAGATGAAAGACAGCCATGTTGTCTTCTGCCAGCTGAACTCCCAGTGTAACGTGTGCTATGTAGTTGTTATATTAATTATTGCATCAAAAGCATCTATAATGTAAGATGTAATGACAATTTTGACTTTCCATTATACGTCTGAACAAAAAATAACGGTTTAGGCACATTGATATTATATTATTGATATATAGACAATTTATGTATAGACCTGTAATCTGGTTCACTGTTGAAGCTTTCATAACATCTTTCATAAAGCTTCATTAATATAGTTAATTTCCGTCAAACATTATTCTATTTCTTGGTCTATTCATTGCCAAACCATCCGAAAGTCATCAAGATGTAATAGTCAATATTTTGGCCTGTTCTTCTTTGCGTAGACCCACATGATCTGATTCCTTTCTATGATCTAATTCCTTTCAGTGCACACCAGAGATTGATTTCTCCATTCTAAACTGAACTTCAAAGGCAAATCATTCTTTCCATTCTGTCTTGGGTTGGGTTGGGTTGTAAAGGGTTTCGATCGATGTGTAGCTGAATGAATGTACGATGATGGAAATTGCTTCGCTGTTGCGGATCAATTACACTTTCGTGCAGCTGTTAAGGTTTCGGAAACCGCTATAGATGTTTTAAACTTCAGTGTGTGGAGAATGGCAGGAGCAAAGTTCCTCATCCTGAGTCTTCATCCTGAATCAGCAAACATGAAAAGATGAAATCCGTTTCATCAACTTCCCCTGGGTGTTACTTATGTTGGACGCTAGTTCAATCTAAAATCGTAATTCATCTTGGCAGGATTACTTAAGTTGTCTCTGCCAATCAAATGATGATAGCAATGGAGGTAGGAAGGCTGAAGAAACCGTTTCATCATTCATGGCGCAAGGTTTCATCACAATAAAAGTTGAACATCATTATAGATGAACATCTGTATCATGCTACCTTTTTCCTACGACCCCCTATTTAAACGTGGCTTACTTGTCAAAGGCCGAGGACGCAACGGGCCCGTTGCACAACAAATCTTTAGAGAGATGCTGTACAGGTATTATTCCTTTAAGAAGTTCCGCTTAGTGGTTCACAGTAGTATTTCTGACAGCACCCTTAGGTAAAGAGACCCAGCAGCTTCTGGGTCCATTGCATGGCAAATCTTTACTGAATATATTCCTTCCTTAGCTCTACCTTTCCATGCTAAGCAGCTAGTAAGGAACCTTTAGGGAAGGGGTTTGCTATACAAGCAATGCATGCCAATGGTTATCCCCACAGTAGAAATCTCGTAGCGAAGCAAGGAAAATAGCTTAGCAACAACAATTTAAATACAGATATCTTATGCAATAGGCCCCAGAATCCCCTTGTTTAATTTTGAACATCAAATCTCTCACTGCTAATCTCAGCGATTAAAACGCTACTAAACTTGATTAAATGGTGGAAGATTCCTTTGATGAACACAGCCTCTCCAAAACTAATGGCGGATTAAGATTCTTTGGTATTTGGTTTGAAAGTTCATTGAGTTAAATGGTCCGGGATATTAACTGCTAAAATAACAAAGGTTTCTCTTAAATTCAACACTAATTTTGGAACTCATGATAATGGTTCCACTGCAGAGTGCATTGGAGCTATGCATCTCACGAAAACTAAATTTGCAGAAGTGTCTATCCTTGGTGTTTTAGACAAAAGAGTTAAGTTTCATAATGGCCTCAGGTGGGTACTTCATAGTCAGGAAGGGGTTTTAGTTTCCCCTTCTCGGCTTGCAATGCTGGGCCTGTGTCTTGGACTAACCTTCGTAGGATCAATATTGCAATTTGTTCGTCAGCATCTGCAAGGGCGCATGGATCGAAACGCGACGCAAGACAAATACGTGCGACGACCCAGGGGATTATAGTGTTAAGTTCTTGAGCGGATATATATCCAGAATTGTGGCCAATATACCCATTCTACCCCAATGGCTATTCATTTTCCTATTTATACGACACACACACGAACATATATATAAATATATATGTCAGAACTGCTAAGCGTTCGCCCACTGAGTGGAAGGTCAGAATATATCACGATCTGAAAGCAGAGTAATGCCCTTCTGGGTCATTGCCCTTTAATTATACCACCATAAGGTGTTCCTTTAATATTCCCGTCTATTCGCGACGCTTCGACATTTGGAACTCCCGGCAGGTCCGCTAGCCTTTAGGTTAATTTCATGGTGTAGACTCTGTTCTCATTTGCCCGAATGAAATAGGTCCCGTGCTGCCTTAAAAAATGGCCCTTACCAAATGACTTTCAGAAACTTCTAAGATTACACCATGTTAAAACACGAAAGATCCCAGAGATTACCTACTTTCCAGATGTATCATGTTATGTGCATTTATGACCGAGAAATAATGGTATTAAGCCACACAAATAGGTGCTCATTTTATCTATTCATCACCTAAAGCAAACCAAATTAACGGTCGAAATGTCTGACTAGCAATGTAACAACAGATGCCAAAATAAAGCAGCAAAATGCCGAAGATAAAGGTTGTGGTTTCTTTGAAATCCGAAACCAAAATATTATACTAAACTAAGTATTGAAATATAGGTACAATGAACCATGATATAAGTTGTGTAATACTGTTATAATTATTATTTAATACTCGAACTTATTCTGGGGGATTTCTGACCGATCTGTGTTGAGAATAGCATTCCATGAATGTGTCACTTTGACTATAACAAAAACAAAAACAAAATAACAAAAAAAAAGAGAAATGCACTGATATCAAACCATAAGAATTAACTTCTTCTATTGTCCTGTTTGAGAAGAGAAATAGTCTGGGCTATAGCTCGAACCACTAAATAAGGCCCATAAACATTATGTTTCCAGACATCTCTCCAATTGAACCCTGATAGCTTTTTATTTTTTTATACGAGTTCTGAACAAGTATATATATTATCAGAGCTTACAATGTGGGGAAGGTTTTGGTACAACTGTCACTTTTTAGAAATTATGTTTGATGGTCAAGTAGCCATGGCAACTGTTTCTGAAAAATTTTGAAATTGTAAAAACATAAGGACCTTGTGGCAATCAAATCTCTCTCATTTGATGAAAAAATGATGAAAACTAATTTTATCTCTGCAAGTTGTGATGAACAAATTTCCGCATCTGATGATATATCACATGTGTGATTCCAATATTGTCCCAAGGAATAAAAACAGTATGAGTCGAGCGACAAAATGGTAAAAAATGACCAATTTTGGCCTGGTTTGGGGAGACATCAAAGATAAGGAAACATCTTGTCTTTAATCAGAATGATAGACCTCCCAGATTATTTCATAAGGCTGATGTCCAAATTCCATTGATGATATGATGTATTGTAGATATTGAATTCTCAAAAAAATAGCTCTAAGAAGAAATAAAATGAAATTAAACTATTGTAAATTCAATTGGAATACTAGTTAAAAGGCAAATATAGCCCAAAATATGGCCAGAGTGATGACATTACCAAATAAGGGAGCATAGTTAGGCTTAGTTGGTCGCCATGGTTACATCAGTGATTTTGATTAAGAAAAACAATTCAAATCTTAAGTATAGCTCTAAAATTATGAGTATACCAAATTATAAATTACACATTCCAGATTAAAGCGCTGAATTTTTAGTGAAGATTTGTGCTTATTATATATATTGGACTGCTAGCCTAGTAATGGATGATGAGTTGGTGGTGGCCAGTTACTCCAACCTGAACTCCTGGCGACAGATTACATACATCATGGCATGTGAGCACCAAATACAGCCGCTTCCCACCATGATTCCACCAGCAGCCGATCGCCGACGAGATCTTGCCTGAGATTAGATGATGCCCAGTGGGGTTAATCAATCAAAGGCTGCTGACAGGGAAATATTTTCATAAGCAACTGAAGCAAACCTTGGATGATTGGTGCTAATTATTTCAGGAAATTGAGTCCTGTGTTGTTTCTGCTCGTAAACCCTTGCAAGATTTGCCTGCAAATATTAATTCCAATGATAATTTTATCGGTCACGTACATAAATTCTTATGGTAATTCATTTGGTTGTGCTTATATAATGTATGGAATGTATGGAATTGGACTGGAGGCAATCTTCTGGCTATTTAATTATTGATTGGTGCAACTTGGTTAGATAAGACAAAACCTAAAGCCGCATTCTCCGCTACCACGACAACAAATCTCACAAAAATTACTCATATTATGGCTTATACGACTGAATTCATCAATAATATGCTTCTCTTATGTGAGCGATCATAATTGAAGCCACAACAGGGAAGGATTTCGGCGGGTCTCCGAAATACAAATGTGGACGTTGTAGTATATGTAAAAGGCCTTTTCGAGGGTCGTCTCTTATCATGAAAAGGTGTTGCACATTTACCTCGAAAAGACCTTTTACATATACTACTAACAACCGGACAAAATCGTCCAAAATCTTGTACTTGACTTTAGATGGTTCGGATTAGAATGGAACAAAAAATTAGACTTAAGCATACATCTCCTGTGTGAGTATAACTATTGTATACTTACTGAATTACCACTATTGGAGTTCCTTTGAATAATGCAATGAACGTAATGACTATTGAAAAACCGATCAGAATATATCAGGGAATTTATAGGAAAGACTTCCAAGTCTACTTGCCATCCATAAATCAAGAGCAGCTCACTTTGCGAGAGATGTCACCCACGTGCACTCCACTTCAAATATTAATGTGATAGTGCAACGTACATAGAATATGGTATGGATTGTTTTGCACATCAACAGAGCCAAGTGTATATATATGCCCATCGTATTCTATCCTTTTTTCAGCCGTTGCATTGTGTTTCGTGGAGATCCCCGACAACTGTTGTGAATGTGGATTATATGTGGCTTTTTAATATCAAGGTAAAGGCGCACAGTTCTTGCCTTGGCACTCCCCTGCACCATAACACTTATCTAGGCACGGTGTATACTGAGGAATGTGTGACTCTCAATCACTCAGGTTGTGGTTGCCTTCAGATGTTATCAAATGGTCGCCACTTTCAAGGGAAGCATCTAGTGCATGTATACTCGTATGTATAGAAGATGGACCTCAGATGGCATCCGATGTATTGGCTGTCATCTGTCAGGCCACTAAGGGCCCATTCGCAGGCACTACCTTTATGTGACCCCAACTGACTTCTGCCATGCAGAATTTCAAAATAATCCCTTCGTATTCTCAGTCACGTCAAAGGAATCGAAATGTTCCGGTGTGTGTACACGTACACGGATCCAGGGTACTGAGCAGTGTACTAGTATAGATTACATACACTATAATATAACGATCACTTTCTGAATCATACAAGTATGTGGGTCCTTGGGATTTTAGATTCTACCGTTGGAATGCATATGACATTGAGAAGCATAATCTACAGGAACGAAGGTTAACTGTTGTAATGAAAACCACTTTATTAAATGTGTGGCTCCGGCGATTGTGCGTATCTAACAAACTGAATTTTGAATATATAAGCACTTAAAAATACGACTAGATTCGAAAATTTGGAATCACTATATAGAAAATAAATATCAAGCCCTGATAGGATGGGATAATAATTTAGGTAACAATGTTTGGTATTGGCATGTGACGGGTTTGGAGTGTTATCGATGATCCTGTGCCACAGCTAGAGCTCTCATCTCATCATTAATCATTGAGGATTCATCGGATGTATGAATTCACGTATCTTCTGTTACCCTTTGATGCAGTGTAAATAATGACAAGGTGTGGTACCACAACGTTCTAAGACTATACAAGGAGTATTGGATACGGTCACCTGGAACGTCTACAATGTTGGAGCGAAGCTCGAGGATAATGAACCCCACAGGAACTAGCAGCAGCTTTTATGTAATCTACTTTTCCTATACTACTTAACGGTTCAGTTAGTGGGTTGGAGAACCCCTTTGGGATAACAAACATCTATCTCAAATGTATACTCTTTCGGAGCTTTCAAACTCTCTATATCTAATAGTTATCTAAAGATACACAGAAATAATCCATAAACTTTAACCCAATTAATCATACTATATAATCTTTAACAAAAGATAAATCCAGTTCAAAGAACATTTCATATAAATCTATTCCTTTTCATATCAATAATTCTCCATTTTTTATCATCCTAATATAACCTCCATGTACATCTAGACAATCCAAGATATCTTTCTATAATTCATATAAGTCTATTCCTTTTCATAGTAATTGATATTCCCCACTGTGATCTCATCCTAATATTACTTCCACATTCACCTAGACAATACAAGATATCTTTATATATAATTTTACGGATCTCCTTTATTGTACCTTTAAATGTTTCATGGATTCATAAGTATTACATTCATGAATTCTGATGACGTTATAGCTCTGACTGTGGAGCCCTAAACGAAGTGTTGAACTTTCGAACTACTTCCCCGCCCCTCTAAATGTATAATGAAATCAACTTGCATGTGTATTACTTTTATCATATGTTATTTTCAGAAAAACGATGGCAATTAATATCCTGTATTATAAATAATCCTTTACTAGGTTTGTATGAAAGCAAATTATTTGAAATTGCTTAATATATATATAGCTGTTATAAGAAAACTATTATCTTGCTTTAGCTATATGTTTACCTGGGCCACCAAAGAAAACCAGTAAAATACTTCAGATCCTCTGAAGAAGCCCAAGAGAAACGCGTCAGGAACGCCAATAAACCTGCATAATGCCAACTTGATTCGTTCGCATGATTGTTTTAGATGAGTTGCCTCCCTTCAATCTTTTAATTACTTCAGTTTCAGTGGAGCCCCATCAACTCCTTTTATGAACAAATGTTAAGCCACGAAGAGTTCTCAACAATTTTATTATAATCTTCAAATCAAGTTCAAACTGACTAAATTTTCCAGTAAAATACTTACAGAGAGTTATCCATATATAAACGTAAATCAATTCAAATAAAATCAATAATGGGCGTAACTCTCTAACTATTAGCTTAGGGTTGACTAACTTGTAACACAGCTATGTAGATGAAAATCTACTATAGTATTGTTATTAACCTCGTCAAAAGGAAATTTGGCTTTCAATAACAGGATAACTGCACTGCATCAACATACTTAGCGCATATTGTCGAAACAGAAAACAGATACCATATCTCCTGAGTTAGCACTCACATTGCATCGTCCCTTTGCCATTTGGAAACTAAAAACAAAGGCTTTGTTTTCCTGCCTTCGTTGAGATATATTGGATTCAAAATAATAAAAAAAAGAGAGAGAAAGAGAGCCTGCTAATGGAAATAAGAAAGTGGTTCAACCAGTGTTGGCAGCCAATTTTCACGACGCTACGTCGGCCACAAACTATGATTAGGTTGTTTACAATCGTGAAATAAATTTTAAGGAATATCTATTGTATGATTACATATGAAATTAAACAATATATATTTCCAAACTGATGTAATTTAACTTGCAATATTTCTTATGCAGTAATGTAGGGGGAAATAATAACACATGTTTATCTGAATGTAGTAATATATAAATGTCTGTTTACAAACAAGTGCACGGTTATCAATTAAATTCCTGTTCATAACTTATTATAACATACCAAAGGTTATTATATTAGACCAAGGGCTACACACAATTTTTCATGACGAATCGTTCACTTGTATTGGCATAGAATAAACTAAACATTGACTGCTTGTCGTTAAAGACACATTGTGAATATTCAAAAAGAGTAGACCTGTTATAACATCTAGCTGTTAGCGTGTTTTTTCCAAGCAATATATGGTAGTATACTACCTCAGGATTTAGAGGACGGTCAGCTATAAGAACTCTTGAACCTAGTCAGCCTGGTGAAACATATATAAAAAAGACAATACCTTGGGTAAATGCCAATAAGAAAGGCGTTCAAGGCCTATGGTTCTAGCGCTCAACAATAAGATTAAGAAGGAAGAACTCTAATGGCGCAGGCTTCCCTAGTCGTGGAAGGACTTGTTCCATCCATCACGTGGAGATCGCCAAACAAACGCCCACCCTGCCACTTATGTCTGCCCAATACACAAACGAGATTTGTTACCCCCTTCCCCGGGCCCTACGGGGAATGCTAGTCCAAGGTTGTTATATCTCTGACCGACAGTTAGCCACCAGAATCGATACATGCCCTCTACATCGGTGGACTCTGACCATACAAGCATGCACCAACCTGCCGTGTCCATCTTTATTTCACAACAGTCAATAAATCGATGATCTTGGCGAATAGACGTAATGGGAAGATAAGGAGATAGGCGTTCTTTCAAAATGTTGCTTCTACGTTGTTTACGTTGCTTCTACCCCGTTCCAGTGCTTAGTGATTAGTTCAACCCATTCTATTCACAGATTTAATTTTCTGGTTGTATTGAACACCTGTTGTGTTCCAGAGTCGTAATCTGTATGATATATGTAATATCACAGACCTTTCCTCTTTTTTGCACATATTACGCATAGCCAAAATACATTACTAAGACACCTTTTCCTATTATCGACCAGATATTCCTATTCCTGGAACAAATAGTTTCATGGCACCAACAATTTCTTCATTACTGAGATCTTATCTCCCATTACAAGGAGTTTTTTTTACTATTACCACTCCTCAATTACCTATGACCTGTGTCATCTGCTGTTATGACACATCACAGTTGCTTCTTTTCAAATATAACAGTTAGGACTGCTTTCTTTTCGCTTCTTTCCTAATTGTTATGGATTGACTTGCGCACCTTGATTATTTTATAATCTAAAGAATATCAATATCTATGCAATTTATCCACCCACAACCACTGCATTACCTACAAAACAATTATTAAACTAATTATTCTTTAACAGAAACGAAATGTATCATATAGTATAGCCTAATCTAGGGACTCAGTGCTATTCTACTGGCCACTGCTCAGACACCACATAGTAGTATATGAAAATGAGCAAGTGACTCAGGCTCAAAATTTGAGATATCTTGGTGTAAGAAAGAATTTCGAAAATCCAAGATAGTTTGTGTCTTGATAATAAAATATCCATTAGTTCCATTGAAAATGTGTTGAAATATCTTGGAAAAAGAAATAGATATTTTTAAAAAAATATGTGGATATTTCCCACTACATGTAGATATCGATATCCTGACCTATTTGGGACAAAACAGAACCTAGCACATCTTTTTGCAAGGGGAACATATATATATATATATATATATATATATATATATATATATATATATATGTGTGTGTGTATCTTAAATATCGGGGCTATGCTAAACGTTTACAATGTAATAAATAAAACATGCCATCTTCTAAATAATTGTCCACGCCTAAAATTAACGTGAATGTGGTACTTGGTGATGTACTATGTTATACGATTTCAAAGAGACGAAGTTGAGCAAAAACAACAAGCTCTCGGTGGATTACGACCACACATAATTAGCTATGATCGAAAGGATCTTGACCCCTTCTTGTATATAGGCTCTTCCTGTTTCCGCGCTGTTATTAGAAGAGTTTTAATAGAGGCCATCCATTCATGGACCGCTGATAAATATGCAACATATACCGAATTATATTATTTTGCTATATCACAGCCAAGGATCAGGTAATATATCCCTACCGTTATCATACAGTAAACTGGGTGTATGATTACCACTAGAACATCAAATGATTAATCTATTTTTCCCGTTTCCTGAATTTGCATTATGTTCTTTATGCAGCATATGCAAACCATAGGCAGGTGTCTCCTATATTGAGGAACGAAGGCAAATCAGTCAAAACCTAATTTCCTCTCTGATATAGAATATACTTATTTTCCACCTATTGATCATTTATTACATTGTCTGTGTATTTCGGTTGGCTATTTGCCCTTAAAAAGTGTTTACTTCCATGAGAAATCCGCTGGTGTTTTTATTCCGAATCACTCAGAACTTCGAATGCCTTGAATGCATACTATAATTTTTAAACTGATATTGCTCATCCTGATGTATCGTGGGCCGGATATACCTTCGGTATAAGGAGGTATATCATCACCTTCATCACTGATTAATCAAATATATTTATCTATATTCTGTAAAATTTTAATTGAGAATATAGAACTTTACAATACTTGGCAACGCATGACCGTTTCTGCTATTTGTGAACTAATAAATCTATCACATCTGGATCTATGTTTGAAACTTATAAAAGCTTACCTCTACTATCCCTCATAGACTAGATGTGTAATAGATTCTACACGGCACACCCTGCCCAAATAGTCTAATTTCAAGAACTCGATCAAAATTCCAGTAGTCCTTAATCTAGATTTCAATTATTGAGAATAAAAATAAATCCATTGTTTCGGAGATTTTAATGGCGTTCTCCTTCTTCAATTCCATTTAACTTCACTTTCTATTTAAGTTCCTATTACGGAATTCGATAAAACGACGCCATCCAATCACAGAAAGGAACAATTACATGGAAACCTGGTCGTCTGATGAATAGATGCAATAACATATTAAGAGGAAGGGATCATTAATTAAAGATAAATAACATTTGGAACTGGTGGGCAGAAATTAAGCACTTGACTAACTTTTGAATATTTCTTATCGGGCCTCACAGATGTTGCACAGAATGATTGTTGTTGTGGTTTATAATTATAGGACATACATGCAGATGACAGGGACCTGTTGCATAAGTAATCCTTATTCAAAAATGTTCTTCGCTAAGGTATTTATCCTTGCTTAGATAGGAAATTCCTGTAGAAAGAAAACGTAGCATTGTCTATATATATATCAAATTACCTCCCGAAAAGTTCCTTACCAGTTGCTTAGCAAGGACAAATAGCTAAGGAAGGAAAATAATTATTAAGCAAGGATTTCTTACGCAACGAGCCCCTGGACTCTTCCTACCGTCACATATCTATATGAACTCACCCTGCAGTAACCAAGTAACAATAAAGATAGTTTCAATAGAGCCCTGCAGACTCCCTTTATTCAACAATATTTTTCTTATTCTAAGAAAGTTGATAACGATTCTGTACACATTAAATGAATTGAACTCATATAGATCGAGGATCTATCACAAAACAGCTTGGTTTAACCTTCTGATATCATTCTAAAATATGGCGCCGTTCTTTTTAATAAGGCTTGTATAAGGTTAACATAAGAATGTAAAGAAATAATGAACCATAATGTTCCACTCTCTCATTTCCACTCACCTGAAATCCCCTTTCAACCAGGCAGCAGTCTTGCAGTCCGCCTTATTCTCTTTCCTATAGTGTGGGTAGGAAATTGTGAGGCACTTTTACATCCACTTGCGGCCCGCTATTTTCTCATTTATTTAGCAATGCCAATCAATCTAGGTAATAAAGAGAGCTTTTGTAATACCATCAACAATGTTGAACTATTCATTATGACTGGTCTTTGTAGTGTTCTGATTGGGGAGAACAAAAGAACCGAGAAAAGCCAAACATATACAGCACCCAATATCAATCAGGATTGGCATGCAGGCAATATCAAACGATTTAATTGCAATATAAGCATGCTATAAGTGCTTGGCTGGGTATACCTTGTCATGGATTTTAAAAAGATGTAATCCATAAAATAATAATCAGAGGTTGTGATAAATATGTGTACACTCTAGGTCCAAACCCTCAGATCAGATAAGAATGGTATGTCAGCCTACGTCGCTAGACTGTGTAAGGATTAGTGAGCGACATTTCTGACCCGCTGCTAGGACACTGATGGTGCATAATCCTGAGACGAAGTCGTGGGACAATGCACCATTACTTTAATAAGTAATGCACCAGAACGCCAGACATGGAGGTTGACAATCTTTTAGTCTCTGCCTGTAGCTATAGCACCTACAGCCGGGCCGTTCAAGTTAGATTATATATCGATAATGCTTCTGGGAAGTGTTGGTCTTTGCATCATACCAAACAATCATATTTGCACAGTGGTCTAAGGGTGTTAAGTGGCTTTGGACCTGGAGCAGCATATGAGAATGTTATGGGCCACTTTGGGCACACTGTTTTCTCCACTCCAGTGTTTAAAGGTCGAATGGCTGTCTGTGGCATTATGCACTTTTAAGTGGAATATATTTTGAGATATGTTTACTTAAGTATGCATCAGTCAAGTATTACTGAAATATACCAATTATTTACTCGTACTTCCAATATGTATAAAGTGCTCTGATTCATATTACAACCTCTACTTGCAACTGCATTTTATCTTTGGAAGCAAAATAACAACCCAAACTCCTGCCTTCATAACTCTATACTGGGGTCAAAACCCAAGAACTTTGAACTAGATCATGGATAGGCGATCTCGCCGTTAAAGAGCTAAATGTGCATTCGTTGACTTTCTTAATTGAATCAATTTTTCCTTCACAGTTACCCAATGACTAATTGGGGGCTCTATGCAAGACATCATTAGGATAATCCTTTCTGCAGAGAAGCAAAGGCTTCTTGGTCACTAGAAGCTGTCACAAGATAGAATGATAAATGGCGCACGCTGTACCCTCGGGGACTTGGGATCAATCACTCTTTGTTCCTAAACCTCGTTAGGTTATATATTAATGAGTTGATTCTTCTCTGTCTCATTCAGTTTCCCCTGTCATGCATTTCATTTTTATCTTCAATTAACACTGCCCTTTAAAATCAACTTGGCGTGTTTTATGTAATTTAACATCCTCTTCTTCGACAAACTGATCGGCCGGTTGACCCCTACATCATCAGTCATTATCGGAGAAGACAGTTGACTCTTGTTTTCAAGCTCCAGTTTCAGGATACGATTCCTCTCTTCTTCCGCTCTTTCTCCCCAATATATTTGCACTCGCACATTACTTCATTTCATGCGACTACATCAGCTCTTTTTAAATCCTCCGCTCTCATGTGAAATATTTCTCATTCCCGTCATGTGAATTTCTCTCCAGCTCTCAAAACAATTCTTCTAATTTCCAGTCTCTATATTGTATTCCGGTGTCTTCTATCATTCCCTCACGCTATTTGCTCGTCGTCAGCTTTTCAGAAGAACGCTGCATTATTTCACCTCTTGTGATTCCCACACTCAAAATATACGTCAAAGATATGTCTTTGTGTAAAAACATAAAGGCGCTAAATGTATGTATACATACCATCATGGGTGCCATACTTTTCAAAAGGAAATTTGACTTTTTTGTTTATCAGTCATATCGTTTCACATGACTTGAGTCACCCAAAAAAAATCCTGTCATGCAAGTGAAATATTAGATACAAACACGGATTCTTCCGGCTTTTGTCATAAATTCCTTCAAAATCCAAGGAAACTCCAACCGATTTTATTCGGGCAACCCCCTCCCCCCCCAAAAAAAAAACCCCCAACAAAAATAACAAAAAACAAACCCCTTTTTGTTCGAATAGGCAACTCACAAAACTAACATGTAGATCTATGCATGTAAACGATCTAATTTTATAAGGCGAGGCATAGGGTATTGAACCTGATTATTGTATTAAAAACTCACCAGGTGGCGCCATATGTAAATCCAAGTCTTATTTGATGATATCATTATGTGTGTATAAGGAGATAATAATATGTAATATTATTCATTGATCTTGATGTGTTATTATAGATTAAATTAATAGGTAATACTTTTCCAATGACGAATGAGATATATCACAATATTGTATTGTACAAATTCAGCCAATAAAATGTGTTTAAAAAATTCTACAATATTCTTATGATCTTACATCAGACAACAACATAGTATAGTTTCCCCATTTCATATCATAAAGCAGGAGCATTTCCCATGGATCTGTAGCGGTATACAGACTTTCACATGTAGACTTAAACTTTCACAGAAATTCACAAGTGATTCGCGCACTTATATGTCATATGATATAGTGTATAAACTTACATTTGTGTGTGAGTGGTAGATTATTATTATACCTTTCGCAAGTATAACCACCAATTAAATTATTCAGACTGCTACGTTCTCGCAAGAGCATGTTCCATAACCTGGTTAAAAGAGATACTGTACGTTGATGAAATATGAAAAGCAACGAGGACATATTATACCATTATGCGACCGACTCATCGTTTGATACACAGGAATTCTGAGGACAGAATCGCATTTCTAGGTTTTCAGTGACAACAAAATGATTGATAGAAATTTAAATCAAGATGAAGCGGTGATGGAAATGCCTTTAGGGGGGATGATCTACAAATAGTAAAAAAGTGTCCTATGCGTTCGTGGCGACAGTCGGATCGACCACACCGGATAACTTTGTACGGCCTCACGGCCTAATGTCAGAAAAAAACTTTAGACCAAATGGAGAATACCCATATTAAAACAAACAAAAAATCCACTCCGACTGTGGGAGCGGGGGGTGGGGGTGGGGGGACATAGATGTCCTCCCCGTTGACCACGAAAATTTTTAAAGAAGAATGGCGACAGTCCATTCGGGCCAGTAGCATCATGGTACAAAGCTCTAGAAGCTGATGTGGGGAGAAGCATTAAGAGTATTTTTCTCAGTCATTTCAAACCTAAAGTTTGTTTAAACAGATTCTATAAAGACACTTTTGACGTCGGGAATAGGTATTGCTACTGTAAGCGACCAGAGTCCGCCGATAGATCGCAAAGGAAAGGGTATGGTATAATAGGTTGATTAAAATCAAAGGAAGAATGGCTCACTGGGAACGACGGGAAGAGCAGAGTGTAATTGTACTGGGTGACACAATAAACGAGCAAGACCGCTTTAGAATTGTAAAGGGTTACAACATGAATGCACACTTTTTATTACGAAAAGAACTTTAAAAAAGCCATTCCTTCGATCTGGCGGGCCAGGTTGGGTATCGACCCTCAAACACCAGGGCCCGCGCACATAAAAAACTAGTCTTTAGACAATGTCTAGGTGAAAATCCTCAATAAAATCCCCGGCTTCAAGGACAATCTTGAAATCTGATTTCGTTTTTGTCTCCGGTCTCTGAAAATTAGACAAAGTAATTGTCTCTAAAATTTTTGTCCTTATTTGCGGTAGTTTTCTGGCGGCTGGCGGTAGTTTTTTGCATAGAGATACAAGCTATTTTGTAAGATTTGCAGTAGGTGCACAGATAATGGAGAGACAATCAAAACGAGACAATTTTAAGTAGTTCTAGACAATATATTGTGTTCATAAAGCAGTTTGTCTATTGTCTCTGGGACAATTTTGGAGTTTCTGTGACAATTAGGAGGCCGAAAGACCAAAAACTAAGGACAGCTCCAATAGCTGTCCTTAGGTGGTTTTGTCTTTAAATGTTGGAGTTTTGTCACTAAATTCACAATTTGGAGACAATTTTGGCTGTTTTACATTGAATGCAGTTCATCTATTGTCTCTGGGACAATTCTATTGTCTCTGGGACAATTCTATTGTCTCTGGGACAATTCTACAATTGTTTCTGGGACAATTCTACAATTGCCTCTGGGACAATTCTACAATTGTCTCTGGGACAATTCTACAATTGTCTCTGGGACAATTCTACAATTGTCTCTGGGACAATTCTACAATTGTCTCTGGGACAATTCTATTGTCTCTGGGACAATTTTGAGGCTGAAAGAAAAAAGAATTAAGGACAACTCAGATAGCTGTCCTTAGGTGGTTTTGTCTCGAAATATTGAATTTGTCACTAAATTCACAATTTGGAGACAATTTTGGTTGCTTTACATTACAGGCTTACTCGACCGCCAAACCATGCCAAAAACTACCGCCAGCCACCAGAAAACTACCACAAATTAGGACAAAAACTGGAGAGGCTATATAGTCTCATTTTCAGAGACAAAGACAAAATCAGGCTTCAAGGACAAGGACAATCTGACTTTATGTGCACACCTTTCAAGATTGTCCTTGAAGCCAGGGATTTTATTGAAGATTTTTGCCTAGACATTGTCTAAAGTCTTGAAAGTTTCAAAAAACCTTTATTCATCACTGATTACTTACTTGATTGCCTAGGTTAAATTCAAATCTAAGGCAAAATTGTCTCCAAATTATAAATTTAGAGACAAAACTTCAACATTTCGAGACAAAACTTCCTGAAAATAGCTATAAGGACAATTTTTTTATGAGCGCGGTTTTGTCTAGATTTGCTAAAAATTGTCTCGTTTTAATTGTCTCTTCTTTATGTGCGCGCCTGCAGACGAAGATACGCTAAACATCACAATAGAGCAAACAAGTTCTGCGGACAGTTTTTCGAATTTTATTGTGTGGTCTTTTGGTTGTTCATTCATCATTAAATTTTAATCGTGGTATTACCGTATCAAATAATCTTAGAATTGTAAAATGCCCAGATGGCAGGTTTTTAAAATAAAGTCGGTTGAAAGCCCCCCCCCCCCCCAAAAAAAAACCAAAAAAAAAAACCAAAAAAAACCAAACAAGGGTGTATGTTAAAACGGCAAGCGCAAACATTATTCATAACGAAGAGAAAACCCTAATTCAATGGGTGGCAAACACTACTTGAACTAAACGACCAGGAATTTAGGACCATTTCTTCGGGGATTGCAACGAAACAAAGGTGTTATGGGAGAAGATTTTAGATCTAGAATGTACAACGGGTTACCTTAACTCGTTAACCGATATTTCACGGACAATGTACACCAGTAAAGATAATTCCACAGGAACTAATCTTTGGCATAGAAGTTAAAAATCACAACAGTAAAATAATCAACTAGATCATTCTACAAGTGAAAGCGTTCATTCATAAGCAGAAATTGTTTCACGATGGTAATCTTGCTTTTAAGCACGCAGTAGCCGACTTAAAAGTCAGATGCGATGTTATTTTGTACCAAAACAGGCTATCGTCGGCTGAGAAAAGAGTGGTCCGAGGCGTTGAGAAGGCTTAGTGCCGATCTTGGCGAAGTACAGGATTACAGTACAGTATTAACCCTAATGGCAAAAGCATGTTGTATTTCCGTTTCTGCGTGTACTTTTTATATTAAGGTAAATTACATTACTAACGAATATTCGACACAGAAGAGCAGAAGGAGTGGACTGTAATCTGGATGTTAGTCGCTCACGGATGAAGGATTGGTTGTCAAAATGAATAAATATCCGGTGTTGGAAAAGAAAAAAATACCCCACACTAAACGGTTACACCAGACTCTCATGTTAATTTGCAAAATTACGATCACATGCAATCAGAGCTAATCAGAAACATTAAAGTAGCTTACATGACCGTCTCACGCTCTGCTTGCCATCTATAAACTGCAAAACATTAGGCGCCATCTTTTGGAAAATGTCATACACTGTTACTGAAACTTATCAGTGCTACTAGTTCCTCACCTGCCCATGAGAGGTCGGTAGTGAACCAGTAGTAAACAAACACACGCTACCTGGGCCCTAGCAACCATACCGCGTGACCAAAATAAACCCATACTACCAGCCGCCTTTCGTTTTTTCTGTTCACAGCAGGCCTAACGTAATGTCATAGAGTAGGCCTACCACATTTCAACCATGGCTTCTGAGCAATACACAACACGGGATTATTAAATAATTTGGAGTATTTGCAAAACTGCAAATAGCCTCATCTGATCGTTTGCCAGGTTAGTAAATTTAAGGCTAACTCACGCATCCACACGCCCTGACATGCTAGATAAAAATGCAGAACTTTGCTCTTGGGGAATGTGACTTCATTTTTTCTTCTCCTTAAGGCTTAACCTTATATCATAGCTAGGTTGTTGTACCACACAGTATTAATGTTTGCCGGCCCTGCATCCATGAAGGTATACCAATGACATAGATTATACTCTGAAAGGATCCTGTAGCTTTCATACTTCTTCGTGATAAGTTCCATGTGGATTATAAGTATAACCGAGATAGTGTGATCTTTCAGTTGTCAACAAACAACACTGCCTCAAGCGTCCCAATTAATCCCTACGGTGGAGAAGTCATTATATATTTAGGTGTGTGAGAGTAGCCAACACGCTTGCAGCAAGTCATGAGAAAACATATGGTGATTATGCAGAATCAGGATTTACCTTATATGGCGTTTTTTTATTTATTTATTCAACAAACAATATTTTGTGTGTACACCATTTGTAGTCAATTATAGGAAAATATATTACTCCAGATAATATCAAATGATTATTATTCATACTTATTAATTATAACTAATAACTATGAATGGTATTATATGTTGTTCCTGCGTTTATTTATCATTGAAATTAATAATTATGTTGAGATCAAATCGTAATAATTAAGGAACTATACTATGAATGAAATGATCCATTGTCCGATACAAATTATACAGTGTATTCCAGTATCAAAAGACAAAAATCAAGTAAACTTATATCATTATCAATGTAATCTACTTCATTCAACGCTTTACTTTTATTCTGCACTTCTGTACAGTCGCTTATGTTGACAAGTGCACTGTTTTATTAGGACCATTCGCTGACCTATCGATCACAATGCAATGCTACTTGTTTTGCTACCTGCCCACATTATATAAATACGTGAATTATGCGCGCGATTTGAGCCGTCGTATCATGTGGACCAGAAAAAAAATAAAAATGGCACAAACACCACTTGTTGTCCATGCAACAAGTGATCAATATAAATATTCTTGTATCGCAGGCTATGTTGTAGTAACTAATAATTAGTTCCACACTCCCAACCTGCCTTGATTCATATACATCAGATCGAATAATGGTCTGCGTACGGACATTTCTATAGACTTAAAATTACCGCGTACACTAGTTTCTAAATAAGCTCTATTATGGATAGGTATAGATTGTGGCATATATGTTTGTGGGAAACACATTGTAATAATACATGTAATGACAAGTTACAATAAGCGCTGAACTATAAATATATATATTATATATATAGAGACGGCTTTGATAGAACGATTTAAAAGAAATAAAATTAGTATAAGCGCCAGGCATTGTATACATACAAAACGGATAAACACATTATCTTAGTCTTGATTTTGCCTCATTCTAGATTTTATTGATTTTATTTCACAGATCAGATCTAAAAATCGTTTCTTCCGTAAGACTGGGAGATCTTGTTTTGGAAATGTTCCTGTAATTTCAGCGAGGAAACGAAACGTTCGGCCCATTTTAAGTGAACAGACAGGACTGTGGGGGAGCGTCCGAATCAGTCTCGTTCCTATCCAAATGTCACCTTAGTATATGAGTATCAGCCAAATATTGTAACAATATTATGATTACAGCCATAGGGAATATACGTAACACTATTAAAATACCAATAATTCAAAAGGACACCATAAAGCAAATGAGAATTATCATTATATGAAACTTTGACCAATACAATTTAAAAAAAGAAAAGAAAGATAGGTGACACATACAAGACAAGCTCTGCATTGAACTCACCAACTCCAAAAGGAAGACATATGTAGCAAACTATCAACATTTACAACCTAAACAAAATAATAAACACACTTGCATTAAATGCTTTATACATGTGAAAACTAAAACTCTCCCCATATTCTGGCAAACACCTCATCAAATAGTATTGTACCCTATACTGGTGACTTGAAAAGAGAAAGTAATTCATCGCATTGGTTGTATTTCGATAAACAACAACACGAAAAAGCTCACCGAGCTTTACATTGGGTAAAGACCTGATAGCAGCCCATCTAATCTATATTCCTGATTATAGATATTTAACAAGATACACTCATAATTTATATTTGGGATCATAACATTATATAATGCCCGTATACTAGAGCTCTTCCAATAATGAGATAATATCTCTCGTAAAATCATTGGGTTTTTTCCGACTCAGCAATTAATTAAGGTAGACCCCAAAAGACAGGAGATGCCTAGGCATGAAATACAGGTACTGCCGATAATCTTTTTGATGGTTTCACTTGAGCATGCTTGTACCAAAAGCCATTATTTTATCTGGCCATTGTCCAGGCACATGATGATTTAGAGACCTAGCGATTTATCCTGGGTCAAAATCAAGGTGAGTTCAACCACGATTACTCATGCAGAAAGTAACCCATAAATACCAACAGTATCAGGGTATGTACATACAATTATGTGTGGTCCTTTAACTAATTAGGATTCTTGTGTACATACCTATACATGGCAATAATTACACTGATTGATCAAGGTGTATGCTTGGTCTTGGGGATGTTTCTGTATGTGCAATGATTGTCGGACAATTGCTTGGGGCTTCGGAGATAGCTCATGTACAATCGTGGTGGCTATCCCAACTTATAAAGTCCATTTATTTCCTCTTCGCTCCTTTCAGAACAATGGATCGCACAGGTATGGTTTCTGGAATCATATTAGCCACAGTTAGATAAGTTGTTAATTCATTTGAAATCTCTGATCAAACTAGGGAATAGGATAGTAGGGACTGCATTATACTTTTAAGACCATCCCTAAATAGGACGAGAGAATAGGAAATAAGAACAAAGAAATACTCAAGGTCAAGGTTGCTATCTACGGCTTAATTATCTAACAAATGCAATTCCTGAATTCTCTGGATATATATTGTCATCACACTCCACCATCAGTCAGCAAAGGCTGACTTATAAATGTCTATTGGAACGCATTAAAACCGTTCGAGAGAGCCCACATATTTCCAAAATTATTGCGATATTTAATCAAACATGCTTCAATTACAGTTTCGTTTGACTTATATAATAGTATCGCAGTTTATTCTATTTAATAAATAACAACCCTTGTTTTCTGACATAGTCACCAAAGATCGACTCCAACGGAAAATATTGTCACGAAGCACTATCCAAACATTAACCATGTATATACATACGTGTTTGGATAATGACAGGCTGTGTCTTGCCTGTACGATAAAAGGAATCATGTTCTTGTGCAAATCCCAAGGCTTTTAACCAAAGGTTTGTAGGAGTAGTCTATGGCAAGCCGTTTGGGTAACAATTCAATAAACAGTGTTTCTCGAGAAAAAGCAGTGTTTTATCTTGAGAAACACTGTTTTATCTTGAGAAATACTAGTTATTATTGAATTGTTACCCAAACGACTTGCCGTAGTAGTCCGATTGTGGAAACGAGGTGAATAATAAGTACATGCTTTTTATAATGCGCGTACGGTACGGTAATTCCCCTGGAGACCCCTGTTTAAGATTCATGTACACCAAAGACAAGCGCAGGTAGTAAAATGTGTTGCTATATGTACAATACCATAATCTAATCCTATTCATATCTATTGTAAAATATAGTAAAGTAAGATATGGTTGCACCAGACCGCATTAATGTAAACTGATATTCAGATGAATCTTCTTATAATCCGGATTTCCCAGCTATCTATTCTTCACATTAGACATTATATATAACGTGCCTAGAAAACAAACTTTTCAGCTAACGAGCTTAATTGCAAAATCGCGCGCCGGACAAAAATAACCCTTTTATAAATCAGACCAAGATTAATAGGTACATAATATATGCCTTCAAAGAATGTAAACCAGACCGTCTTTAATTGTGTTCATCTGTTCGTCTTTAATTGTGTTCATCTGCTGTTGCTTTACCAGCTTTCGGCTGTTTAGTTCAGCTCCATAAAAGTGATATTCTACTATACTGCCTTTGATTGCCGAGAGGGAACACACTAACGGGTTCTATACACTACACTTTTCGAATATAAGCAATACTAATATATCTTGAACGTGCGTCACAGACATCCATATGTACACATTGCCGATCTTTGATCAACCAGTCACAAAGCAGCACTGGGGTGGAGGAGAAATAATTTGAACCCACAACTCTCTCAGGCTCACTTTTAGAAGTTTAAGCAGTCAACATTTGTTGCGTCACCAGCTGTTTTGGTGGATAGGGAAGGGAATGTTGTAAAAGACTTGGTTGCTGCACAGTGTGGTAAATCGTGGCAATTGGTTGCCACGATAGAAAATTGAAATAAAATAACGTACGCCATTACGTGCCCGCGATGCAGGGCCCTTAAATCGAAGCCCGAAACGTCGAAATCACAAAAAGAAAAAAAAGAGATTCCACTCCTGTTGTTTTGGGGTCTTGACTCACCTTCTTGAAATCATATAAAAAGCTAGTCGGCGAGAATATCCCGTTACGAGAATATCCCGTTACCTTGGTGGATATTATGCCGGAACTCCACTATAGAAAAAAACGGCGCCAACAGGCAAAACGTGTCGCCGACATTCCTAAAAATTGTTTGCAACACTTTTTTCTGGTGTTGGCGCGCAAAAATCACTAGTGGAAGAGGAGTAAAATAGGTTGTTGGCAACAAATTTATTCGTTGCCAACAATTGCAAAATATCTAACTTGATTAGATATTTGTTGCCACAGTCCATTTGTTGGCGTTGTGCCTGGTCAGTGGAGGAGCTGTAAAAAAGTGTTGCAGCTAAATTTTTCGGCGCTGCAACAAAATTTATGACCTTGACCTGCATGACCTTGTCCTGCAGCCAATCACAGCCTTGGATACAAGACTGGCCTATATTTCAGAAACAATACATTAGCACGTGGGTGCCTAGGTGGCCAGTTGAAAGTAGGACTATGGTTCAATTCATTTAGCCACCATATAAAAACTATGCAGAGGAGATTAATGAGACTTTAGGAACATTATGTCAACATCCATGTCATGGCAGGCAGTGGGTGAAATCAACACCCACCCGCCGCCAAATGCGGGTAAATGATGCGGGCGGGTAAAACCGGGCGGGCGGGTAAAACCACAAAGTTATCCTCTGGTTTGATATTTTTCCCCACGGTCCTGTGCCTGCGATTCATTTAGCTGTCATATAAAATCTACCCATAGCTGATTTAAGAAATTTTAGGGACATTATGTCAACACCCATATTGTGTAATATCTAAAAGCATTTTATTCTAGCAGGTAGATTGACTCAGTTACGTAGAGTTGAATTAAGATGCTATCTCAAAATTTTCTACTCAGATTTTCTTGCAGCAGGACAGATAGGGTCAATAGGCATTTCTCATGAAACGTCAACAGAGTTCCTAGACCTGTATTTCATGATAATGAGTCATTTAGAAAAAAATTAGCTTGGTATCTGACTACATCCAGTTTTGCTCAATGCTAGATGCATATGGGGACAGAATATAAGCAAAAACAGAGAGAATCTATTTTTATTTGCCCAGAAATGCTGGGAAATCTTGATTTTTAAGAGAATTTTTCAATGAATAATAGTAAATGATAATGTTTATTTTGCAAAACATATCATTCAAGAAATCTATCTTTGTGGGTACATAATAAGTGGTCGTAGGAGGTCACCATCACCAAATATGATTACAATGCAATGAGAATCCTAATAGTTATGAAATTTTATCATTTGGGGAAGGGGGTGCATCATCCTGCATCATGTTTTATAATAGGTACTGGCTGAGAAATGTGAGTTATAGTAGAGGTGGTAATTAATAACGATATAATTCAGTATGTATTCTGATGTTGAAAAATAGGGAAATAAGATAGAATTTCGAATTCATTTGTTTTATATGTCTGAACAGAGATGGGTTATTGAGTTTTGTGTAGTATGAGCGTCATCCCGGGAACGCATTTCAACAGCCTATAAATAAGGAACAAATTGAATTTGAGCATGGATAATTTAGCAAAATATATGAGGGACATAGGTGTTTCGAATATGATATCAGCCATTATTCTTTTGTAGGAAAAAAATATATTGAAGCCTTATTAACTATGAGGCCGTCATCCCGTATAAAGACATAAATTGTGGTGAATGTTTCTTTTCAAATTTTCAAAATCTGTGTTACCCATTCTAGCATGGGGTAGGACTTTTCTTTTACATTTACCCAATCACGTGTATATATATATATATTGAATTTTTATTCATGGTTTGTCAACAGTTACATAATCATGAAATGGGCGTACAATTCTACAGAGTAGGTCTTCCACTGAGTCCAAAAATAAATAAAATAAAATATCTTACATGTCTCGAGATTTACATATACAATTATATCTGAGTTACGCTCTATTGGTTCTAATTTACATACAGTGAGTACTTTGGCAATAGTTAAGTCTTAGTATACTCTAAGACCTTTCCATTTATGTTCATACATTTTTACAACAGGTATATCATAATTCATTATTAACAACATATCCGAAGTAGTTACTGGGGGATATCCCTATAATATGGCTACATATTATGTACTACAATCTATATGGACGGAATTTAGTCGTTGCCATTATTTACAAGGCATCGTCACAGTATTTTTAGAGCAATATAACATCATTAACATACAATTGATATTATTGATAAGATCTTTAAACAAAGATCACCCCGCCATCCAACCCTGATATGTCTACCCATCGATGTCTCGATCTTTAAAATTAGGTATTATGTACCTCAGTTCTATACCCGAAATCAGGTTTCAACTTGGTTGGTTTATGTCAATTCACTACTCTGTAAATTTAGCATGGATATAATACATACATCGGTCAACTCACTACTCTGTAAATTTAGCATGGATAAAATACATACATACTCGGTACAAACAACTGGTCACAAATGTTCAATCAATTAGATCATGTTCAAGATAGTAATTAGTTACCTTAATGATAATTGTTCTAATATAAATTATGAGTGAGGGAAGATGTCGGCAACATTTTCATGGCACTAGTGGAGTAGCATTCACAATAATTCCATATACGTCGCCAACACGATTTTCATGATGGCAACAAATTCCAGCTAAGTGGAAGAGTGGCCCTGCAACAAATCTCAAGGTATATACAACACTTCCCAGAGAAATCGGCAACAAATTTAATCCTCCTCCACTGGCATTTTTGTTGCCGACATTTAAGGACCAGTTTTTTGTTGGCAACAAAAAATTCGTCGCAGCCGTTTTTTGCCGTTTTTCCCATAGTGGAGTTCCTGCAGACATGTATAATTGTGACTGTTGTTTTTGAGCCATCAGCTTGAGCTTTGAGTTTCAAACGATCCATCTCGCATGGACCTCCCACAGAGCGGGAAAAATGGTAATGGTAAAAGTGGTAGGCCCTATGCTTCACTTATAGAATAGCATGACCACATGCATGAACTACCGTCCTTATTTTTTCATTCATTAGTCGATCTGTTTTGTTTGGTCGTCAATCATTAAATGCATGCATGGGAGGCGGAACCATCTTGTTGCCACTAGCAATTGGCTATGCGTTGCGCGAAAAATATCTGGTGACATCATCTCTATTATACTCTATTGAAGTATATACCTATTCATTTTCCCGATAGATCACCATTTCTATGTATACTGTTTGCTTAAGTATGCGTAAATGTAAAAGGGATATTTCACACTTGTGTTAATTTATGCGACCATGCGTCACAAATGGTAGAGATCCATTTATTATATATTGCGGCCGGGTGTGGTATTTTCTTGCTGGGATTTAAAATGAAACAAGAAAACAAATTCAAATTTATATTATCTTAATTCAGGAAGGATTCGTGTTAATAAGGCCCTGCATCTTTACAAATATTGCAAGATATGTATTTACACTCACACAGGACATAACCAGGATATAGATATTGAAGTTAATTCCGTCAGGAAATAACCAGGATATAGTTATTGGAGTTAATTATTTCCCATTTCGAAAATAATTTAAGCTGTATAATTATATATCATATCTGCCTCGTCGGAAAGATCATGATTCTATAGATCGACATGATGTATGTTCACATTTATTTTTACTTTTGAAATAGAATGGCCACGCACCATAACAAGGATGCACATTTGGGGCGGTCTACTTGGATCAAAACTAGAAATATGTGCAATAATATACATTAGAGTCCTGCCCTAGGTATCCTTCCATATGCATTTGTTAAGTATCGCAATAATTAATACAATAGGTAATTATTAATACTAATTTGGAATATTAATAATACTCATGTGGTCACTCATTGTTACGTAATAGGTGCGTAACATGAAATAGCACCATATCCAACGGGACGCATATCTATGTCTATTACCTTGATTTGCATGCCCAAACAAAGCATTCTGCTTATGTCCCAAAACGTCAATTTTCACATTATGATTGATGTCAAACATTAACTTCATTTGGTCCACAGAAGATGCAGACAGCGTTCATGCATTATTTAATTAGCTTATCGACCATGTGTTGTCCCGACAGAAATGTCTGTCCTTGATCAAATATGGTGCATGCTTCATATTTAGCAATGGATTTAAGACCTGCGTCGGCAAATCTCATCTCTAGCTGTTTTATCACTCTTGTTTGTTATTGTTCTGAGTAGATTTATGCTCATTCGCTTATTGGGACACCTCCCAAGTTTCTCGATTGTGACATGGATTCTTGATTTCCACTATTATGCAACTTAAGCATAATGCAAATCTGAGACCAGAGTTGGTTCTCGATTGTGACCTTAATTCTGTTCTGGAACCTTAGTCAGGATTATTTGTATTACATGTGAGGGATGAGTAGTCCTCTTCGAATGATCCTGTTTAGACTTTCTGTAAAATCCTAGTTCATAAATCCGACCACCTCTGTAAAGTAAATTAAGCTCTCCCCTGGCACACACAGGACAAAGCTTTAAGACAATCCGGGACGTGACATACTATTAGGATTTGAATACTCTACTAGGATTACCATTAGAGTTTCTCTTATAATTGGCTTGACTTATTCTATATCATTACAGACTGTGCGACCACTTGCCCATCCACATGCCCGGGCGATGAGGTAGGCAAGACATCGGGCTGTGGATGTTGGAAGGGATTTGGGAAAAGAAAGAGGAATATTCAACCGTCCGGTATAGAAATTCCTTTGTCAGAAACATCTGCAGTACCTAAGGAAAATCAACCCGAAAAGGACCCATCAAACGACGAAAACATGGAAGACAAAGTGCCTTTAAGCGATTATGAATCCCAAGGGTATATCACCAACCATGACTCTGAAGCAAGAAAATCGAAAAGGTCCAAGAGGGGGCTCAAAAGGAGAGAAACTAACCGAATGGATAAGGGACTAAAAAGAATTGACTATGTCTTGGTATACGACAAACAATATAGACTGTATGATTCGGGTCAGACAGTTGGAGCACAAATCGAAGAATCGGTTGTTAAGTACCATGATTACTGGAAGAGATTTCTGCAAAGGTTGTCAGCTGAGAATATAGAATGTGAAGAACAGGAGGCTCCCGATGGCCTTGTATACCTCAAACTGCATACCGCCTTTGAACGTCTGTGTCTGGAAGCTGAACGGATGAACTTGGAAATGCCTCTAGCAGGGGTAAGTATTGTGGCCATAGATTTAGATTATTATTGTTAGTATACGGTATGCTTCCAATCTCACTGAGGGCAACTTGACATAATCTGTGACAATAACACTTGATCCTTCAATTGAACCCAGAAGATAATTCCCTAATTAAAATGTAACCACACATTGGGCAATATGCATGCAACATAAAACGAATTAAGACTTTTCCTCTGATACATGGATCGCCATGGAAAATTTCAAGCATTTATTTTGGCTTGACATGATTATATTTTGTGAATTATATTCTGGCGTTTCATCTTTCCTGAAAGCCCCATATTATACTATTCCCATTCTACCACAAACACCTACCGTTCCCAATATATTTTAAGCAATCATAATTAGATGGTAAAACAGTTAGAGCTAGGCCTTGTAATTCATTCTTTCTCTTAATCAATCTCTTCTTTATACTACGGAGATGCTGACTCAAATGACCACATAAAAATTATCCTAAGAAATGAATTAAGATATGCCAGATTTGTGTACACATAAATCTGAACATACCTGAATATTGGACAGAAGATATGACTTTAATCAGTATTATTTTGTGTGAGCCAAAAACCTGGCACTAGAGAGCCGCTATAATATAATGGACACCTCTTATCATTTATCAAAGTTCTGCACTCTCTTCCATCGGCTACTTATCATCTAAAAATATGCATTATGTCTTGTTATCAATAGCATGAAATAAGGAGGAATCCTATAGCGATGTTGATAAATCTAAACAACAACAACAAAAAACCCCACCAAAGTATGTTAGCAAAATCTACATAGATAGCTGAACCTTATATTCCTCTTCATTAGTTCTCTAATTGACAGGTTCATAAACAAACAGTCATTTTCCTTAATCAATTCATGGACGGAATTCAAAATATGCTTCGGAATTCAAAACATTACAATGTAAAGAGTTCTAACCTGCAAGACCAGACTCGGAAGCTCAGTGATGATCCAGTCAATAAATCCTTTTTGCAATCCCATGATATATATATTCAACTTAAAGATATAATATTATATTCAACTTAGAGCTTATGACAAAAAACCTGCCATCATTTGTTATGATCAATGTACCAATTACTATATATATATATATTTAAGCTTTACAACTATACATGTATTGAATAAGTATATCCTACCTTGTATGTATTTAACACATCCTTTGTAACCCTATTACCTATTCAGCCCCCCCCCACACACACACACACCTACACACCAGAGGGCATTGTAACCCCGGTGACAATAAGATTCATAAGAAATAAAATGTAAAACAAATCTGACAATTTTACTGCACTTGAAGGCCTCCCGTCTAAAGGTATGTAGATGTTCTGACTAGCCGTAGAAACAATCCTTTATATACAATGTACGTATGTATTATATATCATGTATCTTAGATATATATATCCATGTATCTCTCTCTACAATCTAATATTTCATTTCATTTTTCATTTTTATTATGGAATATTATTACAATGTGACATTGCTATTCTTATTGATTGAACCTTAAATTTGAAGTGGCTCTTCTCAATAACTGAAATCATGAGTCATGAAATCTCTTGAAACCTTTTCAGTGCACATGTAATCATATAGGATAGGTATAGCAGTATCTGGAAAACCTATAAAGAACTTTCACTTAACAATATAATGGCTTAGTGAAAGAACGGGTAATAATAATAATAAATAAAAAGGTCTGGGTGAATCACTGCTAGCTGGGTAGAACTCTGGGATTGAATCGATAATTGTGCGCACTTGGAATTATGAATACAGTTTTTAAATTGTATTTACTTGTTGTAGTTCCAACGTTTCGATCTCATACTGAGACCTTCCTCAGAGACATTCAAGTACTGTATTGCTCAGATTTGGCAGTGACATGACAATAAAGCAAAAAGGTTAAATCATTACATATTGCATATTGGATATCAACATTATATCTGTAACTAGTGTAAGGATTATATATTTCATTAACATTCTATGTAGTTAGCTTTCCTTCTATGATCAACTTTAGGAAAATGCTTTACTCATTCTTTCTGAATTTTAAACGTCGAATGCTATAATCTATTATAAAGAATTCTACCATGATTATTACGTCATAGAATGACCTGACCTTATATGTCGGCTTCATTTGTATATGTCTCGATTGCTATTAGAAATAATCATTCATTAGTCTTCCCTCATGAGATGACTGCGCCAAATCCTTGGTTGCTTATACCTTGAGCCCCTGAGTGCCGTAGATAGTGTTATCCATCCTCGTGCCTTGTATTCATTTCCAGAGTATCAGGTGGATTCTTTGCTTTAAAGCTGGCACTCCACTGCTGCGATATGACTTGCGATGCGTGAGCGATATGTTATATCGTATGCAACAAAAACGACGCGATAGTTCTTAGCCTTTCAGAATTATGGCACCTTCTCTTGCGATATAGAACCGATATAAAAACTTGTTTTTGCTTGTTCCTCAAATGATGCGATACATGTCGCAGTTTATCGCATGTCATATCGCACCTATGAAGCACCACTTTTATCCTGAAGGTAGCCCTCCAAAATGGAGGACATCATTTTGCCAATCAATTCATGGCGTAAAATATTGTCTCTAAGTTCAGGAGAGATTATATATCACTCCTTGAACAATTTTGCATGTTTCCATATTATGGGTGATTCCAACCTGTGAATTTACTAATAATAGAATTTTCTTTGGAGAGCGTGAACGAGATAGTAGTACGTACAATACCAACATTTTTTTAATTTGTATTTCATTTAAGGCCTACCACATTTAAAAAGACAAGATACACGAGAAAACAATATATCAACCATCTATTGATAAGCAATATGACACAAGAAATGTTCCTATTGTGATTAAACCTTTCGATTTCCAGTGCAAAATATACGACGATGGCCCTCCTGGTTGCGTTAAGAACTTTGAATTGAAGCATCTTATCACTGATAACGAAGGTAAGCTTTCCATAACTCCTTCATTAACTCCCAATCTGTCTAAACCATATGTATGTAGAAGTATGACTTCTTATATTTCAGAGAATGCTGCATGCTTTCAATACTAAATAAATGCCTTAATTTTGAATTAATGAACAATTAAATGAAGCTAGAGTGGATTGATATTGTCCTTAAGTGGTTGTAGTAAAAATCACTAGTGCACTACTCCAAAATAAAGATATGTGAGAGATATCAAAGATCACTAAAGAATGGTTTCTATTGTGTTTGTTTCGTGGGCTAGGCCGATGTTTCGGGTATCCTGCGTCCGTGCACCTCGTCTCTTGGTGCTAGTAACTATTTTGACTCTCCCTGTGGATAATTCATTAATTATGAAATGCGCCATTGATTTGTATCCGGCTAAATGATGTTTTGCTATCGGGGGTGCATGTCACCATGGTAATCTACCGGGCCTGAGAATAGTGAACGCACAACCCTGGTGTTGATAACACCATTAGTTGAATTCGGGTTGCTTCCCTTCTCTATCCAAACTGAATCTATGTTATATATTTTTATATTACCATATCTGCGCGGTTAGAAATCCAGCTACAGTTGATAAATACTCATAGGACTCTGATTGCATATTGATTGGTATCTTTATACACCAAGTAGCTTGTTTATATTAATAGTTCGATATTCCCGATCGTGCTCGACTTCTGAGCGTATAACCACAAGTCAAATTGTAGGCATTTGGAGTTGTTGGCAGTGAAGGCTGAGAATGCTAGCCTTTTAAACACCGTTGCGATTTACGAACAAATATCATATTTATTTCATGTGTTATTATGATTTGCACACTCTCGAGCAAAATCCAGAACCTGCGCCTATATATATATATATATATAGCCGTAAGCGGGAAAAAGGCATAACCCTGTGCCAATTTTAAAGCTTTGTTGGCTGGGACCTGTACTTGAGCGTAGCTTGCAATTCCTTCCTGCGATCAAGTAACTCATAAGTGGCTTATGGTTACTACTATTCTTAGGAGCCACAAAAGGTCGCCCTTGTGGATTAATGTAAACGATTATACATTTCCCAGAAATCCTATTTACTTTCACATCACCTTTCTTTCTGGATCCTGTATCACGGCTCGGAAAACTCTAGTAGTTCATGAAAATATTAAAAAGGCAGCACTCAGCATTTCAATTCAATGTTGACAACAAAATCAATATTAACCAAGATGTACATGCTTTTGAATTTGCAGATGATTTTGTATCAGCACCATTCGAGACCGATAAATTGAACATATATAAAGATATCAACAACAGAGAAATATTTTTCCGCCCAGCATTACGAAGTTTCCTGGCAAGTGTTTTCAGATAATATCCTTATCGCATTTATATTATGATAAACTGGCTTAGGTCTGCATGAAATCTAGCAAAAACATTTAGGTCCATTATTGTTGGCTTAGAAATCTGTGATAACAACGGAACCCATATGCATGTGCAAATCAACATAAACAAAAACACACCAAAATCATTCTATAGGTCCTCCTTCTCTGATGATGATTAATTTTATTATTGAACGAATAAATAACATCCTTAATCATAAATGACTATAAAAGTATTGAATATCAGAATGAATTCAAATTTCATAATTTGTGGTACAGATGTTCTTCAACTAAAATTATGAATATGTTTTTCTATCAGACCAATCACATACTCATTAATATGGACGTAAGTGTCGTAGTGGATGATTCCAAAGAAGGCATCTTGACAAAGAAAGGTAGGTTGAGAAGAAGGGTTTCAACACTGAACATTTTTTTCAAAAATTTCTAAAAATAAGTCTGAAACGTCGGACCCCTCAATAAACAAACCTACATCTTACTCCTCCGTCCCTGTCCTTCTTCTGTTCTGGGCTAAATCCATACCTTAAGATTTAATTTCTAAAAATCTAATTCGGTAATACTTTAATCTCATTAGAACTGTCATTTTGGAGCATGTAATGTGATAAAGTTTGAAAATTATAATTGTATGACTATTATGGTGTACATCTTTCAATTAGGAACCTACCTACACATGTTAATTATCTGATCCACTAAACTATATAATTACTTGGGTTTACACTCCTATGTATAGTAATAGATCCACAAACTTTTTCTTATCGATCATATTACAGCCTTAGACCATCACCCATCATCAAAATGTTTATCCTCAAAACCTCTTACTATCTTATGTCCATACTAAATGAATCTCTCAAATTGCAATCTATTTAAATCTATCAAATTAAAAATCATTTAAGTAAAACAAAATCTACAACAATGTTATTTTCCCCAAGCTGCCCCATGTATTATCATTCATTTTTGTTCATCATGATGTACTAAACACGCAAAAACACCGAGTAATCAATAAAGTATGAAATCAAGAAAAGTTTCTATTCATTTATGATTAATACAGCGTGTGATTGTTTCTAGGCTTGCCATGGCTGAAACACAAAGGTATTATAAAAGACTTCTTCATCCTCCACGATGAAACTGCCGACGACCCAGCCGAATTGGAAGAGTTAATACAAAAGCTTGCCGAATCTGGCCAACCTGTAGCATCTGTGAGTGTTATTCCAATGTTGATAAATGTATGGACTCTCCCCAAAGCCATGAATCGTAACCATAAGATAAGAAATCGTGAATAGAAATCGTAACAAACTTGTTGTCATGTCTGTTCGTTTTTAGAAATAATCAAAGCACGGAAGTTTGTATTAACAATCAACCGAATCATACTAGTTGATAATTCCAATGAAATATTTAATGTAGAAAATTAGACCCATCAAGTACATCATTCCCTCATGCATAGCTTCATCGATTCATCTCACTCATTCATATATATCCCAACTTGTTGCCTTACAGCTTGAAGATCCTGGGGTATACACAATTTGTGCTTTATCAAATTTAACATTTCATGTAGGAGGGGTGTGAATAATTTTCCCTTTTTATAGGTTTTGTAGGTAGCATATTCTTAGTGACATACTTTAAAACCTTTTCTGGATATAAAAGCTGTTTCTATCATATATATTTTTGCTTAACTAACCGCTCAATAATGGACATATCAATCAGTATTTGTATTGCAATGTATGAATTTTAATTTTTGTTAAATATGGTCCATCCAAAGTGGGTGATCCAAATATTAAAAGGGGAAATTTCAAAGCGTCCACTTACATAAAATCAAAATATCTTCAAAGCACTTTTAAATCCAACAGAAATAACTCTTTGCTCATCCTTTCTCTCTTAAATCGACTATGTGATTTTCAGGATTCACAAACAAACCTATCTCAGGTACCAACTAAATGGAGAAGATTATCAGACACAATTAGATCACGATTGGCCATAGAGGTTTCTTTTATTTACTATGTATAGTAGATGTATTTTTAATTGCAGTTTTCCATTGCTTAGGAAAACACAGTATGGTCAATTTGCGCTTTTACCAGTGGCATACAACTTTTGTTTTGCTCTCAATAATATTTTCTATTTCATTTTCGTCGCTTCGATTTTATTTACAACATAATTGTATATACCGTGTAATATTAGCCTTTACTTTCATATCAATCGTAATTGTCAGTATTGGTGTAGGCAATCTTTTATGTTGTTAACGACTCGCAGGATTCAAGCTGTCTGATATATTGTCCGAGATGTTATCCTTGTGACCATGCCATATTGATACCAAGCCTCTTTGAAGACTGCAGTGTTAGTCAGAATCACATTAATACTTGCTTCGCTACTATACATTTATTCGCTAACATTCAAGCGGAACTCCACTATAGGTAAAAAACGGCGCCAACAGGCAAAATTCGTCGCCGACATTTCTAAAAATTGGGAAAATTTGACATGACTAAAAATTCTAGTGGATGAGGGGGTAAAATAGGTTGTTGGCAACACATTTATTTGTTGCCAACAATTGCAAAATATCTAACTTGATTAGATATTTCGTCGCAAAAAATTCGTCGCAGCCGTTTTTGCCTGTTGGCGCCGTTTTTTACCTATAGTGGAGTTCCGCTACACTCAATAATCAAATCTCATGTTTCTATCTAATTATAGAGAAAATTGTCTTTAAAGTAGAATTATAATGTAGATAAATGCGATCGTTCGCTTTTATTTCAATGAACACTAGTCACCTGGACAACAGAATGCAAATACATGAGCGTAGAGATCCTAGATAAAATAGTTCAGCTCCGTTTATATATATTACATGACAAAAGCCCGCATGACAAAAGCCGACACAGACAGAAGCCGACACGGACAGAAGCCGACATTGTTTCATTTCTATGTCTGGAAAGCCCTGCTCTCAGGGTTCTAAAACTGTTATTACAATCAGAATACAGTCGTTATTGGCTAAGTTAAAGTCCGTCGTCCTAGAAATGAAGTCTGCCCCGTTTTGCTCTGTAAGTAGTAGATAGTGTGATATCATGGTGTGTATGATACACATAAATAAATGTACTATTCCCTAAAGAATAATATCTACTCTATATTAAATGAAAATCTTGGTAGCTGAGAATATAAGATGTGAACTGCAAGGCTGCTATTTGGCAAGTGTTTAATGTAACTGAATAGAAGGTGTACATTGCAAAGTGTGTGTCCAGCCTGTTACCAGCTGTCCATTCTATGTCCGGTATGTGGATATAACAGGTGTTGTAACATACCTTTCACAATGGTCTTGTTCATATAACGGTGTACATTGGGTCATAACATATGCCCCCCTCCCCCCTTAAAAAAATGGAACTACCCCTAAGGAATTTTGAATAATCAAAACTAGTTTCATTTTAAAAAGGTCGAATACAGTGGGACACGAAATGCGACACCACTACTTTTGCTTGACAAGACACATTTAACACACTTTAATCCTAAACTTTCCATCACCCACACCTTCTGATCTGCACACCGAAATTATCAGAGGTGAATTTTGAATATCTTACCCCTCAAACTGTAATTTTGAGAAATGATAAACCTAAAATCCCCACCATAACCTACAACATTGGCATGGTTAAAGACCTGAACCTCCAACAACTTACAGACCATTGTGACGAAAAATCTGAGATAAACAAAATACAATGCACATGGAACATACATGTCCTGCAGTGATGAGGAGCTACATCATTATAAAACTGCACCGCAAAACTTGCTATCCCGAAAACCTACTTCAGTATAAACATTTCTATAAAATATATTATATCTCTGCATTTCCAAAATTAGCACCCAAAACATGTTAAGCACCTTGTATAAGACAAACTTTTGAACACAGAGATCGTCAACACCGAGGAATCAGCACCACAATTGAAAAAATTTTATTCTAGAAATTAAAATTTTGTAAACATTCCTAAAGCAAGCCCTGTCCGACTACCCAAGTGACCCAACTTCGTTGTATAACCACCTGAATAACCTGACAGAATAAATAAAATAAACAAACCAATCCTCCTGTGTTGACTTCAATGATTGACATTCCCATAAACAATACTATTTGCACAAATGCGCCATGACTTAAACTAAATGAGTAAGTCATGCACGACACTTGAATCTGTGACAACACACCTAGACTTCCTATAAATTTTGAAAATAAATAATAATTTTGAAACTTATAATCAATAATTTTATACTTCTGAACCTTTAAATACAAGTCCCTGATACCTGTAGGGTTCTCCTTCCACGCCCTCAAGTCGGGGCATCTAACAAATTTGGTCGCCACCGATTCCGTGTAAATTTGACAACATTAACAAACAGTTTATAGTAAATTACCATAGAAATACAATAACTTTTCGATCGAAAATGATGTAAAACTTGTATGTAAAACTTCTAAAACATGGCTTAATTTTGTGCGTATAAACTCTGTTACTTCCAATTGAACTAACGTCCTGTATAAAAATACGTATCAAAAAAAACGTCCCTAATCAACGTCCATAATGACATAAAAATAAGGCCTATACATGGCGAATAAAATAGCACACAAATTTTCATAATACGAGGTATATGAATTTCTGAAACCTGCAGTTCCTCACAGAACCCAACTCGTTACATACTGAGTGTATAAATACATAAATATCCCCATATTGATATCAAATATTGTTCTCTCGAACAAACACATATTTATGCACTGGACCAACGTCCTTCTATAACCGAACATATACATCCAACATAACATATAACCCATCTAGGACTGACCAGATTATATACCATACCAAAATTTAAAGCTTTTGTACCCTACCTATACAAAATAACATACACCTGTCTAAATAACCTAAAATGCCCCCACTTTTGACGTCCAGAAAACCTCCAATCTCAACCACTGTGAAGACCCATTTTAAATTCTGTCCCAGTGGTAGGACATTGCCTGTAGTTGTTCTGATGTGACATTTTGTACCGTAGAGTTTGTTGGGTTAAGTACTTTATTAGCCCATTTTAAATCCTGGACTTCCTTTTCCGATAACTCATGTGATGCTCGATTACAAAGGTCCTTTTTCATTTCCAATGCCAAATTGTCTCGTACCTCTAACTCAGCGTCCCAATCTTCAGGTTCAGGCAGGGGGTCCAATGGAGGCAAATCATGCTCTATGAGCTCGACTGGCTGCTCCACTATCTCCTCCTGTGCCTCTTTCCTGTAATCAGGAGTACACATCCTGGAAATTTCAAATTTCGACTCCCACTTCCAGAACAGAAAAATACCAATTCCCTATCCTTAAAGTCTAAAAAAATTTAAAACAACCAGAACTCTGAAAAAACTTTCTATTTCTTAAGCCCTGAAGTATGTCTGACGTCAAAAACCGAGGCACTGACGCTCTATAATATATAATATCACCACTAACTTAAAACACAATGCGTCTGCGTCCAACGCTTGGTAATAACTAACACAAAATCAAAATTAAAAGAATATAAAGTATACATGAATTCCAATGTAAACATATATGTCCTACACCTCACAATAGTAAACTATGCAATGTAAATAAACACATGGAAAAAATATACGATCTATGAGACATAGAGATCAAGGTATGTAATACAAAATATATAAAACCAGGTTATTAAAATAACTCAAAAATACCGTTATCCAAACGTGTCACTTTAAACTTCTGACGCAGTACCACTATCCTTACCGTTTTTGGAAAAATGCTTCTAAACTTGTGACCTGCATCAGTATAGTTTTAAAAGTACAAAAACACTGGCAACATTCCCGCAAATAATGTCCTTGAAACAATGTGCCTTAACCTCCCGATATCTAATGTCCGTATGGTGAGGTTGTGTAATTATAACTTTAAACGCCACCACCAATGTCCGTTTTGGCGTCCATTATTTATCACATAAAAGAAATGACAGACACGTCCGGCGTCACCTTTAACATAACCTATAAATGTATACATAACCTGTAACCCTAAATACTCTATCTGTACAACATGTTGTCGCATCTCTTCTCTTGTCCTCACAGCATGGATGTGGAACAGCTTGCCATGCCGAAAGCTCCGTTTTCCCTAATATATAATATATAAATAAAAACAGAAAATTCAGCGCATAACTCAAACATCAATATCTAACAAATGGCGTAGTTGTTTGGCGTGTAATATATATTGTACCATAACTAAAGCTCACTGAATTCCCCCTACCGTAACACAAGAGATCAACGCGCACATGCTTTTGTTTACATTCTAACATCCCAGTGACAGCTTGGAATGACTCGTGACAGTCACTCCTTCCTATACCTATATTCACCTTATTAAATCCTATACTACGAGATTTGGTCCTTCCCCTGGCCTTTGTGAAGGGACTTTTAACTTCAGAATACCCCTTAGACTCTGTCTCCCAGATCTTTAGAGAGAAAAGACACTGATATTACCTTGGATACTCCTGACGCAATGATATAGTAAACAAAACCTACCCAGCAAAGTTCATTGGTGGCTGGTCTGGTCTAGCTAGTAGGCGGCCGTCATAACCCACATGCCATGGGATCTGTTTAGGGTCTCCCCTAGGTGGCAGCACGATAATCGCCACATTAGTGTCTGGCGACTCCAGTGCCTCCTGTAGGCGTGTGGCGTCCCTTCCCTGTACTGGCAGGGTTGCTGGCAACCGGATATCTTTATCCACTAGCCCGCTCTTAAAACGAAACCTGTCGGTCCACCTAACCCTTAGCTCATAGCTGCAACAAGATGCGCTGACGAGCTCTGCGTGGACGATTGTTGGTATGGAGAAGGCACTAAGTGTATTAATACCATATCCTAGGTTTCCCAACTTGAAATCAAAAACCAGGTCCTCCGATATCAGCCTTAGGACTAGCTGGTTTGATGTCTCCACCTCTGTCAGGGTGGGTGTGGGCAGACACCTTGCCTTGACACAAACGTTGCGCCGTTTGATGCACAAGAAAAGCAGCCTCAAAATATATACAGCCACGGCTACATATATCACTATTTCAAGCCAGCTTGGGCCTGGTGCTGAGACATTGACTGTCTCATACACCACCTGCTGTGGCGTCACCTGGGTGGTCTTTCCGTCCATGTTGCTCTCCAGCTCTATATGCTTAGCGCCGAGCTCTGTTACATTCATGGCTCGCACCTGGCCTATCCATTTAATCACCATGGCTAGTTTGTGCACTCTGTAGCAAAGGTAAAGAGAAAGAATGCATGCAAGTATGGATAAGAAAAATGACAAATAAGGCACAGAGGGATGAGAAACCACGTCAACCAAACCCACCTGAATTTTGTCCCATAGGGACGCCATTTCTTTATCACTTTTGATTAATTTCTGAACCAAATGCTGCGTCCTAATGCCCCTTTGAATTATCTCCTTAGGGACATTAGAAATTGCTTTCTGTAATTCCTTTGCACTCGGGAGATGCAATTTTATTAAACTATCAGTTACAGTACTCCCCCGAAATTCCTGAATATTTATCTGAAAAGCCATTGCCAGAGGTAGATTAAATCCTGATTTAACGTCTACCTGTAGATTCTTTTCTAGACAGAAAACTCTATCAGAATCGATAGTAGCTTCCTCCATTTCGAGAACACATCCACAAGGAATATTTATAATTGTAAAAATCGACAGAGTAATGTTCTGCTCTGTTCTACCCCTGCACCTTAATTTTGCTTGTAAACCAGAATTGATTATTATGTGGCGATCCCCAGACAGGTCCAAATGTAATTGAGGTGTTTTCCCTTCAACAAAAGAATGAAAAATGCAAGAATCTCTAACCTGAGGTGTATTATCAGTGAAAATATCATGCATGCAGGTTGAGTGATTAGAAGGAAATCTGATTATGCTCTGATCACATATCAATTCTGTAGTGAATAACTCACAATTTGCAAGCTGAGCCTCAGACAAAATACCATATGCCCCATCTTTATCAGAGATCGCAACAGCATAGCCTATTTCCCCTAATTTTGTGTAACCAGTGGGATCCCCTTCATGCACATGCATTGGAATTGGAAATACCACAGGTTTATATACATCAAAACGTTCCGAATCATAAGCCATCCAGATCTTCAACGTTAAAACTATTGAATCAGATCTTCGTTTTGTATCTATAATGCTGCACCAGTCCCGCCATGTACCTAGCGGTGAAGCGTCAGGCGCACTCTCTCTAATTTTGTGCGTCAGAACAGACACAGCACCTTTTATGTCGGCCCATGCGGCCACTGACGACGGAATTTTTCCAGACTGAATATCATTTAAATCCCCCAAGATGCGATTTGCAACTTGCAGATAATTTAGTTGCGACAATATACCTGAAATTGCCTTAAGTATTGTCTCTTGTCCTGAAAACACATTGCGTGTATAATTCCGAAATTCCTCAGTTGAGTTTGCATGGGACCTAGCGTAACTATTTACATCAGTAGAGAAATTCCCAAACGTCGTCCTAACCTGTCTAACGTATTTGTCTGTAAATGCAATAAAAACATTGCTATTCCCTACCAAATCATTTATAATACTATCCCTATTTTCGTTATTAATAGTTGTTTCCTGTATCCCTTTTATAATGGCAATCTGATTGTGGTTCAACGAATCAATCTGTGGCTGTGTGGCCGTTCCTATTGCTAAGTTCAGGAAATTTCCAGCTGGCTGAAAACCCCTGTTTCTTTTTGATCTACTAGAAACGTTATCCTTTTTAAATCCCTGGATTAAACTTTGGATTTGATCATGCATTTGAGTGCTGGTATTAAAAAGAGCCATGGTTGTCTTGCACAGGTGGTCGATGTCAAAGCTGACATCGTCTGTCCCGTTGAATGTTGTGTCTGGGACTTCAGGCGGGGAAATTCCATAAGGCACGTAGAGCCTAATGGCGTGATCCCCAACCCTCGAGGCAATTTTAACTGATTCCCTGAAGAAAACCACTCCATAATTCTGCCTAAATATGGCCTGTTCTGCCGCCGCTATAGTGAATAGGGCGAACAGAAACATCCTGTGGAAATAAAGAAAAATAGGAAACACTATTACATCCTGCCCCAAGTCAGCAAATTGAATGAACTAAAATACAAGTCAGCCACAATTTCCAAAACCACGCTGGATCCTCGGAGGATTCCAGCGCATCACTTTTCCAAAATCCAAGTGGTAAATCCGTGTGTAATTCCCTATTTTTACATGTTGGGCTCTCATGGTTCCATTGGCTGTAATATCAGTGTGCTATAATGTAATTCGAAAGGGAAAAACTCACCAAAGTGTTTTGATCATTCTTAGAAACTGATCTCAGCTCTGTCCTGATCTCTCTCGAGCCCGCGTGGATCTAATGAAGGCAAGTGCTGCCGCTCAGTTAAACACACCTCTTGTCTGGAATGTTGGTATTCGCACCAATGGATGGGGGGAGCCACCTGCTTACTTGAAGCAGGTTGCACCTAGCGCACAGGCTGCAACCTAGCGTTAATCACAGGATCAAAACATTATCCACCCAGACATTCGTCATACCATTGAGAGGGAGCCAAACCAATTTAATTTCTGCAAATCAATGATATTGCAAATCAAATGGTTATCAATCAATACTATCCCTTTCAAGATATTCCACTGGATACCAGTCTTCCAAATTACGCAGGTAGAATTAAGCAGCTTTGCCTTTTGAGGGTACCAAAAACGGGTTAATCAACTCCAGCTTATACTCCCACAATTTCATACATCACAGCAACACTGATAATTACTTTTTATAGGGACTTTTACCGTCGCCCTATTAACGTGACCTGTTTCGACTCTCAGGTGTAGGCCAAACCTTAGTGGTTGTATAAAAATCCCTACTTAGAAGGCAAAAACTTTTTCAATTTTTAATTTCTAATTGGTTATGGAAATGCGTGACAACCCACATCATAAATATTCGTTCATTCTTTACTTTGCCAATATCTGGGTCCAGCTGCACTGTGTGTTCCCTCTGCGTATGATTCACGCCACACCTTCCACATTTTTATGTGGTTACATGCGGTGGCGCCATCTGCAGAGTTTGGCTGGCCATGCTCAAACTTTTTCATCCCCACATATTTGCCGATACTCCGCATACCAAAATGGCAGGTTTAGACAAGTTATTGCAGTTTCTCCCAATCTGTTATTGCCAGGAAACCTTAAATATTTCCTTCCCATTACATCCTGACATCTGTGTTCTCAATTCAGGTATTTATTCAACTATAGGGTCACTCGTTGTGTCGGAGTGCACCTCCCCTCTTTATTTATCAATGGATTATTCATGTGACATGAGCTCAGAGTGCCATATTTCCGGTGGTGTTTACCACTAAACTGGTGACATTCTTTTGCACTCCTGCTGGCTATATAGGTTGATTTACTGGTGATTTGAACAATGTAGCATGGGCTACCCCATTACTATCTGTTTATTATACATATCATTGTCACCTCCAGTCCTGATGTTACCTGGAAAAAAAATGTATAGTTCTGTCCCATTATAATACAACTTAACCTCTAATGTTACAGTCTCTTATTTGTGCACCAGCCACTCTTTACCTTACCTTCTGGTCTTATCACCTTTGTTAGTGTCTATTCAATAAGACTGGCACACTTGAATTCTTGCTGACTACTTTTTAGTACTTATTGCCTTAGGCATGTCTTTATCACCTGGATCAACTTTTCCAGTTTTGCCTGACCTACTTTCCTTTATCATAGGAAACTTCTCTACCAGGCGTTTCATGAATCTATTGTTATTGTCAGCTGTGAGTTTTGTTACTTGAGTTATATTTATACTTTTTCTCAATACTTTTCCAGTGCTGAGATTCTTTACCCTGACTGTATGTCTGGTTGGGATTTCCAGAATCAGATATGGGCCACTCCTGGAATTCTGCAGCTTCTTACTGGTATGTTTTTGAATCAATGTATTGATCTTTATGTATACAATATCTCCTAACCTAAGGTCATGATCTCTTGCCCCCTTGTCATGCCTATTCTTCATCTTTTTCTGAGCAGCTTCCAGATTTCTGGCTGCCTGTACTGCTGCTTGAGATTGTGTATTTACTATATCTAAAAGGTGAGCTGTCACTGGACGAATTTCTTCATCCACATTTAAAATGGCTGCCTCTGGCGGCGTGACTGCATTTTTCCCGAATATTAATAGATAAGGGCTATGACCAAGACTGTTGGCATCTGAGATATTCAACGCAAATACCACTGCGGGTAAATAAATATTCCAGTCCTTTTGGTGTTTTTGGACGTAGGTTTTAATCGATTGCACAATGGATTGGTTCACCCGTTCCACAAGCCCCTGGCTTTCTGGGTGATACGAGCTACCGAACACTTGCTGTATTCCGAACGCGCGGCAAAAAGTCTTAAACACGCCTGATGAAAAACTTGAACCATTGTCACTATATAATTTCGATGGTATTCCTACCACACACAAGACATTCCTAAAGAACTCTTGCTTCAAGGTAGTCGAATCAATTGCATGGGTAGCCCACGCAATACAGTAACGGCTATAGAAATCCACACAGACATGAATATAACGTTCACCTGACGCAGTCGTCGCCATTGGTCCAATTGTATCTATCACTATACAAGACATGGGCGAGGGTACTGGGTCTCTCAATGCCATAGGAAGCTTGTATGGGTGTTTTGATTTCTTACTCCTGAGACACTGATCACATGTAGCAACATAATCTACCACATCTCTTGTCATCAATGGCCAATAAAACCTCTGTCTTATTATCCCCAGAAGTTTAACAGAACCCAAATGACCTGCCATGGGTCTATCATGCAATAGCTCCAGCACAGGCTGAATCCAAATAGCTGGCAACACTACTTGATACTGTCTCGCAGCATCTTTCATTTTAGTGCCATTTGGCAACCTACATAGAATACCTGTATTTACAAAGAATTGATCATGAGTCATCAAGACCTGCCTAGCCTTAGCCGATTCCTTAGGAATTATTCCCGAAACCACATAGTCCATCATCTCAGAACAAAACTCATCCTTCTTTTGGGATTCTATGAATTCATCCTTTGAAAAGGGCATTCCCAACTTCTCCTTCAAGTCCCCAAAGAATTCTCTATCAATCTTCGGAACTACCGCAGCCAAAGCTTTTCTTTTCTTTTCCACCCTCTTGGGTTGAGCATGAGACCGAGATGTTCCCTGAGATTTCTTCTGAACTTTCGTTGTTTTAACTTTTGGTTTCTTTACCTTGGTAGCTTTCTGTCTGTTTTGTCTTAACTTTTCAGAGTCCTTTGTCTTTTGTTTTGTAGAATCCCTGGTCTGAACTACCTTCACCGTATAAAAGGCATTCTTCTTACCTGCGGGCTTCCCGAACTGCTGAAACACTGGCTCCAAGACAGCTACCCTCTCATCACATACAGATTCAGTGACTGTCATCTGCGCCAAATGATGCATCACTCCCTGCTCTTCTGCATGCTCTTCAACAAAAGGTATCACAGTCTCTGTCTGATGTTCTACTAACATTGACCGAACTAACCCATCATTACCTTGAGGGAATGGGACTCCTGCTTTCCAACCTTTTAGGATGGATCTTTTGCGAATCTTTGTGATTGGGTGGTTCTCACAACACTCCTCTTGATGGAAAGGCTTGACCATATCTATTGGGTTGAAAGTTACTCCTTTCTTCTTTGGAACAGCTAGTTCTAGTTCTTGCTGTTTTATTGAGATAGGATAGTCTCTTCGCGACAACGCATCTGGGACCAAGTTCAATTTTCCCTTCACATGCTGAATATTATAGTCGTACTCCATCATCTCTTCCAGTGATCTATACATCCTACCGGACAAATCACGTTTAGAGTTCAGAGCTACCAACGCTGCATGATCCGTCAATATTGTACACTTATTTCCCAACAGATAGTGCCTAAACTTACGTAAAGCAAACTTTATTCCCAAAAGTTCGCGATCTGTGGTACTATAGCGTGTCTCGGCGCTAAGTAATGACCTCCCTGCAAATGCCACCGGCCTCAAATTACCCTCACTATCCTTCTGACTTATTACCGCCCCGAGCGCCGTGGAACTGGCGTCGGTCGCCACCACGAAAGGGTTCTTGTAATTAGGATAATGAAGCAAGACCTCAGTACAAATAGTCTTTCTAATTTTATCGAAAGCCGCCTGACATTCTTTGGTCCATTCAAACTTGACATCTTTCTTTGTCAATTTGTATAATGGGATCATTATGTGACTGAAATCAGGGATGAATGCCCTATAGTAATTTGCTAGGCCATTAAAAGCTCGAACCTGCTTGGCCGTCTTAGGAACTGGGTAACTTTCAATAGCTTCCACTTTGTCCTGATTTGGCTGCAAACCTCTGGAGGTAATTTTAAATCCCAAGAATGGTACCGCATCCAATCCGAAGTAACATTTTTCCCTTTTGAATCTAATGTTCACCCTTCGGAATGCTTCAAAGACCTGTCTCAAATGCTTTAGATGTTCCTTCCATGTCTTGCTAGCTATCAAGATATCATCTACATATGGAAGTGCAGATGGTACTGCTGTTAGTACATTTTCAATTACCGCATGGAAAGCCTTTGGAGATGTCTTCAGCCCCATCGGCATGCATTTGTACACATATATTCCATCACATGTACTTATTGCCGTGGTCAGACGATCCTTCTTTCTAATCGCAATTTGATGAAAACCACTTTGAGCGTCGACTTTAGAGAAATACTTCCCTTCCAATTCGCCAACCGCCTCTATGGTCTCCTCTGCGCTGGGAAACGTCCTAGCCTGGTCTTTGATCATACTATTTAACGACCTGAAATCCGCCACGATTCGATACGCTTTGGGTGCCCCAGGGTCACTAGGCTTCTGCACCAAAAATGCAGGTGACGCAAATTCTACTATCTCATCAGTCTTCTCAATGACGTCTTGATCCACTTGCTCCTTCAGAAGTTTTCTCATAACCTCTTTCATCCTCGGATTCAACCTATAGGGATGCATGGCCTTTGGCTCGTAGTCCTTCTTCAAATCTATCCTATGTTCGTATCCTTTGGCCCTTCCTATCTTCTGATCCTTCCCGACAAAAACGTCATCTTGTTTCATCAGGAGATGCAAAAGTTGTTCCCTTTGCACTGGATCAAGATTCAGACCCATTTGATACTTTTTATACTCAAAATAACCCCCTTCTGAGGACTCACCTGTAACTATATCCACCCTATCACCCTTGTCAGTGATTGTGTCTGGGCAAGTCCCAGAATTATCTGTACACTTCGAGACATTTCTATTGTTTCCCGAATCAATCATATTTACAGACTCGCCCTGTGAATTTTCGTTCACAGTCGCTTCGTCATTGAGGGGTGAAAAATCTTTTTCATCGGCCATTTCATATATACCCAATATAGAGCCCTTTTTTACAGAGTACCAACCTTTGCTACTATTATATACACACATCCTGATCCTATTACCCATGGTGTTTGGCTTTACCAGTGCTCTCTTCACCAGATATGGAACAGGAGTCTTTCTTTTTACATTTTCAGTAACCCCTACTGTATCTGATATGTCCCAAGGGGCTACTACTGAGTTTGTGAACTCAAACTCAGAGTTTGGAGGAATTTTAAAATTTCTATCTGATCTAATGACATATGTATGGTGTCTATCCAAATTGAAATTTATCTGAGTTCTATATTTTCTCATAAAATCAACCCCCATTATTAAAGGGCAACTTAAGCCTGGTAGTACATCAAACCAGTGCCTAAATTTTCTTCCATACATTGTCAATACTAATTGTACTTTGAAGTGAACCTGACGGGAAGAGTTATCCGCTAGAAAAATCTTTTTCCTAAATTTTCTAATAGGGAGATTACCCATTTGTGCCACTATACCTTTATACACTACCTCACTAACACATGTGCAAGTCGCCCCTGTGTCAACCAAGAAAGGAATATCAGTGAATCCCCCTATGGTAGCACGCACAAATCCGTTCTTTACGGCCATTTTGATTCTGTCAACGCCTTTCTCACTCTCCTGAAATAAAGTTACAAGATCGTATGAGTCACTTTCAATGTTATAAAAGCCCTCTGCTGGGTCCACAGAATCTTCAATGGGAATAATTTCCCCATTCTTGTTGAGTCTTGAGATCTTACCAATCTCTTCCCGCTTCCCTTCATGTACTTGTCTTTCAATGTCTTTAGTTGTCCCCATCATTGAAAGTAGTTAATTTCTTATTGTCTCTAAAAGGAGTTAAATCCCTTTGATCTATATTTTTCTTTCTCTTGTCAGACCTCTGTCCAATATCAGTATCAGACTCTCGATCCACCCTTCCTGAATTCCTATTAAATGAATTCGATCTGCTTGAATTTTGTCTATTGTAAGAATTCGATCTGTTCGAATTTTGTCTATTAAAGGAATCTGATCGACTATAGGAGTTTGATCTTCCTGGCGATCTTGTAGGGGTTCTACCTCTACTTTCATTACCGGATGAGCATCTACATCCACAGTCCTTAGGTTTACCAGTAGACCTGTCCCTACTGTTATACCTTCCATTTGAGGAACTGTAGTTGTTGTTTCCTCTGTTCTTTTCTCTTCCTCTACCAGCACTACTATCTCTACTTTCTGACCAGTTGCGCTGATACCTGTCACCACCCTTTTTATCATTATACCTCTTCTTAAGTGACCCCTTCCTGTCCTCTTGGTCATCTGTGGTATACCCAGCATCTCTAATCGCTTTTACAGCTGCTGCTTTGGAAAGCAGATCTGTCACCTTGTCTTCTGCTATGGCGACATCATTTACCTCATGCTTGATTGCTGAGGCTATGGCACGACGCATAGTTGTAACATCATCTGCCATCACCCTCTTTGATAGACTGGGCTTTAGGTTGGTGACATAGAACTTCACCTGCAGATCCTCCTCCAATCCGGAGTTCGCCAAGAGGACTAACATATCTGCATTATACTCCTCCACACTTTCGTCCTGCCCTTGCTTTCTCTGAGCATATCCCTTCATCATCTCTGTATAACTTAGCTTTCCAAATTCCTCCAGAAACTTTCGCTTCAGCGTGTCAAACGATGCTGCGGGATTCCTTGCTCTAAAAGCCTTAAAAAAATTTAGGGCCTTTCCTTTGACAAATTTCTTTACACCCTGGACCTTCAAGTTATCTGGTGCCCCTAGAGATTCAGTGTATTCTTCATAATCGTCCAAGAACTGCTCAGCGGATACAGCCGCGGTTGCTTCTCTGAATATCTCGGGAACCATTGCCAGAGCCTTTGTTACAGAGGAGTGTGGTGTCCTATCCTTCTGAGAAAAACCCTTTTTCTTGTGACTTATAGCTCTGATACGACTTTCAGTTTCACCTGAAATATCGGAATTATCTGTCTCTGATGAACTGTCAGAACTTGACCAATCAGACTGATATTTCTTGTCACTATCCTTCCTGGGTCGCCTTCTTCGCCTCCTGCGTCTTACACTGTCTGGAGTAGAACAACGTTCTCTGTCCCGCTCCCTGTCACTATACTGTGTAAAACGACGTTCATTTTCCCTATACTCACTGCGAGTATTAGGAAAAGGCTGAGTGCGTCTAATCGCTTCCCAATAGGCTCTTCCTCTGTCTTGCCACTCGGGGCCTGTTGGTATTGCCACATCTCTCGCTCTTTCATGGCGATCCACCTGCCTCGCATCTACCGTGCGATTTTCTTGCTGGTCTATTGGCCCTGTATCATCCCTGCGTCTCTCCGGATGAACTATAGGGACTATGCCTGGCATACTGAATGAATGCTGAGGACTTTGTGTGGCATTCATGGGATTGTAAATGCCATTGTCTACCCCCTGCATTCCAGTGAGAATTGGGGCTGTCGGCCTCGGACGGTATGCCGCCTCCCCAATATTCCTATACGAAGGTGGTGGTGTGCCTCCAGGGACATCTTCTTGTTGCCTCCCTGGGGTACTATGTGCCCTCATGGCCCCATCAAAATCTGCCTGACGCAATGGCGTATGCATTTGCGGGCGCTCAGGTGTGTTTACAGCCGTATTGTAAACTGTATTCACAGCGGTATGATAGGGTGTATTTGCCGCTGTTTCATATGGTGTTTGTTGAGGTGCGACTAATGGCCTTCCAGGAGAATTTTCAGCGATTCGACTTGGAGAACCATGCGGTGTGTTTACCACTGGGTTGAATGCCCCCTGCGGTTGAGCTTCTGTTGTGCCAAATAACCCGGCAAAAGGATTTTTCCAGGCAGGATACCATGGCTGCTCTTGGGGCCTCTGAGTCTTTGACTGCGTAACTCTTGTTGCCTCAGGTGGAGTTCCCTGTTGCGGCTCTTGCTGTACTCGCTGTGGCGTTGTCTGTACTGCTTGTGCCACTGTGTTAATTGGAGGGACAGGTACCTCTATCGCCTGCATCTCCAAAATCCTGTTTTCCAACTCCAAGTGCTTGACTCTATCTCTAAACCACTTCATCTCGCCCTGGTGTTCGGTCTCTAGAGCGTTCATCTTCTGCGCCATCACCTGCACCAGGTCTGTTCTCTTCTGAGCTTCATCTAGGACAACCTGATGTATCTCCTGTCTGAGCTGACCATTTTCTACCTGAAGTCCATAGTTCTTCTCCTGCTCATCCTTCACCAGCTGATTCCTCTTTAGGATCTCTCTTATAAATCCTTTCTGAACATCCGGTTTTGCCCCTCGAAGATCCAACTGAAAATGAGAAGGACTTTGATCAGTATCACCGGGAATTGATGGACTATTCAGTGACCCTTTCTGTGCAGTAGCCATTTTCGCAGCTCCTTGCTCTTCTCCTGCGTCCTCCTCTTCTGCTAAGAGCCTCTCCCCCTTTGATGGTTTGTGTCCCTGTGCCTTCGCACTACCACTGAACAAATCCCATTGTTCTAATGGTTGATTATCACCTGCACTGGGACCACTTCCACCACCACCTTTGTGACTTTCTTTTGAGGGAGATCTGTCCTGAAATGAGCACTGAATATTATTGTCTCTCATGTCCACTTGATCTTCACCTGCATCAAAACCAAAACAATCGTTCGGAGGTGATTCAAGCGCTCCACGGCCGAAATTCTGTGCTCCCGACTGAGCTGCTGGCATCTGCTGTCTAGACTCCATTCTAGCTCTATGTCCTTCCATGAATCTCCTGAAATTGTCTGTAGTCTCACTGTCAAACATTCCGAATCCACCAGTTATTTCTATTTGGCGCTGTTGCTGCCTCGTTCTTTCTAGATTCGGATAAGTTCCTTTCACAGGCGTTCCAACAATGTCGACTTCGTTCGCATGTGTGTCTTCTTCAGGATTTAAAGTATTATCAGTCGGGATATTGACTTCTGACACATAAACCTTCTTGTTTCTCAAATGCTTAACCATCTGCTGCAGAGAATAACCCTCTGGAATCTTCTTTTGCTTTTTATTCTTTTTACCTCCCATTGCATATAATTTGGAAAACAAACAACATACTTCTTCAAGCCAGAGTCTTTCAAATATTTCTTCAAACAATTAATCACCACAGTTCTTCAAATGTTTCTTCAAATAATTATTCAACACAGTTCTTCAAATGTTTCTTCAAATAATTATTCAACACAGTTCTTCAAATGTTTCTTCAAATAATTATTCAACACAGTTCTTCAAATGTTTCTTCACATAATTATTCAACACAGTTCTTCAAATGTTTCTTCAATTATTTCCATAGAGGTTTTGTGACATAAACCTATCAATTAAAACTTTGCAATATAGTATGTTATAATCCCATGTTCTAGAGAGACTTCTGACTTGATACTCCATCTGTCTGAACAAATAAACTGATATCCGATTTTCTGACATCTAGTATATGCATGGAAGTTCATCAAATAATCTATAAATATGTTTCTATTGTCTTATTGCATACTAGTGAAACTGTTCATCCTGTTTCACTTTTGTCTGTCTATTTGTGGAATGTCATTAAACATTAGTGAAACTGATCTCCCACTATGTTGCCATATGTTTAATATTTTGCAAGACAAAACTGGTATTAAAGAGTCACTGATCTTATCACACACTTGGCATTAGATGTTTTTACTAATATTTCACATAATTTGGAATTAAATGCTTCACTGACCCATCACACAATTTCTACAATTTTACTGAGCATTAAGACTTCTTATAGTGGAACTGATGTTTTTCAAATCCCACTACATTCCCATATGTGCTTGAATGTTATACAGCACCCATGTATATATCTTAATGCACTCAATATGTTTCGAAAAATCTCCATGAGGTTCATTGCCTGGCCATATTGAATCATTCTAAAATGCAATTGATGTGAAAATAGTCTCTACATATTCCAAAAAATGTGTAGTGAAACCATTTTAAAATGCTTCACTTTCATGCCAAATATATAAACACTTACTTGTGTGTTCCTGTAAATTCAAGTCAGCCTCAAATACCTATATGCAATAAGTTGTAGATGGATCCTTCTCCTATAGAGTCCCATGTCCTGACTCTATAAGATACCTTGCTATCCACATGTGGCAGGAAACTTCTGTTGTTATTAGGATCCTGCCCTCAGCTCCTTGTTACAAATATAATTTTGAATATATTTCTGCACCAATTGATCTTATATCGGGTTCCCACCAGTGTGATATCATGGTGTGTATGATACACATAAATAAATGTACTATTCCCTAAAGAATAATATCTACTCTATATTAAATGAAAATCTTGGTAGCTGAGAATATAAGATGTGAACTGCAAGGCTGCTATTTGGCAAGTGTTTAATGTAACTGAATAGAAGGTGTACATTGCAAAGTGTGTGTCCAGCCTGTTACCAGCTGTCCATTCTATGTCCGGTATGTGGATATAACAGGTGTTGTAACATACCTTTCACAATGGTCTTGTTCATATAACGGTGTACATTGGGTCATAACAATAGACTAATTAATGTTTAATATATTTCGCTTGAATTATAATATATTATTAAATGCATGATACTAATGTTGCTAATGTTGCAAATACTATACTATTGTAAGTATTCTATTATTCTTGTAAGTTGTCATTAGTAGAATACTAGTAATTGTATATGCTATATAAATGTGTAATATGAAATTAGAATTGATTAGAATCTGGAAGGCAACGCAACAAGACATCGGCAGAGTCGACATGTGTATTTGTTATGATTGTATTAAATGTGAATGGCCTTATTTTTTAAATAAAAAAAAAATTACAACTCGGTGCTTACACTCAGAGTATTATTTAAAGGAAGCCGAACCTCTCCCCTCCCCCATCTCTCTCCGCATCCTCTCGCCCCTCCTCGTTCCTGCTTTTTTAGGTTATAGCATAGTTTTGTTAATTAATATAAGACAGCTGTGCCATTCAACCATATAGACGTTTCTATCCCTGACGTTTATTTCGCACTCCCTCCCTTAATTGTAATAAAAAATACTGCTAAAAACGGCAATGTCCGTTTTTCTAATGTCGGCTGATGTCCGTATCAGATTCTGTCCTGTAGGCTTTGTCCTGTCATTATATAATTGGACAATAGCTTTTGACCACAATTAATAGAAACAAAGTCATTAGTCATCAATAACACCTTGCAGCAGCAACTAATCTTGCTACTAATTCTGTAGATTTGGTATACAAAGAGACACATATATATTGTTGTATTATGTATTACAACGATTAGCCTCGTGTTCTACGAAACATGAGGGCTTTTTGAACATTGTTCAATGCATTACTTCCCTGATTCCTTCAACATTACATAGGAAAACTGACCAAAGACATTCTACAAAACCTAAAGGGCTGTTTATCTATTCCATTATATCTATATATGTCTTCCATTTTCTACACATCGATCAATACCAACAATGTGATGGAATAATAACAACTTGTCATGGTGTATTATTAGTTGGAATAGCAACTTATCAAACTATTTCAAATAAAAATGATGATGTATTACACGTTTCTATGCAATGTATACCATAAATTGATGTATAATACCCTTTCTTTGCTACATTTAAAAAAACTTTACGGAAATTGTGTATTCAGGCAAAACTAGAGGCGCGTGCAAAGGAGCTTAGGGATGACCCTCGCCGTGTTCTTGCCGACACATGGGGACGATTTAGGTGAGTAGAAACATGGCTGAGTATTTCCATCAAAATGTTGGTTTTGGATGCAGCATGGCAGAGCATGATTCCAATATATCTAATATCTCATTTATCTAAATTCCTTTACTTAAAGGTTATACATGACCTTGAACATCCGATCGAATCTTTGTGGAACTTCATAAATCCTTTCGTGCAATCATATATAACTAAGACAAATACATTTATATTTTAAGCTGTTTGTTTAACGGTGTCTTGATACTGACATGTTGATTGTATTAGTACGAAGTTAGTGAATGGAGAAGTTGGGGGTGGATCAACCGTAATGCCAGAACATACCGAAATGCATTTGAAACACGTTTGAGTTTTATCATTATGTCTGTGATATGTAGTTCTCCGATATATAGTGTTCAAATTTTCCAGAATAAAATATCAACCTCTGTGGAAAATAAGAAACTACTTTGGAGAGAAAATTGCGCTATACTTTGCCTGGTCTGGAACGTTAATTTCAACACTTCTGCTCCCAACGTTATTTGGCATTATAATTTTCATCTATGGGTTATATCTGAGGTAAGTAATTGGTTTCCTTCTAAATCATAAATTTTCCATTTCATTTTCTTATTGGTGAGAATAAAATAGTATGAAAATAAAATAGGTAGATTGAAATGATGACTATAATTATATATTGTGAATGCCTTTAAAGTTCTACTAATAATTTGCTATAAAGCATCACAGAGATGTAAACTTCGAAAGGATTATAGAAACACTGATTAGTCTAGGGCTCGTGATATCATAACTTTTTATATGATCATGAATATCCATATCTGCTAGATATTAAATTCAAATGAAGGGCTTGACACCATTCCCTCAATTTTACCATCATGCTAATCAAAATGGACTATTTGCGTTCAGTATACTTATTCTTTACAAACTGGATTATGATTTCAGTATCAAACGAAATCTGAGTTCTGATGATACACCAACAGCGACCGACAATTATAACATGACAACTATTTCTTCTGTAAATACAACTGACTCTAATTTCATTTCAAAGTAAGACTACCAACTTTCTGTTTATTATCATCATTTCTGTGTTAAATTTGTGTTATTTGAGAAGATTGGTGAATTGTAGATAAACGACTTCACCCATAAGTGCAACATATACATAAATTTATATCTTCGTCTTTCCTGAAGTACTTTTGTTAATCTTATTATCAATCTTGGTTTTGACTTCGGTATAATAAGATCGCAATCGATATAATAAGTCGGCAATATATTTTCTTTTCAGTGTAAAGTCCGTTGTTGAAGATTCTATTTCCATCATCAAAGAAGCATTCGACAATGAGGTCACGCCCTATTTCGCTTTAGTAATATGCTTATGGGGTAAGTTGGGTCTCCCAAAATTATTTCTTCATCATTGACTGATTACTTTGTCTTGCATTCATTGCACATTCGGATGTGCTAGATTATGTTGAGAGTGAGTTGATACTGACCATTTTCACACCTTCTGCAGGTACCGTCTTCCTAGAGGTATGGAAAAGGAAAAACGCCACACTTGCGTATGAATGGGACGTTGATAACTTCGAAGATACAGAACCTGATCGTCCGGAATTCATTGGTACCGATAAAACAGAGGTACTGCTGTACTGCTATCACATAATTCGAATTGACAGATATTTGTCATTGTCAACTGTTATATCACTACTATATTTGGAAAGACGACCGTAGGATTACTTAGTTGTATCCCATGCAATGAATACCCAGCCCGTGCAATAAGTTAACAAAGGAACCAGGAATTATAATAATTCAATTCAAGAATTCTTTATTGCTATAGGTGTTTTACAATAAGGTAGTCCAACATTCTAATTAAACAGGTGTCTAGTTAGGTCTTCCGTTGGGTGCCTGAAATAATCTGTCTGCAATAATGCTACCGACACTACGAACTTATTCACTGACGCATTTTTTTATACATGTTTGTCTGTTAATTAAAATGAGGCATGAAAGTTTAGAATACTTCCAGATAAACATGCTGTTGATTATGCATATATATATTTGTTATCTATAAATATTTTACCATACGTCTTTCTTCTATTACTTAAAACCGTAAGTCTGGTCAATCTAATTTGGTAAATGGTTTCTCTTTAATTCTTTTCATTCGTCATTTTTGCATGTTAGCTTTCGGGTATTTCTCTGAGTATATGGTATTCAATTATCAACGGTTGGTTCAGAAGAAACTTCTTTTTATCCGAATATTTAAATGGTTTCTAGCAAAATCTCCCTAGGACAACTGTCACCGACATTATTAAAATCTAGTCTTTAAGATTTAATAGAATAATGCCCATAAGGAAACTGGGATTGGAGCATGCCGGGCGGTACCGGGCAATTTCAAAATGTAAAGTTCCTTGGTCCATTCGATTGATCGGCCCTTTTTCTCCTGTGATGAAAACATATTATAGCAGTTATTTTAAAGAATTTTGGCAGTTAGTTGTTTCTTGTAATTTCCTTATTAACTACGTTTGCAGTGTGACAATTTCAGATGTGTACATCAATACTTTCTGGAGATGTGGTTCAGAGTTTAATAACTCTGCCATTGAAATTTTGTGACTTAACAAATGTATATGTACAGAGGATTGATATATACTATACACATATTCTATTTTATCTATTATTCTATTTCTAATTGTATAAATTGATAGTAATAAGGTATCTAAGCGACCAGTATGTTATAATGCCCTAGTTATCCGGATCATGATATCAATTTGAGAATGGGAAATGATTCGAGTTTACCGACTCTAAGTTCTAGCAGAAATGAAAATAAATATGTATCTACAGTTGGGTTGACAACGCCCATATCGCAGCGCGTGGCTGTGTTTACTGCTCACCTATGACGTCACCGCGGGTTCGGCCAATCAGCATCGCCGAGCCCCGCCCACCTTGCCACGCCCATTCGATCTAGCCACTTTGAACTCAGCCGCGGAAACGTTCACATCGTTTCGCCTGTCTTGAAAATTTTTCAAGTGTGGAGCCTATATTGAGTTTGTTCATGATGGCTCCGAGGACTTTAAAGCATTGTGAGGCGTGCAATGAATCCCATGGGGGCGTGGTCGGATTGTCCTGTACAAGGGCTATGAATAGCCGTATGGCTGCGCTGGAAGGATTGGTTAACAAGTTGGTACATACCGTGGAAGAGAAAGTCGTCAGTAAATCGTCATCGGAGGGCGTCATTCCCCCGAAGATCGTCAACAGTGATTCTGATATCCACTTCAACGAGCAGCATCGTTCACATAGTAGGGCTTCAAGTGTAGAAAGTTCAATATACAATGTCCAAGGTTCTGCTCGTCGTTCTCGTCGTCGTTCGAGGTCTGCTGGATCATCCAAGCCGTTTGATCACGAAACACATCTTGATAAGGGTGAGGACATTGACTCATTTGAAGCATTATTGTTGCTGAATTTACGCCTAATATCGAAGCTAGTTGTGGATGAGAGGCCGTATAGTGAGTTGGCTGGCGTGGTGAATCACACGGTAACTATGTGTGAAAAGTCAAAGTCTCAAGTGTACAATCTCCGTGCTAGTGTCCTGTACGACAAATGCGTTCGTACCAGAGCAAATAAGGAGGGTCTTGGAGCCTTTTCCAATGTCAAACAGGATGAAATTCTCCGATTTTATTCGTTCGAGAATTCAAGAAAGGCTGTAGCTGAGTCGGCGATCAAGAAAAAGGTAAACACCGAACAAAAAGTTTGTTTCAAGTTCAACTCTTCTTCCGGCTGTGTAAAGTCACCGTGTGCCTACCCACACAAGTGCTCCAATTGCCTGAAAGGTGAACATTCAGCTAGAACCTGCCCGTCAGGGAAATCAAACAAATAGGAATTAACATGTAATCGGGGTTTTATTCGTAGTAATAACCATAGTTTGGAAATCTGTGATAAAGAAAAGTTTGTTACTTCGAATGGTTGTCTTGGCGACACCGGAAGTGGTGCGTCCAAGATGGCCGACAACGGATTGGAATCTGTCAGTTCGGACACTTCGACACTTAAAGATTTAATTCCTACGACTTCGATTACTCATCATTACCCGGAATTTGTTCATGAATGTATGTATTCCGACATTTTCGGTAAAATTTCCAAATATATTGACGGTGGTTCTCCCGATAGTGGAGATAATTTAATATTCACCGCTCCGATTTCGCCGGGTGGCTGTACTGTCCCCGTTTACGGTAGTTGTGGGCATGGAATTTGTACGTGCAGTCATTCCTTAGCTAACGTCAATACTCAACTTAAACCTTGCCGTTTTGCCTTTTGCCTTTTCACCCAAGGTTCTTATATGGTAGAAAAATATCTTCATGTATTTTATGGCATTTGTGACGGTTTTGATATCGTAGATGGCCCAGTACAGGGTTACGACTGTGCGAATTATGCTTCGATTTTGGAGCCCACAGCTAAACAAAAAATGGATAAAATAGTTGCTAACGAACTAAAAGAAGGTTTTATTTCTATCGCTGATGTTTCTCCTATATGTATCCACGCCCTGGGTGCTGTGAATAAGCCTGACGGGGGTATCCGTCCGATCACCGACTGTTCCAGACCTGAAGGTATATGTGTGAACGACCAATGTAGTAGTTTGGTTCGTACTTTCTCTTACAACTCAATAGATGATGCTGTTAATTTAATCGAGAAAGATTGTTTCATGGCAGTCATTGATATTAAATCTGCCTACAGAGCGGTTCCTATTAACCCTGAACACAGAAAATATTGTGGTTTTAGATGGTCCCTAGATGGGGTAGACACATTATTCTATGACAACAGGTTGTGTTTTGGCCTCCGTACAGGGCCTTGCTATTTTGATGATATCTCCAATTTTGTGACTGACTCTATACGAAATGTTTTCCATATTCCAGTTGTGAACTATTTGGACGATTTTTTTACATGTGATTTGTCTTACGATGGCTGTACTGCAGCAAGGGACAGTATAACAGGTGTGTTACGTTTCTTAGGCTTCTATGTGGCGTGGCAAAAGGTGACATCTCCCAATTCTACCTGCAGATATCTAGGCTTCGACATAGATTCAAAGGAAATGTCTGTGTCTATGCCAGAAGATAAAATCGTCAAGCTTCACAATATACTTTCATCTTTAGAGAACTCCTCGTCAATTTCCAAGAAGCAGCTAGAAAGTGTATGTGGTTACATAAGCCACTGTGCAACTGTTTTTAAAGGAGGAAAAACTTTTTGCAGGCGTTTATTCGACCTGTATAAACTTGTGATTTCAAAGCATTTGAGGCATGTGAATATTTCTCCCATGTTTCGTCAGGATTTAATGTGGTGGAAATCTTTCTCTGCTTCATTTAACGGTCGTCGACTACTGGAAAAAGATATATACGCCCACCCAATGGTATCTGACGCTTCGTCAAAGGGTTTTGGCGTTTACTTGAACACTGATTGGGTTGCTGGTACGTGGGAGAACAGTATTTTGCAACCAGATTTCTCTGAGTGTGGCCATATTGTCTCACGCCCGAGTGAAGAAGGGATAGCATCCAACATCAATATACAGGAGCTATTTCCTATCTTGGTAGGCGTGAGAAGGTGGGCAAAAATATTCAAAGGAAAAGCCATAATGTGTTTCATTGATAACACACAAGTTATTGCCATGCTTACGAATGGTTCCAGTTCTAGTTATCGCGCAATGCAGTGGCTATATGAGCTCTACTGGTTAACCTTTATATTCGACATTGAATTAATTCCTAGATATATTAATACGAAAAACAATTTATTAGCTGATACTCTCTCTAGGGTACCATATCTGCTTAAATCTCCTGACTCGCTTGTATGTCTGAAGCAAGCTGGATTGTGTTGTGCTGATGAATTCTTATCTTCACTCCTTAGGCTGGGACAAATGGAGGAGGAGAGTAACATTTCTACAAACCCTGTCGGTGTCTGATTCGACATTGAAGCAACGTACAAGACAATGGAGTGTTTTTTCTGATTTTATATCAGAAAATAAATCTCACTTGGATTATATCTCCATTGATATATTGTGTATGTATGCAGCCTTTTTATCAACTTTGATGAAACACTCGTCTGTTATAACCTATTTATCTGGTGTGATTTTTGGAGCAAAAATCAGGAACATTCCATGCTCATCGATGTCCCATCCTGTGTTGAAATCTTTGCTCAAGGGCATCGCTAAACTACCAGGTTCAGCAGTGATCCCAGCATCTCCACTATTACCTCGTCATCTCAAGAGATTATTTCATCTGTTGAATTTTGAACTATATGAACATGTATTGGCCTGGACTATTTATATATTTCTATTTCGCTCTATGCTTAGAGTTGGCCATGTGATTGAATCATCACACACTATACGTCGGAGTGACATTTCCTTCCATAAATGGGGATTATCCTGTGCTGTGAAATCTTCTAAAACTACTTCTGAGCCATTCGTCATCCCAGTGGCTAGTTCTCCAGTAAACGAGCTATGCCCTGTATACTACATAAAGAAGATATTCGCCTGGAAGTCTCTTCCTTCTGATTCATGTGCATTTAGCCTCCCCAATGGAGAGCCTATGTCTTATAATTATTTGAATACATTGCTTGCGGATTTGTGTGCTAGAGCTGGATTTGTGGGTCATTTTACTATGCATTCTCTCAGGAGAGGGTCTGCAACTCACATGTCGTCAAGAGGCATCTGCTTGTCAGATATAAAGAACAGAGGCCGTTGGAGGTCGGATTGTGTAGAAAAGTATATATCTCCTTCATTGGACCATGAGTTAAAGATTGATGCTCTTATCTCCTCATCGTTGTAGTGTGTTTGGGCTTTTGGTACTGAATAAATGTGCTTTGCTGCCCAAACGGCACTCCTGCCTCTGGTTATATATTCATATTAGATATATATGTCATCGTACTACCTTTATACATCATCCGACACGACCACGCCCCCCTGCGCATATCTACAGTTGGGTTGACAACGCCCATATCGCAGCGCGTGGCTGTGTTTACTGCTCACCTATGACGTCACCGCGGGTTCGGCCAATCAGCATCGCCGAGCCCCGCCCACCTTGCCACGCCCATTCGATCTAGCCACTTTGAACTCAGCCGCGGAAACGTTCACATCGTTTCGCCTGTCTTGAAAATTTTTTCTTTTATTCTATGTATTGTATTGGGTACTGAATAAATGTGCTTTGCTGCCCAAACGGCACTCCTGCCTCTGGTTATATATTCATATTAGATATATATGTCATCGTACTACCTTTATACATCATCCGACACGACCACGCCCCCCTGCGCATATTAACATGTATTCAAGTAAGATCCAATCATGTGTGCACCATTAAACTCTCCTAAATAATTGTAACTAAGGATTAAAGAATGAAAGTTTGGAGAACCGATCAAACCAATCATAGATGTTTCAAATCAGAATGACCGAGCGGTGAAAGTTGAAATCGATTGGCTATGATGACTGATCAGCCGATCCGTGATACTTTTGCCGATCGGATAGTATGTAAGGTTTACACACAAAACCTTCTGTGTTAGGTTAGGTGGGTCTTAAGGCTAAGGGACTGGCCATGCACTGTCTCAAACAAAAAGCTACAAAAATTGATGTTGATATTGAAAACATTTTTATTCAATCATTTGATTGCAATGAGAGGGCATTTCTCCAGCAGGGGGAGGTTTTCAAGCCCCCTTAATTGATTTTACAGCTCTTTTGAGTAGTGGACAATACCACTGTTGTCATTGATTGAAAGTAAACGTTTTTGGTATATGGCGTGCAATTATATATTCATCCTGTTGCACTCTCTATTTCTCAGTAAATTCAATCGATTAAGTTGCCGTCTGTCCAGATTGAGTTTGTTCTGGTATAAAAATGTTTAATTTCCTGTAATTAATACAAGAAAAAGGGGTTGGGGGATATGAAGTGGGTGAGAATGTATAGCGTCTGTGTTTTCCTGGGTTATGGTCCCGTGTCTCTTAATGCTCTCACGTACCACCAGAGGGTGCCACAAACAATCTCTTCACATCCAGTTTTCAAGCATTTGCCTTACTATGCTCGAAATTGGCTACTTTAATAGACCTACTGAGGGAGTGAATTGTCAAAATTATAATATTTCTTTAAGATGCTTGAGGACATCTTCGGAGAAATCTAACAACTGGGATCTCATGTAAATTAAATGGCTGTTGTTTTATAATTTACTTCTTGTCTTTCAAGGATCCAGTAACAACAGAAATAGTCCTGTATTACCCAATGAAAAAGCAGGTTATCAAGTTCGCGACTTCTGCTACAGTCCTTGTAGTAATGGTATGTTGGTCTCGGAAGAGACAGGCCTTTATTAAACTATCAATTATAGATATTATTAGCCGATATAAGGAGTATTGCTTGCTAATATATATATAGATCTAGTTATTCACACATTAATTAAAGTGTAGCTTATCATAAGCAGCATTAGAACCTGTCGGCAGACCAACCGAAAAGACGGTATTGGAATTGCAATTTCACATACTATAGATTGTTATAGCGGAATCAAGATGCAACAACCATTGCTGCATGTACCTTGGTTATGTTATAGAGTGAATTATAAAATATTCACAGTCGTATCTTCCTTTGGAAGAACATTTGTCCTTCATTTTATTTATAAATACAGTCCAGTTTGATTAAATCTTTATTCGGAGATATCATGATACAGACAATGTATTGGTCTCATGCCCAACTGACAAAATTAACTATTATAATGCGAGCATTTTAAACATTATTATGTTATCATTCATAAATTGGATGAAAATGCATTTTCTCTGTCCCCAGATAATTGTAGTCTTCATAAGTGTGGCAGCTGTGATCTTGTACCGAGTCTTCATGTCCGTGGATTACTGTGAGACGGTTGATGCCAACAGATGTTTACTTGTCTCTACCGTCGCATCCAGTGTACTCAATGGTGCCTCAATCCTTCTTCTAGGAAGGGTAAATATCATACTCAACGTTATAAAGTGCATTGATTGTATTGATCACCATTTACAAACAAAATAAATAATAATGTCATGCAGATCATGTAATCACAGAATAACTTCATGGAGACATTATTTTAGTAGATGCAGAGATATACGTATTCCCGTGTCATAGAATCTGCCTGGTTTAACGCCAGAAATGTTTAATTGATCGTCTTCTATTATTGCAGATATACGAAAAACTAGCCTACGTTTTAACTAACTGGGGTGAGTAAAGATACATTGATTCACGAATTATATAAGTTCCTGATGACCATCTTTCCATCGAAACAACATTGAACTGAAGTTACAACAATTAATAATGTTTCATGTATTCCTTATAGAGAACCATCGAACACAGACCCAGTACGATGACGCCCTAGTGCTGAAACTTTTCGCCTTCCAATTTGCCAATTGTTATAGCTCTCTTTTCTACATCGCTTTCTTCCGACGGGTGAGTGCATGCATAAATCTAAGTTTGCAAAAGTATTTGACAAGTATTTGGAGCTTGCTTATTGCGTTCGAGATTCAGGGCACAAACACCAAGCAATCTAATGACATAGAATAACAACTATATTTATAGTTAATAAATCAAATATTATCAATGAATGAATCGAGAATAATATCGAGAATAAATGAAGATTCATAAGCTTCTGAAATATCAATCTTGAAGTATGTGTTTTCCACGGCAAAAAAGGGTGAAAGTGCAATTCTCATATTATTATGTATTCTTATATCGCATTACTACCTTTCCTTCAGGATGATTGGCCCAATGGAATATTCGGCCTTGGCAGCAGATATCAAGATTCCTGTGGATCGGACGGCAATTGCATGTCCATGTTGTCCCTGCAGGTTCTCATATTGATGATAATGAAACCCATGCCTAAATTCTTCAAAGATATTTTGCTAACGTGAGTAAATTTATCACATATGACTAAACGAGGGGAGCATGCATGTGTGTTGTATTGCTCTCGATCACAAGTGAGGGGGAATAATTGTATAGACTGTTGTAATATGGGGAAATACAATGATTGTGTGATATAAAATTGATATGAAAAAGCGAGTACCACGCAGCACCGGGGGATTTCTTTTATGACATGGGCTCTATGTTAATCTAATCATTTACTAAATGCCAGATTTCCTCACACTAAATGATTTAGTGTGAGGAAATCTGGCAAAAGGAAATAGTATTTTGTATAATTGTAATACATTATCTGAATAAAAAACAATTAAAACTTAAATGAACGGAAATGTCAAATCTCTTTCATGGCAATACTCCCTTTCATATATATATACGCTGCACTTTTGCTTGTTGCATTTGTACCTCAAAGGGTGGATTTTGATATGAGAAATAATCAAAACAGTTTCATGATACATACTACCAATATACACACTTATTCATCAGATGGATCCTGAAGAAATGGAAATCAAGAACGTGGTGCCGAGGAAAGTCTAACAAAGTTGAGAACGACGATAATGGAACTCCAGAAATGAAAACCTTCCTTGAGAGAGAATACACGAAACCCGAGCTTGGTGACTTCACATTAGGTGAATATACGGAGAAGATCATCGTTTACGGTTTCCTCATGGTCAGTATTTATTTGTTTCCTCAAAGATACATCATGTAAAATTTTAAACTCTGGTGAAGAAATTGATGCGATTTCCTATAATAGATACAGGAATAGAGGCGATTAGTTCTATACCTTTATTTGAACTCATGCAGTTACTCCCTCTACTCTCCCTTCCAGCTTTTTGCGGCTTCTTTTCCATTAGCACCACTTATTGCGTTACTAGTCAACCTATTTGATATGCGAGTTGATGCAAAGCGTATGCTTTGGATGTACAGAAGACCTCTTGGAAACATAGCACAAGATATAGGTATGTCAATCATAGTGTTGTTGATCCAATGGTGATTTTTGACACGGGGGACGATGGATCATTCTCGAATCAAACCATTTCCCACTCTACAAAATTTTCGATGCGATTTATATGTGTTAATTTTTGTATCCTGATAACAAAAAAATGTCCTTAATTCAAATTCAATTCAATTAGATAAGTGAGCATACTTATGAAAATAGGGTATTCAGGTCCTAAACTTAACAAGTAATTGATTAATCATTATTAAACGCCGCCGTTAATATGAGAATGAAAATCACACTATATATGTTTCGGTAAGTATGGAACATGGGTGATAGTATAATATATTTAATATATTTCTAACATATTACATACAATACTATTTCATTGTAATATGTTTTATGTTGTCTCTTTCAAGGCATGTGGTATAACATTCTGCTCTTCCTGAATGTTGCTGGGGTTATCAGCAATGGATTCCTCATTGCATTCACCTCGCGATGGGGCCGACAATACAATTCTACTGAACAAGTGTGGATCGTAATTATATTCGAGGTAGGTCCATGTCCATTTTAAAATTATACTTTGAGACCTTACGAAGGGGATGTCCCAATAGAAACCAACAGCAAATATAAACACGCAGTTAATCAATTGACATAAGGTGTGACAAAATGTTGGCAGATCCTTTTCCTTTTCATTATTTGATTCTGCACCAAATTTCTTCGAATAGTTGTTAATTCATCCTCTCTTCCAGTAGTAGCAACGGTAACGCTTATACGGTAGAATCTCTCAGAAGTATTAAAATCGATTTTATTAGCTCAGCTATATTCGAGCTTGCTTACTATTATGTGTCTATTTGTGTCTATCAAGGCATTCGGAATTCGGCTTCCTACTGTCCATGGGTGGAAATTTTCGTAATACATATATATATATATATATATATATATATATATATATATATATATATATGCACCAATAATAGTAATACATTATAGGTTTTAACGTATATTCTTACACTAGCATATATATGTATGTGATTGAATTTGTACATGTTAGCAGGGAAATAGCGCCCACGTGCTATTTCCCTGATGTTAGCTTGCGCGGTCGGATTAGATGCATGATTTATTGTTTATGCTATATCTATATAACCATTTTAATGGTTAAGAAGGTTTGATTAAACTTTATTATTATGCTGCGGTGAGTTTGCATTGTACAAGGTCGAATTATTGACATCATCGACAATGTTTTACTGATCTGTTTATTGTGGGAAAGCAGTATTTTCTAGTTTTATGCCCATGATAATATTTCGATTCAGAATTATGAACGATACATTAACCTAATATTGCTTAATCTCATATTTAGTAAATTTAATGGCACAAATATATCTTTACCAATAATGATCCCACCCTGATTTAGTATAGCGAGCACGGGCTATAAAATCAAGGACATTCTGACATTTTGTCCCTTCTAGCCTGTGACTTTTTTCTACAAATTTATTCGGTAAATGACGGGTTTATCTTCCCATTTTCAATGATGTACAGCACGTGGTATTTGGCGTCAAGGCCTTCATAGCATACATGATACCAGATGTTCCCTATGATGTCACACTTGCCAATCGCAGAGTAAGCACAATCATGACATCAAGCGGATGCTTTGTGTGTCTAAGGGCTGTGGTCTTATGATATCAACATTTCCTAATTACTAACTGTCCATGTGGTGTTAATATATTAACAATTCATTAACAATCCCTCAACAAATATACAACTATGGATTTGTAGTTGGAAAATCGCGAGGATTCCTCGATTGCAAGTCATCGGGCAGTTTTCGAATCATTTATCACAACTTATCAATTTAGCCGAAATAATAATTTAAACCATTATGGATACTCTTTGAAACGCCTGATATTTAATCATCAACTACTGGTGGAAATGATGCCATCCGTCTTTGGCTTGCAAGAAAGGATATATTTCGCATGAGATTGTGTTGTTGTGTCCTATCGACAGACAAAATGTAGTTAGAAATGAAAGTTGTGACTCTTCTTCTACTCTATAGGGACGGGTGCTCTAACTTTCATTCTTAAATGTATATTCCCATGGTTTCTTTGAATTTTCAGTAGCGCTGTTCAACATCGATCACGCGGATAAACATTGATTATAAAATGACCCTGACCCTGACCCCCAGAATCGGAGCATAAAATCGTTAGAATTTCAGCCCTAATCCTTCCAAATCAAGCGGTCCGTTTGACTGCATCTGGATATGTCAAGTGTTATTATAATAACATTTCCATTTAAATTCATGCAACACAACAGCATATAGTTGTCACGTCGAAAATCATTCTAAAAGCTTGGCTACCCGATAAACCTTCCAAGGTTCTATTGGCAAAGCGTCGGGTGAGAATATAATAGCATGATAAATAATCTCTCACGTTTTGCAATGAAGCACCAGAGGTCAGCTCCAGCGCTATGGGTTGTAGCCGTTCCACTGCACGAAATGTGCCCCGCGCAATTGTGATAGCACAGACTGCATGAATTTAACCCCTAACTGGCATGCAAATTGTTCGTTAGAAAGGTTTTATACTATATGTGATTTCTCCCATTATGAACCCCACCTTATATTCTTTTATGAGATCTTTATAGTATATATCCGTTAGAATTCCATTCATTGCGGGATATTACAAGTATAGATCTGTCCTATATATCTTTTTGAATTATCCATTCATGAACTTGTCATGACGGATTTTCAAAATGAAGATGAATACGAGTGTATATACTGTTTGTTTTGTTGCATGGTTTTTACGTTATCTATGTTTGGACATATTTTATCCTTTCCTCATTTTTCCTTTTAACAATTCTAACATTCAATGTTCCTCTAACACAGCACGTAGTGTTTTTCGTCAAAGTTCTCATTGATATTGTCATTCCTGACACACCTAGAGTAATACGGCTTGCCAAGAGACGGGTGAGTCTTGCTCTAGTGAATGTAAGGAGTCCTAGACCTTAAGGATAGAAGCTTGTTTGATTCAAATAATAACTTTATATGTGTGTGTTCATACACTATTCGCTTCAAGGTTCATGATTTTGATTATTTGCAAAATGACTTCTCACTGAATATTTAACGATATACTCAATTATTTTAAAAGATATATATACACTGAATTAATTTATCTGTCAAGAGATGAGTCCCGGTTTAAACTATTTTGTCACTGTTTTGTTGAAAAATGAAGAATAATGATAATAATAATAATAATCCTGTGCGGCAATGATGCCCTTTTGGTTATACTCTGAATCAATTTACTATTACTTATAATTATTGTCGTTCGAATAATTATGATCCTCTATTGTATTGCCGTGCATAATGATACTCACGTCTTCCACGATAATGTCATACATAATTATATAATCAACACTCTCACCTTTACAGGAAAAGTACCAAGTAGCAAAGATATTGGAAATGGCCGGTGGAACAAAAGAAAACATCGAGTGAGTTTTAATTTGCTATCTTTTAAGCATACATATTTCTAGGGAACAATTATGTTTGGGCTTAATATTATTACCGTCATCACTTAGACCTTATCTGACCATTTATTAGTTCTAGTTCTAAAAGTAACTTAGTCGATAACCCATTTTCAGCCCAATTTTAATATCAGAGAATATTGACTAATATTTTGTTCATATCTATATGGCTAGACATATTTCTGCCACAACTTTGGTGAGAAATAAAGCACTTTTAGAGGCAGAACAACGCAATCTCGGATATCTGGACAATTTAGAGGATGAGAGGTATTTTTATGACGGCGTCCTTTTGCCTGATTGATCTATAGATATAGGCTATATGCAGATAATACCAAATTTCCAATGATTGGTGATACCAGTTGATTGACTTTTAATGTTTAGTGGATCATAAGACCATCGGGTGTAGATATGACTTAAGGTTTAGTGGATCATAAGACATCGGGTGTAGATATGACTTAAGAATCCTATCCATTTCCTCTTCTTTCTGGTGACTGGTTACACTTTTAGTATCCTGATAATCAGCTGTCCATATCATAATTATCCATCAGAAAACAATACGATAGAATAGACGATATGGATGGCTCATCATAAGGATGCCCCTGCTCGAATTTATAAATAGGCATGAACTGGGAATGCACGCCGGATCATATCAAATTCATATAGAAATTGTATGATATTAGAAATTAAGTTTTGATTTCGTTAATTCCAGGGGGGTTACAAGATCACTGAAGGTTTTGTCAATGATCATTATGTGATTTAATTTTGGTGCCATAATAACACTTCTAGTAACGTGGTATGAATTTTAGTTACACTTTCACATATCCTCATCCACAGAAAAATGCGAAGGGCAGGAAACACTGACAGAAGTGAAAGAAGGACCTCTGTGGTCCATAAAAGGTATTAGGATCAATAATTACCCCTACTGACTGGAGGTGCATTGATTATCATTTGATATTCATTTTAATACTTTGGTGTGTCAGTGGTGAACATACTTCTCAACAAAAAAAAATTTTTACATTAACATGATTGTTGATTATATGAAAGTCAAAGAAATAACATAATTAATAAAGTGAGAAATTACTTTGAGGTGAGGTTTTTCCTCTTCTTCCTTACTGTACAGTCTGTCTATTCTAATTTCTCTTACATGATGGCCAGTCCTTTAGGGTTAAGCTATCACACAATAAGTCTCGCCAATAATCCATTGCAGATATTACTCATAATGCTGTTATTCATTATGGAATTATTTGATTAACAATACTATTTAGATATTGGTTTTTACTCAGCTACTTATATCTTACTAAAATGATTAGGTATATATGGTATGTCTTAATATGAGATGTGTTTGATTGTAAAGCGAGGCTTAAGCTCAAAATAACCAGCTTGATACCTGAAACCGAATGACATTTAGTAAAATAATTATGTTATCAATAGTTACATTTCTCCTTATACCCTGATTTTTATTCATACAAAGATCCCAATATTCATAATTGACTAGCTATGAACCTTTCTCTATTGATTTTACCAATCGTGTAATCAAGTATATATATGTGGTATTTTATAGTAAGCCATTAGAATCGGAGACCTCAAAATACTCAATGGCGAATGAGTACGACGATTATAGCAAACCAAAGAAGAGGAAGCCTAAAAAGAAAAAGAAGACCAAAGATGACGATCTAGGTAAATATCAATCATAATTCAAATGTCTTCGCTGTGATGGTGAATCCCCGTGTTTGTAACACTCACCATGCATGCATTTGGGAATACATTGAGCATAGATTTTTATTTCTTTCAACATCCATCGACTTCATATGTATTCACATGAATGCAACGTAAAGTAGATGCACCCAACACATTCATCATTGGTTGAAAAGTGGACTTGGTTTTGAGCATAATATATTAGATTTCATACGTCAACCCAGCATGTTTGTTAAGAAAGCCTCAATCTGCAAACCAGACTATTTGTTAGGGAGGGGTTTGGGGATTGGATTTGAATAGATTAAATACTGCTTTGACATGGAATGAAATGGATTCAATGCAGTACTTCATGAATGGTGAAGTGGTGAGGACACATAACAGAACTCTGTCTCTTTCTTCTCTGATACTCGATAAGCTATTGTCCAGCCGCTGTTTTCATAAGAAAATCGCCATTTCAACCGTTTTGCAAACACTGTGGGAAAATACTGAAAATAGGATAAAGATCATTGCATGCTAGCTGCTTTTCACCATTGTAAAATATCAAAACATTGCGTAATAATATCTACCAATCAACAAACAGAGAGCGTTGTATATAATCTGGCTATTAAGTAAACAAATAAGTTTGATAATATATATATGGCTATTAAGATAACTAGGTAGCAGAACGATTCTGCAATGAAGGTAACATTTATTACAAAATCAGCAAGTCATGGGTACAATATACACAGATACAATGCAACCTTAAAGCGTCGTCCGTTTTGTAGTTAACACCCTTAATATGTGTTCGCAGCAGATTAAAACAGATTGTCATCCCATATTTTCGGTATGGATTACTCCTAATTTTTTAGCAACTACTTCTAAATTGAGTGATTCTCTCCTTTTGATAACCCAGTTCCGATGCATACTTATCAGAAAGTATCGTTCACATATGTATGGCTGGTCATGTGTTTTCAGAGAGCGTCACTAGTGAGGTCAGCCAAGACATATCGTTGTCTCAAGACGAAGCAAACCTTCCTGGTAAATTATGCAGGGACCTTTGCATTTAGAAACCTTACCCCTCTGATAATATTCCTGTCTGTCTTGTCCCTCCTCCTTGAAGTAAGATGTGTAATTCATTATACCCCAAAATATATGCCGCAATAGAACGCTCTGAAATCCTGAATAGAGTAAAATACATAAGTAAGGACGTACGTTCCCTGATTTAATATTGATTTCAAGTACGTGTCTTAGAGACACTTATTTATCGAAACATTATCCCCTCACCATACAATAAGTATAAGAATGCTTAACTGTGTCAATCAATTGTTTGTCTTCGAAATTGTGGTTATTTTTAAACAGTTATAACTGTAATTAATTCCTACACTTGTGGCGTCTGGAAATACTTGAGTGAGATGTCGAGTGCTGTGTTCATAACTAATAAGTACATGTCTCTTCATTTGTCTTCATTTCTGTTTTTTCTTTGTTAACTATCAGGGAGACTGATACCAACCCGTTGAGGAAAAACTGGGGAAGTCAGTAATTTTGGAAATCAAGGTTTAATTCAAAATTTCCATTGGCCTGCTTCATTTTAATTTATAAAAAATGGCATGTCACGCGCATACATAATGCATACGTAGCTCCAACTTCTTGACATATTTCTCACATTGGAACCCCTTAGATCAAGCATTTAAAGTCAAACATAAGTTAGCCCTCACTCCCCACCCTCAAGATGTTTAAGCATTAGTACTCAATCCTATAGGGCACAATGGAAGGATTCATTGCTACAATCGATACAATTACATACTATGGCAATTTCACTCACATGACATTGAGTCTGTACAATCCAAATCCAGATTTTTCAATGCGAGTGGTCATTAACCTGTTTGACCTTGGACTTTGGAAACACATTTCACATTCTGCAATAATTGATTTTTTTCCAGATGATCAAATGACGAGGCACCGATCACATTCACTGTCACTGATATAACATAGTAGCCATGATTTTGTTTAGCTGGTGGAATTAATTATTAACCCTTTCATGTCGAATGGGGAAAATGAGCACACTTGGCTCAGACTAAAAAAAGAAAAACATAGAATAAAAAAATACATTCCCCACCGGGCAAAACAAATGGGAATTCCCACCCCTTGAATTTGTGAATGAATGATCCGAGATTTATTAAATCAGTTCATGAAATACTTTCTAGTGTAAAATCTAAATCCCTGATAGAATAGGACATATATATATATATATATTATGTCAACCAACCTTTAAATAATTCAGAGTAGATCAAATATTTCTTTTCTTATTTTCTATTCTAACATTATTTGACCTGGTCCTATTTCGGAATGCATTTTGTTTTCTTGGGAATAACTTTGAATCTTTCCATCCATTTTCCGCGTTTGATCTCTTGGATTGGATTTCTAACACATATCCCTCACCATCACGAAAGGGTTAATAACATTAATTAGCGCCATGCTGTTAGTGGTTTAAGAACCGAAGTATTGCGGATAGCTATAGAATGCAACACAAATTTGCAAATTCACTTGCAGAACCCTCACACCGTGCCCGGCTTAGTCCACTCGAGGAGACAGGCCGTTATGCCGGAGAGAAAAGGGACGTGGAAAGATTTGCTTTTGACAATGAGGCGTATTCTGGTACTCGGTATGCTGGTTACAACGCATCCAATTGTTAAATATTGTTCAAGCTTATTCTCACCTCACGCCTGTTACTAAACACGTTAGTATTCATTTAGATATGCCCTTTTCTAATGTCTCTCTGCCTGTGATGAAGAAGGCTAAATGCTTCTGCCAGCACATTCTCATGGTTTAGATATTTGAGAACCTCATTGAGGATTCATTTTTAGATATGCCAATTTCAGAACAGTTTTCCAACTTCTAATTTCTGTAAAAATCTATACCCTATAATTTGTATGAAATGCTTCTACTCTATCATCTCTTGAACTTGGGCTATTTTTGCAAATGTGGAAATAGATATCCTTGAATGAGCTTTAAATTTACTCTTGAGTGCTCTAGAAGTGTTAAATTGAATGATCTACAGGTTATTTACTACCAATGAGAAATAAATAGAGGTATTATTAGCTACCTTTAGTTATCGGGCATTTATTGGAAATAAAAATTAATGCTTTTTAAATCTAAAATAATAATCATAAAGGATTCTTTATTTTTATATTGTATCTTAAAACTGAGGACAAAGTGGAGATACACATCTAAGCAAGGCTCAGGTCTTCAAGTGCATGCCTTTTTGTTGTTTAACCCAACTATAATTCAAATAGTAAACGGACCACATCAACTACATGAGTAATGAGTATATTAGTAGCTCTGCACTGGGGTACTAGCACAAGAAGGAGCTAACATATATAAGATAAAATAAAATTTGTTCCTAATGTTGGATAAACCAACTAATCATAACTGTCTATAAGAGGTCTAAAAGAAGAAAAATATGACAGAATATTATCTGGTAGATGTGAGATACCGAGACAACTTGTACAGCGTAAGAAAATATCTCTGTACTGAGATCACGTGGTGACCTAAATCCATGTACTTGAGCCTAATAACTAACTTTAAATTAACTATACTTAGTTTAGTTAGTTTAACACAACCTCCTAATATGTAATTCCCACTATACGAAGTTCCTAACAATAATATGTATAAACAAATCCAATCCTATGACGATGATAAATTTTCATGACTTTTAGAAATATTTTGCTATAAGTTGGGTTTTTTCTAATCCATATGAAAAGTTTATACCATACAGGTCTATGTTGATATTCATTGTCTCGTGCATATTTAATCTTGGTCAATTTGGAGGGTGAAAATACTAACAGTTGGTGTAGGAACCCATGATTGAATTTATGTTGTTGACCATTTACACCGTTTCCATCCTTAAGCACTCGGTTTATAATTTATTCCATACATGGTTTCCAGGTACGATGTGAGCTATGGTCCTGATGGAGAAACCTACATGCCACGCAATAAGTACAGTAATCACGATGCTCCCCCGAAGATTCAAGTGTATTCTCCCCGTGGGAATGAAAAGAGAAGCAATTATTCTTGGTGAAATCTATCGCAGAAATTTGGTATACTATGTATAGAATCAACACCGGAATGCAACTTGATATCATTCATGATCATATTGTTTGGCATCTAGCGAAAGCAGATACAATTTTTGTACCACATCACACTCATATACATACTCATGACTTTTCCCTTTAAGTTGCCTACTTAAATTCGATTACTATTTTATAGTTTCTTGTTTTACTTCTCGGCACATTTCCGCCACATATTTATGTATTTATATGAATTGCCAAGCTGTGATATATATACTTTTATCGATTATATTTTGGAGATTCTCTATTATGTTTAGTAATATAATGTATATGACAGACATTTTGCAGTTTAGCAAAGGGTAAGCAAGACCTGCATGTGATAAATAAGGTTTGGTTATTTTTTTATTTTGCTCAGCAGAAATGCCATAAAACACCTCGCGTAAATGATGTGCCTTAGAAACCCCTTGCGGATATACATAGTGAAATATATGGGTCGGTATTACATGTCGTCATTTCTATTCTCACTTTTAGGGAGAGGTAATATTTATGAATACCTGTACATAAAAATTGCTATCTTCAATGGAGGACATTATTGGAAATAGCATTGTATGTATTATATAGCAAATTCCGCCCATTAGAATTTCCTTAGACATAATTTGCTATACATTTGTCTGCTTCCCATGGTTTATGTACATGTATAAATAAAGTCATCTGAAACAATCGGAATTTACACCTCATGTAAAGATATAGTCAATATTGACATATGTACTCAGTGAGAGGGTATCACAGGTGTACATGTATAGCGATGTGTAATTATGTTAAAAATACTCATGAATGTATGTGAACATGACTTTGAATCAACCCTTGGGACCAAGATCTTACAGGCAGCATGCTAATTGTAACACTTATGAAATAGATGCCAGCCTTTTTATCATAAAGGTTTTTTTGTATATTGTAGGGTAGCAATCGAGGATAGATTAATGTGATCAATTAGATCAATTTTGATCTACAACAAACTCTATAGATCTCCTTCAATAATGGATCGTTTCAATGAACAACCTCTTTAATTAGTAACATCTTTTACCTCTACTGTATTTTATAACAACATTATATTTGTTACTCGAAACAAGAATCTGAGATCAGAACGTTGGTTTCTCACAAAGTATCGGAAATGTGATCAAGTTAACTTGTGAAAAAAGACATGTATGTGCCATCATGCTGCCGATCCTGTTATTTGTTTTGATTGTTAAGCTCACCTGAATATTTCTCACGGAATATATATCTCGACAAGATATCTTGTTTTCATTGTCTTTAAATTTATCGGCATTCATCCCATTACATTATGTATTATCTGTTTTGTAAATCTATTTGAAACGTCCGAATAAAATCGTAAAACAAACGAATGATCCCTCTGGTCATTTCTTTTCCATCAAAAATTACCTCAAACATAAAGAATGGACTCCCAACTCGCGAGGGATTCCCTTCGGTATACTCTTTCTCTGCCACTTGTGCTCGTTTAGTTTGTTTGTTCAAGTCTAGAACTCCCACTTGCGGATGATACTTGGAGTCGTAATGTCGCCTTTGCGATAATAGCCGCAGGCAAAACAGTGATCGATCCCAAAAACAAAGCCTCGGAACAATATGTAACAGAGCCGAGTGTCTGTTTCTGTACAGTGTTAATTCTCAATGCATGATTCAGGAATAATATACAGCATCGCCCTAAATAGTGCTTATAGTTTACATATGCCATGTAACTGGCTGTTGTGATTGTTTTCATTTAACCTTACACAAAATACTATATGTCGCGATGCCACCGCCTTGGGCTAAACACCTTGTGCTATTTCAAACATGGACATGATGACTAAAGCTGCAATCCCAGCAACTCCACCCAAACCATTTTTTCCCCATTATTCTTTCTTTCTTTCTTTCTTTCTTTCTTTGATCTTTAGCACTAGAATGTAAAATTTTAATACAGAAATAAAGAAATTGGTGTTTCCTCTGTTTTTCGTGAATTCTTGTTTCCCCCCTAAAACGTTAAATTATTTGTGTATTTTGCTGTCATATAGTGGCGCCTTTGGGCGTGAACAGGATTGATAGTGCATTTTGTATAGTCTCTGGCTATAGCTTAAGAAACTAAAAGAGTGATATTGAAAATAATGGAATTGATGTACATCGAAATGAATAATTGGGAAGATGATTTAGTTTTACACCAAGAACAGACCCAAAATCCTTTAATTCAATCTTGTTGGCTTTCGGGTGGGGCAGGATTGAATCGACCACAAAATAGAAGTTTTACTTTTTTGACGGAATTAGCATTGGAGCAACTGTAGCTTTGAGCAATGGTCAGCAAGTAAGAGAGGGAGAGAGAGAGGGTAAACAGGAGTCGTTAGCTAATTTTCCCCAGATAGATTGGGTCCAGGATCAGTGACCCAAACTAGAGCTGCATATTCTGCCTATTAGAAGAATGATGTATTGCTTGTTACTTCGTGTGGTTGCCATCAGGGTCGCTGGGGAAAAGGGAAACCTGGGTGCCCATTACTTTAGACGTCTTACATTTCATAGTCATCATGCAACACTTAGTAAGCTTGACGATTTTCAGACCTTCTGCTTCGACTTACCGCATGGTCTGGAAAAATTCAACTTAGCCCTATTCAATGTATTGGAGATTGCCTGCTGGTAAAGCCTACCTATATATTGGGAGTACACAGCCCACATACCAAGTAGTTGAATGCTTGAAATGGTACCAAACCCAGTTTGATACGCGTACAGGTGGCTTCACATGGTCTGACGCATAGTTTGACTTTCCTATTTTCGGGATAACGAGACAATTATCCTACATTCACAACGAATAAGCCCAATTCTTTTTGTATCAGATCCATATGCTCCAATACTGAGAATGTGCTGAATGTTCAAATGTTATTGGAATAATGCTTAACATATGTGTCTTGGGGAGTCTAACATCTTATGGACAGTTTCCAACTCAATTCTTCAGATGAGCCTAAATGCCTTTTTTCAAACTTTATTCCCTGCTAAATCGACCCCAAACTATTTTTCCAGTCTTTATTCTGTTATTCTTAGCGCTGTATACTGAATCATCTTTTTTTAAAAAAAATCATTTCTCCCTCGAAACTATCATTATATTTTGGGACAGTTCTACTGACAATAAAATTAGTAATAGTGCATTTTATTAGCTTTTGGATACAGACAGTTCTATCCTTACATTTTAAACAAAGACATTTCGTTCGAAGTGAATCATTTGAAAGATGATTCCGTTTTAATTGCACGACGAAGAACAGATCAATTTCTTTTAATATTCTATCTTTGTGACGTCAGAATGGGTCGCCATGAACAGAGCATAAAATAAATTGACCTCTAAACATGGACAACAAAATCGAATTGTATGTTATTATTTCGTCGTATAAAATCTCCTTTGATTGATTGATTGATTGATTGAAGTTTGTCATGCAGGTAATTGTTAGACTGTTGTAACGTTCACTATATATGAACTAGTAATAAGTTATAAATTATGCAGGTGCCATTTGAGAATATCTATATTTTGCAGAAACGTGTTTCTAATTTATTCTTTTTAATAAATTTTATTGCGAAAACATTTACAGGCAAGCCTGCTAATCTCATGTTACACATTTCAAAACAGATTTTGTTTATTAGACTTTGATAAGTTCGTTCGAATTAATCAATTTAAATATTTTAATGATAGACAGAGTAAGGTTATTCCATTCATTGCATAGAAATTGTCGACAGCAATAATACAACCTCATATACATATATAAACACAAGCAAGTCAATCTAGCTTCTAGTATTTTTTGGGTTTTTTTGTTTTTTTACGAATATACAGCCATTGAGAATAAAATGTACACATCAACATAAAAACAACAAGGACAGCGAAAAATATTGGTAATAGTGGTATAACTACGAAGCTTGAATAACACCATTGCAACAATAACACGTATACACCGCATTATTTACAAACAAATGCTTTGTGATTATCATCATTGTGCTGCTCAAAACCTCGAGTTTCGTTTGTCGGTTGAGATGTATACTCCGGTGCAGGTGAAGCACACTGTTTTGAGATTATCCCGATATGTTAATGCAGTAGTTAACAAATAAAGGTCACCACACTCTGTGTCATACCTCGTTTTTACATATGTTTGCAAATCGAAATTTGTACAGCTTGCAAACAAAATTGACAGTGCTATCCTCCCTTTCTACCAATGCTTACTAAAGGCGGTGTTCCACCAATCGATTTCAGTTTTCACCTTACGTGCTGATATTTTCTTTTTCATTTTGAACAAAAAAACTGATGGAAAACCCGATCAAATCATCGGGTAGACGGGTGCAATAAACTGTCCCTTCAGTCCCAATCGTGCTAATTCTTTTTTATAATAAAAATATTCAAAAGTTGATCAGACCGTAAGGTTAAAACCGATTGGTGGAACGAACCCATTTAAACTTTTTGTTGTTCAGACTTATGTACAGCAGTAGACAAAGGGTGTACAAATGTCCGATACTCAAGACAAATTATGCGAGTCTCCAGGGGCGACCAACATACCTTGAGGATTACAGATGTTGCTCACCAGTAAGACAGCCATCGTTTATACGAGTAGGATAATATCTTTGTCATGGGAAGAGTAAAAAGGCAAGAGAAGTAGTTAGAGATACACCTCATTCAAAGTGTACAGACCTTTGGCACGACCGATGATGGATACGTAAATATGCTCTTTTTAATTCCTCGCATATTTTAGCTATACAGGCGTTAATTGGACAGAATATAGGAACAAAACGGCCATGAATTATATACTGAAGAGATAGGAGAAGAAAATATGGAAAATAGAAATATGTTTACAAAACAATATTTAATTTTATGTGTAGAAAGACCATTAAATCTAATCTAAATTAGATGTAGCGCTGTTTAATGGCAAGTTGTAAGTTGTATCAAATATGCGATATGGCCAACAATAAACGTGTTTAAACATATTTTATCCTTACTTTCCAACTTTATGTGTTACCATTTTGTGTAGTTATTTCTTCACCAATAGTTTGTGACACTTGGGGTTTTCAGTCAATTTTCTTAATTCGAATACAGAATATCATCGTATAGGATGAAATGAAAACAAATAACAGGAAGCCAGGTACAATATTATAAGGATGCGATGAAACGAGGCAGTGAGAGAGACTGCGCTGTATGAAGTATGTGATAATAAGTATCAAAAGAGATATGGCGAGAAAGAGATGTATTGAAGCTGCACTGATGGGAAAGGACATTTGGTCGCCTCTGTGAGAGGGTGACCTGGCCGCCTGGAGGGATCAAAGATGTCATCAATCAACCTTTGACTCTCCATGAACACCCCTCCCCTGTGTAGGTCACCTGTTTGCGACCTGACAACACGCGCTTCATGCCCCGAGATCAAAAGCCATTTTCAGAATTACTTTTTACACGAAGGTAATTATGCTTACCGTCGTTCGCCTAAGCAAAGTGCAATCATTCTTCCATCAGCTTTTGATACACTGATTGCAGAGAGCTGCAGAATAAGTAGTGTGGATTTCGTCAAGGGTAAACCGTAGGTTGTTTGGTCAAATCCAGGTAGGAAAGGTATTATGTATTGGTATTATAACTCCCAGGTACCAGCCAAACCCCGGGCCAGGTGTTTGCAAACAACCTTTATTCTAGCTAGAGTTGCATTGAAATATGACTCATGTCAACCTGACTCAAGTCAAATTTTAAACATTCATCACGTTTGATTTAAAACCGACTTGCACTAAACCGCGAGTAGTTTTAAATTCAACACTTAATTCGGGTGCATCATTACCATTTCTTTTTTTCCTCTTGCAATATTGCAGTAGTCATTGCAAAAAGTGGAAACTAATTACTCTCTGTTAATGCAATATTCTTCTTGTGTTTTTTACATATCATAATGCTCTTTTTAAAGGGAAACTGATTTGATACTTTATAATAGCTTACTATATCAAATCTGTTAAGTTCTTCAAAGAAACAGTTAAATCAAACTAACATTATTGTTACTATATCTATCATACATTTTTTTGTTTTCATGGGAGGAAAGTTTCGCATTAATACCTTGCAATAGCCCATAACCAAATCTATTTTCTTCTCGCCATATGCACATGCACCCATGGTATAAGCGGGTTGTAATTTCCCAGGCGAACTGCTAGAATTTGCCCCTACGTGCTCTAGTCTGTGCCAATGAATGCAGACTTGATTTATGCTTTGCCTCAGTCCATCAATCTGAAGGCCCGAAATTGATAATGAAGATGACGGTGGTAGGGGGGCCGGAGTGTTCAGGGCCATCCAGACGACTAGTTGATTTCTATTTTGTAGCAGTCCAGAGTAGTGGTCCCTCTGCTCAAGCCTCACACCGCTTATACATCTTATTTCTCTGTACTCTAACTTCTCTCTCTCTCGGGGTTAGAAGAAGCCCAGTATGTGCTCATCCCGAAGGTACATGCAACAGGAGGGCAGGCGGGAAAAAATAAGCCACTGAAGGAGGTGATGGAGAAGGAGGAGGCAGTGGTACAATCGGAGGCGCCTGGATAGAGGTACCCGAGCATATATGTAATATTTTATCAACCCAGATTGTTGATGCACTCATGAATACCTCCTCCTCTCCGCGCGAAATCAGCTGGAGGTTTACCAAGAGTATTTGACAACCTGGATGCTGAAGGAGGCGAGAGAGAGAGAGGAAGAGGAGACGGGCGATTGGAGGAGGGAGAGAAGCAGGTGTCGGCGGTGGCTAGCCGCTGGAGGAAAGCGGCCCAGGAGAAGGGAAAGAGCTACCACTGGCGATTCACCTGGACCGGTTGACATCAACAGCAGCAGCAGTGGCAAGCTCTTGTTATATGGGCCACACGCTGGAGGAAGTACGTGGTGATGTAACTGGCAAGTATATACCTCTTCCTCCTTCTCCTCGTCCTCCTCCTCCAGGGCAGCCCTCTGACGTCAGCATACAACGCCCATGCTACGTAAGGATGACGTCATCCAGTGTCCCCGCGTCACTCCAGTCAGGATCTGGAGATCCCCAGCATTCAAGTTGACGCTGGAGTGTCGTCGTCAAGGTTACGGAGTTTGGCGAGGAGGAGGAGGAGGAGAAGGGGAAGAAGGCAGGCTCCGGTCTCCAGCGGATCACCAACCATCACCATCATCATCAACTTCATCACCATGGATAAGATGCAATGATTTTGGACGAGCGCTTGAAAATGAAGCTTGGTCGTTGGTGGGCCAGGACAAGGCATTACACCTGGGGGATCCCCTATGATCAGTTCACTTTCTCCTCTTCATCCTGCACTGGATAGTGTTGCTCATGTTGCATTTGATGGATTAACCTGTGTGTGGAGTATTAGCTCCTTCCCCATTGGAAAAGAGGACATCAAAGGATTATACAAATTCAGTACGCACCAGTTTTCATTTTGTGAGAAGAGGTCCCCAATGCAGCCAAGATGGGTAAAGAGGACGATTTGGATTTTGAGGATGAGGAAAGTAAGTATCAAATAATTAGCAATATAATCCGGCATGCAGTTGGGTCCCTGTAATCACAATGGTTAATTTAGATGATAGAGCATTATAGAATTATCAATAGAGTATATCATTTTAAAGAGATGGTATTCAGACACCTACACTCTTTTAGTGATAAAGCTTTTAAAAAATGTGCCGAAAATTGATTGCAGTTTCTCATTGGGCAAAAGAGTACCCCACGACTTCCATTATTTAGCTATTATGACCCAGGGTATTGCACAGCGCCTGACAAGGGTTAATGGCTGTGTATAAGGTTTAGGCTGTATTATCAGGATTTTTATTTTAGGGGTCGCCTGGGTGTCAATGACACCCTGGACGGGCCATCCCAAACAGTGACATAGCGAGAGGAAATATTACCGAAAAACCTTGAGGATATTTTAGCAAGCCTGAAAAACCTACATCCAATATACATACGTATATACATGTGTCCTTGTAGATGTCAAAACAATGCAATGCTCTGATGGTAGTTTGATGAGTCATATAGATACATATGTGTGCGACTGCCCGAAACCCTGGTGTATAAAAAGAAATAACTCGACCCGGGATCCAAAATAACCATGCCTCATAAATCACCAAGTTGACTCTCCTTCGGCTTCATAATGCGTCCAACTACTCCCTGCAATGCACCAATATTATTAACACTGTACTCGGACCAAGGTAGAGTCGTCGGTGTATCGATGGGTATCTTTTTTCATTAGTTCTAGGAAAACCCTTCTACAACATTCGAGATCATTCTAGCGATGCATCACTTTTTGTTATACTCTGTAGAAACAATACATCACAGGGGTTCGTCCCCATGAAAAGAAGACTTAGGGGAAGTTTGATCCATACTTACCTCAGCGTTTGGTGTTTTGTTTAGAGAAATATCGAGCATATTCAGGAAACTGCCGGTTGCCTTGAATGGTGGATACTTTAGGTTGTCCCTTCTGCAGCTGCATCTTGGAACGTTTATATTGATGGGAATTCTTTTGTAGATAAAAAAGAATATAGGGAAGAACTTCAACCTACGCTAACTGAAAACTATCATTTCTTAATGTGTGGATAAGATGTTTGTCTGAGTAAACGAACCAATATATGTTCGACCATTGGCACAAACTAAGAAAAAAATAAGAAACCTAGGCAGTGTTAATGTGTAGTCCCTGGGTACCATGTGTTTTAAATTTGATTAAGCCCACCTCGAAGAAAGTTCAAAATGTATGACCACTGAGAATCGTCCAGTACTCTGTTTTTGTCTTCATGAAAAATGTTGGTTTTGTTGATAGTGGGCTTAAAAAGAAGAAAGATATATGGATGAGTAACAGATCACCAGATGGGCTGGTGAAACTAAAATTAGTCTCCGAGACATATTATTTCAAATGTAATTCTTAATTTCAAAAGAGCTTGCTTGAATAAGGCAGCTAGAAAGGAAGTGATCAACTTCGGCTACAGCAGTGATCCAGGAATAATTGGCTCGGGTAATTTTGTTTCACTCCGTCTTAACCTTTTGGAAGTGTCTTGTACTTGAAGTATGGGCAAATCTTCTTCCCTTGATACTGGCATTAATATTTGAATAGAGTTGAATAGTCAGAAAACTATATTAAAGTCCAGCTTTTTAAATGAGCAATTTTAAACTCTTTCTCCTCTTTAAAACATTGTTCATTTTTATTCTGGTGCGAGAAAAGCAAACGAATGTCAATTGAAACTTGTGTAGTGCAATAACCGGTATAGAGTCTATGGAATCATGTCGGGAAAAATGTTTAAGGAGTTTCTGGATGATTCATCATTACAAAATTTAAATTGACAATTTTACATTTGTGTCTCTGTATCATGTCCAAAGGTACATTTTCATTATATATACACTATCCATATCTAGGACCTCAAGAGAAGTTCCTGAAAGTTCCTGGAAATAATTGTTTGAATACTTCCGAGTCGTTTTCAAGACACAATCCTGGGTTGTTTTGCTTAAGAACATCGTAACTTCGCCTCAATACTTTTCCTCCCAATATCTACCTTGGAGAAAACTGTATATTTTCCCTGATGTTATGATATGACCATGATCTTAGTTGGACACTGAACACCCTCAGGCTTCAATATAATTTACGAATTACGAGATTTACGAATTTTGATAAAATCTAATTAAAAATATAGAGAGATCAAAAGTTCGGTCTTTCTAGCAAACAATAACATTGGGTTGTACACTAAGTTCATTAGAAGAAATTAATTCTTTATTCAGGAAAGTGGTTCTTGGAGCAGAAGGCAGCCCCCAACCACACATTTCCCTACAGTTTTACTAAAAAGTCCTAAAATAAAAATGTTCATTGCTTAGTCATTTTCATTGCTTAGCAGCTAGTAAGTAAATTCTTAGGGACGGAATTTGCTATACATACAATACTATTTTTATTTCTACAGTAGAAATGTCCTACCAAAGTAAGGACAAATAGCTAAGCAAAGAACATTTTAAGTAAGGATTTCTTATGAATCAGGATCCAGTTAGGGATTATATATGGAGACGACCTGATGGGCAAAGTTACGATTTGCAAATGGATAGTTGACACTTTGACACATCCATAGAATAAAGTACTTCTCAATCGAGTGTTTAACGCCTAAAAGCAAAAGCAAATTGCAAAAACATGTCCTACTCGAGCCAGAATGTGAAGTTGACGTTGACTGTATCTGACCTGAAGTTATTAAGCTGTTAAAAGACAAGTGAAGACTTGGCAAAGTCAACTGCAAGGATATTTATTTGAGCTTTGAAATGAAGAGATACAGGATCTCCCAAGGGAAGTACTTTAATTTATTTGAATGTGTGACACCATCACATAGTACCTGGTAAATGTAGATACATTCTAATTGTTTCCAGTTGTAATGAATCAAACAAATCTAAACGTAAATTGAGATGGAGAGAAGAAACTTCCAACAACTGCTGTTTCCAATGTTTTCTTATATTATTGTAGAAGGGCGGATCCTAAATCTCAACTTATATTAACATTCTTATCGTTTACTTCAATTATTTTGCTCCTACCGATAAATTGAATTCAGTTGCGTTCTTTATATATATACTTTTCAGATAATCATATAAATTCACTGTTTTCTTCGACTTATCTTAGCGATATATACATGTGGAAATGGTTTGATATGCTAAATCATGTTGAGGGGGCCCTTTATATATATCTGTGGTCGTAATCCTAGTTACAGGAAGGTAATTGTAATAGTGGGTTTATCAGTCATACTATAAATGGCTGATATACACTCCTCTGCTTATCTCACAATTTATGCCTTTAGTAACCTTTCCATTGGATTATATGTCTCGATTTGTCCATATATTTTCCATGGTATCCATTAATAACATGTTTGTTTATGCCTTTTTCTTTCCCAACACCTGGCTAGTTATTTGTGGGTCTCCATGAATCGATATATAAGGGGGATTTTTTAAATGAAACCAGATCAAATTTCATAGCACCTGTTCGGCAGGAAAAAACTAACGGTAAAACAAATGGGTGTTTTATGAGGAAGACCCTATGCAATCTGGATATCAGAATGAAAATGATATAGAGACACATAGGGTTATCAGCTTTTAATGGTATATCTCTACAATCCCAATAAAAACCCCGTAATTCAATATGGATCAATGTTACAATAAACACCCTTTGCTGAGAGGAATCAAACAGGTCCTGTTGTGAGCTGTAATATCATATTCCGTTTTAACGAACAATTTGGCAAGGGCAATGCAGTGGATTGAATTCCGAACATACACATGCTATCATCTTGAACCCGAGTGTTCCATTAAAATGGGTGGAATCGTGTCTATACACGAATCTGTCTTCAATAAAGCTGCGGAGGTTGCAGTGTTTTTGTAGACACCTGACTGGATGCCTCAAGTGTGTTACCACATATCAAAGATCTCTGTAGATTCGGACCATAGGCCACCATGGGGGAAACTCACTATTTCATGATCTGTAGGCCCTGGAGGGATTGCAGGAGAGATTGCCTGCTGGGGGCTTCTGCAGCGTTAACTTCCCTCATCGTCTATACTCTTCCTCCTGTGTGAGTCAGGTACTAAGTATCTCCTCCATGGTTGAACTATACCCACCTGAGTGTCTATGCATTTCGCAGAACAGGAGCCTGTAGTATATCAGCATGCGTTTAATCCGTTTGGGCGCGGAGGCTAAAAGAAAGAATGCTATAGCTTCTGCCGATTACAATGAGTGAATTACCAGTCAATGCTATACCATTAGCAACAGGTGGAACCATTTTCATTTGGCTGAATATATGTAGTGCAGGGTGTATTGATTGCTTTTCTACGCTAGAGATACATGGGCCATAGAGATCCGTTTTGCAAGGAATCAGTTGCCAAGGCCAATCCACAAGAAGCACGTGTAACAAATTCTTTTCAGATGTAGACTATCCATTATATCGAAATGTTTGATTAATTTAGTGAATTTCCAATGGATTTAGAACAAGATTCATCATAAAACTCCAAACGGGTAATACTTTTAAGCCGGTTGCGAGTAAGAAACGACCTTACTGAGGCTTATATTTTGTTTAGGATAGCTTGAAGAATACATAAACTTGAGTGGTGGCTGTTGTTCCTTCTTACGTGGAAGACTGATAAGGATGTCCCCTTATCGCACTATATAGTTTTTCCTTAACCTGGGCAGTGGCCAATATTTAGAACACGGGAGATACACCTTATTACAAGTACCTGTTAATATTTAGAAACACCCTTCTAACACCCGGATATAGGCACATATATTTAACCAAGCAGACTATCTTAATGTTCATTGTCTTTAATCCTGTCATATTGGAGCTTTTACAATATAACTACATGTTTACATGTTGATGGGGGAAACATCCTAAGGGGAATGTCATCAATATGTTCAATTTCATACAAATCTTCTCAATCCTATAATGGGTTATTTTCTTGAAGCACAGATCAATTATCTTAGTTGAATCTGCCATCATACCCGTGATAAATAGTTTTCCCATGATGACAATTTGACATCAGGGGCATCATTGATCACACAGCACACACTCCCCCTACCCCCTTCTCCTCACACTAATACCGCCCTCTGCCTTACTTTCTCTTCCTACTTCCTTCCTTCCTCTCGTGTCCTCATTCCTCACCTTCCTTCTCACCTTATCACATCGTCCTTCACCCAACTACCCCTACTCCTAATTTCAATCAATTTATTACAAACCTTTAAACTTTTGATATCCCCAAATCAAATTATGATACCCTCAATTATATTCATTATAAATCCATTCAACAATATTTTAATTATCCACCAATTTATCATACAATCATTCGAACCCAACCAAAATATTTTATAAAACATTTATCAATCTCTATATTTTATACTATTACATCTCATATATATCTATACAATTATATATTTAAAACTGACCCACAACATTTTTAACAAACTGCCTCTGTATCTTTTCCTTCTCTTAGTTCTGTGTTATTGATTAATGGTCAGAAACTTTAAACCGTGTCTCCAAGCTTGGCGTTGATTGAAGAATCTAAAGTCTATTTTTCTAAGTGTATCATCAGCCGCGATCCAGCCCACCTGGGGCGACGGCTGTTAGCACACTCTGGTTCAGGGGTCGCGATCCTCCTGGCCACCTGCGATCCGTTCCATATCTCTCGGGGCGGGGCACCTGTTGGCACATCCCGAGTGACCTTTACACCCTATCCCTGAGGGGTGTACCACTCTAACTTATCACGCTGGTTCCATCTTGGAATCCCAGACGATCCAGATACCTATATGTGCCCTATACCACTTACTTGTTCCTCCTCCTCTCCCTCCTAGCTTCCACTCCTCCCTACTGCTACAGCTAGCCTAAAGGCCCCTTACTCACGTGCGCCCCACCTACTAGATATAGGGGAGAAGTCGCCAGAAAATGTACGATTCGCCTGCACCAATCGTCTCAAATAACCCAAATTTAAGCCAAAAAATGTTGTTCAAAATACAGCCAGATTCTTTTCATTTGAGGCAATACCCAATATAGTCAGATATATACCTATCGCTTATTACCAATAATTGTCAGCCTACTTTAGAAGGATTTACTAAAGAATTATAATAATGTGAAGAGCTGGCGATTGTACATGTTCTGACGCATCATCGGCTAGATGTTTCCCCTGGGTCTCCAGCACTCCTTTCATCACATTCAGGCTTGGTTTTGACTCCCTTCTTGGCTATTCATCTATGATGACTTAGGTTAAACTTCTTACTGGCATAACAGGAGCCAAATCAAACATCCAACAGCAGAGATCTCTACTCTTAAAATCAGAACCCTCATTAGAAACACCAATTCGATACTAGAGTGGTATATATCATGAAATACATATCTAATAATTGACAATTCAGACTGGTTAAAAGGCAGTGAAATCAGGAAGCTATGTACGATATTCTTCCTATGTATACGAGCTGTATAACTGACAGGTAAGAAGGCCCCTTAGTTTGCCATATGCCAGATGTCAGTAGAAAACACTACCCTTTACGCTGAATGAACCGAAGGTGAAAGGCTTCAGTGCATCCACAGATCTAAACTGATAACTGGCTGCCCCAGTGTCATTCTATGCTGACGCTCATTGATTTCAATCTTCTTCACTTCAATGTTGGTGTTATCTACCTGCTGATGCAAGAAGAAGTAGTCTACTTATCGCTCCGACTCCTCTTTAAATGTATCTTACCTTTGTGTCAAGGTGCAAAGGGCAATGACCCTATTTTTCATTTTGAAAAAAGATACCAATGTACAAAGGGCAATGACCCTATTTTTCATTTTGAAAAAAAGATAACAGTAATAATAATGATAACAATATTAATAGTGCTTTCCGTATATCTGTTGCAAAATCAGGTTTTCAATGATTGAAGGCTATTTATCAAAAGTCGGTGTTTCTAATGTTATACAAATAACTTTCATATACTTATATAGTGGCCAGTCATTCCTATAGAATTCTCTTGTTTACAATGTATTTCCAGTCGTACCTGCAATTAGAACGGGAATTATTGACAATACAAAAGGAAATGCAAATGATGAATATTTTGAGAACTTTGCCGTAGAACGTTTTTAGTACTAAAAACGGCAGGGACACAATAAAAAGTCCGACATGTTTCCTGGTAGTGATTCTTTTCAGGTGAACAAACTTATTAATTCAGTCCCTTGAACAATTTAAGTATTTAATGAAGAGGATGAAAGACTGTAAATGACAAAATTTATTACACGCTGCATATCGTTGCTGTGAAATTGGGGATCAGGGACCTGCTGCATAAGAAGGCTTTCCCTGTTAAGCAGCTGGTATAGGGAAGGAATTTGCTATACAGACAATGCTAATTCTGATTCAGGCAGTAGGAATTTCCTACCTAAGCAAGGAAGAATAGCTTAGCAAGAAACATTTTAAGTAAGGTTTATTTTTTATAGAACATGGTCAGGTGGAATCAGATAGATAAGACTATAGATATAATATTATTCTTAGATATATTTTTATGTAATTTATAGTAAAACATAACCAAGCAGGAGAATTTAAATAAAACATTCAACTAACGTTTGCATCTCTTTTATGGATCTATAGAATACATAATATGATACATGGATTTCGCGTGTGTAGGCCTATGAGTGCCACAACCAATCCCCACAGGCGTACATCATAGGGGCAGAGGAATATTACTTCCACTTGAAATGTACAAACGTGACTTTTGACTTTTACCTTTTGGCCCACTGATGAGCCCAACTACTCCTAGGCCCTCTTTTCCCATTCCACCTACTACAAGCCTGCTTCTGAGGTTAGGACCACTTCGCGTGAAATTCATCATCCGCCTGTGTGTGTTCATAACTAAATCGTTTTGTACCAAAGATCCATTTATTTCTGGTCTAACAGTACTACGTTTTCAGCGTTTGTAGTCGCATCATAGTAGTTCTTGTAGCCGCTGAGGAGTATACCGGAGACTTCAAGGAAAACAAACAATCGCAAATAGCGGTAAAGAACACTCAGACCCCCTTCCGTGATGAGAATAAGCAGGTTTTTTCCATTGATTATAAAACCCAAGTCTCAGTTTACTTGTATTGCAAAGGGTAAACGATGATGGATGTTCTAGAAAAATATACAACGTTGATCAAAGAATGCTAGCTTAGATTTCCACCAAAATAAAGCATTGGGCTATCTTTTCCATGACCCATATCTTTTGGAATAATATTTCTCTACAACTGGCAGTGGTTTTTCTTGATGCACCTAAATGATTGAGCATAGCATGGCCGAATACTGTTATGAAATATTAAAGATTATAACAAAATATTTGTATCTCCTCCACATCAGACCTTTAGACCATATCACAATGTGTGGTGGAAATATTATACACAAATAGATCTGAAATCGAATTATTTTATTTCTTTCTCGGCCATAGATTAGATTGAGGTAACTTGAATATGAGAAATGTAATGAAAAATATGCATTGTAACTCATACTATTGTTTGAATTCTTTTTGTATGTGTAATATTTCACATACTGTAAAAATGATGTACATACATACAAAGTGTCTGGACATTTTGAGAACAGCGAATCTTAAGATTGTAATATATTGACTCAATAAAGGTAGAAAATAATAATTTGAGGGATATGCATAATCATAACTTTTCACATGGGGCATGTGTAGTAGACTTAAGGCTTTGATTTGTATACGCATTTTCAATTTAATTCACCTATAGATTATGATATTAATTATAAAGCGCATTAAATTTGATATTTTAATGGGTAATGGGTCTGAGTTGTATAGATAAAGTTTATTATTATCAAAAGAGCCAGGCCAATTTTAGGCATTCTCCTTTGAAATATTGGACGCCCCTAACAGGCCTAACAATTACTAGTTAAGGAAACCCTGTAGCAACTGTATTAATCTAAAGATTTGGTGAATAAATAGTACTGATACAGAATATACGACTACCAGCATTTTATATTGCCTGAACTGTGATTGTAGAAAATATATATATATGTACCTCATTTACCTGGTTTATATTGTCTGAGCAGATGAAAAATCGGTAGGATAACATGTTTTCTAGTCAGTTATACTAGGAATCGTGCAGTACATGTATGATGTTACCTGAATAAGGCAATCTTTCAAATTATCTATGATCAAATCTACCGTGTTAAATGTAACATGCCTATGCCCATAACCTTTCACCTTATTGCTCAATTTACACGAGCCATCTAAGAACATTGCCTAAATATTCAAAACGGGTACAAATGGGATCTTGGTAAAATGATCCCACCTCCTGTTAGATCTCCCGACTCGAGATGTCAACGCTCAATTACTTGGATCCGGAGGCGAGTACATTTTTCATAACCCCCATCTCCAGATAACATATCGAAACTACCAACTCCTACTCCAGATGTTTCGATGCCAGCACGGTCAAGAGGGAAGGGAACTTTCTCCCCTGTATTCACACTGAGTGGGATTACCTTGATTGACCACGCCCAAGCCGGTCGGAGACGTCACATGGAAGTATATAGCTCCAGGTCGTACCGGGGCTCAATCGACTTTTTAATTTTATTTGGTTGGCGGTTAATGGGCTTTTTAAGGGAGTGTATTGGTATAAAAGAAAGATCAAGGAGAATACGCGCCGGGGGAGGAGTGATAATACTAAAAGCTTGAGTTTTATCGCTGGGTCTACTTATCTCCATTGAAAGCCTCTTGTATACCAGCTTACACCATCCTCTACCGTGTTTTTCAAGCGCACCTTGCTTTGCCACTACCTCACACGCGCTTGTGTTGTAACCCACCCCCAATCCATCCATCCCTTGCCATCCCAGGTAGGGCAAGGAGCGGCCAGACGTCTGGTAGAAGGGGCGAGGAGGGACCCAGAACTCATAGTGATTCGGAAATAAGTTCCCACTGTCAGGATGCGCCAACTGTTTACTATCTCGAGATGGCACGAATGTTGCAGGTGTGATTTTAGAGGAAGCATAGACTTGCTATTCATCGTTTACGCTAATATTTACCCTCGGATACATTGAGGGAGGAGTCGCTTGGATTATATCACAAGTGATGATCTCTGGAAAGGATCAAAAGTAGATGCTGACTTAAAGGAATCAACCACAAAAAGCACAAATCCAGAAGCTCCTATACAGGTACTACAACATGCTGACTTAACTTGGGATGGCATAGAAAGTGGGAAGGGCCCCCAACAGAAGGAAGAGAAGGGAGAGAGAGGGGGGAGAAAGGTGAAAGAAAGCAGGAGCCCCAGAAGTTTGCACCTCGAGTGCGCAAGTGCAGGGCAACAATCTCCTTGTCTCGCGCGATTTTAGCAAACGGAAATCCCGAATCTGAGAGACGAGCTGGGGAAAAGAGCGCCTGCTGCAGTTGGAGACACTCATTCTATTACCCAAGGACATACTGCAAATTTTAATTCCCAGGTGTTCCCCAAAACAACCTTGAGGATAAATTTTCGTCGGAGTGCTTGAGTTGAAAATGGAAGAAGAGACTACTGATGAGGATGACAGTATGCGTGATGAAGAAACAACCGATGGTGAATCTGCGGAAGGAGAGTCCACATACTACTCACTAGGGTCGACTGATGTGGACGTTCATGGTATGCAAACTTTCAAAATTGCTCTTATCCAACAAAAAGACATCATCTCATACTGCATGTTACCTTGATGTTGAACCAAATCTAAGTTAAAGTGTGGTGACACCCTTTTGGCATTATTTATAGAGTCTGATGCACGTGCTTTCATGGTTTTAAGAAGAACGGGCAGGGTAGACTGGCACAGATCTGCCTATAGGTCAGGGGTTATTTAATAAAACTCCCATCGGAATATACCAAAGGTTCAAATCAGGTGTTTATATTGGCAGTTGTCTGGGACTAACCTAAGAATCTTGTAGTAGTAATCCTATATTTGCTATAACGGACATTTATTAGTTATGATCATACAGAAAATCTATAAATTAAGGTCCTTTTGTAGTTGGGTGTGGCGGTATTTGAAATGCCCAGACGGATGTATGGAAATGATCACCGTGTTAATTCATACCATGTAACCAAACGGCCAATGCACTGATACTGTTGATATGAGAGAGATGAAGTTCGGATGAAGGGTATTAATATACTGTTATACATAATTATGTATCACCTACATGCTTACCAGTATTTAGTTAAATATTAGTCACCACGTATAATATATTACCACCAAAGGGAGGTTAATAATTACATATATAATGTTGACTTTTATACCCCATTTATCAGTAGACGATGGAGGGAAATATTTTCCTTCCCCGGGTGTTGGCGACAGGAATGGAACAAATTGCTATTTTTTCTACCTGAGCAAGCTTGATGAGCATGTAGCAGGGTTATATTATGGGCGTCTGCGGAGCCTCCATCAGTATCATCCCCTCATCTCTCCTCCCCCATCTGTCCAGGTCACATGGCCCTATAAACTAAATATCTTACCTGTATATCACCCAGGAGAAGCATCTGTATCACGACCTGACACTGACAGACGCCATAATATAACCACCATGGTCCCAGTCAGCAACATAGAAAGAAGGGAGAAATAAAAACTGTAGCCAATGAAAAACAATATGGTGCACTATACCATACCCCAATTTACCAGCTCTATCGCGTCCAAGTTGAACTTTGTGGGGAACGAACACTGGCAATCTCTAAATCGGTAGGAAGTCATCCACAAAGTTAAATCAAAGATTAATCGGATTGAAGTCAATACGGCGAAGGTATATTGCTATACTGTCACAACTGTGTGGGGTATCTGGTATTAATCATATCAGCCTGTGCAGTGCTGCTATTCTGTTACTTTAAATCGCCGATTACCCGTCAGGAATCGACATGAATTCCTGCCATCCATCAAGAATCAAATCTTGATCCATCAGCTTTGAACCACGTTTTCATTTAATTCTCTGAACTGAGTCTTAGAAGGTGGAGAGCGCATATCATACTTGGTGACTCATGAATCACAAGGGCTTCTATTTCGCCAATACAAACTATGGAAATGCTATTTCCAGGGTCCAGACTCAAAGACCCCACTGAGAGAGTAATGAGGCAATCAACCAAAGGCTCGCATTGGTTTGGTTTGGTGAAAGAGCAGCTCTATGTTAAAGATATCACTGCCCAGTGCTTCAGTACAGCATGACAAGTTCTTACTAACACCTATTATAACTACCTGTAACAATTCAGACAAGTTATCTGCAATCACTGAATTCTTTTAGATAGCTGCGAAATAATCGAATAACATTATGTTTAACCAGTGGTGCATCGCAAGTTATGTTATTTTGACTTTGGTGATAGATGTTGTACTAAAAGTTTTCTGATCTATGCAACCTCATCAATGTACGTACACACCGTGCATGTTTTGAATCAGACACATTGAAATACATGTTGTTTGTCATCATCTGTTGACAGGTTTAGAACTCTGCCAGATGTAGCCTCTTTAGGCCGCCTTATACATGTTCACATATAGTCTTACCTCCATGTGCCAAGGTGATGTATGGAATGAAAGCATAAGTATGGGAAATACGGCAGTACGGGTATATTTTATGGGGAATGTAAGAGGAAACCTCCATTGAGTTAGACCATGCCCTATTCCACGAGTGTCCGACGATATTCCCGAGATTTAGTTTATGTTTCTAACATTTTAGACCTATTCTTTAAGGCACGTTTATGCCTCTGCATAGCATGCCCCATGGAGTAAATGCAGTATGAAGAAATCAAGTTCCGAAATTTATACCTACAACGGAAGACCAATATCAAGATGGGGTTGTTTTTGTAGATAGAAATATTTGGTGATGTTATGACATTTTCCAGAAGGATTGCATTCTTAAAATAGTCTCTGAGGAATAAGCTTAGGATGCCTGAAAGGAGGGAGTACATATCTACAAACTTGAGCTATATCATGCCTAGGACCATCCATGTGAAGAATCCCGAGTATCCCATTTAATGCAGGGGAGTATTTACATACGGTCTTTCCTAGACATTGTCTCATTACACAAACGCATAACACCAGGCTCCCTGTTCCCCCTGCATCAAGACTGTTACCAATAACACACATATAAATAGAGGTTCCACCCAGAACCCCTTAAGCTAAAACTCTTTGACTCTGTTTAGCATTTGCTTTTAAATCCTATTTATATTCAGAAGCCATCGATTGACGTTAAACAATAATTTTCTTCCTTTTTAAAAGAGATTCTCCTGAATACACTATCATTATATAGGCCTATGATATTTTCAGACATATAGCTACAAAGGTTAACGAAAATCAGTTTATATACTTATGTTAACTTATTTTGCTTACTTTTTAAAGCCATAACAATCTAGATATGATACGTCACTTTCTATTGGTAATTAATACATACATACAATAATCATTTAATTAATTTCGATACTAGCATGTACATATATAACGGTAGACAATCAATAGAGTTTAGCGATTTCTGCTACTATTATAGAGTAAACTTATTTGTAGATCTAAAAACGAAGACAAGTTAAATAACGGCGCTATGCATGAATTTATTATAACCTTGAATCGCTCCGGACGACCAATGTATTTGCTTTCACAAAAGAGATTACAAAACATAAAAACACATGAGCCCAAATCTTCGAATCTCCCTCTGTGCATTTCCGACAAGCTGAGATTACATTATGTAGAGCACTACTCAAAAGTCCGTTTTTATCAGACACAAATAATTCCGGCACAATCTGCCCAATGCGTCGTAACCGCTTTCGTGCAGTGCTCATACAATTCCCGATAACTTTCTCCTCTCTGTGTTAGGTTCCTCCTCCCGACCTAACTTATTGCCAAATTGTATCTGAGATAACAGATAGGGCTAGATGCTTGCATAGATAACACTCGTTTCTCTGGTATCAAGGCTACCACTACGGTATACCCTGCATTGGAAAATATTACGCATAAAAAAACAAGCAGAGAGATACTCGTCTCCTAGGCGAGATGCTTGGAACGAGGGTCTTGCACGTCCAAACCAAAATATTTTCCTTACATACGATACCTCGCATTTCAAAGGGAATATTATTTGCATGCGTACTGCTCCTCACTTCTCCTTCTTCCCCAGCTCAAATTAAGGCAAGGACACCAATAGCTTCAAGAGCTTGGGCCTTCAGGTACCTCCAGAGATAGAGCGATTTGATGACGTCAGTAGTAAAGGATATGTTGCATTAAGCTTCTTCTATTACCTTAGGCAAACAGTCTAGAGTTATTCATGTAAACACTGAACGTGGATTAAACTCTCCCCAAGCTTCTGCGCGTCGTAAATTTTCATAATGGCACCTTCGCCGCGGAACTCAAGATTGTAAAAAAGAAGAAGCTGCCTCACACTTTTTCATTGTGATGAAGAAGAAGTATGATTTTCATTTACGGAATGAAATAGCTAGCATAGCCTCCAGGGCATCCGAGAATTTTAAGTTTTACCTGATACCTGTTTTCGGAATCATCCCAGGCTGTTTTTTGTAGTGGTTGGTACCTTGCAGCGCAGGTGGAAGTGTTTTGTTCCGTGCCAGTTAGCTGTTATTCGATCGGCTTCCAGCTGCGGCCATTGGCAATGAATAAGGTGGGAACTCTAGAAGGACACAAAGCAAAATCCCATCTAACTTTCATTAAATCATATCTCCCGCTGTAAACTTACTCGCGCTCGTGCATTGAAATCTCAAAAACACCATTCCGTCCCAAAGTACAAACTATTCCCAGCCATATATCACGAACCCAATACTAATCATCTCTTTAAGCGGCATTTTTGGCTGGTATTTAATATCAATTTTGTTTTTGATTTTCCTATATATCCGAGGAGAGATAAGGAATTAAAGTCTGCTTTTTCAGGCAAACCCCTAGTTCTCTTACAAAGATGCATGGCTCCGAACTATCAACTATATTCAAAGATAAACACCTGGCTGTGCCCTGACAGGATGCTCTTGAAAAGAATTCTCAACAGATAATGTTTGCTGCACCTGAAGTGTAACCACCCCAATGTATATATCACTGGGCTAAACTTTTAGACACGGACCACCAATCATTCTCGCAATTTTGAAGAGAATAAAGATGGCTTTTAGATAGTATTCCCCGAGAGCACCATGTGGATTTTGTTTGAATAGGGTGGCCTGGATCTTGTGAAATATGCTGAGTCATGATATGTTTTCGAGATCCCCACAGGTGTGCGATCCCACTTTTCACCTCCAGTCACAAGGTCTTTTAATCTTTATCTTATCTTTTCCCGATAATTGACGATAAGTTATTATTCAAAAGAAGTATAAGTCCTCAGATGAAAGTGAATTGAGAAGGACACCAATTTTGTCTAGTACCAACTCGATCGTATCATGAACATTTATGAGCATTTAACTAATTTTCTATATGAAGTTAGTGTCTTATGAAAGTAAGTGTCTTATGAAAATAGTATATATTTTATTTGCAATATATTTACCAGATCAAAATGGGTTGAGTGATATCCTTTTCATAAGTGATACAAATTCAATCCACTTGTGCAAGGCACTCATTCATACACGTACACCAGACATTGATTATCATCAACAGTGTATTTTACAGTAATTTCTTTGCCGTCTGTTGCAAAGGTTGGTGTGGTATTTCTATTCTTTGCAGTCCGTTCCAATATCTAGGTGCCCAAAATCAGGACGGGACAAACCCTTTTTAATGCAATGGATGATTGTAACCAATATTGCAATTCGCACTACTCCGTTTTTATCCGATACAAATCATTCCGGCACAATCTGCCCAAAGCATCTTAACCGCTTTCGTGCAGTTGGTTAAAGAATCTATGGAAATGATACAAAGCAATCATCAGCGATGTTTGGAACTACATATATCTTTAACACAAATAGAATATTCTTTCGCACCTATACAGACCGAGCTACACTTGGTTGTCGTCTTTATCTCAGACAAACTATGAATGAAAGGAATTAATATAAATTTGTGTTCAGTTTTAACTAAAACGGGAAGTAATACACATTTTATGGGGAAATACAGCATGTTACATTCAAGAAAAAGGGTTTCAGTAAAAAGACCAAACACCCACCCAAGCTCATTTATTAGGGAAATGTAAGACAGTGTGTCTTCAGAGGCTGAAAGGTGTCAGGATACCTGGCATTTTGAGAGTGATTCGGCGACTTGCTGACGCCATCCCAAGCTAGCAGTGCAGTAAAAAGGTGGGCAGTAACAACAACAATAGTTTACGGAAAACCACGTGCAGAGAGTCGTTGGTAGCATCTCCACAGGCTCTGTTCGGCAGTCAGTGGCGTTAACATTTCTATGGTTACCAGTTACACATCTGGCCTCCAAAGCCAGCAAAGCCACCAATCCGCGAGGCGGAGCTATTTCCGGCGCATCGAGGACACGCCGAACTATTTTCGTGCTTATTACATCCGTCAGCGGCCCAACCAGAGGAGCGCCGATGCTAAAAATAGCCCAGCAAGTGCCTCAGTTTTCATGAGTTTTCATGCGGTGCTTGATGATTCTTTTTCTTCTCTTCAATGATCGTCGAGTGCGTGTGGGCAGACGTTTCTGACATAGGTTTTGTTTTTATTGGGGGTTACAGACACGGGAGGTCGGTGCAGAGAGGTGGGACTCCCCCCGTCCGTCCGCCAGCCCTCTGTCCGTCCGTCCTTTACCCGGCCACACCTAGTCGAAACAGGTGGTGAACACAAACCGCCTCCACCCGGTGTGGGAGGCAGGGGAAAAACTCATCCACCAAATCAATCAATCACTCAATAAATAATGAAGGCATATACAAAACATCTCATATGCCTGTTGCGGACCTTTTCTTTTCTTTGGGTCTCCAAGCACTGCTGCGAAGGAACGAGCAAACCACCGCCGTATGAAACATTGCTGCATCGTGTGAAAGATTCTTGCATGGTCAGAGACGATAGAATTATGCTGCGCACATTAACATTTCTCATAAGTTTACTTCCCTAAGCCTGAACAGGGTTATTTCACACGAAGTAATAGCAGCAGACAGCTGATAGCCATTTTAGAAGTTAGACCCTAACGCATTCATGTTGAAATAACACCATTATGATTTTCACTCTTATGATCACCATCTGTATTTTGACGAAAGCTAGGCCTATGTGAACCAGAGACAGCTAAACTGACTTAGCATGGGTTTATTCCCCAAAGAAAACCCCAAGTATATAATTTAAGTATTGAGATTAATCTATGAATATCGAATTGCTGATTCACAGGATTGCAGGCTTAATTGTGGTGATTTTGCTTCAAGTGAGCATTTAATTTCACGAATTACCAATTGAATTCAGATGTTTTTCACCATTGTTTGTTTACTACACATTTTCGACCTTCACCTAAAATATGTCACTAATGAAAAAGCGGCACGGGAATGTATTTGGGGCGTCTGAGTTCTCTATGCTGATGGTACTTGCCCTATTTTGTGATGAACGCTGACAGCCAAAGTAACAATTAGGCTATTGCTTGCGCCATAACCCGCTCTCAATATCACAACATCGAGGTTACACGAGGTTAAATGTTCCTACAGAAATAAGGTAGGGTAAATTAAGGTCAAGCTGTCAAAATATCAACAACTTACTGGACAAAAAGATAGATGGGGTTGTGTAAGTTGTCTAATGTGCAGGATTTGAACCTATAGAGGAATGGTTGGTTGTGGGTTCGAACCCCGCCGTAGGCAGGTGTGATATTTTCCCTCCACCCAATTGCCTCCTGACTGGGATATGAAGAACCAGCCATGTGTAGGCCTATGGTTATCTGTGGCACAAAATATAACGTTAGTTAATTGCTAATGTTCGAGAAGATTATAGGCCATAAGTCTCGTTAGCGTGTATCCTCTCAACACTATACTATAGATCCTAGTATACTGGTAACCTTTGTAATCCAGAGTCAGTGGAAGACCAGCTCTGAACTCAACAGCCTGCTAGAATATAACAACAATAGATGGTAGTATACTATACTAGGATTTAGTGGAAGACCAGCAATAGGAGCTGAACTCAACAGCCTGCTAAAGCAGAACAACAATAGATGGTAGTATACTATCCCAGGAGTTAGTGGACGACCCTGCAGTTATAGGAGGTGAACAGCTTAAACAGCCTGGTAAAACTTAACACAAAGATATATCAGGTAGTAAAGGACGAGGAAGTGGTACACAAATCTGCCTGGTCGAGACAGTATTTCCGTCACAACAGACTCAGTTATACCATGTTGACGTCATTTTTCAAGTACTCCGGCGACGGACAAGTGATCTTAGATGCTTCATACATTATCCGTCCAGGAACTGAATGGACCCAGGTTTGAAGGAAGCTTGGAACAAGAACCAGAACATACCCCTCCATATAGCCTGACGTCAGTGTGGGGAATGTTTTACGTCACGTACAACATCTTTAAATATGATTTAATGTAACTGGTTTAAAGACTTCCAGATATAAACATGTACAAAGATATATATCAGGGAGGGATATTTTTAGGTATGTATATATGTGTTTTAAGCAGGCAAAATATCGATATAGGTCGTTGGGAGAAAAAAGATTAAGACTTTTTTCGAAAGCAGAGAAGAATGTATCAAATGGTTTAAAATGTTGCTTGTCCATCAACAGTTCTTTCACAAGGTGATTTACATTTTGAGCATTTATCATAATTTTGGAAGGTATAGGCCATTTCTTGTGAACCTTTACATTTTACATGACAGGGAGCAGTAGAGGTTTGTAGACAAACAAAAAACCCTGGAGTAATAGTTCATTTTGAAATGGGAGCCGCTATATAGGCGTCATGTCAGAATTGCTGTTATCTCCATTATCTTAGAGTGTATATTACAATACTAAAAGTGTCATTTGATGATGTTTACTGCTTCTTGAGGGCATGCAAAACACTCAAGTGGAAAAAGCATGTGTGAATTATGCTTATAGGTGTAATATGCCGTGCGGTAGGTCGGCAAAATGAATATACTGCAGCAAGGGGCCAAGGGTAGACCTATGCTGAACGGTGGTTGCCAACTTGTTGGATTCTGGCAAAAGCAACCGCTGACTTTTCCCCTCTTGCTCAATAAGTGGAGAGTATTGCCTCGGGAGAAAGGAGAACGAAAGTCACTTTAATATCACGATTCACGCCAAGTTAGAACCTCACCTTTGCTTGGTTTAGTCTGGCCTATGTATGGCTATTCCAATATCAATATTGCATATAATCATGGTCATAAATTGGAATGCATACGATATTTGAATGGTAAAGTCAAGTCCCATGCTCATTATTCTGTTCATAGATGTTATACCAGTTCTAGACCTACTACTCCATTTTCATATAGAGATTTCAGCGAGCTATGAGTTTGGAATTTTATGTATTTTTTGTATTGAAAAATAGTTTCAGAAAAGGTGACATAATGTTGCTTCCCCTCTTGTTTTGCAAACAAGAATATATTCATGAGATCCTTAAAGGGACTGTATCAGCACTAGGAGGCATGGGAGCATACATATGTGTATCCTATCATTGTGCCATTAATGCTAGTGTTAAACACATGTAAATATTATTATTTACCATTGTTTTCTATTTCATCTTAAATATATTTTGCCAATTCTCTTTGCAGGCTCCTGGTGGTTCTCGTCACGTCTGGCCTTGGCCTTATTTGCCTTCTTCGGCTGTATGTCCATGGCTTCACAGCGTGTATGTATGAGTGTTGCGATGCCATGCATGGTCAACGATTCCTCGACAAAAGTAGAGGAAGCCTTCATCGTACTAGACGATGGCAATACAACATGGCAACCACCAACAACTTTATCTGTTGAAGAAAAGTGTGGAAAAAGGCCCCGAATATTTCCTGAAAATCTAACCTTACATGCTACATGGGTAAGTCAATCGGTTATCACTCGTCGCTGATCTGCTTCGATACCTTGCCATGAGTATATTCAGAAGTCCTTACTTATGTTTGGTTTGTGGCTGCTTTTCATGCTACAATGGACAGAAATAGGATATGTAATAAAAACAGGGGCCCTTTTCATAAGAAACCCATACTTAAAGTGGTCATTACTAAGCTATTTTTACTAGCTCAGGTAGGAGAATGCCACGGTGTGAATAAAAAAATACCATTGTCTGTATAGCAGATTCTGTCCCTGAATGTTCTTTGCCAGCTGCTTGTCAACGCTGAATAAAATATTTGAACAAACAAACAAACAAGGAAAATTAGCTGAGGAAGGAAAATATCTATAGTAAGGATTTGTCATGAAAAAGGTCCGAGGCAGTTCTAGTGTACGACTAGGGGTGATTCCCTCCGTCGGGAACAGCAACTCTCTGGTGCGAGTTTGATTCTGACAATATTTCGACTGAAGTTACATTTTCCATAATTTAATATCATTCTGAAAGCACCAATTGATATAATGATCGTGGTATTAATGGTTATTATAATTAAGCATGCATGACTTGTGATGGTATCCTTTCATCAAATCAGCTTGTATTTCAGGCAGAAAAAAATAACAGAAGTTTACAATTTGTTACAAAGTTCATTTTGAAAAACGTAATGATGTACGTAACAGTGAGGTAAAACATTTTTATAACCAAGGATGTATGATTTACAGCCTAGTCATAGGTCACATTCAATAGCAATTCATGGATACATTCATTATTCCCATTTTCAGGAGGGATCCTTTGATTGGACAGATACGAAGAAGGATGTCGTCTTTGGCATGTTTTTCTGGGGTTACTTACTCAGTCAGGTGCCCTCTGGGTGGTTGGCTACCACCTTCGGTGGCAAGTATGTCATTGGAGGGATGATGCTGATGGGGTCAGTGTGTACTGGTCTTGTTCCTCTAGCTGCCAGAGCACATTACTATGCTCTTGTAGCAACCCGTTTTCTTGGAGGAGTCGGAGTGGTAAGAATATATACAATGTTAAGACTTCGTATGATTAATTTAAGCTGCATATCCATACTGATAGTGTGGTATTCATAATATAATAGTGGCTCGTGAATGATATTTTACTGCATTTGGACCACAACGAAAGCGTAATATTTTCTATTTCCCTATGCTGTAGCTAAGTCTTAATGCCATTATCTTATCACCACTTTACATGAGGTTTCTTTATCAACAAATAATGATTCATATCACATCAATGTAAATGACAATACTTCATACGATAATCTGATTGCTATCGCTCTAATTCTGTTGTCCTGCTCACTCTGTAAAAAATAATATATAATGCAAAATATGCATTTGCTATTTAGGGAGTCATATTCCCAGCCATGCACGCCTTCTGGGGTCGATGGGCACCACCTGAGGAAAGATCACGATTAGCTAGTATGGGATTTGCAGGTGTGTATCACAATACGCCTTTGGGATTCATCTTATTGTATGTCTGCAGTCTTGCAATGGAAGACGATAATGAATATAACACCTTAATGACGCGATGAACATGTCCAGAAGCTACTTTGATGAATGATGTAATGATTATCAACGTTTAGTCTCTATCTTGAATCGTCCAAGGGCTATTACCACATTAGGCAGAGTCTAAAAGAATTAGTGACCGGCATTTATGGCCAGCTGGTGAACTGATGGTGCACCAACCGGTAACAATACAGGTCATTAATCCTTATGCAAGAGCGATACGAAACAATGTTATGTAAAACGTCACTTGACTGTTGACTAAGATACACATTGTGCATTGCACTGGTGTTCAAATGATATGATAAATATTTGAATCAATTAATAATATGTATTTAAAAACAAGAAACATTGGTTCACAATTACAGGTGCTATGTTGGGCCATGTTGTCACATTTCCCTTGTCGGCCGTTTTGTGTGAATATGGAATTGATGGAGGATGGCCTTCCATATTTTATCTATTAGGTGAGCTAATATAATACATACTCTCTGTGGTTAGCACCCTAGAGTTACTCGAAAACATTATGTTTGATAGGTTCATATGTCAAACCTCCCTCTTTATTGAAAGTAACATTTCGTAAACTCCATGTACCAAGCACATCCCATTGCCAATCAAAAAGATTTTCAGAAGATAAATACTCAGAAGATAAAGTAATGTTCATTTATTTATCGAGAACTAGCTCTGTTTGTTAAAAAGGACTTGGTTTCTTTACAGGTGGATGTGGGGTCATATGGTCTATACTTTGGATAGTCTTTGCCAATAGCACACCCATGCAGCACGGACGAATATCTGCTGAGGAGAAAGAGTTCATTATGGAAACTCTATCGGGAGAGGCCCTTCTCAATGGAGAAAAGGTATTGGATAAATTGAGTAATTGTTCTATCTTTAATTATAAATCTCAAATAAATTTCAAGGAAGTAAAATGAGTAAAGGCGCTTTGGTGAAATAACCAATTTTACAAAGCTGCACCATTGTAACAAATTATGATGTTTTATAAGTGGTAATATTAACTTATTTAATAGTAATAAAACGTTTCCCTTCTTAAGGTTAAAGCTGCATTCTCAGTCAACATCGATAAAAACATTACAGATTGTTTTTTTTACTTTTCTGTTCCGTTCTTTTCCGACCAATCTGAAAGTTTGTTCATTTTGTTGTTGCTGCCGCCGCCGCAGGGCGTCATAGTTGTCCACATCTATATGTATGGCTTCAATACTATAAGTCCAACGATGAGCCAATGTGTTCAGATGTCTTTGGTCATAATAACTAAGAGTGCAGCTGTAAACCTGCCATAAGAATACACTAACTTAATGCGCTATGTCCTTGTTACTCCATTCAGTATAACGATACTCCTTGGCTGTCGTTCTTCGGATCGGTTCCATTCATGGTGATAGTTGTCAATCATTTCACATATGACTGGGGAATGTACAATTTAGAAGTCAGTGTCCCAGTATTCATGAAGTCACATCTTAAATACGATATAGACATGGTAAGTATTGCCCTTAATATATCCTATAGTATATGGTTTCAAACATTGAAATGTGCTGAAAGGAGCTTTAAATCGTTAAGGCATATCCCCTTACAGATGTTGGGTACCACCACCAATGATCGGCAGTTGTCAATACCTATACATATAATACCATTTCTACAGAATCTGCATGGAGGAAGGCAAGGTGTGTGTATCCCCATGATAAAAGTTTCTCAATTAGGAGATAGATAGACCACCCAAGTGCTAGCGAAGGGTCTACCACTTAGCACCGTAGATTTAGTCTGTAAGGAGACCCAACAGTTTCAGCAGTAGGGTTTTAAGGGGCTTTAAGATAGGCAGACTCTCCTGATATAACTAGTGAAAGCAATGCTAATAACAATGTACAGAACAGGCCACCTCTTCCTTGAAGTTGTAGACAAAGTAACAAGTTAATATTTAATGCATTTTCAATTTTATAGGATCCAGCAATACATGCCTTCCCGTACATAGGACTGGGCTTTCTTATTTTTATGACCGGTTTCTGGTCTGATAAGCTACGACTCAGGGGCGTCATAAAGACCAGCATCGTTAGGAAAATCTTCCAGTCTATAGGTAACGTGTTTATATACATAACACCTGGCATGTTTCCCTTATCAACCCATGCTGCATTTCTGTCTGATACCAGTCATTCACATGTAGACACTGTGGAACCAACTTAGACACTTTTTCTTTGGCAAACTGTGCATCCCTCCCGGAAGGCCACACTGAAGGTGATGTTCGCGCCATTAGGAGGTTTTTTTGTTGGCCATAGGAACGCTTATTGTTGGAAAGCAATCGGAGATAATCTGAAGTCTCTCTCGAAAAATTCAACACTCGACTTAAAAACTTGTTGAGTATCTATTGGTAACAGTTTGGTTCCCCAACTGAATCTTCATCTTGTATGTTGAATGAATGTTGGTCAAAGAACACCAAATAACATGTCTTTTGGCTATTTGCAATCTTTTTTTTATCCCATTCTGAACTTGTTCAAAGAAATTGTGATATGAATGAATGTTACCTCCCGGGAGGCCACACTGAAGGTGATGTCTGTGCCATTAACAGGTATTTTTGTCGACCACATGAACGCTTATTGTTGGAAAGTAATCGGAGATAATCTCAAGAGTCTCTCTAGAAAAAAAAGCAACACTCGACTTAAGAACTTGTTGAGTATCTTTTGGTTGCACAACTGAATCTCCATCTCATGCGTTGAATGAGCGTGGATCAAAGAAAAGACTTTGGGCTATTTGCAAGCTTTTTATGCTATTTAAAATTTGTTCAAAGGAATTGTGACATAAATGAAACTTTCAAATACGTAAATATATTCCTTTAATGGCTTCAGAACAACAGCTTATTTATCACTATTACTAAGCTGAGTTTTCATTCATTTTGGCGACTCGCCAGAATTTAATTTTTTTCCAAATGTGACTCTACAATTTTCTTAATCTTTGGGAATCCAGATTACTTCTGGATAGCATCTTGTTGGTATAAGAAGCTACCATTAAATTGTTCTATTGATCCTATTGCCCATAACTTCCATTTTATATCAGCAAAAAACAAAATTATAAAAAGATTGGAGAAAAAGCCATGAATTCGTGGAAAACTCAAGGAATTCAAGGAAATGTCATTTTCCTACGAGTTCTTTATTCATAGAAAAAAACGGGAAAAAAGTTTGGGGTCCAAATTAAGTCCGTACATTTCATTAAAGTGGCTAAGATAGTTAAATGAGTAGTCATGAAATCAAATGAAACTTTTTCAGTGGAATCATATATTATGATAGGTATAGCAGTATCTGAAGTATTGAGAACCAACATGTTTTCATTCAATGATTAGTGAATATGTGTAATAAATGGGTCTGATGCCTCTTCTAGTAATTCCAAATCCCAGAGGAAAGGGTTTAGCCATCATAAGGTGCTGCCCCCATGCCCCAAGTGGACAGGAAAGAAACTAATGTCCATTTTATTGACCAATCACCACCCTATCAGTGACCACATCCCAGAATAGATTGGGACCGACCTGGGGATACATAACTCTAAATGCCAAACCAACTGGCACTTTGGATTTTGTCTCCCAGCCGAAATGAATTTACTCACTATTTTGATCAAACATCACATATACTATGGATTACATAGTTTTAATATCACCAGGGATTAGTTAGGAAAGTTAAGAAGTACCAGATACCAGAAAATTGAGTAGAAATTCAGTTACTCGTGAATGAAGGCCAGAGCAGTGAGGAATGTCACTTTAATGAAGAAACTAAATATTAGGATGGTTCGCTATTAAAACATTGTGATTCCGTGGTTTGTTATTAAAACATTGGAATGCCATCCCTTGCTGGTGTAAGCTCAGCACCTTCGCCTCTTCTCCACATTTAAACATTGGGATCCGTTTGTATTGGGTATAAACGATGGAAAAAAACTCTTCCTTCTCCTTTTTCAGGTACATTCATTCCAGTCACGTTAATGGTCCTCCTTGGCTTTTTGGGCTGCCACCAAGCGGCGGGGGCCGTCTCCATCCTCGTCCTCTGTATGACGTTTGTGGCGTTTCAGTACAATGGCTTTATCATGAACCATCTAGACATTGCACCCAAGTATGCGGGCATCCTATTTGGTATATCAAACACCGTTGGAACACTTGCTATAGCCCTCGCACCATTGCTACGAAATTTGATAATTGAACAGGTAATTGTAATTACATACTACCATACGGATAACTATTTTCGCGGTTTTAAGTTCCACAAATTCTAATAAAGAGAAGTTTAACTTCATCTGGTCATCTGATTACATTATTTGTCTTTATGAGTGAAGTCGCCTGAAAATGTAGTAAAACGTGCTAAAGTAAGCTGAAAACAAATAAGAATACTAGCCGTATTTGGCATCGCGTTGATTCAGAAAATCTATTCTTTCATGTTGAAGAGTATATTGGACCACATTTATGTCTCAAATCTGGTTAATTTGAGAGTATCGATGAAGGCGATTTTACCCTTATGTACACGTGTGGTTATTTCCCATTGAATCCTCCATATCCTCTCTAACGATTCGAATATACTGCAGCTAAAAAACAACATGATATAATATATTATCACCACGTACATTCTATTTTGTTACACAGAATACTCGGGAACAGTGGCAAACTTGGTTCCTCATCAGCGCCACTATTGAAATATTCGGCACCATATGCTTCATCATAGGGGCGGCTGGAGACGTACAGGAGTGGGCAGAGTGTGATGACCTTAACCACGAAGGCTCCTCATCGGGTGACTCGACACCAGAGCCGTCTCCTCCAACTAAATCAGCCTTCAGATCTAAATCTATAGTGGTTCCTCAAACTAAGAAACTTGACAGTATAGAATCTGGAGGCGGAGGAGGTGGTGGGGGGAAAGGGTCAGCCAAACCACCGCCCCATGGCGCAAGTAAACCAGTACCTCAGAGACTCAGTGTGCCGGATTTACCGTCGGAACTTCATAGGCAGCCATCCCAAAAAACGCACGGTTCCAAAAAATCGAGCGCCCCAGACATAAGCAGTAGGCCAGCAGCCCCAATTGGGGGCGGTCATAGGGGTAGTCAGAAGCGCTCAAATGCCAGTGACGAAAGTATGTCGTCTTCGAGGTCATCAAACCTTCGGAGATCTGGCGATTCTCCTGGTACAATTCCTCCAAATCTGGACGCTCTGTCGGAATCCATTGTATAGCCTACAGCTCCTTTATAAATCCCCCTCTTTCATAACCCGCGAAAATATATTTCCGCAAAACACACTCAGGATCACTTGAATATTGAATCTTACCAGGATCATCTTCTTTTGCATATTGGACGAACAAATACGAATACGAACAAAGATGGCTGTCTGTCTTAATTCATTATCCAAAGCTTTGGTATGCCATACCGTGCAAGACTTTTGAATGGTTCTTTAGAATGCTGCAATCATAGCAAAGACTCGCGGAAAATGCATTCACCTTCCCCTTTATTAGTGAGTTATAAAAGAAGTGTAACCAGTGGACCACTGCCAGACGATTATTTGAGTTTTAACTCAAAACCCCCTTTTCGATATTCATGCAAAAATGTACAGTACACCTGAGGCGTAATTACTCGGAGCCGAGGAGTCATTTCTAAAGATGAATGTTATAATGTGCATATATATATACATGTATGCGTAACTTCTCGGTAAAATACATTCATTGAGACATTTTTTCTGGAACCTTGTAATCTCTAGCGTGGAGATAAAATAACTGCTACAAAGAAGCTATTGAACTCCTTCAAAGCTGGGGAAATCTGTGATACATGAGGATTAACTTCTGCAGCGTGTATCCAGCTTTTCTTCTTTCAAAAGGAATCAAGCTTGGGGAATTGGTTGCAGTGTGTTTCATTTTTTTGTTTGAATATAAGTAATGTGTTTGGACGACAAGTCTCGTCATTGACAAGGGGATAGATTGTAGTTAATGAATATTTGCTCAAACACGAATATATTATATAGTCTTGGCCTCTGATATTTTCTTGAATGTGTCTGTGCATCCATAATTCTTCCGATGATTATACTTGGAGATAAGGCAGGATTCCATTGGTACGACATGATTTGCGACATGAGGTGAGACATGTGTTGCATGCAGAAAGAAAAGCTCCGAGAACATGTGTTACCTTTTTTAAACTTCGTATCGCATGCGATGGTGCGACAACTCAGAAAGGATTCATAGTTGTCGCATCACTGTGTAGTACGGTCGCATGCAACAAGTGTCACATCTCATGTCGCAGCAATGGTAACCCGCCTTTAATCATATTAAACTGTCCTGATTCATACGTATCACAGGGGCCCTAATGCAATCTACAAATTAAGCATTGTGATGTAAATGATTCTTAACAGCCTCATTCGTCAACCCACTATGTAACTTTTCTTTGTTCTACCTAAGTTCGCCAGAATTACCAGGTTTTTCATAGTATTCATTCCAGAAGGAAAACCAGTATGATGATCTTCAGCCACCTTTCATATCGCATTGCTTGTACGTTGTTTTCATTTTACAAATTACCCCGAAAATGCTGTTGATCTTCGATTAAGGCAGAAAATACGGATTCTTGGACTAAATCGATTCGGAATCTTTCCTAAATCGAGAATGGCATTTGTATTCAGCATGAAATTGATGTCCTTATGTGGAACTTTAATTATGTTGTACTTTAAAATGATTTTACTACCCAATTTTATATGTGAAAAATTTATTTGGAAACGACAAACAACTCCCTTGGCGTGTAAAAAGTGTCCAATGAGATTTTTCTCAGAAAATGTGAAATAAACTATTGATATAAAACTTTCTCTTGGAGAGAATTCTATTTTGCTTTTAACCTGTCTACATCAATACAAGTAAGTAACATAACCTTGATTCATTTAAAGGAATTGATTTATTCATAGAATACACCCACAATAATTTTGAATTTATCGCTCTATACCAATAAACAAAATCTAGTCGACCAAACCAGTTATTATTTTGTACAAGAGTCTATATTTACATTAATACCTCTGAGCCTATGTAATCATCATCTTTAACATGCAAAATAATTTAATTCTATATATGAACTACGAACAGGTCTATAGATTATGACTCCCTTTAGGGATGGTATTCTGTCAACAGACATTATTGTCATGGCCATGCTGACATATATTTCCTATGTTGGTTTGAAGTTATGCTGCTTAATTAAGAAAACATTACACAACTATATCAATTAGTGCATGTATGTGCGAGAGCAATTAATTATAAAATAACGATATAATAATTTGTATAACGAACCACTTCGTGGTAGAATGTTTATGTACATAATAGTGTACCCACTGCTAGATACGGAGTACATTTGAAGATCCTATTCCTATAGTTTCAGTCCGCCAACAAACTTTTGATCAGTTCTGAAAAAAGAGTAAGGGAAAGAGCATTTATCGTCTGGCAACACAGTAGTAACACAAAGAAAGTACATGAACATTTGTCTATATGAGCTACGTACAAAACATATGAGAAGCATGGCTGCGGAACCTGGTCTTTATTTACTTGCCAGGTCTCGGGCCGTCCTCGAATCAGAGCTAATATTAGAAGCATATATGCATCTGGCAAGAATAAAGCCCGGTGTCCACTGAACCGATATTCCACACGGGGGGCAGTCAGCTGACAGCTGGAAAAACGGCCTGATGAAGGGCGACCATCCACTGACGGCATTCAGTCAGCTACCTTCACCAGTCATGCATATCCACTGGCCTTAAAATCCTCATCTCTCTCCCGACTGCCCCGCAACTAGATAACCGGCTCAGTGGACGCGGACCTTAAGACACTCGATATGAAAGATGGCCGAGCCGCCCAGCAGTGTTCCGCTCACCTTTGTAATTGATTTCGCCTTGCGCCTCACAGTCTGCAAATTGTATCATTTCCTCGACTTGTTCCTCTGTTAGTTTTTCTCCCATAGATGTCATGATTAACCGGAGATCCGGCGCTGAGATTATACCATTGCCTATAATAATGACGAAAGGGTAAAACGCTGATGTTTGGGGGAGTTTTTAAACATCTTTATTGGCCACAATTTTAAACATATTAGTTATGACAGACGCAAAACCTAATAAAAATATTAGTTGCCATTTAAAAATTAAACTAAAATATAGAGAAATCTAGATAAAGAGATCATCTAACTTCACATCCAATAAAGCATACTATGATATAGTATGCTTTATTGGATGTGAAGTTAGATGATCTCTTCTTTAACCAAGAGTAAATCCAATTCAAGGTGCGTTTCATATCAGTCAACTCCTTCTTATAATGGTTACCATGCACAGTCTGATTAAATTCTGAATAGTTCTAACATTGAACCACCAAATCCTAAAGTAGGGATAGCAAATAAAAACATATTATTCCCTATAGGCATTATAATTCTCGTTCGATTGGATTTCTTTCTAATAATTTATCTGTGGTACGTATTCTTCTTTTTATTCGGGAAAATAAGGTCAATGAACTCTTGGTGGATATTCTGCTTTTGTTTTAATATAGAAAATCGAATCTGCATCAAACACTGCAGCTAATATGATTCCTGGGTATATCTATGTTATAATATATTCTCTCGTGATATCTGAACGTAGTAATTATACGTTGCAATTTTATCAGATTCACCCAGAAAGAGAATAACTCGCGTCAAACATTATAACCATAATATTGTTTTGCATATCCTTTCCACACTGTAATACGGTATATATATAAACATAAAGCAGTGAGTTGAGAGCTAGGCTACGCTTTACCCTGAGTTATCGTTCAAAGAATGACAAACATTCATAATTATGTATACATACACCTACTAATGTGTGCCTAGTCGATAGGAGTCTCGGTTGGAGAGTTAAGGTGTTGGGGGAACCCCTGGCGACTTATCATTTAACCCATACCAAGAAACCTGCTGATCCTCACTTCCAAGCCAAGTATGCATCCGACTTACTTGTTGGATCAGCAATATGAATGGATACCCTTCAGGCTGCATACAAAGTACCTTTTTACAGGGGCCTGTTGCATAAGAAATCCTTGCTTAAAATGTTTCATGCTAAGCTATTTTCCCTTGGCTTAGGTAGGAAATTCCTATACTGTTGGAATAAGAATTACCATTGTCTGTTAAGCAAATTCCATCACTAAAAGTTCCTTACAAGCTGCTTGGCAAGGAAAAGTTGCTAGGGAAGTAGAATCTTACACCAACAATTTTATACCAACAATGCAACGTATAATAAGTTGTCATTCACCGCCTTTCATCATTTTCATTAAATAGTTACATTGTTTGAGGGACTAAACCGATAAGTCTGTTCACCTGCTTAGCGAGGAAAAGTAGCTAATGGAAGAACATATTAAGTAAGGATTTGGTGTGCAGCGAGCCCCAGCTGGGTCTATTCTCAGTCTTGCCCCATCATGTTGCATTCAAGTGACCTTTCCCTCGGACTCTCAATGTCTCCCATTATTTGACTGGTGTTGGATGGAATTACCTTAATACGGTAACAAAATGGAAGGATGATTGATGAGAAATAAATGAATAAATAATTTGAGGAACGTGTATTCACCTTCTTTATCAAATACTCTGAAAGCTTCTTCGACTTCTTCTTCTGTGTCGCCACTTCGCTCCATACGTGTCATCATTCCGAGAAAATCGGAAAAATCTACAGCACCATTCACTGAAATATTTGCAATCAGATGAATCAAATCTACTTTATCAACCTCACCTTTTGTTAAAGTTTTCTATTGTTTAATGCCAACTTTTATTCAGAGTAAGAATAGCTTAAAATTTATTCTAATATTATGCAATGTTACATGATGTCAAATGACCATGAAGAAAGCTATGATTGGCTATAGCCGAAAGCTTCCAGGCAATGTGATAAAACACTAGTAAGTGTTAAAGCTACTTGCTCGGCTATATAACGACACAAATACTACCTTAATTTACTCATATTGTTTAAAACTCGAGTAACTATTTTTTTGCTGCTGTTATATTTATACACGAATTTGAAGTAGAATCGGCTGAGAGAAACAAAGCCCCAGTGAGTGATAATTAGTGAAACCGGTGCAGCAAAGATTTTCGGCGGGCCGTCGCAATTTAGATGTGGACATTTATGAAGGTCTGCAGCAAAAACAACAGGCTGAAATCCCTCAATATCTTGGTCAAATGACTTTCAGAGGGGTAGGAAAAAAACTGAACAAAATGCAGCAAATCTTTAGTTGTTGATCGATGTTAACTGAGAGTGCAGCTTTAATTATGCATTTTTAAAAAAGAGTTTTTCACATCAGGTTAACGGTTAAGACGTAAATCTGATTAGTGGAGCACCCCCATAAGCAATACTCACAATCGATATCAAAATCACCAAGGAGTTTGAGTATTTCTGCCTCGGCGGGGTTAAACCCTATGGACCTGAGAACTGGCCCCACTTCTTTGGCCGCTATAGAACCATCCCCATCTTGGTCAAATAATGAGAACACTTCTTGTATCTCTGGAAATGCAGAAAGGCATAAACATAGATTAACGCTGAGAGCTGAAATGTATATATGTTATGTGTCAGATGGGCAGCATCGATGTATATTTGATGATCATTTCTCGGGGGGTATTCTGGCAATCATTGAATAAGTTACTTCAAACATTCTCAAAATTTAGATAAACAAAGTATCCCGTTTACTCGACGCTTATGAAAATATTTTTGAATTGGGATGAACTGATGGTATTTGAACGTTTTGAGTGGGTTCTGATAACAGACACGTTGCTAAAAAATTTATTAACTTGATCCAAATTGCAGGATACGAGCTAATTCTTCCTGTTTATCATGAAGGTTTACTTGTTTCCTACTTAATGCTTGACCAATTAACTTTTAGATGCAGTAACACAGGGGCTCAACAGAACGAGAGAAACAACAGAACAAAGGCAAAGCAACTTGTTATGACTAGCGTTTCCTCAATTCAGTAATTCGTAGTCTAAATATTGATCGTGGTTACAATACCGCTGTTATTCTGTGCACGGCCATTTAGTTATTCGAATCAAACGAGCAGTCAATATTTGTTCACAACACAATTCAATGAGTGGGACCTTAATGTGAAGGAGTGACTGCTAGTTTATGGGCCTTGTGCACTTGGTGGAAACATTTGGCCTTTAAACCTTTGTATTCAGAACTTTGTAGGGAGAGGATTGCTGTAACTGTATACGCTACCAATTGTCTTCATTATCAGTAATTATTTGGAATTAAGATGTCCAAACACTTATAAATATTTCTCAAATTAAGTTCAATTTCAAAATTCTCAAACTATTTCGTCGAATAAATGATCTATAGTTGCCAGGCCCGTAAATGTGTTGGCTTCTTTGTGTATGGGTCTATCAAAATATAATCCGCTACATATGTGTTCTATTGGTCAATGTTCATTCAGCTTGGGATTTCCCGAACTAATCATAATCCCTTCTCAAACATACTTTAGTGTTTTGTTTAATATCTGATGGCTCATTTCTGACAGGCTTCGGTTAACTTTAGTCCTTGATCGTCAACAATAAAAAAGACCAATGATAGATCATCATAACCTGCATTGTTCCTTATTCAAAAGAATAAGTATACCCTTCAAATAAATAAACAAAACGTGGCCAATATAAAGAGTGTTTCAAAAATATTATTGCTTAGTCTACTCCTCAACAATTACCATTTGAAAATATTAATAATCATACCATAACAAATCCTACCATCCATCTACGTTGAATAGTATAACATTTAATGGTTGTTTCAACTCACCTGCTATTTCATCTTGTGTCAATTGTTCTGCCTGTTGAAATTGAAAAACAAAAGGAATTCGATCTGTAGGTATTTCAGTAACCATATATATTATCTGTAGGTATTTCAGTACCATTCATACCAAGTAATGTATATCATATGCTAATTGCATACTTATGAGATGAACACATACATGAATATAGTTATGCGCCCCTGTAGCCAACCCACTGCCGATCGGCGTGTGATATTCAGGTGATCTCATAAATTACCTTTTTTATCTTAGAGCATGACGAAGGAAACGCTTTCTCCTTTTTACACAAGTTTTTAATAATAGTTTTCCCCTTTCATTTAGCAACCTTGAATCTGGTATATATCCTGTTTGTTGTAATGTCTTTATTCAGGTACATTTTACAGGCGTTGTAATGGCCCTCTGTAACCCGAATCCGAAAAGCAAGATATACAAAAATATTGATAATCGAACGACATGGACTTTCATGCTTGCAGTGCGTTCATATTAACATTAATTGATGTGAGTTCTTGAAAGGTTTTCATTGTTTATCACAAACATATATGTCGTTCAATTAACGTTTAAATAAATATTATTCATGCATCGATCATCAGTCATATGTGTAATTCCGAATACTATATCCACCCTCTCAGTGTTACGTATAATATAATATGATATTTTGATAATGACATGTTTAAGATATTTGGGGTGGTTGATACTCCTGAGACCAATTCTAAGGGGGTTTCCCAATATTGATAGGTCAGCATAAATACTACTACATATCTCTGAAAAAAAACTTAAAACAATTTCCTTACAACAATATATTTCATAGATGTTCATTTTGAACAGGCATGAATCAAATCTATCGTTGGGGTTGTTCTCTTGAATTCCCATGTTCCGTGATTCAATTGAACCATACGTTACTATTGCCACTTAATGTTCATAATAGTCAAAAGTTCGTGAACGTTTTTTCTGCATGTTATACCAAATTCCCCCTTCCTTACACTGGCAAAGTGAACGGGTGTTAACTTACCATATTTCTGTTAATATCTTATCCAAAGAAAAGGCAATTATAGGTATTCCAAGTTCGAGAACTCCAAGGAGCGAAGTGTAGCCATAGGTTCTCTATTAAAACGTCTTATGTATAAACAACAGTGCCTATGTCATAGGTTACATGCACGTTTCAACAGGCTTACCATACAACAATGGCCCCAGCCTATTCATAAGTGATCGGTGTGGAAGCACCAAAGCCGGTTATATTTCAATAGTAACAGGCATTCACCAGCTTAGCGACCGCTGAGAGGGATTTGTTCAAGGGACCAGCCAATAACTTAGTCTAGTTAGCACCAATTTGTAGTTAAAGCTGCAGCTCAATTATCAGAGTTGAGTGGCAGTTATGTTCATTTATTTTCACCATGGACGGTATGTTTTTCTTCCCTGAGATCATCTTTTGGAGACAGATCACACGTTATTTGTAAGTCAAGATAAAACGATAACAAGAACTCTTTGTGGTAGCATGCTTCAAGGATTTTAAAACACAATATCTCGGACATTTTAAATTTGGGGTGCCAAGTTCTAAAACAGAGTTTGTTGGCCGGTTAAGGACGTAAAAGCATGCCTGTGGAAGTACGACATCGACATGTATACATGTGCTTATATTTAAACAATGAAGGTTATTTTAGACAGCAAAATTACACCCTTATACAAGAAAGGGTGTATCAATTCTATGCCATGTAGGTAAGGTAAGCTAGGTCTTGATTGTTGATGTGTGTATTGGTATCACCACACATGTGCTACTCATATATTTGTGACATATCTTTCTGTATTATTCTTCTGTTTCAATAGTTCATGCGATTGTCGGCTATAGGAGCCCAAGCAGCAATCTATTCTGTGATTATTGAAGAGGAATAATATAATCCTCTGAAAAAATAATATGGGACGCTAATCATCTCAGCAGCCAGGTGCGAAAACGTTGTAAATAGTGATTGACCTATTGATAGAACCACGCGAAATTTATTTCTGTAAACCACTGACTTCACGGCCCTTTTACAAACCCAGTGTCTCATTAAATTGGTAGATTTATTCTACCTGTCCCTGAAACTATTCTATTGTTTGTATTATTATATGTTTGTCGTTTTCTTTAGCTCCTATAGTTGGTCTTCCGCCAATTCCTGGGTAGTATACTAGCTAGCGTCTATTGTTGAGAGGAAATACGCTAACGGGTTCTATATCCTACTCTTTTTGAATAATAGTAATCCATATTTTACGTGCAAATGTATAGTACCGTCGATAGCCGTACATGTATACGGTCAGCTTTTGATAACCCAGTTAGCAAGCACTGGGGTGGAGGGGAAACGGTGCCAACAGTGGTTCAGAGTTCCTCAATTGCAAAGAACTATTGAAGGTTTCAAATATAGTTGTTTTATCTTCTCTGGGATTGCATCAAGTTGATGGCAGCCACTTCTGTGCATCTGTGTAACGGCACCTACCTTTGAATCGTCTGCATCTTTTGAAAGCTGATCCAATGGAGGAAACAGCGAATGCCTCGTCATCAACCGTCGAAGAATTTTATGAGGATTTTCTACCATTTTATCGATCCAAGAATATTATCATCTTCGCTATAGATACATATGATCTAAGATCAAGCCTTGGAGTATATATATAGACCCTGAGGGAAAGATTTCTTCTTCCCAAATATTTCTTATAAATCCTGGCCGATGTAAGAAAAACAACGTGTTTGTTCTTGTGTTGAGCCCAAGCTGCTGTGAGCAAGAGAGACTGAGCAGTTCTTAGGATTCCCAAATGGATAATCTATTAAGTTTTAATCAGGTTCCCCCTTCAATATACCCTTGGGAGTCAGTATCTCGGCTCTCACGATCTTTGCTAACCTAACATCACGTCCAGAGCCCTGCTGTTGTTTAAGCTAAGGAAAGGATGTATTTGTTGGTATTCCTTCACCTGTAGGAAGGAAAGACTCCTTCCTACGTGTCAATCCCAGTTGATAGGAATATCCTATACACACAATGCATTCTTATTCCTACCCACCGAAGTAAGGGAGAAAAGTGTAGGAATTAACACACATAGTTCTCCTTTCCTTAGCTTATACAACAGGCCCCAGTGGGGGGCCGGGTCTGTTGCATAAGCAATCCTTACATTAAATATTCCTTGCTCAGCAATTTCTCCTTGCTTGGGAAGGAAATTTCTACTGTAGTAATAAAAAACTGCTGCTCAGCAATTAAGGACAAGTAGGAAAGGAAGGAAACTCTTAAGTAAGGATTTTATGCAACGGGCCCCATGTAAACATTGTAGGTGAACTAGAAAAAGGGTGGGTATACTTGTGCAAGTATTAGATGTGTATTCTTTCAAAAAGGGAAATCCTAAAATGTTCATTCATATTAAAGGCACTATATTGTCTCACTGGAGGAAGCAAACTCAGCACAGTCAAGGCCATAGTATGTGTCAGTATGGTCATTTTAAATATGGTAATGTACTCCTGATGACTTTTGTGGCTGATAAATAAATGAACCGCGTCTTTGGCGATTGGAAAAGAGACAGACTGAAGGCCTATATAGTCTAGGGACGGTCATGACATTATAAAAACATTCTACAACGACCCGAATTAAAAGTTTTGCAAATGAATTAAAGACATACAGAATAGCTACTCGCTTATTTCCAGAATGTGAGGTATTGACTTCGATCCCAAACACTTGGAGTCAACCCTAATCGTGGACAAATAAAGTTCTTGGCATATACTCACAATGGACTTAGAAATCCAGTCATTGATCGAATATGTACTGCATAGTGATGTTCCCGATGTGATGCTAAGATATTCCATTATTGATTCAACTAAGATCCAAGCCTATTGTGAGATCTGTGGGATATCTTGTACGTAGGGAGTCAGGTCGAGCCACTGGGGACTTAGTCACTGTGCCAGGGGCCATACATAGAGCAACTCGTGTGGGACTGCATGAGCAATTGTATAGCTAGGCAGTCGAGCAGAATAGAGTTTCAATAAAGCCAACCTATTGTTAGCTTCATCGATTCGGTTGTTTGGAAGAAATGAATATATGGTGAATGGCATATCACGGGAATTTGGAATCCGATATCAAGCCTCAAGGGTTACTCTAATTTCCTATAATTTTACCATTTGATACAAGGCCAAAACAATAATAGGTGTGTTTATAATGGTATCTGGGATCTTTAGTATGAAATGAATTTTGGTTTACCACTATTTTTTAATAACATTATTCTTTTTTTTATTCAAGACACAACTTGAGATCCAAAAGAGATATATGTAATAAAAGGAAAAATGTGTGATTTTAAGGTTTTTCCAGTTAAGAACATTTTCTTGCTGCTGTTCAAGCTATAGGTAAGGTTATATATTTTTCTAGCTAAGGGGCTGGGTGTTGGTTAACCTGAAACACCTATTGTGGGTGGCGTAAGATCATTGGCGGTAGTTGATAGATATTACTAATCTGATGTAAACAATCGCTGAACATGTATGAAATACAGAAGGTGTAGGTGTAGGGGGGGTGTACAGGTATTTATTGAGTTTTAAATGCCTGTTACACCACCCAATATCCTCTCAATGTTTGCCGAACCTGATATTAGATCGAGACAACATGGCAAATGCGAGTATTACTACTTCCCCTGCATGCAAAGCAAGGAATAATGTTCCCCTGTTACCTGGTTTCCGATTATGAAGTAATGTTAGAAGAGATTCCGCGGCCAACAGGTGAACATTTATCGCGGTTAAATTGAATTGAATAGCCCATTATAGCAATAATCTATAGCTAGGATCAAGGATTGATGAATGTAATAAAATTAGGGAAGAATCTCATATAATATAATGACCGCTTTACGGACCACACGGGTTAATGTAGTTAAACTAGATCACATTACTACAAGACATAGCATGTTTGCCAGATTCTCTTAACTTTCCAAGAATTTTAATCTTAATATAGAATGTCTTGGTTTACTTTTAACATGGACGAAGGCTCCAATCGGCGTCAGCCTAATAAACTCTTCTTCGTCAGCTGCTATCCACAGTATACCTATAATTTGCATTATGTTGTATTTAGTTTTCATGAACTACATGTGTCAAAACCTTTCTTCCCAATACATTTTTATAATAATTGTAATATCGAATTCAAACATATTTTAAGGAGAATATTTTACCGAAGAAGTACTTTTCAATTTGCCGATATTGTGGTGTTGAAATAACGCTATGAGATGACATACCATAACATGTAAAACGCCGAAAAGAGAGTTCAATAACTTTTATTCCTTAACATCAACGACTTTTGTAACTGTCTCCTACAACAATTACGTCTATTCATAAACATGGGCAATAATATTAATTGCCTTGTGGCAATTTAACATTATTCGTAGCTATGAAAATATTCATATCAATGTTGGAGAGGACATAGAATACAACAACGAGATATTATCAAATGCATGTAAATGCATAAGAAAAGTGAGTATTCTCAAACAGGACATCCTCGTCCTCAGTAATGTTGATAACTTTATGATTTAGCTGTGACACTTTTTACTCAGTTCTTGAAACAGGCTCTAAAAGATTTCTTTCCGTCATTTAACATATTTAATAATTACTAATACTGTATAACACTACAGTAAATTCTCCGAAAATGATTTTATTACATCATAATATTGCTTTAGAATACGAATGCTGTACTATGCACTCAAAATTCTAGGTTTTACTAGCCTTAAAATTGCGCATGGAATGTGTATGAAATTGAAAATTAAAAGAATGAAAAAGTGAGCGAAAATTGGTGTATAATATGTACAACATATACATGTCCGTTAAGTAACAAAAGAATAATAGTCCATCAAAAGAGAGCACCATTCTCTCCTACACATAATCATCGGACTATTACAGCTAGAAAAAAACTCGTACCTCAAAGTTGTACAAATTATACCAGGGAGACTAAACAATAGATAGGTTGGGACACACGTGTATCTAGGTACACATATAATGTGCACAAATAAATGAGTAAACTATTGTTGGCAAGTTAGCACGAAGTGAATTAAAAGTAGTTCCTATTTTGAGATCGTGTTGGTCGAAAAGCTTCAAATGAGCGTATCTTCCCAGAAGAAGTTCCTCAAAACTACGCATTTCCAATGGGAAACTCGTCAATCAATATTCACATGTAAGATGTATTAAACTGCAAAATGCATTACCAAAATATAGATTTTCTTCTTCTTTTATTTGGTTATTTTCATACATCCCCTGATCTCCAGCATTTAATGTTTATGAGGACATTACGAGAACAATTGTTGGAATGCAAAATTTCATACCAACGAGGTTGACTATCTAGCCCCTTGGTTCTTTTACCCGAAGGAGTGACAGGTACTATTACATCAATATGCATGTCAATTATTCTTGAATTCCAAATAGAAATAGAAAGTCTAAGCACCCAAAGTGGAACGATTGACCTACGTCATCCTTATAACGATAATGGAAACAACCAGGGTCTAGCATGGAGGATAGTAAAAGGAGCCACGATCGTGAGTGAGATAAAAATGTACAAGTAATAATACGAGCAAGATACTCGGTTGGAGTATACGATCCGGTATTTGAAACCCCCAAGATCGAGACAAATCAAGGGTTTAGTACATGCCCTTGTTGAGCCCAACGTTAGCTTAACAAAACTTCCTCGGCCGAGCAGAGAGCATTCCTGCTCTTTCACAAAGGTACGGTTGGACCCCCTTGAACCCGGCCGATAGAAATCGATTTTCAATTAGAAATCTTGAAAGCACACTTGACCTCACTTCCGCTTGCAATTTAGAAGCCCCTGCTAATGGGCACAGCTGTAGTTACGTAATCAATTTATTAAGTTGAAAAGGTAACTTAAGTATAAAGAGCAAGGATTGCGATATAAATTGCCAAATGTAACAAGCAAGACCAATATCTTGCTACTCTAGATTAGACAATTAGAATCGAATAATAATAATGATAATACAAATAATAATTAATAGATTCTTTTTCAGTTTTCAGTCATCCGGAAGCATGGTGTCATGGGTTCAGAAATCTCTTCTGAAAACCTATGTAGGCTTTTCATGTCAGTCTCGGGAAATCTGTTTTTGAGCAGACATCGGAATAAAACTTTCTGAGCTGAGAGTTCCATCTGGTAGTGATCACCTTTCTACGACAGCATCTCGGTCATCTGACTAACGAATTCTGTAATACAACAAAACATACATATATACATACAATGAACACACCCAGCACCATTACATCATGTAAAAATGTCATTTGGGACTGTTTAGGACCTTAAGAAAATTCATCGCAGCCATTTTTTTTTGTTATGAAGAAAACCACTGCATATTTTTAAAATCTTTCTCAGTTTTATATTCTTTAGAGTTCAAAACCTAACAAAACCTCATAACATGTTGCTTTTTACTTACATATCTTTAAATTTAGTTATATAGGCTGCTGCTGAAGCATATATATATAGTGAGCAAATATTGGTATAGTAGGAGCATTCATCTGATATTTGAAATTTTGGTGAGTTGGGGTTGGTGATGAAATAAAGGCTATATATACAGGGTCGCCATATTCATGACTTGTACTATACCTTCGTAGTCAATTTTGCCGTCACCGTTGGTATCTGCGTCTCGTATCATTTCTTCAATATCCTCTTTGGACATCTCTTCTCCAAGAGTGGCCAAGGTCTCACGAAGTTCAACAACAGTTAGGAAACCATCGTTGTTCTATGCATGCAACCAACAAGAAATTGTAAACAGTATTAAGCCCTTGATCCAGCTATCCCAGCAACAACAAGAAAACACAGATTTGCTCCATTATCGCTTTTATTTTAGGTCCGGTCAGGAGGAAAGGATGTGTCATTGTATTAAAGTAAAAGTATCTCGTGTTTGCAATGTAATTACTGGTCGAAGCTGTGTTTAATAAAAGCTGCATTCGTGGCTATACCGACAGAGAAGATCTTACCAAATTTACATATTGTTAGACCTATAGTTACTGTCTAAGTTAGCATTATAATTTTTTCCGGTGTATAAGTTTATAGAAGAATTTGAAGTCAAATCGATCGAAAGAATAAAGCGCTGGTGAGCGATAATACGTGAAACCACCGCAGCGAAGGTTTTCGAAAAAATGTTGACCGGTAAACTTCTCCAAAATTTCAATGGATAGGAAAAGAACGGGGGAAAATGTTACGTAATCGTTAATCATTTGTAATTAGTAATCTAAACATCAAGTCTTTCAGATAATCAATTCAGACTTATTAAAAAAGTAGAAAATTTATATGTATATGTTATCAGTGTTCACTGAGAATTGCAGCTTTAAGATTCCCTACCTTGTCAAAGACACGGAATGCATCCTTTAATTCATTTTCTGCGTCCTCGGACCGGAGTTTGTTTGCGATCATGATGAGAAACTCTTTGAATTCAATAGAACCATTCCCTACGAAAGAAAATTATCCACCACGAAAATATGATAATATTCCATAGCAAGTACAATGTATGATTTTTAAAGTATATATGTTTGCACTGGTAACAGGTTCCAACTCATAATTTCTTTGGGGATGTTGAACTATAATTCTTCTTTTATTTTATCGGAGAACCGATTTTGAGAAGTTTTTCAGTCGAGGGTCGATCTTGCTCTTGAAACTGAGTGTTTTATGGGTTCCTGAGAAGACTAATATATTTCACAATCAGCTTGCAGTTGCACATTGTTTCATGCAGTAGGAATCGAAGATGCTGTAAACCAAATGTATTGCACTTTCTGTATCCCTCAATTGAGTTTAGAAAAGAAAATAATATATTGCTGATGTTTGGGTTTCTCCTGTATCTAAAGACTAGCGTATTTCTAAATTGTCTCGGATATGAATTTTGCTGGTTTTTGTATGTGTCTTAACGATTTTAGTGATTTTGGTGGTGGTGGCATATTATACCGTTACAAAGGAAATCGCATGTATGTATTTATGCATATGTGTATCACTTTATGCATGTATGTATGTATGTATGTATGTATGTATGTATGTATGTATGTGTGTGTGTACCCACATATAGGCCTTATTTAAACAATAAATAATAAAACAAAATACGACAGATGGAGTATGTGGATAGCAATTGACAGATCACCATATTACTCTTAGTATACGTATAAGGAAGGAGGCGGGAGTGTTGTCAAAACAACGACTATTTACAGAACTTAAATGTAGGTTTATTTTGTAATATATATCTTCAGCATTACATATATTGTCATCTGACACTGTTGTAAACAAGACAACCTTTTGTATTCAGGGCGAAACTTGGGACCCAACAGAGATAATATGGAATAGGAGGGAAGTGCTTTACAATATTTAATATTTTTGCATTTAGAAAGAACGTTTTGGTGCGTAGGTGGGGTACGGTTTTCTAGGACGGGTGGAGGGGCTGAAACGGAAACACACCTCAGCCTTATTAAATAAAAATAAATGAAAGAAAAAACTTGCAGTTTTTATCAAAAGGCTTACCGTCCGCATCAACTTCAGCAATCATCTCCCTTATTTCACTGTCAGTAGGATTCTGACCTAGCCCTCTCATCACGGCCTCGAGTTCCTTGGCTGTGATGGTGCCGTCTCCATCCTTGTCAAACAGTGCGAACGCTTCGCGAAACTCTGGTCAATACAAAAATGGATTTTCATGATTATTTAATCCATACAGTGAACTGTGGCGGGACCGTCCCTATCCATTCCTTGTCCATTGAACTGATTATCTCGACTGGGGGGCAATCGAAGGTGATATTAACAGATGTTGCAGAAATATCAGACATTTATTATTATTTGTACATCGCTTCATGTGTGTAGATGGTTTGATCTTTTCACAATTAATTTACTTCGCTTTAATTATCCCTGTAGTCTATGACCATACTGGAAGACTTGGCAATCCTCTTTCAGAAGTATGTCTTCTTTGTGTGCAGTGCTTTTAGGTACAAATAGATAATATGTTGAATTGAATTGAATTGAATACAGAAGGCAGTCGGGTCTGTGGAGATGTATGAAAGATTAAGGTATAGTGAGAACATAGCTTTAGTAGACGCAGGTTTTATTAGTGCCATGTTTATCGCCCTAGAGGGTAACATATTATCCCTACTTCTGCAGATAATTACTTTTTGGTAAATATGTTTTATTATATTATACCGTTTTTAACGTTCAGACGTCGGCCATAATATACCTAGGCAGTTTTTCTACTGATTTTTGTTATTTGGAATTCACGAGGAACAGTCTAAGGAGGACGGTTAGGGGCAACCTTATAATATTAATGTGGCGGTATGTAACCTATTTCTACCACTCATTGCACAAGAAAATTACAATTATCTGCCTGGAATCGACCTTGGTTAAATAGACAAGGAATTTAAATAGGTTATGACCCTTTCTCCGAATGATCAAGTATAATTTCAGGATAATTGCATTAGAGGATTCCATACATTTACAGCTTCTGGGTCTTCAATATGATGTTAACTTCGAATATGTCAAAGACTATAGAGCAAGTTCATGGTGATGGTATAATGTGAATATACAGCAAAAGGGCCTTTCTCAGATGTTTGGATCTGGCACAAAGGGCTTTGAATATAAACAAATACAAATATTTACAGGCTTCTGGGTCTTCAATATGCTGTTAATGTCGAATTTTCAAAGACTAGAGCAAGTTCCTCGCCCAAAGTGATAAATCCTTCAGAGTTTAGTATTTTACCATATTTTGTCTGTAATATGACCACAACGACAGGCCCATTTGTACATTCCCAGGCGACCTGACCCATAATGGTAAGTTGTTTCCTGAGGAATTTCAAAAATTTGTTTTATAGTGTGAAGCCTTAAAAATAGAACAACACTGTCGTATTATGGACCAATGCTATATTGATCCCGCGATACTGTTATTGAGCAAACCTTCACACTCAAATCTGATTCAAAACAATACACTAGACGGCGCCAGAGGCGGTGGACTTCCCATACACATTGCCTCATCTACTCTTAATGTAGAATGCCTGTCCAAAGTAACGATTCAAAGATATTTTTGAGGGGATGGTTGGTGGGGGACGAAAGGAGTAGGGGGGGGGGAACAAACTACCTGAGATATCAGTCGGTACCCCTAATATTCACCTGAAGCATTCACCTTGACTCAATGCCTACCTTCCGATTCAAGATTAATCGAGGGGAAAATCCTCTTGTTTATCAAAACTGTCTTCACAATAATAATTATGCAAGTTGTACACATTTGAAGGAAGATTTTCCAAGAGGAGAATAGTATCCTATAGTGCCCCTCGATCTGAATGTATGAGTTACCCTTACTTATGTTATAACCCCAAGTTAAATTACGTGGTAAATTTGAACATACCTGCAATCTGCTCATCTCTCAACTGATCCGCCTGGAAATTAGGGTTTATAACTGATTAGTACGATTGGGTCAACAATTAGGAATGAATGTATGAAGTATCTGTAAAACTGATTATGCTTAGAATATGTTTGATACAAGTTGCGATCGAATGAGTTCATGCTTCTCTTCATGGACCTATGTACCAATGGCAGAAAAGTGTACTGGGGCGTTAATGGTAGGGTATTATGCCGACAACGCAAGTGACTAATTACTTAGCTTCATAATGATAATATTACATTATCGAGCGGTCGTAATAAGGACGTCACAGTTACATATGCAATGGGACCTGTTTGCCATACCCCATTTGTATATACCCCACTGTCAAATGGCCATGCATTCCCCATTCATTCGGGCCTTGAAGCTTTCTAGAAGCATAAAATCAATACTGCTCTATGGAGGTCAGTATGCTTAAACGTGTTGTACCGATCAGTTAGAGTCTCTGGTATTGGTTCCATCGAGTGTGACGATGGAGTGACATCATGTCATATTTGTGCTGGTTAGCAAAATCAATGAAGCTTTACAGGAGGGAATTCTGAATTCCAAGAGCCTCATTATTGATTGACCGACTTAACCATTATTTATAAATTCAAACATTTCCCTTGAGCATAGACGGAAATTAGGATGTTGTAACTTGATAATTATAATGCATTGTCTATATAATGTCACTCATACTGTGGCCATTTCCCTCTAGTTGATACTTCGCCATGTGTCCCAGGGCTAAGGAAATTAGTTCTTGTCTGAAGGGGACTTAACATTGATGTCTACGTGGTCAGATATTATTTGCACTGTACATGTAACTTGCTCTAACCAAAGACTGTTACATATAGGGACTCCAAAACTTTATATCGAGCTGAAATTTCCCTTCTATAGCTTCTAGGGCAAAATCGACTTACTTCTTTAGAAATCATTATACTATATATGAAAGCGTTATATTATGAACTACTAAGTCCCTGAATAATATATTTGATAAACAATATTCATCCACGATGGCACTGCAAATATATCCCTTGCACCTGGCTCTATCTGATATTGCATACAGGAACAACTCTTGATCCAATATGCTTTCCATTATACTGAAGAGCTAGCGTGGAATGACACCCGGATTCAGGCCATGTTCCCCACAGGAACTGCTCCATTGTTTTCCTATTTCCGTCAGGTAAAGGGCAAAGGAGATGCATTATGCGGATGCCGCTGTGGAAAGGCACAGCCTATACTTTGTGCCACTGCGCTAAAGCATTAGGGACGAGTTTGATGAATTGATGGCGCATTGCTATTCTGTGGAGGGAGTTTTAGATAGGCTCCATAGGAAAATAGACCGAGGATTATCATTTATATCTTGCCTGTCACTCTTAGAGAATATGGTGTAGTGTATATAAAAGTCGATTTCGTTGCATGGTTACTGATATACCATATGTATACATGTATGTATTACGTTTATAATTTGCTTTGAGCCATCTGCCAACGACATTAACGAATAGAGTAGAAATCCATATCCTCATTAAAAATACAGCAGCTGTTTGTTCAAGTGCAGACTATTGAGTTTTGTTGTGATGAACAGTGTGAATGATATTTTCCTAACAGTTATTCAAGAATCCATAATACTATGTATAGATATATGTTCCTTATAGTTCTCACTTCATTATTCATGCATGCATGCATTTATTGTTTATTGATTTATAATTATATTGGTAAATTTTGAAATTTATAACTAGGTTATATCGACATTAAGTATAAATACCAACAGGTTGGACCATTTTGAAAAACGTCTCAATGCAAGAAAACAAATCACATTGAAATACAATGCATCTTTCATAGCAGCTGTTTGAGAAAGCGTACGCACAGGCCTACGTCGAAACCTTGGAATGACTTCTCTACACGAAACTCAAGGAGACTCACAGCATCTTACCTTGGGTGTTCATGATTCCCTGGGTGATCGAATAGAGATATTAGAGAACGAAGGTGGGGCCATTCTGTTTGGAATGCGCCAAATTGGATGGAACAAAGGAAAGACGAATAACAGGGCGGGATTTAGACCTCGGCAATAATTATTTTTTTTGTATGGGTGTATCAATGACATCAATCAAAGAGTCACAGGACATGATCATATAGATGAAGGTCACAGTCAATAATCCAGTGAGTCCAATAGATTAAAATAATAGATAGTTTTCAATTAACGTTTATGCTTTTTCTTTATATCTATAATAAAGATCTTTGGAATAGCATTCTAGGTAAATAGCCTGGGATTCAGATTTATCCACTTGACATAATAATATCTCGTGCTAATCTTGATATAGTAATAAGGAAACTTGGGTGTTTCCCAATTCAGATTGAAAGAGTGCCATTTAAATTATATAATATTATTTGATCATTTACTAGTGAAATTTAAAGAATAAAAATAAATTAAATTCTAATCAAACTTACATAGTTTCTTCATCAACATTTTTGTAATTGAAAATTCCAGGATATGTATATATATATGTATTTGTTTCTAAAGATATTATTGATGTTTGCAAGGACTCATTGAAAGCATGAATGTGTCCCAAACACACACACAGGCATGGTATGATAGTTAGATCGGTATTTGACTTTCCCTTTGTAGGCCTTCCTTCTCAGTACAATGTCCTATTCAAAGGCAGAGGAATGGGGACATGGGATGCACACATTTGCAGTATTACGGCACGGATATATGAACTATGGGTGGGCTAGCGGGCATTTAATAGCCTATTTCGGACCTCTGATATATCATACAATATCAATAAGGGTTATAGATATATTTTCACTCAATGCCTACCTGACTAGCTGCCTGTTCTCACAGACAGTGGCGTGAGGAGGAAAAGAAAATAACATGAAGGGCATTTCAATATACACACACGAAGAAATATCGATTAGACCCCGAGTTATGAAATACTACTACCCTTACACCATCTCAATCTATGTTAATTAATCAAAGACATCATTTTATAAATGAGTTTTTCCTTTTAATAAAGATAACAAGACGCGACCTATATTTTCTTTACGATTATCACTGCGTCAGCACATTAGAGAATTGTTTATGTTTGGCTCCTGCTGGGAAGAAGCTTAAGACGATTTGAAAATAAATTAAAATGAAAAGTAGCTTCTTACATTACCGATATTGAGCGAATGAAAGAGTTCCTTGGTTCCCCCAAAACCCCTGCGTTGGTAAAGCATATTTATTCATTATTGCTGGTGCAAAATGGCACCTGCTCGCCAGGGATTAGCACGGCGGCCCTCAGATGGTTCCCTTCCGGCTTGATTAAGATTTTACCTTTAAGAAATTAGACATGTCCAGTTATTGCTACTTACCAGGTGGCATCCAGCTCCTGGGTTCATGATGACGAGATGTAGCCGAGCTTTATGTCCGGGATAAGGTGTGGCGATAAGGATCCCCGGCCCCCTTTAGTCGCCCTCCTAAAATCAGGCTTGGTACCTTGGTAGTACTGCCTATATAGCTGGCTACCGACGAAGGCCGCTATTCCGTCTCAACCACCTCCTCCGCATACAGGAACCGAGCGTGGTATTTTCGCCAGCGCTATGGTCTACGGTGAAGATGAGGGGATGGTGTTAGTGGAGGAGGACCCAGGATGGTGGGTGGTGATGGTGGCGGTGGTGGGTGGTGGTGGTGGTAGTGGTAATGTGGATGCAGCAGTGACGATGGTGTGGTGGTGGTGATGGTGGTGGTGGTGGTGGCAGTGGCTGTAGAAGGGATTGGGGAAAGGGACGCAGACAGATTCAGCATTGGCGTATATATGTGTAGTGCTGCAGCAGTGCAACTGCAAGAGCGCCTTGGCAGTACCACAGCTGCTGGCGGGACAGCAAGGCCAACGCGACGTGAGCAACTCGCTCTGAGAGAGTGAGTGGATCGGCGGGCGCTTGCCATACAAGGGCTTGCTGCAGTAACACCATGCGCATTTGTATTTGTGATTGGGTGGAGTTAAAAGACCCACGACTGCGGTACATGCAGACACCATCGTTTCACCATCAGTACACAGGCACAAATACAAAATTCACTCGACGAGTGCATCATACATATAAAGGCTTTTCTCTTTTACAAAATCATTATTAGTCCAAGGATCGAGGGCTCCTCTGGGAACAAAGCCTACACGTGCACATGCTTGTCTGAGATTTGCAAGAGACAGGTACAATTGAACATCTACTGTGTCAGTAGAACAATACTATGAAAGCTCTGTCCCTCATTTGCTGTCTTTAAGCATGTTTAACAGTGCTTGCACCCAAGGTTAAGATATTCTGGAAACAAGTAAAATTCAACCACCTTCAAATATTCGCCTCCTAATACCCCAGACTATTTAATTATTCATATCACATTAGATTATCGAGGAGATTATGACTACAGATACTATTAAAAGAATGTTGTCTCCCGAGGGATACCCTACATATAGTTTACAAGTATAATACTGTTTATTAAATTAATATACAAACCTCGTAATGTGTACTATTGCTTGCGGCAGTCTCTTGGAAAGATACGAAAAACCTTATTCTGACAGTAATGATACAGGTCAGGTTACACCTTTCAAAAGCGTCGTCTTCCCTACCGTTAAACTGTACAATGGTCCAGTTCGTGCCCTTTGCCTTAATGTAATAATGATGTGACCACACCATGCCCTTATCCCCTGCACAAGTCATCTTGCAATAAAAACACCGGGATTCCGCAGCACAGCAACTACTCATGTGTCGCATTATCAGACTTCGGCGAAAAAAGGGAAAAGGACTCACTGTATGTTCTAGACAAGAGTATCGACTGCTTTTCTCAATAACGTATAGAGCTTATAAATACTTCTACTGATAGCACTCGTTTGACCCTTGCAATGTCCCCGATGTTCCGAGCGATTTGAATTTAGCATCTATGACTGTTCTGTAATTTAATCTCTTTTAGGACTTACTTTTTGTGTGGTTGGCTGGTGTCTGGTAGAACACTTTCTCACTCACAACTGGTTAAGGATATGAACGAGACAAAAACAGCTTACAATTAAGTGTCTGGACTGTAACCATGCCATCGATTTGAGCCCGAGTTATTGCAAAGTTTCCAATCGTAAGAAAGACAGCCTCACTTAATTCAAAAGCTGTTAATGTATGAGATTGACATGTAGTTACATGCAGTTTGCATATTATTATCTAAAGAACAGCATCATTATATTGTTTTCCCTTTTAGTTCAATTTGTTTTTCAAAATGATTTTCCAGAATGACAAATCTCTGAGATTATCATCTAGATCTTAAGACGTACAATACCATCTACACTTATTCCTGATAAAAAGGATTGATAGCAAATGATTTATGCAATATTATCTTTGTTGTACGATTCTGCTGGTGTGACAATAAATCTTTCATTTTGAGAAAGATACGTGAAGTGAGGCCTTCTACAATAAAACACTGTCATACTTTCAAAATTATTACTCATTTAACATGTTTCTAAATCCGTACACGAGGGGATTGTTCTACTATTTATTTTGAATGCAATGAAGAAAAGTTTACCCACCACACACTATCGAAATAGTAATGATTCTCGAAAACGTTCATACTATCAATTTGACGTATGAAAAGAAGAGCACTACCTGCTTTTAGAACTGTTAGAAATTAACCAGGGGAGGTGAAACAAAATCTCAAAGCATATATAATACCCCAATCCTGTTTATAATTCAAATCAATTGACACAAACCCTGTCATGTAAAATGCTCCATTTATTCCATTGACCTAATGATGTACGTTTCCTACATTACACCAGGTGGCATTGGCAATCATCATCATCCAACATTCACTCAGAGACCAGCGAGCAATAAATTAAGGCTAGCTGATTTGCTTGACCCTACTCGGTCGGTAGACGGTGATGTATACTGCAGGGACACCAGTTGTTTGTCCGTTGCTGTTATTTCGGGGGGTAAGAGTTAGCTTTGCGGATGTCCATCTACTACCAACATAATTAGATTTATTTATCTCTATGCATGAAAAGTGACATCAATGAATGTAGAATCCTTAATTTTGCGAATGCTTAGGTTTTGGTTTCTGAAATATCAATGAAGATAATGATTATGGTGTCTTCATTACTGCATCCTGTTTAGGTATTACCAACGCTGCTTTCAAGGTCCAAGCTCATTTGTGAGTAGTAATCCGTAAATATAGCATCAGCTTTGTCCATCTGTTTGGCATTTGACTGACAGTGCGCTTTCAAAACGTCATTGGGCCCTGTTTGTTCATATAGAATTCCCCCACGCTTGTATTTTCTAACGTTGTGTGCTCACGCTTTGCTTTGGTAAATTCCATCAAATGGTATTGCAAGTGTGTTTTTATGATTTGGGGCCAGTCATTGCGTTTTAGACCCTGACGACTACACAAAGTTGCGTGATGTACAGTGCCGATGACATCCTTTTCTCATGCATCATAACGTTTATCATTCCAGTCTTGTCACATGGAACATGGGAGATCAATTGGAAAGGTATTGATCCCAGAATCCTATCATGCCACACAATCGTCAATGATTCAGTGATTGTACATTGATCTGTTCAAATGCGATTGGTCATATGCATGCAGCCGCACAGCCCAACTCTTGGCCTATCTCTCCAACACACTCGTCTCACTTTTCCACGCCTACCCTCGTCTCTCCCCTCTCCATTATCGTCTATCACATGTCCAGTCGACATGTCTCTCCAAATATGGAATGGCGTCGACTTGTCATACAATAAAGCAGGTATAAATTATCATACAACTCACTTGCCTCCGAGATTTGTTCGTAATCCCATAGTGTAACGTCTCAGTTTATCCTACTTACTTATATATACCGTGAGTAGTATAGGAAGAAGGACACATGAACATAGATTTATCCCATGGGATTCCAAAAGCCTATATATATTGTACTGCAGATTTCAGTAAAGTAATTTCCTCTCATTTCTAACATAGACAATAGACATATGATTATATAATAAGAATATAAGAATATGAAATATATATAAGAACCTTACTCATTGATTCAATTCGCCTCATTTCAACATAATAATGTCATCGAGTTTTCACCCTTTATCTATTTTTAAATCACTGGACCTACGTGTGATTTTTCCTTCTAGGTTCTATTATATATGCATTTGGTATAAGCCATTGACTGATATACCCGTCACCTGAAGCAGTGGAAATATTTTGGGGAAAAAGAATAAAAAAAGATCTTTATAATTTATAGTTAGGTTAAAGACTTTTGGGACGAGCATTTCCCTCCTTGGAAACCAGAAACTGTGAGGTCTATACTCAATTGATATGGCATGACTTATTGGATTCGGTTCTGTACTTCACGGCTCTTTTAACTTCTCGTCGGTCGATTAAACAACATTCTTCAATGCTTCCCAAATGCGGAAAGTCTGTATATGGATGTAAATGGGGCCATATTTACGTCTGTGTGGTATTCCTAGTGCACAATGTACTACTCTCACGCGTCCCATTTACATTTTCTTCAATTATCTGCATGCAAAGGATGTCTGGAAGGCTCAAATGAAGCGGCGCATGACTTATGCCCCGACTACACAGTTGCAAATTGGCGTGTGAATTGGCCCTTGCAACAACTCGTGCAAGTTCACACGAATTCGCATACAATTTTTAAAATAAATTGCAGATTGTATAGGGATAGTTGCGACGACTCGCAGAATCCTACGACTAATTGCAGATGCCAAAATTGCCCTACACACTTGCGAACTCATGTGCGATTGGATGCTGTGCCAGATCGCAGGTGAAAAATGAGGAAAAATCGCAGGTGACGGCAGGTATGTTTGAACAATTATATCTTCACTAATTATTAATCAATCAAAAAGATCTCATGATTTATTTGTTCTACTTTTGTTTATCAAATCATCGCAAGTACACCACAGCAAAACATTTTCGGTCTTCTCTCCCTCCATTTCTTTATAATTTGAAATGATCGAAATCGCACACCCTCTGCGAATCCAGTGCCGCGATTTCACACGAATTTGCAGCTGAAATTGCAAGTGTCTAGGTTGTAAAAATCAAATCGCATATCATTTTTCTGGGATCGCACACCAATTCGCACAGATTTTCTAAGATTCGCACAGGGTTTCTTCGATCTCACCTGTAAATGATCGCAAGTCCCACTTTCGCACCAGTTTTTGAAATCGCAACTATGTAGTCACGGCATATTATCAACCATCAATGAGCTAACTGATGCATTGCTTGCTTTGATCTGCATATGGTATATTCGCAATTTTATTCGGTATCTAGTACATGTATAGACAATATCATAGAATGAATAGGGGATTTAAGTTCAGTTATGCACCCTTTTAGTATGTTCGTGGTCAAAAGATCAACCCTGGATAGATGTTTTGAATGTCTCTTTTTTATTTTAAAAATATCTCAGTGTAGGCTCGGTCTCCCAGGTCAGATAGAAGGAATGCTATGTCTGTGATTGGACGTCTATTGCGCTAATAACTTTCCTGGCCCTGGAGTAGGCGGATTATAATGGCATTTTGCGGTTAGGAGCGTTCCCTCAGTTTGGAGGAACTCTCTCAACTCTGAGCCTAGACTGATCACGCATTATCCATACGTTTCATGACTATGTCATTATGCCTATTTCCTAAATCCCATGTATGTTCCTTAACTTCAGTTTAACAACAAAAGTGTTCCACAATCCACCTAATATAAGATATAACAATATCTCATTAGTGTCCCCGTAAAGTTTACATTAGTAAGGCGCAATAAAAAACGTTTTCTAAATAAATAACATAGACAAGGCAAGGTCACGGACTGGCGCGTGCGCAGTGGCGAAGACACGCCAACAGGTGAGTAGTATATGCAAGTAGACCATTTACTCAGGCCCGGCGCCGATGTGCCGTGGTAGCTAAATAATTAATATTGCTTCCTAAGTTACATATTGAGATAGAGTCAGCATGTTCGGGGCAGTGGGGCAGTAGAGATCCAAGGCATATAATTGATGGGTGCGTACCTTCATTTTCATGTATTGGCACATCATGATTTATGCAATTAAAATATGTTTTTCTACAAGACACCAGTCTTATAGAAAATAGGAATTCCAGACAGTAGCTTATGTTACACCTTTAAACGTTCTAATCACATTGTTATATCGTTTTAATCACAGGTAAGTCCACTAAGTCGATTCTGATGCGATTCTTACAGAACTTAGTGCAAAAGAGTCCTCGCATGAGAATCGGTTTAGTGGACTAGGCCCTTAAACGTTTATTGTGTCGCAGAGATTCATTAACCTTGTGAGTACAAGGAAGGTGTAGAAACATAAGTGAGGTACGTGTAAAACAATATTGGACATTCCTCTGATTAATTTTGTTAATGGAAGTACATCAAATTTACAAGGATGTATAGAGAAAATGGAAAAAGGAATGAATATTGGGCAATATATATTCAATTACTAGTACCGAGTTCCATTAGGTATTTATTATATGCCCCATTCCTAGAAAATTATTAAAATATAAACCTTTGTTTTTTGGTTTTGAATCGTCATAAATTATCTAAAATCTAAATAAAAAACCAATTCGAATTTTAAATGTACGTGTACGATAAAAATACTTTATCGCACCCACTTTATTGCACCCCTCAAGTGGAATGCGCATATGATAATTTACATATGAATGTAACCTTGATGCTTTACTTATATTTGTATGTAATACTCAAACCTTGATTTTTCATTTGATTTTAGAACTAGAATCTCTCAAAAGAAAGTATTACTAAGGTTCAAATCAATATAGTACTCCTTGGTGTGTATGAGTTCATGTACTAATTTTCATATAATTGTTCGTTCAAATTACAAAAGAATGACCACTCAATATAATGTGATTATATTGATATTTAGGACATTGCGGGCTACTGACGGTGTATATCATTTTGAAAATTAGATATTATGTGTCATCTGCGTAATGATGTGTGATAGAATTTTGAATAACTTGGTTTAAATCATTTATATAAATCGTGAACAATCGGCCCTAATATTGTACCTTGTGGTACGCCGTAGGAAATCTCTCCCTGGATGCACAGAGAGCCATATACCTTTACATGTTGTATTCTATTTGATAGGTAATTTTTAAACCATTTTATTTCATTTTCGCATATTCCCAGATTTTCTCATTTTTTTAACAATGTAGCATGGTAAACCGTATCAAAAGCTTTCTTAAAATCTAAAAATACTGCTGTTGTAGAATTACCTTCATTTATGTTACTATAAATCGTATCCATTAAATCTATATGTGCATGGGCGACTTAGCAACCTTGTCTAAATCCATATTTTCTAGAATGATAAAGTTCCATGTAAGTTGCAACCTGAGTCTGATATGTTTTGTTGATTTTTGTGATGTGAAGAGGGGTCATATATCTTAATTAACATTAGGTCTAATTTAAGGTAAGCTATTCCAAGGGCATGGTCGACTCTTCAGAGGCATCATCGTCAGATTGAGTATAACATCCACTTCAAAACAAGACTCTTATCAGATTGACAGATAGTGTTTTGCCTAAGCCTCGGCTGGGTAAGATTGATGCCCCTGCAATGTTGCTTTCCAGAGGCCCATTTACAGCGCCGCAATTATTCACTTGTACTTGTCCACAAAAGCAGTAAAATGTTGCAGGGAAGCCCGCCGCAAGCGAAGCTGGCTTCTGGAGGATCCCAGACTGGAGCTCAAGTTGAAGTCCTTTCTACTTTGTCACCCAGTCATTCAGGGGCACAGCTAGCCTGTTACGGACAATAAGTGTTAACAGAAGGCTGGCCAAGGTATTGGACATTAAAACAAGCTACCAAACCATACATATCCTCCACTTCACACGCGCCGAAGAATGTTCTGACTGTCTTCAATTTCTCTTAGCCACACACCTCCCTCGTGGGGCTTTCTGTCCAATTTTATGTTTTGATAAACACAGAACTGTTCGGTAGTTTCTGGGAGATGTCACTCAGCAAGTGAGAAAATACTCTCATTCAAATGATACAAATGTAATAACAGGGTTGAATTTAGATGCAGCTTTGGTGAAAAGAATTTGAATCGAAAGGAGCAAATCTAATGTTGTCCCTTTCTAAATGAAAAAGGAATTTAATTCTACTACCAGAGCTGATGATCAAATATTATCATATTCTGGAACAAAGTCTTAAAAGTTACTAGTTAAGAGAAGTCGTTCCTAATTTGGGGAGATGATTACTGATTTACCAGATTTAACTACATTGTATTACATACAAATATTTTATATATATCTTATGGGTGTATACATTGGCAATAAAATAATCGGTATTTTAAATACAGAACAATTTTATGAGTTATTTCGTAGCAATGCCATATAGTTCCTCAGTTGTATTGAGTAAATGTTTAGTGAATTGGCAACGATAATGTTAGCCTATCTAATATCACCTTCGCATAATCTTTAAATAGATTATCTCAAAACGTTTAGCGTATACGTATCAATCACAGTTTTCATACATAGTAATTAGAAATGAGATAATAAATGCATGAGAAACATAAAACCACGTTCTGTATTAAAGTTGCACTTTCAGTTAACATCGGTCTAAAACTTAAAATTTTCCAACCCATCTGAAGGTCATTTGACCAACATTTTGAAGGATTCTGTCCAGTTGTTTTCCTACAGGGCTCTTAAAATGTCCTCATTTGTATTTGGAGAACCCACCCAAATCCTTTCTTGCGAAGACTTTACTAATTATCGCTCACCAGCGGCCGTTTTTGCTCGGCTGATTCTTCAATATAATAAAGTCTTAATGAAAATACTAGATATGTAACATACATATCAAAATCATTGCATTATCAACCAAGTAGGTAGACCCTACTGTTTAATATATGTATAGAGACGAACAAGGCAAGGAGTTGTTCCGCCTCAAATACTTGCATGAATTTTCAAATACACCCTTGGCTGGAGGGTGGTAGTGTATGGAGCCTTATATTCACCGAGGCAACGCAAATACCATAAATTGTCCCGTTGCACCCTTGGTAGACAGGACAAATGTATCCCAGCTAGCTTGTCTTGCACAGTGAGGTAAAGGATGCAACAGCAGGAAATAAGACTAGTCGGCGGGAAACTTGCGTTGCTTAGTTGGACAAAATGTCTAGCGGTGGAGGAATTTCACTGAATCGTGCACTTGTTGATACAGGCCAGGTTAGAACAGGCCATGAGATTTTCACAAACAGCGGCTACACGTTGGCCAAAACCTCTGGGGCCCGTTGCACCACTTTTTTGGTGATATCGTAGCGTTAATGTAATATTCGGGATACGTTATTAAAGGATATATTAACAATATGATTTCTCGAATGCATCTCCTTAAAAGACCCCGATTGAACGATACGCAACATGACTTAAGAATACGATTTTGGCTGGATTTTAAGGAAGCAATTTTCACTTAATGATACCTCATGCAACGGGCCTCTGGTGGCCAGTAGCTGCAAAAATCAATATGGCCGCCACCAAGTTATGGTCTCGTATTTTTCTTGTAACTTAGATGGCATAGACCGTAGAGTTATAGATATATGTATTGTCTGTTCTTACTATCTTAGTTTCAATGGGTCCTTTTCTTAATTTGAGTGGCAGGATCCGACATAACCTAAATCTTTATTTTGGAGTTCTGATACCTGTATTTGTTATATGAATTAATTAGCTACAGCAAATATTTTGATAAATAAATAAATATTTTGATATGAAAATATCCTCCTATGTGGAACCAACGAATCAATTAGATTTTTACCTGGAATTGGAAGGGAAATCACGGTGAATTGCTTCCTGTAAGTTTCCATTCGACAAAAACATAGGCCCTATAGATCTAATGTGCCCTCCAATCCTGACATATCAACCGGTCTCATCGCATAATACACACCAACATATTGCGAAGAGCCGCAAATTAATTACAGTTCAGAGGCGGGACGAAGGGCAGTGTAAAATGAGTGGAAATTGCCATGGAAACCGATAAAATCAGCAAGCCTGGTTCTAACGCAAGATGACCGATGCCGGCGCTGATTAGATTTTAATAACTGTAATGACCCTAGACCTAATTAAGGGGACATTCGGCGGATATTTCAACTGCTTTTACTACAGCATAAATCACAATAACAATGAAGACTGGCGGAGGGAAAACTCACAGGAAACAAAGTGCAGGAAGCCCTTCACAGACAGTATGATCTTCCACATGGGAAATGGGCCTATTAGCTGTCTGTTGGACATATCTGACTTTTTAATAGTTACCATCATTTCAGCCGATACACAGGAACAAACAGTGGCGTGTATCGATACAATGCAAAACAGTGTGTGTGTGTGTGTGTGTGTGTTGGTGTAGGTGTTGGGGTGGGGGTGGGGGGCAACCTCCACAAATGCATAAATTATAGCAACAAATAAATCACTAAAAGCATAAATATATATATATATACAAAATGCTAATGTTGGTGGGTTGAATTGTGTGTACATATTAAAGCCCTTAATGAAATACGATGCGCTAGTTATATGAAGATCCCTCAGGAATGTAAATCGATAAAATTCATACGTAGGCTATAGACTGAATGCAGAATCGGACCGCGTAATTCCATATGCGACCTATATTCCTCATTGCAAATAAGAGAACAACAAACTAATTAATCAAGATTATGTCTGTTAGTCGATATATTATAAATATGGAGACAAACGGGCTACTGTGTAGTTTAGAAAGCGTGTTTCTTTTTAAATTTCATATGTTTATTCATAAATTATCATTATTACTGTTTCCATCCCGCAGTTCAGTAAAATCACAATGAATCAATGAATAAACACTTGTTAACGTCAACAAATATAACAAACTCATTAAATTCAAATCGTCAGTGTGTTTATACATTTTTAATCAGGTGAATGTACAAATAAAAACAGGCTGGTAAAGTATATATAGGACCCCCATTTTCAGCAACATATAAACACCTGTACACACATCCAATCTTTCATATAGAGAAGTTTTAATGTTACAGAATCGAGAAGTGCAATGTCTGTCGGAAATGATGCTGAAAGAAGCACGTGGATCTGGCAATACAATTCAGAACTTTCTCCAATAGGGACTTTGGATAATGGTAGTTTCTCCATTTATACATGTATACGATGTGGTGAGGTAACAGCTTTCCAGAGTTGCACATGTTGGGACTCAATGGGTATCTCACAAAATATAATAGTCAACAGGTAGTTCTATTGAGTATAATGAAGCATTAACTCGAGGTGGGAAGAACCTTCCTTCATAAGAACACCATTTCTTTTGTTTGGGTGCCCACGCGTGGGGTTTGATATCAAACAAGATGGAAATGAAGGCGGTGTCTGCCATGCTGTGACATTTAAACAAGAGGTCGGTCCTATATTTAATACAAAAATTAACATTTCTATTTCTATTCATTATATTATTTTATTAGAGTAACAAACATTTTGTATCGTTACAATATTTTCACCCTGCGCTAATCACATATATCCTTGTATCAAATATTAATGATTAATTTTCATATTTTAGATATGTTGTTTTTCATATGAGCAAAATCAATCAGTTCCGTGATTTATAGGCTGGACTTCATAGTCTATGTTTAAAATACTACTCTATTTCCAGGTTTTAATTCCCTCCCTATAACAACGAATTAATTTTTAAACGTTTCAACCATGCTCACAATCGGTCCAAACCGTACGTACTATTTGAAGGAAATTAAGACTAACTTCAAGAAACTTTCGATGAAATGCAACATAGATTTCGATGAATAGATCTTGAGGTTTGACGAGTAGACCCTGAGTCTGACTCTGTTGACCTGGCACTGGCCGTATTTATAAAGAGACCGAATACAACAACAGTGAGGTATGTACATAGTCAGGATGCACCTGATTTCCATGCATAGGGGCTAGCCTAAAGAGATTCACCAGGCTCATCATTTGACACGATTCTAAACTGCGCACTTGTATGATGCTATCAGGCACCTTACAGGCGTTTTGAATACAAAGGCAGGGAATCTCTTGCGGGGTGGGCGGGGGGGGGGGGGCGTTACGTGGAAGGGTGGGGGTTCATGGGGGAGGTATAGGGGGATTGGGGATGTTGAGCAAGCCCTGCAGCTTACATGGGGCGGGGCGGTACAGCGTGCTGATGGTATGTGCTACTCGTGGTGTGAATGATTTGTTAGAAAGAGAAATGGTGAAAGAGGATTGGAAAAGAGGAGGTTAGCACGGCTATAGAGGAATAAATGGGTAGTATTTGATAAGAGAGACGATTCTTGTGGTCCGTTTATGCTAAGCTAGTCGTGGTTGATTGATGATTTCACATAACCAGAACAGAAGGTAGAGAGAGAGAACAGTTGATGAATTCCTTCTGAGGGAACATTTATTAAAGGAATTTGCATCCCCTGGTCTTTTATAATCCTTCCTTTAGTATGTACCCCTCCCCACTCATAATGCTCATGTCCCTCCCTCTAAAAAAATGCCTTCCCTAGATCTCCTTTCCTCACCTCCTCTCTTCCACCCTCTCCCCTTTCCCCTATGGTGATGGCGATGCTGCTGCTAGCGTTACGGGTGGGATGCCTTCTGAGGATGGGGGTATGGATATTTGCATCCTCGTCCTCCGTGTGTTTATGCATTGGTCTGTGCGTGTGTAACTGTGCGTTGGCGCGTCCGTATTCCAAGTCGGTTGGCTTGTTGCATCCTTCAACCTGATTGGTCGATGCGCCCGCGGCGAGAGCCTCGTGAGTGCCACCAAGCGTCGCGCAATAGCATTATTACAAAAACCCGGGACGCCATAGTCGGTGTACGCTCAGTGCTCGTCATCTTCACAGGCCAGGCCAACCCAGAGCATCTGCATATCATAGCAGCACACATCTTCTCAGTGTAACTGAAAATTCCCATATTACCGCGGGATATTTGTATGAACTCACAATGGTAAGTCCTCATTACTTTCAACTCTTTGCTATACACATTATCCGGGCGCAACTGGTGTTGCTTTTTCAGGGTGCACCTCCCCCTAGATATCACCATCCTGGGCTGGAAGGCATCATGCTGCCGAGAATTACCATTCCTCCACTCACTCCATTACCACCTGTTTCATACATGTTTTCTCTGTGGTGTGTGTATTATAGATGGGCCAACCGTCCCATTTTGGACTCTCCATCCCTTTTCTCCATCCCCCTTCGTCTCCTTCACCTCATCTGCCCGTTAATCAATAGAGGAAAGTGTCCATGCCATTGCGAATCACCGGCAGATGATAAGGAGGGGGGAGAGTCTGAGGCGTGTGGTACACATGGACACTAACTGGTGCTGGGGTGCTTTGCAAGTAGTATACGTGCATTGGTATCGCATCATCCCAGTTGGAATACTGCTTGTGTATTTGATGGCGCTCCAGCCAGTACCTTTCCCTCGGATGGATGGTTCTCTCCGTGCATGTACCTACCTCCTCCATAGATATAGATGCACTGAGCGGTCGTCCCATTCAACATCCTATACAATGAACAATGCCCAACCTATAAGGCATAACGAGTAGCTGGATCTGTCAATTATTAATCCCTCCTATGCCAATGATCGCTGGTGGGGAGTATGAATCTGACATTACAGAGGGAATTGGCCTGGCGTCACCCCCTCCATGCATCAAATATGCACCAGGCTCCATCCGTACCACCGCCCCATACCACTCGTCGCCGTCCACAGCGTATGCTTTGCCTATACTACTCGCACCATTAGCATTACAGAGTCAATCCGCTACTTGAACTGTATCTGCCTCCCTCCCCTCTGGCCATGCAAACCATTCCCTATCCGCACCAACGATTCGTTCCCATTCTCCCCCACCCTCTATCTATCTATCTATCTCCCTCCCTTTCTTCCTTCCGCCCTCCCCATTTATCCTTGCCACATCCGATAAGCTTATATACCGATGACCCATGGAATGGTGGAACCTGGGTTAAGCCTGGTCGAGATTAACCGAGATATGACACGGGGTGGAATCATAACACTTGTTATGGTGTATTATGCTAGAGCTGGCGAGCAGGATGCCTTTGGCATGTCAAAACATAACACTTATAACGCACGTTCCTGACCACAAGCCGAATTTGATCTAATACATCATGTTCACCACAAAGCAGCAGCGAAAAAAGCTACTTCGTCACCACCAAGCTGGGAACCAATTTCTCTTTCCAAGCATTCCATTCTACATATTGGCCCAAGGATAACATTGCCTACATTCATAAATACTTGATTAAATACATAATTTATCAGCATGCCAATTCGTTATTCTTCGAACATGCGTAACATAGCCGCTTGGTTCAAAGTGATGCAATGATATCTAGAGTAGTTTCGGGTTTAGAGTAGGTATGTTGATGAGTCCATTACAAATAAGACATTTCGAAAACAATGTATAGCAATATCTCAATGCTCTTTACTTGTCAATTATTCTCACCATTAAACATTCTGACGACATACTCGCCTTTGAAAGACTGAATTTATACTCGATTGGTAAGGATCGATGGTGCCTTGGATATTATGGTTATTCAAACAAGCAGACCATCCGCCTATGAGTCGTATTGAATTGATTGAGAGCGATGTATTCTGGTTCATTGTTTACAGAGGCTATATAGGGGTGCTTGCCTATATCAGAACAATTAAGATATTTTCCACGCAGTGCAGTTCGCGGAAAGCATGGCTCTAGCCAGCATTACAACATTGAATAATCCTTTGAAATCAAATGAGGCTGACTGATTGTTTAGTAGCTTGGCTGCTTGAAATGGGCTCCAACATGCCTCATTTGAGTTTTTCTACTTCTGGGGTGATCATCAGTGGTGGTTGGAATATGTTGCAGTGACACCTGGGGTGCAGTAAATTCCATATAATGCTTTAAATATTGCATGTTGGAACAGGGAAAATATTTCTTAGTAGGTCAATATTAATGTGATGGCCTCCACAACATTATATAACAAGAGATTGTGCCGAAACATTGTAACTCTATGCTTCTCAGCAACCTGAACCCTGAATGAGGAAAAGCTTTATCAAAAAAGTCCCAGATTTTGAGAAATAAAACAGTTTTTCCCACCGTGGGGCAGGTCGATTAGGATGGTAGCAGTGATCGTTACATTGACCCTATCCACTTTACTAGGTCAGTGATATGAAACCGAAATCAATCCTTTGATGATTGATTTGTCCAGGCTCAAACTTAGCAAACGCTAGAATTAATGCATCGGCTCAATATAGCAAATAGCCAAGGCAGCTGGGGTGTCTTTGTCAACGCCTGAGCATATGTCCAGTTCATTAGTGGCAACTGGTAACAATCAATCAAAGCCTGGCAATCTTGGACTGGATTCCTACTTATTCAGCGCGAGAAAGGCGGATATTAGCCCGAATGGCGGTTAAGGTATGGCCAGCTATGGCAGAATTCCATTGTTATTGGTCAGGAGGAATACCTAATTGGCAATCCTCCTCTTACATGTCCTTGCAAGGACATTGGCATTCCTGCGATGAAGGTTGAATGTGGGAAGCCATGACTGCTCCATGCTCAGGCGAGGAATGCCAGCATTTCCAGGTGACGTGACATAGCAAAAGGAGCTTTGTCTCGCCCTGATACGCTCTCTTTCATCCGTGATATATGAGTGATCCTGACTGAAAGGAGAGAGTAGGGCCCATGAAGCCCTAAAATGTCGGACACTTATTGAATTTTCTCCGCTTAGAATCCCAGGCACATGCATCGTGCAGAAGCGTCTATATGCCAGACACGTGCGTCTGTTAACATAATGCCTGCAAATCCTTGTTAAATGTCTGAGATAGTAATTATATTCAAAGATTCAGTACATCAGTCTGTGGGGTTTATTATTACCCACCCACCCATCCTTAAAATGACAGGACCAATATGCAAAGCACACAAGATACATGATTTGTATTTTGAAATATTCCAGATTATTTGAAAAATTAAGAATCTATCATCATTATGCCGACTGTGTACTATATCATCAAAGTCATAGGTTGCGATGGATGCTACACATGAAAAGTGATAAAGTGATGGGAGGCTAGAAAGTCACTTAGTTATCCCAATGCTTGTTTGGGCACATTGCTGAGTCATTCTGTGTGTTACTCTTTGTTCGGAGCAACCAATGACATGGAATACGCCCCACGTTAAATGTTTAGATAGGGCTTCCCCAAAGCAAAAGGTATTGCTCTACCATGGCATGGTATCAGTTAAAATTCTACCTGCAGAGATCGATGTGTATTTGTTTATTTGTTTGTTTGATTGTTTAAGTGGTATTATTCAGGAATCAACATACAACATTATATCGCTTTTCTCAGATGATCCTGATATCTATACTGTATAATTCATCAAATTATTTACCTACCTCTATTTATTTTCTATTATTACGATAGTATTATAAATATCATATATCACAAGTCTTCATATTATATTATGCACTATTACTATTACTTAGGTACTATTTAGAAACAATACTATTAGATGTAGGGAAATACCTGTGAATTTATTTTCTATTCGTGCATGAATATCATATATAAGTATACATGTATGTTGAATACGGACACGCTTATGCATACACGCAATGTATAACTACATACGTATGCTGGGGCAATATACCGGCATGAATGCTGTCCTGGTGCACCTGAAATGCTTGTGTTGTATGCATTGGCAAGGCAATGAATACATAAGTCGGCGTGCAACCCCCTGGCCGTGCATGTATCATGTATATACCCATGCTTAGAACCTGTGCACGGAGGGCTGTAATATTATATACAATTGTCAGACTTTATGCTTCATATCTTTGTTCGTAAATGGGAGGGGGAAATGAAAGTCATTCATTATGCATCAGTATACACAGAAGGGAGCTTCTTGCGAGACCAATAGTAGCGCACAACATGCAAACAACTTGGCTGCATACCCAGGGGACTTGCGCTATACTCGAGAGGCGTTACGCTGTCATTGTAAGCGCCCATTAAGTGTGTGTAATGCACCCTCATAGCAGACCTTAAAACATTGAATATATACCAACAAGAGATCATCATTTATGGATGACTCCCGTTAGTCCGCTAGCGCATAGCACACCACGGCCAATCATCAATTGCGAGAATACCAAACTGGCCGCCCCTATATATGTATCTCTCCGTATATAATGTATGTATGTATACATGTATGTATGTATGTGTGTATTTATGTATGTATGTGTGTATGTATGTGTGTATACATTACACCATATATATAGCAGTTGGTAAGATCTAAAGCATAGCCATCTGTGTTGTGATGGGTGTGAGCAATGAAACACAATAATAATAACATTACAAAGCATCCACATCGGGCGGCTGCCAAGGGAAACGTAGATACAATTATTGACTGCTATCCTCTGTTGATCGTTGGTGCTTGCGGCTGTTATGTCACTTCTCCGCGAGACTATTGTCCAACTATAATAGCCATCTGTAGCTGCCCAAAGCAGGGATATTCTGTACTGCTGTCAAAGGTAGAATAAGCCCGATCAATTAATGACTTTTCCTCTGTTGTGGCGAGTAGAGAATCCCCGGGCAATCAGTCATTCACCTGTATTGTTCCCCGATAAATAAGATCCGGGCTAAAATAACCCAGACCCCCTCACCAGATGATAATTGATTGTTGCTTACATATTACCTAATGTATTGCAACTATAAACCGTTAGTAATTAGTTAATCCCTAGCTGCTGCTCTATCATATATAAAACAAGATCCTAATCACATGTTCCATAATAGTGATGTTTTGGCCTCAGTCGATGGCTATTAAAATTCGATAGAGGGCGTGTATTAACATCACTATGAGAATAGCTACACATATATTTGCAATGGAATATCGTGGATTTGATATCCTATCCTTTCAAAATATATAACTGAATCAAAGATTAAGGATGATACTTTATACATAGCAGCATAGAACTGTCACACCTCTTTCATATCAATCATGGTGTTTTGCGAAGACTCATTAACTCGTGTGATATCAAGCAATATCAATGATTTGGTAATTAAATAATTATTACTCTCCAAACATGGGAATCATCCAATTATGCAATACATTTAAATGTCTATGCATATAATTTATTTGCACATACATGTATACATATCGAAAAGGCAAAAAGGTTTATGTTGTTCATGTCATTTTACTTGGATTTCTTGCATGTGTATCGGGTATTTACCTATACTCAAAGATTCTTCCAGATACACTCGTAATGCTTGAGACTGTGGTGTAGTGGTTGAATATACTTTGAGACCTCCTCTGGCAAATGACCGGAGCTAAGACCCATAATACATTTTTTTCGGTGGTCTCCCTTTTCTCCATAATCAACTTTGATGACAAGTATATTTATATAATCAGATCTGAGTTGGAATTTTTTTACTTTGTGTCGTGGGATCGATGTGCGAGGTTGTACCCGAGCCGTCGAAGATGCCAACATTTAATTGACAGATTCACCTTTGGCTTCTATCAAACCACACACAAAGCAAGCCGACATACTTGCTGCACTAACTTCTGCTGCACATCCCAAGGGATCATTAAGGTAGCGGGAAGAGGTCTCTGCTCCAAGTAGTATTTCTTTATTGTGTAGTCTTTTGCATAGGCCACATACCCCTAGTCACGGAATACTGTCATCAGTCCTCGTTTGGGACTGGAGCTAAGATTCCCTTGATAATGTTGCTCACCATCAGGCCGTTCTGAAACAAGTTCCTCTTTCCAAACATAATCCATTTCTCGGCGGAAGGAAGTTTCATGTACAGATTTCCCTGTTTGGTTAAGCGAAATGTATTGAACGTGATGGGGCGAGAAGGGGTTGTTACAAGCCTCCAACATTTCTATGTTATGTAAATGTTATAGAATGTTTGCTGGTGAAGACAGTGCAAAATAAACTCCTCGTGAAAAAAATAACATAATCAATAAACTTAAGTATAGCCCAATACTTTAGGTATAGGACATTCTGGATTACTGATTAGACTCCTTTAGGTCTACCTTCAGAAAAGAGTGGATATTTTTTAGAAGTGTATATTCATTTATGTTCCATTTACGAAGACCTAACATCCATCTAAGGGTAAATCTTACATATATATTTATATGACAGCAATACTTTACGTATCCAATATGGCTTTAGTTTTGCTCATAATCTTTGCACACACCAGGGTGATTCTATTTGACTCTAGAGGGCTTCAACTTTGCCATTCTTTTGGCAAGATTACATTCAAGAATGCCTTGGACTATGTGCTGAATGGTAGAAGCCATAAAGGCCCAAGGTAAAACATTTGTATTTGCAATGCCAGAAAAGACATCATTAAAGATTTGGAAAGCAGGGATTTTCTTTACCAAGATAAGACAAATCTGACAAGAACATCATCTCTCAGATTGACTTATGAACTTATGAACTTCTAATTCCCTCATTCCATTCATTCCCGAGGGTCCACTTAGACTGAACATAAGTTTCCCAGTTCGAGCTTATTGGTTTAATTCAGAATTACCGATATACTTCATGTCAAAACGATTGGAGGTCTAAATATTTAACGCAAATAAATACTGTGCTGTAATAATGACCCACAAGGCACCACCATTGGACACTGAGAGAATAGGTTTTTGTATTGGCCAAGAGCCGGACATAGGGTTATTAGTACCCACCAGAGTGACCGGTGATCAATATGGGGAACATTATGTTGCGAAGTATTGCTCTCAGCAATTACCTCTCCATTGTGTTTACCCTACCCTCTGCATACATATTGGGCGCTGAAATTTCGGCCTCGGGACTGATCAATGGATATTTTCAGGCAGGGAAAACCAGCATTGCTTTATATTAAAATATGATATAAGGATGATAATTGTTAGTGACCCTCTCAAATGCGATGTACATGCACGCGATTTCATGTATATCATCAATCTTTGGCGTTTAATGAGGACTATATTAATGGTTAAAGTGGCTAAGATAGTTAAAATGAGTAGTCATGGAATCGTGTGAAACTTTGTCAGTGTAATCATATATGATAGGTATAGCAATATCTGAAGTATTGAGTATCAGCATTGCGTTTTCATTCAATGATTAGTGAATATGTGTAATGAATGGGTCAGAACCTAAACCCATGTCAAATCCATGAGGAAATGGCTTTGGAGACCAGGAAGTGCTGCCAGATTTAGCCCTGGTGGCAGAATGCCCTTTGTACTGACCAGTGCCGACCTGGGTGTTACATAATTCCAGATGTCATCCCAACTGACAGTTTGAATATTGGATTGGAAAGCAAAAACGATTTTGCTCTCTATTTTACCACATATCTGATATAATATTAATGTTAGAGTTTTGATATCCACAGGAGTTATTTAGGAGGGTAAGGTGAACCAAATACTAGAAAATGAAGTAGAAATTCCGTTACTCGATAATCTAGCCCTCAACAGTGAGAAGTGTCACTTTAAACTGGTAGAATGATAGAAACGTTGCAACCAGTGATGCAGAGGGTACCATACATATCATTATGCCATTATTATAAAAGATCCAAGTGAAGATATCCGAATCAATCAACACATTTTTAATAAATAATGTGCATGTCAATTACAAGATATATACATCTGCATGAATACTCGAGATAAATCATAGAGTACGCAGACACTGGGCGTACAATACATGAACCCTCTTTCAAAGCAGGGCGTGTACATTTAGTGTGACAACCGAGTGTGTTTGATGTAGGCTTTAGACTATGTTGCATATTGAACATAAGATTGGTTTGCCGATCTAATCATTGAGGTCTACCTATTACCTTTGATGTTGGCTAACTGGTTGATAGTAATTTATATAGTGGTCCTATCCCGGGGTAAGACCTGCTTTGCTTCTGAAAGCCTCGATATTGCTTATAATGAGGCCGACAAGCTATGTTCAAAGTAGTGCTAAGACCAGACCACGTTCTTGGGACCAGATTGCCTTTACTGCATGAAATACCGCCACCGCCATGTGAACATTGTGATGCAACGTCCGCGATCAACTAAAGTTCAGTATCCTAACTTGCAGAAGGTCAAAGAAGCACCTTAGAATCACGCAGATCCCTTTTTAAGCAAGCTTTACAACTCGTTGTCTAGGGAGAATATGTACTATCTATGCCGCATTTTATAATCCGACCTTCTTTCTTTTTCTGTGCAACTCAATCTAGCTGCGAAGACCATCCTTTCTCAACCTGATGTACTTATAATTTAACTCTATGTGATCAGTCTAGCTGAGACGGGGATCCTTGTAATACTAAGTACTTGATAAACCTTAATTGCGGACTAGATGCCTCAAGGTATACGTTATATAGAACTCTAATTACCGTGGCTGGCATATACATTTCTCTGAGTCTGGACATATCCTGACTTCGCTAAATCAGTTATACCATGTTTCAAACAATTGCTATTGCTTCCAATGTATGACTAATATATTAGCCTTGTGTACAACAAGGGTATACTATACCATGCATGCTATGGGCAGAAGGTCCAGATCAATGGCCAGTTCCTATATCTGAAACAAACATGAGACCTATTATGGGAGGACCCAGAGGAATTAGTGTATTTTTCCAAACAAATTCCACAACATTGTACTGTTCTCAATGGCACTTTCGAGAGAGACATGAGAGCCAAATACAGTGAGTATCTCTCCATGGACAAACCATAATATCATGCGAACCCCACGAGACCCCTCCTCTTCCCCGCGTATCAATCATGTATGAGAAAAACAATGGTGGGCCAATGACGATAAAACGTCGGTCTACAAGTGGCAAGCTCCCGCCAATTCAACATGGAATCTAGTTGAAAGCATGCAGGTGCCACTTGCCATGAAATATTTATAGTTAACATGTTGACGTTCACATATAACACCACATGATAGCAGATATTGCCGGCCGGCCAAATTAATCGCCCAGTCAGTGCCGGAGTCAGTGCCGCAACTCTCTCAGCGAACGGTCGCCCCAACGTCGCCCACACTAACACATCCCACCTTAGCATCCTCGGTCCCCCCCCCCCACCTCCACACACACACTCATCTCTCTCTCTCTCTCTCTCTCTCTCTGTCTTTCTCTCCCTCTCTCGCCACCCGTTACACCTACCAGCTCCCACTTCTTCTTTAATGTTCAGACTGACTGTAATGTCCCATGCAAAATGCACCTGTTGTTGCCGTTGCTCTACCAACCATTGACTACCCTACCCTATCATCCCCTCAATCATTCCTTTATCTAGCTACTGAAGGTCGACAAGCATCTGCGTAAACATTTAGCGCCGTGACCTCTTCTTTAATCCACATATTTGCGTATAGCTCCTCATTGCATTCTAAATAGCTAGATTTTTTACGTTCAGCATAGGTGGAACGGAGATAGTGGTATAAGTGAAGTGATAATTCTTCCTGCATGTCCATTATTAGTCGGCAATGACAATTATAGACCACATGGCCGGAACCCACGTTAATTCTTACCATAATCTGTTTTCTTTTTACCACAGAGTAAAGACATTTTAGACCAGAGTAAAGGCATTTTAGACCAACTCACCGACGAGCAAATAGAAGGTAAATGATACACGTGTTTTATTTCCTCATCCTTCAATGCCTTGATAGCATGCTACATATTTTAACTGTGCTGCTGATTCATATTATAGCACGCGGGGCCTCGATTAATCATTAGAGATTTACAAAGGAAGGCTGCCATAAATTATTTAGGAGATTAATTTATAATGTACTGGGGTAGTGCCGATACAAGGTACCCTAGAATATAGATAATAGATTTACTACAAAATCTTGTTTCAGTCTTTGTCAAAGTTCTCAAATACTGATTGTTTTATCTCCAAACAGAGTTTCGTGCGGCGTTCGATTTATTTGATAAAGATGGCAATGGCTCCATATCGAAGGAAGAACTAGGCCAAGTTATGAAGAATCTCGGGCTGTGTCCCTCGGATGAGGACCTCCGAGATATGATTAGGGAGCATGACATCGATCGTAAGTATTAAAGTTCTTTTAGATACATCATTTCCATAGCAGCGTTCACGCATTAAATTAGCGATTGTGGGTAATATATAGAGTGGGTGCACCATTCGGTGTATATTGGTCCTCTGTTTGACGCTTCCTCTTAAGTCTGATGTGAGTCTGGAAAATAGTCCTATCCACATATAGGACACCCACATTCCTCGATTCCACATCCAGCGATAAGCTCAGCCACAACCACATTTTATATGAAGCAACGTTCATTCACATTGTCAAACGTTATTTTGGGTTGTTTAAGAATCTTGTCATCTAACAGTAGCCTAATACCACGAAACATATTATCTCATTAACGTTAACTCCTTGTTGGGAAGTCCAAATAGCTCATGCACTACAATCGGTAAGAAAATGGGGGAAAAGTCACAACTATTTCAGTGTGAAAATAGTATACACTCAAGACGCCATCTCCGACTTTTTAAATTTTTATTTAGTCCAATTTAGTCCATTAATATAGTCGAGTATATTGCATATTTCCTTCGCAATCAGGCATGTCCGAGAATAGCATCTTTTTTGATATAATGTCACTTAATTCCTGTAATTAAAGCATTTTCAAATCAATCAATATTTTGCCCTGGGGTAGCTTCGTCAGGGACAATGGATTGTCGAGGGAAATCGCTGTTATCTATAGTCGAAAAATGTGCGTTAAATGTGTAATAGATTCACACATAATGTACGGATAAGTCCAAGTAAGGTAGCTATCTTTATTTTCATAGGAAAATGATGAGAAAGAATTCAAGAATTTTAATAAAGAATATATATGTTGTAGTCATAACTTGGGGGGATATATACAATATAGTTACTGGAAGAGAAGATGAATCCCGGATCGATGGTTTGAAGTTCATGTGCTAATAGCTTTAATGTTATTCTTCTTAGTCTACTCTACATTTACTTATTCTATGCAAAAGGACATAAGCGAGAACTATAGTTTAGTCTGGCAAGGTTTATCGTTAGTGTTAGTGTAATACATAACTATATATCTCCAGGTATAACCTTAGCCCATGAAGAAATTAAGAAATCACGGTCAATGCAATCCATTTGCAGCAGTTAATTGCCTCCACCCACATTCGGAAAAGAACCAATAGAACTGTTCTCTCAAATGCCAACCAGAAGCCGCCTCCTGTCATTGGTGGACATGAAGCTGATATACTTGACCCAACAATTCAATTAAAAGTGGTGATATAGTCGTTGGCCTGGCAATAAAAATCTAGAAATATCCATGATTGCGTGGGCAAGGCGAGACTGATAGAATGATAAAGCAGAGCGAGTGGGGCTACCGGTACAATCGGCGTGACAAACATTTGATCCCGATCGTTTCACTAACGTAAATAATGTGGCACTTGGTATACAGCCCGATAAAAAAAGTACATGATTGGAAATTCTTATCCTCTCATGAAAAATACTGTTTGTTTTGAGGATGGATCGCTTGCATCAGTGAATTGAAAATGAGCTTGGTTTGTGAGAATAATTCAACAATGTTCAGGAAATTTGGCAAGCTAAGGACTTAACATAAAATGGCTGACCATAAGGGTCATTAACTCCCACTTAAAGTCTAAGTAGGCTGCCATTTAAGATCCATTGTGCCTGCTTGTGCCCTTGCAAATGACTTCCTGCTTACGCTGTCGATGACATTACATAAACTGACGATTGTATTCCGTAATGGTATGTAATGGACAAGACACTGGTCATTTTAGTTCAGCTGGGAATCAGGCGAGCTCGTGTTACGAGGGCCCTGGACTTTCTTTTTGTGTTATTTTCCTTCTTGTTTAGATAGGGTTTCCCATCCGATTCGTGCATATATAATGTATATGAATATATGTGTATACATGTGTGTTAAAATGGGGATTACTGTGAAAATATTATTTACTTTCTATAGATATACACGACTTGGGCACTTAAGATAAGGTTTTAATATAAAGATTTAAGCTTTCTTTCATCACTTAAACAATTTGTGAATGAAAGATAAACTAAAACGGTTTACTCTCCTTTTCGTCAACAGAGAGTGGCCAGATTGAGTTCGAAGAATTTTGTAAATTAATGTTGGAACAAGTTAATTGTGCTGGCGAGGATCGAGACGAGACGTTGCTGGCAGCATTTCAAGTAAGGCTTACATCTACTATTTATTGCTGGAGTTAGATTTTTAAAATCAATTCATATCATGCAATTCGCTAAGATCACTATAATCTATTTATAAATTATTTATTTGAAAGAGTTACATTCTGTAGAAAGCGGTGGATAGAGATTTTTTAAACAGATAACTGATGTTAAATCCAACTTATTTATGGACTATATTCAAGCGATTGTATAGATTGAAAAATTATCATATTCATCTGGTATATTTGGTAAATGCCGCTTTTCATCATTACCTCAACATTAATTCATTTACAACCAAGAAATGATTCTATCATATTTATTATATACGCATTGATCTGAGAACAGCGTATCTAGAGTGATTATGCACAGTGCATGTGTCACTAGTGAGTTACGTGTGGTAGTCATGGCAACCAATGCGTTTTCTACCTGGTTTAGCCCAAAAATTCTACTTTATTACACAAGAATGTTGTCTATTTATATTATTAAACTATATGATATAATAAATCATGCAATATTCATGCTCCTTCAATCAAGTCGTTAGTTAACCTATATATGAACATGCTACCCACTGATTCCTACCACTAATAACCTAGTGTTTCGTATATCCATCAGACATTCGACAGAGATGGGTCTGGGAAGATATCTGCAGATGAGTTAAGGCAAATGATGCAAACGCTGGGAGAACGATTGACAGACGATGAGATAGAAGATATGATTAGAGAAGCAGATGATGATGGAGATGGTCAAATAGACTACAGAGGTGCGTACTCAACGATATCATCTGCTTGTATTTTAGAAACTGACTGTAGGATTTGTTGTGTCTTCTAACGTTAAATCCAGTCATCCACTTGCGCGATATTAGGTACGACACTTGTCGCATAAGACACAAACTTAAAGCTGCATTCTCAGTTTTTGTTATTCTTTATTTACCCAGGTGATTACATTATTAGGGTTTGGCCTTTGCCACCCCTGTACTAATCGAGGATCAGGCATGCCTGGTTTTCACCTTGACCCTGGCTTGTTGACTTTACTCATACATGTGTTGTATGTTACTTTACATCGACCCCGAACCAAACCTTTCCCCCGTTCCTTTACGACTCATCTTAAAGTTGTTTGAATCGTGAAGGATTTCACCCTGTTGTTTTCGCTGCAGGGCTTCATAAAAGTTCACATTTGTATTCCGGTGGCCTTTGCTGCGGTAGCTCTGACTATACTACTACTACTAGTTCTGACTGATTAATTTCGGACAAATTCTTCCATAAACATATTATATAGCAGCAGTAAAATATTAATATCTTCCGTCTTATATGTTAAACAATGACTACGTTTAGTAAAAAAAAATATGTTTTAGCATTTCCTGTCGCAAGCGATTATGCGACAATTCTGAGAAGGTTCAGAAATGTGGATATCACTTTATTGTCGCATGCAAGATCGGACCTAAAGACGCACCAGTGGAGTTCTGACTTTTCTTCATCACAATCCCCTTTAATTTTAACCTTTATTTCCCGTTCTTAGCCGCACCCAAATAGGTTCTGTATCTTCCGTCTTGTTAGGGACTTGATCGATTTGCCTTTGCCTTCTTACCTTCTTATATCAAGATCGGCATGTCCTCTTTTCACCATTTCTTCATCGCCTTGATTTTACTTGGGGAGGTGTGGAAAATCCAGTTGTTCTTCCTCTCGACTTTTTGTCTAGCAGGAACAACACACCATATTAAAGTGGCTCTTCTGATTAAAATCATTAGTCTGCTAAGAGTTTATTCGTGTGTTTCCTTTATATAATGTCCAGTTTATTTTGGAGAAATAATGTTTTGTTTGAGATGTGCAGAAAGTCGGTTTTCAATTTGTCTTTGTTCTCTGAAGATATAAGAAGGGTAGAAGACCCCGGAGTGGTGCGGACAAGAGACTGGTCAGTCCTTGTTATGATGAGCAACAATTATGGAATTATTATAGTGGCATATTTGCATATAGTGGTGCATGATACTCTGAAGTACAGAGTACCTTTGTTTTTAACCTCTCCACCAAACCTACCATAACCTACCGTACATAATTAACATATCTCTTTAGAATATAATCTTTTCCCGTCACCTGTTGATCTTTTATTAGATTACCCTCTTCGCACAATTATCAATTAATCCAGGTTATAAAAGGTTCTGGTCCTAATCATTTATCCCCTAAAGATTATATGTTTTGCTCGTGCACCCCAGATCATGATCTTTACTAAAGTGATGAATCTGTTAGAGATATACCGTGTATTATGACAGTGAGCCATTCTTTGTCAGAACAAAATGAAATGGAAAATACTATCTTTTAATTATATTTCATTCGGTTCGTGCCATTTTCGCAGCAAAATCGTCCCTTTTTCTAGCTGAACATATCAAAACGTGTCTTCACTGCATGTGCCACACCCTATTTTGTGTGATCTTCTGAAAATAAGAACTACCCGATCTGAAAAGCCGATCTTTACAATTCTCCCTGCTTACTTCTAAACGTATATCGTTTTTTTCCTTCTAGAATTCGTGCAAATGATGGAGTCGAAAAATTAGCCAAATCTCAACGCAAGCACCACAGCACATTTTGAAGAAAACTTACGTCAGTTATCGCTCCCGTCATTACTGGTTCATTGCTCCCCATTTTCCAAGTACAGCGCTACATATTCCGCCAAAAGAAGACTAACTATAGGTGTGGAATGATATTCTGAGGAGGCGGGTCAACAACGGCTTGCCGTCAGAAGTTCTCCAGACTTCTGGGAATAATTTAAAAACGCCGTCATCAACCAATGATGCTAACACACCCAATACCCTTGGTGTTGGACACTTGGGAACTGAAACTGCTGAAAGTCATCCTAAATTTCCTTCTTAGAGGATGTCATTCCCATGCATGACATTCCTTGGAAAGCTGCAAAATTGACACCTTCTCTTGTTGTGGAGTGTTACAACAACGGTGTTTTTTTATTACTTATTATGATTTTATTTTTATATTAAACATTCGTTACGTTTGTGTTAAATACGGATTTTTGTTATTCCTTTGAATGTTACCTTTGTCTTCCTTTAGGACGTTAAGGATAATGTTGTAACAGCTAAATGGTATAAGATGACAACGATGGTAATTTTTGTATTGATATATATACATACTGTACATGACTAACGTAGTGTCGATGTCAGGATATTGTAAAAGGTTTCTGTCATACATTCTTTTCAAACGCTATGTTCAGTTTGATATGGCTATATACGAACACACGAGGTCTGTGATTTCGCAACGCTCTATGTATTCCCTCTGATAGTTCATAGACTTATTACCCTCGATTCTATAAGTTTGACAATTTTGCTGGTGTATAATGAATGTTCAGGACGTTCATGTGAAACGTTCTACGCCTGTATACCGTACCTTGTACAGTGAAGCCAGACCCAAGACACATGCACCCTCATCCCTATACCTATTGGTTTCGGGAGTACGGACCAAAGTAGACTGTCATTATAAATGACAGGAACTGCTATATCTTACATGTTTATTTTACTTCATGGAGAAACATTTTCATTCCAGTTACTGTGTTTGTACGTAGATTTCTAGGATCGACATTCTAATTCGATTGTATACACATACTATACATGCATTACATCTACTAAGAAACTAGAATTATTCCTTTTTCTTCGTATCCGAATCGTAATTCTACCGTTCTTTATAGTGATGTTCTTCTCGAGATGTGAATCAACGAATAGTGTTATGCAATATCTGTATTGACAGGGATGACAAATCTTATGTCAGAAATACACAAATATTATTTTACGTGTATCAAAACTATTTTCCCTCTGATGATTGTGTAGTTTTCTGCAATGTTTCCGAGCAGGTATTCATGTAGGTTGAGGTCATTATTTATTTTCAATTATTGACCAGTGTTTAGATGACCTTTCGAAATATATCCGATGTCATACATTAGAATTTTAATATCGTGACCACTTACGACCATACCCACTTCAGGACTGCCAAACTATGATCTCGGAAGAAGAAGAATCTATTGAATGATATCAACTTTGTCCAAACTAGGACTATATTTACATCCATAATCATGGACATTATCTATTGGGAGATATTTTACTAATCTACTTGGAAACTCCATATTCTCCTCATGAAAAGGATACCCAGTCAAAGTTAATGGATATCTGGATAACTGTTTCCACTCTCAAAACCTCAACATCATTTTCTCACATTGCTCTTTCAAAAAACATTCAACAATATGGCATGCCGTGGTCCCGACCTTATGACCTCAAAAACGGATGACAATTGATTCATCTACCGTTATTAATATTTACGAATTATTATCTAGTAGATAAATACCAACGAACTCTAATTTAGCCTTATTATTAAACTTTGTGAATTACACATATGCCAAATTATCATCAATTCTATATTAAGATAAATGTAATAGGCCATATTTTAGATATAATTCATCTCCATTTCAGTCAAAAAATTTGAATGTTTGTCCGATTTGTATGTTATATCGTTGTTTCGTCCTTACATGTAATTGCTTGTATTTCCAACGTCATTGTTCATATATAATTGTACTTCGTAATATACAAAACATTATCGATGAGGGGTTCGAAAATATGAGACGCACATAGAGGATTAAATACTCTGCTTGTCTAATATTCTCTATTGTTAGTGAAGTTTTGTCTTGTGTCAGAAGTGATTGTATAAGCTTCGACTTATATTATGATTCCAACCCCGATGCTTATCAACAACATTCTATGTGTATGATATGTTCCTTTTCTCGTCCGTTCTTGTAACATCGAATCCATTCGCTAGATGGTTTTTACTATGCAAATAGTCTGTTACCATTCATTAAAGAAATCATGCTTGTCTCGTGCAAAAATATATCATTATACTATATACAACATGTTTTGTTACTAGTGCAAGGTCCCTGATAGTCAATTTTCTTAATGATTTAATCTGTGATTTGCTACCGTTAATAAGTAATGACCTTTGAGCTCATGAAGAGTTAGTTGTATAGCTATTCAACCATTAACTAATTAGTACATATTCATATGAAACCCAATGTAAATGGATTTCAATCGGACCAAAAAAGGGCTATAATGAAGTAAATATCGTTCTCTCCCGTTTATATAGCATTCTCAATGAATATTATTAATCCATTTTTTTTATATATACATACATTGGGGAAGAATGGTTAATTGTATGATATGATTGTAAATTCCTTAAGGAACAGGAACCTTCACAGGTTATTACAGGATACGAAGTTTGTTGTTAAACTTGAGTTTATATAAATATGATAAAGATTGTTTCTATATATATATTATATATATATACTCGTCCCTCCTCGGTTGAACTCTGCTGGAAATCTTTCATTCATCGACCCACTGTGAACAGATTCATTATAGTGTATTGTAGGACTTGGTTTCTGGGTACACATTATGTTCTTCCGGAATACATTTACATAATTTATTGTTGAAATGAAACTGCAAGAACTTGATATTAATGTACCATTGTGATTATACGATAATACCCTATGCCTTATACCATATATTATACATATATTATATATAATATACCCATTTTACTGTTATGATTATTCAAGCAAATAAGAAAGGTGCGCAAAGGAAACGATACCAAATGTTAACATTCCATTTTATTAGATCATTAGAGTAGTTTCTTGCCCTTTATAGTATCATCTCATACATTCAGTTGTCTTTCTATGGTATTTATGTACTACATTCTTTTGTTGAACTTTAATAAATTTGGACTTCACCTTAGCTTTCAGCGTCATTATTCAGTCAACCAAAGTGGGGAGCAATCCATGAAGCCATCCAGAATTAAATCATTAAATTAATAAATTTGCATTATCAAAAGTAGATTAATATTTGAGCGAACGTGATAAACCAGCTGCCGAGTACAAATATTTGGGAGAAAAACTGTTTTTGCAGATGGGTATCCAAGAGGGAATAGAATGCTTTCGATAGTGCATACAAATATCAGTTACCCACCGTTTCCCGCTCGGTTACTCTAGACCTCTGAGTTCAGCTGCACGGAAGGGCATCGACCCGTAAACTAATACTTGGTTGCACCATTGGTCGAGGGTGAAAAATTACTTAGGAAAGTAAACAACGAAACTACGATCAATGCTGTCGTCAGGAAAGGTTGTAGTCCTCGTTACTAAGAGCAGAAAGAGCCGTGTGACAAATCTAAACATTTGCCGAGAATCAGTTACTATTGATTTACCTTTTTATTAATGTTCTTTAGAAGCTCGCTGCTTCACAACTCAACGTGTTTATGTGGCAGACGCCTGTAGCCGCCCAACAAAGATATAATTCGAGCTTTCTATTTATAAAAGGCCAGATAATTTGATCATTTGTCAATGAGAACACGTGAGATATCTATTTAGATTGATCGGACTTTGTTTATGGGCAGTTATTTGAATATAACATTGTCAACATAATCACATCCTCCGCCCATTAATGTGACAAGATCAAGTTCAGGAGACGAATATTATTAATTTGGGGGTCACGCTTTTTTTTTGGGGGGGGGGGGGGAGAGAGAGATTGTCCCCTCACCAAAGAGGATTGATCGCCGACTGACTGTTTACACTGAGAAGCTCCGAGCAATTTAGACTTGATGTATGCTGAGTTACTCACACACATTCAAATATAATGTTTTTCACGCAGCCCGCCAATTATGTAATTGAATTTACCTTTGATTGGTGAATTCATCAAAGATAAACTGGCAAATTTTCATTTTTCTCCCCAATCATACGCATGTAATTTCATTCATAATAAAAGCTAACACGTGTTTTATTAAAATAGATTGAAGTCAACAAGATAGATGATGATAAATGAAAAAAGGCTAAATTTCATAAGTCGACAAGTTGATATTTTGATGCATATTGGATGATGATGAGATATCAAGTTGACCCAGGGTATGATTATTTAATTATGCCAAATTTCCCCGAAGTAATTCTATATGAAAGAGATGAGGTCGGGCTATATTGAGAGGAACGAGCACAGTTCAAAACCTGAAATAGACACTCGCAGGAATGAAGAGAATACAAAATAGAGGCGTATCTATTGTACTTGTGCAATGTATGAAGCTATGGCGAGTTTTTTAGGTACAAAAGGCCAAATAATGGGTGCGGAAGTACTGGGAAATTGCTGGACGTCCAAACAGGATTATCTGAATTCTTATGTAGCATTTCGACACGCGCTAGTGAATGTTAGCATGTGTTTATACACACAGTTTCATCATGTTGCTGTTATATTTGTTGTGATTATGGATATCATACTTTCCTCTCATTTATTTGTATACCGGTATATATAATGTTTGACTGCGAGAGGCATTTGTGACCCCCATCCACATATACTTATGCTGATTTTGAGATAGTTTGTACCGGTAGTTTTGAGATTGGTCACTTCAGTCGCAAATCTGAACAGGACATGATCACGATACATATTAAATCACTAATTGGATAATTAATTTAAACCACACTTTCCATATATTTACCATTTAATTATATTCTGTAGTCATGTGACAAAGTGATGAAGTCAATTCCAGTGAGCCGGTGATCAAGAATTAAGAAGAATATCACTATCCTCCTTAGTAATTAAATAATAGTGATACATACTGGACCATATTTTTTAAATGTAATATAATATGTGACAGCGGCCAGGTGAATTAATGATGAATCTTAGTTGAATATCGTTTATTCACTGTGAATGTACATATAAATGGAAATCATACATGAATGAACAATCACCATCTTGGTGATGTAAGTTATGACATATTGGAAGTTATAAGGGAGTTCGAGATAATAATCTATGTGGGCTCTTTTACAGGCCAAAATACAGTTAGTCTTAACGCCATCTAGTGAGCAGACAGCTTTACTAAATTCAAGGGAAGCTATAGTTTAGACCTAATAGATCCACGTCTACACATCTGACAATACCCATCATTAAAACCATTTGTTCCAAGTAGGCTGGGACATGATGAAATTCCAAACTCATATATTTGTATGAAGTATTGATATTTTATGTTTAACAATCTGATCAGTCGTTGGTATAAATATAGATTGGTAAAAATCTTATATTTGATTTTTCGTTTTCCTCTTTGTCCGTCCACAGGATATGTTCACATTAAGCCCTTATTATTAATTTGCCATATTTTCCCCATTTTTAACCGGGAAAACCTGCATTTTCGGCAAATGAGGCATTGACTTATGTATTGGCCTTCCTCTAAAGCCCTATATCCATTGCCACGGCCGTCTGGTGCACGCGTGATGTACATGCGCTGCACGGCGAACAACACATTGTAAAATCTTTATATTCGGCCGGCCGGCCGTGGCAAAGGCCATGCGACTTTACCCAGCATTTTATCACCATTTCCTTGTACTACTCACACGGGGTGTTTACCTTTCCTGCAAGCGTCTTCACAATTGTAAGTAGTATACTGCAAGGTGTCTTAGCTGCAGATGGAATATCAGGAACAGGTATAAAATATAGCTTTGTTTCTTTGCCTTATACTTAATTCTATTCAGCATAAAGCATTAAGTCAGTAAACGATATATTTCTCAGCTTTGCCTGACAAAGAAATCCTACAATATGAAAGCTAGGTAAGACATTTTTTATACATCAATATACTCAAATTACAGGTTTAAATATATGTACGAAGTGTCTATAACTATAAACTCCCTGTTGCACTATTCGAAAATAAAGAACACCTAAATGTTGATAAACCTAATAACACCCCTGTCTTCCTCTCTTATTGTGTAACCTGCCTTCTCCAAGAACAAGGATGGGTGTAGGTAGTGGTCGTGCCTAGGTTATGTACAGGCGCTTCTCCTGGTGTTAGGGGCTACCGGAGGAGGAGGAGAAGGAGGAGGAACCTCCGCGAAGCTGATTTGTAGAGATGTAGGTCGCGGGCTCTAGATAATTCGCATGACAAGTCGGCGAATAGCTGATGGGTGTATACGGAATGGTGCCGCGGCAGCCGTACACATTCTCCATACCCGCACGTTGCGCGCGTTCTTCCGCGCGCCCAGCAAGTGTACGATACCACATGGAGCGACACCAGTGATAGCCATGCGGGTCGGTCTGCAGCGAATGGCATGTGCACGCATGGACCGGGGTGTTCCTCTGCAGACACACTGCAGTACACCATCAAGGCAAGGATAGACTTGCCCCTCACTCTCTCCCTCCGCCACCTCGTAAATTATACCAATTTTCCTTGTTGCCAGCGTCCCCGAAGCCAGGCAGGTCAAATGTTTGCTGAGCTAACAGCGCCCAACTCGATCAGGGTGTTTTGGATAGAGCCTGGGTTTCTTGTCAAACTTGTATTAAGGGGTTTTCCTTAGGACATAAGACAGAGGTTTGAGTGGGGATTAGTAAAATGTAAGGTAACCATTTGGGAATAATTGAATGCACACGTGGCACGCGTCTGTACCCTAACAAGTCTATGGGAGCAACCAAAGCAGCAGTTGGGAAAGGGCAGAAGCAATCCGGTGTTGGGTTTATTCCTTGTTATGGATAGTACAAGTAAGGGGATACAGTGGCTGTAGTCACTATAGTGACAGAGGCGGTCACGATGGTTAACATTCGAAAAAAGGCTCGTAATTCCAGTAATTAGATGTACATAGAGAGGCGATCTGAGATGAAACCACATACAACCTTTTTGTCCAAAATAACCATGACCTAATTTGTTCTGCGACCTGTTTGTCTCCCCTGCATCAAGTGGCGGAGCATTTAAATGCATATTTGTGATGGAAAATGCATGAGAAAAATTTACATGGGATAGCTTCAATTCCTGGTGCATAATTACAGTAGTTAGCTTTCAAGAGTTCGATGGTCTTCACCTCAATATAGAGGAAAATAATAATTATAGGATTAACAGCCTGATTGTATCAGTCTATCTTTCTTGATCAATTTTCCTGTACGATTTTTGTATGACTTTATGAGCGGATGCGGTTGTTCAATGTTGCATGACCCACGCCTGCATAAATTACATGTAATTCGTGAATCACCTGCATCAGCTATATGCATGCAGGTGGTATTAAATAGTAATTACCCTCTGTATAATACAGACTTCATCTCCATTGTTATGAATGTATTTCCAAAAAAATAATACTGTAGCTATTTTTCAAATCCGAGGCGAGGGGGGTCGGGGTTATGCAGTAGTCATTCTAACGCTCTATCTTAATAATTTGACTTTTGTAGTTTAACTTTTAATTTTGACTCTTAACCGTGGGTGCGAAATCACCAAATCCACTCGGTGTTATCATTGCTCAAATCTGTCAGCAAGTAGATAACATTGAGCTAATTTCTACATCAAACTTTAATCTAGAGAGATGATATTTGAATCAATATAAATTCCACATATTTTTTCTGTACAGCTATAAAAATGTTTAACAACTGGATAACAACCCGTATATTTATCTAATTGACATAATATAACATTACACCTGCTCTTCCCGTTCTAAAAGCTGAATTCCAACTTTAAATACTCGCTATAGTTAGTTCCATCAAAACCAGACCATGATTGCAGGCCGATCGCTTTTAAATTCAAATATTGATCCAAATATGCCCGTGACCTCATAAACACATATGTCAAAATGTATCATCGGGACACCCAACCACACCAATCACTATCTTTTCACCCCAATTCCCATCTCAGTATTACCACACCTGTTTTACATTGATTATTAAGTAAATCTTAAGATCTCAACACCTATAAAATTGATTGCTGAAATGTATTTGTGATAAGTCAGGGTAGGGGGGAATACCGGGCCTGGCCCGAACCCTACAATATATAGCTATGGCTTATGCCACTATAATATTTTTCCTGAATAAAAATTCGTCCAAAATAGATAATTTATCTAGAGATAACAATGGCATTTAAGAAGTATGTAGGCAAGGGAAACTCATATCGATTACCAGCAATAAGCTGTGTTTAAGTGGTCAACGGTTCTTTCTGAATACAAGGGTGACTTAGACGTTATTTATGAAATAAAGAGTGAGATGACTTTGTCCAATTGATATCCATTATATATTTACTAATATCTCAAAATAAATGCATAATCCTGACCTGAATTTTGCTTTGTATAAACTATTACATTTACTAATTCCTTCTCACACCCCAACACCCCCACTCCACCCCCAACGCCTTTCCTACCTCTCTCTCTCTCCTCTTCCTCTCTCTTTTCCGGTCCCTCCATTTATCTTTCTCCCTATATCTCTTTCTATCCTTTCTCTCTCCTGTCTCTATCTCTCTTCCCAATACCCCTCTCTTTCGCCACTTTCTTTTTCCTCTGTCTCCTTTCCATCCCCTCATCTTTCTTCTTTTAACTCTCCCTCTTTTTACTCTCTCTCCCCCTCACATACTCTCTATGCCACCCACCCACTCACTCTTCTCTCTCCCTCTGTCACTCACTCACTACCTCTCTCTTCCTCCAATCACTCACTCACTACTTCTCCCTCTCCCTTTATGTCACTCACTCACTACCTCTCTCTCCCTCTATCTCACCCACCTATCCCTCTAATCATTCTCTCCCTCCCCTCCCTCTCACTCACTCACTACCTCCCTCTGTCACTTACTACCTCCCTCTCTCTCTCTATGCCACACACCCACTACCTCTCCCTCTATGCCAATCACTCACTACCTCTCTTTCTCCCTCTGTCACTCAGTACCTCTCCCTCTGTCACTCATTCACTACCTCTATGTCACTCACTCTCTACCTCTCTCTATGCAACCCACCCACCACCTATCCCTCTATGTCACTCACTCATAACCCCTCTCCCTCTCACTCACTGCCCCTCTCTCTCCCTCTATGTCACACACTCACTACCTCTCTCTCCCTCTATGTCACTCACTAACTGTCCCTATATGTCATTCACTCACTACCTCTCTCTCCCTCCTCACTCACTACCTCTCTCTCCTTCTATGTCACTCATTCACTACCTCTCTGTCACTCACTACCTCTCCCTCTATGTCACCCATTTACTACCTCTCTGTCACTCACTCGCTACCTATCTCTCCCTCTATGTCACTCACTCACTACCTCGATCTCTCCCTCTGTCACTCACTCACTACCTCGATCTCTCCCTCTGTCACTCACTCACTACCTCGATCTCTCCCTGTCACTCACTCACTACCTCTCTCCCTGTCACTCACTCGCTACCTCTCTCTCTCCCTCTCTGTCACACTCACTACCTCTCTCCCTCTGTCACTCCAAGCACTACCTCTCTCCCCCTCTATACATGTCACTCACTCACTTACATCTCTCCCTCTGTCACTCACTCACTACCTCTCTCCCTCTGTCACTCACTCACTACCTCTCTCACTCTGTCACTCACTCGTTACCTCTCTCCCTCTGTCACTCCAAGCACTACCTCTCTGTCCCTCTGTCACTCACTCACTACCTCTCTCTCCCTCTGTCACTCACTTCCTCTCTCTCCCTCTATGTCACTCACTTCCTCTCTCTCCCTCTGTCACTCACTACCTCTCTCCCTCTGTCACTCACTCACTACCTCCCTATCTTTCTCCCTCTCCTTGTAGGAGTAGTCGGCTATCTGCTCCAGCCGCTCTACCATCCCTCCCTCTCTCTCTCCCTCTTTCACTAACACTCTTCCTCCTCTCCTCCCCCATCCTACGCTAGCTGGTCGTCGCGTGCTGCACCGGGTCAGTACGCATGCGTTGTCGCGCCGCTCTGAAGCCCGTCGCCAGTCTCTCTGTATCTCGTCCATCCGCCCCTTCTGTCGCTGCTCGGACTGTGTGTTCACCTTCGTGCGAGTGTGGTTACGTCTGGCCGTCCTATGGGTATGCCTGTACATGCCCTCCTCTTAGAACTACTATTGCTATGACTCTTCCTCCTTTCCTCGGCCTCACTTGACTGTCTATCTCCTCGACAATACCATCACCATCAGTACAACCGGAACGTTACACCGTCAACCCATTGAAGCGACCAACAGCTTGCTTGGACCTCAGAGCCTTTCCCCCGCCCCCCGCTCTTCCTACTATTACCAGGACGACTCACTCCTCGACCAACATCATCACCACCAGCGCCTCCACCATCACCATCACCACCACCACCACCGCCGCCACCACCACCACCACCACCAACACACACCGCATCTTTGTTCTCATCTTCCTCCCAAAGACAGGATTTTAATTCATTCTTTATCACAGGTTATTATAAGGGCCTCTCCGACCACCGCTGCTACTACTGCTAGCCCTGTCTCTCTCCCAGCCCTTCCTAGAACCCTGGAGTTGCTGGTGGCGAAACCAGGAGGAGGTCGATCCAGAGGAGGAGTCATTCAGCTGTCCTCCGTGGAAAAGAACAGGGTGGGTTTACTGTCCCCCATCCAAGCCACTTCCTTCACCACATTCACAATCATTTCAACCGCGTATACATTTCTAGCGAAAACGGCCTCCCAACACTGCCACGATGGTGAGTAACATTCTCCTTATCAAATAGACTCCTGTTAGTTCCGTATTAAAAACAAGCGCGCGCGCCCTGCGTGCTCTATATTAACATTGGCGGCGGTGAATATGTTGTGCTGCAGGGGGTTTTTACCTCTCATACTCATCCAATTGCAGTGTGTAGCTTGCTAGCAAGGGCAATGCACCATTTCTGGAACCATGTCCGAATGATTAGTCCTCTATTCCTTCCCCCCTGCATGCACTCCTCCCATTCATCTCCCATCATGGTGATGGTGATTTCATCGTTCGTATCATAAATGAAATTAGGTTAAAAGCTACAGCCACATAATCCTATGCATGTACTAACCATAGTAACCCAAGATTTACAGCGTCAAATCATTTATTCTCATTCACCAGAAAGATTGCTTTCCCTTTAGACAGACGCCTCTGGCAAGCACCGTTTTAAGGGACTATGCTAGAGTCCCGTTTCTGTACAAGCATAATATAATACTAGCCAGGACCTGGGTAGACTATAAATGTGTCAAGGATTTATTTCATAATTTGGGTGTGCTATATAGCCTTCTTCTTTTCCGACCTACATAGGCTCGGAGCATCAGTTTGGTTCCGGGGGAATATTCATGAATTCTCAGATTGCCAAGTATTGTTTCTATCAGTATGAGCTCGACCCAAGGAAGGACTCCTGGCGACCAAGTTCGTGTGTCTGTGGAATGAGGACATCGGATCTATTTAGTCAGGTCACATCTACTGTGGAGAGGTTTCCAGGGCCGAGCCGTTACTTTTTGCCCTCGAGCGAAACCACAAACGTCATATCGTCCATGGCGGATGTGACAGCGAGAGCACCTACAACCCTTTCCATTTAGATTGGCACACATACTGGTACCTCTGGCTCCCATTTATACAAAGTGCCCCCACAAAGTCCAATAATATACCCTTGTAATGCACAATTATTTTTATTTTGTGCCTGCTATATTGATTGCCTATATAGTACGTGGACCATGGCAGGAAGTACCGAATATAATCTAAATACATGACTATTGGCACGGTCACAATATTCGTTTGCCTATAAATCAAATTACATTGCACATTTACAAGCACAAATCTGTATATATATGAATGCCTGCATATCAGGAACTCGCAATATACAGATGTCTACTTTAATACATACGTATACAGATATATATGTAAGTGGGTATATGTAGATAATAATGTATGGTATGCACTATTTATATTATAAATCATATGATCTACATGTGTACTAGACATTGCTTACGTGATTCATTTATAAATGTTGAATCTTGATAGGGAAACCGAAAGTGTTATATATGATTCAATGTTCGATTTACACAATTGGTCTGGTGTCTGACGTTTATGTCTGAATAAATGGTCTTTACCAGCGCCTTACATACCATAACACTTGCTCTGATACCTTATTGTTTGATACTAGCTGCCTACCAATTCATTTATGGATGAAAACGTGTATGATATATAATCTCATTGAGCGCGGGTCCTCGCATATTAATGACTAGATGAAAGGAAATTCTACTGGCTATCATTATGTTTACTCATGCCTATGTTTGGAATCCCTGATGAGAGCATAACCTCTGGGCTTGGAATAGAATGGGGACCTGTAATGCCAATTTACTTCGCCACCAAGCAGGTGCAATTTGAGTTTGCAAATTGGTATCCTCTTCATGCAAATTGGTATCCTCTTCAGCAAGATAAAACCTAAATCTTACAATTGGTGTGGCTCCTATGTATTGGTTGTCATTAAGACACCTTAAGAATATGAATCGTTGTGAAATGTTTGGTAATGAAGAACGTATACTTTCAGTGGCCAGATTACGTGCAAAGTTATAAGCATAATATATATAATAGATCCTTGGTGTGAAGTTTTCCCGTCCTATAGTATGTAGTCAGGATCATGTCCGACCAGAATTAAGTAAGTATTAATTAATACTCTCTTGTTGGTGCAGTGATGGTGCATACTCCCGAGGCGAAGCCGAATGATTATGCATCTGATCAGCAGGTCAGAAATGGAGGTGTATTAATCCCAGGACCGTTTAAGGAAGAAACTAAATTGTTCTTAATATCGCAAATAGCTAAGCTTTAAATTTAGATTTAACAGATTTGAATTAGTACACTCTTCAAGACATGTATAGTATACCTTATCCATGGCCATGGGCACTTTCAATGGGAAAAACAATTGTTAATTTTTTATGGATACATGAATGAGTTCCAGCAAAATGAGCCCCACTTTTGGAACTTGTGGATGCAATGCACCTACAGAATCCTATTCTCATTTGAGTAGTACAGAACTTGTTGTGGAAAATGCCACATTTGATCAAATTGCCGCTCTATCTTATTCAGTGTCATCACATTGAGTGGGTATAATACATTAATTCACGATAGTGACAGTAGTTCCGGTTCATTCGGATCCTATTAATTCAACCCACAGCTCCGGAGTGCAAGTGTGATAAATGGCACGAATTGTTCCCATTAATGTAATGAACCTATCAGTATGTAAATAGTACTAATGTGATTATCTACACCAAGGCTTTTGTGCATCTATGAGCTTTTCACACATTTGAGTATTGTCACTAAGTTTTGCAAAGCCCTTTACCTCTTGGTTATGATATTGCCGGACATCAATTTTGGATAGGTCCAGGTGTATAGATTTTCGGTTATTCATGTTGCATATGGCTGAAGCTGTGCTCAATTATAAGCTCTCCTGAATAGGTAGTCGATATTGCTACCCTTGTATTGATTGTTGGTTTTATGATCGCACCCTGTTTCATGGTAAGGTATTACCAGGTGTTCTAATGGTGCTTGGCTGTGCAGCCGACGTCGCCACTGAAAACGATAATCCACTCGTCTGGCTTTGCCAAGCATATTGCCACTTATGGTAAAGCTTCACTTTTCAAAGGCTCTGAATAAATGTGATCAGGAACCACAAATAGGCAAGTCACAAAGCCATGTATTGCCTAGCTGCTGCTGTATGAGTGAGCCCATGGAGGGTGACTTTAAAGCGCTGAATATTTCATGTGATGAAAATTGTTCCAGCCATCGTCCCAAGGAGACCGCTAGGCCGGCTGGACCATTAGGGTCTGCCTAGCATTGTACAAATTAACCCTCGTTATTGCCCTCCATGGCTTGCCTTTTCCCACTGGTCTAAAACAAAGCTTTACGCTTTGCAGGAAATCCGTGTCCTTTGGGAATAGCCAGCCTTCAACTGCCTTCATTGGGATGCAGGCTTATCAGGCTTATCCAGAGGCCTCTACTGTACAATCTCCTATTAGTGATCTTATTAATGCCGAAAGATAGTTATCCATTTAACCAGGACAAAATAGCATCAAGGCGAAACTATGGCAGCTGGTTTACGATTTACAAATATATTGGCAAGGTCACCCACACGCTTGATTGATACTTGAGCCTTTTTTCAAGAGAAATGCATGCATAAATGCCTAAATATTTTGAACGATTGATCACTGCTCGTCTAATCAGTATGTCTTCCACATCTTTATTGGATTATTGCAGTTTGTGCAAACAATAAGTTTTGTCTACAATATTCATGGTGATGTTTCGCGTGAGTTTGATATGTGTACAGATACAATTCATGAACTTTTATTGTTCAATACGTTGCCATTAGGAGCTGCTGAAATCATAACAGCCATTGAGAACATGAGAGAACTTAAGTTAAGTCAATGCTAAGGCAATCGTCAACTAGAATCCATTATAAGTGTACTTTACACTGAGAACTGTGGTTAAAAATTGATATAAATATGAATCAATAACAACATATGTGCACATACAAAATGCATAACACATGTTTCTATAACTTACAATGGGAAAATCTATATTGTAATATGCAACATATGTTTATCTAACCAGCCCATAGTATCCTGCTTTGTCATTCCTCATATTATAATTTAGATGTGGATGAAGGAAATCTTCCTCAAACATGTTGCCCTCATGATTAAAAACAATTTATGTTCAGGACATAGAGCAGTTATGAGACTGCTGGGTCGGTCCTGAAGCCCTGAAATGGACTTTTTATGACACACAAGATAGATCTATCCAGCCTCAAGACGCTTGTCAGTCCCAGTTGTGACTATAAGGTCTTGCATCACCTTGTGTGCTTGGTGTGTTGCACCTCCACTCATGGCTGGTTACACATACTTCAGCAGAGTGGCATTTGTGGCTGACTAGATGAACTTGGCTGGGATTCCTCTGCTGAGGTCTTTATTCCTCTGCAGCCTTTTCCACAGTGGTGGAACCCATGGGGAAGAATTGTCTCCATTTTGGTTTCTCTAGCGCTTTTTCCTCCCATAAGGAATTCAGGATATCAAAGCTTTCCAAGATAGCCTTTATGTCTCAGGTGGATCCAGGTCTGATTCCTTTTGTTAACCACAAGCTCCTAATAAAAGATGTCTGCAGGTATTCTTCCATCCACCAAGCAGAACACCTTACAAGAAGTGGCAGAGAAGCATTTGCATGGAGGTAAGCTGGGCTCTTTTTAGGACCTTAACAAGGACCTTCTATGAGAAGTCCATTACCATATGCAAACATCTCGAACGGAAAGAGTTGAGTCATCTCTCCTGCTTGCAATACAAAGGCCATGTATTAATCCCATAGAGGAGTGTGTTCAATACACATGGTATATGCATTGATTTTAGACAGATTTTTTATGGTCCATATATGGTCTTTCAGTCTAGCAAATGTTGTTGAGCCCTTCCCAATTCTTTCTGTTTCAATACACCTATAATAATGTCCATCTTTCGTCAAGCATACAGAAATCGTTTTTTGCATGAGTTTTTATTAGATCACATCATATTATCATGGTCATGAATGGTGATGGACAAAATATGCTTAAATTTCATTCCTTTTCTATGAATTTAATATTAGATTTTAGTGCAAAGTTTTGTCATGGATTATCCTCCATGAGCATCTCGGCACATATGAATGAATAAACAAACATTTCCATGTAATCGTAATTAATGTTCAGAATGATATGTTTAATATTTTGGTCTGGAGGTTTATTTCCAGTGGCTCTAATTTCCTAAATATAGGTATGAAAAAGTGCGGACACTTTTGTTCAGAATGTAGAGCCTGATAGCATAGAAACATTATTTGCAAGTTATGGCTACACAGGAAAGTTGTCCACAGTATTAAACACCTGATTTTGTATTTTAATTATTATTGGGACCTTGGTGTGTTGACTGTCTTTTTATGCTAATTGTAAGGCATCACAAGCATTTGAGAAAAGATCCAGTAGATGCTGGACCCTGTCCTCAGTGTGGATAATCAAGCACCAGCATCAACAAAGAGCATAACCTATATAAGAATCTTGTGAAACTTGGCGGAAGCTCTTAGATGAAATTTAGTATGTAGATACACCTTTGATGTTTTCTTAGCAGGCATAGATGAAAATAGCTAAGAAAAATATACCAAAGAGCATGGGCACCAAAACATATCCTTGTTTTACACCACTGTTTTTGTCAGAGGGCTCTGATGCTTCCATCATATATATTATTGAGCCTTTCATGTTGCCATGATAGGATTAAGTAATATGGAGCAGTTTTGGTGGATAACCAATTTTTCTCAGGCTTTCAAAGATTCCTTGTCAGCTCAGTAAATCAAATGCTTTGCTGAGATCAATAACTGCACTGTGGAAAGGAACTTGCTGTTCTTTCTCTGCATTTTTCTCCAGAAGCTGTTGACTGAGGAAGACTATATCTATTGTGAAGTGCTTGGCTCTAAAACCACATTAGGATTCTAGGCAAGCACATGTGGTTTTGAACCCGGGCACAGCTACAATTTCACCTCCAATCCCCGGGTACTAGAGGAAGACCACCATAGCTTGATCTAGTCCTGGTAAGAAAAATCAAGTCGGACCCCAGTTACTTAGCTCCACACCAATCAAGTCTTATGTTTTTAGATGGAGCTGGCCTGTCCATGATGCAGCCCTGCTTTAGGCTTTACTGATCTGTGGGTTTGCTGTGTAGTACTAACAATCCCAGCACAGCTGTAGGAGTTACCAGGGAGATGGTGTAGACACCAACAGACTGGCTAAAGCTTTTCTTTCAGGGCTGCTCCCTTAGTCCTTATCTCTGCAGAGACTCAAACTCCAAGGCAATAGTTGCCATTTGTCCCATGGCCGGGATTCTAGTTTGTGGGCACTCAGGCATATCCACACACCTGTGGCCCACATTCTGCATGTCTGGGAATCAGAGGTCCTATGTAGTTTTGTTTGACTCTGCAAGGTGCTCGATTTCCATGTAATGTGTCATCATGAGAAGGTACTACAGCAGGTTTGCTGACCGAGTGACTTACCCACATGGCTCTCTGTTTGTAGAAGTCCTGGTATCCATTGATCTGAGCTAAAGGTGAGAGTAAAAAGCATGCTACAATACGACACTAGATCTCATTTAAACCAACAGATATTTAATGATAATAGTAATAAATTCTTTATTTTGCTAAGACAGTACAGGTACAAAACAGAACAAAAAATATTCTACACTTCAGATTATAAATCTGGTCTTCCAGTGTATGCCTTTAGACTACTAGGGTTGATTATATTTTAACCATATAGCTGTCAATATCTAAATACTATTCAGGGAGAGCATGTTTTCCACTTATCAATCTTCTATGCCCAATTGAGAATGATAGAAACACTGTGAGTGTTCCATGTAATCATGCGCTGCATTCTATAAAAGAAATAGTTGTCATGCAGAACAATGCTTTTCTTTACCCTGCATGAGAACATACAGCTAGCTCATTTGTAAAAGGGTCCATTATGCTACTACAATGTACTAGCATTCTGATCATACTGGGTTTTCTTTCAAATTCCTACATCATTCTGATGATGGTGATCATGTAAAGCTGATTATGTAATTAATGCCTGTTACTTCAGCTGTTCTGCTCTGCATGTACAACATTCTTGCTAGTGAGGAATATATTTTATTTTCAATATTGCATCCTGTTGAGAATATTGGGGTATGTACACAAGACCGTTTAGCCCAATTACCTTACTCTCATAAAAAGGATTAATCTTATATTTCGGTCTATATTCCAAACCTTAAGCGTCAATATCTATATTGACTGAGAACAGTAGTGTATCTCCTTTGTACATGTATTTAAAGTTTTTATGTCAAAAGTACGTTATTCTCAGTCGTAGCTGAATAAATCAATTACATCTGACCCTCATTAAAAATCTTTTTACAGATAGTATCCAAGAATTGTTTAATATAATCAAATGTGTAAGTTAAAAACAACCACCTGGCATCATGCAAACATATTAAGCAAAGAATTATAATCTATAGTCTATAGTCTATATCCTGGTCAAGAAAAGACAAGTGGATCAGTGAGAAACCATATTTCCCCACCAGAGGTGAATAGTTTAATGCTGACAAATTTAGTTTTTCTTGTCTCTCTCTCTCTCTGAGATTAATCGGTAAAGCATTCCAGTGAGTTTGCACTTTGGTACCTCTGTTAAAACTCAGTCAGCTAATCATTTGTGTATTGCAAGTGAGCAGATACTCTATGGTGGTGAATGTTGGTACTTCTACATCTGATTTCTTGCAACTGTTCTTGCCCCTTGTCAACAATCCCTCTTCGATCAGGCTGGACACAGCCTAAATTTATACCCTTTATAGTACAGTGAACGTTTAAGAAAACCTTTTTTTTAAATTGTGTATAGCGGCACAAAAACGTAAATCAAATAGTATGTTACCCATCATATGGCGTGTATATCTTTGATATTTCATTGATTCATATTGATTGGCAGATAATCCTTCTGCGTGTAATTGAGTTTCTTAATTCGAGGATATTGGAAAGTTCAGTTTCTAGGGGGTAAAAGGGCAGCTTCTTAATGTGTGTATGATTGTAAGTATAAGCATGTCAAAGCCTGAATAAATCCATTCTAACAACAACAATAATCCTCAACATTTTGGCGAATTTCAAGGCAAAAACACTTTACTGAAATCCACATGAGAAAGTATGTTGTTGATTTAACATCTTCATATCGCATATCCTGAAAAATATTAATATTACTAATATTAAAATCCCTTAATTCATCAAATAGATATTGACATAATGATAAAGGACGGGCACATTTGAGTAATGCTCTGTTCTTCCAGTATACGAACACATTTTACATCGCACTCTTGGCCTATGCACTGACCAGTACAGACTTCCCTGATAGCTTCGAGTCAAGGGCCATCGCCTTCTTATTCCCATATTTGTGGGTACACTTGCTTCAAAGAGTGGCTCGGGATATAACCGACGGCTATGCCCTGGGAGCTGCTCGTTTGAGCATACCCGCCATACATGACCACCCAATTAATCAGTTTTTTTGTTTAAATGGTTTTATCAAGTTTAGGCATTGCATTTATATTGCTATACTCGGCCGCAATTGATCAGATAACATTTCCTTCGGAATATATTTAACATCTACAACTAGAATATATTGAGAGCAATAACCAATTTATAAAATTCAATTATTACAAGGTACTTATTCTAACTACTGTTCGAATACCAATATACTATTAGTAAAAGGACACCTATTCTATTTAGACACAAGATATAGGATTAAAGGAGCGAAGCAAACAACAATGTGTGTGTTTTATATTTAGTGAAGTGGTTAAGGAACCTGCAGGGTAATATCACATCATTCTAAAGTTGTAACTCTCAGGGATGAGATCCTGACCTAGTTTGCTGAACGAGCAATCTAAGGCCCTTTAGGTGAACATGTGTGTCATCGGCGCAGCGCAAGAGCAATTCACCTGCATCTAACAGGCCCAGACTACATTCACCGACGCTCAAATATACGTCTATAAGGACATAAACATCTGATTAACCCCTTTCGTCCTATGCTCCAGTACAAGGTGCTTTTCGGGCACCTGGAGAGAGAAATTGATATCGAGAGAAATCCTCTTGTGTCGTTTTATATATGGCCGCTGGAGGGCATGCATGGGCTCAAATCTGCAGCAATGACATGCTATATTCAGTATTACTAGCATTTTTTGTACTTTAAAGCTCTTGTGAGACATGGCGGATCTGATTTTATTCTCGCCAAGAACATGGTTATACCAGATTGAATACAGGCCAAAAAGCCTTTTTGATTCCGGGCTAGAATTCCCAAGAATCAATAATTGCACGCACAAAGGATTGCCCATGGGGCTGTAAACGCAGCAGCACTGCTGGGATGGCGGTCTAATGAGGATTCACATCTTAAGTCTCTCTTTTAAGGCTTTGCCATGTTATCGTTGGGGCCCTAATGGAGATTTCAATTCATTTCCGACCAGCAATATGACAACAAGCTTGTATTTGGAGCAACGTTATTGGAGATGACGCGGCATTACATAATGATTCATAATTCAATTCCCATCCTGTGTTAGATAACCCTTGTTCAGGTCTTGGACCCTTACTCTTGTGAGCCATATTTAGATATTATAACATCCCTATATTTGGTGCAAATTATCATTCAGATATTTTAGGACAGCCAAGTCTATATATGACTCGTTGATATAACTATAATGATCATCCGGACCCATTATGCTTCAGCCTATGTCCAGTTTGAGATTTGACTTGATTTGATTTGAAAATCGTTTATTTGTCAGAGGTATATGTATATGAAGTGTGACAAAATGATCGACGGGCTTCTGGACGTAATCCAGTTCTTCTAACTGGATATAATCCAGTTCTTCTTGTTGACCCCATTACGAAACAGAAAGCGTTTCAACTGTGGTGTTCTCATATGTATATGGGTGAACTCGCCAAAGAAATGTAGAATTCGCTTTTACAAATTCTCTCAAATAATTCAAATTTAAGAAGAAAATTAAGCATCATAATACATTCAACATAACCGAGCCTGATAACAGAGTACCTTATATACTTTGATATTCATTATTTATCATTTTCATCCTAATTTAGCAGGATTCCCTAGTATGTAGAACTGCCTTTTGACGGCCTGTCTCACATACATATTGTTTTTAACTGAAAATAGTTATCGTTTATTATCACTATCACATGTCTTAACTTCATGTGTGCCCTGCGTTTTCAATGATATCTTTTGTAAACACTTGAGATATCGGAACAAAATGGGATCGTCTGTGGTGTCTGGATTAGGGACATTTATGTATATATACTGTCCCCTCAGACACCAATCCTATCTGATAATTTCGGCCAATATCGGTCGCTGACCGGTCGCAAAATATATCTACATAATATGTATATAGTGGAAATTTAGTGGAATATCGAGATAAAGCCCATGGTTGGACAGAACTCGGGTAAATATTCGCAGAAGACAAAGAGTGATAGATAAAGCTGCGCCGGGGATATTATGACGACCAATATGAAAACACAACCACGCCGAAAGATCAGCTCTGCCAAGCCACCGAAGCGTAAGATATCCCATACCTACTGGACCTACGTTCCTCCTGCTCCTCCGGACACTCGGTCCCTGTCCCCAGTTCACCCTGGGAATAATGCAAGGGAGGCAGACGATCATGGTTTACATAAGATTCCCCTGGAGAAGGCACAAAAAGCCTATGCCGAATTGAAGGCTCGCCACCACGGTAGCTCCCATATCTTGTTCTGGGAGGTGAGTTGAGGAAACTAACTCTCCAAATCAAATCTAATATATATATATGTTAATATATAGACATAGTCGGTGAATGCGACCTGGCGTACTTGTTTGTTGACAGAAGGTCCCGATCACAAACATATTATTGCCTGTGCCAGTTTCTTTGTTTGTGTCTCGTCTTGATCGATTGGCCAAGTATTCGCAGGCCTCGGGCTACTATTTATGTCCAATTGTGTATTAGCTGCATGGTTCGTAGAAAGACCTCAGGGCCACATGTAACCTCGGTTATAAGTCCAGTTCTTAGAATCACGATCTATGATGTTTGAGTTTGTTGCTATATAATCGCTTATCTGCTTCACTAACGGCAATGTTAATTTTCATTGACACACTATGAGAAAGGGATATACAGTCCGACCAATAGGGCATTTACATGTACACCATCTTGAATCTTGATACTCATAGAATTATGGGAGTAGTGCGTGTACGTCAGTGTAAAAGCTATCCTATAGCATGGAATATTTAACAATTAATGATATTATGTAAATAGCCATATGTTTACATGTCTCCATGAAACAAGACTTCATATTTCCCATCATACACTTGGTTTTCATTTATACAAGGTATAATGTTGGTGAAAAGCATTTTTCGATAGAAATGTTGCTAAATATTTGTATTAGAGCGTAAGATAAATCCCGATACGTAAAGCACACAAAGCTAATCAAAATCATATGCTTACCAATGTCATTGATTTAAAAATACTAGCTGAGGTATTATAGAATTGTTCTAGGTTAGTTTTCTTTCATTTTAATGATTTTGAAAGAAATTTGTCTTAACTAGGTTGTAAAAACCTGTCATAGGCCAGCACATGTCAGTATTGAGTGAATAATTATTGCTTAATATATGCAAAATATAGTAAAATAACAGCTCTTTGTCATCGGCGGACGAAGATATTGTTTTAGGGGGTACCATATAGGTTACACATTTATAAAGACTTCAAATAGAACGAAATGCCTGCAAGCTGCCCCACATTCTACCTACTGGTATATAATCTAAGTAGACCTGTACCGTACGTTTTCCTTTATATATTGTACGGTAAATACCTGAGTAATAGACATCAGCCTAGAGCATATTATGTACATGGTCATTGATTCTGCCATGATGTCAAGGCTAACGTGACATTGTTCACACGCACACAAACCACACCCCTTGCCCATGGCCCCTGTCCCTACGCACAAGGTGACAAAGATTCATCTGTCATGAGTGTCTATATACATGTATTACCCTAATGATTGGTACAGCTTCTCCGAACATATCATCTGATAATACTACCAAATTTCTCGGCCAAAGATCAGGAATTCTTTGTAGAAGCACTGGAAATTTTTTACATCAATAGGGAACGCATATAATATATATGGAGCCTATAGGGGGAGTACCCTGGTTGACCCTGGCCTAGGATCAAGGTCACCATTGCCTCTGCGGCGCTCAGGCAATTTGTGGAACTTGAGTTCGGCGCCCCCAAGTTATATGCGCTGAGCCAGAAATTCTAGAAACCGCCAGGAATCTCCTTTCATAGCTTTATACAGTGAGCCTATATATAATACAGTGTAATAGTGTAATATAAAATGGCGTTAAAGCTGTATTCTCAGCTATTACGATACACATAATCTTGCCAAATCTGGTCCTGTTATAACTTATATGACTGCATTAATCAACATTCTGCTACTGTTATAGGCCTATACATGTTGTGTATACAAGATTTTGAAGTCGAATTGGCCGATCAAAAACGGTCGCCGGTGAGCGATAATAAGAGAAGCCATCACAGGGAAGGTTCTCGGTGGGTCCCCACAGATTATGTAAATGTGGACTTTTATGACCCTGTAGCAAAAAAACAACTCGACAAAATCCTCAGCAATTTTGGTTGAAAGATTTGTTGGTGGGTTGGAAAAGAACTTAACAAAAAGTAGAACACCTTATCAAATTCGAAAATATAAAAATCTGCATGGTTATATAAATATAGATGAAAGAGCAGCTTTAACATTGACAGCTTTCAAAAGAATGTGTCTACATATAGATCTATATGCTTTCACTTGCACTAGATGTACATTTACTAATGCTCTGACCTCATAGTTTTTAATAATCTTCATTTCCAAGATGACGATTTTCATGTATATGACCCATTCACACAAATGGTAGGCATATGGGTTTTTGCACAATAAAGGGCCTAGTCCACAAAGCCGATTCTCATGCGAGTGCAAAAGAGTCCTCTGCGGCGCAAAATCGCATGAGAATCGGCTTGGTGGACTAGGCCCTTAACAGGTTAAGAATTATGATGTACGTGATTGTAATGACACTGGCCAGGTGTAATTCGTCAAAATCTGTCATGGGGACCCTAATTTCATGGGTCCATGATTAGAAATGAGAGAGTTATTCGCAAAAAAAACCCAGTATTTTCCTTAAAGGTATGCCTACATTTCAATAGAATTATTACTTCAAGCTGTAATAATAAAACATAGTAATATTTTGCCCATCCGTTCCTTCTATAAATATGGAGCTTAAGCACTTGCCAATTCATCCAAATCATTTTCAAAGTTATAAGTAAAATATTTCTCTCTTAGCTAGAGGGGAAACCTTTTTTCTATTCATTTAGGGCATAAACATCTACTTTTACATCATAAATTCTGGAAAATTGGTGCATCATTGTACGTCACGCTTCTTTATGTCCCTCTATCAACAATAAATATACAGCCACTATATAAATCATTATCATTATCAGTATCAAGTAGTGTTTTTCACATAGTTTTATAATCCTATAGGTTAAATTCGCATTGATATGTAGGTGTAGTAGCTAAAAGATAATTCCAATGCCAGTGCCTGATGATTGGGGGAATTAAATGCATCATCGTACGTCACACCATTTATCTATCCTCACAATTTAGAGGCTAAAGAATAGGAAATTTATTCTGTATTATACAGTATAATTATTCATTATAAATAGGAGTTAGGTTAAGCCATGAGCATACATTAAGATATTTTTTAGTAATTTCTCTGACTGGGGTATGTTTGATATAGGAAACCGTCATCGTATGTCACGCATTATCCTACATCACTCTCAGCTTTTAAGCTACTAAAAACTGAAATCAAATTGAACATATTTCAACATATCTACTAATATTCTTCACATAATAACTGATGTCATATTTCAAAGAGAAAATGACAGGAAATACAATCGTTTAAGAGTAAAAAAATGTAGAGAATCTGAAATAAAAAAACGCAAGAGTTTAGGATAATTTTACGCCAAACATTTTTACAGCAATGAATCAAATTACTATCGAAATCGAAATGAATACTTTGCTTTTTGAAGGTACAAAAAGAAAAAGATTTAAATGAACATTATATATGGGTGAAATGCTTAAAAAAAAGTTACTGATCTGCGTGACGTACGATGATGGCAGGCTAGAGAAGGACAACTTTGCCAGGCCACTGAAATCTAATTATTAAATATTAAGCTGCCAAATTTAACAAGATTACAGCTGGGTATCGTGGTAATATGTACACAGTCCTGTCCAGAAAGCCACATTCACGTTGCAGTTCACCGCATACAGCGATAAGCTTAACCACAAGACTAAGACTAAAGCTAAAAGTGTTAATGGGAATCACCTGACCCCTAAAAGTTAGGGGGTCATTAGGGCTTTCTACTACAGACTGTACAAGAAACGTGTATACATGGAATAAGAAACTGAAACGATATTTATTCAAACATATACTTCATCTAGTTTCTTCCGATGGCTCTTCGATATCTCTAGGCTACCACCTACAGGTACCTGACTGCCTATGAGTGTTAATTATTGAGTAACTTAAAATTCTATATGCATTTACTAACTAAATGCTCCTACAAAATAGCAAAGCATCATGGTAGATCTTTCAGTACATATTCCACATCGGGTACCCAAGAAAATAATGGTTAGATGCACAGCGACTGGATTTGAAATATATGCCTCATAGCTTATCGAAAGTCCAAATCAGGGAGATTATACAGAGGGAGTAGAAACGAGGATTGGGCCGTTTCTACTCCGTCTGTATATACCTCCCTGTCAAAATGTACACCGATCAATGCAATGATTATTAACAAATTACATCGGCTAATCGTCGTTGGAGCGATGGAAACATTCGTTACCTCTTTTATAGACGTTTAGATATCAGTAGGTTTGCTTTCTGAAATATTTCAATTCAATTCCATCTAAAATGCCATTTTCTTTTTCAGGTGGATAAGCTGACCGAAGAACAAATAGAGGGTATGGCCAATTATAAGTAACCTTTTGAAGTCGTGTATTGAATTGTTAATCTGTAAAACCAGGGAAAAATTTAGCTAATTAATATCAAATTGGTCTAATTAATATACAATTAGTGATGATTGGTGAAATAATTACTGTACATTTGGCAGAAGTGGTAGAGAATATGTCAATTTTACGATTATTTGCTTTGCTTTTGTGTTGACGAGTACCGGTAGATATTAGTTGATGATTGGTTAGTTTTTAGATATCTTAAATATCTTCTCCACTGGCGCGATATGACGCGCGATTAAATGTGAAGAACATGTTTTGTATCTCACCTTTATCGCACTTCATGTGCTCCCAGTGGATTATGTGCTTACTTATCAACATGTACACAATATTCACTTTTCAGAATTTCGGGAAGCTTTTGCTTTGTTCGATAAGGATGGGGATGGCTCAATTACAACAAAGGAGCTCGGCACAGTTATGAGGTCTCTGGGTCAGAATCCTACCGAAGCAGAACTTCAGGACATGATCAATGAAGTGGATGCTGACGGTAGGAAGCTTTTTCATTTATTATAATGTGGCGTCTCCACTACGACGCAAGGAAGAAGCGATCCGTGATTCAATCGCAGGAATATCAATTTATTTTTATATTGTACTGATTGAATCGTGGAACGCATGCAGTCGCTAAGCCTTGCGATCTATTGGAGCAGCTGTATCTAATTATAGGTTTTACCACTAGGCCGCAAAGCCTAGGATTTGCATAATCGCAATGAATTGTTAGGGTTTTGTGTCCTAGACACGCTCGCTATTCTGCATTCGTTGTCCTACGTTTTAGCAGGAAAGAAAGAAATTATTTTTAAAAAATCAGAGATTGTATAGAAGCTCTTGCTAAATTCTAATAGTATCCATATGATTAGTGTTACAGGAAATTATTAAAGATTGTTGTGGCCTTGAGGGCAATATTCCCAGAGATAGTCTCTACCTTGGGCTTGGCCGGTCCAGGAGCTACAACCATCTAAGGTTCATACTAAAAGGATTAATAACCTCCATTTCTGGCCTGCTGGTACTTAATCCCTCGACTTCACCCATACACCACCACAGGGGAAGAGCGGTCGGCCATCATTCCTCATACTTTCCCTGTGTGTTTGTGTTTGCGTTATTGTCTAAAGCATTGTATGACCGCAAGTTATTTGTAATCTGTTGCAGGTAGTGGAACAATTGACTTTAATGAATTTTTAACTATGATGGCGAAAAAAGCACTGAACCAGGCAGACACGGAAGATGAACTGAGGGAAGCCTTTAAGGTAGGAGTTAACACCTTTGGGAATGAATAAAAGAAACGACGATTACAAAAATAAAATTAGTTGATTTCAGGCCTTTAATGACGATTGGGACTCAGTGATATAAACTAAGACATCACATCTTCTCTAAAAATTATTATTTTCGTCATCCGATCAAATTTCTTGTGGATTTGTTAAAAGATAGCATCGGTTATACCGAGAAGACTGAATTCCTCTAGTGCTCGGGTGTCGCCGCCTATTGAGAAAGGACATTAAACCATTTCCCTGGTTATATAAATTATACCAATTGTCACATAAGTTCTAACTATTATTTCTGTTATCATTTTTAAGATATCAGCGAGGTTTTCTAGCTACTGAGAAAAGTATAGGCCCTGTAAAAGGTGGGAAAGAAACGACCCAATCACACGATCCAAATTCTGGAAACTTGGCTCGTGTTTGATTTGCTTTTGTGTTGATGAGTAGAACTAGATTGGCAACTATATACGTGTATGTAAATACAAGTACTAAACCTCGGATTAGACTAGGTACCAAAAAAGCCAGCGGAAGAATTGAGCACTGTGACACTATCTATTGTCTCATTCTGATCTAGACACTGTGACCTTGTGGAAATCATTGAATAATAACTGTCCTGTCTGATGTCCAAATATCATTTTTAAAAATAACATGGACTGTCTGTCCCCCATTAGCGTCAGTTCAACCATCATCCTATGGTAATAACATACAAAATATATTTTAAAAATAGTCATGTCCGAGCACTAAATCCTCACTCATGTACAATGTGGCATTTAGATTATAGATAATGCACTAGATTGAAAAGCATGGATACTCATTTTGTTTGGCACCCTGTACTCATACATGTCATTCTTTGTGATGAATCGATGGATAATTCCCCATGACAAGACAAGGCATTCCACTTGAGCCTTGGGTTATGTGTTTTAATGATACAGACAAAAATATCAGCTTTCTTTTTAGAACAAAATAAACCCCCTGACCAATATCTGTCAATATATATAAATCTTCAAATAAAACTATACCCTATTCCAATATTTCAAGATTCACTTATGAGATTTCGTTCTTGTATGTATATTGCAGAAAATAATAATACAATACTAAATATTTAGTGATGTTCTTTGACGAAAGTGTAAATTATATATTAAAAAAAAAAAAGATGGCGAAAGAGAACGCAAGTGAGAAATGTCACCAGCAAGCTCATCGAGCAATGAATGTTCACTACAGGTATAATAAAGCACATATTCACCTGTATGTTTGATGTTTGTAGGTCTTTGATAAAGATGGTAACGGCTATATCTCAGCGGCCGAGCTTCGACACGTGATGACCAACCTAGGAGAGAAGCTGACGGATGACGAGGTGGAAGAAATGATCCGGGAGGCAGACATTGATGGTGATGGACAAGTCAACTATGATGGTAAGTTTATGTCTGAGTATAATGTGCGTATGGCTATTTTTATTTTTTCAAAATCACCTAATTTCTGGGGGTTTTTTATCTTGGGTATAAACACCATAGCTCAACCCATAGCTCTTATACATGTAATGAGTTATGGAGAGGAAGATTTTGGATATAACTGTTTGATGAGTACGTGCATATATGGGTTATATCATTATATCATAACAATAGAATCTATACATGTAAACGTACGACTTTCCATCTGTCCTATATAACTATGCAGTGAATGATGCTTACTTTGTAGTGGAGCCATATGGTAAACAGAGAAACCTCTCTATTGAGACCACCTTTTGGACTGAGAGAAACTGGTCTTAATAGCGAGGTGGTCTCATTAGAGGGGCTAATCTTAATACGAGAAAAGCAATTTGGGACTGAGAGAAACTGGTCTTAATAGAGGGGTGGTCTCTATAGCAGGGTGGTCTTTATGCGAGATTCCACTGTACATTCATATATATAATAAAAGTATATAGCACTTGTAAGGGTGGCGAAAATCCCATCCAACCGGCCTAAAATACCCATCTGGCTCCAGGGCCATGAGTGGTGACTATTGCTCGGGCACATGTATATCCTGGAGCATACTGGAGCAGCCTTTCCACACTAGTGCTGCCACCAACTGAGAGACTGCAACTCTGTCCCAGATCTTGTTCCCTGACCAGCCTGAGTATGGAAAGCCATATTGGAACAGTTATTCAATATTTGCCTATATCTGCAATTAGTTCAGATACCTGCAATTCTTTCACAGATATCTGCAATTATTTGAAGATATCCGCAATAATTTAAAGATATCTGCAAATATTATTGCAGATATCTGCAAGTATGTTAAAATACTGGTATTTTTAATCCCTTTGCAGATATCTCCAAATATTTGCAGAAAGAAATTTCCCTATGGCGTTAACGTTCCATACTATGGTACAGACTTATACTGAGCTTGTGGAAATTCTAGTGTTTTCAAACTCAAAAAAAAACATAGTCCTTTGCCCATATGCATGCACACATATGTATACATAATATGCATGCACACATATGTATACATAATAGCTAGGCACTAAACTAACAAGTCTGTACTAATTCTCGATTAATTTTGTTATTTCAGAGTTCGTCAAAATGATGATGAGTAAGTGAAACACTGCACTGTCACCATGTAACAGGAGACTAAGTGATTGACTGACTGAGAAGAGGAAAGAATGAAGAAAGAATGAGTCCACGCATGCGCCAACCGGAAGCCACACTTGCCAATCTTCGACTTCCGCAGGCTGGTGAATCATGTGACATGATGACGTCATCTGTAGCCGGCTAAAACGTCATCTTCTTTTGTCCCTACATTTACATGTCTATATAATTACCCCCCTAACGATATTAATTAACGATAATAGACAATCTTTGTCGCATCTCAAGACCGGTCGAACCGAATTTTTATGGTAGTCCATACCCTTACTCGCTTAACTTTGGGACAGTGGTGCGGGTTCGATTGGAAAGTTATTTACATATTCATCCCTTTCCAAATCTTCTTAATAGTTAGGATTTATGACATCAGAACAGCTTTTTAAATAAATTCGATTCATCATTACATCCAGTAGGATTTAAGCAAACTTTGCAGCCAACGTGCGAATCTCTCACTCTTCTTGACCTATAATTTTATGATATAAGAATTACTTGAAGGTATTATGCACGTCGTTTAAGACTTTCTCTGCTCAGGGGTTGTTTTCCCCAAGAAATCATGCGGCGTTCCCGTCATTTCAGTATTGTACATAATAACGTGTATTAACGATAGTAGCGGCTGCGTAATGCTGCCAGGTAAACCGTCATGTGACATCATCCGTCATGTGTTTTGCTTGTCTGATGTCTGTCTTTTCCTGTTTTAGTAAATCATGAATGAGTGATATATATGCATCTATAAACGATACCATTTGCGTTGCATTTTGTACATAATGTTTATACATTACATAATGGGAACCTTTCATTCTGATAACATTCCATTTTTATCTGCATTGCCATGGGTTTGACTAAAATGTGAACATCAGGATCTGTTACAAATCTTGATTTGAATGTCTTCACATTTAGGAGATCCATACTAAGGATTCATTTTCCATGCTGAGTTAGAGTTATCGGGAACTTCCTTAGTTTAAATCAAATGAATTGTACGACGCGGACTAGGCCTTGTAGAAGTGATGATTCATCACTAATTCTTATATTAATTTGTCGTCTTGTCCTTTTTTGGCGTCCGGCGTCAGGAAGAAAGAATCCACACTAGAATAAACTTACATTGTAAATTATTTGAAATTCTGTACGATACAAATAAATCTACTCCCCTCTACAGTTACTAAAATGATTTGTTGTTATTTGTTCATATGTATGTATACCTTTTCTTAATAACAGGACATCACACTTTAGCCATCATACTAATTAAGGGTCTCATGGTAAGCATGTACGAAAATATGACTCAACTATTGGACTATTGTCAACATGATCCTCACGAAGCCTCAACACTTATTATTTACTAGTTATTCATTTCTTGATTCCTCGTCCATAATCCTCGGTTATTGGCCTCTTTGACCTTGCACCCCAGATCTCCAACTTAAAACTTTTGACATAATTCCCAATCTTACAAATTCAACTTTCGTCAAACTTCCCACTCTGAATCGATCAGATTGTGTTGATAAAGCCAGAAGAGGAGGTGTAGCGGCTTACTTTAAGAATGACCTTCATTGTGATAATAACGAATATTCTAACCTAAACATAAGCAGCCAGGATATTGAATTGCAAGTCCTCAAAATCAGTGACCAAAATCAAGACAACAATTATTATAAAGATCTATAGACCCCCTAGTGGAAAATGTACTGTACCTATCGATTCATTACAAAATACCTATTATCGACCTAATACTCAGTAACTATGAATTATACATAGCAGGTGATCTAAATATGAATTATAACAACAATTCAAAACCCAGTACGGAATTATTAAAGTTGGCTCAAAATATCCCAACTTAAGCAATTTGTCCATTCCCCATCAAGGGTCACTTCCTCCACAGCAAATATTCTGGATCATATCTATTCCAATTCAAACTATATTCGCCCTTCTGGGGTGCTAAATATTAACATTTTAGATAGAATGTGCCCTGTCAGGGAATATAAAAACGTCAGAACGAGATGCAATTGGATAAAGGGCGAACTCTGAACAATGAGAGAAAGGGATAAATATCTTAAAATGGCAAAGAAATACAAATCACCAAAACGACTTGACAGAGCAAAACGCCTCCGTAAGTCAGTAAATAAACAAGCAAATAACTTAAAAAACCACTATATCAAAAACTCTTTGGAGGAATGCTCTGATAATGTCCCATAAATTCTGGGACAAAATGACAACCCTCGTAAACCCAGATAAAGTAAAAGACAAATCTCATATTTTGTTAAAAACTAATAATACTGCAATCAATAACTCAATAAGTCCCAAATTGTTTTAATGACTACTTCGTATCAGTCAGAACTGAATTAGCCTACCCTAACCCTAACTGAATAGCCTACTGAATTAGCCAACCCTAACCCTAACTGAATACCTACCCTAACTGAAGCAGAATCCCAACATTATAATTCAAACCTAGTTGATGAAGCTGACCATCCCGAGTTCAAGTTTGACCAAATCGCACTTGAAGACCTGACAACAATTATTAAAAACCTCTCACAATATAAATCTTCTGGCCTCATGCATCATGCAAAAGCGATCGATTGAAAAAAATATTATTATGCTTAATTGAACAACTTAGATAATTGATACAATTATCTTTCCTGACAGGGCTTATTCCTAACAAATGGAAGGCAGGTAAGGTCACACCTTTGTTCAAAGCCAGCGATAACACCATGTCTGGCAACTATAGTCCTATTACTAGTATCTGTCTTCCAGCAAAAATACTCAAGAAGGTCGTTCAGCGCCAGGTACTTTCACATTTAGATGTAAATGGAATTTTGTATGATAAACAATTTGGATTCAGGTCGCAGTATTCAACCAATGATGCGGTAGTGTCCTTCCTTAGTCAAGTGTATGAAGCCATTAATGTGAAGAAATATTGGTAGGGCATTCTATTTGGACTTTTACAAAGTGTTTGACACGGTGGATCATCATATTTTATTGTAAATATTAACAAAGATAGGTGTCAAAGGCAAAGAACATAGTTGGTTCACCAACTAATTAAATGACCGTGTACAACAAGTTACCATTAATAATTGCATATCAAACCTTAAGGGTCGCACACACTTAGCGCCGAGCCGATTTCAGTGCTCCCGATCAATCGGGAGTGAAATCCTAGGATTTCAAAGACAGTAAAATGTGAAATCGGGAGTGATTTTTACACCCAAACTTAGCCAATTTGATCCCGATTCCCCCCAAAAGCTTAAATCGGGGCTGTTTGTCCCACACATACCCGATTCTGGGGCCGATTTGGGGGCCGATTCTAGAATCACTTCAATGGTGTACTTGGAACGATTGGGAAAACAGTAGAAATATAAGCTATATAATCCTGGAATTTTTGCCGGGTTGAACATATGTGATTTGTTACAGGAAAATGAGTCACAAGTCGCAAAAATCTATATTATCAACTCTGCCTCTGTGGCTCAATGTAATGTAAATGTAAATGGTCAATTCTCACGAAATGGAGCCAGTTAGTGTTTTTCAATTTTTATTTTTTTATTATCCTTTGTTCATTTCCATTTAGATCCCAATTCGAGATTTCGGGCCATTAGGACGGAATTTTTTATTTTTTTCATCTGCCTTGTCTAGGGTCTTGCTCCTTTTTTCATCTGCCTTGTCTAGCCCTTTAAGAGCAAAAGGGTCTGATAAGGCGGGTTCTCTTTCAATTGTCCCTTATTGTGGCCGTACCAAGCATTATAAAAACGAAAAAATCTTTTTGATACTCCAAATATTAGTGAAGTTATAGTCTTTCAATTTTGCCTGCCTGTTAAATTTTGAGCTCAACTACTTAGCAACTTTTTAAAAGGAGATAGACGATGTAAAAAGCAATGATCTCCAGACAGTGAAAATTAATCAGGACCATGCCACATACTCTTTTAAGTTGTAATTTAGAAATTTCATGTTTGTATGTCACAATAGCAACCATTTACCATGTACAGTTTTTCAATTGAAAAAAAAGGGGCTGTTTGGTTGCCATTCTAAACCATTCTAAAGGAACCATTTTCAAAATCCATCAACTTTTATGACCATTCATTATATTCAGCATGAAAAATTGAATAAATGTCACTTTTTAAAAGAAATGAATTTAAATTTAGATTTTTTTCCAATTTAAGAATGAATATTGCATAAATAGATCTTCCAATTTAGCCACAATCTATTTTGGACACAATTCTTTCTACATCTATCAGGCACAAGAACTGTTTTCTGATTATTGGACCTTACAACATTAGGGGGAAAATGACCCAAATAATAGTGCATAAATGCACTACTCGCCCTGATAGGGCTAGGGTCTTGCCCTTAACTGCAAAATGCCATTGAAACGCTCCAAACCGCAAATGTCACTAAAATTCCATTAGGACGGAATTTGTTTTATTATCATTTTTTTTCCATCTGCCTAGTCTGGGGTCTTGCTCTTAACTGCAAAATGCCATTGAAACGCTCCAAACCGCAAATGTCACTAAAATTCCATTAGGACGGAATTTGTTTATTATCATTTTTTTTTCATCTGCCTTTGTCTAGAGTCTTGCTCCTAACCGCAGAATGCCATTGACTTTTTGACTATTCTGACTTTTTGATTGACTATTTCAACTTTCCAATTGACCTTTCTGACTTTATCATTGACTTTTCTGACTTAATGGTTGACTATTCTGACTAGAGAATTTACTTTTCTGACTATTTGATTGACTATCTATACTTTCTGATTGACTTTTCTGACTTTCTGATTGACTTTTTGATTGACTTCTTACTTTTTGATTGACTATTTCAATTTTCTGATTGACTTTTCTGACTTTCTGATTGACTTTTCTGACTTTCTGGTTGACTTTTCGATTGTTTTCTTACTTTTTGATTGACTATTTCAATTTTCTGATTGACTTTCTGATTGACTTTTCTGACTTTCTGATTGACTTTTCTGACTTTTTGATTCACTATTTCGACTTTTTGATTGACTATTTTGACTTTTTGACTTTCTGATTGACTTTTTGGTTGACTTCTTACTTTTTGATTGAATTTCTGACTTTCTGATTGACTTTTCTGGCTTTCTGATTGACTTTTCTGGCTTTCTGATTGACTTTTCTGACGTTCTGATTGACTTTTCTGACTTTCTGATTGACTATTTCGACTTTTTGATTTCATGATTGACAATTGACAATTCTGACTTAATGATTGATTTTTCTGGTTTTTCAATTGACCATTCTTACTTTTTGATTGACTATTTCAACTTTCCGATTGACTTTTCCAACTTTCCGATTGACTTTCTGATTGACAGAGAGGTCTGATGAAAGAGAACAGATGTGATGGAAAAAAGGGGCCAACAGGGGTCACTGATGAAGACCAACAGGTGTCGCTGACGATGACCACTGGGTGGCACTATGTGAAATAAACATATATCAAAGGATTTGATGATAACAGATTGGGTTGTAAGTCGGGAAATCCCCTCTCCCTCCTCAGAAGAGTTTAGAGAGATGAGAAGCAGTGCTGTGTTTAGCTTGGATGATGGTTATATTGTTAATTGTCAATCACCTAGGTTAAGCTAATTGCTTAGCATAAAATGTTCTTTGAATGATTATATTGACCAAGAAAGCTGTAAAAGTGTCTAAAATTGATTTGGAAATGTGAGATATTTTTCAACTGGGTTTCCCTCACGGCGATGCCCGATAGAACAGGGTGTGATGCACAGTGATAGGCCTTCACACTAAAATATATGATCAAGCATCATATAAGGTTGTAATTTGATAATATTTCTACAAAATATACATTGCTTGACCTTATATAAAGCATATATATGCACAACTCGTGCATTATTCACAATCCTTCAGCTAACTCGTTAGTTATCCTGTATATAACCCATTTTATTTAGAATATGTAGGCTATAAGAAAACATATAGCATTGATTTCCCCTTGTTCTCTTTTTAAGTTGACTTGAATACTTGTATTGTTATTTTTATGAAGGTAAATGTGGGTTCTGTTTAAGAATTTAGACCCAAAACACAAGAAATCCATCTTTAACTCATATTCGTGTGACACATCAAATTTCTAAAAAAAATTTTTATTAAAAACAAATAAAAAATTATCGGCCTGGGCAGGAGGAGAAGTGAGCATTATAAAAGTGAAAAAATCATTTTGATACTCCACATATTAGTGAAGTTATAGTCGTTCAAAGTTTACTACCTCTTAGGATTTCTAATATTTTAAAATCCTATGACAAATCGGGAGTCCTCTCCCGACAATCCATTTATTGGATCGTCGGGAGAGGACTCCCGATCAGTCGGGAAGGCCCCCCGATTAGTCGGGGCAGCTCTCTACTAATCAGGGGTAGACCCACATCTACACAAAATGTGCGCCGATTTCAAAATTGAGCCCTGAAATCGGGGCAACTTTCTAATCGGCCAGGATTTGTCAAAATATTGGAATCGGGAGAGAAAAATACGGCCGATTTGGGTCTCCCGATTAGTCGGGGGATCCCCCGACTAGTCGGGGGCAGACCCACACTCAAACATGTATTCTGGGATTTGAAATGAAATCCTACGACTAGTCGGGAGGCCCAAATCGGCGCTAAATCAGCCAAGTGTGGGCAGCCTTTAAAACTAGTAATGTGTGGTGTTCCGCAGGGAACCACCCTCGATCCCATACTGTTTTTGATCTATATAAATGCAAAGTTCTACCATGCAAAATTAAACATTTAAGCCTGCAGCTTTTTGCTGATGATGCCATAATTAGCTATAGTCGTAACCAGTGGTTACCAACCATACACAAAATGAGCTAACTAACATTATGATATGGTGCAAGAGAAATACAATATATATAAACCAAGACAAATCCAAAATTATGATTTTCCTGAACAAACCACTTATGCAATCCAAATGGAGATTAGCTGAATCCTCTACTCATAAAGTCTACCTTGGTACTGCTCCCCTCGAGGACGTGGAAGACTATAAATACTTAGGCCCTGACCTTTAAAAAGCATCTTAATACTATTAAAAAGAAAATCTCCCACAACATCAGGTTGTTTAGACACTGATGGAGAAGATTGAACCAACATTGGAGCACACTTCTATACTTCCCTATTTGATGAAGCAGATATTTTTTTATGATAGTGCATCCCAGACCAAATTAACTCAACTACAAACTCTACAAAACCATGCAGTAAGTATCATTACCAAAACATATCGATTTCAATGTGTATTCGAATATCATGAACAATTCAATCTGCTCCCACTAAAGCAGAGGAGGAGGCTACATGTCCTTGAACAATCTGCTCCCACTAAAGCAGAGGAGGAGGCTACATCCCACCAAGAAAGCTGATATCAGCCCGATATCAGAATCTGATATCAGATCTGATATCAGATAGGCATGTCATTCTGATATCAGGCTGATATCAGGCTGATATCAGATTCCAATGAGCAAGAAATTTTTACATACTAAAAAATATGCATGCAAAAAGGGGTTTCAAGCTCTTCTGTTCAAAGTTTGCTGAAATAGGAATTTTTAAAGATTTTAGAATTTTTTTTATATCAGATTCTGATATCAGACTGATATCAGGCTGATATCAATTTCTGATTTAAAAAAAATTATCTGCAGATGCTTTGATTGTCCTCTTATTTACCTAATTCAAGCTCTCCTTAAATATATTTCCCAAAATTTTTGCTGAAATAGGAATTTTTAAAGATTTTAGAATTTTTACCATATCAGATCTGATATCAGATGGATATCTTTCTGATATCAATTTCTGATGAAAATGAAAGTCTGTGCGGATGCTTTGATTGTCCTTTTATGTACCTAATTCAAGCTCTCCTAAAATATATTTCCCAAAATTCTTTGAATTTTCGATCGGCCCTATATCAGATCTGATATTGAGCCGATAACATACCGATACTATTTCTGATATCAGTTTCTGATATTGAGCCGATATCGTACCGATACTATTTCTGATATCAGTTTCTGATATTGAGCCGATATCATACCGTTACTATTTCTGATATCAGTTTCTGATATTGAGCCGATATCATACCGATACTATTTCTGATATCAGTTTCTGATATTGAGCCGATATCATACCAATACTATTTCTGATATCAGATCTGATATCGAGCCGATATCAGACCAATACTATTTCTGATATCAGTTTTTGATATTGAGCCGATATCATACCAATATTATTCTGATATCAGTTCTGATATTGAGCCGATATCATTTTTGATATCAGATCTGATATCGAGCCGATATCAGACCAATACTATTTCTGATATCAGTTTCTGATATTGAGCCGATATCGTACCAATACTATTTCTGATATCAGTTTCTGATATTGAGCCGATATCGTACCAGTACTATTTCTGATATCAGATCTGATATCGAGCCGATATCAGACCAATACTATTTCTGATATCAGTTTCTGATATTGAGCCGATATCGTACCAATACTATTTCTGATATCAGTTCTGATATTGAGCCGATATCGTACCAATACTATTTCTGATATCAGTTTCTGATATTGAGCCGATATCATACCGATACTATTTCTCATTTCGATCATTAAGTCAAAATAGTCGATCATAAAGGAAAAAATACCGATCGTAAAGGAAAAAATAGTCAATCAAAGTCAGAATAATCTATTGTAAAGTCAGAAAAGTCTATCGTAAAGTTGAAATAGTTCAAATGCTATAAAGTCACCCTAGAATGTTTCTTGAAATTGCCAAGTTCAAATATGACTCTCATGAGTTTTACACATGTTTTCAACCCAAATACCTATACCATGCATATGCCTGAATATGCATACCGTGCGTATGCATGGAGGGAAAGAGAAATTCCCATTGGAAATAGATATTTAGTTCTTGTACTTAATGGAAAATTATATCTGATAGGGGTCAGGCTAAAATCATTATCGATATAGATCTATACTATTATATAAAAAAAACAAAAAACAACTGCAATCTAAAGTTAATTAAACTTGTTTTTCTCATCTGTTATAGGCCTACCGTGTGTAGGCCTACGCCTTAGGCTAGGAGTTCATAAAGTATGAAAATCCTTTGTAGAATTCTTAATTGTAAACTTTTACAAGATATGATAGACATTCTGAACTACAAAAAACATCAGGCAAATAATTATACGGTACATACTGTACTCAAGAGAATAATTTCCCCAAAAAAACACCAAGATTTCGAATCCATCATTAGGCCTATAATCATCTAAAAATAATTCAATCTAATATCTGTGACTCTGAAAAAAATAAATATACATGTATATTCATCATATCATGAAAGAAGAAGTCAAGAAATTTATTGATGTATTTAGTAAAATTCGGCAAAATTTGAATAAATCATTAAGCATACGCATGGTATACATATTTTGGGCTTCATTTGACATAATTCCTATAGCTCAGCTAATATCCAGAGATAACCTTACCTACCTGAATGAATACCTGATAGATAAAGGGAACGGTAGGAAGACCTAGGTGTAAATCCTATAAGGTAGGCCTACCTAGAAACCTGTAGACCTGTTCATCGTACAAACATTAATGTAAAAACTCACTGATGATGAGTAAAAGCTATTTCTATTCTATTCTAATTTATGCACATAAACCCTTCAGAATACCGTATCTAGTTTCATGATACACTAATAACTTCTGGTTGTGACCTGTTTGAAAATTGACCATTTTTCACCCCACTGGACGTCAAAAAAATAGAATTGACCATATGATTAGTTATTCTAATGTCAGCTGCTTTGCTTCTTATATTCCATATTGGTGGAATCGTCGCCGGCCTCTGCGGCGACACCTATGTTTTTTTGTGCTGTACCCTACACAACATCGCCGCCACCTAGCGGAACCTACATGAATGAATACCTGATAACCGCGTTTTTCAAACAGCGAGGGTTCAAGTCCTTGGGAGTTTGCATTGTAGGATATTTCCAGTGGTGAGTATGTTTCAGTTGACAAATTTCCGCAAAGTTCATGATGGGAGGATCAGTCATTTCTACCTGTCTAAGTGTAATTCTGCGGGACTAGGGCCTAATTGGTGGAGGAAAATAATAACAATCATCGGGTCCCTATTATCGCCCATACAACGGCAACGCCGTGTATATATGCAGGTTGGTAAACAGGAAAGGGGGCAGGTTCATAGTTCCATTAATACTGCTTCGATATGCATATATTTAATATCAAATAACAGCTCTGGAACTGGGGAAGTCGATTAAGTAAACGTAAAGGGGCTAGGGGTGTTATGTTCGGAAAACGGCCTCCGATGCGCTATCATGTAAAGTGACTGGGTGTGACGCTACATCTCCCGGTGGCCGGTGAGGGCCTATGCATACTTATGTAGGCCTAGGCCTATACATTGCAGGGATCGTAGTAAGGCTGCGTTTCCACTGGCTCGCTCATGGACCGCTCTTTTTTATTGTCTTGAGCGCATAACAAGCGAATATAGAGCGAAACCAGAGCGGTCTAATAGAATCGGTAACTGCGCTTTCTTATTCTATATGCTCTTAAAATATGCTATGTGCGCTTCTTTAGAAGAGCGCAGGACGTTGTGCTCATATCTGACATGTTTGATTTGAGCGCACAGGGTTCTCACCAGAAATATTTGACAGCGTAGCGGGGACCACATACCATCTAGGGGGGTCTGAGCAAAATGATTCTGTTTTAGTGCGTTCTGCTGATTTTAAAGGCCATCAGGTCAACCCTTAAACATTAAAGTTAAACTCATATTTTACTCCCGCAACCCTATGTGTTGCTCATAAAAATCTAAATTTTTATTCAACTTTCCTATGGTCAGTATCTAAAAATTATAAAATTTACATGATTAAACTAGTCAATCTAACACTATCTTTGAGATATCATTTTTCTAATAGCATAGCATAGTGTCATTACAAAATTAAATAATTTGAAATAGAACAACAAATGCCATTCTTATTACCATCTTATTTCGAATGCATTAAAATCTTATTGGCCTTACTACTTTACAGTAAGTTAAAGTATAGTAAGTACACATTTGCATCACACTTGTGAAATTAAAAAAAAAGTATTGGCTGCCAAATTAGTATGACCCAAAATCGAGGAAAGAGAAGGATTAACAACAGCTATCCTACATAGCCAATGTTATACACCGGTGGGTTGGGGGGACCTAGCCCCCCGACATTATTTCACATTGTTTCACTGGTGGCCGCTATGTGCCCCTTTGTCCCTAGGATCCTCACTATCGGTATGGGTGGGGGGGCCGGGGAGGGCTAGGAGAGGGGCAGAGAAGAGAGTGTTTTGGAAAACATTTAACTACCTACATTAATTAATGTATCGGTAATAAATAGGAGAGACAGGAATCCGCCGCCATCCTATTCTATGTCCCCTCTCCCTCCCTCACATGTCATCTCCCGCTCTCGCTCTCTCTTAGTGAAAAAGGGAAAGTGAAGGGAGTAACCTGACATATCTGGCCTCCACATTATTCTCATGAGCTTCATTGATATAATCCTTATTAATTTTAGATTTTAGAGCTAAGTTTGACTCCCGTTTTCAGTATTTTACATTCTTTGATGTATACGTCTTACTGATTTTCAATTTTAAGGGTTCTCTCACGATTGATTTGCTATGGAAAATATACACCCAAATGTATATATGAATAGTCTGAATATCAGCGATTTAATATGCTATTTAAATGCCAAGATGAGAATTCCGTAGATAAGATTAGTATTTCTTTCGTCAAATTATGGCCGCTACGCTGTCTCTTGAGACAGCGTAGCGGCCGTTTTTGCAGCGTAGTGGCGACGGGAGACAGCGTAGCGGGCCCCTACGCTCAACAAAAAGGCTGGAGAACCCTGGCGCAACTACACAGCGCTCTTCCTACCTGTTAAACAAGCGGACCAAGAGCGCACAAACGCATTTACCATTGATTTCATATAGGAAACAAGCGCAACAGTAGAATCTCAGTAGAATCGCCCTGCGCTTGTATTGCGCTCAAAATATTAGCAGATGAAGAGCGAATGACAAGCGCACTTTAAACAAGCGCAGCAAGAGTGAGCCATGAGCACATAGATAAGCGAACCAGTGGAATCGGACCTTAAGGGTTTGGTACTCGTAAATAATGACAGGGTTTATGTTAGTAACCGGGACCCGAGGAAAAATACTCGTGTACTTTCCTCAGCTGCCCAGCTACTTTGTGACCATTCAAAACATTTTATTTTTAAAAAGTAGTGATTATTTTAGAAATTTGAAAGAGTTCAGAATTGTGCTTTTTCTCTTATCTTACAGATTCACAGATTCACAATGGGCAGTCCGGGAGGGCTGCCCTACAAGGACCAGGGAGCGTTTGGCTCATAGGGTCCCGCTCTGGGCTATATAAATATCTATTTTCTGTTTGAAGTGCTTGGTGTTTTCAGGGGATAGAAAGCACCCTTCCCCTCTCCCCCCCCCCCCCACCACACACACACCCCGGCTAATACCATGTAGCTGATCAGGGCTCATAAAAAAAACATGCCCGTACGAATATACATATAGAAATCTCTAATATCTAATTGGTACTTGGTTGTAGGCCTATATCTTTTCAATGATGGTGGATGCAGTAAACAGTTAATATCTTTGTTGATTTTGGGAGTTCAGAGCTAACATTCGATATGTAGGCCTATGTGGGGGTGATAGGAGTCTATATGTATATAAAATATACAAACCGCAAAGTTCAATTAAAGGTAAAACGTTCTATGAGCATTAATTAATTAATTAATTAGAAGTTAAAGTTGAAGTTTAACTACACATACAGATCGGTGTAATTTAATCATAATTCTGCAAATGAAGTTGAGCAAGTGAGAATAGTGTTTTACTGTGATGGAAGAAAATTAAAGATTCTAACTGTTTGCAGGTTCAAATGCACAGGGCTAGCTAGAGACTGGCCAACATAACCATGGTTTCACCACCTGGAGCCTGGAGCCCTTACCCATGAAGAGCAATTGACTGGTATGTTTATTGGTGACTTTTCATATTAAAGTAAGATGAAATGATTTTCATATAAATAGAATGTCGCCTATATTCATTTGTATACACCATATTATTAACAAATCACATAGAGCCTGCTGTTGTGTAACATAAATTTACAATTTGACTCCACCCAATCATTTATACTGGAATTGTAGAGTATGATACATCTGTACATGTGCATAAAGCAAGATCATCTTAACTAATGCCGCCCACAGAAAATTAGAATTTCATTGAAGTTCTGGGTGATAGTGAAGGACCATATAAATATGTAACATAGACGTGGTTGTGTTTATGTTTCATTAACTTTATTCAAATTATAATCTAAGATTGACAAATATGATTACCATATTAATTATACAAAAATCATAACTTATAAAATATTGACGGTTGTTTGACTTTTACACAAAATCTTCCCCAACATTTTCTGGGTTAAGATCTGGCTTTCGGATAACCTGATTAATAGAGTTGCAACATTATGGTGTATACATAGACAAAACTATCTGGGATTAGTCAGGAGTGGATATGTACCGATGTAGGTCAAGGGCCGGTAGGCCTGCGATTAACATTGGTGAATATTCACAATGCCAAGAATCCAAGGGTTGTTCTGTGTTTATTTGACCTCTCCCACATAACTTATGTTAGATTAATATGATCTACAGTGATTTTGAGGAATAAATAGTTAAATAAACATGTCTTTAGCTTGATTTGCTCCTAAAACATAGCCCGAATATTAATGAAGAGCTGGAACTATGGAAGATCAGAAAGCATATGCACAGTGTACCCAAAACTAGGTCAGCCGTGTATTGCCCGCGAGAAATATTGCTTCAGTCACTGACCAGCTAAACAATATATAGAGCCTATGTTATCTTTATGGGCTGATCATATCAAGAAATGAATATGTGTATTCTCTTCTTGCTGAAAAAATATCTACTTTTATGAACCGTAAAATATAGTGATCTGTTTGACTGATAAATACATTGTTTTCTTTCAGATATTTGTGGACAGTATGCCCAACCATTTCTTGCTAGCTGCGGACAGGTGGATATTGTGTTGTTTAACTCCTGCCCACAGGCCCTGCTACCATGGATTTGTTCCAAAGGTGTGTTATGAATTAAATTATCTACAGGAGTTTGATACCATTTAAACTGTAAGTGACATGGGGTGGGTGCATAATTACCTGCAACTCAGTGATTAATTGTACGCATCAAATATGAGGGTGTTTATACCAATTCAAATATACCAAAAAACTAATTTTTGTAATTCTTGCAACTAACTCTATTCCAACTCTTATTTCCAAGATATTTGCAAATCCAGCATTAAGAAAATGAGTTACAATCAACATCCCAATGATATGACATGTAATTTTGATTCGACATGCAGTGTGAGAAATTAATTTTCCCACCAATTTGGCTGCTGAATACAGACATTTACCAGCCTGCACAAAAATTTACTGTCCTTCTCAAATGGAACAGAATTATTTTCTTTTTTCTAATTCTTGAATTGCAAATAGTTTCCATCTGTAATATTAGGCATATAAACTTAACAAACCAACCTGAAATGTACAAATGTTGTATACCTCATACAATGGTTTCTGATTTTATTACAAGCGCTGGGTAGATAATGTCAAGTATTCAATTGATAACTATGTCCCTTATTAATGATGTTTAATTCATGACCTGGCCTTATTTATAGGATGTTTTCCAGAGCTGCTGGAAACAAATCAACTAATCATGGAGGAGCTGCAGGCATCCACAAAAACTTGTTTGGACTTGGTCAGAGTTTGATGAGTGATGGCAATATACTCAGGAATATACTCATAATTATGAACCTACTTGGCATGGCAATTTGAGTAGAGAAACTGGACAATTAGGACTTACCAGCCTTAAATTCTGAGGACGTATGACAACTATTTCATCAGAAAGACCTGTTACGTCTTGTGTTACACTATGTATAACAATACCACTGCCCAATGGCACAGAATCCCAACTTCACCAGCTCAGGATCAGACAGCACCAATACACCAGGGAGCTGGTCAGTGGTTGTCTCATCCATGAGCAGAAGCTCACCTAATCAAGGCCTCAACCTAAGATGACCAACACCTAGATATGTGAACCTTAAAGCAAGAGTACTAAAACATGACAATTACCTGGAAAAATTGAATTTACGGATCCCAGATAACTACAGTGTTCCCAGAAAATACACCTTAAATAGGAAAATCTTGCTATAGACTGGTGATTCAAGAAATTAACTCAGAACCATGCATGATTATAATAATATTGTTTCCTTATGGTGGCATCTCAACAGGTTATCAGGTTTTTGTATGAGAAATTGACGATCCTAAGAGGGATTTTGGTTTTTAATGTAGCTGGTACAAGATTGAAAAATTATGTTACCCATAGGTTAACCTCAATTTTCCATTCAGACATAGATGGACGATATTGCATTATACTTTTGTTCAATCATATATATGGATAGGTGAGGGATTCTATATAACGCTGTAATGATATATAATTTTACAGTCAATATTTTAAGCGTTTTTGGCGTCAGGTTTGTAAACGCCTATATTAGAGGGTTAAGGTGAAACAATTTACCCCATATTAAGGATATTCATACAGTATTCAACGCCAGGTATATATGGACATTTTATGTCAATTCAGGGTGTTTTTGTGTTTGTGTTTTTGTGACACGTTTTTAACACCAGAAAACAGCAGAGACTTTTCTAATTAAATTTTGGTGTTTTTATGCACATGATTAGACATGTTTTCTGAGACTGGTCGGACAAAATTTATGCATCATGTTTGGGTCAAAAATAGGTTATTAACACAGGTTTTAGGACTATAGGACAAATTTTGGGTGTGTCCAATCGGGTATTATGCCAAGTATTTTTACACTCAAAATTGGTATTTTAAGGGATGTCCAGGCAGTCTAGGAAATGACATTTTTTAGATTGAAGTTTTAAGAGATTTTAGGATCCAATTTCATATATCTGGGTGACCAAATATAGGTTATTATAGCGTTTTGATGACACAACGACAGTAATATGCTATCTTCTAGGTATCAGCAGTGAGGTTCAAATATATCAAGCTGACATTTATTAGGGCAAGTTATATTAATGTTTATCAAAATTTCTTAATACAAAGTTCTTTCAAATATTTCTGGTGAACTTCCAGCAGTGGGCCATTAGCTAATAATGTGTCATTATTTGCAACCATATTCCTTGTCTCTTGTAGACTTTCATGTTATCACAGGAAATAAAAACCTAATAACCAAATGAAACACCTTCATGTGCATTTCCTAGTAAGGATGAAGCTATTATGTAATAAAAACTGCAAGACTGATAAATCAGTCTAATATCTCCATTATTTAGTTGTCTTATATTGGTTGATGATATCAGAAGTCTTATATTGGTTGACATCAGCTGGATATCAAGAGATCCCCGGACAGCAACTGAATATCAGAGATCCCCGGATATTACAGATCTACCAGATTCTGATGTTCTTGATATCAGGAACAATACTCCTATGACATCAGTTTGATTTCAGTTCCTGATATCAGAAATGGTATCGGTGTGATATCAGCTCAATATCAGAAATGATATCGGCTCAATATCAGAACTGATATCAGAAATAATATCGGTGTGATATCGGCTCAATATCAGAACTGATATCAGAAATGATCTCGGCTCAATATCAGAACTGATATCGGAAATTATTTCGGTGCAATATCGGCTCGATATCAGAACTGATATCAGAAATGATATCGGTCTGATATCGGCTCAATATCAGAGCTGATATTGGAAATTATATCGGTATGATATCGGCTCGATATCAGAACTGATATCAGAAATAATATTGGTATGATATCGGCTCAATATCAGAAACTGATATCAGAAATAGTATTGGTCTGATATCGGCCCGATATCAGATCTGATATCAGATCTGATATCAGATCTGATATCGGGCCGACCGAATTTGAGGGTGTGATATCGGCTCAATATCAGAACTGATATCAGAAATGATCTCGGCTCAATATCAGAACTGATATCGGAAATTATTTCGGTGCAATATCGGCTCGATATCAGAACTGATATCAAAAATGATATCGGTCTGATATCGGCTCAATATCAGAACTGATATTGGAAATTATATCGGTATGATATCGGCTCGATATCAGAACTGATATCAGAAATAATATTGGTATGATATCGGCTCAATATCAGAAACTGATATCAGAAATAGTATTGGTCTGATATCGGCCCGATATCAGATCTGATATCAGATCTGATATCGGGCCGACCGAATTTGAGGGTGCAGTCTGATATCGATCGATATCAGATCTGATATCGGGCCGATGGAGTGTCTGATATCGGGCCAATATCAAGGTGATATCGGGTTTCTTGGTGGGATGTCCTTCAGCAATATTTCAAACAAACTTACATTACCTTGACAACAGAAGACTCCCCACTAGGCAACACCACCCAGACAAAACTGTTTATAAGAGCCCTTTTCCTCGCTTAGAATTAATTAGAAAATCTATTTACTACAAAATACCCCCTATGATATTACGTCGAGCCTGAATACCAAAACCTTGAAACCTCTAAAGAATTTACCAAAATGGTTAGAGAAAATTGTATCTGGGATGATACCCGGTTTCTCTATTAATGTTTATCTATTTTTGTTACGTTATACTACTTGAAGCCATGATTACACTTCATTTCTTATTTGTATAACGAAATTTTCTTAGCTAGTGGCATGCTATTATGCTGTCATGTCAGCTTATAAAAGTAAAAAAAAACCATTATATTATTATATTTCAACGAATTTCCCAAATAGGGACCAGTTTGGCGGATTGTGTCCTTATTTTATTTGTAAACCGCGATTATTCCAGACTGGCTTGAAATCCTCCCATTTGAAGGGAGTTAGACCCACTGACATCTCCTATTTGACAATAAAAGTTGAACAAACAAACAATACAAAACAACAGAATTTTGCCTGACTATGAAATACTGATTCACATTATATCAAAATATTTCCAGCTTCTTCCCGGTGGTTTCCTTTTTTTCATAAGATGTATTGCTTTATGTGCCAGTCACTTAAATACCTTTAATGAAATTGAAAGTTGTAGATGTACAGAAATGTTTAACACAACATTGCAACCTTTCCCCTGTAAGGTAAGGGCGCTGACCAATTGTTGTATTTAGGAACCACAAGATGGCATGACTTTGCTCTACTTGCATCACCTAGTATCCATTACACACACTGTCCAAATACATATAGACCTGTGTATTTGAGTTCTCCTGGTATTTTCATTAGTTCACTATCAACACCAACGTCAAGCTTGCAGTGGTTTTGTAGGAGTTATAAACGTTATTCAGCAAAGAAAATCCCAACTTTTAGGTCTAATATTCTTCTTCAGAGGCAAAGTGAACGAATTTAACAACTAATTTGGTTCAGATGGTTCACTCACATTATTATTGATTATGTGAATTTAACATTTTAAATCTCCTAAAATTGAAGTAAAATACATCATATTTTATTTATGTCTGGTCATGGATTAAAATTAACGTTGCTTATACCTCGACAAAGTTACATACACATCAGAGGAATTTTTCCACAGAAAAAAGATCAGTAAGGCTGGGGCCAACATTTCTAATATTCTAATATTATATAATCTTATCAATGACCAGTCCATACTGCACCAGGATAAAACAGATCACTGAGACTACCATGCAATATAAATCAGTTCGACCAGATAGGTCTACTTTATTTATAGGACTTCTTGTTCTTTCCTTTATTCATTATATAAATTAACATCTTGGTTTGTTTCTCGCGTACAATAATAATAGATTCATTATAGTCTGGTGTATATTGAAAGGATTTGTAAATGACTAAATATGGGCCGTATATACGTATTTCTACACTATTACGGACTCCTTAATAATGTTCTTTCCTTTATTAACATCATATATACACAACCACTTGTTAGGACCATTTGTTTCGGACCGTTGAACTTTCTAATTAATTTAATGCTTTGGCCAGTAAAAATGTAACTCCAAGGAATGAAAGGAATATCTAAGAAATAAACAATAGGTCGCCAAGCAACCCCCATAACCGATTGAGGTCTTACTACAGAATATACCGTAGTAATATTATTTAGGATGTTTATAAGGATTCTAATAATCTATAACAATATAAAGTATATTTCAAGAATCAAATTTATACAAAAATAATAAAGTTCTGTGTATTTAACATAAAACTATTACCAGCCCAGTGTTGGTTGCTCGTATACAACGTTTCATTCGAGTAAATACTGCTGTAAAACATTTCCTCAAGATTTTTTGTTCATCCTATGTACATAAGGGGAAGCTTGTTTAGTTATTACAAGATTGGTCATCCAGTTATTAAAAGCATCGAGAATTCAGAATATTTTATAATGCACTGGAATGCTGGTTATCCACGATATTTTTCAATGGCCAGTAATTGGAAGTCAGGGAAAAGACGGAAGTATAAATGCATGACAAAGAGCTGTCAAAACAGACCGATAGTTGCAAAGGACCCAGAGAGAGAGAGAGTAGCTGCACTCGGTGGACAATCCTTTAAATTGATCACGCTTTGGGATCAAGGTCCAGAACTTTCCTTGGGTTGGACACCCTAACGGTGACAAGAAAACAATGTTGTTAGAAGTGGTGGCTAAACAATTTGCCCGTCAAAAAGTTTTGTCTGTGCACACCGGAGAAATTGTACTTCTGCAGACGAATCAATTAGTCCAATTGATTCGTGCGATTAGAATCGTATTTCATGTAACCACAAGGTTACCAAGAGAAAAAATGTTACAGTAGTTCTTGAATTCATTTCATCCATTCGTATGTTCGCAATTTGACTTAAACCATGCCGTATTTAAACACAAATAGTTTCATATGCATAATGGTACCCTTTACAAATAATCTTACCGCTAAGATTATTGATGTTATACAAGTCTAGATAAAATTGTACGAAGGGAAATTGTGCATTTGCAAAACATCGTTATAACCACCCTCGAGTGTATAGTGTTAATTACTTCCTGTAGCATACATTATTGGGGAAAAATGCACATATTACTATAGAAAATACATTCCTAAAATAAGTATATGGTATAGAGGAAGTGTAAACAGCAAAATTATATTGATCGAACCAATAATACAATAATATTACGATAAAGATGGTCAAAGAACAAATATCCTTCCAGACATGTTTTTTTAATTCATAAAAGGACAATATATATTTAATACGATTACATTACAAAAAATACGCTATATCAATTCATACCCATAGCTCCCACATAAATATTTTACTTATAGGCTGTGCGGGAGAGAGTTATGCATATTAAAATTAACCAAGTAAATAGTAAAATACTAATTGTGATTCTGATGAATCTGCGTCAACTGCGGGCATGCATTCCTAGAACAGCGAAGGCTTTATTATGCTATATATGGTTGAATTTTTTTTTATTATTATTATTACAAAATTAAGCCAATACATTTACAATCATATCAAATACGCGTGTCGACTCTGTCGATGTTTTGTTGCGTTGCTAACTACATATTTATCAAAACCGCTTATTTCATAAACCCTAGAAAACATAACAATTCTATAATTATCATATCAATCGTCGCTAACCTTGTTCTTTGCTATCACATACATATTCTGGCATCACATAATTATACAATTCTTTACCAATATCCGTGTTCACAACCAGGCTGTATTATAATGTTTTATCAGAAAGTATCGCCTAGCCCTGATAAGGGCATTTGCTTCGAAATAAAAACATGTGGGACCGATAAAAAACAATTCATAATGCGTTATATCTCCAGTATATGCTCATCAATACCTTCCTCAACTTTCGACCAATAGTATTTTAGCAATTTTGAGGCAAACTCATCCTTTTCTTTACAGTTTCTTACATCAATTGGCAAACTGTTCCACAACTTAGGCCCTATATAGTAGGAGCTTCTCCGCATTCTCTCACTCTTTGGGATGAAAGTTCGGAATTTAGTACCTATATTATCACGTAAATTTCGCAGATCATTCTCATTACAGTATTTCTCCTGTATATTAAACAACATCTTCAACAATGCTACCTCTCTCCTCATTGCTAGGGGAAGTATCCTAATATAAGATCTAAACAATAAAATCCGATTTAGAGGCTGAGAGTCACAATTTGAGAGACTTTGTACTTTGTGAGTTTGATAAATAAAGTAGTATCTTATCTTATCTTATTGCAATCACTTAATCAAACCATCCAACACGTCTTGTAAAAGAACTCTTCAGAAAAGTACGAAAATCTTTCTAATATCCACCATATCATTCCACAATTCTAGAACTCTATATAACAATAAGTGATGGAATTGATTATATATTCGAAACGAAACCGACGGACCAATGCTGACCCAACTGATGCCATTGTGTTAGAGTGGGTGGAGGGGATGGGAAGGTCAGGGGAGGGGGTTAATGTACCGAAAGGGAAGATACTTAAATGGAGGGGGGCTGAGAAGGGAATGAATAGAATGGGGGAGGGGAACTGAATGGATCGAATAATTGAATAGAAACTACATGTAATGCTGGAAATTCATAGATATACGTGGTATACGGTGGCGTGCTAATTCATCATTATCACAGACCTCTGTCCAGGAGTCCATTACCTTATCATTATCTATTCCTGAATTGCAATAAACTATCTGGTAAGACACTATTAAATAGCATACCAAAATGATACAGGCATACCAGAATGATAGGGGCTTAACCATTGGCGGAAATCCTGTGGTTACATTTCGAGGATCATCGAGAAGTAATTGTTGCACTTATAGGTGCCTAGATCAGCACTTATTGCTTCTCTAACAGCGATGGATACGTTCGTAATTTAAATCTGACATGTTACAATCTTAACTGTACGTTGACCATTGCCCGTCGACAATAATTTCTGTGTAATGGAGAACTTTTTAGAATAATATCTGTCATTAATACACGAATTAAACCACGTACATGTATATTCTAAATTATCAGTAAAAGGTGGCGGAGCTTATGTCTATTTGCCAATTTGGTTTAAATAAAATTGAACTATTATTATTAAATTTACATACATAGATATAGATAATGAACCTCCCATCATTTCCCTTTAAAAGGTATAGATTGATGTAAGCATTAATTCAATTATCAGAGAACAGCATGTATCATCATTTGAATCAGCTATTCCGGAGAACCACATCCCTGACGTAGCGCTATGGCCGAATAAAATGATTTAGAACTCAAACTCTCAAATCTGTGCAGACACTCGAAGGAATTTAAGGTATTGATGCTTTGCATATGTGTTCAAAACAACCAGTGTCTTCCCGCGAATAAGTATAGGTAAAACAATTTAATTCAAGATATCAATGGCTAGATCTGTAAACTCTTCTTATTCTAGGATATCAAGAATGTAATGTTTCTATGATTCATATTGAAATGATTCTGACTATGCATAATTGGTAGCTTAATCATACATATACCTCTGGCAAGGTGAATTATCATCTGCCCAAAGAATGTGACCAGCCTTTTCAATCACAAACACAATAATTGTTATTTATTTACACAATGTGCTTAATTAGTTTAGAAGTGGGCGGTCAATAGATTGGCATGCTGATGATGTTGTTGGTGGAACATATTGAAATATCTGGCGGGGTTTTACAGACGAAAGACAACTACTAGGGCTACCTCAGGATTATGGAATTATTTAAATAGAATATATGCCATACACTGGATGACCTGACGACCGTCAGATGTCAGAATTATGATGGATTACAATAAAGAATTCAGTATCTTATCTTAAAACTGATACTGATTATTGAGTGGAGATGATTGCTTATGGAGGTGTCTGGTCTAGAGGTTATGGGAATGTAGATACGTGGGTTTAGGAGCAGGTTTTTTTTAGACAAATTTTATTGAGTCCAGTTCCGTTGCATTATACAATGGTAGTCTCATGGGGCCCAGTTGGAAAACAATTCGATTATACATTTGTTAGGATCTCTTGTAAGGGAAAGTTATGTTAAAGATTTGTTGAATACTTAGTAATAAAGAGAGCTCGATGATCCCTCATCCACACCCATTGGGCTCCTTCCTGACGCCTTAAATGGACAAATTGACTCTGTTGTCAAAAATCCACAAATGCACATTGCCTTTTCGTATGATTGACACATGGATAGAGGTATAGCCAGTGACACATGACAACAAGTTTTATTGGTGAAAAGTGACAATTGCTGTTTCTCAGTGACAACAGAAATGGAACCACACCCCTCTCGACTCCATGGAGATTATTCATGAGCCGTTCTGTTCTCTTCAAGTTAGTCTTCCGAGCAGGCCCCGGTTCTTAGAGGATGAATAGTTTGTCTATCTTCAAGTAGGCTTCTTAGGGCTGATCAAAAGATAGAAGCATTCCATCATTCTCTTGGGTTGATAGAAGTGTATGAAGGGCCATGGGATGAGTTTCTGGGCATGCACTACTGCTACCAAAGGTCCAAGTCTGATTCCGATTAGGCTACTGATTGGAAATTCTGATTGCAACATATATGATGCTCAGTTCACTCGGACCCAATGCTAGATCCATGCTAAGCATTTTACACTGGTAAATGGAGATGCACAATTGTTTAACGCAGCTTTGAGCACATTTCTTTTCAGGGAAATCTTGATAAAATCTGTACTATGAAACTACAGGGCCTAGTCCACTGATGCGATTTTGCGCCACAAAGGACTCATTTCCACTAGATTCTGTGAGAATCGCATGAGAATCGGCTTTGTGGACTAGGCCCTACGTCTGATTTAACTATTTCTATTTAGTTGATTTGGAGACTTAGTTGATTGGAAATTGTAGCACTCTTAATTAACAATTTCATTAGGTGTGTTCATTACTTACTAAGAAATTCGACTATTGCGCAGAATGCCATTCGATAGAAAAGGCATCAGGAGAAATGAAAAATATTTCGAACTATACCCTGTTCATCAGGATGTGGAGCCAAATAATCATTTGCATATACTACAAGCTTGAGTACCAATAGTTACATGTTATTGGGTAACTGGTATCAGCCGAACAGTTAATAGTTGTTATCAAAATTGTTAGCCGAGCCATGCCACTCTACTTCAAGTTATTTATGGATGCTATCACCGAACAAAGTAAATACGGAATCCAATATGAGCCCTTTATACGTGTATTGACTAACTGGGGTCAATATAAATATTTGGTTCTTTATATCAATATCAGAATCGACTTTCCGGAAACAAGTTAAGTAATGATTCGAATGATTGTAGCAGCGCATTTTTTCTGAAAAACATGAAAAACGTGAAAACATGTGTTGCTGAGTCAAGTGCTTCTTGGAGAAGTGAATTAAGGCGCTTCTTAATCTCATAGATCCATGGCAACAATGTCAATGTTGGGAAAACTACGATTTCACAGAAGGTATTCCATAATTTAAACGTGGTGATTGGGATATCAATATGGAATATAAACTCGAAGTTAGCTGCTGTGACATTATGCAGTGTGTGTACGGTATGTACAACCATTGGTAATGATGTTCAGCATAACTTCATGGGCTGCGAAATTGCGCAGCACCAGTTTCGCTTAATTATTTCATAGCCTGCATAATTTGTTAGTATACCGGCCTTTGACCTTTAATATCCGAATTCTTAGTAACAGCAAATTTTAATTCATTCTTAAATGAATTTCTAAGGATCGTGTAAATTACAGGCACACAAATTTCGGGTAATATATGAGACTGTTAATGGGTGTACCTCGTATTACATTTTCATCTAGGGTAATAAATCCCATGATGTTCAAAATAGATTTAGACATGCCTTTGTCTTTGTCTAACCAGTCGGTGGAAGTTATTTTGCTTACAAGAAAACATTTATAATTAGCGTACATAAGAGTAGTTTCTTGTTAATGTTATCATATCATATACGCATTGCTCTAAGAACAAGTTATAAATTTACTAATTATTAAGTTAATCAATGATTTAATCAACTATTTTTCTATTTAACTTTATAATCAGTTTAACTTAATGTTTATACCCTACGTTTCCAAAGGAAACAACTTCTCAGGATCAATTATTTGTGCGCGATGTCAAGTCATAGTTACTGAAATTTAGTCTTTCTTAAACTGAAAATGCAGAATATTTACTGTCATATACAGGGTACATACTGTCATATAAAGGGTTCCTGAGGTCAGTAAAAGGTCTGTTGAAGTAATTATGATTTTGGGTTTTTCAGGTGCATCTCTCTAAAATTAGTAGAATGCACTAAAACAGCACTCAGAGTGAGAGAGAGAAAGAGAGATGGGGGTAATGGGTGGAAGGCTAGGGAGGGAGGGAGCTGGAAGGCAAGGGAGGGCGTGGGCAACCAACCATGACTGGGTTAGGGGCAGGCCTGGTTTGTCTCATTATGTAATAACCAGAGGGGGGCAGGGTGAAGTGGTGGATGGTGGATGTGAGAAATGGGTGGAGTAGATAAGCCTTCTGCAAACATGCGAACTGATCAGACAGATGATTTCACACTGATTGTTACCTCACAAATCCCACAATCAGCTAACACATTTATGTGGGATTTAAACGATAAAAAGATGATTGACAGAATGGTACTCAATCCACTAACATTCTCAGTTCCTGAGAATGTAAAAACGATGTATATACACGTATAGAGGGGTGTTAAGCACAGCGTGCATATGTCACTATAAGGTGTCAGTCGCTTAGTATATATCGCACTGGTTGCTATGCAACTCGTGGCCAAGGGCCAAAAAAAACATTATTTAAGAAGTAACCCCAACCCACCGTATAACAAGTTAATTTGAGGTATTTGTTGAAGAATTTCATGAATTTTCTGAATCTGAAGGACAAAATTGACGATGTAATTGTCGGCGATGCACGTTGATGAGGAGGGTTATCGGTGGCTGCATCGTCTTGGAATCGACAATAGAAAAAAGTTTGGCAACTATGTAATTAATTTTCATGCTTTTACATATGGAATCTCATTGACTAGACATCGCCAATACATCACCACAGCCGTTACCTCCATTGACATTGACAATGCACCAGAGCAAAATCACATCACCATGTTTGATGTTCATCGCTACCCTTACCGATGCAATTTTCACATCGCCACTCATCACTTGTCATCGCTTGCTGTTGCCAAAGACATAGTGATGACAAGTCGATGTAAAGACAATGCAATAAATTTGACAAAATTCTCAGCGACTAGCTCATCCCCAATGCATCCCCAACGATTTTGTTGACAGTGGCCAAACTACTTAATGCGACCAAACTTGGTAATGATAATGGTGTATATGAGGGCTATCAGCAGACTTCGAATCAATGACCATCATCGATGGTGGCGATGAGAAGTCAATGAGATTCCACATATAAAAGCATGAAAATTAGTTCTATAGTTGCCAAACTTTTTTTCCATGTCAATGCCAAGACGATGCCACCACTGCATGATAACCCTCTTCATTGACGTGCATCGCCAGCATCGTCTTTGCATCAACTTTGCATCGACACCATTTTGTTGACAGTGGCCGAACTGCTTTAAACACAAAAATATCAATATTTTGGAATGTGACAACATATTTTCTCTAGGACAATCAGAGAAAATGATCTACGTATGGCATGAAAACAATAACTGACATTAGGGGAAAGAAAAATGACCAATGCCCAGTATCATTGGAATGTCTGTTGCCATGGTAACCAAACCTTACTTTTCATTCTACACTAAATTTTGTGTAAATCTGAATTACATATAGCAGCCTGTATCTTTTGAACTATTTATTTCTAGGCTAAATAATTTAAGCATATATGATAGATTTTTAAGAGTGCCTTCATTTGACCTCTTTTTAATGACATTTGTCAAGGTCAAAGTCACCATTTTCAAGGTCAAACATCAAATTTTGGTTCAAATTTAAGTTTTAAGTATGTATCTTTCGAACTATTTTTTCTCTAGAGTACACAATGTATGCATACGATAGGGCTCTAAGAACACTTCTATGAGATATCTTGTCAACGACAATACAAGCAAATGTATTGGTTGCCATGGCAATTGATTGCCATAGCAACGGTCTGATTAGACATACCGGTATTTATTTCATAGATCTGATCTCCAAAAATAAGGGACATTACTAATATTATGGAATTTCCGGATATTATTGTTATTCAAACATATCAAGTCAATTGTTCAGAAAAAAATCTGAGGATAAATGTGGTTGCCATGGTAACTAAAATACGTAAAATCAGAATCATACACCAATGGCTCTGGTAAAATGTAGGAATATATATATATCATCTAATTTTGTACCAAGAGACCTTTTATAATGAATTCCTGCTTTCTGTTATATGTTGAATAGATCAAATTATCTGGCTATTTCCCCCTAAAATGTAAGAAAAATACCAATTATCGGTTGCCATGGAAACCATTTTCATATTTCAGAATGTAGTCCCATCTAAAATGATAGAGGATGAACAAATTTATCTCTGTACAAAAATCCATCTCAAAATTAGCCTTCTGGGGGCCTCCAGTAATATGCCCTATTATATCATTGTTATGTAGACCCTAGTCTCCACTGGGGTCCCAGATTTGCCCCCATATTTTGCCTAGCGGGGTCGTTTTCAACCCACCCTACATCTCAGAACCTATTTAAACAAATTTCTCCCATATACTTACAGTACCTCTCCAATCATTCTATTAAAATTTCAAGATGATTGAATAATGTTTGCAACCTTCGGTGTAAATGGGATATATTCATCATTATATCAAAACTATGTTGTGAAATAAATATGGAATGCAAACTCGTCGTTGGTTTGAAACATCTTTTATCTGTCACACTCGGAGCGAAAATGCGCATTTCCACTCCTTGTGTGCGTCATAAGCTGTTTCAAACCCACAACACATGATGGTTGCCTTCTATCTAATTATGTGTTTATTTATAAGAGATCCTACTGATTTTATTGCGTCGGGAATAAAGATTCCTTAGACAATACCATTGTAATGATTATAGCCTGCACTGAGCAGTTTGTTCTTAATCTGTATGCTTATATCTATAATATTACAGCTCCAATTGCGTGGGAAATAAAATTCTCCTTTGACAATACAATACACGTAGTTCAGGATTGCGTCTCGGCTCATAATCATTCCGGTAATTGCTGGCATGTGTAATCTTATCCAATGCAACACTAATAAAGTGTTGCGTGAATGTACGTGCGCGTGTAGGATTTAAATGTGTAGGTGTATCGGCGAGTGCACGAAGTTGAATGCCAGATATACGCATTTCAATAGGTTTCGATATTGTTGCAGGCCTTAAAGAGAATTATTAAAAGAAATAGCTACAGCGCATTTGAACATAATATTCCGTACAAAGCAGTACTAAAGTAGCTCGTCGCCATGCATACATGTATGGGAGGTCCAAGACAGGGGTGGGTTGGGGATATCAAATCTAGAAATCAACGAGGAAAAACACAAATGTAATTTGTTATGCAAAATCCAGTTCATTTATTAATGATATTTACAATAACTCCGTATCGACAGACTTGACATGAAAGCATGGCGCTAAGAAATGAAAGTCTGCTGTTGTTTCTCTCCATACAAAAGAATATGTACAACCAAATAAATAAAACACGCTAGCTTTACACAATTGATTCTGCGAGATGCCGTTCTCCACAATACCTATACTTGCTGCTTGCTACTAGGGGTGGGAAGCTGGCTGAAAATGGTTCTAAGAAAACCGAGCTTACGAAATAATAACCATATTTCCTATGTACAATCAAAGTGGATATATCTACAGTTAATGTATGCAGCACCTTTTGGTTTAGATGGTACACAACAAGGACCAGCGGCTTTAATTAAATATCTTCCATCAGTGCAACAACCGAAATTGCAGTTTCTTTATTGACATCATTTCTCAATCAAAGTACTAACAATTGAAATCATTCTGTTTATGGATGATTCTTTTTCCGAACAAGATACAAGTACATTACAACTTTTCATCGTGTCGATTTATTGTTTTTGAAGTCCATGGTATTATTATAGCTGCACATTGATAAAACACCTGTGGAGTATATTATTATGGGTCACCATTTGATAACAAATGGGATTCCATGTCTCAAGTGGGGAAAAAATTAAAATAATCGTTAGCAAATACAAACTGGGGCGGGTAAACCTTTGAGTATGTAGTGTATACCAACCCACGTTATCATGAATCGATCTAAAAATGAAACGTCACCAAAAGATATTATAACATTGTGCTAATGTTTCTATACTGTAAATCTCGTCTTAGTTTCTTGCATCATAAAGGTATCCAAAGAAAAGTACCCAATGATTATCCAACAGCGTGTACATTAAATGAAATATTCTGAAATTAGATGCGTCGACGGATTCAAACAAAAACCCATGGTTCTCGGAGAGAAAGAAAGAGTCAAATTGTCGATAGATAGATCAATAGAAGGTACAACTTTGAACATTCAGATAAGGTTTTCTTTTTACTATGCCCACCCCATCCCCCTACCACGAAGCATAAATATACACTTCTGTACGTTGATCCTGGGAGACATAAGTCCCATAATAGACAATCCTATATTTTACCACTTAAATCACAAAGTAGGGTCAGTATTACTTGATCCCCGAACCTATTTGACGATTTTTTTTAGAAACACAACGCCATACATTCTCTCATTCAGCACCTGATCCTCGATACATTATAGCTCGAAGGTTTCGTTTTAAAATAATCTTACCAAGTCAATTTCCCTCCATTGAGAGAGGTTCAGTCGCTCGTAACAGGAACACCATGTTCTGTTCTTTTACATAGGAAATTCATCCACTGCAACATCACACCTTTGGCACCGTAATGGAAACCTTTTTTTCTCAACATTTATGTTATGCCAAGTCCTAGCGTAGCAGGTTTAAAATTACACCAATGGATAGACATCAAAATAGACACTTCTTCTTAGAAATCTTTCCTTATCAAGTTACACTATAACCTCTTGGTTTATATCTTCGAAACACACACCAACGAATATAGATATATGTATATATAGATATAATATGTATATGGACAGACATAAACATCTCAATCTCTGAAATATTCTGGACAATTTCTATCACTATATTTCTCTTCTGTACAATAAATATATCTGCAACTTGTAACAACTATGTGGAATGATTCTGAAGGGTTGCAATCCGATTGCATAAACAGGTATGGAAAAATAATACTGAATGATATGATCTCGTTTGAAATGAAACATTTAATTTATTCAAGGTATCGTACGGAACTATGTCGGAGAAAGGTGAGAAGATGAGTGGGAGGAGCTGTGGTGATGGTGGTGGTGGTCGCCTAGCAACGGCATTGTCAAGGCCTCCTCATCCATCACATGACCCGTCGCCATAGTAGCGTCTATTTCAGGATCATTATATGCACATGGGGGCTGAGCGGTGTAGACACTCGAATTGTCTTCTATATCATCTTTCTCAGCTATAAGAATGACAAGGAAGACAATATTTAGTCTCAGAAGAAGAAAACTAACTTCAAGAATATTCTTTTATTGACAATAAACAATATGAGTTTATAACTCCATGCTGTGTATAAATATGGAAATGTTTATATATGTACATGCAATTGTTTTTGCTTATGATAGAATTTCAGGAAAACATACATCCCTGTATATTTTTAAGAATCATGAATCCATTATGTCCTAATCTCTCTTAAAATGAAAGATTTTATGAAAATCACATCCCTTAAATATAATTATTTACATTAATTAATAGTCATAGCGTTGCAGCTGAATCTGATTTACTTGTTAATTGGCAGATAATTGCCTTACGATTGACTTAATGCTTAATGCGCCGAGCATAACGTGAATTCAACTCACTGGAGAGAGCTCGCCATTCTCCGATGCTCCGCAACAATGGTTGAGATTCATGCTCAAGGGAAAGACTTCTCGGTCTCTCGAACAACACGCCCTGGAGTTGCTTCGATCTGAGACCATAGTCACTGCCCGACCTGTTCCTAGGAGTACCTTCGAGTTTGGTGCCCGACTGGTAATTATTGGTGTTGAGTGGCTTCAGAACTTGCCTCGAGATATTCCCATTATTGCCTGTCGTCGAGCGCGCTTGGAGAATGCCCATTCCAGCAGGGTTACTCGTAGTCCGCAAGACACTGGATTTTGTGGTGTGCGCTGGACAGGCAATGTCAAATGTGACTTCCTTGACTGGATGAGATTTTAGCCGCGAGGTTAGTCGGCCGGCTAACAATGTCCCTTGATTGCCGGCAGCGCGTGCGGCCAGAAGGGCATTCAACGAGCTAAGTCTGAAAGTGGCGTCAGTGTCCGAGCTAAGATTAGTTATTTTAGGTCTCTGTGATAGGATATCAGATACAGCTGTCCTAGATTCCAAGCTACTTATGTTATCTATTTGCTGTCCCTTTTCTGCTAGAGTAACCAGCTTTTCAGCTAGCCGGTCCAAAGCAGCTGTACTGTGTGAATTGGTAGACACCGGGAGGCTATGCCTCCGGGAGGACTTGCAAGAATTAGAGAAGCTGACTTGGGACGGTAGTCTCTTATTAGTTAGGCTTTCCCTGCGGGGAAGTACATGCTGAATGTCCCTGCTTATCACGGGTGGTGGGAGGCTGTGCCGCCGAAGTGTACAGCCCTTGAACAAGATATCGTCCGTTTGACAAGAAGAATTGAACCTATCCTCGAGGATCACATCCCCGGGTACATCCTCACAGTGGACATTCACATTGATGTTTATGTTCTCCTTGTAGGTGGGATCTATAGGATCCTGGTTCTCCTCCTCGGAACTGCAGCTGTCCTCACGGTAGAACGTGGGTTCATTGATGCGGTCCCATAAGGCCTTATTGTGGCTCATGTTCGCCAGCATCGACTGGCTAAGCGGAGTAGGATTGAAGCGGTGCCACTCACTGAACAAAGGACTCACTACAAACTGGATGAAACCTGCAAAATTGTAAAATATTAACATGAGTCAATATCTTCCCAAACTATAATATATAAATCTCGGATAATTCAATCTTTTTTGTTAATTGTACAACTATATTTATTTCAACAATTTTACTAATGAATTGTCATATATTTTCTTTTAATTAGGCTAAATTGTTATTTTGTTTACTAAAACATATAATGTATCTCGTTGATTTTAGCCGGTTTAAATGATTTTCGTTTCCCTTCAACCAACTCGTTAACCCTAGTTAAGCTAGTTTATCCTGTATTAATGAAGTTTTAGAATGGAGACTTACCTGACTGTATCTTTGCTACTGTGGTGTTGTACCGATCACAGTTGGGAGTAACGGGGAGTTGAAGCTGGCGCTCAAAGTCCCCTTGCTGGAAGAATTCATCACAAATCTGTTCACTCCACCTCTTAGAAATATCCCACGGCCTGCATGGGTTGCAGATATCGGCGCACTTGAGGGCGATTTGTAGAGTGAAATGGCGGTGTCCCTCGTCGTGTAAGTCCAATTCATTATTCTCGAGAAGTTTCTGCAAGAAAAGCAAAGTTGTCAATGATATACCCAAGGAATATATTCAATTTATCATAGATTTATGTAGCATTTAACTATCTAGTTTAGTCAAGAGATTGCTGATGTTGCTGGGGGGAATGTGTAGCTTTTTTCTCGCCCAGAACTAGGTAGATCTTGAATATATTACTAATTTCAACCAATTGCACAGGATATATGTATATTTATGTCTGCTAATGTAATGATAACTCACCTTAAACTGCCCAAGAAGCTCTTGCTGTCTGGTAATGTCTGTTGCTAATATAAGCGATCTGATCTGGCTTTCTATGATATTGAATGTTTGTTGATCTAAGTGACTGAAAATACCCGATTCATGGATGACGCCCATAGCTGACCTCCAATGGTGATTTTCCAACACGGATGAGTTCTGTAATTAAGACATGTCAAGTGTTAATTTCTCTCGGAAATGCAATCATGTAAAAGAAGGGTACCTCATTAACAAAATCCCGGATCTTTTACTTGGAATTCCAATAAAAGTCATCGCCGTGATGGGAGAAGAAATTTAAATGTTTCTCGAACGACTGGTTACTGAGAAAGAGACTTCATTTACACCTTGAAAAGTTATTTACCATGTGTAAACTAGTAAGGAAAAGGTCACGAGTCGTCCGGTGCTTGTTGAACTTGTTGAAAGTGTTTCAAAGTGATCTATATTTCTAGGAAGCAGTTCATAAACTGAGGAGAAAGCATGGAGATAACAGCGAGAACTAACCTTGTACAGGGCAGCCAAATGGTTGGATGTGGATATAAGGAAAGTCTGGTTGACACCTGGATGGTCTAAGTCATGAGCCAAAGCAGAAATGATAGCGATCATAGTCTCTAGAGGAGTTACACAAGCGTTCAACTGGAAAAGAGAAACCATCGTTTAAAATTAATAACAGTTGGAAGAACACCCTATGCAGGAATCCAGGAGGGTCTATTATAAATGCCCTGCCTTAGTCAACATATTTTAGCAAACGCAGCATGTTTTTACCCTCGCTGATGTTTCTTCACTAGAATACTTCATGGATGGATGTCGAAGATTGTATTAGACATGCCGGTAGAGATTTGAATTTAGACCGGATAAATTAGTTACCCCACACTACATATAGAATACCCCACACTACATATTAAACGGTCTACCTATCCGTGTTAGGAGAACGATTTATGTAACCAAAATTCAAGATTCAGTTGGGAATAACAATGTTCCGTTGTAATATTGTTCAAAAATAAAAATAAAACGTGTAATGTAACTAGTAGCAAATGATCTATACATACCCTTGACTCCTGAAGATAACAATGCATGGCCTGACCAACGTCAGCAGCATGGACCGCGTTGTGGTAGTGGTTATTGCTATGATAGCCTTCTTCAATCAATGCTGTTAATAAAAGTAAAATAAATCAAAATGAAATACAAGTATACCCGATAACAAATGACAGCAGGGCTGACAAAAGACATTGTAAATTGATAAAGCTTCAGATTTGATAATAAATCATTAACACCAAGAGCAAAGTAATTTATCGTTTTGATATATTGATAGGACGGATTATTCGATTATAGATGTTACTATGCAAATGATCCAAAAACATATAAGAAAACAAAGTCAGAGTAACTTACTGAAGCACCGCATTAATTTGACTATATCCAATTGGAAGGTCTCGATTAGGTTATATTCCTGGAATATGTGTAAAGCCATATGGAAGAGCGATCGACCTGAAAAAACACGAACAAGAAAAACATTAGGTTAACGACGGTGACAAAAAGCTGAACAAAAATAAGAAGGTCGGGTGACAAAGGAAAGAGATGGCAAAAGTTTTAATCACACATTGAGAGGAAGACACACTCGGCCAATCGTTACCGAGCTCAAATGTCAAGTCATTTGTAGGCGTTTTTTTGTAATCGACATTAAATGATCTAAATAGCAGACTTCCCTTGTAAATGTCATTCTTTGTGCTAGTAACATATCGTTCAATAGAGGCGTGAAAATATCAACTACATATATCAGTAATAAAATTAAGGACAAAAGATGTACATTACGTATATGAGTTGAGAATGATAGGGATTGGTATCATGATAAACCTACATTTAAATTTCTCAACAATGTGTTTTTGCCAAACGATAACAACTCAAGAATTCATCTCTAAGATGGTAACTGATGGCTAGATGAATTTGGATAATAGAAGTGAGAGTATATTACTATATACCTCATATTATTTAACTAGGAGATCGGACGGATTGTGCCTTTATTTATTCATATACTCACCATTAGTCAATTTATCCAAGTTGAAGACATTGAAAGACCAATCGCCCACAGTCGAGAGTAGACACTACAAAACATAATAAAAATTGATCATAAGTATGGTTGTTGCAATTAAGCATTTTTAGTATTTGTATTTGAAGATGGGTACATAATTGAATTGGAAAATGGGCCAAATCCCTCAAGGATCTACCCAAAAGATCACACCATTTCGTGACTTGAGAACGCGGACATTTAAATGTCATTGTGTCACTAGCAAAGTTGCAGCAAGCACCTCCCTCTTTCTCAAGCCTCCTTGTAATTACCAGCATGCCATGTGACGGGCAAGTGTAATTATCAGACATTCAAACTCCTGCCAATTCTTGATTGGCGAGGGAACTTCCATTTTTTCCTACCCCTTCACATAGCTAAAAGCCATAGCATCGCATCGCACCCGCCCACTATGTGTGCGCGCGCAGACCTCAGCTTGGATTGATTTTAAGCTCTGACGTAAGCAATGACTTTTGTCGCGAGAAATGTGACGTCAATGAGTGATCCAGGCAAGCAGCACTCAGGCCAATCAAGCCCTGCAATACCTACATTGAGCAACTCGCGGCTCAAGCTGAGCGCCTCTAGTTAGAATGTCTGCACCCAAGTGGCCACAATATCAGCCGATATTTTACCAATACACTATACTTACAGAACTATTTTATGATACGGTACTTTATCACTTTTCAGACGCCATAGTTTGGATATTAGTTTTCATTGTTGATGAGTAGAAAAACATTGACAGAGAATAATTAAAACATGGATGATTTGATTAGAACTCATGGATATAGATGTGAGTGACATTCATGTGCCTTATCATAATAAAAGAAATGGCTCTCCTGGACGGTTTTCTGTCCCCAACGTTGCTATCCCTAATCTATATATTATTATCAGTGTTTGGACAAACAAGTCACCGCAATTAGAAATGCAACACAGGTTATTGGCCTGACAAAACCAAACGAGACAAGAAAGCAATAATTAGCTGATTGGTTGATTAGTACAATTTAGTTGATAGTTGGAAGTTGATTAGATTGAGTGCCTAATGGCACAAGGATGCGAGACCGGTACTAATTTGTCTAATTTTTCCTTTATACAAACAGTAAAGTCAGAAAGTCAATCATAAAGTCGAAATTGTCAATCAGTCAAATTAGTCCATTGATTTAATTATAAATACACTGGAGGTACACTGGGGGTACACTGAAGATAAAATGGGGGGGTACACTTGAGGTACACTGGGGGGTACTTAAAATTTCGGTCAAAAGCTGTGTCTATAGCCTACAATTGATAGACAATTCTAGCTAGGTAGTGGAGAGGGAGTGCACCCCCTGGACCCCCTATTGGGGGGGGGGGGGGAACCCAGGGGTAATCCCCAGGAAAATTGGAAAAATTAAGGTGAATATTTCTGGGGGTGCACCCCCCAACACCAACCACAGCAGAAGGCTGGTCCCCTCCTGCACCCTACCCTCATGTATACAATTTGAACACTGAAATCTGAGAATTATGCTGAAAATACACCAGAAGCCACCAATTTGTATACTGCCCCCAGCAGCTTTATGCAGCGCCCTAGGAAACAGGGCATGTATGTCTCAGAAAATATGGTCCCCCCTACTACCACACAAATCCCTCCAATCCAACCTTAATAAAAACCCTGTTGATACAGTTTATATTTAAATATTGACATTTATAATAGGAATATTTTGTAACCACTGAAATTATTTAGAGAGGAATTAGTTGGGAATTATCTCATCTAAGGAATATTCCAGTTTTCTAACTACCTTTTATAAGAGAAAGGTGTAATCACCCGAAAATGAAAATTGCAATATTACTAAAGTGGAAAATTTCTTTTAATTTGAAATAATGTACATAGAGGAATGACCGCTTTACAGTATAGACTGAACAAGGTAAAATAAGACAAGGAAGGTTTTAAGTTTATAGGTTGAGAACGTTTATTTTTGATTAATCGACTAAAGCCTTCAGTAAACCTGAAGCAAAAAGTTGGGCAGGAGATGAGTTTAAAGGTTTATCGTTTAACGATCATTTTTAACAGTGGGCGATAATATGGTATTTAGGTCTGCCGAGTGTGGCAATGTGTATAAGGCTTAGAATCAAATCCAAATCAGCAAATTTCTCACAATTCCAACCATATTTGTTCATTTATCAACATGACAGAATTACGCACTGTTGGTCGGGAAAAAGTTGGTCCGAAAAAAAGTTGGTCGGGAAAAAAGTAGGTCGGGGGGAAAAGTAGGTCGGAAAAAAGTAGGTCGGAAAAAAGGTAGGTCGAAAAAAAGTTGGTCGGAAAAAAGTAGGTCGAAAATAACAGTCGAAAAAAAGTAGGTCGGAAAAAAAGTTGGTCGAAAATAAGTTAGTCGAAAAAAAGTAGGTCGGAAAAAAAGTTGGTCGAAAATAAGTTAGTCGAAAAAAAGTAGGTCGAAAAAAAGTAGGTCGGAAAAAAAGTTGGTCGAAAATAAGTTAGTCGAAAAAAAGTAGGTCGAAAAAAAGTAGGTCGGAAAAAAAGTAAGTCGGGGAAAAAAGTAGGTCGGAAAAAAGTTGGTCGAAAAAAAAGTAGGTCGAAAAAAAGTAGGTCGGAAAAAAAAGTTGGTCGAAAAAAAGTAGGTCGGAAAAAAAGTAAGTCGGGAAAAAGGTAGGTCGGAAAAAAAAGTTGGTCGAAAAAAAGTAGGTCGGAAAAAAAGTAAGTCGGGAAAAAAGTAGGTCGAAAAAAAGTTGGTCGAAAAAAAGTAGGTTGGAAAAAAAAGTTGGTCGAAAATAACTCGAAAGTTGGTCGAAAATAAGTAAGTCGAAAAAAAAGTTATTCGAAAAAAAATTGTCTGAAAATTTGGGGGGGGGGGCATGCCCCCAGACCCCCCTAGCAGGCTTTGTGCCATCGGCGCTCACACCTCCATAGGTAAGATTTTCAGAAAATGTACAATTCACTTTCACCAATCAATTTTTTCCTGGGAGGCATGCCCCCAGACCCCACTAGCAGGCTTTGTGCCATCGGCGCTCACACCTCCATAGGTAAGATTTTCAGAAAATGTACAATTCACTTTCACCAATCTTATCTAATAACCCAAATTTCAGACAAAATAAAGTTCAAAATACATTTCAACCTAACCAAACAGAATTTCAACCTAACCAAACAGAATGCAATACAAACATGTGACTCATTTTCCTGAAACACATCAGTAACCCATTTTCCTGAAACACATCACATGTAACAGGGGACAAGGGTTAAATTAGTGAGAGAGAGGGTATCAGATTTCGCACCACGTTCCGGTCTACCGACAGAGGCGGTAGTGCAAATCAGGGAGACAATCTTAACCCAAATGGACAATGGCAGAAGATGTGTACAAATGTTTTTTTCCAAACAAATTTTCTGTTTCAATTTCTTTAATATGACCAACATTTCGCTAAAACTAACTTCAACATGCACTTCAACATGCACATCGAACCAAAGCTATGCATCTAGTATTCATCAATTTCAAACAATATGAGCATAATCCGAATTAATGTGAAAATAACCATGTGTACATCTTGCCAATGCATGGGACCATGAACCCAGTCCAAAGTCTAGTCCAAAGTCAAAACAACGCTTTGGAAGGATGATTTACTCTGACCCAGTCACCAGTCCAAAGTCCAAAGCCACCCCCAACCGCCCAACCACACCAAGCCACCGCACCGAGCCACCCACCACCAAGTGGAAATGTCAACAAAGTACCACGTGCTCTGCTGTTAATGTCGTAAATCACACGGGTCAGATTTTGAAAAGTTGTAGCATTGGCAAATCTACATTCTAATTAATTTGGTAAATAATACGTAAATTCGACTAAATTGGAGTACATTCGGCATTGCATTCATTCTACCAATTGGTTTGGTTAGGTTTAACTTTCTTTTAAACTTTATTTCGTCTGAAATTCGGGTTATTTGTAAAGATTGGGAAAGTTCAATTGTACACTTTCTGAAAATCGGACCCGACACATCGTTCGTGTGTATACACACTAATATCTAAATAAAAAAACGTCATGAGAGAAAGGATTCTCGACATATTAACAGACTAATAGAATAATTAGTTTTTAGTCTCGCATCCTTAATAATTACATAACTTACATTATTTGAATCATTGGCGTGGGTTTGAACACACATCATCATATGTAATTAACATGCTCATAGAGAGACGCTAGGGGTAGATGATAAAGCTTCAATAAGCTAAAAATATCGGGGCCTCAGCGAAGATGACCTTCAAGGGAAGATTCCATGAAATAGCAAGGAGGTGCCAGTTCTTGAGAAAAATATTTACTGGGCCTAAGATTATCTGCTAAATAAATGCAAATTTAGCACATTGGCAGTAAATATATGTCATAGTAAACCCGGAGGTAAAGGTGATGCCCAGTGACTCTGAAGAGGTCGAGGGCGATTGCCATGGCAACATGGAATCTCCTACCACGAAATGACGTCAGATGCTACAGGACCTAGCACTAGAAGCGGTTCCTGGGAGACGCTTGACTAAACAATCATGACGCAATAACTTGCGCATCAATACCAATTCATACACCAGGATTATAATGATTTCAATATTGAACTGGTCTCCCGAAATATCTCCTTCCAAGCCGGCCACTTAGTCATCGATTTGCTACTAAATTTAGTCCGGTGAGGCTTACAGAACTAGAAGAGATAGGATTTGTGAGCATAAACTCGGAGCGAATAAATTCATCATGGCCATGAGACGCGTTTATAATATAGATTGCGCAGTTGTCCACAGTCGAGATCAACCGGATATCGCCGTCACGGGATCCTCCAAAATGCCAGATTTGTTTTCTCTATATTTGATCCCAATGCAAACAAGCGCGGCCACCATACGTGTGATTGCAATAATTCATTCTATTTCTTTTATCGCGCCTTTATACATAACTGGGAATAATTGGGAGCGATAACTGCGTGTTCTACCAAGATACTAACTAGTGTTTCACAAAGGCATGCGCAGCTCGGTTATTGTTTTATATTGATAAGGTCGGTTTATGTGTACTCTCCTGTTTCCTCCCCCTTTTATCTTCAATGACTGGATTTTCGTTTCCTAGTGGTTACACTTACATGCGTCCAGCATCCGCGTGTATGCACTCGGCGTCGTGCCTTTATCTAATATAATATTGAAAACCTGTAACATTGATGGATGTTTGTTTTATGGAACGCACTAACAATACGTGGGATGATCTCGACACCCAATGCCGATCCCAGATGAAGTAGAAATATACAAATTAACAAGCAGTAACACTCTCATGTGATCAATTCATCAAAGTTTTTTTTGAACGATAACGAAAGCAAAAGTATGAGAATATACTTTCTAAGTAAAATTATACATTTAATTTTATGATAGAGTTCAACAAATATCGGATTACAAGAAAAAAATAAAAGGGAGATCCCCCTATCAGGCCTATGCAACTTGAGAGCGTACTTTCCCTCTTTGAAGGTTTAGGATAGGAAATGGTGGTCACATTGTTAACTCTACATGAGGAAAACCCACATGAGAAGACGTCATTATCCGACCGCATGCAACTTCTGCGGCGTAAACTTTGTTTTCTTCGAAGCGAGCCAGGGTCCCTAATATTGATTACCTACTCAAAGAGTGAACTCAATGCCAATAACTAATGGGGATTCTGAGTTCAGCCAATTGGATACCAACCGGTACGGCTGCGAGTAGGTGGTGCGAACACCGTGGTGTCCTAGCTTCCCAGTAAATATCATCCAAGGCCAGCGACCTATGCTTCCACCGGGGTCCTTGTCATGTAACTCATTAAATGAACCATTAAAATCCTAATACCCCATGGTGGATTAGCATAATCGCAATTGATTGGGCACATGGCACAAACATGTTGTGCGGACTAGTCCAAGGTAAACCTAGCTATTGCCGTTTATTACAATTTGCATCCAGGGGCCAGACAATGCCAAACTATTTGCATCGCCACAGGCATCCATCCCCATGATGGCATGAACTTTCATATCAGTAATCCAGGTATATAATATATGATTGAAGTGTAATGGCATCTGTCAAAGGCTATGATAATTAAAAAGGACACTTGAGAGGGCTACTTAAAGAAATATCGATAGAGCACATCGGGAAAAGATGGCTGAGGATCATTGTGTGATTGACAGAACGGTAGTCTGGGAAAGATAAATCATATTCAAGTGATCTCCTGCCGACCTTTCACTGGAAGTCGACAAGACAGATTCAAATATCGTCCACACAAACATAATACTCAAAATTCCTCCAGTTTCTGAATCAATAATGAACTTATCAGTTATTCAACAACAATCGTATGATGGACTGATTAAAACCGACCCCCTACAAGGAGGTCGCCTTGAGATCAACGGTTGGCAGTAATAGGATCATGGTAGATTTTAGTCAGTGAAAGTGCAGCTATCATTTATGCAGAGCAGTAGCTGCATGGTCAATACAAGGGGTAGAGCACGGGGAAAGTGACTGATTAGCTCGAAAATAGCTTGTCCACACGTGTGTGGCAAAACTAACACTAGCCCTATCGCCCTGATATGTCAGGCATGTTGTATGCAAACATTGACATACCATTGTTTCCTCATGATCCTTCAAATCCATCATTCTAAACACGATTCCGGGTTGCTTACCTGATAAAATCTACCTAACAATTAACCGCATCTCTCCCAAGTAGCCGCTGTGGATGCGTTAACTAATCTATTGGAAATGGATTTTCTGATAACAATAATAGCTACTCCGTACACATACATACTTATCGGTTTGGTATGCCTGCGAAGGGACCCCCCAGCATGAATGCTTTTATAACCTGGACATCTTTGACAGCGATTCACAAAATACTTTGTCCACAGCTAGCCCGTGAGTGCACGTGAGTGCGGTGGGGATGTTCGGACCTCGATCCCTCAGAATTATCAGTCGATTTACCCGTTACCTCATGCGGCCACAATCCTCCCCATTGTATTTAAGTTTGTGCTTGGGAGCTGGTTGAGAGAACTGGTTCTTTAAACTCTAAAGGTTATGTATTTGTTTCCCTGGCACATATCAAATAGTGTAGCCTGGATCTTTTTGCTTCTACTGGGGCCCCAGTTACCTAGTTCACACAAAGCTCTAAGAACCGTGCAGACACTAGTAAAAAAGAGAAGAGGCAAACAAGGAACTGACAGTCGCCGAAACACTTGGGGACTGGTAAATAAATCAAGATTAATTATAAAGAAAATATATCCCATTGAAAAGAAAATTGGCGCAAACTGCACTCTTCCATCAATAAATAGGAATAATGAATTAAATCGTCAAAGTGCATCCAAATACTTTGTTTTGTCGATAGAACATGAGGTTCTGAAAACAAAGGAAGACCTGTTTTTTCCCCTCACAATGTTAAGACAAAGGCGAGAGACTCTTACCGCAGCGTAATCAATTCCTCCGATCATCTTGAGGAAGTTAGGAGTAGAAAGTGGGTGAGAGAGAGCCTTTAGCTCATTGATGATACATACTTCTGAATGAACGAGCAAATAGTGCGCTCAAGCAGGGATGTGGACCATGTTGTCACTAATAAATATTTCCCCTCTATTATGAGTGTGGCGTTAGCACTCTCGAGTGATGGTACGCGTGAGCGTTTGTTTGAAATAGGTGAGAGGGATGAAAGCTTAACAACTCTTGAAAGCTAGTAAAGTAAGGCAGGTAAATCATTCCTGAGTACGAGCAAGCATGGCAATTCACACCTTTTCCCTCCGACGGGAAAACATATCCAACCTCTATGGATTCCCCTTAATTTGTGCATTACATGAATGGCGTTGTGTTAATAGTTTCATAAGTGTCCTAGATATATGTTATTGTCATGAGGCGTTATGTAACTCGCGGGGTAACTAGTTTCATGAAAGTGTTCTAGATATAGGTTATTCAATATTGTCATGATGCGTTATGTAACTAGCGGGTTAACTAGTTTCATAAGTGTCCGTATAGCTCTGTGATTTGATAATGAGGCGTTGTGTAAGAGACTGATCGTTACTGGAACTTTTCTTTGACCCTCTTACAATTAATGTTGACTTTACACTTTGAAAACATTTGATTACAACTTCTACATGCATGCATGCTCTTGTAAAATGCACATTTTCCCACATCGTGCATTGCGGCTTTTGCGCGCATTGCAATAATTGTCAAATAGCAATTCCCCAGAGGTATTGGTAAACTTGAAGAAGTACATTATAATTTATATACATGTACATATGTCAGTGAAGAAGTCAGTTTTCATGAACCCTAATAATTGATTTTTAAAAAAATATCCATCTAGACATGGACCTCGTAAAAAAAATGCTGCCACAAAATCGCCACACTTCGGAGTGAGTGATTGTCGGAGTTAAACAGCGCGACAAAGTGAAAGCTTTCTTACCTGTGTCATCCTCAGACTATAGGCAGTTGGTGCGCCATTGAGATCATCACTCTGGGTGTGTCCCAATGCCTTCCTTCTACTGCACCTCATACTCCCCCTCCTATTCAAGAACATTTGCATCACTGCCCCCTTCGTCATTTTCCCTGATTGTTCTCGTCGGTCTGGGCTGATCAACATGCCCTGACCAGTGCACAAGGCCTAAGCAATCACGATGAAAATGTTTATAATTGAGTAGTAGTAGATGGCCCTTTAATCCTCAGAGCTATCTCAGATATGGTAGAATCCGATTGGAATTGTGAGTGGTTGTAGCAGCACATGTGTGGCGATCTAATAATGCTTCAGAGAAGACTGTAGCCTACTACTGTGACAATCCTGGATGCACAGAGTGAAATACTGTGCGTGGTGTGGTTCTGCCTAGTTGTTGTTAGCATTCTCATGTGTGGCTAGACAACGCGTACAAGGCTGAAATCACTCAGTGCTAGGTTCCTGGGCTCTCATGATTTTTATAGTAGTAGGCCCCCGACACTAGCGCCACTCTCGGCACTGTTGGAACTAGCGAAAGTGTGAAACAAACAGCATCGACTGCCTCTGACCGGTTGCCCGGAGAGCTTAGGCAGGGCAGGGCAAGACCGGTGGCTGTATTGTGTTTTGCATAATATAAGCTTGCATTACATATATTGCATGCTAAAAACATGACATTTGATCATGGGGTTCACTTATTTCGCGAAGATGTTTGACAGATACCTCTATATAAATTACTCATGATTCGCTAACGTGCGTACATTGGGAACTGATTATTTCATGTTTTTGTCAGCTTTATGATATATGCAGAGAGCGTTCGGTGTCAACTCCGAGAAATAATTACTATTCCCAATTGCAAATATATTATTCAATCAGCTGAACTATATATAATTATATGAAGTAAAAACTATTTTGATACTTCAGATAACTGATGGTGTTGTGGTTAATTGTATTTTCAATATTTCATGTAACTTGTAATGTTAAAGTTTTAATTTTTTCCCCCAATCAAGCTTTTCAACAACAATAACAACAAATGTTTTGCACATGCTAATGACGGGCTCGTGGGGCATCTAGTCGTAATATATTTATGAAGTTATTTGTGGGGAAATCATTTTCCTTAATCTCAATGTTCTTATGGGAAAACCCTGCTACGAGAGCAACGTGAACGCATGAGCAAAGTGCCAATACATCAACCTGGTGTTACCGAGACTAAGTGGATTTATATATTGTTTTGACGCATGGATATTTGGAGATTAAAGCATTTATTTCACATGAGTACCCATGTATTGAACGAAGCTGATCTCTGTCCAGGGGTCAGTTTAATAGATCACAATCAGCTTTATAATCCGAAACAAATACTTCAGCCTCAACCCTTCTAAATAACACTGAAGAACTTCACCCACTGGCTACAAGGTCATTGACCAGTAGTAGCTGCTAGTCTGCGGCCAGGTTTGTGGATGTTAATATGTGCAAAATATTTACACGGATAGAAAGTAAAATGGATCAAGAATGTTTTGCGTGAAAGTGAATAGACAAATATTTATATCCAAATAGAAGATCGTAATTATACTAAGTAAAATGGAACAACAATAATGTTTGGCCTAAGTGAATAAACAACAAAATAATACAAATTTAAGCACTGGTAGAACTTATATCCAAATAGAAGATAGATCATTTTGTATCAATTTCAAAATATACAATAGATAATAATACTATACTATATACTATCTTCATAATTCAATTCAAACATTCTTTATTGTCATATTTGTACAAAACGATGTTGGTAGTCCAATAATCGCGCGGTACTAATTCAACAACCTAGAAACTTAAAATACACCAAAAAGGCTATACATGTAATCAAATGTAAAATCAGAGGGTTTGCAAACTATGGCAGGGTTCACGGAGGCAGACATATATACCATCACATGCAATATGAACGGGATTTGATATCGGGAGGTCACGTCCTGACGCCGAACTTTAAAAGGATAGTTTTTTCCCTTCCGTTAACCGGGATCATGGGACGATGAAATTCGTGTTAGGAATACACGGGGGACTCCCCTCCTAGAAAGCATCCTTTTAATCGGGACCCTGGACAATGATAATGAAAACACTATAAAGAAATAGACAGTCACGGACGATCCTTAAAATCATAAACAAAGGGTTTGCTCTACTTGTATTGTTATTTCATAAGAGAAATTCACACGTTTACAAATTACTTCAGGAGAATACACGATATGACGAGTGTAAGCAAGAGTTCCATACAACTTGTTTCGGCGAGTATTAATCGCCTTAAGGAAGGGATATGAGAAAAGGAAATGTGTGCATGTTATATGAACATGATATACGCAGAGAAGAACGATGGGCATGCGTCACCAAGGTAGTTAACTCGACAGATTACCTACATACAAGAAAATAAATGATATGACCTTTTCCGAGCAGGTAATCAAGACCCTGGTAGCCTGCGTACATTGAATTCAACTACACTTACCCCAACTCCACCCACAAAAAAGTTAACTCATCAAGTAAAACCTTTCTAGATTGCCTTTTTTAAAGTGGCTTGGCGTTAGGATGTCCTCAGTTAAACGAAAACAACATTTTTTAAGATTCATCTTAACGGGAGGGTATGATCTGAATTGTGTGGATCCAATTGTGCTCAATTAAGATTCTCAGATCCTTGGCTTTTTTGGCGTCAGGCCGTTTGTTTGTACAGGTTAAGTGCTACTGCATTGTCTCCACTACTAATTTATATAGATCAAGTCAAAGGCAGCATACAATGTTCGGTTGACATTTTTAGTAGTCGGTTTCCAACTGTCTGTGTACTTGATTGGAAACAGATGGAAACATTACAGCCTCTCATAATACAAAATAACATTAGATTAAATGCATCTCAAGTAATGCCTGATCATTGGAATAGGCACGATGCAGATTGTGACTGGAATCACGAGTTAACCCCACAGGAAGAAAAAAAGAATACACACATATAGTCATTCGAGCAGATTGCCCAGAGATAAAATCCACTTGGACGGCTCCTTATCTGCTGTCAACAGAGAATGGGGACCACCAGAATGACTATTATACATGACATACTCGCCACCATCACATTCTGGAATGGAGTGCCTATCTAGACATAACTATTTCCCGAACCCCAAACAAGTAATATACCGAGTAGTAGCCTATAATTAGTAATTATATCAATGATCCAGCTCTATCATATATTTGTGCAATACATTTTATTTTTAATGCAATTTATTAGGGACTTTGGGACTGAGCAATGCTATGTTCTGAACTATTAGCAACATAAACACAACCAACAAGAGGAGGTCTCTTTGTTTGGTAAGAAATAGCTTCACTACAACAATACATCAAAACCATAATAATCTAGCAACGATAAGAATCTTATTGACAAACCGATACCAAGGTTTTGGCAAAAAAACCAGTATTGATTGCAGTACCTCAATCCATCTCTTCATATTATCAGAAATGAGATAACACCTAGAGAGTTTCATTTCCGGTCCCCTTAGATTTTAGATGAATAATATGTTTTACTGTAGCTGAGCTTGTTATACGAAAAAGACACAGCTTTCTGCTATAGCCCTCATTAACGACCCCCACTGCCAATTATGTGGTCAAACATCAGTTCGAGCTGTGAGCATGGTTACGTTTTCTGCGTACGTATTGCAGTGAAATCCGCCATGCTTTGTTTACCGGATTTCAATTCTACATCTTCCAAGTAATCTTACTTGTGCGAAATTTGCAGCGTCCTGTTGGCCTGGCCCCAGGTTCCTAGCAAAATGCACTAACAGTTTACATAAATTCGTCCTTAATCTTAAAATGCTCAGAGGCAGTGAAGGTGCGTGTGTACATAACGGGGAAGGGGGATGTGGAATCTTCTATTTATCTTTGTGTTACGAAAGTCGGTCCGGCTGGTGGTACAATAACGTTAACTTTACAGCAAGGTTTAAGTATTTGTAAACAGTCGGCTCACATGTTTCCCCGTATTTATTGAGTGATTCATGAACATGCTACTAGCATGACAATCCGTGACATAATAACTCTACACATGGGGGGGGGGCAATACATGCACACATATACCACACACATGTATTGGTACAATACCGATTAATACCAATTTTCAAATACTAAGGCTACTTCTCTAGAAATGTTAAGAGTGCGAACAAGAATAATAAATATTTGGCAATAGAGCCTCCTCAAATCGAAAACCGAATGTGAGACTGCAAAAACCCAATCCTCCAAAGAATAGATCATATGCATTAGATAAGGAATCGATGGGAAATCCCTATTATATATATGACAAGGAAGGGCATGAGTGTAATCACAGTACCAGTAGAGAGTGAGTCAAGGAAGGGCACAATATTATTAAATGCGTATGACGGCACCAGGATAATAGACAGAGAAAGTAAATATCTAATCTTTACGAAAGGGGAATATAGAAAGAATAGAAATACATGACGGTCACGAAGAAATAATGAAAATTGTTTGTTATAGCTATTGATGAACACATTTCTTTTGTAATGCTTAATCGATATGGTTCGTAATATTAAAGAAACGACCAATATCACCAAGGATGTCACAAAACCACACCAGGGAGTGATGTATAATTATTATTGTAATATTGGCACGTGTTCCCCACAGAACGGAACTGTGTAACATTGCACAAGGTAGTTTCTAGGAATGTGATGGAGTTACTGCAAAACCGATTTGAAGGCGCGTGTGGGTTTTAATTAATACTTTCCATCCAAAGAATTTTCATTTTTGTTGTTGATTTTCTAGGAATATATTCGCCGCTATCATGAAACATCCTTATTTAACATTATTCACTTGGATCTTGTTGAAAATCTAAGGTAATCCAACGCCTCGCGAATGGGTAAACATAATTAAAATACAACACGTCCATGGACACGGGAAACTGGGTACGTCCATGTAAATAAGATTCAGCATGGCCACACTTTTCGGTGTATATATATACATACACCTGTATACTTACATACCCCCGCAAATCCTAAAATGATTTTTTTTAATAAGAAAGCGCCCAAGTGAAATAGGGTGATTTTGTAATCGACTATTTTTCATCTATGCGCATGGAATTGCCGTTAGCATGGCGTCGTGATCTTAGGCAAAATTCCTAACATGAGGGGGGGGGGGGGGGGGGGGAACTACATATTTTCAGAAGAGCATATTCGTGATCAGGAAACATGGCGGTCAACCTACGTACTGGGAGAGCATTCTTCGCGGCTGCTGCTGCTGCGTCCCTAAATTAATTATCTTCTCGAGCAGTTAATCGGGCGTGTAAACAAACAGAAGCTAATGAATATAAAATTAAAAAAACGGAAGTATACGTCTTTCTACATACATTGTTCTTGTGATCCTATATGTATAAGGAACTACCTCACAAGAAGAATCTTAGAGGTAAACTATCTATGCAAAGATAAAAATATCTATTTTGACTCTTAGGTGTTAAACATATCTATTTATACTATTTTTGAGAAAACAAACCACGATTTGAAAATCAGGTAACATTTCTGTACACGAAGTGAATGACGCAGACGCTAGTGCGATCAGATTCGCTGATTTTAATACACACAAAGAAGCCTCAAAGATTCATATTATGCATATTTCAACGTATTGAGGTATAATCAAATATATTTCTACTTTGTGGTGTTACAAATGCAATGAATGAACCTAACCATTTTAATCATGACTCCGGCATTCCACTCTAGGTCCAAACCCTCAGATCAGATAGAATTTTGTATATCAGCCTACTGCGCTAATCGGTTTTCTGGCTTAGTAATCAGCGTTTTAATGGGAATGAAATGACATTTTGAAGTCTTAATGGAATTATAACATCATTTTGTGGTTTGGAGCGAGAGACTTTCCCTTCGTTTGAAGGAACTCTCTCAACTTTGGTCCTAGACTGATTCGATAATGCACAATTCTAATTGCATGGGACACTAGATGTGTCATTATAAAGATCCGTTGCATATCATGAACTATACAAAGAAATTTACGAGACGGGCCACTGTTGAATCCAGTTTCGTTATGCTCGGATATCGACAATGCATGAAGGTTGGCCACGGACAGTGATAACGATGGTCAATGTCAACAGATAAAGAAACCCCAAATATATGTACTTTTTTTGGAACTTTTTTTGGAACTAGCTATGCAAAAACAAATGTTTATGTAAGTCTACAATGCTGCAAACTCTGTGGAAAAGATATCGGAGAGTGAAAGAGAGATACGCGGTTACAGATTAGGTAGAAGTGAACTATGGAAAGAGACATTATCACACGACTCGAAACTTGGTGGGGGGTATGAGACATAGGCCTACTGGTTCTTATCAAGGGTTCCGATATCGGGGACGTGGGGTCCTCATCTAGGTGTTCATCGAATAGCGATATTGTAATACAGGTAGCTATTCAGTGCATGTGTGATTAGCGTACTGATTGATTGGCAGCTATGTGACAGCTATGTGACATATCGCTCCAAGACAGCATAGCGTACATACACTGCATACTCATATGTACATTTGTCTGTAAAAGATGTCCATCAACGAGAATACCATGAATCATGCCAAAGCCATAGAGATCCAGCTAATGTTATGTAGCCATTCAAAGCATCCTCCGCGCAGGATGGATTACATCTTCAAAAAGACCAAAATGGGTGAATAATAATTGCATTTCGTGCATACTTTAGCTTTAGGGATACCGCAAATATGCCCAATGTGTGAACGGATCGTGTAGTCCTTAGGTATATCCTGAATATGGTCAGGAAAGGGGACTGTGATTGAAGTGGTTAAGTGGTTATTGATCTTCTTTCAAGACAGACGTCTACCTTCTTAAGCCGTTATTGGTCTTATGCCGAGTTGATACGGCGGCGAGTGAAGTATATGCATGCGAGTATATGGGCATGGAACAAGGAAGTACTTCTTCATATTTTATACGACTCTTAATGTTTTAGATATCTGATCCCTCATGGAACTCATGGTAACATTTGTTGTAAGCCAATATACACATTGTCAGAGATGCCAAAAGTACTGACAATTCTTTGTTTTTAAAGGAAGGAATTATTATTGTGTACATGAGAATATTGGGCCTCCCGAAATTGTAACGCAAATAAAATTTCTTAAAAAAAATTGTTAGGACATTTACTACATACTATTACAGAATATTTCACCCTGTTTTAAAGAAAAAAGTTTTGAGAATCAATTTTCTGTGCAAACATTATGACGAAATTTGGTCTGTCTGATTCATTATTTATTTTGATCTTTTTTCAAAATTTGGTTAAAATTGCCAAATTTGGGGAAGATCTAAACAATTTTGGAACTTTTCGAAAATAATGATTTCAGTAAATATTAAAGGGGTGGTTATTTTAGTGCCTTATTTTATTTTCATTTTTTCCAATTATTTTGGTTTTTAGTTCCTCATAGGTTGGTCTGATTTTGAGTACTTTAAATGGCATAGACCTGCGCACCTATTAGTTTTATGTGTATCGTATATTTTTCAATTTAGTTATCTTCAGTTCTTGATGTATGTAACATAAGTAACCTTTTGTATACTCTGCATCTGGCTTTGGGTAGTAATTTCAAATTGTGATACTAGAATATTTGTATAACCTTTCTTTAACTTTCATAATCTTGTCGGCAGCCTGGACTGGGAAAAATGTACTACTCATAATGTCTTTGCTGAATAAAAATCTTTAAATACAATACATCTACAAAACATTCAACCGATATAAATCTGTTCTCTGGTATAGAGAAAACTAACTATAAAAACAAAATTATCTTATCTCTTTAAAAAACTGTCAAAGATATTAGAACTTAATAAAAGTCAAAGGTAAATTCTTGTTTCAATGTCCACATACAGTGTAAAGGGCCAAGTCCACTTAGCCGATTAGGCCCTTTAGTGTACCTACAGTACAGGTAGACAGCACGGCACATTCGGTCGATCTAAATGACCAGATGTTGTTAGCTTTACAGTGTTAACGTTCCTAAAAAAATATTAATTCATAAACATTCTATCTTCCAGAAATAAACAATATGCATACATACAAAGTCCCTTTTGCAGATCTTTCATTCCCTTCCGTCGTTGTTGCGCCGGGTTGGGACCAGAAATTTCTAACACAAACTAGAACAATGCTGCTCGGACATGACAGGAGCAATGGGACACAGACTAGCCTAATTATGCAGCAGCTCCCAGACCACACATTGTCACTTTCATTCTACTATTGCGTGTTCCTGTTAAGAAATCGTAGAGGCGTGAAAGCTTTTGGAACTCCGCTATATGCAAGGTAAATCTAGTACTATGCGGTTATAAAACAAGGTGTTCTAGTACATTCCATAACTGTTTCACAAATACATTCTGATTCAGGAAGTACGCAAACTCAATTTTTACACCCAGTTACGGGAGGTCCATGTTGACGTTCGAGTAGCAGTGCTAGAATTAATTAACATATATTATTCGGATGTTACAAGGTGTTCTAGTACATTCCATAACTGTTTCATAAATACACTCTGATTCAGGAATTACGCAAACTTAATTTTTACATCCAGTTACGTGAGGTCCATGCTGACGTTCGAGTAGCAGTGCTAGAATTAATTAACATATATTATTCGGATTTCCGTTAATAATCGAAAAAGTGGCACCTCTGGAAGTCCTCCAATAGGAAAGTGTCTTAAGTACCACCCTCAGTCAGAGTACTACCCACTATAGGAATAACCGCCTGCAAAGGCTACACAATTAAAAAACAAAATAATTTTGTAAAAAATGAAGTACCCGGGAATTTCACGGAACTCATAGAATTCTACAGAACCATGAGAAACATAGGAACATAGGTAAACGATTTCTCTAGACGATGACTCACACCACTGATAATGCGGAACATCTTTTCAATATATATGATGTATAATATTACTCCTTATAAAAAATGGTTGGTATCATCACTTTTTCCTAATGATAAATTACGATCAGCGCAAATGACAATGTTACTTAAAGGGTAGCATCCCGTAGTCTCTCCGTTTCATGAATGTTCTGCCTAACGATTAGTATTGTGTGGGTTCATTTGGTAAGACTTGAAAAAAAATAGACCCAGTATCAATACTTTATACTATGATGTTAATTTTTACCACCAGTCCTGGGCACATAATATTTTAAGGCACTTCAATTGTGGGCTATGGTATATCTTGGTCCATGTAAACGAGTTGGTTTCAGTCGCTTAGACTATTGCACTCTGTGCATGCATGCACTCTAGTCAACTGATTTATTATATATGTATGCCTTGATCTAGAAAGGAACATTATAAAGTCATTTTGTGGACTTTTCCCCGGACTTTTCCTCAAAGTACTTTCAGTGGTTCGGGTGGTGGCGTTGCATAAACCATTATAGTATGCAACGTACGCATGCAACGTAACTCACTCTACAATATACGTACGTTGTTTCAACTCCAATGCGTATCCATGTACATAATAGAAAATACATACGTCACAGATTACGGGCATTTACATCATTATACTACGAGCATGAGGCCGGTTAGATTGTTCCTGTGAGGCCTGCATGGAAGCCGCTGACAATCTGAAGCGATTTCTAGAATGCTCTTTTTTGCTTTGGGCTTTGAGGTCTGTGTGATAGGAATTCTAGGAAGCGCTTCAAAGCGCTTTCTGGGCACTAGTGTGCAAGGCGTATAAAGCTGTATGCCTCTGTCAGGATAGGCTGATGTCATAACGCCAAAGCGGAGTAATCTTTTGTTACGTATTGTTACAAACGAATCTCAATGCATGGGTAATATTTAAGCAATTATCATGTAATAGCTAGGCAGTATTTCAAGTGTTGTGCCAAGAGTCAGAGTTACCTGAGAATGGCCTTAGCATGTTTAGCATCCTAGTAAAATATCAAGTCATTATAATGTATACCGATATATATTTTACATTGTAGAACTTGATTTTGTATGAATTGGTCGGTAACAAAAACCTAAGTATTTATAGTCTAGGCTCAGAGTTAAAAGAGTCCCTCCTGACTGAGGGAAAGCCTCTCGCTCCAAACCGCAGAATGTCTTTAAAATCCCATTAGGATGCCTATTTCAGAGCCATGTAAGCCATTAGCGCAGTAGGCGTCCAATAACTGACATACCATTCTCATCTGATTTGCGAGGCTGTTGTGAGCCTAGACTATGTACCTAAGAAGTAAAGCATGTTCATGCCCCGGCATAATAGTAATTTACACCATTTATTAGTACACATTTTGAGGCCCCCATGGCGATGAAAATTGAATGACCGAGTAGTGATGGACAAGTGGTTCTTTATAAGATTCCTAGACCCATGTTTTTTTCACAATAAATTAGTAACAGTTTATCAATCAATTTGTTTTTTGAATGTTGAATTTTTTAATGCGAATGACGTCGAGGGAATCGCTGATTCTCGTTAATGGTAGCAAGAGAGCAACGAGCTAACATCGTTTTATAATATCTATCAATCAATTCATCAATCAATCAATCAGAATAGAAGGTATACTTACACTGGCCTGACCACCATAATGGTCGTCTAGGATGGCAGCATCTTGTATCCCCTTTAGAGAAGAGCGCGAACTCCTCTTCACGCGATGTAAACTATAGAATTTATGACCATATCGTATCTTATATTGACTGACATCTAAACCTGAAATGAAAAGAAAACATTTTACATTAGTTCAACAATTTGTAGCGAGGTAGGCGAAGTATCGCTTATATATCACAAAACCCGGCGTGATGTTAATACGTTTCAGTTGAGGAAGGAAAAAAACTATATTTTATTTTGGGTTTATTTCAACAATTTGTCATTTCTTAGTTCGACCATGGTTTACTTTCCCATTCGGTACAACATCTGGATATTTGCGTATTCATTCTAAATCCACACCTGTCATGCCATATTTCATTACCATTGCATTACTACCGAACGCTTACCTATAATCAAATACAATAATTCCCTAGACATGAATGATGCATTAGTAGGGAGCTTAGTATTGCCATCCTCCCTAGGCAGGCCCTCTATTCCGCAATGAGTTACTCCATACTAGACGCCCTCTATTCCGCAACGAGTTACTCCATACTAGGCTAGTACGTAGAAACTGGTTGCGGAGTATAGGGCCTGCCTAGGGAGGATGAGTTTTGCCAACCGTAACCAAACAAGTCAATGAACGGAATAAAAATTTTAATAATGAAGAATGATAATGATAACGGAAGAATGATAATAATAAGTCAATCATTAAGATATTATGAGGTGAGCATGGCATGCTATCAGTCACTGTCAGTTCGAACAGATTTCCCCAAAATTAATTGTTCTCTATTTATGACTGACATTTACTTTGATATATAGGAAATGGGACTACCGTTTGAAGATAAGGACGGTATTCCTTCCGAAATATGCATGCCTAAAATTATTCAATATGTGCAAGTATAATGTAATGGACCTCCCTCAAGAAAGATATCCCTCGGATGTCCGATTTCACAACTTGACACAATAAATACGGCATGAATATCACACATTTAAAAGAATTTAAAGTATTTCTTAACTTGCCAAAAAAAACACGATAAAGAGTGGGGAACGAATGAATGGACTACTGGTCAGAATCGCCCGCAAATATATTCCCCAGTTTTCAAAGCATCTTTGGAATCGGGTTAATGCGTCATTTCACTCTTTCCGCACTTGAAGTTTAATGACTCCCTTTGATAATTTGAAAATTAGACGCAGGGGATGATATCGACACCTAGAGCGTCGTAACCGGAGCACAGGCGTTGACATGTATATACATAATTGTGTGAGATCAAGAATCGTGACGTCTGTTGGAGTTGTTTTTATTCTCTCATGTCTGCGAGTACGTAATTGAGATGCATGCTGCATTATTGTGATTACAGCGTCCGTGACGTGATGTCACCTCAATGCGCAGGCGGTGGTAATGACTATATGGACAATTAGCCAAAGGAAGCGAAAACAAGTTTTGCTAGCAGGAGGGAAGAAAAGTTTGTAGAAGAAGTCGAGATAGATATGTAAAGGGGAACCCCCAGGAGAAACCATGCAGGTGATAGGATAGGACAGAGACTCACTGCCATTCAATACTTTTTTTTAAAGAATAGAAGTATAGAACATGGGAAGTATTTTTTTATAAGCATCAGTATTTCTAAGTTAATTCGTTTTGTAATGTCGTCAGTTAGCTTAACATTTGGATCTCATTAACCTCAAATACATCGTACTAACTTACTTTCAATATAAAAAAAGAAATAACGTAGAAAGGGAAGACAAATGATTAGGTATAATGAATTTATTGGGCGTAAGGAAAGATGGACAAACTGAAGTTGGGTGTTCAAAATTTATGATCACAACGAAGAGTATTCAAATAATAGGCGCTAGGCCTACTAATATTGTAGTTTTAAAATAGATTTGAAATAATACCATATAATTATATTACCGCCCATAGCGTATTAGACCTTAATACGTTATATACCATTAAGCGTTTAATTACGTATCTAAAGAGAATATAAGAATCCTCCTACCTAACCGATTACATAGTCGTCAAAGTGAAACATTTAAGCATAACCTTTAAATAATATTTCCACTAAAAAGATAAAACAATAAACACAAGGTTCAAATTTTGTTTAATAAAAAAGCATTAGCTTTGTGACGACGTGTGTGGAATATGAAATATGATACCGACTTTAATTGCATGCAATAACGCCCGAGCAAATAAATGATTATTTATCTTGAAACGGACAGGACTTGTCATACTGTCAATAAGCTCAAGGACTTTGGAATTAATTGGGTTTGTAGTTGAAATTCGGGTGAAGGAAGAAAAACGGCTTCATTCTCTAGCAATTGTGACATTAGTCGACGTTTATACTTCAAGGGATTTCATCCAATCATCCGTGAAATGCGAATTGTATTCATTTAAAGAGCAGTGGGGCACAGGGGAAATCCCCAATGCATTTCAACAAAATATGACCCAAGATCAATGTTATTCTGCGTGTATAAGTTATTAAATCAGTAAATGAAACAATTTCAACGAGTGCCCTTTAAACACTGGAATATCAACCTAGATACCAACCACCAAACAACTTGTTTTAAGAACGCGAAAACAAATAACAGATACAATGTGATGAAAAACTTAATAGTGAGGCTATTATTACTGTTAATAACGTTTTAATATAAGAATAGTTATATTTCACAAAGGCGAATATATGCGTGATATTTTTAATTATCTGTTATACATTTCATCTTGCGGCTAAGGATTAGTAAAAAATAAGATACAAAAAATGAATTAATAATGAAATGAATCAGATAGATTAGAATATTATTTTTGAGCTACCATGACAAGAATCTCACTTTGAGTTGAATCACAGTCCGCATCTTCTTTGGTTGGCTTCGTCCCCTGGCCTGAGAAAGTATCTTCAGGTATAAAAGTAAAACTCGTAAGACTCAAGTCTGTTTTCCTATAATAGGTTTTCAAGGGGTCAAAGATGCTTACCCGAACATGATTTCATATGTCCCTGTCAATAACAGGATTTATCAAAAACAGGAAAGGGACACGTCGGGAGTTAATGGAGTAGATGCTGGGAGTAAGACTACACCTATAACCTCCCATAAGTTCAATTGTGAACAACAGGACACATCATCGATGACACCGTAAAACCTGTATTAGAAGCCGTATCTCTATTAGAAGCAGCAGCCAAACGTGTAGGTTCTTGGGGTCTTGTATTTGTTATCCATTCCATAGGGAGTTCCCCGTGGGCCTTACCATTACCAGTTGAGGAGAATTTCAGCAAACAAAATTTATATTTCCAGAGCGACAAGGCGTTCCTTTGATTAATATGCTGCCTTCAAAGATTCGCACTCATTCGCATTAATTTAGCGGTAGACCAAAGCGTTGTCTGGCCATCAAACAGTCGGTGTGAGCTAAACACCTCTCAATAGACGCCTCACCCACGTTTTTGCCCTTGTCTTTAGATTATTTCGATTTCCAAAGTAGAACTAATACAAACCAAGGCTTCCAATACAACATTTACGGTAGGCAGCAAAATGTGTCATGGTCCACATTGGAGGTGAATCAGTTGAACAACAAACTATGGAGGATACTGTGACTTACTTTCGAGTATTCTTAGGTCGGAGTCCAAGAGAGAACTTCTTCGGCGTTCCCTTGTAATAACTGGTTTTGTTTGAACTTTGACATCACCTGGGAAATATCAATAATATCATCTGGTTACAGGGTTGGGAGGGAACGATTGTTTTAGAAAGGACTGTACAATGGATGTCTTAAATTATTTTCCCCGTACTTGCAGTGCATTAGTAATTACCAGGCAAATCATGGTCTGTAAGATTGACTGAAAAATGGCAGACCCTCATGGCGGAGGTAGGACTAATATTATCCTAATTATATTATTTTTTACAACTCGATTTTGAGTCTCTCTTAAGCTACTACTACCTCTTGCATGTAGAAACAAGCAAATATATATATTCAAATTAGAACATTTTGTTACTTTAAACAAAAGTAACGGCCATTTACAGACAGTTACAGATCGTTTAGTATTTTTTTTCTGAAATGTCCCATTTTCAGACAACTTACCAAAATATTTGAAATGATTGGATTGATTGATTTCAGTCACTTGACTAGAAATTTGCATCCCTGCAGTACACATGGTGTTAATCTTCCAATTTATTTCGGTGTTACTCCTGTTGAACTATTTTACTGTGGAACATTGAATAAAAGGAACTCGTTGGTGCTCCACTGAAAACTTCACGGTGCCATAGGCTGCATAAACTTACTTACAGTGCACTGAAGCAAACTATTCCCTACCTCAAAACCCAAGGAATAAACCAAATAATATTGCAATACATGGTATCTTCGCACTAACAACAATAACTTCTCAGTTCAATAATAATTGATATCCAAACAAATCACAAGAATTATATAAATATATACGAGAACTGATCCCTAGTATCCGAACATCGTCGTTTTTATTTATAAGTCACACATACCAATAAAAGTAATTTCATGTCAAGAAGTAGGTATGTACCAATGGAACCAGCACTTAATGCGCACTGCGTATTCCGATCGCTCCAAGAGTCGATAGAATACGCATTACGCTGCGTGAACATATAACAATGTATTTGGTGACGTCACCAGGGAGCAATTGTAGTTACTTGTACGCAGCGTTGTTAAAGTGGCTAAGGACACTGTTTGACTATATGTCATTTAGAAATATGTTTGTTTGAGAATACGCATCACGCACCGCGCATCACGCACTAGGTACACATGGGTTTCCAGCTGGTAGCACGCAAGTAAAATAGCCATGTATTGTTATTGTTGTTAACTATGTCTATTTGGCATGGACTGGTCCCAATTAATTATTATGTCTAGTACTTACCAAGCATTCTGACGTATAATGCATTATTGTCGGTTTTCTCGAAGGATATTCCACCTCGTCTCTGTAATGGAAAAGAATAATGGCGAATTAGTGGTGGATATAACATTATACACCACAGTGTCAGGTCTAGGTGTTAATATGTAACATTGAGTAATGCTTATGAATCATGAATAATAAGGTGAGTGAGTGCGATTGGTTGCTTTACGCCCTTATCAACACATGTAATATGGTTATATAAAGGGCGGGAGAGCTGAGAGGGAGACAGTTTATGATCATACCCAGGAAATAAGAGATAGAAAAGAAGGGAGAGAGAGACAGAAAAAGAGACAGAAAGGCACTTTATGGCCATGGTAATGTTATTTTCCCCCTATATGTAAGGACTCATCACCCTTAATAGGTCTAATTACATACAGGTGGCTAAGGTCACGTGTCACTCTGATAGGATGATTCATGCTTAACATTGTAACCGTATTGTATATGTAAACCATGTTGCACCAATGCCTCCTCAGTGAGGGTTAATAAAGAATACCAACAGGACGAACGACTCTCTCTTCATTTCTACATGAAAAAGGAAATATTACATCGAACCACTTACAGTGCACCGAAGCAAACTCTACTCGTGTGTCCCTACCACAACACCCAAGGAATAAACTAAATAATATTGCAATACATGGTATCGAACCCGGTTACTGTTATCTTTTTGCCTTTTATTTATCAGTTATAACGCTTTGACTGTTAGTCTGTTTATAGCGCATAGCGTTTCCCGAAAAGGGGCTATGTATAATCAGTTTCACAACAGTAATACGTTATAATATAAATGTCTTAAAGATACATTCTGAAGGGTGAAAGTTAGACATGATAGGTTCGGTACCCTTGAGACAGTTGTTATGTTACTGTTTCTATGATCCTATCCCTCTCTACATAATTATAATGGCTAGTCCAGTTTTATTGTAGCAGTGCCTTCAATCTTAGGTAACCTGTAACCTTCCTTTCATCACTCGCTTGGTAATCTGTAAGTGGATGATGGATCAGTAAAGGAAAAATTGAATAATGTCACCACAAGCTCATGTTGAATTGTAAATCAGGTGTTACTGTTCACAAGTGAAGGTGTGAAATGTTTTAATTTCAACAATGAAAACGGCCAATCCATTAGCTAGTATTGCTAAAATTTCCCTAAGTTACTCAGGATCTTATCAACACTAGCTAATGTGAGTGAACTAGTGTCTCACAAACCAACTTTGAGATTGCATTCCGTATATCCTCGCGTCTCCACGAAGTACGTTGTCTGCAGAGGTCCACATGCACGTGTTTTCTCTAAACAAAACGCAATGTGCGGACCTCACATTAGCGGGGTTTGGCAACAAGCTAAGTTGTGACATAAAATATTATAGGTAGACGGATACCGTGGTACATGTGTGCACTAATTAGATGGGTTGACGCATGAGAGTAGTATTTATAATAGAGGATGCGTGTGTTACAGGTGCATAATGGATCTGAATATTATCTGTATTAACATTTAAGCCCCAATAGAAGTTTTTGATAATTAACTAATTATATACTAGGGCGGGATAGAGCAGCCCATATAAGCCACATTCAGAATTTTCCACTTTACACGCTATATAGGTCCAAACCCTCAGATCAGATAAGAATGGTATGTCAGCCTACTTTGCTAATCGGCTTCCTGGCCCGTTTTAATGGGAACATAATGACATTTTGCGGTCTTAATGGAATTATAATGGCACTCTGCGGTTCGAGGCGAGCGGCTTTGAAGGGACTCTCTTAACTTTGGGCCTAGAGTGTTCATTCAGCACGTTGCACTTTCATAATTAGACTAGTGTAAGTCTTTGATTTTCAAAAAGAAATCTTAAAAAGAAGAAAAAACCTATCACGTTTGAGTCATTTCTGCCTTGATACTTGGCCATTATCTATGTCAAAAGCCGATCTCGTAACCATGTCCTCTACTCGTGCGAATGATGACGCGGGCATTAATTAGCGCCAGGACCATGTACTACTTCATAGACAAAACACAAAGTGCACACACATGCCAATGCCTTGGCTCAGTGCTCTGACGTTAAACGAGTTCGACTATAGTTCAGCTAGTTCAGTGGAAGCACATTCAAGGGTGCTACACTCTTTACGCGACCTATAGGCAGTGGACACCAAAGCCCTCTAACGTTAAGGCTATGGCTCGCTGCTGCCTACAGGACGTGTATAGAGTGTATACTCTTATCCTTTATCGAATCTTAGCAATGGATCAGCGTTACACAGGCAGACATACACACGACCAGCCTTATATAAGCCAGTCAGCAAGCACTGCCAGCTGTAAAAATCGCTTTAAAAAGTAGAAGTGGTTGAGGACAGAATATTTGATTGTCTACTCACACCTAAAGATAGGTAAAACCTGGTTGTCTACGGGACGCCATATTCATTTTCAGTAGTCCTCACGGCTGACACAGGCGGAATTTTTCAACTCTGACTGGGGTGGAAGAGAAATAGCACACCTGCCCACAACGGGGTTCGAACCTACAACACTCATGGCCATTTCCAAGTCCATGTTCAGTTTCTGTTGGTCAAAATACGATGCTGTCGCCGAAATTTTTTTAAAAATCAGTTTCTGTTAGTGAAGATATTTAATTCACCAATTTCTAAAGATTGTATATATATATATATAGGCCCTACCCCTCCCAATATAATGAAGAAAAGAGGACACGTTTCATCAATTGCATTACTTACTTATGCTCAATTTTTCTAAACGTCCTATTTTCTATATTATCCTTTATTACCGCACTATAACAGGTAGCCCATTAATTGACACGGGCTTTCACCGACTTGCCTCTCGCAATCTGTCACGAGTTTACCAACTCTCCTTGACACAAATAAAAGGGTAACCCAAGCAATGATCTTTAAATTACCCTTTCCTGTATTTATATATCCCATTTATATCGTGTACTTACCGGTATCTATAAAACCATGAAAAGCTCCTAGTGAATTAGAGGCCGATACAACAGCGGCGCGTACACTTTCACGATTAAACTTTCAAGATAATCTATCCAAATATCTAGAGACCAATATTACATTATATGAACATTATAAACTACAGACAAATTCAGGATTTACGGTATTTTTTCCAACAAATTAGACAACCTAATTAGATGCACGTGCACTGCAGGTGGTGAGTGTGTTTATATTGTATTTGAGATTTAATGAGTGAATAGTACAATCTCCATACAGAAGTCACTTGTGTCAATCTTGCTTTTGTTGTTTATTCATGTGTACTTATTACCTTCTCGAGTAGTAGTTGTAGATTAATTTTTGTATAAAGTAAATCAGGATTTCTGAGGATAGCATCATTAATGAAATGTAATTCCTAAATAAAAAAAACTCTAAACTCTAAACTCTGGACATCAGTATGAAGACGCTACACGATGCCCATCATAGAATGTTTCTTGGAATTTACATGAACAAATCAAAATTAAAATCGGCAAATAATCTATTATACAATGTTGCTCCAAATAATAATATTATGTGTCATACAACAAGTGTACAGATTACTTGCTCAATGCTGACACCTAGTGTTGAGCATTGTTCTCTGCTTCATCCTTTTAGAGACCGCCATTTCATTATACTACTTGGCCATCTAGTGGCATATGCTAGCAGTAATTTCCCAATGGGGGAAGAGGTGTAGGCTACCTCAGACGGTAACAATGATCACCACCATCTCTCTCCGGTGATAAAATTGCATGCAATGCATATAGACTCTTTTGGAGGTGAGACATGTATCATTGCAAGTTAAATTAGTTTAACCCCGAGTTTTACAGGATTGTTTTTTTAGAGAAGGCCTAATACGATTAAAGAAGATTCGCCCAATGCATAATGTCATGGTTATTACAAATTAGAAATGCCTTGGGGACGTTGTGAAACATTTTATATAATTAACATAGGAATATCAGTACTTATTAGACATCCAGGGGCGATAGATCTACAGTGAAGTTGGAGAGGGGCATCAGGAAGTTGGAAGGAGAAGAGTAGGAAAAGGAGAAGCGGCTATGGGCTTGAGAAATTTAAGACCTTTTTAAGACTTTTAAAGATACATTTCTTGACGTTTTAAGACCAGATAAGCAGATTGTATAGGCCTACATATAAAGTAGAATCCATTTGAAGGGAAAATCTAATCTGGGCCAAACTCTCATATCGAATTTCGAACACTAGTTTTCCCGTTATGCAAATTCAATACTTTTTAGGCCTAAGACCCTTTACATGAATATGCATGAAAATAAATACTTTTCATTGCCTTAAATTTCCAAAATCAAAATAAAGACTTGCAATATTTTCTAAGGATCCGCGGACAAAGATTAAAGTGACACTTCTCACTGTTGTTGGCTAGATTATCGAGTAACGGAATTTCTACTTCCTTTTCTAGTATTTGATTCACCTTACCCTACCTAACTAACTCCTGTGGATATCAAAACTCTAACATTCATATTATATCAGATATTTGGTAAAACAGTGAGCAAAATCGTTTTGGCTTACCAACCCAAATGTCAAGCTATGTCAGAGTGGCAGTTGGGTTCTGGCATCTGGAGTTACATAATGCCAGCCTTGACCAAAGGTCACTGGTAGACTCCTATGTTAAATCTAGTTACATCAATGGTCACCTAAGAGAGTGGGGGCACCACTTGACGGCTACTATTCTGTGATTTGAAATCTGGTCTATTCATTACACTTATTCAATGATTATTGAATGAAGAAACAATTTTGGTGCTCCATACTTTAGATATTGTCATAGATATCCTATATGGTTACACTGAATAAGTTTCATGTGATTCTGTGACTACTCGCTTTAACTATCTTAGCCACTTTAACTGTTAGGGCCTATTAGGAACAACGAGTATAAAATGGTTATACTCGTTGCTAGGAAGAGGTGAAACTAGTTCCGTCCATTGACAGGAGATGGCGCCATGTGCACCGAGTGCTGATTGGACACGATGGCGATGTCAATGAACAGCCTCCCACTTGACAGGGGAACATGTTCTATCATGTAAAACAGAGAAATCATAACAGGAGGAAAGACAGGTGCCGTCACAAGCAATACTTTTTAGCAAGAACCTCAGGGCATAGGGTGGAGATGGAATCTCCTTTGGGGCCAAAGTGCAAGTGCACCTAGGCGCATCTGCTTGGTCCCAATATCATAGATTGACAATAATAATTAAGCCTTCCATACAGTCCATACAACTACCTAAAACACTATTTATTGTAATAGATAAATGCCCTGGCTGACGTAACAAAGCAGGGATCATATAAGAGAAAGGTAGATATCTGATAATACGAAATAAATTCCTAGTGCCTAGGTTAGTCACATACCTTGTTCTAGATACAGGAAGGCATAAGAAATATGCAGCAAAGAATTGTGCTTTACCGCAAATAGGCCTATAATAGGGAGGTTCAGCAAGTCTAACCTATACATAAACGTACCCGTATCTCTGATATACAAACATACGTTAAAAAGAAGAAAGAGGTTCAACAAAACATGACAGAGAAAACACATAACTTAACATATCAACCAAAATATTCCATCTCACAATTTATTTTTTATACACAAAAATGAGACGTAATTCACAAAAATGATATGGAGGGGGACTCAATGAAGGAACTATTTCTCTGGTCTAGGGAAATGTGTATGGTTTATTATTTCAGACAGACGATACACTCCATAAGATATAATTTCCCTGAATTTATCTTCGGAACCATCAGCGACACGGGGAGAGAATTCCATCATAAAACCGCCTGTGATATTCCCAACTCCTTGGCTATTGGTGTGAGGCTTATTATCAAGGATTTACACAGGGGGAGGAGTCTGTAAGTTTAACTTCAAATGGCACCAAGTCTTAAAATCTCAAGAGAATGATATTCTAAGCACAGAAGATATGGTTGTAAACTCGAAAATCTGTCCATCCATTTTGTCAAACTCTTGAAATGGTATTACACTTTAATGGAATAAGGGATGTCTTCTGCAAATACTCCTGCGTAAAGATGTCTCTCAGAATCCATTAACATTTAGTGAGAATGCCTTAGCATTCATGGAGAATGCATTAGCATTCAGGGTGACAGCATTATATTAACATTCAGGGAGAGTACAACTGACCCAGAACGCTCACCTGTCGAGAACTGCTTCATGATGCACTCGGGGCTTACATGTCAGTGGGCTATTCCCAAACCATCCCTAATGTTGTACTTGATATGATGAATCAAGCATTAAATCTCCACATGATAAGAGAACCCCGTTTGTAATTGGATACTTAGGATAAGGGAAAGAACCAGGGCTAAGAGACGCCTGGAGGCAGAACGTGCTGAGTCTGATATCAAAGGTGGGCACGAGCTAAGTTGACAACAGAGAAACTTCAAGCACACCAATATGGGACTTGTATAGCCGCCAACTTGAATTTTGATTCGCATGGAATTTTGGGATATATGGTACAGGGTAAAAGCCACAGAAAACATGTCAGGTTCAGCATGGGATATTCATCTGTGCTCTAATGTCAATATCCATGTGTTATACATGGCTCCATTACACAATACCCCCATCTTTCCCATGATGCATTTAGATTTCATAGATCATTTATACAACTGTGATATTAGTGAAAACATTCTTGCAATTTTCAATAATAGTGTTGCTAAATATCTGTAAGTCAAACCCGAACCGAATCTATCCCAGCATGCACTGTAACAGACATGCGCAGTGGCACATGCAGGTCCCCTATTCGCAAGGAGGGAGAACTTGCGAGGTAGCACCGGCTGACTGAGAGTGGCTTCTGTGACTTTGCATCTCTGATTGGCTGTTGTAGCCGGGAGGCGGGGCTACAGTGGTGCTGTCACAATCTTAGAAAATGTGATCGAACAATGCTCAATACTTAAAATAACCCTAAACCTAACCTTAAATTGGTTGTCCTAAGTCAATAAAGGTAGTAGTGGACTGTCTGTACTAAAAACTCACTAATAAAAGTAATTACTTGATTGGTAAAAGCCTGCTAAGCCCCGCCCACTGCGTGTGGCTTCATTCGGCCAGCCGGTGCTACCTCGCAAGTTTTCACCAAAAGCCCCCTATTCCATTTGTATGCAATGGCTTTATATTTGATTTTAAAAAACGATGATCCATCCACCACACATTTATCTATCAATACATTTCGGACTAAATGTGATTTATGTTTGACGCAGGAGATAAAAACCCAAACGAGAGGTTTTAACGGCAAACGCGAGTATTCACAATGCTATCCTATTGGCGACTTTAATCTAATTTTCTGAAAATTATTACTATAGTGCTTCCGGCCTTTAGAATTGAAGTCTATGGAATTTGAAACCCTTGTGCAGAATTTATGTAACATTTAAGTTCCTAAGTTTAAAATCTAAGTTTGCTGTTGTATGTACACAATTAGTACTCTACAAGTTGTATGATTTTAGGAAATATAGCATTAATATTTCATGGTCAAATTAAATTGGAAACTCTCTACTTTGGTTTGGTTTTGTCAGACCATATTTATGAGCCATTGAATCAAAAATAACATATTTATCTGATTTTTTAAAAATACATATGAATAATATTTCAATAGAAACTGCTTAAAGGTTGGAATTCACGTCTTTTTCTGGGCATTTACTCTAAACTATATAATTATATATTCCGCTTTGAGGGGACATATCCCGATCCATCGATCTCCCCCTACAGAATAGTTTCAGAAACATGACATTTATTTTCATTTTCGTGTCCTATATCCCAACATCAATTCTAATACTGTTACGTAGATGATGAACTATCAGACAAGAAGATGATCACCTATCACCCACTGAGACTCACATGAGTTTAACAAAATTATTGCAATACTTATTTCATAGACACATAATCTAGGCTTCAGACTTCTCAATAACTATGCATGACTGGCTATAAGCCGCGATAGAGAAAGCGATGGACAATCCATTCAGGTTTGAATAGGAAGTTCTGCTAACAAGAAATGATATTATCCTTTAAGCAATGACAATTGATTGCACACGCGAAAAGCCGATAAACATCGACAGCTAATCCCGAAGCAGCCAAGTTCCTCTCATCACTCCGCGCCGACCTACGTATTGAAATCAACGAGGGTTGAATAGGCAAAAGGCACAGCTTCCTCTTCTCCCCGTGTTGATGCAACACTCCTTAAGTACTTGGCAATGGTATAGGTGGTGTACTATGTACATGGGTCATTTTTTCTGAACGTGTACAATTCAGCCAGAAGTATGGAATTTCAAAAGGTTCTCCAGATCAATTTTAAACCTACATATCTCGTTAGTCCAGGTGTAGAGCTTTCTGTAAATACCCATTATACACATTTCCTCCCAGTGGTTCAGTTTTTATGGTAAGTCGAATTTTGGGGTTTAGAAATTGGCAAACGTCCGTCATCATAACTCATTTAAGATGAAACACACACCTTATACTTAATTCTATTTGTACATAAAGCCTAAAAGTACACCACAATAAGACAACATGGCAATGAATCTGCAGTAAAAATTTGTTATAACCAAGAAGTATAACTTCATGACAAAATCGTGCTGAGTGCATCAGCCCTATTTCCTCAAAATCCCCATCATCCATTTTTTCCCCATACCTTGGTTTCAAATACTTGTAAAAAAAGTGGGTGAAACGGCTTGAACCTTAATAATGCACCTGGGTAATAACGAATACATTATCTAATACTTCCCCAAGTTATAGGACCTTAAACAAAGTTGTGTTCAAACTACTCCATCCCAAAGGTGCTGTATTTCACTGATGGGCGTTTGTCACAATAGCCTATTATACATAATGAAGTAAAAGCCCATTATCTGTCCTATTTCGTTATGAATGAATCTGAAATGGTTCAATATTGCTCTATATTCATCAGCCACTGAGAATAAAACAAGACAAGTTTATTTCAATTAAATAGTATACAAAAAAGTATACTTTCGTTTATTGAGTATCAACAATGGCTACACATGACTTCAAGATACAAAAAAAACATACTTTTCTCTCCAGAAATTCCAACAGAGAAGTAGTGTCACCTGTCAGTACACAAGAAGTATTTAAATCATCAAAGAAAGAGTATATAACCTGCAAGCTGGTCTTATAATAGACTTCTTATGATGGGCGTTTGGTTTTCAATGATGGGCGTTTGTGCATGTAGATAGGATATGAAACATCATCTAAAAGAATCTAATAATAACCATACATAAACAATGTTTTCAGGAAACGTGCCCAACATGTTCTTCTGTACTCCTGAAAAGTCATCAGCAACTTTCCATGTCTCATTCTGCTGTATGACTTCTGTCTTTGTTTCCTTAAGACAGGTTTGTCACAATAGCCTCTCTTTATCTAATGCTCAGGATGACCTCAGAATTGCATGGATACATTTAGTAGCACAGTGTACTCATTGCTACTAGCTTCATAATGAAATTAACTTGTTTATACGGTCGACCATCATCAGTAAGTTGCATTTTTAAGATGCCATAGGTGATGTGTTTCAGAAAAATGAGTCATAAGTCGCAAAAATGATATTACTTCACATGTCTTTTTTCACAAGAAATCCCTCTTAGAATCTTTTCATTTTTTGACAGTGTAACTGTGACAGTTTGTAGTTATGAAGTTTATAATGCTTCATCAATATTATACATCTGTATGGTAGATATTGCAAGTAGGATAATATTTTAATTAATTAAATGGGATATTTTCAACTTTCGTTTTCAAACATTATTTCCTCTTCTACTCATTGTTTAGGGCACTCCAGGTCTAGCTTGTGGCTGTCTTTCTTCTCTAGTAGTCCCTAGGTGATGCAGCAGCCCTTTCAAAGTTTGTTAGTGTTGGTAGTCCAACCATGTTGATCTGAAAATAGTATTTACATATAATACATAGTAAGGCCCCATAAATGTTAAAAAATATTTGTGAAAAAACAGGAAGGTTGTAATTCCATTTCATAAAGCATAAAATCATGCATTTATGGTTGAAATTTGGTGTTGGTTGAACGAACCTTTCATTGGTTTTTGAGGGTGAACATTACCTTGGAAAACGCCCATCATGGAAATGGTGCCCCTTGTACTAAAATATAATAATAGTTCCACTCTTAACCATATATATATGATTAAACAGTAGCTTATAAAACATAATATTGAAAGAAGGGCATTGTAAAATGTGTAGGGCTGTTGGTAGACCCACTCTATATAATTTGCTATATTCACAAACGCCCATCATGAAAAACAATGCAAACACTGTACATTACAAAATCCACTGACTATGACCTTGTAGAATATAAAGAACATGTTTGAACGATTGGATGCAATGAAATACATGCAGGGGCATGTTTTCATGTTATTAACACAGACAATATGCCAAATTTACTGAGTTATTTTTCATTTTGATGATGGGCGTTTGTCATAGCAAATGTTAACCTCATTTTGTATCAGCCAGATTAGGATTTGGGCATTGATCAACCACAAGAAAGAATTTCTTGCATACCAATACAAGTCATACAACACTACAAACACAACAAAATCATATTTCCTCTGATTATTATCACTTTGAGAGACAAATTTGTACTGTTATAATTACCATGATGGGCGTTATGCCTGATTTACAACTGACATGTGCAGTTCTGATCACATGAGTAAAGCAATCTGGCTCTGTGTAATGACTAAATATCTTTCAGCCATTGATTTCTGAACACATTTTAAACAGAATATACAAAGCTTTGAAACTTTCTGACCATTTCAGTTAATCCTACAGAATATCAAAACATTATCCTTCACATAATTAGAATGTCACTTTCAGTTTTTCATGCTATGTTTGACAAAATTAGGTAAGATTAGTGCTAGAAAAGACTGTTACTTACCACTGTATATTCCAACTAAAGATGACTCCACAAGGAGGTTAACTTACTGAGCAGACCTAGCTCAGCAGAGCATTTCAATGATGGGCATTATTTTCATGATGGACGTTTGATTTGTTGAAAATCTTGCTATAAAATCTTCCAAAAACACTTTGAGGTTAGGGTTTTGTGTTTTCCACTTTCACTTTGGCACACCATTTATGAATAACACCATTATAGCAAGTTTGAAACGTTTTGCAATACCTGGATAACACATCACTTGTCACACCTACTCCTGCAAACGCCCATCAGCATAATTAGTATAAATTGAAGATGGTTTTGTGGATTTGTTGTTATTTCCTTGTAAATGGGAGTAGAGTTGTTTCTTTTTTTGTATCTTGTTCGCTAAAAGTTGTTCATTACATTTAAGTACTTTCTAGTATTGAACATATTGTGTTCATTTTTCTAGAATTGCAGATATATATGATGATGGGCGTTTGCTTGAAAATGGTTAAAATTTCTCATGGGCTCCAATAATTTACCATTGAGACCTGGGCCCTACCACCACTTTCATAGAGTTGTACACTAAAGTTATACATGGAAAGCCAAAATAAAGTAAAATAAATGATCAAATACTTTTCTACAAAAAGATTTAAACTTCTAAAATCAGGAGGAGAAGCTGTAAATTACAGGTTATTTTGATTCCGACCCTACAAAAGAATGTGATGTCTTTGTCATAGGCATATAAAAGTATATATTTCTGGAAAGCTTATCTCCTTCTTGTTACGCTGAGATACACTGCGTTAATGTAAATGCAAAATTGTGACTGTGATAAGTGGGAGAACAGACACAAGTCAGGAATTTTACATTTGTACACGTTCAGAAAAAATGACCCACATACTATGCGACTACTTGGTACTCGGTCCCTGATTCTTGGGAGCTGGCCAAGCACAGGAGGCTAGTCGGGTAATCACAAACATGGAGATAGGATAGGCACCTAATAGTTATCCCGGCACGCGCCACGAGAGCTCTCAACTCACACAGCAGGAGCTTGATGATATTCAAAACATTCAAATGTTACCAACAATCCCAAAGTCAAGGAGTTAAAAGTTCGTACGTTGACGTGTTCAATATTATATACTTAAATGGGGAGGATTTGAGGATATGTATTGATGATTAAAATGTATCGCTGCTAATACAAGATTGCGTAATTATGTTGTACTGTATCTATGGCTAAGAGCATTTTACCACCTCTTGCCAATCTCTTTGCAGTTCCCTGAGGAGCATGGTGTTGTTCAAGGCTGTGGAACCTGTGTTGTGTTCTATGAATAATATTTTGTTCTATTATATGATATACATCTTCCTCCTCATCCTATCCCCTCCTGTTCCTGCCGCTATGTTGGTCTCCTTGCTATGCTATTATCCTCATTAAATTCCCCACCCTTACATGCCACTCTTTCTCCTAATGCCTGATCATCAAGGCCGCAGAAAACGGTGGAATAGAATGAAGAAGATTCTTTTAAAAAGAGAGAAAAAAGATGGTGTGTGATGAGGTGAAGATCAAAGAACGAATATGGTGGGGTTGTGTGTGTGTGTGTGGGGGGGGGGGGGGGTGGAAGGTTGTAGGAAGGTGGAGGGGGGGCTTGAAGATGGGGGGGGGGGGGGCTTGAAGATGGGGAGGGGGGCTGGAAGGTTGGTAGAGCTTTACGCCCCAGTAATACTTTGGTCACATCAAGGGCGAGGGAGAAATGCGCTAACGGTTGCAATACCCTGCTCATTTAAAGAAGAATTAGTTGCGCAGGGCATGGGGAAGTGACCATTGTGCTGTGACGAAGGGGAGGGAGGCAAATGGAAATCGCTAATGGAAAGCGATACCCTACTCTTTTTAATTATTAATCTATATGCAATAATGTTTCTATATGTATATGAAAAGTGAACGTGATACTATACGCATGGCCAGCCTTTGCATGGTAGGGTGAAATGACGCTCTGGTAAGGCGCTCATGGGATTCGAATACGGGACTCTTAAGCCCTCTAAGGAGATAAGGTTATATCCCGTAAACTTCAAAATGAAGAGAACAAGAACTTGAAGAAGGGAAAGCAGAAGAAAACTGGAATGGCATGAGGAATGGGGTGAACGGATGCTGGGTTGATTCACGAAGAGGAGCCACGGACGACCAGAAGACAGGTACTTTAGAGATAAGCATATATTCTAAGAAAAGAACTGATGTGTAAGCAGCTTTCCAACTATGAAACATTCAAGTCTGTCTCCATAAAAAGGCTAGGCTCGAGAAATGCTATTGAAACGTTTCCGTTGAACATCATCGGTTGCATGGGACATCAAGAGAATTTAATGTAAAAATTCCAACTCCCAAGGCCAATGATCATAGTAATGGAAGGCATCAAAAGCTTTCAGCCATTTGCCGAGGATCGTTCTCCACAACATTACATTATACACAAGATAACTGTATACATCTTTATGGCAACATCAAACATGACACGAATGTGCTAGGAATAAAGATAAAACAATATAAGGAAACAGAAAGAGGTATATGCTCCGGTGCTTCAATGTTGCACACCGGCCATATTTTATGGAATTATATCCAGGGTATGTGCAAACAGCTCCAGCAGTAGATCCCTACAGCAAACAGCAGAATGCCAGTGGAGTTAAAACTTGGTTGGCGGCGTTCAAAGATCGGTTACCTCATAGGATCATTCCTTATAATCTTCATGCTAATGCGCCGTGTTGCTGGCTAGCCCCCGGGCTACTATGGATCAAAACAGTCGAGGTCCTATACCAAAAAAACCATGGCAGAATTTTAATTCCCATGGACCAAAGCAATATTGAGATGAGGTATGATGAGAGCTCCAATAAAAAAACGATACTTAGCAATACATAAGACTTACGAGGCAAATGTATAATAAGACTATACGATATTATATAAAAAGATCAATTGTCATAATGATGATGGTACGATAGCTAAGGCGATGAAGAACCGACTATAGGAAGGATAAGCGAGGGTCACAAAGAGTCTATCTAACCTACTGACAGACAGCCCGACAGACAGGCAATACTTAGCGGCCCCTGCACGTCTAAATACCAAAAGCCTCCTGCACTATACCATTCGTGGTCATATACTCCACTAATTGCCCTAAAATTAATAAGTAGGATTTATATCAAGATATCGCTGCTATGGCGCTCACCAGCTTGGAGTCAAGATAGCCTATTGATTTTGCCTCCTATTACACATATATTGCACCTCGCATGCAATCATTTCTCCTAAAAATATCCCCCCTGAAGTCCTACGCTTCACTTTTTGCACCGTCAGCAATTCTATAGCCAGCAAAATTTATATATATGGCCCGAACACATTAAGTCAATAACAGCAATCAGAACCATCAACTGTTTTATTAATGAAAATGAAATATACCCCTCCCTTTCTAATCATAATGCATGGCAGTACTTATATTTATCGCCCATAGAGTGGAGTTCAATGATATCATTTTAAAATTAGAACACGCAGTGCACGATGGTACTCTGCGTCCATCAATTTGAATCAAAACCTCTCTATTTAAAACCAAACTCCATAAAGAAGAACTTAAACCGCATTCAATACGAATCATTCAGCAATGCCATTTTGGTATCCTTGCAATGAGGTTTCTATGCATTTTATACAAGGCCTGATTACACATTTAGACTGTGTCGTAGAGCTGAGTTCATATAGGTAGTGGACTTTATGCTCGGATCAAAGACCGGAGGCCATGACTAGGCATTACTACCCAATGTCACGCCAGCTTCTCAATATCAAAACCGGCAATTCCAATAGTGCCCCTTTCTAAGAACGCTTGCTGCAGGGTGGGGCTTCCAATGATTAAAGGTAACGTGTCCTCCATCACACCGACACCAAATTCTCAACGTTGACATTCGGTGAACAGATGTAAAATAGATAAGAGCCACATCAAACCCGTCTAGGCTGAGAACCTCTCAGATCAGACAAGAAAGTTACGTCAGTGATTGGACGCCTACTGCATTAATAGACGTCCTGGTCCTGGAGTAGGCGTCCTAATGGGCATTTTAATGGGATTTTGCGGTTTGGAGCGAGATGCTTTCCCCCAGTTTGGAGGGACTAGACTGAAACGTCCTATAGTGCCAAGAGCTGAATGTACTTGGACTGCACTGTAAAACGCAGAGACATCACCTTAAAATGTGTATGTATACATTCACAGCAAGTAGTATATACCTCTGTACTACATATCACTGTCTGAGAATATATCTTCGTTCGAGAAAAACACCCACTATGCCATGTGTTGCCAGACTCAATGATTATTCTCACCTCCGTCACCAGAACAGTGTCTAAGAAGAACAGCTGGGTCATCTTTTTTTCTGGTTGAAACAGTCGGTCACTGCTCAAGACAAAATAATGTGACATTTACAATGTAAGTCTTTCATGGGCTGCAGTATGTGGTAAAATATTGAGCAGTAAATTGCCTCGATCAATTAACTTACCGGTAGATTATTCCTATATGAATGAATTGAATTGAATTCCTAAATATATATGAAGTTTCTTTTATTTGAACGAAGAACCCAATGAATGTCTGGAACACCATTAAATTGAAATGTTATCATACTAGAAATAATTATTGATAACAGGACACAACAAAAGAACACTTATTTCAAGCGAGAATGTAACTGTTTATGTTTCCCTGAATAAAGTATGTTATTAAAACGATTTTCCATTGCATATTGAGTATAAATGCCCCATCTTAAGAATGACTGAGCAATACTGTACAGATGTGCCATTCATATCTAAGGTTAGAAGATGATAAACAGGTCATTTTCAATCCAGATCTTCGACTGTGATTCGGGGAATTCGGATGACACTATGACACATAAAGGACATCCACAGAATACACACAGATCATACGTGATAGACCATCAGCCATTTACTAAGTTTCTATTCACAGAAAATAACTGTACATGGTTTGGAGAATAATATTTTCCATATAAAAATAAAAATAAAACATCGCTTCGACGCGAAACGAGCTGGCATGTAACAAAATAGTGAAAGGACATGCATTAGAGGGAGAGACAGTAGTTTTGTGCACAAAGCACGTGTAACGAGCATATTCCGTGCAGGATAAGGGCCCAAATACCTGTGTACCGCGGGGTATTTGTCCTTTCTCTTTTTCCATCTTGATATATAGACTTGTGCAAGTCATTTAGCTTAAAAAAACTAACTCTTAAAAAGAAAGTATTATATTTATCATTAAAGTCACCATTGCTGCCCGCACTGGAGGCATATGCCTAGATATTGAGATAGGTTGGTAGAGGGACTTGGTGCTAGTCTACTGGAGACAGAAATTGTCTCCAGATGATGAAAAGGTTTCCTTTGAGTGGATATCTATAGGAAACACATATCCTTTACGAAATAAAATTCATTAGATGTGAAACAAAATGTGGATCGACCACAATCCGTGTGGTGATTTTCTACTGACTTTTCAAGTTTACTTCATGGTAATACTAAATTAAACTCTTCAAATCGCCAAGGACATTAAATTTTGTAGTGAATGCCACCAGTTTGTAAAGTATTTATATGGCAATCGAATGCCTAGATGACACAAAATGTATCTAATGTGGGTACTGAAAGCAAATATGGCTCCAAATCCTGAAATGATGTTTGCCTGTGTCGCTTTTAATGACCTAGGTGAACCTGCTCACCAAGTTAAAGAAGAAACCCTAGGTTTATTGTAATAGAAATCGTAGCCAGTGTGAGCATGTAATATTTCTCATGGTTTAATGGAGTTTTGAGATCATTTATCCAATATGAGAAATGGAACCTCGGTTCAACAACAGATAACTTTCGCCGACCCTTTTTCTCCCACCTCCTCTTTCACTTTAATACTCTCCACCGAAAAAAAGTCAATTATTTTATTAATCAAATACAAAAGAACTACTTAAGTAAATAATCACCACCTCCACCCCTTTAACTGTCCATAGCTCCAAGAGAAAGCATGCAGGGAACGTACATGAATTATAAAGTATATGTAAATGGATAGAGAAACCTTGTCGGTTGACAGGTGAACTCTTCTTCCACACTAAATTCTTTCGTGTCTAATGTTTCCGATCACAGAGGTGCAGCAATGCCGTAGAAGGTACAGGCCCAGGCGCTATTGTATTGGGACCAACACCTTTCAACACTTTCTCCCCACTCGAGCACCGAACATTGAAAAGGCTTCTTCATAGAAATGTAACACTGAGCGGTTCCAAGGCCCAGTCGTCGGTGAGGCCCCGCAAGTTCTAATTGGCGAGCGCCCTAGGCCCATGCCAGTAGGAAAGGTCATTCGGATGGTGACTACAGGTTGGACACTGCTTCTCACATTCCTCATGTTAGCCTTCAGTCATAGTCAATCTAATCCGGGCGGATCTGGCTTCTGGAGTCATTCCCAGCGCGCATATATCCACTTACATAACAATCTCCAGTTTTGTCAGCATATTCCAGCAACATTGGTTATTAATGGCGTTCTTGTTTTATATACGGTTTCAGTATATATCAAGATAGGATAGGATTCTTAGGGGTATACACTAGAGCGCAACAGTATAGAAGGGAAACATATTTGATCTCCATTTGATAAGTCAATCTTGCTAGTGTATACTCTAAAAACTGTGTTTGGGTGGCGTCTTCAGTTGATACACAGAATAGGACGCTAGTGTCTTCCTATCGTATCAACGGAGGACGCAATAACGTCCTTATGAGACGTTAGATTTTTTTTTTTTTTTTTAAATTGTTTTATTTCATGACAGTGATTACAATTCATGATGTCGCCGTTAGACGGTGTTCCCACCACCTGCCTTAATAACTATACATGTGTAACATTTACATTCATCCTTCTTTATGTAGTCATTGTCAATGTGTTTTGTCGAGGGGGAGGGAGTGGAGTGGAGACCCGAGACCGGGTCCTACACTTTACATTCTAAACCTTAATAAAAACCATTTTCCTGAGTTTGAGTCACTATAATATATCCTTTTAAGTAATTCTTTAATGTTAGAGCATCCATATTTCTCGCATCACTACTTAGTTCATTCCACTTTGCTGCCACCTGGTATGACAGGGAATCCCTATCGTGTTCTGTCTTGGGCCTAAATTGAGTCATCAGGGGGCCCTCACGCCTCCTGGTGACTATGTCTGTTCCCCTTTCCTCTACTATCATATTGTCGATCTTTCTTTTCCCCATTTTTTGCAGTAGAAATTTCTGCCTATTTTTGACCGTCATCACTCTACATTCTTTATGTATCTCGATCCTGGGTATTTCGTAATCTACTTTTAGCGTTATTCTAATGGCCTTATTCTGGAGCTGTTGGATTTTCTTCATCCTACCATTACATACGGGTGTTAGAAAAGGGATGCTGTAGTCTAGAATTGATAACAAGAAAGATTTCAGCACAGCCATCGCAGCCTGCCTCGTTAAGCAAGGCCTCATCAGTCTGAACTGGTGCAGCCTGTAATTCAAGTTTCTTATCAGCTGTTCGTATTGAGACGTTCTGTACATTAATCCAAGCAACAAAACTATTTGGAGATGCTAAACTCCCCACAAGTAGACACTAAACATCACACCTGTAGATGCTACACTAAACGTCACACTAGATGTAACATGTCCCTGATTAATTCTAATAAAACAGGAGGTCTATGCGACACAGGCAATATTCCATGTATATAGGTATACAGGCATATGTATGCGTACCCCAATGTGGATGTTATCATTGGAAATAAGTGTGACTGTTCTCGGAACTTACCCCGTGGCCTGATTAAAATCACTTTTTTTCTATACTACACGCTAATGTGAATTACACTAGGAACGGCAGAAACGGCCTTGGGAGATAGGATCAAGCATAAACTAACCAGAGGAAGGGTATAGATTACATTTCTCTGGATTAATGATGAAATCAGGTTGCTGACGGTAGAAATAAAATAGCCCTTGTGGCCATCTGTAAGGGGTAAATAGGAGTAGGAGCTGCATTCTCAGTTAAACATCGATTACAAACGTAGGATTTTCTACTTCTTGTTCGGCTGTTTTCCTACACATCTGATTTGTCATTTGATCGAAATGTTGGACGATTTTACCGTTGTTTTTGCAACCGGGCTTCATAGAACTGCACATCTATATTTCGGTGGTCCGCCGAAATGCTTAGCTACAGAGGTTTCACTTGTTATCGCTCAACGGCCCTCGTTACGGCTGATAAGGTCATTAAGGAGAGAACCAACCTCTATTATATGGGATATAGTGCAACTGAAATATCGACTAGACATAGTACGTCTAGATAATTATCTAGCCAACTCAATCATGATGATCTACGATAATGGAATATATATTTGTTAATGCTTGACACAGATATGATTAGGCGGGTCAGTGAAAGTCAATCTCATCTTAGGTCCCACAACAACAGATTGTTCTAACCCTTTAAGAACTGTTATCATTTTCCAAGCTTTCCGACAACATTTGGACCCTACTAACGATCCTAACCCATCTTTATCATCAAATCGATGTACATTTATGGCTGCTTTTCTCCATAGTCAATGTTGCCTCCATCATCACATATTGGGGACAATGTAGCTACAAATTGCCTCCGTCAACAGATGGGACTTATGGCATGCCGTGCATTCTTTGGTTCATTTTTACTCGAAACTTGCACCGTTATATTACTATACTCTAACTTAATCTTAGCTGAATGAGGTGCCTTTAAGAAAACTTTAGAGAAGGTCACATTATAATTGTATTTATGGGAATTTTCTATCGACCTTTTGCCCTGAGTCCGAGCGTGGGGCCTCAGTAGCTCTTCCAATGGTCCCTGTCAACAGCTTCCCAATTCACTCCTTCCAGTATATGGGTCAAATTTTCAGAAAATGTACAATTGGCAGCTGTACACATTTAGTACATTATGCTAAAATAGGGTGCAATTTGGCCAATACTAGGTAAATTCGAGTATAATTCGGCATTGAGTTGATTCTAGCAATGTGTTTGGTTAGGTTGAACTGTATTTTGAACTTTAGTTTCGTCTGAAATTTGGGTTATTTGAGAGGATTGATGAAGTTGAATTGTACATTTTTTGAAAATCTTACCCATATGTTCCCCAATGCCATGCCTCTGAGTCGGTGAGCCCAGTTGAAAGTCTTAGGGTGGAAAGGACTCATACTTTTTGAACATCTTGATGTTCCACCGCTCTTAAAGACATTACATTTGAATCAGCTACAATTGCAATTAGAGTCTAGCACACCAGGCAACTTGCTTACACATGTCAATCACTTCTTCTGGTTAGGTGTACCAAAGTATTATCGCACTTCTGTTGACATTCAAACCAGCCAAACATTCCTAAACTTTATTATTATTATTAATTATTATTATTCGGTTTTGAGACAGTTCCACCGATTTGTAGTCATTGATGCACTCACAACAAGGGAACCACGGACAATAATGCTTCCACCTGATAGTCACTACTAGAGCATTGACTGAGGTGTCTCCTATCTCTTATCTATAGATAATAGAATGCCAAATCGAACACACTCCGAGTCAATCAATTTCCGGAACTGGTATCAGATTTATTTTTTTAGCATTGTAAATCATGGCAAATCAGTTCTAATTCATAATAGAGATGGTTAGAATCAAATGAGGGATAATCACCAAGGCAAGGTAGAAGAAAATAAGTAGAAAATAGATAGATGGTAGAAAATAGGTAGGAATCCATACTTTTTATCATCACAATATTTTGTAAGAAATGAGAGAATGTGGTCAAGTCACCACAGCTCTTAAGACAGGTGTATCTTAACTCCTCCACACATTTATGCCAACTGTTGTATGTCATATATCTCCTATAGGTTGTATGGGTAATCATTTGCCGAGGTCCCCTAAACACAACTCTGTCTGATTCCCTTAAGCTAAAATGGAGGGATCTTAATCCCATTAGAGCTACTTTTACAACTCTTTAACTTTAAGACAATTTTCTGGATTCATTTACCTTTATCATGGCAACCTTATTAAGGGGATCTCTTTAGAACTGTTCTTTGGATGTACATGACTTGCTTCAGCTACTCTGTGCCATCTACTGCACACTCTGTTCCACCATCAGTAAAAAAAATAAATATACTTGTAACACTACTTTACAAAAATGCTATGATGACCTACTTAGCGGCCCTACATTCTCCATGAAAATAGGCCACAGCTGCGAGATTATGGCCAACTGCCGAGAGAATCCGAGAGCCTGTCCACTCCCGAGAGCCCGAGAGAATTTTTTAAGCAAATACTTTATGAATATTATAAGTTCATGATTTTTTCTCCCTGGCATATAGTTATACCGTTGACGCATCTTTGCATTGTTTACCATGCCTTGTTGCGCAATGCATGCATTACATAACGTTAATCACTGCAGTGCGTTCGGGCATTGTTCTGTGCTGCAGGTTGGGGCTCAGTGGTTGCATTTGGGAAGCAAAAACCTGTATCTGTCAGCGTTTTCCTTCTGCACAAGAGGCACAGCCTTTTGTCTATGCTAAAATAGAGCCCAATTGTGAGTGTATCACTCAAAATCATGCCAAACTAGTTCTAGAATCTTGCATAGGTTTCATGGACTAATACTAACTGACTGCGAGTTGGACCAACTAGTATAAAAAGATAAAGCTTTATTTTTATACTCGTTGGTTGGATGCATCATTATCATCATTTGACTCTTCAGTAATGGAAAATTGAGTAAGTTGTAATGTTTGTACAGCCATTGACACTCACATCCTTTAACTTTTTCAGGAACAAACATCAAATGTCAACCAATATAAAATGAAATTATACATCACCATACTGCGGCCTAATCAGCCAGCTATCCAGAGATATCTAAGAGAACTCACCTGAAAAGAAGCAAAGAAATATAGGATGAGTTTCAGAACTGAACAATTGTTCATATATATATATGATGTTACAGAAGCACAGTATGAGAAGGTATATCATAGTACAGCCCACAGAATGATAGAATAACATGGAAACCTTCGGCAACTTGTACGTAATGGCAGGTTAACCTCATGCGTATTAACCTCATAGGCGTAAGTTTCTTTTGTCATCAAATGATAACAAATATAGAGTTAAACACTGACTGATAACACAAAGAGATCCAATGGCCACATTTTTACTCAAGCTAAGAAGCATATAAAAGAAACAATGCACGGTATCTTGAAACGTTATCTTGTGTAAATAACTGAAGTAGTTCGATTCAAATACTTCAAACACAGCTAGTCTCTCAGTTGGCACGATTTATCAAGAATCCATAGTTATATATATATAGCCATTTTTTTCATATTTCATTAAAGGCCAATATATTATTTAATACGATTACACATAATCATATATGTACTTTTTGGTTTGTTCCTAAGTGACCATGGTATGAAACAAACTTTTTTAAACGTGGAAAATTACATTTTAAATATATTTATCTACCTACACATTTTGAAGGCACCTTTATTTAATATTAGCCTGTCATAATATAAACTGGTAAAATATATCTGTAATTTAAATAGGAACATCTGGACAGTATAAATTACAAGATCCGTAATTCGTATTCATGACCATCGTTTATCAAATCCAGATTCAAATCCCTGATCATTATCTACGGGTAAGGAGATACAACAATAAATTGACAATCATGGCAATCGGACATCAACTATAACAATTGCTGAAATCACATTATGTACATTCGCTGAAATCACAAATAGTCCATTTCGTCATGTAGTTCGGCCCACAGATTGCTACGTATATTGACGTGGTTTTAAATACTTAATGTTTCAAAATACAATGATTCTAGTCTTTTAACCTCTTAAAAAATAGGTTATAGTTAAATGTATCGCCAGGCAAAGCGAGTCTTATCAAATCGTATCAAACGAGACTAGCAATATATCATCTATGATCTGGAGGCCGAGGCCAAAACCTCCTTTTAAAATATCAGCAGGCGACTAAAGAATATAGTTTTTATATATGGTGGATATTAGATCCATCCTTTAAGCCTTGGCCTGGACCCCTTGTCCCACGTTCAAATGCATGTTTATAATCAAAGGTTGGGCCGTGTTCCCAGATTAGATCATTGTTAGAGTTGAATCTCTATGACCTTTGAAAGGCAGAACTCCAGAGACCCTTTGTAATATAAATAAACCTTATAATCCTCATAGGAAGACTACAACATATTAACTGAGAATTATATTTATATATTCATAAGTGATAAACCACAAAACCAATTGAATATTTACGTAGAATGCATATTTTTTCAAACTGTATATTTCTAGTAGTATTATGTAACTTTACGAAATGTGAACGTGTTTCGTAATCCCTGAGAATCCAATACGATTGTTCAAAATTAGGAAATCATTGGGATGTCAACAAGAGCAGACATTTCATGTCTAGTGGACTGGCATGAGCCATATCGGGTTATCAAGCAAGATTCCCATATCAGAATTAACGGGGTCTTGTCGACTGTAATAACCAATAGGTTTCAGACAGCCCACCTTCGGCCCAGATTAATGCATCCATACCAGATTAATTGCTAGAAGAACTTTTTCATTCTCTAATGCGTAACAACTAGAAGCTGTAGTTAGAAATGGCACAATCCATACAAATCACACATAGAATTAAGCCTATAATGTTACTTCCGAACGAAACCTGACCTAAATGGGAATGAGTGTATCTGCGGACGTTAAAGATTCATTTCTAATATTCGAAAAGTGTAGGGTTTAGCACCCGTTAGCGTGTTTCTTAATAGAGGTAAACGAGGGTAGTATACTACCCTAGGAATAAGTGGAAGTCCACCCATATGGGCAGAACCAAACAACCTGGTAAAATAGCTTGGATCGCCATGGATGATCTTAACTAATTCAAAGCTTTTACCCTGGTTGTATAAGGGTATTTAGCATGGTTCTGAAGAGAAAAAACAATATGGGTGTGCATTGGCTGTGTATATATTAGTGTAGTGATAACGAACAGAGTAATGCATCGGCGAAGGGACGCACTACATAATTCTGAGCAAACGACCAATACAATTTTCCACTTCTCCGCCTGATGCAAAACCAATTATTGGGTGCTCAGGGCGATTGTTCCCATAGACCATAGGAATGCTTTGTCTTATTGAGAAGCGGCCTCAGCTGACCATTCCCTAAACAGTGTTTCTGGCATGCCTATCCATCAAATCCATTCTACGTCAAATGACCTTGAAGAAAACATTGACCTTCCTCCAGGGCATCACAGCAGATTTCCGTCCTCCCCCTGGTTTTTTCGTACTTCTAAACTCGGACAAAACAACAGCAACAGCTTGCGTTGAAAATGTATTGAAAACAATGCCGAAAGTGACTCAATGGCCTTAGTAAACACGGCCCATTTTTATTCCATGCACGATACATTGCCAACTAACTTTATTCCCAAGAGAAGGAAAACGTCAAAATCCACTTATCAAGACCAGACATAGAGAGATATGTTCCCTTTGCGAACGTTTTCGAGGTCAAACATCTTTAACAATCAACGTATAGTATAATGTATATGATCATTATGACATACACGACGAGGAAAAGACAACTAAGGATATAAATCTGGATATTTCTGGGCCCTCGAATGAATCCAACACGTAGTATGGTTTAAGATTGCATGTATAATTGACGAATGGTGATTGGAGTAGGAAATGTGGCATATATATGTCAGTCAAAGCACTGGTGATAAATGGTATAATAAGTGGTATTAGCATGACAATCATAATTGAGGAAAGGACAATTGGAAATATATTTCTGGACAAACCTAGGCAATGTATTGAAAGGTATTGGAAAATAAATCTTATTCAGTAAATAACACTCGGAAATAAATCATTCTTTAAAGAACTGGAGTACAAACTAGGAAGATTTTATTAGCTTCGCGAGATTTATAGAAATGAAGAAAACTCAATAACGAATTAGAATCATTAACAAAAGCTTTGCCATGTTTGTCTGTCTGTTGCATATGATTATATTTATGATAATGGAATGTAAAGAACATTGATGGTTCAGTCCAGGCTCAGAGCCTATCAGATGAGATAAGATCGGTATGCCAATGGCTTTCCTGGCCCTGGAGTAGGCCCATGCACCACTACTACCCTAATGGGATTTTGCGGCGAGTTTCCCTTAGTTTGCAGGGATCTGATAGGCTCTGAGCCTAGACCGGGTTTTTAATTTGATGCAATAAATGAAACGTATGCTGTGCTGAGCAAAGAAATCCATGATTTAATATCAAAATGCGAACTAGAATTAGATAAAACAAAAATGGGATGATGTATGCATACGAACACGGAAGTCATAATGAACAGTCTCCCGGGTGACTTGAGAAGTGAGAATAGTAGAGAATCTTTTAACACCAAAATCAAGGTGGAATGGAAAAAAAGATTTCTCGCTAGGGACCGTATGTAAACAATCGAATAAAAATCACTGAAGATTGTATTGGTCATGGTAGTCTCAATCTCACCCGAGTTGGTGACGATGTAATAAGATAACAGATAGTCTGTGTATTTCAGGTGATTTATTATGTAGTTATGACATGTGGTGACAACTGTAAAAATGACCTAAATGACGATATTAACGAAATACGTGGAGTCCAAAGGTCCTAGGACAAAGATCAGTTAGATGGTCCTGTTTTTAGTGAATAAGAGTATTATATTTGAAGGATTATATAACGGTTCATTACCAGTCTAATCTGTATTAAATAGTAAGCTACTTAATAGCAACAGAAATTGTTCTGATATAAAATTTTATTGTTCTGTAAAAGGATTTACTCCTTAAATTGATAGGTTGAGGCAACGTATGAGAAACGTCGTTGAACGACAAAATGCGTATTTTTCTAACTATTGTACATGTAAATTAATGACTTGGCCGTAAATGGAATAAAAAAAAATAATTTGTCTCACCCAAATCCTTAATCCTTAATCCAGATCATGAACATAAGGATTTTTCCTGTTACAAATAAAAACGGAGAGGTGGTCTACAGTGTCATTGCCGTATTCATAGATACGAAGCGACGATGTATGTACGAGGTATTGTCAATGGAATTATTGACATTACCTTCCCCGAAAGCGTATGACCTTTAAAATCATCGAGCAAAACAGCAGCGCTGATATGTAATAGACTTTTGGGTTGCCGAGTCGTATTAATTATGGCAAAGCGTTTCCGGCCCTGATTATTGACTTTAACCCGCTCAATATTCCGAAAGGGAACTGCAAGGCAAAGCTTCCTCTCCCAGCTAACAACTGGAGTTTCGTGGAGAAGAGGGTGACGTAAAAGAGTTTTGAGTCATATTTATGACGTCAACGCGCTAAGAGTTTCTATGCACGGGGGAAGGGAGAGTCGATGCACCGGTTCGGGAAAGGGGGTCTAGGTGGAATCTATACCTTACTCCACGTCAGTGTTGGGAGAGATATGTGGAGAAATTCTATGGAATTCGGTAAGGGCCACCTCTGAGGACTTGAATAGGCTCTGACGTCTACGTACATGGAGAAACCCATCCACTAAACCTTTATATGTATATGAATATATCATATATGAATATAATATATTATATATAAAACATTTGTTTGGTCCATGACAAGTATAGGCTATAAAATGTATGGAATGGTATACAATACAATATGTATATCTTAAGTCTTAACCTTACAGTGGAAAGCAGTTAAGGAGCATGTATCTGTGGGTAGCGAGCTCAGAAACCTATATCAACAGGTACCTCCGAGTTCATGAGAGTTGCACGAGATTAATAACAAGGCAGACCCTGTGTCTGGAGGGCAATGCAAACAGCATAATGCGCATACAAAGGACATTCATAGACCAATGCAAATTACAGATATATGCAGCTGGGATCAGCGATCTAGGGCACGGACGACCACCGCCCCGCTGGCTAGCTCAAATGGGATGAATTTTGCGAAGCGAGCACCTCGCTATTTCGTCACCAGCCATGCATTCCTGACGGAAACGGGGCAGAAAATCGATTGCCGTGATTACGAATAGGGCAGCACGCGAATGTCTAAGGTGTCCTCCCTCTTCGCCGGCCTAACGACACAGGGGAGCTGTGCAAGGGCATAACATCATCAGCCCACAATTGCACGAGCTGAATTTTCTTTGTCGACAGATTGTCAGCAACGTGTCGCGTCATGAAGACATTATGTTTATCGGATACAAAGTGAGCGACATACTGAGGGATGTATGTATCGGTGTAATGTATGGTTAGGTAGACGATACTCGGCCGGTATTGGAGGGGAAAACTTTTAGCTATTTTCAGAGTCGTCGTCTTTCGTGTGCATGGTACATAGATAGGTCTGGGATCGAGCTGCCAGAAGAAAGCGATCATCACCACAACCTGCATCTTTTAGATTGACTCGATGAGTGCCTTAGCAAAGAATGACATTTTTATAAAAAAAAACAAAAAAACTTGGGATTAAATAGAGAGCGCGAGGGGATTATAGTACATTTACAGCCCTCATTGAAGGGTATTGGCAAAATGTAGGAGTATTGTTATAGAGAGATTTCCCGAAAACATTTCCTAGAAAATATAGGAATTTCGGTGGTTAAAATGTAGCAAATGCTCCCCTAGGAAAGTTGTATAAAGGATAAACGTCACCTTCATTGAGTATTCTCTATTACGTTGTACCTTTTCTTAATTCAGCATATATACTCGTCAAGTTAACAGAGTTGGTATCCTGATGAAAAAAATCATTGCATGTGAATATCCTTCTCTTTTCTATGTCGGTGCATCGAATGAGTGATACTACAGCTAATATGGATTCACCAGCCTTTCACCGAAATATACTTTTATGTACAAAGCATATCAGAAATGGAAGAGCATATAAGAAAACCTTTATTCCATTTTTTACATAGGAAATATAGGTAAATATATGATTATATAGGAAACTAGATGCCTGTATTTTACCCGACCCATGGGAGAAAACCTCAAGCACAGAGAGAAACAAAGACTGTCGTCCCTCAGCAGCAACTCATTGGCATTCCTCTCTAGTTTTTCCGAACGCAATGACGTCACAGCTTCGGAACGATCTGATTTGACAGTCTGGTGTAGTTGAGTGTAGTTGCCATTCCCGACATATTTATACATTTATACATGACCCTTCAATGTATAATTTCCGTATGATATATTACCAGGCTGTCTAAGTTCAGTCCCTATCAGCCCCGTCTTACGAAAACTCCTAACTTCATAAACTTAGGAAATCTTCAATGCCCACCTCTGTCAAAGTCCTTCCGATATCTGTATTGCCTCGAGCAACATTTATTATCCAATATTTTGATTATATTATCTGGACCACCCATTGCTTAACCGTAAGTCGGTATTCATAATTTGAAAGTGTAAGGGTAGCCCTGGCTAGATGGGTATATCAAGAGGAGCTAAAAGGCTAACATGTTGCGCTGTTAATATAATCCTTTTTACACGAAACAGTCACTGTACAACAGTAAATTACTAAATAGAATGACAATTTCGAGAGAAAAAATGCATTCTACAGTGGTAGGTATCAAAGAAAGGGAGAATTAAGAAAAATAATTTAGCTGGGAATGATTTATCTGGGAATGATGGACGGACCGAATTCTCTTATGAATGAGATCCTATGAATATGATGGATGGAATTTAATAGTGATTCAAGACTGGGACTAGGGATTTAAAGCTGGACCACCTTAATGTACTTGAGCTGCCTGCCATCAATCATTTCAGTCATGATCTAGCAAAAAGTCGATGTAAATAAATCAACATCTAAGCGTATATAGATCTACAGTGCCTGTATGTTTTGATATATGTTCACAAATTGCATTCTTCACATCAATTATAAATGTATCGACTACCGGAGCTAAAAGCTACCACCCCAGAAGAATCAAAACGATGCAATTGAAATAATATTGGCTCCGTGTCTGAATTAGGTTTCGTGCCTGGGTGCAACGGAATTACCTCGCAGAGATTCGCCTCTCACAGAGGAAAACGCAGCATAACAAAACGAATCACAAAAAGCGCACACATATAGCAGACACTGCCCTTTTCTTTGTACGACTCTGCACTCGCGATTCATGTCCTTCGACGTGGAAATATAATCACTATCATTTATTGACCAACAACGAGCAGATCCGAGTCGGTCCCCTAACTTGCGTCATCAAATGAGTTATTCCCGTCTAATAGATACAAGGAACCGATCACAAGTGTGGAGTGGGTGCGAGTCGTTAGTGAACCCTCTTCGATCGCTTAGTATAATAGTTCTGATCAAAGCAAAATTACTTGGAATGAAGGCTTCAGAAGATCGAGTCTGCCATCCAATATTCATACAAGCATATATATTACTTCGTCTTGCTCAGCTCTTAGATTGATATGCTCGTAAATTATATTGATGGAGGTAGTAATCAGAAGGGACAGTTTGTATACGACTCAAAGGATTTTAGTGGCATTATGTGGAACGATTTGTCAACAAACATCACAGCATATACCAGTATTCTAACCACTGACAGATCATCAGAAAAGATACATCTTAAATCATATATCTCAGCAGAGGACCCTTTGAAGTATATACCTGGATTGTATGTATACAGTCGTAGGCGAAAAACATCCTTTGTTCCTGGTGTAAACAACTTTATTTATCTATGATAGGATATCTAACTGCTAAGTGCCTCTTGGATGTAAGGCCAAGGTTAAAGAGAAAAATATATCTTCTGTAAGGGTAATGTGTACCCAACGTCTGAACCGATCCAATCGCATGGACACATGATATTGCATGACAGAAAAACATTACTACACCCTTATGGCCTGGCTAATAAGCAATTCAGAGATAAGGATACAGGCAGTCTCTCTCTTTTCATTAAAACTTTCCTTTTCACAAATTGTCAAGTTTAAGCCATGCGTAATGCTTCCATCGAAACGACGTATGGGACAATAAATTAGTGAATAAAGACAGTTGTACCTTTAATAGAGGCGTTAAAATAGTAAACGTGGTCATATATTAGGAACAGAGGTGTTCTGCAATCAACTCTTCAAGCACACGTTGAAAATACCGTTCATACGAGCTTATAGAGGTACTATAGAAGCATTCTAAGGAATTCTCTGCTGTGCCAGGGCCGGTTGAAAGTGGAAATAGTTAGACAAAATTTCAAAATGCAGATATAATGTTTTACTAAACCTTCAATTCTATCAATCATTACAACAAGCAAAGACGAAAAACCATCTTCTCTAAGAAAAAGAAACTCCTTCCAATAAGAAAAGGCCAATTTTGGGGGCAACCGCGGGCTAAGAAATAAAAAGATTCGGCGTAATGTTAGGAGGTGAAGGTATCCCGATAATATTCTGGGCTTAAAAAGTTATTCCAACTTCAAACAAGCATTTTTTTCTCGGTGAATCGATAATGCCCCAGTCCCAAAGGCATCTCCCCCATCGGCTGCCATAAGCCTTGCCAAATCGATGTCAGGATTAAAATTTCAAAGCGCGAATGAAAAGAAATCAGTGGAATAAGCGCACCTGTCCGAGAATGCATTCCCCTTGATCTTACTAAATGGTCTTTTTAAGGCCTGAGCCTCGATTATCAAAACATTACATGGATCTACCTGCATTTTATAGTATAGCATGAGTATGTACAGTAAAACCTGTCCATAACGGACACCCAAGGGACTAGACTTAGAACTGTCCTTAATGGCAAGGTGTCTGGATTGGAGAGGTCTCACTAAAGGAAACGAAGAGCAAAGGCACTGCCCCAAAGTCTCCTTAATAGCGAGGTGTTCGGATTATAGAGGTGTCCGCAAGTAGATGTTTTACTGTAGATGGAAGACTGTAAAAGAGCATCGCCAATGTGCCACCGTGCTTGTTCAGCTATTAATGTAATTCAGCATTATGATGGCAGCTTTAAGGCCGAGATATTTACTTATTCAAACACCCAGCGAACTTTTTCCCAGGTAGAAATATGCAATTACCAGATATGACCTAGCACCTGGGTGTTAATTAGTACAACATGATTTGAAGCAAGTCTTTAAGCGACATGATTGTGGCGACGAGGGCATGACCTGACTATTTCACATGCAGCATACAAAACGTTCCAAGGTGAAACAACTTGACGTTGAATTGTTGATCAGTTGAAGACCATGCTAATGGTAGGATCTAGGGGAGAGTTCTGTCATCGAGACGGAGGTATGTGAAAAAACTGTGCGGTAACGGGCCTTTTAACTTTTAAATCACATAGTCCGCTAATTCGCAAATGTAACCCAAACGTTAAAAGGTTGAAGATATTAACCCTGGACAACCCTAGATCTAAGGCGAAAAGCAATTATCACCCACTTTAACATGTTGCACATACACGAAGCATAATCCCCACAGGGCAATATAGTTAGAATAATCACTGGATCGCAAACTCATAAAGTCTTCAAGCTGTTCCCACCAGCATAGCATTAGTACAGAGATTAACATACCTGTCTTGATCCTGTTAGAATGTGTAGTTTTTGGAGGGGATTAGTGTTTAGGAATTCTTTTTTTATTTGAATCGGGGTGAAAGGTCCACGGGCATGGCTAAAAGCATATATATGCTGGCACCTTATTATGAACCACGGCCAAATATAATCCACGCGATACGTAAGCCATGCGATTACAGAAGCATTGGAACTTATTAAATGAGACAAACGGTATTTAACTCCGCAGATCTGACATGAACACCAGCTTAGAGTTTCCGATTGCGTGACTGTTTAATTGCAATGATAACCCAATCTAGACATTATTATATATCTTACTTAAGATACTCTGTAAAATTGTATGATGCATCTACTGAAAGTAATACGGTAGACGTAGTTATCCTCTCCTCCCTCTTAACACGTGAGCAGTAGTACTGGAGTTATCATCTACTACAACACCGGTACGAAAGTAAACATTTATTATTAACATTATATTTAATTTATTAACATAATATATTATTTATCAACATTATAATAACTGTATTTGTAAGACATTTTTATTCACCAGGCTTAGATTTCAAAATGATGATAATGAAAGAATACCAATCAATCAACCAATCAAGAAAGTATTTTTTTTAAACATTTTTATTTTTATATATCTCCCAATTTCTACTAAATACAGTCTGTGGTATGGTAAAAAATAGTAAGAGGCTGGAAGCCATACTGGTTAAGCTACATTTCATTTCCACAGACCTAGTCACCCGAGAAGAACTTGACTCGGCCTTTTCCTGTGAGAAAATGACCTTTGAAATGGTAAGATGGGAGTCCACCATCAACTGTGTATACCAATCCAAGCTTCAATCTCAGGAGTCATGGCACACAGACCGAAGGTAAAGTTTTACCTAAAATTTTACAACAAAATCATCATGTCAAAATCAGATTAATTATGAAGTAACCTAACGGTTTAATGAGTTGACGTCGCCTTAATCAACCTCACTCTTTGGACTTCATATCATTCATTTACCGAAAGAGAATAGATGATGAGTCGTAAAATATTGAATATATGGGTGGGCTTCATTCGGCCATTAATATCATATCTAACTTCGTGGATCCCCAGTTCGTATCTAGACCATCTATATAGCATAGGCACATTTAAATGGTGTCTGTGAAGCCTTCGTAGAAAAGCTTGCCTCAATGTTGTGAGTCAAAGGCACCTTCAAATTACACCAAGCAGTCGACAAGCTGGCACAAGTGTTTTAAGTTAGAGCAACTCGCCCCACGTCGTAAGTTCACATCACATCTCATTTCTTCAGTTCATCAAGTATACGCCAATCATAGCCTCTATGGATGTAAAGCGTTGCGACCAGACAAGTTGGTCTCGAGTGGCACTCGGCTCTATGTTGTCGACCGACAGAAGGGAGGCATCACGGCAATGAAAGCGTGAAGTATGGACTGAACAGAGGCCCTAATTGTTTCAATTAAGCCAATAATGATATGACCACATTCATAAATATGGCCTATGTAATGTCTGGTGAAGTCCAGTATTCAGTGCTGATGAAAAATACGCATGGAGCTCAGATGGAGAATATGTTATTCTATCGCCGAGCATACTATTATAACCTTCCATAAATGTGCAATAGTATGTATACCCTTAACTAGTAGTATATTACTACTAAGGTATACCAAAGAAGATTTACAATCTGTAATATATAGAAGTGGAAATAACTATAACAATATCGACAAAGGTGGTATTGTTATTTAGGAAAGGAATAGACACACTCTTCTCCAGCTTCTGACTTCTTCATAATATATCTCATATTTTCAATTTAGAGTTAAGTTGGCTTAGGTTAAAACATTCTCAGGCAACCAAGGCAATGGGCAAACCAGGGGGCCATAACCCTTGCCCTCATTCCTATCTTTATCGGTAACAATTCCAACTACAGAACCGTCCAGGATGTGTGTAGACCTAGAAGTCCTGCATTCGCATATTAGAGAAATAGATTGCAGATGCAAGATATATTTTTATAATTAATTTTAATCATTAAATCGCCTGTGGCTAACACAAGGACCTTCCAAATGTATTTCCCCATTCTCCTCATTCACCATGAGGAGAATGGGGGATTAAAGAAAACCTAAAATGTGATGCAGCAACGGCTATGCCCAGTGCTATAATATGCAAGATCTCTAGAGTCCCCTATGGTCAAGTGGTTAGCATCTAAGACTGCCAATCTGGACATTGTGAATTCGAATCCCAGTGCAGGTAGCCTTTTTAGATTTGTCTAATTTTCGAGTCATTTTATTTTTTAATTTCTCTAATATCTTCACAAATGTAGTTAATGTAGTTAAACTCACACATGTAGTTATTGATGCAATTCCGTTTCAATTGGTGAAAGAATTAGAGAATCTAAGATCGAATTCAGGGAGAAAGGTCCACTGGATGGGGTTTGGAGACACATAGGTTCTCTGTCATAGAGGTATGGGTAGCGGTCATAAGCTTGTGTTTATTTTCGGCGAAAATGGTTTTCGCACGGGCCACGATACGTCAAGATATTGTATTTACGGCGAGGAGGGCAGCATAAAAAGAACATCTGAATGCTAAAGATGCACATAAACTTTCGGGGCAAATCCAGTTACAAGCTCTTCCGGGTGAATACAATGAATACTGTACCCAGCATTGAAATAATCGAGAGGACAGACGTCATCTTCTAGAGCTATACTACGTCAATTTCAGGAGTAGCTAATATAAAAGTTGAATTGAGAATTAGAGAGAAATACCAGTCTGTAAACGAACTAGGTGCCAATTACTTCCCAGTAGGAAGTTGTTTACTCTTTCTGCATTGGTAAGTGTTCGATTCAGCGAGGCAGCCTGGATGGAATACATCAATGAATATAGTTATAATTTATCATGATCACCTCGCGTGAACTTGCGCCAGGTGCCATAAACAAAGGTGACCCAGTAACCCGCCTTGGGGTCCGCCTTCCTCATGGGTATATCAATTTTTCCTTTGGCAAGGCTTCACAACTTGGGTAATGGCCAGTTGGTCAGTTCCTTAGCGTAATCTATTTTACTACTACTTCACAAAAACATTCACTGAGCGCCTCTCTGTATAATGAGGAATGAATTCTGCCCCAGTACACGGCAGTAGCAAGCTAGAAGGCCCAAATCATTCGATAGATATCGGTCCATCCCATGAGGAATATTTATTTCGGGCTCCTGTTTTATATTAGAGGGGGTACGTTTAACTATTCCAACTGTTCCTTTTGGAATAGCTTGCATTGCATCATATCCGCATATCTACATTCTAAGGGTAATAAAATATTAATACTGAGCATCTAATGTTATATCGTGAACACTATTTTTTGTTCGGGGAAGGAGAGCCTCAGAGCAATCACAAAATAATCACCAACTTGACAGCATTTAACAACTCCTCGCCCAAGGAATGCGTTCCATGATCCCCCTCTACACGATTGGCTCTATATCAAGAACAGGCACGGGCTGATATTTCCCACTTCTTGCCATTCATTTTATGGAGGTCGCTCGCAGGCTGAGAAGACTGTCATACTAATTGGGACATTTATTTTTACCGCAAATGGCTTGTTTTCATTACGGACCTAGACCCCCCTAGATTGCCTTTCATTCCAGCCTTGATCCCACGCCGGGCGTCCAATCTCAACACATTCCCTCCACGTGAAACTCTCGTGGAAAGTGCTCTAAAGAGATGGGATTTAACATAATGACATTTAGCAGACTGATACCAAACCTCCGAGGCATGCTTTTATTTCATGTAAAGGTGTGAAATGACGGCACTTGTCTGATCTTTTCTAACCAAGATTGAATACCTGGAAAGGTGCACCACAAATATTGATTCAGTATCGTTCGATGATCGGGGGTCGGGGTTATCAAGCCAAAGCCAAGATATAGTTTTCCAGTAAAATGCAGGTAGAACGGGAGACAGATATATTTTACAGTAACAAAATTAAAAACGAGCCATATTAACTAAAAGATTTCAACAGCTGCTTCACCTAAGTAAAATAGCTGAAGAGGACAGCTGATAGCTGTTGAAACTTGAAAACATCTAACTAAGTAAAAACATAACTTCACTTGTGGTTTTAAAAGAATTACAGTAAAACATGTCCCCAGACCAGCACAGTAACATTATTTACGAGAGGAAACTATTTTACCCAGGCCAATAGGTTTCCTTTGTAACCTAAAACGAAAGTTTTTTCTGACAAACGACAACATTCAGTCATAGGTATGTGCAGGTACCTGGCTTCCAGGTCAGTTTTTATTCATTTTCTTTTGTAAGATAAGAGACAGTGCCGAATAAGGACCTCGTCTATGGAAATGGCAGACATGCTCTTCTGATGCCCTCTTCACAAACTCCTAAGCTATACATAATATGCATCAGAGAGGACATGAAATCCCGATTTTGTGTAGATCAAATGATACCCTCAGAGTGGAACTCCCCTCAATCCCTTGTCGAAGCTGCAGTGCCAGCGGATCCTAGCTCAGTAAACCCTCCCATGTAACCACAGTAGCATCGTATGTAAAACCAATATAAGAGGGATAGCCCAATCTCATTCCACTGAAAATGAGGTGGGTACGAACTAGTCCCGGTTACATCAATATAGGATCATTGTCATTGTAAAGACGCAACGTGCACTGCCAAGGGCAAGCGATCTGATAATTTTACGACAGTAGATTCACACTAGTCGAGGGATATAAGATAGATTCAGACTCATGTCTCTAACGCTGTCTCTACGTGATGAAAGATAATTATTGTGGTAGGGATATGATTAAATGAGAAAATAGAAACAATAATCTATAATTAATAATAACTTAGGCTGATAAGTTTGATATCTATAGGATATCAGTAGAATCCTCACGTCGGAGACGAATTTAGAATTTTGAGAGGCTTCAGTGATAAAGCAGTATGGTGAAATAAAATTAAGATTTTTTAAGCAAAGGGGGAAAGGACGAAAAGGTTAGATGGGATTATGTAAATACAAAAGGCTTCTCACGACCCTAGAAAGCTTTCATTGCATGAATATGGAAATGTACTGTAACAGTATTTGTCAGTAGCCTATACCTGTTTTTATTACACTTCCATGAAGCGAATAGCAAAATAGGTGGACGCACAATATCAGGTATAAGATATTATCACTGATAAAGTTATAAGAAGCAGAAAAGAAAAGTTCAACAGTGTAAAGATGGGATCAGCAGGGTAGCAACAATGGAAAGCTACCATCCAGAGGGTGCTTATATATATCACAGACACTAAAGTCCCCCCATGATCAAGATAGAGTGACATGGAAATCTCCACAAAGCTGCAAAGTCACCAAGAATACATTATGTCCAGATCCGAAACCAGCACCACTACTTAAATCTCAATCTCCCTCCTCTTCCTCTTCCTCTTCCTCCTCCTCCCCCAGACCCACACTCTCTCCCTCCCTTACTTCCTGATAACCTGCATACCTGTGTGTAGGTGATTCTCGATATTTTCCCATGTTAATGTATGGCCCTAGACCAAGCTTATGGGCGCGACTGTACGGACACCCTATGGGTCGAACAGAATCGATCAGCATACGAAGCTCCTGCCTACCAGGCAGCGAGGATGGTGGCATTCTTTGAGGAGATTAAGACTTGGTGAAAGGGGGATAAAATTGAGGAACTATATGGCACAGTGCTAATATGGAGGTGTAGTCTGGGCACGTGCAAGGCTTCTTTCCAAGATCACCACAGCGATAAGTTGGGCTAGGGAAGGACAGACAAGCATTTGATGGCCTACCATAATTATTTTCCATTAGCAACGAAGAGGGGCTTATAATACTAAAATATCCTTTTTACTCCATACTCGCAGTATGTTTTACCTTCAAGGTTTATGGCTGCCTTGCTACTACGTTATACATATTGGAAAAAAGTCCAATCCCATTTTACTATAAATATAGTGGAGTTATATAGTATCGGAAGTATCTTCTCTGATTGATTCTTTTTTTCCCCGAATCGGGGGTGGTCTGCAATTACTATACTATATTATATACAGCCTCCGAACATTATCTTGTATTTCATGTGAGTCGGCGTAGGTCGCTGTATAGCCAACAAAAGAAACAATACATGAAAGCAAGTAAAAGCTGATCGTGGATGACTTGAAAGGAATTCGGTCATGAATCAATGTCTTAATAGCTTTTCATCCCAATCGAGGCCGGATGAAATACGCTAACATAACAATCATGACAAATATAACTGGGGAATAAAAACAAGTAGATTAAAAGGCCGGGCGCCATTGGCTTCATTCACCTTTCTTTTCCTAGTTCTAGGAGATGAGATCCCTTCAGGGATTTTCTGCAAAGTGAACGCTGGGACTGGTGGATAACACATTATGACCTTTCTTTGAGCTGAGAAACGAGAGCCACGTGTCGGTGTTAAGTACTATGGAGACCTTCTTTCTGCCAGCGTCAACAGAATGTAGTTATTCCCCAAGAATGCCTTAGCAATATAGCTCAATATCGTTTTTTAACTTGGCAGCGGGAAATGATATCGTTCAACAAATCGTTCGGGCAACTTTGAAAGGAAATGATTACGCACGCAAAATCACCATATCCTCACAGCCGCATGTATTATTATAAGGCAGTAGGTTTCATGCCTAATAGACACCGACCTGAATAGACCATCTATACAGAAGAGATTTTTTGCTGGCACGCGGGAACAATAAGCTATTGGAATGATAAACACGGTTTCATTATACGTCGGTTCGATTCTACCTGCCCGAGTTCGTCCATCATCAGTTGGTAATTGACCAGCACATAATCCAGAATGTCGCATTACAATCGCAGACGCAGCATGAATGACTAAACTGCCAGCTGACTAAAAATCCAGAAGCATCTTGTTAATAAGAATATCTCTACTAAAAACCTGCCTGATAAGGATGAATCCCCGTTGTTCTGTGGTCGTGAAATGTGCAACATTGCTGGCAAAGAAACTTTCTACTGCGTCATGAATACCTCATAGACGCATCACTAAAAGTGGCAATGATTCTCTGTCATCTTGGCTCTCCCCGCCATCGTTCAATAACCTTCGTGCCCGTTCGGCAGAGTTAAATTTCTGCCTGATTCCAATGCTTCAAATATATATGAACATTTAATTATGATGTCTATCATTCCAGCTTCAACTAAATTATGAGCGTTTAATTAAGACATGTCTACCAAGTCTATTCCAGGCGTAAGCATCAATATGTTACGTAGGTTAACATTATGTTTTATGAAGGCCTTTATAATATACATAGCGTAATTGGATGTATTACGCATTAGTTCAAGTTGTGATCAATACCTTCATTTCTAAATAGCAGTCACATACCACATTGCCTTCGAAAATATCGGGAATGATCCAAACAACTTTTAAACAGATAATACAAATAATTAATAGAAAAACGGACGGAGATTAGTACAACAAAGGAAGAGCCGACGAATGATGGACAGAAAAAATATTATTTTATGAAGGATCGCAATTAGTTCCGCACGAACGTCAATAAATATTGTATGCTGATGATTTTCCACATGGGATAAGGGTTTCTAATTTGGTGGACGTGAGAATTAATTCCTCCCGACGACTATATCAAATCACGATATATTTCACATCATGCTATAGTCTGAAGGTATTGCATGTCCGCTTGTGCCATGTCATGCCGCAATTCAATGTTGTTATTAGCCACATCAAACAATCGACCGATACCATATCTAAATACCTGTTGGGAAAATTTTGATTGATAAATTCAATCACGAACGTTGCCGGGCCATAATCGAACAGGTATAACAATTCTAAAATCGATTCGATCCTAATACAAACACACCAATATATATAATATATACACATCATGAACATAGATGTATCCATGTGTGTTCCAACCCTTGAATACCGTTATACTACGTATACCCTGATTTGCAAAATTGGGGGTTCAATTTTCTGGGGGCAAAGGAAGCTTTAATAGCTAGAACGTCCGCCGATTCTAACATAACTTTACTCCCGCCGCTTGGCCAATATATTAGATAGCCCTTCATTCATTTCCAGTCGCAATGTCAGAGAACAGCTTGTCCATAAAAAAAATACGATATCCCCATCGACACCCCCAGGACTCAAGAAATGCGGAAGAACTTTTTTGAGTGTTTCTTATCACCTACCTTGACTAGGAGGAAAGTGCTGGTCAAGTCTTAGATGGGTAGATTTATTATCATCATAAAAGCTAACCTGCCATCAATTTAGGTACAGAACCACGCGTCTTTCCCTCGCCATGGGAATGACTGACAAAGCTTTTTTAAGATGGATCCCAGGGACAAGAAGCTTGCCAGCCCTGAATACTAGCATTGATAGATGACCCAGGGTTCATGTTAAAGTACACCATTCCTTAGCCATGGAAATTCCTCGGAGAATTTATTTGCCTTATCCTGATCATACGAAGTACTAAGCACGCACCCCAGGCACGGGGGTTACAATTTGCATTAGCATCAGGCACGACAGGTTCCGAGTTGAAGACCATTCATTGTGTTCTCAATTAATGATCCCATGAATCTCGGACTGGCGGTTTAGAACGGCTATAACACAAGCACCCAATATATTACAGGTTCAGTGTGGACAAATGGCCGAAGTGAGGCGAAAAGAAACGCTAAAAATATAACAAAACTTTCAAAGGACACTCCAGTAAATCTATAATTTAATGATGAAGGTAGACCACTAACATCCTCCAGTTCTAAAATGTGTCTTGCGTCTCCGTCTCTGAATTAAGATTACCAACTTAAATGCAATTATTATAATATAGACACGCGATATATTCCAGCTTTCAGAAGGATAAACGACTTTATATGCATTAGACGTGGTCCATTTAAGAAAAGAAAACAAGAGCTAAGTGTACATTATTGCATTCTAGGAAATTAAATGTTTTGACATGTATGTTATCATCCCTTTGTAAATCTGTCGGCTATAATGAACCATACCTTTAGGACTCTTCTTTCTGTCCTTTTCAGTCAATATGGTTTAACGAACCACGATGAGAAAGAACACTGGTCTCTTTCCAAAAATAATCCAATGATCGATAAGGCTTAGCCCAAAAAACTGACTACTCAATTTTACCAGGGGATACCTATGGAAACCAGCAATTTGTTCACGGAGATGTATCCCATTAAAGACAAAAGAATCGCTTTCAAAACAAACCAAACTTCCCATGAGGCCTCCGCAACGTGCGATCCATCTACCAGGGCTCCCATATTGACAGTGACAATTAAAAGGCAGGGTCTTGATATGAAAATAAAACCAAGACTTCAGTCAGACCTCAACAAATAGGCACGTGCTCCTCTTATCATGTGGTCGACTAGTTAAAGCGATTTCAATCCATGTATTATATATGTAATTAATAGTATCAATCATTCAAATCAATTTGATGACGTATTATGAAATGATATTATAGATTGTGTTTTGAATTTTATTTATCAGATGCGAAACAAATCGAAATCCCATTTGAAACTAGTATGAAACACAGATGACAGTAATTTAAATTGATTCGTAACTTTTATTCCGTCTTTCTATATTGAAGGGAATAGAATAACATTGGTTGGATAGGGACACAACGACACTTATGATGGTTGCCCTGTGTCCACAGTACAGAACGAAACAGGAAATGAGGGAGTCGCTGTTAAGGAGGCGGTGACTAGACGGTGACAGACACACTTATATAAATAATGCCTAGATAATTAGGTTTTCATAACATATTTTTCCGGGCCACTCTACCCTTTGTGTATTACTATACTCGAATATGCATGTTGCTTAAGTTGATACCAAAGGATACATTCAATCATCAAGCCTCGGAGGAACAAGACGCCACTAAAATTGTCACTGATTAAAATTTTCAATGATATAGTTGTAATAATAAATGAGAAACACGTCACTCCGTGGGGAGTAATAACTGAGAATAGCTGGCAAGATAGCGCGAATAGCTGCGAAGACACGCACAGAGATTAAGTAGACTAAGACCCAGCATAGTAGTTAAGATTCCTTCGAATGCAAATGCAGGATCATCTTCAGGAAAGTCATTACAGCCCTAGGCTATGGGCAAATTGCAATTCTGCCATTAACTGCATAACCCGGCTTAAAGGTAGTCACGTCCCCTGACTCTAGAGCGAGAAGGGTTATATTTTAATTAAGCAGTTACACAAGAAGGGTTGCTTTGTCGACGTGTCTCGGCAGACTGTGACAACCCACTTCTTGCACTGCAGCTGAATCGTGAGTGCACATGGGTAAAGGCTTTGATTGAAGCAATGAAGCAGATTCACACAAACCGCGTTCGAAACATTATTCTAAATGTAATTTGCTAGCATTTATTCCTTAATCATTAATCCATGTCTAAATAATAATGTATCCAGCTAATATGTGACAATAGATGTAATATATTACTTGTGTATTGAATTGAATTGAATTGAAAAATCTTTTATTTGTCATAAATATCATAGCAGTTACATTAAAATAGAAAAATGACAAATTGGTCGACAGACTTCTGGGATAATCCCAGTTCTTCCAGTCGTTACCATTAAGAATATAAGAATATATAGTATAAGAATATATAGTATAAGACTATATATTCGTTAGGGACCTCTTGAGATCGACTTGAGAGTACCATAAATGTCAAGTTTATCCAAGAAAAGGATATCATAATGTTACACAAAGAATCATATCAATTATTGATGTTACCATTAAAATAGTATCAAGATGAATGCCAATAATAACGTCAACGATTTATTTCAACAGCACACCCAAGAAACATTGGTAAGGCGTAGCAGTTACTTTTTGTTTTATCATACTCGCATGTATTACCCATGCTGGCTTTATCTTCCCTCTCCATTCGGGAAGTATCTTGGATCAACTGGCTCCTTATGTTGGTCATAAGCATAAACAACCAGGTCGTTGTTATACTTTAGCAGACGAGGCATTAATCATCTGCGATGACCAAAGATGACCATTTTATAACCATTACCACCCACAAATGAATCGGTGACCGGCAAAACTGATATCGTGTTCATAAAGGAACGTGTCATTTGAAGGTTCCAAGCCTAACATATATAGGGGAGCCTTGGCGAGATACAAACCCGATATTACAATATTATATTTACATGAGAGCTGGTCCTGGGTATGACCATAAAGTGCCTTTCTGTCTCTTTTCTCCGTCTTTCTCCCTTCTTCTCTGTCTCTATTTCCTGGGTATGATCATAAACTGCCTCCCTCTCAGCTCTCCCGCCCTTGATATAACCATATTAAATGTGTTGATAAGGGCGTAAAGCAACCAATCTCACTCACTCACCTTACATGAGAGCAAGGCAAATTAAAGATGAATATATTGTTATCAAGACGATTGATCGCGAGGAACAGAGCCTTCTAACTTCTGAAGCTTTCTGATGGTGGAAAGGTACACTGCTTATTAGTAAAATAGATTAGTTGGCATTAAATGAAATAGAATACCAAGCGAGAGAGGTAAGCCAAACCCTCAGAGTTAAATACCATGGCCTCGTATAGGTGAGCACGGATGATACGTATCAGAAAGCACAAATAATTAGCCATCTCGCTATTGTGCATCGTGCACATACCCCCTCTGAGATTAGGTGACATAAATTATAATACACACAAGCACACTGTGCATTACATGATTAGTACATTCATCCCCACGTACGAACCTTTAGTTGGCAATATATCCAACGTCACATGGCAGAATTTCCCCAAGGGGACCTCGATGAAAGTGATGACAATCGTGAGCAAATATTTTAGCATAAACAGCACATGTTTCATCAGATGATATGCTTGGCACAAACACATACACAGAACTCTTGCTTGGCCGAGATAAAGTAATATGTACATGACTATAAATGCGGCATATGGCGTTTATATGGAAGGGTCTTAAGTTGTGACAAAAGCGTATGTATTGTAACAGTATGTACATGGGCTGGTGGATGGTTACCATTAGGCATACCCTCGACCTAATAACATGAAAGAAAAATCATTTTTCGCTAAAAAGAAATGGAAACTGCCCGTTCTTCTGGGATAGCAAAGGCTGAACATAAATCATGGGCTCCACTAAGAGGCAGACGACATTTTTTGATTGAGTAGGAAGAGGTCTGAGATGATGGATGGTATATGAATTTGAAATAGCCACAAATTGAATTTTTGAAATTGCAACACAACTGTTACATGATTATGTCATATCATTGCACGTGAAGCTTGCAACACGGTGACAACATGTGTGTCTGCATTGGATTGAGACTACCGGGGAATGACATTGATATCTGTCCACGATCAGAGATAAAACAAACACCTCCCCCATCGTTTTAATGATGACCCACCCATCCATCTTGGGCGAGTAATGTACTATAACATTTGTGACCATTTATCACGAGGGCCGCTAACCATCTGTTGCCAAGGCTAAGTGTACGGAAAATTCATTTCACTATGAATATACAGAGGCATGGGGAGAGAGATACTGTATTTTGTATTTTCCTGCAAATGACATATATATTTTATAGTGAGCGTTCACATCTCGCGCACTGATGCCGAAATTAATATATGCCATGCCATTTAATCGAGGTGCCAATAAAGAATACAAATACCTTTACATAAAACATGAAGGGGGCACACAGCAGGAAATATCCCTAGGAACGCAATTAAAGTTCGACTTGCACCCACGGCGAAGCATACGCCAACTGCCAGTTCATACATGTATGTACTTCTCGCATATGAGATGATATCTCTGCTGTATATCATTTTGTATTTTGCTTGAGCCAGGGTGGGGGGTCACAAGCAAGGGGGTCAGTTTATCAGACAGAAGTATTCTGTGTCTAACATGATATCAACACAGCTGGCTAGAATGTAAATACTATATTCTATCCTTTCAACGTGCATGGTCAGCAAGTTGCATAAATTCCCCAGGCAAGGGTCCAAGTATCCCATGGTTTCATTTGTAAGGTAAGAAAAGGACTTGAGCCTGGAATGGCATGGATTCGAGTGAGCTGCACTCTACGTCTTTAGAAAGTTGAGTGAAGGTCGAAATGATCTCTGTTGGCTGTGACGCAATCCGAAAATGAGAACCAATGCCATTATGTATACAGTCGGCCATACCCGACTCAACACTACAATATGTATACCCGCCTCTCTGCCCAAGGTCAAGAAAATACCACACAGTAAGAACATCTATTTTCGTTTGGCCACTACCACTCTCCGCCAGGCGATTCTGAATTGAGTAAAATCTGGTTAAAAGTTGGCAGTGGCGAAATCTTAACAGCAGCAGCAGCAACCTTGCACCGCTTCTTTTTAAAAGGAAAGACAGTTTTGACATATGCCCTATCTTCTAAAGGGCACGGAGTGCACTTGGTTCTTAAATGTTTGAGATGGGAACACTAGGTATTTCTTTCAGTTGGGTTTCGCAAAAAGGATATTAATAGGATGAGCGTAGCTCCTCTCTAGACTATACCACATTGGTGGCATTCATCCAGGATTCCAGGAGAATCATTGCATTATATAATAAGAGAAGTCCCTAGCCCTGCAGATGGTGCCGAGTGATACTTGTGTTGATGTGGCCTCAGATCTAATTACAAGAGGGTCCTTGATAGAAAATAGGAATGACTTGATCGGAAGAAGATTGCTAGCTAGAGAAACTCGAGAGAGAGACGTGGTGGGTTATGCAGCCATGTGCCCCAAACATAAACATACCCTGAGGCAAGATCCAACATGTTCACTCTCTACCTACCACGATGCTGATTCTATTTTGTCAAAGCAAACGTTGACCACCAACCAACGCCACCCACTGAATGAAAGCTTTACATGGGCGTTGGGGTCTGGACTCTATAATATATATTATACATAATGGCACTGTTATAATAGCACTTTTCAATAGCAAAAGCTCGTGAAGGCAAACATATTACAAAGAAATAAATTATGAATGTATGAAGGTGGATGTGCCTCACTCTACCACCGTGCAGACCCATAACATTAGCATTGATGACTGAAGCATTATATTATGCCACGGATGTGCTTGCTTCAACACAGGTATGGTGTCCACTGTGGTGTATAATTGGACGTTGAAATACTAAATATGGTGGGTATAAGAACAACTGCATGTGTACTGTGTTTTCCCCACTACGAACCAAAACAATGAGGTCAGTCGCCTGGTTCGGATAGTGGGTCAATCGCATGGGGGAGGAATCGACCTAAGAGCGACTACATCTGACATGCTAGATAGAGAGATCCAAATAAAAATAATGTCTGAATTGACTGAGTGATAGGCCCATGTTTCGTGACTCCAACTTCAAAATATCCTGAATCGAAATCTAACCAATCAATTCCCCATCATCGACATCTATAAATCATAACATAGCGTTTTAGGAGTTAGATAAAAATCATACACAATCAAACTGAGTTTTACAATCGCTAAACACTACATAATGCAAAAGGGCAACCTGTGAAGAAAGGCTAGGGAGATGGATGATGGAAGGGACGTGTGGGGTTGCGAATAATGGGGGCATAGTGCCAGAGATAACACCTGCTGATATCCCCCGCATATTGAAATGATAGATTCCCATCAAATACGTGACCCTAGACAAGCTACATCGCTGAGGTACATCTATTGAAAGGTGCGCTAATAATTTATGAAGTAACTACAGTACAAGGGCTTGAACTGACTGGAGATAAGGTATTGGACGGTAAAGCAGGTATATCAATCAAGGCCACAACGTCATGGCACCGACCAGGAGCCTAAAGGCTGGGAAGCAGATGCTAAATCTATGTTCAACTCACCGAGGCTGCCTCCTCATCATCGTCCACGATCGGCTGCCACTGCTTACGGCCGAAACACAAGCAGGACGAGTATGGAATCATGTCTTTCCACTTTTTCCACTTCCACCCCATCCTTGAGGCTAAGGTGTTCGGTAGGGATGGCCGTGATGGACCACCTTACCTCAATACAATATTTACTATATCACACACACACATGTAGATTGTATATAGCATATACACACTCTCTCCTGGAGCACACGTAATAATAACAGCGGTCAGTAGTAGTAATGTTCACCACACAGCCAGGCAGCGTCACCCTCTCCTCCGCCTCCCGCTCCTCCTCCTCCTCCTCTTCCTCCACCACCACCACCTCCTCCTCACCCTCTCCTCTTTCCTCTCTATCAACGACCAGCAGGCAAGGTATATATCATTGGAGAAGGAGGAGAAGGAGGAGGTGGCATTACACCTGGGTCAAATCCCGCAACCATCGAGCGCTGCGGCGGACTCGTAGTCGTCGTTGTCGTCGGAGAGCCCGGCTGAGGCACCGCTCAGGCCGAGGTCGATCACGGAAGGACACAGCGTGTTCACGGGCTAACTCCTGGCCGACATCTGCATGTCATGGGCCGGCATGGACAGCATGGTAGTGGTGGTGGAGGAGCACCGACACCAGCTGCTACTCCTCCTATACCTGCAGCTGCTGCTGGAGGGAAAGAGCAGGACAGGGAAGGAGACCACTCTGGTAGCGACCAGTACTACAACCATGTACGCATCTGCTCCAGCCCCAGCGTTCTGTTGCTGCGGCTCCTTCTGCTCCAGCTCCTGCTTCAGCTCCAGCTCCTACCCCAGCTCCTGCTTTGAGTGTGTAGTAGGAGAAAGCTGAAGCAGCTGCTGCTCCTGCTGCTGTTTCAACAGCTGCTCCTGAGGATTCACCAGCTGCAGCTCCAGCAGACAAGCCAGCTGAGGACGCCAGAACGACTCCCCTGTCATCACATAATAGCAATTCCAATATGATGAAGCCTTCCCCTCCTGTAATTCTCTTCCTTTACGACACCTTCAGCTGCTGAAGCGACTGTTTCTACTACTCCCTTTCTCAGCCCGGACAGGAGAAGATGACCGGAGAGATGAGCGGCCGGACCGTACAAGCTGCTCGTAGACCTGGGGAGTGACAGTGGCGAACGAGCACAACGTGGGAAGAGGCCGAGATCTGGAGAATGGATCTTGGATGGCCAAGGAAACATGTGGATGGTTATTGTGGGAGTAGTTGGCACTGTGTGGTAGTGTCAGGTCCCGACCTTCCTTCCTTCACCACCAAACCTCGCTGTGATGATATCTCATATATATACTCTCCTTGAACTGAAGCCTCCTCCTCCGCATTTACATGTAAATTCCCTAGCTATTCCCTCTCCTCTCTCTCTGAGTCTCAGACCCAGGATGGGTGATCAGCACCTCAGTGTACTCTCATGCCCACAGTGGAGATGGAAGGCACTGACTCCACATGGAACCTGCATGGGCCACAATGAGCTACAATGATAATCATAATAATAATACAAGAGTAGGAGTGTGAGGAACCCACGCGGACTGGAGGGATGGATCCTCTTGCTGCACTGTGCCCACATCACATGCGGGCCTCCCACTGTTGTAGTAATAGTTGTAGTAACATGTAGTAAGACTTCTTCTCCACCTCCCCCTCCCTCTCCCTCCCCCTCCCCCTCCTTCTCCTCCTATGGCGAGAGATGGTGGCGATGTCGGTGGCGGTGGCGGTGGTGGTGGTGGTGGTGCAGCGGTGGTGGTGTGGGGAGGTGGCGGAGGTAGCAACCAGAGGCAGAGAGAGAGAGTCCTATGGAGGATGAAGAGTAGAAGGTTGGAGCTATGAGAGAACAGCTGCTGCTGGGACCCCACCACTCCACACAATCGCGTATAATATGCAAAACCTAGAGGAAGCCAGCCCCCAGTTTGGCTAATGCAGATGTGAACGCGTTGAGAGCTTTTGACAGTGCGCGTGGTGGTGATCCAGCGACGTGGAAGTGGTATGCGTTCCTTATTTAGATCCTAGAGGTTAGTGCTTGGTCTTAGTAGCGAGTACATGTAGGTCTTCAACTGAGTTGCTCTAACCAGGTGCTCCACTGGCTGTCCTTGCAACTTCTCCTCCTATCTTGCTTGCAGGCATGGCAGGCAAGATCACCCCTCCAGGGCGAACCATGCAGACGAGCTGGTGGGGATGAGTGCTATCCTTATCGTTATATCACAGGTTTAGCCTGTCATTATCACACCCAACACAGAGAGATCTGCATATGTATGTGATATTGTTCGATCATTATCAACACGTTGATACGCACACACATAGCGAACATAATCAATCTGGAAGACATGCACGGTCTAGTACCAGATAATCACTGGTCACTTTTTACATGAACGTATTTTACCTCATAACTTTGTAAGCTATAACAGTGACGAAATAAAGGATGTCCACTTGTGATATAGATATAAAATATAAAATCAAAGTTGACACGCTTAATTGTCAACTTCTCGTTACGTTTTATCTAAAAACAACTTGTCCATCGCTATTGCCTATACTCGATCATTCAATTTTCTTCGCCATATGGGCCCCTCAAAATGCGTATGTGGCGTAAATTACTCTAACCTTGGGCGTAAAGATGCATGTAAACATACAACATGTATGTATACATATAAAAAATAGTCTAAGCAGCCAGACTCACAGCCTCTCAGGTCAGATAAAAATGGTGTGTCAGTGGTTGGACGCCTATTGCATTAATGGTTTTCCTGGCCCTGGAGTGGGGCAATGACCTCAGCCTAGGATAATGACCTACTCCTCAACCTGTCTACAGGACAAACACTCACCAATAAAGTCCTGCGACAGGCTATATATACAAGGGTTGGGTAACGTAACTATCACCAATAAAGCTATTAGTTTATAACACTACACAATAAAACGTTAACTTCAACATCATCGACGTCAGGCTTTTTAAAAAGCTCCGCCCTGACGTCCTCTCACGCCTAACACATTCCTATTAAAATCGGGATCGCCGTCCTCCCTACTCAACACCTTTTCCTAAAGTAACATTCTTCAACCGGGACATTAAAATGAATCGCCAGAACAGTGACTTTCACCGAATTTGAAATCAAATATTATCAAATGAAAATTATTCCCCACTACGAAATAAAACATATAAATGAAATATCAATCTTCCGTCGTGTGTACGTGTACATACGACTTGTTACCCTTGGTTGAGGTACATTCCAAAACAGTCACGTAGCATGGTACAAGGGAACCTATCACTTTAGCATCGTCCAACTAGAATATATCATTTATATATTGAATACGGAATTCCTTTCCGATTGAAGTGCACCTGCGGACGCAGTGGCAACACATGAAAACAGTCAAGTGGTTATAATGCGTTTTTTAATAAAATTGTAAAAGAATGGTCAGTAAAAATGTTTAAAATGTACTTTGTGACGGAGGGATGACGGCTCCCTTTTGTACGCGCTGGTGCATAATGCAACCTATATGTGGTCACTATAAAAATTGCCTAATGTTTGTTTTTCGTGACAAAGTTTGGTTCTGTCATTAATTGCATTGCTCGGGTTCAACTTCCAGGGAAGCAATAATTATAAAAGTCGATAACTCTAGATAAGTATGGCATGGCGGCAATACGTTGTTATGGGGTTGTGAGGTTAAGTGTATTGTAAAAGTGCTATAAATACGTTATGTTATGGTGTATACAGTTGCGTTTTAGTGTAGTCCCTATAGTACAATTACCAAACAAGAAATGGGTGTGTTTCTGTTTAATTGATAGTGGCTGAAACTGGGTAAGGGGAGTGATAACAATTTGTTTTCGTACTAGGTAACAAAAGGAAATAAAATTGAAATAAATAAAACTGCTCATATAACTAGGATTTAGTAGGGACGTAGATTCGTATAGAAGTAACTAAGGTAGACTATAATTTAATAATGGTATGTAATGGTAATTATGATTTCTAGATTGTTTTTAATATGTAGATATATGTAGGATAGGTGAAATCTATTTTTTATCAACACGGCAACGTCTGAAAACCTCCCCCTTCGGATAGCGCGTATTTTCATATAAATGAATTTAAATTATTATATTGGCCTCAAATGAACAATAATAAATATCTCAAATGATGAAGGTACATGCTTATATAGGAAATTATATAATAAGTTCCCAGTGGGAAATTCTACGATGGGAATATAATGGCGATAATTTAATTCTTCATGTATAGCTAGCGTAGATCTGTGTGTCTAGAAGTGATTCTTGCGCCGGGACTATAGTCTATACTCTCACATTTGTAGCCACCAATGTGTGTGCACTGTACCTTATAACAATGACGTAATAATCAAAGATGAACACATGCGTGCATGTCACATACATGTACATGTATGATCTATAGGTATGCACATAAATGGTGATGAATAATCGCCCACGATGCATTCTTCGAATGGAAATGCATGCCACACATTCTATGACATCTGTAACATCCAGGATGGGTAAATGGGTCTCGGATATGGGTCAGATTTTCAAAAAATGTACAAATCACCTTCACCAATCCTCTAAAATAACTCACATTTAGGACAAAAATGAGCTTCAAAGTGCAGTTTAACATAGCAAAACAGATACTTAAAATCAATGCGGTACCAAATATACTCAGATATGCCCGGTATTCATAATTTTTCAGCCAAATTTATCAGAATTTCCCAAATGTGTGGAGCTGCCAATTGTACATTTTCTGAAAATTTGACCCATATAGTCTGAAAGTGAGCCTTTGGGGGCTGGGCCGCCCCTGAAACATGCTGATAATCGAATATAACGATCAATCATTTCGGAGAATAGGCTTATACAATGCTTATGATGCAATAATGAAATTTCCATTAACTAAATCGTATTGGTTCCCGGGTTGCCTAGGTATGAGTAACAACATATAAGGCGATAAAGCTAATAATGTTCTAATGATAATGGTGGTCTCATTTCAAAATGGGGGAAAATCAAAGGAACATAAAAAGGCATTAAACATTTTTCATATTTAGATTTATTTCACTAGGTGTGGTTAGGAAATATCCCTCCATGCAGACGTATCACTTATTGCGTTACACTAGTTCACTATGAAAAGATTAACCATTTCTGTTATTAAAGTACGCATTTATAAGAGGGGGTGAGCGGGGGAGAGGGAGAGATGCTAACATATCAACCAGGCTTATAGGAGCTTAAACCCATCACACACGGTTAACTACCTGTCCACAACTCGACATCTATCTGCGAGAGCTAATGGACAATGCTGATGATACATATATAATTATAGGTCGATGATGAATTATTAGGGGGTAAATATCATGCCTTAAAATTACATTCAATCATTTTCAAAATTGGACATTAGATATACATGCAATAGTATAGACAGTTTCCATGCATAGATCTACTGAATCCCACATTGTATTGGCAGAACACCTGAAACATAACATTTATGATGATGTATCATTAAAGGGAAAATATCTTGCCTTAAAATCATATTCAAGCCCATCACATATCCATAGAATAGGTTCTATGCAAATATATATGTATACATGTATCGAATCGCACGTTCTATTGACCAAAAACCTGAAAGATAGTAGAACATCTATAGCGTATAATAGATGGACATGTATACATATAGTCAGTAATTAGTGCATGGGGACCGAGTCGACACTGTTGCTATTGCTGTTGCTGCCATGACTGACTGGAGAAAGCAGCAGGCTCTGGCTGGCAGGCTGGCTGGTCGAGCAGCTCCCATGCACTCACCAGCAACTACACCTTTTGATAGATGAAGACTCATCGTCGGTAGGAGATGTGCGCGTATGACGTAACCCCGCCCGCGGGATGGATGGGCACCGGCTTTGAGAAAAACAAAGCCCCATTCGTAGATGTCTAACGGTTCGACATAACAGGTCAATGACCAGTGTACGAGAGCTATATAATGGACGATGCTATGTCATACATTACATAAGTAATTCCCGGGGCAAAATGTGGAATGAAAGGTGATGCATGCTGGGTGGTTAATTTCATGGCATGGGTTATCATGATCGATTTAAATAGTTTCGTGTATTCCACTAACTAAATTGTTATCAAAAGCACTTCATTACATGAAGTATTTATTTTAACCACTATTCTCCTCAGATAAGCATGTTTGTGTAGATGTTGAGGGTATTTTATATCATTAATAGAATTATTGAATGAAATATTAAACACAATTACATGTAGGCCAGGTGTGATCAAAGCACGGAGCGGGAGGTCTTAACTTTTAAATGAACTATGCCCAGTAAATAATACTATATACCACAATACTTACCCTCATACCGGTAATTATTGTAGAATTATTTGTATCGTGCTCGCAATTGTCAAACTGATATCATATTGAGAGTAAGAAAAGATCAGTTTTTTCAACAAATTAAATACAGTATGTGAGATACTAACACTTGGATCACTATACTCAGTTGCTCAATATTGTAAAGAAATTGTTATAAATCTTAGATTTGGCATATTGAAATATCGATATTCATGTTCATGGTTAACCCTTCCAATGTTATGCTATCCAGAATGATCATGTTGGAACATTTATAATACATACATATCGGCTTTATGCAGCTGGTTTTAAATCAGGGTAATGGACTGCTATTAAGTAACTTATATGAAACTTCTAGTAGTAACTAACATATATGTTGGTTTGATAATTCAAATAAGAAAAGGCCTTTTCGCCTCTCATGGTGCGTTGCTTTCTAACACTCTCGTTATATCCTAGTACTTTAGCGGAATGGCTAGGAAGGGAACAATTAATTATGAAGGTGAACTAGAATTTTGTAAAATTATTACGTGCCTGTTTACAATTAGGCGAATTATTGCTCGGTCTCAATTACATACAAAATTGTATTTCCAGAAAACAGCCTAAATTAAGAGCCTTTAACAATGTTTCAGTGACCTTTTAGTAAATGTAGGTGTCTCGAAAAGGATGATCCTCCAACATGTAATGGCTATCTCAACCTGTTAATCTTCAAATGAGTCTATAATAAAGAAAAGTGTTTTAAAAACTAATGGAAATGTGAATGTAAACGGCAATGTCAATTACATAACATAACCCACGGTACACAATTTAAAATCTAATAAATCTTGTCATCGCTCATGACCACTCTCCATGCAGGATATCGATGATGATGGAATGAAACTTAGATTACGATCCAATTTTCATAAATAGTCGATAATTACCTGTCCATCAATTCTGATAATGAGACTCTAGGCCTAATCTGTGATCATTCAATACTAACCATTACATTAAGGATGCCTTCGAGTTTGTTTGAAGTCTGTTCTATCGAACTATCGGAGATGAATCTGTCGTTTTCATTCAATAAAAAATACTGCAAATAACATGGGGTTTTGATAAGTAAACATATTCAATTTTCCACTGGATCATTCCTATCTAGTTAGAGACAAGGTTCGTGTATTCAGTCGAAGCTTTGAAATCACGCCTGTATTATTTATCCCTTTACCTTTTAGGCAAAGATGATTGCGTGCCTTTTGGTAAGTATAGCTATTTTACGAAATATCGCTTAGCCTTATTGGGGAAACTTGGGCCGGGCTGTCAGCAATAAACAGATTATTACTTCTGATATTGATCCCGGCCCAACAATTGTTGTATGAGGAGCTGAGGGGGACCTAAAAGGTTGGCGATGTTATGATCTCTTCGCTGGGAACTTATTAGCTCCTGGGAGAAAGAACTGGCAGTGCACCACTGTCACATTAACCTTTAAACTATTTTAGATTCGTTCAGTAAACCAAGTGTTGAAAACCCACCACTCGGTGCTGGGGATCTAATTCAGAAGAACATGCCGAAAGAGTCGATGTGTTAAAGCTGGATTACCAGCTAATTTCCGTGGGGGAAAAAAGAAGTTTTCTATTTTGTGGTCTATCCATTCCTGATCCGAGGCCTCTCCAAGAATATCAAAGGACTTTGGTGTGTTCTTCTTGATGTAAACATAACCACCACAATATAACACACAACGCGTCTACCTCTCTACGTCTATCATAATTGTCATCTTCCAGATCATTCATTTCGGGGAACACCTGAATCCCATTATTTCTAATATAGTGCTCCTTTCATCTCCTTTAATTGACGGCATTCTCGGTGAAATTGAAAATGTTAGGATAGCACTATCGAGGTATATTATTATATCAAGTTTGTGATAACAAATTACATTATAAATCATTTATACCCCGAATTATCACTTTTGAACAGCAAAGTACAAAATCAATATAACTGAATATTCGAGAAAAATAGAGGAAGTATAAATTCTTCCAATCTACAGCACTACAGAATCAAAGGAAGAACATCGAGAAAACTGTCAATTTAACTGGAAATGCCGCTTTAAAGATCATGTGTGATCCCTGAACTTTCTATCCTTTCCTATCCAGAAACATTAATAGTTTAACTCTTTATTCACTAATCCCCTTTTTCTATATTTATAACTGAACTTTAGCTGGTTTCCTATTTATTCCTATCAACAGTTGGAGCCCTTTCCTCGTTTCTTTTCTTCTAAACCCATTCACAAAGAATCAATCTAGCGTCTTTTGTCATGCCTCAATCCATTGATTATGTAACATGACGTAATACCCTATAATTATATATGCTAGTAATTATGATTCATGAATAATTATAGATATTAATACGACAGGTACTACCGAGAATGAGATTGGTATTTTGGTTTAAATACAGCAGGCTTCTTAAAAACATTTTATACAAAATCAGAATCTGGGCGGTCCTGATGATTGATAGTGGTACCATATTTCTCGATAGATGGACAAATTGATGTACACAAATAGATGTGGATTTTATTTATGAATGGTTTGAGGCAATATGTTACCACGCAGACTGACTACTTGTCTATTTTTGAATTACAGAAAACTAATTCCACATCGTATTACCAATGTTCTATTCTTTTATGAATACATGAAGCCACATATATATTACCGATTGTACCATATATGACAGCTCATTGCGAATGTATGTATTTTGGGAACGTTTTCCTGCCATCAATGTAATGAAAAACCAGAATATCCGTCCCATTTATAACTCTTCAACAACAATAACATCGACATATAAACTGTCGATTAGGCTGTCCACAACCCTACTTGAGATTAGTATTTCACCTTTTGTTGTCATCAACTATAATCATAATTATAACTTGACGAGTTTCCCCCGCGAAAAGACGTAAAAAGCATGATTCCCTGAACTCTTACTACAGTTTGGTATTTTACTTGTCATTTGTCAATATCTATATTTTTCAATGCGGATAACCCCTTGATCTCGATCACAGAATTAGTTCTGTGATCTCGATGTATTCCTGTTGACGTGTGTTCATGTTACTTATGATGGATAAAATCGATTTGCAAAAACAAAACAAGACTGTGGATTTAGCTATGTCTTAGTAGTATATTAGCTCTAACTTCTAAGGCTATGTTGAGTCTCGATGATGGATTTTGTATTATAACTTTAATATACATGATGGTATAGGTGTTAAAATGTATCTAAACTAATAGGACATAGTCAGGTGTAACTGTTATATCACGACTTAAGTTTATAAGAGACCACATGACTCGAGCAATCCTAATTGTAAAGTGTTCCTTTATTCAGTAAGTTGGCGGTGCGTACACACCTGCACCACAACACACCCAACCTGTGTACTAAAGTGGGTGTGTCCGATGGGTGGCCACTCTACTCTTATCTGTGAGGGGAGTGGGCTCTGACGACCATGATCATAAATAAATTTAAAATAATACCTGTAACATAAGATACTAGTAAAATAGTGAGTAAATATTGAATAATGCGACAGAGGACCACATACATGTATAGGTGTGCGTGGGCGGGTTGGTCAATGTTGTGGAGTAAGTGAATGAGTAGAAGGTTTTAATCATAATCAAAGCGAGGACTCACTAGCGTGGCAGCGTTTTTATGATGTTTGGGGCGGAAAGGTGTGGGCCTGGTGCGAAGTTATTTCAACTGGATTATTGTACAATTATGATATAAGTGAAGTACTGTGTCATATTGTTGTGGAATTGACAGTTTCATATTGTGGTAGAAGTGGCAGCAATAGTAAAAATGCCTCTGACCTTAGGGCGAACTGCTACATTGATTTAATTCAATTTCAAAAATCGCTCACTTCTGCCCAATATTCTGTCTATAGAGGGATAAATGGGATCATTGCACTACATCATGTGACTGTTCCATGCATTGTGACATCTTTACATCATGCCGCAGGTGTAACATATCGATTAAATCACCCTTCTCTCTCTCAAGTACTGTCCACCGTGATCATACGCACCCACTCACAGGCAAAGCGGTGCAGCTGCATGTAATAATACATCGACATATATGCATCTACAGCAAAACCTCTGCTTGCGGACAACTCTAAACCCGAATACCTCGTTATGATGAACACTTTAGGCCAGTCCCTTCACTGTTCATTTCCCCTATAGTGACACTTCTTTTGTGCGGACACCTCGACATTATAGACAGTGTCCGTTATAGGGACGTTATATTGTAATGCTGAAATATTTGCAGCATGTTCTAAAACTATAATTCATTCGTTTCATGCAAAGAACCAATGTTACACCCCAGTCCCAGTTACCTCTTATCTCCGAAATTCAAAATTATAAATAAAACATTCCGGCCACATTTTTTCGGTAAGCCATTGAATAGGAAGTCACATGGGCTGGACTGGAAGCCCTATCAATGTGCATAAACACAGCGCACAAAGTTACCTGACTCTAATGCCAATCTAACAGGGTGTTAAAAGGTTTACAGTTGTACATAAGCAGGGATTATTGGGTGATTGGCAATGGCTTGGAGGATTACGGTTAGCTATGATAATCTGTTATCAATACGACTCTCAGCACCACCCGTATTGGACTCGTAACTCAGATAGCAATCATCTAGAAATTCCTGGAACTTCATTCATTTTCAAGATTATATATGTATGTGAACATGCTATCGAAATGATTACTGTATATTAGATTAATTACAGATAATAAGCGAAGTAAAGTATTTGTGTCGTAGATTACTGTTAAGAGTTTAAATGTCCAGACAATAATTATAAGCTATCATCAGATATATATAATGCTTTTTGCTGACATTTGTAATCGAATGCCTGAAAGTAGCATACGTTAGTGTTTCAATAAAAATTCGTTTAAAGGGGACGGCTCAGGGCAAGACACGGGGAACAAAATACGAGAGGTTTGAGTATTTTACTATAATTTAGACTTTCAATCTGATTTTGCTCTTTAACGTTAAACTACTTCTTTTGAATGATAATTATAATAAAGGGTCTTATTACTCTGATTTCAATTCCTTAGATTACAAGACCGATGAACATTTATTATGCAATTTGACCATTTATATCTACCACAAGAGAGCATGTCATTGTATTGTTATGTAACAATTATATAACACTGCGTAAGCTAATCATAATAGTATTAATTACCATTCATTATTAATTATCAATATTAACATTATCATATTTCAAAAAACTAATTACATCATGTACAAAACTTCATCCTCGTGGGTTTACCGCAATCTAGCTAATTGTTTTCACAGAGATTAGCGAGGTCACTATAAAATGGCCATGACAGTTTGATTAGGTATTGCAATATTCAAGCAAGCAGTTATTGCTGTCCAAATAAAATAGTCATCAACACATGAGGATTCATATTATGAAGGTAAGGTTGATCGCCTATAAACCAATGGTCGCATCTAAGCAACGTAGCTATAGGATCGTTGATCTAAGTGCAGTTAGAGAAACTATAGTAAGTGAAGTTACAAGAAGTTCTACGATTTTGAAGCTGGAGATACAAACAAACTTATTTTGGCAGCATATAATGAATACGGCACCATATCTTTCGCCAATTGCTATACATATAGTGTTGCTTATCCGTAGGTAGGACATACCAGGAGAACGCCATTTTCTGCATAGTTTGAGGTCAATTCATTTCACGAAGTCTCAATGCGATCACTGCACCAGAAATAATTTCAGTTGCGCTCATCCCCGGTGCATTCGTTTGTTTGGTCAGATACACTTAAAACTGTTATATAATCTCTTCTACGCCTTGACGTCGTTCCCCTGTCCAGAGTAGGGCAGAGGATGGATAAGCATTGAGGAAAGTGTAAACAGTTTTAAAGCTGAATTACAAGGTCATTTCCACCAACAAATGCTGTGCTAGAATTATTTCAAACCCACCTGTAAGTCACCAAGATAAGCTATTAAAGGATGGTCTGTTCATCTTTAAATAATCGCTTTTAGTACCCAAGATTGCAACTTTAGAACAGCAAAATACAAAAATATATATGAACATTTCGAGAAAAAGCAATGAATTAATAGAAAACAGAAAAAAACATTCTTTTTCTTTTTCAGCATTCTAATCTTCCGTTCTACAGCGCTAAAGTAAAAACAAAACAAGAACCGAGAGGCTCCTTCAAGATTGGACGCGTGCAACCCTCTGGCTGTTTTCCACCCGCCCCCACCCCACAGCCCCCCGCAACCCCCCACAACCCAGGTGAAAAATTGACAATTATTGCTCAGCAACAACATACACTCTGTTTGAGACCTACTTAGAGGAAATATCAAAGCGACCCAATGGTTACCCTACGGCGAACCGCTCCATGTAGATCTCGAATAGAGTGTAGGCCTACATGTGCATTTTCCATCTTGGTATGGCTCCAGTATATAGGAAGGGAGCATGGGCGGATCCACCCCCCCTCAAAATTTTCATAAGTGCCCTTTTGAATAGCCCAAAGTGCCTTTTTTTACAACCCAAAGTGCCCTTTTTCTGTTGTAAGTGTAACAACCAAACAGTGTCTTTTTTACAACCAAAAGTGCCCTTTTTGAAGAGCCAAAAACCTTTTTTAAGAACCAAAGGTGCGTTTATTTCTTTTACAACTAAAAGTGTCTTGTGGTAACAGCTGTAAAAGGCCGTTAAAAGAACTTATAAATGCTGTTTCCATGACTCCCTAATTTGGGTGTATGGGCCCCACACATGTTTGTTCTGACATAAGTTCCCCCTGTTATGTTTGCTTTACATTTATACATCATGTGGACAATCACTTGGGGGCAGTTGTGAGAAAATCAAAGTATGTTGCCTTACATTTGTCCTATTGTTGGCAGGCCTGCCTGCAGGAAGTACAGCCATACTCCATTGATCTGGTAACCCAATGTGACATTGGATACATGTGATTTCATCTTTTGAGGGAGATTTTGATTCAATGTCAATTAGTTAAATTTGCCTTTGAGATTATCCTCCTAATTATTTGTTTTGTATCTTTAAATACAAACAAAACTGGCTAATTATGATAAAAAAATGCTCCCAGAATACACCATTTTCACTCCTCAGGTTTTACAATTTTGGGGGCATGTTGCCCCCAGACCTTACTCACCCTTACATCACTTGCAACAGTAGCCACAACTGATTTTTGAAGATAATTCCACATCTTACAATTTGTATACATGGTCAACTGCCAGTGTGTGTTGTATGTTTTATGTTTCTTAGGTCCTTGCAAACTGCATCCCTAGTTTTTAAAAGTCAAAATAAATAATAGAAATAAAATGATCACTTTTCATGTGTGATTAAATACTGTATTTTGTGCTTCAAAAAGCGCCAAATGCCTCCAAATGGCACCTTAAATTTCTAAATTTCCCGGGGGAGCATGCCCCCGGACCCCCCTAGTCACTTAGATTTTCAGAAAATGCACATTAGGCAGGTCCACAGATTTGGTAACATCTGCTAAATTAGACAAATATGAATAATTGGTATATCAAAGTAACATTTTCTGACGATCTCTTCCTTGTATGCCTTTGTGCCCCTCTGGCTCATTTTGGGAATGAACTGATGTGCCTTTTTATCTTGGACCCCCCTCATTTTAGACCCTAGATCCGCCCCTGCGGGAGTGTTCATACTTGTCCTCGAGGAGGCTTCAGTTAACAGCTGTATACGCGTAGCAATACGAAGCGAATAACACTTTTGGACGCCAAACTCAAACTTTGATGTTTTTATTGATTCCCATGGGCCCGTTCCATATGTGTGAGTTGATTCAAAGTGGCCACTGGAGTTTGAACCTCTTCGTTATGTAAGATACATCAGACACATTGGTTTTGACAAGCATTGATATATTTCATTGCCCATCGTCAGGCGTGGGTATAGAATAAGGGTCACGACGTCAGAAAATGGACAATTTGCGTTTACCAGTAGCCTCAAATAACACAAATTTAAGACAAAACTCAATACACTTCAACATTTTAAATCAACACAATACAAAATATCTTCAAATATACCTAGGGCCTAGTATTCATCATTTTTCTGCCTAATTTAGCGGAATTGACTAAATGTGTAGAATTGTCGATTGTAAATTTTCTGAAGCCATATGACCCATACATTAATTATTTAAAATTCTGCACAGAAGTTGAATGTCCTGTGGAACTATGACTAACTAATTTACCTTGTTACCACTTATGCTTACCATAACATTTGTCTGTGTGCTCAGCAACAACATAGGCACCATAAATACTGAAACTGTAAAATTAGGAATTCAATTTTGTTTAGGGACTCCTGTCCATACCAGCGTTATTATAAACATCTAAATACAATCATGTAATTACAACTAATAAGTCGACTCAAGTCTCAGGGGAAGAGGAGGAGCTGTTTTGTGAAACTGAACCTGATAACATTGATGTACTTTCAGTCAGGTGTAAGAGCTAAGTACATCGAAGTTAATATCAGGTCTTAAGCTCTCATCCTGAATAAAAACAATTATTTTAACAAAAATACTCGAGTATTATAGAACTGTGCCCTGGCAAAACAAAAGAACAAAATTATTATCATAAAACGTTATCTTCCGAGATTCATCACTTCTACTTTCTAATTACTAGTAAGGCATAATTTGGTGTTTAATATTTCATATTTCAAGTACTATTCCGGGGTCTAATTGCAGGAATTCAGAGCACGTCCTGAGTTAACACCCAGGTTAACTCTGAAAAAGGATACGATTTATTTGATCTATTTAGCAAGCCATTATTGCGTTCATTAGGGATACGTAGGCGTTGTGGGAATTTGAATAGAAAAAGCCACATCAATGTCCAAGTACTCTCTGGCCATTCTTGCCGGAAACACTGGGAGAACAACGTAAGAGGTACCCATTCAACACTGTTTGGGGGGGGGGGGTCTAAATTGTCATAGGCAGAAAAAAGGCATTTACTAGAGGCCTATATATATCTGAGTATTTATTTGGTACAGTTGTGACTTAAAATGTCTGTTCGGTCATGTTGAACTGTATTTTTAACCTCCTTTTTGTCTTACATTTGGATGATTTGAGACGATTGATGAAGGCGAATTGTACATTTTCTTGCGACTACACCCATGTATCCCCAAGATACGCCATAGTCTCCCCGAAAACCTTAATATTAGATTAAACTGAAGAACCACCAATCACTCTAATGGCGGCCAACTGTATATTTCCTACGCCCACGCCCTCCTTGACAGCACGAAAATGGGGGTGGCGGTGGTATAATTCCACTTATGAAAAGGGATCAGATAGATATATGTAATATATGGATACGGTAACGGCGAAGCAATTTTGTCCCTCCACAGCATATAGCATGATATATGCCATGTGAAATATATATAGCTAATTAAGGACAATCAGCGATAAATTGTGCGAAGTATAGGACCGCAGAAATGGTGGACATAAAAATCAGGACCCTATTCATCTATATTGGCTCCTCCGGCATAAGGAAATAAAAACAGTCGATGTTAGGGCTATGGCAATACTGTATCAGCCGCCATCGGGCCATTTGGGGGAGAACGACCCATGGAGTAGTCGTTGAGCTAGGAAAGGGATTCTTTCCAATACTGTCATGTCTTTCACAATTATAAATCCCGTTATTTGGCAAGGGCCCTGCAGATAGGAGTTCGGACTTGGATGGGTTTTCACATCCAAAGTCAACTGGTCTCTAGACGCCAAGATATCTAAAAATAGCAAAGGACAATCAGGGTTTATTTGTGGGCCGCTGTCCGACATCCCTATATGGAAAAAAATGGAGGTGTGCAAGAGGAGGGTGGGGTGGAATTCGGGGGGGGGGGGGTGAGGGGGTTAACTGGCGGCCTTTCCATTACGGGCTGTAATAGCCAACTGACGTCACCAAGCAGACGTTCGATAGCTCCTCCTTACATCGTCCAGTGATCCGATCAATGGCACTACTCCCCCAGTCGACCCTCTGCACCCCTTCCACTTTGCGAGTGCACCCTCTCCATACCCCCTTCCCCACAACTGCCTTCTCTAGTCCTTGGACACACCTCTGCCACTAAAAATACACCGGCTTATTATCGCAGACCAAAGCCCATCGCCGACAGGCAGCGATTGCTGTACTCGTTCCCCGGGCTCAAAGACAAAGTACTTATTATGCTTTTTAATAAGAAAGGTATGTGGCCGCGAACGCGCTGGTTCTCGGGGGAATCATTACAATTATCGGAGCCTTTGATCGTGCAGTAAATGACATAGAAGTTTTGTAATTTTGCCTATAAATTTTACACTTGAGCATCGAAGAAAGAATTAAAAACTCGCTACGCCCACCCATTTCGTTATTTAAAAAATATCTGAGGATGAAATAAGTTTCCACAGATAAATGCCCAGCGTCCCTTTTTCTTAAGAAGACTTATAATGGATGCATAATATTGTATTTAAGATTTTTATTTCAGCCAAGACATTATGCAATTACATTATTCTCAGTCAGAGCTGTAGCCATTTAAATTAATACAAAAAGGTATAAAAGTAATATATCATATTCATTTAAACCTCGTGAATCGGCACCATTTAAGTTATTCAAAAAGAGAGGACCCAAGGGTAACTTTGTACTAATACATAAGGTACGAAAACATAGATATACTCGAAGTATAAATACAAAATACTATGCATCAGGTCTATGCCAATTAAATTAAAGAGAAAAAACAGACTTTGAAAAATATTTGCACCGAGTTTGGACAAATTCCAAGCCTGCCGTGGCTAACTCAGATATTATCAGAATACAGACTTGGATTATATATTAATAATAAGATACGAAAATAAAAAATGATTGACTTTAAAAACCAACACCTGGCGTGTGTCTGTTCCTTAGATCGTGACAATCATAATGATATATGGATATATAATTTCCCTTCTTACTTAGCAGGAGTGTTAATTATGATAACATTGTGTCATTTCGGGACATATAATATATGTATTAGGAAATGACCTTGACTGCTGGAAGACATTATTCGAATTTTATCAATTTTATAATGTGATTTATCGAAAGACAGATTTATTTCTTACAGGAAAAAATCAAGTCAAGCGAGGCTTTTAAGTTGGTTATCAGTATCAACGTTGATACCAGCACCAATCTGTCGCCATTGAACAACTCTCACTGTTCCCACCTAAATCCGTGGGAATCAGTTCCTTTTTCAATGCCGTCTAATGTTGGTTTTAGCAGAGAACTTCCCCGGCTTCGTTTCTATATTTAGGCCTTGTCATCCCCTCTCAAATCAGGGGGGATACTGGGCACACAATGGCCGATATTAAGCCAGTATTGGCCATGTCTTTTATAGGCAGCTTCGGAGCAATCCCAACCTAATGCTACATCCTGGTTTAGAAGAAATGGAGAGGGTAAAGGCTTGTCATCGTCGTAACAGACGTGTAGCAAGCGAGATAGCGACTAATTTAGAGAACAAGTGAGCTCTCCCAGACAAAGTTTGTGGCTCATTTGCCTAATAATAGAAGCGGTCAATTCTGGTAGTGGAGAATGAAACGCTCAGCCAAAGTAAAAATCCTCGCAGGAAGAATTTACTATTGATGACTATTGAGCTTTGCAAGTCATTCCTGATATCAGTTTGAACGCCCACCTTAAAACACCTCCATTGTGTCGATCCCTTCCTGGCCTCTATATAGAACGGTATACTTTAAGAGTACCGAGGGAATATACTATTGAATATCTTGACTTGTAGGTGATCTATCGACATGCAAACCTTCAACAATCAATGAAATAATTATCAATCAATATGCAATGCAGTTACATCCTATGCTACAATGCAATAGGTAGATTCTAGATGTGTGGAACACAGGCAACATTTTTTAGTTTAACCGCCGGGCAAAATCGATAATATATCAAGCATTTAATTTCAGTCTCCCTATATTCAATGAAATAATAGATCAGCGTCGCACCGTTAAAAAATCAATTGGTTTTGATGTGATAGTATACAGCCTCTCTCCTATGTATATATGCAATTATAGTGACTGGGATTTACATGTATTAAGTAAAGATTAATTAGGATAAGTAGTAAGATGTCACACTACATTAATTAGTAAATATGCATGTGAGAACGCCCTTCCCATATAAAAATGTGTTCACGCGTACATGACTATTGGTTGCATGAAACCGGTTCTGAAGAGTTCCCGTGCTATTCTGCGGCCCAACTTACTTCTATTCATTCCTTCCAGGCAGGCACGAAGCATTCATACTTAAGCTTTTTGTAGGGAATCAATAAAATAAAAGGGAGCGTAGGATCGAATTAGGTCAATAAATTACAGCGAGGACAACATAGTTTCACGATGAATAATTAAACCAGTGTGTGCCTATGAAACGCTTTTAATGCCTGCTTTTATAGGCTATACCCCGCGTAAATATAAAACTTTAAATGCGATAGCCTCAAAGGAATTCCAGCAACGACGCGGTGGCGCAAATTGACCGTGACATCACTAGAGAAAAGGGTCGTGCATGACCCGAGCGCCGTAGGTGTTAGTAGTATATATAATAAGGGCATGTCTGTAGGCGCATCAAATGCAGACGCTCCCGCCTTGCGACTTTCTTTTACGGTCTCCCTGCGGCCCTGAACTCTGCGTGCGACAGTGGGGGCTACTTTATAACCGCAGGGTCGCACAACTGGCCGCAACTGTTTTTGAGGTTGCAGTATTTTTGTGGCCAAATCTAAATAAGCTAAAATGTGTTAGATAGTGTCGCAGTTAAAGTGACACTTCTCACTGTTGTTGGCTAGATTATGGAGTAACGGAATTTCTACTTCATTTTCTAGTATTTGATTCACCTTACCCTCCTAAATAACTCCTGTGGATATCAAAACTCTAACATTTATATCATATCAGATATTTGGTAAAACAGTGAGCAAAATCGTTTGTGGTTGCCAACCCCAAATGTCAAGCTATGTCAGAGTGGCAGTTGGGTTCTGGCATCTGGAGTTACATAATGCCAGGCTTGTCCATAGACTCCTGGGTTAAGACTAGTTACATCCATGGGCATTATTGAGTGGGGGCAGCACCTGACGGCTACTATTCTGTGATTTGAAAGCTGGTCTATTCATTAAACTTATTTAATGATTATTGAATGAGGAAACAATGTTGGGGCTCTATACTTTAGAAATTGTCATACATATCCTATATGGTTAGACTGAATAAGTTTCATGTGATTCTGTGACTACTCGTTTTAACTATCTTAGCCACTTTAAAGAGGGGAGTTAAGATGTTTGTGGCCATTCATATCTAGGCTGAATTTGTCACAGATTGAGAAAATGGTCTTAAAGGTAGGCCACTGTGGCTGCAATAGTGGTCGCAATAGATGGTGAAAGTTTCATTGTCGCAACTGTTACAGGATATCGCAGGAAGATTGCTGCCTTGGTGGGCCGCATTATCGTCGCACCAGTTGCATAGGCTAGGCCACAGGAGTTCTGCTATCATAATGATTACAACCATTTATAATTATATGATATATGGAAAGGAGTGAGTGAGATTGGTTGCTTTACGCACTTATCAATACATTTAATATGGTTATATCAAGGGCGGGAGAGCTGAGAGGGAGGCAGTTTATGATCATACCCAGGAAATAGAGATAGAGAAGAAGGGAGAGAGAGACAGAGAAAAGAAACAGAAAGGCACTTTATGGTCATACCCAGGACCATCCCTCATGGAAAGCAGGGGATATTATGATATCATTATGGATAAACGAGAGTGATTTCAGTGCCCAACTGGGTTAGGCTCATGAATATAAATGTGCTGGTATAATCATCACAAGAAAGAAGAGAACGTGGATGTTGTCTTGGAAAGCGTCGAGAAATCTAAATCATTTTGATAATCAAGGAAATAAGTTGAAGCACGTCAAGAATGTGCTGACTGTGGCATGAACTTGTGCTGCACCAGGACGTCTATCAATGAGTTCCGGCTAAGAATTGGATAAAGAGTCAAAAGGATTATAGCCACTACTAGGCCCACACCCACTCTTTAAGAGAAGTTGTATAGTCTCTTGTTTGTGCAGAAATTTGTAATGGGATGATGGGTTGTGCATGCTTGCGGAGAAAAATGAATTATAGAATACTCCAAATGTTGCTTGCCAATGCATTATTTGAATTGTCATATATTTCCAACAGTTAGTTTACAATAACTATTTTCTTTTCACGGAATAAGTAAGATATATATGACTTTAAATGTTAATTGTCTTATCAGCTGAAATAATCTTGATTACATATATAGAATCAGACTCCCTAATTGACTTTCCTATCCATAATACTTGAAATCCATTAATCCAATCAAAACTTCAATACTTATGAGGGGAAGGCTGTAAACATACTTAAAAAATATTGGATGATGGTTGAATCTTTACGAAATAAAAGGTCACACGTAAGCAGCGTCGAAGCATGCTTAAAACCTTTCACACGGTGGTTGATTATGTGATAAAAAGCTATCTATAATTCCATCAATTGACTGAATAATTTAAATAGGGATCGATATTGAACCTAGATTTCCTAATCTTGCGATGACGATGTCACAGCGGTATATCATTTATACGTCAAGTTAAGAAAAGCAATCTGTCAGTTGCCCATTGAATAATTAAGTTGAACCTTTGTTCAAGAGAGAATCTACGCGTGGAGAATTGGCAGAAGTACATCTATACATACAACGTTTATTATGAAATAAAATAAATAATAAAGAACAAACAACACTAAACCACTCGCTACAATGGATACAAGTACTTAAACATTGACATGGATAAAAGCTTGAATAATAACATATATATCATATATATATGTAATAAAAACAAATAATATGTAATAAAAGGTAGGTGTGGCACCTTTCACCACATGTTATAATGTATCAAAGTCAATGGAAGCCACTACTATCATCCATAGATTCAATCACAAGGCCGTTAAGTAATCTTCACAGTAGACACCGGAGATATTGCATGAACTTCTTCCGGATTGTTCCCACTATGATGAATAATAGAATCGCCGTACTATTCACTACAGACCGCTCCTGTACTGTCCTCTGGTGTTTTAATGCCGAACAAATGATCTTTTAACAAGAGCGCCACCTTTAGTTTACCTGTGCAGACATTTTCACAGGAGGCAATGCAATCGGCCAGCGAGTGGTGCCACCTAGCCTTAGTTGCATTACGAATACCAGCTATTCGAAGGTCACGTTGCTGCAGGGGCGGATCCAGGATTTTATTGGGTGGGGGGTGGGGTGGGTGGGGGGGGGGCAGATGCAGTGCCGTAGGTGCGAATCATATCTAGGGGGTCCAGGGACATGCCCCACCAGGACAATTTTTAAAACTACGAATGAAATGGTACATTCTTGGGGTATTGGGCATGGTATTTTGGTAAGTTAGGTTGACAGTAAAAGTATATAAAGTGGAATACTTTACTATTTCATAATCGACCTAGGTGTGAGGAGTAATCTGTTAAAAGATATGAGTGAATTGATGCATTCTCTGGGCAGTGTTTCAGATGCTAAACGGCCATTTTCTTAGAATTCAGCATAATTATGTTGACTTTCATTTCTTTAATTACAATGTAAGCCAAATGAAAATAAATATAAACTGGTGCAAACAATTGTTATTTTCCATTTAATTAGAATGCTATACAGTACTCTAGATAAATGTAATTCATTAAATTAAAAGCAAATTAATACCTTCCTTTGCCCAGTGGATCAAATCACTGTATAGGCCATTTGGGCACATCCTGGCCCCTCTGAGTTGGCCATCATGCATGGTCTGATTTCTTTTTAACCTATTTCCAGCATTATAGTGGTCCCTGCCCCCTGCAGAAGGCTCAATGTCCCCAAAGGGTCATTTGTGCCCATGCCGATTGGGCCCCACGCAGCTAGGCTTTTTCATGAGATTGATTCAGAGAAGTAGCAAAAAGAACATATTTTGCAAAATACACTGTGCTGCAATGTCAAAGACGTCTTTGAGCTTGTTTAGCATAGCTGGATTTCCATTAACTGTTGGAGTACTATAATGCCATCTATTGTTGAGAGGAAATATGTATGCTAACGGGTGCTATACCATACTCTTTCGAATATGACCTATGGTGGCAGTCTGGCTCTTCATAACCCAATCAGCAAGCATTAGGGGGTGGGGGAGAAATATTAGTTAGCCCACCTGTCCACAGTGGGGTACTCACGTTCCTCTGGGACCGAAGCCAGCGCATTACTTTAGACCCCCAATGACAGTTTATAGGACCGTGGAGGGAGTGTGTGATGTGGGGGTGGGGGTGGGGTAAAGAACTTTTCACCAAACTGTTTTATTCACACACATCGTCTTTTAAATGTTTATGATTGTAAGAGCTCAGATGGCAGGAAAATAAATAAAGTCTGTTGCATAAAAAAAGAACTACCTGGGCTAGTCCAACCCATGAGCTCTCATGCAGCTGGCCCTCCACTAGTAATGCATGGAGCAAGGAAGTGAAATTGCAGAGGCGCCAGGAGTCGAACTCACAACATTCACCTCTGTTCCCCCACATGAGGCGACTCAGTGCTGTAGACTGCTCGCCAACCCCGCAGGGAGATCATTGCATGCAAACTTCCATTACCGACTTTCTCACGCTCCAAGTGGTCAAATGCATCCACAGGTACTTCCACATTGACATTAAGATGCAAATGGATAGATATATGAGATAAATGTTAATATTTAATGGTGGAGATTGAAGTCCCCAACCCATCCGATCAACTCCTAAACTAACTTTTCAGAATCTACTTCTTTATTGCTACTAAAAATCTGATTCAGAGGAAATCAAATGGTAAAACATATCCCTGGAAATAAAAGGATTTGTAAAAAGCATATCAACTGATATTTTAATGAAACGAAACTATGTGTGAAACCACTTCATAGGCTATATAATTATGAAGGATTTTTCCCATTTGCCTTGTTTGTTCCTTGTGTACATAAATTGCTTCAAGAGCTACATATTTAACAGATGCTATATAATATATGGCATATTATTGGCATCCAAATTCTTGTGATTTGTGGTAAACATATTAGTAATTCAGAACGGGATCAGGAGTGTACTAGATGTGAAAATGCACCTCGTGTATCTGCACCGTGCGAATTAAAACGGGACTCCATTGATGCGACATGAGGTGCGACATGTATCGCAAGTGGCAGAAAATGGGAGAATGTGCGTTCAACCTTGTTTTGGTCTTAAAACTGCGCATTTATATTTTGGTGGCCCGCCAAAATACTTCAATGTAGTGGTTTCACGTCTCATTTTCTTTCGGCCAATTCATTTTCAAATTCTTGTATGTACATATAACAGCAGCAACATACTAATAACTTCAGTCCTATAGGTCAAACAATGAGTAAATTTATTAAGATATTTTTGTCCTAATAGCTGAGAATGCAGGAAGGGAACGATGCATTGATGTTATGAAAATAATTCAAATTACTTCCCTCTCAATCTTTAGCTGTCACTAAACACAGCGGTCGTTCACCGGGTCAGGCACTCTGTTGATAAATAGCTGTCCAGGGTTTCAGAAGCCCTGGAACTTATATCAATCTCTCTAAGCACACGATAACAGCAAATGTAACGGAAATTGCAAAAGTATCCTTATGACACTAATTTCCCTGAACCTGTAGATAGTAGAGCATATTTAAAGGATGTAACGCCTATATATGTATGATTAATCTATTGTTTGGACGACTTTGGGGTATAATTGCCTGCTGAAGCCAGGCATTATAGGGCTGCAGTGCCCCGGGAGAGCTATAATTAAATAGACTAAACTGATTTGTGACATCCATTTCGAACAGGAATCATCAGGCCTAGATGTTGATTTTGTAATACCCTTGGCTTCGCCATGGACACAATTAACAACCAGGACCCTGTGCACAATGTCAGTCATTGTTCCTTTACCAACATCGTTGATTACATGAGACGAGGATCAGTTTAGTATGTTTATACCGACTGCATTTCGCTTCGATAACCACTCTTTCCTAGTAGATCCACTTTTTAATCTCACAAAACGGCCTATGACTCCATTATCTGAAGCCGTCGATCCGTGAATACGGTGCGACAAATCAGAAGAAGAATGCAGTTAAAACCATTATAGAAGTGTGTCAATGCGAGTGGGAACTCCTTTGATGATGGAAAAGCTATTTTCTTCCTAGAGTGTAATGTCCTAAATGTAAAGTATAGTTATTCACCGTTCTAGAATCGGGGGACTGTTTATCGCTTTGCTCTACTAGTATGCATGGGATCTAGTGCGCATACATTTACCTTGTGTAAAAGCGAAGTAATTTACATTTACTGTTTTATTGCTTTTACTTTGATGTCCCGCCGATTGCCACTCGAGAACAATTCTTATCGAGAGGACAATACTGATATCTGGGTTTGCATGTCATTCGGAACGCACCTGGGATTTGGGTTATGCAGAACTACCGTTGTAAAGATACATTACCGGTATTTCAATAACAAACCATGCCACACTTCATGATAGTAAATATACCAGCTAGATAATAACTTTCGTAGAAAAAGTCGTGCTCAGAAACTGTGTTGTATATATTAACATTGGAACTAAAGAGGCGCAATCTGTATTCATATAAGTGCAACAGCCTGTCGACGTAAAACACTGTCCATAGACATTGCAATGCCGAATGTGATCTTTCTTTTTCCAAAAGCAAGTCAGTGTTTTGTACATTCCCAGTGCTGAGGGCTATTTTGCTGCAAATGTGATGCCCATATAATTTCCTATTCATTTTTCTTGTTAAGGCGAATAAAGCCCGGTGTTATATGATGAAAACCTCTACAAGCATCGTTGTGCAATCCCCTTCGATTAAGTTGGCCACTTACGGTCGCGACGCAAAAAAGATTGCTTTAGTGAATGACGCACGCAAATAAATACTATTTGCTTTTTGATCATTTTCAAGCAATGGCCCTGGCATTCGTTGAGGAAAATTGGCATCGTAAGAGTGCATGCACAGCAAGGGGAAAGGCAACTCAAGGACACTGTTTTGAATAACCTGGCAACCACATAGATCTACGTAATGCAGTTAAATTTAAAGTGTATACTGGTGTAACAATTGCTGAAAGCTGCGATGTATATATATATATATATATCTCACTAAGCAGTAACTAAACCCGCTAATTCTAAATTTAGTACTTCAAGCTATAAATAAGACAAGTATACGATACATATTTATAAATGGAATCAGTGAGAATCCAAGGTATAGCACAACCCCCCACCCCCCTCCCCCGAGCCATGCAATTAAGCGTCCTCCGCTGTTTACCCGTAACAGGAGCATTATCTGTGATAGGTTTTGAAGAGGGAGCATCCGGTGATCAGGGACAAATCAATTCCAGTCACATCGGCTATCTTGCTAATCTCCATTGTCTTATCCGCCCCTCTAATGCTCTAGACAAGAGCTGCACGGTCTTACGTCAGAGAAACCAAGATGATCGAGGATCCACAAAAAGGTTCGCGACAGTGATGGCGCTGAGAAACGAAGGAGATAATGCCAATGAAAAAAGGCCACAATCTCAGCGCATTGACAATGAGCGAAATGACAGGAGCTTAAACATTTGGAAGACTTGCCTTCCATTATTCATTTGCTAGAAGCAGCTGTAATGAATACACCGCGTTGCTTCTTCTATATTTGAATTACCATGTCAAATTGATTGCCATAGAAATGTTTACTGCCGGTGTATATACAACCCCTTCTTCATTGAAGTTCTTGTAATTGTTATTAGACGATGAAAAACGTATCTGCGTGAGAAGTATGGAATTAGGTTTTAATTCAGGACGGCGTCTTAGTAATTTAACAAGAAATAGTTAACAGTGATCAGTTTACATTTATTTATTTATTTCCGGTTCATGTAGAAGATTGCGTTTCCAAGGGAAACGGAGATTGATGTCAGTTAAATGTAAAGTTCGAGAGGGAGGGATAGTAGGAGGGAGAGGAAGTGGAGACAGAAAACATGAAATCCCTATCCCATATATGACTGGTCATTCCATGTGATTCTGTTGGTCCCTCTAACACCTTTGCATATGAGGCATCTTATTTCGCAACTTGCCACTTTAATTCACACATGGTCTACCCTTTAATTCACACCTAAACGCCATCCCCTCCCCCTCCCAGCCATTACCAGCATGATTCTGATCCCATCTGCTGATATCAGAATCAACAGATTCTTCACACTGATATCCAGGATGGGAGGAGCCAAGATGCTATCAATGATTGACAGATCTCACCCCAATCCATTTAGATTGATGATAACATCAATCTAAAAATATAGAAACCAATCATTCCCCTAGGAAAAGGGCCGCTTAACACGTTGATTGCATTCTTTATATCTCATAATAAAAACTGGTAGATCGTATTCAAAATGTTAAGGTCACCAATTAAATGTGTGTAAACAACCTGATCATATTGTCATATAGTCATACATAGGCAATTGTGACTTAATTTCGTATTCATGCACAAGTGTCATTGAAAGGGTATTTCAGTGGTGTCATTGTGCAACGTATGTACGTGTATATATGGTCGCAATGTCCCCACGAAGAAAACAGATGATGAGGACTGTCGTAGTTAACGGTCAATGTGCTAAAATGAGCATCCACTCGTGTCGAAAACGGTGACAAAAACAATAGCAAAGGTGACCGGAGCCAAATGAAAATACCTCGAGTTCAGAGTCAGAGGCGTGAAATACGAGTAGAGTGATGAAAGCTTAGGAGCTGTTTTACCCTCAGTGCATATTCAGTGTGACGCAACAGGTGTTTTACTTGTGCAGAAATACGCGTGAAGTGGACAGTAAATCTCTGCAATAATTTGAGTAAGGCTTTTGCAGCATAATGTCTGTATTATGAGTAGGGTGCTATTGCAGCCCCCCCCCCCAATGCCCCCTCCCCCATTCACTGTTAGTCTTAGGTCTGATTCCTGATGTTTTATTGATGTCTATGTTTCATGTCTATGATATCATTTACGAATATGTATCGACGAAGAATTTACTTATTTTTTCCATTTTGATTAAATTAGCATGGACTGAGAACAATGTGCTGTGCATGCTTATGTCGAATAAAAAGCTTTAAATACAAAAAATACAGTAATGACTCTTAAAATAATGACAGATTTTTATTTTTTCCAAAAGACGTATCCTCAGTAGAAGCAATAGGGACTCTAATATGACAGACTTCCTTTTCAATTTTAATTTTTTCCAAATTTTGTTTTTTTAACACAAAAAACAAATCAAAGACTTATCGTCAGTAGAGGCAGTAGTGACTCTGATATGATAGATTTATAATTTTCCAGTTTTCGTTTCGAAGACTTATGCATGTCTAGTTATGTACAAAATACAATTACATTTTACCAGCATAAGAAGAAACCTGCAAGCTCATTTTACAGAAGCGTTTCCCTCGGCACACTAAGTGACAAAATAGTGATGGATAATCATGTGCTTTTTAAGGCCATCGTCCGCATTTAGCAGCCTCTGAGAACAAATGGATGGTCTGCTCTTTATCACACAGTATATGATTAAGAAGGATGTATGCTGCACTAAACTGCCCTTTAGCTATTCAAAGAGGCTTCCTATAACATTAAACAAACATCAATAAATGGTCCCTTTAAGGCAAACAAACAGCGAGCCAAATTAATTTATCTAAACAATTTCTATTTTGTGCATACACTAGCCAATGTGATATTATCCATTCATGGACTTGTCAGCCATATCTCCAAAAGCGGAAATATTGTACACTGTATGCCAACCAACCAACCTAGTCAGTACATTTCCACTGACGTCTCTCTCCTCTCAAAATAGGTGTTAGAGTGACTAAGTTTAGACTGAAGCTGATGTCACGAACCCAACGGAAAGAGTAATAGGTATTGCATATTCCAAAAGGTTAAACTATCATTCAGAACGATGTTGCTATTATGCCCGGAGAACTAGACGTGATAGAAGTAGAACTGTTAGATTCGTCAATCATTGACGCACCTATAGTGGGACACGCATGATTATAAAAGAGCAGAACTGCTTTAAATAAAAGAAGAGCTAGCCCAGTGTGCCTTGATGCACCTAAACGATAAGATTTCCTGCTTGTTTAGGCCACCCAAAGACCATCAGCTAATTACCATTTGCTACACTGCGACCACATTATTTGCCTCGGTCTTTCACACGACGCTCTGTTGTGTGAGGAAGAAAAAAGCGTTTTACTCACACGCACATGTATGTAACGAACGCACTTCTGGAGATTGGGGTGACTATCTAGTATAGAGCTATCTAGAATAGACAGCTTTTAATAAGACGCTAAAGTAGTACCCTTCCACTAAAGTCTATTCCATCTCCTCCTCTTTCCACATTTATGAATTATCCGACCATGGTCCTTTCGTGATTCAACGCGCCGTCGCCTCTCACGCGACAGATCCTTCAGAAACGATAACGGCGCCAGACGACAAAAGGATTTATCATTGATGGTTTGAAACCTTAGAGGTTTTGTGTTATTTCAGAACATGCGAATCAAAATACATTGCTCTAATTCCCACCTTTCTTGCTTGTTATTTCAGATCGAATTATTTCACAGCAGTTATAATCTTTTATACATAAAAAAACTGATACAGACACGTCATGATCCCCGTATTTCCTTGCATATTTCCATGATATGTTTGCAATAAAAAGAGAGAATAGAACGAGTTGCCAATAATCGAAAACATATTGCACGAGATTCGTCCGCGTAAGCTTATGTGGACAATTCAAATCCTATAAATTTTCGATTGCGATGGCGAGTTCCATTATATATTTATTGTATGTGCATAGAATTTGATCAAATATCATGTGTAAATCACCAGATACCACTGAAAAAGTAGCAGACTCAGCGAAAAAAGGTCTCAGAGACACAGTCAGGTCCACAAGGCTAAGACTAAGGCTAAAGGTTTAATCACCCCTAAAACTTGGGGGTCCAAAACTGGCTTCTGAACCTGATTTTATTGTACACATACGATAAACCAAAGAATTTAGAAGTTATCTAAAAAACAATTACTATAACGACTATGACCCTTACTTAAGAGTTTCAAACGAAGAGGGTAGAAACTGATATATCAGTGAATATTGTATTACTTGTATAGCAAATATATACATTAATGTCATTAATGCCATCTCACAGGCTTGTAGTCCTGGAAAGTATAATCGATATAACGATGGGTAAAATCTTAGCTCAAAGGCGACGAGGTGGAATTGGTGTGAAAAAATTCCACTATGTCACTTCGTTACCGTAACAAGGGAGGGGGAACAAGTTATTCATTCTTTCACTGTAATATGTTCTATGTCCATAATTGTTGAAATCTAGAATTCACAAGAAAGAAAATTGTAATTGCGTAGTGTTTTCTATGCAAACAAAATCAAAAACTAAACTCATTGTTACGAGTTATATTCAAATCGCAAGTACAAAGCTTGATTAATAAGAGTAAACAACTAAAAGAAATTTTTAAGCATACTCAATTGTAGTTGATCAAAAATTAAGCGAACATATCCTGTAAAGCTACTCACGAAAAATTTGAGTACATTGCTATATCATTAATGTGGTTATCTTACGACTGAACTTTGTATATTCATTTTCTTTGTTAAGGGCTTACTGGAAGAGCTATCAGTAGATGTAAATGTCCGATTCTGTAAATTGTTTACTGAATAAAAATTCTATATATATATATATAAAAACATTTTTATTGCACCCCACAAGAGGAATGCACATATAATAATGAATACTAATGATTTTAAATGGTTTTAAGGTAAAGTTCGCCACTCTAAATATAGGAATAGAAATGGCAAACCATGTTGATGTTACTGTTGTTGTTGCAGAGGTACCTTTGACGGTAACAACTCCTACACAAAGGAACATATCCCACTAGCAGTACATCTTGTGAAATGGGGCAGAGAGCATATTGGCGATTGAAGAAGCCATGCGTTAACAATTAACATCCTAGATTTCTTGTGGAAGCGGAAATATGGCCATCAAAAGGCACTGGGTTAATTGCACAGTAATAGGTAGTTCCGTCGTCCATATTCTCCGTCCTATCGTTTGTGTGGAGAAAATAATGATTCACTTTTTCTATAATGAGGTATACACGATGAAGGAAAAATGAACCGAAAAAGTATCAACTCGCGATTAACCCTTAAAGGTACATTCTCAGATTCATTTTATACATTTGTTCCATCCTGTATATATCCATCTGAGCCTTATTTTACCAAGATTTTGGAAGATTTGGCTCGGTTGTTGTGACCGCAGTGATACAGTGAACATATGTCAAACAAAAAGTGATTTTGAAATAACTTCTTGGTCAATATAACTGAGATTGCAGCTTAGAGAAACGCTAGTTACAAATGTAATACGGCTCCTCCACTATATAATAGGTCGCAAGGAACAAGTGATTACTTGTGAAGGAATGTATATCTAATTATTTTGATATTATTTTATCGCAAGCTATCGCTAGGCCTTGCGACGTAGTCGAGGAGCTGGTTGAAAGGCCTAGCTTCGGCCTGGATATATGATCGCAAGCAATCGCTTGTCCTTGCGACTGAGTGGAGGATCCCCATTAGTTTCATAAGCTGCACATGGAGGACATGCCTTCATCGAAATAATGATAACGGAATTGTTCTGAATGCAAACTGTCATTATTTATGTCTGAGAATCCTCTTTCGAATTAATGCTATAATTAAGAACAGGTACTCAAATATGAATGCATCCACGTTTTATTCATAATTACTCCCCCGAAAAGCAGAATAAAATGTGTGACAATTCGAAAATGTGCTACTAAAACGTTCACGACAGTTCAGCAAATTTGAATTACATCTGAATAAATGAGAAAAACGTATATTCCTTAATATAATAATCTCCGGTTCTGCAGCATTGAGTTTTGAATCAAGTGACACGAAGGGACGAATATCATATCGCTTGATTTCTGTAAAGAACTAATATTGTAAAATCAGGATTGTTCTACTGAACTAATATCGATGATGGATCGATCGTCTGCAAGTTACCTTCCACCTGGCTGGTAAACGAGGTGCAGACTGCTTTCCTCAATGTCATTAATATGAGAACTCGGGTCATATTCTATAGGTTACTAAGATATAGAAACAAACTTTCTATGAATCCCTACCCACAAACAAGCGGGTACATGGGTAAATGATATTGGTAAGTAATATTTAATTCGAAGGTCCGATCTCCAGCTGTGGTGATGCACTTTCAACACAGATATATAGACCAGTGCATGCATTCATAATATGATTTATTCATAGATATATTATACACAGAGCTCCTATATACAAGCCGAGGAAAATTATTTAGGGAAATAATCACAGCTTGTAAGGACACGTTTATGAGATTTCTGTATAATCATTATCTTTCTATCACATATCAACCGTTATTTCAATATGATTGTTGTCACTATTATGTATGCTCTATATATTTAATAAGCATTCAATATAAGATAAGAGAGTCTTTTATTTTCATCACTTTTGGTTCAGTTAGAGGTTTGAGTAAAAAGGGTGATATGACTTCTAGTAAAAGACAAGGTATTCCAGCCTCCCCCCCCCTGCGCCCCCCCCCCCCCCGCCACACACACCCAACGACATCAAAGACAGGTATTACACGCAGTGTGTCTTTGTTGCTCGGTACAGAGATTCTCAAGAGGGCGAAACACTAGAAAGTAACCAAACATCACAGAACCCCATCCCAATATAAATGCAAAATACAAATAACAAAATATTATCCCTATATTATGTTTCTGACCAAGGTTTTGTCTACTTAACACCATTGATGAACTCGTGCCTGGCGAATTGTCCCTAGAAGACACTAAAATACCTTTTTCCTGGATAGGATATGGCTCCACTTGTTTTGAAGGGGCCTTTAGACAGTTAGTAGGATCAGTATGAATTATAAGGTCTTAGATACTAGTCCGAACCGTGCTCAAGTTAGTGCATTGCAGTGGGAAGTGTTATTAGAAGTCAATCGCCTTTTGAGAAAAATCCTTGGGCAACTAATTAAATGAGAGGATGGATTTTCCCCGAGGAGGCCTGCAGTGTATCTCTTATTATGCAGTAGATGCTGCTATTCGAGCGACAGCAGCATAGATGTGGGTCAGATTTCCAGAAAATGTACAATTTAACTTCACCAATCTTCTCAAATAACCCAAATTTCAGACAAAAATAAAGTTCAAAAGACAGTTCAACCTAGCCAAACAGATTGCTAGAACGAATGCAATGCCAAATATACTTGAATTTACCTAGTATTGACCAAATCTCAGCCGAATTTGGCAGAATTTACAAAATGTGTACAGCTGCCAATTGTACATTTTCTGAAAATCTGACCCATCTACAAACTACAGTGTAAAATTGACAGCATAAATTGTCTAATTTTTAAGTTAAAGTAGTCTCATTCAGCCACACACACTACTGACCCTGAATTATTACGAAGAATGTCTCGCATTTCTTCAACAGAATAGGACACAGCAGTGAGGCATACACTAAACATTCTCACATGTACATTGCATCGTGTACACCTGTCACTCATGTACAGTTACTGGACAATTTTGGCGAACTATTCATATATTTTAAACCAACAAAAACTGCCACAAAACAGCCCAGGAGACTCATCGACCATCTAGACATCAACAGTCAGAGGAGGTTGTTGAATAATATTTGTAAATGTCATCCTGATGTAACTTTACATGAAGAATAAGTGTAGGTGACCCGTCACCGTATATATTGGCCTGGGCCTTGGTGACTGATGCGGTAACCACGCCCCCCCCCCCACCTGCCTTGTTGACGCTACGTCATAGACCACGCCCTTCCATTCCCAATACAAATCTCCACCGCACGCCCATCTCTTGACCCGCACGCACGTCAGAAATTTTTTCTTTACTATTGTATCTGTTTATGGTGAAATAAACCCCATGTTTATGTGGTTTCAGGCCATACCTACGTTGGATCTATTTATTCATCTATTATAAAAAAAATTCTGGTAGCAACTAGTCAGGAACCCGCTGGAAGACCTGGAAGTTACCTTTCAGATACGGGTCTCCTTTTTGTACACCTCTCGTATAAATAAAAAATGCTTTGAATTGAATTGAATTGAATATAATACACTCATCAAGTCAAAGAGACACATAGATTTGATTTTTTTTAAAAAATGATGCTTTTCTTGGAATGTTTGAATAACGGTTACGAACAACTGGTATGTATATATTATGTGTATATTGTCGGAATATCCGGATATAACATAAACCATAATTAACGGGAAGGAACTAATTACCTTTCGTTTCGAGGAATCATACAGCATCGATATTGGGAAATGCCTGATTTATTTCACTAATCACCAATCAATGCCCCGTAAGTCATTATATAGATTACCTGCTAAATAACGAAAGCGATCATTATGTTCAATTATTTTAAAAAAGGTAGGTCAGTCTACAATTTCCTATTCACCTATCGCTAGTTTCCCCCTGACCGTTCACGTCCATTCTTTTGATTAGAGTGATTGTAGCATATGTATACATGTTTATCACAGTAAGTAGATAGTGGCACCAATACCATCTACAAATCATGATCGAATCTTCTTCTACAAGGCCCATGGGAATATACATGCAAGAATAACATGCTGTTATCTTACATTAATATTGGACGTCATATAACACTACCTGCTGATAAGAGGCCAAAATGTGCATGCATATATTCGGCACTTAAATGCCAATTTGGAAACCAGTCGCAACATTTGATGAATAACTTATTAAGGTTTGCTCCACGGCCTTAATGGAAGTTCAACTGGATCAAAGGAATATGAACGTTTCAGGGGAAAATTGTTCTTAACCTCTATACTACTTGCACTTCAGCAAGGGTGGTCCTTATATTTAATGCTCATAATAGTATCAATTATGTATAGCAACGGCCATAAGATATACGTTCATATTAAAACCATAGTATAATACCCTTGTGGGGAAGGACCATGATGTATAATCATTGGGGACATCTATGTCGTGTTTTGTCCATCCTTAAAAACAATCTCAATTCTGCACTCATCCTTGATTTTAAAGCGTTAATATTTTACATATAACGAGAGCCAAATGGGGGACAACAGAGGGGGTTCACCAAGAGGCACACCAAGAGTTTCTATACATGTAATTGTATATAGTTTGTCACATCTGTTGTCCCCCCATAAACAATATCCACCATCCCTAGTCGTTGTCGATGTTGATGTCGCATTCACTATTGCGTCACTTTGTATACATTCCAGCACACACGGTGAGATTCTTTCCTGTGATCAGGAATTCCCAACAAGCACCATGCACCCCGTCACATGGGTGTGGAGGGAGTAATAAAATAGAGGAGCGTGTGTTTTTGAAAATCATGATGTCAGCTTTCTTTTTATACTACGTCCTAAACAATTTTCACACTAAAAATCCTGGTTGCATATCATAATAAATTCAACTTTCCCCCACTCTCTGGAAATAACTGTCAATGACCAGGTAATCACAGAGTCTATGCACGCTATTATACATACATACATTTCGTGAATGCAACTATAAATTATGTAATTATCTTATGTATTTGATACATGTATACATGTAACTTGAAGCAATCAGTATGTAACCATAAAATGTCTTACTGTAAGTAATATGATACAATAATTGTCAATGGTGTTGGCAATGTCAGAAAAGAAAGCTTCAGGGCTTTCTCTTTACCTAGTGATCCCCCTCTGACCCCTGCTTATTCGTGCAATTCATAGGGTCAAAAAGGATGATGTTCTCTCACACAACAGGTAAAGTTTAATAGTCACATTACTAATGGTCATCTTGTTATCCCTCTCCACCAAGGGTCTACACGCTATCACTCATTCTCGAAAATTCATCAAAAGATCTCTGTCTGCTGATAGCAACATATGAAAGGTTTTCCCGTTTTAAGCGGCATTCCCAGCGAAATCAAATCATCTCAGTTCTTTTTTGCTTTGATCCTTATCCCTGCAGAATGAAAGATTTGAAAATTGAAAAAGTGGTATTTCCTCTGTTCTTCGTGAAACTTTCATTACTTTTGTCTTTTTCTGTTCTCTTGATATGCCTCTTACAGTCCTGATATTTTCAATTCCATCAAGGATTCCCCTGGCTTAAGAAGATGATAAAGAACCATATTTGAAGTAGTGGGATAGTTGACCTCGTATCTTTCTATCTATTTATCTATAAAGAGCCATATTTGAAATAGTGGGATTGTGGTGTTCACGAAAATTATTTAATATTCCATCTCGGAGACCTACAGATGGCCGAATGGGTTGCGAATGAATAGACCGCAAGATAGAAAATTTCAATTTTGACGCAAATTGTGTGAATGAATAGACCGCAAGATAGAAAATATCAATTTTGATGCAAATTATCTGGAAACGCAGCTTTAACGTGGCATCGGAACAAGTTCGTGCAAGGTATTGACAGCAAGCTTCTTTATTGTAGCAGATGAGGAGCTCCTAGCTTTTGATGTTGACCTCGTACTAGGTTCAGAGGAGGTGCTTTATACGGAGAAATTACGCTTAGGTTGATGTTAATACTGTTATGCTATATACCCCAGCTTCCAATTTTATTAATTATTCGGTTGCACACCCTTCTCAAACCAAATAATTTGATATTTATTCAATTATGTATGGAGTCCATTTATATAGACAAAGTTGCCCACCCATGTATTGTTTCACTAAAAGATAACTAGTGTATGGATTCTTATGATAGGTATTGGGCATATGTCTGAAAGAAGAACTGGTGAAGAAAGAAATGGTTCTGTCCACGTTGATTGTTCTTGTAGTGGACCTCCTATACCCCCTCTCTCTCTCTACATAATACATATAGCTATAGGAGTGAAAAGTACCGGTAATTCCTCAAGCCATGACCATGTATATGAATATACACAAATGTCTGCAATCCACGAGCAAGTAAATCTGTGAAGATTGGAGAGTGCATGGCGATTGATTTTGATCGGTGTTATGTTTTCTTGGTGAGATTTGACTGACTAATATACATAAATATGGTATTTGGGATTTGGGATTTGGGATTAAGAGGATAAACCACTCATTTTTGCATATTACTGCCTGTTCAATATAGTATTTATGTATATTCATGTGTACATATAGTATTGCCTTCTTCAAGACACCGACTGGTGTTATGCAAAATGAAGGAGACAACATAATCATTGTAGTTAAAGATAAGTACCCATTTAGTATAGGCCTACTCCCGCTTGGAATACTATTGTCCCTGCCTTCCTAAATTACCACAATTTTAAGACAACAAAGCTAATGTCACAGAGATTGCATAGATAAACCCGTGATAGTCATACCCAAGGTGGGATGATCGCTGCACAATTAATATTACTAGTATTATACATGCTATTTATCTCTATAAATGTTCAAGACTTTCACTCGAAAACCAATTTGAATTGACATACAGGAACCGTAACTATAAAATTGCCAGTGCCTCACATCTTGACTTGTGAGGGACGTTTCTGTTCATAAAAAAACCTGCCTCAGTATCCTTCAATTTAAATAAGATCACGTTGCCCTCACAGATTTCAGCCCTTTTAAATGTAGAAACATAAACACAGAAATGACTGGTATTTCCCCGCGTTATAATGCGGAAAACCACTGCGTATGACAGACATAATGTGTCTGGAAAGAATTCCATTATACCATTATAATACCCCCAATGACGTAATGGCCCTTGAAGTATATAATTAGCTTATATTATAAGACGCACTCTCACGAAGTTAGAAATTGGACCGAGACACAAATAAGGATCTGACATCAGTGGAAATTCCAAAATTGACCACTCACCTCTGGTATTTCATCGATTGAACCACGCGAGGGCCTTCGTCCTTCGCTGTTTTCCCAGAGCGTTTCCTGTGAAAGACTGTGGGTTGGGAGAAGTCTACCTATCAGAGTCTGATCCATTGACAACCTCCTCTTGAATTTATGCATGTTCTCAAGAGTATTATTCCTCATCCCTCCGATCAGTCCAAAATCTGACTGGCGTCTTGTTAAGGGCACAGGTCCTCTTGGCAAGCATCCCAGATCGCTTGACATTCTCCGAACCAGAGGAGGACCTTGGACAGCAAGTTCCTGAGACAACCTACGGACCGCCATTCTGCCATAGTCCGAGGGGTCAGTCTGCCAATGGGCATCCATGTCGCTCATCTCCTCTAAATCATAATCAAGATCGTCTAGGATCTGTGTAGCAAGTTGTTCAATGTCCCCATAGTCTTCTGCGTCCTTCTCCGCCTCATTTTCCTCCATGTATCTCCCTTCATTCAAAGGTTCCAGAGTGTCCACTCCACAGGCCATGGCTGTTCCCCAACAGAATCGCTACCAACCGACCAGTCAGTCCGATGCAATAAAAATGACCAGGGACTATTTGCTACTACAAATCACAGGCACGTAAATGATCTTTTCCAGAGCACAAAGTATTAGTGACAACACACTTGCTCTTGTGCCAGTATGGTGTGTGATCCGGTAATAGGAGAGATTGATGCTCATGAATAACAGGGCGTGTATGAATCGATGAATCAGGAATCAATCTGATATATCTGCTACACTGGTGTGTCTCCCCGTTTCTCATAGAGCCAGGCCCTAGCGCGTACAGAGAGCTTGGTTTATGACAACGATCAACGAGATCCAATAATTGTTATATATACACGCACTTGGCCATACATGCAGTGATAGCGGTTGGTAGTCAGGGCTGATACCGTTTACATTCATAAAATGATAGCATCAAGTGCTTTCTTCCCACCTTTAGGTAAATACTCACGATATATTATTCTTCTGTATGCCTATATCCAGTCAGACCGCCCCATAGATACTCCTTGATCCTTGACCCGAGTGTAACGCCGATGAATGTAGCCTGCATGGATAAGTACGGATCCACTAGCCTCACTGAGCAATGGTTTTAACCCCTGTGTCGTATTCCCGCTAATTGTCACAATTATATGTACGTACACCACAGGTTGACGAATACTCAGCTTGTGCCTGAGAACTTATGATGCTTGAACGGAGCTCACATGTATACATGTAGTCATATAGCCTCTGTAATAATACCGTGTCCATAGATGATCACCCTTTCCGCACCGATTTGGCTAGAGAAATCCCATGCCGCACAAACACAGAGTAGCTGTTATAATTTTCACTGACACACTGCTGGCTATGCACCAGTTGGCACGACCAATGGCTGCATAAGAGGAAATTGCCGTCACAGGAATTGGGATATTACTGTTTCTCTATGTTTATGTACACCTTGCGAAGCGGTCGTCTTAAATAGTCTTTGCCTGAGTTCCGAGTGAGAGTGGTTGGCCACAGGGAGCAAGCGTCGGTAAAAGGCGGAGAGAGTACCAGTAGTTAGTAGTGGTAGTAGTACATGTAGTAGCACAGCTTTCAAAGGGCCCTATGGCTATGATCCATGCATAGGAGTTTTTCCCTTGGCATATAGCACCACACTTTTCTCCCGGCCACTTAATTGTCTATATACATCGGCACGATCAAATCCGGGGGAAGATGTTTTAGTGTATCGCAGAATAGAGCCTTAAAGCTTATCTCCAACCAGAAGGGAAACCTGATAAGGATATGTGCGGTATCAGTGCATCCGAGTGGGATTGTGGATCCTTTTGTGTGGCCTCTTAGAACTCCGCCACCAAAGGGATTTGTGCAATGATCGACTCCTTTTTTCCGCCTCGTCTCCTAGATACATGCGATGAGCTGAAATTCTGCGAGTCACCCGAGCTTAATCAATGAATGCACCCTCTATAGATACCTGCTGCAATCCAGAGAGAACTTCGCGGGAGTTCACCTGTGACTACGTTTCTCCTTTAAATATAAATCCAGCTTCAGATCTTGACAATTACCAGCAAAAGTAAGGGGTACTAAACAATGACGGAGCTTCTCATATACCACACAACAATTGGGAGGCACGTATACGTTATGGAAACAAAACCCTTTACAGGAATGGCTGGATGCGAGAGAGGACGTGAAGCTTCTGCCGAATGCCCGAGACTAATCCAATTCCAAAGGTATTGGGGGATGTAATGTATGCTAGTATTACTAGTTTACCCCCAGAAGAGTCGGTGAATATAGAAGCTGGAGGTTAGGTAACGAACTGAAGTGATCTTGTCTTATTTGTCCAAATTCTCTCCAATGATACATGGGGAGATTGATTTCTCCGCGAGAATCGGTGAAGAGAGGCACTCCAGTGCATTGATCTGATCGCAGGCGGACTGCTGAGGTTACAGGGTGAAAGCGCTCGATCGGTCTCAACCCTCCAAGCGTTCGAGGCCTTACTGTGCACCTCCTGGGTCTCAGGGTACACCTAGGATTTTGGTACCTTATACCTCCACCACCATTGTGACGCGCCACCTGTGTGCAGGCAGGTGTGATGCTATTGCCTCAAAGGCTATCTTTTTATATCTTTCCTTACCTGCTGTTTCCCCCACCGAGGACATTGCGAAAGATTGAATTCCGCTGCGTTGCTGAAATGTATTATTTGTTTCCATTCCCCACGCCTGTACGGTAGTTTGGTATTGTCTATGGATAGTTGCCTAAATGCATGTACGTACACACAACCCATTAATGAATATATCCCTTTGCTCTGTCCCTAAAAGCCTCGTGGTGCGTTGAATGACGCGTGTTGGCATCAACACAGAAAAAAGCTCGCATATAATATAAGGAAGAAAAATTGGCTTGGAGCTATTGCGAACCTATACTGATCCCAGTGGATATACAGTTTAAGCCTAGCTGTACTAGTAATCTGACTTGTGACACTGTGCCCCGTACAGTGTCCATATACAATGCATCCAGGGTTTGCCTAATCGACCGATTAATTGATTCCACCTTGACCTACTGGTCAAAGCAAAACAAAACTCATTCGCAAATCTGATACGTCCGGAAGTATTAATCCATCTACACTAGAAAAAGGAAACGCGCATTCTATTTGGAGACACCAGTTTACGCAATACATAATCAGTCTTTCTTTGTTTTGTTCCCACCTTGCCGATGGCTGCCGAGATCTATCGCGAGCGACGACTTCGTTTGGCCTCAGATTTGTTTGGCGACGTTTGCACCTTGCAAGTCAATGCCACGTTGATATTAGGTATAAAAGAGCCCTGCTAATCAACACGAGCAATGCAAACAAACCATTGCACTGCTCTGAACTTGGCATACACACAAGCCTCGCTCCATCTGGGTGTTAATTAGGGGCAGGCAGGTTGCGATAGTTACCAGAATCCGTTCCAAGATACGAAACCACTCACAGCGAAACAAGCCATCACTGGATGGAAGCCCAAAGTTGCAGCTGACGACAGCAGTCCTTGCTGAAAGATTGCCTGCGATAATTATACACTTTCAGAGAACATTCGGCGAATCAATTGGTTTTGTATGTTACTTCCGAGTTAATTCATTGTTTCCACTGAAAATTGTGGCTAAATTACAGTGTTTCCCCTGGGCGGATTTTGATGTATTCCGAGTAGGCATTCAACTGGTGTAACATTTCTAGGGGCGTTGCCTCTCTCCCTCTCTCTCTCTCTCTCTCTCTCTCTCTACCTCATTCCCTTTTCCTGGTCAGGCCGTTGTTTATCTGTCACGAATGCAATATATGGGGATGTTACCTGGATGGGCCTCCTTGGGACTGAATGTCAGATTCGCATCGTTATAATCGGAGAAGACCGTGACTTAGAAGCTGTGAGCGCAAATGATCCACTAGTTCTAGAGTACTTTAAAGAAGGCAAAGGTCTAGTGTACCTGATCTGGACTCAGGTCAAGATCAAATACCAGGTGTTGGCCCACCGAGAAGAAACACTAAGCCATTCTCTATCTCGCTATCTCCAATATTGTTATTCCAATAAGATAACAACGAATTTAGCAAGGGATATAATCCGAATGCGTCTCGTGAACGATATATTTTCCAGGTGAAGGTGTGCGTTGGTTTTAAAGCTTGTCCAAAATAGACTCGGAGAATGGGGAGTTATTTCTTTCCCAGTGTCTCGCTATGTTTCAATTTCGCGCGAAATGTTGTTAGCTCTTCAACTCACGTTTTTCGCATGATTCACATGACACGAATTTTGGTGGACAAGCAGCTGTGGCACTAAAATTCCTGGCAGTGTTTCAAAGTAACAATTGTCCTAGTGTTTCTAACTTTGAATGTTTCCGTTTTCATCTTCCATTCGGAATAAACACTCTTTGTTGTCCTGGAACTGTAATGTAAGCTGTCCGGCATTTGGGTGCGTACAGCACGATTATTATAATGTGTTAGATGGGATGGCCGAGAATAGGACAGAGATCCTGAGGACTTACAAGGGAACTTGGGTCTTACTGTGAATGGCAATATTTGCAGGCAATTTTCTGCACTTAGATGCTGAACTCAGCTGGCAAGTCCTGGTTATGACAATGTGTCATGCTGACAGAGCATCAGCACAGCTCGCTTGATGTCTTTATATCCTGCCTATGGGAGATATCCAGAAGCCTCACCACTCCACACTGCATGCAATAACCACTTGTCAACACAGCACACATCGGCGTCTACGTGCTAACAACAACTCCTCCCTTCACTCCTTCTACCTGCCTGGTCCCAAAGTCATCATCATCTTCATTGTCTGGTCTGCACAACAATAGCGAGCATATATATATATATATATATATATATATATATATATATATATATATATATATATATATATATATCGGTGTATTCGTTATCGAATGTGCTAAACTGACCGCTCTTAATTTGTCTCTCTCTCTCTCTTTCTCTATCCCTCTCTCCAGAGTGGCATTGCATTTGTGTTGAGCTGCTCTTCCTTGTCTTCCTATTGTGGCGACTGCACATAAAGGAATATAACCTCCATTGGTGACCCGTCTGTGTAACAAGGATCTATTTTGGAGAAGTTGAACTTTGAAATGTTAAATGGCTATGAAAATGTGAAATGGCCACCACCACCTCCTTCTTCTGACTGTGGTTATTAATGGCTGTCCTGAGTTCTGATAGTACTCGCTCATTTATGAGCGACTCCTTGTTGACGGACAAACTTGAGCTAATGCGGGCCAAGTGGTCATGAGCAGCCTCAGTATAAAGGCTCGGAGTTGATCCGTCAACAGCCAACCTTTCCTCCTTAAGCCTCGACCACTAAGAGCAAAAGCTCCCAATTCCATCTCCCAAAATTCTTCGAAGGAACGCAGTTGATCTTCTCTGCCTGTACGAGCTTTTGAAAAGTGCCTCGGAGGATTTTCACAACAAACCAGGGCATAAGAAACTGTTATCAGTACGCAGCCTTAGCGAAACAGAAGCTAAGTGTTCCTGTTTTACACACTGGGATCCGGTAAATGTCAAAGGAAGAAACCTCGCCTCACACACACATCCTGACACTCTTGTGTAGTTGTTGTTTTTTCGTCGCCTTCTCATACTTTGAGTCATAGAGCATGTACCAATGTGTCATGGACATGCATATATGGCGCTGGAAGAACATTTAGTCTCCTCCTCTTCCAATCCCACCTGAAGGCGAAACCATTTATTATTTGCACGCCACGTTCAATTTACTCAAATAAGTTGATAACAAACAAGACCTAGGGTGAAATCGCATAACGCCCAATTCTAATTCCGTCGCGGCTAGAGGCAAATATCATCTTCCGTTCAACTAACATCACATGTAAAAAAAAATTCTAAATAAAAATTCTAAATCGTCCAAACTTAATATTTCCAACTCGTTCAGGTGACGCCCCTCAGATGCCGACCGAGATAACGCGAAGCATAAAATGTTGAGGAAAACTAGCAGGGAAATTAAATGATAAGAAAATGATTATTTTTCCCAACCTTGTCACGCATTACCATCAATTCTGCTGTTTAAGGGGTCAGAACACGCCACGAGCCAATTGAGGTAGAAAGTATTTCTGTATTTCTTTTATTCTGATGGATCTATCTTTTGTCATGAGGATAATGTTTGGAGCATTTTTTGTGCTTTTTTACGAACATATTCTATTTAGCTGTGACACGCAACTTCCCAACACTAATATCCCAATTCGAATTCGATTTGTAAACGCCCATTTGGGTGACATTAAGTGGGCTGCATCTATCAATGATTTTAACGCCTTCTAGGGGGTAGTGCCCATCAGGTCATATTGATAGCTAATTTGTGTGCTTCATGGCATTGTTTATAAACGAAGGATTATCAGGTGGTTCAGAAAACACAGCAAATAACATAAAAATAACACGCAGGTGTTGATGGACATTATCTATACACAATCACCTTTTCCTACGCATCGCTTATAGATCTATACATTTCTCCTCACCGCCCGACATGTATGAACCAGTCAAGGCTCAGAGCCTCTCAGATCAGATAAGAATGGTATGTCAGTGATTGGACGCCTACTGCGCTAATGGCTTTCCCTGCTGACCCATGGAGTAGGCGTCCTAATGGGATTATAATGCCATTTTGCGGTTTGCAGCGAGAGGCTTTCCCTCAGTTTGGAGGGGCTCTCCCAACTCTGGGCCTAGACTGACGAAGCATATATATCATATACACCACCAGTGGGTCGATCGATAGCTGTGTGTGATTTCAAGGATCAGTCATCTGAAACACAGGAAGGAGACAGTTGATATAGCCGCTACATGGCAGGAGTGTGTCAGAATATTGAACTCAGCAATAAAGCAATCTGGAGGTGTGTTCAAAGTGCAGCACCAGCCTACTAGAGAGAGAGAGCGACTGGCCGTGCGTGTGATGAATAGCCCAGGTCCGAGCTGACCGAGCACCCATTTATAGAGTGACGAGCCTGGATCACCGATGAGAACGATTAAGAGTAGCTCTAGACTGCGAGCAATTGGCCCGGATTGCTCCAATCGTCCCGTCTTGCGTACAGCCATCATCAATCCATTTTTTGTCGCGTCTCCTTGAATATTTCTATATTGGTTGTCCTAGCATTGAATTATACCATGTCAGTTGAATAATAGGTCTGGTCTACCGAGTATGAGTGATTGCCCTCGAATTTAGCTCATCGAAATTGGTCCATATAATTATATACGGACACTTACAGCTACTTTCACATATCATATATCATATATCATATCGAGAGGGAAGTGAAAACTGGCGTATGTAACAAATTGGGAGTGTCCTCACAGTATGATGGATGTGGAGGTAGCAGGTATAAGATACCTTCAAATTGTTACTTCTACCTGCGTGTAGTCCATTTTGTTTATGTATACTACAAACGATGACAGACATGAATGGAACATACCGGTCGATAAGGCATATATATATTAGTTCTATAACACCACCATTGTACCAACCAAGTGGCAAGCGTTGACAGAATAATATATGGTGTTCAACATTGATCTTAAACATACAGACATACATCTAAATGGAGTAACCAGTCAAGGATCAGAGTTGAGAGAGTCCCTCCAAACTGAGGGAAAGCCTCTCGCTCCAAACCAAAAGAAATGCAATTAAAATGCCATTACAATCCCATTAGGATGCCTACTCCATGGGTCAGGAAAGCCATTAGCGCAGTAGGCGTCCAATGACTGATATACCATTATGATCTGATCTGAGAGGCTTTGAGCTAGACTGTAACACTGACTGTGTTCCTACATACAACTGAAAAGCACACTCTGTTGACTCAAATCTTTGACTGGGATTGTGGTAGAACATATATATTTAATATAACATATTATGTAGCATTGTACACAGTGCCACCCTCTGGTCGCATTTAGACGGCCTTCCCCTAGCACCTGAGGATCATTTGTGGGTGGTAAACAAAAAGGGAGGATAGGAGGTTCCCTTAGCAACTTATAAGTTTCATGTTTATGGTTTATGTCAAAAACTCTTTATGCTAAGTTACTACCTCTGAACCAAAAATCTAATTCTTTTAGGATTGTGCTATTTTTGTGTGGAATTTCTTGTATGGCATGTCGACAAATTCCACAATGCCTTATTGTATTAGAACCTAAAATACTTTTTGAATTTAAATTTACTGTATTATAGGTCTTAATGTTTCTCAACATTTTCTCAATATTGTCAATGGGATATATAAAAACAACTTTAACTTTCTCTGATCTATTGGGAGTTGTTATAGGCCTAGTATACCAGGCAAATATTGTTGGAATAGAGCAGCAATTCAAGGAAATGAGTTACTTCTGGGCTTGCGTAATTCAACGATCGCAGACTATTGAAGCTGCACATGGTGTAAGGTGCTTCGCCATAGGCATACATTCTATAGTACCTGTTTGTCGGTATCTGATTCGGCACACAATATTACAGTTGTGTTCTCAGTTAACATCAGACAAAAACTAAGAAATGAAAAGAATTTGTGTGAATCGTGTGGACCCCGAATGTAGGGGTTCACACTTCTGAATACATAATTAGGCGTTGGCAGGTGAGTTGAACAAGCCCCTTCGGCATAGTTATATCTCCTCAGGGAGGATAATAAATTAATATATCACAACAGCTGCTTTGGTCTGAGAATGCAGCTTTAATATGTGTATGCATCAGAAATATAGCCTGTTTTATCATTACAAGGCCTATAGGTCTATCACAAACTGTTATTATGAAACGTCTGGAAACAATACAACAAATCGTTATATTCTGTAAGAAAATAATTCTGGGACCATGTCTGCTAGATAATTAAGTCATTTTTCGGGGAATCGAATCGACGCGTTAATGCACGTTAATAACATTAAACGCTACACGTGCATGTGATCAATCGTCTTTGTATCAAGTGTTCGTCCAATCTCCTCCAGTATTCCATTTAGACACGATGAGGTATTAGCTGAAGTATGAACTGGCCTTTCCCATATAGGCAAAAGCCAATTCTTTTCTCGGAACCGCAGTCCCAGAAAAGACTGGAGCAAGAGGCTTTTCATCTGGCATATTGCCTACACCAGCGCAATGTTGGGATGAGTATATGATATATATATAATATAAGGAAGTCCCCACTATGTTTAACCTTGTAACCAGATTGCTTTATAATCCTTCTTAATATTGCATTATCATCTTAAAGTTTAACTTAATTACCTTGGGACTATAACTTGCATACTATAAGAACTGGTTTTATACACCGGTTTAACTCCGAAGGTGCTATATAAAGGTCTTTAACATTGTTTGCTGGATTCTGGATAGAGGAGTGTAGTGTTTTACTACCTTTTATTGTATAGGTAGACTAGCACCAAGTCCCTTAGCCTATCTCAATGGGCACATCAACCAGTGGGGCCTCACTGGACTTATTCTGGTGGAATGAAATATCTAAGAATAATACAAGTCTCTGATTTCTCAGTCGTAGTGACTCTAATACAATAGATTTATTTGAATTACATATTTAAAAAAAAACAACAACAGACTTACACAGGCCTACTGTATAGGCATTGGATCTGACAAGGAGTTATCGCATATAGTTTAATTGTAATATTAATTTTGTGTCCAAAAGTTTCTACAATTAATTGGAATATCATGATATTGAGTTTTGACGCCGTTAAATATTTTCTGCTTAGTCACAGGTTCATTACTGTGTACATGTACATATCATTTCTGTTAGCTAAATTTGAACAACGAATTATAACACTGAGCTTACATTTGTCTCCATTTCACTTTATTATTTTATCAAATTACTCTGTACAGCTTTACCTGAGAATAATGTGTATCACATAATGTTCCAGCTGAAATTGGTTGGAACCAAATAGATAGATTGATCAGATATATCCACCAGTTCCACTGACGTGTAGTAGACAGAAAGAGAGAACGACTTAGTGTCAAAGTACCTCACTGTGTCTACCTTCTAATCTATTTTAAGCGGGCAAGAAAAAACCCAGTAGTGTCGCAGCTGCTAGGGTATTTTTTGTGATGGCATTTTAAGGCGACGTAACCGTGAGCATCACTTTACTTATAGCCAAGCCAAAGGTTTACTTCTGACACAGGACAAGCACTTTGCGCGTTGATATATCCAGAGGGGATGGACTGTGTCCATAAATGCACATTGGAAGTGTAAATTCCTTGCAAATCAGGATTCAACATACAAATACAATATTCTCAGTGAGTGCTGATCAATGTTTACCATAATTTATTAAGTCAAAAATATTTATAATAGGTAACAATAACCAATATTTCTATGTATAGAAGAAGTACATATCAAGGATAACAACACCCAAAAATTTAAAACCATCACCAGCCCAGTGTCAAAATCAAGATAGCCATTAATGGTTGTTCTAATCTCTTTCAAGAAACAATAACACCAATATTTCTTATCACATGTACTTCCATGAGCAGGCTCAAGGATCAATCAATAGTATTCAATAAATAATATTCACTGATCATTTCGAAAAAAACTCAAATTCTTTATTTCTATGGGTTATAGTGTTATATAGGGTTGACAAATAACTTCACAATTAATCCCCTCACATGCTCTGAAAAGGATGCATTATCTTCTAAATTTCGAATAAAAGGTATACAGCATTCCAATTACTTTAATTTTTCCAATTAAACTTTGCTTGGTGCTTTCTTTCCTCCAATTTTCAACGATCAATCTAGCGGGATCCCTCATCTGATATCTAGGATGAGGTGGATCCAAGCCACAATTTCCATCCCTAAAAAGATATCTTTATGCCTTCTATAATACAATGGAATCAAGTCACATATTATAAGTAAATTAAATTCGAAGTTCTGCAGTTAGCTCCCCTAATCCTTACATTACAAACTGTTGTCAGGCAATTATTCTGAATGATCTACCACTATACTCCCAAATTCTAGTACTGGAATTATAAATGTTTTAAATATCAAGGAAGCAAAGTCTCTGTTAACAAAATGCCTTGTTTTACTTAGTCTCTTCTGTAATATACTAGCCCTAACACAGATGCCAATAATATGATGGTTCATGTTATAGATAACAAAATTACCCTTAAACCAAAATAATTTTGCATTGTAGTCTTAGTTTGTAGTAATGTAGTATCATTGTTTGCATGAACAATTATAGAATCAGACATCCTTGCATAGTGATTAGTTCTCAGGATTAATTATTTTGATGATTATGCACATTAACATGTGATTACTTTCATTATTGTCAAAAGTGCTGACGCCATCCCTTTAATTGCTATGAAATCATAAAATGTTCAATTTTATTCAGACACTTGTGTACAAAATATCAATTGAAAGATCATATCACAATCTAACAAATATTTCATATTATGTTTAGCTCTATCTATAACAAATACTCAACTATGCTTCCAAGAAATAAGGGCCTACTTCATTTTCTGGCCAAAACACAAAATAGTCTCATCTTTTGAAAAGCAATTGTAATAAAACTCCTGAATGTAGAATCAAGTAACTGGTATCAATCGATAGGAAATAATGTACCCTAAATTTAATTGTATTTGATCTAGGATGTCAGGAGTTATTTGCAAAAAACCTCAAAAACAACTTTGACCTTGACCTTTGACCTTTGATTATGACCTTTAGCGGTCATGATGAATTCTCTTGACCTTGAAATATGTAAGTTCTCTTTCAAAGTTTATGTTCCATCAAAATTATGCAATTACAGTGGATATTGAGGACGAAATTATTTTTTTATTGATTAAATTTAATATTTTTAATGATTTTGAATCAGGAGATTCTGGAGATCTAGAATCAATCAAAAATCATCGTATGACCCAAAACGCAAGGTTCAGCCCCAAAATGGGGTTCTGCCTCCGGACTTGTTAGCTAGTTATTTTCGACCACAGTGGATCTTCTTAATGCTTGCATGGTGTCCGCAAAGCCGTTTTTTCTCCCGCCTGATCTTATCATCGGCCGGAAAACGGACCGACTATTCTATTGAATGCCTCTAATGTATGGGGGAGTGTCCACTGGCCTGATTTTCCTATAGATACCCCCCTCCCCCCCCCCCCCGAGATGCCCACCACATCGACAGAATGGGCATTCAGTAGTGTATCCCCAAATTAAAAGATATTTAAGAGAACGGTAAAAGTGGTGTACAATTTTAACGTTTAATTCATCAAGCAGAACCCTAGAAATAATTCAAATAAAACTTCTCACGTGTTCTCTGAATTTTTTGTTTTACAAACCGTTTTACTTATCTGTAGAGTTCTGTCCATCCTCTCTGGAGGACATTATATGTGGTTTTTGAAGGTAACTGGGGTGAAAATTTGATTTTGAAGCCTTTTTTAAATTGCAATCTCTACACTCTATTTATAGCCTGGTAAAGCTCCTGTGAGATACTATGTCATTTCCCACAACCTACGTCCAGGGGGGACCTACATGCAGAGGAGTGGGAGAGTGAAGAAGAGGGTGTAGGAATAGGAGAGGGAGAGGGGGAGGGAAAGAAGAGGGTGGGAAGAGAGGAGGGAGAGGATGTAGGGGAAGGGAGAGAGGGGAGGGAGAGAAAGCTGGGAGGGGGAGCATGACGAAGAGGGGAGGGAGAGTGGGGAATCGGAGATGGGGTTGGGAGAGAGAAACAGGTATAAAAGACAGAGAAGAGGGGGAAGGAAAAGAGGGAGGGGGGAAGTGTGGGGAGAGAGAGTGACCGTCCTACATGCAGAGGAGTGGGAGAGTGAATAAGAGGGTGTAGGAATAGGAGAGGGGGAGGGGGAGGGAAAGAAGGGGGGAAGAGAGGAGGGAGAGGATGTAGGGGAAGGGAGAGAGGGAAGGGAGAGAGGGGAGGGAGAGAAAGCGGGAAGGGGGAGCTTGAGGAAGAGGGGGAAAATCTGAGATGGGATTGGGAGAGAAAAACCGACATGAGGAAGAGGGGAGGGAGAGGAGGGGGGAATCGGAGATGGGGTTGGGAGAGAAAAACCGGTATGAAAGACAGAGAAGAGGGGGAGGGAGAAGAGGGAGAGGGGGAAATGTGGGGAGAGAGGGTGATCGTCCGGAGGACGGGTACTTTGCTAGTAAATAATAAATGACAAAATGATTATTTGATTGCCAATTTTGCCCACTGTATACTCGTCTAAGCGGTACCCACACAATCAAGGTATCTCCATTTCAGAAAGATATGGCATGTATGTATGCACGTTTTCGCGTTTTTCTATCGGGAGCATCTGATAGGTATTATGCATGTTGAAATATTTCAAAACTCCTTAGAACCATATTCGATCACTATGATGCGCTCCATGCTGCAATCAAAGAGTCCGGCAAAGGTCGAATGCTGCTCCACAGCCATTCAATGACAGACTTAGGTGAACAGCGTTTTTCCCCAGCAATAAATAAAGCCAGGAATGACGTCAATGCAGGCTGGTGTTCTCTCCTCAGATCCTAATATGTCTTTTTGATATAACGATTAATATTTAACACCGAACGCCTGGAGTGCTATTCTCAATCGAAGAGCTGCAGTTTACATCTATCAGCCAATGCTGGGGATATAAGTTGGCTGTTGTTCGCCTTGCTGAATCTCAGTGGCATGCTTAACCTTGTTTCACTCATCGCATATCCTCGGTGTCATTTCCCTCGCCATATATAAATCCGATCATTATTCAAGCCCTCGTCCCCCGTCAATTAGTGCACCGTGATAGGATAAATTGTCATTGAAAATTATGTTTTTTGCTAGGAAAGATCCTGAGGCACTGACTGGGGCGTGATGTGATCTTCAGGTCCGCGATATTTTAAAAAGTGTTGTTCTTCTCAATAACGCCGCATTTAACACATTTGCATCAATATTCAAAATACGTGTATGATGATAAAATTAAGTCCTCCAAAATGTTTGTCGAAGATTTTGATATAAAAATGAACGCGCTTGAGAGGCTCAGGCTGAAAAGCATTATTCCAAAAAATGGCTGGAGAGAATTCGAATGGAAGGACCGGCTAGAGATAAAGGTGAACTATGAAGGATTGGGGAGAAAGCCCTAGACATTACATACTCTAAAGCAAAGGTAACTCATGACAGTCTTAATGGAAGCCAAAGCCCCATTGGAGGACCGAAATGCTGGTGAATGGTGTGAAATGTTTAGGGAAAAAGAGTTATTCTTTTCGGGTGCGAAAATGGAAGAATGGTACATGATCCCATACTTATGTACAAAAAGTGTGAAGCTACAAGTGTTCCAATACAAGATAATAAATAGAATCATTGTGTGTAATGTGTATTTATGTAAGAGGAAAATCAAAACCTGCGACTTATGTATCAAGTGTGGGGTAAAAGACGATATATTTAACTTTTTTATTGGCTGCGAGTCTTTTTATTGGGAGTTTTGGCACACCCTTAAGAACTGGGTTGAAAAGAATGAATAGCTTAATTTTGAATTGATAAGAAACCCAAAGGCCGTTGGTATCCTGTTTGGTTTTCGTGGCCAAGGAAACGAGGTAAAGAAATCAATCTTTATCATGCTGCTGGCAAGATTTTAAATTTAAACAAAAAAGTTGTTCAATGATAATAGAATATGTCTTCTTGAATTTCTGGGTGAACTCAAGATAAATTTACGCATGATAAAGGATGGTGCCGAGTTTAATCTATCTCTCATAAAAGAAATCAAGATATGGGAACACTTTTATAATGGCTTATAAAGGAAACCATGCGGATGAAACGTGTACTTGGTTCAGGTTGAAAATAAAAGGCAGACGGCATCTTATATTAAGCACAGAAGTGTTCTCAAAGCAATGTAAGAGGCGATCCACTAAATAATGAAGGTGAATGTTTTATAAAGCAGGATCAATTGAATGCGTAAACGTGATTTACTGACGCAATGGTATGTTGCTGGTGTATTTTTAATGTAGACAGCAACTTATGTACCCCTTGTTTAAAGTGGCTAAGATCACTATTTTGACTATGTGTCATTTGAAAATGTATAAATTTGTAGTTTTCAATGACTTGCATAAGTAGGGACATTTGTGTGGAATACCAACGATATTTATTCCTTAGATTAATTGATATTTGTTAATGAAGAATGTGACAGAGATTCCATTGGGGAATTCAAATCTGAGAGAGAAGTAACTTGACCATAAGGTGCTGCCCTCAGTGCATGGTGAAGTAGGAGCGAGGCAGTAGGTACATAGTGACATATCTACCCTGTCACATCCAGCTGGTATCACTCAACTAATTAAGATAAGATGCATGTATACAGGCAGTGGGGGACCTCATCCAACTGCCATCTCTGAGAGGATACAGAGGCACCCCCGAAATTTGAAGTTTTAAACTCTTATATATTCCAAATACATGTATTTCATATGTTATGAGACATTACGTAACATTGCATAACCTCATCATATTTATATTAATTATTAATAATCACCTCTTTATTAGGGTTATAAAACCGAAAAAGTATCCGTACTAGGCAAGTCTACTTATACAAGTCAGTCTAGGATATCATGTAATATACGATGACTCTCATCCTGGTGAGAGTGTGTATGAATATATAATAAAAGTTCAGTTGATATTGGTTTGTGAGTAAGACAAGTCGTGCCTCCTTGTTCTTCATTATTTCCTCAATACTAAGACTTTCCAACCATAACACTGCTGGAGAACCCGACTTCAATCATTAATGCTTCCAGGTATTGGTTAATGGCACAATGATCTAGAACATTATTGAAATTCAAGCATATGTCCCAAAAATCAGGAGCCCAGCGGCAAGTGTCACTTTAAATTCAGAAATAAATTTATTCAAAATACGCATAGTCGTGTAGCGATTGTTTCCATGCGTTGCCTTGTAGGATAATAATTCTTTTCCAGCACTTAAAAAAGCTATGAATACTTTCTGCCATCAACCTTCAATTACTACAATTAATCATTCTTCATTCCACCGCATCAAATGCCACAAATGCTTATGTTCCATTTTTGTATACATACTCTCTGATACTTCCCATGTTTCGTCACATAAATCAGTGTACCGGTACTCTATGTTTACTCTATGTTTCATTACATATCATATTTTATATGCATTGATCCCTTTTGCAAGTTTCTTGATTAATTGCTCAATCGCTATCTTTGTTTCAGTATGTAAAAGTCTTCTAATTGTGAAATTTACGATTGATGTCACTGCTTTGACCATATTATGCTGGTTGATGGTAATGACAGTGGTAGGCTGTAACTAGGTACAAAATGTAAATATTCAATAGTAATTGAAGGAATGTTATTCCAGGTTTTTCAATAAAAAAATAGAGGCAAGGTTATTTGGCAAAGGGGCATGATGTTATCAACGAATTTGGGTATCTACCAAAACACTAAGAAAATGGTCTGATCATGAACAATGATGCTGAAGTAATAATAGGTTGGGAATTGATGGAGATCAATACTTGGCTATGGAAAGTATCGTGGCCGATGGTAAAATATGCTCACGCAAATTAAATGGCATCTTTAATTAATAATTCTGCAGTCTATATAAGCCTTTTCAATTCAATTCAATTCAATTCAAAAATTCTTTTATTGCAATCGATGATGTTGTTATAATTTGGTTAGTCAGGTCTGACTTTATAGCCAGGTCTTCCTGTGAATGCCTTCTTTTGTGCATTGAGTCGTTACAATAATAAACAGATTTGTTACAAAGAAGGAAAATAAAAGTCTTAAAGCTAACAGGCATTGTGTATGGTTATGAGATGAGTAATTATAATGTAACAGTGAATGAAAGAGACTAGTTATGAGATAATTTTGACCGATATTTTGACCAATATTATAGTGCTGGATAGCTTCAGCAGGTAAAACAGGGTATGGAGCCATAGAGGCTGAGTGATATAAATATACAACCAATTCTGATTCACTATTTAATAGTGCGAATATAAGGTAAGCAGAGAAAAGTACACAGAACCGGACCGGTAAAGGGTAGACAGCAAATTGAGTGACATAAGCAGTTGTAATAAGGTATACATTATGTTTGGACTAAAACAGTGCGAGAAGTTGATGGGTGTATTTTCTAAAGACAGCTGGATCTTCAATTATGTGAGCATCAACTTTCAGTGAGTTCCATCAAACTTGACATTTATAAGTAGCTGAGTCAATAACTTTGTTTAGTTTTGTTGGCATGACAGCGAGATTTTTCCTTCCCTCAGCATGGCTACCGGTTGATAACTTCCTAATGTCATGATGTGCTTGGTTTTGGGCTAGGTAATACAAGATGTCTAAAATGTGCTTGTCTCTCCTAAGTTGCAGAGGCCATACATTTAATACTTCATGCTCACGATCTACATCATCAAATTTGGATTTATTAAAAATTATTCTCAATGCAAGATTTTGTTGAGACTGCAGTTTACGCAATAGGGCTTTGGGGGTGGAGTCATATAAGAAATCACAATAATATAAGTTGGGAATTATGGCTAATTTATATAGATCACTCTTAGCTTTGAAAGTCAGGGAGTTCCTAGCCTTATAAAGTAATCTGATCTTCGAAGTAACGAGCTTTAAAGTCTTATTTACATGCGGCTTGAAAGTGAGTAGATCATCTAAGAGAAAACCAAGATACTTATATTCTTCAACAGAATCCAACCTGGAGGAGCCGAGGGAGAGGGCAAAACCGCTACCCTGCATTTTTGACTTAGCTGAATTGCCAAGTGAAAAAGACATAGCCTTACATTTGGAAATATTTAAAGACAGCTTGTTGTTAGAACACCAGAGAGATATGTTGTCAAGGTCCGTCTGAAGATTGCGGTGGAGCAAATCAACTTAAGTGTTATGATAATAGATAACAGTATCATCTGCGTAATGTTGGATGTTGGAATGTTTTACAGCAGAACAGAGATCGTTGATATAGATTGTGAATAATATTGGTCCTAATATAGTCCCTTGCGGAACACCATAAGTAATAATGCCTTCATCAGATTTTAAACCATTAACTGTGACAAACTGCTTCCTACATTTGAGATAATTTGTGAACCAAAGTAATTCTATGCCAGTAATACCATAAGATTGCAATTTATCTAAAAGAATTCGGTGATGAACGGTGTCAAATGCTTTACTGAAATTGAGAAAAACTGTTTTATTTAAAAGTTTGTTGTTTAAATTTGAATAAATATTGTCTAGAAAATCAAATTGGGCTTGTTGTATCAAGTGATTTTTTCGGAAGCCATATTGATTATTATTCAATAATTTATTTAACTCAAAATGGTCTGTGAGCTGTTGCTGCACAGCGGCTTCTAAAATCTTAGCTGGCATGGAGATACAGCCTATAGATGAGACCTTTATACACATTTAATAACTAAAGCATTACATGATGAATATGTATCATAATATTCCTAGGCTACATGAAACACTCCATAGATTCTATGCAAAGTATGAAAGAGTGCATTATATCACCTCTTTCATCATTTCATCTTCCACACCCAACATTCTCATATGGCCCCATATTCATAGCCATGAGCAAGGCGGCACCCCACGGTTGTTGAGGTGTCTTTTTCGCCTGGAGAGGCGATCTTCTGGCCAAAGAATGAATGCATGAATGGCACATGTATGTGCACTCTATATCGCTCTCAACATATCATAAAAGTTAAAATGCCATACATATCATCTCGCCTACCCTCGCTGCTCTCCTCCTCTTATAATTGATTATAACGATTAAGATAAGAGCGACCCAAAGCGTTATATAAATATTGTTGGGGCCTGCCTCCTTTGGGGCCTTTCTCACTTGCCTATCATGGAGTGTCACTTGCCTGTCACATTGCGATTCTGGAGAACCCTTAGTAGCCATAGCTCTAATCTAGCGCCGATCCCAAATACCCAGATTGTAACAGTGGTAACTGTGCAGACCATCGTTAGTAGTATATGGTAGGGGACTATATTGCACGGCCACAGCCTAGGAGAGTTTAGATGGCCGCGTGTCCGGTCTAGGTTATCTTAGTACTATCCGGTTCAGCCCTGGAGAATTCCCTAGTCATTGATCAGCCCCAGGTGAGACCCCAGTTCCTCACCCTATAGATCCCCAGAGAGAAGAGACCGAAGAGATGTGTAGTGTTTGACGTCCGGCAGTTTTTTTAAAGCAGTATCGGAAATACCGTAAATGGAACCCTTATTTAGGGCCCTCTCCCATAAATCATTCATGACAGATAATCCCGGGTCCAGATAACCATCCGGCCCATCACAAAGTTTCTGAGACCCAATCTGTTCCGGTAGAATACCTGTTGTTCAAGGTTCTAGGCGAATGGCCACCCAGCAGAAAGTCATCTGGGCTTTTGCCTGGGTGGCTTTTCACCGGGTGGCCTTTTCCGGCTGACTTTTCGCCGGATGGCTTTTGTCCTTAAACCGTTGTTCATTAATCATTATACAACTTTCATCACTCATGTAATACCTGGTCCAGTACTGGACTCCAATCCCCAATAAGGGACACGAGAAGGCAAGGATTTGGACAGGCAGCCTAGCTACAGATAATGAGATTTACTAGAGCATCGCTTGCCTTATTAATGTTACAAAGATACAACTATGATAACGACCAGCAAGAGTACAAGTAGCGATACGATTAAGAACAGATTTCAGATTTCAGGGATTTTAAGTTGGTAGGATACTTTGTCGGTTATTATGAGAGTCAGGATACAAATTGATATGTAAAATGGAAATTGGCTGTTTAGTGAATTGAACACTATTGCAATATGTATATCTAATGTGCCCACACAAATAAAGACTAGTATTGTAAACAATTTGGGATTGAATTAGATGCGAATATACACGTATAATTATAGAAGTCATACAATGATTTTAAAGACTTGAGCTTCGCACTGTTATAGTCATCGTGTAAGATTAATTATATAACTACCGATAGTCCGCAAACATAGCCAGGCACCAGTATGTGACACAAAGTGACATAAAGATAAGTAATTGTTCACCATGTTATTTCCACATATAAATCGAAGTAAAAGTAAAAGTGCCAACTGACATAAATCCACAACAGAGAAATCAGCATCAGCATCATCACACTCTATCATCCCATCTCATGAATCATTTTTGATCATTTTCACAATCACCCAGCATGCAGCAATCATTATTACAAATCAAAGGTTGTACTCATTCAACCATGTTTCCTGGGTTTTTCCTCTAGCAATGTACAATTTAAACGAGCAGGATTGTCTAGGAATATCGTCGAAAGGCGAAATCCATGTTTTTCCTGAATAAAAAACATTAAATCTTAGATCTTAATCTCTTATAGTGGTATTATTGCATATATTCTTTTTAGTTAAATCCTAAGTTATTCGATCAAGTTGAAAAGAGGAGAAAGCCTAGAGTTGTTTGATTATAATAAACAAAATGTTTAAAAGGTCGCTGGTAATAAATAACAATCCTGTAATATCCTTCACATTATGTCTATCGTTCGTGAATGAATTATTTTGCAAAAATAAAGACTCCTCTTGACCTTCTCTTTCTTCTCTCTAGCACAGTCATCCTCTTCTCGTGCTACTTCTATTTTGCCTCCTCAGCACATTAGACATTACACCCAAGGCCAAGTCCTAACCTGTCCTCTCAACTTATTATCTTCCTCATTTGTCACTAACTCATTCTTGTCGTCCCTTCCTCCTCTTTTCCATTGGACAACACATTGCCTCGCCACTCATTGGCATTCCAGCTTTAATTAAATTGGAATTGAGGAAGCTCTTTTTCTTTAAGCTGGTTTCTATTTCCTTCAAAACATTCATTGGTAATTTTGATGAGCCTCGGGAAAAACACAGATACCTTTTCTAGGCTCAGTTGTGAGGCAGATCCATGTGTGACATTTCCTTTTGGCAGAGAGACACAGACAAGGACTTCTTTCATATACAGAATTACTTCTATCGTTTTAATACTTTCTTTTCAAACAGTATAGGCTAAAAGAATCCATATACAAGCGTAACGTAGTCTTGGTATATATTATATAGATCTATACATGTATTAAATGGATGATCCCTTTTGGTGCATTATAAGCGTTAACTAACATAATCTATTCAATCGTCATATGACATGCTTCTCTACAACTTTCGTAGATGGAGACCACCCCTTTTCCAGATATCTGTTTATATAACTATGCACCCTGTTTGACTGGAAATAAATTATATACAATACATATCATAGGAAAGGTATATTAACCCATTATCCTATACATCAGCGCTTGTAGCGTCCACAGAATAGGTGTGTGGCTGTCACGGACAGACCTCTGTTCTTTTTAGGATATAAGGATTGCAGGGACGAGGCTCAGGTGCGTCGATTACTCCTCACCATTGTACCGTCAGGTAAACTGATAACTGTCCCTTTCACTAGAGGCAGAGCTTCACAGATGAAGAAGAGTCATTGAAGTATTTGTTGCCACTTTCTGGGGCTGTGCCGAACATTAGCAAATCGAAGAAGGGCCCCTCGAGACGGCGGGCAAAGCTTCCATTGCTGCTGTGTTCAGAAAAGCACACCAGGAGGAAGATGGATATATGGGCGAACGTGCGGAATTGTATGGAATGGTATAAGCATCACCCCATAATTGGATTTGGCATGTAGGATCTTAAGGAAAGTAACTTCGAGCAGTTTAGCTATGAAGAATCATAATAGCCTGTTTTCTTTGTACACGTGCTAAAATATCGGCAATGCTATGTGATACCTGTTTAAAATATTTACAGCACAAACACATCGGGCCGCAATACTATATATATTTATAATATGGTGACATTTCCCTTACAGCTTCTTCACATCCAAGGACCCATCCAGGCATGCTAATGAATATGGAATGAGAATCGACCAGCTGTGACTGTTGGAAGCAGCTCTCAAAACTACTTTACAAGTATAGAAAGAATTATCCATTCCCCGCATTAAACTGTGTCTATGTTATAGCTTATGTTTGTTATTTGAGATTTGCAAAACGTGACCTTGGTTGTTTGGCATGAAACGCTCCTTTGTTGGCACACACAATTTATTCCATCCTTTTGGAACGAGTAGACACCCACAGCCAATCGAAATATCCCCCTGGATGACAAATGGCTTTATCGTGTGGTATAGCCCACAATTAAGGTTTCTAGCGGCCTGAGGATGGGAGACGGGAAATTAGCAGTCATTAATTATAAATCCCTAATTAGATACAAACATTTGCTTTACCCAGCCGAAAAGATTGATTGCAATATAATTGAAGCAGGCTAGTTATTTAATTATACAGAATCGAAAGTCAACTTGAAAGTAATTATTGACATAATCCCTTCTTGATGCGTGAAACACTCTCTATATATGATCGAATCACTTGCTATCATCTTGTGGTTCTCATATCGTACTGACGCAGGCTGTAAGTGTAATTGGTGTGTAATAATTGATCGATTGCTTTGCGGAAAACACGAATCTGGACAAGTACATATTATATTTTTATATGATATATATCCCCTATGCGCCATGCATGGATAATGCAAGAAATATTTCAATTTAGATGCCAGTGTTCTTGGAATATATAAATGTTATAACATTTAGACATAAGTTTTGCATTGTCTGGCAAGTAATGCTACGACAGTGAAATGTCTAATGAAATAATGCGCTATTTTCTATCCTTCATTTTAGCTCCTACAGAATGGACTATACATTAGCGTCTATTCCTCGTGAATAGAACGCCGACATTGCACAAATCGTCACGCCAATTTTGTAGTGCTTGCAGACAATTGATAGAAATCATCTCAACTAGTCGACCTTCATGTTCACCCAGGCCCGCCTGAGAATGGAAAAAATGGACAGAGGGACAATTGCCCGAGAATAGGAAGATAGGCCCCAAATAAAACATCATTGTCGGCGAGGTCCTGCGAGAATTCAGCCACCAATTGCCGCCAAACAGAGGTAACATGCCAGAAATATTTCAGTCGCTGTCCACTTCTCGCTCGTGGCAATTTCTCTTTGGAGGTTGTAGGAGCCGAAGTGAGCTAAAAGTAGCAAGTGAACATGGCAAGAGCTACATTATTGATGGTTGCAAGGAGAGGGACCGACTTGCACGACAAGGTTACCGAGATATAGCCTAAGCGACCGCCAAAGGTATGTAATAATCCCTCACGAAGGCCATATTATGATTTTACGGTTATCTATCATGTATTACTTTTTGTCAGAATGGTTGTTAGCGAGAACATCGCCGATGGCACATCGTATCATGGACATAGCAAAAAAGGTTGAAATCGCCTTCTTTCTGATTCTGAACCCCTATGACATATCACCCATCCGCTGGGAGGCGATGGTGCCCGTTCTCGGTGATGCAATATTCATGTATATATATAAAATGCCAACAAAAACTTCCTTTCATTTTTAATAATAGGCCTGGAGTGTTACCCTGCCATATATGGACATTTTATATTTAATGGATGTTTGCATACGAGGCATGAAGGAAAGGTTAATTTGGTTATTTATCCATTAGAAGAAGGCACTTACGCCTCATATTGGGCTCTTTTATACCAGTTGTCTCTTCCAATCTCGGGGCTTTGTAGTCATAAAGAGCAAGTAACGAAATTGCCCGCTGGAGTAAAGAGGTTTAAATTGTTCTAAGAGCCAGAACTTGTCCAGAGGCAAGTAGCGATCCAACTTCTGGAAATATTGGTCAAGATGGTTATTTGGATTGAGCAGTTTTTAAGTTAAAGAGGCTTTTTGTCTTGAGGATTCTTTGCCATCCTAAATGCTGCATATATGGGTCAAGTTTTCAGAAAATGTACAATTCACCTTCACCAATCTTCTCAAATAACCCTAATTTCAGACAAAAATAAAGTTCAGAATACAGTTCAACCTAACCAAACTGATTGCTAGAATCAATGCAAAGCAGAATATACTCGAATTTACCTAGTACTGACCAAATTGAATCCTCATTTAGCAGAATTTACTAAATGTGAACATCTGCGAATTGTACATTTTCTGAAAATCTCACCCATATATGGATCTACTGTCCCTAAGATGCAGCTCTTCAAGAAGGGCTAAATGCCACAATCAAAATATGCATGAGCAATTATTTGTCATACTCTGTGTTTTCTTGATTGTTGGAATCTAAGAGGTATGCGCTTTTATATCGTCATTATATAGGACTAAAATCCCCCCGCCCCTCAGCACACACACTCCCCAGTTATAAGAAAAACGAATTTGAAATTTGTAGTACACCCCCTTTATAGATATCTCTATTGTTATTACTATTATAACTAATATACGAATACCGGTACTACAGAAAGCACATTTCCCAAATAATTCAAATTCGTTACATTCGGCCGTTATAAATGGAAGTTAATGCCTTCCCCCTCACTCCCTCATCATTTCAGCATCCGTCACATAACGGTCCTCCAGCCGCTAGGGGAAAGGATAGCTTCCTTGTGACGTCATGTGCTTCCTTATTCTGCATGTTTGCCATGACTGGCAAAGGCCTAGATACAATAAATATTGGCAAAGTAGGTTTTGGCGTTCATGCGAATTTCTATTGATGATAATTATAATATATAAATCTATATAGGGTCCCAGAGCCACTATCATCGAGAAATTTTCTCCAATTTAAAACGACGGCCTTAAATCATAATTTTGACTATTACTTAATTCAAAATAAGATAGACGGCAGGTTTTTGTGCATAGACACATGTCTTAGGGGACAGAGAATCTACTATAATACGTTTTAAAAATGGTATCATATTCGTCCGCTAGGGACACTAATCTTGATCCTTTGCACATTTACCCAACAATTATTAAGACATTAGAGATAACTATCTTTTGTTCTGATCAAACAAATTGTTTTATTGATTCATTAAAAAGACCCTCAATAATGGCAGAGTGACATCACTTGGTGATGTCTATCAGGGATGCCTAAAGATGCCAAAACAACAATACAACTTCCTATCGACGCTCAAACCTATTTTCTCATTCACCCGCCGGATTATAACATTTTCTCTAAAACCGTTTAAATCCCTTTTGAGGTGTTCTTTGAAAATAGCCGGACCTCAAGGCAGTGAACATTTTACTTATATGCTTAATTAAATGCCCTTTATTTGTTTGAAGAATGCATCTTTTCCCTTCGTAACAAAGGACTCTTATGTCATCTTAAAATGTCTCTCTGAATGAACGAACAGACGTGTTTCTGAACATGAAAGAATGTTAAAGTCTTTAAAATGAATATGAAAAGAACCCCAATGATTTCATCCTGTCTGAACTGTTTCCTCAGTAGGCTATAGCTCTGTGTCACAGGTGCATGGACGTGGTTTCAGAAGTTTCAGAAGGCAATGAATAAATCAAAGAAAGGAACGGTGTCTGGCATGTTAAAATGGGAAATAGACCGTTAGTATGGAGCGTTTTAAAACAAGGGTCTGTATCTTTGTCTAAGAAGGTGTGTGTCTATGACTAAGACAGGGGGTGCGTGGTAAACCCTGTCAATACTAAACTATTCATAGACTATCAGACATATGGCGGCTCCACGTATTGCAAGTGATCACGCTCGCAAATAAAAAGTCCTTTCGAACAACATCCTAGTTCTGATTTTAAGAATAGAAATCCGTAGTGCGAGCCACCCGTCGCAATCTCCCATATATAGCTAGCTTATCTAAATAGAGCTGAATCCCAGCTAAATAAAGCTGAATTCCCGGTAAATAAAGCTAAATTCGCGGTTAAATATAGCTGAATCCCCAGCTAAATTGACGGAGCTTTATGAGTTTATAGGCAACCCCTCTATGTTATCCCGAAAAACACCGACAGAAAACATCGATGCCAGTACGATACTAATAAAATACTCAAGACGCAAAGAGTAGGAACTTAAAGCAAAGCAAACCATGTTGGTCAGAATTGTATGTACATACTGCATGGAGCTATAGGATTGTCATAAAGAATGACAAGCGTTTAGTTTATCCTGAGATTAGTTCTTTTAATCCCATGAGGGTGTGATTTCTATTTGATTCGCCAAACTGCATGGGCTCTAGGCAACTTAGGTTTGAATAGTTGAATCGGTTAGACTAGTACGGAGAACATTCTAGTAAGATTCAATACCAAAGTCAAGAAATGAGGAAAGCACGTTGCAAGTGGTTATATTTACACATGTACAGATCTGTGTTCCATTTGATATGCATACATACTTCCTCATTCAGTTATTGGATATCATACGTTAAAGACGATACAGTAAATGAGAAACACGGATAGTAATATAAACCCACGTGTACACGAACACATGTCTTGCTTGTGCATGATGTAAATTCTTCCCGCACTTGGATGTTCTTACATGAATACGTGAGTTTGTCTGTAACGTGAATATATATATGAATATGACGTTTTTGTGAGGGAAGTGCCAGCTTTCAGTGGGGCGTGTCGCAACATCTTTGGCAAAAGCACATGCAGGGAGAAACCATCGCCATTTCCTCGAACGCAATGCTGTTTTATATGCCCGATTAATAATTAAGGCAAAATACCAGTTTTCATACGCCATTGACATTGATTAGGAGCATTTTATTGAGTGACTGATGGCGATTTTGAATTTTGATACCGACAGCTGAAAGGAATTACTTTTAATGCTGCAGCAACGATTCCACTATTAAAGTATTTAAAATCTCAATTTCGATGTGTTAATGTTTTTTTTCTATACCATCAAACCTTTAGATACTGAAGGAAACAATACAGCTAAAAACTATGATGTGGTAATTTACGTGATCACCGTTAAAATTCAACCGAATTCGAGCATTGATCCGAATGGGCTAAAATATTAAAGAAAAGACAACACTGTTGAGCTGAAAGACGACCATGGTTTTAATCACATGGGACTTTTAATGACAAAAACCAGACAGGTGAAATTTCATCTCAGGTGTGGATTCGTGGATTTTAAATTGCTTGTTCAATTGCGGTATTGAAACTTCTCTTCAACAGATCGCCACCATTCACTGAAGTGTGTACAGCGATGTGTTCAATTTTGCGGTGGGCTGTCTCGAGTGATTAAATGTTTTAAACCGTTGAATCGGGATTATGTAAACTGTTGGGGGTTTATCTTTTGCTAACGCACATGCACGCATACTGCATGTCACACGCGGGCTTAAATTGAAGATTTTTTTTATAGTTACATTACATTTTACATGCTTTCTGAGTTAATGTCCTTTCAGACATAACGACAATCTTGAACACTAATTATTAAGTTGCTGTTATATTCAAAATTGTTACGACACGAACGCATGATATTCATATGATTAAAATTGTAACTGATATTGCCGATTGTACAGGCAACGCATGAGAATATCTGGGTTTTTTCTATTGCATTCTTGTCAACTATTATGTCTACATAACAGTACACTAGTACAGGCTCAGATCCTATTAGATGACATGAGATCGGTATGTCAATGGCTTTCCCGGCCCTTGAGTAGGCCCACCACTATCGGTCCTAATGGGGATTTTAATGGGATGTTGCGGTCAGGTTCCCTTAGTTTGAAGTGATCTGATAGACTCTGAGCCTAGACTGATAAATAGATTTCAACAACAAAACGCGTTGTAAACTCTGTGTAAAAGAACCGGGTTCGGATGCATACATCAGGTATAGCGTGGGTTTCGATGTTAAAGGGCAGTTGATACACACAGACCACCAATAAATCTTTAAACAAGGTGTATCGTTCAGGTAATTGTTTCAATACAAGAACCCTATCCGTTTAATCCACTGATAAATCAATTATTCATGTCCTGGTACAAGTCAACTTCCCTGTACTTTCGTTTGGCTCTATTCGGAAGTCACATTGGTTTCCGCATTACCGTACTGGATATACACGCTTCAATCCTGCTGCATTTGTCAACAAATCCGGTGTCACATTGGAATAACAAATAAGCGTATTATTACATAGTCTGTGACGTGTTTTTTTTTCGAAATCCCCCCGAAAATCCTCATGTAAACATAGTTCTCATAAAGGAAATAATTACTCGTTCACTGACCTGCTTTGTAATCAAAACAATGGGAGGTCCAGATTTGAAAAAAAAGAAGTTAAAATGGATTAGTACTTCAGTTACTTTTAATTCCAAAGTAATTTCAAGAAAATTGTTGTGGGAATGTTTTCAATAAATATTCAATAAATATTACTTTAGTATTACTTTAAAGACATCAAATTTGTATTTATATTTGTACATATATAATTATGGGCAAATAAATAATTCTCTAATCTTACCTTATCTTAAGGAAACACCTGTGTCAAATACATATCTACAGCCGTTTATATTCGGATGGAATAAAAAGAAATTAATCAGTGGGGAAAAAATATCACTCAAGTCGTAAGAAATTTTCACAACGCTGGGTTTAAGTGAGATAAAACTCTATCAGCCTAGCTAAATTTAGCACCCGGGTGCCTCAATTAATTGCATCGAATTGTATGTGAAATGTGGATATGTTACATTACTGGCAATCAATTAACGGTTTTTAGGACATTTAGTGACATTGGATTAATGTAAATATATACAAGTCAGTCCATGGATGTAAATGGACTTTTATGCAGTTGCCCGTTCGTGTTCTGAATAGAAGTTTTAGCCCCATTGATGTAATCTACAATTGTAATGTACATTCGTGTGCTGATGTAGGGCTAGATTATAATTCATGGACTTCGAATTCATCAATAATTTACTTGGAACGTTTATAAATAAATTTAAGGTGACAGGTGAAACGATTATCTACCTGTTTAAAATTTAGGGTCTAAATGAAAACAAGATCATGCTACTATCATATATCAAGCATGAAGGGAAAGTTAAAGCGTGAAAGAACAATGGAAAGGAAGGTATTCGTATTTCCCCAGATATGAATCATAGTGTTTGAAATAATGTAGGACTCTACACTAGAACAACACTCACAGTCATATAGATTATGTTCATCCTTTGTTATTGTTCCTCCAGGCGCAATGTTCAGAGAGCGCAAACCAAACTACACGAAAACTTGCTATTTAGAAAACATGAGGTATCGATATCTATCACGAGAATCTACCATCGCTACATCATATCAGCAATAAATGACATGTTCGATTACCTCTATGCATCAGATTCGTAGATTTATGGAAGTGGTGGAGCAAGGTTTCATCCACATGTCTCTCGAATCATTTCAATAATTCCCAGTAATTTGGATGGCGAAGACTCTAGGACGTTTGAAAATGCTTTGGTTCATTTGAAATGACAAGTTGGATTGGGGGAATAATTAAGCGAATTATCGATCGAAATTTTGCAAATCACCCCGTGGTCTTTAAGGGGTGTTCAGAGGGAAGATAGTTTTAAAATAAAGATGTAGAAACCAAGAAAGAGAATACATGTTTATGATTATCTCTGTAATTAGTTCTTCGGGCAATTTGACAGAGGAAATTAAATTGCATTATTGCGATTTAGAGCGAATAATTATTTCCATGGCCCACTGGGGATCTTTCAATATCTATAAGAAATACTGTCTACTGGTGGTAATGTTATTCCATAATTTGGCCCATGATTAATAGGGACAGTTATACCTGTGCGCATCAAACATCGGCATTCAAACACCATCAAAGTCTAGGCTCAGATTTGAGAGAGTGCCTCCAAACTGAGTGAAAGTCTCTCGCTCCAAACCGCAAAATGCCATTATGATCCCCCATTATAATTCCATTAGGACGCCTACTCCAGGGTGGGGAAAGCCATTAGCGCAGTAGGCGCCCAATCGTTGACATACCATTCCTATGTGATCTGAGAGGCTCTGAGCATAGACCGATCAATCAAAAGTATTGGGTGCATAACATAGTTTTGAAAACTGTTTTAAATAAACGGTGGAATATAGTCATTGAATCATGAAATAATAATATCGAATCTCTTTAATCAGCTGATAGTAGATTATCACGATATAGTATCATAAAGTTTGCGTTTATGGCCACGGAAGGATAATCGAGTACAAATCTATAATATAGCCTTGACGTTCACAGGTAACAGGCATGAAGGGAAACATATAACATCTCCTAGCTTCACAAACTCTTAAATTTGTCTCAGCAAAACAATACAACTTCCGAAATCGCTTTGAAAATGTTTTACCACTTTCATTGGGGAGCCTTTATTTACCTATATTCCCCCTAAACATATGGGCACATCGTCTCACGAAGTCGAATCAATTTTGTCTGGGTTTTGCATATGAATGTATAAAAGAAGGGATCTGAAGGGTAGGCTATGTCCCATCGTCGGGCTCCCTCGTGAGGTGTATATTGGATTGGAGAGCGCTGGTGAACATAACAAAGCTGGCTAATCAGATAGCATTAAAGTAGATACCATAACATTTATACCCCCCGCATGCGGATAATGCATCTAATCCCATGACAAAACATTATCGGGGGTTCAGAGACAATATTTACACACGCAGATAAAGGGTATAGAGGCGATAGGTCGAGGCAATATTTTGCGTCTATCCTTTGTAGAGGCTTAAGCTTAACTCCAATTATCTATAACAAGAATATTCCAGAGGTTTTGAAGCAAATTTTAAATTAATCTTTCTCTTTTTGTTCATATACGTACTTAACGTAAAACCTGGAAATCTGGAAGGTATTGGGTTCATATAACATTAAGCCAAACTCACTATTCCAGAGGTTTTGAAGCAAATTATGAATTAATCTTTCTTTTTTTTTGTAATATATACTTGACAAAAACTTGGAAATCTGGAAAAGTTATGGGTTCATATAAAATCATTGCACCAGTATTGAGATTTCTGTAATTCCAGGAATTGGGCACTCGATAGGCGATTGCAATGTCACCTTCATTTTATCCCACAGCTTTTACTGCTAATAATAGACCAATAATAGACCAATAAAGTCCACTCGTTGGTTCAAGTCGGGAGTGATATGAAATTACTCTCAAGTTCAACTCTCACTTCAGTCTCCTGCTGCCTGCTGCACTGTTACCGCACCCGCAACCATCTGCCTCCTTGTGCTGCACAAGGCTTGCTTACTGCGCCGCCCTGGTGTAAAATCTAAGAACTATTGGTTCTTAAACTATTGTTGCAACTTAAAGCTAGATGGCAGCAAAGTGGAAACAATAGGCCCACGAATGTGTTAGTTGTGGTCCTCACCGTCCTGGTACATTTCAAATTATAATTAATGGTTCAATATCATGAACATGAACATAATAGCTACATATATCCTATCAACATTTCTATCAACACTACCATGTAGTTATCAATCCCTTTCATTCAGAAATTACGTGAAGTTAATTAATATCTTCCCTTAATATGGAAGCCCTTGCTATATTTATTCCCGAGTTGTGGATATTTGAATTGTTTTACGGATATCTAGAATTAATTTAGGATTGCTAGAATTCAAACCTGGGTACTGTAAATGTATTAATGTTCGTACAGTATTTATTTCTGCCATTTTAGCGCACCGACCTTTGTGCGCCAAAATAATTCCTGCGCGAAAGGTATAATACTTGTTGCATAAACAAGGTGTGAGGCTTCCTTGCAGCATAAACTTAAATCCGCGCGAAAAGGTGTCAAAGTACTTAGTGCATGGACATCTGTGCGAAAATAAATAATTAAGGATATCCAAAATCCAATTTTACATATGTTGCGATTGAAAGCACAATCCAATTTCACATATAATTCTTGATATCCAAAATTTGAGTTTCACATATCCACAATTCTTTGTCACATATCCACAATTCAATTCATGGCACTTTTTAATTCTGAATATTCATGAAGTAGGGAGAATCTGTTTTGACTCCATGTTGGATATGTGGAAGGGAGTTGTTTATATCTAAAATCATAGGGTTTGGAGGGTAAACCCCAATAAGACGATTACCAGGGGTATTTTTAGGGTGGTTTTTATTTGCATTGGTGATATATTCCTGACACTGCAGGTTTCGGTTCGACGGGAGAACCTTCTTCTAAAATTAATTTCTAATATCCCCCAAAACAATTCAGATATCCAAAATCCGCATTCTTGATATCCAGAATTGAATTATTGATGTCCAGAATATATTCTTCTATATTAGGGCCTTTGTTGTTCCTTATCTATGTTAATGACTTAATGCATGTAGATTTGAAATCAAGGGTTATTCAATATGCAGATGATACTATACTATATATAGTTTCCGATTCGATAGGTGAAGGTACACAATTTATGAAAGTGGATCTTGAGAAATTTTATAACTGGAGTACAAGTAATCGGCTACATATCAATATAAAAAAGATGTTATCCGGACCCCAAAATAAGATTAAAAATAAAATTATCAACCTAAGTTTTGCAAACGAACAAATTGTACAAGTTAATAATATGTATACTTGGGAATATCGTTGGATTCAACCATAACCATGGGTTCCCAATTCAACAGCTTGATTAATAGCCAGGTGAACAACAAACTTATGGTATATATACAAAAATCAGACCTTTACTTACAAAAAGTACTGCTGTAATTATTGCAAAATCAAAGCTCTTGTCTATCTTTGATCACAGTATTTTTGCTTTGACCCCCTTAACTATTGATCAACATAACAAGTTACAAACTTTACAAAACAGAGTCCTCAGAGTAGCACTTAGATGTGATTACTTCAAGCCGAATGTGGAATTATATACTGAGTGTAAAGTGATGCCGATTAATATTTTATTGTAGGAGTGTGCAGCGATTGTGAGCCCACAAGACCCTTGACCATCCACCATATTAGTGAAGTGAAATATTACTCTATCAACCCGGAACATAATGCTCTGGCTACTAAGGTACCACTTTAATAAAAGAATAAAGTTTAATCTATGTAAATTGGCACACAAGGAGATTTATGTTAAAGTGGTTGGTAAGGTTTATGGTAGAAATACAAGGCAGGCGATGGCCCCTATTTTAGAACCATGTATACCTGTCACTGATAAAGATGTGAAATGTCTAAGTTTAAGGATGTCCGCGTATTGGAACGAACTGCCTGATAGATTTAGAAATATATCCGATCCCAGGCTTTTTAGTTGCACAATTAAAAAATGTTTCATTGAGATGGAATTGCTCCAAATGTATAATGTATAGTCATGCTGATATAAGAGTGATGTTGTCGTGTTCAGATTGTGGGTTGCTGCTGCCCGCACTATTGCTATTGACATGATATTGATATATATGGTATTAATGTTACTGATATTGCCTCTGCAAAACGATTGCTTGTTATATTATATCATCTCTTCGTTATATGGATGATTGAAATTCTCCTTAAGGGTATTGGACCCTTGTATTGTCGTATCACTGAATTATCCATTGTATGTTCCCGTTGGTATTGTAGAATTATACGTGCGGGATAATGAATCACAGGATCCAATATCTTTAATGACTCTCGCTTAATGACTGTAAATTATAACTAATAGACAGGTATTTCCATTCCTCATCATCATTTATTTTTCCTTTCTTTAAATTTGTCTTTTTTTTCTTAATACTTAAATAATTGGCTGAATTGTTACCTAGTATCTCCTCTGCTCTGAAAGATTTGTCAACTAAGTCAGGGCGTAACGAAAACCACAAATATATTAACATTTTTGTGAGAGTGTAACTGTCTGTTAAAAACCTGAATAAAATTGTGTCCCGTCAAAAATTCTTGAATTCTGGATATCCAGAACAACAATTGTGGATATAAAGAATCAAGAATTGAATTTTGGATATCCAGAATTGAATCGTGAGAAAGCTCAAACTCTGAGCAAACGGAAATGTGTGAACATAATTATTTTATCTGTTCATTATAGTATCGCACTACTTGTACTTAACAACTTACAACAAAAAACACTGGTGTATATAACAATAATAATTAGCCTAATTAAATGCTAATTAACCGCAAACAACAACTGCGGCATTTTGAAATTAGAATATTGACCTGCCATGTTATAAATTATATAACATTTATTTTGTTTGTTGAGACTTTCCAGCTGGGGGTGTTTCAGAGATTACCCGGATGTCACGTGTTATCGCGGGATCGAGCGAATGAAAGCCTCGGATCCCAGTGTTGAGATAATATTATCCTCCCGTCTGTTTCTTCTCACGAAAATGAAATTATTTCAACAACAAAACTTGGGCTGGATTTTTTCCAACGTAAACAAGTGTAGCTGCCCATCTTAAAGTGACACTTCTCGCTGTTCTTAGCTAGATTATCGAGTAACGGAATTTCTACTTCCTTTTCTAGTATTTGGTGCACCTTACCCTACCTAACTTACTCCTGTGGATATCAAAACTATGAAATTCATATTATATCAGATATTTGGTAAAATAGTGAGCAATATTTTGTTCAAACTTCGTCTTGAGAAAGAACATGGTTAGGTGAATACAAAAAGCCAAAAATACGGGATGTTATCATATTATTTTACATTTTAGGGACGACTGAAGTGTACTACCATTCTATGGATGTCAATGGGGGGAAAGCATAATATTCTCAGCTTTTACCAAATAACTTTTGTTTAGTTCTATTACCCCCTGTTTTTTTTAAAATTCGGATTTTAAGATATGTCAGCTATGTATATTCAGATTTTAAAGCAAATCGCATGATTTAATCATCTAAAATTCTGAAAAATGGAGACAAACTCCCAAAGTGAATGGTAGTAAAGTTCAACGGCCCCTGAAATAAAAACTAATTCTATGACATATGGTTTTTATTGGCTTTTTGGGTTCCCCCAAACATGTTCTTTCTAAATCCAAAGTTAAAAAAAGTTCCACGATTTCTTCTTTTTTGATTGAACGCTCCTTTAAAAGGAGATGAATGAAGACACAGGGACTTGAGTGGAGAACACCGCACAGGATACAAAAGATGATATTGGACACTCGCTTTGTCAGATAGCTTTGATATCCAAGCACCAAAATGGCGATATTACGACATCCTAGTTGCCATGGAAACATGTCCTCACAAGGAAACCGGATAGACACATTGCATGTCCCATAGATACGCCCTTAGGCCTTGAGTATTTACTTTAAGGCTTTAGATTGCTCATTGGTACATGTGTCGTGGACCACTGTCCTCTCAGTAAGGAGTTCACATTACCAGATTGCCTCCAAATATTGCCATCGCGTTTGTTTGCAGGTGACGATTGTTAGCTGCCTCTTGGCTGCGAGAGAGAGCCTGGCCGGGAAAATTTAAATGAGAAAGATCTATGCTTAATTTGGTCATAGAAACTACTTAAGTTGTTGGCCATGGTTCACCTGACCCATGGCGTGCAGCCTGCATTTTCCGACGTCTAATTAAAGGCTAGAAGACAAGGTTTTCCTCGGCCCGTGAGCACCAGGGACAGAAGAATTCGAAACCTGGCTTTTAAGAATGTGCTTTGGCCGTGAAACTTAAAAATGCAAGTTGTTACCTTTATTTTGTGACTATTCATTCCATTACGATTAGGTAGTTACAATTGGTCGTTGAAAATTCGAGTTCATGGAAGTGGCTGCCATTGAAGACTCCTTAATTGATAGCTCCTTGACATACGGGATATTTACATACATATTGGAAATTAACAGACATTCTGATTGGTTGAAATTGACTAAGATTGATTGCCACGAGACAAGCAGACCTTAATAACGTTTCTGATTTGCTGCAGTATTGACCACAAATATTTTCTTATGCACAAAGTTCTACTTCATGAATGGAATTGAAACTTCCATATTAACATTCACTTAGCACGAAAGCAGCTATAGCGGTCCAGTCGCAATTTTATTGATAAAGTACTTTAGTTCACCTGTTTCAGCAAACGGATCGGTATTCCTTCTCACCTAGGTTAAACCATTACTATCAAGGCAATACAATTCAATCCACTATATATAAGGGAAACGGTGATGTTTTGTCAGGCATGTCCTTGGAATCTGTGATGTTACCAGCCGTTTTTTTGCTCTGTACAGTTCCGTTGACCCTTTCCGGAGGACAATATATATATGGTTTGTGAAGGTATTTGGGGTGAAATGTGATGTTGAAGCGTTTTTTAAATCGGGATATCCACACTCTATTTATAGCCAGGGAAGCATGTATGGTCTAACCAATGATCATGTTACCCAGAGGCAATGATCAATGAGCCCTTGAGCCAATTGATCATGTGACCCAGAGAGGGGAGGAGAGATAAGGGATGGGGAGAGGGAGTGGGGGGTGGGGTGGGGTGGCGGGGGAGGTGGGAGGGGGGGAGGTGGGAGGGGGGGGGGACAGAGCAGAGTGGGATGAGAGGGAGAGAGAACATACAGGTGGGGAAGAGAGATGGTGGGGAAAGGCGAGTGGGGAGGAGAGATATGTACGGCACCAGCTTTGTCCAATTAAGGGTGCGTATAAATATAGGTTCTGGTATAGAAGGATTTAGTTTAATCTGTTGGATTGTTGAGGGATTTGACTCGCTATCTAAATGATGTGCAGTCTAGTCGAGATCACCCTATTCAGTGGTTCACAAACCATGTCAGTAATCCGACGAATATATTTGAAATACTCTTACAGAACCACGAATAAAACGTAATCTAATTTATTTCATTTCTTCAAAATCAGGGACGTGATGCGTTTTCAAACTTAAAATGAACCATGTATTTCAGAATACTGATGAAAGAGATTCAAATGTCAACAGTTAGACTAAGTACAAAATTGAAAATTTCCACGGGCAAAAAACTTTAAAATGTGGGAAAACACTCAGATTAAAGGGAAACAATTTAGCTCCGAAAAAATAAAATAAAACAGGCAAATAACAACCGTTAACAACATGTGGAACATAGATAAGAAACGTCTAGAAACGCTGTTATGCTTGTCCAAACAACAACCTTTTTTTTAAAAAAAATATGTGAAACATAGAAAAGTAATGAAAATCAGAAGTACTGGCTCAAAGCAGTGATATGCATTGTAAACATTTATTTTTTATTCTTATTATTGACGTGTTTAGCTTGGTTTCCTTGTAACTCGATAGGGTAAACTAATAAATGTTGGACAAAAGGAAAAGGGAATTCATTAGATACAATAAGGAAATCTTGGATCTAGCAAACATCGATGGTGAATATTCTAATGCTGAGGCTCATATGACCCATCCACAGCAACATCATCGTACATTTCATGTTATCAAAAATATTGGATACAATTTAATTTGAAGTTGCCTTCATTTGCAAATTATGTTTGTATCACGTTCGGGTCTGAAACTTGGACACTATTGATCTCGTAATATTACTTAACAACTTTCCAAGATGGACTTCCTTAACAGGCCGTTCTACTCTATTTAAAACAAATCAATGCAATAATTATGCAATCTTCAACGCATTATGTAATCTAGTATGGTGATGCGCTATAAATGCCACATTATAGGTACGGTAACCTTGTATGTACAGATCACAGAACTATAACCATGATAATAGTATAACTTCCTTTTATGATATAAGTTCCCCAGGCAGTGATAGAAGGTAAGCACTCATATAAAGATTTCACCATATATATGTTGTGAATAGAAAGTTAAATGTAGATATTTTTAACGCATTGTGACTATAATATGCTCTTCATGTAAACTGCAGTGAACATTTGATTGGCCCATCAGAGCTCCAGCATCGTAATATTCCGTGGGCTATTGTTCAAATTTACATTCTATACGAAAAAAGCCTATGGTTCCCATGAGAGAGATATGCTGTAAAAAAGTCGAAGCTTAGATAGTGATTTGATGCAACTAACTCAACTATAATATCTTCCCTTCTCCCATGCGAATAGGCAAGGAGGAGTCTGCTTCCAAGTTGAGTTCATATGATATGCAATGAGCCCAGACGAAATTCTAAGAGCAACGTAAACATTTGCATCTAAGCTAGTCATTTCTATAGTAAATACGCACCCAGGTAGCGGGTCGTTAACTTAAGCTGTGCTTGGATTAAGTAAGATGATTATATGATGATATAAATTATTGCGGAGAAGTGTCTAGTAGGTGTTATATACAATATGATTATATAAGTTGGTGATGGCGAGTTCGACTTGGTACATACGCATGTAATTTACACTATTATTGTGGAAAGGTTATGTAGTATTCTATTTTGTTTTGTATGAGTACGTGTCAGTCACGAGATATTGATCATTGGGTAAAAGGCACTATTTCCATGTTCAAATTCTATCTAGATTATTGATACATCTAGAAAGGAATAGGATGTTATCATAGTCAGCTAAATGAAAGAAAGACGACGCGTGTAATATTATCTTCTGATAGGACATATTTTTAAGAATAATAATTATTCTTAGAAATATGTCTGATGGTAAAGTATCTCATTTTAGGGGTCCATGGTTACTTCTCTATACATACTAGGTAGATATTATTGTAAGATAAATTTTGAATGATCGTTCATTACTAACAATGTCGAGAATTCCTTAAAGAATGTTCTCGCACATTAGAAATACATCATAGCGTATGTTGGAAGAGCATTTTCCTCAGAATATGTTGATGGCAGATACTATAAATCACCAACATTGTAAAAATTAGTATAACAGTTGTCCGATTCCTGATGAGTGTGCAAAGATTGTATTGTTTATTTTCAGATTCAGCTCTACCACACTATCCCCATTCTTTAGATGTTTCAGTCTAGGCTCAGAGCTGAGAGGGTCCCTCCAAACTGAGGGAAAGCATCTAGCTCCAGACCGCAACAAATCTCATTAGAATGCCATCAGTCCAATCTCTGAAATACCATTCTTCTCTCCTCTTAGAGGTCCTGGGCCTAGTGAACGAATCAGGTCTAACCCTAGACTCTAGAAGTCCTTCATTTTTTCTTGGTCAAAAACGAAATCTAAAATAATAAGTCTCTCATATTACAGTCCCTATATTGCCTCTTGCAGTCTTAATGGTGTGTTCAACGTGACAGGATGAAGGACTTGGTGCTAGTCTAGGCGAATCAAATAGCCAGTGACAACTCCTACTGTTTCCAACCGCATGTGAACCGGGGCTAGATGACAGTCACTCTGATTGTCTCCACAAAACGGTTAGTAAATGCAAATACTATCTTAATAAGACACTAAATATCTCGACAAGAACATGTAACTGGACCCAATAAAATTTATTAAAAAAAAGAAGTGATATGGGAATTCGAACATCAGGACTACTTAATTGTCGTAGTCGAAAAGCAGTTCATAAAAGCGTATTCAAAAGAATCAAACAACGTACGGTGGGAAAGTGGTCGATAGATAAGGAGCAGTTAATGCTTTGAATTTATGGACCTGAATTGATAAGACTATACAGGAGGTGATATCGACTTAATTATTTGTGTAATGAGGAGATTCATTGAAATTCAGATTTAGAACATTAATACCTACACCTAAGTGTGAGGTATGGATCTGAAACAATTAAGACATGGGTGTATGCATATCTAGAATAGCCATCTGGCGCTCCGCCACTAGATTGCAAGAAGGAATTCTATTATTAAGCTATCCAGTCGCAAGGGGTAGCGATTCCCGATCGCAGGTTAATCGCTAGTGCATGGGTGCGTATTTTCCATTGTTTGTGAGGGTAGGAGATAAAGTGCCACTCCAACTAAGGTATTTGCTGACTTCTTGCCACCTGTTCATTATAGATCTCCCTTCCGCACCAGATGCTGACCTTTCCACGGTCAATGTCAATTTAAAGCTACACACAAGGAAGGAAGGTGTGTGAGAAGATATATATGAAGAATCAGATATAAAAGGAGTCGTAACCTAATACATTGATCGCAAAGAGGTCGCAATGAGCAAGCAATTGCTTGTGAGCGACGATTCAATTGCAGGAATATCTAATTATTTTGATATTGTTGCGATCAAATCGCTATTCGCAAGCAAAGAAAGGCCTCCCAAGGGGCTGATTTTATGATCATCAGCAACCGTCAGACCCTTGTGACCTACAGTGGAAGACCGTTATAAGATTTAACTAACCAGATTTGAGTTCGAGGATAAATTTTAAATTGTCAAGTTAACATAAATTGCCATGTGAGCATGAATGACTTCCTTATTTGAAAATAGCCAAGCATTGGTCGATAAATACATGTAGGTCATTCAGTAATTAACAATTATGATGTCGCTCCTCATTATTTTCTAGTTGTTCAAATAAATACATGTGATAAGGCCTGCGCGTTTGGTTATGTCAAGAACAAAATGATTAATGGATGAACAGTGGCTCTCCTTGAAGCCTTAACCTAATTTCACTGGCAAGGTAGAGATAGCATGTACTCCGTGCATGATGCTCGAGAATAATTCTCTGTAGCTAAATAATATGTTGCTATAACTTCTCCAACGATTACCGCACTGGGAGGTTTTGTGCATGATCAAACATGTTACCAACCAACTCATCTTGATGTTAAGCATTGTAGACCTAAAGGAGGTCACTTCCAATTTTATACCTGCCTTCCATTGAAGTCTGAATGTATCTGGTGAGTTATTGGGTTCACGGGTTCCGCACACAAAGGATGTTTACCTTAAAAGTTTTTTTTGAGTTCACAACTGATACCAAGGATGAGGACTTTGAATCAGTATATCACGCATTTTACTTTCCTGTGTTGTGACTCGCAAGAGCACCTAGTACAGACCTTGTCGTATAAAGCATTTCAAATGGGTTGCTGTGTAGCCAGAATATGTGCGAGTCATAATGAAGTTCATGAATAATATTCAATGTTATTTTATGAAAGGGACAATAACCTTTTATATGAGGTAATTAGAACATTTTGGTCATTCTAACCATAATTTTCTAGTTGAACATTAGTTAAACTATATTAAACGTGTAAAGATCGTGATTACACATTTCACACGATCCACTGGAAAAAAATTCTTTTCTTAAATCCTAACCCAATACTCACTAAATCCACATACTTAAGAAATATGTGTACGTGCATGCATACACTGGCAGTGATACCTCTTCAATCCGAACACCTCGAGATTATAGACAGTTGAGCCCAGTCTCTTAATTGGGTGTCCGTTATAGAGAGCTTTTACCGTATCTGCTACATGGAAATGCCACTGCTGTTGGAACTCAATTCCTTTAGTGAATCGTCACGAAGTAGTATCATTTATATTATGACTTTATCGGGTCATATTGTTCAGCTGGATATTCCAAAATTAATCTTTCGTTTTAAAAAAAACCCTCATTCATAAGCTGTTGAATATTAATTCCGAGAACGGCCTGGGAATTAATTATCATTCACGTGGCGCTGAGGATGATATAACTATTATTATCATTGAAATTTTACATATAAAAATAACACTAAAATGAGAATACAATAAGTGAGCCTCAGTTGACATAAAAGTTCTACTCTGTGCTAAGCCAAAGTGACGTATCACGTGCGTCCACAGTGGCATACACCCTTTTCAGGGAGAGACTTTGCCATTTTACACTGCTTTTTCCCCCCATTATTTAATACGCTAGTTGGCGTTCGCTCCTCTGCACTCTCCCTCAATATCCCTCTCTGTACCAGCTCTATATAAAAAGATTCGACTGACTGGAGCCATTTTATTACCCCACAATAAAATAAAAAGCTTTGTAGTTGGTACTCTTGCATTATTTAAAACTATGGTACAATAAAGCTTCGAGTCGTTGGAACAAAATTTTAAATTATCCAATCTGCGCAGATCGCTTGCGGCAATCGCTTGCACGTACCGTCCCAGCTGAGAGATGGACTAATAAGGTCCTATCTGAAATGCCCTCCGATGGAAAGCTAGAAAGCCTGAAAGACATGCAGATAATAGAAAGATAGAGAGATTGATAAGAATCGTACCTCAAAGCGTGGCCTGGAGCAGCGAACGTCCGATGACGCATAGGAGATAGCCCCTCGTCTCGCAAGGATGCTAGCAGGGATATCCTGATCCAGGGGAAGCTTGGGCATCCCTGAGTACATCCATTCCACTGTTTCTTCCATTGCTGAGTCCATTACCCTTGCTTCATAATTATTGGCCAGCTAGCTCTCCCCTCTCTTCGCAATGGTCAGCGATACTTCCCTGTATTGGCTACAATACATTTTGTGACACAACTCAGTGCTCCTCCTCTCCCTGACTTCCAGCAGCAGTATCTGCAGCATTTCCTGCCAGCTGCCGTCGCCTGACCGTACACACCACTGCACAGATCCAACACGTTGGTTGGCGATCACAACAAGAAATGCCCTTTGCGCGGACCGGGCCCACTAAACTAGGTGGGGGGTGGTAGGCATTGTAACACAAAAGGATCATTCCCATTCGCATGCTGTAGTACTGGGCCAAGTGCCACCCGTTTATATCCACTCCTAATGACCGAATTCCCATATCTCATTTGCCTTTGAGATAAGCAGCAGCATGTCGGAAATATCCTACCTGTCCTTATGGCCACACTTATATAATTCGCACATGCTGCGAATCATCAGGTAAACTTCTAAGACAAACAGTGGCGCCCGTTTATGACTTATGTCGCCACGCCATACTAATACATCTCTCTGCTATTCTCACGATATCAATTCTAGTTTTCATTCTGTCGATTACACCTTGATGTTCGCGAAGAATAATTTATTAGTCAATTTACGGTAACCTTTGCCCTGGTACCAATAGATTTATCATATATATGTCGTATTGTCCATCATTGCGTGGTAATATCTATTCACAGTTGATGACCTTTAAATCCATGCCATTAAGCGGCATGCCTTACTTCAAATCAATCACTAATGATAGCGAACTATCTGATCACTACTTAGAGTTCAAATGTATTGCGAACGATCTGAACACTAATTAGAGTTAAAATGTATTGCTCGGTAAGTTGGTATTCCACCAAGCAATGATCATACAATACCAATCGGCCCTAGTGTTACCAATGACCATATTCGGCTATTGCACAACACTATACAAATATCTGGTATTGGGTCAGCAAGGATCCTCTACACAGACCAGTGGTCCTCATTCCCACGAATGAACAGCCTTTGTCCTTCTGTATAGGGTATAGATTTTTCTACCGGTGGATTGCCCCATGGAGACTGATAAAATTTGCCTGTCTCTTATACTACTAATGCTGAGGCGACGATGCGGGCAGTAGTACATGGGAATGGGAAATTGTATCGCTCTAGCTTAGATACCCATGCGTGCGTAGGTGACTGGTCTACTAGTAGCTGCTAGTTGACGTGAAAGCTGCACTATCAGTTAACACATAAGAACATTCCAGTTATCGAAAATGTGTTTTAAGTTGTATGTTAAAAAGTATTAATTCATAAAATGTCACAGCCTGAAATTTTTTTTTCAAACATTTCATACAAACATCGGTAAAAAAAAGTAAAGACTTTTTAGAATTTGCTCTGTTCTTTTCCAACCCATCAAAACGTCATTTGATGACCAACATTTTGGCGGATTTTCTCCAGTTGTTTTTGCGACAGGGATTTATCGCCGAAATCGCTTTCCTGCTGTGGTATCACTCATTATCGCTCACCGGCGGCCGTTTACTTGTAGAGACACATTTAATTGTTTGTTTGGTTCAGCCTCCAGGATGGCGAGATCTATGGTACAAGTTGTGTTTCAACGAGTGCGATATTCTTAGCGACTGAAACCAACTAGTTAGTTAGTTTTATTTTATGCATAGTCAGCGGCTATCCTCATTGCCAGCCATACTGTGTGGCTATACACAGAGAGCGGGAGGCAACAGATCGGCAGGCTTTTCCCGTTCCGAGTGTTAAAAGATGGCTATTATACTTATTTCCCAATCATAACACACTAAAAAATGACCATCGAACCATTTAAAGTCATATAGTTGATTATTGGTGGTAAACTGGTATACATAACAACACATCGGTTGCTGAACTATGCTGGGGGTCGCAGAAATCTCAAGACAATAGCCCCACAAACTCAGAAAATTCAAATTTCCTTTATTTACAAATACCAAATTGGCACACACATTGAGGACAGATTTCCTTTTATCACATAGGCCTATGTTTAAAATAATCTTGGATGAGTATAATCAATTGAGACGACAGCATTATATCATCCTATTATCTTATAACTTAATTATTTTTCATTGACATTTCATATTTTTGTTCAATTTTGTTCACATTGTTAGAACAAACAACTTTTATCATGACTATAGATACTATGTAATACATGCTCAAGAGAATCTGTTTTAATGTAGAGTATCAAGAGCAACCATTATAATTATAATTATAATTATAGAATGGAACGAACACCACAATGGGGCTCCTATCCTATCCTATACACACCGACTCTCATTCTAGTAATGATCACCACATGACCGATTATGATAGTATATTATGCTATTGATATGATATGTTATACGATCCATGATACCTATGGCGCCACAAAGGGGTTCATCTCGTATGACATGACCACTAATTAATATAATATGATTTTGACTGACAACACCGAATACTGCTAGCATGTCAACAGCATTATCAGTATGTACTACTACACTTCTATATAATAAAGAGCTGATCACCATGTCGTCTCACATTATAATATATGTGTAAAGACAAAGACATTTCATTTTAATAAATATAAATAATAAATACTAATGTAAGCACCGAGATGTTTAAATTGCAGGAAAAAAATCGAGAGTCTTAGCAAGAAATTAAAAGAATCTGAAGATAGGGCCAATAGATTCGATTGCAATTTCCCCAGACTAGAACCGAAAGGCAATTATTTTGCACAGCCTAGTACATATATATAAGTCCTCAAACAATTTCTTTTCAAATACAACAGAACAAACTCAAAATGAAAACCCCAGGGATTTGAGAATTGTAATTAGAGGTGTTGAGGAAAGGAATGACGAGAACCTGGAACAGGTATTGAAAGATTTATTCAATGCATTGAATATTAACACCAATTTCAATGGCCAGGATAGGCTAGGAAAGCCTAGGGAAAATAACAATAATGACTACACAACACCAATAAAAGTTGCTTTGCCCAGTGTTAAAACCAAGCTAGACACTGCACGACCACCGCTTTTTTTTTAAAAAAGCCGCCAACGGCTATTCTTTACCCCCTAATCAGTCATACCCGTTATCACGGTTGGGCGCAACACTACAAGAATCAACATTTATTGCTGTCTCTGCCCCCGAAATAGATGCGTGTTCAGTCTACCTATATTAGTAAGCAACATTATTAGGTAGTGATTACTGGAACAATATTGTCTAGAAAAGAAGATATAAGCCCATTTACCACCAGCAAGGCCTGTGATAAGATTCGAATCGATGGCCATTGCCGCGAAATATATCAACAAGTGCCGAAAAATGGTGTCTCCCAATACCGCCGCAAGCGCCCCTGCATACACACTCCCACTGGCTGTACACATGCCTCGCACAGCCTGTGCGAGGATGTGTATTATTAGACAGCAAAACAAAAGCGTAGGAGGGGAGGAGGAGGGGCATCCCGAGGGGGGGATGGTGGGCAGCATTGAAAAGGAGAAAAAAGATTCCATACTTATATGATACAAGTACATAGCCTAAGACACACCAAAATTAATCTAGCGGTAATACTCTGGACATTTTTAGAAGTTTGAACAAGAACAAACAAAACAATCCAACTGAGTCAATGAAAAAGATTAGAATATCAAGTGATAATACCGAAGAAGAACAATTATATCTTAGTGAAGCGCGCACAATAGCCAATGCTGCCAGAATCGTTCATAAACTAGATGCAAAGCCAAGAGGCAATTTGGTAATCATAAATGGCGAAACGTATGGTAGGGATAGATTTGATCAACTACCTGCAGGGATTAACAGAGAGAATGCTTCCAAAATTGAGACCGTCAATGGGATAGCTTTTCAGGGCCACATGAGCCCTCTGTCGAACTTGTATGAATGTGAGATAGAATTCGAAGATTCCACAGCTTGCTCAGTTGAACAACTATATCAAGTAAGAAAGGCTAGAGAGCAGACACCTCACTAATAGAGAGATTGAAATCAGTTAAGAACCCATACATGGCCAAACGTATTGGGAGACAAATACCCATTGTACAACAATGGACCGACAAAGCTGACGAAATATTGAAGGATTGTATAATGAGAAAATTCTCTAGTAACAACACACTCAAGCGATTCCTGATAAACATTGACAAAGATTACCATTTCTACGAAGCTACGGGTGTGGCTTTCCACTAACCGAGGCTGCCAACATATCTAATGACAGAGTAGACGAAAAGAGGAATGTCTGCGGCAAAATACTCAAACAGGTAAGAAACGAACTAGCAGAATAATTTCCGCTAAAAATTTCTCCCAATATAAAACCATGAAATGCTTTGCTTCCAAATACTGTTTATAGGCGACTCTCACCTAAGAGGTTGGGAGAATATCATGAACAATGAACTAACGAAGCACAATTGTACTGACATTAATGTAACCTATATGGTACTACCAGGAGCGAGGTTGAGATTCATCGCTGACAAAATAGCTATAGAATATCACTTCCACCAATATGATTTAATCTACATGCTGGGAGGCATAAACGATTTCACAGTGAAACCAAAAGGGCAGGATATATGTCAACAGAGTGCCTATTAGACTAGACCAGTAGTTCAGATACTTGCGAAATAAAAAAAAAATATTGTCAGTTTATCCTTAATATTGAGCCAAATTACTCCCGCTACACTGGATGTCCTGTTTTTCAATTCAATTAAATTAAAAAATTCTTTATTTGCATAACTAGTGAATACAAAAAGGAGGCCCAGTTTTGAAACCTAGGTTCCAAGTCTTCCTGTTGGTCCCTGGGTGGTTGGTGGTCCAACCCTGATTTATAATAAACTATTGCTAAAGAAATTTCATGGCTATTTGATTGATATTCAGGGGCTATTTTCTACTTGTCTATAACTAGCTAACAGAGAGTTGTACTAACTTTTCATTTATAAGTCTTACCGTTTTTCAATTTTAAGGGTTCTCTCACGATTGATTTGGTACAGAAAATATACACCCACATTTATGTCTGAATAGTCTTAATATCGGCTATTTTGCGGTATTTGATATGCAATTTAAATGCCAAGATGAGACAGGAGGATATTTCCCTAGATGAGATTAGTATTTCTGAATCAAATTATGCCGCTACGCTGTCTCTGAGACAGCGTAGCGGCCGTTTTGCAGCGTAGCGGCGACGGGAGACATGCAGTGTAGCGGGCCCCTACGCTCAAAAAGGCTGGCGAGAACCCTGACTTAGCTGAGGCGAAACTTGGGCGACAACATTTTTATTTTTTGTTGTTAAAAATGTATATAAAAGTTGTAATAAATGAGTGAGTAAAATTTGAAGTTGAATTTGAATTTTTGAAAGAATTATTAAAATCGGAGGGAAGATTATACAATAATCTTCAAGGCACAGAAATGACAAAGCACATGAATAGATACTTTTTAATGTAGGCAATGATATTCAAAAACAGCTACTAACAAGTGAATGTAATATTTCTATGGAAACCATTTTTGAACCATTCAATATTGATCACTTAGAAACCAACGAAATAGAGGAATTGATTTGCAAGATAGAAATCTCAAAATCCTCAGGGTGCCAAAAAATTAATTGTAAAATCTTTAAAGACATTCCAAACCTTAGCAAATCAGCTGACATACTTATTTAATACTTCAATTAATACTGGTGTTTTTCCTACAGACTGGAAGCATAGTACTTGCACTCGTGTCCCCAAAAAGGGCCTGCCAAAGATGGCAACTGACACAAAAAAAATCTCCCTAATCCACCTAGCAAGAATATTACTTGAAAAAATAAAACAAAACAAGTGCATCAGTACCTGTTAGATAATCATATATTATCTGAAAATCAATTCCATTCTCAATAGGTCGCAGTACAACCGACGCCCTACAAATAATAATAGAAAATATAAATACAGCACTAAACGATAATAAACATTTATTAGCTGCATTCATAGATTTTAGCAAGGCCTAAGTCCCACAAAGCCCAATATACCTCCTCACAAAAGAAATACTAGACTTTGAGCAACCAACCCCCCTGCAGAGGGCGGAAGTAGCCCACCTCTAAACCTCCTTACGTTGCCCAAACAATGTGTCATTTCCCTCTTATACAGGACCCGTACGTATGGCCCTGTTGTCTATGTATTCCCATGTAAATGGGCACCATTACATCGTCTGAAAGGCAAGTTGGGTTCCTCCTGATGCCTTTTTATGGGACAACTTATGTATAATATGGTAAAGCAAACCAGCAATTTTAAATATAAAAAGTGGCACCCAATTTGTTTTGAGTCCCACCCCTCTCGGACCCCCTCCCCTCTAGTACACGCCGTGTTTACATAGCTTCAGTACTAGCCACTGCCACCATTACATAACACCCACGCTCACAGGCTTGTTGACAACATGCAGGATATTTATAAGGTGGCTTGTGGAGGGTGGCTTGTGGAGCCTAGTCACCACCATTGGTGGTGAGTAGACATTATTAACACTAAATCAAATGGATATTGTAGGTAGGAGGGGTAGAGACAGGGTGGGTGGGTGGATGGGTTCTATTTCCGTCGAAATAACAAACCCCAACACCCAAAAACAGAGAAAAAAATCAGTAAGTAACACCACCCAAAAATACTCGCGGGTAAAATTTCTGGAGATAATGAAGGAATAGTACTACCCCAATTTAGACCTAAAACAGAGCAAGACCAAAATAGCCTTAAAGGCCGGGCACAAGATCTGTCTGTGGACCGACCGGTCGGGATTAACGTCTAACTCCTCCCCACACCCCTTATATGGCTGGGATTAACTTTGACCCTATCCCATCACCCCCCGCGCTACTATAGCCTTTGTTTTGGGTTTGGATGGAGAAGTAGTGGCCGTTGCTATAGCATATAGACAGAGGTAGCCTACACTTTAATATCATTTAATATCTGGTGATTGGAGGTCTTTAATTACGAAAATAAAGAGGTCAGATTTCACTGAGTATCTTGGGTATTTGAGTCTAGAGAGTACAACCGTTGGTAATGTTTGTTCATCAGTTACAAGTGTCACAGCCTAATCTGCCCCCTCACTCATGTTTATCTAATTATCCATGCCAGTTACAATGTCAAAGTAAATCACTGAATACACTGTCTGACATGGCTTTAGACTCTTGTCTAAGACTAGGTTTAATTAGTGTTTCAAGTTTGTATATATGATTCCTGTCCTATCCCATCAGTTCTGCCTTGTGTGTAAGGTCAGTTCACTTCGGACCTAGGGCTTGGTAGGAGTCCTTTTCTGGGCATATACATAGGACTATTGAGAGATACACTCCTGAGCTGTGTGGATTTTGAATGTATATCTAGCCCCTACAATATTTTGGCATTGAGTCATTTGGAATATATATCTATCCCACCTTCTCTCCCATACATGGGCCATCAGTGGCAGTAAAGGGATGTGGGTGAGAGGGGTGGGGCAGATCATGGAGTGGCCATGTGCTTGGTATGTATGTATGTACACACGCTGCATGGTTGCTATGGATACCTACCTGTCAATCATTCCCTGGCTAACGGTTCTCATATTTACAAATTTTTCATGAAAAAACTGAATTTACACTTCTCTATGGATATGACTAAATCAACTATTTATGAGGATATGACCTGTATACATTCATGTATATGTTCAGGAACTTTGTAGGTAAGTGGTTCATTATAATTCATGTTATCTGGAAGAATATTACCCCTATAGTTGGTTATGAGTCTATGGTTTGAATGTATTGGGAGGACTGCTGGGCAGAGCCATGGGCCGTTTATATATGCTGTGTCCGGCCTTTAAGTCCCAATTATCATCATCCTGGAATGCCCTACCATCTCTACAGAGAAATTGGGACGTTAATTCGTTCGATTTACTCTTAAAGAAAAAAATCCTCAACACTAAGGCAACACATCCGCCTCACACTTCCCTAAGGCATACAATTCAATTCTCGGTATTCTGGATAGGCGGTATATAGTGCGCGAATTTAACACCAGGGGTATATGACAAGCCTCAGGATTGCTGCCCTAATTAAGCGGTGATTTCCGGTGTGGGTGAAGTGTATACATACATGTACTAACAAACAACAACAACAGACAGAGCGAACTTTTCAGGATCAGAAAACATAAAATAAAATAATCATCTGGTTATACATACAACCAGAATGAGATATTATGATCAATCCTTGTGAGAAACTTTAATTCGATTATCATTATATGATCTAGAGTCCTGTCATTTTTAGAAGATTGGCCCCTTGTTTTTTTATATCAATAATTATGGCATGAAGACTCACAGGTATGGTGGCCGGTATAGTGGGTTATATTTATGTCAACCCTCGTCATCAGCCTGGTCAAATTATCCTAACTGGGATAACAAGAATTGATTGATTATTTATTAAGAAATCCTTATATGCTAAATATATTCATCCCACATTTGTATCCTGGATGGAGGCCCTTCTTTGTGATTCTAAAGCCACATTTTCTAATAATGGGTATTCTTCAGAATGGTTTCCTGTGCAAAAGGGTGTAAAACAGGGAGACCCTATCTCATCCTTGCTCTTCGCGATTGTCGTAGAGAAACTGGCCGAGCAAATAATAAGAAATTAAAGTATGAATCCAAACTTGTACAATTTGCAGACGACTTAACACTGATTGTATCAGACAAATTTTCATTGTTGTCTGCTGTTAGAGTTATTGGCCGTATTTCTTTGGCATCAGGCTTATGCCTGAATCCCCCAAAACCGAAAGGTTTTTAGTAGGAGATATTTCCAATCACTAATAGAGAATTATTTCAAATTGATTGGGAGAGTAGCATGAAAGTCCTGGGTATTACACTTGTGAACCCTCGCAATGAGAAATTAATGTATAAGGTAAACAGTGAAGAACTGTTAAATAAGGTAAAGGACACCATAAATGAATGGAAAAAAAGATTCTTCGCACTAAAGGGTAGAGTTCTGATATGCAACGTCTTCTTACTTCCTATTTTTCAACATGCACTTTCCTGTATTCATTTTGGAGAACCTCTCCTTAAGATAATTAATGAGTTGATGTTGAAATTTGTATATGGAAGTAAACATCATACGATTGGTGAAGGATTCTTGGCTCAAAAACCTGAGAATGGAGGGTTGGGTCTCAGATTAATCCACAAAGTCTACGAAACAAACAGAATCATGTGGGTTCAGAGAATTTTGTATAATAGACACAGATCCTGGTTTAAAGCAATTGAAGCTTTCCTTGAGAGAGACGTTGATAATATATTCCTATTTAGATATATGCCAAAGCTCTTCCTCAATAATTGCTATAGAGAATTAATCGAACTTTGGAACATATCTATATAAAAAAAAGTCAAACAGTGATTTTTTATGGATTATGTTTTTGGAATCTGGGATTTTACCAGCCGTTTTTCCGTTGACCCTTTTGGAGGACAATCAAAGTGGTTTGTGAATGTATCAGGGGTGAAAATGTGATTTTGAAGCCGTTTTTTATCTCCACACTCTATTTATAGCCTGGGAAAGCCCATGGGAACTAGAAGAAAAATTTGAACGAAAACTTAATGACGTTATGCCTTCAATGTGCCACAGGACCATTACAGGGAAAAAGAGGTGTGGAGGAAGGGAGGGGCAGGTGGAGAGTCAAGAAGAGGGAGAGGGTGGGGGAATCGGAGAGGGAGAGGGGGAGGAAAAAAGGTACCGTATGAGTAACAGAGAAGAGAGGGAGGGAGAGGGTGTAGGAGAGGGGGAGGGGTGGGGAGAGAGGGGGAGGCAGAGAATGCAGGGAGGGGGAGAGTGAAGAAGAGGGAGAGGGAGAGGTGCAGGGCGAGAGGGGGACCGTCCAGAGGACAGGTACAATGGTGCCGCAATTAACGACTTAAAAGAGATAGAGCTTGAAAAAGCAGAAGGGGCCATTCTTAGGTCGAGAGCAAGATGGATGACGGATGGTGAGAAACCAACCAAGTTCTTCTGTTCGCTAGAGAAATATAATTCGTCAAAAAAGGTAATAACTCGCATTAAAGTGGATGAGGTCGAAGTCACTAGCAGAGACCAAATCCTGAAGGAAGGAGAAGTTTTTTACTCTAACCTTTACAGGGCTAAGCCTAGCGATAATCCTTCTGCCAAGTTGTTTATGAGTTCTGAGAATACGGTTAGATTAGACGAGGAAGATAACAATTTCCTTTCCAGGCCCTTCAGTCCAGAAGAGGCTGAAAAAGTGCTCAGAGACATGAAAGGTGGCAAAGCCCCAGGGTCGGACGGTTTCACCGTTGAGTTCTATAAATTTTTTTGGTCCTTGATTAAGGACTTGTTTATGAAAATGATGTTAAATTGCTTTAGAGAGGGTATAATGACGGACGAGCAGAGGAGGGGACTAATAAGTGTTATTCCCAAAAAGTGTTGCGATTTAAGTTATATTAAAAATTGGCGTCCTATAACTTTGTTGAACGTCGATTATAAATTGATTTCTAAGATCCTTGCAACCAGATTGGCTTCCTTCCTACCCCGTATAGTGAAGGAGGACCAATATGGCTTTGTAAAGGGTAGATATATAGGTACGGCGGTAAGAAAGGTAGATGACATCATCTCAATGTTAGAAATGAAAAAACAACAAGGTTTAATTGTATCTTTGGATTTCGCCAAAGCCTACGATTCTGTAAGCTGGGTTTTTTTAGAAAATGCCCTTCGAGATCATGGTATTAATTCTGACTTTATTGAATGTGTTCTGACTTTACTGCGCAAGTCTAGAGCTGTGTTTTGTAATAATGGTTTCTCTTCTAAATGGTTCGATGTGGAGAGAGGCATGAAGCAGGGCGATCCTATATCATCCATCCTATTTACTATTGTCGTGGAAAAACTTGCACAAAAAATCAGAGATGCAGACGAAATTGAGGGGGTGGATGTGTTGGAACATCAAGAAAAAATCGTGCAATTCGCAGATGATACGACCCTGATCACTAAAAATGAAAAATCCTTGATAATTGCTTTCCAGACGTTGGAGTCCTTTGAAAAAGCTTCAGGCCTCTCTCTGAACCCAGGGAAGTCAAACGGTTGTAAGATAGGTAATATACTGATTACAAACCCAGTCTTACTGGGAATTAACTGGACTAACAGATTAAAATTATTGGGTGTAACCCTCGTCTCACCTAGAAACGAGAAGCTGTTATCGAGAATTAATGGAGATCTAGCGATAGCTAAAATGAAAGAAGTGGTACATGACTGGAGGAACCGCTTCCTTACTCTAAAGGGTAGGGTAGTGGTCGCCAACGTATTTCTGTCACCTATAATACAACATACCATGTCGTGCATTTCTCTAGACAAAAAGTTAAGAAAAAAGATCGATGATATTATAATAGAGTTTGTCTGGGACAACAAGCATAAAAAGATTTCAGCGCCATTTCTGACTCAAAGTGTTGAGCTAGGTGGAATGAACCTTAGACTCGTCGAGGACGCGTATGAGGTCAACAGAATCAAATGGGTTCAGAGATTTTTCTTAGGTAGGAATACCAGGTGGTTTTCTGTCCTGGAAGAATGCTTACAAAACGATATTGAGAACATTTTTCTATGTAGATTTCAACCCAAAATGTATATCAATAATTTCTATAAGGAAATCTTCCTCATATGGAACAGGTATTTTTACAGCAAAAACCCCGAAGGACCAGAACAAATTAAGCGTGAAAGATTGTGGTCGAATAGAAACATTAAAATTAAGAACAAAATGTTAAACTGGCACCATTGGAAAAGTAAGGGGGTAAATGTGTTTGGGGATATCCTAGACGACGAAGGTAGGTTGATGACTACCAAAGATCTAAAACAATTATATAATATAAGAACAAATTGTACCGAAAGAATTGAATTGGCAAGAGCTATCCCTAGAGAGTGGATCATCCTCATGAGGAACTCGTTTGACGTGCCTGATGAGGGGAAAATTCTAATTGAGATCGGTGACAAAAAAATTAACATCTTAAAGTGCTCCTCTAAGGAGGTCCACCAAGCTATAGTAATGAAGAAGAAAGTAAATAGGCTAAAATTCGACGGGTGGCAAAAAGTCCTAGGGATACCAGACGCCGAGTTTGAAAATATAGACTGGAAGATCATTTTCAAGAGAATCTATCAGGTAACAACTGAAACCAGGTTACAGTCGTTTCAATATAAGCTTCTGCACAGGGCAATCCCGTGTAATGAACACCTCAATAACATTAATGTTAAAAAAAACAAGAGTTGCAACTTTTGTAGCGAAAAGATAGATAATGTCGGTCATTTTCTGGTGGAGTGTCCAAAAGCGAAAATCTTGTGGCAGAATTTATTCGATTGGATATCGAGGGTAGGTTACTTCAACAAAGATGGAAGGGACAGAGATATATTACACTCGACTAATGGAATAGCAAGAGTAGATACTGGCCAAATATTATTAGGCATATCGGTGACAAATGATGGTTCCAAAATAATAAACTGGTTAATCATTCACGCCAAATCATTTATACACAGACAGAAGTTGTTTTACAATAATGAGCTGAACTTTATACACCTTATGTCGGAATTAAAATCTAGAGTGAACATTACCATACAATCCATAAAACTCAGCCAAAACAGGAATGTGAAATCTCTTCCCTGGAGAAATCTTAAGGAGGATATTGTTGTATTTTTGGCACAAACGAATGGGTAGAAGAACACAAGAGTAAATTACTAATTGTATCCCTTGTGTAAGGTGTGAGAGAGTCTATGCAAAATACTGCTAGGCTAGAAAACTTTTCTTTGTTTGAATAATATGTATCCCATCTAGGTTTGTTAGTTTATCAAACTTCTCACAGGTGGCGCCACACTATAGTGACTCAGAAGATAGCTGGTTCTGACCACTGGCTGGAAGAGAGTAAATACAACTATTATTATGGAAGAAATGAAATAGTTTCTATTTTATTATCACTTGGTTGCTTGTACACCACCCTCAGAGGAAAACACTGCATAAACATGTTTAGAGATGTAGAGGCCAAGACGGCAGGCAATATGAATAAAAAGTTGTCGTAAAAACAAAAAAAAAAAATAAGTTCTTGTATTAAATAAAAACATATCCCTCATTTGATTAATTGAATTATAATTATAATTATTTCGCCATGCAAGAGACGAAAAAGATCTGCATTTGACATCCAGCTATTCCCATGTTTGCCAACATCGATTAATCATACAATAAAGTGATTTGGAAAGTGAACATTAATTATTATTGGATTTATTTAAAGTGACAATAAGTGACAAATAATAATTTTGTTCAGATTTAAGCCAACAAAGTAGATGCATCAAAATAGCAGGCAATCTCATTCATAAGGTATCAGGTAAAGGGTTAACCTATTATATAATCACGATCGACGTGGGGCCTATATGTATACCTCACCATGCATGCCCCAATAAAAATACAAGTTTGTTAAATTAACCTTCTACGTGTCTCTATACTATGTGACATTGCTCAACCTAATTATATTTATATTAATCAGCCCCATAGGCATTACCTTGTACCTGTATACTTCCAGATGGCAGTTAGGTACAGAGATAAATCTCCTTTTCTTAAACCGACCTGATGAAACTGCTTCCCGCTCTACCATGCTCAAGCTAATTATATTTTTATTAATCATTAGTCATAGCCCCATAGGCATTACCTTGTACCTGTATACTCTCGTACCATTAATCTTCATATTTATCAACTGTGTAGCTTGTTAGAAAATTGCTATATTTATTGCATTATAGAATCATCTGTGCACCTACTATTTTACATAATTTCAGAATCCAGAATTTCATTGATGAGTTGCTTTTGACGACCTTTCAAAAGAAGCACATATAATTATTATAAGACTTTCATCAAATTGTAGGCTACATTGTTTTACTTTTCACCTGGAGAGGAGATGTACACTCCTTCTGTCATTTAAAATAATATTGTTTTCATGGTTATAGGATGAGTTGTATATCATCGCTTTGGTAGGATAGTTGCGGTCCAATATATATCTTTCATTGTCCGCGATACAGTTTCAGGTTTTAATTAAATATTCTGTCTAACCTTTCTAGAGCACGTATTTACTCATCATGTTCTGACAGTGACAGCCAAGTTCGAGGTCAATGTGACAAGAATAATTATTGTTATTGGGTGATTGGTTATCAATCCTGTCAGTTGCAATGAGAGTATAGAAAAATATTATGTTCATTTGAACATATATAACATATTAATAGATGGCAAAGACTAAACATAATACGCACAGCAATACATAGCATAGGATGGTCCTTGATATATAAAGGGAATATGACACGCATACAAATTGTGAATGTCAGTCGCAAACGTCACCAGACAGGAAAGTGGTCCATTATTATTCCACCGAACAGAAATATCATGCACCAAAATGCGGGGGTGTCTGAAGAAAAAACAACCCAACCTAATACAATCATCCCCATCAACGCTGTTTTATTTCTATATTTTATAGGAAAAATCTGAATTCCTTATGGGTTCTTCAGGCTGTCCACAAGGGCGAACCCTTTGGGGTTCTTTGAAGAACTATTTTGGGGAGGTTCTTTGAAGAACCATCAATCGGGAAATATCAGGGGTTCTTTAAAGAACCTTGTCCATTGGTTCTTTAAAGAACCCCTGCTTTTTATCAATCAAGGGTCTTTCAAAGAACCATAGGGTTCTAGATGAAACCCCTTAATATTGTTCTTTACTTAGCACTTATAGGACGAGTTGCCGCACGGAGCGTAAATAAAGGACGAGACCGCAGGCCGCAGGCCTTTATTTACGCACGAGTCCTATAAGTTTATTATACATGCCTAGTTTTGCATGCAAAACATGCTTAATTAAAGATACATTAACATAATTTGCCATATCTGGTGTTCGTACAAGAGGAATATAACTAGAAACAGTTGAAATGTTGGAGAAAGAAAGCCCTCGCACACGGCAAACTTGCGTCGGCAACCTTGCGTCGCCATGACAACGCGCCGGTAATGTACTAGTCCAATACCACGTTACAAGTAATGTGCGGCTGTCGGGGCCTCAGTATTGAATGCGTGTATAATAATCAGAGATCAGGTTCTTCCAAGAACCATAGCTTGTCAAGGGTTCTTTGTAGAACCACAGGGTTCTATTTGTAACCTCTGAATATGGTTCTTCATTGCCTAGTTGATTTTATTATTGTTTTTACTGCTGAAGTAGCATCACTTTTCACCAAATTATTCAACATATTCCATTATATGGTGTGGATAGTATTTTCCTTTATTCTTCAGTGAATATTCCAGTTGATACTTCCTTTCTTCCCTCCAAGTCTGTTTGGGAGGACATCATCTTGTCGCATAAAATATAAATCATGCTTATGTATAAAGCCATTGAATAATATGATCATAAATGTGATATGATAGGTAGACAGAACAATTGTGAAGTGTCACGGGAAAACAGAGTCACAAATTAAGTCGCAAAAAAAATGTATTTTGATTTATCACCATATTTGAAGGGATTTAGATTTAGAAAATATTTTATTCAGGTCTACAACATTTCTACACGTACAAGTATGAATATTTTCAGGACAGCCTGATTTAAACAATTAGAGAAAGGAAGATGTTATACATTAACGCTGTTTAGGACAGTACAATTTTAAATACATTCATATATTAAATGAGATAATGTACTAAATTAGGTTACAGTTAGCCTAAATACAAAATGAATAAGGTACACGATAATTAATGAGAATTAAGAACAAACCTCCAACTCATATCACCTTGTCAGTGGTTGGTTATTGAGAAGAAGGGAAAAGTTAAAAACATGATTTTATACAGTGTTGTCGACGCCGTGCTCTTACATGTTAACCATTACTAATCAAAAGTATGCATAGTATAGTTATACATTATGTGCAAGACAGGATTCGTATGCTAATGCTAACTGCTGACAAAGAAATATATATCAGTAACAGTATACATGAAAGAAGCAACCTAGACAAGTTTAGTATTATAATTACAATAATTACAATCTCTCCATTTTCTCTCCACTTTTTCTATTTTTTTGTTACTAAACATTATGCCACTAAACCAGCCCTAACAAAATCAGTCAGATATAGTTGTTTTAATCTAACTTTCAATCTTTTGGGTTCAAGTTCCATACGTATGGCTTCTGGTAGTCTATTCCATATACTAATACCTTTAGCTAGAATACTTCTACTTAACCTTGCTTTTTTCCATTTATACTCTGCAATATGCCTTCTGTTGCCATTACGGAATGAGATCAAGCCGATTCCAATGATGGTAAACATTAATAATTACCACATTCTTAACAAACTGACTTGCTTCAAAAGTTGTTAGTATCACACCTTTCACTGATCTGAAAATATACAAATACAATAGAATGGATTCATGAATTATATACAGACAATTAACTGAGGTGCAAAATCGTATATTCTTTAAGTCCTATACGATATCAGTATCATAATAAAAAGTATGAGAACGATTTTACCAGCAAATATTTTTGATTATCTTAAAGATTATTTGAGATTAATGTATGATATAACCAAAACATATATTGATTTAGAGGGTTAGAGAAATGAACAAGAACTAAATAACTTACCTTGACTTTCATACCATTACCAGTCAATTTGAAATGAACGTCCTACCCTGTTGACCGTTAGGCAGGGCGTGCAAGGACTGTAAGCCTGCTTGTCTGTCATACCTAGCCCCACCCCCACCCCTTCCCCCAACAAACTTCTGTGCGCATGGCCCCCACCACTACTGGGTGAGGGGATACACTAAACAACAAGTAAGTGGGGTTGACCTGGCCGCGGCCGCTAGCTTGTTTGTTGACCACTATATTAAGACGTGGTTGGAGGCTTACTGAGCACTCCGCGTGGAAAAGGGAGGGACCGGGGACCAGTATACCAGAGACGCCCGCCTGGTACCGGGTTTTTCTTCCCTATTAGAGAACTGAGGAGGGTGACAACCTATGTAGCAGACCCACGGTCACCCATTACGTCACGTCATGCCTCGCTGGTCACGAGTTTATCACAGTGGTTGCCCACTCTCTCTCTCTCTCTCTTCCTCCCTCCCTCCCTCCAATGGAATGTCCACAGGGTGTTAAATATAGCGTTTATATTGATGAAGCTATTGAGAAGTGTTTTTTTCTTATTTCATTAGTGGCCAATAATACATTCAAGAAGTTACATACACTATCCTTCAAGGACCTTTCCAGGCGTTGCCTAAAAAACTCTCCCATATCTCGCACAAACTACAAAGAAGTCTAAATACTACATCGATCTTGGATTCTCCAGATCTATATGCGGTGCCTTATTTTAGGTTAATATTTATTTCTTGGCTGTTTACCCACTTTTTTCCCCTTTATAATAACCCTGTCCCTGTCAGTATCCATTCTTACATTTTCAAGGAGACTTTCACATTGTTCTTCCCCTAACAGTATTCCCGAAAAGACGTCGGCAAAAGCCACATTTGCTCCTTTCCCATCGGCCAAAGTGGCCGACGTCGTCGTCACCTTCAATGCAATATTTGATTTGATGTGAAAAGTATTAATATTCTAATTACCTATACATACATACTGATGAAGCCACTGTCTGGAATTGTATATTATGCAGAACTGTCACATAATGAAACAAGATTCTTCCACACATAGAACTGTGAAGAGTAAAGTTAAATATACTCTTCAGGATAACCTCAGATATATACATAAATTAAGCATTCATTCACTTTTTGCTAAATTCATACAACTTGACAGATATCATTCTCCTTATCTTTTTAAGCTGCCTATTTCAAATATTTGATGTATTGTAGATATGACTTTAATTTACATGTAGGGCCGAATTATACACAAGATTATATTAAGTGATCTTTAGTTAGAGCAAAATATTTCCCTCTTACCTAAAAGCAGTTCATCCAAATTTCTGCGAATGATAAAGCTGTATTATGGGAATCAAAATGGGAATGTTATGCTGCTGTCCAGATGCTATTAAAGAATGCGGGGAAGGGGAGCATGAGGAAGAGGGGAGGGAGAGGGGGAGGAATCGGAGATGGGGTTGGGAGAGAAAAACAGGTATGAAAGTCAGAGAAGAGTGGGAGGGAAAAGAGGGAGAGGGGGAAGTGTGGTGAGGGAGGGTGACCGTGCTCCCTCTCCCCTCCCATATTCATCTATCTCTCTCATTTATTTCTTATCTCCTAAAATTCTTAATTCTAAAATTCTTAAAATGCTAATCTTAAATCCTCATTATTTCAGTTTTCATTATTTCAGTTTTCAAATAGGTTTCCAGTGTTAAATTTGGCAAGTCTAACATTCAAAATAAAGAAGATATCGTTCCCTTTCTTTCTCAGGATATACCCAGAGAAAGAGGGGAGGGGAGAGTGAAGAGAAGAGGGGTAAAAGAGAGAATTGCAGACCTAACCTGTTATATTCCAAGTGCCGAAGGCGCTTGTAGATTTAAAATCGTTGGCCAGATATATACCTCCTGCATCCTGTGGGAGACACTTGTCTGGCAGAAAGCCTGTATATGTACTGGTATGTTTAAATTTGGTTGATATTAAACACATAATTATAGTTCTATTATTACATTCTCCAAAGAACCTTATTTCTTTCATGGTCCTGGGTAAGACCTTAAAGTGCGTTTCTGTCTCTTTTTCTCTGTCTCTCTCCCTTCTTCTCTATCTCTATTTCCTGGGTATGATCATAAACTGCCTCCCTCTCAGCTCTCCCGCCCTTGATATAACCATATTAAATGTGTTGATAAGGGCGTAAAGCAACCAGTCTCACTCACTCACTCACCGTATTCCTTTCCTAAGGGAAAACATAAGGTTCTTTGGAAAACCTCCATGATCTAAAGAACCCTTTGAATTTAAGTAGAATCCTAAAACTGACCTAAAATTCAACCCCTATGGTTCTTGGAGGAACCCCTGATGATCCTGAAGAACCATTTTAGATTTTGAAGAACCCTTTTTTCTTAAGAGTGTACTTACAAATTATACTGGTAATGTGCACCAGGAGTAGAAGCGTTAGATGCGCCACCTTGCGACATATCAGCGTGAGCACTTTCTATATACTACTTACAGATTGGATCCTTGGCCACACACACTGTGGGCCAAGATCAATTATGTTTGTTTATATTACATTTAGTGCATTTAAGTGTCTTGTGCTGTTTTCTACCCACCAGATGGAGTTGTGTATTCATGGTAGCTGATTATCATTAAACACCATTTATAAGCCTGTAGCTCCCCAATGCCCTCTATTTTTTGATTGATTGATATAATTTATTTTTAATATATAACATTGAACCACCGGGTAGCGGTGAGGGTGGGGTGGGAGTTGGGGGAGTCTTCTTCATAGTCACAGGTTTTCAAGCCAACCTGGTCAGTCTTTGTTTTATTTACTCTCTCAAATGGCTAGTGCTAAGTGTACTACAGTCATATGCTTTTAAATTGTTAAACGATGTTTCTTCAGCCCCTAATGTTAAACCATACTGTTAACTATTATGACAGTATAGCATATAGTAAATCAATAATTAAACATAGTAATTAAGAGAACAACCTTCGTCTGTGTTGTCAAGCGAATACCAGAATATAGTTAAGATATATTTTTTGAACATTTTTATTTACCAAACCATTACAAAGCTCAGATATAAATACGCAGTGTCCTTTTAGGATGTTTTCATGCGTTGCCGTATAAATAAATTTGTATAACTATGTATAATCAAGTATACAAAAAAAGTCGAATAAACTTACATCGGGCGAGTTGAGTTACAGTTGGATCTAGGTAGATTATTACACAAATAGGTGTTTTAACATGTTTATTAATTTGTATTTTATTTGTCTTTTTTTTAACTTGATCTTTAAAATGGATAAGTGGAAAGGGTGTCAGTAGGGGAGCAATAATTCACCATGAAAACTCTTGTTAGTTTATTTGGTCATTATGGCATCAAATGCCATTTACAAGAATAGCACTGAATATTGTAACTATTGTTCCTGAATAAAATGAACCAATCCAAATTAGTACATGTTTAATTGATTGTAACGAGATGTATTGATCATCGCCAATCATTTCATAGCTCAGAAAATGGAAAAGAACTAATATAGAATATTACATGCATTAGATGAAAGATTTATCGTACATTAGTCGCATTTGCACATATTTTAGTACTTTTTTTATCTGGTCGTAAGTTTGACAAATTACAAAAATATACCAATAACAATTGTCAGGATTGTTCTATACAAATCCAGCAACATATCCCCAAGCAATGTTTATAAAACATTTGCCTTTAAATAGTAAATAAAGATAAGGACTTCAGTGCTTTGTGTGCCATTTTAACCCACCCACGTACAATTCCTACCCATCAACTTACTAGCAATAAGGATGCCTTACACAATATAACTAGGACTAAAATACTTAAATGGAAAGTTTAGAAATGCTTTTGTGGACGGCGGTATAAGAATGTGCATAGTAATACATATATATTGTGCGAGTTCATACTGCGAGTCCAGGAGGATCGGTGGCTAGTGGACGCCTCGTGAAGACGTTAAAATATTATCTAAATATTAGGCTTTTGTCATTGTTTATTCTTAAGCCTTCCCTCCCACCCTGAACATTCCACCCACACACCCTACCGCATAGCCTCCCGTCTACATGGGAAAGGAAGTGCAGATGATGTCGCCATCTGGTCACTATAGGACAGGTGGGCCACATGGATAATACATCACAAGTTTGGCACTTTTGAGAACTGAGTAAGAAAGAAGGGAGATTCTTGCTCATCTTATGGAAAATGTAAGTTTTGGCTGCTGTAATTGACCGTAATAAATTCAAATTATGTCCATAATCTTTTTTTTGTCCAACATTGTGTCCATAATCTTATATGATATCAAAGATTCTAATATACAAAAAGCTATTTGTACACAAGTTTAAAACTTACGTGCAAAGCGACAAGAACAGATATTTATACCATTTCAATCATTTACATATTTTCAAGTTGTACATGTGAGTTTTAGCTCTAATGACTCTAAGGCACTGGTCCGACATAACATATTTCTTTACATCGTTCTTGTGTTTCTGTGTCAGGAGTATATTAATAGCAGACTGGTCATACCGATGACATTTAGCGTAATACTTATAACGATCAGCTTGGAAGCTACACATATTTGTGGATCCCCTGGGATCTATACAGTCTCTGTTTAGGGCACAGCGAACCCACCACTTGATGACATCATCGTACACATCAAGCGTGTTATTAATAGCCATTACGGTAGCTCCATACATCTGTAGGCGCTTCATGTCGTCCATGTTGCTCGGTAGAGACTCAAACATTTTGGGATCTGTAGGCGCGAAATTGGAGTGACCCGTTGGTATCATTAAAACTACTCCTCCGTTTGACCAATAGGGCTGTAATTGCTGGGTAAGGTTGGAGCACAGAAGTCTAACGGAGGCATCAAACCAAATCACCGACTGGTATTCCTGTAACGTCTCCTGAAAAATGATGTATTTCCTTGAGAACCTTTGCTAGTGTATGTCTACGTTTGTGGACAAGGCACATATATATGTAATTATACGGTATGATATATAAGTATCTCAAAAGGTAAGTTTAAGGAGGTAAGTAAAGAGCATCTGTATGCAGATGTTACCAGATTTAAAATGTCTTTTATTCATCACTATATCAATTTCATAACAAGTGACAATCTTCTGACGTGTCAGAAAGATGATTCTGGGGTGTAGTCGCAATTATAAGCAATTATAACTAACTAACAGAACTGACATAGGCTTGGACATCGAATGAAATGAAGCATATCAAATTAAATCTAACCAACCTTTTTATTTGCATCTTTTACGATTTCACCGATTGCACATGCTTCGAGAGAACCTGATGTGGCCACCATGTTTCCGATGCATGTTGAGACAATAATCTCCGTATAATCTGCGTAAATGAGCCATGTCGACTTCAAATACTATCCCAACAATAGTTTATGAACATATTAACGTCTGACGATATTCCTTTCGGTGGAAATATCACGATTTCACCACCTCCAACTCTTCGGAACCACGCTTCTGACGCCATGTTTGTTTGCTTTGGCCCATGCGCATGCGCGTTTCTACCTACGGTTAGGCGATTGTGTTGCCGGGGCTTCTCGCTGTACACGCGGTGGTGGGCCTTGTCACCGGCACGATGGACCTTCGTGCTGGCGGACCCTTATGTCCACCGAGTCATTAGAGCCCCGGCCTATGCTCGTGGATACTACGAAAGCCGTAATAATTAACTATCGACTGAATATAAATGACTGAACGTCTAATCTAACCTTGTTTTCAACCTCATATGCCAGGATTATTGTGTAAAGACATTCGAATCGCTCAGAAAGCAGTTTTATTTTGTTTCTGACATCATGTACACAAGGGGCCTTGTGAGGCTTTGCGCGCCGATCGCTTATAGCAACGATAATAAGAATACAAATTCTCGAGGCAAACACAACTGACAAAGGCTTGGAAATCGAACGAAACGAAGCATATCGAATGAAATATGACCAACCTCTTTATTTGTATAATCAAACCAGTACGCGTCAAAATCTGGGTCGGGATCTGGGTCGGGATCTGGGTCGGGATCTGGGTCGGGGTAATCACGTGGACAATGTGTGATTAGGACGTGCACGGGAACGTGCGCGCCAGCTCGCCTTTGGATTGGCTTAGACATGGGTTCAAGTGTGGGGTCAAATTATTCTATGACCTACTAGACCGGTATTGGGGTCAACGCCTTGTCGGAGCGGTGTACCACTTCCGGCCCGACCAGCAGTTCGTGGACACGGGAAATATCAGTCCACGGGCCTTGGCACGGACCCATAGTAATTCTGGGGTGGGGTTGGGCCACCCCAGAAAAAATGATGATAGTTATTCTACCTCAATAACCAATGGCTTCCATGAACAACTATATAGATGGTATTTCACATGCAGCGGATACTTGTCAAAATCCAGCTTTCTGTACTGGACTCTGCACCACGTCTTCAGCTTTAATCAATAAGAATTAGTAATACATGATTGTATTGTTAGACAACGAGTGGGTCGTCACAGGGGTTTTTCCGGGCACAATATAACGTTATAATGGACTGGGGAAAGTATATTGGACCGCTTGAGGGCTGGGGTCACTAAAACAGGAACAATCTATTCGATTGTTCTCAATATTACATAGTTGTAGCTTTTCTATTTCTTTTTCTGGGTATTGGCATTATATAAACGTTTCTTTGGGGCGAACCGTCACGAGACATAACAATTTAAATACGGTCAACTTTCCAAATAGTCACTACATAATTTCTTCGTGTTCATTTTCTTGATAAAATTCACAAAATAGTTATTTATATCAAATACATATTACTGTAACCTTACCTCTTTGATTTGCTCCGTCCTAAGCCCAAGATCGTATAATATAATTTCTTGGTAAGGGAGGTGTGATTGCATAGAAGCAATCGCATCTTTCATTTCAATAAAGTGACTGGAATCGCAAGCTGTGACGAGTACAGGTTTCTTCTGGAGTCCATTTGCTTTAATGATCGAGCCTAAGCTGTTGATGTCCTTATCTAATGCGGGTGGAACCTCCAGGTCGCGGATAGCCCGGCTTCTATCACCGATGAACTTGCCATATGAGTAGTGAACAAAATCAGCCTGAATATAATGGAAAAGTATACATGTATTCAACGTGGTCGCTTTAAAGTGGAATCTGTCACCACTAAGTTTCTGGTTTGGAGGAAGCTTTCTTGAATTTCAACCGTGTGTTAGTTCATCATATATCATGCACCTGTTTCATCTTTAGGTATACCTATCATTGTGCGTTGTTTGAAGAAATACAAGCAATACCTTACCTTACCTCGAAGCGACCAAATCAGATAGGCCCTACTAATAATACTAATTTGTCAGAAAAATAATAAATTTACAAATATGAGATAAAGGCATATACTTATAATAATAATTAGTATACCATCCATACCTTATTTTCATTCCAAAGCCGAAACTCAAATGTACCCTCCAGCCAATATGTCACTAGCAGGAGGAATGCGATTGGAATTGTGATTAGACACGATTTGGTTCGCAGCAAGTTCTGCACTAAAATACGAAAGGACAAATCACATTTCAGGTTTCAACCGAACCAATAGACCAGTGAGCCATTGTAGGAAGGAGCTCGTCACTCCTCTCCACATACACCTACAGAACCAGCTCAACAACGACAGCAACAAATCTTATGTCAGCGACCACTGAAGACCCCTATTTCATTTATTTCTATTTATACATTATTCTTTTTTATAGGCTACTCTTATTATATATTATATACATAACTGAAAAGAGTGCCTTAAGCTTACAAGTGTGGGCGGAAAATACATTGGAGGTCAGAAATTTTCAAGTTAAATTGTGGAAAATGAAAATTTGATGAGTTAATTGTATCTTTGGGAAAAAAATGGAATGATGACATTCATGTAAGATTATTATTGAACAAATTGGATTCATTTCCAACGTAAAGGAAAATAAAGTTTGGTATATATGGCCGGATAGTCATGAAATAGACCAGGAAGATGAAGACAACAGCAGGACGCTTGGTATGGTAAACATCTCTAGCTGTATTGCCTTATATTACAGTTGATTATCTCACATTATAAAATACCTCCCCATCACTCCCACACAACCTCCGCACCTCCCAACATAATACAGTCACACAATTATATTATATAGGCCGGTCATGCACTTACGAGATCTTGGGAAGGAAGACATTTCCACTCGATTGAATTATGTGCCGTCACTTAGTACGGTACTTTCCTTCGTCTTTGATGCATTATTCCATTAATGTAGGTCTCAAACAGAGTGTAGGGGAAATTATGGAACGTGCATGGTGTTTTCAGCAAGTCTATCCCAGCGTCACCGGAGATATTTCAATCGAGACAACCCTGGTAAAAACAATAACAACTCGTCATCATAAATTCAGGATCATGACGTATATCATAAGTCCCGTTCTAGCCTATACTATTATATAAGATATATATACGTCACTCGACCGGTCTGTGCGATAATCAGTACTTAGCCGGCCGGTAGTAGACGTAGTAGTCCGTAGTAAGTGAAATCACAACATGATGAACAGGTAGGCCTATACTCGTACCTGACGCGTGATCCCACGTTGGTCCAAAGTCCGATACCCAAAACCCAAAGCTACCCAAGCGCACATCACCGATAACCTATATCTATGGTGCGTTCCGCTTCCTCCGGGTTATGGCTGACACATATGGGTCAGGCGTCCGTATAGTGTCTGCATCCCAGCACAAAGTAAAAGTGCAGTCACTACTGAAACATTATGGGCGTACCCGGTAGGCCTACATGAACAGAGTTATCTCTAACCCTGTTTTACCCCTCTACACGATCACCCTCGGGCACCCTCAGCCCCGCGTGCTGACTCAGTGACTGGTCTGACAGCAACGAGAGTCCCTAGGCCCCTAGGCCAATCTTTGAGACGAGAATCCGGGTATTTACAGGTGGCGCTACGATCGGCAGCAAAAACGCGGGTGAATACACCAGCTGAGTTCCATAGACGCTGACGCTAAAATACCTGTTTTCAACCCCTTTGAAACCATACATAAACGGGTCAAAATGCTATGAGCATACATGTATATATCAAGTATTGTTCATACATTGCAGTCGCTGGTTCCGTTTTTCCGACAATTGTGTATAATTTAAGAAATCGAGGAGGAAAGTTGGAGATTTTAAGCTTGGTTGCTATGGTCGTCAAGGGCCAGAGTCCCCCAAGTACCGGCCCACTGCCCGGCAGTGGGGTGAAAGTAGCTATAGGATCGTTGGTGAAAGTAAACAATGGGGGAAATCTCAGCATTAGCCTACTGTCGATTTAAGGCAATAAATGTTGCGGAAATGTTGCTCATGTTCATTATGAATATATTCTATGATATGGATTTTAATATTATATATGATTAATTGTTCAAAATTGCACAAAATCAGTTCGTTCCTAGAAGTGTGGATGCACTGTCACGTGACCAGATGAGCGGAGGCCGTCTCTCCCTTATAGATTTACTCCCGTTGAAAACAGTGACGCCCCATTGACGATGGTACGGGTTGGCCCGCGTGGTGGGTGTAAGTAGTACAGGAAAAGTATGCACACGCGACCAGAAGGTCGCCTTTTCTTACTCTTTGATGTGGTACGGGTTGGCCCGCGTGGTGGGTGTAAGTAGTACAGGAAAAGTATGCACACGCGACCAGAAGGTCGCCTTTTCTTACTCTTTGATGACATACAGTAATTAAACATAGCCTAATTTAGGACACAGTTATACTACCAGTGCCGAGGCTCCATATCTCCCGATATGGCGGGAGATCTCCCGCTGTTTTGGGGCTTTTAACTAATTCTCCCGATCTCCCGATATGGTATGAAAATCTCCCGCTATATGAGAGAAATCTGCAAATATTTAATATTAACAAACTGCTAAAATATGACTGCAAATATTGTGATAACCACTACTGTGTGAAAATAACTGTCCTTTTGCTAAAATTTATTTCTTCACCAACCTTGCATTAACAGCCGCAAAACAGTTTGCAAGTGGCCTCAGATTTAACGATTGCACATCTAAAAATACAAACAAATTCTGGTTAAAATCATATGTCCTTTCATTGTGAATCATAAAACTTTTCCTAAATTTTGCTATTGTAGGCTACTACATGAGAATATCAGGGCAATCCTGAAAGTGTATGCAATAAGAATCTTAAAAAAAATAAATAATAAAGTCTACTATGTAGGCTACATGTAATACGGTAGGCTATAGTAGCTCTGAAATTATAGGCCTACACGGTCAGCATAATTATTGTCTTAGCTACCGGTATTACCGATATAGGCTAAAAATAAAAATTAGCCTATTCTTTTAAACCTAGCCTACATTTAAAAAAATATTTTTAATCATTTTTATTTGGGGGTTGGGTGGGTAGGGGTAGGCTATTTAAATATCAAATGAAAATAAGCCTACTAACGTTAGCAGGGGTGAAACGATTTTTTTTTACCTAGGCCTAGGCCTAGCCTATAATCAGATCTAGGCCTATGAGTAGGCCTAGGCCCTATATTTCCAAAGCGTTTCCTTTTCCTCAACTCACATGTTAACTATTCAATTTGAAATTCGGGCTTTTCCCTTTTTTCAAGTAGAATATCCGACTTTATAACAACAGAGCTATAGCCTACATACAGGCTCTGGTAATATTTTTTGAATGAATTATAGGACCGTTGATTGAAGCATAGGACGCCAGGGAATTCTGTGATTTAAAAATACAAAACCACCAGATGGCGTCTCTACCACCTCATGGTCTGCAAACGCTGGCCTCTAGCGGCAAGTTTTGCATCTACCACAGTTGCGAAATTTTGTCTTTAGATAAGATATTTAGTTGTGGCTTCTATTAAGCATAAAATAGCACCAAGTTTGTTTATTGCAATCATAATTATGACACCATTTCATTTTCACCATGTCTGCTATCATTTAATTCTTTAGTAAGGTGATACCTGAATTCATCACATGTGTTGTGATGGCTCGGTCCACGCCGAAGATACACGTGAGTTCCCATTATTGTATATTTCAACTTATTTGTCCGTTTTTCTTGATTTCACAAAATTTGTATATCACTATAGTCATTATGGTCGTCGTTAGATAACCTTTCCCTCGTCCATTACTGTACTATCAGTTGTGACAGCACGAATGAACCTCTCACTGAGCGATAATGGGGGTTTCACTGGTGTCCGTACGGCCTGAGTCGTACCCTAGGACTAGGGAGTAGGACTAGGGGAGGCGGGACCCAAGCGCCCCAGGATCGTAACAGCGCCCAGACCCTAGCGTCTAGCGCCCAGACTCAAACGCCCCGGCCTTGGATCAAAGCGCCCTGACCGTTTACTAGTCAATTTATTACTTTTATTAGTCTATTGTAGTATTGAAAGTAAGAACAAAATTTGTTGATTTGAACTTTAGAAATTGATGATTATTCACGATTCAATCAACTGTGCACTGGAGGAGACCGCCCCTTGCCTGCATGGCTGCCCCTCCTCTGCACATCTTCCTGCATTGACATTTTAACATAAATTATATAATATATCATGAATATTGTAAGCTCCAGATTGATTTGGAGATACAATCATCCTTTCCAGTTCCAGAGTCAGAGCTAGACACTCTTAATTGATGTTGTACCGTCCTGTTAAAGAGTGCATAAAAATAGTAAAATTGGTGACTGTGGAGTGAGGCGTCTGTTTAAATGTGTAATACTTAGGAGAGTGTGACCAGATCGTAAATGGCTCTTTAGTTGAGAATGCGAACTTATTAAATTTATTTGCGCGACGGGACGGTACGGTAAAGGACCTAACTCTGCTTCCCAATCAATTGTCCATAGATGGTCCTCCCAGTAAGTATCAAGTCTTTTTAAATGTGTTGAAGTTAGGGCTGATGTAACATGTTCTGGTAGGGAATTCCATCCATTAACTACTCTGTGGGACCATGAGTTTGCTCGTAGTGTGTTATATGTTCTATTTTTTGTAGCTTCTTGCTGTGACCTTATCATTATGCTCAACCTGCCTTTGCCACCCTCACTTAGATATACATTTGTTCTATTTCAGTGACTATTCCTCCCCATTTGGAATTACGAAGTATTTAGAGGTTCTACAGCACAGCCATTATGAAGGATCTAGACATCCCTGCCCACCTGCTGGGCGGTGTTAACTTCTCCCTCTACTCCTCGGATGAAATAAGGAAACTCAGCGTCAAGGAGATCACTAATCCAGTGTCACTCGATTCCTTTTTACACCCTACATATGGTGGCTTATATGACCCCCATCTAGGTATGTGGAAAAAGTAATGTTCTGAGAGAATTTAAAATATCAATAAAGACAATAGGTTGAAAACAAAAACCTGGAATGGTTTAAACTTATTTAAAATTAAAACTATACAAGCATTTTTTGTTCGAACGAGGGAATTATGATCATTGTATTACCTTGATAGTACGGTAGCAGTATTTCATAAATTCATATTAGTAGTGATAAGTCTGATAATAGAACTCAGTTGTACCAACATCGCAGAAAGGAAACAGTTCACATAGGAAAGCCTATGTAGTATGAACTTGACATTAGCGGCCAGTGTATGTAACAGAAAAAAAACACAAAGGACATTTAGGACCAATGATAATAGAAATGTCTATAATAGATTAAAAAATCTATAATATTGAAAAAAAAATATGAATAAACATTTTCTTGTGAACGTTTACTGATGTATATGCTATGGGTCAGGCCATCGAAAAATGTAATATTCGCCTTCATCAGTCCTCTTAAACTTATATAACCCAAATTTAAAAGTAAAATGAGGTTAAACATAGCCGAACAGAGTTTTTGAATCGACCCAATACCAAATATACTCAGATATATGATCTAGTAGTCATCATTTCTCCGCTTAATTAAGCAGTTTACTAAATGTGCACAGTGATATTCTATTGGGTTGTCTGTAGTATACTTTGCACCTCTTCAATGGAGAATTGCTAATATTGAAATATTTTTTTCAGGTGCAACTGAAAATGACGAGGTGTGTGATACCTGTGGACTGACGCACGTGCATTGCCCGGGACACATGGGCCATATCAACCTGCCCGTGCCCGTGTACAACCCAGTACTGTTCCCCACTATGATCAAGGTCAGTACATGTACTCTAATATTGCCGAAATAGCATTGGATACTGACGGTTCTAGGCCTAACCATTAATATACAATTTCCAAATTTTCTTTTTTTATTCTCATCTTTAATCAGGTGACGGCCATACATTACATAAAAATACATCGAAATCAGTACAGCGTTGAAGTATACAAGTATTGCCTCTGAAAATGTTACTCACATTACGTGCCTAATAATGAAATTACTGGTTTGGGATTGTTTTGCAGCTTCTGAAAGCAACCTGTTTCAAATGCCACAAGTTGCTCGCCCCCGAGGGCCAGTTGGTCACATTTGAAACTAAAATGGAAGCCCTTGACCACGGTCTCGTGGCATTGGTGGACGAGCTTGAGGATGTGTATAAACAGATTGTGGCCGACACCACATCCAAGAGTGAGTGCGATCGGCTTGCCATCCAACATGTGCGGGAACGCCTTACCAAAGCACTTGAAGGTTGGTTCTCAGTGGTTTAATTTCAATATTCAAATGTATAAGATAAGATAAGATGATTATTTATTTGCCATTATATGTGTAGTCTGTAGAGTTGACAAAATGGTGGTGAACTTCTCAACTTAAGAGTTCTTCCAGTTCATGCCACGCTTGCTTATTTTGTTAGAGTCATGTCTCTCTAACACTAGTTGGACTACATTAAATGATTAATGCTCTGTGAAAAAGGCGCCTGTTTATTACATGGTTTATAGAAGAAATGGCGAGTGGAAGGCTTTCCTTCTTATATGATGAAATCAAATCAATAAAATATGACAGACTATAACTATTAAAAAGAAGTGGAAGGAGAAAGGTATTTCCTTCTAATACACTTAGAAGACAATAAGATTTTAAGGCTATAACTGTTTCAAGGCGGAGAGCATAACATGCAGATTTTTCATTGTTCCATCAGTTCTGTATCAATGTATTTGATGAACGTGTGTCGGTCTTCCAATTCCATATGCCTCCTCAATCCTCAGATTGTTCCCTCTTACTTGACATTTATTTTTTGTAGTTTTTCTCTTCTTTTACTCAGGGGCAGGATGTTTAAAATTTAGTGCTCGTTATCTACATCTTCAAGTTTACTCGTATCAATTAAAGGCAGCCATATTTTGAAATTCATCGAATGTAGTGCTCATTTTTCTTTTTCTTTTCTTATCAGAAACTCCAGCGATGACGTCTGGTCTCAAGGAAAGTACCAATATGAAGAACGTGGTCATGGCCCGTCAAGAATTGTGCAAGGTATTCTTGGGCACCGATACCTGGTCTAAAAAATGTCCCTATTGTCAGTTCCCCGCTCGACCTATTAGAACTGAAAACTTTGCCAAAGTATTCTTCTTCAAGGGCACTTCAAAGAACCTCCTAAATCGATACTTTACCCAACGTGTCAAAGAGTATGAGATGAAAGAACGGTAAGGACTATTGTCTTATTAGGTTCCATGTTGTTGAAAACCGAACTTAAATTTAGTAGAAAAAATATTAGCATTGTTAAATCAAAATCAAAATATCATTTATTAATTATTGGGAGATGATGCTAAATTGGGTAAAACATTTCGACTTCTGTTATCCCCCACCCCCACCCGCTTAATGAAACTTACAAATTATTCATACGACCATTTTGTCAAACCAAAACCTTCATAAAAGATTATTCTGTTCTATTCTATGTTTCTTTTATATAAAACAAATAATTTTTCTGCTAATGGTCCTAGGAAGAGGAAAACAAAAGGCGCGGGTGATTATGAGGGTGAGACCGAAGAAGTGATCATGGAGGGCGAAGACGAAGACACACCTGAGAAGATTAAGCAGGAGATCGCCAAGTTAGAGGGTCTCCAGTACCTCACACCTAGTGACGTCAGACGCCAATTGAGGCTTGTGTGGGAGACGTCCGAGTCGGTTCTCGGCAGAGTCTTCAGGTGTGTCCAGTTGCAGGCGGGAAGGGCAGACCACCCCACCGACTCCTTCTTCTACGATGTGTTGCCAGTTCCACCAGCCAGGTTCAGACCTGTAAGTATTTGGTCGAGGGCCACCATGAACTTCCATTTCACCAGGGACGCAAGTCTTCAGTATTTCTACTGATATCAGTATTTTGTAAACTCCAAAACTTTGTCAAATCTCTTCCACAGTCCACCATTTATAACCAAATCGCGTCAACATTTGTAAGTAATTGAGCGAAAGCCACTCTGAATTGCTTATGATCAAATATTGAACTAATTAAGGATGCGAGACACGATAGAATGGAATATAACTAGTAGAATTTTACAATGTGTGAAGCATTCTTTCTACAGTCACGTCGATTTTTTACCCAGGACACAAAACTAGAAAACGTACATGTATGGGGTTTGTTTACTTTTGAGGTGATTTTTATAGAGTTCTAACTCGCTACATTGGTCAAAGCACCCATAGCTGTGGTCCTGTGCCGTCAGCCCGGGTGCAATAAACCTGTAATAAATACCATAATTATGTGATGTGTCGCAGGAAAATGAGTTTCAAAAACTTTTTTTTAAAATTTTGTTTCGTTTTTTTTTTACCCTGTTTATGCCGACTACTGTAACGATGGTAGGATCCCTGAGTTAACACTGGTTATATTATGAAAAGTTTGACTATATAAGTCCAGTCTCGCATCCTTGTGCTGGGTGGCACTCACTCGATGAAATAATCAACTTACAACTGATTAAACTAATGAACTAATCGAACACAGGCTAATTTCTTGTCTACGTATCTATTCTAAAGTAAACGATCCTACCATTTATTTTCAGAGGGCATCACTTGGCGACTTGAAGTTCGATAACCCACAGACAGCGAATTATGCAGAAGCGTTAAAAAGTGGCAATGAACTCCGCGCTGCCTTGGTCGCCTTGCGCGATGATGACCCGCAAACGACAACGGGAGTAACTCCTGAAGAAGAAATGGTAAACTCTATATGAGCTCAAACTTGAATAGTTTATTATGATGGTATCTTAGAAAGTTTGAAAGGTTGATTTTAGGACCCCGTTGTCTTTTACAACGTGAACATGTATGTAGTAAATTTCTTGACACTTTACGCGGGCCAGGCAAGCATTAAATGCATGACACTTTATGGCCGATGTGGGCTTGTATTACACAATTTATTAGAATGTGTTTAGTTCTTGTTAGTTAAAATTGTCATCTACTTCATGATATGAATAATATGACGAACATATGTGGTATTTATAATTATGTACACGAAGGAACTGGTTTGATTACTGAGTGGTACCCTTCTATGACGATTCGATGGACGTTAAGCAAACAAAAAATATTTTATTCAAAAAGAATTCCTCTACCTGGTGCAATGCCATAAAGAAATATACATTTAAAAAACCCACAATATTGTGTTATATTTATCCGTCGTGACTGCGAGCTTTCGCCAGTGGAATAATTTGTTGAATGATCATAATTTCAGACTCCCGAGGAGATAAAGAAAAAGATAATCGCCAGCAGTGAACGAGTTAATTACAGTTGGATCAAACTTCAGACGCACGTTAACCGTATCATTGATATGAACCTGGACAAACTAGCCACTGTGAAGCAGCCTGGAGTCAAGCAGGTATATAAGATAGACTATTGTTAACTGATGCAATGGGTGGTTGGATAATAAACTACTAATAATGTACAGTTGCTTGAAGTTGAGGCAAGTTATATATAAATAGTATTGGGACATTAACGCTATCGTAACATCTCCTTAATAGGGGATTTGCATGTTTCACTGCGCATGTCTGTTACAGTGCATACTGAGATGGCTGCAGTTCAAGTCTGACATACAAATATTTAGCCACATTTTTTATCAAAAAAATGTTAAGATCTTTTTACCATAGCCTGTGTAAATGATCTATAAAAGCCCAATGCATGGTGGGGAAAATGAAGTCTTGTTTTATGAAAACATGTAAAACCCATGGCTGTTTACATGAGATCACTGTTACATATTCCATGCTGAACATAACCTGTTTTACACTGACATGCAACTCCCATAATTCCATGCGAATCAAGCTATTAAAATGGCGTACAAGCAAATTCCCTATTATAAATACTTGCTTTAAAAGCTCTGCAGGTCAAAACTGGGGGTGCACCAATAGATGTTTTGGACTGGGCAATAATAATCACTTAAAACAACCTTTGAATAATAGCGCGATTCTTGGAATTACCATGTGATCGCACAGTATCTTGACGCCATCAATAACTTAACAAGTATGACACATCTTGTCGCACTGGAACGGTCAGGTCATACATTCACCCAAAATGATCATGAAATTAGAAAGCCCACCTTCTGCTTCTGTCAGAGGTGTTTCCTAAATCAATTCTGACGAATATGGACGAAATTCAGAACCCCAAATCAGGGGTGCGGCTTTCCTGAGGTCATGAAATTATTGTAACACGTTTGCATTGTTTCCTTACGGTCGTCCTCTGTAATAAAATTGGAAGGTAATATGAAATATGTTTGTTTCAGATACTGGAAAAGAAAGAAGGTCTCTTCAGAATGAACATGATGGGAAAGCGTGTCAACTTCGCCTGCCGATCTGTGATCTCGCCCGACCCTTACATCAACACTAATGAGATCGGGGTGCCTATGGTCTTCGCGCGTAAATTAACCTACCCTCAACCAGTCACACCCTGGAATTTCCAAGAACTCAAGCAAGCCGTCCTCAATGGTCCTGATAAATACCCAGGGTAAATAGATGGATTCTTTTTAATATTGTACCGTAGAACATCATACACAAGCTTATACATTTCTGAAGAACATCGAGTCCTCTGATGTAAGCCTGGAACTTGAAATTGGAACTTGAAATATTCAACAAATTACAAGTACAAAGATATATTTGATTAGACAAAACTATTCTCCCATGTGCTGTGAACGTCTTCATTCTGATGTATTATAATCTGAAGTATAATTTGTAGTGCTCGAAGTTTAAATAGCTCTCTTGTGCCGTGAAAACAGAACCTATGTATATGAGTATCAGTTAGTTAATACTAACTTGTTTGCTACTCTCACACGTGTTGTTTTCCCTATTACAGAGCTACCATGGTTGAACTAGAAGACGGTTACAAGATATTCCTCCGGGCAGATAACCCAACACAAAGAGAAGCGCAGGCGAAACAGTTACTCACTACCACCGAGGGCCGATGTGGCTCTAAGAAGGTCTTTATAGTTTGATTTGATGTTCTTTCTAGATAAATCATGTAATGTATTTGCCTTGAAGCTAAATCTAAGTAGCTGATTCACTTGTTGATATAAACTTGATAGGGTGGAATACCCGATAAACCGACCATCCCGCTATCAGACCATACATTGCTCAATCCAAAAGGTGGTCACTTAAGCAGGTCTCCACTGTACTAGTCTCCTGCTCTGAATCGATGGTATTATTTAGAAAGAACGGAAATCGCGTAAAGCGGAATAAAGAAACATTTAATGATTTATGCCATGCCAAAATCAAATTTAATTGAAGTATAGAGCTTAACTATGTTTTGTTTTCTTTACTAATGCACAGGTGCACCGTCACATTAAGAATGGGGACGTGATGCTGCTCAATCGTCAACCTACTCTACATAGACCCAGTATACAAGCTCATAGGGTAGGGCTCACCTTCATGCCTTTTGTCATCGGTCCTATATATATATTTACACTTATATTTCTCTGCTATATGATGTATATATATTCATATTGTTACATTTACATTCATGGAACTCACCAATTAGACAAAAAGACAAAAGCTCTATCCTTAAGGAATAAACATGATGATAGCATGGTAGCAATAGCGGAGGCCAGCAGCGTGTTTGTTTGGTCTTACTTAAGGAATAAAGGTTAAGGAATAAAACCTGCAACCCCGCAAAACTATATGATTGTGTACACCTCGTTAGTTAAATATGTCCCCATTTCTATGCATGCTTGTTGGAAGCTGCCTGTTATATTTATGTATCGTCAGAAAGCCTGTGACTGCGTTCTTGTATGGCAAATAAATAGAGAGAATGGAACGAGACGTTGATAATCGAATACAAAAATGGGATCAAGTCCTTCGATTATCCGCGCCATGTTTCATTCACTTTCATTATGTGACCAAAGAAGACTTGAAAAGTAAATCTTTGTTTTTTATTTTGAATCGCCCATATGAATAGTTTTATTGCCCTTTAGATATTGAACGTTGGACATTCCCAACTATGGCTTTTACCACATGAATTAAAAATTTGCTAGGCTCGGATTCTTGGTGAGGATAGGACACTCCGTCTTCACTACGCTAACTGCAAGGCATACAATGCTGATTTCGATGGAGATGAGATGAATGCACACTTCCCTCAGGATGAGATTTCCCGGGCTGAAGCATACACAATAGGTAGAATATGCTTATCTTTTAATTGTTTAGTTGAAAAATGTTCAGAAACACTAAAGTAAACTAGAGAAAAATCGATAGAATATATGAACTATGCCTGGAAACGTCTATTATATCTTGCTTCTCCAATAAGATTACTGTCAGCTATAAAATACAGCTTATTCTTTGCTTTTGCAGACGTGGTTAGATACTAATGTGAGAATTACATCTTGCTGATTCTTTTGAGCTATTGTATACTTTGTTCGGCGTTCAAACACGGAATTCTGCTCCCCATACTAGTCGACGGTAAAATATTGTCGCAGATTTCCTTTTTCATTTCACCAAAACACATATCTTTAGACATTTTAATTGATTTTAAACTCTCAACTTATTATGCAGCTGCGACTGATTATCAATATTTGGTGCCAAAGGATGGCACTCCTCTTGCTGGACTTATTCAAGATCACATGGTCTCAGGAGTTCGACTCACACTCAGAGGCCGATACTTCTGCAGGTCGGTAGAATTTACACCTGGATGGAAAATATTAGAATTCTCCAAAACCATACTTCTTAATTGATATAGTTCAGTGCTGACCTTTCTATGAATATCTTGATCACATTACGTAACGAGTTTTAGTAACTTTATCGTCTATTCGTACGTCATGATGAGATGCCATATTTTATATACATGCAGGCGTTCTACAGCAACTAGTTTTCAAGGGCATTTTTTCAGATTCTGGGCAAGAATCAATGTCAGACAAAACTGTACAGTCGATTTTTCTAATTGCTTTACATCAAATTCTTTTTTCTGTTGAGAAATTCTTTCATCTTAGTCGTCCCTAAATTTATGTTGATGAGTGAATTTTCGAGTGTCGGTGATCTCTCTTCCAGGGCTGACTATCAACAATTGGTATTCCGCTCTCTAACAGACAAAGGCAGTCGGATTAAACTACTTCCACCGTCAATTTTGAAACCACAAATTCTGTGGTCCGGAAAGCAGGTAGGCTATTGCTCAAAGAACATTAGGCAACTCAATTATTGAAACTCTGTACATGTACTTCATTCTATTCTTCCTTAAGATTTAAGAGACCAAACTCTTTAAAATAAATACTGTACGATGGTATTTTGCAATCGTTCGTTGTTGTCCTTCTCAGACTTTCTTGTTAGGATACACAGATTGGGTATACTAGAGAGAGCTGAAATGTACTACAGCTATACTATTCCGACATTTTTCGTTTGGTCTTTGGTCAAGAACACGAACACTACAATAACCAAACTTCTTGTATGAAAGGATATTTTATTTTTAATATTTCTTGCAGGTCCTGTCCACACTTCTGATTAATTTAATCCCTGAAGGGAAGAAGCCTCTCAACCTCGTAGGCAAAGCTAAAGTTGCCCCTAAGGTAATTATGACATTGCACACGTTTGCACGAGTTGCAATATTCTAACCGACTGAAACCAACCTGTTAGTTAACTGTTTTGTTAGATATGAGAACATTTTAAAGCCACATAGTTGAATTCCTGGTAAATACTGCATCGTTGAATACGTACTCTGCATACCATCCTCCGTCATACGTCATGACCAAGGAGGCTATCTGTCATTTTTTTCCCCCTAAATTGTGCCTGTTATGATACTACTGACAAATAAAAGATTTTTCAATTCAATTCAATGACTAATAAGTGGCAATATAATTGCTCTATATTTCTGGGTGAAGGTTTAATTTTGTTCCCAGTTATCAATATCATTCCGTAGGAAGGTTTTCGTAAATTTCATTCACTGCCTTTATTTCCAGAACTGGAATATGGAGCCAGCTCGTAAATGGAAAGCTGGTGGCTCACCCCTCACAAACCTGAATATGTCCGAATCTGAAGTGGTTATTCGTCATGGTGAATTATTGGTCGGTGTCTTGGACAAAGGTCACTATGGAAACACGCCCTATGGCTTAGTTCACTGTTGTTATGAGGTAACACCGCTACATTATATATCCATTATTATTAAAAGACGTATATTTCTGTTAAAATGCATCTTTTAATTGTGTAATCCTTTGTAATCTAAATTTGCTATGTTACTGGAGGACCTGATTGGCTTCTGTAGACTTGGAACCTGCCACGTACCTCGTTCTGTTTGTTGTTTGTAACCTGTGGAATTCACAATCATATAATAACTATTGGTATCGAAGTACGCAAGTGGTTCTGTCCAGATTTGGACAAATACAAAAAATACTTATATCTTTTTAGCTGTATGGAGGTCAGGTTGCGGGGCGTGTGCTGACTTGTCTGGCTCGGCTCTTCACATGCTTCCTCCAGGTGCAAGGTTTTACGCTTGGCGTGCAAGACATCCTCTGCCTACCTAAGGTTAGTCTCTTGGACCCTCTCGGTCAATATGTTGGGGGAGGGGTGGAGCAGTTTTGGGTCCTGCTTGATCATATAATTGATCCACTGAGAGTAATACCTTTGTTTGTACTTAGTTGAATAAAGCAGATTCTTGTTTCTGTGTTGCGGCTTTTAATACGGGTATTACCCCCTAAAACCTGTCATTCAGCTTTTATCTATGCTTTACTTAATGACAGGCTGATAAGGAACGCCGTAAACTTGTCAAAGAGTCGAGAAAATGTGGTCCACTCGCAGCAAGTCGCGCCTTCAATGTGAAAGACCCCACCGACCTTGATCTGCTTCTGAAAAAATATGAGGAGGGGCATCATAGTAAAGAAGGAGAACTCAAAGATTTGGACCTGGCCATGAAAGGGCAGACAGATGAATTCAATAATCGTATCGCCAAGTATGAATGATTCTCTCTCTTTGTGGTCACCGTATTTACACATTAAATAGGTTTTTAGGGTTTAAATATTTTTTCATTCCGGAAAGATGTATTACAAACTTTGTTCACTCTTCTCAGCTTGATCTGACTTCATCTCTGATATATAGAATCACTTTAAGGAAATTTAGCATAATTATACATTCATATACTTGATCAACTTGCTATCCTACTATCCAATCATACCTTAGAAAATCATTTACCTGTTTGTTTTGATGATATCATTCCAATATTTACACGGTCATACAAATAGTCAAAGAATGTATTTCACAATACAATTTAGATGTGACTATATGGTATCTATTCATGTGATGTCGAAACTAATGCTGCAAAATATAGATGTTTAATCTTGTTTCAGAGCTATTATACCCGATGGGTTGATAAAGCATTTCCCCCATAACAATCTCCAGTTGATGGTTCAGTCCGGAGCAAAGGGTTCATCAGTAAGTCTCTAGCTCCTTTACATGCATTTTTATATTTATATATATACAATTGTGATACGTTTGCTCATTATTAATCTAACTTATTCTCCTATTTGAGCTTTTTAGTTATTGATGGCCTGATATTACTTTCTCAACGAGGGATTATAGTTTTTAAAGTATAAAAATCCCCCCATGTGTCCTTGTCCGGTGTGTTATCTTGGCCAACTCTCGTTATCAGGTTGGATTGAATCAATTTAAATAGCTCTTGACTGGGGTATGTTTAGTTTTAAAAGTGGAGGCATATCATTCTACATCAATATTCTCAGACAACTGACGCAGAAATATATAATTAGACAATCATTGAAATAGTTCCGCACAAGTTATAGCTAATCTTTTTACATCATATACAGACATGTGACGTCCTGGGTGTTGAGTTTGCCTTTGTTTTCCTTCAGGTGAATTGCATGCAGATCTCCTGCCTCCTCGGTCAGATAGAGTTGGAAGGCCGGCGTCCCGCGCTCATGATTACAGGCAAACCTCTGCCCTCCTTCCCTGCTTATGACATGTCGCCGCGAGCTGGGGGATTCATCACTGGACGTTTCCTCACTGGTATCAGGCCACAGGAGTACTTCTTCCATTGTATGGCTGGTCGTGAGGTAACTTTGTTATTTGAATAATACTATATATATTAAAGATAGGAGACGACACTTAAAGTGACACATGCCACTGAGCTCCCGATTTGGGGAAAGTTTGCCTGAATTTCAACTATGTTCTAGATTAGTATATTTGTAATGTATACCCGGGAGCATTAATGTAGGAATTACATATATTGTGTGTATTTAAGAGTTTAAAACTCCAATTTCGTAGGGTGCTGGAGTCACCCTACCCAACTGCCAGACAGTTAGGGAAGGTTCCCGACGCCTCTTATCTTAATGAGAGTTAAGTGATACCAGCTGGATGGGACAGGGTAGATATGTCTCTATGTAACTCCTGCCTCGCTCCTACTTCACCATGCACTGAGGGCAGCACTTTATGGTCAAGTTACTTCTCTCTCAGATTTGAATTCCTCAATGGAATCTCTGCCACATTCTTCGTTAACAAATATCAATTAATCTAAGGAATGTATAGAGTTGGTATTCCACACAAATGTTCTTACTTGTGCAGGTAATCGAAAACTACAATCATATTTCTAAATGATATATAGTCAGATAGTGTCCATAGCCACTTTAATTCCTCTATGGTACCATGTAAATATGGCGTTGACCGTCCCCATTGTGATGGTACCAATCACCTCCCTCCGCTCAGTCTGATACCACAGATCGGTGCATATATATATTCAAGGTGTAATATAAACACCTGGCTTATATGACCCAACATTGTCAGGTTAAATCTTAACAATAAGGTGATGTGCTTCAGATCTTCCCTATTCATGATCATAGAAATAAAATCGTTAGATATGATACGGACCATATTAAGGACAAGCATCCCAAGGTATGGGTTCCCGCCCGAGGTCGGCTGGGGGTCGGGGACTGCGCACTAGTCACTCTTGGCAGCCATAACTACCTCCGTTTGTTTCATATCTTGCTTCCCACTTGTTTAGAATTTGTTCTATTTACATGGTAGTAAAAGGCGGTCAATAACCACCACCGCCACAAGGTAGTAATGCGTCTTAGAAGTTGCTTTTAAATGTTTTGTGTTATTGCAATCGTGCCTTATTTTGCCAGGGCCTTGTGGATACTGCTGTCAAAACCAGTCGAAGCGGCTACCTCCAGCGTTGTATTATAAAACATCTAGAGGGTATTATTGTCAACTACGACCATACCGTGAGAGACGCCGATGGCAGTATATTACAGGTATGGTAACATGTATTGACAGTTATTGCAATGTTTTCAATAATCCGAATACAAAAATAAATAAAATACAATAGCCGAAACTATTTAACAGTTTACTGATAATCTAACCGTATGATCTTAGTAACATTAATTGATAAAGATCATAATCCTTATCCATATTTGTCATACATGAACCTGGAGGCTTCATAGATTTATTGGAATTGTACATCTTCTCTGTTACAGTAATTCTGACTTATTATCAGGTCTGAAAATTATAGATTATCGTAAACAATAAAAACGTGAAAATAAGTTTTAAAGTACCTTTTAAATCATTCCCTTCATCCTCAATTTTGTCTTTCTTTACTTAAACACTTGAAAAGAAACGTTTTTTCAAACTATCCTTGAACTCTTAAGATTCATTGCTTAACTGAATCTATGTTACTTCAATGCTCCCGCTGGAAGAACTTAGGTCAGTTTCAGATTATGATACACCTTGTGTACACCATGTCACTTGTATTTGTTTACTTTTCAGTTAAAGTGATTATATCTTTGCGATAAACCATCAATCAATCAATTTCGATCCCTCGGTTGTTTTCAGTTACAATATGGTGAAGATGGTCTCGATATTCCCCAAACTCAGTTTTTGAACAAAACACAAATACCGTTCCTTATTGATAACCAAGACAAGCTAATAGCCCCTGCTGAAGAAGCCGAATTGCAAAAGATAATGGAGAAAGACACAGCCAGTGCTCTGTGGAAGAAGGTGAATGGTTGAATTAGTCGTTCTTGGTTTTATTCCTATTGATTATTTTAAATGTTAAATTCATTATTTCATCCATGATAGTAGTACATGTACTTGCTTATTTTTGTGTAAATGGCCTATATTACTTTTAACTTCTGTCCTACAGATAAAGCGATGGAAGAAGAAACGCTCAAATGTTTCGTCCAGAAATTCACCATTCTTACGGTTCTGTGAGAAGTCATGGGCTTCTGCAATAGAACAATATCCTGAGAGACCTGTGAATACGGGGCGTAGCGAAGCAGCGAAACATGTTTGTGATACGTGGGCCCAAATGGACCTAGAAAGCAAATCAAAGTATGTGCCATAGTTTTGCCGCAGTTGACCGGAAAAAAGTCTTTTGAATATTTCGGGGTTTCTTACTTTTAAGTGGCGTTAGATGATTTTAAGTTCTGGTATTTGCAATTATATTTACTGGATTTTTTCATTCTTGAACATATATCTGTAGTGTTGCGAGAATGCATGGAAAGATGGCTAAATGGTCCCCTATTTCTTTTAAAATTTTAATTATACAAGATGTATAGGCTTTACAAAATGGATTTTAAATACTAGCTGTTAGGTATATATTCATTGTAAATTAAAATTTGTATGCCGGGAGCATCATATTAATCTCCCTGGTTCCATTTCTGGAATTGACAGGCCATTTAGATCTTTTAAAAATAGTTCTATGAAAAATGTTCTGCGAGTGACAGCAATAATAACTTAAAACAGGCGAGCATGGTCACTATCGATGTTATTAACTACTTTGATAAAAAAAAATAACATAACTTGGATGTCTGGTTGGATATAGGAAACTTCGGATCTGATCGGGGAATTTGATTTATTCGCATCAAATAGTAACACGATAACCTCTCCAGTTCGCTAGGCCTATCTGTAATTACCATTGCTTCCACTAGGATCGCTGCTCATCAGAATCGATATAGTGAATAGGTTTGGTTGGATTCTGCCAACTGGTGGACGCTTGGATAGTTGTATGGATAATTATCCAAAGGTCAACTCATGTGGGACAATATTGTTGACTTTATTAGCTCTGTGCCTATTATCAATAAATTTATGTGTTCTTTCACAATGTGAAACACCGCTCATTTATTATATAAATGTGTTTACCTCGGGGCCTACTATCCTATCGAATCTTAGCAAAACAAAACAATCCTTTTTCTGAATACCCATACACGTGAGAAAAAATGCTGGCGTAAGCTTATCTCTATCGTGTTCAGTCAGTTTTATTGGGGTGAGTTTGCATTGCAGTGTTTGTACTTTTTGTGCCTTTCTTTTTATAGCTAATATCTGCAAGTACAGACCATTATATCTGTCTGGGTGTTCTCGTATGCTCAATTAATCAATGTCACAGCCCTGATGGATTATGATGGAGCGCAGGGCGAAGATGACTACTAGAATTAACTTTCCCCTTTCTCGCAAAGAAAATAGCGTTTTATCTTAAGTGCTTCCACATATAATAAATTGTAGCTGCTTACTGAAGTTCTGGTGAAAAGGGACTTTATGCTGTGTTATTGATGAGGGAAATATTTTTGTGAAATCGGGTATCAGACAGGGTTCATATGAACCATCAGATGGGGGTACGAGTGTTGGTAACGCCATCTTCTGGAACTTGCGGGAAAATGGATGGTGTACTGACTGACGTTGGCCTTTATATTGTTATCAGAGCAAATAATTCTGGCAGCTATGCCATCGTCAATCCTGCCACATTTTACATGTAATCATTGTTTTGGTATTTCCCACCTCGGCTATATATAAGTAGGAGTATATTCATAGAAAATATGTACTATTTTTAACTTTATTGTACAATCAGGGAGACATCAATATACGGTGGAGTATCTGTGTTTGGGTTACGTCTCGAACGCTGGGAAACATGTTCATGGGCCAAACTTTCTTTTTAAGTTTTAAACAATATTGAAAATAAACAACCTCGCATTTCGTTTGTCATAAAGACACAAGTCCTTTACCTGGGATGGGTTTTCTTACGTATTCTTGGAATCCCGTCAGATTTGGCTATATGCCATTCTACGTACGCGAAATAAGCTTGAATGGGTTGTGTTTACAGCTATTACTTGTTGTGAACATTCAGCAACATGCTCATCAGTTAGAGATGTTCTGGAATCCAAAATATTTACTTTTTTAAAACATTTTTATATGCCATATTGTATTTAGCATTCAATTAGTAAATGCGCATAATTCTTTGCGGAATTGTTTTCATGCATTGCCAGATTCCGACGTGTACTTTTCCCAAACCTAAACAAAATGGTGGAAACGTTCTGATAAAGCTTTCACATACAGATATTTATTCATGAGTTATGCCTTATTGTATCATATGCATACGTACCTAGAGTTTTCATTTCCATACCTCCTACCTACATGAAGTATAACACATGTTTTTGTCGTACAATACATATCCGACAGAACGCCTGAGCCTTGGGAGCTGCTGTGTCAGACTAGATAAATACTAATTGGAATGAGTGTGTCCCTTGTTTTTACTCACCAGAAATGCTGGTAAATAACAACATGGGAGAGTCGCAATTGATGCTAGAACTAACAAAAACATTCTACATATATACCAACAGGTACATCAAACAAGGATCAAGCTGCCCGGACCCAGTTCTGACTCAGGTTAATGTAAGTCGACACCTGGGCGTCGTATCTGAGCCGTTTGAGGATATGATTGACACTTACGTTTCATCCAACCCCGACAAGGTATGACAGATGCCTAGACGGTTTCCCTTTTCCACTCTAGACAGCATGTTATTTTTTTATATCTTAGTCTCCTGGCATAGTTAACAGCCTCTAGCAAGTAGATATAATTGTACTTAACTGAGCTAAAATGAAAAAAAATGAGACAAATGGATAGGTTTGGATGTGGAGACTTAAAAGACCTCTATCAGACACTTGAGATAAATCGTTTATCACTTTTCATTAGTAGAATTCAGTGTGACTGCACAAGTAGGATTTCTAGAAGGATATTGAAGTGTGTAACTTTGTATTTATTTTGAGGATTTATCCCTTAATTTCAGCTCGTTAAATATGAGGAATCTGAAGTTGGGCCGGGTCAAATTTCAGCTCATCGTCTGCGGACGTTACTCTATCTTAGAAATCAAAAGGCTCAAGTCCCACCCGGAGAAGCTGTGGGCCTTCTTGCTGCTCAGGTATTTTACAAATAAAATTTTCACATTGAACGCTACGCTATCGTAACAAAAATATGATATTTTACATAAAATAAATGATATCTTACATCAGTTCAATTTCAGTGATGTTACAAATAGGAAAATGGGAGTAAACCCCCTTAAACATAGCCGGTTGAGTGGCAGCTGCAAGGAAATCCTAGGGTCTAAGATTATCTAATTGTTTGTCTATACGAATTTAAGCTTAGTTTTGACATGCTCTCTCCTTATCTAGTCCATCGGAGAGCCGTCTACGCAAATGACATTGAACACCTTCCATTTCGCTGGAAGAGGAGAAATGAACGTGACGCTGGGTATCCCTCGATTGAGGGAAATCCTAATGGTTGCAAGTGCTGCCATCAAAACACCCAACATGGATGTGCCTATCTGCGACACAAGCGGTGCCAAGAAAAAAGCAAAGTCTTTGAAAAAGAAATTCACCAAAGTCTTGTTATCGCAGGTATGTCTCATGATATAAGTCAGTTCAGACAGGAACCTGTCCCAAAGCGATCAAACTTAATTGATGTGGTATTTGTTGCTGAAGGGACTTTCGAGGTGCTGTGTTATTACTTTGCTGTTTGACTGACTGACATATTTACTAATAACCACACCATGATGGAATGGATATGACGTAAAATAGATGAACTGCGCCTTTTCGAAAAATGTTCTGTTTCCCATTCCTCATTGCATTTTTCTTAACTTTTATTTACTTACAAATTGCCAATTACTTCATTTCAGGTTCTCGCTGATGTGAAAATAACAGAAAAGTTGTCATTAAAAAAAGAAAGCGGATTGTAAGTATCCTATGTTCTCTGGTACCCAGACATGGGGAAACTTGGAAAACATTTTTGGCGGGCTTGGTTTTTGGTTTGAATAGGAATATTTACTTCTGAATAGGGATAGTAACTCGCAACTGATAATTCAGGTTGATGAAGAAAGCTTTTTAAGTTCTTTTAATGCAATTTACAAAAATAAATCCCTTCTAATCGAAACTAAAGGTTTTCTGACCATGTTTGTTTGTTCTGCCCTTGGGATGCTGGTCATCCATTTCTTTTTCTCTTTTCAGTGGTCGGTCAAGGCTTTACACATTAAAGTTTAGTTTTCTACCTCATGAAATGTACAAAGATGAGTTTAGTTGTAATCCCGCGTCTGTCCTACGTTACATGGAAAACAAGTTCTTCCCCGCTTTCCAAGTGGCAATGAAGCGCAAATATGAAGAGCTCCAAAACTCCAGGTTAGTTATTATATCCCTTGCGCTGTTAGGTTTTTATTGAATTCTTGTCGCCAAGCAATGCCACCGTAGAAATCAAGGCGCCACCCTATTCTTATCCTGGTGGGCCACCTGTTGGCTTGTGTTGGAATTAGCCAGCTCTTTTAATCAGTCGCCTTCAAACCGCGAGGGTCGTGTTCCCTCGAGATCCTGGTTAAAAATACGCCTACCTTGCATTTATATCACCGCCTTCTTTATTGTGGAGAAGGATGGATAAATGTATGATGGGACTGATGGCCTGAGCAAATATTGTTCTTTCATTTTTCATTTCATTGAGCCTGCTGGCTGCTGATTATTAATCAAAAATACAAAATCATATACATAGGCTTATGTATAAACTGATTCTATTGTCATACATATATTACACATCTAACGACAATCGTATAAATTTCCCTATGGGATCCGCCAAATTTCCTGTAACTGCTTACAGGGCTAGTATAATAAAAAACTAGTATATATTCATCGTCCTAATATGACGATTGTGAATAAGACAACTGGGATCTATACTATATATTGGTCGTCTATTAAAGCACATTATGTGGTTGATGAACCTGTCTATATCAATTCCTGAAAGCGTAAAACAAGCTGTCTTGGAGAGGAGTCTTATCAAAGTTAGAATAATATTTACCATATCTTTTATATTCTTCGAGGTTTAAATTTGTCTGTAAAGGATTTAATATTTAACTTTTTTTTAAAAAAAAAATCCCATCCTGTTATTACCCCCAGTGTTGACAAAGCTAATGATTAATTAGACTGTACTTTTGCCTGGGAAAAGTCATGTATTCTGAGAAAAATGTCTCGAATCAGCGAAAAGTCAGTAAATATGATTGGCCCATGAGAGAAAGTTATATACTTTCTTGTGACTGAACAGTCTATCCACTGTATGGTTGGCTTTGGTAGCTTGTTAGTGGAAATCACTTTCGCCATGTTCACTGCAACAATGGTGAAACTGGAAATAGCTCGAAAAAGTTATCCTGAATATTTAAAAATTTATCAGGGAAAAAATGAGGAAATTTTATTTTCATGAAATGCTGGGGACCTGGATAGATGAAGGGCGGGGGGGGGGGGCTTAGGAACTGATGTATCACATCATCATGACTCATGTCTGGACGACCGAAGTGATTCTGTAAGCCGCGAGCTACGTGGTCGAAGAAAAAGACAAGAAAAAACCTGTTGCTTTTGGACATGACTTCCTTGTTCTCTTTAGGAAAGTTTCCCCTGTTGCCAAGAGCTCGATAACGACCTGATCATGTCAGTGAGCATTTGTCTGTCTTGGGGCCAAAATGATATACGGCCGCGACTGGGACGGAAAGACAAAATGAAAGCTAGTGTGTGAGGATTGTGGAGCTCCTGCTCCATTAGTGTCTGTTTTGATGGGACTATAGTCGTGATGAACGGGCCTGTGTTATGACTAAACAGGTGTCGGGATGATCGGTGTGCCGCATAGGCTTATGGCCACAGGCGAGATTTCACCGTAGGCTTAAGTACTGTGAATGGACTTAGAGCTGTCACGAATGGAATGATGTGTGCTGATTCCATCTACCTGAGCTTGTTACTCTCAAGCCAAGTTTTCCCCTCTCATTCTCGCTGTAATTCTCCGTCCCCTCATTCCATCTTTTATTCTCTATTTCGTTCTATCTCGCGAGGCCCGGTCAGGTAGTGAGCCCATAATAACTAGCGTAAATGGGTGATAGCCGGTTTGCCTATAAAAGTTACCTTCGTGATTCATCCTCCACGTGCGGGCAACGTGTGCATGTCTCATGCGACGCGTTCGTGGACGCCAGATTTGGGCGCTGCATGTTGCTTTGTTTCTCACCTTTACACCCGCTTTAAAAGCTACGAGCTTTGCGTCCTCCCATCTTTTTTTTTTAATGAAACATGCCACATCTATATCCTAATCGGGTGTGCCATTGGGGGGATCGGGTGAAGGGCCCTGGACCACTATCACTTTTCAACATATTTTTTTGTTCACCACCACACCAGCCTACTTCTCTAGCGATAAAGCCTTGGTCCCTGTGAATGTACCAACACAAAAAAAGAACTTCACACAGACCTGTCTAACTCGCATGCTCACACCAAAATCAAGCTGAGCGAGTCGGTCACGGAGCAGGTCTCCATGTAAACACATCATTAGCCCGATAGCATGATTGCATGTGGGCATTTGCTCAGTCAGGGCCATTCATTAGGACATATTGTGTTATTAGAAGCATAAATAAGCCCTTGCATGCTGGCGTCGGACCCGTGTGCGCAGCGCTGCTTTACTAGTGCTCGCCAACCCCGCTTGGTGGCGTGATTGCCGCCGTTATCAGCGCCGCTTAGCGGGGAGCGCCCTCACCACCGGCGTTGATGTATATAGAAATGCTAACAAACAAGCTGGATGTATTATCAGTGTATATCACCATTTGATGGCCCAATACCCGCGCCGCCGCTGGCACATTTACACGCGTGCCCACCGGATCGTGGCCAGCGTTTATAAAGGGTTTATGGAGTTAGTTTGTAAAGGATCCGTATAAAAACGGGGGATTTACCCCCGTCCAGGCCTTTCTCCCTTGCATCTAAATGCTTTCTTCTTCCCACAAACGCTGGCGAAAATCCCTCTTTCTCCTCTCCCTCCTCCTCCTCATGAGCTTGTCTCACACTTCATAACTTGGGAGAAGGTGTTGAATGGCTGGGAGAGACATGGAACTTCGTGATCATGCGTGAGGTCATTGATAGTGTAATGTTTTTCGTTTAATAAGTTTTTATTCACCCGTCAATGCAACTATATTCTCTGTCGAAGCTGACAAATATACACTACTAGATATAACATCAACTACTAGATAATGATAAATTTAAAGCATGCTTAAATCCTTGTTTTAAAGTTATGCGTTACAGTCTGTCAATCAATATTCTTAAGGAATATCGTTTCCGATACAGGATTTTATATAGATTATCTCATAATCTTAAATAAAAGAAGACACATTAGTATATAATTATGTTGAGAAAAATGGTGAGAGAAGCACAAAGATTTAAACGCTCTCGTCATCTTTCGATACGTGACGTCATAAAGGTATGACGTTGTATTGAACAGTCTCTGAGATCAATTTCCATTGGATGATGAATTCAGATCGTTAGGGCTACCAATCAGTAAGATTTTAAACGGTTTGGGTTGGTTCGGGATACTAATATAGATCTGGCCCCTGTTTTTTTTTAGTTTTATCGTGAAACTTTTCGAGGAAGAAGTACTGTTTTAGCCATTTCTTGGAATATTTCTACAACGTAGAAAAAATAGAAGACACATCATGAAACGTTATAATCATAAGTAAAACCCTCTGTTAGTGAAAGTGTCAATTCTCAACACATGTTAATTATACTTTTGATACAGTCCCCTTCTCCACAAAGCTTAGCATTAGCCTTGAGATGTGTATATTATCCTAACTTTTTATATTCCCACCCCCCTGGCATCATCTGTACAAGGCAGACTAATCCTTTAAAAGCTCTGTAAGTCAATTCTATTGATGAGAATTTTTCAATACTTTAAATTAGTATTTTACCCTTATTTGATCCTTATCCTTGTTTTTAGTGAGAACCATCCCGTTCGCTTAGGAAACTAAAGTTCTGTCTACTGTGACTTTCCAACTCCCATAGATCTAGACGTATGTTTAATGGTTAACCCTTCCCAGTTCCATTGATTCTCAATATGTCCATACAGTAAAAAAAAAACATTTTCTTGACTAGAAATAGTTAAAGTGATTTTTATTTTCTATAAACATATCCAGAGATGCAATACCATGTCCACGTTAAAAGTGTCCGTGGCCCAAACTTGCATACATAACATACTACAGATTGCAAGTTGAAAATTGCCCCTGAAGAGCTTGTTGCGGAGGCGAAGAGAAGAGCATATTTCGTTGTACTTTAATGGATGGCGGGAGACGTGGTGGTGTGAGGCGGCTTAGAGGGCTGGATCAGCCATATGCGAAGGAGGGATTTTTTGTGAGTTAGGGGTGAGAGAGGGGCATGGGCCGTGCCCCTGGCTTTGTAGGCTGGGTCGCTGGCAGAAGTCTGGCGCCCATCGCCATTTACAGGTGGCTGGAAGTATGGGCCGTATCTAGCAGCGATCTATTTCCCTCCCCTTCCAAGCTATGCATAGTAAGTAGGAACCTGCCCATCGCCAATGTCACCAATGGTGCTCTTGGAGGCCACCTCTGACCCCTGCCAGGCGGCTAGTGACCAATCAGGGCGAGTGACACAGAATCGGTGTTATTACCGTGACCGGGATGTTCCCGCGCTGATAAAACATGTGATGGGGGAAGAAATGTCGTCTGGTCTTGGCAAGCTTTTCATTTTATAACAGCTGATAGTCCTCCTCCTCCTCCCCTTAAATAGCGTTCAGGTCTCCAATCGCTTACTCGGGGGTAACAAGAAAAAGAGGCCCAAAAAAAACCGACCCAACAAGACAAAAAGTTGTAAATTATAAAAGTTCTCATCCAAAGCGTCGCGTTATTTATCTATGATTCAGCGAACGTATGAATGTTCCATATTGACGGGAGAGTAAAGAGTTGGGGTGGGAAGGGCGCCCACGTTGTGTTTAAATAAAACCAAACTTGTAATCTGTTGCATGATTGGCAATGGGGCTGTTCGATTTGCCGTCAGTGTATATCTTAAGTATTATCAAATCCAGTATGTTGTTCCAGTGGCGCGTCCAGTTTGCCCGCTTGATCCGCGCCAGATCCAGCTTCGACCTGGAGGCCGCGCTGATCTATGCCTGAACCACTGGAGGATTTGGACGAATGAATGACTTTCATTATACGTCGCCAGATGGCCTCATTATTTAGCCATTTTGGGGTAGTGGCGGGTCAGGGCGGATCTATCAGATGTGACCTGGCTGGCCACAGACAACTCCTAAACACCATACATTCTGATGGGCGCGGTCCTGCTCGCCATCCCTCACTGGAAGCGGTGGGGCCCCTGCCGCCGCCTCCACCTATCCCACTCGCCTGTCCGTCTTAATCTCTGTGTAACGATTCCCTATTGAACAAGTTCAATGTCAATACTGCTGGCATTACTTACCGTGTGTAACGGATGCCTCAATCGGTGTGGAGGTGGCAAGCGAACCCATTGAATGCTGGGAAACATCGCTGCTTTATCCCATTGCCGCCAGGTGTAACGGCTTTGTGCCACGAGGCGCGTCCCAAAATCGTCTGTTCACATTAAAAAGTACTTTGAGGCTGTTGATCAGTGGGAAAGATGAAACAAACATTAAACTCACTACCTGTCAAAGGTTGGGATATCTCTCCCCCCCCCCCCCCACACACCCGTTTCAATGTTGTTATACCGTACTTCTTCGCAAGCTACGTTTTATTTTTTGAGAAATTTCAACAGCTTTCAGCTAGCTGCCTTCGTCAGCTAAATAATGAACTGAGAGCAGTTGAAAGATCTAAGTCAGTCAAACATAGCTTCTGTTTAAAAATAACTCAGCATAACATGTCATGTGGACCAAGAAAGGTACTGACACTGTTTACGTTTCACTTTCGTTTACCATCGCCAAGTTCTGGGTATTTCTTGCTATTTCTGACTCTTGTCACTGACGTCTGTTAACGACTTGTGTGCTATCCACCGCCTTTCTTGTACACATTTATGTAATAAAGTCGCTGGTCGTCCTCATGAATTCTTGGAACATGTAGGTCTGTGACTGCGTGTGCAATTATTATTAACTTCATCATTTTGTATTTTCGTCATGCATTACATAATCCTATTCCTAATGGTGTCATAAGCAATCTAGTAATCCGTGACGTCATACATCGACTGGAATTGAAGGATACACTTGTCGGCTTCCAGGAATTTAATATATATTTTTTTGTGATCTTCCATTGACACCATCCCATATTAGAAGCCTTTTTTTAAGTTATTTTTTCGGCGGACTTATCTGTCCATGCATTTTTCCTTTAAGGATGTGCCAGCGCATACATTTTACATTTTATTTCAATGAAATAGTAGTTGTTATATACCAAGCTCGCTTTGGAATATGTTTGGGCTTCTTCCTCGGAACCTATGTCCCTTTATAAATCTATTACTAGCAGGTATATGGAATGGGATATGTTTGTGTTGACTTGTTGTGCGAAATGGGTTATACAAGCTTTATATAATGACGCCATAAAACAATAGCCTAGCAGGAATCTAAACGTGTTATATACTGAGGTACAATAATCTAACTGGAATCTCATGGTTGCAGTCTTAGTAATGTATGGAATCTAGTGGTAGCAAGACGTTGTATTATGTCGGTGAAATTCTTATTAATGCCCTTGTAGATTGGTTCAATAAAGAGAGTTGTAGGGGCTCCACTGAAATGAAATCTGTTGCTGTTCTCTTTTCAGCTTGCTCAATACGGCCAAGGTAATGGAAAGGAAAAGCAAGCCAAAGGACCCGTCTGAAACCATGCAGAAGGAACAAGAAGAGGATGGTATTTCTGATTCTGAGATGCAGGACGGCGACGCGACAGAAATGAAGCATCGCGAAAGACAGACGCAGTCGCGCGACTATCAAGGAGAGGAAGAGGAGAAAGAAGAGGCCGGACTTAATGAAGAGGAGGAGCGTGAAGAAGAAGATGAGGAGGAGGGTACAGACTATTGACTAATAGTAATAATAATAACAACACTTCGTGCATTCATTCATTCATACTTCCATTTTGACACATCCACTTTCATATTTACGTTATTCAGGGACAAGTACGATGGACAAGACAGGTGATCTCGAGGAAGATGAAAATATCGAAAATGAAGCAGACAGTTCCCTCAACATATCACAAAAACGTAAAAGACGATTATCACTAGCCAAAGAAGATTCCAAGAGAGTACATGTAAGTATTAAATCATAATGTGTATACACCTATAATTGCGTATAGTGTATATAACTAAAAGGAACTAGGTACGTTCTGAAGAACGCCAGTAGAAAGAATGTCGACCTTTTTAAACGATCATTATTAAGAGCTGTAACAATTATGTTGACATCTCTTGTATTGTGTTAAACTAACAGCATTTTAATTTTATATATATATGATGATGTTTTATTGCAGTTTGTGATGTCCACGTTCCAGTCCTGCATATCTTATAAATACGACGCAGATGAAGAGTTGTGGTGCGAAGTGACATTCAGTGTAAGTGTGTTATGAGATCAGTAGTCATAGAAGGTTGTGGGTTCGAACCCCTCCGTCGGCCGGTGTGATATTTCTCCTTCGGTTCAGGTGCTTGCTGACTCGGTTATCAGGCCAGCCATTTTAGAATATGTAACAGTTTGTACATTTTTCTAAAAATTAGTCACCTCAGCTATAAATTACTAAACGATCCCCCAAACGACCCCGCCAATGGTCAGTTACTTGGAGCGAAACCAAATTGTTTTCAAATGTATTCTATAACAGGAGCTTCAGAGGGACTCAACAAATTTTAGAAAATGTACTTTTCATTAATATACGAAATACATTTAACCACTTTTTGTCATGGACATGAACCTGACTGTCGACTCGCACACCTTTTCACTGAAAGACCTGGACAAATCACGAAGTGTCGCCCTTTGTGTCGTTAAATATCTGCTATGTTACTTCACCTGAGTCACCTGAGGTCATTCTCTACGAAAGACACTTTAAATACAATTTTAATTAAGTATCGTCCACCACGAGATGTGTGGGCGTTTATTCTCCATTCCCCCCGTGGTGTCCTCGACTAAATTACAATTAAACTGCTACTTCCCTACGGTAAGTCTCGTTTAATTTAAAAATTAAACTAAAACGCCCTAAGTGATTTTTAAATTGATATGCGTAAGCTGGTGCACCATGCACATATTCAGTTTACGTTAATTATTTATAGACCACCATTTTGTATCATTTTCCCTCCCATAGAAGTCAATCAAAATGTTATATTTATGGAACTTCAGTTTCTCGATTGCATGCCAACTTAACATGACCCTCCCTTATCATATGAACTAAGTTACTTGCTTTCACTTCAAGTCTTATCTTTCAACATGTTGACTTCTAGAATCCCAAGGTAGAAATCCTGTCTTGTCAAATGCCAATCACCTTGTCACTCCACCTCCCTGTTCTGAGGAAAAATGCGGATCGGGTTCATAGATTAATCGTAAAACCTCTGAAAATTCATGGAAACCTTCATTAACTTCCTCCTCTGGTTTCTTTCGTTATTCGATCCTTAGGACTTAGCTTTGAAAATGACGCATGGACTATCTTTAAAGTTAAGGAAGGAACAAAGTCATTTGGAAAGCGTTTGAAATTGAGCGTCGGCAGAAATTTAAAGTTTGTACATTTATGAGACCATGAAGCCCAAAGAATGTGAATAAATCTTTTTAATTTTAGCCAGGTGACATTTTGATGGGAATAAAATAGAATGTGTCAAAAAGTTATTAGAAAATAAAAAAATTAATTAACGATATTAGCTGAGAATACAGCTTTAATATAGACCATTGTTTTATATGGAGTATGTTCTGGAATTTTGAAATATTTTGTTAAATAATCATCGATTTTGCCGATCGGTCTGGTCTGTAAATTCTCCAGTTCCTTACTGATACATTACAATCTTTGTTCAATCTTTAGACTTATATTTTAAGCACGGAAGACCTGGCCCATCACTTGCTGTACCTTATAAGTAGAGTAAAGAATTTAAACGTAATAAAGGAAAGGAGGTTTTCACTACCGAGTTCATAACCTGTGATTAGGTGATTCGTGTGAGTCAGAGAGATTAGTTTTTATTTTGGTTTTTATTATTTGACTCCTCAGGGAGTTAAGAAGTGTAAACAGGTCATGAAAAGTCGTGAAAATAGCAATTTGATTTTCCAGGCCTGACAAGTCATAGAATATTGGAGAGGTCATCGAAGATGAAATTCTGCATCTTAAAATTGTCCATAATACCACCGACAAGTGCTACCCTGACTTAATATTTGCAAAATAATTTGTTTGTTTTTATTTCATGTCTTATTATGACTTAAATTTAGTTGTGTGTATTTATACATGCATAAGTAGCAAATTGCATTCATGGAATGTGAATCGAGATGATCGGTGGGAACCCTGTGCAATAATACTAAATAATGTTTTCGTGTCATTTACAGACCCTCATTGATAGACCTAAGATGGATATGGCCACACTATTGGAGGAGCTGGCCAGGAAAACTGTAGTCTTCAGAACGCCAGGCATCAGCCGCGCATTCCTCACTGAAGGCAAGATGGAAGGAGAGCCTGACCGACTCAAGATTGAAGGAGTCAACTTAACGGTAAAACTTCCCCCTTATCGCGCCTTTACCCGTGAGATTGCAGTATTTTTCCCTGAGTCTTCGTCTCCCCACGACAGGTGTTCTGTCTTACGCAGATGCACTTGAAAAATAACAAGTCAAGCAGAAAGATTTAATTCCTACTTCAAAGCACACTCCAGTCAAACATTCATTCAAATATCCAATATAAGTTTATTCAACTGTTTTTTATAGATTTTCTGGGGGGGGAATTTGTGACGTACTCATAAGTTTATATTATACAGCACCAAGAATTTACTCTTTTTATATACAAAAAGCATCCTTTGAGCAAGAAGTCGGCTTTCACCATCGAGCGTCGGAATCAAAAAAGAAAAAAACCAACAGTGCACATTTTAGTACTTAGATGACATCTTTTATAACTAAAACCATTTTTTATAACTAAAGCCAATCTTCCTTGATGAAGGAAGTATGTTGCCCGAAACTTCGGAACCCAGGGCAATAAAAGAAACCAAACTTAAAGCCCTTGCTTCCCTTGTTCTGGATTGATCCTACAACATCTATTTGATTTTTTTTTTCAGGAAATGTACAAGTACCACGACTGCTTAGATCTCAACAAACTCTACACAAATGACATCCACGCTCTGGCTAAGGTCTATGGAATTGAGGCTGCCTCGAGGGCCATTATAAAGGTAATTTATTTTTAAAACATCACTTGGCGATTCATTATCAAAATACGGATAACCAGGTACTTAATTAGTTATTTTAATGTCCTGCCACAGCATCCCAAAGTTTTTCTAACAATGCACTCCAATTGAAAAGAATTAAAATTCTAACTCCAGACATGACTAACTTACATATTCTAAATTTATTTAGTGTTCACATTGTTTATTAGTACAGAAACCAGTCTTATTTTCGATCAAATTCATCAACTTTACATAAGCATACATATAATGGGATAATAAACTGCAAAGGCATTCTTCTTTTTTTTCTATGTATTTTATATGCTCATTTTCCATATTTATTTATCTTAGTATTCCAAATCACATAGTTTAACTTTTAAATGGTTCTTACTCCAGTTTCAAAAAAGTTAAGGGCATTGTCACTGGTGACAACCTATTGTCATTCTAATTTTATGTCACCATGCATGTTTAGGTTTTTAGAATTTACATTACCTTCCTAGTAGAAAGGACATATTAGGTTTTGTATTATATATATGAATTGCGAACTCCTTTTTACTTTTTTAAAATCTTCCCATCTTGTTAGGCAATGTAAACGTGACTACTGTTTATTGTTGGTCACTGTCATTTCCATATACTACTCACAACCTTAACTTAATGATGACAATGAAGACAAACTTGATTCTATATCTCAATATTACAGTAACTTTTCATGGATTTTTTTCGCAAAGAATTCCTCTCGCCCTGCCATCAGACAAAACGCCCAATCCATTCAGAACATTGACGGAAGAGTACAGTAAAGAAACACGCGGAAAACAAAATCTCGATTGTCCAAAGAAAGCCTCATTTAGCCTGACTGCAACATAAAGCCACCTGGTGCCTTTTTATTGCCGATACGTGGACATTTATCTGCACTCTTTCTTTCACCTGAACGTGTTAACGCGCTCTGCCTGTCTTGTTAACAAAAATCATTTTGATACATGTCGAACGGACAGAGACCTTGTCCTATTAGAGACACTGTAATCAAGCTCTGTAAGACCAGATCAGAGAAGGAGAGAGGGATAGGAAGGTACAAAGGCAACGGCTAAGTGACTCTTGGGGATGGGATTCAAATGGGAAGGTTCGTAAATTCTTTCATTTCGGCGCTTTATCATCATCTACGCCCCCAGCCCCCCCCCCCCCCCCCCCCCCCGCTCACACACACCCTAAGGTCATCTACACCCCCAGATCTACCCCCTCCCACCCCCTTAAGCCGGTTGCGAGTATGGACCCATGATCATTTCTATTTTTGGATATATTTCACACATTTTTCATTTATATTTACATATATGAATTGAATAACTGATACTAGTATTGGCCATAAATGAAACAAAATTGAGGCCGATGTACTGAGGTACCACTATAGTAAATATGCAATAAAGTCTCCCCTTCAACTGAACCACTAATTTAAAGATCATCGAAACATCAACCGGTAGCATATATACTCCCAACATTGATATTGAGGTGGCTACCATTTACCGGTTTGGTCTGATGGCAGAGTTGTCCTGGGCACAGAGAGTCCAGGTAGGTGGAGAGGGAGTGGGTGGGGGCGGAGGAGAGGTAGGGGGTGGGTGTAGAGAGATCGCCTCTGACCCTCGCATTCAGGCGTCGGCTGTGTGTTGTACCTTGATGCTACCACCATTTGCTTCTGTGCTGAGCTGATTGCCAGGGCCGTGGTCTTGAGATGCCCCTATTTTGGTGGGCGTGTCTTATAAAGAGAGGGAGGCTGATTACGGTGGCGGCTATGACAAGGCAATAGCCGGCTCGTGTGTGAGTGGCGAATATATTCACCTCTTGGCCGCCGCGCGTCCACCTTCATGGACTGCTTAATTTGTCTGAATGTCTCCTCAGCCACACGTTCCTTGCCGGGAGGCCGTAAACCCTGGGAAAGCCAGGTAATTAAAGGAGCATAATGAGAAAAGGAAACCCGGTGACCAAGACGTTAAATTGTAACAGCCAATTAAGGCCATGGCGAATAAATCTGGAGTGTTTTAGCGTGATGACAGAACATGTAGTGCTGGCGCTTGATAGTCCTGCCTTATAGGCAGCGGCGAATAAATCATGCATATAAAAAACAATTACATGTGGCAATAGTTAATTTACGGAGGTGTTTTATCGGGCGGGCGTGGGTGCTTTATGGGCGGCGCCCTTTCTTGGCCAGACCTCCGTCTTCTCGTGGCTATAGTATGGCACAGGTTGATGTGCGCTTTATGAATGTGCCGGCTCGTAAAAACTGAGGTATGGGCGACAAGGAAAAGTCAAGGTGCCCCGGGGAGGCCTATACAAGACGGGGCCTTGTCGAACGGCATGCATTGGACGCTTGAAATATGCTCGAGTTTGGTTAGAAATTTGAGGTTTTGATGCCTAGTTTGTCACGCCTTTATCGGCCCAATCCCCAGACCCCAGTCAGTTGGCACAATAGTTTAATTGGTGGCGACAACGCGTGGTCGCCATAGGCCAGACCTGTGATTGGGACGAAGAGAAACAGTTTGCTTTCGTTGGGCCCTTGTCGTGAGTTCTATTCAGCTGGACATTAGCTCATGTTAAATGCAAATCGCTGCCTTGATTAACTTTTCTGCTCTCCACTAGCTTACTGTCTCATCATTGAATATAGAAAATTAATCCACTTTTCTCTGAAGGATTTGCTGATGAGGTTTTGAACTGAACTTTTCTCATCGTACTAAAAGAGTTTGTTCTTTGACAAAGTTGGTCAGCACATGGGAAGAAGCACTTACAAGCAGGGCCTTAACACACCTCGCTCTATGTGCCGTGGACGTTGTTACGTTTTGATATTACCTCTTGGAGATGAGGGTCAGGCACCGCCCTGTCACTGCGATATATCGATGCGGGTCGCTCTGGCGAATTTAAATATCGACGTCCTTATCATATCCTCTCGAGATATTCACAGATTCATCGATCGCCCTCGCCAGCATGTAATAAGGCTGGCCATCGCTCGCCGGACTCGCAATCCATAATTGAGATTTAATCACTAGTGAATGATGCTACCTCCGGCTCCCAACCAGGCCCTCTCGTAATTTTCCTATCAGGAATGGGAGAAGTCGGTATAAAGTTAGGGAAGCCTCCACCCCCTCCTCCCCATTCCTCCTCTCCCCCTCCTCCTAGTCTGAGACCCCCTAACCTATCAGTGTCCTCTCCCACCTTGTTTGTTTTGATGGTCCTAACTCTGACTAAAGCCCTTTCCCACTGCCTTACGCCACCTTATCCCAGACCTTGCCTCCCTCTCTCTGCCCAGCCTAGCTCAAGGTAACTAGGAAACACAACTGCATCAAGAAGTCTTGTCTTTTATCATCCCTCTTTTTAATCCCCTGAGTCAATATTGTGTGACTGTTTGGTGTGTAAATTGCCATATCAACATAGATATTGAACACTTCCCCTCCTCTCTGTGCCCAGATGGATTCACTATTTAACTTTCTCTCCGCATGGTGATCAATGGACGCCATTTGTAAAACTTTGTCAAAAGTTTCATGGCCCGCTTTTGGAGGTTTGTGTTTCCTCAAAGTTTCCTCAAAAGAAAATATGTATAATAAGTTCATCTTTAATAAGCGTGCGTTATTCTGAGAGTTAGTATGTACCTATGTGTTGTTTAGAGGGAATTATGGACACTCACGTTGTCCTATTATTTCTTATCACCCGTTGATGCCCTTTGATTTTCACATTTTAATGCAGATTTATTTCTAATAAAATACCTCTCACTTGGGTATCGGCTTCATACCTACCACTACCTTTCAAATTGGAAAAAAGTTGTTACGAATGCAATGGGATAATAACCAAGTCACTCTATTCGCCTTGTTCTTCTAAAATTATCATTTACCAGGCTGTTTAGTGCAGCTGCATAGCTTTTCATCCAGCTTCTGAAGTAGTATACTACCATCTATTGCTAACACGCTAGCAGGTGTTATACCCTACTCTTTTTGGATAATCACAATGATTCTTAAACGTGCATAGTGTCACTTTATGTCTGGCCTTAGGTCATCAAGATCTGGGGTTGAGCAGAAATAGGGCCCCATGCAAGGTTTGAACCCACAATACACTCTTGCAATATGGGTTCTAAGCCAGCACCTTAGAACACCGCACTTTCTTCGTAACATGAAGAATAATTAAAGATGGTATTGTGTTATCTTAGAGGTTTATTGTACAGATGTAACGTAGTATGATGATAACTTCTCTCTGTCTTAGGCTCACAGTACAGTAGGCCTTTATAGGAGGGCTTCCCGTCGACCCCACACAGGGGGAGGGGGTTCTCATTTACATGGTACCCCCCATAGAGAGTAATGAGGGGATAAAGCGTGGACCCGACAGGGAGCGTCCATTAGATTAATAATGGAGGGGTGTAACCCTTTATTATACACAAAGAACATACATATGGAAATATATTAAAACCTATATTTGTTATATTAAATTAAAGAAAAGTAGGCTACAACGTGGTGTAACACTTGTTGTATAGAATACCTGTCCTTTCCTTACACCTTGCCTCACATATTGCCATAGCTTGCCTGCTCTCTGTCTCTCACACCTGGCCGCGCAGAACAAGGCCCCTGCTAATTGCAGGCGAGCCCCAGCATCTTGGCTGCGAGTCGTCTCTTTATGGATGTGCCATTGGCATCCCATGTGAGCCCAAGATATAGGTCTCAAGGTTGTGTACTGCAACCTATTTTCATTAGTTTTGTGAGTGCCCCTATTGTGCGGGGTGATTATTCCACCTGATTACACACTTTCTTGTTAACAAAGTATGTAATGAGAGTTGGTTAGGTGCTGCTATTTCTAGTCCGTACCTGTGACGCATCTGTCAAGGTGCTGTGTTGTCTTCGAGTACACATAAACCCTCCATCTGTATATTCTATGTATGTTTAATTGAATTGGATTCTTTATTTGCCTTGAATGAATATCTAATTATGGATCTCACAAGTACTTACAGTAAAAACAAACGTAATAATACTTTTCTGAGAATTTTGTGGAACAGTAACAACATAGAAATAAACCAAGTCTGGGAATTTTTTTTTAAATATTTATTCGCAGGTTTCCTGTTGGGAATAATTTAACTATCACTAAAGACTGTCTAGCTTCATTTCAATCAGAAGTTTTAGTGAACTGATCGAGTGTTTTTTGTTCAACACCTTCCCGTACAATATTCTTTGCCCAGTACTTAAAACTGATGGAACTATTAATGGCTATTTTTCCTCATATTTGATAACAGTCTAGGTCCAAAGATGGGAGAGTCCCTTCAAACGAAGGGAAAGCCTCTCGCCTCAAACCGCAAAGTGCCATTATAATTCCATAAAGACCGCAAAATATCATTATATTCCCATTAAAACGTCTTAGGCGAGGAGACCGATTAGCGAAAGCAGGCTGATTTACCATTCTTATCTGATCTGAGGGTTTGGACCTCCCATGTTTAACCTTAAATACTCACTGCTAAGTTAAGTGTCAAAAGTGCAGCAGTCCGGCTTAACCCATAGATTTAGTGCGCTTTGTGACTAAGTTTTCTTTTCTGTTGTAGGAGACCCAAATACATTGCTCTTGTTTACAGCTCGACATCATCTTTTACCTGTTTCATCCCTATATTCCTTCCATCATGTTTAGTCATTTTGAAACTGGATCTGAACATTGTACTATTGTTAAGAACGTTTAATAAAAGGGTTTGTTGGGGGCTCCACTGAAACTGACTGAAGATGTTTGCATGTAAGTAGGATGTATCTACTCTGCATACAACTAATTTTACCCACTGTGACAAAAAGTGCAATAGCTCCACTAAACCTATAAATATTGTGCTGTCTTGTAAGATTAATGTTTACACACGATGCATACATTGACTCTTACCTCTGTGTGTGTGTGTATGAGGTGCTCCTACTGCTCACCTTTCTCCACTAAGCTCACTGGGAGGTCCCAGATTGTCTCCTCCTCTGGCCCTTCCCCGGGGAGTGGGAGTGCGCTGTGATGAATCTGCGCCTATCTGCTCCTCTGTCAGAACACATGACAAGCATCGTGTGTAGCCACGTGTTGGGGCTATCAAAAACATTAAATCCTACACTTGATATGAGTAGGTTTGTGTACGTGTCTTGCGTTGTCGGGTGAGGGAAGAGCGGTATGGATTGCAGATAGTTTTTAACAGTGTTTATTCAGGATAATTTGTACATTAAGTACAAGGAACATCAGGGTTGCCCTGTGTAGGCCTTCTCCCTCATGGCCTTAACAAATATGATAGATTCAGAAGAACAGTGTTAAACGGCTTCAGGTGATAAGGATATATGTTGAGAGATGATGGTGTTAAAGGATTTTGATGCTGACAATTTCATTTTGTTGTTACTTCTTAACACTTGTATTCGAAAGTCAGAAGAGGGTATCTGCATTTCGTTGTCGAGTAAGGGAAAAGTGATATGAACCGCAGATATTCATTCATGTTATGAAAATTGTATTGTAGAAATGGGGAGTAATTAGCAGTATTTCCATTCGCTCGATCATGGAGGTTTTCTGACTGGGAGATTATAATCTAGAGCGACGAATGTAGATGAACTGGCCATGTTCCTAGATTCTGGACTGTTGCTATCAGGGCATTGCATCTAGCTTCATGGAAATGGTGTCGGATTGAAGGGCGGGAGGCATCATTCGTCTGTTGGCAGTCGGTATGGTGGAGACTGGAATAAATAAGAACACCTGATGGTGGGATCGATCACTTGTCACCGCAGGTGAGGAGGTATCTATGGGTGGTAAGCGGGGCTGCAGATAAGGCCTCCCTCCCTCCTTCTTCCTCCAGGCTACCGTATTTACTCACCTATAAACGTCTATAGCCCGAGGCGCTAAATTAGGCCCATAAACAATAGGTGTTGGAGACATTCTTCTAATCGAATCTGATATCTGTCTTGCTTTTGATGAGAGTTATACAACTGTTTGATATTGAAGCTTGTAACATGGGGAACAGAGTACTGACATTTCTGATAAAGTATGTGGCAACTGTTTCCGATTAATTTTGAAATTTTGAAAAATAGAGAACAATGACTTGTCTCCCATTTTATCAGAACTGCATGGAAATGAACTGTAATACTGACTACGGCCTTCTCTAAAAGCTCACTCATTATGTTTTGTTTTCAAATTCTTTATTTTAACTGATGGACAGAGTATTTGCCGGTCCTTTAGTTTATATTGGGGATGGAATTTACATCCAGTTTTCACCTCGCCCCAGTTCTACAGTTACATACCAACATGTACGTGGCGATGAGGGCAGTGGTTTAATATTAAAATGAAGGAAAAAAATAATAACAATAATAAAAATGGACGATCAAAATAAAATCAACAATTTACTGCATGATTCTCATCTTTGTCATCATTTTCATCTGAATACAAATAATATTTATTACAAATGATCAAAAGGAAGTTGCCATTGATTGAGATCTTATGTGTGGTGAAAATAGTATATAGTTTATACCCCGGTAACTATTGTTCACTTCAGAATTATGATATAGAAAGTCTAGATTATATAATTGCTACTCTGTGTTTAGCTTTCTCCTATAGCGATTTGGTAATCTTTTCTGTTTAATTTTGTATTTAAACATTTTTGCACCAAAATTTCCTAGAACTCTATACATCTAGATATAAGTAGACTTGACGTCAAGAGATATTTTTATGGTTGGGTGTTTTTACCTTGGATGACTATTTCTAGAACTGGAAAGTTAAACCTACTTTTATGTGAGTTTTTAAATGTTCGGCATGCTTCGAATTAGTGAAGAAATTGATAGCTGCCTAGACATTTCTTATTGGCTTTACAGTTAGCTATTCAGTGTTTTTTCTGAAGTTTCTGGAAAGTTCTGATGAGCTGTTCTGACTGATTTTGATTATTCACTCCTGTATAACTTGTATTTTCAATCATAACAAAAAAAGTAGCAGCAGTCGACAGAGCAAAAAGGGCTTTCCGTTCCGTTAAAAAAAATTATGTTAGATATACTTTACACTGAGAAATTCACATGAAACTCAAACTTCCATTTAGTTGTCAGAAATCTCGATATCAGCATTTTATCTGTATATTTATCAGCTTCGTTCTTTTGGTTGTCGTTTGTTTTTGTTCTTATCTTATCATCCGTAGTGGAAGGTGGTATACTTGAGATAGAAGGCAGACGTTGGGTCCATACTTCATTTTGGTAGAAATATGAAAGCTTACAGGATGAAAAGTCGGCCCCGAGAAACATTCTGGCACAGAGAATGACTATATTGACAATCAAATAGGAATAAATAATGTACCTTGACATAAGTAAGCCGCAGCGGATACATGAATATGGCAAAATTGTACACGTTCTATACTATAGAACAAACATTTAATTTACTCTTTACTGGTTTGGTTTAATGCGCTTATTCGTGTATGTGTAGTAAAGGTATGATTGAGACAAGATCGAAAGGTGCTTTATAATTTGTATTCAGGTTTTGAATTTCCTAAGGAGTTTCATGTATTAAGATCGTTGAATAGCTATCCCTTCAGTATGGAGTGAATCAGGGAGTTGTATTATACTTTAGTCAGTAGATATCGAGAACTATGTATTGTGCTATCGCGTAGAGTATCTTTTCCATTGCTCCAAAGTGTTTGTTAAGAGTCGTATAGAGTCCCAAGACACGTCCTTGTATATGGCAGCAGGTTACCCGTCCTTAGCATGTCCCAACATTAGTTACACAAGGGATGAAGTTTGCCCTATTCATTAAATATGTGGTATGACAGTGATATGACTCTCGATCTCGAGTGGGAGTATACGGTTCATAACGCTATGTGATAGTTGTAGCTGTTTTTAATAATGGTAATGACACATGTCCAAGTTATACAAAGTGGAGATGACTAGTCGGTGGCTAGCGGTACAGGGAAATGTCAACAAGTAGACTTTAAAATGTTCCTCATATATATAATGAATCGGTTAACTAACACGTTGGTTTCACTTGCTTAGAATACCATTTATATAACAAGACCTGATATCATACAAATTGGAGGGAGGGTGGTCTACATGTATCTTTATGTTAATATATTCAAGTCATTAGAAGAGATGATGCTGATCAGTACGTTTCATTATTCATGTATGACATGATTTGTATTTTATTGTCACATGTATTGTATTGAAGGGTGGTCCTGGTGTATTTCCCCTTGACTGACACTGTCAGATATGGGCCATGACTTACCATGTCTACACCAAGCCAGAAGTACGTGGGGGAAATGTGTGCCAGAGCCCATAGAATCCAAGTGAGCTAAGAAAAGCGGTAAAGAATAAAATAAAATCCTCTCCTGGTCTATTAATCCACTCTTCCCTCCTGTCATAAATTATGTTTTTATCTAAAGAGGCGTTCGTTAAGATTTTACTTGTATTTGAAAACAATTTTTGACCTTCGGTAATGGTGGCCATAATTCTCTTCTCAGTTAACTGGGAGACCACCACCTCCGCCTCCTCCTCCACTATTTTCAGGTTTTTCCTTCTGCTAATTTTTCCTGCCCTGAGGTTATTGCCGCGAGTTATTCCTTAAAGGTTCTCAATGCAGCAACGTGTAACATTGAATTGGAGATGGAAGAACTGCCCTCACTTTGCCAATTGAAAACAAACACAGCCAACTTGGGCTCGTAGAAAATTTGAGTCGCGGCCACGTGGGTCGTTGTAAGTGGCCCTAAATGACCGAACGAGGAAACTGGGACTGCAGGGAACGAGGTTTAGACATCATGGGTTTTAGAAGGTGGTGGTGGAGCAAGAATTAAGGTAACAGGAACAGTTAAGTCTCGTGAGTGATAACCGCAAGAGAGAGTGTGGCACGGATCAGAACTGGCAAGGCCCCGAGAGAGAGAGAGATGTCAGCAAAAACCCGGGTTGATATTCATCGCCAGTATTACGCGCCGGAACAGACTTGGAGTTTTATGACGTCCTGAATAGCCTAATTATGGCGGGGTGTTTTAGCCCGCCTGCAAAGATCGGATGGAGAAAACACGAGCTGGAGATGAATGTTCATTCCTTGCTGGGTTTCCGCGACATTATTCTTCACTCCCTTCCCCTCCCCTTTCCCTCCTCTGCCCTTGGTTAGGAGGGCATATGGCCCGCTTAAAATTCACTTTAGCTACTCGTTGTTAAACAGTCATAAAAGGAATTTTCCTCATTATTGTTCCCTTATATAGAAACCAGTGAGTTGGTCCCATTTGACGACAGAGAATTTTTAGAAGCTTTAACCTGGGTATCACCCAGTTTTTACTGTTTCTCCTTATTACTCTCCCCCATTTTTACTGTTTCTCCTTATTATTCTCCCCCATTAGGCCTACGTGACAATTTTTACATGTTTAACTGGGGCTAAATTTAATCACTCAAGTTATAATAGGCATCGAAACCTGTAATATTAGTTTTTAAACTTAAGTTTACTATTATCGGACAGGGACTGGTATTGTTGGTTTCTTGGACTGGGACTGTGAGTGGTGTGCAAAGTAAGTTTTCCAGTGTGTGTGGGATCAATCAATCTTTATGGGTCAATCAAGACAACACTCTTGTTTAATTTAAATAGAAATAGGACAGCCGTTTGTGCAACAGTCATGTGTGATCCTGCATACCCATTAATAAGAATCGCCATTGCCTTACACGTATGGGCCAACAGCTAAAGCCCTGCTGGCTTGTTTTGTGGAGAACTGCATGGGCGCCCAGCAGTTACAAGAATGGAATTCTTCACTGAATTTTCCATGCTGGTTTACATTCCAATAGTCGGTGTCAGGTAGGCGGTGAATCTGGAGGTTTAAGAAGTGTCATGTCTCCCAGCACTGGGTGGAATCTGGCAGGCAGGCTATTTTATCTTCCACGGAAACAACACATCAGGTGGCATCTGGTAAAATTAGATGTCGCCCGTTATTTATGGCACTCGTGCCTCTCAAAATGTATTTTTCATCCTCCGAAAGATCCCAGTAATTGTTCTCGTTTATATTCAAATGGCGGCCAGTGCAGTAAAGAAAAATTTCACGGGTTTTATATTTATTACATTTCCATTGAGTCGGCGCATTGGTAAAGCGCTTTATTTTTAGCGCTCGTCGCGCCTCCCCGACTCATTTTTAAAAGCATGGCTTGCGTCAGGGAAAATTCTCCTTGCTGGGATGAATTTACAATATGCTCCCTTCCATCGATCACAAGAGCCTCACTGCTTTACCCTCCCTCTCTTACTTTCTCCCACCTAAACCTATAACCCTTTAACAACCCAAACCACTCGTCCCTAAAAATTCCCCATGCAAAGACTACTATGCTGAAAGTGTGATATTGACATTGGTGCAGGGCCTTAGAGAGAGGCAAAGCACTCTCTATATATACAGGGTTTGTCTCTATCAGAGACACCGTGAATTACGGGCCCCATTGGCTCGCCTCTGTTGTCTAGTATGACACAATATGAGGACTAATGAGAACGCCTCGTCCGGCCTGGACCGGCCCTAATGTGGGACCATGTCTGGCCATGGGAAGCCTGGGATATGTCACACCCACCAAGATTGCCATCTCCTCCAAAGAGCCTCTGACTCGGTGCCTATATTCTCTTATGGGCGCGTAAAAAATCCCTCGCCAGGACGTCTGACTTTTTAAAAAAACAAGCCACAGTATCGCCATTCGATGGCGCGTTTTTTTTATGTTTTTGTTCAACTCCTAAATGACCACTTGTTTCAGATGCTCTGCGTTGTTTATGCAGGACTCCAATCATTTTAATCGTATGTTTTTTTGTTATTTTATCAGTACGATTGATGCGATAAGTAATAATCTTGTTTCCATGGGAAGTTATAATTCACTTGGCTTGGCGCGAGAATGCCCCTGGTTCCATAGGAAGTGGCTGCTGTTTTCCTCTCCCTTCTCTTTATTTTTGTTCCCAGCAGCATAGCCCCTATATGTTATATACAAATATGTCGGGAACGAACGGCAATCACCCCCTGAGGTCTAATACTTCCTATAGCCATATATACGTCTGTGGAAGAGATCCATATAGCCAATGGACACAATCTTCTTCTCCCTCCTCCCAACCCAGCATTAAGACCCCCATAGTCTTCTACTTGTGCCTATCACAGCAACTTTTTGAGAGGGAAAACAGAAAAAGAAACAGTCGTTGGGAGAACTTTGCATGTCATGCCCTGTGGTATAGAGGAAGAAAAGTAAGCTAGGGAGCGCTCAAGAGTTGCGCTGAGGAGGATCTTCACCGATGCATAGCCCCAATTCCATGTACTACTTATGTGACAGGACCGCTACTACTGGCCCGACTCGGGCTCGGGTCCTGGCTTCTGTTTGAGCTCGGAGGCTTGGGCCTCTGTACCAAATCCCACATAAGCTGCTTCAAAGCTGACCGATGTCAACTCTCTATTGGGAGGCCCTATAAACTTTCCCTGCATACGTATCGCTGACCTCCAAACCCATTTCAGTCCCTGAACGTCCCTATATAACACTATATATATATACCTACCTATACTACCCGCTAGCTTGCTTGCTAGGCAGTCAGTTTCTCTCCCCAAGTTTCATCGGTGAAAATCTGGAGTATGGCATGATTAGTTAAAAGAGAAAAAAAACATGAACAGAAAAAAAATCGTCCGAGTTTTATTTCCCATACAGACACTTTTCCAAGTCTTTGCCATGCGAGTGTATGGGAGGCCTGGAGAAGAAAAAGCGCCTTGGTAGGGGGCCGCTCTATTTTCAAGGAGAATTAGTTGAGGCAGCATTGATGATGGATGCGTCCGGTGAGGGAGATGGGTGTATAGAAGATGGCATGAGTTAGTGCCTGGGTTTTGAAGGCCAATGTTGACAGACGTAAATTAATGATGTTATATCAGACTCAGTGGGGAAAGATGAGCATTTTACTCCCTGTGAAAGATGGCTTCTGCCGCCAACGGTTTGCATTTAAGCTACTTATCATCGTGGTCTCTTGCCTCTCAGATAAAAGCCTTACCTAGAGGCTTATAGAGAAAACACAGAGGCCTTTTTCTTGGGAAGGGGTCGCTCGGTTACCCTGTGAATATTTCCCCTCCCTTCGTCTCCTTCTTCTTACATTTTCTTATCCTGATATAATGAAAGTGAGCGAACAGGCGCCTCTACATAACTCCTATAGAGGTTGAAGATATTCCAAGTTGCCATAAAGTGCCCGGCCGGCTGTGCGTTGTTGAATGAATGTTAGCTACACTTAAAAACTAGTTTCCCCTTCTTCCTAAAAAGTCCCACTGACGACCCGGGTGGTCTGTTGCCATGTAAATGAGATTCGCTCTAGCAAATTAACCATGGGGCTTATTCGGGTGGTCCGGCCCGCGCTGGTTACTCCGGCATAATCAGCGAGAGTGGATGATCTCCCCCTATCCCCATTGTCTCTGTCAATACAGATTAACTGCACCCCGACCTGATTGGCGATAATCAGATAGAGATTATTGTCCCCCGCAGACTGAATAATATTTAGATCTGGTTTGTCCACCTATCTATCTATTTGTTGGGGGCCCACTTGTGATTAATGCTTCTGGGATGAACTCCTATACACACTGGGATTATACAAACGCGGCTCTGGTCGTTTCAAGTGTACATCCATTTCTGCTATGGGATCATAGCCATAGACAGACGCGCACACACTCACAGAGAAAGATAAAGCAAACCAGAAGTTGAGTTTTAGCTCGCAAGCTATATTCATAGAAAATAAACCAGGTTTTTTGTTGGTTAACTTATAACAGGAAGGAAGGTGCACCACAGTTGTTTGTCGGTATCTTTCTTTCTCTCTCAATGAATGAATAACTGAAACTGACTGTTTAAAAACTTCTCCTGGGGGACCTGCCGCTAGTCGGCCTGACATGAATATTTATGCTCGATTCTTGCTGATGGTTCTTGTGCGTATATGCTGGATGCTGGGACTGGTAGGGCGGCCCCTACATTATCCCCTCGCCTGCTCACTCAACCACAAAGATACTCGGCCACATATGGCCAGAGGGAGCCACCTGAGTCCCATTCTTGTCGCTAGGGCAGCGCGCGAGTTGCCATGACGTCCATGTGACATTATCTAACAAATGTATCATGACATAAGTGGTTGTTGGAATGATGAATGCATGTTGACCCTTGTTTGGCCCAGGGGTGTAGTCGCGGCTATATTGAGCGTGCAAATGTAAAATAATGGACAGGGCTGATGGTGGCGAGGCAAGTAGGTGGGTGGGTTAGTTAGGGGTCCCTCCTCAGGACATTTTTTTATAGCATGTTTTTTTTCTCCGATCAAGATCCACTTAAACCTATTGATGCCCCTGACCCCAATTTTGGAGTGTTGGTGAGTCGGACGGCATGGTTGTCTCCTAGCAATTTACTGCCTTGGGGTTAATGTGTTCAGAAAGAGAAGGAGAAAGCCAATGCTTCCAATTAATTTGTGCCTCCCCCCCCCCCCCCCCCCCACCACCACCACCACCTCCCCTTGCTGATATGATGGTGAGTGAACGTAGCCTTGGAATGGCTATGAATTGGAATGGCTCGTTTCGACTAATTATTGCTAGTATCGGGAAATCTTTAATCATGGGTGAAATGCCCTTTTAGTAGGCCCTACCTGACCCCATATACCACCATGTAGATTTGGTTCTGTTCTTAGCATCGGTGATTCCGATGGTGTGCCATCATTGCTGCCACATTGCTCCTGTAGTGTTGTTGATTGGTGCCTTTAACTTTAAAATTGTTAACTAAAAGCGTCAGAATTTGCCTGACAATGCACCATTACATAAACAATGGTTTTTTTGCCAGTCGAAAATCTCAGCCTCATTCGTATTCAAATTTGAGGTACTTTGACTTAAGCCTCTGTTTCCGTTCTCATTTCTGATCCCTAATTTTAGAAAAGCGGTTGAAAACTTGAGTCACTCTCCACTGACGACCCGGCCTGACATTTGAACCTTTGTGTCAGCATTGCGAGTTGGCTAAGTCAGCTTGTTTGGACATATATATGAACCCACATCATTTGATGAAGTAAATCAGATATTAGACACTCGTTGAATGTTGCCTGTGATTCATGTGGCACCAGCCTGTCTGTATTATTGTGTAGTGGTCAGTATATTTGTGGCTGTAATTTGGGAGGGCTCGTGGCCAATGTTTTCGGGGCGGCATGTGGACTGATGTATTGCCCCCAATCAAGTCTTCCCCCCTTGCCTTTATGAACGTCCGATCCCCAACTGTTGCATTGGCCAGGGGCTTGGGACGGAGGGGGTGATCATGGGGGAGGTGTGCTGGTTGGAAGAGTAGGGGGGCTTGCCTTCCTATAACAGATCACCGTGGGCAATGAGATGAGGAAGGGGGGAAACAATATGTCAGGGACGTGTGCTGGAGGCTGGGTTGCCTGCTTATATAAAAGCTGAGAGGGAGGGGTGGCGGGAGGAGGAGGTGAGGCAAGGAGCGCTATTCCGCCCCAACAAAGTCTGCTTTACGATGGGCCGGTCGTGCCGCGGGGCCTGCCGCCCCAGGCCAGGCGCTCTGCTGGCGCACCGGGGCGGGCCTGGAGGAGCGGTCTGGCTGACAGCTTTATCAGCAGTTCATTCTGGTTTAATACAAGCCATAGGACTGGTAGCAGACGGTTGGGGATGTTCATGGTCCCCTCCCGCCGGCCAGAATCCCTTACCTTCATCACAGTTAAAGTATGATGCTCCCATGCCTCCCCCAAACTACATGCTTACATTGACCATAAAGCAACCCGCTCCAAACGTTATGTCAAAACTTTGAAAGAACAAGTTGTAAGGTGGTGGCAGCCTGAGCCCAGAGATGCCCCTTTAACACATATTTATAGGTTCTGCTAGAGATTCTTGTTTAAGGTCCAGATGAATGGTAGGTCGTGGAGTGACCACTGGGAGTGACTGGAATCTCTATCTAGTCCCCTGTGCCCTCCCGAGTTGCTTACTGGATTGAGGAGTTTAGAGTGGATTTCCCCTCAGGTTTCTGTGGGGAAATTGAGTACTAGGCGTTAGGGGAACATATATGCCCCCATTGTATAATACCTTCGACGTCACCCTAGAATCTTAAATTCTGTGTCTGAAATCGCTAATTCACTCACTGGTCAGAGTGTTGCCTGTTGTGAAGAAGAAACTTACAAGTTCGTTGTTTCTCTTATTCCCATGTTTCCCTTCTGGTTCGATTGCGTGCTAAACCCATTGCAATTTCGGAAGAGATGGGGGGAAATATATACAGTATTGAATTCTGTCCTTAGTTGGAAGTTTGCAAGTGACCTCTGTATTACGCTAAGCCCTAGTCTATTTGTCCATAACCAAGTTCTCTCCTCTTGTTAAGAGAGGTCCCATTATAGCGACCCCAAATATGGCGCTCCACATTGGAGGTCATGCCTTGGCATTATGCCCCGCCTGCTGAGTCTATGGGCCTAAAAGTTCTTTCAGGACTTCAGGACTTGGGACATTTTCTGGAGGTCGGAGCCTGATCCCCTTCCTGCTCCAGCCTGCCCGGCGCGTCCTCCTCCTCCAGACCACTGGCTATCGATCCTTCATTTCCCCGCTTCTCCACTGGGGGCGCCACTATCGACCCCCTGGAGTGAAGAATGGTGTCCCCCGGAGAACACGGTCTGGAGAGCCCTCAGATAATAATTGCTCAAACTTTTCCCTTTTGCCCAACCTCTTAATACCAGCGTGCTCAAAGACAGACCGGGCCTGCCCCATCCTCGCCTACACTGTTTTACCATCTAAGCGGCCGTCATAAATCGGTCAGGCCCCGTCATAAGTCCACTAAAAAGCCATTTCTATGGCACTGGATTAGGAAGTGGCGGCTTTCTTTTTCTCCACCTTACTTTGGTTGGGTAATGTGGCGTTTGTTGTTGGGAGGGTAATTTGTGCTTCCTCTCTCCACCGGTTTTTATTGAGGGGTGGGTGACTTTGAAGAGAGGGTTATTTCGGGTGTGGGGTGTTTATTGATCAGGTGGGTAGTAAAGGTGGGCTGGGCCGCCCTCAAAGTGGACATGCGTTTCCAGCCACTCGGCCCTTCTGTGGTTTCATTCCCTCACGCATGCAGAAACCAACATTAGCTTGACCGCCAACACCTTACATGCAACCTCTTCCATGTCCAGTCCTGTGTTTTAACACTTTCTCCTATAGAGGTGTGTCCAGTTCACCTTTGTATTGTATGTACTAATTAAATGGTTCAAGTTCTGTGACTGGTGTGACATGTTTAATGTTTATAAACAGTATTCCTAGCAGAGGTTCGACTAAAACAAAGCAGTACAAGTACATGCTATGCACATACGAAGTCACAAGGTATCCGTTGTACCCTTTAGTCACTAGCTACTTGTTCATCAGTTGTCTCCTTTACGATCTATGTCTAAATTGAATATACAAACCTATACGTCATTATTCCATAACCGAAATCCAACAAAATAAATCCAGTACATAGGATTCAATGATCTTCCAGAATTCCCCATTTTTTGTTTCAAACCCACTATATCCTCAAATAGTCCGATTCCCAGACATCTTTTGCAAGATTGCTGATTAATCATCAAAGAATGTTTAATAGGTGTACATATGATTAAAAAATATACTCAAGTCAGAATACCGGTATGCAGTACTCGCCCATCACAACTGTCAACATATTTATGATTGACTTGATTGTGGAAGATCTTGATGGACAATTGCTCATTCATTAACTCATAGCAATTGATGTTTATTGATGTAACTGAGTTTAAGGCGAATACAGGGAACATTGACCCTCGACTGAAACTTGTTTATTTCTTAAAAGAATATTACCAGAGTTTATCAAAACAAGAACATTAGCGACACATACCATTGCTGCATGGGTTGGAGCAGCTATGAGGCGCTCTCAATGTTATGACACATTTACAGGGGGCAGCCCTAAGGGCTCCAATCTGAGAATTGCATGTAGGTATTCGCTCGCGCATAACTGGATTTTCTGGACGCTTCGCGCTGCAGCGAAGAGCTCTGGTCACTTTGAACGCCGGTGCCAAAGTGTCCATTTGGGAATTGGACGAATCCGATATGGTAAACATGGCGTTATTAATATTAGAGAAATTGGTATTGCGCCCGCATGGCTGTTTTTTCTCCGCTGCCAATTACCCTGTTATATATGGCGGGCGTGGTAGTCAATTCCTAATAGGTCTTAGTTGATATTTCGATCTCGAAGTGGTTTTCTGAGATTGGCCTATGGGCATTAATCATTTGGCATGTAGATCTGCACTTTTTCCCTACCCTCCGAGACTATTTTCACTGGAAGCTAGTTTCACGGAAATATCTAATTAGAACCCATGCATCTCCTCTGTCTGCTCATTGACGAGCCTTCGGAGGGAGACTCAGAAAGAGAGTCTCTGGAGCCAATGCAAAAAGACAATGTTCCTCTTTGGTGGTAGTAATTAGAAGCATTGTTTCCCAAGTACCAGTTAAACTGCTTCACCACCCGAATTCCCCTCATTATACTGGGTAGAAAGGTGGAGGGACAGACAGTCCGGTAGCTTGTTTCCTCGGCCATGTTAGGTTGCTTCAGGTAATTACACTTTGGAGTAGGCAATGGGAGGGAGCGACTCTAAGCATTGGTTGAGTGTGTTCCTGGGCAATATGGGTTGGCGGGTGATACTAGTGAGGAAGTGTCTATGTGGAATGGTACCTGGTCCTCGAAAAGGTGATTGATGACCGGTGCAGGCCGACTACCTTTACATGTATATCTAGTTGCTCGCCGCGGGCACGCTAAGAAAACCGTTTATCATCTCACCATGATGTCCCTACATTGGTATTAAATTTTCCCCTGTATAGAATTGGCAATGAGCGTGCCCTGCTGCCCTCGCATCAATAATCAAGTAGCGAGTCACACCAGCTGGCAATTATTCATTTTTTTATTGTAAAATATTCCAAATCCCCATTTAGCCCTAATGGTGATGGTGCCTGATGGAAAGGGAATGAGGGTTGTGATCTGACCTGATCGTACTTGTGTTGTTGTTGTTATTGTTGTTGTTGTTAAGCTTTGGCCAAACAGTTTTGTGTGCGTTTCAATGTAAACACAACACTGTGATCTATGCCTTCCTTTTGGTTCTGTTAATTTGTTTTATGGTGTTTGCTTACCATTAAATCATAACCAAAAAAAGCTGGAAGTTCAGAAAACGAGACAGGAAAAACTTAGCTACTAAGTAACCATGACATATTTTTTAAAAGACTCACTCACTAAGTATCTTTCTACATGCATATTTTTTTGTGTAGTATCACCTAAAATCATGCTTCGGTGCCATTAATATTGTTGCTTAGATCAAATACAATCAATTGAAACCCCAACTTTCCAAAGCTGCGTCTCCCATATACTGCAATTAGTTCCCACTTTTAGATGTTCTTTTCTGTTTTTTAAGTTCTTCATTCATTAAAAGGAATATACCATTGACACGAAATATGTTTTCTAACATGCGGATAGTGCATTAATTTCACTCCACGTGATTAATTATTTCAGCCGGTTTCTAAACACCTTTAATCACTGACATTTATCATTCTATTGCCGATCTCTTTATCTTGTTTACTTCTTGTTTTGGGATCTGAATAGATGTAAATCTCTTGGTATAATGAGTTGTGTGCGTACACATTATTCGCTCTCATTCTAGTGGAATCTGTGGGTTCAAACCCCGCTGTGGGCAGGCGTGCTATTTCTTCTCCACCCCACAGCTTTCTGACTGGGTTATCAAAGGTCGGCCGTGTGTATGGCTGCCTGTGAAACTATGCATACAATTTCGAAAAGAATAGGGTGTAACACCCGTTAGCGTGTTTCTTCTCAGCAATAAATTGTAGTATACTACCCGAGGAGTTAGTGGAAGACTAGTTATAAAAGCTTATTAACTAAAGAGCCTGGTAAAACATAATACAAAAATATGCAATTTCTTTCATACGAGGATGCGGTGCTTTGGTTGGAATATTTCTGGTGATGCAATTGTAGTTGTATTTCTCTTATTTGGCGCAATTCATTCCATTCGAATGTTTTCAATAATATCTTCAATAACTTAGTTCTGTAGTGATGAAGACTGAATCTGATTTAATGAAAGTTGTAGCGATGTGTTATTAATGGCAAATTTATTAATTTGCCATTTTTTACTTTAACTAAAATAAAATTATGTATAGTGAGGATTTTGTGACGCAGCATTCTTGGTCGTCCGTCGTCTTCGTTCGTCGACATTCCCAACATTCCAGAGTCATGTGTCATGTGTACAATTGGATGCATGTGTACAATTGGATGCACACATTGAGCATATAAATCAGGCTCCAAGTTGAATAGTACTGAATAGATTGGAGTATGTTTTGTACTGCATTCAGTTTGGTTAGGTTGCAATGTATTTTGAACTTTATTTTGGTCTGAAATGTTGGTTATTAGAGATTGGTAAAAGTGAATTGTTGAAGTGAATTGTACATGTCCTGAAAATCTGTCTCATGGTGGGCTCCTCCTGCCAGTCCTCCTGCCAGAAATAGTCAGAAATATGTACAATTGGTAGTTGTACACATTCAGTATGCAAGGCTGGCTGCGATTTGGTCAATAATAGTATGTAAATTCCAGTATGTTTTGTATTGCATTCTGTTTGTTTATGTTGAAATGTATTTAGAAATTTATTTGGGTCTGAGATGTGGGTTATTACAGATTGGTTAAAGTGAATTGGTTAAAGTGAATTGTACATTTTCTGAAAATCGAACCCATACATGTATGCTCATGTCTGGAACTAAATTGTGTTGTGTCTGTAACTAATGGGCCAGAGATAAGATAAGGCCTGTGGACCCATGGAGATGTATGACACCTGTTGTTTGTTTAAACAACAACAGTTTAAACTTGTTAAAATCTAGGTCCAATCTCCACATATCCCGTCATTCTGAGGGAAACTAAAAACTTAAACTAATCAACCTTAAATCTCTACAGGCCCAAACCCTATGTATCCCTTCATTCCAAGGGAAATTATTTCATCTTGCAAATCCATATCCAGGCTATGCTACATTATTGCATCACATTTATGTATGTGCTACGTATGTATGTGCTATGTATGTATGTGCTACGTATGTATGTGCTACATATGTATGTGCTACATATGTATGTGCTAGCTATGTATGTGCTAGCTATGTATGTGCTAGCTATGTATGTGCTAGCTATGTATGTGCTAGCTATGTATGTGCTAGCTATGTATGTGCTAGCTATGTATGTGCTAGCTACGTATGTGCTAGCTACGTATGTGCTAGCTATGTATTCACATTTATGTATGTGCTAGCTATGTATGTGCTATGTATGTATGTGCTACATATGTATGTGCTAGCTATGTATGTGCTAGCTATGTATGTGCTAGCTATGTATGTGCTAGCTATGTATGTGCTAGCTACGTATGTGCTAGCTACGTATGTGCTAGCTACGTATGTGCTAGCTACGTATGTGCTAGCTACGTATGTGCTAGCTACGTATGTGCTAGCTACGTATGTGCTAGCTACGTATGTGCTAGCTACGTATGTGCTAGCTACGTATGTGCTAGCTATGTATTTGCTAGCTACGTATGTGCTAGGTATGCATGCATGTGTTCCCCGCCATGGTGCATAGTATGAGCCCTGGGGACATTTATGTATGTGCTACGTATGTATGTGCTACATATGTATGTGCTACATATGTATGTGCTAGCTATGTATGTGCTAGCTATGTATGTGCTAGCTATGTATGTGCTAGCTATGTATGTGCTAGCTATGTATGTGCTAGCTATGTATGTGCTAGCTATGTATGTGCTAGCTATGTATGTGCTAGCTACGTATGTGCTAGCTACGTATGTGCTAGCTACGTATGTGCTAGGTATGCATGCATGTGTTCCCCGCCATGGTGCATAGTATGAGCCCTGGGGACATTTATGTATGTGCTACGTATGTATGTGCTACGTATGTATGTGCTACGTATGTATGTGCTATGTATGTATGTGCTACGTATGTATGTGCTACATATGTATGTGCTAGCTATGTATGTGCTAGCTACGTATGTGCTAGCTACGTATGTGCTAGGTATGCATGCATGTGTTCCCCGCCATGGTGCATAGTATGAGCCCTGGGGACATTTATGTATGTGCTACGTATGTATGTGCTACATATGTATGTGCTACATATGTATGTGCTACATATGTATGTGCTACATATGTATGTGCTAGCTATGTATGTGCTAGCTATGTATGTGCTACATATGTATGTGCTACATATGTATGTGCTACATATGTATGTGCTAGCTATGTATGTGCTAGCTATGTATGTGCTAGCTATGTATGTGCTAGCTATGTATGTGCTAGCTACGTATGTGCTAGCTACGTATGTGCTAGGTATGCATGCATGTGTTCCCCGCCATGGTGCATAGTATGAGCCCTGGGGACATTTATGTATGTGCTATGTATGTATGTGCTACATATGTATGTGCTACATATGTATGTGCTACATATGTATGTGCTAGCTATGTATGTGCTAGGTATGCATGTATGTGCTAGGTATGCATGTATGTGCTAGGTATGCATGCATGTGCTAGGTATGCATGTGCTAGGTATGCATGCATGTGCTAGGTATGCATGCATACCTAGCACATGCACTCTAGAGTGCACAGTGCTCATCAAAGATACATCATTCATGGCACTTATGAATATATGAAGGCACAAATTTGCCATTACTTTTGTATCTCAAAAGTGATTCGAAGCATATCCTTGTTTAGAACATATAACTTATTGTTCTGTTAACTACATGTATACATACAACGAGAGTGGAATCGTTGATACATATAAAAGGAATCCTTCCTATGTTTCATATTATTCGGGTTCAGTGAGTGAGAATACATGGACAATTAACTTATCCTTTTCAAAATACGATGCGTGCTTTATTGCTCGTCACTCGCGCATCAATTCCAACTTTTATAATCTACCGTACATACTCTAATGCAGAAAATAACATTTTGGTGCTTGTTTATTTTTATTTTTATGAAAATCACCATTTTGGATTAGATACGTCTTATCAAAATTTCATAATATAGGGATCCGGCCCATGATGACGTATCTGCTTCAGGATAGTCCTAAAATATATGCTTTTACTAATAAGCACAACTATACCGAGGTTTATGTAGGATGGGAGTGGTATCTGACATCATTAAATGCCAAGCTTATCTCTCTCCTATCTACAGGAGGTTCGGGATGTGTTCGCCGCATACGGTATCACGGTGGACTACCACCACCTGAGCTTGGTGGCAGACTACATGACGTTTGAGGGACGTTACAAGGCCTTCAACCGGACGGGAATCGACTCCAACCCTTCACCATTCCAGAAAATGAGCTTCGAGACGACCATGAATTTCCTCAAATCTGCCACCATATCCGGTAAGTTGTCAAAGGGCTTTGATTTTAAAAAGCTTGACTGGAGCGGTGAAGGTTGCCTTGTAAAAAAAAAACAAGGTAGCCCGAATTTGTAATTGCTGCTTGCTGCCCATTCCTCTTCATGCAGTGCCTTAACTCACTTCCTCCCCTTCCTGAGTTGAGGAATCGGGACGGCTGGTAAATTTAAGTGACGTTAAATACATTTGAATGCGTTCGGTTTCACTTTAAAGTTAGCCAGGGGGTGAATTAGTCAATCATATTTACCACCTTGGGTCTGCTGGGTCATTAACTCTGTAAGATGTGTAGGTATGTTTCCCCTATTGAATTGAATAGTGTATGGTTGAATAGACTTATCAGTAAATACAGTAAAACGTTGGTAATGGTTGTATCAACGGGAATAAAATCCGTTTATTCTCGTTGGTTATACCGAGCCTATTATAATACGTTTTCGTTCCTCGAAGCGATGTCATAAAATGGTGAAAAGTCTCTCTCTATGTCAGAAGGGGGTATGTGCTTAACTTTTTTCTGTACACTCTCGTAATTTAGACATTTCTTCGCCCCCAGTGATTGTGAAATACCCCGCTGCCTATATTCATAAATATCCCTTCCTTCGTGTCTTGATACATGCAGAATATCGCCGGGAATGACGTGCAGAAAAATAAATAGCACTGGCAAACGTATAAATTACCGACGGTGGAAAAAATTCTAACGTTATATTTAGCGTTACTGCGGGTGATTTCCCGAATCATTGCTATTTCGAAGATTATAGATGGAATATAAATGACTTTTTTGAGACGTTTAGTCGTATCTTTCCACCAGTCCTATCATTAATCAAACTTTTGAGATAATCTTGGTCAATCAAAAGAAAAAAGCTACGGATCGAGGATAAATAACGAACCAGTAAATCTGCGGCGTATTTATGCGCATTAAAAGCGTGGGTTCAATGCCCGGGTCTGGTCTGGGGGAGGTTTGACGTAGGTACATGACTTCACAGACTTTGATTAATGAAATGGTCTTAAAAATTCACTAGATTTCTTTTCCCTCGCCCGACTGGTTACACGAAGTATCTCTGAAAAGAAATCCCTCCCACTCTCTCTCTCTCTCTCTCTCTTTCCCCAATTCCAGGATTATTAAATATATCATATCTTTTTGCATGTGCGCAAAAATGTATAAAAATAATTAATGCTACCTTGGTGGAATTCTCACGTTTACACAAGGTTTTTTTCTGCCCTCCATGTAAGAGTAACTATTCTGCCTTTCCTCCCTTCTGGCGGAAATTATGGTCGAGCATATGAGCACCTCCCTCAACACCAAGTTATTAAGTGCAGCATATTTATCTCTTATCCGTGCATTAAGGCCTATCCTATCATACAATGGTATTTTATGATGGCTTGATAAATTAAACAGAATGGGGCAAAGTGATGATCAGGTTATCTCACCTTTCCCAGAAGGCTAGCATGCACTATGATATCCCTGGGTTTATATACGTGACCCAGGGTCGAAGGGTGACCTCGTAAAATACAACTTTTGATGGACGGCGACGTTTGGTGTCTGCACCTGCCGCACGGGGGAGCCAGGTAAGATTATTGCGCCCCCTGGACAGTGCAAGCAGAAGCTTGTAGGTGGCCCTGCAATTGAAGGAGGAGGACGTTGGAAAAACATAACCCGCTGTCATAAGCTCCTGTACATTTACATCTGTCAGGAGTGATTAGAAAGTCTTTCATCTCGTGCTTTATGCATTCGTGATATCAAACAGAAGTGAGCATTTAATTATATTGATGGTGTAAATTAGATTATTCTCTTTCGTAATCGGTTTTATAAGTAGCCTTATAGGATCCTTATCCATCCTTGTGTATACCATATCCTAATGCCAGTGTAGATAAATAGCCCAGTCCTGTGCTCAGGTGCCAGCCTTGGCTCTAATAGTTCCTCAATGGAATGGGATGAGTTTAAGTAGTACGTCCATCGCTTCTTCATCTTTGACATGCGGAGTGATGCATTTGGCCCGGCCAAGGTTTACGATGGGGCTGGGGTTATTGGAGTTTTACTGGGAGGCCTCCCAAGTTTGTCTGACATTTGTTGACCAGGCAGCTAAAAACAAGTCTACAAAAACAGACGTCTGGATACGTATGTGGCGAATATTGGCGTTATTTATTGCAGGCCAACTCGCCGTTGTATACGAGATGTTTTCCTTGTGCAATGTATACTCAAGAACAGGTGTACGTACGTACGTCCGTGGCCCACCTCTCTCCGCTAAGTTATATAGTGTGGCCTTCCTAGACACACAGATATGAACGGTTTTTATCATTACATGTCATCTTCATGGTAATTGTTCTTGTATAGTAACAAACTTGTTTCCATGGACGTTCTTGGCGTTCCCTGCCGAAGTGGTGAATCCCATAGTTTGGTCTTGACTGAGAACATTACATGTAATTTTGTATAATGTTGACGACCAAATAAAACTTTTTTATTTTTACAAAATAGCTGGCGAATATGTTATTGGCCATGCAAAATATATGCTTGCATATATATATCCCTACTTCATCTTGTAAGGAAGCTCCATTTCCATCTTGCACTTCTTTGTTGTTATCTTTGATGCTGTTTGCAAAGGGATCTTACTTCTGTTCCCTGGTCCTGATTTTGACTCAGAGAGACCTCCTACTCTCTTGATCTGTATGAAAATTGCCAACGAGTTCGCACAGAGTTTGTGTGGCAACTACGCTGGCGTGCAGGGAAGCGGGTTGGCAAAAATAGTAGATGACAAATTATCAATTTATGCGTTTACATTGAAATTTCCATGAATGCAGTACTGGTTCGTGTTGACTGAGTGGATGGGTTTCCCAACACACCCATGTGTTGACAGTCCCAACCCGACCCGTTGATGGGTTTCTTCCCTTGCTTGGGGTTTTCTGGGGTAATTAAAGCAGTAACATCATTGTATGACTCCTTGTTCTGAATTAAATTCCTTGATGTTTATATGAACGGGGCCATATGTTAACTAATGATTTTCCTCTGAAATATTTCATATGCAAAAGTTTAATTATTCAGTTAATTCTACTCCTCAGATCATATTTCATCATTCTAAGCCTAAATTCCCCTTTTAGTTTTTAGATCATATTTCATGAAAATGCACAAGTTCATGCTTAGATATAGAATTAACAAATGCCATTGGAAGCAGTTGTGAAACCGCGGGGATGGCAGAGTTTCGAATCAACAGATTTCTGTATGTGTAGGCCTACTGGTCGTGGGGAAAAATGCCGGATAAAAATGATAGAAAGTTTGCAAATCTGCGATTTTTCTCACGTATATTTCATGAACTCTGAAAATGGAAAGTAATCATTTTATTGAATTGGAAATTATGAAAGAAGCCATCTTAACACCAATATCGCCGTGAGTTTTCCTATGTGGATCTTCTTTAGGGGTGTAATGAAGTTACAGTCGGTCCATTGACTGCTCTGGTTCACTTTTATCGAATAACCTTTTTCCTAAAATAGACTCATCCCATCCTCTTCCTAGATTTATGTATCATATTGGTTCCACTCAATTAAGCTATCAACAGGAGTTCCATTCCAATCCACTTCTGTTTTCATACTTCCCTATTAATCTAGGTCACTATGTACATGTATATCTATACCTCATTAATCTCGATTCTCCTTTTTCTCCCGGCGTAAATTTATTTGTCTGAAAATCTTGAAGTAGCTCCAATTATTGTTTTAAGGACGTGTATCTGTGGAAAGTTGGCAGAAGTAGGTTCTGCTGTGTTGCTTCTGGCGTCGGTCACCAGTGTGTGTGGGGGGGGGGGGGGGCAGCGGGGGTTGGGGGGGGCATGTATTCATGTGTGCATTGCCCCCATCCTCAGGTGCAGAGAGGCCAACACCTGGAAAGCGTTGCCTCCGTAAATCTAGGGTTTCTTACCCTGATTAATGGCTTGTTGCTGATAAGATGCGCCCATAACTTCGACACCCATTCCTGATCCAGCTAACTGCCTTCGTATACGTTTCCTAATTATTCCAACTGGCTAGTGCATCATGTTGTAAATTGTTTATTTATTTTTCTTCTTTCAAAAAAGCGTACTTGGCGTTTTAATAGTATATCTGAATTTTTTTATCTAAAAAATTGCTGAGCTAGAAAGTTGGCCATTATCGTTTAGTAATTGTTGAGGTGATACACTTTGAAATAAGGTTTGCTTAGTTTATAAATATCAGGATGAGTTCACCATGTTGTGTGGTGCGCAAATCTGAGTTGATGAGTTTTTACACGAGGAGAGCATAAAAAACCAGAGGTAATTTGCATGGGAAAGGTGTGACCCATCAGCGAATTCTATCACTGTAAGTTACTGCATTGCGTCAAGGGGAGTCTCGCCAACTATTTCTTATCATTAGCCATTAGTAAGACAGCCTTGTTTCATCCCAACTTGTGTATTGTTACGTAATGCACATCATATATGACCCCTGAACACTCCAATCGAAGTAGGCGCATCAAGATAAAGTGCATGAATACACTCTGCGGCGTTTTCTACTTGAAATGGATAAATAAAACCATGTAACTATATTTCAGAATATGTGAGAACCTTGCATTTTTACTCTCAAATACTGAGCACTGAGAAAAAACTTGTTAGTCAGCCCTCTTCCCGAAGAAAAAAAAAGACTTTCTCTGAAGTTGATTTTATCTGAATAATATAAAAGCACTATTTGATCTAAGTGTCAATTAAGACCATGAATTAACATTTTAAAGTTTCCAGTCTTAAATTGTGACATGTTTTTTAAGGGGGTGCTTTCGTAATTTAGTATATTTTTACAGTCATAATGTGTTAAAGGATGCGTATAGCTTACTGCATTATTGCTTCATCCCCCTTGTCCATCGTCAAGTCTACCTGCTCCTCTCCTGTGCCCACAGAGATCTATCTCCAGGTAGAATTAAGTAGGGCTCTAGCATGTGGGGAGGGGGTAATTACGGCCTGTGACGAAGGTGCACAACTATACAGGCCTCCTACATTATCACCTGCACCGTTGCCCACATTTGTTTCAATAGGCTGAGGTTGGGGAGACAAGGGCAACATTTAGCTTGGCGTGACTGACTTGACTTCACTGTCTACATGCTAAGTTGACACGGTGAGGTCAGCTTTTACCACTCAACGTTGTGGGTGCTTAAGAAGCTCAAGACTACATCTCAGCCCTTGTTGTTCATCATACTTGTTTGTTGTTGAAGACTGTATTAATGGTATGCTGTGTAAACGCCTCATCGAGGGTAGCAATGGTGTAATGCCTGATTCGTACCAATTAAAAACTCCTGTATATATTCGCCATTTGTTCCTACTATATTCTAATTAATGGTTAAATGGTTTTATTACCTTTTTCCTTCGGACCCTCCTTTAACAATATGATACTAATTTCATTGTGTAACTTAAATTAATATCACGTTTGTAATTATGACTTATATCGTAGGTGTTATGCGACAAGATCTTATTGTATTTTTCTTTAAGTTCTGTTGTACCCGACTTTGGTAGGATCCGTCCTTGGCGAAATTCACTGTTATTTCATTTCATTATTTCAGAGACATGTTTATGGTTGATTGATACTCGATTTTTAAATCCCTATCTGTATTGGTTTTCTTAATTATTTTCCCCTGGTGTTCTTATCCCAATCTGTCATGAGTTATTAGGGTGCCAGAAATTGAATTTTCTTTCTTTAAATTTTCCAGGTGCCCGAGACGACCTCAAATCGCCCTCGTCCCGACTGATTGTGGGTCGCACTGTCATGGGTGGTACAGGCTGCTTCGATCTGCTCCAACCGAAAATCTAGACAATTCAATTTTTAAATAATTTAATAAAAAGATGCCTGATAATGCAATGTATATTGCTATTGGAATAGTAACTGTTCAACTCATGTACCCAAGCATTTATGACCCATCCATCCCTTGTGTGGCAATTATCTGATATAATGTTTTCTTCTCACTTGTTCTGATGTAATTTACCTATGAAGGGTAATAATGGTAGAGCGAAGATACTTGATTGTGAAAAGTATAGTTGCATACAGGAAAACATAACTTCATGTAACTCAAATCATGTCATGTGCCTCATCTCATATAGATTTGAATAAAGATTATAAACGTATTATAAATGAGTCTCTGCCTACATTTGTCTCGTTTTTAAATAACTGGTTCACTCATATCTTTGAACTAGGTGCGTCGTTAGATGATCACCAAAATATTTTCTTTTAATTAGTAAATAAAAAACCCAGTGATACAACCAATACAGATACAGATCTACCTATCCCATTTACGGTATATATTTATTCTGTCCATTTCTAGATGTTTTCATATAGTCTAAACACATCTTGATATTCTCGACATATAATTAAAGATTTCAACTTCAACTTCCAAGTAAATCTCGGCTAAATAAAGTTAAAAGGGGAACGGCCGGAGCTTAAGCGACAAAACGACTTGGATGTGTGGAGTAAATTCTCTGAATTCTTCAGTTTGATGCAAATGCCCTACGGACATACAATTATCCTAGATGAAAATCCCACAGAGAGCTCCGATTATTAATTAACCAACGTGTGAACGGGGGCTGCAAGTCTTATGATGTATTTAAAAGTTGCATTACTAGTACTTAATTTCCGTCAAAATCGTTTTGGTCTGGGTATTCAAAACCCATCCCAACGTCGCCAAAATAGAAGATGGATATTCGGTGCATGCTTCTAGTATAAAACCAAATTATCTTCCAAATAGTTCATTTCTGGGGAATCTTGGTATAACACTGCCTAGATGGGTGTATCAAGAAGCTTACAAATTGTAAGTCGCCAAGACAAAATATTGCTGCTTTATATAAAACCAAAGCATCTTTCAAATTGTTGTGCGTCACCGCCGCTAGGATGAATCTACTTCACCGAACCCATAGTGGAGTTAGTAGATTCTCTAATAACTATTCATGTCGGTAAAATCTCAGGATAATTGCTTAGCTAACCAATTAAACTTAGCCGTTTAACTCTAATTCGCCACTGTAGAACCGCTAAATACAAAAATGATGAAAATTTCGAGAAAAAATCTTCGTGATTAAAAAAGGCCCATTGTAATTGTTAATCATTTGAGTATTCAGATATTTATTACAGAACAAAGGATCAAAGTAAAAACTGAAAATAAATAAGTTTCTGGTGGAATTAGCTGGGGGTTCAGTTATAGTATGTTATTAATGGTACACACGTGTTGTCCTATATCAAAGAGCTTAGCTATATTTACATTCTTTGCCTATATGCACTGAACACCCCTTCATACCTGGATCGTGCTTTTAAGTATACTTAAAGAAACAGTTCGCCCTGGGATAAAATAGCTATACATCAACTTCTTACCTCTTCTTTTAAGAAGGCCTTTGTTTAAATCATTCGATAGTATCCAAATAACCCCACAAAACAATGTAAAAGTGTCCAAATTATAGCAAAAGCCACCATTCCAGGAGGCCACCATTTTGGGCTTATCTCCCATGATTCTCTGCGAATTGTGACGTCGACGGGGCTCACAGCAGTTTGTTTACATCTGACCATCAATCCCATACTAGCATCACAGGTTATAGGATCGTTGAGTTGAGGTGGATACTCAGACCTAGAACTCTGCTATTTGTCTCATCATGGCATTGTGAAACAACAATGCCTTCTTGCCTTTATTATTGCTAAATATAAAATGGGATTCTTATCTAGTTTCACAGTATTCCTCCTGATCCCGCTGATGGTGCTTTCCACCTCCAAGCATCTCTCATCTCCATTGCCTGAGTGAGAGGGTGTGGAAAAGGTCCGATGGTCCCATTCCCTTTCTCTCCCCAGGAGCCCTCAAATCCGAATCACAGCACTTTCAGATATCTAATGATTATAATTACGATGTAAGGACTCAAATCTATGGCTGAATATCTCTGAGGATAATCCAAATCTCAGTCACTACCAGTGTGTACATGGGGCTTCGGTCATCTCTCTCCTAGCTGTGGAACTGGGTCATGAGTCATGTGACTCCCAGTCCCACTGTGATTGGCCAAGTTCCCCTACCCACACTGCAATGCAACAAAATGGCATCATAAACAAGGTGCTGCATGCCAAACCTTTGCAACATGTAACGCATGGAATAGGAACATATAGACAAGGAAAATATCATACTAGTACTAGGGCAAGCAAGATTAATGTATTATCTGTCTAAACAGTGGACCAAATTAGTGTGTCAACCATGCTTGGCTGTAAATGCATAGATTCTAAGCTGTGTTGTTGTCTTGGATTATCTCTTCATTGTCTCTTGTGCGAGTTTGCCGCCAGCTAGGAGCCAGCCAATCACAGGCCTTCCTTGGTGTTAGTGTATAGTAGATTCATGCGCATTTTGAGCTCAGAGGGAATGGGCATGATATATGTCACTGGAGGAGAGAACATGGCGGCCCTTACAAGGCAAAATAGTTCTCTTTTCTCTCTGTAATACTGGAATTAGTTGGACACTAGAGAACGATTTACCCTAAATACATCATTATCAACATGGTAAGGAGTTCGTGTATTGCTATATTATCCCAGGGTGAACTGTTTCTTTAAGTGAGGGAACCCCTGACAAACCGGTGCCAATTAGGAATATCTCACTCAGCGTCAGCAACCCGTTTATCATACCATGTAGATTTGATGCCATTACACGGATCTTGTACTGTATAATAACGCACTATGTATGTACACAACGGACAATTTCAAAGAGATGGTTTTGCATAATGATCATCGTTTCCCGTAATTAGCACTAATCATCTTTAATACATCCCCGACTTATAATGATAAGGAGGTAACAGCTTTAATAACTACTGATCATGGGAGAAAGTCAAGTTCGGTAATGTCACCTGAAAAGCGAGTTGGCCAACCCAGAGGACCAACATTTTATCTGAATGCCATGTTGATTAGTCTGAATCGTACCCTATGATTATGGTCACTCGGGGACCGTCGCTAGATCGTAACAGACGCAGGGTCATGTCCACTATGACGTAGTTGAAAGAAAGGTCTGCATTTTACATCTCCCTCAAGGGGCCGCCTGCTTCGTTTGAGGGACCTCAGAAAAGGGCCATGGCCCTATCTCCTGGAGACCAACTCCTATGGGACACTTGGCAAGTATGCCTGTCGTATCACCAGCATATTGGTCAGCGTCCCTCACCCATACGTGACCTGTGACCTTGGCCAGCCGAGCGGGTGTCGGGCGTTAGCTTTGCATATAGAGTGAGGCCAGTTGTAGAGGCGCTCCTCCTATGCGTATATATCGAGATATCCGGGGCAGAGAAGCGTCGTCGACACACACCGCACGGCTGGGGCATAAGCGAAAAAGTCTGCTGCCGAAGTTTTTTTTTGTTTGTTTGATAATCGTATGCCACTTGCGAACTGCAGGCGCGGTGCGAACCGCAAGAGTTTGTTATCGCTGCGGCCATCGGCGAGGGCAAACTTTGACAAATAGCGGCCATTCACTACAAACCATGCAAATACTGAAGCGGATGGGAATCGTTATATAGGCCCATGCCCATGCCACAGGCTCTAAGGGCCATGGCACCTCAACAGGGGACGATTGCTATTGGGAGTCAAAGCCTTTGAGCCGGGCTTTCTGGAACTGAAAAGATAGCGGCGGAGGAAAAGGGCCCGCTTGACTTGGGAGCATAGGAAAAACAGTATCATTAGCTGGTGCCACCATCGGAATTCCTGTCCAAGCCAGTAGTCCCATCTAGCAGGGATTGTATGGTATTCACTGGGATCAAAAGAAAACACAGGCAAGGGATGTACGCCATTAAAACCGCATCCGTTCCGCCGCCAACGACCGCTTCAAATGTACTCCTACCATATTATACATGTATAACATTGAAATGAGCCGTCGGACAGGAATGGTTGAGTGTGATAGCCCGGCAAGATCCATGCATATACCCCTCTCTCTCTATTACTATCCCCCTCCACCCCCGACTCACTCACTGGCATGCTATAAGGCTGACGTCACAGGACCCACTAGTGGGCTAGGCCTGGGATCACCAGCCCATCGCTTGATCATCGACTGGGCTATCTGTCTTGATGAAAACCCCATAGTTATGCCCCCACTCTAGTCTCTGTCCTTCCTTTCTCCCCACCATTGTGTGCGGGCTTGTTAATCCCACCAACCCTCTCTGCATACATATAGGCAAGCTCCTGGCTCGAGCAGTTGAAATAACCTCGCCTCATCAAGTCAACATGGCACGTATAATTGCCTTTTGAAGTTCTCCAGAAGTTGCCGTCACTTGCTGAGGTAATGGGCGCCACATTGCCAGAATGGCTTCTGGATTCTAAGCAGGGGATATATATGTTATTTGACGCAGATGCCTTTCGGAATAAGGGCCCTTAGTAACTATAATATAAAGTAAAGGAATGTGGTCGTCGGTGCCTTTCAGTGGGAATTCCACCGATAAACTCCGACATACATAGGCCAACTAAGTACTAAGGAAAAGTAGGTAAACGACTCGTGTATCAAACGTTTTGCTTTAAGGCCTATTGCATGTAGCGGTATATACCTCCCCATTGGTCCAAAGTTGTCTTTGTCATGTGCCTGCCTAGTATTGGCTCACCATAGTTCCCCCAGGAACTGTTATGATTCGTGTGCGCCCGTTAAATTAGCATCAATAGATGCATCCGAACAGCTTCTTTAACTCAGTAATATTGCAGTTAAATGTGTGGTCGCAACATAGAGCTATACTTTAGCCTACACTGGGGCAAGTGCGGTATTCACATTCGCTACAAACTTTGAAGATGCTTTTGTCTTTGGTAGTTTTGATGTTTCCCAAAATACCTGCGATCGTGTCAAGGACGAAGTTAATTGGAAACTTCGCCCATAAAACTTATTTTCTCGCAAAAATTATGGCGGATAAAACTTTTAACTTGGTACCTTGTGTTAATGTCAGTCTGGGATGGCTCGGTTTTCAAATCAACATGTTTTTACGCCGAATATTCAATGAAGAGTTAACAAATTACCTCATTCCCTTGTCAGGCATCATCCCAAGGCCAACATGGAAGCACTTCAAAGCTAATATTGAATTATGGTTTTGTGAAAAACACCAGAATCATTTTGAGAATTGTTGAAGACCAACTATTACCGTTTTAGGGAAGCCTGGGCTAAAAATATGGCTGTATAACATCGAGAAACTTATTTATTTCCAAAGGTTTTGCAGTGATATGTTGGGTCCGTCTTGGGGAATTGTGACGGCTTAAGGTTCACCGGACGAAGTAATCTTCGGTACATGTTTGTATGATTTATGGACTATTGTATGTGTGACCAAAGAAACGTAAACACGACATGGTATCCATTCAGATGAAGGCAGCCTTGCCCCCTTATCTCCCTTATCTTTGTGGTTCGTTGGGGTACAATGCACGCACTGCTCTTCATTGTTTAGACGTTCCCCATCTCGCTCGTATCTTGTTTTCCCTTACATTAGTTTTAACCTCATCGATCTATGGGAAGTATCTTTGCATCTCCGCGCCCAAGTCATGGCATGGAGCGAGATGTTACATTGCGTGGAAGGTGCGTATCATGCAGGCCTGAGACACCGCGTCTCCCACGTGCTCCCTAATCTCCACCTTTACCTATATTGGACACAGGAGCTACTCCTACCGATGGACCTTTGCAGAATGAGCTGATCAGGATCGTCGACTTAATTTCAGGGAATGAGGAGGGGTGGGGTAAGGCTGGGGTCGAGATTGGGACAGGAGAAGGGATAGGGTTGAGTAGGCTATGGGATCTACGCTGGCCTGGGGGACAAATTGCCCTTGGGCTATCATTTTTCCCTGGCCGACCGCACGAAGCAGAACCAGGAAAGGCTAAGGGTATTCCAAAGCACGATATCGAACCTGGAATATTTGTGGCGTGACCATATACATTTAGACTGTCTGTCATATACGGTATATGCGGCCTAAAAGCTAAAATGTAAGTACATGGTAGGTTTTAGACACAAGATTGTAATGGTTGAAAGATATTTTACTGACGTCTGCTTTTACCAAGGCAGCAGGCCTAAGAAACGGAAAACTTCATTAATTCCTTTAATGTCGACAGGAACATTATCAACTTTGTTAGATTAAGAAAACCGTTGAATAAGTGGTATCTGTGGGGGTCTATATTGAAATTGAATCGAATTATGTGGGCCGGTCTACAAATCACAATATTGAAATTTGACATCCGACTTATCTTTCATGAAAGGATGTTCACCCCGAGTAATGCGTATTTGTAAAGAAACATCCGGTGAATACAGGAAAAGACTTTTTTCGGATTATAACTATTACTAAAATGATTCAATTATGGATGGTGGATGGGATAGAGCTACCGAGACTAACACGAACGGAGAGGCCAGGGTTGAATCCCCCGATCCCGATCATGGAACACCAGTTCCATTAATTAGAACTTCCTAAATAACATGAGTATCATTCGGCTCCTTTGAAACAGGACATCTGTTCTTTATCCTTCACAACACATGCGCAAAATCTGAACTTTATTTGGCGTCAGAACGTCATCCAGTTTTCCCTATGCTTCCTTTTTTTAAGTAAAACCACGCCACTGATGAAGTGTCCCATGATGTTATGATTACTATGCGGGGAATAAAATCGAGCTCCTGAAATCTGTTACAGTTCTTGGTCCAAGTTTCAAAGGGTTAATACCGAACCGGTAGTTGATGCATGCTGATAGGTTTACGAGGTAAATACTTAGTTAGATCCTTTCATTGGCGAAGCTCTCAGCGCTAATGTTGGCTTTCTACGGAGAGGTGGCGCCACGGACATTTAACCATAAAACCCTATGTGTTGCGGCGCAGGATCGCTCTCCATGTGGCTCGCATGACGAAGGGACCTAATATAATGGGAACATCAGCCACTTCAATCTCCACACATATACACATTCGTGTTTACGAACGATAAGCATGAAAGCTCTATACCACCATCAGATTATGAAGCTATGCAATTTCAGTGTTGTCAATATTTGTTCATCGCCGAGATTAAATTCTGCTAGCTTCTGCTGAAATGCGCTGGGTTTAATATACCAGAACTGATTTAGATATTGGAGGTAGTTCTTTTAAAATCGGAAACCAAAAGCTACCAAAGCCACAGCTGATACGTGGGCTATCTATTTTTAATGACATAAATCAAAACAGGAATGCTATGTAGAAAACCATATCGATTTCTTTTTATTTGCTAAGATGATTTAGTGCTATCACATGGCAGACAGAGGTTCTAGTTAGTTGTCATCACATAAGGGTTTACGTACGTGTCTCCCATTTGCTTACCCAGCCGGTTCCCTCTTTCGTCAGGTAACGTTTTTTATGGACTTCGCCACCATTGGCATATCAGCCTTCTTCAGTTTCTCCCCCTCCCCCCTCTCCACCAAGCAAATGTGCTACACTTACGACTCTTCTTTTGAATGAAAAACCGACCATTTCTTTTGTTATATTTTAACTAGGAGATCATCATTCTGTCCATAAAAGTTCTGGACACAAGGGAAATAAAAAAAAATCAGAGTACATGTGTGTGTACTAAATAATAAATATCACAGTGTATAGAGCATGCTAACAGTAAACTGCTAAGTAAGTTTATGCTTTTAAATATAATATTTTAAAAACTGGCTTAAGACAGACTTGTTGGAATTATTGGGAAAAAACTCTGATGATAGCATTATTAAGCAAGAGTGTGCGACACACATAATAACACATCTCGGTAACAAAGTATGTTCTGTCATAAGGAATGGTGGCAAGGCAAATTGAATAGTTAATAAATGAAATAACTCCCAAGTATTGTGACTTTTGTGTAAAACCAATAAATATCACACACAAAAATTGCATTTGGTACAGTGCGCACGCAGATAGATTCTGTGACATCAAATACTTAGACAATCGCACAATGAAAGTAATTTTATATTGTTTGGTAAATATTGAAATCCCCGATTCACATATACCGTGCTCAGTACAAAATTACTCATAATGAGGAATAATTACCAGTGCATAATAAATACATAATAAATATATCCACTAACGGTCCTATATTAGACCAAGATTCTTGAGACAAGGGATCACCTCCTTCAAATCATTTAATCTTGAACCGTTTTCTAATCCGTTTTCTAGATAAACATCATGAACCAAAATTACTTTGATACGATAAAGTCTATTCGATCAGCTCCGAGTTGTTTGAAGTAAACTTAAGTTGAAATACAATAATACTTTCGTCAGATATAGGCTGGCTTATTTGTCATGTTCTTCTTGTCGAGGTTACTCATGAGAAAGTTGTGCCGATGTTTTCGCTGTGCCGCTGCTATCAAACATGCTAGAATACTTCAGAAATTCCTTTAGATACAGAATGATTTCTCCTTTCAGTGTCGTCGGTAATCTCGCTTTATTGCCGGGTTGTCATAGTTGTTAAAGTTGCGCGAGCTGTCTCGCATATACCTGAAAGTTAATAGAAACATTAGATCAATCTTCATACAGTGAGTGGAATTTTACACATTGCAACATTTATGTAGTTCTTAAAGTTGTGTTACCAGCGAATTTCGGTCAACAAATGAAAGTTTCATTTTTTATTCATTCCTAGCCCATCTGAAAATCACCAAGACAGAGCATCAAAGGATCTTGACCTGTTCTTCTTGGTGTACAATTCTTTTAACATCGGTGGCCCACCGAAATCACAGGGTTTTTTTTAAAAAAAAAAACAAAAAAAACCAGAAAAAACATGACTTTCGTTTATCTGGTTTAACGTAGGGAATCCTCAATAAAATTGAAAGTTTTAGGATTGTACTGCCTATATAATTACAGGTATATAAAGTAGCTAACAAATTGCAGTCAATCCTATTTAAATTGTCACTGTAGAACAGCAAAAGATCCGAGAAACGGTCATGAACTGGAGGAATTCAAGGAAATTCCAATGTTTCTTCAGTTAACTATTCAAATATTCCATTCTACAGTGCTAAGGATCGAAGAAAGAAAGAAAGAAAGAATTTGGGGAAATATATTTGGTCGATTCATCTGGGAATACATCTTTAAAGTGCCACACACAGATTATTGAGTGTACATAGCATTGAGGGGGCTCGTACATTCCACGTTGTACACACAACCTCATGAGACATGATGAAATAATTCCATCATTAGGAATTATTTATTGACCATATCAACCGGTCCAAAATTAACTATGATTACTGCGTAAACTGTAAAGCTTATCTCAAAAACAATTTGGCACCGGGGTTATGGTTGGTGAAAAAGCTATCAAACGGGTCTTAATTTCCTGTGCGATTTTGGTAATTTTCTAATTTATTTTGTCATAAACCCTGGTTCACCCGTTTATTACCATATACAGGTAAGAGGACTGACTACATACATGGCTAAGATGTATATGGGGCTAAAAGGTAATAATTATATAAGCATGCACTCTAAGTGTGGGAGGGTGGACAGGCAACTTCCCTGTCTGGGAAAAGTAACCTTTATGTATAGAACATCTAAAGATGCATAGCAAGGAGTTAACCTTCATGTATTAAGTGTTAACATTCTTAGATTGTGAGGAAAGCTGATGCTCCACCCATTACCATTCAGTAATAGGTAAGAGGCATAATACGAGCATAACACATCTCATAATTGGCAACAGCAGTTTAACCATATCCCTAGGTACGAAACAACATCTCAGATGTCTGTCTTATATTAAACAGACTAGTACAGTCAAATTTCATTTACTTAAAGTTTCCCGTGTTTACCTGATAAAGAAAATATGTAAATACAGAAAAATTTGGGATAAGATTAGGAAAACAAGTTTGACCTCTCAGATTCATATTGTGAATGAGTTCTGCTAGTTCTAGTTCTCACTTTTTAACCATTAATTTACCTTTTTATTTACCATTTACCTATAAAACAAGTTCTCCAACTTTACCTGTCTTCCCGGTAAGAAGGTTCAGACGATGCCCTGTCCTTCTGACCATTCCTGTCCCTGGCGCTGTACCGGCCAGGCTTGGGCATCAGTCCAGAACTGGGCTTACTGCTGATGTACCCAGTCAGTTTGTAGTAGTCCAAGAACGTCCTCGCTAAGTTACGTCCAAGTTTGATATCTAAAGCCTGGTTAAGGAATACATTTGTTGTTTCCAAGGCAAAGGGGAGAATGTGTAAAATGTGCATATGGAAAAAAGAGGAATGTCGTTACGATTTCTCACCCCATCATGATGTATGCTGTCGAGTGTGATCGAACATAACTCATAAGACGGTGTTTTGTGTTATGGTAGATTATGTCAACACTAAATATATTTTGTCAACACTAAATATATTTAAAAAATAGCTAAGTAATCTCTGGAGTTGTGACTTAAATTCTTTTTCAATTCGAGTACATTGTAAGAATACCAATGTATGGGACGTCGTGGCAACGCATAAAAACAATCGGGTTATGTCATAGAACTAGTTCAACAATGTGTATTACAATAAAAAGGTAAATGAATGACAGATAAGAATGTTTATAAAATGAGAAAGTATTTACTTCCTTACTAGTTTATTGTGAGGGTAGCTTTGTTGTTTTATAGCAAGTTTACTAAAATATTATGATAAAGAGAAGAGTGGGACAATGAGCGGGGGAAAGGATACCATGAGAAAATAAAGTTCCCAAAAATAATCAATTCAAAATGAGCTTTAAATGTGGTACTTGTATTGGTAGTAATTACCATGCAGATTTAGTCTAGGAGCGGAGGTTCCCAGTATACATAGAGTGTGTCTTTTTTGTCTTTTCATTTCGATCCTTAGTCGAAGAATACATAGCCACACATAATTGTGATGGGTAAACAGGGGGCCTTGACATTTTAAATAGTTGTGTACCACACACAGAAAATCATAGGGACTAATTAGTGATCCAAAAATAATTCCAATTATTTCAATAAACGCTCATGGGAGGGAGGGTGCAATAACTAATGCATGAGCATGTGCGCAGGAATGCTCTGACCTCGTTAACCACTGTCTGTGTCTTTCCTCAAGAGGCTTAATTGCGTAATTACGCCAATTAAATGGTTACTCCTAACCTGTATAGCAAGTAAAGCAAGGAAATCACGCTGATAAATTCAGCCACGAGAAAAGCAAGGGCACATAATGGCACAGATTGGAGGTTTAGGTTATCGAGATGTCTTGATGCTCTGCAGAGAAGGGGAAGAAGAGGTTTAGTAGGAGCTTGTACTAATGACATTGTATTCTAAGCACATCAAAGGGCGTGGCCTCTTAAATTGCATGTATATGACGATGTACCATAATTAATTCCAATTGCAGTAAATCTGAAAGGTACTCAAATTATGAAAATCCTAATTTGTGTCCCTTACAAAATCGTTCAATGATTTCAAATGAAATGAGGAGAAGCAAGAAAGCTTTTAATCAAAGATCTTAACTAGGTTTCTCTGACTCATTGACCTTTTTATTATGTATGACAATAATTACTGAGCGTTTAGCTGATTTCTAAATTGAGTCTTCAGTACAGGATACATGGCTGAGGGAGAGAAGGTCAGTACAACCTCTCATGTCTTTATTTGTAAAATCGCTAGACAGGTATAACGGTTGGGCAATGTTAAGCTGCGATTATTATATTCACCTGTTTGCCAAACAGGTTCAGACCCACAAGGTAGGGCGGCCATTAACATATGAGGTGAAAATCCCACGCCGATATGCCTACAACCCCTTTGATTTAGTCCACCCCTTTTTCTTTCTGACTCATTCTCTCAGTTCCGGACCCCATGAAAAGATCAGAGGCAACAGGAGGGGGTAGTGAGGGGCGGAGAGGTCACCTCGGACCTCGGGTACACAGCTTGAAACAATGGCACATTTCACACACCATTGTATAGGTAAGGAAGGCGCTTATTGGAGACATTGCGGCGCAGTGTCGGAATTAGGCGCAAAAACCATATGGCGACGACCCCCTGCCACTCTTGCGTAATGGGGTCATTTAACATCTATAACAGAATTAACAAAACATAAGAATAAACATGTCCGCCTGCAACAGCAGGGGCAATGCACAACAGAATCAGGTGCAAAGCCCGGGTTTGAAATTTGCATGTCTCGCTAGCATTTTAAATGGCTCATAATACACCCTCCAGCCCTTCTACAGCCCAGCCCTGAATAAGCATAATTTAACTAATGAACCAATATTGTGGCAGGGATCTTGGTTTGTTGTTACTAATTTTATACAGGATTTGAGGAAGAATTTCCTTCCTGGTGACAACATAACCTACAAATATTGGTCCCCATACATCGCGTATTCTCAAACAAGGCTATGGAATTCATAGTAGGCACACACCGGAAGATTGTGTGTTCCGACTCTCTTTAATGAAATACTTAATTCAATTGTTAACAACCCAAATTCACGCAAAAGCGGAGAGCAAGTTCGAATAAATCAGTCAATTGTGTTCTGAATAATACCATGCAGTGGTAATTGGACTCAAGAACAAAAACATCCTAATAAGGCACTGACAGTTACAAATGGTTTATATTCAGTACACTTGAAGGTAGAGGCTGGTTCTGTCTATTTTCTTCTTGGAGGGAGGCTTTGAGTGTTTTTCTCCTTCGGCCGTGAACCACCTGCTTGGCATTCAGGAAGGAAAGATGCATCGCAGCGATACAGAAATCTAACGCTGAAATATCAGCACAATTGTAGTTTCTAATTGTCGGCGAACAAGTGAAGCAGTTTTCTTTATGAGCGGCCAGGTTTAGAACATCATCAGAGCATTACAATAGGAGAAGCTATCACCAGCAAAACACAGCACAACCCGCGCCATTCCGCAACGCATAGATCCCATTTATTGGCCATGTAACTTTTGTTATAATTGACTTTAAGAGAAAAGATTCGGCAAATGGGCAGGCGAGGCGATTGTACGAGTGGTGCAATATTTCAATGGAGAAATGCTTTGCATCGCTTGCCTCTCAGAGGGCAGGAGGAGGAGAAGGTGGTGGTGGTGTGGAGGAGGAGGGAAGAGGGGGGAGGAAGAGGACTTTTAGAGGATGAGGAGGAAGAAAAGGGACAGGAGGAGGCGGAAGAAGAGGGGGGAGGAAGAGGAAGAGAATGAGGAAGAAGGAGACGATTACAGGAGGAGGAGGAGGGGCAGGAGGAAGATGAGGAGGAGAAAGAAGACCTTTCGAGGATGAGGAACGGGAAGAGAAAGGGAGAGGAGGGGGAGGAGGAGGAGGAGGAGGAGGAGGAGGGGGGGGGGAGGAGGGCAGGAGGAAGATGAGGAGGAGGAAGTATACTTTTCGAGGATGAGGAGGAAGAGAAAGGACGAGAATAAAAGGAGACATTTAGAGGAGAGAAAGGGAGAGAAGGAGGGAGCAGGGGGAGGAGGAGCAGAGGGAAGACAAAGAAGACATTTAGAGGATAGGGAGGAAGAGAAAGGGAGATGAGGATGGAGGAGGATGGGGCAAGAGGGAAGAAGAAGACGTTTAGAGGAAGAGGGAGGAGGAAGAAAAGAGAGGGGAGGAGTAGGAGGTGGTGGTCGAGTTGGAGGAGAATGGTGGTAGATTGCGACAAGAGATGCCCTAACATGTTGGCATTACCCTGCATCGAGCAAATGGGAAGCATAGGGCATTTAAAACCTTTGGCAGAATGATGAAATGTCATTGTAGCGGCTCAGCCGTCATGGCCGGTTATGCCACAATGAGTGATCATATAAATAATCAGAGTGGTCCCAAACGGCCGCTTGGCTCCTGTTTCTACGTGTCCTGCTTTACGGTCATGTTGGGAACGCTTGCCTGCGCGCCTTGTACCTTATGCCGCCACGCCCGAAAACTTTCTCAGTTCGCAGTGTTTACATACCGATCGTAAATCGCCCCTGTGCCTCGCACATGGGAACAATCAGCCACAACTTTAGCAGCATTTACGGCAGAAGCGTCACAATGATACACGAGCAAACTCCTCTAATAAATATATTAAGAATACCAACAGGAACTTTTTGCCTGCAGTTTATGGTGGCGCGCTTGAGGAACGATTGCCTGTCAGCTATTTAAAATTATTCATGGCAAACGGCATCAAATTTATTTTTCCGCCTTTCCTTATGAGATTGTTTTCTTTGTGTTTAGTGAGTGATATCATTGATGGCGTGAATTATGATTTCAGTCACATTGAAAAGACACATTACTTGCATTTCAGATAAATGCGTGACTGAGCTGTTTGCGCGTGCAGAAGATTAGGGATCGATTGAATATATTTTCAATACAAAGCACTCAGTGTGATTATCTAAAGTTGTTAGGATTTCTGATGTCACTTAAATGGATGGAATATTTATGTTGATCAAATTGGCTGGGACTTAATCGGTATGAAAGGAAACTATCATCTAAGTAAGCGAATCAATAAGGGACCTTTAAGAACAAATTTTGATGTATAGCTCTTCAGTTTAGATTTTGGGGCAATTTCTCAATTTTAATTAAGACGTATTTTAAATTGAAAAATAATATTGGAGAAAGAGGCTTAATTCTCCAAAGGAATGGGTAATGATGAAATGAAATGTTAAAATGCTTCTACAGATTAAAGGGTAACATTTTCATATGCCATTGAGGCGTCAAAAGCACACAGAAATTAATTAAAAAGCTTCCGGTATTAATCCTTGAGCCAGAGGCTAGAGAATAGCAGGCATTCTGCCTGGTCCTCGAGAAATAGGATGGCATATGTCACCTTATTATTTCCATACTGGAAAAAATGCACTGAGAACAATCAAGGGTTTCAATCGGATGACCAGGGTTAAACAAATTATTACCTATAAGCACCCCCCCCCCCCATACCCTGGCCACTTCACTGTTCAGTTAGGTCCAGACACCCCACATTCCTCGATACCACATCCAGCGATAAGCTTAACCGCAAGGCTAAGACTAAGGCTAAAGTGTTAATGACTCCCTGAAACTTAGGTGACCAAAACTGCCTTCTGAACCTGACTGTGTTTATATAGTATGATAGTAGGGCCAAACAAAATAGTTGTTTCTTATTTATATAGCTGGAAACTAGGTAGGGGGATGGTACCCTTTTTTCAAAGGAAATCACCTTCCAAGAACTGAAAAAGAAAGCATTTTTTGTAACAATAGTTGTTTTAAACAAGAGAAATATACCTTTTATGGGTAAATCGAAAACACACGTATTTTTTTTGCCTAGGTATAAATGGTAAGGTCATTCCATGGAGGAATAAAGGATACATCCTTCCTCTGTGTATGGTAGAGCCACACTGGAGGAGCCGGTGTTGGCCATGTATGAGTAGAAAGACACCTCCAGTGTATAGCAGAATGCCTTCTCGTCCAAGCAGCCGCCGAGCGTCCTGGAAAAAAATAAAGCAATAAAGTCTATTGGTACAGCAATACATTAGCATAGGGCAGCAATAAAGCTGGTGCTAGCCAACCAGTTCAGAAAAATATAATTCCCGATAGCTCATCCTCTCCCGACACCCCAAGTAGGGTTTTTGTAAAAAAAAAAAAAAAAAAAAAATAAAATAAATAAATAAAAAAAAAACTTAAAAAAACTTTACGACCGGGCATAGATATCTGCAATTGCATTTCAGATAACATTTATTGACTCGGTGTCAAAGAATACTTTTTATTCTCTGCAGGGAAGCTAGGACCGTTTTCTGCTCGTTCGTGTTAATACCGACGTATACATAAATAAGTTCCCCAAGGGGATGAGTTATTGCTGATCTTTAGTAGCTTGTTCTGGAATTTTCTATGTTTTTTTTAATCTCTGGGACATAAATGATATGCGTTTCCGATAACGTCCCCAGCAGACAGACGAAGAACAGCGGTAGAACTGTTGGGGATGGTTATTTGTGAATACAAACTATACAAGGATGGGAACAAGAGTAGAGAATATAATTATATGGTATGCCTAAGCATGATTATTAGCAGCAGAAATGTTAAAAGGAATGCTAAAGTGGTGGTATATTTTCCACAAGACTCACAACTGAATACCTACATCTCCTATTGTACTCGACAAACCTTCACCTGTGCCTAGTTACACTGTGATTTAAATGATGATTCTGAGCTGCTATAAAGAGATGCTATAAAGCTATACGAGCCGTAGACAAACCGTTCAGACGTGGGGAAATTCAGCATATAACACATAAATCTGCCCTACTCTTCCCTGACACATGTACACATGTATGATACTTGATGGATGGAGAGAAGCGACTGTTCAGGACGGCCCCCTCGTGTTCCCAAGTCAGGAAGACAGGCCGTGGACATATACCTACACAACTATTAACCTTTAATTGGAGGGACCACAAAAAGAAAGCCCCTTGTCGAGACCTGCTAACTAAACTCCTTTGTATCAGTCACACCGTGAAGATAAATGGTCAAGGAGACTGAAGGGATTTGGTCAAGAGGAACGCCAAGAGTGACGCTCCCTCCTATCTTTTCTAAACGGATTGGCCAACTATTCCATCGATACCACCTGGATGGTCAGGGAGCAGCTCTCAAAGAGGCGAGCGCCTCCAACAGCTGAAAATAGTTTCTCGAGTTCACCACACCTCGCCTACGACATGTGGAGAACCCAGGATCATTTGGAGAATCAATCAGTTTCTAATTGGCATGGCTATCTCTGCGCTCCACCGACCCTTCTAGGAACTTCTAGGATTTCCCTATCAAGGGTATATCTGTGTATGCATGGGGCAAAGGTGGGAGGGGGCAATAGGTGAGAACTAGAGAAGGGTCAGCGCATGGTATTCAACTCGTTGAATCCAATATTCAAACAGCACATAGGTGTTATCCCTGGAATGGGCCGAATTCTACAAAGGTAGATTATTTTAACAAGATTTGAAAGAAGGCACCGGGGTCAGGTCTATGGGGTATGCCAATCAATATAATCGCTGGCTACCTTCCACAAAGTAAACCTATATAATACTGCCCCTTCTGAGCATATTATGCATATGTGTACGCTAGTATGTGCTTGGACGCATTCAGTGGCGGAGCAATATATATTTCAGGCGTGGGAAACTTGTAAAAGTTGGTCAAGATGGGTGGTACGTGAGGAGGATGTTTGACTCCCAAAGGCAACCAGTTATCTCACCAATACCCGTTGCCAAGGCAAGATTACGTTAGATCACGTGGGCAGAGCACGTGCCTTATGCGCGCGATCTGTCTTCCCTGGCCGTATCAATAAACCCGGTTTAAAGAATGTGTGTGTGTAGGGGGGAGGGAGGGGGGGGGAAGTGGGGGACAGACAAACAGACAGGGGGCAGAGCGAAACAGAGAGGGGGAGAGACTGACAGAGACAGAGAGGGTAGTGGGGGGGGGGGGGGGGGGGGGGGGGGGTGGGGAGGGGGAGACAGACAGGGAGGGGGGGGGGGGAGAGAGAAACAGACCGAGGGGGAGGAAGAAAGAGAGAGAGAGAGAGAGAGAGAGAGAGAGAGAGAGAGAAGGGTTTGGGGACAGGAGAGACAGAGAGGCGGGAGAGAGATGGGGGAGATAGGTAGAGAAGGGGCTAGGCCTATACTGGGAAGGGAGGACTATGGTAAAAAAATAAATAATGGCAACGTTGATATCGCATAGAGGGCGATTTGATTTACGAGCCGGACCTCATGTGCTCTTACATTTAATCCAGCCCAGTTCTTTTTGGGCTCATGAACGGAATACCACGGCGCCATTCATCAGCTCCCGCGCGATCCGCCCATCTGCTGCACACATCAGAAAAAGACCAACCCATGACATCAAAGTGTCATAAACGTCTGAATCGCAGCCGAATTGATGGACGAGGGTTTATCCAGTTCCTCTTATTATTATTATTGAAATTTGCCCCAATCTGAAACCCGACAGGGACGTGGGTGTTGTGCGGTGAGAGAGAAGGAGGTAGATACCCTCAGGGGGCTAGCGTGTATAAATAGCCCCCAGTATCTCGACTCTTAGTCGCCCGCAGGGGCTTCTCACCAGAGAGATATGGGGGGCCTTGCTTACCTGAGAGCGGTAGAATCTGCGTGATGTCACCATAACATATAACACGATCACTGGAATAATCTAAGTGGGTTATCCACCAGAGAAGCCCATGAGCATTTCGTGAAAGCGCTCAGGAGCGAGCGAGCAACGCCCTCCTCCGGCATGACCCCGCACCAACATGCATGCCCCCTACCTCTTAACCTGACCCCTGGCGGGAAGGTCAAGGGTCGGTGCCCTATGGGGAGTATGAGCCAGGGGTGAAGCTCCTCGTGTAAGGAATCAGCTTATATTAGTTGAATACAAGCGGGATATGAGCATGCGGCCTCATATATGGGACAGATCTTCAGAAAATGTACAATTCGACTTCACCAATCCTCACAAATAACCCAAATTTCAGACGAAAATAAAGTTCAAAATACAGTTCAATCTAACCAAACAGATTGCTAGAATCAATCCAATGCTGAATATAGTTGAATTTACCTAATATTGACCAAATTGCAGCATAATTTAGCAGAATATACTAAATATGTATATCTGCCAATTGTACATTTCCTGAAAATCTGACCCATATGCATCTTTCCCACAGCTTCCAGCCAATGTAGCTTTTAGAAAGCTGGAGCAGCTCCGAGTATATTGGGTTAGTTATTCCAGACGCATACAATGAGCGGTTATGCGCGACATATGTTCACAAGGCAAGAATGTTCCCCTCCTGCTGAAACACATGTACGTGCACATGTTTACAGCGGCTGGTGGCGCATATAATAATATCCAGCAATGTCTCGAGCATGCTAATGATTGGGTGGTTATAATTGTAGGAGAGAAGAAATAAGGTAAGAAAGAAAGCAATAAGAAAGACTGAATGGAAAAGGGAAAGTACTTTTAATTGTTCTTCTTTGTGGAAAGTTGATAGAGGGCTACACAAGAGTAACCATGTATAATGCATAGAGGCTGTGCCCTGAACATTCGTATTCAATAACGTTGATCAATCAAATCAATCAATCCATTACAAGGTATTGATGGAAGGCTTTTAATGTAGAGATATTACACTATGGAAGAGAAGAACAGAGGTCTTTTAGGTCATAACTTTCTTTCTATTTTTACATGGTTATTAACATTATAGCTACTCTAAGAAGAAGAAGAAGAAGAAGAAGAAGAAGAAGAAGAAGAAGAAGAAGAAGAAGAAGAAGAAGAAGAAGAAGAATTAATTTTGAATCAGACATTCCTATACTTTCTCTAAATAAAAGATCAAAAACTGCATGACCTAGTTGACAGCAAACATATTCCCTCCTCAAAGAGAATGTGCGCACTATGTTCGGAATAAATAAAGGTATGAACATAAAGGCCACAGAAACGCTTTATTTCGCGTCACGCTGCTTTGGAAAACACACCTTCGTCATTTCACTTTTTTCCGTACACAAGGACAGGTGTTAGGTCGGCGTTCGGTCCTATCTAAAATATGGAGGAGTGTTCTTTTGAGCAATAACGTATAAAATCTACTTATTACTTTTCCTAGTCCATACACCACCCCAACCGATATCAGAAGGTGGGCTGTTTTACAAGGCATCTGAGAAAACATTATAACTTATATTTCAAGTGGAGAATATGTTATGTTGTTCAAGGCGCTATTGGAAACCTAAAAAGCCAGATAAAGTGTTCTCTCAAGTATAGTGGTATCAACGAAAACACCAGGAGCTATGGGTTAGAAAGGTAAACCCTTTAGAAAAACATGCCCCAAATTGCATTGGTTTACTTTAGCTAGACAGGAGGATCCAAAACCCATCACATGGGGCTAAAATGATGTAAGTAAAGGATGCCTTATCTGTCAAAAGGTAAACCCATAAACCTAGATTCCTCAATGGCATCCCACCCTTGATAGCTGGATACTACGTGATAATCTCAGCGGGGAGAGAACCCTAACTGCAATATGTACATGATACAGAGTATAAACAGGCACATAAAGCCAGGTATCCTCTTGACTAAGGTAATTATGATATTATGTGTAATAGATCCCATGTACATATGCCACCGCATGTTATAAATGAAATATAAATAACTGTGGCTTTCTTTGCTGTTAACAAATAAAAAAATGTACGGTAAATGACATCGAAAATGAGTTAAATGAAATTTCGATTTGTTGACTTATCCCAGGCATAGAAAGAAGTACGCTTGGCTTTTCTGGACGAAGATGATAATCGCACGAAGAGTTACAACCGTAAATGAACCATTGTAGATATGTGTAAGTAACTCATAGGTATATTCGCCCACCAACAGGTGTATAGTGTCCGATAAAGACAGGTGATAGCTGCCTCACTACCTGCCAGTGCTCTACATCATGGCTAGTCCCAGAATAGCAACTCTCACAGCACCACCAACTACTTATTACTACTGCACTGCCATTTTTTGTGGCCCCAATTCTTCTCTTCATGCGCAAATTTAAACCCTTTAATAAAATCCTGTATTTTGTTATTGCGTTATTTTGTTAGTTATTGCGGTATTGTAAATTGATAGCATGATATTTTTCTCGTTGATGGCAGTGTCTCTATATTTTAAAAGGTGGAAGTGGTATGTTTTACAACACAAAGTAGTCATGCACACTATATATTTTTTGTTATATTTTAAATTGTATTACTGAACGAAAGCTTTTGATTGTAACTGATATTAATTAATGATTGTACAGGCAACACATCAGGAGAAAATCTGTGTGGTCAGAAATACGTTTTTCTATTCTATTCTATTTCATAACGTATTAAACTGAAAAGCATTATGTCCGAATAAAAAGATGTCGACAACATAATTGTGTAACAGAATGCAAACCAGTTTTTAAAGTTTAGTTTCAATTGCTCCGGTTCTTCCTAATTCACTGACTGATGGACCCGATTGTTACGGCACGTGTTCTGGATAAAAATATGAGCTGACCTGTTGAAGGATATATGTACAAATTGTCTTACTACTTGTCATTCGCCCCACAAGGTGAACATCACTTCGGAACGCGTTCGGTTAAACAAAACACACATAGAAACATACATTCGTACTTGGCCCAGAAATCTGTTAATATGTGGTGAAACATACATTCGGACTTGCCTTCGTGTCTGCCACATTTATGTCCCTATTATTGCTAATTTAGAGGATCTGTTACTCTAACCCAGAAGCATAAGTACTTTTTCATCAAAGCGGAGCAACATCAGAAGCTTCCTATAACATACATAATATTATGCTCTGAGTTATTGTACTCTGATCTTACAACGTAAACAATTTTAAGCGTTGTATCCTTCACCCACATGTAAGTGACGTTAATATGAGAATTAATATTCAAACTGTATCTGACCTCAATGTACAACAGTTTCTTTTTAAAAACGTCTTCATACTTGGATGACAGAATATTATCGTGAATAAAAAAGGTATTCAATTAAAGTTTGTTTAAAAATTCCATTGACTAAGAAAAAAAACTAAGACCCAAACAAGCCTAAAAAACATGACGAGACTGAACCAATAAACAAACAGAAAGGGTAACGCAAATTCCCAATCGAAACATTTTAATCCATGGATGATGAATTTGCAATACCCGACAAAGATTTAAATTAGGGCTACCTATCAGGAACCCTAAGGGGAAAAAATACGCCAAACCCCATCTAACCCAGCCCTCCCTCAAAGAGGTTTAATAGGAGTGGACTTGACTGGGCGGCTGGATTAAACTATTTTCAAACAATCGTCTTTTTGTCGGACCACAGTAAGAAACACGAGAGCTCTGTTTGGAGAGAGGAAAAAGTGGAAGAAATTAATTGTTGCACATTGGAACTAATAATGTTGGGCTTGGGGACTTTTCAAGTCGAAAATGATCGTAATTGGGCCGGCAGGACGCGTGGCTACAATGCAATTCAACACTGGGGAGTAATACTGAGAATTAACAGCGATTCACCGAGGTGATGTTTTTTATAGGTAGAGTGCTTCCAATTCACCACATATTAACAGATTCTCAACCGAAAGGGAAAACGTGACGAATGCCAGTCTCCATCAAATGTTTATGGTTGACAAAGCGCACTCATTCATTAACCGATGTTGTAATTACCTTAATTGATATCATCAGACATGGAAGTAATTAAACCTGAATGGCGAGGATCTATACATTTCTGAAACGCATAATGAGAATAATGTGCGATTTATTTCCACTGACAGAGCTCTCTCTCCTTTCTCTCTCTCTCTCTCTCTCTCTCTCTCTCTCTCTCTCTCTCTCTCTCTCTCTTTCTCTCTCTCCTCTCACTCTCTGATCCTAAAAGCGAAGCGAAGCTGACCTATTTAGTGAACGATAAAGCCAAATATTATGACTTAAATCATAAAGAATGTTTTTCTCTGGCACTCGCGTTTCCTAGAAGATAATGAACGGCCGACACCTTGCACAAGTGACTCAAAAAGGCAGGAATTTAATCTAGCTAATTTTAAAGCCCGCTGACATGTGCCAGATGATGACTTAATTTCATATTCTAGCTTGCGAATTTTAACTGATACGGACAGAAATTGCCTTTTTTTTAACCTCCTCATGTCCCGCAGGTGTTTGTGTAATCTTTACCATTCTGCTACTCTTGATTTATTTAATGTTATCATCAAATGTATCATAGGGTTTCATTGTGAATTAAAACCTAAGGGCATGCTCGAAAGGGAAATTTATTGCACCCTCTGTTTAAACAAACACAAACACCCCAGCATGCAACTCACCCCGTCTTGATTTTTATATCACATTACCATAATTAGGACGTGAGCGGTCGAGCGTGTATCGTAGCAGGCTCTGTCATTGTCCCCTCCTTTCTGTGTAGCACCAAGCTCCAAAAATGAAATATCCTCAGAGCCCCCCCCCCCCCACCATCCCGTGTGCTCTGATGCCCTCCCCGCCCCCACCCAGCCCCAAAATGAAATATCCCCAGATACCCCCCCCCACCATCCCGTGTGCTCTTATATGCCCTCCCCCGCCCCCTCCCAGCCCCAAAATGAAATATCCCCAGAACACCCCCTCCCTTATGCCCCCCCCTCCACACACACCTGCCCCCATACACATTATATATATACATTAAAGCCTGTAAATGAAAATGAAAGAGAATTTCAAGGTTTTACTCATCTAAAACGAATAGTGACCATGCTACCTCACCGCGGTAAAAGTAATGTTAATTTTATAGTCAGTTGCTATCGCTATTTCATGTCATATCATATCATTAATAACTATAATCCTGTGACAATTTGATGCTTATTCCATTTTTGTATCCTTATCTAGTTCTGTGATATTATTAACAATATTGTACTTAAAAATTCTAATTAAGAACCAAACTCTGTAACCCCACCCCCCGCAAGCATTTGTCAGAATGACTTTTGGGGGAACGACGAAAACCACTCATAAAAAATGAGTGCTTATGATACCGGAATGAAAATCGGTTTAAAAAAACAACCTCTACTTGCAGACACTTCCATGATCCGAACACCTCGCTAATAAGGACACCTAGGGCCAGCCCCTGTACTGTTCAGTTTCCAATATAGAAACACCTATTCAATCCGGATACCTCGATATTACGGGCAGTTGAGCCCATGCTATCCATCGTATGTCTGTTATAGAGAAGTTTCACTATACACTCGCTATACTTTTATTGCCTGCCTTTCACAGTCAGTATTTAGATAAGTTCTGGTAACAGGTCATACAGGATCATGGGGAAAAGCCCATGGCTAAGTTTTCCTCGATCCTGACGAGCGAGTGGTTCCAGAGAGAAAGATTACAATCGCTTATCATGTGCCATCTGCTGGTTACATCGGCAAATGATGGCCCCGACATCCGGCGTTTAACTGTGACATTTCCACTGCTTATAGAGAGACAGGCTGAAATGCCCGCCCCACTATCCATGTACTAACCCCACCGTATCATTTTATTACATGATTTTATGATGCGGCCGGTTTGAACAGACAGCTCTATCAAGTTTTGCAGCAAACAAGAGATTATCACATCACATATGAAAGGTAGCCTGGCACGCACACTCTGCCCAGACAAGTATTCCCCAGCCTACAGACCGTCCACATATCACACACTCAAAACAGCAAACAATATCATGCGTTCCCAGTGAAACTTCTATATTTTGTTTAGTTTTGTTTTATTCGAGAGAGAATGCATTTTACAATTTAATTTTGCTCAGTCTGTCCTGACTCAAAGAAGCTAAACTAAGAGTGCTGTCAGTAATGGGTCAGAATCGTTGTTTTATTCTTTCAATTTTTTTCCCTTACACTGTTTTGGATTACTGTATTACTTGAACACCTGGATATAACCCGGCTATCCGCTTGTCCTTTAAATGTAAATACAAAAATAATTTCAAATCAATTATTTTCGTCAGCTTTTATTGAGGACAGCAATGATTTTGTGTAAGGGTTGTCCCGAATAAAGATGATTTGAAAATAGTACATTTCTATGATCGACTAAATATACATTTCTATTATTGACTACATGTCTGTATGGAAGTTTGCATGCATGTCTTCAATCATCCCCTGATCTGATTGTAATCTTAAAGAGAGACACGTATGTAAACATGCCGTTTGTGGATGGTACATACACACAGCATCAGCCCAGAGAAAGTATCGATATTTTGTATGTATGAAAATTCCCTCTTTAGCAATGATATAAGGGGTTGCAACTTCAATGTATTTATGATCGAAAATCTCTGTCAAGTAAAGCACAGCTGCAAATCTTCCTATTAAAACAGAACTGGAAAATCTTTCACTTGTCCAAATCGAATTTTATTGGTACAGTTGGTAAGGTTTAGATCTACCTATTTCAAAACCGCTGGGAAGTAGGTACGATATCCATTACAAACCTACCAGGACGATAGAACTTCACAGAAGTTGATAGAACTGGCCTAGAAACCTTCGCATTGGGGGAGCGGTTACTCCACACAGCCAAAGCTTAACTCGGCAGCCTCGAATTTGGAGCAATGGCAGGAATTTAGGACAGGGAAATGTGGCATAGGTCTCGCCTTACCAGACAATTTGTGAGGCAAACCATGAAAAATATAATCGTTGGTCTGGGCGAAGCGAAGAAAATAGTCTTGGGAAGATGATAGTCTCCAGAGGAAAATGAAAAGAACCTGGAAGGAGTGGTGAAATATCATCACAATTTATTCATCTGTAGAAAATCCCATACGCTATCCATTTGTAGTTTATTAGTCATCTATTTTTCTATGTACCAAGGAATGTACAAGATGTTATTACGTTGTGTCCTAATGGAAAAGTTACTAGAAAGATGCTGTTAGAACAATATAACCAACATCCAGACCCAGATAAATAACGCCGAATGATACAGATGCATAGAGGAAGAGAGAGATTTTTTTTTATTCATTTGGGGCATAAACATCTACTGTTACATCAAAATTGACAAAAAAACGCCATATCCACCATGGATGTGTTTCAGACGTTGCCACATTTAAAAATAAAGCGATTTATATTCATCAAGTAAAACCCTAAATTTCTTTCAAACCAATACAAATTACTAATAACTTCGATGAAAGGAGAGTGTGAGAAAGGGAGAGAAATAGGGTGGCAGAGGCAGAAGAAAGGGCCGGGAAGGGGGAAGAAAAGGAGATAGATAGTAGATTGATAGACCGACAGAGACAGCCATTCAGACAGGCAGGCAGAGGTATACACTTTTGCATGCTCATAACCCCTTAACATTCACTCTGCGAGTGCCATAAAATAAGGTCACTTTTCCTCTACTACTCAGGCATTGTGACAGCGAGCGCGCACCAGTTTATCAGTGGTCACTCACTCTCAATATACGTCTCACACTTCCATCCATATAGTCCTCCTCTTCCTCCTCCACGCGCCCTGTCTCCACACCACGCTACCTCCCAAACCTCACCTATGCGTTACCTCTCCAGGGCTTCCTCCAGTACCTTCCTATCGATCTGGGTCTAAATATTAAAACAACCTTCCATGCAATCACCCAGATCGGACAAAATCAACCCCAAGGTAGAGAAAACTCCCACCCCTTGGCCAAGCCGAATGTTGTAAGTGGACCTCCCACCTAGTATACATAAGGAGTGCGCATAACTTGGCCCCAAGTCCGCCCCTGGCCCTCCAACTTTTAAAAACACTGTCCCTATAAACACAATCGACTTGAGAGCTACGCTGTAATAACACCCGACACTGTTGGACACATTTATGAGAGACTAAGTCACTTTTAGTAAGGCGTAACTCAGCGCTGCGTATAGAACAGGTTAGCCGGGGCTAATATTACACTTTTCACGGGTGGCCAGCAAAGCTACACCCCCTAGGAATGGTTGCGAGTATGAAGTCCTTGAACTCTGATAAGAGCACATTCAGCGTTCAAAGAATACCACCTTTTGATCCCATCATGTTTTGATATAGCATATAGCAGAATACAAGCCCGGGCCAGATATGTAATGGCGCGGTGTTATTATGATAGGCCAGATACGAGCGTATTACCTGTCATGTCGACGATGTTTAGTTGGGGTAATGTGTTCATGTTCTCCTCTAATTTCTCTTGGTTTTGTGGGAGGAGGGACGGACTTGGGGCAAGGACGAGGGGAACTCTTTGACCCCGGGGTCAGGACGAGAGCCGTTAGGTGAACATGAAAGCTCATCAGGCAGTCAGGAGAGGCAAGTCAGTAACGTCATCGGCACGCATCCAGGCCGAGTCAGGTGTGAAAGTGAACGGTGCAAAATGTGAGACTAACTGCCGTCTTTATTTTACAATTAAGAGTTTATGTACAGTTCCCTCTCTCCCTCTCTCTCTCACACTCTGCCACCTTTTCCAATTAAAGGATCGACTTGTTGGTCAATTACACTGCCTCAATATATATCCAGGGCTACGGAAACACATTGCATGAATATGGCACATCTGAATGACAATCTATTTGGTTTTATATGTTTTATTAACTTCTAGGGCACATCAATGCGCACGCAGTTCTTGTATTTATTAGTAATCCGAGTTTATATATATTGATCTATTTTATAGTGTTGGGGAAATAGTGCCAGCACTAAATTGATCTATTTTATACAATTGGGGAAAATAGCCAACACTAAATGAGACTGGATCGTATTGATAATATATATGCCTTGAGTTAGAATAGATAAGAATCAATGCGATGGGGTAATAGTAGATGGTTCTATCGCAACAACGAAGGAACATTTCCCGACTATTTTTTTTTAAAACTTCAATCAAATCATTTCCTTACATAATTATAGTAGTTGGTAGAAATCAATCCAACATTTCCTTAGGTTATTCTAGAAACTACAGAGAGAAAGTTTGGCGAAACTTGATTTCCAGAAAACTAGTTACGACAGCATCCATTGCGACGTAGGCTCCGCCGTCGCTGCCCATTATGTCAACATTTTTGACGCAATAAGAAAAAAACACATCGACGTGGAAAGGTGCAAAACACCTGCAACGTAGGCAGCTGGGCGGTCCATACATATCATATTTATAGTAAGCATATAATTACAGAGAGAAGAGAAGCACGTGGTTCCATTCAAAAACCAAGTTTTATGACCGAAAATACAACACGGTTTTATTCCCATTCCACCCAATATGAGTAGGTAGGTGTTACATAGGCATAGACCACACGTGGCAAGAATTATTCATTAATGGATTCACAAGTGTGTTCTTTTCCAAGCAAGTAACAAGGTAAGGCTATCTATTTGATCCTTTAGCTTCACTTTAGTTCAGTTTCTCCATAAACCTGAGTCAACATTTGTATTAAGTATACCTTGTTGGAATTGTTAACATAATATACAGTTCCATATGATTTGTGTATACTTTTTTCTTATATAATTATTGTTGCCGTATTTATTATGGGTAAAAGCTATTTGTTAATTTTCTCCGGCTAACATGAGAGAGGATATAGGTATGGCGCCAGATAGACCATTATATATATAGCCTGACCAGAGCATATTAATGGATGCTTTATGACATGCCGTTAGCACGAGAATATAAGCATGTATGAGTGTTATGTGTCATCTTAGCTTTTGTGGAGCCTTGGCATTCACAGGGGTGACACGCGATTCTAGCCCCCAATGACCTGAGGGGTATGGAATTAGTCTAATAACCCTCATCTCTTCAGTCTCTCCCCACCACCTCCACACCTCGCCTCCCTCACACCTCCTCCCCAGGCCTGTGGACAGACTTCTCGTTATTTAACTCTAGCTTATCTTAATGCCGTGTCATCAGTTCTGAGGAGGAGGAAGGATTAGATCCCCATCCCCTGAAACCCCAAACTCACAGTAGTTTATATATGTATACTAGTCCTGTTCCTGGCACAACACCTGGCTTATTAGTTTGTTTGAACTATCTATATGTTATTGCTGCTGGTTCTTCGTCTTCTTCTTCCGAGAAAGGTGTCGGTTAGGAGGTGTCCATATGAAATATTGCCAGGCAGGGCTGTATAGAGAGAGGTGTCATGACAAGCATTCTACCAATATCACCTGTCCAGGTTCGGGGCAAGGTCAGGGGCTGGGTAACAAGCCATGCCTTGATTGATACAACCCCGCCATGTGCAGGCAAACTTTAAATATATCAGCGTTTTCAGCGCACAGCCTCTGGGCTCCAGCTTACGATGACTGCTTCATCGAGCCAAGATGGAGGCAAAAAAGCCAGTATTTATGAAGACAGGTGAAGATATGGCTCTGGCGTTAGGTTCTACTAATGGCACGGAGCCTCCGCGGAGGTGGAAGTAATATAAGTTATATCGGGCCCAAAGATTCTGATACCAAGAAAAGTTTTTGATGAGTGAGAGGGTTCAGATCCGGCCGACGTTTGAACAGCTTTGATTTTGGCCAGGTGGGGTATTTTTATTATGTGAGCTTGCCTACGTAGAGGTAACTCGTCTAAAGGGGCGGGCGGGCGTTTTTCACAAATCTTCACATCTGTCTGCGGATACCAAAGGTACCGAGCCGAGCAAGTGGGGTCCATTGGAATTTTGTTTCTTTCCCTTGGTCCTCCTCCTCCTCCTCCTCCTCCCCCCCCCCCCCAATATCACCCCACTTCCCCCCATCACCTCCGATACATCCCCTCTCCCGTTATACCCAACTGATTGCAACGAGGAGACGAAGCTAGATAAGGGGGAAACATAAAACTCCAAGTAGTTTCAACCGGTAAACTTAAGATCCCACAGGGGCGGTATAGCTAATAACTTTCCTCAAAGACCACTAAACAAACTCTATACAAAGGAGGAGTTCAAAGAGATCTTTTCTCATTTTACTCCCGACTCCAATCGAGCAAGCCATGTGAGTCTAAAGTGATCCAAGATATTGGCCTTTCTCTGCATGGATACAGTCCATTTCCACGAGGGTTCCACGCAGGGAGCAAGAAGCGTTTCTTCTTAATTGAAAACCAATGATTCATCCCCAACAGTGCGTGACTTGATGTGATGATTATTTCTAGTGAATCGGGGCGCATATTCCCTATCAAAAATTAATAGGATTTTGGCGCGCTATTTTCCGATTGCAAGTCAATGAAGTTGGGGAGCTTTTTACCTCGCCACCAAAAACTCGACGTGTCATCGAGCTCCATCAAACTTGGCCACATCGCGCGCGAGGGGTGCGCGGCGCTATTTTCCTTACACATTTCGCCAGAACAATCGCACTGGGAGATCAATGCCTGGCACCACCACAGCAATAGTTAGTGGTGGTAGTAGTGAAGGAACGATTGCATCCTGCTGTACGGGACTAGCTCTTTCATCGGCCTTTCATATCACCCCACCTGGCGGCTCCCGCACAATACTTGCCCCCAAAGACTGAGACAATGCCTGGAGGCACCTGAACAGCAAAGCATGGCATGTGTGACCCAGTCCCCGTGCACCCTCTCTCCCCCTTCTCTCTCCCTCTTCCTCTCTCTACCCTCTGTATCCCCTCTAGGACCATAACACGGTCATGGTTCGCTGCATCCCCACGCTAGCAACCACTACATTTGTGTACTACTACTAATACACTCCCTACAACCGCTGTCAGGCTCTAAACGGGACAACCCCAACACACTCTAAACTAGGAGATGTAGTCAAAGTGTCCCGCTTAAGCGAACCGATCTATTAGACACCAAACTTAGTAAAAGTCCCCCTCCCCTTTACGTTTACCCTTCACTGACTGAGACATGGCAAACAATAAAAGATATGAAAGTTGCTAGAAGTTGTGTCAACTTGTAATAAGTGCGAGGAAGGGGTGCAGCAGGGTCTGCTAGGATACGGTGGGGTAAGCACCTGCAGCGCGGGGGGATAGAGCCTGGCAGATGAAGGCATTGTGAACTCAAGTGTGGAGACAAAGGGCTGGCAGAGAGGGAGAGCTCCGGCGCGGCAATAGCGCGGCAAAGCCCGCCCGCTCGTCCAGCCATGAATAGGCCAGAAATTAGAGGCAACCTCACTGCGTGACAGCATACAGAGAGTGTGTGTGTATAACGAGAGGCGCGATTACTCAGCCCAACCAGTTCAGCTTCTCCCCTCCGGCAGGCCACATCTACTACCGACTGACTGCACCCCAAGTCTAAACTTTTACTTCTTCCAGCGATCTACCTGGACGGAGCAGAGAGTAGTTGAGAAAGTTCTTCACTTGAGCACAGACGGCTGCTACAGGAGCTCCTACAACTACAGCTTATCTTAAACCCACCCTATACCATCATCATCATCCCCTACCTACTTCTCTTCAGGAAAACTGACGCACGTGGGTAGCCACAACTCTCTCTCTCCCTCTCACTGCTAGTCCCACCACACCATCAAAGTAAGTTCTCTCGGGGCTTGTATCACTACTAGAAAGCTCTCCCTCTGCAAGTCCCCCCTCAGGACTTGTCAGCTTCCCAGCGCCCGCATACGCACAGGTGCTTTGCCCACTCTAATATACCAAAGCACAGAGGGTGAGTGTGAGGAAGCCCAGCAGAGAGAGAGAGAGGTCCAAGTGTGGGCCACGAGGTTTCAGTTTTTCAGCCTGTCCCTTCCCAGGACAACAACAACAATCCAGTGCATCGGACAGCAATAGGCTACACAGCGAGCCATAAAGCTTGCCGCATTGTCATCATCAACAGCATTTTGGCACAAGTGGTGAGAGAGCATTAGGTTCAGTAGTCTCTTAAGAGCCCCACTCGGCTGCAGCTGACAGAGTTTTCGGACGTGGACTCTGCCTCCTCAGCCGTACCATCTGTGTACACCTTGATACAGGGGTGCCATACTATTACTACATTGCTCCTGCCATCAGCTGGTCTAGTCCGAGCCTGGTCTTCAGTTCAGCTTGGTCTATCTCCACGCCTGCTGTTCCTACATATATATCTATACACCACGTATACATATATACATACTAACTGTCTTATTTTACCATCAGTTCCTTGAGTTCTTCAAATTATTCTATACCCAGCTCTTGAAGCTAAAACCGTCACCAACCATGCCCAAAGAGCGAAGAAAGGTAACGTCTACACATTTTGTTTATTATTTTGTTTGCTTCTTTGTTCCTTATAATTAGTACATTTTCAATTCTTGTTTAATTAATTTGGCATTGGCAGTTTATTTAGCTACTGTGACAGTCATGCCCTGTGAATGTTGCCTACATTGTTTTGTTACCTAAAAGAGAGGGGGCAGTCATAACTAATGGACAAACACAAAATAAACTGTCCCCTCTTTTTTTTACCAACAATGTGATGCTTTATTTGTTATTTACATTCTTACAAATCACACAATTATTGGACTCATGTTGCACCAGCCGTGACATGGGCTCAGCGTAGCTTGGGTAGTTTTGGTTTTCTTTTGGACACTCGATCCATGTTGTCTCTTATCATAATTATTATTATTTCTACTATACTGACTGCATCCTTCATTATGACATTATTGTGTGTTTCATCAGGAAGATATTATATATATAATTTACATATTATATAGCCAAACGATATTACATAGCCATACCCATCATACATCATCAACTTTGGCCTGTCAATTATTTGTCATATTATTTAATACGCAAACAAACAAAACGTTTCAGCAGAACAACCTTATATCAAAGATTATCACATGGGAAGAAAAATTGCTTTAGCATACGAAGTACGAAGTAAATTGGAGGGCTCTAATTTTGAAAATATATGACGTGGCAATTATTGACAAGCCAATTTCAGGAGCCAGTAGATGGTCAATGTGTTACTTATATTCCTTTGCCTGTCGATATCGACACGACTAATATTGGTACAACAGTGCACAGATGTTTATTTGTTGTGGGTCGCAGTTTCCCATGTATGGCCAATAATAACGGATGGGCTACTTTCATGACTGCGTTTATATTCTGTATAGTATGAGTCATTTTAATACAATACATTATGTATAACGTTCACCTTATTTAGTTCTACCCCGTTCCCATTACGTTGATTAGTTTTGCTTTGATCCAATCAATACATTCCCAATATTTTTTTTTGCGCTCAATTGAGACCAATATAATATTATTTATTAATTTCTAACGGTGGTTAAGGTTCCTTTTTCTATAGTGAAACATAAATGTCCCAGTGTATTAACCAATTCATATAAGTTAGACAGTTCTTAATATTCTTTCAGTTTTGAATATTTCATGTTATATTCTTTTGCTTTTTGGACATTCACATAATCAAAAAGTTCATTTCAATGCACACAGAATATAATTATTTGAGCTATATTTTTTCTTTGTTCATGAATTATTTACGTCAAATTATCAGTACCGTTGCTTATGCCCATTTCGTTCTTATGAAACATTATTACTCAGAATTAGCGATTTGATTCTTGCAACACATTTTTTTCATACGCTCAGCTGGGCTCATTCCTATGATTCCTTTCCCTAATCCATTACTTTCAATGTAGTAGAAATCCTATAACCTGTTTTAGTTTTCGTATTTTAATTCGACCTCCTGCCATGTAGTTTGTGCCAATCCCCTATTTTGTTTTCCATTTGAAATAAGTTGCCATTATAGACATTTAGTGCACCCGTATTGAAACACTTGGTTGGGCATTGCCCCGTACTGCGGACGTCATAGAGACCTCATAGTAATCACTGGCCCCTTGCTGGCCTAAGACACAGAATTGGATTATAATCCAGATTATCGTGATCCTGTGGTTGTGGGACACCCGGCCTCTTGGCTCCAACCCTCATACAGGGTCTCTGTTGGATACCAAGAAACAGGTTCTGCACTCTGGCACCTGTATCTCAAAAGACTCCCCAACCATGCCAGAACCTGTGCCAAATGTTGGACACAGGTCAGGACACTTCGCCTGACAAAAACATGGATGTACGTTTGACCAGAAAAGAAAATAGAAGCATGGGAGCTTTCGTGACCAAAGTATGGGAGCAATAAAAAGATTGCATAATTTAACATAAGACGTCGTCGTCTCTATTAATAGTAATTGTATCGTCCAGATGTCCATGCCAAGAATGCCACGCAAAAGCCTTTCACATTGTGAATCGCTAAAAGTGGATGCCAGCAAAGAAAGCATTTAATTGAGTCCCCTGGTATTCGCATGATGCGCGACATTGCTACACAGTAACAGATCGCGCCATAACTTCGCCAACCCTTTGTTGCAAGTTTTGGCCAGTTGTGAAAGGCGAAAGCCAGGACTGTCTCTACCCTCTCTCGACATCTTGATGACCTCCACAGGGTTCCAAACCCTGCCTCCTTCTTCCATCTCTTCTTCCCTTCAAAGGAAAGCTAAACCGACCGTGCACACACAAAAGCTGGTGAAAAGACACCTGGCACAGGCTTTTCGTCACCATCAACAACGTATTATTCAAAACTCATTTACCAAAAATAACAAAGGCCGAAAATGAAGCCTATTCTTACCTATACATTAATCAATGAACTGACACTAAGCCAGGGAATTTAATACTACCCGTCCACCTCTACTGGTACCGTTGTTTTACTTCAATAATAATTATGCCAAGAAAGTTATGAAACAAGTGTTCATTAAAGCTTTGAACTGGAATCTGTCGTGGTGTTGTATATCAGTGTAATTCAATGGTATTACTTTTCCTTTTTGAAACGGGACCATCAAACAAATCCCATATGTCTCAAGAAAGTTTTACTTAGCCCTGAAGTAGATACTGTTAGTGTATTATACGATATATGTAAAGTTTGCGAAGATACACCGTGGTTATCGTATGGACTGACACTCTGCCAACTCAGGTGTTCTCTAATTACAGGTGTCTAGAATAGCCTCGCCTCGTGGAACAATCCCTTGCCCAGCCCCTCTCCGCTGACCTAACACTCCTTATGTTTATGGAATTCATTCAATTTCGCACAATGAAAGAACCACCTATATTGCTATTCCTCCCTCAATTTAACCCGCGGTTCAAAAGTGAGATTCGAGTGAAGCGTAAAAAAAGGAAATGTTTATGCCTTTAAAAGACACCGCCTTAAATGGAGTAAAAAAAAGTGTGTTAGGGGCGAATAACAAGGGATTATTCCACGAGACCTTATATTCACAGGTACGGCGGACTTTCTACAAGAGAAAACATTATGGCGATTGCATGTCAAGGAAACGGCGGATAGGTACAAAGGGACAGGTTGAGGTATTTTTCTACTGGTGATTAATTCTGCTCTGTTTAGTCGGGACCACTTGTGGCCACTATTAGACAAGGTAGACATTATGATCAAGCTTGGCTCGGTTGTCATGGGAAATACAAAGACAAGGGAAGAAGAAGCGAAACCTTTAATATTGGCCAGTTTGTGCCCATTTATATATAGACCTTTGCATACGTGTCCCATGTATATGGCGTAATTGCTCTGGTGATCAGGGCACATATTAGTATTCATTATTCCAAAATTGTCGCATTGAAATTCAGGCATTAGAAGCAGCCACCAACCATAACGAATCAAGTCAAATTGATATGTTCTTGCCAATCTATCATTCATAATTGGCAATAATATGCTGTAAATTCCCCTTTGGTATTTGTACTTGACATGACAACCTGTTGAACTTTTCCCATTGACGAATACATCGCAATATATATGAGTCAATTGTGTGGATCCGTACATAAAAACGCACAGAGACAAAATAATACAGGCATCACGAATGAGTGAGTGAAGGAATCGTGTAACATAAATGGTGTAAAGAGGTCCACAGGCCTATTGCATTCTTTTTATTGCTTTAGAGTAAAACAAAAAAAAGAAAAAAGAAAAAAAAGGAGCAGAATTGGACTGTCATCTGCATACATCAGGATTGGCTCCCTATATGTATATTGGAGCATGGATACGTTATCGGTGGCGGATATCTATAGGTATACTATATTATATACAGGTTAAATATGCCACAGTTGAGGCACAGGTAATGTCAGGTGAGGTGATGCAGCAGTAGCATGGCATAGTTTTATATAGATGATGATGTGTATACATGCGTATTTAGTCTATCATAAACCACACACTAGTAGTGAAGATGGGGTCTCAAACTACCAAGTCGCACGCACACACATACACACACCTTGTCCATTGATTATACACTTAACTCGCAACTGTCACACTGTTCCTTCATTGTGTGCACGTATTCATAAGTAGTTCGCAACATCCCTAGAGAGTTTATCCGATCGAAATAATAATATCAGTCTATGGCAATCATCCTAGTACAGGTGAAAAAGAAGGATGAACACTTTTTAACATCGTTATATAAATTGTATATGCCAGGAGACAATCTGATCGAACTGAAAAACAAAATTATCTCTCCTCTGCTTGAAACGATCTTAATTTATGTAATTGATAGCTATCTTCAGGGGGGAAACTGTAATTACAAACTCATTACCAAGATTCGTGACCCATTTTCCCCAGGTGACATGTATGTATACATGAATGTATGCATCCTGGATTTCAGTGCCAGCGGGGCAAGCCAAGATGGCATCATAATAACCATAGGGAGGCCTCGAGTGCCAACAGTGTCTGATAGAGTAAGAAGGGTAGTGGTGTACATGTATAGGGTAGTGGGGGGTGTAGGTAACCACCTCACAGACACCCTCCCTCATGGTCCTCCTTTTATTTTGGGAAGAAGCTTCATGGATCGGGGATCATGGCCTTTCCTTATGTCTTTGTACTTTCCCAACATAAGAGAGAAGCATATCTAAACATGGAACGGTTCCATGCTGTTAGCTACTATAGGGAGAGAAAGGGAGAGGGAGAGCTCTGTAACGAATAACTACGACTGCTCCAGACATAATCTAGTCAGCCAGGCGCGACCACTTACCATAAGGGCCAACATGAAATCATATTAAGGGCTATAATGTGCATTAGAAGTAGTCCAGAATTGGATATCCAATTAGGCGTTCATTTAAATGGGGAACATGAAATGGGGAGGGCTCGGTAATGAAGGGGTTCCTAGTGAAATCCTATTAGAAGGCAATGGAGGGATTGTCGGCTGGAAGAATTGCCAGCATTAATCATAGCAGTAGGTGTAGGTGATCGATCTAACCCGAATAATTGTCACTAAACAAAAACAATTTATGTCCACCTCCGACCAAAATTAGCTGGGTCTAAAGATAATGATGGCGATTGTGTTTCTACCGTCCCATCTGCTGATATTGCCCGTGTTATGGGTGCGACAGCTGCCCACAAGTACTAGAGGGGTACAGACTCTACCCCACCCCCATCAGTAGAACCACCCCTCTCTATCCACCCCCGCCCGCTCTATCCCACACCTTCCACTCATTCACCACCTGGTCCTAGCACCCCATACAGAAGCCATTGGTCCACATGGCTCGCACAATCCCCCTTTCAAGTAGTATACTAAAGTGAGTTTAGGGACAAATATTCCCTGTTTAGTTTACCCTCGCGCGCACCGCAGCCTCTCCCCTTGAGAGATATAAGTGGAATGTGTATTACATAAATGACCCATGTCCTCCTCAGGCTAACTTTACTGTACGAGCCCATGTCAAATTGTACTACAGTGGTTGCGCAAGCAGTATTATTTGCACACGCAGCAAGGGCAACCACTACAGGCGTTATGCTAGGTGGGTTTAGACCAAATAGGGCATGCATATGTGTATCCCACCCGGGTTTTATTGCACAAGCAAAGCAAAACAACTAATCTAAATGTTTTGGTGAACGAGGAGGGGGCAATGCCTTTGTTTGGCTAGCGACATCGGTGGTTTTAGTAATGAGTGTAACAGTAATTTACATAGTAGTGGCTAGTGCAGGTCGCTGGGTCATTAGGTCAATGTTGATGGCCAGTGGTCCCATTCTTCGGGTTTGCATACGATGAATGGTGGCCACAAAAGCCCCGGCCCCGAGTCTCCCCCCTGTCCCCGTCCTGGTCCGCCCTTTCTGCCCGACAAACACCGACTCTGCATATAAACGTTACCACCTCCCAGCCTCTGACACCCCATCCACAGTCAACTCAAGCGCTAATTGCTCACTCGGCAAAATTTGCATATTAACGGGGCAACAAAGAAAAGTAGCCCAGCTCCCAGTTCAGATTATAAGTTCCCTATTCTCCAAGCTATTATGAGGTCAAAAAATGACAAAAATGGCTTTGAACATTTTGCATTGGCAGGAAGCAAGCTGCCTTTGCATCTTTCCCTTGCTTGTGTATGTCATCTGCCAGCCCCACTTTAGTCCTTTTTGGGTTTTATAGACAGCCAGAGGATTGAGCGCGTGGATAAGTTGCAAAAAAGGGGGAAATCATTGAGGGCATGTGAATGTGCCATAATCAACCTATAAACTAGTCCTTACGACCAATATGTCATGTGGGACGTTGGCGGCATTGCTGAGTTGGTGGCAAGCCGAGTGTCTAGGCTAAGAGCGCGAATAGTTGCACTGCATTGTCTTTTCACCTTTGGGCCATCAACAACGCTAAAATGGGTCCCATCCCGAGAATAAAATTTTAGGGTTTCCACCCGGCGGAGGAAGCCCAAATGGGAGGTCTACGGCTCCTGCTGAGACCCCTTTATGCCCTTGCAAAGGGCCACACTCCATTTTTAGCTGGGCTTGGAAGAGGTTTTGCGCATTTAGGACCTGACCTGAAAAAGAAGGAGGATTGCTCCCTGTAACCGATAGCCCCCGTGCCTTGTAAAAAACCCTCGGAAACATTGCATGTTATCGGCAATAATGTCCGGAGTCGGTGATCGCTCTGGCCAGCAGCCGGGGGCTATATTAAGTCCTTAATGAAAAACCCGTGCCACAAATTTATTACACTGTGACAGCACGGGTATAAAAGCTGCGTGACCATATTGGCGAGGTGCGCCCGTGGTTGTAAGGTCCCCACTTCGGTCCGCCCTGGCCCCGGGGGGCGGGGGTGTCTCAAGGTTCTGTTAGAGCGGAGGGGAGGGGGAGGGGGGCGACTGGAGGAGGCCATAACAGTAGATCACCATGTACAGGAGTAGGGAGGGGAATCAGGGGATCGACTGCCACTTCCTGGGGAGTCCTCACAACCCATAGATCACGGGGGAAAGTGCCAGCAGCAAGAAAAACTTGCATATAAACTCAGGGAGGGGGACACATCCATGGCAGAGGCAATTCTCGGGTTAGAATTATGGCAGGGAATATGAATCCACCCGCTGATGACGTCCTTTGAGTGGAGCACAGCTTTTGCCACATTCAAAGCTAGCAGCCTTCCTGGCCTTCCTAGGGGGAAGAAGTCATTTACTTCTTCACTACGCGTCTTCCTTTCAAGTGGCGAATGCAAAGAAGCCACATATTATTATATATACAAACAAATCAGAAATTTATTCACATTAACTGCTATTAGAATTAAATTATACCTGGCTAAGGTATCACGTGTATGAGGTGTCGAGTATATTCACATAAAATGTCACAGGGCATGGATAATTGTGACATATCTCCAGGCTATACTTTCATAACCTAAATGTTCGGTGACTCGCGAAGATAATTACTTTCTCCCACCCACCTCTTTACACTAACATGGCTATCAAAATAAGTGACATTGGCTCTCAGTACAATCAATAAACACATGTGGAGGGAGAAAGCTATAGGTTTGTATGGGTGGGGTACAGGTTATGTATTAAGTATAGCGAGAGCAGCTGTCATATCGCTATACGTTAATCTGCCCCTCGTAGAGAATCTCTCATGACGTAACGACATCACCAGTGACACGTCACACTGGAACAGGTGCTGCCCTGACACATCATGGAAAGCCCTTCCTGACATGCGTCTACTTTACATTATATTATTGGCAGATACACCATGTCCGCTCTTAAACATTTGTTCCATTTCATAAAACCCCCTGGCCTTGGCCCAGAGTATGATGGGACTTGCTAGACGAATAGGCAAGATAAGTAAACACATTTGTAGTTTTACGAGGAATAAGGGCATTTAGATAATAGCCAGTAAACCACTTTCCAGATCATAACATATTTCGTCATATGTCCTAATTTGACATTTATCGCCTCTGCATGTAGACAAAGTGGATAAAAGATTATTTAAAGTGAGGAACTTAGCAAGGCGAGTGACTCTACTACAAAATTCATATTCAAATTAGCAGAGCCAGGCAAACTTTTTTAATCGGACAAAGAGCGCATATATCAATATCACAATATACATAGACATCTGTTGCAATAGAGTTAATTATGCATAATGGTTGGTTCTCTTTCCTATGCACCTTTGTTTTCAGCCATGTACAACGGTTGAGTGGTAGCTAACGTCGCACGGGTTAGTCCCCTTTCCACTACGCCACCTCAAGCATGTGACAAGCGGTTACTTCTTTAGATCAAAGTTCACGTGCATAAACCCCAAGTGAAAGTCAGAAATAAATTGCCCTACGGGCCTACCAAGTCGATGAGAGATGCCCCATGGAGAACAAAAATTAAGTGGGCTTGAGATGGGAATTCTTTTCTTCTCTACTATCTTTCTATCCAAAGCCTTGGGTGGGTAACATGGCATGTACTTCGAGGGAAGTTATTGATGAGAGAGACGTGTAAATATTCACTGTCTCTCCCATATTATTAACTCCCCAGAAAATTGAATACATGCCTGGGTGAGATGACATGATTGATTCGATGTCCACCGCCAGCAAATATACATAAGGCTTGAGTCCCCTGTATGAAAGTAAATAGTTCCTGGTTCCGAACACATGTTCGAGTATTACCAAGTACTTGTAACATATGTTTCTTGTCCGGGATATAAGTGCAGTAACTATATGAAAATAAAAAAATACAAAGCTGCCGGTAAAGTAATCAAATTTGTTCTTGTAGCAGCCATGAAACCCGAGTTCAAATAGATCGGAGTAATTCTAGAGGGAATAGTGTCTAGACTGACATGCTGTCAGTGGGTTAGGCAGCCAGCCTTGGTTTCCTACATAGTTTTGAAGTCATCTCTTGGACAGGGGAGATAGTACTTATTGTCACTGTTAAGAGTGATTTAATAAGGCGGGCGCGATCTCCCCAAGTTGCCTGCGGGGGAGATCCGCACCTGAAGTGGGATAAACTTTACTGTGTCACCCAAGGCTCGCCTTGTCTGAACGCTAGACAGGAGGGTCCATCTTCTACCACCTTTCCCAAGCCCTCACCATTCAATCTGCACAAGACAATCTAGGCCGTGCAGCCCTGGAGAGGAGTAGAGAGGCTGAGATGGAAAAGAGAGCAGGAGAGGGAGTATAGGTAGAGTTGGGGAGAAGAGTATATCCACCCACCCTAAACTAGTCGAGGTAATTACCTGAGTAAAACCTCAAGTATCAACATTATGGCCGTCTCACGGAGAGTGGCAGGCTTATTGCAGGGTATTATGAGGACTTTTTTTAGTCAGTTATGTGGGCAATGCTCAAACAATTCTTTGAAGCCCGGTTAGCATGATTCGGTGTACATTCTAGTGGGAATTGGCGGAATAAACCGAGTCAGGCACTTAATGGGATAAAAAGGTGTGATACTTGTGTTATTCAATGGGAGTTTCTTGTCCACATCTGGTCTTCATTGCAACCGCTTAGATACGTTATGGTGCATGAAACTGTTGTGACAGAACAAGGGGCCTTATCATGTCGGTGCTGTATTGGTTTAATGAGACCGCCATACAAATACTGAAGATGGTTAAAACAGCAGGGGTTCAAATAACAGATTATATAGTGTGCGGCCACTGTTATCCCAAGTATGAGCCCTAAAGCCATATACCACATTATGATGGACTATAGGAATGATTCTCCCCACGGACCCATCCCTCTTCTGGTAAAATTTTAGCGTGGTTATTTTAACTGAAGCCATAACAATCCCATTAATGCCCACTTGACTGCTATCAAGTATCCACATATGATGTAGGTAGCGCGTACATGGGTCTGGCTCTAAGCGTATTTAGAGTGCAGAAAATATGGCAAGGCTGCAGAAAAACACATGTGTGTCTCTCCGGAGAAAAATCAAGGTCTCTGTCATGGCCATCATGCGCTGAGGGGGAACTGTACCTGAGCGGGACGAGAAGATGGATAAGTCTCCTGCTCCGTCTGGATACAAGAACTGGGTCAAAGTTTACGAGTCGCTCCCCTCAGTGAAAGCTGCATAAAAATATAGAAAAGTCCTCCTCCAGAGAAGTTGGTGAGAATTTAGGCGTGGGTTTAGTGCCATTCCTCATGCAGGTCTGATGATTGGGACGGGGTATAAGTGTGTCTGCAATATTCCATCTCTACCTCAGCCGCTCACACACAACACCACCCGGACTGACACGCTAAGTTATGGATAATCAACTGGGAAATTTTATTCTTGCCCCTCCTGCTTTTTGTCCACCAGCGATTGGTGTTGACCCCATAAACGATAATGGTAAATTCCAACTGTTTCTCTATTATTGCCGCCGAGACAGGGCCAAAGGAATGGCATCTTGTTATAGATTTGAAGGCCTGACTGGATCTGGTTAACTTTTATGTAGGTGCAAGAGCCGCCATAAATTGTATCCTGCTCTGGAGCATGTGCCCTTGTGGACCTGGAGGCCAGGTAGGCGCCAGATCACGTGGATGGGCATTAAGGGCATGCTTGCCTTGCATGTGGGCGCTATCAGAAGCCCTTACATCAGCGCCAATAGGCCCCACCTGGGCCCGCCCGGTCACGGCCATCATAAACTAATTAGAAGGGGCGACACATGGCCACTATTATTGGTTAGGCCCATCTCTGGGACCCGAGCGTCAATAAACATACACTATGTAAACATGGCCACGTGTCCACTCGTGGCCCCTTTAAAATATACTGCTCCAATATTGACCCAGTCCCAAAAATAGACCCACGTCGCGGTGTAAATAACCCCGCGCGTTAGCATTTTAAAACTTGCTCTTTCTTATGTATACAAGACTTTTTCCCCCGAGTGTTTGCCATGGCAGGGAAGAGGTGAAATTGACTGAAATTGATGGCCTCCGATTCTAGTGGTGGGTTTTATCCGGGCGGCTGGGAGTTGGATTAAAATATGACGGGTAAATGTCAGAATTTATCATTTTAATGTTGGCTATGGTGCTCTGGCTTTAAAGGCACATGTATGGCGTCTCGGATCCGCCCCGGATAGAAGAGTGCGGAGGTGAGGGAGGGTGCATGGACGAGGTCAGGCAATACATAAATCACTGAGGGGAAGAACTAATGGTCTTGACCCCCGTGACCTCTTAACACAGCGGGACACAAGGAGCGATCCTTGGTGATCAGGACATTTGTCCTGATCACCCCATCCCCACTTATTGCGACGGGAAGGGATCCAACAAACAACCAGGAGTCCAGTGGGGGCTTAGACCACTTGGGGACCTTCCCTAAGACCCTTGGAACCAGGACCAGGAAGCGAACATATCCAATCGCAAAGACTAATCGCGGCCAGACAAATCGCCCTCATTAAGTCGGCCATTTCCCCATACCCTTCCTCTCTTCATAGTTTAGATCCCGAGCACGTGCCGTCTTTTTATAGTTCGCACATGTTTTCAGGACCGAAACGGACAGGATAGTCTGATAGCTTCCATTTGTATCTATTTACTAACGCCCCAGGAACCTACCTACCTCCTCTCCATGTAGCGGAAGAGAGTATAACATATAAGTTACTAGCCTTTGGGGAAGAAGGTTGAGGAAAAAGATTAAGTGAGCATCAACTGACTCAATTTCATCTTCAGATGAATATCATATTCTGATTTAATCAGAGTTGCAATACTTCCTCTCCCTGGAGTTGTATTACTCCGCCCTCACTCGACCTCCGCCCTCTCCCTGCATAAGTTATTTTTATTATGAAAACTTATCCCAATATTTTGGTGGGCATAACAAGTGCACTCACTACACACACAACTGAACACCCGTTGTCCCAAAACAAACCATTCGCAGGGCGGTTGGGGAAACACCGTGTGTGATCTAAAGAGAAGAAGATATTGTTTGTTGACATTCTCAGCGACCCCCAGTGTCTCCCATCCGCCCCCTCTCCTTCTTCCTCCACGGCTCCTCCAGTGTGTAAGGATGAGAGGTGGGGGTGGGGGCAGTTGTCTTCCGCCTCGGGGGGTGGCTGACCCCTGGCGGGCCTCAGCGTACAGTTGAGCGTCTGTCACATGACACGTTGAATGACTGGTGATGCCAGGCTCGTGTGTTTCCATGTGAAGCACGAGCATGAGCACACCCGACCATCTGTCACGCTATGTCAGCGGGCCAGCCAGGGCTATTTCCTGGACATATTTCCCCCTGCCTGTCCTCGCCACTTCTAGGACACGGTGGTGACTAGGTCAGGCCCCAATTCCATCACGTCAGGTACCACCAGGGCCATGCCGTTTGCTGCCCTGCACCATTCCCACAACTTCTCCCACTACACGATCTTCCCATTGAAACGATCCTCCTGCTCCGCCTATATGGGTCAAGTCTTCTGAAAATGTACAATTGGCCTTCACCAATGCACTCAAATAACCCAAATTTAAGACGAAAATGAGGGTTAAATAAAGTCCAACATAACCAGACAGATTTATTGAAAGAATACTATACAGAATACACTCAGAAATACTCAGTATTTATCATTTTTCACTCTAATTTAGCAGAATTTGAGCTATGTGTAGAACTGTAGATTGTGCATTTTCCTGAAAATGACCCATATACATGTATACACACCAGCCCCTCATGATGATGCTCCTTCTGCTAAACATTCACCAACTTATAACCTTCCCGTGACTCAGAATCCGAGAGCACCCTATTGCTATAGCCAGGGGCACACTGAACCAGCTCACATCCTCTTCAGAGCAGCTCTAATATGTTAGACCAATAAATAATTCTTATAACACTCCATACCCCCATCTACACGTCTATGGCCCTGCATATGAAGTAGACATCATTTGTTCTCCCCTTTACTGCAATCCTATAACTTATAATAGACCCGACGTATGTTTCTGTTCAGCCAACTGTCTACACCAACCATAATTTACACAATGTACAATTTATCATATTTATGTCAATCAGAGCTAGGTTGGAAATCACCTTGTCTTGATTGATAAGACCAGCCTCGTCCGTGCCCATCAACCACTACCGGATAGCTTTCAGATTAAGCATCCTTTCTCCGGGGCCTGGGGTCACAGCATCACTGTCTCGCCCACAGGACCTTCCATACCTGTAAGGCAGACTCTTGATTGGAGTCTGATGGCAGACAGATGGAAGGCAGGCAGCGAGACACAATCTGGCCTCAATAGCACAATATTTTGCTCATCTTGCAGTATATGGATGCTCACATATGTCTCGCTCTAAATTACTGCCTGCTCTTGGCTCTTGGTCCTTTGGAATACCAACAAATCACTATAGACTTGATGATAATTTATTATTATTTTTGAGAAAAAAAAGAGTATATATATAGGTACCCGAAAGCTGGTACTGTTCTTTTGCGCTCCAGGAGGAAATGGTAAGGCAAAACAATAGGGAAGAGTTGCTGACTAATTGTTATTACAGAAGCATTGATAGTGAGTAGTCTATACAAAGTTTCACTGCTATATAGTAGTTCACCACAGACCTGTCTGTCTGTGTCAGTCAAGCGCTGTTACACCGAGGACATTTCCAAATATCCAGAATACACTGGGGAATGTAGACGCGCTCTATTCGGGCTGGCAGAAATTTCCCTCGAGATGTCAAAATCATTAAAATTGGTCGCCCCACAGTCCCTCATGTGGTCAGGATGTATTTGGGCTGATGTTGGTGCCATGGGTGGCAATCGTGGGGCTTCTATACGCCCACCCATCAGCGAACAATAGTGAATCAACCATACATAAACATATTATTAGTCTTCTTCTGCCGGGGCCTCCTGCCACTTGGAGGCAAGGTATTGGCGAAACCCTGTTTACGTTGCACTTAACCATCTTCTACCTTTGTATATGAAGTAATATCCAGTTTTTAATTTCAACTAATTAAACATAAAAACTTATTGAGTACCGTTAGATTAATAATCGAATAGGTAGCTTGGGGGAGTATCTAACTCAGTTGCAGATTCCTCTTTCCCTGGTTATTGGGAGTAGCGTTCGAAATTCCTTTCAATGTTATTTAAACATTATACCTGCTAGGTAGGAGAACATATTTTATGAGGCCAAAACAAATGCCAAACTTTGGCAAAGCCTTTTTAACACCATAGTTAGCGTAGACTATGTAGAGTAAGGGTTTTTATATTTACGATAGTATGGAAGACCTCGGTTGGGCATTGGGGGAAATAGAAAGTGGGATGTTCAGCCTTATCACACGCTCCTGATCCCACTGACAGGGGACACCAGGTGCGATACACAAACTAAGGCAAAGCGTCAGGATGCCTGATAAAAATTCCTGAGTCAGTCACAAGTAATTCCCTCATATGACCCGGTTTTGATAGAGCACCAGAAAGGGAAATTTTCTCCTCCTACTTCTCCGCCTCCTTTCCCTCCTAGAATCTCCAATATCTTGGTTTGTATTGCACATTTATATACAGTAAGAACTCCCTTGTATGTATGAATATGTATCACTATATAGAGTAATGGGCATTTCTGTTGAGGCAGCTGCTTTCAACGCATTATTTCCTATGTAACTCCCCATGGAGATAATCCCAGATGTTTTCTAGGGATGGAGGCATTATTGGATTTCTGGGTGATCCGGATGGTATGGGAGGAGAAATGTAAGTGGGACGAGGGATTTATTGATCTCTGGTTTATGTTCCCGTGATGAAGTCTTATGTTCCATGTAGGCAGCGTGTAGCGGAACAAATTCCCTAGTTACGGGGGTAAAATGTGGCCCCGATGAGAGGGTATGGCCGATGGTTGGCAGGGAGTATCCATCCTCCCTAGGCAGGCCCTATACTCCGCAACCAGTGTCTACGTACTAGCCCCTGCCCCAATTGGCACTGAATCGGTGGGACTAGGTCAACGTGTCCCAAATAGCGCCAGCCAATCAGTGAGCTCCCCCTTCGATTTTGAGAGGGGCCTATATTTAGCTGTGGTCAATTGTCAAGACCCTGTCCGACCCTCCTTCAATAGGGGAATTTACATGTACCACTGCACACATCTGGGCAAGATGGAGATTTGAGCGTTGGAAACAGTTAAAACCAGTGGATATTAAAGTTAGAGCATCAATAAATATCCTGTGATGAACTTGATATATTTTTATATGGAATTTACACTGTACCATAAGTACCATAATTCCATTTGAGTCAAGATTCAAGTAGGTGGGCATGCAAGTCCCCTATCCCAACAAGTTAAAGAGGGCAGGCCATATGGTCAGACACACAGCAGGGGGTGATTAGTACAATCTCGCCCTGCTTTGGGTAGCTGACCACATGCTGACACGCTCCCACCGATACCCAGGCTACTGTGGCAGGGCCTAGTATGGAGTAACTCATTGCGGAATACAGGGCCTGCCTAGGGAGGATGGGAGTATCCGGCTGGATGCACGCTTCGAGGGTGAGATGGGAGTAAAGAAGGGGGTGGGGGTGAGGAGAGTGAGGATGGGGAATAAGGGTTTGGGTGGAGGAGTGCCGGGGGTAGTTCTTCCATACTTTGAGCAGGGGGTGATGGGACCTAAAATCGAGACATGCCACCATAAAGAAATGGGTGCTGGTGTGGAAAAAAGTTGAGGATCATAAGAGAGTTTGTTCAAGAAGTAAGTCAGTGTGTTTTGGAGGCCAGGGGTACTTTTTAAAAATTGTCTCTATGGAAGGGAAGCGTGGAGAAGGGAGAAGAGAAGAGGGACTGGTAGGAGGAGGAGGAAATGGGGTGGGGGGCTGTAAGAGTATATTAGGTTATGGAAAATGCGTAAAGGTTGCAGAGGCGAAATTTCAGGGAGGCTTACACGCGTCAATGGGCAAGATGGTGTCGACAGACTTTTCGGCATCTGGTCTGGCCTGAGCAATATCACTCTGCAACTTTTGAGGTGCACATGGCTATAGGTAGATGTGGTCAATTCCAGCTGTGATGGGAGACGCTCTCTGATGATCCTCAGGTTCATGTGCAAAGAGCTACTCACTCCTCTTGGAATACTCAATATAACAACTCGTTATCTCAGATTTATTGTAGCAAAAAAAAACTAATCGCTTCCTGGAAAATATAGTATGGGGCTTAAATTCTGGTTTATTACAAATTAAAAAGCGAATGTCGGTATTAAATAGGACTATCGTGCTGGAAAACATGTCTAATGATTACCGCGATATCAGTTCTGTTCGTGGGTGGTGTATGCTAAAGGTATATTTCTGTAGGAGATAGCATAATCCAACTAGGCATGTTCTGGGCCAATTTGAGGTATGAGATCGTTCTTTGTATTGTGTATCTTGGACTCATGCTAGCAGGGTAGCTGTATGTGAGCTTATGTGGGCGTTGTTGATACAACGTTCTCGGACTAAGATAAAGTGACCAGATCACGGTTTAATAGAATACCATAGAGGTTGCAATGAAGGCGTTATGATCACTTGTATCTGTGGAATTCAAGCATCAGTGTTGGGATGGATTGATGTATATCATGGGTTGTCGTTAATATGTACACATACCTGAGTTATGGCTGGGAACAGCGAACCTACAAATACCGAGCGTCTCGCCCCATAAATCACAACAAGCCACGATAAAACAAACCCAAGTTGATAAGCTTTGCTGCCCCCAGAAGCAATCCGGGGTCAGAGATAGGCCCAATATACCACCTGTCCACTACATTATCATTAGGTAAATGTGGCTTTTTATCATCAAACGAACCATGTTTTGGATGAGCCCGTGTCAAGTGCAGTTCATGTATACATGGGTTTCCCATGGCTCTGCTGGAGCGTGTGTGTCTATGTGTGCACGCCATGTCATCCATTCTCTACTGCCTAAAGCTACCGTTAAATTATACAGGCCATAAGTGTTTTATCCTACATGGGGTTGAAGAAGCAAGGAAAGGGTGAGTGTGGGGGGTTAGGCTAGCACCTAGATAGATCCCACTTACACCAGGTAAAGTTCTCTACGTCTTGACTAGAGGAGCTCCGAGTAAAAGCGGCTGTTCAATGTGATGAAGCGGAGCAGGTATGAGGTGCTCATATCAAACGCTCCCATGCCTGCCCACACCCAGGTAAGAAGTGAAATCTACCCAGCTGTGAAGAGCTCAAGGGCTTAAGTCAGTCACCAGTCTGTATAACACATAAATAAAGCGGGCGAGGCAAAAGTACCTTGTAGAATGCCACTGAGCTTCATGAACTCGGCGATGAACTCTTTATCATATAGGAAGTAGGTTGTGTTGAAATGGGGATAGGAAAAAAGGACGGGAATGAAGAAAAAAATATGTATCATACATAGTAAAGAAAAAAGCACTTTCTCACTTATGTCAAGATTATGAGGATATTTAAACCACAGGAGTAGCTAGACAGGGCTGGGTTGAGATTTTGCTGAGGTTAGACAAACCCGTCCACTCAAGGCAAAATAGGGGGCTCGTGAGATTTGTGGGGTTATTTGTGTTATACGGGGCGGGAGGGAGATGAGTTCTCATCGCTGAGGCCTCCTCACCTGGTCTTTGTCGTCGCCTATCTGACAACCATCATGACTGCTTCTCACTTTTATCACCTTGCACGCTTTGATAGAGGGGGTAATATTCGCTTCATATCAGCCCTAAGTCTCCGCGAAATTGGCAACATCCACAGAACTTGAGAGTAACATGACTAACCAGTCAATTTCATTTGCCCCTCGAAAGGTGTAAGTCAAAACCCCAAAGATGCGCCAACTTCTAGTTTACAAAGTGACAGGTTTTTATAGCGTTGCGATACTTGCCAATCTCCTGTAAAACCTCAAACTGGTAGTCTTAGAGAAGAGAAATTTGCTGACAGGTGAATTAGTCGAATGCACCTGGCATCTACGATCGTCTAAATTAGGGGCATGATGTACGGGGTTGTTGGAAGACTTGCGAGTTAAACACACAAAAACAACGATGTCTCCTGTATATCTAATTTAAGATAAGTTCACAGAGGCGCTAATTGCGTCAGAGCTTGAAAGATACTTCCCAGCTTTCCAATCATCACAGAATAAGAATCAAATAAAAGCAACATATAAAGCAATGTAGAGGTGTGAAATAAACCCACATACAAACGATTAACACAAGGTAATAGCTTATTATAACACATATATATTCTGGCCTGCAAGCTAAGATTTTCTAGGTAACGGTATATCTTCCAATGCATCAAGCTTAAAGTGAGAGTGAGAGGAGGAACCCAGCATGAAGCAGAAGGCAACATTAGCTGGAGAGAGGTGCACATTAGCTTGGATGGAGGAAGGTGCCACAGTGGGAGGATGGGAAGCGTCTGGTAAAGGCACCTGGTCATTGGGGGAGAGTGGAGGCGTGTGCCTTGTCAAGGGGTTGTGTTGTGTTGTTATGGTTCCGCCTATCGCTCCTACCTGGCCTGTAGCCGCTTGTGTCAACAAAGCCCTGCAACCAGACTCCCAGCCCCATCAAGAGCCAAGAGCTTCTCATCTTCAGGTTATCGCCTCCACTTTCCAGCGAACCTCTGTGTTTTCCTTATCTATTCCCCCACCTCCCCCAACCCCCACCCCACCGTTCACCCCATACGGAATGCAGATATCGTCAGCTTTTACCCCGGTCCACGTTTCCACCTCAGATATTCCAATGATAATCTCCTCGCTCCTTTGACCTCACTTCCGTTCGATCTCATCTAATGAGTCTGTCCTCACCGATCCTAACTTCCCCAGGTTCTTTACCCACCATCTTCCCTCTGCCACACTATCATTTGTCTTTGCTCTTTCATTCTTTCTGCCAGCAAAAGCTCATTTCTCACCTATGAAGATACCCCCTTTGAGGCTCATTTCTCTCTGCTCCTCTTCGCTTCTGCTATACCTCTTACCTCGGGGAGGGTTCATGCATTTTTAACCTTGACAGCCACCTCCGGAGGGCAGTAGAAACATGGGTTGCCTAGACCCTTGCTGGGTACTTTGGCAGTGATTAAAATTGGCCACACTGAGCTCATCCATAATCGTCAACGGATTCCTGATAGACAGTTAATAAGATTTATCAAATACATGTAAACGCCCCGCGTATAGGTGGCAAAGGCCTCCCATATCAATCGTATGAGGGTTTCATTTCTATGGCTCTTGAAATAGCAACAGATTATGTATATATATACTATTGACCTTAATAAAAGTTCAAGATTAGCCTACTGCATACCTTGTGCCACAGGATCCTTGCTATCTGGGACAGTTCATGGACGTATGATAAAAAAGGCACTGGAAAAGGGCCAGGAGCACTATTGATGCTTGTGTTTATACAACCTGCATAGATAAGAGGGTGATGAGGTAGAAAAATACACCACAATATTCCCACCCGAGGTGTCCTGGCGGCGCCATTTCAAATGCATCAAGTTGATGGAGTCTGGGGGTCCCATGCAGGGAGATTTATACTTTTCGAAATTCTACACGCAGGCTGTTAAACGTGGGATTATGTGTGACTGGCCCTTAATCTTGACACAGTGGGACGTCATGAGATGAGTGAGCATCTTCTTCCAGTTCTTATGATTCAACTCAAACTAAGCTGAACACTTTTTTGTCCCATTTTATTTCTGCCTCGAAGAAGAGCAGCTCTCGAGAGAGACTCACTTCTTGTGAATCAGGTGGAAATGGCCTGGTATATGAGGAGGCTATTAAGTGCGGCCCCAACATGTGTACATGTAAATAAAAGAGCATCATTCCTCACGAGACTGAGCGGCGAATACTGTGAAAGCGCCAGCATCATGTTTTAGGACAAAAAAAGGGGAGCGAGTCCTTCCCCCAAAGCTCAGACCATTACCATGGCCACAGGAGTGGGTTCTGGCTCCTCTGATCAGAGGAAATATGTTGGTATACACAAGTCATAAACCCTTCCTGTAAAGTTGTTGTGGTTGCATATTCGTGCCAACATATAGCAGCTTTATCGGGTCATATAACTTGACCAAGAAGTTGCCACGCTGAGAGCAGGTGAATCTCCGAGGTTTACCTTTACGATCATAGCATGGCATTTCTGAGATGCCATTCGACCTTTGTGGGTGCACTTTTCATGGGTTTCGCCTGCTGTGCCATAAGTACTTAGCTCAACCTCAAGGGATTTTATTTCACATGCTTGATGACCCACTTAGCACAATTTACCAAGGACATATATATACATAAGGCTGTAGTGACCACACATGCAGACAATACTTGAGATTAGGGCTGCTATCAAAACAAACTATCACTCCTTTCACATCACTGTCGGCCTGGGCAAGACATTACATTACTCATGCTAACGTTCTGAGTTTCTCAGCGACAGAATCTTGCTCAGCAAAGCTAGGATTTTCTTGGATCTGTCAGTCTAGCCAAGAAACATCTTCCTGTGATTTACAAAGCTCGCCTATCACCGAGATACACAAAAACCAGTTGGCCTATATTTTGCCAGATCTAAACTTAACTGCATCTGACTTCAAAGTGAAATGTTGATTCAGCCAATAGTATGGACGGAAGGGGGCGCTTTGAAGGGTCCGATTTTAAAGGGCTGCAAGGACTTCGTAATGGGCGTGACGCCGCTTTGATCGACAGTAGTCAATCTCATCAGAAACCAATATGATGAACTTGGTGTAATATGGGACGTTAGGTAAACATTTTTGTACCGAAGTACCAGTGGGGAAGTAAAAGAAACGCGATACCTTCCGCTTCGTTAATGCAATTGGTGTAGCAATGTATCATCCCTTAGATTTAAGTCAAGTAGGCTGCTCCTTCTCCTTGTATCATTAAGGGACCAGGGATGAACCTAAAGCGGGGAATCCACACGGCGACTTCAGGGCCAAGTCGCCCATATTTTCGGCCCAAGTCGCCCAAGTTTTCAGTCGCTCTCTGTCGCCCGTTTTGTCGCTCATGTTGGCTGCTGTGTGGATTCCCAAACTAAGAGCGTCTTCTGGCGACATGGCTAATTACCTTGGCGACTTGCATGGGCGACACAACTTGAGCGACTAGATTAAACATTTTCATTCCAGTCGCTCAAACAGTGAGCGACTTGGGGGTCATAAACCTGAAGTCGCCCGTCAGGAGGTCGCCCAAGTTGGTTTTATATGGTGCAAACTCTGTGTGGATTCCGGCCAGTGAAACACCTTTGAGCGACTTGGCCTGTTTCAGCCAATCACAAGCCTAGAAAGCTGTGAAGTCGCTCATTCTCCAAGTAGTTGGAATTGTTTGGGCGACTAAAATATTTTTATTTCACCTCTGAAAACTGGGCGACATGACCATGTAGCCAGACTTAAATCGCTAGTGGACATCAATATGGTCAAGCGACTTGCATCATGTTGCTCATCCTGAATCATTCAATAATGTGCAAAGTCGCCCTATATTAATGTTTGTCGCTCAATTAAAATGCTATTAAACAATTGATAGAATTTGGTAAAGTCGCTCACCGTTTTGGGGCGACAGTGGATTTAGGCCTTAAGCCATTCTAATCTAGACGCGATCTGGGGCTGTCATGATAATTAAAATGTAAATCTGCCCGCTAGAATTATTCACAGCGAATCTGGCGAGTGGGAGAGAACTAATCCATCATAAGGAGGAGACCCTCACATGGTTAGTCTACTTTAACATGGTTAGCCTTATGTAACAACTTTAGGCCCTCTTGAGAATAGCATTTAAAGAATGTGAAATGATGTCTGACTTCATGCAAAGGCGAGATATTACTTATAACTGCAGGAGGGATTCTCATGAGTTGAGCCAGCTACCATTTGTGATATGATTCTTGGATCTCCCCCAGGAGAGTGAGCCAGCTACATGTCTAAGTAGGGCTGCTCTAGGAATTCTACTCATAGTTTTTCTCCGTCGAAAACCTCGAAGCGTCCAAGAAGTCAAGCGCCCCAGGTTAAACAATTTAAGTAAACTTAAAAGACTAGTTTGTTGAGAGAAGCGCGCCGGACAGTTATCAGGGACAAGGTGCAATGTTCCTGAGGGTACACTCCATACTGATCAGTCATCCTTTGGAGGGGAGATCTGGCATAGGCTTTCAAAAAGAATCAAGATCTTCGTTGACCCCACGGAGCAACTCTAGATCTATCTGGTGCCATAAAACGACCAGACCCGATAATCAGTACCCCTGGCTATGGGTTGTCAAGCTCTGGTCGCAAGCAGCTGTTTGGGTGGGGGGGGGGGGGGGGGGCGGAGGGTGGAGGCACGTGCCAACTTCGAATAAAGTGAACCTTGTGTGAAGTGAAAGATATACTCGCCCCCCTCTCTCTGCCTCCATGCTCATCCACCTCTCCACCCCTCCACTCCTCGCACCTCGACCCTCCACACACCCCATCCCCCTCTTTACCTCCTCCTCCTCCACCTACTCCAAGCCACACTCCTCCAGGACCTCTCTCTCTCCTCTCTCTGATGGAGAAGAAGTTCTCACCAGTCATTGGGTGCAGCCTTGGTTACCAACTCAAGATTCACCAATCGTAGGGAGCCCAAACAAACCTGACACCATCCAGAGTGCTAGTCCCAGGATTAACCTCCACTCCGTCTCCTTACCTTCAGCATTCTGCCAGGTAACTTGGGACACGGCCGCTCTGAGGTAAGACGGTTAAAGCAGCTAACTACTTTTATTTCAGTTCTCTTTTTATTTCCAATCATTTTTATTACCAAGCGCAATGAGGACAGATACAAAGGAGTCCAAAGTTGGAGAGACAAGGAAAGTTTCCTCAGACTCCCCCATATACTCTTGGGATTCTAGGATGCCTTCAGATTGAATCATAGTAGAGGATGTGGTGGGAGTGCACTCGTTCTTGTAACACACAAGTTGGTGTTCATCCCCGACCAGTCAGACACAAGTGAATATTAATATGAAGGGATGGATACAGCGGACCATTTAGTCAGGGAAATATTCAAGTTTCCAATTTCTTGTGGATAATGAATCTACCATGTTTGCACAAGTACACTAATTGTGATTTCACTGCCAGACATCGGATTGCTTCGTTCAAGAGGGGAGTTATTCCCATGTGATGAAGATGTTTTTTCTTCTTCTGTGCAACTCGCTCAGGAAGATCTATTTGCTCTAGCACCATTAAGAGTCGCTCCTTCTCCTTGCTTCCTTCAGATTGGTATATACAGTCTCTAGTCCCACTCTCGCTCTCCCTATCCAATAGAGTAGGGTGCCAAATGTTCATCCTATGATCATTTACAGGATGGTTATGTGTGTGGTGTGAGGAGTGTGTGGCTGAGTATGTGTGTGTGTGTACATCATTCACTATTTGCTCCACTCCGGGTCGCCTCGTGACGAGGTCGTCTTGGAATTTCTAGCCCCAGATTCGGGATTCACAAACCAGCTGTGACCTGCCCCTTCGCCACCAGAGCGACCCCTTCCGGGAAGGCACGAGCCTCGCTGTCAGGTTTCGTTATCTCACTTCAAAGTACGCATGCGTGGCGCCCGCGTGCTTCCGCCCGTCGCAGCGCCCTCATAGTGTAAGATTCCTAGTTACATAGTTAAGCATTCCTCAGCTTCCATCAATTTCAACACGGGCGAATCATCAAGCACACGCTTTTATATAAGAGCGAGAAGTGCCTGTACAGGCTACCCGGGTGGAGTCATAGAGAAACCCTAATCTATCAACGATGGGGAATATTTAGATGAAGTAAGGAGCTCGGTGAGAGGCTGTTCCATATGTATAGCATAGAGATCATAAATGTTCTCAACAGCTTCTAAGTTTAGTACAACAAACAACCCACGTCTGCATCAACAGATCATCTCCTCTCTCCTCATTCTCCTCCGTCCCATTAGCTTGTCTTCAAGCTCGTCGATATGCCTACTTCAGTCGATCAAACGACTACAACAAGTAGAAAAAAAGCCAAATAAAGAAACAAAGGGATCCCAGGGCTGCCTATACAGCTTCTAAGTATCACGTGCAGAATGAGTGTTAGAAGGATACCAAGTTTGCAATGTGACATCTCAAGAGCGAGACAAAGAGGACAGAGAGCCCTGTTACCAATGGTAAAGGGACGATCCATCACTCCTGTTATAGACGCACATACACTATCACCTGTCCTATTCCTTAGATTATACAGGCCCTCGTACATCAACCTCCCAGCTTATACCATCCATCCGACTCTAAGTGGCCGCCACCTCTTTTTCTGCATCTCATTCCCAGTCCTTGGGGGTTTGGAAATATATGTATTTGCGTATGGCAAAACGATAAGATAGTTGGCATATATATTGATCTTCATAAAGGTGGGGAAAAACGGCGGGGGAGAAATGAGGCTGAGTAAATAGGCAGAGGGATGTGGATGTGCGTATGTATAAGAGATGGGTGGATAATAAACAGAGGATAGAAGAAAGTCATGGGAAGGAACAGAGAAGAGCAGAAGGACATTTATTGGGAATGGGACTCTTCTGTGATGAAGCGAAAATGGGGTCTGTCTCAGCGTCTGGCAATCTCTTGTTATTTTAGTTGTATGTTTGTTGTGTTTACTGATGCTGGGGGCGGTCTCTCCCCACTTAATGTGTTTCATATGTACATACATATAAGTAGAACTAGGCTATAAACACATTAACATCGGGCAAGACATGATAAGTCAATTTTTACATTATTTACCGATTGATAACAGGGATCTATACAAAAAAAACCCACACCTATAACTCACGTAGACAAAAAAAAGATATCTTCCCCCTGCGCATGTAATTGATAATGCATTGTATCAGTGATACTAGATTCAACACAGATATCATATGCTGCGATGGATTGGTCTTAAAAACATGGAATATTCGGACAGGCATGGTTCGATCCATTCTGCCTTGATGGTACCTTATCTCCTATTCCCCAGGCCTATTTATTTTGTTCTCTCCATGAATAGTAAACCTTGGGAAATTGCCTAGCGTACAAGCAAGACGACTGCAGCTAATTAACATGCACTCTGTAGTGGCATTCTAATTTCATCAGACGGGGGAATGTGCCGCAGCTGTTTCAACAAAGATGGAATAGATCCGGGCTAGGGCGAGCTAATTCGATCACACTCATACATCACATAAGACAGTGTTAGCGATTCCATCTTCACAGCAAAAGGGCCAATCGTTTCAAAACCTCAACAAAAGATTCGCTTTCAAGGAAACTACTCGGTGCCACCCAAATTGTAGATTTCCTTATCAGACCACAGACCATAAATCAAATATATTAGGTTTTCTTATCCAAACTAACCCAATGTTCTTGTCACTCTAAAATGTAAGCACCGTGTGTGTGTGTAAACAAATAAGGGTTTCTTTTTTCAAATTAAAATAATTGTACATAGTATATAGATTTGTGTTGATATTCCGTGGATGTCAAAAACCTCCAAGTTTATAGTTTGATAAAGGAAACAAAAATTAAGCAATCATAAAATAATTCATGAATTGCCCAAGCGAATTAAACTTAAATAATATAGTTTAAATGCCTATCAGAACGTTGGCATAATAATTATGACTACAATACTATAACTAGTGAAGATGGATAAGGGAGTTTTTCAATCTACCTTCTACCAGTGCCAGCCTTGACCGCGTCTCGGTTGAAGGATGTGTTGGCATAAGAAAAGTCTTCGGCGTTGGCGGTCAGAAGCTTCGGGAAAACAGCCTGTCTGTCAAAACGTTCCATGTCTTCGTAAATGTTGCCGTACATGAAGCCATTCATCATTGTTGAGTGAGCGTGAATGTCAATGTAGAACTCTAGCTCCAATTTCTGGAAAGGCGACAAGTGAAAAAGAGATATTCAATATGTAGAAGCAGGCGGGTTTTTTATGTATTGAAAAATGGGGGTAGACGCGATGAAATGTCAGTTCTTTTTTTAAAAGACACCTCTAAGAAACTGGTATTTACCTTGAATACACATGGAGCAAATGTTAAAGATAACTAACATCTGACATAGAGGGCATCCACTAGAGTTATCAAATTATATTCTCAGAAGTGTTCAGACACAATAAAATAGCGGACGAAGTAATAGCATTAAGAGAGGCCAATATTGAAGTGATAGAACCCACGTTTCAATCAATATCTCCGTAGTCAGTCGTCTGTTAAACACTATCAGGGTAAACGTAGGGGAATGTAAGAGCTAATACAGAGGACCCTGTGCTTGTGTGTAGGTGAGTAAGTCTAGTCCCCTCCGCTGGAGTAATTTCCACATTTATGTTGGATTTCCTGGCAGTGATAGCTCCCTATGGTAGACTAGATCGCACTGAACTGCTAAGTAGCATATAGGGATGACATGAACAAGTCGCCGGAGTAATATGTATACAAACCATGCAGTCACCGCCCCCGGAGGGAGAAGTGTAAAACTCGGGCACTGGACGCTGAACTATAGGCGAGAGTGAAGACCCTCATTTGTCAAGGCCAATTTACGCATGTGTTTTACTATAATGAGTCTACCTGGGCCGCGGGCGCTTAAACGGTGTCTCTTGCTAATACGAGAATCCACAGCCAGGGGGTCTATTTCTATATCACAAAGTAAGTGCCCCAAGGCAGGCTCGTGCTCAAGAGCTAACGGAGTGCCAGAAAGAATTTCCAGTCAAGATGCAATGAATCACTTCACTCCGGCCTTGGGGTCTCTTTATTGGCCCATTATCTGTTGTATTTCTGCTAGCAAAGCGCGATACTAATTTATTGCATAAACACCTATTAATCACCAAACGCCTGTCCCACTGTCAGAATCGGTATATTGAGAGAAGATGTATTGGCTGTCTTTTATTATGCCAATGGGTGGAAAAAAAACTCAGTATCACATTTCTGTGGTACAACAAAGCTACCCAGTAAGAGTACTTATTACATGTCAGATATCTTCTTTATCACCCATGAAATGAACATCGATGGAAAAATGGCCTGGGAACAGCGAGGGGTAAATGCTTTGGCTATTGGGGGATCTAAGATAGGGAACACAGTCGGTACACTGGGAAAAAGCCCCATTTTGATATGCTTCTTAGCGCTGTCATACATCACCCTGAGGCTCGCACCTCCTCGTGCTACTGGCGCTAGCTCTATTATTAGTTATATGATACGGACAATAGATTACCGTTCTTTATTATCTTAACAGCCGTAGGGATACAGCAATGGTTAGCTAGGCGGACCAAGTCAGGTTAAAAAACAAAACGGTACTTATTTGATAAATAGCTGTTGGAAAACTGCAAAGGCGAGTCAGACCCGAACGAAACAGAGTGGACCGACACTCATTATGACCAAATTGCTAACGGATGGACTGGGGGGTTAAGACCATGACTCAACAGGCGAAGTTCCCTGGAGTATTGTAAAGTGCAAAAAGGTTCTCACCAGAGGTTATACATCATGGTTATACACCTTCCTTTTGAATGGAATATTTGAGAAATTCCCAATTATGTTCAGGGGCCTCCTGCAATAATTAGGCGAGTAATGCCCGCGGAATGGGGCCGTGATCATGATTAAGGTGACTGGACACTGTCATTTTATAGTCTAGGCCTACATTGGTGAGCAACTTGATCGGGGCCTCTATTTACAGGTTAATCTCAGAAAGAGGTACTAAAGCTGTCTACCTGGTGAGATTTATACTTAGCATGGTCGCTCTCATGGCCCTTCGCCATGACACGTCCACAGGAGAGGCCCATCAGTGATAAGGCTTTATCGCCACCGCCCATGAACACCTGGAGTCGGTTCGACTGGTATGCACAAGGCGGGCTCTGATCCCGAGAAAATCTACAGGTAAGCTGGGGGATATAGCAGGACCATTTTACAGAGAAGTAACGTCTTCCCAGATTATTACAGACTCCAAAGGCCTCGCTACACAATGGCGGGATAAAATGTTGCCCCTGATTTCTCAGCTTGAGCGAGTTTCTTCTAATCTCCCCTCTTGTGAGTCAGTCATAATTTATGGCGCGCTGAAAAAGAAATGAAAGGTTTGTTTCATCTGGTCCTCGTTTTTACGCTGACATTATGGAGTATGTATGTGCAATTGCGGACAGCCGTGACCATTTGTGATCGTGGCGCGCGTGTGTGGAGAATGGAGCGTATTCGAGCAGCCATCAGACCAGCGTTGTTAATGTCACTGGCTGAGAATCTCTAGGGAGGGAGAAGTAATTCTGCCGACTGGGCAAGTTACTTGTCTCGAGTTGAAGAAGGCTGGGTTTCTGCTATGGGGTATGCGAGTAGGGAGGGGTACCTTGACAGGTCCATCCAGTAGACAGATCTAGAGAGAAACTAAGAGATGGGGTTGGCAGGGCGAAGCAAGACAAGCGTGAAATCCGACTTCTGTCCACCAGGGGGCCCCACAGTTCCTAGGGGGCGCCTATGTCGTTGTAGGATTGACAGGAATTCTATTGTCACCATGGCAATCAGCGCTAAACTGATGGATGAATTTCTTGAGCTCAGCGAGCCTTAATCGATTCACGAACAAACAACTCTTGATGGAAAGGGAAAAAACAAATGGTCACATTGCCAATGGGAATTAATTGCTATTTTATTCTATCGCTTCTCGAGAAGTCCGGTTTAATTCAAGTATTCAGGGTGAACAATGGTCAAACTAAGGTCTGATTCAATCAGAATGGAGGCAACTCAACTTACCAAACTTTTCATTCTTATTCCACTGTTATTTTGGGAGTCCAGAAGTTTTTCCTTTTCCAGGAAAGTTATCAAAAGAACTACATTTTTACCACGTACACCTGTTGGACAGGGTTGGGTATGTATAATGCGCTGAAGAGGCCAGCTGCAATGAAGGATAAACAAATATTCTATTTCCACTCTTGACAGCCGCATAAGAGGCTACATACCTTTTCTCTGGGTTATATTACACAGCCCAAGATAGAGCCCACACTTTTACATGGTAAAATACTTGCCGATTGACTGGAGCCGAAATCTTCCAAGCACGTTAGCGACCAAGCATGCCAAGGTGGAAAGTTTGCTGATGAGGTGTGTGGGTGTGAAGTTTTTCGTGTGTGGTACATATTATGTAAATTCTTGGAGGGGGTGCATCGGCGGATCATGATGCACCCAACTCCCTGTCGGTCAAACTGGTAATCTCTAGTAACCAAGTCCGCTCGAACCTTGTCAGAGCCTGTCAAGAACTAACAGGTCCAGTCAGTGAACATGACAGGGCCAACAGGCAGTAGGAGCAATTCAAAGTTAGGCAAGCATACGGTGGGAATTTGTGTGGAAGGGTGGGGATGTGTGTGTGGGGGGGGGGGGGGGGGGAGGGAAAGGAAGGGAAATAGTACCCACACGAGCTAGGGGAGGTAGAAGAAAGGTACACCATGCTGTACCATCAACGAAAACTGGGCAAAGTAATCGTGATGGATGGATAAGGTACCCAGAAAGACAACCAATTTTACGGGCATTTCTCCAGCACACCATTAAGTAGGCCAGTCCCTGTCACTCGGGCGCTTTGATATGATGACTTATGCTCCAGACAGGCTGCAGAGGTCGGAGGACCTCTGCGCTGTAACACTTAATGAAGGTGAGGGTCAGAAGTCGATGAGACTGATTGGCTTGTGAGAATGATCTAACGCCTTACCTCGTTTGCATCTACTTCTATGAGGAGATTCTTGGTAGCATACAAGGTCGGGTGAGCCCAAGGGGAAGGCTCCAGCCAGTGACGGTTCAGGTCGAATCCCATTAGCGAACACCTGCCAATAGATAAGCAAAATAACACATCATGTTCCTTTTTCTTCGAGGTTTTTTTTTCCTTCGAGGTTATTATGGCAATCGAAAAAATGAAACACGCCAGTCTATACATCTAGATAATTCTTCAATATGACACAACTGAAGGAAATATAAATACTACGCTTGGTGCAGTGTGCCTGCAGGCGTATTCTCACCATTTTTCACCCAGAAAGGTCCAAGTTATTAACTCCTGCTAATAAATCGCCATCAAAATAAAGAGTGAATCTTCTATACGAGGACTGCGAACATAAACACATTATACCCACACTTAATTTATCCCCTGGTGATTACTTCTCGGCTGATAAGAAGGATATGGCTGACCCACATGATTCTTTTAACATGTATTGTGTCTATAGAGGGAGATAAGAAAGGGGGGAGGGAGGGGCCAGCGATCGTCCCACAAGAGTTTATGATATGGGGAAACAAGGTCTGCGGTATCATTATCTGGCTAACCTTTTAAGGAGCTTGTCCACATACCCGGGGATTAGTTTGTACACCAAACACCAGCTGATCCCACCATCACCGGGCCCAGACATAACTGCTCCCCTTGGGTTCGCGACACCACCTTGTCATCTAAAGTCACTTTATAAAATGGACTTCTGGGGTATCCCAACTGGAGCTATGGATCCTCGGATCACCAAAGCCTATTTTATGTCCCAGCCAAGCCTGGAAACCACCATTAGTACAGTCATTGCGAGCGTGCAAAGAAACTGTAATGAGATTCACTTGGCCCGGGAAAATAATGTGATAAGGGGGAGACTTTATCATGGGGATTCAAGAAGTCAGACATATATTAATGGATTCGCCTGAATGCACCCATCAGGGGCGCCTGAATGGGAGAAAGGCCACGCCCTCCTATATTTCATAATTACCTTGATGCGCCTGTCAATTGTTGGTCCATAACTTGAGGAATAGCGAGGGGTGGGGCGGGCAATTAGAGTCGCTTAGATGACCCTTGAGAGAAATGTGGCTACTTGGGTTGATATACGAAAGCTTAGCTCCGTTAGATTATGGGGGGAATATTCTGACCACCCGAGAAACCCAATTTCCCTCGTCTCTCGACTCTTCATTTAACAAATCGACCTCTTTAATTCTTCACAGTCACAAAAACTGGCCCTCTTCTCACTATTCACATGCGAGAACGACTCCTGGCTACTGTGCTGATGTGAATTATATACATATCATCTTTTTATCACGTCACATCAAAAATATTAAGTGGCACTTGTATGAACCATTTTCTGATTTTGTCTCGTAGATCACAGTCTGTGAGGCATATTGCATCTCTTGCGGACTTTATTGCCAATTAATGCAAATAGGATGTTCCCATTCATGGTTTGAGTGATATTATCAGTAGCAGGACCGGTTTGTTTCCATGGTAATATAGCCTCTAGAGGTGTTGTGTACAAGCCCTCTGGAGCACTGTCTTATCATGATTGGGAGCAGAAAATAACAAAATACCCCTTAGTACTAGTGGGCCAAGAAAGATGAAGATAAGGGACAAAATGATCATCAGCAAACGAGTAACCTCATGGGAGGGATACCATTATCATAGAAAACGGCTTCAGACCTTGTTAATGCTCATTACATTGTATATACAGATATAGGCAGGGGAAGCCATGTACTGGCCAGGCGGCCCATTAATTTGGATGGTAATAGTTCACTGCAACACCCACCTGTAATTCCCGAGATAGACACCATCAGGATTAAGCATTGGTACGATCTTGAATATGAGGTTATCACGAAGCACCTTGGCTATGGGATGATTACTGACCAGGAAGTCTATTATTCCTAAAGAGAGAATAAAGCACAAAGATCTAGTATATGAAAATTGGTGAATAGAAGCTATTAACGTGACTTAATTACCTATACTTTGTCGAACAAAGTAAGAGTTTATGGTTTCTTAGGTGGGTGGTTATTTGGCCATTATTCCAGACATTGAGAAGCTATGTGGGTATTTTGGAGATAAACTACAAGACATAGCAATCAAAATAGAGATACTAGACTGCTGACATATCACATTTTTATGATATTCACCCTGGCAGACGTATGAGGATGGAGTTTCGCCGGGATGAACTCGAGCTGTGATGAATACAACTTTCTGCAATCTATCTTCATTGTCCAAGTTCTCAGGACTTGAAATTGTTAAAACGTCTAACCTTCGTTGTTGCTGAAAAACATGTGGGAAGCATTTTAGATCTCAGCATGAGCAACATTTAAATATCACTTCAGGGGCGTACTAAAACTCCTTCCAAATTTTTTGCAAGAAAATATGTTAGGGTCAATAAGTGTAAAATGATACTACAAAATAAAAATATAATTGCAAGTTCAAAGTCTGTAAAATAGATCTAATAACTGAGCAAGAACATCAATCAACTGGCAAGAAGTAACGAAATCTTATTTACATATAGATTTTTAATCGATAACACTAATTGGTTAATTTTATGCCTCAATGAGATTTAACTGGCCTTAAATGAATACAAAACAACTAACCACGCTCAAACATAGAAGTTCCCTTTGCAAAAAGTCCATGTTCCTTTTCTCCAGTGCATCCAGGTAGTTCTGGAGCCGTGTGTACGAGTAAGGGTAGCAGTAACTGAATTGATAGACATCTTCTTCTCGGTCAAAGCAAAAAACAAAAGACATGACGTAGTTTTTTCTGTGGTCGGGGCATCGGTAATAGTAAACATGCTTTGGTGGTATCCGGACCCTGCAAAAGAAAGGAGTACATTTTTCATTATACCAGTGGATGAGGTTAACAAGGTATAGACAGAACACCAATAACATGAGACATATAGCCGAAGAAAAATTCAAAAGATTAGAATCGCTCATATATATTGCTTACAGGGGTCACAAATGATAGGTGTGCTTAATTACCAAACCAATTACAAGGTCCCAATAATTGTGTGATGACTTTTCACTTTTTGTTAACAATGCTGTATGTTTATTTTTAATTCAAAGGATGACTTAGGATGTCATTGACTTCATTAAAGTGCTATTCATGTTTGGGAATGGTTTGCTTTATTTTGTTTTTATTTCTATTTTTGATATATTTTCATTGGTGTTTTGATTATTTTTTCGTAACATGGCAACACGGGGGTATTGTACTGTCACAAACAAATTGTTTATGTCACTGCTTGATAGCCTAATAGTTTAATATAATGCCAAATTAAAGTGGATTGAATTAGTTGAACTACATTTATTTTTAAATTCACAATACTGAGTGATAGGCCTACTATCAAGATACTACTATCTAGCTAATTTAGATGTGATTCATCCCAGTGTTTATTTTTACTTTAAAACTGATGTCATCTGAACTAAAATATTGATTGCTCGAATGATTGATGTTGCAGATGACTACTGCTGTTCTTGGTTCGTTCCTCGGAGATCTTGCCCACCAGCAAGTCGTCACCTATGCCACAGGGTTACCTGCTTCTGCAGAGCTTTACCTAAAGGGAGCCGCAGCCTTCGCAGGGACACCAACCGCACACTTCCCGGGCTACACACTGCCTGCGGTAAGCTTGGCCGACAACACTGGCCAACTCAGTGGTTTCTACGACACCTCTGCCATGCTTCCTATGCATGCTAACCATACTTCATTAGCCGGACATCACCTCATCGCAGACCCAACACAACACCTCATGGCGGCAGCTGCTCAAGCCCCTCCTACCCCCACAGAGCAACAATTCACAATGGCAGCAATGTCTCAGCAGCAATTAGAACAGGTGGGCCACCTTACCTTATTCATACATCTCATCCATTATTACTGAGTTTCTTAAGATTTTGTGACAATTCTAAAAGCAGATTGCAACTGAAATTAAGCGTTTGTGGTTTCGAAATGAGTAGAAAATCAATGAAAATATTTTACTTTTGAAATTGTAGTTTCATGGACATAGCCCTACTGATTTTATGAAGGTAGGTCGCTAGCCAGGCCGATAGGGCCATATTATGTAAGGGGCTTAGTAAAGGTTGTTCATCTATTTTTGTCACTCCAAATCACAAGTATTAATTAGCCTGTGCAAGGATTTGGTGTATTTAATTGACTTTCTTAAAAGATAACAACCAATAAAAGTTCCCTAACAAGGTAATAAAACGCTGCATACCAAAGGACTTCTGACTAAAATACATGTAGGTCCCCTTGCAGTACGGTAACTTTTGTTGGTTGACAATAGTCTTGAATATTTAATGTAGGCCTAAACTTAATTCCAAATCGTTTTCAATGAATCTTACGTCATGACATGAGGTAAGGCCCCGGGCTATTATGATTATTTAGTGTTAGATTTCTATTTCAAGAAGAACTCCTACAGTACATACTAACTTAGTGACATTTCAGTGTTGTGATTATAATAACCATAAAGCTTAGTCCACGAAGTACGTACCGTATACCATTTTTATTTACGACAAATTAAAATTATTTGCATTTCCCATTGGCATTGGTAACATTTACTAGTGCAGTAGTGGGGGCTCAGACGTCAGTTTAAATTTGAGACTGTAGGTCGACTAACTTCCCTCTGGGTCTCTACAACCCATAGATTTGGTTATTGGTATTAAAACCCTAGCTGGGCCTAGGCATTGCCGTTGGCACTGACCTAACAACACACGTGAGTGCCAATCAAGTGCCCTCCATTTCAAGGCTAAAGAAGATAACCAAGAATGATCGAAAAAAATGTTGTGATTGAACGTGGCCACGGAGGGGCGATGACTGTTGAAAACGTTTTAATACAAACATTAAAAATCAGTTCAAAAAAATAAATCGCGGACAGGTCCTAAAAGATGGCAAGCAAGAGTTAATAGAGCGATCGTAAAGTCTGTCAACGATCGCCCCCATCTCCAAGACAATCAAAACTTCCTACAAAGTAGCCATTCGTATCCGCTTCATGGTGAAAGATAGTTTCGAAAAAATATGATCGAAGCGTTTAGAAAAATACATCTAATCGTTACCTCTCGGCGAATGACTTCAAAGAACAGCGAACCACAGGGGCCAAAATGGCGCTGGTCATTACCTATACTAAATTCCAGATCGCAAATCGTACTTATAATCGATTGATGGCGATAAGAGTGGCGAGGCACGTGGCTCGATCATGTCACTTGTGAGGATCAGCCACAATGGCCGCGCCCCGCCTTGTTGGAGACGGCCGTCGTCTGCCCTCTCAAAACTGCCAGAGTCTGGAAGAGTCTTGTCATTTCAGTTCGGACAAGCCAATCAGGCACTTGTCTTGTATCATCTCGGTCCAAGTTTCACCGGTTTTCGTTCTCCTTGGTTAGTTGGAAGCTCAGTTTCCATTAATTTAACCATTTCTATGATTCAAGACCACGAACCAGTTCTTAGCTCGCAACTTGCGCCATTTGATCAAGAAAAAAGTAAGTTCGCTTGGCGAGACATACGCTTTGGTAGTAATTGCGCAAGCGGCAAGACATCAAAAGTCCCATCCACCGCCAACACCGACTCAGTTATGTCTCTACGAAATGCAGCTAACGTTCTGCCTATGGACCAGTTCGTGGTAGAAAACGTGAGGGCGCAAATCGATGGCTGGAATTTGCTCCAGTCGCCGATGGAGAACAAGATTCAGGTAAATATATTCACTGACTTTAGGGCAAAAGTGAAAAAAAGGTCTGTCGCCATTCTCTGCCAGTGCGTTTCACTGGACAGCGCACGTGTCCGCTGCGCATTTTGAACATACCGCGGAATGATCAGAGCCTGAGATATACACATGACTCGATTCCGGTCCGCAATAGCCCGAGAGACCAAAATAGTGTGATGAGGCGAGTAGCAGGACCTAATTGCTAGCCGTGCCTTTACTTTATTTTGATTGGCACCATAGCAGAGGTGCAATAACTTAAACACTTCATTTATCGCCAGGGCTCTCAAAGTCTGAGCGCCCTATACCTAAAGCTAAGACAGGCAATAATAATAGTAAATTGACCCGACAAGAGTGAGAAGGGCGAGCATTTTTCGGTTGTTTAATCATTTCCAGCCATTGGTAGCGCAAAGATTTGTCTGAGCACGTTGAAATTGTTTGCCAAATGAAGTTTAAAGGGCCATGTTGGATGGAAGCATGGCCGGTCACCTTGATCTTACAAGGGCAACCACGTGCTTTTCGACTAGTTCGACCCGCGTTACGTGTTTACGCTTCCATTTTCACTTTCTAACCCAGGACAACTCTCTTCCACTCTATTTAAATGACTTAAAACATACACATTTGATTGCTACAATTTATTACGATCGTGTAGTTGACAATGTATCAGTGATGGAGAGTGTTTTTGTTGTTTGAATAAAGATTGGGATAGACTCTAGCCTATAGCTAGATCTTTTTTCCGTCCTCACAATGCGCCTGTCACTAAGGTCATTTGTAATTAGATCACGCCAATTGTCCAAACAGAAATAGACATAGGCTAATACCAGTCGACGACCTCATAATTCATTGATATTAAATACCTGTGGCATTCTCGGCGACATTGACACCTTTTATGTAAAGATAGCTCCCACTAATTTTCGAATATATCTATAGCCATTATATGCCTACCACTCGGCACTTAAATCTATGGGAAGATATATTTTCCTAAATTAGAGTAAATTTGATTAACTTTAATAATCAGTTCGATTAGTTACATTACCATTTAGGACGACTGGAAGATTTCACCATCGGTGACATTCCATCTCGATAAAGAGATTTAGTCTTGCTGAAGTTAACAACGTTGAAAATAATTCTCTGAAAGAAAATTAAAGTACAAATAATATCAATACACTCGTGTGAATTCACATTGGTTATTGGGAATTGGTGAATTGATGGAAACTATTTTTTTGAAATGTATTTTCAAATGTTTATGTTGATTTTCGACTCACTTGTTCAGCTCTAACATTTTCCACGGTGAAATTAAACCACACCCTGAATCGTGGGTTGCAAGTGTCCGGTCGAATGAATAGATCGTATTCATATTCAGTGATATAGTCAACTCGTCCCAAGTTGCCTGCAACAAAAAATAATTATTTAATCAAATGAAGTGATTCAAGTTTCCTGATAAGTTATTGAATTGAATTGGTCAAAGAAATTTGACTTTTACATACCACTTTCAAAACAAGCGTCGAATATCAGATGCCCCTTTTTTGGACGTCCACTGTAACCGGGGGGTACGACAGCAAATTTATTGACATTTCCAACAACTGGCTCCTCGACACTCTCAGTGTCACTTCCTAGACAACAAAAATTGTAACAACTGGTGAATATAATTTTAAACTAAAGGAGCACTCAATCAATACAATACAATTTGTTTGATTAAATTAAAGTGAATGACCATTGTCTCTAAAACCGTGGGTGGAGTATTTTATTTCTAAACGTTAATACCGTCACCTATTTTTAAAACTAGTACAATGTGGTACTACTACCTTGATACTTAATAATATTAGTTAGGTGCAAAGGCCAAAGCTTTTTTTTATTTGAAAGGTCTATCCAGGCATTGGTACATAGTCATTGATTAAACAATCTGTAATGAACATATGTTCACATTCTTCAACTCACGACTTTGACGTAACGTGAGCATACAATGACAGCGCAACCAAAAGCCCGAATGGGCGTGGCTATGTGTAGAATATAAGATATGGGTGAAATCGGTAAATAAAAGAAGTTAATTCAGCCAATTTTCAGCATATTTGGCCTTTGGCCTGAGCATACAAGAACATGCTTGTAGGATCCGTCAGGGGTCTCCCCTGTACGGCCTACAGCTATGTGCTGAACGGTGAGTCGAGCTCCACCGCGAGCTGTCATTTAGACATGAGCAAGCTTGTTTATTATCGTTCACTTCAAACAAACGCTGATATCTCGCCCTACGATCATGGTAGCTGCTCAAAACTTTGGGAAAAGTGGAACCTTAAGTAGTCCGACGAATCGATAGTCTTAGATTAATTTTCCAATGTAAAACCGTGCCTATCTCACTGCTAAGCAACTGTAAACAAACCTGAGTCGTTCTTCTTGTCCGCCATGTTGCTATCCCGGTCAACACTGCTGCCATCCCATAATAGTCAGACCTGCGTGACGTCACGCATGCGGCTGCACTGCGAACTCGCAGCGTGCCCAGACATACACTAAGAAAGCAATGATGTAAATGTATTATCCCCGTTAAACTTTCCCAATGGCTCCCCCACTGTTTTCGCCAGATTATGTTTCACGCACCGGCTAAATCTGAGAGTTTTATTCGCCTGGCTTTTGCCGGAGAATTTATCTTTCCCGCCACGTGGTGAGCACCTACGTCAAGGCCAAAGTACAGGGTGCGATACGCTCCCCCATCCGCCCCGATAAAAGGGTTCTCGGAATCCCCCTCCTTTCCCTCGAAAATCATATGGAAACCGGTGTCTGCGAACATGTTTCTGAATATATTTTAGATGCCACTCGGCCATACAGTCAAATTTGATGGCGATTATCACGAAAACATAAGCGCGCTCCTGAATCTACGGAGGCTGTTTATTGTTGTTCGTCCAGCAGGTGCCCTCTGTCTGTCAAAGTGATGCAAATCTCGCTATTTGGTTCTCAGCACTGACGGAGTGAAGGTTGAGTTCTTGTTGTAGGGAATTCTGAGCCGGTTTTGTTGCTCTTTTCATTATTTTTATTTCATCCTTTAGTGCAGTTAGACGCATCTGTTTACTACATATATTCTAGTCTACATTGGCCTGGCTGCCTTTCTGATTTTCCAATTGGAAACTAGTTATTCTTGAACAACTACTAGAAATATTCAACACGAGCACCAACCACGTTCATCACTGATCTGCACGGGAGGAGAAGGGGATTTCTTCTAAATTCTTTAGGTCTTTGTTACAACGCACGCCCTTCTGTTGAGACTAACATCCAGGGACACATTCGAGAGAACCTATCAAGACTCTCTTTTCAAGTGTTTCTCACAAATTAGATATATATGACACCGTTAAACCTGGATAAACATTTTGGAAGTGTCTATCTAGAGGACAAGTCCAATCATTTCATACAGAAGGTAAGAGGCTAGTTTAGCTTACAGTGTTGTCAAGGTAGCATCGTTCACTGAATTCTTTATTGCTTTTTTGAAGCAGGTGTCAGATAGTGTGTTGGTCGTTAGCTATGTATCACTGTTCAACCATGCGTATAGGCTAGGATCTGGCGCGGTTGCGGCTAGTAGTATATATATTATGCCACATGGTCCTTTGTCGCGGGCAACATAAAACACACACGTGCTCCTAACACGTTCGACACAGACTACGGCTGCCATTTGGCACCTTTTACATACATGGAAACCTAGAAATATGTCTATGAAAGGAACTGTCAAATGTGACAGAAGGTGGGCTTATAACCCCCGACAGAGCCCTCGGTCGGAGTGACGGTGGAGACTGACAAAGAGACCTCCTTTGTTGCCCTGCGAACCAAGGCTTGCGAGTGATCCTTAAATGCCCCCCATATTCCACTCTAATTCTGGTATTTACACGGACAATAGGTCATATATATTTCACAGAGGTTTATTCTAGCGTGGAAATGAGGGAATGGAAGAGAGGGATGAGCACATGGGCGAGGTTATGGGTCAGACAAAGAGGGTTATTTTGCTGTCAGGACAAGGCCATGCACCAGCATCAGTTGTAGTATTAGGTGCTGCAGCAGTCGGAGCAGCTGCCAGCATGGCAACAACCATAGTCGGTAGCCACGCAAGCAGATGGCCAAATAGAGCAGCTGGCCTATGCCCCGCCCCAGTGAAACCCCCTACTGCATATACATCTTCCCTTTTACTATTTCACTCACATCCCTGGAGAAAGCGAGTACAACTGCCATGAAAGCAGAATCCCGATACCATCCCACAAAAACAGTAGCTTTCACCAGTAGTATATACAGGTGTACGATTATAAGCGAAAGTTGATGTTGTTTCAGTGTTTAGACCTTGTGTATTGTGATAGTGGCGATTGTAGGTTGTTGGGGCGGTGGGAGGGGCCTCACCGGGTCGCCGGTCGGCACGTGCCAACAAAGGGTCCGTGTACACAAAACGGGCACGTGCCCACGCTGCCATGGTCCCTTTAAATTACAAAGGCCATTTTTACCATGAAAACATAGGGGGAATTTTAAAGACAGCCCTGCCCTGGTCAATTAAGGACACGTTCTTTCCATCATTCATATTGGCCCCTCGAGGCAAATAGATTCATTTTTTCCATTTTTAAAAAAGTTGACAATAAAAGATATGATAATGACAAAGGCAGCCGCTTCTATTAAAGCTCAGCCTTAGGATAAATGCTTGGAATGTATATAGTAATTATGTTAAATGTTTATCTATAAACATGTTGATACTGAGTAGCGTTCAGATCATCTTAAATTAGTCACCTGTGTGTCATAGTTCTGTCATCAATCAAATAGCGGAATTCACATTAAAATACCACTCTCTGCGATTGTTTAGAAGCTGGAGTAACTGTCAACCTACTTCAACTTGTCTTTCACCCAAAGGTCATTTTTCATGATCTTTATCGAAATTTTTTAGATGGGGTTTTCTCGGCACATTGCACCGATCGATCAAAGAAGCTGACACATGGCAACATAGCACATGCCAATACTACACCTACGATTTAATAAAAAGTATATTTTGCACGATGGTGGCGCTCTTGAGCCACGCTTGACCATTGAAGGACAACCCATACCCGCCCACCACACCCACCTCCCCACCCTTCCCAGCGTGACCACTTCGCTCCATGCGTTTTACCAGACAATCGCCAAACAGATGGAACAAAAGCTAACTCAATTTACACACTTCTCGGACCGGGCCAATTATAAGTATGGGCCTGCTATGTTACGATTGTGTATCTACAATAAAGGGTCAGGTAATTGGAGCGATAATTTCCTCAAGCTAGCTCACTTCTGATTGGTTACTCCGGGGAGCCCCTTTTAATTTGGCCCAGCCTCCACCGCCCTATAACTGAGTGCGTCACGCGCATACATTTGTCAGTCGGATATTGTCTACACATCTGTGCACTTGGAGCTGTGCTCATTTTGGTGCTTTTCCTCTTCTTCTAGTCAAATCTGAACCAGGTTCTTTCACTTAGTTTACCGTCAGCCAAATGCAGGTATGGTATTTTCATTTTCCAGAGCATTTTTTAATCCTTTCTATTCGTTGTTTGACTTGTGTATATGATTTTCCCCCTTTCTGGGTATTTGGTTTTGTGATGGGGAGAGGAGGCCGGCTGTGAATAGTGCACACTGCCGCTGAGACAGAGCTCCAGCCCATGTAGCACCTTTACATCACTATAGATCCCATCCCCCCACGTCTTCTGTCACAGCACCTGATTTTTAATGGTTTGTGACGAAGCCCAGAGGAAAAAGAGGAGATGCGTATACAGACCCTGGAGTACTGAACACGTGTGTATATACACAGTTAAGCTGAGGATTAATGATTAGGCCCTGGAGAGGGTGTGTTGGCTGGTGGTACAGGGAGGAGGAGGAGTAGTGGCGAGGGAGCACCTTTGAGTTTTATGAGGAGGAGAGAAAGCTTGTGGTGGTCGGGGCTATACGGTCTGGTAGCTTCTCGAGACAAGGCCGTCCACCGGCCGGTGTGGGCCCGGGAGGAGGCAGGGGGTTGAGCCGGGTGACTTGCCACTCGGGCGGCCAAGGTCTGCTACTCATGCCTTCTTCACCAGTGCCTTTACTCACTGCATTACACAACCCCAGTCAAGGATCTCTTACACTAAACCATCCTCCAATGGACTGCATACAACATACCATCCACTCTATTCCCTCAGTCTGTCTCTCTATATTCACCCAGACTCCATTTCTTCAGGCCAAGAGCTAGTGAGAAAAGTAGGAGGATGAGTGGGAGTAGGCAGAAGATGATTGAAATCACTGGGTTATTGAGATCTGGGTTGTCGCTGCGGCAGGGAGAAGACCGAGCATTATGACCTGCAGTCGCAGACAAAGGCCATTGTGTGTGCTAAGTCCAGGTGCCGCATGGAGCGTAGAGGAAAGGCATCTGGTTCAGGATTTTACCACACGTGTTTTACCCACCACTCACTTACGGAACCGTCAATTTATAACTGTAGATATATCCCCCACACATGATACATATAAAAACAACCAGCCCCTTTTTTGTCATCTATATTTCTTTTCTCCCTCTTAGAGATCACACTCCAGTTAACCAGTGACGCATTCGAGTAGAATAAACTCTATGTAGAGAAACTAGGTGAACCTTTTGTTTAGCACTTTAGAATTGATAGGAAATCTTCGGAAGTATACACACATACAAGGTTAAAGCCCTTCGTCAATGATTGTTTGTTTTCCCATGGTGTTTATCCCCACAATTGAAGGAGTTGATTCCCATTGAGAAAACATGGAATAAAACAGTCCCCACCCCTCCCCCTCATTTGAACACACCTCCCAGTCTCCATATAACAAAATGCAAGCCCACAATTATGGAGGCATTGGCGTATTATTGCATAATGCCGAATGGGGGCTTGCTTGTGTAAATATCTGGCAGGGTGCTGCTTTGATGCGGGGTTGTAATTGGGTATGGCGTGGGAGGATTTGTGTCAATGTGCTAATGGTCGGCGTGGGTAAGTCCATGCTTATGCTACTTGTGCCCATTCCATCCATCCAACACAAGGCATGTTTGGCAAGTTACCCCTCCTCCTCCCTTTCTCTCCCCCTCTCTCCACGCCCTCGCACATGGCTCTCATCCTTCACAGATGGCTTCAGTTTACTCTAATTTACTCCCGGCAAGTCGGGGGAAACTTGGAACTAATATTTACTCCACCTTGAGCTCCCTTCTTTCATATTTTTCTCTCCACCCCAGCGCATTTAAAGGGACTAAAAAAAATAGCAACTCACAACACAAGTCGGAAGGCATCAGTACAGTAGCCTTTCCTTTCCCTCCACTCGAAAGTACAAGTAATTGATAGACAATTGGGCCTGACTTTTAAGCGATCTGGCATATGAGGAGGAGTCGGGTGGCGCTACTTGATTAGGAGTCAAGTTGATGATGTAATTGGTTTCACTTTCACTGTTAAAACTGGATCCCCCAGGTAGAGCCCATCTGGTGTGTTATGAGTCTAGCAGGCTCGTGCCATCTGGGTAGAGGGGTCTGAGGCTGACTTAAGCCCGGACAGGCCAGCTAGCTTCCCCTCCTTGCCAAACAGCCCACCACTACAGCTAGGACTAATGGCATGTATACGATTGTGACACTTGAACATGTTTAGCCTGCACATGTCAACGAAAAACTGTAAACTGGCCCCGTTTCCCCAGACATGAGCGGAGGAGAAATTTGTTGACACTGGCGTCTTTGCGGAGAAGCTCAGTAAATTAGAGTGCAAACGCAAACAAATGTATAGGTTCAAGTCCGAAGGAATGTTGCCATTTCAAACCCCAATAAACTAAAGGGAAACTAGGAAAAATTATGAATTGTAATGAAACTGTTAATTTATTTTCATTCTGAAGGGATTCTCTTTTTTGTACGAGATACTCAGTAAATGAGAGTATGGAATTGGGTTTTAGTTCGGTGGCGAAATGCCCGGGAAAAGAGGGTGAAATCGTGACAAGTTTCTAGTTTGATCTGACAATTGTGAGCACAGCGATGAGAACGTGGAAGAGAATGGGTGGTGTTGTGTTGCGGCTTTCGACCACTAGGAGGAGTAGGATCCGAGCAATGGCAAAGAGCGCAGAATTTCTAGGGAAATTCCTGGGATGTATATTTGTGCGGGAACGAGAGGGGGCGCGGAGCACGCGTAATTTCCTTTTCTTCTGGGCCTCCAATCATGCCCAATTTGCCCAGATGATGATAAGATGATAAAATACGAGCTAAGTAATGTTATGTAGCCTATTGCGCTCTCTGGGCCCTCCCTATAGGCCTGGGGCTAGCCAGTAAGGCTTTTCTAGGCAGCAGGGGGTGGGGATTCCCTGTCTGTGCTGATGACGTCAGAGCCTGTAATTTTTTGATGATGGGGAAGGTGGCGTGACGGTCAGTTTTATAGCGAAGGCTGCTGGCTGTGCCAGTCACATGTAGCAGTAAGCGTGGATCTATGTGCATCAGCCTCCTCAGCTCTCTCCACACTCTACCACCATGGATGTAGACACTCCCTTCAGCCAGGCAGATCTTTGGGTCAGTATTCTACCGTGGACTTAGCCCTTCCATTCGGAGATAGCTCTTGTAGTAGCGGACTTTGGGAGTAAGGTGCCAGTGTTGGAATTTTTGGCTTGCTTTGGATCTCTTTGCTTTGGGCTTAGACGCCGGGAATGTGGGACTGACTACCTCTGTGCGCCATAGCAGCCATGCTGCTTTTCACCATTCTGCATCTTGCCACTACCATACTCTGCCTCGCCAGCAGACGCCTCAGCATCCAGCGGCAGCAGTATCAGCAGCCTATACAGCCAGCCTTTGGCTTGCTGTGGGCGTCTGAACAGTGATGGTGGAATCTTGGTCGGCCATAGCGGAGTTCGCCTCATCTGGCCGAACCTTCTCTAGATGCCGGAGGCGGCGGCGAGAGGCCTACTCCCTATAGCAAAAAATAATCCCTCCTCTTCCTCCTCCTTCTTCTCTGCCGCCGCCACCACCAATTCTACAACCACACCACGACCATCTCTCCAAAGCTACCATCTCAAAATCAGCCGACTTGGAGCTTATTAAACTGTAGGCTCGTGTACCACCGGCATATTTAGGGGTCGGGGACATTAGCCATAGCGAGCACAGAAAGAGAGAGAAGAGTGAGAGACTGGTGAATTTATACCCAGCCAGGAGTATTATCTCCCATTCATGTTGGTATGATGGTCGTGCCTTTTGTCTCTTGTAACCGGTGGTGGATCGGGCTATATGTGTGTGTGTGGCCTCAGTAGTTCATACCAGCCAATTGACGCTCAAACTCCATTTTCCATGTTGCTATCATAACTGCATAGGGGCCCAGCTGCTTCCATTCCAATTAAAAGTCGGCCCAGTTCAAGTTTTCCTATGGGTCGAACCTTGCTTAAACCTTTAGGCAAATATTGTTCGTGTCACACTGGGACAAGAACCAGGCATTACAGGTGAAAGTTTTGGCACCAAATGGGAGACCTAACAGCTGGCCCAAGTCGCCCCCAATCCTGAGGCTAAGACACAAGTGCTTCTTCTTGGCCTAACAAACACCCAGCCCACGCTGCAGGTTTCGCACCGTGTCGAAACTAAAAAAAAAATGGAGAAGTATCACTGACGAAAAGTCGCTCAAAATTATACAAATTGTGAGAATCACCTGATTCGGACCATCTATCTATTTCAAAGGACCAAAGTTTTAAGTATTGCTCTCTGTATTACATACATGTAGATCTATCTCTGATGAAGCAAAATTTCTCAAGACAAGTGATTATTTGTGCGAGTAGATTCTCCAGCGGGCTGGTTGTGGTGGTGGCAGTGGCGCTTAACACACACTCCTGAGGCCGAGTCATGGTCACAGTACAGAGTACAAGTAGTATAGGAAGACGGGGAGTAGCCTCAGGTGCCAGGCACAAATTGCCCCGTTTCAACTTGCAGTGCAATAGTATAATCGCGAGGAAATCTCTCTCATTCACTCACGACCGGCCTTTGGGTACACCTGATATCTCAACGATAAGGCTTAAGTAGCTGTATGTGCAAGTGGTCGGGGTTTGGACGGAGGAGGAGGTGGAGGTGGAGGTATTGGCTGGTGGTTACTTAGAAGCTGGCTTGCTTGGCTGGATGGTAGTGATAGCGTGAAACCGGATCGGGCGCGCCTGGTATGGCCTGACACCAGACGGCAAGCACTCGGCCCATGTTTGCCTCAACACATCTCCCGTTTCCATGCACTACTCTCCCTCTCTTCTCTCTCTCTCTCTTTCTCTCTCTCTCAGCGACTGGGTCAAACCAGGGCAGTGGCTGGCCTTTATCCCAACCTAGTTTTGCACCGTTATAAAACCAAGGCTAACAGGATGCCAGTCTCCAACCGGCCAACCAGCCGCCCGTCTATCTCTATATATAGTATACTGACTGAATCATGGTTTGCCTGTTTTTGTCCTAATTAGAGACGTTTTTGTACACATATATATCATCACGTGTATTGCGATGGAGGTGAAAAACCGTTGTGAACGCTATGAATGTGTAACACTCGGATCCGAGTGAATATTACGTAGGTAAATGTATATAACATGTAACTGTGGGTAACATTGCGCAAGTGGTGCTTTTAATCTCTTTATAATCCATTAAGTCCGTACAAAGGGGGTTGAGCCATGTATGACCTAATGGGTCGGTAGATGGGATTTTGAAGATGGGAACGTTTTAATCTCTAGCATGTGAGGTGTATGCGTGTGCTATAGGAGGGTTTGTGTAAAGAGACAATGGGGGCCAGATGTTGGGCGGGACGTGCTGGGTTAGGACCATTTCCACACCATTGGTCACTTTGTTGGGCGCAAGTTGGGGTCTATTGATTAATGTATGCTGTTGGTTGTACGTTGCAGATAACTACCGCTAGCACCAACACAGAATCCAGCATGGAAACGGCGCCGACTAACAACGCTGTGCAGCAGAATGGGGGCACCAACCATACTAGCATCCCAACAGGAACAACACCCGAAGACAGCAAAACTAATCTCATTGTCAACTACCTCCCGCAAGGGATGACACAACAGGAAATTTTGGAATTGTTCTCTAGCATAGGAGAAGTCGAGAGTTGTAAATTAATCCGTGACAAAACCACTGGTGAGTACGCTTCTCCGCTTTCCTCTCATTAGGCCCATACACTAGGTCTCCCCGATTTTCTCGTTTTTCTATCTAGGCAGATATATTTTTATGTTTTTTAGCTTTCAACCAAGTATCTTCCTTAGGACTTTTTTTTTCTTCAGTCACTAAAGGAAGATCTTGGCAATGACAAGAGGTATTGTTTAGAGTTTGAGACCAATATTTTCTGGGGCCCCTGTGAGTGGGAATGACTAGGCTAGGAACCTGTATTTTAAGTTCTAATTCATGAGGCAAGTCAGGGGCAGTAATAAACATATTTTCAAAAGGGAACAGAGCTCTAGCTCTTTTACCAGACATACATGGAAGTCGCAACAAGCAAAATGTGTGATTCTTCTGGGGTAGATTATTTTAATTTTGCCTTGCCAACTCTTGAAATTATTTTAACCTGAAAATTGTGAAATTTTCGGTGCTGTATCAAGGTAGGAGGCGATTATTTTAATGGAGATTTTGCGTTATTCAGGGCCTGGAAAAGGAGATGATAGTAAGTATATTTCCTTCATTTTTTTCAACAACAAAAAACCAACCAAAACATTAGCCCAAACGTGTTTTGACAATCTCTTTGAGTGAAACAAAATTTCCGAAAACCAACCAAAACCATTTTCTGAAACATAACCAAAGGTTGGATTGAAATTATCTTTAACAAAACAGTTTTGAATGCAGTGAGTGAAGCTTTATTGGAACCGTCCGAACACCAATTCTAACCCATCATTCCGTACATGAAAGTCAGACACGAATCAGACTCTGGACTCTTCTCAAAGACGGGAACGAATCTGACAAACCTTGACGAGGTTGATTAGTTCCAGTCCCTACCACCAGGCCCCGATGACAATGTCATGGCGTCTATTTCCTGTCACGTGAGACGAGGCATTCGAGCGTGACAGCGACAGGCAAAATACTCGCCTGGTTTTGACCGCTTTTACTGTCATTTCTTCGGGCCAATATGGCCAATAATTTGAGCTTAAACTACACTCGGTCTGTCAAATATTCAGGCGGAACGGAAGAAAATTCTTCTCTCTCTTAAAAAAAGCCAGCCAGGCTCGCTGGCAGGTCTCCAAGCGAGACAATAGGCGATTTAAGCGTGCTTGTGCCGCTGCCATAGCAACCACCGAAACCCACGCTTGAGCTCCTGTGTTGGCTTTACATCGTATTAGGCCTGCACTCAACTTGATTGGAAATGGAATGAATCGTCATGTTTGCGGTCCTCCCCATAATCGTGCATCGGCACCATGTCAGCTTTGTGTGACGATAACCAGAATTAGATAATAGCTACTTGCTCAGTAACCATCCCACGCAGCTTGTTTTACAGTTGTCTCTCTCATTTAGGTCCCCCTCCCAAATCCTTCCCTCGTCCCCATTTTTTCTCACTCATCCTCTTCCTTCACTGTTAATATTGATTCAGGCACTTAAGTAAACCTAGGAACAACACCGCCGTCTTGAGTGGGAGCAGATTCTCTCTTAAAACCTCATTTCTGGGACGAGGGAAAAACCCAAGGCACCTTTATTACAGAAAACAATAATTTCTTCAGAAAAAACTTTTTCCCCTTCGGCTTAAGCATTGTTTCCAACAAGATTGTCTGGCCTCGTCCCGGGGAACGCTGGTAATGTGACAAATAGGGGATGGACTGTGTTCAGACGCATTGGCTAATGTTAGCCCCTCTCGGTTACATTGGGCAAAGTATCTAGGCACCTAATCCATCACTGCTAGAAGATGATCCCCTGTCCTACACCCTGAGGCCATTAGCATTGCTAAGGACATCCTATATTGGATCGCCTTGCCTAGGCCCAATACACACCCAAACAACTCTGACCCAGCCTCGTGACCCGGAAGGTAAAGCTTCCAGCTCGGGTCAGAACCTTTTCCCCCCTTCTCGCTGGTTGGGCACAAGCTCAGTGCAGGTGGGGTGCGAGCCAGGGGGAGAAAAATAAGGAGTCACCGCATGTTATAAGTGTACTCACATCGGGTGGCCCAGCATGCCAGCTCAACTCATTGATTCATTCTAAATTTAAAACAGATCATCATTCGAATGCTGGTCAGAGATGCAACGTTCTGATTACAACCATGAAATGAAATAGAAAATTTTTAAAAATGAAACAAATCTAAATTGCTCCGTGCTCCCCCGCTATTGGTTTTACGATCGGAATTAAAATGGAAACTTCAAATAAACTTCACTGGCCGCTTCATGCTGTGTTCTCGGCACAGTTCATTTAATAGGTCCGCTGAAGAAGGCTCAATATCCGAGCCACGTATCGACCTAAGTTATGAAATATTAAATCCACACTAGTGGAGAGGAGGCGCGCCCAGAAAATGCAATCATTTGGGACAAACTGACTATACGGCCTGGTCTAATTAGAACTGGGAATTAGAGACCCCTACACAATGAATACTAATTAAAATGCACGCTAATCACCCAGTGTTCATGATTCAATATCTGTATGAATATTAGCCGAGTAGATGATTAATCACAATGTCAATATTTCGTAGCCTGATTACCCTCATGCCTGAAAATACGGTGTGGGTTTCTTGCCAAGTTATCTTTGAACCATTAACGTGAGATGAGCCAAAGACTATTCACTGTCTGTGTGTCTGTCTCTCTCCTCCCAGTGTTTACGGAAGCCCCTGTGAGCGATGCCAGGATTAAGAAGGGCTTGGAGAGGAGAGAGAGACTCAGAGAGGCGGGACGACGACGATCCAGACCATGCTTATCGTTTGAAATCCGTCCCCTTCCCCCGCTTTTTATCCTCCATTTCTTGTGTGGTGTTTTGACGTGTTTCTGAAATGGTCTGACTCGAGTTTGACTTATCATATACGGTTTGGATTGAGAGGCGAATGCTTCTACAACGTGTTTAAAAACCCTTTTAATAATACCGAGAAAACGGTTAATAAGTTGTGGAACTCAAATCATTATTTTAAGACTCATCGGAGAGCAATTCTTCCAACCCCCTTCTCCATGATGACAAAGGTACCATCAGATTGTGCATGCATTTGGTTTATATAGAATATATGATAAATTTACGTTAATTGAGGAACTAAGGTGGAATAACGGTGGAGGTATTACAGTAGTGAAGAGAGGTCAGTTTATGAAAACTTAAGTACTTACAATTACGTGACTGGGGAAGTTTGATTCGGTTCCCTCGTCACATCTTTTAGGATTGAGCTAATGGAATCCCTACCCTTCTACTAACCTTGTATGCTACGCTTTTCTAATGATGTATTTTTCAGCAGTTCACATATGATCAGTAAATGATATCAATCGATTTCAGTGCTCAGTCAATTTTGTTATAGAAATTTCTTCTATGTAAAGTTCGTATTTTATCGTGTAATACCTGAGTAGTTAACGGCTCATTAATGACAAACATTCTCAATCTTCCTAATTAACCTAAAGCACTCCCCCTAAGGGATAAACATGCTTCGCAATTATATTACTGTGGACTTTGTAAGGAAACTGTCAAGACTTAAGAGGTTTTAAGGGATTCTTTCAATGCATCGTACTTAATCATATGGGAGATTTCCGTTGCTTCTTTCTCCTGCTAAAAGAGTGAGAGGGGGATTCCCCCTTGAAATAAGTATGAGGCCTTTCATTTGCATGTAGTACTTAGTCATCCCAGAGTTGCTGCCCTTTCTGCAATGTACCTTTATTTCTGACCAAGGGGAATAAGGCTTCCCATCCAGTAAGGAAGGATGGCCATATGGCAGGCGAATAATCGAAAGGAGACTCCTTCTCAGTATCGATTCAATTTTTTTCCCGCCCAGCCATAGCGTCTCGAGTAGATATAAATAATCCACTACGTTTTATAGTTTCTTCCAATGGCTGAACGAGCAATGGATGCCATGGCATCCTCTCAAGAAAAAAGGTGTTCGCTCCCTGTCTATACAGGCCTGTATTGGGCTGACCAGCGCTGCCATTGAACCCAGTGTTAAGTCTGTTTTTTCAATGCCACTCGACCATACTTTGTGCAGTTGAGTATGGGATTGTCTCTGCTCGCTATCAACGCTGCCTCACACCATATAGCCTCGCTGATGAAGTGGCCAGCGCCTCTAGTATATAAAACAGGAGGACACCCCTCGATAAATCTTCATGCTCCATGAGTTCGAGCAAAAAGGGATAGAAATTCTAAGCGCTCGCTCTATTTGCTTTTCTGGTAAATTCCATCGTGATTTAAGAGACGTCTTCGAAACAAAGGCAAGGCAGAGGCTTGTGGCGTTGTATGGAGCGTGAGCGGGGGCCCAGGGAGCTAGCCTACTATATGACACACATTAATATAAATCATCAATGGGTACACGGTGTGAGGATAGCTTGAAGCAATAACAATGGCCATCGTGAAATAAACATGCACATATTCGCGGCGTGCTCGCATTGAGAGAGCTGCTGTTTACTGTTCAGACCGGTATCTTATGACAGTAATCCATAACCCGAATGGATTTCTCTGTAAATCTGAGCGCTTGAATGATTCACCTCGGTGACTCAGACGTCTTTGTGGCTCTAGGCTAAAACTCACTCACTCCCCCTCTCTCTCATTCTCTCTATCACCAATACACAGGCTCACGCAGACAACCGTTTCTCTATTTTCTCACATCCATCTATTTAACACACCCAGCACTAGACCCTAACATTAGACAAGAGAAAACAATTCTATTATAACATATACATATTTACTGCACGTCATAATGTGTTATTATAAAGACATGTAGAGCAAATAAAAACAGTCAGTGATGTAACGGTAGTTGGCCAGACTAAATTTAGATATTGCTTAAGTGAGAATGAGTGAAAGAGAACGAGAGAAAGGAAAGCGAACGTGTAACTGGGGGAAAGGCATTGTTCTAGTGTGGGAACTGGAGCAGGCCTGGGTTTGCCCGATCAATATTGGGTCGCTAGCTGTAAACTGACTGGGAAGTGAGATAGATAGGGCTGGCTGGTATTTTTCTTCCATCATAACCAGGCAAGCACTACTTAGTGTAATTATTGATGAAAACTACATGCCGCCTTTGAGTCAGCGGATCGATAAGAGCGCCCATGAGCACATATATATTTGCCAATGTTTTCTCGGTCATAGCTGGACAATTTTCCTTCCATTAAGTTGCTCCATTGATTTCTCCCCCAGTTTTCAAAATTCGTAAACCAGGCAGTACTTTCCCAATCAGGACTCCTTTAGTGTACTTACTCCTTAAGAGCATGGGGCGAGAGGCAGTCCGCGAGAGCCCTGGTACTACTAACTTAAGTAAGGGTTGTAGAAGGGGATTAGACAAAAAGATAACAATAATCCTATCCAGTGTCAGTGTATTTCTCCCATATAATATATTAATCTCCCCCCACAAAATTTAGCGTGAAAACATCGAGCATAACCACTGCGTAGAGCTGCAAGAGATTTATTTTTCACATTCTCGTTTATTGCAGGCCAGAGCTTAGGCTATGGCTTTGTCAACTACCGTGATGCGGACGCCGCCGAAAAGGCCATTAAGTCACTCAATGCACTCCGCCTTCAAAACAAAACCATCAAGGTGAGTCAATCGATCCATTAGTGTGTCACTGGGTTTTTGAGCTTCTGCCCATGACCCAGCAACATCTATGTATTGCTCTCTCTCTTCTCTATCTATCTCTCTATTTTTATATCACATGCAAATGTTAACTCTGTCCATTGGAGCGATCCGAGGGAGACACAACCTTCTCATTCAACGTATGCCAAATTCTGTTTATTATATATTATACATTATGCCCTTTGATTTAACTAATACTAGTCTATTCGATTTCATTGTTTGAGACCAGATCCTAAGTTTAAAATTATTATGCCATGTTGGTAACGTCGTATTTTTGCCTTATATTAAAGAGGAATATCATTCGTATATTTTCACACTGTTATAATAACGATTCTGGGCCATCCTATTGATCAGCATGCATTTGAGAAATATCTTATATTAACATATGAATACAGATTTTCGTTCTTAGCTTATTCACAAAGGGCTTCCTAGATGCAGATGTTGATGTATTATAAATTGCATTATATGTCTTTAGTGAGACTACCGATGTTTTTATTTGTGAAAGTTGCTAATATTTCTTTTCGGTTTCGTAATCAACTGTTTTCCAAAGACATGCAATACTGACATTTATATATTCGTTCTCACCATGCTGTTAACATTATTATTATGATTATACATGTTATTTAAGGATGCCACCGAAGCCTTCGATTTTTCCTTACACACAGTATTTCTCCCCTTTTTGACACATTCAGTAATACCTAGGTTTTTTAAGATTTCTTCTCCACTAATTTTCCATTTACAATACACAACACAAGAGAGAGAAAATGCGATGAGGGTCTTCTTTGGACAAGCTCTATTTATAGCCCTCTTATGGCTTTTTCTCCTCCTCCTAATGCATATATTCATAAGTCTGAGAAATGATGGAGACTGTACAATTTGTGACACCAGGTCTACGTTTAGCCTAGCACCATAAAGCAGCCTTCCCCCCTCCCTCCTTCCCACCTACCCACCCACCCAGCCCCTTGAGGTAAAGCAAAACTTCCAGGCCAGTTCTAAAGGCACATGACACATAGAACCAGCATCTCTGATTCAGGCCGACAGCTCCAGCTGCACCATTAGCTCCAATTTGACCAGCCCTGGTATCATTAGACCAGCGGCCATGAACGGGCGTTATGAATACTTCATACAGATAAGAGCCAAAGGCCGGGTAGGCGGGATGGGCAGTGACGGCGAGTTTAAAAAAAGAAGATAAAAGGTCACGGCTAGGAACGACAGGTTCTCCCGATCGGTCATACGTAATGGCTACACCTGGGAATCAGGCTATAGGCTTCGATTAAGTTCTCTTTTAACAAAATACAATGCAGATACCTTGCAATTACGCACAGACAGACCCTTGGTTGGTCAGTCTGGCTAGCTAGCTAGCTATCTGGGTGGGTGGGTTTGGGGAGAGGGGAAGATAAGCCTACACAAGGTAATGCATCTGCTACGGATAGAAACACTGTGCTAACTGGCCGAGTATAGAGTGTAGGGGTAGCCAGAATGCTTGCGGTGCTAGCCAACTTGGTCTAGCACATTACCCCGAAACATGATAATCGCTCAGCCAGCTGGCTTGTTGTCACGAAGAGATTCTATTATCAAAGCCTGATCTTGATCGAGAGAGAGTGCAGCGCTGCATTATAGCCAACCACCGAGCCTTGTGTGTTCTGCACTTAACAAGTTGATAGTTATATGGGGAAATCCTTCTCAAGAGCAGTTATTTCTTGTAGTATGTATCTCTCTACATATAATTTACATAATTTATTAATCTTATTTAGTTCCATTCTAAATTTGTTTCTGGTGGATGTATATATTACATATATTTGATCTGTTGTAACATCAAAATTTTAAGTTTCATGCCACCATACTTCTCTATATCTATATATGTACATGACATAGCAATTTCCCATCGTACCTCAAAATGCTGAAATAGACATCTATTGTATTGATCCTGTATCACATCAAACGAGTGGTGGGTGTACTCGGGTGAAACTGTCGCCGCTGTTACCAGGTGACTCGCTGGTCTAGTGCAGAACGCGTCTATAAATAGCGTACGCTGATCAAGTGTGCCCCTTCCACTGGCAGATGTTGTCAACAATGCTATATAGCAGAACAGGTGGCTTGTGCTGGGCCTTCACCAAACGGCCGCCAACTTACATAGGGAATTTCCTCCCCCCAGCTGCTGTGGCATAACATTGGACTTGCCAAGAGCTTTTGGGCACTAGCCCTCGTGATGCAACATTTGCCAGTGGTTGTTGACACGTCCAATAATGGAGAGACCATGCCACTTAGCAATGCAAATATCGTATAGGGAATAACCCATTTATTATGTAAGAGCTTGAGAGTGGGCGCTGGGTGGCCGTGAGCTGGTAAATTGCTAGCGGCGAGCCCGATAAGAGAAGCTGATTTGTAATAACTGATACATGTATAAGTGCCTTTATCTAAATCCATATCCAGATTAGCTGTCAAATTTTGTATTGATTATTTGATTTTGCCATGCTTCATACATTAGCCTTTACATCAAACAGACCTGCTTCAGAATCCCAATTCATGCGCTACTCCCATCTGGCAACTATGTCCTGCCACCATATATGGCTCATTTCCATGTACTACTTATGGCAAAGTTCACACGTTGGCTGCTGCTACTGCAGACTGTATAGAGATAGATATATATATACATGTGTGGGGAATCCACCACCACTGCTCCCACACCCCAACCCGTCTGGCTTTGTGTCTAATAACAGACCTGGTGTCATGCATCCATGTTCGAGAACTGTGTATATATGCTCATCATCATTATAACATCCTAATTAACATCATCTTCATGATGAAGAAAATGAAAGGAGAACAACGCTTTTAAAATCATTCCCAAATAGGAGGCGATCGAGGCTATCCGAAAACAAACAAGTGTGGTATTGCATACATGAGAGTTCGATATTTGTACTACTACTACTAATATCCCACCAATAATTCTATATAAAGTATATAATACAATATGCATCGTCTATATATCGGACAGTCGGCGTCCGGTGTATGTATATTACCACGGCTTCTATTAGTGCTAACAACTAGTACTACTACTACTGAGTGGTTTGCATCAAAGTCGGAAAACTGGAGTACAAACAGCTAATACTCAATTGAGGGAGAGTGTGTGAGGTGCAAGAAGAAATGAAAGAGTGTTTGGGCCAGTTTTCATTTCCTCAGTCACCTTTTGCATCCCAAAGTCACCGGGGAACAGGACCTTTCATACACAAATCATTGAAAATAAGTTGCTTTTTTCGTGTGTGTTTTTTTTCTATCGCCACCAGCCGAGAAATCTATTACATCACCAGGGACCATTAGCAAAATTAGTATTCAGTCCCCAAGCCTGCTTCAATCTAAATTCGTTTCTTTTTTTTTTACTATACTTTCGGAGAGACAAGTCATCATTATTTCAGATCTAAACTCATTGCGATATCGTCCTGTTTAAATAGTAATGCTCCTGGTCTTCCCAATCGATTTGATTACCATAATCGCCAGATCATATTCCAATATTTTCCCTACAAGGTAGGTTTACTAAAATCGGTCGCGGGATATTGACTCAAAAAGATCTGTCAAAGTGAATCAGGATCCCTTTTAACACTGAAGCATTGGCTCGCCGGTGGGACCTGTTCCTTTGGCTTTTTATGACGGCACGTGTCTGATTTCATACATTATTCAAACTTAATTTGGCGAATGTTTTTGTAGTTGGTCCGTCGCGCGTCCCTCCTGGGTGAGGCGTGGCGCCGACTGGCACATAAATCTGTTGTGGCCGGCTGGTGAAAGTTGCATGAGAGTGGCAATGTTAAGTGTGTGTGTGTGTGTGTGCCTATGTAGCCATGATCATGGCAGGGTGGGCCACATACCCAGGCCACGCTAGCAATGCACCCGACCAGCCAAGTTCATCCCTCTCAGGCCATCCGACCCGAAAACTAGTCTTCAGACCAAGCTCGCATTGTTTATGTTTATTCTCTAAATGAAAAAAAACGATATCGAAGACACGCACGTCGAAAGCGAAAAAAAAATAATATAAAAGCGGATAGAATCTTTGACCCGAACGACCCGCGCGTTGCACACACACTATTGATCTCTTCTCCGCCTGGGAACCATCATCGCAACTCTGAACCTCTCTGATTCCTCGGTGACTGACGGACTGCCACGAAAGAAACCAAACCTCCCTAGCCTTTCTGTCGATTATTGCTAGATTTTTAACCTCGCCAAGTAGACTTTCCATCATTTTTTGTTTTTATGGTTCGCATCCTGGGTACAGTAAACCGTGCGGGTTCTGCTTGTGGGCTGTTTTGACAAAGGACCTGCCCTCGGCAATGGTCCGGCAATACAAAAGGGAGATCTTTGCTGTATACGGATCAGATCTCTTTCCCTCTTTACCTCTCTCTCTCTCTCTTTCTTTCCCTCTCTCCTCCCCCCTGCAAAATGTATTCACTGTGGCTTGGCTGAAAGCGGAGACTACACTTCTATCCCGTAATGGCTTTTCGATAAATAGCTTATTTCGAACATATCTATACCAAGAGGATTCGGGCTATAAAGTAGCAGGACCTCTGGGCTTAGCTAACTTAGCAGGATTCCATTCTGTTACACTTCAGTATTTTTTTTTATATTTTTTTTAAAACAAAAAACCCAAGCCACACTTTCCTATAACTCCTGCAGTAGAGCTATTCGGAGCGGAGCATATATGACGTGTGATGACTCAATTTTCGCAGCAGTTTTCATAGTCAGAAATGTATCAGCAATCTCATTCCTCTGAGAATAATTTTTGGAAATTGAACAGTGAAGTCTTTGTTATCAGCACGAGCACAGTGAAACGTATCACGAACCCAACACGGTGTCTGTTTCCCAGTCCATGCAATATTGACCCTTTTCTCTTTATGCAGCATGATGCGGTTTTTATAAGCACTACACTTTTACTTCTTACTTACTTTTTAACACTAAAATAATGTTGATTTTTATTACATGTATCTACTTATTCTAGGATCTACTGATATTATATTCAATCCACTTCTTTGGATCTTGGTAGTTTTCCTTTCCGTAGACGTCCTGTCCCTCCGATTGTTTTTAAATGTTTTGGTTGTACTTGTGTTTGTAGGTATCGTATGCACGACCAAGCAGTGAAAGCATAAAGGGTGCAAACCTGTACATAAGTGGACTGCCAAAATCCATGACACAACTCCAACTGGAAAATATGTTTACCTCATGTGGCACAATAATAAACTCCAGAATTCTTTGTGACCACAGTACTGGTAGGCATTGCTACTACAATTTTATACAGCCCTGCCTAAACCAACCACCTCAGATCTCTACTGCACCACTCCATATTATGATCATTATTATTATCATTATTGTATTATTATTATTATCATTTGGAACCCCCGTCTCCTCTCCGTTATTGCAAGCGCTGGCTTTTCGGTTTTGATTGTCTAGCCTGTTGACCTTGCTGAGGACCCCAAAAATGAAAAAGTTCCCGGAAACAAAAATAGGTTTATTGTGTGATTAATCGAAGCTAAAATATTATTGGGACTTTGGGGAGGGGTGGCTTTCTGATAACGGATCCAAAACAAAAACAAAAAAGGTTGATAAGATAGTGATTGTTTTCTAGACGTGACTATATAATGCAGTAAGGGGGACATATGCTTGTCACGGTAATGTAGAGATTGAGGTGTGTGGTGTGGGCAATAGGCTTGGAAGGTGATGGATCCTGACGTGCATTGGTGGGAGACGATAAGCTACGCTACTACTACCACCACTACTACTACTGCCTCTCTCCTCTCATTGTTATCTTGACCCGAATGCAGTGAGACATATACACACATACATGAATGATGCTGGCCTTCTCGTATACTTACCCCCGATCATATCCTGTCCTTTCCCCAGGTATCATACGCCCGACCAAGTAGTGAAAGTATAAAGGGAGCAAATTTGTATATATGTGGGTTGGCCAAGAATATGACCCAGATGGAATTGGAGCAGCTTTTTGCACCCTGTGGCAGGATAATCACATCTAGAATTCTCTATGATAACACAACAGGTTGGTAGAGTCACTGCCTCCTGACTCGTCCTCGCTACTTTGTGTTGCGCAGAATTGTCATATGCACTGGCTACTCACTCGCATATTTATATCATGACAGGATTAAGGCTGTGAGAATCACGACCTCTATAAATGAATATGATCTTATTTATCATAGGCTTTGTTCAGAGGGCCTTCATTGAAATGGTATAGTGAGGGGCCACTTCTTTCAGAGGCAACCGCAATATACTATATGATGATATATATGTATTTATATAGAAGCAAAAATTATTGCTGCCATAGCCGCTTAAATAATGCTGTCAAAGCAGACAGGGTATGAGTAACCCTGCTATTTTCTATAATAGTGGAAACAAAAAACAAATGTGGCCAGCCAGAGGGCAAATGGCAATTCCGTATGTTCAGTGGTATATTTCGATAATACTTCCTTTGCTAAATGCTTATTTGAAGCGAATAAGCCATTGACAGTTGCATGTTGGTATTTCCATTGTTCAATTCAACGGCTAGTGGGCAGAGAAATGCTTTCTGTCTCTGTGCTTAGTGCTTCTGTAGATCAAACTTTTTTATGTTCCAAAAGTTCAAATATTCTCAGTGCTTAAGTTTCTCCTAGTTTCCTCATGGGGGAAGTCAAATTGCCAGCATTTGTTGTGGTTCTTGTGTTAAATTTGGTGTTATGTAGTTCTCGTACTTTAGTTTAATTTTAGCTGCATTTCTGGACTGATAAATGTAGTAAAATCGTGTCGGTATTAATGTGAGAGAAGATACATGTGTCCATCTCGTTCTTACATTTCTGGAAGTTGACGTTCAAACAGATTATTGAGAAATACAAAAAAAAGAACTACTGTAGAAGTCATGAAAAGATAGCACAAAATCATCGTAATTTTCTTCCTCTTCAATTAAAAAAGGAAAAGATATATATTAATGTATCAAGAAGAACTTCGCCTTTGTGCGAACTCTCGACCATTCATATGAAGAGTCTTTAGTGGGTTTTGAGGCGCTAGAGGTATGATCATAACAACACCTGTTTTATTAACCATTACTGGACATGGCAGCAGAAGCACCGTTTAGAGCAGTTGTTTATTCGGGTCGTGATTATCATAGTGATCCCAAGATTATCCTGAGATGAGCAGATTTAGACCAATGCGATTAATTCAGTCCTAATCCTGCAATGGTTTTTCGACTCAGGCTATCTCTCGCAGGAGTCATGATTAGTAGTAATGTAACGAGGGTTAGTGTCTCATAGGCCCAGAGATTTCTGTGGGTATATTTCTAGATCAAAATCTGATAGTGACACTCATCCGTTGTAAGAAGACGCCTAGGGCCGCCTTCTAGATTTTTCCTTTTGGCGACGGGAGGTAAACAAAAAAGTGCCCGGCCCAACCGACCATTAATTTCAAAATGTTCTCACGATTGAAATTTGAGTTGAGTGTTTATTTTGATTTCTATTCGATGTTATGAGTTCTATTGTTTCGAGTTTGTGGTCGTTGGTTGAACGCTGAAGAGGTATTTGAGCCCCAGGGAAAATAGAGCAGGAGGATATTGCAGGTTATCATAGTGTGTCTTAGGTCGTCGTGTTCGGAAAGTATTAGCTAGGGCCCTTCATCGACCAGGCAGATTTTGATGTATTGGAAGATGGCGGATTCTGTCCCCTTTTGCACTACATTCTCATGAAAAACAAATTGGATCAAGCCACTACACTAGCATTCCTTGACAGAAGGCGGTCCTGCTGCCATTGAAGCTTCTTTTTGTTTAAATCTAGTGTCAGAGTTATTTAGAGAAAGATGTGTAAATAACTGCAGTAATATTGGACATTCCCCCACACGAGGCGAGGCGACCTAGTTTGAGGCACCACGGTTGGCATGGTAGAAGGCTTCCCTCCCTTGTCTCCGGTTGCTGCTGTCGTTGCTGCTATCGCTTCATTTAAGAACCAGCCAATCCACTTCAGACAAACCCTTAGCACAATTATAATATTCAATTTCACCCCACTAACACGTTAGCTAGCAAATGTTGGCTCGCTCTATAATAATGCTGTCGTTTTCATCGTCGTACTCTGATTGCACTGAGAATGCACCCCTGCTGCCCTATTTCGGGTGGATTGGGTATATAGGGTGGGGGTGGGGTGGGGGATGAATAGATGGATGGAAATGGGGTGGGAGGGGGTTGACGTTTGGCTGGGGTCTGCGAGCCATGCTTATAACCACAGATGGTGCTTCTGGCCCTCGAGCCGGATCAAGTGGATCAGAAGCGAATCGTAGTGCGCCGTGTTGTGTCCGGGTGTAGATAGGCTTGTAGCTAGGTTGGGCAAGACAAGCGTTGCCAAGGCGACCGTAGCTGGTTACCATGGATGTGGGAGCCACAGGGTGTGGTGGTGGCGGCGGCGGTGGTGGTGGTGGTGTGGTGGCTATGGACCTGGACGCAGGCTTTGGATGTGGCTGCAGAAGGAGAGGGAGAGAGTGAGTGAGGGTGGGGGAGAGTGAGAGTAAGAGAGAGACAACTGCCAGCAGCACCGGCAACAGCAATAGAGGCCGTGAACACGAGGCAATCAGAGCTGTCAGGGCCCTTGCCTTGGTCGCAATATGAGAGCAGGCCCCTTCATCATATAAAGCTAGCCTTGATCGTGTTGGCCCAGTAACACCGTCCTAAGAACAGCAGCAGTAGAAATAGTAGGCCAACCCTATCCAATTGCCACTAAACCCTGACACACAAAGTCACTCACAAAAAATGCATCTGTATATATGTAACTCCTCAATATGTTAGTGTATCTGCAGTCATTAACACCTCTTAGAAGAACCTGCTCTAATCTATATATATATATATATCTTAACACTACTAAAAAAAGAGAGAAAAAAGGCTCCCATCTGGACTTGTACAACAGGTATTCCACAACAACTTGCTTTTATTGAGAATGATCACCATTCCTAGAGACTCATTCCACATACTAATACCTAGAAATACCAGGTGCTATTGTGCGCTAATAATTTGCCTGTATCGCTCACCACTGCTGCCATTTCCAACGGGGAGTCATTTCCAGTAAATGTTGAGTACACTCTTTGAGGTATTTAGTCGGGGTTTTTAGGCCTAGCAGAGGCTGCCATTATCATTCAGTGTTATGTGAATATGTTCTTATTTGTCTTCATGTGCACGTGACTGAAACCACGTTTTCATGAATTCTTATGGCGTCATGAACGAGAGATTTTTTTCATTAAGGATCTAGAATTTGTTTCCAAATACGGTATATATAGATCTATAATGTGTTGATAAAAATTGTCAGCGTTGTTTTCATCACCTAATTGTAAATGTAAGTGTTAAATCAATCGAGTAAGTCACTAAAACAATGGTTGAATTATATTTGGTTTGAAGCCAGGTCCTTTTATTTCTGTACAAATGTGTCCATCCATGGTAGGTAGGAAAACCCTTTTTTCTCCGCCTGTCACAGGGATAAAGCTTGGGTATGTAAGTATACATGTGTAGGTATGTATGAATGTACAAAAGAGTGAGCGACCGCGGTAAGTGGGGCCATCCTACCTCGGGGTGGGTAAAGGCTCGGGTCGGGCAGGACCTCGGCCATGTGAGTAGTACATAAAATAAGGGGTGTGCCCACGTGGAGTGCCATAGAAACGCGGGGCCTGTCGACGCCGGCGCCAAAGCCATCAGCTGCTTGTGGCACTGAGGCGTAGTGTGAGTGTATTCTAGAGGCAGACCTATCGATCCCCGCACCCATTAATAAAACATAGCCCGCCACGCCGAAGCCTTGGCAGGTATATGTGTCTGGATTATACTCCTCAGACACAATTTGGCGCTGCGTCCAAAGTGTAATGTAACCCCGGGGTTATTCCAATCAACCTAAATCCCGTATAGATGCCAGCTCGGCTGATAGCCCGAGCGTGGGTGGCAAAGAGTGTGGAGGGATTTTAGCAGGCGGGGAAGAGGAAAAAAGGGGAAGGTGGGTGGTTATAGGGTTGACTTGCAATCATCCGATTGATTATGTAAGGGCGCCTGGAGGTGATAACCCGCCAAATAGTGGGGAGCTACCCCTCCCCCGTCCTCCGAACCCTGTTTATAAGTGTGCCTGTCCATTTATGTCCATTCTTCCTACTTGGCAGCCAGTTATCTATTCAGTGCTTTCCAGCTAGCCAGCCAACCGATCACCCCTAACCCCACCATCCCTCCCTCCCTCCCACCCTGCCCTCTCCCTCTCTCTCTCTCCCTCACCTTCCTACATAGACATGCTTGCATGAAAACCATGGCGCGCTAATGAGTTGGTATTGTCATGGAGATAGCTGACGGGGCTTAGACGATCAATCCTTGCTGGGCCCGAGCTCAAACTCAATTTGGAGCACCCACAGACCCGGCCAAATCCCTAAAAACGCCTGACCCAGTGAAAGTATCCCTGTCTAAGTGTGAGTTATTGACGAGCCCGGGGCCCTTCCACATCCTTCCTCCTAGAGAGAGGCAGAAGAGTGAAGGCTCAGCCATCTACAATCACGGGGATGGAAGTAGGAGGCATTGGTAAGAGGGAGGGGGTGGGGGATTTAAGGTGAAAGTCTAAGAGCGCTGGCGGGGGTTAGGGGGGGGGCGGCTAAGGAAGGAGGTATATCGTCTGGAGGGAGAGGCAATGAGAGAATATTCCCTCCCCTTTCACTCTCCTCCAACCTGCCCTCGGGTTGTCTAAAGGACTCTAGAAACGTAGACTTCTAACCCTCAATCTGGCCACCAATAAGCGAGTAGCCGAGCGTCCAAACACCAGCCATTCAAGGCCAGTGGTTGAAGTATTTAGCAATCCCTAGACCCGGGGGCTCCTCACACCCACCATTCAGCCCTTAAGGCCAGGTTCTTGTCACCCTCCACCCACTCTCCGTTTTAACCAGGATCCTCCCTCGACCAGCCAGTCAGTGGGCAGGGCGGCCTTTTTTATAAAGCACCTGATATAATCCTAGATTAGATGGTTTTCTTTACATTTTCCCCTTCTCTCCCTAGAATGGATGGGTGGCTGGGTTGGTTTAGAGGGGGCTGACAAAGACTGCCAAGAGTGGGGACGTCCTCTGACCTAGTTGTAGTTTGTATCGATCCCCACCACCACCACCGACTAGTCACCATGATCCCCACCCTTCCCCACCACCACCGCCACCACCTCCTCCTCCTCCCCCCACCACCACTTCTAAACGTCCAACTCGCCTGATTAACTTCAATTTTTGCGCCTGTCAGCAGAGGGAAAGCCCTGGAAGTGATTAATCCATGCACGTAGCAGCCCCGCTTATTTTTCTCTGTCCGGCTCCCTGCAACTCCGTCTTCCATGGAAACAGAATGGCGCTTTTCCAAGCCCTTACAATTCCGGGGGCTATAAAATACCCTCTTTTTTTCCCCCACTGCCATCGGGTCTCGCCAGTCATGATCGTCCAGTATAGGGTCCAGTAGTCCATCTCCCACCCCCTCTCCCCTCTCTCCCTCTCTCCCTCTCTCTCTCCAACCTCGTGCCAGTCCCATGTGCCTTTCACGGTATAAACAGCAGACTAGCAAGCGATGGAATTTTACTGTATGCTGTAAGAGAAGGGGTGGGGAGGAAGGCTTTCCACACGCATGGATATTGGACGTGTATGTGTAACTCTGAGATTTCCCAGTGGTGCTGAGGCCTTGTTATTTATGTGTCCCTAGTAACCCGCTTCATTTGGCCTAAGCCAGTTCCCAACAAAACCATTAATAATTTGTATCCATTGCTGTATGGGGAGCATTGACCAAGCTTCGACTTGCGCCTGGTCTCGCGTCTCGCATCGGGCGAGAGTCTTTGAAGTTTGGCAGGAGGCACTACATTTTATGCATGAGAGGTGACTGCATAAAAGCATGCCTTATCATGGCTACCTTAACTTCCACTTCCTCCATCCACCGACTCCTCCCAGACATTATTCCATTTGCCCTGGCATCAGGGGCAGAATTCAGATCGCCACAAACACTGAGAGAGGTCAAGTCTTACATCTTAGGAGCACCAATTTGTCTTTACAGTATAATTTGCGGTGTCTTAAGTTGGTGGTGTATTTTTTGGCTGATATCATTATACTTTATTTATTCCTCCCCGTTTCTTTCCCTGACTAAATATAATTTTTAGCAATGGATTACCACTACTACTGCTACTACTACTACTACTTTTCTTGGTCGTTTAAATCACCTGATCATTCGGAAACAAAAGGGAGAGAAATTACATTAGACGGCTATGAGCGCATCGAAGACTGAGTGGGCTGATGTGATGTCACGCGCGATTCTACACCAGTTCTTCCACAATCGATTCCCACGCAGCATTTAACCATAAAACAACAAAAGGATTAATACATTGGGTGGCTGTGGGACCACCTTGTTCTTTCGGGGCAGGGACAGAGTGTCTGACCCCTATTACTACCACCGACTGTAAAAAATATTTGCTTTTGGTCCCAGTGGGTGATGAGTAATAGCACGAACATATAGACATGTTTGCTGCTGCTGCGACTCGACTCCAATATAAAAATGTGCTCGTTTATACATTTGGCTTTCTGGGCTGTATCTATATAGATATTCATGTATATGATAAACGCGCGAAGCACATCAATTATTCGCTTACGTGCCCGTCTGAGCTTCCTATTAAGGCGATCGCTTTCATTTAGATGGTGGCGGGCCAGCAAACGATGCTTGGGGAGTCCATAAGATACAATCAGTTCCATGAGGCGAGGGTTTTTGCTTGAAGATGTACGGTGTGTAATGTGTGGGAGGCAAATGTCACCGCCAGGATATTGGCCTATTATTAATACTCGTCCCATCACATCAGCTCAATAGTGATTGTGTTGAATGGTGCTTGTGTGCCAGTAACCCCACCTTACCACTGCGAATCTCCTTAGCTGGAGCAACTGCCTCCTCATCCTCCACTTCTTCATCCTCCTCCTCCTCCTCCCCCCCCCCCCTCTCATCATCACCCCCACTCATCCCATCCCACCCCTATCCATCCACCCTTTTCACCCAGCCCTCACGTGATGAAGGCTTTCATCTCGCTACCTCCTCCAGCCTGTCCCGGGATGGCCTCCCAGGTGGGCCTGGATGCGGCAGGTGAAAGCCACTGGAGGATAATATAATACAACGCAAGGCCTGAGCACTCCGACACGGGACCTGCCCGGGTCCCAAGAGGGCCAGACCTATTGGTTATTTACAAGGCCTAGGTCTAGCATGGCCCCGAGCCTCACAGCCCCGCGCCCGTTTTTATTTCCAATACCCCTCCTCCTCCATTGCTCGTGCCTCCAATGAATACAACCCGCTAGGAAGGCATTATCTCCACTGCGTTTCATTAACTATGGAACGCACTAACCCCCGTTTATGATAATATATGTGCCTCAGCGAAATTCGCGGCGACACTTATTCCCTTTAATGTTATGACCCTTTTCCTTGGGGCGTCTCTGTAGTTGTCATAATATCGCCCGGCGGTCGTTTTTAAAATGTAATGGCATTTTGATTTACGGCTTCCTAGGACCCGAGTCCCATGCAAATCACTCACCGCTTGCGACAGGCAAGCGTCACCTGGGGAAAGAGTGCTTCCGTCCTTCTGAGGGTTTTGGGGTCACATTTCTGCCCGGGGAGAAAAAAGCTCATCCGGGTTAGAACTTTGCCCAGATCAATATTGGCCCGATTGCCTGAGACACATCAAAGCTCACAATAAATGGTGGGAAGGAAAGGTTGAGGCATGATTAGTAAAAGTGTGTACGATGTATGGATGGATTATTTCCAGGTATAGAAGGAGTGGGCTTATATACGGTCGGTGAGGGCCAGAGGGCCTCTCTACTCGTCTCGGGTCATATAAAGTATGGGCTTAGATTAAGACACGATTGGCTTCAAACCAAAACACTATTCTTCCATTATATTGATTGCATTTATTAACCGAACGCATTCCAAATTTATATATTCGTTGCATTTCTTTCGCTGATATTGTATTGTTTTGGAAAGATTTATTAAAAAGCTGTTTTCTTAAATAGTTTAGAAAATAGATTACATTGCATTTTCTTAGTATTTTAAGAAAGAAATATTCTGTGGGCAAAGTTTAAAAACAAATCCTGTCTTTCTGTTATTAGCTTTCTCTCTATCTCTCTCTGGGGGTATTCATTGACTCACTCGGGCGTTCTTTAGGCTTTAGCCTTGGCTCCGGTGATGTTGTTTGCATTTATACCACGCACATGTCCATGATCCTGTGAAATTAAACCCATGTTTACTATGAACTTCCAGGGCTGTCCAAGGGGGTAGGTTTTATCCGGTTTGACCAGAGGCAGGAAGCAGAGAGAGCGATCAAGCAGCTAAACGGGACAGTACCCGAGGGAGCAACCGAACCCATCACAGTGAAGTTCGCCAACTCGCCGAGCTCGAACAAGAATGCGCTCCCCATCACGGCCATGGCACCTTACTTGTCACATGCTCGGAGGTTCGTGGGCCCAATCCACCACCCAGCAACTCGTTACAGGTAGGTCATTGTTCCCAATGACCAGCCTACTAACCCACAATGCCAGAAAAGCGGTTAGATGTTATATTGCAAAACTAAAGTTGAAAAGAAATAATCGTATATTGAAAAAACAAGTAGTTGATAATGTTAAGAAAAATCGAAATTGACTGGCCAGTTTAGGCCATTGTTGTTGTGCTCTGAGACCAATGAAACTAGTTGTAGATATTTGGAATGCCTTAAATGTATAACTGTACTTATTGATTAGACATACTTTGGTCCTTCTCGAGATAACGATAATTGATATATTGATTGATAGATATTGCGTTTTTCTGGCATGGTTACAAGCCTTGCTGGGACATGGCTCTTTATTTCGCGTTGAGATCCTATTAATTGTCCAACATTAACCAACAAAAAATTGTCCTAGGAAAATGTGCATTCGGATTCGAAAGATTTCAAACAAACGAAGTTCCACTTCGACCTTCATTCAGTAAGAGCTATATATAATAAGGCCCAGTATTTTGACCTCGCGCGGCATTTGAAGTCGTTGAAAAGGAAATCCTCCCTCCCAATGCAAGAACAGTAATTTACCTTCACCCGATCTTGGCCTTAGCAAAGGTTTTCTTAAGAGGCGTGGTATTCTAAGAACCACAGGCCACTTTGAGCTATGTTTCAGTGTAGGAGTCTGTAGCTTTGGATGTTGTCATGTTCGGATTTGGCTGTTTACTGTGCTAAAAGGAGCAATAATTAGGTCCCTCCAAAATTGAAAACGAAAAGAAAATCCATCCTGATGCAATCAATTACAAAAAGGATGAGGATTGCTTATTAGCGATCATGTTATGGCACCAAGTGTGGACGTCTTAGAAGGAAAAGTGTTTCTCTTTGCAACTTTTTGCCAACAACCGTGTGTTGAAACGGTTCACAGCCAAGTCCACTCACAGTACACAGCTTTGTCGATATGTATCTATAAAGTTATGGCTACCCGCCGTTACCGAGATACTATTCCAAACATATCAGACTAGAATATAGAATATATATCTTCCGGGCAACTTTTCCACTGTGATATAATTTAAGATGACTTGCACAAAGTCAGAGAGACCCTAAGTCAGTATAGACGGTTCTTCCTCAGTTTAAAATGTTGAAAAAAGAAATGCGAGCCTATTGATGCTGTAATATATAGGAATAATTTTTACGAATAAGGCTCTTAATTCATTCAGTTGGAGTAACAAACGTCTTTTACCTGTAACTATTTTTGCGTTTATCTAACCAAAGAGATAGAAAACATATCTCGCAAGTTTTAAAAGTTATGAAAAGAAAAAGATATCGTTAAAAAGTTATACACTATATATATAAATCTATAGGATATTTACAAGGCCACAACAAAAAATGCTTTAAATCTCTTCCAGAAGCCCAATGCGGGGGTGCGGCTATACGAGCACCACAGCTCATGAGAGGTACTAGTAATGACTTCTAATATGTCAATAATAAAGGTTTCTTTCGTGATTAAGTGCCTTAGGGGGCATCTCGGCGCACCTACCTAGGGCTGGTTGTACATCGGTCTTTTCCACCGAGAATATATATTATAGCAGTTTTCAGTGCTGAGGACAAAATAACCAAAAAGAAAAAAGACAAATTGAATAATTTCTGATTTTTTTTCCCGAACGGACATCTTGATTCTCATGTGTACAACCCGGGTCAGTAGTAGCACCACGCCCCTCATGTTGATAGCTTGTTGCTTGTCTCAATTCAACTTTTACAGATCCTTTATTTGCATGGGTGTCTGATCACAATGCTCCCCGGCTCGGGAAATCATCAGTGACTCTCAGTTCAAGTTTTGTTCAGTTCAGAAAATTGACAAATTTATTACAAACAAAGACAAAAATGACCAATCATCGAACACGTTGAAATTTGAAACATTTTTGCTGTGGCCTTATCCTGTTGACTTCTCTTGTTATGCTTGCATGTTTTTTACGGTGACCGTTTCCATGGTGACCAGTTCCAATTTAAGAGTTGTGCATGAGGTCAACTTTCTTGTAGGGTTCAAAACCGCTGGACCAACTTGTATACCACTACCGGTATTGATGGTAATAAAACTCAAACCACAACCACCTCTCCAAGGTACAGTAAAAGTTCCACAAATTCACTGGGGAAAGGTATCACTTTATTAACGAAAGACACAGACCATAATCTTTAATATATTTAAAAGAAAAAAATACCCACTGAACTTATATATGCCTCTGGCACTTTATCAGTAGCACCTGTATGAAAGACCCTGCGAGCTTGAGTAGTCTAGTAGAATATTGAGAACGAGAAACGAGAGCGAGTACCCAAGTTGATATTGGGGGCAGCCATGGCAAATTGGTGGAATTCATCAATGCCAAGCTAATTAACAATGGCCAATTAATTAACACTACTTTAATATTGTTTGGTGGTAACCCGTTAATGATCGAGATTAGAGAAATTAATAATAATAATATTAATAATAATAATAGCACCCTGTTTTTTCACAATTGACCTCATGAACCTTACAGTCAAGTTAGCCTCAAACTAGGTTCAAGTTTACTTTTGATTGATTCCAAAGTTTCCCTTTTAATTTATTTTCTGGGGGCTTATTTTTTTTGCCAAAAACGAAAGAAATCCTCTATCTGCTTTATTATGTTTTTCGTTTCTTAGGGTTTGGCCATTTGCCACCCACCAACATCTCTGTTAATAAACACAATGGTCATTTTGAAGTCAATTAATCATTTGCCAATCACTGCAAAAGTAATTATTAAATGCTTAGCATTACTTGTCTTTATTAGCATCTCCGTAATTATTTTCATTCTATGATATCTATCCTTATTCTGATACGCTGTCAATTTTATATAGTTTCTTTATCCCCTAGGCACTATGCAATATATATCTATATCTATATTATACATAATTCATAAGAAAATGCTCTTTAATCATAACACTATTATATATATAAGTAACTTTTCAATTTGCATTTATGATGTACATTTGTTGAACTTGTTATATTGATGCTGTTTATTGAACTGTATTATTTGTTATTGATTGTTAATGGTTGAGATAAGGCTTCGGACACACATCCACACACTTGCACGCTAGTTAAAACCGATATATCAGATATAGGTCTTCTTCTTTCTGTTGGTATATAAACCTATACTACACTCGGGTGTGGTGGAGTAGGAGACGGTTCCGCTCACAAGAAAAGCTTGCATTCCTTGTGCAGTTATAAACGGCATCGTTTGTCGATGGGAAAATAGAGCCTTGACTCGCAATTTCCGCTGGTAGCTATAAATACAAATATGCCCAGACTTAAAAGGGTAAATTTGCCTCCTGGGGCGCGACTGGGGGCATAACTTGGTCTGCTGCCGGCATAACCCCCCTGCCTTACTTACTACAGCTGGTATGGGGAGCGTTTTTCTTATGTCCATCCACTCAAGTTATGTGTTAGCTATTTCTTTAACATGGGTAGGGGCCAGCAGGAGAGACCCGCTGCTGCATGCGGTTAGGGCCTGTTGGGGCAACTGACATTTGCTGCCATGCTGTATGCATAAAGCCAGCCAGCTCTAGGGTTCACTGAACCGAACACCATGCAGTCCCCCCTCCTCCCTTTCTCCACCAACCTCCGCCACCTCCACCTCCTCCCAACCGCTCCCAAGGGTGAGCAACTCTTGTCATATATTCGTGTTAACCAGATCAAAAATACATACAAATTACCGACGTGATGGCCGGTTAAATTGGTGTGGCCCCGCCTCGCGAAGGCAACTGTCTTAGCTGCCGGGTCTCTCCACCTGTGAGGCTAATAGCAGTAAATAACGTCTGTATTGGCCCGAGGAATAGGTTGGTAGGAGCAGATGGGTCTGTCTGTCGAGATGCTGGCCAGAATACATGTAAATTTCATGGGCGAGTTGCACTGAGGCTGACAGACAGTGACTGAGCACATGTGGCAAGCAGCTCCTCCAGACCCGATAGACTGGTAGGCAGGCTTAGTGGGGCTTGTATGGAGGGGCTAAGCAAGGCTATAGGGCAGGGGTTGGAGGCAAAATGAAGAGGATTGAAGGAGATGCTCCATGAGAGTGAAGAAATGGGAAGTCTTTATATGTGCAGTTGGATCGCTGCCTGCAGGTTCGCCTCCGGAGTCGGAGCCAACTCTTTTTTATATATATACGAGTTTATTTTAGTGGTAGATGATTAGAATGGGGGATTTACGAACACTGTTCACAAGAAATGACAATGGCAATATTTCAGTCAGATGTGAGAAAATATTCCTGGTAAACTTTTGGCATTAAGACCGCCAGATTTCAGCAAAAGTAATTCTAGCAATTTCTTGTCTAATACCGGCGCATAGACTTGTCTTGGAAGTTGTAATTAAATTCTGTGAAGTATCGGGGAGGATGGGGAGCCATTTTCAATGAGCGAAAGCCTGTATTTGGCTGTTGACAGTAAAGCTAGGGGTTCCCAATTAGGTGAGGCTTATGTAGGGGAGGCTAGGGGGATGTTCCTGTCGCCCAGCAGGGTGTCATGTCGTCATGGGCTCGTTAAAAATGAATGATGGATAGGCAACCAGAAATGCATTGGGTATTTAGTTTTTGAGTCGTGGCGCCGCTGTTTTATTATCTGCCGAGAATGATTTGGCCCACAAACATGATTCATTTGCGGGCCCGCACAATTAGCCTTGTGTGGCATCAGCGGGCGCAGGGTGTGTGTTGGTTGGTGTTTGAGGCAGCAATTGCTACTTTCTGGCGATGGATTCACAGCCATGCGGATCCCTTTTGCTGCCCCCACCACCATCCAACCATCACCACCACCTCCACCCAGCTCAATCGCCACTGTAGGTCAGACATCCCCCTCCCAACCACTCTTCCCTCTTCAGTTAGTTGTGCCTGTAGTACAGTGCATGTATCACAATGGGAAAAACAGGTACCACTGCTTGCCACAAAGTACCAGTTCCCTGTGAGCCTCGCAACTCATAACAAAGCCTATCGCGTGACGTGTTTGGAAACCGAACACAACGAGGTATTGAATAGCGCTCAAGAGAGAAAGAAAAGGGCTGGGGAATTTTTACAAGGAAAACCTCCACATTTTAACACCGAAATAGATGCGGTTGTAAACAAAGGCAGATTGAATAAGCGGGATGAGAGGGGGGATTGGGAAGTTGATTGGGAGGTGATTGGTTCACCTGCGATGTGCGTGTGTGTGGCTGTGCGTTGTCTGAGCCTCCATCAATACCTATCCATTGATTTCGCTGTTCATTTGACATTACCGTTGTTGACATGATTTTATAATTTGAATTATCCGTCTGGTGAGATTATTTTTCAGACCGTGTTTAACTGACACTGGAGAAGCCCTGTCAACGCCTTTTTTCTCCCTTCTTTTTGTTTCCATTTTGCAGAAATCAATTATAGTTCGCCCCCGCCCCCTTTCTGTTTCCATTTTATTTTAAACTTTATTTCAGCTTGCCATTATTGCTGTGCTCTCTAGCCCTCCACAATTAAAAAAGCCCTCCACCCTCCCCCACCAACGAACCCCCAGATGATCCTTTGCCCTGGACCCCAATTCTCTAACCAACCAATCCCTCCACCGCCCACTCCCCTCCCCCTCCCCCGGTCCACCCACCACACGAGCCCCTAGATGGAAGTGGCGATGAAAGATCCCCCAATCTAAGATAAGATCTGTGGTCCGTTGTGTCCCCGCAACAGATCCAACAAACCCCGCCTTTCAACGGTAATCTGTATACCTTTCAGTTTATGCAGATTCTCGCCACTGGAAGGAGGCCTAGTCCCCAACACACTGCTGACGGGCAATGCGCTCAACGGAGCCGGATGGTGCATCTTCGTCTACAACTTGGCCCCCGAGACGGAGGAGAACGTTCTATGGCAGCTCTTCGGGCCATTCGGAGCTGTGCAGAGTGTTAAGGTCATACGTGACTTCCAGACTCAAAAGTGCAAGGGATTCGGATTTGTTACCATGACAAACTATGACGAGGCTCTTATGGCCATCCAAAGTCTGAATGGATATACACTCGGGAACCGGGTATTACAAGTATCCTTCAAAACCAACAACCGCAAATCTTAGATGGCGAGCGTTACGATGAGAGAAAGAGCGCAGAGAGAGCGGAATGACTGCAGCTTGCTAGTCAGGAGCCGGAGAATGTGTTGTATATGGTGGATCGGTGGGCTTTAGGACCATGTGAAATCGACTGTATGTATGAACATAGAACATTTTGGTCTCATGGCCCGCTTGGGAACACATCTAACCTCGAGATGAAATTTACTGATGATGATGATACAACAAATTGATAGAAGAAGATGAGATATGATAAGACGATGATGATGATGATGAAAATGTGTTCACACGTATAGTACCCTGCAAGGAACTGGACATTTTAATGTGGTCAGGATTCCCACACGGCAAATTTAACAAACTTTACATTGTCCCATTTTCTTATTTATGTTAGCTAAGGAACATTTTAGAGAACACTTGTGTTCTTGAGCATAATTTATGAGGTATTCACTGTAAATGGAGTACACTTATTTATTGCTGTTTCTCATAATGTTTATTTGATTGTAAGATAGGTGTTTATCAAGTACCCTTTACTTAGAATAATCGATCTTTTATGAGATTCAACTTTTTTTGTGAGTGAAAAAGCAGTGGTGTAGCAAGCCTCCGTGTTGCCATAGGAAACTCACAAAAGACGCTCGGGCACTCTTTGGTTCCAGTATTACCTACTTGGACAATTCACCTCACATTATTTATATATTATCGCTTTTGTTTGTTCATCGTGGTGAACCGATTAAATTTTATTTGTGTCATGCTAAAAGTTTGGATTGCTTTTGTCTTTATTTCTCATATTAATCTTATTTATTCTCCTTGACGTTTGAGTTTTGCCCCCCACCTCCCTTTTCACATCACGAAGTCTCCCCCCCCCCCCCCCCTTGTCCCCCCTCACTATTTATTTTAGACTATTGTGAATACGAGTACTTAGTTTATTTATTATCATTATTGCCATTATTACTAACTGACACAGTTTAGCTTTTAGAACTAACTGAGCCCTACTTTTGATAGAGTTTCTTGATACTATTCATTGTGTTGTCGTGTGCTTATACTTGACGAACAGATCAAACCCACTTCAACAGCCAGAATCGAGGATTCATAACTTTTGGTTGTCTTGTTTCACATTTGGGGATTCCTTTGTGTTCCATTGATTTCGAGTATCCCCATTTAAATTTGCATGTGATGGACATGAACCATCCTAACACAAAAATAGTAAAGAAGATAATGAAATAAAACCCATGGAAGGGCTTAGAGGCAGAGCGGTATACGGCCGTGGTATGGAGACAAAACGTTACGTTGTGTGTTGTTGGGGAATGGGAGTGAACGATCATTGATAGTGATACACCTTCAACTTCCACGAAGAAGCAGAAAGTCTATTTTTGTATGTTGGACGTACTCTAGATGTTGGCTATTAGCGGATTGGGGGTTTGTATGTTCAAGAATAAGATCACCAGGCTGGGGAAGCTTATGCCAATTAAATGTTCTTCCATTTACATGCAGATAACATTTCATACAAACTGGAGATTTTCATACATTCAAAATGGTCACATTAGAGAATTGTAAATACCTGAGTTAGACCAAAACAATTTGATAAATTTTACAACATGGATATCGACAAACCTCAAAGGTTTAGAATCAACGATGTTAATATCAATGATGGGATAGGATATTTCGTAATCATGCACCAGGTCTGAAAATATTGTACATTGTTACTCATAGACATTCCTTCTAACGGCGATGTAGAATTTCTATAGAACTAGTGCAGAGTAGCTTTTGTAGGGCTTTTTGCACTCTAAGCCAACCTCCACGTGTAAATTGCTCTTTATTTGGAGGTTAAACTATTCTTGGAACATATTTCCAGAAAAAATAAAAGAATCATGCATTGAAAAGGGATCAAATGTATAAAGTGGAAGAAGTGTAAAGTCTAAATATTCCAAACCAAAGTTACTTGTATATGGTGGAAATAAACTAAAATGAAATCCCAGAGTGATGATTATAAAATATTAACGGTGAACATAATATATAAATGATAATATATGGTGAACACAATTGCAAATGCAGCATTTCCAAATTGGAAGTTGTTTCTGGAAAATGGTTGTTTGTTGTTACGCTGTACCCTGTTGAAGACACTCCTTTAGCACACTAAAATATCACCTTGCCCCTGTCAAAGGGTGATGTGGGATGTATAATAACCGTACGCAGTTCAGCTTGCTGACAAAGAATCTTGTGTGTTCTGTACCAAGAGAGATTCGCATCTATTTTCCAAAGACAAACTGCAGGATTCAAAGCCAAAGCTGGAAATACTATTCTTCTATGGCTATATAACATACATAATACGTACGTAGTGTACCTAAAATAATACACTGAGTGCAATGTGTATCTCTTGACTGTTATTTCTCACATGTGCGTATACCCATTGAATTCTTACTCACTGATTTCCGTCAGCTGTTATCCAACACGGTTCTTGCATGGCTCGTGGCATGTCTCAACTCCGGACTGCTTGAAGTATAATCTTGTTAGTGTCAAGCTTGTGTCCCCTTATGTATACTCTGCTCGGTGACACAACAGCTCCTATGTACTATCGTACTGATTTATAATTTGGAATATACTTATTCCTTTTTGGAAATACTCGTAACCTTAATGGTTGTATTGATTGATAGATTGATTGAGGCAGATGATTGACTGATTGAAAGTTGAGACTGTTACTTGTGTACTGGCAATGCTCCCAAATGGACTCTTATATTACACCAAACTATTGATTACTAAGTAAAATGAATTATTAAGATATTACGAAGGTCCGCATCTCTGTAAACTGTCGTGCAGCCTGGGCACAGTCTGCGTCCCCACAGCAACGTTATAATACCTTGAAACAAAGCAACGAAAAGTGGTTATGTTGAGAAACTTGTCATGCTACGGAGGGCAGGCTCATCGTATGGGGGACTCGCCCTCCCCTCTCAATCTCATTGGATATGGTCTGTATATAGGGCAATTATAAACAAAAAGCTTTTTCATTCGCCAGGTTTATGTCTAGACTTTGACTACTGTGTTCGACAGCTGGCAGTTATGAATTGATTGATTGATATATTCAGGTATTATGATTGGATGATGATTTTGCGCCCTCCTTTTCTAAAGGAGTTCTTTGTAGGTTAGCTATTGTAGTTGTAGGAAAAAAGTCAATTACAAACTTTAGGTCGGGGCTGCGCGATGGTAACTTTACTGGGTCGATAATCGTGTGGCCCCGCCATATTTTGTTCATTTAACGTTTAATAATCCTAGTCGCTTGCATTCCATATTAAATGTTGATGTTTCGTGGTTGTTCCAATTTCCTGTTCTGTAATTGTCCGACTAGCAATTCAACACTGGGTTAAAGTTAGGCCTCCAATTTGGGTTGTTGCATGGTAGCCTATTCCTGAGTTGGTGGGGGTCGCCCAAATACTGTACGACCGCGAATGCAAGGTGTCAAATGGAGTGGCCCGATCTTGCCCATGTCTCCCCAGTATGCCTAGCCTGTTTTCAGTTGTTTACACCTATTGTGTCTCTTAAGACACTTTCTACTGGGTCATGCCTGGTGTAGGAGCCCTATTGGTAAAACAGATTTTATTATTATTAAAAGACTATATTATCATGATACTGAGAACAAACCCAATGATATACTCTAAAACCCCCAAATGATGGAGGAGTCTTATAAACAGCTGGCTCATTGTTGTCGTTTCTTATGTAGTTTGGTTGTATTGCAATATTTGTACTTTTACATGTCAAAAAAGATTATACAATAAATTGTATTGAAAATGATTTGACCGTCTCTTGGTGGTTGCTGTTACACTAAGTTCTTAAGTCCATTCTCTGGCTCTCTGGTCCCTTTTTTGATTAGTTATAATTCTCTTTTTTGATTTTTTTTACCCAATTATTCCATCCAAATCTCTCGAGTTATGTCCGGTGTCAAAACATGTAAATGTATTCAGTGACTAACACAAGAAATATCGCCTCTTTGAATGAAAGCCTAGTTGTTCGCATCGCCATATACATATATAATGAACTCGTAAATATGTGGGCCTTACACCTGCTAATATTCGGCATGCCCATATACTACTTACACCTGCCCCGGATAGACGCTGCCATGTGTGGGGCAACACACTTACTCTAGACCTTAGCATAATATGGAGAGAAACGTACGGATACATATCCCAAGTTCTATCGATCTATTCAATTCCCTTATATCTGCTTTACACCCATTTCATCATCTCGCATGGCCTGAGTCTCAAGCCTTACTGCTAGTAATACTACCGCTACCACCAACCCCCAACTCATCCAACTTAGATTCAACCTAATCCACTCACGAAATCGATGCATCTGCGCTGAATATTTGATGAAATTTAAAATGCAATTCATGGTGGCGTGTTTGGACATGGAAAAGCAATTCAATACAAGGCGAAATGGAGTAGTAGTAACCAGTCTGACTGGGCTCGCCGAGGCCCGGCCCCTAAACGGACCACGAGCAACGGGCGGGCCCCAAGTTGTGACAGAAGTTATTAGGTCGAGATATTAGTGTTTCCGACTTGATCGCATTCATGGCTCTCTACGTATCCATTAGGCAGCGTAACTCGTCCATTTCGGCCGTGGAAATCGCCCACACGGGACAAGCTAGACAAGGACCTATGGCCCGGACTACGTTAGTGGCAAGCCTGAAAGCCGTGATGATGGTTTTCTGTCAGTACACCTTGGTTAGTGTTCACAGGCTTGTTGGGGCGAGAGGAAAGCGCCTTAGGAGGAAGACCCAGTCTCCCAATATTGTACAATACAAGACTATATTGTCACATTGTTGATGGCCTACGAGCATGACAACCCCACAGCTTGCCCCTCTCCTCACACAGGCGTGAGCATTTGTGAATATGTACAAGTGGCTTGATTGTTGGCTTCTATTTCCATATTCTTTTGCTAAAGGATGTGGCTGGGTTGCGGGTTGTTGCATGTAGCAATGGAGGTGTGCGAGTAAAAGGGGTTGGTATGGACCTATTGGCAAGACCACCACAGACAACCATCACCTCCGTGCCAACACATCATTACAACCTACCAAAGGAGATCGATGCCTTCACCTCCAGGGCACCGCCCAGCCTTCCTCCCGTCGTTCTTAACAATCTCCTTGTCCACATGTATGATATGAAGATGGCTTGATCCAAACCCTCTTAAGAAGGTCCTGGACTAGATGATGGCCAAAGAGCCGGTATGAAAAAAATCTCCACAATATGCGCTATATATAGATACAGCCATGACAAATAACATGTTATTTCTGGTAAAATGGAAACTGCTCTCCCCAGTTAAAATATCTATGGCGATATAAACAACCCAAAGTATCTACATTTCGAGTATTTAATATCTATTCCAAGAAAAGGAATTCAAATATAATGACGTAGCACTCGCCTTCGTATAGACTCAGTTTCACATGTCCTATTTACCTGAGGATCAACTCGATTCTTGTGAAACTCACGTGAGTGTCTATATGTACTACACCATCCAATAACGCCATATATAAATAGACCGGTTCATTTCCTCCTGTACCAAATGATAGGCACATATAAGCCTGTCACGGGATGAACCTACGACACACAGGAGGACGGGGAGCTAGGGGGGAGGGTGTTTTCCCACGTGTGAGGAAGAGAGATCCCCACCACCCAGCCAGCCAACCCCTCAATTGACACCGCAATCGAACACACACGACCAAAACAATGGCGGCCCTCCCAACCCCCACCATAAATAGCGGATGCCCATTGTCTCCCTATCACGAGCAAAAGCACCTTGTTCATTGGATTTGATTACAAACGCCACAGGCCTTTTTCTGTTAGATTTGATGGGAGCAGATTTCTGCCGGTTTGATACAGACAGTGGGTGCAATATAAATTGCTCGCCCAGGTTCGGCTCGAGTATTAGCTAAAAGTGGTTCCCAGTGCATATTGCCTATGTATACATGGGCAGCAAGATTCCTCCCTATATCGTCTATCTATAAATAAGCATTCATTCCATATTCCACCCACTCGCTTTCCCGCCTAAATATACAGGGATATTCATTCATTCATCCTATACATAAGTTAAAAAAATAAACATTTCCATTTCAATAGCAAGGACGTTCGCTTTCTGAACCTAAAATTCATTGGGTGGGGTATCAGATTCCATCGATCGCACAAACTATAAAAAGCGATGGAAAATATTATTGGCTGCTGTGTCGAATTTCCATATGCGTATCTGTTCGCGGCCGCAATTTCAATACATTGAAGTTATTCGTAGCCGCGATGTGATCCTAACAAAGCACTTGTTTATCTGGCTTGTCCACGGATCGAAAACAATCATTTAGACATGCTTTATGACGGTTTTCACTCGTGTTCTCCCCTCACGGAAGTGTCTGATAGTAGGTTTTTGCAGCACGTGTCAGTGCCTATATTATATATGGCAAAATCGCATATATCTCTCTCGGCCTACGCACACACACCCTCACTTTTCCTCTCTCAGGCAGGCACACGTTTATAAGCACATACGCACATCATTGCGTACGCTGCCTCTCGCTCTCTCTCTTTCTCTCGCTCGTGCTGCTCTTTCCCGCGCGCAATGAATTGGGTTCTGCGAGGGGAAAAACATGAGAGAGCATGGAGGTGGATGAGGAGGAGAGCAATGGAGCGATGAATTATGCATTAGGCGTTAAAACGCTATGATCATATAGGTCAGGATCGCCGCGAATACCGTAGCATTGGGAGACATAATGGGGCAGGGAAACAAGGCCGGATATTCAACTCACTGAGATCAAATAGATGAGAGGGGAAGAAGGGAGAGAGAAAGAGACAAAAAAAGATAACGCTGTAGCAAAGCACTTCTCTAGCAATGAAATTATCACCTGCCAGGATCATAGCACACAAGCGCTCTCGACTATTCCAGACAGCCCTCCAACGGAGTGAATTATTCACAGAAAGATGCCTGTATCCTTTCTGTCAGGCGAAGCGAGAAACATTGGGCCCTCAGTTCTTCACGCAAGGCGCAGCGTAAAGCGAACGCCAGCCCATTAATGAGGTTTATAATTACATCTATAGTTTAATGGGTTCGCGTCCGGTTCTAGTTCGTGTAAATATTTTATACTTTGGGTCATTGCGTGTTGGGTGTCTGTTTATGCATTACTTCACGGTTCCATCGAGGAATGAGGAATCGTTTGTGGGGAAAAAATCAGGGTTATCGAACAAGACCACAAGATTATGATGATACATATATACTTTGGCACTTTAGAGTTATATGATTTATTGCTCTGGATTGGCATGCAATGGCATTCCGATTGCAAGAGTAACAATATGTAGAATGCTGAGAAGGAGTATATATACAATATATAGGTGTATAGCCCGAAGGATTACTGATTGTTATGCCTATGATGCCTGAGACCATAATCTGACCTGAGCTAGCCGAGCTTAGGTCTTTCAGAAAACCCTTTTCTGGTGAGCTGCTCCTGCCAAGCTGGCTATATAGCCGCTCCTCGCTCCATCACTCTTGGTTTGATGGTGAGTCCGTGTCTGCGCGTGTTTGCTCAGCCGGACTGGAGCTGTGGAAAATAGTCCCAGTTTGTGGTTCAGCTAATGCTGCATGATATCTGATACGCATACAAGGCCGACGCATGTGATCCGCCCTGCTGAAGGGGAAAGGCTGAACGGGACTCTGTCCTCTCAGACAATCCATACGCCCATTTACACTGCCTAGAGATTCAAGTCACCTAGTCATACTTTACACCCACTCTCTATTCTATCAAGAAGTCATTGTTCTTGCCTACTAAGTAGATTTCTCCCCACATGTCTACTTCATAAAGCCTTGGGTACTCTGCATAGCATGGTTAACTCTCTGCAGTCTCAGTACCAGCATGCGAACGACTCAAGAGGTTCTCGCTTTTTTAAACACAGATCTGCAGAGAAGAGTCAGTTTGCTTGCCGTTCAGGGGTCAAGTACTAGTCGTAGACATGGCAATCTCAGGGGAGTAAGAAGACATGTATGACACCGAATGGAAGTACCTTAGCTGAAACAGCCCAGAATACAGGGGCTGCTATTTAACCACCTAAGCCAGTTTGTATAGTGCATATAAGGCACAGTCCAAGAGCTGTTCAAATACACTCAGGGCTCGTGCCGCTCTATATATATTATGCAATATAATCTAAAGCTGTCAGACCGGACTAGACATAGCAGCCAGAGTGGTTGCATGTGTGTAGACTCTATCAGGTGATTTATACTCAAAATATTGCACTTTAATTCCGTAATGTATGAAAGAGGAATTAAGGTTTCCACGTTAGAACATTCTCTTGTATGCGGCGAGGATTAAATGGGGTAGCTCACTCTAAACAATAGCTTTTTATGTCCTCCGCTTAGGGTTATCTTGATTGCATCTGGTGGATCTATAATTAGATTCTGATGGCACTTTTAGATTGATTAAATTAAAGGGGGATGGGGTTGGACTGGAGACTCGAAGCGAACACGCAATCAGATATCAGTTTGGATACTCGTATCGCCGAGGTGTGTCCTGCTGAAAAATTAATAATTCTGGTCGCTTTTGTCAATGAACGTTATTGCATGACATGAATGCATACAGTGAAACCGAATGCGGCACATGTTCATCAGGAAACCTGAATATTTATGTCACTGCACCCTTATTTATACATAAATATCCACTAAACTGCCGGCCACCGCCATATTTTAAACAGTGTAAATGTTCTATAACACTGGATCCAATACAATAACAAAATCAATCGCAGGCAGTTTATACCATCTCCATTGTCCAGCATTCTCTTGTGTTCTAGCCTCCTGGGTCAGGGCCTGTTGGGTGGAGGTGACCCTATTCACTGACCCACCCTCCCTCCATCGCTTCATCAGTCTAACGGGCAAACAAAGAGGCTGCCAAGCATGGCCTACCTGCGTCCCGAGAGCCTTTGTGTTGATGGAGCGCCTGCTTCTAGTGCACAATCGCCAACTGTACCGACCTTCAATCTACAGACTTTCAGGTCACCTCACGCAAGCTAGGGCTCGAGAATGGGACTGATTATAGGCGCAATACAACTCTACATTTTGTCAAAAACATTGCCTGATAGATGACAATCTAGAGGGTATGCAGCGTCTTCCCTAGTAAGCAAAGTAGTATCTGGAATGAAGTGTTCTTTCCGGGCGCTGCGATGCAAATGGCTTCGTGTTTTATAGTGTCGCATACGGAAAGTAGTATATGGAAATGAATATGTATCGCAGGCTCTATATATACCGAGAGAGCCATGGAAGCCACTTACTTTCATGAAACTTTAGTAGACAACATCATTTTATAACGGTCCATTAAACATTGTTTTATTCTTTAACACATCACATATAATATGAACGTAATTTTATTACATAACAATTCCTTCGAATTGTTTAATCAAATGGCAACTCCCCCCCCCCCATATATTTATAAGTAAATTGAAACATGGAAGACATGTTTGATAGCTCCACTCACAACATCCCAATAGTTGCGTTATATTTTTAACATGTATTTTTTCATATACACGGCCACTGAAGGGTTTGCACTCACAGGCCGGCCTTCTTACGGGAAATACTGACATTTAGGAAGCCATTTATGCCTGGAAAGGTCTCCTTAATAGGTTCTACATATGTACATGTCTATTTTTGAACTGAAGACAAGGCGCCCCTTGATAGCATGGTACCGTTGGAACGCGCTCACATAGGAAATTGTTAGACCGATAAGGGTTCCATGCCTGGTGGAGGGTTAGACCTAATTAGAAGTATGGGACAAGGGACTGTAATTAACACATTAATGACTTGGATTATTTATCTATGTGGTACACATAGGGCGGGCATTTTGGCCGTGTACCAATAAATCCAGATCTTGTCTGTGCCAGGCGGCTGGTTGCGCTAGATAAAGATGCACCATCATACTACCTACGGAGACAACTCATACCACGACCTTTTTGATAACAGACCACACGCAATATTATTCCCACCCGATTAGCCAACTTGCCATCGCCCACCAAGATCTTTACAGGCGGTAAGCGGCCTATATATTTAGTCCTCCAGCATCATATTACACTGCTTAAAGCAGGCTTCCTGTACCGGACCAGATCAATGGGAATAGGAATGATCCGTCACAGCAAGAGTAATGGTGCTCCATGGTCTATCACGGTGTACTTTAATCTGACAGAGGAGAAGTCCTCCTCTGGGCTAACCCCTGCTTCAACAAGGTAGCCATACCAGCGCTTTGAGTGGTGAGGACAACCTTTAAATCTCCTCCCTCCACTAGGCCTCCTCCCTCCATGTCACTTTGAATCTGTGGTTGTCCTGTTCTATGGATGTTTCCGGTCTGTGTAGAAGAAGTCCTACTTCTACTCCGCCACCACACACACACACCCTCCTTCCCCTCCCCAACCCACCCCTGCCTCCTCATCGTCACCACTAGCACCTCCGACACCCATACACCCTCCTACAACTTCTCCAGTCCATTTTATCCCCCACCCCCACCCCCACCTTTCCTCATCCCCTTCCCTCCACCCTCCCATGCACCCACCGACTCAACAACATCCCCCCCCCCCACCTCTCGCCGATCCCCTGATGCCAGCTGATGCCAATGGAAGGCCGTTATTCACTGACACGGTGCTTTGATGCACATCTATTCGATTCTGGCTTGCCTTTGCTTTCTTATTGACGTTCAAACACACTCTCCTTCCCTCCTGACGCGGCCACATGAAAATCTTGTCCTTAGCCCCGAGCATGATGAAATTAGTGTCAATGGGAATACGCTAAATATCAGGACAGTGCAAGCGTAAATATACATACCCTGTCAGAGATTCCCGGCTCTGTTTCAGCCAAGGGTCCTAGCTCTCAGAGCCTGTAAGTGGTATAGCTAATTGGGCCATGGAAGCGAGCATTTCTTATTGTCTTTATCTACTATTGCGCTCCGTCGCCGCTCGATAATCATTTCTTATTGGGGATTGGCGTGACACCATTACTCACTGGGTTATAAGGAAAGCTATCAGAGGAAGGGAACAATGCACTTAATGCAGCCTGAAATTATCTGAATAGACATTGTAGAGTGGCATGAAGTGTGGATCGGGCCTGTCTGCTTGCGTCAGTGCCTACGTGGTCAGAATAGGACATGCTTGTTTTATATGCAGATCTCTAGGCCTGCTAGAACCCCCGGTACTGGCTCGATTCCGAAGCTGCTCGCTGATATTTTATAACACCGATTGCTTACAATCTACAAATTATCTCAGATATATATACTTCGCAGGCCGTACAGCCAAGGTCCGTATAATATTGCCATGGTTCTAGATTGGGGGGGCTGATGGAGAGTGATTGCTCGTTCTGTACGCGGGATTCCTATAATGCATGAATGTAATCAACAGCTCCAGCCGTACAGATGAGAACATGCGTCTTGAATATTGATATTCGAGCTATATAGTAATTCCTAATGATGCTCACTTAGTAGAAGCCTAGATGTACGCAGTGAACGTTGCATGTACATCCATTTACTTGACCTCGTTGCATGACAGCTTAAACTGAGCACCTATCATCACACACCTTTAAAACAACCTACCATTATATGATCAAACAAAAACAACTGTCATGTCTTCAAACGGAATTTATTTTGTTCAAGGACTTGGAGTATGCAGACAAAACTAGTTTAGCACAACAAACGAACCAGCATGTATACCATGTGCGCCGTCTATAAAAATCTGGACCACATTATCTTTCCTAAAATTAACTGCGCAGCTGCTGCCTATACTGACTGGGTACGATTTAGCATTTAATGGCCATTTAAGTGCAATGTCGTATCAATTTGAAAATGCTGGCTTTTCATCACGCTGTAAATATTTCATCGGGATACTCCTATAGGCCTGTTGTTCATCTAGGGGGACCATGTGCTTTTTCATGCACGTCCACTTAGTGTGTTTTCTGATAGATTACTTAAGAACCTCTGGTGAGGTTTAGTATTCATACTCAACATGCGATGTTCCCATCTCCACGCTTTTGACTGCCATGGTAACTGAGTTAGACTGCAGGCGGCTGTGGGTTAAAGTACCCCTTTTAACCCCCTTGATAGCCTTTCATTTCTGCATACTATCCCCAGGCCATCTTCCTGACCACCGAGCGACTTAATATTTCATAACGGTGCCAAAAGCTGATTCCTACCCTGCGAAACCACACCATAGTGTTATCCCACTCTAGATGGGGGGCCCCTATTTATACACTGGCGTTTAACATTACCTTGTTGACTGTGTGTTCAGTATATGCACAGGCCAATGTCGCGGGCGTTTGTGGGACAAGGCCCGGAAGAAATCATGCGGCTCAATTGATGAGGCATTCAATGATAACTAGTGAGCCTGAGAATTCCAGCTGATGGCCGATCCATCTTTTTCAGCTGCGTCATACGGCTCGAGGAAATAAACCTACGGGTGGCTCTGACGCGAGAAATTGAATGGTAATGATACTTTTCGGGTCCGCATGCAGGGAGAGAATGGGAATAAACATTAACAGTAGCATTAATAAATATTATACTGACAAAGACAAATTGCGCCGCATGTAAATATCTAGGTCACCTCATTACGGTAGTAATTCATCACCAAATGATATCGCCCTGTAATCACCTGTGACTGAAGGCATTTTTGAAGCCTGCCCCAGTATTTAGTGGGGTGATTACATGTCAGGCCCGAATACTACCAAGCACAGCAGGAAGCATGGCAAATTTTCTATTGCTATGGCATGCTCTATAGTCTATAAACTATAGGGAGAGTGGCTGTGCATGCGTATAAGTCATGTAAAACGAATAAAAATGGCCCATCTGCGTATGTCGTGACCTAAAGCACTTAGGAGGCAGTGAATCTGCTTCCTGTGCAGCTTGCTGTACAAGCAGCGAGCGGCCAGCTCAACGAAGCCACATTCGAAGCCACAATGGAAGCCAGCCAACAGCTGGACACCGCCAGCAAGCCTTGCGCTTAATCACTATAATGGTTCCTCAGTTGAGGCAGTCGCATCTTTTTAGTCACCGTCTGTCATCCGGTGTGTATATTCGCTGTGATGGCCGGGAACATGGTCTCCGCTTGCATGTATACGTTTGTCAGTTGTTATGCAAGTGAATGTGTGCATACACACATGTCCCGTGTTGGCTAGAGCCTTGGGATGATGTGTCGGGGTGTATTGCGTGTTTTATCTCTCTTATGAATTATCCTATAGACAGGCGAACCCCCCGACCTAATATCACCAAGCACCTAGACGGGCATTGATCCTTCATTGAGGTCGACCCCCAAGTTCTTGGGTGGGGGAAACCTAGACTCTCGGTCTTTGATGATGAGCCATTTATGAAATAAGGCCAGGCTCTATTTAAGCTCGAGGGCAGTTATAAATAGGCTGAAGACATCGTCGAGACATGGGAAGCCACTCCGCTTAAGTTGCTATATTCTCTGCGATTCTTCACTGGGTGAAATGGCGGAACTCACCATAACATTGTGATCCATTATTGATTGATACAGTCTATTTTTAGAAATAATTCATTAATGGGGCGGCAAAGAGCCTTAAATGGATACTTCTATAAAGCCACTGGTCGGCGTTCGCTTGGCAATATTTCCGCGGGCCTATGTCCATTTTGTTCTTACTAATTACCAAACTGCTGTAATAAAAGTATGGTCATTATAGGAAAATTAATGTCTATCTTGCATGCATTCACCGTATAATCCCTTATGAATTGCCAAGTCATGATAATTAATATCTCCTCCTTACAAAAACAGAATTCACATTAAAGACTGAACCCATGCAGATTAAGCGAGACTACTTCTACTTCAAAAACAGTATAATTTGTGTGTGTATGATGCTTCAGCAATTATTATTCTCCAGTTCATTTGCGATAGTATTGGTAGACCAGACCAGCGTGATGTCAGTCCATAATTGAGGCTGTCATACATGTCGCTGTGTGTGTCACATAGTGTTCCTTGTCGACAATAAAATCTCTCTGCTGGTGGTGGTTGGTGGTGGTGGGAAGGCCCCAGGAACGGGCAGGTGGTACAGAGCCTGAATTATTCCACGAGAGATATGACCCCTGTGGAACGCATCCAGAACGTTTATGAACAGCCCAACCCTGCATAGGCATTTTGTTTTACTGATGCCAGCATGTATAGGAAAGGTCTCGCAAACAAGCGCAGCATAATTGATGAGAGCATCAGCAATTTATTTCTCAACGCATGGAGGTACGAAGGTTTATTATGCAGGCACTGCAGAGCATAATAATGGAAAAATAAAAACAAAAGATAAAGGTCCACAACCAAGAGCATCAAGATGAATATCTTGAGGCATTTGTTATTTATCACTGGCAATGGCAACGAACCATGGATCAACTAGATTCATAATGAGACAGTGGGCAATATATTAGGGCCTACGAATGCCTCACAAAACTCAATAACGAAAGAAATTAAAGCAATGAGTTTCCGCAGAGATTCCTCATTACCAGTGAGGATCGCCCATACAGTAAGTAGCCGGTCGATTAGAGTCCCCCCTGGGCCCTTTTTGCGGACGTTATAGATGAGGCATGGTCGGTGGGACGCAATGCTGGCCCATATAGCACTGCACTTACTCCATGGTGGGACTAGGACCAGCTGACGTCCTCCGGGCAGTCAGTCCAAACCTTTCCCCATGTCCTCCAGGTGCTCCGCGGATCAATGGATGATCCCTGCTTTTACATAGTACACTGATGGCTCCCCACTCAACCCTACACTGTGGTTAGGCCCAGGAGCACCCAGAAGTGAGATCATACTGCCTTAAGGGGACTTCGACTCCGTGGGCCTCCTTCAGCGTAATTCCAGGGCACCAATGCCACCCCCTAAAATGCTATTCTGATTTATCATTATATTGTTAATGCAGTGGCATAATGCATCGTTACCCCGACGGCATGGGTATCAATACACTCGCTCGTAAATTGTAATTATCGAGGTCTTTATGGGAACTATACGAAGAATATCGAACCGGTTGACCTAATTTCAGTTTCTGTAAGCAGTCTTGGGTAATCATTTGGTCTAACGTATAAGATGGATATTGAAAATAATATAAATAGGAACTGGTAGGGTTGGCACATTGCCATCGATATATTGATATCAAATAACAGGTTTAAGCGTTGATAGATACCACGCCCGTTACAATTACACTATCTCACCTATACGGCGCAGCAATATGAATCTTTTTTCGATTATCAATCCGAGTGCTATACTACCATCATGCTACCTGCGGGATACTTACTCCGAAGCAAATAAAAAAGGTGCCGCCAGTTGATTTGTATCGGGAATAACGGGTACGTCATTTGCGAATCTGATGCCTATATAAGATAAAGTCCACCCGGTGCAATATTCCCCGCATCGGTAATGAAAATAATGCAAACCGATATCGAGAATTAACATATGCTGGAATTACCATGGAGAAATCAAGCCTTGTTTCGCGCAGAAATATTGTTATTCCTTTATATAGGGGAATTTGCAATTACTGCGAGGCAAGATAAGGAAATTATCTGATAACATAACACTGCTCCTTATCCCTCACTCGTATGTTTATGGTGCTCGCCTCCCGCTATGGACAGAGCAAGCCAATCACCCGCAATATAGATGCAGATAAAAAAGGATCAAACTCTCCGATAGGATGCACTCCATTTCCAGGCTTGGATCAGCATGGCTATCTCTGTAAGGGACTGTTCCCCCGGAATACACTATTTGATGGATGACAGATCAGCTCCCAATATTCTGGTGTTTTGCTTGACTTGCCTGACACACCATTATTCTGATGACCAACCTGTAATGAATAATATGCAATAAACCTTCTCTCTACAAAGCTGGTCAAAGAAAATAAGTACTTAGATGAATGAATGAATGCCTTTCAGGTCCCCTCGAAACGTGGGTGTATTTCACAGTAAATGCCTTCTTAATGGGTTAGATTTAAGGTGATGTTATAGACATCAAAGAGGGACAGTATATAATAGGATAGGTATTACATTAAAGGGTAAGTCAATATTATAGGTGTTGTATGTATACCCTTTCTGCCAGCAGCTGTGCGTAGCGAAGGGTTTTTTTGAAGTGAGTGCCTCCATGCAGCGAGCTAATGCTCTGGAGCAGGTAGATAAGAGCGAGGCCATCCCCAACGGGCTGGCCGCAGAGACATGGGTGTTTATCAGGCCCCAGCACCTGGCTACTGCAGGTTGAGCTAGCAGAAGACATAGGGATGGTTTGAGGACATTTACCTGGGCTATAGGTCTTACACGAAAATTGGATGACGAGTCAATAGTCTCAGCGCGTGTGTGACAAGACAAGAGCAGCTCTATAACGACTGGTGCTCGCATGACATGTGTATTTGAGATTTGAGGTGTGGCCGACCGTGATATTTCATGTCAAGCTGGTGTTTTTTCCTTGTCAGGCCAACTTGAAAATTGCCTTTTTCATGCATCAACAATGAGATCACTGCTTTAAGGATAGGCCCCCTGATTAATATTTTAGAGACGCGATGGCACTCAGGAAATTCTAATATTGCGGTTCCTCGCTTTCCTTTACTCGAGCCTTTAAGAGAATATATATGCTCCGCACAGAGCCGAGGAGGACCTTTATAAAAGGAGACCTTAGGTTAGCCAATGTTGGATTCTGAATAAGCCAATGTTCCATTCTAGATGAGCTGAATTAGCAACTCTAAGCCTGGTCTATCTCTCTGCTTGCAAGCCTTCACCGAGGGAAGGAACCATCTCAACTCCCATGGGGACCTGTATGTCTTATGTGTTATCTAGAAGGGAAATGATGTCTTGGTACTGCACAGAGGCCTGGTGTTTATCATTGGTGACTTCCATCGGGTCGGGGCGTCTAGTAATTCTAACGGTCTAGGGCGGCCACGAAAAGTGATAGAAAAAATGGTCATGGTGGCCATTGCCTTCCATTCACCGATAACATCTTTTTTTTCTTCTTATATATGGCAGGGCGCATTAAGGGAGCCGCGTCTTGGGTCTTTGCTACCGATAAAGACACCCGAATGCAAACAAGGACGATTTGATGAGGAGATAGACATATAATGTGACGGCCTCTAATCTCTGTCATTCTATCACGTGCCGCCTCAAGACATGCCTTCAAGCACAATTTCTTCCGGAAATTGAACGGCATTTTGCTGGTGTTTACATAAGGAAAATGATGATTCTTTATCCTCTAGTCAACCTGGAGCGCCCGCCACCTAAGACGCAGAAGATTCGGGCTTGTTGGTAGCTGCCTATTTCCTTGTGTTTACCCTACATGGCATAACCCCCCTGATATTATCCAACCCACATGAGGCCTTAGCCTTGCGGAATTACTGGAGCATGAATCGTAAAAAGACCGTCTGATTGCCGCTGTTCTCTCGCTCGATAGACCCAATTTATTTTATTTATTTCCGAAAACAAGTCCATTAACGATGGGATGCTTCGCGCTGATATCGGTCAATACAACTGGAATTCAAATGAGAAATATAAAGCCACAGAACCATGCACAGAATCTCATCAAGAGCTGTTTTGTGCGCTGTCAAGAAGCGCCTGCTCTAGACAGTTGCCCTAACCACTAAATTGGCCAGTCCAAACTGCTGAGCACCATCTTGTAATATCTTGGCGATATTGAATGTAACACTATTTAAGCATTTGAACATATTTTCCTTCCTAATAAGGTTTTCAAACTTGGGGAGCAGCTTTTAATGCTGGAAATGGGTCAGCGGGGAAGCTGCTCGATGCTAATACTCGCTATCGATATTTGAGATTAACAATGTGTTTGCAAAATGTTCTCCAGCGCTGGCAGAAAAAGGGACCAGACTTCCTAATAGCTGTAGGTAATTGATGTGATTATATGCCTGCGAGCGAATCACCAGATTTCACGGAGAGGCTTCCCATCAGGTAGGCGACCCAAGTGATTTATCTTCTCGGCCTAGTAGCCCCGTCTTGCCACGGTCGTCTCAACACTATGACAGACGGTCGTCTAATCCACTTTGAGGAATGCTTGCAAAGGGTTTGACACATATTTCCCAGGCAGAGCCTCGATAACTCCCATTAAAGAAATCGCTCGGAGAAAACTATCACCAGCACGAAAAGAATCCCTCTTACCAATGTACCTATCCATGGCAACGACCCAAGGATTACAGAAGAATTCATCTACTTGTGAATATAATCAATCCAGAATGAGCTTCTATAGAATTGGCTGGGGAAAAAGCTTTATGTTGTAACCAACCTTAATTGGTGGATGTATAAAATGCTCATAATGTACCATGGGACATCTTAGGGAGGAGTCGGATCTCGGGTCCTTCAGGAGAAGTGTGCCTAGGGTTGGTATTACATCGTCCCTTGTCTCCATGAGCTATCATACCCAATTCCTCTACAGATGTTGTTGTTGAGCCTTTTATTAACCAATGATGGGTTGTACCAGGAGGAGATTCTCCATCTAGGGAGTACATATTCAATCCCTGCTCACAACGTATTGGTTTCCATGCGTATTATATCAACAATTTAGAGGAGCACATTCACTTTCTCCAGCGATGGCAATGCAAATGCCTCTATGCAAAACTTTCAGACACTGTTAAAATAGATATACCCTGACATAAACAAAGACAACTTGATCTTCATTGGGAGAAAGCAAAGCTTGTCACACTTGGCCCACTTTTGTACTCTTCTATTTCATTATTCAATGTAGGTAGACTTGGATTCTTGCCAGAAAACAATGCCTTTGTCGATCTGAATGTAGGTTAGGCTGTTATCAATGTTTTTAAAAGCCGTGTACTCTAACAGCAGAATTATGCCATGATGTGGCATGATGCTTTCAAAGATCAGAGAAAAACTGTAATGAAATTCCTTCCCTTTTTGTTAGACAAGGAATCCCTTTTTAGATTTCATGTGAGCACCAGTGGGATTATTCCTGTTTTCGTAGTCGGAGAGCAGTGCAATCAAGTCGCTGCCAGCAGGAGTAAGTGTAAAATACAAAGCTTGCTGTAGCAGTGGGCTTAGAGTTAGAGTGTCTCGTATAGAGAATAAAGTTTTATTCCCCACCATCAAGAGGGATAGCATCCTGCTACAGTTTCCTTCTCTGCTATAATCAAGCTACACAAAAGGAATAATGATATTTCTTCGGATTGATGGGAGATCTGAAGCATAAATCTTCATCGGTCACTTGCTATAAGCCATCGGCATAAATCGCTTTATGATAAACATGTAAGGGGGCTGTAAATAAATTCTTTACTGAATTATTAACGGATAAAGCCTTCCTTGCCTAAAAGGTTAATGGTGATGAACGTTCATGGATCTCTTGATGTAACGCATAGAAGTACAAATAAATTGGTTTTCCATGCAGCGTTACTTCCTTCTCACACGGTTGTAAATGTGCATACATAAATAGCTGCATCATCGTAAGGAGGGGGCAAGAGTGGTGTAAATGCAACCTTTTAACTCACCCTTTACTATGTTTAATGTCAGTAGAAATTGCCCATCACGAGCCCGCAGGTCACTTCTCCGCTTTGTCCAGACCTTCGAGACCAAAGGTGAGAGCCCACTTAAATTACAATCGCTGCGACATGATCCCTTTCGAAAAATCTCTCTCCCTGCCTTCTCCCTCCTCCTCCGCCTCCTTTTAGAATGAGCTTCAGCTATTTAGAAAGCTCTGGGACGCCTTGAATGAGCAAAAGGGGAGCTTTTCCCCCTGCAGAATACCAATTTTACAATAAAGTGGAATCGCGATTTAAAGGCCTAGTTCGCATGCCGACGCAGGTGCCAGTTCGTGGCACGACTGATGACCTTACCATAGCGCCACGCGGCTTCCGGTTCGAGACAGGCGTCCATCAGGGATCATACATTATTCAACTCAACGACCAGAGCCAGAGGGTGGCCGGAGGACCGATGAGACTGTCTTTCTGCTTGTGGTCATTTTACACACTGCCAATTGCCACATTCGATATTCATGGAATACATTTAGGTCTTATATTTGTTCGTCTCCACCACGAGCGATGCAAGGAATGACGAACCACAATTAGATACACCCATATATAATATATATAATCAAACGAAACTGTGTCCACTGTCGCTCAAGCTGTAAACAAGGGTTTGACTGTGTATTATCAACGGGTAAATATAGGAGATAGATCGTTTAGTTGATTGCAACAAAGGTTGAGATCATTGACGTGTGCCTTTCAGCGCCCCAAGTTGCACACAATTGATTTGGGATTTACCCGGATAAAGCCAATACCGGCCACGCGATTGTCCTGCTATTGTCCGAGTACTGGGTTGACCTTACCTATAAGCGGTCAACGTGCCTTATGTGGTTCCATGGAGAACAGTATTTAATTCAGTTGAATTAATACGAACTAACTTCTTTCTGAACTCTCATCTGCCTGTTATTTCAACCGTTTTAAATAAGGAGAGGAGTTATATAAAAAAAAACGTACTTGCGTCCATTTATCCTCTATTGTTGGTTTCCTTGGACATATACATGTGTAAACTCGAACCTATCCCTCCATTTTCTTAATATATCTTCGGTTACCAAAATAACTGCTGAATAACAGATGAGAGTTACACAAGGGTCAGAGTGGCAGATGGTTCTAGTGTCAGACCCAATAATACAAAAACACGTGTAAAAATAAATATGACGCCTTTTCTTGAATAACAATCAACGAACAATGTAGTATTATCTGACGAAAACACCCAATTTCTCACAAGGATCTGTTTACATTACTATCCAACAGCCCTTACTCATAGAACGGGCAATTAATGAGGTAGTTATGACGGGAATAATGGTGCAGTTCTAGGCAGCGGGCTACACACATTTATATAAGGACATGTTATATGGACTTGGGCGTTGGTTTCGTGGAAGGGCCATGTATGGGAATTCTGGTCATTGCCTGGGTCTGAGGCCAAGTCTGTATCAACAAAGACCATGGGATTATAAACTGGCTAGATGACCTGCATGGTCGAGTCACCAGTCACCTTAGCTACTCCTAAAATGGTCCTTGTATTGCTCGCCTCTGGCCAGGATAAAATCATCGCGTTATTTGCTTTCATTCTCTAGATGAGGCGGTTAAAATACTGCTGGCACGTCAGGATGAAAACAGAGTTTGGTGTATCTCCGTTTGAGGCAATGACAGAAAAAGGAACACCTTTGGATGTTTGAGGGCCTCTCCGCGATATAATTACGCGAATATTATGTTTAACGATTGTAAGATGATTCATACAGGCAATGTTGGCACGACATTCATCGCTTGGGAGCAGGATGACATACACAAATCTTATGGTCTATGAAAGTACAGTTCTGTGTCCTTGAGGATAGCTGGCATCATATGAAACTCATTTGCCAGATTGAAGCAACACGCCCGCATATAAACATTGGTCGGTCTTCAGAACTGAGGATGTTTCGTCAGTCAGGTTGGTTTGATATACATCTGTGATATCTGTGCCATTTGTTTTTTTTTCAATACTACATTCAATGGGTCGAGACAGACGTACAGATTCCAGGACCTATATTGTTCTCATGCTATACCTGACGTCTGCGCTACTGTAGGTCTGTCTTAAAAATATCCATAGGAAAGGCTCGTAACCCACGCCAAGGTGCGGATCTAACAAAATGAGAATAGTCCCATTTCAAAGGTCGGAGTGGAATTAGAAAGCCCCAGTGACCCAGGGGTTCGCTCGGCTGGCCTAACTTCTCTATGCACTTAAGGTGAGCCAGCTACAGAAGGTCACACGTCAGCATCTCTTTCTCTCCCCAAAGCATCTTGGAGGTAGCAAGGGTAGGGTATAGAAAGGCTGAAGGAAGAGAGCGTTAAAGGAGTTCCATCCTTGGCCAGGAGAAAAGACTCTGTGTCAGCGCTCTTGATCTTCTTATTTACAGCATGCATACTGCATTGTAACGCAGAGGCCTCAAAGGCATTTCTTGTCTGGGATGGAAAGTGCGAATGGATTAACATAAATGTAACATAAATGATTGTTCTTTTTTAAAACGGTTGTAATTAAGTAGTAGATAATTGGTTAGATATACGGTACTCAGCTCCTGCAAATGTACATTTGAAGAGAGACCTCCAGTAGGAAAATAGTTATTTATGAACAACTTGCGAATGTATTAACATAAATGTTTATGAAGTCCTTAATTGTTCTTTTAAAAAAGGTTGTAACTAATGCAAGAGGAATGTAGTAGATATATAAGTGCATAAACATATCAGCTCCTTTAAATGTACATTTTAAGAGAGATGTTTAATAGCAAAATAGGCGCAATCTGTTAGAACCGAAGAATCAACCGAAATGTCACAGCTCATCCTTCACCTTAGCGTGCCGACAAGAAGGTACGAAAAAGAGATACTTTATATCAACGCTCTACATAAGCATCCATTCCCTTCTGATATACAGACGTAAGAATCTCATTGCAGGAAAGCGACGCCTCGATAGCTCAAATAGACACATAGCCTTTTATTTATGCATATAAACATGAAACTTGTAATCAAGTCTGTATATCTGTCTACCTGCGTTTTACGATGCGATATCAAGTTCATTTATATTCACTACCTCCAGGAATTACCGGTGGAAAACGTAGTCGGAGATTTCTATGGGATCCTCCACCCATCACAAATATGTAGGCCAATGGGCTCAGCCGGCTTATGAAGTGATCCCATGAAAAATATATTCTCAGTACTGCTAGCCTTGCGATTAAGACGCGGTCAGAGGAGGGCTCAAGCAGCCACATTTCTTTTCATCGTTTTGTCATTAGCGATGTAAGATTGCAAGCGAGGATAACCTGAAATATCAAACGCCTGATAAAACGTGGCCAAAATAAACATAGCTTGTTGGTTGGTAAAGAAGTACTTCTTGGTGTAATAGTTATGTCTGTTAACACTTCGGTGCTGGAGAGAGTATATACCGCAGGATTTCAGCTAACTTTTGTTTTTCTCCAGCCCTCTCGATCGTTCGCTTTGTCTTTGTTCTAATAATGAAGACAAATGTAAATTTTCCCTGGCTGCTTAGAAAGCGATATACGTATGATCCGAGTGCAGAAAAGCTTTTTCGTGCTATTTTACGTCTTTGTGCAGCACTGCGATGATGCGAGGGGTAAGAAAACACCTGTAGGTAAAAATGCTTTGAAGTGAGTAGACCTTCCGTTTACATGGGAACAGATGGTAAGTATGGGGAAACTGTGTCACGGACTCAGAAATTAGTGTCTAGAATGTAACTCAGCAAAGGCTGCTTTATGAGCATGAGAGAGTAGGAATCCACAGCACTATAATCAGCATGAAAAAGTGCTCTGGTGGCCAATGTCTCTTGCAAATGTGAGATGAATAGGAGGGGATGATGGGCCAGTGTTTTACCGTCAGATACCAATCGTACGCGAATAAAGACGGTCTTAAACTGGATCCATGTGTGATAGGCTTGGCTCCCAGACCTAAACAAACACCCCCGCCGTTGCTACCAACCCGTTTTGCTACAAAGCCGATTTCTTCCACGCAGATGTGCCCCCTTTTCTTTCCTGGCGCTCGTTCTCTCTCTCACCCTGTGTCGTTGAGGAACTGCCTGCCAGTAGTTCACTTTATACTGGGGCTCTTGGCATTAGGAGAGTGAAGAACTTTAGTATGCCAGCAGTGAGCCCCTCATAATCCCAGCATTTCTAGCGGGAAACTTCATGCTGTGAGTTGCTCGCTATTGACCTGTATTCGCCAAACGCTATTCATCCGACTGCTGGTATAATTATCTATACATGTTTGCTTACATGTTTTCCATGCCATGACCTGGTCTATCCAGCCTAGGAAAAATGTGCCCTAAAAACAATAAAATATGTCTAATTTCTAAACTATATAGGCCTACTCCAGCTGTTCGCAGTTTTAAGGGAAACATTATATATGAGAATGACATCCAACGGCAATATAGTTTGCATAATGTATGCACCAGGTAGGCACAATGGATAGAGGCCATAGAATGGGGGCTTAAAATTCTTGCCTTGGTGCTAATGAATCGCAGAATATAATTGGGATTGGCGGGCGTGAAATATGAGGGCTTCCCTCGCGTTTATACCAACAGTTGTAGGTCTATGCGGATCACAGAACAGGAGACTCAAGTATTCAAACCCTTATATATGCCTGGGTAGTGGTTTATGATATTATTAAAGCAATCTATCAAAACGCGTCATGTTATAATGAGGCTTTGTTTGTATGGGTTTGAACTATGTGTGTAGGATACTTTACAGGGGCGTTTCATAATAATAAAAGGAAATCATACGATATAGATACGATAGATAGTACGACATAGGATGTGTTGTGGGAGGTATCTTGGAATACACAATAACAAAGGTTCCTAAACATCGTGCTTAAGTATTTAAGTTCCATAGCAATCAATAGTAATTTGTTAATGAAAATCTCTGAGGGAATGTTGAAATAAATATACCCGGTATGTCCGTGCAGGTATTTTTTTTAGAGATTTCCCTAGATTGCAATGTGATAGCACTGCAGCAATCGTGCACGTGGAAAGATGAACAGCTTGGTAATAGAGGTGATGATATATAAGTTAAGGGACCTTTGAGCTTTAAATCTGAAGTTAAAGCACATGTAGTCTATAATTGATTAATGACGTCCGACCCATGTCTAAAGGTCACAGCTTTGTCTACGTGCTCACGGTAAGATTTAGTGGGACAGTGTCGAGGCGGGGTCATATAGACTTCACATTCTACCTCACTCAGAAAAGATTGTTTACGTCTCTCACGGGGGGCATATATTGTCAAGTGTAATTGGCTCAGGGGCGGGCTGAGACAATCGTTAGTAGAGGGAAGAGGAGCTCACCTCGCCAGGTGCGAGCAAATATTACACTGCTCAGCCAATTAATCCCAGCTTTTATTGTAAGGACATTAGGGTACAGTAATAATATCATGGGACTAAACTGACATCTCCTGTACTGCTCGCTCTGAGCTGCTCTCGCTGTCAGCCCACGCTGATAAAGCAATTTAGTGAAGGATTTAACCCATATGGGATTACAGTTTCTCTACAGTTTCTCAATGTACGTCAGGACTGATCTCCCTTATAAAACACTGTGTGAATGTGTGGAATACTCTTGGTATACAGTCACGAACAACCCCGGCTTTATATTTAAAAGCTCGGAGCTAAAAATAGGGGATCGTCTATATAGCTACAGGTGAAATCGATGAGTTTTTTAAGGACGGGAAAGAAAGGCGAAGTTACCGCCAGCTGGGACCCATTAATGATATAAAAACACTGTCTGAAAAGTGTCGTAATTGCATTGTAGTTAATATGGCCGATTTGTTTATACGCCGGCTGTCAGCTAATAGATACATGAACCTTCAGGTCTACTTGAAAGTGTTTTAAACAAACAGGAAGAACCTGAATCTAGAGGGTACTTGCTTGGAGTAAAGTCCTTAGACTATAGGCATCAACTGCGGGGGGTCGAAGATAATTTGCTCCAAGTATGTGTATCAAGCAAGAACGTGTTTAAGGATAAGCGTGGAGAGGAAAAAGTTATAAAGCCAATGATAAACCTAGTATGCGTGCAACCCCCTCCGGTACTTCTTCACTCCTGTCTGTGCCTTGTTGTAGTGAGTTAAGTGTCCATCATCCGTCGTAAGGAATATGCGAAGAGGTAATGCAGTGCCCATAAATCACACTCTTGGCAGGAGCTGACATTTTGCAACCCAAACAGTTCTATAGGGCCTTGGCTCAGGGTTCACCCTCAGGTGCTGGGTGGGAGGATGGGCCTGCCAGACTGTAAATTTATTCTCAGGAGTTTGTGAGAAAAAACTAAAAGGTCTGATGGTTGTATTAAGGAGCTATGAGTAAAAATCCGTATACAGGTGCAGGTGCCACAGGGGCCGATGGAAAGGGAACACTTGGTCCTAATCAAAACGAATTGATGATGATGTGGCCCTCGATAGTATATCCACTCAGTTTTCCTTTGTTGGCAACAGGCACGTCTATACAAAGCACGTGTTGATTTTTTGAATTGTGAATCGACACATCAAACAAGTCCGGATTATTGCATGTGGAAATAAACCAAGAATCGAACGCAAATCAACTAGACACGGAGACGTTCAAAGAGTCCTCTTGTTAGAATCTCCTTTTGTAAAATAATATAAAATTACTTTGTCAAAACATAGGGACATCATGAAAAGTATTTTGAACCTTGTGCAAAATTAGCTGTTTTATGACTATTGATCTATTCTCACATGTGATTTATTCATGAATTCTATGTATGCAGTTCAGCATGACTAAATTCTGGACCAAACACAGATCTATATATACAATATATAAACTCATAAATGTATACATGGATACATTTATGTAATTTGTCACTGAATACATCCATTAATATTAATAATAGATTTTATTTCCAAAACGGATACAATAATATTGTATCTGTGTTGTGGAAATAACAAATCTTTTATGAATATCAGTTATTATAATACAATGTAGCAGACTGGAAAATATACAGAAAAGGGAGTATTCTCTGTCAAGAGTAGGTCTTCCGAATACTCCTGAATTTGGAAACAATTATGTTCTATATTGATATGTTCTATATTAATAAAGAATTGATATTTCATCATGTGATGTCAAGTATCATGTGATGTATGTATACGTATATGCACTATATCTATATACTCAGCATCATGCATATCACCTTTACACAGACAGTCTAGCTGCACTAGCGGCCCATTCAAGTGACTATTGGACTACATACATAGTGGCTATAGTATAGGCTTGATGGATTAGCTAGCAGTCTACTCTTTCAGCATACGACATACAAGCATAACCAATCTATTTGCATATTATCATAATAATAATAATTGTATTTATCTGTCCATATGTCAAACAAAAATGTGCTGCTGCACATCTGGCCTACGCTGTATGTTCTATGTTCATACCTGAAATTTTAAAAATACACTTTTACGATCGCAATTTCAAGGCACAAGTATAAAAAGCAATATTTCAAAGTTGATCTGGGATCTACATACTGGTTTAGCTTTCTGTTTCACAATTACAAATTATAGTGAAAGTATTCTAGTTATAGACTTATATTACTTTTTCTATAAAATGTACCTTAATTATTATTACCGCTTATATGAGAAATTTAGATTTCTTTTCATCACAGTCATGTTAAAATACTCATTTGTTTGCATATCAGATAATTGCATAATCCATTTATTCACATAAAGTTTTAGAACATATTTAACATATTAGGTACTTTCCTCTTTTTTTTAATCTGCCCCTTTTTCACATTCCTCTCTTACAACTACTACCAACATCAATGACACCAATGGATTTCCGAATTCCTGTGTTCTAATAATCGGTTTTAATAATCTAGAACAATTCTGGTATTTATATCAATTAATGAGAATTTCCACACTAAAATCCACAACATGTCCTGTCCCCTTGTACCACTGTCTCCATAGGCCACTCCTATTAAAGGAATTAAATTGATAAAATCTGCAGGTGGCAAGCTTATGCAAGTAAGCCGAACAAACTATAATGCGAGCAGATTGCAAGCTGCAATTGCCTGTCATAGCTGTAGCCGCTGTTGTTACAGAGGCCAGAGGCAGAGTAATTGCTGTAATTTCTGTAGAAAAATGTCGCTCGGTGACCAGGCATTGTCATCCGGGCATCTAGACGTCTCCTTCAGCGACTTGACCCTACCCAACCCTGCTCCGACTGCGCACCTCGGGGGACTCTAGGTTAAGTCCTTCTCCCTGGACTTTTGCCCGAGACACCTTTCGTTGCCATGACGACACCTGCGAAGGGACCTAATTCAGCAGTGATGTGCAGCCTGGTGGCTTGTATCTGCCGCATGGGATCTGTCCACAGAGCCGAGGCGCTCAGCAAAAAGGGGGCACCAACATGTAAATGTAAGAGAGGCATGACATGCAGGTAATTGGTTTAAAACCTAATACCTTCATAGTCAATGGGGTCCCTACCTGATCCAATTAAATATCGTCATCATATTTTGGAAACATTGGTTGCAGGATTTCAGACGATTACTGTTCATCCGATGAAAATTAAAGTAGCGATGACATATTTATAAAAAATACCGAGTATCTCGTTTCTTATATTTATAGTACAAACTCGGATTAAATTCCTTCTATGTCTTATCAATTGCTTATATCATTGGCATAGATTCCCAACGAGGAAAAAACGGTTATGGTGCATTAAAACAATGTATTGTGTTTCGTGGTTATACTGTTTTTTTCATCAAATCACTCTCGTTCTTCAGGTTATATTGGATCTTTCCTGGAAATTATTATCTCAAGGTATTACCATACCGATCTACATAGTTTCTCTCACTTCGTGTTTCTCTCCTCTTTTGTGCTCCTTCTTATCTTGAATGATCATATGTGACCTTCTTTTGATCTGGTATAATGGTAATTTATTTCGAACACAGTTGCCAATATTCTATCCTATGAAATATAATTACAATGGCCCAAGCCTTTGGGCCAAATATAGCAGTCGTAAAAACTTGGAGGCCTGCAAATGAATCATGACTTCAGTTAATAAACAACGGCCAGAACTGCAAAGATTGGACATGAAGCTTTTGAGGACAAAAATTGTAGACTTTGTACTAAGAAATAAATACTGTTAACAATACATTCGACCACATTGCTCATATATCGCTTTTGACTGAAACCACGTCAGTCGGATGGGTCAATAATTGGGACCCTCTAAGTCTAATGGTGTTTCCTGAGCTGAGGATGATAACACTTATATATAGCAAGGCATCATTAGTTCTCCTCAATCAAAACATGTTGTGGCGAATGGAATACATCTCCGGTGCCTGGTTCATATATTGGCGGACTAAAAGAACGACATACTTGAAAATAACAAAGAGCAATGAACTAACAAGGAACCTTTCAAACTGATGCAATTACAGTAAGAAATATCAATAGCCGGGTTGGCAATAACATAAAGGTTCGTCGCATGATTATCATTCCATGTTATCATTATCACTCTTTTTCTTTCTTTCTTTCTTTCTTTCTTTCTTTCTTTCCCCCTCTAGAATTAGTCCCCTTACCGGTTCCCAGCTTTGAAATGAAAAGGTAAGGGCGCTCTGTGTCACATGACCCCAAAAGGAACGTACGTTCTGATATTGACGCATAGTTGCAGTTTAGTCCCATCTTAGCCAAGGAAAGCCAACATAATTGTGAGAATTTCATAGGAAACTCCTTTAACAACAAAATGATGCTTCCAACAGAGATATTCCCATACAACACCAAACATGTATCCCTTTTACCATTCGTTGTACATCATATTCTCAAAGCATCACAAAGCATTAAGGAAACTGATCCTTACTTTATTATTCAAATTATGGAATGTATTATGAATTCAATGTGCTCAGTGTTCTACACTGATTTTAAAACACTCTGTAACCCAGCTCCTCTCCTAGACAATAGCAACCGAAGGTTTTTAATGCAGCTTTCCAATCCAATTCCACTGTCGATATTCCGACAGAGAAATCTGCAACCGTATCCTCTATTCATACTGGGATTGATATTTGTCCAAGCGTAACAATTGTAAGGAAGAATGGCTAGATGAAGTAGAGTTTAATCATTTATTCCCATTGGTGTTGATCAGACAGGTTTTGATGCCCGAAAAAGGGCCTGAAGCAGCAATAGATCTACGCTCGGTGAACCGTAGCATCTATTGGACGTTCTATTTCTGCGAGGGATCTAGTTAATTTGGACCTGTTTGCATTCGACCTGTCATCAAGCATTCAGTGTTGACGGAATTGATTACTCGGTCTCCATACAGATTTATCGTCCAATGTCATATGCGTCTAGACAATATCAATTATTTTTAGCCTGATTAGGTTGAGATAACATCTACATTGCCCCTCTCCCATTCACAGTCCATCACTCCAGATCCCCAACCTCCTAGCATTGATCTAACCTCCCAACCCTTTTTTCCCTCAAACCAACATGAAGGATTGGTAGTCAAAGCCGTTCGTAACCCTTGGCTCCCTAAGTTCCAGGTAGATATTGAATTGATTTTATTGCATGGATTCACCGAAAAGCGTTCCTTAATTATACTGATTCGCTTCAGGTTGATGCAGTAATATTGAACGGATGGTCATTTCTTTGATTTCCGATACAGCTGGAGACTATAGATGTGTACAAATGAAAAAATAGGCGAGCTATCAGAAGGGGATGGCTTTGATGGTGAATAAGACAAAGAATCTCAGATATTTCACTTTACATCGTGGAGAATAGCAATCGCTTGCTGATTGCTATGGGAAAGTAAAGAAAGGTGGATACTGGATTCTACTCATATGGTGATGAATATCGTTTTAAGGGCAAATAACTGTCCTTATGCAATTACACATCTATTAAACCATTCTACTAAATATACGATCACGCATTCATGTCTTCGAACGTTATTAATGTCAGGAATTCTCTTTCATCGAAATCAGGCCTCTTGAGAATTCTAATGAAGCTACTTGGCTGAGGAATTCTCTTATTTAAAAAGGAAACGAATGAAATGTCTAATTATAACCTCTCCATAATACGATCGAGGTTTGTCACGATCAATTCTTTGCGAATATCAATTTCGGATCTTTGAAGGCCTCTAACAAGAAAGGTTTCCCTTGACTTCATCTGGTAATTCCAGAATTCGCTCAAACATTTCGCCGACGCCTATCATTGAAAGCATTTATTTGTAAAACTTATTTTACATTCTGAGTGGCGAGATGAGATAAAATACTGTTTCCGAACAGTTCAAAAAGTCACTCTTCTTACCCTTTCGAAGAAAGCCAATTCATTGGGATCTATTCACTCGAATAAAATGGATTGCAAAGGTGTTGGGAACACATCTGATTTCTGACTAGTCTTCAGATTTCTCATAATTTTTATATCAATCTCAGCAGAGAGGTATCAATAATCCATCAGTGATTGCCTGTCCGGTCTTTTGATGATGTAATTAGTTGACTTTGCTATTGATCAGCACAGATTCATACGTGAAAGCTCCTACTTCCAAGATCAAAACATGTCACATGAAAGCGACTGACTACGCCCATGCATGACCATATCATTGACATGAATGTGAGCCTGTTCTATGGGAATAAGAAGGAACGAACCTCTGATCTTAAGAGAGCTTTATAGCATATTTCTTTCAGTCCACTGCTTGTGGACATGCTCTTATTATGTGGGCCATGTTTGTACTCCAGATCTGTTGTTTTATAAGAAATTTCAGGCTGACTTATAGGCATCAACGGCTGTAAATATCGTGTAGCCATCAGTTACGCGATGGAACGCTCTAAATCATATATCATCTAGCGCTCAGAGCTTACCATACGGTGATAACACTTTGGAGTAGTTAGCCTCCATACTTCAGTCACCATGACATGCAATTTACAGAACGAAGTTGGCACTTGTCGAGGAGCGAGGCCCACTTCCCAATTGGTATCTTCCAACCATCGATGGAACTAGTCTTCGATTACCGGAAGTGGGAAGCGCGTGGATGTGCAGATTTGATGCGCGATGATACATGTAGGACACAGCTGGTCCCAGACGAACATGGCTTCTCGCTGAAGGCGCAACTGCTTGGCCCTCGATATCGCTATAGTGACCAAAAGGCACTGACGGCCACCGCCAGCTCAATCGCCACAAGGACCTACCATGGACGGAGTAATCGAATTGGCCTGAGAATGATGATCCCTCGTTCACATCTCTAGTAGTAAAACATGCCAACTGCAGCCTGCATGGCTGCATGACTGCATGGCCTTATATCAGAAAACAACAGATAACAAAATATGAGAATGGACCTGATTTATATGGTTACTATAATTATGTAATACTTATGTTTAATAACACTTTTCCAAGGTATATGGCTTATATTTGTCGGAGTGAATATAAAATAACATTTCTAGGCCTATTGGCTTTAAAGTTAAACTGTACAAAATTGGTTGGTGATTCCGTCAGATAGGAACATTACAGTAGATCTATACATGGCACTGAAATGTTGGCACTTTATCCGATGAAAGCCTGGCATCAATTAAACTTATATCCCGATTAGGAACTACTAACTAGCTGTTATCTGTCTAGAATTTATACGACTTCTTCCGACTATGGAGTAATATTATTCACAACCTACCAATCACAGTGTTCCTCTGAACACGGGCAGGCAGATGCCTGATCCCTGAATCCCCAAATTGGTCTCTAGAAAATATACATAGACTTCAAGCAAAGTCACAATTAATTGATATTTAAGATGCTATATCATCGGGTTAAAAAGGGATTTATACACCATGAAACACTTCTGTATTAATTATATATATCCCATATGGTCACATTGTCATATTAATTGTAAGGAGGTTTGTCTTCACCAGAAGAGTGAATAAATAGCATCAGCAGCATGAACTAATTCATATTTGTTTGGAGGAGGCAAAAAGTGTCTGAGTGGGGAGGATAACATGAAATGGTATTGGGATACAGGCACACGGCAAGGCACAAAGAAATGAAGGGTTTACGTTGTCTTAAGCCTATTGGCTGCACTTTGCCGCTCCTCTTGTCAAGTCTTACCGGGATTGCTGGCGTTGATGTTCCGTGTTTTCTTGTAACGTGATAGCATCTTTCATGCGGGTGCGGCAGCGAATCCGTAAAAGTAATGCCCTACCGCTAATATTGCCTTAATGAGGAGAGAGGCAGTGACGAAAGATAACAAGAAAAAGGTGACCCTGCAAGGGAAGCCAGATATTACGGAAGTATGCGACCAGAGCCGAACGTCGCGTCAACGTCATCAGGGCCATGACTATACGTCAGTCACTTCAACCCTTGGAGCTGTTTCCTCCATGCTGGAGTTGTAGGAAATATATATTATATCAATTGGTACATATCTGTTGGTATTGGTCACTAGGACATATGCCCTCCTTGTTAATTGACCTGCTGTCCACCATTTGATGTTGTTCTTTCACTGAACGCTGGATGCAATTGGAATAAATTAGGTCTTTTACACCGCCCTGGCTTCCTCAATACAAGACTTTGCTAAATCATATATATATATTCTGGACACTTTCCACGGGGGAACACTTTCCACTACTAGCAACAATTAGGAGAGATTAGTTCCACTGACCAATGGTAGGATTCGGTCTGGTCAGGAAATTGGAGTTTTGACAGTGTTAAGCCATTAATCTCTGTTGGTTCCCGAGCAATACGCAACGCCAGGAATTCTAATGGCCCGAGTCGCCGCAATAAACTGATCCCAATATCGCATATGGCGGTAAAACGAAGAGTCGGGGCCATCTAATTAAATCGACTATGCACAGGGGCTAGTTCTCGTGATATTAATGTATTAGGGTTGTCTGTGGTGGGCCGACCACAACTAAACACTCAATGTCATCTGCCTCTAAAATGTTGGCGTCTATTTCTGGCTAGCTATTTGCAAGTGCTCTCATACATACGTATATATATTCCTTGGTGTGCTTCGAAACTCTAACAAAGCCTTGAGTGGATCATACATATGGGAGAGCGTAATATGGGAGTTATTTATATCGCGTCTCTACAGAAAAGAGTATCTCTGTGGAGAGGAGGAGGAGTGAGAGAGAGAGGGAGAGAGGAGGACATTGAGGCAGGAGGAGTGAGTAGTATATATATGTCTAGGAACACATTGAGTTGTGTGTGTTTGTGGTGTTTACACGGCCGACTGATGACCTATCCATCAAGCCACCTCCCAGCTTCCCTACCAACCCATAGCTCTGATCAATTTATATGCTAATGAAGGACACGAGTGCCTAGGCCGGAGAATATGTGCATGTTAAGTGTCCATCACCAATGAGAAGGGGATGATTTGTGTTGCCTGCCCGTCGTGGCTAAGCTTGATAATTTAGACAAGATGCTACGATGCGTTCTTATAAGGATTAAAGCTCTGACCGCCCCACTATACAACCTTGACCCCAGTGCTTTTAAGCTCGCCCAACGTCAGGAACTTTCACTTCGTTCAGGGATTGTATATTTCCCAAGGGGTATATATACACCTTCAGGTATACCTTATTGTGAATCAGCGTGTCATGTTGCTAAAGAATACACCACTAAATATGTAGGCATATATATTCCTTTCGGAGTAAATGGAACCATGGATTCAAGAGCAAATTATATAATTTTATTGTTCATTCGATTGACATTGCGTCCTCAATTGACATAAGGTTCGTTCACATGCAATTTGATTTGTAGGAATAATCGGGTGGGCGAATTCCTTTCAAACGAAGTGGCCAAACTGACAGCTAGACAGCGTCAATCGAACATAAAACCCTGACTCGGAACCATAACCTAAATATTACGGTTTATTGAGGTTTCAATTCTGTCGCAACATCAATGCAAAAGACAGAAAATCATCAATGTTTTTTCCACGACTGTCATTGCAATGGCAGATAGAACAATTGGGCAACGCCTACGATGTCTCACGTCAGTGTGAATCCATAATATGGAAGTCCGATCAAAATCTCGATAATCGTCACAGCGAATTGGGTTACAGAACCCACTTTGTAGATCCCGAGGAGAAGGGTCTCCATTTCCCATTATCGCAATGCCAAATACAAGGATATTTCCATTTTAATAGAGCGATTGACTGCCCTATGCAGATTGCATAACATTAATTGCGAGTGGCTCCCTGCTTAAACATTGCCATGGCCCTCAGGCGCCCCAATGCATACACACTGGACTTTATTTCATTGTAGATTAAGTAAATGTGACCCTCCAGGCGCGGGTACATCGGGACCCTCCTCGAGACACAAAAGCTTAATTGACAATAAAGGGATCATTGACTGACCAAACCTCCTGTGATTGTCTTGTTGGGAGTTGGTATTGTGTAGGCGACGGTGCATTTGGATGGATCTCCAGCTGTCCGGGTTTGACACCGGTCATTTCTCATTAATATTCATAGACCAATCGTCCCTTGGGTATACCGATCACTGCTGCCAATGGCAAGAGGAGGACGCCGGCCGAGGAGGAAATGCTAAAGCTTGAGGGCCTTTACATACGGCCACGTGATTAACACAACACAATAGATGTCCAGCTGAGAATCCGGACAGCGCTGACCAGCGGCTAGTCCGCCTGGACAATCACCATTATTTATCAGGGCTTTATTGTCTGGCCAGGCTCTGGTCGCATGCAGCAGAATTTGCATGGGGATCGAGACCATTTAATTCCTGTCCACCTAATATCATTACAAAGGCGGGTATAATGTATGTACATGATTTATCAGGTACCATTGAAAGGCCTGACGCAAACGATATGTGTTTATTGGGAGGGGGTAAAGTGGTGAAACCCGCTGTGACTGACACAAAAAGGCCAAATGGCAAAGGGTGTGAATGAACTAGGGAGACGCAGGCAATATCCATCAATGTTTATGGTGCCATCGCGCTCAGACACTATACACAGGGTGGCAATGAACGCTAATCATGATACAAATTTGGACACGGAAAATCCATCCTGATTGATGTGCTCTCATTATGGCTTGGTCTCTGTTGTCCTTAACCCTGGCTTCAGCAATTGCAGGCAGATTATTTCTATGGGTTAGATGACCCTTAAAGCCGAGACCTTGTGGGCCCATCAAAGATCAGTAACCGTAAGTGCTGCGATAAATTTCCATAAAAAGCTATCGAGCCTACGGAGGTATAATCCCAGAGTTGCTAAAATGGCTAAAAATAGGTAAAGAGAAGGGACGTGGGCTAAAAAATGGATTTCCACTCCACATACCTCCCATCCACTTCATCTAAAACATGCCTACCAAGATATGAGCCATGATTGACTTTAGTATTCCGGCTTAGTCTACTTAGAAAGATTTAAATGACACATGTTTGGGGTCCCACGGTCATTTACGGCAGGGATCACGTCGGAGAAGTACTGGCGTTCCTCTGAATATAAGGGACAGCATCTCGTATAGGTCGACCAGTATTTGAAGTCAGAAATAGAGGATTCGGTGTGTTTTCTAATTACATGGGACATGCAATCTGCACCATTTTTCCTATAGCAAGTGCTCCATATATGTGTTACCTTATATCATACTAATGCACAGGCAGGGATAGTATAGAATCAGAATGGCAAAACAACTCTTGCATTAGACATATATCAATACAGCATACAAGTGTTTCAAAATGCATTCTTAAATTCATAATAACGTTATTATGGGACATGATGCTACACTCCTGTCATTATGTACATACGAGCACATACTATATATATATATATCACATAAAAAAGAGGAACGACTGATCCTTGAACCCCTAAATTCCTAATTGATCTCTAGGAAATAAATAAATAAATAAATAATGTATATTATATCGTCTCCAAGCAAACTATTTTAATTTGGTATGATGAATCTTATTGTTGTTCTTAATTTTTCTCCATTGCATCGCTGGCTATTTTGAACATACGTTGTCAGACTATGACTCAGAAAGGGAATCACCACAAAAACGTATAAAAAGAAAAGAGAAGCATCTATTATATATGTGATAATCTAAATGTATAACTCCTCGCTCAATCCGAGTGGGATATAGGCTGAGGAACACAATTAGAATTAGGATCGATGAGCTTAATTCTGAGCACGCATCTTGAGGACATCTATTTTCTTTCCTAATAAGAATAGAAATAAGAAATTGTTTAATATGCATTGCACTCCTGGGTATCCCCGGAACAAATATATTCCTTAAAAGTTAATCTCAATTACGCCAAGTTCTTAGACACCGTTTTTGCTACAATACATTAAGGAGACTACATGAAGGAAGGAACTAAGTAGCCGTATTCACCGGGGACTCGTAATGCTCTGTAAACACAGTAGAAATATAGCTAAGTGCAACATTAGTCCTAGAGGAATAGTCCTAATTCGGAAGATATATATACTCAAGCTAAATGGTCATGTTATTCCCATTTATTATCCCTACCTATGACGGTAGAGAGAGCAAAAGAAACTAGACCACTCCTCATCCGAGGATGCCATACGGTGAGTAAGAGATGCATTTTGAAAGAGAGATTCATACCTGTAGCGATTAAACTAGTTTGTGTGATTCATCTCCCATGTGTCATGTATTTATTATCTTCTTTGTTGTTCTATACAGAAGAGAGCTGGTGCCATTAATCATTACCAGTGTGTGGTCGAGTGTTATCGAGATCGACAGCAAATTATTGATTATACTCCGAATATCCCAGATGTCTGATTGATACATTATATGGAATGCATTGAGTCGAGCTGTATAGACACCACTTGTAATTAATATTCTTCCCACCCTATAAGTAGTATAGAAATCAAGAATTACTACCAGGTGCTTCCTGATGAAGGAGAGTGGTGGTCGTCCAAGTTGATGGCACAATTCTGTGATAATCACTGATTGCACCATTGATGATTTCCACATGACATTCGCCTATTGGGCACAAAAATAAGCCAAACTAAATGTAGGAATAGGAAATGAACCTTAATTAGGGATTCAGGACCCAACACTGCCGAAATGAGTTACATAAAGTAGTTGTCAGGGCAAAATTAGATGTAAATGTCGAGTCAGGAATGGACAGAATCTTCAATTTGATATTTTAAAAAATTGAGATTCAGGGTAAGTCGAGACCATAATTAATTAATCTGAATGATTATACTAGCAATCCAGTTTTAATATAGAAATAAATAAGCCAAAGTTGTATAGTGTGATTCTGGACAGCAGGGGACCCATGGAGGGAGAATGAGGTCAAATGCACTGCCATAAAGCATCCACCAGTTATGTAAAGTGTTATAAAGTAGGTGTAAGATTATGGATTCAATAAAATCATTGCCAAGCGCGTCAATAAGATATAATTACTTCGCCTCCTTCTCTATACTCCCCTGCTATACTCATGGAAGATAGCATCTGTTCTCCACCAAAACGTGAACAAAATAGCTTGAATTTGTAATTAATTTAGACGACCGCTATCTCTTGAAGTCTAGTGCTGGTTACCTGTATAAAATATTATTAATTTTCTCAAGTTATCTATTCCATCAACTGGGGCTTTCATCAATCATGGAAAACTAATTTATTCATTAAGTTTTGGAAAGGCACTACTTTCAGGGGAAATAAATGAAAGTAATTAGTCAGTGTCTACATAGAAATATGACATGGAGTAGTGTATATCTAATAAGACTACCAATCTATATTGGTAACGGTTTTGTTGTTGTTGTTACTTTTATTTAATCATAAAAAAAGAGACACAAGTCAGTTGGTCAATATCTCGGAGTAGGGAGGAGGATCTCAAGCCCTACTGGACACATTCGATACATTATGATAGGAGTAACAATCCACCATTAGTTCAAGTTCAATTTTTATGTTCGAAGTGTTGACTTAACTACCAAAACAGATTCGAACATACCACCATTTTTGACGTGCAAACACCAATTGACAATTGAAGCCACTTGATGATTTTGATTTCTGTTGTTTTATCTAGTTGTATGCGAGCCATTCCCATTGCCAATGTTACGGCATGTATTGCTGCATCGATGCCCTCCCCTCAATTCGCTTGGACAACAGCTCTTCCCGTTCGATTCCTATAATGAAATGCGTCAGTATTGTGATGTAACGGGACTAGATGTGAGCCTGATACCTCGCGCGTGGTCGCCCATGGGGGCAGGCAAAGCTGGCCATGGCTTCGCTGGATTGTTTCGCACCATGATTGCATGCGTGTCAATACGCATGATAAGCGTGAAACTGGGCCAGATGTTTAGCCAACCACTCAAGGGGAGGCACAGGAAGAGGAGGAGGAGGCTGAAGAAGAGAATGTGGGGAGGGAGATAGTATTATAGAAAATAGAGGTTTTAATGTGGGAACGTATAGCATATGGCACACATGCCATGTATAAATAGTATGTCTAAATACACGCAATATGTTACACAGAATCACTATGTGTAACATACGCCGGCTGGAGAAGTCCCGAACTCAGATGTGCTCTAATCTATAGGAGTAAACAGTGTGTGCCCTGAAAGTTATAAACTATATCGTACTATAGAAGCACCAATATAGACACAGTCCACAATTTAGGGCGGGAGATCAAATAAACAAACCAAGTTGTGGAGCGGTTATTGGCCAACAGAGGTGGTAGGCGATAAACGGATTAATGATTGATTCACATTGATGGGATAATGATCAAGTAGTCAATAACGCACAGATTATTAATAAACCATCAAATAATAATGATCGCCATCCTTTTTTTATGTTTATGTATAGGCAATGCATAATATAGACAATGTATAGGGTATTTATTTAGAATAGATAAACATCTTAACAATCATCTGCAGATGAGCAATATCGATAAACACCATATATCATTTATTCATACAAAATTTTTTAGTTCTGTATGATTAATGTTCATGGTTTATTTTGGGTGAATATGTGGTTTTAAATAGATTATTCTGATGGCTCAATACGTTTACCATCATGTAACATGTAAGGGCCTCCCAGGAAGATCACTTTTGTGAGAGTCCTTTCTCCTGATTATATATGATTGTATTATATGTAATTGTGAATAAAGGTTTTATATATATATATACTATGTTTCATTTTCTGCATTCGACAATATCATATCCATCTATATAAGACGGCTCTGTTCTAAGTGAGCCTATGATTCACTGGATAGATCGTACCCGTTGAACTAAGGCACTGCGAGTCTTCACCATTCATTATACATTACGTTTACATTGAATAGACCTTTCGCTTCGGTTCCTGATCGATTTTCGCATTATTTCCTCCACTGATGTATTCTCTTTAAAATCAATGACAATTTCATGTGGTTGAATAACAGGTCTTAGTTTGATTTCGATCATTTCGTATTAGATTATGCCGAGCTAGTGGGCGACAAAGAAACCAAAAGCCTTTATGTATTGTGTGGCTACAGTGCAAGTCATAGAGAATCATCTATTTGATATGAATACACTAAAACACACCACTTCCCACCAGTTTAGCTTCCTCCTTTTATGGTTTGTCAAATAACTTGATTTTCCTATCGATTATGCTATACTAATTACTCACTCTTTCTAGAGGTAAGGCCAAATTAGAAATTCCAAGCATGCAAGAGGAATTGAGTGGCTACATATTTGATATTCATAAATGGAGAACCATTTGATGGGTAAATTAAAAAATGGTGGACGAAAATGAGTCTGGAAGTTGACGTATTACCGAGATCGATCATCAAGAAGGCACAGGATTGTCACTGCACACTCACACGCCCGCCGTCATGTCTAATTTGCCTGTCAGCCCAGGCTGATGAAAACTCGAATTTTCTACCACATTACCTTGGTCTATAAACCATCTATCCGCACCGCATAAACATCTGGTCCGGTTACCCTGGTTTCGGGTGTTTGAAAAATGCTGATTCCCTATTGAGCCAATACCTGGGATAAAGTTGGGATATATATGTATAGCTATCAATCAACCTACCTAATTCTTTGCCTTTAAATCAATTATACTGTATCAGTTTTCATTTTTTTGTACAATGCTTGTCCTGAAAATTAGCAATTGTTGATTCCACCGTGGTGGCAAAGTTTCATTTGCAGTGTTTTATTTTTAATATTCAATATAGATTCGTATGCTGAGTATGGTGCATGGTTTTGTAGCCCATATGAACTATTCTAGAAAGAAGGACGGCGGAACCTTGTGAATACGATTGAGATGTCCTGTACCCTTCATACCACAGCAGGTGGTTGGGAGAATGATATATTGGTACCACCATACTCCGACATGCATCATTACGAATGTACAGGTCTATATATATATGCTGCATTTTCCACATCTTGTATCTATAGGCCTACCTATACAATGTGGACTCTCATTCAGACAACAACAAAACAATTAAACTTTATGACAGTCCTTAAAATTAACAATTCACTTATAGCAACATTTTTTTAATATTCATAATTAAAAGCCTATATCATATTTTTGATTTAACATTAATGAATAACTGGAAACAGATCATATTCTAGAGGGGCAGCAATTTCATAAACAAGCTTCTCTATGTACATGTATTAACAAAGTTCTCACTTATTGACACAATTGCAATAATAGACGTACTGTGCTCTATTATCGGCTATTATCTATCCCGTGCACTGTCTGGGGCATGGACAATAGACGAATGCCCCTCTGTGTTCCCTCTATCCCTGGCACGTGCATAGGGGTGACGGTGGCAGATGCCCATATGCCTCCGGCCATGGCCATGGGAACGAAGAGGCACAGAACTGGGTTAGGATGTGCCACCTACACACGGAGCACATGCCATTCATCAGAGCCAAGCCTATTGCCTTGCCCTCCGACCCAGTATCATCTGGATAAAGTCCCTCTGTCCTTTGTACAAAAACATTGCTAGAAATCATAACAAAAAGTGGCGGATTGGTTTTGAATTAAAAGAATACCTCACGCAAAGTTTCAAAACAAGCAAATTGATTCCATGGGTGAAAAAGCTGTGGCGCTAACTGTGGGCTTAAAAAGTGGGAGAGATGGAAATGATGCAATTACATCCAAGTTGCAATCCAAATACAGGTTGAAGCATGGTGTTAGAATGACTTTAAGGGTTACAACTCTTGATGAATTCAGGATTCATTATTCGCCGAGTCGATAAAAATACAGTCCAACGTAGTTATGAATAATATGCAGAACCTGTTTGGAATTCATTATTCAAAGCATGCCGCATTTGAATTGAGATGGAATATGATTCAAGACCAATCATTCATTGTGGAGTTTGTTGTTAGTATTTGTGTATTCGAAAAGGCATCGGCGCGTGCATCGAGGGATCCATATTTGATTATATAGAGACCCCTGTATTCTGTCCTATGAATGAGCTCCCAGCATTGGTGCTACTCGGAGTACGTTTCTATTTGATTCTAGGCAGCAACGAACTGAGTTCGATAAGGTCGTCTTTTGTTGCATGCATCCAGACAGAAAGTGAATAAAAATGACACAAAGTTACCGGCGTACGCCAAGGGGTACTAATGTGTTTTTGCAAGCAGAAAACACAGGCTTTTCATCAAGGTGGGTTTTCAACAATAATTCTAAACTTAATCATAATTCAGCACCATGCGTGGGGAATCTGCACTCACTGCTTCAATCACCAAATTGCATGTGTGAGGAGGAGTAACTGGACCTCTTGCTCGTACTGGTTAAGTATCGTGTGGCTTGGCAAAGTTACTAGACGCCTCGGCTATATCTTATGTAATCCGCTTCCCGCTAATTACAATTTTCAACGACTAGTCTATGATGAGGGAGTAATTACCATCTGGCTTCATTCTTATATTGGCATTAAGGGACCTCTGCCGAAGCTCGTAATGTGTCGTTTTGTCATAATACAAGAAAATTACACATTCCTACAGCGACCGTTTATGACAACGACTCATTGCTTCGCCCTGCAATTCAATTTATTAGTCACATAAGGTACTTGCTTTAAGAGAGAATAAGAAGCTTTAATTTTTTATTCTTCGCATGCAAATTCATACAATAGATTGTTAAACCTCCATTCATTACTTTCCAAAGCACCACGTCGATGCGCTGGGAGTAGGTCTTCTGCATGGAATCCTCAAATTCGTATTCTGTTCGTATTGTGATATTTTGATTTTAAGATTGAGCACGGTGGCACAGACATCTAATAACCTGAAGCAATGTGTTCTACTGTTATGTAATCTTATATCGTATTGTCATTACGGCGTATATTTCCCCTAAAGGTAGTTGAACATTCGTCATTTACTTGTACAATGATCCACAGATGATACATCAGTTATTGCTATGAATATCTGACTACCTTCATGGTAGTCTTCCACTTGGTCGCAAGACCCTAGCGATTCATTGCAACCATGCAACAACCAAGTCAGAAGATCTTGCGATTGAGTGAAGGAGCCTACAGAGCTCCTACACTATATAAGTTAGATTGGATTAGTTTTGCAGGGATTCAATTTTCGCGCGTTTTCAATTCAGGGTCATAAGCGGTGTTCTTAAATTCGTGTTTTAGGCAACCAACTTTCGCAGATTGCTTAATTTGGCACACATTTATTTTGCACAATTAGCGCGCAAATAAAACCACCTTATCCAATCCCAATCCCAAATAAAACCAATCCAATCCCAATCCACATAATTGATATTTATAACAGGTGGCGATCACGACTATATATTCAAAGGCCTCGTAAGTTATATGGTGGTAATAAATTATATTGGAGAGACATTGATGTAATCAAATTTCGTAGAATAAACTTAAACATTACATTCAACAAGAAACATTAGACATAGACTTATTCCAAAGAAGCCTCGTATGAATCTTTTATAATAGACCTAAGCAGCTCCTAAAGCTATTTTTGGGTAGACTCCAAGCATATATCCTTCACTCCTTTGCCAGGCTGTGGACGAGAAGCTCGTGGGTTCTCGACCACAGAGTTGTGGTGACTTTGACCTTGAGGTGACCCCATCACGAGGACACCCTATTTTTCAGCCGCTAGCTCGCCGGTCCATAATAATGAAGCTTTTCCGGTTGACTGACCCGCGAGACGCATGATAGCCAGCGCAGCCATTGCTGCAGGTTGGCAAAACAAGAAACCAGACAAACCTGATTGAATGTTCGCCCTGGAGAACTGATCTATATGTGTTACATTATAGATGGGGTGGCAAGGGGCCACACCTAAATACAGAAGTTTAAAGGCGTTCGCACGCGGGGGGTAATGCAGCGAGTGGGTTTGTTTCAGAAGTCGCCCCTTATTTTCAGCAAGGTTGCTTCCATCGAAAGGTTAATAAGTATGGTTTCACCTAACATGCTAGTTTTCTGTCTGCATGGCGGCCGTACATCCACAAAAGCTTCTATATAACTATACAAACGACAAGGAAACGTGTCTTCAAGAGATCGTAGAAAGTTCCAAAGAATATTATAAAAAGACAGAAAATGGCAGTGTAATTGCCTGAATTGTCATGAACTGTCTGAGAAGGCTAGTCATGTAAATACAAAATGTAAGCTGCACGCCCTGGCGCAATGATATGATACAGAAAACTATATTGATATGTAACTAAAACTTCAATTCAATTCAATGTTTCTTTTATTGGTCGAGCTTATTACATAGGTTGTTCGATGTCTGGACAAACAGTGTTCCTGATCGGCTAGGTCTTCCAACGGTATTAAACCAGCTGTAACTGGGAGTTAATGAAAACCCCGCCATTCATGATTAACTCCTATTGTCCATCATCTTGTAAACGACAAATAAGGTTAGGTTCGTCATTAATGAATAGATTAAATGTTTATGATACTGCAAAATAAATTTAAAACAAGTTTAAAATAATCTCTTACGGTCAGCCGACACATTATCAAATAGTTTTGACATTGACTTTAAGTTTGTCCCCAAAAGCCCCTACATTTTAAAAAGATTAGGATTATTTATATTTAAATTGCCGTAATGAAAATATACAAACTTATGCAAAACATACTAACAACGTGCCACAGTTTGCGCTCGTCTGTCCAGTTTCGCCTTTAATATATATACAGGCTTCAACAAAATGGTTGTAGGAATATAGAACTGGTGAGAAATATAATTTCAGATATTTCAGGGAAGATTTCCATGTGGCATATGCTCGTCACGTTGCATGTTTCATTATAGATGAATTACCTGGACTTGGCAAGGTCCAAGAGTCATTCAATATATAGAATTTATTTGATTGCATGGCAGAGAAATACCCTCGGGCGTGCGCGTTTAGGTCGAGCTGAGGCGAAGGCTCTGAAGATGCCCTTGCACTGGGCTAATTATTCACCATATGTTCGCCTACAGGCTTGGACTCTCCTAAGGCGGTGGCAAATGAGGCTCATAGTTCAGTACAACTCTTTGATACATGGCGTTACCAGATAATGAGATATTTCTTCAAACCCAGCAGAGCTGCGTCTGCGGTTTTCCATCGGTATTAGCAGTCTGTGATATACCATGGCATGCTTGACGATTGCTGAATATAATTGTATAGCCTATGAATCCTATCGTTGGTTCATTTGATGTGATATATCAATGTTTGTATTCAATTCAATTCAATATATTTTTATTTATACAAAAGAGTCGTACAAAAAGGACACCCGCATCTGAAAGTTAATTTATGAGCATTTTTCTATTATTTCACCACCTGACAATTGTTCCAGACAAGCAGACGTTGTCCATTTTGGTTACTGACGATCTGGATGGGCTGTTTATTAAGATAGTAGAACTGCGACGGCAGTTAAGCAAGCAAGGCGTCCCTGATATAAAGTGCAACGGCGCTCTAGGAGCAATACATAGATAGTATGGACAACATTTGAATGATGGCGAAAGTAAGAATACATAATGGCAAGAAAAAGGTAGAAGTAGTTAAATGGCAGCAGAAGCAGCAGCCGAAAGGATGCCTTAGTATGCATGATAGGACAAACATGTTGCAGATAATCGGTCTCAGAGAGACAGGGAGTGGGGCGAGGACAAAAAAGAAGCCGTGAGAGAGATAGTGATGATATTGAGGAGGACTCCAATACCCTCGTAATGATTTCACGGCGTGTGTAGATCGCATGAAGAGCTTAGAGCACAAGGAGGAATCTATAGCTAGATCCCCCTCCCCCCTCCCCACTACCCCCAACCCCTCCTCCTGTCTGCTCGTTCAGGTTCAGACTAGGTTGTCAGTTGGGGCGCGTGAGTAGTATACGGTGATGGGGGTTGGCAGCAGGAGGAATCTGACACCGGAGCAATTATAACCAGCCGCAGAAAGCGCAAATAGATTGCGACATCTGAAAATTAAGCATGAATTTGTAAAAAGACACTGAATACTTCTTGGTTCTATCCATCTGACCCCTCGCTGGCTAAAGCATTCTCTCCGGCAGCAATATTCGTATCAGCATATTGCTCCTTCGGGAAAACATCGCTTGCTCTTGAGTCTGATCGAGTGTGTGTGTATACCAGCTATATATTTCCCCTCCTCGATTTTAAACTATTCACATGTAAGTGCTTTCCAATGGATTTAGGTCACGCATATGGGAAGACTCTTGAAATAATAATCGGGTCTGACGTGACTGTAATCGTCGTGCTACCATTAAGGTGCTTTGTTCTGGTGATTTACTTTCGGATATAGTGAGCTGAGTGGAAGAGAAGTATGCAGTTTTAAATCACTCCATTTTCCAATTGAAAAGGCTCTTCACTGATATGGCTTAATACATACAGTTTCAGCTTACCGTTTATCGCATTCTTTCCCTTTTTCTTTCCAGAAATTTAGACATCATTTACTCTAAGAAAAGAGGCATCGAAGTTTTTATAGTGAACGGTTTTATCAACCATGCATAATATAACCAAAATCACATTGAATACAAAAATTAAAAAACTTCTTTGTATGTATACATATTAATTTTGAGATGTACAACGATATATATTTCTTGGCAACGCACGAATGGAACCATTGAATGGTTATGCGTTTTTTAAACGATTGTGGCCAATAAAAATATCAAAACATGTATATAACGGCATTATGATCGAAAAAAAAATACCGGAACTGAAATAATTACAGTATGGGAAATACTGTAACAGTTACAAAATATCATAGTATGATTCGAAAGTCATATTTGGAATTTTTACTCGTCCTTGCCATAACATTATACTCGAGCAACCATGATGTGTTTTCTGCATCCTTCGGTAATTACAGAGCTAAATATGTTTTTCATCCCTCACTAATGACATCTTTCCGAACAGAATAAGGCGGCGAAATTTAATATTTAAGTAGTTGATAGATCAGTTGATGGATGCCTTGGTATTGAGGTCATATACCGTCATATTCTCTTTGTTTCTTAATATTCTGTTTGTTGTTGCTTGGGGACAAGCACAGTTGGCCGAGAAAAATTATGGATATATATTTACAAATGCGCAATTTAACGGGATCCTCTTCTCGCCGAGACAATTTTAAAAGCTAGCACTAGGAAGATAATTTGCTCTAGAAATAGACCAGCCCGATTGTGTGTACCGGTATAAAATGAGGGAGCTTTACCCTCAATTTGCTTTAGTCTTTTCCTTGTCAGAAAGAACCTGTTGAGTGCTATGGACTGTAGTGAAATTAGGGCAAAGAAACATATTGGGAGTGGGATGAAGAGGTTATGACCACAGTGACCCTAGCTTAGTGGCCTTCTCCTGGCGTTGGCAGATGCTTTTTTTCTGTAAATGTAAAGACGGGTAGTGGCTTCGGTAGAAGCCAGAATAGGGTCTGGTGGTGCTTAGGTCCATCATTCCTTCATACATCAAACACGGGAGAGCCGCTCCACCTTTTGCCTTATATGCCAGACTCCTAGTTTTAATGAGTATCATACTCTACCTTAACAATATGGAGATTGTTTGCTGTCACTAAAGTAGCTTGAAAGCTTATGGATGGCAGTTTGATATTTCACCAGTCACAGTATACTTACATTGATCATGTAGGAAATGTTGTAAATATTATGTTAGTTCAAAATACCTTTATTATTTTTCTGAGAACATTACAGTATTGTAAAATGTAACTTGAATAAAAACTCGTTAAAAACAAAGAAGACAATGTGGTGTTTCCATTGATGTGAGGATAAAGAGAAAAAACAATGATGACTTTTTCTTGGAGCTTCGTGAGCGACGATAACATGAGCGATATTTGACTCCGACTACATTCTGGTTGATTTATCATACGGGTATTATCGCATTTTAAGGCTTTCACTGAGGATTTGAAACTTAATATTCTAGTGTTAAAAGTGAGAAAGTCGACATCTTGATGGCTGCCAAGTACTTATTCGATCGACCCATATAACAACCCTTACAGCTTCCATACCAGTCTGCCCGAACTCGTTGTGTCTTCCGTAATGGAGGTCGAGAGTGGGAGTAAGAGTGTATTCTTCTGGGTGTGGTATACCGATGCCTTCTCATATTTATACCTGTATGGAGCATTATTGAAGGCCGATCGTTTATGGCACTGTCCTCGTGAGGTGAGTATCAACCACTCCCTCTACCAAACTCTCGCCACCCTCTCCTCCTCCTCCCTCCTCCTCCTCCTCCCCCTCCTCCTCCTCCTCCTCCCCCTCTCTCTCTTTATCCCCCCATCTCTCGCAGACACCTCACCCATATAGACAGGTGAACACAGGGTCAGCTAGTGCAACCACGTCATAATTGCTTGCTCCACCCTGGAGGTTTTCAAAAGAGGGGGGAAGGTGGGATGGGCTTGGGTGCGTTGACTGGAGGCAAAGAAGATGAGTGTGTGTGTGTTTGCCTCTATGGCTAGGGTTGGGGCGGGGCAATGAAAGAAACTATTCTCTCCACGATGTGGGGGCTGTTTTTAAAGGTTTGGCAGAGAAGAGGCTCTTGAAACCAAGCCTGGGTGTTAAAAGACCCCAAGAATTTAATGGATGATGCACTCCACCAAAGCAAACTCAGGCTCGAGAAAGATGAACAGCTATGGGTGGTGCATACGATTTACAATTGTGGAAGGGAAGACAAAGAGCACGAAGAGTGTCAAGAAAAGTACTTCTTAAGATTACACATATTGTACGCGTTGGAATAAAACTAGCTCTGTGATCCTAGAAGTCCTTGCTTATGTGCTATGCCATTAAAAACAAAGAACAAGTACCATTTTTCAAAGGTCTATAATCCCGAGCAAATCATTCCCATGGGGGATCAATTCTTTATGCTTGATTGCCTGGCGCGAGATTGAGCGATTCTGAGGAATGATAACATTTCATGATAGATTGGCCAAGGTTATACCTGTATTTTCGATAAGTTATGGCTCTATAGCAATCATCTAGACCCGGTCTTAGTCTCCCTTGCTACCTGGCGAATCTTCATAGTTGCCTGGCTGGCATTGATCAGTTGTGACTTGTTCATTATTCACCCACACCAGTACCATGTCCTCATCTATTATACATGGTTCCGTTTTGAACGGGCCGTCCTGCAAGTGCCGAGACCTTTCAAAGAGATGGGGCCACTGGAAATATACACAATGAGAAAATGTTAAACGTCCGTGCATGCATTTTGTTCAGCTCATCATTCAGCAATCCCTCAACAATAAAAGTCCATATGATATGATCAAGGGACCTGATCAATTATGAATATTTTTGAAAGCTATTCCCGCCTTTGATCTTGTCTATATCCCTTAAATGCGTCATATGTATTTAGACACATACATATTTCATAGTTGGAGTGCACAGCAAGGTTATTAAATAACTAATATATATATGGTGTTTGCACTATAGGTACCATGCAGTCCATTGGTGGGTAATTGGGTGAATCATCGTCTTTTTAATGAACCTCTCGTATAGATATTACAGCCCACTATATCATCCTGTCTCATTGCAATCGTGCATATTAATATCATATCTAAAATACTTCAAAATCTGATTAGTGAATTCGATATCACTGGAGGATGATAAAACTTCATATCTATCGCAGTCATTAATATTACTAATTTATAGACAGAATAGAACACAGTGCTATTCTAGCTCCGAGTTCCATTCACTATTTATATATATATTACCAAAAAAAATATATTATAAAACATTTTTCATTCTGATTTCCCATAAAATATCTAGGAGTAAAAACAAATAGAAATTTGATTATACACGTAAAATAATATTTCATAGCACCCCATCATACAGGATGGGCATATATTATACAACATAGGCCTATATACTTAGGAAAATCCATCATTACATAGATTTATTCAAAGAGGCTCTTACGAACTAGCATCTCTTGCATGGCCTGCTTTTTCCAGTACAGTTTTGGGGCCTGGAACTGGAAATGAGGATTTGCTTCATGAGCCTAGGGCAGCAGGTGGAAGTATAGATCAGGAGTCAGGTGCAACCGTAACTTAATATAGTATCAAAGAAGAACAACGACGACCCAGACACCCGAAGCATCATTACAACACCTCGAGGTCGGAGACAATTTCGATGGCATGTCCTTGAAACACTCATAGATATTTGTTATTGTGGTATGCATAACTCGAATAAGCTATTAATTCATATGATTACCACGATACATGTGCTAATTTTCGGAGGCATCTTATGAAATCGGTGCAAATTTGGATTGAAATAAATTGACTTTTTGAACTCCTGTCACTAGCATGACAATTCATCATGCAGCGCATGTTTATTCTGGCAAATGAAACGTATCACGAATGTAAAATGTTGTCAATAAAAGTATTACAAATAATTAAATAGGTCATGTCTTTATTTCTCGGAGTATGAGCTAATGCTTTAGTTTGCGACAATGATACAAAATCGGGTGGGCATGAACAAATGTGTTTTCCCATGTTGAGGTATAAACTCAACTGGCTGCTGCTATGTAACCATCACCAGAAAAGGCTAAAAATCATCTTTAGAGTTCACCAGACTGTCTGGCCTCGGCTGGTACCTGTCAACCCCATTGCACTTCCCATCCTTGCCCAACCCCCGACTCTCTCTTTCCTCTTTTCCAAACCTCCCACCCTCTAATCCCAGCCTTAGTTCAGGCGCACGCACCCGCACGCATAGCTACGCATTGCCTAGACAACTGAGACAAACATTCACCACTCGTGGGCTTCGAGCTTGCTCCTTCGCCCATTGTTAGACCCCTTGAGACGCCACGCGGCGAGAAGCGGAACCGCCCGGAAGTGAAAGCACGCATTCCTGAGTAGCGTGTCTAAGTAAGGAAAAGTTGAATGTCTTGCTGGCTTTTAAAATGCGCACGTATTAGGAACCTCAATGCATTCGAGTAGAATGAATGTTCTTTAAGTCAGAAATGTAATTAGATAAGGCCCAAAAGAAGCCACTCAAGCTCCGGTAATCAATAAACTCTTTCCTATCCAAAGCATGTACTCGGGTATTGACAACACAAATAGATTTGACCCTCTACGAAATTAGCTCTACATTATGAGCAAGTTTTTGATGCGAACAACGTTAATTATTAGTTTATAGTTTTTAAGAATGCTTTAGAACGATCAGCCACAGTGAAATATACTGAATATATGAATGCAAGGTACTTGTAACTTTAATAAATATCATTCATCTGTCTGTTCGTGTTTTGACAATTTTCAATTACCTTTTGTCATCCATGGTAGGCTAATAGGGCAAAATATGAATTGCATGATTTTTAAATTTTTGGTGCAATCATATAATTATATAATAAAATCAATAACAACCAATTCTCTGCAGCCAATATTATAACGAATTGTCTGGGTTGGAACCTTATAGTGCATATTAGTGTATGACACGTCAGTTGTGAGTGTGTGCATTGATTACTCGATGATTCACACGCACCGACTGTATGACTGGCAGTTCTCTGATCAAGGTAGTCTGTACTAGGATTAAGTCTTTGATCAGTTTTTATGTCAATAATGACTAACTGGCTAATGAAGCGTAATAGAAAATCTTCACGTCACTAGAACTGGGCCCGAAGTACCTGGACCTATCCATTGTAAAAGTCGTCAACCCCATCGATTGGAATTTTGCATGTTTCCCTTTTAAAACTCTACAATTGATTGTAGGTGTTGGTATTTAATGACCCGACATCGTTAATTGGCGATGTGACCTGGGGCATGTGGAATATAAAACGGTATGACAGCAATAGTAAAAGCCATTCCAGGATAGGGAATTTCGCAATGAAGGTAATTTACAGCACAATTGGCTTTATTTAGTCTGCACCATGATTGGAAGCATGACATAGCCTAGTTGTGTAATTAATGCACTGTATTATGATTGAATCGTGACACACATTGTGCGAATTAATTCGAGGAAAGATCAGAGTAATATGATTAACACATGACCGCTGCCTATTAACCATACTTTGACCCTTCCCCGCACTGACAAAATCTTAATGGTTAGTCGATCCATAACATCATGAGAATGACGATAAGGATCCGAGGATGTTTGCTGCGGAAAAAAGAAGTAAGGGCAGCAATCTGTTTATCCGAATTCCGACGGCAGATCGATCGTCGGGGGGACTTTTTCCCGTTTAATCAATTCTCACAAATGAGCAGCCTTCCTAGAACATACTTTCCCCCGGTAAACCTCGGGTAAACCTATTATTGCTAGGCAGTAATTTATGAGATTAGATAATATTCTTTTTCGATTTTCAAATTGGGGATACTAGTGCAAAAGCATGTCTTCAATGTCTTCAAATTCAAATACCTATATATACAATTCACATGGAGACACGGTATCTCATGTCTAAACTAAAGACTTAAAGCAGGTTGTAGTGTAAGTAGATGTACAATAGATGAAATGAAGGTAATCAAATAGAATCAAACATGTAGCGGTAATGTAATCTGGTGCTCTTAAGCCCGGACAAAGAACCCTTCGCCACTTGTTGCCCGCTGTTCTAGCACAATAAATAGTGTTTCTCCGTCATCTATTCGCGGCGTTGCCATCCTACCCAGTGAGACCCGCTTGGATGTGATCTGATTAGTCCACTGTCTCCGCAACTGCTTTTTGATGCTGGCTTGTTGTGCTTCACGCTGGGTGGTCCTTATACTGCTCACCGCTTAACACGGCTCTAAGCGAGAGCAGCTCGGATGGTGTGATCATTATTGAAGCGCTCATCCCCCAGCCAACCCCAGGTGCGTTCCTGAAATGGCGGGTTTAAATGCTTGAATGATAGGCTTGAAACACGAGTGTCACCGGGGTCAGCGAGCTGATTGATGGGCTATATATTCAATGTTGACTGTTTGACCGCACGGAAAAGGCTGACTAATACACTCCCAATCCACATATACTACATGCCTTCATGGTCTAGACCCATGTCAGCGCGCAATAATGTTATGTTATAAACATTCCTCTTGCTTTTAATACTCGTGTAAATAATGGTTTTATTCCCGATTATTAGAGTTGACTATAAACATGGGAAGCAAACGAAAATCTGCTAACTCTGTAATAGAGCTGAACCCACCAACAAAGAACTCATAAATGCATCAGAAATATTATCGTTCCTTCTTATATAAAACATAACCCGGATGCCCTAGTATGTAACGTCTCCCACGAATGTCTCAAATCATGTTGTACAATCACAAAGTACGTATGTTTCGGATACAAGTTATGCAATCGCAGAGTAATTGTTACACATCGAAACATGTTGCTTATTTTAACAGGTGAGGAAAACAGGGTTCAGAGAATGTTTGAAGTTCAAACCTACCTTCGATTGGAGAGATGGACTGAGTAACGATGAAGTTATCGTAATGGAATTCAAGTCATAACCACCTCTCTATTGTAATCATACAACTAACGCCATGACCCATGCAATTTCGCTTGAAACGGTGTATGTTCATCGAAACATGAATTCAGTTATTGCTGCTTGAAGTACCTTACTGCACGATTATAGACCCAGAGAGCATGCAAATTGTGCACCCTAGTTATGATTCCTTAATTCGGATACATCTGACGTGATGCATCGTATTGGTAACTATATAATAACGTTTTATTTAGTTTAATGTGATTTGAGGTGGCCTGATATCTCCTCATATATCTTTAGACTCTAAGGTCAGTAATATGAAATATCAGTAAATTGCTGCATAAGGGCCGGACCGGATTTAGATACGTTAAATTTTCAAAGCAACCCTCGGTGTACTGAAGAAACCCAAATACCATCAGTATGTTGATTTTGTAGTAAACTCAATTGACGGATGTACATTGTCTGCATGCTCACTTTCCCTTCAATTATTTATTATCCGTTCAAAACCCATAGTTCAACATTCCTAAAGCAAAATAATGAAATAAAACCGGTTGCTATGGCAATACTTTCGTTTTAACATTCTCGGTACCTACTGCATGAAATTATGCTGGACTGCAAGTTGATTGCTTCAGTATGTTTACATAATATTTACTTTTGTCGACTCAATTGAGGGACTCAATGTCGACTCAATTGAGGTCGACTTAAGGTTATCAAACTCGATAGCCCGATTTATTATAAAAATGATATTGCAACGCCCCCAAAAGCAATGAGTTAGAACCATTTACCAGTGCAAACCTATACTAAAACACACACAAGGCCCTTCAGTAGTTAGCTACCTTGCACTGAGTGAAGAATTGCCGTTTGGTGACATATAGACAAGCAAAAGACACTGAGGATTCCCGGTGTGCAATAGAATATGAAGCCATTCCCATTCTCCATCCTTTATTCATACTCCCAATTTATTACAGTATATATAAATTTATGGGAAGATCAAGGCAGGCTATTACTCTGGCCAAAAAGCCACTATTTCCTATCTTTATTGGCTGGAATGGCTTTCAAATACCAGAGTTACCCATTCCAGCTCCATTTAAAGGGGCATACCTGGCCCGTCCGTGGTTTGCGTTTAGTTGGAAGTAGCTTGTCTCGTGGCCCTATTTAGGAGGGAATGCCTAGTTTCCTGGCCCCTCCTGGGCTAAATGCGCGTCTTCATGGTTCCAGTAAGTAGGCTGGTGTTTGACTCGATCGTATTAGCTGTAATAAGATGACTGGGACTGGCGACTGAAGCGCACATGGCAAGTTAACGAGTGACGTGTACCGGTGATGAAGCTTAATGATTTCACACGTTGTTTAGTCTTAATTTACATAAAAGCATGGAAGGCAGATCTGTTAATATGAGCGACCTTGGACCGCAGGATTATATATCATATAGGACCTACACAAAGGCAACCTTTTAAAATCAGTAGGCTGTACACACTTCCTTAATCGAATAGAAATATTTAAGAACTTACAGAATGTTATGAGTGAAATCTAATCCTATCGTGACCATGAGGATGGAAATATCGCATTCTTATTCTAATGTAATTCTGATGTAGATAATTTGACCGAAGGCTTTGATGAGGAAAATATCTTAATCCCCGTTTTTATTCTTGTTTGATCATGATCAGCTACGTGCAAACTGCACTAGGATTATCTCTTTTAAATGGCTGCCTGATATGAATTCTCATAATCAATCTCTTGCTACATTTTACCACAGGCTTCCTTATTTGGATACTTAAAAATGAATTACATATGTAGAGGAGCAATCGTTTTACATAGTATACACGCTATAGATGTATATAAAAGATATATATGTATAGTGATTATTTTCTTAAACAGATGGATCACTCTATGCGCATCTGGCAAAGCACAAGTATAGATCATAATACTTACAAGATATTGTTTATTATAGTGATGCTTCATATATGATTATAATATAAAATGTAACGGAGAAATGAGATATCAAATTAAACTGCAGACCCTGTGGCTGTATTTCCTTAGATTGATGACAGTCTGTGCATTCTATACACAGCAAATGCTCTATGAGTAAAGGCCACCATATGGAATGAACTTGGATTTTTGATTTTGAAACGATATCCATCGCCGAATGATGCTTCTGGATCCATAGGTAAGGGATATAAACAGGGATAAGGCCATCTTATATAAGATAAGATAAGATAAGATAAGATAATTCTTTATTTGCCATAAGAATGTTTTGACAAACAGGTTGTGATCATCTCAAAAGAGGTCTTCCCGATCGTGCCCTTCTTGTTACCTTTTCTTTGTTACATATCTATCTTTGACTAGACTAAACTACGTTTATAGCAAGTATAAGTAAGTATTAAGTAGACAGTCAATTTACAAGTGCATGTGTCACCTAGTATAGGTAGAAGTATATAATTAAAAGCATGACAATTGCATGTTCATAAGGTGATAACCGTAGATACAATTAAGAAATATCACTGCGAAATGAGAGATAAGTTGTATTACAATAAGGATGTCGTCTCCTCAAACTACATCACACTGAATCATCATTTTTCCTGGTTTTTAACATGTTTTATAAAAGCGAACCTGTCCTCAATTTTGTGTGCCTCCGTCTCGAGCTTGTTCCACCCAATTTGACATTTGTATATAACAGAATTTTGAATTTTTTTAGTTTTAGGGACTATTATCTTTAGATTTCTGCGACCCATTGCATGACTTCTGGTTGTGAGTTGTCTGTTGTCTAAGTTATCCTCGTTTTTAGCTAAATGGTGAGCAATTTCAATGATATGTCTTTCTCTCCTCTCACTGAGAGGTAGAATTTTTAAAAGATTGTGTTCATTGCTAACATTGTCAAGTTTGTTTTTATCAAAGATAATACGAAGTGCTGAATTCTGCAGTGTTTGCAATTTTTGTAATAGATATTTAGGTCCTGAGTCATAGATAAAGTCGCAGTAATCTAAGTGAGGTAGAATTGCCATTTTGTAAAGGTCCTGACGTGCTTTTCTTGTCAATGAATTTTTTGCTCTATAAAGTAATCTAATTTTGAGAGAGACCTTTTTGATTAGGTTGTTCAAATGAGGTTTGCAAGAGAGTGAATTATCTAGTAAGAAACCTAAGTATTTGTATTCGGTGACTTTCATAAGATTGGAAGTTCCAAGTTTCAAGGAGGAGACACTGTCGTTCTTATACCTGGGAGTAATTGCAAAGTTAACCACACTGCATTTGTCTGCATTTAAAGAAATTTTGTTATGTCGACACCACGCACTAATGTTATGTAGGTCTTCTTGAATTTTTGAATTTGTTTCACATTCTTCTGTATGATTAATAAAGACCACCGTGTCATCTGCGTAATGTTGAACTTTGGAATATTTTACTGCTTTGTGTAAGTCATTTATATAGATTGAGAATAAAATTGGTCCAAGAATTGTGCCTTGTGGCACTCCACAGGTGACTATACCAGTGTCTGATTCATGTCCATTTATACAGACTGATTGCCGTCTGCCCGACAAATAATCCCGAAACCATAATAACTCTGCATCTCTGATACCATATGTGTAAAGTTTATCTAATAATGTTTGATGGTGCACAGTATCGAAGGCCTTTCTAAAATCAAGGAATACAGTTGTATTGAATTGTTTATCATTTAGGCCATTATAGATGTCGTTGAGGAAATCTATAATCATTTTATTTTGCTTTAAAACATGATAATGTTTATAATAAACAAATAATATTGATATTTACTAACATTTTAGGTTATAGAAATGGTGATTATTGTTTACAAATTTTAGAACTTTACTATCATGATTAACCATTTGATAATCAAGTCCAGGATCCCCCGCTCCCAATATCCTATACATAGAACGATTAAATTAAAAATAACTACGGTCATTAATAAGGTTTGCAGTTATTGCGTTTCCCACGGAACATGGACTCCGGTAGGGAGAGAAACACCTCTTATGTTAAAACATTTTCCTTCCAGTAAGAATCCTGCAGAAGAATTACGCAGAAATATATGGATCTTTCCATAGCAATGTAATAGACTAACTGCCATTCAAACAGTCCCCTAGATGTTATGGCATATTATTCTATCTGACATAATGAAGAGCACACATACGATGGCCTGTTTAAGATTTTACCATGCCCATTTACTCAGACGTGAGAACATCATGGCCTGTCAAGTAGCTTCTTCGAGAGCGAGGAGGCCCATTTCCCTCAGTGGAAGACGTACAAATTAATGTTCTTGATAGGAAATGAGCAGGTTTCAAGCAAAATACAGAATGATGATCCGCATTGTACTCTGTTTCCAGCATGTTGGGTGAAGGAAGGCTGACCGAAGAAAGTGCTAGGTCTCCATGGAATTGCGTCCTACTTCAAGTTTGTGTCCTCAAGATCTAAGCAACAGATAAAGGATTGAATGCATTCCCGAAGACCCTTCAGTCTGTTGTAGAATTGCAAGCTTATTTCAATCAATTCGTTTAGTCCTCGTCGGGCAACACATGCTTCAGTAGATTCATTTGTTAGGGCGAACCTTGCTGAAGGACACTTCCTCAAGGGGAAGACCCTGTCGCTATTTTCTTGACAAATTATAATGGAAAAGCTCCTATTGTAATAATTTTCCATGGGGAGGAATTTGAATAAGAAATCTTTCAGGACGTCAGCGCTCCAGCTTACCCAAACATAGGCTCAGACTTAATGCTCCGAAGTGTTTCCAAGAAGAGCGTTAGATCAATAGATAGAAGCTAAGAGAAGATGATATACAGAATCGTGAGATTCATATTAAATCAATTACCACCTGGTCGCTTTCCCAGCTATTAACATCAGCGGCTAGATGTTGATGGAATATTTTGATATCAAGTACCTTCCTTCGAATTCCCATTAACCTCATATTTTATCATGTCGTCGCGTTTATATTTGATTTACCATATATTCCACTTTCTATATAGCCTGTGAACAAACACCTTCTGATGAATTTCTGGGTAATTATCCATAGTCCAAAAAATATTGTCGTTGTTTGTGAAGCTTCTCTCCTTCATAGCCACAGGAGTAAGGGCTTTTCTAAGATGGACTAGTGACAAATATAAGTTTCAAGTTTCCAACTGTTTAAAGTAGTGCATTTTTCAAGGGCGATATTAAAAATTGCTATTCGTATCTATGCAGGAGTCCGAGGTGCACAGGAGAGGTAGATGAAAATACTGTCCACATGGTACACATTACAAAGAAGCCACTATGATTGGATTTTGGTCTTTTTTATTCGTATTCAAATGGTACATTTCTGTTTGTCCGAGATTTGATCAGTATAGCTCATGTATATATGCCAGTCTTACATTAAATGTTCATTGGTTTCCTTCATCACTTATCCAACCATTGCATCAGAAAAGATAAATATGCTAACATTCGATGGTTACAATTTGGAAATGTTATACTTGATCAACTATACACTTAAACAGATTTATTACATTCATTTTTACGGTAATATACAATTTCATTTGCTGATTTGAAATAAATCATAATTAAATCGGAAGTCAGTAATAGATATCTAGTCAGTCAGCTTGCACGATTTCATTTCTTTTCTACCGTGTACATAATTAAAAGTTTTCAACAGTTTTACACAGTTCTTAAGTTATACTATTTCATTTCTTTTCTACAGTGTACCTGATTCTAGAATTCTGAGTAATTTAGGTGCAGACCCGAACGCAACCTTTGTTTACAGCTGTGGATCTTATTCAACCTATATTAGTTTTCTGAGTCTCTCTGCGGTGAATGAACTAGTTTATTCATCCGCCCACCCACACCATACTGGCTACATGCACATTCCTAGTGCTAAGTGATCTCAGGAAATGAGTAAATTATTCAACATTACACATTTCCAGACTCTTGCAATGACTCCCATGATCTTCTTTGTTTTACGTCTATACCGACACTTGATAACATGGTCAGTTTGGCGATATTTATAATGGTTTGGTTTGGTTGGTATTTTTTATTTTGAAGATTGCTCATATATTATATATATTATTCTAAATACTATATAACGTATTGATGATATTTAGGCTACACCTTTCATTATATCCTTTACCCAATTATTGACTGCTGAGATTCTGTCTAAAATCAGTTCAGGAAATGAAGGATCATTTATTCTCAAGTATAAGGGGCTGCTCTCTTTCCCACTGTGCGTTCTACTCTACTATAGGGCACTTATCTCATAATTTAACAACTTTATTTTTTAACCATGGCCGGATTTATTGTTCCAAGATAACCTTTGCATGGATTCAGAAACGTATAATAGCATATATTTGAATGTCTAAAATATATTCTTGTTTATAAAGACCAGGACCTTCATCGTCCTTCGCCATTTTAATCAAGATTTTGTTGGTTCCAAATTAAAACAGCTCTTTGCTGATATGAGTGATCGCTTTGAGCAATGTGTACGTATTCCTAATAAGGCTTTTATGGAACTTGATGGGTCGGACCGCTCGACAGAGAAGCCATAGGAAATGGACAGTTCTTCGGCCATTGCCATGATCAAAAATAGAATCGATGGCATGTCTTTCAAAACACCTTGCTTCTTGAGTGTTTCTATTCCAGACTACATTTCTTGGTAATGTTTTCGTTTACTGTATGCGAGAAAGTGTATCAGGTTTACCCCAGTTACAGCATGCAATAAAACCATTTTAATTGCCAAGTTTGTGCCTATATTTATATATGCATTTTATCAGCTTATGTGTAGATTTAGATTCGCCTCCATCATATATAGCAATTTTATTTAAGCTCAGAACATAAAACAATATTCTTCAAGCCAAATTAAAAAATCAAATATACCGAAGTTATAAGGTTGTGGTGTTTTTCTTTATGCAATGCAAGTCCAGGACTTCACGTAGAAGCTTGATAAAGTGTCGGATGAGGTCAACAAAAGTATGCATTCTTATTTGACTTACCCGACTCTTAGTAAAACGCGTTCTTATCACATCTGATGTCCCTTTCCCTGAAGCAGGATGAGGGATTGGTGTTGGCGAGGATGATTAGATTGCCTTACTTCATGTTCTTCTGAGTATTAGCAATTCAAAGAGGAAATACATCATTCCAGCTGCAGATATCAAATGCTCGCGAGAGCCTCGCCCCTTCCCCACAGCCCGCTGAAAATTAATGCTCTTCGCACAAGAGCCAGTAATACGCTTCAAAATGCAAAATTCGAGCAGGAAACATGAAAACGCGAAAAAGAAAGATTAGGATGGCCTTTGGGAGAAAATGAAAGGAGCTGAGTTGACCCAACCATAGCGAGGGCCTGCCGAGTAACATAAAGCAATACTACAGGCGGAAACAAGTAATAGGGCTGCATTCATTCGTCTTGTATTTTAACCTGACCTGCCCATTTTTCCTGTTCCCTTTCCACCCCATGTGACCCCCTCTGGATTGAGCTAGCCCCACCATTGATCCAAGACCAGGGTTAGATCCTCCTGCCTCTCCATAGTTACAGCCCCCTGGAGTGGATCCGCCCTTCAGGCCTGCAGACCGGGGGATCAATCAGTCAATAAACCCGCTACCACCCTGGCTACATCATCGCTTTAAGTGTGGCTACAAAGAGTAACCCCGAGCCCCTCACACTTAACGTCCTACTTACACATCCCAACAAGTTAGACCAACCGAGCACGCCAGACTAGACCTGTCCACTCTTATTCTCCCGTCAGAAGAAGTGTAGAAATACCATGGACTTTGACATCCGGTCCATGGGAAGATATTGCCTCCTGCCGCAAGGCAAACACGACTCCACGTCTTCGTTTCAGATTGAGCAACACCTACATCAAAATCATGATCATGAACGTATATTGCTCAATAGTATATTGTTTCACTAATGGCTTTGCATATTTGTTGTGATTATATCCAGGGATTTCGTCTGTAAATAATGGAATTGACACAGGCAGTAATAACCTATCACAATGTTCATAAAGACAAGCACTAATGCTATGATTTGTGGAAGGGTATACTTATATGGCAGATAATCGTTATAGAAACCATTTTGCCTTCAATTGACCTTGCATATATTGTTGAAGCTAGATAGTGAAGAATAAAGGGAGGGCAATTTCAAACAGTTTTCTTGCTAAGAATGACCAAATGGACCCTCGGGAATGCAGCATGTGAAAACTCATTGTAACATCTTGAACGAAACTACGTGGTGTATTTTGCCAAGAAAGAGTTTTTCTTATCTAGGCCTTGCACGTTCTCTTGAATGTTTTCACCACCAATCACCAGGCTGTCACCACACCTCCGCACGACCACGCACCTCTGTCAAAGGTCGTAAGGTCAAGCGAAGGTCAAGGCAAGGTGAGCACTGACCCACACCTTGCGCCAAGGCCTATTGTTCCTAATCTCTGTGGTGATCAACTTATGGAACCTTCGCTGGCTTGTTTTTCCCAATGAGCAAACACAAATTAGAAAGCGAGCAAAACGGAGGTTCCACAGAGATTCTTGGCCAGAACCAAACGACACAGGGGAAATCGAAAGCAGTCTCCATTTCATGGAAGAATTACACAGTGCAGATAGGCTCGCATTTGAGATGTCTCAGTAGATGGTTGAAGCATCTGATGTAAGTTGGAAGCAGGCCCTCCGAGAAACATCCCAGGCCAGAACAACTCATTTTTCCTGGCCAATTGTCACGTCGGGTTGAAAGGGCCGGATGAAAACATTCCCCAAGAGACAGCTAATCGCAGTAGCTTCGTTCTAACGTTTAGTTGGCATGTGTACAGTATATGGCCCTGACTGGAAGCATCTTGCACTCGTGTCTCTGCCGGCCCAATGGATGGATATGGGATTAGCACGCCTGCTAAAGGCTGCTATCTAGTTAAACTCTAAATTCTACTCTAGAAGTTACCCCGAGAGATTTTGATACTGGATCCCGAGACACTGATTGGGAAAGGAGAGGGAACCCAGGTGGGACCGACCAGGGCGTCAATGAGGCCTTTGTCTGTGCAAGAAATCCAATCAAACTTCAGCATTGATTAACAAAAAGTGGACCCGGTCACACCTAATGTAATTTTGCGCATCACTCAAACGAAATTGGGCAGCTTGACCAGTCTTAATGGCCGGCCTTTCAGGCCAAGCACCCGGCTGCTGGACGGAGATTCAAAACAGACGCCGGAGACGTTCTACCTTGAGATGTTTAACACAGACAAGCCTGGGAGGTGATAATCAAGAATTATTGAATATAACTGGATTACCGGTTGCGTATAAATACGCCAGGATCAAACTGGGAAGACAGGAAATCAATGAAAGGCAATAGAAAGATGTGAAGAAGGGGGATGGCTGTGGATGCTGAAACTTGGTCAAGCTAACACGCCCAATCTAAGACGGACAGAGATTGATGCAACGACTTGGAGTTGCAAAAAGCATGGGCGAAATCTGGGTACTGAATAGAAATTCAGGGCATTGTAAGAAATCACAGGGTGTTCATGGATACTCTGTAAACAGTGTCCGCGACCAAGTGATGTGAGGAAGCCAGCCTTGGAATGATAATGGTAGCGTTCTAAATAATCATAACAATATAATGATAATGGATGGCTCTGTCTCTAACGCTTCCCCAACAATTGAGAATCATTATTTCCGAATCCTTCAATCGATGTAGCTTTAGTTATTGAGAACCAGAAGAAGAATGGCTCTGAGGGATTACAAAATAGTTTGCTTTTATACCCCGCTTCCTAAATCCTTTGATTTAGGCTGTGGCTTCAGAGAATCACACAGTGGCTTCCACAGGCTCTCTGGATAACAAACAAAATGACCATCATAATTAATCTCGAGGTGATCGCCTATAGTCTTGCCCTGCTTAGATTTCCTTGTTAGACTCCAACCGCTTTCAGTTGGCGAAGAAGGCATTAGTCAGAGGTTATAACCTCAGGGAAATATAAGAAAATGTTCATGTTGAAAATATGCAGTTATGATATTGGTGGCGGACGCTGGAAGCGGAGGGCTGGGCTGGGGGATGGCATATATTGACTCCTCACCCAAAGTATGGGGTTTGGCTGTACTGGGGAACACCCACTGCCATGACTTGGCCAGCGGGCAGGCATTGTTTTCAGCTCCTGCCGAAATCGATATTACAACACATTCATGCTTACAATAATGTTGACACTGGGGGATTAGTCTTGCAGGCAAAATTATTATGTCGACAAGCTTTCACGGACCGGATTGCTCCAATGACGATGGCGTTACCAGATGAATCGGTTAAATGGAGCTGTGGGGATATTATTTTAAGACTGAAGCAGGGGGCTTAGTCTTATGGGGTACCCTAGACAGACATATTAAATCGCGCTCATATCGACTTAAGTGAGCTTAAATTGTCATTTATCATGATCAATTTAGCAAGCTTGGTCAAGTGTAAGTCCTCGTGTGATACCCCATAATATCCATTCCCTTTCAGGCATACGATGACATGAAAGAGTTTACAGCAGTTTGGTCGAGAAGAAAGAAACTAGAAACACTGGTCAAATATTGCACTTTAAACGGTGGGAAAACCACAATTACCAAATCCATAAAATTGCTCTCAAGTTCCAATTCAATCGAAGAGGAAAGGATTGAAAAATACCAATTCATTGCCTAAATTGCGACGAGTATTTTCCACCAATCAACCATGTCCAGGGGCCTCAGAAATTCCAACGCAAATTACAGAGCAATTAAAGAATATTCTTTAGCATTGCCACAGGCAAATAGAATGCTGCTGAAGACTCTTATTTGTGACTAGAGGGCAGACGCAGTTAGTGGTATTATTGTCACGCAGATATCTTTTGGGGTTATTGCCAGAAACGTTGCAAATTGGCTTCGATCATTTCCATTAGCATTCAACTCTTTAAACGTTCATGTCGTATTGTAATGGACCATTAGGCCTTTCTGGCATGATACGCTGTTATCAATTACCTCCATACATGCAGCTCCACTGACTAAGTATTCTTGTCCGTTTCAATATATCATCAAACCGGACCACGACTAAAAGTATATGTGCTTCAGAAACCTCGGATGGACAAGGAATAGATTTTTGTGGCATAAGTTTGATATAGGGTACTTACTTATTTCAATACATTTGATGAGATATTTTGACTGGTTATATAAATATAATTCCACTAATTGGATGCAGACCTATCGTCTATGAAGTCCTTAATGGGTTGTTTTAATTGCTGTCATACTCTGAGTGACTTAGATGTAATAAAAATTAATATCTTAAGGACAGTTAAATGTTTGGTGGGGATAAGGCAAAGCTGATCCTAGGATTGCAAAATGAAAGCATGGTATACACTATATGGGTCAGGGAAAGTAAGAGAGAGATCTGTATAGCAATCTTTTCAATAGGAAATGGACTGATAGGAGGTGGAGGTTTCTTGAGGGCTATCAGTACAGAAAAGCAAAGATGCTCATAGATTGAAAGCCCTACAAAATATCTATCAGGAATCTGATTGTGCTCCCGATAGGAAAGCGTCGTAAACTAACCCAGGATCAGTGTCCCTTTCATGTTGGAAAAAACACCATTTCCCGCGGCTATCGCTGGTGTCACAAACTCCCGGTCACTTGTGAGCTATGGCGATTAGCTGCGAGGTTGCTTAGGTGTTTTAGGTAGAGCAAGGCAGGTGAGACAGTGAGACAAATTGGCACCTTCAGGAAACGGCTAGCATGTCTTTGGATCATCACTAGCCGGGTACTAATAACTCCAGAGGCTTGGCGTTGCTATGCTCGTGCCAGAAATGAGCCATGGCGGCTGGCATGTTATAACCCCCCTCCGTATCTTGACAAAACCCTTCATCAAAGGAACACACCCTCCCATCATCTCCTCACTCCATTCTCCCTGTTCCATTCTACCTCTGTGAACCCTCCCTTATAGAATGTTGCGATGGCAATGCATCAAGTATGCTTCGATATCTGTCATATACACAGGATCCAAGGGCCGAGCCAGGTGCAAAAGAGAAAGCAGATAAGTTGCACGATGAACTAATAAGAGAAGCAGGTGCGACTGTAAATGAATAAGCAGCCTTTGTGCAGCATGCCAGACAAGAGCTGTGATGGATCGAATTTATCATGAGTAGGGATCTACCACATTGATGCCAAACCCCCTCACTTACCTATACATGGAGCAGCGTCTCAGCATTTACAGATACAAACTCTAGAATGGATGGAAAGCCGGCTCCTTTGATTAATTAAACCTCAATTAATCACTCTTCCCAATCCATTCACTTCACAGCGCATCGCAACCCAAGACTGGTGGAAAAAATGAACGGCGACATTCCTTTCAAGCGAATGTCACTCTCATTTCTCCGTCCCGTCTCCCTTTCCTCTTCTAAACTCTCTTCACTCTTCTTCTCCCCCCCTATCTCTCCCTATCTTTCCTTCGTGCTTTAGGATGAAGCTATGATTGGCTGGTTTACCATTATATCAAGCTAAATGTACTTCTAATATCGTGCGCTGAATCCACAACTAACTCTCTCATTAAGCAGTATTATAGCTGCACGCCCTTTGAGAAGAACATTTTCCTAAGCTTTCTGAATAATAACACTACCTTCGTGTTATGTGTGCAGTCGATGCGAGGCGGAGACTCTTTTATAAAAAAAATCCTCTGTTTTCTAAAGTCTGACCTACATTCAAGGAGGGATGGATAGCCCATCCGAGATTTGCATGTATTAAGAGTGGGACAAAGCAGATCCACATCGACTAACAGTTCCGGACAGTTTGTTCAGGGGATTGATGGCTTCTTCTCTCTTGGCAGCCAGGGATGGTGCACGTCAATGGCACATACTGGAACGACCTTATACACACATACGAGTATGTGTCGCACTTACAGACACAACAACGCTATGCCTTATCTGGGTTGTGCTAGAGGGGTCGGGTCCAAGGACCAAGTGGTCACATTTGTTCGAGCTTAGGAGGAGATGAGAGTGAAGAGGAAAGGGACAGGTTTGTTGGTGCTTGAGGCTGGAAAATATAGGGGAGGGGGCATGTGCGTAGATACAAGGGTGAGCGTGTGTAGGTGTGAGATGATAGAAACTGGTGGTGGAGGAGGAGATGGAGGAAGAGGAAGAATAGGAGGTGATGGAGGTGGAAGAATAGGAGGAGGAAGAGGAGGAAGCGATGGAGGTGGAAGAAGAGGAAGAGGAAGATGACGAGGATTGACAAAGAGGAAGAATAGGAGGTGGAGGAGGAAGAAGAGGAAGAGGAAAAGGAGGAGGTGATGGAGGAGAAGGTGATGGTAGGGACAGAGGAGGATGAGGTGGTGGAGAAAGGAGGATAAGGTGGTGGAGGACGAGGAGGATGAGGTGGTGGAGGACGAGGAGGTGGAGGAGGGGTTGGAGATGGAGATGGAGGAGTTGTAGGAGTAGGGAGTAGGAGGAAGAAGAGGAAGATGAGTATAGGCAGAGTAGGAGGGGGTAGGGTCCAGCACTCATCTAACGGTTATGTTTGATTTAGTCCACACCAACTATTGATATTACTGCATTAATAAATCACCACCCATTGAGTCTGCCACCCATAATTATATCATATCGCCTCCGTGTACCTGACTATCATCTCTTTCCATCTGCACTCTTAACATAATACTATCAAAAGCAGTCCTCTGTAGCAACAATTTGGGGATGAATTGAGGAAGAACGGAAGAGGGAAAATGGAAATAGAAGTATTGAACTTGATTATCTAAAAACAATTATATGGGTCATGGATAAAGGCACTCATTGATGCACGTTAAGCACCAAACACTGTTCAATTTCTGTTCTGTTTGCCTGCAAATATTTGAGGTACGATCTATTTCAGAGATGAAGTTTGTGAATCGATTGGCTATTCAGAATATCTAAGCCATTCTTTGAGCATGAATAGAACCCCATTCATAGATTAGATACAATAACATCATCCAACCTTCTCTTAAACTTTTATAAGGTGTAGGATAGATGCATGGCTTTGATTCATTCCTCTATCAAACATTTCCCTGCACCGACTATAAACAACTTCTGCTATGGGACATGTTTAGCAGGACTGGTGGAGAAGAGTTAAAGGTATTGGAGGTGTTATTGCTTAGATATTCAGACATTGAATACTGGCTTCACAATGAAAAAATAATGAGTTGTAGCGATTGCACCGATACATGTTCCCCCCCTTGAAAAATGCAAGAACAACCCAACCCAAACCAAGGGTGCCTCCTCAATAGTATACAAGGATAACACTATCAACTTTTTATCAAGGTTGTACTGGCAGACTATTCAAAGCCTCTGGGAATATTTTATTGCTCTGCTTCGCTACAATCCCGCCTCTGCTGATATAAAATTCTTGATTCGAGAAGCAAAGTCGCATGGGTCGGCAGTCTATCATGCAATCTCATGTATGATTCATAACTTGATCATCTGGGCCGTGTCATCAAGATTTGCTCGGTAGCCAGGATACTGGAATCCTGGGGACCGAATCTTGGAATCAATGACCTTTCTAACCTGGGAAGATGAACGCAGGGAAGGTATCTACACCGGGAGCCATGTTCCCCCTTAATAGAGAATATAGATGCAGATATTGGGCAGGAAAAATCGGTATTCATTCCATGAAAGTTTCCTGATTTGTATGAGAAATGGATAGGCAAACACCTCTACATAATCCTCTATATTCTTGCTATTACACGAGCAAATTAATATGATTTGGTCTGTAGGAAACAGAACAATGAATGAGTGTCCCCAAGATTCGAGCAATTGGCACAGTAAACAAACACAAATATCGCAACAAAATAGAAAATTGAATGAGGTAGGAGGGCAGCATTCTTGACTACAATATCCAGACGGATCAAACGGTAATTTATCTTATTTTGAATTGGTAGTGAGAAGCAGCGAGGCGGAGTGAAGTTTTAGTTGGTTTTGGTCGAGTGTTGGATTCACATCCAATTTTCGCTCAGGGTTCCCGATAATTCGCATGCCATGCGAATTGTGGCCCAAGTCCCTCACTTAAAAAGCATGGACATCTAAGAGCCTGACACGCAATCATATTCTACGAGCGAAACTCAGCAATGCCTAGCATTTGTACTGGCGATAGTCACCATGTCAGGGCGAGCCTGCTGGGACTGTCCATCACCGTAGCCGCGAATCCAGACAACTAACGATCACCTATTCCATATTAACCCTTTGCGCGACTTCGCCTCAATCATTTATTATGTAACACTTGGATGTTACGTCTATAGAAGATGGGACCGAAATAATTTATATAATAAAAATAGAAAACGGAAATAATTATCTCATATCTGAGTTACAGGAAATGTGGAATAAAGACGATCGGATCTGCCGACGATTGTATGTGAATTGGTCAATGTATTACTATACTTGGTTAGATGTAGGAGCAAGTTTAAGATACTGCTTTGAAATGGTACACACCCGATAATAATGAATATTGAGTGAATGAATTCAGATAAATAATTCAACTGCTGTGGAATAAAGAAAAAAGCTGAAACGGATGAGAGAATTGGGTGCTTGCCATACTGCTCTTGAATGCGCCTCTTTAAAAATGGATTGTACCAGCATCATTCAAGTACCAAGACCTCTTGTTAATGTCCTCAATCTGAACCATGGTCATCCATATCTTTGAATGTATCTGAAGGGACGCATGTATACCATGCTCGGGCCTTTTAGGCCAGGCGTTGAGATGGATGTCTGCCTCACTTAAGGTATCAAAATCCTCCTGGCCGGAATGGGGAAGAATGGATCGGTGACACAAAGGTCCCTGTCTAGCCGTCGGTCATGGCCTAGCTTTTCTATTTTAACTTCTATCGTCCCTACTTTCATGATATAACCAACCCCTATCCTTTTCTAGCCATTAAAAGTGATACCACTCTGTTTTTGTAGCTATGACTGTCCAAGAAAAGATTAAATAAACATCTTGGTAGAATTCAATTTTCAATTTCAATGGCACTCTTCCGACTCCTTTTATTCGGTTCATTTCAGGAGAACGTGACTATAAGGGTTATACACGTATCTAAGACGTAGGTTGGAATTTCATTTTCCAACACGATTATTTCAGAACGTCAAAATGCGGTACCGATATAATTTCAGTGCTATAACTTGTTTCCATTGTCAGTGACAAGTATTTCTTAAAATTTCCCCATGGCATCTGTCATCGATTATTCTTTCTTGAAACATGTATTTTTCCCTTGTCATATAGCAACGTTTTAAATATAATATGAAGTTTCTCAAGTCTTCTATATAATGTTCATCATAGAGAGTATTATCCTTGGGATTCCATCTCTTAATCCTCTGTGCGAGGGATCATTACCTTCAATTTCACCCTTTTATTACCATTGTTAGACCTCAAAACGGGTCTATCCACATCTAATTTTTCAATATTGTCTGAGTTCTGAGCGATCTTAAATGCCATTTCCAATAGATGGGATTCTCTCCTCCTTTTTAAAGGATATATTGATATAGTTGTTTGGAAATTTCTATAACATGTGTTCTTTTGTCTGAATATTTGGCCCTGCGGACAACTCCATGTTGTATTACCTGCAATTTATTGAGCATCGCTGTGTTAATTACTATAGATCTATAGCACCACTATACATTACATAACCAAAATCTATATGAGGCAAAACATTAACTCTATATAGGTTCAAAAACACCTTCTCTGTGAATACATCCCTTGAATCTTACTTTATTCTGAATAACTGGCATTTTCTTCTTCAAATCGATCACAATGCTTGCACAATCATCAAGGGATTTGTGTACCATTTTTGTGCAGTGGCTCTTGGATTTCCTCAGTGTAGCTAGCTATCCATCTATTTGAATGTTTTTAACAGTGGCTAAAACTGAATCAATGATGTTAGAAATGCTGGAACACCATGTTAGAATCAATCGTGATTATAAATTTCAGGAGTGCGAAGTTGCGAGAAGGAAAAATAACTAATAGTGAGATTGAATAAGATAGAAATTAAACGCGGCCTTGAAAAAACAAACTTTTTATGAAAAGCATCTAATAAAATGTACCAAATGAACTTGAATTTGATGTCGGACAATTGTGTTAGAACCCGACATCCAAAGTCTTTCGGAAATGTATTGGTTATACCGATGCGCGTCATTGACATAACAATTGCCGAAGTTATGACCTAATTGGAAAGATGACCAAAATGGTTGATCTTACATGTGCATCAATCTAGATGTACATATTAGTCGTTAACCTAACTTGCGATAGACAAGTATATATATCTAGATTTGCTGCGCAATACCATTGTATTAAATAAATAATCAAGATATGTGTAACATCTTGATAGTGGTGTAATCGGATGAGGGCTGAGAATAAACCCGATTTCAATCAGGCAAGCTCCAAGCATCTGTGTCGAAGCCAAATATATGCGCTAGTGCCTTTAAGTGCAATTATGCCCAGCTGTAAACCCTTAAAGGAGAATGACTCTTTGGTCAGATCTCCATCTAGAGCTTTCTCATGATGTGCATGTTTATATTACCAACGTTACATTTGACATTGTATAATATTTGGCTTATATAATGATACAAATTGGATAGGTCTACCTCAAACCATTGTATTGTACTATATTGAAATATTATTCAGGCGTTATACATGCATGCATGCACGCGTCATACTTGTGGAAGAAATTAGCGAATGGTGCCTATTAATCATGAAAATGAAGACGTTTAATGGGAAAACGCGGCGTACTATTTGGGAATTAAGTCATTTCGTTAAACGGAGCTGTCAACAAATCGGGATAGTATAAAAAGCGTACGTTAACTTGAGTGTATTTCTTGATGGAATCAGTGCCTCGACTATTTCGAGTCCAGTGAATTCAATCATTACAAAAGCCATGCAAAGCATGTATCTACCTCATTAAATTGACTGACTCGGATTTACAGTGTAAAAGGATTTTGACGTCTTGCCTCTGGCAGTTACCATTAGTCTGCAGTATTTAATCACTTACGCCTTTAATTGGAGAAAGGTTTATGTAACAAACAAAAAGGGTTCGTGTAGGCGGCACTCTGGAAATTCTACATCGCTTACTCTCAGCCAAATATGACTCCCGTCATTTTATAGTTCTTGTGTGAAAGGCCTTTCCGCGTTACTGAGATGAAGGCTATTGCCTTATCTATTGCTTTATCCATGGTTTGCCTTTCTGGCCTTCATTCTTCCCACTTCTACCCCTTTTATAAAATCCCCTGATCCTGTCCATCCATCTCTATGACCGTCTGTCCTTTTATCTTTTTGACTGTCTTTCGGCCTCTTTCTGTCTCTTTTGCATTTAGTCGCAATATAATGTGTCAAAGGTTTGGCCTGCTAGAAACGAGACACGAGTTCCCCCACCCAGTGTAGGCCCTGCTTGGCTAGGTCATCAAGGCTACTTCGGTACCAGTAGTGCTTTCCAATTAATTCTCATGCTATTTTCCAATGGGAATGAGTGGAGGACGAAGGAATGTGAAAAAAACAGGCCCGCTTTATCCAATGATGCTGATCAGATTTTGGTGCTCTATAATCATCACTTGGCGGGAGAGGGAAAAAGGCCCTGAGAAGACTGAAGAGGGGATTCGCTCTTTCGCCGCGCCAGCTTCTCTGTGCTACACTCGGCATATTTCCACCCACAATGGGTCTGCGAAGATAAATTGATCCTTATACATTAAAATGTGACGAAAAGAAAAGGTGTATGCAAAACCGAGTGCAGGGGTGTATTGCTTATCTTAGCAAAAATGTGGATGGCAAAGAAACAGCATAATGAGGCGCTTATGTTTGTGGGGGCCTGTGGTGTTGCCATTGTGGTATTTTTATGCTCCCCGTAAAAGCGAATGAAATGAATATCTGCAACCTTAAGTAAGGATTAACACCAAGTTACCGGCATATACTTAAGTCAATATGAAGTGAGGTGCTTGCATTATTGTTTTACATACATCATTGTGGTGTATAGAAGGACATAATCCGCAACCTGTATAATAAAGTCTAAAGGCAGGAACCCACTGACCGACCGATGGATTTTAGGGATACAAATCGGTCGGTTGGGCAAACGTTCGTTAATGATCACATTTAACATAGATGAATTTGATCGGTTGACGCCTATACTGAAAAGATTTCCAACCGAAGCCGATTTCCAACAAATGTGACCTCAGTCGGTCGGTTCAGTGTGTAATCGCCTTTACGATCGATCAGTTTAGTAAAAGAAGATGCCAACATTGAATCGGAGATAATCATATGCATGTATGTAGATACCCATTGGACTAGGGCCATTCAAATGATTGAAAGCCAATAGTTAACACATTTAGTCTGATGAATGCTCAGGTAGCACATTCATCTGTGAGTACATCGTTTAAGCTTCTCATGTTAATTAGCATCTCATTTGGGTATAATCGCCTATTTTATGGAAACTAAAGAACACTTTTTAGGAGGGAGGAATAAATGGATGATTTAGACCCACGGGGCTGGAGATATTATGTTAATTAAACATATTAATCAATTTTACTCTTTTTTATATGTCTCCATATACACCGTTGCCTGTTTCAGACCATCGTAATAGGCAAAGCTTTCAACATTTAACTGGAAAAACAAACATACAATCGAATCATCAATACTATTTTCAGATAGATTAAGATAGGTTTGGATTAAGTAATAGGGTTTCAAAAGCGGTGTGAAATAGAATGTTATAAATTACCTCAAAACACAAGGTTTATATAAACAGAACAATATATGTACTACCTATATATACCAGCAAATGGTTTTGCTCGATTCTGCCCATGCAGGCTCTTTCGTGCTTGGCCCCAATTCGCTTGTTATAACAAGCAATATTTTGAAGCATTACTCTCGGGAAAATTATCAAATTGACTCGTGACTTGAACGATTATTATCCCAGACTGCCATGGCTTCGATATCCCTGATTGCCATGTTTATGACGAAATCTGCGCCATGTAGTTATTGAAATAACTATATTTATGTATCGATCCTAGAGTACAACGACATATTCAACGCACGTAAAGTTCAGTGTGCGTTGTAGGAATGTGATAATATTGCATATTTATACGTGATATTATGAGAGATACACATATAATTAATTATGGACGACTCGAGAGGTCTTTTTGCTATAGTAATTGTGGCGTCCTGTTTGATGTATTGATATGAATGGCTGAAGGATTCTTTCAAACATCTCAATCTATCATCATGCGCTCCTTTCACTATTAGATGAACCTCTCCGAGGGCATCGTAATATAAATGAGAAATCTTGCTCTATCAATAACGATGGCATTGGTAAGTTAGGGGAAACCCGATGAGTTGCACAAATAAATATCTCCGATGGCGCTGCGAATACCACTCGAAGAACACACATAAGATACATTACACAGAAGACAAATTACTTTGTTTCTAAGACTCGTGCTCCTCTTCCCATTCAGACCATTGTTCATGTGATAAAAGAGCCGGGCCTTTAGCATTGATACCTCATCTGTTAGAGAAGGATCGCATTACTAATCTATAGTTGGAACTACACACCTAATTAGCTTAAGCATCTACGCCATAGCGGCTTTATCATGCTCGGCAGAAACCACCTGTCTCCGTATGGCCAAGAGGCACCTGCAACCTAATTAAATTTCTTCTTTTGACACGTCTTAGAGGCATTCGCCCAATTGCAGCCGGGCCGACCGTAATGATTTGGATCGAGCGTTAATTGGTAATCATGAACTTATGGGATGCACATATATGATTGCTGTTGAAATATGGTGATATTTTTATTGGTACTTAAGGCGGGGACGATTGGATTTATACGCTACCCTTGTCCTTCCCGGAAAGGGAAATAGACAGCAATTACTACCTGGAGGGACTCGAGTCTCTGTGATGAATATATTAGATCTGTACAACAATTTGTCTTTATTCAGACACATAAATTACTGTCCCACACCATAGACAGAAAACCAACTCTCACGTCCTGACTCCTATACATAAGAATGACTCGCATAGATGGATAATCCCATAGAGACGCAAGCAATGCCAGCACATCCTTATTCTCGGGTTTCTAGGCCTTATATTGCAATGTTAATCCTGCGAGTGATGCGGTTCTTCAGTAATATCGGGTCTGGCGGGGCTCTATTTAAGCATACACTTCTCTCATCTAATTTACCCGAGGAGGAGCAGTCATGAGGGGATTTGGATTAACATTTATACCTCTCCCAGACCCTCTCCAAGGATGGCCTTTGACCGTGTCTGGATCCGTGTCCCTGCCTCGCCATAGCGCATAGACTTGTCCATGCAGGAAGCTGTGCCCACTTATAATGGGTATCTTCAGCGACTGTTATGATTTGCCCCTGCTCGCGATTTAATGATGATGGATGAGAAGATTTTCTGGCGTCAATACTACTGCTTGTCCGTGAACAAAGAATGCATGAGATAGTCAAAGAGACACGTGCCAAGTAAATTCTGTCGTTGGCCGAACTAGGTCGTTTCTATCGACTGAGCAGTAAGGAAGCCAGTATAGACTATAGAAGACCGTCTGGGGAACATATTATATATAAATACAACAGCGAGATATTACACTTTCAAATCTAGCCTCCAGGAACGAGTGTAGTACGTACGTACATAGTAGGCAGAAAGCTTCTTTTCGAATAAACTCCCCGGCTGCGAGAAGGTAATTACAGCATGGAATGCATCAGAAATGTGTACTGGCTTCTCTGCACCCAAGTGTTGACAATGAGTTGTTGGCTGGGGTGATTTGTAACGCTCGTGGACCCTTGTAAGTAACAATCCTTACACCAACAGAACGCTGTGTTCAATCACGGGGGAAGATCCAGCCATTCATTCCACAGCGAAGACACACAGGAAATAAAATCGGCCCAATCAAATTTGATGTATCAAATTCGTTTTCCAATTCGGTAATCATTAGACATGCTTTATTTATTAAAAGCCTTAGGGACCCTTTTCAAAGACAAAAATCTTTTCGGAAACGGTCCCACGGGAGAAGGTACAAGTTTTTGGGAAGATTTCGAAACTCCGGTCTCCATGAATCATTCAAACTTTAATATGGATTATGAAACTCGAGCTTTCCTTCCCAGTAATCGGATATTATTACCCTTCCACAATCAGCAACAAGAAAAACCAGGACAATAACACCATGTCCACGTATGAACGAGGGATTGAGTACTTTGTCGAGAGCCACCTTAAGACAGTTGTCATGGAAACAACAAACACAATGTCCACCGAGAGACATTAAGCACGAAGGTTAAGTCGAGTGGGTAAATACTGTGCGCGGCTAGTCAAATGTCTCTTCCATTTGGACCCATGCTGGATTTTCCTGCCTTGGGCAATTACTCCTGGAACACTAATGCGGATTTAAAACCCTGTATTACCATTTGAGCCGCTCATATTTCACAGGACGACATGTAATATATTAAAAACAGCTTTCACAATACTAAAAACACAGGGAGGACGATCACACCTTGGCCCACACAGGAGGTACCCAGAGTCACAGAGGAAATTACTCATTATACAGAATACACAGACGAAGTAATGGAAATTTTGTATTCTCATTTTTCATATCCATCCGAAACCATCACTAGCTAAGACACTTCCCCTGCTAATGACATTTTATTGCGGATGGCAGGAAGGCCGAGCATCCATTACAACCCAGTACTAACTTCCAGTCATGCTTTCTCTCCTAACGATCAATCTTAGCCATAATTGCTCGTTTTTTGCTTTACATCCATGCTTATTTACTCGCCAACTCATATTTCTTTTCCATTCCACTAGAAATGGTCTTATTATCATCCAGTTATGCCTGCTCCAGCGGGCACTCCTCATGAGCGTTCCATTGAACGTCACACACGATTCTTCCGGGAGCCTCAGCCTCTAGTTCTTCGCTGTGCCGCAGGGTGGCTCTCCCCACTTGGAAATCTGGGTCACGTGGTCAACGGGAATGATTGATTTGTCGGGTGATTAGTGGCACGCTGACCAGCATCTTTCCCCGCCCACTGCCCACTAAAATCTCTTAAATTAGGCCTTGATTTTTCGCTCAGGGCGAAATATATGAGGGAACAAGGAATGAGGGAATCGATCAGGATATTCTGGCAACTCGAAGAAATTAGGGGCGGCACCGTTGGCCGAGCAAATCGAGCAGAATTGTGTAGAAGAAAGCACCGCGTTTTTAGTTTCCTACTTTTGTATGGCAGAAGTGAACATTAAAGGGTTGGACTTGGATGTTATTCTAGCTGGGAAAACATATCGATTTTGTTTGAATATCGATAACTTATAGAATCTTATGCAATTGATGTTTCAGAACCACGAAAACAATGATTTAATAGCATGATACACGTCTTTTGCGGGTGCAATTCGGTATTTAAGTTGTACATAGTAATTACTGAAGTAATTTTAAAGAATTATAGGTAGACTGTTCATAGGTTTCCTCAGTTATATTTCACTTTCCACTTATAACATATAGGAATGTGAAGGTGGCAAGGAGTTACACGAATATGTATAACTTCTATCAGCTCCTATATAGCCGTTATAAACAGCAAAACACAACATCCAAAATAGTATGATTTGGGACCAAATAGGCGTACTTATTGAGTTCTAGCTAGACCTATTTATATCCCTAATGAGTCAGTCTACACACGAATTCTCCTTGATCTTTCCCGGCCATAGACAAATGATAATCAATACGAATTCGATAGGGATCGATAAAACCAATCATATGTATCTGGAAATGCGTTTAATTGATCGCTTCTGTTAGCAATTGCCTGAATAGATCGCATGTTCTCGGACAATAACTGCCATGCTATCGAATAATGTGAAATCATGGTAATTTTACAGGGATAATGTTTCAAGTTAGATATCATTGTGAAATATTGCTTCCATATTGATTTCTATCATGGATCCCAATAGTTGCCAGGCAATTCTACAAGACTCATTTTGTGTATAGCCAAACGTCTTAGTCATCTTTATTTGATTTCACTCTTTATTATAATCATTAAGATTATTTATATATATATTTATATACTGAAGGGTTGTAACATAGTGTACCACTGAAAATGAACCAAATATCTTCCATTCCAGTGCGTAATCAGCAGTTTTGAATCGGCAGCCATGCACAACATCTTTTGACGATCAGAACCGAGGCATTGAGCAGACTAGCATGCATTTTGAACAGGCTAGAAGCCACTTTATAGTCCCATCTATGGAGTACCGCTCCAGTGGGATGGAGTCTTGAAGTAGTCGACATGTTCCCCCTTTTTCCTTCATCCCCTCTCTCTCTGCGTTAGGATTTTGTAGTGAGAGCTCTGTATCGTACTCATCAGCAGGCAATTGATGAGCTGGGGTCTGACGTCCCAATGAAATGGCAGACAAGAGCGACTTGGCAGGCCTAATCAATGAGTGGCGAGATGTAGGAAATATTCGTCGGAAAGCCTGGCCAGCCTTCTCAATAGTCTCCACGGTTGATTAGAGCACGCCGAGGCACCTCCTAGCAGACAGCTCATGTCACTCGGTGCACATGACCCTCAGCCGATGGAAAATCAAACAGGAACCACCACGTGGTCGTACCATCAATGAAAAAATGTAAATAAAATCGATACTGATGGCTGCAATCATTTCCACAAGTAGCGAGTGTGCTCGTTTTCGATTGGTGGGATGAGCTTTTCCAGGCACATTGACGAACCCACTTCCATCGCCCACATCTCTCCCCACAAGCCTCTCCATCCAGATTGAATTTTACATCGGTGGTTTTAATCAGAGGAGGGCTTTTAGCCAAAGCTATCTATACAATCAATGGAGTAGCTAGATTCGAATAAACTGCCCCGAGCGCGTATACATATATATGTACAGTGTGTGATGCGAATTCCACAGTTTTGATCACCTGGCCCCTCTCTTGTGAATCTTATTGTTTGTGGCATAATGTTCCCACATCAGGGGAATCAGTCTTTGTCTAAGTATTGCGTAGTGAATTTTAGAGAGGAAGCTAATTCTAGGAGGCTGGGTGTAGCTGCTTGAAATACCGCTTGAATTATGTTCTGTATTGTTAATAAAATCTTGACACAGCATACCATGATTTACCATGTTTAATATTTACATTAAACCGATTAATATTTATGTTAAAACATTATGTAAAACTGTGGAAATAAACCATACCACCATTAAGCCGAAAGCCTTTAGGGATATTCTAGTAAAATCCTTGCATTACTTCAAGTAGTTCTTTGATCAACTCATTGTGTAGGAAGATAAACTCAAAATGATATCATCCCAGTTCTTTCTGTTGTTCCCATTTGATGGATGTCAATTCGCATACAAGAACACTCTCGCACTCTCAGCGAATATATGGATAAGGAATCCATGCGGGTAATGAACCGGGTAAATCCTAGCCAACGGGTGTTCGGATAATATTGCATTTCCGAGTAACCCTTGCCACCGCACCTATTGTTCGTTTATATATTGCATGCTAATAAATAACAAAGGAGCCGTCATTAATTGGCCTTTGCTGATGTGTATATCAAATGGATGCTCGCGGGGAGTAATGGCGAAACAATTGCTCTGTCGACGACACCGAGACTTCGAGTGCTTCTCTAAGTGCGGCGTTGACCCTTTCAAGGACCCTAAATAGGAGACAGTGACATCAATTAATGTCAGCATTCGTCAAAATTCTGTAGGCATCATTTGGGGCCACTGTCCTCTCGGATTTGTCCAGGTTGCCTTGTATAGAAAATGATGAAGAGGTCCTGATCGCCTTACGCAACCGGCCAACACCAAATCGACCTCTTTGCTCGAACATACATTGGAGAGTTGTTATCGATCCGAGCAAATTATCGAATCGGAATGCCCTGCATCCTGGTACATCTTCCTAACAGCTGTACTGATCCCAGTTCCATCGAAACTCTCTTATGCCTCAAGTGCTGCTTCTTTAATGATTTCATGCTTTCCAAAAAAAGAATCCCTCCCATTTTGTGATGCGCTTCATGGACTCAGGAGCCTCACATTGCTATAATTTCCCGTTTTCTTGCCATTTTGCCGATTGCCTGGCCAGTGGAAGTGTTTGACTTGTCTTATAATGTTGCATCATTACTATGCAAATGTTGATTACACTGGGATTAGATTTGGCTAGAGGAAATTGGCAAGTGTTGGGGCCTTGTGGCGAGCGCCTGGCAGCTGGAGCTAAGCTAGCGGGCACGTTGTGTATGACCAGTCTAAGCAGTGACATCTATATGTGAGGCCCATCTGTCCAGCCACACGCAAAATATACCACAAAAGGCCAAGGTAAAGGACAATTAATGATACATCAACAGTGATTACAATTCGCCCTGTGTTCCCACAAGCTGGGAGCTGGAAGTAGATGCAATGAATGGTTCATATGAAACGAACTATATATTCCCCCTAGCGTTTCTGACGTTTCTCTCGTTGCTTGCCAGAGCTAGAAATATTATGTAAGCTATGGAAAGACAAGACGCAATAATGCTCAACGCCCTTTTCACATTATGGGGAACAATATAGCGAGAGCAGATTTCCTCACAGCGTCTCTCTGTACGCGAAAGAGTCCCCCTTTTTTTTTTATCAAAGAAGATAACCGGGAAGATGATACTCCCCAGTCTTTCGAGGGTCATCACACACACACAATCCATCTAAATTGAATCCAATTTCCCCGAGCATCACTGTGTGTTTGTTACAAGCCAGACTGCAGAGTGGGGCCCTGCTAACAACACCGAGCTAGCCGGCTTAGATGGCAGTGGCCGCGAGAAAAACCTTGCAGTTCTGCCAACCGCTCAACCCAGCCAAATGTGCCCGATATAAGTGACGCATTCCATCAAATTCTGTGCAGGAATGGCGCGCGAAACCGATGTCCGCGCTGTCGCCGAGAGGCATCATTAAGCAGGTATTTCCATGCTAAAGCAGGTAGAATTGAGCGCCACTCGAGAGTCTTCTGCGTCCCAATGATAGTCTGTCGACGGACCATTTGGATTTGTGGTTCATGAGCGTGATAGGGGGAAGAGGGAGAAGTAGAGAGAGAGAGAGCGAGAGAAGTAGAGAGAGAGGGAGAGAGATTGGAGCGAGAGGGAGGAAAACAGGAAAAGGCGAGTATAAAAGAGTCAAAATGGCAGTAGAAGAAGGTGGCCAGGATTCAGATGGGCTCTCAGTATTGAACTGACAAGATGGTAGGCCCTCTACTAAGTCAGTATACGGTCTGCCCTCACATAGTTGACCAAACACTGACTCTCTCTGTCTCTGTATATCTACATATATATAAATACGTGTGCGTGAATAGTAGGCAGTTTGACCTGCCATGACTAGGCAGAAACGGGCACGAAGCAGCTACATTAATCAAATACATTATGACACACAATGGGAGAGTGAAAGCATCCTCCCAGTCCCAGGAAGCTATCATTCATATCCGTGACAAGCGACATAGGCACACGTGGAACCCTAAGAAAAGCGAGCTCCCTTTCTCCCCCTCCTCTTCTTCCTCCTCCTCATTCTCTTTCTTGTCCCCCCTCCAACATCAGGCATCAGAAAGGCCAGCTGATTCAAGTCAGGGTGGGTACTAAGCCGCGAAAGTGGCTTCTGAAGGGAAGCCACGGCTTGAGGGACTGCTGCGGGGATAAGCATTTTTATCCCCACTTCCAACGTTGGGGGAGTAGATATCCTTCCACTCCAATTTAACACAATAAATGAAAGCCAGTCCAGCGTGGCCCTCCGATCACATCGGGGGAAATCGATTTCATTTGTTTATATTGTCCCACCAAATATTGTCCTCGACATTTACTCAATAAATAACCACTTTCGCGGGATTTATGCTAGCGGCGAGGTGTATTACGATGAGATACAATACATTTGTGTAGGGCATTAGACTTTTTACTCCTTCCCCAATGACATACTTCCCATCCCTTGCCATCCAGGTTGCATTTTCTTTCCCACCAAGGGCAATTATCCGCCGTTGGATGATAACAACTGAGTAATGGATAATGAAAATACCATATTTTTGTGTCCCTCTCTGCGATAAGCTCCGTTATGCCAGGCGTAATGTGGGAACGGTTGAGGCCGTAACGCGAGGCGCACGGTAATATCGGGGTGGGCCAGACTCCAGCAAACGACATGCTTATTGATTGTAACTGTATCATAGACAAACATTCTCGAGACACCGACCCATACAAATACTGTTGGAGGGAAAATCTGTGTCAGACACTTCTCTCCCTTAAATGCGGAGAAGAGTAAAGGCTCTATAGGTGGGCGGAGTATATAATATAGGGTATACATGTGGTGTATAGGACAGACAGGGAGAGCCGAGGGATCAAGGACAAGCCAGTGCGTCTTGTCACACAATCACAACAACTGCGTGCAATCGCCCAATTGCTCTAGCGCCAGTTATATATATATATATATATATATATATATATATATATATATATATATATATATATATAACTGTATGCGACCAGTATTGTCGCATCCTGCTCTTATCTATTTAGAAACATTTGGAGGAATTGGTTTCTATTTTTTCTCAATCGCTATATTGTAATATGTTTCCAAACTGTATTTGGTAGCAATTTTTTGTATAGCATTTCTTTTATATATTAGTTTATCATGTCAGTTGTCTCTGTCTATTGCTCTCTCACTCTGTCCCCAGTGGATGGATGCACATGACTTGCCCAGCACTGTAATCCCTGATTCTGTTTTACCAACATGTCACGAAGGAAATAATGCTAACAGGGCTTGAGGGAAATACGTCTGAGACGATTATATCCACGGCCCCTTCTTCTCTAAATATTCCTAGCTTGGATTTAAGAATCCAATTACTTAAATTTCAGGGTCGTGATTTCTATCCCCATGTGGTATGCCGTTGAGTGGATGGCTTGGTAAAAGAAGGTCGAAGCTTGTATTTATGGTGAGCGCTGAAGACACTGTGTTTGTCTTATTCAGGAGGCTTGTTGGCGTTCGGACGGAAAGCGACAGGCAGGAGGCATTAGTTGGGATTGGCAGAGACCCAATATAACTACTTGCCCTATGTAAACGCAAGGCAAGGGTGAGTCAGGCTAAAATGGGGACATGGATAATAGTAAGCGAAACTGATATTGCTGGATCCCAGGTAGGGTTGCATGGATATGGCACGTAGTAGAGGCAAAGGCAGGGCTAGAGTGTGTCGCAGGAGGAAGAGGATGAATGGATTAGTACAATCATATCTGAAACTCCAAGCTGGCGGGGACACACGAACACAATAGCAATCCATCGCAGTAGCATGTAGAATGAGAAGGTGGCCTGAGAATTCACAATAAGCAGCCAGCGTTCCTTCCTCATCCCAGCATTTCATTTTTGCAGGTTAATATTTGCTTGACCCTGCACTGAAACCCCCCGAGTAATTGCCCTAAGAAATTAATAAAAGCGGTGAAACATGGGCCTTTAAGAGATTTAAGGGCATTAAAGAAAATTATATGGCGACGCTCTCTCATTAAAGTACTCGGATTTCACTGGCAATGACCTTAGTTACACCAACGCCAAACGAAATTAGGCCAATCAAGATTAAAGAGTATTGAATACGACCGAAGAATGAACGGAAGGAATGATCCTTGTATTTAGCAAATTGATTCGCTAGAATAGATACCAATTCTGCCTTGAGTAAAGGGGAATACAATCGAGGCTTTCTGATCGAGCCATGAACGACTTCTTCTCGTATATTGGTCAAGTCACATTTTCGTTCTGTAAAAAACAAGATCAATCGTTTTATATACAAGGTGTTATACTTTACAATGTCCTTTCTGATTCCCACATGGCTCAGGTATTGCGGTTTTAAGTATATATTATATACAGTTTCCAATTGATTGGTGGAAATTAATTGAAATCACTCTATAGTTCTTGGCAAAAGTGTGAGGGATATGTCGCTTTGATATGTAGGCTACAATCGAGACACATAAATATAGAATGACTCGTGATATGTATTCGATGCCCGGGTAGCTCTTTAAGATCAAAAGACCATCTCAGGGACATTCATGGTTAGAAGCAGCGCAGATGGTAGCCTCAAGGGGGGATATGTGTGTCATAAACTGAACCGCTTTACTCACGCCGATGAGTGGGAGAAGTATAGAAATCCCGCATTTGGCTCTGGTTCTTTTTAGCGTGAGTAGTATACAAAAATGGCGAATATTCTGTGGCACATTCTCTTAGTCAAAGGCTATTTCAATTATTTTTAACCGGGCGATTTCATTTAAAATGCTTTACTCTACATAATTGGCATTGATGGTGCTAATGTGTGAACACCTGAGACTGGCAATGGCTCTTTTATCCCCCTTTCCATATGTTTTCAGTTTTTCAAACACAGACCATAGTAAGGCTCTGAATACTCCTCTGAATGCAGCACCGTGGTGTTGGGAGACCATCTCACACCAACCATGCCACGATTGAGAGTGAATAAAAAATTGTTGTATCGTCAACGGGGCCGAGAAAACGATTTTGGAGAGGCGAATGATGGGTTTTCCACGTGAAAGTCAAATCATTCGACCTTTTGGAAAAGACTGATCTGCATTTCCCTCCCAGGGCTGCCAGAGATTTGTGATATGCAGCCAGTGCACCAAACTTGATAAATGATTACAAGAGAAAGATAATTAAACCTGACTTGAGTCATATCAAATGTCAGGAGTTTTTCCCTTTACTTCTTCCAATCGATCTATTGAATAAGAGATAGCCACGCGATAGTCACGCCTTGGCTGTTTCTCCCACGCCGGTATTTCTGGAAGCATATTTTAAAGGTTATATGTTTATTTTTATGCCACCACCCACCAACACCACGCATGTATGTCGGAAGATAAGAACTTGATTACCAAGATCCACATGCATGCATGACAACAAAGATAGTGATATAGATAGTATTGATTGTATTCACGCATGCAAACATTGGTTTGGCGTTGTTCAATTGCCGATTGTGTAATCGATACCTCAGATTTACATTTGCTAAATTTGAATCTCATGGCCCTTGTAATCATGTATAACAAAGCACGTTGGTGACAATTGCCAATGAATACGCCTACAGTACGCGAATTCGCCTTTATCATTTACATTTATTATTCTTTCATGAGAATTAAAACTAACCCAGAACTATTTACACTTTAGTGTGGGGGCTGATCCATTATTACATTTGACACTTATCGCATGTACTCCCACACACGGAAAATAGACTGCCTTTCATATATGGTCCCAGTAGGATCTGGTCAATTAATGAAATTAATTTGAGCAATCATTTCACCATCTATGACGCCTTCCATACACGTGCCTCTTTCCCATCCATATACGTGTATTATACGTACAGGGTATCCATATTCATACAGCCATAAAAAGGCAACCATCGCTATGAATAGATAACTGCGTTGTACACATCTATTCCGATATTCATGCTTTCAAACAAAATCATGTTTTGTTACTTTCTCCCAATGGTCAACCCAAGCCATAGCGATGGAAGCGGTAGAAGAGGAAATTTGTGATCCTCCCTACTCGGGTGACATCCCTCTCAATGTGTGGGCGTGTGGACCACTCGCCGTTATCAGCCAGTTGCAAGTGACACAGTAGAGGTTGCCTCTACTCCCTCCCAATCTATAGTTCATACGGCTTGTTGCCATCTCTGACTGTGACGTTCGGTCTGGAACCCTTTCTGCTCCTCTCTCCCCTCTCTGTCACCCATCCGCTTCAATCAGCTCTCACACCATACTCGGATCAATGCCCGTGGCGTGACCCTTTACCCTTTCACATTCAAAGAAGTTGGATCCTGCAAGAGGCTCTGATTCAAGGATATCAACATGAATATTGTATGGTAAAAAGCGAGACGCGGTTGGCAGGGTGGTTTCATATTATTGGTATACAGCCGACGAGCGTTATATACGTATTTCCATACATGTATGTTTTATGTTGGGAGCTTAATATATCGCGTAAAAACCGCCAGGGAAAAAACCGAATATTCGTGACAGTTGTGTCCATAGGAAAGGAAACGCTCTCTCAAATAAACCAGCATTTAATGAGCAATTTAGGTCATATCCTCAGGGGATTTCCTTCTTGCCTTTGGATGTGAAGTGTTGCAGCAAGCTTTGTATGTATTTTTATGGCCGTTTCGTCTCCACTCGCGATGTTCCCAATTCTTTATGCTTTGCCGAGGGGCCTAACATGTTTCATAAAATACGCCAACAACATTCTCACATCAATAGACATCCCATTCCCCCATCGCATGCCCACTCCCCGCACTGGGAATTCCTTGTTACGATCTTATCCCCTGTCCGGCAGGAAAATGATGGCGGACCACTGGTAAAAAGAACTGCTGTAACTCATGCAAGGGAAGCACAATGTAAACACTGGACACCATGTCAAATCCCGTGTCCATCCCGCCTTCTCCAAGGCAGACATTATCTCTAAACAGTGCCCAGTTGTAAATCAGGTATCTGTGGTTTCTCCAGACGTCCCACCATCTCCTATATAGATAGGATCCAGCTGCACAAAGTAAGGCAATGCCAAACTCCCTGTCTGTATGTGTATGTGTGTATGGGGTCAAGGATTAATAACAGTATCCTTGCGTGCACGCCTTATACATAGATTTCCATATAGATTAAAAGTGCCTACTTGTGTGCTCAGGCAAAGAGCGATCAAGAGGCATATATAAAATATTTATTACTCGTTAAGACGCTTAATGTAAATGACGGAAGGAAGCTATACACACAAACACATGCGCAGGATAAAAGCAAGCACATTATTCAATGGCCAGGGAAAAATTAGGATTGGTGGTAACTTAATATAATGCATGAATGGGTATTACCAATAAGAACTAGATATTTTAAGTTCATCGCATTAATTCTGCCTATTAGCATTGATCAGCTGAGGATCAAGCAAACATTAAGGTACGATTCAATCTCAAAGACTGCTGCAATTTGAGTTTCAAGGATTTAAACTAAAAAGTAACATTGGCAGTAGATTCTATGGGCCATGATGTAGGTCACAGGGATCCCTACTTTTTGAACCTTCCATGATGATGTGTACTGAAGTATTGGGCTAGTGTAGAAATCCATGTTAGTCAGTTGCCCAAGGCGCATGACAATGCAAAGAGAGAAGGAGAGGGAAGAAGTATATGAGAGTGAGGTGAAATGAAACTCCCTGGGGCTACAGGTCGTTTTGATTCAGCTTTAACAGCCACGGTGTTACCGTCTTTTCTGACAGAATTGTTCTTTGTCCTCGACGTTTTCTTCTGCCCCGAGCAGTTTTCTTGCGACGGTCGCCTTTTTTATGCTGTCCCAACGGAGTTCCCAGCTGCTTCCCTAGAGGAGCGGCCTATTGGTGACGTCCGGAATTATAACGTTCCGGTAATCATTAAATCTGAGTTGGATAAATAAGAGACAATGGTGGGGCGGCATTGGCTAACACAACATGCCATATGTTGCCATGTGATAAGCGAACCTCCGGAGATCTATGAAGCTGACCGCTAGCCCACCCCTTTCCTACATTCGCAGATACATCATTACCTGGTGACTAGACCAATGTTTTTTCATCCAAACAGCCACAGCGGCGTCTAGCAGCAAAAGATTTCCTGGAGGATGGAAGACCACACCACCACTGCCTCTATAAAAAGGCAATAATTCCATTAAATGGAAACAAGACGCCGAAGCCAGGCTTATCCCCGGGTTTATAATGGCTTTATGTCATTGACGAATGGAGCGAGTTGAAAGGTCTGCAGCGACAAAGAAAAAATGAAAACAAATCTCAACTTTTTTCTACCCTTTTCTTTTTGGATATTATGAATGTAAAACCTCAGTTGTTGTTTGCCGGTGTTATTTTCACACCGGTGGCCAAGGCAAGACTTGGAGGGTCTAATTTAGATCATCAGCGAGAGGAACAAAGACAAAGGTCCATCCATCATTACACAGAGCTGCTAGCTCGGCAGGTACTAAAAGGCAACCAAGTAAAACATTTCCTCCCCTGAAAGGTAATGTAGGATTACCTTCCACAAAAACAACCATCTTCCACATCTTTGCTTTCAATGGGTTTAATTAGCGGAGTATGTCAATTACATGCATCTGTTTATTAACTCTACTCCGCCTACATTACAGTCATGCTTTTTAACCGATGATTATGCTTATTAATTATAAATATATTTATTTGATTTCTTATCGCTATATTTTTATTTGGTGCCAAAAGAATTATTTCTTAGAAGAGGATGGAAGTTTTTAAACTGAAATTATTACACAGGGTTAATATATTCCTAAACCATTGCAGTCAAGTTTGGTAATGAAAATAATGATAATGATGACAATTATAATAATTGTTATTATTATGTCGTCATGTTATATCGAATGATACAAAAGGGAATAGTTCTGAGACGCAGCTACTTGGGTGTGCCAGCGAGTAATCACTTAATAGTAAAACTACAACATCAAAGCATTGTAGCGGCTGTATAAAGTAATAGAGATCTGGTTCTGAATTACAATTCTATGTACTAATGTCTTATTTACAACACATTAATTAATATTAATGATAGTTTGATGATTTCCAACAATATAAAGCATACAAGCTTTCCTATCTGGAGCCAGTAGGGTACATATGGGTGAAGTCGCCAGAATATATATACAATTGACTGCTTTATACATTTAGTAAATTTTGCCAAATTATAGGCTACAAATTGATTAATTCAAAGGATCAATTCAAGGCATTAATTCAAAATAACAGTGCGGTTATCTTGAATTGTTTATTGAACCCATTTTTGTCATGAATTTGTGTTATTTGAGAAGATTTCGGAAGGCAAGTTGTACATCTTCAAGCGATTTCACCCACATATATTGTATACACTATATATAAATGTGTGTCGTATGAGGGTAGGTGGGGGAGAGAAGATACGAAGAGAACCCTTGATTGTCGTCTATAGAAGTGTCTGGATCAGCAGGCCTTGTGCCAGCAGGTGCTTGCACTCAATAACCGTCTAGCTCTTGTCCCTACCTCTCTACCTTAGTGTCATTAAACACCTTTGATCCCAGCTATTCGTGGAGCCGTCCGTGGCCCGATAAACTAATGTGCTCTACCTTTGTCGGTTTGCGGATTTCCTTTGTATACAGACGAGGAACGACTGAGGAGACAAAGCTTATAAAATAAATGGCCAATCAGCTGGAGTGAAAAGGCAAAGTCATCTATAGAGTTTAGGAGCCATTAACATTGCTGGTTATCTGCGCGGGAGTGGGCATGATATAGCAATATCTATCCATAATTTTTCACAACAGGCGCGTATAAACTCATCAGAGCGAAAAGACAAATAGAGAGGGAAAGATGGTCCGGTACTATTTGTGTGGTAATAACCGTATATCTCTAGTCAGCGTGGCTAAAACGAAGAATAAACGACCATGTTTTATTTTCATCTGATGTAGTGCAGGCCATCAGGAATGAGGAAGAGGTATTGATGGTGTATATAAGAAAAGGGTGCCTTAGATAAAGCGGCTCAGATTTAATGTTCACTTTGAGCAATGGAAGAGACAAGCAATAGTCAATGGCAAAGCCTGATCCGAGAGACAAATGATCGCGTTTAGATCAAGTGCTTGGAAGAGAAAGATATATTAGATGGACGCTAATCTAGTATTTCCTCTGTTTGCCTGAGGATAATGGTTTCGAAATCTATCCACGCGGCAGATTGTTGGCTGAGGAGACAATTTATAAGCAATACACCAACATGATGTCCAATATCGCAGCTGGAAAGAACATTAGAAATCAGATGAATTGGAATCTTAATATACAGAGTATGTGGCGGAGAGCTGGGGGTGCGGCTACATTGCGAGCATATAAAGGGTCTTGGAGGCAAGAGTATGAATGCAAGATTGTCTGAGAGTGCGCGGGACTGCTGCTGCCACCAGCGACTAAACAAGAGCGAAGGACGCCGCCGTTGCTTAGGACGCAATCCATCAGTGTCATATGGGCGGGGCGACTAGGTTCAAGAGTTTCCGGCGAGGGGGCAGCACCAGCAAGAAGAGCCGCAGAGCGTTCCCAATCCACTATGCGGTTCCAAGGCTATCATCTGTACTAGCTGGTCTAAACCAGCTTCCTTTATTCTTACTGACACCCCAGACTAATCAAATGAATAGATATAGAAGAAGCTATACAATTAACCCGAAATTGGCCAACATTTGATACGTGGCTTTGTTCACTATTTGAAATGTTAATAATCGTAGTTGTTTCTCTCAAACAAAATTGAAAAATATAATTAAAGCTTATTCGCTGGATCTAGAAAAAAATCATTACTTGGAGAACCATGGGTGTTGGCACAACTTCTGTGGAAAAAAAACTAATTCTACTAATTATGAAGGTAGTTGGAACCAGCAGTATGTAATGAAAATGTTACTCGAACCTTCTTCTGTCCAGCCTGATGGGAAAGCCTTTTCGCCTGCCTTGTCATTTAGAACAGATTCCTTTTGATCAGGCGAATCTTTGATGATCAGAAGAAAGGAAAAGCGCACCTGTCCGATACATGCAGGTGAGCAAGGCCTCTTCTACCCATCATCTAACCTTTTCCTCATCCATCCTAGTGTTGGGAAACATACAGGGATTCCGCGAGGAAGAACACTCTCAGAGATTGGTACAGGGAACGGCAGAAAACGCATGCAGGGGAGAGGGGGTGAATAGATGGAGAATGAGAAAGATGAGAAGCGAGTTGAATTAAGAGAGAGAACAAGAGAGACAGAGCCAAAAAGGATTGCGAGGGAGGAAAACGGAGACAGAGGGATCGAGAGGGCCGGGAGGAGAGGAAGAGAGGGAGGGGGTTGAGAGAGACAAACGGGTAAGATGATAGACAAAAAAGTCTCTACAAACAGCAGAACCCCTCGATGTAGCTTTCTTCGTCCCTGTTGCATAAAAAACCCGTATATGGCCTGATCAATGTGAAAAGTATACACACAAACAACGAACACAGCGAACAAGGAGCAATTACCACACCCATGCTAACACAACTCTGGTCCATGACACTCAGGTCTGACCATAAATACATACAAATTGTACTACTTTTCAAATTTTAAACGGTACAACAGCGATCCATATAGCTCTCCCCTCTCTCTTTCTCCCTAGGGCATGGTGCAATATTTATTATTGGAATACCATAGGGAAAGAGAAAGAGAGGAATGCATAGTTCACTTGAGTACGAACTCTATTATAGTATCCACATGTAATGATACAGACAAGACTAGCTGACGGCCTGGTGCGACATAACTATTTTATGTGTTCTTCTTCTATATTCTTTTTCACAGGCACTTTATGGGCTTTATAGATAAGAGCGAATCTATCCATCTATTACCCCGCATCTATATGTAGGCTTTAATAGTGGGGATTATTGTCGGGAAATGCACGCAATATGAATCATGCCCGGTTGAATTTGGATTAACTATATATCAAAAAAAGGTGCCCGATTATGCCTCTTTTTCGCATGAACGTGATTAACGTTTTTCATTATCGCAGTCTTCACGATTCAATGCCCCTGTTCCCGTGAACGGCTGTGATTGGATTTGGATGTATACCAACAACTTTAAGATGTGAACTGCGATGGCAGAACCCTAGTCTGTCTAGAGCTAAATCCAAAGGCAATCTCTATGATGGGATGCGTCGCCTTTCTAAACACACAGAAACGAGAGTGGCTCTTATCCCAGTTGGCTCTGCCAATCAGCTTGAATTGTCTTTTCTTTTTCTATTTTGTCTTCAATGTCATGAATGTAGATTAGTATTGGCATATAAGGAATGGGGAATAAAAACAGCGCAGGCGCTCCTCACAACCTCCCCAGCCTTACGCACCAGTTAACCCAAATGACCATATCAGCCGGATGCCTCTCATCAATTCCTTTTATTGTGGTATAATTCTCATGTTTTTATGGAGTTTTTCTACTCTGGTAGATGAAAATAGTCCAAATAATCATCCAGTGGTTTACTATGGAAGCATGTAAGACGGGCTCTTTAGGGAAGAATATACTAACGTTAGTACCGTAATTTATTCAAGATTGAAAACACATCTTCACGATGGTGCACTCACATGTATGATTATTGTTTTATACTAGCTTTATTTTCTCGTAGATTTGGACATTATTTGTTACATGCATTCATTCAGGTTCGAGTGTTTACATGGTCGTTCCTCAGGACCATCATACTCATCCTACCATGGGGTAGGCCAACGCCAACGGTGCATGGGTTTTGTCAAGCCGCGTATACATATCCCTGCTTAAAATGTGAAAAATTGCTAAAAAAAAGTCCTTGAGAACAACAATGTGCATAAGAATACAACAAGCAGTAGATCTATATAACACAAAACAGGGGGCTTCATTTTGAAAGGACATGTTAATCGATTCGCCACTCTCTATTCTGATCCAAATTCCTTGATCCATCCGAATGTGAACTAAACGTTCAGCTCCCATTTACACAGCCAAGGGAAATTGGTGCTGGAAATCAAGAAAGGAGTCGCAGCCATGTATCATGGAAGCTATAGAAAGCTTGGTGGAGATCTTTTTAAAAAGGTGTATTGCAGAGCTAGATTGGGAAGGGGCGAATGTGTGATGTATGTTGGGCTTTCAAATCACCAACATATCGATCTACCCATCTCCTTGCCTCCCTGAAGAGCGAACCACGTTTCCGTGTTACCGATGCCTGGGTAAAGTCAACAAGTGCGCACCTAACCAAGCTGAATGACAGGTGGAATTTGTTCTTCTCCCTCAAAGTCTCCCCCTTATAGGTTCGCCTTCACACTTATTAGGCACTAATTTAACCTCCCTTCTCGCCACACAGAAAATTGAAAGTAATCATTGAATGGGTTCTATAGGCATAAGTACTATACGGTGATCACTAATGTTAGAGCATAGCTGTTGTTGAAGGGAAAGGTTTTAGAATGTGTTCATTGAAATTTAATGTTGGGAAAGGTGCTCTGTAATAGACTTGTCCCTAAGCTCTCAAATGCACATAATCTTGGGTTTTATCATGTGTGCTCTGTCAGAGAGGTACACACACAGCCCGGGTTTTATTTAGCTTAGAAGCAGGCCCTGGAAGAGAGTATTTTTGTCTGTCGATATAAGATCTTATTCTAAATATGCCCAAGCAGGTTGACGTCTACAATGTAGGGGGTGCAACAAAAATATTCACATTTAGATACTTTATGGGAATGTTTATAATTAAAAGTTGTTTTGCTTAGAGCATACAATAAATAGTACAGTCATTCAATAAATATGATGGTTCGTATTGTATTTCATACCATAGTCGACCCCCTGGAAGAACTATGACTGTCATAGAAGGGGGCCCCATTTCCAGAGTAGATAATGTTATTATATACCACAATGTTAGATGGTTCATAAAATTAATCAGATGGGTTGTACTACAGGATCTTTGAATTCAAAGAGTTATCATATAACCGAACAAAGTAAAGTTCAAGTTGCCTCCAATGTCGATGAATGGCTATAGGGATGATTTGAAAGTTCTTGTCTTGCAATGGTCTGATACTTTCTATAATTCGCAGATTAAAGACAACCTGGTTGTCCTCGCATTCGGAAAGTTAAACTATCTGAGATTCCTGCCACTCTGCACTGATAACTTAACTTTTCCTCGTATCCTTTGTCGAGTTGAGCAAAATTAATTTGCTTTCTGATTTGCACATTTCTTTCTTCCTCCGAGCCGATCGGATCCAAGGAGCCTTTGGAATAAAACACGATTCGATGCAATATTTATATGCCAAGTATCAATTATGCCGACTGTCAGTACGAATTAGAGACAGTCTTCACATGTTGTTTGTTGGGCCAGCCAGTGACTAGTTCCCCACCGATAAGCAGACAAGCCATAGATGCACACTTGTCATTTCTTATATGCCTAATTTCTAGTATCAGGTGTACAGTAAAATTCCTCATGGAGTTCCCACTAACTATTCGACGTCGGGCCTCGAAGCTGTCGTGTCGGGGGCATTGGTAGTCTATGCCAAAGCCAATGGTCTCTAAGGATAATTTATTTCCATTACTGATGTGACTTTGGGACTTAATTTGATCAGGGCTGGATGGTGCAATTATATATCCATGCGATTGGAACAATAAAGAAAAATTCAAATCCAATTTAAAGTTGAAAAATATGTCCTGTCACATGAGAAATTGGATTCATCCCAGCTTTATTTTAGTTAATCTTTAATTTATCGGTGTAGGATATAATTATAAGATTCAATCTGAGATAACGAAGAAAAATTATTATGGTTTTATGATGCTCCGCCTCAAGATACTTTCTTAAAGTACTTCGAGTCTCAATCAAACCTTGTTACGTGCCAGCCAAGCGATTGTTACTTAGCGTCAAGTGTATATTGCTCCATCTTTGTCCAGGCTTGATATATGCCTTGATCATCGCTCACAAATCCCCTTATTGCCAGTGCCAAGAATCACGGTCGGCCCCAGACCATTTGGTCAAATGATGATGATTTACCGAGGTATCGAAATCAATAACCTTTTAGTCAATATGCCGCTTCCCCATGTCCAATTCTGCCGCGGCGACAGAGTGTGAATTAATTCACAATTGAATCATATCGAAGTTATTAGAGCTTTCACCACCTTCCTTGTTAGTTTATGGTTCCGGAAGTCGACAGCATTGAATGCTTTGGGTGGAGCTACTTAGGAAGTGATTGACAGTTCCCCTACCGGAAGATAATCCCTAAACTAACGACGAGAGCAACGGGGGCAAACATCTTTCGTGAGGAATAATCGTTGTGTCTAAAAGGTGGAGGGAAAAAGTAAGCAAATTAGGACATTGTTTTAGCCGATCGTTATAAAATGGGGTTAATGGCAAATATAATAGTTCTCAGTGGAGACGGATTAAAAGGCAATGGTTTTATTAATACCGCGGGTTTTCTTTAGTTTGCTTGTCATTGCGCAGTCGAAAAAATTGAATGCCAATGCAATGCGTCTTATTCCACTGCCAGACGGTAAATGGATGAGTGGAGGGTGTTGACTGATGGTATCTGCACCCTGTACATTGTATTAATTACATCGCTGTAGAGGGGATTTTAATGAGCTTCCAATCATCGCTGTTCACATGAGAAACCTCGTTTACATGTTGATCTAAGGACGCCGGAGAGAAAGGGGAGCTAGGGGGAATGACATACAAGCAGTCAATGGAGTAAATAGGAGGAAACAGAAAACATGTGGACACCTGCATTAAGTAAATCTGATTCGTCAGAAGAGAAGATCAAATACACACCGTTATCGAATACTTGGGACAATTCAAGAACTGAAGGGTTATCAACCTTGAACCCTCGTATTATTTTAGAGTATGACTCCATTATGTATTAACCCAATATTAACTATCCAATACTTGGGAAAATTCAAGAATTGAGGGATTATCAACCTTGAACCTCCCATTATTTTTGTTGATTTTCCTATTATGTGTTACGCCATATTAATCAATATGCACGCTCACGAGTAGAGAACTATATGACATTACTTAATTCATGGTGACCTTGGGTTGAGGTGCCGCTCTTAAACCCATCTTTACTATTGGGGAAGTGGGGGGAACTATGGGGAAATTAAACAAGACGGTTTCGGGGCACTGTGCCACAATAAATAATCGAATATCCAGGGCTTTGGAGACGAGAAAGGGGCAAAAGCATGATGACCTCGACCAAGGTTGGCGGGTCTGCGTTCATTAATCAAGCTAACTCTTTTTGCGCTACGTCCCTAAAACATTTCGATAATTCTCAGCCGTTTAAGGCAATGATGCATGCAAGCGCGAAAGCTTAAATTCTCAACCAATGCTAATTTTCCAATGGATGAAAATGGTCTTCTTTCCCTCCGTGATTACTCAGGGAAGAGAGAAAGGATATTAGAGGTAAAAAAGCGACTCCCCTGAGGAGTTGAACATAATTTGATCTCACGGGAGTGTACGGCAATAGGTAAAGAGCCTGAAACAGTCAACTAAATCCTTCAAAGGCCTATTTTCTGTTTGTCAAGGCGATCAATCACTATCAACCCATCGATCACGATCAGACAGCAATTAATTTGCTGGAGGAAAGACAGTGATAATTGAACACCTCGTTGCCTCCTAGCAGTAAGAATTGCCCTCAAGGTAAACAGAACTGGGGTAACACTAGTCTTAGCAGGTTAGAACGGTGTAAGCCTAAATATCATATCTATCTTTGGAGCCGTGTCCCTCAGTGTATAAAACCCCAAAGCTTTCTGTGCATTGATATCAATAAAACATGAGATAGAAATTGAGTGGGAGATGAACGTGTTCGAATGGATTGCCTCGCGAAACTCCCACCTAGTCCATGAGGGGCGTTTGAGCGTTATGAATAGAGAAAGAGAGGAGAAGGACGTAATTAAACTGTTAGGGGTAAGTGAGACAGTATCCAACGTCAAACTCATGCTTTTCTCGCAGGTGCAGATGTTGCTTTGAACAACGCCGACCGAGAACACAGTACAATGCTTTATTTTCATGTTTTTCTATTACTTATCTTCCAGGATTCTGAATCTTCACATAAACACATAATTCGATAATCACACATGTTGCGATCTCGCACCTAATTGAGTGGGGGTCGTTGGAGAAAAGATCACTAGAGTGATTAATCATCCTTTGTTATAGGGTAGAACTCATCGGGGAGCTGACCTTCAAGGGTTTCGTCTCAGACTCCCAGTCCCCCCAGCCCCGAACCCAGACTCGGTAACCATCATCGCCATAAAGGGGCCCACTCCCGAACCCAATCCCATTTCCCACGTTCTGCCTGGCGTCCAGCATCAACTAATGACCATTCGAGTGGACATAGTATTGGTCATCTCTCGTGGGAAACGTCCCCATCAGCCGAGCCACTCTCGCCCGGGCCCCGAGCCGCTCAGGCGATGTTTTGCGAGTGGAGTCGGGAAGCATTGGCTCCGACTCGCCGAGCTAAACGTTCTCTGCCACCATGTACTGAGGAGGCAGGTCTGACCAGCTCATGCCAGAACCCTCCTGCACAGTTGGCCGCTTGCAGGCAGGTCAGTACACTAAAAGGCCTAGGAGGAAAAAAGTATAACCTGTCTCTGCTTCCTGGTACAAGGTGGAATCGGACATTGCTTCGTCCTCAGCCCCTCTAAATCCCCCATCTCAAGGGTGGACTTAGCGACAGGTTGAGTGGGATGGGATGTCTCTGGTACAATTATAGGGCTTACCGAGCAATATATCATACCAGATGGGAGGCGATTAAGTCAAAGAAAGGAAATCTATTGCATGTCAGAAATCCATCCATATCTGCTTTAATTGGGATAATGAATATTTTAAGCAAGCTTCTATATTCGTCCGTCGTTCGCCCTTAGAAATCCTCAAGTAAATGACTATTGCCTCGATGGGTTACGAAATGATACATAAATTGATTGGGATTATCGTGCGATTACAGAAAATAGCATTGTAAAGGATGTTATTAATAAATACTCACGGATACCAAAACAATTTTATTTCTTTTCAAAGCCGGTTCTCCATTTTCTTCTCGTTCCTAACTGCTTAAGTATTCCTACACCGGTAGTAGTATATAGAAACAGGACAAAGATGAAGGGTCCCATGCAGACCTGCTAACGAGAATAAATAACAGTGTGTGACGTAGGTGTTATGTAACTCTATATTCCTCCATGGTAATGACCACCTATTATTTACCAATTACCCGGACCATGTGCGGTTGTATTGCTACAATATCAGTGGACATTTGCCACAATGGCCTGTCTGGATTATTCATGAAGTGGTCGCAAAAATTTCTATGCACCCACAACATGGAGTAGGGTATGCCCGTCCCGTGTCCGGCATGAGGTGATAACGATTACGCAATCGCTAATTCATGCTCTGGAGTCTTACGTCATAGGATTATCCCACGGTATCTATGATATGTAGGTCATAGCGGTCGATTACCAGGGTATTGATTAACTTACTCAATTATAATGATTAACTTCTATTTATAAATATCTTAATGGCTGGCGGATTGATCAGAGCTTGGCTGCCTTCTGCTTTTGGAACAAGAGCGATCGATGGAAAAGGGAAAAAGGGAAAGACACGGAAGAACATTAAGTAAATCCGAGGTAGCCTCTCTTCGTCCTATTATGGAACATTCCACGACCTTTTAGCGCAAAGAGTGATTCAGAATGGTTAGGTATTTTTCTTCAAGCTAAGGAACTTCCATCCATCACCGATTTAGTTAATAAAATAGAATGGGATTGTTTAATAAATGACCAACGAGGGATGTATCTAGATTCATCAGCGTGCAGGACTTTTGTCCTCTTGATATTAGAAGAAGAAAGCATTGGAATGTCCCAACAGTGCCGACATGTTTACCGATTCTAATATGGTATTCCACTCCAATAGGCCCGCTCAAGCCCGCAGAGAGAATCGTCTAGAGAACCATAATTTATCTTTCTTTCATGTATAGGGTTTTGAATTATTACGGATGAGAGCCAGGCGCGCTGTGAGTTGCTTTATGACTTTGTGTGCGAGTGTTGTGGCGTTTTCCTTTGATGGTAATCCGTCACTTGCTGGTGTCCCATTTGTCCATGACAGAAGCGGCCGAACATGGCGGCCGGAAAGCACCAGTGTCGCACGGAAGACGTGCCCCTAGAATAAAGCTCAATCGGAGGGATCAGCTGTTATGGGACCGGGCCTAACTTTGCCATCCCAATCTGCAACCTTTGGTAATGAAACTGCCATAAAACAGTGGCCAAGGAGCCACAAACGTCACAGGTCCAGACCGGCTTGGGCTAGGACAATTTAATTGAGGCTTATGCAATGGGGGCCCTCGACATCCGTGCACGCTTTGTGGTAAATCCCCCAATCTGATGCTCATGACTTGTCCCTCTCGTGACACAGCTCTGAAAGTTGACGATATCCGAAACGATGAGATTTATGGGTTGGAAGGTATTAGACACTGAAATTGGTGCCACACCGAAGAGGGACATTGCAAAGCTCCTCCAGCATTTCCCTTGCTGCAAATATATATTACCCCCACCCTAAACGATCCCATGGTGACGTTTCATTCGTTGGTGTGTTGCAGAGTCTCCTGGGCGAACGCCTCGTATCTGTCCCTGTATGGAGCGGATGAGACTTGGGGGGAAGGAAGAGGAAGCGAGGAGATGAAACAATGACATCCCAGCACTAAAAAACAACGTCACCTCGGCCCGGAGTCACCAATTCCTTACCACAAACTAGACCACCACCTCCTAGGCCAGACCAACGGATTAACGGCCACATAAAAATAAGCTCGTTACGAAATGTCCCAGCGCCAGGGCTGGCACCCATTAGGGCATAAACGACACCTGATCATTATCATGCGCGCATAAAACCCCCATAAGACTAATCTGATCCCTATAAATATGCCACTGTTGTAGATCTCCAACATTATCACCTTCTGAGATACTCCTACAGGGACGACTAGCGCGGTTCCACTCCAGGAATCCAGCGCTTCGTTGGATATATCTAACCATGATTCAGGCATAGAGCGCCTATAGATACATATAAACAACCCTTAGTCACTCCTGCAATGAATAAAGTCACACAATTACCTAATCATTACTCTTTTTGTTTCGCGTTTACATTGTGGAAGGCCAAGATACCAATCAGACAGGGTGATGGATGCATGGCGGACGCTTCACCACACAATGACTAAGTTCTAGCCTAGCAAGGCCATGCAGGCGATGCTTTCCAATGTTGTTTTTTTAAAAAAAAATCCCAATCTAAGATCTTAAGTTTCACAGAAATGAAATTCTCATTGATTTGTAAGCACTCTGTTTCCTCTACAATCGATTCTTTATACCAGACCAGATCAGATTTAGACCAGATCGTGGCCGGGTTGGTGGTTTTATAGCAGTTGTTATTTATTTCGGTTTTCAAACTTAAAACTTAAGAATCGAAAGTAATAATAATGCATGGTTCTTACACGAATAGAAATATTTAGAAATAAAAGCCCTCACTTAGATAACTACCTGGTACAACTACAGAAATACATAATATCATTTCATATCATATCCTTTATCTGGTCCTGGGTATGACTATAAAGTGCCTTTCTGTCTCTTTTCTCTGTCTCTCTCTCCCTTCTTCTCTATCTCTATTTCCTGGGTTTGATCATAAACTGCCTCCCACAAGCTCTCCCGCCCTTGATATAACCATATTAAATGTGTTGATAAGGACGTAAAGCAACCAATCTCACTCACTCACTCATCTTTTATTTCGATCTGTGTGACTCCTGATAAAGGAATATTGGAGAATATTCCAAAAAACTGTCGCTCAAGGTGTTTACACATAAACAGAGTCAAGTGTATAGCAATGATAACGCGTCTCCAGTCAATGTCTAGAGGCTTGAAATCTATATTGATCGCAATGTCCTTTTGGAGAAAACTTCTAATGGCTTCCCCTGCGTTGGTATTTGTCTCAAAACCTTGTCATTATCAAACAACTGCGATCGAAGCTCACTCGTCTTCCCGGCCACTTGTTCTTCAATTATAACTTATATATGGTCACCACAAAAAGAAGTATTGTACATACTGTAAACATACGCGAGCAGTACAACTATTTGGACGTTAACAGATAGGTCAGGTCTATAGAAGGCAAGCTCTACACGCTAGTATTCACGACAACAAATCTTTCTATAAACCACTGGCTTGGCACAAAATGGTGACGTAAATGCATTTATTGTATAGCTCTGAGAACAACGTATCTAGAGTGTCTTATGCACGGTCCATATGTCACTAGTGTTTTACGTGTGGTAGTCATGGCAACCAATGTATCTCGTTTACCAGGTTTACCGACAAAATCCAACTTTATGACTAAAAGATATTTTTATTTATATCATTAAAAGCATATATGTATACACTCGTTTCAAACGCTTAGAATATCACAATCGTCGCTACGCAACTCGTGCGATATTCACGTTCCTTCAACCAACTCCTTGGTAACCCTATATATGAATTATAGCTTGGTAACCAAGCAGCTACACGCTTGAATGTTTGAGAGGGTTAATGAATATCTTGCTTGGTATACTGAACAATGAAACAGCTGATACATCTTGGGTTATGTTAGTATTCGGACATGGCTATACCTATGATATAAAGCCGCATTCCCAGCTAAATTCCCCAACAACTATTTAACTCAATTCTATCTTTCATTGATGCTGAGCAGGGAGGATTTGAATACTGAAAATAAAGAAAAAATGCCCTCTGCTTTTCATGATTTCATGGCATCCTTTTATCCGAGACTTTGTTACTCGGGTATTTTGCTGTGCTTCTGCAGTGTCAACTCGAATTAAAAAGGATACTAAAGGGCCTAGTCCACTTAGCCGATTCTCATGTGATTGATGTTCACAAAATGTAGTGCAAAAGAGTCCTCTGTGTCCGAGAATCGGTTTGGTGGACTAAGCCCTATAGTGCAATATGTTAGCCTCATGGTATACCTATATATATATCTAGACAGTGCTACCCTAACACTTTCAGTTTCATCGAGGGTCCCCTAAGTTTAAGATGGAAGTGAGCCATATTAAAAATAGTGGGACCCTTGCTTCGTATGAATGTGACATATTTGACGAAAGTATACATTTAGTGTAAAAAATATCCGAGTCTTATCAATTTGTATGCAAGCTTTCTTTTAATAGACTTTATTGAACATACCTTCAACAAAAATATTTTTCGTGATACACTGTGTTACACTCAACCTGAACACCAGTGAATTCTTGCTTAAACTGAACTGCAGATTTCCCTGCAGATTTCCCTGCAGATTTCCTACATTATGTAGTACGTCTCTTTAGCTGAACTTTCGGCCAACCTGCAGTTTTTTTTATTTCCCCTCAAATTCCGATTAAGCATATTAAATAGGCACAATGAAACTTGGAAAAACGCTTAAAAATGTTACCATGATTGTTTGAACCGATCTATGTCAATACAATAAAAGCTAGAGCGATATTCAGCAATATGAAAATAGTTAAATTACTAGAGGCCTGTTGTTTGTAACCACCACGCATTTCTACAGTGTTTAGAAAGGGAATAAACCCTTATACAAAGCAATTTACGATGTACATGGCTTTGGCACAGCAATTTTAAAATCCACAACTCCCATTCTTTTTGTCTCTTATCAACAATTTTGAACAGACTATTTCTATGCTGGTTCGCTGGGGACGTCCACATCATTGATCCGTAGTAATAAGTTTGGGGCAGGAATGGAACTGTGTTTTTGTTATGTCTGGTTACGACGCATCCTAGACACGGTTGGGGAATACTAAATGCTATATCCCCTCTACTCACTCCAATGCATGCAGTTCCATCTCGAATGGGAAGTCGGTCAAGGCAAGACCCATGGGGTCTAGTGGTAACAACCTTCAGGACAGCTGCTATCGCTACATACCCTCCAAGTTAGCTTCTAAACGTTAGGGGGATCGCCATCGAAGGATTCGGACTGATGATGTGTTTCAAGAGATATATAAGTAAACTATACTGGAACTGGTATGGTTCAGTTAGTTACAAAGATGAACCTTGCAGTGATCAAGTACCTAGACCGTATAAACCTTGGTTGAGATTATTCTGATATGTATTTGTACAAGATCATATAATGCAATCTTTGGCCTGCGATGCAATTATTTTAACGATTAGAGAATACATTAGCTTCATTCATTGCCTTACTCGATGATCCTCCGTTGTTGTTGATGAGCTGGTTCTGTAGGTGTAACGGTATGGTGAGCTCCCGCCCTCCCCCACATAGTTCACTGACCTGTGCTTTAGAACCTCATCTCGTAAAAGACTTTTAACTTTTGAAGAACAGTTTATTTACAGAGTGGTGTGCAGCAGATGCCGCCGCCGCCGCGGCCTGTGCATATATATGAGGCATCATTCGGGCTCTTCAATCCACTGTTGTTTTCAGTTTGGATCAATATAGCCCAGCAGGTCCTCGATGATGCTTCCTGTTGTCCGTTGACATGTGTAGATTATCCAACGACAAACAAAGTCTCTAATTGGTACAGACCATCAACACTGCGTCCTGTCTCTTGCTCGCACAAATCTAGTTTGCCACGACACAGGCGCGCCACCAAGTCATCTAATCAAGCCACTGAGACCCACACAAAATCCCCAACTCCAACGATTCCTCCCAAATCCAATAGAACCTGAACATGTTGAGAGTTTTTGACCCCTTCTAATCCAATAGGTACAGAACACTGTTCCTCCTTAATCAAATGGACTTTACTGACATGTTTGCTTTTTTTACAGCTTAATTCAATGAAACTTCATCCAAGAAGCAATGGAATTTCAATCCCAATTGAATGGAAATTTGAAATTGGACTTTGTTTGGGTCTTTCTCTTCATGCCTTTGAACTGCATGTTCAGATCTATTCACATGAGCCTGGATTATCTTAATTAATGAGAAATGTCAATCAGCCTTGATTAATTACTTGTTGTCAACGAGTGAATTGGCAGTGAAAGGCAAGGGGGGAAATATCCCTTGGAATAAGTGATGGTCAGTGATATGTTTTCCAGAGGTGGCGCATCCTCGTCTCATCTACAAAGCTTCTTCATCAAAGAGAGAGCTTTACTGCAGTAAAATCTTAAGATAAATGAATGCCCAATTACATAGATGAGTGCAACTCTTCTCACCCCAGTGACCTTCCATGTTCATTGATGCAAACGCACTGGATGTAAATTCCTTACACTTACATTAATCAATATTATGAACAGTGGCAAGGATCCCTACAGTACTGCATGGATTGCTAAAATACCAGGAACATTAAACACCCTATATGCCTTCCTATATCACCGTAATGACAAGCCTCTTTATTTTAACCCTACGTTGACCTAGCTCCTACCCGAGTGGCGCTTTATTTGTGAGCTGGTAGTAGTATACGGAATTGGGGGAAGGTGTCGGGAACGCTGTAGCTATAGTCGAGGCTCTATAACATGGCGCCTGAGGTGAAATTATAGTCATATATCCCAGAGGACTTTGTGTAAATTGTATTAAATCCTATATTGTCCACAAAAACTAAATTGTTTATCTCAAATACAAATTATGAAGAATCCTCGTTTACTATTTAGATAAAACACTGTCATTGATTAATCAAGGTGCCCTATATCGTTGACATAATCGCGCAATTAGATACCGGGCAAAAAAAGTTTCAAATACGACATGCTCGAACCATATTTGAATTGAATTGAAAAACGTTTTTATTAGATCTATATTCAGGTACATCTTCTGGATCACGCCATGTTTTCGTTAGTAGCCTAAATGCACTATAATATTTTAGTTGCCTCCTGCCCATTATCATCCTCATCAACATCACACATCGCTCTCCTAATCATCATTCTTTCTATCCATACTTTCAATCGCGTTAAATTGACATATGTTATGGTATGATGGAAGAATACAAACGAACGTGTGCCCTTACGTAATACCTATGGCTTAGCATGAATAAGTAGACTTGCACAGTACTGGATAGCTAAGTATAATTAGCGAATTTAATAATGAGATATTATAATTAATGGGTGATAATTAGATAGATAATGAGGTTACACAATGTTACGTAATGTTACATAACACATATAGCTCTTACTATTTGTATACATGACTAAAAGGAGCAGTGTAGTCCTATTAGCTATTGACCTGTGTAGTCAATTACCCTATAAACAAAATAAGTACATTATACGAGTACAAAGGATATCATACTGAAAGGACAAGCACTGACTTCCTGTCTTTATTAGACAGAACTGTTTTTCCATTCTATTATTTATTGATGTAACTATTGGGTGCATTCCAGGCTGGGTAAGCTTGTCGACAGCTCCTCTCTCTTTCTCCCTCGCTCTGGATCTGAAGGTCTTCTAAACAATGGCATTCCAATTCAGTTGGTGTCACCTTGGGCATAGCCCTAGCAGGTGTTTGAGTTATGACTGAGGGCGCCAGGTTCAGAGCTGACCAGAAAATCTTCCACGCAGGCTTGTTCAGGCTAATGCATGCCGCCGACTAATATGCCGACCCACAGCCATGTTAAATCGCCCGAAAGAGCTGCTCGGAGCAAGTGGACTTTGGCCGCATTCTAGCATTGCTAGATTTAAGTTAAGCCCTTGAGGATTCTAACATTCTCAAACCAAATATCTCTTGAATTTTAGTGACTTTACTTCTCACGTTAACCATGCTTTGTTATGGCTACCATTACTCTATCTATGTTAAATACAGTTAACAGAGTCAATTCAGGGAGCTGAACTTGATGAATCGACACTATTTCAATTCTAGTTACTCGATACAGACACGCTGCCTGTATTTGTATAGAAAGAACATATTTAAGTCGTGCGTATGATTTCCATTATGCGGACAAGACTAATCTCTCTCAAGGGAATCAGATAGTCTTGGGCCACAAAGTCGATGGAAGAACCTAAGGGAAAAGATGTGTACATTGGGCAAACCTTGCTTGCATTCTTGTGGGACAAGAAGAGGCTGTAAGACCGGTAATACTTTTATTTTTTCTCTGCTAGGAATAAATAGTTTACTATCGATCAGTGTGTCCCTGAGTGGTCAACATGGTTTGCATGACCTCGCTGCTGACAGAGGGTTTCTCTTTATCTCGACGGAACTCTCTCCCTCTCTCTCTACGATACATCTCTACTCGAAGGCAAACCCGACCACGACCCTCACCCTCACTAGCTCTCCTTTCAGTCCCTTCTATTCATCAATCAGTTCCCACTTTGCTTTGCCCAGAGCTAATTGAAAAACACGACTAGAGAATCCACCCACCCTTTCTTAACGGCCGCTTCATGGTCGGTTAGACAGATGCAGCCTATGGTTTTCCCTTTTCTGTTACACCTTGTCACGCTTGACCTCGCCTCGGAAGCGTTTTAAAGGGATTGGAAAACGATGCCTATCTACGGATAATCTTGGGATTGCTGCATCCTTGCGCTAATCCCTGATGTACAGCCATCAACGTCAAAGGTGCTGACTAAGCATCGCTTGCCCCTCAAACAAGTTGACAAGTAAAGCGGCCTTTCTTTTGCCCGGTATTTCAACACGAGAAGGCTGATTCACCGAGGCAAGGGGGCAGGAAAGTATGTAGAGTCATGGGAGATCTTAGTGTTTTCCGTCCGCATTTATAGTCTTTATCCACCCCTAAGTAAGTGCCCTCAGATTTTGCAGGCACTTATAGAGAAATCTACTTTCAAATCGCATGCACGTTACGATGAAGGCAATGGTTTTATACTCAGTCAAGAAAATAACAGACCATATTCATACACATTATAGGGACTACGAAATAATGATCATCCTAATATATAATATACCTGTATGGAATACGACTGATGAAAGGCCATAGACAAGACAAGGGGGTCAGATCCCTCGGCGCCCAAGCAACATTTTGTCTTTCTATTTTTTCCATGAGGACACCATTGACATGCTTGTTGGATACCATGGCTGGCCGGCCCTGGAGGGATAGTGTAGTAGTAGTAGGCAGGCTATCATGGATCCATGGCCCTCAGCGAGGATGAATAGACACCTCCAGGGGCTTTTGCAAGGGGAAAAATAAAAGGGGCGGGCCCCACTTAACACTTCACATGGGCGCGGCAACGAGAGGTGACAGTTACACGTAAGCGTAACCCAGGCACAGGCGCGTCTGGCCAGGAGTGTTGTTGATGAAGGAACATCGTACAAGACATCGGTTAGTCGGGGACAGGCCCATGCCTCTGTCCATCCCTGCTATGTTGCTGTTTTAGACCCTCTAAAACGGATGACCTGGGAAGTTGGGAAGCATGGCTTGAAGGTCTACATTGCATGAAAGTCTCCCAGGTCCGCGGTTTACATTTCTCCCCTATGTAAAATGCTCCTTATCACGCATTTAGTGATTGGGATGTATTGGTTCTCGGCTCCAAACAGACAGATCGCTGTTAGGTCTCGCTGGCTGTTGTACCCCAAAGTCTGACCATCTTCTAGGGTCGTAGAAATAGCCCATGACTCTTTGTAGAGGATAACAGATGTATAAATCAGCTAACGAAGCACAGGGCCAGCTTGAAATGTCATTTTAAATCACTCTGATTGTTGTTTATGTTTTAGGGTGCACCCCTCTAAGAATGCAAAGATCTGAACCCGTTCCAGCGCTCATGTAGGTTCTCTGTAATAACAAGAGATGAAGTCACTGATAAATTGGGCAATATGAAGCTTTATGACCAATAACGCCTACTAGGGATTCGGGAATGGCATTTATAGGATTGGTTTTTATAGAGGGCCGACACGTATCGTGTCGAGGCTTTGCTAGGACGAGCCAAGCGGTTCTCCCTTCATGTCAATTAAAGTTAAAGGTAATCGGTTTACCATGCTTAGGGAAAAGACCCAGTTTTTTAAGAAAAAATCTCTTTACCTTTTTCCCCCATGCACCGAGGAAAATGGCTTGTATTGGGGAGAAAGAAAGAAGGAAAAGAAGCTGGGAAATTTATTTCTGGCGAGGAGGCATATGTCACAGGGTGACTTCTGTTTAGAAGCTGAAAGGAGCAGAGCAGAGTTTTGTGACTATAATATTTCAGCCCGGGGTCAAGACTATGGACAAAAGACCAATTTCTCCGAGTCACACGTGCTGTGTTAATTAAGCTTGGGCTCAGGGTGTCGGAAGCGCTGGGCAATATTCATGAGGCCGAAGCATGTCTGTGGACTGTCCATTGGAACGGACATGAAGAGCCTACAAGTCAGGACGCGGGGCTGACCGAGGGCAAACCTTCCTCTTACTTTATGTGGGCTGCAGATAGTAAGCTTACTTCTCACTGAATCCCACAGCTTGCCTGGCCGCTATATTATATTTTCTTACGGCTCTCTGCCATGTGGGGTATTATTTGTCATATCCACCCCATGCTTCACCGAAATAAACATTTTTCAATGAAATATAGGAAAAAGGTCTGTTCAATTTACAACAATAAAATGAAAAGAGAAGCTCGGAATATTCTTGAGAAGACAGAAACGTGAATTGCTGTATATGCAAGGAGATGACCGTGGGATATGTGGCCTTACCTTGGAGGATTACATCTCGTGTGTATATTAATAAATATATAGGACAGAAATGATTAATTTTTGTCCAAAGGCCTAAATATGTAGTGCCGGAGACATATAACAATTTCCCTATACTACTTACATTGGTATATTATATAAACTCATGAAACTAGACTAGCTTGTACGCGCAAGATCTGCGAGGTGGAGCCTATTACCACATGTCACTATTTTCACTACTTCTTCTTTTTCCTCTGTTATATCTGTTGTACTAGATCATGTTCAACACCACATGATTTGTTTGTTAGAGAAAATGAGAACTGTCTCCAAGGCTGAATAGAATTAGAGTAATTATTATATGGACGAGTTCTAGTTGTTTTTATTCTCCTCCTCAACGTAACCTATGGGGTCATTACAAATAATATTATGACTGTTGTAGAGTACAGTAACTCCCCTTTTCCACGTTAATAATGATTGACTTACTGCTTTTCTTTCATGAAAAGTATGACACTTTAGGTTTTTTTAATTTAATGCGCCACCATATGAGATGTTATTTTACTCATCCAATTACAAAAATATTACAAGCAAAGACCGTTCAATAACAAGTTCAGAAAAGGCGCATCGTACACTGTCATGGGGCCTGTTGTATAATTGTATAATACATGAAATATTTCTTTCTGATCTATTTCTCTCGCTTGGGTAGGAAGTTCATACTTTAGGAAGTCAGCACTGTCTGTAGAGTTAATTTCTTCCCTAAAAGTTTCTTACCAGCTGCTTAGGAACGAAAAGTACCCAAGGAAGGAAAATATCAACTAAAGATTTCTTATGCAACGGGCCCCTGTGTTGCATTATCTGTATGATAGTGATTTCATGCAATAATGAGCCAGACGTAGATAATACTGGAAATCTTTTGTGAAATAATACAAATCACCATCACCGTGACAAAAGCATATCACGTACACCTTGTTCTCAATAGACCATATTGCTGTTGTATGTATAGAAGCCAGAGAACACTGCAGGCAGAGTCAAGCCGCGTATATATATATATACCATTAGCTATAGATAACAATATCAGGCTCAAGCAGGAAGACGCCTATATATACAGCTCCATGGGCAAGACGTGGGGGGCTAATCTTAGAGGTAGGGATAATCTGTTGGTGGGATAGAGGGGGTGTAGCCCAGATCCCATCCCTCTGCATCTGACTTGATGGATCAGTGGAGAAGGCTGGTGGACTTAATCATTGCACAACGCCACCCCTCACCCTACAGTGAGGACCTGGGGATTGATCATGATTGACCCGACCATGTCAGCAACGCCTCTGAAATATTAAATGTATAGGTTGTTCTTGTACCTTAGTGCATTGATTTAGAGTCTCACGAGGTCGTAAGTTGCTGTTTTAAACGCCTCAAGATGGATGGATCCATTGGGCAAAGGTACAATCTTGGTATAAACTCCTATTTTAATACAGTGGACAAGCCTTATTTAAGCATGGTGTGTAAACGTGATGTATAGCAAGCACTTCTGGGTATAACAAACGTACCCTAATGGCCACTGTGTTAAATTTCAAGGAACGGTAACCAGGAGGTCTTAATTAGTGGTGGGAAAAACTCCAATGCCATTAATAACATGCAAATCAGCCTAATTACAAAGAGAATGGTAAATTCGATATTCATTTTTTATAAAAATATTTCTGGGGATATTATTCAAATTTCGGGTATGACAATAATGATCATTTGCTTCAGCTGCATCTTCTGGAAAGAATTCCGCTCATACCGACTCCACATTGCTGTAACAAAACACCTTTTGTAACGGGAATTCAATGTAATGCAATGAATTGTTTTATTAAAACAGTCGCTGCCCTCACCTCTTTAATTCCTATTACAAATCAAATATTTATTTCTTATTGCTTCATTTAGGATCGTTGGAGATCCCATCATCAGTGGCGCGTGTGGCCGCGTGGATCCAAAGGCGGATGGTTTAATAATGAATGCTTTGCGATTATCTTTTTTTCTCAGGGTCACTAACGGGCATACAATGCTCTGACAATAGTAGCTGCGGTGGAAGAAGATATGTGTTGGGGGTTGCGTGGGTGGAAGGATGGAAGGATGGATGGATCGAGGGGGATTCGTCTGTTTAGGATATAACCATGTGCTTCTTCTGGAAGGAGATGACGAGTGAGAGGCATTACACACTTTCTCTCCCTCCCCTCCCTCTTTCTCTCCCTTTCTTTGTGCCTCTTGGCATGGAAAAGTTAAATTTGTGGCTTCTAGCACAGCTGGCGTGGCCCTAGCAACGTGGATTAGGGTGTGAGTGACAGTGAGTTGATTGATGAGTCTAGCCCGATCACTTCGGGGGGTGGGAGGGGGAGGCGCATGGATGGGAGGGTAGAAAAGAGGGATACTCCTACTCTATCATGTGCCCCAAGACCACACCGTAGGGAGGAGGCCCCAGCCTGGAGGAGTCAAAACACTCATAGATAGCATCGCCAACCTTTACACCGTATCTGGGTTATGGAAAATAGCCCTCTTCAGTCCAACTCCTCTAAACCCTTTCTCTAAAGCATTTGATACCATTATTCCGATACCTTTAAGGATGTCAATGCTCAGGCGAGGAGGAAGGAGGACTGTCAAAGAGGCAGTTTGGGAGGAGACACTAACGGAGGTTGTGCTTAATCTGATGAAGACTATTTTGAATAAACACTCATTCTCATGCGCAAGACTGGCGCTTGTTTTTGAAGTTTGATCCAGGGGTATTTTAGTAGCGTCTAGCGTGCCTTGCCAAGTGGCGCGAATAGGGAAGCCATGTGCGGAGTGTGTGAGAAGCAAGGCATGCATAATGACCAACGAGTCATCTTTCCAGGCCGCTCCAATCCAGGATTTTCTTAACGACTATCTCTTCCTCCTTAGGGGAGGTGGAATTATGTTGGAGACAAGAAGACATCGCTTTCAAACTGCCTACTAGCCAAGAGCGCAGGTTCCACTCATGGTATAATATTCAAATTTGAAGGATTCTTTTTTGTGCACCACTTCCTCCTCCCCCTATCTCCTCCTCCACAAGCATTATCATTCATTTAGATTAGGCCCATGCTAGGCTGAGTGATAGACATGGACAAAAACAGGAGTAGGGTGAGCAGTAGAATCTTTGCTTTGGACGAGCTCGAGAGGGTGGGGGTTGGGGGTGTGTGGAGGGGGGGGGGACTGAAACATGAACTGATCCCTGCACATGCAGTATGCGTGTATACGGATGGGGAGGGTCGGGGTGGGGTGGCTTGCAAGTCTGTGTTTCATGGCCGTGTTTTCAAAGCCTAGCATGTCGCAGGCATTCTTTTTCGGTAGGAGAAAGCGCTAATGTACCCCTTGACAGGTAAAACGTCAGCAGACCAGATGAATGGCCGCTCAAGAATCCACTGAGCCCCACAGATCCTTTAATTAGGGTCCACGTGAATATCTAATCTTCATTCGAGGGATAAAACAGGTAGCGATTGTGCTCAACCATCACCTTCTTATTTTCTTCTCATGCTGGTATCGCTTTGAGTAGGCCCGCCTCCTCGCTGACATGTCAACGGAATGTTCATTGTTCATATCAATGACGGGATTGGAACGTTTTATAGTCTTCTAAAAGACCCCATTGATTCAGATCTACTGTTCGAGAGGGAATGTCAAGGATAGAAGAAGCATAGCGCGATAATTCAAGCTGATGGCTGTTTAGCATTTACAGATTCCAATCCCACTCTCATTCACTATGTCTGACTGAAAAGGTCATTTGATGTTTCAGGTAAAAAACCTTTAAAAAACCCACAGGCAAGATCTTTCGCACGCGATGAGAATTAAATGCATTCCATTTTTAGCCAGGCATGGTTTTGTTAATTTCACTCTCTCCTTTCTCCGAGGAATAACCGTTTGTTCGCCTTTGGTAAAATACAGTGAAATATGACATGACTATTCAAATTGATGATACTCAGTTTTAATCTGTCTACTGCCCCCGGACATGATTTCTAATCATTCCTTTAGCTTCAGTTAGGTCCGTCACAACATGCACGTCATTACCCTTCCACTAAAATCAGTCAGCTTCATAAGTGTTCGTGCACTTGAAGCCTGCACCGCCTCCAAAACAGAAATAATGACAAAATTGCATGACTACATTTTTGCGCAGAATATTTGCTATTCATTGGGTTTTCTACTATTCACATACTGCGCCATAACTCTGGAGAAACACATTTTATTGCCGCTCCATATGTATAACACTACATGAGGCATTATAGTCATTGCAATATATATAGAAAGGATCGTTCGACTTTTTATTTATATTTTATTTAGAGGCATTCTTATAGAACAGGAGAATAGCTTGGGTCGATACATATTTTAAGCATTGATGGTTTAATCTCACCCACCAATAATAATGCATATTTTATTTGTCATTAATTTCATTCTGGAATTTAATCCAGGTCTTTCAGCACATATCTAGCACCGACAAAAAGTGAAAAATATCTACATTACTAGTCTTATATTTTTAGCTATTAGTCAAAGCTAATTTAATGACATGTATATTTATAAGTTGGGAGTTTATATTCTTCCTTATATTTTACCATACCAAGTGGTTAAGTAGCTAAGCGACCAGCCAGATTCCGCAGACACTCGCAATTACCTATTATCCAAATCAAATAATTATTTATATTCTCCCATGTCACCCACTTTCCCCAAGACGTAATCCATAGCACCAGAATGGCGAAGCCATTCCTGATGATGATTGTGAACAAAGAAGGAATACCAGTGTCTCATCGACGAGCCTCCGCTTCTCCTGCATTCTTTTTATTCCCTCTCCCCGGTCAGATCTGATCATATTTCTCATCTTTGGGGTTACAAATGGGCCGACGGTTGATGTAGAATCATAGCTTTGTCTATTAAGGAGGGCTCACACCGACGCTCCGCCTAAAGACATACTCAGCAGTTTGGCGCGAGGTGGCGCAGCCCTCGGAGGAAGTAGCAGGCCTGCAATGATTCACTAGGCCCGGGTAACTGCCACGTGGCTTCCTTGATGGGCGGAAGCGATGGGCCGCCATGCAATTGATCAGCTAGGAGACAGGACTCATCGATAGGCCATAATAACACGATGTCACAGGGCCCGGCCTGACATTACTACATCCAAAGTCCCCCCACCTCACTGGAGTCACCAATACCAAGGGAAGGACCAAACAACTATCGACTCCTGTTTTTTTCTATTGCCTCCGGGGGTTCTGTCATATATATTTGTATTCGTTTTGATCGATACAAATTTTTATTGATAGGCTTACACGAAGCTAGTCGCACAGGGCCTACTCTGTCATTCATTGCACTGAATGCTTAAGGTACTGAAGTTGGGTTGCGAAAAAGGGCTTTTGCATTGCTGTGGTAATCCGGCTGCATTACAGGCACCCAATGGTTAAGAGTCATCGAGCCGTGGCAACCAGGTGTGGCTGAAAGCGATTCCACCAGCAAAGTATCCCCGGTTAAGAAAATTCCCTCCAGGGGGGAAAGCTTTATTCGTGGAGGGGTTTAACTGGGGCTGCATTGACACCTAGTTACCAATAAATCAAGCTGTTGGAAGCACGCAGGAAAAGTTGGGTCACTGCATTTAAAGCGCCTTTTTGTAAGTGACGAATTGAGAAATGATTTGAAGGTTACACGGGCGCCATTCCTTTTGCTTACCGACGGCGAATGTTTATGGCAATGGAGCATGTTGAAAAGCCAAGCTCCTCTCTTACATTTTTCATCGAATCTTTTCCATGGCGAGCACTTCATTTTAATCCGGAGTCAATGCCGTAGGTCATCTAGTAGGGTGACCCTTCTCCGGAACAGCACCCATTAGCCCCACTCAGGAAGCGATGGAATTCCATGAGGATAGCAGGGAAACTGTAAATTAGTTTCTCGTCTCACATATACATCATGTCCATTGCGAACATGCAAGGGTAATGCCAAGATCGGGCCCTATATATCATGAATACTTGCGGCAGTTCTACATGGGATGCCTAAATTAGGTGATCATTTCTCCTCCTCCTAAAGACCTTGGAAACAAAGGAGTAATTACACGATGAGGGATAAACATTGAAAGGAGGCTGAGAAAACACCCTGAATCAGCAGAAGTAGATTACGGTGGTAAAAGGTCGTGTTATCGCGAACAATTTCCTGTGTTGAGGGTTGGCGTTAACGAAATGTTCAGTTGTTTTGGGGAGTAAACCTTCATATCTCACTATCCGTTTATCATACTTCAAGTAGAGTCATCATATTTACCAGTATATATGTTCTACATCATTTAAACGGGTAACAGTACAAAAAAACTCGTACAAGGGTTTTCCAATTTACTTTTTATAGTAATTATAGAGAGAAGAGGAAAAAGTAAAATAGGAAAAAGATACAACAATAAATTATAGCATCAACAAAACCATATATACATAGGTTTTTATGCTATGGGATGTTATACTATCTTACATGACTAATATTATATACGGATCTCACCTTATTAGATATAAAATTTGCCAGAGAATCAGGTTGTTCCTGAACTCTCAACTCTTTATTTTTTTAGTGTACATTTTTACATTCCGCCCGACCATCATTATTGCATGATATACGTTTTAACAAGCCTCTGTACCGTGACAATAATTATTACGAACCATATGTTCAGAAAAGATTAGCACGAGCATGTAATAATAAGCAATCATCAAATATGTTTCTCGGCTGTGCCTATGTGTTTAAAAACAGTTTGAAGTAAAGTGTCTTGGTCTGGCTCTTTCGTCCAATATACACAGTCCGTACCTGAGCCTTTGAGGGAATATTCAAAAGTCCTGAATGGTTGGGGGAGAGAGAGAGGGGGAACTGCACATATGAACAAACAAGTGTGGTTCTAAACATCAGCATGTCTCAAAACCAATCCAACCCCTTCAAAGATGAAGCTGATGATTGCGTGTGGAGAGCTGCCATGGAGGGTTCCTAATCACGCATAGGACAACAGTGCAGACCCAACTGGCACCGAGCCTTGGAGAACAGAGGAATTATGGACCAGGTAAAGGGGCCGTTAGCTCAACTTCAAGAAGAACCCCTTTAAATACTAGACCACGTGACGTGCTGCGCCGAATGTTCCCCTCCGCTATAAGGGTGGCCCTGATTTAGAGGTTAGCTCTGAAATTGGAGATTTCTCTAATCATGTATGATTATGTTTCTGCATGTCATTCCAGTTGCAAGGAATACACCTGCACCTTTTTTTGTAAACGTGGGAAGATTGATTTGTCCCTGTAATTATATCCAAGACAAGAATTAGAATATCCCTAGAGAAGATGGGATGGTGTGGTATAATGAAATGCGGGTGGTGGTACATGGACATGAAAGGGTTTCCGACACGCGCCTCTTCCTAGAAACTAATAATCATCAGCCGCCATATAATCCAGGCAAGCTGAATAAATCAGTTAATGTTTTAGAATTAATGTCTCGATAAAAAGAAGATTCAATAAATCTTTAGAGATTTGGGAAAAAATCCACCCAATTGCCTTTGTGATTATTTATGGGCATTGGGTCTTTTTATCACTCCGAGTTGGATTCCCACAACTCAACTTCGTCAAGGTCTTACATTATTAATGCATTGTTTGCTGTTAATTTCTTCTGGAAATGAGGTCGGGAATAAAAGTCCATTCATCTTCAATTGCAATTGGACCAGCCACTAGGAGAGGCCGACGAAAACAAGGTTTTGGGTCAGTAGTAGACAAGGAATTGGAACTGTCACTTAGGGGTTTTTGTTCACCTGATTTAGTTTTTATCGACCATATGGCTTGATGGAATTGTCGGGTCTGCTTTGGTGGTCCCTACGTGTGGGATATGGGTGTTCCTTGGGGTGACGTCAGGGGCCTAGTGTTGGTGGCAAAGTAGAACATTTAAACCGCCCTGAGAGCACCTCAACCCCGCTGAGGGAGTGAAACCCCCTCTTCTCCTAGAATCCTTAGAGAGAGCTCTTTTCGTGGTGTCCATCACCAGCAATGTCCATTTGATTATGGCGTCGGGGCCGCGTATTGCCTAGAATGGCTGCTTTATGAATCCAATTTGTGGCTGCGGTGGGAGGCAGGGTACAATGGGAAGCAATCGTCAGTGGCTGTCATCAGTGTGGTTGGACTTGATCTATTGGAGTGGCTCTTTTCACCTTTAGTGCTACCTTCTCATTATGAGGCAACACGAGGATGTGCTTTCCTCTCCTCATTTACTCATCCAATCGCAGGCATTTTTTCAGAACGCTTTGACATCCCTTTTTAGCGCGCGAGTGAGATTCAACAATTGGGATCATGCACCTTATTATGCCATTGTGGCACGTTTGATTTGGTACCTCCTGCAAGACCATTTGTCCTGGGCCCACTGTAGTATCAGCGAATCCACTGTATAACAGCTCAGTCATTTAGCCTGAAATTGAAATATATGAATGAATAAAAAGCCAGATGATTGAATTTTCCATCTTTATGAGAAGGCTTCCATTGGTGCTTTACAGAAAGAGCCCATTGAAATGCATTATACATGTGTCTCTCTTTTAGGAGAGCTACGCTTTGGAGCTGTACAAATAAATAGTGGGTACACAGGAAAGCTTTAATGAAAACGGCACTGACAATTCTATTGGGGGTTGCCTGAACCCACTAACCAACGAATCATGGTGAAAGCTTTTCCATGGAGCTTTCCCTTACACCTACAATGCATGGCCATACAATGACCCATACCCGACTGGAGACTACAAACAAATGTCACAGATCAATGCAAATGCATACTAATGTCGGACCGTTACTGGTCACATCATGTCAGAGATCAGTGGGCACATTATAAAAAATACACCGTCTAACAGACCTATCGCAGGAAGACCTAATTGTCAGTTATTTATTCATCACACGGCTGTTGGAACTAATAGAAAACAACAGTAAATCGTGTTTTCTGTCCTGCGTCTGACGTGACCTCCGTAACCAAAAGGTCGTATATCCATTAGAGTTGACCTTTAGATTGGATCCGGACATGCCGAACCGATGACCGACGCCGGTAAGGGGGTTATAATTGTTGTAATTCATTCATAACACAAAGTTACGTCCTGGGCATCAGCCGCCCAAGCAGCTGCTATTACTGTCTGAACGGCGTTTATTTCTCTTTGGCCTGGGATATTTATTTGGATGTCTGCCTGGTCGAGGTGGTGGTAAACCTGCCCAAGGACTGGACGCGATTGGGGCGTTATTGTGAGTAGGATGGTGCGAGCGGGCTGGGGAGCTGGCTAGTTGGTGCTGTTGGTTCGGCCAATGGTTTATGATTGTTGTACAAAAGGGTGGCAGACAGGGCGCTCCTATCAGTCCATAACATGGTGTATTTATATCCTCTCAGCACATCATGTACTGGCGCATTGGCATAGCAGCCCTGATAGTGCCAGGCCTTGCTGGAGATGGTCCCAGCTGATGCCAGCTCGTCCATATAATCCACACCAAGGGCCCATTTCAGGGATCGCCATTTTTATATACGTGTGCACCAAGTTGGCACCCAAAGGGTTGGCCGCTTACGAATACTCATCCCGACACAGACAGTGTGCATATACAATGTAGGACCCTTTCGGTTCCAAAACACTTTGTGCGGTCGATGAATGGAAAATATTCTGGGGGATGGCAGTGCTATTTTCCAGCCACACCTTATAAGCCCCTTGATATTTTTCAGAATCATTTCGTTATTCCTTCTAATATCTGGGGACAGAAACCCCCACCGAGTTTTCTCAATTGGTCGATATATTGAACATTCAATGAAAAAGGTTTGACATGTTGAATCACCGCAAGCTATTTAATAGGGTTTTAAAACTATCGTCTGTTGTTTAGAATGGCGAATATTGGCCCCGTATACCAGATGGCAAAAGACTTGTGCGTAAAAGGATATCGATCATTCATGTTTAAATCTGCAATAAATTGTATGCACCCAACTTGCATCTGCATAAATACAAAAGCCCCAGCAGAGGATTGACAGGGAAATGCTTGTACAAGTCAAAGATTGCACTGATGAAGTCATTTAAGTCATGAATTATTGTCAGGACCGGGCTGAAAATAGGCTTTTAAGCTTCTATTAACAGAACCTCATTATAATCAGATCAATGGAATATCCTTTTTATACCTGTGTGCTACTTTTTTTCATGGAAATTATTGGGAATAGGCTTAAATCCCTCCTCGCATCATGGTTGATGGTAGAATATGGAATAAGACTCGGGGATGAAGATACCTTGAGTTATTCTAGAGTACATTGCCTTTTTTCCTATGCATTTTACACCCATGCTTTAGAATTCGCACTGTGTGACATCACACAATATTAAAGTTACATAGATTAAATTTAGATAAATTTAAATGAATCCCTCTTGGTATCATAGCTGCCATTATGAAAACAAAATATTGATACTGATGTATGAATATTGTAACCGATTAGATGCTCAAAGAGAATATTTGAACCTACTTCTTTGTTTTCCACCAATTTCATTTGGTCCTACTTTTCGGCCGATGTGAATGGTTGCCTTCCTCAGGGACAAAATTATTTTTCCGACAGTATCACAAATATTGTGCTCTTTTCGATTGGTTGGACTATCATTTTCTTCTGATCTTGTGAGCGTGTATTTAATCATTATAATAGTATTCTATGATTATAGTACTTTGTATTCAGTCGTATAATCGAAATATTTTTTATGGATTTAGTGGATCTGGGTTATAAATAACGTAACAAGAACTATTAACAACAAGCTGCACTCTCAGTTACATCGATCAAAAAGTGAACTTTTCTACTTCATGTTCCGTATCTTCTTACCCACCTTAAAATAATTTAACCAACATTTGGGAGAATTCCATCTTGTGCTTTTTATGCTGCAACGCTTAAAAAGTGTTCTTATCTATATTACGACGACCCGCCGAAATCCTTTGCTGCAGTGGTTTCTTTTGGTCGATTCGACATCAAATGATGATATAGATATATTACAGCATAACGTCAGGTCTATAAGTCAGACAATCTGTCAATTAGGAATACGTTTTGGTCATAATAAATTAGACTACCATTACTAGCTCACAAGTCTCCAACATACTACAGACGCTGACCAAGAACTAACTATGAAAGTGTGTAGGCTATCTATTGTAGAATTAATATTGCTTCGAAGCAAGGAAAATAGTCAGATTCTGAGGGCGGACAGGACAGGAGGGGGTGTCCATGAACACCCTAGCTCATTGCCACTCATTTATTTACTGACCATAGCAACCAGATATAATATTAAGGTGGAAAACTGACAATAACCAAATTCGTGTCGGGAAGGGACGATCGAGGCAGAGAGAAAAGTGAGGCCAGTGGCCAGTAATAGATCACGGAATTGCTGAATAAAGATAATCTCTACTACAGTTATTAATTCACCTGGTCGGTCGTTGCTCCCTCCCATTCTACTGCGAATTTACATTATATTCCCGTGGTGTCGTCTCAGAGTCCGTCTGAGCGACCAGGTATGATGTGTGTGACGACGCGTTCTGCAGGCGACCAGTCAGAAGATGACCCCGTTGGGAATAAAGCTGTAACCCTTACCCTGCCTTTGTTTCCACTATATGGCAGAATCTGGTCAGTGAATTCTCCCCGAACGGAGATTCGCTTCATATGTAATTTTCTCCTGGCACATCCGATAAAAAACGCAGTAATTTTAGATGGTAATTGTGATGTGTCGCAGAAAAATGAGTCATGAGTCGAACAAAATCGATGTTGAGATACCATCAGACTTGAAAAGATAAGATTAAGTGGATTCCAACGATATTAACACTTAGGAAATCTAAAGGGTACTTCTATATTTTTTTATTGTTATTTTTTTTATTGTTTTATTTTTTGTTTACGTTCTATTTTTTTTTGCAATATCTCGGTGTCGACAATCACTATTAAAGTAGCTAAATTAGGCCCACTCCATAGCGATGGTTTCACTATAATCGCTCATTGGGGCAAGTTGTCTTTGGGCCGATTCGACATCAAATGGTCATATTGACCTATACCAGCAGCAAAAGTCCTAGCTTCAGTCATATCATATATAAAATCTAGGATCAAAGTTGAGAGAGTCCCTTCAAACTGAGGGAAAGCGTCTCGCTCCAAACCGCGAAATGTCATCATAATCCCATTAGGACTTAACATACCATAATAACCCCATTAGGACGCCAACTCCTGGGCCAGAAAAAGCCAAATGTTAGCAGAGTAGGCATCCAATCACTGACATATCATTCTTAACTGATCTGAGAGAGGTTGAGCCTAGACTTTATATATAGGTCAAACAATGAGTCGAATTGGTAAAAGGAATTGTCATAATATATAGCAGAATGCAGCTTTCACTAATTATGTGGCTTAATTTCTAGTTCAAATTATACTTTACATAAAAAAGTGTCATTGTATGTGAGGTATATATAGCTCTATAGCGTCATACTTAAATACGTAAACGACTTCCGTTCTATTGGTGAAATAAAAAGTAGGTTAATCATGTTGAATGATACGTCCCAGATTGTATTTCCCTCACCCCACATACTCATTCCAATTTCACTGTCTACTACCAACCCTTCTCCAATAGCAAACGGTCTAAATTACATTGGTCCCTATGGTGGTGTTTTAGGGGTCGAACTATTCCTTATATTTAGCTGGTTGAAAAGGACTCATTATTGGGTGTGTTTTCGGTTCTGGTCATGATAAAAATAACATCCCTCAACCAATATGTATTATGACCTTTAACCGGAGGCAATATTTCACCAGTGCAAACCTTTGTTAATGTTACTGAGACTTGATTATCATTCACTGAAGATGGTTACGCGAATGCCTTTTAGGTGAGGGTAACCCCAAACACATCAGCGCATGTAAATGGGAAATTCCCAGACAGTGAAGGACATCTTTCATGAAAATGGCCAGGCCCCATGTCCCACCATTGGGCTTTACTTTCCGATAGAATAACCAACAATGGAAGTGGAATGTGGCAGTTGGGAATTGGCATTTTACCAGGTTACTTGAAGCAAAAAAATAAACAACCCCATCGGACCTACATATCACAGGAAATAATTATCTATAAAAATATTTTCCATGACGGCTCATGCGATCTGCACCCCCATTAGTTTGAGTAAAATCGCTTTTATCACTCGAATGCAATCATTTTGCGCTCAGGAAAGATTTCTTTAGGGACATGGGTTAAGACTGTTTGGGCAATCAATAATATCCCGAAGAAGGACAACTGAGGCAAGGTAGCGCTGCATAACATGAGAACCCATCGAAAGGAGCTGCTCGCCTGAGTTGGTATAGGCAAACCCACCTGCATATTGCTCGTCACACGCCTGCTATCCCAGACCGTTGGTTGGCCTTAAGTAGCGGGTGGCGGTGAGGCCTCATGCCGTCAGAAAAAAACAGAGGTGTCGGGGCTGAGTGGTGGGCGTGGGGGGGGGGGGGGGCGACCATACTGAAAGTGTATGTGTGTGTGCGTGATTGATGCAGGTTCAACTCACATTGGGGGAGAGGCATCAGTCTTCACAACGCCCTTTCCGCCTGCGTCATTGGCTTGCGTGCCCCTAGAAACAGCACCCCATGCAGCTTGCTAGTCGTCTCCCCCCACCTCCATCTATATAGGCACCAGTAGACCAACCTCAGGGGCAAATAGTACGCGTTAATGCACATGCATAGCTTTTATGTTAAATGTTTGATCCTTGGTCCTCGTAGAGGACATGAACATGGCAGGAATTCCCTTATATCTTTATTTTTCCAGGACATCCATTTGCATAATCAGCACCTGGGCCTTTGGGTGGGGGGATTGCGGATAGGCCGACTTAGTAATCTAGAAGCTAACATACATGCGTGGCCTCATCGTGTAGGCTAGAATTAATAAGACATCAATTCACGGTAAAAACATCAGTCGTTCAATGGAGCTCTTATTTGCAGCACAATGGCCCTCACTCTGTCAACCCAGCCGCTTGGAGTAGACTGACCTCAATACAGCGCGACTATTGTCGTGACATAAACCCAATTGATGTGAACAAAATGATCACGCGATTTTTTTCCTTCAGTTTCTCCTTGGAGTGTTTTATTCGGGGTTCTCAGGAAAAGCAATTCTTCAAGTACAATCCTCTGTGGCCTTTTTTCTTTCAGCACGACCGGAGGTATTTTTCTGTAGATGCGTGAGCTCGAGACATTGTATACATACGAAGGCGGCGAAGCCTTAAACGTTAGTTCCTTAGACGAGCCGATGATAGCGTTTCAAGTCACAACTGCTCAGCGTCTCGAATAAAGAGATGGAGCGATCTGCACCAAGTTTGAAGCGTTTCAGTTTATGAATGGCGACCTTCTTATAAGGACCTCTCAGAAAATGACCGTTGCTGACCAGGCTAATTCTTGGCGGGAATAGCGAAGGGGTCACTGGAGACAGCAATTGATATACTGGAGGATGAGTAGTGTCACCACGAGTAATGACCTTCGTCATGCTCACTAGGGGGCTCTGGCATGATCGATGACCCTAGAACCAGGTTCACGCAATGTCTCGTCCTTATAGACGAGACCATTCGAGAGCCAACTTGTTTTGTTTGGGTCACAGACTCTCAATGAATATGTTGTATATGCATAAGGCGCCGGACATAAATTCGAATTTCATGTGCCTATCTCTGAATGTGGACCCAGACCCGGCCACATCTCATGCAGGAATAAATTCGGAATAAATTCATCTTTAATATTTACATCAGTATGTCCACTATTTTATATTTCTCCTGGGGCCATCCAAAAGAACCTCAACACCAAGATATAAGACTTCATTGGGAACATCAGAGGGGCTGATTGAATATTCCATCTCATGGACTTTTTCCCCATATTGACTCAGGCCTATCGTAATATTGAGAGGAATTCTCTAGATAGAGTATAGGGAATTCTCAGAACAGCGACATGCTTATAAATGAGAAATTTCGCCAACTCTACTGAGGAAAAAGGCATGACAGGGAAAGTTTATTGGCGAATTTACAGCAAGGCTATATGGGGCAATATAGACCCGCTTTAGCATACATAAATACTGATGCTACTTGCGAGTCCATAGAAATCCCAAGTACATGTCCCCAAAGCTGGAATGGTGTCTGGCTTATACATATGAATGGCGGTGGGAGCGCAGTTGTTACCATTGTAAGGGCACTGCATAGGCCTGGTCAGTCCTCCTGATATAACCTGCCACTTCTTAGCGCGCCAATATGTTTTGCCATCTTAACCGTGTGTCCCCCCCTTCACCCCCCCCCCCCCTTCTCCCCACCATTGCTCTAATATCGCAGTCGGGCGAAGAGCTTCCCCCATTCACACTCATGTTGCATCGTTCCCACATAAACAGCTTATGAATATCCCCCTCTGTAAATTGATGCCAAGTGGTGAAAAGCTGTGGGAAAATCCTCCTATGGTTTCAGGCCTTGGCAAAAGCCATGAGAGCAAACGATGCCCACTACCTCCCTTTGTGTAAGGTCCGTAAGCCATGAAGCAATTGAGAGACAGAGAGAATAAATTACAAATCTTCTATGTGCAAAACAACTGCCCAGTCCCGGCTGGATAGTGGTTCAATGGATAGAGGAAATGTGGGAGACTCTCAGTGACCATTTGAAGGTGATATGTTCGGGCTAGCGTTTGAGGTAAAACTTTTATGGGACCCCTGCGAGACTAGATGTACAGCGGAATGCCATTCATCCTGTCTCTGTTTAATGCTATTAACCCTCTGCCCCAACGGGACTAGTGTGAGAAGGGGGGCATGTGTGGGTGCTTGCAAGTACTTGATGGTCTGGGCTGCTGCAGGAGATGGTGAGAAGGGGTGGGAAAAAGAGGGGAGGGAGAGATTGGGGGAGAGAAGCTTGTTGTAGGTTATGATCTAAAGGGATGGAAAGTGCGGAGGGGGAACAAGGGCCATCGAGGAGATGTATACGACGATAAACCCCAATGGGGCCAGCATAATCAATGCCTTTTTACATAAAGTATATAAATACACAAGGTTGTTTGGGTAGGATTTGGCGTCCTTACGTTGTATCATTATACAGTTCTAGGATGGCTTGCTATTTGGTAAGTATCCACACGCATATGTATAATATTGCTTTGTTGGAAGAATGACCTCTGAACTAGTAAAGATGACACTTGATCATTTTGACTACAATAACATTGATTACTTTACACAATTGAATCAAATAGAAAGTTTAAAAATAAGAAAAAAACAGGTATCTAACATTCAGGAAAATATAATTATACCATTTTCCCCTTGAATATACTCATTTAGATATTACTTCTAAATTATTCTAACACATTCTACCACCTCGTTGAAATTAATTATTCATCAAAATATGCCCCTATCTGCGTACTTTCAGCGATATCCTATGTTGGCTAGAGTCCATACTTTAACAGGGCAATATGCCAACACTGTACTTCCATATGTATGGATTTTATAGCTATACTCTCCACCTCGCCATTACGCTTACATTTTGCTCGCAAAAGCCGGTTCCACCCCTTCATTCCTGCAATCATCTCGTGTTGTAAGGGGTTTTTACCGATATTGGGGAACGGGCTAACCTAACCCGGGTGTTTTATCGTATCCCTCTCGGGGCCCGGCGCACTGGACACCAATGCCCATAGATCATGGGATTATCTGGGGATCGGTGCGACCTAATCCCACCAACACTTTCGCAGTGGGCCCACTTCATTTATATCATCACAATAAGGCTGAAGGACGGTGGGGCCTTTGTTTGCCTCCCGTTATGAGCGATGGAACCCCTACTGGGATGTTATAAACAACTGACAATTTACGACGACAATGGCCCGCACTAATAAATGATTACTGACCCATTTAGGGGATGGGGCCTCGTGGATTCTACATTCCATTGCTGTTTCATCCACAGAGTGGGGGAATACGTCAGAAAAATATAAACAGCAAATGTTCGGGATCGATTATTATGGCTCTTCCATTCACAGCTATTCGCATTATTAAGCGAGCCATTAATGCCAGCGGTCTGTAAATAACGAGGATTAATGATTATATCTTTAGGCATACGACCAATCTGCATAGCAGTGTATGTATATGGTAAATACCCTGCATATTCTTCACATATTCCCAGCACTTTTATTGAGAGGAAATGCAAATTATATTACACTGGATGGTAGTACAAAACGTGCTGAGTTCCGGGGGAGTCCTCGTGTTCCAGAAGTGTGAGTAGTATAATGAGATATCCCACTCATGCAGGGGATAACCGATGAGTAGTATAGGCAAATGTGTTCCATCACAGGGCTATGTCAGCATGACTTTTTCCCTATCTAAGCTAAACATACACATCTCTTCGTGTCCCATTTTGTCGACGATCATTAAACGTATGTTATATGATCGCTTCATTCTGTTAGTCCGAGCAAGGGAAATATTACATGATGTTCTCCCATTGTCATCAATATTTTATTATAATCTCATCTTGGAAATATTACGCGAATAAGAAAAACAGATGTTGACCAATTTATGGGCATTTGATTTGATAACACTTTTATTTGATCTAAATGTATAGATCTTGCCAGAAGAAACTATTATGCAAATAGGTTTAGGAGTCTCTTCCAATTTGCTACTTATAGAACTTTTCATCAATAAAACTGGTGGAGGTGTAGTTATCAGTAAGACTAGTTTCTATCTAACACAAGAACTAAACTAATTTATAAACATTTTAAATGATTATAACTTTTCAAGTATGCCAGTGATATATAATGGACATTTTGATAGATGAATACGAAGTCTAACTCTAGTGACTAGCCAAATGAGATACGTTTGTCATTAATTTTAGGAATCAAACAGTATCAATAACGACAATGATTTGATGATATACTCCTCTAAACTTTCGGAAGTTTTTGCCATAACAACGATTGATACATGAGTATACAGGGCTATATTAGACTAAATACTTTTTACAAAATATTACTTTGTCTGGCAGTGACTTACTGTCAGAAAACTCCCAATATTCCCCCTTCACTTATTAAAGTTCTAAAGGCAAAGACAAACAAACAAAAAAGATAAAAAGTAATAAAACCTCTTATGACAGATCAAAGTGCCTGTCTGCAATCTATTTAAGTTCACCATGAGGACATTCTACATCAAATCCTGATGAAAGCAAACACAGATGATTAGAATTACAGTAAAGCTCACCCTGACATTCGAGATAGACCTGGTCTAGCTCTTATTCCCCCATACTTTCCCAACATGTGCCTTGGTTTAAATCATTCGTTTCAATGTTGTCATGATTGCATATCTCGAGGTCCTTCACATGGCAAGATCAAAGGAAAGAACACCGGTACCCATGAATGATAAAGTCAAACTTCAAGAAACAACATAACAACCAGCGAGTCCAGGTTATGAAAAATATACATCATCCTTCTGAATTCGGGGATGTAGACACGAATATATCAAACGTCTACACAGAAGGAAGAGCCCAGTTTATTTTTATTCTTACTCGTGAGAAGATCTGGACATCTTGTTTTGGGTCAACATTCTGCTACTGTAGAGTCTAATAATTCTGTTTCCAGCCTCTCGCCATTCGGGGACCGCTGTCATTCAAACTTGTCTCTGGTGGATCCGACTTCCTTTAAATTCCTGGATCAATTAAAGGTCTGACAGGGAGGGGTGGGGCTGGTGCACAAAGGGGTCCATAGATAAGTGGCAGGGGTTGGCAGATATACCGCCGACCGGCCTGGCCCTTGGGCCGCCATCTCGACTCCTCAATACCCTACAGCTTCCCATGATGATGAAACTATCAAACCTATCTACACTGACTGACAATACGGCTGGCTGATTTGCATATCAAGACACTGACAAGCGGCTTTCTAGACTCTTTGATCAAAAGGTTTCCCTCTCTTTTCGCTGCTGGGGCTTGTATCGCTTCAGGCAAAAGATGGGGGAGAGTTAGGTCTGCTCTGGGCTTGAATCTTGTCGGCATCGGTGAAGATAATTCTTCTGATCCTTGACTCAAAAGTCTGAATTATCATGAAACGGGCTATAGTGCCTACTGTGGACAACACGCGGACAAGCCACCCCCGAACAATAACTGCTAATCAACCCTCTATTCACCGGCCTTTGCGCAATGTTTCCAAATTTGCGGCCAGATAAAGAGGCGTTTGCTGAGCGCGCCTTTTGTATAGGTGAGGAGCTGGGGAGCTGAAGGAACTTATCTAACTGACCGCTTGAGGCTCGTGGGAGCCATGCTGGACACGGAGGCTTTCTCGTGAGACAAGTATTGGGCCCTTCATGGGGCGGGCCTTGGCCTGGGCCTACACATGACGCCCCACATACAGATGACGCTAGCGGTCTTGTTAAGTGGCCCGCTGCTCTGATTCACGGGCCCTCCGTCACAATGGCCGCCTGATTTTGTATCCAGCAAGTAATTGTGTGTTTGGCTCGGGGTCTTGTGCTGATGGTGAATGACATAAGGGCTCCCCTGGCCCTGCATAACAATTGCCAGCTTCCCGTAATGTTGTGACTTTCCTTGACCTTTATAGCCGTCTGGTCACAGCTCGCGCCCTTTCGACCCTCTGAACATACCCGGCCTAATATGCTATCAATAGAGAAATATAGCAAGGCTGGTGAGGAAAGCTCTTCGCAAAGATCACCTCATCACTTCTATACTCTAGACATTAAAGGCATCCTTGTTCAGATGAGAAGTACCATTGCCGAAAGATATTGCTTCCGAACTAGCCTGAGTCATGACATGAAACCACACTCAGAAGGCTATGTGAATTCCTTCTATGTTAGGGCTTATATTTTAAGTACTGCACACAAAAATAAAAGAAGGTTTAAAAGGGTTAAATTGATCTTGTCGCGAAGTGGAATGCATTATATTGCCTTGACACTTGATCTCATGGTTTCTTTGCCATTCCTCATCCTATATACCTGCGTCTTGGGTATTGTTTTGGGAAAACAATCCATAACCGAATACCCAGGCCAGTGCTTGTCCAATATCTCAAACAAAGTTTTACTTTGGGGGAATGTACAATTGGCAAAGGGTATGCAAAGACTGACTTGACAGGAATTGACCATATCCTTACCTAGCAGTAGAAAGCCTTTCTGTGTTCATCTGGTTGTTAAAGAGATTAGGAGGTTCGGAGACAAAGGGAATTCATTTGTTCCACTTCGATGGCAAATCTGCCTTCAAAATGGGTCTACGGTATACAGGCAGAATAACACAGGGAGACCTAACTAGGAGTAATATATGACCAATCATAATCAATAATTATATAATGATAATCGAGCGTCACCCGCAGTCTGAGACAAAGAGGGTGCTAATGGAGCACATAATTATTTGCCCATCTCATGCAAGCCAATCAGATCATAAATGGTGTTAGATGTATTCGATAGACGCCAATAATAACTGTCAGCTCGAATATAATCGATGAGATATATTCATGTGATGAAACCTTAAATCCCAGCACATCCCACCCTAGAGAGGGGGTGGGGTGGGGGAGGTGGGGAAGAGCAAGCTATAACCATAAAAACATTTCCTTCCCTCTTATCCTGCATCTTTCCCAGCCAACCTGACCCACCCCAGTTCACCCCCTTCCATTTTTCCCACCACCTGTCCCCCAGCCAACACCTGTTACTCATAGGGCTTCTCGCCAGCAGGAAGAAGACGGGCAGGAATAAGGTAAAAGAGGGAGATGGCGGCGGTGCTGGTGGTAGTGCTTGAGAAGAACCCTTGATAGATAGACCTTTCATCCTGTGGCCCTACCCACTCCACGGACACCGAGCTGTCACTTGCTTGGCTAGCCATGTATGAGTGAATGCTCACAAATCATTTACTCCTACAAGCATGGCTTCACCTTCCTCCTATTGCAATACAGTGTCTGGGCCTGGAGGGGGTCGGAGCATCGCCATCCAGGCCGGCCTGGAGGACAGCCCATCAGTCTCATCAACCTCCTGGATACGTCATTCCTGGTGAGGAATGACCTCCACTACTGAGGTCTCCCTCCAAATTATTGGAATTTCCTCATCACATTGTCTATATGATGATTCCTCTGCCTTGATGCTTGCCCTATTTCTCTCGATCCCTTTACACATTTATCTCCGGGATTTTGCTGGTGGTCAGCCAGTATCTCGATCGGTCATCGAATCATAATATTATAATTCTGATAGGGCTGGGGTATTACGTTGCAATAGATAAGTATGAAAGTGATCTTATCCTGGTAATATGCTTTGCATTGATATTGAATTAAGGGGGTATACAAACAATCGGGTTTTCACTCTGATAGATTTTTTAAATATAATTTGAACAATTGGGACTAAAGAGACAGTTTACTGCATTGATCTGCTCAAATTTTCCCATCACATCTTTTTCAAAGTCTAAACAAACGATCAGGATTAAGTATAAAAATGAGCAATAATAATCTGTGTGAGTTATACTTTAGAGATTAAAGATATCGCCACTGCCTTGATTCATAATATCATGAATATCCAGTGCTGAGGTTGGGAATGGCTTCGGGATCTTCAGGATCAGAGCTGTCACTTCAACATATTGAACCCAACACACTGAAGACCCTTTAAAGTGCTTCACTCATTTATTTCAAAGTGAGATGGAAACGTGTTTCTAATTAGCACCGTTGAAGCAATTAAACCCCACCCAGGCTGTTTGCTACAAAGTCTTCTGGCAAGGAAACAGGGCCATTGAGATCAATGTCTAGTAGTGGGAACTAGACTAAACCCCTCCCTCTGTACCATAACAAGAAATTAATATTGGTGGACATAGAATGGGCCTACAAACCTCTCAGTTGATTTGGCCGATCAACGCACCATCGTCCAATACACATCCTCATCTGAATTTTGCTTTCTCTTTTTGTGTCATGTTCACCAGTTCGGAAAACACGATAAACGTGACAGGACAGGGTTGAGTATGGGGTGGGGAGAGTGGTAGGACTAGTGGAATACGGGAGAGCGTGAGAGGTGATGACTGGTTGCAGAAGCGCAGTTCAATCATGGATAACTAGCAATGTTGTGGGTGGGTGTGGTTTGGCTGGCTGGTTAGGTGTCTGGGGGAGTTATTTTAGGTCTGTGTATTATGTTTAAACATTTTAACTTCAATTTCTTCATGGCACATACTTTATAGCAGGTGGTATCGAGGTAGAAAAAGCACATAACACGCCATATTTATCCGTAAATTATTTGAATCAATTTTACCAGCAGATTAATGTTGGACAGAACATATGTGTTTTCCAAAAAAGAAAAATATTCACAAATATATGAATCCGATTAGTTATAGCCACTAATGACAATTTAATATATTTTCGTCTAGAAATGTAAGAAATATCTAGACGTAAAAACGTGTACTCTTTCTATAACTATCTCTATTCTATTCTATGACTATCTCTCTTGGTTTAAATTAATGTCAATCCAAACAAGTTCCAATGAGATGGATCTGGTAGGCTAATATATATCTGCAGCTACACTTAAATTAAGCTCACTATCTTTGCATCTCGAATATTCAAAGGGCCTATAGGCGTCATCAATTCTTCATGAACATAGGGTTTGTAATATCGGATTCCAACGCGATCATCAACCGGATTTATGTTTTGATATTTGTCTGCATAGATATCACATAAAGAATACAGCCTTGCCGCGCAATACTCATTACTATACATATGTATTCCATTATCGATCCTTCAAAAGTATAATGATGAACCATCGTTTAATTTTGTTTTGACATCCTCAACAATTACGCCATGGGAGGGGTTCATTTACCACGATGAACATCAAAGGCTGTATGATACAAATCTAAGAATAATCCAACCCCTATCTTATAATAAGCCCAGTCGAAGGAGAGGCAAAGGGGGCCGCATCAGAATAAATGGATTCTGACACCTTTCTATTCCCTACAAGACACCGTGGAATAAGCGCCAAAGAAATGCGCGCTCATTTTATCAGTCTATTAAATTTATCAGCATTCTTGGGGATAAGACATTGAATGAAATCTGGGAGAGATAAGGGCAGAGTCATCACGCAAGGCGTCCATTTTTATCGGGAAAAGCCGGTGGATCTCTAGGCCCATAGATCTTTCCAATGACGATACTAATCAAGTGGTTGTCAAGGACGATAGTATCTTTGCTGATGCAATTAGGAGAGGGTCTTCTTCGATCCTTTTTGGAAAAGACAGTAGACGAGCATCAAAGATCAATCTTGCTAGGTAGACTCGCTGCCATTTGCTTTCAATTCCCTATCCAGTCCACTCGCGATCAAAGATAGTGACATACTTTAGATTGAAAATGCCTTTCAGGACTATAGGCGAAGGCTATAGCAGCGATTTGGGAGAAGTCAATATTATCATAGCACAGTGGCTCTTGATGAACACAGGAATCCAATCAAGCACTGACAGCAATAACCGCCCTAAATAATGGAATTAATAAGATAAGAGAAAAACAAAGCTTCAAAAAGTATTAAAAAAATACACTTGCTCTGACTTGCCTTGGATTTTACAATTACGTAAAGAAACATTCCTCCGCGCCGCATGGTAATGGAAATCGAATTTTTTAATGGAGTTCTCTTGGAGATTGTTTCATTCCAACAAAGGCTAAGAAACTACCTTACATTCAGACGCAATATCTTAGGTTTAGTATGCCTTGAATTGAGCAATAAATCAATGTTGAACAGTTTTGCCGGCGGCTGAATAAGAACTCTCCCAACTGCTGTCTCCTAAAACCTGCACAGATTCATAATCAGAAAATTACAGATAATACATTTAGAAATATTATTAATCATGTCTATAAAACTTAATGTGAGTTTAAAAAGTAAATTATGGAAGTGGTAATCAAGTTTTTTCTGATAAATGATATGCCATTATTAGAATTATAAATATACATAAATCTGTTCACATGCCAAAGCATGTATATGAAGTGACAGCTAATATTCTTAACTCCTACATTTTGTGCATGAATACATGACCTCATCATTCAAACCTGAAATACGTGCCAACAAAGGTAAACTGAGCCTATACAAGGTCACAAAAAGGGCGGGTGTAGTCATTCGCATTAGCTGTGTCAAATGGTGTGATGAAATACGTTACGTTTGCTCGGACACCTGGACGAGCGAATAGTATCACATGTGTGGGATTCGGGGCCTATATGATTTGTGGGTCGCGTAAATGGGTTCGCTGGGGCATAAACAAAACCGCGCTCGTCGAATTCGAAGATGGTTCAGCTGGAGGTTCAATCATGACTGATCCATCTTGCGCGATGAAGTACTAGAAGAAAGCTTGGAATATATCAATATTGGATCCATCACGCCCAGTGAATACCGGCACGGAGTCGAGGTCAGGAGAGTGGCAGGAAAGGGCCACGTTGGCTTGCTGGCTTCTCGCGAGAATGAATTCAGGACGTCACGAGGTAGAATCTTCAATGTCGTGATCAATGAACAATCACGTCTGATCGGAGAGGGGAAAGTACAGCGGACGTCCGGACTAAATCACAATAGCCTCAACATCGGAGCGACTCTCACAAGTGATAAAAAGAGCCTGTGCGAGCGGTTTAGGGCAGGTCCTTTATGCAATCTCACAATATACAAGCATACACACCGTGTCTTACACACTGCGACGCCTCAACCTTGGGCATGATGAATAGCACCCCTATCTATAATCTAACCCCAAACCGTTCCTTCTCCTTCTCTCTGTAATGGAGGACTCTGGGCTGACTTATTCTTCCCTGTGCTGGAAGACTTTGCTCGAAGAATCAGGAATCTAATGAATAACGAATTAATAATTCAGCATCTTATATGATTTATGACCGAACCGTTTTGACTCAAGGAATTTTAAACATTTCAAATGCATAGCTGTTTTATATTTTGGAAATTATTATATTACTGGAACCGGTCTGAGAATAGAGAAATGTCATATTTAAATCCCTTTACTTCTTTTCAATTTTAAACCACCTATCTCAAAATCGGTTCTCCGAAAATATTCCTACTGCATGAAACAACGCTGAACTGCAGGCTGATTGTGCAGTATATCTAGTTTTGTCAGGAACCCATATAACACTCATTTTCAAGAGTCAAGAGTCAGAGAGTAGGGTGTGTGTGTCGGTGTGGGTGGGTGTGGGTGTGGGGTATTTTGATTTGACTATTTTTTGTTTCCTCAAGCATCACATTACAAAACATTCCAAGTAATTTCTCTTATACTAACAATAGAATACCTTATTCCTTACATATCTCTACTTTACCATTCATCTACCTTTCTCATACCAAGTACTAACATACATTTCTCACGTATAAAGAGTTTGTAATATATATGAAATGAAAATAAGTATGACGAGTTTCGATACCTTTTGCGCCTTTTGCTGTTGTTGTTCGGGCAGGGGGGGGGGGGTGAGACTGACTAGAATAAATGGAAACAGTATTATTCTACATGCTCGTGCATATGATAAATAACGTTAAACTCACATAAATGAAAATATTTATATAATTATCATTTCCCTGGATAGTGCTTATTTGGTGCGAATATGAATAATACACAAGTACCTGCTTATTCATCTCCATTCTTTTATCATCATCGATTGATGAGCATGTATCAAAATAGCTCACTGTCACAGCTCTTATCTGATTAATTACATGAGCATAATGCTATACCCATAAAATGTTCCTTCGCACACACGATGATCATGGATGGTCCTGAATCCCATGAATAATCCATTGTCCTTATAGATATATAATGTTTACAAAATCAGCGGAAAAAATCACAATGAATGGCATATGTCTCCCTAATGAAGCTGCTTAAAGCATTAAGGGGACACAATTATATCACACATTTGTATATCTTTTTTTATATCCATGCACCCTTTCCTCGATATATTAACAATAACTAATAAATATAGACACGCTGTTGACAAATTGTTCCCTCGTTAAATTACAATTATGATGCGCAACTGATTTCAAAGCCACCATGGATAAGAACTCACATCGCCCACATTGGACCATTAGCTAGAGTTAGATATTGTTTGATGTGTACTGTGCAACTCATGCTAGATTATTTCGGGAGATTTGGGCCGGCAGCATTTCAATTTACCAAGAAAAAACATACTACCGTTAGAAGAGGAAGTTTGCGATAAAGGCGTCTAGTCGAGAACCATCCACATCCAAAAACCAGGACTAGATATTCACCACTCTAATGGCATCTTCATGAACATCAATTTCACTTTTTCCTCCGGGTAGAATACACGGAACGGTCGTAAAATCGGACTTCTATTATTTTGCGCGCGGGGGCGCTTCTGTGTGGAACAAATCGCTGATCCATCGGCGTAGAATACCTCTTGTTTCAATATAAAACTAAACCCCATATCTTTGGCATACAAACAAGAGGAGCGACATATCTCATTCCTTTTAATGTATTATGTATAAAGAGATGATAAATATGTAAGACCAAAAGAGGAAACATTCAGCTATAGCCGCTGGTTCTTGTTGCCTGGAAAAAGAAAGATTATAAACGACCTGCTATTTATTCGCTATTCAAGTAACCATCGCGAAAGGCAAGAGACGTTATATTGTCGGCCGAGTATAAAAAGCAGTGGGAACGAAAAAAATAGATTAAAACAGGGGCTTAATAGAAAGCGCGTGGTGATGACTGTCGTGACTTAGTGGGTTTCGTGGAGACTGTATAATTAAGTGCAGTAATTTAGGACCTTTGTTTGTTGGCAATTGTCTGGATTTGACACATAGGAGGCGATTAGCTGAGGAATCGCTGAGTTTACATCGGCAGACGAACAGCTTGGCAAATTGTTCCCGCCCAAAATGAATGAGATAATTAGTCTGCTCTACAACAAGGGGGGGAACCACGAGTTATGTAAAAAATACAATTAGTTTTAAAGCCCTGGTCGGTTCACTAAGCAAGGCCTAGATGGATAGTTTGTAATTACAGCCCTAAAGGGGTAAAAATGATACGAAACCCTTCGTAGCGATCTGCTAGGGGGATTATAGTAAAGGACCGATGTTTTCTGGGTGGAGTGAGGGAGCATATACAAAGAAAAGGATGGCATCGTCCTACTTCTATAGAAGGAGTGATCTAACATAATTAAAGGGATTTCAGGGCCTTTTAACTGGACGTAAAATCACGCCAAGCCAATGAGCACACAGACATTTCTCTTCGTATTTTTCGCAAGTGCAATGGGACCTTTAAACTAAAGCGAAAAGCATTATATACCAAAAGCAGGTGGCCTTGTGAAAATGAATACTGTGGGCGTAACGCTTCTTGGTTATTAATTCTGTTTTCATATTCACATTTGAGTGTTTATTGCCAACATGTAAAGCAATAAATGCTATAGGCGGAAGGTTCTCTCCACCATCGCACTTGTGAATATAATACCGTAACGGGAATGACACAAGAGGCTCCGTAAGGATTCACAATAGGCAAGGCAATTCCCATGAAATTTTAAATAGAATGGTATCGGTGGTCCGCATTCCTGTCAAATATGCCCTTCTCGCCTCCTCCGATCTCCTCTTCATCAGGATTTTGGCGGGAAACATTGGCGGTATTGACAATATCGTATAATGTTGTGTCTGAACGGGAGGAGAGAGGTTTATGGGCACTCTATTGGTTTCTTCTCTGACAAAATAGTGTCTCTGTCATCTATCAGGCAAGCCAGGGTTTTGTTGTGTTGACTGTGCGCAGAAAAGAGGGGGGCATTTATCCTCTCTGCCATTAACACATTTCCTATTTGCCATGGATCAGTGAAATATTGACTCAAACGCGCGGTAAAAAGGGGGTAAATTTGCATTTTAATTCAACAGTGGAATCCATTTAAGAAAAAAATGCTGATGAAAATCGCTACAGCCGGCCCTGCTACGCAAGAAGTATCTGAAGTCCATTGAGGGTCTGCCGTTTCTAGGTTACGACGATATTAACACGTTTTCACATAAACGCTCGGCCAGAATGTTCCTTGGTAATCCGTTGCCAGAGTGCTTCCCCCTACTGCCTCTAATCCAATACTCCCATATTTCTATACAAGTAAACAAGACGCTTATTAAGATTGATCATAGTAGATTTGTGCTTAAAAATAAACACAAACACCGAATGGGATGAAGGAAAGAGGGAGAAGGGGGATTTTCTGATGCAGCTTGAGTATGTCCACTTTTTTTTAGCCATGGATAATATTCAAGGAGAACAATGATCAGCTATCGATGGCCTGGTGTCAGTGAGCTAGATCTCAATAAATTGTCGTCTGGTCCGTGGGTTTTAATGATCACTGGTCTGGTGAACATGCAGAGAGCTGTCAAAAAGGCAGGAGATCTAGGATAAATCACAACTAGGGTGACACGCTGCGATAAATACCACCCATTTGTCACTATCGCCATCGATTTCTTGTTTTGTTCCGTTCTCTCCCTATTCTATAGGTACCTTGCACCCCAGGGAGCAATCGCAGACAAATCTCAGCCAGTGTTGTACACACATTTCTATTGCCACCATACCAGCCAGGGGCATTTGTAAATATCTCTCAGTGAATGATAGGTATAGGGGAGGGGGTAGGAATGAACAAGTAGGGAAGAGGCATAGGTCGGAGCTAATGGGACGAAAGCAGGTTGGTTTGATGGTGGCCATATGCTGGTTGGTAAAGAGAAGGGGATGGACGTGAGTATAGGAAGAGCCAAAGATAATAACTTATCACCGAGCTCTCCCATATATACAATACCATTAATCTGCATAGCATTGGCTCCGATGTGACGGAATCGGTGTATATCCCCCTAGGTCGGGAACAAAGTTGCTGGGAGGCAAGGGTCAATGGTAGTGTCTCATAAGACGTAAATATATGACCATTAACGAGGATCTATTCCACTGCAATTTCGGTGGGTCACTGCACCCAGTCGGTTCTGAAGAGCACTGGAACGGATAACCAGGAGGCAATTGTATTGAGAAATATGGCTATTAATCAGCAATAGAACTGCCTTGCCCCGATGGAACGATGTGTATACTTTTGACTCTAGAGAGCACAGTAACTGGTAAATGAGTATTAGGGCGTCAGGCTGACGCCCAATCAAAGGTTTGTGGAGCCCGATCCTTTGTCCAACATGCAATATGCCTATCCCATCTACAACGAACCAGCGACGTATACAATGTCCATGCACATTGGGCTGCATCATTTACTAGGGTGGACAAAATACCCAATAACTTGATAGAACGCGCATCAGTATATATATATATGCCACCATTTCTATCGTAAATTGCCACTGTTCGGCATTATCCTCAACTGTCCTCGCTCCGTGGCAATATTGTTATAATCAAATTTTCATGCGTTAAATAATGCAGTATTGCAACAAAGGACACCAGCAGTGTATTGAATATCTTGCGTCTCATGTTCCATTTCATTTAATTTTTATCTGCTTGCTCATTCAAGTATTTCACCCCTGAAGTGACTTCACATTGTCGGGAGTGACACCAGCTTTTAATAGTTAAAACGCCTAAACGCCTTTCCAGTTATTGTTGTAAACAACTGCCGAAGGTTATCATGCATGTGTGCTTCTGAGTTATATAGGCAGGACAGGTTCAGGGGCTATAGAAAGATAAAATCAATGATGAATTAGTTGTTAATGGCTCGAAGTTTACTTTCAATTACTAATTTCGGGATTATTTCTAAAGTTGCACTAATGTTATGACTCCTATCGACGAGTAATTAGGATAAGCTACCTCCCCATTGATAAGAGAAGTCCATTTGATCGATGGAATGTGAAAGGATACATTAGCGTATGTCCATAGGTAAACAATGCTCCACTTCTTATATCTACAATGAATAATAAATGCAATTCATCATTATCCAAAGTATGTTTAGCTGTCCAAGTTGTCCAATTGCTCTCTGCATGCATGAGTGAAATAAATGTAAGCCAATGGGAAATACTATCCGAACCATCCTTTAATATTTCATCACCATTGGTGAACAACACACAACTAATGAGAAGCGAATGAATAATCCCAGGAACTATTGCCCGCCAGCTGGAAGTTAGACCTCTGTTAGGTTTGGCTAAAGAATAGTAGGCAACATGCAATGCGTGACATAGAAAGGGGATTACAAATGCATTGCTTATGCTCCCATGCCACCACTGTTTTACCCACACACAATCTCGAGGAAGGATGCCTCCTCTAGAATACTTTCTTTCCTCTGAATTATGCAGAGGCACACAGGTGCTTAGACTTTGCGTTGTCGTATCTTGACGATCAGCACGGCTAATTAAGTGTGCGGTATTTGTTGACTAATTGCTTTGTTTCTTCATCTGCAGCCAGCCAGGGTCTGTTTCATTTATTCAGTTGTACTTTGTAGGCTATTACCATGTGTTATCTTCCGTCCACCCGTATTAGTATAATTGTGCTGATCCCCCCGAGTTGAAAGCTCGGGCCTCCTCCTCGAACGATGCAAACCAATCGAGATTTGGTGTACAAGGAATGTTAATTGTTCGAGGCACATTCGTTATAAAGGGAATGACGAACCCAGCCCTTCTTCTCTCATTCCTTCACGTAGGGGTTCGTGTAGGTGAAGGAATATTTCACATTTGGCCGTTAGCTTTCTAAATCGAGTTGATCTCCTTTATGACCATTAACAAAATACCACAAATTATGAGCCCTCTTCTATCCTGTCCCCGGGATTATGTAGATATCACATCTATATCGCAAAAGGATCTCAGAAAATAACATATACCAGAATATGTGTAGATACAGACTCAGTATAGATCTATTATTTGCAGTCACACTCTGTGATGATAATGATGTCAAGGTAGTATATTGTTGGAATGTTGTTAAATATAATGCTACTACTGTATATAATACATATTTGTTATATATACGCATTGGATCTGATTTGGGGTTATCCCATGGTTTAGTTGTAAACCACTTGTGGTTTAATGAGAAATGTAGCCATGGCAACCCACACGTTGTTTACGCTTACGTTGTTTACGAATTTAGAGAGTCCCTACAAGCCTAGGGAAAGCCTCTCGCAAACCACAAAATCGTATGCCTACTCCAGGGCCAGGAAAGCTATTAGCGCAGTAGGCGTCCAATCACTGATATACCATTTTTATCTGATCTGAGTGGCTGTGGGTGTAGAGTGCACCAGGATTACTGCTTAAATTCGACTATATAGATAGAACCTAATGAGAATGTGGTACGAGGGACACTATTGCACTGTCTGAGATGTTTATTTTTTTTCGTGGCCCACAAGCCAATAGGTGAGTGGGTTATGAAATAAAAAAACCATCAAATTTAGGTTCTATATTGACTCCCACGTTGCTATGAATAAGTATATAGCTGTGTACTGGGGGGAGGAAGAGGGAATGGCAATGTCATACCACACGCGTTGAACTGGTGCAAATTATCATACTACTCCCGCCCATACAAATAGCATGTGGTGCATACACAAAGGTGGAGTAAATGACATTAACATGTTCCATTTTAGATTAGTAAAGACATTATATAGTAAATCAGTTAAATAAGTTGGTTTCAGTCGCTTATATATTGTATATAGCGTGAGAGAGATCCATCATATCAACCTGTAACTAGGTATCTTTTCATCTGGAAATTCATATTCCGAATCATATGTGAAAGTATGTTCAATGAAATTCATTTCCAGGAATCGTTATAGGAGAGGTGGGTTCCAGTAGTACAAAAGTTACTTCACTATTTGCCGCCATATTAATAATAATAAATAATAATTAGTTCTTATTAATTATATACTATAATTATTCTTTATTTTGCAAAGACTACATGTTACAAAACTGGTGCTATACATCAGATAACAATCGGGTCTTCCAGTGTATGCCATTATATTATCTTATAATTCCTTGGTTGCCAAAACCGATACAAGAGGTAAGTCCCGCTTCACGAGCTAGGGATTGCAATGACTACACCTAGACGCATGTTGACAATTATTAATTACTCAAATATGCCATAGTAAAAAATTGATATGTGTCTCTAAAAGCGCCATTGAGGACGGATGCAATAACAGACGTGGTAATGTGAATCTTCTTGATTAATTACGTCCCTTCGCAAGCAAAAAGGGATTCCTACCAATATTGTTTACGATGTTGGTTAATTGGTAAGGTATCTCCTCCCACAAGACCTTTTACGAAGCAGCCGCATGTGTTCATTAATTGATGTCAACATCCCCTTTTTAAACCAATGAGTTGGTCGTTGATAAATGTGAGCGGTAGGTGAGCCGCTCTGACCGTTTGAAAAGGCAGGGTTCCCCAGAATTCCACAACCTGCACTCGGTCACATCTACGCTAGCCCTACCTATACCTGAATTACACAGACCTTAGTCTTCCAACTATCCCCCCACTAGCCGGGGTAAATTACAAACGCCGGCCAAGAAAAAATAACAATTTTTCATAGTTTGTTCCCGACAGGACCAAAGCCCTTGATGGAGGTACGGCCAGTTGGTTGTTATGGTCTCTGTCATTGGGACTTCTAATAGGGGCGTGGGCATGTCGTTGGGCTGGGTAGGAGGTCTTTTGAAGTGATTCATCGACAGGTCGTACTCATTTCCGAATGTACTCCATCCACACCCATTCTGTGCCGTATATCAGGAAACGACGAGTCTAAGCATGGTCTTGGTAGGCTCTAGTTGGGAATCGTCTGCAAAATATATACATACCACCAGGCTAAACATTAGTAGGTTTAATGGACCGAATTGGGGTTGGACATGGAACCCCTTTGGATCAAATCCTACCTTCCAGCTGATAAATACCCTTAATATTCCCCTACAAGATTCCTTAATTACAACATAGGACAGTGGCTGTGCTAAATATTCAAGCTCATGCGATTGCACTCTTTGTGTATTCATTCTCGTGCTTAGCTGTTAGTCGCTGAAAATGGCATTGAAGATGTACTGTTGATCACCAAAGTACCATCTGGTGTTTTCTATGTTTATCTTGTGTGGGGTTAATAAATCATCGTCGAATATAGATTAAATTAAATCCAAATTGATAACCTTTGGCAGGTTTGTTACCTATTTTGGAACGATTCTGAGGCATTTTTAATTACATTTATTAAAAACAAACAACAGCTCCTTTGCTGGTGAACCCCTACTTTTACAAAACAATTTAATCCTATTTGTAAATAATTCGTTTTAAATTACAACAGGCGAAATGATTACTTGAGTAATGGTCGTGCTCCCACGGAGCCAAATAAAAAACCCAGCCAGGTTACCTGTATTGAAGCATTGCTATCCCCCTGACATGCTAGTATCCCACTAGACATCTACCCACCCCACATACATCCATATACCTACATCGACTGGAATCATTTTACAGGCCCCTTTGCCTTTGATCCTGGTAGAATTGAAGGAGAAAAAACAGCATTTGAAAGCCAGGGAACAACATTTGCGAGTATAACTAGGTCTATATATACACACACAGATAGCGCATAAAAACGATCCAAGTTCCATGTCTTTCATGGAGGGGTTGTTTTATATTTCGCCTTCTCGGAGACATGCAAATATCGATCAGTAAATGGTGCATGGGTTTCTATGAGAAGACAAGGACCTTTTTGCATCTGAAATGAAATGACTTGCCCTCTCGGGCTCCCTGCCATCTACTAGCCCTTATATAGGCAAACATGCAGGTAATGCATTATGGTATACATATGTTGATTTTGATCTCCATGGTAACATAGGCTAATGGGTAATATCCAATTCCTGCATACATCTACATAACAAAACTCCAGAGACATTTATTTGAAGAAAGAAAATCATCTGGGTTTGACCTATTTATGAAAGGCCCTGCACCCCTGATCATTTAACATATTGTGTTACCATAACAATCAATTAACCGGCGCTTATGGAATCAGAAAGACGACTGCTTCCAATGAATACTTAATAATTGGGTAAGGACATGCAATGTAATGGTATTCCGACTACCAATCATTCGGCGTTCTTTATTCAGGATGTGCTGTGTCCTGGGTTTTTCTCCTACAAAACAACAATGCTTACATTCTTGGAAATTCAGTTTAATGGGGGAAAAATTGGAAGTGAAAGCCGGCTACGAAGCTTCACTCAAACGCTTTGGCCCTGTGGGTCAGCCTCTTATAAATCATTCATTTCTCATTTGATACAAGAGAATTCAAGCAAGGTAGAACGAAAACCTTTGCCTATTTCGCATTCAATAATGCATGCTTGTGGAGATGAGGGCTGCCCACTTTTTGCATGCGATAACATGTATCATAATCAACATGAATTGGATCCTAACATGATGCAAAGTGAATTATGAGTAACCTGCATGGTAGAATCCTGCTGGGGGTTCGTGCTCACCTGTTCGCAGCCATTTTGTAAGCCGTCATTCCAATGAAAATGGTTTATTTTTTACAATCAGGACATTTAGTAAAATGTAGCCAATTTTAAGGTTAAAACGCCTAATTTTTGAAGACCTAGAAGCAAATTGGCAATGGCAGGATCTGATGAAATCGCATGTGATTTTAGCAGAGTTAATCATTAATTTAATGTGAACGTCCCTTTTTATCGCCCACTGAGCTGGGTTTCACCTGGGTTTCTCCAGTCCCAGCCTGACCAATGTGAGCTTCATTTTTCTTTTTTAACAATTCCCCTTTCATTCTTTCCTGCGGTACGATGGTATAAATGTTGTATATAGATATCTATCTTTCCATCACTTGTGTTCTCACGCACAGATATGAAGTGGTTGTACCCCGCAAACAGTGGTGAATTAGATAATACCATGTTAACAAAGTGGAGTTAATGAGAAAATGGAATGTTGCTAACGTCCTCATAATCATCCTCCAGCGGGGACGTTCTCGGCCGATTCTTTCATGTCACTTCCCTTGGGGAAATGCTAATATTTTCTTAATGCATCGACTCCACCCCTGCGACCACTCCATTCCCAATTATTACCATGCATGGGAAGGGTTGGAAGTGGACCGTTTGGCACCCATTAGTTATACCATCTTCTGTGTTAGCTTGTATTATAAGACGCACACGAAGAAAAGAAAGATCGCGTATTACATTACATTAATACCTTCATGAATATGGATCATGGCCAACTGTCTAATCCCTCACCGTTGACTGGTAATCTTAGCTATCTGGTACGCTCGGGTAATCCTTACTACTCCAGCCATACTTAACTTGGCTCACACCTTACATCCGATCCATCATCGGCTCTTTAGGCACGTGGGCCAACGATTTACATGATATATGTTTCAAATATGCACATATTGGGCGCCCAGCAAGCGAGCTGCTCCACTCTCTGGGAGCTTCAAAAGAGCTCGTAGCAAATGCCTTCAGATAACTGGGACTGCTCAGTCTGTTCTCTTAGACGTTATGGACTTATCACATGGAGCCAGGTATATACTAGTACGCCAACATAAATTTTATGTGACAAGCTACATACTGACGATAACGGCCGCATATATATGTAATCAATCGGTTCCATTAAATAATGAATAAGGCATCGAATGGTATAGTTTGACCTTAGCCAATGTCAATTTAGAGTAAATATGGTCAACTGGTAGGAGCTTATGCCGTCAATACAAAACTTCCTCTGGGCCTTTATGTAACAGCCATGACCACTCGATGTGATATACTTGATTAATAAATGAAATCGCATGTGGTTGACTAATATCAATATGTTTATAGCGGTGCCAAAGTTGGGGCCCACTTGTGTCGATAACAGCATTTGAGGTAATAGCAGGCATTGCTTCCACTTGAAACAGTATACCTGGGTAGTATTGATTTGGGTACAAATTGTCCTTCATCATGAAGTGGACAGTATATCTTGCAATATTGAACGAATATGGTTGGAAAATTACCTCTGAGTTTGTTTCATGACTATAACACATATATAGCTCTTCTAAGAATAACCTGACTCAATGGTATTCTAATCGACTTTATTCCTTAGGATCTGTTGTTGAGTAAATACAGCCATGAAATTTATCTGGTATCCTTTTTTAAACAGAAAATCATTATGCTGACTTAAATGTCTATGGGAATCCTTAATCGGTTTTAGAGGTATCTTTGATGTAGAGAGTATACAGGCAATTTACCATAAATGGACTGACGATCAGACAAGCTGTGTATGAGTGGGTTTAGGGCAGGAGGTTGAGCACAGATAAGGACATGTCCCCCGGGAACGATACGAGGGGCAAAATGACATCGCTTATCTCAGCCCAAACGTCAGTGCTCGAGGCATGTGTCTACCTGCCCATGTGGAAATTTAGAATTCCAGCACTGCCTCTGCGACCAATTTGCCATGAGGCCAAGGAATTGGGTGGAGGCCATGGCTATGGGATGTCTGGATGGAAAGGAAGGAAGGCCATCCACGCTAGAGGGCATTGCATGGAGGCAATGGCACCTACAGCAGCTGAACTCGCAGAGAGAAGGGTGTGGGACCAAGTGCCCTCTTGCAACCCTAGCTGTATCAAATTGTACACGTCCAGGGTTGATTAGGTGTCACCTGTCCGAATTCAGACCCTCCCCGAAGGCCACGTCCTAGTACCCCCTGTCAACTAGACATTTCCAACTAATTTCAGGTGCCATCTTGCCCAATAAGGACATCAGACCCGGCCCAAGCAACTCATAAGTTCTGCCCCTAGATAGTTCGTGAGGCACAACATGTATCCAATTTTGACCTGTCAAACGCAACCGAGTTGACTTATTTGCTGAGATAGGGGAATGAGAACCGCGCGGTATTCTTTCCCTTTCAATGACCCGCTCGAAGGCTAAAACAGCAGTATATTGCGCTGTTCCTCAAAGGTAATTGACAGCCATTCAGCCATGTCTCCGCCGAAGCCAAGAAGGTGAGAACTTTACAAGAGCTGTATTAGAAAGCGAGACATCCGTAAGTAACCCCACCCTATGCCACCTCCCAAAGTTACGTGGTTTTACTTTCCTGCTGCTGTTTTGTGTCCTATGCCTTTGGCTTAAACCTGGTATCCACCGAGCCGATTATTTCTACAGGGGACAGTCGGAGGAGAAAGGGCAGTCAGTCCAGTGGACATGCATGCAGGAATAAGGTAGCTGACTTTCGGGTGTCAGATCAGAAGAATCCAATCATCAGTCCGTTTTTTCAACCCTCAGCCAACTGCCCCCTGTGCTAAAATCGTTTCAGTGGACAAGGGTCTTTATTAAAGATCTAATCCTTTCGTGCGATACTCGCATTATAAGCCGGGCCGCGGAAAGGTTTAAGCGATAGCGTTTCAACATTTGTGACCCATTGAGCAGTTTTTATCCTAAAACGCCCACAGGCAAAAATAAACAGTGCAAAAAGAATTGAGTAAATCCATTTTACTAAATTTCTTAGAGGATCATTAGTTGGGGTAATACGGGCCAGATTACAGGCCCTTGCCGGTAATTCAATGAAAGGAGGCTGCATTAGGCTAGTACTGGGTTGACACAATTTTCTAATCGAGTGTCCAGGCTTCATCCAATAGCTGGCAGTCACACCAAATAGATAATTTCCACACGGCCATGCCATTCTCACTGTTTCCATTTCCATAAACAAGAAACCGGGTGCAAGAGGGTGCTAATCCCTCTCCAAGTCTACGACCAGACCCTGTCCTTCGACCAAGTGGATCAATAAGAATGGGAACGCCATCCCATAATTAGGTATATATGTCACGTGAGCGGGCCATATTTCTGCTATTATCGCTCGGTATCGTTCACCTATGGAAAATAAAGAGTGTCAGGAGGCAGAGGCAAACAAGACTGCGAGGAAACGGAGGCGTGAGGGGTATGAAGAAAATAGGTTGGAAGAAGAATAAGAAATTAAGGGGGTAAAGGAGGAAGGAGGAAGACGCAGCCACCACAATAAGTTGTTCAAGTCACGTTGTTAAAGGTGGATTTTATCCACACCAGTTTTATAGACACTGCCAGACAGAGAATATGAAATGACAGAACCGTCTTTCGCAAGACTGTTCAATTGTCATCCAAAACCAACGCCACCCATTACAAATCGGCGTCTCGAATGACACTGCAGTCGATGTTATTACCAATCGTTTCGAGTGGTAGCACCGGGTGTCATAAAATGCACATTAGAGAATCTGATAATGGTAGACAAATGAGATTGGGTAATTGTTTATTCCGACTGCCTCGATAAATACAATAGATGTGTCCCTGGAGCGCCGATACGTCATCCCACGCTATAGTTCCGCCTTGGAATTATTTGCTACAGAAGCAAGGCAGGGCGGAAGGAAAAAGGACGTGATGTATTCCCGCATTACACCAACGCCATTGCCTGGCAAATATCACTTGTGCCATCATTAGTGACCTGATATTTATTCAAACTGTCTCAGCAGGGCTGATTTTTGTCCCTGTTCAGGGCTAGCTCGAGGGTAGGGGACCTAAACAGCCTCAGCTGTATATCAAAGATTCTACCTCCAGGACCATGAATATTCTTCCATGTCCCTTGTTGTTGCACTGAGTTTATTGAACACGAAGGGCCACTCCAGGAGGCTGTCCTCTGGTGGATCCACACATATTGGTGTCTATATAATATCCCCTTATCCAGAGAGACCATGGATGTGATCTCAATTAGATAGGGAGAGTGGGGGAGATATGGAGACAGCGCGTCACACGCCCGGTATCAGAAAGCGCTAGGATAAATCCGAGCCAGCCAATGCACGCGCTGGCATGGAGGGTCTATCTCTCCTGGCGCATGTCTTTGCATAGGGCCCTCCACCCCCGTCCATGATTCGGGTATTGAGAAGCCCAGTCGGTCAGAACAAACACTGCCTGATGACTGATTGATTCTCGTGTCCTGTTTGTCCAAAACAAATATGGGAAGTGTCAAAAGCGTGCTGCCAAGTGGGTCTGGGACCGACCGCTGAATGCTCATGTGTGCTCACCATTGTTGCCTGAACCCAGCCTCTCCTGCTCCCTTCTCCTTGCCTTTATCAGTTTCATACCGGCATGATATAAGTAGGTCCTTTATGATGGTCGCCACGTATGGAGCTTGAGATAATGTATAATCCATTTGGTTTCTACGATCAGTGGAACAACTTTATGATATATTGATGCCTACCTTTCACAAGAGCGCACTTCAAAAGCTTCCCAGCCTTTCGATTGAGGAATGTAAACCTGCTAATGTGGCGGCTCCATCAAAAAAGCTTTGGTCCCCCTTTCTTCCCAGCACTTGGCAAAAATAGTCACTCTATCTATCTCCTCTGTGATATCTATGAATGAAAAAGAGTCACTTCGGTCCATCCGTTCGAGCAGGTAGTAAACACAAAGAATGGCATTAGTTTATTTGATGTATTTGCTATCAAATCCTGTTTAATATGATTTGTTTGTAACCTTATTAAAGATTATTTACTGGTATTGGGCAAGGAAGGGGGGGGGGAGATTTCTTTGCATACGATTCCGAGGGTTGGAGTCTAGATCTATAGAAAGGGAACGGTTTTATTAGAACAGTCTCCTTTTACAGCGAGGCAATTCTGCAGCATCTTGGTGACTGCCTGCATGCTGGCTGCTAAAGACATGCACCTCCTCCAATTAAACAACGTAAAAACCCTTATCCAAGCAATAACATTTAACTGCGCGCATGAGCCGATGTAAAATGAACTTGGGAAAACAATTGCTCTCTTGACTTATTTCCCACTCACCCATGATTGGGCCCATAGTCGGAAGGAACAATGTGTTAAGGACAACTCAGGCTCAACTAAAAAGTTGATGGAAAGCAGCTCCAGCTCTGGCCAATATTGAATCCACCATGATTCCTTAACTAGACAGGATCATCCGACTGTCCGGGAAATGGTGAGAGGGGTTTTGGGGGACTTGTGATGTATGGGGGCGAAGTAATCATTCAGAGTCTTTGGGCAGATGTCAAGTGTGGCAAATCAGTCGTGATGTAAAAGACACCACTCCAATTCAGTTCTGGCGCAGGCTGACAGTAAATAAACCATACAAAGTCAATGTGCCTGGAAATTAAACCTGATTAAATTACACCAACCGATCCGACTCGAAGCCAAATGCTTTCTTGAGGCCGTGATATATAGATCTTAGTAAGCTCGCCCACATTCTTCTTGCATCATACCAAAAAAGATCGATCTTCTGGCAGCGTCATGTCTGTGATATCACATTCCGTAACTTTCCCCTGAGTAAGCTAACCCAAGGATAACCCATATTATGATTTTCCGGGCGTCACCTTACCTTTCACCCTATCAAAGCCTTTTATACCATGGCTCAGTCGTATTTGTTTTCTTCTTTATGATTGTGTGTCTTTGAATGAAAAATGAACCGCCTTCCCTTGGCGGGAAAAATGCGAGATAGCTAGCCATAAAAAGCCCTTAAGATAGATCATCCAATTGGCAATTGATTACCAAGTACCAAGTCTAAAATCCCATCTTGGTACTAGCTTGCAAATTAAAAAATGATATAGGTAATGCTAAAGAAATAGATTCTTAAATTTATCACAAGACCTTGCTCATTAAAATGCTAATTTTATGGAATCGGTCTGTCTTTCACAGAAGCTTAAAAACTGTTGCTTCCGATGGATAGATTTGGTTGCATCTCATGATTTGTTCCCTTTTGATATATTTCTGTGTAAAGTATTCATAGTAGACAGTTGGCCATATGGGATATTGATGCATTTTTTTGAGTTTTCGTGACCACCTCTTGGGGGTAAGTTTTTTTTTGCATACTAAAGCAGTATGACCCTAGAAATAACATACTATTTTTCACAAGCTCAACTCTTGCACGTTTTTCGGGAAATTGGCCTGCAATAAGACCATTGCTAAAATTTAAAAACACCCTCAGAGGCACACAGATTGACGTGAAAATGGAGGGAACAATTTTTTACTTGGGGAGGAAATCCTTCAATTTACTGCAAATTGTGCACTTGGTGGTAGATTATTGAAATTTAGCATGGTGTTAGAGCAGGCCATGGGATTGTCAAAAATCGCTCGCTACAAGTTGGCTGACCCCCCTGGTGGCCGGTAGCTGCAAAATTCAAAATGGCCGCCGCAAAACACAAAATGTGCTATATCTTTGCTTCTACTGACTAGATTTTCAAGTATAATACCTATTATTGGATGTTTTTGAGTATGAGGAATTCATTTTTTTAGTTCTTTTTATGTTTAAAGGACATTTTAAGGTCATTTCAAGGTCAAATTTAAATATGGCCTCTGCCATGAACATGCAATGTCTTATCTAGGCTCCTACTAGCACCATATGTTCATATGTCCAAGTCCCCATGTACAAAGATTTTTACTTTGACATCTATGTTTGAAGTCATTTTTCTATTTGAAGTCAGTTTCAAGCTACAATCCTGCATATGGCAAATGCAAATTATCATTTATGTTTGATATTTTGTGGACATATAGCCTGCCCTAGTAGTCAACCTCAACATTTTGGAACCATTATCGCATTTGGTTTAAATATTACAGGCAGATGAAATATACCTTTAAAATGGCAAAATTTGCAAAAAATTGGATCTCAAAATCTACTAATGACCTAATGACAGTCCAATAAATTCTCAATTTTTTATATAAAAGTAATTCCACTTATAAAGTGGAATAGGTTCAATCAATATTATATAGGAATAGTGGATATTTCAAGCAAAATAATTTATTATGGATTAAATTTGATGTTTTTACCTTTTTTTTTTCAAACGCCTATAATTATATTTCCACAAGGGTGACAGAGTGATACTTGGCAGATTTGAAATGAGGAGATTCTGGAAATTTAGATGATAAAATGATAAAAAAGCATTGTATGATCTAAAATGCATGATGTATACCTTCATCCCCAGACCAGTACCAAAATGTTTAAGTGACTGAATATGATGAAGAGAGCTCTCACCACCCCCATCCCCCCTCTGTCCCCCCACCCCCACCCCTGTCGCATGGAATAGTTTGGCCCAGTATGTAATGAAATTAGAAGGATAATATCTAAAAAGTATGAAATTTAGTTGAAATTGTCTGAATTTCAGCAATTTTCAGAATAAAACCGATTATTTCCCATAATTATGAAAATTATTCATGAAATAAAGGCTGCATACTGTCCCCTTGATGCGACTAAACTCCCTACCTATGGCCTATCAGAGATTGTTAATCAAGCTATTTATCTGTGACCTCAAGGAATTTAGTCAATTTTTTCACCTCGTATTTCTCACCCCACCCCCATTTCCCCCATTCTGCTGGTGGCCAGGTGGAAGCAATTTTCTGAACAGCCCACTACAAGGATTTAGTCTTAGGTTTCTGAAGATAATAGTTCCTAGTCCCCATGAGCTTTGTACATCCTTCAGCACTATTGGCGGCATAGATATGTTTTAAAAATGTAATAATCAACCAAAATAAGATTCAAGCCTTTTCTCCGGGTAAAAAATGCATAAACCCATCCTTTATTACAGGAAATTGGGTCATGTGAAAATGGAGGTACATTTCACATTCATACTGTAGTTCCTTATAAGACTTAAATAACTGTATAAGGGTCATATTTTCAGAAAATGTACAATTCATTTTCAATAATCCTCTCAAATAACCCTAATTTCAGCCGAAAATGAATTTCAAAATACAGTTCAACCTAACGAAAGAGATTGCTAGAATCATTTCAGTGCCAAATATACTCAAATTTACCTAGTATTGCCCAAATTGTCGCTACCCCAAATACCGCTTTTCGATCTACCTGCCGCATAATGTTTAAATTTACTCTTTTCGCCCAGTTCACAAAACTTGACCAGAACTTGTGGGCTTTCTCACAGTCAATAAAGAAGTGATATATTGTATTATCTTTGTCACAAAAATTACATTTTTCAGATGGTTTGATGTGAATGTTTTCTAAATATTCATTGCATACAACTACTCTGTTTAGCACCTAAACTAGAAGGATTGGTGCCTCACATTCCATGTACATCTATACAGGATAACATACCATTCTTTCATTTCGACACTTGATATGTCCAGGTCATGGAGCCTGAACAGTTCTACCCATCTGGTATTTCTATCCTGACATTGTTTTTTACTCGCAATGGAGACTTTACCAAGTGTGCCAAATAAGCAGTAATCCATTAACCAAGCAGAGCATTTCTTCCCTATGTTATACCGTCAGGTGGTGGCAGTACTCCCAAAAGGAGTCACTACTCCTTAGGGAGTGGCCGTTACACCAGGTGGGGCCCTAGCTAGAATGGTACCCGGGAGGAAGATATGGGAACTAAACCCTGCTGTAATAAAGCCTAGGAGTCAGGCCTTTGGCTGGCACTCCTTTTATCAACTCTATCCGGACTACATGTGTCGTCTTTGGGACTTCACCATTCTGTAGAGAGATCCATTGTTTTTTTTGTTTTTTTTTGTTTTTGCGACATTGTTTTATTCCTTATGCGTAGACAAGGTTAAGTATTGTTACATCTAGGATAAAGGCAGTTTAGGCTTCATTCATTTCAAACAGAGATACCATGAAGGAAGAATGACTAAGTTTAACTAAAAAAAGAGGGGTTCAACCCTGCAGATTTTAGACCACTCATGGGGCTTTATCCCTTAATTCCATAGCTTCCTTCTTGTGTTTCACCTTTTTAATTTTTCTACACACTCAGAGATATTATCTAGTAGGCACATCCACATTTTTCTTTCATCTCTCCTTTTTTCACTGCCACCTATATACATTTTGACCAGAGTAGCTCTTATTCTTAACTCATGCATGATCGACAGCAGGCTCATATCGCCACCATTGAATAATTTCTGCATATGAATGTAGGCTTTTGTTTGGAGAAAAATCCAGTTTATTACCTTAGTTGGTGCATTTGTTTCCTCTATGCCAAATAAAATCTCTCTAACCGAGGGGGTTACCCTATTTCTTTTTTTTACATATTATGGTCTCTCCGTTTTTCTTCACATTGATGTAGTCCAATTCATATATCCATTCTAAGATTGAGATCCAAACCCTTTTTGTTTTTACACAGCTGACAAAAAAATGACTTAGAGTGTCAACCTCAGGGCAATGATTACAATTTGGTTTGTCTTTAATATCAATCTCATTTAGCAACTTGTTCATTGTAATTGCACCATGCAATATTTTATATTGTAACACCTGTAGCCTTGTTTCAGAAGTACATCTATATGGTATGGTGAAGATTTTATCCCATTTGATGTCTTCATACTGCTCATTTGTCAGTTCGAGCAACTCTTTCCATTTCAGGAATTTTTCCCATTTGGGTTTTCTCTTTTCAATCAGTAGTTGGTGTATTACCTTAGAAGGACGTCTCAATAATTTAAACATTTTACCACCTATTTGGAAATTGATTGAACTGTTACATTGTTGAGGATCTTCGGACCTTAACTTAGTTTTCCATTCTCTCGGGATAACGCTTTTGACTGCTTTGAGCTCATAACATGAAGGTGTAAAATTAAAAGCTTCAATAAAGTTTTTAATAGACATTGTTCGGGCATGGCCATCTCAATGGTGGCTAACTCTAGATGGGTTACACTTACACCATACTCATTCATAATAGATTCAGGGTTATTTATCTTCCCATTGACATAGAGGTTGACTATTCTTTCAATACCCCTTCTCTCCCGGGCTCTCCAATTTATTATGGCTTTTTTGAGCTTGAAATTTTGTTTGTCCAGAGACTTACAGACAGTGCAGACTTCTTTGAGGCAGGTATCTTTGACGCATAGATTCTAAACAGCATGGCCAGAATTTCCTGAAAGAAGGGGGGAAAACTAATTTTAATCTGCCGTCTCTCTCTGAAATAATTCTTGATATCTCCCTGTAGGGAATGTGACATTAATGCGGACCATTTAGCATCTTTGTCAATCACTAATCTCTGTAACCATTTCATCTTGCTCGCCTTTAGTTTGGCTCAGATAACTTGCAGCTTCAGGCCACCTTCTTCTACAGGTTTACATAGGTATTTCATTTCACCTCTGGAACAGAGTGTCCATAGGCTTTGTATAGGCTCGCTATATGCAAGCAGGAAAAAATATGTTTCATTTCTCCCTAGGGAAGAAACAGATGACCAAGTTTATCCTTATGCGTTTTCATTGGTTGCTCTGAAAGTAGGGCATCATTGTCATAGGGACACAACATGTAATGATGCTACATCCTCTGCTAAACATTGAAACTGCGGTGACCGTCATCAATGTCACAACGGCCGTCATACATTTAAGCGTCAAAGGAATTCCATGCCACACCCTCGATGTGTTTCTCTCGCAGTAAGTTACCGAAATTAAAAGCAACCTCATGTGTTTAAGATCATTTGTAAGAGGTCAAATAAATCTTGAACTAACCTTGGTCCTGTCTGTGGGATCTTTCTTTACCTTGTTTCCGGCGTGAGGAATCCCATGAAGAAAGATCCCACAGACAGCACCGCGGTTAGTCCTATATATTTCTTGCAACCTTATTTTTGCCTCTCCTCCGTACAAACTTTTCTATCATTTTTTTTATCTTGACGACCATTCTGTCATCCACGGAAATTATGCATGCAACATACAGAAACAGTGAAAGGATGAGAATGTTAGCAATAATTATTCCCTTTATGGTTATCTCTTTTTTTCCATTGGGCAACGACTACCTTGGCCTTCGCAAAGGCTGATTCAAAGTTGGTATTATTTTGGGCATGTTAATTCGCTGGGTAAGACACCCAGCCGGGTGACACCCAGCACCTTTATACAATTTACCCAAGCCAAGATTTTCTGGGTTGCAGGTTTAAGCAAAATCATTTCACCCATGTTGAAACCAACAGTTTTATTGATATTAAGGGCAAGACCTGACACTCTCTTGAAAGATTTCACTTCATGTAACATATTACATAAGGAGGTTTTGTCTATAGCTACCAATGTCATATCGTCTGCATACTGTATTATCCTGTGGTCTGTGCCACCAAAATATACTCCTTGGCATTGGTCACTCAGTCTGAGGCATTGTGACAGCTTTTCTACAACTGATTTAAACAAGAAAAACGCTATTGGGTTGCCTAGTTTTACCTCACTGCCTAGATCAAAGTATGCAGAGGAAAAACCATTGTTGGTAACATATGATTTAAAGTTGTACAGAAAACGCTTTAACCCATCTTAAGAAAAAAACTTGCCTATTCCCACATTCTCCAAGCATTTCAGCAAAAAGGCTCACAACACAGAGTCATATGCCTTGCTGACGTCTAAAGACACCGGCAGACCAGACTTATTGTTTCCCTCCAAATATGATGTGATGTTGTCTATTCGATTGATGGCACAACCTATATATCTTTTTCTAACAAAACCAAACTGATCTTTGTCAATGGCATTCTCAATGCAGTTTTACAACCAGTTGCTTAGAGTTTTAGAGATAATCTTGTAACCAGTGTTCAAAAGTGTCATGGGTCTCCAGCTACCTAGCCGTAAGAGATCACAATCTTTTTTAGGAATGAGCATAACCACTCCTCTATACATCTTGTCTGATACGGCTTGGTCTTTATAGTATTTTTGTATGACCTGTTCAGATATTTGGCCTACATAACATCTACCTTTAATTGTGATTTTCTTATTCTTACATATTCCACCAATCGTAAAATATATATTTGGTTAAGGCCTAACTTAATGCTAGAATATGACACCACACTTGTGGTTGTTTGGACTGGACATTGCTCTTACAGTAACAACAAAACAATGCACTATTTAAGTGACATGATACCAAAAAGTCATCAAAACATTTCTACTATAAATTAGCCAGCAGTCAAACTAGCATAAGCTGGTCAAACTGATGTATCACTATCAGTCCAATGCAGCTTCAAAGACTTTTCATTTGTTTAACAATCATTATTAGTCAAGGCCCTGCTCCAAACCATAACAATAACATGTCATTATTATCCCATTAGGACATCTCCTAAAAATATCTTTTTCTGAGGGGTCTGCAAAATTCCACCCACCCGTTGCGCTATTTTCAATGCTAGACTCACCCATTGTCAGCATATGGTTTCAATTCTTTTATTAGCTCCCTCCCCTCATTCAGATCTCCAAAATATGTAGACTTGGGTATTGGCTAATATCTTTCGCCCATGTTGAAGGCACATGTGACAGACATTCACAAAAAGCCACAAGCATTTTGTGGAGGCTTTGCCATATATACAGCTCAAGTTTAGTTCTATTTTCATGCCATGATATATATATATAAGCATTATTTGATCATTATTCACCTTTAGTTAATGTCTCACAGTCCTCTGACTTGGCAAAAGCAGGCACCTACAACATTGCATCATGAACTGAGCATCATGAAATGAACATCATTGATTGGTGCAACTTGATTTATGTGACCATTCAAAATGGCATAGTAAATTAGGTGCATTTGAAATGTGGATTCCACTAATGAAATCTAGGCATGCATATACAATGGTCTTATATGGCCATGTTTTTTGTGGATATGCACAACTATCATGGCATAACTCATTTTATTTTGTTTACTCTTATGTTCAAATGTATTTTTTTTCTCATCTTTATTACAATATCACTAACAGGAACTAAGTAATGACATGTCTGACATTGAAATCAACAAGACTTACTTGATATTGCAAGAAAAGTGACCATATTTAAGAAAGAAACACTCTCAGAACATTGCCTCTGTAAAGCTGTCAAATACCCCAAACACAACCAATAATTATGGTATTAATTCCCCAAGGTTTGGTGGCTGAAGCTGTTTATGGTGAAATAAAGACCAAGGACTGCAAGGGCCAAGGCCTTTGTTTTAGACATAATTCAACACTATTTTAAGACTTGATATTAGGACTAACAATTAGGTTTCAGCACTTTTTCCAATTCCCTCAATAAATTGGATATCATCGCTTCTTCTCTCTTTAGCCAGTCTATGTTCCTTTTCCCTCAGATGCAACCTAGCCATCTCATCTACCTGTACTAGCAACCTAGTTCACAGAAGATCTTCCTCCTCTCTTGATCCAGCTAGTTCCAGCACCAAATCAGCTGCAGCTCTCAATGCAACCCAGCCATGCAAAGCAGTTACCTGAAGGCCCTTGTCCAGCTGTTAAGTCTGTCGGTACTGCAGGTCTAGACTCCCTTGGTCACATCCATCTCCCATTCTTCACTTGAGCAAGTATGCATTTGGCCTTCGTCAGCAACATTTCCCAGTTCCTGCAGGTATCTAGTGTGCTTGTGGATACTGATTCTTCATCTTGGCTATTGCTGGGTGTTATAGGCACCCATTTCTCACTATTGGTCATTGCTGTGGGTTTGCCGGTACCATCATGGCATGCCCAGGCAAACTTACCGTTGCTGGCCTATTTGGCGAAACCAACTCTCCATGGGCCCCATCATATACCTGAGGTTGCTACGTCTGAACCATTGATTGCTCCAACTGAAGTCCCACAGCTGGTAGTATTGGTGCTGGTTCAATAATGGGAAACTATCCAACCCAGTCAATTGTTTTCCCAACCATATTTTCCCATTCAACTTCAAGATCTCTTCCTTGTTCAGCATGTAGGGAAGCAGGCTGCAGCCTCTTTGCCCGCACTATCTGTCACATCTTCTATAACAGGCGATTACCTCATCCCAGCTACCAACGCATTCTGCCCAGCCTGCCCTGGTGCAATTGGTGCAGCTGCTCCTGGATGACCAATACCGGTCTTTGATGAGAATGTTCAATAACAATGTTCAGCCAACCAATCAGGTCTCACTGCTGCAAGCCCTTCCCTCCCAGCCATACAGAGCTTTCAGTGCTAGAAGCTATGCTGGTAGAGGATGTCTCACTAGATGCTGGCCATCTAGCAGATCCAAAGGTCACAGCACCAAATTGCAGTGTCTAGATTATATCTACCTGTTCACAGAGGCTATGAGTCTAGATCGCAATCAGGCTCTTACAGGTCCTTGGCAGCCAAAGTCTTTTAGTACCGGATCTCATCAGGCACAGTTGTAGCTCAGAGAGTGTTAATTAACCATTACATAAAAGGGAGTCTCACACCGAAGAAATTAGATACATGAGAGTAAAAGGTGTCATTAAGAGATAACATACACAATTTTAAAATACCATGTAGAATCAACAAGTTTAAAACACTACAACCTCTGATGCCTCTTAGCCCACGTGAACAAGGCTCCTATCCCCTACAACCACCATATAACCATGCCACCCCAGCTCTGCTTTGGTCACTAGAACATGTTTGGAAACTTGAATCTTTGCCTGCGATCCACACCAGAATTGCTTTCTTTCCTGGCAATGTTATATGGACACCACTATAGGAAAGAGTACTGTTGACCACCTTCATCTCCAGTACATGTGAATTAGAAGAATGGAATAAGTTTGTTCAAGGTATTTTCCAAGAGGGTGTATATGGTATTGAATGAAGTAGTAAAGGGATGTGCTAATTTAATTTAGAGCAAACCCTCAATTACTGATTCAAATCAAATGAAGGTATTACAGGAGAAAAATTTATGACTGAGAGAAAATTATAGGCCATGATTCTGGAGCATACATGCCCTGGTTTGAATTAATCTTTCTATGTAGAAGCTTACTTCTCTTTACTTTGTTTCTGGTAAACCATGTGAGAATATATAACATGCCAGAATAAAGAGAACATGGAGAGACAAAGAATGGCTGCATTATCTCATGGAAAACAACTGTTTTAGCAAAGATCCAGAGAGTTGCCTAGATAGAGTTGCCAACAGAGAGTTGGCCGCTAGAGTAGAGGTTCATGGAGGTGAAGTCTTTGGATATTTACTTATAAATGTATGGATTATTTTTCTCATTTAATGACTACCCACCCACCCACCCACCCTGCTATCGATATGACTGCCTCCTCGCACATTTGGTGCGGGAGGCAGCCCGGAAATTGGGTGGTGGTGCCCGCTGGTATTAGCCTGAACTAAGGTTGTCCTGGTGTCAGGGATATGAACTGTGATGCTCGAGGAAGACGGTCTTAATGGCGGAATCAAGATGCCAGGGTAAAAATTAATCGATGAATTTACAGACACTGTTTATTGGGTGAGAACAATTTGCTAAATCTGCCTGAGCAAAAGTGTACAGAAATGGTACATGGACTATTGTAGGTAATTAGACGTTTTTTCGACGGGAAAAATGCTGAGAACAAGCCAATAGTTATAGCCAGTACTAAGATACAAAGCGTACAACCCAGATGGCACATGCAATGGTCTCGATGGTAAATAGAAAATAAAATTTTTCCTGGGGAAAAAGCGATTGCCGACGGTCAAGCCATGACAGAGGGAAGTATATTCTAGAGTAAAAGGGTGTACAAACTGATATGGACATAGGCAGCTGGTCACTGTGTACACAACTTATAGCTGATGTCCTTTCTGTCATAGATGGAGGTTCTATGGTCAGGTGTGTTTCAAGAACAGAGCCTTCCAAAGGGATATATGGACATAACAGCTGGAACTGATTTTGTAAAAAAACACACTGAAAACATGTTACAACATGCCACCTGTACTTTGTGTCTCTGATACACTTACTGGAAATCCATAGATCTACAGCTCCTATCACCTACAACCACTGCTACTAATTTTCACTATCCCAAATACTGCTATTTGATCTAGCCGCCACCTAATGTTTAAATTTGGAACTAATCTGGACACTGGCTAGTGGTGGGGGCGACAATTATCATTCAGGGATGCAAGTTGGGGTATTCAAAATTGACGGAAAAGGTTCTGAGGTGTAGGAGCAAAGGTAAAACATTAAGATATATACTTAATAATGTGTATAGCTAAATAAGGAAAGTATCATGCATATAGAAATATATTCGAAATGATAGACAAGTTGATAGGCAGGCATTGAGCAGCTGCTGCCGCCACCCACACTCAGTACCATCTGCCGGGCTGTACTGCCCCTGCTCCCGGTAGTGGTGTACGGTGAGTCCCCTCCGCTAAGCGGAATTCCGCTTATCTCCCGATGCTATCACTCTACCAAGTTGCTAGCGGAACCCTGGCTGACCAGGAATTGACTCAGGCCGCCGCTGGTACATAGCTCTCCCGTATATTCCAATGCAATGTTTTGGCCTACTCTGTGTTAGATGGACATGCTATTCAGTCAGTACATTGACGACCAACCTTTTTCAACGTTTTTAAAGGTAATTTGACGAAATTAATTACACATTTTGCTAATGAGGAGATTAACGGAAATCCGTCAACTGACGGACAACTTGCATCCCTGATCATTGGTGTCAAATTCGCACACCACACATTGTAACCTAGATATACAGAAACCTCAGCCATATACTTTTGTTCATCTTCCTACACCCCAACCCTCTCCCTGAGAATTGGTGATGGAAGTTCCAAGATGAATTAGTCTAACCTGTATCTACTTATGTGTACCATGCTCCTGACCAGCTATGATAGAATTACTTGCTGCAACTGCCAGAGTGACTGCAGTAGTCTGAGGTGTTCTTGAGGTGGTGACTGCAAACAGATTCAGTGCTAATGATGACAGCCAAGAGGACAACATTATGAATTAGGCTAATGGTATCATGGTCTTTATGCCATGTACCTTAGTGGTATTTATAATTATTTAAAGAGTTTGCAGTGTTCCCGAAAACATTTTTGTGATGCAGGCCAATGTCGCCGATGTATCCCCCCCAAAAATCAAATACAACTAAAAAGAAGGTGGACATGGTTTGTAACAGGCTGGTTATTACAGCAGCAATATAGGCCTAACATCGATAGAATTATCCAAAACCATTATAAACATCTTTTCTCAAAATGAAATGAATATAACCGAGATAACATTAATGGCACATTGTAGTTATTTGATTTGATTTGAGAACATTTGTATTTGCTAATTTGTATGAATGTTGAACTAAATAATCAAATAAAATATTATATTGATGTTGGCCACCTTGGCTAACGTGAAAGGAGCAGACATTGGCCATTGAAATTTTATGTCCACTTTTGCCGACATGCCAACGTCTTTTCAGGAACACTGAATTTGTATTACATGTACAGCTACAGAAATATGTTACTTAGTGTCCTTGGTCTTGAATGCCCATAATCAACTTGAATGGTATTTGTTATTACTTCACAGGAGGCAATTTCGATGATGTTCTCTCCCTTTTCTCATATATAGTATGATAGTATAATTACTGCCTCATTATTGATTTGTATTGACTTTATTTATAATCCACTGTGTTCCTCATGCCTCAAACACTAAGAAAATCTATTTACACTTGAATGTAAGTTGATTTTAACCAATGCTATGGTATTTCAAAGGTTTACTGGTGGCCATTTTGCAATTTGGGGCATGTTCACCCACCTATGTTTTTGTAGAAATATATTAATAAAGGGTACTAATACTACCCAACACTGTTGTGAAACCTTCTGTTGCAATTTGTCATACGTCAAACCCTATTTCTACTGGACTATATCGGCCTGTGCAGCATTTTTTGATAGAAAATGACTTCAAACATAGATGTCAAAGTAAAAATCTTTGTACATGGGGACTTGGACATATGAACATATGATGCTAGTAGGAGCCTAGATAAGACATTGCCTGTTCATGGCAGAGGCCATATTTAAATTTGACCTTGAAATGACCTTGAAATGACCTTTAAACATAAAAAGAACTAAAAAAATGAATTCCTCATACTCAAAAACATCCAATAATAGGTATTATACTTGAAAATCTAGTCAGTAGAAGCAAAGATATAGCACATTTTGTGTTTTGCGGCGGCCATTTTGAATTTTGCAGCTACCGGCCACCAGGGGGGTCAGCCAACTTGTAGCGAGCGTTTTTTGACAATCCCATGGCCTACTCTAACACCATGCTAAATTTCAATAGTCTACCACCAAGTGCACAATTTGCAGTAAATTGAAGGATTTCCTCCCCAAGTAAAAAATTGTTCCCTCCATTTTCATGTCAATCTGTGTGCCTCTGAGGGCGTTTTTAAATTTTAGCAATGGTCTTATTGCAGGCCAATTTCCCGAAAAACGTGCAAGAGTTGAGCTTGTGAAAAATAGTATGTTATTTCTAGGGTCATACTGCTTTAGTATGCAAAAAAAAACTTACCCCCAAGAGGTGGTCACGAAAACTCAAAAAAATGCATCTCGGCCCACTGTCTATAGGATGTAATCCTGTAATGATGGAATAAATGTTTCTAGCTATCAATTTAAATAACTATGTCATTGGTTAGAGTATCATTTTTAGTTCGTTATTACAGAGATTTTGAGATCTTTCGGTGGTTTATTAGCTGATACAAAACGTAAAATCCCTTAATTAGTCTGACTATACAACCTCAAGGTCACCGATAGCTAGCTTTATAACCCTTTCTGTACCATAACAAAAAGATGTGGTAACATGTAGCGATGATAATAGATTAAGTAGATCGAGACAATGGAACTGATTTCCACGTGTGTAACACATTAATTGCTAAGACCTTGGATCTGCATTTAAAGGCCTACCGATTGGTAATTACTGATACATGGTATTGTAAGAGTTTAACTGGCTCAGTCACAGCGAGAAATGGTAGGTAACAGGGAAGGATTAGAGGTGGTAAGTAAATATATAATGTCATGTCAAATCAATGTTTCATATTAAGATATTAAGATATCAAATGTATCCACCCAATTCGTTAAATGACAACAGATTTAAAGCTTGGCCACACTAGCTGTGTTTCTTCAGAATAATTCCCGATTAAGTTGGCAAATAGATGTCAAAATCAATGATCAAAATAATTCATTATACTTTTGAATTCGAAAATCCTTGAACGTCACAACATGGACACGTACCCTGGTTTACGTAGTTGCTAGGTACACTCATGTAGTGTAGCCATGGTCGAGAGATTCGGAAATCGGACCTTTTTTCAAATTCTTTATTTAGGAAATATCACAGTGTAGTCTCAATCTTTCGACCGTTTTTCGTCCTACCCTGAGCTATTGCCTAAATACAGTAATTACATCTTCCGTTATTGGATATTTAATGTGAATATGCCAACAATAATAGACATATTACAGATATTATTTTTTAACCTTATCATAAATCATAAATAGATTAAACCAAAAAAATCTGAACCGCTATTGGGAGGCTAAAACCATGTTTTCCCGTATGTATATAGGCTAAATAGCAGTTGCAGCATCTCCAAAATGAATCTAATATTTGCTTGGGCGTTATCCTGTTTGCCCACCATGGTCAGCATGCTACTTTTAGTTAGGAGTATAGCAGAGAAAAATACTATTTTGGGCCACTTATTAAATATAGAGTGAAATTATTCTGGAGCTCTCCCTGGAGATACTCGTCAAAGATGCTGGAGGACATTGGAGATGACACACGTTATTTTTAACCAGCCTTTTTGTTCTTTTCATTTACCAGAACAAATTATTGAAAAAGGAAAGTGGGTCAACTTTATTTTCACTGCAACATCCAATATATAATCAAGGGAGTCCTTTTTATAAGTATATGGATGAGTATACAGGGAGGGAAATCGGGAAGTAAACAATGTGATAGATTATTCCTAGAGGGAAATACGGTGTCACAAGCGTATTCAGCCATGAGGCCTTAAAGAAGCTGTTGCTTCTGACTTGTTGGCCTTAGCTTCCATTATGAATTGAGATATTGTAGCCGGCGCCTAACCATTAGTTAAGGAAATAATAAAAGATCTATGGCGATGTCTTACTTAGACTGAACAAGCAGATCTCTTCCCTACGGGGCCTAACGTCATTCTATAATGAATAGAAACGGTGGGTCCCCCCATGAAGGCTAATTTCTTTCTTAATAGGATAAAAGGTTTAGGCTGTAACTAGGATGTGTGATGTATGCATTTTGCGTAGACCATGCTAGTCTGTCTGACGAAGCCTAATTAATTAGTTATCCTTGCAAACATCGCCTGGAATGAAAACTCAATCAAAAATCCAATTCCATTAGGGCGCCAGATGGGGAGGCCTGTCAAGAGACTCATGCAAAATAAAAGACAATGCATTAATCACTAAGGGAAGGGACATACTTCTTGAGCTGCTCAGGGTACTAGCCCATGAGTGGGTAAGGGTTATAGGCCTTGTGAGCGGCTCGTCCCGTAGGTGACACGCCTAACGTGCGAGAAGTAACATTCACAAGGGTGTCCTAGGGAGGTTCGAGCTCTCATGGTTGGGCATGGTAATGGGCATGTTATGTCTGGGACTTCCAGTCCCTAGCTCCACAGTACCGCATCAATGTAACACACTCAATCTCATATTCCATTATGCTAAGTGCTATCGGAGAGACGAGGAATACTAACACTTGACACAGTTCCTCCGGGAGGCCCCGAGCCTCCTTGGTTGCATTGTGTCTGTGTAAATACGCTAAACACTTTCACTTGAGACTGCGAAAGCAAGATCCCCCCAGGGGTTTGATTTCCATATGCGAAGATGTTGGTCGAGGCTTCACATATGTAACACCTTGCACTACCCGGGTCCATGGCTCATATGGCCATGGCTAGAGTCCACATTCCTCAGGACTCGTCGTGTGGTAGACTGATACCCCCTATCAATACATAGCCAGAGCTAATTTCCATACTCTCCCTCTATCTATCCCTTTCTCTCTGCGTTTCTCTCTCTCTCTCTCTCCCGATGCCCCCACTCTGCTGTAATTAGTAACAAGCAATTGAAAGCGATCATGATTTTCAACAGTTCTCAGATTGGAAGCTTCGATTTCATTTCATGCATGCACAGGCCATTGCATTTCTCAACTTAATATCGATTTGGGATATTTATAAACTTGCTGGGTAAAATCCTCGATATTGATATCCCCTTAAAAGTGAACCTTAATGACGACTGGGACCCACAAAAAAGTGTTTTGGTATATTCACCTCGGTTCTCCACCCCAGATGAGAGCGTCATCAGCGAATAAAAAGTAATGTTGTATGTTTACCAGACCAGGGGAATCGATAAATCATGAAAGATGGATCAGATCATCGAGGCTGCTCTATACGGATCAATAAGGGGGGAAAAAGATAACAAACACCTAATCACTAAACGGATCAATGGATAAATGCGTTTGTCGAACAGGCATAGCCCATAGCAAACCCCATCCTGCTTTCCCCATCCATAATCCAACCTGCTTCATCCAATCTGATAAATGCCAAAGCATTTAAGTATGTATCGCGTTACCAATGTACCACTCGTGTTTATCTTCACGCCCGAATATAAGTGATTATAGAATTGTTATCCTCAAATATACACGGCTATCCTGTTTATCTTTTGCAGTAGGGGGGAAAGGCGGAGGTGCTGTGGAAACTTCTTGACACAAAGGGCCTAGAAATATCATCATAATCACGGAAGTGGAGACGTATCAAAGGTTTGCTGCTGATCGAATTAATCAGCAGGCAAACGTCCCAAATGAGGTTTGGTTGCACTTGAATCGAAATAAGCCATTGATAAACACTCAATGGTGCGACTAAATAAGTGGTATCAAGTGTGGATACTTTATCCATCTAACCAATTTGATTGGACCCTGAAATATAATAAACCAACTCAGGAAAGAAATTCAATGTTATTGATTGACTTTTAACTATTAGAAGTACTTCTCCAAATAATACCTTCTTGCAAAGGCCTTCGTTCCTTGCAATTACATTACAACTTTGATCAGAATGTGGTGAATGGTGATTCTAGAGAAAACTAGATACTAATGCTCTACAAATCTTCAAATAGAATTCAGGCGGAGGCAATAATTCTGCATGGCTGAATAGGACAGTTATATTTATGGACCCATTATCCGATATTATTGTCTCTTCAGAAAGGTTGTAACAAGCGCATGAAATCCAGTTTATTTTACCACATGAATAGCTTGACTCATTGTTCTATCTCAAAAGGTGTGGTCTCTATGGACTATTAGTTGTTCGATGCAAGCCGGAATCGCAACTGGAGGACCATAGACACGTCGGTTCACACGTTTTATCAGCCTCGACTACTTCTGCTTATTTTTGTCATTTTCCCATTTTGAGGCATTTAAAAATGAATGTTCGACATTAACCCGTATTTCCAGCTGTCTTAAATGGAGTAGTAACTGCCAGACGATGACTTTTATATGCCTAGTAAGTAGAAGAAGGCAAAGCATTTGGAGAGAGGAGAAGAATAAATTGCCTTTAATAATCCTATTTACATGTCCTGTACAGGCTCTTAGCATGAAAATATACAACCAATCATGTATGGTTCTGTTTAGGGACTTTAAACGATCGGATCGTGTCACGAGCCTGATGCTTTGATGGCATGCCATACAGGCATGCTCAAAGAAATTAATGCGTGTGCCGGATCATTTGATAAACCATAATGAAGAAGCTCATCACTTGCTACGTTCTGTAATGAGGTCATTATGTATAAAAATCACCAAGTAGTCATGCTAGGCTAGGCAAACCTACCTTAAGCCAAAGGAGGGGGACAAATGGAATACCTGGAACGAGTCTTGTACTAAATTTAACACATTTAAGACACACATCTTGTGGTAAGCGTATACAACCAAGCCATGGTAAATTGATGTGCCTGTTGCTTGCTTTTTATTAGCTTTGATATGTATTGTGCGTGCCAGCCAACTTTCTTTGTCGGAGGCTTTTAATATTTAAACGTTTGATCGCTGCTTGCTACGTGTGTAAAAGGCAAAATTCATTTACTCGCTCGTTTCGCCAATAATAGCTTGAGGAGATATATACTGTGGAATTCTATTTCATTTACCACTTTCGCTAAAAACCGATGGTTTTATTATAGAGAACACCTCTTCGCCAGGCCACATTCCCTGAAGAGATCTTTAAGTTAATTTCTGAGGAGTTTACATGAACGGTTCCGATCGATGCGATCCTTTTTCTTGAATTCATGCCAACCATTCCTAGCTAGCCAGACGCGTATAGAGTTTCCAAGGTGAAGGCTGCGTGTGAGGAGGGGAATTTTATTTGGACAATCTGCCAAACAGGAGATAGGTCAACCACTGCAGACAGGCCAATTAAGTGGACATGACACTTTGTATACCCAATGCTCCCAATACGACCACATAGGAGTTAGTATTAGCAACCCCGAGCCCAAACTAGGCTAAAAATTGTTTTACTTGGGATTGAGACCAGCCCTTGCCACCAACCGTTGCCCACGTGATTGCCGCCATCTTGGTTCATCATGTGACAGCATTGGAGAAGTGCCGGGATGGCTGATGTCACAGTAAAAACACGTGGGAAATTAGTGGGTGATCAAGGATGCCTGCCGTACCCTGTGCCTCTTGATTCAATGGGCAAACTCAATTTTCATCCAAGACAAATGTGGTTTGAGTTGCATTCCAAATAGCTCTTGTTTGTCTGTTCCGAGAGGTCGCTGTTCCCTGCGCCTGGGAAATCTCATGGCAATTTTCAATGAGGACATTGTAAAAAAGGACAATAGATCACAGGGTCAAATGTACTTGTTTTATCCGCAGGGTTTCTGAAGCAGCTCACGTATCCTAACCATCATCATTTATTTCATTTTATTCCCACTTTAACGCAAGCAATGCCTCAATGATTCCAGTCCGCTGTGAAAAAGCTGGAATGAACAGTCAGAAGGCTTTAGAGAGAAAGAGAGAGAGAAAGAGAGAGAGCGTCGGATCTTATCAATGAAATGGCTTTCGTAAGCAATGAAGTCTCTCCTATGAAGCTAAGGCTTTTATATGTTTAATCAAAAGACAATCATTATTTTGTACTCCCAATTAGGGAAGAATAATACGAGCATGCCTTTTCCGAGTAGATCATACCATATACATATAAGTACAGCAAAAAAATAGATTAATATATTATTCTCATATTAAACCGCTCAATAGCAATGTAGGTGATACAAGAATGGTAGATTCGCGTCATCATCCATTTTCATTGTCACTCATGTTAAGGAAAAACTCCTCTGTTATATATTTCTATGCATTCTAATGTGCGTGATTATCATCCAATTGGGAACTTCTGCTACATTACCAAAAAGAGCTACATAACTGTGAAGATCACATATTCAAACCATGATAATTTTTGTCAGGGGTTTCAATGTCAGACAGTATCTTCATATGATGGCGCCTAGAAGAGTTCTTAAACAGATTACTCCTATCTGGGCTATTACCATATGCGCCAGACCCCACCTGTTTGTTATAAACCTTCCCAGACTTTCTAGACAGCCTATAAGCTATTATATCAATTTCACTTACACCAGGTGCCTACGTGATTACTAGAAAATCTAAAGACCATCTCCTTCAGAAGGATTCCTTAGTGACCAATTCAAATCAAAGGAAATCCTTTTTACCCTCTATTATGGATACGTTGCAATACATTGAAATAAAGTTTTAACATATTTAAATCTTAAGATGTGCCCATGTATCAAAAAAATAAATTTAATCCTGGTAGTTTTGACATCGAAATAACATTCTGTGTCTCTCAAATGGAAGTTGAATGATATGTAAATTGAACTGAGTAACAAAATAATTGATAGCTGTACCTCTAATGATGGCTCTGAGAAATCAAAGTCCAAAACTATTTTAATCTCGCACCTAAACAGTTTAAGACATACAGTGTTTCCAATTAAATTTGAGGATTCCTAGGACCATAAAAGGACCATCCTAGAATAACTACCTTGAATTTACGGTGTTCAGGGACTCTTAATTCACGTTGATTATACCATCCGAAAGAGGTTGTAAAGACATGGTTTAAAATATATCGGTGGCACAATTAGCGTTATGTCCTGCCTAGCTTTATGCAGTGAGTCGGTGGGATCCTGTAATTTAACCCAGTGGTGTCCTGCGGAGGATGGGAGACATGTTTATTTATACTAAGAATGACTAATTATTTGTAATGAAGTATATATATAATAGGTATATTGTAAACATAGGCGTGTACTATAGATGATTGCTGAAGTATAGCGAGCTAAATGTTGTTGTTTCGCCGGTTGTTGTGAGTAGTACATGGAAATTGGGATTTGCACAAGGGTACTTCTCAGTACATCTGTCTTTGTCTACATTCACCCTAATTTCCAATTATTTCAGTTTATTATCTCGGAAAAGGATAATAATTTTAGGATTATTTGTTTATATAAAACTACCTACAAAATAATACATGGTCATGTGATAAGATTTAGTGGAGTCATACAGGGTAGAGACCAATTGTGCCTGATAACATAGGTCTCTGAGTGACTCGGCCCTACTCGACAAACTAAGTTTGATTAACTGGTTGTTTCACTGTTTGCATCCACACGTAGAATGGCATCGCTCTGTGATAGATCGGGAAACCCCATTTACGATGTTTTCTTACGTTAAGTATTACACTATCCTTTTATTATGAAAGACGGTAATTCTGGGAAGATCTTGGTTTGGATACATGGGCCGTGAGCTCTGAGATTTATCGCTAATTTCATACACTGCATTTTTTTCCATTTTTCATTTCTTTTCTTTTCCTAGTTAAGGGTTTGTTTTAATGGATCAAAAACTTTCAGAAATTGAGCAGAATCTTACCAAAGGAACTCTAGATTTTGATGTCAAAACTCTGTTATAAATTGAAATGATATAGTTAGTTTGAATAATACATATTTTCTATAGTCCTCCTTCTTTCCGAATTGTAAGCAACACCATGTCCTTAACCAAATTCATGTATATATAGGTCGTTTTTAGTCGTTTTTAGCGAAGATATATTCCATGTGTTCGACATTGGATCCCGTTGATTCATGTTTGTATATACACGGGTAACTATATTTATGTCCCAGGGGTATAGACAGAACATGCCATTAAACACCTGCCATGTGTGATTCATACATGTAATCATCAACTGTTGACCTCCGATCATTCTTATCACCATTTCTCACTTGTACTCGAAGAATCTGTTGGCTATCACAAAAAAAAACCCATAGACCTTAATCCAATTCTGTGATCATTTATCTGAGAATATCCATAAAAGAGACATAGATGGAAAAAGAAATCGATCTTGTATTCAATCATTTATACAGAATTGAATTCGAAGTAAGGCATGGCAGGTGTGGTAATAAATTGCAAATTGCCTTTTCATAAAAGCTCGCTGAGGCACTGCACTAACAACTACGCCAAGAGATGGATTTGGAACAAGGCAATGTTTCTCGCTGTGGCATGTATCGCGCCACGCCTGGCCAAAGTTGAGTTCGACCAATATGTCTGAATCATACGGACTAACCAGGGATTGGACAACCATTGAGTCTGGCAGCCGGGCCAACCATAAGCACACTAAGTGCCATATCGCATGATTGGCGATAGTAATGAAATGTGTACACCTCACTGCTGGGACAAAAGAACAATGGTCGGCCTAGGTAGAGTAACACTAGCCCAGTTTGATGTGTTTAAGTTGGGCTGGCGTGCTAAAGATAGCGTGAGTGTGTACCTTGTGAATTGCCTGCCCAATGAACCAGTCGGCTGCAAAAAAATAAAAAGAGTATTTTTTCAGGTTTCTGCTGACAAGGTTGGAATAGAGTGCGACAGTTTATGTCTCCGTGTCTAATTGGAATGGGCTGATAATCTACACGTTTGTCATCATGTCTTACATAAATATGTGGTCGTTACAGAGGTGTCAAGACAAGCGTCGATTAGGTTGATGCCAGTCAGCATGCACGGAGTTGAAGATACCATTTTTTCTATCCTATAAAATGGATGTCTCATGCCAGAGTGGCGAACCCCCATGTTGTTATTTTGCCCCTGGCTGTGAGTAGTAGATGGAAATTGGACTTTACACAAGGGTACTTCTCAGTATAAACATCTCTCATTGCCGTCCGATCTTGATGATCCAATTCTGTTTTGATGGTGTTTTATATTGTGGCTTTTCACATATGCTTCGATTTGGACTCTTAACCGCATCAAAACATCAATTAATCTGCACTTGGGCGGTAATGTGCTCAATTCACGGGCCATTGTCACCTGCCAAGTCCTCATTAATGTATTAAATATTTATGGTGCGGGATTGGTGGTCTCCTGATCGGGTTTGCCACTACTAGAACTATCAGGTTCACTCTGCTCTCTCCTCGGCCCCTTTCAGAGGCCTTTGCTTGCAACGTACTGAGAATTGGGGTACTGTGACTCAATAAAACAACAGGCAGTAGGAAAAGAATTGTTAAGTCGGACAAGAATGAAAGAGAATACTGATGAATCATATGGATAATTTGTTTCTGGCAAATGGAGGGGAGTGTGTAATTAGATTTGAATATCAAAGTGTGTTTGTATTAAAAGAGCAGTAGCAACCTCCATTGTAGAATGGAACCCGTGTTACATACATATTGAGACTATTACATACATGTATATTGAGACACTCTTACGCATAGGTTTTGTCTTCTAACCCTCATACTTTTATTCCAATAATAACAGCAACGTTATTCCACCAAGTGGGGTGACATAATTCTCTATATCTGGTGTCATTTATATTTGAAGGCTAGATAGTATCATCTTAATATCATCACTTTAAAGCTATATTTTAAGCTTGCGTCTTTCAAAAGAATCACATTTCCAAACGTTTGCCCATTCTTTCCTACTTGTCTGGGAGTCCCCTGACTGAAAGTTTAACCATTTGGGCTGTGATCTTCACACTTAATAGTACCATGAACTTTCAGACTTCCAATCTCTCAATCATGATTTATTTACATGGACATCACCCACTCCAGCTCACCTTCCGTCGTTATTTCCATTGTTTACTTCTTGTAAAGAGGAAAACACCACAACCTTAAATGCCGGTATTTGCTGTTTTGATTCGGTTTGTATTGATACATTGCTGATTGATTAAGATCAGTTTCATAGTACATGATATTCTTAAATTGATGTTATTCTCAGTGATTACAGACAAATCTAATTTTGCATAGTTGTCATACATCGAATAAAGGATTTTATTATACAAGTGGTGGTGGGTTTTTTCATATTATTGTTTCAGATGATTGTTACTTCTGTTTGGTGTATGCTATATACCTCAACGTTCTAATTATCGATATTTATTATATACGTATTTGATCTAACATAGGGGTTATTGTATACGTTTAAATTTAAGTGTTAATCGGGGGTAGTTTAGTGGGAAGTAGTTCCACCAACAGATGCTATTTACCATGTTCTGTCGACATTCAACTATTCAACTTTTAAACTTTACTTCTTAGTTCATTAAAGTGTCAGTAAACCCCCAAATATTATGAGCAAATCCATTTCCTTGCTATTATTGAAATGTAACCACCCCGGTTTTACTTAATTCAAGTTATTATTCAATGAGTTTTACCCATTTAAAGGAGTGAAAAAGTAGTTCCACAGTTTAACACTCCATTCAAGGCGCCCCTGTTTGCCTACGTCATAAAGCTGCGCCAATCTTGAAATGTACATGCAATGAACATAACAAACAACTCTCATAATTGCTGCTAGAAAGAAGGAGGGTGAAATGCTTTGAGCACATTATTGCCACTTTGTTCAATTGCGAATATCCCTTGCTCTTGTTGTGTTGCCACAAATGCAACCCATTGCTTCTTCCTCTCTGGGTCAGAGGGAAATACATGCAGTGCTATTTCCCTCTCTTTTGTTCCACTGCAGCACCAAGATATAATACATTTCCTCTCACCACTTTTTTTCTTCCTTCGTTTAGGGGGAGGACTAAACCCCAAATCACTAGTATTCTCCATGTTAGTCCTACTATTGTCTATACTATAAACAATGCGCTCTTGATAATAGCATTTACCAAAACATTGACACATGTATCAACCCAATTATTGACCTCTCATGACTGGTTCTTGAATAGGTATTACATGTATTGCATAACTGCTTCAATTGCTGTGAGATTGGGGGGGGGGGGGGAAGGTAGAGATATTATGTCCATTTCTGGCGCAGCTTTATGACGTCACACAGCACTCTCAGTGCCCTCTTGTGCTAAACAGACTTTTTCAACTAGGATTTCTCAATTTATGCCTGTAGGTGACTATAAGTTAAACATAAATGGAAGTAAAAAAATCGAGACTTGGGGTTGTATTTATGGCTCCATGAAGTTTGTTGTCCTAAAAGTGACCATGAACCCGTTAACTGACCCTTTAAAGGCATAACATAATACAGTTAACTAACTCGTTGGATTCATACATTTGTGTATATATATGGAAGGATATCGAAAAGGAAATTTGGTTCGATATAAATGAAAGCATGTCTAAATACTTAATTCTGGGATGGAATAGGTGACTAATACATTTTGGCACTATGCTGCATTCGGAATTGTTTGCTTTTAACATCCATATATTTCTTTCAGGGCAAACCAGGTTAGGATCGGCTTTCGAGTATCTGCCTCCGCCGAAGCTATGTCGGCTATCTGAGTACGATACGACAAGTGGATTTCTAGATACCCAACAGTTAGAAGTTAGGACTGGCCTTTTGGGACAAGATCAGAAGAAATATCCCTCTGAGAGGCGACACTGGCGAAGCAGCTAACCAAATAGAATCAGCCTTTTCAGAGAAAGGGTCATAGCTCATCGAGCATCACCCCTCTGTATCGATAATCTTGTGGGCTTGTCCTTCATGGAAGCCAGTGTATGTGAATGCAGTGGCTTCTCTCAGTTTCTGCTCCCCATATCTGGCGGTTTTTCTAATAGAGATTACGCATTAAACCGATCCGGCCCAGTCCCTTTTTTTGCCGCTTCCATATTTACTAAGCATGGACACAAACCATAGAGAAAAAGCATCCAGGAGGGCTATACCTGCCTGCCAATGGTTTCCAAATTTAGTCGTCGTAACTTCTGCTTCGCTACCTATGAAAAGAAACTATGGTGTGTACTTAATTTAACCGGTTATATCGACTAAATTCGATTTGTACATGGTTTTTACTTCCTGATTCGCTACATGCCAAGTCATCGGGTTCAAACGCATCTCGCCCATAGAAATGGAATTGGATTACACAAAGCCCAGTCGACGGTTAACATGATATTATATCCATTTTACACAAGGCTGGGTCCGCAAGCTAATAATTTGGACTCCATCGGTCTGGTTCAGTGCATGAAGATAAATATTTGCCCAGAGAAATCCGGACAACCATACTGGCTCTTGTCTACCTATGTGTGAAATATAAGAAGGGAATTTAGTCCTATATTACTGGTGAAATGCATCCTAAATTACATCTACACTTGCTGTGGAATACATTGAGAGGCCCCTGTTAATACTATGTGTAGTAACGTGTACCATCTTTCCCCTGGGAGACATCCAGATAGTCATTTAGAATATATTTTTCCCCAGATGTCCCTCATCAAATACATATTTGGTCTCTTGATTGAAGGGTCTGCGCTCCCATGGGATGTTCCTATGGCAAAATGGGGTTGGGGAGAATTGCGTTCTGCTGTTCATGAAGGGAATGTTTTCTGAGATAATGTTATATCTGTGTATGTCATGTCTATGAATGGACTGTTGTGTGAGTTCACTCGGATGTTCACACCAGTATAAGTATAAATACCTCAGTATCCATGTCATTCGTAAATATCAAAAATGCTATGATCAAATGGCAAAGTGGTTTTGCTACTAATGCTTAATAATTTAGCGATACAATTCCCTGATTTAACCGAGTGTCCGAAATGTCCATTAATTCCATATACGAATATATATGATGTGACTAGGGCTAAGGGCCAGGGGAATAAATGATTGAGAGCTCTATATATGAGCGAAATTCCCGGTGCTTCTATTTGTATATCGATATTAGATAAGTTGATCCGTCTCTGTCTAACATAGTTGGTACAGTCCTTCTGCAAGCACTCCACTCAATGGTTAATATAAGACCAATAAAATGATGAAACAAGAGGTGCTCTATTCTGTAAAAGGGGTTTTTATTGCTGTGTAGGTCCACTTATCCTCCACTTTTCTATATATAGAATGGCTGAGAGTATACGATTCCAGTTTATATACATGTGCCACATTGCCTTCTCAACTAAAGCTGTAAAATGGATCCTGTCTGTTTACACATCATCATCATATTGGCCATGATCAAGTAATAAATATGCCACTAAAACTTCCTCCAATAATTCTCCTTAAAATATTTGATAATTTCATTTATATATATCGTAAATAAAGATGGATTACGATTACATCAGTTAATGCAATGCAAAGCATAATATCTGAAATAAATACAAAATATCAAATCACTTGAACATGTGTGGTCAGAAAAATAATTCACTTCAGCAATTAGAAAACTGAAGTTCTATTTACAAACAAATCCTGCAAGATACATTTCCTGAAACGAAACACGAAATACAATATTAGTGTATGCCAATGAATGTGCATGCCCTGCTCCTCCTAATTTAGTCTAACAAGAAGTGTAAAACCTTAAATTGGTGACCTGACAAAAAAAGACAGCATTCCTAATGTTACTGGAACTAAACAAAACAAAAACAGCATGAAATGGAACTAAGAGGAAAAAGGAGAATGCTGCCCATTTTTGATTGATATGAGGCTATGTTTATAAATCATGCTCTATGTATATGGTTTTAGCCCAGAATTTGCGGCAAAACAAGCGCTCACACAGACCAAATTTAAAAGGTCCACCAATCTACTGGGTATAGGTTTGCCCATTCTACCAATGACCTGGCGATGCTAATGCATATCTGCCAGATATAATGGCATTCGGGCGAGTAGCTGGGATGCCTGTGTTGTCACGCAGCGACTGACGATACACAGACCCACGTGGTCCCTGCAATGACGTGCTTTCTCCCAGGATGCAAAGGAATAATGGCGGCCATCTGGGGAACATTACATGTCCCCTCGGACTTTCCATTTTTGCGAGCTCTCCCCGATTCACCATGCAATGATGACCAGGCATCCCGACCGAAGCGAATAGCACATATATGAGTGGGAGCATGCGCCAGTCCCGACCCCTGTATCTGACATTTGGTAACACATCATAACCGTCTCCATAAGTTCAATGATCCATTAGTAACCCTTTAGTTGCTGGTGTATTACGTAAAATAGTACGCGCCCCGGGATTCCAGGCTTGATGTATGTCTAGAAGCTCTTGAGTAAGCTTGAGAGGGGAAGAAATTATGTTGTTGTATGTTTAAAAGCAATGCATAAAACGCACCGGGCATAGCCACTAGTTATGCATCAATTTGATTACCAACCAGCAAGCCTCCACTAGCAGATGCTGTACTGACCTCTTTTAGAGCAGCCAGATGGAAATGTACGCCAAGACAAAACCCATAATGATCCTTGTAGGGTAATTTCACTTCATCATCGAGGCTGGGGAAAATGGGCCATCTTGAATCTCACCATTGTACATATCTGTTAGTTTAAAGGTCAGGATATTAATGTCAATACATGAACTAAATTAATCCACTATCCTTCGTTTTACGAGTGGATTACCCTCGATTTATGTCTTGAGAATACAAAAAGCATGGTAATAGTAGGTTTTACTGTTTAGGGGACAGCCTTTCCATTAACTCGCCTTACATAAATATCACCGCCAGCATTAGCGTTAAGTAACTTAACCATGAATAGTGTTCTGACTTTTTTAACCTTAGCTTTTCGACACATTTGTTTATTCGACCCTCTCGCCGTGGATATATGTATGGGATGTCCGTCCGTCTGCGTATCAGGGGAGAAATCTCTGAGCGATAATAAAGGTGCTGAGCCATTGTCCTCACTTATGAGTTGAAGGAATTAGCTGGCGCCCGCAGGCGATGTTTTGGGCCCCTTCATCAGACATAGAGCAGGGTAAGCATGCAGTAAAGATTCTTGTCTGGTTTTGATGGCAAGTAGAAGAGCTAGCGAGCACGTGCCGTACGCACCATTGCATGTCATGACTTAGAGATTGCTTTGGCTCTACCCCAAATCGTCTATCTTTAGCTGAATACAGCCTCTGAGCGAACCCCATTGTACACCAAATTCCTCGGCTGAAAAGCTTCGGCAAGAAAATATCTTGATCGTAAGAGCTAGATTCGGTGCAGAGTGGCTATAACCTCACATCGAGAGTGGCATAATTAAGACAGTCCACTGATTAAACCATGCATATTCATGCGCGCTGAGCTTCATCAAATGTTGATATTGTCATGCAGTCAGTCGGTCTCTCCGACTCTCACCGAAGTACATATCACAGTAGCTGCGGATTATTTATCACTGGTTATACACGCTCAGATGTTTTAGTATTCCTCCTGATGTGCAGAAAGGCAATAAAATATTGCGCCACGAGGAAAATAAATATTCCACCTATTCCTTTCCTTATAACGCGATTTCAGGAACCATTTGTGAAGGAGTGAAAAAAACTGAAAACATGATTAAAAGAAGCTGCATTCACATCATGGCCCTGGCTTTATTCCACTTGCTTTCCAGGTTTAACCTCTTAATCCGTGTCATCAATTTCGGAGGAAATAGTAATTTTGCTCTGCACGAACTGGGGTTTGGATTAATGGCCTATAGTACCCGGGTGGTCCGTTGGATATGGTGGCGCCAGTGCATGGGGCTCATTCTATACTGAATGGTAGGTAGAGCAGCTCATCCCTGAACGCGCTGACATGATTACTGCCTCTCCTAGACGTGAAAGGGCAAAATAAACAACACACCCGAACTTAGCAGATAATTGATTGTCTGGGCAAACTTGTGTATAAATGCAAAGGGGTATAATTTTTTTAATGCTGGTAATTTTAGATAACTGCAAAGCCAGCGATCTAAAATACGTGAGTTGATGAATTGGAAGGGGAAGTTAAAAGGTGCCAGAAAGCATAACTCGTGAATTGCCGGAGGGCAGAAAAGCCAGGAGGTATTTGATATTCAAGGCCGAGGCAAGACAAGTAGGCTGGAACCTTTGCGGCCGCCCCAAACGACCAGCTGAGCAATTAAAAGAGCAAAAACAAAGTAGCTTCGCTCTTCTTGTGTTATGGCTGTTGATGGCACTCTGAGGTACATTACGTCAGATTATTGCCATATTATCCCAGAGATCAAAGAGGCACGCCTACTAGCTTTGACACTCGATGTTTGCGCTGGGCACGCTTGTCCCCACTATTCTAGGCCCTTCTTTGCCTCAGAACTCCATGAAGTAAGAGAAGCGTTAACCAAATCATGCACGCTTTCTGATCTTTAAGGATGTCATCCCACAAAATCATCTGCTTCCACAGAAGGAGGAATATAATTGAAACAAGGAAAAGAATGGATAAGCAGTCAACCGCCTCGCCCGGCCGGTCCCTCTTATCTAGGCCCCAACAAATAAATTAGCACAAATCAAATATGATTAGCCCGTCAAGAAGCATATCAGAGATGGCACGAACAATGGCTTGTTTGTCAGGAGCAAACGTAAACTCAGGAACTCATCAGGCTTCCCGCTCCTATCTTGGAAACTGGAAGATCTTATCTGCGCTATGCTTGTAATTCAAAATAAAAGCCAAGACCGAATGATGGTTCGGGATGGGATAAGCGGTAAAGGAGAGAAATGCCCATGTTGATCAGGCGTAAGTTCATAGGATTTTATGGCATACGTGCCTACAGACAATGAATATCATCTTTAGGCGCCCCGCCGGGCTTTTCTCACATTGGTGATTTGTGTTTCGGTTATTGGCGAGTGTCTAGAATGGGAAAGGAATGAAATGGACGCTAAAATGACCCATAGAGCCCTGTGAGGTTGGGAATAAATCTCCCAGGCTGCTCCAGACAGATGTTCACTTTCACATAATGGAATTACAACGTCACTTTTAGTGTCCATATGCATGTGTGAAGTGATGTAGGTGATCGCATGGATGTTCCCTGTTGCTATACCTTGATGGGAACAAGAGATAAAAAGCACACATTTCTTACCGCCAGTCATATATATATTTTAGTATCAGCAATCCTGCCCTATCAGTTGCCACACTTACGCCTGCCCAGTGGGCGACGGCTCATTTAGCGATATGACAACTGTTATTTGTCCTTATTGTCATATTTCAACTTGTCACTGGCGCTTTAGATTAGTGGGAAGGACCCTGTGGACAACCGGGGTCAACTTCTCCCCATTTGTCAAGCTTCTAAAACAAAGTATCATAGCTCTCTCTGTGTACAGCTGGCGTTTTCGTATATATTTGAAGGATTTCTGACCTCTCGGAGCTTAGACGGCGTTTCTGTTGCTTCAGTCATGAGATCTTTTGAGCTTTTATTCAGTGAAGAAAACAACAAATACCAAGTATGCATCTCAGGAATTTCCTCAGAACGAACATGGATGCTTCCTTGGCAGCTATTGTAGCGTTATCACTGCTGTCTAAGTGCATTTGCCTGTCTGAGCCTCTTCGATATTGACCATGCCAGGCCGGCAAGGCACTCCCCAACTGACCACAACCTTGCCAGCACTCTTCTCCAATATTCCTCCTCCTTCTCGGGACATAAAGAAACACTTGGGTCCACTTCTCCCAGGCCCCTATGAGAAAACACTAGAAACAATGGCTGACTTAACTTAACATCTACATTAAATGGGCAACGCTCCTGGAAAAGGAATACCCCGGCATATTGCTTCATCTCGACTTGAGGACCCAACGGTGTGTTTGGGCAAACAGTGTAGAAGTGTCTTCAGTTTCGCATATTCTTTGCCTACCATCAATTGCTCCTGTCAAGAAGGCAAAGTGAACGGCGTTGTTAGGGCCGTCTTAGGCTTACATATGTTGCTGATATAGTTTTCTTCCGCTGTAGCAACGTCTGCGCATAGATCATATTGCGCAAAGACATTGTGGTCTGTCTCAGGGTCGAACTGTTCGTGACCCTGATTTGCTGAGCCCCTCTAAACGTGCTGACACATCCCAACCAATACAATACTGTAACCAGTCTGATGAGCCAGCGGACTAAACTTATCTGCCACCCCCTCTGAAAACACTCTAATCCGTTTAGGATTTACTTGAAAGTCCCAGTCGTAAGACCTGACTATTTGGAGTTTCGTTCCAGTGACTTTCAATATTGTAGCTAGGGGGGAATACATGGAAACTCTGTGAGAGAATTGATGATCCTAATAAAGCAATCACTGTGAGGGAGATTGGGCGGATTACCATTCCTTTCATGAGTGGACTCACTGAATTGGGTCAGGTCGTACAAATCTTTAGAAGACCGCCCTCTCGTAAAGATACATGTATGGGGCGAAGTTTTAAAACATTGACACTGGAAAGTATACCGTACACTTTATTCTCTTATATTTGTCAAGTCTGAAGCTGAAATTCGAATAATTACTCAACAGATGGACTTTCTCTGGAATTAGAAGCGGGAATTGTTTATATACGTATTGATAAATGATCTATAGTTAAACAGGAACATCGTGTACATATCAGCCGTTCCCTTGAGGACGCCATCGAATTGTTTCATTTGAGTACAAGTATTTCCGGTGTGTCAATACTCCCTTGTCACCTAAAATGGGACAGCGGGCAACTGTGGGGATCCGGGTGGCTAACACATTGGAAGCACTGGAGGGGATGTTGAGGGGTGGAATTGGAATTAGAAGAGCAAGCAGGGAGGGGGGTGCATGGTGGATGTGGATGAGACGGAGGTGTAAGCTAGGGGATGGGTGGAATGGGGGAGGGAGGGAGTTGGAATTGGGGGAGTAAAGGGCGGTAAGAGTAAGAGGTAGGTGGGGGGATGGGATGTTCTCTGGATGGCGGTCAATCCCTCAAGAGTTGGTCCTCTCTTGGTCGATAGGTGATGCGAGTTTTAAACCGGGCACAGACCCCTATCTGCCAATAGGAGTCTGTGCTATTGACTCTCCCCCAACTGTTCTATTGGATTCCTCAACTAATGAGTCCACTTTTGACAGGCTCTGATCCCAGTGTTTCCAAAACCCAATAGACCCTTCCTCGCTGAACTAAATACATTTAGCACCGATTTTACCCCCTTCAATCCCTCACGGCGCAAGGAGAGTTGGCAAGCTGAAAGACCGACCGAATGCCATCCATGACTGTATTTTCATGTTTGTTCCCACTTTCTCCTTGACAGCAATGATGAGACTTGAATATCCAAACTGTGCCTTTCTTCCCTCTTGCACGGGGGACAATGTCAGAAGGGATTTTTCTTGCCTTTTGTATTGTTGTCATGAAAACATTATCGAAATGCTGTCGAGTTACTGATCGAAATTTCAGCACCCCGCCCCCCACCCCCACCCCATTTGGCGGCCTGCATTCCTTTGGTCTCGACTTGGTCATTGGGATCAAAGAGTGGGAACGGACTTTGTTATATAAACTGACAAGCCGAAATAGATTGGATCATTCCCTCGTTCTTACGTATTTGAATTAGTGATTACATTCCCCTCGTATCATACTCCTCACCAATGTCTTCTTTAATAAAAAGTCATTTCTGACTGCATGACTTTGTAGCAAGTACACCCAGTGGACAGATGATTCATAATGCAGATGTCTACTTCCACTTTTGAATTGTAGATGATTGAATGCGGCTTAATACTGGAGGCAATAGATCAAGGGACATTTCTTCATACTACATTAATACCTCCACTTAAGGAGAATGGGGCTGGCACAAAATCCTAAAGAATGAAGAATGACTATCTATTTGAAACCTGAAAATAGCTCTTGTGTTATATATTTTGAACCTAATTATTTTCGTTTTTTTTTTCTAAAGAAGAAAGTGCCATTCATAAATATAGCTGTATTCTGGTAGCTTATATATATATGATCATTTAATTGTGATGTGACAAAAAAGAAAAAGCAGTGATTCAAACATTTCAAATATGTATTTTAAAAATCGACGATGGAGCCACCGGCTTTAACTTTAACAAAAAGCCTAAAAACTGGCATGCGTCAGATTGCTCCGACGAGGACAAAGAGCATTCTGTTAGAAAATGTCACTTCCATAGTTGTTTGGAATATGTATGATCCACTTTGGCATTTCCATATAAGATACATACATTTGCCATAGAATGCCTCGAGATGTGACAGTTATCAATGGTGGAGGGGACAGTTATAAATCAAAACGCTGTATTTGGATAAAGCGCATAAACCCATTCCCCTCAGGCGTCTCTGCTACATGGGTTCTCTCCTATGTCAGTCACAATAGTAGTTGTATTCTGGCTCTGACCCGATTGTCCTTCCCACCAGTGCTGTAACGTGCCCTCTGATATCATGCCATCGATAGAAATCATGCGAAACCGCGCTTAAATTTACGCAGGCGTTAAATCAGACAAGAATGGGACCGTTGCCCTTGTCCGATTCACATGGTCATGTTCGACTCCTATAATGGGCCCACGTCGTTGGGGTTTTCCCGTGTCCCTCCCGCCTAAATAACCCTCAGCTATCTCCTCAACTACTGGCAATGGGAGAGGAGGGGGCGAGGTGGACATAGCCAATGCCTCAGAAATCATTCCAAGTAGAAGGAATTTGATTCAATAAATATTGTCGTTCGTCAAAGCGTAACCAATTTCGTTTGATCGGCGGATAATTCACGGTAGTTTGATGAAATATCTGACATTGACAATGCCACTTGATTGACCAGCAATCGAATGGTCAGAAGCTATGGGAGAAGCAGGCAGGTTTGCAATGACTTAAGCACGATGTACCGGTCAAACTGTGACAGGGAAAGCGTGGCAATCATTCTAGTAGTATTTGAACAAGTCTGATATCATCAACGTGCCTATCCACATGGCAAGGATAGGCACACCGGACCTGTGCCCATGCCACGGGCTATCTGCTCTATCACATGTTCAAACATGCTTGGCAGGTCAAGTAAGACAAGCCATGGACGAGACTTAGTCTATGATGGCTGAAGAAATGACCTTCAGTGAAGGATTTGTTTATCAGCACGATGTTTGCCTCCCTTGCCTGTAATGGAAAAGAGAGGGTTGCAGTTTAAGAACACTTCAGTGGACGTGGTTCGATGGGTTAGGATACTGTGAAAGATTATGATCTAACCCACCCATGACATCGATCAGAATTCCAATCTTTTATCCTTCCTCTGACGTCACGTCGAATTTTAGGATTTCGTTCCAGAAGAAGATTGATGCAGTTATGGGAAACGCCCGGCGTAGAATATAGTACTGCCAAATGGTTTGCAGCGCAATGAACATATGAGAATATTATAGTATTTGAGGCATTGCTGACTTTGGCGTGCCATGCATGCAATGAATGATTATTTCCTTTGTGTGCTATCTGGCGCAAAAAGATTGGCACGCCAAGTTCGAATGAAGATTAAAATTAGTAACCAACCACTTCGACTAATCCACTGAAACCTTTTATGAAATATTTATATGATTGGTCTGGGAATAAGTTCTAACGAAGAGGAAATACAATTATAAAAATATGTGCCACAATTCATGAGAGACTTATTTTCATCCATCTCTCTGTTCTAAAACAAGCAAGGGTTTTTATGCTTCATTTTCCATGCTAACTGGCTCTTTAGGGACTATGAACTATCCTAACGAGGTAGAAAGTTGACAACTAAATGTTTATGACTCAACGCTAGCGCCTCTCTTATTCTCCATGATATATGTATCATAGATCTATTGCTGTAGACGAATCACAAGCATTCTCTTGTTTAAGAAAATGTAACTAAACTAAAACTCGGCATTAAACACAGTTGTTTGGTCCTTACTGCGAAAGCTGCGTTGGTTTGGAAATAACTTCGAGTGATTACATCTTCCACTTTGTTTGAAATCATTATTGATTAATGCTCTTTAAAAATACAAAGTCGGGAAAGGATATCAAGTTTCCAATTGCAACAAATCTACTTTTGCAAAAGGATTTTTGATTTGTTGTTTTTTGCTTCCAAAAAACATAACCAGGCCATTGAAAGCATCGCGCCCCAATACTCTAAAGAATGAAGCTGAAATTACTAGTCATTTAAGTGGAAAATCTAAACCCAGCAGGGTATCCATAACTGGGTCCTCATTCAGTTTAACGGTCAGTGGACCTCATCCTTCCCTATTCACATAACGCACACGCCCTATTTCCACATTAAAATTCCCTAATCGCCATTCGATACTTTATGGGTTTGATCAATTAAAGCTGCATTACGAGCTAATTTTATCGAACTAAAAAATAAATTTTATACTTTGGTTTCTATTCATTCCCAACCCATCTGAAATTCAATAAGATAGAATATTAAACGATTTTGACCTGTTCTACTTAGTGTTCAATGAACTAATCTCCAAAATTATTCGTTTCGTTTCACCAGGAAGAAGCTCAATATTATCAACATGTCTTTCTTTCATCTTCCTTAAATCTGAGATAGGTATATCAAGGGCTAACAAATTGAACTATTGATACTTCTACCCATGTAGAACAGCAAAATTCGAAAATAATATAGATTTCCAAATAAAAAACACGAATCTATGAAAAAAGACAGAGGAACAACTCTTTTTATTAAATGTTCTTAACAATTGCAGTATCCAGTTTCAAAATTACTATGGGAAGCCTGTTTGGGAGGCTACATCTAAATGACTTAATAATTAGGGAATACTGTTCAAAATTGCAAATTCCTCCACTATATTTTATTATGAAAAGTATAAACAGAAAACTAAATGTTCAGGAACTAAAAGAGCAGAATACCATTTTTCTTCATTTTCAGTTAATCCTCCCTTCTACACTGCTAAGAATGAACAAAGAATTGAGAAAAATAGTTTTGAGGCCCTTTAGCAGGGAATTCAGCTTTAAAATCTCCCAATTACCATTTGATACTTTATGGGTTTGATGAATTAACTCAAGGCCCCATAACTTAAGATGGGTTAGAGATAAGGTGTGGATGTGGATGCGGAGTGTCTTCACGGGAAGGCCATGATAATACTCGTTTTATTATCACCAGAAAATGTCCTCTCCTTCTCTATGAGTCATGAAAATATGGACTGGGTAATCATTTCCCCTCACTTTGTATTACGATCATATTATATATTTTTGTCAGTGGAATCTCGTGTTTTCATATTGCATCGCTCAGACTTGAGAAGTGCTCAAGATATGATTGTAGGGCTTTCAATTTCTCAATTTGTCAGCGTTACTTGGCACTTAGGCAGAGCTGAAGGGTCCTGGTTCTCCCTTGAAGAGCGATATGGTTGACAGAGGCTGGTTTATTGTGATGGAAAAACTGTGTTTCTTCCCCGAATGAAGGACCAGTCGAGATGCAACAGTGTCGGACTGTGGCTGTCTAATGAAAAGTTATGAGAATTAATAAAGTCGCTCAGAAATCTATGTCATCGTAGGGACGCGAGTTTATATTAATAAGTCTTTGACAAAGAGCGCGAATGTGTTATTCCTGAATACATTCTAATATGATCTTTCTTTTCTGGGCTTAAAGCCTTTAAGGGGGGTTTTTGCTTCACAAGAGGCAAAAGGTAGGGCCCACACGGCAAGATTATCGCAGGGGGAATTGTTTCAGTCTCGTATCGGTGATCGGTTATTCGAATTTGTTCTTAAGGACGGCTCTTTTGTTCATCTGACATTAGTTTTTAAAACGAATCCATCAGGGTTGCGTGTAAAAACATGAGGAATCTTTGTACTTACTCAATATAAATATGCCATGAGAGAATTATTGGTGGCTTCGAGCAATCCTTCATGTTGCTTTCCCCTGAGAGCTTAACCTGAAATCATTTAAATTGCCCAGCGGAAAGAACCCAGATAATGCACAAGTCAAACAGGATTTACTTTGCGACAACAATAGAGATGGAATCTGCCCCCTCAGGACAAATCGTAGCTCATAGAAGAAGCTCCATTCTACGGAGCAATAGCCTCCCGCGTATGACTTCTGAAAGATGATCCCGAACGTTTTGGGCCTGCGTTACATACTGGATTTTTTTTGTGGGCTGGGAGAAGCAATGCCTATTTTCCCAGGCTGTTTGATCTCTGTATCAGTAGCGGGTGCGGCTGATTGCCTAGCCCCCTAGTTTATTGAACACTGCTTATCCTCTGATCCACAATCTGAGCAAGATCCTATCGCTGGATTGGGATCAAAATCGATCTGTAATGCTGGAGGACTTGTGGTAGGGGACGCAGATCCTTCCTGGTCATTAGGCTTGAGTGGTTGGGCCAAGGGAATGGGAGCTCATGCTTACTGATATGTGTTTTCTTTTCCAATCGCTTTAGCAAAGAAGATCTCCTCAAAATTACTCCACCTATACATACAAGGGTCGGGTTATTTGTTCTTCCTTTTGTACAGGCCTCTCATATATATTATATATATGATATATATAATATGTTCATATAAATGGTTACGATGTGGTCTGTAAACTACTGTCATTTTGTCCATGTTCCATAGCCATTCACATACGGCGTTGGGCGAGGCCAGCCACAAAGAATAAAACATTTCTGTGGGTTGATTTGCAAGGGAAATAGAACAGAAACTGAACGCGAATGAAATGGTGATATATTGGGCTATTATGGTTTCATGACATATGAATGTTTGGACGGCAAGTGTGGCGAGCATGGCCAAATGCATCTGGTCAGCCGGAGCCTTTGATCCAGCAATTGGGGCGCTCTCCGGAGCCAGATTTGTCATCGTTTGGGCAGCCAGCCTTGGAGGCCTGTAGGCCTTTGGTTGCTTGCAAGAAGGAGACTTGCAAAAAAAACTGGCCGTCTCAAGAGGTTCCAGCTGCCTTTCTACCCCCACCCGACCTTGACTTCCACCAGACAAAACGCTGAATGCTACAGGCCCAACTGGCTAAATCTTCCAGTCTGAGATCAGTATTACTCAATATATGTAGCCCCCCTCATTGCCCTCTATATCTCCCTTCCACTCGCTCTCGCCCTCTCTGTTTATTTTCTCTTTAACTCTTTCTCCCATCGCGTTCTGTGAGTTGGTCTATGGTTGCCGATTTTCTTATAACTGTTCCCTTCATCTGGTTCACCTTATACCTCTGCCTCCAAGACGAGCTACTGGGGAACTAGAGAATTGAGAAGAAGAAGAGCGCGAGGAACAAGACAGCATGAAATATGACATTAATTAATCTGTCTAGGATTCGATCCGGCGTCCATTCGATCGTCAAATTAGAAGCAGCCAAGGAATGAACATTTGAGGATGTCATGTAGAACCAATGAAGCGTCAGAGTCTAATTTAGTCATGCAGGCTTTAAACAAAGTAATATTTGACCTAGACCCAACAAACGCCGGGCAAATATGACAAGCATGAAATTGCCAGAGAAAAAGGCACACTACCCGGAGAATGAACTGGGCACCGACAAAAAGGCTTAACAGAGTGTCATGATTTATCATGGTGGCAGTCGTGGCGGGGTAGAGCCGTCAGAAGTGATAGTTCAATGTTATCTGGTGCCTCTAAGGCCCAGCAGAGGGCTTCAGTTCTACTCCCATGGCAGGAGAATGGCTGATCAAGTAGGCCAAGATGTAATCAAATGGTTGCATTGTCTATTAGTCCAAGCCACCTACTGCAGAGATTATGTCAGCCACTCTAACGCTTCGCATCCATTTTTCTAATCAGCTCGTTATCAGATGCCGTCTGATAGGTATGGGATTTAACCATGGCATAACTTGCTTCCTTCCTCCCCCCGCCCTCCCACTTCCTCTCCACCTTCTCCCAAACGCCATTGTTTCCTATCTGAAAAAACCCCTACGCCTCGCCAATTTGTCAAAGGTTCCCTTTGCGAATTCCTTCCTTATCTAGGAATAGATTCATAAATCATCGTCCCAACGGGGATGAGCTTATCATTGGGGAAGGAGGAAATGGGCATGTTTTGTTTTGGTGTGCCTCTTGTTTCTATATGAACTTGTGTATGGTTATGATCTAACTGCGTAATACATTCCTGCGTTCACTTCCCTACTCTACGGTTCTTGCAAGACCAAGTTGCAATAAATCACAAGGGCGTTTCAGCCGGAACGATTTCCCTTCGGATCCATGCATCCAGAATATGAGACTTGTTTAATAAGGGTTTATTTCATTATACGAATGTGGGCTCTAGGACTCAGCGAGAACATCCATGAATCATTGTAATGTATTCCACATGGGTCGCTCTTGTTCAAACTTTAATGACGTAGTGATGAATCAGTAGCATTCTGCTAATAGAAAAAGAGCTACGAGTAGGGGTATGGTCAAACATATGTACACATGTAAATTTACATTTTTATCGGAGAATTATTCAAGTTGAATTGAATTGAATAGGCTTTTTTAAAATTGATTGCCCATTTCTGATTGCTCAGGTCTTTCACATAGATGCTAGATACAATAATTATACAGATGTATACAAAGAAGAAATGTTAAATGCAGTCTTAACATTTACATTGTTTTAGAGCAGATATTTAAATTAACGATAATATATAGTGCTATTATTTAATTGCTACCATGTAAACCAGCTGTTGTTACAGGGTTTGCCAATTTACAAAACACAATATGCCCCTTTCTTATCTTATATTTATTTTCTTCGCTTTACTTTCGATTTAGCAATTCGACTTATCCATATCAGGACATTTTCTATTTTACCGTTCCTTGGAATGGAATCAGTGTTTGTATACTCTTAGATAAAAGTTTGTTTAAACTTGTCTTCACTTATTTAGGTGCATGTCCAATCTATTCCAGGCTTTGAGGGGATATATATATATAAGAAATGCATAAGTATAAGTCTGGCATACCTGTTCAAACTAAATTCAAACTTAGACCCATCATTTACATTCCTATACACTGCCATCATTCGAAGCATAAAGCGTAGATGCAATTTAAGAAACTTTCCTCTTTCGTATTGTTTACCATATCTTCATATATACATATGTGTCTAGAATCCATTGGGAGTAGCAAAAAAGGCTTTTTGGTTCAAAAGTGAACGGACTGAATCGTAAGAGGTTTTTTTTGATCAACGGGGCATAACTTTTTTATGCAGACCAATCACAGAAAGGAAAAGAAAATTCCCTTTTTTACCCACTATTACAGACAATGTTTGGTCTTCTGATGTTGATAAAAACTATAAATTGAGGGGATTGCTCATGTTTAATTGACTCTTGTCCAGATGAATCAAATGCTTGGTAAATGATGGTCGTTCTTCAATGATTTCCTGATATATCATTGCCGCCAATGATAGATGATAAAGACGGGTAAATGATACATTAAGGGAAGCAGATAGGGAGCCATCTATCCACCCTAATAAGACTACGAGGACACTCAACATCCAAAGAATGAATCAATTGTCCATAAGTTTATTAATTGCTTGTAATTGTAGATATAGCATGATGACTTGATGTCTCTGTTTTAGATGTATGACGTCGATGATATCCCAAGTACATTATTGGTCTGTTATAGTGAGTGATAAATTGAGGCAATAAATATTGTTGCTTGATGTGTCACTCTCTACTGTATCAGAAGGTATGATCATCTGGGAGAGGAAAGTGAGTCTAAAGGGTGTGGCATGTCTGGAGGCATTCAGGTAGGTAGCTGGATCAAACTATTCACTTGGACTTTGAATCAGAAGCGTCCTTGAGCAAAGGAAAAGTCAATGTTCATTTGAGGAAGTCGAGGAAACTTCTCACATTTAGCTTGCTTCCAACCTTAAACAGCTAATAATTCCTTTTACCTATATAGAGTGCGATGGAGAAGAATAAATAGAGATCAGCATTAGGAGGTGAAGTCTTAGCAACTAGCTGCCCCATTCCGGATCACTTCCCTTGACACCATCAAATATGCCGAGCAAGGCTGCAACCCCGACTGTGGCCCGGTTCAAACGGGTCCGGCCCCTCCGTTGTGTCATAAATGTGCCACCACAATAGCAGACAACCTGGCTGAAGTACAGAAATGGGGTGCTTTGCATTCGCATCAGGGCCGGCCTATAGAGGGGGTGAACCAGCAAAGCATAGAGCAACACTGGGCAGAATGGTTTGAGTGGCGGCACTCATCAGGGGGACTAATCAAGACAAGGCAGACGTGGCAGCTACCGAGCGAAATGTGCACAATCGGCATCCTAAGGGGTTTGGAGTCATTTCGATTGAAAGTCGGCAAGTTTCTATCAGCTTCGCCCACATATGAGCCCGCGCCCCGCCCCGTTTCCTGAGGCCTTGCAGGGGTATATCTGAACAGGCGATTAGTATGCGTTGAAATGTCAGAATCAAATTCGGGAAAACACAACAAACACAGGAGTTAATCCCCCGGATGGCGGTTTAGAGGAAAAGAGCTTTCTAGAAGCCGCATGCTCGCTAATCCTCCAGGGAGTCTGGCCTTGAGGGATGCCCCTCCGGTAGTGCCCCCTCCATGTCAAGTTCAGGTGAAAGGGTCTGGGCAGGAGGTAGCATTACCACGCCTTGCATATGAGATTTAGAGACCACGCCAACTCATGTAGGTGTCCCAGATGGTCCAGACACCCCTCCCTGTAGTGCTATCAAAGTGGAGGAATTTTGGCCTCGAACCCTGTTCAGCAGATTAGAGGGACGTGAATTGTAGTTAGAGACACACGATCGAGGTGTATGGCCCATCTTGGGAAATCATCCAAGACGCAGGAGGGAATCATTGAATAAAGGAAGCTTTCTTCCGGAAGTCATTGGTCGCTCCAGACCGCTTCCAACCGGAGCAAACGATGTCTCCATTGGCCAAGGTATGGCCCCCACATAGATGGCCCTGTGTGCATAGGGCAACGTTTTTATGTTTCCCCCAAAATTGAATATGCGCCGTGGCCTTATTCGAAATGTATTGATATCCTATGGTATAAATGAAGGATATGAGCCGTAGTCTCAAACATATTCAATCAATATAGCAGAGACGCTAGGTTGGAGTGGTTTTAGTACGTGTATGTATTTGGCTATATATCTTGCAATCATACTCCATACATTATTTAGCTCAATTGTTTACAGTTGAACAATGAGAACGCTGCCTCCTTACTGGGACAAGAGCAAAACGAGCATGGCCATTTAATAATCATAACGACATAACATCAGAGAGCAAAAAGGAGTTGGCTCGATCGATTCTATTCTTAATAATCTGGTAATGATTCACATTAGCCCTGCCACTGGAGATCGACTGTAATTTGCGGAGCGCTAATTATTCCCCTGCATGTAATAAATTTGGGGAATCTCCACTTTGGGGGTTCCTGTGGTTATAGTTATCCAGTCCGAACTTTCGGTAAGTGCCCAGCTGCCTCGGATCTGAAATAATGAAGAACAGAGAATGAATAGGATTGAAATAAAAGGAGGATTCTGTGGAAGACTTCGTAGATTATTAAAATTCAAAAGCAATAGGAAAGGAAATACAATAAATCATATATATAGAGAAAACCAGTCAGATAGAATCCTGGTGTATTCTCTAGATTTTAAAGATCTCATTGGCAACGCATGAAAATATTAGATGATGGTTTGATATGTGTATTTCCTTAATTGCAGTTGTTTATTGCTTTCTCTATTTAATCTAAACAACCCTTTTGGCTCTCGTTCCTTTGGAAGCCTGAATAAAACATTTTCTGACCTGACACGACCTGACTGTCCTCTGTTGCTGGCCTAACTGCCCTGTGGTTCATGTATTTCCACTGGCCTGACTGCCCTCTGTTTCATGCATCTCCACTGGCCTGACTACCCTCCGTTTTATGCATTTCCACTGGCCTGACTGCTCTCTGTTTCATGCATCTCCACTGGCCTGACTACCCTCCGTTTTATGCATTTTCAATGGCCTGACTGCTCTCTGTTTCATGCATCTCCAGTGGCCTGAATGCCCTCTATTTCTCCTCCACTGGCCTAGCTGTCCTGTTTCTCCTCCACTGGCCTGACTGCCCTCTGTTTCTCTTCCACTGGCCTGACTGCTCTCTGTTTCTCCTCCACTGGCCTAACTGGGCCCTCTGTTTCTCCTCCACTGGCCTAACTGGGCCCTCTGTTTCTCTTCCACTGACCTGACTGTCCTCTGTTGCTGGCCTGACTGCCCTGTGGTTCATGTATCTCCACTGGCCTGACTGCCCTCTGTTTCATGCATCTCCACTGGCCTGACTACCCTCCGTTTTATGCATTTTCAATGGCCTGACTGCCCTCTGTTTCTACTCCACTGGCCTAACTGTCCTGTTTCTCCTCCACTGACCTGACTGCCGTCTGTTTCTCCTCCACTGGTCTGACTGCCCTCTGTTTCTCCTCCAATGGCCTGACCGCCCTCAGTTTCTTCTCCAATGGCCAGACTGCCCTCTGTTTCTCCTCCACTGGCCTGACTTTCCCCTGTTCCTAACCCGACTGCCCCCCGTCAATATAATCGGCTCAGTGGACCCGGGATGTCGCTAGCTGTGTCTCCTACTAACTCTATTCTACACATTAAGCACCAACCTAAATTAGTAATAATTTAATTGCAAGTAAATAAAGGCTAGGACCTTGCTAGTTATGTAGTATAATTACCACATATATATAGATCTGTAGTAGGACTGTACAAACTATGTAGAATAGAATTCCCTGATCCTCAGTTTGTTGTCAGTCTGGTAATATAATGTTGAGGACAGTTATTGCCACATGGTATTTTTCAGTATTATTCCCATATTAATACGGCAAAACGGATCTTGTAATAGAAGAGCCCTCCTATGATTCCCCTTATCCGAATTTTATACTTCAACATGCGCTCCTAAATACATCTAGTTTGTTGATAGGACCCAAGGGAATGCGTTTTGTAGTACGAATTGAATGAGATTTGAAATTGGTATTGGATATTCTATGAATATTTTGCATGAACATAAATGATTTACATACCTTTGTACTCAGCCTAGGAACATTCTAACCATTCCCAAGCATGGTCTCAAGCTATCTAGAACAAACTCTGGGTCATTACATTCTTTAACATCGTTTCCTATTGGCCTATCATCCCACCATACCACACATTGCGTCGGTTAAGTACTCTTGTCTATGTCTGTATCTTTCCCAGGTGGGATATATAAATGGTCGTCCCATGGTCTGTATGGGTGTAGTCCGTAGTAACAGGATCGTACAAGTATCCCTAAGGGAAGGGTAAATTGGGATGAATGCAATGTATATTGCTAAGAATTGCAAACGTCACCCTTGACTCATGTCAAGGCATGCACGTATGTAGATATATCTATGGAGGTTAGCTATAAGAGATGTTGGCTGAGATCGGGGAAAGGGTACAGAACTCGTTGGCTACAGCGAGAGTGTACCCATTCCGTGAGGGCAAAGAAAGATAGGAATAAAATTAATGAGCCAGACTCCATCCCCATGTTTGGCTATTCTGTATTTGATTAGTGGGAATGATAATGGTTCGCCCCGGTCACGAAATGATAGCATCGTGTGCATGGGGCCGAGCACTTACAACACTAAAACAATTGCATATCTATGTATCTATTATCGCGCCTTTATATTGTTGTCAATGAGGTAGAACGGGCCCTACATCACATCACCATTGCAAATGGCGATGCATATTCGCCCTGGCAATACCATACATATTCATTTGTTTGCATAAGTAAAGGTTTCAGAGTGAAGAAGTGCAAATTTGCAAGGTAAATGTCGCATTTCCAATCGCCTTCTTCCTGAAGACGCTAAGACATGTATATTGACATGGTAGGAAAGGCTTGTTTGTCCCAAGAATAAGATGTCGAAGTGATAGCCGGCTTTCATCAGGTGAACCGCCCTCCAGAGATGGTCTTTGAAATTAAGGATAGGAGGGTGTGTGTTTGGTTTCCCTCCTATTCTATTCTCGGGCCCTTGATGACAAGGGTGGTTCGACTGAGGCATGTCCCAAGACATGCCTAATATGAACTAGCAATTCAACAATCATAGCTCTAGTCAAGGTCCTTCTGAAGATGCAGAATAAACCACTGGGGGAACGGCCAGCTACTGCATGCAATTTTGATGCCGGATAAATGCAATCTTAGAAATACAACGGGGCCTCTCTGCTGGTACCGCACAGGCCTGGTGTCCGGCCATTGGCATGGCCCTGCGTTTCATCTGCATCTCAAATAAGGGGCTTTATGCCACTAATACAACGGAGAAGTGGCCGAGAGCTCACCCCTATCCAAGCGCACTGGCCGACTTAGTCCTCTTTTCCCGATCTTCCTGGGCTTATCTTGGGGACAGAGATTGGACAGATTCAGCAGAGATTTGCTGTAACCGACTTCACGCGCCCGGCCCCAATAGCTTGTCAAAGGCTTGTATGAAGCCTATCAGGGGCCGCCAATGAATTCAGAATTTCAGCCCCAGACAGACCCGGTCTTCTTTATCTTGCAGCCCCCTGCACTGGTCGCACATGCAAGCGAGCAAACTTTATTAAGTGTTAGAAATAGAGGACAATTTCGTGTAATATCGCAGCGATGGCCAGAGGAGATTGGATTGGCACGGAGTAGGCAATGCAATTCGCTGATATCAAGACGGATAAGATAAAGTCGGTCATTTCATAGAGCCAACACTCCATTCTACCAGCGACCATTGCGTTTCTATTTGATTACCTTATTATATAGAAATGGTACTAGCTTCTAACGACATTAGGCTGGCTGGCAAGGGGAGGGGGTGGAGGCCTTTGGGTCGTGGATGGACGGGTATACGCATGTGGCCAGCCCAGCCCCAGTTGTTCCTCCTAACACATCCACATTCTCCTCAGCAACTCAATCAACCTGTCCCTTGATTTCCAGTTCTGAAAAAGCCAGATATATACGAACAAGAAGCAGAAGTATAGGCCGAGTGGTCTCCAGGAAAAAAAAACAGGGCACAGTCGAAGGCAGTGATGAAGGAGGGAGCACTCGCGTTCGTACTGTTACATATGTATGGAGGAGATGCGCACAAACAGCGCCATATCTGTTTTCCTAAAGTACGTATGGCTACATATGATGAATTATACCATTCCTATACATCGCCCTTTCCTGGTAACCAGTTCGTCTACAAACGATCACATATATATGCAACAGAGTTTCAAAAGCCATCGGATTACATGCACATCCACCTGCCTGATTTGGCATTCGATGCTAGCTTATAAGAAAGTAGTTTCGATGCTGGCCTATTTAGCGTATATATATAAAAAAAAGAGAAAACTTTAAAACACTATAGATATGCTCGCTTGCCATCATCCATCAGAACACCTTAGAAAGTATACATTTACATTGCCTACCTTGTTAAGCCTGCATCAGAGACGTATCACCATGTAATTATGCTTCGATTATGATTGAGAAGTTCGTGTCTCATCACACTTCTTTTCAACAATACAAGGTCCTTTTTAATAATACCTTCCTTGGGACAAGCAAAACGACATTCTGTCTTCGGGCTAGGACACTATAGTGACGTATCAAATAGAACGTGCGGATAATTGGTGATGAAATATGAAGGAAAACAACAGTACACCTCCGAGGATCATGATCGATGGTGACACGAGAAGCATATACTAGTCCTAATTATATTTAATGAATCGTCATGCTAACGTTAAACCGATGCATGCATTTCTGAGCTCCTGCTTTAATATGGCGCTAACAAAACATGCGTTAGAGTATACTATGGGAATAGCAAGTACATATTAATATTATAATAAATTAACAAACGCATCTCAAATGCATGTCTGGATAAAGATTTTTTTAAAGATAAAAAGTCTTTGTTTTCATGGGAAGATCGGAAGAGTTAACAACTGATATGGGGCTTACAACCACCTTATGTATGTTCAAAATTGAGAAATAATCTGTTTTCCCAAATAATTTATCAACAACATTATTAATAAGAGCAGAAATACATATTTACCCAAGTGGCATATTAGAGGTAGCAGCATCAGACCATATAATTAATGCTTTATGTTAGCCTCACACCATAGAAGAAATATGATCACCAGATTATAACAGAATTAATTAATTATTTTACTTTTTATATGTTTATGACACTATTTACATATAATAGGATGTTACAATATGATATGAAAGTGATGCCTACCGGGAGTATTATAGTCCTTATTACAGGAACTTATAAAGTAGCAAGGCCGACTCCCAACATATACACATCTCTGGTTATAATTATGACCGTGCTCCACTGATGCGATATTATGTGCGACACACGTGGGATATATATGTTGTATGCTACAAAGAAATGCGATTATTACCATATCATCACATGCGATATGGATGCGATTTAAAGCCTTCCTGCTCCACATTTTCCTCCACTTTTGCGATAGGCTATATGTCGCAAGTTTATCGCATGTGACATCACATCAGTGGGACACCTCCCTAAGTCATAACCAGGTGAATACCAACAGAAATGATTACTGAATGAGTGTTGAAATAATTACGGTCACCTAATATGTTATATAACGTTTTGCGTCCCACATGTCGGGCATATTATTCGCTGGCATCATGCATGTGTCTTCACACCTCAAATTAAATTACCCTATTAGTACAGTCGTGCTCTGTCTATTGTTCATCTCCAGATCTACCGACTTCACACACACATTCACATGAAATAATTTTGTGTACCGGTGATGTATACGTTACTATACGTTAATATTATTTCTGCATTGGCGCCTGAGTGGCATAACATGAATATATATCGGTTATAATTATGTGAACCATCGTATGGGTAAACGGTCTGATTCTTGATCACATAGGCCTACACTCCCTTTAATGAAGTAAAGATAAATATGTACATGTGCTTGTAAATCGCAAGAGATGAAAATTGATGGCTTCTTATTTGGGAGAGAATAACCTTTTAAAGCGGACCCCAAAACTAAAGCCTGACTCCTTTCGAGCATATAATTGGAACAAGGAGGACTAAGATTCACATCAGATTCTGCTTGACAAGCGTGCTCCAACGTTTTACTCCAAGTTAATGGTCTTGCTCCTCAAAACAGCTGGCTCTGTTGTTCCCACTCTGCACAGTGGAATGTCCTCCCCTTTGTTGTGTTTGTACTTATTTCATGCTTTTCGGGCATGACGAAAACGTCTCAGCATAAAAGTTAATAAGTTTTAGAGTCCGTTTCCCGGGGAGAAGATCTGTGCTTTCGTAAATAACACTAAGGCCTAATGATTCAATTGTTTGCAGTGGATCCAACGTGTATTTTCCCAGCTTAAAATAATTCGATTCTTTTTTCTTGTCTAAAATAATATTCCTCTTCTCCTGCTCCGCAACGGAGTTGAAGTTCATAATGTCTGGAGTGGGTAGGTGGGTGGGAGGGGAGCTAGGGGGTGTTCTTGAAAAGGGAGCTGGTTGACAGGGAGGGGAAAGAGCTAGGAGGGGGTGCGTATATTTAACTCGGTAAATGGAAGAGAGAGAACCAAACCGGGCGAACAGATAGCTTTCTAAACACATCAGTTTGGCGGTTGGAATCCATCATCCACAGAGACAGACCCTAAAACAATGGAAAACTAGCGTAATCCCAAAAGGGCGTAGATATGTAAGAAATTGATGGATTGTTGTCCCTGCGGCTTGCGCTACCCAGATGGTACCAGATATTCGTAGGGCTATTTGGCTGTCTGGCAATCGATGGGGCCTACCTCGGTTACCCTTTGGCCACATCCAAAATTTAGTCAGCTGCCGACTGCAGGAAACCTGCTAACAAAAATATATGGGGCACCCCTACAGGTTACTGCATGAATAGATGGTACTCCGGTATGAATTGGTTTATGCATTACTAAGCATCGAGAGCTAAGCATGTGTTTTTCTCCCCCAGATTCTTTGCCATGAGACGAGGGAAATGCATGAATCTTTAGCTGCGTAAAAATTAACGATGAATGTTTTATTTCGACAGAGGAATATAGAGGAATAAAGCCTTTGTTATGGGAACCGCAGGAGACAGGAGGCAGTGGTCACTGTAAGTGCTCCGTCCTGATCCCAGCTCTCTGGAGGCCTGTGGGTCGAGCTAATGACACCCAGGAGTAACCCACACCTGATGGGTACAAATGTACAGGAGGAAACCATAGATCCCTCTCGTGTGATAAGGTAAGAGGTGGCTTCCGTTCTCATCAATGTTGTGGCACACTGGACCCCTCGCATGTATGAGGTAACCTTATAGTGCTACCAACAGCAGTGCCACTTGCATATTCCACTCTTGATTAGGCTAGGGTACTGGAAATCTAGTTTTCAAATTAGGGTTTGATTTGGCCACCACAAATTAGGACATATCGCTGTAATTGGTGGCCAGATGCTGGGGGTGATTACGGCACTGGACATGCACATGTAATGATCTGTAGATAACATGTTCTGTATGCATGGTCAATAATAATGAAATCCATTAATTCTCCCAGTCCTGCGGTTAAGTAGGTGTAGTAGTAATAATTTAAGGTCTTGTCCTGTTATTTAGATATACAATTCAACATTATATATATTGTTTAGAAACATTCCATTATGAAATATTGCAGTCATGCATGGAATACTTTTTTAAACAAAAGACATATCTTTAGCAATTAGATGAGATTATATTTGTGCTTGTTATCTAATATATATATATATAGAAATGCTGTTAGAATAACATTATGGGGACCGTTCTATGCCATTCTCCCCACAGTTATAACAGTATAATTATGGGAGGTGCTTAAATATGTACTTCCCCTGTTTAGAAACACTTTCCTGTCGGGTTTAAGCATTATAAATACGTACGGTGATAGAGGTGGCCATTCCGGAATTATCGGAGCAAAAAGCACTTGTCGGGGACTAGACTTGACACAAATACCTTTGTTCTAATCCCCATTGCAGGATGCTATCTGTGTAGTGGAAGCATCGAGGTCTCGGGGGACTCTCAACTGATAAGACTGTCCGGTGGTCAGTCCCATCACCATCCTCCGCCACCCTCTCCTCCTCCTGCTGTCCCCCACTCTAACCCCCTCCTCCTCTTTCCCCTTACTGATAGTAAATAACTGACAATCTTATGATCATCAGTTCCCTTCCCATCTCATTCTAGGTCGTTCTAATGTCATTCTCCCCTCCCGGGAGGAAGGTGACAAGGGGTCGCACCGCAATGCACAATGCATTTGGGAAAAGGGCCAAGGATGCGACGTTCTATAACGCATAGATAGACGCATGGAAATGTAGCCAGCATCGGCGACCATTTAAATGAGCAAAGGCTCTGTGAAATAAGATATTTATCGAGTCCCTCCGCGAATAAATGAATATTGAGTTCCATTCTGCCACGGGAAAATGCCCATTTCCATGGACTACTTACGTGTCCGCTCTTGTTGGCCCCGCAGTATATATAGTAAGCAACCTCCGCCGTAAGCCCAGTCGTCTCTATAAAAATTATTCAAGCGAAGTCCTGAATGGAAGGAGGGAACTTAATCATAAAAGTGGAAGCGCAGTATTTCAGGAGTCACTTTAAGAGACGACCAGTGCGTCCTGTCGGTTAGGAAAGATCTCTGTAAATGGATAAGCGAAAGTTATAATAGGTTTATATTCAAGTTTCTAGAAACGACCGAGTATATGAAAGATTGTATTTTAAATCGCAGAATATGCTTCCTGAATTGCTGAACTTGCTGAATGTTTGTTTCTATAATTGGATCGGTGGTTTGATCATCCTGATTACTTCAGTAGAAATGAATTATGTTGAGTTGTTTCTGGTGCAGTTTCCCATTATACAGCAAAGCGCGGAAATTGGTATTACCATTTCAGCCTTCCAATGATTTAAGAACATTTACTCATTCATTAGAATACATGTGAAAGGAAGCAAAAACTGTTACATTTAACAGATCGTGTCCCAGAAAGGATTTAATCCCATAACATCATTGAAGGTGTATAGTAAATCACATCCACAACAATAAAAGGGATCTAAAGAAATGATAAGCCTGTTTCTGCTACAGGGAAAGATATTGTCCCATGCCTTGGGGATGTCTCCACAAGCATCAAACCTCATGAAACGGAGATAAAGCAAGTGAAAAACCGCTTAAAGTCATCCTTCCTGGTCACAGCATAAATTCTCGAAAGAAACATCCACCAAATATCCTCTTTTCTCCCATTGAAATATGTATTAACTTTTTGCCTGACATCCGAGTGGCCGTAAACGTTCAGGGCTGTGGCCATCGCGTTAAATGCATAGGACAACTCGGGCCTCCAGCCATTAATAAAGTATTGGGAACTGCTCGGGTTCAACAGACTAAAAACATCGGCTTGCTAACGATACATCGCCTCCGGGAACGGATGCAACGTCCCAAGAAAGACCTATAATCATTTTGGTATGGCTCACTTGCAATACCCAGTTGTGGCATGTTGATAGGGTCCGAACAAGGGGAGACCGGTTGGAGAGTCATGCAGTCGATTGTAGCATGTGACGGGAATATCTAGGATAATAAAGCACCTAAACATGTCAATAAAACTCGATAGCAGAGGGGGCCAAACGTTCGGGAAATATCAGAGCATTTCCAAGCACCCTACCGAGATATCGGACATTTGCCAAACAGGCGTTTCAGTTGATCGCCGCTGGCAATCACTGGGCGGATCATATTTGCAACGAACGTCTAAAGTGATACAACCTTTTTTCCCATGCATCAAAACTAGAGACTTGGGTTTTTGCAAACATCCATAAATCGTTTTTAATTCGAGGGTTGTTGGTCGTCCATGCATAGGTCTACATGTATGTAAACATTTCCTATGAGTGCACTTTTTTTCTTGCTGCCTGTTCAATGATAGGTCGGTTCTCAATCGGAGGAAACAAACACCATTACATAAATTAAATGGTTTCTTATTACATATTGACTATGTGACATAGTTTGTCATAATCCGTCTTTATGCGCCCGCCTCTGTGACACATATTTAAGACTTGGAAGCAGACAAGGGTCTCGACCATCGTTGACTTATGTCTGTATCTATGTTTCATGTACACGTAAAACGTATTGAGTGTGGGGTACATGTTGGCCAACGACACCGGCCCTAAGCATACGCTCCTGAGTAAATATGGTTGTCTGGCTGAGCCCAACTGCTGTCTGGGCTCCTCGGCCAAGAGCACACAATTTTACCAATGCCATATGTCGGGGTTAATCATCCCGAAAATTGACATAGGTGGCGAAATGGCAACACAAGCTCATCTTAAAACTGAAATGACAAGCGGAATTTAGGATGATTGGGTTGTCCTCTCTAAATGCTAGGTGCGTGGTCCAAATTTGTTGGACATTATTCCTTTCCCTGGGGCTAACCACTTTACGATACGAGTGTATCCATGGGCGAGGCCTTCACAAAATGGTGCAATTCGTTTCATGGGCCATGTTTGAGCTGAAGTGTGAATAAGTATATTTTGGGAGCATCATAATAATACATTTTAGAAGCATCGCTATACTACACTTTAAGAGCATCATAATACCAAGCATCGAGTATATAATCCTCACGCTCATATATATTATGCTCAAAAGGCGTTACTGATAACATCTTTGACAAGAATTTCCATCACCCGATTTAGATTCTTTTGACCGGTTAAGAAACATGTGGACAATACTATATACGTACCCAGAAATGGAAATTGTGGAGAGTTGTCTTTACACAACTAGAACTGGGCTAAAGCTGGGATAGAATAGACAAGAAGTTCTCTTTATCTATACCGTTCTTATAAAGAACTACAATTTAAACACAGTTTCTGTGGTAATCTTGAGTTATTTTGAAGTCTGTATATGGCATACTCAGGCGTAGAGTTTTATATATCTAAATGTACATCGCTTGGATCTAACCTAAAGTCCGGACGGGATTTCCCTAGCCTTGTTTCCATAATGTTTTACATAATAATCTAGGGCTTTAGACAACCACATAAATTACTGGCCGAAAATTAAAACCACGCTTTCTTGGTGAAACTTATCAATTTAATTGCAGTTTCCCTTTCAGGTGATCGACATGCAGAAGGAAGAGACAGCAAGACGAAGAGGAAGCAAGACGAATACCAATCATGGTGAAGTTTTCTAAAAAGCATCAAGTTTGTAAATAATTCTCCCAAATTTTAATGAAAAATGATGTTTTCACCAAAGTTTGGCTGGAAAAAGCACTAAGGAAAACACAACCGACTAACCCCTTAACTTGATCCGCTTTACGATTTTTTTCCCGTTTCAAGCGATCGACTACACAATGATCTCAAAGCAATAAAAACCGTTACATGCTAGAATTTCTTCTACAAATAATATAAAACATGCACCCTTTTTATTGTAAAATCGTCCGGTTCGAATACGATAATGCAAGGCCATATACTTTGTCCAAACAGGGCGCATTCATAAAGAAAGATATAACTGTTTTAAATATTCCCAAAGGCAGTGATAAAATATTGGACCAGAGCGCGTAAGTCACGGTTATGGTCGTATCACATATCGGTGTAATTCTTCTTCTCTGCTACAAAGCGAACCTTGCCTGCGATTGCATCAAACAAGAGTAAATCCCTATGAAATAATAGCCGGCTGAGTCCCCAGTTCTAAGTGGCTGGGGCCTTTTAAGTGGGATTTCTTTGGGGGTGGTTGTGAGGAAGGGCCGGGCAGGGGCCGACCCCAGGGACAGGTAACATGGCAGTAATATCTCAGACCGATTGATCAGGGTGTGGCACTGTGTACATAGCTCTCGCCTCGTGCTGTCACGATAGAGGACCGACACAGAGCCCTCCCTCGCCCAGCCTCTGGCCAAGACCGAGTGATTCAAATACGAGGAGGTGTGGGGAGGGGCTGGGGGGCACACGCCTGAATATCATTCTTAGATCCACCAGACTTTTTTGCGAAATTTCGTTTGATATTGGCTTCTTTCATCTTTGCTTTTTCGATAACTTAAATTTCAAAATAAATACCGACAACTTTTTATTGTGAAGGCATTTTGGAAATATTTTAAAGAAGGCAATAAGGATGGTGGCAGTGCCCCCCGCCCCCTCGACACCACCTTTGGCATACTCAGGCGTAGAGTTTTTCCCAGCCTAAAAATCCAGGATCAACTACAGCAAACAGTTTTTATCTAAAGGCACCACAAAACATGCTGTCATCGCCAGTGCTCAGAACGGTAAGGTTAGAGTAATAAAACATCCCATCCCAACTTGCTAATTGGAATCGTATATCAGGCGCACTATTAATGGGGTCCGCTCATTTCTCGAATGCTAACTGAAAACAGATTAAATCTAGCTCACTCACGCAACTTGCTTTATATCAAAAGACGTTCCATTTTAATACCCAATTTGGTGTGTAGGCTCCAGGTGGCTTTAATAGCGTTCATTTTAATGGTGATTAAACTCACACGGTGAGGTTCGTGGGGGTATGGATGGTCTTTTTATTCACGCCGCTGGGTATTTTATCAAACGCATGTACAATCCTTTTTAATCCCAATCGCTGGCGAGAATGGCCGTACAAAGATGTATATATATCTACTAGCGGGTGGAGTCGAGCAGTTTGCGTGCGTATACTCAGTGGCGATGCTCTCGGAGAATGTGAGAGTAGAAAAGAGAGAGAGAGGGGCTCGGTCTATTGAAGGGAATACCTCCCGTCGCGCCCATTTACCAGTTTAGGTGTTCTCACTGCTCTCAGTTGATTTTCCCTGTGGTGAATATCCATCCACATAGAAACCTTTTTTTATCTCAAAATTTTTATTTCGCGAAGTCTCTTGCAAAAGGTGTCATTTGGGTACCCATTTCCTTATAAAGTTACCAACACTCACAGAAAAGTAAAAAGAGAGCATATTTTACTTGTTTCTTGCCTTAAATTGCCTAGGCAATTTAATTTATCATAGTGATTTGGCACCACATAAATATCCCTGATGGGGAAAAAAGGCCTGGTGGATATATATATACGTATATCATATACACACCCTATAAATCAAGTCTACCTCTCGCTCTCTACAGGTGTATCACATTATCATTGTCAGAATCACCTGAGCGGCTCGTACAAGAGCAGGTGCGACTCGCTGGCTACCCACCTGTCTGTGTCCGCGCACATACATGCAAACCCACGACCATAAAGCAGTCATAAAACCATTGATTTCCTCGCATTCACAACCTCTTATACCCGCCCCGCTAGATCAATATCATTATCAACTAGACAAAAAGGCCGTGCCTGTATTTTATATCTGGGTGGTGGAAGGTTTATTTGGCGAGTCGGGGCAGAATTTATGATGCAGAGACGAATCAAATATAGACTCTTTTATTCGTTTTATATGCGGTGTAGACTTATTACGACCGTGAGCACAACTAATCACCATTCGTGCCCTTTTTTACACCTGTGTGTGTGTTTGTGTGAGCACGAAATCATCCTTCGGTGCAGACTGTAGAGCACATTTCATCAAGGGCAATGAATGTGTTTTCGATCCGTATTTGATCGCCCTACTTAGTCTCGTGTTGTCTGAGAGTTATTGTATACCATAATACAACGATCCCTAAGTTCTGGACCATTTAAGCTAGGATGTATCATGTAGAATCAACCAATTGTTTGTTTATTCAGGTAATACTATATAAACTATTTACTAAATATTTATACAGGTCTTTGTCAGTTTTATACCTGACGACATAACAAGTTCATATCAATATTTAATCAAGGGTGTCATTACATACTATTTATTTCTACATATTAACTATTGATCCTTAGTGCTGTATAGACATTGATAAGTGGAATACTTTGATAAAATGAAGTGAAATTGGTATTGGCATTCTCATATCAGACCTTGCATTGACATCCTTGCACAAGAATGTTTCCCAACACAAAATTAAAAATATATTAAATGACTAATGACCAACATTGAGGGGCTGCTGGTGCTCTGTTTAGTACATGATTACGCAGAAACAGTGCACCAGGAGGCCCGATATGGAGGTTATTAATCCGTTTAGTCTCTGACTATGGTTATAATAGCTTCATAGTGTCATGACATTGACAAATTTAAATTGTAAAGAAACAAACAGTTTTATCATTATTTTTAATCAGTGTCCCCGAAGAAGCCCGCCTCTTGGCGAAATATTGGACTTCTGGTAAATAATCCAAGATAAATGAATGACTTTTTTCACATCTTTAAATCTTATTATTTGTAACTCGTTTTGAGATTAATTACATTTCTCTTTTTCTGCTATACCTCTTATTAGCCTGGCAATAGAACATTTGATTTGTCAAAATTGCGATCATAAGCAAAATTGACTTTACCATCAAAATTCATACCATATATTATATGTATATATATATTGTTGTGTTGCCAGGGAAACATTTACATTTAAATAGTATCACTTTCAAGACGTATTTTTAAATCTTCAGTGACTTCCAATGATAGATTAATGTTAAATCTCATGAATGTCAATCTTCTTCACAGAATAATCATTCCACCTGATCTCACTATTTTTTTATTTTTTTTAACAAATTTCATTGACAATTTGACATTCGTGATACGTTTCATGTCAAGTGGTGTGGTCCTTTTGACTTTCTTACAAATCGTATCCTACTTTCCAGGACCGTCATGTCAGATTTAACCATTGTTTAACAAACCTCTAGCTAATTCTGCAACCGGTTTGAGGGATCGAGCGCTGCACTTCGACACGTTTACCATTTTAGCCTATCAATACAGTTATCTGACAAATTCCCTCTCCCTCTATTCACAAGCCTATACTCAGCGCGGCCCCTTGTTATTTTCGTCCCTGTTCCTGTCCCCCACCTCTCCAATTCAGTCTGTATTCCATCTCTCTCAGTGTCTGTCCGGGGGTACGAGTCTATATATCCCCTTCCTCCGTACGTTCCCGCTTTTCTATATATAATATCAGCCCCCAGCATTGTCAATATCGGCGGCAGGGGTTGATGCTCGTGCTATTGTGCCATAATCACAGATGTTGGTAGGTGTCATCAGGTGCATTGGTGCCAGACTTTGGGCGGGAGAGGATCCAAGTCTACCTGGTACCCTCCCTACCACCGTGAAGGTACCACTCCGATACAGTCCCTCATCAACCGCCTGCAAGAGTTTGATGAAAGGACTAAACAGCCATCCGCATAGAACTTCTGCCAACACCCACCTTGGGGTTTTGGAAAGGGCATTTCTGAATGCCAGTAATCAGTAGATAAACGTACAGGGGAATAGAGAGATAGAGATAGAAGCGGGGAAAAGCCGACCGTGCAACTTCCAACTTGCAACAATGTTGCCAGAAGTTGAACGATGCTTCAAGTCGGAAAAATCGCTTTTAAAATGGGATGAATTCTCCAAGTCCACTAAATCAGTTAACAGCTGATTAAAAGGTGTTTGAGAATGTAATTCGCAAATCAGATCCAGGTTCTTATCTTTAATCAATGACATAATTAATGAGATAATGGATATTTTTTTTCTCTACTGTGTGTCGCTACGAGCTGTTTGTATTGATGTGTCCCAATGGTAATGCCTCGGTCGGATTTAAGGGACTAGTATTGATGGATAGCCACATCTCGATTAATTACGACTCCAATAGAGACAAATACCCCCTTTCCAATTTAACATGGGTAGGTAAAAAGTGCTATAGCCTTTTCTTGCCTTGTTCCCTAGGCTATGAAATCCCTTTTAGGCAACTTTTTCGTCCTCGATAATCTTTTGGAAAAAAGATCCAGGGAGCTATTTCACGAGTTCATGTCGATACAATTACATTAGAATCGAACATGTTGTATCTATCAATAATTCACAGATATTTGGTAAATACCCTGGCATGGCCTAACGTTTATGGAGGGATGCATGCCGGTGGGTACTAGATAGCGAATGGAAGCGATTGTCATCAGCCAGGGCTATATAGGCTCGACTCGCCACAAAGGTATTTTACCTGTTTCCCAATGGATGGATAGATTTGGATCAGCATGAGATGGGGTGCTGATGGTGTCTGAGGTGGTATAGGGCCTGTTGCCAAGTGGGTATGGCGTGATTACGACTCATCTTGATTAGTCATCAAAATGATACAAAGTCTGTGGTTATTGGTGATGGGTGAACCAGAAGTAAAACACAGGTAGAAGTCAATGAGAAATTCTCTGCTCGAGGCACGATTAATTTACAACAAGCCATATAACAATAACAAGCAAGCCATAAAAACCACTAAATCAAGATTAGAAACGCTGACAAATTACAATCAAGGCTTGACATCCAACATTCAAACGCATCCAAATGATATAAAAAAGCCGCTAGAACCAATAAGGTGCATTATTTTCATGCTTGATTCGAATGCTATGAGGCAGTTTCAGGACAAAGCACATGGATATTGCATGTCTTGGAACGAATGTTTCGCCCCCAGACATCTAGGCATGAAAATGTTCAAAGAAATAACAATTTATGGTATTCACATCTGGTGATATTTCATACGACCTTTATAGCACGAACTTCCGTATAATGTTTGTTCCACTCCAGGAGCTATTCTACCCCCTCGGTTAATATTATACACGTTCTATGGTATGGCATATATAACTCCCCTTTTGAACTCATCAGAAAATGGAAGGAAACACCCCTGCTTCCTAAATATGTATAACCTCGGATTAATATAGGTACATTAGTATGTCAGGGATCCTGGCACCTTAAATGACATCATACAAATGCTTTGGGAGTGTTGGGCAATGCCATTGAAGCCAATAGCGGCCCGGAGAGAGAGGGAAGGGCGTCTGGTATTCTGAAGGAGCTTGTGGACTGCCATGAATGATAGAAATACCTGAGGGAGAGAGCCAATGAATCATTGCGAGCCTTTAACTCTTGGTATCCCAGTTGGGGGACGGAATTCGGGGAAGGAATCAAGTCAGGTCAACAAAGAAGTGGAATTAATGAGGACCTTAGTTGTGCACAGCGCTCGCACAATGGGGACAGATCTATGTGACGTTCCATCGAAATAACTTCTTGACAATGACTTAAAATGTTTTTGATCATTATTCTATCCCCTCCACACGTTCCCCAGAGCCTGAACGCTCCTGTAAAGTATACCTGTATACCTGCTTCGTCCCAACATTCGAAAGGACTCACGATTGAACTTTTTAATTGTAAAATATCTGTATTCAATAATTTGCATATGGAGGTTCTCCTAAGAGGAGAAATGAATATAATAGAGAGGGATGGTATGTGGGAGTGGGTGAGTGAGTGAGGAGTGGGGGGGGGGGGCGCGAGGGGGGCGCGGGGAGGTGATGAAGCAGAAGATGTTCCACAAAGGCGCAGTCAGTATGATAAATTCAAGTTACAACACTCCTTATGAAACTCAATATATTATATATTCGGTGCTCAGAGATGTCGAGATATCAATTACGTTTGTCTCAAGATATAAAAAGCTAGGAACTAAATTGCTTGCCGGAAGAGGTGGATGCTTCCTGTGGTATTTGGTATACAGTTTAAACGAGAGGATATATCACCATTAAAACATGTCGCCGGCACCTGCATGTAATATAGGTTCTCTTGAGAAATAAATCTTGAATAAAATATCCCTCTGTGGTGACTAATCATTCTCACTATCTTGTTTATTTTCTCGCTACAGTATTTCTCTTTTTGTCCCCATTTCGCTTTCTCGTGAATTTTCATTAACCCGGTCTGCGCTCGATGTCGCAATGACTTGAAACAGTCCGAGGGCGTCGAGTTCAGGGGAAAAACAGCAATATTGTGCTTGGTGCTGGCAAGAATATTCCATACTTGGGACGTGTTATCATGTTGATTCGAAGCAAACAATACAGCTGCTGTGTTGCTTGACAGGGGCCCGTTCCCTTCCCCGCCAGAGCTCTGATGTCATATTTGCCCTGCTGCCTCTCTCACCCCGTAATCCGAGGCACGTGGATAGACCACCAGACGAGTCTTATATTCCCCAACAATTATCCACTGGAAAGTGTATACATTCTATCTGAAATAACCCTCCGAGTCAATATTTTTTCTACCTAATAACGTCTGTTCAACCAATACCGGAGTCTGGGGTTTGATCGTTGGGGGGTGTGCTCGGTCGGTGATGTCTTTCCACCAAGCGAGAGACATCTCTCTCTCTGACACACACACACACACTCTCTCTTGCTCTGTGTATCTTGCAGAAGAAACTTTCACTGCGAGGTGTTAATCACATGTACTAGCATGGGAAAATATCCCTGTGATGGAAAATAAAAGTCTCATAATTCTCCTGCTCGAGATCAGATAGGAGAGATGCTCTAGCGACTGAATGGGAGAGGGAGAAGGCGAGCAGATGTGCTAGTTTGTGGATGAGACAGAGCTACTCAGAACGTCCCGCCACGGGACTTTCATCGCCTCCCCTTTTTGCTTAATCAACTCAAACAAAATTCTTTCCGGAGGTAAGATCTCCATGAATAAGGCAACGAAAAATACCTGAACAACACAGAAATACTAAATATTTAAATGTAATATCGACTAAATTAAGTCCTTCGCCACCTGCGTTCGTCCCATTTTTCCATATACTACTATTACCACCGCTCCTACCACAGACTTGTTACTTGGTATAACCGGTGCTGCCACGCTGTGGCCCACAGCGACATATACCTAGCGCTTCCGACAGCGCACGTGTACACTTATGCACGATTTCATTCCAATACACTCGGCAGGACACCTCAAGATAAAGGGAGTCAGCTTCTTCATATTTCCACCGTCCGGACTAAGAAAAGACATTTGACACGCGTGTTTTTAAAGGCCCATTTCAATTTCCCCCCGACGGTGGTCTTGTGTTGAGAAACTGGTTTGAGTTTTAACTGGCACTGAATAAGGAATGAAGGGCGGGCCGAGTGTATTGTGTCAGTCTTGTCCCCCTCGAGAGGTTTGCTAGCCCAGAGGTGGCTTGGACAAGGCAAGGTGTCATTTGACCATGGACCACCCTAGCAGAATGGTTAACCCATGGTCTATAAGCAAGTTGATACTGCCTTGTCCGAGGTCCCCACGATCAGGTCAAGCCCCTACAGACCCTACCTGCCACTTGATCGGAATGATTCGATTTCCCATGGTATTCGGGCCTTTTTTAAGCGCCTTTTATTTTTGCCCGCCAAAAATGCAAACATCATTTGTGTATTGGGCAGGCGTGTGCTGAACTCATCAGGCCCCTGCATAAACTCATTGCCAGCCTTGTTTCGCAAGTGCAACGCCCGGCGCTAGCGGCGCGACCTCACTTATTCAGCGCTCGTCCACTTGTAATCTCGTTGCATTTTGCCTGCACCACGGGAATATCGGTTTCACATGCCAATTGCCATCCGCACCTGACTTGCATGTGGAATCGCACAGGCCAGTCTATCACATTCCCACAATCTAGAGGGATTTGCAAAGTAATAGCACTCGGCGTGTAACATTCGGGCGCGCACCTTAAATTCTATTTTACGACTTTAATCCTGCCATAAGAGCACTAGATGTCCCCATTGGAACGTCATTGGCCATGTTAACCACACGGCCAGATATGGTCCCACTGACAAGCTTTCATGCTAATGGACTTTGGGGAGCTGTGAATGAGGAACTCACCCCACTCCGCAGGTGAGCAATAGCGCCGATGTCGACCAGTGATGCGAGTGCTAACCAGTATCAGGCCACTCCCGATGCATTGTCCCAATTTAGAATCGAAAGGGATGTATCAGTTGGGACCCTATTAAAGCTCCCCTGAATGGACCACTGAGCGAAGGTTTTATATCCTGGACGTCTGCGGCGCTGAATGCTTACAGGCTTCTTAGATATAATTTACCTTGGCTCAGCAGGACAAATGGCTTCCCCAAAGAAGCCAAGGTCAAAACTTAAGCACAAACATGCTTTTACGAACGTCGATTCTCATAAGGAAATTCTTCTTCGATCGAATCGTCCTTTTACAATTATGCTGATGGCGTAAAACAAACTAATTCAGATCATGACTTTTGATTTGATTTGAAAAAATATTTTTATTCAGGACTACAGACGTTACATTGATAATGCTATTCTCAGAATTGCCTGATGTTACAAAAAATGATTACAGTACTTTAGAACATATTCCAAGAGATGACAATGTGGAAGTTATTGTTTATATAAGAGACAATCAAAGTATTATAAATGATACGCCACATAGAGAAGCATAGTTAATTAAGTTAATTAAATAACAAGGATCTACATAGACAAGATAAGACAAGCCTTCAAATTTTCATTTGAGCATACATTGAATATCATACGAACAAAAGTGCTGCAGGTTTAAACCTAGACAGTAATAGTATGACAAGAATAAAATCATTTGTTAAAAACATAAGTATAGCGACGTGCTCTTTCAGAAATCCGTAGGGTATTACATATTTATGTCAAAATGAAAAAAATATATTATCAGTACTTGTACTTTCATTCAGATTATAAGGTTGAACTAGTAAACAACAAAGCGATCAGGTCAAATATTACTGCACATATGTGGAAGTCTTATACACAGGTATGAGGAAAATCACTCAGACTCTCACAAGCATGCAACAAAAAATTCATTTCATTCTAATTTGTTTATAATAATAAAGGTTAATTTACTTCTGACCGTCGATAAGGTCTCTCAGATAATGACCACAATATATTACTTTCTTCATGAAGTTCTGCGCCAACTAGTTTGATGAAAGTGATATAGTATATAACAATGCACATACTCCCTGCATTGGAAGACAAGTACTTAGATAAGGCCTTTATATATTGCTTTCACATACATGAACAGTATCTATAAAGTTCCATTATATGCGAGTAAAGACAATGAAGAGCATTTGTTGCTTCAGTGCCAAACTGGACATAATGGATGATCGTAAAACAAGTTCACTGTAGTAGGATCTACCCTCGAGGGCATGCTTACTGCATTCCACGGGGAACTCATATACGAGGACCAAGATAAGAAAATGCATGTTCCGATAACCTCGGGGCACAAAAGTGTCCCTTTCAAACTCCAGAGACCAATTATGGACTCGTGCTGGTGTTTCATCGATTGTAAAGTTTTCCCACACTCATAGCGAAAAAAGGGCCTTTTTTGTAAATGTTGGGAAAGATTATTAATGGAATTATTAGCTTTCATTTTTGAGTAGATGCCGGTTTTATATTTCTATTACGGTCACTAGTTTTTATGGCATGATAATGGATATGGGATTAGTTGGGGTTAATTGAGCTGAAGTAAATTCCACGGTGATAAGGACACTATAGCTACTAGAGCACAAGATGGATACTCCATGGGACAGATTGTTAGGATGCGGATGGTAACCTTGTTGAGGTAATATAGAGTCCCTAGCCCTTTGCATTAGGGACTGGTATGGAAGGGATCTACACGATTAGAGTGATGTTATTTAGGTCTGAACTGTTGTCCCAATAATGGGTAGATCACGCATCATCAAGTAGGCCGCTACTTGATCACAACAATAATAGCAATTAACCTTTCCTTGTCTCTGCACAATTCTGGCCAAGCTTTCGGTCTTATGCCTGGTTTCGCCGAGGGCTCAACTCCCATATGGCATTCTAGTGTTGGCGCGATGTTCGGGGCAGTTTATATCTGCCGACCTAGAACCAGCACCCTAATTAGTTGATGGATGTGCGAGATGGAAATTCCCAAGAGCGTCATTGACCCTAGTAATGTTCTCAGGGTTACAACTGGAAGCGTTGCCTGTGAGTCCAGTCTTAAGTGACCTTTTCTTGACCTAGATCTTCAAGAACGAGCTATATAATCCTGCGAGCGACTCGTAAACGCAAAAGGGATTTTAATGACAGGGTTAGGGTTAGTTCTGATGAAGCTGTCATGTAGAGGGAAAATGATTTTTCGCGTTAATAGGCCTCCACCCCCTGTATTTATTGCTCGGGTGGAATCGCTCAAACATTTGTACCTGATGTTAAAGGTGAGAGCGTGGCGGTTGCAGAACGATATGCTCTGAATAAATTATGAAAGAGGAAACATCGAGCAGCGCCACACAAAGGAATTCATCAGAAAAGGATCAAGCCGAGCCAAGGGATCAAGCCAATTTTTTCTAAATGCATGAGAAGATTTGAGCGAATTTATGTCCATAAACATTGCTGTTAAGCAACAAAAATAAGTTTGCTTTGATGACCTCGGGGAGAAAGCTGAATGGCCCTTTGGTCTCGCTTTTGTGATAAAACGGTGTGATACTGGTCGCCTCTGGGCCTTCTCAGTGCTTTGTGTTCCAATGATATTGAAAAATATGGGACCCACAAGATGCGTGGCTTTTGTGTCCCATTCCCTCTCGGGCAATAAGGATAGTCCCAGGGCGTGGATCGTCCATGGTCCTCATTAATACCTTTCGGTCCCACGTTTCACGGGGAAACAGGCCAATCGAATGTTACCAATATTTCCATATTTCAACCCCACTCCAAACATCGGTATTCAGAAGGAACATTTGATTTATTCAATGAATTTATATGTATACCTATCTATACCAGAACATCAGGGACCTAGCTAGCAGATACAATTCATTCCTTCGATCTTCGAAAGAAAGGTCAAAGAAAAATCATTTGTTGCAAAACATCAATATATGTGAATATGTCCATTTTGGTTGGGTTATGGTCCATGCACGAGGTAGTTAACTGAGAGATAAAAATCCTTGGCATGATCCAATACATGTGTCTACAATTCCCTATATATTTAACACGCTTCTATATATGGCTTTGCTAAGATAAATATATAGATGCTATGTAAATGAAATTCTCATAAAAAGGTCTACCAGCCTTACCTTCGCGGCAACTGAGGGATATGAAATATATTTATGAGCAATAGAAAAATTTGCATTGGAATTTAATTCAAACTTTATGACGGAACTACTCGATCAAAACTTCACCACTAGATTATCGGATGAAGGGCATAATTTACCTGTCTCTGAAAGGCCCTGTCCATAGCAAGACATTTTATCTTCCCAATGCCCCTTTATTTGATTGATTGATGCTTTTGTATTTGTCAACAAGGTCGACCAGTCAGAGGGTATCTCTCCTAGGGTAATACACGTTCCAGACCCACCTGGGCACTACAAAAGCTTTACATTGTAGAGTCAATCAATGATGCCCACAGTCAGTGACAATGAACATTCTTTCCTATTTGACTATTTCAATCATATCTTAATAATATCATATTATGGTGAAACGATAGCATTGGATGAGGTGATGATGCCCCCATGGCCCTTTGCCCTATTCCAGCAAGAACATAGGAGAAATATAGCAGAGAGGTTGTGTTAAGAAAGTTTGGTTCGGGTTGGAAACGTTTTTTAATTCCTAAATGCGATCTATGATTATAATTATATATCATGTTTCCGCCTGTAGCCCTTTCTTACCTTGTGAGTAGCATTTCCTTTGTAATTACATATATCCTAGATGAGATAGCATCCCAACAATATATGTTTAATTATAATAATGATCTATTTTAATTATTATAATGATCTAGTTGAAATAAATTTTCCTCTCGTAATTAGATTACAATAAATATCCACATGCTCCATATATAATATATGTACACATTATAATACAAAATTAAGTTATGTGCATAAACATCCGAGTTAACTAATATCCTTCATGTTCGCATGTGATATTAAAGCAAAATGCTATTAGTAAAGAGGGTTTAAAGTGAACCACAACCACAACAAATATAAAACGTAAATAAATAATAAGCCCCAAACAAAACGCAAGTGACCACCGTCTCCCATTTATTTTCATCTCGGCCCTTGGGTCAAATCCAGAGCAAATATCCGCACATTTGGTTTGGGACCAAATTGACTGAACAAATCTTTGTATCGTCAAACAACACGAGGAGTTCATGCACGCCACATAAATCTTGAATATCCGAGGAGCCACACTTGGACAGCAACGATTATCCTGTTGGCAAGCATAACAGGTACATTCCATGCAACAAGGTATTGTTCCAGGTCCTCCAAACCAGCGGGGTCAGCAATACCAGGAGGCCATGCACGCTCTCCTCACATGGGGCTGGCAATATTTGAGTTGCTTATTAAGAAGAGGAAGCGACCCATTGCTAACGAGAAGTGAACATGCAGTCCATGCACATGACAAATGAAGGAGGCCTACAGAGGAAGTCATTGTTTAACGGTAACGACATTGGCTTCCTGTTCTTCTGGAGAATACCGTGAACCTATAATAAATGTTTTGTTATATCCGTGTTGAAGGAATATCAGTGCCAAAGGCCAAGCTAAATAGAGTCGCGATCTTCACTAGATATGCAGCCAACGATTCGAAACCATCGTTGTACAATGGCCACCGCATTAATCCCAGATATCTTGAAATGACGCCCTTCATATATATAAAAGAATTACTTTTTCTATAAGAAATACACCTACGCATGTTAAAATCCTTCTAAAAACTATGTTAGACAGGCATTTCGGATATTTCATGTTGGGGAAATATATAGCCACACAAGACACCCATCCCCCATCCATCGCGTTTCAGGCCCAGAATATTTTTCTGCGATAACGAATATATCGCCAGGCTCACATTCGACTTGAGTAGCTTGGTCAGGACGGGCACGTTAGGATATGCCATCATCAACCCGACCTGGGGGTCGAATCTGTGCCTGATAAGATTTGTTATATGCCTCTATATGCATGGTCGTCATTTACATGGGCATAATGATGACTTCTCAATTTTGTATCTCAATATGGTATGCCATAATAATATTATAGTATACACATAATTATGAATGCATTTATTCGTGGTTAGACAATACTATTCCCATCTGTATTAATGAGAGGAATACATCTTATAGATCAATGCGTCTTAGCTGCACCAAAGAAATTTCCTGTTGATATGTGAATCCCTTTACTTTAGTGTCAGTATCTGAAAATGGACTCGTACAAGTATTATCTCAATGAATACAAAGGCCTCCCTGGCGATGCTGACATGCATTGGGGAACTATTTCCCTTGTCTTATTGGTTTGGTTCGAATACCTCGTCATCCCCACAATAATTCACAGCCTATGCGTATTATCATTGTGAATTAACTTGGGCCTTTCCTAGATTGAAAAGGAATTAATCTTTCTTTTGTTCACTGCTTCAAAAATCCTCCTCTATTCAAAGTATGTACGACTAAATATGCTACGCGTTTAGTACCTAACTACTGTCACTTCCATTTTGTTGTGGAGGGCTTTCACATCGAAAGGTTTTGCTCGTGTTAACTTTATAGCCGGTTAATTACCATTCACCACCACCTTAAGTGGCTATATGTATTCCTTGCCTTCAAATGAAGGCTCATTAGAGTAAGCATGGATTTAGCACCTGCCTTCAAGGCATGGGCCATGCATGTACATCTGCCACTAATATTCCCATTCAGACATACAACTGTGTGTTGCCTGGTTTTGAAGCAGAATTATTCAAGTACCCGATTGCTTAACAACTTCCTCATATGTATCTATCATCTAGCAATTGGTCGTCCAAAACAATCACAGATAGAAAGCTACTTAAGAAACTGACAATTTACAGCTTGGTCTCTGATTTTGGTTCACCTGCCTTACCCTCATTTATACCACTGTTTTTTCTATACTGTTTTGTATTGGCCATATAAGAGGAATAGATAAATTCAGCTTTTTTACTTGACCGAGCTGAATTAATTATACACATATTCTACACCATACGTTTTGTCCTGCATCATATAGCACTCGATTCTGCTCACTTGTGCAATGTCTTACGACACACTGTACAAAGGAGGGATTGTGTACTCGAGTCTGATACAAATGAAACGCTATAAACAATGCCTAAGCCCTTCTTTAGCCTGCATGAGCCCATTGCCAAATTTCTCATTGAGGTGTATGTATAATTATATCAGCCTAGAGAAAAATGGCTGCATGTACAAGGAAGGCTCTCGGGGAATAAAGACCTGTTGTTTCTATTCTTCCACTCGGAGCATTGATATAGGTGCTGAAGTGCCCTTATAGCTTCACCCAGTTGGGGGTGGTGTCAGTCCGTCTTTTTATCAGGGGATAATATGACCATACCATAGTGTTGATATGCAGCTTGTACGACTTATCTAATAAAGGACCTACTACTTCTCGTCAAGTCTGGAGCATCCCTTTCTGAATGTTAACCAGGAAAAGCGTCTCACTTCCGCAACCTTGGGCTCTAACCAAGGATGTCTACCAATTTGCTTATATCAGTGGCAGGTGCAATTCAGCTCCACACATATATACAACATATCCTGCAAATTGAAGCAACGGATTTATAGCACACCTAACGCCACGCCTCGAATGACAAAAATATCCGGGTCGAAGCAAGTATAGGGTTCAGCAGATCTATCTTGTGTCTGATAGCTTTTCCCCGGTTCAGGGAGGTCTGGCCCCTGAGGCGGGGTCTTAGAGGTAGCTATGACCCTGCTGACTCGACCTGAGAAAGATTAATTTGGTGTGGTTACCTGAAGAATCATTATTAATTTTCCTGACATACCCTATGCCTCCCACCGAAGCCTAGCAGGAGATCTGGGAATAAGCCAAGGGGAGACCTCGGCTCCGGCTCTTATCTAAACCCCGGGAAATGGATGCAAACGGGTATGAAAATGGGTTGCCTTCTACTTTGGCCAGGAAGGATATGCATCTTAGGATGAATTATTCAGGCTGTCCCATTTCACGTGTGTCTTACTTCTTTCCCTCTGTCCCTCATTTGTAGCATGAATCCTTAAAGTGGTCTGTATTAATTATAAGCTTTTCAGGTGAGTTTTTTTAAAGATAGGAGATAAACGGAGAACCAAACACCAGTGTTTCGCACTGTAAACGAGCAAATGTGACTTGTTTGATTTGGGCCAATCCATCTTAGGTGATGCGACGTGAAGATGGTAAACAGGCGGCCAACGGGGCCCCCAGTAGGAAAGACATTTTGCCGGGAAAAGCACGTCCGACTGTTGACGCCGTCCGCACGATTCTGGTTAAGCAACCAAGCCAAGGAAAGTCATAGGGTCCTATACACAAGCTAGGATGAACCTCAGGTCATGGAATAGCATAAAGGCAATGCTTAAAGAAAGCTATCCTCCCGATATCCTAAAGATGCCTCACCGACTTTAGCTTTAGTCTATGATCTTAACTCGTTGTCATTGTTCAACTCTTAGTTCGATATTTTTTGTGTAAACTCCTGCAAGCTATTTTCCAGCCGCCCTTTTGGAGGTTCTGTTTATTCAGGGAAAGCATTGTCTCCATTCTCCTTTTACAAATTACTGATTATTCTCTGAATATATAAAAACAACTCTGTCAGAAATAACGTTATATAGTCCATGTGCCTTATCTTTGGCAGAACAGATACCAGTAATCTAGCTAAAGGCTATAAAGTGCTCGTAATGCCCTTTTGGTAGGCCGGCCAACTGCAATACTGTATATGAAATCCCTGATTGGATGCCACCTCAGCCACATTGAATGGTCTATGTTCTAGCGCGAAGGTCAGACTCAAAAGTCTGCAAACACTGAGCTTTGGTGATCCAATTACGCGCCTGTTTATTTTCCATATGCCAATATCCCTACCTAGCTTTGGGGCTATACGTGGTATATAAATTATATATCCACACAGCATAGCGATGCAAGTCCCTATCCTATTATCCTAAAATGGTTGATCTATACAGCTTTCGGTTTTGGATGAGTGAATTGAACCAATCTGACCTTCGTTTCTGAAGAAGTAAGTAGTTCACATAGAAGGCTAAGCAATCTTTTGCTATTCCTGCTGTTTTGTGAAAGCATATAGCTTCTTGATGGGGTTGTACTTATTCCATTGCTGGATTAGGCAATGCTCGGATTATGAATAAATGTTACTCATCAGACTTAGGTCCGCTCCCTGACTTATGGGAACCTTCATAAATATAATGTTCACATGAGCGAGGACAATGTACGGATTCATTTGACCAGCAAGTAATAGGTCTGTGCGCAGACTGTACAGTTACATTTTCAGTATATATATGGGTGAGATAATGGACAATTTGCCTTCCCCAATCCTCTCAAATAGCCCAAATTTAAGACAAAAATGAGATTCAAAATATCATAAATTCATTCAAAATTTCATAAAGAAGTAACATTTTTTTAAATGAACGCAATACCAAATTATATACACAGACATACCTAGCATTTACCATGTTCATGCATGCAGCCTAGTTTAGCAGAATTTAATAAATATGTAGAACTGCCGAGTGTACATTTTCTAGCGACTTCACCTACAAATACAATAACGGCAATTAAAAGTCAATTTGAAATTCCAATATTTACCAGTAATCATTCCGCAATCCTACTGAGTTATGAGAATATAAGCACCGGGATCTCTTTCTACGAATCAACAACATTCATTAGATAACTCAATACCTTCTGACGATTTAAAATTGTCAATTTCCAAATTCATACCAATTGGGGGAGGGGGAGATGCCTTGTTTTGACTCCATACTTTCGTATACATATTATATTTGGTCTTATCAATGCGAGAGAGGAAACACGCTAACAGGACGCAATGGTTCTTTTACATGTAACCATAAGCAGCTATACACATGACCGGCCTTTGGTAACACAGTGGACCAATACAAACCCATACAAACTAAGGGACAGAACATTTTCAAAAAGTATCGCAACGAGACGAAACGAAGCTTTTGTGATACTAACGAGATTTCCTCCCTTCTATATTCCTGTTTTTCATCGTCAGGTTGAATCCTGAGCAGGACATTGTGCAAAACCAAAACCAATTAACATCGATTGCATGGATTGGGAGAAGTGGGCCTTGGGCCTTGTGCATTGGCTTTGAATGCATCATGCAGACACTGAACTGAGCTAGATCCTTGTGAAGCAGGAGCACATTCGGACGAGCGAGCTAAGCACTGGTCAATTCCCAAAATGTTACAATCTACTTCCGATCCCACACAAATATCTGGATATATGCTGCGGGGAGGACGATGTCTATCCGAACCAGCCTCAGTATTACCCATTGATTTATAATGATGTGCCTCTAGACTTTAATCGGCATAAATTCCGACTGTCAGCTGGGGATAAGAAAGAGAGGATTTGTGGGCACGCCGGGTGGCCAGCGTTTATGACTTGTTTATGGAGATTGACATGGCCAGCCTCACTTCTGGGTTGCTCTGCAGAGACATTCTCGCAGATGTCTTCAATAAAGGTAGTTTATGGCACTTAGTTCTTCGTCAAGTATGTCTGCCTCATACTTATACATTGCCACTTGATCTGTAATTCTGGGGAAAACGCTACACTTTACGTACCATTGCGTCTTCCATATACATATAAATGCATTTCAATTGAATTCGAATATTCTTTATTCGGCACTGGTCTAGTTTGACCTAAGGCTAGAGAAGATCTGTATTGATCATAGGTCTTCCTCTTCGGGTCCTAGATTTGAATTTGGATTTGGATTATCGAAGCTTCTGACCAGAGTACCATTCTGACATTTCAGCGTTAAGCCAAACCACATGTCCTGGATCCAAATCAATATGAGGGTTCGTGGTAACTAATGGGTAGCGATAAATAAATATGATACAAATCTTGGCAACCCAAAGCACCTTTGATGTTACTGACGTTCAGTGAGAACGACAATAACACGCATCAAGATTCGTATGGCATGACACATAGCCATCCAAAAGGTTACCATCAGAAGTTCTCGAAAACAACTAGATACTCAATTCAGTCAGCAAAATTGTTATCTTCAAAAAAGGGGTTTCAGGTGTCTGATCATAAATTAATGTGTGCTTGTGCAAATGCGAATACGAATTTGTTGTTATATAAAATAGTTTACTCTAGTATGTCTAGTTTATGTAATTTAGTGTAGAATGTACCCCCTGGAAGAGCTATGATTCTGAAAGAAGGGGGACACTCATTTCCAGAAGTAGAATTGTTATTTATTGATATTACATGTGAACTGGAAATAAACAATATGTTAAAGTTGATTTCTCAGCTAACATCGATTAAAAATAGACATCTTTTTACTGTTTGTTCTTGATTTTTTTCCTATCCATCTGAAATCCATTTGAACAATATCATGGATATCACCCCATTTTATTTTGCTGCAGGGCTTTATATAACAGTCCACATTTATTTTTCAGTGGCCCGCCTAAATCCTTTACTGCGGTGGTTTCCCTTATTATCGGCGCTTTTTTTCTTCTTCCGCGGAGTCGACTTCAAATTCTTTCTTAAACATAAAACAGCTGTAAACTATTGATAAACTTCAGTCATATAAGTCAAACAATGGGTAAATTCAGTAAAATCTTTTTGTCGTATAGCCGAAAATACACCTTTAAAAACCAGGTAGCAACTGTTCCAAGTAAGACAATGCTTTCCAATGCTTTCCCCAGACACTGGTCCATGAAAGCTTGGGTGAATTGTATGAATGACCTGAGGAATGCTCAGAAGTCTCTTTCTCTTTCTTGTGATGTGTTACAGAAAATGAGTCATAAGTCGCAAAATTAGTATAGTTTTTTTTCTGGGTTTTTTATTTACAAGATCTCTTTGTAGGACTGTTCTCACGTTTCGAGTTTCTAGCACTTTACGTCGTACAAATCCATGTACCAAATTTCAAGACAGTATATTAGATATATCCTTGCGTTTCTAAGGCCATCCTATGGAGTATATTTAGTTACTTTACTAGTGACTGCCCACTCAGAGTATTGCAAGCTTTTTTTTTCTCAAACATAACAAAAAATCAAACATTAAATATAGAAATACGTTTTAGGTTAACATCATTGTATTTGTATTTAAAGATTTTTATTCAGTCAAAAACATTGTGCAATGAGGGTACATTGTTCTCAGAGTTTGCTGATTCTAAATTACCAATTCAAATAAATAATACAAGGGAAGATGTTATTCAACCAAAAATGTTATACACTTACTTATTTAAAGGTGAAGTTGTTATTTCACGCATAACGTAATGTTTATTGTAAAAATAAAATAAAAGAATTAGAAAAATAAAAAATAAAGATAAAGATACAATAAAATACATAGATGCATAAAAACAAACAAACACGGGCGCGCGTTGTTCAAATCATGACAATCCTACATATTTTACATAAACAATTTCCAAATCCAATATTCCAACAAATGTACTCGCACGAGCAGAAGTTATTGTCCAAATTCATTACATATATATCTATATTCTATCACTGAAAGACAGTCGGATCGGGAATTGACCAAATCTCATCGGTAGCTCTAAACAATTCGATACACAGCTTCTTAACACTCACCGAGAAGGCAGTTTTGTCCTCGATTCTCCTAATACTTACTGGTACAACATTCCAAATAGTTTCTATTCTACCTATAATACTCTTCCTTATACTCTCTTTTTTCCATTGCCTAACCCTTACTCTGGTATGATCTCGCATGTTATAATCGTGAATCTGTTGTCCATCCCCTTGGTCTTTCTCGGACCAAAATAAACAAAGACATCGACTCAGTCTACGGTGGCACAAAGGAGTCAGTCCACACTGATTATGGAGTTCCACTGTAGTAACTCTCTGGTTTTCCCGCAGTCTTACATTACCTATAATACGCAGACAACTGTTCTGCACTAGTTGCAATCTTCGAGTTTGTTCTTTATTGGCTAGGTCAATTGCGATACTTCCAAACTCTAATATTGGTAAGATATAAGTTTTATAAATTAAGCAGGCCAGATCTTTCGTTATATAGTGCCTCACTCTCCTCAACCTATCCTTTAAAACTCCTACCCTTACACATACAGAGTTTATGTGTTGTTTCATGTTTAGATGGTAATCCAATAAATATCCTAAATATTTAAATTCATCAACAAAGTCTATGGGAATACCTTCATTATATACAATCAAATTATTTCTCTTTCCCCTTCGGCCAATAAAGTTTTGCATCTTGGTCTTCTGATTATTTATTCTTAGTCCATTTAAATTCACCCAATCATTAAACTTACACACATCACTCTGTATTTCGCGCAGATCACTATCATTTCTCAAAACATGCAGCAGTACACAATCGTCAGCGTATAAAATAATATTTCCACTGAACTCTATATTACAAACATCGTTTATATAGAGAATAAACAATAATGGCCCAAGGATACTTCCTTGAGCCACGCCAGCTTTCAAGGGCAAAACACTCGAAACAAATTCACCAATTTTAACAAACTGTTCTCTGCCAATAGAGTAGGTCTTCAACAGCTCTAATAACTGTCCACTTATTCCAATCATACCAAGTTTTCTTAATAGTATATCAATATTTATAGAGTTAAAGGCTTTAGATAAGTCAAAATAAACAGCGATCGTATCATCACCCTCGTCCTTATTCCTAAATACAATATCTATAAAGTACTTCATGGCATTATCAATGCTTTTACCAGGCCTAAAGCCATACTGGTGACAATATAAATAGTTAATCTGACACAAGTGACCCTCTATTCTTCTTGAAATTAGTTTTTCGAGGATTTTACCAAAAATAGGGCTGATTGAAATAACCCTTAAATCATCTATACGCCTGGAATTTTTCTTTTTAGGAATCACCGCACATATCGCGATTTTCCATAATCTTGGGAAATATCCTCGTAATCTAATAGTATTCAATAGGTGTACAAAACCGTTGATGCAAGCCAAAACCGAATGCTTCACAAAAGTGGTATGCAGACCTAACATCCCTGAAGATTTTGTCACATCAATTTCATCGATAATTTTAACAACATCATTCACAGTTATCACCTCATTCCAGTGAAGTTCTGGATAGTCGTTATTAATTTCTACAATGCTATCAGGAGACGATTTTGGATCTATGTCACAAAAGTATTTGTTTATATAGTTCACAGCAGCTATACCTTCTAGACATTCATTATCAGCTGTAATCACTCGATCATTACTACCAGTCCTACCCTTGCACATCCCAAATAGGTTTGAGATCTTCATCCAGAATTTTTTGTCATTCCTGGAGTATCGCCTGCAAATGTCGCTCACCATCTCTTTTCTTACCTTCACTATTTTACTCTTAACCTGGTTCCTGACTATTCTTGCTTCCCTCCAGTCCTCTTGACTATTAGATCTTATAGCTTTTTTAAATAACTTATTCTTCCTTCTTATCAACTGCTTCAAGTCCCTATCATGCACCTCCCCGTTAGATCTAACCTTAACCTCTACAAGAGGATATAGTTTTTCCTGGACCACGTTAAGATTATCAAGAAACTGCTCACAGATCATATCAATATCATCCTCAATCCAGTATTGGAATCCACTTAATCTCATCTTTTCAATTATGATTGGTATCTCAAAATCCACATTTTTTCCATTTACGACTAATTTTTCAGTGACACACTACATTTGACGAATAAAGAATTCCAATGATAATAAAGCGTTCAGGTATGAGAGGAAGGCTAACGGTCTCCCCAAATCACTTAACCCTTGCTGGCTTAACTTTGTGTAGAAACATGCGTTTGGAGGGGCTGGACCAGTTGATAAAGGTCTATACCGAGGATTATTATGTTATACAATCTTGAGCGTATTAATTAAGCGAATTTAAATCTTTTCAAAAAGATACATATATTTGTGTTTATGTGTGTGTTTGGCTGTATATGCATCGGACTATACACGTTAATGGTCCATTGCTAATATTCCATAAGAGTAGAACTGTACAGCATCCGTTAGCATGTCCCCTCTCAATATATGGTAGTATACTACCCAGGAGTTAGTGGGGAACTGGCTATATATAAGAGCTGAACAGAACAGCCTGGACAATCAATGGTTATCTGATGATGAAACTGCCCATCTTTGGTACTTGGTACATCGATTCCGACACAATAGGGCATACAACAAGTTGGCACCATCTCACCCTACCCCAATTTTGCACATGCATAAGCGCAATGTACTTTCCGAACGCCACTGGGACAGCTGTTTCGTGGAAGCCACTTTGGAAGCCACCTCTATTGCACTTTTCCCGCGGTCTCGACTCTTGTAGTCAATGCACACACTTCGGTAGACTGCAATGGGACAATCGGGAGTCAGACTATGATTTTCCGAGAGGCCAGCCCTGGGACGCCTGAGGGAAAGTCTTCGACCCCCTTGTCTGTTATAGCGCCTCGCCATCTCTAATATCAACGCCTCTTTCTCCTTTCGCCTTCCAGCAATAATTACTATTTGCATTCTAAACCACATTCCATCACTATTGGCAGGCTTTTTAATATTTCATCTAGTGACAAGCAGGCAGACATAATATTTGCAGTACCAATTTGTGTTGTTTGTCTTTGTGTGGTTTCTCAATTCTCTATGAACGTGCCATGGGCAGACAAACAGTACTAATTGGCCACACCCGATTCCCTGCCGTATCCATCGGTCAGGACGAAATTAACCAGCATGCCTGCCCGGGCTCCTTAAGAAAAGAACACGATTGGGACCATCCAATGCCTCACCACGAGTTATTGGCATTGGACCTACCAAGCGATGTAGGCCATATAGGGGTAGTAATTCCAATCGATCGTACTCCTCTCACAAAATGCCCGCTTCTTATGTAGAGATATTATTTCACAATTATAATGACTGATAGCAAGAATGAGTAATAGGTTCAGAGCTCGGATGGAGAATGACTAGGGAATAGCTGTGGTTAGGGAATAGGTCCGGCTTTTAATTACATCCAGCTATTTTCAAAGCCAAATAAAATAGCACTTTAGGGCACCCATCCGCCTAGGCCATCGGCAAATAATTGCCAAACGCCAAAAACTGAACGTTGCACTCTTTTGCCAATCGGAGGACAGTCAATTTCGCTGCAGACCGACTGTTGTCTTTTCAAACATTTCCTAATGCTTTCCTGGGTTAAATTGCTTGTTCAGCTTTCTTCCATTTTCTCAAACAAGCTAAATCTCCACGTCGTTTTTATTTACCGAAGAAATATTGACCATGTCCTTTGATGGGAAATGTTATGGGCTATCTCCCGGAAGTCTTTAGTACGCAGTGCTCATAATTCTGCTCTTGCGCCAAACCCATGAAATTCTTTCAAGCATTTTGTTCATCGAGGAAAAGAGTGAGAGACATCAATCATGCATCAAATTACCCCGGTCTAAGCGTGAACACCCGCAACCAGTATTTGGTCCGAGCAACGCAACACCATCTGCCATTGGATTTCATTTGTCAGAGGAGAATTTTAAAACGGTCTCATTGAATGTAGGCCACTGCGTTAAAATATAATCATCATCAGTAACGTTAAACAATTGTAATTTAATTATTTTTACGACATCGAATGAACAAATTAAAGACATTGAAAACCAACAATTATGACAAAATTCGTAATAGTGATTTCACACTTTTGCTTCATGTTACACCGTCATAACATTTGCAATTTGTACGTTTAACCTTTGTCATTCCCTTCATGATCTTATCAAGACATGATTCGATACCGAAGTTCCTGGGAGAGAGGCCTAGTTTTTTTCTTCGGAGTATCTCTCTTTGAACAGGCTAATCGTTAAATGTCATGCAGGGGATCGTACTATGATCCAAGTGGATAATTGTCATTTTGACGTGAATACCCCCCCCCCCATATTGGATGTTAGTGCTGGTATTTATTTCATCTACCTGTGGACATAACGATTTAATAACAATATCAAAATTCCACAGTCATTTCATCTGAATTTTTCATTTGCATGACTGTTTATAACGGCGTTATAAAGACTTAGTATTTCCATAAATAAAACGCGAGAGGGAAAACATGGAATATATACATGTAGACGTAACAATACTGATGTGCATGGAAAAGCTAGAGTTGCAAATAGGCAGACAAATATAAACTAAGATACGGGATCCTAGCAGTGCCTATTTTTACAAACCCCTGCGTGTTTTATCTGCGTGCCATGCGACTTTGATGCCATTAAAAAGGATCTACTGTTTCCTAGGAGATGCTTTCCATAACAAACATTTTAGGTGCAGCCCCTGTTGGACAACATGCAATTGGAACTAAGGCACACGAGGCAAAGGAAACCAAGATCCCATTCTGCTACCTGTACTCACGAATCTCATCCCTACAGTCATGAAGGTACGGCGATACCTGTGTTTGCATGTTACCTTGTTACCTCGTCCCATTACAACCTAATGCCTCAATATACCTCTAACCGATATATCAGATTCTCAACTGAATAAATAATGGCATTCTCAAGCACTGACAGAAAGCCCATTTCACTTATTCTTGTTTCACCCTGTACAAAACATAATCGATATATCACAACGTCCTCTACGTTAAACTACCTATAGGATAGAAACTTTTTTTTATGTTAAAGGTGCATTCTCAACTATTACGACACCAAATGTGTCTTACCAAATTAACTCATTGTTTGACTTATGGGACTGATTGAGGATATCAATATTTTTCTGCTGTTATAAGTTTATCATACAGAAAGTTGAAGTCCAAAATATAACAGGTTATAACGGTTATGTTATGCCAAAGAAACAGGACTATTATGAATCTGGTATAATGTGTATTTCACCAAATGAATAATAATAATGAGATGGGATCGGATGAAAAAGAAACCTGGCTAGTGTATTTCATTACGCGCATAGTATCGAAGAAATGTGAGTAAAATATCTTTCAGATGGGTCGGAAAAGAACGGAACAAAAAGTGAAAAATTGATGATAAGTCATAATGCAGCTTTTTATTATATGGAATTTCAGGTGGCAGAGGTCATTTCAGATAGAACTAAATAATAGAGTAGGTAAAACATGTAATTTGACTAATGTAAATTAATCAGATCTAGTTTCAGAATGCATTTCATAATTCTTTTATTATTTTAAAAAGTTAGTTAGGTCAACAATTTCCAAACATGATGGTCATGAGTGACAAATGTATTTTCAGACATACAATTATAACAAGTTCAGGATTCTAAATGCTCAACCACAGTTTCTTAAACACTCCCCTAAAAGATTTTCCACACCCAAATTATCTGTAACTGATTCTTTAAACGATTTCCTAAACTTTTTCTTATACATTGCAGAAGACAGTTTTAACACCTACGCGGTTGTAAAGACGCTTTAGGCTAACAGTTTTACAGTCGCATAGATGCTTGAAGACGGTCTTGACGTATCTAAACGCTTTTGTGTACGTGACACGAGAGAAGGCATATCCTGAGTAGGTACAAGAAAAGTGTATTCAAAACATCTTTAGAACAAAGACGTCCGTGTTGTTTGCAGTGCACATTCTATGATCGTCAGTGAGAAAATAGTAAAGACATAAACAAGCACGATATCTGATGCACTTACTATAACAAGTAGGAAAAATGGTAGAAGGGGAGAATATCGCTGTATATCGGTTAGGGCCTGGGTGGAAATGATGAATCGATGTTGATAACATTAAAAGTTGTTGATTATGATTTTTATTGATTACACAAGCTTTCGGGCTATAGACGCCCTACTTCAGGTGGAAGTAGGAAAAATTCACACCAATTCTTCTACAGGTATTCTCAACTCTAAACTAAATTATCCTAAATTAGAGTTCATGTCATACTAGAATTCACTTCACCAGATCATCAAATCAAATTTAGACTTAAGAGATTGCTAATTTACCGCTTCAGTTAATGTTTGTGTCATGACCTGCACTCGGAACTATTATATTCTGCTACCACTGATACCTAGACTATTCAACAGTAACCAGGGGAAAAAAGCTTTTTTATATCCAGTGGAATTCGGTAGGAAAATGTGCAGCCTATCAGTTCGAGCGCCACTGGAGAATTAACGTGGCTTTTGACTGCTGCATACCAAACGGATTGAAGCTGCTTCAATACATCATGATAAGGGATTCAAAATGTCACATATGTCCATCTGTTATAGCATCCCCATCATGGTCGTGATTTAATAGAACGTACATCACATAGAAGCTGACGTTTGATTTATCCGATTGTTTCTCTTTCGGGAAGGACTGGCTAAGGGAACGATTACAAATGTTACACTCAATCTTCTATTCGGGACTTATTTTCATTTGTTTGTGCACTTGGTCGTGTTCGCCTTTTGGAGACGATGCTAAAACTTTATTGTTGGTTATCACTTAATTTATTACAACATTTCGAATCTAATCCTTCCTAATCAGATTGTTAAAAATCTAAGTTTCGAAACTAAACGATTTATAAACTTACCAACAATATATATTTATCAGAATATATATATATATTCTATTAGTAAATGGATGACTGATAACAGGTTGAAATTAGATGCCAGCAAATGTCAATTGCAGATATTAAAAATAAATATAAATAAAATACAAAGTGCTTTAAATAGAGCTGTCAGATTGGTATATGTAAAATTAATGTTGAACAACTCAGCCTTGCTGAAATGTGTGCGAACCTCAAAATTATAAAATTTAAAAAAAAAAGTAATATTGCAATTCAGAATCTCATGTTTAATTTTAAAGAAAATGCTAAGATGATTCAGGACATGCCTCGAGCAACTCGACAGGCTGAGGGTGTCAATCTCGTGTTGAAAAATCCACGAACTGAAAAATTAAGAAGGTCGCCATGCACACTACCAAGGCCCAAGAGTTTGGAATAAACTTCCTGTAAATGCCAAGAAAATGGCATGGCCATTGTTGAAAACGCATGTCTGACAACTGGATAAACTGATGTTATATTGTTTTGAATTGAAACAAAATGGCATTGGCAAATTTAGTTAGTACCATGAAGCAACGAGAAAAGATTGTTATTGTTATAACGAAATCTGTGTTAAGTGGTGAAACAGCTATTCTTATCGAGAGCGAATGTATTCTTATGAAATGTATGTGTGATTTTTAGAATAGAGGCCTAAATGCAAAAGAATCGTTGGTGTAATGTACTAATATATGTAAAATTCTTTGTCTAACTCATACAACTGAGGAGAATGCTCTCACTATATTCGTCATCATGTATTGAAGTTAATCGTTAAAATTGTACATACCTTTAGAGGAGATGAGACATATCACATTGTGAAAATCTGCCTTATAAACTGTTTAAAAAATATACATATATATTTCTGTCGTCAACAATGACCATTTCCGTAGCTAAAATCATCTTTAATGTATTTATGTTTTATGAAACTCGAATGATCGTATGATGTTTTCTCCCTGTATTGCTTTTGCAAATTGCTGGAAGAAGTAGAAGCCAATAGGTCAATAATTATAGGGAAGCGTTGGACCAAAGATGCCTTTCAGTCTCAGCTCTTGGGCGACACATATCACGTTCATAAGAACAATTCACAGTCAGTTGCATTATTCATTTGTTCATGTATTCAACACTTGCAGACAGTTATGTATCTCTGACTTTAGAGCGACCAGCACGTGCATGTTAGGGGTTCATAACTGCCCGAGGTGCAGAAAGCTAATGCATACACATCCAGGCAATGTATGCAGCCTCATTTGCTTTATTGTATTTCTCACATGCTCGTTACATGGATGGCCTATGTAAGAATGATGCCATGAATTGTATATAGGAGATATTAACATTGTGAATGCGAGATACAGACATAAGAGTGTTGCACGCACTGTGAGATAGCCCCATGACTGCAGGTGCTACATTAATGCCCTACAAGCTTCTCCTGACACATAGGGGCAGGGATAGAACACTGTAACCCCCGCCCCATAAGCAACAGTCATTTAGACATGAAAACAGGTAGGATGACTCCTCATGGGAATTGCTTCCGGGCAAGAACAACCTCTCTACATGCATCGCGGTTCCCCAGAGGACTAATACTCCTACCAAAGGGACTCGGGATGGGGGAAAAGCTCCAGAAACCATAGTAACTTCGAGACCTGATGTTAAGGAACCATCACAAGTCTATTACGTTTAATTGTGGTATACTGGTTGGGTAGGTACGACCTGTTTAGGTAACTAGGAAGCAAGCACCCTTTTTGTATTCTCCAAACAGTGTAGGCAAGCGTTAAGTATGATTTAGGGCCAGCAACATAACGGGGAGTTCTTAACTGAGAGACTATAAAACTAAGTCCACTATCTAAGGGTGGTCTCCCTGTAAATGTGCATTATCTTTCTAGCAAGGTCATTAGCGCTGGCGTAATTATTCCACAGAAAATTATGCATATGGTTTCGAAGCATTACCTATTCGGTACTGCATATCTCCCGTGGATAGACTTGCAATGGATATTTTCTCTCTCTCTCTAGAGCTCTCTCCATTTTCTTGGTAGTCTGAGAATTATAGTTCTATTTACCACTGATAAAAACGTAATTGGAATTAATAATCAATCTTAGAGTGTTGATTTAATTATGAGCTTTTCTACCTATACACGTTCCTATATATACCAATAAGGAGTAAACTGTTTTACACGAAACATTTCACATAAACCATTATTAAAGTTTTAGATAAAATGTTAAGGTGTTTGAGTTCGGACGTTTACTTGTGATGGCTTCTCAGGTTTGATGTGAAATCTGCCAGGGAAGCGCCTGCATGTTATATAACCTTCGTATAACTTCTTCTGCCATATGCCATGCTTATGTTTCTATTAGTCAAACAGTGCTTTCCTTGCTGCCTGCCTGGAACCTACTTACAGGAATGGTAACTTCGTTGCCACCTCTCAAAACCTGGGAAGAAAGTGATGAAATTGATTTTGGATCTAACGAGTATGGACGTTTCAAGTGGCTTCGTGTATGTTTATTACACGAGTTACAAGTATATAGGATTGTGAAGTGATAGAATTAGCCACGTTGAAGAGGGTCCGTGGAGATCAGAGTATTCGCGTCATTCGCAGCCCATGTCTGGCCTGAATGACAAGGCGCGACTGCTAATTCGCATTATGTAAATGAACCTACGATATAGGCAGTGTGGTAGCCGAGCAGGTGCCGTTGAGATGTGCCAGTGACGTTGTCTATGGCATATGGCTTGGCGTCTGTCACTGTCGGATGGTACCATATCACCTCGCAGATCGTGACTAGAATGACACCGGGGAAAACATGATGGGTAGAATTAAAGAATCTCGACTAATAGCACTTTTTCTGGAATATAGCTCTACCCTGTGGAATGCCATGCAGTGGCGTAAAAACAGTGAGGATTCTTGATGTATGTGATTTAATCTCAGATAAATGTGAACACATGCAGTTCTCCATTCCCACATAGATAGAGCTAGGTCACTTATATCGCTTAACTTGCTTGCAGCATATCTTTATTTTCTTTATTGCCTTTAATTAAGGGGAGTTGTCAGGCTGTAAAATTGTGATAGAATACTATAGGTTTTATCAGCAATACAATCGAAGTGTATCTGGTCTAGCGCCAACTGTCCTGAATTCTCGTCGCAATTGAAATGGAAAGAAGCCACTTCTGAAAGTTCTATCTGTAACTCAATGCCATAAATATTTTTGACCTTTGATTAGGCGAAACTCAATATTAACCTATTTGAATAATCAATTTCATTCCAAAAGTTACAGTAAATTGTGTTCAAGAAAGTTGGGTTGATAATACCTGTCATCCATTAGAACTTTGTATCTATTTAATGGTAATACTAAACATTTGGCGAATAAAAACTACGGTCCTCAATTACCAACAAATTGATTCAAGTATTCTCTTCAACGAGTCGCTCCTGAACTTTACAAACAACCTTGTACATCCCGGTTACCCAAAACCTCATCACGTAGGGAAGAAAAAAGTCCTGCTCTTAAGGAAGTAATGGATTTAGGCCCCCGGGTCACGGGTCCTGTACTCTAGCAGGGCCCCTCGTCACCTCACCTCTAACTTGTACGTGGCCTAATATACCAACCAGGTCCCTGTCCACAGAATCCACATCGTTTAGCATGTAAATCTAATAACATGGCGAGCGAAGACAAGTGGATGGTGCGGGCGGGGGTGTTACACCGGGAGGCCAGTGCTTGTTCTTGTCAGATGCAACAAGCAGTGACCACTATTGTGTTACCCCCTTGTCCACCCATCACCCCAAATGCCCGAGGTCTGACAGAGCGCTACCTTCATTAACTGACACACCAAGGGAATGCAAAATTAATGTCATTTTCTCCAGGTACACTGGTGTATCCATGCAGGCGGTCGGACCCAGCCTGAGCTTGATTGGGACTGATTGGTCGGACAGTGTCAAATGCAATGACACCAGATGTTCCTGAAAATGCCTCTTGCAAGCAAGCAAGCGCGTATGCAGCTTTGGGGACTGGAACTAGCGCAAGAACAACGAACAAGGCGAGAGCATTTTTTTCAGGGAGAGTATATATATATATGTTCGCAAGGACAAACTATTGTGCAAATTGCAATTTGCTTGGATATTCTTTTGGTGGAAATACTAGTTCCTCTGAAGTCCGAAGTGGCGTAGAAAGTTTGCCATATACTCTATTGCCGCAGAAGATGACCGGAACCTGTGGGGGCACTTGTGTGACAAGAATATGAGTGGGAGGCGCAGCTTTACTGCACGAAACTAGGACCAGACTGCTGGCGCACTGTGTGCTCTCATATATTAGGACTAATCAATTATACATGTACGCTGCTAAGTGCTTAGTTTGTTTGTTGAAGTATCTTATTTCAGCAATAACATTCAACATACATATACTATTGATTGATTGAATGATTGATTGATTTCCAGTTTGCGTAATAATAATATTCTTTGAGTACTCAAATATGTGAAATGTTGTGGAAATGAAGTAAATAATTACTTATAAGATAAAACTATGATATTAGTTATGTTTACCTTTGCTCAACCATGTGTTGAGAATAATCTACTCAAAGCACATGAAAGACAAACACGGGATACTATCATTATCATTATTATCTTAGCCAGTCTCTCTGTTAGTATAGATGTCTTTCTATAATGAGGTGGCGGCTGGAAGACCCGGATTTTATCCAGAAGCCTGGTCACCTATTCGTCTAAACTCTGTAAAACCTCAGACAAATAAAGTATTTTTCAATTCAATTCAATTCAATTATCTACGACCAAAAGCCCACTTGCGCGGACACCATTTTGCAAAGGGGATCATGGGGTCTGAGGTCCCATTGCAGTAGCAACAAATCGTTATGCATGATTTGGCAGACCTGTATGAACTTCAAATATTCCCATACTAAAATAGAACCCGTTCATCCGCCCTTCGAAATGCAAGTTGGCTATTAGTTTCATACCTAGACATATACTGACAATAAAGGTGACAATCTCAACTGATGAGGGGCAAGTAAAGCCCGAAAGCTTGTGCAAAATAAACACATTGCAACAACAACTTTTTTACAACCCTACAAGTCCACCATTTTTAAGGACGGCCCCCACCGATATAGCGATATACCGTACAAATATATTCCCTGATGATTTGTCATATGTTATGGTCTGCGAGCATGTGGTATTCCAAATTTCTGTATGGACAGACCTAATTCAGAACATTTATGTGATCGTTGCGTGGAGGGTAGTTAATTGTATGTACGTATGTAAATTGTTTATTTCCGAAATCAGTGCAAATGTTCTTTTACATAATGATAAGAATTTACGCCGGAAAAGGGAGCAGCCCCTTTCTGTAGCAGCCATAACTCTTCCACATGGTCCCTTATAGTTAAATTATAGTTAAAGAAGAGAGAGTTATTTAATAAGACTAGTAATTCACACTATTCACTCGTTTAGGCTATATTCGTCGTATCATATTAAATTTGGTAGTACTTGGTTAACGTTTAATATCTGACTAACTTGGCAACGCATGAAATTAACCACCATTGTCCTTATGTGTACTTTGTAAATAATTTAAGTGTACAAGGCCAATAAAAATAAAATATATCAATTAATGGTCATCAGGACGCATAAGAGTTTCTTTGAAGAGACCTGTTTAAAGGCGTAGGTGGACCACAAAGTGGGCATCATCTATGTGTGTATACATACATTCATAGTAGGTAATTTGCTATTTTATTTGTATTGAGTTACAGAAAAATCATAAGTCAGAGTCATAAGTAGCAAAAGATGAATTTTAAAGCTACACTTTCAGTTAAGGTCGGTAGAAAACAACATGTTTTCTACATTTTCTTCCATTCTTTTCCAACCAATCTAAAAGACATTAGACGGAAATTTCGGTGGATTCTGTCTGCTCGTCTACAGGTCTTCTAAAATGTCCTTTTTGTATTTACCTAGGGCCCACCCGAATCGTTTCAAATGATGACTTCTTGTATAAGCATATTATATATATCAGCAGCAAAATATTGATTAATTCAGTCCTATAGGTCATAATTTGAGTGAATTTGGTAAGGTTATCTTTGTCATAATAGCTGAATGCAGCTTTAAGGTATCAAGGACAAGATGAGGTCAAGCGGATTCCAATGATGGTAAACATCATGACATCTATAATCTCAATCAAAGATAGTGAATTTGACAACTATATAGCTATTGGATATTGGGGAGAAAAAGAGAGAGGAGTCGGTTCTGATAGAGATGTATGTGTAAAGACGAATAAAAAGGATCTGATAAATAGAGATAAGTGCTATAGTAAGTCTGAAATTTAGACAAAGAAATTAGTCCTCTGGGAGCCGAAGAAAGTGAGAAAAACGTGATGCAGTGTTTATATCGATGGAACTATGACCTGTTTGACTTGGCATGGTCTTGCAGCTTGCATCTTATTGTATCAGTAAGTGGCCTTAAGTTTTTCCAGAGCCTAAACTAGTCTGGACTGTCAGATACGTGTGACCTCCACCTCTAACTTATTGAGCAGCTTTCACTTCCACCTGGTCAATGCGTGTCACTTCCAGGACCCCTCCTCTTCACCCCTATTGGCGTTGGCTGTTGACCAACAACCTAGATTTAGCCAAGACAAGAAAAAGCCCCTCCAATCTCTAATCGCTTTAACTACGATCAGGCTGGTTAAAACAAGTCGAGTGATCTCATTATTCAAGAAAGTTCAATGGATCAGCACTGGCCTGACTTATTGAAGCGACAAGGGTGTCTAAGTTTGCTAAACTATAATTACTTCACAGACAGTTATCGATTTGCACAGGGCCATTCAATACCCCAAACTCTAGTCCGCCAGATATAAGCCTTAAATATTTATTAAAAAACCATCCTGATGAGTCGATATGCTAATAGGTACAGGAGGAAATAGGAGTAGCGAGTTGGTAGAAATACTTGGCTGTTACGCTCCTTGCCTCGTACTTTATTCCCTTTTTCTTCCTACGAGGATTTCCCTGCTTGACAAATTAAAGGCGAACGTGCAAAGAATAAGACACAGATTGGGTCAGTGTAATAGGGTGCTCTGGCGCTAGCTTTTAAGGTGATATTGGAAATGGGAACCTCTTATAATTGATTTGATACTTCCCGCTGATAAATGGAATTAATGGTTATGAAGGCGAGATTCAAGCAACTAATTTCGCCAATAGCATGTCTCAATTAAATTCCCCTCCGAATAGGCCAATGGTGAAAGAACCCGTGGATGAAGCAGAAATTGGTTCGGAACCCCTCTCCTCCCCATGAACCTCTAGGCGACGGACATAAAACCTCCAGTTGTAACACACTCGGGCCATTACCGACCAGAAATAGCCGGCCAAATGAAACATCAATCTGACAATTTTCCGCTTGGGGAAACAGAGCCAAGCGTTGAGGAGTGTTGTGGGGGACCGTCAGCGGCCGGTGTTGTGGCTGCATTGTGAGGGAAACCATCGGGCAAAGTAGCAGTCACAAATATAAATCCATCCCAACCTTATCTGCGTCACCCATTCGCCCACCAGGGAGCGCGCCACGTCTTCGCCAGTCATCTATTCTCCCAAAGCCTTTCCCTATTTCTCCATCTCTGACCATTACGACTGGGGTTATTGCGCCGGGGTAATGGACTCGAACACTGCATCCCCATCGAACATGTAAATGGCGGCGAATATATATGACCCATTTTCGGGCGCAGGACGGTAAATTTCTCCGGGACATGTCTTTGCAGGGCTGGGGTCGCTTGGCCTATACGTATAAAGGCCTCAGTGGTCGCGGGGGAGAAGGTGGAGATTTTTTTCCCCCTCAAGGGTCACGCTACAGGGGCAGTCATTGGGGATGGGGCAAGCCGTGCGAGTCCCAAGAACAGGACGTGCGCACCCAGACAGTTCCCCTGTAACAAATGTTGTGATAGACTGCTACAAGGCTGGTCTAGTCTGCAAGACTGACTCCGTCAGTTGTAGATTTCATGCTCGATTTGGGGTACAAATAGCTGTCAGGGTTAGATAAATGATGCCATCACTCAAACCATCTTTCGCTGACCAGCTAAGGATTACCTCCCTTCCTGTTTCACTTGCTTCTTACACTGACTGCCTTTTAAGCCTTTAGGGTCTGACAAGGAAAAAAGCTACTTGGAAACTAAAATGGAAACACTGGCACTTAGAAAGATAAACAAGATGGATAGACTGACGTCAAGATGACTTCTAATCCTTTTGCTGAACTCACTAAGTATACTGGATTTGCGGGCTGAGGTCATGATTCCGTATTATTAAAAGTCTACCGCAAGTAATGAGTATTGATTTTTTAAAAACATTACTCACGTATAAATCTATCAAATACTTGCTTTCGTTCGATCAAATAAAACTCTGTGTAGGAAAAGGGAATTGCGAGAGAGTTGCTTTAGGCTGTTGTATGCTTCAAAAATGACTTTGTTGGATGCCCTCTAGATTCGAATGTCATTCAAACGCTGTGCTCTTGTGACTTCCGGGACAACGCTGCTTACAGCGCCACCAGCGGTGCTGCAGGGCACTTCCACGACCCCAAGCGGTCAAGTCATTCACGACGACGTCACCAAATCTAAGCTTCTAGGAAATCGATGCGCGACTAGCGTCGGTGGGAGCGAAATGCTAGCTTTGTGTCTTTCGTTCTCGTTGTGTCAAGGGAGCGGCATTGAGTTCAGAGTGCCTCCAGTCTCCCAATGACCTTGCCCTGCCCTGGAGGGTCGCCGGCCAGTAATCCCCATACACATCCCCCACCGGCTACGCGGAAACCACTCACTTTCAATCTGTGTTCCAAGTGGCGTTAGATCAAATCGGATCTGGAGGAATTAATACGGGGCGTCGTGTGCGTGAAAGAGTGTTCACCGTGTTTTGCTTGTCAGACCCAATCAGTATCCGAAGGGCACGCCTATGTGCTCCCTTTTCATCCATTGCGAATATATGTGTTAATGGATGAGAAGTGTAAAATTGAAAATATTATATAAAGCTAGAATGAGATTCTGTCAAGATCTCCAATACATACCATATAGGTATTTTTTTCTTTCTGACTTTATCGAGACTTGGATTTCAAAAGGTTAGTTGAATGGCTGTTACCGAAAGTTGTTGAAGTGGAAAAGTTCTATTCGTGAATGATGGAAACCATGATTACAGATTCTCTGGTAGTTCACTTTGCTAGAGCTGTCATTTAGGATATGGATAAAGGGTAGGTCTACAAACAAATCATGAAGTCCCTGAAAGCGAGTGAAGATAAATAGCGCCATATAGAGTGGTGGCATTTTTCTTTATTGTAAGATTTGCATTATGAGAAATGTTTGATACATTGACTTATATAATGAATATGAATTTGTATTCTGCATTGATTTATTGATTTCATCGAACTTTCTCGAAGATATTACCTAGTGTTTGCACAAATGAAACGAAATGGGCAATAATTAATTATAAACAACCCTATAAACATGACATGTGAAATACTCTCCCACTTTGCCAAGTCTATCAATCATCATTTGTGTGCTAAAAACTGTTGATAATTTCATTGTTAGAATGGTACACGATTTCTAAACCATTGTATGATCACATGATAGTCTTGTTTTCCCTTGGAAGTTTCCACGTACGCGGCTTCATCGCCGAGACCTCTACACAATTATCAAAGCCTGGCCATCATGCTATTTGCGGAAGCCAATAAAACTTTCCTATAATTGCCATTAAAGTTGCAACATTGGATATGATCGCATGATGAGGAATGTAACAAGGTTCATGGCAAACAAGATAAGGTGGCCAGCGATTGCTGTATGAATGAGTCCAACGCCCTCGTTATGTCCCCTACCAGCTGTAGGGGGGAGCGAGTGTGATTGGTACTATTAACCTCACCACTGATATCACTGATAAGAAAGTGACACATCTATCTTTATCAAGCCAGCAACCATGCAGAAAATCATTTCAATTGAAATGGAAAAGTGGCATTTGACTAGATTACTCTGGCCTAACAACATCTAAAGAAGATCAATCCTTAAAACAATTTTACTAAAACGGTCTGAGGGAATGGGAAAGATACAAAACACAAATCAAAGGGACGACAGCTATGGCCATGGAATGTGGTCAATACAATTTCATCGAGCCTAACCAAAGTATAGCTGTTTGGTATTAGCAAAGAGCCGCTGATGCAATTAAGTTAATTTAGGGAGATCGATGAACCCAAGTAGGCCAGTTAATAGGTGGTTGGCCATAATAGCTTTCTGTCGGTTTCAGAGTTAACCTTCGCTCTGGAAATATTGAAATATCGAATGGATTTCTAACTATGTTGACCCTTCACTAGTCAAAAGCGTTGCCTACTCACCTATTTGCTTACTTATACGCGCAAACTTTGGATAAAACATAGACGATTACTTATTTTTGGCTATACAAATCTTATAGGAATTTATTGCAGACACAAAATTCCTTGCTTACAAATATATTTGAAAACTAGGCGTTTGCTAGATTTCAGGTTATCACCACATGGATGCAATTTACTGTAAATATGTTGAGCTATTATTGCCCGAGAAGTAGATGGATGGAAAAACATTCAACAGGTGAAACCGTTTGAGCCGGTGGGGAGAAGCCATTAATTGAAGCATAACTAGGGCTCGTCTATAATTGTAAACCATCGTCAATCATCAACTGGTTCTTCTCTCTCTTCCCAAATTGAACAGCCCATGCATACGGGGTGTCCAGCCCTATTACTTATGCAAGACTGATGGATGAAGTAACAATTCTTAGCAAAAAAACAACAAAAACTTGGGATAGAGAACAAGTGTGGTGTAGGTCTTATGTAAGGTCTGTGCTACTGAAAAGACTTTTCCTTCTCTCTCATTAGATCTGGCCTGCCAATGTCTGTAGGTACTGCCCAAAGGGACCGGTCTGGAATGGGGCAAGGTCATGCGAAGCTGGTTGGCCGTTAGCAGTAACACTGATTGGAAGAGTCACCCTTAGCTATCAGGGTGCCTTATGAGGTGGCCAGGCCCATTTACTCAACGCATCGACACAAGCATATCTGTCCGTGCTCTCAGCCTAAATGATACACAGCCCTGCCAATCGCCGGGCCTTCTTTCCCCATCACTAAACCTAATGGTCATCTTCTTAGCTTTTAACCGAACCCTACAGTAATTGTTTCCAGTCAGCTTTTAACTCTCTGAGGTGGCCCAGCTCATTTGCTTACAGACGCCTATGACAGTTAGTCAGGGAAAAAGGGACATTTCCTTGAAGGGACCAATTTCAAGGAGCTGAAGAGGAACGGGCAGGATTCTGTTATGTATTGATGAGGATGAACTAATGGAATAAAGCCTATGAAGACTAATGTCCCTTTCAGAGAATCTCTGTAATATTAATGAACTCTATCCATTCCTGATTTTACATCCTACTCAGAATTTAAGTCAATGTTTGTACCCCATAGAAAATCCCTCCGTAATAAAATAGATATCCTAACCGAGACAGGACATTTTGTAAGACATTGGCCCAATAGCCTGCTTGCTACGGCAAACGATTCTCATCAAATAAAAGTCCATATATTCACTTTATAAAGACCTTATCCACTGTTTGATAAATATCATGGTCTCTTGTACAATTATAAGCCTAATCCTTCCTTTATGTTTTAATTCGCCGAGAGAAGTTACCCAACGGTGCCATATTTAAATGTTGGCTTAATTGTCAGATTACCAACCTATTAAAGGACATCCGTTACGACTCGTTCCGACCGTCCTGGTGTTCATATGGGAACTTTAATGGGAGGAGGAATTCCGTGGGTGAATTGTCTAGTGCCTGCCTGCCTCAATTGAAGGGACTTAAAGTCTTTAAATTTGCTCGTACACTTGCTATACGAGATGTCAGATGCTGAGCCATACTTAGTTGAGTAGTAGGTGGAGTTGGCGGCCCGAAGCTGGCACCAGTTGATGTGCGCCATGTGAATCCTCCTTATGGAGCGGTCAGAATATATGGAGGGAGGCTCGCCGCCAAGATAAATGACTCCATAATCATTTGGGTCAGAATCGATGGATGGCACTCGCCTAGAACTCCATTACTTCTTAGGAGGACCTTTACTGTTTTTCTTCCCACCCAAACGGTATTCAACCGTAAAGAAAGCCTGGTAAGCGTTAACCTCTATGACCACTTAAAACTGCTTTTTCTCATCTATCATCAAGTAGGCTCAGAGTTCTAATAGATGGGACTGTTTATACTCTGGGTGTAGCTGTGTATCTATCATCTCTTAAGTGTAACGATATGAAAGAGTCTCTTGATGTATGAATGAATGTATATGATTTTATTGATCCCAAGCGAAATATTTTTCCGCCACTCTTCTTGTATGTTGCATTTTCCCCTGATACAGATTTGCCTCGGGCCAAGTCGGTATTAAATTATATGAGCCCCGAAAATCGATTCTACAGGGGCCAGGGGCCATAATAGACCGACCTTTCTTGTCTGTGCAAAAACAATGGCCAGTCCTTGTAGTGTGTTTTGCTGGAGGATTACAACGTTAGCAATTGGTATGCCATGGCATTACTGGCCCATGTGGTCGGCCGCTGTCCCACCCAATACTGCAATCAGACAGAGCGCCCCAGCTAGTTAGTCACCACTCCCCTGGCCAGCCTCACACTCGTGGTCCAACTACAAAAAGCCTGGCACTAGACTAGCTGCCCACTTGGCTGGGCACTGGTCAAATACATGAAGCCACATTTGCTGTGAGGTCCACACAAAGAACGCTGTCAATGGGTCACCCTTTTCTGGCGCTCTCGCCTGAAGGCTTTAGTTGTAAACCCTTCAATGATCCCCTGATATAGCAATAGATTGAATGGGATATAGTACCCTACAGGGGGCGCCTGTGATCGGGATCAAACATCTATAAACAAGCCAGTCTCCTCCTCTGACCACTCGCGATTTGTTTGAGTTAAACCGATGCCTTTTGTAGCGCTTGCCATTCCCAGCATGAGTTAATTAAAAACTTGGCTGTTGCTGTGGTGTAAACTATGAGTGTGGGGATGCATGTTCTGGTTGCTTATCAAGGCCCTGCCTAAAGAAGCGACAGACCAAAGCTGAAGGTGTGCATATGAACGAAGCCGTGAGCGAAGCCACATATCTCTGTGTGATTAACGCTTTGCATTGCGCTGCAAACACCTGCAAAGCGCGCTGTCCCTCCGAACCAATTACACCCAGCTTACATACATCAAAACAGACCAAAAACTATCTTCATCGCTCTTCTCCCCCTCTCACACCAAACCATGCATGCACTCGCAATTTCTCCCACAAAATACCTTTATCGGTGTTAGATTCATTATCGGCGATCTGTCTTCGCGAGATATTTTGGCTGCGTCGGCGTTTGGACAGTTCCCCCCATTGCTGGGTTTAATCAGCCCCATGAAGGATGGGGTGTAGGGCCATGGTTGATACGTCGGGAAGCAAAACTTGCTAGATTGGAAGGTTAACGATCCCCTTGGGAAGCCCTAAGTTAATTAGATTGCAGCCGAGTAAACTCTTCCCCGATAATTATCGTGCGCTTTTTTTCCGTAGCAATTAGCGGTATCTTATATCAAGCGTTTCCCAGATCCCCACAAACCAGACAGAGGCGAAGAATTGAGACTGATATAAGAGCAGCCAGACCCATGGCTGAATGCAGCCTCTTTAAATGTTTTGGCCCAATTCCTCCCTTTAATCCCTATTATTCATACGTTGTTGGACTCGTCCCGCAACCCATTGGAAACTGTCAGAATGAAGAGGTTGTTTCCTCACCCAGGGACAGATGTATTGACCATTCGTCTCAGCTATAGTCTAGAACTGATAAAGTCATCTTCCCAAGGAGATATATTCTATACATAACAAGGGAGTCCCAGACCAAAATGGCATCGCTCCAGTGAAGAAGTTTTTATCTATAGTGTACATTGATTTACACATTGTTTTATTCCTTGTATATATGTAAAATTGATCCTTATCTTCTCCGAGTATCTTCTTAGCTTATATGTCCCTGAAGGAGAGTTTAAGACAGAACATGGATGCCTGTTTTTCCATGGCAAATGCCCTTTCCCGAAACAATTGAGTCATGCTCAGGTTGATAAGGGGGGTCTTTTTGTCTGCTGGCTGGCGGGCCTGCTTTCCTTATCGCTATGATGAGTCTCACAGGGATCGCAGAGCACCAATACTCACGGCTACGCCTGGCCCCGAACGCGTGATCTTTTTAAAGACAAAAGAAACATCCCGACCGATTGTATAATGTATTTTCCTACGGCGAACAAATATGCCAAGGTTGACTCTGCAAATAGCCTTTGGACATGGATTGCTCAAAAACCATTCGTCGATGCCTGCGAGATCAAAAAGAAAAGCTAACCAATTGCCTCCACGTATTGATCATCATGGGTTAACAATTGACTGTTTCTCACACTGAACGTCCGATATCGACGTGCTTCGCGTTCACCCTTGCCCTCCACCATACATGTGCTGAACTGGCTTCGTTCAGTTCGCTTTTTTTCTATATGTCCAAAAATATGTTAACAACCTTTGCGACCGTTAAGATCTATTAACAAAAACAGGAAATGTATAAAAAGGTGCTTGCCAGTCCTCCTCCATAACAGTAGACATTTTTGCGTCTAAATATTTTCGGCGGAAGTCAGTTTTCCTGGGCGAAAAAACTTGATATGACCTTTATGGAATCCCTGTCGAACGGAAACAAGAGAAGCCACGCTTGAAAACCTTTACCAAATAGAGGATTTTCAGATGTGAAGGGCATTCTACAGATCAAAATTGAATGATTGACAATCCATGAAAATTCTGAGATAAAATGGTGTGGAAACCAAAAGGAATACGATGTCGTTTTCCAGAACTATTTGCCGAGAGTTCTTTGACAAACTGGGCCCGTCCAATCAATTTTCAAATTGGATACCATGAGACCATTTTGTATTTTATCAGTAAGAGAGAAAAAACTGTTAGGAATCATGAGTAATTGTGCTTTGGTTAATGGGCTCGGTCTTTCATCAAATCCCACGGAATTATCACTCGGCTTTCTTCTTTTATATTCAATGGGTTATTAATCAAACATGCCTAATTTTTCTATTTTTCATGCTATCTATCACGAAATCAATACAAGCATAAAATGAAGTCTCCAGATCTCTTTATCCAGCGGGAGAAAAATTAATTCTAATCTTAATTTAAATTACCTACCCTCTATAGAATTATTCCAAGGCTCAAAATTTGATTTCAATCATTCCCGACTTCCTGAGCTTCATTATATTCAGCATAACACCAACATTGAAATGAGCCTACCTCCTTGATAACGCTTTTCTTTTGCCAATTTAATTCTAGGGTTTTATTCCTGACGATGTTATTCCACGAGGAAAGTTAATGGCTTATTTTCATGAGACATCCCTTCAGAGGAAGTTGTAATGTTGCTGGGGAAAGTCTAATTATTGTTCTATTTCATGTGGCAGGTAATTTATCGAATGACTTCATCCAGTGACCTACAACGATTTCCTAGAAGTTGACAAAGTGTCCGACCACATTCTAAGCAGTAACTAGACAATTCATGGATCTTTCGAGTGAGAAGACGGAATAAAAATAAAAAATTAAGCGGCCATTTATCTAGCGCTACTCGTGAGGTATAACACTAAGGGACCAATTACCCATTTACAAGAACAAACATAATTGAACATTGGGCAACCAGCCTGCTTCCATACATGTAACGCGCATTCTTTATTTCCAAGACTGGCTCTGCTATTCCCAGGTCTATTTATCTTGTGGAGGTTGTCCGTCATTTGAACAACCAAATTCTTCTCTTTGTTCCCAAACTTATCACCTCACTGACCTTTGGCACTGAAACAGCCCTTGGTAGAAAACCAATGTTTCATCAACAGAACGCCTTTGTTCTGGGGGTCGGAATGGGTTTAAGAATAGTGAGCAGGTAACATTTTTGTCATTGACTCTATATTTAGGGCTATGTTGTGTCAAAAGTTGTGAGCCTTACATGCTCAAATGTATGCACCAGTAAGCGCGCCATGAATGAATAATTAGAATGCATGGATGCATGTATATGCTCCCAGGAGGAGTCACGTAGCAACGAGTGTGATATTCTAAGTGGACCCAACGAGTTAGTTTGATTGTTGAGTTGTTAGTTGATTTATTACATATCCCATATTAATCTAAAGAGGAACATTTTGAAGCCATTTTGTTGACAGTTCCAAAAACATACAATAGTAATAGAATTAATTCCAGGTAGAATACCAGATAGTGAAACAAGTTCGAATCGGATCTTGCCATGATATAATAAATTAGATTCTCTTGTATAATTATTAATCTTCTATGCAATATAATTTCCATTCCTATCCAATCACCTCTTGTCTCTTTACCCTTATCATAAATTAAGCTCAAGTAGGGGAAGAGGCATGCTTTCAGGGATTTTATATTGCTAGTTCTCAATGTGTCCCTTTTAAATTAATTTATAATGAATAGAGATCACAGGATGTGTTCATGTTTCGTCAATACAACAGAGACGGTAAGGTTGAAGGTGATAGTTATTAGTGCTCCTCCACTATATCAAAAGAAGCAAGCTATCCAGTCGCAAGGCTTAGCGATTCCCAATCGCAAGGTGATCTCTAGTATATGCGAGCAAGTGGAGGAGCCCTTGTGATCCAATCACAAATGGTGACCAAATCGCAAGAATATAAAAATAATTACATGTAGATATTTCTACGATCAAATCGTCACTCGCAAACCATCGCTAGCCCTTGCGATCTTAGTGGAAGACCCCCATATATGTTATATTACCTACTTGACCTCATAGAGAAAACCCTGTAATATTGCACCGTTTCATGGAGCCTAATTATGTTCCAGCCACAAAAATAAAGCTTGTACACAGGATTACTGATTGTTAGGTATTAATAAAGCACCTACACTTGAATTATACATTAAAGTGACAATCCCAGCTAGGTTAAGAATGTCTCAGGGTATTTCACTCAACCTAATCAATTTTTTTTGTTCAAAATTCATTTATTATTACAAAGCACATCTCAATTTACATTGATTTTCATAAGCGCCCTGTAATCTATTAAATACAGTCTAAAGTAGGGCATCACAATCTCCCAGCTTAAATATATAAATTGTTTCCTAAGTGAGTCGACATTCGTTATTCATATCTTCAACATGAAGTTACTTATTATCACACAGCATGAAATAATAGTAGTATAGTGAAATAATAGATATTGCGATCATCTTGGTATCCTTAAATACTTCCGCTTTAATACTGGCTGATTTGATACTAGCATTCCGGCCGCGACATTTACCATTGAAAGCCAGAAAAAGCCAAAACTAGATCTATGGAGTCTATTTACTTTCTGTATCACTGATCACACCTTCCAACAGATAAGACAGTGCGTGTTTGTGAGTAACCACAAAGAAGAAATTTCGTGCTGCGTCCTATAAATATAGGGACACATAGCGATTGATGCCAGGGATGAAATGAGACCGGATCGATATCCAATTATACTCGATAGCTCCAATTCATCTGAGGCTAAGGGTCTGACGTCAAATAGCAATATATAGATTTATAAAATACGACCAACGCCCCCTATGGACATACAAGTGACCTATTTATCTTGTAAGGAATGATAGTACTAGGACCCGTTGCATAACAAGTCCCTACTAAATAGTTTCCCTCCTTAGCTACTTTTTCTTGCTAAGCATTTGGTAGGGAACTATTAGGGGAGGCATTTGGTATATACAGACAGTGCTAATCGTTAATCCTAGAGTAGGAATATCCTACCTAAGCAATGAAAGATTGTTTATACAATTGCTGTGATTGTAATTAAATTCAAATTGTTTTTATCGATCAGGGTTGACTGAAAATTATGTCATAATGTGATGTAATGTTAATACCTGAATACAGAAATCTACCTCTCAGATAGCTTAGCATAGAACAGTTTAAGTGAGGAGTTTTCATGCAACAGGTCCCAAGTATCTAGTGTTTGAAGATGCACTCCAGGATATATTAAAGGATAGATATTGTAAAGTAAGGTTGAAGTTGCTTCACTCAAGACAAATCTTATTTGAAATATTTTATAGGACATTTAACGAATTCGAAGAGAACCCTGAGTAAACTAGGGCAACTCCTTTTGAGGTTTGTTCGCAGTAATTTACATCATTACTCAGTAATTCATCGACGAAGATAATGCAAAAAACGACAAAGAAATCTTACCAAAATTACTTATTGTTTGAACTGAATCTATTGATATTTTACTGCTGTTTTATTATAGAAATATTTGTCGAAGTCGAATCAGCCGAAAACCCATCTCAAAGTCATTTGACCAAAATTGTGGAAGATATCTCCACATCTATATTTCGGTGGTCCACCTAAGGGACATTAACCTGAATGAAAATATTTTCTGCAGAGTGCACTATTCACACACCTCACACACCTCCTACATCATGAACCACGTAAATGACAGGAAGTCATGCTTGTATTGATGTTATAGGAATGCCACCTGAATTAACATCAATACCAGCATCCTTCTATTCGGACAATTACATGTATCGTATGTTGTATGCTTGTTTATTACGTAACATATGGCTCCCGATCGACGACTTTGGAAATGATTATGTCATGCTACCTCATCAGGTTAATGAATTAACACTAGTGGCTGGACGTCCTGACTAGGAGCCAAACGCATCTTGGCGTTTGTAGTTCCTCACCTATATGTGATGTGTTACAGGAAAATGAGTCACAAGTCGCAAAACTCATATTTCTCTAAGTGATTTATTCAGAGGATCCCTTAATTAGAATCCTTTGATGTTTAGGGTGTTTAGTGATTTTAGTACCATAAATACATTTACCAAATTTCAAGACTGTGTATTGAATATATTCATGCATATCTGAGGTTATCCTATAGAGTATAGTTAACCTCTTTACTATAGTGACTCGTCATCCGGAAATATCACTAACTTCTTTTCATGCACAAAATAATATAGAAGTACTTATTAGATGCCCCTAATGTTTACCATCATTGGCATCGGCTTGATCTCATCTTCTCAAATGTGATGATATCTCAAAATCCCTTTTTGTTTTGGAGCTCTTTCGTTAAACAGATAAGAAAACTTCCTGACATCGCATTGTCCCACCAAGTTCAAGGACGGTGCATTGTGACGTCCTGATCCATGACCTCCTCATGACGTGAGGTCCTGACCTAAAGCCCCAGCAATGGCACGTAGCACTCGGTTTAGTTTGTGGGACCCTTATAAAAGGCAAGTTTACTTTTCAGTTCACATTTGAACTTTATAATAATTAAACTGTCAAGTCTCAGGGAGTAGGTCGGGAACTGGGGGCTTTTAGAGGGTTTTCATTGCCTTTACTTTGTTTATAGTTGAAAAACCAATACTAATTGTATTTTCCATGTCGCAACCTGCGCCATTCTGTTTCATTTGAGACTTCCTTACTCTTGAGACCCTCTTAAGTCCTATCAGTTTGGGACTTTATATTTGAGACGTATTGAGCCTCAAGTAGGGTCTCAAATCTCTTTTAGAATTCCATTTTTAGAGACCGACTCAAATTAGAGACCTTAGAAACTTTTTGGGGGTCTCAAAAAGGTCTCCATTTTGTTTTAGAATTCGGGCCCTGGACTGTTCAAGGCAGTGACTATAAAAACACATTTACCATGAATCAAATTGGTGACCCAGCCTTACCCCTGTACCCCCCCTCAACAACGCTCATCAGCCCCCCCCCCCTCACCCCCACCCTCCCACACACAGACACTCGCCCCTGGACTGGGGAAAAGTCCGGCTGGGATGAACTACCAAATCAATGTATCTAAATAAGACCCAACTTGTAACAATCGTGGCACTTTCTGAACACACTTTGAGACTTAGCATCTGTAGGGGGTTTCCCTTTAGCTTTCAAAGGTGTCAAAAGGAAGCCACATCCTCATATTAGTATGCATGGGTGAGTGAAACCAGGTGTTAGTCGGTTGTCAAATGTGCGACATCGCTGATGTACTTAGTAGATTCAGTGAGGACTGATTTTTGGCACACAGAAAGGTCACCCCATATAAGATTAAACCAGAATAATCTAGTCGCTATATATGTGTTCAATCATGTGTCCTTATCATTTTTTACTGTGACCGAAATTTGTATAAACCACACGCAGCATCCTGAAGTTTCTGATTTGTACCAGCAAGTATAGTCGACCGTATTGTACACACACTACACATTTTCACAATAGTGATATACTCAGTATTAAGCCTGGGTTCCACTGCCACACTACTTCTCCCGCTACTACTCCCGTTTTTTTGTTCCCGCTACTTTAGAAGTAACCGGAATTAGCGGGAAGAAGCCGTTTCAAATGTTTGAATTGAAGCGGCTACCTCCCGCTACTTGCTCCCGCTTCTAAAAGTAGCGGGACCAAATAAGCGGGAGCAGTAGCGGGAGAAGTAGCCGGCCAGTGGAACCCAGGCTTTAGTCTTGAATGTAACTACCAATACAAAGGTTATAAGGCATATAGAAGGCATAGGTCGATGCGTTTAATATATAAATAAATTATTACAATCCACGTTTCTATCTAATCAGAAAATGATATAATGTATTCAATTCAAATGGTCGATGTATTCATTTTGAGTACTTTGTAGGAAGTAGAAGACAATGCATGCTTATATCTGTATGATATCCTATGTGATTAACGTCCCCTATGCTGAAATCTGAGAATACTTGTCATCCTTTGAGCCAAAAAGGGATTGTAATACTTTTAATACTACAGAAACCAACTTCTGTCATTTCTTCATAGATCATGTAAACAATCTTCCTATGTCTACACCAGTCATATATATTAGTACATATGTATTTACCCACCATCCCTTAGTATAAATGTTGTATTATTCTGTTTAGTTTAACTTTTATAGCTGCCGTTCCACCAACTATTGCGGAAAACAACCACTATAACGGTTATCATTAATACCCTACTCTTGTCGAATATTAGCAATGGTTCTCTGATGTGCATAGTACCACAGATATATATAAGACAGCCGTACATCCGACCGTTGATTCATAATCCAGTCATCAAACACCAGCCATCAGAAAATGGGGGCAGTGCATGGATGGGGTTGATCCCACAACACTTCCATGCCTCTGGATCCAAAGCCAGCATCCTGGACCACTCCGCCACCCCTCACCACGAACTGCGAATTCACAAGGAAGTTTTTTCACGAAGAAGATAATTTTGTTCGTCTTGGTCGTAATAAAAAAAGTATGGGAAACTATCATTTTCGGGCAATGGCATCATAGCCCATATCCTCCCACATTTGAATTTTATTGCTTCCCATTTAAGCTCATTGAACTCCTTTAGGTTAGCATGGATCTCCATAATGGTAGATTGCTCTGCAAAAGTTTTATGTCCCTATCTGGGGAATTGACTGTAAATTATGACAGATGAGCCATTGGCAACAGGTAAGAATAGGCAACTGCAATACACACTGAATGCAGTGCAAGCAGTAGAATTTGAATTGGTCTCAAGGCGTCCCCTTTAGTAATGATTAAAGCTGTAATTCATGTCTTCAATGTTCATGATCCGATGCTTTTTGTCTGTCTTTAATAGCAGACCGCCGCCCCATTTTCCTATTTGCATTAACGTTTTGTCCTGGGAAACTAAAGTAAAGTGTACATGGAAAATCATCATTTTGAAAAACACTATTGGAATCCTTTCAAATACATGCATTTATATTCCCTAAGGATAATGGAAGGTATTTACAATTGATACTGTACTGTTTGGATTCGTTTCTATGTACCTAACTATGAGAATTGTGAGAAATATCTTTTTACCTTAAAGAGACACATTTCCTGCAAAACTACACTAAATATTGGAACATCTTGTTGTTTGCACGATTCTTTGTTTATCAAATCGGATTGACACAGATAGATGCGCTTATGAGCAGAGCTCAGCTCTTCCAGACTGTTGCCAAGTCTGCAACTATGAATGGAAATATTGAAATTAAACCTGCTTTCTCAACTATTACGAAAAGAAAATCTCACCATATATTTACTCATGTTATGACTTATAGGACTGGCTTCATCAATATTGTGCTGCTGTTATAGGTTTATACAAGAATCAAATCGAATCGGCCGAGAGAAAACGGCTGACGATGAGCGATAATAAGTGAAGCCACCACAGGAAAGGATTTCGGCGAAATATAAATATGGACTTTTATTCTGGTCAAATCATTTTTAGATGGGAAGGGGAAAAAAACGGAACAAGTCTTTGGCTGATGTTAGCTGAGAGTGCAGCTTTAAGAGTTCCCTGAAAATAGGAATAGTCAATATAATATGGAAAATAGATTTCAACATCTTTTGTTTCGACTATGATTTCCCATTTAAATCAATGTATTTGTAAATAAACAAAAGAAATTAAGGCAGTTACAAGTCGAAAGATGTTGGGGTAACACTCCGTGACAATAAACCAATTAAAATGCTACAGATTCCGTATATAATAATGATTTTTATTCAATCAAAAGGTACAGGAATAGGGCTAAGATTTTCTGCGGTGCAATTCTTTCAGATTACCTTTGCCTCGGTATCATTCTTTATGATACGAAGTTCCTAGATGATAGGATGTCCTCCGTAAACATGAAAAAAGGAACAGAGAGAAAGAGAAATGAAGAGAAAACGAGAAATAGGGAAATAGAAATAGAGAGAGAAAAGGAGGAGAGCGAGGTGACGTTGCTGAATGGCAGAGAGGGAGGAGACATGAGAGGGAAGACTGGATGGAGAAGAGATCGGGGGAAAGGGGAACAGGCAACCTAAGACAGAAAGGAAGATGATGGGACAACACAAAATAAAAAGCAACACAAATATCTGAGAACCTTCAACTTCTCCTCCACCTACAGTGGCTCCACCTACAGTGGCTGTGTGGAACGCGGCGATGAAACGATCCCGCTTCGTTCTAATTATTACTCTTATAACGGTTATTCCTGTTTTGTATATTGTTTTTTTTATTCATGCACATTTTGTGCGATGTCTGCTGGGGTGCTGGGATTGAGGTGGATGGTTTGTATTCCATGTGGGATTCTGATGGCGATGGTAAGAACCATTTAATAGGGCCGCAATAGGGGGGTTATAAACACCACTGCGCATGCGCACTGCGCAAATGAACTATGGGTAAATTTGGGCCTAAATTTGATGAGATAAAATAGATTTTTAAGAAGTTTTGAGTTGTCTTAAGTTTGTTTAGTTGCAATTTTAACCTGACCTGTGTTATGAGTTTGAACATTACTTTGGTGTATTTAAAGTTGTATTCTCATCTAATAACTATAGAAAGTAAACTATTTTTATGTTATCTCTGGGGCTATAACCACCTATATGCAGAGACCAAAAGGATGAATTACCTCCATTTCGGGCCCACTGGTGCACTGTTGGTATACATATATACATACCTAGAAGGATTAGGGCATGTTCTTCTAGGCACAATTCATTTCCTTTTAAATTATTCATTTGTGTGTAAAAAAAAACTATTTCAAACCAGGTTCGAACATACGTGCAACTGCAGTTTCACCTGCTCCCACCAGGTACTAGGGGAAAACTACCGTAAGGTGAACTAGCCCTGGCGGAAATGTAGAATAAATATCTAGAGTGCATAGATATGAACCTGTTGTTCACATATCGCTCAGTATATATTTATATGTACATTGATGAGAATCCACATCTCTGCTCTCCTTCCCATATATAAGGGACATAATCTGACCTCTCCATACATACAGGCATATCAAACTCTCTTTTGCTATTTGAAACTACCATTTCTAAAATGGTTTCATCTTCGTGAACAGAAACAAACAGGGGGTGGGGGCGTATATCTCCATCAAGCAAGACAACCTGTTAATCTCTGGAGAGGAGGAGGCGAACACTTTGTACAAAACGTCAGGGACGATTTACACCTTCCTCTGGGCAGTTTCAACAACTAAGAGGTGTCTATATGACATGGCAACATAATATATATGTACACTGTGTTTGTTAAATACTACAACACTGGATGTTTGCTATTGATTCACATTTGATGAATACAAGATGTGGGAAAACATTTTATTTATCCAGGTTAGAACAACACAAGTTTGGCATTTGCTAAATATATACCAGGGTCGGGAAGAAATGCTCGGCTTTCACCTGGTACTTGGGTCAGTGACTTAATGACCCTACATTCTTAAAAATAATGCTGTAGAATGTAGTTCTATAGGGATGGACTAGGATTACCTCCAATAATTCAAAAATGTTCAATATGCATGGGCTAGATCCCAAAGCATCGCATATTCGGAGTTGTCGCTCGTCAGGGCATTGAGTCCAACGAAACCAAGCATTGGGGAGGGAGGGAGGGAGGGAGGTGGATGAAAAAGCCACCTGCGGTATAAACAGGTGAAGATATAGGTGTCGGTAAAGCGTTGACATGGACCTGGCGCCGCGTCTTTGGCAAGAGATCGGGTGTTTCCGGAGAAGTTCGCTTTCCAGACAGGCACCAAGGGAACACCCATTCAAAGCTGACTTTCATTATAGGGTGGCATGATAAACGCCACTATGCTAAAGGTGCTTGAACATACAGATAGGTCCACATGTAATACATATCTATGGATATCCATAAATGTCTGTTGTATGCGCGTGTGAACATTTGGGATAAAGCACTCTACGTTTGTATTCATGATCGATGCGAGGGATGTACGACCCAAAGCCATTATGTTATGTCCTCGAGGCAAGAATTATATATGCATTCAAGGGAAATTACGTGAGGATGCTATAAATAAGGAAACTACGAATGTTATGGCCGAGAGGTTGTCACCTCTAGTGAAAGAAATCTATCTATCCATGATCATTCATGACCTGTGTGGGCAATGAGTGTAAATTCCCAAAACATTGTGTATAGCGTACATTTGTCAATCCCATCCTCTTGCCGGCGGATGAGAGCCTATAATTCTATTGTTGTTCTTGTGTAGGCTAGCATACATAATGCATGTAGTTGGGAACAGGCCAGCTAAACTATATAATACAAGTGTTTTTTGGTGGATGGTGCAAAGGGGGTCTATCGGGGAAAGGTGTCATTTAATCTGAGTGTGTTGCTATGGAGACCGACTTGGTTCCCTACACAGGGGAATATGAAGTGGATGAATGTGTGAGGTCGGAGGAACGGGCGAATTAGGGGGCAGGTGGATCCAACACACTCGCATCTATTGTACAGACGCAGCAACTCGTGACGTTTATCGCCCACTCTGCGACCATCGCTGACCCTACCCCTCGCAAATAAACTCCTATCGCACAAGACCAGCGAGGCCATCAACTAACCCATTATTTCGGGTGCAAAATAATGATCAATTTGTAGTGGCCAGCTCCTAAGTCTGAGCGCTAAGGATCCGAGTCTGGGATCAAAGATGAATAAGGGCAGCTTGTCGGCGTTAGCAGGACTCTGATTCTCGCTCATAAATGGTAGGAGAGGTTTGGGTCTGACCATAAAGCACCTTGATCCCACCCCTGGGTACCCCACCCTGACGGGCCGCCTCCGGGGCATTAGGCTTAACCTCCATGGGAATCACCCTATATCTCCTGTTATCTAGAGGCTACAGGAGCAGTGGACGCCCTTGGCTGACCAGTCAGGAAACTAGCAGACCTCCTGCCAGGTTACCATGGCATTGACACAGAATTAGGCGATTTGGGTCACTCCATAACCCAAAGATATACAGCCAACAGGGGGCAGGTAAACTGGGCCTTTGCGCCAAATGAACCTCAATCTGGATGTCCCTTTATCCCCCTGCTCATCCTATTATACGTCCAATTAATAAATTCGATCCAAACGGGCGTGTAATTTCCGAACAAACAAGTGGCATGTTGCCTGTATGGCATAGGCAACCAGGAATAGGCCTATTGGCCCTACATCAAGAGCTTTATGGTCGTAATCAGAGGACCTCCCAGGCTGTAATCGTGTCACCAGTGACCAGTGCCTGCCCTGACAAATGTAACACCTTGTCACCACCTTGAAAGATATGAGGTCAGAGCATCCACCCAGCCATACAGGTCAAGCTGCATGCGGGGGATATTGGCCACTATGAATGTTCACAGCCATGCCCGGGTCAAGGCTGGGGTTAGTGTAAAATAGCAATGGTCATTGGCCCTGTGCCCCCTTGTAAGATGTAGACCATGGAGCAGACAGGGCCCCTGATACAAAGCAGGCCATCCTGCCACTAGGCTCTTACCACCAGGAACCGGAAACACGTAGAATAATGACACCGTTCCTAGGATCAGACGACATTTATTGCACTTTGATTCTACCGGCTGGATTTGTTCGTCAATACTTACTCAGGTCCCCCATCCACAGAGATATGGATGTGGTTAAGGTTATTGGTGCTGGGTTGAGTAATTTCTTCATCATATATATACACATGTACGTAATGGTGGATGGTATTTCTGTTTTTTAAAAAACGGATACATTCTTGATTGGGACCTGACACAATATACATGTATATGCACAAGATATAGTAATACGTATATCAAAGGAAACGTATTAAGTCTAATCAAGTACAAAGTAATAGTCATAGTAATTGTCTGTAAGGAGACAAAAGAGGTACCGGTCTCAGGTGTATTCCTTTCACTCCACACAAAACAGAGCAGACTCGATGTTTCTCTATAATATGATCCTGTTTAAAGTTATAGTTTCACTTATACAAGAAGTGCTGAATCTTTATGTTTACTGTGTGGAAGAATCTATGTAGACGAGATTATCACTTTTCACTTTTCACTTACCATCTTCTACTATTTACTATGTCCTTCATTCTTCTTTTTCATTGTTATTTCCCTATCATATAAAATCTCAAAAACGTTGGTGTCGAATTGAGATACTTCTTAATGAAGAAACAAAAGAAGTTCGTCGACTCAACTGAAAACGAAGTGTATGCACATATATTTTACCACTCATTGGACTACAAAAACATTGTACGTTATACTTCCCAGTACAGCGGCAGAAATATCTAGGAAGCTGCCATAAAATTATAGCAACTTAGTGGTTTAGCCATACAATCAATACAAATATATGGTTCGTGAGGAAAGAGTAAAGTACATGTGAAGTAAATGTTGAAAAATTATACTAATTCTATTTCATGCAGTAACACTACAGTTACCTGAACATCGTCACCAAAGTACAAAGGTTAATCAATAATAACATCAAGTTTAATTTTGTTAATTCTAGGGGTTCAACTGGACAAACCACAACAACAGATGTCGAAATTGACCCTATTTCACATTGTAATCCAATTGTTATGGTGTCGATGTTGTAATGAAAATAATACTAGTAATTAAAACGTCCCATTCTGCAACGAAAAAAAGGAACACCAAGAGCAATATGAACCCACTCGTAGAGCAGCTTATTCATAGTGGATATATACACGTCTTATTGCGAATTGATAAATTATTGGCTCTAAGCTAGGGCACTTATCTCATAGGTCCAGACATCAGAATAATGAGAAGTATTTGCTAATAAAGGCTCCTGATCGGGGCAATAAAGTGTGTGTGAAAAGGAAAACCGTCAAGGGGTAATTGAAGGTAATCCAACATTTATATACAGGAAAGCTGACGTTTGGTCAGAGCCTATATTCGAGATAGTGCATCTTTGCTGAAGGACATTAGACTTTGTCCGCCTCATTGCCCAGTGCTCCCAAGACTCTTTACTACTATAAACTATTGAATGCGGTATTAATTCCTCAAAAAGCCATGCTGGAGATTTGATGATTTAGAGGACGATTTAGTTCTACTCAGAGGAGCTCAGAATGTTTCTATGTTGTGACTGCCTCAGTGGAGACGATGTCTCCCTCAATGATCGTGGTATTGAATTCGAATACGAAACAGCGTAATAGTCGAAATAATGGACCATTTACCGCCTATCACGACCAGCCACATGTTTCCTACTACAAGGCCCTACCAGGTTGCGGCCAATGGGGCGTGTGTCCCCACTGTGAGGGTCTACCATGAATGCAGTCAGCTGCCCGAATAAAATTTGCCCACTGAGAGTCAATGGTGACTGTCAATTTCCCCCCAGCTCTCTGGTCATATCGGCCAGAATCCGATTCCTGTTTGCCAACAATGTCCGGCCTAATTGTGCTCCACAATCCAAACCTAAGGAAATCATTTCCACGTCTGAAACCGCGACCACCTCCCGGCCCAGTGTTGACCATAGAAACATGTATTGCGAGAACCATCTGGAGAGGCCGATACCAAGCCCTCAATGCAATAGATCCTTTCCTGAGGAGGTTGGTAGTGCCGGAGGCCGTGTGATTACGTCCAATCATTTAGAAGCAATATGTTCCCCCTCTCGGGCCACCATTGGAGCTGGCCCCCATATGTTCATAAATATGGTATTATAGGTGTAAGCCTGGTGGATAGTGTTAGATTAGTGGCGTGAAATATTGGCCTTAAATTCCTGTTGGATTGATGGCAGGAGTTGTAGTAGAGAGTGTGGGGTGCTGAAAGGTGAGGGGATAAACCTCCTCCTCCTCCTCCTCCTCCTTCGAGTCAGTTGAAAGTTAAGATGCTTTTGCAAGAAAGAGTACTGAGGCTAGAGCCATTAAGTGGACATTCAATCGAAAACCAGTGTGTTAAGCTACGACATTACACACCGACCTATAACAGAGTGTAATGGATTTACACTGTTAACCGGTATACTGTCCAGTTTAGTTTAAATTAGTAGCTTTACCCAGCAATCCATCTAATCGGTTCATTAATGAAAAGATTAAGGGCACAGATTAATTTCAACCTAGGTATCGGATCGCAATTAACATCCAAGTGGGACCACTGGCGTGCATTGCATGCAAACAAAATCTCGCCAAAAGTTAAGGCTTCTATCCAAATTAAAAGACGAGCTTAAGTACAATTTTTCTCCTCTGCAAACCCGTTTATTTCACCTTGGGAGTTTGCTTTTGGATCTAGTTTGGTAGGGAACATGGCTCGCAACTCAGGTTGGGGGCTAAATCGAGCATTAGTAGAATAAATACATTCAACATCAAGCATGCATAGACTTCAGGTGTCAGCCAAAAGCTCCCATATCCATACAAATAGAGAGAAGTCAGTGGGAACCTGGCGCGAACCTATCACCCAATCACCTCGTTCTTCACCATAAAACTGTCACTTTACTTGGTTTGATTAGCCATCACCCAACCCATGTTCCATCAAAAACCTAATGTGGAGGGTCTAAAAGAGGAATATCGCTCTGTATGGTTGTAAATAGTGGCCCTCGGTGGTAGGGTCTGAGTCAATGCAAATACAGGTAAACGATGTATGTTCCTGGTAATATTTTAATGCGCTTTACCCTCTGCAATGCCTAATTAGTTTATACGATCGAGGTTAGAATGGTGCAATTGGTAAGGACCCATCATTATGGTTCTTATTCCATACCCGATGACAATATAGTATCGTTGAATGCTTGGCAAGTCAGACCTTATGAAGATAGAGTGCGATAAATGATATATTAATGAAGGTTATTTCCGACCTTACATAAATCAGATTTATAACGAAGATCTATCCTCATCTGTGCACCCAGATCCGTTGATGGGTCTTGTACTGATAATGGAAAACATAATTAATAACCAGACGTCGGCTATCTCCCCTCTTAGCTAATGTTGGCAAGAAATTGCTGCAAACTGCTATCCTGTTTCCGGACGACTGTTGGATGGCTCCTGGGATTCTACTATCATGCATTACCGGCTGCAAGTGACACTGAGATATACGTAGACACCCGAGCCGTTGTCCACCTCCGATTCTGGCTTCTATTCGTTGCCAGAATGCAATGCAATTGTTCTGTCTTCTTGCAGAGGGCCGTTTTTCATCCGCACTTTCGCCCAACTTTCCATTTTATCCTTTGTTCTTGTTCTGTAAACTTGGACGGTGGAGGATGATGAATGTGGCGAATATCCATCGCCAACTTGTTTTCGCTGGATTATTTCGCCTCCTATATGCTTCGAGCTGCATGCTTCCCCAACTCTTTTCATCATTGTTCCGTGAAGCATGGGGTAATAGTCCTCTATAAAATTCTCCTCGTGGGGGGATAGATGGGGATTTTTATAGCAGGACGAATACAACCAATGCTTCACCTCGAGTGCCCAAATCAAATCAAATTCAACAGTGTTTCAAATGCCGATACCCATCCAAGATAATGGTATTATAATCTTCCCGTCCCAACAATGCAACAATGAATATTCCCCAGCCCTGGCCGCAATGAGTGGGCCATGATGATATCCTAATATGATTTGACCGGGAAAGCCTGTTTAAATTGCGAAAAAAATATGCATCAATTTAAGAGTCTTCAATTCAATGACCTGTCATCATGCGATAGAAATCCTATCTTACACTACCCAGACGAGTGATAAATGATGAAGAATACCCAAAAGTACGTACTATATTATGACAGGCAATCCACTAGGAAACAGTTGAGTGGAAAACTCGCATTATTGAGTACAGATCCAAGAAGAAGGTGCCCAGTTTATGTTCGCATTCAGTCGTGAAATAGGTGTCAGTTGGATTATCCTTGTGCTGCCTCCAGTGATTCGTCGGTCCTTGCTAGTGGATGCCTTATTTCACTTGGAATTAAATTGAATTTTAGATTTCTATCTCATTAATAGCATTAGCATGTGAAGGGACGTGGGGCCACTAAAGAGATGTTCCTGTAATATAGATAGTGGTTCGTGACAATTTCTCCCCTTGTCGCCCGACCTGAATTCCTTATCATTAACACGATATTGAAAATCGAGACACTATCAAAACAATATAACCTTTTTAATTACTATTATCGACAATCGAGAACGAACTTGTAAACATTTTCATTAATATTCATTTGCACACTTTCGGGAAACTTTTATCGATTAGTTTGTGTTTTACATTGCTTCTTGTTTGTGTACATCTATCTGCGTTAGTGTGTGTTAGATATATGTGTCCTAGTCATCGTTTACGTGTGGAGAAATATGTAAAATATGTCTGCAGGACTACTTAAAATGGTTTCTTCTTGTTTTCATGCATGGTAATTCAATGTTATTACAATACATGGACTTGAATTGCTGTAAATAGCTGTACATAACAGTTAACATGCTACATAATTCGCATCATATTTAAGTCTTTAACATCCAAACAATAAATTAGACCCAGACTTAGTTTCATAGTTTAGACATTGTATATGGACAGCCATGAAATTAAAGGAAGATGAAATGTAGACTGTATGATTCAGATATAATAATGTACGCAGCGCTTCGGTGGTGTCTTCTATTTTATGTAGTCTGCCTACCTCATTACTCTCATAGCTTAGACAATAACAATTGTGTTATGTGATACTTTGTTATTCAAAATAATCCACAAAATAATGATGCTTGGAAACTTCTAACGATTTGGCTTATCATTGGTCTTCAATGACTTAAAAAAACAATGTAAGGACCAAATAAACTGGATCTTTTTGTAAAGAAATGAAAAGGGACACAACCATGGTGCACATTTGCCTCTATATTTGGATATTTATAGACATATTTTAAAATCTATCGAAGGAAACAAAGAAGGGGACTAAGAAGGATATATGTCTGTTCGAACTAAAATACAAATCATGTTATTCTCTAAATATTGTTATAATCGGATATATATACAAGTCAATCTAAACATTTAATCAAATGGGATACCACACACTTTCTTATAACACATCTTTATTCTGAAGTAAGTACATAGGTACCCCATTGTATTCCGGGATAGAAATTTTACCTTCTATCCTCTTCCCGTTGCCGATCTTCATTTTACCTTTCAGATAACAATATCCAGATCTAGACCAAATTCTTATATGAGAAGATTTAACCTTTTACAACTCAATAAACACTTAGGTAAATCTAGAATATCAATAAATGGAAACGTAAAGCCTCCATGAAAGAAGCATCACAAGGCCGCATGTCACTCTTTATGCTTTTTCTGGACTTTGTGGCAAGGAAAGTTGAACTTTGTGCTCACGTATACTCTGTGGTAATCTTAAGTTTTCCACTATAGATTACTGCCTTTAAGAAATCGATACTTCCTCTCAGGACCTGTGAATTGCCGACGTTTGAAATGTAGAAATTCCTCCTAATTTCTATGGGGACTATATATGGTCTCCCTTGTTTGACAATTCAATTGGTAGAACTTCCGTTTTCACCGATAATGTCAAAATTGTTGTAAAGTATACACGCGGGTTTGTTGACAAAAATATGTTACAAGATAAGCTATATCTCTCTTTGAATAAAACTTTAGAATACCCTATGGGAAGGAAGTCGATGATTAATGGTGCTTGGATGGAATGCCTGCAGAATGCAAATGCAATGAATAAAAATCAGGGATTGATTCCTTCGATTTGATGGATTAATCTGAAACCACAAAGGTTTACTTTTTATTGGACTACAAAAGTGTGGGCTACTCGCTATTTCGGTATCTTGTAAGATTCACTTTTTTCTAGATCGAGCTAGACATTCCCTTCGGAACCTCTTATTTGGGCCGCTTATATAAATATATAATTTTAAACTTTAGTGAGTGCATGCCTTTTTCAGTTAGCTTTATCAGATTGTACATGACTGTTAATCAAACAAAATTTCACGAAATCTTTCCTCTGGTTTTTCCCTTATACATGCTATCCGCGGACTATAGACAGCAAAATGTAGATATCCAAATTACTTAGCATCGGGGTTCAGAGGGATAACTTCAATGTGTATCACTATTTAATGAAAAAAGTGCCAAACAGTGGAATTCCGAAAGAGGAAGGCGGCTGATAGAAAACAGCTATCTTTCCTTTCTGGCGATAAGATTTTGCTCCCGTCAGTTTGTGCAACAGATAAACGGTTTTGGGGAGAGACAGACAGACAGACAGACACCTCTCCCACATATCACACGTTGGATCGAACTTTTAACTTAAACCTCCATTTGATATAGGAAAATAGGGGCAGAGAGGGTGGGAAAGTTTACTGTTGGAATGGAGGCAACTAAAATATAGCCTTGGGTCTTGCCGCCGTTCCGGGACACCAAGGACTGCTGGTTTGTGTAAATACAGATAACAAGGAAGGCAGCCATGAGCTGTGGGGTCATGTCACAGAGACCCGCCTTGGGCCCCATCTAAAACAGTGAAGGTTGCATCAGCCAGATCATGTAATGCAACAAGGCCAACCCACAGGCGTCAGTTGCAATCTTCCCGCGTTGGAATACACACAAAACAAAGGATTATCTAAATGAGTTATCGCAGACTAGGTGCGTGAAACCGGCACCAAGGTGGAACGCCATCTGGTGACGAGGGAAAAGCCTGTCCTATAAATAACTCTGGGTGTGCATGTCCGATCATGACTTCGGGACACCGAACACATACGAATGCTTGATAAAAAGCCCATTGTATAGGTCAACGAAGGGAAGCCACATCCTACACCGACAATAGAACACCGCCACTGAAAATACACCGAAATGGAGCCAGGATTTATTGGTCTAGGTTAAAGAAACCTGAGAAAAATGCCAGCAACCACGGACGTCCCATCATCCTAAATCATTAAAAACAACCGTCCTATGGCAGAAATCCACTCAAAAGCCTCTTTCCCTCACCCATTACAAATGATTGTATAGATACATATTTAAGAATGGATTTGTCTAGGGGAATAAAAGCCAACAATCCCAGAGTCGAAATAACCAATATATCCCCCACTGACATTCCTTATCTAAACTTTTATGGATCAATGGTTATGACCGCTATCTCGGTATTATCTAGTTTCATCCCTTTTGCTTCCCCATCGCAAAATCTCTCTCGGGATGGGCTTGCCTCTTGTAAGAACCGGTTCTGTCTTTACCTCTTCCGGGGTCAAGGGGGATTTAGTATCTCATCTGGTGAAACCGGAGAGGTAAGCCTAGCTTGATTGTCCACTTAGGCACTGGACATTGTCCTTTTGTAAATGTTTGCTTGGCGGGGGAGACATTGAAATGACCAGTCTTTACTATGAGGTTGTGCGAATTCGGGGTCAGATACTTGACCATTGCTGCGATTCTTTGGAATCGTGAGGATTCATATGGCTAGCCTTTGGTACTTGCAGACATCATCCAATATTGGTACGGTATTGATAACGCTCAAGGCTTTAGCCACTGGGGAACAGTTTCAAAGAACCCAGTTAATTATATATCAGATGTGCAAGATGAATAATCCTTATGGACTGACTGACAAAAAAGAAGCGCCATGTCTGCCATATGTTAGCCAATACGACTCTTCCTGACGTTTCATTTATCATTTATTTCAGGAATGTGTGAGAATCTGTTTTTCTTGCACTTGGCTTGATACTGTATCCCAGATCAACATATCAAAATGATTGATGATTTCCCCCGTGCCTTTAATACCGCAGAGAAATAACCCAATAGTCGGATAACATCTTCTTTTCTGGCAGCAACGTGAATGTCATAGGAGGTCAGCAAAGCACTCTATAGGCAAACAAAAGATGTGCCTCCTTTTCACTATTGTTTCTATATACTACTGCCCTAGTGATGCCTTACCACATCCCCCATTTTTATGTACTACTTAGCACTCTAAATTTTTAAAACATCAAGCGCTATGTGAGAATTGCTTAGCAATAGTATGTGTTGTATTGTATCAATGATGATATGGCTGTAGAAGTGTCAGTTGCGTTTATGTCTAAATTATTGCATGTTCTCTTCAGATAAGCCGCCTATACCTACGAATCTGCTTACACTTTCAGAGTGCCCCAAGGCTGTTCTGATTGCTGCTCTTGCCCAGAGCTGGGTACACCAAACATGTCCTAACAGACTCGGCTTTTAGCCTAATCACCTGAACGCTATTGGTATCCACTGGCATGCCCCTCGCTAATCTAATATCCCTTATCAGCGTTTGAAGCCCCGTGGCGGGATGCGGATAATTCCGGCTAAGCCTATTGCTGACTGACCTTCCACATGCCCCCCTAGGGGAGGAGGGACTTGGATGATTAGGACAATGGCACCCTTCAGCGTTGACAATATAGGTTGGCAAGGCAGCAGCACATCGCAAGAGTCCCTTTAACAATCTTTTTCATCAGAGTGGCGCGGCACACCCAACGCTGATGACCCAGCGTGACCTACGAGTAAACATATTTTACCGCTTTATTATTATATTAACTTGTTAGGTTTTCACACTCTTTGATGTTATGGCAATGACCAGTACGAGAAGCTCATATAAGAGCTAACTAACTATAGCTACAGAGAAACACTATGCTAGATATACAGCAGAAGGTGTAATTATTATATAGTGTATCATATAGTGTATCGTTGTTAGATTATATTAATTGATATGTATAAACTGCAATATTATCAATCAATAGGAGATAACTGTACACCCTGAAGCAGGTAGAAGAGAGAGAGAGCTCCTAGATTACTGTATGGTGAACTTGGAATTGTTAGCCATCTAGGAAGTTTTTGTTACAATACATACTGGCTGTAAACGACAAGAACTACAATGTGCAGATGTTACCATAGGTCCCTATATTCCGCCTTATTTCACTTATTTCACAGCCGACATAAAACAAAATTAATCGCATCAAATGTGTTGGGAACATGTTAAAAGAGTCATACTTTTGATGGACCTGTTACCAACGAGTGGTCGCCTCAGAGGGACCTTCATTAGTATGAATATACAATAGATGATGTTATTATTTAACTGTACATTGGAATATAACTTGTGGCTCTGGTGCTTGTCTGATCCGTTCGATCTGGCAGTTGGGTGCACAAACCGTATGTACGTCCGATGTGAAAGATAAAACAATGACTTAATCTCATCAGTAGTACTGAGTATTTCTCGAATGGAGCCTGCCAGTATGCTACGCACGTCAGAATGTCAGAAAGTATTATCTTCATGGCGTGGTTCATGCAGAATTAAAGTCCTCCTGATTTCTATCTTTATTGGAATCTTTTCATTCAGTAAAATGGTGATTAATCAAGTTGGCAAGTTGCCTCCTTTTCACTGTTGTTTCCATATACTACTGCACCCGTCATGCCTGAAAACATCCCCCATTTTGGTGCACTACTTAACACTGTGAATTTACTGTTGATTACTAAGATGTGTAAAGTGTAGATTAGTAAAATTAATGAAGATATATTATAAATGACTTTTGAGAGAAACGTAACTTCTAATATTGAAAGGTGTATGTAGAACTAAACTTTTATTGATATGTAAATTAAATTGCTTTTTCAATAAATGAAATGCATTTCAATCTGAAATTTTGTTGAAATTAGATCTGTTAAAAAATGTTTTTGTATTGCAGTATATTCCCACTTAGGCGACCCCCTTTGGGACTGAGTGATCTGTGGTCGCATAGAGGGATGGTCGTTTTATGGCGTGGGTATCTTTTCCTATTATCTTATAGATCTCCTTTTTGGGACTGAGCTTCACTGGTCTTAATCACGGGTTGGTTCCATTCCGAGATGGACGCTATATTTAACAATTCCTTAGCAAAAGCGTCGCGTATCTATAATGTTGTATCAGTAATGATACGGCAGTAGCTGAAATTGTATTTAGTCTGTCTAAATTAATGCATGTTCCCTTCGGATAAGCACCCTATAGATCTACGTATTTAAAGAGAATCTAATATTAAAGGACATCTGGATCTCATGAGCATCCTCCCAACATATTATTATTTAGAACCATGATAATAACAAGAATTTGACCAAGTGTATTCGAGCTGATGATTTACTATATAAATAGAGCTCGTTGAAAAAACTATATGATATATTAGTTTATATTTGTATCAGGACCAGCCGAAAATAACATCTAATGATGTAATGCCCTTTTATAAATAAAAAATATCTTAAATTTTAAATCTAATCTTGCAAAAGTTTGTGTAGGGGATCCTCCCCACCATTATAGTGTTTCTCTATGTGAGTATAAGAAACAAGAGTGTCAAATAGTTTACAGACCTGTTAATTCATATTCAGTGGCGATGATACATTGCTTTTAAGATTAGGGGCGCAGAAAGGACACCCTTTCTTTGTGCAATAGTGCCCATCGTGCTGATTTAAATGATGCCCTTTTGTATTCCCATCGGAGTCGCAGAGAATATATAGCCTATCGACAAGAGGAAAGTGGAATTTCAAGATTCCATTTCGAAGTTTGGGGAACACATAATTTCCGTTCCTGCATCCCCATGGAAGTGGGAATATCTTTGTGGATTCAAAGCATTTTCTGTTTTGATTGTTTTGCTGAGATACGAGGCATCATATCGGCAGAAAATAGACCGGATCTGCGTCAATGGGTAGTTGTTATGAAACGCAAGTGAACCATGGCAACCCTGCCACGTGATCTGGCATGGAAGCATGACCTTTATTACGGTCAAGGTCACGGAGGATCGAGACTAACTGAGAGGCTTTGGCGCCATTCGTCGATGAGAGAAAGGGAATGAGGTTTTGCTCCAAGTAATATAGTCTGATTTCTTCATCCTTTCACAATATCCGAGACGAGATAACTTTTGTAACAAGAAGTGCGGGGAAAATGACAGTGGTCATGCAGAATGACAGTGGTTTCTGTGCTCGATACAAGATTATATTAAATCCACACTATCTTGATGTTAATAAATCTATTGCTTCATGAATTATATATATGAATCCACTTCTTGAATTAAATGATTATGACTAATGTTTTGTTTGTGAAGTGTCTGCTCCATCATTTACGGGCTCAAGAATTATGGAGATAGTTGAGGCAGTATGATCATATATAGGGGAATGCAAATTGCAATTATGTGAATTATTTCATTTCATTCGGAGTTATTTCAGAAGATTTACACCGCTAAAATGTTTAAATATTTTAACCTTTTGAATATGATCATCTAGGTATTCAGTGCATGACTTTTAATATTGTACGTACGTATACGACCACCTCCAACTGTGGTTATGATGCGAATTCTTACAATTCTTAGGGTGCACTCATCGCCTAGGACGATAATTAGAACAAAGTGGACCTCGCGTTCCGGCCCTCGCAGTGTGACTAACAATGCATAATTACCAGGCGTGGAGTGCATCACAATCATACCTTTTGCATGCATTGAAAACTTTTTTATTCAAATTCAATTTCCAAGCAATCAATGCGGGCGTCGGCCGGAGAAGCCAGTTCATGCATGGATAGCTGGGTTATTTGATATGCTTGCTGACTGCCACCAGGGCTGCTTTGATTTGTAATGGAATTGTCCGGCAGCAATGCCTGGTTAGAGTGCTTTTGAGGCCCCCTAGGGCATCTATCATCCCTATCTATAAAGGTGTTATCCATTGTATTCGACAAAATACCTTCAGATGCTTTTTCAAGAAAGATTAAAGTCACGTTTAATCAAGGTTAACTTGCATGCCATGCTCCCCTTCACAATCATTGCTTCTTGGAGGGAGGGAAAGCTCAGGCTATGAATTTACTCTATGTTGTGCTTCCTATGCAGCGGCTGGGAAAAACTGAGAACCATCGTGGGGAAGGGCGTCATAATTGCGATGGCAGAAATTCCTTTAAATTTGGTATTGCCTGGTTTAGGGGGTAATAAAATGCATGGATATTGTGAGCCGCAAGGCTAAGTACGTCTCAACGCCACTGGAAGAAGTCTGCATAGATATCTCTGGCACTATATATTCCCCGTACTAATAGCCTTTACCAAACGTTCCCATTTATTATCCACAACCTAAATCTCCGACAGAGGTGTCTGGGCCTTTCTTCCAGGGTCTAAAAAGATCCTTATAGCCTTTCGTTATTCGTCCAAATTCTCATCACCCAAATGACTCCCCTAGCTTGCCTTCCCCTCGACACTAGGTGTCATGACCGAGGCTCTTCATGCAGGTGACCTAGGTTGCTGCTAATTGTGTTTTAGTGGAGTTTCTTCATCAGGTCCCCTGCTAAAGTCGCCTGCCATAATTACAAGAGCCCCTGAATCACCACATTCCGGCTAATTTGACCGTCGGAGCCTGACAGTTGCTCAATACAGACTACCTACCCCTACCAGCATGTCATCAAGGGTATTTCCATAGCAAATGTCCCCAGAATTGGCTTTTATTCTACAAAACTCCCAACACGTACGACCATTTCCATGCTCTTTGTAATTGATGAAGGGGGTGCCTCTTCGCGCCCCGACCATCCTCCCTTCTCTCGCAAAAGGAAAAAAACGCAGACAGGCGATGCGACAGGGGCGATGAACGCTGCTTCTAAAGAACAGTCACTGATTATCAGAAAATAATCAGGAAGATGGAGTAAATTTGAACCAGAAATTAATAATGACATTTATGCTTCCTAGGGGAATCGTAAGGGACTTTGTAGGTGTTGTGATGGCCCCTATGGTCGCAGGACGGTAAACGTCTCCTAAAAACCTGCTGGAATGCATAAGCCATGGTTTTAGAATTAACATACGAGGGTGGTCTCGTGAATATGGAATAGGAGAATTTAATACAATGGCAAAGTGGTTTTCCATCGGGAAGTCATTAATAAAATATTATGTGGGAAATTATGGTAGATTCAATTCAATTCAATTCTCTGTTATATCTATGGCCATCAGAATAAAACCAAACACCTTGATTTCCAGATAGGTATATCTCCTTCTTCATGCTATGTTTTGGAAACTTAACTTAGTTAGCATTTGATTATGACAGATTTGGAGAACACTTTAAATCCCAGTAGATATAGTCGTCTCTCATAAATGATATTCAGTCTATAGTGGGAATGTAGTTAGAGAACATAGAAACCGCCCTTTTAGGCATTGCTTTAAAACATTGTGTAGATGTTCATGCAGAAGTGACAAAATCTGGATCATATTAGATCTTATACAGAGGCCAATCTAAAGAATACCTTCGCAGATGAAGTGGATTTTATCTTGATTCACAAGCCCCAGTATCATACATATTGCTAGTATCAACATGAATAGTATGTGTGCATCAAAAAAACACCCTGCCATTCTTCAGAGGAAAAAAGTGCTCCCCAAGGATTCGTGGTTGTATGCCATTTCTATGGAGCGCAATACAAAATCGAGCTTGGCGTAGGCCCCAATAGAGGCCCATGTCTCCTGTACCAATACATCGCCCCTGATAAGACCCAGTCTCTATCTCCTTTTGAAAGAGATACCAACTCGCGTATTCAGTCGGTGTCTCCCACTCCCCGTCCCTGGTGGTGGGGCGCGATAACCTTTGATAACGTCGTGTTGCTCGTTGATTTATAGAGCACTAGTGTCTAATATATCTATGGGTCTGGTTGCCCTTCCTTGTTCCCCTTTGCCGAGGCTCCCTTCCAGCCTTCCCTCCAGTTCGACCGCCAAGCAGCCAGTCCGTAGCCCAGTACTGGTAATAGATGGGCGAGCCCCACTGAATCACGATGGTTTTAAGTTAATCTAGGAGAAATAATAGGGAAATGTGGATAGCGTTGACCCTAGTGGTTCTTCATTTGGCCGCACCCCATTGCCATGACAAGCCAATCTCTAGGATCCATTTGTCATTGCATTGCACAGCCTGGCCCGCCAGAGGAGACTTCTTCCTACTCTTCCTCTCCCTCGTCCTCCTCTTCGTTCCACTTCTCCTTCTCCTTCAACTCCCACTCCTTTGCCACACAAGGAACTCAACTTAGTCCTCCTCCTCCTCCTCTCTAGCTCCCGCCACGGAGAAGCAATACTAATCTTGAAGTCTGAGGTACTTGAATGTTCAAACGAGTTTACATTGTCTTCTGGCCTTGAAAATCGTGTTAAGATGTTAATGTTTCGGAAATAATCGGTAACTTTGATTTAAAATATGCACATTCCAACCACATTCCAACCTCCAAGTTTGGATCTTATCTCAAAAGGGAATTCTCTAAGTGTATGGCATTATGCTTGTCAGTCCTAGGCAGCGACTTCCCATCCGCCGTGTATAACATTTTAAGTCGACTTTCATTATTAAACATATGGAGGGTATATATATGAGAATCAGATTATGTCCCATAGAATCTGACTACGGACATCTTTACATATATAAATGTGTTCAATTCATGTGAATATAGATAGATATATAAAGTTATATGTTTTATGGGAAATGATATATTACCGTTGGTATGGGAGATTATACATCTGGTATACTGTATACCAGCGCGCTATTGCCATTTACCAATACATATTGCTTGGATGAAGTTCCATGCATATATTGATACTTCTCGGTCTAGTAGACAAATGCATCTTAAGATTGATGAAACACTGGGTGCATGAGGACCATTGGCAAGCTTTTCCACTCCAGCCTGCCAGACCTAGCCGTCCGATGCTGTTATAGTCAAACAGCCTCATTCACTCGGGGCCATTCTAATATATTCAACATAAAGTCAAGTTGTCTCTCTCTACCGAGTAAAATCTAATTGACCTTGTCAGTATAAACACTGTGCGTCAGAGTGAGCTCTATCATTGCTCCATCATATGTTTGCTTCAGCTATAAAAAACGATTGTAAGGGAAAAAGAAAAGTGGAGAAACTGACAGCTATTATCTGCATGCGGTCGGCGATTGTCATTTATAGCGGTTATTTCAAAGGGTCGCTTTTTATGCGCAAATCCACGGAGGAATTCCAAAACCAGTATATATTATATATATATATATGTTCCCAAGGTATGATAATATTGAGAAGGGTCACGTTTTTCCACTTGACCACGCTGAATACTGGCCCGGTATATGGCCGAGGAATGATGATGGTATTGGGACTGCCTATTTTATGAATGTAGGGGCTTTGCAGTGAAACGCAATTTGTCTGGTGGATTGAAGAGAATTTGGTCAGTAAAGATCCTATCATTATATTGATTCATGATTATTCATCACGATGAAGAGCATAAAAATGGCAATAATTTCTAACTGTGCGGATCATGGGATGCTGGCCGTCGCCTCCCTACGTCTGGGTAGTGGTATTTAGAAAATATAATAACCCAGCGCCCGACCCAATGCGAGCAAGTAAGCACATGCTGGGATTCTTAGATTCCCCGAGGTAGAACCCTTGCTGCATATGATACGATATTTGGGCATTTAGGACCCGAACCCAGGTCAATAAACAGTGAGTCGTCGTAGGGCTTCTGATGACCCCTGAAACCCTAGAGTTGTGTCTTTGTGCATGGCAGGGAGCTCATATGCACTAAAGATGGGGATATGGATTCTATACCCACAAGTTTGCAAGTAGGGAATGAAACTCAATGATAGAAGTTGGTGAGGGGTCATTGTGAGCATTCTTCTCACGGCCTTGTCCCGGTCGTCTAAGGGTCACCTAACCCGGAATCCCCTTAGCAAACGGCCCCCGCATCCTCTCACTTCCTCCAAGATCTGCATCCCAGACCCAACGTCGGCCATAACAGAATACTCAAGCCTTGGATGAAGTGGTCGCGTTCCTCCATTATGGTGTATTTGAGGAGGGGCAACTGGTGTGTTTGGGAGCTAATTGTTCGTTACGACCCGAGTCACACCTCCGGGCCAGGACACAACGCCCCACAACGGGGACCTCAGATGTTTCGCCGCCCCAACCAATAAGATTGCCTTAACTGACTCCTGTCTGAGGCTCCTGACCAAACCAGACAAGCCCTCATCAATTCAAAGCCCTCCACAAGAGAAGGGCATTTCGCATGTTAACTACTAGCTAACCTCCGGACCCCTGCCTTTTGATGGTGCTAATCAGCGTTCTGACACTGTGCAAAGATCATGTAGGTATTCATCATCGTTAGCCCAGCATTCCCTCAACGTCGCGGGCATGATTCAATTGGACCACTCTTGCTGAACTGTGGCCCCATCCCCAGTTATAACCACATAGCTTTGTTGACAGTTGATGGAACCGACGAGACGAGGTCTACCTGGATTTGGATTACCGTGGTCGTATTGCATCATGAAAAGTTGATAGAAAGTGATAAGACAAACTTAGGAATGACCTGGAAAAAATTAAGAGACTTGAGGGGTCATCGTTTGGGTATAGGGATTTGGTTTTATTGCTTATAAGTTACAATAAAAAGAAATGAAAGTAGATAAAATGGGGGAAATAGAATACTTCTGGGTGTTAAGACCCTACATTGCGGGTCGTCTAAATTATGACCTGGAAAAAGGAGACTTCGGGTGTCATCATTCGGGTATAGGGACCTGGTTTTATTGTTTATGGTACGAATAAAAACAAATGAAAGTTATAAAATAAAAGGGGGATTAAGACTTCTTCTTCTTCAGGGTATTAAAATCCGACATGGTGGCTCGTCTAAATTATGACGACCTGTTACCACAGACTGTGTGCAGACGAAAACAATTTAATTGAACTGGTTCTCTTGTTAGGCAGCTTCCCTAGAATTCTTCATAATATGGACTACAAAGATTAAGTTTCATTCCTTAAAAACGTCTGAATGCATTCATTCCTCCCAGCAAGGCCTCGCGTCTGATTTATCACCTGTCTTCCCCTCCAGTATTAGGAAAGAAGGGCTAATAAGAATATATTCCTTTCCAATAATTTATTCAGCAGGCATATTCGTCTTGATGGCACTGTTGATACTGATTGCTTCCCATGAATGTCTGTTTCTATCCTTTTCTGCTCCCCCTGGATAATCGGAGTTGCTGAATAAACGGAATTTCACCAAAGATATATCCCACAGGGCCATCGATAAATCAGAACCGGAATAAGCGGCCTGCTGAGCTGAGGTTTGCAAAAACACAGTGGGAAAATGTAAACGGGTCGACGATCTTTCGCGCAATAGAAGCCTGGCAATGCATAGTAAGACTGTATAAAACAATCCAATTTTCCCATAGCGACACTTCGCTTTCATTAGTCAAATAACATTCTGTGTATAGCGTCATATTTTATTTATTTACTTATTCAAGGAACACTATTACAATGATACGTTGCTTTTCTCAATTTATCCTATACAGTATACTAAAATACTTATAATATGGCAGAGAATAGTGTATAGCAGTTTATATACGATTATTTTTGGAAAATGTTCAGATATTATACAATCAAACATAAAATCAAATTACAGTGTTTTGATAGAGGGTGTGATCGAACTGCCATATCTAACTGTAATATATAGGCTAAATACATTCACCAAGTTGTAGGTAATTAATAAGTAATTATACTGAAATGATGCGAACTTCGTCATTACATCGCATGCGTTTAATTTAGCCGATTTTTACATTTAATTCATGATGCACACTCTATAGACCTGCACAGAACACATATATATCATATATAAATGTGCATTTTAATTAGATCATCTAAAGACCTTATTGGTAAAACCCTTAATAAGCAATTAAAACCCATGACACTTCAGCAAAAATGCCCTGATTCCGCCCGCGTGATCAATTTACTCCAACACTTCTGACTCTGAATTATGAATGTTGGAAAGTTTACTCCAAGGGTCGACTAGCAACGAAAACATTCTTGCGACTGATTAATTTTCTTTCCGAAATCGGTAAATAGAATGTCTGCTCGCTCTTTCCTGCATTTGCTTGCTTCTCACACGAGCAGCGACGTTATATTTCATCCGTTATGCTTGTTTCTACTCACATTTCGCGCAGATAAATTATGATTGCTACAAGAAATTTAATCTAACCGCCCCTAGCCAGTATTAATTCTCTGAGCTGCGAACATTATTGAAGACATAGTGTCAATGAGATCAAACGATCTGTGAACAAGAACTGTGGATCTGAATCTATCGAATATAGCGCGTATTATCATATGATAGGTACATAATACACATAATGTGCCTGCTGTATATTATATATAAAAATGTATGCAGCGAATTTGATGGATACGGTTCAGTTACAATCCATTATTCCCATTCCATTTATTTTATTGCATCTCATTTCATTGGGGGAGTCAAAGTGCGAGCCACCCTTATTTATCTCTAAAGAAATGATCAAGCGGGAGGAGAATAATCTGAGAGAATATCACACGAGGGAAGGACCCAAGGTCACCCATAGCCCGTCCCGGCGCCCCATCCCCTTCACAAGATCTCTTACAGGTCGGCGCAGGGGAAACGTGCGCCTCTCTCCCAACCCAGTTTACAGTTTCATTAAAACAGGCGAAGAAATTTGCCAGGATAAGCGCTGGTGTTATGCCTAGGCTGTTCTGGATGCAAATTGTCGGATTAATCTATCAGGTATGAAGAGGCACACTAATCGCCGGCGACAAACGGGGTTTATGTGGTCGCAGCGGCAGTGGGGAGAATCCGGTCGGCAACAGATTGGGGGCATGCCTCCGTGTGATACATATACTTACCGGGGCTCGGCCGGGCCAACCTGAGTTAACACATCTTTTTATTGCCATCTGTCACCCGCCCAAATGAGCCTGCTATACGTTGAAAATCAGATTTCGTGGCCCCTTCGCCGCTGAATATCGTGGACGTTCTAGATTGCTTTGCGAACTTTTTTGATTGCGAACATTACCGAAGGGTTGTTGCTAGCATCGTCTGTTGGACAACGCCCGAGGCTCCATCTGGTGAGGGACTATTCACCAGCAGGTGTTTTACAAAATGATGGAATTTCAAAATGATGGATGGTGCCAGGCAGCCTCCTCAGGAAGCAATACGTTAACATTATCTCTAGAATATCTAGGCGCTGACAAAAGCAGCTAATTGCAACACCTCTTCCTCGAACTGCGGTCTGGGAAGGTTAATAAATCTCCCCAGGAAAAAAACCTTGATGAATCCAAGAGGTGCGACTGTCATGGGGACTAAGCGTTTTTAGAATAATGATTTGCAACTTGTTCTTATCCCGATCCAGATTAACCGAAATAAACTTAAGACAATATTTATCCAATTTAAGGTGCGCATTTAATCAGAAATTAAAACAGCAGATTGTTTCGCCAATACCGCAGGCAAACCCAGCGCTGTGATATCCACGTTAAAGTTAAACTGCTAAATTCCTCACAGTTCTGGACTACGTTTCCCAGGGGAATGGGCTTTCACGATTCTGCAAATTGATAACGTCTCGATGAGGCTTAAAGTATTAATTAATTGAAATGTCTAATGATATCTGTATACTATTTTAGGTTTAGGTTTTATCCGAATATGGGCGAATAGAGAGAGAGAGAGCTTTACTTTCGGAAGGACAATGAGGGTGATATATAATGTACTGATGCAGGGCTATAAAACTACAGAAGCCAATCTCCAGAATGTTGTCTACTAAATATTTTTCATACCCCAGTTTACAGTTAATGAATTGCATACATAATGAATCTAGATTTATTGATATATAGCAATGGGGTTTGAACTTGGACGTATTTTCTTTCCGATATAGACAAAAATCTCTTTACTACTTTAACCAGAGTCTAATCAACTATTCCATATACTACTTACAAAATTCGCCATCTATATAATATAGAGCTGGCACCCCAATTCACAATGCTATTAATTTCTCCGCAGTCGGGCTGTACGGAGAGATAGATGAACGATACGATCATTTTTCATAACCAATTCATAGTCAATTTCTAGATCCACATATATATATATCTATATGTTGGTTTGCCCACAGTTTGTTCCCCCTTCTAATTGGGGTCAGTGCTCATTTCATCCAGACATTGGGATTGGCTAGAATCGGTGACTTTCCTTTGGTGTCCAGTGGTGCGTGGGAGCTCGAGGAAGTGTGACAAATGACTGGCTACCATGGCTGGCCACCACTCACGCCCTCGTCTACTAATTGGACGAGATTGCCAATGCTCATGGATTATTTGCCCATCTCACCATTATCAAACAAGCGATGTTACGGACCGCCTGTTTTCTGTATGATTATCGGAGGGTGAATGGATGCAAAACGAAGGCAGCGCCAGCTACATCAGAATCAAAACTCACACATCAAGCCCCTGAATCATGAAATTATGAAACTGGATGGCAGGCAGGAGCGACCAGCCGACCACGGCAAGGGGAGGATGGATGGAAGTGAAAAGAATTCAATCTAGTTTTATCTTGGTTTCATTACTTGGGAAACTGGTCGGATTGAGGGGCTACATGATCCTGATTTCAGCGGCAATCACTCAATCCCAATCCAATTTTGAAATGTGTAGTTGGGACTGACCTGGGTGGTGATTACATTGGGAGAAATAAATTTGCTTTTGAAATTGCGAAACATACTTGGCACCCTCTCGCCAGCATGGTCATGCAGAAATGTAAATATTTAATTATTGACGATGCCACTTGTTTTCACTTCATCTGTCTCCTCGTTAGAAAGCATCTTTCAGGAATTTCGAAAAGTCAATGTAGAATTTTGAACAATATTGATTGCATTGGGCCAGCATGGAATTGTAACTTCATTATAGAATAATGAACAAGGCGTAACGAGGCTATAGTAAAAACGCGAATTCCATCCAAGTTTAGAGTAGGAATGACGATCAGAGAGTAACAAATGCGTTTCATCTATTACATTCCTGGGCGCTCTGTAGACAACGATTAAACAATGAATCATAGATTTTTGGCGATTAAATATTAAGAAATTCGGAATGGAACGGTAGAGCCTTTAACAACAGCATTCGATTGACCGACCGCGTCTCTAAGGAAATATTCTGAGTAAAGGAAGGAAAAAGGAGAGCACATGAATTGCAAATACGGTCCTCATGTCCTCCATTCCCAACCCCAGCTTATCCCCTAACCAAAGGAAATCAGAGGGACGCCCATTTCCATTACAATTGTACGAGAAGCATGTGGCAGCCCTTTTGCAGACCAAAGTAAATCCTTGGCGGTCAGAAGGAGCGCAACTTTAATAACATGGCAGCTCGCACGAATCGAATCCTGGGCCTCTAATGACGGAGTTGATTGTGCACTTTTCTCAGGCAGTCGGGGGTTTTGTGCGGGACATTTGAAGCAAACCCATGCAAGCTTAATATTGTTAGGTGGTAGCCTTAAGGCGTGATCAAAGCACTGGTCTATGTCGGCCTGAGGCAGCTCCGAGCAAGTGGCGACGCTAAATCATGGAATATCAAACAGGTTGTGTGAAGGGCGCCACCATCAACAACCATCAATGATCAGCCATAGCTTCCAGTGGAGCAGTCTGCTCACGGCCCACAGAATCTGCAAACACTCACGACAGAAAACCATCCGAAATCAAGGTTCAATTGATGCAGAATCACACAAATCAGAAATTCAAATATGCACAAGTGAGGACTCGTCATGGGGCCAACGCGGTTGCCAATCGACCAGAAAATGCTAGTTTGATGGAAAACCAAACGGGCAGTGGTATATAAAGAGGGAAAATGACAAATATTGGATGGGTGGTTCATAGCTCTATCTACTGTCATTTCAACTCACCCCGTCACATGATGTTGCCGCGCCCATTCGTTCTCCAGATATTGGAAGCGTTCACTCAAATGAACACAGGAGGTTTCCAACTGTCATATATCAGTTTAACCCAATGTGAGAGGGGAAAAGTTGTTTGGGGGAAAGTTTGACATTGAAATATTCAGCCTATTGCCATGTAAATTACATTATCATTGCACCAGGAGAATCTCGAGACTAGCAGAATTAATATTTACCGATTTAAAAAAAAACATGTAATATAAAATATATGTGGGACAGGCAGTCCATTCCACCACAAATATTCATGATGGCAGTGGGGTTAACCTTCCACTGATATGATTACTGAAATATTGACTTGTACGGCTGTAAAACTCTTGTTTTCAATATTGATGGTCTATATATTTAAAGAAATTCTGGTGTTGCTTCATAACAGTTCTATGATGGGATTTGGTCAAGAAAAAAGAAGGAATATAAATAGATTTCAGATTTTGCAACGATGGAACTTGGGAAGAAGATGTGAAATTATCGGGAAGAGCTATATTCTTTCTCCACTAACATCACTACCACCAACAGAACCACTCCAACAATGTTTAACACTACCACCACCAAAATTCAATGATGGTTCTTCTATAGATACCACAACATAATTTCATACCAAAGACACTATGTGGTAGGTATAATAGACGTGATAGAGGTAGATTAAGGAATTTTGAGAGTGTCTAAAGAGTATATAAGTTGCTATTAGCGTGGCTAATATATGTATACAGGTGTTTCACTCATAATTGACAATATCCATGTATCAGAGTTGAGAGAGTCCCTCCAAACTGGGGGAAAGCCTCTCACTCCCAAACAACAAAATGCCATTATAACCCCATTAAGACGTCTACTCCAGGGTCAGGAAAACCATTAACACAGTAGGCGTCCAATCATTGACATGCAATTCTCATTTGATCTGAGAGGCCCTGAGCCTAGACGGTATCTATCAAGTTGCATCTTCTGTTCCATGACTTCTGGTTTGAACCCTGAATTGTACATGGTACGCCTAAATGTGTAAACTTTATTCGACAAAGTGCAATGGTGAACTGATGCCCTGATGCCCTGCAACGGGTATATTGTGAATACCGAAACGTCGGCAAATTGTTTCCAAATATGATAAAGGAAAATATATATAAGTCCAACATTGAGCTTTTATTTCAAGTTTTGATGTTACATCCCATCTCGAATTAATCAAAAATAGCTTCATTATGAATATTTATAAAGGCAAGACATGTTTTCCAATTCCGACAAGATGATTACTTCCACAACATCACTTAGTAATATTAGTGATTCAGAGGCCATTCACAATACGCCTTATTGATTTTTCATAGTCATAGTGTTTTACTTCTGTTTAACTTCAGAACATAAACTTCTCCGTCAACGTAAACAGGTCAATGTACCTATGATATGAGTTGGCATTACTAATTGAGTATGTGAATATTTTATGATCCTTGAGTCATATAGGCAGCCTTAGTGCTGTCCTAGTGCCCATCCGACCCTTTGTTAGTCATGTCTTGGTATGAGTAATCTGTTTACAGCATTCCCCTGTCGGTGGGAAAGGGTGCCACCAACCTGTGGCCGTCAAAACAAAACTTCGCCCACATTTCGCCCTGCATCGCGCGAACTTGTCTTTCGGAAAAGAGTCATCAGTAACGCCTCTCTTGTGATCGCGACATCTGGGATAATCCTATGAGTCACTAAATTTTTAGACTAACGGCTTTTACGACAACGCTACATGCAAAAACCTCCAATAAATTATCTATCATTGGACATCGATATACATTTACTGGGCCCGGAAAAGAATGGGTAAAATCGTCTTTTCCTACTAAGGGAACCTCATCAAAGATACACGTAAAGTCTCACGGGTTGTTCTCAGTGCTCATCAGTAGCTTGGAAGTAATTTAGTGAAGGTCTGAATACTGTCTTACGTGGTCGTCTGCACGCAAGGTTAGTGTCGTAAAATGGCGGGAAGGGAATGATGCAGGGCTATATCTGATCAGGTGACTCTTGTGAACTTAGCTCACCTGTCGCTAGCCAAGCGTTAACGCACCTATTTTCAAAGATGGACGAGATAATTGCTACTGGGAGGAAAGGATCTAATTAAAGCAAGGAATTGTACATATGGTGCCCAAGATGACACTTTCGAGAAGGTTGCATGATGGAATGGGATGTCTACAGCGAGTGGATAATATACTAATGAGAGCAGTCGTGGCTTCTAAGACTCGAGAGGAAAGGAGAAGTAGAAAGAGTGCAACCAGGCCGCAGATAAGCGTGTGTCACGTTAAAGGTCAAAATTGCTGAGATATCGATGCGACAAATTAACTTTTTTGAGAGAAAATTGAAATATTAATAACTGGCAATCCAGTCTCAGTCAGAAACAGAATATTTCATGTTGGTGGAATAAACCTTAGATTCCAGCCATTTACTGAACTCATGATCACTTACATCGAAATAAACATTTTCATCACATTTTCATTTCATATGTAGTGATTTCTTAGATGAATATATAACAGTGACTTGTGTATTCCTTGTTCAAATGAGTGTTGTATTACTTATTACCATTAAGTCATCCCTACAGTGAGTAGTATATGAAAAGTGCGTAGGGAGTAGTATATGAAAAGAAATGTGAATAGGCTAGTATATATGAAATGTGCGTAGTGAGTCATCTTGGTCAATAATAGTATCTGAAGTATGGTACGTAAAATGCATGCCCTTTTCACATCGGATAAGTAGACTACTCATGTGAGTAGACCAGGCATCTATGATATTTGTATGACAGCAATTGTGGTTAAAATTGCTTTAACTTGATAAGGTTCTGCCTACAGATTAAAGTGGCATTAATATATTGAAAATAACTAGTACTTAATGAAGTAGTCTAGAGGTTATTCGTTAAGTAGTCTAGAGGTTATTCGTTACACTGCACGTAATGGAGATTGCTGTTCTTTTGACGATTTTTGATCACGTCTGATTTAAAATCAAAGTGTTTAAATCAGGTGCACTTAAGATATTAAGCTCTGAATGTCGTCTATCTGGAATAAAATGTTTATACAAGATTTATGTTCTATATGACTATACTATGTTTTATGTTCATTAAAATTGTGCAGCAATTGCGGTAAATGTCAAAGTTTGGGCTGAACATGAATGATTTCAATGATAAGATAGATGTGTTGTTTATGTAGTCCTACCTGACTTTCCTGACTTCTTTCCAATACGTGCCGATAACGGTTGGTTGCCGAAATATTTCCTACCTGTTTAAGAAACTCAAATCTGCCCATTATATATAAGGAATTGAGGGGGAGATAATTGTGGAATGATGGCTAATATCACGTAAACTCTATGATATAATAATTGCTTTTGAAATTGAAGCAGGTTTGCCTAAAATATCTTTGATAACTATTTCAGGTTCCATTAAAAATATTTTGTATTCCAATCAGGCGGCTTGAGGAAAGACGCTTTTATGTTGTTTGATCTTAATCATTGGTATATCGGGAACTGGATGTCGGGAACTGGAGACAATATTACATAATGTGTTTATTGGAATTTGGAGGGGAAGTATGGGGATAAGTCAGTGAATAAATGTTTTTTTGCTTTTTTTAATTTCCATTACAGCCAGAATGTTAGAATGATGCCATAGGCAAAGGCTCATTTCTTTATACTACTTACACTTGTTGATCGAGTACATGTGTATACATGCATTGTTCATGGCGAATGGGCCATACTAAGCGATTAAGTGACAACTAAGTTAATAGGATAAAGCATCCTGAGACAGAAGGTATTGAAATATAATAGTTGATTGAAACACATGATGCAATGTTAATTAATCGCCATCCATGTTGATTGGATTGTATAGCTATGTCTGTACTGAGCAGAATAATCTACATAAACGTACCCAACTTTTTTATTGTAGTTGTTCTGTTAATCAGGCAAATTGATACTACATACCTACATTGTCAGTATACCTAATCATCAATATACTTTATATACTATATGACTTACACTCATGTTTAGTTAGCTGAGAACCTGTGGTTCTATTTGTTGTTCTCATTTCTCGCTTCACCTATATCTACCTTGTTCGACAGTTTTATAATAGACCAGTAGTAAAATTAAAGTGACACTCCTCACTGTTCTGGCCTTCATTCACGAGTAACGGAATTTCTACTCAATTTTCTGGTATCTGGTACTTTTCTTAACCTTCCTAACTAATCCTTGGTGATATTAAAATTATGTAATCCATAGTATATATGAGATATTTGGTCAAAATAGTGAGTAAATTTATTTCGGCTGGGAGACAAAATCCAAAGTGACAGTTGGGTTGGCATCTGGAGTTATGTAACCCCAGGTCGGCGGCCCCGTATCTGGGATGTGGTCACTGATACAATGGAATTATAAGTATAACCGGATAATTATTAAATTTGCGCACTAAACCGCCTATCGAGGATCGCGAGAATTGAATTACTGAAATGAATTGAACTGCTAGTCTATAAAATTAAAATTGAAAATCTGAATTGAACTACCAATTGTAAAACCATATAACTGGTTTGGTACTCATAAGAATTGATATGTATACATGGCATTTTACCCCTTTGCAGTGTGAATATTAATAAATAAAAAGATATATATATATTCTACATCTCTAAATTCTTGTTCATTCTTCAGACAGACAGAAGAGAATTCATACAAGGCTATATTATTACTCATATATGCTTTTGATGCTATATATATAAAATCACCATTGATATTCTCTTTGTTCCGTGAAAGTTTTTAAGACGATATTCCTAGCACCACATGCACAATACCTATGCATGCACTCCGCTATACCAAACCAGCCATCAAAGATCTATACTGTCTGCATACTAGACAGTATGTACATGGTCGTGATACTGATATCTATACATGTGCGATTGGGGAAGATGTATATTTTTATCATACTTTTATATTATATTTGTGCTCCACAAATGTACTGTTTTATGTCTCTATACGCTTGCTGGAACCATACCTAATGTAATATCTATGCATTTTATTTGCCTTCGTAACACGATATACAAGTCACAGACTTCCCTTTGTTCATTTATTGAACTGTATGCTCCCTGTCCTCTACAGACATAAAACAGCCCCATGCTTATCGGATAACAAAGGCATGAAGCACGTGCTGCACGACATCTAAACTTGTCTGCACGCCCGTGCACAAACCTGGTATCAAAGGCCTGTTTGCCTTGCATAATATCGCCATTTTCCCATACCTAACAATTTCTATCTCATAACCTCTTATATACTCCTCCTTATGAATCTTGAATAACGTTATATAACTAATGCTATAGATATACTTACTGGAACTTTCTGCTAATGGTTGTTGACATTAGATTGACTCCTGCTGCTTTTTTTGTTGATTGATTGTTTTTTTTTATTATTATTATTATTGTCAAAGGATGTGGGCACAGGAATATGAACATGTATATCAGCTTATATGAAAACGGTTTACATGTCTGTATGGGCTGTGTTATAATATGGGTTTAACAGGCAAAATCCAGAAAACCGTGCAAGAGCCTTATATATATACACCTTTAACATATAAGCATGAATGGGTGAAATATGAAATGGGCAGTTTGGTATGAGAGCAATGTATCCCTTGAGAATTAGACATACAGAGCATTGCTAGAGATTACCCAAGGGGAGTTTAGCCAACATGAGCAACCAGGGAGGTGATGGGCTTAAAACACTTTGGAGGAGCATGCCAATCTATCCAACCCATGGGCGGTACTCTCCTTGTCCATTTCAGAATAATATTCTTTGAGAAGTCTGCTCCCGGTCGGGCGGTATCTTTTTCCAAGTCCCAAGCCGAAACCCGTGGATCACACCTAGAAAACAAATGTATCCACTCCGGGGTCAGCTTCTTCAAGCGTCAGATACATCAAAACCAATCTCATTTATCAGTCCTAAATGGCCTCCGGGGGATTGGGAATTTTCCACCTTGGAGGACGGGCCTATGGATCTGCCTGGAGAATATCCCCAGCGAATTGATCCGCCAATCGCTGGCTTATCTCACAAAGGCCAATTTGCCAATACAGGACATGCCCTCCCCAATCCTGGGCCCGCCTGAAATATCTGGATTTTCCTAAATCACGCTTAAGCTGCGTGATACTAAAGAGGGAACTTGTATATATACATATATGAGGCGCTAGGTAGGTAGGATAAAGCGGGTAAATGCAGTGTTAACAAACCAATGATAATAAAGTAAATGAAGAATGAGTTATGCCTCAGACATCGGTTATAACTAAACTCGCTTCTGCCCCAAATAAATTGAATTTCCTAGAGGAATGCCTCAGATACAAAACATGGAACCTTATCAGTTCCAAACTGTGATCTTCGTGGAATGAGATATAATCACCCGCTGTGTTTATCATTGCTTCAGCCCTGATTAAATGGCTGTGTTTTGGAGTGCAGGACTGATAACGATTTTCCTTGTGAAAACCAAGAATGTTGCGAGGTTGTGTTCCTAAGGCCTTTTTTTGTAATCTGTAACGATGACATAACTTCATCCATGGCTGTCAGAACAAGACCATGCGATTGTCTATACCCAGCCACAATTCCAATTTTCTAACCTACATGCAGGATTGTTCGATGGCAAATCATCAGCACGTCCTCTCCCCCAACAAACCCCATGCCGTCCTTCTTGTTCTCTTCGCCATCCATTCTCGCTATCTTTGTTTTCATCTTTCCAAACAACAAACTTTGATTGACTGGAGCAAACGGGACCCCTGGCTAGCCCCGGCACATCCAGTGCCTATCTCGCCGCATTATCTGATTTGCTCTCCTGCTTGGCATTGGGAGTTGCTCGTGACAAATCAGCATGGACATCTCCAGTTGGCCAGAGCCAACTCACGAGTAATCACAGTGGCCATGGATTTTTACAAATGACACATCACTCATGCAGTTCTTGGGACCTAGCACAAACATATAAAGCGGAATGAAGAGGTTCTTCTACCAGACCTACCGCCTTATTTCTTCCTGCCTTCCGGACCAACTCCCATCCATCAGCTCGACGCGTTGAGAGTTGTATTTTTGGAGCCGTAAAATAAAGTTTTCAACCGCGTGTGCCTTTTTTTAGGAACCCACTTTGTATTTGACTCTTCATTGATCACATCCCCTTGCCAAAACTTATTCAAATCGACAAGGCAACGTGTTTTACTGGAATCCAATGAATGCGAGTGGTACCAGGTCTATAAATATGTTAGCTCTATGAATAATGTATAATTTAACACCGATGGCAACCCGTTTCTGATACAAGAAAGCACAATATTCCATAGTGATTACAATGCTGTCGAGCATGACCATTTCAAGGGGAAATAAATGGGAAACCTGATGATAAATATAATACAAAAAATAAGCACATTTGCTCTGCCTGACTTGCTCTTTCAGCATTGCAAGCATGTAATAGGATTCGCTCTAACTTTAGGGATTTACCTTCACCAGTTCATGGTGCTACAAAATTAATATGTTTAATTCTCAGGCGCCATGGTATAAACGATTTATGGTAGGGTATTGCATCACTCGCAATGGTTTCAAGTTTCGCTAAGTACTGCGAAAACTTACATCAATTAGTCTGTATTTGAGAGCAGAAAGGTAAACGGAGGAGTATGCATTATACAAGCGTTCCCACCCCACCGGGGTAATTATTCATTGTTAAAGGTTGAGTTTATCACTTTCTAAAAAGCCTCTTTTCCCCTGACATTTATCATTTACTACTGGGAGGTAGCTTTTTATTGTCTTGATTCAATTGTCAGCATATTCAAAAGAAGAGAAGCCATTTTTTATCTGTATTATATGCCAAAAGCTTGGATTACGAGGAACATTTTATTTTTATATTATGAATTCCGATATTATAGTTGTTATAGATTAATCAACAACCCGGGTTAGATTTGATTGAACTCCATGCATTATGGCTTTTTATATTACATCCACGTTTGTAATGGTCTGTAATTCTTCATTTGGGTATCATGTTGTTTGGTGTGCACCGGCAGGAGAGGGGAATATATGCAGTCCGCTTCATGAAAGGCTAACAGGATATTTATCTCAATTGCCTGTGGCGAATACATCAGTGCCAAATTGAGATCTCTACTGGCGGACATGTTTACAAATAATAATTGATGGTGTCAATAATGAACTTTCCTGAAGAAATGTAATACCACCCCAGACGGTACAGTGGCCTCATGAGGTCATGTCGATTGGCGTGACTACGTGAGGTGGTATCGGTCTGCTGTGGAAGGATTGCATTCTAAAACACAATCCAGTTTTCAAAACAAATGCTTCTACATTACTCTGGGTCTCAAGTATATGATCATAGTTTTATCTGGTTCATTAACCTACAATTAATTGGACCCATTAGGAAGCAGAGAAGGGGGGAAAACGGGGGTTGGTAATATCGTTCATGTTTATCCAGGCTCTCGTTCATCCGCGAGTAACATTCCTATACCGGTGAGACTATAAATAATTCCTATAAGAGGATTGATCGATAATTTATCAATAAATCACCAGTGTGTATCGAGCCGCCTACATCGCTTAGCACTTTAATGCAACACCTATGAGCCTTGAGGCTCTTTGTGTGATAGGGTACATGTGTGTGCATAAAAGGAAAGTCCAACGCTCATTTGATATGTTGCTGCATGCAAGAATATATAGGGTATTGAAAAACTGAACCAAAGCGTGAGCCAAGCTACATATCCGTCTGCGCAACCATGTTTGCACAATTAGACACTAGAAAATGAACTCCAACAAAAGATCAATTTTAGTTAGATACAGTCACGCGAAGCGGAGATAAAGTTATAATAAGAAAACTTTTTATGTGCTGGCCTTAAAATGTTGCACCTCCTATCGATGGACAGAATCTATAGGATGAAATATAATTGGCACTGATTGGAATTGTGAGATGTTTTAGAGCTCGTCTCGTGAGCCTGTCACATATATCTACCGGGACAGGGTCTCCAGGTGATTAAACCACCTCAGAGTAGAAGCCCAGATTAAAAGATAATGACATGGGCGCTTATAGGAGCAACATATAAAACCCAAACCTTAATTTGTCATAAGCTGGCTTGTTTATCATTATTGTGCTATACAGAGTGTCTATACATTGTATATGAATATATATGCAATGTTCTTTGATTTACATATGCCAGACACTAGCTGCACTTTTAATGCGTGTGTGAATAGGAGCACATTCACTCTAGACTTGGCCAGAGCTGCTCCTCTTTCCCACCTGCCATATTGGCAAACTGCCAGTTTCCAGAAGGCTAAGTTAATAATTGTAATTGTAGTTTTTACTCGTTCCAACTGTGCCCGTAGATTCAGATCCAGACATCAATTTGGACATTAAAAAATGGGATGTACTGGCTTTGATATGCTATGTTTTAATTCATTTTCACCCTTTCAAGTTTCGTTACGAATTGATTTTCGAGTGAGCGGCGAGACCCAAGTGGTACTTTACAATAGACCCACGCCAAATTAACGTCCGGTGCCTTCCTATGCTATTCTCCACTTTCAATTTCCTTCAACATTAATTCTTTATGTGTCATTCTATCCCATTTAGGTAATCAGAATCTAGGGAAATTGTACCTTGATCAATGTCCAATCTAATTTAATATGAAAGCTCGAGCAATATGGTGTGAGAATTCTATGAACAATATTTATATCACGTGGCACGCCATAGTTATGAATAAATTAATGATTGAATTTTAATTAATGATAGATATTCTCATGTACTAATTTAGCCATCTCTTTATGTCGACTGTATATATATACGAACTTAATTTTTTATATTATATTCATAAAATGTGAGGAAGATATCTAGAATGGCTTGTACCTTTACGGGGAGAATATTGTAGAATTAAAGGCACATGTGGGTTTGATTGGGTACAACATGGCATTATAATACTATAGGGGATGGAGATAATAGAATGTAGGGAATGGCATGCATAGAAAACAACTATCATCACATGACTCATGTAGTTTAGCATACAATCATGTATACATCGGCACAAGATGAAAAATTGAACACCCCACCAATTATAACAATGTAACAGAACATTGGATCCTACAATTGGATCAGTAACATGTAAAGGGATGATATACTTAAGATATTAAATTGGAGATTTACTCAGCAATCCAAGGCCAGAATGATCAGCAATCTTAGGCCAGAATGATCATCCATTGAAGTCTCCTGCCATCTGCAGTGATCCCATCTAGTGGCTTAAATAGTAAACAAGGCCTTCTGTAACAGCCCGCTTGTCCTGGCCCCTGTTGGCTCCAAGAGGAGATGATCACGAATTGTGGTTTGTGTGGACAGCTTATGAAACACGAGTTAATAGCTTTTATACATTAGATAAAAATGTGGAACATCTTCATTAGCCTCAAGTTTGTTCCTATCGAAAAACCTGCCCTGCATTGGAATGGACCTACTTCATCATAAACATCAGTTTTATAATGGCTTTCACAGAAGCATCGCATCCAATTGGCTTTTTATGTGCGTGATGAAGCATGGGATTCGTTCCTTCTAAACCAGGTCTTTAGAATATATGGTAATTCCCATGTCAACCTATACTTCTTCCATGGGAGACATAGATACGTTCAGTGCATACACATTAACTAATTATGTTGTCTGAATTCAGAAGGGCGAGGACCTTTTTGTCATAAGGTTTGCGCACGTTGGCTGGTTGTATGGAGAATTGTCCTGAGGTTTTTTCCAGGCTTCATCCCTCGCCTCTGAATACCTCTGGTGATGATGAGGCATACACAGGGTTTTTGTATGGGTATTGTGGGAATCTGTTGTGCAATGCTTTCCATCATATCCTGACATGCATCGCGCTCCAGCGGCGATACATCACAACAAGTCAGGGGCTTTAGCGATTCATCAAGCACTTCCCCGTTACCCAGGAGAATTCTGCCCTCCAACAAGGGCATTTTATATCGAGAGACCTTATCAATGAATCCAAATAAGTCTAAGCTACCATATACCCTCATCCCTGTTCTCGTTATCATACCATATCAATATGCTATGCGCCAGCTCGACTGATTTCGGTCCGGAAAGCCTGATAACTCCAAGTACCTCGCATTCGGGGGAAAATACCCCCTTTTTCCCAACAAGCAATGGCCCTAACTTGACTGCCCATGTGAACAACACCGGGCCCCCGTGTTCTCGTTATGCTTCGCCAGATAGTATCTCAGCTACCCTATATCTGGCTATATATTGCCTCGTTGCGAGGAGGACAGGGCACCAACACTTCGTCTGGATGGAAACGGCCCCCAATGCCCTCTAGATTGCTGATCGCACTGCCCCAAACGGAGCCCTCAGAAACGTGGGAAAGTGATATATCGACAGCTAACCAGGTTTCCTCCAAGCGACCTCCACTTCCCCGTCGTGGTAATCAGGTCTCTGCGACCAAACCATCCGGGCTTGCCATGTAACAACCAATAGTCTTCTCATTACCGATAGGGCCCTCAAGCACACCAGCTAAAATCCCCCCAATACCTATTGGTGTCCCTAGAGAGGAGGGTCCTTCTAGAAGAACCTTGGATCCGTTCGGTGACAGATTGTCCTCAGGTCTAAAAGACGAGAGGTCCGCTAGTCTTCACTGCGGGACCGTAATTATCAGCCACTTCCGGTTGAAGGGCAAAACATTGGGTATGTTAATGGTGTACGAGTCACTGATTACAGGGCGTCCATTTGTCAACTAGCTCTTCAGATGGGGTTCTGTGGTAATGCCATCAAGAGAAGTCTGTCATAACATGTTTGATAAACTGCTCTAAATAATCAGTTACCCCTGCTGAGGGATTGATTGGCCTTTTAAGGCAATGCTGAGGTGTGGTACATGTACACGACAGAATGCAAGGGAACCTATCATCTTGAATGCTTGAAGTTCAGTTCGGATAGTCCCTCTCGTGTGGTTTAATCAATAATTCGTTATTTTGACTGTTCGATAAACACTAATTAAGGGGATTTTCAGACCCTTGCCAAAGAAAGGTTTATCTTAAGGTTCAACATAATCGTTTAAGTTTTCAATCATGTCAAATTTAGCCTAAGAGAATTTGGATTAATTGTTAAATATTCTGACTTAAAGGGCAAACGTAGGCGAATTTACTCATCGTATTAATCGTATCATATTAAAAAGTACTTGGTTACATATCCGCCTTTCTCATTGATTCAATTCCATTCACGTCCCCGGAAATTAAATAATGATATTCTAGTGACCATCTGTGGTCAGTCTAGAGTACAAATTGTGCAGGTAGTTTGAACTGCGAATAGAATAAACACACAGACAAAGACCCTTTCGTCATTCCTATCGCGTATTCTTCAGAACAATTTGGCTGTGATTACTTCGGGAGCTAAATTGTTGTTTTCCAAATGTAGATCGATGATTTCCCGTGTGCGACAAGAAGATTGGAATAAGCGTAGGCGCCTATTGCGAACAATTACCTATACCAGCCTTTCTACCTAATACTAAAATAACCCAAAACCTCAAGAGCCCCAGTCTGGCTCTAAATTTTTAAAAGCTTTCTCTGCACAGATCCGGTAGTCCAAACAATACGACTGACAGAGTTAATGCTCTGAGACCTCCAAATGCCAAAACGAATTTATTAAAGCTTCAAACGCTGGAGTTCGTTTTTTATTTTCTTGGTCTTTTATTTCAGAAAAGAGCTTCCAAGCCATGCTACATAAATAAGATGTATTGAATTCAAACATATGAAAGCAAGTAAAAATAGCCTAGATTCATTTCGAGCGTTTCTACTCTGGAACACGTTAAGATTATCTGCATGGCGGCCTATCTGTTGCTGTTTCGCTGATCCAGCAATATTATATAACAGCAGCAAAATCTGGTAGGCTTAGGGAATAGTGGGAATCTATTCACAACAATCATAAATCCTAAATGTATGTCAGTGTCTCCTGGAGACCCGATTAATATAGGGGAAATATTACAATGAGTGTGATCCAAATGGGCCTTTGGCCAGGTCATAATCTGAAGCGTTGACAACTCTTTCTTTATTTCTATAGATATGTATGCACATGTATGATCATAATATTACAATTTAAACATGTGGTACCATAGCCAATTATACATTTCCTATACTACTCGTCTCTTTGTACAGGTAATTTAAACATTATGCACAAGAGGCATATCTTTGTTATTTCCTCTCCTCCTCAACGCTACCTGCATGACGTCATTTACATTTTGGTGCTATGACCAGGAGGTCATTACAAATGTCTGAATTTTGGACACCGGGGCACAGAAGTGTTAATTTCTGTCGAACGCTATGACCTGTGTTAACAGGTGGCCCTCCTCTGGCATTGCAAATATAGAGTTCACAGTTCCAGTGGTCAATCATAGTAGGTACATTTTAGATCCAGCTATAGGGGTAGTGTAGTAAATATTTGGGCATCCACATGGCTTACGTTTCAGCTGATGAAGATTGTTTTTATAATGTCTGGTCGCCTAGGCAACATTTGATGTGAGATCCCCGTCCATCCTCGAAACTCTGGCTGGAAGGAAGTGAGAATTAAAGTGGGAAAAAGAGAAACAGTGGGAAAAAGAATGACTGAGAGGGAGAGGGAAATCAGAAATAAGGAAGGAAGGACAGGAACGAGAAAGCTGGAAAGGAGGAAAAGAAGAGAACAGAAACGTTAATGGGAAGAGATGAGAAGGTAGAGTGGGGGAGGAGAGGAGGGGGAGGCATAGCGTCATACTAAATGAAAAACTAGAGAATGAATTAATGCATTAATGAAGATCAGGTTTATTTCATTTATTAGACATAGGGTCTTAAGTGGGACCAGTGAAGTTGCGGGGGGAAATATTTTATCATGGAATCAAATTACATAATAAATAATCACTCATGACATTTCACCATATCAATGTCAAAACTTTAGACTCACTTGACATCGTTCCTTGAGAAAAAAGTCCGGAGATTTATTTCTTGATCGCTCGAAAGTTTCATCGGCAAATTTAAACGAGCGTTCAACCTTATCCTCCCTTCGAAATTATCGGGACCCATGGAGGACATTCCAGTGAATTGATTGACCTCTCACAGGAAGCGATCGATGGCCGGATTTACATTTTATAAGAGTCAAAAAGCTTGGCCTGGGATTGTATCTGCCCTAGTGACTGAGTTGCCTTATAATCTTTGGTAGCGATGGCGCTTAAATCAAGTTTCATTGCCGTCAGCAGTTGCCCCTTGGATACTCATAATTTCCAAGTTGAAGAGAGAAAAAGTTTAAACTCCCCATTATATCATCATCGTAATTATAAACGGGCCTCATAGACGGCAATAACTGTAAATTCCTATAATATGAAACACGATTACAACATCGCCTTTTTATACCAAGACTGAATGGGAAGAGAGAGTTATGTCTTCTTCATATTTGGGGCAACCAGGAAACATATTTTCAAAGATTTATTCCAGGTATTTCTCCCGGAAGATTCAACATTCGCCAAACAATTTATTTTGCAGGTAGCATCATGTTAAAATGGACTATTGCTTCATTTCACATTCTAGCGCAGTTTCTCTTGAGCCTAGTCTGGCATATACTTGATGGTCGTCTATATTACAGGGCATTAAATACCGTCAAGAGACAAACTTTCATTCCTCTAGCAGCAGTTTTCAACAGCATATTCACGGCAGCAACTTTAGCTCATTGAGCCACCGTGATGTATCGCGTCACACATACACTACATGCAAAACCGGAAGTCCACACAGACACGCACGACGCATGCGCGGACCTCTTGAAGGAAGGTCATGCCATCATCTACCGGTCTACTTTAGGGGATGCCGCACTTCCAGTGATCTACACCGCTAATACAGGCACCGAACGGGCCGAGATGAAAAAGCCACTGTCAGGGTAAATCACAGGCTAACTTGACCAGTATGTGGCTTGGCAACCAGGTCGTGCGTCACTAATTTTTTACCGTGGTTACTCTTTGAAATTATACAATGATTATCCAATAGTTTCTTATTAAATCTATACATCAAGACCTCGATTAATAAGGCTCTCTCTCTCTCTCTCCCTGGTTGGAGCTTCTTGTATCTATAGATTAAGGGGAATCGGTAGTTGGTGTTCCATCAATGGTATCTAAAATTGAACAGAGGGAAGGATTGTATCTGCATGCCAGTTGTGACTGTGTATGATTTAGGATTTCCCCCAGGCACACCCGGTCATGTCTGGGGAGCCTTTTTGAGAGGATGAAAATATGAATCTTTTATTTTGTGGCAGTGCAGAAAGGTCGCCTTACAGAGAATGGGGCACGCGATATTCAATTTACCCTGGACTGTCTATTTTTGTATGATTGAACCATATCAATTGATATTATAATTTTAGCCCACCTTTAATACGAAATAAGTTAAAATTGTCGTTACAACTTTCTCGTGGTCGTACAAATGGTGTTGATGATGTTTGCTGTGCTCTTGAGGCAGGGTGTTATACAGCTCTAGCTTAGCAAATCCGCTCTTAATGACATTCAACAAACATTGGATTGTATGAATATCGCAGGGACTCCTTTGTCTGTATATTAGTGCCTCGGGACTCGTTCATTCCACGCCTGTACAGGCAGGGTACAGTTCTCCGTGCTTGAAAGCATATCCTGTCACAACACAAGACAGGCTGGGCATCAGGAATGCAATATAGTATGCATGCATATACCGGGTAATCAAATTCCCATCCAGAATTGAAGGCTATGGAATGAGTTACTGGGACGGCCAAGGTATACTTGACACAATTGATCTTAGGTTCGATATTGCCTTCATTTTCTCCAACATCGTGATATATTGCCCGTCAGGAGAAGAGTTTGATCTATAATGTACATATTTTGTCCCCGAGTATTGTGCATATATGTAGTATTACCTATATACAAGTGCTACATTATCTACAGTTGGGAGTATTTTAGGTTAAAAATACATTGGTATAAAACACATTGAAACTAGCCTGTAAATTTAAGTAATGCTGAGTGTTTTACTTGGCATATTGCATGAGAATGTGTCATTATGTTATAATAATTATTAATTAATGATTAATTAATAAGTCACTGATAAATTAATACGTCACTGATAATCTATAATTGTAGTTAACAGACTTTACAAAAAAAACTCACTCTCAACTTATGATTTTCTTTTTGATTTATGAGTTTATTTGCTCTTTTTGGTCAGCTGAGAAGAGCGCCATTGGACGATGTAATGCTAATGCCTGAATACATTTTAGTTCATCAATTTATTAATTCAACTTAATCATTTCCATGATAAAATACGATGATTGCAACGCGATCAAGTAATCAATAGAACATTATGATTTCCATTATAGAGTATGTGTTAATAAAAATGAACTATTTTCTTTGGGTTCATTCAATAAAAAAATATCAGAACAATACGGAAAGGAAGAAAGAAACAGCCAATTTGAGTACATTCTTTATTCTGTCTTTATTCTACAGTGAAAAATTCTTTATTCTACAGTGAAAAATGCATTTTGGAACACCACGTACCTGCTCCTGAGACCAGTGGACTGATCGTGATTTTATCAAAGTTCAGTCTCGATTTAATACAATGATAATACTTACGGAATGGGATATGAAAATGCATTTTATTCCGCAGCATTGTTACTTCATATTTGAATGAATTCCAATTTCCAACGATGAGATGCTTGTACAAAACAACAATACCTCGGGTGGTCTATCATTCTGAACTACACAAAGTGATAATGAACGACTCGCGTTTCATAGGGATTTAAAAATATTAAAACTGCAAGAGTTGAACCAACCAGACTTAAAACATGTAGGTTCCAATGCAGTACCACCTGTTGTATTGGATGAACACCAGATGCACTTAATCCCCGGGGAGTCATATTACAACCATCTATATTTAAAAGACAAATTTAACGAAGACCTCTCATTCAGAGAACATCTGTTCTGTTACCTTGAAGTTCCTGCGATAAAACCCACACACATATATACGATCCCTCAATAGGAAGTAGTAGATAACGCTTTAATTTTATAGGATTTTTGTATTGAAACTTAAGGATTCTTGTCGTCACTGAAAATATAAAAATAGATTGGCTGTAATACCTGTATATTATATGCATTCTAAATTTTAAATTCTAGCTATATTCTTTCTACAGTCAGGAGAGTATTACTCTTGTAAAACTTCTAAGTCTGAATAAAATCTCTAAACAACAATATTAAACCTAGCATGAATCTTATTCTATACTGTTCTTCCCATGCTAAATACCAATGAAGGGGAATGTGACGATGTAAAACAACATAAATGAATGTCACAACATAAATGCATTTCGGATGATACATGAAATGTGTGTAGAGTACTAATTAATAACTGAGTAATTATTTATTCTCTTTTAGAGTGATCATACAATAGATTCCATTAATAAAATAAATACCGGTACACAATTCAATTAATCAATTCATACTGCTTTCAAAACCATACATCCCTTCATTTCATTCTGAGCTTCAGCAATCATCATAATCTCTCTTTACATCTGATATGAGATAGAAATCCTTTAAAATGTGTTTTCTTTATTTTTTAGCCTTGAGCATGGCTTTAATGGCTCTAGCTCTCATTTCAAGCTCCAAGATTTCCATCCGATTGGGCGAGAGTTCCTCGCCTTCCTCTCCTTCCTCTTCCCCTTCCTCCTTTAAAGGCACTGGTGTTGGGGTAGAAGAAGATCGCTTGATGACAGTTCGTGTGGCCGTACCTTGACCAGCTACGTTTCCTGCATCTTGACCCCCTGGGGTGGTTTTTATTGGAACAGCTGTTTCGAGGGTTGACGTCGAGTGTGGACGTTTAAGGATCTTTCTTTTAGGGGCGACAGGGGAGGATTGAACCACTGACCTTGAAGGGGCGTGAAGAGCTGCTCCGGTTGTAGCAATTGCTCCCGCCTGTGGGGGACCTTTCAGTTGAATCCTTCTTTGAGGTTCATCTGACTGAACCTGAGCCTGCCTGGTTTCCTGTGGCTCGCGTTTAACAACAACTCTTGATGTTAGTGATGGAACTTTCATTCCACCCAACTTCTCCACGGCCACCTTTGGAGGTTCGACAGTCCTAGTTGGTTGCTCAATCGGCCCTTTAACTGTTTGCCCAACGATTCTCACCTGGGGGGTCTCTCCCGGGGTAGCTACAACAGGTCGCTTCAATTTTATCACCTTCTTCTGCTGCTCTTTGGAAGTAGTTGCAACATGAGCTTGGGGTTGCGGAGGAGGAGGAAGAGGGGGATTTGGGGGTAATGTTATCTTGGGCTTCAACACTGATCTAGCCGACGGAGAAACAGTGGGAATTGGAGCTGATTTTGCGAGGGTCTGGGCTGTTGAAGGGGTTGTTTTCAGGGGTACCGTTTTCCCTTTCTGGGCAATTGGAGACTTTTTAGGGGTAGTCTTACTCAAATCGGTAGCTTCACTCATGGCTAATACATGAGATGTTGCCTCTAATATTGCTCGGGCCTGAGCTTCTATCTGTACATCAGAATCACATTCTTTAGGCGCAGATTGCACAGGTGTCGGATCTTTCGACGGTAGACTTGGCGGTTTCTTGAAGGTTGGCTTAGACTCCTTTGGCTTAGGCTGTTGTGCCTCCAATGCTTTGGACGAGGGTGCTCTCCCAATATTTGAAATATCACCCGAATCTTCTGTTTTTGCATGAGCTTCTTTGGGCTGGACCTGTTTAGTCTCTGGCAGTGGTATTTTACTAGGTGAGATAGGAGCGTTTGCTGCTGCTTGTTTCGGTCTCACTGGTTTGTTGGAAGCAACTTTGGAAGTATCTTTGTCCACCTTCTCCAGCGTTTCTCCCTTCTTCTTTCCAGCAGGCATAGAAACATCCGTATTCTTGGAAACCATAGAACTATCCTGAGGCTCAGATTTAACTTTCTTTACATGGGGATCACCCGAGTCACTACGGGATCTCTTGCCCGACTCAGAGGATGATGTGGACCGACCCTTCTTCCTAGAAGTTACCTTCGACTCGTTATTCGACTCTGAAGTCCTCTCTGTTTTCTCCTTCGTTGGAGGCCTAGCCCCTTGACTTCTGGATGATTTCCGACTACGAGAATCCTTAGATCGGCTCTTTGAAGATGCATGTTTTGATGTAGAAGACCTGTGAGAACGCTGTTTTTTACTCTTCTCCATCGGAGGGGAATCATCATCAAACACCTCGCCTTCTTCTGGGGACTGATTCCCGGACCCCAAGAGTCCTTCCATCTCGGCCTGGAAAAAAAGAATCAATATTATGAATTATTGATATTTTTTTTAATTGAGACGCATTAGGCGCTACCCAATTTCTATACAGATTGTGATCTATGACAATAAAATGCAATGTGATGTCAAACTTATGAGCGAGTAGCTAATAAAAGACAGATCTCTTTCCAACCACCCTTGGCACGAAATTTAAGAAGTACGGGATTAGCGAATTCCATTTTAATGCTATCATAAAACAATATTATATAAACTGGCTTGCTAACAGATGAGGATTTTTGCTTGGTCAACGTGGTAACCGTTATTTAAATTTAAACAGGTCATTTCAAATTCCACTTCATTGCTATCATAAAACAACATGTATAAACTGGCTTGCTAAGGGATGAGGATTTTCGTTTGACGTGGTAACCGTTATTAAGATTTAAACAGCTCATTCAAACTTGCATATTTATCATAAGTTTAAACAATTATCATGAGAGAACTTTGACTATGTTTACTGGACTCATCTTGAAAACTTTCCTCCCCCACCCCTCCTCCCTTCCACACTTTTAGCCGTCTGAGAGATAGGTAACATATACCATCTGCCTGCTTAAGCTCACAAAGCCTTGGAGACGGCTTTTAGACTGTTAAACAAAGCCAAACAAGACTAGGGAGAGGCCCCGGTGGACCAGATAGCATCATTTTCCTTAAGCTTGTTAAAGCAGCATCCTGACCCCGAGATGATAGGGCGGCCACTCGGGGGCGCCCTGATGTCAGGGGGGCATGTTGTCCCTGGTCAGAACTGGCCACCAAACGCTCGGTTCTCCAGGGTGAGCCTCCAGGTGGTGGTGACCGCGGGGTATTTGGCCTGTCACCCCTAAAAGCTGAACCCTTGCCACTGGGGGTGTACATATTGGCAGGGAAGATGGATGGTTGTTGAATAATGCCTTGCTAATACACAACGTCTCGCCACCCTGATGAATCACTTAGAGGGCTTCTCTATGGGCACTAAATCAAGCACAGGGTGCTGTGTTTGCGCAGGTACAAGCCATGGGCAAAGCCTGCGTCCAAAGCCTGGTCGCGTTCACAGCAGCGACAGGTGCGCATCCATCTTGTCAAAACGACAGGTGGCGCAAGAAACACAATCACACCACGTCGGCAGCAATGGCGACATCTATCAAGCTGAAGCATTACTATGGAGCTAGTGCGACTCGTTTGTCTCAATCAAGCCGGCCATCGGTCAGCCAGTGTATAGGGGACATCTGAATGTACTACTAACAACTGGTGCGGCCTCCTAAACTGGCCACCCCGCCCACTACCCCACCCCGCAACCGCCGATCAACTAACACAGGCCCCGAGCCAGCGAGGCCCTTTCGGCAAACTTTCCCTTGTGAATGGAAACAATAATGAGATTCAGCGGGAAGAGGAGGAATATTAACAAGTATAGACTGAAAATGCGGATCAAGCGAGTGACCAGAGCAGAAAAACTTTTGTTAGCACAGAGCGGTGCAGAGAATTGACAGGAATGCTTGAAATGCTAATAGGCTAGCTCTATACAAATCATGTCCACATCCTTGAGGCTGCTGTATGAAAGGCGCATACCTACACAGAAAGTCTTTAGAATGTAAAGCTCTCTCATACATAATCTTCTTACTTTAGAGGGCATCTACAAGGGGGATGCGCTCTAGGGACCAGCTTCTTTATTAAAAGCAAAATGTCTAACTCTCTATCTCACTTTGTCCTATGCGATTTAAAGACAAATTAGGTTTAGTAAAAAAAAGAATAAACAAACAATGTTTTGTACGACAACAAGTATCGTATACGTAAGTAGATCTATAGATAAAAGGATATAATCTTATGATATATAAGTTGTATTAACAATTCGCAGATCGCTCGACTAGCTACTCATAGTGAATGATTCGCATATATGGAATACTTTAGTATTGGTGTTTACGTCGTTTTCAGCAATGCCGATTCTAGCATACTTGGAATACTCTTCCCTCTTCACTCATTCAATTTTGAAAACAATCGAAATAATCACGTTAGAGGGGCGTGATTTAATGCATTCCATTGTAAAAGGGAGTAATATATACACATTTTAAAAACGAATGAGAGCATATTTTACGTTTATGTATGATTATCTCTGGAATTTAATATCTAAACAACTAATTTAAAACTAAAAGATTGATCTGAACACCACATACAAAAAATTCATGAAGGATTGAACGGTACGCTGATAAAAAAAGCACAATTCTGCCCGAGTTTTCAGATAGTATGGGTATGCATTACTGGTTATCATTATTAAATATAACATTAATATCATAGATCAATTTAATGAAACGAATAAATTGCAAATGTCTAATTTTATGTGTTCCCAATAAAAGATCGCAAAATGCAGATACACACCTTATTATTTTGTATTTCATATGGACTAAACGTGACAATTGGTGTCTCTAATATCCTAACAGCTAGCCTATATATATATATAATGGTCCTAATTTTATTTCAGAGCATTCCTGTGAATAATTGACCCAATGATAGATTGCCAAGCGATAGGCTAAAAATGGTATGTGTACATAACAATGTCGACGGTTATGAAAATGAAAATGAAAATTTAATTCATGAAAAAAAGTACAATATCATACTAACATCAAATATATCAGCATTCGATGAATATTTCTTGTGTATACCATACAACTGTAATAATGCATGTAGTAGCGAATCTCTTTCAGTAATTGACAAAGGTGATAATATCTGCGACTTTTTTTTCTCGAAAACCTCCCATTGGGTGGAGAATACCCTCTTAACCCAATCCAGTATTGAATAAAAGTTTCCAAATTCAAAGAAATAACAAATATATGATAGTGTTGATTCCTACTTCCACCCCACACTGCATAGACAACACTGACCGTGGTGGTCCGATGCAAGGCTGGTATATATATACCGGTAGTAGTAAGAGCTGATTCGAATTAAAAAAGAAACCGCCAGAAACCAGAAAGGGACATAAATATATCTAAACCCAGTCTAAATAAAATCTTCAAAACAAAACGGAATGGATTCAATTCCTATCCGGGACAAATCAGTATACTATAATTTCTACTACCGGCCACTTCCCAATCTCGCCCCAGAACTGCAAACAATCCAGCATATATAATATATAGATCAGTATATAATTCAGTCTATAGAAATTTATACATTTTATGGAAAACATCTCGAATGGGTTTATTCACATTCTCCAAATGATAATCACAAACACGCAATTATATATGATATATATGCAGATCTCTATGACTTATTTGCATCCCTTGCCTCCTTTATATTCATACAATATGAAAGAAATTAAACAAAATAACACAATTTACCGCAGTTCTTTAGCTAACAGTTCCCTTATGCACAGGTGTGTGATGGGGGGAAATTGACGAGACGTCAGACACAATCTCCCATCTGTTGATCACTTTTTCATTCGGCAATTAAAAGATGCAATCAATCAATCAATCCATCAATCAAGACTAAACGTACCAGAAAACAGACTCTGCTTATTACAGCCACCATCTTTGCTTCAAGCATGTATTATATATATATATACCGATTCACACGTTGTTTCTTTCTTCCACTTTCCCGAGAAGACAGCCTAGCCATCAAGGCGGAGGCCCCATCTGGTGGTATGAAGTAGCATATGGAGTAGGGGGTTAGTAGCAGGCGGCGGTAACCATCAGACGTCGCCATCTATCACTTGCAAAGGATTATATTGTCAATGGAAATACTGTAAATGACTTACGTCTTGATAGAACGCCTTCAGAAGGCAAGAAGCCAACACCCACACGCTATGTATCAATGTATTCATATGCTCCTGCTATTATCGAGAGGGATATATTATATCTGCCATCGTGTATCCATAATTGATTAGTGACTTAGTTCTTAACCAGGAGAGTTCTTAAACTGGAGAAATAGCACCAAAAATTGGGTGTATTTTCAGTGAATTTTAAAGTGATTTGGCGGACTGAAAGACCCTTCTATACTAGATACATGATAATTGGTGGAGAAAGTCGCTGCTCCCTTGGTGTATCTTATTAGTGTTGGTTGCATCACACTACTTGGATGGGACGGGGGTATATATGGGACTTTGTGTGCCTCCTGTCTCTCTCCCACTCCTTACCATCCATAATGGTTTGAGGGTAGCACTCTGTTGACTGTACTGTATAATAAGTTCGCTTATTATCTGAGATTTGAATTGACCCAAGGATTGAACTACTCCAGTCTAGCATCATTTACAAATATCAAATGAATGTATGTGTGTTATGCACTTTGCATCAATTGCATCCCCTACCCCTCACCCCGGGGGTATGGGGGGAAAGGTAGGGGGATGTCCAAGAAAATATGCCCTCACCCAGGCGGGGATTTCCCTAAGTTTATCGCAATATTAAGGACATTCCCCTGGGTGGGGAATGTTCGTCAGGATTTATATTTTTCACATTTCTTTTTTCAATAACAATGGGAAAAATGTGCCCCATGGGGTCGGGGAATTTGCAAAAACTTCTTGTCCTGGGAGTCGGGGATTTCATCATATTTCCAAAAATGCTCAGGACATTCGCCCATATCCCCGGGGGTGGGGGTGGGGGTTGCAATTGACAGGTGCATTAGCCCAGATGTCACAAACTAATGGGAAAATTAACACCTCTATTTCAATCTTGTCCCTCATCGAAGAGAACGCGGAAAGCGAACGTGCACAAGAGAGAAGACATTTGGAGAAAAAGTGATGGATAACCTTTCTAAACACCATGGTACCCAGGGACTGAACTTTTTAATTGATTTTCCTATGAGGCATTTGAAAAACCTACGTCTCACAAACGAATGTGATACTCCACACAAAATGTATGCTATGATTGATTTGTTTTTCCTTTTTCCTACCAAAAGTGGGGTAAAATAAGTTTTTTTTGAAAATTTAGATAATAAATATCGGTTTGGGACATGGAAAGCTGTATGTGGAATGAAAGAGCTAGTCCTAGAACTGCATGAGACAGAAATAATTAGTATTCAACTCATGTACTTTAAGATATACCCGGAAATATGGCCATTATGCAAAACAGCACACTTGAAAAAAATGACCCTACTACGTGTAATAGCATTTTCACATGGATAATAGCGAAATAGCAAAGTTACAATAGAGAAATACTCTAGGTTGGGTCTTTTTGCAAAATACACTCATTTCTTACATATAAGATTTGCGCTAAAATCAGTGTATGGTTAAAGACTTCACATCCTCATGTCAGGGATGTCATTAAGATTGGATTTTGAATATTTTGATTCAATAATGAACGGGGTAGGGATCCCATCTAGACGCAGTTATCCCGACAGGAAAAATAGTAAATGGGTAAGATTTTCAGAAAATGTACAATCGTCAGCTCCACAAATTTGGTAACCTCTGCTAAATTAGACTTGAAATATTTAAATGCTATGCATATCCAAGTATCTTTTGCATTGTGTTGATTAAAAACATCACTTGTTGTGTGTTAAACTTCATTTTGAACGTAATGTTTCTATTAGATTTTGATTATTTGAGAGGATTGGGTAAGGTGAATTGTACATTTTCTGAAAATCTGACCCAAATATGTGGGAAGGGTATAAAGTGTAAAGGCTAGATGTCGCCACATGCTGCCTTTAGGTTTACCATGTGGTGCCATCTGGTAGAAGTGCCATCTGGTAGAAGAGTCACTCTTGGAATATCTTAAGACAAATAAATAAGTAACACGGTCTACTGTGATCAAATAGATGGCGTTTTGGACTAATTTACAACTAAGGAACTAACTAGACCGTATTATCTTATATATCTAAATCTCACAGACCAATTTGTATCTGATTTCGAATGTGAACAGAGGAATTGGATGTTATGTTCTTTTATTGTATGTTTTACCTGGCTGTCAGCTCATATAGCTGGTCTTCCACTAACTCGGGGTAGTATACTACCATATAATTGTTGAGAGGAAATACCCTAACGGATGCTAAACCCTGCCCAGTAATTGGTCTTAAACGTGCATATAAAGAGCCACATTCAGCCATACACACAGCTGGCCTGTGGTAATCATACTGTTCAAACTACCTTAAATCCTAGTTTACCCCCCCCCCCCCATAAACAGTGTACACCATATAAACTTTGTGAATGTTTTAGAGGAATACAATTATTATACATTGATATAATATTACTATTATTCACTAGTCAGTCTGACATGTATCTAGCCTGTAATGCTGAGGTTCCAGTTAAAACATCATCTAGATTTATGACTGTCAAACCCACTTGTATAGATATATATTACTTAGATAGAACGACTTTTTTTCTTTTTTAATTATTTTATTTTTCCAGGTATTACAGAAGGTTGCCATCCCTGTTCAAACGAGGATCATACACATATAATATATGGATGATTTTCATCTCGCACCTGGCTTGAAGTGTCACTACATGGTTTCTGGAGATGTTGGGATAAAAAAGTGATATATGTATGGTGTTGGATGGAAAGAGATGAGATGAGATGGTGGTTTATACATGATGATTATATATGATATAGTTCAATTCTAGTTTTTTCTACTTCATACTTTGATACTTGTTTATTGATATAGAACATAATTCCAAATGTATGGGTATTCGGAAGATTTGTACTCTTTACAGAGAATACCCCTTTTTCCATATGTATTGTATTGGCATTGTACTATAATATTGCATTTGTATTTGTGTTATGGAGATAAACATCTATATATTATTATGCACTAGGGTGGAGGAGAAATGGTGACCAGAGAAGGGTTCCAACCCACAACACTCTAATGCCTCTGGGTCCAAAGCGATGGCTCGGAAGAAGCAGGATGCACTAAATCATCACTAATGGCCCATACAGAAATGCTGAGGAGGGGATTGCAACCCAGAGGACCTCGGGTTGGCAACCAACAGTTTTCATGCGCATAATAAATTTGAGACCATAATCTTGTGTGTCATGAAAATTAGTAAATCGCTGTGATTCGCACATTTCATTTGCGAAATCCTCCTTATTTATGAAGAGGCGAAATCCTTTGGCTACTGTTGTTGGAAGGGGTACTTTATATCTAGCCATTATAGCCCTGATAACGTCAGAATAGGGGTCTCCGATGGTCTTTAAAACGTTCAAGGCCGATTTAAGCAAATTGGCATGGCTGCTAAAATATGCCACACCTTTTGTTCCGTTATTATGTAATTGTTCCGTAACAGGATCAATAATTTGATACATATTGGATCTGGATCCATAAAATTGTATAGAGAGACTGGAATGAGGTGCTAATAATTGAATATTATTTATTGGCCGAGATTACAAAGAAACCAAGTCCAATAAATATTCAAATACTAGTAACGAGTTCCATTTACTATTTATATGCCTTAGCGAAGAGGAATATTGCTATTACGCCAAAATATTACCAAATCTACTCATTGTTTGACCTCACTGCAGTGAGGTAACCCAAGGCAGGACATGGATTTCGGCAGGGCTCCGGAATATAAATGTAAAACCCTGCCAGACAAAATCCTCCAAAATGTTGGTCAAAAGACCTTAGGATGGTTTGGAAAAGAACGGAATAAAAAGTAGAAAATCTTTAGCTTGTTTTTTACCGATGTTAACTGAGAGCGCAACTTTGATTTAAACCTTTGTTTTTTATTCTGTATCGCCATAAAGTATCAAAGTACTTAAGGAAAAAGAACTTCGAATTCCTATCGTATGTGTATAGTAACTATGGCGATGTCCTTATTCGTCACTCGAACCAACCTTTACTCGACAAACTTCAAGTTTTAAAAATACCCAGAAATTGAACAAGATTAGGAAAAAACACAACAATAGTCAAAACAGCTAAATCTTGGAATGAACTCACCCCCAGAAAGAGGAACATCGGATATATTGAAACTTTGGAATCAAATGTCAAAAGGTTTACTCTTAGCTGTATAAGCTAGCTCAACTCATTGTTTCAAAACTCTTGGTTTCAATTTCATTGTCTTAATGTAGTTCACTTTAACCCATTGTCAATGTTTTTTTATCAATGTTTCATGAATTTATGGTATACTATATTATTACACCCCAGTGAATAATATAAAAGCAACTGCCAACACTATCTGAGTGGCAAAGCAGTTAACATATAAAGTTAGAACATAAACCTACATTTACAAATACACAATATCTAATAATGTAACTGTATAGTGGGGGGGGGGGGGGGGGGGGAGGAAAAACCCTTGCCAAGAGGACTTGTTGTACCCAGTCAAAATAAATTTATTTTAAAAAAGTAAAAAACAATTCCCATACATGAGAGTCTGAGGGGAACGGTGCTATTCTTCATGTGAATCTAAAACTCAAGGCTAATTCCAAGATTTTCAGGGGCTTATGATGAGGTTCAAGGCTCTCAAATCAATCTGAAAAGTGCACTTTCCAAGGCTATTCCAGGTCTTGAATATATTTTTCGATTATTCGATCATAGGATTGTTTCTATGAGTATCTATGTATGCTGTTCATTTGATTTAAATTATTATAAGAGGAAAGTTCTTTTTCTAATCATTGTTAAGAGGAATTTTTGTGGGCCAGAAATATCATCAATTTATGTATATTAGTTCAAATTATATTACGATTTTTCTGATTTTTCATTTTTAAATCGGTTGCCATGGCAACCAATTTCATATTTCAGAATGTGGACCCTTCCAAAATGATAGAGAATCCAAAAATCTACCTCTGTGCCAAATTTGGTGATTTTATCACAAAATTCGCATTTTTGCCCTTAACTAACTCTACTAATATGGGTATACTGATATATTGTAAACTGCCCAAATTCATTGACTTCTGTGCGGGTCAGCGATTGCACTCTTTGCTCCGTTGCCATAGTTATTACTGACATGACAGTCCTTATGTAGGCACAATAGATATACATTTATTTCACAGTCCTTGCTTTTTTGATATATAAAGATGATGCACTTGGTAGACACGTAAAGGTGAATGTAGGCACAATAGATACACAGATGTACATGAGAGACACGACACGCACATCGATATTTTTGCTAGTCCAAGTTTGTTGATGATGACACACAGTGGCAATGGAGATGACTTGTACAAATCCTTGTTTTTATTGTATTGGTTAAACACGAAATCTTTTTTAAAAAAGAAATCTATCAATATATATGAGTCACTATCGCCCACACTGGACCTCAGCACCTTTAACTATTTACAGCCCCCCCCCCCCCCCACACACACACGCACACCTTCTCCAGTTCTCTGAAGATTCTTTGATCGTACTGTAATTATTATATAAAGTTGCTTTCTCACCCGTGGAACATCCAACTGAAGCTCCTCCATATCCTGTACTTCACCTTCCTTCTTCGTGGATGTCGAGCCTTTAACATCAGACGTAGCCAACTTAACATCAGCTGTATCTTCTGTTTCCATCTCTTCTTCCTCCTGCACCTCTCCCTCCTCCTGGTCATCCTCCTACAATCATCAGCATCAAATATGAAGAATTACCCAAATACATAGATGGATAGTTAGATAGATAGATAGATAGATAGAAGACAGACAAGACAGATGTATGGATAGAAGATAGATGGATTAGATAGATATATTAGATAGATAGATAGATAGATAGATAGATAGAAAATTAAATAGATAATTAGATAGATAGACAGATGTATGATAGAAGTATGGATAGAAGATAGATAGACAGATTAGATATATGGATTAAATATATGTATGGATAGAAGATAGATATATAAAAGTATGGATAGAATAATTGATAGATAGATCAATAGAAGATAGATAGTTTAGATAGATCAATAGAAGTATGGATAGATAGAGACATAGATACATACATGTAGATGGATAGACAGATAAATAGACAGTTAGATAGACAAATCCCTCGAATTCTTGTGTATGATTTCTTAATCAAAGTCACAGTAAATATAGAATAATTAACTTCATATCTGAATGTTTTTAATCAAATACCTGTACAACATTGTCCACTGTTTCTTCCCCATTTTCTTCTTCAGGTGGCTGTTCTGGGCTTTCATGTTCCACCTTGACTTGAGATATTTGTTCATCATCTATATCTTCTCCTTTCTCTCCGTCAGCCTCACCGCCGGCTGGGAGAACAGTCTCACCATTGCCTTCACCTTTCTCCTCTTGTACTTCTTCTCCCATTCCAGCTTCTTCGTCTTCATACTCACTTACATCTTCCACTTCAGCTGCACTGGCATTTGAGACTGGGCTTCCATTACCCTCACTGTAATCAATATAACACTCCACTGTAAGAAACATTTGTCTAACGTTTTGGAAATAATGATCATGAGTGGCACATCTGACACGAAGATATAGTAGCTAAACAGATATTTAATTTTGTTTTGGACACAGCCGCCCACCCCTTAATTGGAGCCTGTGGATTCAAAGTTTATATACAGTTTGATATCACTGTTCCAATTCCTAACCTCGACCCATCTGTTTTGATAGTTACTACACCTACTGCAATTACCAGAAAGTGAAACAATGATACATACTAATATCCTTTAAGTGGTGTGGTGTAACTAATATCGACGAAAAACAATTCAGATATCCATAACATAAATATACCAACGGCTCTCCAGAAATAACACCCTTTCATTATTATATTGAAGGCAATCTATCGCTTGATTTTAGACTACTGGAATGCGATAGGTGGCGACTGCCTCTACATTTCTAAGGCAGGAGTGCTGATACCTTGCGGAGAAACGGGAAACCATGCTTAGCCAAAGATTTCCTTGTCTTTACCTTACCAGGAAATACACCATTTCACAGGTGTTTCTCATGAGTATTTGTACTTTCATGAAACATTGAGAATGACTGCTTATAATTCGTTTAAGAATGGTAAAATTAGCAATTAAAATAGCGCTTTAAAAATGTTGGAAAATCCTGAAAGACTTTGAAAGGCAATTCATTCATTCTATAGGCACCGTACCCACACAGGACACGGAAAGGACATAACTACTAACAATGTCAGTATACCTTAAGATAATAGTACATTAGAAGTCATAGTTGAAAGCCTTTTTGTCTCTTTTTCTCTGTCTTTCTCTCCCTTCTTCTTCCCGCCCTTGATATAACCATATTAAATGTGTTGATAAGGGCGTAAAGCAACCAATGTCACTCACTCATAGTTGAAAGACACGCTTATTTTACACGTATCTAAAATAACTCGGGGGTTCCCTTATAAATATATATTTTACAGATTGTGACAATTCTGCATTGTTGTAAATACATGTACAAAATAAATTAAGATGTATTTCAGAACAGTGTTTAAGGTGATCTCGCCATAAATAGTCAAAACCCACCTGATTTGTTCTTCTTGTAAAGAGGTGGAGTCGATATGCTGACTTTGTGATGCATCTGGTGGATCAACTTCACTTGCCACACTCTCAGCTGCAGATCCTTGAGACGATCCTCCAACGGATTCATGGTCCTCCTCTTCCACTCCTTCTCCTCCCTGCTCCTCTTCCTCTTCAGAGCTATCGTCCTCTGTATCCGTGGATGAAATCGTGTCCGGATCAGCACCTGTAGAAGAGAGGAATAGAAGAATGGTTATTAGCGGAGGTTATTAGTTACTTATAAGATAAATCTATGTGACCATATATATATGGTCATATGTATACATGCAACGGCAAGGCTCAGCTTTCCCTCAGTTTGAAGGGACTCTCAACTGTGAGCCTAGACTGTAGAGGGACGTTCCAATATTAAACTGCATTGCGGATAGAGATATATTGAATCAATTTAACCTGTTGTAACGTATTGTCAGTCCTGAAAAGGCAGATATTAAACTGTAGATCACCTGCTTGCATTAGTCTAATTCTATGAATAAAGTAATTTTCTACCAGTGTGATGGCCCCAAGTATGAATCCACCATGCTTAAAGCTTCAAAGTTCATTAGTGATGTGTCATAGAAAAATGTGTTCTAAGTCGCACAAATTGGACATTGAGATAGCATTGTGTTTGAGCGGGTGTGATCAAGCGGATTCCAACGCTATTAATCTTTGGGAAATCCAATAAGCACTTCTTTATAGATCTATGTTTGAACAAAAAATAGTTTTAGATGGTAATAACACAAATTGTTAGAGGGCCCTAGAGGCCAGGTTTTATAAGGATGTGTTCCTGTATTGGAAGAGGCACTTTTACTACAAATCCCCCTCTACCCACGAGGAGGTCATGGCGGAAAGAGTCTGGAGAAACAGACTAATTAAAACGAAAGGTAAATTGTTTCACTACAAACAGTGGGAAGCTAAAGGTATTATTGTAATAGGCGATCATATTAAGGAAAATGGCGAGTTAATGAATATTGTCGGAATTGAGAAGGAGAATGGCATCTCCTCATTTTATCACCTGAGAGAAGAACTCATGAAAGCAATACCGACCACTTGGTGGCCACTGTTACATAGGGGCCATCAGGTCCCCATTTCTGAAAAAATAAATATAAATATTGGAAATGTTCTCTTAGACGCCAGAACAGCAGGCGCCAAAGCCATAACAATGCTTTAATAAAGAAAAGGAAACCTGAATGTACTAAGTTGTATAGATGGCAAAAAACTTTAGGTCTCAATGACTCAGATTTTGGCCAAGTTAACTGGAAAAAAATATTCGGCAGACCGTACAAGGTCACCAAGGAAGCCAGGCTTCATGCCTTCCAGTACAGGCTACTACATATCACATATGAAATCTAGCAACCACTGTTAAGGTGGCTATTAAATGTCCCTGTTTTTAATGAAAGCTCTCATCAGAGCTAGGCGATTATGTGTGACAACGGTATAGTAAAAACCAATTTGGAGCCATTTGCACAGGTATAAGACTGAATATAGTAACGCAAGTAATATGTGAGATGAAAGTTCTAATAATTCGTTAGTTGGATTAATGTGAGGATGAAGTCAATGTATTGTTGTAGGGCCGCTTAAAGCTGTTAATCTTAGAAGTTTGGCACATATGTTATGCTGGTTTTGATGATGACGTTAGAAGGTAGACTTATATTCAATGGTATGGAAATTAATTTAGGCATCGCACGAATACATCCACGTAGTGGACACGCGCTTTTTGTGAATTTGATAAACTTGTACGGCCAGATTTGTAATAAAAAAAAAAAGTTTTATGCCAACCCAGTGTAAATAAGAAGCATAACTTAAGAAGCATAACTGTAAAAAGTTCAGCCGAATGTTCCTTCTGTGAAGGACCTTATGAGGACAATACACCTTAAGGACTTTTAATTACCAGAACAATAATTTCGCATGCAATATGCAATATCACATGTACCACGCTATATGTATTTATACCCTTATTTTACTTGTTTTAAGGGCACCCAGGAAGATCTATTCTTAGAGGGTCTTGCCCGATAATGTATACTTTGTGTCATAATAAAAGTTGATAATAATAATAATAATAATAATAAAGGAAAGGACGATATCAGACATTTTTTCATTGACTGCACAGTAACCAAAGCCCTCTCATCTCAGTCATCTCAACTACAAACCCAATGGCGACCTTATCCTTAATAATAAAAAAAACAAGGCCAGTCCCTCCTTATAGTGCCACAAGATATACTTTTCGGCATAGGGGTGAGAAGTCACAATTCCATTATAATCAACTGGGTCATAATTCAAGGTAAAGCTCATATATTCACAAGCAAATATTGTTCCACAATGGCTCACTTGTATTTAAACATGTATTAGCAGAATTAAGATCGAGGTGCACAACTGTATTAATCAAGGATGATTTAGCTAGAGTATGGAAAAGGTTCCATGGCGATTTGTTGGATGGATGACAATGTACCCACTACTATCAGTTAAAAATATGCTCTTCCCTCGTCGAAAAATAAATTTTCTCGCTCGAGTCCAAATGCTGAGTTTGGTCGACCCAAGTGCTGAACGCTATCCACCGAGGTTCAATCATTTCCGAGGACTTTTGTAAATTCTATTTTGCGTACCTCCCACCCTATGTCAACCAACCATCCACACCTTACCCAGGCTTTCACGTTCAAGCACTTTCGCGGTGAATATTCCTATATGTAACCCTCTGTTTTATGTACAAGCCTATACTAGGAATGATATTTATGTTAAAGAAGCAAGAGTCTGTTCTTGATATTTTCTAACGGTTGAAGAAACGTTATATTAGTACGATATTTATGGTAGAGAAAGAAGAGTCTGATCTTGATATATTTTTCTAACCGTTGAAGAAACGAGAATCTAATTTTAATATCTTTGTCTATCCTTTTTTCTACCTCATTTATTCAATCATTCATTACCGTGTCTTACTACTGTATAAGCCCAGATGGCAGGATGTCATGAATAAAAGCTAAAAAGAAATAGTTAGTGATATTTCTGGATAACTAGTAGTTAAATGTATACCGTCGGATGACCTTAGAAACGCATAAACATATTAGATATACAGACTTGAAATTTGGTGTATGCAATTCATACGACTAAGAGCACTTAACACCCCACCCCCAAAATACGAACATTCCTATTTATTCTTGATCATCAGGGCCCGCGCACATAAAAAACTAGTCTTTAGACAATGTCTAGGTGAAAATCCTCAATAAAATCCCCGGCTTCAAGGACAATCTTGAAATCTGATTTTGTTTTTGTCTCCGGTCTCTGAAAATTAGACAAAGTAATTGTCTCTAAAATTGTTGTCCTTATTTGCGGTAGTTTTCTGGCGGCTGGCGGTAGTTTTTTGCATAGAGATACAAGCTATTTTGTAAGATTTGCAGCAGGTGCACAGATAATGGAGAGACAATCAAAACGAGACAATTTTAAGTAGTTCTAGACAATATATTGTGTTCATAAAGCAGTTTGTCTATTGTCTCTGGGACAATTTTGGAGTCTCTGTGACAATTAGGAGTCCGAAAGACCAAAAACTAAGGACAGCTCCAATAGCTTAGGTGGTTTTGTCTTGAAATGTTGGAGTTTTGTCACTAAATTCACAATTTGGAGACAATTTTGGCGGTTTTACATTGAATGCAGTTCATCTATTGTCTCTGGGACAATTCTATTGTCTCTGGGACAATTCTACAATTGTCTCTGGGACAATTCTACAATTGTCTCTGGGACAATTCTACAATTGTCTCTGGGACAATTTTGAGGCTGAAAGAAAAAAGAATTAAGGACAACTCAGATAGCTGTCCTTAGGTGGTTTTGTCTCGAAATATTGAATTTGTCACTAAATTCACAATTTGGAGACAATTTTGGTTGCTTTACATTACAGGCTTACTCGACCGCCAAACCATGCCAAAAACTACCGCCAGCCACCAGAAAACTACCACAAATTAGGACAAAAACTGGAGAGGCTATATAGTCTCATTTTCAGAGACAAAGACAAAATCAGGCTTCAAGGACAAGGACAATCTGACTTTATGTGCACACCTTTCAAGATTGTCCTTGAAGCCAGGGATTTTATTGAAGATTTTTGCCTAGACATTGTCTAAAGTCTTGAAAGTTTCAAAAAACCTTTATTCATCACTGATTACTTACTTGATTGCCTAGGTTAAATTCAAATCTAAGGCAAAATTGTCTCCAAATTATAAATTTAGAGACAAAACTTCAACATTTCAAGACAAAACAGCCTGAAAATAGCTATAAGGACAATTTTTTTATGAGCGCGGTTTTGTCTAGATTTGCTAAAAATTGTCTCGTTTTAATTGTCTCTTCTTTATGTGCGCGCCTGCAGATCCACCTTTCTAGCTAACTTCAAAAGAATATAACGTCCCTCTACAGTGGCTCAGAGTTGAGAGTCCCTTCAAACGGAGGGAAAGCTTCTTGCTTAAATCAGCAAAATGCCATTAGAAAACCCTTTAGGACGCCTACTCTAGGGTCGGGAATGTCATTAGGACAACAGGCGTCCATTCACTAACATACCATTCTTATCTGATCTGAGAGGTTCTGAGCCTAGACTATCTAGAAAAATCGAGCCTCTAGACAAAAATAGAATGCTTCTGTACTTTTGCTTTTGCACATCTACAATAACGCGAGCTATGAAACTAATATTTTGGGGAAGACAGCAATTGCAGTTGTTCAACAGACGGCCTCGTGAGCAGTCAAAATAATGTACCTGTCAATTACAACCCCTACCCCGACCCCTACGGGCCTAGGGTGATGTCAGATATAATATGCCCCCACCCAGGCGGGGATTTCCCTTAGTTTACTGCTGTATCTAGTACAGGATTTTAAAAACGTGCCTCAGGGGGTCGGGGATTTACAATTCTTGCCCTGGGGGGTCGGGGGTTTCATCATAATTTCCCAACATGCCCAGGACATTCCCCCACACCCTCGGGTGCAATAGACAAGTGCATGAAATGAGAAATCAATAGATCCATCGCATGTATACACTTTTTCTTTAAAAAAAACTAAAACAAAACAGATCCATCACATTAGAATGTAACTACATTCCGTTGCATATGCATAACTATGAAGTGTTTTTTTTTTTTCACGTTTTGAAATCAATTTTATTCACAAGACATCAAGGAAGAGTCACAAATTCAGGTGCTTTTCATGCGACCCTGACGATGAATTATCTTATTTCAAATTTACATAGCAGGGAATACGTGACAATTTTGTGTTAGATGACGTATATTTGAAAGCCTATTTTCAGATTTCAAACATCGATGCAGTCATCTAGGCACGAGCACGAGGGCGATACTAGTACAAAGCACAACGCCTAGAGGGCCGTCCAATCGCCAAATACTTCTTGAGAGTACCTACAGCGTGCAGCACCTACAAGAGAGATCACCATCTACACTCCATACTAAGTATTGCAGAAGCCTATCGCCATAGGGCCACCCAATCGTAATGTAAAATGTAACATTACATGAAGTGAGACATTTAACCAAATTTATTTGATTACATGTCCCACTTCATGTGCTTAAAATATCTGCATATTTAATGTGCATTATTTTACTTCTATGCTCGGCTATGATGCAATGACAAAGCTCAAATTCCCAGTCATCAGTAAAGGAAATGTAAAGATACAATTGTGTAAGTTGATTTTCTAATAGTACATACCATACCCATAATAAGCCTAAGTTACGATCTTATCCATTAATATTATGATATTGATAAAAATCAGAAATTAGATATAATATTCATGAGTAAAATTAGATATATATCCATGAGTAAAAGTGTCTGACAAGCAACCAAACGGTCGCCGGACTGAAACATCGCATATATCTGTGACGTAAAGCGAATCGTGTGGGATCAAGATAAGGAGTATTTTCCCCAGATGAAGCGAACAAAAATACTTGATTGCCTTGGTTATCCTGGGATCATACGTATAACAAATCTTCGTCAGAGACTATGCATAAGATGGATAGACTAGCTCGCCCTGGGTGGTGCGAACACGTTTGGAAGAATTCTGGAATTTCTCCATTTTACTGAGGGATCTCAAGCATCAAACCATCAATACAATTATAAGAGGGCTATGGTAGCTAACGAAGTGAGAGCATTCAGGTGAATGTTTCTAAAAGACATGCCATTTTCAGGTTACAAATTACCCAACAAATATATATTCTATTCGACCTTTTGTTGTGATATATTACAAGGATCCTAGTGAATAGGAATATGATGTGGAATAACGTGTTCTTGAATATTTATAATAGCCCTCCCTGATGAAGCCCCGATTAGCGGGGAAACATGCAGGATCCGCCCAAGAACACTTTGGAAACAACAGTAGTTGGAAGTTTCTTCCCTTCATTTGAATGTATAATACAAATAAATTTAAGGCCAATATGGTATTGCATAGTTTCTTGCACTGATTATCTTTCAGAACATGACGAGCTTACATTTTGTTTTCCCAACTACAATGCAATTCGACAAATATTAAGGACAAATCAAACACGTATTTGTACAATGAATTATTACCAACAAAAAAAGATCGTGCGGTATCGGCAGCGTTTACGCATTGAATATTTATTCTTTGATAAGAATATGAAGTTACCAATATTTGTTATAAATTATCTATATGTATACATTTGTACAATTATCAATACATTCAAGTGTAAAGTCTCTATCAATTTGTTATGGAGTTATTGCATGAGGCGTGTGCGTCAGGTTCATCAGCTAATTCTTTAATTCCTTTGTTTTCTGGGGTATACCGTTATGCCTATTTTTTTTTATTTCTTTACAAAAAAGGTTAATAAAACAAGAACACAAGCTTTTCTAACCAGAAAAAAACCCTTAAAAGTTTTGTCTTTTCTTTAAAACAGCTAATGTTAGACCTTGTTCAGGTAGTCCGCCCCTCACCCCCCCCCCCCCCCCAACCCCCACCCCAACCCCGAAAAAAAGAAAAGTCCCCCAGCCCTGCCAAGTTTTCTGCTTCTGTAAACCGGGAACACAGCTGTATTATTTTGAATTTTTAGATAGAAAAAAAACATGAAAAACTGGGAAAATGTCAATTAGGTTTATTCTTCCTTTTTAGCATTTTGAATCTCCCTTTCTATAGCGCTAATGATCAAACAAAGAAAGTATTGAGAACATTCGAATAGCAAGGTTTTGAATGAACGATCAACTATCCTATCCCCCTCTTTTAATGCCAACCGCCAGCCCTAAATACTTCTCATCATATTGTGATTAATCAATGTCTTAACATTACTTATTGAAATCTTGCATAACATATCTTAGTATGTATGAAGCCAAGACGGCAGGAATATTGAATAAAAATGTTTAGCAAAAACAAAAAAAAGTATTGAGAAGAATCTCTTTCGGTCGATTTAACTGCAGAGAAGGCAGCTTTAAGGTTTAGGCCCAGCCTTCCATAGCCAGCTTCAGACAACATGTTTACACCCAAGTCACAAACACAGACACACCAGAGTATCTCCCTCTGGATCGGGACAAATAATTATGTAGCACCTTGTCACACAACCCGTCACACTTGAGCTGAGATCCGGGAGAATCCAGGCGTGTCCATGGTGAGGGATCGAACCCAACACTTTCCCCTTCATATAGAGCAGATTATCAGACGACAAAATACCATGATTAGGTATATCAAACCAGGTATTAACTTCTAAAATCATGTTATAATAACATTTTTTTAAACAGTTTAATAGCAATTGTAGAAGCTCATAATAGGTAGATGAAGCGCGAAAACCTTACCTGTACTAAAAGAGAAACTACTCTATATATGCCATAGAGAGGAAGAAAATTAAAAAATAATGTCATTTCAATTTCAAATATCTGTTGTTGTTTTTTAATAAATTTTATTGGTCAAAGTTTTACATCATATGCAATAATTCTCATTTGCCAATCGGAAAAATCTAGTTCTTACTACACATACATAATTTTAACAGTAATTCATATTCCTTTTATAACTACACTTTCATCTGTCCCTATTAAATTAAATGGGGCCCGTTCGACCCAAGTGTACATCCGTATTCTGACGCCCTGCATGGGCCATATACATTATTCTTTACACACCATCCAATACGCAACGAGCCCCATAGGTGAAAGAAAAGAATGAGTGCTAGGTACCGTGACACACGTTTCACGCAATATCGCCAAATCTCCCAGCCCAAAACTCGTTGAAAATGAATTTTCGTAATCTGCTGTAATCGACGAAGTTAATTTCAGGCGGAGGGAGGTCTTGCCCTGAGTATTTGAAGCTAATAATTTGATATGATCTTCTGTGATTGTCTCACAGTATCTGATGAAAAGTATCTGTACCTATCAATATTATCAATTGGTAATTAACAGCATAGCCACGCCCCCATATCTCTATCTATGTCATCTTAGCATGGTGACAAACGCGAATATAATAAGTTGGAAGAACTATTCGACCATCTAACAAGTTTTACGACTTTTTACAAATTCAACTTATTTAGATTTAGAACAGTTTTTAAATTCAGCCTGGCATCATTATTTGAATTTTTGAAATTGGATTTGCAATATATAATAAATGTACAAATGTACAAATAATAATGAACAGCATAGCTATTGTATTTAAAGTTGATCAGCCATATAAGAGTGAGGAGGTTTAATATGTAGGAAAGTGTAGAGATAACAGTCGATTTTGTTTTGGTATATCTTTCGTTTGATTTGTATAGTAGTTAGTGATAACTTTGAATGATGGAAATTCTTTTTTCTTTTTGAAAGGCAACACTACAACATATTCACTTTGTGGACAAACGTTTTTTGTATGAAACCATTGTAAATGTCTTGGCCTGAAATCGCAATAATAAAAAAAAATGTCATACTGTTTTGTTACTCATATTTTCTTTGTTAGTACATTTAACATGTATTTTGAATTAGGAAATTCAGAAATCGGATACATCATTTGGATGCTGGAGATTTGGATTTTTAAGTCAAAGAACATCTCAATTACTATACCTAACTGTTAACATAATAGAGCAAAAGTTGGTAGAACCAGTACAGACTAGCATCATTATTTGATTCTAACACATATTTGCAATATATCTCACACCGTTTTGTTACTCATATTGGTCTCTGTTAGTACATTAAACATGTATATTTAAGTAGGTTAATGTTGCTACAATTTGCCACAGGTAGCCTTGGAAGACCAAATTTTAGTTGACGACGCCTACCATTTTCCCCTCCACTTGATGTACGTGTAATTGGAGATAATTATATCTATGCAATAGATCATATTATATACAATCCATATATATGCTCGTCAGTAGTCCGGATCATACCAGGTAATGCTTCTTGACAATGTTTAATTCTTTTTCTTTTCATATTAATTATAATCATTAGATTCAACTATAGTTTATGATGAACTTAATATACCTACTCTAATGTCAATCACATGATTGACATTAGAGTAGGTACCGTATTTACTATAGAGAGTTTATCGTTCTAAAGACAGTATTTAAAAGTTGGGAAGGCACTCGGAAGAGCAGCTCCATTTGCTCCAACTGCCCTTCCCCACCGGGTATGGGACAGATGGCTGAAAGCAATACCTTGACAGGTCAAAAGAAATATCATCTCTCGGGGCCGTCACCGCGCCTTAGTCCGGTTATCATCTGCAAATCCCCCAGCCCAATACGGCCAAATATAAAACTAATCTTCCAAAATGTATACAGTAATTCTCAACTCGTTCTCATGGGGCGGTTCCATTTCGCAATGCCCAATATAAAACCCAATTTCCTGAGGACATTATGGCCGAGCCCCTGCATGCATTGCGCAGGTCTGATTTGCCGACGGGTTTCCGGTGCCTCTGCGAATGGGGAAGAGAAGAGGATCGGCCGCGGAGGTGGGAGGAAAAAGTGAGCAAAAAATTATGGGTTTGGTCTTGAGTTAATTTTCACTGTAGGGGGATTGGGTAAATCCACAATCTTACAAATCCTCCTGTGGCAAGCCGGTGTAAAGTGGGAAATAGATCATAATTTTATTCCACTGCTCCCGAACGATTGGATGAGATTATGAACCTGTCAGAGTTAAGCCGCCCTGGTTGGAGGGAGGAGGCAGAGGGGGATTCGAGATAAGGGGCTGGATAGTGCTGCAAGGAAGGGGGACCCCACCCCTTGGGCCACTGAGAAATAGGGGCCTTCATGGGTGGTCTACCACAGTGAAGCCAAAAAGGCAGTTCTCCTCAGCACCTCTTGGAATTTGACAAATGAAAAGCCAGTGCTGTCATTTGACCCTTGGGACACTTCTAGAGTCCCTCCAAGGGACTTAGCATTGATGATGCCTGCGTACAAAAAATAACAAAAAAGCACACAAGGGCATCTCAGAAAGGGAGGAACTGAGAGAGATCTCCATAGATCCTAATTGGTGTGATATTAATGACTTTTAAGGAACTCTTTTCTTCCACCTCGCTTTCTCTGGCGCGACGAACATATCACAGGAGGATTATACCTCAGAGAAATTATGGTAATGGAAAAAACTGAGCGAGCAAAAAAAAGAGTGGTGGAGGAAAAGAGGGGTGGAGATAGAGAGACAGGGGGCAGGGAAAGGAAAGGAATGGAAGGGAGGTGGGAGGGGGGAGATATGATATGCAGCACTGCTAATCAAACCGAGCTGTCAACGTGAAAAACAACTCCCTTATCTCGCCAAGATAAAAAGCATCTGCGCTAGTACTACAGCGGTATCTTTTTTAGCTGATTTCATGTTGAAGACAATGAGGCTTCTGGAACTGACAATGAAGTATATGAGGCATGCCACTCTCACATCAGCTTAATGTACCCATCGTCTCTACGTGACTAGGTGTTGTGATTTAAACGCCGCGCAGTCAGCCGGCTTGAAGGCGTCTAGCTTCACCAGGGCAAAATTGACAACTACATTAACCAGGATTATACAGTTTCCATCGGAAAATAATGAAAATTAATGACGTTGATTATTGCCGGGGTAAAATAGATTTCCACAGGGTCCCATGTTAGGCGATTTATGGATGTAATTAAGCAGCATTGAAAACATTTAAGGCGGGTTTAATTCCGCGCGCTGGCGAGGCTTTGAATTGGCAATTTCGTTTAAATTGATTGTCATGCAGGAAAGGAAGGAGGTGCGATTATACAGTGGTTTATCTTAAATGAGAGGTCACATTTGTTATACAGAAGGCAGGCAGAAGAATGAGCACCTCATCGCCATGAGGCCTATCACTTTCTCGGTGTTCAAATTCTCTTGATACAGTGTGTGTACTTAGTGGAAGGAGCGCGCGAAAAAAAAACTTGCCGGTAAAATGATGCGCAAATTGACTGCCACTCATCCCCTCTTACTTTGTGGCATTATGCCATGGATTCCTTGCCTCATTTTATCACCCCCATTTTCCTCAAACAAAGCTAAATAAATAAGCTTTCTATTGAATTCTGCTTAGGCTTTGAGCAAATTGCTGCTGTGGGTTTTTATCCTTTGGAAGGACGCGGATGAGCAGCAGCAGCAAGCATCCTGACGTTATGCCTAATGAAATTTCAATTTCCTCCCTTAAGCCGGCGTATGTATACTTTCTGATTTGATTCCCTACAATGAAGGCCCCTGCAAGTCCTCTAATTGTGGACTTGCAGGGGCCTTTTTCTTCCTATATTGCATTGTATCCGCATCGAACTGACAGGCCCGAAAACATGCTCTGAAGCTATGATTATTGCATGTATGTGGAGGTAGGAGGCCCGGCCCTCGGCAATGAATTTAAAACACTGAGTACATGATTATAAACGCATCTACTACAGAGGGCCCTTTTATCCAGGCGTCTTGGTCGCCTTATTGGGGCGGTTTCAATTCAATATTTTATAATAGTGTTCGCCCCAGCGGTACCCTCCTGGAAGCAAATCATCACCTTTCTAAGCTCTATGATTATTTTACCGCCGAGCAATATGGAATTAAAGACATGGCCTAAGTGCCTGCCTCACACCTTTAATTTCTTTTTATCTAATGTATTAATGTACAGGCTTCAACGGCTAGACAGGCGCAGTAATTAAACTTTCCTAAAATAGCGATTGAGGCACTAGCTCCCCTGATTGCATTCAAGTAATTAATGTAATTTATCACCGGCGTTGCAGTTATCAAACTTTGTAGCCAACACTTTCTCCTGATTTAGAGGTTGATTGCCTTACAATCACATTTGGTGTTCTGAAACAATTTTTCTTGCGTCTGTATAACACAATTTCGGTCACGCCTAATAAAGTCTGGTGCCAAACAAATGTTAAGTACATTGCTGGATCCGCCCTATATGGCCGAGCCTGCAACCGTGTAACGTTTCAATTTCACCGTCCGTTTATGAAGCTGAAAGTTAATTACATCGCCATGAGCGTGTTTCTAGCCAAGACGCAACCAATGTCATTAATAAATCTCTCACTCAGACGCAGTGTTTGTCCCTGCCGCGCTGCCTCCCCCTACAGCCTGCCTTCTTTTGTATTCGCACTGCCTCTGACAACAGATTTCAATTTTATTACGGCAAGACCTCGTTGGAATGTGTACAAATAAATATGCGTCCCTACTCGGGCGAGTTGACGGATGGACAAAAGAAGTTGCTGCGCCACCGCATTATCTTTCTTCCGATTTGAATGATGACGGGCGTCCGATATTGAAACGATGGCTTCCATAGCACCATGTACTTTCAATATGGAACTAGGCAACTTCTAAGAGAATAGCCTTGTCTTTAACAGTGCGGGAATTCATCAGAGTGTCTTTCAGGTAAGGTCTGTCTATAGGGCCTGAGGAACGTATTGTGTGTCGCCTCCAGTTGAACTAAAGGGCATTCAGCTCGCAGCTCTTGTCTTCATAATTGAATATCAGAGACACTGGGATCACTTTTGTGTTGGAGCCTCAATAAATTTGTCAGAAAACTTGCTTCAGCTCCTGACCAACTTTTCCTTTTTGCGAGCCGGTAACAAGCCACTTACAACGCAGGGTTTACAATATGGACGCAGGCCTCCCCTATATATAGCGCTCCTCGCATTTCAGACTAAATTGTTAAAGATAACTCTCACATTGCAATGTTCACATCAAAGCGGGAGTGGAGCTTTCAATATAGAAGTTCCATGAAAAGTTCCACAGCTAATTACATTCAACTGAGGCGAGAACGGCATTCACGTCTGCGCAGTTCATATTTCTGCGAGGGAACACAGCATTTCGATGTGTCTTTTTAATACCGAACTTCAAACCATATCCCATTTTTGCACATACTCGTGGGAACATTTGTCATAGTCGATGTTACAGTTGCATAGATATATCCGTCAGACAAAGAGCTTCAAGAGGCATCCCTATGTTTTATCCTACTACACTGGAGTGCTCTGCGCAGAACCACAAAACAAACACTTAAGAAATTATCCCCCAAATACAGCGAGGGACACGAAAGAATATTAGGGAAAACAAGAACGTGGAGGCCGATAAACACAATGTAGGTTTTTCCCTTAAACACTTCCGAGACAAAAACCCATAAGACAGCAGGCGATAAATAGTGCAACTTCGCTTTATGTCACCACTTTGGAGCACTGACGTCAGAGTCACAATAAATAAGATACTCATTAACTCAACATGCAGATGTATCTGGCCTTCACCTTCCATATTTTGCGTATCACTTTTATGAATGAAATATAAAAGGTTAAGTTTGGAATTGTTATTCTTTGTTTGAATAATATATAAAATTTATTGTATTGCATGCGTGCATTTAACAGGGGATTTGTATGTCCAAAAATCCAAAATATCATAAGGATATATATTGTTTGGTATTACATAATAAAGTTAATTGACAATAGCATTTCTATAACTGACCTCCGAATATTACCTAATAAATACAATGTACAAGATGTTTCTAGGGGAAGAAGATATAAAATATTTTTGTCTTTTCACCAGCATTTATATATGAAGATGGGAGTCTAAAAATCATAAGCGTTATTCTGAATCAATATGATTGGTGGTAGGGACTCAGGAAAACAGATCTATGCAGTCAGATTTCGACTCCAAACAAGGTCACCGCTCATAAAGCAAATAAAGTCATAAAGGATTACGTATGAATTACATACAAAGTACCCCAAACTGTAACCATTACTCTCAAATTAGAGAGGGATTTGCAAAATAGGTAGGAAATGAATGTAGTTTGCGAAGCGCACTCAGTGATATCCATTATTGCATAATGTGGGTAAAGAAGAAGAAACACCAATTAAGGCGAGAAGCGAATGCTCATCACAAAGAGTGGGTTAGGGCAGGATGACCTTTGAGATGCGCTGCAGCTGAATTGGATCCATATATGAATCGTGTTATGTAGAGTCTCTTTTCATCAATATGGCTTATAGCAGACCACAGTCGAATATAGGTCATATTCGACTCCACAAAAACCTAAATCTGCCTTAGAAAAAACACCCTCGCTCTCTCTCTCTATAGTGGTCCACTGTTGAGGTTACACATACACTTTGCTCTTGTCCGCTTGGTTAGATTTCCGACCACTGGATAAGGAATGATAAAACATGGTTAGGGCGTTGGCTGATATTAGATAAAATCATCCATGGGTCCTAAAAATGCAGGGCACAATGAGGATGGAGACTATAAACGACCTATTTACCAATGTCCAAAAATAAAGGGGGGTGAGCAATAAGACCCGCGGCAGGAAGTGGCTTCGCTGGGAATGGCTTCCATTTATCCAACTAATGGTGAGCTTTTCTACATTTGATAGGCGCCTTCATGACACATTTCTCATAGCCATATGACCATCAAACCTCACATAAAAGCCTGCGTCGATAGTTGGTTGACGTATATTATCTTATATACTGGTGTTTTTAAGGTAATTGCTTTGTCGATACATCGGGGCTTTCTCTTTCTGAGCACCGGCCTGTCAATACCATTGCACCATACGCATTCTTATTTCTCTTCCTCTTCACATACCTCAGCGAAAATCAATGCTGCCCATGCAGTCCAAATTTGGGTACAAAAGGATTGCACCAAATCGACTATATATATACTGGCACTTTTCATTTTTATTCAAACGGCGAAAAATACAGACCGATGGCCCATGGGGTATAATTTAGCAGAGGCATTATAAGCAAATCCAATTATTTCCAGTCAATATCTCCACAACAGACCCACGTATATTCCAATGTCTCTGCATGGAGGATAAACACTCAGCTGGCCAGTGGACATCAAAGAAATCTCGGTCTACATATTGACAATATACACACACAGAAGCAAGGCAGAGGCAAGTTGGAAAGCAGAAACAATTTTGCGGCGGAGAGATTAATCAAATCGGCCCAATGCTCATTTCCATATATATCTGTCGGGTCAAATTTTAAAAGTCCAGCGAGTGCTGAGAGTCTAAGTCAATATAAAGTTTGTACATTGCCTCATTGTTTACCTGCAGTGGCGGGCTAGTAGGGCCGAAGCCAGCAATTTCTCGATGATTAATGTGGACATGTCTAGCGGGCCATCATAGTCATATATTTATCTATATCATAAAGCGCCACAGTGCCCTCATATTAGGTTTTTGAAGCAATTAGAGCTCGTCTGGACATGGATATTTCTTCATGCGCCGTCATGATTGAACCTAATTGAGAAATATGACATCGTTTCGGCAAGGCCCACATCAATTGTACCTCAATAGACTGATCCAAAAGTTATAATTTCAATAATCATATCATTTGTAAAATGACATCTCTTAATAGCATATATATATATATGTATTTACCATATAAAAGGATAAATTCAATGATGCCAGCCAAAGCAAGTAGTGTACAAATTAATGAAATAAGCAAGAAACCAGACTCTTCCCCCCAGCAAAAAAACAAGGGAAAGTCCAAAAAGACCTGTACCTCAAGGCAACTATCCTCTTCCATATATGGCTGGAGATCTTTCATGAATCGGTTACAAAAAGTGGCTGGAAAGAGATGGAATAAGGGGACACGACACCCAACAAAACATAATATCCGGAGATGCGCCTGTGGCCTCTCGGCCAGAGACAAAAAGTGAAGATCGGATAACCAACGAGATGACCTGCAGGGGGGATATTTCAGTCTGTGGGCTGCACTTCACATATTTCGAATGTACGCAATCTGTATAATAGAAGCCACTCTCAATGCTGCTGCCATCGTTTTTAAGTCATTCATAATACGTTGTGGACCAGGCTCGAGGCCTGACTGGAAATAAAAGACAGCAGCCTGGTTTGTATAAATCTTTGTTTAAACCAAACACCGATCCCGTTACTGTTTGACTTCACATCAAACCCAATTCCCCTGGTGTCAAACGCCGAGACGTATCACGTGACCAGTGGTCACTCAAAAAGAAGCCACTAGGGGCCAGACCGGCCGCGAAAGGGGATCCAGAAGATCAGGTCGCCATTTCCTCGGTGATAAGCGCGATAAGGCGTCAATCCCATCATGTTCGGACGGGCGTGCTGACATCCACATAACGTGATTAAAACCAAACATATGATCCATTAGACTAAAACATGTAGTTTATTACAGAGGCGTGCCATTGGCCTACAAGCCATCAAATTTCCCTGGTGTTGGTGGGCGAGGCCTTACACTGGCATCATATGTCACGCGCCGCCCGTTTATGTCTACTAGTGTCCATCGGCCTGAGCTGTCGTGTCTTGTGTTTGGCCATAACAGAAGACAAATAGCAGTGTCCGTCTCATCCCTCTGATCCCTTAAAATCATCATCTTGTGCTCCGAGCCCGCTCAGCTGTCTACAACTTGGCCCCGAGACGGCAGCAGCTACACCCAGCCAAATGGGCCGAGGCTCCAAAGCCGCTTATGGAGATGGAAACCCACATTGCTCACTTCCGGCCGCCATTTGTCATCGCCAGGCCCACCAGATGGCTTCTGATGGACACGATGGGGCCACACGGAGGACGCCAAGTAAAGATACCCTACGTTTACTCTCTGGTCACTTCAGATCAAATGCAACAAGGCCCAGGCAACTATCGTATAGAGCCCAGATAAAAAAAGAGCCAACAAAAAACCAGCGGGCGACAGATCTGGAGCCACTCTTTAACCATCTATCTCGAAGATATTCGGATGAAGAAGGATTTGTAAGCCATGAGCGAAGCCACAAACACTAAATATCGAAAGTGGGCCCCATTTTTAACAGTTAATTGACGGTCATTCCTCAAGAAATGTTGCTTCCCCTAGGCTCTACACATATGTCTCTTACAATCAAGATAACGAAACCAAGACTTTAAAAGGCCCAAGTTATATATATATATATATAGGTAGCCTGCGGAAAAGGACAATTTCTGAGTTATGGACGAAAGTAAAGTGCGCAGAGTGAAGGACCATCGTCCACAATTTGCTGACATGTCAATTTTTCCACATATATAATTCCCCCTTTGATCAACTCACCGGTGTAATGACGTGTGGGCCGCATCAGGGTCTGTGCATGATCGATCTATCTGGGGAGGGGTTTGAATGACATGACCTACTACTCGCACTATACTACTAACATCTCCCTTGGCTGGCGATAAGTGCAGTTAGCTTTAATTGCATTATGACCGTTTCTACAAGTTGTTCCCAGCGTGGGTGTTGTTAAATGTTCATAAGAAGGATCTGACATAAACAAATTACGCTTCCCAAGTTCCAGTGACGAGAGAGAAAGATAAGCAACAGAGCAAAGATGGGAAAATCTGCCGGTTCCTAACTCACTCCCCAAGGCCCTAACCAAGCTTCGATTCCGATGCTGAAGGCAGCACGGACATTAAGTCATAATTAAATGTTCATGTGTTTTTCCTATCTGATAGATACATATCTTGGACTACAAGCAGCATATTTGTCTGTGGCTCCCATGTGAATATGAGCAGTGATAAATTAGACCGAACATGCCAGCTACTGCCAAGCCTGGGTCATCTACCCAATCAATTAAATGAGAACTTGGAGGCTACCAAGTGACAATATCCCTTGGCTCTTGACCCAAGAACATTAGGGATATATTTATCGCCAGAATTATTTTGCTGTCTCATTTTTTATGATCCATTTAGATATGCTGATTTTTGGTGGGAAAGGCTACACGATATTCCATATTGAACCGCCCGGAACACAATGGGTAGTCATTTATCAAGAGGGATTAAGAAGTAGGGACGCTTTTTTGACATGAATATGATATTTTTGTGGCCACGCTGAGCTGCTGTGAGCAAATAAAAGAGAAGCACTGGCTCCGACAGAGACAAAGGAGCATATGCTTGATGAGTGAAATACTGCAATATGTGTCAGAAATAATGTTAGAGACTTGGTCACCCATTGGAAATGGAATGGGCGTCGTTTGTTGCATAGATTCCGGTCATCAGCTTGGGCGGAATAGTAATTACGGGTGTGCTGAGCCCATGTTCCACGAAAACATATGGAGACTGCCTTCGGAATCCAAAACCATAATTCACCCCGCAGCCTTTTTTGCTGCTTGATGCTCATTGCTATTGCGACAAGCGCTGGTAAGGAACTGGCAATGAGCTGGGCCACCTGAGACTCTGCCTATCGGCTAATGTCCAATTTTATGGTCTCATTGTAGGCAGCGTTTTCGCAGAATCCCTGCGAATCCCCTCGAAAATGTGAAAATGTGGCGGTGCCCTTTGCAGTCGATCCTCAAATCAGCTGTCTTATTCCGGCCCATTCCGCTGGGCACCCCGAGAGGACCGCTCGGCACGGCTACCAACACTAAATCAAGAAGATAACCGAAAATCTTGCGCCTAATACCGTCATTGTGGGGAATTTTCAATATGGCTGCGCCGCCCGTGTGAACATAAATCAGCTGAAAATGGATTCCCCACACCCATCAAATAGTTGTGATAATGTAACTACGCAAGATGACTTTTGGTCGTAAAAATTGCTATCGTGCTGTCGGCTTCCAACCGAAGCCAGATTTGCCGTGGACTAATCAATCATGCAACTATCATAGATCCACATCGGACGGCAAATAAAACTCTACACAAACTCCGATGCTCCGATAGGAATTTTGGTTCATGAAGTTAGATGTCCGATAGCTGGTGCCCGATGTAGGCATGTTATCAGGCAGCTAAGATCACGATAAGTATGAATTGGTCTGAAAATAACAGGGGTGGCCGCGCGCCGGTATCGCACAGCCTAGGGGGCATTCTGCGAGTCAGTAATTTCATAAGCGGAGCAGAATAGTCAGACTTTGCGACAGGTTTTTAATGAGTCCTGGGCAGCAGGGGCGATCTCTGCGAGCATCAGCTCCCTTCTTTGGAAGGAAAGCTTAGGGTTAGGAAGCCCACGAGCGTCAGCATTAAATGTATATCATTTGCTGGGGTCACAAGAGCGTTTCCCCTCTATAATGTGCTGTCCGGAGATAGTGTGACAAAAGACAGGAGAGTAAAATTACACCCAGATCTAATCAAATGGTATAAATTACTTATGAGCACGTGCGCAAAGTCCCAAGTATTTGACATGGCCTACCACAGTAATCCTACTGTCGTGATCCCTTTATAGGTAAAACCTTATGCAACCACTCATAACTATGCTAATTATTCAAAGTTTGATATTAAGGCATAAATCAATAGCTACGTAATCCCTCCCCTAACGCGCGCCTATTACATATTTAAAGGGCACATTTGCTGCCATTTCAAGCTAAATTATGTAACCCCTTACAGAGTAATCCACTGAATTCCCATCCCCTGCATGACTGTCTCTTCACACTATTGGTGGCCCCACAGTCTAAGTCCGAGGTTTAATTCAACTTAATATGTTCAGAGGCCAAGGCTTATGTCAGCGAGATCAATGTTACGCAATGAGAACACGAAATGGACGGCCATTCTCAAATGATCCTTGTTCAAATCCAATACCCATTGTCACTGGGGTCCCTGATGTCCAAATCTGTGCATTTACGCATGTAGCCTTCACTTGCAAATAAAGGAGACGCCAAATGCAAATGTTATATACATGTTAGAGCGCTCATCTGTTTCTTTATTCCTCATATTTCATCAATTTATTTTGATTTCTTCAATGTTATAAAAACAAGATAAAGGAGTCAGGGTAATAAAGTTGAACTTTAAATGAAAAGATAAGCTCATTATTTAATAATGCCAATACACAACAGTTCAGACGCTGTCGTCCTTTTCTTTACTTCTCATATACACTCATATTTCATCAATTTTCTTAATATCTTCAATATTATGAAACCAAAATAAGGGAAATAGTCTATAAAGTTGTTTTTAAATGAAATAATGAGTTAATAATGGCAATACAAAACGTTCGATATAGTCTTAGAAATAGATTTTATGATGTATTTCATGTTACCAACTGTTATGTGATACCTTTCCTTTCCCTTGTGAATTTTGACAATATCTGTGAGTGAAGCTGGTGTGCAATAGATGGACGAAGGTCTATGTTCCAACTGTCATTTCAACTGTCATTGGCTGTATACAAATTCTAAAAAAAAGGCGACTTCTTTCTCTCCAACAAGAAATGTTACATAGTTTTGAGAACTCTAGATGGTACTTGAGAGCTAAAAAAATCACACAACATAACTCAAACTCGGGGACTGGGGACAAATATACACAAACTCCCATCCTAAGCCTTTTTCCTCGTTGTTTTTGTTTCTGGCAACTTTTTATCCCCTAACAATAAAACCTCGGGGAAAGGAAGGCATTATGCGAATAAAATTCTCCAGTGCTGCACTTCTTCTGAACAAATATCGCTCTGGGACATGAATTGGCAGACATAAGCAGTGTATGTTTGTTCAGATACGATGTATACAACGATCCTTTGCACAAATGCTTTAAAATTACCATAGAAAAATAGTTGGCCCATAAATAACCTCCACAAAGTTGAAGGGATCGTATACGAAATACTGGCAAGAGTCAACATAATACAGCTATTCTGTATACTGACCGATGTCTGTCTACATGCTTAGCAAGAAATGATAGAATGCTGACATTTTTTTTCTTTATCTTTTTCCCACATCGGTGATCTTCATTTGATCCTATATGAGGTGTTTGGCCGGAATCTATTAGAACCTGTAATGTAAAGGATCAGTTCCCCCTTTGAGGTGTGTGGGCCTGGCCAGCTTTCCGATAGGGACCAGCAAGGTGTTTACATTAGGTACTAGAGCAATACCAACACTCTGTATTTTTAGGATACACATTGACACATGAAATAAATCAAGAAACACAACTTTGTTTGCTCGCCTTCCCCCTACCAGGCAACTCAACCCATGCTGAGACTTGAATTACATCGAGGGAAGAGACTCGAATGTCATAGCATGCCTCGAAAGCAGAGATATAGCAAAAACTACAGGTGTATTATCTGTATGGACCTCGCGATACTCACACCTTTATTTTGCCAATGCTGACATACTTCTCTAAAATAAAACTCCATGTGGAAGGTATTTGTTTTATATACATTACCTCAGAACCTGTTTACATATGGCGCGACAGATGCTAAATCCGATTCAGTGTACACAATCGGCTTATTTCTAACAGACAAGAAAAAGTATATTTGATATTTTCCAATTCCTGGCCTCGATCGCTCGTTTGCTCGCCTGGTGTGCGTCCGCAACCTTGGTAACTAAGATGCAAGCCTTGAGATAAAAGTTTTATCAGCCGCAACTTTTGATAAAACGTCAACAGTGAAGGAACGGAACACTCATAACCGTTAAGATTAAATCCGTTAAGAGCAGTTCTGCTGGTTCTATCACGTTAAGATTAGAGTTAATGTTTGAATTTGGTCTTGAGACGATTCCTGGCAACCCCGTCCGATATTGGAAAACATTGACAGAAACGACGGCCAACATAAATATGAAACCTTAAGAGTCTACTTTACAAACATGATCTATGACGCATGAAATTAGATATGATCTTGAAGAAATCTTAACCTCAAGGAGGCAGGAGATTATTGGCAACAAAAGCAGGATAATTTTCCCCAAACCCTGGATGAAGAAAAAAATGTTTTCTAAACTTCCGGATCCGAAGAAAGAATTCGATGCTCGCGATGAATTTCCCATGGCAACCAATACTATTGAGATATGGCACCAAAGTGTTATGAGCTTCTGTATATGACCCAGGAATTGGCATGTTTCTCGGATCAATGCGCTCTCAGAGTAAGGACATTAACCTTTCCATAAGAAGTGAACTAAATAGACTATCTGTCGTTTTAAGAATCGTAAATTACATATTCATTTCTCATGAATTAAAAGAAGAATCATAGAACTAACGCTGGCACAAATAATCATTTTTGCTTGTCTATCAAATTCCACCAAGGCCTATACTGGAGTGCCCTTTTAAACAAAATCTAAAAGTTTTATCCCTATCTTGATTCCTTATTCTAAACATATCACTCATAGACAAAGATTCTAAACATAAAACTGGATTCTATATCGGCATTCTGTGCTCATCGTGTGCAAGTTATAGACAAAAGTAAGGTATCTACAATAGAACGCCATGTCGTAGTTATTGAGGAATAATCCTGCGTGGTAAGAGGCCTAATTTGAGTGGAATCAATAATGGTCTCTTTGCTCAGGACTCTAGTGAATGGAACAGACGTTATACATCTATATGAAACGGAGGAAATGCTAGCTAGCGCACTCGGATGATTTAAACTGCGCACTGTATTATTTGGGTAGGGATACTTGCCCATGCAATGAACTAGGACGGGTTAGAATAAAATCTGATAATACATCTCCATTAAATTTCTGTTGAAAAACATCGATAATTCTACTATTGGGATCACAGAAAATGATGTAATTTTACTTAATACTAACTCGAATCAGTAAAAAGGTAGAATAATGGAATGATATAAAGTGAAAAGTCTGTCATTCCATAGCAACAATTTGCCTATACAATTAATGATTGATTTTTAGTTCGACATCGAATGTGAAACTGGTCTGTACTACATACTAGTAATCAATTGCAGATTTTTAAAATTTAAATCACATAAAAAGTATTAAACGAACTTCATGAACAACTGCATACATGTGGTACCGATTCCCATGATAGACTCAATCCTTACTCCACCAACTGAACCTGGGTTGGGGAAAGTATAAGGGTAAGAGATAACCACGGAGACGGGGATATTTGAATATATGAGAACCAGGAGGAATGATCCGACCAGATGTCACTAGACTCATAGGAGCCTCTGACAGGGCAAAGAGGATCCACACTTGACCCTTGTTCTACTTGATCCCCGTCTTATAAGTAATTCAAACAAATATTTGGGAAATCAGGCAGGCACAAGCTACCCCTCGGGGCCAGGCATTACAAAGTATAACCCCCCAACTTTAGGCAACCTCTTCTCTGCCTATAGGAGTCCACACACCTATCTGTCTGTCTCTCTGCCTACTTCCAAACATATATTTTACCCCTCATTCTTATCCATAGCTGCAGTGCTATAGCGTTAGATATTGCAGAGAGTGACGCCGTCCGAGTTGGCTGCCTCTGTTTGAGCATCATTGATCTTTCCGGGCAACGTCTTTTAATCTTCAGCTCAATAAAGGCAACACAACAGCTGCACAAGGTTGGGATGAAAGTAAGTAAAAAAGATAAAGGCTTCACTTCGAGCAGATCGACAGAAAAGATGGAAGTAAAAAAGAGTCCGGCGCTTACACCGACATAAAAGTGCCATCCATCGGATTCGGATGACAGGTTTCAGGTGTCGGGGTAGCATTTTGAAGATCTTTAGATAATCGCCCCGTCTTTTTTCTAACAGTTCTTTTTGACCCCAGTCTGTTATCGAATATCTTTTTGCCGCTCTTCAATCAATCCGAATTCGATGCCGCAAATATGAAGTGATAAGGGGTAGAGGCATTACAGGGGCTTGTACCTTAACATGCTTTTCAATGTGTCACATTGATTTTGTCTAGACTATTATCATTTATCATTCCAACATCTCCCTCCCCTCTCTATCCCTCTCGCTCACTATACGTCCATACAGAGAAATCGCTGGCCTTGCAAATAGATGCTGTCTGTGAATTGAGAGAGAGGGGGTAGGAAGAGAGAGAGAGAGAGAGAGAGAGAGAGGGTGGGGGGAGAGGGAGAGGGAGTGAGGGAGAAAGGGGGAGAGAGAGGAAGGAAAAGAGAGACAGGGAGGGGGACGGGAGAGAGAGAGAGAGAGAGAGAGAAAGAGATACACAAATAAGAGAGAAAAAGAATAGGCCTACTAAGCAGTATTCTTATGGGAGATAATGAAATAGAGGGAGGGAGGAAGAAAAAGGGAAGAGAGAAAGGAATGAAGAAAGAAAGAAAGAAAGAAAGAAAGAAAGAAAGAAAGAAAGAAAGAAAGAAAGAAAGAAAGAAGGAATTTAGAAAGAAAGGGACAGGAAGGTAAAAAAGGGAGCTAGGGAGAAAGAATGGGAGTGGAAGAGAGAGAAAAAGGTAGAGGAAAAAACAGACAGACAGGGAATAATAAGCAGTCATCGTAAGGAGCACTAAACAACTTAGAAAAGGAGTCAGATGTGACTATTTCGCTTACGACACCGATTAGAATTCATTTTCATATTCCATGTCTTTTGTCTGAGAATGTGAGAGTCGGTAGAAGTACTTTAGCACGCCCTGGCATCAAGCTAACAGCCTTTTGTATAGTGAATATGAATTTCTCCCGATGGCAGAAAGAGAGACTACGAGAGAATAGCTCGGAGTAGGGGAAGGATTTTGGCGAAATGAAATCAGCAGAAAGGAGCTTGCATGGAATACCAAATAATGTGCATTTATCATTAGATGATATAAGAGTTATTAGTGGGCTCGAAAATTCAGCTGGCCATGATGGTGGACTATGTCGATAAGCCCCTCTATGATAATGATAATTTCGCGCAGATATGATTGGACCCACTGGTTGCCATAGCAGCGGGGTCTAGAGGATCTAGCCTGACCTGACCCCTGGATGATATGGGAAGAACCAAGCGATGACCAAAGCCCGCCCCCTGGTTTCTGAGGCTCGTATTAGAAGGCCAAAGTCCAGGTCTATCGCTGGCTCCAGATCGCTATTACCACTCGCAAACTTTGTCCGCACTAATTACAATAACAATTATGATAGTGATATCGGAACAAGAGGCTTGAGTTGACCAGTCACAGACAAATTATATATACTAACAAGGACATAGATATGGCTGGAAAAACACTGGCCACTGGGATAAGTGCAGGCAAATGGGAGATGACCAGAAGAACAAACAGGCCATAATGCCATTTTGTTTTCACAAACCAAATATGGTGAATTTGTGGCTGGCCATAATGAAAACAATAGGAGCTGTATAATAGGGCAAGTAGATCGAGTATGATCCGAAATTGTCGTGGCTCTGGGGCCCTGCTATTAAGGCACGTGGGGTATCCAAGCAAACCGATCCTATATAACATCATTTTAAACAGAGGCCGGCGAAGCGAAGGACAAAGAATGGACTCAATATTTGGGATCCGGTTATTCAAATGGATGTAACTCGGTCAGTCTGAGACAGTGCAATGCAATTTGCTCTCGCTGTTATGTAATTTACATGTGCACAAGTCGAGGTAAATCATGGGAGAAATAGACCCGCGGTAACATGGGACTGAAAACCATCTGGACACAAAACAAAATAAGCTCGTGTCTTGTGTCAGTGAAGAAGAGGCGATGCAGTGACTTTGGTATACATATCAACGTATTACTGTCTTACTGACACTCTCTATATCCATTTTCTCCGCCCGGACTTCTTCAAATCGCATCATAAAGATATGTCCTGGCGATAGCCCAAGGTCAGCGCAGGCGTTTGCCAATATATCAGTTACATAAAATTCCCCCATGCCACATTATAGTAAAGCATCAGTTGTGTGTTTAGCATAACGCTTGGTGTATCGATAGTAAACATGTCCTCTGGTCAGAAATTGCTGGTCTGCACGTTTGACTCGCAAGATAACGAACTTAAAAGTTCCACAGCAGCGATTCTTGATTATTTCTTGTGATTGCCAGTGCCTTAGGATTGCTTTCCCCTCTTATAGGATGATGGATTTAAGGCCTGTTTCCATTTAAGCCAGAATTCTAATACGACCACTGACTCGGGAGAGGAGTACAGAATCATTAAACACTCAATAAAAGCCCATTAAATCAAATTTTCACCCACTGCATCAGTTGCCTAAATATTTCGGGATCTCTTTGGATCAATAGCCTAATCACCAGCTAATTAATTACATGCAAAGAATAAGCCAAGTCTTTCAAAGAGAAGATAAATTATGCCATTAGCATGCATAGCTTTTTCCGGAGCCCAAACCTGCCATTGAAAAATTATTGTATTTTGGATTAAGGTAATGGTCGCCGGTATTACAATGGATTACTCTGGCCATGCTCGCAAAACAACCCCTACTCACCCCCAGGCCCCCATAGGATTGAGTATGGAGGAACTGATCCAAGGGTACGATGGATAGTCCCCACATCTTATAGCCTAGCCACCCACGATCAATATTCAACATCAGTTCCTACATGAAATTGAAAACAATTTATCATCAGTGTGAATTGTTTCTGGTGGGTGAGTAGTTGCCGCCACGTGAGCTACTCGCAGCCAATCCCCCGGTGGGATGGGTCCGCCCTTACCATGGCCACCCACTGGCTCGCCGCTCAAGTGGACCTTGTCTAATAGCAGCACCTTCATAATCTGCCTATGAAAGTTTAATGGTGTTATCTACATTTGTCATTTCGACGTGTGTGTCCTGAATGTTATAATGTGCGGAGCTGGCTAGCTGGCTGGCTGGACGGACGGATGAGGAGTTAGTTGGTGGATGGGTGGATGGGTGGTGGGGGTGGGGGTGAGAGAAAGAGAGAGACGGGCGGAGAGAGGGGGTGGGGGAGGGGGGAAGAAAGAGAGAGGGGAGAGAGAAAGAGAGAGGGGTAGGGAGAGAAAGAGAGAGAGAGAGAGAGAGAGAGAGAGAGAGAGAGAGAGGGGTTATGGAATGGATTGTGGTAGGGGTGGGAGGTTGATGGTGGGTTGTGTTGGTATCAAGAGAAATAACTGTTCAGATATAGTGAGATTGCATGGGCGGAAAGGGGTGGGTCGAGGTGTTTCCTAGATGTGTGGGGGGGGGGGGGGGGGGAGGTAGGAAGGACCGGTCCTTCACTCAGTCCTTCTTCCTCCGGCACCTCCTACTTCTGAAGAAGTACTGGTTTGAGCAACTCCGGCCGCGTGAGCTGGACACATATAATGTCCGGATGGCTCGTATTGCTCCACGTTCTTGCGCACCTATCGGGTTCCAGAACCTGGACTGGGCACTGGGCGCAATCTTTGTATTATGCATTATTTGCGATGGGTGTATTTGCCGATGCAGGACAGTAAGTGACCGGGACGGGGGATGAGGACAGTCGGCCAGGCCAAATATTGCCCGCCCCAAACCGATCACGTCCGCTTTGAGGATGTTGGAATGTAGATAGAAGTTGTTTGGACCGTCCCGACGAGATGGCACTGTAACGTGAGCAAGGCTGACCGACAAGAGACTTAAGGAGCAGTATCACAACGACTCACCAAGCGCTCGAGATGAAAAGATATACCCCCTACCCGAGCAAATCAAACCCACAAAACCTTGGAAAGCGGCCAGTGTAAAGCGATATGTTTACGGCAGTGCACACTATGATAATGTTTGAAATGGGCCAGAAAAAACACTAGTAATGGACGCGGGCGTCCACTCCAGTTCCTAGTTACACCTACCCCATCCACCGTCCGGCTCCAATAAAGATATTCATTTTGGCCCCGAAATAAACATGGCCCAGATACCTGACATGATATTTTATTTGAATTTATGACCGGACAGGGGTCGACTCCTATATAGGTTACATGCTATATCTATCTCTCCCATACACTCCGGCGAGTTGAAACAGAAATCCAGAGCGGCCATATTTATTTATATTTCCAGCTAGACCCCTGAGATAACAATCACCTGTATCGCATATTTTTAACTTTGGGGCGAGGCGCCGAGTTCATGGGAACGTCATTAGGCCTCCTATTGGGCCAGGTGGGCAAATCTCAGCTCCTCGATTTTAGAAGCTCCTGGCTAATATTTCACTACAAATGTATATCATACCTGAGCAAAGTTGGTTTTGGGACAGGGGTCAGAAGGTGATAACTCTCATCATGTAGGATATGTTTAAACTCAGCGGCGGATAGAGCCAGTGATATGCCCTTGATGTCTTATTGCGCCTAATGGCTTAAACACCTTGAAGACTCGCTTCAAGGGCAAACTGAATTATTGTTATTAGAAAATAGTGGGTGAACACACACTATTAGCCCGCTACGAGACTACCCGGGTAGAGAGAATCGCTTCCAACCAGTAGAAAATAGCAGCCAAACATGAAACCATGATATTTGAAGACATGAATTATTCGGTGAAAATATAAAAAGCACATTAAAGAAATATTATCATGAGGACTAAAAACTAGCAACATGCTACTTCGTAGAATCGGTTGAGTCAGCTGAAGGGGAGGATTCGATGGAAAACGGATGAGAAAAAAACGGATTTAATCATCATTGTCGAGGCGGAATTGGAAGCGAATGAAGGGGGAAGGGAATTTAATTTCTGAATTATAATAGTCACACGCAAAACATCATTTGAAGTTGATAAAAGGCCAGGACTTCAGGTCAGATAATTCCCCTGTGATAAGCAATTAAGGGATAAAAACCGCAGAAGTAAACGAACACCACTGAAGTAATCCGACAATAGAAATATCAGAAAATCACTTTTGGATATCACTTTCATTATTTCGAAAAGCAAAGGCATCAAGCAGATAGAACATGAATACGATGTTCGTGATATATGATATAACAACCTAACAACCTAAATTCAGTTGAGGATGTCTATCCACATTGTCTAAAATGTAATTAATATGATAAGTATAAAATTGTAGCAGATCATGATGCATGTATGTCATCGAACATACATCGAAATTTAGATTGCTGTGGTTACGACGTATAACAATTTCAATAAGGTAATTCGCAATAACCGGGTCGCTGGGAATTAATTAATGGGATGAAACCCGAACATTATCTTAGGGTTCAGAGCGTGGCGTAGTATAAATAGATCATAGTTTACATTCTGTATAAAATTGTATTACATTACGAAAGCTTGTGATTTGTATGAATAGAATTGTAACTGATATTGGCAATTGTACAGGCAACGCATGAGAATATCTGTATAGTCAGACATGCGCTTTGTTCTCTAGTATATCATAGTTGTGTAAAATATAAAATTTAACACCATTAATATATGCCCGAATAAAAAGATTTCAAAAACAACAGTTAGTAGCTTTTAGACAAACATCGATGAAGCATTTGAGAAGAGCTAAACCAATTCCCATCTTGCTCTTGCGAATATCCATTACACTCGAGATGTGAAATGCACTTTTTATGTTGACTCAAAGCTTACATTCTAATTGCGTCTTAAGATGATATTTTCTGCTCTGGGTCACAGTTTAACAAAATTGGATGTTTTGATGTATGCGAACGTCACATTTGGGCGTTGTAGTGGAACTAATGATGTCATTAAGGTGATCTAATCAAAGGGCATACTGGGTGAATAGAAACAAAACCAGAAGAAATTATGTCTAAATTGTGTCTTAAGTAGTCATTAGAGAGGAGTTTAGTCCTGGATTCCTTTAAGTCTGACGCCATAAGTCATTGTAATGCAATGAAATTGGGTTTAATTATGTCAGAAGGAGTAAGTTAAAGTCTTTCACTATATCCTTTGCCCTGGGAACGACCCCCATGTTTTGAAATGTCATGGGAAAGGTTGTTAAAATGCAAGACAGGCGGAGTTTTTGTAAACTTAATTACTTCTGCGAGTTGGTATATCTGCGGATCGATCGATGTAAATTGAGCTGGAAGAAAGAAATCACAAATAAAGTAGCTCTAAAAGAAAGAAAAAATATTTTCATTCCATGGAAGTAATTTAGTTAAGGGCGACGGGATAATTACTGTAATTAAAGAAATCAATTACATTAAATAGTGCACGATGAAATGATAATTATTTCCACCTGCATGAATCAAGAGTTTTATATTGTTGTGCACTCAATTTATGAAACGCAAATCTAACATTATGCCTTCCGCCCACCTTTTTACAGGTGTTCAATATCATCATGTCATATTAGTACGACATGATGTAACAAATTATATTTATTTTTTACTCAAATAGAAAATAACTGTTTGATACATATTAAACATAATATATCGCAGGTGTTGAAGAATATATACCGGTATACGGCCAATTACTGCGATATGAGGACTTACGCAATAATTACTGCGCTATCTTTTTTTCCTTTTCCCAATTTATTCGGGAAAACAATTTTTTGTATCAACAATATTACCTCCCTGGTATCACATGTTTCACAGATCTCTTAAGTTACATCATAAACACAATTACACATAAAAATAAATATATCAATACATACATCAACCCATATTTCATAAAGATGAAGAGTATCAAGATATCAAAATTATATATGTATGCAGTAAAGAAGGGATTCCCCTTTTTCTTGTTTAAGTATAAAAAGAACTTGCTTGTGTTATAGATACGTTTACATCATAACCATATATGAGAACTAATGAGTACAGGTGTAATAGATTTATAATAACAGGCTTCATAAATAATGCAAGGGTCCGCCTATGAACAGGAATAATTGCTAAATTAATTTCGTCTTGAACACCGGTATGCAAATGGATATTCTAATTACAATGATGAAGAGACATACACGCAGTTTGTCCTTGCTCAAGACGGCTAATTGTGTCCATCATGTCTTCTTATCGCGCTCTTTAATGACACAACTATAAATACAAATAGCTTAAATCTACCACATGTATTTCGTACAAACGAACTCGAAACAAACAAGTGGATTGAACTATTTTTATGCGCTTGACTTCCTTCAGACTATTTGCACAAGATAAAAGTAAATTGCTGTGTTAATGTACGGTTTCTTGCCAAATGAAAAAGCCATTTTGATCTATGTATTGTCAAGCAATTATGAGCCTAATTATGCACGGGGTAGGAAAGCATACATAATTTGTCAAGCTTAAATTGGCACACGTACCTTTAATGGGTTTTACAGTCTCGTAAACAATGTATAAAGTGCAGAGGGACATGGACGTAGAGCAGAGTGGTATATCATTAAGTTGAGTTCTTCCCAGGATTGGGGTCCCCTTATCAATCATTACCATAGCGGATCCCTACCTATTAGATCAATCAATTGGGTGATATTTCTCCCCTTGTTCACTATTATTCTTAGTTTTACATTCACGAGTATATATAAAAGGGGGACCGGAAAACATTCAAAACATTCAGGGGCGAATGGCTTTTCAGAATTGTCATCGTATCGACCCTCGTGCTGTTGCTTGTCATTGTAATCATATCGTATCGTAATTTAATTTAACTGTAATGATTTAACGATACGATTAGCACCTCGTGAACAACCCCTCTAAAGGCGTTATCAACCCCTCTAAAGACTCCTACGTTCTTTGTGAAGAATAGTAGTTGACTTTGTCATTATATCCTGAGAGTTTTCGGGGCTAATGAGTAAAACGAGAATCAACCATAAATGCACTGAACTCATTCCTATTTTGGGATTTGAGTGTGTTGCCGAAGGCTCTTTACTTATTCATATTTCTATATTTCATTAGCTTTCTGCACAGGCTTTGTCGAAACAGAGAAACCAAATATGCCATTTTACCTTTATGTAATTTGATCGATAATTAAAAGGTAAAATGTTGGAAAGGCCTGGCTGTTAAAGGTCGTGGACCAGGCGGCATTTGATCCTTCGAGTAAATTATCACTGACCCTTTTCTGAACTTGGCACAGACGCACAAGCTGAGGATGGAGGATTAAAGAAAGGGTATCGAATATAAATGCATAGCAGTGACGTGTGAGGCATGGAGGCTGGGAACATCCTGATGCCTTCCTGTTTGAAACAAACTACCAGCAGGCGGGTGATAAATCAGGCCAGAAGCAAGCTCAACTTTCACAATAAATACCAGGCTCGGCGAGCTAAACTTTTTGTGGAGTCAAAATCCTCACACTGCGCTGCCTCCTGAAACCTTAGCTAGGTCTCCAGCAAGGCAATTTCCTGTGCTCGACTTGTGGAAGCTGGGGCAGGCTTCAAAACGGCCAGAAATATGGTTTATTTTCACACAATTAGGCGGTGCATTTAATGGGCGAGGCTCCAGTGCGAGGAGGTTGAGTAGTATATGGCATCGGGAGTTATCCTCGGGCCGAGGGGCCAAGCCCGATCTCGCCCGATCACAGGGCATACGTTCTGTGACCCCGATGACCTGCCGTAGCTCAAGGTGCTACAGGTGACCATCAGAATGCAGACTGCAGTAGGCAGCCACCCTCTGTAAACTTCCACCGTGTCAATTCAAAGCCCCGCCACCTTTTCTATATTACAAGGTCCTCGGCTTAGTGACATGGCCATTGCTCCTCCCTTCCACTCGATCCCCTCCCTCCCAAACTCTGCACTTTTCAACTAGGCGTATCAAACACAAAGCAATTAGGTTGTTTATATACGAGTAGAAACTCTTCTTCTTCAACAGGTTTATTTATGTATAAGAAAGTTATTTTTCCCCCAAGAAGTCGGTGGAAGAGGGTGAATGCGGTTGAGAAGTGACAGTAATTGCTTCACTATAAGCTTGCACTCTTGCAGACATCTAGAGGGGGAAACTGGAGGCAAAGAAAGATCTATGTTTAATCGTCCCTAGTGATAAAACCTGGCTTGGTGTCAAGAGACAGCCGGTGTATCTTCGATTTAAGCCGTATCTCGGCAAGTCAGTCCTGGATCCATCCATATTTAAGCACTTTCTTCCGGACCCGTCTGTCCATTTATATCAAAGGCCTGTTTCCAAACAACTCAGGGCACCTCAGGGCTTGGTCCATTTTCTACATTAGAGCTGGACAGTGAATCTGGACGCCATGTTTTTTAGCCTTAAGTTGTGGTCATCATATCTGGTTTTGATGTGTGGCCCTCGGTTGGTGACCATACCTGCGGGCGGCCAGTTGGCGGTAAATGACCAGGCTTTTTCAGAGGGCAAACCCCAAATGTCGTCTGCTGAACGTCCTTCAAGAAATAACCAGCGATTCAAAACTTAATGGAGGCAAAATGGCCGTTGGTCACTGTGGTCGGCCAACAAGAGTCCATATAATTGCAATGGCACTGATAATACTAGCTCCATTCCAACTTAGAGGACATTGCCAAAAGCATCAGGACCATTTCTACTTCCACCCCCCTTGAAGCACCCGCCGGCAGATACCCTCCCTCCCTCCCTCCCCGATTCCCTCCTCCGTACTCGGAGCGTCTGAGTAGCCCAAGGTCTTCTCAAAAACACATTGCAAACAGGGATAATTTTCAGGTTACCATGGCAACAGGCCTCAGTATGCATAGAAAATGTTGGCGCGATATTGAATGATACAGCCTAGGTTGGCATTGACATCGGACGTAATTTGAGTGGAGCTCGCCTCTGTGCATTAGCTGACCTGTGTAAATTACTGGCCGTTTACAGAGAGGTCCCGAGGAAGCCATCGGGTCAGGACGAGTTGCTCCAAGCCTGAAGGTCGCGCCGCGAGCCACTCTCTTTAGCTCGCAGGTGTTGCGTGTGGAATTATTGCTCTCCGAATAATCTTTTTCACACTCGATGAAATTGTCAAGTGCAGACGCTCGTCCTTCCCTTCGTGCAAAATTTTCTCTGCCCCCCTACCACCAAGGTCAGATATGAAAATGGCTCCCGATGGGGGAAAATTGGAAACCGCAAGAGAACTGTGAAAATTCCTCATGGCCTGTTGCTCCAATAGGCTGGCTGCACGCTCTCATAGAGAGTTTGACATACAATGACCATCTACATACAATGGTTGGTTACAATTTCATACTAAAGATATCAGTTGCCTTAAATCTTACCATTTCTTTATCATATTCAGGTTTGAGCTACGTACATGATAAATTATTAATAATTTTAGTTTAACATCAAGCATTTTGAAGGGTGAGTGAATAATTAAGAAGTACGCATTACTAGTCCAAGAATATGCTACAATGCTCGTTACACCAATAAGTACTTCATTGGCAGATTGAAACATATCACATTGCGACATTTTCTGACCAATACAAATCTCTTTTTTTTAAAAATCACGATCCAATTACAAAGGTGCAGATGTATCCAATTATCACTGCATCTTCAGTCGGCCGATTTTTAAATTTGTTGTTATAATTATATTCATTATAGGCGAATAACAATATCTAAAACATACAAAATGCTAGTACGCTGTATCCTACACCGATATTTTCACGCGTCGCCTTAATTTGAAATGTAATCCAAAGTTATCTTTTTAAATCAATATGAAGTAAAAGGTCAGTGACTCACCAGTCGTTAACCAAGAGAAGAAACGACAATTGATATCAAAACACTTTTTTTAATTGACTGGACTACGACCGATTTACACCCGACGCCAAATCGGCCGTATGAGCGTTCAGTGCATCCTAAGCTTAACGCTGCATTCTCAACTATTACCACGCACAAAAATAATCTTACCAAATTTACTCATAGTGTTATGAATTATTGAATTTATCAATATTCTGCGACTGTTATATATGATTATACAAGGAGTTGAAGTAGAATCGGCCGAGACATTATCAATTTGGATGTGTATGAAGCCCAGTAGCGACAACAACCGGCCAAAATCCTCTAAAATCCTGGTTAAAAGACTTTTAGATGGGTTGGAAAATGACGAAAGAAAAAGTATGTGAAAATCTTTAGTTTTTGACCGACAGTAACTGAGAGTGCAGCTTTAAAGCGGCTGTTTCTATTTAGAATAAGATCCCAATTGGGTAGTTTACTATTAAAATAAAATCCAGGTTTGTCACGGACATCTCAACACATACACCTGTAAACAAAACAATCGCAGCACGTTGCATTACGGATAGCCAGGCAAGAACAGCACAGCGAATGACCTGGTAATCGATAATCTGCCCCCGGAGCACTAGATATCGCACTAATTTATCGCTCTGATCCTATGGAAAACCTCATAAAGCAATGCTACATACCATGCATACGCTACTTTAAATGCTATTCTATTACCCAGGTCCGAGCAAACTTTTAAAAACGAGTAGTCCTAACTAAAAACTATCCCCAACGTAACCAAATCCCCCCAGCGTCAAGCATTATACACCAAGGAGTCGGTCCATTAATAGACAATAGGAACCAAGCGAAAAAACTCAATTCTGCTCAGTCACCATTGAAGTCAAAGGGGAGGTTAGGATTACTTAATACTTTATTTCATCCATACAGAACACGTCAGATTCCAGGTGTTCTTGTTGTAAAGGCAAACACTCCAGCCCTTGTCACCTGGAGGGTCTGGGTGTGCCCTGAGTTTTAAAAGGCCATCCAGGGAGGACCGTGGAGGAGGAAGCATCCATCATGAAGCAGCTCACCATCTTTATACTACCGACAGCACCAGCCTTTTAACCGCGCCCTATTTGACTTTGTCAAGAAGCGGGACCTTCATTCGGGTCACGTCTAATGCAAAAGTAGTGTTTTCACCGGGCCAGAGTAGTGTTTCTTGTTACATTTAATCAATGTCTGAATTTTGACAGCGCAGCATTTGTCATCGCCCGTTACAGCCCCGATCTGGCAATCGCCGGCTGGCTCCTATCTCCAAGTTTGAGCTATATAAATACTGAGTGGGAGGGGAAAACTGAAAGCGCACTCAAGCCAGGACCAAGAGAAACGACTTAACGGCATGACAACTTTACTCGCATATCAACCTTTGTGGGAGCGGGGACTGATCTGACCCAACAATAAAGCTGCTCAAATAAGCTCCTGTCTGTATTTATGTCACGCTGACCTTATTTCATTGATCAGATCTCTAGTGGTCAGATGCATATCTCTTTCTCTCTCCCTCCCTCCCTCTCACAGAGGTAAATTATCTGGTGTCATTCCTGGTAACTAAACAAATACGATGCCATAGGAGGATTTTAGAGAATAATAAGCTCATCAATTATTATTCTAGGCCATTGTTGGCTTCGTATGAGCAGCTCAGAATTTATGAATTTATCCTTGCAAAAGAAGCGAGTTCCAGATGGTTCGGTCGTGTAGGTCTAGTAGCCATTCTTTTCTTTTCTTTTGGCACAGGATGCGCTAAGTTTGTTTGGTTCACATTCTATTCTCTTCTTTATTGTATGCGAATACCGCGGGCAAAGGTGTCTTCACTCGTTAGTATGCCGAACATTCTTAACAGGGGTGAAGGGGACTTCACCTTAAGGGTGTAGCTGCTTACCTTGACCCAGCTTTTAGATGCGGCATGTCAGAGTCAGGCCGCGATATTCTGACCCTGTACTACAGGCATGAGCGCCTTGCGCGGAGGAAGTGAGCAGTTATGATTCACCTGAAGAAAGGGTGGCGCCCTGACCCTCATAGACCCCCCACAGTGGCCAGTCACTTTGGCCTGCTTGGGCGTTAACTAGGATCCTCACCTCGCCGACCCCTGACCCCCGCCTGACCTACAAGGTCATGCCATTGACCTTTGACGCAGATCCCTCATGTGGAAGGCAGACCACATGGCCAAGGATGAGCTTGTCTTGAATTGCTCATCATCAAAATGTCAGGGCGGGACCTAAATCATCGGGCAGCTGCTCGTGATCAAGCAAGACAAGGGCTAGCCAATCCCCACTTGTTGTTTATGACAGAGATTCTAGCTAACTTTGCGTCATAAATACCTGACCCCAGGATCGGGACAAACTTTTAAATAGATGAATGTGATCTCGCTTGTCAAGACGGATCTGATTTCTATATTCACAATAATCTCGTTTTTCTATCATAGACCATGCAAGGCAATGGCTGCTCGGGGAGGTGTGCCCCGCTCCGAGATCCGTATCCTGGTCACTCCCCAAGGATCTATTTGTTTCCGTACAACTAATACATTCGTTAGGCAAAATGTTCAACTCACATTCACTTTGACAGCCCGGAGGAAGAAGTAGAAAATGAACCTGCCACAGGGCTATACATACCTGCAATAAAAAGATGAGATTTATTAAGTACAAGGGTTATCACAATTCATCACACATTGGGTGCAGGGCGGAGTGGACAAGGGCCTGACATTGGCTACATTGTAATACAAGGTTACATTTCAGGAAGCCACTCGGGAAGCCATCTCAAATGGTCTGTGTCAGCGGTAAGAAAGGGGAACCGAAAAGTTGTACTCGAGCTCGCTGGGAGATAAATCTAGCTGCCAACTGATAAATGCGCTTCTTGACCAATGCTCAATATTCGGCTCCACCCCTGGCTCACATAGGCGCCTTCCGAGTTCATCTTCGTGTCCCTCTAATTCCCTGGGTGGTACTAGAGATGCCGGGGTCAAACGATACTGTCCTACAAAATACCAACTAAAAACGGACAATTTCCTTCTATAGTAATCTTGTTATTTCTGGCAACTGCATTTAACCATATGAGGACATGGGCGGCCATCTTGGGAATCGCCCTCTGGCGCGAAGCCCTCCCTAATCCCACGTGACCCCTTGACCTGACCCCATCTCCAAGGTCATGCAGGGCTGACCCCTACTGGCCACACACGGACTGGATTTCATTGGAAAGAAGTGGTTTAGTTTTTTTGCTCCTCCTCTTTGGCAGGGCAGTGTTCAGTTGAAAGCGGTAATGTGCCGACCTCTTTCAAAGCGTTTGATGTAAGAGCAGAAGCGTAAAATGGAGGATACATTACAGCAGCTTTCCCTTGCTTGAAGATACAAAAATTAAATGGGAGAAAAGACGAGCGCGAATGCTGGTTTATGGGGTCCTAATTCCTTTAATCAAAAGCCAACTACAAAGGAGCGCCGTTAACTAAGAAGGAATTCGAGAAACACGAAAGGGAAAAAGGAAATAAAAAGATTGAGATTACTCTCTAAAAAGTACAGTTCCTTTCAAAACTCTGCCTTCAGTCTTGGAGAGATAAAAAAGCTTTTATGCGTTTTACCTGTGATGGTAAATATAATCGGATAATGTCTTAGGAGACAGAATAGAAAGATCAAATTCAGGATCTAAGAATAAAAAGGTAAGTTTCTGTAAGAGCCAGTTTAAATCCGGGATGCTGAGTCATCGTATGACATCAAAGAGGCTAAAGAAATAAATGTGGTGAATCCTAACAAAATGTCACATAGAAACTATAACCTTATTTTACATACACTGGTGCAATGTTTGGTGTATACACCACAGAAAGATCAATACAAAAAATTGGCTTACATAGCTCGGATGTGCTATTCCATTTTCCCGTATGAATGAATAAATATAGTACTGAATTTGAAAGTATCTTTACCGGTATTGAATGAGTGGTCTGGGGCACTGATACCTCGCCATATTATGGGGTCGCATACATAGTTAGAAAGCACAAGAAACCGAGTTGAGTTCCAAGAAATGAGGCTTATCATGAATTATTACCATCGCAGAAATCGATTCCTGACTAGAAATGAAATAGGCTCTTTGTAGATCAGCCTTTGGCCCTAGACTTGCGCCAGTGATTTATCAAAAGTTATTTTATTTTCATCTCCATCCAATAACTCTTGTCCTGCTCAATTCCAAGTGGCAGATATGGAGATTAGAAAATAAATACAGTGGGATGGGAAGTTATTACGGCACATGGAATGCAATGCTCATAAACATGATGTCACTATAGCTTGAAGCAGGTGAATTGGATCATCGAGGGCTGTTGCTTTAATTACAGGGCATCCACTTCTACAGACGTGTGGCTATGTATTATATGTAGAATTCGATATAAAAATATTTTTTCTCAAGACTACCTGGGTTTCTCCAAAGCAAAGCAATCTGGTATCTATGATCATTGGATTGCCCTATGTATATAGACTTTCCAAAGCCGACACATATCCGATGCTTCTACGCACTGATATGATCTGTCTATCAGGTGAAATGATCTTAAGTTGGATTCTGCGTGACAATCATTGCCCGACCTTGGTCAAATCAAGGTCCGGTGGTGGCCACTCGGACATGAAGTTGGAAGGCACCGACTCATCAACACCGACCCCTGGCCCAGGCCCCCGCGTTCAAACAGTTCGGATGGAATTGTGACATTTGAAAAATGACGGAGGGTCAAGTTACAATCATAGAGGTGGCAGTCGGTGGCGGACCCAGGGCCTGATTTATTAAGTCAGTGTAATGGACGCACAGGCAGCCCAATCTCATGCTGAAATGACTCCCGAACAAACAGATGAAAATTAGACGAAATGTTGGTCTGCTGCTCAGAAGACCGTGCATCCATGGGAGTCAGTCATAGGCCTCCCTCCTAGCTCGCTCTCCCCCTTGCTCAACCATTGGTCGACAGGTATGCTAACTCATAGAAGCATTTGGAACAAGCCATGCTTAACAAATTTGGAAAACGAACCAATTTGTGAAGGTAATCACTGCTCGGCGAATGATGGAACGAGACTGAAATAATTACTTTTCCTTGGAGTATACCGGTTTATGGAACGAGGTAGACAAAACCGGTCGGCGAACATGATAAAAGAAGACTGATTTCGACAGAAGATAATAAATAAATTTTGAAAAGTCATCATCTTTCCATTCATCTATAACGCTGACAGCTGCTTGTCAAATATAGAGATGACTGCAATCTTCGCTACAGTATAATTATATGTAGTTAAACAAAGAATTCCCAGCAAGGGCTTAATCATATTAATTTCATCTAATTAGACAAGTATCATTTGCAATGACGTTATTAGAGTGCAACTGACTTGGAACTGGATAGCATTATAAAAGTGGGTGTATAGAAATATCAAGGTCGCTCGTTTGGATCTGTCCAAATTTACTTAATCATTGCATGTCAAGAAGTACATTATTCCTCGTGAGTTCACAAGGGGAGGGTAGAATTGCTTGCAACAAACTATTTAACTATCATCCGGATGGGCGGGTCACATGCTGAGCGAAATGAAAAGGGACATGCATTATATACCGTAAAAGATGTAGGCGTAATAGATTCACATGCACCCTAACCGACTCTCATAAAGCACGGATTTATCCGCGATTCATACTCTATTGATGATTAACTAGAATAGCGACTACAGATCGCAGCACTCTCCGAACACGTGTGGACAAATATATACTTCATATAGAATGCCATTTCAGCTAGATACGGATAAATACCCGGCCTATAAATGTCACGGGTCGGTCAATAAAACCCCTCTACTTGCGCCCGATGTGTATTTGTTTCAGCTATCTACATTACACATTATATGCCACCGGGGAACTCTCTTAGAACTTGTATCCCATACATAAGATGTAGATGATAGTAAAGATGTATGCGGCATCAGATAAATTGTGTATTATAATGTAAGCCTTTTCAGGGGTTGACTGGGGCAATTCAGCAAGAGCATTTGGAAGGACACAGAAGGCATTGAGGCCACGAGTAAGTGTGTACATTGATCTCATTTAATTGAATTGAATACAATGTCATCCATGCATAGCCATCCCAGGGATATGATTATAATATACAGCTTAGGTCACGGCCAATATTGCATAAGGATGCTGTCAGGTTTCAAGGGCTTTGTTGTTTTCACAATGACTAGTTAATGACACACAAATGAAGCTAGGGTTTGATTTGATTTGTACCTTACGTAAGAGTGCACTCAAAATTAATAATCTACATAGATCGGGGCAGCTGGCCCGTTTTGTTAATTCGCCAGTCAGTGTGGGATTCAATTCCCATCTCAGCGCCAGAGCTGGGCCACGAGGCCTACATATTATACACTAATTTGCCAATAGATGGTGGCAAGCCGTACGTATGGTTGGAATCTCTAGCGACTATAGTCTGTTTAAACTGGCCATTGTTGAAGCCCAGTGGTGGCAACAGGCCTGGTCGCTTTGTTGGCCAGTATTGCGTTCTTTGAATGCTTTTAAGGACCACGGGGGAGTTGAGGGATGGTTGGGTAACAAGGCGATCCGAGGCATCAATATACATTCTCTTACAAAAGCCAATTGTCTGTACTGACATGTCTTTGGTGCTAATTATAGTCATGCTCCAAGCATAGGAAATATGTTTTAGAGGAGGGAATTCCAGCTATATCAAACTCTTCCCAAGGCCAGCCTACAAAAGAAGTCCTTGCTATGAATAATAAGCATCTCCATGAAGTTGGTACCGGATACAGTGGAAAATGAGTCCTTTGTTATAAAGTGCAATTAGTGGTCAAATAAATTGCTATGAACATAAAAATACGCGGCTGCGGTAACATTTGAAGCACGTTCGCTTTTCCTAAAACATGAAGCATGCATGCATACATCCCCCTCCCCGCGTCCATCCCCAGCTAACCACCCTTTCCTCAGCCACAACCCCTTCTGCTATCCGTGTGCAAACATACTCGCATGGTGCTCATCAAGTTTTTGTTTCCAATTAATGTGGCATTTTGTCTCGGCTCACAGGGTCCATTTTCCATGACACCAGGCCGGGAGAGTTGACATAACACAAATTTTATGGATGCCCTCGCCTGAGTTATAACCGCGGCAGTAAAATTTAATCAGAGTCTCTGCTTTGACCTTTTAGTGGCACTGACATAGAGCACGATCGCCTCTCATTTGTAGTCCTTCTTCCTACGACTACCTCGCCCGTTTGAAATGCCACCCGGCTCCCCACGAGCGCATGTCAATTCTGAAGCAACAAATTCATAACGATCATTTACATAACTCCATGTCAGGCGCAATGGGAAAATGTCAGAACTTGTTAACAGAACTGAAATTGGAATATGGGTATCATACATAGTCGTCTCTATGATTTCATAACAGGCGGCATGTTTAACATACAAATTACACAGCCACCCCTCGAGCAATGTATGCCATTCAATATCATATCCAGCCAAAGCCAGCCCGAGCAATTTGCATTTTGCTGACTTGTAATGAATACTTTATATAATGTCAAATAATATCTGGGGTCAAATATGTAAAAAGTAAACGAGGCGAGCTGATGCAGCGATGGCGCATGGGCGAGGAGATGGGGATGGGTTCGTTGGGGTTGGGCAAGGCAGTTATGTTATCAGAGAGGAGAGTGTGGGGGTGGGGGAGTCATATCTCTAGGTAGAGCTAGAGGGAGGGGGACAGGGAGGGAGGGAGGGTCTAATTGTTCCATCAAGTAAAGTAATTCCAGGTTATACAGGTCCAATCTCTGCGTTCCATCACAAAGAAATGACATAGCTCAAGGAAAGGGATTTCTCGTTTTTAATACCGCCATTAATTATCGCAATCTTTCAGCCGGGTCGCCCAGGTCCGCGATTAAATTGGCGAGTTTGATTCGAAGGCCGGTCCCTTCCAATAGGATATTAGGGGCGGGGGTCCGGGGGCCAGGGCCCTCAAGGCTGGAAACCACCATGGCAGCCATATAACCAAATAAGCCCTGCCCAAGACTATTCCACCCAAATAATGACCCAAAATCTGCTGGGTTTCCTGTTACCATTTTCACGATGGATCGTCACATTCAATTTGACACATGCCTGGCGGGATGCTCTCTGCCTCGACTACATTGAGAATTCCAAACAAGCAACGCTAACCTCGGTAACTCAAGAATTGTGAATCATGACATTATGCAAATATTTCAGTCATGCGCTCTACAAAATGGTTTGGCGTTGACATCCTTGTGGACTTTCGTGGGGTCGCCTGTAAATTATGCAGCCATTCAAGGCGCAGATTTAACATGTGTCTCCCGCATACCTATAAGTAATGCCAAGCCCATTTCTTATGCTGGCAACCATCGCTATGTATTCTACTTGCATTCTTTCTCAACCGCCACATTTCGGATCTGAACAAAAACAGACTCTCAGTTCGGTTTCTGACATCGGGTTGTTCTCTATTTATCTTTATGGAACACGCATATAAATGTATCTATGCATTCTATGCCTCCCCTCTGTGTTCCTTTGTTCTGTGACAGAAAAAAAAACCTCTTATTTCATTTTCCATTCATTTATGTAGACTGAAAAAAGTAACCATTTCTTTCGGCCGGTAATGGATTTATCTCAGATGACCACTGTGAATCTTGATATCAGGAAGCTCCGGGGGCGTATGTATACGCACCGACTCTGTTATACCTGGTACCCAGCCAATAAAAAGAAAAAGAGGGCGTCTGAAAGACATAATCTTATTTTGGATTTATACTTCATTCAGTTCTAGGCAAAACCAATGTGACTTGCCTAGTCAAATTATGAGAGTTGCAGGATCCAGTCGTGGCCTCTGACCTTTTCACTCCGGGCCCGCTGATTTGGTATGATGCATGCATTTGTGGGAAGCATTCGTGGGAGTTATTTTGTATAATTCTGGAAGCTTTTGTAGCTGCCCGGCTTAAGAATGAGCTCGAGCTAATTCAACCAGGAATTGTTGCGAGATAAACATAATACTTCGAATATCTGCAATAACAAAAATTGTTCTCGAGCAGCCATGTGACCTTTGGCTGGTATAGAAAAAAAGCATTCCACATCGCATTTAAGAGGAGACCGCTTATATCCCGAGATGCCACATGAAGTATTTATGAAATAAGAGCTTCTGACCTTTCAAAACGGTAGATATACACATATGTACTGCTGGTGGCAACGTATTTGACTCCAATAAAAGCCTTTGAAAACTACAATACTGACCTTTCATGCCATGAACATAGTTATTAAAAACGCAACGAAACGATTATGAAAGGCATTCAACAGGTGAAGGTAATGTACAGTATACTCTCTTTTCAGCATAATGGATACAACCTAGCATCAAAAGCAGTCAACAAAGAATGTCATATATATGTTATGCACCAGAGGTAAATGCAATCAAAACCCAAGTGCATAAAACATTCTTTAATATCCCTTGTTTAAATATCAAAGGCTATCAGTAACAAATCTGATGAGTTGAAGTCGTTGTGTGTGGATTTATAAACTAGGATAGATTATGACTTTCTAGCTAGATATACTACTCTGGGTGTGTACATCTGGTCAAAGGTCATATCAGGTATTATAAGCTGTTTTACATACGTATAGCTACCCGTAGACAGCTATACACATGGAGAAATGGTAAATATTATTATTTAATTGTTTTATTGTCATTCAAAATGTCGAAAACAGGGTTGTACTCAACTGTCTGCAGGAGACAAAGCATGCCAGAGCGTGTCCAGGCACATGTCATATATAACGTGTGTGATATGAATTCATAGAAAATCGTGCACATTTTAGAAATTAACAAGTGATTAACTTGGACGACTCGACGCCGATGTATTAGTGACTGTATTGAAAAGATGTCAAAATTAATCTGCATAGTGTTTGAGAATACAATGTGTATCAGATTTGGGTTATTAATTGATGTATATGAAGTATTGATTAAACCAAGACAAATCATCATCCAACGTGACCATACACCATTTTTACCTGTGTATTATATCATATCAAATGCGAATAAAACTAGATGGATTGTACGTGCCAAGTTGTACATATGTTTAATCAAAACGAAATGTTGAGAAACAATGTCTTTGTTTTTGTCTGCAGTATATGGGATTGTAACATGTTACACACGATCTTATGTGAAAATACACAATACGTGGTTCATTTGATCTCTTGTAAAGCCATGGATTTTTCCTTCCACGTGAGTACAGATGTATTAATTTCATACCAAAAGGGTGTGGCACAAAAGCAAGGCGTGTTTTTCAATATTCACAATCGTTCAAAATCAAACTTATTAGTTTCCTAACAGGTGATACGATCATGGATTGTGTTTTCTGCCTGGGAACAATACTTTTGTTGCGATATATTTCCATAAGGAGAAAAGGCATTTATAAGTCAACCACACTTTGTCAACTAGAATTATGAGAAGGGGGAATTTACAGCCCCTTTCGTAACACAAAACCATTATATATGCAATATATATAAATTGAAGAGATACATGGAGTAAACTTATGTCATGCTTTCATCTTTCAGTTTCAGTCAAGCATCGAACTACTTTTATTAACCTCTAATTTCCATTAAAAAAAATAATGGTTAATACGGATATTTTAACCGTTTTGAGCTTTTTAAAAAGAAAGTTGTATGTATACATCCATTAAAGTTTAACAAAAGAAGGAGAAAATAATGAAAAGATAAATGCTGCCCCATATAGATTTCAAAGACTCATCCCATGCTTTCACCTCTACAAGAAAGGAAACACTCGCCGATTATTTGCATTTTAAGAATACTACACAGGTATATTTAGTCACGACCTAAATTGAATCCTATCAAATATAATAGTCAAAATGAATCGGGCTCATTCTATATTTAGTTCGGGGTGGGTTCAGGGCGCCAGGAAATGTACACTTCGCCTTCCTCCACCAATCCTCTCAAATAACCCAATAAGACAAAAAATGAGGTTCAAGATACAATTCAACATAGCCGAGCAGCTTCTTCTAATCAACGCAATACCAGAATGTACTAAGGTATACCCAGTATTAATTAACCAATTTCCGATCTAATTTAATCAAAAGTACTAAATATATACAGCTGTTGAGCGTACATTTGCTGACGCTCTGACCCTAGTACGAGCGACTATATTAAGTGCCTGGCCAGAATTAGTTCTGGGAAAAGATGCCAGAGGGCGTAACTGCGTCAGCGCGTAACCACCAAGGACTGATGTCTGCGTGCGTGTGAGGACCTTCCCGGTATTCATGAATACAGAGCTGAAGTTTGTGAAAACCTGAGATTACGTGTGTTAAAGGGATATTCAAGCTGAATTCTCAGTTAACACCGGTAAAAAACTAAAGAGTTTCTACTTTTTGTCCCATTCTTTTCCTACCCATCTGAAAGTCATTTATTTGACCAATATATTATTATAAGACGTCTTTACCATGTTGTTTTAGCCGCAGGGCATCATAAAAGGATACATTTGTATTTCAGCGGCACGCCGAAATATTCCACGGCAGTGGTTTCACTTATTATCGCTCATTTTCTTTCGGTCGGTTCGACTCGGATACTTGTATTTAAAGATAATTATTATAACAGCAGCAGCATATTGACAACTCCAGTCTTATATTAAGGTCAAAGAATGGGTAAATTTGGTTTAGATCTTATATTGTCATCAGAAGACAGCTTTAAATGAATTAAACAAATATAGCAAAGGAAATGTCACAAATATTTATACCGAATATCGGATGGCCCAGATCACATAATGGTAAGTCTACATACAAACAATTGAAAATCCACCATCGAAGTTAATTTGTTTTTAAAATTAATGTATATGAATTCGCAGCATTTATAAATTCACATTTCTCCCTTGAAATGTTTATCAGTCAAAAACATTTATAAAATATTGACTCACGACCCAACGAATAAAACCATGAGGGTGTGAGACAAGTTTAGGGCATGCCATCTTATTTGCATATACGAAACCAAGCATGTAAGATGTGAGGAATAGTTTTACGGGGGTTGGACATAGATAATAAGACAAGGGTTTGATCGACTACCATCAATTGAGAGCATCGAGCTTGAAGAAGAGAAGTGCGAAAATGTATATACGAGGAAGGGAAGGAGAGGGAGGGGGAGAATAGGGGGCTCTTTTGGGGCGATGGGCGCTTTGCGACAGCGTTGCCACATGGAGGCTGTCTAAAGTATATGAGGGATCCTAGGGGGCGCTCAAGCTGAAGTATGGTTCCAGCGGCTCACCGATTTATCACCGGATAAATAAGATAACAAACGGTATCATCCCGGCCAGGCCGACACTTGTCATTATCATTCTTCGCCAAGATTAGACAAACAATCAGACGGCGAAAAAAGGTGCCAGTCCTTAAACTTTAATACAAAGGCGGGGTGTTGGCGCTAATTTACCGTCGGTCCCGCAATTTGGCTGCACATTAAGGCTGGGGCGCGAGAAAATCCCATTTTTGCCGTGATGTAAGAGAAGTTCGCTGTGCCCCATGAACCAATGCCCATTGGACCTTGCAGTGAGCCATTCTTGGAGGAATGCTGATATATCATTAAAATGCATAAGCTGGCCTGGTGTTTTAGCGCGCGCTGATTTATGTCGGCGGAAAATTAAACCATCCAGCCACCTTGCTGTAGGAATTGCCGGCCCGAATGCAAGAAACATGAGCGTTCTGGACGGATGATTGATCCGCATTAAAATGACTGATTTAAGAATTATTCATAAAGAGCGGTAGCTTTCTGTAGCGAGATGCCCGCTATAGCCAGCCAATTTCTGACTCAATGCCAGTGGATTCTCCCGGGAGCGCCTCGACCAGGGGAAAAACACACTCCAGACATGCTCTGTAAATATTTGGCCAACTTTTTCCCATCAGACTTCCATGGGACTCAGAGATTCTTTCTATGTGGATATATTATAAAAGGTCCGGCACAATACCTGTGTGAGATATATGCGGCCGAGCTAGTTTGAGCACTCGCATGCCATTTTCCCCCTCCTTTTCTCTCATCTATTTAAAAGCCCGCACTGGACTAAAGGGCCGATTGGACCTGGGTCCAAGCATCTATGGGCGCATTTACATTGTACTTAGTCTTCATCTTCAAATGTCATGCCTCATCCACCCTGAGGGCAGGACCAACCAACCCTGCGCCAGTCCCCGGACTTTGCGCCGACGCTCAAATACATATTAATTTACAAACACATACACAGCGCTGAATGTGCTGTTTGATTGCATTAGAAATTGGGCGGAGGCAAAAGGCGATGCACGGCATGAACCAATACACTTTCTACTGACCACACGAATGAATTAATACCAAATGCATGCCCCGCTATTCCCCAGTCGTGATATGGAGACGTTTTTTTCCAGCCTTGTGTCCACACCCTGCCAATACCCGGACTGACCGCATGATAGAAATTCCAATCAACAATCTACAAGTGGGCACTTTTTTCGGCCTTTATCCGGACCCATAATCCGGCGGATCGCTTCCTATATATCTGTGGCGAAATACTGAAGTCAACTGAGTGTAGATCCACTCATCTATGTTGAGCCGCCCAAGTTCCATCCCCACTTTTACATAGACTGACCAGTACTTGTATAAACACTTCTACCCCTTCTCCGTATTCAATGGTCTCGCCGGACATTGCCCTGTTTGGATGTCTTCACAATGCTCCAAGGACTCAGAAAACACCACCCTGGAGCCTCCTCTGATGGGAGCAACTCCAAAAAGCAACTCACTTCCGGCCTGTATTCACCACTAAGATGATCACTTTCCTTTGGTTGCACGGTGGGAGGGAGGGAAGAGAGGGGGGTAGGTAGGTAGGTGCGTTCGTCCTTGGTGGTGGAAGTGATTGTGTGTGGGGGTGGGGAGGGGGAGAGGGGGAAGGGGGAATGGGGTGGGGTAAAAATGAGAAAAAAGCGATGTAACTGTGAGCTACTCTGCCCCACTGACCAAGCGCAGACCCCTTCATGACCCTAAAGCTTAAGCATGATGCGTCAGGCAAAATTTTTCAATTAAATGATTCTCTCAATAATGGTATCCATCTTATCCCTGTATATCATCGGCCGTGCTGATGGCTGCTTAGCATGTTTGCTTTCTCCAACAGAATGCCCAACGAGCCAGCAATTAGGATTTTGCATGTTAAAAATCTGACCATTCTATTTTTCTTTCCCTGATTCTTTTCCGGGAGGATAACAGGGAAAAAGTGAAGTTGCCATCACGAAAACCACCGATGCTCCACCTAATGAAAAGCCATTTAGCCGGCAAAACGAATGGATGGGGAAATAACAAGATATCTCGCAATATTTGTATTCATCTGTTTTAAAATGCAAAGGCCAGTGGTTATGGATCTCTCTTACGGTTAATAGATTTACAGCAAGTAGAGTTTCCACTGCGCTTCATAGCTCGTCCCGTGACATGCGAACAAGACCCTAAATCACAGGAAGAATGAAGAGAAGGCCACTGCAGTTAGACAGAAAACGGTGACCCAGGGGGCAGAGGAGATCTCATGATAAAAAGACATTTATATAATGCATTCAACGACTAAAACACTCATATTGTGCCCGCGCCTCCCCTCTACGCTTTCTGAACATTATTGGCCGATGGAATAATGGGAAGATGGAATTCATCGAATGAGTGTTCAAAAAGATGCGCCTTCGGCTATGATTACACGATGGACAAGGTACAAAAGTGAAAGAATATAATAGAAGCCCATAGATAAAGAGGCGCATCAGCAAAAGAAATTTCCCCCATTTAACAACGGGAAAAACGGAGGATGGTTGATTGATCGACCGACCTAGCCAGGATTCGTCATTCTGCCTGAACAAATTTCCATATACGAAAGGAACTCATTCCAATTATCTTACCTGTTAAAATAAATCCAGGTGTATTAAAAGAACTAGTTTTTTTGTGTACTCGACTAGGCCTGGAACAATCGATATCTCATAAATAGAAGAGCTTAAGTTGATTCATGGATAATTGGGAGACGTCGAACAACCCTCGCTATCTAATATATTTTATGTCATCAAAGTTTGATCTGAACGGGAATGCCAGAAGAAAGTCACCCATATCCTAGATCGAATTCCATAATTATAAGGACCACATCTTAGTTTCATATTATAATTAAGCTTCTCCAACTTCTAAGGACATATTGCAGCCATAGCCATGGTGATGTCTTTTTTCCTGGGTGGGTTTTGAGTTCTATTCATATCGAGTACTACATTCGTCGGAGTTGGAGAAACAGAGGAAAGGTAAGGCCAAAAATGCCTCATCAAAAGCAATGTTTCCTTCCGTTTGTTCTTTACATATTTCATAGTGACATGATATCGAGTTACTGGCCAAAGAGCATGGTGGCTAAACGAAGCCAGTGCAGTTCCTGTAATTTTACATCACCAGGATACCTCAACAAAAGAATGAAAGGCATATGTATTACAAAAGTAAGAAATGTAGTGATTTACAAATCTATACTAAATTATATGCAAGAGGAAAATCGTAATTGAGAAAACTATAAATTTGATTGAATAAACCTTTATTAGTTTCGGTATATCCTGTATCTGTGTATAAATGTGTCCACCCAATTGTAGCTACAGTTCATATGGCACCTTAGAGGTGAGCGATAATAAGTGAAACCACCGCAGCAAAGGATTTCGGCGGGCCACCGAAATATAAATGTGGACTGCTGTGAAGGCCTGGCAGCAGAAACAACCGGGTGAAATAACTTCCAGATGGGAAGGCAAAGAATGGGACTTTAAAGTAGAAAAACTTTAGTTTTTGATCAAAATATAGCTGGATGAAAATGCCGTTCATCTTCTTTCGATGAAATTTGATTTCCTGATTTTCACTTGTTTTACATATTTCTATTGACAACGTATGCAAACATTCTTTCTAAGGTCTTTGTGAAACAGTTAAATTTGTTTGTGGCCATTTTAAGTGCAATGAAAGAAATTCTGCTATAAAAATAATGATATAATTTCCTTCTGGGAATTCATAGAAATAGGCGAAAAAGTAAATGTATTGCGATGGTGATTATTCACATTCGTTAAAAATAATGTATCTATTTGTTTTAAAGTCCATTTCGATAAGTGTTAAATCACACCGAGGGGAGCAATTTATGATAGTAAATCTCCCTTTTGCAAGTGTCAAGGGTGGGGGTGGGGGAAACTTTCATCCCTTCCTTCTCATTCATTTTCAACCTGGCTTCACTGACAAAGGCAGGGCCGGAGTTTTAATTCTTTCTTTCCTTTGTTCAATTTCCCGGACTGTCAGTGGATGCCATATATATAATAAAAGAAAGGACTGGTGGTCCTGCTTCTGGCTTCTAATATATATGACCATCTACTCTTCATTGTGTTTTGATGATGCGGCTTCTGTGCAGCTCAGAGCGGCTCTCTCAATGTATGTGTTGACCTTTGCTGATGTTTAGGGGATAAAACTTACCTGCTGATTATGATACCGCTGACATTTCTTATAGATCGGCCCGGATGATGAGTGTTTTGATGATTGTGGCCTTTGTAGGGTTAGGCATCCATTAGATATGGCTGACACCGACAGATGTCTTACCTGGCAGAGGAAGGCCTCCGCGACTTGTCAGACTTCCGATCTTATCGCGATCGGCCAACGCATGCTGGAGCCTCTTTCAATAATTAAGATTTTATCGCTATGGGGGTCTTTAGCCGCAATAAACCCAAGGTGTATACCTATACCTTGGGGGCACCAATGGGCATTAGATGCTCCTTTATGTTTCCATTGACCTTTCGTGTCAGGATTTGCGGGTTTGAGGCGTGCTGTTTTCGTGTACCAAACCAATCAATCATAACTCACCCTTGTTTAGTTGCGAGCGGCCTAACGAGCCCGTCTCCTCCTCCCACCCCTCCTACCCCTACTCCTTTCTCCTCTGCTACCTCAATATATCTACCACACTTCGCGAAAAACAATAATATCAACTACTTCTCAGCAGTTGGGTCTATGCAGCGAAGCAGGAGGAGGAGGAGGTGAAATTTCAAAAATAGCCCTTCGCAGGGCAGTAGGACCTCTGCTTGCTGGCAAAGGGGAAGAGGCAGAGATGCTTGCCAGGCACGACACTCGTACACAAAACCGTTAGGGTTCTTTTGATGGGTTGAAGGGTGGATAACCGGGGTGGACTATTACGGGTTGCAGCTGGTGGCGAGGTGTGACCTTCACGGGCCCGTGCGCTAGGGTAGAGCCATGACAAATGACACTGGAGGGGACGGGGGAGTGACAGCAGTTCAGGTGAGGTGGGTGCGTGACTATTGGAGGTGACAGTCTGTGTGACAAGGGCGGCTTGACGGACGCCAGTCATCGCGCTCACAACAAATTCAAGGCGCTACCTTACGGCGGAAAAGACACCCATACGTCAAAAGGCAAGAAGTAGTGGGAGGGGAAGGAGGAGGGGCAGTAGGAAGAGGAACAGACCACCAACAGGAGCAGACCCATCATGTCCAAGGCCACCATGCGAAGTTTAAAAACATCCAAATTCAATTCCCTTTTTTATATTTCAGCTCTTTATATGAAATTATAATTATTGAAATTGTAAGCTTTCATATCTTCATTCACGCGACTCTTTTTTATATGATTTTATTTCTCAATCAATAAAAATGTGAATCAATAAAATAATAATGTAATGCAAACTTTAAATATAGGTCCATGTTAGAAGTCAATCTGAATCTCAAATCTGAAAAACACAGTCTAGGCTCAGATTCCCTCCCAACTGAGGGAAAGCCTCTCGCTCCTAACCGCAAAATGCCATTAAAACCCACTAAGACGCCTACTCGAGGGCCAGGAAAGCCATTAGCGCAGTAGGCTTCCAATCACTGACATAATATTCTTATGTTATCTTGGAGGCGGTGAGCCTAGCGGTATATTGAACATAAACTGTGAAGAAACTACATTGTAATTGACGCTCCAGTATTTAAGAGTATTCCTTTAAAACCTGCAAGAACACTTATATTAATTGTTAGGAGGGCTTGAGGTTGTCCTATGCAGGATGCCCCTTTTCCTCTGCCATTCCTCCCATTTCCAACTCAATACAATTCAATTACCGCATTTCTTTCACTCACAATACCTTTCACACCTGTACACCGGTACCAAAGCATTATTACGTTGTATCAACCTCAAAAATAATTACCTGATAATATGAACGTTCTTTTCTTAATAATATGAACGTTCTAATAAATATTAGGCCTAGTAAGTACAGAAACCTGCAGAGAATGACCCGACAAAATATCTGAGTCATTCAGCCTCAGTTATGCTTTGCTTATCAAGCATTTTCTATAATAGGTGTATATTAATGAAACAAATTATGATGATTTACAATAGTATTTGGCAAATAGTACCAAGCAGAAAATGAAAGAAAGTGCATGCATGCATGCCTTGTCAACGTTTAATCAACAATAACCTGGTTGCATGACATTTTCTAGAAAGCAATTTAACGCGCTGCACTATTAACTAAATTCGAAATTAATTTTAGAAGATGGATAGTTTTGTGATATTAAAACTGACTGAATATTTATGAGACTAATTTCACATTGGAGAATGAAAAAGTATACGAGAGGCATGTGATTAAAAATGCAATCATACTTCCCACCATAATTAAAGTGTAGACGCATATTATCTGTTTCATAAGAGGAATTATATGTCAACGCCATATCGGCTTAATGAATTAAAAGTGAGAAGTTTGCAAAAAAATCAACACTGAAGTAGAAAGGGTTTTTCCAGGCCATTTCCCACACGACCAGCTAGGAGAGAAATGCATAATATTTACCGGCTGAGTCGAGCTGGTTGGATAGGAATTTATTAATATAAAAGCAATTAAAGCCATAAATCTGACAATACTAGATTGCATGTAAAATGTGAAGAGGAAAAACGATACAACACCTTGTAATATCCATAGGCAAGTCTGATAAATGGCGATATCATGTAAGTCGCCCAGATTGATTTTGTTTTAACACCCGGTTTCAATGTCAATAAACGCTTGACATTGAATGCCTGGCTTTATTGAAAATATAATGTATCGCAATAACAAATGTCGGGAGGAGGATAATGTCAGTTGACAATCTAAATTGATTTTTTGACTCGGCAATTTGTCTCTGGTCTTTATCATGATCGCGGCTTATAAAAACAATAGCGTTAAACAAAAGCCTGTTTTCATTTTATCGATTTAGTCTTTACACCCAAGTAATTAGCTTCCGTTGGTTTTATAGGGAAAAGGCACGCAGCATTTTTTTCTCGCTAGATTAATTGCCTGATAAGCACTGTTTAAACGCTACCGCTAAGCAATCTCGATCGCGCTGTCTCAAAGGAAATTGAATTATCAATATGCTAATGCTCGGGGCTTTTAAAAAAAAGTACAGACATAAGTGCAGTCTCGCGCTTAATTTGCGCCTATCTCGCGCGTTCCCATCGGATTATCGATACAATTACATACACTCTAAGTCACTTACAGGTGTCGATGAAAAATGAGGTTTAATGACATTGCTTCCTCGCAAGCAAATAAGCTGCGAGGCATTCTGTCTTTGCCTCCCTTTTGATGTCAAGACATTTGCGAGGCAAGCATGCTTCTTGCGGTAATTTCCCACTTTTAAGCACACTCGCAAATCAATTTTGAAACACTATACACACGCAATTACCTCTTTAAATGGGGACCGATCTCACGACAATGCAAGGAAGCAGGGGGTGTTTTCTTACAAGGGCGGTACATTTCACTGAGGGAGGGATCGATGACTTTAAGTGTGCCTATTTAAACGCCTACATTGAGAAGCGTGCTCTCAAAAACCAACTACACGCCATGTGCAATTGTCAGACGCAAACCTCAAGCGCTGCCTTTGCCAAGTGTTCAATGTAAAAACCACTATAGGGATCAGCATAGACCAGGAGTGGCCGGCGTTTACTACAAGCCAGACCAACAGCTTTTTATGACATTCGAGCCAACCTACTGACATCGAATACTTATATTTTAAAGCGCTCTACAAGCGGCCCCGCCTCCCGGTGGTCTGTAAGGACTTTAGGGAAGAAGAAAAAAAGGTGGGGGAGGGGGTGCATGGGGAGAAGGCCAGTACGAGGGGTGGGTGGGGGTTGTAGTGGTAGGAGTAGTAGTAAAGTAAAAAGAGGGCTATGTCCAAGTACCACCTGACGATGTTTTTACCTCCTGCCAGTGGAATCGACCATAAGAGAAGCTTTCCTTTGTCATGTACAGCGATGAAAGTACCCTGTGTTTGATGATAGAAATCTATTTTATCGTTTTTTTCCTGGCGCTTCGGGGAAGGGGGTAAAATGAAAGTGAAAAACAGCTGTCCCTTGGCAGCGAGTGAATGGCGTACGGTACATTTTGACATCAGATCCCTGACCTAAACCTGCCGTCACCACCTGACACTAGCGAGGCTATAAAGCATCGCAGACAACATTGTCTTTAGTTGTCAAACTTTTCATGAAGCCAGCGCACAAAGAGTGGACATTGAACGGGAGGGGTGGGGTGGGGGTGGGGGAGTTTCCTGGCTCTTGGATCTGGTTCAAGGTTTGCTGTTTTAAGATTGACTCATACCACCCGACTGAGTGGTGCTGTGACTGTCGGTAATGGATTGAGGTAGTAGTGTATGGAAATGGTCCATATGTTCTGGTCCATCACTTGTTTTTATCCCCACAAGCTCCCCCTAGCTGTCGCTGATATAGTGTTTTGATCATCGTTCCCAACGAGCTGAAGGGAATCTAAGAATAAGAAAAAATGGGGAAGACAAGGCAAACTAAAAAAATACTCCACACCACCCGATGTGCCGGGGTGTTGTCAGGGATAAACTACTTATGAAATGTCAAACACAACAGAAAGCGCATCACCAGTTTGATGTTTTTAGTAAAGATTAAAAGTATTCATTCAGGAGACGTACTACAATAATTAAATGGTTCTTCTTAACATAACCGTTCTTCATAAATAGTACAAACATGTACTTAATGAGATCGCATGCATAGTCATAGGAGCGATATATCAATTTCACGATTATCATATACTGATAAACAGTGCAATAAAAGATCAAACTGGCAGCATAGCTGACTTCATTGAGGTAATATTGAGTTTGTTCCTATAGCTGGACACCGGTCAGAAAGCAATTTAAAAGCAGGAGTATCCAGACCAGCGGGCTCCTTTTTGACACTCGGATGTTAGTTTTGTAGGTAATATCCATAGATACATGGGTTTCGAGTTTAGTAGGTTGGTCGAGTGTTTATTAAAAACCACTGGGTACACAACGAGGCAGCGGAGCTATGGCAGGGCAGCACATAGACTGTATAATATGGACTCAATCGGGCAGCCAGCTTCTAGCATGGCTAGAAAGTGGACATGATTTTATGAAGGTTGATGTTTATTTTGCTTCTGGCCTGGGTCTGAAGCTCGGGGCTTACATGACGAGAACTGGCCACAAACAAGGCACACGCCACCACCTAAGTCTCTACGCGATATGATTCTGATTGATTCAATTAATCTTTTGAGTTTGATGGCGGCGAATTTAATAAGGGATCTGTCATTATGGGGTCCATGCGTGTGCAGTTCCAATTATGTCTCACGGTCATCGTCGGGTCGAGCAAGGCCGCCTGACCGAAGCATGCTTATTCATCCAACAAAATCAAATCAATAGCCGGCAGCCGGCCATGGATAAATCATTAAAATTTCAATTTTTTTACCAATCATCTGTCGCGCGGCTTAAGGTCATTACAAAGGGGCAGCGGGGGTGTGACCCCGGCGTGGGTTAATGATGTGTGATTGGCACGGACAGTTCGCACAATATCATTATAGACAGGCGATAAGAGGTGGCTAGATAGCACAGTACGCCTGTCGCACATGGGCCTGCCTCGCTGCATGGCCGTGACACGGGCTTAGCTTTATTTGGTCAGCCCTGACCTACTTCATTGACAATACAATAATAAACTGGGCTAACTCAATTGGATTCACTAGCGAATATAGGATGAGCAATCGAATCGGAAATTTATACCCTTGAGCAGAATGCATATAACTCCATATTGAATAGGGTTTATGATGAGGTAAACTGCAAACTGCAAGACCTGTAAGGAAATTTAGGTCTCTGGATATAGTCATAACAATTATGGGCACATATTTGATCTGATTTGAAAACGTTTGTTAATCATTTCGATAGTGTATCTTCGTCACAAATACTAATTTAATATTCTACATAGACAAAAAGTGTAATTCATGTATGACGTGGGTGGGTGGTGCATGTGTGGGTTTTGGTGCAGGGAATATGAACATGTCTAATGTCTAGATGGGTATATTTAGCAGAGAGCGGACCCAGGGTGACTGGGAGGGTCAAGGGGCGAGTTCTCCTGTCATGGTCAGAACCCAGTCGTATCTGTTGTCTCAGGTGTATCAGAACAAAGTAGGTCCAATTGATGGTATCCTCACTATTACCTGCCTCCCCCACCTGTCTAGTAGTCTAACGGACTGGTCAGCCGTAGTGGACAATCTGATTCGGGGGAGGGGGGGGGGGGGAGAGAAAGAGAATTTGATATCGAGGGAGGGGGTGGACAATCAGATCGGCGGAGGAGGGGATGCAAGTGATGGAAAGTTTTTTTAGAATCAGTCTGTAGAGGCTCACAAACTCTTAGATCAGATTGGTATGTCAGTGATTGGACGCCTACTGCGTTCATAGATTTCCCCGAACCTGGAGTATATAGGCGTCATATTCATGCCTGAATAAAGACCAGTACCAACAAATAATAGGATTCTAATGGAGTTTTTGGAGCGACAGGCTTTCCCACAGCTTGGAGGGAATCTCTCAACTCTAAGCCTGGATTGGAATTATGTTTTAATAAATCCAGACCCTTGAACTTACAAACTTAGTTACTGAACTTTTCAAATGAAAATGTATTTTAATCGAAAAAAGGGAATAACAATTAGCATAGAGGATCGGAGGAGCTGAGGCTTGAGATTGGGGTTTGTTTATTGGGGTCCAGATTTTGGGGCTACAAATGCTCTTCGTCAATGAGGATAGATTTTCTTAGAATTGATGCATTACATGAGTAAAAATGGTCACCATTGTTGTCATGGTAATGATTGTCCTTAGGGTCCCAGGTAAAGAAATGTGTACCGATGTATGAACTATAGTTGATGAACCTAGTTCACACCATGTATTTTCCTTATATGAATTAACTTAACGTCATGTACAGACGTACATCTAGGGCTACATAAGAACTTTGATGACGCACTAGTAGGGCAAAATGCATTCTTTACAAACACAATAGCAACCCCTGGAAGTTAGACTGTTCTGTTTCTGATAGTTATAGCACCTGTTATTATCACAGCCTACAATTGTATACGCTTCTGAAAGGTTCACCATTACGTCCAAGTTACAGTTGGGATTATGCTAACATCCTCAGCGGTCTAAATGTTTGGACATTAAGCCCCCCATTGCATGATATATTCAGCCGATAAGCATCGGTCAGGTAATAACTGCAGTGGTGGAAAATCATATATGAATATATAATGTAATCCTTCTCCCCTTTTTATTGATACTATCAAATTACAATCTATAGCATAACAATGGAAATCATATCGCATAAATAAAAGATCAGTGGCAGTGGACTAATAAGTCTTTTCGCCGATTCTTTTGATATTCAAGATTACTAGTCATATCTCCGGGACTAATGTTATTATTCGCCATTAATATGATAAGTTGAAAGTCTGGCCTGGGAAAAAAAATAATCAGTTTTGTCTTTGCATGAGGTCGGGTATAACGTGCTATAAGGGGTGCAGCTGGTTATAGAACTGACCCTTGTTCTGTACCCGTCAAAATGCCTGAACCGCTGACCTTTCTGATGAATTTAATGCCAGCCCAAGCAACCTTTGAAGAATCCTTTGAACAATGAACGACCCCACCTCTCCGCAACTGCTCTATTATCATGCAAATGCGTCCCGTGCGACAAAATTTAACTCGTTAATAATGTAATGGCTAACGGTAGGTCGATGTTCTTCATTAAAGTGTGAAAATAAGGCTTGGCCAGCTTCCAAAGCCCGGAGGAAAAACACAATTCTTGCTGCGCCCAAGCTGCTCAAACCAATATGCATTCATGATAGGCGCTTGTAGTAAAATGTAATTTTGATATGGCAACCAGTCATTGGGATAACAGTATTGACTCCGGAATAATAGAAACGCGGGGAATACATAAAGAGGTGGGCCAAGTGATTAAAGTGGCCTTGGAAGGAAAAAGTGTGAGAGTTAAGTTGAATGCACCAATCGACCGAGCTGCTTTTGAGAGAGAAAGGGAAGCAAGGCCATCGGTTTCAATGTTGGAGGTTAGCGAGTTTCAATCACGAAAAAGCGCGCCAGAGAATGAAAGGGGAAGGGAGGGGGTAAGCAGTTGAAGGTTGATAAGAACATCAATATACAAAGCGAAAAGATATCGATAGTGGTGACCCATGAGAACTGGATGACCCTGTTTCTCGCAGCTATTGCAGCAATGCTGCTTCAAAAGATCATCAATTGCTGGATCTTTCATGAGCGAACACCGTTGTCCACCGGTGGAGGGGAGGGTCCGGCGGGTCCATTATGGGGCAGGGATTGAAGACAAGAGGGCTGTACCCTCCGACCTAGGCTATCACTTAGCCGGCATAATGCCCATTCCAGCCAATACTGGACATTGTAAATGAAGAAAGAAACAAAAGATCATGGAATGTAGGTAAATCGAGAGGGGGGAAGGTTTTCTTGCAAGGTGTTGGATTGAAGATCCATACACAAGGGGAAACTTTGAAGGACAGCAACGAAGACATTCTGGAGAAAAGGAAACAGTGCACTGCAATGCTTGGAGGCAAGTTTCAGCTGGGCTAAAGGGTTCCATTGTAATAGCCATTGCCATTGCCATTGGCCTTGTCGAGGTCTGGAAGGTGTCGCCCTTTCCTCACTCGGGCCTTTAGAGAACTAATTACATTGACCCGTAGCAGGTTCTGATCTAGTAGGAGTGTCTCACCAGACATGGATTAGAGCAACAATGCCACAAAGTGTCTTATCACTTCTCCAATTGGATAAAGGTGTTATTGGAGCTGAAGCCGAGTAAAGGTGGAGGTGAAGGTTGCTGGTAGGCGTCCGCAGAAGGGTTGAGAGAGGAGGAGAGGGTTCGCAGCTAGCCTGTAATAAGGGTGAGATGTGTTGGTGTGAGTCGACATGAGAGGGTGAGTGGGTGCAACTTGCCCATTGCTGACCCTTACACCAAGTCTTGCTGAGGCAGTGAGTGGTGTTGCGGAGAGAAAGAGAGAGACATGCTGGAGTGAGTGAAAAGACTCGTGTCAGCACCCTCTGTTATGATGGGGCGCGATGGGGTGTAACGATGGCAGGCTAGGGGGGTTAGCAGGAGGCTAGGGGAGGGGCAGCCTTACCTGGCCACCACCTGGCTGGGGTCAGTCCAGTAAACACTCGGACATGCAATGGCCAGAAACACAATCCATGCAAGAAGATAAAATATAGCGCTGGAGTAGGCCTTCGCTAAGGTTTATTACACTAGGACATGGAAAGTGGAATAATTACGGTCCAAGTCCAACTGGTCAATCACGATGCGTTTTTATTTAATGGCCACTTAAGGGGGTTCTTGTGGATGCTATTAAATCATTAGGTACCGTGAAATGAGAGCAGATCTTAGTCCAGAAACAGCCGCTTCCTCACAAACATGTGCCAAGCTCGGGCATAAAGGATAAAGGACCCAGTCCCTAATCTGACATATTTCACTGTCTGGAACACATTAGCCATTTAAATGGTAGATGCCGATGACATTGATAAATCGCAAATGTACTAATGGGCATACAATTATAAGGATAAGACGGATGTTAGGCACTAACGATAGAAACCTATTATTTGATATTGGAAAATGAGAGATAACGGTCTTGCCATGTGGTCATTCAACATAACCCAAGAAGGTTGTAGTATAGCATTGTTCTAAAAAGAGAAAATAAACATTAAACTCCGAAACCAAATCTTGACTAACAATGAAACATGATGCTTTTTCGAAGTTCAAATTAGCATGATAGATATGGTCTTGCACCTGGTTATCAACTCAATTCAAGAAAATATAAAACGTTGTTCTTTAAAAAAAAAAAAGATCTTAATTGAAGGAACAAAACATAATACAATTGGGAGAAAGAATCACAACCAGAAATGAATCATTATATTGATGACAGATCTATATTTACATCAATATTCAGATTAGCTTTTATTGCTTCAGCGCATCTGTGGAAGATATGAAATGCCTTAACAAGTGCGACAATAAGTATACTACTGCCTTCTTCTGGCACGTGTCAATAATAGACCCTCTCGCTCACCCCGACCCTTTTTCACACCTTCCACTCCTCTACGACCCCACCATGCCTTTCCTTAATACATTCATGAGATTTTCCTTACACCCAATCCTAATCTAAAGACTTGCTTCTGGTTTGTGTCTGCAACGTCTCTTTTCCCCCCACCCGCTGGTTTTTATTAATATTGGAATCAAATGTATAGGAATAGAGTAAGGGAGGTCGGTCAGAAGGCGGGGGTGGTTGTAGCCTAGGTGGGTGGAGGTGGGAGGAGGAGGAGGTGGGGTGGGGGTACAGATGGAGGTGGGGGTGATAGGATGGGGTTAGTATACACAGGGAGAAAGGCAGTGTGTGTCTCGTGATGACAGATATCATCAACCTCGGATATCTGGTGGTCATCTCCATATTGGCAATACTGCATCATTTTTCGCCGGCACTGGCCTCATGACAAGTTGCCATCAATGCGAGTTGACAGTTCGCCTGCTGCAGGGGTCCTCTAGAAAAATTAATTGGTTGGTGATAATCACAGTGGACAATGGGCACCAGCTATCTAGGCCCCCCGATAGCCAAGCCCAGACAATGTGTAGGATATGGGCTGACCTAGAAAACCCCAATCATTCATCTTTTGCTTTAATTCCTAAAGGTTGTACCTGAAATACAACTCGCCCCTAATGGCTTCAGTTCCTTCACTTCAGAGTAGCTTCATTTCCGTTCAACACAAACCAAAAATGCCTCTGACTCAAGGGTCGTGACCCAGTTCTGAAGGGTCATATTTCATAATGGCCATATTGAAGAATGTTGTAATGTTTGGGGCCATGGAATGAATCACCATGGATCACTAGTCGCCATGTACGTTGCCGCGATTTGAAATGAACTCGGTAAAATAATGGCCACTGGGTGGAATGAACATCATCCATTTCATTTCGCTGTGAAAAAAGATCGATACATAGCTTTTGTGTCCTAATATCCTCGGCGCAATCAACTTCAAAGCAAATACGAGACCATTATGAGGAGGGATAATACAGGCAATCAGGATTTTATAATCCATGAAGCTTCGGACTAATCAAACATAATAAAACCTCGTCAAGGTGGCTTTGGGATTTTAGTGAGGAGCATCTGCACAATTTAAACCCATCCGATTGACACTAATTGCTTATATCCAAACACACCCCAACTGCAAGTTCGCAATTTATAGCCCTGCGGCTTCAATAAATATTTTCATAAAGCAATCTATCGCTCTAATTCAATTCGTTTCACGTTTCTTCTCTGCTTTTGATTGAATCATCCCCGCGAATTCCCCTGTGAAATTATGATGCGTATGTGTGTGCTGTTATAATTCTGCTTCCATCATTGGGCGGCGGGCTTTTGGAAAATGGATTCAAACTCTGGTATGAATAGGATGGGCCTGCCTGCCTTTAGGTAAACCCATGTCTTAGATTGGGCACCGCATGTAGATCGACCAAACAGGCGCCCGTGTATTAAATCACAAGAAATAATTACTTTTACTTGGGATCATCTCCGCTCGACCTCCTCCGCTCGGCGCTTGCCAAATGTAATGTCATCTTTAAACTAATTTCCAGCAAACGACACAGTGAAGCAAGTTTCATTTTCTAGGCCTACATAGCTGGCGAATGGTGTTTCATTTCTATGTTAATTCCTCGCCCAGTGTTGCTAACTCTCATCCGAGGCAAGGTATTGAGCTCTCTGCGGAGGCAGATTAAATGTAATGATGACCGCGCAGGTAGATAGAGAGAGAGCTCCCCCACCCGTCCCTGAAATTTGATGTCCTCGAAAGACTGGCCTCGCCGCTCTGGACATATTTTATTGTTCACTCATTAGGATTAATGATGATCATTTCTAGGAAGGAGCGCCTGAAATTGACGTGCTTAATTTCTAGTCCATCGGCCTGTCACTTTCCATAGGTTGCAGCATTAGGGCCTACGATGAGTACCAACCAACCTGCACTTTTCAACACATCACTTCCTCCGCCTCTTTTACCCGTCTTTCCCTCGATCGCTCCATCGCCTGTATACACCCACCCACCCACCCTCCCCAGATCCTATCTTTACTAAGATCCAACACTAATCTATCGCCCAACCCCCTTACGGGCACCCACCACTTTTTTGCCTACTACCAGTTCCTCCTCCTTCACTCTCGTCGGCTCACCCACCTCCTTCAAACTCCGGGGAACAAGTAACAGGCAAGACGGAGAAACAGCAGTTTCTTTCTCCCGGTCCACATCAAATATACATATATCAAGGTACCTGCTCAACTTTGATAGAACCAGAACCTTCTATTTAAGCTCGGCCGTGCCAACGCGCCCGCAACTCTAATACGAGCTAGCGGCTTTCCCCTTCTACCAAGATGCTACTTATTTCTTCAGGCCGTCTAAAACACCGAAGTAATTTATCAGAGCCCAAGGATGAAGGCTGAAAATATAGCTTATGATTGCAAAAGGGCATGTGGATCACGTATGAAAGACCCCACTCCTTAGTACATGATTTGGGGATTTCTGGGTATTGAGCCTGATGTAATTTTTCTACGCCTGGGGGCCCCCTTTTTGGAGAGTGGGTACCACGGAGCCCGAGGTAAGAATTAACATAACATTCAAGCAAGGTGATTACTGGCCTAGAATAATATCAGAATGACATGAAATATGCTCCAGCTATGCACAGAAAACATATATCGCTTCAGGTATTGATTCTAATCAATGCATGGTACGTGTTGCCTTTATATATTATATTATATATACAGTCTCAACGTGCAGCTGTGTACATAATAGGATGAATGCAAATTTACCAAATGGCGAGGCACCATTTCGTGTGAGAGAAAAAAATGAAAATGCGAAGATAGTACACCAGGCGTTAACTCATGTTGAAACTTGGTTTTACCACTCCCCTATCTCTATCAAATATTCCAGGCCCCTCTTGATTGGAATATATTTCCAATATATCAGAAAATAAGTGGAAGTAATTTGAATTTACGTCCATGACAACTGCCATATGTCATCTAGCAATTACCAAGCAAGTATAATATGGACAACTAAGCACAGGCGTATTATACGGGGGACAATAAGGAAGCCAATCTAATATGTTACATTGGTCTCACTGAAGATAGACGGAGGAGGTGCCTGAGAATTTGTCTTACTTTCTCCACATGTTCATCGTTAACCTCGTTACAGGGGATTGTTCCATGAACAATCTCTCCAAGTAATCACAAGTTCATCTTTCATTTTCTTCCCCGGGGGATTGCGGATGAATTTCCCTCCTATACGTATAAGGAACTTACTTGGGCCTAGGATCTCGATCATTTCTAGAGTGGGGGGAGAGAAAGCTCGCATGATTCCTGTCAAAAACGGAGAATGTCATATAACGATCGCAGAGACTCAATGAGCGGTAAATCAGATATAAAAAAATGAGAGGAGGCTTTGGCAGGCGGGTGGAGCAGTACTCTTGAGTCTGTCTTAGACAAGGAGTTGCGAGTATGTAATGACAGTCTCCGCATGCTGTAGAAACCTGTATTAGATGACAGTAGTCGACGCCTTCGTATACCCCATTACGGCCTGGTCTTCTAATGAAGTCTGAACGTGCGACCAAAGTAGTCATTTTAACACCCTCGACAACGGTAGTTGTGCTCAACAGTCGACGGACGCCACTCAGATCCACAATACCGATCACAAGGTGCACAGAAGCAAAAGCCATTTAATCTCAGTTCTACAATCGTGTTCCAAGGAGGAGGAGAGGAGGAGAAGAAGAAGAAGGGGAGAGGATCGTATATATGACGCCTCAGCACCGTACAACTTATGCCAAGCAAAGAAAGCAACAGTTTAAGATGAATCATAAAAAAAAATACTGCAGAGCCTGACAAAAATACTTTTCGAGTGGCAATACCATAAGGGGGTCACCCATATATATATATTATATATGTTCATACACATACTAAGTCCCAATGAGAATAGGAACTTTTCTCAGAACAGAGGATGAAGATGCGGGAAAGGATGCAGCATTATTATAGCACTCTCCAAGCAGAACTTTTACTCGAATAAAAGCACGAGAACAAAACGTGATAAAACGCCGGCCATCTTTACACTGGCGCTAGTGACGCGAATGAAACTTAGCACAACACAATTTTATGGAGAAGATAAAGATAGCGATGAATACGAAACCCACGTCCCTAGATTACCCTTGGTCATTATTGAAAATGCTCATGCAGATGAAAGCCAGCATAAATTCACAACTGATAATAGGCTCTGAGACCAACAGTGTTCCGGGAGCGCCAAAGCCCCCACATTCACACGGGGCATGCTTTCATATCTTAATGGGCTTTTCGATTACATACACTTAGCTAATAATACAGCGCAACTGAAGAACCAAGTGACTTGACTGAAAGTAAATCCGGATGGAGTTTTATATTAAGCCTTTATGATACATGGGTTGGTATTAATCATGGGTAATGTTCTGCCGTGGAAGAGTCACGTCATTCCTACTATCACACAAGAGGGTGACGTAATGTCAGTGGGGCTACATCCCCAAACACTTCCGGTGGAAATTCATAAGTCCGGAAGAGCCAAATAGCTCATTAGTAAAATGGCAGCTTACAAGAAAAATTACCCATCAATGTGGAAAGAAAAATCTTTGTTTCATATTGTTATTTTCAACAATGGCACCATCCGGAGTTGTATGTTTGCTTCAGTCGTTTTGCCCAAAGCATGGCAGTACAAAAGAGGCTCGAAACAATGCTATACGTACGAAATTACTAAATGATACCCTGGGCTTCATTTTAGAGCCAGGCTCGAGGCCCTGCTTCTTGGTTGTAATGATTCATTAATATATTAGCCTAGGCTAATCCAAGCCAATCAGTGCTGGGATACGCCGAAAGGTGTCCTCAACTGGGCTCAACTATTTCAATCCGATGGAAATAAGTAGGGAGATGAGCCGTTAAACGGATGCGAAGCCCGTCGATGAAGTGGCATCAAATAGTCAGTTATAACGAATAAGAGGCCTGACAGGAAATTAAAATCTGAAAAAGTTGCATAACTGCCTCTCAGAGGTGGTACGTGCACAGGTGTCTAATGAATAATCAATCTTAGACAGAGCTAATAGAAATTACAACGAAAAATACTTAATGCATTACCTACATTCCTCGTAGTATTAATTTTATATAAGGCATTGGGTGGGGATGCCAGGTGACATTTTCACATATTTTGTTGACTTTTCGTTTCATCTCTTATTGGAAACGGACACCTGGAGAAAGTTCCATAATCGGAAACTGAAAGACTTTTCCCTCACACGCTCTTTTCTCCCTGCGTAGGAGGGCTGTTTTCATATACTACTCATTACCCCTCAAGACGTGGGCAATTACGTCGAGGAAGAATTGCCAAAGAAATTATGGAACATTTCTTTCATAATGAAAGTATATAAAACTAGAGCAAGTTTTCTTTTTTCATTTGGACTGTCTGATCATAAACAAGATTGGTAATTTGATGCTGGATATTAGAGGCAAAAACCACCGTGCGGCCAGGTCGCACAAATAAACACAACCGATATCCGCCTTTCAAATGAAGGACATCCATTATTGTCTGTATTCCATGAACAAATATCAATAAAGCAGCTACTGGTAATAACCGAAATGACTGACCTGAAAAGATACTACAAATATGACAGCCATAATGGCTAATACATATTTCTCCGTAACATCAAGCTCACATGAACACCCTCCATTTGGGAGAAATCTAGTATTTCAACCTGCTCCTGCTTCGGCGCATTAGAGCTTCTAACATGCAAAATAACGCCTCGACTCAACGCATCCCTTAGGCTCTAAACGTTGTTAACTCCCATTAATAGAAAATGTATACTTGGGAAGCCTGTTCCTTCAAGGCTTAGGTTTCTCCATTTGTTGCTTTATGACGGTAGATTGCAGTTGCATGCAGAAGTAGAAACCACATGAAAGTCGCGGCTGACAGCGGTCCCCGACCGGCCCCATCAGCAGCACTCAGGTTTCAAACACATTTCCACAAACTTCATAACCATACAGTTTATGTCTGGGCACATCTTGCCGACACACCACTTTGCCATCGTCGTCGCCAATCCACCCTTTTTCCTTATATCACTAGCTTTTCTTGCTATCCGACGACGTGCTCCCGATGCAATTCTTAATGAAATATATACGATGAGACAGAAACGACCCCCCCCCCCCGCCCCCATTAAGGATCATGTCTTGGGTGCAGGAAGAAAAACGACAGAAAGAAAAATAAACGTTTTGTTATTATGTCTGCGTTTCTTTTCCACACAGCATCACCCATGCAGCGCAGTTGTTCATATAATAGGGGATTGGGTTGCCAAAATAAACGTTCATATGTTTGCAAATGAACCATGAAATATTCTAATGCCTGCAAAGGACGTCTCGAATGACGTGGGATTTTCATCTACAATTCTATAACCAACATCACGCGATTAGATAAAAGACTGGCACTAATTCAATGTTCCCACTTTGACATGCTGCTCTCAGCATTTCTCAAGTTTCAAACATGTTTTATGTGAAGAACCAGAGCTGTCACGCAGTCACGCTTGCCTTGACATGATACACTTTAAAACATATCGTACCTTCTTTGTTTGGCCAAAGTCCCTGGGCAATATGATAACATAGAGTAAACCTTTTTGGATCCATTTTTTATCGCTAAGACGAGCCTATAACATGATGATGGGGGCTTCTTCCTTCACGCTCCATACTAATGCTTTCATAATGAAAAGCAATCCCCGAATTGCGTGTCGTCCTAACACACAATACTTATATTTGGAGGCGTGCCATGTTGAAACATCATAATTCTTCCAATTACAATGATCAAAGGTGCGATACATGTTGGACTACTTCCACCGCCGCCTGATCAATAATTGGCATTAATTATTGATGCTAATTTCATTGTCTTTGTCCACCTAACGTGGCAAATATAACTGCTCATTCTCTAAATGCTCTCACAACACTTAACGTGTGATAAAAATATTTGGTGACAGTCCAGGGACGGGGATAGCCTTTAAGAAGATGAACTCAAACGTATGAAACCTTTACAATCGACCAAGTTCGTGAATCAATGTAAATATGGATGAGTGTTAGAGGCTTGATGCCAATGTAAATGATATATAACAAATTAAAATGATAATCATTCTAGGCCGGAGTCCTCTACCCTTGTCCAGAATTCGATGCAAGCTTGAGGTTAGCTTCGAAAAGAATGTGTGCAATTCATCAAGAATAAATTCATTAGTTATATAAATATATAGTGCCAAGGTTATAATTATTTCCTTGAAGATGCCCTTTTGCCGAATTCGACGCAAGAGGTAAATTTCGCCATGAATTCATGCAATTCATTGCAAAAATAATGAATATCATTAGGATGCGTAAGTGTCATATAACCAGGACATTCCTCTTGTATTGGAAACTCATAAAGCTTGCAGACGCAAACGTCATGTTACATAAGATATGTCACAATTATTATACTAGCAGGTGATAATTATAGATCTAAATCAAGTACAAAGTAAAAGTCCATCCAACGTATGACATCGTTTCACGTGCGCACTAGTCCCATATGTGGCCTGGTTACAAACGCACATAATATTATATATAAATAAAATATGAATAAAAGTATAAATAAAATTATTTAAAAAAATGTTTATTTCATAATTACAAAGGGAGCATTTCATAAAAAGAATTATCATTACATTTATTAGACTAATTCAGCTACAATATATGTATATGTTATCCAATTTCAACAGTGATATAATACCTTTTATAAATCACAGATCGCCTTTTTGTCTTCATTATTAAACAAGATCTAAAATAGGCAATTTAATTATATATAAACTAACCTTTATGATATGTATACCTGGACACATGTGATTATACTTTAAAGTTGCATTCTGAGTTAATTAACAAAACTAAATTAACTACTTCCCCCCCCCCCCCTACTTACTGCTCTGGAAGTCAAGACTATTAGTGGGTTGTTGCAAGCTTTTTTGACTTAAGACCGTAAACTTAATAACGGCGAGGTGTTCGGATTATAGAGGTAAAGATTTACTGTATTTACACAATATACTTCAGCTGTTGCTTCCAAACTACATTTCAGTGCCAAGGGTAAAATAATGAAAGAATGAATGAATTTTTTATCCGAGACTATGTTCCAAATGGCTACATGTTTCTGAAAATCGAAAAAAATATTTTTTTTATTGTCGATTTAGTCGAGAACGCATCTTTAAGTAGTGAGCCGCTGTTATTTGAATAAATGGACAGCAGTCCAGGTGCGGAGCGTATCGAGAACGTCCCATGCCCTTTGATCTAGCGACAATACGATCAATGCTCACATCCTTGCCCCTGCCTTCAAAACCTCTTTATCCTGACATTTCACACACGCACATATCCTGCATCTCCAGTCATAAACAACAACTCCCGGGGTGGCCTGTACCTGTACCCGGGATCGGATGACCCGATCGGCCATATTCTTATACTAAAAACAAAGGCGTAGACGTCGGCCAATTGGGGGGCCCCTTGCTAAGGTTGAAATGTAAGACAGTGCAAGCTAGCCCGATTAGCACCGTGAGGGTCAGTGAAAGGATCATTCCCCAAAGGCGGTGGGATCAACCTTAGGGCACTGTGAACTAAAATTTGCGTGCTAGGCAAGCGCTGGATCATTGAGACGGTCAGATTTGAAGATGATTAGTCAAGGTGGTGTGAGTACGAAGGCTTTTGAAGCAGGCGCAATAAAAGCCATGTCACTGGAATCCTTTTCAATCACCAGTCTGACTTCTTCGTTTTCACAACTTGATAGCTCCCTTTGTAAAGGAGAGAATACCACCCTTTAATTCATTTCACTACATGGGAAATGGAAACCGGCGTTAACCAATCCTGCATGAACATTTTCTGATCCACGAAAAGGTGAATGGACAACATGGAAAGTTGGAGGTTCCCTAACAAAAACTATTACACCGTGAATGAGTCGTTTGACAAAAGCGCGTTCAAGCGCGAGGCTCAAAAAGGGGGAGAGCGACACAGCGAATTGAATTCAGTTGGGAAAAAATGAGTAAAAAAATATGGGTCTTTCCCCCGCTCAACACCATGTTTTAGTGATGGGGGTAATCGGGTATGAAAGGGAACGATAATAGTCATTAATTATCAATACTTTTTTTACTCCCATGCGAGTACGATAATACTAAGCCCGCTCGCTCCGATGCCAAAGTCAACATGATCGATGGCTTTGAATGAAATTTTAAAATTGAGCGCGCTTGCTGACTGCGAGAGTTAGTTTTTCGGCGACAGGTTATTAAATTCCATAAATATGACGATAATCGATCAGGTGTCACTTGACATTTTAATTGTGTATCACACCATAAATCAAAATGGTACATTCGACAAAAACAACAAGCTGCTTTAATAAGGGATTCCACATGGTAGAGTGGATCAAAAGGGTGTGGTCAGTGTGATCATGGTAATCATTGATTCCATCGTCAGATATCCATGGTGTGACTTGGCCACTATTGAGAATCGATAGCAGCCAGACCCAATTTGTGAAATATAGTGTTCATTTCCATCCCACTCAGCGAGAGGGGAGGCGAAAAAGTGATAAAATTCTAGTGAGTAATAATACGCGTTTGATGGGTTGCGTTTTCCATCCGAAGAAATTGATGATATTGGATTGTCCTAAATCATCATCATGACTTTCTACCCTACACAATCGGGGGTGGCGGCGCGGGGGGGGGGGGGGGGGGTTACAAACGGTTGGGGGTGGGCTGTACGAAAATACAAAATGGGTTCTTCAGGGATAAGCGAGAGGGGATAAAAGTTTTCTTTTTTTGTGTCATGAACTTTTCGAAAATACAAAATGGGTTTTACAGGGATAAGCGAGAGGGGATAAAAGTTTTCTTTTTTGTGTCATGAACTTTTCGATGTCCATTCTGTAGGGGGTCATAAATAAGAAAATCCCAACTGGAATCTGCAATTCAAACCAGCTTAGAGGCACACAAGACTTCAACTTCAAGTGGCCACACCCAAAGCCGATTGAACACAAGATCCCCGCAGCTCTAAATCTTAATACCATATAAAAGTAATCTTTCAATTCTGTAAGTGCTTTGACTGATGGCAACCTATTCGTACTCTCTGTCTACCTTTTAGGTGTCGCCTCCTTGGAGTCGGCTGGAGACGTCGTCTGATGTTTAAAGTCATCAAATCTCAGAGTTATCTCAGCTAGCTGGGTGGTGTTGGCATTTTGTAATCGATTTCCATAAAGCTTCAGGGCTCGCTTTTAACTCTGGTCTAGTGGGGAAGAACCAAATAATCACTAAGATCAAATGTCGAGCTTTACAGCCCATGAATGACATGGTATGTAATGTATCATGACCGTGAGGACTGAAAGGCTGTCTATATGCAGCAGATAGGTTTCACCAGGGATCAATATCGCCTCAAGAAGAACACTGTCTCTTTTTATTGGCCGATAGGGGGAGGGAAAACTCAGTAAAGTGACACGTCACGACAACACACTTCATACAAAACACATCTTCAGCCCAAAAAATGGCCGACTCAAATATCAAAAATCTTCATCGCGATAAGATAAAGCCAGCGCTCACCAGAGTACACATATCTTATATATTCATATTTTTAGGGGTGGGTGGGTGGGTTGGGGAGAGCGAGTGAATCTCAATTCATCACATATCTATCTCTCTCTCTCTCCCTCCATACCTCGGTGATGAAGTCCACGGGGGATTTATTTGTCAATCTTTCACCCCCAGCATCATTGCACTATACAATAGCAAAATCCCATTCTCGCCGGGCAGGGATATTTGGCATAAATACAAATTCGCGACAAATTAAGTAACTGTCAGGAGAAAAGTATCTTGGGGGATTTCATTCCCAGCGACACCGGAAGTTCACGCGTTGATCCCTTCCACCTGGCGGATTTTTGGCCTACCAACAAGGAAGAGGGCTCGTGTGGAGTTGAAAGTATTTTCTTGTAGTTTCTTAATAGGTAGACCTTATGATAGAGGGAGGCATGGCAGAGCTATGAGCCGCATAATCCTGCATCAAGAACCATTAGAACAGGGTACGGCTTGCCAGTATCCTACGTCTTCATTATCGTATTATCTCGCCCGGCTAATGCCCGCATCCCATTCTTTTCCAAGGTCTAGTCTCATTAAATATGGCCAACATCGTTTATCTCCACAAATATTTGTTAAAAGCACTTTCCTAGTTAATACCGCGCCCCATCTCATTTTACTCCCAGAACATAGCCGCGATGAGGCATTAGCGTTGCCATCACAACAACTAAATTGCGATGCCCTTGTTTTGGGGGAATTATATTTACCAAGACTCGGAACTGCTTATTTTCAGCAAGCGGAAACGGCCCACTTCTTCATCATCAAGGTAATTTAAAAATGGATTATTTCCTGTTGTTTGACGTGACATTTTCTTTAGCCGAAAAAACAACCTGCCAAATAAATCCATTTGGCTCAAGGCAGAGGCGAAAAAAGCTGTTCCTCGAACGAGAGGATCATCAAATAAAAGATGGCTGGTTAGCGCTGATGGGGGGAGGATCTTAAGAGTAGGAGATGATCCGTCAGGAGTTAGTATCTCCACTAATCCATGCTTGTCTTAAAGATCAGCGGGAATTATCAAAGTGTGATCACCACAGACAAAGTACACAGATCCCCAGTGGTGAAGATGGAAAGCACATTACAACGCCACTCAGACACATGTAGTTCACATACTTATTCCTCATTACATAGGCATAGAGGATCCGCCCAGAAATTCTCCAAGCTTGTCTCAATGACAAACTTCAATCACGCCATGATAATGCAATACGTGCCTGTGTTTATTTTGGGTCTAAATCAAGGCTTCTCTACACTGGGATTCATTAGTTTCGGCCGGCACTAATTGAATGCTGCATCGGGGGATATCTTTCATGACTGCTGTGTCCAAAGAAGGCATGTTGCCAAAATATTAAACAGTCGCATATTACTTTTCCAAAAAATCGATAGAAACCGCAAATGAAGGCCTGTTCGTGGGGGCTTTTTAGGCAGGCGCCCAAAACAATGGTCTTGTCCACTCCCCCGTATTCAACCCCTTATGTCACCATCCAATGCACTGGCAATGCACTCAAAGCCACCCAGCCTCTGCGCCGGCATTCACTAGGCAGGTTCATACAAAGTTCACCATATTCAAATTCAAATTTCATTACATTTTAATCATCGCATGATTAGCCCAGCACTCATTGACCATGTGATATCAAGGGCGGACAACAAATCAACTGGAGGTTCATCTGTCTGCTCTTATCTAACCATGCTCCATCCATCCCTCTCTGGATGCATGGATGGAAGGAAGGAAGGAAGTTCATCGGGGAAAAAAATATAATAAAAATAGACCCCCTCCTCACACACTCTCGTCTTTATGGCTTGGAAGGAACAATACAATACCCCAAAGAAAAGCATTAACATCTCCCTATGCACATTGGAAACACACAAGACCAATATGAATTGGCAATGTAACTGCAAATTGGCCACATTGCTGATTAAAGCCAAGCGTTGATGATTTAGGGCAAATTAGTCAGACGTGGTGCGGACCGGCAGGCTACCACTCCCCAGACTCCATCCATCATTCAACACTTATTGTGAAGATGTCAACGTGAATTTTCTCAACTGCATCCTGCCATACATTGTCGGGCACATTAAACATTGACAACGAGCCCTCATGCTTTCGAGTAATAACTGCTTCCTTTTGGACAATCTGATGAAATACACAATAGTGGCATCCGCCCATCCTTCGTCTCGCCTCGCTAATGTACGATATACGGGTGGACGAGATGTAGGGGTAGAGGATCGATGAATACCAATAATCATATTTCCAAGCCCTCGCCCTCTTCCTACCCCCTTTGCTTTTAATTAGCCAATATATGTGTGTGTGAAAGTAATACTCCATCTATACATGCTGTCTGCATTTGTGGTTTTCTCATATTACACTTATTACCAGGCGATGTAGTCTTTTTTAAAAAAATATTATTGCAAGTTGATTTGTGGTTTATTACTTTTAAAATAATCTGTCCAGCTTTAAATTGATATTCTCATACTGGTTGCTAAGGGTAATATCGCTTTTAATGCGTTCTTCCCCCATCATCATGATCATCATTCGGTACAAAAAAAAACAAGTTGGTAATAAAAGAGACCACTCAACGCGGGCCGCAGAGAATCGACCACGTATAAGAGGGTAAATAAACAGTATCATTTTCATGACGATTTTCATGATTGCCTCATATAAAATTCTATACAAGATAATGAAGAGAATCATGCAAGTACAAATGAAGAAACAAGTCTGATGCGTGTTTCCTTCCAATGGCATATCTTCCAGAGCGCATCAATAGGTTATTAAACCGAAGCGAGGTACTCGTGAAAAGGAAAGACAAATGGAAGCTATACGAAAAGAGCGGGAGGTATTTTTTCTCGCATGTCCAATTCCATCCTTGTTTGGGATCCTCGCTGCCATTACGAGCATGAAGAGTTATTGATTAAATGGACCTTTGAGTTGGATGTAAGTTCTAAGTAGTTCCTCAAAGTCTCCAGTTCTATAGGACTTGGTAAACATGATGCCCTTAGCCTAGCTGTCGGGTTGGAGGAATAGCCACTTGGGATAATTTACAATACTGCCATGATCCTATTTGATCACTGGTCCTCTTAGCAGATCATGATTACACCACTGGACACATTGAGACAAAAATTCCATAACGGTAATGTCAAATCTAATTGTAAGCCCATTGGTCATCACCTTTTTACACCCATCGTGAATTATAATTTGCAATGGACAAATAGAAAGCAATGCACTCAACCCCCTCCCTACCTCCCCACATCTTTTACCAAAACATCTCGATACAAGAATCGACGTCTCGATGTCTAAAGGCTCTGGGCCGAGAATTTAATTGATGAATATCCACAACGGTGTTCCTGCCATTTGAATGCCAACATTTGATCGATTTCCTCATAGAAAATAATCGTAAGATACCGACTGCAGTACTGTCCCCCTACATTGCAAACTTTGTGGGCCGGAATAATCAATATACAAATCTTTATTCATGAATATTTTCTCTCTAAATATAATACATGTTCCTACAACTCATGCACTGACCCCTGAGATCTTCAACACCTCAAAGCAATTTACTTCGCCATCAATATTTACCGATAAGATCAATTAAATCAATTAATTGTTCGTTTGAACATGGGCCAATATATCTTGACAACGCGAGGAAAAACGCTCCCCCAGCGGGCCCAGGATTAGAAACAAAGAGCTCGCCAAATCCCATGCTTCCTTTGACCCTGTCAGCGGCACAATTGCTTTAATTTATGAACTGAAATGTTTTGAGGGGACAGATGCTATTCTGGACCGGTTCTCCGAGTTCATTTACATCCGCCCGATGAGATGTTCTAAGGCTTCATTTTCTGTCCAATTGCAGCCATTACTTGGTCTCAGTGCACATATCGATTTTTAGTTTGGCACCGTCGCCTACTGCTCAGAAAATTTCACTTCGCATTTTCCCACACGTGCTTAGGAGAAAATGTAGCTGGGCGCTCGCGCTGAAAGAAAAGAGACTGATAGAAAGACGAAAGGGAGATCGAGATAGGGGGGTGGGGTAGGTAGGACGTGGAGGCGCTCCTCCATTGGCTCGACAATGACGTTGGCGCTAAGTGACGTCACACTGCAAGCCAATGGACACTAGGCCCATTTAAAACAAGCGCTCTCCGTTTCAAACCGTTCCCTCAATCCAGCATCGATTTTTAATTTGGGCCTCGGCTAAGGATGGACCAGGGTAAATTTCCAGTCGCCTTTTTTGTCCACTTCCATCAGATTCCACAGTGAATAGGCGCTGACACTGCCTTGCCATCATTCATATATCATCTCACAATGACTAGGCTGCTCCTGTTATCCTATATTGTCTGCAATATTCACACATTCAAACTTTCTATCAGTTATCGATTCCTCGTTTGGCAAACGCTGTGGCCGGCACATAATTGGCATTCAGGCCCTCTCCACTCCAATACTTTTATATTTGCGAGCTAACTGTCAGCTAAATATTCTACGTCACTAGGGACGGGCTGAGCTAGGAGGCAGTCGTTCAGCCACAGATCCACTGGGCGTGGCAACCATTGTCAAATTGTTTCACCCTCCGTTGTAATTTACATCCCCTTGTTGATTGCTGAAAGGCGTCGAAAACGTGTCTGAGTAAGTTTACTGGCAGTCTGATTTCAGCTGTCGTAGGGATGAGGAGCGAGCTTCTATTGTTATGAACGCTATGGAAAAGATGGGTAAGGATGGTTTGGTGGGGGTGGGTGGGTGGGTGGTTACTACGGGGGTTGGTTTGGGAAGATTGGACTTAGAGAATGGAGGGAAGGTGGGTGGGTGGATTGGCTGGGGTGTATAGGCATGGGTATGGATTTGAGGAGGTTAGATTGTTCCTTCTGGATAAAAACATTTGTGCCTGTTGGAGGTGGGGGTTGTGGTTGCTAGTTGGGTGGGTGGGGGCAGTTGAGGGGATGGGGTGGGTCGGGGTGGTAAGCCCTTCACCGTTGTCTTATCCCTCTCCAAAAATCATATTGGAAGTCGGAGACTCAGAGGGAACGAATTAGATTTGTCTTCAAATGTGGCACTGTACTGAGCTTCGTTTTGAGTTGGCAGTGTTTAGAGAAAGAGACTGTTTCTACGTCTGTAGTCTCTTTTTAGGTTATGTACATAATTACTTTATAAATAATAACGCTGCAAGTTAAACACATTATAAACCCATCTCTCATATGGTTTAACCAATAACTACTGTAGGATTACCACTGTGTATATATCATATTACATTTTCTGTTTTCACACTCGAGAGCAGAGAAAGTGTATATCCTCCTGATGGCTGAAGTGTGCCATATATTATACTTCTATACAGGAACTATTCATAATGGGGAGAGATAAGATAAACTTGGCCGTGGCACACATAAATATCCAAAGACAAATTATATGTGAATGGCGATAGGTCTACAAAGCAAGCGCTATTCAGAGCAAAAAGGATTTTAAACTATTTACCGAAGCAAATACCACTATGCCATGTCAATACAAATGACGGAATTCAGCAAACAACCATTTTATAGAGGAGTGAAATGACTGTTTACAATGCTATTTATCAAACCATCTTCAAACTATAAGATATGGCATGGGCCGGCTGAACAGTTTCTCTAGGGCCCAGATAAATATATTACATTATATATAAGGTTAAAACATCACATAGATAAATATGTTATATTATATATTAGGTTAAAACATCACATGGTAATTGCGTTCCATGACGGATGCGTGACCCCCATTACACAACCATTAGGGAGCATTAATTAAAATCTTGCAGTAATTATAATATGTTCAGTGCTAATATCGCACTAATGCTAATTAAGTCGATGTAATTTGGCAGCGGTATAGTGTGAGTACTTAGTTTCACCTCGTCTGGCTGCCAAACGTGGGTTGGCAAAGACATTCATCAAGTCAAAACAAGCTGATTTTTCATTCCACCGACTATTTGTCCTCTTCCCCCCCCCCCCCCTCTCGTGTAATTACACATAGGCACTTTGTAATAACATTAAAATGTACACTCGCTAATTTAACGCCGTTACGTAATAATTGATGCATGGGGTTATGTTATGTTAAGCACTGCGTGAAAAGAGCCATTACAACCTGTTCAGCCCATTCATGCATGTGTTGAAAGTAAATCAAATATTGAAAACTTGAAAATGTAGCCATTCATCGTGAGTGCTTTTCAATGACAGCTTTAACTAAGTGGTTACGACCGTGAAAAGAGATGAAGCAAGGCATCTGTTATAGGCATCTGCCACCGCATCGCTGAGGGCAGCACTATCGCGCTGCTTTCCCACACGGTCCACACTTCACTCCAATCGTTCTCACGCCGAGCTTAGGAAGTTAAAAGAGATTTTGACAGCTACGACAGCTTATGACCTGAATGTTAATCGCCCTACTTTGGAATTGGAGTTCCATTTCCAATTACAAAAAAGCCAAGGCCTTGTGGACTTAATTCATTGTAATTATAGAATAAAAGCTCCATGTACTGCATTGGCCTGGGACCTACCCCTTTTTAAAAGCCCCATTTAAATATACCTCGTAAATCAAAGGGGACACGTAAATGGGGGTCATATGGACGTATAATAATATTCTCCAATAACCTACAAGAGTTCATCTGGCTGTGCTAGTATAATCACACTTTTCCGAAAGTGTATTACGCGTTGCCTTTGAAGTTCACATGGACTCGCTGGCTATTTCCTACACTTCTATGGAGGAAAGTTGGGTCTGTTCATCGGTTGAGGGTAGCTGGGTGCAGAGAGGGGCCGACAGCCTTTGGTCGCTGGCCAAACGACCGCGACACACGACACATGTCAACCATTAACATTTTAGGCCAACAAATTTCACAAGTGAACTCTTGCAGGAAATTAAAGACTCCCTCATAGTAAGCAAATGAAACTCTAATTATCCTTAATGGTGCTGGCCGGCGATTCGGCAGTCAATTGTTCTAAAGCGGGGCCACCACTGTAGTTTGGGGGGCAGCTAGCTATCGCCAGTGCGATATGTGACAATGAAGTACAGTAATATCGAACCAAGTCTTTGACAAACAAACCAGTCTCATCTAATATCTGTTGGTTTCTCCCCAACACTCGAATGCAACTGTGACTCACATGTTCGCGTAAAATGCATCATTTACCCCGGCCCTTTGATATCTGTTGCAGAATAATGGGTAAAGTTGGGGATTCTCTCTTCTAGTCCCCCAAGCTAATGTTGACTGTGGTACAGCATTTTTTCGGATAAAAACACTTATTTGCCTAGCAAGTACATACTTATTCACCATTACTTACATAGCAAACCGCGCTCATTGAAAATCTGCGTTTGCCACATAAAAGCTAACGCCCCTTTTGAAGGACATTCACCGGACCGATAGTTATGTCCAAAAAGTCCTTCAGTTACGAGATGGTATTGATTTATCGAATTTGTACGGACCCGGTCAGGCCAAAACTAATTGTCCTTCATATGAATTGGCCAGTCATTACAAATATTACCCATCGATGGTGACTTGTGAAGGATTGTCTGCCTGCCTGCCTGCCTGCCTAGCTGCCTGCCTGGCTCAAACTCTCATTACAGTCGCATATATATAGTCTATCCATAATGCATTGTATAGAGACTTCTGCCCTTATATTTTATTTAGTTAAAATGAATTGTGGTGGGCAGATGTGAAAAGGACAGAGACACATGTCCATGGCACGTCTTAATTCTGACAATCTGAATCACAGGTGTGTGCTGGACAAATTCAACGCGACCAATAATAAACAAGCCATTGATACAGCTCTTGCTTCCCATTGGCAAGCCACTGGCAGCTTATCGAACCAGTTAGAGACTCACTGCTTTAACGTTTATCCCATTGATTGAAGGGTATGATGGCGCCATAGTCATCTACCTCAAGTTGCATTTTAAAGGCCACGTCCAGTTCGGGTCCAAGCAAAGATTCATTATTTTTTCATGCACGCGGTTCAATGCGGTGTCCGGCGCAGTGAAAGAGATGGAGAATAGGTGCAAGGCCCAATCGCCTGGAGAGGAAATGTGTGTGGGAAAAAGAATTTGAAATGCCCGGAGATAAATATTTACCTGCGAAGGGCAAATGATTTTTTTTCTGAAGAGCAATGGACGGCTGAGAGGCACTGGTATGGAAGGGGTGGGCTTGGTAAGAGAATGATAACACAGGGAATTGGTACGCTGGGGTATAAGGTGGGGAGTGGATGGAGGATGAAATTGAAATGCTCCGAGATATGCCTCCCTCTTATAATGATTGGTATTTGGTTGAGGAAATAAACACAAGACTCAGAACTGGCGGTATAGTGAAAAAGCAAGGCCGGCAAGTAAACTCTTATAAGCCTTACTCGAGAGAGAAAGAGGAGAAATGTAAACAGAACTATAAAGAGAGACCAGGCTTTGGGTTTGCGGGTATTTCAAGAAGGATATCTGTAATGGTGTGTGTTGCTTATGGGATGGATTATATAGGAATACTACGTGGGGTACACGGGCTGGTGGCAGAATGGGCCAACAATGATCCCAAGCATGATAGCGGACCATCACTTTGGTTCGATGGTGCACCAGCCACTCAGCAAATAGCTATCTGGCATGATATCCTTCAATTCATAAACTTTGAAACTATAAGTGATAAACTGAGAGGCCTCGGCGACCCTTTGTCATTGAATTCACTTTGATAATGACTGCTTATATTGGTAATTGCTTCTTCCTCTTTTCTCATCAGCAACAACATGCATCCTTCTCCAACCAACATCAAAAGAGCCCAGCAAATCCAATCTTTGGTACACACACACGTTAGCCCAATAAATGGGACCGTCTCTTTAGTAAACCTTGAATTATTACTATACCAACTATACCCCGACGCTCAATTCCAAGCGTCCACATATATCGCTCACGCGAAATCCATTCAATTCTGCATCATACTGAGTTCGTCATTAGGAATTTATATCTTTTTTTATACCCATCAGCGAGGTCGTGTACTCCTTTTATCCACATGGTTTCTTTTATGATAATACAAAGATACAAAACGAGAAAGTTTCTCTTATGGAAGGAGTGGACCTTTGTCCCTTGGGGTACAGGTGGCCTGGACAAATTGTCTTGGACCAAGTCCAGGGTTAGTGGGTCATTGAAAACCATCATTAAAACGCCTCCATTCGAAGCATGAATCATATTCACAGAATCGCCTGCAACATCTAGCAGGAAAATTGGCCATAACACCGATGACCATTCCATGCATTAAAAGCTTAAATTAAGAATAAAAAGGACTCAAAGGAGGATGGCTGGTCATATAGCTTCCAATTACAGGTAATAACCGCAGCGATAGCATTCTAATTATTCCCCCTAATTGCGGCCATGAGAGCATATGCAAAATTTGTGTTCCGCAATAAAAAAAAAAGCTGGCGCCTATATATAGATTCCCACCACAGAAAGGTGAATACATCTCTTATACATAGCAGAGCCTGTATGTATACACGTTCTCGAGTGTACGTTAAATATGGACTTCTTTACCGTATGGCATACAGGGCCCCCAAGTTTCTGGCCCGGAGGGGATAAATAAGATTTTTAAAGAATAGAGCGGCTTTAATGGATTGTATTACATCAGAAGGGGGAGTAAACTGGCGGAAATAAGCAGGGAAATGATGGATGTCTGGCTGGGTGGATGGCACACGTAATAAGGTATGGCTGTCAGTCGGTGTCAGAGGTTTAGATGGATCGTTAGGTAGCTCAGGTGTTTCAAACCGTTCACATCTTTTAAGCCTTTCACAGCTGTATATGGAATCTCAACAGTTGGCCATGTTTTAAGCAAGCTCTTGTTATTGAGTGGCCTATTTGAAGTGTCTGTGATGGTGGCATTGGCTTGGTGGGTCTGACCTAGCATGGATCCTCTGTAGCCTGCGCCATGGGCCCACGCCACCAGCCCGCCCCTCTCCCCAAATGATGGCCTAACATGCAAACTAGCCATTCTATTCAACACTTGCTTCAAAAAGAAAACGGCAATTTCAATTTTAATGTGCGTGCTGCGCATGTTTTCGGTGAAAGGCCTGCCCTGACTGGAGGGTCAGGTTTGCCTTAAGGGGTGTTGGTTGGTTTTGGAGCGTGTTGTTGAATTGGGAGGGTTTTCAGGGGTGTTTTCTATAATGGTCACCGCGTCAGTATTATCGTGCTACCACCACCACCGAATCGCTTGCTTCTGACAAACCCTATTATGAGAGGGAGCTGGGGGTATGTCTCTATGTACCAACGCGGGTTTGTGATAGCAGTGGCGGCGGTGGTGGGTGGTGGTGGTGGTGGTGGTATACGTATAATGCTGGTGCCAACCAATAATTCCATACCACCGAGTTGCTACAGTATGAGTAATAGCAATTGTGTGAGAAAGGGAGAGAAAGTGAGTGGGGAATGGGACAAATAGATAGCAATGAGTAATTCGAACAGAATTGTTATGGAGAGTATCATTAAAGGAAAACAGATGGATTGTCACACAGTTGGCATTGAGGAGGGCAAATTCCTAACAAACGAACGCAGAAAATCCTCGAGTGAAACAATAGGGTAAATGGGATTGCCAACTGAAGAGTAACAATACCGTTCAAATTATCACTAAAGAGATCTCATTCGAGTAGTTTTTAAGTGTTGGAAATTGATAAGATAGGATGAGATCATTGTTTCATATATGCACAAGATGGTGGTATGTTCCTCCTGGGTTATGTATGTAGCATCCAGGCAGTTCTTCGGCCTGTGCTATATACGTCCAAAGAACACACAGTATTTCTTATTACATCCAAATGCAATCCAAATTTGACATTCTAGCCTCATAGTTGAGAGTCCTTCCAAACTGAGGAAAGCATCTCGCTTCAAACCGCAAAATGTCATTATTATCCCATTAGAACGCCTACTCCTGGCCGGGAAAGCCAATAGCGCAGTAGGCGCCCAATCACTGACAAGCCATCATTGTCTGATCTGAGAGGCTCTGAGCCTAGACTGCATGATTTATAATACTCATTGAAAATTGTTACAATATTAACAATTCTCTAAGATTTATTTTGGAACTAATTATATGAAGTAGCAAAATCGACCGTTAAAAAGTAATTAAAGTTCATTAACTATTATTATTTACTGACGAGAGGTGTAGAACTAAAGCCACCAGTAAAATGCATCAGCAACTTCCATCCAATACAGAAAAATAGAGCATTTACATGCAGAGGGCCGGTCTGCCCAGTCCTACCTCTATAATACTTGGGCACTTGATACTAAGACTCTGGCCTCCAATCACTCCTGTTACAGGCGCCACCCCTGCTACAAGCGCCACCCCAACTTCGCCCATGACCAACCAGTGATCCTATTGTCATCTATTGTCATCCCCATGTACTGATTGACACTAAAACACGTCACCTCTCGCACACCATCTCCCCGTTAAAATAGGATCAGAAGGTAATAATGAAACCGCGCATATAATCAATGCCTTCTCCTCAGCTTCAACCGCGATTGATAATTAGACGAAGGCTGGGCCATGTAATGAACCTATATGAAGACATGATACAGATGCAAACAGACAATGTCCAGCCACTCTACATTACCATAGTTACAGCCGTCATATCACTGTTGGCAGTGGACTTCACTATGGGCAGACGACCTCCGAAATAGAGATGAATATACCCCCCTCACACACTGAACATAAGCTATAATAAATCTAGTTGGGTAATGGACAGAGTGAAAGTATTTGAAATAGATGGATGGACGACAAAAAAAAGACTGAAAAAAGGCTGTAACACTGGTGGTGGGTACATCACAAATGTAGTAGCCACATTGTAGAGAACGTGCTGTACACAATTTCTGCAACTTCACCAGTCGCTCCTAATTGACAAATACTGCCAATACTCGCCCATTAGCTTTACATGAATCATGAATAAAGTTTTATGAACATTCCCTTAAAGCGGTCGCGTAAAATACAATTTCTACATGTGGCAGCGAGTATGCAGCTTGGGGATTGGTACCATTATGTATAGGTCAACAGACTGCTAACCCATCACGGGCTTTTTATTCATGGGACTTCTACGAAGCCTGCTATATTCAAAAGGACCGGAACGCTGTAATTTGCCCCTATATATCATTACTATCAAATAATTTGAGTGGAGCAGTCTTGGGTCAGCGATGGGGTCCCTGACGCCTCTGCATAGGGGGAACGGCAACTTTACTGGACCTAGTTTATATGGATCCAATTCTAGCCTATATCTTCGGTATAGGGATTGATAAATGAAGTGAACCTTGGGACCATCATCGATAGGCAGTTACAAAGGATTCGCTCTTTCTTCGCAATTTTCTAGCGCCTTTCTCCTCAGATTTTCTCCCACTCAGTTTTCGCTCCCCCGGGACTCATTTGAATCAATTAAGTTTTTGTTCTTTCCTCCAGACCCATTTCCCAGTCTGACTCGGCTCGAGTTGCTCGTCATCGTCACGCGATTGCGAGCAACTCCTATACATAGAGTGTACAGCTCTTTACTCATACCATTCCTGCATGTTCTGACTATGATTGTGTTTCCTCCTCCACAAACCAGGACTTTTGCCTTTGCTGTCTATACACTTAATACTATTAATTTCGTTTTCTTTTATATGTCAAATATACGATAAATGAACTCTTATATAACCAAGTCAATATATATAGATCTAAGTCTGACAATTGAAAAGGATACTTAAAATATATTTATAATATACATTCACATATATATGTTCAATATACAGTGCAAACATGTAAAAGGTACCTTTTTGCATCACCTTGAAACAATGCACACAACTCTGTGTTATTGACAAACCAAAGATGTATACATTAGACCGAGCGGGTTCAATACAACAGATCATCTCATACAAAGGAGGAGAGAGAAAGAGAGGCGGGGAAGGAGACAGCCGCAGGGCGAGGAAATTAAAACACGCCCGCCCACCTTTAATTGAGGAACATTGTAAGATTTTGAAGAACACGTGTTTCCGATGCCAGCACGCACCCTCGTGGAGGCCAGTGAAGGTCATCGGGTGGGAAGCATATCTCAGCCTTACTCGTGCCCGAGGCCATGCATGCTACATTTCTGAAAATCAATAGCCTGCCCAATGGCCTGGGTCAAACCGAAGGAAAAGTAAAATAATCAGCAGCAAATTTTGATGCTAATGAGCGACTCAAAAGGTTGGAGCAGGAGAGGTTACCGTGGCAACTGTCTCAGGGTGACGAGAGGGTTGCTAGACAAAAGAGGACTTGTTTAGGGCTAATGAAGCAGTCGATTGTTTCCGTGTTGGTCGCCTGATTGCCTCATCCTAGGGGTGGTAATTACAATGTTACAATTACGTACTTATCGCAAAACAAGGCTCGTTACAGGTAGTTTCCATACCCCTCCTCATCCTCATCCTCCTTCTCTTCCAGTTCCTTATCCACCTCCTTCCCCCCTCTACCCTACCCCCACCCCTCGCCTTTCCCCTGAACGTACCCTCACCTAAATACCAATATGCTATGTAATTGTTGAATGATGGGTGCCAAGGCGTTATACAAGGTAGAGATGGCCTGCTCTTAGAATATCTTCAGGGGTTTTTGGACAGAGGAGCGTGAGGCTATGTCGCTTTTGTGTTCTCCGCCTAAAGGAAGGGTTTGGAGTGTGTCTACGGAGGCTTAGGGATTATAATGAAAAGGGGGAATGATATAGATAGAAGGGGGTGGGCATGTGTGCAGCCATACACTCCTCCCACTGCCTCCTATACTCCTGAGCACACAGGTGTGCTGCATTGCCCGATCACACCAGAGATGTGATCGGGCTAAGAGATCATTGTGAGCAGTGAGTAGCTCTGATTAATGCCTCGAGCATGTGTAGCACATCTGTCATACAATAGCAGGAGACAAATCTTACTTTATCACAACCTCCAAACATTCACAAAGTAAACATCTCACAAGCGAGGCCTTAAGAATGGTATTGATGGCCTCTCTAAGAAACTCCCCCTTGCACCCTGTCCCACCCCCATTCATTCATTCATTCTTTCCCCTACTCCTTCATCCAATCACCCATCACTCCCCCATTTTTCCTTTTCTTTCCCAAACCCCCATCTTGCACGCACCTCAAAATTGATAACTCGGCGCGGTGGTCCCCCACCCCCACCCCCTCCTTTTCCTACTCCTCGCGGCACCCGGCGATATAGTACATGGCACTTTTGTTCGGGTTACCTTGAAATGAAAAATAGATTGGCCTTTGAAATTTTCAGCTCATTGTTGCGCAAAGAAAATGAAATATATTACCACGAGGAAATGAGACGCAGCTGAAAGCTATCCCTCATTGATGGCCCCCGGTGCCGGAGCAATATGGAGCATGGCTTGGGCTAACAAAAACATGGTGATTTATTAAATGTTGGTTAGGCAAGGCGTGTGCTCTCTGCCACATGGAACTACACACTCAGCAAACTACTTGAAAACTGGCTCGCCCGTCATATATCTTCAGTCGGACTTTACAACTTGTGCTCCCCAATGACTCATGTCCTAAACTTTAAGGCCCATTGGAATCGCACAAGCATACACTACTGTCATAACCAGTGGCAAGAAGCAGGATCTTCCATGTGTTCTGTCTCCCTCCTCCTTCCCATCCCTTTCCCCTCTTGCTTAATCGGATTGCAGCTGATTGTAATGTAATGTCTCGGTGGGAGATCAGATTTGTGAGTTTCTGTTTGTGTCAGTTGAGAGGAACTGCATTTTAAATCAAATGAATTATATTTGAAATGTAAATTGCTTTGACTTCATTTGCATAAACACGCAAATCGCATGTCATCCCTCTATAAAAGGCGTGTTACTTTACTTTTGAAGTTCAATGCATTCAATACAATGTGCAGGAAGTGAATTAGGGTTTCCATGACCAAGCTTGCACCCCATACCGAACACCAACAATACTGGTAAAAATAACAAATCAGAGACTCTCAATGAAACTCCCACTTTTTCAATACTCCCATGCAGGTATTGAATGATGGGGCGTACAGCTGCATGTTAATTCAATACTTCAAGGATAGGCGAAGGGGACCATGATACTTGCTTCCAAGGACAGGCCTCCTTAAGCATGAACAATACATATCAATATCATCAAATGCCATGCTCTCCATATAGCAACATATCCGATTACTTTCATTAGGACCAACGTGCTTGCATGCATCACCACAAAGGAGGGTATAGACAATTATTTAGTTACCCCTTCCACCCCCCATCTTCATTCTCATCAGCATCATCCCACCCCCTTTTTTAAACAAACCTTCACGTGAAGAGGGAAAGGGGGAAGGGGGAAGGGGCGCAGGGACATACAGGATGGTATATTTGATGCCAAGTTGCCTCATGCGAGACAGGTGCAACCCAAGAGATACCATCTCCTTAATGGCATATATGACTCTTTATAAAAGTTTTACAGGTATTTTTTTACCTTTTCTTCCGGGGTGACACGTGCATTGTCTTTGAAAGCAGAAGCTTTGTTGGCGGCGCCTGGGTCAGTCACGCATGGTCGCGCGTCGGGTATAGGGGGGCCCTTCTCTGTGATGTACATGTCTATTTGTTTACTTGTTTGTATTGATTTCACTAACGAGGATGAGTAAGCACCTGCTTTTGTCATATCTCCTCTTCACACGGACATGCATCAGTGCATTACGCGACCACAGGCCCAGATATACAGGCAGCTCTTTGTTTCTGACAAGGACAAGTATGGCAGATTAGTAATATCACAGCCAAAGTGGAAGATACCATGGCATGCAATGTCCTTGCAGCTACCAGCTTTAATACTTAGTCATAACATGATATATCCTTTGTTTTAGTTTAGATTTAAATTCGTAAACCCATAAATATTCGTTGATTTTATTAATAAACCAACATGAAATAGACAGATGATGAAGGGATCATTAAATACAGAAAACAGTAAAATCTTTTTGATCAATTTCATATAGATCCATTATTTAATTAATCTTCTTAGTCATAACATGATATATCCGTTGTTTTAGTTTCGATTTGAATTGTAATAAGTATGTATAAGAAATGATTTAATACCACATTTTAACAGATGGGCTTGAGAACCTGATACATTTAGAGAAGTACCCCCTGAATATCCATATTTTGGCAATAAAAATTATCAATATTTCAATCAAAATTCGAAAACCCATAAATATTCGTTAAATTTTTTAATAAACCAACATCGAAACAGACAGATAACGAGGGGATTGTTAAATATAGAAATCTTTTTGATCGATTACCTCTATCCATTGTTCAATTAATCTCCTTAGTCATAACATGATATATCCTTTGTTATAGTTTAGATTTAAATTTTTTATGTATAAGAAATAATGTAATACCAAATTACAACAGATGGGATTGAAAACCTCATAAATTTAGAGACGTGCCCCCTGAATGTCCATATTTTGGCAATAAAAATAATCAATCAATCAATCAAAATTCGTAAACCGATGAATATGTTTTAAATTTTTAGATAAACTAACATACAGTTGGTCTTTCCCTAGTGCCTGGGGGTGGGTGGGGTCGGGGTACTTTTCACTCCTTAGCCATCCCGAATCCCCAAACTTTAAATTAAAGTTTGGGGATTCGGTTTTTCTTACATTAAATTTTAATGTAAGAAAAACCGAAAATGAAAGGTTCTGGCGCAATAATTCAATGGTTTGATTAATGTTATGTTCGTATATTGACGCGCATCTGCGAATAAAAGATTTGCTGTATGGAAAATTTAAAACGAAAAATCAAGACAAAATAGACAGGCACCATGTGATAAATACTACAGCGTCATTTGACTGATGCATCATTTGCTACGGGAGAAATCAATTACAGATTCAAATACTTGCCGCGGGGAAGTTTCGCTTTATATAATTGTCAATTTCTGAGAGACAATGATGCCGTTAATCGCAGAGAATGGAGACGGATGTCAACCATTTATATAGTGATTGACAAAAGTGGCATGATAACTTGGATTAATGGCTTCATGTGCAACAGAAATCAATGGATATAATAATTACTCAAATTTCATACATGACATGATTAATGATTTATGTCAACGTTCGGCTAAATGCCAGTGCGAGGTCAGGAGGGGGTCAGCATTGTACATCAATCTAACATGTAGCGGACCGTGACAATTAAAAATCCAACATGTCACTCCACTATCCACATGCATTCAATGACCATAATGAACTTGCACAACTGTCTGTCTCTCTGTCTCTGTCCCTCTCTCTCTATCCCCTCGGCTAAATCTCTACAGTCTGTCGAGTAATCGATTAATATGGATTCTGAGAAGGAGGAGAAGGAATACTTGTCAAAACCATAGATCTGACTGCTAAGTCATCGGTCTTCATCAAGCAGTCGTTCGAGTGGGCAAAAAAACATATACCGACGTTTAGAATTACTCGGGCGGGCCCGAACGCGGACGGCAAATGGAATATATTCAATGGATGAACTTCTGTGAAGGCAATCAGCGGGGAGCCTGACTAAAAGTTAGATGTATGTATATATTTGAGATAAGAGTCGTGAATGGGCACTCTCTAACCAGGTAGACCTCGGTCGTCCCCAGCTCGTCGTCTCTTTGGTCAGCTAGGCTTGGTGTATTGGGCAACACGTCCACCAGTGTTTTGATGCACAGCAAATACATGGCGATACATTCAAATTGGATAGGCGCATGCATGGCCATCGTTTGGCTCGGGGACATATTGCATGGCCTTCATAAATGTCATTGCCTCTGAGACCATGCCGGAGCCACTAATGGAGAGTATGATCATGGCACAGCTGCCTCGATGTGCTTAAATGGCTAGCTACCCTCACCAGTCAAGACTACAACTGGCATCTCCTCTTCTCTTCCTCCTTCTCCATGTCTCCTCTTCCCTTTTCCTCCTCCCAGCCTGTCATAATAACCCCCTCCCCCTTCCCCCGACCTGTTGTCAACTTGCCCCCACCCCCAGTCTACACATAGAAAAGGGATATCTCATAGAATAACAACCAAATGGATTCACTCATTCATTCTTCTATATAGGAAATGCCTGCCTGTACATATATATTGGGACCTGCTACTACCAGCATCAAACCAATCCCTGCAATTCACTCTCTTCTCAGATTTCTCCCTTCTGTCATTTTCTGACCCATCTTGCAACCCTGGTACTAATCACAAACAGAAACATCTTACCTATATAGTCAAGAATAGTAGGTAAACAGCGACCAACGCCTATAGATAGATTTAACCACAGACATTGATCATAGGTATCGTCCTTAATTAGAACACATTGCAATGTGTCAAACTCTTCGAACACAAATATACGACCGAACATTTTTTTAATTAAACAAGACGTACAGTAGGGAAGGTGAAGTTTAATTTTAATCTAGTCGAGGACACCACGAGGGGTGTGGAGAATTAATATTATCAATTTTCATTTTCAATTGGAAATATCTCAAGATAGCTAGCTGCCATCTGCCCCACCCCATGTACTCTTCTTTATCCCCACAGGCTCATATATTTTTTTCTTTTCTCCCTAGGACGACGAACTCAACAACTACTGGCCAGAGCCTGAACCAGCCTCGAGACAGCAGACAGGGTCCTCTTTCACCAACATGAAATATCAATCAATAGTAAAGCATCCTCTCTTGTTTTCCGCGTCTCGAGTGATGTTAAAATGTCAGCCTGACGTCATGGGGCCACGACTATATTGCCATGGTAACATGAAGTTATAAATGATGAATTACCTTCATTGCTTTACCATTAAGTATATTTCTTCCTACCGCTCTCCGCGGCGGCTTTCTCTCTCAGATTGGTATTTAGAGGGCAGACAAGAAAAGAAAAAGAGGTAATGTGAAATCCATCGATTATGCTAAGCGGGCCAGGTCGGTAAAGAAACTCAAATATTCATTCCATTTCAAGAGCGAATGCAGGATTAAGTACCACTCAGATGAGATTACCGACGACAACGCATTTTCATTGGTAAACAGGTCTTTTGAGGAGAAAATATAGACCATTCATATGGGTCCATTTCGTATACTACTCACAGGGTCACCTTTCAGGACTCGCAGAGATCTCGTCCACCTGACGATTGTGTTCCACAGATGAACTAAGCATGACTGAATACTAAATGTACTTCAGTGGTAGTGGATGGAAAGCGGAGGGGGTAGAAGGAAAAAAATGTGGTTTGTGTAGGTCTAAAGGCCGACCTTTTCAGGCTAATGCAGCTTTTCTGGCGTTCTGATGGAGATACATGACCGGTGAACAATATATGATATAAGCAACTTAATGACCCGATGGCATGACACGCAGTCGCCCAAGCACACACACCCTCACACACACCCTCTTCTAAAATGATTATTCGCAAATGCGCATATCCATTTGTCTAGCGCCCATCTTTGCAGCAAGCGAGAGACTTAGCTCTTGGGTATGGGAGGGGTGTGAGGGAGAGAGAGAATGGTGGGGGTGAGGGGTGTGCAGAGTGGGGGTATACGGGTATAGGAGACCCCTATACGTTACAGCGAGCAAGTCTTTGCGAACATTAAGACCGAGGACATTATTCACAAATGTAAATAGTCATGGGCGCAGGATACGGGGCAAGGGCTCAACCTCCTCCGCCCAAAACCCCGATCCCAGGATACCGCAGCGATTCTCTTCATTATGGTGCCGCATAAAGATGGTCGCATCATCTCCACAATCGGCCAAATAAAATACATAAATACACAACCCGGATGCCAGGCATAAATCAAATATTCATGCACTGATATTTTTCCGCTGGCCATTGGTCGTATAAACGCGAGTTTGAGCCCATTCGGGTGTCACTTTGTTTTTCGATGCATAAATCTTAATTCATACTAACGGCCATAAAAGTTGATCGGGCGATGCCTCCGAGGCGAATCTTTTACCAGCGTACCCGAGAAACGAGAGAGATGAAGAGAGAGAGAGGGATGGTGGGGGAGTGGTGATGGTGGTGGGGAGATCTAGAGGTGGGTGGGGGTGGGGGGCTGGAATGGGTGAGGGCCGCCTGGACTTAAGCCTGCATTATAAATGAGTTGAAATATAATACGCGAGGCAGATATAAGGGTGGAATCTAAGGCTTAATAACAAGACAAGCTGGGCCATCTTGAGTACAAGTCTTGGCTCCATTGTCCGCGCTACTTAAGTCTCGTGTCACGCACTCAAGCAAGCTAGCAGCACGCAGGGGGCTACAAGCGGCAGCAGTCACTAGTCATCTGTCCACCTGACTCATACCCCCATCTCCATATACTACTAGCATATCAACTCAAATCACCCATACAGCGCTAAGTGCGCGGGAAAACAAAAAATAACCTCTTCAAGGTTAGAGGTGGCCACAAACGTGCCTAAATGAGGTAACGCTGCCCCCTACCGGCAACGCCAGCCGCCCTCCGATTGCCCTCGGAACTCGATGGCTTTCATTGGTCGAGAAAACGCCCGGCCTTTGAAGTAGGCACTATTACAATTCTATGAAACGAGTGTCCTGTAATTTTATATCGCTGGATTAGATGACTTGTCCTAAAACAGTCTGCTTACACCCGCTGAACCCTGGCGCGGATACACACGCAGTAGCCGGTCAATTTCTTAATCTTTTATGGCACACAGGCTAGTTCTACTGATTGACTCCCTCCGGTCTGTACCCTAGGAGGTGGGGGTAGGAGGAGGTACTGGAGGAGGAGGAGGAGCAAAGGCTATTTCCAATGGTCAGTGTATACATGTATATATATAGGACAGCACACAAAGACAACGGTCCAGGAAATAAACACGAATCATCTCTTAATCTCCCACTCAGATCTAATTAAGTGGAAGGGAAAAATAAGGAACAAAGCACGTGAAAGGCAATGTACCACTCACTGGCTCCTTCCTTACATGTATGACGAATGAAAGGTAAAAACTCCAATGACCTGTTCATGGGCGTGTGAGTGCATCTTTGAAGCCTCTCGTGATGCCATTTTCTGAGTGGTTGAACTTATGAAAAGTTGCAATTTACCTCACTTTCCACAGCCCTGTGATATGTACCTTTATTGGTAGTGCGAGAAAAGTACTGTCATGCGGACTTCACCCCCTTTACCCTATTGATTGGTGCTCTAAACAGGATAACAATTTCCTGACCCCCAAGTCTTCACACGAGAGACTAAGGGTGCGACCTGGAGGTGTCTCACCTTTGATTTCTCTATAGAACGGCAGTAAATCGTTCTTAAAGCTGCAATCTCGTTTAATTTTCGATCCAAAAATGAATTTTCCCAATTTAATTTGCCAATTCCTTTCCTACCGATCCGAAGGTCATCTGGTCCAAAGTTTAAAAGATTTCGGTGAGTGTTGAGTTTATATATTATGTTCAGATTCGCCATCTTTGCGATAACACCTAAATCCACTTGTGATCAGAATTTGTTTATAAATACGTATGCACCTAGTATCGCTCACCTTTTCACCTTTTCGCATTGTTTCCTGCTGTTTAGGGACTACTGTTCACCCCGATACTCTACATAGCAATGCTTCTATAGGATTCTTTGAAGAATTTAGAAAGAATTTTGTGATCAATTGAGCTGGAAATGCTGCTTTAAGGTTGCAAGTTTAAGGCAGAGAGAGCGGAGAGAGGCTAGGCAATCATGATATGACCACAAGTTTACTGCCAGCGATATAAGTTTTAAACCTTTTCCATTAGCCATATCATAAATAGTTAGGCCTATTTCATCAAAGTTATTGTCCTTATTATCATTTCTTTATTCAGATGTTTTAACAGGAGTTAGGGAATTGTGACCCCCCCCCCCCCCCAGTGTAAATAAAATCTTTTGAAAAAATCAGATGGTTTTCATGCATTGCCATTATATATGGTACATTTCATTAGGTCTAATATGTTTCAGACACATTAATTAAGTTCTTCCTGATAGATAAATCAGAATAGAATATGAAATCTTTTAATTTAACGGCTAATAAAAAACAGTCATGGGAGTGCATAAATGGAAAAAAAAGCAATTAGATCTAATTTCGTCAAAACTATTTATATGGAAGTTATGAATAGTGATTTTTGATTTTGTGTAACAAGGAAATAAACATTACTAGTAATAATAACATCAATAAACAGTGATATTTTACATTTTCTTTTTCTAATTAAAGCTAGCTAAGAAACACACTTTATTTTCAATTGTGATTCTAATTTTAGTCTGTGATCTCTGATCCTGTATTGATCAAAGAAGACACAATTATGTCGAAATTGATACTCACGCTCACATACATGTATACATAATATTATATAATGGAAAGTCAAATTACATTATCTTATCTTCGTTAATATGCATGAATATCCTCACGCACATACATGAAGACTTTTCTGCTGCCGATCCCTTCACCGAAAACCCATTTTTCCTATTCAGTCTATTTTTATTCAGACTAATTTCGGGGGCAGTGATGAATATTTATACACAACATTTAGCAAATAGCTCCGCGGGGACGGGGCTGAAAATCCAGTAAGAAGTCGGTACACCCAACACAAGTGATTTCCAGCGAGGTGAAAAGCGCCTGTTGATATGTCAGTGTTTAGTGGAGGCGTGTTGGATGACAAATGCATAAACACTCTGAATACTGCACTTAAAGCTGAAAGAAGTTCCATGTCTCGGCTTACAAGACCTCCTCCATAGATATCTTCCTCTCTTCATAGCGCCGGATCAGAACACACAACCTGTGAGGGTAGCATCTTTAAGACGCTGAGGGAAAAAACAAACCATTTGCCGCTTAAGAATCCCTTCTCAAGTGCCGCAAGCTTCCCTCTCCCTTCACTCAAAACGATTTTCCTATTGACACCACCAATCCCCCGTCTCAAACTACAGGTCCTCGTAGCGCGAGTTTTTTTCCCCTCCCTCCCATTTTTTTTTATTGTAATCGAACAAGAGCAAATTGAAGAGCGGGGAAAAACTTGCTAGTGTGAAGGCGGGCTGGCACGTGCGCTCCCTCTTCTGCTTTCTCCCACAGGAGAGAGTGTGTGGAGCGCGTTTTTTTTTATAAGAGCATGCTTTGCACAAGTCATTTAATGCGCTCTCTCACTCCCTCACGTTCAATTGGAGTCGTCATCGTGGGCGACTGACACAATAATGGCACGCTTGGAAACACATCCTCTGTGTGTGATTCAATGCGTGGGGGATTTAAAAAACAAGACCTCAGACTTTTTAGTTCCAGTCTCTGAGGGGATTGACAGAACAAACACCCTGTTGAACGAGATTCAATCTGTTAGGATTTGCATCCGATTTAACGCCTCTTTTTAACATGGATTGATCCTGCTTCGGAGGTTCAGGTTTACCTCTTTATTTTTCTAGATTACAGCTATAGCCCGAGGTGGTATGGAATACGAACATTGACATCGTTTTTTAAGTGATCTACATTTTAGGCTTGGAAGGCCGATGAACTCATATATCACACAGTCGGTCATTGACATTCATATTTCATTCATTCACAGCATGAACCATTTTGACACTATCTCAACAAACCCCTTTTTCTAACCGAGATTTATTTTTACTGACTGCACTGATTTATCAACTTACTGTCACTTAGGTAAACATTTTGAAAATGACAGCAGAAAAAAAAGTTAATGCTTAACTAGATGGGGCTAAGGAAGCGCACATAAATGATAATTAGAGATAATCACTTCGAACAGACGCGCTGTCATGTGGTTTTCGCACTGAAAAAAATGCATATCGACGCTTCGCAGCGATTTAGGCCTATAAATAAGCATTAGCCAGTGGGCTACGGGTCATTGAGATATATATATGGCCAGACCAAAATCAATCTTCATAGCATCACACGCAATCAGGTCATTAATCTCTACCTCAATGATTTGCAATGTGTGTGAATCTATCATCATATTTTCCTGGAGGCGAAGGATTACATTAGTTTTCTTGTAAGCTGTCGGGGTGTCAACAAACGTCACGTCCTGCTTGTGACACATTTACACTGAATGTCCAGGTCACCTTGAGCAAGGTGGAGCCAAAGGTGAAACTTAGGGAGGAGTCGGAGTGTAAAAAAAGAGCGCTAATGTCCGATAATACATGATAATAGATTCAGTGAACAAATTGCATCATCGCGATCTCTGCCTTCGAAAAAATTACGACTCGATCAGTGCCAGCGTCCGGATGCGCACGCACATACAGGAGACCCGGGGTCCAACGCCCCCTGGCCTTTTATTTTGAGAAGTATTACCCTCGGCGGTGAGGTGAAAAAGGGGGAGAGAAGAATACAATTGAGCCAGGCACACACTCGTCGGAGCATGGGCTGTTTGTTTTGATATAAGCAGGGGATCGTGCGGTTATATGATTTTTGTAAGTTTTGCTTGTTTTGCCAGCCTTCCATCTGTTACAAACCGGCCCGAGGGGGCGACCCTGTATTGTGGAGACGAGGTGCTTGTCGCCTAGCCTGGTGCCATATGGGCTAGTCATTAACAAGTGGGACCATGCTCGCCAGTGCGGGCCCCACCATATGAGCACGCCCAAGGCAAACAAATGGACATATCATGTTTAGATTTTGACAGGTGACAATGGCGACAAATTTGGAATTGCAAATCGATGCTCCGGTAGACACTACATATCAAAGAGGGCGAGACAGTCATTTAGGGGTGTGACATTAAGAGGGTTGCAAGTGACCCCTCCCAAGGACACTGGGACCACTCAGACCCGTCATGCAGCTTTGGCAAATGACTAGCAAGAGCTAAGGACACCAGCTTCAGTGAGAGAGCTTTCATGTTGGAGAGGATATATTTTTTGTTTGTTGGCGAAGCAAATCAAAGAGACAACTACAACAATAAAGATGCTGGTGTGCCCCTTCAAAGCAGCGCCAATGTTAGCCTACAAAGTCGATCATCTTAGATGAGAGACGCTAAATAAACAAAACTTTCTTCTCATAGGCTTTTCTCGGCTTTGCGAAGATCACCCGCCAAGAATATGAATATTTTTTGTCTCCGGCTGTCATCTTTTGAAGTGTCAATGCCTACTAATGGGAGTTTTGTCCTACACGGGCTTGCTTTGTTTTCTCACTGTGAAGTATGTGGCACGAATGGTAAAAATCGAGATCTTATTAATATCAAATAATGGCAAGGGATACTTATGATATGAAATCGCCCCATATTATATAAATTGGAGTCGCTGCTTACGAACGAAGTGTTCCCCATTAAATTACGCCGAGGCATCATTAGCCATCCTTGAGACAAATTACTGGCTGACATTTATTTTCCGGCCGCAAATATATTGCCTGATTTAGCTTCAATGTTTGGCTCCACAGCAATGGCGATGTATAATAGCATTTCTCATACAGAGCCCCCGACATCATATATCATAACATCAAATGTGTCATTAACAATTAGCGCCTGTCAATTATAATCAGAAATCTGCAACAGTTGGTGCTGCTTAGCTGCCAAGGCCCATGTGGAATCTAATTGAAAATCACAGCAAGATCCCCGCTTTCAATGTTCCAATCTCGACCAATTATATTTATTTATGGGAGGTACCAGCTGCGCGTCGACAAGTGAAAAGATGGTAGAAAACCTTGTCGTTCATGATTTGAATATTTTAGCCATGTTTTCCCCGCGACAAATACATACTAACAGATGGTTCATCCTATTAGACTGTTATGGCTATAATGACTGGGAGGCCGAATAAAGGCCTTTATCCACTGAGGCGATTTCCCCCACCATACAATATATGGAAAACGGCCTGGCGAGTGGATTAATCCAGCTTCGATGGGAGACACTCGGCTGACGGCCGACAGTCGGCTACCGCCGTATTCATCATGCCCCCAGTCGAGATGATCAGTTCAGTGGATAAGGGCCTTAATCTGACGGTGCTTATGAACATGTAGTCCACCACCAGTAACATAGATGATATATATAAATCACGGACGGGCAATTAACAAAAATTATTCTACATGCCACTCAATTGAAAACCCACCGCATTTAAAGGAACATAAATCCTTGAAGCCCCGCGTTACTTCTCACACCAGTAGATATCAATGTTTCAGTGTAGCCTATAAAGTACTTCTCACGGTTAATAGAAGCTGTCAGTTCCAGGTGACGAAGTGTCCCAATGCCACCCAAAATGAGCTCCTTTCAATGTGAAGCATTTATCAATTAAGTCCATTTCAGTAGCTTATGGTCTGAGAGGGTGCCGCGCTGAAAGGGTTATAAAACAAAAATCATCTTGTCTGCCCGCAAGACCTGTCAAATTCCATTCCTTCATGAGAATGGAGAATCTTATCATAATCCTACTACACATCTCTCCCTGATTTTAGAGTACGATAAAAACCCTTCACTATACGATGGACTGCTATTCTTTCTCTCGAAGCTCACATTTATTTATAAGAACAAAAAGACTTCATTTCTACATTTCCGCTAAGCAATGTATTTTTTATAGTGGGAGATGTTACACACTTAGGTCCAAAGCTATGGATATATTTGATTTCGAAATCGCTCCTATGCAATAACAAAGACAGATAATCAGTTCGCAGTGGATGAGTTTTTGTGGTTATCATTCCGATACAGACCAAAGTAATTTCAGTTATAGCCGTTATATTGCAATGTTAAGAGTAAAAAATCTTCTATGATCGTCTGCGTACACGTATCAATATATATTTACTAGTGATTAAAATTTGATAGGGACAGAACTTGTAGCGCCATTTCTCGAGGGGAAGTAAAAAGAGCCGTATTTCTACATGTACAGCGAGGATCTGTCGGAAGCTAGAAAAATATTAATACAGCTCAATTTCAAAGTATGGAAAGTAAACGTCAGCGTTGGTCCATTAATTTTCTCATTTGACATCTCTTTCCTTTCATGATTACAGAATTCTGATAACTTTCTTTCTTCCTATTAAGGCTCAAGTCCACTAAAGGGCCAGCGCTTTAGAAAATGTACAATCGGCAGCTGTACACATTAAGTTAAATTCCGCTAAATTAGGCTGGAAATGTTTTAAATACTGATTATAAGTGATAATAAGATATTGTGTTGATTTAAAAGATTAGTACTGTTATAATGTTGAGTCTCAATTATGTCTAAATCCGGGAGGATTTAAGAAGGTTGGTGTCTGCGAAATGTACATTTTCTAACGTTTGACCCATGAAAGTTCCTGGTTAATATCTAGTGCACCCAAATTAGAAATACACTTCCGAAGGGAAGTTTTATGAATACGCCTTGATTTTCCATCGAACTAAGCCATCTCAGAGGTGAGTTGGAAATGAAATATTAAAGAGGAAAACCAGGATGAATCTCAGGCAGTAAGATTTTATATGAAGAAGAGAGACATCACACAGTCGTATCTTTACAAGGAGTATATTCATAATTCAGTTCCATCTAACAGGTTCGACTTGCAAAGAGGACTTTTATGATTTAGTCAATGCACACATCAAGTGCTTTCCCCCACTTGGCCTCTTCAGTTGTAAGTTTTAGTGGAGATCCATTTGCCAGTTGCATTTCGTGATAACGACTGTCCGCTCTGGCGTCGTTCACAGGTTCATCAGGATCACATTACCTGGTCACCTCATTACTGCCGCAACCAAGACTCGGGTGACTTTTGCAGGGCGCTTTCAAAGCGTTCACTGTCAATACCTTGAAGGATCCATGTCCAAACCTACTTGATGATCACAGGGATCACCGTCCCTAGGGCACTATATGCACAAAATACAAATGGATCTCTCTGATCTAAAGCATCCTTTACTCGTTTTTATTGGAGTGTTCTCAATGTCACGGGATCCTGCAAACTACACTGGCTATAAATACTGTCTTCGTGTTGGAACCTTCCACACAGAATAACTATTAAATCCGGTGAAGGCAGAACAAGGCAGATCGAGAGTTAAAGTTGCGTTCTCAGCTATTACGACAAACACAATTTTGAGTTATAGGACTGAATTTCTCAATATTCTGCTAATATTTTTATGTTAATCCACAAATTTGAAGTCCATTTTGTTTATATAGGTCGAATCGGTCGACAGAAAACTCAACTGGCGCCGGTGAGCGATGATAAGTGAAGCCACAACAGGAAAGGATTCTGGCGGGTCATCGAAATAAAATGTACACGTTTATATGAAACCCTGTAGCAAAAACAGACAAAATCCTCAAAAAATGTTGGTTAAATGGCTTTAAGATGGGTTGGGAAAGAACGAAACAAAATTTAGAAAATCTGTAGCTTTGACCGAGAGTGCACCTTTGAAAGAACTATCCATAGCAATGTCATTTGTAATAAATACGTTATTTCAAATCACAAGAAAAGAAATAACTACGTAGACAATTTCATTTCATTTCATAGCAATGTCATTGCTAGTCAAGTCAACACAGACACATCAATTTTCTCAATTGCCCCTAACAGAAATAGGATTCATTGCAAAGTAGATCTAATATTTATCAATAGAATAATAGAAAAATGGTCGATCAAATATCAGGAAGAACAATTGACCTAGCTAGTTGCGCCGTGGAAGATGAGAATATATAAAACCAATAATAATATCTCGCTGCACAAAACCTACGCAAATTCATCAAGCAATATTCTATTTATAGTTACCACACTCATAATGTCATCTGATTTGAGTGATCGTGCGTCAAGAGAGATTTCTGATGTAAGATGATCATTGGTTCCATCAAGAAATGGGGAGTAGATTGGTTTATTTTTGGAAAAAAGAAATATATCTGTATCCCAATACTTATATGTATACTTATACATGTATACATATTTCCTAACTATACAGGCAGTGAATATGATGGCAGTTAAATACCCTATATTGTATAATATTCGCAGTTTTTTTCTCAATACTATAGTACCTTTTGCCAGCATCAAGATAAATATCAAGGTCATTTTAATAGGGAGATTATTATCGATGTTCTGTGAGAGAAATGTATAACATTAACAATGCTTTCCATGGGGGATATGTACTACATGTTACTTACTCTATCATGTTACATATGGAATATTGACTCTCATCGATATTATTACACTTTAAACAAATTTGACACAAATTACAGATACAGATTCTCGACGACTCGAATGATTTCATGGGTCGCCTAGAATATAAATATAATGGTAGTTATAATAGAGTTTACAACATTTGTCCTAATTAAAAAATAATTTTGTTAGTTACAATAAAAGAAATAAATTCTGGTATACATGACACCAGGTGAAGAGGTGAGTGGTTTGTATTGCACAAAAGTAAAGTAAAATGTAGTGTGGAATATGTTAAAGTCCAATAAGTACGGCAGTGGGAACTGATCAAAGGGAAAGAGCCACAGGTAAACCTATATATCAAGGCCATGTGCGTAAAGAGGCACCATATGTGACCAAGTACCATTCACTCGATAAGCTAAATCTGTCTTTTTGACACTCTATAAAACAAATTTCCTCCACTAATAAAAAAAAATATTATAAAATCTGATAAAAACATTTCACAAGTATGCTAAATACCTGCCTATAATAGACGGGCGCTGCAATCAAAAGGCCTCGAGGGATTGAAATGCCGCGAATATCAAGCTTTTTCAGGCGCGCTTCTTTTTTTTAAAAAGATAAAGAGTTAATGAAATGTTATCGCCGATGACTCAATGGGAACGGGTGAAGGTTGAAGCTCGGGCAGTCTTTTTGAGTACAGTCAAGCTGCTTGGCTAATACCAGCCAGCGGAGATGTCACGGTTGAAGCTAGAGCTTCCCCTTTTTTGACCGCCCTATGTCAACATCCAAGTTAGCTTTTTTATTGGGGGCCAGTGAATGGAGAACAATGTGGCTCCCTACCAAGATTGGCATGTCCCCAGCGAGGGGGATGGCAGATTCTATGGCAGGGGCTCGGCTCGAGCCTATCACAGAACCCTAGTCCCCAAGGAGGCGAGTAGCTCCTACTGGTTTCTTCTGCTCAAGCCCTCAGCCTGGGTCGTTAACCTAGAGTCCCACCCAGACGGGACACGCCGTCCAAGGCTCTATAAACAAGTGTCTATTTTCATTTAAAATTCACCGTTCCCCGGCGGAGGCCGACGCCGAGCGGTGGCCGTCTTTAATTCGGGCCCTCCCAGAAGCACGCCAGATCAATCAGCTCCCGCATCTCAAGGGTAACAGTCTTAATTCGAAGTTTCTCTAAGGTCCTTGCCTCCGATTATGGCTCTCACCAAGGGAGTGAAGCCAGGCCTTTTGTTTCAACAGACCTGTCTATCTGGTCCCCACCTCTCCAAATGGGAAGGTATAGTAGAAGGGGTCGCTCGCTTAAAGAACAACTAATCACCACCTATATATATGCCTGACAAAAGGCTATAGGACATCATTTTGACTCCTCAGGGTCACAGCTTATAATATCCCAACACCAGCAATAAATCCCATAGTTCTGCCATTAATATCTATTTCTTGCAAAGGAATACATATAATACACGAATTCCCAATTCCTCCCTTTCCCAGAAACATACCAGTCGCAAGAGTTGGATCAATTTATTCGGCAATGATACATTGTATCGCAGAGGGATTATGAGCGATCCCCCACGCGATTTATATAGAATTCCCTTCTGCCCACACACCGATCCTCAACACCCAGGAGCTAGGCTTAATTAAAGCAATAGCGGCATCTGTTTAAAGATTCCTTTTAGTTTTTTTGCCAATCAATATCTAATTGTCGCCGATTATGCCATTATTTGAAAAACCGTGAATACATCTGTCCCCAGTGTACCAATGGAACAAGCCTACTCCATTATTCATTCGCCAAGCAGCAGCGAAAAAACAAGTTTAATTGCAAAGCAATTAGACGATCAGACAAGCGCCATGTGGAATGTTCTTTTTTGTTGGCACCACAGATTACATTAAAGCCGACTCCATCACCAACGTATCTCTTAAATGTGATTGCCACATATGGCCTCAATTGGCTTAACACATAGGCCCTCTCTTTAAGTCTTGAATATTTCAACATAATGTAATTTCGCTTTACAAGATCCGGGTATACTCAAATGATAAATAGCTTACGCTCGGGGACTTAACAATGCCCCTGCTTGATTGTGCGAGCCCCCAGTGACACATTATTTAAACGGGCATCCGTAACAAAACTGAGAAGGTGATCGTTCAGTGGCTGAAGAAGAAAAAAAAGTCAACGCAACATAAATGAACAGCACAGCCTGCTTGGGACAGGCGTCAATTTACTCGCTTCTTATCAACCGACACTGATCGTCTTAGTATAGATTGCTGCGCTGGTAAATGAAGTATACTTTCAAGTTCTCAATTAAATTTAATCAGCAATGTCTCTCGACAGCCTCGCGGTAATTCGTGCTGATCCAATTGGTTTCGCTCGCTACTAGGCGACGCCGCTAGATGGGGGGAAACGCCGCGATTGCTTCTTATATGGACCCCATTGTAAGAGCGGAATAAACCCGGAGGGCAATACCCAAGAGAATGGTCATTTGCTGGTTATAGGCAGAATGGTACTGCCTCTTATCATAGGAACGACATTCATAAACAATGGTGAAATCCAAACCGCGTTATCTATAAAATAATATACATAACATCTCCATAAATCAAAGCAATGCAATAGACTGACTGTATCCTATATAGTGCGTCTCTGTATTGAATTTTCGAATACAGCCAGAGCTTTACATTTCACGTTTTGTTCCAACGACGCGGCGTTTATTATATTTTCTCCTTCTCTCTCGCTGCCTCAATGTACTGCAGTCTGTATGTATACCCAATACATGCATATATATATATATGATTTACCACACTGTTGACAATTATCCACGTTTCAGTCCAAAAACATACAATATTCACCTGGCACAATTGCAGTATTTATATATCAAAGTGCAAACATCACACACCAACAACTCCACTTTTCTAATACCATCCCGTTGTCAGGCTATATTTCACCGGCTGATACAATCTCCTGCCGATGTGTTCATACTTCCAAAGCCATTATTCCAGCGAGATAAGTGGCAGGACAAAGTCAATGATTCATAGTCCTATTTCACAAAATAAAGTATGTGTTACCACTATTGTGGTTGACAGGCCCTTCCGCCACAATTAAACTAGTTCAATAAGTCAGCCACTAATGCTTCCCCTGAAATAGCGTCATTTTAGTTTTCAATTGGTGTGGTGTAACTGCAGTGCTTCCGCCACTGACATTTAAGCAATAATGACCCGATTCACACCTAGTCTATAGGTCTCAAAGCCATGTCTGAAAGCTATTACCCCGGGCCCCATTAGGCTTGATTTTAATGGCCAGCAATTGGATCCGGCGGTTTGCCTTAAAAAATTGCAAGCGGAGGCACTTGGATCCTATAAAAATATAAATGATCATCGTTTATTACAATTTAAGCGCTGTCACAATGAGTCAGTGACATTGGCTTTGCGAATAAATTAACTGCGGTGTAGTATGTACTCGAGCTCTTGCGTCGTCGTCGTTGGGGGCGGTGTCAAAAGTGAAAATGCAAACATTTGCGGGTGTGTTTTAAAATGGGAATAGAGGGGAGGAGGGGTTTGGTGGGGGTGGGGGGGAGGGGGAGGTGCACCATGGAGCTCTTGGAGTGAGATGGGGAGAGTAAGGCTGAAAGGCGACAGACACCGAAATGGGTTTTTAACACGCACATCAGCGATGGATCTAGCGCCTGTTATTCAAGCAGGATACGGGATCGGATGAAATATGACATCTCATCTCCACACCTCCAAGCCTGCCCCTCCCCACCGCTACCAAGCCTAACTTTATTGACAAATTAAATCATTTGAATCGGCCAGTGTGCTTGTGCGGCGGGGCTGGCGTGTTTTCACATGTAGCGGAGGATCAGATAGAGCCCCTGCCATCAAAATACCTCGGGGACAGCGTCGATAGATCATGACGTTTTGACGTTATTTTCTCTAAAAGCATGGAAAGTTTGGCAGGAATTCTTGCCGGCGTCAATATATAGAATTTCTATGGCCATAAATCTGAGCGGCGTGCGTGCGATAAAACAGGAATCGGCGAGAATGTCTAGCACAATCAATGTTTGCATTTCCATTACTGCCTCAGCTCCCGTTTGGAAATTTCCTATGCAGGGCTCTCTGTCTCCGCCTTAATTAAGGTTTCCTAACGTGTTCATGTTTATAAAACTCGCTCAGCTCGCACTTGCCTCCTCGCTAGTATCTATCCGTAAACGAAGGGCCACTATTTATGGGATAGGAGCTGGGAACCTACTCGCCCATTCGTGCCTATACAATATGGCCAGAAAATCTCCAGATTTCAGACACATTTTCCTGTCCTTAGAGGAGACCGTATAAATGATACGGTGGCCGAAAGCAAAGCTCCAAGAAATTTTATGGCTTTCCATAATGGCTACACGACATTTGTCTTCTTTTGGATCGATCTGGTGTGTTCAGCTGGCTCAAGTAAAAACAGTGGCCGGGCGAGGCTATACTGCCAAAAGCTACAAGTCCACAGCTTCCCGAAATAATGCATACAGGTGGAATAATTAGGTGGGCTTTTATCACTATCCCAACGCCTGCCATCTACATAGAGACAAATTTGGTTTGTACTTTAAGAGATACGAAAAGGGCTAAAACAATATTTGTCTTTGTTTACTTGGCCCAGGTTTAGATCTAGTGGATGGCAATGTAGTCGTTGGTCAACATTGAATTTCCAATGGTCTTGATGTAAGGCAGTCATAAATATTATTCGCTGTGTCGGGGGTAGCTGCTGTGTGAATGGATAAAAGGGTGAACTGGGTGGTGAGGGGGTTGTGATACAGGCAATGCTAGTTCTTACTGTTTGCCATCGGGAAAATATACAGTGCCAAAAGGTTATACCCTAATTTTTTTTAACATACGAACCAATTTTATAAAACATTCTAACATTAAATGTAAATGCCAGCTTAAGTCTGGCTATCCATTAAGAACAACCGATGGTTTATTTCTTATCAGAATACCCCGTTTCATAAATATATCACAAAAAAGTTCATGTCATTAAGATGATAAGAAAGAGGGTGCAGCGAAGACACGATGTCCCACAGAAAGGGTGTTTAGTTCTCTAAGTAGTATAAGAAAAGGCCCGACCTTTTCAGGTGTCCTCGAAGGGGCGTGAGCAGTATAAGAAAGTGTCATTTTGTGGAGGGCAAAGCTTGTGTGGAACTCGGCTAATAGCCTATCATATCAACCAGCAGTTCCCAAGTAGAAGTATGACATAATTATACCTCGTACATAACGCAATCCTTCTTCATAAACAACGATAAATCGCTTGGATCTATACATAATTGATAAGTGAATTATCCAAAGTAAGTGATATAAATATATCCTAAAGCTACCATTCCCATCTGTTTGATTAGTGTGGGGCTCCATAGCCAGTATAGGGTCAGCTAATGATAACTCATCTAATGATAACTAAGTCCCATCTTTCTCCAACTACCCCCCATCGCCCCCTTCAGAATCTTGATCACCACCCCTGCCTTCCTATACTGCAAGAGTGGCTCACTATTCCTTGTTTCAAAATGCATGAATCAATGGGTTTGACAACAGACCAGAGGGTAGGTACAGGGACCACAGTGAAGGCCAGCTTGCCGTCTCATTGAAATATGTAAAGTAATCACTTTGACGAAAATCGATAGCGCATCGATCTGCTTGTTGTTTGCGGCGGTTGCCAGTGGACAATTTTAGTAGCCGCGTATGACCACACCTTAGGATAACGCGGCCAGTAACTCAACTTTAATCAGCTGCCTAACGCACGAAATTACACTACCCTCGGGGCCATGAACTACTGAATATAGACAACTGAGCGCTAGAGACCTGAAGGACATTCAGGTCGAATTGCATCCGCACAAGAAAAGTGGAAGAAACGGTGGGAAATCATTCGTAGATACCGTATAAGCGAACGTGAGTTGAATCGAAGGCCGAGTTTTAGATAGTAGCTCAAATGGGGTATTATACCGTAATATGTAGGTCAGGCACCTTTTAAATCCTTGATGAACATTGACTGTACAATCTATAACATAATAGCCCAAGGAGTCATTTGTTCCCAACTACCATTATCATTAAATCTTATCCGAAGATAATCTATAAGCCGAGTGACTGGGCAATATAAGAAGCACTCTAAGTGGGATCCAATATTTCCGAGCTTCGATGTATAGATCTAATATGGTCATAATTAACTGGCGTTTTGCCTGGGCCAGCTATGCGAACGAGCCATTTGTGCTAATCCCTGTTTTTGTTACAATTATCGAGCCCCTCTCCAGAGCCGTGACGTCTGCAGGCCCATGTAAGCGATTTGTCTACATCGGGTATTATGCAAGATGGGAGACGGCGACTAGACCGTTCCGACAGATAGCATTACATTCGGCGCTGGTCTCAAATGCTAAGATAGAGGGCATTAAAACTGGGGGGTCATGTGAGATAGCCAGGCAAACGGCACTAGTCATGCATGGACATGGCTCCAGTGTCAACAAAATAAACACTCTACATGAAACATCAGCCGTAGACAGAAGGCTCCGTCTGGTCGTATCAAATCTAGCGCTATACAGGAAATCTCCCCTCTTGATCGGGTTAGCAACACAGGCCCATTCTTTAACACATATATTAACCCATATTAAGCTTGAAACTGAAAGTCTATAGTAGAATGTTACATTCAGACAATATAGGAAGATGGAGTAGGGGAAAAAATTGCCCGATATATCCATTACCCCGTTGACATTAGAAACAGTACGAGGTGCTCCGTTTAAAATTGAGGTCAGCAAGAAGCATTACAGAGAATGAGCATGTAATTTCTACCACGAAGCATAGTTTTTTGTTTACCGAGGACCAACAAAAGGCTAACACTAAAATCTCCTCATTAATTGCCTCTAATTAGGCCTTGCTAATTAATCAATAGCTGTGCCGAAAAAGGAAACGAGGAAAGCGAGCGCTAGTGTTTCGTAAGTGAATCATTTATACCCTCTTTCCCTATGACGGTGAATAAATTCTCAATTCTTTCTCTTATGTGTCCGTGTCTCGTCATGCCTTCCCCCACCCCTACCTTCTACTCCCACCCCCAACCCCTGCCCACATCCCCCACTTTCTACCTCTCCGACCCTCGTTTACAGGGTGGGGTGTGGAGCAATTTGGCTTGTTGTATCAGGCCCAGCCAAACCTTTATAGAACTCTATGAAACTTGAGTCAGGAAGGAAACAAATAGTAAAAGCAAGACATAATGTCGCAGCCCCACTCAAGGTTAATATGACGATTGCCACCTAACTCTGCAGCCGGATGAAAGTTAATAGGACAAATGACCTTGTCGGGAGGTCACGAATCTTAGAATTAACAATAATTCATTCCCCTCTTTTAGGCGGCGGCAAGGACAAAGAAATCTGTCTGCTGGAGATTCTTTCTTTGACTCTGTGTGTGGGTTATTTTCTGCACAGCCCAATATCTAGGGTCAGACGTGGCGAGGACGAGTTTTAAATGAGATGTTTTGATTAACCCCAGATGGATTTTCCCCCGAGTGAAGTCGGCACCACTCTTGAGAACAAAGAAATGAAAATTGACATTTTGTCTTCATATGTATCGCGCCCCATCGGCAAAGCACCCATGTTCCCAGTTAGCCCATCCGGCTTAATCGATATTACCTTGGCCAAGCCGCAATTAAAAACTTCCATTTGTCATTGGAAATCGGAGAGGGAGAGGACTGAGGAGAAATGAAAAAATATCAATCATTACATGGCCGCCTTTGGTCCGAAAATCATGACTGATGATGACAATTTCCTGAAATTGGGCCAACTTCTGGGCCAACACAAGAGGTCAAATGGAGGCAATGGAAAACCAGAGGTTTTATAATATTGCGTCGAGCATAAATGCGTGATGCAATAAATCATATTCGGCCAAGAAATATGTAGGTTAACACCGATTTCCCAAATGCTGCTCGACTGACCTGCAGTGGGTGGTGACTCTAAAACCTGCCCCCAGCAAAATTTAAATCGACGCTAATTTAATAAAGAATACAGGTTAATCGATATTATAGGTTTTGAGCCCCGGTCGAGACGTTAATGAGTGTAACACGAAACCTTTCTTGATGCGCGCAGATCAAATAAAATATGTAGAACAATTGCCTTGGATTCCCAGGAATTTTGTTATACATTATCGCGGCTGATGGATAAGTGCAAATCGAAACATACAGACGTACGTTCTAACGCGAATCCATCTGAAAGGCAGAGAGCATAGCACATCAATATTTCGCTTCTTACTCGGAGAAAGCCCTTGTAAGTTGAGAAGATAAAAGGTATGAAGGACAGTGCCTTGACTACAGCAGAACTTACTCCATCATCATATGTTACCAAGAACTACTTTGGCTAAATACAGTGACTTGTTTAGCTGATGTGATTTCAATGGCGGCCTTATACGTTGAGAACATCAATACTAATTACCCGATTACCAACATACAGCATATCGATCGCCATTGTGAAATTTTGTAGCTGGAGGTATTATTTCAAGTACTTTTCAACGATTCTCGCTGCTTTAGATATATATATTTAAAGTTAATTACCATGTTTTCAATGAAATCTATAAAATTACATTCAAAATGAATACCAATTTTCCTTCGGTGTTCGGTGTTCGATATTAGATATTTTTTATGACTGTATTCAAAGCAACAAGGGAATATTTCATGTGATCCTTTCTAGACTAAACACAGATCCAATATAGAGACCCTGGATTTAAGAGTTACTTCAGAGTGATTTACAGTACATAGGAGTGGCATATCAAGCAAACTAGGATCATGAACTGACAATAACATATTTTACGTTCTGTTTTATAATGCGGGCCTTATGTGTGTGATATGATAGGATTTGTGCCGTCGGGCGCAATTTTCACGGCGTGACTATATATTGCATTTTGTCCACTATCTTGACAAACATGGCCATTAAAATATAATACTGGGTGCCCTTGTGGACCTTAAGTGCACCCGGCCTTTTATGCACTCCTCAGGCTTCTTGTTTCCGCACACTTAGTCTGTCCTCCATTGGCTTAAAACACAAAACCAGTCTGGCAGTAATCAAGGATCGATATATATTATACCTCGTTGGCGACTTAAAACCGGCTTGTTTTACTTCTGGTTATTGCCAGGGTACTTGCGAAAAAAAGGGGGAATATGTCTGTCTCCATATTGGACATTATTAACTAATTAACCCAAAAGATATCTATCGCACCCGATTAATGGACTATTTTTCATGCATAGATCTATGCAGACATGAAAAGGACTGTGTTTTTTTTATTATATTGAGTGCAGAAAAGGCTCTGAATGAAAGTAGGAATCAGCAGAAATATAGTAAGAACAAGAAATATAATACGTGTATGCACCTGTTACAAGAGAAAGGTGAATAATATTATTTAACTGAAAGGTGGGAGTCATAATACAAAATATGCAACCCACTCGGAAACCCAGAACAAGGATAACTATTTTCTGCCTGTAATGGAGGTCTAGAGAGAGAAGTTTTCATGGAAAGAGTTATTAGGCAGCAAAAAAATCATTAGAACGTCGGAGGATGCACTCACTTCGCTTAGACCTAGTTTCCAGGGATGATCACATTTAATATGAACAGATAATAAGTGGTTTCCAGTAGTAAAGGACCTTCAAATCTAGTCTACAAGGTTTATCACGCACCTGAGCCTGACTTATGTTTTAGACACCTAACCTATGTTCATGCAGATAATTATGGTGGAAATTGTAGTGTAAAAAGAGAGCTGATCGCACTAAGTGTCCAGGGACTTCCATCGAGCTGTCGGGAAGGAACTTTAAGCTACACAGTATAATGACAAAAACATTTTACAAAAGTGACATCCATGAAAGGTTCATAGGAAGGAATGACCAAGGCAGAAATGAAAGCTATACGTGGTTTGTAATTTCCGATAAACAGATGGTGCTCCCTATTTTGGGATCGCTGTCGAAAACACTTCAAAGGAATATTTATTACGTAGCAAATTGAGGATGCAGATAAAAAAGCGAATTCAATATTTCATGGTATTACAGCTTGCCGGTGTAGTATATTGTAGGCATATATATATATATATCTGAATGACAATTTCAGAATTTTATGCTAGAAAAAAATGCAATCATCTGATTGCTCATGTACTATTAATATTAAACACCAGCAGAACCAGGCGATGCCATCAATTCATTCATATCCAAATGTCATCGATTAATCACAAAGAGATGTCTTAAAGGCCCGAGGAAAACTGGATGCAAATACTCAAAGGTCGACCTAAATTAAACAAATGTCTTCGTTCCAGGAGATCGAATCCCATAATAAAGAGGTGTGGACAATTCTGGGGGGCAGCCAGGAATCCAACCTATAGCGCAGGATTCATGATATATACCACCGATGAGAAGGAGAAATCGGTCAAATGAAAATTGACGCAACTGACGTCAACTATTGGTGAATTTCCAGACCCTGACAATAGCCGAATGAGGTAGCCATTGTGCGAGGGAGCTCTGTGAATTTCTGCTCCACCACACTAAAATCTACTCTAGGAGAGAAACTTCAAAGCAGTTTGATGATAGAGGCAATTGATGGGATATGTTTAGGAAAAGAGACTGGACTTCCCCACGTTGATAAGCAGGGGGAGGGCCATCGACCAGCCGATTCTATTGCGCCTGTTTTGAGGCGAACGTGAAGTTCAGTCAGCATAAACTCTCGGTTCAATCCCCACCAAAATCAATCTTCACACCTGACCAGGTCATCAAAGGTCGCCAGGTAAGATGCAGCGGCCAGGGAGAGGTGTCAGGTGCCAAGGCCTCCGCACCGCACCCCTCACTTGAACACATATTTATTTCAAACACTGCACATTAAAGTTGCACGCCTATTGATTGCGGCCGAGTCATCAGGTGCAAGAGCCAGCAGCTTTTCAAAACCCTAGGGTCAGTTCAGTGTTTCTTTTTAGTAAAATGTTATGAAAAATGCAGGGGCCTGTAATGGGAACTGGAATTGGGAGCCATGTCCCAACATGTTATGCACTTGTGTGAGGTGGCCGGTCCTATCACATGAGGTCACTGAGAGGGTCGCTTCTGGTAAGGCAAAGGGGAGGGGCTAATGGCCGTTTTGCATTTTCAAGCCACTCACAGACATCTTAAATGTTCTCATTTGCTCCGGATTCCCCTCTCAACAAAAGTTCAAATACTCACGCAAGGAATGGTGCAGTGTGTATGTGACATTCTAATATATGGCGTGAGAGTGATGGCTTTATTATTTAAAATGGCTTGACTCACTGGCCAACTCATTACACGATTGCACTACGTTCAACCGCATAATGAACTAAATATGTTGGCATCATGCACCCAACATATTGGAAATGTAACCATTAATAGCTGCATATCTCTGAACATCCAATAACCTCGCAATATAGGTCATATTAATAATTTCCTTTTCCCTTAAAAGACCATTAGTAAACCAAATATGTTACACATATATATGAGCAATAGGAACTGATATAATAACATAGTGAGAGTAATAAAATAGTTTTAAACATTTCAGAGAGGTGATGTCAGTGTCAATAACTAATAGCTACTTGTCTCGACAATATCTGAAGCCACATTATGAAATTTATCATTACAGTTAGCGACTTCTCGATAAAGATACTAGTCATTTGCGATATGAGACCTCACTATCGCCCGCGATAACTATTGACATTTCTTGCGAAGATATAAAAAGCAAGCCATTGAAGAAGACCCCTTTACTCAATCTTTCCCGATGGAGTAAAACATAGGGAATGTTTTGCATCCACTTCAATCAGCCTTTCCCACGACCACCCTAGGGTACGCAAAGGTCAAGGGTTGTAATCACTCCAGAACAGACTTATGATCTGGAGGATTGCCATATATATCGTGCGAACACCAGCCATATACTTCCACTTCACGGAAATAACCCACCGTGCTTGGAAAACATTGAAATGACTTAGGGGAAATCCCCCAGTTGAAACAGATGGCCAGTGGAAAAAATGAAGGCTGAAAGGTCTGTATTAGAAGCCATTCACTGTAGAATTTAAGGCATTTCACTGTATGGGAAGCCATGGGGAAGCCACAATGTGTGGACAAACATTTACTTTGCATCGACAGCTCCGCTGTCAAAAAGGAGGCGGCCGTTGAAAAAAAAGCTTGGCAATTTTCCACCACGAGTAGATTAAGCGTGGTAAAAAATAAACAGAGTATTGATTATCTCAATGAAGCAGTTCTCAAAAAGGGGCGGGACATGTTCTTTCCGCCCGTTTGGCGGAGAGTTGGAGTGTCAGTTAAAAAAACACCCATAATCGCCTCATCAATGCAAGTTGCTGTGACATGGGAAAAAAGACATAATATGACAATTCCAAATTGCATCAGCGGTGAAGCCTCATTACATTGAGGAGCGCTTTTTCTGGCGTAACAAAGCGGGCGAGTAGAATGCATGGCTTTCTCTTGTAAGCGCTTTTTTGCCTCGGCTGTAAAGGGTTGGGCGATGTTTGATACAAGAAAATGGACCTGGCAGCAGCGAGCCAAGAAGATGAACTCCTGATTTATCTCCTGCTTTTTACAGTGCCTCATTTATATGAATGATTTGCCATTCGAAGGCACGGTCATTTGAATGAATTATTTAAGAGTTTGGCCATACACTTCACAAATTTAATGAATAGAGGTCTGATTGCCTGCCTTCATTTTTATTCCGCTCTGCGAGCGATAAAAACAAGGCGTGAGAAGATTCAACAATTGGTATGAATGATACGTGGAGGGCGGCGCGGCCGAAACAATTGGCTGGAAATACAGGAAAAATAGCCAGGACCGCACATCTGGGATTTGGAGCGCAGGCCCGTTCTGTATAGGCTGTCCATTTTAGATTTCATCCAATGTGTGTGGGGATGCGCGTATCTTATTGGATTATAAAGCCAGGCATCAATCATACTTGAGGAGACCGACGGGTCACCATCCATATTTCATGGTCGCCACTCGCCCTAAAACTGACCAACTCCAACTTGCTTACTGCGATGGCCGCCTCCAACAGGGTGCCTGCAGAAAGTAGATTTGGTAGCTCCCTGGTGCTTTCATCTTTTATTGAACTGTCCATTGATTTCAAATTTGTTTATTACAGTATTGCGGCTGCATTACGGAGTAGGAGTAGAGATGGTTTGAAATGTCAATCCGGGCGAGGGCCTTTTGGTCAGCGGCCTGCGACCTGGAAGGTCCATAGCCCTAGATGGACCACTCCCGACTGCACGCTCACTTTCTATGGGCCATGCCATCAATTTCAAATCTGTTTATTACAGTTCGCATTAAGATTTAACATGAACGCTCCCTCTAAGAGATATCCCTCCACATCAGGGGCATCGAGCGAAATGGGGTCAGAAAATAGGTCACATTGGACTACTGATGGAGTACATTTCTACTTCGATTCAGCATTCATATTTCACAGTAAAATCCGAGTCGTTCAATTGCTTTATGCTCGAGGGCCGCAGCGAGGGCCATTGACCTGTCTCGAAGTTGCATCGATAGGTGCGCCCCCGGTTTAACATATAAATCTCCAGCGAAATCCATGTTGTGATCAGCTAAATAACTTTCATTCACCGGCCAATCTTGAGGGGATGAAAAATTAAGAGCGCTTTATTTTGGCGCAGCGGGCTGGGATATGGCCTCCCATTTGAAGATGTCCATTGCGCTGGTCATTAGGACCCGGTGTATATTCATCATTCCCATATTGGATTGGGAGGCAGGCACAATGCAATAATCGGGGGCTCAGGTCGATAATTCAAGTTTGCCAAAAGCTGACACGCGGAATCTTAGATGTGAGTAGGCACTTACCGATGAGGATGCATTGTAGATTGGTCTTAGTGCAGGAATAATCCCATGATGGGGCATAGTCAAACAATAAGTGAGCTAAAACCAGGCTCCGTAGGTGCACCCATGATATTAGCCTTATCATTCGCTGATGGAAAACAAGGGTCACTAAGTAAAAGTTGGATGGAATATGGCTAATACGATCATGAGGGAATATTCAAACACACACGTGGGATCAAGGATCTTTTTCATCAGAAAAGAACTGTCCACAAGGAGGAATAAATGAATTGAGTATAAAGACATGCGGAAGAGAAGGAAGGTAGTGTATAAGGGGGTGGGGGAGGTAGAGGGGGTGGGGCGAGGAAGGGATTCTATACAGTTGCTTAGGGTTGGGTCCGACTCCAAGTTTAGTGTTCGGAAATCAGGCCGCTATATTAATGTGTTATACCTTAGGGGTAGACAGCTTTGGTTATTGCATAAAGACATTAATTATGCTCATGCATGCTTGATGCACCATATTCAATCATCTGTCGGCTAGTGGTTTAAGGTCGAACACTTATCCTTACACCCTATAAGCACAAGTATACAATTCAGGATCAAAGAAATGGGGAAACTGCATAAACATGGACATAAGAAGGTCCACCATAAGCATCTATAAGCCCCGTGGCTATATAGCTTCCCCTGGACAAAGCTTCATTTCTCAAATTCTTTCAGATGTAAAGAGGGCAGGCATTCAGCAATAGCCAGTCTTTGATTAATATCTAGCTCCATGAGAGCGCACATTCCCCACTGAAATATTAACTACGCAGGGTCAGACTATTGTAACCTTGCCAACCACATTAGGCCGACAAAACGGAAAGCCAGGCGGACCTTCAAAATTTACGAGCGGGGCGTTAGTGTGCGATGAATTAACAAAGTAGATTTGGGTTTCGATTCGCTATCCATATTTTATGGCCGTGCCCATCTAAATTGGATCAGGAAATTTATTTATGCTGGTCTTGGGGTTATTGGACAAAGAAGCACGGTCCAGCCTTGTCTTCCATAACGTCATTTAAATTGACTTCTACAAATTTATGTCCTCAAGGTTGGCAAAATGGGAGATAGGTCTGCCCCAATCTGCAGGCTGCGGCCAAATTTAAAACCACACGAGGGCGAATATATCACATGGCGTCGGTCCAAGGAGATGAATTCATGCCAGACATTCATAGAAATGGAACTCGAGTCGGATGATTTGCATGTAGTTAGATGGAATCAGAGTGGCAGGAGAGACATTTGAAGTGCTAGGAAGCTGATGAGCTGATAAAACGGCTCTGAAGTGATCGAGCCGTCTCTACACACTTATACCATCCACAACAAACCTATAATATTCGTCTCGGACTAAAGCACAAGCTCCCCTCTCCTCTAATAACCCCTATATGTCCATATTCGTTAGTGGGCGAGCCAGGCTCCCTCCAGCAACCCTGACGCACTAAAACCTGGTTATCTGCCCACTTGTACCAGAAACTAAATTACATCAAACTGTCCTCCTCATACATATTCATAACCATAGCAAGTTCTGCCGTCATGATTGATTAAAATTCCTGAGGACAGAAGCCCCTAAATATTGTGTGCCATTTTAGGCAACCGTCCCCCCTGAGTGTGGGCCTACGCCTCTCCCCCTAATGATATCCCCCGCTGAGTTTCCAATTCCTCTGACAAGAAAACAATGAGCGGCTCAGGGTGTCTTCACAAAGACATTGGGAGCTGCTCTCCTTTCCTGCTTTTTGTTCCGCGCGCGGCATTCCGTGTGCGCCAGCGATGCTTGATGATGATGATGGTGATGACGACGATGATAAGTTCAAGCTTGGCCTAAGCGCAGATCACTTCAATAATAAAATGTTACCCATGCTACCCATGGGTTGTAGCCAGATCAGGAGCCATTAGTGGATTGGGGTGGGGGTAGGGGTGAGCAACTCCCTACCCATACCCATACCCATACCCATACCCAAAAGCCTGATGGTCAAAAGGGCGAGAGGGTTCTTGTCTCAATGAAGTCTGCATGCTGTCTTGAAATTTAATGACATCCGTCATACGTGCGCGTGGCTCAGAGTGTAAAAGAGAGCCGGAGGTGGTGAAAGGCGAGGTGAATGAGGAAAGAGTACGCAGGGAGGGGCTCGGGCCTAAGCCCCCTGGCTTTATTTTGTTTGAGAATCACATTCCTTCACAGATGCCCTAGCCTCCTCCACTCTTTACGGTGGCCCACCTGTCTGTCACTCAGTAAATCGCACGTCTCATGTGAAATGTCAAATAAATAATTCCCTGAGACTTATTGGCATTCTGTGAACGTTCTCTAGCAAGGATTAACACATGCACTATTGTTGAACTGCCAGCCTCCGACAACAGACCAACGACATGGCTGGCATACATGGTAACATTTGTACCTGGGGAGCAAATGGCCAGGCTTTCCTGTCCCGCCATAATGCACCAGTTTATTTCTAAAAATCGGAGCCTTTGAAAGAAAAACCCATTCGGGGCAGGAGCACATTGGTAAACGGTGGCTAGCACACAAATACTGCTGGAACTAATCACTTGTCAGGCAGAACAATCAGAGTGGCAACACTATTGTTGGCCAGGTGAAACACGGATGACAGGGGGAGCTAGCGGGCTAGACATGCTCAAATATTGGGCGATGAATGCAATCTTCGATCCAATAAGCTTACTCTTAACTTTACAAATATGGCGTATAGAGTCCTAACAAGGCACAGCCACGTCAAGACGGTTTCATCGCTGGGAGTTGTCACAAGGCAGTGACATCGGTGTCTCAGCGCCAACTTGGTGACGTCACATGACGACGGCGACATGCGCAGAGACCTCTATAAGCCTGGGTGTCAGTTCGGCGATAGGCAAGGGGGAACTTGAAGCAGGAACTATGTCATGCTTCATAGGTCGGCAAGCCTAGGGACAATTAAAATACTGCATAGGGATTGACAGTGAGGGATGAAGGTAGGCAGGGCTGCTGGACAATTTATAGGGATAATAATGGCCTCTCATCAAAGGCAAAATTAATGTAGGACCCTAACTTGTCAATGAGGCAAATACATATTTATCATCCACCACCTTTTTATGACAAAGGTGTTGAATTTTGTCAGGTCACTTCATAATGAACCAACCATCTTTCAAGTGACTCACAGAGTTCATATTTTTATAATGCCAAATAAGCACACAGCAAAACAAGGTGATAAATAGTTTCATCCTTTGCCAAATTAACCTATATAGTATAATATCGTATCGTCTGGCATGTATGAATATAAAACTAAAATATTTGTGTCAATATATGTTAATGCTTAATCAAAACAGGATATCGAATTTACAAATATCAATTAACCCAAAGAAAGCGAATACATCAAAAACATAAATAGACTCGTAAGTGAATATGAATCGAATGAGGAAACGACAATTTACGTGTTTCAATTACTACATGGAAATGGACCTTAAAAGTCAGACCACTTACTAATCAACGGTAGCGGTATACCAGTTATTTTCTTGGCAAGAGATTTCTGTGACTGATATAAAAATGTTATCACAATCAACATCAATGACTTAAGTGTGATAGAAAGATACCATACATAGTTTCCATAATAATTTACACAAATACGACATTTTCTATAACAATTATGAAAATAATCAAAGAATAAAATAAAAAAAAAAGTGTATAAATAATTGGCATTGCGTACAGAAAATTGCGATTCCAGATATATTGAGCTTAATGATATATCATTATGGTTAACCTCAGCCAGTGTGTGAACTATATTCATTCGCATAGGAATTTCTTACAATATGAACACAATTATGTTCAGATCAAGCCACTCCGAAAAAATGCTATTCAGTAACGTCTGTCACCATTTTTAACATAAGTCAACCCAAAAATGCATTACATCATGACAAAATGAACCAACTAATTGTAGCTGATTTCAGATGCAATACCAAAATCATTATAAATCGTTCATGGATATTTTATGGAATAGCCTTACATGTATATACACATACAATAAAATTATCCAAGCACCAAACTAAGTATGAGCGATCCTGAATGCTGAGCATACATGTTTTCTATGGCCTTTGTGAACTCCCGTTATCTAAATGATAAGTCGGTTAGTTTCCCAAGTGACTGACTCGAAATATTACCATACATCGGCATATCCGACTCATGGTAGTAATGCACAGCGAGGTGTAAAGGAACTCGCATTCCATGTTAACCTAGATTCATGGAGAGATATGCTGGTATAAATGTATTATTGTTTTCTTGCTATGCATTATTAATGACTCTAACGGCGCACATATAAACCACATGGAGCCATGTTCAAAGCACGGTTTAGAATCCTCCCGTTATTTCTAGAGCAGATGTCCAGAAGGCATCATATGTTCTATATGAATCTAAGGTATTTTCATTGAGCGCATTTTATCTCTTTTTATATGAGAGAGAAAAACGGAAAGAGCCACATAAGAACTATTCAATGACAATACCTGATGTTGAGAGATAGCTTCGAGGTATCATTACTGTTCGAGCTCACTCCAATGTTATACACATAATACACAGAGAAAAGGGGGGTTTTGTGAAGCTATTAATACATAGTTTGAGAATTGACTTTGATGTGTTGACAAGTGCATGAATTGGGTCTTATTGCCCTATTTCCTCACATTGCTCCGTGGCGCTCGTCAGAACTTAAAACTGTTAGAAAATATGAAAGCATTGCGTGTGGCACACGATTTGATAATTGCCGAAGCCTCAAGTCTACCTACGGCTCGGCACCTCTACGGCTTCAAGCGATTATGTTTTGCTCTAAACTTCCGCGAATAAATCGAAGTGAGTGTATTATGCGGCAGTTGGTGGTTGGTGTTAGTTAATGTTGGTTGGACGAGACTGGCTATATAGTCCCTAGAAAAATGCACAGGTTGTAAAACGTAAAGTGAACGCTGTGCTTTCTCAATACTAGCTAAACCAGCCTTCTCCCATCAAAGACTCTAATACCAGTTCTCTCTCCTAGAGGGCAGCGCAATCGTCCTCCAGGGAGGTGAATGTCCAACTTTGATGTGGTAAGTAAGAAAGGAAAAGGCTGTAGTCTTGTTCCCTCACAATGGGATTTTACACAGCTCCAACAGTAAACATTTTATACTGGCAAATGTATACAAAGATGTATCCTTTTCCTATTTCGTGTTGAGCGGGGAATAGAGCAAACTTCAGCTAAAAGATATTTAAGTTATCCTTTTTCCACTTCGATCGGATATGGCATGCACCAAAGACATGAATCTACTCTTGTATGATTCTCCTTCAAGACTATTCAAGTTCAAGGAAGATTGTTCCATGATCAATATCTTTGCCACTACAAGGTCGTTTCTAGACTTATACATGGCAGTTTTCATGATGCATGAAATCTGCTCTTTGGCGTACATTGACTGCGATCGCTCGTGGACAAAATGTGCAAACTTTAAAAGCGGAAAATGAGGGAAGCCTATTTATCTGCCAGGCATATTACATGGTGTATCACCTCCTTTCAGACACGTATTGTTTTGCCCAGTTTCATCCCAGTGAGCATAGGACGTACGCACACCACTCACAATAGTACAAAAGCCTTGAAGGGAGACAAGATTCAAATTGCCTTACACAAAGCAGTTGCGATTGGAGTTTATGTTCGGGGCTTACTATGGCATCGTAATCACTGGCTCTCTGTCATGCTATTGTCGCATCAATACCCTTACTCGTACCCAAATGGTTGCATGCACCTGCTGATCTTCATTCATAAATCTAGCCACAGTGTTTTGCCATAAAAATGAAAATTAATCACATGGTTCCCCAGCAATTAATCAAGAGCATGTACTGAGTGCCGGTTTCATCCTGTCTTTTTTAATTGCTAGAGACACTGCCTTCCTTCACAGGCGCCTCTTTAACTCATGCAGTACGGACCAAGACAGGCCACCTAAAGGAAATTAAATGAGGAAGTGTGATAATTATCTTAATTACACTCACGCCAGCAAAATCCCTGCGTCAAGATATTTCAAGCAAGTACCACTGGGAAGGGGGAAGGATGACTGACGTTAATTGGGCCTACATTCATGAAACGATTAAATTAATAAGATCCTCTGAGTACCCTTTAATCATACACAACATTAAAATACATGCCTCTCAAATGTGTGTTCAAATCATCGAGTCGCCCCCTAGGGAGAGGATATAAAAAAGCCCCTCTGGGGGATGAGATGATAAAAAACACCATCTCCAGAATCTCGTTGAAATCCTAGGTGAGTGGCTTGCTGATATCTTCAAAAGATCCAGAACAAAGCGATTTTTTTTCCACCGATGGCTAAAGGAATCCAAAGACTGAGTATATTCCATGTCCCTCCTCGCGAGTCAGCACTCCATGACATCGTCAAATTTGATCAGGCTGCCATCCTCTTTTGTTACTGAGCCTTGTTTGGCGCCTTTTTACTTGTGTAGCAAACACCAGTCAGTAAAAGATGCTTCCAGCTATCTTTCCTAGAGACTTTACCGATTGGGGAGAAGCTTTTTCTCAAAGTTACAGTGGGGGATGGGCCTGCACTTAACGTTGGTGAGTATTTGTTTTCAGCGCCGTATGAAGCCGAAGATAAACAGAGACGATTGTATTCCCCAACAGAAAGGAGGACGGAATTCTTATAATATCGGTAATCAGGAAATTGGACGGATACTTGATGTTTTCCATTTCTCCACCGATTTTGCAATATACCTTTTCAATGACACAGACATTCATTTTCCCTTATATTGTATATATGTATGTATAGGCCCCGGGTGCTTTATGTTCGTGGAGATGGCTTTAGATTCATTTTTGTCGTCACCAATGCTTATCGATAATAGACACCTCATGATGGCCAGAGAGGGAGGGAAGGAGGGGATGGGGCAATGTATAGGAGGTATTTTTTTCATATCACAATATCCGAAATGAGACTACTTTAAACATTGAGGCAACATCGCCTATCATCTACTAAGCCTTCCATTGCATACCCTGTCATGCCACCCAATCGAATCGCAGTTGCTATGACACATTCATCGGGCAACTTTTGAATAATTGTTTCAGCCATTTCTCTTCCAAGACACAAAGTATGTACGCAATTTCACTTTATGGTGTTTGCACTTGTGCTTGAGACTTGCAGACATAAAGGTAATGGGGCCCGTTGCCGTGACAACCCAGCCATATTGGATCGGAATCCGGTGCTCATAAACATGTTGATGTCACCGTTTTATTAAAATCGGTGCTATGAAAATGTCAGTGCGCTGGCAGTGGGAGAAGGGCGGGCCTCGTTTTATTGGGCAGCAGAACATACAGTCTCCAGTTGGGATGGGTATGGAATTGGTGCCAAGGTCGCCGGTCTCTGACTCTAAGTTCTGCGAAACTCCCAATGAAGACCTCAGTGCCATCTGTCCACAGCCAATAGGTAGACGCTTCCGGTGACATGTGACTTCCGGTTTATATCGGAGGCGATCTGAAAGGCTATATGAGTTCTCGGGGGTGTAAACTGATTAATTTCCAATGATCGGTGCCTCAGGACTTGCTATATAGGAAACACTATGTAAGTACGGGAAGTACGATGAGTCCAACTAATACACAACTTTACGGCTGAGTAGTTTGCTTTATAATCAAATGTAACCACTTTATTTTCTCATTGAAAGTATATATACACAGAATGAGGCGTGTCTACCACGGCGTGATGTAGAAAAGAGAAACACTCACTATCACCCTCCAAATGGCTTTCCCTTTGTATGGTAAATTAGATTGCAGCACGCATCAATGCGCCGCTAAGACATGGCGAATTTGAAAAATGCTCTTGAAGAGAATTGAAACTTCTTGTCCGCAACTTGTATGTTTCGTCAGCAATCCAGACAAGCGTTACAGCCACGCCTGAATGGGTTCAAACCCGGAATACTGATGGGATGAAATAAGGCAAGCTGAAATTCTAATCACGCCTCACACATGGAAGAATTTTAATCATCCAAGGGGCGGTGGATTGTGCCGAAATGCCTGTTATAAAGCGTACCACAACTGCGTGCCCTGTGAAACAAAAACTTTCCACGGTTTGTTAGACGATTTCTCAGAATCGATTGAACAACTACAGACAGTGCTGAAGCGATTGTTTTAAGACCTCGGTAGGTATGGTGGGCAATTAGTAAACATTGGGTTGGAAGCTGTGGTTTACATCGACACGGAAAAACCACCATCTTACCACTGAGCTATTCTTTTTTTTTGCCATCACGAAGGATGATAAGTCTGTCTGCCATCATCCGATGGAACGGTGGAACAGAAATATGTCACATGTTACACAGCTAATGCCAGTAAAATTGAGAAAAAGTCAGGCCGACTCAGTCCCCTTTTAACATTTCCAAACCGCAAGCTGTGTCGTGACTATGAACGATTTTGCAATATACCATCGAAATGCCACCTTCATGCAGACAAAATTATGAAGTTCATTTAGTGCCAGCCTTGCACGTCTCACGATAGAATCAAAGCCCTTTAACGGGCTGTGAATCGCCTGAAAAGCCAGGCTATCATGCCTGTAAGCTCTCAAATCCTTATCGCCTTGCCATCATATTTTATTGACTTACCCACTTTAATTCAATTCCATCAAATTGCACAAGGCGCCTGCTCGTTCAATGCCCCGGGGGATATCTTATACAAACCTTTTGATAGCCTGCCTATTTGACAACATCCCTTGGAAATGAATTTGATAATCACACTGGCTTTTGCTTATCGCAAAAAAACTATTCAGACCCCATTGGAGGATGTAATTAAATATCCTGCTTGTGACAATAATCTTCTTGAAGTACACCATCGCTACTTTAAGGAAGGCATTAGCTCGGGGGAATGATCTAGTGGGATGTTGTGCCGGTACTTTAATAGAATCATATTGACTTTCCATGGTAGTTGAAAGCTTATGTAAAGTGGATTCAAAAAGCTGGCTGTGACACCCCGTAGGGATTGCATTTGGCATGCAATTGCTCGCCAGCTATGTGCCATAAGACTGATGATTCTTAAAGGGCTTATACTTAAAACAAGGGAATCATTGCCGGTAGACGGGCAAGCTAATGGAGGGGATATATCCGCCTGGCATCGGAACGGACGGAAATCTATTATTGTAGGGCTGCGTGCCGAGGAAAAAGCACCTCTTTTGTAATCAATCAATTAATCAAACATGAATTTGAAAATAAAACAGGATCTACATATTGGCAGGCGGCGGGAGTTTTGATGGAGTACACCAGCGACTGGCGACGCGAATCAATCAGGGACTGTGGTCGCAGGTGGGGCTTTATTTTACAAACAATATGATTAGAGAAGTCGCAATGATTTCTGCCTCCCCCCAATGCATCACCTGGCTAGAAGAGCCACTCGGAGCAGTTCCCAGGCTCCCTCTCTCTTTCCTGTGGCTAGCCAATCAGACCTTAAAACCCACACCTGCGCGTAAACTCAAGTTTCCCAGGACGACATTAGCAAAAAGGGGAGGATATCTGTATAGGAGTGGAGAGGAAATGCTGAAATTCTACCCAACTCAAAGCTGACCACACCTGTAAAGGTAAAAGGATCTAAACCTAAGGCTTGCTGTGGGACAGTGTAAGTAAATGGTCGCCTGCCAAACCGTCTTACCTCGAAGGGGGATCGAAAGCGAAATATGACAATAATTGGATTTGTAAAAGGCACAGATGCGACTGTCTCTGCGTTTAAAAACCGAGTCAATAAATGCTGAGTGACATTGATGTTTCCCTGGCATGAATCACTGACGATTTGTGGATGATAAAGGAGCTATAAATCCTGCAAGGCAAATGTGAAATATTTTATACTCTCCCTCCAGAATTATTTGTCATTGTCTTCAATAAATTTTCGCCGCAAGTCAACATTTGACCAGTGAACTGCGATATCGCATCGCTTCAAGAAGTCCTTCCATCTCGCTCACATCCTTAAGGAGTTAGTGTCCATTGAAGCGTACGAACTTCGATAAAAAGAATGAGGAATATTGACCACCCCGTCCGTGTCCATTCCATACAACAATGAATTATCTTGGACACGAATCCTAGAAATAGTGGTGTTCCATTCTATTCTTGGCCTGTCTTACTCCTAACATTGAGCTGTAAATAATGTTACCACATACAGCGTCCGTGATCAAGATTCAAAGGCTTGAGAAAGGTTAACCACGGGGCATTAGATGGTCTTAGGAAACAAGGTTGCACACAAAAGGAGTTACATCCATTACAGAGATCACATGTAGAAAACTGTTCTTACTTCACCTCAGGACCCAGCTGGTGATAGCTCTGCACAAAGATCCTTCAACTTGTGTTCACCTTTCCTTTCAAGTAATTCATTTCCTACATCAGATTCGAGAAGGAGGAGGACCCCATGGTTCACTTTCCCTCCAGCTACTCGTGTCATGCTAATTAATCTGTTTCTGAGAGCGATCAAAGAAGTTGAGCAAGAGGGCAGAAGGCGGGCCCCTCCCCAATTATAAGGGCCCCAGGAAGGAAGCCAGACCAGCGATGCTCAGATGTGTGTTGGCAAAAGCTGACACCTTACACAAGGCGCATAGCGCGATTTCAAATTAATATACATCAGGAGTGGGGATCAGTGACAGACAAAATGGCAGAAGTAAGGGCGGAGGCATTGGGTGACAGGAGCACGTGTAGGCTGCAGAGGGAATTATGAAGGTTGATAATTTATTACCCTATGCCCAATTTATCTTCACATTGCTCACTTGACTAGGAATTCCCCCAACTACAAGTGTACACGCTGTAATATTCATTCATTGCCAGGATGAATGTATAGGAAGAAAATTGGCTACATACCATCTAGAACCCTCAGGATCCTTTTGCGAGACATCATGTCAAGTTGCTCCAAACAAAGGGTCTTCAACTCAGCGATGTTCAGCTCCTGAAAAAGGGGGACATGTTGATAAACTACTCACAAATAAATAAATGCCCATGCGTCCTCGAAATGCAAATAAAGGTGGGTTTTCAATTAAGAACGGTGCACTCCCCATTGTGAACCGTACGCAGCGATTCTCCAGTCGGAATCCTTTTAGACAAGGACAAATGAAGTTTAGTTACATTCCAGTTAACTACTATAAAATTGACTGCGATACATTGCTCATCTATTTGATACAAGAAGTGAAATGGATCGGCAGATGTAAAGCAAAGTGTCTCTCCTGGCATGTGAATAAGATACTTCGCAGTTATTCGAAGCCTGAAGACACAAGAAACCGACCTGCTCCCACTAGGTTCGGTTACTTCTTAAGGTCAATTTCATTATTGTGAATTATTGTGATGGGTGTCTGTTTCGAGCAAACTTTTCCGATGAATCTTCCATGGGAAATGAAACCAAGCGATCAACACCACCCCCTAATAGGGAGTGAATTAGTCGTAGGATATTATTACGGTAGTAGTATTACAGACAGGCCCTATGTTGAAACAAATGCACGGTGCTATTTCACTTCATCAGGTTTGAAATTAGTAGCGCAGTATCACTAAACGGCGCCATTAAATGACAGCGGGAGAATACTGAATGTAAAATAGGCGCGTAAAGAATACTCTATTTTAAGGCAGAAAAAATGCTAAAAATGATGCCCAGTTACATGAAACTATCATCTCTTAACTCTAGTTAATAGTGACTTAGCCAAATTAGCATTGATGATAAACGTTAATAAAATGTAATTTATGTCCCTTTAAAGCTGTATTTTCAGCTATGATGACAAAGGCAATCTTACCAAATTTACTCATATTATGAGTGTATGTATTTAAATTTCTATATTTTATGCTGGATTTAATTATGTTTGAAAACAAAGTTTGCAATATTTCTGGGAGGAAGGTAAATAAATATACTGCATATGATGATCCTAAAAATACAAGGCTACACTGGCTTGAAAATTTGGTACATGTATTCATACGACTTAAAGCACTAGATCGCGAAAAAAATGAGAATATTCGTAAAAGGAGATCTTGGAAAATATCAATTTTGCGATCTATGACTCATTTTTCGTAACAAATCACATATAGGTCAAACATAGAGTCAATTTGGTCAGATTTGTTTGGACGCAGCAGTTGAGAAGGCAGCTTTAATGGAAGCTGTAGATCTATAGAAATGACAAGGCACAGGGCAGATACATTTACAAAAAGTACCTTATCTTTACAGTAAACGTTTGATTAATTCACATTTGAGGCGATTTCCTAGGAGTACACACTCCTTACCATTGCATATATTTACACCATTCCATTAATATCACGATTTCGGTGAATAAGTATTAATTCCTTAATACATTATCCCCCTCAAGACTTCTTCCTCTAATTGCTGAATATACGATTATCAAGACATAAGATCGACAAAGGCTTGTTCTTTATGCCCTTGGAAAATGATTAAAGATAAATGGCTAGTAAAATTACTTAATGCGTGACAGGCTTTAGGAAACAAATAGTCTTGCGGGTAACCCTTTAATGAATTTCTTTCATTGCCAAGAAACAAAAGCAGTCGGATCATCTTAACAAGGGAAAAAGTTCTACTTCCTTTTTTTTCGCGATGCAGCCAATCAATGTGTCAATTTGATTCTCGGATTCGCTTGCCTCTTTTAAACCAAAGCGGCGCCTTCCGTTTCACAGTTAAAGATACTAATTTCACAATAAAGGTTGAGAGTGATGAAAAAGCCGACATCCAATAGAGCCTACTGAGTGAAATGGGAGACGCTTGCTTTTTTGTATGAAGCTCCATTAAACATAGTGAAGCCAATCTGCACGTGATTCAGATGCAAACAGTGTGGTGAAGGCAGTATCTTTAGGATGGATTCGAGTCCGTATAAATACGAACCCATACATATGCATCACTGTCCAATTGAATAAGCTCATAAATCTTCAGGCAAAATCTATTGTCGTTATTACACTTGACTGAATATGAATCACCAAAAGGGGGTCTATTAAAAATAGTGACTTAAAGGTTTTTTGTTTGTTAAAAGTATATATGACATATAGAGATAGAGAGAGATTAGATATAACATGTGTGGACACGTAGCGCCTTTTAACTAACTCTTTTTCTCTTATAATTACTTCTTCCCTTTATTTAAGAAACATAGATGCTATATATTAAATACATCCATTTTTTAAATGAAAATGTCGATACTGAGGTAGTCCACGGAAAAAAATGTTTTGGTTGTATTTTGACTGTATGTCTATATGCTTTATTATAGTAACGTGGATGGAAAGATAAATAACGTGGATGGAAAAGAATGTTCCTTCCCCAACAACATCGTCCAAAATGTAATAAAAAGACATGTGTAATATGCTTTCATTAACTGGGAAAAAGAGAAACCCGAAAATTAATCCGACATTGAATTGGATGCTGGCCATGATTTATTCAAATTAGGGTTCGATCAGGTCACCAAGCAATGGGGCTCTGGATGGTAACTTCCCCATATCGCCAACACCCTAATTTCGACTTAATCACGCATGAGTTACTAGACAATCCTGGGCAACAAAGACAGAACCAGGCAGGTCAGATGTTCCATTGCTGAGACCAACGTCCCCTGTTATACCATTCTTTACAAATAGAAGATATGGTCCTTATTCAGTAATAAATTATCGGGCCCACTCGCTTTAGGCGAGACGCAGCCAGAAAGACCACACCAACATGGATAGAACAATTATGACTTCTGAGAATATAATTGCACCATCCATATAACACGCTGCTCGTGGGTATTTGTTTATACAAGTTTTGTCAATGTCCACGCGAACACAATAATAATATAAGGGCAGGCCTGCCTATGTTCCCAGTGATTATATTGAACAACCCATTTCCTGACGACTTTTTTTTTCTGCCTCGCATCATGCATAATCATCATCAGGCATAAGGTCAGAACGACATATTAATATTGCCATCGGAAATTCTCTAGCCACCGTGCTGTAAAATTATTGCGTTTGGGTGGGTCATAGGAGGTGTTGGCATATTAAGCCACTCAGGGGCCCCGAAGGAATGGTGCTGTTCCCTCTTATACCACGACCATGCCAAATGCAATTTGCTAATTTGTGCTGAGAGGGTCAAGGACCAGATGGGATATAGCATGGAAAGGTGAGATATAACGAGACCCGGTGAAACCAAACTTGTCCAATACCGGCGGCACCTCGGGGCAGTCCCAACAGAGACAATATTCTAATAATCGCTACGATCACTGCTTCTTCCAACACTGCATACATCATAGCGCGCACCTATTTTTACCCCCGCCACTCGGACCATCATTATTATTGCCATCTCCCCGTGGCTAATGAAAAAGTGGATATCATCAGTATCATGTATTATTGCCTGCAACCCAAACCAATCCTACATGGAGCACAAATTTGATTTGAAATAAGATCCGTATATCAATAATAATAATTAACCAAAGTATATACCTATCTATAGAAATAATCTTTTTTTATAAAAGATTGCATTACGCCCCCACACTATTTTCATTTTTTCTTTGGGAGGGGGGGGGGGGGATCCCCTACATTGAACATGGCACACAATTGACGAAATAAACTATTATTATCTAATTCCTTACATTTTTGCTCGTTTGGAAACGTAGGTGATTTTTAAAAAAACACCTTTCATTCAAAGCCAGTAATTTAAAAGACTTAATCCAAATGATTTAATATTCTTTTAGACACAGAATCAATGTAACACCGATTTTTGTACAGCAGTTGCAATCCGATTACTACTTCGACAAAAGCAAGCGGTAGTGGCACTGCAAGTCATAGTTAGAACAATGTAAGGTCCATTTGGATTCCAAAAGCGGCTTCATGCCAGTATATGGAGTTAAAGAGCAGCGTGTCGCGGCATAAAAGATGGCAATAAAAATTTCACTCCGGCAATGGATATGTGGTGAAACATTCTTCTATGCATTCAAATCGGCCGAGAAAAAAGGGCATCAGGCAAATCCAAACACGAGAGAGATTGAAAAAGCAGATGAAGCCAGTCGCGGCAATTCCCGAGCGACCAATATCAGACAAAACATAGAATTGCGCAAGTGGATTGAATCTCAATTGCAAGTATAATGACGATCGATGGCACGGCGAGCACACTCTTTGGGCATGCCGGATTTCAGCGCCGCCTTCTGAACGTGACAGTAGTCGTTTTTATACCTCTCACCGGAGCCATCAGAGAGGCCTATAAACCCATTACATCATGGATTCAACATAAACCTTTAATGGCTCAGAGAAAAGAAGATGTGAGAGACATTAAATTTAAGCGGTGGCGGTGATGGTGCGGTAGGGGGAAGGGGTGGGATAGGGGGAAAGGAGAGAGAAAGAGGCGCTGGAGCAGAATTGAAACACAACCCTCTTCATGTTTATTGGCGCCGAGCCCGGCGATCTAACAGCATGCTGGTAGTAGGGCTGGCAAGAGGCATTGGCCTTTTCAAAACAGCTTTAAGAGGGATCCATTTTTTTAGTAACATGGCACGTCTTGTATGATCAATGAATGATTAAGGGGATGAAATCTAATTGAATTCCTCGGGGAGGTGTTGTGATTACCTCCTCCATTTGGTGTCTAATTCAGCCCCAGCGGCAGGCTCCGACATACCAGCAGCATGCTCAATAGGCGCTTAGATTAATGCATACACCAAATGGCATTAAATCATTAAACTTCAAAAGGAAACAATTGAGCCTTCACGCTGTAATTAGCATTAATCTTTCAGAACCTAAGTTGGCGGCTGACGTGCGGTGCATGGTGGCGGGTGTAAAATTTGACAGTCACAATCAATTACGTCACGTTTGATTGGTGGCGCTGTTTCAAGTTTTGAATGGAATCATTGCAATTAGGCCGCAATTTGTATTGGCAAAGGGGAACAGCAGAGAGGCGGGCTGGGCTGGTGCAATGATGCATGTTTGAACAGCCGTTTTTTATCGTGATGAACAAAGCCCTTGTTTGTACAATTACAGCATACAAATAGAACGCAAACGCGAAGGAAGGCAGACAACAGGTCTGGCTTTAGTCTAGGGCGGGGAGAGATCTAAAACAGGTTGTGATTTTGGTGTTGCATTCAGGCGAGGGAAACAATCCTAATTTGCCTTTCAATTTTTTCCCACTTCACTATTAACGTGATAGTGCTTGCGGAACAGGAGCCTATCACAGCGTGAAACCCTTCAAAGAGCTGATTGAAATTCATTCGCAATACAGGGGATTTGAAGTGGGAAAGTACATTCCAATACGTACCTTGTTCAGGGCATAATGAGGTCATAATAAACATCAATATTACTAGAACACATAAATGTGTAGGTAGTAATAAGAAGTAAATTTTGCAATGCTGAAAGCATCATTATTGAAGAGAGAGCTGCCTTGGCTTCTTCAGAAAGGACTTCAGCAAATGCAAATAGCCTCCCGCCTCTAACAAAATAACACTAATTTGGGAAACAACTCATCATTGGGACTGTAGGGAGAGGATACAAGAGAAATTGAGAGAATTATATATGACATGGTAGGCAATCTCATTTGAAGCATAAGCTTTATTCCCGTAATTGGAATAGTAGTCCTGCAAGCGAAGGTGCACTCATAGGAAGCCAGTCCCCGAAGCCAAGTTGAATAAGCCTCGAATGAGGCAAAGTCATATATCAACTATAGAAATATGGCGGGAGATAAATATGCCCGATACTGCTTTGATAATGACACATCCCTTCAAAATTCACCTGATTGGCCTTCCAATGGCCCCACGTCCATTACCTGACTGTGATTATAGGCGACAGAAATGGTTGTTTCTATTCAATTGGAATGCACTACAAGGGCTTCCACGTGGCTTACATCAAAACAGCGCCTTGTGACAACGCTCTGGCAAAACAGGTTACATTGCATCATTTCCCATGAAATACATGTTTCCTTAAGGCTAATTCTAAACTGATCATCAAATATTTTTATTTCCGATTTCTTTTTTGTTTAAAAAATACTTTTGGATAGCTTATTTGGTCATGTTGGGCGATGAGCATATCTATAGAACGCTCAATCTGCATGTATGAGTAAAATGGTACCATATGAAGGAAAATAGTTTCCATATTGTGTAAGAAATATAGGCTTCCAGGGTGGAATATAAAGAAAATCGAAGAAATGGAATTCCACAACGCGCTGTACACACCTTATACTATATAAGGAAAAACCTGGGAGGTCCTGCATGATGAATATATTCCGAATCATACCTCTAGGAATCAGAGGCACGACCCTAGTGTAATAATCGGCCAGTGCTTTTTATTCACTCCATGTATTTGTGCAGTGAATTATCACTTATTCCTCAAGGCTTCAAGGGTTCTAGACACTTTGAATGGAAATATCGCCGGCGCCAGAGGTAAATAATGAAACGGAAGGCGCGAATGGAGCCAGACAGAGCCGTGATCTGAACCCTTAAAATCAGCAGAATTTATAGTATTGCCTTGGGTCTGTTCTCCCCATGCAATCTTGGTATAAGACCGCTCTAAAGCACAAATCCCATGACTACTTTCTTCTACAATGTACCTGGAATATAACAGATAACATGTCTTGTCTTGGAGAACCAGATCCCATCTGATTTATTAGGGGCACCCCTTTCTTTATGGTGACAACCCACTATGGAATTGAATTACTTGATGAACATAATATCATATTGAAAAGGGTCTCATCGAGAAGGAGGCGTAATGTTGCACTGTCCTCATATATATGCCACTCAGCCTCATGCTCGTGTGAGCGAGTGAACAGGTTCCATCATACAATAATATCTTATGCTGGCCCCAAAAAGCCTTATGCGTAGTTTCATCTCCGAGGGGTATATCAATATTAATCGTTATATTCATCTCCCCCCCCCCCCAACACACACACAATTACAGGCCTCCGCACTCACAAAACCAAATATTTTATCATATACAAAAGTCATATCAAATGACAATATACTTCCATTTTGGCGGACAAATACATCTCCCAAAGCAATGAATTGAGGAATGGTTTAATAAGCAATAGGGCCATTTCCCATGAAACCTGCTATAGTATACCGGTGCGTATGTTTAAACATAAAAGAACCAAAGAACAAGGCAAAGATCACCAAATAAACGAACAGGATGCAATAAAGTCAAACAGGTACCACCAAGCAGGGTGATAAAAAGTAGTTTTATCCCGCCGAATTAATAATATCGAAAGGGCAAATGTTAAACACATTATACTTTTTAGTCTGGAGTTACCCAATACTCAATGAAGGTTTAAATACCAGGCCTTATTGGTGGATGTATACTAGTCCAGCACAACAGATGGGAACATTACACAGGGTCTGTTGAAAAATCCCTCGCCAGGCTTAAACAGTGTAGAGGCATTATCCCAGATAAGCGGTGTAAATGAACAGACTTTAATATCCTGTATAAGGCTTGGAATAATGATGGTGGTGGCAAAAGTTAATACAACATTAAATTGCACTAGCATCGACCGTTCTACTTTCCCCAGTATATCAATCTGGCACAGTCTGGGCACAAAAACATACAGGGAAAGCTTTTACAATTATTGCTTGGATATGAGATGAGGAAACGTTGGCAAGAACAAACACCATCCAAATGAAGCTTGGATACCAGATACTTTGGTCTCAGAAGTTGGGGGCAGACCAGCGAACCATCCATCCATCAACATGACCATTTATACCCATGCTTTAATTTAGGGAATTGCTCACGAATATAGTCAGGGGACTGTGCAATGAATTGTGGCAAGGTTTAAATTGAAATTCGACGCCATGTAACTAGTGCCCCGAATGAAAGCTGGTGATGACTTTTTTCCATCGGTTTACTAGACTCTTAGATCATTTAATCACCTCATCACGACACTATGATATGGAAGAAAATTTACATCACATATTCTTCTTTTGAAACAAATTTAATTTTACCGACGATTTTACACATGTGATCTTCGCAAAAAGGCAAAAGGTTCATATGCAATCGGATTCCTCATTCACAGGGGAAACACTGATACGAGAAATTCTTTCTTCTTTAGAGCTTCAATCTAGACAATGTAAAAAAAAATGGTAGCCAGACGGGAAACAAGTGGATTTCTGTGAAGAAAGGCATATCATTGCCTATTAATGAAACTAGCCCAAGCGGGCCTGGCGTGATTACATTAGATCCTATATGACCGACTTGTGCTCACATCTGAGTCCCTCCTCTGAGGTGCCGCCTTAAAAACGGCTCATCATCCGCTGGTGGTTCCACATCTTTTGATGTGGAGTTATTAAAATAAGGACGCAGACAATTGAGATGAAATTACCAAAAGAGAACGGTTGAAGAGATCGCCTGTAGAGCAGACTCTTGAGACGAAGCAATCACGTATAGCCCTGACAGGAGTCCTTTGATGTGCAACACATCTTGTTTCAGTTTTATTTCAATCAGAATGATCAGAAGGAATGGCAAGGGAGCTCAAGATGCTTCTTTTCTTTCACACAAAGGAGACAATGGCCAAAGGTGATGGATATTAAATTTGGATGTGTTGGGCTTTATCCATGACCAAAGGTTCTTTGTGACAAGTAGTTTCTACTGCATTAGATTATTTCAAAAAAACCTAAGATGTGCATTTCACTAAAACATTCGACGACAAAGGGAAAATAAAAGGGATGAAACAAGAGCTGTAATAAACTAAGCCAATGAAAGCATCCACATCATTTAAAGCGCAATACTTTCGCGTACAATTGAATTGTCTATAGAGATTCAATCCTTAGAACGACAATATCTTTGATATCACTTTACCATAGGATAACAACTTAGTGTTTTTGTTTTTCTGACATATCACCAACATCTTTTCTCATCAGTGCATTGAGTGAGAATACTACTTAGATGTATACAGATCTTGAAGACAGAAGTGAGGCATTCTTAGACAAATTTACATTAAGTGACAGCTCGAAGCCATTTTCTTCGCTTGTAAGAAATGCTGCCTAGTCATCAGATTTGGTTCTAACTATCGTCTTGGCACACATCTTCTATTGCCGGTTGAGGCTGCGTCACCCATCTTACACTGAATACTCTTGCCCGTCACGACCTCTTGCATTTACACTTTCTGAAAGCTTCAATTACCACTCCCATCAGCGCTGTCCATCACCATCAAGAAAGGTGGTTTCAAAACTTATTCTGTCAAGGCAGTCATCATTGTTGTGTTTTTACCCATCCTCGTCCTTTTCCTCCTCAACCTTTTTCTAATTTGCAACGGTATTAACTACTGTCAGGCCCGTCATCAACGGGGATAATGCCTGTATTCTCATGTCCCATCCACTCGGGTCTAGGCCCTCCAGTAGCACCAACCCCCGCTTGCAAAAAAAGGCCTCCAACATGAGCAATAATTCCCAACTTTTGCCACAAACGATGGCCAACAAAAGTAGTCATCATGGAGTGTAATGGGCATATGCTCGCACAATGCGCCTGTCCGGCCATTGGGCCTAATTTGCCGACGTCACTTCAGACGCGCGCTAAGCATGACGGGTAGCAGTACGCCCTCTGTGTTGTAGGCGACAAACAACTGATGACCACGGCTATCTGGCCAGGTAATGGCTATCTGTTGGGGTTAATGATTGTTAATCCCACGTTTCACAGCCAACATGAAAGCGGCAAACCTCCTGCCTCCGCTCTGCCTGCTTCCTGCGCCTTAATAGCCATCTCCTGCGAATACCAGCATGCCTCTTCCTGCAAAACTTGTCATACAATCAAACTGCTATACACCTGATGAGAGCGAGGCGCACATATGCGATAAGAATGCCTCGTAATGGTCAAGTCTGGCCTCTGATTCCACACACCTCCTCATGTGATCCGAGCGGACAGGAAATCAGACGTGATTTCCGACTGGATTATAATGAGCCTGAGAACGCCAGATCTGAGTTTATTATCTGTGAGTAATTCTTGATGGGAATGTCACAGATCTGTCACAGCGGGCCTGGGAAGCCTCTGTTTGCTCAAGAGGACAGTCTGAGAATAGAAGTAGCCTCCGGCAGAGCTACATTGTATGTCTTCCTAAGGCAGGCTGATAAGACTTTGCAGCCATTCATCAACATGCTTCAGATCCTGTTAAGACATTGCTCTGGCCCTGGCATCTTGCTGGCAGAGGCCTTTGTACTCATGAATACATATCTATCTCTTTTCCCTAAATTGATGAACTATCCAAAAATTAAGCAGAAGTACCCAACAAGTTAGCCGTAATGAATGTAAAAAGTTTTGAGGTTGGCTCTATCCTATCAAGTGCTTCCAGTTTTTTATTCCATGGGACACTATATTAACTAAGCGGTAGAAGGCAGCAATTCATTCCATGGCAGTGCTTTTAGTGAATGATCCCCAAACTGCCTTGTCAGCCAGGAATTATATTTCCCAGTCTCATTGACCCTTTGTGGAGACATTTTAGCATTCTGTGCATGCGCCAAGGCATGGCAATGCAATCAAGTGTCGTGAGCCTTTGTTTTTAATCAAGCTCTTGGTATACTTGAAAGCATAGCTGCCCTTCTTAAATCAGAAATCCTCAATAGTATGCCATAGACTTCTCCATAAATCCGAGCCCACTCTATACGCTAGCTATGAGCACTGAATACATCCGATTCATTTCTATGCAATAATATGATATAAACCCTAGTAAGCAACTTTATCCGGCCCGCTTATACTGGAAGTACATTCCACCTCAGCCCAGGAGTGCTCAGTCGAAATGCAAGAAATGAACACATGAATTTGCAAAATCAATATGCGGCCTGTGAATATGTGGTATTAATATGGAGGGCAGCAAAGGAGCATATGCCGGAGCAGCTCCGATGTTCAACCAGTGCTTCATAACTGACACGTTGTAAGTGAGCACATGCCAGCCCCTACCACTTGCCCATATGCCTCTTAAAGTTACATTACCATCTCATTTCCATCAACAAATGAAGTTTTCTATTTACAAAGAAAAGAGAAAGAAAGTTTTCTATTTTCTGGTCTATTCATTCATAAACAGCTGAAAGTCACAAAGAAAACGGGGGAAATATCAATTTTCCGTTTAAAAAATATAAAATCTTTCAATTTCAATTTCGATTCATTGTCAGTGTTTAAACATGCCATTCCGCAGAGCTAAGGGTCAAGAGGGATTGTTTCAGCATGAAAAAGATCGGTTACAACATGACCCAAAAACCTGTATTTATCAAGGTAAATATAGATAAAATATAAACATAACTAAAGTTTATCCATTATCTTAATTGAGAAGTCATTTGGAATGGAATAGAAAATCCTATGTAACCACTGTTTCAATATTTCCTTAAATTTATCAGTGTAATTACATGTATAGATAAAAAGAAATGAATCATATTCCGATTAATTTATTATAGTCTTCAGTAGCAAAAGACATGTTCATACTGACATTATTCTCAGTTTGAATTCAAAAGGAAATTAACCAACAGTATTCCCAGAGAATGCTAAATCGCATTAGAATCGGCTTAGTGGACAAGGGCCTTTAGACTACATAATTAGACGCCATTAATTATTTTCTTTTTCTAGAGAAGAAATAGGACAGAAAGACTTCAATAGCAGTCCTTATTGATGGTTATCAGGTTTTATTTTTACTTACATCCTGCCTTAGTCACCATTAGCCTTAGTAATGTAGAACCTGTTCGCTGTAATATCATTTGCCTGATTGAAACTCGCTAAACTGATAGAAAACAATCCCGAAATCCCGGGTCAGCATCAGAAAATGATCGCATAAGGTGGGAAGCGATATTAGTATTCTTGGAAGGGAAACCAATTTTCCTATGACACATTTAATTAGCCAAAACAATGGCTTATCCCGACTTGAAGCCATATGCTTCCAAAAAAGAAGCCACCTAAAGTCAGATTCGTGCGAATGTGACCCTGATTCTGTCAAGATTTTATTGTAAGTGGAACAAGGGGAGAGACCTATGCCATGGATATGATCACTGATAGTACTTGGGCTCCCTTTAAAAAGAGAGTAATGACGGTATCACAATTCTTTTTCAATGAAATGTTTTATTTCAAGGTAGCGGTGTGGTTTGAAGTAGTATATGAAAAGTTGTCATGTACACAGGCATGCAGTTGGCATCTGTGGAAATAATGAATTAGTCGAGTGTTTCGATTGTATGTAAGGAGGTAACTGTCTGAGGTGTATTCTTTTTACTCCACTCAAACCAGGCGAGATTTGATGTTTCTCTACAAAATGAGCCTTTCTTAAGGAACATTATTCTGTTTACAGTTCTAGTTTCACTTATCTAAGAAGTGCTGCCCCTTTTGTTTTTTACTGTGTGGAAGAATTTATCTAGACTCAATCTTTTCCACTCATCACTCACTATTTACCATATCCTTTCCTCTATTTGTTCATTCTTGTTTCCATTCCATATAAACTCGCAAAAAGAGTTGGTGTTCAATTGAAAAACTGTTGAAACAGAATACATTTGTGTCACTTGTATCTTGGATATTTTCTGTTAATGAAAAAGTAGAGTGGGTTCACCGACTCCACTGAAAACGATGAGTGAATATATTGTATGATACAGATTTTTTCAACCAACTAATATATCGAGGACAAAAGAACAGGTGGAATGGGCGCTTAACAAACAACGCAAAAGTTTTACGTGATTTGAAGTAGTATATAAAAAGGTGTGGTAGCGATCTTTTCAGCCAAATAACATACCGAAGATAATAAAGCAGGAGGCATGTTCAGTAATTCCCTAGTTTCAAGGACTCAGATCTGCTCAGGTTCTATTCCATTCACCCATACAGTAGGAACGAATGAAAAAGGAATCAGGCTATGAGAATTAGATTCCATTTAAGAGTGCAATAGCGTGTGTGACTTTCCATTTCCTGAGAAATGAATGGGGAGACAGTCGTTGCTTCATCATTTTATGAAGAATCATATGGAGACCGTCGACTACAAGTTGCCAATGGCAATAATTTCTTTACGTCGGACACACAATGGTTCTCTAATTGGTTGTGTGGTTATTGTGAGGCTCTGCTTCAACATGCACAACACTTCTTGATTACTGCTGTCCACAAAACCCATTAAAATCCCCCACACACTCAAGCCACAACATGCACTCGACGCATCTATCCGGCAAGACTATATTAGTTTTCACTCCATGTCCGTACGTGACATTTTACCATTTAAATTGAGGCTGGGTAGTGGCACCTACGAGTGACGGCCTTTCCCGTCTCTGTTCAATCAACTGACATGTATACCCAATTGCGAAAAAGCACCTCACCCCCTCCTCAGTCGGCATGAATATCGTAGCTGTCATGGAGTTTCTTAGTGCCAATTTACATGCACGAAGCTATGGCAGCGTGAAAATTAAAACACGCAATAAAAGACTGAAGGGGGATGAAGGCGAAAAAGCCTGGGGGATTGAACTAATAACTGGTACAAGCTAATATACGCGTTATAAACCACCAGAGGGGGAAACAAGGCAACCCAACACGCAATCCCAATGGAATTGTGATCGACAAGGCCTTTTTCAACACCTTATGTTGACGAATCATCACCTCCAACTTAATAATTCACACAATGCATTAAAGGTTGAGCGATTTCAAGCTCAGGGATAGAATTCTCCAATCCATCAAAATGAGTTTACATGCATCGGGCCCTCTAATTGCAGGCGATGGCAAATGAAGGTTGATAAGCTGGGAAGGGAGACGGAGAGGAAGCAATCTTACTCGGGCTGATTGCCACATCTTGAATAGCGATTTCATTCAGATTTTATGGCATAGCGAGACTTTTGGTGAGGCACACACCATTTATGGTGAACTCAGATCGGCTGCGGGGTCGGTAAAGTCAATTTCCTTGGTAATTACCTTTTGTTTCTAAGATTTATTGCTTCTTTTTCCCAGTTGCTCGCTAGGGTTTGATACTGGATGATGGGTGGGACTTACATAGCCGGGACAGTGCAAGGCGAGCGTAATGGGGTGGAGGCCAACGCATTTGGACATAAATCAACATTTTATTGAGTTGAAAACCATGAACATTATTACAAAAAATATATAGCCAGGTCCCATTTACAGTGGCCATGAATCATATCTGGCTGACAATGGCCTTGTCCTGCATGTATGAGACGATATCAAACAATTGGTTGGGAAGCTTGGGTCTCAGTCCCTAGCAGAACTATAATGAACAAGCTATTGACATTTCTCCAGCGAAGATGGATGGGTAGATAGGCAGTCTTATGAAGGAGAAAAAACACTAGGATGCCTTATGGAGCCATTCTGCGGTCCTTCGACAACAATGATTGCTTTATGACGTCCTCGCTGTGCTCTCTGATGTGAATATGGGAATTGAATTGCGTTGAATAATACGTTCTAGCAGAGTTCAGATCAGACAAAGAAATTCACTAAGAATGATTTGTAAACCATAAGCAAATACATCGCCACCAACAGCCAGGGACACGCCCATACTCCAATAAGAGTGGGAGATAAGAGATGGAGGCAACCGAAACCTTTTCCAGCTTTTTATGTAGATCATACATGAAGGAGGGATAAAACATATATGGATAACGTCCCATCACATCTCTACACCACTGTACATTATTGACAGAAATGACTATCTTACACAAAAACCTACCCTAGTCGTATTTATGATTCAATCACTAATGCGCTTGTTTGTAAGTTTGTTAATTATATAAAAGTTTTCTTCAGTCAAGGCTTTACATTCACCGAATATAAATGGCTTCTCAGTATCAGTATCTCAGTATTTTTATTAAGAAGATAATGATGATACTACAAATGATGCAAGTTGGATAATGTTCATAATCAAAAGCATTAAATACAATGTTTGTCATAGCATAATTAATCTAAGGTAATACAATATTTTAGATCAGATTTCCAGGCGAGACGTTTTTCTAATATAATGAATCTGTTTTTCAATTTGCTCATCGTTTATGTAATAATATTATTACTAAACTAAAGTGCAACAAACTTGTACACTTTGTGATTAAATTCTTTATTAACTCTCTTAGTAGAGCTTTATAATCCCAATCATAAAATTGCATCGTCAGTGGTCGTTTATCCTCTCATTAGGTATTTCAATTATAATAGATATTGTAGGTCCAGCAAATTGTCACATAATTTTTCCAAATCCCGAAACAATAAGTGAAAGAAAATGGATGAAAAATTAATTTTGTTAAGTGAAATTGTTCGACGAGCTGGTGATCTGCTCATATATATTTTAAAAATTTCGATTTTCGTTACACCAAAGCCAGTATCCCAGCAGGGCTTATTTTGTATTTTTGAAGTTTACGGTTTTATTTTTACAATATGAGGGTGATTCCGACGTTTCGGATCTTCGCCGATCCTTCATCAGGAATATAATATATTGATGGGAATGATTTGTATTATGGCTGTAGTAGATGGGATAGAGCTATCTATAGGTTTACTAGTCTTTAGATTGAGGACGGTTTGTATTATGACTGTCCACAATTAGACTTGCAATGAAGAACCACCCCGGAGCCAACAAAATGCCAAAACACCATCTGGCATTTTTGAAGACCCAGTGGCTTCCACGGTGGCTTCTCTCCATGGCTTCTCCAACTCAACTCTCTGCTCACGACTCAGGGGACACATGTTATATATTCATGATCCATTCAGGTGGCAAATGATCCAAGCACCCAAGCAACATTCATCACTGGTCTCACTGAGAATTATGCTTCAATCCATAAAATCCAAGAATATACAGCAGAAGATTCCTGTACGGGATTACTATCAAATTTTTATCTTGTCGCCGTTCCCCCATCCCAGGAATACAGAGGCCTTAATCTAGTGGATAACCGGGTAAAAGTCCATCAGCGTTATTTGCTTTATCTTTTCCAGGGCCTATACTGGGCGAATGGCTTTCTTTTTCTTCCCCTTTGTAGGGGTAATTTAGATTCTCGTCAAGCAGCCCGTATTGGTGTTATTAGCTGGTCCCATCCCGAAGACGACAGGTTTCACTTACTCATGCCTAGAGCACCTTGTCCCGAGACAACGGGGCCCATCCTTCACGCATTATAAATTTCTTCTGCCAAAATTTGAATTTATATGAAGATTAGGTCTGTGTCTGCCCCGTTTCGTGCCCACCTTCGTCAGCCCCTACTTATTGGTGGGCATAAATCACAAGGACCGAGTCACATTAAACATTCACTTGTAAAACAAATTACTCATCAAGTCGTAAATCATGACCAAGGTTGTAGGCTAGCCTTGTCCATGCTTACGCTGCTGACCCTGCCCGACAATTTATGCCACAATCGCGCGACGCCCCCTGGACAAACTCGGTGCAGACCGGACATGACATGCCCCCTTCTCAGGAATTAGTTGAGTGGCCGAGAGGTGGCATGCTGATGAACACGTCACGGAGCTTACAGCTGGTAGACCAGCCGTATACGAGCCCCGCATTCACATTGTATGATTACACTCATCAACAACCACACAAAAATGGCGCCCAATCCGACAGGATCATCTCACCGCTTCAGATCCAGCCTTAGTACTCGTCAGGGATATTATCCACCATAAATTATAATGCTACAGTGACCAGCCCGAGTGACAGGGCAGCGAGACTTTTCAATACCCGCTCTCGGTTTAGCAATATCCCCTTGTAACTAAATTATGTCCCCCTCTACCCTGATGGGAATCTACAATGACATAGAATTTCGCAATTCCGATACGAGGACCTGAAGGAAATCTTAGAAAAAACTCTTTACCTCGCCAAATTGATTACCCCGCCCTTCTAATTTCAATTCCACACACCTATAATTACACGGGATGATGTGATTGATTAGTCGGGCAAAGTCTTGGGATAATCCCCAACCGAAAATAACAAATGTATTCATATCCAATTTACATAAGATATGGCTTTAGTATATAGACTCAAATTGGATATCCATACAGGAAGGTCCGCTGCAGAGGAAGGCTGTTTTGGTATCCAAACTTTCTCATCAGAATGGATAGATAGATACATTATGTATGTACATTACAAACCCCGACCAATGCACTGGATTCATTTTTCATAATTTTTAGATAACCTCGCTCATAGACGGTGATTACTTGCCAAAGTAAATTTTTCGGTGGGGGGAGGCGTGTTGCTGTGTCATGCAAAGCAAGTTCGCCACCTTACATCACGTATGCATACAACATACCGGCTTGAGCTCAATTTCTCCATCACTCATAATTTTTCCATCATTTGCGGCATAGCCCAACATGGCGTGGAGCAGCAAGACAATAGACTCTGAAGGCCTCACAACTCTGTCCACAGGTCCCATCAAATTTCCATATATTCCAGTTTATCGATGTATATTCGCCGCATTAACAATGTAACCGCCCGAGCTTGAGTTTTTTTTGTCATCGGGGGCGGTCCTGTGTGAAATAAAATTGTCATATTTCTTTATTTCATCAGCGGTCCAATATACATGAAGATGGGAAGGGCGTCAGGCATGATCCTGCGACAACAAATTACATTCTGTGCCATTGAAAATTGAATGTTTGCATGACGCTGGCCTCGACGGCGCTCTGAACACACACAGCCGGCCGTGTCCGACTCAAATCCAGACTAATTGTCATCAATCAATCACGACCAGCCTAGATTAGACCTCAAAATTGGTTTTAAAATCCCCCCTTGACTTCTATCGAACCATGCTTTGTCTCTATATACACGGAGAGCTTTTTTATTTCCTAGCCCTTTCCCTTTCTCTGTGTCCCACACGATCCATCTCTAATCGAGTCTATATTTTCTTTCCTGGATCTGTTATGCTTTGCCTTGGACAGCGCATATTGGCAGGACCGGACCTTTGAGGACACGTCTCTGGAGGGTTTTTATTCTAAAACGACGAGTCAGATAAAAACAAGCAAGATCTGAGGTGCTTGTGTTATAAAACGTCAATGCCCTTCTGCCTGATGAAACATTCGGCTCTAAAAGGAGACCTAATCAAGTGGGACTGCCTGGCCGCACATATGGAGTCCCTCCATTAGACAACCAATTTAAATAGGATTACTCCATTGAAACCGCCACCGCCACTGCCGAGCAGATCTGAAACCCGGTAAAATTATTAAATCATTGTGGCGCTCCTATTTTTTGTCGCGTTTCACCCTTGGCACCGACGTCATAGAGTGGCCTTTCAATGGGGGCCTATGTCCGCATTGGCTTTCATCTGTTCTGCACTAGGTCCTATATCTTATATGATTTAAGCTCGCTCCATATCCAAAAGCCCTCACAATTAAATCAATGTGAATTGGATTTCTTCCCTTTGAAAGGAGACGAAATCAAATCAGCAGAAGAAAAGACAACAAGCGCCAGACAGAGCGAGGAAGGAGGCATTCCCCAGACATTGGGGGCTGATGAAAGAAGAGAGGCACATATCTGAGTACAAAAACGACCACACACACTCTCCCCCACTCACCAAAACACTGTTAAAATAGAGCGTAGAGAAAAAGGGACGACTTTCTCCATCTCTCCATCGGTGTTTGTCCCAATTGAGTAGCAACAATACTTTATGTATTTATAAGCATCCCGTGATCGAGTTAAGCAAACGAAGAAAATTATTTCTGTCAGGATTTACGTCACAATTCTGCCTTAAAGATTCATGATCAAAGAAAGACAAGCAAGACAAATTTGATAAAATAGAAGGCAATATGAGGAGGAAGAAGGGCGAATTATTCTCTATCATCTCTTTGCGTTTTGCAATGACTTATAACACACCCAGCCTGTCAACATCTTGAGTATTCTTTTGTTCTGGAATGTTCTTTTATATTTGGAAGGTATTAATAGTACGCGTGGAAATACGAATGCGAATACGAATTACTAATTAAATTTATAGGCTAATTATTTAATGAACAACCTGGTAGCAATGGAAATAAATACAAGGTGGTAAAGAGGAGGAGGAACATACGCAGAAATCTGAAGCTGGCTTAGTTGTTCAATAATCTCCCATTCGTGGTAATGAGAAAGAATGATGAAAGATAGTTGTTTGTCTTAATTTCCGTCCGGCCAAAAGAAGGGTACAATAGTCCATCGCCTAAATAAACACCTTAAAGTGCATTACACTAACTCCCCAGTGCTTCGGATCGATGTGTTCACGCCCATTACAGAAGGTGCAGGGACAGGCAGTGAGAGTGAGAGTGAGAGAGGGGGGAAAGAGGACACAAGGCAAGCCCAGAGTCTATAAATATGTATGATGTTAACTTTAATCCTGGCTTCATATTTCATCGTTTCAAATCACTGCCATCGTGATCTGAAGGGAAGGCTCATTTCCTATGGCAAAATTATCGCAGTGCCTTGGATCACGTCTATGAGCAACTCAGAAAGAGAGAGAGGGAGGGAGAGCTGCTCAGATCCGCTGATAATGATGAAAGTGAAATCTATGGTCCCTCACCGCAAGGGTCTGATGACTTATATGGTACAGTCGGCGCACACGAGTTGCGCCCACCGCATTTCAATTCCTTTGATGAACAGTGGTGTCATTTCACATAATCATGATGATTTCACAAAAGTATATCGGGTTAGATGAAGATAAATGAGCCGCGAGTCCATCGGTTCTATGAGGAGATGTTGGTGTGCTGGCAAGGTGGGAGCGGGATGGGGCTGGGGGTGGGGTGGGGTAGGGGAGGATAAGGAGAGTACCTCAGGGGTGGGGGGTGGGGGGTAGGGGGGGAAGGAGGTTTCTTTGAGCGACTCTTCTTCCTTTTCCTCTTTCTGTAGGCTCGCAGATATTTGAGGCAAACCGGTGGAGCTCAGTTGCAAGACATCAAACGTCATTCCACACTTGTCATATTATCACAATATTTCGCCGGCCCGCTTCTAACATGCAATTCACAAATCTGTGTATATCAATGATGCATGGCGCTAGAACAAATACAATTACATCGCCTTTAGGCAGGGACAGCCTCCAGTACGCTGCCACCAGTCCCTGTGAGTTTCCCTTTGCGCGGGCTTAGACATGCACATTTACATAATTCAAAAACCCTATTGATAACCCCACATTCATCACATCCCATTAGGGATGGAAGTCGTGCTTCTTTTATTTTTCATGCGACACTCAGCTCCCCTGTTCTATCACTTAAAATGGCTTATTCCAATACGTCCCCTTTCCCCGGGTTAAATCAATGGCATTCAATAACATTATGTTCGTATATACAAGGATGGTATAAGGGTCGGTGCCATCGGCATATCAGGCCTTCGCAATGTACATGTCGTTACAGAGTTACCACAGAGATGCCTGCTCTCCCTTAATATGATAAGGGTTTAGGGTAGATCGGAACAATGGTGGATTTAATTGCAACTAATTTGCCATTTGTATGCATATTAGATTGTTATATGTAACATCAGGAACAAAGCGACGTTGCCCTATTTGTGTGGTGTCAATTACAGGGAATTTACATGATCAAACCAATTCTAGCTAACACCTTCATGCTGACTTTTTCTGAGGTAATAATAATGACTAAGAAGAAAAGGACTGTACAATATTGACTGAAAAGTATCGACATATGTACCGAATAAGATATCGATACATTTATCTAGGGTCCAAATCTCTGAGGATTAACACAAATAGAAGGGGAAATAATACACCACAACTCACCTTGACACATTCTGGCATCATGGCCTTGAGCTTCTTGCTGCTGATACTTCGGAACATATGCTCAAGCATTTCTTCTCGGTGATGAACGTAATGGCCGACAGGTTTCAGGTCCTTCCTCAAATCTAAGTCAGATTCGCAATCGCTGTCGCTATCGCCTCTTGATCGCGATCTCTGTCGAGAATGTGAACGATTCTGCAAAAAAATAAAAGTTACGATTAAATTAGTATGAGTCTAACTGGCAAAATATAAAAAGTGTTTCCGTAAAGCCCAGTCGAAGGCTAGGTTGGGGTGAGACCTATATGAACAGGTATACATTGTATAAAAACACTATTTCTCTTTTTTATTATTAAATATCCCTCCAAGTATACTTTTACAGGTTGTACTAGTTGATACATCTGTAAATAAGGACTTTTCTATGGGTAGAGGAAAACTATAGAATATCACAGTCGACGCATTAAGCTCCAATTTGTTTGTGCCCAATACATCCAAGTGATAATTTTGCCTATAATATGATCTGATAGCTTTCAGGCTAGATCTCCTCCCCGTTTCTAAAATGCCTTTCATGGAATAAACGCATTAGGCGGGCCCAGCTGGCTATTAGAGCCATCCGTTTTTCACATATATACTTGCGAACTAGAAATTATTCACCATTAACTGTCTGGTCTGATTGGTTGAAAGCGGTTATTGCCTATCAAAGCACCGTGTATGCCCAGTCGAATCTATATTGACATTTGGACATTTGGAGGCAGGCTTCAAATCGAGACACTGTGGGCCATAATAAAAATACAAAATAAATGTGCATTACATATTGATAAAAAACGCCGATGCTCTGCACAAAGGAATATCGTGTTGGTAATAGGCAAAAAGCAATTGACTGGAAGTAGTTGCACAATATACGCCATTCTGCACGCTTTGCAATATTTAATCAATAAAGAAATGATCATATTTCTCGGTGGCACAACGCCCGGGCGATATTGGTATATGGTATCAACAAAACGAAAATTGCCAGCGCTGATGATTCGTCCACTTTTCCTTTCCACTTTAATCTGAAGCCAGTTAGCGGACAGAGACATAAATTGCTGACAATCGGCGAGGGGTGGATTCATGAAGGCCCATTTCGCCCGAGATGTCACATAAATAAGGCCCATGCCATAATGTGATGATGACCGCCAAGCCTGACAGTTCAATATATTGCACGATGAAGAACATATGAATCAAATAAATTTCCCTGGTGATACATGTCTCTCAGGACCAAGCCCGAATCCCCCGCCGTCCGTCTCGGAGATAACAGAAAGCTTTCTCTCGATCCATCTCTCATCAGCACCCTCAGCATGGATGTGACAAATTGTCCTTTGCTTTTAATAATAGTCTACCCCTGTCTTGCATACCTTTCATGACTTCCATTCCTACTCTCACTAGCCCCTCAGTTACATTCGTCTCCTCCAACTTTTATGACAACTTCCATCTCAGATGTTAAATACGGCGGGCCATCTGTCTTGGGTCTACGTTTACCCGAGTCTGTGAGTAGCATGTCAATAAGTCCATATAAATGTATTATGCCAAGCCATCACTGCCTTCAACAATGACCTGCATCAAATATAATAGATATTTGCAGAAAACATAAAATATGTACAAAGATTCTACCAGGGCCAGGGATTCCACTGTCAGCCTACAAGAGCCTTTAGCTTATTCTCTCCATGTAAATGGAGAGCAACTACAATGAATAGATCGGCAGAGGACCATCATATCAATTTGAAACGCCTCCATTCGCAGGAGTCGGAATATTTTTCGATTTACATTCTTAGGCCAGATAAACCAGATATTGGTTTTCTTCCCTTTCAGATTGCAATCCTCATAGATGGTATTAGTGGCAGCCAGGATCTGGCAGTCTTCTCACTTCGGGCCAAGGCAGGGAAGCGAACCGTCCATAGAGACTTCAATCTGGTGACGGCCTCGTATTGTGGCCGGGCTTTGTGAGCCTGATGACATCAGATCAGAGCCTGTCACAAAAACAACATCAAAACTCCATTTTTCTGCTCTCTTCAAACCCCTTATTTCTCCGATGGAGAATCAGAGCCCCCGCGAGGTCGTGGCCCCTGCTTCGGCAAGACCACCGTCTGGGACAGGCAATTCCGCCACCCACAAGTCTGTCATAATTACTTCAACAAACCACACAAACTGGAATGAAATTTCCAATCTAGCAGGCCACATTAATCTAAAGTAGACCGCATTGTGTGGCAATCCCCGACACAACAGTCTGCCATTTAGAAGGCATCAATCTGCATTATTCGGTGCAGAGGCAACACAAAAATGACAGTCCGCTCTCGATGACTATTAAAATTCATTGTTGGACACGGCTGTCAATTTACCTACACATGCTCGCCATATTCCCGAACAGGGGAATGCAATTTTCGCAGGGATCACTTCCAAAACCTGGGCTTGTATTTCACGCGCTCCAAGTAGGGAAGGGGACGGCTATTGGTGCAGCATCTCGGGAATAGGCAGTTGTGGAGGGATGAACAGCTAACGCTTGTGTCAGTTGACATTGAGTTTGCTTGTACCCGACAAGCCTATTCTTTTCCAACGTTCAGCCACCTCGCGGGTGTTGTGTGCCTGCCAAGACTGATATTGATAACAACAAGAGAAGTTCTTTTCCATCAAAGTTCTCATCACAATACTTTCTGAGAGCAGTATGTCTCTGTCCAACCCCCGATAACACTAATCCCCCCCCCCCCACTTTCAGTACATACAGACACCCCACCCCCCGATAGCTACTCCTTCTTTCTGCATGCACTATCGAGGATTATATATTTCTTTAGCCTTCAAAAAATGCACCATGTGAACGCATTTCTTTAACAGAGTCTTCCCCCCATTCTACCCAAGGATTTTACCGATTGGAAATTGTCTGATGTGAAAGGCCACCCCTTCTTCAAGATGCTTTTTTATGTTCAAACCATAGGGAAGGTATTTTTTCAGATCATCCTCCAAAGGAATGTCTCTATGCGCGTTCCACTTATTTTACCAGAAATTCTATATGTACCAGCACGCACATTATCAAAACAAGGTAATATCTTTGTCTTGACATGCATATTTCAAGCTCCCGTGAAGCTCTTTTTCAGACAGGAGACGCGAAATGAAATCTCCTGGCAATGAGATTTCTCTCACAAAACATGACATGTAGAGAACTTTGATACAGTAGCTTGGCTCCATATCCTCTGGCTTCTGGCACATAAGTTTGGCTTGAAATAAGCGATGTTTTCTCTTGCAGACCGTGCCAGGGAATGTGATTCGGCGAAGGTTTTGCATGATTCGCATCACATTGTCTGCTTCACTTAAAAGAAAGCCGGAGAGAATCCATAATTCAAACACTACACTGGCTGTAAAATCCATCCCGGAGTCATACGATAATAAAAGATTGAGAGGATTCCCTTTTTATGGGCGAAGAAAGAAATCTCTCTGCGAAGGCGGTACATGCAACCTATATGCGCTCCATTATCATAAAAAGTCCCCTTATCCAAAGGGCATCGTCGTCAGAAATTCTGCAAGTAAATCGAAAGCTACGAGCAATTTGTTTGGGGTATATCATTGATTAAGAGAACACTTTTCCCTTTAGCATTTTCTCCATATATCGATTCAAGAAAAGTGGCTACCTTGGCGTTGTATTGGGTACGCATGAGGGCTGCATGCTTCAATGCCAAATGTCATCATAATAGTGTTCCATGGAGCGCGAGACATGCCTCCCCAGGTAGTCATTTTACATAGGTAGTCATCACTTTATTGGCGAAGTTGAAGGTTGCATTACCAATCAGACGTGTGTGTGAATACTTTGGAGCTTGGAGCGGTGGCACAAGTAAAAGCAGTCTGTGATCTCTGCCCTCGAAGCCTCACCTTCACTTTACCCACAGCTCAATGCCAAACGCACACAATTCAAAGCCATTTTGGACATGATCACATTTCTCAATGCGTCCCTACTCGTGCACTGAAGTAAGCCTTTCGGACCAAACAGCCTGAATGTTCTATTACTGGCTGCCTTTGATCTCTCTGTCAAGAACCAAACTCTTTCCAAAAATCGCATCGCTTTATAAATGGATTGATTAGAAATAATATTCCAGGGTGTTGGCGGAATGGATACTGGAACGGGAGTAATATGTGTATGTACATGCCCAGGGCTTATGACTCGTTCCCCCATTGCTTAAAGTATAAGTGGCAATTCTTTATGCCTTGGAGGTTAATCTTGACCCTCCACGGTGGAATCATTGAGTGAAACAAGCGGTAGGACCATGCAGGAAGCCATCCTAAATTGAACTACATTGGAACATGGCTTTAAGCTTAGTTCGAGGACATAAATTTCAGTAGGCACCGAGTCTATCAAATGTACTTCTATGGGGGAAAATGCTTGGGCTCCATATAAATAAATGCTGACCACCCCCGAACCTAGTGGACTTTCTAAGCGATGGCCTTCAGGTCCTTGGGGACTGGGCTGTCATGGGGCTGATAGAGAATGAACGTAGCCCACGGCTCCTTGTAGAAACACCTGAAATATGAAAGCAGGTGACAAAAATGTGACCTTCACTTCGCTTTACTTCATAGCATACACTCATGTATATACAAGGAAAACAGGTAAAGCTTCCAATACAGTTTCCTTGAGATTTCCTTTGGGAGAAGCGGCAGAGAATCTATTGATAGAATATCGACGTGGAGTCGTTTGATTCCACTCGTTAAATAACAAGTCCATGGTGGTGAAGACGAAAAAAAGGTTACAACTCAAAAGCCTCGAAAAGTGCACCTTATAAAGTACAAGTAGCAAAAGGGAGGACATGAAAGAGACATATGAGTAGAGGCCTGGTAGTCATTCTCCGAGAGATCTGGCATATCGAATGACAACTATTTGATATTCCGCTGGTATTCCCACATGAATATACACCAGAACAGAAAATAGTACATTACCTCGAAAAATATAACTCAACAAATGAAACGGCATCACTACTAACGCTTAAGGGTCAGGGAACTTCCTTCCTTGATGGCAGGAGCTGGTATGGACAGTTCCATTTCAGCATCCATTAAGAAAACAGTTCAAGCCCCGCAATAGAGTGGGGGAAAGCGATGTCATAGTGAAAGATTAATCCACTCTGAAGTTTCTAGGAATGCCATCTCTCTCAGAAGGTATATATGTTGCCTTCCCAGGCACTCCAGTAGACCTTAGGTATATGTGGCAGGCAGCTGGGGGTTGGAGGAGCGAGCGGTCAGGTAGCGAAGCACAATAGGAGGATGATCTCTCCACTACACTACATAAGGGCTGGTTTAACATTGCTTATCCGTACAGACAAAGGTCAGTGGGGAAGCCATGAAAGGCCTGAAAATCGTGTCCAAGAGGGTTATCTTTATACTCGGCATTATGAGCGGTGGCATCTTTTAGCAGTTCATTTATATATATGGCTTCATTATAGAACCTCATGTAAATTGCGATGTTCTGGTGAGATTATGGTGATGTGTTTTACCATCAGTAGATAAAAACAAAACAAAGGAACTAATGCTTCTACTGAACTGAAAGAACCTTTTATGTATAGAATAATACCATCAACTTGATGTATTTACATAACTAGAGCTCGATGAGAAAGACATGTTATATTAGATTATCCTAATATGAGGATCAGCTGAAAATAACTTCACATGATGTAATGCTCTTTCTGAAGATAAATATCTTAAATCTATCTTTAACTATCCACGAATTTAACATAAAATCTAATAAAATTAATGTTACATTGAAATTAAAAGCTGGTATGACCGCTCACAAAGTGGCCCACCAACAGGTAGGTGTAAGACGATAGTAAAATCATTCTACCAACAGGGATTTTAGAAGAGGGCAGGTAATGGCAAGTAATGGTTGGAGAATGTGGCAGGAAGGCATAAATGCCTGTTGTCTTTCGGTGAGGCGCGCGGGCGGGCTATAAACAATGGGGTTTAAACTAAATACCTGTGAAGCATACCTCCCCTATGGAGCAACCATATACCTTCATCAGTCTTCTCTCAGAAGCCGACCCGGTCCTTGTAAAGGTTAGGTACCGTTTAACCTTACGTCCTGCCAACTGAGTCATCATGTACAAACAAAGCCCGTCCCCGGAGACCATCTTTGATGGCAGAAACTAGTGTCAGCGCCTGCCTAAGGGAAAAGGGTCATCTAGAATCTTTGATCACGTCCACTTAGTTACCCGGGTGCTTACATTTCGCCAATAAATGATGTCTGGTCCATGGCCGCTGGCCTGCGCGTAGGGAAGCCATTGTGTGGGCTGATGCTTTTCTTTTTCCTGAAGACCAACCCCCGGCCCTAGGCCGCTTCCAGAACCTGTGATTTATCTTCGCTAATGAATGCTACCACTCAGAGAGAAGAACTAGTCAAAATTTGTCAGCTGTCATTTTAATCTGCACATAAAGCAAAGGGGCTGGGGAATGAAGCCACCGAGTTGTCTTTGAAAAAACAATCACAATAATTCTAACCACTGGCAGGTATCATTAATCAAGCCTGTAGTAGGGAAACTTTCAGTAAGAAGTCCAAAAAGCAAGCAAGGGGCAGCGAGGTAAAAGAACTAAATGGCCATTCGTTTTACATGCATCACAAGTGGCTTCTTTTTGTGTATGGATTGCGGGTCAGGACCTGCCGGCGAAAGAAAAAGGGGCCGACCCAATGGGACGTATGAGGACATGACAATTTAGTATGGAGCTCTAAAGGTTTGACAATTTAAAGGCATGTATTGGCAAGGATTTTGGCCTGAGAGTAGCTCGTAGCGTCACACTTGTCAGCGGGATGACGGATGGAGGTGTTGCTACCAATCATTACAGTGTGTACGTTGAGAGGCCGGCCATCAGGAACCCGCGGGTGGAAGCCAGTTGTGACAATGTCACCACTTTGTCATTGACCTCTCCCAACCCTCCCTCCTCCCCAGCAGCCGGGCTTGGGTCATCTGGTCAGTTGTTCGGACACAGGTGACCATCCATCACATGATTACAAAGCCACTCACGTGGTTCACAAGGGCCACATTGTCATGGTGATTGTCTGACAGAGTATGATGATGGATATGGGACCTCTACAAGGCCTGGGTATTGACCATCTTAAACTCAGCCTCTTCCTCCCAGACCCCACGTCTCCAGTGGTCGACATCAACCCACAGAGAGCAAGGATTACATCCAGGATTAACGCGATTAGCGAAAAACCCACAGGGCTCGGCGGCGGGCAAAAGGTATGCAACAGGTAGTTGATTGAGCTATAGAGGCCCAGCATCCCACTGAACAGACGAGGTGTCTCCTTCGACCCACAAGACTTGTCGTAAAGATTACACCTGCACCCATAGAAGGGACTCGCTATCCGATTCTGAGTCAACACGGCTAGCCATGGGATTAGCCCTCGCCTCAAACAGGATTATACATCTCCAATGGCCCCGTATTACAGCCCCGCTGCAGCCTATGTCAGCCAGTTTAAGGTCTGGACACCGGTGTCATTCTATAACCTGTCAATGAGCTCAGTCGCACAAGATTGATGGCCGGCTTCACAACTGCTCCCAGCTGCTCCAGCCTTTCCCCTCACTTCTGCTCAGGATCGGCTCCTTGGGGGTATATACACAGAGAACACGGCAGCGAGATGGGTAAGCTTTTCATCTGATGGATGGCTCACTATATGGAATATTCCACATGGCATGGCAAAAATGATTACAGATCAACACACGGGCTATCGTGTCAACCTAGTGAGGGCTCAACATTCCTGCTTTCATACGCTTAAATGGCCGGTCCTTTACTATGTAGATATCCATGCATCAAATGATAGTCTGACTGCCTCTACACGTATTTAACTGCCAATCAGATAATAACAAGAATGCTTCCAGATGAGGCACGGCAATAGGTTCTCAACTGTCATGACAACAACGTCTCAATAGCGAATTCTTACCAACCGAATGGAACCGATTGAAAAACACAAGATAAAAGATTTATTTAAATCAATTTCATGCGGTGGATAATGTCAAGGCCTCACGAGATAATAGATAGAATTAATCAAGTAATTGATGCATGCCATGCAAAAGCCATTAAACCTATTCAATTCGGGGAGATCTTCAATCTTAGAAATGTTTAGACAGATAAGAAGGGTATTATAAGTTGATGCTGTTAGCAGCTTTGCACGCGGAGGAAGGACCCTCTGCACATCTATAACCTTTCCATGAATAAAGAAGCAAACTAACGTCTCAGTTTTCGGTACACGGGCGAACTAGCGACCCCTACGCTTAACTAAACTGACAGTAGCATAAACCGTGGTCCATTGGGCCGGGCAAAGTATGTGCTGAAGGCAGAGGGAATAGAGTGTATATTAGTGGAGAGAGTTCATACCGGCTGGGACGGAATGAATGGAGAGGAGTGAGAGTACTGGGGGGGGGGGGGGGGGCACTGAAACATGATATAGACAAAGAGAGGCTGATAGATAGATAGATAGATAGACAGACACAAGGAGACAAGAATAGAGATAGACAGACAGGGAGAGAGGGGACCAGCTCTAGTGGGACAGAAACAGGAAAGAAAGCTAAGGAGATTAAGTCTAAGAATAGGAGAAAGAACAGTACACAACCAACACGAGAACAAAAACACACAAATATGACTACAAGGCAGCAGCCCGAATACAACTAACAACTTCAAAGGGGCATGCAGGTCTTGCTAACACAGGCAGGTTAGTCTAGCACACATAAAGACAACATATATATCCACGTATGTAAGAACAGTGAGAGGGGGAACATGGATGTGTGTGAGATATGAGACTAGACAGGCCAAGCAACAGCTCAGTGGGTGGGGGCGGTGGTCCTTATGACCGTGTGAAGAAGTGGCTGGTAGAGAGAGAGCGGGGATGATCCTAATCAGTGGTCTCGTTAGTACCTGGTCCCGGGCCGCCATTATAGACTGGCCCCTGACCGCTCACCTGACAATTACCACCAAGTGGTCACTTAAACCATCACCTGCTCGAGCAGCTCGACCTACCGGTTCATAGGGAGCGCCTCCCGCGGCTGGTCAGGCACACTACAACAAGCCTGAGATTGATCAGGATGTTTCCATCCTCGGCCCGTTTCACTACCTACCGCTCGTCTTCTGCTCAGTGAGTTGCTCACAACAAACATGCCTAGGTGAGCCGTGAACGAGCGCTAAGGAAACTTCCCTGTCACTAAGTGCCGACAGGTTTGGTGAATGGTAGTTGCAGCCGTTTAATAAAGACCAGTCATTAAACTGCGATTATAATTTGTTTTCTTAATATCATTCTTTTCAAACTTTTTACGTAGAACCCTATGTGTTCCTTTTGCTACGTACATGTTCTCGCTAATCTCTTTTATGTTTTTTATTTCATCTATTATCAATATCGAATAAAGTTTTTAAAGATTTGATTTTTGTTTATGTTTAGTCAGTCAAGCATTACATCCAGTAGATGATATTCTCAGCTATAAAAAAACGTTATAGAGATATACATATTTACCTATCGATTACAAATGATACAGAACTAATATTTCTCTGCATTCAAACATATAACTGGATCACCTGAATAGGTTTTAATCGTTAGTATTTATCGATGTTAATTGTTTTAGTAACAACATGACATACAATGTACATACTTCCAATTGAAAGATATTAACATAGAATATCATATTAAAGACAGAGTTATGACTTATACGTCCTTGGCTAAAATAGCGTGCCCAAAAATAGATATCAATTCTATTATTCAGTACAGATGTATATACAAACTTCCCCTGTTACTCTAAGGCGGTGCCATAAATAATAACTTGGGTCAGATACATCTGAACCTGAATAGAGGAGAGGTGTGATATCATAATGATAGTCCGATCATGTATACCCAAATGTCCAGGAGGCAGTATGGAATCGATACATTGTTACTTATGATGCCTGGGGCCCTTACACGCCTGGTGCAAATTGATAAACAAAGCAAGCATGCAGTATGAGCTAATAAGGAAGTATTGTTTCCCCCTGCACTTTTACCTTTCCTTTTTGCCACATACACTCCCTACCGATGGCTAAGAGGTAAGATGGGAGTCTAAACCTACAGAGGTCCACAGCCTGTTCTTCCTCTCTCAGCACCACTATACCACCACCCCCACCATCTCCTATACTACTACCACCACTACTACCATACTACTCAGTCCCCCCTCTTTCACTCTGCCTAGCAAGCTTCCAGTGCAGTTCCCTGAGGGCCTATCCCTGGCGGCAGCTAATTGCTACAAGGTGTCCACCTGTCCCCGTACATCGGTCCGACTGGTCAGCTACCTGTGGCATGTTGTTGGCCGTTAACAGCCTGATCCCCGCCGGGGGTGTCCAGGGAGTAAGGGGCAGGCGTGCCGATTGGCCTGTAGGGGGCAGGCATAGGGCGCCTGCCACTAGACAAAATGCTAGTAGTACTGGCAAACGGGGCACAGAGGCTGGCGTGAACCCGTTCTCTATATGGTCTAATGTAAATATCCCAGAGGGACAGGCCAGGAAGGTCCCCCAACGCACTATATCAACTAGTGTATTCTAAGCCTTCTAGTAAAATGGCTAAAGCGTACTGAAATGGGGACTCTGTTAATGTATCCCATACACCCAGACATCCTTTAAACCGCGCTTTTAAGTGGTTAACAGGACTTACTTACATGGCAATTGTAATTGAATCAGGCAACGCTAAGACCTTCGGATGGCGGCAATACATCTCGGACAAAATAACCGTGAATGAGAAATGGTTATACACTTTAACATTCAGACCCCGATCCCGCTAGCGAATGACAGAGGCATATGTCGCCTGTTGGAGCGTACGATATGCCGGGCCGGTGCCAACCTTAAGAGCTTATATTCTGAAGGGAAATCTCTGATAACAAGACCCTGCTATCTATGACATGATGGGCTTACATCAGCAGTTAAATCCCCCCTGCTCGCTAGCCGGCCTGCCACAATGGGCCCGGCCCTGGTGTCTACCCTTAAATCCCTAACAATATGCTATTAGGGGGGATGTGATGGATGGGGGGTGAGAATGGGTAGTGGGGGGCACTGACACTGATCCCTTCTAACATGTGTAGGTGGTTAGCTTTGCTGACACCTCCAGTGCTATCCATCACCTGTACTGGAGGAGCTATAGGATAGGAGGAGCAGGAGGAGGAGGAGGTGGAGGGCCTCACATATAGGGCCAGACCATCAACAAGGTTAGGGCCACCCACACCTGGTGGGAATCAGCTGCTGTGACCTTAAGGTCTCACTTTGCCGCCGCTCGATCGCAAGCCTCCAGTAACGTGTATATACCACATAAGCCTTTAAGCGGACCTTGTCTGTGTATAGATATATGGCTGAAGCATGCACTTTCAATAGGACTAAACGTGATCCGAATCCATTCAATATCTTAATTGAAGAATTGGAACATTCGTGACTGTCACCTGTAAGGTTTCTTAAGCCTGGTTCAGCATAATAATAAGATAAAGATACACATATATAATCTTTTATTAATGGTACTGAGGTTTATTCATGGGAAGATTTGTGCAAATTTATACAGTCTTCTTAATGTAGATATCTTCCTGGGATGTAATGTAATTGCTTTAAAGCGGCTTCCAAGCGCTTATCATTCATCAGAAACAGGATCTGGTGCATCCATGTAGGTATTAGTTTCATAGATGGGTTCAGCGCTGTTGTAGTGTTCATGCACTTTATTAGAATAATGTCATAAAATACTGATAAATTAAGACTTGGCCGCGGGCAATTGATCCTAGGCCTGAACTAGAAAGTGAAGATAGCGCATAACACGCAACTCGTTATTACGTAATTAACTTCATGGGGAAAAAATGGATCACTGCTAAAAAGCAGGGTACACTATGTATCCATCCAAGCACGACTCATTACAACCGCCCCGAGGTTGACTCAGAATAATCAAACTGAAATTGAAAATCAAGGCCTAGGGTTGTTTGCTATTATTGATTATTGAAGCTCCGATTTTGCTTCATGTCCCATACCCCATCAAGCATGCAAAATCAATATAAATCACCGCCTAACATGATTAAAAACCTCATTCAATTTTTGAATCGTGTTCGGCAGATTAAATAGAGGCGCAAAAAACCATTGGAAACCAAAGCCTGTGTTGCATATTTAATCTCGGCCAATGACGCAACTGAATGAACATAAATACAAGCTGTGACGCCATTGCGATATTTTTTGTTTTACATTTAACAAATCAGAATGCATCCATTAACTCAGAATAACTTCAGCTTTTTTAATGGAGGCAAGTCTGGGTCCTGATATCATGTGTACGTAGGTAATAATTTGTTGAATAATCTGCCAGCTTATGTTCGAAACCTTGTATGGAAGAAAATTAAGAAACACCTGAACTCTAATTAAAACTGGCCAAATGTTATAGTGCGGTAGTATCTGAACTATATTGATCATATGAAATAAAACCAAAAGCAAAGAATTATGATATGTCATCTGAGACTACTTTGTTTGTGAAATATGTGTAATTTGTATATATAGGGTACGAGGTGGCAAAAACACAAAAATATGTTATTTGAATAGACGATATACAAAACAAATTATGATGTGTTTAGTAATGAAAATAACCGAATTTAATAAGCTTGTATTAAGTATATCCCTTTCCATTGTGTCTCATGCGATTATTGATGTATCGACACTAAGTGCTAATACAACTTTTTAAAAAAAATTGTACAATTGGCTGCTCTACATTAACTTTAAATTCATTCAACTATAAATATCATTCATGTATAATTATTGTGATACATTGTCCATGTGATAAAATGCTGTCAATAAAGAACATAAACATGTTATGTATGTTATAAACATAAAAATGAATGTAAAGTGGTTAATTGTTTCAATTTTAATCAACCTGACGACGCGAAACACAAGCCAAGAAGATCTCATAAATAAACCAACACTAAAGTCCAACAAGTCCTCGTCTTCAATGAGATAAGAATCATAGCAACCCAGGACAGTTGATACAAAAGCGATGTTCTCACCTCCAAAACAATTTTGAATTAGAAAACTCTGTCATTAGACTGAAAGGGATAAATATACTAGGTACGTTTGCGTATAATATTTGTTAATCCATCCATTAAAAATTCTTTTATAATGAACTGTATTTTCAACCTAATTTTTGTTTTAGGTTTTAGATTTTAGGGTTATTTGAGTTGACTGGTGAACAAGGCAAATTGTACATGTTCTGACACCCTAGCCCAGATGGCATGAAGGAGAGCTGGACAGAGGGGCTCAGTATTGCTGTGATGTGAGGCAGGATCGGTGGTGAGCTGCTCTAAAGGCATGTCCCAGGTTTTTGTGTGTGGGCCAGTGTTGAACATGGATGGGATCATTTAGGCCAGCTCGCGGTATCTGTCTGCCGGGCCCTTTCTCATCCATCAACATTGAAATATTCAAGTCTCTCTCTCGAGCTCCGATGACAATGTACACTGACACTAAATCCAAAAGCAGCCACAGTATTTTGACGCGTCAATAGCCTTGTTGACAGGGTGGACAATACAAGTTTTTACCCCCTCTCTGCCCCCTTCAAGCCTTCACTGCAGCTTGCATCAGGAGGTTGGACCGAGTAGAAACCAGTTTTTTTCTCCATGCCTTAAAGTACCTAAGCTTTCTCAACAGTACAACCACTTCGAAATACATAGCTACATTTATAGGCTCTTTTAAAGACTTGGCGAAGGTTTAAAACATGTCCTAGTTGCTCCCATTGGTAAAGTAACAAAGCCCTGATGGCAATAATAAGAGCCCCGCATAGAGACCTAATCTAACTTAGCCCCAAATGATGCCTTGTAGAAAAGTACAAAAACAAGGAGCGGCCGAGTCGTTTAGTGCTTCACATAGTGCCATCTTCCCTCGTGGCAATCATCATCATGGAGAAAGTAACGACTGAAAAATAATAATCTCCGGGTAAAGCAGGCAGGCCCAAACCAAAATGCTTGTCTTAATTGGGCCCACTCCATTATATTCACTCGGAGAAATTTGTCTTTAGTGGCAGCGCGAGCTAGTTCTGTGCTTCCTAAATTCCGGCAATCCTATTACCAGAGATTCATTTAGGCATTTATCATTGCCCACAAGCCCACATGGATTTGGGAATTTCCACCAATCTGTCTTTTAGAGTTCGAAAGCAACTTTGCCCGTCGTCCTATGAACTTATCATCAACTTTCATGCTCCGACATAATACTTGAAGCGGGCGGGAGACGGCGTCTTCCCATCACGCCAATCAGAAAGCCAGGGATTGGGTTTTGCAAGGAAATTAATTATATAGTAGCCATGGGGCTGTATCAGAACTCCTATAATAGGGAAATAGGGCTAATCATCTTAGCGAATCACTCCGGAATTAAATGATGGTTTTCAAGCAATCGCAAGAATGGATTGGAAATGTGCTTCCAACGAGTGTACGAGCGTCATAGCGATTTCGCCCAATACAAAATTAGGTAAGCAGAAACGTGCAAGAAGCCTAGCAAATGTCCTGTTTACTAAGGATCTTCATCTGATTTATCTGTTTTGTAGGAACATAACTGCACCTATTTTAACCTCCCGTTGATGGGCCGGGCGAAACTGGATCCGTTTTTCCCATCTCAATCACAAAGTCTAACGAGAGCTCCATTTTGCAGGAGATCACTTGGCGCTATCTCTTCCCCAAGAGTAACAATGAACTCTTATGAATGAAATATATCAATGATTAGTGATGATGTGCGAAACAATTTTTAGATGAAGCAGCACCGGCAGCTAGGCAGATGGCCTCATATAGGACGAGGGTGATAATGAGAAAGGCGCGGAAAGCTTGGAAACCATGTGAAGCTAATGACAAACAAGTTGGGGTGAGTCCAAATGATAGAGGACCATGAATCTTGAGGTATTTCACACCTTTTGTCAGTCCCACAGGAAATGAGAGCTCTTATTTTTTTCTTCTGACAGACGCTCTGCCATCAAACAGGAAGAGCGTCGTCAGAATTTGGCCTTTTGTTGTTTTACATCTGAGGCTGATGAAAGACAAGAAGAAGGGGCCTGCCTCATTTGGCATACCAGCGCCTCCATAGTTACATTATAGGCTATCCAATGGAAAAGGTTTCAGCGTATATGAAGCCTGTAAATATTCTCAGGCATTCTTATCAATATTCAAAGTCATCAAGCGCTATAGAAGGACGTTTGAAAACAAAAGATTGCCTGACAATGCCGATGGCCACCGAGGGATGGGGAAACGCCAAGTATTTGCGACTTCCCTACCAGGTCCGAGACCCCACAGGGCGAATCGGGAGCGGAGCTACAATGAAAAATATGGTTTCCGATAATGAAACTTAGAATTCGGCAGGGAGCCTTAACATAAAACATGAGTTATGTCAGAGATATGAGCTACTCTGACCCTTGGCTTGACTGGTGAGTAGCTCCACGCTTCAGTATGACTTTTTTATTTGTCAGACTCAAACTGAATGTGCCGATTCCCTGTCGGGATATGGCTATCGGCAAAGGCGAGTTGGCCACATATCCGGAGCGAAACAGCGTCTTGAAATATGTGCGGTGATATGAAACAACGCCAGAACTGGCAAGTATTCCTTACAGATCAATACAAATCTTTATTTCACATGCGATTCTTTTAACCATATCCCAATGTGCAATCAGTATGGGCACGAGGGGCAGGCAATGCCACTCCGACCGGGGTCGCCGGCCTTGCCCCCAAATCTTACCATTGGCATCGTCGGTGGACATTTTCACAATCGAAGTGGTTGTTTGGACGGGCACTGGTGAGGGCCGAGAAATAAATAGCGAGTCTGTTTGGCCAGTGCACCCAGCTCGCTGGTCATTTCGGGCCCCCATTGTAATGGTCCTTATAGATTATGCACAACATGATACCGCTATAGATGAACCAATAAATTTCTGAATTACCTCCGCCGGCTTCCTTCGCCGTCCTCTATATTTCAAATGGAAAATTCAAATGTGCCCGCTGCAGCTTATCGGCGTGGATGATGCGGCCGTATAAAAATGGGGGACAAAATATACGGCCTAGGGGTGGTTCTTATCGTAGCGATGTCTCCTGGGCATATAGGAATGGGTGAAAAACCATAAATTATTGACATTCACGGCCCATTTTGAATTCCTACTCCTGCTTCAATCTTGGCCGCCGAAAATATAACACTTCGCTATGCATTAGTCAGGAAATAATTCTCCCAGCCATGGATGACATCTTGAGCGGAGAAATGCAATCGGCAAGACATCGCTTTTGAAAGAATTATTCGGCTCATACGTCGCGCGCGGTCAATAATTGAATTGGGAATTTCAGAGGCATCCTGATAAGATGGCTACTCGGATGACATTTTTGGCGGCCCACCCACTTTACTGCAACTATATAAAAGGATCAGACTCCGGCCTAACCTGATCTTACGACAGGCATCGCCTGGCGCCGACCCACACAACTTTACATTACCCTCCACCACAAAATATGACCACTGTCACATTCCTATCTAAGAGACAATATTTCTAATTAGGCCAGAATGTACTGGAGTCCTCTCCGCCCCATCTCCTCCCCACTGCTTAGCCCTGGCCATTGCGTTTCCATGTCTTTTAGCCAGTCAATTAAGCCGCGCTCAGCTTACCAGTGCACCCGCCTTTGACTTTTCCATCCGGCGCTGCGCCATTATTTTCAACATTTGTGGAGACATTACTTTATTCTAAATACACGTGTGTGGCGGGACAAGAAATGGGATCCACAGGCAATCTCTCCCAGCCAGCCAAATGTTGATTTGGCGAGGGCCCGTCCGCAGCACTCAGCCTACAAATTAGCTGTTCTATGGAGATCTGTTTCCTTTTCCGAGTGTAGGATCTGTCATTAAAGTGACGTGTTGGGCGACGTCGCTGACGGACGCATGTTGCCCCCACCTAGCGGAGACTTCAGACACTGTCGCCTGGCCTCGTTTGTTCCGCAGCTTCTGGCTTGAAATCACATTGTGGCTATTACATGTCCACGCGCTGGCAGTTCGGTAAAATCTCTTTACATACATCTAGTATGTTAGGTAGAGAATGGACATGTCATTACCTCTTTACGACCTTCCATGTACACATGCCTACATACGTCAAGCAAAGTGTGACTTACAAATTCATTGGATCTGACTGGGCCCACAAATGCCTAACATAAGTATTGATAGAAGAAAATATAAAAGCTGAGTAACAGCGAACATAAAGCTAGATATGGGTAAATTTGCCCCTTTAGTAATGTATGAACCTTGCTGGTGGCACTGGCAGTGTCAAACACCCAGTAGGAAGCAATCCAGGGTATTATCGTGACATGCTTGCGGGATTTGAATATGTAAATATTGATATTCCCTATGCAAAGCCACTTTTGATACCACACCCCATAATTGAAATTGAAAATACAAGTATGGATGAGCCCTCTCGACCCCTACTTAATTTTGATATAAGACTTCACCAGTGTACAGCAATTTAAAATGAGTTTGCAGAGCGGGGCCGGTGTGTATTTTAATAGCCTTCTACAATCCCCCTTATCCCGGAGGACATTACTCTGTCGCCTGTATAATAGTCGGCGAACAGGGCGCGATATGATCACCAGATATAGGTAGACATCGGGGATCAAGACCGGATCCAACGATCAACAAGTGGCCGTAAGGCTGACGATAGAATGGGACAGGGGCGAAGAGTGAGGGGATGGAGGATGAGGCTGAGGAGGGTGAAAAGTGGGCGGAGAGGAGGAGCAAGAGGTGGAGGTGGTGGTGTTGGTGGAAGCCAGGGGGAGGGGTACCTTAGAGAAGAAGTTATCGATCAGCTGAAGGGGTAAACAGACAGGGGTGCATGATGCAATTGGTGTGTGTGGGAGAGAGAGGGAGTGGAGGCATCCTTCCTGTGTGTGGGTTTAAAGTGTGCCCCAATGATTGAACGATAAGCTCCCGAGGGACTTAAAGATCCTCAAAGATCCTCTTTCAAAATAAACACAAAAACCAAATTGCTCCTAGACCCATTCTTCAAACTACTTTTACTTTGCGGTAATGTCTGAATTAAAGTACATCCTGGTATAATCCAATTTAAATACATTTTGTTGTGAGTCACAAATAAAAAAAACATAACATCGCAACCAATCTTTCCATTATGTGGTGTTGTATGACGCCATACGTGTCGTCTTTCCCATTCCAGGATTTCTATACAGGACGGAACCAGCAGCGATCCCCCTCTTTAATTCCTCAGCTTTGCATTTGGGAAGCAAATTGCGGAGGCGTTCGCTGGAATAATGGAAAGGCCTCCTTGACCCTTCTATTTATATTTTAGTCACATTTGGTAATATGAAACTTGAATGTACACGGCGTATCATGTGGCCTAGCCATCAGGATTCCATTTAAGAAGTCAATAACACATCGCCTCGCCCCCCGCACATTGTGTATGCGGAACACACATTTTAGCCCTGTAAGTAGTATACAACTGGGACAATGACTCAGGCATCGAGAGCTTCTCCTCGAATTCTCACTCGCAATATTTCCTGGGCGTTTTCTTGAAGACGCAGAGAGTCTTATCCTCCTCCTGCTTCTCCTCCTCCCCACAGAAATTTCAACTGCCGCAGTCATTTACTGAGCAAATAAATCTCCCAACATTTTTAGATAATACACACAGTATCTCCCCTATAGACCGACGAGGCATGTATATTTAGGGGAAAGATGATATCGCAGGTCATAATATTACATTATAATGCATGTAAAAAGTCGGCCTTGGTCCCAGGCAATTTGAGCAGATTCCAATCTAGACTTTCAGTGCTTGACTCGAATTCCATGGGGGAAAGAAAATCCTCAAATCTTGTTCTGACATACAAGAAGAAGACATTGGACCACTTTGCATATGCACAAACGCTTTGTCATATGATAACTATGCTATAGTGTTGTTTGAATATGGAGTATTCTCGTGTTTCTCGGCAGCTGTTCAAATGCTGTGGGCCATCAAGTTGTATTACCTTCATCAAATTATCAAACAGTTCCTTTTAGCCGCGGAAAAAAGGCTGAAAGAAAAAGCCACAGATCCCATTGAGAATGATTGACTTTGAAATCCCCCTCAACGTGGGGCTTGTATGGAAGCCCCGAGTCTTGATTCGCTCTCAATCAATGACAATATTAAAACCTCCGTCTGCTGCCATTCCAAGCCTGGCAAGGGAGCAGAGGGAAAAAATCGATTTGAAACCCGCAACCCTTGTGGTAAAAAACGACATTGCAACCGCAACATCAATTGCCATTTAGTCTCAGCTCAAAAGGAAGCATATCCGACGCTTAAAAGGCCCAAGGTATTGATTTACAATTTTCAAATCTTTGAACTTTAAGCCGAGAGAGCAGCCGATAATACCAACGAGGTACGATTAGAGACAAGTGGGAGGCGAAGGGGCGGAGGAAATAACAGGCTCTGCTTTTTAAAAGATCACTTTCATCATATCCTGACATCCAACATTAGTTTAACAAATTATGATGGCCCATTAGGTAATCTCCCTCGGATGAGTTGAATTTACGTTGTGTAATGTTAAGCCTTGTAGGTGGTGTAATAAATGACATGGGATTCCTATCGTGTGCTGGCATCTCCCCCATCCCCCACCCCCTCTTTACCACCCAACCCCTTCTCATAACACTTCCAACAACCCTCCCTATCCCGCCACTCAGTACAGGAAACCACCCACCCCTTCCTACACAATCTCTCTCTCTCTTTCTCTCTCTACCACTCTCTCTCTCTCTCTCTCTCTCTCTCTGACTGCCTCCCAATCCCTATCTCCGTTATCACGCTCCGACTCGTCTAATCTGATCCAGTCACTAGCATGACAAGAGGTAAAAAACGGCACGAAGGCGAACCAATATTTTGATGTTCAATTTGTTTTTCATTTGACTTAGCCGAGGTGCAATGATTCAGAGGCAGTGCTGGGACCTGCCTTAATGATGTTGACGCCGGGTCCGAATTTGGTTGGTGGATGTGCGCAGATCCCGAGTTTGAGAGATGGCAATCGCATGCATGCAGCCTCCATATATCAGAGCTGAGATTTACGATGAGTTATAACCTCCTGGCTGAATCGCAAGCAGGTGAACTTTGCAAGGGGAATTAATCAAGTGCCTGCGGCCCCTGCAAAACAAAGCCTGCTCACACAAGTAGCCGCTCGCCAGCTTGGAGACATATATCACGCCAGCTCAAAGACGCAACGCCATATTCATACCTTGGTGATTAATGCCACTGATTTAAATCGGCGATTCTCCGACACCACACAGGACAGTACACAGCCATGCGCCCAAACTTGCTAGCGAAAAAGGCCTGTCTTAAAAGCAGTAGACAATGATGTTAAGTGAAGGTGCTATTTATCTTGTGTCATTAAAACGTAGAGAGCAGGCTGAAGTGGAAGCCTACTTTGTTCACAGCCCCAGCAGGTGGAGTGCCAAGCCTGCGCTAAGCCTTCCATAGCCTCACCTCTTCCTCCATTAAATCAACAACTTTCATTTGCACCAAGGACAAAAAGCTAGTTTCATTCCCATAAAACATGCATGCCTTGATTGAACAACAATGTGGCCTGGCATACGGCGGACAGCGTTCTGAGAAAAGTCTGTTGAAACAGGCGCTCGAACCGAAGAAGCCAGCTATGACCTGTCAGGCGAAGCTATCCGCCTCCAAAATGTGTAAGACTCGAATCTGAACAGCATATACCAATAAATTACCGAAGCATTCACTACACTTTGCAAAGCCCCGTTTCCAGCCAGGTCGTGTGCAGATATATATCATCCTTAGGCATGCTTGCTAAATAATAAACTGAGGTATCATACATGGAATTAAGGTTTATATTCTCTAATATACTAGGCCTTGCTTTATTTAGTCTCTAATCAGATTGGTATACATCACCAAAAGGAAGGGTAAAATCATATTAGGGGTGTAATAAACAAAATAAAGTATGTTACCTACGGACGTGACGGAGATCAGATTATATCTAGCAGTGAATCATTGTGAATTAATACAGATATAGCATGCAGCAACTACACATGGTGTATCAAAGGCGATGTGAAATATATATGTCCATATCAGATTCCCCCAATGTAAATATGACATATGTCATAATCAAAGGAAGTGTACACTACATCATTCAAAAAATACTAGACATCCACAGAGACACTGTATTGTGTTACCTATATGATGATAAGTGTCACCTTATAATAAAAGGTTTAAGTTAATGTTAAATTCATGCTATAACTCTAGATTCATGTATTGGAATGTAATTTGTTTGCATTGAATACCTGAAAATGCTCATGAATAACTCATGAAAGAATATTAAAGTGAAAGTGAAGAGTAATACAAATTTCAATTAAAAAAAGTTCCCGTCAAAAGATAATAACTTATCGATAATAATAAGGCGTGTATCTATAACTTTATTAGATACAATTCTTTTCAACAAATGAAATGAAAAGTACATTTAAAATAATACTTCCATTACCAAATGGTGACTGGATAAATGCCCAGGCAATTATATGAATTTCCTAAAGATGGTTGGCCCTTAACAATGCTAATCCAGGGCCTCCAAATAAAATGTATTGGGACAAAATAAGGTAATACTATAAGATAAAACATAAACCATCAAAATGATATATACGTCCGAAAACACCATATGTCACGAATAAAAAACATTAAATAATAGTTTCGCTGATTGGGATGCCAAGGTTACCGACATAAATAACTTCATTTATCGACTGAGATATCAAAATATTTTTCATAATTCAGGGACCTACTGATGTTATATTCTGTTTATAGATCCAATTTCAGAGTAGAGCACCAGAGGCAGGCTGAGAAGATAAATTTCAATCATTCTCTTCAGAAAACACTCTCATATTTCAAATGAGAGCAGCTCGTATGGAGTAGGAACCATCAATTGCTCATAAATACAGGTAATCACAGTATCATCCTCTCATTTTCCTTTGAGCCTTCTGAAGATTAATTACTTCTGTCAGCTGAAATTTGATGTTCCTTCAACATTTTAAACACCAAACACTTAATACCTAATTAAGAGCTCATCGCAGAGGTAAAAAATCCAAGTGGCTTCGCGGCGGCTTCCATACACACATAACTCAATGCTGTAATTGAAGCCCTTTTTCCGGAGATAGTGGCGTGGCTTGTTACTCGCGAAGGCGCGCTGCAACCAAATCTAATTGGTTATCACCATTTTTTATACCACCGCATCACTGTTTTTTAAGTCTTAAATGGGTTTAAGTGTTCCCGAGCTGCTGCTTCTCATTCACCAAGTAGTCGGCAATGGCTTTCAATTGCGTTTGTGGCTTTTTCTTGACAGTCTACCGCCTCAGCGGCATCATATGGTAATCTGCTAAGTGTGTTTAATGTGTGTGAGTTTAAAAAAACCCTCCCCATTGTCTCATCTGATAAGGCTTCTATCATCTTTATTTAAATACGAAAAGGGCTTGATGAGCATTATCTTAAAGCGCCTGTGTGTGTGTGTGTGTGGTGTAGAAGAGGGGGATGCATTTCCGCGGGCTTTGATGGATATGTCTCGTTGCGTGTAAGCCGAAGCCCGCTTGAAATGACGACATGGTGGATTGAAATCTATGAGTTAAAGGCGCTTGAGGCATTAGAATTGATGATCACGTTATAGGCAAAAGCAAACGTGTCTGAGCATTGCTTTAGGGGGCGGTGGGGAGGATGGTGGAAGCAGCAATGTATTGCGATGAATTGCATTCTCCCCATTACAATTACTTTGTAGACACAACAGGTTGAGTGACTGAAACCCTTTTAAAGATCAAGGACAATTTGTTTTACTGAAGTGACTTTGATGTTTACTGAAGATGCATGGTGTTTATATAGAGGAGTGCATTAAAGGGAATATGAGCGTATGACACCAAATGTAATGTAGTTTAAGTAAGAATCAAACTGATTTATAGCCAGCAGCTATGCCGTATCAAATGAAGTTTACTCTTAAAGGGGCGCTGGTTTAGAGATCATCGCATTCCACACTTCTTCTCCAAACGCTTCATTGAGTTTAAATTGCACGAATGATAAGATAAGAAACTGGAGAAGTTTTACGTCAGCGATCCTGTGGTGAATTGGGCATCATGGTAAATCACTAACGTGTTTTCAATTGTTTTATCTACCGATACTTCCAGCACCATGAAATAGTTCTTTTTTCCACCTCTATGTTCGCTGTGTTGGGAGCCAACATAAACAAGGTAATCAAGGAGAGTGAAATATCTAGAAGGATTTTTTATCAAAGCCTTTATCAGTTTTCTATTTTCAGGCTCTGATTCCAAAGCCCCATGCGTTCGTCCGCGCACAGTGCGTCTGGCCGTGGTGTACTTATATATTTGGGGTTCCCTTCCTCCTTATCTCTTGTTCTCCTGTAGTTCTAGCGGGCGCACATTGGGGGCGCACCTTTCACACCTGGCCGCCTCCACGTTCTCACCTGGAGCAGTCCCGGTCGCCTGATGGACAAATTGAATCCACGAGGGAGTTTCCCAAGGCCCTGGAGTGTCGGCCCCCTCGCCAGGTCCACACCCCTTCATGATCCTCTATCCTTGCTCCGCCCAGATATCGCTCCTTCTCTCATTAATCGCCTAAGAAAGCCAGCGCTGAAACTAACACTTCCTCCTCCCGACGTCGCCTTGGTTTCTTCTACTCTACCCCCCTGCCACCCCTACCCCCCATCTCCCCAACCCCCACCCCTTGCTCAGTCCATGTATAAGCACTGGCTGGGGCCTTTATCGCTAGCGTGCCTATGGCTCCCCAGAGCCTCTCACTGCCTAATCTGATGTAAAGCTGCACCAGAAAAAAAGTGGGATTTAAAGTGGTGCAAGTGGCAAGCGGACAGAGTGTTTGTGGGTTTAACGTGGCTGAAAAAAAGGCAGCCAGTGAGCCAGATGAAAAGGGAGTGTAGCTAAGGGACCTTCTACACGACAATGAAGACGTACGGCCAATCCTTAGGGATGGGTAGATCATGTCCAAGACGAGAGAGGGCGCATCGGGCAGTCTACTCAAGGCCTCTGAAGGCGAACTCAACGACTGCTTCGGCCAGAGAACAGTGAGTGAGAGAGTGGGGAGAAAGAGTGGGAGAGAGGGAAGAGGAAAAAAGAACAGAAAAAAACATTGGCAACTGACTTCTGGTTGGACTTACAGTAGGGGGGCTTGCTCGCTAACTGGTGCCAGAAAATTCAAGCCACCACACAACGAGAAAAGGGGGAAGGAGTTCTGATCTTAGCCGTCAGTGAGCGATCCCGATCCAACCTACCCCAACAATTACCCCCTTTACCCCACCCTCTATACCGAGCGAAGGCACCCCTCTCCTCTCTTGGTGAGCGTAGCAAGAGAGGGTTAAAAAAACGAGGGGGATACACAGATTCAAGCAATTGTATAAAACCCCTCCCGACCCGACTATGCTCGATTACATCAGTGAGTGATGCATGTAAATGGTAGGTGAACGCTAGGTGGGGAGGTGCGTTTTTTTCTCCCCGCCCAGCTGTCAATCTCCCATATACCACCTACGTACTACGGCCATCCTCAACACTAGAGCTGACTCTGATCTTTTACTGTTTGACATGGGAGCTAGGTGGGCTCAACTACCTGGCGTCTACAATAGGCCTCGGAGGTTGGCTAACAGAAAGCAACAGATGCTTAACAGTGAGGCCCAAGTGTTTGTATTTTCAATTTTTGACAGAGGATCGGTTAACTGCTGGGAAAGTTTAAATTTTCAGAAGTAAGTTTGATTTAGGAAATTGTACAATCATCTGAAATAAAGGGAAAATGGAGAAATGAGAAGTCGAGAACGTGCATGACTCTTTATAAATGTAATGTAATTATTATAAAAGTAAAAGTATTGGGTGAGTGATGGTTGCTTAATGTCAAAGTATTGGGGAAGTTCCTTTCTTCATTTGCCCTAACCTTTACACAGTTTTTCATCTTTCAATTGCAGAATCTCTTATTTCATTAGATTAAGTGCGGGTACGTCGTCGCTAAGTGTTCTCAGTTCCACAATACAATCGATACATCCTAAACGCATAAAAATGGATGAAACTGGGTAAATTCCCCTCAACCTGGACCTCTGACCATGAATCATCAGGACTCAGATCCATCAGACTCGATCTATCTATCAGGGATTATTCTATTTTCATAGGAAGTCCTCCTAAAACCATCCTGTCAGATTGAACTCCCAAATTGGGCTGTTATTTCACCCATTTCTCAACACACATGTTTAATTCATCTCTTTTGGCTGGCGAGTGTTGAAATGTCATGCGGACAAATAACATGCTGCTCCCCGCTTGCCTCCTATAATTTACATTACATAAATACCGAGAGATCAGCAGGAAACTAACTGAACTGCGTATAATTGCCCCCGAGGTATTAAAGAAAGCTGTGAGTTGAAATGAGGGTAGGGTCCCCCTTGATACTAATGTACATGACAAATAAGTACACACGCAGCTGTCATGCAACGCTCCAATCCTCACTAAATCCCCAGTCCCATGACTCAGAAGTAAATTTTCCATTGAAGGCCAATAATACCCGAAACTGGCATGGCTACGAATTCATCTTACAAGTCGGCGTTTGGCAAAAATCCTGATTGACAGGGCCTAACGAGAGAAAATTAACTTCAACAAGTGAAAGACGATTCGGGCGAAGCTGGTTCAACTGGCATCACGCGATGCAATGTTTTCAGACTAAATCCATCATAAGATGTTCAATATGCCACGCCTTTGAGATGCATTGACAGGTCGTGCGACTGAAAGCGTAACAATGGAGGAAAGTCAGACGCACGGGGCGACTAGCGGGGGTTATCAATCCTACCTGTTATCTTTGCGGACAAAACTCCTATAGCTACAGTTGATTAACTTTGTTCACTGCCAGAAAACACTGGTCGGGAACAACAGGACTAAATCAATTTGGTGCTCGCTGAATAACAAAAACAAATAGCCTGAATAAAAGCCGGATTCGTAAAAATGATGGAAAAAAATATGGGCCCTCTTCAACCCATTATTTAATAACTAATACCAATAAAAGTATGAGTCAATCGTTAAAATGAAAGCTATTCTATGATTACATACATATATATCATATCTGTAATGCGTTCACCTTTACAAGGGGTAGAGTGATTCACTCATTTGTTAATTGTTCCTGACAAGTCTCCCAAATAACACGAGGATATTACAGTACTTATGGCACATCATTTTTAAATAATGGAACCCCAAGAAGGTTTATCACAGATATTATATGTAATTTATAAAGAATCCATCAAGAAATTCTTTGACATAATTGGTACATATTAGATGTAGACATAATAATATTATTATTATTGCTCGAAAACATTTCCAAGCTGAGTAAACGTAGAAAATAAGTGATTTGTCAGTGATGACTAAAAGAAAGAATATGCTAAGTATACTGAAAAACATCCCAATATCTCTCTTTCTGCCAATAAACAATTTTGTAAATGTTCCAAGATATTACCTTCAGTAGTGGTAGCGTTTTATTTTTTTAAACAGATTTTGTTATTCGAGATAATTTAATACATTTGCCCACCCCAGAAAAGTGGTCTTCGTTTTGTCCTGTAGTACATTACGTAGTTATAAAAATTAAAGGGTTGTATACATATTTCAACAAATTCTGGTGATAACCTAATTAGTGATACAACGAGCCAGGTTACCAAGAAGACTGCGAGTCAATTATATAAACCAATACTATTTAGATGTTCTTTACAGAAGCTAAGGATGCTTGAGATAGAATTTACAGAAGCTAAGGTTGATTGAATTAGAAAAAGATGGAAATGAAATGGTGACAAGAATAGGATACCTGACTACTAGTTAAACATCTCTGTTATAAATTATTAGAGTGAGTAGGGGTGTCCCACAATAGTTCAGAGTTCTCCCCAATCATGGTACACGGACCAAAACTACAATAGTAGTTTTATATCCCACACATAATAAACTAATAACAAATAGGAAACAATAAAATAAGCTCCAAAACAAAGTACTTTGTTCTCTTCTTTTTTTTGCTGGCGAATGACTCCATTTGCATCTGAAGATGATATAGCAATAATATATAAGCTCATTTGGCTCGAGTATTTAAATATACCATCTCGCTTGGTAAGAGATTGTTTATGTCCTCCGATTCGGCTGTTTAATTATTGGACTGCGTTTGTAGGGGCGATATGGCCTTTGGGGTGGTTAAATGATGTAGAGGGTTGTGTATTAGATGCAGAAGATGTTATTGCTGGATGGGGCAACAGAGGAAAAGAAATTAACTGGGCATAGAGGATGTAACCATGTCTCATTAAGAAGAACGTGCGTGCATACAGGCTCGGTTTGATAATGAGAAACAACGCAGGGTCCGTGCATGGGCACATATCTTTTCTCCTTCCTCGGTTGCTAAGGATATTTAACCCAAATCAGGCCATCTTCGTGGATTGCTATTGTCAGTAATAATTGAACTGGAAAAGAGTCTCTTCCTCCTCTCGCTCCTTCCAGATATATATTATATATATATATATATATATAGCAGGGAGTGAATATGAACCAAGACTTGATTAAAACTATTCAGTGGAGGCAGTTGTTTCAGACTGCATGGTGTATATCACCCATCTTTTATGGCCAGACATATTCTAACAGCAGAGTGCATTGAGTATGTATGCGGATGGAATAATTGTACCTTATATGTAGAGAGGGAATCTGAGTTATGCTGTGCATGTTAATGTCTTTAAGCCAGCAAAATGAGATTATTTGTATCCACCGACTTGCAGCGCAGCATGCCGAGTTTGGGGTCATTATGCCAAGCAAGACACAACCGTCGCAATTACCTACTTCTTCACTTCTCAAATCAGACACCCCGTTTCCTTTAACATACTCATAATTACTCCTAATCAATTCCTTAATTACGTTTTAAACACCATTAATTTGGCGAGGGTTGACGAGACTGTGATTTGCATGAAGAATTTGCGAGCGGCCCACCGGGTCAGCGAGCTGGGGGCTAAGGTACTGAGGGTGTATCTTGCATAGACCTTTTTCCAATACTTAGATCAGAAGATAGGCACAAACATGACAGGCAAACCTTTAAAACCTCCCTTCTTTCATCATATCACGACAATTATTATCTTATTAGGCCTCTAATGAGTGGCGTTTGAGGGCTGGGCTCCGTACTTTTCCCCAATTACCTCATGAATCACGGGAGACTTTTAAGCGTCACAAACACAGCCACCACAAGTTTCTGTAAAATCTACTTTTTTCATACTTCACAAGTCGATAATGGCAACAATTAAAGCTAATAGGGCCATTATATCAGACATTAGCAGCTACTTCAAACTGCATTTGTGCCGGTGATCAAAACAAACAAACAATTCAATTTGATGTTTTGTGGCGAGTATTTTTTGTTGCGCATATCCTCTGAATTCATTTACTCCAGGGGGAGTATAAATGCTTCTCAATTTGGAAACGCCATTTTATGCACACATCCAATTGCTTTAGTCTCAATCAAATTGCCAGTAAGTTATTATTAACTTTCCCATTATACTTTCCTCATGAATACATAATACCGCAGCTTCCCTTTATTCAGCCCGCTAAAAAATTCCTACACAATTACATTTTTTCGAGCAAAGCAGTCAAGGCCCGCCCATGCCATTCAGACTTTTAAATGTCAACACTCATTTGAAGTAATTTCCAAAATTCACTTCCGTCCCACCTCTCGCCGAGGTTGAAGACCATTAAGGGACTCGAGTCGGGCACAGCTAACATGCAAATGAAGTAGGCCATCTTATTGTCCATGTAAATGAAGTTGAAAATACCATTGCCTTAGGTTTTATTAGCACTCGCGTGGCTATTAGCATAATGTATAATAAGCTATTGTCATAGACTCGCTATAATAATGGCAACATATATGGTAACCATTTCTCCCTGATAGCCAAGAAATGTGGCAGTGTTTTTACGAGCCATTCTCATGGATGATGATATTTTCCATCCGGGACGTGAATTATTTAATCTCTGTAAGAAAATTGCTTCATATGATGATATGAAAAAGGTGCGATTAAATTGTCATCCCATTTCACATTGGTGGGCTCTTTTATGGATGGGCGACAATGGATTCCACATATGGAGTCTTTGTTGATCCCTATGGCAGAAGAAAAGGCATTGGATCCCTACTCGGATTTGATGTTTGAAGATGGCCCATTCCATTGTGTGCCAACTGATATATGACGATAACGTGATCCTATTACTGCCGTAAACCCCCGACAATAATACAGCCTTTGACTCGAAGCTTCCATTGGATACGTTCATTGAAACGCAATAGATTCCTGCTCCATATTTAAGGTCATGATTTGATACTCCCTTTTCAACCGCAGGGTTAAGATTGAATGATGATATTCATGTAAATGTATATGTTCCTTTTGCTTGATTGTAATGGCCTTCTGCCTTTTATACAAACATCGCATGTCTGGGACTCGCATTTTATCCTAACTCGAGCGGTCATCTTATATTTCTTTAGAGCCGATTCTTTCCCTGCGACCAAAAATCATTAACCAAACTTCTGTTGTTCAGGGGAGGGCGCTTTATTCTGACACAAAGGTAACTTTAAACCACTCGCCAGTTCCACGGGAAACTAAGTGACTATGACTTTGAGTTGAGTCTATAAATGAAAGGAATGATCTCAGCAAGTTTTGCAATGTTCCGGGAAAAGGAAAAGGTGCCCTTTAGCGAGCAAGTACGATAAAAAAAATGTGTGGCCAGTAAATTACCGACAACGGTCCAAGTATGATATAAAATTACAAGGAAAGCAATAATTTATAGGCATTATGCGTACGCATACTATTATATTTTTGACAGATGTCTAAAGAAAACCATTCGCTTATGAGGTACACTTATGCTAGAAATAGATAATTATATCTAATTATATACATGTGTTTTTAAGACATGCATTTTTATTGCACCAGCGCATTAGCATACAATTATGCAATGAATTCCTCAGAATTTCCAACATACCGCATCCTATAATTACACTGCGAGAAGCAATTTGGTAAAAACCTCACCGAGAGGCCCTCAGATATTTCTGCATGAAGAAATGGTTTAGAAAACCCATTGCAATCATACTGGGATCTTCTTTACTTTGGGATCGCCCCCGTTTAATATCTCTGAGTAAACTGGAAAACCTACATTAGGTTGAGTTTATAGATATGATGTTCAAACAACTAGAAGCACGAAGTCACATAAAGAATGGGATGATTGAATAAAGTCAACATATTAGGGGTGACCAAACACATTTACTATCATTGCATCCGCTCCGCTGGAAATTTGGGGAATGATGGCATCTATAAATGCGTTGAAGAAGAACAATACAGCGATGCTCCAAACCGTTAGTAGACACACCACATCGGTTCCTCCTTAAATGCATCCTCCACTGGGTCGTAACACCCTTGCGATTCCTTGCGATCATGCACCCATGCACGAGGGTTTTAATAGGGTTTTCGACCTACATTAAATCTGTATACATACAGGGTTACCCCATTACGACGCAAGGCCTAGCGATTGCAGCAATCGTTACGACGAAATAATTATGTATCTCTGCGACCTAGCAATCGCTTACTCCTGGTGATCTAGTAGATGGAGAAGTCCCTTTTCGTTTCATACAAACCGAATGACCCTCGATGGCCTCCAAATCATTCCACTCAAGGTTTATTCGAAACATCAATTACAGTGCAGTCAGTTGTTGATGGGGATACAAAGACAGAATGAATATAATCAATTTCTTCATCTATCATCTCATACATTTTCATCAATCGCCAACCTATATGACTTAATGTTACGGTTACTACGAGAAAATCTGAAGACCTGAAAATATAATCCTCGTCCCCTAGTGTTTCCAGAATAAACTGAATAAAAAAATTATTTGGATTTTAAAAATTCTGTCGGCCAATGGGCAATAAGCGCAATCGGTTCAAATAAGATTTGCACTCAACCCTCGATATGTGGCAAATAAATTATTATAAAAGCTTAGAAATTAGAAGGGCGGTGTTCTCATCGTTCCGCTTTATGCATCTTGATCGTTGGTCTATAATTAAAGCTAGCATCTTAGGCTTTATAATGTATTGAGGTCATATCAATTAGCGATTGGCAAATTAAGAAGATATGAACACATACTGAGGTCATGAGAATGTCACCTAAATAATGCTCCGTAGCAAATAACCCCAAGATAATATCTCATTAAGAGCAATTATCCATCCAACTTTGACTAAAAACTTGAAATAATTATAATTAAATGGGGTCGTTAGCATGACTAGCACAAAGGAAAATTGAGGTTCACCTTTATTTTGGCTATGAATTTGCACAGGAGCGGCATTGTTCTAGGGCCTAATGGTAATTAATGAGGTCAGGTAAGGTGACCCTTGCTACCTCGTGTACAGTTATGGCCTATGCACGGTTTCAGCTTTTAATAAGCGCTTAAATTAAGGGCCACATTATGATGACTTTCTATGAGGAATGTGCACGGAAAAGGTCGCTGCTGAAACATCAAAGCTAGCGCCACGATAAATATGGAGGGGCCTTTCTGGCTATTTTGAACCCTTATCTGTCGAGGCATCGGGCGCAGCAATCGCTTATTTTTCCAGCTTAAATTCTCGGTTGTAATTTTGCACCCCAAATGCAAACAAAGGGTTATGAGATCATAATGTGATATGCTCAACTTCAAAAGTTCCAGAGTCAAGAGGTTAGACAAATGTAATTGTAAACGCGAGCAAAGTTTCATTTCGAACGTGATCGTGTATAAAAATTAATTATGGTGAATTTACATTTCCCTAGATGATATGTAATTGTGGAGTTTTCTTTTTATCATGCATATAATTACATACAGTTTATTTTACTTGACTGTAACTCACACATCAAAAGCCTGGTGGATATAGATTCTATCTGTAGAGTCTCATTATAGAAATATATGGCTTGGACCTGTATATAATACTTGGTAAACCTAGCAGTTCCGATAGATCAAACACGTAGATATAAAGCCAAATAGAGATTTCGCAGGGCATATGAAATCATTCTGACACAGAGTAATTACTTTTATCATCATAGGCCTCCGTTAGACTGTATATGATCCCAGCTCCGGCCTGTGGCAAAGTTGGTTTTGACATGAATTACAGAATAAATGACCAGAAAGCCCATTTGAGCAGGATATCAACCATTATGGGGGCAGTGTCATATCAAGTTTTGTTTAAGTTCCATCAGATCCAATTTTGTTGTGTTGACTTTGAATGCTGATAGCGACTTGCAGTACCGGTTCGCCAATGGTGGCCATTTAGTCATGGAATGTGAAATATATGTCTGACCTGTCAGCCGGGTGCGAGTAAAAATATAAATGATTATAATGACACCAATAAGTAGGGCAATCACACAAAAACTCCTCGTCGCCCTGCACCCAATAAGGTTAGCCATATAGCTATAGGGCCAGAGGGTGGGGAGGTATTGAGAGGAATTGGGTGGGTGTAAAAGAATGGATGAATGGATGGATAGATGGATTAATGGCAGGCAGGATGGATGGTCTGTTAGGGGACATGTAAGTGGGTTCGTAGTGCATAAGACCACTGAGTATAGACCATGGACCAATATAAAGGAAAAGAGGGAGAGAGTGCACGAGCGGGGCTTAACCAGGACTTAACTTTTAGATAACTTAGGTATTTTTCAATTTCTACATGTGAGTCTATTCCTGTTTGGCTGATAACTAGGCGCGGCCACTCTCCACAACAGATAGGCCTGGATATGTAGCTCGCTCTAAACACACTAAAAATATTTACCAAGGCCGGTGCTCAGATTAAAATACTGCAGCCGCCTTGAGAACAGGCGCTTTTCCTCGCCCTCTACAATCATTTATCTCCGGTCTAAATTTAACACAGGTCCAAATTTAAACTGTCCAGATCAGTTGGGAGGCTCAGCTGCTTTGGAGTGGCCACGATAAAATTGCTCTTCTAAGAGTGGCTCGTGTTGAGCCCCTCCCCTGCTGGCCTGACCCCTGCTATCTGTACACTACTTCAAAACCCCCCCAAGCCCAAAGGTCAGAGTTAGGGAAAGTATCGGCGGTATAATTATGTAGACCTGTATGATGCATCATATACTGGTAAACACCTCGTACCTCCTTGCTGCTTCATCAACTGCTACACTGTTGGTTCTCTCAACAGCCGTGCACCAAGGCAAATAAACAAAACGAGCTTACAAGTGGCATTTTTCAAATATCACTGGGACTCGGGTGTTAAGTCTGTCAGGTGCCTCCCGAGCATCAAATCCAAGCACCTTCACCGACCAGGCATAGGAACATAAATAACCGGCGAATGCAATAAGTGTGACACTCTAATAGAACATGGGGCATTCTTCTATGATTATGCTTAAAATCCTGGGCGTGATCCAGCGATGTTTGGTTTTAGCCTAATTTGAGCACAGCCTATGTGTCCTTGGCCATTCCCATCTGGCTCGCGGGAACGTAATTACTAATCCGCTGCCATGGCAACAGGGGGTTTCCACCCCTAAAGATATTAAAACAAAACTTTGAAGATAAGCATGGCCGTTATATAAGCCACTGGGGTGTAATCAACTTATATATAGAGGGCTGCAGTGCCTAAATTTAATTGAAAACACATGCCCAGCCGGGGTTGGGGCTGGCCCCTTATCACTGCTGCTATCAAAACAATCAAAATTCATCATTTTTGGAATCAATAAAGATTGGGGGCCTGTGCTTTGCTGCATGCCAGGGATGCCATCGGGGGACCGCGATAGGGCCAGCAAGGCTTTCAAACGAGGGCTTGATTCCAATTTAATGTAGGGATGAGGGTGATTAAAATGAGCGCTTGTGTTTTGATTAGCGGCCTGATATGGAGTTTGGTGGGCCTGATATGAGCCGTCATAACGCAAAGGCCGGCGTGCTAACGCGTTACGAGCTAAACTCATCAGTAACGGCTTCTAATGACTGCACACATGCTGAAAATGATCGCTGCTTATTTGATTAGAGTTTCATTAATGAATCCCTTGTAGGGCCAGTGATTACTTCCATGATGATATTTGGTGCACCGCGCATCGGTACAAATGTCTGCATGCCATGGGACTACTTTTAAGTCCATGCCTTGTCTCTTTTAATCATACCAACCTCACTAATCATCCCCCGGTATAAGACATACATAACGACTCCCAGTCCCAGTATTCTTGTTCTTAGTTTGATTTTGAAGCGTTTTTCCCTGTGCTTTCGGGGCAAACGAAATTGGCTGAAAAACACTAGATTAATGACATATATATGAACGAACGTCTCGGGGAGGAAATCCAATTTATCTTGATCAACGCCAGTATAAGAGTATTTCAGATCTACAATTTCCCTGCTTCTTTTGTAGTTCCCCCCCAAGTAACAGATAAATTAGAGGAATTATGGTGGAATGGATGCAATTTTAGGAAAAGCGAGACAGAGAAAGGGAGAGAGAGAGGAGGGGGAGGGGGAAGCAAAGCTCTGAGGATCTATACATCGGTGCAAAGATGGACAACACGTCCTTTTGGCTCGTGAAAAATTCAGATTGCTGGTGTTTTTCATCCGTTCGGAGTAAATATCAACAATGTTGCTAATGCATTGCAAACGCCCCTTGTTTACTACAGCGATTGGATGACCCGACAAAAGGTTTTTCTTTCATTTTTACAGAGTTAACTTTCCTCCATGTTGGAGAGAGTTGCTGAGCTGGCACTGTTGCCAGAAACAATAGGTGGTGGTTACAGTGACTGGGTATATCGGTGAAGGAGTATGAAGGAAGAAAGGGTGGGGTGGGGGTACTGAGGCTAAAGGGGTGTATCATGGGGGAAGGTAGGAGTTGGGGGGTATATGGGATGGGGTAGGGGGTGGGGTGTAGTTTGGAGGAGAGCACATGCTTCCTGCCCGATGACAGGCCATCAAGTATCACACCAGCCCCTGCATCCAGATCCAACAGTGCCACGATAAACCCCATCTGATTTCAAATCTCAAAAATGATGTCAGGGATTTATCTATAATCCTCCTTGGTGTCCATCAGAAAGCTCATCCATCATATGGTTAGGTCGGATCAATCATGTGCCTTGGCCGAGCCCTAGCCTCGGCTAGCCTAATCCCCCAATAGTCCGCCAATGCGGATTAAAACAACACAACAGTGGTGGGGAGAGAGGGAATGCAGGCAGTTATCTGAAATGCTTGATAATGTGAGGTTCCGCCCGCCAATATATAGTTATATGGCCATATCGAATGTGACTGGAATCGACGATGGAATTTTTATTCACTGCTAAATACACTGCCATATCAGTACGATAGACCCCACCGATATGGGGGTATATATTCCAAGCAACTAGTTGGGTCGGTAGGTAGACGGTAGGGAGAAAGGAGACGGGATACACGGGAGAGAGAGAGAAGAGGAGAGGGAGGACAGAGAGAACGAGAGATAGAACAATACAAGAACAATAGTACAGGAAAAATAATAAAGACGGGAAGATAGTGGAAGGAGAGAAAGAAAGAAAAGGCAAGAGACAGGCTACAGAGAGAGACATCGAGTGAGACAAAACAGACAGAGAGGCATATATGATATATGAAGGATGAGAAAGACAGAAACTAAAAAAGAAAGCAAAGTGAAATGAAATTTAAAAAAAAGAAAGAAAGAAAGAAAGAAAGAAAGAAAGAAAGAAAGAAAGAAAGGGAAAGAGGTGGGGGGGGGGGGCAAAGAAGAGTTAATGAAGCAGTGAAGAATCCAGTTTACAAAATGAAATGCGACGGAACAGATTAGAATAATGAGATATTTAACAAGGATAAATGAAGGGAAATCCATTGAGAGAGAAAAAAAACAAAAAAAACTGGGATCAATCAAAAAGTATCAGGATTCGAGATGCCGGGGAGGTTGTAATCTGACAGAAAAGTAACAGCTCCGGCATTTGAGATGGTTTTATATACGTCTCGTAAAGTGAAATAAAAAGACAAAAAACGGACGTGAGAAATGGGTGTAGAGATAGGGCGAAGCGATGGATGAAAGAGGCGGAAAGGCCCGGAGGTTCTGCGGAATGTCCTCACCATTTTTAATCAAATCCAGGTATGCTGCTCGTTTTGATGCCACTAAGCATAGAGGGCAGGGTGTTGATTAAAATATTCCATACCTTATAACGGGAGATCACTCAAAACGGCCAAAGGTACACAGTGGCGAAAGGATGCCGAGTCATACTAGATAAACAGCGCTCTCAAATCTAATTAAATCTGAAATCTAACTCTAAACAACCATGCATCATCTCCGACAGATCCCATTGCCATGTTCGCCCGCCTTGTAGTTCCAAGGGAGGCAAGAAAAAGGCACTGTGGTAGGGTCCAAAATGATTATCTCTACTGATGACATGCTGGTGAGAGCACAAAGGGGGAAATGTCAGGAAGATTGCCATTGAAGGGGGTACATGCAAAACGGTATCTATTTACATTTTGCCTTCATTCTCTCACCATCTTATCTACACAGTTTTCCTCACAGGCGGAGGCAGCCAACTCCATGCAAATGATCGAGAGAAATTTTCGGACCCTCCCTCGCTATCTTAAGCACGATTTGTATAATTTTATAGAGCCTGGAGAAGGGGAGGATTGAATGTCAAAGTATAAACCGCCCAGATATATCTGCCGCTGGAGATGCGCTGATGACGCTGCATGCTAATGACGTCCCTAGGGTGCGCCACCTGACCCATCCGGTTTGAGAAGGGCCTTCATTTACAGCGCTAACGTACAATTTGGTGACGACGTCGGAGTAGTAAAACATCAAAAAGGCTTGATAACGGCCAGAAAACAACGCAACGGATCGCCAATAACTGGCTAAAAGGCACAATTTATATTCTATGGACCACTATTTCACGGCAAAATATATCTAAGTCCCCACAACGCGCATGTCGGGCCCTGTGCTCAGTTATACGAGGCTTGTATAGGCTGTGATAAATAAAAACTCGGTCGCCTCAAAACCAAGTAGCCTGGAATCGTTTGTATGAGTACACATACTTTTCAGTATAGTCTATTCACCTTTAATCAAGGTGAGAATCACTATACACACAGAGCTATCATGAAGGCTTTGTCCGGGGAGATGGCAGAGCTGAGAGGAGAAGTGCATGTGAACGTCAGTATTGTTCACATAACCCATGCTAAAGCATGCCAATGGAAATATGAAGGTCTTGTTCGAGAGACTTTGAAACCGATACGGATCAAGCGGTCGCATTGAACCAGTGCGATCCGAAGTGCAACCGAAAGCCGCCCTTCGGTTGCCATGGGCCAACGATTCGGGAATTTCTTGAGATTCGAGCCTCCCGAAGAACAGATGTCCCATCTTTTGTATTTCACTTTGAGTTCTCTTTTTTGTCAGATGTGGGAAAAAGAATATGATTTACGTCCAAACTGGCCAGACTCCGGTGCATGAAGGGTCAGTTTTTTTCCCCAGGTTGGCGATATATATCAAACTTCAGAAGTATAAGGTGCACCTCTGTTCCTACATCTGTAATCGCCAACCTATATCATCATACCATGAAAGACTATGTACATGAGTCAGCATTTATTGTTCGTACACAATTACAATCTTACGAACAAAATAATATCCAAAGCAATGAAGGGAACTTATAAATCAGTGATAATTTCATGAATTATTCATCAACACCGAAGATCTTCCTTCCTCGTAGATGCGGCTTAATGAAAGGCAATTTATAACACAATATACGTTTATCAACTAAAATATTATGAGTCTTCCTTGGCCGCTAATGGACGAAGGAATATATGAGCAACGTAACAATAAAAGTTTTGCTAACGAACTGTACAATGGGCTGGGGAAGTCAAACGTTTGTGAAAACATCACACGGAAATAACTTTCTGCGTGGACTGTCTGTGTGAAATAGTTCTTTTTCAACTCTACTAAAAAAAGATGGTTTATATCCTAAGGATAAATGGACATATGCATACATTTCACATGGTATTTTGAGTGGCTCACCCATCTGACAGCTACTAGATTGGTAGTTCAGACAAGTGTTTGAAATCCAACAAGACTTCAAAGAAGGAGTAAAATTTGTCACCAATTACACACTGCGAACATATGGAAAACCTTGCGCCTGTACCTTGCCTGCCCATTGTAGGTTGGGCATTCTTTTGTCGGACATGATTCATTGCAGGGGCATGATGTCAAGATTATACCATAATCATATAAAGTGAACAAGGATAAACAATTAACTAACACGTGCTGAATATAATTGAACATTACTAGCAGATCCATAATGCGTCATCTTTGGTTATTTGCAATTAACTGGTAACACATGACTCAGCAGTTCTGCCCACTCTGGTTTGAATTTCAAAATAATCTCCAGGGGTCACTGCTGGAGCAAGCCAACATAAATTTTGAACATTCATGATCAAATAAATCGCGCTACTTATTATTCAATGCCATGAGAACATATATTCGAGCTCGTAGATCATGTCATATATCCAGAGGAACCCATTTGTTGAACCGCTGCTACTCGCAGTTTAGGCACTTTTCGTACTGGCCTCATCATTATACCCACAAATGAAACAATCGACTATAGGGACATATCATCTTAGGGACTCTATTAGAATTATAGCAGTGGTGTATATAAATGCATAATCATACAGGCCAATACACATGTGATTCTGTTATCTATATATTTGAGGCAACAGGCGCATACACATACGGCTAATGTTAGCATAAATATAGTGACTCCTGGTACTAATAGGAATGGCAATAGGCGTGAAATATGAGTGCACACCATGTATATCACTGTCTACTGGCAACAGAGGGAAATCTCTCCACTCTCTCTCTTTCTCTCTCCCTCTTTCTCTCTCCTCTGTGTTCAAGTGTATAACTTTATGTGAGTGGGTCGAGTGGACATTTAAGTTGTAATAGCAGCAAATTTCAGTAAAAAAAATCGATTTTGTGGTTTATTAATTCCCGACCCCTCTGAAAGTCATCGAGACGGAATATTAAAGGAAACAATATTCACAAAGAATATCAAAGCCTGTTCTATGTTGGGTAGAACCAAATCATCTATCAAATTATAGATTGGGTGTGCACCAGATTCCCATTATTTTCCAAATGGCTCTCCTTCACCTTCTTAAACTTTGGTGAAATTGAAAATCTTGGGTTAGCACTAACTAGATAGGTATACATTTCAAGAGACTACAACTTACAAATTGAAAACAGCACGAGGCAAAAATAATAAAAATTCCGAGAGGAAAAAAAATAGAAAAAACTTCTTGTTCAGTATTCAAAGCTTCGCAATCGACAGCACTAAGGATCAAAGAAAGAAAGAATTGAGAAAAAAATGTTTTTGGTCTATTTAGCTGTAAACACAGCTTTAAGGAAGGACACACCCTCGTTGGGGAGAAAAGCAAATGTTTGTTGAGGCAGTGTATCACTAACAACACCTTCTCCCGGGCAGAGCGGTTCGCTTCAACTCGACATCCAGCTCGCATCACCATATGAGAAAGAAAAATAAACTTAAATACCGTCTAAATAAAACATTTTATCAACCCCAAATAGCAACAAGTCTGACATATGTTTTAACTTTGGCTATGCTAGCTGGCCGCCTTGAAAAGTCACTTGGGTGGTCCACATTTGGGGGGCTGGGAAAAGTTCAACGCTTAGAATGATAGATGCACATTTCCCCGGGAGATTGGCTAGCAGAAAATATGGAATTCCAGCGATGGATTAGCTTCAAATGTTGAAATAAATGGGCCACATAACCTTGCACATGCCGTTGTTGATTTAATCTCTTGAGTAAGAGCCGGGGTGGGGCCTTTGTGCAAGTAAACACGTTGGATTGTGGGCAGGTAAAGTTGAAATACAAGCCGGGGTGGGGGTATGTGGGAAGCTGCACTCTCTAGTCTAAAGCTACACTTGTTTTAATTCCTCCGCCTGGGAAGCGGGCCAAGGAATGGCACTCACTCAATCGAGCCTGGAATTTTGGATCCCGATATAAATGCATATAGGTTAGCTAGGTGTTAGCATTGGATGAAGGGTATTATATATCTAGCATCTATGATACCATGTGAAAGACATGCTAGTGGTAAATTAGTCAGCCTAGGCTCAAAGTTAAGAGAGTCCCTTCAAACTGAGGGAAAGCCTTTCGCTCCAAACAGCAAAATGCCATTATAATCCCACTAGGACCGCAAAATACCATTATAATCCTATTAAGATGCCTACTCCCCGGCCAGAAAAGCCATTAGCGCAGTAGGCGTCCAATCACTGATATAACATTTTTATCTGATCTGAGAGTCTCTGACCTAGACTAATAATAAGTGATGACTCCTGAGGAAGAATTACATTTACGTGAAAGACATGGTAGTGGCAAGTTCATTTCATTTCGATTCATTTATTTTCTCCAATAGGAATACATCAATTCGCTTTTTTTTCTTTAAAAAAAAATGAAGATACACCTCAAATTCTTAAAATATAAAATATATAAGACGGGTGCATATGTGCTATTCGATCTGTATGCTAGCATTAAGTTAGTGATGAGAGTGTGGACTCCCGAGGAAGAATTTACAACAACAAAAAATGTCGATTAATTCGGCCAAGCTCACACCCTTTGCTTACCTCAGGTATCCACAAATATCTATTCTTCAATTGTTTTTGGTCATCATCCATTCATCTGGCTGGGGTCACAGCCTTAATAATTCAGTATCCATTATACATTCTGCGCACTTAAAGCGACTGACAGGACACATCGCATACTTTTGATTTTCTACGCCCTCGGGACTGGCGGTAGACTATATACAGCGCTCGGGAGATATGTCCCATCTTTCTTGAGATGACCGCTACAGACCAATATGTTTACAAAATTCCTGGCCGTCAGACTAATGTCTCGGACAGCATGGAAGCCTCAAAGGACAAATGAAAAATGGTTCTATGTCATTTGGAAACTGAATACATTGGGTGGATCCCAACTGACCCGATATGACTGCTAGTGTGACCTTCGCATTAGCACCATTGACCCCAGAGCACAGAGGCATCAACAACATAGGCCACAACATGAAGAGACACAAATAAGGCTTATTCCATCCATGCCAAGTGGATCCCTCATATTCATGACCCTTCGAGTAAACCACCCCTCCCCCTCCCCCATCACACCCCCTCCCCCATTACCACCCCATCCTTACATTATTGTAGCATAGTTCACACACACACACACACACTCACTCCCTACCCTTCACACGTTATCTTTCCATAGCGCACGCCCTCCCACAAACCCAAATATACAACACAAGCTCCCCCCCCCTTCCCCTCACCCACCCCCACCCCTGTCTGGTAATATTCAAACGCCCTAACGCTCACACAGCCTAACAAAGCCCCCCGCTGCCATTACATTTGGTTCTTGTGGAAAATTCAACATTTGCACGATAACAGAGGTTATCAGCGGACGTTATTCTTTTGGAAAAGTGATCTTGCCCAGTTGTTGCATCATCCATCATGGGGCCATATCTTGTGATGGCGGGGTAAAGGTGAGGCCTAACTATGAGCCTGATATTTATAAGCGATGGCAGGAGGGCAGGCATCCTGCTCCGTCAGCCAAGACTCAATCTGACGACTGCTTCATTTTACTATCTGCCATTATAGGCTTTGATATCTGCATGGGGATCATCTTGGCCTTGCCTGTTACATCACCTTGCTGGCATGCCATTACTCGGGCCATTATCGAGACTGGATCAACATTTACTATCAGCGTATCAAGCCACAGTGGTAGTAGGAGACCTAACCATGTCCTCTCTCTCCCTTCTCTCTCTAGCTCTTCTCCCTCCCTTCCCCCCAAATGATGATAATACCATCATCGATATCTCAGGCTTCTGACGGATCGCTCCAGTATTGGCCCACTTTACCCACATCACTCAAAGTCAAATGTCAATATGAAAATCCTTGATTCTGCGGGACGTATCAATGCACTTTCTGGAATTGAATCCACATGTGCGCCCCACTTTTCTTCCCTTCTTAATGCCCGCGTGCAGCCCGCATTGAAAATGATATTCCAAATTCCGACCGGGGTTATTATGGAATTCTCCATTATATTGATTCGGTCGCCCCCGGGCCCAAGTCAGTTCTACTGGCTGTGAAAAGTTACTTGACATTTCACTCTTAACTTCCATAAAGGTCAAACTTCGCGGTAAAGTGCGGAAGATGAACTCATTACCACTCAGGGTAGGGAGTGCATCAGATTAAGGTCAATTTAGGAGTAGCTCAAAAGCTCTATAAACACAAATAAGAGAGAAGTTACCCAGGGCCAATCTACGCCGGAGGTTTTCCCCATATAAATAATCCATATATATGTTACACACAGAAAATATCTTTTTCCAATTTACGAAACCGCTGCGAGGAGATAAAAAGATTATTTTCTCCCCAGGTTTTTCCTGTTGGCAATAAATTTGTCAGAAATATGAATACAACTTCAGACATTTTGAGCGGGGCGAGCCATTTAAAATAGTTCAGTATGGGGTTGGCTAGTTGAAATAGATAGCTTTTTCTCCACAAATCTGCCTTTGTTTTAGTTGGCTTAGGCATGTTTCACATACCTTTACACAAGGTCTATTGGAAAAGTAATGTGTTTACCTCTCTCAAGTTGTTGAGGTAGGTTTCGAGTTCAAGGATGAAAGTGAAATAATAGCGTTCGAGAACATGGTATGAAACGCGGGCAGAGGAGCGGAGCGTCGGATTGAAGCAAAACTCCTCTCAGATTTAATATCTTTTATTGAACATTCCAAGTGCCTGACGTTTCCGGGTAAGCATGCAGCTGGCTGGGGCCCTAGAACAGAGGCAGAAATCTTTATTTCTTTATTCGTCAGGGGTGAAAAACTTTCTTGGATGATGTCAAACTTTCACTAGCGCACATTCTGCCAGCAAATTGGCAACACATGCTAACACGGCCAGCCTTTATCGAGACTACAGAAAATTGTTTTTCATGGAACATTTTTTAGGCCGGGGTTATTTCTCGCGCGTCCTGTGTGCCTCGCTGTCTCCGATTACCTTTGCCAACTTTCCCAAAGTATGATAATTTGCATTGGTTGTTTTAACGGCAACCATAGCGATGGTAAACATAGGCGAGCTCCAAATGCAAACCACGTGGCTGGTAATGGGCACTAAAATTTATTTCCTTCTGCATTCAGTTAAAAGCCATAGATGAGCCGTTGTTGTCCCCGCTTGAAGAGCTACAAAAGCGGACAGGGTATACCACCTAACCTAACCAACGCCTGGATCAAGTCACACAGCCCCCTTCCACCCCCATCCCCAACCCCACCCCCACCCCCACCCCCACCCCCGACCCCCTTTCTTTCCTTCACTCCCAAAGCTTGAAATTTCAGGCATGGTTTTCATCTTTTCGATCTATATTTATCTTTTCGTTTGGAGTTATTTATTTTGGGCAGGATGAGACGGTCTAAACAAGCTGCATAAAGAATAGCTCTATACTTGCAGCCTGGCTAACTTACTTTACTCGTCCTGGGAAGTAAGTGAGTGACTTGCTGCTGAGAGAGAAAGTGGAAAAGGGACGAGTGAATTCTAAAATCTGGGGGTCTATATACCTCCCCTATAGATATATATTATACCTTCTCCACAACTACTTATCAATGCCGCTGTGGCTATGGGGGCAAGTGCACTGTGAAAATTCCTGGCATGAAATGAATGCCTCCACCAATAATAATCTTCACCTGGCAGCAGACAAAGTATTTTCAAAATCACTTCTAGGTGTGACTGCATGGATGGAAATCCATCAGAAGCGGTGGTGGTGGTGGTATAGTGGTGGTGATGGTGGTGGTGTGGGGAGGTAAAAATATCTGATCCGGAGCGCCTTGTCACTTGCCAAAAGACACTGAGCAGTTCTGAGCAGTTCCACAAAGTGTGTGAGCAGTGTGAGTTAGTGAGTGCATATAATTATACATATACATGTGTGTGATTGTATACTTGCGTGATGCGTACAAACATGACTGCAATGGAAAAAGAAGAGGGTGGGGGTTTGTTGCTGTACATTTTAACACTATACTTTTGTATAGGTCATGTCAAGGCGAGAGAGGAAACACGCTAACGGGGTGTGATACCCTACTCCTGCATTGGAGAGCATGATGATGCATGTGCGTGTATGTTGGGCAGATGGAAAGAGTGGAAGAACTGGGTTTGTACTTATGCTTGCATATACATATACAAAGTCAAGTTGGCCGCCATTCCAATAGGGATCCAAGTGAGGATTGGGGTCGGTTACCTCTGGTCCTACTTGAGAATACCCTTCTTTTCAGGACACACACATTCCCTCCAACACTCACACATAAACACACATGTACACGCACGCACACACCTTCCAGTTTATATACCACCACCTACACCACCACCACCCATACCCACCACCACCACCACCCCAACAACTTCATGCCACCCAGTATATATTTTTTCCTTGACATTTCTAGGGAAGAATGCCTAGAAATGCACCCAGTTGGTGATCATCTGTGTCGGAGAAGCAGGCATCGCCAACAGATGGTCGTGTATCTGACAACTCTGTCTCCCTTCCTCCACTACTCTGTGTGTCTCTTTCTTTCTCTCTCTCTATACCAACTTAACTCCTCGCACTATCATGATCATATAGGGCTACAGGTCGGCTACACAGATCGCCTCTGCATGCCCTCGTAAGGCCAACATTATTTGAAGAAATCTGGCGAGCGAGACCCAGATTGAATTTCCTTCACATGTAAAATATGTGTCTCCCTGGATCTCGTCCCAGCTATAGCATCTTATCCGCGCGCTGAGCCTGGGCCTAACATATACATTGCCACCAATACTGCAGCTCACCCTATCTCCTGCTACCACCAATATTTACTGGCCGGCCCACATACTGTTTATTTTTGCTTAAATTCATCATACTGCTACTATCAAACTAAGCCCTGGTCTTAGATGCCTTTGTGGAGGCAGACCGCCAACACAGACGGAATGTACTCCTTGATAGTAAACTTCTGCGAAGGCTTATTTCTGCGCTTGAGAGTTTGCTGACTAAATACTGTTGAGCTGTCGATGGCAGGGGTGTATGGTATGGTATTATCACGCGCGGTATAAAAATCGAAAAGACTGGAGGTCTAATATATGTGGCATGCAACATGCATCCCATGATCCGGCCATAAATACACATTCGCACCGGTGCACTGCCGCTGTACTGTTTCCCCCATACCAAACATTTCTCGGGACAATTCCAGGATCGGTGCCTTCCCCCGAAAAATGATCCGGGTCGGGTAGGCCCCTCCAGACACTTCTGGTGCTTCTTTAGTGCTACCGAAGATGCCACCCCAAGGTTGTCCGAGACATTGGAGATTTTTTTTTCTTTCTCCCGCACCTTTTTCTTTCTTTTTTATGTCTTACAATCTCTCTCTCCCTCTCTCTCTCGGTCTATTTTCGAAAGACTGATGCAAGTTATTTTCTCTCTGTGTGTGCCAATATCACACCCGAAGCGTTTTCTCTCTCTAACTCCTGTGTGTGCCTGTGCACCTTCTCCCCCACTCGGCCTTTCTATAGCGTCAACTCGCCAAAAATTAAGCGGAAAATCACAAATGACAGTGATACTTGGCATATCATATGCCGCATGCTGTGTGCCTAGTCTCACTTCAAAGTTGTGCCTCGTCAAACTGGAAACATCAAACAAGCTTGGGGTGAGCCACTTCAAATACATAACCTTTGTGCATATTTCAATCTACGCATGAACTGGATGCATCTCATTGAAATGTTGCCAACCTGCTCTGGAGCTGAATCTTTTATCTCTGCTGACATTTGCGTACGATTTTTCTGCAGGGGGTGGTTTTTGGTGGAGCGGACACGAGCAAGCACCCTCGGGGGTGGACGGCCCCAGCAGTGCCTCCAAGTGCATTGTAAGGTCGTCCCCAAAGTCCTCCTCACCAACATACAGGAAAGGACTGCCACACAAACGGCCATAATCTACCTCTTATAAAAGGATGTATCCTTTTATTTTCTTAATCCAGCCTGGATTCGGGCAGATAGAACTTGTATAAACAAGCCATACGGACGGTAAAGGCCTAATCCTCGTAGGCGCAATCAACCCCCTCTTTCCCCCTCCTCCTCCTCCTTCCTCCCCACCCACCCCCCATACTCCATTTCAGATCGCCGCCACCGCTGCGCCTCCTCCAGACCCCAAAGGTACCAGTGCCCCTTCCTTCAATGTGTCACTTGTGTCACATGATCATTTCTCCTCCATTCGGACAAATTTTAATCCTGACTTGGTGACATTTAGAGGAAGTGATCAGGGTCGCTCCAGGGCTCCCAAGTCTCCCATAACGGGCACCTATCACTAGGGTGACTAGATTGGACACTTAATATAAATGTGGTCCTTGCTTGTCTCCCGGTGATGACGTACCGGCGTCCGCGCAAGTTTTTAGTCTCGCAAACATCGCCATATTGGAATTATATATGGATCACACTCTCTGGTTTTCATAACTAAGACTGATTGTTTCCCGCGCCAAACTAGTTAATTCTGCACCAAAGTTTTATACAACTACTGTCATTGTTCCTTTCGGCGCGACAACTGTGTTATCAAAATATGGGAGGTCATTTGCAGGCTCAAATGGAAGATATACTGTTCCATATTGTTGGATTTAAACAAGTCCGGTTCGCTAGAACAGGTTATGTTTTATGTTATGTTTTGTGACACACCATAAATAAAGCGAGTTATAACGCAGTAGAATATCTGGAATGAGATAACATAAAAAAAGAGTATGAATTCGAAAGGTTCTTCTTCCCAGGAGGGCATTGAGTTGCTAATTCCTTACCTATTACACAGAGATTGATATATTTAATTTATTTTTTATTTCTGTTTAATGGATGTTTGAGATAATTTTTCTTCGAGTCACAGATAAAAGTGTGGAGATGTTATACGTGCCTCCATGAAGTGTCTTTAAAAAGGCAGCATATTCATTACCTAATTGAAAGACATGTGAAGTTTGTAGAAGAACACCCACGAAAAAAACCACCGCCTGTCTTTGGAGGAATGCTTCAGCATCAACTTTCCCATTATCATCGAGCAAAAATAATGCATAGCTTCGATTAGGTGATTCAGAGAAAATGAAAGTACCGACATGTGGTGGCCCATTTTTTCTTCTTGAGAAATCTTTATCGAGACCGGTGGGATGAAGAAAATTGCGTTTCGCGAATTCATCACTTTACACACTTGAGACGAGGCAATCTAAAGTTTATGTGAAGCCAATGCTGCGACACATTTTAACAATGATTTACAGGCTCTCGCGCAAGGCTTTTTCCTCCTGTACCTTTACTTTGCAGTAGGTAAATGCCTGATCCTAACCATGGCGAGTGATTTTTGACTGCCTACATGGCCTGGTTGCTATCTCGACAAGGCTCTGAGACTGGCCAGCATACATGCATTTAATGTGGTCCATGTAAACGGAGCCGGAACACCATGTTGTTGATAAAAGATCAATTTCGCTGGTTTGAATCTTTCATTACTCAATGTCTGGTTCGATACAGCCCTGGCTGGGAGCATTGCTCGCCATCTACACGGCCTACCATTCAGCAACCCGCTCCAAGGTGAAAAGCTAGCCATAGAAGTTAATTAAAAATACACCGCAGCCTTTACAAGCCTCTTAAATTAAATCCAGATCTAATTCGATGTTATTCTGATGCTATTCACAGGCGGTATTTAATCTTGGTTGGACTGGCGGTGGTTGAGGTAGAGATACTGTCCTGGAGCCTTGGAGCTGATTACCTGGCACGATGGAGGCATTGGAAAAGCCCCCGTGGTAGGTGGATTGTAGACACTAGAGTTCCGGACACCCCTGACCCTACCTAGAGCAGATAAACCGAGATAATCTCACCAATGGAGGCAGGTAGATTAAACTATAGAAAAAGTAATCTCAAAAGCCGGAAGGTTTGGCATATCCCTCGGTCAGGGCCTAATAACAAATTAAGTTTAGATTTCCTTGTCCACAAGGGAAAACATTATTTAAAAGCACTCTGAATAATAGCCAAGAGGCAGTGTGGTATGTATGTATAGAGGAGTGGGCAAAACTAATTATAGTTTTTTTAAATAAGTCATCAGAACAAGCTGAACACAGCAATGTGATGCTTTTCTGAATACAATTGAATCAAATCTAATTAAAATAGTAAAATAACAAGAATACATATAATATAATTTAAGATTAATAGAGGAAACGGATTACCTTCCGAAGATAGAACAAATGAAAACTAATTCGATTTCATTACACAAGCAGAAAGAGCAAATATCAAGCAATGGGTCATGATATGAAAATTCTTCTCACATGATACCAAAGTGACCTGTTTAATTCGGGTATATTGTAGACCTACCATCCCTTTTCAATAAATGCTTCTTTGTTTTTTTGACTAACCTTCAGTTTATATTTGTTTGATTATTTTTTGATCGAGATATTTTATTCAGGCTCAATTGCATTTAACATTACATTGGTATAGAACTTTTTTTCTCTTTTTTCTCAAATAACGCCTATTTGACTGGACAAATATTATCATAATATCATGTTTTCATACAATATCTTCAAATAACACATTTCAATGTGTCCATTTTAACTATCTCCATTTGTACCAGAGTAAAATTAAAGTTTGCAATCCTTATACCACAACGATTAATTAAGCGCTATGGGCCATGAAAGGTATAATTAACACATTCTGCAATATACCACTCCAATTATAAAAACGGACCTTGTGTTATTTACATACATATGCGCATGTATATCCGAGAAAGGTTGACTCACTCTAAAACAATAATGAAGAATTCAATTATAGGCGGTGACCTATAGATGCAACACGGCCCTACATAATACTACATGGTTTCAATCGCTGAAAGTGGAACAAAGTGGGAGAGGTCAATATGCTATGCAAACAGGAGAAGTTCATTTACAGTCATCGTAAACATTCATCGCAGCAATATCCCCAGGACACTAATTTTCCCTACATGCAATCTGAAGAAACCGGAACAGGAGATGGAAGAAGTAGATCACAGACTATGAGTGAATGGGATGAAGAAAAGTCCCTTTATACCGGAGGAGAACAAGCGAATTAAATTCACTAATGAAACTGTCAGGCGGCATGGGGCATTTACAACACCGGTGCTGGCAATGCACAACTTGCGGGCGGGTGTCCCTCGGATATATCATATATAAATATAATTATGAGAGGTTACACGCACGCGAAATGCAAGACTCTCGCCTGGGAAAAAAATCGGGAAATTATCCCAGTGAATCGGCGGAGTAATATAATAACAGAACACAATCAAAAAACCAATATAGGTCTATGAATATTTAAATGTACTAATGAAAGAAGCACGAATGTCCACCACCACCACCGCCACCACCACCACCACTCCTTGCCTCTCATATGGATGTTGGATTCGGCAGCTTTTGGCAGGTCCGACCCGCTCCTGCCCTCTTCTGGCAGTTAGTAATATTAAGGCCCTACTGTACCAAGCGCCCTTTCGCGCCCGATCTCGGCGCAGCGCGATCGTCTGCCTGCCTAGAAGCCACCGAGCAGGCTTCATTGCTTCCGCTTCCATCGACACAACTTCATGGTCAGCTTCCTCATCATATTTCGCCTCCTATCTGTACCTAATGACCCTGAACTTGCAAAGGATGTGCCAAAAATCTTCCACAAGCAGATTACAAGGTCAGGCACGGGTGGTCAGTGAGTGAGGTGCACCCACCACCGACGGGTGGCTACTACTAGGCCTATACTACTCGTGGAGAGAATGAGTGAGTGAGTAAGTGAGTGAGTGAGTGAGAGAGTGAGTGAGGAGTAAGTAAAGACAGTAAGAGGAGAAGAGGTGGACAGGACCAAAACAATGCAAGCGTGATGGCAGGGTGCTAGGTAGGGGATATGTAAATGGGGAGAGTGTATATGGAACGGGTGTAACGATGGGGTGCGGACAGTTGGCTTCTAATAGGGGAGGGGGAGGAAGAAGGATACAGACGAGGCGGTCGGGGTTGAGGGGTAGAGGTAAGGGTGTAAGTAGTAGGAGCAAAAGGGGGTTGAGGGACAGTCCCTTACAGTCTATGGGAAACCAATCCCCTCTTGCAAGTGCGAGACATTTAATAGACACTCACTTGCCCTCGGATCATATTTTATCAGCTGGAACTATTCAGTCTAAAAGAAGATGTGAACAGGACTTGGGATAACATTTCCCTTATCTAAATAGGGATGGTGTGTATATCAGAGACCTGGATAGACATCCACTGCTGGTAGGTTATGTCCTCTGGCTCCATGGCTGCTATTTTGAAATGAAGCGAGGATGATGAAGCATTAGGTACACGGAGACTAAGGCTTAATTGGGCATCAATGTGGTGTCCTTTAAAGACTGCAGCACTGGGCTTTCAATGGCCATTTGCACCAGGATCCAATCACTGCAGCCTCTCCCTACTTCTCCTACTACTGTTAGCCCCTACCCCCAACCCACCCTCTCCTTCCACTATCTTCTTATACCCCTACCCCCACCCCCTTCCCAATTCCCCTCCAGCATCTTTCATATCTGTATTTCACCAAAGCGGTGCTTAACAAACCCAACTCTTCTCTCGCTCCTCAAACGACAGTCTCAACTCTTGGGAGAACATCAGGCCTTGCGAGGCTGGCACCCAAATTAAAGGCCTTTTCATCTCAGGAGCCAGCTGAATACAGCGAGATATCAGCGCCTAAATTAGCACTTTCATGGCATTATGTCCACTCTTCTGGACGCCTATTGTAGGCAGTACATCATGCTGAAGGGGGCCATGAAAATTTAATAACGGTCGCCTACCGACGCTACATATGCAAAATTCTTCAACATCGCCACCCATCCTTCTCCGAGTCCTGTTGGCCTGATTTGCTTTCGAGTCAATATCACCCCATATTCATCAGGCGAAATTGAAATCTGACATTTCAAAGCTGTATCTAAGGAGATTAGCTGTATCTTATTTGCCACCCTTTCATGCGTCGGCTTTAAAACTTGCCAAGAAGATCAGACTCGCCCAATATGGGACCTTCGCCAAATGATAAAGGATGAAAACAAGTCCGATGGAGTCTCTCCCATCTCCCATTCCCCTTCTTCTTCATGTCCTTCTCTTCCAACTCCCCCATTCCACCTGATCTCCTTCCATCTACAGCAGCCCAACCATCCACCTACCTACCTTTCTACCTACATGTATACATGTACACACACTGGCTCCCATAGTTTACCTCGACCAAACAAACGACTCGAGTTTGCAACTCAAAATTACACTCAGTGTCCAGTCGCCCGGGCAACAGTTTCCCATTTTCCCATCTCTTGTTCGACCAAATTTTTGCATCAGAACGGCGCATGTAGCACCATGCAAAGTAAATTTGTGGCAGGGCAGTCCATTTGCAGGGCTATGTGTCATGTAAGGGGGACAGGGCCGCATGTGATTAGAGCGACTCCATCCCACTCCCCCCGGCTCGCACACGATCGCTTTTATGGATACATTTTAATCACAAGCCCATGTAAAACTGACATAGAGGTGATTGAGTTTCGCCGGCCATCACTGCAAATTTTGAAGGCGGCCGAAAAATCCAATCTCGCCATCAAATCGGAGAGGCTTTATTGGCCATCAGCCTTCGCCTGATCAATGCAAATAAAGGTAGCCGAATATTTGTCCATATTCCATTTATCAGTCCCTACCACTTTACATCAGAAGACACTATTCAAATTTTATTGCCGCCTCCGATGAAAAATGGATGACCGCTGCGAGGAAAGGTCAGGCGCCGAGCGCGGTTTTGTTTCATCCGAGGTGGAAATCTCAAGCCATAAAGATTCTGCTCATCAGAGGGGGAATCTTGAGCACCTGCTCTAATGGAGGCGCATGATACACCACCTAGCGGCCAGCATCATCGACCAATCAAACAAGGGTGGGGCAGTCCATACATAAAGCAAGCCCACCACCGCATACAAGTGAGAAATTAAAACAGAGAAAAAAAGTTGCTCAAAAAACAATAAAGTAACCTCAACGAAGTTGTTATACCGTTGCTGTGGGGTAATTCATCTATAAACTACTTTCCCCCTTTTCTAGCTGTTTTATATAAATTATCTCTTATGATTAATATTATTATTACTCGCTTAAACACTTCTAAAGGAGCGAAGAGGGATCATTTCTTTACCGAAACGAGTTCTTTCCTTTCCCATTCCTTTCCCACAAATGGACAATGTCAGTCTGCACTGGCAAGATGCATTCTCTCTCGCTTCATAATAGTGGGCGCGGCGGTACGTGTTCATTAAGTGATGAATATGTTTGATACAAACGAGCTACGTGTCCCGCATGCAGTCTTCGGGATAGATCTACAATTTATGTGCTAACCCTTTCCCCAGAAATCCAACCAGCGCATATTTGTTCCCATGATATATGACTCATATTGTTCCACTCCGCCTTTTATCAGAGCAAGAATTTTCAACGCTGGTTAATGTAAACACACAGGGGGATGTGGATATTGGCCAAGAAAACATTTCATGAAACCGTCCATTTGGTATAGACTTTATACCAGTGGCTTGTCTTTGCAATACTTTCGGCGTGGGAAGGCCGTTATTTATCATATTGTTTCCAAGTCGTGTACTCTAGAAACGAAACGGAAATGCCAACAACTGTGAGAAGGGATTGTTTATTTATAAAAACGAAATTATTATTTGAAGAAACAACAGGGTCCGGTAATGTATTTATACAGAGTAAACAGTGATAATAAAAATAAATCATTACCTCATATTGTTAAAACAAAAGCCTTGAAGGTGAGTCACAAGTTAACCTATCCTCTCGCATCCTATTTTTTAAATATCACCCAAGGAGGCCACTGTTAGAGGGAATCGCTGTAAGACAGCCCAGGTAATTGGAATAGCTAGTTCAGTTCATTATTAGTCATACTATTATAAATAGACATTTCTCTTCTAGAAATAGCATCACAACAGTCTTATTTATGCGTCTAGCATTTAATTTTATCACATGTCGATAGCATCGGAACTGACACTTAACAAATGCTATTAGCATTATTAGGACTATTAAAGAGAATTGACAAAGCAACATTGGACTAATTTGATTCCACTGTATATACAGGTCATCTTATTGAAAGCTTTGTTGTACGTCAGCATTTGTAGATTTTATGATAATGAGCATGCCTTGAGACTTATATGGAACTTTTGAATCTGTTCATTGACGTATTGCATCTTTGTTTAATCGTTTTACTTTAACCATGGTAACTAAAGCTACACATTTTTAATATACCCCATTAGCATTATTAGGACTATCAAAGAGAATTGACAAAGCAACATTGGACTAATTTAATTACACTGTACATACCGGTCATCTTATTGAAAGCTTTACTGTACATCAGCTGTTTATTGACATATTGCATCTTTGTTGAATCTTTTTACTTTAACTTTGGTAACTAAAGCTACACATCTTTAATATACCCCCTAGAAAACCTTAATGTAAACGTTCCCTGGTGAAGGATCAACATTAGATGCGAAACGTCGGAATCAATATCACCATTCTAGACCGAATAAATCTACAAATAGGAAAAAAACTGCTGAGATACTAGTTTAAACAATTTTTACTTTAATTTTAAGCACACACTGGAAGACCTGGCTCAGCCAGAAGCGCATCACCTGCTTTATTTTATTAATACAGTAAAGAATTTAATAATAATATTAATTAAATGCATTGTTATTGCACACATTCAGGCATAGGCTCTATGCTAAAAACATTTCATTGTCAAGAAGAAATGCATGTATTTCCCAGGGAAATTATGTGTTCTATTCTATAAGATAGCCGAACCAAACCTTCCTACTACGTATACGGGAGTAGGTCATTTAATGGGTTGTATATACAGCTAGGTTCTAAGAATGCTTAAAGAGGTAACATTTTAATCATTACCATTAGTACCCCCAGTTTAAGCTCAGTGAAAACAATTAATTCTATAATGAATATAAAACTAGGGATACATATATGGGCACTCCCAAAATAAGTGATATATTGTGTACTTAAATCACAGTCAGTCTAATGACAGCGTGTTGCTCCCTGAAATATAGCACGACGTAGGAGTGCTATATTTCAAAGGCAGCAACATGCAGACGAATATATGCAGATGAATATATGCATTCTCTTGGATGAAGACGATGAGTAAAAGAACTCCCAATATAAGTGATATATACTTTGACAAGTTGATAAGTTGCGGGAGGTATTAAATGTGCCGTGTTTTGTTCGTATAAAAGCAATTCCAAAATATGATTGAATAGAAAATCCCACACACAATGTATAATTATTATGGAAAATTGATTGGCATGTTTTTATTACCTTTATGTTCTATTTTCATACCATATTAGGATGTGATATGGCTCAATGTCATCAGCAAGTTTAAACACTTTAATCAGCATCGCGAATAGAATATCACTCGAAGAAATTATACGATGATATATCATACCCTTCTATTTATGATAACATATTTCCCTGCTTACCTTCCGTATACACTGCACTTCCAGGCGGCCGATATACGGCCAACCAGGTCCTTATAATTAATTGAATATTTCTTTTACACAATATGAAATGGACTCCAGGCGTAGAGTAGTAGAGACGACCGTGTCAAAACAGTTTATATAAATGTCAGGACTACGGCCGATTTACGCCCGACGCTTGATCGGCCGTATCAGCGCTCAGTGGATCCAATGCTTCATCCTCGAACAGATGACAGTAGATTCACATCACTCATACCATTTTACCGCATACATAGATATCTATTATGAAAGTAGAAGACTCCAAAGATGACTAGAAAACTCCAAAGCTCTTTTACTCAGATGTTTTTTTCAATAACGAATTACCCCCTTTCCATTGAAAACTTCAGAGTAGTCGTATTTTACCTGTGTCCCTTGCTTTTAATTTGACTTTCAATGGTGCGTGATTGCGATCATATTTCCTGGCATCTGAAAAGAATACTTATTTGTATCCGTGCAATTACGACCAGACAAAACAACAAACCAATCTATAGCCAGTACATTTCCCCATTCTTAGAGGAGGAGGCGCGCCTTCCTTCAATGTCACGAAACAGAGCTTTGTCATTCAATTTCAAAAGTTCTACGATCAATTTTACCATTGGAACCGCGCATTACAAAGCCTACTGAGGAATTTTATTGCTATTGGAGCTTCCACTTAGTTTCCATCCGCGGTCTTTGTGGCGCCCATGTCATGCCAAAATGAAATGTATTGGACACACATCCATGAGTGTAAAATCCGATAATATTCTCTTTGTAAGCGGGGAGGGCGGCTTTGAACCCCTGCTGCCTGTGAAATGTTGCTTAGGAAAGGGGCGCCTTACATATTAAGAACAAATGTTAAAGAAGCAAAAAGAGGGACATCCGCAGTATATTGGGGGTTGGTTCGGTTGTTAGGTTTATTTGTCACTCTCCAAACTGGCCTCGGAGTGTCTTTTGAAATATTCCACGAAAAAAAAAGCAAATTACAGCGACAAAAGACTGGATCAATAAATGGCCATAGTTCAAAGTGCTTACTGACCAGGCCTTGCCACCAGAATGTGTTCGCATGAAATGAATTGGAACATTGAGTTATTGTATCTCATTATACTGTCTGTGGTGGGGCCGCGCGGAAATGAAAAGGATATATCAATTCGCCCGCTTCGACATCTTATTCATGGCGATATTTCAGAAAGGAAACGGCCCAAAAGACGCCCAACAGAATCTGAAATTGCCCCAGCAATACTATACACAGACTTCAGGAAGTCGAGTAGACATGCCTAGAAAAGTGCGCCTTTTTACGCAGTATAAAAATGCTCCGACAATATGTCAGGACGACCCAAGAAGATGGGCTTTGAGTTTGGTAACATTTTATTGACTAGAAACCTGTCTGAGTAAACACCCATTTCATACAAGTAGCTGCATGTTAAAGGGTGCCAGTATGGACGGTAAACAGCCGTGGTATTAGGGATATTGTCCTTCTACAGACTCACTCTCTTCCTTTCCCCTCCTTGGCCGGAGTCAACCCCCTTTTCTCCGAGTAGGCCGGTGGGAAAGCAAATATGCACAATGAAATTCAATGCAGTTCATTCTAAAAGTGATGCGTATCATTCAGCAGCGCCGATCCTTGCCTAATACAACATGACTAGGCCAGTCTGCCCATTGCTTTCTCCCACCCCATGCCTACAAAACGCCAGTAGTGGTGGCTTCTTGAAGTTCTTCAGTCACCAAGCCTGTCCTTCCTCCTCCTCCTTCTCCTCCTCCTCTTCCTCCTTCTCCTCCCTGTCCTCACCCTCAGTCATCATCATATAAGTCCTCATGACCAACCTCTGGACCATTTCGTGCTTTGAGAAGGCGCGTGAGTTTGGTGTCGACCTGGGTTCATTTGCTACAATTGGTCAGATCATCTAGGCCAACTTTGATCCCACTCTCGCCCCCGCCAGCCGTATCAGTGAGCTCTTGCGCGTCTTTGAACGGAGGACCATGTCAATTTGGCAGGGGTCGGTCAGGTGTAGTCTAACGGCTTGGCCTTGGCTCTCTGAGGGTAACCTAGCCACCCATTATGTCTCACCCGGACTTGTTGTGTCATCTTACTTGAGGAACGTCAAGGAATTGGCTTGGGTGGATTTCAATACATCTTTCCCCTTCCCGGTGGTCTTTAAACCGAGACCCTACTCCGCCCGATCCTGACCTATGAGCACGGGGTTTGTGTTACCTAAACAAAGGTCAGACCGCCATTGATTCTACAGGTGTCTTGATTGGCCAGGTGAGATGGGATTGCGATGCCTTTTCATGGCCACAAAGATCGCTTTTCTCATTACCAAACGATCTGCATGGACTTAAAGCACAGATTGCATATCGCATGCCGAGCCCTGGCTATTTGTTACATTCAACTGTTCCCATATCTTTGTCTCAAAAACAATAGAAGGAAAAGTATTGCCTGTTGGATCGATGATTACATGGTTTTGGATAGGTTTCCCTTTCACCTGTGGTTCAAAGGCTGTGACCGATGCTGTTGTTCATAACCTTTGTCAGTTGTCCGTACACATCTGTACACTGTCTGTTTATGCAGGGCAAAAGCGTGTTCGCTACAAAAAGAAAAATCATGAAAAATATCTGTGTCCTGAATTACGGACTTGCTGTTTTGATTAATATCATAGCTAATAAAGTATATAAAACTGCAAATGTTTGTTATATGATATGATTGGGATGTATTCGGTTTCGATTAGTGCTCATCGTGTATTTCTTTATCATAATTGGTATCCATTATGTTTGCAAGTTGTAAGCGTAATATTAATATTGTGGGTTCTTACTCCAGTTCTCACCCATAAAGGTGAAATACTATTAACAATGCATTAAAATATAGTATGAACTGAATTTGAACTTAAAACTATGAACACTTGTGAGTTGTTCATATAAATACGCCTTCAACATTTTATGAATCCGCCCATGATAGAGAGCTTTGTTTACCCTCAAAGACGTCCGGGTCAGACTCAAGAAAGTACAAGTGATTTGCAAATACCGTCAGGCTAACATCTTCCCATTTTCTTATCGCCTTGTTGAAACAAAGCTGCGCTGGGAAACGAAACCACACAACATTGAGTAAGTAATTCATCAAAAAGATTAACCCTTAAAACGCATGATTTACAGAAGAGCGAGTTTCAATTATAAAAGATCCTTTGCAATGAGAAACACATTGAAGAGGAAATGCGCTGGTAAATCTGAACACATATATCGAGTCATTGTTGTGGTATATAAAGGAGGAATAAAAGTAGAGGTTTTACTCGCAGAGCTCAGACAATATAACATATTATTCTAGAACAAAGCAACATGATAGAGGCTAAAGAAATTCATAAGCCCCCTAAAGTTGCTGACATTCTCACCGACAAAATGAGTTTCTACCCCCTATCGCGAAGGGGCAAGCACACTGCTGGCAACATTTAAAACTTGATACTGGCCCATATTGGTTTTCGTTTTAAAATAGATGACACCAACTCCGACTGGCTGTTAAACTTAGGCCTATCCAATGTCACTCGTATCTAATATATTGCCATCTGTCAAAAGTAAAAAAGCACAAACTATTTACATCCCCGACTTCGCATTTTCCCCGCAGAGCCACAAGTTCTCTGTACCATTCGAGTTCCAGGGGTACTTATCATTCCTGGAAAAACTAGACAGAAAAAGTTTACAGCTAACATAAAGATTACATCTTCACACGCAAGCAAAATGCTGATGATGAACAGATAAGAGTTCTATTTATTTTTCACCTTATCTCATCCCCTCTCTCCATGCATTCCATCATGTGAAATAAAATAAACTGCCATAAAAAACCTTTTCAAGATCCGAAGATTCCAGGGCAAAAAAAGTTTTATATCTACGCGGTGGGATCGACTGAGGGGGGAGATTTGAAATCATCATATTTACTCTTTACACACCCGCACCTAGAATACCTCATTCTATCCTGGGCTATTTCTTTTAGTTATACTGGGAAAACTGTCATTTTAAAAAAGTGTTCACGTACCTCAGAAACAAATGGATGTGGCATATGAGATATGCCAAACACGCTATGAATAATAGGCCATGAAAAGCATTTTATAAAGGACTTTCATTTAAAATGCCAAAGTCCACGACGGGAGCAAATAAAACTCATTCGCGCCGCGAGCAAATAGCAACAAAATCAACAAGATCGAGCACTAACTCACGGACTCTAACCATTCTCAACAGCATTAATCACGAAATTATTGATGGCTATTTTTACGTTAGGAAATAAACCAGGAAATTAATCTTCCTGCGATGTGACTTACATGTCATCTTAAACTGAGCACTTAAGTTACCATGCGGGCTCAGTATATTTATCCATCCTCGGCCTTTCTGTCCCAAGAGAAGATTTCAAAAGTAAGACAAGCCTTGGAGTCCTCTATGAATAGCTTACAGTTTACATTTGTTTGTGCTTCCAGCAAGAACACTGGCCCATCTCCAGTGTGGCTTCATACTTCTAACTTGCACATTTCGCAAACCCATAAACTCAGGTCAAAAAAACACTTCCTCGATATTAAAATATCTTATACTCTTGTCGTATACAAATGAAGGGCAGACATTGCTTTGACTTGTATCTGTCATTAGCGTCATTATTTCCTGACAACCCCAGAGCAAAATACCCGGGCGTGTTTGGATTTCTCCGCCTAACTTCTAACTAGCGCTTCTAAAAATTCACCCAATTCATAAATCAACAAGGCTTCTGACACGAGGGCAAAAATATCATGAGATTTGTTCAGGGTAGGGTGAGAGTGTATGTTCCCACCATCCATTTAATCCGGATTCTTTGAAGCCTGGATGATCTGTTAGAGTCCCGTTGATCTGAGACGCGCTACGTATACACAAGTATATAGCAGGTGAAGCCCGCATCTTGAGGTGTCTTTATTTTAGATTTATGGGGAGCAATGGTAAGCTCATCTGTAAAGTGAGCAGCTCGGGTCCTTGTCTGACACCCTGTACAAACTAAACACGAAAGAAATACCCGAGCAACTCATACGTCAGGGGGCGCTTCATACATTGGTGGTGGTAGCCAGTGAAGAGGAGAATAGCTGCTCAAGGCGGAGAAGTGAGTGAGTGAGGGAGGGAGAAGAGAGGGGGAGAGAAGTGAGTGAATGAATGAGTGAGTGAGGGAGAAGAGAGGTTGGGGAGAAGTGTGTGTGTGTGTGGGGGGGAGTGAATGAACTGGGAGAGAGGGAGAGAGGTGGAGAGGAGAGAGGGGAGAGGAGAAAGGGAGAAAGAAAGAAAGAAAGAAAGAGAGGAGAGGGTGAGAGAAAGAAAGAGGGAGTGAGAGAGGGGGAGAGAGAAAGAGTCTGAGTGAATGAGAGAGGGGGAGAGGAGAGAGGGGGAGGAAGGGAGAAAGGAAGAAAGAGAGAGGGAGAAAGAAAGAGAGGGGAGAGAAAGAAAGAGGGAGTGTGAGAGAGGGAGAGTGAAAGAGAGTGGAAGGGAGTGAGAGAGAGGAAAGAGAGGAAGAGGAAAAAAGAGGAACAGAGGGAGAGGGGGAGAGGGAAAGAGAGGAACAGAGGGAGATGGGGAAAGGGAAAGAGAGAGAGAAAGAGAAAGGGGAGAGAAAGAGAAGAGAAAGAGAAAGAGAAGAGAAAGAGAGAGGAGAGATGAAGGAGAGTGAACGGAGAGAGAGAGAGAAAGAGGAGCGGGCGAGGGAGAGAAAGAGAGAGGAGTATGTGATGTGAGCTCGTAGAACGATCGCGGTATAAGTGAAATGTCTTGGAGGAGAGAAAAAAAAGTTTATTCCTGCTCGCGAGGTAATAGCCACAAGGTGTTAATGTCGGGGGATTTAAGTATTCCGGCAGACGAAACGCTGCCATTGTTGTCTTAGTTTTATCAGGTCCGAGCTAACGTGCGATGGTTTTATCCCATTATTTCAATAAAGCGCACACATCATTTATACTAAATCCAGACGGTTGCAATGAAACATGATTATGTCTGAGTCATCTTTTGAGCGGCTTCCTGTGGGCCAGTGGGGAACTAGGATATGGGAGCCGTTACAATGGAGGTTAGTTTGCTTTTGCCTCGTTTTTTCCTGATTAATGCTCAGTTTCGTTGAAATAAACACCCCAGCGCGCAGAGATTATGGCTGAAATGTCAAAGTAGAAAGAAGTCCAATTCCATGATTGAACTGCGGTTTTTAGCCCGCAAATTACAGCCTTTAGAACCAAGTGCCTACTAAAGATCGGGTTTTAGAGTTGATTAGCACTGGCCGAATCGCAATAAAATCTTTTGGGAAGATCTCCGGTTAAGACTGAAAAAACAATTTTCATTGTAAAACTTGATGTACATCAGGTCGGCAATCTATGGGGTGGCGGATATAGCGCCCATTTCTAGCGTCCATTGCAAACTTGGAAAGGTGCAATAAAACCCAGTCGGATGGCTATTTTTCTCACTCCGGGCTTCTACTGGAGTCGCGATAATAAACAAGAAATTCCAAAGGGATGAGGTGTAATATCATCGTGCGTGAACAATCCCAAGAAAATTTTAAGAAATAACGAATGAAAAAAATAGACGCTAGATAAAAATCGCTGTGAGAAAATAAATATGTTGAGATTGCCAACAACGCAAAAATAATATCCCATAAGGATCATGAAAACGCCATCATCTATAGCTATAGCTAGTTCAATTGTGTTATATGCAGGCACATTATGGAAGATAAAAAATCGTCCAAATTAATGTAAACAAAATCAATAGCAAAAACACTTTCCTAATCATTTTCATAAGTGAGTAGTGACTGTGGCATTGTAGAGGAACAAGGAGATTTCAATCAATCAAAGTCAGACCGCCAGCCTTTTTCCTTTAAGAAAAAGGAGATTAAGTTAATAATAGCAGTATGTTTTACTCGCGAGTGCATGATCTTGCGTACAAGACATCAAGATCCTTGTTTGCCACTTTACTTCTCTTATGGACTGTCTGTCATTTTATTTCTTCAATGACAGACAACTCGCATTCAATTAAACCTATGAAGGCATGCCTCGAGTCATAATATTTCCTTAAATTGACGACAAGCGATCATATTAGGCTATTTAAGATAGGCTGCCTTCCTTCTTAAATGCTTCTGAAACTACTTATGTCACGCATTGGCATGCAAAACGTTGTGATGCCTTTAACAAAGTACCATTTCACAAGCTACTCCCTTCTGGATCAATCACAACTCCAACACCGACAAATTGCCTCATAAAAAATTGACAACTCAATGAAACCTTTCGCTCGGCATGAAATGCAACTTGCTCTTAAAGAATCAATTTTCAACAATCTCAATGTCGAGTGAAATATGTTTGCAACGGGAGGCGGGGGTGGGTTGGAGATAAAGGGGGATTGTGATTAAATCACCCCCTTCAACAAGCCCCACAGAAGCCGTTCGTCGCCACCACCATCCCTATTCCCCCTACTCCCTTTCTACAGCATTGCACCACACACGTTCCCAGCCAAGCGCTATAAGCAGCAAGCAGGGCGAGCAGCGCCTCTTTGCATTTTCAACTGTCATTTTATTAAAACCTTATTCCATTACCGCTTAGGGATTTTTTATGGGAGCATCATGGGCAATTTGAGGCTGATATTTTAAGAAGTAAATCAGGCGTAGTGAATTCAGCTGACAATGACTTATCAATCATAACGCCGGGGATAATTGGGTTTCTGTACGAGCGAGCAACGAGCGGCATCGGATTGCTTATATCATGCATTTAAATTGCCTTAGATAACTGCCTTAATTTCTTGCCTATTGATTTTGGATTCCCTTCGCCGTCTCTATAGCTATATTAAGGAGCGATGTTGTTAAATCAACAAATCAGCATGGCCGCGATCGGCTGTACACTAAAAATCCATTATTTAAATGGCTTTTTATGCTGTGGTAAATGCAGCGGGTGAGAGGGACAGGAGACATGCCATCGGGGGCATGCAAGGCTCCGGCTTGGATCATGTTGATGGCATAAGGGCTTCCATGTCGACGGAAGAAATGGGACGCTCGACAGGTGACTGCGCGAGGAAAATGGCCATTTCCCCTCCGTCGAGGAGCTATTTTTCATAGATAAATGAGCACTGAAAGCGCTGATCAGCCGATACGGTGGTAGGATTAATTATTTCAACTGAGTTTATTTTTGAGTGCGGAGGAGGGAGACTCTGAGAGAGGGGGAGGGATGGGAGGGAGGAGGAGCATGGGGGAATTGAACGAGGACGGAAATAAGGAGAAGGTGGAGAAAAGGGCCACAAGTTCGTAGCACTTGGGATATTTATAGTCATGGTGTGGGCTTTAGACTGAGAACGAGTGGGCGCATAAGGACGCCACTGAGGGTAGGTGCAAAGCGGTTTTTTATTCAAATAATGTGCCACTAATTGATTTAATTAAAAGGCGGCACTAAAATAGCAAAAACATTAATCACTCACACCCATTGTCATGAGCATAATCTCGCTTATTTTAGCCTGTCGAGTCTATTTGCATCTCAGAAAAAAAAGAACTCATTTGTTCTCACAAATTTAAAATTATAGCCGTTGAGACTGTCAAAAAAGGCCGGTCCCAGTTTACACAAGTTACACAAGAGGGTGTCACATCATTTTTAAAGAATTCCTCATTCGGGTGATTCATCCTCCAATATCTAATACAAATCCACCAACGCATACGTGGATTATGGATATAGGAGAATCCACATCAACAACTTATTACACAAACGCGTCATCGTCTCCTTCTATACATAATCCCCCAATTTTTTGCCCTTTTCGACAATACCCCTCTTCCCCCAATAGCACCCATGCCCGATCAGGAGCTTGGGAACTTTTGTAAGATGCGCTATGCAGCGCTTAGAGCCAATTACCTTTGCAGACAGGTGTTTAATGAAATCCATGAAAGGCATGGCTGCTGAGTCCACCTCGAACTGGAGAGGCAAAACTGGCCAGGGGCAACTCACCGTGTCGCCAAGCATGGAGTATGGAAACGGCACGTTCCTTCCAAGGCAAGGCCGTCATGTCCAGCGAATTCTAAACGATGTCAATTACACGTAGGAGGACCAGCGCCCGCCTTGAAACTATCCATTCCATGTCAAATTCACAGGCCGATCGATGCAAGCCGGCCACGTCAGGTGAGGCAAGGCATTGGTGGTCATCTCCGCCCCTCACACCACTGTCATGCTATACCATGCACTGCCCCAGATGTGGAGGGCAGGCTGGAGGAGGCCAGTGTTTGTTTTCCTCCAGTGCATTATGATTGTTATAAAGACAAACAATACTGTCCCCACATATCACAGCATAGCAAATGTCAAATATTCTTCCTACACTCTGTGTAGCGTAGATGATAGATGAAGGGGGTGGAGAGGAGGGAAATATAGTGAAGACCTATCATTATGGCAAGAAACAGATTTGCCTTCAGAATCTATGAAACAAGATAATGATTTTTTAATATCATGACTTTCTAATCTAAGAAATTAGCATTGATTAGACATTTGGTAAATATCGAAAAATAAATGTATCTGATAACTAGATGTATAACTGTTGATGTTGTGATATCCACAAAAGGCAAATTAAATTATTGCATTCCTCTATTAATGTAAAAATAGGGTCTCTTTTCATAAAGTCATTACCAAATAATTATGAATTGTATCCAACTGTAATAATAATTATCATCCTGTAATGATCGCATATATATAAATGTCTGTCTGTCTTGTATAATATTATATTATGTTTGCCCGTTGCCTACCATTGTAAATATGCCCACCTCCCTTCATCGGGTGCCAGAGGATTGTTTAAACTATAATATAATCATTATTATCATTATATTCATATTATAGACGACACGTGAGACCACCCTGGAGGTGATCTGGTTGGTGGTATCATCTATAAAAATGGTATAATTACCTTGAGCTGCTGGAGAATTACAGCTTACACCTCTCCTAAGGGGAGTAATTAAAACCAAACAAACTGCAATCATGTCAGCATCATGCAGGTTCTTAAATTTTTCAAATTGGTTAAAAACTCGCGAGTCAGTGACCAATTTTCCAATGGTGAAACCTTGAGACCAATTGAAAAACAGTCTAGGCTCAGAGCCTCTCGGATCAGATAAGAATAGTAAGTCAGTGATTGGATGCCTACTGCGCTAATGGCTTTCCCGGCCTATGAGTAGGCATCCTAAAGGGATTATAATGACACGATTTTGCGGTTTGAAGCGAGAGACTTTCCCTCAGTTCGGAGGGACTATGTCAACTCTGGGCCTAGACTCGACAATAGATGTGCATCAGCTTTTTGTTCTCAATTATCTGTGGGCAACCATTATTATTGATATAACTATACATGTATTGTAGAATATAAGCAATAGAGAGACATACTATATAATGCAATTGGTAATGACCTTGTTAGATGCATAAACCTGTGTAACCCTTGATCAACCAGTAATTGATTGGACAATTCTTGATTAGAAAGAAATCCTCCTCTCTCTGCCCTAATAGGAGGGTTGCTTGCACCACTGCACATGTCTATTATAGTGCAGGGGCGGATCCAGGGGGTGGCCTGGGGGGCACGTGCCCCCCCTAGACCCCACCTCATAAAAAAATATTTGAGGCCAAACTTTGATAGTTCCAATGCAAAACAATGAAAAGCAAATCGAAGATCCCTCATATATAAGTGAAATCGACAGAAAATGTACAATTCGCCTTCATCTATCTTCTCAAATAATCCATATTTAAGACAAAAGTGAGGTTCAAAATTCTATTCAATATAATCAAACTGATAGTTTGAATCAAGGCGATATCACATATACTCGGATATACCTAGTATTGGCCATTTTTCACCTTAATTTAACAGAATTTACTAAATGTGTAGATCTGACTATTGTACATTTTCAGAAGATCTGACTCATAAATACAAAGACCCAATACTTTGGAACAGCATCCCCTTGAATTAAAATTATATGTTAAATGGGATTACCGATTGTGTTCCTGACATAATGTATGCTAGCTGAATAGTTTTGATGCCTGGGTCATGTTGTCCAAATACATTTGGACCAAGATGCAGTGTGTCCAGTAGCCTACTAGGCCTACTCTAATATTAAACAAGCATTGTAATGCTCATATCACTGGATATATCAGAACAAGGTAAAAAGAATTACTGCAATAGACTACCTTAATGATTATTTGAATTTGAATATGATTTGAATTTCAGAAGTCTGAAATTCTGTCCTAGGCAAATTGAACATATTGCACTGTTAACATGTCAATACACCATGTAATATTTTATTCCCATAGTCTTTCCTAATCTTGAATTCATCAATGCATTTGAGCAATTACTCCTACATTACATGAAATATCTCCAGCATTTAAATGGCATGCCAGATAGGGAAACACATATTTAGAAATTCAAATATACATTTTCCCTGCACATTCTCAGCAGAATATGGTGTTGAAGTGAATTGTATATTACATATCCTTTTTAGGGAACATTTAAGATTAGAGCAAAAGATTATAATTCTCCTAATAGGTGTTACGTATCACTATATCAATTTAGTTTTCCCTCTACTGATTTAGTACACAACATAATATTCATGCAACTTCACCTGATGTACATTATACTATTATGATTTTTCATTCATTCATTTTTTTCATGCAGGGCTATTCCCTTCTTTTTATTCTTCGGAAAACCTCTACTATTGTATATAAGAATCATTGCCTGCTAATATCTTTAAGGTAACAGTAAAAATAGTTTGATATTATCTATACCTTCTGAACCTTAAAAGATTGTCCTGATGGGCCTGAAAACCAGCAGAATGTATTAAAACAGTACTCAATATAATAAAAAAAATCCTGGGGGATCATATCCCCTGCAGGCCCCTAGATGTTAGTTACACTCTCATAATATTTTTAGGAGAACCCTGAATGAAGATCCATATTTCTCCTACTCAATTAAGAACAGTTCAAGGCAGGGTTCCCACAATCACTAATATTGATTGTGTGTTTTTAAAGGCCTTAAAAATCAGTAATTTTCAAAGTGCATCAGTAATTTTAGATCTGAGGCTCAAAGCCCTGTAGAATGTGCTCAACTGGCACTCATTTTCTAAAAATAATTTCCTGGGTGACCATGACCCTGGACCCATATATGATGGCTATGACACTGTTGGGTCATTATTTTAGACCATTTTTTTAAGTTTCTTTTTCATAACCAGTAGCATTCATCTCATCTCAGCCTCAGGCAACTTAAAATTTTTAACAAGGAAAGTTTTGCCAGAATTATTCCTCTGAAATGAAGGGCTCTTATGTGTTTTAAAGACATTTTTTGGCATACTAACAACTTTATTTGTAAAAAATTGAGCTAATTAGCCCCCACCCACCACACATAAATGATCTAAATGAGGACTGCCTGTGCCCCCCCTAAAGTCCACCTCCTGGATCCGCCCCTGTAGTGTGTATACATATTATGAGTGTGTGCTGGAGTGGATTAAATTCAAGTCTGACATACAAGTACTTAGCCACACCGTTATCCCAAAACAATTATATAAGTAGTTTTATTTTCAATTTTCTAACATTTTACATTAAATTATGGAAATTGGGAAGTCCCGTCGGTAAGCGACTGTTTTTCCTAGGTGCCCTCAAATCAATGAATACGTGAATACAAAGGTTTGATCATTATTAAATACAGAATACAAAATAGCCTTGAGCTCTTGAAATGCTTATGCAAAATTTATATTCTTACTCGGTGTTTACAATTCCTATAATTCCAAGCAACACAAAGGATATGCACTGATCGCTACACTGATTTTGATATATATTTTGCATGTCACCTAAAATTAGCAGTTCTCTATTTAACATCAAAACATAGTAATAAATTGTGAACCGGAGTATTATACTCTCCACTCATTTATGCTGTGAAGTATCACACTCAACCATCCATCAAAATTCAGACCACTTAAGTCACTGAAACTTTTTCCTGTTTCTTTCTAGAGACCATTAAATCACATTATTGATGGAAATTTTGCTTATCATAAAACTGTCGGTAATAAGTACCAGTATTAGTTATTTATAAACTATATCAATAAATGTGTTTTATGACAAGCTGCATCCTATACCAGGCATAAGATACGACCCCTATTTACTCTTAATACCGATGAAATAACTGTCACACGTATGAACAAAGATTTTATATGGAAGCCATTAATTCTTACCAAAAATACTGTCGCAGTAATTAGCCAATTTCCTTCTAGAACAGACCATTGCAGTTGGCCAGGGCGGCAGTGGAAAGCTATCAATACCTGGCTTTGATATAGGGCCGCCATGATATATCGCTGGGGATATCACTGGCGCAATAATATATTCAGATCAGCTCGAAGCTTTATGATTGAATAATATGGGCACAGGCCACTTGTCATTTCAATGGCTGGCCGCCGACTGAAGGCAATGCTTTAATAGGATGTATTTGAAACTCGTAGCCAGCCGACTCACGTGCCTCCTGCATTTGGTCGGCGTCAGTCAAAGTTTACGTTTTACTTCTCGGGGTGGCCAGGTCGCCTAGTAGACGTAATTAAAACCCACCAGACAGGCATGCTCATAATGATGGAGACCCGCAGGAACAAGACGATAAATATAAACTGAAACCAGCCAATAATAATGCAGATGATCAATGAAAGTTGGTATGGAAAAAAGCACCCATGCTAATCAACTGTTGGGGGAGAAAGAACGAAATGGGGAAAAATAACAACAATGGTTATTGCGAAAAAAACCCAAGGACTACAGAGACGATGATATATACACAAAAGTTGTAGTCGGTTTACAACAACTGGAGTTGGTACTTTGATTTGTTGAGGGAAGGGACATGAGGTTGCATGTTGGCCCACCAGTTAGACGTATTGAACCGGGCTGAATCGATGGGATAGAGAGAATGAAATGGAGAGGGAAAGAGTCCATGGTTTGGAGTGTGCTCCTATTGTTGTCTCTCGATCCTGCCCCCCCCCCGACCCTCCAACCTGCCACCACCCACCCCACACATGTGGTCGCTTTCGTGACACCTAGTAGCTCAAGACACGAGACAAACTCTAGAGATAGTTACAGAAAGGACCCTGGAAATCCTGGCTAATCTTTCCCCCTGCTCTTAATGTGACATTTTTAATTATATTATCAGGATCATGCTAGACTCTCAATAGGATCAACATTTCCAAAGCCAGTCAGCAAATTGTGCTGCGTTTATTAATCAAATCAATTATTTTAGGCAGGGCTTTTACAGACAGAAAGGAATCATGAATCAATTATTGGAGTATAGAGGCTGGATTTTCTTTGCCATATGCTTTCGATGAAGACAGACCTACTTGGCAAGAAGTGATAGCAGACACCACGCAGGATGCCAGCTTATAAGCACAATATATAAAGCTTTTACAAGTTGCCTTCTGACTTTAGTGTCACACTAACAGCAATGCAATGCAATGATTGACCTTAGCCTGATTGCTCTCCTTTCCCTTGACAGCGGACCGATTGACCACAGGATCGCCAGGGGTTACCTGAGATGACCACCCCAGCGTTCATTCCATACCCGCCTCCCATTTCATACGCGACCACTTTCAATCGTGATTCAGTGCAGCAGTTCGACACTTTTTTTCATTTTCAATGGATCTTGCATGTCACGAGTCCCGACCTCGGGGCCCGGCATTCACCATTTCTCTGGCTATTTGAGAGGTAGTGGCGGCGATGGAAAACTAAAAGCTATGAAAGGTTTGACACCTGGTCACCGCCAAAGCTAAACTTGATAGCAGGCCACTTTGCTACAACACCCCAGAGGTATGACATACAAATGGGAGGCAGCAGGGCAGATTAGTTTGAACTAGCTGGAGCAAAAAAAAGAGAGAACAATCTCTGACACTTATTCTTTCCTTGGAAGGAAACAAGATATGGAGACGAAAAGTGGATGAAATTAAGACGAGTCGAGATTATAATTCTTAGTCGCGTGTCGGTCGTATAAAATGTTTTGAATTGTAACTGCTTATGAATAATTAATATGATTATGTCATTTACATATATTACATGTTTAATGCATTATGTCGGTTGAACTGAAAATCCTTTCATCCTGCGAAGTTCAAATACTTGAAAATGATTCAATGTTGACTGACAATAAAGCTTCACATAAACGAGAAAAAAGTGGCATAATCGCATGTTAAATATTCAAACTGCAATTTCTGGCGAATAAAAAACATAGAACAGGAGAAGGATATTATCCATCAACATGATAATCCTGACATAACTGTTCATGTAAGGTAAAACAATTAACATTCCAAGTATTTAATAAGATGCTAAGTGTATACAAGATGGATTGAAAATATCATTACTACTTGGAATCCATTTCAATAAAAATTCACCGTGATACCTTTATCACGAGGCAACCGTCAAGCATATGAATAATTTTCCATATAACACTTTGACCCTTGAAGTAGAGGCTTTAATCCGAGTATTTTATCGGCCAGCAAATAAGAGAACCTTGGCCACAAATTGACCATTATCTTTGCTTTATCAAATTCAACCGTGGAGTGGATTGGATCCCTAATGATTACGCAAGACCTGCGGATAGTTTAAACACTTCACATCTGTCGTGACCTCCGCACTCTTATCAACAAGCGATAAAATATTGTGTAACGCCTTTCATATCCGGAGGGGGGAAATAGAGGAGGAGGGGGAGGATCGAGACGAGATGGATTCACTATCAGCTACAATGTTCACTTTAAATGAACCTTTAAATTTCATCACGCACGGGAGGGAGTCTATGGCATCATTGGCATGTGTGTGTGTATATATGCCTTGGCAATCTGCTGTGAATTCAAGCTTGCACGCACGAGATCGAAATCACATACTCTCCCTTTCAATGTACCCTCCCCATCCCTATCTCTCTGCCACTCACTCGCTCTGCCTTTCTTTCTTTCCCTCTTCCAACTCCATCCCCCTACCCACATCCTTCCCACATTTAAACGCCTGCCAGATCGTGTTCACGCCGACACCGAATCCTTTTAATCTTTTTTGAATATTGGCTCTCTCTCCCTCTCCATTCGCCAATAGGCTAATAGTGCAATAAGCCAATGTTGTGAAGTTGAGGATTGAAGAGTAATATAATCCTCCACTCACACGCCTCCAGATGTAGCGAATGGAGGAGGGTGGATCATTTCATGACAATTGGCTTTGCTACGGGCTGTGTATGTAGTGTGGAGTGACGACGGAATGAAGCGGGCAGGTAGATGCAGGATGAGAGCCATTCAACAAGCACAGGTGTAGGCAGCTGTGGCAATTCGATACCATCTCATCCAAGCACTTAAGTTTAAATTGCCTTCGAGCTTTCGATTGTCAGCACAGGCCCTATATCCACCAACCACTATACGCAGCATGCCTGTGAAGAAGCTTGGGCTTTCAATTGGGCCTGGCAATTGCCAAGCGATATTAAAATATGACATCGCCCTCGATCTTTTCTTGATGTGGTGTTATTTGATAAGAAAGCAACAATGTTTTAATAAAAGTATTGATTTTTCTTGATGGGTGGAGGGAAGATGAGACGGGCGAGGGAGACAGACTGCTGTCTCAAAAGAAATAGACTCCAAAGATTACTGATAACAGTGAAGAAGGGTTGATATAAAAGAGGGGCGCAATATATCATTATATTGAATTACTAGGATACGCTGCAATTATGTTGTCAATACAAAGAGCGTCATTCCAGAATGAATCTGCGGATCTTAATTTGATCATTCAAACAAAGGCGCTCCACTCTGAGTATCATTTTGCAAGAAACAATTGCTTTTGATAAAGACAATAGCAGCAAAGATGAATGAATAAATATCGACTGATAATGGGGCTGACATTAAGACTGGGTGACGCCCAATATAGCAATAAAAAGAAATAAATCAAGCTTCAAGATGATGTTTAAAGCTTCGTCGAAATGTTATTACAGAAGCTACCCCTGCCACATGTTTATGTCTAAAGCGAAAAGTTCAGGTCTACGCAGAATACAACACATATAACATTTTGCTGTAGTTTTGTTCCTGTAAACAGACATATGGTGTCTTACTGATTATGCGATAATTGATAAGAGAATTCCACATGGATACAAGGGTTATTTCTTACATCGGTCAATATCAGATAATGGAATGGCCGAGTATAGTTGATTGCGTCGCGAATTTTGCCAAAATCCCTCTCATCCTAATTACATATATCTTCCTTATGAATATGGCGTTTTTACATAATCAAACAAAGGTCTAATATGATTGCGTTATTGCATCTAATCAACTAATGTTGCAATCAGGTTCCTCCGGGCCTTTTTCCTTCTGCGATTATTATATACATCATCTCATAACACTTTATGCAAGAGAGTAAAAATATACCAGAGAAACCTCTTCTGCATGTGCCTGCATTTCAATAAAATATGAGATATCATATGTCAACCGGGATAATGACAGAAATATATTTTATACATCAGAAACAACCCAGCTAAAAATGGGTTCCATGCTGGTATATAATATGTACCTTGCATTATTGACGAAGGTCTTTCAGAGATGGGTTAGCTTTTATATCAAGGGGTAATATACTGAACAACACTACACATGTATGTATAGTCATACCTTTTGCTTCTTGGCTTGGGACTTTCTCATCTTTTTGGCTCGTCGTTCTTGCAGAATCCTTTTACGTTTGTTGGCTCTTTTCTGAAATGGGGTTTCGTGCAGTTTATTGGGTTCCCCCTTCTGGGTGGAATCTGCCGCCATGGTCACTCTGTCGTCATTCATTGTAAAATACCCGAACCCTCTATAGTCAAGTCCAGGCAGTTGTGTCCCTCAGAGTCTGGATAGTATCGTATCATCTATTCATTCTGAAAGTACACAATACAAAACATCCATGATTGTCGATACATATTCGTGATTCTATTCATTCTTTTAAGAGACAAAAATGTAATTAATTGAAATACATAGGAGCGAAAATAACAATGGAACCAATTTCATTGCCTCCGAGTTGAATGGAGTAAACAACATCAGTGTCTTTTATTCCCTCTACTAGACAGTAATGAATACCTTGATATGTTAAGTAATAATGGCCGAAAGGTATTCGGATTGTATTACACTGCAGAGTGAATAATTGAGAAGATGGAGGAAGCGGAACATTTGCATAAGGATAAATTTATGAGTTTCTCTCCCACTGTCAAAACATCCAATTGGATATCAGAGGGATGACACAAATAACAAACCAAGTCCCTGGCCATCAAAAAACAATTGTGATGACGTTTGTGACTTCTTTTTAAGAAATAGGGGATGGGTGTAATTATTTGCCTGGTTGTAAAGTGGAAACATCCATAAAGGTAAGGTCGTTTAGAGGCAAACAAAAGATCTCATTAGGAGGAACAAGGCTTTGATAATTTATTTCTAAAAAGGTCACTGGCTGAATGAGAATGACCCAACGATGAAATAACTAAAGCCGGAGTGACACAAACTGTCACTTGGGTTCAACAATGTAAAAAGAAATGGATAGGCTCTTTTTCTACTCTCTAAATGAGTTATTTCGAGGCTCTAACACTGAACGGTGGGATAATGGGAAAGGGTTGAAGAGAAGGAGAATGAAGAGGTGGTAAGGGAAAGAGGAGGAGGTGGAGGAAGAGGAAGAGGAGGAGGAGGAAGAGAAAGAATGGAGGAAGAGGAGAAGGAGGGGGTGAAAGATGTGGAGGGGGAGGAAGAGGAGAAGGAGGGGAGGAAGGGGGAGGAAAAGGTGTAAGGGGAGGAAAAGGGAAAAGGAGTAGGAAGAAGGGGGAGGAAGAGGCGTAGGAGGAGGAGGAGGGGGAGGGGGAGGAGGAGGAGGAGGAGGAAGAGGAGGAGGAAGAGGAGGAGGAAGAGGAGGAGGAGGAGGAGGGGGGGACAGAGGGAGGTGGGGGATGAAAATCAAGAAACAATACAATTTGAAATCATTTGATAGGTTAGGAGACCGCTGCGTGGGTGGTAGCTAGCTAGAGAGAAGAGGGTGCGTGTGCGTGTTTTTCTAGGGCTCGGGCTGGTCACACAATCATAAGGCACCCGTTGGCTATTTCTATGCCACGAGGAAAACTGGACGTCGCTAGCACTGTCCCCATCTCGCCACCCTGAGCGGTAGTGGTGGTGGTGGGAGTGGATGTGGACACACCCTCCGTGTCATAACTCACCCCATTAGTACATCCATGCTAGAGGAATATCACTAGCCCATCTATCTAACCCAGCCATGGAGGAGGCAGGAGGGAGGGGGCTCTGTACTTTAGCACAATGCAACAGGCGCAAGCATGGCCCAATAGTCGCCGCCCATCAAACCAACAAGATATACAATCAATGCTGTTCTCAACATATAAACTGACTCGTGTGTTCAAATACTTAAATGTTATTAAATACGTATTAGATATGGGTCCTCATATCCCATATGGAATACGGCGTATAAGACAATGCATTATTTACCAAGTCTACCGCTGAATTTAAACTATGTAACATTATACGATACCTACACAGTAAACGCAGTCTTTGTGTTGTTATTATTTACAAATACTTTATGTCACGATTACAAAAATACCCCATGTTATCTTAAACAATGTAGTAAAATGTGGTCACAATAAAAACAGAATCTGAAACTGGGAGACTTGAGGGCCCCACGAAATTAAATAATGCAACTCGCCGAGACTATATTCAAATAAGGGAAAATTAGCATGCCCCTAGAGTGGCTCAATAAAATTTAAATTTGGTCAAACCTCGGAGTGACTCAGAGGTCAAACGCATGCAAGCATCCTTAATTTAAACTTTATGAATCTCGGTATTGAATTCATAAATCTTGAACTCCACATTTTTGTTAAATAATTCCATGCATTTTTCATACTTTATTGATAAAAAGATCATGTCGTATGCTGTATTAAAAATAATATTGGAAAATGTAAAATATCGGTGACACCATTCCGCGAATAGACATCGTGAGTTGATAAAGAGTACTTCATGAAATGGTGTATATAATATATCATGTAGCTTGCAGAGCGCAGGTAAAGTATTTTACACATAGATAAAACATGCTTAAACATGATATTCATCAATTGCATGCACATGTGGTGCTATAGTTGTACGGCCATTCAAAGATAACTGAGACAGGAACGTTAATTTGTTTTTGTCTCGAAAACAGCGTGACACCAGTCTTTTCAATTTTGCGTCGAATATCTCAGGGGAATATGGAAGACATATTTTCGGGAAGCATGCTGGTTTTGTTTGGCAAATGGGAGAAATGAGTAACTGACAGTTCATGAGTTTTACAGACAGATACACGACGAAGTTGAACTAAACAAACTCCTCGCTCGGAATCTGGCCACCTGTCGAGCAGCAAATTAATCATTTCCTTGGTTGACTAACCGACCAGCATCTGGTCTGATAAAGTATAAAAAGTACGCCATAAGTAAAGGCATACATGAAAATTCCCTATGTGTTTTCCTGAGGGAATGTGAAATCGTTTTGTGAAGCATGGGGTTGGGGTTGATCCAAGGTTGTCAGGGCCGTAAAAGCCAAACGGGCGTAACAAAATTCAGCAAGAAGCAAATAAAACACGATATAGCATATTTGTGCGAAGGTATTCACAATTTTGGCTTTGGGTGGCAGATATAAGGACAAGATAAGGAAAATGATTGTCCTCCGTCTGAATGAACATGGTTGGTGGGATACTGGGACCTCGGAGTAAGACAATAGATGGTACTTCTAACTGTGCATTCTATCGAAGCTCACGGCCTCTCAGATCAGATAAGAATGATATGTCTGTGATTGAACGCTACTGCGCTAATGGCTTTCCTGGCCCTGGAGTAGGCGTCCAACTGGAATCCTAATGACATTTTGCGGTTTGGAGGAGCGAGAGGCTTTCCCTCAGTTTGGAGGGACTCTCTCAGTTGTGAGCCTAGACTGGGTGGCCAGGGATGTAAAGCTGACCAGCACATACTTCACCTCCACTAATTTATCTCCGGAGCACAGAATTAAGGAAGACAAATTGACAGGCTTTTATGGCGAATGTCAAGCACATAAAATCCTCCAGTTTAGACTTTGTAGGTTCCACACATTTATAACACGAATAGCAGCGGTAGGCAATTATTTCTTAACGTCGCATACATTCTATTATTCACGTCTGTGTACACTAAAAAGAAATAGAAACATCTCGAGAGAGAGAAAAATAAAGAGTAATAGAACATTTATTTGGAATTTTCACCAGGGGCTGAACAATTCAAGCCATGGCATGACAAGCATGTTTCATCGAATCAGTGGAATATATGAGACGACTGGGCAAGATTCTTCTGTTGTATAAAGAGCAAAATTCTTCCTCCCCCCTCCCCCACCCCCCAAACAACCATGAATGCTGACGAATCCACTTAGTGCTTCGGATCGTCCCACGCATTGAATATCTTCGCAGCTGCCAATTTTCCATGTAACATGCATTCTGATCATGTGCCTAAAACTTAACATTTTTCCATCACGAACGCGCACCACAGGAGACGATATAGAGGGTCAGAGGTCAGAAGATGTGGGCCTTAATTAAGGTTATAAATACTTTAAAATGGCCAGACTGGACATTGCCCCTTTCGACTTCCCATAATGGATCCAATTATTGAGTTTTTTTGGATAGAAAAATAGAGACAATCATATTACTCATAATGAATCGAGGAAATGTGATCCACGGAAGTAAGCCAGAGCAGCATCCTTTTCATTATGACTCAGAATACCACCGGCCCTACTAAAAACTCAAGTAGCCGAAGACACAGCATTCAATACCCATTCGTATAATACAAATAAAAAGCACTTCTGAGTTGCGGAGACAATGAACTTTATTTGAATTGAATTAGATTTTAGTTTGGCAAAAGGGTCGTATGACTCTGAAAAGGTGCTCGTTCTTCCGAAGTCACATGCCCGGAAACATTATTTCTGCTCGCCAAACTCCACTGTCTTCCGTGAAATTAAATTATTGCGGTTTAATAACATTCAACCTAGTTCCCGCATAAAGGGGAATGTGAGTTAATTGGTGAACTAGTTCTTACATCAATGGTGTCTAATGTTTATAAATTAACAATGGGAATGTGTCAGACTGAAAATGTATTCTTACAATAGACTAGACCACACTTCCTTGTGAACTAAAGACACACTACTAGCTAACTTAGGTCAAAAACTGAAAATTAAAAAGAGTTTGTGGTTCATTTCCAAACAAAATGACCATGATAGAATATTAAAGCGTTCCAGAATATTCTTCTTGGTGTAAAATCAAATCAACTACAAAATGAATTTTGGTGTACACCAGAATCCTACCATGTTAAATATGGCTCTCTTTAATATTCTTAAACTTAATAGGGAATCTTTAGTGAAAGGAAAGGTGTGATTAGGATATCACTGCTTTATATATTGGTATATCAAGAGACTAACATTGCCTATCAATTCTTTTTAGCCCAAACAGCCACTGTAGAACAGCAAAAACTAAAAAAATAATGAAAAATTTGAGAGAAAATGCCATGAATTTAAGGGGAAAGGAACAGTATCAATTCATTGATATCACTATTTAAATCGGAGAAGAATGGAAAAAAAGTTTTATTAGCCATTTTCATACCCACTTAGGAGGACACCAGTGAACAGTGGATAACAGCAGCAGTGGTAGTAATTTTACAATTTTGAGAGACTTATCTGATAAGTAGTAAGTTGAATCAAAATTATGATTTTTTTTTCGAGGCAACTCGAGGGGATGCAGGGAATACATGTCGAATATCGGAAAATGTATAACGATACCTATAACCATTTTAAAAAGTAAAAAAAAAATATTAGGATGGTATGATTACGATCACATGATAGTTATTGAATATTATATAGGCCTAAAATAAAATTTTAAACAATAATTGCTGAACTCAAACCTTAGAAAAAGATTTTGTTTCCTTTGAATTAATTGTAAATTTAGTTATCGCAGGTCTATATCGAATTTTGAGTCATTGAATTTATAAATATAAGGCTTCATTCAATCATTCATTTATTCATTCCCAGGTAATTTGTCTCTAGTCTTTGCAATTTGCGTGATACGATATTGTATAAGTGTGCGGAAAGTAGGGGTAGGTATGGTTCGATTAAAAGTAATAAATTAAGACTTGATAACGTCCTTGGGCATTACATTCACATATATCCAAGCACTCAGGCTGTAATCAATGATCTCGGCAAGGTCATAATTCATTGAAGTGTCCTCGCAAAATTTCTCCAGTGGCGAATTCCATTGCAATTCTTTCCATTTCAATCAGAATGAATCCATATTTTCTGGCAGCGGGAGACGAGTCCTGCTGGCTTCTGTCCATATTCCAATAAACTAAAAACCAATGAATCAAGTGCTTACCAGCCGCCGACTAAGAAATGCAATCGAATCATTTCCTCGTCCGTGGAACAGCTATTTTTTCTCAGGCAGGGGAAAACAGCATTAAAGTTGGGGGATCATGGACTTAAAAGCTTGGGGGCTTGAAGCAGTGGTAGTGGACAGGTCCTCATCCGAGCAAGGGGGGGACAGCACCTTAGCTGGACACTTTGCAAACCCCTGACCTTTTCATCTGGACACACATAAATGGGGCGAGCAGGAAATTATGGAAACAGCAGCACAGGGGGATTTTCTTTTGGCAGCCGGGCAATGGCAAGGTGAATATCATCGGTTGATGGAACAGCGGGCAATCGCACATCAGGAAGTGACCAGAGTAAAACTTTGCGCCACAAAAGGACACATCCCCTTTAACTTAACTCTTTTATACCGCGGCGCAAAATCCTTAAAAGTAAGATGCGGGGGAAGCTGCTGTATATCGGTGGGGCAGGGGTGAACGTAGGTATTTCGTCAGTAATGTGAATTAAAGTGTTGTTACTCATTTCTCGTTTTATTTTACAAGATTTCTGACTGCTTGCCCTTCGTCAACCCTGCCCACCCACAGACGATTTGGCCCCCGATTGCCCCCCGATTTTGGTCTTCCGATGAATCCTAGGATTTCATTTCCAATCCTGGTTTATGTTATTTCAAAAACATAAAATCGGGTGGCAATCGGGTAATAAATCGGCTGTGTGTGGGCAGGGTCTTCAGGTGATGTTTTAAATCCTAAATGGAGCAAACTTTATCGCTTTTATGCCAAGTTATGGGAGGAGAAGAGCAATTTGTCAATAATAGCGTTGACTTCTTTTTTCCATAGGTAAAAAGTACAAGAAACTTTGACTTGTGAAATCACACCATACAATAAATCAAAATGTTTCTAATCTTGCATTGATTTAAATGTCAATTTTGTTCTTTTTGATAGTGTTCAGTTTAGATACCAGTACCACTTATTGTATCAGAGATAACATTAACCCTCATTTTAAGGCCATTCATATTTTTAGACTAAAGAGAATGTCAAGTCAAATGTCCGAAGTCTAAGGATTTTGATTTGAAAAGTTCAGAAGTACGAGGCAGGTTATTTTTTTCTCCACAAATAAGCTTAATGCATTATCTGACACTTGAAAAAATGTTATCTATTGCATTTCGAGTATTACAAACAAACCACCCATAAAGTTTTATCTTGACCAGATCTGGTGTTTCAAAATCCTCTTAACATGGCCGATAACGGACAAACATAACTATAGAGGTCAGGGTTGAAGAGTGTACTTTAAACGATAACATTCAAATATGGACAGATTAGTGCAGGGTCGTTCGATGGATGACCAAACACAATTAAATATTTCTCTCGTTCCATGTGTTTACCTGGGAAACAATTTCCAGGTACAATGGATTAATCACCAGGTTCCATGCGATTCTCTGAGACACGATTAATCACTCCTAAAACCTGATCGCACTCAACCAGTCTATATTCTCTGGCTTTCATTTAACAAGAATCCAATTTGCTCTATAGCGATACGCCCCATATCTCTTCTACCACTATCCATCCATATTACTCGCCTTTCTATTTATGCACGAGCTCCTTTTAGACCAAATATTTATTTTAAACTAAATTTGATGAATATTGGAGCAGTTGGGGCTCTCCCAGATGATGAATTGTACTTTTAGCTCCCTTTGGTTTCGGTTATGGTCTGGCACTTTTATGAAAAGTAAATAGGAGGGAGTGTGAATGAGTCACCTGGGGGGCTATAAAGAAAAGCAAAAAGTAAATAAATTTAATACAACAGCCTTTGTTATGCCTCCCATTTAGTTCAGAAAAAAACACCAATAATACATTGGGATAAAAGTAAAGAGATAGTTGCAAGTTCGACGATTATTAACAACGGTTTGGTAATAATATTACATAACATCGATTGCTATCATCTGGCAAGTAACATTTGGTTGTCATTAAATTTGATATCAGTGGAATGGATGTTCCCTAATCTAGCATTATTAGATAACAGTTTTTATTACGCAATAAAATGCATAATCGAAATGAATATCTGTCAAAATCCACAGCCGGTGAGATGTACATGACATTGTATCATTCCTTTCCTGCCATAAATGGTAAGGATAAATATAGTGCAGGTATTACAGCCACTCAGGGCGTAAAGGTTATGGTGTTTTTAACAAGGCCTATTGATTGATATGAGTGACAGAGGTTCAATGTAAAACCAATGTCAAGAGCCCTATTAAAACTGATAATATTTTAAATTGATCTTTCAAATCGTAAGAAATTGAACTACGCCTCAGTTCATACATACCCACCAGAGATATTGACCTCGCGATAAGTATTATGTATTGAGGTTATTGAATAAAGGCAAAGATAAAAAAAATAACACGTAATCTTTCATGTTCTATTAGACCTTATCAACACTTCAATTCGGTGAATATGTATACTCTCTCTCCCTGTGCCTATCTGTCTCTGTCTAACTCTCTGTCTCTGTTTCTGTACCACTCTTTCTCTCCCCGCTTTCTTTCTATTATACCACACCGTCTGTCCCCTATCTCTCTCTCTCTCTCTCTCTCTCTCTCTCTCTCTCTTTTATCTCTCTCTCTCGCTTTCCTTCTCCCTCGCTCTCTTTCTCTTCTCTCTGTCCCTCTATTCTCCTGCTCTCTCGCTCTCGCACTCGCTCCCCTTCTCTCTCTCTCTCTCTCCCTATCTCTCTCACTTTCGCTCATTCTTTCTCTCTACCCTACTTTCTCTTTCCCCTATTTCTCTCTACCACTTTCTCTCCTTATACCACTTTCTCCCCTCCCCCTCTCTCTCCATTCTTTCTCTATACTCCCTCTCCCTACTTTTTATCAATACGTAAGGGACGTATTATAACGAGAATTTCTCTTCCATTATAATACGATACATGAACATCCATCATCCATTGCCATATATTGACAAGTTCAAACACATTGTGGGTGGCATTAAGTCTTAAAAAGCGACGGCGGGACTGCCAGGTTAACCTTGGTCCCGGCCTACCATATGCAACCAATGATGACGACCGCAGCTACCATCGAACAATTCCATTTCCTCCCTGTACCAGAGATCAGCGATTTTCTATGGAAGCGCGTGGACAAAGTAAACTTTGTTTAGACCTCAATCATTCCTCTGCCATCGCAAGTAGACCTCTTACTGCGAGAAGCATGTAGGGTTTCCATCATGTCCGCTTTTACTTTCCATATTTTATTCATGATAAACCTCGCGGGCAGGGGGTGTTGATCCAAAACTAAATACCAGAAGGGTGGAGAGAGCAATCGTTTAGACAAAACATTTACACGCAGAGCCCGCGGCCTTAAAATATAGCCACATAGGGGCAGTTATAAAACTTGTGAACCCTAGCTGTTATACAAGTCTAGACATAGATCATTTCATATATACATGTGTATATATACATATGATATATATGATATAAAATATATATATTATATTATATAAATGTCCCCATTGTAGGAGACATACATATTGAATGCTGGCCAATTAAGTTGGTGCCCTCAGCCCCCGATTGACATCCCATATTAATAGACACATAGCATCAAATATATATTTGGCACAGACGGAACCAGTTGTGAGAAAATTGGGAAGAGAAAAGTATGTTTTTACAATTATTGTATCCTGCGAGCAACAAGAGACGGGGTCGACTGTTAAATATCCTTTTTTCATTAATAACCTCAATTGGAAATAATGCACCAAGTGATTATGTACGAAATTACACGCTTGCAAATATTACAGCTTGGCATGCAACGTTGGCCTAGGTCAGCGGGTACGGAGGAGAGAGAGAAAGAGGTAAACCCGTCATAGTCCCCCTCCCTCTCCTTACCTCTCTTCAACTGGCTTCAAACGCGTTAGTCAGTCTCCCTCAAATGAGCCGCATATTCCATATCATTCGATTAGCTTCCCATTGCTCTCCTTTGTTTTTTCGACTTTCATGCGAACAGAGATCACAAAGATTTGGTGGCAGTGTCATTGGGTTGGCCATTTCCGCATCCAATGCACTGAAATTTCCACTCACTTCTGCGTGCAAAACCACCAGGTTTTTACCCCCGTATTACCATTAGAGGTTCGGTCATGTTTTGCCACCAGCAGGTAAAATCTTTATCTTGCTTGTATACCACCTTCAGGGACAAATCTCTTCAGACAATCAAAAAATAAATCCTCAACAGAACAGATATCGGATGGCATAATTATAAGAGCCATTTTTAAATTGATATATGGAATAAGGTATTGACGTAAGAACATCTCAATTTATAATAATAAATGAATTACTGTATCAATACAAGCAACATTAAAATAGCAATTGTTGAAGTTTAAGGATGTGTTGTTTTCCTTTATACAATTTACAAAAAAAATGTTTCCATCTAATTGAATGATAAATATATGTCACTAAAATATCCATCCAATTTCAAATATTTCCTATAAAAAGAAACGCTATAAGAAGCCAACAATCAACATTTGTGTATATATTTTTCTCTCACAAACCAAGTCCAATAGCAGCAAATCATAGTATGAAGTTTCACCGTATGTCTGTTCTTTATCTCGACCCCCCTCGTTACAAATTTGACCGGCCCTAAAGTGTGAGAGGAAGAGGGGGAAAGGTCCCAGAGATCTAGCCGCACGACAGGCAGCGTGCCTATGATGATCACAAGTTCATGTTTTCAACGAGCCAGGTCGCAACACAGGCACACGATGCAAAATGAGGAAGTGGAAACAAGAACTGCGTCTTCAACTCAGTTCACTTCCAATCCTCACGCAATTTTCGCCCATTTCTGCCATGACGCGCGCAAGAGAGAGATAAAAAGAGATCGAGCGCTCAACTAAAGGCAGCAGTGGTTATTTTTGGTTTGGAGCAGATTGTGGAAGAGAAGAAGAAGTAGGCCTAGTAGGTGTAGTAGTAAGTAGTAGACGTACTCTCCTACTGATAATACTCCTACTACTTTATAGACGGCCCGCTCGCTAGTGAATAATGCCTACTTTCTTGATGGTTCTCGCTGAGATCGCCTACTTAAGGCGCATCCACCGCAGCAGCGATTGTTGTTCAAAAATGAAATGTTTGGTGGTAGTCGGAGGGTGGATAAGCGTTGTGTTTTACAGCCTCATTAAACTAAAGTGTGGGCAGAGCGCGGCTGCCGTGCCTCCACATGTTCATCATCCACCCTATTGTGCCGCTATCAGGAAAATGACTCTCTTTCATGACACAGCTTCTCTTGAAGCACTTTCAAACTGTTAGCTTCTGAAAGCAGCTAGGCTGCCGAGAAATGAATATGACATTTATTGAAACAGCATATTGATTTATCCATCTTAACGTTGCCGCTTTTAGGCCCAACACTGCAAGAGAGGCTCGCTATTCAAGCGGTCCTAGTTTGACAATAGCTTCCAGACTTCGGCCATTTCCCTATGTAAATCAATTGGTAATCTCGAAAAGAAGCATCGACAAGAAACTGACTTGTCCGACGAGAGAGTGAATCATTCATAAAAACGTCCATGTAATTTACAGAGATTGGCAAGTGTTCGGTTTAGTGTGTAATTAAGGCGCAGCCATGTATGCAGAGAGTGATTTCAGCTTGTTGCTTGGTGGCAGACAGAGAAAGTGACAGAGAAGCTATGAGATCTGTAAGAGGCAATGGAAAAGCAACGTTGGCTTGTGACCTTCCTGTCTCCACGAGGGTGGCATCGTTGGGAGGGAGAGAGAGAGCCAGCTCGGGCCCCTGATTGACTGGCTCTTACGCACATTACCACAGTTAGTCGGCTATGGTTGAGTGCCCTGTGGCACATAAAAAGATGAACAGTCTCATTATTTTTGCAATTTCACGAGGAAATGGAGTTTGAAACGTGTATTAGCGCTGGGTCGGCACGAATAGTGTACTTTGATCCGTCTACGTCTCATAACAAAAGGTGAACGTTCCTCCGCGGGTGTCATCAGACAATTACTAATTATACATGAGCTGGCCAGAGCGATACCACACAGCCTAGAACAACTTATGTAATTTGGCTCAAATTATCAAGATAATACCTGTAATTAAATGTTCAATTACAGAAAGACATAGCAACCTTGGGAAGGGAAACGCAATCGTTTTAGTCCTAAGTAGGTATTTAGTATTAATTTTAGTCACATTAAAATTGCTGTGGGTATTGCAGCTTGACAAATTGGCCCTTGCATATTTTAAGTAAACCATAGGCCTGTGAAAATGTGCGGCGTCTAAAATATCTGCTGCACCGAGGGTTGATCAAATTATGAGGTAGGTAGCTATGTGGCATAATTAAAATTTTACCACAGAAGACATTTACAAAAACCACTATAAAGGAATTCAGTTTTTAAAGATATCTTTCAAACCGCAATTGTTTAGTAAACTGCATAATTTAGTGAATAAATCTTTGTTCTCTTTGTTTAAACAAGTGTATTACATTTGGGATAACATAAGGCATCGTAATACAGAGCACCTGTATATATAGGAAATAATTGAATAAATGCCTTTGTAGAGGAAGACAATGAATTCCAGGAAATGACTAAGGGATATGTTCAAATTAAAGACAAGTCTATCCATGTAAATGCAGCTAATTCTAAACAGGATACACGCAGCAATGGGAAAGTGTATTTAATCATATGGTTTTCATGCCACTTTCTTTTAACAATACCTTGGCCTGTCGATAACAATATGAGATACCAGATTGATCCACTAAAATCAATACTTAAGTAATGTTGTAGACAAAAGTTAGGAGCATATGGTCGCATTTAAATGTTTACCTACATTTATCCAATCATAGCTTTCTAATCACTCCTTCCAGATAACCATGACAAGAAACATGTGCACATCGTAAAAAGCCCAACCTGCTTTAAGTAATGCTTAAGTATTTGTTCAACATTATCTCAAACGCCTAAGTAATTAAACTTGTCCATGCCTGTTGCCCAAAGTAATCACTGCAGCATGTTCCATAAACTGGAATTCATTGATCGATACCAGCCATTTCTACTCGATTCAAATATAGACGAGGGATATTACAGTGAGACTTAAGTATATAGACCCGCTATTAAAACAGGTTGTATACATGTATAATATGGATAGGGACCTATTTCTTATTTCTGATTCGGATCGAAACTGCCAAGCAACAGCGAGCATTGTCCCCATTTTCAATATTCATTCAGACGTCAGTGAGAGGGGAAGCAATTTCAGGCAGAAATCTAATCTGGTAATTCCTTGATCACATCACTGGCGATATGAAGGTCGGGTCGGGCCCGGCTGACATCAGGGTTTTTCGTAGCAATCACCTAACCCATTTTTTAACTGTTGCCTCCTATGTTTTCCCCCCAATCTTGCACCCCTGGGGAAGGCAGAAATCCCCTCCTAATAAATCTGCCACGGAAGGTAAATATTTCCCTTCGGAGCAGCTCTTTTCCCAGCAGTTCAGTGCGAGCGCATTAAAATTTGCGACCTCGACACCTGATTACTCATTGAGCGGATCGCCATGGTGATGACCTGTCCAACATCAGCGGCCTCTCTATGATTTCAATCTGTGCTTCGTATTCTAGCACCACCACCAGTTCCGGATAAAATAGAGGCTCTTTCACAGCTCGAGTCCATAGTGCTTGCCCAACACCACCACCCCCGCCGCCACTGGCACCACCAACGCCACCACCAATGCCACCACTTTAACAGCACCGCTGCTGCTGAACTTCTGCTCATGCTACTTCAATTCCTTGAGCCATAGATGCGTCTGCTGCCAGATATGGTGTTGTTGCTTCTTCTTCTGCTGATGGTGGTGGCGGTGGTGGTTCCACTGGGGGTAAGCACATCTGCAGGATCCAAAGCAACTGTTCTCTCTATAGAATAATGCATCTGCTCATAAAGCGAGCAGATGGTGAGCGCGTGTGTGAGCATCTGCTGCCCTTGCTTTACCGCGCATCATGATGCAGTAGTCGCATACGACCAACTCCAATCGCACCATTGCTGCCAATGGCAATGAAAGCGGCAAGAACGCATAGATGTATGGAGGTATCTGTGAGCTATATCTGCTCGCCTTCAGCTGTTGCTGGGCCAATGACATTATCAATGTTGTGTTCTTTATTGTAGCCCCTACAGACCCCTTATTCTTCTCATTCCAATCAAAGTGGAAGATGGGCTCACTTTGGCCTCAACTGCGTGCGGGCCGAGGGAGCGAAGTCCACTATACATTTGCCAGCAATATCCTGATCCCTAGAATGACCCCAGAACACCCAAAACCTGCCAGTCATTGCTGCCAAACTATTCTACTGGTCAATCAGCCGCCAACCTGGTGAGCTTGTCCGGAAAGGTCAGCTTCCAGCCGCAAACAGTCCAACTGTACACACACTTTACGTTTCGGACAGCGGGGGGTTTGTTTCTGGTAAAGGTCGCCCAACGCCGCGTTTGTTTTTGAGCCTCAAAATTGCCATATTATCCTCTTTAACAAGGTACCGCCCCAAACCGGGTAAATTTCTTTCAACTTGTTGATGAGCGAAACATCCCTGAAAATGGGATGTCGTAAGGTAAACTGCATGTGTGACTTCGGTCCAGTTGGTGTGCTACTGAAGGGAACAAAAGAACGAGAATCTATTGTTCGATTAAAAATAGGAAAACAGATGATGAAGATTTTTTTTATTGTATTAAAGGCCAATTGATAAAGTGTATGAGACATCATGTATTGAGATATAACAGTTTTAATTATTTCATAAGTTGTTTTCCCTTTCTTTCTATTACGTTAAAACAGTGTGTCGTCTCATACAAACAAAGGGAGCTCATCCACAAAAGAAAGAGCAATTATTTTGTTCTCTCATAATATCAGAGCAGCTTGCCTCATATTGCACTAGCTCCAAGAATTTCATAAAGCAACCGGCTCATTTCGAAAAGCATTTTACTTGTATTTTACTTGTTTGTGCCCCATAGATTGATACGAATTCCATGCCATGCATACCACAGACGGCAGAATCAATTACAAATTCAATTTAAACAAAAGATATTCGATATGCGCCACAGGAGGTCGCTATTTAAGGTGAAGCATTTTATTTCATGAGAATTCGCCACATTTTTTCGCACATTCGCAGCAGATGATTCATCAATAAAAAAAAGTGTTAATAGCAAGCAGACCGCGTCTATAGTAAATAAATGTAGGTGAACTACTTCCAATACGTCGCAATCAGTATTCGCTGCTTAATTAAAAAAAAACAGCGAAATCAAATCATTTCTTGCTATAGCCAATAATGTAATATCGGAAAAGATCGGAAGTGGGAATTGACTTGATAATAAAGGATGAATTACATGTGGGCGTGGTATATACATTTAGTGCGAAAAACAATGTCTCGGCGGACCACTTGGTACATAAGATTTGCAAATGATTTTTTTTTCACGGGGAGAATGTCGGTTCATTATCACCTAGTGTTTTTCTTGGCATGTGAGGCACTACCTGTGACACCTGCAAACTCCTCCTAGCACCTACTGACCAGCTGGAGGTGTTGGACTCGGGTGGTCAGGTGTAGAGAGATGGTCACCTAGTGAGTGGACACACCGCGGCATAGGAGCCAGGTGGGCCTCTGTGGGTGGGCAAGGTGAGGCGGTAGCTAGGTGGTAGTATAGTGGTCACTGGGAAGGTGGGAGTTGTTACCAGGAGGAGGAAGGGGAGGGAGGAAATATTCTTTGTGTGTAAGGATATCATTTTACGTGTGTATAACAGTTAACATACTGGGTCTGCGAGGACATTGTTTCTATGAAACGAATACACTGTTAGAAATAAGGTCATACTCGCAGATTTAGAGGGGGCGTCTCCACTTGATCGCCTGGGCTAGTGATTACTAGCGAGCGGCGATTTGATCGCAGAAATATCTCATCATTTTGACATTCTTGCGATCGAATTACCATTCGTGATTTGATCACAGGGGTTCCCCTACTAGTACTTGCGATCAACCTGCGATTGAGGATAGTCGCTTGCTTCTTGCGATCTATAGTGGAGAAGCGATATAAACGTATTTTCTGCATGGCTCAACCCGATAAACCCCCAAGGGACATCTATCCCGGTGTGTAATGAATGATTAATGTAGAACTATGTACAGGAACCTGAATGTTTAGGCAGAACATTTATAAAATCAAGTACTACGAGAGTCGTTCATAAGAATGATAAAGCCTTCGGTTCTTAGAGTGTAGGAGTGTATTGTAGATATGAACCGGTGAACTATGGGTGTTTTCATGATTGGGGGTGGGGGTGGGGGGATGGGGGACGGTGGTAGAGGAGGGAGGGAGGGAGGTAGGGAGGGGGGACATGTTAGAGCAAAGACATCCTTTACTCACAAAAATGGCACATTTCTCACATATAGACATGTATATAAAAGGTAGCACGTGTATACTCGTCTAGCGTGAGGTCAATGTCCCCTATGTCCCCATTAGACCCATCTGTTATGAATCTATAGTTCTATTCCTTCCTTTCTCCCACTCATTAGCTAATTACAAGTCAAGAAAAATCATTATGGGCCAAATAATGATATGTGCATGAACAGTTTCCATCACGTAATTGTGATAAATACAAATATTGCTCCACTTTCTCCAACAATCTCCAACATGGCAGACAGAACATTAACAAAACAAGTCTATTATTGGCAAACCAAGAACTTTTATTGAGGAATCTTTTGTCTGTATGCTTATTGAATCCCCATAGAGGGGACCAGCTCTGTAATCAAACTAGAGTTTTTCGTTTGTAGGCCTCTTTTCGCTATCCTTTAACCATGTTTCAGTCGCCATTCACAATAAATACTTTCAGGCTTCCTTTCTAGGCGGTAAGGAATGAAAGAAGTGTCCCCTTGGTTACCCGGAGACGCTCTCAATATCACTGATATTTCTCTGACCATCCCATGCAGTCTCTCCGGCTTATTTAATTTTTCTTTCCCCCCTCAGCTGCCATGTTCCTTTCAGCCTGCCTTACACGGAGAGGCGGTGTCTTCTTTTTGGTGAAGATTTCACAGTATGACAGCTCTGTGTGGTAGTAGCTAATCCCTTTAGTTCCTTATTCGAGTGGTGAGAGATACGCAGGTAAACTAATTATCCCAGTCCTTTAGCGAGGCATAGAATGACAAAATTACAATCAACTTTAATCAGGCACAACTCGCTGACAAAACGCATCATAAACAACTGGCTAACACAATTTGTAACTTGAACATTTTCCTCCTCGCCGAGTCACGTTGGACCGGGGGCACGAGCTCGACAATATCACTTTGATATGGATATAATTTGAGATGAATATTGTACTGTGGATCAAATTGAGAGGAGGCATTAGTCTATAATCACATCAGAGATGCGGGCCCAAAAGGTTGCCAGTATATTTTGGATCGTGTTCCATGCAGCCGACTAAAAAGTTCATTGATGTAGTAAACTTGAGGTAGGGTACCGACTGTACGCCGCCGTAATAACAGACATATCTCGAGTCTCTATCACAAATCCCATTAGGTGGAGCTAAAATCAATTTACAATCTCCTCCCCAATACCCTTCTGTTTTCGTCTACTTGCAAGCAAGCGTTCTTCTTACAGAGCCACAGAGGGCTATGCTATAGTCATGTACTCGCCACCTCACGCCATGGATACTAATCGACATTCCCAGAAATAATTTCCTTCCTCGCAGCAAAAGAAGGATTAATTTTGCAGAAGGGATAGATAGCAGGCCTGGTCCCGATGTATACCTAGATATGGGGGAATACATGTAGAATACAACAAAAGATGAATTCAATGAATAAAAAACAACAGGAGAAGTGTTATAACTCAAGATTATTATTAGATTGTTAGACTTATCTTTTTTAATTCAATCTGTATTGATGACAGTATATACATTGGACAATATATCAATGTAATTGAGGGATTACTTGCATCACTACCCCAGGTCACCTTGACGGTGGTCTCCCCCTGGTTCCCGATATTAGCCAGTTTAAATTAAGGAAAAGATATTGAGATGTAGTTCATTTTGTACCTAAAGGAAAGTAAGGCTGTTGTGACCAAGCATTCTCAAAAGTGTTGTACTTATAATTTTTCTTAATCGCAAAAAAGATGGCAGGGCATGAACCATAACTTTCCCAAATCTAAAGAATTTTTACGGTAAATGACATTACTTTTAACGTAACTACGACAAACTCAGTGCGTGTTGGTTCATAGTAATAGCAGATCCAACAAAACTACAGTTCATTTGACTTTTTATACAACTAACGAAAGTAATTGTAATTACGTAATTCCCCCTGTCGGTCTTAAGTGGAGCATGTGAAAACGTCACGCAACCGATAAAAAGTTACAATAAATTCATTGAAAAAGTCCCTTCGCTTATTTAATGAGACAATATTTGTCGGACGAATCCCAGGGGTTGTTTTTTTGCTTTGAAAACCTTGTAAAAGGGTCACAGATGAGCAACATATAATTATGTATATGATAATTGCTTCTCATCTGGACATACTTGCATAATTTTGCTGTGCAAAAATATACTAATTTCCAGACAGAAGTTCATAAAAGCTACATGTCAAACACCAATTATTATCTCAGACAAAGTGATAAATGTGAACATCTAAATTACCTCCATGACGAACAATTAAGAAACTGGCATTTCATTTCATCGAATAACTATAAAAGAAAATTGTAAGCATGTAGGTCCAAGAATAATGGACATTCTTTGGTCTCTTCAGAGAATCAGAATGTAGCTATAAATCACCCATTCTAGACAACTCGAAATTCGATGGGTAATAATTTACTACCACCACACTCTCATCCAATTTTATAATGTATTGCACAACAAAAAGACACACAAGTTGTCCATATCTACATACAGAGAACAAGTCCACCATTTATTGGAGATGCTAAAAACAGAGCGCCGAGGAGATTCCAGATTCTACCACATTGGAATATGAAAGAGGTATAGCCATTAATCATCCAAAATATTGATTATGCAAGTACCAACTGGAGGAAATGAATGAACAATAAGAGGAACCGGGTTCATTTTTCTCTTATGTTCCCCATGCCACAATTGTTGTCGCTGTGCCAGTCGGTGCCATGTTTGTTCACAAGAACGATTATTCTCACTAAAGCTGAAATGATTATTGATATGCTTCAGGCATAATTGAAAGCCGCTGCTGCTGATTGTATGCTCTTGACACTTAAATGGTTCTGACTAAAATGGAGCATTTATCAAATTAAGTTCTGCACTATTGTCTACGGCCACTGATCTAGTGCATCATTAAAATACATAAAATCCTCATCACCATGAATGATGATTATAAAGTACCTATAGGTTGTTTGTCATTTTGACAAATTATTTGCCCTGATATGCCCAAAAAAGAAATATGATACCAATACATCTTTCATGATCTGGATGTAGACAGAATATTATTAGTCATACATCGGGGGGAAAAAACTATGGTAAAAAAGACATGGTAGTGTAATGACATGATATTTACATTTTTATCAATTCATCAATCAGGATGGAGTAGATAAGCTTACAGATAATGCCGGTGACAATATCCCACTGTACATGTCAGAGTCCTCTATGTTTAAACATAACTTCAGCGCCTTATTTGATTTCAAAGCAGATTACAGATATCCGGATAGGATACAAGCAATACAGTATCAATCTTGTTGAGGCTCTCTATTTTCCATTTTCTGATTGAGCTTTAATTGATTACCTTCCTGTGTGCGTTTAAAGCGATTTACTCCCACCCGTACCATGCAGAGGGAGAGCAGAGCGAGTCGATTAGAACGCCAGCACATTTTCTAATGTTAACATGCGGAAATGGATCGCTACCTGAAAAGAAGTGCCTTGGTATTAAATGCATTCAATATAGGCTAGCTTCCTTGGGGGCAAGTCTTGGATCATCGTGCCAACATGATGGGTATGCGAACATCAAATATTATAAGCACTGACAGATGACACCCATGCATAATGGATATGTTGATTGTAGACTTGGCCGGCCCAGCTATCAACTCATCTTGAATTCAGACATTGGGAGTTTTGATGTCCATCTCAGCCTCCTCGAAAGGTCAAGGAATAATAACTAGTAGCGGTCAAGCATATGATTACCATTTCATTATCAATAATAGAGACGAACCAAAAAGTAAAAGTGTACCCAAGTGGTTAATGCTATCATAAGGTCATTTAACCCAAGCAAAGGCGGCATCTATTGAATGTCCAGTTCAGTGGACAGAGCAAAGAAATTGGGTCAGAGTCCATATTGTTATCAGGCCTGAAAATACTGGAAATATAGAATATATGTAGGGGTTTGCTTTCCCATTACCAGAGGGAAAGATAGAATGGTTATAACGATTGTACCAGCGTGAGCGGGCATTTCATTATACACAAAGCTTTCCCTGTTCATTTTCCATGACCTTCTCTACGTCACTCACACCTAATCACTTCCTGGTAAAGCCATGACTATTGATGATTACAAAGTTTTCTTAGATTTTAGTGCGAGCCCGAAAGGAGAATACAAGCGCATATATTTCCCAGAGGAATGGGTGGGGGAGATAGCTGAAAAAGCTGTCTCTGCAAGTACCTTGTCCGAACTTATTATATTATCAAGACAAATGTAAAACTCATTACTAACAAAACTTGCTCTGAAAAGACAGCTCTTGATGCCTATTTGTGTCATGTCGGCCGCTCGCGCGAGGCATTTGTCATTCTTCACAATGCTTCTTTAGCTGACCCACATTAGCATTAAGACAAAGGCGAAACGTTACTAATGTATCATAATGCTTATGAAATAGCGCACGATTAGAAAGGCTCTTTCCATCCAACATGGCCCGCAGATGTATGTTATGAATTATTCTCTGCTTTTAAGTGAAGTGGCTTATTCATATTCAATATGGTCCGGGATGGGAGATGTACAGGTCCGACTCATAGGCCCTCAAGTCTCACTTGATTCATCAGTTTCTCACAAGGGATCCACACAGTAAACCCAGCCACAGATCTCATCGTGAAAAACACTATACCCCAGGCAAGAATTCAGGGAATTTTCCAAGGATTTCATGCTAAGTACTGTGTTGGAGAGAGGAGGAGGCAGGGGATGAAGGGGCGGGGGGAGGGGATCTCAGAATGTGGGTTCTTTCTACAAACTACAACTACAATTCCCACTACTACTGCATCTACATACAATCTACGTATTCTACACCGACTGCGGAGTCGTTGAAGAACAGAGGAGTGAACCAAAAGCCCCAGGACATACTCGACTTAGCAGATAATCCGTCTTTCAATGCGCCATGATTCAAATTAAATCCAATTACAAATCAGCTATAATCACATTTATCCCACTCTCATCCATTTGAAAAGCAATTCACAATATACATCACTGTCGGAGGTAGGAGGGGGAGGGATTAATTCAGCCAGTGTGGCGTACCGAGATTGATTAAAGTCTCTCCCACAACACTCATTCAAGTTATGCTTTTTAATCTCTTCCCTCATACAATGCCTTAAGCGTGTCTTAGGCAGCGCGCGCGGTCATTTGAAGGGAAATTACTTAATCACCGTCAGAGCTCAATATAATCCATTATTATAGGCAGTCCCATATGTATCGTGACTTGTCAATGAAATATCAAGCGCAGTTGCAGTGATCATCATTTTGAGGTTGGAGCCGGAAGCTTGGAAGACCCGGCCTGTCTTGCCTTACACCTGATGGGCTTGTAGCGCTTGGCAGCCAGGAAATTTTAATCTACCAGACAGACAAATGCGTGAAGGCTTGCGTGCGCCTCCACACATTCTTAAATCAAAACCCATTTACATTTCACGGGCCTCTTTCGAGCTTGTCAGTGGGTGGGACCGAGCACTCACAAGTAGTTACATTTGTCATCCCAAGTCGGCGAAGAGGGAGCTACAGGGGAAGGAGGACAAATCTGTGCATACTTCTTGCATTGGTCTGGATAGAAACTTCCCAAGTGATGATAATTGGCTTGCGATGAATTATACGAATATTTTCATCGGCCTTTTTATGGGCAGGGGGGGAAGTGTTAAAAAAAATTGATGGTGTTCCCAAAGGGGAAGCCACTGCAAGCAATCATTTAAAAGTCATTTAAAATGGACATAAACTGCATTACCTCCAGGCATTTGCTCCGTGCTGCCTGGAACAGGAAGCCACTCTGGCTTCAATGGAGGTCAGACTGTGAAAAGATGCTCTAGGGCATAATTCCAAATTTAGGTTAGATGGAGGCGAAAAGATAAGGGGAGGAGATGGAGGGAGTTGGGGAAGAGGAATGAGAGGATGGGGACAGGGGAAAGAGTGAGGAGGGAGGGGGAGTAAGACTAAAGACAGAGAGTCTCAGAGTCTCAGAGAGGGAGTCTGAGGGGATGAGATGGAGAAGTGGTAGCAATGGGATAGAGGTAGTAGATAGGAGGTGGAGGGATGGGAGGAGTGTTTTAAAAGGCTTGCTATGTCATTGTTCCTTGCAGCGTGCTAATCAGCAGTCGCTAGTGGGCCGGCTGAAGACGCTGGTGACGCTGCTAGTCGTAATTAGGCCCGTCACTCAGCAACCTTGGATCCGGAAAGGCGGCCAGCCAAGGGTTCAACCAAGACATTTCACACTAATTTAAATTGTCAGGGTGTGCGGGGATTGTCTGATGATGAATGTATCAGTGCTAGCGGACCCCTGAGTAGCCCCCATTCGTCATACAGCCATATTCCATCCATCAGTCTCCGCTAAGCCTGACCACTAAAAATGCCCCTCCGAAAAAAGCCAACTTCCTCCAATTATGCAAATGTATTGAGACCTATCGGCAAGTCAGGAATCAATCACTAGTTATGGCACCATGTATAGGTAAGGGAGATGCAGCAGGCAGGGGTAGAGACTGGGGATATGGGGAGGGGGGTAGGCTTTTAGGGGGCCGGGGAGTGTGTGTGGGGGGGGGGGGCACAATTTAGGGGAAGGGAGTGGGGGGTAAATCTATGTTGTTTTCAGGGAGGGTGTTCATTCGTTAGATGGTGGCAGCGAAGGGACACCAGAGAAAAGGGATGATCGCTGGGCTAGGATGCTAAACCTCAGTAAGGTCGGACCATGATGGGAAAGGCAATGAACCAGACGAATAAAGGCAGGACACCATTTGTCATTTCTTACTTTAACTGTCTTTTGAAGTATTGATAATCTGATTGTGGTCTCGTCATCCATCACGTGCACGCCTCCAAGCCTCATTACATGAAGCTAGTCCCCCATCTGATAATCCCAGCTTGGCGAGGTGGAGGGTTGCCAAAATGAAATAAGATTTTATCTAATTAATTCATCCGATGTTTTTTCCCCGAGCTTTAGGGATATCACTGATCAGTGGTAATTAACGTTGGGAATTAAAAAGTGTTCTTGTAACATTAAAAATTGGTTCTTGCATATGGTGTAGTTATAAGTCAATCAAGGAAATGGTGTGTGTTTTATGTATGAGGACAATAAAGTATAGCTTTGTGGTGGATATTGATCAGTGATTAGTAATAATTATATAATAACGTTGGAGATTAAAACATGCTCTGGTATTAAACATTGAACAATATGTTTTTGCATAAGCCAAACCAAGGAAATGATGCACGCTGTATATGAGAGCAATAACATGAAATCGAGTAGAAAACAACGTGTTTAAAGAAAGAGATGGGACTTTTATTTTATATGACTTTGTCCTTATTCTGATTGAACCATTGTTTTTGTCTACTTTCAGAGCTTTCGGTTTGTTGGAGGAATTGGAGATAAAACCCATCTGACTTTGGTGATGGGATTGACAAGCCCCATCAGCTTTGAAGACCGGGGTGTGTTTGAAGGGGCGGATGGGCCCCGGCTCTGTGTTGGTATTGGTGTCTTCATGATGGGCCAGGCTATGAGGGAAGGAATCCATTTTAATCTGCCTCCGTTCTTGTAGCATTTGAATGTAACGCGGGTCCGTGGAGCAGATAGCATATGACAAATGGTAGGTGGGGTGGCGAACAGCAGCCGGGGCCAGGGGATGATGAATCAGCCTCCGAGAATTTCATAGCAAGTGTATCACTTGAACAACATCCTAACCCGCCTGTCGCTGCCATACATGATCACCATAGCAACCAAATCTGGCCATTTGTCACCAAAGAAGCCATCAAGACGAAGCTATCTCTCTAGGACGCAGCCCGAGCTTTCAGTCGGCCTCGGCCCCCATGAGAAGATAAAAATATTGAAGTTTCTAAATTCCGGCCAGGCATGTGTGCTTTTGAGGCCAGCTATGGAAGGGTTGTGGATGAGTCAAAGTGATCGTTTTTCTAAAGGCGTTTGTCCGGAGCTGCTCTCGGGGATGAGGCCGAGCATCTTTCCCATCTCTAGCACTGAAAGATGTACAAGGAAAGGCTCAACTTTCTCCGCGGGTCAAATGCCACTCCGACTAAAAGACACCCTGATTTATCGGGAAAAAGATGAGAAGCGACTGGCAGGTGCAGATTGACATGATTTTAATGAATGTTTATCTCTCGTCACTGCTTTACTCAGCTCCACCCGTTACCAAACAGAGGCAAGATGTTAAGCTCACAAAAGAGGCGAGTTTCTCACACGAGAGGAGAAAAAATGTGGGAAAAAATGCCAAGTACTTCACATACCACAGGCTATAGGGCCTTTACATATATCTAAACGTCAGCCTCAAACTGTGAGACACTTAAAGAAGGAACTCTAAAATTCTGAAATTAAAGCCCTTTTACTTTGAGCTCCTACTGTTTAACCCTCCCAAACCCTAATAGGGCAATTGGTTCAACTCCACCCCTTACATATATATATATTCCCCTACCCCTCCCCCCCCCCCCCTCTTACTGGCCACCCCCTTCTACTAAAACATCACACATCATCCCTGCAAAAATCACCTGACTTCTTCATTATCGCACCTCATTTTTACCCCCCTTTCTGAGTGATAGTTTGTTGAACCGCTGTTCAACCAGTGCACGTGAGGCATGAGTTTTTCGGGCAAGGAGGAGAAGCTGGAGGAGTTTTGGGACCGTGGAGAGAGTGGGTGGGGGGTAGTGCACGGGCAGTAGTAATAGTACGAGCAGGAGAATGAGCATAGCATTCTTTCACTTGCTGCATGCTTCCCCCAGCTGGGCCTCACAACGTGTTGTTTATCAACATCACCTCTCAAGTGAATCGACTAAGAATACGAGGAATTCGCAGCGAGTTCACACCAGACGTTTGTCGGTATTCTACACACCGAGAGTTGCCTGTCTGTTCCTCCATTCTTTATCATGTTAATGATCATCGCAACAGCCAGTTGGCATCTGCCTCTGTCTCTAAGTCTCCTCTCAGCTTCGATTGTCGCACCCAAGGTCTTCACCTTTGGACCGGCGACGCCGAGCGAACCTGAAGCAACTTTTATCGCCTCTCTATACATACCCCATCCCACCCGCCCCATGCAAGAATCGCTGCTGTTGTTAGTCGCAGCCCGGGACAGGAAAAGCGCAATGAAAATTTATCAAACCGGGATCTGTTTAGTTGTATGGCTTCATGGCCCCAGCAGAGGAGGAGGGCGAGAGAGAAAAAGGGTGGCCTGGGTTACATGTCAGCCCAAGATTCGCCGACACCTCGCGATTAATCGCCCATAGTGCGACAACCAGCAGATCTGTGGTCTGTAGTCGAAGTGCTCAGTGTTTCTTTGACAAATGGCCAAATCTGGCAAAGCAGCGGGGGAACAGCTATGCTCATTGGTTCTCGTCACCGCCTCGCGCGCAACTCAGAATTCCATTCAAAATGGGGAATAAATATTCGCGATGCTATTTGTTGTCGGGAGTATACGTATTCGCTGTCTGCCATTTGCCATAAATGAGGCAGTGAGTTGATGGGTAGATACAGAAGAGCTGATGGGAGGGGGGAAATGAGAAGGAGAGAGATGGGAGCGCGGTAGTAGTAGTAGAAGAGTTAGAAGAGAGAGAGCGAGAGATAGAGATAGAGAGAGAGCGGGCCCCTTGGGTGTGTATGTATGTAGCTGTCAGAATTTTCAACATCCTTTTATGAGGATGATAGAGATGCAACAAAAGCAACTTAGAAGGCTTTTGTATTGAAACCATGAAGCCGCTGATATTGCCTAGTGTAGAGAAGTGGAAGTAGAAGAAGCGAAGCTCGGGCGCTCTTTTTGAATGCCTTTATAATGAGCATAAGTGCACTCCCACTGAATGCGATCCTCAGACAGAGACAATTGAAGGCACTCTGCCTGTCAGACTCCCCTGCAAGCAATTCAACATCTCTTTTATATGACACCTCATGAAAAAGAGAAAATACTCAATTAAGATCTCTTTCACTGGAGCTGAGTGGCGAGAAAAACGATGCTCCATAATTACATCTCGCGCCGGCGCAAAAAAAGCGATTGTTGATTGAAGGAGAAAACAAGTTTGAGTGCCAGCTAACAAGATGTGTGATTACCGTTAAGGATTTTAACGTTTTTTATGTGGTAATTGTGTTGAGTGCGATCAAAAGACGCTGAGCGCGTTCCTTTGAGGGATTATTAACAATTGAATTCCTGTAGACCGGAGATGAATACGAGACGAGGCCTTCTCTCTCTAAGGAGTATGTTGTTCACATTAAGTAAGCCGGGGAGGCTCCCTTAGCACCTGCCGGGAACAAAAGCGTATTGGTGAAATATCATCTTCATTTCTACACCATTGGGCCTTGCTGAAAGCCTCCCCTGATGCGAAAGCACTACCTACTCCTGCTGCTGACGTGGTATAGTAGTATACCAACTGCTATGGAAGTATCCCCCCCCCCTATCTCTATATATATACTCCTATACCCCCATCACCAACTACTATTGAAGTATCCCCCCCCCTATATATATACTCCTATACCCCCATCTTCAACACCAATCAGAGCATCGCACACAAGTGTAACTTTTGACTTTATTATTATCATTATTACAAGTGGAATCGTACAGAGATCATTGATGAATAAATTAGTAGGCCTACGGTAGTTTTTTGTTCACCCCTTGGTCCAATATGCATAATTTGTTCTATTGATAATTACCGCCGTTTTGAGTTTGGATTTGAAACTGATTAGTGGTTAGAATAATTTCAGTGGTTAGAATAAATAATTCAACTTTTTTTTAGCAACTTTATGATTATTATAAGGATCTTTGTAAATTATTATCATTATTCTTCATTTATTATGATGTATGACAAAAAGGAGGTGTATGTATCTGAACTTAATTCAGGACTTCCAGCGCATTGGATAGGTTATGGATGTACAAAAATATCAAAAAACAAATTTAAAGCAATGGAAAAAAAGAAGTTGACTAAAATTGCTGATAAATGAGAAAAGGGGAATATCTGTGCTGATATACCTTATAGAGAAAATGTTTACTGTAACAGGAGCAATTTAAGAAGTGTATGTAGAGATCTAAGATATGTACTACGATTTATCATGTGGAGATTCTTTACTTTCTCGACCTCTCCTCATCTTTCTATGCTAATTCTCCCTATCTTCCTACTTTAACTCATCCTCATCGAGGCCTTGTTTCCCATGAGGGGGGTTTTGAGGGTTTTTACTGGCATCAAGACGAGGTGAAACGCTGCCCTGAAATGCCGGAGTAGCAGGTCTACAAATAGGAATGAATCTTTCTCACTGGTATCCCGCGCAGGGGGAGTGAAGGGGGCAGGAGGAGTGGGGCGGATCATCGTTATCATTTTTCATAGAGCAGTTTAGGTGAAGACAAAACGCCGGTCGAGCAGCTCCTCCCAGGGTCACTGAGCAACAGGATATATCCAGGCTTGGGAAATTTGTGAAATGTAAATTGCCATGACAACTGAAATTCCATGTTTGTGCGCCCAGCTGGGATTTATATAGAGGTGTGCCCTGGGCCAAAGTCAGAGAGCCCCAGCAGCTTTTGGTAGCTACATTTGAACTCCGCCAAACCCTCTCATTCTATTTAATGGAACGTATCTCGTGATCCGCTGACCCCGGGACCATTCCATGGTGTCTGCAAATACAGCTTTTGAAACACAAGTCCATGGTTTTGCCTCTTCTCTGAAAATAGGCCACCCTTGCAATATATCATTACATTTGGCCTAGGCCGATAAATATGTAGGGATCTATGGCGTTAAGTTGTTGGCTAACCAAACATTGGGCCCCAAAAGAAATATCAATTCACATAAAGCCAGCTACATTCCTTATTTTCCAAACACTAACACTCGAGGGGACTTGTTTGGCAGAAAAAACTTAATATGAGAATTGCGTGAGTACACAATTGAGAAAATCCATATATTTCCAACGACGAGATTCAAATAATCAATATAAATTAAGTGGAGATTTTTTTTACCTTTATCTCTGAAGAGGTTTCAATCCGGAGGTCAAGACCTTGCTATTTCTCTCCTTTTCTGGAATAAACAATAAGATTTCCCATCAGAATAGAGACCGTGAGAAAAATACTAAAAAAATTATCGAGGTATCCTATTACAGTTTACATGACTAGTAGTCTGCGAGTTTCATGTCAGATTTCTCATACATTTTTACCCCACAATTTCAACCATTGTGTAATAATATTTCTCCAATTGCGTGTTGTCATGCGACCGATCAAACACAGGCTAGAAGAGCATGCCCATACAAATTTATGACGAGCAAGAGCCATATAAATTTAGAAGTAATGATGCCGTGGGATTATATAATATGTAATTGGAATTCTCTGAATAAAGCTCCCTGTTAAGTGGGCATTGTTGATATGGGGGTCAAACCCATTTAGATGGGATGTTACACGATTCCAATTTTATCATTAAACCATCATGTTCAATGCATGGGAAAGCGAATACACACGATTACCCTCAGCATGGTTGTCAACCAGCAAGACAAGTATATGACATTCCAGGCTTCACTGACTAGTGTATACATTAATAATACCACTTGACTGATATACAATGTAATTCTCTTTTCCCTTCATCCATGATCCATTGTCTATTGAGTGATTCTTTTCCCCAAACTTAACTTGAAAAAAAAACTTATCGAATTACAAGCAGGTGTTTAATCTAATCTCAACACAGGGGCGACCCAGTTTGTGTCGGAATTTGGATATGGAAACAAAAAGAAGAAAAAAAGCGAGCCACATGTTCTGATATCAATCATGGCGATCTCATCGTTGTTTTCTTCCATAGCAATGACACAGTTTATATAAAAGCCGTGAACCGAGCGAAAAGCTGGGCAGCTTTTGTAACATTTGATCGCGCCAGGTTGAAAACAGGCGCGCGGGTTGCACAGGGGCAACACACACTACTACCAAGGTATAGCATGCCGAGTCTATGTGTTTAGAAAAGATCTAAGTTGCTCTGACCTGAAATAGATACAATTTCTATACAAACACTAGCCGCTGTCGATTACACATGCCCTGACCAAATCTCCCCCTGACGTACTGCATATAACTAACCACACATCCTCCCCCCCCCCCCTATATCTCAACCCCCCTCCCCCTTCTCAAAAGCCAGCTTCACCCGAAAACCCACCCAGCCGGCCGGATTCTTTGCACTGGAAAAACAAATTTTACAAATTTCTGGCGCAACCAAATATGACAGGTTCTATTTGGCTGGATCTCGTATTTACGCCTGTTTAGGGGGTGTGGATCCCTGCCTCGGGCCCCTTTCCTTTTGTGACCCAGGACGCCGAGCTAGCTATAAAGATTACATGGAAGCAAGCAGGCGCGAAGAAACCCATAAAGCCCCCTCGTAATATGCTATCAATATTGCACAGCACGCGAGCGCGGAATTTAGTTTCAATTTGAGTCAAATATCCTGTTCAGAGCGCGGTGGTCGGGTTGTCGGGCGCGAGAAAAGCTTCTTTGGAATCGGCGCGGGGCCCTAAGCTTCCAAACCCCTCCCTCGTATACTACATCCCACCAATGGGGCATATAATGAATCCCCAACATCGTGATAACAGACAGCATGTAATATCCAAATTAATCAGGGCTCTCCTTTTTTTATCACCATTTAACAACACCCCATGCATTTTTAAAAAGCCATCCTGGGGGAGGGACCAACGACCCTTAAGTAAAAAAACAAACTTAAAGAGACATCAGTGCATGACTTCACTGCTTAATTGACAGGGGGTTATTTATTATGCTGTTGTTTTTCAACTGAAAAAAAAATCAATTTTTCCCCGCCCTCTCTTAGCGCTGCTGTAGTCATGCAGGAATTGGATAAGTGGTGGTGGAGTTTATCTGATTTCAAATCAGGGGAGGGAGATTGGAGTGTTTGGTTTGCCGGAATCTGGCCCGATCATACAAGTGTGCTGAGACTGAGACAAATCCCACGTGCTGAAATGTTGAAGCGGTCTCAGTGTATCCCAAGCTGGGTTGGGGTGTCCCACCGGTGGAATGCATAGCCATCCCCTCCCTAAACATCACACCATTTACATGTTTCCCTCAACGTGCTCTCCCTGCCATATTCACGGTTAGGGGCTGCAAAATAAATGAGATACTGTTTGAAAATGCACAGACAAAACAAGCCAGACTGTTTGAATTCCATAATAATCGTGACCCGAGAGAGGCTTCAATTGTTGTAGGTGGGCCAAGGCCAGGCCTATAGGCCCAGCGAGAGAAGGAGAGCTTAGCTCCGGATGAGGAAAACCAAGCAAGAAGTTAGCCAATACCTCACCAATTCTATATAAACCCAAGCAACCCATTTTCCATTACATTTCTAAGGCCTCCCCCAGCCAGCCCCCAGCCCCCAATGGCTTATACACTCATTCTTGCCCCAAGGGTGGACCCAAAAGCTGTATACAGTATATCCACCCCCACTCTTTTCCTCTTCTTCTTCCTACTTTTCTTCCCAACCCACATTCTTGTCCCGAGATATTTATACTAAGCTGCACTTCATCTTCGATTCTCTCTCCTATCGGCGTCGAAAAAGGCTTCGAAATGAAAAGCACACAGTCCTACAGCTGTGTGCTTGATGCTTGTGTACACGTCGCTCGGGCTCGGGCAAACCCAAATACCCAAATGTGCTCGGAAACCCAAATATATTCAAGGTTGAGAATATTGCCGGCACTGACCCAGCCTCAGTTTTCACACTTAGCTTGGCCCCTAATCGATGGACGGATAAGTGGAATGGCTTATGAAAAGGAAGGATGCAAAGGATCTGATAGATTCAGTCACTGGTCTTCTGGAAACCACACGAAGAGATTTGCCAAGAGTTTGGGTTTCATTCACCTTGGGGATTCTTTATAATAACGAGCCATGAAAGGTTCCCATAATAGCAAACAAGAGGATAATACATGGGGACCACTATGTGCATGCATGTTATAAGGATGGCTTTCAGTAAAAGTAGCCGAGCCAAGAGACACCCTTGCTTCATTACCACCCCTGTATGCGCAGCCTTAAATCAGATATAAAATAAACTCGCAGCGAAAACCCTAAAAATTGAGTACTGAGAAAAAGGGGTCAAATGTGTACAAACATTCCTTCAAATGTACAAATATTTCACATAACATTCTAGTGCAGTGTGTCAACACGAAGGAGACGAGTCGCATTACATTTGTTTCTCAAAGTGAAATCACGAGCCTGGCGAAGAAAGAAAATTTACATAACCCCAGTTTTCAGACCGCACGAACAGGACACTGAATGTGTGCCGATTCATCTCGGTTATATCAAAAGGGTTAATGGTTTTTAAACACTGCCTTGGAAGATGTATATTATAGCCAATGCATTAATGGTCATGGATCCATATTCAAAATGCACAGACACACACACCACTTACTGCATGGAACAAGCTTGTATGACAAACACGTGATGTGAAAATGATACATGTTTAGGGCTAAAGTAAAAGACTTATTGATGGCAGGTGTTTTTGAATAAAGGATTTGTATAATAAAAAAAAAAAAAAAAAAAAAAAAAAAAAATATTGATCGATGGATTAATATAAAGATTAATATAAAGATATCGCATATACACACACGTAGCTTTGCGCCATTTGGTGTTGGGTTACCCTTGTGTAAGACCTAAGAAATTCATAAATAGCTATTGATATGATGATTGACTAATATATTGATGTATTTATAAACCGTTGACTAATTCATAGCTATTGATATAACTGATTGTGAATTAATATCTTGATGTATTTGTAAACTATCAACTGAGTGATTAATTCATAAATAGGTATTGATATAAATGATTTGACTAATATCCTGATGTATTCATGAACTATTGTTTGTGATTATTGTAAAACTATATCAGTGGACATGATTGTATAGAACTTGTATTGCATTGTACTGATAAATGAGACTCTCAAATCTTCCTAAAATTTATCAACGCAGAGGCTGGGAATAATACGCCTATGTATAATGTTTCTTGCTGAATAAAAATCATTTAAACTAAACCAGGGTAGTGAATTTCTTCATGTGAAAGTTGAGGTAGACCACAGCGGGGCTCACATATTGCAACTTTCATCTCCCAAGGCCAAATATTATCTTTGCTATAAATAGCACCAACTCCAACTAATCCAAGATTACATTAGGCAGCAGCTTCTCATACACCATCTGGCAATTATCTCCAAATTATATAATACATTTCATAAAATTACTTACTCATATTTCTCGAATTTGCACCACATTTATTTTCAAAGACACTAGAAAAATGAAAAAGTGGGATGGATTGCCATGAAAAATGTACCTCGGATGTTATTGGTTTTCCTTTAAACAGAAGTGATTTGCATTTCATTTTCATAGCAAAATCCCGGTCTGGTTTGATTTTTTCTCTCTATCCTGCTAGCCCAAGGGCTAACAACTGTGTCCCCAAACTATTCAATACTGACAGCGTTGTTGTGTTTTCTGTTTAAACATTCACATTGGCCCCCCATTCACCAAGTAAAAATTCCTGCGCTGGGAGTGCTGCCTGAAAACCAGAAAATAGTCGTCATGTTTTTCTAATTTAAAATTCCAATGAAAAGTTCAGCCCACAGAGTACTGCCTGGCGTTTCAACACTGCTATCGATTGCATTAGAATTATTAAATGCCATTTATGCCGCGAGGTCGATAACACATCCCGAGGGAGTGGGCCATTCTAAGTAACTTCAAACATCACAATCAGCAATCGAGCCACAGTCGAGTTTACATTTTCTCCTTTCGCTACATTGAAATTTGGGAAGTGAAAATAAGGTGAGGAGGCCAATGTTTGTTCATCTCATTTGGATATTCACAGCAATCCGTTCTGCACATTTATGTTTTTCAAACTGCAAACATGGCAGCAGCATGAATGTTGACAGTGATCAGCGAACAAGCAATTGCTTCAAGGCAGCAGTCACTCGGCTTTCAAAGGCAAACATTCACCCTATTTAAGTCAAACCTTAGTGGCATTCTAAGAACCCCTTTTTCCAATTTATCGCAATCTACTAGCGCTCCTTGAAATACACAGATCTCACAGGCGTCGGCGAGAGGGTGATTAGGCTGTACTACCATCACCGATGCCTGTGGGAGCATCATCTTTTGTAGGCCCAAAAGCTTCTTCAATGCATTTAACACTACACCAGCTGTCTCCCAACATGTATCATGTCAAAAGATTCTCATGAAACAAAAATTAATCCCCGAACAAACATTAATTTCATTTCCATTAAAACATCATGGGGACGGCAAATAATACAAGGCCTTGTTGTGTAGGAGGTACAATAGGACGGGCCAAGTAGCTTCTTCGGCCTGAGCAAGGAGATTGAGACTGCGAAATCAGCCACCAAAATAACAGGTCTCCTTGGTTTTAAATTGGATTGTTAAGAGGCGGAGGTGTACATCAAATGACTCACAGAGTGAAGATCAATTCAAACCTGATCAACGAGTGCAATCTTAGCTCGAATGAGCACCGAATTTATTTGTATATAGCCGAGTATCGACAGCAGCTGTGACCACAAAAAAAAATCAAAAAAATCAAATTTGCTTACAATCTTTTAAAACATACAGAGAAAAAAAGAGTGGGTGGGATATTTTTGTGTGCATCGGACCTAGAAAAGAAAAGACATAAGTGAGGTCCCATTGCAACTTGAGTATACATATACTTTGTATTCTGGATGTACCATTTTGAAATTGCCTTGTGGGTTAAGGCAGCGAATTCGGACAAGTCAATTCTTTAAAAGCAATTGTTGGCAACTTTTAGACGCTCTCTCACGAACTATCTATCGGGTGTAAGTCCGGGCTTACTGAGACTTTGGATGGCCCCTTTCGTGGAGAGGGATACTTTGCTCGGTCGTATTTGCAATCCTTGTCATGTGTAGCGGCCAGAGGCAAACAGAATGTAATACACCCTGGTAAACACAATAAAAGCAGCCCCTTCTCACAGCCGACCATCTTCTGGACAACACATACGGACTTGGTAATGATCACACTTTAATTTCACCCTCTTCACCTGACAGCCCCCCATAAAACATTTAATATCGGAGCTTTTGGTATCGGTGGGATGGTGGTGTAGGTGGGAGAGAGAGAGGAAAAGGTGGCAATGTCGATGTGAGATGGGCAGTGCTAGCAACAGGCCTAAGATACTTATAGAAATCAATTATATAGAACCTGCCTTTGACATGCACTGAGTAAGTACTGTTTCCACCATCTCCCCTAGTACAAGCATTATCCATCAAATAAGTGTACTCTAGCTAGCAGACTGAAATATTTAAATAAAAATCAATTCAAAGTGTCTAGGACAAGGAGAACCAAAACCGTGGCGTGTCTTAACTCTTTCATGCGGTGTTGGCTTCTGAAGCTGAATGTTATTTCTGCCGACGGTTACAAGCGAGTAACATGATTTTTTTTCCTCGAGGAAAAAAAACTTTACGCACAGAATCAATGAAGAGGATACACCCAGGCGTAGAGGTGGATGGAGGTAGTGAAAGGTAGCCCAGTTCTAAGGTTAACTAGTGCTTCAGCCAACTTGAGGAATCAATTTTTAAGTCATTGACCCCAGCACGCACTCAACTCTGGCTCCACGACGTACTCATCATATTGACTCAACTTTTGCCAGGCGCCCCGTTTTGAAAATTTGTAAAAATCCTATCCAAATCCTTCCTACCACACGCCTACACTCTTAACCCTCCGCTCCCCTCTCTTTGAACGTATGTTACAAGGAAAAAGCCATCCCAATTAGGCCTGTATCGCCACCCACGCCGCGTGCCCACTCATTCAAGAAATTGCCCATCAGCTAAATACATCCACTGCGAAAATTTCAAATCAATTTCTGTCAAGCGACCCCGAAGAATCAATTAAAATGTAACAGGCTTTTTGTCCCGGATCAATTTTAAAGCACTGGAAGCGACCCCCGCTAGACTGGATCCAAATCGATATGTTTATTTACTAAGGTGCACGACCCCAGCTGCTGTAGAGAGCCCCACCCATCCCTGAGCTGGCGCCTGAAAATTTAATGAAATTATAATCAGTGCAGGCGCTTCCTTGTCGGAAGAGGGGACAGTGGCATGGCTTGGCATCCACAAGGGGATGGATAAATCGTTATTTTTAGGACAGCTCACAGGTCCCAGTAGCCTTAAGCAGAGAAAGTGTGGACTGGAGAATGAGAAAGAAAAAATACATGTCAGACGGAGAAAATCTATCTACTAACACGCTGGGACAAGGCCAAATTGATCAAGGGTATATATAAAATGGTTGGTAAAAGTTTGCTCTATACGGATATGATTAGTATCTAAAGGCCCTGCGAGATATAGGTAATAGTACTCGGCACAGTAGAGTAGAATTGATTTAGTCTACTCCATTTGCACTTCAAGATATTCATAGAGAAACTAATCCGAATAGTGATTGAATATTTCTGCGCACAATACATGGCAATTTATTTGTGTTTATAATAGAGCAAAGCAAATATCATGTTCTGTGGCCAGTTTGCCTACCAGCGTATATCAAATATAGGTCATGCTTGCGGAAGCCGATCCTGAAATACCAATTTAAGACATTTCTCATCTTACATCCAAACAATCAATGAATCACCCGCACCATCAATCACCCTTGACATATTGGAAAACAGAATTTTAGAGGCCAAAATCTAATTTCAAGTTGTTGTTCCACCGTGTTTGCAAGAACAACATTAGAGAGTGAGTGAGTTAAGTGTTAGCCGGCGAGTGAGGTAGAGAGAGAGAAGAGTGAGAGTAAAGCTAAAATAGTTAATAGAAGAACCTTTCGCTATCTATCTTAACTCGCCTGAAAATGAACTAGTGAAGTGGTATGGCATGTCTAAAATGGCCTCGCATTCTTACACCTGCTATCATAAATGATGGAAGGCAATGCATAGAGGGAGGGGAAAGCATCACTTATACATAACAGAGTAAGTGACTATTACTCAAGGAAAATGTTTCCATTCCAGTTTTAAGTCGGCAAAAACTAGATGGAAGGGACTTGAAGGAGGGGGAAGATAAATTGGAAGCCACAGTTAGAAAAGCCCATCTGAATTTATATGGTACATGATACCATACTATATAGCACCATCTTCAAAATTCCAATATCCCCCTCTCGAGCCTCTCAGCGCGAGACCCTGGATCCTTGATGTTATATTTAGGACCTTCGAATTGCTCAGTTGGTTTATCTCCATGCCTATATCGCATGGCTTTATGCCTTCCTCGGTTAAGCATTGAGAAGCCAATTATTTGCGCTCAAGGAAGCCAACTTTAACATTCTAAACATTCCACCAAATTTCCGACTGCAAGTTAAATGTGAAAAGTCTCGCCATTCCAAGTTATGCTATTACGGGCAAAGTACCTCGATCGAGATCCGTTTTACGTCGCCTCCAAATTAGAAATGGCAGTCATTCTTAATGTGTTTCTAGCATCCCATCCAACACTAAGGCAGTAAATGAAGATAAAAGGCCTCTGACTATAATCAACAAATTACACATGGGTGGGGTGGTTTGATGGAAAGCTCTGCCAGTCAGAGGTGAACAATCTTGTCTTATTACACACATTAAACATTTAAACTGGGATGGCGCTATCTAAATCACACAGACACCAAGCCTGCACATCAGAGATATTTAGCTCGCCTTCATACATCATCTCAACATCTCCTGGAAGCCACATTATTTTGGTGCTTACTTCTGAAACCCAGTATGTGAAGAATCTCAAATGCAATATCCACTAGCCGTGTCATTCTGCAATGGCATAAAACTGCTGAATCAGACTATTCTTCATGTTGGCAAAATGTAATTAGATTTAAGCGCTTCTTGGGAAAACACCGTAACCAAGCTTTTATCAAGCCAATATGTTAAGGATGAAATGGAAATTATTTTGCTTGTAAGGAAGCGGTTTCTTGAGCAGTAAACCAGGATTATTCCCCCAAGGGGATGGAATTTCTTGCTTGTCCTCAGATGTTACAAATCTTGGAGGGCGCTTAGTTGTTGAGAGAGGTATGACAAGCCCCAGCTATTCACTAGCCCCACAGCTAGGCCAATATGATAGCGGGATGTAATCCGAATATTTTCACAAGAAGTATATCTTTTGGGGTTGTTTGCTGTGTATATCTGCGACCGAGTACAGTTTCCGTTCAACAAGCCCAATATATCAGAGAGACAGATATGTCGGGGAGGGGAGGGGCGGGGGGAGGAGGAAGAGGGAGCTGGGATAGGAAAAAATAGCCAAGTTTTGGATATCGGGACTTGATGAGTACCTGAAAAGAGGCTTGTCGAGGCAAACAGCACATGATCTTAGCCAGCACAGAGGGTCTGTGTATTGTCAAAACACTGACCAGGCAAAGTAAATAATCTTCTCTCCGGACGTTGTAGAGGTAAGGGAGGCGGCTGGGCGGTGGACAAGCTACCTAAAGCCCTGGACGAGGCAGTTCTCTATAACCAAGGCGAACATATAATAATGCATGTGCAAAAATTGGCAGGCAAGAGAAGTTTGCTGGAACATGTTGAGTAGGAGCAGGAGGAGGAACAGGAGGAGGAGGCTGATGGTGAGCCTGCTGGTTCCTGGAGGAATGGTGTAAGGTAGTGGAGAGGAGGAGGAGGTAGTGGTAGTAGTTGTAGTAATGGTCGTAGCGGTGCCAGTGGTGATTGTGGTGCCAGTAGTGTTGTTGATGGTAAAGGATGGCACTAGGTTGCACAGGGGCAAGCAGTCAAAGAGGGGCCTGATCCCCATCCTCCTCCTACCTATCTCCCCATGCTCGAGACGATCTGCAGCAGGGTCCAGATGCTAGAACACCATCCAGAGACCCTTTGACAGACAGACTGACAAGACCGGGGCCCAACCCGCTGCGCCCGCTCCATCTCGGATGACAATGACACCGTCCACTCATTAAATGGACTATGTACGTTTGCCGCTGCTGCCTGCCATTCACAGTCCATTTAAATCATTTCCTTCCCCCAATCTCCTCCCCCTCCCTAGAGCACCCCCCCCCCCATTGCTCAGCAAAACCCCCACTAGCTATTCCTTCCACTTCCAATTTATACAAAGGCATCAACTGACCGCACGCCCGGTCATGTAAGCTTCGCCCACTATCTAAATCATTGTCCTTCAACTCAACCCAACTCGTCCTTATTTTTTCCTCTGTCTCTATTCCCAGAAGTGTCAACCCCTCGTTTAACTGCCAAAGATCGCCCTTTCTACCTCTCACTCTGTCCCTACATCACCTTGTCCACCAGGAACATTTTATCTCCTTCTGGTAAAAAGAAGAAGTAGCACTGACTTCGAAAATCAGAGATAGAGAGAGAGGAGAGAGAGAGAGGATAGCTTCATCGCCTCATCAGCGCAGAGGTACTATAGAATAAGGCGATGGATGCCTGCAACACAGCACAAGCGGTGAGGAGGAGGCATGAGGCTGAAACAAAAGAAGGCATGAGCAGAAGCAGACAGCAACATGGCGCCCACTCCATGATACTAACAAGCAAGGCATGGCTGGGTGACATGGCCATGCATGTGACAGTTTGTCTAATGCAGCGACGCAAGGACAGCGGCCAGTTCTTTATCTAGCAGGCTCTTTTTTCCAACCCCACGAGGCTGGGGCCCAATTTAAGGCCAAGGCCAGCAACACAATAAGAACGCGTCTATACAGCGCTTATAAATAGATAAGCATCTTTAGTGCATGTACCAAACCCAAACCCAAATTGAGAAAAACATTGTGTGATAATAACACTGCAATACATACACATAAATACCAATCAGGCGAAATATGTTGGGTCTTTATTTATTATTCATCAGTTCAGGACCACTTCGGACCAATCTAGGATATTACGTTGAATGCCTAATAATTCCCTATTGTAAGGGGGGAGGGGGTGAAGCTACCTACATCCATAACTCATATTTTGTGCCATCATGAATCCCTGCGACAAAGATATCTCTTTTATTTTTTACACGCGATGACATCAGAAATTTGTATGGCTCTTTTAGATCAACAAAGACATGGGCCCTCACTATATATATACATTGTATGTCGAAAGCATGGGATTGCAAAACTACCAGTACACTATATATAAAAAGACCCAGCGCTAGTGGTGTGCATCTAGAAGATAAATGAGATTTTTTCAGAATCAGGGCTCATTTTTCATGATTATTGCCTCGATGGTATAGCAAAATGGGACGCCATGGTAACCGATCGACATAAAGGTGAAACCGACTCTAAATGGAGATTGAGTCCATGAAATATAACTCTGCCTAATTCCAGAGCCATTTGTATACATGTATATAGATATTCACTAAATCAAACCGAGCGGGGAGGGTAGAGATATATACAAGCCGAATAATCTGCTTTGACATGATCGCCAATGGCCGAGATTCAAGGCAGTAAAACTTGTCTCGTTATAATCCGACTGACACATAAATTTCATCCTGGAAACTTTCCACCACATTCGAATAAACCCTTGGGAATATTTCCCAGTATTGTATTTGTGTCTGTACTTGATAGACTAGACGGAAAATACCTATTAGGAATACAAATTCGAGGAATTATGTCTGAGATATTGATTGTTATTTCATATCCCATAGAGTGTTACATATTTTCCAGAAACTTTCTGGAATGTGACCTTCCAATATATTCTTTTTATACCGCGTGCTCCGATAGCCAGAGAGACCAACAGATTTAAATAAGATGACGAGACATGAAATGCAAGTTAAAACGGTGAAGGGGTATCCAGCATCGCTGAAGAATGTATTGATTTGAAGGTGTGGAATACCAGTCCGAGTTCCGAACAGAATAATTTAGTACAGCACATCAGGGATTTGGCAATCAACAGTTTCCTTATTACATTGAGATAACTTAATAGAAATAAATTATACACGAAGGCAATATCATTACATGCGAGTGAAAGCATATACATATTGTGTTGGTTTTTCTATTGTATATGAACCATCCAATATTATAATTGTTGGGGGCATAGTAAGCCTGGTATCATTGAGAGAAAATGTGTCAAATGATAATATACATAACTTGGGTTGCCCAGGCGCCAAGAAGCATGGTAATGCGAATAACTGTTCCGGTATCTTTATAATAATATTTGGCACCTAGTTCATCAAACATGCCCCGTAGTCCCCCAGGTGCCCGCCACAAACCATACTACTGACCTCAATGATGTATGAAAGGAAAATGCAAATCGAGCGTGCATACTAACGGCCTATTGTATTCTGTCATGTAGAAACAATAGACTATAATTCGATTTCAACTTCACAGACATAGAAAGCATTGACCACCTTAAGCAGTTTGCATTTGCATTTCTAATTTTCAGGCCTTTCTGCATTAGACCTCGTTAGGGAGAAATTTTCATTTGATGATGCTCACGGGTTATATGCACACTTACAGTAAGGTTCATTTCCATACCCAGGACAAAGTAACACTTAAACAGGAATACATAAGCATATTTTATAAATATATTCTATTCTTCGGGGCGTCTACTTGTGGAATTCAAAACTGGTAAACACCTACGCAATTGAAATAGATATCTCCGAGGTTATGGCCTTTATATTATATTTAAACACGCTGTGGATAATAAAATAAGGCATTTTTATTCGCAGCATCACGTCATAGCCTTGACAAATCAAAGCATGTTAAATTTTCCGTTCGGATTTTTTTTATTTGATTACAACGGGCATCCATATGTTGGGTACGAAATTAAGTGCCATAAAAGTATAAAATCTGAAACGGACAGAGCAATCGGGGTATATTTATTATTTTAGAGATCAAGGTTCTTGGCATTCGGAGGGAAATGTAAAGCATCCTTGACAAGCGTTATGGACAAAGAAATGAATCATTAAAAGTTTATGCCTGCTTTGATGATTACCCAAGATGGATGCACGGAAATGTCACTGTGCATGCATACGTGAAAGGTTATTTTGTAATCATCTCTTTTGTAATGCCCAACTTCACCTGTGTCTCGGCAAAGGCTGCATAACTTTTGTCTAGATTTTCAGGTTTCCTAAGGAAAGCTCCCTCCGTGGAATGTGTGCTCTCAAAGAAAATGCAAATTTTATTCAATTCGTGTGATACAGTGCGGGATCCCTCGGGCTATTGAGAAATAAATGTGAAAGTAACGGAATGTTAAACAAGGAAACGCCGCTCGCCCTTTTATTCTCTGAGGGAACTATGTTTCCTTTCAAATACAGATGACCGTTAAATATTCTCAGTTCGTGGTACTCTATTGGGAATGTGTTTAAGGGCATGTCTTCACTTCCACAGGCTACTCGCCCAACAATTTGGTAATTCCGCTTAACGCAGCATAAATTGCATATGGATCGAGGGTCCCACACTGCAAAAGCACTAAATAAAACGCTGCCTCCACTTTCAAAGATTAAGCCCATATATTTCCGAGGACGACAAACTTTAATAGCTTAAAGCGACAGCTGCTACCTATCTTAATCCGACAATCTCTGCATTAAGGAAGCCATCATTATTATACCTGTTTACGTTAAGGAGATAATTTATGCGGTGCCACTTAGCGACCGCGATTAGAAATTTCGAGAGACAGAGAAGAAAATGAAAACGACTCTTTAGACCCGCAGGCCAACGCGAGTCTAACTGGAACAAGGTCACCTGACCTCGAGGATATATCTCGCTCTCATTATTTTTTTCTGGCATTGCATTGGCAATAAGTCATTGGCTTTGGCAAATTGAAAAATACTAACTCATTACCAAACTTGGCATCGCCATCGCTACCGACTACACCCCATTCGAGCTTCTCATTTGATTTGTGGGCAATTCCCTAAAAGCCGTTTGCTCATTTTGCCACAGTGCTGGATCATTAGACCTATTTTGCAAGTCATTTCCGCCCAATCATAGAGGGAGTTCTCTCGTCTGCTCTTTCTTACAGTTGCATATTTCCATAAACAAATAGCCCCAATATGAAACATCGACTGGTTGTGGCTATTCCTGGCCCCGAGAAGTAGCCATGGTTAAGGATTCCTACTCAAGCCGTCTCAGGTGACTACCAAGCTATTCATGCACCCCTAGAAAACACAGCCGCTGTACTATTGATTTCTATATACAAATACAGAAATTATAAGAGCGGGGCTGGTCGGTGGTACTGACCCATCAAGTAAACCATTCACCAGAGGCCTTTCTCATACGGCCTAGCATGCATAATTCACACTGTTCAATTTACATTTTGTTGTTGAAGTGGCCAAAGCCCGCTGCCTATATCTCATATCATTATAGATGCAAAATGTCCATGTGACCTTTGTTTGAGAAGAGAGGATTGGCCACTCCCATCGCTAGATTAATTGGCAGGGAAGCTGACCCTAACCCCGCCATCCAACCGAGCCAACCCATGCAGATTAGTAACCTCCAGTCGGCAATATCATGTAATTTCTCATCATTTCCTCCCCATTGTCTTTTTAAATATGAATGGCGCTAGCCCAGCCTCCTCAAGGACCCGGCAAATAACTGGCATTTCTCTACCATACTGATGGGACTCTTTGTGTAATATGAGCGAATTGATAAATTATGGGACAAAAGTACAGTGCATGGTCTGAATATGGATGCACTGGGAAGAGGCAGCCGGCCACCCAGCAATGTTTTCCTGTCCACTCCATCTGGGTCAATGGTCCCATTTGAAAATATTGACTCTGCATGAAATATTGCCCGCAAGATTATACGCCGAATTATAATTACAATGCACAGGATCTTCAGAGGGGCAATGGCCAAAATTCCCTACACAGCTCACTGCTCCTCGGCCTCTGTGAAACTGACCATGGCCGAGGGCCTGGCTGTATTGACTTTTGGCAAATAGTAATTTATAGGCGTATATTTCAGGCATGTCCAGAACATTCCTGCCTTGATTTGATAGCCTTGGTCAAAATATTGACTTCTGTATAATGTATCGGGATTATAATGTGACTGCTGTGTTTTTAGTCCGAGGCCGGCTGACCGGCTGAAAGGCCAGAGCCGCCACTACAGCGGGGTTTGTTGACTTAATATTGCATATGGAAAGAATGTGGTGTTTTATAGCGTGACCTCGATAGCAGGCCAAACGATGAAGGCCACACAGCCACCAGCTATCTCCGGCCATCATATAAAACTGCCCACAGCTTTTCTTCTCCCCGAAACCTAAGCACATCAAGCTCTTTATGCCCCCACAAAACACACCCGTGTTTATCTTGAAAGGATTCATTATTTGATCCCGAATAAGCGCTCCACGTTACTATATACCCACGGCCCAATGCGGACCATTGCCAGTGCAGATCTCTATATTTATAGCTTCCTGTTTCCCTGCGATTCTCTCATTTGGGAGCCAATGCCATCTAGAGATCTCATATGACAGCATCAAGATCTTGAGCATAATCTACCTGCTTGTTCTCGTCATTCTATAGTGCGCACCGTAAAGCAGTCTTAGCGATGCTGGTAGACCGATTGTGTTATTCCATTCCTGCCTCTCTCTCTCTCTACCTCTCTCCCTCGATTATATACCAGGCCATTTCTTTCCACCCATGCACCAGGGCGGAAAAGCATTTCAAACTGATTTACATGTTGATTAGCATAACAGTAGTGGTCAGCACTGCGGACAAAATCAACATATTGACCACTACTCCAGTGTGGCATACACAAAGAGAAAGGCTATGGCTAGTTGGTCCCTTCCGTCCATGATGTATCTGTCAAAACAAGGCCATTTGAGGCGAGTGCTGAAATCTGCGGTATTGGCTCAATCCGTATTGTAATGTCCACCCGAGCCCATCTCCACTCTACCAACCAAGGAAACGCTTCGCCGTCCATTCTTTGCTGCTGGGGGGCTCTCTTTTCTGTGACTGCCATCTTGCCTGATAGGCGAGGATTTAGATCAAATATAGAATCTGACGGAGATTCCGTCGCCATGCTTTAAAAAAGCAGCTCCACCTTATCCGCTATTTTTTTCACCCAGCGGGCAGCTATAGCTATTGGGGGGAGTTGAGGAAAAGGGGATAGACTCAGAGGAGGAAGAAGAAGGAAAGCGAGGAAGTGGGTGTTTGGGAAAAGGGGTGGAAAGGCAACACGAATTATGAGCTATAAAAGAAGAGGCACGTTGTGAAATGAGTAAGGGTTTCAATCCATTTTCGACCATATCTTGACCTACATTTGGGCTCAAGATTATAACCGGCCTGGACTCATTAAGCTGATAAAGAGGGCTGGGTGTGTGTGTGGACCCCCGCCTGAATATTGACTTGTATTAGAGGATACATAAATTATAACGAAGCGAGTGCATTTTTAAACCAGCGCTGGCCTAGCGAGCCCCGGGTTCACACAAGGGGCCTGCTCGCCAGTCGGCCATCCATCCACCCGCGCAAGATATTGATTCAAGTATAGAATATAATTATGACGTGGTCTCCGCATTTTAAACCCGCTGGCCTGTCCAGTCCAATAAGAGAAAACCTAAGCACGGGTATTGATCGATAGCAGCCCTTATGAAATACTGGACCTCAGTGGGATGCCTTACAGCACTATACATTGCCAATTGCACTGAGCGCGCGGGGTCAGCCAGGCTTCATTTTTTTCAGAAAGTGCATCTGTTGACCGAACGTTGAGCGTTCTGTCTCTCTCGGTGGGGATAGCCACCAATAGGTTCTATCATTGAAGGCCATCAGAACTCATCTGCAGAAGCAAGCCAAGCCCCTAATACCCATTGACAGATCAGACAAACATGCGTTGGCCTGCCCCATACCATCCATATTATCATAAGTTGCCGGCTGGCCCACTAGCCCCGACACCCCCATTTCTTCTCCTCCTTCTTCTCCGAGCGTCCTTTCCAAATTAACCCCCTCCCCATTTCTCTCTCCACTTTCTTTAGAGTTGAATCTTCAGTGGGGCAAGGAAAAAAGTCCTCCCCCATCACAACATCCACCACCCTCATCACCACCACCAACCATCACCTCCTCCGCCGATCACCCTTTCAGAGAAGTAGGAGGAGGAGGATGCCATCTCCAAAGCGCCGCTTTCCTATACTACTTCTGTTTCGAATTCAATATTTTGCATTTCAATAATCTGTCGGGTGGGCCGACCGCGCGCGGTGCGGACGGCTGGCGTCTGCAGACATAATCTTTCCCATTACAGCTGCTGCCGCGCCTGATCCTCGCCTCCCATAAAGGCGCTCTATGTGTCGCCCCCGAAATGTGATCAAACTAAATCACCTTCAATGCCACCAAACTGTGTCAAACAGACATCATTCGGGGAGCGGGTTTTTAGGTGAAATACATTAAAGGCATGGCTGGCGAGCCCGAGGCGCTTCCTTACCCGTGCCCATCTCAAACTTTTATTGAAACTGTACACATGGGCCGCACACAAAGCCCTCCTGGATCCCCACTGATTACACGATAGTCGCGCCGTCTTCACTTGCCAGCTTTTTCATTGACAAACTGTAATGAAATGATGTTTTGTACCCTCTCTGAAGACCAACAACTCAAAAACCCCTTCGTTACTATTCGACTGTGCCCCGAGTGAATACACTTTTCAATATGATGTTGATGACGGAATGGAGGGAAGCCCTTGCCGCTGCTGTTTTGATTCGCTGAAATTCATTCTAATCACAAAGGCAGAATCGTTTTCATCTGTAATTAACTTTATTGAGATGGATGTCGGAACGCTCCTATCAAAAGATAATGAGTGAAAAAGGAGAAAAGATAAATGATATTGAAATTATTCATTTGACGATTAAATTACCAGCAATGAGGAGCCCAATAAAAGGCATACAAGGGGAGACAAAGAAACACGAATAATGAGATCTCATGTTCTCTCCCTCGCTCATTCTCTTTCCCTCATTCTCTCTCTCACTCACTCACTTTCCTTCTCTTTCCTCTTTCCCTCATTCTCTCTTGCTCACTTTCCTTCTCTCCCTTACACACTCTCCCCCCCCCCCCCTCTCTCTTTCTATCTCTATAGCACTGCCAGTAAGCATTGCCAAATAAAGCTCTCCTAAAAGGTAATAAAACATAATATGGAATATAACATCCAATTCCAAATGGAAAGTTGGTTCGGACAGGGCCGACCGGAAAGGAATGACTTCTTCAATTTGGCCCTAGGCAGTAGGGAATGCATTAAATCGGGCCCGGTGGCCGATGCATTGGTAGCCAGTGCCATACAACAAAATGATCTTAATCATATTAGTGTCTTGTCCCGGTTCTTGGCTGTCATCGACTGCATGTCTGCTACGAGGCCTGCAGTCTGCTGCTTGTCCGATCTAGACGTCATGTTGATGAGGTCTCAAGCGGACATCCACCACTAAAAAACACACGTCCCATCTCAATCTTCCTACAACCAAGGACCCTTCCTTTGACAAATTACACCAAATTACACCCAGAGTCCGCGAGGACATTTAAAAGGAGAGGCAGGGGAAAAAGCGTGAGATCTGTCCCTTTTTTAACATACAACCTGAGTGGGTATGTATATGTAATATATGGCCTTCGAGTGGTGTCTCTCTCATTTTTTTTGCCTTGTTCAAATAAAAAGAGAAAACTCCCCAGGCAATAAATAGACTGGTGGATCAATTTCTTTCCCGCTGACGTAGGCCTGGTCGAAATATGGCTATGATAATGTATGTAATTACATTTCAGGGCCGGCCTTGTCCACTCTAATGGTAGCAAGTCTATGACTAAGGCATTGATCAGGCCCCAGCCAAATTATCCAAATTAAATATCCGATCCACTCGCTGTTCTACATAACATCTTGTTGTTGCCAAATGTCTTTCCGCTGCGAAGTAGTCCGAAGATAGCTTCATTCGTCATAATTCTATATACTTCATGGATAAATACCGAAGGACAGGCCTGGGCTAGACCTCCAATCTGATTCTACTCTGACATTGATTATGCCTTACCATCTATCTTGCCTCCTCCTTAAAAGTTTCATTATTTTTTGTCTTCTCCCTCAATGGTATATATATGAAAGCAAGGAAGACAGGCTTTCCACATCATTCCTAATGAGGCCGCAACAAATAGAGCATAATTCTGTGGGTAGTGAAGGATCGTTTGTTTCCTACATATCAGTTGTAGTCTCCCATTCCACAGGGGATACCAGAGGAGGCAGCAGAGCGAGGCCTTGCAGCCAGTCTCTAAATATCTAACTGATGTCGGGATTGCAGCTGGGTGCCACAAAAATGCCTTGCCCGGGGTCGGGTGGCAATGCTACACTAGGTCCAGCAGACAAGGCAGCTTGAGGCTCTCTAGGATCTATTGAGTAACGCGGGCCTGTTACATGGTTTAAATGTTTTCCTCGGTCCAGTGCGAGTCCCCTCGGGGTGAAAACTATGGCACTCTTACATTACACACATGGTTTTAGAAGGGCAGTTTTCTTCTGTATGGAGACTCTTATTATTGCTAAAAGAGGCAAATACAGGGTGATAAAATCAGGCTTTCTTTCTCCTTTCTCCATAGCGATGAATACATTAACTTGACAACTGCCCCGAGTGCACAGCAATAACAGGATTTCAAAGGGTTATAGATAGATAAATAATCTTGTTAAAATAAATTGAATTTCGGTGTTGGGTCGGTTGAAATGGCCATCTGCGAAGTATGATGATGTATCAGCGAGGGAATGTGGTCCTGGGTTTAATAACCATTTCATATACTACTTACCCTCCGAGTACTTTACCTGCTGAGCAATTGGCCTATCCTTCAAAGGGTCTCCCTCCCTCCCTCCCCATGTTTGGAGGCGCACTGGGAGTTGCACTGGTAAAATTCGGATCGATATCTTTATTTTAGAAACATACACCCCGAACAAAACCAATTTTCCTGCAAGTTGACCGGGGCTCATGACCTGGTCGTAAATTGCAACCAGTGGTCAGTTTGAAGCTGGTCGTGGACGGTGGAGGCCGGACCAGGGCGCACATGATCACCCTTGTAATATGGCTCTTCTAATCAAGTAATGTATACAAGCTAGCCCGGGCCACGTGACCCCGATCGCCAGGCCAGATCCAATTTAAAAGGGCACCCGCTTCAATGTGACGACCGCCTGACCATTATCAAATTAAAACATGACTCAGTTGCCATATCAACCTTATAAATAATTGAAGCGGGTCGGCTGACGCTTAGCCCATCGGATGTCGATTGAGATCATTAGAGAGAAAAGTTTCTTACTGGAATGCACTTCAAACAGAGAGGATATTTATAATGGCTCGTTCTAAAATGGTAGTTTTTATTTGTATGTTTTAGCTGTTTTAACCGCTCGGTTACTATCCCAGACCAGACTAGTAATGGTAGAAGTCAGTAACTTATTGATATATTCCATAACAATTTTTCCTTTTTTTTTTATTTACGACTACTAGAGGGGATTAGGCTTACATGGACAAAAGATACAGGATAAAACTATAATAACACTCGATCTTAGATTAAGATCAATTTAGTAAGTACTCTGAATATCAAATAATAGATTGAAATGATAAAATGCGTTCTATTTGAAGAAAGGCGAAATCCAACCAATAAAAAATCACTTCGATAAATTATCCATAATCGCTAACGATTTCATTCTTTTTCGCCAGCAGATCAACAATGATATCACCATCACCTGTCATCATTATCGGCAGATTACTTTTTTTTATTTTGAGAGCCAAACCCTCTAACATCCATCATAATTGTTCCAGTGGCATAGAGTTGTGCGCTATACATACGACATGCGGGTCATGATGTCAGTGTCAAGCCATCGATCGTGCCTCCTGCCGTGTCACATTGCTGTCAGTGCAATACTCCCAGGTGTACACCTGCAATTATGTCTGGCCAAGTCAATCACAGATATAGCCGATAGTTTCCTACATGTGACAGCAGCCTCAGTTAGGGATAACGGTTCCTATACACTATGGGTCAGATCATCAGAAAAAGTACTAACGACAGCTCCACACATTTAGTAAATTTGGTTAAATTGGTCTACAAAATGATAAATACTAGGTACATCTGAATATGTTTGATATTTGACAATTTGTTAGGCTATATTGAACTGTATTTTTTAACCATATTTTTGTCTTATATTTGGTTTATTTGAAAGAATTGACAGATGTTACCCACCATGATGTCCTATTGGTGAAAATTAAATATTTCAATTAATCAACCGATACAAAGCAACACATATACATATACAATAGAGATGCATTGTATCGATCGATCGATATAAGCTTTGAAGTTTCAATAATGAAGATGTCAAAAGTTGCTTGTTTGAATGGAATCAATCAATGAGATATTTAAATGATAATTGAATTGTCATATATAGGAGAGTATGTGCTTGAGATGGATTTAGGGGGCTGTGTGTGGCGGAGTGGTTGAGTAGATGCGTGTGTGGGGTGGTACGTGGGTGGTAGGGGGGCATTACAGAATGAACATCGGTGTTATAGCATTAAGTAGTTATGCATGCATGTCGGCACTAGCTAAACGTGAAATAGCCAATTTAGATACAGAGTGAAAAATCGCCTATTAAGACGAGCGGCCTTCTGTGTGGTCCGAATGGGACACTATTGAGAGGCACTGAAGCAGCAAAGCAGCCTCCTCGGTCCAGGTAAGCTTACATAAGGCATTGTATATTCTGGGCCATCTGTCAAGCGAAACCTTCCCCCATCACCTCCACCCCCTCCCTGCCTGGCGGGGCAAGCGAGCGCACCAAGTACTACAATGTATCTACCACTCTTGCCGACAACCTATGGATAGGTAACTAGCAGCTCGTCCATTGACAACACCATTGCCTCGACCACTTGACACTACAGGCACACGTCCTCTGACTTTGATGCATTTTTTCTTCTCGCTCTGACATTTCCCCGTCAGCGACCGAAGGAGGAGTTTTCGCATCTACTTGCAATAAGGGAGGGAGCAAGCGACAACGACGACGACGATCGAGCCTCATCGTATTGGTAAGCCGGTTAGAGACCTCAGCCCGAGTCCTGCTTGCTAACTGGTAGTATACGGGACGCAGAGAAGTCCCAGGAGAAAGACATCTACCATCTGTTCCCCTCCAATCACTGTTAATCACATCAATTAAACATCATCAATCATTAAATAACCACTACTGACTGAAGCGCGAGTCTTCCATGATGCTTCCAAACGAGCCTTCGCTTCACAGTGGCAGGCTGAAATTTCACCAATGCCTGTTTCCGGAGTCGATGTGTGGAGGATATGTTGGAGTGGGCTGGGTGTGTGTGTATAATGAGAACTGAACATTTATCAGCACACTGCACCCCCATTAAATCCTTAATGGCACTGTTTGGGCCTGCTGTAAGCGACATGTTGCCATAGAAAAATATAAATCACAAATACGTCGTCGTGATTCCGCTGCCGCTGCTAACGGAACCGAAAAAAAATGGACTGGTTACTCACGTCAATTAACTCAATACTGAACACCTCGACTTTTTTCCCCCTCACCCGCAAAGTCTGGTGACAAAACAAAGCTATTAAGTTGCACAATTCGAGCATGCTATTTCAAATGACATGTTACACCGTGTGTACCGATGATATTTTATCACGCTGCCTCCCCATTAAAGCCCGTAATAAATGGAATTGCTTTTTCCTTTCCAGGAAATTTGTCACCCCCTAAATGTTACACCATACCAGCAAGCAATTTCCCAAGGCCTGACCACCAAATGCCAATCAGGGGTGAAAGGCCAATTTGGCAATATTCCATTTGACGAGTTTCAATTTGGAGGGCTTTCATTTTGATTAAATGGTTTTATAGCTGGAAAATTAGCCACTTATTGGACACCTATACGCTGGGATTATCTGAGAGAAACATCCCCACAGACGGCCGGTCTTTATTACCTTATCGATCTCATTGCTTTTATCGGCGTCATTATAAATGCAATTCTCAATAACAAGCTCCGACGGGCTCTGACTGCTCGCGCCGTTACGTAACTTCATCTTAATGTTATGTAAAATTTCTAATCAATGAAATAGTCCATGGGGCCATTAGGAGAGTTGAGTCAAACGAAGCTATTAACTTGAACGATAATCATATGTCCATATATGGAAATGGAATTGTTTGTACAATGAATCCCCCAGGCGCTTGTTAGTATTGATCTAAAATTGTATTGAGAAAATGTTCATTTGATGCAAAGCCCTGTGCAAGCAAACCGGGACTTGCTGCTGATGCCATTGAGGGTTTTGGCGGTAGGTCTAACCTTGAAAGGTAGGTATATCTCCACTGATGTAGTGGAATCGATACTGCTGAAACAACACATGTGGAAATGTTACTGGTCCTCGCCATCTGTTTACACATAGCGTTTAAATCCACCAATCGATAAGTGCCATTTCCTTGGCACGCCCACCAGAACGTTTGATGTCGTCATGATTTGTGGTCATAATTTGCCTCAGTTGATGTAGCAACCTCTACAATACCAACAATCCAATGGCAAATTTACATACTGACTTAGTCCCTATACTACACAGAGATACACAGTTTGACATTGCTGGTTCGCGCTCACTTCAAAGGGATCGCACGCGGCCCAGTGCCTTCCACCAGCTTTGACAGAATTTCTGTACCTCAAAAGTCTGGCTCCTTCCTCCAAAGTACACCGAATATACTGCCAATTTAACTTGGGAACGTCAGCTCCCAGGTTCAGACAGGACAAGGCACTTATCAATAACAGCAAACACTGAATTATTCACCCATCCTCTGCTCTAACATCTGAGATAATAATGAAAAAGAGTCGGTCTCACACAAACACACATATAGAGTACATAGGGATGCACTGCACTGGTGCGATATGACCTGCGGTAAACATGCGACATGATTTGCGTCACCGGAAGAACACGTTGCGCTGTATGTTTTTACATCGCTTCCATATCGCACGTGAAGGTGTGATAATTTCGAAAAATATTTGTAATTATCGCATCGTTTATGTCGTATGTCACTCCTTTATCGCATGGTGTATCGCACCGATGGACAAGGGGCCTTAACCGATTGGAGAATGACAAGCAATCAGCCCCCCATCCCCTGAGCATCCAACAAACAAATCTGTGAATGCACGAGACAGAAGGCAAAACGCATGCTAAGATCTCAGCAGTCACCAGCAAAGCCTATTGAAGGGTTAAATAAACGACAAAATACCGTCCCCGCCCAGTTATTGCATATCGCATGCGATATTCTCATAATGTTAATATCATCTCAAAGTAGCCATTTAAATATTAGTCTCCGTGGCAATTTAACAGCTCTCAAATTGGTTGCAAGCCTGACAAACGTCGCTTAACCTAGCAATTTTCGTGATCCGGGTGACGTTCATTGCAAATCACCCATTATACAAGAAGCCATCAGAGCGATGCAAGTATCCTTATCAAATCCATCCACTTCCTCAACTCGTTAGCTCATATTTGAATGAACTTTGGGCGATGGAGAATAAAGCCATTGGTGCCTGAATGATGAACATGGCTTGCATGTCTTCCACTGTTGATCATGGGCCTTCACTTGGCGATAAATCCTCCATCGATAGAAGGGGATGGCATGACTATCAGACAACTGGCTTTTGTTCAAGACAGAAAATATCTGCGTCAGGGAAAATAAATAAATAATAAAAGTCCATTGTATTGTCTAGGTTCCCATGACATTTTTCCTTCAATAATCAGAGAGAAAAAATCTCTGCTCTCGTGAATGAATGGGGCATTGGTATAAATGGTGCTTGCTCTCGAAAATGGGTATTTGCTTTTAAAAAGTATTGCTTTTTAGAAATCCTTGCAATATCGCAACAACCACTTATATTCTCTCGTGATTCCAAGCAGATCTTTCCTTTCTAATGAAGAGATATTCATCTCTGGCAGCAGCTACTGCCAGATATAAAAATGCTATGAAAAATTAACAATGTTTGCAAGAAACGCTCCAGGCAAAAATAGTATCATTTAGATCCTATAATATGGGTCAATTTAAAAATGTTTAGAATAGATGTCCCGAACGAATGTGAATGCCAATATGATGTTTCAGTCACAGACAATAGTAATTTGAGTTGTTTGAAATGATCGTGGTTGACCACTCACGCCATTGACATCATAGGCATCGTGCAAATTGTGCCTCAAGGCAGAAATAATGTCAATCGAGTTCCTAGCCCAAGTGCTATGATAAATCGAACTTACATGCTAAATTTGAATCATCAAACCAATTAATTTTCGGGCTTGGTTTATAAAGTCGTTATAGCCCGGAGAAATAAATGAGTTTGTATGTTGGCTATGTATTGATGAAAACAAATTGAGGCCACGCTTTACAGAGAGCGAACATGGGCAAGGGTGTTTGAGAGTGGCGTGTGGTGTTGTGAAAGCAAACTCCTAAAGCCCTGGGCAAATACATTCCAGTTTAATATCTCTTCGAAAATAATACCCTTCATTGTTGAACGGCCAGTAGATTTTCGCATTGTGTGAGAGGAAATAGTATACATAAACCGCTCTTATACGTGGTATACAATAATGCACATGATCCCTCTTTTACCTCGAGGGAATAATTATAAAAGTGTGAAAGCATACATTTTTCAAACTCACTCTGGTCATTAGGCTGACAAAGTGTGGGATCATGTTAGCAAAAACAGCTGTTACATTCTAATAATCGCGCCTTTGGACTAAGACATAAATACATAAAAATTGGGATGGCTTGAGGAAAGGAAAAATTGTAAGTGGGTATAATTACGCAGTGATTTAGAAACAATGCGTCATCTGGGAACGTATCCGTCCTATCCAAGGCGTCCAAGATCTCGTAAATACATGACAAGATTAGTGTTGAAGCACTTACAATTTATATGTGTCATAAATAAACAACAGGTTTTACCATTGAGGGATGCATGTCAAACTATCAGGCAATCGCCATGATGTATGCTAGTTAACAGATAATACGTAATTGGATGCTTATTAGCGGCGGGACAGCAGGGACCATCTATACCAGGAAGTACTTGGCAGCTAAAACAAGCCTTTGTATTTTTTTTAATGTATCCCCTCATTTTCCTCCTATCATTCATTGGCACTGGTTGATAATGATGGATTTTCAATTGCTGGAGGTCTCCAGCGAAATTCTAAAAAACTGGCACAGCGGGGAATTAGCCCGGAGAGAACTTATTCTGCATAAATAGAAGGATTGACACAAAAAATGTCAAAATTTGGTGGAGGAAGATTGCAGATGCGCTCATAAATCACAGTTCATATAAAGGTGCATATTTTGAGTCATGGCCCATAACGATGAAAAATAAATTCGCTCGTGTATCTTTGTCAAGTTGCATGGCTTTTTTGGTACCATTGGGGAAAAAAACTGCTTTGAGATGACCTTCCTTTTCCCACCATTCAATAGCTAATTCCCAAGAGCAAGGCCGCAGAAGTTTAGTTGGTAGTATTGGTTCATACAATCCAATAAATCTATATAAGAATAAAGCGGCCATATTCACCATGAAAGGATTGCAAATAATCTCTTGGTGAATCTATGGTCTAACATTATAGGCCCTTTTCCTTAACTCCAGCAAAAATACAAAAATAACCATTATCGCAGAGGGCACATTTTTATTCCAATCAAACCTCAGTTGGAAACTGGATATTAAGTATGGAAACATTGTCCCCGAGAGGTGACGAGTGACTGGGATTGTGAGTGGGCTATTGTGAGGAAATAGGTACACACCAAGGAATCCTTGGAAGCCTATCGTGAAACAAATAAGGAGACAGCTTTATATTTCCTCTGGGTCGTTTTAAAGGCACTTGGGCCGGGCGAGGCGATGAAAGAGGGAGAAGGCTGGTGGGAATGGCATTACACTTTTGGACGCTAAGTTTTGATGGGGTGGCATCTTGACCGCTTTGAGTAGTCACATTATCTACCTGGCACCGGGCTGGCCGGACTGACAATGAGCACTGACCAGTGTCCACTTAGATCTCATCCAACTGACCAAATGCTGGCAGACAGCCTGGCTGGCAAGCATCGCTCGTTTGCCCTGTTCTGGCCATCATGCTTAACAAAGTCAGCAGCCTATTGTCTACAGCTATCTATTGCAGGATGCCTTATCCAATGACCACAAGGACAAACGGTCATCAACTTGTGCTGCAGCCTGGTCAGCCAATACCTATTGGCCTAGTTGACCAGCGACCGTCTTGATGATCCCTGATGCTATATCTATTGTTCCCATAGGACCTAAAACAATTGGTGCCATTGCCAAGCGTTGTGTGAGGGAGCGGCCAGAAAAGGCCACTAATATTGACAGACGTACAATTGGTACCATTGCATTCTGATGGATAGGGCCTTCAAGAGCAAGCGGACCACCCCAGTGGACAATGGTCCGCCGTCAATCCATTCTCCGCCACCTCACATGCCAAAACTCCAGCCGATGGATGACCACCATTTACTGGCTACGTCTCCCGGCGGCTCCTTCACTTGTCTTCTGCAAGACCATTCCCTGGGAAGAGTCTTGAGATTCTGATTGATGGGCAATTGGCCATTGACCACGTATCCTTTAATACTTTACCCCTTGCTCCAGATCTATTTGATGTGAGACCTTGTATTACAACCGTCCACATAAAGAAGGCCCTATCTGCAGCTGCCCCTTTATATAATTCTTACGCTTTTATTTTCGGGTCTCCCTCGATGAGATAGGTGTCGGGCATTGGAGATGCAGTAGTTAAAGAATGGGAAGCCCCCTCGGTAGGCCGTTAAAAGCTTAGATTTGTTTCCCTGTGCCCTTTAGTACACTACATTTGCTGGTAGCAGACACCTATCAGCACATTGGGCTTTTATCAGCGGGCGGATCTTGTTCACAATCTCTGAGCCGCGTTTGAGACTGGACAGAAGCACCTATACACTCACTCACAGGCCCTTTACCAATGGGTCGCGCTTATACAACTGCTCCATGTTCTTCTTGATGGCACAGCCGCTGATTGGTCCGTGTCGGTCATGTGATGGATTGGCGCCATGACACCGGGCGCCGTACGATCAGAGATGAAACATCGATTAGCGCGCCCCCAAGTGAGCTCAGGGCTCTGCTGCAGGCGCCTGATGGTAAAAAGGGCTTTTCCCTCCTTCCAGGCGACAAATATTAACGAGAGTGTATTCCTCCTATTTAAACACCCGCTGCTTCATTCATGATCCGCCGACAATTCCCTTATGCCACAGATTAAAAGCCTACAGAAAAACTTCCAAAGCCCTTTTTTTTATATTCTCTTGAGAGGAGGAGCAGGAGGATGAGGAAAGAGGAAGAGGGAGGAAAAAAGCCAACCTACAATTGCAGTTACGGCTCACAATTGGTGGTAGGTAGCTGGCGGCTGGGGAGGTGCGTTTAAACATTTGTTGCCAGCTTGGGGAGGCGGAGTGTGAAGCGAGGAGTGGGATGTAGGGTCGGTGTAGAGCCCTCTCGTCAGCCCCTCTACACCTGCAGACGAAGCCACTTGATCCCGCGGTCACAAGGTGCCTTCAATCACCGGGCGAGCCAGCCAGGCCCTTCCCTCCTTGCTCCTACAACAACTACTACTACTACTACGTCTACCACCACCATCACCACCACCTCCTACCACCACTCGTTACTATCAGCTACGAGACTCACTCATTCTCACCCATTTACTTACTGGAGGACTGAGGTGGTGGTGGGGAAGGTGGTGGTGGTGGTGCTAAGGCCATCATGAGCATGCGTTTATCTTTTTACTAGACAACTGCCCTCTCAAGGTTCGCTAACCTAAGCGAACTGCTAAGTGTGATAGAATTATGTTTACAACCGAAACATGTTAACTAATTTTAGTACTTGTGCTCAGGACGTTCACCTTGCAAATAGGGCACATGGACCTGTCCCTTCCAAGTTCAGGAGCATCGTGTCAACCAATGTAAACAATAGTGGGCTATTATTTCCTAGACATCAATTATGAATTAATTTAGAAGAAATACAGTATTTCTGGTATAAAAGGTCTTAAGCAAGGTCTTAAGCGAGGAGAGAAGGGCCTGGCTGGTTGGTATATAAGGTCTTAATTCTTGATACATAATTCAAATATTATGGTTCATTCAAATATTTCCAGCCAGAATTGTTAATTATTAAAAAGCATTCTGCATGATAAAAACTTCGCTAAAATGAAATAAATGCAGCTGCTTGGAAGGGACTCCACTCAAATGAAAACATGTGTATTGGTAAAAGTGACAGGCCTAAGGTCTTAATTCTTGATACATAAATCAAATATTATGTTTCATGTAAGTTATGTCATCAAGTGTGTCGTATCTCTTTGTATCAATCCCAAACACTCGCCTCCTACTCTTCCTGCGAGTCTCCCTCAGGCAGATTACTTGTATGCTAAGTAAGCAATGGCTACAAACCAAACTAATTATCTCATTAAAGTTTGAGGTTATGATTTCCTCTGCCATTAATTGGTTGTCTTAAATAAGTACCACACTTCATCCTTCCAATTATTGACGTATCCAATTAGTGGTTTGTGTGGATCCTCCTCCCTTGGTCCTTTGCCTTGTCAATATGACCTGCGTCGCCATGTTTACAACACGAATAAGCTAATCTAGCTGGAAATATACATGAAGTGGGTACGTTGCCCTCTGACCAGTTGGAAAATTGCGTGACAGTCATTGCGGTAGTCTAGTGGAGAAAGCACTTGGCTACAGTGTTAAATGTGGTAGGTTTTTCGGTAAAGGAAACACTCCGACTGACTTGTTTTTTAAATTCTAAGCAAGCCAGAGCCACAGTAGAAAACAGCGACTGTGGAGAAAAAGAAGAAGGGATGTGCCTAGCTCAATAACCAACCATTCGCCTCCCTAACTCTCTGCCCACCACCACTTGCAAGAAGGTCTGCTGTTACGGATTGCAACAAATGCCTTATCGTTGCGGAGCTCCCGTTCAGGCTGATCGAGTAATATCCAATTTAAACAGCTCCGAAGGTTTATATAAAACCCACCGGGGATCAGAAAGTGTTTATCTCAGGCGCGGTGGGATTGCCAGTGTTAAATGGTTGTGGGATATTTGCGATAAAAAATGAAAATTTCCGTGACTCCGGAGGTGACATTGCTATGAAGCGGGGTGATTGATGACGGTCTAAACCTTGCAAAATTTCTGGAAAACACGCTATCATTTTTCACTGACACACCTCTCACATGACCTTTCTAACCATTATCATGCCTCAAGCTCCTACCCCTTGCTACCCCGGCGAATAATCTATGTTATGTTGGTGTGTTACTTATAATGAATCATTCTCCGCTTTTCAAAAACCGCCTAATGGAATGGACTTTCCTAGAATGGGCCCATATTCAAAACGGGAACATGAAAAGGGACCAAGTGAATACCTTTGGCACGTTGTCTACACAACAAAAGCCCCCGAAACTGCCTCATTCTTCATATATTCTTTGTCATCGACAGGAAAGTAATACAAGTTCCACTCTTTCCAAGACAAAAGGTGGAGCTAGTTGCAATGTAGTGATTCAAATACGTGTGCTGTAACCATGCATATGACACATGTTTATTAGATTGACCTTCTTCGGCGAGGTCACTGTCCTTATGGACCGCAACACGAGAAAACCATCTATTGTTTCCCACACACGGAGCGGTTCAAAGGCGCGTATCTGATTTGAAATGTATTTCAAGCGCATAGAGTGCTCCAGCCGAGGAAGCCTTTAAGGGCCTTCAAAGAGACGTTTTAAACATGGCCTTCCTATATATTTATACCAATATCTGCCCCGATGGGCGAATAAACCTTGGGAGAAGGCACTGGAGTGATAAAGAGAGAAGGTCTGCTCCGAGCCTTGCAGCGTATCAAAGTTTTATGGTGGAAAAAGAAAAAAAGCTCACTGTTCTAGCGCATGCTATGCAGTGCATTGACCCCCATTAGTTAACCGTTAACATGTTTAGTTCGCCCTTCTCCCTTTATCTCCCCATTTAAATTCTCCAGTGTTGTTTTAATATGAACCCTCAAGGCAGTATCTCTACATCCTCACTATACCTATATTCCCGGTGAAGCAACCACCTTTTCCCTCATCCGCATCCTCTTCCTCCCACCCACCCACCCCCCATACAACCCACCACCACCTCCTCCTTTCGCCGCAGTTTTCCTAGTGAGGCATTATTTGCAACCCTAGGTGTGGGTGTCGACAGGTCTGGCGGGGCCTCCAGTGGCCTCTCCCTGCCACTCCAGCGGCCAGGTATTGCCCTAGCAGTCCATCCGGGAGCCGTCACTGACATAACGCGCCAATTTACTCGGTAAGCGGGCCTTGGAGAGATGGCCCGAAGTGGTAACGGGCAGCACCCAGGAATCAAGCGGGTTAACCTCCGCTGTCAACAGATAGACGGCCTCCCCTGCCTGATAGACAGCATCGATTTAGTGCTCGTGACCGTAGGTCTTGTCGGTTGACAGCCATGAATCAAAGCCACTAGGTCCATTGATCAAGTAGCCAATGGCTTACTACTAGTAGCGTGGTAGTGGTAGTACTACTATAGGAGCGAGCAATGCTCTCTGGTCGGGCCCCACTACTACAACCACAACAAGCACGAATGGGTAATAGAGAGCATGTTACATGGGTGCTTCTGGGCGTGTGAGAGAGGTCAACGAGTGTGTCAAACCAGCCATTTAATAACGTCATCAACTCATGCTCTCAGCTGAACTTGGAAATATATATAGTATAATGGCCTCAATTATTAAAATACTGCCAACCTACCTATCCAGTAGGGTTTCATGAGAGACCCTGCACCCAAAACAATCTTTATTTTAGTTTCATGATTTGGGTCAATAAATTTATTTTTCCACACCACCCTTATCTGTACTGGATTATGGGATCAAAACAGGCGATGGATACTAAATTTTATTGCACAAATTCTAATATTGAATGGCTAACCACTCAATTATTTATCTGGCAGTCCATTTACGATATTGTCGATTTAATTCCAAATATATTGAGTCCAATTTTATGATTCTCATTCAATTTTTAATGTCAACGAAAGGCAATACACCATTTTCAGTCGGCTTGCACTTTGATACGTGAAATGGGGTTGCCACATACTAGTATACAGTTGTACATATATCAACAAATAGTAAAAGCCCACAGTTAGAAGTTTTGCAAGAAACGCATTTATTTTATGACAGAGTTAAGCCATTCCTCTTGGGAAGACACCCTGTCGTGTGTTTACTTTAAAGACAAAGTTAACATCCATAAATTCAAGAAAGGGAAAATGCTCCCAGGGTGAAATAAGTGGTCTAGCGCGACCCAGGCTCAATTCCCATAGGGTTATTGGAATTTTGCATGCAACTCCTCCGAGGTGGATACCTGTGTCGCAGCTGAAAGTAGATCTGTGCGTTATGCAGGATGCACAACAATAATACCCGATGTGAAATACAATTACACCTCTTTGGATCTTCGCTGTGATCTTTTACACATTCGGGCACGCTCGACGCCAAATTATATTTCTATTTACTCTCTTTGCAAAGACAGCGAAAGGCATCACGAACTATTTGGGGTTAAGTATAACGTCTGTCCTTCGCCCCCCCCCCCCCAACCCCCTCCCCACCAACCCCTCCCCTACCCCTTCCTCTCACCCCTTTCGCTGTGTGTGTATTTCAGTATATAATAAAGTTTTGAGAATATGGCAAACTGACATAGCCCCTGTGAATGGACCAGAGCCAAGCTAAGTACATGTTCACCCCCTGGATAAAAAATCTATTCAACTTATACACAAGTTAATGTCATCATATTAGAGAATTGAAATGTTCCCACGCGGAAACCACTGCATGAACTTAAAGGTTGAAATCACCTCGTGACTAAGTGAATAATATGAAAAGGAAAGCACTAAGTGTAGAAAGTAGTTGCACTCAGGTCCGTGTCAGGTCATATATGTAAATGTGAAGGGAACACATTTACGGTACATGAGAAAGGTTAACATTCAGTAAACAAAAGTGTTTTGTATTTCAGTTTGTTTTATTTATACGAAGCTCTCATGAAGGTGTATTGATACCGAAACGTTGGTGAATGAATCAGAAAAATAAATCAATAGTAAAAAATACATCCAAAAGTTGTCATTTCCTTCGGTTTTGATGCTGTTCCCTACCTTCAATTATTCAATTATTCATTCATCTAGGATACTGATGAGAAAATATCCTGTATGAATAAAACATGGATTAATTCCTAAAACTGTACCCGATTTAAAAAAAATAAACTTCATCAAATCAAATCAAATCAAATCAATTTATCATGAATATGGAAATTATGGAAATATGACTTTTTTATGAAATATATTTCATATCAATATTTTTACATCTGATGATATTCAGCTCTGATATGGAGAGAATTCCCTTGACCAAATAAGAAAGTCGGTGTAGTTTATTTAAGCACGTGCTTTCGCTATCAGTAGTGGGTCATATTATCAGCCTCCCTCGGCTTGGACCGGGAGGTCCTTTAAGTACTTGTCCTTCAGATGGTTATCTCAGCCAGTGTCAGATAGCGAATCGTGATCTGTCTCGGGCCCGGCGCCTCTTTCAGTATACTACTGGTACGTGTCGTTGACACAGAGAGGGCAGCGGTCAAAGTGGGGTGGCGCCCCGGACCACAGTGTCATAAGAAGCCAGGGCCCAAGCCGCCAACAATCACCTATCCCTTCAAACCGAGCACCTCCTATCTGCTCCCTGTTTGTCCTCCTCCCCTCTTTTTAAAGACTCGAGTATATAAAGAGTGTAAGATGTGCAGAGGGAGGAGGTGGCAGGGCAGCTGTTAACTGTAATAGGTTCTGCTGGAAAGCAGAGAGAAGAGAGAGAGAGAGGTAGGAATGCTGGCGTTGGAGCTGGTTGGTATCTATACATGTAGTAGTAGCAGTGCTTTTCTCTCTATACTGGGGCCCACATGACGGTCAGGGCCATCAGGAGGGGGGGCCCTATCGCGTAAGATTGATTGATATGCTGTCAGTAGGGTCCCTGACACCGTAGCTGGGGCCGGTGGTGTTGGGGCTCTCTACTGGGGCCCTCCCAGCAGCCCTGGGATACTACAACAGGTCCTATATGTACCTACAACAGTCATTTGTCAACACTTGACAAGCGAGCAGCTTTTTTTATATTTCATGGGTGTGTGGTTTTTTTCACACTTTCCTCAGCGTTTTCCCACCTTTCTTCCTCTTGGTAGCAGCAAGTCCTCCGAGATGAGGATTTGTGTGTGTATTTGCACGCTGTGGGCTGGAACACGACTGTAGTAAGGTAGTAACTGGTGCTTGTCATAGTACGTTACAGCAGCAACTCTCTTTCTTTATCCCTCTCTTCTCTTCTTCTCCTCCTCGGGTGAAGGCAACAGTTATGGCTGTGTGTGTCAATGCGCTCCCGGGAACCCTTTATGTCCACTTGGGTTCAACAACCCCTTTGCACCTCCTCCTGCAACGTGTGGGAAATCAGGAGGTGATTAAATCACAGTCACGACAGAACTCTCATGCTATTTTAGTCTACTTTTAACTTCATGAAATTGCATTGAGTGAAACTATAAAAAATAGTGTTGGTACTCGCTATAAAGATCCCTCTACGTGATTTCTTTGTAACTGAGATTTAATTTATTTATTCACTGATGCAATGGTTTCATATGTTTGGAACATAATATTTATATTTGAGTAATTATCTGCATTCGTATACTTTATTAAATTATATACTATAATAATGAAAATATCATAGAAATATTTATAAATCATACGCGAGGTAAAAGGCTTGGTAAGGGTGGTCCAGTAAAGGCTATAAAGTTTCACTGGTGAATATTAGTAGCAAATGTTAGGCTATCAGCTTGCCAGCATTTTTATAAAGGATCACACTGAGTATCCCTCAGAAATAACACCTTACACCAAAACCCAATAAAAATGTCTTCTTCCGAGCTGCCCCACACCAGTCATGAATGACGGCTGGATGTTGGGCAGGTTTACGCTGGGGTCTTTAAGGCATCCCCCATGATTGACATACAGCTCGGGCGGGGTGGCAGCAAGATTCTTTAGTGGAAAGGTTGTGTCGGAGCGTACAGATCTCTGTAAGGAGGAGAATGAGGAGGAGGAAGAGAGGTGTATGTATGTATGTAGTGGTGGTGGTAGAACCTCCAGGGTGGGACCCTACTCCTCCTGTGTGTGTGGCAGGCTCCTCCAGTGCCTAACACCTGGGAGCCGTATCACTCGTTATCACTCGCTTCATCCCCCAGCTTACTGTAAAGACCATGTTACGACACCTCCTCTTGAGGCTCCCCACCACTGCCACCCGAGCTCACCTAAGCATTTTACGAGGGCCATGTGGCGAGCCGATTTAACCCCCCATTTCTAACACATACAACCTGTCCACTGCTTTCTGCTATATTTATATTTTACTTAAAACTCTCAAGGTATACATATATGGCTGCCATCGAATGGTCTCATATTTTTATTTCTTTTAAAACATTTTTTTTACGAGCACTAGTTCACCATACGGTGGTCTTCTTTTTCTAGTAGATGGAGGGAGGAGGTGACATAATTCTAGGAATAAAATAAAATACCCAGGAGAAAGCAGTTTGGATTGGCAGTTGTGGAGGGGGTATTGAGAGGAGATCTATATGAAACAATGGAGGGGCTCACTTCTATTAAGGACCTTTGATAGCTTTCTTTATGGTGAAGCATTTTGGTATTTACATCGATGCTTTCTCCCATTTACCAATTTTTAGTGCGGCTGACAATTCACATAATGAAAGATATCATTTGGAAATACCCATAAAAATGCAATCAATTCAGCTTTTACGTCCCATTTGTATCTCCTACGACAAATATCTCATAATAAAACCTTTTATTCCATATCCGATTCCAGAGGAACACAACAATGTAAAGCAATAGAATACCTATCTGGAGCATCTGATAATAAATCCCTCCCCAAGGCCAGAAAGCGGTATCTCTATGGCATCGCCTTTTGTATTAGGCAGGATATTGGTGGAGGTTGGGGGGTGGGTGGGGGAGCACTAGAAATACAACTACTAGCTACTACTACACCTACTGCCACTACAACCACTATCTGGTAAGGCTATAGGACGGGGTATGGAAACCTACAGTGATGGACTAGGGTGTTTAGGAGTGTTTAGCCCAGAGATCCGCTGCCGCTGGGAGCTGTCCTACATGGACCTCCCACCCAGGACGATCAGACATTGAGCCCTCACTGTGCCAAGTGATGTGAGAGGCTGCTGATGTCTACCTTCTGTTTCTCCACGGGGCTCAACACCACCACTATATACCACCACACCAGCAACCTGGTAACTCAGGACATACTGAGGCAAGGCAGGGAAAGAAGCGAAGAAAGTAGGGGTGGAGAGAAACATGGAGAGAGGGAGTGAGAGAGACAGGGACAGAGAGCGAGATGATAGAGAGGGAGATAGAGAGAAGAGAAGGGGAGCGAGAGAGAGAAGGAGAGCGAGTGCGAGTGCAAGAGCGAGAGAGGGAGGGACAGGGAGAAGAGAAGGAGAGGGAGAGAGAGAGAGAGAGAGAGAGAGAGAGAGAGAGAGAGAGAGAGAGAGAGAGAGAGAGAGAGAGAGAGAGAGAGAGAGATAAAAGAGAGGTGAGAGAGTGGGAAAAAAAATTCACTTAAAAAAAACCTTCGGCCAGCACTACCTGTGGGAGCAAGGGATTTGTCCGTGTGTTTTCTATTATTGTTACTTCAATCTGTTTGCCGAGGCCTCAAATACGAGCTCTGGCCTTTCTGGCTTTTCAATAAAGAGCTGTTTTATAGTGCTTGAAGCTGGGGCTAAGTGGACGCCAGGGAAAAAGCTCAAGTGAAAAACTTGGCAAGGTTCACAAAGAGAGCAGCCAGTTGAACTAGTGAACATTACTAATATAATTTCATCATTCACGAACTCCTTCTGTGTAAACACCCGACCTCAACTTACGTTTTTAAAAATACGGCGTAAAAGGGCGGAAAGAACCCGAAATTCCTCTGCGTAAATACATCAACTGGTTAAAATAACAAACTCACAGCGAGATAGAAAGTGTCTCCCCTACCCTAAGTTCTAACCATTCCATCCCATTACCACACCCAGAAAACTGGGGAGCCACACTCGTCCATAGAAAAACAATTGCAATGTTTTCAACATGTTCCTAGCATTAAACTCTATATAGAGAGAAAATACAACTTCACACCAGGCTTTTAAGGTGTAGGGAGTACACTGAGCTGGTACTTATTATCTTCTTACCTGGACAATTACCAAAACAAACTGGGAGGCCTGGGCCCACACAAATAACACATATAGAACTAGACAGTGAAGCATTTTGCACATACCAGTAAAAATACAGCGATCAATCCAACAATCTACATCGACCTGGAAGAGAAAAGAGAAAAAGAACTGTAACACACACACATAATATGTATAAAATATATCAAGGATGAGAAACGAAAAAAATAACCAATATACAGAACTGAAACACGATACATTCATCCATAGCCTACCTACATAGTAAAGGAATGAAAATAATGAAAGATCAAAACAGATCATAGTTGTATATTAAAAGAAAGACAGGTAGACTGCACTTCAGTTTGATATATTTGAATGTGTTGCACGTAATTAAGTTTTTGATACACTAGTCCCTTGGAAACCTGAGTGATCACGCCCTTATTGAAATAATCTTATTAATAAATATAGGCACTAAAAGACCATAAATCCTCTTGAATGCAGCTTGAAAATATAAGCCATTCACGTTTCGTCTAATGATTACTATACTTCACAAGCCCTTTAAATTTCTTTAATGCTTTATAACTTGGGAAGGTGTCTAATGAACTAAAGATCAGACAAGTAGGAGGTCTACTGAAACCTAAGGAATGTGTACGAATTGATCTCTTTGCTTGACTTCACAGGTCAAAAGTAGTACAGAATAGGGGGATTTGCATAGCTGCCATACTGAATTGTGATTCGCATGGAAATATATATGGGAATTGTGTCACCCAAAAACTATTGAAAACACAACATGTTTAGCATATTATACATTATCTAAAGTCATTATCAATGTTTGGATACGCATATTTATTGGTTTCATCAGAAATTAAAACTGAAGTATTTTCATTATCATGCATGTTAAAATATACTCTATTTCTTTTTATTCAAAAAATGTTTAATTGCTTTGGTCAATTTTGAACTGAAACTATCCCAGCATGCACTGTGACAGACATGCGCAATGGCACATGCGAATCTCTTATTGCTGGTTGTTATCCAATTTACAGAAACTAGGCTATTAGCAGAAGGGTTGGTTTATATTATGAATGGATATAGAATCAATACTTTTCTTTAGAATATACAAAATGTCAGTAATATTTGTAACTTGAACCCCCGAGAAGAAAACACAAAAGCATATAGGCAAGTATTCGGTGACAAGTGAGAGAAAAAGATTAAATGGTCTCGGCAATGGAGAGAAAAACATCAACGCCTTTAGTTTGCGTACCTGTCGACATAAGATCACTTTCATATAACTTCAAGGCATCGTGACTTAATAATTCCGACGGCAAAATCAATAAATGCATGATTCATTCCCATAGGAAAAACATGTCATCTCACATCACAAATCACAAAAACATCTTTGCCAGTCATGAAAATGAGCCAATTGCTCCAAACATTACAAGCTGTGGATCTTTAATGGCCCCGGTAATAAACAATTCCATTTCAAGGTGACATGGATGGCCGACACGAAGAAAATGAAACAGCGCCCGGAGACAATCCCTTCAAGGTTTTTTCCTTTAATTTCCCTTTCCGTCGATTCTGTACAGGGAAGAAGGGGGTGAGGGAGGGAGGAAGGGAGGGGGTGAGAGAGAGAAGGGGGTCGATACTTTTTACAATTTGATGAGTGTACCAGATTCAACACAAAGCAATCCAATGTAGAAGCCCAATCGTCAGCACTTCTTTTCCTTCTGAGAAGGGTTTTGTTGGGAAGGGGGTAAGGAGGAAATCTATACCTAGTTCACAGTGGTGCAACACAACTACAAACAACCGAGTCTGTCCTTGATTTCTTGGATGAGAGACAATGAGAGTTGGAAAGATCAAATTGCTGCGGGGATCTAAGAGACTGATTTTTCACGCCCTTTGCTACAGAAAAAGAAACTCGGTGTGGGCACCCCTCATTAACGAAGACAAAAGACAAATCAAGCTGTAGCGAAGCCACCGCTCTAATTGGATCAAATTACTTGTGGATTGCCGCATCTCCCAACCTAGAGATGTGAAATGACAAAGGTTTAGCCAATGTCATCCCAATCTGCACACTTTCAAAGGCGATGCAATAATTACCTGAGTCTCACCAATTGCCAAATCAAGCTACAAAAAAAAGCTTCCTGCAATGGTTGTCAATCACACTCTCCAGTACATATACCAACAACTCGGATGACAACGGTGTGATGAACTGTTCCAGGAAAACTAGGTGGGCGATTCCACACGTGTGCTTTTCAACAGGATAATATTATATGTATCACCAACACACTTTTTTTCTTTTTTTTACCTACCTACCCCTCCAACTCTTTTTGCTTATTTATTTCAGTTTCTGTCCCTCACGCTCTTTCTTTTTGTCTCTATCCCCGTCCCCTGTCTCTTCATCTTTTCATCCTTCCTTGTCACTCTCTCTCTTTCCCTTCTCTCTGATCCCTCCCTCGTTCTGCATCCTCCACATCCTCATAGGAAGCCAATGTAATCTAGATGAGATCAAAATTATTATTGGCTAAATTTGGAAACAAGGAGTTGGTTCAACAATGGCCAGCATCCAGTTGGTTTTGTGGAGAGGGGAGAAAGAGTGGAGCCCAGTGCCAGTGCACCAGGCCACCCAGGTCTCGTTGGTTCACCTAGTGCACACCAAGATGGTAAGAGTCGCTGGGTTGTTTTGGCTTCTCCCTCGAAGGTTGCATTCTATGTTCTGATGGGACTTGGCTTCTAAATTATTCAGCTCACGGTAGCATCATAGGATATCTGCATCCATCCGCCGGCCTCAACGCCCCATTTCAAGCTACTGGTAATAAACATGACATGGCCAGAAAAATGGAGAAAAGTCTCAGTACAACGCTTTCATAAATTTCTCAAAGGTTAGCCCACAACCATCGCCGACCGCTTGGGAGAAGGAAGGTAAAGAGGCTGACCCAAATATTGCCTTCTACTTTTAAGAGAAATTCCAAGAGGCAAATTACAAGCTATTGCCGTATGAGAACATGAATAATGAATGGGTATAATTAGTCAATATTCATCCGCATGGGGCACTAACAATTCAAACAACCTCTCATCTAACTTGTGTCAAACGATTTCGTGAACATTTCGAGAAAATTCCTTTAAATAATTGAATGATATACGGAGCGTCTGCCCCTTTTTCTTGCTTCCACCTATTTGTAGAGAATCTGCCGCAAATTTACCAGCACGTGTTCCATAAGGATTCGGGGCCGTAAAAACAAATATAAAATGTCAGGAAAGCCATGAGATGTTTTATGAGACCCAAAAGCTGGAAGTATTGGGCCCATGACTATCTCTTTGCATACCAAATGATGAAGATCAAAGCAGGGGATAGAGTTAAAGTAAAGAGAGACATGTGGCCTAGGAGCAATTCGACTGAAAAGGTGAGGAGAACTCGGCCCTTAGAAAAACCCATAGAGGGTTGGGATCATGAGATCCACATATAAAGAAATCTTCTTTTGCCGTATGGGGTAAACCGCAATGAAAGGGTTCAAAAAACATTGGCCAAACACAATTATTCGTGAGCAACGTGATGTGCAAGAATATAAAAGTGATACACTGACTGAGTACTGACTTCCCATGTGTATTTATAAAGAGCAGGGTCGGGGGTTTGTGCCACTACTAGCAAGGCTGGGAAAAAAATGTCGCCAAGTTGGAAATCGGTCAAAAGTTGTTACAAAACTTGTGTGCCTCTCAAATATAGGTTTTCTTTTGAAAGGGTACAGCTGGGTACATTCAAATGTGTATCAAGATCAGTGTCTTTTCCACTGGGTGTGGGTAGGCGAAAAACAGAAATATAACATAATTTAAAGAATATATTGGTGGAAATCTGCCAACTGCTGGGCACTCTATTATAAAAGGGGCGGATCGTTTATTATTCGACAGATAACTCAGGTGCTTTCCTTTTTTTCCTTTTATTTACTTAGAACATGTCCTGTAATTAAAAAACAACAAAATTACGGTGTCCATAATGACGAGAGAAAGTTATGTTTTTCAAAAGTTCCATTAATACCGATGTGGTAGATGTTCTGACAACAATTATAAATGCCTTAAGTATCTCTCCGGCCTCAGTACTATTTTTATTTATATTATTGTGTATATTATTATTGTATTATATTGTTCTTAGTAATATAAAAATTTACGACTCAAGTTCAACTACATGTAAGCTGAATACATGTACTAAGGAAACCCATTAAACTACACTCACTGAGCTTTTCAGGGCAATAATCATTAAGTTCTTGATCACAGAGATCCTTTATAAACACCAAAGCTTTGCTTTAATTATCTAAAAGCATTCACAATTACTGAATAAACATTCTCTATTTCCGTCAGCACTTCCTTCCTATATCATTCACTTCTTGGAAACTAATAATGAGACATATGGACACATGAGTCATATATGACGAAGCATTCCAGCGCTCCAAAATAAATATTTTGTGAATAAAAACATTGACGAATCCAAAGCCTTTTAAAACTTCGTCAAAAGTGTTAACTTGGCTTTGACTCAACCCCATGCCATGTATTATTGCTTCGAAGGCGCCTAGGTCCCATTTTATGGTCGATTCATAAGGAAAAAGGGGGCATGCCATAAAATTGAGGTCCATATAAAATTTTGTGAATAACATGTTCAGGATGGGGAATGTTCAATGTGGGATTTGGTGGGAAAGGTGGGTGTGGGGTGGGGAGGGGGTTCGTTAGGTGGTGGTGTGGTGGTTGGGGTGCTGATAGTGCAGCATTAAGAGAGGGGTGAAAAGGTGTAGGGTTGATGCTGCAAGAGAGAGAGAGAGAGAGAGAGAGAGAGAGAGAGAGAGAGAGAGAGAGAGAGAGAGGGAGAGAGGGGGGGGGGAGAGAGAGAGGGGGGGGAGAGAGAGGGGGGAGAGGGAGAGAGGGGGGAGAGAGAGAGAGGGAGGGAGAGAGAGGGGGAGAGAGAGAGGGAGAGAGAGAGGGGGAGAGAGAGAGGGGGAGAGGGAGAGAAAGAGAGGGGGAAGAGGGAGAGAAGGGGAGGGAAAGGGAGGGAGGAGATAGGGGTAGTAGAAAGAGAGACATTTGTCAATGGAGAGAGTGAGAAAGAGAGAGAGACAGGGGGAGAGACAGAGGACAGAGGACAGAGACAGACAGAGAGACCGGGGGGGGGGGGGGGGGGGAGATTGGGAAGGAGGGTAACATGACAGGGTACAAAGTTTGCACTGGAATTTTGAAGCTGGCATAATGCCATGACCTCTTCTGCACGCTAACTGAGGACATCGCGGGCTGACCGGGTAGAATACACCCAATTAGCGGTACAGACAAGTCGAGTGGAAGCTAGACCCAGCCAATTCTGGCAACTTTTCTCTCGCCGCCACAAAAGCCAGCGCATCTTTCTCGAAAAACTAAATTACGAAACTCGATCCTCCGCCATAGCGCTCCACAGGTGAACGAGGTTGGAGCCAGCGCCGAAACCTAACAAGCTCATTAAGGGGAAAAGTTTATATTATTGCTAGGTATAAGTTTCCTCCCCCGACCAATATCTCCAGATCTTTCTCTCCCTCCTCTCTTTCACTCCACACCCACGATATAGTGAACATAATGCGTTTTAAGCCCTGGAGCGTGGCCAGAGTTCTAAAGAGTGCACAAATCATCGACTTACATATGGTATTAAATTCAAAGAATGGCAACGTTTAGTCATAGGATTAAAGTCCGGCTCAATAATGTGCTCCGATTGACATAAGAAGTCAATCTCTTACGTAAATGAAATAAATATTGTTTATTAAATTCTGTTCAAAGTTAGTCGAGGACCGGGCACTATAGAAAGAGCGTATTATTCACCCTAATGCCCATAAGCTAGACGAGTCCGGTATACCATATTGACTTTAAGCCTTTATTTACACTGAGTGAACTGGACATTGGCCGGTTTGACTATCATTAAATGTAGTTTAATACATGAACACAATAGCCTGTCGGTTCTTGCCTGGCGTTACAGGGTCGGTGGATACTTTTCTTATGTCAACACTCACTTCAAATGGGAGTGTGAGAAGTGATTTGAATGTGAGTTTTCTTTTCGGTTCGACCCAAGGCTTTTCTGGCCGTAGAAACACACACAGCCAACGTTTATACAAAAGCCTCTGTATTCAGTAAACGTACCGACAGCTGCAGCAGCAGTCCCTAAACCCAAAATGAACTTTGCACGTGTTTTAAATCAGGTCTAAACTAAGCGTGCGTGTATTCAACTTTGGTTCATTTTGTCTCTCCTTTCTATAAACTTGGCTGATACCCAGAGACCTCTGCAATAAACACCTGCTAACTCCCTCTCTTTTTATCATTTCTTTTTTCCCGTTTCCATACACATTAAATCGTCATTATTTTATGAAAAAACATTAAAAAGGAATCGCATATCCCCCACTCGATGGATAAATGGTGGATGGCTGGATGCACCGGTTGAATTATTTGATAATATCCCTTTTATTATTTTTTCCACCACAGAAAAAAACAAGGGCCAAGTGCAAACGACCCGTTAAATGTCGAAACGAATGGCCTTATGGTGTTTTTGAAGAAACCATGTTGCGCCAATCCCTGCTCTCCAAATTTGATACTAGGTGTTCGTTTCCCCCACGTCTAAGCAGGTAACAATAATATGGTTATTGGACCATATATAATTAGGCAGAGAGGGATAGATTTACCTTTTTTATTGATTTTCTAATGCATTCTCATCGCGGTACTTCATCTGCCATGGAAGTAAATTTATTGTTCACCTAACCAAATACTCCTTACGTTTCATCATCCCCCTACAATGGACCGAGAGATCAGCTTCCTTGCAAATATGAGGCATCTCATTTGGACGTCGCCAGACGATATACACAAATCATTCAAAACATCCCCATTTGTGCTCGCCATTTTAAAATCATTTTGCCAATATTCGTCCTAACATGAGACCATACACATGGGTGCATGTTCGAGCGAGTATGGACGAGTATGGAGAAGTTTAAAATTCCCAAATTTACGATCAATCAATTTTATGTGCTGCCAACATTTGTCAAAATACAAGACCAACAAGAGTCATTGCATGTTCTCAACACGATCAAAACAAACATGAACTGGGGCCATCATCAATCTCTCCTCTCCGCCGCCTGATCTTCCCTCGACACGCTTTTCCAAGGACAAATTACCGAGCTAATTGACCTGCAGTGTTTGGTGGTGGTAGTGGAGGTGGTAGTAATTTTACCTACAAGTGCCTGGCCAGTGGATATATATATATATATATATATAACAAGATTTGTTAAAGCTGTATTCCCACCTAATTCTGACCCAGTCTAGGCTAAAATCCTCTCAGATCAGATCAGAATGGTATGTTAGTGATTGGACGCCTACTCCGCTGAATTAAAGGCTTCCCTGGCCCTGGAGTAGGTAGGCGTCCCTAATGGGATTATAATGGCATTTTGCGATTTGGAGCGAGAGGCTTTCCCTCAGTTTGTAGGGACTCTTTCAAATCTGAGCCTAGAATGAAAATGTTTTGAGGATTTGTGGGATTATTTTTAGAATATGGCAGCATCCGTGACATTTCAGTGTACACCAGAATTCGGATAATTTCCACAAGTCCCAGCTTTCTCCTCCCAAGCATAGGGAAACGCTAGCAAAATTTAAAACATGGACCAAACCACACCAAGAAAGCATTTGTCTTAGAAATTTAACTGACAACAAAATATATGAAAATAATGGAAACTTTGATAAAATCATAATAAATATGAAAAAAGGTGGACGATATCAGCTTTTTTCTTCATTTCCAATAAGAAATTCTTCCAATCTTCATTAAACAATGGAAGAATTGAAAAAAATAATTCTGTTGCCATTTTAGTTGAAAATCCAACTTTAAACTGTTACAAACATCCAAAGAGGTAAAAAGAAAAGAAAAGAAGAAGTGACATGGGGATATAGATGCTGCTAAACGGTTGGTATTAAAGGTGGGCATGGTTCCATACAGTGAGAGGGAGAGAGGGAGAGGCAGAGGTCTGAGAGAATCACTTGCGAGGTGCCGGATGGGAGTGTGGCAGACTGCTATCACTGCCTCATGCTTGGCTACCTGTGAAAGCTGGTCATGGCTGGCGGGCATGTGTGTAACAACGTCTCCTGCTAACTGTAATACTACAAGCAGCCTTTGCCACGGATGGATGGTCAGGACAGCTAGAGCTAGCTAGCTAAGTAGCAGAGCCCTTTGGCTATCAAGGGTGAACTTATTAACGAGTTCATTTATTAACTCTAATAATAAAAATCACTAATAATCTGCGGTAAACACATCACATATATACATTTTTAAGTGGTGACTTTATAACCTGTTTTGAAATGCACTTATAATTGGATTTTTCCTCGTGTGGGTGATAAACCTAAAAAGAGATAATTGAGAGGAGTCATTAGGGATAAGTGATACATTAAAAAAGTATATATCTATTAGATGGTTCATTCGTTAATGGAGAAGTACCATTAATATCGATTTTTACCAAGAGTTTGAAATGGGGAAAAACAATGTTGGCATGGGACCACCCAAATGATGATTCCCATCTTCAACAGCTGTAAAACTATAGACAGTGGGTGCATCTTAATTGGAATCGTGTTAAACCAATTTAAACAAAGGCCTTTTGTTGTTAACATTACCGTTAATTACCAGAACACAATTTTGAAAATGGATTTTAAATCGGTAACAAACTGACCAACCATCGTTTACATAATTAAAACTGAATTAACAAGTGAACCATGAGGAGGGAAAGTTATAAAACACGTGAAGTGTGAGTTTCTCTTATGTAATTATTTTATCTATTCAATGATTTATAGGACCGTGTGTACACTGCTACTCTTATTGACTTTCATAACCCCGACTGTTAAAGTGATTTTAGTTTATGACCCGAATATTAATTACCTATCGATTGGTTTGGAATGTGACTCAGAACAAAGTATGGATAGGACTGGATATTGTAGTTGGGTTTGTTTATTGGGGTTCAGACGTTTCAGGCAATTCAGCCCGTTATCAAGGTCGAAAGATATGATTTCCATATTAATTAATTAATCAAAACGGGACTGTATGAGTAGATGATTAGAACCAAAGTTACATAAATATGTTGTCCAAGCAGCCATTTTGAATGTGTGTATATATAAGTTATTCTATTTCCATTCGTTACAATGTGAACAATTCAATTACATTCTGGAAAAAGGACAGCCCATCTATAAATGACAGGTCTTCCAGGATGCCCAAAGAAGACCTGTATTTCAGTATGATAATATAATTCTGAAAGTTGCAAACATGTCTTTTTTAAATTCTGCTCATTGCTTTAAAAGAAAAAGTATGTTTGCAAATTTTAACATGAATTCCACATACACAATATGTTGGGAAGACCTGACGTCTCGTTAGAAACATCTCCTTTATCCTGTATTGTGAATTACACAAAAAAAACAAAATGCAATCAATCAATACAATAATAATGTAGACAGCGAATTTCTATGTGAAAGGAATAAATTTGCTAAGTGGACCAGGCCAGGTCCATCGAGAGATGGTGCATATTGGATAATATATTAACAAGCGGTCCACATGTTTATAAGTTATTCATATTTCCATCACAACTGCGACACGTTTTTATGTGTCTATATACAAGACATCTTGGTACATATGTTATATAGTTACATATTTATACTAGGGACAAGCGACACCAGCGGATAGACACAGAGGCAGACAGACTAAGGCTAAAGAGAGGCTGGTAGGCTAAGTAAGAAAAGGTCACAAGGCAATTTTAATATTTTGGATGAGGCGACCTGATACTAATTATGACCGTGGAGTCATCAGCATGGCTGCATGTCCGAAAGGTGTGAAAAGGTGGGGAATGGCAGGTGTGCGTGTTTATCCCAAATAAATCAACAAGGTTGCGACTAGCCAGGTTGTGGACCCACAGCGGGGAGGGAAGGCACGAGGTCCTTACAGCTATAGCTGCACCACCAGACGTATACGGCCCACAAACAAGTGTGACTGACCTCTATTCAAAAATATGATAAATGCATCATGAGCTCAACCACAATTTTCACCTGAGAAAAATACTGCATTTAGAATAAAAGAGTTTGGGAGAGAGAGAGGGGCGACAGAGACAGAGGGAGAATGGAAGTAGGTAAACGGAGATACCCCCCCCCCCCCCCGCCCTCCGACCACCCCTCGGCCCCAAGGCTGTATCTATGTATATCATGGTTGTTCATGTACTTGCACATGGGGAGGTTAACATACAATAAATGCACTCCTCCAATAAACGTCATGATGCATATAGATAGGGCTAGCAGGGACGTGAGAATGTTATTGAGAAAATACTTGGCCAAATGACAAGATAGTAATCTTCATGAGAGTCGAAGTATAGCTCGTGGTGCAACAGTTGGAGCACATTGTCACCTAAGTGCCAGACATTAATAGATATTTATGACATCTATTTGAACATGGACAGCATGGAAAAATCACACTTGGTCCATGAGCGCTCCCCCAAGACACAGAGAGCCTCCATAATCTCCACAAATATATCTACAAAGGATATCTCTGTCTCACGTACGCTTAAAAATCTAATCTTACTTCGCATGGATTTAAGGCCGGCAAATATTGCCCGCTTGAATTAGAACCGAACCAAACTCCTCCAAGCCATTGTTGCGAGCGGGAAATAATCCTTACTTTCTGTATAAACATTATAAGTAGGATTTTCATTATGAACTGGCCTTATTGACATAATATTACATTATTCTCTCTGCTAACACTATATTGTTCAAATGTAAGTAGTTTACATACAATGACCCATATATTAAAGTGAGACGAGTGCTGAGCTAGGTGATGAATGTTCAATGCAAACGTGTTCATACATTGCGGTAAAATGCACGAGATACTTTTGAAATAACAACCAGGTACTTTACATAATATTCATCAATTTGAATCCAATCATCATAAGTCTGCTTGTAGGCATTCAAACTGGAACTTTCTGAATATATACTATATTCAGAAAGTAGAGTTGTGTATCTATATAATGTGAGTCTTCTGAGCACTATATTTTTCTAGAGCCAAAAGAAGAGAAAGGGGTGGTTTTCTTTCATAAGCCTTTTGTTGTCAACATTTCAATTCTGAGGCAGAATCTTACCACAGTGTTAGTGGTCCTAGCCCAAGCAACGGGAGGGGAAGTGGGGAGTTGGGGGGGGGGGGGGGGGGTCTGGGGTCTGAGGCAAAACGTATATATTTTCTATATGGACGAGAAAGAGAGAGGTAGTGAGGTAGGGCAATATGTATGCTAACACGGCTTGAAAGTGATTTGCAAAAAGAAAAATCTGCGAAGGAGATCTGAAGAAGTGTATCAGCATTTCATGAAAGGTGAAAGGATTCCAGTAGCATCACTGGCATCGGTTTTCATGGCCAGTCTTATTCATCAGAGGCAAAGTTCCTTTTGGGAGGCAAATTGCTATTCAAGACAAAGTCTCGGTCTGTCATATTTATTCCAATGCGGCGGCCTGGACAAAGTGTATCCTGTTACACGGTCAAAACTACTTTATGCATCAAGATGGTGATTTATTTGCATTGCTTAACATTGATGACAGAATGATATTATGTATTCATGGGCTAGCATTCTGGCCCTACACGACAGGCGAACGATCCATGTGTCCAGTCTATCAACGAGACATGAACCGCCAACCCAGTAGCGCGCATCCATTTACACCGAGGAATAATTTCATCGCACCAATATCGCCTTTATTTCGCCCGTTTAGCAAAGAAATGAAGACAGCTGAGAATGGCTACCAAAAGCTGACTGCTCCCTACCAAGACAGACAGCATTCATTTGCCTCCGTCCCATGGAGAGGAATTCAAAGTTGCCCATCGTGCCCATTTGATTATGCACTCGAAAAGGAAAATTCCATTTGAACGCGTGCTCTGGGAGGAGCCGGCTCGTCAGATGTCCTTTCTCTCCATCTGAAATGCGACCTGCTTTAATTTCTGACCTTGCATCACTTTCACTTATTCATTAAGCAATCCTACAAGCCTGTAAAACAGGTCTGTGAAATAAAACATAGCCCGCTTTTGATGTCAGTCTAAGCTTCCCTCCAAGCATACATCAAAGTGCCCTTTTTTCTCCTCACAAGTTCTTATTGATGGTTTCAAGAACTGTGATTGTAGTCGCTTAAAATGTGGCCACGTCGGCATGGATGGAAAAGGAGCGGACCGACAGCAGTCCAATGTTCCAACCTGACCTGGCCATGATTGTTTTAGTCCAATTTAAAATGACCGATCACGCTCTACCCTTTAATATTGGTCGCTGTAATGGATTAGATGTCTTTTATCTGAAGTATAGGATGTGTACCAAAACAGGTCGGCTTCCCCCTCTTATAATGCCAGCCGGGCCAGGATTTATAAGAGAAAAGAAGAAGAGTTGCAATTTTCTCCGGGACATTATTTGCATGTTGATAAGCAATAGCAGCAACAAGGCGAAATCCCATTTCCAAGTATTAGTTCCCCCCACCGCTCTCCCCCCGCCTGGCTTTATCAGTGTCGCCGAAAACTATCTATTTGATATTGATTTCATGCCATGATTGATGGGCTCGCAGCAAGCAATGAGCTATATCCATGGAGCAGTTAGAATCCTTACTAAAAGCACTGGTGTTTATGGGGGTCTGAGATACTTGCCTAAAATGTACACGGTGTTTGGACGGCCAGGGCCCCCATACACGTCATAGCCCCTCATCTAAACACTAAATAAGCATTACTTGGACTCGTCCGTGTCCCTGGGTTTCGGAGAACCGTTTTAGGCAAGCTTGGTGGTAGGGCGCGCCAGCAATAAACAGCTTTTAAGATGGAGTTTATTGCATTAAATCCCCAAACCCAGCGCCGAGCTGAGGCAGAGGGCAAAGGGAGGAGGCGCTCTGGAGGTGCTCCTGACGCTATAGGACCTGACCACTGTGGTTAAAAGAGTCTGCAGGCAAGCTGCACAATACCTCAGTGCCATCATCTCCTTGATGGAAATGTCAATCAGTTTTCTGCCACCACTTACACTTTTCAAGATGCCACATACACCGGCGGCCAAATCTAACAACCGCTGCAGTGTTTTTCAATAGAAAAATCAACATTAGCCTCTGGTGACGACAGGGGTACAGGAACACATGGGTAGCCAGTACTCAGTAGGCTTTGGCACAGTTCCCTCCTGGAGGCTATCTCTCTCGTTCTTTCCCTCTTATATATAGGACATATTGAAACAGCCAAATCTGCGAGCGCTGGCACTGACCTGTTGCAGTGGATAAGCGAATTATAGCTGCGTCACAAAGTTGCAGTCATGACTCATATTTCATTCTGCATTGATCGATACACATTCTCCAGCCAGCTGGGATCAATGGACATAGGGGCACAAAAACATGCTGCATTTGGTCCATCTTGTCTGAACCAGAATCTCGCAAATCCTCCTGGAACTATAGAGACTACGGGTGGGAATCAAAGCCGAATTAACGAGGCGTGCCCTTTCTCTTTGCCCCCACCACGAGAAATACACCCCCACTAAATCTCAGCTCCACCTAAAATAGTGCTTTGACCTTCCCCCACTGTACCCCCCTCTTTAAAAGAGAAATCCTCCCTTCTTCAATATAGAGATTCATCTGTGAAGGGGGTGGGGTGGGGGTGATTGTGGGGTAGTAGGGTATTGCACCAATGCTTGGGTTAAGCGGGCAGGTGGGTAGGTGGGTGGGTGGGCGATGAGTTTTGGGGTGTTTTGGGGGTGCAGGGTATAGAGGTGGGGTGATTAGGGGGTGGGGTGGAAGAAGAGTGGGAGTGGGGGATAGAGGAGCTCATCACTTTCTGATTAACATTGAAAGCTGGCGCGCTTGTCAGTCCTGATGAGAGGGGGAATGATGGTCTGTCTCCCGTCACCGCTTGGCAGGGTCAAGTATACCTCGAGCAGCTCACTAAAAACAACAAGGGGGACTGTGAGCAGCACCCTTGGTGACAGACTGGGGCCAGCAGCTCGCTTACCTTGTGGCTACGGGATGACAGTGGACGCATGGCAAGTGCCAGGAGCCAGCTCTGTAGCACCTTATCTGTCGCAGCCATTCAGTCCAACAAGAGACAGCAGCGGATGCACCAACGACCCTGTAATGTCACCTTTAGCACACCTCGCAATACGTTTATCAACACCTAGCAGCTCCGGTCGATCACCCATTATGGGCCCAATGGAAAGCATATAACAGCGGCGGGGCAAAAAAACACCTGTTCTCTTAAAATCTCAACAGCCTGTTGGTTTGCTGATTTGGTTTTTTTAGTGTGTTGTTCTGCTTTTTGTTAAGAAGCGCGAAAGATGTTATTAGGTTCCAGTGGGTTTGACTTGGACTTGTCAACTGACCGCCATGGTAGACGATGGACTGGGGGAATTTACATGAACAGGGACGATTTAGATGCCAACCTTTGGTAGATGTATATACATGACATTTAACAGTTGGTCGAAAAAGTCTTTCGTCTCATTTGCTATTCATATATTCCAGTTGATGGCCCTCAGAAATGCCATGGTCGTGTACATATATATCAACGGGCATTTTCTGACCTGCATTCTGACAATCAGTTCATTAGAGTGCCATCATTATGTCAACTGTGGGAAGAGACTTGGTCCCTCCCCAAAACTGCAGCTGCAAGAACGCACCCATGATTGTCTCTGTGTACCCCCAAATCCATCTCTCTATATGCTACTTCTACCCCCCCCCCCCCTACGCCACACAAACACACTCTTCTGCAAGAATCACCCTATGCTACTTCTCCCCTCACCATTCTTCTTCCTATTCAACTCTATAATTATGGCTTCCTCCAAAAAGTACACCCCCTCTTCTTGTTTTTCAACCCTCTGGCTTCCTTAAGAAAAGTACCCCCCCCCCCCTCCCCGCAACACACACACAAGCTCTGTCCCGAAATATCATCTTTACCTCCAGACCAGCCCCCTCCCACCCACTATTCCCCCAAATCCATCCCTCTATATGTATACACCCCCACCCTCTTCTCCTTCCTTTTCACCCCCCCCCCCTTCCCTTGGCCTATAGTTGAAAACTAGGTTGGGGGGCTGGTAACCTTTTTTCAATTATTTTTTTAGGAAACCACCCACTAGGAACTGAAGAAAAAAAATCGCAACAATAGTTGTTTTAAACAAGAGAAATAGACATGTTAGCGTTTTTATTGTTAGGAAGTTTTCCTGCTTTAATTAGCTTTTTTGGTATTAAAAAAAATCACACAAAAATAGGCAAGGTCAAATTCCTTTAGTTATTTGTTGGCCTTAGCGTGTTTTCTCTCTCGCCTTGCTATGACCAAATGTAACTATACCATGGTATATAGTGTTAAAACAAAATAGGTGTAAATCAACCAATTCATGGGGATGGGGGAAGTATCCCTCATCCTCGCTCCGACCCGAAAGCTCATCACTACCTCCAATATTGTCCCCCTCCCACATTTCTCATCATGTAACCCCCCCCCCCCCCCCTCATCTCGCTACTCATCCCCAAATGCTTATGTATCACGTGTGAAGACAATTTGTCCATCCAATAGAAACGGCAACGGATGCAGGATCCACTGTCTCGCCCGCCACTCCAATGGCAGCGAATGAATCATACTTTAATGCGCGCGTGGCCTTTGAAATCCCGTGCTCTTCCTTGTTTGACACCATTCGAGCCGATGAGATTTCTCCGAGGCATTAATTTGGGATTCAGGTTCGGGGGTGTCTGTCAACGCTAATGACAGCAGAGCGCCGAGATCACAGCTTTGATTCGATATCTCGCCGGCCTTCGATTCTCCACCAAAATCAAGCGCAAGTTTCAATATGGTTTCATTCGGATCTCTGTCACACACAAGGGGCCAAACGTCCTTAGCGTCAGACGCAAAACTAGCGATGGCCCTCGCTGCCTATACACTGTGTTTCATCAGAGATCACAGGGACTACTTTAACGGCGAAAATGTCCCCATGTCCTCTCTGATCTCCCTATATCTAACAAACGGTGTTGAAATCAACCGCCAACCGATCTGACATGCTCGTCCTGTACCTATAACACACACAGAGAATACAATATTGGCCTATGCTATCTTCTTTCTATTCCTTGTCGCTGCCTCAAGAGAGATTCCCTTAATTGTGCAAAGAAAACATTGACCAGCACTTCCAACAGACCCCAGAGCGAGTGACAGGTACAGACAAAAAGCCATCCCCAAAAGCCTGTTTCAAATCACACACAGCCAACTTTCCGAGGATTAATAAAAAATGTAATAAATAGGCGATTTAAAATTATACTTGGCGGTAGTAATTATAAAATATTAAACGCAATTAAGCGGCTAGACACTATAAAAAGTTAAGTATAATAATTCCCAAGGCCAATTATCACAAAACCAATATGATTCAACCGCCAATTTGAATGCATACAGACGTGGTTCAATTGCGGTGTGCCACGAGGAGTCAATTCTCTAACTTTTATTTAAAAAGTCAATACCCCAATTATCAAAGCCGATCGAGATAAACAATGTCTGAAATGGCTTCGATCTCTCCCACTTTGGCCCGACAAAAGAAGGATGAAATTAGAGAGAGAATGGGAGGGTAGCCGCACTGGGTGGGAAGCTGGGCTTTTTTTCCAGGTCACTCGGTGAGGAGAACAATATGATAATTGGCCCTGTGTGGCATGATAAACATTCGGGAGTGACGTTCAGACCTGACTTCGGGGGTGCACACACTATCGCAATGTAGTGTAATATCGGCAGGAGGACGAAGAGAAAGGGGGAGTGTGATGGGGGAAGGGGTGGGGGTTAGATGGAGTTGAAGAGCATAGGCAGCCAGCAGAATGGCAGAAAGCCCCACCCCCTCCCCCCAAAACCCACAAGAACACACACACAAGCACAAAGAAGTACCCCCAGTCAGTCACTAGGGGAACGGAGCGATGTCCTCTTAATGCGCAGACTGCAATAAAACCAGACAGACAGTCCCAGAACAAAGAAAAAATTCGCCCCGAAAAAATTATCATATCATCTACATATTATTAAGGAGGTTGTAAATTATCTATATGTTGTGGCCCGGCCGTGTTTCTTCTTTACCATGCGCTAAGCGTACGCGCTGGGATGAGATATGCATACCTCGAGAAGAAGTAGCGTGAGGAACAAGGAAAGACTGAGGTGGTTGAAATGAAAATTTGACACCGAAGTAGTTAAATTTAGGGGCGGTGTGAAAATGTTCTCATGGGAATAAGTGTCAGCATGACATGAACAGGAACTGATTTGGCAGAGGCTTTATGTGGAATGTGGCCGTGTGGCCAAGAAAACTATAACATGGTGAATCATCTTTTGAATTACAGCACACTTTGTAGTTTCGTTGAGATGCATACAAAGGTGGTGAGAAGCGTTCCAACTCACTTCATTTTACGTTCACTTGAAACAATAGAAACAAGACCATACAAAACAGAACTACGTTGGAACTGCGGGTGGAGGGTGCTTGGCCCTTCCTTAGATTCGCACTGGCAAAGTACCCGAGCGATACGGTTGAAATGAATCATAAATGCACCGATAACAAAACATTAAGTGTTATGAAGTGGAATACACATGTAATATAATGTTCAGTTTGAAATGGGCCTGTATTGGTGTTGGTCCATGAACAAGACACGGTCCATGTCCCTTAGGGTTATGATGTCTATTAATCACTAACATTCCTGTCATAGTTGGGTGGGACCCTGAAATAAAGTTTAAAGGGCCCACCTTAATTTCCCTATAACTTCTCAACATAAATCTCAACATGTATGACTAAGTTCTGTGTAAATGTTCACCAATGCCAAACCGATATGGCATGTCTTCCTTCCCGAAGAAGACCTTAAACAATAAAGTTTTCTTCCTGTATACATTAAGGATGAATAATATTCAGAATGAATAATATCCAGCATTGTTGCCCGTATGACATAATGCGCAGGAAATAAGACCCGGTTATACTCTATGCATTGTCTCTTTTCATTCTTTCCATAGTTTTACGAGGGAAGTATGATTTCTGCTGCCAACAAATAGTACCACTCGTATAGTGTCTCGGGATTTTACGATGGGATCAAAGCTGGACCTCAGATTCCCAAGCAAGAGAACAATATCATCGTGAGAACAGGCCAGTGGACGCCTGTCTGCCTAATGCTACAAGCTATAATGCAAATTCTTAGCCAACTATATCGATCGCTTAACAAAATCAATTGAAATATCAACTGAGACCCAGCCAACCAAGTCCCTGTTGTGTAATATGTGTATTAGTACTTCTTACCCTCTTTCAATACACGCTAATAAACAGGGATCAATAAGTGGCATTGTGGCCAACTGGCATACCGAATTCCCTATAGCTATTACAAGTTCCATATGTCATGACCGACAAAGATATTTTGGGATGGAGGGGGAGGGTGGGGGGACTGAAGCAAAAGCTTTTATCAGATGATATCACTGCCAGAATTTTCTATAACTGCCCGAACATTCCCCCTGAAGAGTTCGGGCTACGTGGTACTGCATCTGGAATTTCTTTTCGATGTATTCGATTTTCTTTGCCCAGGCCTTGAATAGCCCGCTGCGAGGGTTGCTGATCATATTTTAGATATGACGATGAAACATAAATTGAATTGTGGCCGCGCTGAAATATAACCACGTCTTTTCCATGATTGTATATGCCAGTGCTGAATATATCCAGTAGTGTTCATATTTATAGCCCACAGTGCCAGCTTGTTATGTGCTAAATAATTGTAAATCGAAGCGTTACTAATTGCCAAAGAACTATTTAGATGAAAGAAGGAACACATATGCAGTCCATATAAACATACGAGGCATGAAAACGGAACTTAAGAGGAAAACCACATTTCGAGTTGAATCGAAATAAATCAAGATGGAAGTAAAAGGGGAGAGAGAGCTGCGAAGTGGAAGCCAGCAGAGATAAGAAATATACTCCAAAAAACAGGAGGAACTTATAAGAAAAAACATAATCGTTTGGCGCAAGGACTGGCAACATATGCAACAGTGGGCTGAAGGTCCATTTAGAGGGAGAGACTGAAGCCAGTGGGAAGCCACATGGAAGCCACTTGCTCTGATATACATGTTAGTCCCCGCTGCTTCTGCTAAGTGTACGGCACACCTTCCCATCAAAAGAGGAAAAAAAGACCAATTATTCACCTCTTTGGTCGTACTAGTTTAGCTGTAGAAACGTTTATTTATAAAGGCCAGGGATTGAATAGCGCCCTGCCCTGTGTAAAATCACTACTAGGCTATGATACTGGCCACCAGATACAATGTCAACAAGCGGTGGCCACAGTAGGTGCGAACAAGGGGTTGAGGGGTTAGCAGGGGTTGAAAGGGAATAAGTGGGTTTCACCTGACGCGATACTGTAGATCAAAGCTTGGGGCCAGACAGGAATGGATCTAAGAATCTTGCCCCTGTCTACGCCAGCTGTCAGCAAGGCCCTGAACGGGCAGAGCGGTGTGGGGGCCGGCGCTAATCTAGTCCCTGAGCACCAATCAGGCCTGTCTAAGGCTGCCTGTTCGTGGCCGGCCGCCCCGAGCCTTCGGGAGTCTCTCTATGTTGGGGGTGGGGGATGGGTTATCCCATATCTCTCCCCACTATTACTAGTACTACAACTCCAGCCTTCTATTGACTGCCACCACCACCACCACCACTGCTACCACGACATGATGATGACGTCCACGGCGGTAACGGAGGAGGAGAAGAAGGAGGAGGAGGAGACGGCTGGAGTGGAGAGCGGCGACTGGGAGCGGGGGAAACAAGGTCACGTCCCAAAATGGGGTCAGTCAGACTGGCGAGGAGGCTGCGTTGCCATCTGGGCACAAGGTCAATGGGTGAGTGTTATGGAGACAGTGCGAGGGTTGACAAGGAGACACGGACTGGCTGGTGGCTGTCGTCACCTCCGCCTATTGCTCCAGTGAGCTGCTCGCAAGGCTTTCCTACCCGTTCCCCACCCTGGAAGATGGGTGTAGGGGGATGGAAAGAGAAGAGAGAGATTGGTGTTATATGTAGGAAGGGGACGACGACATGGAGGAGGTGGGGAACGAGCAGTTGTTATAGCACAAGTCCAAGTGAATATAGCTAAAGCGCAACACAACAACCCATTATGGTGCCTCCTTGCACTTCCTCTTCCGGGTCATGACCCCGACGGCATCAGACCTACTTCTGCCGCGTGTTGGGTAATCTTACCATGATTCATGTAAGATGCGTAAGGAGGTCGGGATAGAGAGGGTTAAAAAAGTATATGACACAGACAGAGGAAATGGGGACAGATAAAACAGGTTCGTCTCCCACTGGGCGAGGGAAAATGTCCCCATCACAGCGATCATAGCCTTTCCAGGCGATGGTAAAAAAAGCCACTAGGATGTTTACCCCAGCGCAAAAAAGGAGAGACAGCAATTTTAACGCAAAGAAATGTTCCGGAATGAGCTGTCAGTGTGCATAAAAAACTGACTCTCAGATATAAAAGGCAAGACTTTCAAGTCGGCCCGTTATGATAGAGTTTAGATAACGAGCCACAGAGCAATGCATACATGCCAATGTATAATATGAACACGACTGGCTTATCTTAAGTCCCTAAAGTAATTCTGGTATCAATAGCTTACAAACAAACGCTTTAAAATAGGATGGAAAAACAAGATGTATTGCGCTCTGTAATGCTTTCCCCGGGCTATTTGGCACCACATCCAATAGCAGGATTTGAAGAGTTGCTTGGCTTTTGAAGGTTATTGACTTTCAAGTACACCAGAGAGGAAAAAGCTACTTATAATTCATCTATAGTATTGAGGGATTGAAACTAGTGTAGGCGTAATAAGAGTAAAAAATTCACCCCCAAAAGCTTTAAGTCGAGTCATTCAGACACAGGCCTCGATATAAATCAGACTAAGTTTAATATAGTAGGCACTTAGAGTTTCTGACAACCTTTGAGAAAAGGTTTTAAGGGTTTTAATCGTATTTCAACTAAGAAGAGATTGTAAAGCTTTCGTTCTTAGGGCATAAGTTCCTGTGCCTAACTTACTAAACTAAGCATGTTCTCTTTCACACACACTCACAAGCGGAACGTAATCTTTACGAAGCCACCGACAACTGGCAAAGTTAATATATTAAAGTTTTTATCATTATTACCATCGACTGCTTCTCTAACTCAAAAATTCTTGAGATGATATGTTCCCTCCTTATACCCCGCCGCCACGAGATGGGAGAGAGAAGAGCAAAAGGGGTCATGCTTTTCTATGATCTATGTTTCCCACACAAATCACTCTCTATTACTCATTCGTATAGCAGTTGATAGCCCGCTTCGCTTGTCCCCCATACAACTGCTCCAAGATTTAAAAAAAGAGTAATTCGGAACATAAGAAGTCATGAATCACGTGGCGAAGAAGAAAGAAAACATGCGCCTTCCCGAATGAGCCTGAACATGTAATACTTGGGTCGTTCTCGTGTTTCCTCCCAAAGCTCGCACAACTATCTCAGATGCCTTTGCATCTCGGGAAAATGATGTTCATAATTCATTTTTAGAGTAGTTTAAAGGTTGGCTTCTCAGAGGCCTGGGCCTTCTTTTGGCCATCAACATTAACCCGGTGATTCATATAAAGAATTCAAGGCAGGAAATACAATCGTGAGGCCCGGGATGGGAACACGGTTTGTGAGTTTATAAACAATATTCAGCTGCACATGGTAAAAATTGCTTGGAGTTATTCAAACACGAAAGAATACACATTCCAATTCCACGTTCAATGTAAACAGTGGCAAACTAGTCTCCCACACGCTGGGGGTGTCATTACATTCTTAAACTCGCCAAACAGAGAGTTATGATAAACAAATATTGAAAGATTGTCGAGGCAATTACAGGAACAATGTGGCCAGTACATTCTTTTCTGTAAAGTAATATACATCCCAAACATGACAGGCCAAAACTCGAGCTGTTATGTAGGTTATAAATTTTCCTCAGGGCCCTTATTAGACGTTCAAGGAGAGCTAGGGGTCCGAGATACATTAAAAATTAAACTTTTTCTTAGCTGTCAAATGTATACGGGTAATACAAAACATCTTTGGTTTAAAACATGCTTTAAGCATGTAAGACGTAGAACGTGGGAGAACAGTTAGTCCATTGTGTCTGGAACTTGAACTTGAAGCGCACAAGTGCTGCAACAGACATCTTATTAAATATTGATTCGAGTTATTGAAGTAATATAATATATACATATGGCTGTAATCAACATGCCCATGCAAATATTTTTTCATTGATTTCCGAAATCACATATATAATAAAGCTCGAGGGGTTATTGGGTACTAAACTTCGTGGTTGGTAAATCAAATTAACTCGAAAATTTAAAATGCTTGACATCTTTGATGTATTTCATATAGACTGGCCATGAACGTTTCACCTCATTAAATAACCAGTGTTGGCCAAGTTGTTTTGAGAACAATGCAACGACATCTCAAGGGAGGTAAATGGCAACCTTAAATCAATAAAATAAGCTGCTAATTCCAGAACTTCCAAACACGCATGCCTCGCAATTAGAAATTTTATATGTATGCATTATTGCTTTGAATGATCCCAGTCCTAGATTTGCCTCTGAATATATGCACAACTATTTTTGCAAACAATAAAAGCATACAAGTGCATTCCGGGAACGAGCTAACATTAATCGCCAAGAATGGAAATGGAAAACATATAAGTATGTCTTCTCCATGAATTCATTAGCCTTATTTCATTGAACCTGGCGCTTATACATGATATTCGTGATATACTTAATAGAGAGGCATTTATATATCACAGCCAGTCTAGGCTCAGGGCCTCTCAGGTCAGTTTAGAATGATATGTCAATGTAGGCGTCCTAATGGAATTCTAGTATCATATTCATCCGAAAATCAAGAGAGAATGTGATATGATTGGATTTGGGCCGGTTTCTCTCTGTGTAAAAGCAAATCATCTTGTAAATTATTCATTTTGGTGTACACCAAAATCCCAATATCTCTATGGAATTTCTAAAAGTTCTAGATAGATATATCAAGAGGCTAACTAATTAAATTAATATTACCCCAAATTGCAATGTAGAAATGCAGAAACATTGCAAATTCCGATAATTATAATAATATTTAAGGGGCGGGGGGTGGGGATATTAAAAAATTTAAAAAGTTATTATCTCTTTTACAGGATTCATCATTATTTATAGAGAATACAGCTCATCATATTCATACGTCAAAGTAACCACCATGTAATGGTGTAGTACTATAAAGAAAACCATGATTCAAAATCTCTCGTGATAGAAAAAGTTGATGGTCAAAAGCAGACACTTTATATAAAAATCATATTTTTCTCAATAATGCACACCAAATATGGATCCTATCTGAAACTCATATTTCCACCTCACGAGCCCAGTAGGAAATCATAACACGAAACAACACCTGGTTAATCCAGCACAGACATCTTTTTTTTTTTAATAAAAAAATACATGTCTTCGGTTTGTATAGCTCGTGTTGTATGTATGCATGGAAGATGTTCATATCTCCTTCTTCTCCTCCTGACTGTGGAAGCCATGTAGCTGTAACAATGCTCTCGCCGGTAATAAGTCAACATGGTCTATTTCCCTGAGAGGAATTTCAACAGAGGGACGTCGGAGTGAAACCTCACACCTTCAAAGAAACACAAGTAGCTGTGTTCTGAGGCGCGTTCCTTCACCCCCGCACAATAGACCTGTCTCCAGCATGCCCCATGTCCTATAAAACCATCAAAAGCGCTTCTGTCACACAGGCCCCAATGCTCTAACAATTGAACGGCCTCCGAGGGCAGCTACGCCATCCCCGAGCCCGATCGACCGCCGCAGTATCATCGATTATTTGATTTCAGGCGCATTTTCGGCTACTTAATTCTCCAATCTGCCTAGGGTGGGCCCTTTCACCCGTGGATTAATCCAAATACCTGCAGTCGCTTGTCCTGCACCGAATCTTCGCCAAATATAGATCGCACGGTCAGGGGAATGATTCGCCGACTCCATTGTGACTGAGTCGCAAGTAATATACATATTATATATGATACAATAGCTAAGTTTTACTGCAGTCGGCGCAATGCAGAGGGTAGAAAATTCGCTTCATATCATTAGTCACAGCGGTTGATTACATGTAGAGAAAAAGCCTTTCCAGTGATATATGATACACAGGACCGACATCTAATCAACATCATTTTGATTAATTCCATGTCAATTTTCATGTGAACGATAATCAACCAATTTATCATTGATGTCCATTCATCTTCAAAATCAAGACCGGGACAATTTTTCAACCTCAGAGGGCAGGGCGCCCATTCAATATCTCGCAACATGAATATAGTTGGTAACATGATACCCGTACTGCGGGGACATTTCTTTGATGGGGATGGGTGGAAGACGGAATTCCATTAAACCTCTCGAAATCTGTCACCTCCTCATGAAAACAACAGCTGGGATAGGATGGAGGAACTCAGATTTGGGGGACAGCTCCCCTTGTCTTATCATCATGAATGACATTACAGGCCTGATGGCGATCATCCAGAACACTGTAATGGCGGTGATGTGTAACAGTATGTATCAGAATGGCGGGCCTCATTACCTAAAGGAGTGGTCCTAGCTGGTCCTCCCTCCCCTCACCTCCACCCGTGTCCAGTTAAGAACTATAGCCCAGGATATTGCCAGCAATTATAAACAGAATACAATTGATAATGTGCATTAAGAGAATGGGGCAGATAAGACCAAGCAGAGGCTGTCGTATCGAATGTCCCTGATGAGAAGAACAATGTTTTTTCCACATTAAAGGTTGGCCAGACCGTTCATTCTTGTATGATGTATCTGCACTGCACAGATAGATAGAAGATGATTTCATATCAGCAGTGATATCAGTGTAGCCTAGCCCTCGATAAAAGACACCAAGCTAGTGAAGCCTATCCCCTCCCCGCATCCCCATGTGTTTACTTACCATAACTTTTGTCAACGCGCCCTGTTGGTAGCATTGTGGATCCACAAGCGCCCCCCCCCGCCCCCCCCCCTCACCACACACACTCCCCAATACATACCGACAGACCTTAAACCGCCCGCAATGAAAGCTCCATCGAAACTTTAATGGAGGGGCCTTTCACAAGACCACAGTAGAGAAGGAGATTGATAATTCCACTAGTGCTCAGCCCCTTAATGTTTTCTCAGAGGCGAGTAAATATTATCATTCTTAGATAAGCTCTGAACATTCAATCGCCCCTCTCTTTGCCTCACTTTTTCCCACATAAAGCTCGCCCATTGGGGAAGCATCTTGAAAAAACAAAAGGGTGAAATGGCCATTTATAAGCAAAGAGCAGTGAATGAATGAATTGATGAATGAATGAATGCGCGCAGTGGCGGTATCATTTATAAGTAGGAGGGGGAAGTGTCATTTAAACCCCGCCCCGATGCATGAGAACCGAGCCGGCGACGTCTTAACATCGATGACAAATTTAATTTGCTGAAAAATATAAATCACATTAAAATGATGTGCGCTGGTGGTTTTCCCTATTGACGTAACCGTAACGCGGCGGCTAACCATAATTGCCTCACAGCCACGCAACAATTAGCGCACTTACTTTTTTCCCTTGCCTGTACACGAGCGTGAAAAAAAGAGACAGGCAGCTAGGGTGCTTATCAAGACAGCGCGAATTGATAGATTTAAGGGAGTGGCACGAAGTCCCCACTGTATTGGAAAGTCCCTCTTTGAGACTCCCAAACAGAGCATTATTCCCCTTCAATAGGTATTTAATCCCTGTATTTAATTTGTCCCGTGTCCGCGATCTCACAATGACTGAAAATTAATGCCACATGGTGATCAAAGGCACTTCGCCTATATGAATGTGCGCATCTTCCACCCTACTCCCTCACTCTTCCATATTCTCAATCCCTCACAACACCCCTTATCCTATACCCCCCCCCCCCCCCCCCCCCCAGCCCCCTCCCTTTCCATGCCTATTTCTCCCTGCAGATCTACCTCACTGAACTTTCGCTCTCGGAGATTCGCCAACCGACACACGAACAACAAACCTTTGCTTTCCTCAGAGAATACTTTCATTTCAACTCAGATATTATTTTCTTTTTACTGATCACATTTATGGGGCTGGAAAAACAAAGACGAATCTCAGAGGAGGTTTTACAAGCGCCCATGGGCTCGGATCTAGATATATTTGATTGATGCCACGCCGCTCAGAAAACAGCTGGGCTTTGCCAGGGATTAAATATGCACTCCACCTCAATTCCTATCTTTACATGCTCCTCAAATTTTAAAACTTTCATACAGAAAGGGAGGGGGCCGGTAACTTTCTATAGGGACTTCTTAAAGAGACAACAGTATTTGCCCAGGGATAATGAGCTTAGAATGTGTATTCTTTAGTTTGCTGAGGTAAGATCCATTCTCTCTCTTCTTCGAATGGGCGCGATGCTCTGTCCAAAAATAAACAGTGTCACAGGGCAGGTGGAAATGTATTGTTGATATTGTAAATACTTGTACAATGCCAACAAAACCCGAAATAAAATGTCGGTGAATCCCTGGTGGAAACTGGAAGTTGGCCATGGGCTCTCAATATCAGGCAAAGCTCACTAGACCATATTGTGTAGATAGCCAGCGCACCCATGAAGGGATTCAGGTCCTATCTAAACTATGTGTCTATTTTCAGTGAAAACTTAGCTCGGGCGCTGTTTTCTTTTTATAATAAACTCAAATATCTGGAGTGAAACTAAAGCAAGAGAGGAGGCGATATAACAGTTCTTATTTACCAAAGAGCACGATGTGGTTGATTTGAATGATTCATCCGTTGGAAGCCAACACAATGACAGAGAAATGTTGATACAGGGAGAGAGTGTCCAAAGACTGAATTCTATTTTCTTTGAATTACTTTCCATACTAGAATCCCACTGCGGCCCCTCTGCCCGCCACAGCCCCGCCATTAAATTCCCCGAGCCAAATAACTAGTGCTCCAAATTCAATATTTGATACACTACTTCCTTTTGACCAGTGGTGACTCATCGAAATTTCGAGTGGGCATAACCCCGTTCTAATGATAATGGGTTTCCTTTCTTCACAAGCTGAGTTTTAGGCGCTCTTGATTTATCGCAAAAGACAGCTCAGCCAGCGCAGATATGAGGAACTTCGGAGGCAGTACGTCACACACGTGGAGGGAGGGAGGTAGGCAAGAAAGAGATTTGCTTTATGTTTTTTTAATTCGCCGAAAAAAGATGACCTCATTCTTGGCTTACCTTGCCTTCTAATCACAGTGACCCAGTCCCAGAGGCAGTGTCTAAACCACATCATCATATTCTCCCGTGGATAGAAACCCTCTTCGCTCACCCCACCCCTTCTTCCTTCTCCCATCATCAACACCCCCTTCTCACCCCCATCCACGAAACTCCCCCACCCCCTCATTCCACCCCACTACCACAAATACACACACACTCCATTCCTCACACACACATGCCCCCCCCCCCCCCCTCTCTCTCTCCCCCACCCCCACTACCCTACATCGTACACCCGATGCCATTCATTACCAACCCACTTTTCCAGTTTCCACTGAGGTTGCGGAACCTTGCGCGAACGAACACAAATATTGATTGGAGAAGGAAACTGTGCCATCCCACCAGGTTTCATTCATGGTTACAATCGCTACGTCATAACTGTCCGCTCTCATTCACGTCGTGTGATGTCATCCCGCAACATGACTACGTCTCACACAACCTAGCTCATTTATTCACTCTCATTTTTTTCCTAGCACGCTCTCCTCTCATTCATGGCTTCGTGTTTCCGAACTTGGTTATTGGTTTAAGTCGGCCTAGCGGACGTATAATTCGCAATCAGGGCTTCGTTAGTTGGGTGGCCCACCTGCCCAAGGAACCCCCTCTACGCTCATTGATTAGGCTCGGCCCAAAAGATTCTGTGTTTCCATGTTGTAATTTTAATTACACTCGCATGACGACCCAGTAAACTTGTGGGATTTCACTCGGGGAAAAGACCCGATGTTGGACGTGTTGCTGTCACAGTCGTTTTGTTCACTATCAGCCGCTCTCGTTTCTACTCGACTGAGTTTTCAGATTGCGATCACATTCTCTCCCCAAGAGGGCCCCCTGCTCTTGCTAAAAATTAATACGAGGGGAACGGATGGATAACTAAATAAACGCCGAGCCATATCGGCCGTGTTTAAATAACATGTCAAATGACACACAGAACGGGTAAAAAAAAGTTGAATGAAATTGTAATACACACATAAAAAATTGAGTGGGTCAATTGTGGAGTTATTAATTAGCCATTAAATTTGCTTTGATCTAATTTTAATATTTGATCCAGGGAAAGTACAACTAATTCAGTAGGCTGGCGATCTCTCGCCTCCGCTGGGATTGGATGCGATCCATTGTCTTAAAAAACTGGCGAGCCTCTGTGGTGGGCCAATTATGATCATGGGCTCAGTCACCAACGGGATCAACGAAAATGGAAGCTATAAGCTCCGTGTGTGTGTGTGTTTCTCCACTGAGGAATGTGTCACACAGAGGTAGTAAATGTTGGGGGTATAGATAGATAGGGTGTCTGTGGGAGGGGGAGGGGGAGGGGGGGGCACGCGTGCATGTGTATTGTGAGGGTGGGGGTGATCGGATGGGGGGTATGTGTGTGTGCGATACACTTGCACGCTGTATTGGCGCATGGCATAGTGATGGCGTAACAACAACATGCCTTCATTCATGCCGGTGGTTCATTCATACTCCCACAACTTCAGTCAGAGTAGACAGACGGTGGTGGTGGGGGTGGTAGGACCGGGGGGGGGGGGGTTTAGATAAAAGTGGGAGGGTGTTATTAAGCATGGTAATGAGAATGATGATGCTGGAGTTGGGTACTTGGTGATATGGCGGGTGGGAGGGAGGAGAGGAAGGGATAAGACACTGTGCGTATTTATTATTATGAAAGACTGTGTGGGGATGGGGGCGGGGGGGGGGGGGGCACTGAAGCCAAGAACACAACACACACACACACACAACATGCACTTGCACGCAGTACGCGCGCTCGCTTCACAGCGCTGGCTGGCTGGGTCAGGTCATTGCGGGGTTAATATGGCCAACGGATGCAACTAGGTCGCATACATTACAATGGTCAATGAAAAATGATGTTCATTTTTATTAAACCTCAGTGCACGGGCCCCGGGGGTCAGTGTGTCAGTTCCATATGAAATCCATATTGTCACGTGTAAGGATCCTTTCGCAGAGCTTCCTCGCCCACCGTGGGAGGATCGGGCCGACCTGTAATCATCAGACGAAAAAAGCTTTGTGATCCAAAACCTCCCCCCTCTCTTCCACCGCCACCACCACCAGCTTCAAAAGATCACATGCGAATTTTAAAGGGGGGCTTGCGGTTAACATTTTTTAGGCATGATTCAAGTTGGGGGTCATTGTAACCAGTGCCTCTGCGATCTCACTAAAAAGCTCTTGGATAGATGGATGGAGATAGCCGTTGAGTGGGGACATATTGGCAGAGTGGAGAAATGGGGACGACGTCCACCGACTCTGAGACAAAGACAAAGGATATGTTATTGTTATCATTATGAAGAAGGCATCTCATCCAATATCTAGCTACCTTCTTATATTTGTTTTAATACAGGGCTTCGGGGGAACGGGGTCAAACACAAGATGGAAGAAATTAAAACAAAAAAAGAGAAATCCAAATATTGACTCGGATAGAATTGGGACAAGGAATTGCGGAAATGGGGGGAAAATAATAAAGGACCACATAACGCAGAGAACAGGGAGGATAGCACGACATAAATGATAGATACGAGTTCTAGTGACAAATGAAAGAGTAATACACATACATACTGCACAGATTGATAAAGGAATTTGAGAATATATCATGTTCACGCCTAAATACACATATATATACAATCCGACAGCGGGACAGTGCGAGACAGAATGTCACACGGCAACATTACTGACTAAGATTGCATAACGGTGAGACTGAAGCAATCTGTTACCTAGTTAATTTCAAACATGCACTTCGGACACTCTTGATCGGAGATATGGGAAATTATTTCGGATATGTGGATGACACTATACGATTATAGATTCATGGTGTGAGCTGAAACGTTGGACAACATTACGTAACATTCAGTACCGGGCCCTCTGTGATGAATCAATGTATGACTGGAACAAACAAATCTCCCACGGTTTTCATGTAATAACAAACCAATAATAAATCCGTTATCAAGTGTTAGATTAAGCCGGAGATAACACTAAAAATGGCGTTTTATCTAAAGGTTATTATTTTACAGGCGGTGGTCATGGATTCGACATTTAGAAGAATGAGTCATCATAAAAAAAGATGAAGGGAGACGGACTGTTTTTCTCGCTCTCTCAGATATGGAAGCAAAGGGAATGTGGATCCTTTATCCGGGTAAGAAAGAGCATTAAAATCCCACAACATGCCCCCTCTCGCCCAGCCTCCGACTGGGATTTAAATGAAGCCTCCTTTATTGGATATAGAATTTCTAAAAGGATGTTTTCTTTCGCCCCGAGGCATTATATACTAAGAAGATGATGCGATCAGAGGATGAGTTTAAGATACTCGGACGTAATCCCGAGATGTGTATGCAGCGGCCCACCGACCACGTCCCTCATATTTAATATCACAATGACATTGCTCAAATTGAAAATTTAATACTCCCCAGTCCATTAGTGGAGGAACTTCTGAAGAAGAAATTCCCATGCCTTTCCTGAAACACTCCTATATTTATGTATAGGTCGAGATATATACCCTAAATAGGTATGGTTGGAGGTGCAATAGTTTGTCATTAAACCTGGCCCATATGTGGATGAAATCGCAATATTTAGAATATCTGAGTCTATTTGGAATTAGGGAAAGGTGAGAATGAAATTGAATGTAAATAAACGACTTTAAACTTCAGTTTAGTTCATAATTCTGGTTGATAGCTGGGATTTATATGATATATATATTTTTAAAAAATTGGGGCACGATACACTTTTATTTCACTATTGAGACATGTCTTACAGTCGCCTTTTTTACACCAAAGTTTACATAGGTGGCTTTCATTCTCCAACTTATAACAGCTCTATCACACATTTTACAGAACTCTTCATGGGATTTTTATCTTCAAATTGTACATATATAGTGGCACTGCCTTCGCCCATGTATACATCTATCTCTGTATTTATAGATTCCCATATGTATTATAAAAGCGCACCCTCGGAGGAACCAGTTTCAAAGCATTGTTTGGGAATTAATCTGCTTATACAGGCAGTCATTATGGACCTAAATGATGATGCACATGAAAAGACTAAGGGTATCTAATCTGCTAGAGAATTATTTCAATAATCTACGGACCTAGTTTTCATAGGATTATGTAAATCAAATAAGCCGCAATATAATCGTATTTGTTTCATTAAAGAAGATCCATTAAATAACAGGATAGGCTTGTTTAAAACAGCGGCCGGCAAAAAGCCAGCACAATCTTTTAAGATGTCTGATTATATTAAGTTACAGACATAGATTTTTTATATTTAAAACATTTATACGCAGAGATTTTATCCTATTACACGGGAAAGCCCATCTCTGCAAATGTTTAGATCTTTCTGGCTCTCTAGGCGGACACTTTATGTCTTTATTGCGAGTAGCTATATGCATATACAAAAAAAAACTCTGGACATGAATTTTATAAATTGACTCATTCACTTCAATCCACTTGCGGGCTTTTGTGGATGAAATTCGATTAGAAAAGTAAAGTAATGACACTACAAAGAGTCTAAAGGAAAAATAGAAAGAAGAGTTTAAGGGAATAAATATTGTGTAGTAGGAGGCCCCAAATGTGAGCTTGTGATATTTAAAAAAAGGTGGATTAATTGGGGAATAAACCTGGCTGGGTGGTCTAATTTGGACACGATTACTTAAGATTGAATAAAAATAGCCATGGGAGGGCACCCAGAATAACTCAAAGCAACTCAAAGCACTCCGCAGCAAGCATCATCTGGCATCTTGCTCTCAGATACAGTCAGCCGTGTTCAAATGGAGTTATCGAGTACATTACCGTACTCAATGCACTAAAGAACTTTAAAAAATGCGCTCGACCCCTGCAAAAAAAACTCCCTGCACTTAACGCTGTGATAACCTTCAAGTCAGTTGCCGTGGGCAGAGATACACCTGTGTAAGAATCAACCAAAGCGGAGCAAGTTTTTGCCTTTTTTGGCAGCAAAGCTTAGTTAATTATGAATAATATATTTTCTCGGTGAGCAAGTATAGGCCAAAGGCAATGTCAGGTCGGTGCCAAAAAGCCAGTGAAAAGTCCCTTTCAACAAAATCCCGCTCCCTTTTTTGAGCACCCACAACATCCGAATCTCACACGTCAATCGGCCCTCATCATCAATACAACTATCTCCCCATCCCCTCCCCCCCCCCCCCCAACCCCCATACTCCACCACCCTCTATATCCACCCTTTGCACCCCACCTCGCCCTCATCAGCCCCAAATACTCTCTCCTGCCAGTATAGAACGGCCAAACTACCAGCAACCCACCCCCACCTTATTCACAGATCCCCCATAAATCTCATTCAATAACCATGGAGTCCTGCCAATGTTGAGTGCATCTTTTAAATTTTCTGATTGCGCTAAGATAGCATGGCCCAGTTTTTTGTCTGATCTTACCAGCTGACCGGAAGAAATGCGATAAGAGGGCAGGGTGAATTGAGGGGAACTCTGGGTTCATAATTCAGCGATCCACAGATCGCGATTCGCAAGTGGCCAGTGGATATGTCGCCTTGTATACATATTGTATGCAACGCGTATCAAGGTTCCATCCGAAAAACCCAGGGCCAGAGGGATCGTCCCAATAGATATCAAGTTTCCATCTCTACTATTAGACACTGTACCCAAAGACTAGTAGATCAATCTGCTACTCGGATTTCTCCACCCCGTACCGTTAGTAAGAAATTGGCATCAACAGGAGATCCATCCTCTGATATTAAATGCCATCTAAGAAGGACAACCAAGGGAATATGTAAATAAAACGCAGTCCGAGCAATCACACTCTCCTCACTCGCCTCGAAAAAGAGCTTCTAAATTTATATCAGAATGTATTTGTTTCGGCGGCGAAGAGCAAATCCCTGAAGCAAAAGATCCATGCCGTCCATTTAAGGATATGCTCGGTTGAGAGATACAGAGTCTTTGATAAAAGCAAATTTACTTCCCTGACCAGCTTTATTCACTCGGCCTCTTGTTGCCATGGCGACGGTAATAAAATGTCCAGTCATGTGTGTTTATTACAATCATGTCGAATTACATGCTAATTGGAGAATTCTTCTGAATCCGAGCCTCCCCCATCAATACCCCCCTCGGAGTGAAAGTTACCGACTTTGTTATGAAAAATGATTCTCATATGTAAAGCGCGAAATATTGAAGGGAGGGGGTATTGGCAGTGCGGGTACAGTGAGTATCTGGCAGCATTATTAGGCAATCATCATATCAGGCTTTGCATCCTAGTGCCTTTTAATTTACACTTCAACTGAACAAACAGACCTAGTATGGACTGGACCAAGACAAACACGGCCCATATTGCTTTTCTTAGATAAAACCAGTAATTATTAATGGAGCATTATTGCAATGGCCGGGGGCAGACTTCGTGCTTAGTGGTGAACTAAGTAGTTTTGACCAGCCAGTTACAGCGCGAGGTAAGCGTGAGTTTTTGGGGCCACTTTATCGACCCTTCGGCACAACTGCAATTAAAAAGGATCAAGAAAAACAAATGAACAGCACCGCTGGGGGATTTTTTTTGTGTTTGTCAGCCTAAAAAACCAACGGAAGAAACTGTTCTGTACAAAAAAAATAGGGGGGCAACTTGTTGTCATCGAGGAGGAGGTGGAGGCAAGAGAAGAGGCAATAAGCATACAAACTATGCATCCCACATAACCGTGTCAAGCAACCATTTCAACCCCGAGACCACGAGATTAAATTTTTAGCTGGAGAGATTAATATTAGCCCTGCCCCCTACTGTGATTCCCTGCGCTAGACAATGGCGTACTGCGCCCCCATGCATAGCATTAATTATGAACATTAATTTACACTTCAACAGCCCGCTCCGGAAATGTAGGCTGTATAACACAGGCGCCCGTGATGTGAAGGGGGTGACATCGACCCCAGTCGATCCCATTATAGTGAACAAAACTTGCTTGACCTTACAAAAATCCCATGCAGGCTACAGACGGCTTAGGACATGTGAACACAGCAAATATACGCCACAGATTGACAAAAGGCAAAACTGGTTCAAAATGGAAGGCAACTTTCTTAGGGCGGCCATGTATTTGTATTCCATGTTCCGTATAAGTAACATGTGCGATATAATGTATCTTTTAAATTTCTCCCTTAGTTACCGACATACCGATCTTTTGTGGAAAGAATCGAAACACACAGAGAGAGAGAGACTGGCTGAGAGATAGATACACTGAGAGATAGAGGAAGAGAAAAAAGGAATAATAATACATTGCAATTATGAGTGGCGTGGACACCATTAACCCCCATCCCGATGCCTGCCTAAGCACTCGCAGAGAGAATTTATTATGAGTCATAACTTGAGTAACTACTTGAATGCGACTAAAACTGACCTTTAGTTATCAGTGGAGGATAGCAAACTTATCTGAAGTAATTCCCGGGTAAATCTTGATAAACAAACAGCTTTGATAAATAGGAACATCTGCGTAGGCAATATTGCGAGCGCCAATGATTATCATGGCCAGAATTGCTCGCGATATTCAATGCATTCATTTTGAAGTTAATTACAAGCAGCGGGTCTTATTCCAGCATAATGATCCAGCATTTCTACTCATAATTATACGAGGGGTATGAGGTAGTAAAGCCAGGTCCATAAACAGACCATAAAATTTCCCAATAAGCTTCAATCTTTAAATGGCTGGAATTCAAATTATGTATAATTTATTGCTCCGTAGCGACTCAGCTGCCAAACTTAGGTCTAATAAGTGGAAACTCGCCGCTTTGAGATCAATACATGAGTAGACCAGATATATTGCAGAGCTATCGTTTCTACTTTGAAGCAGCAATCCTTTAAATGCAAGAGCTTCAGGGGAGAAGGTTGATATATTATCCGATAGGTTTAAATCTCATAGGTACACATTAGGATATATGGACTAACAGGCCAACATACATCCGGCTTAAATACACAAGATAGCTAGAATTAGCTCAAAGTCAACCGGCTGTCTTGTAAACAGAGTGAATCTTTCCCACCTAACAATAAATAAACAAATGTCTATCTCCAGGCACTGGGGCCTGCTTAAAAACTCCTATAACAGCTTCACGCCCGCATCTACCTCTGCCCAACATGTTTTAAGCCTTGATCCCAGGCGCGGCAAACCTTAGTCTAAACTATGAAATATTTGTCCACCAGCTTTGTGCTAAGACAATAGTTCTCATACAGTTGAAGATAAAAAGGCGAGAGAAAAGAGCGAGAGAGAGCTATAACTGCTGGGCAAACTATGCAATGCATCTCCGGACGTATACACATTCGCTCTTTATCGAACAATTTTCCCTATTTATGTGTATATATAAATACCACTACCACTTTTACCACCCTCCAGTTTTCGACTCGGACAAGAAGAAAATACCAGACGCCTTCAGATTTTTTTCATAATAAAAGACTCTTTACAAGAGGAGGTTTTCAAGTGCGGAAACATGTACAGCACATTTGGAGTGGACTGTTCTGAGAGCCATACATCAATGTATTGTACTGGCGCGGTCTGCTGGAAACTTCATCAAAGAGGGAAACTAGGTTGTACGATGAAGGGTGTTAGAGAGTCTAAAACATGACATGAAACAAGAACGCCCCTGAACCCACTTATATCAACATGCCTATATCTATATATATTAGTGCTATTATTATTAGTAGAGGTTCACACCAAGATGGCCGCTGTGATATACAGGCCTCGAGGTTTTCCACAGCATCGTCTAATTGCGGTTAAATAGGAAGGGAATAGTGATATACATGTTATCGTGTTTCGTTATGGGCAATACTAGTATATAATAGGCGAGCTACCGAGAGTCTAACATCAAACGCATTGGTGGTAATTCGATCCCTATATATGTAGAGTGTAGAATGTACATATATGTATGTATACATGTCCAGACTGTATGGACATTTCATATTAAATAAGCTTCAAATGTGTGGGATGCAAGGGTGGAATATGAATTATGGTTGTTGTGTAACTTAAATTTAATACATAATTCATATACACACTTTATACAGCATGTATAATTAGACATTTCCTCTAAACTAAAGCCCCAATACAGAGATGCCTTGTGTCCCTCCACCCTAGTCTAGGCTCTGAGCCTCTCAGATCAGATCAGAATGGTAAGTCAGTGATTGGACGCCTACTGCGCTGATGGCTTTTCTGGCCTAAAAGTAGGCATCCTAGTGGGATTATAATGTTTTTGTGGTCCTAATAGGATTATAATGTCATTTTGCGGTTTGGAGCGAGAGGCTTTACCTCAGTCTGAAGGGACTCCCCCAACTTTGAGCCTAGAGCAGCAAACCCATGTAACTGTCAATATATCACCTTTGACACGCGTACCATTTGAAATAAGGAAGTTACACATGGAATGAGTCCCTGATGATGAGGCGACCAGCAGCGGGGAGATGCTGGTTGGATTCAATGAAGGCTTCGCCTCAGGTGAACAGTTTGACATCGCTCAAAAACGGCAGCGAACACCTGTCATCACAGGTGCCTTGGCCGACAGGTTACACCAAGTCACCCACCCTGTGACATGAAACATTTAAACGCCCTTGTCATCCCGAGGGCTCCACTCGTACTCCCCTCATACTCTTTCCAGGCTCTCTTGTGACACAGTATTATATATGGGTCAGGGGGACAGAAAATGTACAATTTGTATTCAGCGATTCTTGTGAATAGCCCAAATTTGAGACGAAAATTAAGTTTGAAATACAGTTCAACGTAACAGAACAGATTAGTTTAATCAAAACGATACTAATTAACCCAGTATTTACCATTTTTCAGCCTAATTTAGCAGAATTTGCTCAAAGTGTACAGCTGCCGATTGTACATTTTCTGATCCCCTGACCCATATATGCTGTATTGGAGTACACCCATAACATCTACCCTCGCATCATCATAGATAGATATGATATTTAATAAAACATTTATAGCCTTCAATACTTTTTAATACACAGCCACCAATTCTCTCTTATAATTGGACATGCACTCTTTTAGTTCCGACGGTGTGTCATATGAGAGAGAGAGATATAGGCTAGAAAACTGTTTAATGTTAAACATGCATGCGAGGCTGCAGGCTATGTTCATGGAACCTCTAATGTATCACATGTATATATGTACATGGTGCACTCCCCAACCCCAATATCAAGTCACCCCAACTGATGGATTATATCAACCCCTCGTCACCAGAAAAAAACGGTTCCTCAGGCGGAAAAAGGGACTGAATTTGAACCACCTCCCATGTCCACTTACTCCAAGCAAGCGTTTGCTTCCCAAGAGGATCTGACCTCTCAAGTACACGCATACGCCATGTTTATTGTGCCTGTGATCTCGATACAGAATCATAACCGTTTTGATAGTGGAAATGGGTTGGATTTTATCATCTCGCCATTGACAGAATAATGGTCCTTTGGTATAATGTATTATTATTTTTGGCACGGTGCAAGATTTGCACATATATATAATAAAACAGAAATGATGGCACCGTTTCTCTGTACGTGGATACATTAAATGTTTTTCAACCATAGATCTGATGAACCAGCTTCTGTGATATGATTAAACTACATAACAATTAACTATAAGGACCCACGACAAGGCACATACGTTGAATATTTACTGACTATAATATATTTATTTATTGTCCATTGACAATGATATATCACAACACATATATCGACGCGTGAAAATATCTAATGACTGCAGAGATAAATCTATTTGTATAAATATTCATTTTTTTAATGTGAATTTCAATTAATGTTATGTAAATGATATTTAGAGTATGGACATGAATAATAATAAAAAAAAATATTTCAATACAATAAAGATCAGCGCGTGCCATAAATGACTGATAGCTCAGTATGAGTGTGGAGCGAGAAAAAAAGCAACAAAAGAAAATCCCTGTCTTGTGACGTCACCCGCTGTGCCCGATCGTAAATCATTTTTGAGAGGACGATGACCGGTGACATGTTGAAATACCTGTCAGATGAACTCATATTCACTTTGCTCTTACACTCGCCAGGTGTGGTTCTTACGACCTCAAAGAACTTCACAACAGAAACATAAAACTGGATCGCCCGATATAAAAACAAAAGGAGGTCGAAGGAAAATGTTGAAATTGTAAGGCGACGACTGATGTATTTTTGTCATCTGTTAGGTTATTGCTTCATAATTGAATAACGGATTGAATTCTTTCCCATTGGGGAACATATTTTTGTTTCAATTCATAGCATTCCAATTTGTTAGATCTTGCATACAGCCAAGTGCAAGATCTTCAAACCGCATAGAAATACATGAACATGGGCAACAATATAGTATAGCCCATAAAAGAATAAACTTTCTTTTTGTTCCGGCGGCCAAAGAATTACAAAATAGCCAATTAACGCAGCGACAACACATGAACACTATCCTGGAAAGGGTTACCCATATATGTGTGAAATGTATGATGTGGCCGATAAAAATGTTTCATTTTTTTAAAACAAAAAATAAAACTAAAACTTGGGGATTTTCCAATGTGTGGCAACTTCCATGACCAGAGACTTTGTCATTTATGAACACTTGGAATAATAGATTAAGGCTCAAGGGACAAGCCCCCTTTCACAAGTTTTGCATCCGAGCCAACCCTGAGGTCACATACCCTTCTATTCCAGACCATTTCATGAGGCCGGAAAATTATATGACCCAGCGGATCAAAGTTTCTTTTACACGCTGTAACACACAGACATACCCTTTAGTGGTTCATTTAAAACTACAGTTTTTTTCTGTATGGGAAAATTAGATGAATTGATGAACCCAGGCAGGATATTTTGAATAAAACTTGTCAAAAAAAAAGAATTGATGAACCCATATTAACAAAGTCTATCCAGAGAAAATAGTTATAATCCTAATCAAAATTATCACCATTGTATAGGAACATCAGCAGTTTCTTTTACATTCAATTAAGCTGTGTGTGACACGATTGTACAGCTTAATGAAATATCCATATTTACTCATCACAATTGTCATACTTGAGACAAATTCTGATCATACAATTTGTTTTCGAATTAATAGATTTTTCGTTTTATATTGGCGAATTCTGATCATGAAGATGGAAAGAATAATTTACGGAAGTGGTGTGATCCTGTCAAGTTAGAACCGTTATCCACACCAGGCTGTATGTTGTGGTCAACCCAAATGTCATTTTTCTCTACATTCGACTATTATGGACGCCCTGACCACACGAGCTCTCGTGGTAATACACATTAGCATGACAACAGGATACCCCCCGGCCACAATACACACGACAACCTCCGATACCAGAAAAAGATTACATAGAAAACGGCCGAAAACTTTTTCCACTGAATGGGAAATTATGATAATTTAACATTTTAATGTTTTATCATGACATCCGACAAATAATCAAAAGTTCACAAATAATCGGGGAAAACGTTGAAGCAGATCCACACAAAGCTATTCAGCAAATAACAAAATGGAAAATGGAAATGTTTTTTCCCACCTTAGCGTTTGTATGAACTTTGATTCAAATGACTTCATAATTACAGCATACATTGTGATATCGCAATTAATTATCAGCCAATGACTGATTCTTCATTGTGTGTGTGAACAGTTCCTATAATTTCTCTAAATATCCATGTGTGAATATCCTTGATAGGAGTTAAATTAACAAAAAGTATCGACATAAATCAAGTTGAAAAATGACATCAAATTTGTATAAACTCATTGCTCATTCAGGAGGTTCGACTAAATTTCACCATTAAAAGCTGCCTACAGCTTGTGTTGTTTTGCTTGAGGGAAACAGGAAACAACACACCACACTTTTGGCTGAAAAAGTTACATGTTCTGATTTTAATTATAAATCAACCTGTTTTTTAACCCATGTTGCGAGTACATTTTGAAAAGAGATGTTAATGTAAAATGTTCCGAATGATGTATTGTTTGACAAGCTCACAAGTAATAAGCCTGGGTGAAAAATAGAGAAAATTGCAACCATTACCTTACAAATACACTAATAAATTGTTTATTTCTTATACTACTGGATATAACACGCCTATTCTAAAGTCCCCATTTTTGTTATGTTATTTTCACAGATATGAAACCAAGTAGGCTGTGTAGTTGAGACACTTTATAGTCTGGTTTTCACCTCGTCCCCAGTAACCAAACTTTCTTGGTTAGTTTAAGGATACGTATTACTATAGAGATTTGGTAGAATGAGATCTACTGGTGTCTTAAAGGATGAAATAATGGATGAAACATGGATGATAAAATAATCATTTGTCTTCTTGTCTTATATGATTTCGTTTTGTTGTATCTAGTACTGTCTAGGTTAAATGGTCGTTAGTGTTGTTTTACTTCTCATGGACATAAATTTAAGGAAGTCTGAGGCCTGGGAAACTGATTCGACCTATTCAAAGAAAGAAAATAGTTTGACCTGTTCCATCACAATTCGCAAGGCGGTCCTTATTAGCATGTGTCATTATTATACCCCATCATGTTTTCTTTCTCTCAACAAGATTGAGCAAGTGGCAGATATTGTAAATCTACATTCCCAACTACATGACTAATTCGACCAAGAACTATTTTCCTCAATTCTTTCTTTCCAGTCAAGGCTCAAAGCCTCTCAGGTCAGATAAAAATGGTTTGCCAGTGATTGGACACCTACTGCGCCAATGGCCTTACTGGCCCTGGAGTAGGCGTCCTAATAAGATTCTAATGACATTTTGCGGTTTGGAGCGAGAGGATTTCCCTTGGAGGGACTCACTCAACTCTGAGCCTAGATTGTTTCGTCCTTAGTGCTGTAGAATGGAAAATTAGAATAGTGAAAAGAAAGAAAATTGTGTATAGATCTCCTCTATTTCATTTCTGAAATTTGTGTTCCACTTCTACAGTGACAATTTGGTGGTAAAAAGGATTTATAGTGCAATTTATTAGCCTCTTTATATAGCTTTCTAGGCAGTGCTTTCCTAATATTTTCAATTTCATCGAGGATTCCCTCAGCTTAAGAAGATGAAAGAGAGCCTTATTCATTGAAAGTAGTGGGATTCCAGTGTGCGCCGAAATGAATAATTTGGGAGATAATTTGGTTTAACACCAAGAAGAACAGGCCAAAACCCTTTAATATTCAATCTCGGTGACTTTCAGATGGGTTGCGAATGAATAGACTACAAAATAGAAAATGTATTTTTGGAAGAAAATTAGCTTCGAATAGAGCTTCAATAGGGGCAAAATATTTTAAATAACACCAATAATTGGCCTTATATACAATATGTATCATTATAGTGTCCCGGACGTGGAACCTAGAGTGTATCATCGTTGATCAGACGGTGATGTGAGTTGAATTAATGACAAAGGGCAAGGGGCCATGAGGGGAGGGTCGAAGAACTGATAACAAGCGCACCAAAGATGTTTTGTCTTGGATACAATGGTTAACAAGTAAACTGGCCATGTGAATTCTCCTTCGACATGCAATTGCCTCCGTAAGGAATTCTGCACCACGTCAAGGCAAGTTTACATTGGGACGTGTCAGTGTGTAGAGGCAAGGAAGGTGGATTACCAAAATTGACTCTTAAATAAATTACTCCGAAAAGAAAATCGATAGTGTTTGATTTACAAATGCGTCGCACTTTCTAGATACATGGGACATTTGGAAGCAAGTGACTTTAAGAGAATATACTCTGTTCATTCTATGAAACCATTCCGCTGCGCAGTAATAAACAAAACAAAGCTCCTTAAAAAGGTAATAAGTTGTTCATCAATGTTTAACCGCTTTTTGAGAGCTTTTTTAAAAAAAAAGCTGGGTGAGGCAATGTCCGCGGGTGTTTTTTTTTCAATTTCTCCAGGTGAATTATAGATAATAGTTTAAGAGTTAAGTAAAATATATATACTTGTAACCCCTCTTGCATATTTTAATTTAGCCCACATCGCCTGCATATCCTCTGTTCTAAACAACAAATATATAATGTTTTAGGCGAAACTATTTTTCAAAATTGATATATTTTGTCATTTTCTCTTAATAGTCCCAAGGACAAGACAAATGTTGATCAGACCCCAGAAGACCAGACGCCACATACTATTCTGGCGCGGAGACAGGGACCCATTCGTGAGGTAGCGTCAAACTTCCATGACATGAAACCCTTCGTGCTATGGATAGCAATGAAGAAACAAACATATCTATAAATGTTTTCACAAATAAACATGTACAACTGTCACATTTATCATAAAAAGTACCATGGTTGAATGCAAGGGCAGTTGGGGGAGGATGAGGGGGTGGGGGAGAGGGGGAAGGGAGGGGGGAGGATGTATGATTGTATGCACATTGTCCATTGGTAGTCATTGAATAGGAAATTATTAGTCGGCGGATATCTATGCAATATATTCATAATTATGTCCCCAGCACAAGAGTGCTTATTTTGGATGGGTGCAGGAGCCATACTACAATTTTTAATTTTAGAATGTCTGATATCAGCCAGAACTATGAACTAAACTGAAATTTTAAGTGTATTTATTTATATCAAAATTTATTCTCACGTTTCCTTAATTATGAATATACTCAGATATTCTCAATAATTCATTAAACAATGTGTCAGATTTCAATTTATGACAAACTATTGAAATTCTAAATTACATATCTTGGTGACTTGACCCATATGGGTGTCTCCCTACCTACTATATCTCCCTCCCTGCAAAACACAACACGCAGCAACACGGTTGTGTTAATGGTTCCAAAGCATAACTGTGAGTGCTGAGAGACAGTACTTGTGAGAAAAAAATGTTTCTAGCACATGAACTGATACATGTAATTGTGAATATATTTATTCCAATAACGTGTCACTACTTCTGGCATTCATTACCAAGATGGTTCCGAAGGCAGCAAAGCATAACGATCCAAGCATCCCCTGACTCACAGGTCATTAGACTAGCGCATGTTCTTTTGTAAGTTAAAATCGATAATCCACTGGACGCCAGCCAATAAAGCCTCCACTACTCAAAACTATTTCTACATCCATTGAGCAGCGTGATAAACCGAGGCCTTGGACTGACCCCATCTTTTAACCCGTTCCCCTGCTGCAAGCCTCAGATGGGCACATCGTAGCGATCGATTCCTGCCAGGACCGAGGTTGAAAACATTTGTCAAAGGATTGAATGGGTTGAATCAAAGATTGGGGTCAGAGGCCTTGAGAAGTTTAAACTTATTGTGTGTTGTGTGTTCGGGCGGGGGGTGCGGAAGGTTTTTGGCGTAGTTATGCGTTGCTAGGCGTGGCCAGTGGCCGGCGATGACAAGTTTCATCTTTGAGAAGGCATGAGTTGGGCCAGACTGCCTGCCGCTAAACCACTCTTCACAATAGAAGGATCATTTTCATACTTGGCATTTAAGATATGCCAGAGCTTATGGGTCATACTTTGTGGTGTGCCATCTTTGACTTGGTGAGCCTCTGTAGTCGCAGCTGTCCCCCTATAATGATATGCTTATCATTTGGTAGTGGCGAGGTGGTCCATGATCAGTAACAAACGGCTGTCAGCATCCACACCTTTCTCTCCCATTCTTTGTATATCACTGCCATCATTCTTTCTCCACCTCTCTTGCTTCTTCTCTTGTCTTCCAGAGACCACTACGTACCACTGTCACCTTCATCATCAGCGTCTCTCTCTCTTCTCACTCTCACTCCATCTCTCCCCCCGAGTCTCAGGTGAGCGGTGCAAGGTATGCAAAGTTGCAAAACAAAAGCGCATAACTGTTTGGCCACTGCTCCCAGCTTCCCTCCCCCCAACTCACACTCACTCTCTTTGCACCATCAAAGTCTTATTACAATGCCATGAATTCTGACACCGTTCAAGGCCACACTTTGTTCCCTTACATTTCAAAGCTGTGTCTATTACAATTTGTGATGCCTCAGTAATGTACCACTCCGCTTAAATAGAGTCACCCACTTACCCCACACCAAAGCTATATGTGCCATTTCCTTCGTACGTCAAACCATCGATTTGCTATAACGACCGGAAAGTAGTGACCTCTTTTTTCCATGCATATTTTTCCACCGCATAAACTACACTAACTCCTTTTGAAAAAAAAAAATAAGATGAAAAAATATAATAAAAGAGAAAAAAAAGTAAGTGAGAGAATTAGTATTGCAGCAGATGCTATCAATCACTTGTGAGAGGAATTCAATTTGTACAGTGCTGACCCGAATGATGTATTTGGCTGTGTGTAGTATCACATATCCCCTGTTCTTGCCCAATTTTCAAATACGAGATGGAAAAAGGGTCATTTTGACTTGTTTTTTTGTGCTCCTCCTCTAATGCAGCTTGTCCGGCAATAGTGGTCATCAATCACGTAAGCAATAATGAACCCCGCCTGACCCACAGCCCAGTCCGATTCTGTTTCCAAAGGTTGGCGCCAATTTTTGTTTTACCCCATGATTAAAAAGCATAACATAATAATAATTCTTGAGCGTTCGTGTAATGGATTCCGATAACACCCCCAACCAGTAAAAATTACACGGACTAATGCGAAAGAAACACTATCCCAACACAGAAGAGGAGGAAGTGCCAACAAAAAAAGTAGATCGCATGTTTTGAAATATTCAAAGCCTGTCAAACTCCATTTCTGGCTTAACCAGATCTATGAGATACTTCTCTGACTGGTAGGGGGTTTCTTCGATGCAAAGCTCAAAGATAATATGAGCGAGAATATATTCTGGTAAGAAATATGTATTTGAAAGCCAAGCTCAATTTTTGCCCAAAGCTTCACAGAGTAATTTGAATAACTACTTGTCGAGAAAAGGTGAGCCAATATTTCTATGAAGTCAAACTCTACCCACTTGGCCTAAGGAGTGACACAAAGTATACGAATTCCACTCCACGATCCTCGTTTTACTCTATTGAAAAGAGTTAGTTTGGGAAATTATGTGCGATATGCACATCTTAAATTCCTTCTCTGCTCCAACACATAAAACCATTAAAAAGGTAACAAACGGGGATAATTGGGAAGCCGATACAATTATAATTCAGAGAAACAGAAGGCACACTTGCAACCAAATGGCGAGCCTTTTGATTCTCAGGAAATCAAAGGTAATGTATGAGCATGCCATTCCCCAATTTGATTGATGTACGAATCCGCCTCGGCAAAGATACAACTTAACATCCAATTCCAAAGACCAACTTTTGCCAATGGTCACGCATAATTCTTGGACAAGTCCTCAGTACTCCGAGGTCATGTATGAATACCAAGGTCATTATGCGCGACGAAAGAATGTACTGACAAGTCGAGAAATCCAAGCGATAAATGATTTCTCTTTCCTTAAAGGTGGAGGAGAATGGTTCTGTATATAATTAATATCTTTGGTGATGGTAATAAAATGCCTGGAATTAACACCTAAATATACACTTGAGATTATTCCTGTAGAAGGTATGAATGGCGGACTGACAAATGGTTAAATCACCAATATAATAAGGCACGAGAAGAAAGACTTAACCCGAATTTCAACTTGAATAGGTAGACAAAAATAATGTGTAACTTCCAGAACTACGATGACTCCTAAATCTACTTGCAGTAATACAAGATAACTATCCCACATTGAATAATACGATGATAACAGCATTTCTACGAAATTTGCTTTTTGTTGTCTTTTACACATCCACACCTATATCCATATGCTACACGCCATGACAGATTTATGTGTCTACTTTACTTTGAGGCAAAGTCCTAGCTGTCTCGGTTTAACACTTGAGAGGAACTGTGAAGAAAATGTTTCAAACGAGGCACACTTACCTCTAGCGATCTTTTCATCAGACTTTCACTGGCTGCCAATATTCTGAAAATAATGCCAAACAAAAGGAATGATGAGTAAGATGGAAGCAAAAAATTTACATTCTAAAAAAAGAATACAATTTATAAATGTCGGTCATGCTGAGTTTTTTTCACATTGGTGAATTTTCAAAGGAATTGTTTATAATAAAAAAAAGACAGTTAAGAGGAGGATCTCAGAATGGGGGATGAGGGTGGTACGTGGGAAATGACGCATTTCTTGGCACAAAATAAAAGGAATGCTTCAATCTTAATACGGGAGAATATTGTCAGGCTTTATTACTCTGGATATGAATCTGCATCTATGTGAGTGACTGTTAACACTGGAAAGGATGCTGTGAAACATGCGGTGCTTCCCGTCACACTTTATCTTTGTAACTAAGACACGCTTATCAGCAGATCCAATCAGAGAAAAGAAATACCTCACTTTTTCATCTTTTCTCAGACATGGCTTATATGAGAGTATTGGCTCAAGGGACGCCCCGCCAATCGGGCCACATAAAATTTGGTTATCTTACAAAGTAAAGAATTTTTCCTTATCATTTCTTTTATCGGGATGGATGCATTTTTTTTATTACTCACAGTTTCTCATAATATGCATGCGCTGCCTATGGGAACGCCCATCGGACCCATCAAGTAGGCTCGCTTTGCTGTGTTTTGTGTGTGAGAGAGAGTGAGTGAGAGAAGAGAAGAGATAGGGAAAAACCCATCAATACAAACTATGGTGCTGCTTAAGTGGGATTAAAGTCAAAAACGAGACAGACATGAGAAGGGGGCGACAGCTGGAAATATCCTCGTGTGCGCCCCGACAGTGTTAGAATCCAAACAAATTCATACATGTTATAAAGTGCTGGGCTCTTCTCAATAGAACAATGCTTGTGTCTGCAGAGAACGCGCAGACGACATTTGAAGGGAGTGGCTGCCATATACACAATTACATTCTATCTTACCCCCACAAAATGCTTTTGTGTGAAAAATGAAACTCGAGTCATTGCAGCTACCCATTCAAGTGGGCGTCAACACAAATTGAACTTTTCTTTTGAAGGCTCATAACAATAGCATATCAGTCCGATTCGGCCGCGATAAAAAGCAAACTCCCTCGAGTAAAAGACGTTCATGTTTCAACGGGCAAAAGAAATCATAATCAGGTCTGATTGAGCACTAATTAGGCCATGTAATTGGGAGGAGGTTGTGGTGCAATATTTAGCTAGAGTGATGGTATCTGCGATAGTGTGATTTGCCATGCACCTGACCGGTAAGTTGGAAGGACTTCGCATGGCCAGCGGTCACCATTATACATGAACTTGAGTCAATACGCCACAACCCAAAGTGAGAGAAGTCTATGTTTTCAGGTGCCATGTGTGATCTATGGATATAACTCACTCCCCATACACACACAACATGACATAGTCGCACATTTCCCATATTTCAAATATTATCCCAACTTTCCCGCATTGTTTCTCTAACAATACATACATGTATATATGTGAACCACCGCCTATACTTGACTGACACATTTTTTTCTTTACCGTGTCTCATTGATTGTCTAAACATGGAGATAATAGTTCGCCAGTATAGATGCAAAATACATTAAAATATAAACCAGACAGAGAGACAGACATGTAGACAGATGATATTGAATATTCGTTTCTCATAGGATATAATAGAATCAACCACCTTGGAAATCAATTTTAAAAATCAATTAAAGAAAGTTTAATGAAAGCGAAATGATTCCTAATATCCTGGTCCACATGCAAATACAACATAATTCAATTTTGCGATCATAAACGCAGATGACATTATAGATCCTTTGAAGTCCTCTTAGGACAGGACTAAAACATGTAAATGAGATCTTAAAATAGCTGGGAGCTTCAACCCTGGCCCGTTTGCGCTGACCTTGTAAATGAATGCGAGAGAATCGAGGAATACTGCCCTCTGACTGACTAGTGACTGACATGTCCATTCAATAATGATTCCATGTCCCTCTATTTTGTGAATTACATCTTGACATCATCGGAAAGTTTCCTAACATCTCACAACAGTTTATAAAACTACCTGAGGCCATTGAATTTGCCGGCACGTGGCGCTAATTTGCATGTGTAGCAGCAGTGACTGTTTAAAAATTCACTGGCCTCGGGCAGGTAAAACATCAACTTCAATGGTCCCACCTTAACCTTAGGTCATACACCTCGGTCCTTCGTCCATAAACTCTAACACATGAACTTCATTTGTCTCATATTGTACTCCTTTGCTGGTGCGAGGGAAAAAACTTGTTGAAGGAAATATTAAGATCAGAGCTCTGGTTTCGGTACATGGGATTGTTCTTTGTAAGTGTCCGAGTGTTATTCAACGGGTTCATGCATGCAGACCTCTCTAGGCCTAGCAGAAGAATGAGGTATATTTGATATCTCACAGAAAAATCTATCCAACAATGTCCAACACAATGCGGTCAAAATAAAGCAAAGAAAATGCCATTGTCGTAGACGCCCATCTGATTTAAAAGGCATTAAAATTTTTACAAATAAAAAAAACCAATATCCAACCCATTTTGTGTGACTAAAAAAGAACTATTGTCGTACATGTGGTTATGTGTATTGTACAACATAATCGTTATTGACAGTTTGAAATATAAGCATTTTAGTAAGGCTGTGTGGCTCTATAGCTTATTCTATCTGTGTATATAAGAGCGCTCTGAAAGGTTTTAATGCTTAACATTAAATGGTTATATTGTGCTTATCAAAGGGACGTGATGAGGCAGGTCTCTATTCAGCGACTGTACAAGGATCCAATGTTTAAATTGACCCTTTTGAGAATGCCCTCACAAGGTAGGGGTCACGGAGACAAGATTCCGTGCTTCGCAGCAGCGCTCTAAAATCTCAAATACAATTCTCCCGGCCCTCCTTTCGGAACACTAGCTCAAAGTCAGATTCAATATTCATTTCTTTTGAAACTGTGAATACTGCTTGTTTCTGGACCCCGGGGGCCTTTTTTTTCTTTCTTTTTTTCTCTCCCATTGGAGTAAAAACATTGTTGCTTCTGCTGCCTAGAAGCGGGCCTTCATTGAAAAATCTCATCTCTTATTTGGGTGGCACATCAAAGCCCTAGAGCATCGAAAGGAATACAATTTCAAAACGCTAATGATGCTCTTTCAAATTCATACATATGCGCACGCGATCATAAAGTCCCACAATTATTTTTCCTTCTTCTCCTCTGAAGCATGTTTAATGCGACGACTTCAAACTAGCATGAGCAGACCACAAACTATATTACACATCCCCTTTTCTACAGAAAAAAGAGAGGAGAAGAGGAGAGGGGGAGGAGATGGATAGATACATATAGACTTCTAGTGAAGAAAAAGGGTTGATAGGAGTTCACTTCTGAGACCTTTTCATCTGCAGCCCCCTCAAATTTTCCAAGCGATTAAAAAAAGGCCTCACCAGTATTAAAACCTTCCCTTAAAAAAACCCCCGCTTGATGAAATCCTCTGAAGCTTTTCTCTAAAAAGAGCCGCTAGGCAAAGAGACACAAATTGTCTCCTTACTGCTTTGGAACAAGGTGTTCTGTCACTAAGGGCGCGAGTGTGAATTTCCCGCCGCGTTACCGACCGCTTCTGTACCACTTGATTACGCGGACATTGCCTGGCAAGTCTTCTCATTTTCTTTTCATTGTAAATGTTTCTCGAAAAAAGCGATCGATGAAATTGAAGGTGACAGGAGCCATAATCTTAAAACTCTCAGAGCGGGCCACAATCATATTTGCGTTTCTTGCCGCGGGAGGTTGAGCTCGCTCAGCTTTTTGTACTACATGTACTCTATACTTGAACCAAGCGAACACACACACACACGCTGAGGATGCAGGTGTTATTATTAATAGCCAACCCCTGTAGAGACTAAAATTAAATTTTTCTCTCGCTAAAGAGCTCATGGGTAGTTGGGCAGGGAGTCTTCCTATAATCCAGTAAGAAAAAAGAGAGCACCCCGCCGAAGGTGACAGGAACAATTCGCAGTCTAAATCAAACAATGCAAAGTACACTCACGGGAGGCATCCTCTTGTTTAGTCAAAAACTCTTATCATTTCCGTAATTTACACGGACTGGGCAAGATTTCTGCTTGTGTAAGGGCTCGTGGACCGACTCAGGAAATTAATAACTCATCCATTGTTCTCTAAATACAAGCTCTACTCCGCCGTTTCATAATTTACATTATATAACCATATTCCTATGTTATACACACACCTGGATGGGAGTGTAAAGCATCCGAGAAATTTAAGAAAGCATGCCTATCCATCGTCCCCAACTGCAAACTAATATATGGGCTAATAATGATGTATGAAACATGGTAATTAGTATGTCCCATAGCTAAGCTGGCACTTTGAAGACACTAAAATAGGAGGAATTCGGTCTACATGGAAACAATTAAGAGTGCCTTTTTTTTTATCTGATTCTTCGCGTGAGTCTGACTGCAGGCGAAAAAATCTGAAACGGTTGTACCATGGAATGGTTTCTGGTAATCAAATTGAGTACCGATGTCTGAGACATTTCCTTGTTAGATAAGTAACCAAGGCAGAGATCACTTATCGCACAGACATACCAAATATATATATTAAAGCGAATATTTTGTTATATAAAGCGAATGTCCACGAACATTTCACAAAAGTAAGGCCAGCAATTTTTTAACTGGGCATATTTTGCCACACGCGTGTAGCCCGATATAGTCTTTCCCTTTCGACACTTTGGCAGAAAACCAAATCCAAGCTGTGTTAATGATAACAAAGGGCACCGTAGGCTCCACCCTAAGCAACATACAACCCTTCAAGCAGTATAAAGTACGGGGGTGTTGCGGTAAGAGAGCTGTGGCGAGGAAACAAGCAGGAATACCTTTTTTCAAAACAAATCCCAAACAGAAAGCACTTAAAGAAAAACCATTTGAAGGTCATACTTTATTTAGAGTCAGTTACAGTTACAGTTTATTTAGAGTCAGTTACATTATATTTGATTCCTCAAACAGACCGCGCCTATGGATAATAAGTAAAGATATGAAATGCCATGAATATTTCAGCCAAAAAAGTCTCCAATTCCAGTCAGGTAAAATCCTCAATCTCCAGGGTCATGCATGACTGGATGTGGAGATGAAGCCGAAGCAACCTCAGGACGGCACCAATGGCCAAATCCAGACCCTTGGACCAGGGACTAGCGATCCTTTGCGATCCTTTTCCGCGGATCGAGTAACACCCCACAACGAAAATATCACAAGAATTGGCAAACACATCAAAGTCATTGTCAGTAATATATCCCCAAGTGTATACTGAATTATTCATCGGCCCAAATATTTAATGTTGGCCCCTGAAGAGAAAATATCTCATTGTCTTCATCTTTCTCCGGTAGTCATATTGATTGCACGGTCTATTACATATCACTTTTATGTATACTTTCCTACTACATTCTTTCTACTTGTGTTATGCAAAGAGAAAAAAGGTTGACTTGTGCAGTACCACCTCGAAAGAGCACATATAAACTGCCGCAGAGGTTTACATCTGGAAACATATATTTATGATAAAGAATAACAAAGAAATATCTGAATATTTGATTTTGCTGAAATGTGAAAACACATGTTCATGGTGTGTTAAGGTCATATTATGTTGGTAACGGATACGCAGTGGGAATGAATTACACACAAAAAGCCTTTGAGGGTATACCGGGTTATTTTCAAAAACGAGATAAATATGGCAATTTCAATGGTGACAATGGCTTTATTCATATTCTCTGTTCTTGTTCCATATGCCCTCATAATCACTGGGGCTTTTGTCTCCAAGGTTTAAAGGTCACGATTAAAGACTGCGCCAGGCTAGGTGAGGGGCTGGGGCGTGGGACAGCCACAAACAATGTGGGCGACGAGGGTTACATTGTGTTAATGACAGACTCCCAGCGCTAGCACAACTTGGTGATGGGCCCTTAATAACCCGATGAACTGAAGATCCACCTCCTGGATTGTAAAGTTTGACCCAGGAGGAACGTATCAGCCCGGACAGATTATATCTCCTTTTGACTGAAATCCCCAAACCGGGCGATGCGCTAAATCGGACGACATACGATGGCAAATTCCGAGCGAATCCCATAGCACGTCAGATTACTATCAATGGGCAGAAATACAGGCTGGTAGGCTGCGAGGCATACCAATATCAGCCATGTTGTATTGTTACTCGACACGGGCAAGGCAGGCCAAGTTGCCATTCGCCGGTCAGATCTGCAAATAAGACTGTATGTTGGGCATTGCCTTGGCAGACAGGGCCCTGGGAGGGGCGACGAGAAACTGGAATGACCACGGCTAGTTGGAGAGAAGAAGAAGAAGTAGAAGAAGACTGATGCTCGACTATTTCTATAAATGACTATGCTCGGTGGCAATACCTTCCTTCTATTTCTTTCTATTCTGTCTCCTCCTCCTTCTTCCAGAGTTGTTGCGATACGATATCTCGTCGCTCCCCCATCGCGGGCCCCACGTTTGGCCTGGATGTCAATTTCCACTTCAATAAAACAACTTTTATACAGACAGATTTATTCCTCAAGAAATGCATTCTAGTTCCGTGCCAATTGATCGCCGCTAGTCGGACTTGTTATTTGCTTACAGGCGGCCCGATCTGGAGGTTCCATATTTCTCTCTATCAATTTGCAGTGGCCACAAGAGACCGAGTTTGGGTAAGGGCAAATGGAGTTGGGATGGTTGGGGGGAGGGTGTAGATAGGTGGGTGGGAATAATGGTGGCCCAGTATGGAATAGATGTGAGCAAAAAAAAGCTGAGATAGCCAAAAAAGGAATCGGCCCAAGAATAGGAACGACTTGCTTAGAAATGCAACATGCTGAATCAAAAATATAAATATATCCAAGACATAAATATCTACAATGTATCCAAAAGCTGAGTTTCTAATTTGAGGAATTGAATAGATACTAAGATAGAAAGCGTGCCAGAGCTGAAATGGAAAGGAGGAACTAAGTTTATACGCGAGGGGGAAATAACCAGGGCCTCGCCAGCCTCTGCCCTCAATCCAATAAACACCAAAGAAGAGCTTTAATGATCACGAAATATAAAACTCCACTGACGTGTACAAATCAGTTTGGAATGCTTGGCAATGGCAGAGAGCTGATGGATTCAGTCAGTCCAATCTCATTTAGAACGTGTTTTGTGACTTGTAGAATGGTTTCCACCAACGTAAAGTTTGATTGTCACTCATTAGATTTCATCCATTATCTTGCAGGCGTTGCCCTCAGGGGTCGATTTGGAGATTTTCTCAGCAAATTGCACTTTCTCACTCTCAGGTGTTTTAGTAGGCGCGCCTGCCCGCTCCCCCGCGCAGGCCAAGACGCAGAGGGCTTGACATCCGCCTGTATAAGTCTCAGAGACACATTTTCATAATTAATTTCCATGCCACAAAGGGCAGTAAATGTCAGGCATAGGAGAAATTGATTAACATAGTGCGCTTGAGACGGAGGCGCGTGGTCAGTATAGCTTCCAGTTGTCCACTCTGTGTACTTTGCTTTCATGCTGGTCCGAGTGGACAGAAAATACAACCAGCGCCCAGGCGCCTGGGGGTCTGACCATGTGCACCCTGCAGCAGAACTAAAACACTGTGGATTATTACACAGATACGATGTATATGAAATATGATGTGTGCAGAGTAGTTTGATATAAAGCTCTGCCCCAGTCATAATGCCCCAGCTTTACTCTCTGTTTCATCGAAATAATTGTGTGACTGAGAGAAAGAGAGAAAAGGATGATTAGTTGAGAAGTGAGTGAGAGGGAGAGTAAGAGAGTAGGGGAGGGGGGGGGGGGAGAAAGAGAGGTAGCAGTCTAGGTTCAGACTTGAGATAATCCCTCCAAACTGAGGGAAAGCCTCTCGTCCCAAAGCGCAAAATGCTATTGGGATCCCATTAGGATGTCTACTCCAGGGCCAGGAAAGCCATTAGCGCAGTAGGCGTCCAATCACTGAATACCATTCTTATCTGATATGAGAAGCTCTGAGCCTAGACTAGGAGAGGGAGAGAGGGAGAGAGAGAGAGAGAGGGAGAGAAAAAGAGAGAGAGAGAGAGAGAGAGAGGGAGTGTGAGATATGGTGTGTGTGTGTGGGGGGGGGGGGGGGGAGACATTGATATTTGGTTCTTCAATTACACGAGTGTAAGGTAGACTATCCTATAGGTGAGGTGGGTGGTACACAACACCAGACTTATCAGCTCCTCAGATTCCAGGGATCAAAAAATACCATTTGCTACATTGACTCTGGATCCCTTCGAGCAATACAGACAATGCGAGTGAACTTCTGAAAGCAATAATGAAAAAGTAGGACTGACCGGAGCAATGTTTAAGAAGTAAAAAGAGGTCACAAACCCCGACCATATGGAACCGGTGTAGATAGGGGCCGGGGATTGGGGAGAAAGTAAGACATAATAGCAGCTATCTAGGCTCCCAATGACATGTGCACCTTAGCACCTATCATATCTATCGTTGAGACTTCCCTGACTCTGATATTTATACCAAGAATGAGGCCTTTACGCAGAACATATGTTGCTGGCACTTTCTTGATTTCACTGCACTTTCAATTTGTTTATTCAACTGGCATGGATATCGTCATAAACCGAAGTCCCCTTTTCAGAAGTTGGTAAAAATTCCTCCCGTCAACATTTCTGCGAGCAGTGTGTTTGAGACAAGGCTCCTGCTTCAGGGGTGGTTTGGTGCTACCCATATCATAACATTTCTATATTTAATGCATACACTCATAAAGCTATGCAAACTATGTAGGACAAGAGGGAACCAATGGGGCCTGGAGAAGTCAAGAGTATTAATGGCTTGATTTCTTTATACCTTGATCTTGAGACTAGACCCTGAGATATGATACTCAGAAATTAAAAATCACCAACCGCCAGTTTTAAAATGGCATTCATGCAAATCAAGTGCCTAGCCCGAGGAGTTAAGGTTTGCCAGGCTATATGGTAAGTATGCCATCAGAAACTACAGGAAAATAAATGGCAAGGTGAAAAAAACGTTATCACAACTTTAAAGGTTGAATGCCTTCTCAGAATTTAATATCAAAGTGTTAGAGAAGAAGAAAAAAATCAAAGTTGTGAGGCGGCAGTAGGAACACATGGAACTGTTTAAACGCTTGTGAAATATGTGAGTGAAATTGGGGAAAGCAGCTAATTTGCCATCCACTGCACAACACCAATGCGAATTCACCATATGGGTCAGCCATTAGAGGTGGGCAAAATGGATTTCGGTTCACACGATTTTGGAGCCCATAAATATGGCCGAATTCTCTTCCTTGCCCAAGCACACACCCGAAGTTATGCACTACATGAAAGTGCTTACATAAAATGCAGATGTATCATCAGCCCTCAGAGGACTATACATTCATTCTATATGTTTTGTCTTTCAACACGTTTTTTGAATATAATAGATAAGAGAAAGAAGTTCCCTGCAACATTACCTGTATCGAGATAAATTGCAAAAACGGGACTGAGATGAAGGCATGGAAATCTTCGATTTTGACAGCGGCTGGGTGTAGTCACACAAGACGAAGAAATAGAGGGATATAAAGACATTTATTTGCAAAACAAGATATGAAAGTGCAAGGTAAATTCTAAGAAACTCTATTGTTTCTTCAGTCCGTCTATGCTAGCTCTTCACAGTTGAAGTAAACACAAAACAAAAAGAGTTTCTGTCTCCGATATTTACATTAATAATGATAGATATTTTCCTTAATGTATGGTTTGGTATATACATAATAATATTTTGACTTGGAGAGTCCCAGCAGAATCCGGTCACATATCATACATAGAAAACATAATAACTACGTATCCTTTAAACTATACCATTAGAGTATTCTCTTTGTAGAAGGAACTCGCATCTAACAAACTCCTTCTTCTACACATAGAAATGTCATCTTTATGTTTTTTTTCATGTTAACACATAGGGAAATTAACAGAGAGAAAGAGAGAGTGAAGAGTGGGTGGAGATAGGGAGAGGTTCAAAAGTAAAAAAAAATACATAAAACTAAACAGATATTCCGACATAAAGGCAGGGGATCAATACACTAATAACATACATCACTGGCAGATACCCTTCCCCAACCTGTCAATTATTTCACTTTCCGAAAGTGATAGATTATTATCGACAGAACATGGCTCTCGCCCCATGTTTTTATAGTCATGTTCAGCACAGGTAAAAAAATAGCTATTGACATAAATAGTCGTAAAGCGGAGATAGCAATCCTGATATATCAGTAGACCCATTCCGATGAGTTCATGTCTTCATGCAACCAGTCATCGTTGTGTATTGCGTACGAGCCGTATCAAGTGAATGGACAGGCACGTGTGCACCCTGGATCTGTGATAACATCCTTTAAGTAGGTGCAGAATCCTTCCAACTGCATTTCTCTGTTATGAAGAGAGAAAACAGGGCACAAGTTTGGCAAAAATCATAAATAAAAAACAAATCGTCTCCCTCCTGCTTCCCTTTTTTTCTCCAAGCCTGTTTGATATCAAGAGTTACAAACACCAGAGAATGCAACCCATTTGAATTTTGAAGTCTGTACCAAATATCATGTGCATAACCTACCACGGAGAGCAGAATGTATAATATAATTACATACATATTCATATATTCCTAATAAAGAAAAATGTTCTTTTCTCTGAGGTAAAATGATAAACCCAATTAAGGTCTAAGTGGGTGCATTATCATTATCACCAGCACAATAGGCCCTGTTCCTGTCCTCAAGTACTTTATTTATTTCTCTCATTAAACCTAAGTGCACGTATTTATATGTGCATAAGTAACACAGGTGCAAACGGAGAGGAAACCCTCAACCCTATCAGATGCTATCGCAATTCCTTAATATGTCAAAGAGCAAAGAATATTTGAGAAGCACGTGCCGAGGGAAATCCTGGCATTCACGCCCAGCTGTTTCCTCTCGGAAGACACTAGTGTATCGAAACCACAGTGACCACTCAGGTGTTACCTTCATATGCAAATTGCCCTAATTATTATGCAAATAGAAAGAATCCACTGACATGGAAAGCAATTACTTGACCAGGAAAACAATGTATTGCTCTATTGTGTTACGACCGTGGGAGACGGTGGAGACAATTAGAAATGAATCACCACAACCAAAATATTCCTCGTGCATTTTGCTGATCCGTATCAGGCTTATTAACCAGTGACATTCTGCCTTTAATATCATGTATATTAGCCTAATCTTACTACGTTATTATACATCTGAATCGGTACAATGCCTACAGGAATAGTCAAGGGGTTGCTGCGAGTCCATTACTAAGCAAGTATGGGCAATCCAACTTTAAAACAAGCGTTTTAATGGAAATGGACGGGCTGTTCAAACGTATGGCTTTTGTTTTCATGAGGAATTAAAGAGCTCATGAAAGCTGATGCTAGATCGAGACACTTTTTAATCCATTCCTGACCACAAAAGCCGGGCCCAGAGCTCGCAATACAAGGCCGCTCAAATAAACAGACTTACATGTGTTTTCATTCAAAATACTTCAAGTTCATTATGTTGTCCTATTCTTGCCCGGTTTTAATTCGTTATGGCCTTGTTACATTGATATATTATTGGGACCACTTGCATTTAAGTAAGCGCAAAGGATTACGTTTACAAGAATCTTTTGAGACTAAATGGTCCCTCGCCCGGTCGTTGTTTTTATTAGATAATTTCCCTCAACGAACTAAGTCGTGGGAAAATAATACACTGTCACCGCACTGTATATCAGTCGTTGGGAGGCAATATTTATGTCATTGTTTAATCCTAAAATACGGTCACAACTATGAGGGTTGAAAGAAATGAAGCACAACAGAAATTCTATTCAATGTGAAACAAGAACAATCCTGTCAACTCGTCAGCTGAGGAAATAAAACTTCTTTCGGGGAGGTCGAACACACTTGTACTTCAAACTTTGAAACTATTTCTCTTTTCAAAGTGTTCTGCTGTTTTTTGTTATTGTTTTTTTAACATAGAGAACAATCTAGATGGACATTTTATCTAGGCACTTGTACGGGCGAATATTTTTAGCAAGCATACGTTATTAAACCGCACTTGATACACTATATAACATACTCTTATCAGGTTGTATCTGAACAAATAGATAAAATAGTCCGGTGAACGTCACCAAAGTAAGATCGTAAACCCAGCTACAAAGTTACATAATATTGATCCCTATGGCAATCAAGGAATTAGCAATCGCAAATATATTTTATCTCGTCTAAGCCTACACATGGTCAAACTTAAATATCGCCTATCTCAGATCTCAAATGAAACGGTGTGGACAAAGCATGTGCGGACACAGACAGAGAGAGAGAGCCAAGGCATCAGCAATCTAAGCGTTTGATGCCTCAAAATCGAAGTCCACTCAACTCTACGGAGACACCAAAAGCACCACCGACAGACTCAGAGAGAGAGAGAAGAGCGCAGCAAACAATATTTGTCCGATCCACGTCATGTTTAAATATTATCATTTTTCTTATACTGCATGATGAGCGGGTGGGCGGGTCTAAATGCCGAGGGGTGTTCCCCGGCCGCGCTATTAAAATGAATCTGCACTGCGCATGCATTTCAGATCATAAACTTGACAAGCGCACACAGTGAATGGACACGGAGCTCACAACTCGCGTGGCTGCTCAGCGGAGCGGAGGAGTACAACCCTAAAATGCACCTATTATCGACCATTCGAGGGAACTAAAGCCTCGTACAAAAAACTGGCGATGATTTCCGAAATATAACTTGTCAAGACTTAAACTCTGAACATTTGACAGTCTAAAGACACACCTTACGTTCGATAAAACAATAGAACATAATCAGTACAGCCCATCATAACAATACCGATCGGCAAGTGCCTGTCAATTTCAACACAAACCAAAACAGGCGGTATTTTGAAAAACAAAAGGGCTGTTACGTGGTATATAAAGCGTAAGAGACAATATAGATAGTGTAGGGGTGACCTTATGTCCTTCAAATTTCTCCCTACAAGATTCAAATACCCCAAACGGATCCCGATTTTGATAAAACAAGCAAAATCTGCCTCTGCAGACAGCACACTCACCCCGCGTATGGGCGTCGCCATGTTGCTCTGACTGAGGCACGACGGGACACATCCAAGATGGCGAGAGGAGTAGAGACATCGTAACTAGCGCAGGTAAAGTTTTACAGCTTTTTACTTATTCCCAGACAGTTACAGCGCAGGAAAATGTCACCCATCCATACATGAGAGCTATTCCAACCCCTATGTACCATTTGATTCAACTGGGAGGAGTTATTTCCGCAGGAAAACTTTTTTGACTGACTGTTGTGCTCTGGGCCGTAATGTTGCGCCTTGAGATCGCGCTGTGGCGGTAAGCTCGCCGAGATGGAATAGTGAGTTCAGTGCAGTGCAGGCGCCCCAGCCCAGAGCATTGGCAGGCCTTGTTCAGTGCATTCCTACCACTCTGTGGATGTATTCCGTTACCCTTGAACCCTCTGGATTACACATAACATTCATAGGACATACACGAAGGATTTTACGTTTGGATAATCAGTAGGTGTAATTTGTTAATATTGGTTACCCGCTTTGAAATGTATGAGGTGCGGTGCAGGGGGGAGGACCGCTTAGTGGAGGGTCTGGCTTGACGGGACTATCGTAGAGGAAAGCCGATGGAGTTGCTAGCCAAGGACAGGGAGCTTCGTCGTCTTACTTTACCAGATGGGTTTCAGGGTTTGGGCTGGCTTCCTAGACCACCATATGTACATGTCAGACATGGTGTTATCCGGAATAGAATAGGGCTATTATTTTGTTCAGAATTAGGCATACGGAAGGCTGTGGGAGGGGAGTATGAGCAAGATCACAGTGCTAGATGCCCAGTTTAAAATTGAGATGCGTCATAGGGGAGCACACGCGGTGATCGACCTCTGGCGTGGGGGAACACCACTGCAGTTTTTTAAGGCATTAACTTTCCCGAGGATGGAACTTTTGTGCAAATAGGGGCAGCGGTAAACTTGAGGTTCTTTGTGTTGTTTTTAGATTAAAACCTGTCTTTGTAAACAAGACTAGAGAGACGTGCACGCATTCAACATGCGGGTTGCCAGCATTTTCAACGCAGCCTATCTACTCTAACTACATCATTTCTGTGATAATTACAATTTAAATAGAGACCAATAAACCATATTGATGGGCAGATAGTTTATAACTCTGACATGCATTAAGTACGATTCCAGATAGGTCACTCGAATTAAAATAAATTCCCTTTGTTGAGTTTGCATGTGGTGGAGGCCCACTGCGTTCATACAGATGGTGTGAGACGGGAGAAAAAGGCCACAATTAAATTTTTAATGGATGGCCTGGACTGTTGTTTGCTGGACAATGGCTATCGCAGCGTCCGCACAAGCAGATGGACACACACAATTCCCTCAGCAGGAGATGTACCCACTTTCAAAATGAATTCATAAATCGGCATTTGTATGGCCTTAGATTAAAAGCTAATGAGTTGTCCGGCATGCAGCACAGTTGAAAGCCAAACAGACATTGTTCGCTCACAAGGGACATTGAATAAAACAACAACCTACAGTTGTAGAACACGTATGAGGGTATTGTAGTTGCATGCTATCCATAATTGCCTTCAAATTTTGCAAAAGTTTAGACAATGGTTTCACAGTTCCTGCCCGAGTGTTAGATAAACTGCAATGAAATAGGACACATAGGTTTCTTTACATGTGTATTTCGCTCAGATGTTTTCTGTAGAACTAACCTCAGACAATAAGGAATAATGCCCGAATCCAGTAAGAGCCCTAGACACCAGTTGAAAACGGATTTGAATGTATCCCACTGCTGTCATTTTTATTTAAGCAACATCCTTGATTTGAAAGATAGTTTGACCCCATGGTTATTCTATACAGGGCACCTCCCCGACTTGATATTGAGACACTGGGGGATTCAGTTATACTCACAGTCAGAATTATGGAAAGGATATTTGATCTGAATAAAAGTATGTCATTCTTGAATGTTTGAAGAGTGGAAATGGTTCACTTTGAATCTTGACAATATCTGCATTGTTTGATCGTTCCACAGTGCTGTGTCTGTTTTTACACAATATGCTGTTGGGGTTGTCAGGTTCGGGGGCATCCCAACAGTATTGATGAAATACGATCGTGTCAAGTTTATTATCTTTTCTATCGTGCAGATGGGAATATCCGTGTTAGAGGCAGGGCAGGGGCAGATAGGCCACTCGTGTTTAGTATGTACCACAGTGACAGAAAGTATATAGTTGGAAATCATGAAAAATTCACCTAGCAGTCGTCGGGAGAGTTGACATTGAAGTCTGGCCAGTAGTGGGCGAGAGGGTGGGTACATGAAGCCAATGTATACTCGGATGGCTGTCCGATTTCTGTGTGAGTGAGAAAAGAGTGACTGTGAGTGAGTGGATGTATGGGTGTGTGATGTGTGTGTGTGTTGGGGTTGCCAGCTTTCCTGCTTTTGCAAGACCGCGCCTTGGTGTGGATCCGTAACGTCGGAAATCTTCAACAGGGGGAGCCACTATCTAGTGGCTAGCTTTATCCAAGCGCTACATGGTTGACAAATGCTTGGCGCACCGCTCCCATTTGGAGTGCAGCTAAAATACAGCCTATCTAGAAATAAATATTTGCCATCAGCAGTAACACTAAGGTCAGGGTACAGATCTATGTATTTTGTGTTGAAAAGCAGGTTTGGGAGTGGATGAAGCATTGAAATTGTCAATTCAGAGAGGGCGAGAAAGGGAGGGGAGGAGTGGAGGAGTACAGAGTAATCACAAGAGCGCATACATGCTGTGTTTGAAATGAGGGAAGGGAACCGCACCTCAACTTTCACATGTGTAACCTTGTAGGAAAGCCACACTTGAGCGATAAAATTCTGGTTCTGGGAGGTTTAAGGAAACTTTTTGGCCGCTTTAGTTGCTTGGCGCTCTTCTAGGAGAGCGCCAGGGTTGTGTAAGCGATTCCTCTTGGGCGCTTAAAATGCAGATAGATTCATGTATGTAATATCTTGCGCATAAACTTCCCGTCGACATTATCATTTCCGTGAGTTGCGATTGCATCAAAGACTTGATCCTTACACTGAACAAAACTCCCGGCCAATAAGAACACGCCCCTTTTCTTTCACTCTCACTCCACCAAGCGGGCGGACCCTATTTAAATAGAAAATAATATGTCACTGGCCATAGAGCATTCTGATTGGCTGATTCTTTAAGTCGGACGACTAATGAAAATACCAGGCCTGGTATTGGCACATGCTTCTCATTCACTACAGACAATCAGGTGGGGTTGGAGTCAGATCGCGCTTTCTCCAGCCGCTAGTCAAAACCCGCCTTTGAAAACATTCAGACTTCACTTGTTTAAACTTTAACATTGACAATGCATTGAGAGAGAGTGAGAGACTTTTTACACATACCAATACCAGCGAGCCGCTTGGATATTATCCTACTTGTATATACATACAAATTCGTGTATACCTAAAGGACTTTTTCTCTTCTTTTCTACAGATGTTCTCTTAACACAAGCGGGACACTACTTCTGAGATGATGGTTATGATGACATGGACCCATATTGCCGGATGGAAACAGTGTGTGTTGTACGATCCAGCGCACTGAGAATTCTATAACAATTCTAACAATCGGGGAGCGCTCTGTGAAGATGCTTAAACAACCTAACATCCCCTATGAACAGTACCTAACCACGGGTGTTAGTAGCCACTTTGAAGTGTATAGTAAGCAGGATCAGTTCACGAACATTGCTAGGAGTGACAGGCTTGGTGCGAGCATGGCCAGCGGTGGAGCTGACGCTCGGGATATGGATCATGAAATGATGCTGACCAGTAGCGCTGCCACCCCAAGCAGTCTCGAGGATCACGGCCGTAGTAGCTCTCCAAACGCCGTGGCTCTTAGTCTTAAACACGCTGCCATCAACAACAATAACACGGAGGACTTTCTCAGCAGTGAGCACCATAACAAAATGAAGGAAACTTATGGCCTGTATGGCGCGGACAATGGGGATCTCAGCGCCGACGGAGATGCTGACTGTAGCTCGGATCGTATGTTTGAGTCTAACGGGGACTATCAGGGCGATGAGGAGGAGGATAACGAGCAGGGCATGGTGGTGATCAAACCGATGGATACAACGGAGATAGGCGTCAGCCCGGCCCAGTCCCTTCTACGTGGGGCTTCTAAGAGGAAAGCTATGAAGCCATGTGGAGGCAGGAGGAAACAATCTAAGCCTACCAGGTTCTACTTGGATTATGATCCCACCGAAGGTGAACCTGGAGAACTGCCTCAAGGTGCTGCGGCCGGGGGAGTTGGCCCTACTCCCGTAACTGGAGTAGAAGGAAGATTCCCTCAGGCAGGTAACGCTCATAAAAACAATGGAATGGGTAGTGAGGTCTCACCATACCCAGCATTCGGACTTAAAGAACATGTAGCGAGGGGTGCTGGTGAGGTAGGTGGTCACAATAGGCCGGACAATGAAGGGGCTGCGAGGAGGCCAGGCCCAGAAGGGCCTCCTCCCGTGCCTGGAAGTGATAACTTCCCAACTAAATACCACCAGTTAGGCAACCAACTGATGCAGCACCAGGAGGCTGTGTTGACAATCACACCTGAGGAGCCGGGAGATGAGAGCAGAGAGGGGCCACAACCACCACGTGAGAGGGGTTTAGAGGGTGAAGATCAGGCCGATCCCAGTGGTGAGAGACCTCGTTTCTCTCCCCCATCCAGTCAAGGTGATGCTAGCAACCATAGTGGTGAAATGCCAGGTCTGGATGGCTCAATTAAGAGTGGCAGTAGGATTTTCCACCCGGATGCATACTGTGAGCTCTGCAACCGTGAGTTCTGTAATAAATACTTTTTAAAGACACATAAAGCTAATAAGCACGGTATATATGAGAATTCTACGTCACCAAATAGCCATGTTCCTCCACCAGGACATATGCCAATGCCACAAATGCCCAATGGCTTCCCGAACTTTGCAATGCCTCAAATGGAAGGCATGCCTCCAGTCTCTATGCCTATGTCATTACCCTTGTCATTACCAATGACCATGGCCCAGTCTCCAATGACTATGGCTCAGTCACCGCCTCGACATTCTACACCCAACATGAGCATGGCTAATACATTGGCAACAATTAAGCAGGAGCATCCCCACCAACCTCCTCTGTCGTCACCCCATCATCAGCATCCACCCCAGAACCAAACTCCTCTTTCCTCGTTACCTCGCCCCCCTGTTCCACCTCAAGGCGTCCCTAAACCAGGCGACAAAAACGAGAAGAGCATGGAGGATTATTGTGAGATTTGCCAGAAGCATTTCTGCAACAAATACTACCTCAAAAAGCATAAACATGATGTCCATGGAATAGTGCCTAGTACTCCATCAGTTAAACGTAGCCGCACAACGACTTTGTGCTCTTCCTCGGGAGCAAGCACCCCTTCTTCTGTCACGCCAAACAGCATTATTACATCCACTGCACCTCTCGGAATACCTCAGAGCCCCGGCTCAGTGAATAGTCTACCAGGCATGCCAAACATGGCCGCTATGGCAAATGTGATGTTCATTAATCCTTTCACGCCTCCGATGTTCATTCACACTCAGCCCATGCTACAAGGTGCACCTGGAGGTTTCATGCCTAATGGGCTTCCCTCTCTACCTCATGTGCCCCCACAGGTACCTACGTCTGAGGCCCAGTCACAGCAGAAGACACACAGCAGGCCCCCAAGCTCCAGCCCCCATAGCACCCACAACAACCACAACATATCTCTTCCAGGCGAGGCTCCACAGAGACCCTCAGGTGCCCCCCTCAATGCAGATGCTTATTGTGAACTTTGTCGCAAAGAGTTTTGCAATAGGTATTTCCTTAAAATTCACAAGGCTAACAAACATGGCATTTTCATTGATGATGAGTCCGAGGAGGGGCACATGTCTTCTTCTAAGCCCCGAGCTTCAGCCGCCAGCCCAGATAAACACCAAGCACATGGTCCCTGGGAGGCTAGCAGAGCTAGCCCTTCTTCCGAAACGTCAGGAAGCACTGAGAAAATCGAGTCTGCCAGCAAGGGTGACGAAGTGTTTACCTGTAAAGTATGTAATAAGGACTTCCATAGCAAAGAAAGCTACAGGATACACAATATGAGCGTTCATGGATTCCCCAAGCCTCACGAAGAGTTGAAGCAATTAGATATGGATATGGCTCTCGCTGCTAAGATGGCAGCTGCGTCAGGTGGTATAGAAGCAGGTGAGTTGGTCAACCATGGTCAACACCACCCCCATATGCCACCTCCACCATTTGCTCTTGAGGGACTCATGGCCAAGAACCTTGGAATGCCCCATATGCCTCCCATTTCTGATGCTTCAAAACTTGGCAGCACCATGTTTGGCAACATGATCGCTGCCAAGCTTGCTGATCGGGTGATGTGTGACATTTGTAATAAAGAAGTTTGTAACAAATATTTCTTGAAGACACACAAGTTGAAGGTGCATGGTATTACGTCTGATCCTATCAGCATGGATCAGTCTTCTAAAGATCGGGACAAGCGACGTGCAGAAGAGATGTCTCCTGTGAGCTCGAGTGGTGCAATAGGGCCTGCAGATTTATCTATGAAACCTAAAGATTCCATTGCCCAGATGCCGCAAATGAACCAAATGAACAGTCCACCCGGAAATGGACCAGCTCCTCCCACCTCCAGTGCAAATGAAATAGTCAAACGACCAAACGATCAAGAACTGTTGAAGATGGGCATCGACCCAGAGGCGTATTGTGAAATCTGCAAGAAGGAATTCTGCAGCAAGTATTTCCTTAAAACCCACAAACAGAATATTCATGGAATCAAAATCGAGAATTCTGTGCCTAGGGAAAAGCACCGAGACTCCCACCGAGATCTGAGTAGTCTTCAGACCTCCTTGGGCAGTCTCCCGTCACATATGTCACCCGGATTGGTACCTAGCATGAATATGGCACCAACCATGGTGCCTGCAATGCGACCCGGTATCACCAATGGTCAGCCCCCTGGGCCTGCTCCTCCAGGTATGATGCCCAACCTCTTCAATTTCCACCTCATGCCAGAGCATCCCGACCTATCGGAGAGAAGATCCTGGAAATGGAAGGAGCCCATTAATGCTACTAGGGTAATGTGTGAACTGTGCAACAAGGAACTCTGTAACAAGTATTTCCTGCGGACCCATATGCTCAACAAGCATGGACTCCACTGGGATCATGTCACTGGTCAGACAACTCCAGCCAAACAACATTCTCCAGATGGCAGCAAGAGGAGTAGTCCGAGTAGTACTCCTTCTTCTACACCGCCAACTGATGCTAAGGCTTGTTCGACTTACAACACCATGCTTCCCATCAACATGTATCAAGATATGAAGGCCTCGCAATCGAGCAATGGAGGTCTTGTCTTCCCAGACCCCCTTATGATGCACCACCACCAGCAACAACTGCAACATCATCATCAACAACAACAACAGCAACAACAACAGCAGCAGCAGCAGCAACAACAACAACAACAACAGCAGAGAAGTGGTGTAATTGTTACCAAAGATGGCACTCATCGTGACCTCGAGGGCGTTGAGGGCAAGCAACACATTGCCAATACTCCTAAATCAGAGCCAGATCTTCCCACAACAGGTAGTGACAATCACTCAGGAAGTGTGACCGTGACAGCCAAGACATGGCATGTTCCGTCGGTTGGAGGTGAGGGCGGTAACAGAGAGGGCAATGACTCCATTCCCCACGGACCCAAATCTGGGGATGGTAGTAGTATAATGAAGTCTGAAATTATGCCCAATGGAGCGTTTGGAGAGTCTGTGCCTCAGTCTTTCCTACAAAAATGCGACCTATGTGGCGTTTTATTCGGCAACTCACTTACACTCCATATGCACAAGATTCAAGACCATGGCCTCCAACTTTCTAAACCTCCCAGCTATAGCGAGGCCGCCCAGATCCAAGATGCCAGATATGTAACAGCAATGGCGACCTATTCCCTGAAAAAGAAATATCAGAACAATATGAAGCGCAAGTTCCGCGCCAGCCGCCGATGGAGAAGGCTGGGTCAGAACATGGGAGTCATCGGGGACAAGGTCAAATCGGCCATTATGAATCATATCGCTAACCACCAGAAGAGGAAGAAGTATCGCTGTGCTCATTGCCAAGAGCGTTTCCTCACCAAACCGCTGTGTCAAGTCCACATAAGGGCCGAACACCCTAATGCTAAATATGCTGAGCAAAGTGACAGTGACAGTCGTGAAAGTCAACGGTCTAAACTGTTGAAACAGCAACAGCAGCAACAACAAGGACAGCAGCAGCAACAACAACATCAACAACAACAGCCGCAGCAGCAGCGTTCAAGCGAGCTTAACGTCCAAGCTAGCGATAATCAAATGGATCCTACCGAAGCCAAAGATAACGGTCGTAGAACACCTACGACAGCCAGAGACTCATCAGTTCTGCCTGTGAGTTATGCGACGCCTACTAATGCAACGGCGCCCGCCTCGCCACAACCAGCTGATGCAGCGCCACCATACCTCATGCAGCAATTTACCGTTCAGGAAAGTGCGGGTGAGAACAACAATTTTGCCACATCAATTGTGTACTTGCCTGTCATGCAAAAGGTGTCCGAACCCGTTACTGTAACCTTCAAGCTCACCCCAGCGGAGCAATGATGTTGTAGGTTTTTCTAGTATGAGGAAAGACAAAAAAGATTAAATGTAATTGTTAATTATAATACTGATAATGATTATTATTCTACTTATACATATATATTCTCTTAATCAAATCAAATCAATCTGATGGGGGATGCTATGAGGTATCTTCCACACAAATGCTTTAATATTGAAATCGGGTATATGATATATAAATATATATATACTATATTGATGAAAAGTTGATGTATGATATCATATAGGGATTGTATATTGTTGGTTCGAGTTGTTGGTGCATATATACCTGGTGTACAGAACGGTAAAACCTACATACTACTCACACTACCAGATTATAAGATAAGATGATAGGTGGATGTAATCAGTGTTATCGTTTGTGTGATAATCTTATAGAAAATTTTTAAGTTGCTGTGACAACTACCGGTATACTAGTGCATATTGTTCCTCGTAAATGTGTAATTAATTAATTGATTGATTAATCAATCTAAATAATATTGATGAATGGTTTGTGCATTGGATGCGTTTGCTCAATATGTATGCCGAACTGAGGTCGTTAAGGTCGCATTAGCCTTTGACTCTCAGATACATGTTGACTGGGTTGGGGATGGAAATCCTTTGGGTGTATAAAAGAGCAAGTTTAATCCATTGCACTTGTTTGGCAGAAAGCTTTAAAAATATTTGTTCACTCCACTATCGAGATGTCAAATCCGATGTGCTAACATCAAAAATCATATTCACCTTTTATTGATTATTCCTCTCTAGTTGTTTCATGTTGATTTATTTTTAAAAGAAGAAAAGGGAAAGTAATTAATATTGCATGTGTTTTACTTGTTATATTAGGAGGGCAAAATAATTTCAAAGTCAAGTCACCTTCGAAGCTTATATCACAGGCTAGAATTACTAGGCAAGGAAATCGATTTTCCGCGAGGCAGTAGGTAATGGTTAACTAAAGAGGCGCAACGTATACGTGTTTAAAATTAGGTTCCAATGTACACAGTAATGAGAGCACCATCTTATTATTGGTCGTCAAGGGCAGACATACAGACTGATCGACATCAAAGTTTTAGTAGTCAGGTATTTATGATGTGGCTAGAGTACTTGTGGTTGTGTGCAGTATGTGAAGAAATCCCGGCCGGGTCTAGATCCGTCCCTGTTTATGACACAGTCAAGAGGTTGCTCTGGGGCTTGAAGAAGAGGGAGGAGGAGGAGAAGGAGGAGGAAGAAGGGTGTGTGGGGTCTACTACTAGTACTACTATGAAGGTTGTGGGGTGGCCGAAATGGTCGATCCCATCACCCTCTGTTTGCAATGATGAACGGCCATGCTACGCTTGGCATCTTTGTGCTCTGCTGGTCCAATGGGATATGGCAGTTGTATGGGATGGCCATGACCAGAAACGTGTTGGCGGGATCTAGTTTACAACGTAGGCCAGGCCCTGTGTATATTTAGCATGTTATTCTTGTGTTGCACCCTGGAGTCTCTCCCAGCGAGCTTCACCCGGCCCACACAGCTCACTTTTGGAAGGACACTGTCAGTTTTTGTCATTTAGTATTTTTGGCCACCATGTTATTTATTTGAAGAGCAATAGATACAGCTTTGAGAGGGGAATGTCCCCGTCCCACACCTCTCCCTGTTCCCTTAGATTGGATGGAGCAGTGTCGCACAAACTCACTCCCACACACACACATTGCCATACTCAAAATTTCTCCTAGAGATTTGTTTATTATTTCCCCCCTTCAAAATCGACCTATTTAGGGGTCGACATGTCGATGTAAAAAGACAATGGCCACCATTTTCCTTTTGAAACCAAATGTGAAATCTTTTGTCAGACGAGGTTCTTTGAAACCAGACGACGACTGGCTATAAAAATAAATATCATCCGAGTCTAAAATCTATGGGGTCCTTGGAATGAAGCATGTAAGGAGAAGAATTGGTGAGTCTTTGAGCAGGAAAAGAGAGAGAGAAAAAAATACTTTTCATCTTTGTCGGTACATGAGTTCGACAGAGGAATCTGAATTGCTGCCAGGTGTGAACATGGCGCTTCTCAAGACCGACACCTAGATTCAAGAGACAAGATAAAATATCTCCTCACATTTGAAATGTCCCAGAACAAGTGAACGAGCTGCAGTAACTGCAGAACTTGCCAAGCTGGCTCCGATATATACTTTTCGCTTCTGCAGCCCTGGGGATCCATGTACAAGTTGTTCTATTTGTTGATGGATCAAATTTACATTTAGCCCAGAATAGGTGAAATATGTGCGTCTGTGTTTGACCGCTTGTGTTTATATATATTTGGTCGGGCAGATTAAGTTTGAGTATACACACACAGACAGCATTTGTTCCTGGCCGCTTAGCATTCCTCGACAGGCTCCTGTGCCCCAACTCAAATAGCCTTACATACTCTATTCGTTTCACAATCCTTCCCTAGTTTCCTCCAAACAGTCCGAGTTAAAACATACAGTATCTGAGTTGAGCTGTGGTATTAGAGGATGATTTTGATCGTGTGAGGAATTCTATCCGCCTGGAGAGTACTTGAAATCGTGTATGAGGAAAAAATCCCATCCTTCTCTTCTTGAAGGAGCATGAAATTTACATACGTGATATGATTTTATCATCAAGTCATCTAAAGTAGGATCCTTAAGACTTGAGTCTTTGCAGAATCGGATAGAAATTCTCCATTGAAAGGCATCCCTCTATAAACGATTCAGAAACCACTACATATTTTTAATGCTTCATTTTTCTTTCTAGCTTCTGAAAGCACGTTTCATAGAAAGCTTTTTATTCAACAATTCCACGAAATATAAATAGCTGTGGTGAAAGTGCTTGTATATGGAAAGAAAATTATCTGAGATATTCTTTCAATTTTCCATATATATATTTGTTACAAATAAGGTTTATTGGCAATATAAGGGGAGAAGTTAATCTCCGTGAGGCGAGGAGTTGTTTTAACCACTTTAGTACCTTAGCTGTGTCATATGGAGTATGTAACGGAACTAAATCGGTTTGTAAGGCGGCAGGCCGGGGGGAGACTTGTGTGATTTTCTGCCTCGTTGCTGGGGTGCTGCCAGTAGTCTATTGGGATTGGGAAATGTGACTCGGAGGGCGTGACCGCAGCAGGGCCATGTCAGCGTTCGTGACAGGGACCATGAGAAGGGCCACTGGCTACTTTCACCACATGTAATGGCCCCAGTCAATGGCCAGCCTCTATGGTAAAGATGGAAGGGGGGTGGGTGGGGCGGGGGCGCCACCAGTGGTTGAGTGATAGGGGCGATTGTGGCGGCATGCTGGCGGGGTGGGAGGCACCGTGCTATATGGCATGATAGGAGGACCTCCTGGAGGAAAGGGGTGGGGTGTGTAGTGTCTGGTTAGTGGATGATTCCTTCCCACCCCCTCCATGCTAAACGCCAGGTGTGGACAGGCCCCTCACTTGGCCTGGTGAGGTTATCATCACACCCTCTTCCACATGCCCCTTCCCACCACCACCACCCCCACCACCACCACTCGGGGAGAGGGCTACAGGTGTCTGTAGTAGATGGAGTAGCGTACTGGGCCCTGGGTGTTGTAAGTTGTACGAGGAAGTTGAGGGGGAGGCGGGGGGAAGATGCACCACATCTTTCTTACCTCTCCTCCTCCTCCCCCAATTGCCAAACAGTATCCCCTGTCCACATTACCTAGCCATATTACCCCAGAGAATGACTGTTACCAGACGACCCCCATGACACCACACCACCACCACCTGACAAACCAGCAGCCCCCTAACAAACGCTTTGATCCGCCGCCACTACCACCGCCGCCGCCTCCTCCTCCGCCGTCTCTCGATCCGCTAGTTTGTGGGATGATGAGAAGGAGGTGAAGGTGGAGGTAGTAGTAGTAGTAGTGGTGGTGTGGTGGTGGTGGTGGTATAGTGGGGCCCTTCAGCAAAAGCAGCTGGTTACGCGCGGCCATATCCCATGCTGTGCCGCCGCCTCCGCCACCGCCACCGCCGCTTTCCTCTCTCTCTCTCACTACCACCACCACACGCTTAGATAGCCGCTCCTCCCTTACCTCTCCCACACTCTCTAGTACATACCACTGACTTGCGGTGGCAGCACTTTCCAATGAGTAACTAAGAGGGAGATGTGGTCCTGTGTAGACAGACGCAGGGAGAAGGCACGGGCTGGGCGTGTGGCCTGGGGTCGGGGCGTGTTACGGGTATTACGTAAAGTGACACGTGTCCGCATAGAGTTTGGCAAATCAGCCGTGAAATAGACAAGCTATTGGGGAACGCCCGTTGACATGTGAACCCCCGTGTGTGTGTGAGCGCTTGCTCTCTAGGCTTACCACTCGCGCTATTACCGCCTTGAACGCGCGGCTTAAACATGTAGCGTTATGTGTCCACTGACCATGTTGTTGTAGTGGCAGTGTTAGTAGTAGCAGATCTATACTCTTGATATCTGGGTGGTGTCGAGGATGGAGGAGGAGGAGGCAATGGTGGGAAGGGGGAAGTCTTTCATCCCTGGCTTTGTGCCTGCTTATTGTGTGAAGCGGAGGTCATTGACCAGGTGCGAAGCTGACAGCTGATGCCTGACGGTGCGACCAGCAAACATACCACTTATTGTGCTGCCTGGCCTCAGTAGTATATAAACGGCTACTTTCCGGGCCTTTGTCGCGGGGTACGCTAGCCTGCTGGGATTTATTTATTTCTTGCCCATCTGCACACCTTTTTTCCAAACGTCTGGTCAAAAAATCAGATTACATTGTTTAATTCGACGCTCATTGTGTACATGGAAATTGGCGTGCTAAATCTCGTTCTGCACTGTTAATTGCAGGGGGAGGTTGGTGCGCCATAGGAACTGCCTTCCTTTATCAATATTGATAAGTTAGTTAGGGTGTAGATTTAATTACAAATTAATTTAATTGAATATTCAGTTTGAGACAATACGCACACCAACGCAAAGGGACTTGACTTTGATACCTCCGGGTCTTGAGTGGTTGAGAACGAAATGCAGACGGCTAGAATTATTTATTCTCTTTCTAATTTGTATTGCTGATTAAGTGGTTTAGACTTGACTTAGAATTAACCGAAAAAATATTTCGTCCTTATTGTTATGACAGTACCAAACTTACTTCACCAATGGTAGAGAAGAAATATGTAGGATTTGACACTATAGGAAAGGCGTAAATTCTTTTTATGTATGTGAAGAAGAGAAAAATCCATCTCAAAACATTGGGACCAGAGTGAGGTACTTTGTGTGTGGATTCAGGGTAACCTATCTTTAAATGTTTACATTTGCACTCAAAAATGAATCACACATGGCTCTCTCGTGCTCATTTCAAATAGTTCCCTTGCTAGATGAATAACATAAATGAATTGCCTACAAAATATTTATTTCTCTTTTAACACTTTATCAAAAAAATAGATTGAATTAGTCTCGTTTTTCTTGTCTTCGTTTGGTGCAAGGTAATAATGTCTATTATTATTACATGTCTGGAATATTATAACTTATAATAAGCGAACTCTCTCAGTCTATCACCAGCAGTGTACATATTCTATTCAACATGGCCATCTTAATTTATGATCGGTTTCTAAGCTCATAGTGATATTGTTTGGTTTTGATGTGCCAGGTAGTTCTTAGTTGCCTATTCTGCTCACTCATTGTTGCTGTTGCCAGTAGTCATAGCTTTATGTGATGGATACCCGAGGTGTCGGGGTTGGTAATCTATTGGGCCGAGCAAAGCCCTATAACAGTCCACCTAGAGACTAAACTATACCACACTTAACGCCCTCCCACCTACAGGTACCGAGCTGGCATTTTGCTGGGGTTCGGTGGATAATACACATTCATAATGGTGCCGCTTAGATAACTAACGATACAAAAAAGTGCAATACGAAAGTGTATTCGTGTATATTTAGAGACTTACTCCATTCTGTATATGGAATTGTATTTATACATAATATCTAGTCACAACAGGGACATCCCCCTAACACAAAGCAAGTAGCTGTACTGTAAGGAAAAGGCCATGTGCTCGCTAAAAACAATAAACTCACCGATGTGTGGACCTAGTATTTCTCCAGGTTCATAGAATCGGCCTTTTATGTTGATATTATCGCATCCTTGACTTTGATACACGCGGTAAAGGCTTCTTTCTTAGGGATCCAAACGAAAACCATTTTTTTTTATAGTTTTATTTTACTCACTGCGATCCTTGGCTAATCGGGGTTTTATTCTTTGTGAATCTTCTTCAATTGCGTACATAGAAAATGTCACATTTTAGCTGTTAGTTATGAATTACGAAATAGTCCACTGACATGGAAATATTGGCAAATCACTCTATATTATAAAGACGGTGAATGCACTCAGAGAGTTCATTTTTCTAGACATATTTTTTTTACGATCATTTCCACTGCGTTATAGAAACTTGCCCTGTTAGTTCTGGTAGCTGGGGAAACAAAGGGAGTGTACCTTGTCCATCAGATTGTGTTTCTTTCATGCAATATTCAATCAGTGTCATGCATTGCGCAGGTAGGCTGAAGGTAGTGTGATGTATTCAAAATGTACAAACATTTATCCAAGATTTTTACACGCCAAAGCCTGCAACAAATTTGGTACAGCATTGTGGGGAGCGTCGTAGGTCCATGGGAAAAGTGAAGTATGTGGCTTAATCACGGCCACCCGTCAATGTTTACCAAACGCAAAATCAATCATAAATTCAATACGAGCGAGCCTTGGCGACCAATGTTTTTTGTGGACCCAATGTCAACCCTATAGCTCAAACCACCAGACCACTAGATTCGACCTCAAGCCTTTTACGAAGCCCTAGGGAAGATAAAATTACTTCTGCCTCTAGGATTAAACAGTACGTCCACATAGGTGTTAGTGTGTAAATCAAGGACAGGTTTATTGCAACAGTGACTTCTCATCACCATTCCCTCCTCCTTTGGCGCTGTCGGCGTCCCATACATTCATTACCTGTACTTTCCTACTTAAGCATCGCTTTCGGTTCAATACTTAAAAAAAAAATCTCGAATCGTTTGCTTCCAAGGAATATTTTAGTTTTTATTTCATCGGAAACAAACCTTAACATCCCAAACTCCTCTTATATGTACAGGAAACAAAAAAAAATGGACATAGATATGTCGTGTTGAGATCTCACTGTATTTGTGCAATCTTTCTAACCTTACACCAAACAGGGAAACACAGGTAATTCTCCTAGATTACCTGCATGTGCTTCATAAAAACTACCTGGATCTTCTTAAATAGAGTATGTGTCTGTTTATATACATACAGAAGGCCAGAGAGGCAACACCACTCCAATCATTTACCTTTGGAAAACTTGGACAATATATAATGTAGGTTTTCCACGGTGCTATTTACACTGTTCATAAATCGTTTCTGATCGGAGAACTCCCTCTTCTATGGAGATCATAATGAAATGATCCTCTTCAGAGAGAGCGGATTTTTATATTGATCGAAATATTCAGATCAGTGGAAAGGAGATCAGATTGATCCAACAGTTGGGAAATGGAGTTAATCTGGTAATCTGCTTTTTGTCGTGGCCCCTAAAATGAGGAGTGGCCTTCGCGTTAATTAAGCTCTAGGTCACTCCATAACCCCACCTTTTTACATCAGCTTAATCACAAATTACATCTTCTCTCTCTGCGAGAATTTAGCCTTTTTAATTGATACGCGATATGAAAAACGTCTGTGCTGTTGGAACAGTGGAAATACCATCCCAGGGTATTGGGTTGCCGTTAGTTATGAAATTTCCGAATGGGCCTCAATAATGAACGAGATCAAATAAAATCTGATCAGCCTGCTGGCTTATATTTCATCGGTAAAAACACACACAAGGAACATGAGATCATTATTCTCTGTTTGAACAATACTTAGAGCGGACTCTTTGTATGTTGCCTCACCCTTTATGCGACTGGCTTGTAAGTTAAACAATATACACCTGTATAAAGGAAAACTTCGGCTGTATTCAATAAGCTTGGTTGTATTCAGGTTTTTCATGAGCATTCACTGGTTGCAGAGTTAATTAGGAGGTCTGTCCCAAAAGAAACAAACACGGTTCAAAAAGGCTGAATTTTTTTTTCCCAATTACAACTCAATTTCGTGAGAAAATTTCCAATTCCCTTACACAGATACTATATTATGTTGCAAACTGCGGCTGGATTGCTGAAAGAAACACGATAGTCACAATGAAGGGGGAAAGAACCCGAGAAGCTGGAAATAAACTTGACCATATCCATTTTGCAATTCGGTCGCCTTCATTGTGCACGGGGGGCAAATACCACAAAACTGGTATATTCTGTATAAATTGAGGCGGGCCGCGTAGGCTCCGCCAACATTTATAAACGCACAGGGCTAGCTCTGAAATTGGACCTAGCCAATATAAACGATAACTACCCCAGTTCTAGACACAGGCCGAGCTTGTGTTTCTCCCTGTTCCATATTGGAGCACCATAGATTTGAATATCATATGTCTGCAAAAATAGTTGCCAAGGTTAACCGAGGATGGATCCATTTTGCCAATGCTTTTCTCACCCGCGATCTAAAACCTCCTGCCAATGTAGAGAATTCACTGCTCTTTCATTCCATAAAATGGTCATTGACATTTTATATGTAATTATCATTAATATTCCAACGAGGCGAAGGGTAAAGTCTTCTTCCAGCTAGAGAAGTGAATGAGTAAAAATGTGTATTTTCATCCCGATCAAAACTGGTGTATAAAGGTTGTGGATTCTCAAGGGGAAATAAATTTCCGATTTTGTTCTCTGTAAGAATCCATGATAGCGGTAAAATGTTTGATTGGTTGGTTGGATGGCTGGTTGGTTGGGTGGGTATCTCACCGGTTGATGCACCATTGTGATTTTGTGTACCGAAAAGAAATGGAGCAGAGGAAACTTGCGTATACATAGTTGTGTCTGAGCATGATACATTAATGCTGGTGAATGTCGGTTACAGAAATTCCATGTTTCGATGTGTACACACAGATCAAAAGCATACCCCCATCGCAATATATAGGCTTTACCATGTATGTGTATGCTTGCCCGAGTAGAAATGCTTTTTTCAGTTTTGTTAATGCAATTTAATGTATGATAATGACAATAATTGTAAATGCCTGATTGTTATTAATTTCTGATCCTTGTCTATTATGAAAACCTCGCGGAGCATTTGAAATGCCCATGAACATGTTAATTCAATTGAAAGGTGCGCTGCCATCGCATACACAACATCGATATATAGTTTTAAAAATATTTTGGTGAATATGTATATCGTTTAGTATGACATGTTGCCCGATTGTCGATTATTTTCTATGTGAATAATTGGATAAAATCAAACAAAATGAAGCTTTACACGTTAATGAATTGTATTGTCTGTTCAATCAAAAAATAGTTAAGCCTGTTCCTTTTTCTACTAGCTTAAAGAGTCAAGAGTCGGATATGAAGAAGAAAATATCTCGACCTCGTTCTAATAATACTTATTGTTACCAGTCTTGAAACAATGCAGGTAAATTGGTCTTTACATCTGGGATCTATAATCGCGCATGGCAGATCTAAGATATGTTAGGAGAACAAGGTATAATGATTGGTTCGTGATAAGGGAGTAGTAGTGTAACCTCACTCCACGTTACTGATATAAAAAAAGGTGTTTAGTACACATATATAGGACTCGAGTTTATATAGTGTGGATCCATCTCCTACTGGTCGGGTGGCCCATAGATATAGAGGTGTGATGATGGCTAGGTAATTTGCCTCTGTACTTGAGCAAAGGGGCTGTGGGAGGAGCAGCTGTCGTGCCACCTGATCCCGCCGACTGCTGGGTGGTCTATGGGCGAGGTGAGTGGCGTACGGAGTCTGCTTATGTGGTGCCTAGCCGCAGTCATCATTGGCTACGGCAGAATACCTATCTCCATCAGTGGCTCAACAGTAGCAGTTGCAGCAGCTACCTACCGCTCTGGGCTGTGAGAGACTGAGACTGAGAGAGAGAGAAAGTGTTGTAGTAGTAGGACCACAACCCCCCTTACTATGATCCACCTAGACCGGGAGCGGATCCGCTGCTCTCCCGGCAAAGCCAGGCCTCAGCACCCCGGGGGACGAGTGAGTGAAGACGGGAGGCCCCGGCCCGGTCACGAGGTGCTTGATCTTGTCGCACCCCTGTACATGTAGTTGTCAATAGGCACCACCCCCAGAGGTGGCCGCAGGTCACAAACCTGTGTCAGACAGACTGCACACGTCAGGCGGGCCAGGAGCGGGAGAAGCCCCGTCAAGCACCGGCCGCTCTGGTCGGGACGTCTCCGGGAGCTTTGCTTCAACATTGGGGGGTGCTGCGGCGCTAAGCCTGTCATTGGGTCCCCAGGGCATACAAGCTCGCAAAAGACTCCCAGAACTACTACTGCCTCTTCTCTCTATTTGGGGTGGTGTCGACGGAGGTCAAGGCCACGGCCTGGCTGGGCCAAGGTCACCACCCTGATTGACACGCGGGTCAAGGCCGTAGCTTAGGGCACTCAAGGCAATTTGCCGTCAACACAGGCGCGGTGCAACTTGTCATGATATATGGGAGGGGTCTGGAGAGATAGGCCAGTCATTGCATTATGCTCCTAACTCTACCCAGATACGATCTGATCATAGGATCCTTGACCGGAATCAAGGATCTGTCTGTAAGACGTGGGAACAAGTTTGTATCTGCTGTGCGCGATCTATAGATCAAACAAGGCTCTTGAAACGGTTCACAAACTATTAAGGTCACATTACCGGTGTTATAATTTGTATTCCTTCTTTATCTAGGGATTTTATTTTTATTTTCCGTTAGCCATGTTCGAAATGTTAAATCTTTACCAAAAAAAAGACCACACCAGGTTTATTAGGGAATGATGTAAAGTCCAAGCGCTGGTATATTTATATTTGTGAGTACACAAAAAAAAGGTTATCATCAAGGAAGGACTTATAAAAAGGAAAAAGCAAATCCCTTGCCAAAATAAAAACTGCATTGTTGACTGTCTGTAGAGGTTGGTTGGTTATGGTAACACAATATAAGAAGGTCCACTTGGGAAACAAAGCCTGAGGCATGTATTATATTATATATTGTTAAGGAGTTAGCTTCTGTGTCTTGTTATCCCAGGTGTGGTTGGGAAGAAGTAGCTCAACAACTGAGCTTCTTCTTCTTTTTCTTCTTCTCCTCTTCATTTCCAGCATTGGTCCTAAACTAAAAAAGGGAAGAGCAGCTCCTCCTTGTTCAGTCCAATTCCCTCTCCTTCTCCTCCTGGGTGTATTTAATTCAGGTGCTGTGAATGAATGAATACTAGTGGGTGTCGCCACACCTGTGGGTTACCGCGGGCATGTCATCCTCGCAGTGGGAGATCCACTTGCTGGGGATATATAATGAAATATGGGGAGGAAATTGGACTAAATGGGTACGAGCACGCTCGCTGGGCACTTGCTCGCGAGTCCATTGTGCCTGCCTCGACACATTTACATAGTTGCATATGAAATCCAGAGGAGATGGGATGTATGTAGTAAGGTATGGCAGCAATGGTGGGTGGGTTCCTTCCCAATTTACGGTACCAATGCTGGAATGGATCTCTACAGGTTTTTTCTGGTTAGAAAAAAATGTTTTTAAAGAAAGATGTTGGAACATGTACTTATATATTAGGGACAACATGCGTTTTTTAGATTAATTAACTACAATCAAAGTGCCATTGTGACTGATAATACCAAAGGATTTTTCTCTTTTTTTCTCTGGTTGAGTGGTTTCGGTTGACCTACCATAGATTACGATCATGGAGGCTCCACCACAGGCTTTACTAACACACACGCTGATTTAATATGGATAATATTGATACCAGTCATTGTGTGATCGTACAATACTGATATGATGTGTTTTTATACCATCCATATTTCCGTCTAATTACATGGTGGCCTAGATCCAATTTTTATGCCTCTTTATAATGAAGATAACGATGAAGATAATGAAAGAACATTTATTATTAAGTGCTGTATCTCTAATGTGCTTGCCGGGTTTGCACCTCAAACCTGAGAAACGAAATACCTCCGAACTATATATGTTGACATTTATGCAGAAGGACATGCATGCATTATGCATGTGTATAAAAATAAATCACTGTTTATGGAATGTAAGAGTGGAGTAGTTTTATAAGTACTGTTTACCGATGGTATCCCCTTTCTTACTTGTAATCGGAGTGCAGAGCGTGCCCCAGTGGTAAAGATGGCTAGTCCTCGTCCAGAGAGCTTTCATGTAATATATCAGAAGAGGAGGCATGGTCTTACCCACTGGAGCTCCTGCTAGCTGCATGTCAACCAAGGGAGAACTAAGTGATATACTTCAGAATCCTTTACACTTTAGAGTGATATATAACTAAGAGATTGAGGCACACCCAACTAGTTCGTGTTAGGAAGTGCTCTAAGCCAAAGCCGCCACCGATTCTTAATGGTGTTCATGTTTTTACAATGTGTGTATGTCTTGGTTAATCAATGAAGTCTCTAGAATGGGCCAATGTAAACGTGCTAGTAGATTTCCTTTTGTAACGATTCGTATGTACAGTGGATGATTATATATAAATATATATTATATGTATGCATTGCGATTTTACTCGTGTTTTTGCGGAATCGAATCGATATTTGATATTGTTGTGTCCTCAGGCCATTCCATGTGATTAGACGGAACATATACCCAATGGTGGTTACGTATAATGATGATGAAAATGATAATAGTATAATAACCTTTATTACCAGTCTTCAAGAAAGACTATACTGAAAGCTTTACAAATCTATGTACCACATAGTATTGATGTATCATATGAATAAATAGGTTAAAATGAATTAATAAGTTATTGCTGTATACAATTGAAAAACTATTTTCAATGGCATGGATGTGCAAAGGTATGTAGGAATCCTTTTACTTTTTGTGTAAAAAGGTATGAATAATGATAACAATTGTCAGCAGAGAGCCAAGTATATTGTTACCCAACAAATTACAAATAATTATCTTGTACAAATTGAATACAGTGTCAAAGTGCCAAGACTTGGTAGAAGGCTTTCTGTTTCTGCACGATAATCAATTATTCAACGTTTTATTGTAATTCGCCATCATTGTCCTTGTAATTGGTTCGCTACGTGAATATATTATGCTGATTCTGTCGTGCATACCATGATCGTTAATGTTATTTATTTGCAGTCGGTGTCTGTCTTTGTAAAAAAAATATTCTTGATTATTGATGTAACCGATTTATTGATGAATAAAGAAATGCCCTAAAGATAGTGGCAGTCTTGAACAGACCACAAATGTATGTGTATGACTTCAGGGATAATTATAGCGTTTATCGGTATAGACCACATACGATAGAACGACATAACCGTCTATTGGTGCACTCTCTGCCCAGATATTTCTATTACTAGATCAATTATCAAATAAGGTCATATATATGGCGGAATGCGAGACAAGGATCTAAACTCAAACTCTCAAAGGGGTAACGGATGGGCTCTTAACTTTAATCTCGGGAATGGTGATGATATTCGTGAAAGAAAATATTAATCACACTGAAGTGATATGGATTAATTAATTAATCAATTAGCATTCATAATTAGTGTAGTGTAGTTGCTGCATCCCACCTGGTCACAAATGAAGGACGGGTCATGCTCTTCGTCTGTCCGGAATTATAATACATGATCTATATCTACCAATATAATCGTATCATTACACTGCGTGAGTATGATGAAATGGATAAGACCGATTGTAAAGATAAGACAACTGATGCTAAACAGTAACGATTTATATGAACTTATGTATTAAATTATTGCTATTCGCATCGACGCGGCGTATTCGACTATGAATGTACTTCAGTACTAGGTGTTCATATTATTAAAGCGATGACTATACTATAATATACAGTGTATTTACGAATAACATTTCACTTCATATAGAAAGTCTCTCTCTCCCAGTCTTTGGTCGCTTTTGGCATGAGTCAGATATAGTAGTACGCCGCCCTTTTGTAAGTAATTCCCTTGAACTGTTCCCATTTTGGATAAGTATATGAATAATTATACATATATATACATTTATCATCTTTCCATCTGTTATATGTTGACCGAACCCATGGTAAGTTAGTTGGTACAATGAGAAATGCGTATCATGTCAATTATTGCCTATCGAAGCTTTAACATTGTTGTATAAATCCAGATCCCATGATGATGTTGACTAGTGAGCTCAGCAGTAGTAAATCGCACGGGCACAGGTCATAAGTTACAAGAAACAAGCAGACAGCCGAGGGGAAAAAGGTGTATACAAACCTGAGTCAAGCCTATTTTCATATAATTATTATCATATTGCAATGTATTTTTGTATAGTGGAGTGAACTTTTTGCACTGACGTATGGCCATGGTGTTCAAAGTAGAAAAATAAAATGAGTTTCGGTGACGATGGAAAAACATCTTGTCCTATCTTAATTTCCCTATTTCATTTAATTTATCTGTTGAAAATATTCTGAATTATAGAATTATATATTATGCCCAAGGAATAACTGTTTGTAAAACTGATTCTCCCACACATTTATAGTTAATCTTCTTTATAGATTTCTCCTGCTAAAGTGCCTTGTGACAACAGACTCAACTCTTTTTACAATATTCTCACATGGTCTCGGTATATAACTCACGAACCATTTGACGCCCAGGACGTGATGGCACAACTCGATGCATATGAGATCTAAACATTTTAAAAGTATGCACAGATTTAAAAGTCACGATTGAAATCTAGATCCAATATCGACAGCAATTTCTTTCTTCCTCGTCACACAAACATCTTCTTCCGAAATAAAGCTTAAGTCAATAGTCAACATAATGATTTTATTCGAGCATTCCTGGAAAATTATTTGGTGGATGACGACATTGAAAATTTACTTACATTAATATAATAATGAACACATAATAATTATATATACTGGTAAAACATACACATAAAATATAGAAGTTAGATTGAAATGGAGAAGAAGGGTCATTTGGGTCCAAGATTCTTAAGGCACGAAAGAGCGCCACAGCAGACAGAGTCTACAAGACGACAGATAGTAAACCGATTCAAGCAGTGTAGTAGTTACTCTGACAAAGCTATTAGGCCACCTTCCTGGACAGTATGTGGCTACCTTTTCATGGCAACCAAATGGCTTTTTGGTAAGTGAGGACAGCCGAGTGCCTGTCAAGATCGGCATTACAACATCAGCGAAGATCAGAATTTGTCAGTGCTGATGACACCTTTAGCACTAACTGCAAAGCCGGACCGGGGAGATATACCCTTACACATTTAAACATTGTGCCATTTCTGATAGACAAGAAAAACAAGCTTCATCGTATAGTATAAAAGGACGCAGTGATACAAAGAAGAACAGACCCCCTCGCTTTTGTTTCGGAAGCCAAGTGGATGTGTACTGGACTACCGTTATTGCATCTGGCATGTTCCCAATGGAGAAATAGGGCGCCTTCATTCCACTTTATTGCCAATGTATTCGCATAAATACATTCATTAATTATACTGTACACGCGTACATATAATATAGGTGTATGCAATTTATGAGCTTTATACAGAATTATAAATGTAGATTCAGAATAAGCACTTAGCAGAGTAAACTTTCCACTCTCGGCGATGAAGAATGCAGTCATTCCACTCTAGTAATTTGTAGGAGTGTCAAGTTTTCGGCCTTTTTTCCATATGTATATGTATACATACGCATATATCAGGGAATCAATTCGGGAAATGCTTTCAATTTTAACCAGTGTTAGTGCGGTTGGTCCCTCGCACAATGCGAACATGAATACAATATTTAAACCCCCATCTCCGGCGTGCACGTGCCTTTAAATTCCATATCGGATAGATTTTAGCACAAATACAGACGTGGTGTACAATGGAGGGGTGAACACAACATCAGTCGCCATTGTAGTCTATGGCAACTACCAGTGGATGGATTGTGCGCATTATTGACGTGGTTACTGAAGGCAATCTAGTTGGGAGGGGGGTGGGTGCGCCGAGCCGGGACATGCCTCGGTGGCTTCATTGTTCATTTGTCAAATTCAATGTAGCCCCCTATCTCCTGCCCTTTGCGTGTCCCTTCTCCAAAGATGGTCATTTGCGTGACCGAGCCTGAGCCAGTGAGAGGATGACAACGTCTTCGCCAGATCAATGGCCTTCACAAAGAGGACTGGGTCGTGCCGCACTATAGTTTCAATATTCAATATGGATCGTGAACGTCAGATGAGACGGGGGCCCGCTGCTGATGCTTTTCTTGCTGCCCGTGTTATAGGAGGGGCTATATCAGTAGGCCAAAATGAGGGAAGAAGGAGAAGCTAGTAACATGTAGTTGTGAGGGTCCGCATGTAGTAGTAATTGTAGTAGAGGTATGCTAGCTTGCCTAATAATGTTTTCAGGGGTTCAACCATCTCGACACAGCTCTCCCTCATGTGCATGCATGTCATTCATTCGCCGGTGGTTGAACCCGGAGCTCGCTTCTCTCCTTCTTGCACTAGAGTACTGCTTTAGCAAAGGGGCGGCTGTGGGGGCCTAGGGATTATTGTGATGATATCCAGATGGCTAGAGCAGGACTGGACCTTTTGTTCTATTGACAGTTGAACCCTTTCTTATCTCTTATCTATGTCAGCCCTGAGATAGCCGGGGCAGGCCATCGGATATAAAGTCAGCTTTCTTTTCAGCAGGTGCCCTTTCAATAGCTTTATGCTGCCTGTCAAATCCTTGCCCTTCTATTTTCAATAAAATTGGCTATTGAGGAAGCTAGCAGTTCTGATAGATATTGTGTCCTTTCGTTCCTGTCTATTATGGGATACAAAGATAATTAATATCGGCTATTAAAGTTTTTATTGCATTGCATTGAAATATTGTGTTTTCATTCTATTTTTATTAGTGGAAAAGCTAAATTGCTTCTAAATGTGATAAGGAGAGTATGGCTGTTTTCAAGTGTTATTGAGAAATGAAATATTCTTAAAATATTAAAAGATTTCATTGTGACCATTTTATTAGCATTTGATTCCATTCTTAATTATGTCCAAGTATGTTAAACGTCGAAAATAATGGATAGTACGTCTTTTTGTAATTGTTAAATATATAGGTGCTTAAATGAATGATAACCTTTTAAAAACAAACAAATAGATAAATTAAGTTTTTATATAATTTTGTACATTTCGCATTTTTAATATGCATTTTTTCAATATAAGGATAATATCCTATACATCTTGCACATTGTAGTCACATAAAAATGATTCACCAAAAATATATTCTATGAAAGTTCTGAAGAACAATTGGGGGGAAAATACAGCCAAAATTTATCATGGCATAAAATCTAATTAGACAGAAAGATTCGCAATTAATTGCACCGAAAATGGAATTCCTTTGTCAACACCAGCCTTCACCCTGGGCTAGTTCGGTATCCCTTTGGGGAATCAGGGCAGTTATAACAACAGTAATTCAATGATGACAAACTGGTTACGACCGTGGACCCAGGTCATAGGCACTATTGAGGACACCAAGGACGCTATCGCCGCAACATTAGCTTTGGCTTTATCGGTCATCGAATGAAGCACAACAAGCAGTTGCCTTAGGTACAGATATAGTCACAAATACGCATGAATACACCATCTTTGTAGCACCGGGATTTCCACCTCAGGCACCAACCACTTTCCCAATCTTTCCCCCTCGTTGTGAAGGTGTCTCAGCCGCCTGAGGTTCTTAATTTTATCTTTCAATGCTTTAGTATAAGACATGCATGGACAAGCTATGGACTGGGAAAAGGTTTGCGGCTTGAGTGGCATTTCATTGCCGGTCACGGTCTAGTGGCCACGATTTCCTGAGGAGAAGCAGAAACCCAAGTTCCTCCTCCTGCTTCTCCGGTGCTTCCTCCCGGGTGGGCCCGCCTCCCTCCCTTTCCTGCCAGCCCCTCCTCCCGTGTGATAGGTGAAGAAGGAGAAGAAGATGTGGCGTGCAGCTGCTTCTGCTGTGGTGGACAAGAGCTATCGCGGGAACACAAGCAGCTGGTGATATTGGTACTACTGCCTTCCATTCCTTGCCTCTGCTGCCTGCTTTACAACTGTAGGCTCTGTGAGAGAGTGTTGTGTGGGGGGAGGAGGAGGAGGAGAGAGAGTACAGAACGGCTGGCAGCCAGAGAGACTGGCGGTCCGTCCCGATGGTGCCCAGCAGTCAGTCAGGGCATCAGTGTTAGAGCACAGGCGCGCGGACACTAGACAAAAGCTCTCATTGTCGTCAAGTCAGCGATATCTTGTCACCGCCAACGCCCTCGGACACTGCTTTGGACATAGACTGCTCGTTTTTCACAGGGGGGCGTAGAGTACAACCTCGGGAAAGGGACAAAGATCGATGAAGGGTCGGGGCATTTCGCCTTCGTATCTCATAACGCCGTGTGATTGCAAGGCGCACACGTTGCGGGTCGAGTTCGCCCGAGCCATACACTAGATCTTATATACTACTTACGCTAATTTGCGACATGGGGGTTTGGTGGGCCCAAGGGCAGTAGGAGGCCGTTCGCGGACGGGCTGGAAATAACAAGGCCTTAAGCAGGAATAGATGGAGGGCTGGTTCCTGACAGCTAAACCCTATCACTGCCTGAGGGCATGCACCTTTATATGTATCGTATTTATGTATGTGGTTATTATGGCAACGAAGTATACTCAATTAGGGTCGAGTGCTAGCCATATTATTCCTAGCTGACCAATAATAGTAGGCCTATACCAATTCCAATAAACGAATCCTCAATACTATATGGCAATAGAGTGATTGCTTACGTGAATGTAAACATTAGCATAGTTTTGGCCAGTTCTCATCGAATTTTAAATTTAAATTTTATGAAATTTAAGAAAATTAAATAAGTTGACTCCTATGAAATAATACTCGGTAGAATAAGCTGGTTTCAACTTTGGGTACATCTTTTTTATCACGCAAAACTTTTGTTTAATCACGCAACACTATATTGATACTCAAAGCTTTCCTCTTTCAGAATGCGAATGAATTAACACGAGGCTCACATTTATTACAAGACTGGGATGCCTCGTGCACGCAGTCCCCATTTGGGAATATAGGCCAGAGTGGCTTTAAACTTTTATTGCAGGGATACCTTTCTATTTTCCCAACTCTAGTAAGATCATATATAAAGGCATTCGGAAGCTATTTATAGAATAGCATACCTTTAATTCAACAACTACACGATATTGCCGAGTTGTACATCAAGCTCCAGGAAATTGGATAAAGATTTTAGTGCGCCAGGCCATGCTTTCCCCCCATCAATTGGTCATCAACTCCACCGAGAGTGCAGGCATACGTTTACCTATATCTACCATAAATAATTTAAAATATATCGCAACATATGTACATGTCGATATATATTGGAAGGGAAGGGGTTTGTATGGATTACGAGTTGGGACATGGGTGTACCTTTTCCTGGGGGAGATCAAAGTGTATATATGAGCAGTTATCAGTTTAATGAGTTCATATCGATCTTAGCCTGTCCTTATCAACCCTAGTGTTAAAGCTTAATCACACGGCACGCCCGCATGGGCCGTTTGATCTTCCTCCGACGCTGCTGCTTAAATATCATGCTTACATGAAACATGCTGGAACGACTGAAACACCGATATGCTTGATCCACGGGTAAAGCTCGGCCAGAGTTGGACCAAGAATTGCAACGGTTTGATGAAAAAGGCGATCACGTATCCTTTCAAAGGGCACCACCTTTTATACCGTAGAGTTGGTCCACTCCCGGGCATGATTGTGCCCGCCCCTGGGATTCATTTCTCCATAAATACTTCCCTATAAAAGAGCGTATATATTTGAAGCTCTCCGTCCTCATACGTCTACAAGGCAAAGGATCAAATTTATATATACCCGACCCAGGTCTTACATTCCCATAACCACTTTCGTTACTGCGATGCCTCTCTGGAATTGTAGATGAATCCCTTTCACAGTGGACGCTGGTATTAGAAACTTGCAAGATATTTTCACCTTCAACTTATCATAAAAATACTTCTACTGGAATAGTATGTATACATAGAAAGCTTCACCTTCCAGAAGTGCCCAAACACGAACAACAATGTTTCCTCCCCGCAAAAGGAGTTTCAAGTTTCATACCACGTGATTCATTATGTAAAGGTGTTTCTATTCTCAGAAATATGTGATTTATAGCTGAAAACTTGACCCACGCCCCGCTCGAACAAAGACAGACGCGTGTTTTTCATATTCATTTGGGATTCGCTGAGGCAGAATGTGGTTTCCATGGCGATGAAGTCATGGTACATTGGATTAGCAGCTCTGTATATTGGCGACACATGCCACCCACCTCGCCGCCTAAACTCTTGCCATAATCCCCTAATTAAGCGCTATTGTTTCAAGTCAGCTGGGAGGATGAACAACAAATTAAAATTTCATCAAAGTGTGGAACTTGTTTGGTTACCTAATGGAGACGACAGGTGCGTTACGAAGGTTACGTAATGTTGAACAATGTAAACTCGGACTGGCTCATAGGCCCACCTGGACAATCCCAAGCGCATGGGTTGGGATAATCCGTGCTCTTGTTGGAACAATGATTGCCGTATGTAATGTGGAGTCTGAACGATCTGGCACTTGAAACTAGAGTAGATAGCGAGGTGAATTGATAAAAATATCTCGAGTATACGTGGACAACAGCAATTTCCCGATCACGACAAAGGACAGCCCAGGTTATATACGAGGGCTATCAAATATATTTGTGTAGATTAAAGTTTCGCCCTAACAATGTATAAAAGGCTAGTCTTATATGGAAACTGCTATAACCTGGATGGAATAATAAGTTGAAATATAGCATTGTTACAACACGCTATATAAGAATAGCCATGACACCGAGGGCTCAAAAGATATTGTCTTCCCCCAGGCAGACAATGAGTTGTCAAACACATACCCGGGAGAGGTCTAATGTTTTACATAGATAACATCAGTAACATGACCATCTACATATCATTTGATTTACTGGCCGGACTCGTACCAAAGTATTATTCATTACACGCGCGTGCAGTTTAAGGTGACTCAGTAGTGATTTTGATTATTGATGAATTTTTCTAAAATTTTTACCAATGATACTTGACATGAAATAATCATTATTGAGTGAAAAAAAAACATAGGTCACCAGGCTAGTTTTCATGCTATGGCGGTATGGAGATAGAAATAATAAATCATATTTGAGTATATTTACTACATTTGAGTGATATATTAACATAATTCGTTTAAAATGGTTCTGACATGAATTCAGACATCAAATTTCACCCAGACATTCAACATATATATACTTATCATCAGATAATGTTTTTTTCCTCAGATCCTGAGTTAGCTCCCTGGAAGCCCCCTATTGGCAGTATGGGGCACTAGCAAAATTGACTTTGGCTGATGACAATCAGCATTTTTAAAAAAAACTGTTTGATGAATATTTTTTAAATTTAATATGAATGTAGATACAGTATTTGCCAACTCATACACAAAAAATCAGGATGGCTTTCCAGGCTAAATTTTTCTATATTACGACTTATTTATGAGAAAAATTGGGAAAAAAAATTAAATTCCTGATTAATATTTGATTTGAATAAAAATGGCTTCATAAATCTTGATGAAATTCTATATGGATACAGCTATCATAGTTACTAACTCGCACACCAAAAATCAGCATGAATTTCCAGGCCAAATTTTTTATGTTACAACTTAATTATGAGAAAATTGGCTAAAAATGATAAATATTTGATTTACACACATATGGCTCCATAAATTTTAATGAAATTTAATATGGATGTATAGGGATCGTAGATACTAACTCCCACACCAAAAATCAGCATAAATCTTTTATCTGAAATGTTTATATTATACATACTTCGTCTGCATAATGCTGATATTCCCTGCTATATGTATTGAATACACATTGCATGAAAAATGGCAAAAGTTGTAACCCACTACTCACGCTAGGCGTTACCGCGCACCCCGTTACAAGATCAGTACTGAGTCACCTTAATAAAGTAATAATTCGAATCGGTCAATTCATGCCTTCCCGAATTAAGCTCCATTAACTTGTCTCATTATGCTTTATCTCCAAATCACATTCGAATGAAATATATCAAATTGCTTAAGTATTGGAAAGCACGAACACGAACTTTTATGGCTACTGCATTTTATGATTATTGTACCTCAAACATGTGTATGCCCGTCACATTCACCTTAATCAATTCAGTTCGTGGGTTTTCTAGCTTCATTCCAGAGAATTTCCTCTGATTATATTACCTCTAGAAATATCCAGGCATTGCTAGGTTGTTGCCCTCTGCGTTTGGGCCATGCTTTTTATGCTCATATTCGTGCTTGAACTTTAGCATGAACTACAACAAAAGGCATCATAATGTAAGCTAGCTGCCCCTCCCCACCGCCGCCTCCTCCTCCCTCACACCCATCGCAAACACCCTCCCTCTATAACTCTGGATAATCTTATGGTCTGATACAGAGTAATCCATGTCCAGTACGATGAGTCATCGTGTTCGCTGGGGAACAATAATCATAATTCATATTGGACACTGACGCGGAAATCACACCGGCCCTTCTACCCATGTAGAGCAAAAATCTGGGTGAGAATTCTGCCTCGAAAGCCAATCACTGAAATCTATTCACCCTTTATAGGTATAATGCTTCTCCTGAGAAATTTCAAAAACCGTCCTTTAAGACGGGCGATAACTCTTGGTTGGATAAAGCCCCTGGCGAGGACCTTTGTTTTACAGAGAAAATGAATGCACTTCTACGTTTGTTTCGGCTTATAAAATGGCACTTGGCATTGGAAAGTGTCTTTTTTTTTAAGAAAAAAAAAGAAGCTCGATGTCTATAGATGACCCTGCGGCTCACCCGCGAGTAGTTTCTCTCCGCGAATGCAATATACATGAGCACGTGAAGTAAGTGTTAGTTTTCCGCAAATTAAGCCACTTTTGTGTTTTTAGCTGGCGGGCGTGGTTTGTTAAGACTCAAGTGGAAACGTAGGAAGGCTGACCTACACACACGGCCCCAGCGCTATTAGCCCCTGCGTGCAATATGAATAGATCCACATTAAAATATTGAGATGACCCCCTGGTTCCGTTCGTTATTCCACTCGGCGTCTTAAAGCAGGAATGAGGCCAGCAGGACGGCGTTCAGCCCTGCAGCTCCCCAAGCATGTGTTCCGGATGAGACAAGGGACAGAGACCCGATTTGAAATGATTATGATTATAATCCATTTATCGAACCTGTCCAGCGTTCGCTATCGAACTGGCGAGGGTTCAAACTGGGGACACCCACCCTGGTTGGTCAATCTGCATGTAATTTTGATAAATTTCGCCTTGTCAGATCTGGGACACTAATCAGAAGTGATGCTTGTTTAAATTAGGGCCACGAGTTTTAAATTACCGTCGGCTAGAACAGCAGCGTATTGAGTCGGGCAAGAGCCGAGTGACTGCGCGAGCCAGTGGCCAGACTATAAATTACCACTCGCAGTAATGAACATGACCACGTTCATTGTGTCCGGCAAACAATTAATAGAATTTCACAACATTTTGGTACCGGGGTGGTTATATATTTCCATCCATGCTGGCAGGCGGTTTCTGGCCTCGCATGACGAGCTCAAAAGGCTGGGGTGCGAGCGAGCACACGATGGACATTGGTGAGCAAAATATAACACGCCGACGCGCTCGCCTCCTAAGAGAGAGAAGAGGCGTGATAGCGATATTGAAATTTGCGAATAGAGAATTGACGACATTGTTTTGATAAAGAAGCTTGATGCGTTATAAATCAATGTGGCCGGCGGGGACGGTCATTATAGTGGCAGGGTGGCCAGTAATCACAGCCTTTGCTAGGGGAGCCAAGGGTACCTTCCGGCCACTTCAGGCGTCAGGAGAAAGACCCATGATGCCAGAGCCAAACATTGCTGCTAAAGCATACATCATTTATTTTAACAAAAATAGAGCCTTCTATCTCGCCCACTGTCAAATCTAGCGTTTTATTGCACTTTGCCACTGGCATCCAGCTCATATGGTAACCTTCAAGCCGTCTCAAAGCGGGTATATTCAAACGGCATAAAAATAACATCAAAGGCCTCCAAGGTTATGTGGATGAAAAACCTCCAGTGAAGAGTAGATTATAATGATGAAATGCAAGTAAATATACATCATGTACATGCCACCGTATACCCTACGTGCAAAACCATCGACTTTGGCTCTTTCGCTGGAAATCAAATTAGAAAAGTTTTAGTTTCAGATTCGCCGAGCAATATGTCAGTGGAAATTGCCATGTCTAATGTCATCCCTCTTTCATCTCGCCCAAAGGGAATAGGACTTTGCATTGCATTTCTTTTACATCGGTTATAATATTCTATGGAATTGCTAGCACAACCCTTCATAATAAAACTCCTGCTTAAAAATAGCTCCAGGGAGTGAAGAGGAATTGGGGCTTTCGTCACATTATTCATGAACCAATAAAAGTCCATAGTCCGTGGCTTAATTAGATCCACATGTATACTATTGATGTAATCCACATCTCTTAATACACGAATTCGTGTTCACATGCCTTATCCTTATTTTGAGCTTTTACCTTTAAGTGTTAAGCTTGTCCTTTTGTATTTCCTGATTATAAGTTCGTTTTCCTATACTACCTACTGTCTGTGTATCGGAGAGAGAGACAGAGAGAAGAGAGAGGGGGAGAGGGAGACCTAACTTGTCAGGGGCTACTGTATTAATGATGATGTATCTCCTTTCTATAACTTCGACGTATATCAACTTCTTGAATTCCCACCATAAGCTATATGTAGATGAGTGTGTGTTTTCGCCCAATAAAGGCAGTCTGAAGCCTCCATGAAACGAAAGGAAGAAGAGAAAGACTTTGACCAGGTGTCAAGGTTTTGTCATTCATAAGACACATAGCTCATTGTTCTTATTGAATTGTGAGAATCATTATTATAATTGATGACAACTGGATTGCATATCTGGTTCACCCGAGTGGCCTTGATTCAAGCTGAAAAAAATGTAATAATTGTACAATATCTTATGAATAAATAACAAACAAAACAAAATTCGCCTCATCTTAATATCAATTGTCCTTTATGCTTCTTGTATTTCGTCCAGATAGAGCCAGATCCATACCATGTCCTGAGGCGCTAAAGGGGGGATATTATTTTGTAGATAGTAACCCTCCTGAGTATGTGAGCTGGATTTCTGGATTTTTGTGATGTTGAAGTTGCTGGGGATTTTGTTGGTGTATTTCTCCAAACCTTCCTTTACCAGTCCTAGTGCTCAAATGACCACTGGCACTGTCTGTGTCTTCATACCCCACATTTTTTAAATTTCAATTTCTATAGGTCCTTATATTTGAACAGTGTTTCGCTCACTTTGACTAAGGTGTTTCTATCAGATGGTATAGCCATGCTGATCATAGAATGGTGACTTTCTAATTCTTGGTGACTATTTGGTTGGTATTCATACCTTTTTTCAACTTATTATCATAATTATCTGTAATTCTCCTTTATGTTTCTTCAAGTTCTTGTGTTTCGTCCTGTAGTGTCGGGTCCAAAGTTACCGTGGTCCTGAGGCACTAAAGGTGAGATGTTATTTGGTAGATCGTATTCTATTGTTATTATAGCTTCATGTGTACATTGGCAGTATTGCAATTTGATTACAGTGTGAAATATGATTATTTTCAACCACTACTGTAGTAGTTCCTTTAGTTGAACCCGTTAGAATTGATAGAAACTATCTCGATATTATCATTCGTAAATCTTTCTCTTTCCTCACTATCCATATATTCTTATTGATACAGTTAAACCACTAAGTTAATATGGTAAATTACATGGAGTATACAACTAAGTGAACATACAATAAAGTAAGCACATGTTTACGACGAAGACAATACAACGAATAGCAACACGATATATCCTCCATCACGATTTTTTTAAATGCCAAATATAAGCACAACTTATATCTCCTACTGCTGGTATTCAATATCTAAATCTAATAAGGCTTAAATGTGTCAATATATATGCACATACACAATATAACCTTACATTTTCTTAGTGAACCTATCAAACAAGAGGAATTTCCAGGAAAAAAACATCCCTGCATCACCTGCATCACCTGCATCACCTGCATCACCTTGTTTGAGACTATACATTACCTGCAAATGCAAATGAACTATTTAAAATGAAAAAAAAACATCAAATCTGTTTTCACATAACAGCACTCGCCCTATCGGGCTCGTGCTGCCATGGAAAAGATTTGACTCTGACCCATGCAATCCTATTGCTAATAATACCTACTCGTGAGGTTCTATCATATGATCATTAAATTCATTTAATAGCTCTCGCCAAATACATAATCAAAAGTCACAAAGTGCTTCGTTGACACTTTCAGACACGTCCCCGTGATGACACACTCCGATCTTTGTTGCGAAATTGATTTCAAAGAAGCGCTAAAATTGATTCTTGTCTGGGCGACTACAACAACTTTCAAATGATCGACATCTCATAAGTTTCCCGGATGTATGGCGAGTCATTATAGAGGGCGGCACTTGCCAGGTAGATCCATGAATGCCAACCCACGTGATCAAGTTTATCGAACCAATTTTGGTAAACTGATGGAAACGAGCGATCCGACAATGATTACCCGCGCTTACGCCAAAATGTCGTCTGCTCCCGAATCCGGCGGGCGTCTCGATTTCTATTCGGAATTCCCATCATCTCTAGTTTTAACTCTTTCCTATGCTGAGTATTTTTGGTGGTTGACACTTTGTCATATTGGGGCTGACAATGACTAAGGTCAAGCCCTTTGTAAAGCTTAACTGCCTGCGCAACCGCAGAATATCCGACACTTTTGAGAGACAGTTGTTGTATATTCCCAGCACTTAGTCATAGAATATATTATCGGTGGCATGAAGAGTATTCCATTGTAATTGGAATATTTATTACACCTATTGTGTCCTGTCTATCAAAAACGATGGGAAAGTCCAAGTGAAACCACCATTGGACACATTATGTGGTCGACATGTCACTATACAGGGCTGATTTTATCATTTTTATAACTTCAGATATATGTTGCACCATATTATGAAAACCTATGTATACGTATAATGATAGGTGTTCTTCAGTTGCCAAATTTGATCGTCTCTCTCGATATATGTTGTTAATGGATTTGGCAGATGCGCACTTTGCCAAAATAATTCCCATTATGAATACCCTTCTATAATTACATAGCAATGGTGCACTTATGCATTTGAATGATAGAGTATTCCAAATATTAACACGCTATTTCCATTACAATTACTTCAGTCTACACAGCTACAAAGCCTAGTGCCATCTTATGTTTGTTCACCATTAATTCTTATGTAAGAGCGGAAAGGGGGGTCATCGGCGTTCATCAATAGCAATGATCAAAAATCCATTTCAGGATAATGAAGCAAATGGCAGTCCTTTTATATTTTGATATTTTTCCTTTGCCACCGCCTCGTCTTACGCAAGCAACTCTCGTGCTGCCATTACCATCTGCCCAGATATTTCAATGCATCGATTGAGATTCTTGTTTCCAATGCACTCCCGATTCTTACGTCATTAAAGTAAACGCACTGGCTTGCGTAGGATTGGGTCAGTCGACCACATATTATTGACACAAAAAGAGAATTTGCCGTGTGGGTATACACGTTAATTCTGAATTTACACATGAGGTAGAGAAGTAATCCTACTTGGTGTGTATCATATAGTGGTGATTTAGAAATGAACCTCAAATAATAGGTCTACTTATGGTGCTTTGAGTAATTCCAAATCAAAATACAAGAAACTCCATTCACTTATAAAGGCATTCCTTAAGCACACAATGAAATCGCAACAAAGGCTACTAAAACTAATACCAACCAGCGGAAGGATATTAAAAGTGCCGATTCCATGTATTCATACAATGATTTACAATCACAATACATCTAATCATGGCTTATCAATCTTACTTAAAACTAATATCTATGCCGCCTTAATAATGGCAATAACAACGCGATAAAAACTGTAATCCTCAAATATTTAAGTCATATCGCATTCAACACCGACTCGATATATATACGATTATTCTGTACATCAATTGTATTCTACAATTATTTCGACGCTACAATGGAGACTTTTCTACATGATATTCAAGAAACAGTATTTAAAAAGGCGCTAAAGCTTTACCACACAAATACATATAACGCAGCTAAGCACCTTTATTAGATCGCGAAGTTACATAAGAGGAAAGAAGTTTGCATGTTAGTATATATTATATTACCATTTCCATTAGCCTCGTCAATCATAATCTCGTTTTGCTCGTTTTCCTTTGTCACTTTTCTCCATCTGGTGACGTAACGCCGGCCCGTGGCATCTCTCGTCTCATCAGACCTCTAATGACAAACACTATGTCCGCTGAAGAAAACATTATCACCATTAAGTTTGTGCATCTATGGCGTCAGCTACGATTTGTCACAGGCTGCGAAGGCTTCAGCACAACAATTACATGTTAATGAGGGATAGGAGTTGCCCTATACGGCCATATTAACGCCGCCACTGTCATATATTGAAGTCTTAATCTCATTTGCCATGGCGATGACCTTGCCCACAGCTTACAAAGGCAAAACGTAAATTGGGGTTGAACGTGTGGAAATAATATAACTTGCAATAGGCGATGTGATCCAGTGGTAATTGGGAGTCTGCAAACCTTTAAATCAGTTTGATTATCATCTTCCACCATAAACTGTTTCTTATTTGGAAACGACTGTAAATTGAGTATTGGAGAGGCTCCGTCACCCTAATGGTTTCCGATGGAAAACATTATCGTTGCTAGAAGTGTAAAGATATATTTATAAGTAGCGTGTATAGAATATAATATATAGTACACTCTTTCATGTATCCATAGTTTACAATTTGGACAATTTGAAGAGAAACTCATCACCTCAACATATCATAATGGGTCGAGTCGCCAGAAAATGTACAATCGGCAGCTGTATACATTAAGGAAATGTGGCTAAATTGCGTTAAAAAATGTTGAATACGAGGGTTCTGAGTATATTGGGTATTGCATCGATTCAAGAAATCTGCTTCGTTATGTTGAATTACTTTTGAACCTCATTTTTTAACTAAATTGGTTTTTTAGAGGATTGGTGAAGGCAAATGGTACATTTTCAGGCGACTTTACCAACATAAAGATTAAATGACTAGAGTATTAACATTCTAATGTTATTCTAAGGTGTGTGCATGACGTGTCGAGTATTGGGTAATTTCTGAACGTCATGCATATTATGAAACTAAGTACTGGTAACCTTTTGTGGACGCATGCCTGCATATTCTTTATAATTGATACCCAAATAAACCTAGATCTCAACGCAACAGACGTCAGATCCGGATCCATCTATGTTAGTATTAGTAGGACGTCTGGTAGATTTACTATAACATGGATGACGTCTGGGGGCTATTTTAATTTCATTTCGTCAGCTCTATATAATGACATTATTTATTAGATTCACCTATCATAAAAGTGTGTCTCAGAGGACAGAATTATCATTAAATGTCATTCGGTGCGTCTTTCCTCTTGCTCACAAATCAATCGGGTCTTGGCTCGTTAGTTAAAGTTAAATTAAAATAGTGCTAGTGGTCGAGGGACAGCTCAAAGAATGATATGTTGGGAGCCCGTTTCGCTGAGTAAGACATTTGTATTCAAAACGTTTGAAATGTATCTGATAATCGTAGTTATCTCAAATATCTCAATTAACATCATGCAGACTCACTCCGATTACTATTACAAGTACTCTGAGAATAGCCCGATCTTTTTCTCTTCAGTGACAGTGTGTTTTTAGGCGAAGTTAAAATTACTCCATGTTCGCTCAGACATAATCTCTCGACCACCCGAATAAGCTTCTCATGTTGTTGGGAGCCCAGGAGTTAGAGTGAACATATAACGAACGGTGGATAACGAGAGTCTCCGAAGGAACCTTTGCCATCCCATTATGCTCTGACTGAAGAGAATTAAGTCGGAGGATGTATACAAGCCAGTGTCTGTATACTCTCTCTTGTTAACAGGCCCATCATCAACTGGTCTCAAAACTTTGCTCCAGCTCCGCCGTTTGGGAAATCCAGAACTCAGTGTAAATTTAACTACGCCACCTGTTGTGGCCGCCCGGAATAAACATCAGCAATGCGAAAAACAAACCTTCCCCAGAAATACTTCACCGTCCGAGAAATTTAGACAGAGACATGGGGAGCTGGAAAACGAGATGGGGTGTCAAATGTCACTGGGAGAAGGAACTTGGAAGTGAAATCTAACTAGACCAGAGGCGACCGTGCAACTGGAGTTGGTTTATTAATATCGGCTGGTCGGCCATGGCTATTTCTGAATTAACCTGTATGAACTTCTGTCGGAGTGTTAACAGGTGGGCAAACGACATGTCATACTATATTTTGCGATTTTTCCATGAAGTATGAAAAGTATGAGATGACCCTTCGGCCTATAACAATGAATCACTCGTTATTTAGATTGGAGTGGTACACGCGTAGGCTATGCACTAACTTGTAATTCTCAATTTGAATGTTTTCTGGCTACTCGTTGGTGTATTTCAAGAGAGGGTTATTGCATTGCATTCCGCTAACTTGAACTCCTGGGGTGGGGCACGGACCCCTAGGATCTTTACGAGTCCGGTGAAAATGTTTTAAAGATTAATAACTGGCTACGTATGCGAGGGGACTGCGCAGATGGGGACTGGCTAGGAGTATTAATGGAAAACGCAAAAAAAGATTAACCGCTGGTAAAATCGCTTTAGGAGAAATGACTCAAGCTAAATACTGAAAACAGTATAGACATGATAGAAGAATACACATACTAACAATACCCATGGGTATGCATGGTCAGTTTTGTTGGGCGTGGCTATATCATATTCATGTGTAGGAGAAAAGGTATCGACATTAAGGAGTATTGGAATTATTTCATATATATATGAATCAGTCACCTTTGGAAATCCTTCATGGAGGGATTCTTGATCTGAAAGTGGAATTTCAACTCACATATAATATATACACAACGTCATCAAGGTTCAGTGATCCAAATCATTGTAATTCTCACAGTTGCCCTGATAATTGAAGGAACGTTATTAAGTGAAAAACCTTCTTATTAGCATACAAATTAGGCTCATTAACGTTCGGATACTGTGTGGTGTAATGCAAAATTGCCGTGATTGAGGTTCAGTAATTAGTTGGTGACAAAAGATGCGTGGCGAAACTAAGGTCTCGAACCGAACAAGAATTTTACCTCGCAGGAATTCACAATCCCAGATAGCATTCTGGTCTATTAATGCACATTTTGAGCAATATTATTTATGCCATATCCTAGAGAGTCCTCGCATATTTTTGGTGGATTGCGATACTGTTTAAATCACGTGTGTTGACATCTTAGATCCCCAGTTTGGATGCGCACGTGTATTATACTAATATTAATGTCATAGATACGACCCTGTAAAGCTCGCCCGGATACATACAGGTTAAATTGGGGATATTCGAGTCAGCATGGTTGTCATTCTAGATTTAATTTCGCCCTCGAATGTCGGCCCAAAGTTATAATATATTGAATTGTAAATTTTCTTTTGATTAAAGTATATGGATAACACCTGTTCCTAACTTTTTGTCGGAATATAAAGTTACCATTATGAAAAAAATCGTTTTATTTGAAAATGCAATAAATGATTTATCATAATATTTATGCAGTAAAAAAGCGTTTTCGTGTTAATGTGCACAATGAATCTCTGGTTGCAGAAGCTGGATCCGTGTACTTTAATTCAAACAAATGCCTTAAAAACATATTTCAACAACAACGACTTGTATTTTTGCGAACGATAGGCCATGCTCAATTCAGGAACAAATATCTGAGAACAGGACTACACTTCAAAGAAATTATAGGTCAACCACCGAGGAAACATGAAAACAGTAATTGAGGAAAACTCGTGACAATGGGAACTGATTGAAACCTAAGCAGAACAGATACAAATGAAAGGCGGATCCAAAACAACCATACCTCTTTATATTCTCTCCCACTCTAGGTTAGTATCTATAACTTCAATTTGTCCCAGGTTAAATATGTGGTGGTTGAGATTAAGTTATTATACTCGTATATATCTAGTTTCATATACATACTAGGCTGCGGAGGATCCCCACAAACTGAATGTGGGGCTTGATAATAAATTATACAACTGTAACAATACTTTTTTCAGTTGCACTCATTACTATTGTTTGCTCCATCTCATTCCTGGCGTAATTGAAAAAAGTACCCCACCAAGGGATATTGCCTTACCCAGGTGAAATAAAATCTGTAAAAAAAAAGAGAGGAGAAATTGATGTGAATTAGAGCAGAGACTAAAATGGGAGACAGCTTTGAAAAGCCTGCACACGTTCCTAGACATCCATTAAGGAATGATGCACCTAGATAAATTTGTATTATGTAAAATAGGAACAATGTTATAATTAGACGCTAATAGAATGGTAGGTATGCGCCGGCTGGGCAATTATCAAAAGATGAGTGAAGATAAGCGGTGATAAAAGATTATGCAGAAAGAAAACGAAAATGTCGAGACAACGTTCGGAGAAGCCACGTCATTCCTGGACAAGAATGCATGTGTTGAATTTGTGATATTATTCCGCCGGCGTGGTCTCAGCATTCCTCACAACTCTCTTCTCAGCGTCTAAGAGTTAAAAACTCCAGATGCGCTGATCTCTGTTGGAACGCGATCCGAAAACTGACCTCATTTCATATAGATCACATGGCAGTAAATGTAAAGGTGTGGCTGTGCAGGACTCCCCCAAACATAAACAATGCATCCATGTCACTAACATCTCACATGTTAGAGATTATGCTCTGGATTTGTTCAGAAACCTGGCTTCAAAAACTCTACAAATTCACCTTGAGAAGGAGCTCAAAGTCAGCATACACCAATAAATCGCTTGCACCATTCCTGACTACTGACATGCAGAGAATATGATTGCTTGCTGGTATGTGAGGGAGGTGGTTGGAGTAGAACAGCAGGCTTAAATTAAATTCGTTTACCCTTGCCACCTCGCCCTTTCATATGTTATAGAGCTGTACGCTCGTTTATATTGGCTCGTCAGCAATATGTAATCTTATAGAAAGGAAAATCCCACCAGATCTCACTTCAAACGTCCTTTCAAGTTCTAAATCAGTTATCTAAACTCGTGGGAATAATATATAATAATAGTTTCACTACATTATTTCGAATCCGAACTATGTTTTTCACGGCGGTTTAAATTTAACTTTGAATTTTTTAAAAATTATTTTTCATAAATTGTAATTCATTGGCAATTATGGAGCAACAAAAGGGGGTGGCCATTAGTGTTTCCTTTCACTCTAGGTGGCATCGTTAGACGTAAATCTGGCGCCCCCTTTACCCCGATTGGGATAACTGCCTTTGACGGCACGAACTTGCTTATCACCAAAGGGATTCATCATTCGTCTTTATCTGTGTGGGAATTGCATATGTTACACAAATTTATGACTGCTCGCTTCAGGTGTGTACATATCTTTATTAGTTAAAAAAAACCCTTAACACTTGTAGGCCTATGTATTCTCCATTATGTGGATTTTGCCTCTAAACGGGTTATTCAGGCAATAATTTACATTGAGCCCTGTGTTTTATATTGGATTCGGAAAAAAATATCCAATTATAATGAAAGAGAAAATAGACCTTAGTTATATGGGATACATTAAAACGTAAGTTCTGCCTAAGTGAATTAATTCTTCGTTTAGAAACACAGGTGATATTATTTTCAGTTCGCGAGTTTGTATGTACAATGTCGGAATTAATAGTTTCAAGGGGTTATCAAAATTGAATGTGTAGGCCTGTAGATACGTATATCCACGGAACATCAGATTTAATGGGGAAAGCAAAGAATGGCCAGTAAGCTTAGCATGATATCTTATCAGCGAGTGAATTTATGTACGATTGGCCATGAAAAATAACATCCGCTACATGCCCGGAATAGCTTTCAACACTACTCACCTAGATGGTATACATAAGTTGAAACCCAAACAATTACAACACAGCTTGCCAGTTTGCCGAAATAACGGTACCCCCATACTCCGAACAATATCGACTCTGTATTATGTTACAGGGGACACATATCAAAAGTAGAAGTTCCAGTTAAGCGAGAATTTAAAGCACACGATAAAAGTTAAGGGACAGAAAGACAAGTGAATACAATGCATCAATTCAGTGAACAACAAGTGCCCGTATAAATTATAAAAAGAATAAAGGTGCATATATATATACCATGACCAAGCAAGTACACACACATGTATAAGCTACTAACACCATTTGCACACTTATTATTAGTTCCTATAATTGTTCTACATCTAATTCAGGCAATCCCAAATGAACACATTTCCATATATTCCATTGTTTCCATTGATTGTAAAAGGACAATAAACACCGTTCCTTGCTGTAGGTATTGCAATATCTCAGCGGTCAGGGTTAGGAAGGCAAGGTGAATGGTTACATCAGTACGCCAGTAGTCAGTGATACCGTTTCGATGTTTTCAAGATTTGGTTTTCCAGCGTGGGCTACATAGGATACATTCTCCAAAAGGCAATCAGTTCCACTGTCATCACCACACTCCAATATCCTGACTTGACCTTAGAATGTTGGTCAAATTTTTCCACATTAGTATTTCTTTCTCTTATAGTCTATATTGTCTTGTCTATCAATATCTGCGGGAAAATGGACCCCGGGGTCATTTTGTGTTAATGGTCAGACTGACATGAGACTGAGAAAATCAATCGCGATCTCAATTAAATGATTCCACATAAGGTGGACACAATACCATTTATGGGAATTATACCAGTTATATTCTTTTTAGAAAGTACTAAGAATAATTAATAACAACAAATTACAATTGAAGTCGTTGTTTTCATGCTCAACTGATTGTGTTATGTTACGTCAACTAGAATTTAATTCTCGTTGGTTAATAAACCTACAACTGAGGGAACATTCATTTTAAAACCATGTTCATCTAATATGTGGTGTGTTTCAGGGAAATGAGTCCCTAGTCGCAAAATTGATATTTTTCAAAGTATTTTGTTCACAAGATCGCTTTGCAGGAATGTTCTTATTTTTGGGGTATTTAATGCTCCAAGTCGTATGAATACATGTACTAAATTCCAAGATCGTGTATTGACTATATATCTATGCACTTCGAAGTTCATCCTATAGAGTATATTGACCTACATTGCTAGGAATTGTTCGCCCAGAGACATCACAAACCTTTTTTTTTTAAAATACAAATATCAAACTTAAAATATAGAGACACCTATTAACTGTCCTAATGTTAACTATAATTGGAATCGGGATAATTTCATAATTAATTTTAAATATAATTATATTTCAGAATTTAGTTTTTGCGACTTGTGACTCATTTTCCTGAAACACACCACACATATATGGGTCCTTAGCTTCGCATCTTCTCTGGATACTGTTATATATAGGCCTAATCGTGTAAGGACAACGCCATACACGCCAAAACTGGGGGCGATGACGAGAAGGTATACGTCAGTAGAACGTTGTGCGCGCTTTGATTTCATTTATATGGCTTTATCATTCGGAAATCCATTCAGTCCAGAAGACAAATAAAGAAAATTCTCTAATCTAATCTAAGAGGTTTACCAACCAACCAACTTGACTCATCAAAGTTATTATTTAAAGGAATAGGATTTAGATATTGCAACCACATTAGGCTATAGACTACATATTCCGTCGATTAAAAAAATGCCATGTTAAGATGACCAATGTGACGATCATTTGTGGTGATCCGAAACATTCTCCTTCTCATAGTTCTTTAGTGAGCAGATTTAGTTTGTGTGGAGATAACTATGACATGTTTACTCTTTTCCTTTCTTCTAGAGTCTTGGTAAATGCATAAGTTTACAGTAGGCTACTACTAGTAAACACTAGACGACGCCGCTATACAACGTAACGTGCCGTTTGCACGCAACTCCACTCATTGCTGCCACCTATTGTTATCCGACGAAACTAAAAGGGGAGTATACATGCAAGTTGATTCTGGCTATGTAACCGCAGGAAAATAAATTTCGTATAATATAAAATTTATAACTGAGTTGCAGGATATCAGACCTGTAGTATTGCACATTCGTGAGCGGTAAAGAAACTACAATTCCCAAGCTAGTAATTTTAGCTTCAATTCTGAATTTCACAGATCAATATGTACTGTATAGCACACATTATTCCAACCAACTATATATAGTTGGTTGGAATAATGTGTGCTATATGAATGTCGCACTGATATTGTTCTTTTGCGAGAAGCCGAAGCATTCAAATTTATTGAATAAAATAAAGCACCAATATTATAGTTACATGGCACTCTCTTATGTTTTTTGTTGTCTTTTGTAGCCACGCTGGTATTGTTGCTCGAAATTTCACCTGAGGAAGTTATTTGGATGAGAAACCACTAGTAGCCGTGACATTCCCTGCCCATTACTTGCCCAACAATTTAAAATTCCCTGATTTCCCCCTGCACTGTACTAACCCTGCCCTAATATTTGGGCCGTCATACACAGAACAATGAAGACATACTGTCTTTTGATAATCAATTTCTTTATTCAATACATGTATACCATTTATTTTTCAGCAACTACACTCATTCTTACATCTCGATAACTGTATAATTGTGCTTTAACAAAGGACCGTTCCCTGTATACCAAAAATTACATTTGCATGATCAATAGGTCGATGTATAGGGCACAAGGAAACCTGTTTTCAATGTCAGAGAACTATGTATGTATAGTATGGGGGAATAGGGTGTGCTATAGGTTGATGACTCCTTTACATTTTATTACAGGGAGGGAGGGAGGGGTATTTACAGACACACATTCAGGCTATATCAATCAGGTATACGTCCATTTTTCAAACGAATTATCAACAGGCGCTATCACAGAATTAGAACAGATACATTGCCCATGGAAACAAATCAAAGAATATTTCTACGTCCTAGGAATAGCAATAAAGAAGTGTCACAAATTATAGTGTTCATGGAATACTTTCCTGCTCCACATAGAAATACGATCCTACATTTATACTCATTAGATTCTGGAATAAGGGAAATCACCTTGGATAGGGCACTCTTGATCCCATCAAATTTACATGCCAGTATTAGTATTCTAGGATAAACTAGGGACATGCAGTTGGCAGTTTGTGTTTTCGTGAATATAATCAAGGAGGTATATGCTTCCCCGATACAAATCCTATTTCCTGACATCTATTTCTTTATTGGGACCATTGATAATACGTGGCAACTATCATGCAAATTTATTGGTAGCTTTGAAACCCTAGTACAAATGATGAGTTCCTCATTTCCAAGACTTGACTTCACCTAAGACTAAGGAGCACCGATATGTGTCCCAGGACCAGAAACAGAAACCCAAATATTAGGGAGGAAAAGAATTTATAACTGATAATACCCATTATAAATCATTCATACCGATCGCATATGGAAGCTATTTCGAAAAACCAATGGGAAGATCTTCAAGGAAGCATTCTTTCGTCAATAATGTGTTAATATTAAAAATCACCACGGAGATGATTATCATTATTATTATTATAATATAAAAGAAATTTCCTATGATAAATAATTTGTTTGAAAAATAATCATTTCAATAAAGTCGCCTTCACCGAACCGAATGGAGAATGTCTAAGGTTTCAATGTTCTGCAAGTCATCCTTTAAGAAATCATCTTGCGAATCATATAGTTGAGGATACCGCCATTGTTGAAGTAGGTGAGCTCCACGTCGGTATCGAATCTAGCAATGGCTTTGAAGGTCTTACCACTGCTTGCCTGAAATAGAGAAATCATTCCCTTAGTTAATATAGGAAACCGAGAAGGATGAGGTTTTTTTCCGGCTGGGAAAGCAAACAGGTGTGTGTCCGGGTGTGGTGAAGTACAGAGTGACCGGACCAAGGTGAGGGTCAAACCTAGTGCAGTGGGGAAATACAAGGGGGCGCCAACGTGGCAACCCTCCCCGAATATTTATATGAACATATAGGCGATGCATATATATTATCAGATATTTTCTAGTACAGAAGCTCAATAAATTATTCATCCACAGTTCACAATTTGGACAAAAGGGATGTTAGAATCTGAGAAACTCAGGACTTCCGTCAAATGCCCGTATTTTGGATTACTTTTCAACTTAAAGGCGTTTACCTCTATTATACTACCACCTGATTCTTTTAAGGTCTTATAATTCAGACATGACGTTTCAATTAGAAATCTATAAATTTACCCAGGATAGATAACAGAACAGTTAGCTAGAGTCTTATCACTCACTTTGACCTCGACAAGCTGTCGAGTCTTGACATCTGCTGGAAGGTCTATGGAGAAGGTCTCTGTACCGGCAAGGCCCAGGCTCTCTGCTGTTTCTCCGTCTTGGTACTGGAGTGGAACGATTCCCATGCCAATAAGGTTACTACGGTGGATCCTCTCGTAGCTCTCAGCGATCACAGCTTTGATGCCCTGTTAGAAATATGATCCACATACCATACATTGTGAGTTCATAAACATTATATCAGTATTATTGTAGTACCAGGCTGCTTAGTTCAGCCAGGGAAGATTCTTCGTATATACCTCTAACTCCTGGGTTTAGTATACTACCATCTATAGGTGATATCCCTATGCTTTCCGAATAAAAGCAATGGATCTTTAATGTGGCATTAAGGTGACAGATAGCCATCACTGGGGTGGAGCGGTGGGTGCCCACATGAGACCTCCACATGAGACCACTGTCCCACCGCTCGCCTCAACCCTCTCGTGATATAATATACATTTTACGACAGAAATAACACAAAGATATTAGTCCTTTATTGTATATCTCGAGAATAATATGAAATATAGCCAGTTTTCAAAAGATAACGAAACATAGAAAAGCCTAGGGTGAATAGATAAGAATAGGGAGGTTCAGCAAGTCTAACCTAGACGTAAACATAATCCGTATCTCTAATATACAAACATACGCTCGAAAGAAGTTCCACAAAACATGGCGGGAAAACGTAACGTAACATATGATATCAAGCAAAATGTTCCATATAACAATTTATTTTTCCTACAAAAACATGCGACGTAATTCACAAAAAATATTAGAACCGAATTATTTGTACAACGTAACGCATCCTTTTTTTATTAAAACCGTAAATTATGTAGGAGGTTGATTGAAATATGTATTGAATGAACTTCACCAGAGAGCTTTCACCCGATGGATATATAATTATACCCTCTTTAATTCCACTTACCAATATCCAGGGTCCTTTTGCTGCCCAGTCTCTGGAAGATCCTGAGCCATACTCTTTGCCAGCGAGGACAATGACTGATTGCTTGTCGGTCTTGTAGCGTATGGCAGCATCGAACACATCCATCTAATAAGGCAAAGTGTAGGACATTTAAGTTATTTCATAATTCATCGCTAAAGTAGCTATATCAGTCTCCCTTGTTACACATAGGGATTCGATACTAAACATAGTCTGGGGAAGATAACTCCAAATTCCGGTACTCTTTTTGATCACTAGCAAACGTGCATATATATAATCATTACATAGGCCGTTGATTACTTGAACTGGGTTAGAATGGAATTGAATTGAATTGAAAGAATTGTTTATTTGAGACTGCTCAAAATGGTTGGTTTAGAGATTGCTGGGAAAAACGGTTTCCAGGTCTTCCAACATGAATCGTTTTCTAACTAAGAGGGAAAAAAATAAAAAATAGGATGAATCTTAGAACTATTCTAGATAGTTTGGGGAGGTGAAATGGCACTTGAAGCCGCTTGAAGTATTGAGTCTAGAATGCGCTATTGCACCGCAGCTAGAATATATCAAAAGAAGGGGAGTGCTTAGGCTTCTTTCTAGCTTATAACACTGGAGATCCATATATATATATAAATTTACATACCTTATCACCAGAGGGGACGTGCACCGTTTTGGGTCCTGGCTTTCCGATGAACTTATTGAGAAGGCGAATATTGGCAAATGTTCCGCGGGCCATGATATCATCGTTACCCCGACGTGAGCCATAGGAATTATATTCACGCGGGGAAAGGCTATACAAAGAGAAAAGGTAATTTTTACTGACAAGCTATTCTAAATCTCTGGTCATTATTCCGTTCACCAAGGGATACAAAGTCACGCGGATAGCAATGATATTTTTTTTTACTAAAGTTTATACAAGGTATAGGTAAGTCCTGCATTAAATTCCATAAGAACATCTCATTTTTGTCGAATAGTGGAAGAAAGAAAAGATATGTATGAATTATAAAAATCTGTCAAAGCCATATTGATTTGGCATTGAATGTAAAAACATTTTGCTTACAAGAGGGAGGTATAATACGTCCTTGATTATAATCTGTAATGAGATGACGAATCTAAAAGTTCTGAAACTATAATAATGAAACTTCTAGAGTTTACACTAGTATAAAACATAGAGGGCATACCCAAGGCGGGAGAGGAATCTGGCTGCTGGACTGTTACGGGCAATGCTTCCAGCTGGGGAGATATGGTCGGTGGTAACCGAGTCACCGAGGTTGAGTAAGGCATAGGCGTCCTTGATAGGCTCTATAGTAGGCAGGTCTCTCGTCTGTATAATAAGGTGGGACAATTGTACAAATGGAATTAACCAATGGTTGATTTGACGGAATCACCATGACTATAAAGAAGATACAGGGGCCCACCTAGTTTGCTGATCTTTTTAAAGCCCCAAACTGGGTGCAGGGTTTTACCCTTATAACAATAAAATTAACATTAATAAATAAATACATTCTTTTTGTTCCGTCTCCGACACACAACATAATTTGAACAAATTAGTAAATGTATAACACAGTACAGATTATTTGCCATGATGCATCCAGTTGATTTTATTTGCTATACAATCCTTTGTACTGATATTTTCTAGAAATGCTCTTTGCCCCTTTTTAGTTTTAATACTACATGTATACTTTCGTATATATTTGCTCATACCAGGGCGAGAAAGGAAACACACTAATGGGACCGAATGCCAATACCTACCATTGTTTCGAAGAATGGTGGCGATTTGATGTATGAAGATTTGGGATCCCATGGGAAGAGCATTTCAGATGGAGCATCAAGAGCATTCCACCTTTCATTGCCAGTCTAGAAAACATAATAAATTCATATTATTGGGCTAAATATGGGAACAAGTAGACGAAAAGCACACTTGATTTTGACATCCGGCTTTCGGTTATCTTTTTTACATAGCTTAAGAAAATTGATAAATACCTGGATTTTGGAATATACATCTCTAAACATTCCTGGAATGACGAACTCTCTTTCCACCGCCTGGAAAATAAATAATAAAAAATAAAGATTGCGTTAATTCATAGTCTTCTTTCGCTCAGTCATGTATTTAACAAAATAAACCAGAGCATGTACTTGAACTTATATACAAGCAAAAGAATAACCAGAAATGAAGTTTAAAACTTACTTGGACCTCACTCCTTGTGGGCCAGATGTCCCTCAGGAAGACAGGCTTACCCTCAGCATTGTTGCCTAAACAAAGAAATTTTGGGGTCAATTAAGAGTCACTACGGCGCATTCTATCATCGACTTGATTCAATCAAAGTATTAATTATGTCACGCGCACATTTTCATTTCATTTCTCTTCAATAAATTGATCATATAATATGATGCGGTAATGACGCATAATTAATATCATTATATTCTATATTAATCATTTCCGAGTTATTAGTAATATTTCCACGTTAATTCTTCCATATATAATTAATTCTAACTTAATGAATGCATTACATAAGCCTATTGGCTTCATGCTGTCTACATACATTGCTGCAGATATATATTCATATGTATAGCTCTGTTTGCTGTAAGAAGGACCAGGCGGACACTTGATCACCCACTATCATATGCTATATTGTATTGTGACACCTACTCTTTATCTATATTTTCCAAGACAAACAAAGAATTGAATTATGCAATTGAATACAGGGTACGTACCCAATGGTTCAGTCTCGAAGTCAATTTTAACAGTGCCAGCAAGAGCATAAGCGATGACTAGAGGCGGCGAGCACAGGTAGTTAGCCCGCGTTAGGGGGTGCACGCGGCCCTCGAAGTTCCTGTTGCCAGACAGGATTCCACATGTGACAAGGTCACCCTAGGAGAAGCAAACACATTCTAATTTAAAAACTTTTAATATTAATAAATATTTTACTTTCCCACTCACGAGTACAGAAAACCCACGGGCACTGAGAAAAAGTTCTTTCCCTCCCAAGTGGGTAGCATTTATTCAGTGAATAACGAAGCAGAACCACCGGAAAGGATAACATCTTTATAAATGAGAAAAATAAAGAAATCAGATTCAGCAGTTAGATATACACTAAAGATTAAGGTTACATATCTAAAGGTTGAACCATTTCTTTTTTAAAGTGATTCAAATTCTTTTGTTTGGGTAGGAGTGATACATCACCCGAAGTTCAAGCATATTATTAGTGAGAACACAAAATTTGTTTAACCCCTACCCAAACAAAAGAATTTAAATCACTTCATTTTTTTCTATTTCTTTTTTGAAGTTAAACAACTCTTCCATTCTCCACACTTATAAAAGCTATACAACTAAAGACTCATCTACATATATAAAAACATTTTCTTAAAGGTATACCTTTTCTATAGCTTGCGATACGTTATCATCGAGGGGTCCACTGTTTCCAATACATGTCATGCAGCCATAGCCGACGATGTCAAAGCTGAGAAGGGACAGGAAAATAATGTGAATTATGTTTTTTAATGAAAATGTATTTGGCAGAAATTGCAAGTTCAGATAACAGTTACACATCTTTTTTGCTATGGCATATGCCAGCACACTTATTGTCCTGAATAAAAATATGTCAAAAAAACCCCCAAAACATGAGTTGCATACATTATACCTCCCTGGCAAAATATAGCGGATCAGAAAAAAATACATTTTAAAAAGAATAAAAAGGTCGTTACAGTACTCAAATCATAAAGTATAAACTGTACAAAATATCCAGTTTAATTCTATGGCTCACCCCAACTTTTGTAGGTAGTCAGTAACTCCACTCTCACGTAAGTAGTACGTAACAACGCCGCTGCCGGGGGACAGGCTGGTCTTGATGTAGGGCGATACTGTCAGTCCAGCTTCTACAGCCTTCTTGGCCAGCAAACCTACGCGAAAAAAATGGCAAAGTCATGATTAAGATCGAGTTATGGATAGAAGTTGTAGGCCTTCAGGCAATTATTACGGTGAAGTTATACTATAGGTCTTTTTCGGATTTAGTGGAAAATGTTGGAAAGATTTTAGCCACAGAAACACACAGTGGCGCCATCTAGTGTATTGTGAGTGCATGAAATACAGATATTTCAGGCCAAAGGTGACAAGGGAGTTACAAATACGGGTGTAGGTATGTGTATAAAAAATCTCTGATAATAGGTAGCTGTTCGAACTGGGACATAAACTATGGATATAATTTTTGTAAAAATTGAAATGGTGAAAATGATGGAATGCAATAACGCAGAAAAAGGCACGAGTTCAGACGAAGAACTCAGGACCAGTGACATACTTAACTAAGGTTGAGGTCCATTACACACCACTGAGGGCAAACTACTCAGGGATGCAAGTTGGGTATGGTAAAATAATCTGAAGATTTTCCAAGGTCCAATGGGAGGTATATTAAAGGGTATCAAGCAAGTTTAGGGCAACTTTCCACTTTATATTAGTTCCTATTAATGTGATTAACCTCCTCTCACAACTTAAAAGTTTATTTGATAATTTAATATAAAGATAGCCGGTTAAAGTGGTGAGATAGAAAAATCACAGCAGGGTGCCACTGGAGCTATATCCAGCCAAAACATAGAGATATGTGACGTCACCAGCGGTACTGGCACATCTGGTCATGCATGGGTCCTGTACTAAAGATATACTGAAAGGCCACTTATGATAGAAAACCCTTCATTTCTCAAGGAAAGCCTTCATGTTTTAAGCTCCAATACCTACAGTATTATAAGCACAAGTGTAGCTTCATCTCATATAAATGGGTAATTCATAAGTGAATTGTAGACATGATTTCTAGGGCAAAGAAAAAGTTATTTACATGTGCATTCACAAATTTCAAGCCATTCCTCAACACATGGAATTCTATCTTAATTGGGACTAACCACAATTATGTGACAGCTCTGCATGGTGCCACATCACCAAACCGCCTAATCTCAATGTCCATTTGGGTCTTCAAAGCATACAGATTAGCAGCAGCTGTTGGTCTGTCCCAGGAGCTAAGCTCAGTGGGGGGTGAAACCATCAAGTGAGTGACTTGAAGGGGGTGACTTTGATAAGCTCCCTATATGTTATTAATTAGTCAGGTCACTCTGTCTCTGAGCAAAATATTGTTATACCTCTCATGACATCACAGATTTGGATGGGTGAGGGTGAGGGGGCGTTGGCTTTCTGCACATATTTGCTCATATAAATTGTGTTTCTTTAGCATTGTATTAGCATCAACATCAAATTGCGACTGGGAGATACATACGGAAATATGAGTAGATGAAGAAATCAAAATAAAAATGATGTGTAATAATCTTGCTTGATACCCTTTAACGCGCACATGTCGTATAAGGACCATGTGTGTATGTACAACAGTGCGGCCTAACTAACAGTGGGTAACTAGGTCAGTCCAAGGGGCCACCTGCTGCACCCTTCCCGGAGTTCTTCAGCGAAGGCACTCGGGGATTTCCGTGAGTTCCATTGACTCAATGCTAAAGACTAACGGAAATATCGGGAATCTCACTTCAGTTATGATCTGAGACCGCCTTTTCCCCGACAGGGATAGGCGGCTCCGTTAGCTCCAGGGCCCGTGAGAACACTTAGATAGATGTCTCTACACATCATTCCCCTAATATTGTCAAATGGGATTTTGAGAAAATTTTGGTATTTAGGAGTCGATTTAGTGTATTGTATGGGACATTTGCTGACTTTTCCATATATCTGAATTCAGTTGATAATCTGAGAACTTGCATCCCTGACTACTATAGTCGGGAGAAATTAAAACAAGTTTTAAAGGGGAAATAGTAAAATGAAGACGTTGATTATACCTGCTCCAAGCATGACCGATGGGTTGCTCGTGTTTGTACAACTCGTAATGGCAGCGATGACCACAGATCCGTGGTTCAGAGTATACTCCTGGTTCTCGAACACAAATGGAACAGTTGTCGACTGTTTGTCCTCTGGGAGGGCATATCCCTGAAAAGCAAAATTGCATTGTCTATAGAGCGAAGGTTCATGGGCAGTGTTCATATTTCACTTTATTTTGTTCAGTTCTACTTGCAGAGAAATCCTTTCTACAATTTGGTTTATCCCTGTTTAATAACAAAGAAAATTGTTACTCTTGTGAAACACAATTTCTTCGGTACTTTTTCTTGGAAGGATATCTAATTGAATTAGCTAATTGCATAAAGTTGCTTTCTCATACACCAGCGAGGAATAACGAAAGAAATTGAAAACATGAAAGTATACAACTGATTGATTTATTCAGCCCTCAAAGTAAACACGAATGCATTTTTTTGTAATAACTATCACCCTCACTCCTCATTATTCTCAACTTCACTCTCCCTGAGGCTGAAGGGAATATTTCACCCTTTCACCTATAACTGCTAGAAGAATCAAACCGTATGTAAAATTATCATTCAATGCTGGTGTCTACCGTTTCTAACTAACGACCTGAGGGTCATTGAACAATTGTAACCAATTTAGAGGGGAAAAAATGGAGGAAGACAAAGCAGACGACATTTGGCGATGTAAGCAGTGGTTTACCTTGAATCCAACTTTGTTATTGAGACACTGCGTGAAGTCACTCTTCATCTCAGCCACAGAAACTCTGTCATGTGGGCGTTTGGGTCCAGAGCAGCAGGGCACAACAGTGGCCAAGTCCAATCCAACCACCTAAAACAAACAAAAACGGTTTAATATCTTAATAGACTGACTATATTAATCGAACTGTAGAAACGCTAGGATAATACGTATTACATGTTTGGCCCAGTAGATTGGCAAGAAGCCCAGGAAACCCATCTTTCCATTGCACTTTAATAGCATTTTTCGAAACTATTTTAAAAACAAGAGTCAAACAAACGGGCGAGTCAGTCGGCGTAATGGACACAAGGTTTTAGCCATACTCCAAACACTTAAATGATAACATGTATAGCGAGGTTCAACTGCCAACTGATTCCTACGGTGTTCGTTGACTCAAGGAAAGACATCGGTTGTAGCATTGTTTTATTTAAAGTGATTCGACTACTATAGACGAGACCTACCTTTGTGAACACAGGATCCTCCTCTGGGTTGTTGTAGTCTCTGAACATACCATTCTTCTTCAAGTACTGTTCTACCAGAGTCAGTTTACTATCCTCCCGACCTGTACATAAACGTACAATTAAATACAATGCTTGACAAATAATCGGGACCATACATAAAAAGAGTCCTCTGCCAATTGGAATGACAGTAATATTAGTTAAAGCAAACTTACAACAGACGATTGAGTCATGTAGCAGAGAAATCGAGGATAGACAAGATATAGTTAAATACCAAAACCAAATACCAACAGGTGGTTAAAACTAGGGTTACCAACCAGTGGTATAGTTCTATTGTATGATCGGTGGTTAAAACTAGGGTTACCAACCACTGGTATAGTTCTATCATATGATAGGTGGTTAAAGCTAGGGTAACCAACCACTCGTATAGTTCTATCATATTAGTAATTACCTGTTTGTCTCAAGTAGACGAGACTGGCATCATCTACAGGGAAGTATCCCACGGTGGCTCCGTACTCAGGACACATGTTGGAGATGGTCGCACGGTCAGCGATGGAAAGCTGCGACACACCTGGGCCGAAGAACTCCACAAATTTACCCACTACGCCGATTTGCCTTAGGTGCTGGAAACGCAAGTTATTTCATTTTATTGTCATTGATAATATCTTTCATTGTCCTCAGGAAAATATTTTTGGCTTCTGCTAGAGAAGGTCTTCCAGTCAACGCCCGAAACAAATGAATCATACAGAAAGCATTATATACAATTTAAAAGTTACACACAAATATTGCGTACATCGCCTAAAGAAATAATGTATTAAGTATAATGTATGTAATAATAATAATAATGTATTGAGTTGCAAATACATATATTGCAGGGAATGAAATTATTATTAATTAACACAGGTGTAAAGGAAATCACGATGGAAATCTAAATACAGGATGAAATCTACTCTATTGCCCTAAGAATATAATCATTCATATTCTTTTTTGTATATTTATTGTAACTTATTGTAATGAACCAAATTTATAGCGAATTATTTAAATAGTACAGATAATATCTTTTTCTCTGCGTCTTAAGGCCCAGGGGAAGAACACCATCTTGATGATCTGGGGAGCTGCTTGTCAAGTTTGAAATTTTTTAAACAGATCTAGATAGCTCGAAACCTGAATAAAACTTACTTAAAAAAAATTATTGAAGCCAAATGAATGTTTACCTTGGTGATGGTGAGAACAACATCAGTGGATGTGGAGAGTTGGTCGAGTTCACCAGTTATCTTATAACCAATAACTTCTGGCAGAACCATAGAGATCGCCTGACCAAGCATGACTGCTTCGGCTTCAATACCACCAACGCCTGTAATTAGACAATATTGTGACGTGTTAGGTGTTACACTACGTATAACACAACCTAGGGAATGTAATTCGTCCGTATGCCACAATAAATTAATCAAAATAATTAATCCATATCGCCATGTTAAAGGTGATAATACTATTTATTATTTCGCTTTGATATATTATACAAGGTGAGGGGCCCTCCCCCTAGCTTCAATACTAGTGAGTGACCTCATGCCTCAAATTTATTTTTATTTCACTTTGATGTATAAAATTATACAACTATAATCGTGGGCTCTATATGGGAAAAACTTCTAATTAGCTAGAAAACCAGAATCCCTAGAGGTTTTTTTTTTTTGTTTTTTTTGTTTTGGTTTTTTTAATAAAAGTTTGTTGTTTATTCAATGTAACATGTTGATGTTGATTCCTACGTTTCGGATAGGGTCGATCCTTCATCAGGGAATATTTACATAAGACTTTTCTTGGGGATATATTAACATTGTGTAGCATTGGTTACCATATTATAGACTAGTCTCAATAAAAGCCTTTATGAAATCCAATGTGTTTACTAACCCCAGCCGACGACTCCCAGACCATTGATCATGGTGGTGTGTGAGTCGGTGCCCACCACACTGTCCGGGTAGATATGTTTGTCAGTGTCAAACACCACCCGAGCCAGGTACTCCAGATTCACCTGGTGCACGATACCAGATCCAGGAGGCACTATCAACATGTTTTGTAATGCCGTCGCACCCCACTGGAAGAAAGGGAATTGGATATATGAGTATGGGAATGAATGAATGAATGAATGAATGAATGAATGAATGAACATAGTTCGTACAAGAGGTGGGTGTACTTCTCGGATAGTTTCCAGGTTAGCCAGTACGTGCCTGGGAAGATGAATTCAGTTTCAGTAAGATTAATTACAGGAAAAGGGTTTTTTTTCATGATTTTATAGACTAGTAAATACACAGTTATCGTCACTGTCCTTAATATTTAACAAGCAAGATCGAAGATATTTTTAACAAAAAAATTTAGATGAAATAAAAATATATAAAAACTTACTTTTAAAAATTTAAAACGCTCAGCGTTTCTCTCAAATTCTAGTTCTTGGTTCTTTTGAAGCGCGGAAGCACTACAAAGAGAGAAAACCTTTGATTAAAAATCCAAATATGTAATGCAGAGGGACCTCCAAGAATATGGAGCGAGCAAGCAAACACACATGAATACCATCAAGTTCAATAAAAGCTTACTAAAACCCTTATATTCTAGGTAATCCAGACTTATGGCCCACAATTAAATCTAATGGTATAAATGTGTTCTCATGCAACACTTATTCCTAATGATCACAACAAGGACTAGGTTGGCACAAATAACCATTGACACCAAGGTTTATGTTCAAGGACATAGGGTAGTGAGGGTCTGGGCTCCGTTATGACAAAGCTCGGATTTCACAAGGTGGTTGTGCGTTCTGTGTACCTGTATTGCATGTCATTTTTGTACACGAATGAGTTAAAAACCAAATTTAAACATTTAATGCTTCATTGCTAAATTCCTCGAGAGGCGAAGGCAAAGATAAAGGGCAAATCTACTCCGTATACTGTATATACTTTACTGTATATATGTGTATTGGTAGTGAGCTAAAATGTCAGAATAAACTTGGTATGTGAGAACAGTCGTTCCAAGGGAAAATCCATCACCTAGTACAAAGGGAACAATAGTCCGAGGTACAAGTTTTTTAGAATCTGAACGAGAGAATTTAAATGGGCCCTCTTCTCCTCAAGTCCGTACAAGAATAAAATATAGCATTTCACCACCTCCCCGCTGAGGAGAGTTTATCTATCGATATGGAACCGTATCTGTGTTTATACTTTACGATCATCACAATGTGACTATAAAGTACAGCAATCAATAAATATCAACAATCACATTTCTGTATAACCAGAAACCAATACTTCATTACATTTTAATATTATATCACACCCCTTTGTATTATTTATTCATATCTTATTTCATTATCAATGGCCTAATGTGTGGCCTAATGGCCTAATTTAAGTCCTACGTTTTAGAATATTTTAATGATGATAAAACATGAAATGTCTTAAAGAGTAGGAGAATGAGTAAGAGACAGAAGCAGAGGGTAAATACAACCAGTAACTTGAGTAAGCATTTGAACGAGGAAAGCGGACCTGTTTCTGCCGATGGAAATGAATTTTTCAAAAAAATCAACTACATAAATAATAATCAAACGCAAAGAAACATTCCTGCTCAAACATATAACCATACAAAGCAGAGAAAAGCGATGGGACATTATTTTAAAGTAAAGAAAAAAATATGAATGCATGATTTGGCGGAAAGCACAAGACTGCATCGATAGCAAAACTACGAACCCTTGGGTTTCGAGATGGTGAAATGGACAGTTTGCGTAGCTTGATGGTATTCCTGAGTTGACACATTTGGCACAAACGGCTGATCCAGCAGCCGCTGACCCTCCGGCAGACTTCGAACACTGTCCTTGACCTCCACCAGGGTTTGGGGTAATTCCATAAGGGCTGGAACACACCAAAGTTGAGCTTTTGGTGATATCCTATGTATGACTATTGGCAGAGCAGGCCGTATTGGTTTTAAAACCTGAGTTCTACCAAACCCGATTTTTTAAAATATATATTATATATGATATTATAGTTATCAAATGGTCAGTCGATTTCAATCCGATTCTATGGGACAGGATTTCGGAATATGCCATGGGATTGGGGCACGATTAAAAAAAATGTTAAAAATTGGTCGGATGAAAACATCGGATGTGGTGGAACACAGGCTTTTAACAGCACACTCATCACGGGTAGTCATTTTTTTTTAAAAAACCGAGAACTGCTTGCTCAACTTTTGAAAAATATATCTAGAAATTACACAGGTAAAAAACCTTACTAACTTCCTGTATAAACATTTGCGAGAAAAAGATAATAATGAAATGCAGGTAAGGAAAGAAATTAAAAACATATCTTGCGAAAAAAGAAATGGTAAGAAAATAACAGTATATCTTTAGAAAGTCTTAGTTTTAGTAACAGATCTTGACAGGTAGTAAGCGATGACAAATTCAACGGCCTCATCAATCTTGAAGAGTTAGTTTACGATCAATATAATGGCGGTGAACCAAATGAAAGTTGTTTGGACTTTGGGCTACATGAAACAGATGTGAATTTCGATGAAAAGTGAAACCAAAGAAATGTAGCGGTCCTCTACCAGTTTGCGATACCCCAGCGACTCATTGCGATTATGCTTACCATCTCCTCCCCTGGGTCACAAGGCCCTAGCGACTGCTTGCGAGCGACGATTTCATCATAAGAATTTCAAAATTATTTGAAAATTCCTGCCATCGAATCGCTCCTTGAAAGCAGTTACTTGCTCCTTGCGACCCATATATGTGCCCAAATGAATCACCCCTAGATAAAAGCTTTATTGTTTGTCTTTTTTCAAAAGGAAATCTAAGAATGGTTTTAAATAGTGATAACTTGACATGATGTTTTCGATTCAATGAAGATCGGGCGTGGAGAACTTGGTGTGGTGATTTTACTATTTACTTTTCAATTTTACAGGTTTCGAAAGTTCAGATTTATGTGTGCACGTGTGGCAACACATTGGACCAAAACATAACGAAAGCAAAAGGAGATATAAAATTCTGTCAAGTTCTGGTATTCAAAAGTCTAAATTGATATTGATATATTCTGTCTAGGCTTGCGGGTACTTGCCAAGTGCCAACACCTACTAAACCCATGCACGTATAAGGACTTTGACACAGTGTTCGAATCAGTAACATGATATTCACAAATGCACATTTTGTATAAAAGCTGTCTATTCCACCATCGAGAGATTAGCAAAGCAGTTACATATTATGCTGCCGATACCAAATGTGCTTTACCCAATTAGTCTAAACTAAACAAATCCATTTAGTTTGTACATTGAGAGCTTACAATACATAGTATGCAGTGAGATCGAGGAACCATATCAAGGTACATGGAATGGTCGGATGTATAAGTGATACACATGAATATAAGTATTTCGGCTAAACGTCAATTAAAGGGCCTAGTCCACTAAGCCGATTCTCATGCGATTTTGCGCCGCAAAGGACGCTTTTGCACTCAATCGTATTAGTGGACTAGGCCCTTAACCCTGACCGTGAGGGTTAACTCTCACAGTAATGTGCAAAGTGCTACACCGAACTAAAACAATCAAATCAATGATGGGACATTTCTTAGAAACTTGTTGTGACAAAGCTTGACGAGGTAGCTTAAACCAAGAAGCCTAACTATATGTACACATGTTTATGTTTGCATTAGATTGATGTGGCCGTGTGATAACAACTACCTAGTTAAGAGTCAGTTGTTTTTTGGTGCTAAGAATCCTGAGCGTGCATACCCCAGACCAAATACCAGTGTTTTTATGTTATAGTAAGAAGAGGACCTACCTCCTAGCGACGTCCACCTGTACCGAATGATCAATGACTAGGTCTGCAGGGCAGCAGGGGTTGATTTTCTGAGGATCTCCGCCAAGGCGTTTGACAGCATCTCTCATGGCAGCAAAGTCAACAACTGCTGGAACTCCACTAAAACATTTAAAACAATAAATCAATCACGTTCTTTTGCACCATTTAGCAGTGGGAGCCGGATGGAAAGCTTAAAAACCTGTTACAGAACTACTTAAACGTATTTAAGTCCTACGTTTTAGAATATTTTAATGTTAATATTTATGTGTAACAGTATGAAAATGGATGTTTTTCTCGAAATTAAAGTATCGATTTTTAACTTTATGGTCAATGCTAATGTTTATAAGAGGGAAAGGGGTGAGGAACTGGTTGCTTTACGCCCTACACTCTGTCCAGCCTCTGTAGAACGGAGACTTCAAAGAGTACCGGTATAGACTAGCATTGGGGTTTCGGTTCTTCAGAGGCTGGACAGGGAAGATATATTTCAAGAGCGAGAGAGGGAGGGTAACCCGACTAGGGCAACTAGATATGGCAGTAACCACCTAGCACAAAAACAGGTATATAGGTAAGGTGAACAATTAAGACTAGACTTGTACGAGTGGTTAACTAAAGGTTAAATCAAAGTATCTCATTTTAGAGTCGCTATTGCCTCTACCGTAGCCCAGACAAGCCCCAGCCCACTGAGGGGTTTGGTGCTAGTCTAAATTTAATCAAGACTTGGAATTTAGATATCCCGTTGATAGGGAGTGCAACCCATGAAATGGAACGAATGATCACATGTTAATATTCGTCAACATGTTAAGAAATATAACATACTGATGCACCATGTTTCAAATCCTTCTAAATCTGGTAAAACCAGGTAGGTATTGGATATTTCTCTTCAAAATGAGACTTTGTAAAATCATTGTGGATGTTGTTGGGCGAATAAACATCCACTCATATTATGTTTTATAACGCAGGTGGACCTTTCACAAAGTCTCAAAATAGATAAGTTAATAACAGACTACAGCTGGTACGAATGGTAAAAAAAATCGATAGCGAGCTTACATGGCATATAAACAGATTATATTCATGGTTTCATTCATTGGCCCAATGATATATTATGATTGAATAGTTCAGTAGGCTATTATGGATACTGCATGGAAGAATATGCATGACTAAACATTAATGCTTTGTTATGCGCAGATATATGAATGACTCATACCAGCGATCATGATCAAGCTTTATTCATTCGGAGTTTTTTTGATCGAGTGTAGGTGCAAATAAATAATAAGGAATCAAAACAAATCTGAATAAACATGTTTTGATTAACCTCTGTGTACTTCTGGGGGACTATTTTATAAATAATACACACGATCATTAAAGTTGACAAAAATGCTAACGGATTGCAATAGCCTACCCCTTTCGCTCTTTAGAAATGTTTTTTTACATGAATGCGTATAGCCATAGAGATTTCCCAGAAATAGTTAAAATCTGACAAAATGCTTACGTAAAATCTTGGAGTAACACACGGGCCGGTCGGAATGGTATCTCAACATTCTTAGATTGGTTTTCACCCCAGTTGAGGATATTTTCAACATCTTGACTGAGAATCTGGAAGTTGTCACAGTTTCTGACAGCAGATTCGAGTAGAACCCTTATACTGTACGGGAGTTTCCCTGAAAAGAAATAGCATATGAATTAGCTCAAAACATCTTATCCTCATTCGTTGTATAATGTCTGTCCAAATACGATAATCTAAAAATATTGAAATTTCTATATTTAATTAAGCAAATTCTTAAGGGCGTCTGGTATAATATGGGAACGTTCCTGGCAAGCAATGATTTTAAACTGTCATATATAGATAAGTTCATCTCCTCTTCCAACAAATATACCCATCTCTATGTGGGTCACATTTTCAGAAAATGTACTATCAGCCTTCACCAATCATCTCAAATAACCCAAATTTCATACAAAAATGAGCTTCAAAATGCAGTTTAACATAACAGAACTGATACTTTAAATCACGGCAATACCAAATATACTCAGATATACCCGGTATTTAGCGTTTTTCAGCCTAATTTAGGACAATTTCCTAAAATGTGTAGAGCTGTCAATTGTACATTTTCTGAAAATCTGACCCATGTATAGATACAGTGGTCAGTAGGGGTCAGCATCACCATGTAACCATGACCACCCCACTGACCACTATTAGCTCTACTCCCCTCTGCCAACCATGAGAGCTAGGGGGATAAATCCCTGCTCCCCATAGAACAAACATCTCAACTATTTAGCTCAATCTCAACTATTGTGTTATGTGGATCTCTCTAAACTTACACATCTTCTTTTCGATAAAGAAAATATCAAATGAAAGGAACGTGAGTATAACTAAGCCATCAAGACGAGGAGCGTCTCGCCGAAACAAAGACATGAGACGTTATTAACTTAATGGGAATACAGTCTGGTATAATGGACAGTCACCCGAAGGCCAAGGCACGATCCATACAAAGCTATGTACCACAGGCAAGAGGACCTTGGACGAGAATAGGTAATAGCATCCCATCACAATTCATGGGGTGGCGTAATGTTTATGTAACGGACGAGCTACATACATATAGGTTGGAGGGCAAGAAAGGTTCATACTCAAATGTGTTTAGAACGGCCGGAGAGCATTCTTCCATATGAAGGATATATACACGTAGTACACTCTTTGGCACAACTCTAGTGGCTTTTGTTGTATAATGTTGAAGAAATGCGGGCCATTCTTCGTAATAATTCAGGGTCCGTAGTTGGGCGAGAAATTAATCAACGCAACACACAGAGATGTATGCTTCGAATCAGTACCAGCCTCACAAGAGACCGATTCCAACTTTTTCCTTTATTCTTATACTAGACAGATTAGAACGAATACACTGGTCCTGCGCTGATTGGCTTTGGTCCCGTTGGTCCAATTAATTGACAGGTTAGATTAGAGATCCAATCAGCCACGTATGGAACATAACGTTGAAGTTATTGATCCTGATAAACCTATCTTAATTCATCACATAATTATGGGCCTATCTAGCATACATTGATATTGATATATTAGACAATGCTACCTGCATCCACCCTCTCAGTCCGAAAAAAACGTTAATATTGATTATTGTGAGGGGAAAAAAGATTGTGTTGGAACTTTGAGTAAACGAGGAGTGCCAGGTGGTGGGTTTGATTTATATATAATTCTTTACGATTAAATATAAATACCGGTATGAATTTTTTCTAATAAGATAATACATCACCTATGACAAATTATGATAGGACTATGCAATATCCATACTTATCACAATCAACATAGTGTAATGAATAATTTTATCTTGTAACTATAAATTTTAGGTTTTAACTAGCCTGCTTCGGCGGCAAAGGGAACGCATATTTTGTCTACGTTTTTTTTAAATGTTACATTGAACTTAATAAAAATGAAAAGAAAAAGGATTTTAGAAACTTGATGAGTTAAAATATTATAACAAAAGGAAGCTGCTAAGGCAATATAACATATTATATAAAAAAACTATATGATATTGAATTATTTGTTAGACTTGGGTTATCAACAGTGAGTCATCATAACACACGAGTCCCTTGGAGACACACCATGGAGTCTACAGGTTTGGGATAGCAAATATTAGGGGATCCTACGTCATCCAAACTTCGGCTGTAAGTTGGTTCGTGAAATAGGATGTAAAGAATATTTATGGCTAATTCACATACACACACACAGATATATTTAGAGCAGTTATAGACTAAGGTTATGCAGGAGGTTTTAGGAAGATCGGAATGACTAGAATTTTGGTCCAAGAAAGAACGGGAATTTCCCCTATGTTCCCTGGATTATAGTGCCAGTGTGGTTGTAGGTAGAGCTCAACGTAAAATCCAGTCAGTTTCTAGATTGTGGTCTGTCAGCCCTAAGACACCACGATGCAAAGACTTCTCAAAGTCTCCACGGATTTGGTCACAACAAATTCATGGCTTTTCTGACAGTAATATTTTTCAGGCAATTTTCAAGGCTAATCTAATATTTTTTTTATAAATATGAACTTTATTTTAGATTTCTATCTCTATGTCTCCAGTCCATAATCTAGTGCCTTAATTATGATAAAACAGTGTCAGTGGAACAACACTAGTAGTGAATCATATTGGCAGGACAGGAAAAGCCTTCCCAGTTTAATAGAGGGAAAATGTGGAAAGTGAAATTGTGATACATACATGTATTTCTTATTAAAGTTCGTAGCAGGGAATTAACAACGCTATTCCAGGCAACAACAATTCATTTCTCAACGCATTCTATGCTCGTTGGTTAAATCCAAGGCTTTTCGAGGCTTTCAAGGGCCTGTCGTGGGGAACTTGTCACCGTGACTATGCAAAATATTGACGAATCAGGCATTTAATCTGCATCTCCTCATGTTAATATAAGAAGATATGTGATATGCAAAAAAATAGATTTTGAGATATCACCATTTTTGAAAAGAGGAGATCAAGCTGATTCCAATGATAGTAAACACTGGGACACCTAATAAGTATTTCTACATTCTAAGTTTGATATTTTTATTTTTGAATAAAAAAATTTGCAATGTTTCTGGATGGGTAATTACCAGTAAAGTAACTAAATATACTCCATACAAAGGCTTTCAAAACGCAAAGATACATTTGATACAATGTCCTGAAATTTGTTACATGGACTTATATCACTATAAGTGCTAAACCCTATAAAAATCAGAACATTTCAGTAAAGAGATCTCGTGAATAAATCACGACTTGTAACTCATTTTCCAGAAACACATCATAAAATTTCAATTTTCATGAAAAAAACCTCTTCAAGTGAGTACAGATGCATTGATTATTATGCCAATAGGAGGGCTCAATTGTCTCTACGGTAGGAATATATATATGTATCCAGGACAAAGAGTTGTGGTCTAGATATATATCTAAAATAGCATGCCACTTGCTGTCTGACACTATAGCTAGACCCTCTGGAATGATGGCGGGCACGTAGGCACGTTGTGTAAAAACAATTATTGTGTAACTGACTTATTTTCCCCATGTTATTCCTGATCTATCAGACACAAATGTCAAATGCAACCATCACATCTGAGGACCGGCTGAACATGGGCCTAGCGCATTATATTACAAGTGTTGCAATGGAATAAAAGTCATTCGTGAAGAAATTATGAGACACAACTTTACAACAACAAAAAGCTGCAGACATTGAATTTATCCCTGAGTACATAACCTCCTAACGTTCTATCTCCTCCTCTTTTCCAAATCTGTATAGGACTGAGGAGTTAAACACGACGATACTATTCTGATTTGTTTTGAAAGATCACGCCACGTATGGTATGTTATTCTTTCAGTGTTTGTAAGCGATCAGAATTTTTCGACTAAATGTTTTTCAAGTGAAGATAATGACAGTATTGTTTTGTAACGGGCCGCGAGGTGGATTGCCCTCTTGTATTCGTATCATCCATATTTACTAGAATATTGTAAGTGCTATCGGAAGAGTCCTTGCTAGAACTATTGCAGTACGTACAATCAACGTTATCCCGAAACAGTCACCGCATAATGATTGTTCATCTCACAATATCTTATCTTATCTCTGTACGAGAAAAGGGGAGCGAAGTTCAGGCCCAAAGCTCAATGAAAACCACGGTGGACTTGGAACGGCAAACTTGGAACGGTCCAGCTAGGTTTTCCAACTAAAAAAACCAGTTCATGCATCATACAATGTCAATAGACATGAGGGAGTGAGTAGAGTTAATCCACACTATTTAAATCAAATCAAATCGCCGAAGGTTTAACAGAATGTTAAATTATCAATCTCCACTGGTTAAACATGACAAAATGAAGTATCAAAATGAGATAATTTCCGATTACAAACAGTAATTTCCACAATATTTTTAAAACCGTTCAATATGACAAGCAACAAACTAGTCACTAGCCTGACTAGGTTCAAAATAAGAAAGTTTCCCATGATTGCAAACAGTAAACTCTCGTTATTTTCAAATGCTTTTAAAAAGACTTCTCATTAAAAGCATTACAACTGTGTTATTCTCAAATGATTTAAAACGACAACAAAGTCTCAAACTTAATAGGGAAGTTCTCATTAAGAACAAAACACTTGGAGTACCCTTAGAGTAATATGGAATATCGTATTCAAGCTTAACATCACACCGCTAATGGGTAGCATCTGTTTCGACTTGACTTGTTTACGGAACTTGCACTATTTTAGGTTTCATTTTCTAATGTCGTAGTAATCTGAACTTGGGCACTCTGGGCTGCAAGGGCAGGCTTCCACTTTGATGTACCTGGAGTTGTGAGATCAGATTTCCCCATCGATGGCCATGAGGACTTATCGATCCGTTCTACCTGTCTGGGCTACGGTCTTATGAAATTTCCGACTCCCCTCTCAGCAATTCTCACCTCTAATTAATAGAAGACCGCCACCGACGTCAAACTTTGGTCCATTAATTCGGTACGCCAAGGTTTAGGTAAATATGCTTTGATTCTGGTGAGTAGAGATTCAGCGGAGACTACCATGTTTTAGATCAAACCATAGGATACATTTACAGGTGACTGATGGCAGTTTCATTAGTTCCTTTCGTAGTTTGGCGTATTGATTAACATCACATATGAAAACTTCACTTAGAACAAAATTAAACTATACTCAGGTAATATATTTCTAAGAAAATACCATTACATATTTCTACCTGTTCAGTTCTGAATGATTGTCCCATTAAATGAGGGTATTTCAGCCATTACATACAAGGCTGATTGTTTATTTGTAAAATTTGGTGTGGACATATATATGGTTGAATATTTACGATATGATCAGTCATGTAGAGATAGGGCATTGAATTGCAATACAAAGGGGTTGATAGAGGGAGTTCTTGGGAACTCCCTTGCAAGAACTCTTACTGCAATAGAAAAAATTCCTCACTTTTATAATTAAATTCAGATGGAGAGAAGAAATTTACAACTACTGCTGCTTGCAATGTTTTTTTGTGAGAGGGCGGATCCAACATGTTTCGACGCAAATCGGGGCTTCATAATCTTATTGAATAATGAAAAGTCGCATGATGTGAAAAAAGGGTCACTTTCCTTTTCTAATTCCCTCAGCACCTGACATCATTACGCAAGTGATGACGACCACCATACATACAATTCACACCTCAATTAACATGTTTGTATGAGATGTTACCCCCTCCCCGGCTCGCTCAAACTATTCAAACTAATAAAACCCTACCCGATTACGCCGATCTTGTAACTTCCTTGTAACCATCACATACATCAGAGGAAATCTACCGTACAGAACAAACATATGGGCTGCACAAGCAATCGATACTGTCACCCCAGCAAGTTGAATGGATCGATAGCTCACTACGCTGACAAAGCAGATAAATAAAAATGTAAAAATACAGGGTCAAACCACTCGCAGAATACACACCGTTATTCCACCCTTTGTCAGTCTCTCGTCCATTCTCCAGATAGATAGATGTTAAAAGGGACAGATTGTTGAGAAGAATTGCTTTGCAGGATTTTCTACTTTGACGGCATAAACAGATGAAATGGTGACCTTAGTGAATGAGTACAAGAGATAAATGGACAACTTGTGTCACACGAATCATCAATAGAGAGTGGCTCTGCGCTGCTGCAGAGGGAACCAAGGCCAGACCCACTCAGACATCGTTAAATGGCGACGGGAATATTGGACCATAACCACTCTGATAAAAAAAATCAAGTTAAATAGGATTGAGTTGCTGACAGGTATATTCACGTTAAATTAGGTGGCGTTCGTGTTGTGATTTGTATTAAGTTATTTCCTCATACAAATTTAGGAGTAAAGAAATAGATATACAACCCTTCGAGTTTTTGAGAGTCCTAAAAACAAATTTGACCTGATCTGATTTTAACCTGTCATATATCAAAGACTTCAAAATATGGGAGATCTTTTATGACAACCTATAGTCTATTCAATAGTCTGTAGAACAAGGCGAAGAGGTCTTTTTGTTGGTTGTTTTTGAAGCTGCTTTTGTAAAGTGAGATTGTATACAGCAACCACTGTTGTCGCCTTGTCTAACTTCATGCAATAAAACTTCGTAAAAAAAAGATTTAAAAAAAGAAGAAATACAATCAGCAAAATCCGTATAATACAAAATGACGAATAACACCTTTCTATATATTGGCATATTAAAGTACATATTCTCACCTAGGGCAAACATAGCAATTGCTCTAACCAACGAGAATAGATTCAAACTGTTCCAAACTCGTTGCTCTAACCTATCAGTGCAGAGACAACATAATCTGTCGTCATAACAACTTTCACCTGCACTCAGTAGGAGACGGTGTCGTTGCCATCGTACTCACGGAAACGCCTACTGAGACCCCATGACAACCTCCTTCCTGTTATTAATGCAATCCCCCCCCCCCCCCCCCCCCCGCGCACGGTTAATAAGATTTATATCCAAATATAGGTAGAATCTCGAGGACCCGACCGAAGAAACGCTGCTTGTGTTTCGTTCTCCATATATGATATTCAAACCATGCAATAGATAAGGGGATAACAAGATAAAGTTGTTGGAATCGCGAATGTTCTCATCAAAATATTTAAAAAAGCCGACCCCCCACTGTTATTATTGTATTAGATGACACAATTCACAAACAAATAAACCTCAACCCATGGTAGCGCTGATCGAGGTGGGACACACTTCAGACTTGCATCGTTTAAATAATATCCTTGTAAGAAGAGACTTCTTTTCTTTTGATAGGTCTTTAACCAAAAGGTGTATGGGGATGTCGTTCCAGCATATTTGCATACTTTTACATACTACTTGGGGTAAAAAAATAACTTGCGATCTTTATTTCCATTGTATTGAAATAAATACAATAAAATGAATACCCAAATCGGGAAGGTAGATAAAGAAGGCGTTGCACCAGGCCATTTAGTTCTGATTTGGAATGAATGACCCCGCGTAGAGATATCTACCTGAATTTCCCAATATTTCCTATATATGGATCTTTACATATAAGTCAAACTTCCTTTCTACATATTGCAAACGCATGTGTCACAACTAGCCGCTAGCGAGTTTAGACACAACATTTTAATGGTAGAATTTAACATTCAACATTTTAAGTATGAAACTATGACCTTTCTAGGGCGAACCCGAACCAAAATAGTAAAACTTATCTAGTTGTAAGGTCAGGGTCAAAAGATATGCCAGTTCCTGGTGGTACCTAAACCGCTTGGGTTTACTAGTTACCCTTAACCTGTTTGTGTTTACAGAAAAACAACACAAACATGTCTTATGAATTTCAAATAGACTTACCATATCTAGGGTCGTTAAGACTTAAGAGGTCGAAGTATTTATACTCCTCCCCTCCTATCTCCAATGTCTTCAAGTTGGTGCTGAACGGGTTTTTTCCTACAAAGGGAAATAACAAATTGAGTTGATTTTTAAAATTGTATTTATCATTGACAATGGGGCATGAAAACAGGCAAGTGAACACCGATAAGGTACCCCTCCCCCCCCCCCCCCCCCCACCACCACCACACACACACACACACACACAAGACCTGGAAATGTTTCTCCCCTACCTGACTGAATAGTTGTAGGCCTAAATGACCACTTCCAGTCATAACTACTTAGGTTAATGTCATTGTTGATTATGGACGAAAATGTCTTTTTGTAATTTTGATTCAGGGCATTCTATGGAATGACACAATGTGGTTGGAAGTAATCTTTTAGAATCAGTTTTCAGTAGTGGGTCAAAACAGCCCTGGCCCAGATAGTAAAATCAACGAGAATTAAATGGAGCTCCATTTTATTCTCGTTGATAAAATGCAATACACAAAGTCAACATCAATATGGACATCGTCTAGGCCTATAGGGTATACGTAGTTTGTATCACCAACTCGGCCTATCCCGAGTTGGTGGTCAGAACCTCTCCTCAGAGTGGACCCAGAGGTGGATATTCAACCTAGGTATACGAGACCTGACATTAATTTAAGTCAGAATGTCAATGTGTATGACCCGACTGTGGAAAAATCGAGATCATCCTGAGCCTCTCGTTTCGTACTACACTGGTACTAGAGACTGTAGTAGAGTACAATGTTATCTCACAAAAACCATGGCATAATCGGGGCCAGTAAGTGAGGTTACATATACCTCGGTCACAGCTAACCAATAACGTAAATACGACTGTTTTTTGTTCCTTGTTTCCAGGGCTTTCCCATGCCATGGACATGGTTAAATTTAATGGCCATTTAGATGTAGGCTACATAATCTTGATTCTTGCTCAGAATTTGAAAAATGGACATACATTCGGTAATAGTTCTAAATTGTGTTGGGAGAAGTGAAACAGATAGCTGATAATAAAAGACTAGCAGTGGATCTATAGGCCTAGCTGCTAGTTGCGCAACTCAGATTTCTTCCACCACACTGCCACTGGGACCACACTCCACAGTCCATAGGCAAGTTCACACTATCAGTATCATGTCAATCTGTAGAGTACATGTATGTATGATGTTTACACAGATATAACCTTAAAATAACAGTCGATCTCGTGTACAAAGGACCGACATATGTTAAGGATCATGTATATAAGAAAGATAACTCGGTAATGGATATAGGCAATAAGTAAATAGGAAAATATCGATGCCACCAAGAGAGACGATACTCACCTAGGTCGACAGCCATTGTGAACTGCCGCAATAACACGCGCTCCCCGGAACCCACATGCTACGGTCATTTTGATTGGACGATGAAACAGGAGAGTTCAACTCCAAAGTGTGGCATCATGGATTACAAGTGTGGGCTCGTGTGACCCAACAAGACTTCTAGGGGAGGTGTGCCAAGCCTATCCCTCATCTCACTCCATTCAAAATGAGCCTCAGTTCCATACTACTTCAGATTTTCATTCAACTTCTTATGATAACTTCGATTTTTAATGAAACTTATAATCTAACTCTGGCTGACAGGTATCTTTGATGGCCTATGCATGCATGGGCATGGAAGGGGCGGGGCATTTATAGATACTACTATAGCCCTACTGTACTGACAACAGCTGGGCTAGTTTTCCGTCTTCGCGCTCTGTTATAACTCGCCAGTTCACGAAAAAGCCGATTGATTAGGGAGATATATATTATACCCACATGGTCTGATTTACTGTGGGGCCAAGTAGCAACATGTCCCACATTATGATGTGTCCCACCAACCTCTATAGCCTAGTCTATAGTTTAAAAAAAAATAAAAAAAATACACACGACCGGGCATTTCTTATTTTCAGTCCAACATAAGTCATATTAATTATAAAGCTTTTATAACCTGTTTTTGAACCACCATTGGTGCTATACAACTGAAATTAAAAAACATAATTAGATCTAGATGTATATGACTTAGAGGATCTAATTAACGTTGTTTATAGGCATGTCCTTGATATTGTATGACGTGAGGGATATCTTCACCGCAACTGTGATTCTGAAAACTGGAATACGAGAGTAGTCAAATTCATGTCAATCATGATAAATATAATAAGTTTGGGAGATCGAAGGATTGTTGTATTTAATTTTGAAATAAGGCCTAATCATATTAATCGTGCTCAACAATGGTAGGCAGCCTAATTAAAATTGGCTAACTTATCTATATTAGGCCGTACCGTACAAAGTTTTGTCGGCCTAATATATAGATATACGTAGATATATGGAGGATTTAATTTGTGGGTCGCCTAGAAATGTAGGCTACAATTGGCAGCTCTATACACATTCAGTAAATTATGCTAATTAGACTGAAAAAGGGATAAATAATAGGTATCTTGTGTTGATTAAAATAATCTGTCCGATTATGTTGAAACAGAATTTCATTTTCCATGACCTGTCCATAATTCCATGACTTTCCAGGCCTGGAAAACCAAATCACTAATTCCTTGTATATGTATACATCCAGAGGGGGCAATATTTAGTGACTAGATATCCATATATAATATATGGGAAGTCGGGTTTCTTTGTCTCCTATACTCATGTTCTCAGAATTTGTTGTTTTACCAACCGTTTTACTCATCTGTAGACTTCTGTCAACCCTCGGAGGACGTCGTATGTGGTTTGTGATGGTATCTTGGGGGGGGGGGGGATGTTATTTTGAAGCCCTTTTTTAGTTTTAGCCAGGGAAAGTTGGGGAAGCCTGTCCAGAGAGCCTTTTGTATGGGCAAAGGACTGATCACTTGACTGCCTCTTGAAAGTAAAAGTACCCGTAATGATGTCATGCATTTGATAGCTTATGGGAGAGGGAAGGGGGAAGTTAGGGAGAAGAGAGTTAGAGGGAGAGACAGAAGAGGGGCGGGGTACAAGACACAGAGAAGAGGGAGAAAGTGCAGGAGAGGGGGGAGAAGGGGAAAGCGAGGAAGATAGGGAGGGGGAGATAGAGAAGAGGGGGAATGGGAGTGAAAAAGAGGGGCGGAATGGAGGCCAGAGGGGAAGAGTGAAGAAGAAAAAGGAGGGAGGGAGAGGGGGAGGTGCAGGGAGAGAGGGGGACCATCCGAAGGACGGGTACTTTGCTAGTATTATATAATATCCATTTTAAACCATAAATGAGACTTGCAAAAGTCTAAAGTTCAGCCTGCACGGCTGGCCTCGGTCCTCTCAACACAGGCAAAGAAGCGCATATTTTGTTTAGAAGTTAAATTAGAACAGATAAGAATGCCAGTGATTGGACGCCTACTGCGCGTTTTAATGGGATTCTACGGTTCGGAGAGAGGCTTTCCCTCAGTTTTGAGGGACCTCTCAACTCCGAGCCTAGACTGTAAATAATTGACTGCATATTCTATTAATTCAATTTAATATTTGTAAACATGTGCAGCAGGCAAAGGAACGATCGACATGTGACGTCTATTGGGAAGTACCTCAGGCCTACAGCAGAAACATACTTCCTTACGCTGTCGCAGCATCAAGGATGTTGTAATCTGAGAAAAGAATAGCTTTACCGTAGAGATGCTATATGATAAATAATCATTTGAGTGGTGTGCCATAAGGTTCAAAGTAAATGAAATGTATGTATGAGTGCAACTGTAATACAATTGCGCTTTTATAACAGAAGTTACGATCTCCAGCAAAACCGAAAAAGGTGGGAACCGAAAATTTCAGCATTCATGTTACATAAAATTTGATGTGTTTTACAAATTTATTTAAAAGAGAGCATCCGCAAGAAGATAGGGGTGCTCGAGGAAAAAAGTACAATCGAAAATGTAATCATAGATAGAAAATATGAAGGCCGAAAATAGATCATACTAGTATTCTTCTGATGTCGGATCGTAGAAAAAAGAACGCGGATTTAGAAAGATATTTATTCACAATCAGTAATCTATCCAATTCACACAGGTTAATAAGTTATGCCTTTCATACTTAACAGGATTATTTCGAAAGAGTTATAAGCACATACATCAACATTGGTATACAACCTGAGGAATTATCGTGCTCTGTATGTACTCATTAACTTTAATTTCTTTCCATATTAAAAATACTTACAAAAATACACACTCGTATACAGAGATAATTCAAACAGACGAGAGTTATAGGCTACATTAATACCTAAATCGATGACAAGATCACAAAATAAACATCATAATTTAGCGTCTCTTGCTTGGACCATATCCAGAACTGTGACGATTATCTTAGCTTTAAATATACAATATTTGAACTTATACCATGGTTGGTATGAGATGCCAGGTCAATGAATACCCCTGATACTAGTTCGAGAACATTACAGGCTTGAATTAGCAGTTATTTCATGAAGAGCACCGATTGCCAAAGTCCATTGTATCCTCAACAATGGGTCTAGGATAAATGTACAAGAATCAACACAATGAACAGATCTACAAAATACATTATATAGAGCCGAATTATATAAGCCTGCGAAAGTCTTATAAAGGAGATCAGGTACAGGAGTTGTTTCTCGCCCGAAACCTTACAAATGAAAATAAAATTTAAAAGTATAATTGGTACTATTCTAATTATCATAAACAATAATTAATCTCAATGAGAATTATATAGTTTTAATGACAGCCCTTAAGTTCCAACTGTACATTCATCCACTAGATATTTGCAGAGATCGAGTCAGAAGGATCGGAAAATTTAAACACAATTGCCGCATTTTGTTTGCGCCAATGTCAGGCCTCATAACAGAGTGTTGGCAAAATACAGGAATTTTTATTGGACGATTTTCCCCGAAAATGTAGGAATTTTGAGGAGTTAAAGTATCAAATACTCCTCTATCAAACTATTGTTCTACCTTTATAACGGATAAATATCACCTTTGTGCATTGGCAATGACTTGGTATCTTACATTTTTAAGCATGTAGCCATCAAGTTGACACCACAGCAGCCCATTCAAATGCCCAACACCATCATCTAAGAAGGATACATAATCATTTCATCGAAATATGATTTCATGGAGGAGCTCATCAGACAAAGCTTTATTCCAAACTGTAAAAATGTAGGAAAATAATTATGCCAAAATATAGGATCTTTTTAACAGGAAAGAGAACTTAGGAAGATAACTTAAAGTTGACATTTTTGATTTCGCAATTACTTTGTACCTTACTTAATTAAGCACGCTCAACTCGAGTCGACCCACATAGAAATTCAAAGAAGAGTACATCTCTTGAATAGGCATTCTCCCGTGGAAAGAGGAGCAAGGCATCATGAATACATTTCAGCTCATAACAGGTGTCGTGAAGATCAGTTTTGAGACAGTGGATTGATTCCCTCAAGGTTTAAGTCATGCTGATATGGTCGGTCATATTACTTCAAATACAGTGCATTCCACATGCCTACAGGGTTCTCCACCCGTGCATACGTTTACTCGTGATACATCTACATTCGAGGTCATGGGAAAAAGCTTAAAAACATCAAGGGCCTTGATTATACTAGTAAAGAACTCACGCATTTATAAGTTAGTAGTAGAGTAAAAGCAAGCAAATCATGGGAAATACACAACATTAGGCTATATATTGGATGGATCATATTGACTCACGTACGAGGAAATACGTCGTTATGGAAACAATTCTTAAAGGAGACACCTGGGCCAAATAGGGTTAATTTTCATAGCAGAGCGAATTTTGAAATTATTTAAAATAACTTAATAGATGGAAACAATTACTTAAGATGTCATTTTACAAAGTTACTCAGTGAAAAGAAATCATTTGGGACTCTGGTGTCTCTAAAACAGACCAATCAAAATCTTTATCACAAACTATGCCTATCACACCATTTAATACCATTTAATTACAGTACAAATGGGTTGATTCTCAGAAAACAACTAAAAGTTATTGGCTGTGATTTTCGGCACGCATAGCCACGAGGCCACGGTAGATAATACTTAGATATATAGTTAGAAGCATTAAGACAAAGAAGTCGTCTAAGAATCCGAGGATTCCGAATACAGCTTCTGGTATGAGATCCAACGGAGATATTAGGTAAATAATGGCAAATAAGAAGCAAACAACCACCCGCAGACGGAACATGAAAATGAGTCCACTCTGAGAGAAAAACTCGCTCAGTAGATGTCGCATAAGCATGGGGAGATCTCGCAGGTGGTCCATAAGCTGAAAATGACAGAAACACTCAGTTGAAGAACATACGGTACAAAGCAGTAACAAACAAGACACTAATTCTAAATTGTATTGCCAAGCATACCCTGATGCACGTATCTAATGCACGTATATTTAATGCTTTTGGCCTACAAACTCGTACTACCATAATAGATACTAAGCAATTCATGATTCAAGACAATTATCAGAGGATGATATTATGTGAGTCATTCACAGAAAACTATTCATTTGCGACTGTCAAATACTACGTTACTATATTATAAGAAAATTCAAAAAATCAATCTTCGCTAAAAATGTAGATCTTAATAAAATAATTCTTTTTTCAAGGGCTAGTTAGATGCAATGAATTAACAAATATGTTACTTATAATATATTTCAAGTAACAGCTAGACTAGATACTCACGTCTCTTGGTTCCCCTGAAAAGCGCCTATTATAAATATTGATATTGGAAATTATGTCCCGTTTTTCGGCAGAATCACTATTTATTTCGGCTTCATTGAAAAGGAAAAGCATGATGGTAACCTGGAATATATATATATACATTCTGTATGAAAGACAGTCGCACACTAAGATGGACAAGGCCACACTGATACAATCTGCAACGTGGTCTCTAACAAAGGAAATGCAGAACATACTATACATAGCAATAGTCGATTAAAATGTTTGATTTCTGCATCGTTTTATATAATGCATTGACAGTATTATATTGCGTTATATGATATAACATTACTCTGAATTCTAAGTGAAGGAAAGATGAAATTAAATTTATTTCATGATTTAAACCGACAGAGATACCTACCGTCTGCCGACACACAGGACAACGAATTGCTCCTCTCCAGCTGCCGTGTTGCCAATATGAGATCATACACATGCCTGAATAAAAAGGCATAACTTGTTAAACACAAGAGATAATTATTACAATGGGACTTTTAGATATCAACGGTTAAGTTCGTCAAAGCAAAACGGGTGCAATATTAGAAACTAGAAGGATGCCTCGGAATTGTAATTTAATTTTGCCCATCTTTTTCTTCACATAAATACGGACGCGGTCTGTAAGTTTGTCATATATTGATATGTAATCTGGATAGAATAGCTATAATATAACAAGTTCTGGTTGTAAACCAAATAATCACTACCCATTTTTCATCTATTTATCGTCAAAAATTAGGATGAAACGTAATTTTTGATAATTGTAGGTTTATTTCGCATTTTAACAGCTGATGTTTTTGGTTTTATTTTTTTTAAAATTACAAATATGGCCACACATTTACAATACATCTATCTATCAATCTACCTATATGTATTTATTTGAATGAAAAACATACTAACCACAAAAAACGTGGCCACAGTTTGTTTCTACAGCATAGGATGGATTAGCCAAACATATTGGACAAACAGCATCTCGGTCCCTTGAACGGGTGGACGACCTTAGAGGCGGCGCAGTTGGAGTCCTATTCTGCTCTCTTAGATTGTTCCTTACAGTCTGCACATTCTCTTGACTCTCGGGGTGAATCGTCTGAGAAGAAGGGCGTGCTGAAGTCCTAAATAGTAAAAAACACACACAAGAATACAATCTTTGCGAGAGGTTAGGGTAGAAGCAGTTTACATTGTCTCTTTACATAAGAATACAGTCATTCTGCACAAGCATCAAGAACGTCATTACATCAACGATATGTCCCTGTGATATTATAAGGTCTTACCCAGTCATACATAAGAAACTTCAAGTCGAATACATATACGGGTCAGATTTTCAGAAAATGTACAATTCAACTTCGCCAATCTTCTCATATAACCCAAATTTCAGACGAAAATAAAGTTCAAAATACAGTTCAACCTAGCCAAACAGATCGCTAGAATCAATGCAATGCCGAATATTCTCGAATTTACCTAGTATTGACCAAATTGCAGCCTAATTTTGCAGAATTTACTAAATGTGTACAGCTGCCAATTGTACATTTTCTGAAAATCTGACTCATACATACATAGTAGAATATCAAGGTTCTAAGTCAACAAACTACACCCATCAATCCAATCGAACACCAATTATATTTTCATACGTCCATGTTGTATAAAGGGGGTGAATAAAAAAATGTTTAATTATCGATAACAATTCAAAGTTTTTTTAGGGCCCCATTCCCCATGTCTCTTGTCATTATCCAATACCAAGGAACAGCAATTGTCGTTTGTCACTAAGAAATTTCTTTTGTCAACTGTCACTTAATTTGAGTAATATATATATGGACGATTATTCGTCGCTAAGGACCTTAAGTAAGGACTAGTAAGTCGATTAGTCGGGCTAAGAAAGTGTTTTTGTCGATTGTCACTTGCTGCCTATGTCGATTTGTGCATCTAAGAACAGGTCATGTCGATTTAAGGCATCATGCAGGAGCTCTTTTCCCCCTTTTACATCTAGGCAGTTCATGCCGATTGGGAATAACGTAATTGAATACCGTACCGTACTTATTGGAATCTCACCTCATTTCGCTCTATATTAACTGAACTTTCATATTATCAGAGAGACTAGGTATACCGTATAGGCATGCTATGTATAACACCATCCTAGCCTTTTCCTGCAGTGTCCTTTAATGTTTAGGAAATTTGTCATAGTTCCCAGTTCAAAGCCCTTTTTGATTCATCATTCAGAGTGACTCTATACACATGTATACACAAACATCATGGTGTTAAGCCACGCCATCTAACACACTTTGACCCAGGGTGTTGTACTGTATGTCCATCTAAAGTTCTGTCATCATGGTGTTATACATAGCATTTATGAATCATGTACGGTACGTAGGCCTACGGTATGATGTAATTTTGTTGACAGTCAGACTCAGTCTCAGTGAGTAAATCAACCGTCAGACATTTATAATAATTAATTATTAACCATACCGTACTATAAGAACGTTCAGCGCTAAGACAATGTTTAAAATTCAAATTCTGAAATCAAGTATAGCTGTCAGCGTTTTTGTGGCAGAATCACAATCACAATCACAACCTCACAGGGAAGTTAGGAAAATTAGACCAGTCTAGACTGGATGAGATTTTCAGAAACTAAAGGAATCAGCTCAATCCTTGGTAGAAACTTACCAGAAATACAGAGACATGGCGACAAGAAAGCTGGCAACGATACTCAGTGAGACACCCCAGATGACTTCATCCCCAATGCCCTCAACGAAAGTCTGGTCACCGATTCCCATGACGAAAAATCAGTCGAAATCTTGAATCAATTCCCTTTTCTTGGCTTAACCACTCGCCTACTCCGCCATCTTGTGGTTACTGTTTACTCTAACTTTTAGTTTAGTAGAGAGGACAGTGCTTTCTACACGTCAGCGCTAAGATCCACGAGTGGGCGGAGCTTCACCTGTCATAGGTTTCTACTCAGAAATGTGTAGAAGCCACGCCCCTTTTTTGTTTTTTCAACACATTTTCTCATTCTAACAAATTTAATCGATGAAAGGCTCTTTAATTCTGTAACTATTTTATTTATAATTATGATGTATTTTAGGGGGGTTGATTACAAAATAATAGAAGAAAATGTAACATATTTTATACGAAAATTTTTATAAATATCATGCTACATGCGGTTGTTTCGTCCACGACTGAACTTCCTTGGCGAGTGAATGCTGTGTACCCGTGGACCTTTTTCTGTGGCATGAATAGCCTGGAAAATCCGTAAATATATGAGCTGAAATGTTACCACTACACGGGAAAGACAAAGGATATAAGCAGAAATGGAGGGTGATAGAAAGGGTTGCTGGTTGGCTCCGGTAAGTGGTCCGAATGAATGAACATATTGTTGCTCACGGTGGCATTGAGTGTGCGGCGACAGTACATTCAGTACTAGCCTAATGTAAAATTCTAAATAAGCTAAGAAAGCCGGTGTCTTGTTATCACTTTGTATGGTGTTTATACCCATCGTACTACCATGGTATATGTTCTTACATTGTATCTCCCTGTGATAGCCACTTCGATTTGGGCCTTAAACAGGATCCTAGACAGTACAGGGATCTTAAATATACATAGTTTTAAAAAAAGGGCAGGATGATTTCCCCCATTATGTCTATGCTCTAAATCGTAAATTACTAATTAGACAAGAGTCTATGTAGTAGACCTACAGGGCTCGGTACTCATTTTAAATTTAGTGTAATTTGCCTATTTTAATTAAAATGGTAAAATGCGCCTATGAAGCCTATCTTTCAATCAGACGATTCAATTATTCGATGCCAATCCCAGTTAGTAAAATAATAGGCCTAGAGGCAGTGCTGAAAACAAATAAGGTGAATCACCTTTCTTTTGCCCTTTTAGATTAACACACTTCTGAAATGAGTTGTCCTGAGATCCTTATGACATACCATACGCTACCGTTACAAGATAATTCACTATGAAATTCAACAATGCCTGTTATGTTAAAAGTCATTGTTGAATTTCATAGTAAATTAGCTTTTAAAATAATGTATGTGCACTGGTGAAATAGGGTACCTAAGTTACTAATATGTTGGTGTTGGCTCTAAAACACTGGCCCTGATTATCGGTTATTATTTGGGCCAATTTGATGCTTGGTGAAAAACAGGATATTTTGATTTTTTAAATGGTAGCCTAAATGTTATTATTGAAAATAAGATCATAATTATTAATATTAACATGTTCCCGTTATGGGGGGCTCACATTTATATATTCTTTCTGTTCTGGTTTGTTTGTGATATAACTCGGAATGTAAGCCTCCTCGATGCAACTGTGATTGGATATATTTTAGAATGAAGTCACTCATGAAACCTTTATTTAATATTCAGGCTTATATTCGCCGACCAAAACTCAAGGAATCTCTTCATGTTTCTGTGCCTCAACTTGAGTATGGCATTCGTTGAATTCGCCTATGGAGCTTGGACAAACAGGTAATTTCTTCCCTTCTTACTTCTTAGTCTAATTACCGGTAATCATTTTTTAATACTAAATAGCTAATCACTTTATTTGAGCTTTTCAAATGTTTGTTTGACGCTACAGAGTATATGTATTGCGTAAATCCCTGCATATTATTCCTTACATTGTTATACAAATGTTTCTCTGAATTCCTAACTGGACTAGAACTATGTCAAATGCACATCTCACTTTTGCTTCTTCCATCTTCAATTATCCCCTTCCTTGTTTGCAGCCTGGGCTTAATAAGCGATTCATTCCACATGTTTTTCGACTGTACCGCCCTCCTTGGTGGCTTAGCTGCGTCCATGATTGCAAAATGGAGACGTGACGACAAATACACATATGGGTGAGTTTGAAGTCAGAAAAATATCACATTTGAAGCTGATTTTCAAAATATGTATATTTACAACTACATGTATGAACAAGAATCTGTGTAAAATATATTTTTTTCCCGATCAATGTATTGATGTATTGATATTTATTGAAACCAAATTAAATCGTTAAGTTGCTGACACATGCGTTTCTCTCTTGCATAGTCTTTTTCGGTTACAATAATATCCGTTGTCATCAAGAACATATAATTATGTAATTCCAGATCATAGTTGCAAGTTACAGCAATATTACCTTTTCAATGATTGTGAAATATCTTTTTGTGTATTGATTTAAAAGCCCTCCTTTAGCCCAACCTTGCACTTACTGAATACGTAAGTGCACATGGATATGATTTGTTCTCATTTACCATGCCTGGTTCATGCTCAGTAATGAATGAATCCTTTATCTCATGTTGCTACTCTCGAGTAATATGAACCAATCCCTCCCCTTTAGATTGAATGACAGACATCCCTACATGGCTCCCGTAGACGAGTCAAATGGCTTTTATTGACCCGCCCTACAGCTTGGTAACACGTGTCAATGTCATTACCATACTGACGCTCAATAGACAATATACACGAGGCAAATTTCGTTATAAACAGGGGCACATTCATTCAGTGCATCATCGATTAAAAACCGTAAAGCCAATTTATATTCGAAGGGGGGAAATTTATAGAGAAAAAAACCGTAGCACTATTCCGTGAAACGCGTGGAAAAAATGGTACATGACGTAGGGCTATTATATCGACGTAGAGCTACGTGTAGAGAAAGGGTACACAACACATACATATTACAAAAAAACCATGTGGGGTAACTGTATTGTGACTGTGAGAGAGAAGTGTGCCAGTGTACTAGCATTAATCAGGTCCAGTGATCAGTAGATGCGCCACTGTCCAGTCCATACGCTCTCCTGGCTCCCCCTCCTGCCACTCTTAAATACTACTACGCTCTCCCTCCTACTATACAGTCCACTATATATATAGTTAATGAAGTTATCTCTTGTTTGTTGCAGTTATGTTCGCGTGGAAGTGTTGGCAGGTTTCGTCAATAGTTTATTTCTCGTCTTCATTGCATTCTTTATATTTTCTGAGTCCGTAGAGGTACGTATGCTATAAGTTACAATGTGATTTATATTGATATTCATATCTATAAGATGAGAGAATTCTTTATTTGTCATAAGAGTGTAGTTTTGACAAAAAGGTCGTGGTCGTCTAAAAAAAGGTCTTCCAGGCCTTTGTTGCCTCATGCAGCATCATTTTATTCATTAAGAATTTAAAATGTGTATCAAATCCAATCACCTGATAGTTCAGTAACTTAAGTGACCTTCTCAACTCACGGTCATATTCTCTCGCGACCAGACATGATCTTTTTAGTTTAACAAAGCTCTTCAGGCAGATCTTGAGGGAAGTGCTCTACATTTTCGTTTTCAATGAGACTAAATAACTTACTGGGGAACGTGTCTCATAGGCAAACTAGTTCGGAAAGTCAAGCTTTAGTCTCAAGCATGGTAGAGAAGATGTTAGCTGGGTGACACCCGTCCTGCTTGGTCAAACTGCTACTGTTACAACTAGTGTAACACAAAAGGTAACGAAGTATTGAAGTTTGAAGAAGTATTTATTCCTGGTACAGGTATACAATGTGATGGTATAACCTAGTTGGAATCCGGCAGGTAACTAATGAGTAAGGGGTCAGAGAGCCCCTTATATCCTAGGGGAGGCTTACCATCAGGTCAGCCTACCACCCTCATTGGTGGGCGTGGCTAGACCAATGGGGATGAGGGATTACTCATTATAGATTCTCAGGTGAGTCACACAAATGTATAGCTTCAAATCGAGAGAGTGCACATGATAAATAAAATAAAGGGAATAGTTATAAGTAAAATTATGGAAACTTCATAATTTGGTCAAAATATAGAGTTGACCGGTAAACTTATGGTACCTAATGAGATACATGTATATGTATAATATATCAGGCAATAGTCATGTCCCTTAGTACAAAATACATGTAGATAAGTATGCATGCTCCAACCTAGCTTGACACTCAAATAGTAAGTAAGATATTTTATGAATTGAGGGTCAAAATGAAATCCACATCCTCGTGGTCATTTTAGAAGGACTTGCTCCTTTTCGGAGAAAGTCACGCCATAATTTTGGCGTAAAAAATAAACCTTGCATTAGTAAAACTAACTAAAAATTTAGGTACACTAATATATTATGACACAATGAGTTATAACACTACCATGTTGTACTAGAACCTCTCCATACTGGTGGTTCCCACTGGGTCTACATCACTTTCCACCCATGGCATCATAGACAGGTGCACATGTTACCAATGTCCAAATGAAGTCAACAGAGAATGACTGTTCATGCTCCTACCCAAAACGGATTATGGAAATATAATATCATATATATGTTAGAGTAGGGGTCCCTCCACCATCACTACATACTTTTGCCTCTAAGGAAGCTCATCGGACGGATTCATAAAAGCATAGCCATACAACATTTTATTGAATAATTGAACTTAGTTGACTAAGTTCTGAGTGACAAAATCCAGTTGGCTATGAAGTGTGATGTGTGGAAAAAGAGGTTGTTTAGTGTTATTTTGGGCTGTAGGTGAGACCAACTCAAAGGGATAGATACACGCTCCCCAATTGAATACATCAGTATTTTTTTAGTAAAATTAAACAAACGTATCCCGTTTGACAGCGTTTCATAATATGTAGTTACAAGACAAAGGCAACTCGGTGATTCTTGAGGTATCTAGTCTATGGCGACACTACCATTCTTTATCTGACTCTCTTAGGCTTGTAATTGCCCAATACATTGTAAATGCCCAATACACATCATCAGGTGAAATGAAATTGAAATGAAAAGTTAAGCAGACTGTGAAGGAATACGATGTAAGGCATTTACAAATTAAAAAGATTATCATTTGTACAAAAGAATATCTATAATATATTTATATACATTTCACCAGAAAATATGCTCCATACTGAAGTTGTGTGTAAGTAGTTACAATTAATTTGGGATAGAGCTGAGAGTTAGCTAAGGGTGTGCCATTTTAGTCTCAGTTCTGGAGTTGGGACAGTTTGAGAGCTGCTTTTATAAACCTTCGCCAAGTACAGGGCACCATTGTGGTGGATACATGTGCATCTATTCTCAACGTTTCTCTCCAGAGCCATTTTCCCTTGTTCTATCCTATAATCTTGTATATACTGACTCAGGAGAGTATTAAGTGATGTATTTGGTCTTAAAATGCCCTTCAGAAAAGCTGCTTATTGGAATCCATAGGAGTTTTTTGTTGTGGTGAAAAATGCCCCTGTTTTATAATGCTTTAGTTTCAAGTTGTGTATTTCTTTTTAAAAGTCCCATTTTTAAAATCTTGTATTCATCTGATGTCCAGTGTTATCTGGAATATGTATGATATTAAAGGTGGTTTGAAAATAAATTCCACGTTTAACTGAAGGTGGTGTCCTGCTACCGTGAGATAAATACATATTCAGACTCGAATTATACACTTTTCTAAGTAATTAATCTTCCATGTCTTTAAGAACATTTCTATAAACGTTTCTTATACTGTTGGGCTTGGAGATATTATGAATTATACTATTCGACGAGAAAGTCACAATATAAATAAAATACCACATCGCTTAAAACATGCCCAAGAATCTTCAGATAGGATCAGTTTTGATATCGTTAGAACATGAATAAGATGATTGTTTAAACGCCACACTTCGACAAAGATTATGTTGAGCCCCTAAAACCTTCTCTACACACCCTTTATCCTTACTGGGTATAATAAGTAACATTTCTAATAATTACTTAGTGGTTGTATTATATAGCTTGTATCCCAGATATACGTAATTTGTGATTGCATAACTTTTATTTGGAACATGCGTAAAATAACATCTTTACATGCCAGGGCATCCCAAGAAAATTCCCTTTCCTAGACTTTTATTATCACATGTTTGTAACTCTTATAACGGGAAATAAAACGATATATAACCTTGCATCTGTATATATAAATACTAGAAAATAGGTGTAACAATCCCTTTCACCTGAAGTTTTCATAAGCTATATCCTTCTTAACCTAGATCACCAATACAATGTTTAAAGGCCATGCAGACAAAATAGGTGAACTCAGTATGCTGTATATGTCAAACTATCCCATAAATGAAGGTGTTTATTTGTAAACATCCATTGATTCATCGTGGTCAGGGGTGCATCTCTGCTGGATATAATGCAGATATTCTTCATTAGCCTTCTCGCTTACATGACATCGCTGACACACTATGTCTAAAAAAAAGTCAATTAAATTACACAAATTCATGGATAAACCATTAAACTTGAAATATTCTTACTTTCAATTCCAGCGCATTTTTGAACCACCAGAAGTGTCCCACGACCGTCTTTTCCTGGTGTCTGTGATAGGATTCCTCGTTAATCTCATTGGCGTTTTTGCATTCCATGGCCACGGTCATTCTCATGGCGGGGGCGGCCATGGGCATGCACACGGAGGGGGAGCTAGTCATGGACATTCTCATGATGGAGGTAAGGACTACTTCCATATTGTGGGCTCTAGTTTTTAACTTAAGTTTTTTTTGCGATTAAAGGAAATGCATCTCATTTTAAAGACTTCTCGCGATCTTTAGTTTATATATCTTTCAAAACCTCTTCATTTATGCCTTTTACTTTTGGATTGCCCCGTTTTTCTCTGTCACTTTCGTTTACCAGATTGTTAATGTTTATGATTTATGCTATTATTTAAACGAGACTATGTGCTCCTTCTTCCAAGGGTGCCATGATGTTTATGATTTATTTATGTTTTAGGACACGGACATTCTCATAACTCGAACTCGCATTCTCATTCGGACGGACATGGCCATAGTCACGGAGGAGGTGGTAATTACAGTTACAATAAATTGCCTCAATATCATATATATCTTAAATCGTAAAATTTCTATAAATCATCAGCTCTATATGTAGGAACACATGATATCTAATATTGACCAGACAATCTTTTATTGTATCCTCCCGTTTCTCGCCTTTTAGCATTAACAATTTCCAGGCTGTCAGTCCTACATTAGGGTGGGACTTAAGTATTTCTGTCTTCCTTCATTCTGCTGTTGCCTCTGGCCTTATTCTCATTTTTTATTTCTTTTTAGACAACCACGGACACAGCCACGAGGAAAAGAAAATGCAAGGATCCCAGAGTCAGATTTTCCATGGTAACTACCCCTTATTATCGAAGAAATCCGCTATTTCCCTGTATATTATGTGGCATTAATATTCATAACGTATGATTTTGGATAAGTGGAAATTCAGAGAATTCTGTTTTCCCTGTACATATGTACTATATATCATGGATGCTGTTTATAAGTATGCAAGTATGACTAGGATTTTCAAATAGTGGAATCGGTATTCAAGAAAACCTGTCTCATGCATTTTACAGGTGTATTTCTCCACATCATGGCGGACACGTTAGGAAGTGTTGGCGTTATAATATCTTCTGGATTAATTCACTGGTACGGGTGGATGATGGCTGACCCTATATGCTCTATGTGTATTGCTATACTCATCGTCATCAGGTAAGTAAAAATTATTCATTGATTGATTGAATTTGTAAGGTGGTGCGGCGATATGGGAGGGGAATATTGGGCTTTTTGAATGACACAATGTTTTTTAACAAATTTTATTCAGGGAATTCTACAAAATGCACTCTTACCCTCATGGGAAGAGTTTTTCATCCCAATCACCTAAATTAAATGTTTAGTGAACGCATTTGTAAAAAAAAAATAGTACCTGTAGTTAATAATTTTATTACACTGGTATGTGTTTAAAACACACAAGTTCAGAAATCCAACAGTCTTGAACAGATTATAGTGCTTGACGTTAACTACAACGATTTAAAAAAAACTTCCCCCCAAACTTCCCAGCTTTGGTTATAACTATTGCTAAGGTCATACAACACCCCAAACTGGAAAAGCCTTTTATCCACTGCTGTTGCCAACATCTGTATATGCGCAAAACTGATCAGTACTTTCTTTCCAGCGTGATACCTTTGTTGAGGGATTCTATCGGTGTTCTCCTTCAAAGACAACCGCGTGAACTCGATGGGGTTTTACCTGGGTGTTATACAAGAGTGAGTGGTTTATCATCTATCAGCTCCATCATTATCTCTGATTCAGCGGCTATGATTTACTTGCAAGTGTTAAGACTTGCACCGTTTAGAAGACGTTAATTTACTTTGAAAATATCAATTCATTATATTACAAATTTGGCAAATAATGCAGTGTTCTTTCAATATGGTGTCCAATATGGTGTATATGGCTTTTTTGTTACCTTTAATTCTAAACAAATTCTCAAATTTGCAACAAAACACATGCATCGCCAGAAAAAGAGGAATAGGTGAAGGGAAACCAATCCATCTTTAATCAGCGAAACGATCCCAGTGAAATAAGTAAAATGCCTAAAAATACATGCCCTAAAAAGTAATGTTTTTTCATCTAAAATGTACCTGAATGCACCATTTAAAGAGTGATTTTTTCAAAATAAATCTGTGGGCTAATTACCCTGATTGCTTTCATCCTGGCCAGAAATATTTCAGTATTTTGACATGACCCCACTTTCATCCCTGACAGATGTGTGAACTGAACTAGCCCTAGAAGTAGACGTTAATAAATACATCTAATACGACTTTATGTGTCATGATCAATCTTATCAACCTTGTCTACTCTACCCGTTGTTAGGTCAGTCAATTGGAGGGCGTCTACAGTGTCCAGGAGGCCCAGTTTTGGACGCTATGTAGTGATGTCTATATTGGCGGCGTCAAGTTGGAAGTCGCTAAGGATGCAGATTCAGAATATATTCAGAAACAAACACACAATATATTTACGGGTGTAAGTTATTTCACTTATTAATTATGAATTCCTATGACAATCATTATTCTGTAAGGTCTAAATATAGGTTTAAAGTCACTTTGGCATTTATACCTGGATTAATATATCGATCAATCCGAATCATTAATTCTGAAGCCCTATGGCACTCATTATAATTTATTATTATGACATTATATGATAATCTCTTATAAAGTCTGGAATCACTTCGAGATATAAATATAGTTAATTCACTTGCTCCGTTAAAGATATTTTACATGAAAAATTCCTAAGTTTCTAAAATTAAATTTAAATTTTCCAATTATTAATTTGTGTTCACTTGCTCTTGTGTTATTCTTGCAGGCCGGAATTCGACAGCTGTACTGCCAGATCGATAAGGTAGCCATGTGACGGAAAGGATAGCATTAGATGTTTTATCACTGCTGACCATTGAATCTGCATCAAATAATTGACTTTAAACATTTTAATTTCATGTACTCGGTATCTAAACGAGTATAATATTTTATGAAAATACTAGTCCTCTTTGAACTATACGAACCGGAGCAACTGACACTAAAAAGAAAATCATGTTGTGTAATTTCAAGAATTCTGAATTCCGTAACGACGATTGGTATTGTTTTGAAAGAAAGGAATAGAATGCTAATTCGTATTCGTGTTAAGACCTACTCCAATGACATATTTTTATTATTTTTGGATTTTAAATATTGATATGTGGAAACAAATCAACCAGTTGCTAGTATACTGAATTTATCATTGCCATTTTGGAACAAGGTTTTGTTTCCTTGAATTTTGTAGAAATTTTATCCATATTGATAAATAGATAGAACCTGGTGAGAATGTGGTACAAGGGACACTATTGTACTGTTAAGATGTTTGTTTTTTCCTGGCCCAGAAGCTGATAGGCGAGTGGGTTACGGAAAAAAACCCATTGAGGACAGTAATAGTGTCCCGAGTACCACATTCGAATTTAGGTTCTATATTTACTCCCACGTTGCTATGCTTACTTTATATGTTTACTGGGGACAGGAAGTCATACCACACGCGTTGAACTGGTGCAAATTACCACACTACTCCCGCCCATACAAATAGCATGTGGTACATACATCAACGTGGAGTAAATATAAGTTTCGAAGAATATATTTCCATCATCCATGAAAATGGGGATCATTATCAGGTATAAGGCCCTGACTATTTTTCTTACAAACCACAAAGCATTCCTATAGTGGAAATAATTCAACGAGAGCTTTTAAATGTTTTGAAGTGTCAACAAACTTAAGTGGGCCTATTATTCGTTATTGTTACTCATTTGGTATGTGAACGCACTTGTATACGTCAAATACTACTTAATATTTCACTTGGTCTATGATGTATGTACATATGGTCTGAACTACTTTATCAAGAGAAACAAATATTTCATCTGTTCATTTCGTGTTACACTACCTTTTCCAAGAAGTTGCCAAAAATGTTTTACGTCGACAATGCCATTTGGGAAAGTGCAAACTGTGAATGTAGGAGCATTTTAAAACTTTCTGTATTCCATCTACATATAAATCGGGACCTCATCAGAGACACTGTTGGGCCCATTGCTGGGGTAGTAACGACAGACCTCATGACGTTCCTATATTCTACAACAATCTTTATCTTCAGTGTTGAAGTGATGTAGTAGCGAATTACACCAGGTGGGCTTGAAAACTTCATAAATTGAGAGAAGTACCACCTGAGTGTCCAATATTGGACACTCAATCAAATAAAGTTTTGCCTCATATATGCCCCCCCCCCCACTTGCTGTGAGGTACAAAGTAATAGCAATACTCAAAGGAGGTGACCTTTATAACTCATAAAAGTATAAAAGCCGTTCCCAGAGGAGCATTTGATACATTTTAACCCCTTAAAATTCCTATATTTTTGAAAAAATCTTTCTATAAGATTTCTATATTTTGCCAACATCCTGTTGTGAGGTCTGTAACTGTGTATACCCCAGAACTTCACGATGGGCAGTGTCATAATTGCACTTAGGAAGTTTAGTATTATGGTCCAGGAATAACTTTTATGATAGAGTGAAAAAAGGGTTGGGAATGGGGGTTTCACTGTAGTGCCATTATTGGGATTCATGTTATTAAAGACTGTCTTGAAATTGCAGGCAGTCTAATGATTTATACGGCAAATACAAACGTCCATAAAGACCGGTATTGCAGATTTTAAGACTATGTACTTAGGTGGTTTCATTCAGTGTTCTCGAAAGATTTGTGCTAGTACTTGAGATTAGAATTTGTTTGTCCTTTTACCGCCCTGCCATATCTTAGTTTCTATATGCAGAATAGAATGAATTCTGAATTTCTGTTAAATCGGGACGTGTATAGAGATGAGTATTCATACTAGTATGGGGTCAAAGATGTCCAATTCGCCTTGACCAATCTCTCAAAATAATCCAAATTTTTAAAAAAAATACGTTCAAATGCAGTTCAACATAACCGATTTTTTTTAGCCAAAGCATTAAAAAATATACCTAAATGTGAGGCGCTGCCGATTGTACATTCTCCGACGCCCTGCAGAAATCCATTATGAATTTCTGTTCTCAAAAAGGGACGTTTATAGAGATATGAGCATGCATACTACATACTCATCTGGTATAATATATTAACAAGTTTGTTTGCGAATCTTAGAGAAGCTATTATAGTACTTCAAATATATTTTTCTTGCTCCGTAGATATTATTGTTTTGCATTATTTATTTTCTCTGTTATGTCAAAAAGAGTATATTGTATACTCCAGAGGGAATTGTTTATTCATTCCAATCTACTTTATGGTGGACGGGCCAGATAACTGCATGTTTTAGGTCCAGTATGTTGTACTTGGAACGGTGATGGATGTAAGAAAACTGTACATATGACTCGAAACTTTGGTGTAAAATTGACTTCGCTTGTGTGACGGAAACTTAAGAACCAAGGGCAAAGTATTACATCTGGAAGAAAACTCATTCTGCCTTATTACTATTATAGAATGGCACTGAGTTGGAAGCGATAACAATGTCTGGTGAAAGATTGAGAGCTCAAAGAATTATTGGCCCATTGAAACCGGTTGTCTATTTATGTATATCACAGGTCAGTTTTCTTGGTTGTAGAGATGCCCTTGCTCTTAACGAAATGATTGAGTGATAGCAAAAGAGAGAGAGAGAGTGCATCGCATACAATTATAAATAAATGTCAAAGGAAAAGAAACGTTCAGTTTTGTTGATGAGTCGACTAAGAATAGAAGAGAGCTTTAATTAAATGAGTTGAAAAACAATTCGTCAAGATGCAAAACTCCTTTATTTATCATTAGACATTTAAGTGGCTGCAAAAATTAATTTCTTTTCATAAAGCAAAAATACTCTTTATTTTGATTTCACATATCAATAAAGCATCTCCATATACACTCGTCTCAATGTGGGAAACAGAGATACCTTGCACAGCAACAGTTTTCCATGGTAAAGTCTGAAATCATATTACCAACTTGGTTAAATGAGTTCTCGATAGATAAATACATGACAAAATTCATAGGTTAATTTTTTAAGATTAAACAAAATCCACCTTGTCTTCTGCATCAGATTCAATGCATTGGAACCATTAAATAGAAATTAGAAATTCTTTTTACATAAAAAGCTTGTAGCATGATAATTTGAGCGACTTCGGCTCCAATTGAAAAACCGAAAGATTAGGTAATGATAACTATTTACGGTACACATTCCGTGCTTTGGTAGAATAATAATACAATTTCTCTTCAAGCAATTCTTTTAGATATTAGATATCTTAAATAGCAGACCCCAGCGGGGCATAACTTGTGCAATGATCAATGAAAAAAGAAGCAGTAAATCAATGTAAATCATAAATCAAAACGATCTAATTTGTCTATATAACCAGGGAAATCTAAGGTGGTCACTGCATATGACAAGGATGCAAGTTGGGGGTCATGCCAAAAACACTGGATATTTTCGCGGTAAAAAATTTAGAAATTCATATCATTTAGGGCTCCTACTACTAGTACAGAATATTTTAAACTGATTTAAAACAACTGATTTGAACAACAAAAGATGATTTAAAAAAAAATGATTTAAGACAACCATTGATGAAAAAAAATATCACATTTTGAGAATTTCAATTTATTAAACTTTTGGCCATGAATCAGAATAATGAATGAAGCTTTTGAAAATGTTGACGAAATTCGGTTATAAATTGTGCAATTTGGGGGGAGATTTAGATAATTGGAAGATTAGTTTAAAAAAACACTAATTCCAGTCCAACTACTGAAGACTTGCATCCCTGATATGATAATGCAACACCAAATGAAAGCCATGAAATGATCATTGAAAACTCACATATTGCATCCACCTTTAAACAGATTGCATCCCGTCACATGGGATATCGTAGATATAACAATATCATGGGTACAAGGTAAAAAATAAACCTGTCATTCTGTTTTCTTCTTGGAAAATATTTTTGAAAGGAAAGTAAACATGAGACAACCTTATATATGTATATATATAATATAATGTCAATTTATCTAGGTGTTGGTCATATAAAAAGTGAGCACTGTACAGTCGTGGCAGCGACGCCAATTGGCAATTTCAGCAACCACCCAATAGTATACTTAATTGCTTTATCTACAACGTCATGCCAAAACTGCCTGATTCTTTTGGTTTATACATATATACTTTACTCTTTATCTACAATTGCGTCTTCCTTTTATAACATCTTTTTTTTTATCTAATCAACACAAAACGTTGTTGGAAACATCCTCCCATTTAGACTTGTGACATATAATGACATTTGGAAATGCCTCTGTGGAAATAATGATTTTAAAACATGGGAATCACTATTTCATCTTCATCTACCTGCGAAGAGCGCAGATGTTCAACTGCTTCTTACATTCGTTATTAATGTTCGTGTTGAAAAGATCAATACAAACTGAACCATGTCGATGGAGGATGTAAAAATGCAATGCTTTTGCGCAATATACTCAGCATACACTATGTTCTAGAAGAATGTTAGTTCATGTCTGAACTGCCTCACCTGTGTAACAGTAACACAATGTGGCAATGCATCACTATGATATTATTTTAACTACTTTTTTTCCCTATACAACAAATGATAATTATCGTCTGAGATCAACATTATACAAACTAGGTTTTCCCTAAAATTTGTGTATCATATTTGATAATTTTTTTTTCTCACAATGACCTGTGGTCGCCAATCAACCATGTACGACGATATACTCCAGTATCTATCCAGAATTTGTCTTTAGTAATACTGATCAATTCTAGCAAAAATGTCACCACGCCTTTTAATGATTTATTGGATCGAACGGGACTATAATTGACTTCTTAAGAATAAGCTTAGGAGCTTAGTCATAAAGTACAGAAACGTTCCTTTACATTAACAAGCATTTTGCTAATTTATCTTCAAATTGGAATAGTTGATACCATCAAATGAATACAGACAGTAGTCTCTTATAAGAAGACTACGAAGGACGGCTTAGTTTACTAAGATCAGTAATTGATCGAGAGAATTAGATAATGTTCGCCTACATTTACACAGAACAGTTTAAATCCTTTTACCTTTATACTAATTCTATCAAATTTGAAAGATAATCAAATAAAATACTGGAATAAACCAAAGAAAACGAATGAGCAATTCGTGTTAAGAGTAACCCTGCTTAGAGGATATGAAATCTAACCAACGGTTCGTTTATACGAGGGTGGAAAATTCTGGAGGCTCTTCCCCCCAAGCAAGGGTATCAAATCAAGTACGCCAAGGCCATCGCAGAAGGTACAACAAAATAGTACCACACAAACTAACATTTCACTGTCGCGGTGAGATTTCTATCCGACAATAAACAATTCTCTGACAAAAAATCTTCTCTTCTTAAAAAGGAAAAAAATACACAAGAAATAAGCGAAAGTCATACGTGTTAATCTCTTTAAGATCATGAACTCTATTAGACCAAACGTCTGGAACTTTTTACTTTTAGTGAGTAACAAGTCTCACAGAAATTAGCCGGCTTATATACTCTAATAAAAACTACATTTCTGATTTTATAAGAAATATTACAATGTGCATTCAATATTACACGTTTTCTCACGACGCGGGTACAGTGAACGTTGTACTCTATCCAGTTAAATGATATGCAGTATTTCAATGCTCGATAACAATATATATAATTATACGAAAACATCTTGAAATATTCACTCATGGGGGGGAAGCAGTGAATCTTTTCTTTCTGTTGGACAAAAAATGTCATTTTAAACATGGCAGCTCTTATGTAAGCTATATTCTGTTCGGTTCCAATATCTAACCTTGTTATCAATGTTTTTATTTTGCAGTGGTAAACTGCAAACAGTTCAGAGCATTTACCATTGAACTCTATACTTTCACATCTCGAGTCATAAACACGGCAACACGTATCAGTCATTCGGCTAAGTTTGAATGACTAGCGTGGCTGATACAGTCAACAGGATTGACAAGTTATTTATGCGTCCAACGTCGACGTTGCGTTTTTTTTACCCTTATTCCCTGTGATTAACAAAGTCGCATTGGAAATTCATAAGAAGAATCTTGTCGCACTCAAGCTAACAATTTTCCTAAAGCATAATTGGTACTTAGCTGGGTAATTCAAATAAAATCTAGCTAATATTCGTGTTTATTATTTCTCAATCAAAACAGGATAGGACGCGCACCACATAGCATGATTATGAGAAACGCGTGCAGTTCAACAGTTTCCAAAAATGGAAGTTAAACTCCACAAAATGATAAAGATGGGTATTCCTTAAGTCCAGTTACACACTCCGCGTCCATAATTTATGTACACTATGATTGAACTTTTGCACTGTAACTATAAATATGATTTCAATATTGTATTCACACAAAGAAAGTATGGAAACTGTGTACTTGGAGCCTATTAATTTGTCCCCTCATTATGTCATAAAAACATCACTGGAAAAATTAAAGACATGTATATCAATTCCGTCCCATGAGCACCAGAAAAGCATTTGATAGCAATGTTCTACATTTTCTTCTGTTTTAGAAACTGCCTTGATAGAGCAAGTTTTTAAAAAAATCCCATTGATCTAGACAACGATCCCCTATCTTCAAAATGGTTAATCTCTTCTATTTTAGAATAGATTTCATCACTAAGTAGCTCATAGATCAAATGAAAGTATTAACTTTTTAACCTCGCCACAAGAAAGGTTTTTAACTCGATTATCAAGAATTCTATTTAATATACCACGACGTGCTGCCTCTTATAAAAAAATAATGATGGCATTTTTGGAGAAAATTTACGGTCTCCTTAACTGGAAAATTGATACACAGACAAGAAAATCCTGGGCACGTTTATACCTGCATGTGCCCGAGGGACTTCGCTTTCACCTCAAATGAAATAAATAATCTATATAGCGAATATATATCATACACCATACCGGCGATCAAATGAAACTTTTACCTTAACTCTTAAACATAAGTGTTTTCCTTAATCCTTACACGATCATTACATCGAGCATGTACAATATGGGCTAGGGCGTACCCGACCACACTTTTTCCTTTCCTTTTTTCCTTATAATTTGTACAATAATAACTATAATACAATACACTGAGGATCCCAGTGGTAGGCATACAGTGGCTAAGATGGCTTCAAGCCAATTAGTGCAAGAGGAAAATGCAGCAACGCCGCTCACCAATCAAGATTTCTACGATCAAAGTTTCACACATACGTGACGACGGCATCCGCATCAAAACCATAGAATAATGAAAAGATAACACCAGTCAACAAATATCACAATTCCATCTATGGATCATCGTCCTTACGCAACAATTATATCTTTAAGTCCAAAATGTGGTGTCTCGGAATTTTCCGGTTGAGGAGGGCAGCAGTGAGGGAAGGCTGTGCGCATGTATAAATGTAATGTACTATTCCATGGGCATGTAGTAATGTACTGTACTATTCCATGGGCATGTAGTAATGTACTGTACTATTCCATGGGCATGTAGTAATGTACTGTACTATTCCATGGGCATGTAGTAATGTACTGTATTCTTCCAAGTATTTATGTATATTCTTCCATGACTTTTTCAAGGACATTTTTTTAGGTTCTTGAGAAACCAGTCCATGTGGAGTCTTTACTCGTTATTTTCCAGCAGATTTTTTTTTTTCTAAGTAGGTCTTCATATGGCAGTTATCCAGGGGGAAAAGAAGCACATTCCTTTGAAATTTAAACATCCGTTGTTTATTTTAAATGCAAGGTATTGCTCAGAATTTGTCCAATTACCATCCCCAGAAAGCATGGGCAGCACTGGTCGGTTCTCAAGCTCAAGGTTGGTTCGCACTCCTTAACAAATGCTCCTCATTCTCATCAGAATACGATCTCTATTTTCCAATCACAATCAATCTCAATATACGTTATGTCACCGTGTCCATCTTTCACAGAGAAGAGAATTAAGTGGGGAGAACAATAATAATATCAATAATAATTAAGGAGCAACAATGAACCATAAATGTATGTATACTGTGTTGTACTTGTGTGAGTGCACGATGGACAGAAACAAAATCCAGAATATACTTTTACATCACGTTCAGACGTCGTATCTTTATGTTTTAGATCCTCTCTTAGAAGAAGTGCGTCAGTCATTATGCCCGACATCCATTTAAATCAAATCAAAGCTAGACATGGCTGGTTAGGTCAAGGCAATTCCTAACGCCTAGTCGTCTTCATCACATCAACCGACTTCCATCGCCGATCCTTCATAATAAATGCTATACAAAATATCTCTGCTCAATACAGAAACCAAACGCTCTCTTTTATAATACACCAAATATCTCACATGTACTCGCAATCATCGGAAGAGAAGACCACCGGGTAAACACGCAAAAAAGTTTAGCATTTACCCAGAGGAGGGAGTAAACGATCAATGACCCAGTATAAGCACTTGTGAGCACAGCTCTCATTCAGAGGGTGGGCACTGACTTGTTTACATCTGTCCAGCTAGCATTTTTGACACTGGAAATATTCCATCAATTATCATTACTACACTAATATTCTTTTCCCCTTTTTTTGCTGTGTATCACTTATCAGTTTGTCCTCCATTTTAAGTGTGCTACACATAATCAAAAGGTGATGCCAGTCAGTCAGTTTTATATATAGATATATTTTTTAACTTTTTCTTCTTTTAAAATAAGTCAGCCAAAAGTAAGATGGCAGGCCAGGGTATTTACATAGGGCACGGACACTACTCTTGTTGAATGTCGCTATCCACTATAAGGATGCTGACTAAACCAGCATAGCACATATCACACTTGATAAAGCACATTAGCTTTTTCCTTTTTTTGTTGTCTCTGAATTATGGGATCAACGCAGTTTTAAGTGCATCACCGAGGGAGCTTTGTATATCCTAGGTTCACAACATAGCAGTATCCATGCCGACGCAATCTACTGAGTGGAAAAATTAGTTAATATCTGAATCGCTGTCATCTGAAGTTGACAAGGAAGCGTCTTGTATCAACTCCTGCACGGTAGGCGGTGAGAAAATAGGTGTGTGCTGGGGACTCCACGTCTTTGGCAGTGTTTTCGTGAAACCGTTCCTCTTCTCATCCATCTGCAACATCAACAGTCAACGTCATCAAGTATTTTAGTTATGAATGGATGTATACGGCGCCTAAATCAAAACTATCAAGTTGCTAAGGATAGTGTCTTTTAAGGAATTCTGTAGTGGGAAATTAATGTAAACTTATTTTTTGAAAATATTATATTCATAATATTATAGGTGACACAATCATGAGAATATTCGACTTGTATTCATGTAAAATTTGTCTATAAAATATTTATTCTTAAAAATATTTCAAACAAAGTTAAATATTTCAGCAACGTTGTCTTCGACTATCTTCTGTTGAATTAATACGTCTGTAACAGTGATTTGATTTGATGAGTTATACTCCGAGATCAGGGGGAGTATTCTCCATAAAGAGGGGGTTCTGTCACCCGTCAGTTTACACTATTGTTTTCGAGTGTCGACGTCATTCTCTATTCTCCATACTTTATACACGAAGATTCAATAACAAAAATTATACACTCACACTTTTCCGCAAATTTTGGAATTCTTTGACTTCATCTTCTGTTATGACATACTCCTCGTCATCAGCTTCGTTCCAACCCATTTCTCTCAGAAGTCTTGATGAAAATAAAAGAGGTATTTCAAATAAAGGTTAATTTCAATTAAAGGTTCAACAAAAACTATCCACACTTCTCCATTAGGAACGTTGCACTCGTTATATTAGAGATCAAAGATGACAATAATAACAACCAATATCCGTAGAATGAATGAAGATTAAGGAAATTGTAATTTTGGGTGGGCTAAATTTGTATGGCCTGTTCTGTTTTTATATTGGTTGCGTTTTGCCTCTCCATTATGTTTGGTTAATTCTATGTATTGATTTGATGCATATGTGTAAAGATTGGAACTTAAAAAATAATTTTACTGACACCAACACAGGTACCAGAATCTAAAACACTATTTTGTAGAGGGTCTCAAAGCACACCACGACTCAGTTGCTGGGTTTGGGACAAGTGAACTCACCTTTCTTCTAATTCTAAAGAGCTGGAAAGAATATTTTCGTTGGGTGAGACAGACAACTCCTTGAACCCGTTGACCAACGTGTCTTCCGAATGGTCGTGATTATTTTCGATATGTGGGTCCATCTGCAAAAACACATCAAAATAATAGAAACTCTTAAAAGAATGTTCAAATCAACAGATCGTGAGAAGGTTTATAGGTGGAAATCTGCAAAAAGTTGGACACTCTGAAGGGGCAGTTATTTGATAATCCAAAGGACAACTACCTGTCCGAATTCTTTAAGTCCTCTCCAGGGACAACTAAGTTAAGAGTGAATGTATTTTGCAAAATTGGGGTCTTTATAGTCATATTTCCCCAGAACTACTATAATGTTCTATTATCTAAGTTAGAAAATTGTTGGTTTTTTATTCTTATTTTTTTCCCGTCCACTATACGAGTTTCCTTGGAATTCCCAAAGAAAATAAGGAAAAGCTGAAGGGAAGAACTGGATCAATGAAACCGTAGTTTTGGTCTATCAAAAATCCGGTTCATCCATCAATGAAATTGCAGTGGTTTTCAAGCCACGTTGTTTGGATGTTTGAAACCCAACTTTTTGAATCCTAATATCACTAAATTTGTATGAATAAATTACCACCCATTTCAAAATATAGGCAATAGTTTAATGATTAATCCCAAGGATTCCAATAATGATTGTCTTTCACTGGACAAGGTTCAATGCATCTAAAATACATCATACAGTTATATGCAATATTTACCTCTTTGGTTTCCAGCGTTTCACAGTGATTGGTATCCCCAGCATTATTATCTTTGGATGTAGAGTTCTTCTCTGAGGGGTCGGAATCTTTCACCGCATTATTACTATTGACATCTTTACTCTGGTTCTGTTTCATATTGTCTCGGCTCAGTTTGCGAGTAAGGGTAGGCTGAAATTAAAGTCAATATTTAGAGAGTGCTCTGCAAGGAACTTTTAAACTTAATAAAATGATAAAAACGATTAGAGAATCCCTTATTTTTCTAAGAAGAATTACAATTGAAACACTGCACTTAGACAAAACGGGTATGATATGATACTACAATCTCCATAAAAATGAAAATGTTTGACAGTAAATTTGAGAAAAATGTGTCTAGCATGACTGTATAGGTAATGCTAGGGCATTGTTGCGGCCAATCCCCTTCCACCTATTACTACGCCCCCTACAACCACTCCCCGTACTAACCACTCTCACACCGCTCCCCGCTCACTTCACTTTCAAACACACACCATACAACATTTAAATTGGGAGTGGAGTTCTCTGCTGACTCTTTCACGACAGCAGTAACACCAAATGAGCATATTACTTCCTAAGAAAGCTCGAGAACGTACCAGAAGCTCCAGGTATATTGTACCTAGAGACACTATGCCTAGACACAGACGCTCGAGACCAAAGAAAATGAAAGACGTAGGTGCCGGCGGTGCGAGCCCACCTGAGGAGGTCTCACATGAGGAGCTTAGCGAGACGGAGACCGTGCCCCCACCGAAGGCCAAGTCTGGTAAGACTAAGGCGGTCACAACTCGTGAATTGGACATACAGGTGAAATCCATGGAGGCGGCCATGACCGGTCTAAAGGGCACTGTAGAAACTATGGCCCAACAGCTAGCAGTAGTCGCCCGACATGCAGCGAATACACAGACTGAGAAAGACAGAACCAAAACCAAGAAACGGAGTAAGAAGGTTGTGATAGAAGATTGTTCGGAGGACTCCTCTGAGGACAGCGAATCCGAGGAAGAGCTACCACGCCAAAAGAAACACAAGAAACGCAGCCGTCGGAGGTCCGAGGTCAATGCTCCCGAAATCCTTCGCCGCCAGCTCGACGCAGACAGATTCCTGGAGCGCGAAATAGAGAAGGAAAGAAAGTCCTCGGGCCTCCACGGTAAGACGCACATAATGTCAGACTTGCTCTCTTCTAATATCTTCGCTAAACCCTATATGTTTATTAGCCGTGAAGGTGTGTCCACAGTTAAACAGAAGGTCGAGGCCCGAGCCACCATGACGGCTATGGAATATGTGGATGCCACCTTATCACTATTAGATGACCCCCGGGCTTACGATAGTAGAGATTATCATGACATCAATGATCACTTGAGGAAGGTTATCAAAGACTCCCTTGACCGGCCCTGGGCGGCGGTAAGGAGATGGTCTGACTATATATGGGACTCTATAGAAAATGGGACTATCGTGTGGGAAGACCGGCATGCCATTCAAGATGAGCGTGTGAGGCTTTGTCTCACGCACGGCAGTGCGTCAGCACTTAGCGGGGCTTACAATGGCGGCTCAGTCAGTAACAATAACAAGGCCAGTCACAGTCAGCAATCTAACAGGTCCCCCTCAGGTCAGACAGAGGTCGTGTGCCGGGCATACAACTCTCGCTCTGGCTGTAGGCAAAGCAGCAGCCACACTGAAGCTAATTTGTATCACCTCCATATTTGCACGTATTGTGACTCCATCGGAAAAAGCTGTGTTCATTCCATTGTAGACTGTATGCGAAAAATAAACCATGCCAACGGTAACAATCAAGGAGGGAATAGGAACGGTGGTACTCAGAATTACAATGCGCCTCGCAATAACAACAGATCTAATGTTTCATCTCAGTCTTATTCCAGCTCTGCTACAAAAAACGATTAGACGGCGTCTCCAGCAAGTGGAACGTGGAGGCGCCGCCATTCATACCCAGAGAAAGCTACGCGGGCACGGGTGCCACGCCCCCAGCACGTGTCAGTGTTGATGTCTCGCGCAGCCACGCGCATGGCGAGACTACCAGCAAAGATGGCCGCACAGTAAACAAGACGGCTGTCACCGCGTCGACTGCTGTCACTTACCTGCCCCATACAGACTCGCCAACGAAGGCCACGGCTCCACATCATAGGAACGTGAGTACAATAAGCGATGGTGATCATTTTGTCAGAATAAGGGACATTTGTGCTGGCAAAAGGGACAAGGGAGAAGTAGATCTCTCGCCCGCCGCATACGCAAGTCATAGACATAGTGAGTGGCCGAATATGTGCATAGACTCCAAGTATAGTAACCACCAGGCTATCTACTCGGCAGTGCGCAGTACAGGCATGCCTAACGCCCTCTCTGCAAAAATTGAACTCCCTACTAGTCTCAATTTACCTAACTGGAAGAAATACCTCTCCAATAATTCTGACGAGAAAGAACTCTATGATCTAGTGGCCTACGGGTTCCCCATGGGTTATCTCGGCCCCACTACCCATCTCGACAGCGGCGAAAATCACTCCAGTGCAAATGCATTTAGTGAAAAGATCGACGACTTTGTAAATAAAGAATTGCGACTGGGGGGACTTGTGGGCCCGCTCGATCGAGCACCGTTTGATACCTGGTACCACTGTTCTCCCCTGATGTCCAGGGAAAAGAGAGACACTGACTCTCGGCGCGTTATTATTGACTTAAGTTTTCCGGAAGAGAAATCTGTAAACGCATTCCTATTAAAGAACAGCTTGTGGGGCGAACAGCGCGTGCACACTCTCCCTACTGTCGACTCACTTGTGGAAGAACTCCTCAAGTTCGGACCATCCGCTTTCATGAGTACCATCGATATAAGCAGAGCTTATAAAAACTTTAAAAGCGATCCCATGGACTGGCCTCTGCTGTGTATCCATTGGAACCAGAGTTATTACTTAGATGTAACCATGCCGTTTGGCGCTCGCTCATCGTCATCACATATGCAGCGGATTGCGGACGCGATAGTGGGCGTGCTGGCCAGGGAGGGCATCACGAGCAAAATGTACCTCGATGATTTAATAATAATATCAAAGGATAGTGAAACAGCTAAGCGCCATTATGACAGAGCCATCGAGTTATTCGCCGAACTAGGTTTGCCCGAGGCTGAAGATAAAAGACAGCCCCCAGCTGCCGTGGTCAGATGGTTAGGCATCGATATAAATGCACCCGACATGACACTCAGCATCAATAAACAAAAGATCGAACAGATACTCGCTATGGTAAACAAATATCTAAAGAGGCGCTCGATGTCCAGGCGAGAATTACAATCTGTCATAGGTTCACTTATTCACGTATCTAAATGTGTGGGTCCTGCCCGACTCTTCGTCAGCAGGCTGCTGGAGGCCCTCAGGGACATGCAGGGTAAGAAATATGTGAATATAAATGCAGATATGAAAAGGGATCTCCAATGGTTCAGTGGGTTCTGCCAACAATGGAACGGGAGGGCTGTTATTCCATCTAGTGCCCCCACCAAGACCATAGTGGTGGACGCCTGCCTATCCGGGGTGGGAGGCGCCGACCAATTTAATGCATACAGCGCCCAAGTGGCCCCAGTGGATGAAGGGGTAGCTAATATATCAGAACTGGAGGCAGCAAACATCCCCATAGCATTGCATACATTAGTTAGTGAAAAGGATCGTGGAGGCCACATCCTGATACTGTGTGACAATCTAGCAAGCGTTTCGGTATTCAAGACTGGCCGTGGCAAAAACCGAGTAATACTGGAGGCCGCGCGCTTGGCTTGGATGGTTCAGGCCCTTTTCGACCTTAAAATTAGCTATGAACACATACCAGGCGTGGAAAATACATTGGCCGACAATCTCAGCCGCGCACACCTTCACGATAAATATAGACATGCTGCTGATCGTATTATCAATGAAAAATCGATAAAGAAAATTGAACCCTGCCTCTATGCACTTAAAACAATGTACCTCTCATCGCATTACAGGTCCACTCCTCGCACCACTACTGGAGAAAGTAGCAAGCAGGCAACGAGATGCATGGGCGGAGGGAACCCGAGAAAACAGGGATGCGGCAGTGAGGAGGTTTGAAAAATTCACCAGACAGGTAGGGGCGGATGCCACAAACCCCTCTTACCTAACAATCTGTGCATATATCGAATACCTACACCAAACCGCCCCCGCACCAAAAACAATTAGGAACCATATATCTCATCTCAGAACGAGTTTTAAACTAAATAATCTCCCAACCAGGTCGCTGGACCACCAGCGCGTTCGCTGGGCCCTACAGGGCCTTGATAGAGACAAGTCATTTGTACCCAGAGTAAGGCTACCAGTTCCTTCCGAAGTTATTAGAGCAGCACTCCTCAATATAACCTCAGACCACACGGCGCAGACGGTGAAAACCGCCCTACTCGTGATATATTATGCGGGATTACGCCAATCGGAGGTGCTGGCACCTACTCTGAGTAAGTTCAGGCCCATTATCCACCTCACAAGGGCCGATGTGGTATTGACCAACGGATGTGTCATTATTAAGGTGAAATCCGCAAAGAATTTACAGTCGGCGTACCAGTGTAAGACGGTAACACTCCAACCATCAGCCGACAAGACCATGTGCGTAGTTCAGGCCATCAAGGAGATGCTACGTCGCCTACCCACAAGACATCAGCAAGAAGCTTGTTTCATGTTCCCAGGAACGAGAAACCCCATGCCAGCCACGTACGTGGCCCGATACTGGAAGAGCCTCCTAGTGTCTATGGGAGTAGAGCCACGACCATATACCCTTCACAGTCTGCGCAAAGCGGCGGCTACCAATGCCTTTGCTGCAGGCTGTACAACCCTCCAGATACAGGATTATATCGGTTGGGCTTCAGATGCATATAAGAAGTACATACACACAGATGCATCCAAAGTGAATCACGCAATAACAAAAGCCATAAGCAACCCCCAGCATCCTTAGTATTGATTGACCTCAAGCAGGCAACAGACTCTAAATCCTATAATCACACTCCTCCCGTACCCCTAAATCACATTACCATAAAGCCACTCGGCTATATACCTAAAGACTCGGCCCTCAGGCCTCAAGGACTGTCCCAAGGGACCAACAAACTTTTATCAATATCATAACTGCTATAAGCAGAAAAAACCATTTTATACTAAAACACCCCCATCACTAAAACATCATATCAAAACCCCATTACTAAAATACCATATCAAAATCCCACCCTCCACTTCCCTTCATACATCACCAAATTGGCAGTTTTGGCTAATTATATCTATCATTCAAATCAATTTTATCTACAAACAATTTATTTTACAATTCATCAACTTTTTACCAATTTTACTCTCAACAACCATCTATTTATATACCCTCCTTTTATTACTTAAAATCATTTATATAAATTTTATAAAAAATCAAATAAACATTTAATTTCCCAAAGCTGCCTCTCGCTATTTATTTTTTACCATCATCACAACCTTGGCCGAATCAACAATGTGTCTAGCATGACTGTATAGGTAATGCTAGGGCATTGTTGCGGCCAATCCCCTTCCACCTATTACTACGCCCCCTACAACCACTCCCCGTACTAACCACTCTCACACCGCTCCCCGCTCACTTCACTTTCAAACACACACCATACAACATTTAACCCACCCACCCACACCTTTTTCTAATCATTATCATTCCTCCATACTAATTATATCTATCATTCAAATCAATTTTATCTACAAACAATTTATTTTACAATTCATCAACTTTTTACCAATTTTACTCTCAACAACCATCTATTTATATACCCTCCTTTTATTACTTAAAATCATTTATATAAATTTTATAAAAAATCAAATAAACATTTAATTTCCCAAAGCTGCCTCTCGCTATTTATTTTTTACCATCATCACAACCTTGGCCGAATCAACAATGAGCAACCGAATATCAGACATCTAGAAGGTGGTTTGGGTTGGGGGTTTGGAGGAGCATCAGATTCTACTTCACTCCACTAGACGTATGAGGACCGATTCTGCTAAATTTGATATTATAAGCTTGTAATTAAGGAAACAAAATACATACCTGCTTATCGGACTCTTTTTCGCCCTGTTTATCGAGCGTCTTGTTCCTAGCTTTGTTGGGAATTTGTGCCTTGTACATTTTGCTTTCTTTAGGATCAACTGAAATGACAAAAAGCCTTTGAATGAAAAACAAGATAGTGGCTGAAAGACCGTCAACTTTAAACTTGTGAAGACTTGGGAATACGGACACCAAGCGTGGTACGATGGAGTGCTCTGTCAACTTCAAAAGTAATAAGCATTGATTATTGGACACGATTAACACAGCCTGGTCTGGAGCAAAGAAGATAGACAATCAGTTCCACACGGGCATACCAAGCACATCCTGCACACAGTGGAGCACCAAGATCCACGGAGAATCGTTTCTAACGAAGAATCCTTTCTATGTTTCTATCTATCTTTCTGACCAGTATATAATTACCAGGGATGGAAGTGGAGTTATGGCGAAAATACTGAAATATTTCTGCTGCGGGGAAGAGCACCGAAAGTGCTCCATAGGAAATAGCCACCCGGAAATATTTGAAAACACCCTTTGAATTGTGCCTTCATGCATTTTAACGTAAATCAAAATTTCTATTTAAAAAAAAAAGGTGAACATTTTAGGTTAAAAATTGTGAAATTTCATAAGTTTAAAAAAATACTGATTTCAGTAGAAATACCAAAGACTTTCATCCCTGAATTACAGACACCATGAGAGAGGACTGCCTTGAGCTAGTTATGGCGAGGAGTTTGGCCAACACCGTAGTTTGGGTGGGAACTAACCTGAACTATGTGTGGTGCTATCATCATTGGATTTATTCGGCGTTTTGGCAGGGCTTTCTGCAACAACAATCATGCGGACGTCACAAATCTACACCGAACAATACTGAAGCAGACTACATGAAAAGGTTTCCTTTGATTCAGCAACTGGGTTGTAGGAAGCGACTGGCAATGGGAGAGGCCAGCCTCCCGAACTAATGTAGACGCACAAAATAGACGAGTGATGTTATTAGGAGAGAAAAATCGAGCAATATACAATAGCACAAGGAAGGCGAAAATAGGAATATTGCAATGCTTACCCCAAGCTCCTGTGGCTGGATTTTTGGTGGCATCGGATGGTCCAGTATCACCGTTCAGAGAAGGCTGCAGGATAGAATAAATCAAATTACAAATCGAACTGAATTCGGAATGCGATATGGAATGAGGAGTGGACACGAAATAACATGTAGGAAGAAATGCTAGATACATTAAACTCAATTACCAAAAACAATCCAGAACGTTAATTAAGACTTCTTGGTATTTTCATAGTCACGGATACAGGGAATGTTTTTTTTTTCTCATCAAAATATTAGGGTGGTGCAGGATTCTGGTGCAGAACAGGAAAGAATATACAACCGATAGTGCATCGGACATCGATGAATGAATACCCCAAGCAGGGAAACCGGTACTTACAAAATCATCATGATCCAAACTCTTATTCTGCTTCTCTGCGGACTTGTCTTTGTCGTTCTTGTCCCCTTTAGAAGGGTGTCGTTCCCTGTTGTCCTGGTAGTTGCGCTTTGAAGGCGGCGGTGGCCGCATGTAAGACCCATAGTACGGATCACCGTGGTAGTACTCGTAGTAGGGGTCGTAGTAGGGAGGGTAAGGCGGACCTCCGTTCATCGGGCCACCATTCATATGGAATGGGCCTGGTCCAGGTCCAGGTCCAGGACCTGGTCCAGCTCCACCAGGCACCTGCAGATAACGAGCAATACACAAGTCAGCAAAAGGAATTTTGTTACTAACTTTAAGCACACAGAAAAACCTGGCGAGATGGCAGATTTCTACTTCTAATACGTATCATAGAATAGACACACTATGGAGGTTCCGCAAGCAAACCTATCTCAATTACGTAACCGTATCCGTATGGTTTTTTTGTGGCGAATTTTCGCCTTTTTATGTATAGAAAATAAATTGTGGGATGAAATATTTTGTTTGATATGTTACATAACGTTTTCCCCGCCACATTTTGCTGATCCTCTTTCTTCCTTTTAACGTGTTTCTTAAAGATATGGATATATTTAGGTTTAGTTTTACGTATAGATAAGACTCGCTGAACCTCCCTAATAAAGACTCCCCTTATCTTCTGAATATATGATGTTTTATATTAAATTTTCAGTTTATTCTTTTTACATTTTCTCGCCGAGGACTTTGCGTAATCACAATAGAGGGCCTTTGGAATTTTACCTATTCACGGAGTGTTATAGTTTGACTTCTCTGTGTTAATAATGATTACTAAGTATTTTTTTTATCAATTATAATTGTATCTAAGGAAATGAGTTTTTCCCATTGTTAACTAATGCGCAGACAAAATCCCTTCACACTTCAAGCGTCAGTAAACTATGTTCAACGCCAACAAAATAGATAAGGGTCGTAGGTTTAGGACTCCCTATATCACAGCATGAACTTCCTTAGAATTTTACAATGTTATTTAGAATCGTTCATGAATAAAACCTCTGGCATAGAATATCTTCCATAAAACCGCGGTTACACAATAATACAAGCGCTGCAGGGGGTATGAGCACTGCGGGGGGTATGACCTCATATAAGTCCCATTTAGACCACAATTTTAAACTCCCTATACTGATTATGCGTCGGGCAAGCAGGCATACATAACTGCAGTGCGTTTTCACAGGTCCAGGCTCAGAAAAGTGTTGAGCATTTGACAAGGCGTACCTGGCTATATCTGGCATTGGGGTGCTGGTATTTTCCATCTCGGTAGAGTGATGGCTGTGAGCGGTAGGGTGGTGCGTACTTGTCGTAGTTGTAACCGTTGTAATAGGGTGGATAGCCATTGTATGGCCCATTGTAGTACTCATCATCCATGGAATGGTGACGGAACTTCTGCGGGGAGTAGCGCCGATCTGTTGGACAAGAACAGGAGCATATTATTATCAGGGACTAGTCATGCCAAAAATATTGAAAATGTTTTACATAAAGAGTCAATTCTTATTAATTAGGGCCGCAACTACATGTACAGAATATTTAAAACTGATTTAAAGACAAACATTTTGATTACCGAAAGGATTTTGCGATTTTTAAAAAAAAAAATTGGAAATTTTGTGATAAATGGAATTTGGTGACAAAAATTTGAACAAAATAGTGAAGCCTAACATACACATGAAGGAGAGTGCATATATGACCTCGCTTCGTGGCATGTAGCGTGCCCAGTTTACTGTTGTATTTCATTCTATTGTAATTGCCATATTAGCCTTATATGCTAGTTTAGTCACTGCATCTTTCTTTCTATACTTTTTGTACTTGCTGCACAATATAGCATAACTTCATTTTCAATAGGGGCCCTCTGGAAGAGCTATGGTTTCATAGAAGAGAGGCAAAAAATTGATCTATTATTGCATAACTGTACACTTCCGGAAATAAACATTATACATACATATATGTGTATAGATTTCAAACTTACACCTCTTTACAAGAACACTGAGGTTATGTAAGTAAGGCTTTATTTGTGTAAGAGATACGATTGATGATGACGTTATAGGGATCTAACGAGAACGATTTCGCAACAGAAATTGACAACTTAAAGATTGAAGCCAAAATAGAGCGAAAATACAACTTTTAACACACGCGTCTGACCACGGTGTTCAACCACACTACACACACACACATAAGGATTTACGACAGTTAAAATACTGCACGACACTTATTTATGAATTTACAGGACCATTACACTTTTTAAGTGTTTACATTTTCACCCCAATCGGCTTTCCGCCCTAAAAATCACTGGGATACACATATAAATACGACCCACCTTAGATTAACATGGTGCAAATATGTATCTTACACCAGAGCTTAAAGTAAATATTGTTTGTGGTCTCATAGACACTAGCGTTATCTAGTAGGCAGCTTAGATAAGATAACTCACCGAACTGTCCATCGTAGTAATTGTCAAACGATCGTTGTCGCTGCAATTGTTGGTATGGGTAGTCCGGTGGTCCAGGATATCTATTGTAGGCATTGTAGTAGTCGTCCCTCCGACCGGGACGCCCCATCTTACTTTCGTTGTGCTCAGCCGACTTCGGCCCATGTGGCTTCTAACGCGAACGTGAAAAAAAGATAAACCTGGTTAGTCATCGTTTTGACAACATACTTATGAGATATGAGATATTTATTACCAGAAGGTTTTTAAAAAAATTATTTAGAATGTTTATACAGCAAATCAATAAGTCAAATCATTTCACAAGTAGTCAAGTACAATGAAGATACACAGTCATTTCGCAAATCAATTTTAACCTAGACATGGGCTCACGGGTATATATTCATTGCTGAATTCCATGGTTTTCTGTCCACTGCTCAGCTGTGTTTACTTTAACTACTGATTCACATTGGTTCTAGTTTATCTAATTCTAAATGGCATTAAAAAAGTAGATACAGATTTTAAATACATCCCACACTAGGGTGTTTGGTGATTTGGAATGTCACAATGGGATGAGATGGGTTGTGATTAATTGAAAATATTGAAATCCTACTCCGACCTAATGAACCAATTTGACTATTTCTCGAGGTGAGATAGTTGAAACCAGTGGTTTATCTACAACAATCTTACGATATATTACTTCATAGTGGTGGTCTTGAAAAAATCTTTTTTATTTTACAGATAAAACATTTGAATGAGGATTTCTGCCAACTGGGTAGATACACCCGAGTGATAAAATATTTATATATTAATTCATCTCTTGGAAACGTGGATGCAATTTTGTGTTTCTTTATTTAACTTGACTGTTAGTCCAACGTTTTGGAACTCATACGGAGTCCTTCATCAGGGACAAGCAAGTACACTATATTTTATATATAAAATAACTTGCTGGAATTTAACAAAAAAAATAAACTTGTTGGAGAATCCTTTTGGTGCAGCCGAAAGAGGCATAGGTAATAAGGTATAGAGAGACACATACCCCGGATTCCTGATCAGGAATCTTAAGCCAAGCTGGAGCGAAGTCATGCTTAGGAGCTTTGCTGCTCGCCATCAGTGCTCAATACACATTGTGAGCCACTGGACACTGCAAGAGGTGGAAATATATATCAACAATACGTTCAAAACACGTTCTCTACCTGAATAATTAAAATGTAGTAGACCAAATAGAGAGAATCATTTATTTTGACTGAAGTATATGGCATAGGAGCTGTTTGATGACAATATGGTTAGATAGACTTCTGGAATATTCCAGATCTTCCGGCGAACGCTTGTGATTTCGCAATTAACACATAATTATTATATGCACTTTACAGCTAGATAAGTTGTTGTTTACAGGTAAATACAACAGTTTATAAATATTGTAGTGATAACTATGCTATTCCTTTTTTTTCTATTTTAGATGGAAAAGAGAAGATATAATATAGCTAACTAACTGCACCATATAGGGGCTTCTAGCCCTAATAGTGGAGAACATTTTGTAACATTTTTTTCATATAGGAAAATCTAGCATAAGGACGATATCAACATTATGAGTACATATTGGTCTGAGTATTATTGGAGGCACTTCGTTCCCAAGTCTCTCCTCAGGACACAATATAGTATTCCATAATTCCCACACAATCCTTAATGGTTACATAATAATGTAAATAAATTAGACACTCGGTTCCACGGGACAAAGCCATTTTATTATTTAATTACATGTATTTTCTATGCTTATAAATGCCAATAAAATTACTTAAAAACAAAGGAGCTAAGAGCATAAAATAGAGGAGCTAAGAGCCAGCAAATTCGGACCAAAACAAACAAACCCGGTAAGTCCATTATGAACAAACAAAATTAGATAATTTCCATTAGATAGATGGTTTCACAACATACCATGGCTCTTTCGCAAGTTACAACGATTTCAACTTAAACTCATAGCTTTAGAATAGGCTGCCAAAATCCATAGACTACAAGAGGTTTGGAGTACCGGCAGTCAGGGCTGAGAGCGCTGTTGGATCCTAGCCCAAGATTTCTCATTTCCCTCGTTAGAATAAAACAAATGGGAAAAGGCGTAAACATGATCCAACAAACGATCATCTTCCCAAGATCAGCAGCAAAATAAGGAATGAGGTCCATCAAACATTTTATCCGAAAATTATATTATACTATGTTTAAAACGTTCTAGAGAAATAAAGGCAATACTAATGCAGCAATCTTTATTCAATCTTAACCAGAGCGGAGCTTTAATTGGAAACGGAAATTACTTTTCTATGGATAGAATTCAAATCGTTGGCAGAGGACAAGATCATGAAATTGTATTTTTGAGGACATGTACTTAATGGATCAGGAGATAGCTCAATTTAATGGGTAATAATTATAACGCAGGGTGACCACACAAATTTTGTTTTCAAATTCCCTGTGTTTTCCCTGTGCCACATCTAATCTTCTCTGTAATGAATAAGGAACAAAAAGGTCGCCAGAAGCTCGGGTGGCCCGATGAAATTCCACAATTTTTACACAACAAACAAAATGAAGAGTAGGCCTACATTCCCAGCACATACAACATTTTCATAACACTGTTGAAAAGATGTTATTATTCAAGTTACAACAACAGGGTTCTCAGTCTAGGAAGACTAAAATTTAATAAAACTTGAAAAGAAATGCTTCAACTCTTTTGCCAAACCCAGTGTTTAAAGTAGGTAACTAATATTTATCAGGAAAATTTTATTATATGGTAAAGTTTGGCTGTGCCAGGCTATGGTGGCACAGCCAGCATAGGGGAAAACATGAGAAGGGTCACTCCTCTTGTTAGGGGGGTTTGGGGGTTCTCCCCCAAGAAAATTTTGCCAATACACGTCCCATTTTTAGCAATATATTTCCCTACAACTTTGAAGAAGTAGGTATTAGGTGTGTCATATATGGGCTAAAGGACATTACTCAGAAACATCCATTAAAATGACCATGACTAAATATTTTCACCTCCTGCTCTTCTGAGAGTAGTCCACTAACAGCAATCTAAGTTACATAATTGTGGCAATAAACCAGGTTTTGACAAAGGAAAAAATGGTTTCCCTGAATTTTTTTTTTGAAGTATAGGCTTAAAAGAAATAGACACCCTGCCTCCACAAAATCTCTCTCTACTCCACATGGGAAAAAGTTTTGTGAAAGACTCTATGGTGTGTTACTAATGTTGTGTAAATTAGAAGACATTATGATGTATGTTATTTTGTCATGGCATCAGAAAAAAAGTGAAATAGAAGGCCTATGGTCTCACTCACATCTCCCTTAATCCTCCACCAATGTTAGACAAAACTACTTTCTTTTGATGTATTCTGTATGAAATTGTGTTTTCCTTACATCATGGCAACTTTAACATTTTGTCTAATGTATCTTCCTCATTACATTTAAAAACCAGCTTGATAAAACTACATATTTGGGGGTGGAAAATTGTGGTGTCCTTTCTGAATTTAAATATGTATGCATGTGGCATCACAGCTAGACTTAGTGTTCCTTTAAAATGATGGGTGCATATTTTTTGTAATAGAAACACTATTTATGGCGGCATTCATACCATCTTCGGCAGGGGAAACCTTTAAAAACAAAACGTTATACAAAAAAATAAAGTCATTCAGAGGACAACTACACCTAAATAAAGGTTTTAACAGGTTACCATCCAAAATTAAGGTTTTTAAAGGTTCCATGGATGTGTGTAATTTCAAGAATAATAGCATTTCAATGGTGTTATGAAAATGTTCTGGGAATATAGTTCTACTTCTTATTTTGTCCTTTATTAATGAACAAATTGTGGCAATTCACATGGCAACCAGAATTCTGCCAGGTAAATATGTCAGATTTTCAGAAAATGTACAATTGGCAGCTCTACACATAGAGGAAATTCTCCCAAATTAAGCTAAAAAATGAAGAATACCAGGTATATCTGAGTATATTTAGTATCGTGTTGATTTAAAGTATCAGTTCTGTTGTGTTAAACTGCATTTTGAGGCTCATTTTTGTCTTAAATGTGGGTTATTTTAGAAGATTGGTGACGGCAAATTGTACAGTAACAGTTTCTGAAAATCTGACCCATATACAAGATGATATATGATGTGTGTGTGTATTAAAGTAAATAAAGTAGCTGTTATGCTTTGATATGAAAAACTGGCAACAACTTAATTGCTACATTATTATCAGATATTACTTATTCCCTTTGCCCTCATTTTGCCTGAGCTGACATAAAATTTTTCCCTGTGTTTTCCCTGTGTTTTGGAAATTTCAAGAATTCCCTGTGTTTTCCATGCAGGGAATTTGTTTTTGCCATTTTCCCTGTTTTCCCTGTTTTCCCTGTGCTGTGGGCACCCTGTATAAGGTACAAAATATATTAGCATTAAGAAGTCATTGTTGACCATAAAAGATACAAATGAAGGTACTCTTTTAAATGGTATGAAGGATTTTAAAATATTCTTTTTAAGCATTATTTTCCTGCATATATTCAACATTCGCATGTGCTCACATAGTCCTAGTTTGATATCATACATCAAATTTATCTATACATTTTTATATTAGAACTATCTTTGTAACTAAGGAATGGGGTTATGCTATTCCTACACTTCGAGATGCTTCGAATTAATCGATTCGGTCTAAAGACTTCCTAAACCGTGACATTATACTCCAGTCGATACAACTTCCTCGTTTCCATTTTTAATGATATATTTTGACTTCAAATAGAGTAAGTGATTATTTGGGCGATGTTCCAAGTCACAGGCGAATCATTGCATAATTAGGGGGTTAATGCGGATAATGGGTATAAGGTTGATAAAAAAAACAGGGGCAAACATATCAAACTAATCACCACTAAATCAAGATCAACCTTTTGAATCACGAGAGCCACACAAACTGACAGCTCGGGTCAGTTTATAGGGTTATTTTTTTACGATAATGTCCCGATGTTGTTGCATCAGCTGCTAGTAAAAGAGAAGAGATAGCACACCGTACCTGATAGTGAAAGAAGACCTCTTTCCCAGTGTTCGCAGTGCAACGTTTGTCCGCCCAAAATATATGGGGCGTTGAGTCAATAGGTTCTACAACGTTTGTATAAAGCGACGAAGGAGTATCGCTACCTTGTCATGGTGAATCGCTAACACATCCTAACGCCACATATTAATCACAAATACAGAATTGAGTATACTCCAGGTGAGGGCATGGAGGAAACTCTCATTCTCCACAAGAGAATCCCTCGCCGTGATCCTTCAAATGATCTCAGATGGTTCCCCTCTTAATCCGATTTATCAGGACATTTTGGTGAGTGAGTCCACAACGACCGAGTTAAAGATGTGTATGTCCGTATGTTTCCTGCAAATGACAATAGAACATATATTATTATTAAAGAACTGGCTGTAGACAATACGGACGTTAATAGCTTAGATGACGAACATGAATGGCAAGCATATTGGTGATCGCTGGGGGCTAAACTGTTATTATGCTTCAATGATAGGTATGATATTTTGATCTTTGCAGTTACTTCTATCGTTAATGACGGGGATATTGAATATCATTATATGAAAGTATGTTCAGTCTGACGATAAGAGAACACAGTGCAATTTATCTGAGTCCTGTAGCACCAGATCGGTACGCCGTATAATCTTAGTTTAGGACTGAATCATCAATATGTAAGTTCAGTAAGTTAATGAAACAAGACATAAGATAGTCGACGGTATGCTATCGCATTGCTCATTGATTTGGTAAAACTAACTCACTGCATATAGACACAAGAGCGAGAAAACCTGCTACAAGGCTGAATAGAGATCCCCTGATATTGTACCACTTATACGGTACCTATAGACAAAGTTCAATCAATCAATCAAATACACATATATTCTCTACCCAAGTAGGTAACATTTATAAGTCAGATTTCAGGATCCAGCAACAATGTTTATTATATATATACGATACGGTAGGCTAGTATAAGCCAGAATTAAAGGTTACATGTAAGATAACTCACAATAACAAAATTCTAAATTGATAAAACTCTTGATACTTGAAGGCTATTTTTGTATCATTATCTGCATTGATAAATGATGGAATCATTGTTCACAAGAGCATCCTAATAGTCACCCCTGGGCAAAGATTCTTTTGAAACTACCTTGGTTGTTTAAGTTTAAAAAAAAGATAAATATGAAAAAAATACTAATCACTGACCGATCTTTATAGTCAAATGTAACATTTAAAAAGAGCCCATCCATAGGGCCCGGGTATGATTTTTAAAAAACAAAAAAAACTCAACGTGCATATCAATTTATCTGTTTCTCATGTTTTTGTGTTAGTTCATCTGGGACAAATATCGAAGTGATAACTATCTGGAAATCGATATTTGAATAAATTCAAATGGGTAATAATTTATATATAGATTAACATATCGATACATTTTAACCATATCTCATATAGTAGTACTGATATAAGTTGACTGGTTGGACATATGGTACTTTACCAGGCTGTTTATTTGGTCTTCCACTTACTCCCGGGGAAGTATTATAGTATAATTATCATCTATTGTTGAGAGTAAACACGCCAACAGGTGCTCTCTTTAGCAAATATTAGCACTGGATCTGTGACGTGCATAGTGTCACAGACCGACCACTCTTCGACGGTCCAGACATTAAACAGTGCTGTTGGGTGGGGGTAGTATTCGGGAGAAATGGTGCCCACAGCGGGGTTTGAACCCACAACTCTCATCATGCCTTGGCTTTCAAAGTTAGCACTGGCCTCTGGAAGACGTCTTTCACATAGATCAATATTGACTCCCAACTTATTAAATGCGTTTTCATTGCTCTTATTGGTAAAATCGAGAAAGCTTTCCAATCATATTGGAATTCTACTCGTCCACGATGACTCATGAGGCGACAGTTTAATCCCCGACTTATCTTTGACTTGATTCCTGGCCAAGAACCTGACACACTGGTCGTGCCTTGGTCAAGTGTTTAAAGTGCCAACATATGTAGACTCTACTATAATATAGTCTAGACAAATAAACAAGTTCCAAATGTGTTTACATATATGAAATTTAACACACAAAAAACAACAAAACTATACTATGTCTTACCATTCAATAGTTGGCTGCTACTACAGCTACCGAAACTTATTTCATAATGGTTGAGTGGCAAGCTGCCAACTGAATTTAAATTCCCTTTGTGTTGATGAATTTGATTTTAATAGAGGAGCAAAATTGAATTGCCCTAGAACCCATTCGACGTTTTGGACAGTAGGGTCTTTCCTCAGGAACATCTAGGCTAGGTTGGTTTATAGCCTTAGGTACCGTATCATAATTATAAGTGTTATAATGTATAATGCATTACTTATATAAGTGCTCCTGGACAACATTTTTATATTAATAATAATTATGAGGTCCAAACAGAAAGGTAGCTTCCACAGAAGGTAGCTCTATAATATACAGGTATCTGTTGGAATACAAATAGGCCGAATACATGTATTTGTAAAGTTCTACCATATTATGATATAGGGGCCTACCGATCGATAAAGCTTAAATAGCACCTGTGGCTGTGTCGCCAATATTAACCCCCCAAGTTGCCCAACTAAACAAGCTTACCTTCAGGGTGAAGTGTAGTTGTGGTTATGCATAGCATCGAAGCATAAACCCAAGAAATGTTAAATGCAATACACGCCTGCGACTATATACTATAGAGCCGGCCTCTATTATGAGTATGCCCATGTGCAAAGTACTATGGACTAAATTAGCGAGAACTTTCCAATTTTGGAGTCTGTTGCCAGTGTTGTACGCATTACCCACTTGTTGGTTTACCGCGGAAATAAGCAATTGCAGCGCTCTAAGGTAGCGGTTCACTCACAAAAGATTGCTTTCCCTCACAAGCTAGCCTTCCATTTCCCTCACCTATAGAAGGGGCATGCACTATTTTCCCCATTAGTATTTAACAAACAACTAAACTGTGCAATCCATGGATATGTAGGGGCATGGGTGATTGATTTGTCCATTTTCTTCAGCACATAAGGTCTAATGCATGAACAGTTTTTCGAGTAATCAAGCAGGGAATCTTTAAATAAACGGTATCAATTGATAACTGAATGATCAATAAGTTATCTAGCAATAAGCGGGGTATAATAACAGTTAAATAGGACTATACTCTACCTCTGTTTATGTTGCTATTTCGTAAAAATGATGTCAGATGATGGCGCCTTGATAGTATGCGGTCTCAAGGACGACGACAGCCCGTCAAATGGGTCAGTAAATTATACCATATTTCCACGGTCTATCACGTTAAAGTCCACTTTTGAAAGCTTAACAAATATATCTATCAGTTCGACCACGAAGAGAGTGACAATGTCAAGGCGGAAAAGTCATGGTTGCAAATGAAATGCATAAATAAACAACTTCGTTCGTCCAGAGTTGGGTAAGTATGGCGGGTCTTCCTATCCCATAATTTCCCGCAAGTTCTCGCGATCTCTCGACAACGTGCTTAGGTGTTTTCGGTGGTTTTGACCCATGTTAAGCGATAAATACCCAGTGATATACATTAAAACACACATAATAGACTTTATTCTGGCTATACTATGAGGGAAGCTGGTGTTGTTACCAATTTACTACTGTATTTTCCTTTAGTCTGTTATATTTATAACAATTTATTACCATGCCGGACGCGAGACTTTGCGAGAAGTGTAGAGGTGACACGGTGCTCCCCCTCTCTGTTCAAGTGAGCAGAGCTTGCGGCTCATCCAAGGGCGCCGGAGACGAATACACACTTTTAATGTGGATGTTACGATTATAATATCTTGCCACAAAACACGCTTGGTGTTGTCACTGACGTCTGCTTCTCTTGATCAGTCTGTGAGTTTCTAAAATGTTGTTATTTTCACTTTTCTTTCCCGACCATAGGTCATTTCAGGCGGCGGGTGTAGGCCTCCAAGCTCGCCTCCGACCAAGGCCAAGATCATGTCCATGACCATGATCGCATGAAGATGCTTCAGTCTTCAAAGACAAAGCCATTATGAGTGACCTGAACTGTCTAATTTTGGCTTAAAATTATGGAAGTTCTATTTGAACTTAGTGTAAATGTTTTACAAAGTCAATATATCAAGCCAGGCCCAGGCCAGGGCGTGTGCAGTAGGCTACGTTATTATTGTTTACCATCGCCACTTTCTCGATGACCTAGACTAGGCTTAGTTAACTTTTATTATGTTTGTTTTGGCTTGGGTGTCACAGCTGATGCCTGTGGCTTTGATCACGGTTCCTGCTGTCGCTGGAGCCCACGGATATACAGGCTTGTTTGTCCTCGGGGTCCTCGCAGTATTTTTTGTTATCATTATTAATAATAGGCCTAATATTATAAATGGCGGATGGCCTAAATTAAAGAAATCAGTATTTTTGAATACGGTAGCCTACCGTAATAAAAATTGTTGAATTTCATAAGTTTTTAACCGAAAATCGCCTAAAAAAAATTCTCAGATTTTCAGAAACATTTGATTTTCACAAAATTCGATTTACCAAAGTTCTTTAAAACTTTCAATGAAAGATTAATATCATCAGACATCAAAATAACTTCAATTTTCCCCTGCCAAAAATATGGTTTAATTCTCCTAAATATTCTATACTTTATCTAAATAAAAACTTTGATAAGTGGATGCATAACTAAGTTAGCTAAGTCCATACACGTAATTTGGAAACATGAATGATTGCAGTTTTTTTTATAATTTGCATCAGGGGCATACCGTAGATTTGTGTTGCATACCAGCGGTAGCTAGCCGTTTAAATTAAGATTGTTTGATATTTGTTAATGAAGTAGGCCCAAGGCCTACCGTTCAGTATGGCAACCATCGGGACAGTCATATTCAAATCTGAGACAAGTATTTGTGAGGTGCTACCCTCAGAGCTTGGTGGAGGGTTGGGTAGCAGTATACGAAATGGTAGGCTATGCCTACGGTAGGCCTATACGTCCCAGGACCTTGCCCTCTGTTACCTCCAGGTTTTATCTTTAATTTTAAAATATTTTCCAAGTCAGCAAAAGGTTAATATATTGCAGGCAATGATAAATGTGTTGGCTGCATATCAGGAGCCGAGACACATTTTCATGAACATGTTCACAAAATTAAGTTAAAGAGAAACCTTAATTTCCACAATGAGCTTTAGGTTATTATTATGCTGTTCGATAAAAGACGAAATATATATTCATGAGAATTAAAATAAATATATAGCCCGACGTAACAGTGGGTTTCTTCCCGTATAAATGGATGTCCAAACTTGCATTTTAGTGATTTAATTCTTGTAATTATCATTTGATATTGATCTCTTATAACAATGTGCAGATAAAACAATTTATATCAAGATGTTTTCCTTTTATTTTCAGATATTGAAAGGGGAAAATGGCCAGTCTAATTACAAACCAAGTTCTCCGATGTCGACCCATATTCTCACTATGCAGAAACATGAACCATTTCTCCCGTTTATCAACGTTTCGCTGTGTACAAACTCCAAATTTAGGCTGTGGGAATCCAGCTTCCCTTGGCATTTTCAAATCACATCTTCGTTTGCAACAGAAGACAGCTCCTGCGCCGGTATGGATATCGGCAATGGGATTTCGCACTGGTTCTAAAAACGACTTCTATGAAGACAAAGAAACCAAAACACTGGCAGTTTGGAAGAACTTGAAGGAGCTTCGAGCTTCCCCTTTACCTGCCCTGTCCTTCGGTCTGGCTGGCCTCATACCTTTTGTGGCCGCCCCGATGTACATGGTGACTGAAGGGCTGTTCCTGCCACATATCGCCTTTGCACAGCTCGCATACGGCGCGTGCATTCTCTCTTTCCTCGGAGGTGTCAGGTGGGGATTTGTGCTTCCAGACGAAAGTGTTGTGCAGCCCAATTGGTTCAATCTTGGGTATAGTGTTGCACCCTCGTTGATCGCCTGGACTGGACTTATCATGCCTCACACACCTGGGATGCTAACCGTTATCACTGGACTTGGGTTTTCTGCATACATGGATCTCTCAATGTATGGCTACCCATCTTGGTTCAAGGGCTTGAGGTTCCTTCTAAGTTTTTTCGCCATTTTGTCATTATGGTCTACCTTCATGTGTAAAATCGTTATGAAGACTGAAAAAGAGGCACCTGTTACTGTTACATATTGATACGGTATTATACTATGTCTAAGTTTATTTCTATAATTACGGTAGTATACCTCCTGCTATATCTATAGCAGGTGGTATACTCCCACAGGACTGATATAACGCTACCCTTATCTATGTAACCATGGGAGCGTTAACGGGTGTGTCCGATAGGACACGCCCCCATTTACAACATGAATAAAGATCATTAAGAACTGGGACTCAGGTGTGGACAGTTGTCATTTACCTTCCTCTAATATAAAACATAATAATATAACATCTGGTGGAGAAACAAACGGTCTCAATGCTTCCAAAAAGAAGCGGAAGAATAAGCGACCCACAATACAAAGGCGTAGCGAGCTATAGGGATCTGCTAGGCCTTAGAAAGGAGAGGAAAAGAAGGAACGCTGAAAAGGCGGCCGCAACAGCAGCAAAGAACACGGAGAGGCGAACATCCATAACACCGAGCCCAAAAGAAACAAGCGCGGAGGAAAGCGATCATGAATATCATATGGACAAAATAGGCTATTCGCCTGTGTTTTCGCCTGTGTTTAAAAGAACAGTACAGGAAGGAAAGGATAACCTAGTAGCTCTGCTAAAAGCAGGGGGATTGAAACCAACGGTGATACCACAAATTAAAGCGGAGCCATCGACCAGCTTTACTGAATACAGGGAGAGAAGGCACGCCCAAGAGTCATCATCGGAGGAGTCAAATACAGAAGAAAGGACCCCTAAGGCACAGCTTAGGCATACTCAGTTAGCAGCAAAGATGGGCGACAACAATAGACAAGAGAAAACAGACGGTGAAAACTTGAAAACTCTGCGAGAACAGGCAGATAGGGACGCTTTAGAAAAGAGAAAAGCTTTAGAGAAGGCCAAGCTCGCACAAGAGAAACTGCTGGACGAGAATAAGACGGCAGAGTTAAGAGCTAAACAGAGACAAGCAGAGCAAGATCACAAACGCGCTCAGGACAGAGAAAAGCAGAAACAAGCTGAACTAGATCACAAGCGCGCCCAGGACAAGGAAAAAGCTGACCAGGAAAGAAAGAGAAAGGCTGCAGAGGTGGCTGAATTTGAGCGGAAAATTAGAGAGGAGGCGTATGAAAGAGAAAAATACGCCTTTACGCGGGCACAAGCCCAATATGAAGGACCGCAACCAGAACACCCAGGTATGGGATATAATGGCCAAAACTACACGAACTACAACAACTCGGGTTTCGGCTCATATCCACAACAGTACCAGGGAATGGGCTATAATATGCCGTTCAATACGCCGGTGCATCAACCCAGCGAGGCAGATATTAAAAGGGATGAAATCCTCATTGGCTTGGCAGACATGATGCAAAAGATGATGGCGAGCCAAGACAGACTGTGGAATGAAAAAGCAAAAGATATGGCAACCATGCGAACGGCCATAGAGAATACAGTGAGACGGGTAGAAACAGAGCCACATAGAAACGATAGGCCTTATAACCCAGATTCAAACCCTACTAAATTGAAAATGTTTGCCCAACCACCCCCAAATTTCTCGAAGGCGACCGCATTACTTTCAGCCGCAAAATTCATAAAAGACTATTCAGACTTCGCAGAATGCATGGAAGTAACGGGGAAACTAAAACTAACTGGAGTGGCAAAATACCTATCGGGAGAGGCAGAATCTTATCTGGATTCGTTTAGAGACATAATGCCAAATGCCACTTTTGAAATGTTTGCAGATGCCTTTAAAGCGAAATTCTCAAAGCTGACTTTTGAAGAGAGGTTGGGTGACTATTCACAGAGGAAACAGGAGGAGGCAGAGAGCCTCAAAGACTATGATAGAGAGAAGAAACTATTGCTGCAAAGAAACTATAAGCTAGACGAAGAGACTAGAGTAGATTTGTACTTGGTGGGACTTAATGAGGACTTACGCCGGATGGTATTGGCGGCCGCGCCAAAGACACTAGAAAAAGCCTCAGAAATCGCCTTCGACAAGGAAGTCACCCTGAGCTTGCTGAAAAAGAAGACACAGGAGACAGCAGTGTTTGAAACAAGAGGGAGAGACAGATCCAAAGGAAATAGATCTGAAAGTAGGTCGTCAAACCACAGATCAGGCAGTTCAGACAGTAAAAAGTCGTATTCGGAGAATAAAAAGCAGTACAATGAAAAACCCAGGGACAAGTCACAAGAAAGGGAGAGAAATAGAAGTTCGTCGAGAGGTAGATATAACCCAAATTATGGCATGCCCTACTATCCACAATACCAACCGTATCCACAATACTTCTATAACCAAGCACCAGGCATGAATCATCCGCCACCATACGGCTACTATGGTCACCCAGGAAGCGGTAATCAAGTCAATTTTGGTAACAACGTGAATCAACCTTCAGGTAGTCGACATAACAGCCAGGACAGATCCAAATACAACAACGACAATAGAGGCAGGAGCAGCGAGAGGTCCAACGGCAGGAGCCAGTCTAAGTCGCCAGGAAAAGAGAAATACAGAAGTAAATCAAGGGACGCGGACGGGAAATACAAGCGCCCGCCAACCCCATATAATAAGGAAAACTAGAAGATGGCAACAAAAGGAGCATTTGTTGTCATATTAAAGGCCTTGCAATGGACAGAAAATCGAAAAAGAAAAAAAAAATTGGGCCTGTGGCCAGGACTGATATATTGTGTGTCGAGAGAGAGGTCGCAGATAGCCAAGAAGACGCTGAACTAAGGCTTGTATCAGGTAAGGGAGAACCAGTCACTTTAAGAGTCAGTAACGGTTGTATAAAGGTCAAAATAGCAGAGTATGACATGCCAGTATTGATAGACACGGGTGCTAATTTGTCATTTATTTCAGGAAAATTCTGTAAATCATTGAAGAAAAAGGTGCCTGGCATAAAGTTTAGAAAGTGCCACATTAAAGTGTACATAGCAGACGGGTCAGCCCAAACCGCTAGAAAAGCTATAACAATACCCATCAGTATAGGGGGAAAGAAATTCACTTGCATTTTCGTCGTTGTCCCAAAATTAAAAAGATCAGTGATATTAGGAGTGGATTTCCTAAAAGCGAATAGAGCAAACGTAAACTATGACATCTATAGGAAAACATATACTATCAGGGCGAAAAACAAAATAGTAATGCCACCAAATTCAGAAGTGGACTGTACGAGCTATGTTGTGTCACACAACGATTTATCCCATACCATAGGTATAACAGAGAATATGGCAAGAAAGAGCAAGGCAGTACAATACATGGTTAAACGAGTACTAACGAAGCCTAAAGGTATTTCCAATAACATAAGAATGTGTGTCTATAATGGCACGGGAAGCAGAGTAGTTATTCCAAAGGGGTCGATAGTGGGTCTCTATTGTGTCAGCAACCCGGGAGATATTATTGGGGAAAATATCAAATCGCATAGCGTCACTGGGGAATTGACGGAAATGGGGACAGATAGCACTATAGAAACAAAGTCAGACTCGGCAAGCGATAATTGGGGATATGAATTGGGATCAAACCTGAGTGAAACCGATAGAACAAAATTGAAACTATTGTTGTCGGAATTCAAGGACTTATTTATAGGTAAGGATTCACCACTAGGTTTGACAACGAAGTATGAACACCCAATAGAGTTAAAGGAAAATTATCAGGCAAAGGAGTTCAAATCATACAGGCTAAATCCAACTATGCGCGGGGCAATGAAGGAAATCTTGGATGAACAGGAAAAACAGAATGTCATTGAAAAAACAGAGCAAATTTTGGAATTTGCGTCACCCGCGTTCTTGGTAGCTAAAGCAAAGTCTAAGGACGGTAAAAATCAATTTAGAATGGTCGTCGACTATCGTTTTCTAAATACCCAAGTGAAAAGCCAGGTGAAACTGTTTCCATCAGCCGAAGAGACACTCGAGAGAGTGGGAGAGCTAGGGGGAAAGTTTTTCTCGAAGATGGACTGCCATTCTGGTTTCCATCAAATTCCTATTAAAAAAGGCCACGAACACCTGACAGGTTTTAGTACCCCATTTGGTAACTACGTATACAAAGTGATGCCGATGGGTCTAAAGACATGTCCCAGGGCTTTTCACGGGGTCATAGATGGTATATTGGGGGGCATGAACTCAGCAATATATTATATCGACGATATCTTGATAGCTACACAAACATGGGAGGAACACATAAGGGATTTAAGGCGACTATTCAAAATTTTTACCGAAGCTAACATCAAATTCAAACGCGATAAATGCGCATTTGGCCTAAAGGAGGTACCATTTCTCGGCTTTGTGGTGAGTGAAAAAGGAATTTCTCCAGATCCGGAGAAAGTCAGGCCTATTAAGACATACCCAAGGCCCAAGAACTTAAAGGAAATGAGAGCTTTCAATGGACTGGCAAACTATTACCGCTCGTTCATACCAAATTTTAGTAAGATCATGAAACCACTGTACGACCTGACAAAAACAAAGACGAAATTTGTATGGCGCGAAGAATGCGAGGAGGCATTTGAAAGAATAAAAATGTTGATATGCACTAAGGTGACGCTCAGGTATCCGGACTACTCAAAAGAATTTGTAATTGCCGCAGATGCGAGTAATTTCGCGGTTGGGGCCTGTTTGTCTCAGGCACACGAAAATGGGATCCTGAGACCAATAGCTTTCGCGGGGAGGTCACTAAATCCTGCTGAGGTAAAATATAATACTACAGATAGGGAATTGGTGGCTTTGAAATTTGGCTTAGAGAAGTTTGGACATTACGTTCATGGGCTCAAGTTCAAATTACTAACAGATCACGCGGCCCTATTGGCTCTACAAACCAAACAAAACCTAACCGGCAGGATGGCGAGAACGCTGGAGTTTTTCAATCAATTTGATTTCACAATTTCCCACGTGAAAGGTCGATTGAACTATATCCCAGATGCATTATCGAGACGACATTATAAGATGGACCCAGTGGTGCCGGAACACATAACTAAAGACAAGAAGAACGTCTCTTTTCACCCAATCAATGCGGTAAAGCCATTCGAGGAGGACGAGATATTAGAAAACTACCCAATCCTCAAATACAAACACAAGCCAATTCTAAAGAACGGTCTGGTACCAGAGAAAACGCAGAAGCTAGAAGAGATAGAGACAGAATGTAGTGCGATCGAAACGAGATCAGAGAAAGCGGCCCGAGAAAAAGAGGAATCAGAACCCTATACAGCAGATGATCAATTGATCTATGGGAATGAAAAAGTAGTAAACAACCCGCTGGGGGACTCAGAACTGGCGGAACTACAGAGGAAAGATAAGTTCTGCAGGGGCCTAATAAACTATATTTTGACGGATACCTTACCAGAAGGAAAGATGGAAGCAAGAGAAATATTGCTAACTAGCGACAGTTACATGATCACAAAAGACATTCTCTATAGAATACCTAAGAGGGTTAAGGGAGACCCGAAGCGTACTCAAATAGTGGTACCAGAAATTTACGTGACAAAACTGCTCAAATTGCTACACGACAGACCCTTGGGGGGACATTTGGGAGCAACAAGGCTGCTAAAATTGGTCAACGCGCGATTTTATTGGCCTAGAATGTCCAAAAATATAACTGACTATGTGGCATCTTGTCATGAATGTCTAAAGGCCAAGAAAATGAGAAATCCTATCAAGCCTCCCATGACTATCAGGGAAAGAGCACCCTACGCGTTCTCCAACCTGGTAATAGACAATATGGGACCAATGACAAAGACAAATTCAGGTTTCCGCTACATACAAGTCTGTATTGACTATTACTCTAGATTCTGTATGGCCTGGCCTACTAAATCAATAGATGCGAAAAGATTAAAGCATGAGTTTTATGAGAAAGTAGTGTGCAGAGTAGGCGTACCGGAGGTTTTACATTCAGACAACGGCGCCTGCTACGTTGGAAAAGAATTCTCTGAGTTTTGCAGATCATTGGGTATAAAACAGGTAATGGGAGCCAGCTACAGGGCCCAATGTCAGGGTCTTGTCGAGAGATTTAACTCCAGCCTCGTAGAACATCTCAAAACATACATGGCGGCGGACCAAAAGAATTGGGATAAATTTTTGTCTAGTATAGTTTTTGCACTTAATACCTCAGACTCATACAGCTTAGGGTATTCACCATTTATGTTGGCCCACGGGAGAATGGCGAGGACGCCACCCGAAGCAGCCATAGCTTCATTGGACTCGGGCGACACAGTTATGTCGGTCCTAGCAAGCATAGCAGAAAATCAAAGAAAAGCGGCACTAAAAGCTGAAATGAATTTAGAAGCCACACAAAAAAAGATGAAAACGCGCCATGATATAAACGCGCGATCAGTTGAAATTGAACCGGGTCAAATTGTATATATTAAGATACACAGATTACTGGACCCCCTGACTTGCAAGAAAATGCAGGATTCCTACGCGGGACCATTTTTAGTGACAAGTTGGGCTAGCAAAACTACCATTCGTTTAAGAAGATTAAAGGATGGGAAAGATTTAGCAAAACCTGTTCATGTGGCACACATAAAACCCTTAAAACGTGAACTAACAGCTAAGTTACTGAGAAGTCCCGCTATTGACCTAAGCGAGGCGGATTTAGATTCGCTGGCCCAAGATAATAAACAGCCATAAGTTGTAGAGGGATAAGGGCCAGCTGGGATGCGATTACACACCCAAAGGATAAACACCAACGCAATCAGCCTGGGAAAGAAACTACAAACGTACTCCCACTACACCCTATCTTGATTAGGAAAGGGAACATGTAACAGCATGACCAGTTGGTCCGATAGAATGTTTGTACAGGAATTACGATGACCACATGCATACTACACATGAAGTATAAGTAGGGGGAGGAGGATAAAGCCTACGGCCTTATCGGATGAAGCAGATGGGGGAGAGATAAAGTTACTTGATTGCGGGAGTGGGTAAATCCACAAAACTAAAGCGGATCTGCTATCTAGCCACGAGATAGAACAAAAAGAAAGATTTTTTATCACACCATACACCCACTAAGCGAACAAGATAGCTCAGTCAGGAATAAATATATAAAAGGGAGTTAGCAAAAGATAATAATAGTAAAGTAGATCAACAACCTAAGGGGGTATTCAGTCTTCAAATATTGGGAAAACCTGGACTGCCAAATTGAAGCAGCAGGCGGTTGTGAGTTCACAGTTAACTTAAGCTCCTAGCATCACTACTAGATAACAGGCTGGTTTGCACACCTACACAATAGGCTCACCTCGGCGACTAAGGCAGCAAGCTAGGGTCAAAATCCCTGGGACTTGATGCAGCGTGAGTAGCGCGGGGGGCGTGGCTTCTTCGGCTAAGTCAGTCTCCCAGTCGCGAGGTGCTGTTTAAGGTCAAGCTGGGCGTAGATATACATCCAGGGGGACGCTTGCCTAGGGGTGCAGCGGGCCAGCTGATAGTTAGTCCAAGCATTCTCTCGGAGGACGCGCTGGTAACCGGTCATAGGGAGCACCTGCAGTGGACATCATTCGAGAATGTTAACCATACTAGTATGGTAAGTTTTTTCAACACAACAATCCCTTTTATGCCGATTACTTGAAACATATTCGGTTACTGTAACATCTCCAGTTAGTTAGATCAGTGTTTTTAAATCACACAAACCTATTGGCGTTAGTAATGAAACGAAAACAATATAGGATTTTTCTCTCTCTTATCTTTAAATAGGTTCGGTCTCGCACAGTCTATATTGGCTGGAAGCGAGATACTAAGACAAAACTATGGCGTGATATTTAGAGAAGCAGGCCCTAAGTTGGATACTCGCGTAAACAAGGAACAGATAAAGATAACCCTACCAATAACAGTCCCACAACCATCTATGGAGAATATGGTGAAGGAGACAGGAATTGATTATCTGGATGAATACATTGAAAAAATCTCAAACTTCCAATCTATGTTGCACAAAGCCAATAACGACTCATATGCTAGGATTAATGAAATTTTAGACACACTCAAACCTGCACGTGTGAAGAGGCGCGGCTTTCAGTTCATAGGGAATGCGCTGAACGTAGCAGTAGGCGTAGCCACGGAGCCGGAGTTGCAGGCTATATCTTCAGACCTAATAACGATAATTAACACAATGAAAGGTGCAGTCTTAAATGAACGAGCTAGGGACGCAGTGTTAGTAAGACTGTCAGAACGATCACATTCAATAGCCACTTTTCTAGATAGGCATGTCACAGAAATGACAGGCCAATTTATAGACATCGAACATGACCTGAAATTTATAGTAGAAGAAATTGCCGTACTGCAGAACTTTTCTTATACTAATATCGGCGGCATCCTAAAGATTGAAGAACATTTATCAAATATAGATTCATTATTGCAATATCAACACGCAGCAGACGCGTTAATATCAGCATTAGACAGTCTGCAAGCCGCATTCCTACCTATCGTTGTGATTTCCAAAACTAGAATAGAAGAGTCAGTGGTGCTTTTAACCAAGAACCTGCGTCTGAAGGCACCTAATGCCAGACCAATGGGAGGTTTTGATGAGTGGAGACGGGACATAGACACCACTTTTGAAGAAAACATACTCACAATTATGATGGCGGTTAAATTCAGTTACGCGCCCCATCAATATCAGATGTATAAGCCGGTCATATTTCCTGTCCCTATACACACGCACTCACACAATCAGTCAGGATTTACCTTGCTCCAACATGAAGGAAGCACCATTTTAGGAATCAGTGAAGATGGCCAATTCTATGTAGAGTTGAACGAAGATAGACGCCAGCTATGTAGAATAGAGGAGTCATTTTACTACTGCCAGAAAAATATTGTGGAATATAGTATTCAGCAGCCTACCTGTCTGGTGGCGCTCATGGCAAATAAAGCCGATAGTATAATGTATTATTGCCATTTCAAAACCTTTCTTACAAAATTCATGCCACCAGTACATGTACCGATAGGAACACAGAAGCATGTCTTAATAAATTTAGGAGAATCAGGTAGTTTCACTTGCATAGGTCTACCTAGTAATACCATGCACTTATCAGTATTTTCTATATTAACCTTACCATGTGGCTGCGAACTGCAGCTAAAGTATGCCACACTATCAGGGCAGATCTATGAGTGCGAAGACCAAACGCACACCATCGAAGTTAGAACTGGGTTTAATATGCCCATGGCTAAGGCGTTTAGACTAGATATGTCTGCGTTTGAAGGGGCTTCTACCCACAATCAAATTATTCAATTAAATCTACCATCACACGCAGACCTGTTAAAAGCTTTTTCACATGTGCCTAAGGAGATACTGGATTCTGGTTTGAACTTAATAGATATGGCAAAAGAAGTGGCACATAATGACAGTAAAGCAATCTCAGAATGGGACAATATCCACTTGCATTTTAAAGCTTTTAGCAATGTTCCATTCGCTACCTGGGTAGCACTGATTATGTCAACGGCAGCAATAGTAATATCGGTGTTCTTGTTGATGAAATTAAACAGGTACATGTCATTTATGTGCTTGCTGCCAACAGCGAGGTCGGCAAACATTACGAGATTGAACCTAAGGCCATTCAAAATCGACCACCTTTTAGACTTAACCACACCCGCACCAATACAAGTACCTGTGTTTAATGTGGAGAAGATGGACCACATGGACTGGGCGACGGTAATATTGGGTTGCGTGGTAGCTTTATTCGTCATCAAAGCGATCTGGAAGCGATGTGGATGCCTGAGACAAAAGGTGGCAAGAATTCCGTGCTGTAGAGACACAAAAGGTAATAAAGAGTGCGCATGGCTGACCATTAAATACATGTGGGACAACGAGATATGCGTAGTTAGGGTAAAGCAGATAATTGAGGAAGTAAACAGCATCTCAAGAACAAAAGGCCCTCCCTTCGTGGAATCGGAACTGAGAGAGAAATGGTTTAGCCCGGACGTCTTAAAATTGTGCTGGACGGGGGATCTCAGAGTAACAAGCTGGGGACAAAAAGTGAGGATCCCACTTCCCGCAGAAGTGCCCATAACCAGGGCACAATCCAATACTTTGGCGAAAATAATTAATAGGCCTACCACGAAGATCGTACTGGCTCTGGTATATCCGAACGGGGAACGGGTACAAGTACCATGGGCCAGGGGGTCAAAATTGGATGAAATGATGTTGGATAGGTAGGTGATGATTTACAGTTGGGTTAGGGTGAATTTGAGAAAAGGAAAACAAAATTTTTTTTTGTTGTACTCTAGTATCATAGCTACATACTGGTCTATTGGCATGTCGTATTTGTTATCCGATAAAAATATGGTATGACCGTTACTAACTAGACTGCTCCCTACCGGGTACTAGTTTATCAGTGTGTGAACATTTGTACAAATTAACTTAGAACTAAAGAGCATCTCTTTGGTTAAGACGAATTATCGCTAAAACTTTTGATTGAACGACCTGTCATTACCACGTGTATAGAATGTGCGCACCTTTTACATTATATTTACAAGAGACTCGATGACAGACCAGGAGTGCCAGCCGTGCGCACCGGGTTTCAGTAACTTTTCGGATTAGAAGAAGACAAGGCTCGCTCCGGAATATACAACCGAAAGTTATTGGATGTCACAAATACATCTATTTACTGTTTGAAATACTTACATAAATCGTAGTAGACATTAGTAGTGCAAGTAGACAAAATAAAACGGGTCGAGGATGTTTTGTCCGGAAGTAGTTAACCGGACGTACGAGTAACCCCCTTTCGGGAAAATAAAGTGGCAGAACCATTATAGAGGTGGCGCCACCTAGAGTAACGAATAATAACTTAGCCGGTTTTCGCGCCGGGATATTATACGTAGTGTTTGATTGATATTTTGGGATACTCTTCTTGTTTCATTGATTATGTACTTACACAACAGTGTTTGTAATAAGGGGGAGATATACCGAGTTAAAAGTTGATAACCTTATCTCTGGAAACAAGAAGAAATTAGTTAAGGTTTTGAATAATAAAGGATTAGAATAGTAATTAGGTACGATGAAAGAAAAAGAAACCGGATAACTGTTTTTACAAGAAATGTCCCGATATCCTTATCTCTAATTGGGGAAGAATTCGAATAAAGGAACATGAAAAATAGTTATAACAGAAAATACCCAGTATCAAGACGTATGTATTAATTAACAGGACTCCGACTAAGCAACCCGTTAATAAACAGAAATCAAAGTGTCTTTGATTTAGAAAGAGGGGAGGGAGTGATGTTACATATTGATACGGTATTATACTATGTCTAAGTTTATTTCTATAATTACGGTAGTATACCTCCTGCTATATCTATAGCAGGTGGTATACTCCCACAGGACTGATATAACGCTACCCTTATCTATGTAACCATGGGAGCGTTAACGGGTGTGTCCGATAGGACACGCCCCCATTTACAACATGAATAAAGATCATTAAGAACTGGGACTCAGGTGTGGACAGTTGTCATTTACCTTCCTCTAATATAAAACATAATAATATAACATTACTGCACCTGTTACTGCACCTGCACCTTCAAACCCACCTGTAGAAATTACTCCACAGGAACAAGAGTGATATTATTTATGTTGGAATAGTATCTTGTTTTTTAAGGATGTCGTTATTGTATGGTGATGAATGCAAATAAAATAAGTTTTGTTGTCTAGTCATATTTCCTTTGTGGTTATTCATGTGGAATCTTGCAAATATGAACAGAAGGCAGGAAATGTTTGAAGTTGTTTTTTATATTTTATTCATCGAGTTCATGTGGAATCTTGCAAATATGAAGTCAGGAAATGTTTGAAGTTGTTTTTTTATATTTTATTCATCCAGTTTTCGATAGTTCTTTTTGACTCAGAATTAAAGTGACACGACTAATGGTAATGACGTCAACGCCCGGCCTCAAGCGTGGGGTTACCAGAAAAAATAAACGTTTTTCATTATTTGATGGCAAGTGCCCTGTCAATTTAACTTCAACTTCAAGGTCCCTATTATTTGAAAAAAAAAACGTCATTCATCCAATCTAAACCAGTAAGAGTCTTTCGATAGTGGAACACATATGAACATAAGGTCCTAATAAACCCTGCGCTGATATCGTCAACCTGGACCCAGGGCAGATGAAGCTGGATGATACTAGAGGCATTCGTTAGTAGTAGTGGGAAATCGTGCTCTGCAGCACGTTGGCTGTACTAGTGGGAGGGGCGATGTATTTCTATAGTGCTGCTCACTGGTGTTGGCTCAGCGAACTAGGGTGGAGGTGGCGTCTATGGCTGGCTATTCTGTCCATTTTGATAATAGTATATCTTTTTAATTAATTAATTTCATTAAAACAAACTCCACGAAATCAAACCACCCCTGTCCTCCTATGTTTTTTTTTAAAAGAAATTTTAAATGTTCTGGGTTGACTTCCCCATCTTTGACCTTTTATTAATACTTTGATTACAAAAAAACACTAATAGAGTAGAGGTTATGATAATAGATAATTTGATATGATAATAAGTCGGTTGAAGTATTTCTTGGCACACTTTTGAAAATTGTATGGACAACGGCAACTCAAAATCAGTATATTTTTTTTTATTATATTTTGGATCTTTTCACATGGCCATATTATAATAAATACATAGGGAGATATAATTCTGATATTAACATAGGAGAACATCCGGAGTTATATATTAGGACTATCTAGGATATTCAAGATTCTGTTAAGAGTCGTTTCACTAAACTAAGTAATTATTTTAACAATTATGATCTCCAACCAATTTCAACGATATGTAATCTTTCTACGGATGTATTCCAAGGTAACGTTAAAACAAATATCACAAAACTATATACACACTATTTCCATTTCCGGACATTTATTAATAATATATAATATAACTATATGATGTAACAAATACCCTGCGATTCCAAGAATAAGGGCATTCATAATAACATAAAAACATGCTTTATAAAAATACATTATTTACAACACTATATATATATACTGTATTGTATCCAATTTACGCAGATATGACGAGCAACTTCTAATTGCACTAGCGAAATGTTTATCATGGATCCTCCAGCCCTTCAATGTCAATCGCCATTTCATTTGTTGAATCCTGTTAAAAAAAGGAAAACAGTAACGTTATGCAATCTCTATGTATGTATAATATTCTATTTTCGGAAGCGTACACTTTCAATAACGTATCAAATTTTACACCGAAAAAGGGGGTGGGTCTCCTCTATAAAACCATAGATCTCTACACTCTATACGCGTCCTGTAGGCAGTAAACATCAAAGCCCTCTATGCTTAATGCTATGGCACGCCGCTGCCGACAGGACAAGTATAGAGGGCATATACATAGGAATAAAACACTGTTTTAAGGAAATAGATCTTAAACGACGGGAAGCCCAAAACAGTCTAGGCTCCAGAGTCTACCAGATCCCTTGAATCTAAGGAAAACTGGTCGCAAAATCCCATTATAATTCCATTAGGACGGTAGTGGTGGGCCTACTCCAGGGCCGGTATAGCTATTTACAGACCGATCTTATCTCATCTGATTGAGCCTAGATAGACGTGTGATATTGTAGAATTTAGGGACTATTGGGCAAGCATTTTTCAGTATACGCGATAGACAAAAATTGTTATAACCTACTTATATTAATTGTTAAGCAATTTATTCTCCCTCACTGTCCTATATGCAATTTGAATATGCTCAGGACACAACGAAAACCACTCTTAAGAAAGCGTGTTTTGATACTTTTCCTGAATAAAGCATCTGAACAAAAAAGGGGAAATCTGAGTGGGGATAGAAGGGTGGGTGGGGTGGGGGTTGGGGTTGGTGGGTGGTGAGTGGTGGGTGGTGAGGTGTCCTCGAGATCCAAAGTGACTCCAGGGGTAGGGATATATTATATTATAAAACACAATAGCTGAGGACTGCAAAGTAGTGAGGGGGCTATTTCGTTTAGTTAAGACCAAATTCCCCGTTACGATTTTATGGAAAGGGCATACAAAAACAAATTTAAATCACACCCAAGCGCTCCGATATACTTTTACCGTAACTTTATATTTTCTAATTAGTAATTGACTAAACGGAATTAATCATTAAGTCAAACGCTGTTTCAAAGTGCGCATAGTTTCTTCTTCGTTCATTGGGAGAATTAGACCCTTCATATTATGTTATTTTCCAAACAATTATTTATGCTCTTGGTTACAAGAATGACGGTTAGATTCAAACATATCCACGATGTTGCTTTAGAAATGGGACCTGACATTTGAATTAAAAAAATATAAGGATTGGAAGCATACATAAACAGTAACAATGAACCCGGAATAAAAGAAAACAGTCCGAGGGATTTTCTTCGCATCTGTCTTCTGAGATTTTGACAGGTAGGCTAAGTGCACATCAATTAGTGCTTACACATACTAATCACGAAGTCCTTACTCGGTCACACTAATATAATATCATTAAAAAATATAAGAGGACAGGAATAACTAGCCAGTGTGCATTTAATATCATGGCAAGGGAACATACCGGCTTTTGAAAGAATGGTTTGATTACAATTTATTAGAAGAACAATTTCAAAGTAATTCTCTCACCTCATCAGCCGTTTCCATTATCATTTTTATTTTTGTCGCTATCTCTGTGAACGTAGGCCTTAACTCGGGTTCACTGTCCCAACACAACTTCATTAAGTCGTATCTGGAATAATATCAATACAGTTCTCTTTTGGTAGTTTTTTTAAAGAGACATTTTCAAACAATCAAAACAATAAAGACAACAACACTATTCCTGGTACATTATGGACTGTTCATAATTAACCATTTGGGGGGAGGGATACCAAAATAACTAATCCTTGGGGATTCTAATGGAGTCCCATAAGAATAACACTTACCAAAAGTAGCATATAAGAAACAGGTAACAAAACAATTCCTATTGTATGTTCCCCGTTTGGAAAAGCGAACCTTTTTCGGACCCTTTCAGATTATAATTTACACGCATGCATAGAACCACAGATATTTTCTCAGTTCAGCAAAAATAAATCCAATGTTGCCCAAGTAATAATAGATAAACTCAAACAAATGAACTCAAATAGATAAACTCACATCATAGGCTCACAGTTCTCGGGTCTAGGCATCATGTACTCCTGTTGAATGAGTGTTGGTAATTCCTTAGTTTTGATATCTGCGTATGGCTGACCTCCAAGTGTCATTATCTCCCAGAGTAGAATGCCGAATGACCATCTATAATTATATCATTAATTAAACTTATTATTTAAAAACAGGAATAGTAAAGAGTTAGAAAACACACCATCAATTCAAAACAAGTTCACGTAATTGCGTTTACAGATCCGATCAAATGTAATCACTTATGTACAATGGGTATATATATATTTTAAAGACTTATTTTCATAGTTAACAGAAAAAGCAGACAGACACTTCGCTCAAAAATATTTTAAGCGATTTTTAAGATTATCTGCACTAATCCATCAGCAAAAGCATTATATAATAATAAAAGGAAGAAAAATGACCTACAGATTATTGAATTCATGGGCGACTTGGTAGTAATTACACAAATTTCATTTAAAAATTTAACATAATATTATAGTGTCCGCATGAGGGTTATGAAGAAGGATGATAATAGTAATGAAGGAAGATGGAAAAAAGGATATTTCTTTACTATATGATAACATTCATTTCTAGAGAATGGACGGACAGAGAGAGAGGGCCGAGCAAGCAGATTATAGATTTTTATTTAGGTGGATTTTTTTTTATTTCTTTTTTGTATTGTTCAGGATCTTGTATACCTCTGAGTCTAACAGGTAACTCATTCCAGGTTGAGGCAACCTGATATTTGTAACATACAACGATATTGATTTTATTATCAGTGAATGGGCGTGGCCCAAGAGTGAGATGTCACGGTCAATAGTGTTCATGCTCTTTACTACATATGTCGGTCGTTCTTACTTAACACTTACACATCGGTTTTAGCCGTGAACATTCCACTCTGCAAACATTCCGGTGCCATCCATCGAACATGGAAATTCTGGAAAGCATTGACAGTTTTCATATTTCAATGGAGCTCCAGTCGGTTCCCTTTATTTATACTTCTGAGACAATCATGTAAAAGGTAACATCAAATGTCTAGTGAACTTCCAGACATACAAAGTAGTTTCCACTGTATAGAAATGACATCAAATTTTGAACCATATACGCTCAGGTAGGCCTATTCTCAAATTCGCCTGATCACGAATATTTGAACAATTACCACAGGTCTTTTTGCTATTTGAATATGGCTGTATAAGTTTACAGAATAATGTAGAAACAGAAGAGAATTAATAAAATGAGGAAACTCTTAATGCAATTAATAGCGGCTTACATGTATGCATCTATATACCATCCTGCTATTTCTGATTCTGAAGGTAGGCTATACCAAATAGCTGAGAACAGAGATCAGAGATCAGAGATCAGAGACCGGAATGCTTATAATATTATGTAAGCTCGCTTCGACTTATGTGTAAGATACCTACATAAATAGTGTGTTTGTCTTACCTTTTCATCTCGAGTTGTCTCGTTTATTCCCGCCACTTTACATGTGCACTCAGCTGTTAGCAATACATGCTTAGCCATTATTTCCCGATGAACAATCTAAAATGATAATGCAGCGGCATACAGCAACAAATATTTAGATACGTTATCTGTCACTTTTGAAATACCCATCAGTCTATAAAGGCTCAGAGTTGAGAGAGTCCCTCCAAACAGACGGAAAGCCTCTCGCTCCAAACCGCAAAATGCCACTATAATCCCATTAAGGCGCCCACTCCAGGGCCGGGAAATCCATTAGCGCAGTAGGCGTCCAATAACTGACATACCGTTCCGATCTTATTTGAGAGGCTGTGAGCCTAGATTGTCATTATGAACCTAGAAAAAGGACTAAACTCCTATTGACAATCAGATTTGGATTCCCACATGTTATATATTTATGCAGATTCTATCAAAAATTGACTTATTCGAGTTCAGGTAATAGTTATTAATACATTTTCTTACCTTCTTTGAGAATAGGTATTGCAGACCAAGGGCTGTTTCATAGCTAAAGTTAAGCAACATAGTTCTATTGAGAGTTGTCACTGGGGAGGCAGATTCACTCTCAGGCATACCGTTACGGCGCAGGAAATTTCGCAGATTTCCATTGGCGGCAAACTCAAAAGCAGCGAAATATTGATCTAAAATACAAAGCAGTTTTATTTCATTGTGAGTACCATTGTACTGTAGGGAATACAAATCAAATCTTAAGATTATAGAGAATCGACTGATATATTTGGGAAGTAAGTATAATATCCTTGTACAAATGATCCGTAGTGACAGTGTGGATGTGGTCTGTAGTGATAAGAGTATTGGGTAACCTAGTAAGATCCTGAATTGTAGACGTGCATAGAACAATGCTATGTCATAAGCATAATTATATAAGAGACTTTATTTCCATTTTGGTATACAAATAACGATAATTATCAGGTTTCTACATGGAAATACGTTCTTGGCGATTTTGGAAATATGATAATGATAAATGAATTTAATTTTGGTAATATTACATAATATTAGATAATAATAGCATCAGTAAAAGTAAATTCGTGTATTGTTATTTTCTTTTATTTATTTGTTTAGAAATGGAAGATTTGACTACTGTAGTCAGGATTGAATGACCCTGTTGTCAGCAATTATAATGGCACTTAAAGAATTCAATAATAATAGTAGTAGTAGTGGTACCAACCTCCAACGCTGCACAGTCCATAGAATTGAATAACATGGGGATGAGGTTCTAATCTGTTGTACAAGCTCAGCTGTGCCATGAAACCACTTTTTTCGAGATCTGATGACCCGGCTGGACGAATGGCAAGGGAAAAATTGTTCTGTCACAATTTCTTTTACAGCTTTGAGAATTTAACAAGGAAACAAACATTCAGATAGCTGACGATGACTGGTACTGGGCTTTTTCTTTCTTTCTATTTTAGGTACTGTTCAAATGAAAATATCAGCGATATATTATTGTAAGGTGTATCTGTTAATACGCACGCATCTCATTGCCTTAAAATCATGATATTCACTGACAAAAGCAATAATTAGCAATAATATTAAAGCCCATACGTTTGACTGTTTTGAACGCCACATCAACTTTCCTGGTTCCTCGTTGTATTTGCCCTGGGAAAATATCGCCAAATCTGCCCTCACCAAGTGGATCGGTCATCACTCTAATGTCGGTTTCTTTGATTCTCTCTATTCCATCTTTCGATACATCCTGTACAGTGACAGAGTAAGTGATTTGAGTCAGGTTTTCTCCATTCCTTACGGGTGTTTGGAGGAACTCCGCCCAGCATACCGATTTAATAGTTATTAAGAACAAATCCATATGGATAGACAACAATTTCCTGTATTGAGATATAGATTTGAATTAACCTACAAACATCTTATAATTATTATGTAATGTATTAATTAATAGGCATGCATGTACTTTTGGTATAGCAGAGAGTCGGTATTAATAATTTTCTTTTACACTACTTTAAAGTAATATGATTTAAATCAATTAAAGAGAGAGATTAGTGCTATGTATTGAGAACCATTTAATTGGTAAATTCGATAAGAAAATGTTGTAAACTATATTTTTTAATTATACAATATTTGGATCTTTTTTTACCACATTATGAAGACCCCCCCTCAATATTCATATCAAATGAGAGTTAGGAATTAGAATACTGATTAATTGGGGAAGATGAATTTCATCTTGCTTTTTAATCAACTGTCCATGTTCGATTTTATTCACACCAATTGCAATATTATATGGCATGTTATTTCTAAATTATCTTGCCTGTCGAGCGTGCGATACGCGAAACCATGTTGTGCCAAACACCAGACTTAGGTCGGTGGAAGTTGTTTTCTGACAGCTGACAGGTTATCAACATAGTAACGAATAACACGTATTATCTATCAAAAATGTTGAACTAGGTGCCATTCTGAGTATGAAAATGTGAGAGAAAAATACAGATTGTCATTGACGGTCTATATAATTATTATATATGTAGTATTTTCTCTACAACAATGCCACGGGAGGGCTTGAAGACCAATTCAATTAAAATATTATTATTGATAATTACATAAAATAAACAACTACTTCTGTCGCAGTTATACTCTTTGCAATCTATGTGAGGCAAAGTTATCCACAATCAGGTTCCAAGAATATTTTCTTTGTCTAAAATGCAAACAAACAATGGCACAAAATCAGGAAATTTGGTGAATTCAAGAGTAAATTCATCATACAGATATATTGTTTCTTGAGTGGTTCTGAAATTATGACTTTATAGCCTCTTATTATAAACTGTGCAGGGAGATAAGACGCACAATTGTTTAAAGAATAATAGAAACAGATGGGGAAAAATGGGTTTAAGGATGAAAAGTGTATGTCATTTGTAACAAATGGTTTGGGTTGAAGAATAGGGATGAACTGAGCAATGCCTAAATTGAATCTTAGTGGTACGTGCTTTCTTATGATGGTTGTTAGCTAGGAATAAAGAAAGGTGTTTCTGTAAACGAGAGGTTTTTTCTAATAGATTGTATATCTAAGTAAATAATGTACGACTGTAGGCCTACATTATTGCAGTGGATTTTTTTTCAATAATAGTGCACACAACAATTAAGATTAGATCAGCCTATGTTGCGAAAAGCAAATGTCAATTTCGTAATATATTTATCTGAGTAAACATTTGCAAATAAAAAAAAATCGAATTAACGCAAGAGTATGTTTAACACACTATAGAGACGCCATAGACTGAGGTAACTTTACACGATATATCTTGTACATTGTTTAAATGATAATATTAATAGCCATGACGTATTCTGAGAAATCATATCTATGTTGTTTAGCGACTGACCGACTGTAATTAGTGCATATATGTATCTCCAAGAAGCAAGACATGAAAGGTTTGTCGTAAAATGAAATTCAAGAGTCTTTGTTTTTTTCTTTTTCTTTTAATATAATCTAAGGGGCGAAGAGAAATTGGAACATAAGAAAGTTAATCCTATTATTCAGTCTGCAAAAGGATAGCAGTTCTTCCTGTACTAAATACGACGAGGAAGGCTTTATCCAACGATTATCTGACACATTTTGTGCAAAAAACTAGATCTGACTTTTTATTGAAGAAATATTCTACACTAATGATAAAATCAAGCAAAATGCTGCGCACGAGGACTGACGCAAACCCAGATACTGTTGTTTCGTTTATTTATAGGGAGGTATTGAAAATGGTACACGATAAAATTACATACATTTGTATAGATCTAGACACTAAGGTACTGGTTTGTCGATACTATAAATGTAGATAGAACTTAATGCACTATTATTGTATTCTTAATTATATGACCACAGTGTGCTGAATCACTAATGAATTACTATTACAAATTTATAATCATTACATCCCATATACGATATCCCTTTATGAATAGCTATTGGAAAGTTACAATACAAGCATCCCGTATATGGCATATAACGATATCAATAAACCCTAAAGCTATCGTTACATTCAGCTCATATTATGAACATGACAGAGCTATTAAACAACATAATACAGTAGTTATTCATTTGATGGATTGGGAGACATATTTAAATATTAAGGACGCTTTTTAAATCCCTTCTCCTTATTGGATATACGAATATTCTTAAGGGTGAATTATGAGAGGTACTTACATTACTTACATACTCTTACGTTAGGCAATAAAGCTCTCTTATCCAAAATGGTGTAATTTCACTTGAAACAGAGCTTTATATATGGGAAGTCTGAAAAGAGACAAACTTCCCATGTTTTCTTATACAACTTTTAGAGTCTGCTGCCATGAAAGGCAGACGGTTGATGAAGCTGTCCTTAGGTTAGGTATAGTTCATTATTCCAGGAAGGTATACTACTATTATAACCCTGGTTATTCTAATACAATATCCTGAGCACTAACCATCTCAGTGTTGTCGTATGCATGATCTTCAGCCCGTTTGGCGTAGGACATATGTCGCCGATAAGAGATGAGGAACACAAAAAGTACGAAGAAAAGTATCATAAAAACAGCAAGTAGGAAGCCCAGCATCACTACTACTGAGCGGTCCCCGGTCGACATCTTGATGCCTGTCGAAAAACAAAAGAATTATTTACATTTAAGTGTATAAATTGCATCCGTTCTTGAACAGTTATTTCAAACGTTTCAATTAAACAAATAACATCTATTATCTAAAAAGTAACAACAAATCTTCGTCGAAAATTATGGAGCATATCATTGTCGATAGTCTTTTATCAAGAAGTAGATATTTGTACAATTACAGGTACAATTTGTAATGCCCTTGAATTTGATGAAATTAATATAATTTGCGTGGGCCAAACGCGTAGAACGCCCTTTGATACTAAGATTTTGATTCTGATGAGGTTTATTTGTAAATATATTCTCTCTCCCCGTGTGACAACACATTTTCATCAGAGGATATGTTGTCGTGTTTGGAATATTTGCATTCATACATTTATATTATAGGCGAGGGCGTCAGCAAATTCACAATCGGCAGCTCTACACATTTGATAAATTCTCCTAAATTAGGCTGATACTTGTAAATTCCTACTCGGTATATCTGAGTATACTAAATATACTCAGATATACATAGGAATTTACAATATAATGCCAATGCAATACTAAATTTTAGTATTGCATTGGCATAATATAAACACCTATTTGGATATACTAAACTATTTTGAATCTAAGTTTTGTCTTAAATGTGGGTTATTTGAGACGGTTGGTGAAAGGGGATTTTCTGACGCCCTGTATAAAAATTCCTCGCTTACCTGTTGAATCTGTTGTGGTAATTGAAGTAATAGTTGTAGAAAGTTTTTCATTGGTAGATTGCTCTAATTCTGTACTAGTTCCCGTTGTACTGGGTTGTGTGGTTGTACTAGTGATAACTGTCGTTGTAGACTGTGTTGTTGTGCTCGTATTTTCCATTGCAGTTTCATTAGTTGTTGACATCACTGTTGTCTCAGTTGCCATAATTGTTGACGTTGTCGTGGGTATCATTGACGTCGCTGTCGATATCGTTGTCGTTGTCGTGGGCGTCGTCGTTGTCGTTTGGGCTGACGTAGATGTTGTTGCAGATGTTGTTGCAGATGTTGTTGCAGATGTTGATGTTGAGGAAGTGGAATCTGATGTAGATATTGATGTTGAAAGTTCAGTAACTCCTATTGTCGTCGCATTAGAAGCACTGTTAGAAGTATCGTTATAGGTATCCAAACTATTGTATTGGACCAGGTCCTCCGAATGGAATTCATTTTCAAAACTTTGCACAAGTAATGATGAGGAGATGGTTAGCTGCAAGAAATATCGTCAGATTCAAGGATTTGAAATGGAATTTTGTTTTAGATTTCTTCAAGAGTAATGGATATGGTGTTCCTTTTCTACCAATAGATTTCACAACTTTTTTAATTACATACGAGACCGGTACAGCACCCAAACACTAAATGAGTTGAGAATCTATAGCCCTTCTGGTTACTTTACCCTTTTTAATGCAGATATTATGCATTTTACTGCATGGAAGCATGTCTGACTACTTGGGGTATTGTGACATTGAAATGAAAGGAAAGGACCACACGTTTTCAAACTCATTAGCTTCTACAATAAATCAGTTAGAATAAACTTATAGTATGATCTTTTGGTTAAAATGTCTAACCTTAAAAATAAACAGGTCAATGAACCATGGAGGGGGGAGTTCGCCCTCCCCCTACACCTATGTACAGAACCAGCTCAACAACAAGGTTAATTCTGTACAAGAATATCTAAAGTTTCTCACTATCCATAAATAAGCTCGAGGATTACAGAGGAGCACACTAACTCTTTTTTAGATCTTTTCTGGTATGATAATTGATTTGTGAAACATCGCATTACGGGGTGCACTAACTGTAACTATATCCCAAATACCTCTCTCACACCTTCTGTCTTCCTGTATAACTTCATGCAAGATAATTACAAAATATTGCTTTTTTTCATTGATACCTCTACAGATGCCTACCAATAAAGTGGAGCTACATTGCTTTTGTATAAGGTCCCGCCTTAATGAACCACAGTTTTTGCTGTAGGTATAATGATATATCATAAAAATGCATATGTAAACTATCTCACAACTGATCGACCAATACCATCAATATATACTAGGTTATCAATGCCATAAGTAGATAAGATATAAGGGAATTAGCAGCATATATATGTAAGACATATATTGGCAATTCTTCAAATTAATTGATTTTTGTGTAAACATTTTAACAATGCTGGGCAACAATCCATTTGCAACCAATTGTAACCATGCAATTCCCATGCAGGAAATATAATGTTCTCTTGAAATAAAATATAAACAGGGACTAAGAAAGTACTTACCAGGGCTAGTAATAATATCCTACTTCTTGCGTTCATTTTTGCAGATCCTATAATCCCAATAATAAAGATTTAAATACAATAACTGCACCCACTTGACTTTTTAAACATGATATCGAGGAATGATTCCATTCAGGTACACATTGTGGAATGACTTAGAATTCCTCTGAGTAACTTATATCACGATATGTTGCTTGGTGTGTCCCATTTACACTGTTTGATCATTGAAGGAGACAGATAACATTCACGTACAATGAGTGTTGTAAGCTACTCCCTCTGGCCTGCAATCTGATCAAAGTTCTTTCCACGACCAGATTTGACCCAGAATGATAAGCTTCTGATAAGATCTGTATGCCACCTGAATTAGACTAACCAATCTTCTTACCGCCTACGATAAATTGCTATGACACTATTATTTGCCCAGGCTTAAGTAATATGAGGTGTGCCTCTGGACCGCCAAATATCTTGCTACTATTATTTATCAATCACCCAAATAGGGAAAGTGCACTATAGACCTTGATGGTTCTTATTCCCTAATTTCATTTATTACAAAAGTTATTAATTGAATATTATGTTTTTAAAAATTATGTTCCCAATACAGCTAGAGTATGTGTTAGTCTATTGATAATTTCTTTTGTCACTACATTTATTAATATAATATTATTATGATTTTCCCCCTTAATTATGCGATTTCTTTTCACCACTCTCATCAATGCATTTTGTGCTGTATTTAATGTAAGCCAATACTAATAAATCAGACCTTAATTCATTTATATGTTTATATAAATTCGGCCTGTCCTGCATGTGTTAGCAACTTCTCTCCTCAAGTGTCAACGATAAGCACAGGGAAGGCACATGTTGCTTTATCATAATGATGTCATGGAAATCGCATATCAGACATGTTTACCTATAATATATATTGACCAGTGCAGAACCCACTCCAAGCGCTGTGTGTCATGGGGATACAGTCGAAGCATTGTGAATAAGGAAATAATAAAGGTGTGTACTCCTAAATGGATTGCCTTCACTTCAACGAAGAATATTTGATTGCAAGATGACCTGTTTTATTTTGACTCCGTGGCTTAAAAAAATACTTTCCTGGGCACTGCAGTATATCTATTTAACCTCTGGAATGAAGTGTGCATAAACTTAGTATAGGCTTGCTATATGCGAGCAAGAGGGAAGAAATATGTCTAATTCCTCCCCGGTTATTTCTTTCTACGATTTTATTGGCTACAAAGCTAATAGAACTTTATGATGCCGATATGACATTTCTCTAGCTGCGTTCTGATTGGTTGACGCATGTCTGATTGCACAGCATTGTATAGGTAGATACAAAGTATCGGCAATAACAAAGTTCGAAGCAGCACTCAAATATACATTCCTATAGGAGGTCAAATACATGTCAAACTAACCTCAAATCTGGCTGTCCAATTGTTCTTCACTTTGTTATCCAGCATAGATATCCCTCGTGGTTATGCCCCCAGGACTCCTCCCACCTCCAACTCAGTGAAAAACAACTGGAGCCAGAACCTCATGATCAGTTAATTCTATATATATATATGTATTTCCTAACTACTTTCCCCAAGAAGCAGTCTTTTCTTACAAGGATGATTGCATGATTACAGATATTATGCCCTTTACTGCATGAAAGCATGCCTGACTACTTGTGATATTGAATTAAAGGAAAGGACTACTTTATTTGCCAAATTATTGCATAGACGGGGGATTGACAAACGGGTAGACATGCTTCTGGAGTGATTTCCAGGTCTTCCAGCTGTTACCAAAAACATTTATTTCAGCCTCATCTGTTTCTATAATGAAAAAGCTAGAGTATGTTCTTGTCAAATGCCTGACCTCACAAATAAACTTTGAGTTGGTTTGTAGCATTCTTTTTAAAAGCCAGAAATATAGAAGAAATATTTCTCATTCCTCCCTAGGGAAGTAACAGATGACCCAGTGATTTCTTTCTACGATTTTATTGGCTATACACCTAATGCAACTTTATGACACATGTATGACACAACTCTCTGTGAAGAAACTCTCAAAAACAAAGTTCCAAGTAGCACACAGTAGAAAATTATTTCCACAAGAAGCAGTCTTTTCTTACAAGGATGATTACATGATTATAGATTTTCTGCATTTTCTGCATGAAAGCATGCCTGACTACTTGGGGTATTGTGACAATTAAAGGAAAAGACCAGTGGTTTTCAAACTCATCAGTTCAAATAATCTACACAAATGAAACTAAGCCTCACATGTTTCTCATACCCCATAGTCAAATTGGACTAAAACTATATATTATCATATCATTATTATGTATAATTATCATAATGTAGATGGTAAATAAATCAAAATGGTGGATACATATAAACGCTTTATGCAGTGGTTGAGGTGACAGAAACTATTCATCAAATTTAATTACAGAATGTAAATTATTAATATCTCCGCTTATGTTTGATATATTTTGACAGGGAGGAATGTTCGCCTGATAAAGACACAAAATATATTATCTCCCAAAGCCAGCCGTGAAAGCTGTTATGCACTTGTCAATTGCAACCCCCACCCCCCCACCCCCGGGTAGGTAGGGGAATGGTAGGGGAATGTCTGAGAAAACATTCCCCCACACAGGCGGAGATTTCCCTTAGTTTACAGCAATATGAACTAAAGGGTCGGGGGAATGTCCGCCAGTGCCCACTCTATACCTTAGTTGAAACAGCAATATCAACTGGATGGGTAGGGGAATGTCTGCCAGTGCCCACTCTATACCTTAGTTGACAGCAATATCAACTGGATGGGTGGGGGAATGTCCGCCAGTGCCCACTCTATACCTTGTTTCCTAAAAGAGTTTTGGTGGTTTTCAGTGTGCATGGGCTTCTCTAGGGTAAGATCTAAGGTAACAAACCTCCTCAATTATACACACAAAGAGTGTCACCTTTGAACCTGACAGGGAATTAGCACCCCCTATATAGTGTTTCAACAGTGTCAGGCCTCAACCCAACATGCTGAACATGATGGAGGACTCTTCTACACATGGGGTACCCCACTTTCTCTGACTATACCTGAACTATACTTACATCCAGATCCTTTAGTGTTGGAGGTAGGGTTAGGGTAGGGGTTAGGGGTGGGGAGGGCTCATGTGGGGGTGGGGGGTTGAGGGGTTAGGGGAGGGCAATGGAGGGGAGTTTATGTCACAAGTCTCCTGTAGATATATGCCTGCCCCCCCCCCCCTAAAAAAAATTCAGAAATTTGTTTTTTCATCAATGGAGTCTATCTAGGCTATCTTTTGATGATAAGAAGCCTACTGCTCCCCACCCTCTGCCCTGTCCCACCCCCACCCCCACTAAACAAATTGAATTTTTGTGGAATTCTTTTTTTTCTTTTTCATCAATAGAGTGTATCTAGGCCTTCTTCTGAAAGGAAGCCCACTGCGCCCCTCCAACATGTGGCATTTATAATTACAATGGTCTATCAACAGGCTAGTACACATGATTCAATAAAATTATACAAGTATTGAAAACATTGAGCCAACCCTTCGAGATGTACAAAACTGTATGTCATGATGTTTAGATTTCACATCTGATTAATGAAAACTGAAAAATATATTTTCTCCAGCTCTACAGAGCTATGTCAACCAAAACACCATTTGCAAAACCTTTCTTAGAATGGCCCTTATATTTTTGCAATAACAGTTTGTCTAAAAGAAAATGTCTTCTGAAACAATGTGCCCCAGGGGGGTCGGGGATTTACAGAAATGTCTTGCCCTGGGGGGTCGGGGATTTCATCAAATTTCCCAAAAGGCCAAGGACATTCCCCTACCTACCCGGGGGTGGGGGTGGGGGGTGCAATTGACAAGTGCATTAGACGTCTGCCCCCGCCCCCATGCTTCTGCCCCTGCAAAGTGAAGGAAGTTTTTACCAAAGGGTCCATGCATGGTTAGGATTTCCTAAACTTGCACAGTACGTTTGCGTGGTTACAGTCGGATATGAGGCAGTCGACCACAGGGTTCAAACTTTCCTGCTGGGATCCTGATCATCCCAAGAGCAGTACAATTTAGTGGACTCTCCTCAACAGATGTGTTCTGAATGTTGAGTTATCTGGTATGCAGACTACAATCAGAATGTATCATAGTCGCAATTGATTCCACCCTTGGTGTGTTGTTCCCTATACATTTAGCATTGGACACTGCATGCATCTGAGGTTGCGGTGTATTATGAATTTATGTGTCATACACCACACCTTCGAGCAGTGTTTGGAAAACCAAAAGTAGATACCTTTCAAGTAATGCATTCTAGTAAGCTTAGTCAAATCGGACTTGCATGTTTTTTTTTTATTTATTCTGAAAAAATGCAAGTGCCAGATTGTGAACCTTAGTACAATTCTAGCCTCAGATGACTGTAAATGGGAGGGATCACTATTTGTGCAGTTTTAAAAGAATAGATATTAGAATCGATTAGGCAAAACATTTCTTATATCGCTCTGCAGTCACATGAAACAATAAGTAGTTTTTATGAATAACTTTAGTTCTTTTGGTGATTCGTATTCTCTTATTTGGCAAGTTCCAAGTTCCAAGTGTTGTTGAATCAGCAGGTGGACGTCCATCTTCAATATTTGAAACAAGTAGAATACTTAATGATTGGCATTGATATAATGCCTCAAACACTCTTAAATTATCAACACTTAAATAAGGAGTGGATATATTGAGAGAGTGAAGAGCTTTTGCATAAGGGTGAAAAGGTGGGTGAAAAACAGTGACTTACCCACAGGAATGGGGGAGGAGGATATTAATAAAGGCAATTAATCTAGTTAGGATTATGTTGGGGACAGCAAACAAAAAGAATTCCTCAAATGGCTTCTATTGGCTGCACATGAAACAATAAGTATTTTTTATGAATAACTTTAGTTCTTTTGGTGATTCGTATTCTCTTATTTGGCAAGTTATTCCACAATACATGTGATTGGTATATCAGGGATTTTCTTTGTCTTTTTTGAGGTTGGCTTTGGGACTTTTAATGTTTTTCCAAGTGCAAGGCTTCACAGGTTGACTATTCTTTTATCAAAGGTTTCCTCACACCTACTCATAGCATGTGCCACCTCCAGGATATGGCCCTCTAAGAAAGGGATTTTTAATATGTTGTGCCAGTCGTTTACATTTGTTTTCTTAGGTAATTTTTGGGCTAGACGTATACATCCATTTTGTATTGTTTGTAGGCATTGTAGGTATGATTCTGGCACTATGTTAGTGAAGTTCTTATTCTGCATATGACTTTTAATCTTGAGGTGGCCTGGGCAATTTTCTGTGTGAGTTGGTTTATAATAGGTCTTATTCTAGGATTAGATAGATGTCTGATTCCGTATAGTCCATTGTGTTTCCCCATTTCCCATTTGAATGCCCCGGTCATTTACTTTCAGTTCCTTACTTAGGAGCAGATCCATAAACTTGCTCTTGTTATAAAAGTTGGTGAAATTTTGTTTGCCCTGTACCAGAGGTCTAAGTCTGCCAGGTCCTCCTGAAGTCTGGCTTTTATATTTTCTGTTTGGGCCTGATAAAAATAAAATGGTGTTGTCAGGAAATATTTGTAGATTTGCATTTTGTACTACTGTTTTTAGGTCATCGATATAGAGCAGGAAGAGAGAGGCCCTAAGGCAGTTCCCTGTGGTACACTGCACATTACCTCATGTACCAAGTTCCAAGTTTACCAAGCCTACTTTTGGTCAATAGTGTCATTAGCTGCATTTTCTATTTTTACTGTCTTGACAAAACCTAGAAACAAATGAATCCAAATATTTGCATATGTTATATATATATAGTTGATGTTTGTGCAAAAAATCTCAAGTGGGTCTGATTTGCGCACACATTGCTGAGAATGTATTTTGAATTATTATCAATATTCTTCTCAGTCATGCATGACGTTTGCTGTCAAGAGGCAAAATAAAAAGAGAACCAATAACTCATATCCTTTAATTCAATTAGTGAGATAGATGGATCAGAAACAACATTTGTTATACATACATGGTTCAAGGAAAAAGTAAGTTTTTGAAGATTTTGAACTAAAATGATTTACCTATATCTCGTAATCGCATAAGCCATAATTGGAATCAAAATATTATTTGCCAAAATCTGTGAAATATGTCTGAGCAAAATCTTCATCTATACTTCTTCTGATGTCAGCATCTTTGAAAAATAATTTATAAGGTTCACCCATTACACCTTGAGTTAGGTCCAAACATGAGTTCTTGTGCAGACACCCCTGTCCTTTTGCACTCCATGAATATCAAAATGCAGGGAAATACTTGCATACATCAGTGCATTATTGATTTAAATTCATTAATCTGAAAATAGAAAATAAATAAATTACAATGAAATAAAATACTAATAATAGCAAATAACAAAATTTATCTTACAGAATAGATTCCCTGTATATTAATACAATATAATACCTCAGTCTGTTGCTGGATAATTCTTTGCTCAGCTTCAAGAAGAAGCTGCTCAGTCTTCTTTAATTTTGATGCAATACTTGCACCTGGTATCTGGGTGCTGGGAGTTGCAGAGAAAGTGGAAGGCGCTGTCATTGTGTTCCTCAATTCTGTATCTTCCACTTGGTTTTCAGTTGATGCAAATGACTTCATCTAGAGGAAACAGACATGAGAAGTTCAGGGCAACTTTGTTCTCCAATCTTTAGATTAAGGATGATCGCGGGTATTTCTCAGTTACCAAAAACGGAGGAGATTTTACGACATTGACCATGTTCATATTTATTTATTTTTTTATCATTTCTTAGGTTAGTGATGTTCAGTTATTAAAAAGAAACACTTCTGAAGATTGAACAGATTAGTATATGGTTTTTTTCTTGTTTGTTATTCTTTTACGACACCGTAAGCCACCTTGTTTACATTGAGATTCTAAGCTATTCTACTGATATGTCAAGTTCGGGGGCCTGCAGCTCCTAAAGTAATCTGGGAACCACCAATTTTCTTGTTATTTTCAGAAAATATATTCCTTAAACTATAATATACTAAAGAATCAGCCAACTGTATTTACAATTTATGGTTTAAAATGGATGAAACGTTTCAAAAACACTCTTTTCTCCATAGACGGCCATGTTAAATTAATTAAATGACTTTTTATTTTCAAACGGAAATAGCAAAAAATCTAATTTGGGAACCCCCCTTAAAAAAATTATATTTGAAATCAGCATGATTTGGAGTACAAACTGTGAAAAAATCAGGCTGATCTATTTACTTTGGGAAATACCCGCGATCATCCTTAAGGATAACTTCTCCACAAGCTTCTACAAGACTCTGTGGAGAATTTTAAGGGCTCTATAGAGGTCAAGAAACTTAAATGACATACACCCTTTCCTTAAGTCCAAGAATAAATTGAAATAAACATCCCTCTGAGATATATTTTAAGACACATGAAATATATATCCAGCATAGAGCTAGGCACCCCTTGAGAATGGTTACTAAATTTTCATGTAATCCTATGAGTAATGATTCCTTGTTCAATTAGAGATGACATCATAGAAGCTATAACATAGTTTTATAATATAGGACCAATAGCATGAAGACTTACTTTAGGGAGGAAAATGACAAGTTGAGTTGTCGTAGTGGCAAGGATGATCACACAACAAGAAGTAATATACACCAGTGTCACATCATCTTGGAGTGCGAAGGCCAAAACAACCCCAAGTAGACACAACACAGCCACATTATATATGCATACACCAATGTTTTGTGAGTCGTTTAGAGCTGAGATCTTAACCTAAAATCAGTTCATTTTTGAATGATAACAAGAGTGGTCATAATCTTATCCAAAAATATGAAATATAGACAACATCTTAAAATATAAGAGCTGTCATTCTCCTTATATTGATCATGAAATCGTGAGGGGAATATCTCATGCAATTATTTGCTTGTAAACATAATACATTATCCAAAAAATGATATTATCAAAACGATGTATATTGCAGCAATTGAATTTTCAACTTTTGATAGACCTGAGTATTTAATCCTTTTCCTAAACTATTTCTTATACTTTGAATATGATATAATCATCAACAGAGATCAAAATTATCAGAAAATATTAGATCAGATGTCCTAATGTTTACCTTCAGTGGAATCCACTTGATCTCATCTTTTCAAATAGGATGATATCTCAAAATCAATTTATTTCGACTTATGACTCATTTTTCATGACATATCATATAACTAACCTTCCTCGTTTGCCATGCCAAAAAGGCACCAAATATAAGCAGCAGTCCTTTGATTGTATAAATGACACCCTTGAAGTAAATATCAAACTCAGAAGTACACAGCCATACCTTTTGTGTTATAATGGTCTCACCACCATCCAACTCCTGGAAATCATTCAAATATCATAAGAATGTTAACATAATTTGAGGAACGTCCCTGTAGTACTTGGTAAAGCTTACCTTATGATTCAATATAATGATGCTGAGCAAAAAATCGGTCTCCTTAAACTGTTGTACAAACAGTTATTGAAGAAATATTTGTAAATTATCTTTTATTATTTAACATAATTGTTGTAGATATAACCTAAAATGCCAACTGTTCTAAAACTGTAATAATGCTATTGAGGAAATGTGTCAGAGTAGATAAAATATTCATACTAGGGGAGTGATTCTATTGTGCTGTGTGTGGTGAAAAGCACGCACTTTTATAGAAATGTGTGAAAATATCAATAATGAAAGAATGTTTCATATCATATACAATTGTCTCAATGTTTCGTTGAATGGCGGTCGCTGGATCCACAATCTCTCGAATCACCAATATAACTATGTCTAGACCAACAATGGCTGACATGACCATAAAAAGCTGCCCATCTCTTATAATCTGCAGGACACAAAGAAATCTCAATGCTTAATATTATTATCTACACGCTACTATTAAGCACAGGTTATAGAGTCAATAGTTATTTTCCTGGACTTATGCACATAATCTTTTAAGTGAGGCTATGAAACATAAGTTCTAATTGGAAATTTAGCAACCAAAATAATTACCATTTTCTTGGTCCTGTTCATGAAAATGATATAGACCCTCCAGGTTTTTGTAAAGAGTCCTCCAAACACCAAAGAAAAGCCAATCATGAGGGTGGACATTCTCAACTGAAGTAACAAGAATTATTAACATGTTTTCTAGTGCCAATTATTATAAATATGTGGGAAATGGAAATGTGGAAACAGTTGTCATTTGGGCTCTGTGATGATACCCAAAACTGCCTTCCTTTTTGCTCTTACCTTACAGAAGATGAGAACATTTTCTTGAGATAGCTCTTGTAGATATATTGTAATATATGTGAGCATACAGCCAAGTAGGATCATGTTGTTTATTCGTGGTGAGGACATCTTTATGCACCTGAAATATTATGGATGTTTATATTAACACTTAATTAAGTTCAGCATGATGAGGGGAGGGGTTTTGGCGAAAATGTCTACCCTTTTATCTTCAGGGTACATATTCATGTGTCATGGCTAATCCTCACCTCTGTAATTATTTCTTGGTTGAAGTTCCCCTCACCCATCCCCAACTATTTGCCAATGAAATAGAATATATCTTCAATCATGGATAATTATTCATATTTATGCTAAAAAAAACAATCTAATAGAATTTAATTCTGGCTGTATTAGAAAGATGATATTTAGTCTATAGTATGTACTCTCTATACTTAATATAGATATTTGGTACCTTTCATTTCGAAAAATGATATTAAATCCTCCAAAGAAGAGAGACAGAATGACTCCCAAGGCAGTAATTACACACATAGCAATGTATGATCTGTGATCAATAAACAGTGTTTCCTCACGATATGTTGTTGAATCAGCAGGTGGACGTCCATCTTCAATATTTGAAACAAGTAGAATACTTAATGATTAGCATTGATATAATGCCTCAAACACTCTTAAATTATCAACACTTAAATAAGGAGTGGATATATTAAGAGGTTAAGAGCTTTTGCATAAGGGTGAAAAGGTGGGTGAAAAACAGTGACTTACCCACAGGAATGGGGGAGGAGGATATTGATAAAGGCAATTAATCTAGTTAGGATTATGTTGGGGACAGCAAACAAAAAGAATTCCTCAAATGGCTTCTATTGGCTGCAAAAAGTTTCATTTATAGAGAAAAAATGTTTCAAGATAATTTAACATAGTCGTTCAAGCCTTTATAAATGGAGTGAGAGTTCATCTAAGAGTAAAAAAATATAACAATGTAGTACTTGATAGAGGAAAGAAAAATACCAGAGAGTGGGGGAAGTTATTAAATGAAATGATGAAGGGTCTCTCGAAGTAAACGTTTCTATCTTAAGTAGACGGTATGGTGGTACAGAAAATATGGAAAACAAATTATAAAGGTTCCAATAAAGACAGCATTGTAAAAGCCAAGAATGCAGAAATTTTGAATAAAACTTATTAGAAAAAAGGAGAGGATGTATCAGAAGAACCATCAAATTTTACATTTGTTCAAAGAATTACGGAAAAGATGGGTCACTAACATTACTTTTCCCACAATTTACACAATTGAAGAAGTACTTACCATACCATATTATAGGGTTTTCAGGGTTCCACACCATTTGTTTGGAAAAAGGATTATAGTTGCCAAGATTATATCTTACACCATCTGGAAAGTATATGAAATCATTTGGACGATTTTGCAAGTTGAGGAAAAAATTGGTGATTCACACTAGTCACAAATCTGAAGTATACAGGATTTTCAACTAGTGATGACATAGCGATGATTTGCTGTGCCGAAAATTACCCATAAATACCTATAGACTGTAGTCTATAGGTATTTATGGGTAATTTTCGGCACAGCAAATCCTTCCTATGTGCTATCATTATATTTTAGTCAAATTGCTTATGAGTTCATATTAAAGCACCAATAGGGGATTTGCATGTCTGCTATCTTGAATCTTGATTCCCATGGAATGTTGGGGGTTATATGTGAGTGTCAAAGCTACTGAAAACATGTCATATTCAGCATGAAATATTCAACAGTGATCTCATATAAATAGCCATCTGTTTTACATGATTCATAGATGAAGACTTCATCTTCCCCATGATGCATTTGGTTTTTATAGATCATTTACACTATGATATTGGTGAAAAGATCCTTTCAATATTTGATTTTTTAACATGTTGCTAGACATTTGTATATGCTTTGAACTGAATCCATCCCAGCATGCACTGTAATAGACATGCACAAATACCCTATTGATTCTGCTATTAGAAGATAGATTATGATGGAGGATTTTCTTACTCTGTGTTCTCTCAACATATATTATTGCGGAGCTTTCGCCAACTTCATTAAAGTCAATCCAGCCTCTTAAACCCTGGAACTTGACTGTGAACATGCTCTCATAGATAGCCTGTCTTATTTCCTCATCTCTATATGTGAAATGTTCCAAACTTCTGTTCAGACCTAAGGATGAGTAACTATGACTCCTTATTATCAATTGTTAAATATTGATAACAATATTATTATTATATTTTATAATATAGGACTGACCATCAATAGTGTTGAAAAACAATTATCTGCAATAATTCCTATTCAGCAAAATATTAGAATTGTACATTTATATGTTGAGGCTACATATTGTTTACCTCTTTCTTTGAGAGACTGAAGACTTTGGTTTAATCCCAATGCCACGGCCCATGCTGTATCATATGCTATAGCCATAAGGGAGTTCCCTGAGAAACCTTCAAAGTTGGCTGAATGAATGCGATAGAAATCATCGGCAGTAAGACCTCCAATACCTAGAAGATAAAACATAACCTCAATTCATATGGTGATTAATTCGACTGAATAACTCACTGTTTTTATTGATGCTTTGCATATAATTGGAGCGAAGTGAAGTGAAGAGGGGTCATGAGGTCCTCCCTACATGGTTCACTGGCCTATTGATTTGGTTAGAATCTGAATTAAAAGAATCAAAGTAGCCAGAGGGGAGGTTGTTTAATGCTTGGGTGCCACCTTTGTAGTTCTACCGTACACCTCAGCAGCAATCACCACAGATGTTCAGGAATTTGCTGGTAGTGGACTCTTTGGCTCCTGTTATTGATAAGGATAATACCATGTTTTTCTATACATTCCAATGATAAACCCAGTGTAAACATGAAAGAATATAGGGACTGTTCTTTAATCCTATTGCTGATGATCCCTAGGCTATTAAATTCTCATCGTGAAATCTAGTGATCACTGTTTCCTAGGACTAATAGCAAACATATGAAGGCCATATTTGTCTGCTGACCTTTCACATCTCCTTTCGGACGGACTATTGTTGCTCCTGTGTATATCATGCCTTCTGCAACTTTGGAAATTTCTTCTATTGTGCATCCGTTGCTAGGCTCTCGTTCCATCCACCATTCATCATCATAATATGATTCTATGAACCATACATATTTAGGTCCATATAATCCCTGTTTATATGCCTGTAAAAGATCAATTAAAGCTGCACTCTTTTTTTTGACATATCTTTATTCAGGGAATATAAGCTGGCTTATGCCATGGCTGCATTGGTGTGTAAGGTTCGGGCACTCTCAGTTAACTTCGGTCAAAAACCAAAAATAATTTTCTACTTTTTGTTCTGTTCTTTCCAACACATCTAAAAGGCATTTGATCAAAATTTGGGGGGATTTTGTCCAGTTATTTATATTTCGGGGCATCGCCAAGCTCCATTCATGTGATCACTTCACTCATTATCGCTCACCAGTGGCCGTTTTCGGTCGACCGATTCAGCTTTAAATTCGATTATAAATACATTATAACGGCAGCAGACTATTGATAAATTCAGGCCTTTAAGTCATAATATGATAAATTTGGTAAGATTCTATGTGACATAATACTTGAGTTTGCAGCTTTGAACTTCGACAGTAGAGATCGAACATTCAAGGTGTGTACACTTTTAACACACCTATAACATAAATATTTACAATAGCATATTGATATAATTCTGAAAAAGCCTAAGAAATATATTTGTTTACTATAGGGCCTTGCAAATACCGGTACAAAAGTTTAGAAGCCTATCCCTTCAGTTAAATTAAATGGCTTCAATATTTTCCAACAAACGTGCGAGTGTACACAAGAGGACATTTTAAAAAGGAAAATATTGGACAACCACAGGTCTGAATTTGTTGGAATAAAGTTTTCTCGGGATGTCAAGACCAGTATATTATGGTCCAAAGACAAGAAATTATATTCAGAGTATTCTTAATGTCCCCTTTCCCAGATCCCAAAATAGCACACTTAAAAAACTGACCCATATATTCTGCCTCTATAAGGAAATCCTGCATATTGCTTCCAATGGGCTATCCAATTTGGTGATTACCTTTATACGTTATATCGAAAATTTAAAACGAATATACATGAAAACGAATTGTTTAAAACTTGTAGATGCTGATCAGCTTACCTCACAGAAGAATTCCGGTGCTTTAGTATGATAAAAATTAGTACAGATTATGCGAACATCGTGATGCTGAAAAGATATTCACGCAAATGTGTATGTTCAGTATATTTTGAAGAACATAATATTATAATTGTATGTTTAGTATATTTTGAAGAACATTATTATGTCCCTAGGTATACATGTATGAGGATATAGAACAACGAGAGCAAGGTTCTACTGTTGCTAATCTGATTCATTACCATGACACAAGAAATTTAGGTAATGCTATATTAAGCCTTTTACACATACAAAGGTGCAGTAAAAACGGAAGTATAAGAGAAGTAATTAAATAATAGAAGTAGTAATATCGTGACTGCTGTCCAATGACTACACTGGTATTAAAATAGTCTTCACACAATGAATGAAAGGTAAGTAAGTACCATATTATAAAAATAGAAAGGTTCATGACAGAATTATGTGCTGCGTCTCATATGAAAGAACATTTTATGGGCTTAAATCAATTTAATATGAGCTAAGTTCTTTGCTTGCTCACTATCATGAATGTAGGTCATTTAAGATAGCTGTGACCTAATTAGCGATTTTATGCAAATATTAAAATCGCGATACAACTTTGATAATTATCAACGGGTATGCATGTTCTATAGTTATTGAGTTATAAAGATAAATGTGAAAGTCGGGTCCCCTAGTGGCGATTTTAAGAACTTTCCCCGAGACAAACTTTGGTAAACTTTTGACATGTTAAAAGGGTATGTTGGAAGAGGATCCTACAAAAATAAAATTCTTTTGCAACTTGTTTTGGGTCAAACCACAGATTGCCTTCTGCCTATAATTATTAGATCGTGAGTAGTATAGGTAAAGTGGACATTTTGTAAGGTATCACAAAATTGGCAGATATTTGAATGTGAAGTAAAACTAAACAGTCAAATTTAAGGCTGCGTTTCTTCACTTATCCCTTTAACAGAATCCAAAGACTTATTTGATATTGTGTAAAATAACAGATTGTTTTAATTAATGAAAATTCAAAAGTATAGTTTTTGCAATGGATGCATAAGAGAGTAAGGAGGCTACAGATATAGGACTGTGAGACATAATAAATCTAAAATGAGACTCGTGAGTTCCTGCATGGGACTTCGGGGTTTGCTTTTAGAGAAAGTACCATATGTCCCTCCCTTAATCATACGGACGGGGCATTTTGGGGGTTAATCATAACTTTACAAGGACGCAAATCACAAATATCCTCGCTTGATTTTGAAAAGGGAGGGGCCGTTAACTGTGCCCTCGCACCCCACCCCCCAAATTGACCACTGACGTTTTAGTTCTGTGTTAAATCAAACCCTCCTGTCCTATTATAATGCAGGAATCCTCATACCATTTGGTATGAATAAATAATTGAAACCAAACAAATAATCACAATTACCTTCATGTTGGCAATTACTTGCTTGGGATTGTCTGCCAGAAGTTCTGATGTAATAATTGTCATGTTGTTATCATGGATTCTTTCAACTAAATCGTCTATTACCTGTTGATACACAGAAACACTTTATTATACATACTACATGAGTCATTCAACATACACTAAAATGTGAAGACTATTATGGTGCCGTCATTCGCCCTCCAGAGGTTACAGATCCCGCACAATCTCGCAAATCGCGTGCAGGTTCCGGTCATTGAATTGCCATTGACTTGTACTGAAAACGCTACAAATCAGCCTTTTTAAGAGCTATGTTGTATTGATTGTTGATAATTGCTTTAGTATATTATTGTTTAAGGGAGATACTTTCTAGAAATAATAAGAAAATTGCTGGTTTTCATATCTACCCCTCCAGAAATATCACTTGTCAAACCGAGGGGAGGTTTTCAGAGCCCTTCTCTCTTGACTTGCAAGTTTTGGGTCCTGTTACGAGTAACGTAAAACAATTACCAACTCTCGGCAACAGGGAAAAAAACAAATTCTAATCCATTCAACCTTAGAAATGCTTTTTTATAACTACTAAACATCAATATCATGATAAGTGTGAAAATATAATGAGATTATGAACATGGCCAATGACGTAAAATCCAGATTGGTTGTTGACAAAAACAAAGTTTTGATGTCGGCCGTCCAGTTCAGTCAACGCTCATGATATAAATATAAGTTTAATGAGTCATATAATATGGTACAAGTGTCCAGAGAAAGATATAGAGGTATTGCTTAGATTAAGTCAGTTTATTTGTGTCTATTAAGCTTTAACTAGCAAATACCCGTGCTTCGCACAGGATTTGCTAGTGGGACAGTGGGGCCCACATCTTCCCACTCTCCTTGTTCCCTCTCCAACCATCATTCTCTTTCAAGTTGTCTCTGTAAGTGAGTATCTGTCTTAACATTCATACCTCAAATGGAACCCTGTTAAGATGTTTTTTGTCACTGTTGTATTGTTGTTGCCTCCCATTCCCTCCCCCCACCCCTCTCCTCTCTCCCCCCTTCCCCTCCCCTTTCCACTCCCCCCTTCCCCTCCCCATGCCCCCCATTCCCCTCCCCTTCCCCTCCCCTTCCCCTCCCCCCTTCCCCTCCCCCCTTCCCCTCCCCCTTCCCCTCCCCCCTTCCCCTCCCCCTTCCCCTCCCCCCTTCCCCTCCCCCTTCCCCTCCCCCTTCCCCTCCCCCCTTCCCCTCCCCCTTCCCCTCCCCCCTTCCCCTCCCCCTTCCCCTCCCCCCTTCCCCTCCCCCCTTCCCCTCCCCCCGCCCCCTCCCCCCGCCCCTCTCCCCCCACCCCTCTCCCCCCCACCCCTCTCCCCCCTCCTCCTTCCCTACCCTCCCCCTCCCCCCTCCCCCACCCCATATACCTCAAATGGAACCCTGTTAAGATGTTTTTGTTGCCTCCCATGGCCTCTCCCCCTGCCCCCACAATGGACATTTCCTGAGTTCCTTTTGGTGGAAATATATCAATTCCCATCCCGTAGTGAAGCAATGACATGCCGTGGTACCTGTCCATGACGCCATGCTTTGGGTGACCAAGAAACCTGGTGTAGGGGCACTGATAGGTTTGTTTTCAGGCAGCACTGGGGGTCCTGGATGGGGGTGCTCAATGTAAACCCATTTCTAACCCCTTTCCAACCCTAATTTGTTAATGAAACATAGTGGAATGGCTCGGCACCATTTTTGGCAATGTGCATGTGAAATATAATGGCGATCTGGCCAGCGGTTTCAGAGAAGATAGCAGTTTAAGCATCAAAACCCTTGTTTTATTAATATAGAGATTATGTGCTGAGCCACCAAATAATTTGGCCCCTATGGCTTAGGCCTTGCAACATGTTACGTCTGCCTGCACGCGCACAAGGCATTATGGGAAACCTCTGGAGGGTGAATAGCCTAGTTTGTTGCAACTAATAAAGAGAAGAACTGCATTGGAAAATAAATGAAAATCAAAAAACGAACCTTTGAGAAAATCTCATATGGTTCATGAACCGTTGCTACTCTTTTCCAGTTAAAGTCTTTCATAATCTGCAACCGTGCCAAGTTCATTTCTTGTGCTGGAGCTGTTAGGCGGAAAAATAAGGGATACTTGACCTCGTCTGATAAAGCTGGTGACACACTCCCGTATGAAACCTGAAAAAGAAATTTCCATTTCTTGCCATTGTCTGAACCCATTCAGTTTCTCACAGTATCAATGTTATGGTGATTTTTGGTCATGCGACATGGTGGCGTTTCAATGCCCTGTTGATTTCTATGGCCATATAATTAATATACATTATTGTGATGATTGTTTTTCTTATGTTTTTTTGTAATGTTTTTCTTATGTTAATATTCTTTAAGAAAATTACATGTTGCAACAAACGAATACCTGGGCGTCACATTTATTTCAATTCTAATTTCCTTTACAGCTCGAAATGTTGGTCAATGGACTGTTTACTTTAGAATTATAGATCTACAAAACAAAATACGGTTATTTTGAAACAGTGTGAAATATGAATAAAGTGATATGCAAAACACTCTGTGTATAAAATCACAAATTTCTAAAGACATAGATCTTATCAGTTAACCAACCTGTACTAGATTCCATAAAGGTGCGGTCATTGCTAGTATTTCTGAGACGGGTGAACACACATCCCCAACCATCATGATCTTTTGTGGAGGCTGATAGATCTGTTCAAACATTGCATTCACACCCTTTCCTGGATTACACTAATGTAGAGAATGAAATCGAAGTCTCAGAATTATGCTTTATCATACAAAATGATTAGTTTAGTCAGCCAAGCTTACAGTTACATCCTATAACAATATATCTCCAAACCTAATAAGTAGAAAGGTCATAAATGAAAGCTTATATATCCATATGATGCAAGATGAATCACTTTCATATACAGTATGGGTGCAATCGCCTGAAGATGCACAATTCGCCTTCACCATTCCTCTCAAATAATCCGAATTTAAGACAACAATGACGTTCAAATTTCTGTTCAACATAATCAAACAATCCATTTTAATAAACGCAATAACAAACATACCAAGAATGTCCTAGTTTATAATATTTCAGTGTATTTCTTTAGAATTTACCTAATGCTTAGAGCTGTCGATTGTACATTATTCTGACGAGCTGATACATGTGTCCTTATAATATAGGACTGGTAATACCATACCTTCTGATTGAAAAAGTACACTTACCCCACTCTCTCCCCATGTAATTTGTAGGTTGTATGTCGGGAGAATATCGTTTCTTGTTCCAACATCCTTTAAGCCTGTCTCGAAGCCATAAATAACTTCTTTTCCCATGTTTTTAATAAAGTCATCCCCTGGTTCCAGACCAAGAAGATGCAATACCTTTGTTTCCTCTCCTGTAAATTTGTTTCGTCGAGAAAATTTATACTTCTCGTTCGCTACATTCTGCTAACACATGATGAACAGCCATGAATATAATCAATGAAACAATGGCACAATCACATAGTGAACGAATATATATATATAAATACACTATATAGTAGATATTGTAGGACAATAGTAATAGTATGGTTTCAATGGATACACACATAGTTACTGAGAGAAATGAGTTGAAATGTACTATTAAATGTGTAATAGCATGCAATATAAATATACTATCATATTCAAATATTATTATATTGAACTTTTAATATAGGTTTGCACTGGCAACAGGTTCTAACCCATTATTTAATTAGGGATGTTGAAAATATATTTTTTTTTTATTTTATCGGATAACCGATTTTGAAAAGTTCTTTGGTCGAAGGTCGACCTTGCTCTTGAGAATGAGTGTTATATGGGTTCCTGACAAAACTAAATCTACTGCACAATCAGCTTGCAGTTCCGCATTGTTTCATGCAGAAGAAATCGAAGATGCTATAAACCCAATGTATTGCACCTAGCATATCCCTCAATGGAGCTTAGATGGAACTAACATATTGCTTATATTTCGGTTTCTCCTGTGTCCCAAAACTAGTTCATCTCTAAATTGTCTCTGTTATGAATTTGGTAGGTTTTTATTTTTTTCGAAGGAATGAAAATTATTGAGTTGACCTGATGAATGCCAATCATTGATTAGGATCTTGTCTTGTCTTATATCAGATGTGAAATCAGTTGCTATCAGATCGCATCTCCACCTGCTCCATCCTTCTCCATCCTTATAACACCCTTTTTTCACTTTATACATAATTTGGGACAGTCCATTACAGTTGGACTGGTCAATCCTAACATGGGTGAGTCCAAATGTGGTAAATACAGTTTTTAAGGGTATGGAGGGCTATGGAAACTCAGAAATAGTAGCTTTACAACCCCTTCAAATGAAGGGAAAAATTAAACTAATTCAAGATATACCATTCCAGGTCCAAACTCCACATGGCCATTGTGATTCAGCACTTTATTATGCTTTGATCTAAGCTCAAGTTTAAGGGTTTTTTTAGGTAAATATTTAACATTTTCAGTCTGGGCATGACTAAATCACAGTAACTATAACTTGACATCAGACACAAGTATTTGACCCTGAGAAAACGTTTCCCTTGGAAACGCCAGGTAGCTATATTAAGTTCACACTAATTGTAAAGTTAAATAGATCAATAGTTAACTTAATACTTGTTGTATGTGCCAAACAAAGGACAAATGTGCCTATGCCGCGGCATATGTTCTGAGAGGGGAGTAAAGCTATGAAACAGAGCTCTGTCTCTGGTTTTACTTCCCTTCGTCGAAAGCTGTGACAGAACCTGGGTTGTATAGTAATAGCATGTGATCTCGTCTCGGATGGATAATATAACAGTTTTCACGATTTACTGTAGAATCACCTTTAGTGGTGGAAGTTCACTACATATGTATGTACATGTGATATAATATAATAATGTACACATGTGATAAATGCGATACAGTTCAGCAACTAAAATTGTTTTGACTCTATTATTGCATTAAAATGTTAAATGTAATTATTAGGCACATATAAGGGAAATTTTAAATAAATCACAAGAGAAAAGGTATAATACTCTACCTGAGACTGAATAGTGGAAACAGGTACAAAACCACAGATATAGAATTGCTAGCCAGCGCAAAAATGGACCTTGTGACATCTTCCCAGACACTGGAGGCGTCAACTTGTGTTAGTGGTTGTTATATATATATACCCTAGAGTACCAACCATCAAAAGACCCCAGGGTAGGGCACCTTCAGAAGTGTAGTCACTATCATTCCAACATCAGTCTCGATTTATTGCAACTGCCGAACCCCCAACCTTCTTTTATGGCGCTTTTAAAGAAATATTCTTTTTTTATCAAGATGCTCATTTGTCAAACAGACTCACTTATTTTGCATTGGTATGAAAAATATCAACTAACTTGTTCTGTTGATCCACAAGGAGATCAGTATCACTCGGCGACCTCGGCGACGACTAATGATACAGAAAAAAGGAATGCATTGAACTCACAGGCCGAGTTTTGATTACAAATTCATAAGGTTTGCTGGTAGTAATGTCTGGCTGTTTCATATGTGTTCATAAGTTAATGCCCTGCAGAGCTCTAAGTTAAGAACTGAGGTTGTCGGGCATGACGGTGGTCGTGGTCTGATATCAGTTAAATTTGCAATAGAAGCAAACGAAAAATCGTCACTGTCCTTTCCTTTAAATGCGAACCTACCTTCTGAACGAGTGCCAGGTCATTTGACTGACAATTTAGTCCGATTAGAAAATATGCTAGATCAAAATGTGTTATTTTTCACGTTTTCTTTCTAAATGTGACTTCACGTTTAGCTGATACTCAAACATGTTATAATTTCAATGGAATCTGGCGATGAAATGGAGATACGATTGACATTAAATTAATGGAATTTTGAAACAGACCCTGTTCGCGCACCTGTATCTAGGGTAAGCAGAAATTGGAGAACCTTCATCGTTACGTCCTCAATAGTCTTGTACAAGTCTTTGATTGTATTGGTTTAGAAAACAAAATCTTGAGAAAACAAATTTATCATATTTGAATCACTACTTATTAGAGTCACTACTGCCTCGACTGAGGAATCAGACTTGTGTACACAAACGTCTTTAATTTCTTTGTTTAGAAAACAAAATCTATCCTTTTAGAATCACCACTTATCAGAGTCACTATATTGCCTCGACTGAGGAATCAGCTCAGTGCGGCCCGGGCAATATTGTTTGTGTGTAATAGCTTTATTTCCAGATTACCAGTACTAATATGGGATAAAGAAAGTAGTAGTAGGGACTTCAAATCCTTTTGTGAAGTGGGTTATGCGCTCATAGAGATAGGCTGAGGGACTTAAGGCCAGTCTACGTCCTCAATTGTCTCAGTGAAATACCTGTGATTGTGTGTAAGCTTAGATCATAATTGATAACGCAACGCTACTCATATTGTTCCACCAGGGGGCCCATTGTGCGCCTTTAAACATTCTCTAGTTTCCCCGTGTAACACCAGGTGGCCTTCGGGTGATTCCCTCTTCTCGATCCGCTCACTGTTGTCGCCGGGAGGCAAAATGAAACCACGGGCTGACCTCGTTCTTCCTTTTTACCATTACCTCGAATCGAAACCTAGAATCAACTTTTTGTTGAAAACACATCGGTGAAGCATTGGTCTGATTTAAATGGAAATTAGGGTCGCGATTAAAACACTCAAAATCGATTGACACACTTTCAGGAATATTAGAGGCTTTGATCAGCGGTCACACTGAGGGACGATTACTAGGTTCATTTGTGCAACATATTTGAATATCTTATAACTGTTCCAATGTTTGATGTATGTCACATATAAAAGGACATTTAAACTGTTAAAAAATACATCTCGGGTACATCGCCAGACCTATTCGAACGACCACGCCCATGAAGCAACTTGTTCAAAGATAAATGCTCTAAAAGGTTAATTTGCCGTCAACCTATATTCAACGTACCGATTTCTCAGACAAATTTCAACCATGCACATGTTAATAGATATAACAATAATTACATGACAATAAATAGATATAACAATAAATGATAAAACAATATAACAATAAATACCTTAACAATTCAAGGGAATCACATAAGCCTACTCTCTCTATGTATCCTAGAATATTTCTTGTAAGTAAAGGGGCTCTTATTAAATATGCCATTCCTATCTTATAAACTGGCACATAAGAATCATATAGATAAATGATATGCGTTAGCATTAAGCAGTTTGGGGTGTTAGTCTTTTCAGTTCATTCTGAGTTGATCACTAAAAATAGATAGCCATCTGGGTGTGCATGAAAGAGTACATGTAGTACAGAGTAATGACTCATTGCTTCACAGTGATGTCTTGGCCTTCGTATGTTTATGGGCATTCAGGATTCTGGCATGGGGTAATATTACTAAAACAACATGCTAAATGGCCGAGAACATCATTGCAGTAATGTAACGTATGGAAGGGGGCCTTGGTTGAGGGACCGACTACAAACAGCGTGATTCAGAGGGCGCCAATCCTCCCTTGAATCGATAATGGCCCTTTGGCATGAAGAGGAGCCTCATACCTGAAAAAGATGTAAGAATATGTTTCTACATTATAAAAGCTCTGTTGGATCTATTGTATATGGGAACATGGAACATTCGCAAAGGTCCAAGACTGCTCTGATCTCTTTGTCTTTTGTTGAAAATTTGCCAACCCTAGGTGCCAGGGTTGTGAACAGGGTGGTGGAGTGCCCTGGCAGTAGTCGGAAAGGTTTCCGATAGGTGAATTTATTTACAGATACAGAGTGAATCAGAAAGACTTCTGTATCCTATGTTTAGTCAGTGATAATAGTAATAATGAAACAATTTTGCAGATAAATAAAACGTTGACAACAACGCTTTTCTTGTTGACTACTGATCGTATTGTGTTATTGTTATTTTGTAGTAGGCCCTACAGATATACTAATCAATTCGACGTGACGTCCATGTTGAAATGCATCATGCATGGGACCTATTTGACTGTATTGAAATCCCTTACTCACTTAAAAACATTTACTCTTTTTCTTTAATGGAGCAGATGCATTAGAAGTTCACTTGATTCCTTTGACATTGAGTGCGCATGTCCTGCAATGTCCTCGTCGACTTGATTGGATCTACTTTGATGGCAGGAAAAATGAATTTTATTTTTGATTCTGGTAATATTAGATTGGATAAGAATTCATGGAGGAGATTTCAAAATTTGAGGTATAAAAAATTGGAAACCTCATGCAAGGGACCCGGTCAGTATTTTACAGAAGTTAGTTTCATTCCGCCATTGAGTCTTCCTTCGTATTTTTTATTTCATTGTTCCTCCTCGGCCAGCGCGTTCATACAACCTCATGGTAGAAACTGTTTGGCTCCGAGCCAGTCTTCATTGCTACCTGACAAAGTTTACTGGCAAGTCTAGGGGTAAGAAATATAAGGGAATGATTCTGTGTCATGCCATAAGATTGAGCAATCAGGTAATGAATATAACTTTTTCCAAAAAGCAGTAGGCCTATATATTATAATTAAGTTATTAATAGCGTTATTCGAAGTCAATATTATGGGAAGAAAATATTCATATATAGCAATCAACCTTTCAACACTACTCTAGAGTCCACGTTCGTATCATAATGCAGGTGGTGCATCGTAACTAAAAGATTAGGCCCAATTATGTAATCTTGTAGTCGTTCAGATTGTCTTCATTTTGATACAATATAATCATGAGATGGGAAATAATATACTCGTTAAAACGTTACGCTTCTGTAGTTACAATTTTATGTTCTTCAATTTTTCCTAAGTTGGCAATTAACAGGTGTTTCCAAATTTTCAAATTTCGAACCCAATATATCCTCCCAAAATTCGTAATGATGTAGCTCCGATATTCTCATGACATGTTTATTAGCTAACACGGACGATTCTGCCGGAGTAAACTTAATTGTATAAATCATCCATGCCCCCTGCAGCACAACACATGGAATAATGTGTCCCCTCGCTCAGCACCCGCGAATGATTTCGATATACAAAATGTAAAATTATAATACTCGACTTCAGAAAATTATATATTCGTGCATCTGGTTCTCAATATTCAATTAGTTCATAGAACAATGTGCTGGTAAACGCTGCTACTATTGTAAGTTTACACACGGGAGATATAACTCCGTCTAGGTATCCTTTTTACAGTTTTACAGTATATGAAATGGTGCTAGTTGGCCACCGTGGAGAGATGCATTCTAATGAGCTGATCCCTCGTTGTTGAGGTGTATTGGATGATCACACACCTCCTCCCTGGGGATATTATTCGTTTGATATACGGTTGTCGGCGGATCTTGGCAATCTACCCTCGTAATTAAGATTCTCTTCCCATCTCATGATTGGCTCTAATCAAGACACTGATCAAGAGGTGCATGTTGTCAATTTGTGGCCTCGGTAACATGCATTTTGTATAAGCGTTGTGATTGCTTGTAATACACTCCGCCTCCGCGTCAAAAGTCTTGCCCAGACCGCACCCAGCTTCTCACATGATTGACCAACGCTTCTGAATCTCCAGGGATCGCGATGTACCACTTTGGTGAATTAAAAGATAAAACATTTAAAAGTTCGCTCATTCTTGAATCCAAGGCATTGTTAGGGGGGTTGTTTGCTGTCTGTCATGAAGGCAATTTGTTGTCAGGTAGGCGGGTGACATAAATGGTATACATTCGCTTTATCTCATCTAACCCCGATCGAGTACTTGCATCCATACTAGGTTTAACGGAGAATAACTAAAATATAAGGCCCTATGAACTTGTTCTGTAGAACAAAGTATTCGGGGTTTTCAGCTGGTGACACCGTATATTTTTAGTACACTATTGCAACGGCAGTTCTTGAATACGAATGCCAATAATATTATGATACTATCTAAGTATTTAAATTTCTCTTTGGTAATTATTTTGTCCTTTCCTCTGTTTGTATCTATGTAGTCCATTTCAACGGAGTCTTAATGCTCCCTTTATTTATCGTTCATAACATGTTGACAATTAACAGTTCTTCAAAACATAATTTTGCCATATTTCAATCCCTTTTACTATGCACATGGTTAATTCTCACATTTAGTGATCAATCACTTTCGTTATTATGGCCCTTGTTAAATTGTATAGCCATTAATCATACCTCGATGGTCTAGATTCGCACCACTGTATGTATGCATCATACAATATAAATAAATAATACATTGTATGTATTTATTTATATTGTTTATTTCCAGTTTTTATATGATACATTTCAATAATAATATTCAATGGGTACCCCCCCCCCCTCTATGACAATCATATCTCTTCTAGGGGGTCCCTACTACACTAAATTAAATCAACATACTATATCTAGACTATATAATCATAATTTCAAAGATTACCCCGACTGAAACAGTTTCCAGGGAAATATTCGAGGAAGTTAAACATATGTTTCAAACTCATTTTAACACGTGTGTTCAAAAGCTATAATTACGGGTGAATGCACACACCTACAGCAATAATAAGTATGTCTCTATTTATACAAGTTGCTTACACTATACAATTTGCACCATGCGACACACCAATTTTACTACTTTCTAACAGCATTCATTCTAACAAAAGGCTTTTGAGCTTAACATAACTATTTGTATACCTAAAGAAGTGGGGCCAAGAAGACGCATTGGACTCTATCCAGGTGGGATCGTTACCTCTTTTGTGTTCCGGTGGTTGGTAAGATAATACTGATGTAGGCATATTCATATCCTTCTCTTAAGGATCGATGCACATGTATGCAGCTAGTGCAATGGAAAAGCAAAGCCTGCATGACCTCAAATGTATGACTCTCGGAGTATTTCATATTTGCGTTTTTTATCATGTCAGTACGGAGAGAGGGGTCTGGTTATCAAATGGGGCGAGTACGCCCAGTCTTTCACATTCTTTTCTTTGCAACCCAGTCACTCGTACTCAAGTAACATGCAGGTAAAATTTGGAACAGCAACACTCAGTGACCTTATGAATCTCTTATGGATCGAGCAAAAAGACCCCGCCCAACACATTGCATACACTCTAAGTACAGATCTCTTTTAATTACGGGAATTCGTTGGAAATTCCCCTTCACTTTCCTCCTAATCTTTTTCTGGCGTAATTTGTAACTCCGTAATTTTGCTACTGATAAAGCTAAAGGACTAGGAGATAGATCTCCTAATCCCCGGTGTGCGGTGGTGCGTTAAGAGTGTGTCTGGCCGTGTGCGGCAGTGCGTGAAGGAGTGTGCACTCACCTGTGACAGTGTGAGAAAGCAGAGAAAAAAAACCAACCTGAACATGCTTGGGTTCGATCTAACAACCCTGTGATTAACAAGCCAGTGTGCTAACCATTACACTACTGAAACAGCTACCAACATGGCCTCAACTAATCAATCTGAATGCTGATAGTGTGTGTGTGTGAGAGAGAGAGAGCGAGGAATAGAGAGAGAAACAGGGGGAGAGGCAGACAGGAAGATTGCAATTGGAAGAAAGTAAGAAAGAGATGGGTGGGAAAGGAGAGGAAGAGCAGGGAATATTTTTTTTCAGGAATATATATTGAATATATCCAGGTATATGTGTAAAATTTGTCACAATATAAAAGAAAACTCAAGAATATTGCTTTCAGCTTTAGATAGCTCATAACTCCCTCAAAATGCATCCGATCTGAATATAAAAATTATCCCATGAACCCCATGAATGTCAGGAAGACAGCCATGCTGATGCCATGCTAATCGGACGATTAGTTTCTTCGTAATAAATTAATTTCGTCGGCCGCATCAAGTCGTTCGAATCGATGATATGAATCAACGAGTATATGAATTGGAGGTTTCTTCCTAAGAAAGCCCACACATTACCAAACTCAAGTATGTTTCTTAAGAACGATTTTGAATTCATATGAATTGTCTTAAGGCCCATTCAGCTCTGAGTTCTTCAGTGTGTGGGCCCGGCTTAAGAGTAGAATAACTCCCAAACTAACATCATGATCTCGAGGTACCCCAAACTATATCATGAGGTACCCCAATCACAATCACAATCTAAAAAAAACCTCAAGAATATTGCTTTCCACTTTAGATAGCTCATAACTCCCTTGAAATGCGTCCGATCTGAATATAAAAATTATCCCAGAACCCCATGAATGTCAGGAAGACAGCCATGCATTCAGGTTTATAATCGAATGGTAAGTTCTTCCGTAAAAATTAGTTTTGTCGGTCACATCAAGGCGTTCGAATGATATAAATCACCCGATTCCATGCTCGCACATTCTTTTTTTAATTTCAAAGTTTTTCAAAGTAATTTATTCACAAGATCCCTTTGATGGAATGTTCCTATTTTTGGAGGGTTTATTTCTCCTAGTCATATAACTATGTGTACCGAATCTCAAGACATTGCATTGAATGTATCCGTGCGTTTTGAAAGTTATCATATAGAGTACATTTAGTTACTTCATTAGTAATTGTCCAACATAAATATATCGATCATGGAATATAGAATAATGAAATAATTTGATTTAATTCCTGGTAGGATATTCTTCGATTTTAATAATTTTACATTTCATTGCATACATACACTTCCTCACCAGACACCTATTTCATGCAACAGTGCTGCAAGGGAATATGGATTCATATTCGCACCTAGTTATAATTATATATAGAGAAAGCCTGTCTGCCAGGTGTTACTTAAGACAATGGCTAGGCAAGCCTTCCCATTTGGGCGCGCTTGAGTGATTCCCTAATCCACGCATTGCGTAAACCCAATGCCAGGTACTGCGTAGAATTATATTATATTATAATTACGCAAGGTACATCACACACTACGCTATTGCTTACTAGTTCTAGGGATTTTTCTTAGCGTGTATTTTAGTACATTATTGCAACGGCAGTCTTTGACTGCACATGCCAATAATAAATTATAACGCTAAATAAGTATTCAAACTGCTCTTTAGTAATTATGTTTTGATTGGAATATTATACATATTCTTTAATTTTATATCCATATGTTATGTTTAAAAATAATAATAATAGAGTTTTATTTCCATAACACAGGTACAATATTATAATACAATATAGTACACTAGAAATATACATTGTATATGGAAAAGGAGTTATTGAAAAACATACACTTACGTTCAAAGAACTCCATATGTGGGTAATGGAAATGTACATGCTTACTATTAGTCATGGTATATTTCAGTCCGGAATGGGGGTTTCAATGATCGAAATGGGTCGAAAACCCGCGGCATTATCATTTATGTTTATTGCTAAATGTTCCCAATGCCGGGCGACGCCACTTCATGCTCTAAGACCATAGACCCACATAACATAGCTTGATGTTATAACCTAGCTTTACTAATATTTTCTATTTCTATTACAACAACCACTAATTTTTACTTAAACTTTAAACTACGGCTGCTACTTCTTTTACAACTACTATAATATAAACTATTTGATCTGGTTTCTACATAAAAACACTCAACCCATAATTTCATTTCACATGTAATTCATGTATACCTTATTTAAATGTATAAGATTCCCGGAAAAAGAACACACACCCTTGGCCTAACCATAGCCTATCAATGGAGAGAGTGATGTGGTTTCGACCAAAGACACCCGTAAATCTGAAGTACACACATCGTAATGTCCTTTAGTGTTTTCTGTGTTCTAACAGCCAGAATTCAGACGGTAGTTTTTGAAGCTATGTTCTTGATGGTGTGTCTTCTTGGCAGCAATTTGCAGACTTGGGGATTCCTACATCTCAGGGCACCTGTGTCTTTGTAGCCAGATTACTCCCACTGGCTGAGCAAAATGAATACTTCGACCCAGTGTGAACCCTGTTGCCAATTCATTGAAGACGGCCCAAGCAACGAGTTTCTGTTCGCCTAACATTGCTGCCATTGCCTCGTCCTTTATTGCAACTCAACGATATGTCCACAGTTGACATACGGACTAAAACTTTGACCCCTAGATGAAGAAACTTATGAACTGGCACATGGTTCCTCAGACTAATCTAAGATCAAAGTGGTCCAGCTGAATATATATGTCAGGTTGAAAGATGGGTATTAGAGCACCATAGATACACAAAATTACTTTTTCCTGATGTATTGTAAGCAACACAAAAAGGTGGCTCTCCTCGTCTGGGATTGAAGCAAGCAACCTTCGTTCCTTTACGAACATATTGCATTGTATTAGATCTAACGAGGTTCGCCTAATATCCTATGAATTCTCTTTACTTTTAGTCATATCACGAACTCTTAACTTTACCTTAATGGAAGTTAAGGTCATATATCATTATAAATACGTTTCCTGGTGACTTAAATCTACACTTTGAGTTATAGCTGCATTCTTAGTAAAACTCGGTCAAAAACTAAAGATTTTCTTCTTTTTGTTCCGTTCCTTTCCAGGCCATTTAAAAGTCATTTGACCAACATGCTGGTTGTTTATGTTGCAGGGCTTCATAAAAGTCTACATTTCAACATCCTTTCCTGCGGTGATTTCACTTATTATCTCGCGCCGGCGTCCGTTTTCTCTCGGCCATTGCGACTTGAAATTCAATATAATGATAATTGATTGCTTCGGTCCTATAAGTCATAATATAAGTAAATTTGGTAAGATTGTTTTTGCCATAATAACTGAGAATGCAGCTTTAAACTGGGCAAAATTCCATACAGAATCGACATTCAATTCACATCCAAGATTGGAGTTGAGAACGTGACAACACCACACTTGATGACCAGCTTATTCATTCCTTCTGCACCACCAAACAAATGAATTGTTTATGTAGAATACTTACCAATGCCCATGGGACGTTATTTTGCCGTGATTTGTGTTAATTAGACAATCCGGCAGCGATCGATTGTTTTGGGTATCATGCAATGCAACGTCTTTGATGACGACACTCGCAAACTAGTACAAAATTGATTTTCTGCATCTCAAGAGACGTAATCATTTCGATTTTTCTATTCTAAACTTGAAAGGGAAAATTGAGTTGAGATCAGCAATTTCAAATCCAGCAACCATCGCGTTATGCTAGAGATTAATAATGATTTCAATAATAAAAATATCTTCAATAGACACCACCCAGACAGACCAGCAAGAAAAACACCCCATTAAGGAATAAATACCATTAAAGCGAAAGCAAGATCATGAGAGAGAAAACATCCCTTGCAATGCAAAGGCCAACAGGTTTTCTTTCCTCCGGTACCAATGTCAGTATGGATTTAATTTTCCCTCTTTCAGACTTCCGCTCCTTAGAGTCTCTTGCGCATGGGCCAACCTTGGTTTGCACTGCGGGAACCAGGGTTCTGGCGCAGATCGCGTGTCGGCCACGCTGCTTTAATGACAGCCTTGCATGGAAAGTGTTTTTGCCAGGCTTAATCAACATTACTCTTGATTACACATCAGATTTTTCAAGCCCATTCAATACGCCACAAGTCAAAGCTTTCCCTAGAATGTACATGATGTTAAATCGCTGCTTCTCCGATCTGTATCGCTTGTGTATAAATATAATCATTGAGATCGGTTTGCTTCTGGTTGTTGTATACAGGATTAAATTGTGACCCTCAAACTCAAAGGAGATAGTGTGCATGGTGTTGTGTTCATCATGGTATTGTTCATCTTTCTACGTATAGCAGTAGCCCATAATATAATTATATCTTCGAATTAATATTCTTATTCATTTAATTATTGCCTTCCCCTTACTATGACCTACCAGTGAAGTGCAAATAACTGTGCTCCTTAAGGGAAAGGAAGTTGTTGCACACGTACGATCCCCTGGAATAATTTTCCCTCCTTATCACTTAATCGGTGGATCCATTGTGAGACAAAAATCGAGCTCTGGTAAATAATTACAAAGCGCAACAGGAGATAATGAAAGTCGTACAAGAATGGGCCCAAAGTGAGAAATTAGGCCCTTTATTTGAAAAGGTAATACTCATCCAATGATGAAGCCGGGAGCTCTTTGGAATCAACCTCGATTACTCAATGTTTTGGATAAATAGTCCTTGATTTTAAGTTCAATTAATTCCGTCGGTTTTCGGTGCAACTGACGCTCTGCCGGAGGAAAGCCTCCCTTGTTTTGCCTTTAATCAGGCAGAAGAAGTGCCTTCAGTTTGGCTCCGTGATCTTCAGCCTCCACTGGGTTTGATTATTCACAGTCCCATGACTTGGGAATGGCATAAAGAAAGTGTAGTCAAGGTAACCGAGGTCAATTAGCGTACACAATGTCTATATTTAATGAAGACGTGATAGGCCGAGGCAGTGGTAATCTGCGTACACCGGCAAAGCGTGTGATTCGTTATGGAAAGCTGAACATTGAAATAAAGCCGCCCCAAGTTACCTGTGGCTTCAGATCTATCTACTTCGCGTGGATTTAATCGATCCTGAAACCTATCGGAGATACTGCGCCTGTGGGTCAAGATTAAATAGAAGTCTTCTTAACAATCAGCCATCACCAAGGCACAAGTCCTAAGGTGCTCCTCACCTTTCTCCTCAGTGAGGTCAGGGTTTTATTGTTTGCCAGACGGGGTTCATCAGCGTACAGAGAAAAGAAAGATCGACCGACATTCTTGCCTGGCAGCGGATATAAAGATCTTTCATCTTATCATCAACTCGGCTGAATCTACGAAGCTCTTTGAAGATTGCTGCAGCAGCAATCTTGCAGACAAAACACAAACCGACCCACCTTTTGCATGGGAAGACCGCGATTTCACAGAAAGAATTATTTTGATCGGTTCTGAAATATTCATCGCATTGCTGCTGGGGTCGTTGCGCGGATTCCATGATACGAAGTATTGAAAAGTGAAGATCCATTCAAAAGGATCTATTAAAAAATGACTGATTACCAGTCTCGTATTAGCTGTCTGAAGATAAGAATGAAAATTCCATACTTTGACTCTCCTGCAGTTTGGTTTGTCTGAATGTTTGTATCTAGCCCATCAGACACCAGTATAAGCCAAACTAGATTGATGAAAATAAAAATAAATTTCTCGCTTTTAGTATGCATAGATATATTAATATGGGAGTTTATTTTTACCTGCTATATATTGATGTATTTTCATGGGACAGGTAATGCACATTATTGCTATATCTATATTACTTATTTGTTTCATGGGGTGTATACTTCATCGCAAAATATGTGAAGGATGTAATGGAAGAAGTGCAGTCCCATTACGTGTATGTTGCCCTATATATAGGGCAACACACAGCTCAAAATATCATGTACATTAAGTAATTATTAATTATGAAACCAGCATCTATCCAAGGAAATGCCGAAATGGTTTCTTCCTTCTAATATAAGAAAACGTCTCCAAGGGCACCAATTCAGAGTAGATCAGTTTTGATCATCAGCAGGGCTTATTTCTGAATTAATATGAATTTAATATGTATCAATCATAAGTCTATCACTCAGATATGTATTAGCTCTGCAACCGTGGGACTATGAAAATATCTTACATTAGCCCAGTTGCTTTCATTAACTCAAGCTCTCTTTTGGGCATTCAATTCAAAGCGAGTGAATATTTCGCATCACAGGAGCGCTTATCAAACTGTTATAATTTGATCTTGTATCGTAGACTCATGATGTATGCCAAAGAAAATAGTTGCCATAGATGACGCATTGCATGTCAGGAAAAAGTAACTAAACAAGATCATACTATTGATATAAAAGCGCTGTAGCTGTGCATCACTATTCATGCGAACTCCAGCAATTCATCTAACTCATAATATTGCGCTCCAACAAAAACAAACATTTCACTTAAGAGAGGCTTGCCAAAAAATCACACAATTTAGGTTGTTTTCTAGTGGAGACATATAAGTGGAACTTTGATGTATCGAAGGATATACAAGTATTAAATATTTTTCAAAATGGGCGAAACATGCGGTTTTGTTATTACATTTATATCACAACCTACCGTGTTAGCATGCAGGGTGCACACAAATCCACGCAGTGCATTCTGTTTAGAAAAAACACGTGCGTTTTCTGCCGGGTCACGTGCTTTGCGCTGAGAAGCAAAGTCTCTTGTTCATCCCATAGATCCATGTCAATATGACATAATTTAAGCATGCATAGTAGTTGTGATATAAATATCATTGATTGTAACAATTATTATTATACAATGTGCATGCCTGTCTATGATTCAATTATCATATTACGGAGAATTGGCGGTATAAAAATTCTAAATAATAAAAGAAAGATACAAACAGTGGTTGTCAGTTGCACAAGGATGGGAAATGTGCGCATAGCATTATCACCACTTATAATGATGCGCATACCTCCACTCCTTGTGCAACTGATGACCACTTGCAAAATAACCTCTCATTGCATTCCATCAACCAATGCAAACACAGATTCATCTTGGTTTCCACAGCAAAGGACTGCGATGGTACAGAGTTCCGTTATTGCTGCAAAGTCAAAAGTGTGGAAAGTATATTTTGGAACTGAAAACAATGGGATCCATCGCAGGATTGGATTGGATTGGATTGGAAAACATTTTATTGCAGACTCAGCTGCCATGTGAGGATTTCTCCAACAGTTGGGAGGTCTTCGGCACCTCAATAGCAAAAAAAGCGTAGTAATTCATGTAGATTTACACAACTTCTCAGTCAATGACTGTCGAAGTTCGCTACAAAATTGTTTTAAATACTTTTTTGTGGTAATCTTGAATTAGTAACAATATGGCACCTTGGTTATTACACAAATTAGATGCTTTTCTTATCGGATGCACATGTCACTTACTTATTTTTTTCTCAAATAGAAATGTTAAATCTAATATTTGAATAATTTAATGTATAAACATATATATGGATAAGCACTGGATTTCTCCTTGTGGCTTAGCATCTAATAGTAATCTCAACTAATAGTTGCCAATGAACTTTCCTACTCGCATTGCAGAAAGTTTTTCTAGTTGTATTCCTTAAGGGCATCTAATTTGTATCGTGTAAACATGTACGTACATCGGTAGTTTAACGCTACAATAAAATAGGAAATAGTTCGTGAATAAGGGCGCCATCTGGAAGATCTTTATTTCTTTTCTAACCAGAAAGTGACTATACATAATTTTCTTTCTAACTAACTGCTGAAAAGCGACACGTTGTAGCGAAAATATATTTATCAGAATCGTTTATTTCTTTTCTTGAATTGAAACAAATACATGTAGTTTATCAACGTTCAGTGTTTGTATGACGTTCCTTCTCTCTTTCCCGACGGGGCCAGTCGGGAGTTATATGGCCCAGGATCCTTTAATAGACACGCTAATGTGACGTCATAAGAAAAGGGATCTAGTCTCAGATCGGATTAAAGTTGACGATTCAGTATTTTAGTATCAGGTTCTGGAGGTCGCGTCGCTCGCGCTCTCTGGTCTACGTCACAATCATTCTACCTCCCAAACTGATTCATTGTGACCGTTGCCTGGCAACCATTGTTGTTATTGCCCGTTGCCTGCCATTGGCCTCCTACCGGAGTGATGTTGAAACGTCTGTGAGACTGGCATCAACTTGTTGTATGTGGCTATTACAGAAAATGATGGGCCAAAGACTTTGGACACAGCTGGATGGACTCGAAGGTGATCAGCTTCGGACCGGGTCGAAGCCAAGCTTGCCACTAAAAATGACATAATATATTATTGTTGCATTAGAGCGCCTGGCTTGTGTATGACAGATTTGTATTTGGTGTTATCAGTCTTGATTAAAAGGGAACTTTGACACGCGATGCAATATTAGTGCATTTAATTAATCAAGTATATGGTATACCCTCGAGCAGCAAATCTGCATAACTGCCAGGATAATGGCGTGTTTCTTGTGTTTGCGCTTAGGAAGATTGTTGATTGGCGCATACATCAATATCCATTCTATGATGAAATCAATAGGGTGCAATAACTCCAACAAACTAATCTCATAGAGAATCACGATTCTCCCCCCAAGCTACTCCGCTCTTTCCGAAAGCTTTTAACCATTCGTCTGCCCGCCGATCGTTTTTCTGCCAAGCATTTCCCAACCCTCGTCTTCGCTTTGCCATCCCGACATCCTCTGGGGCTCAGGTGTAGAAACGCAGCCAATAGGAGTTGTTGTCATGCAGGTCACGTGACGAGCCGTGCAAGCTATCGCTCACCGATAGAGGTCAGTACAGGGTCGCCTTGGGAAAAGAAGAAAGAAAAATAAACTACTGAAAGGTGTCTTCTGCTCGTTTTCAACATGTAGGTAATCAGAACAGAAGCTCCGAAGTCAGCTAGCCCACGCAGTCTATTTTAAAAGGCTTTAAGGTCTGTGATGGTGACGCAGCATGATCGCTCTTTCAGCACATGCAGCGAGATCTTTTCGTGAATCCTTGCATTACATGATCGACTAGATAGGTTGGATCGATAGAGTTGACTTCTATTATGAAGAGGTTCCAAATTATAAGTTACTATGGCATTTGCCTGAAAGGTTAAGTGGCTTTGTCCCCATCAACTCAGAAGTTCTGGCATGCATGAACACAACGTTTATATATACAAATGTCCACTACTACATGATGCTTCTCATTCTTACTTTGTTTAAACTCAGAATTGGCAATATTTTCGTTTGGTGTGTCCCATGCAGTTGCCTCATCATTAAGTCTAATGTCCAATAAAAGTAGTGTCGATAAATTCAAACACACACACCACACGAGTGATGGAAAATAACGCCCCCCTAGAGAATACCGCTCAGGTCGCCCATCCATCTGGCACTGCACGAATGTGCGCCATGAGACCGGGGAGAATTGACCCCCAGCTTACAAAGGTCCTGCTTATACTTTGGTTAAGGAGAACGTATTATTTATAAAGGTAATGCAATCCATGGTAGCAGTGAGAACCTTTCAGCTGAGTAAATAATATTTAGTATGTCTGTATCTTGCCATTACTGAAGAAATAAAAAGTTATCCTTTCTGGGATTTGCTGACAAAGAATGAATAATATATTATAATGTAGTACTCAGTGGCGGATCTCCTTTCAGCATTTCCCCAAGTGCCCTTTTGCACAACCCCAAGTGCCCTTTTTCTGTTGTAAGTGTAACAACCAAAAGTGTCTTTGTTACAACGAAAAGTGACCTTTTTTAAAAAAACTTTCCATGACTCCCTAATTTAGGTGTATGGGCCTCACATATGTTTGTGCTGACATTACTTCCCCCTCTCATGTTTATTTTACATGTATACATCATCTGGACAATCGTTTGGGGGCAGTTGTGCGAAAGTTATAGTATGCTACCTTTACGTTGTTGGCTGGCCTGCCAACAGGAGTTACAGACAAACCCCCATTGATCTGGTAATCCAGTGTGACATTGGATACATGTGATTTCATCATTAAAATTTTGGTGGAGATTTTGATTTGATGTCAAATAATTAAATTTGCCTTTAAGATCCCCCCCCAACCCCATATTCTTTGTATCGGTAAATACAAACAAAACTGGCTGATTATGATCCAAAATTGCACCCAGAATGCACCATTTCACTCCATCACAGGTTTTACAATCTTTGGGGCAACATGCCCCCAGACCCCACTTCACCCCTACAGCACTTGCAACAGCAGCCACAACTAATTTTATCTATAAATCCACATCTTACAATATGTATACATGGACAATTGCCACAGTCAGTGTGTGTTGTATGTTTTATGTTTCTTAGGTCCTTGAAAAACGGTATCCCTGGTTTTGAAAGTCCTTAATGTTTATCATGAAAGACGTATAAGCACCCTGCAGTCTGGTCTCATAAGTCATATATGTTAGTGTGATCATGTCAAAATAAGTAATAGAAATAAAATGACCACTTTTCATGTGTGATTGAATGCCGTATTTTGTGCTCCAAAAAGCGCCAAATGCCTCCAAATGACACCTTAAATTTCAAGATTTTCCGGGGGAACATGATCCCGGACCCCCTAGTATGCCTTTGTGCCCCTCTGGCTCTGTTTTGCAGATGGACTGGTGTGCTCTTTTCATCTTGGACCCCCCTCATTTTAGACGCTCGATCCGCCCCTGGTACTTGAGTTAGTACAATAGTAAAATCTCTCATCCTCTTTCACCAACTCACTCAATGTGTTCTCATTGTTTAATAAAATTAATGTACAACTACTAAAAGGTAGGCTATGTAATAAATATGTAATACACTGACAACCCTAGTGCCGTCACTCAGTTACCACTAAAACAAATAATGAGAAATAACACAATGTTTTTGCCGAATTTATGCAAGGAATAGGGTTTAGAGATTACTGCATGCATGCCTATTGAGGAGTGATTGAGGAGAAAATTGAGGAGAAAATGAAAACCATTTCAAATTCTAAATCCCCGCTTCACTCTCAACTTTGAAGATTGCTAGCAGATGGCAGGCCATCGAACTGCGCACTAGTTTTTATTATACTTTTTGATCGCTACTTCGGTCAAAACTTTCCCAATACTTTATACGTGGGCCCTGGTTCATTTATTAACATTGATTTCATCGAGGAGGCGCGTCCTATCCTCCTTCATTGTCCTGATCGTCCTTCATGAAATGAAAATCGTTTTAACAAGTCATAATTCATTAGAAATGGGCAAATTATTATTTCGAATTTCCTGAGGATATTGAATGTGCCATGCAACCATAGTAACTCAAAGACTCGACCAAGTATAAATTTTGACGAGATAATAAAAACGCCGGAATAGTTTTTTTCTTTCCAACAAGTTGATGAAGAAAGAATTCCTGCTCTACCTGGCCATGTTGCCATGGTGACTGGAACTATTGTTGAGCTTCTCATGTTATGACTGGAGTAATTCAAGGCTCCTGAAATACTGAACGCCATATCAATCCTATCTTTTTATGCCATTTGGTTCAACAAAGAAGCTCAACGACTCATCCATGTATTGATTATGAGTTCTACCTTATTTGTAGATCAGCAATCCTGAATAATTGACTAATAAAAGGCTCTCGTCGTAAAAATTGTACCTTAATACTTACAATTAAAAGGCTCCAAGTACTCAATGAACATTCAGGCGTAATTTTTTAACAGGCTTGCAACTTTGATAAATGAGTCTCTGCACAATGTTTTAATACGCCTACAGAAATAAGTAAAGGGAATATAAAGCATTATAATAGCTTGTCCTTTTTCAGACATGTCCTTTTCCAGACATCTTAATCTCTTGAAGCTAGCACCAAGCTTCTAGAGTGGTTAGATGCTTGCGCCGCACTGCGACCAGTCTGTTAAACGATAGGATTTGGTTCTCCAAGGCTTTCCGCCATGGCCGGAAACCAATGGACACCGAAGGGAACCCTTGAGGCAATGTGCGACCAATCAGAAAAAATGTTGTCATCCAGAAATGGCTGAAATACGAAGAAGGTTTGCGGAACGGAAGTAGCAGAGGAAACCATGGCAAAAGCTAGAGAGCAGGCACAGAGGGAACAGACGCAAAAGCAACATTGAGGCAGAGAGGTGGGGAAATTCTGCTAAAGATTTAAAGCTTTATCGTTTAGTTAGTCCAAGAAACTACATTTGGTTTGATTCTGGGATTAGGGATCTTCATTTTGCTTTTGTCTTATCATTATTTGCTATGCTATTATGATCTTAAACTGGGGTATGTAACATACTAATTATAGTAGAATTTTCCATGCACCACAAGAGAAATAATTCTAAGTATATAAATGGGTATCATCCATTCTTTTAAAAGAAACTAATTTCTTTGAGTTCTCGATACTCTCATGATTGCATGCAACCAATGTTGTATTTAAAAGTCATTCCCTATTTAGACAACATAATATGTATGATTTAAAATAATGTAACCTTTTGTATATTGTTGAATCACCTGCTATCTTCGAGTGTTACTTGCATCACGAGTGAAAATTAAATCATGGGAGCTTGATAACTTTTTGTCTCTAGCGAGCATGACACTAGTATCTGCGTATGAGATATTATGAGACAAACGCTTCATATTTACTTACATCGAAATACCATAACAATTATTGAAGGAACACTATATACGTGTGTACTTTTAGTTGGCTTTTTTTTTTCTTTTTTTTTTTTTTTTGCACAAACTTTATTTCCAACATTAACATGTATAAAATTCGTAATAAACTGATATTTATGTCATGTAACGATCTCACTATTATACCACTACAACTATATTTCTTTCAGCCATCATTGGCAATATATCACCATAATAAAAAGCATTAAACTCCAACTCAAAACTCAAACCTTTTGTCTAAGTTTTTATTACAACCATTCTTTCGTCCGAACTGTAATAATGGCAGATACCCAGACGTGCCTGCCATGAAAAATGACAACGAAGACATACATCAGTTCCAATTGGCTTTACGTCAAAGAAAAAGTCATTGCGATCTTGGTGTACTGTGCACTGAGATGCTTGTCTGTTGCCGTTCTACTATGTCTAGTTGACAAATCTCTTTTCTCCACGTACTCATTGTGTGACTGGGAAAGGCCAGCTTATTTGGGTTAGTGTGCAGTGTTCATTGCTTCCGTGTGACTTATGTCTTTTCCGGTCAGGTGACCACTTTACTCAAGGTGTGGCAGTAATTACACTGAGTCTTCCCTCATTATCGCTCAAAGCCCAGAGACTTATGACTATTGCCCTACAAACTCTCTCCACAGCTCTTCTCTCAATGTACTTATTACCCGGGTTGAATACCGAGAGAAGAACTCTCGCAATCACCCTACGTCGCTCCAGCACTCTCATACAGCCATTTGGGCAATTGAAGTTGATGAGTGCTGTCTAAAAGGTAGCCCTTTTCGAGGTGATATGCTGCGCTATAGATATGGAGTTGCGTTTCTCCGTACTAACGTTAACACAAAGGTGAATGCCCTTTATTTTTTGTTTTTCTTAATCGGGCTTGAAACGTATTTGACGTTCCTTAATGGGATTATACATTATGAATAGATGCCTTTTTCCCATGACCCATACTATATGGAAAGGATATATTCTAAAAGAGAAATATTAAATTGGTTGTTATTAGCATAAACGGTAGGGTATATTTTGCAAATTATGAGAGGACAGAAACCATAGTGGAAAGTCCGCTATCATCGTATTGTATCAAAACGGGGAGTGAACTGGCGCACCTGCAGCAGAATCGCTACAATGGCTCACACACTTGACATCTCCCCGAATTGCAAATCCATTCCAGTTTCTTTTTCTAAAAAAAAATCAGTTTTATTACTGGATAACAAAGAGCAGACAGTATCAGCATCACCTTTTCGTGGTGTTTCTCAACGCTGACAATCAGGGGATAAAAACTTGATATAACTAATATTATCATCATCTGTCCGACTTTTGAGAATTCTTCCGAATTTTTGTCATAAAAAATTAGACCCCTGAAACCCGATAAGACCCCTTTAGATAAATAGGGTCTGGTCTAGGACATTCTTGGAGGACGGAATTTCGTCCTCTAATCCCCGTCGAGACCGTCTGTCAAGCTCTTTTTTCTACGGCTAATGAGCCCTGAAGGGCGGCAATGGGTGGCCACTTTATGCTGCTTAATTGCCAATTCCATATACTACATTATACACTGATCTCATAGGTGAGTACAGGTGAGGAACAAATCAGCTTTCAGGAAACCCTGTGCCTTCTGCATAAACTTTCTGATGACAAATTCATATATTGATTAGTATTGATTGTGCTGGATGGGTTTGTTGCATAACGTCTTTATGGAAAATTTCTTAACTCTCAATGATTGGGCCCCTACTGCGTTAACGACTTCCTTGATCTGGAGAGAGAGGGAAGAGAGGAGAGAGAGAAGTAGAGAGAGAGGAGAGAGAATGAAGAGAGACAAGACAGCCATAGGGGAGAGAGGAGAGAGGAAGGGAGGGAGAGGAAAGAGGAGAGAGTGAGAGAGTGAGAGAGGAGAGCGATAGGAGAGGGAAGAGATAGGAGAGAGAGAGAGAGGAGAGAGAGAGGAGAGAGAGTGGGGAGAGACGGGAGAGAGAGAGAGTGGGGAGAGCGAGCAGATCTCTATACAAGTAATTGTGGTGCTTTCTCCTCCTTCTACTCTTCCTCCTCCTCCCTTTACAAATTACAAATGGCTTTTCCGGCCTTGGAAAAGTGATTTTTGACTCTCTCTCCCTTCTCTCTCTCTCCCTCTCCCTCTCTTTCTCTCTTTATTATATGTAAAGATTAATCCCATACTTATATTAATATTTATACTAATATTTATACTGATATTATACTAATATTTATACTAATAAATACTATCATAATCGAACTATCGCTCACGACGGGCGCACAGCGCTCGTATAATTATTTCTTGTTAATTTCTGGAAACATCTGTTTGTTTCTGGAACGATTTTACACATTCATTACATTTTTACAGTTGCCCTCTTTATTCCAATTCTTCAAATAGAAACAGAATTATCTATGCATTTAATAGGCGAGACTATTTTAACAAAGAACTGTTACATATCTCCGCCCATAATTTTGTTTTTTATTTATCTATTGACAGTTCAAATCTGTTAAAGGGGTCAGGTAGTATAACATAATTGGAAGTTGGTGAGGATGCCACTATATTTTCGTTAGTAATATATGCAATTGCTAACATTTATGCTCACCTGTCAAGGAAAGGCAATGCATTCCAAGAGAAGGGATCAAGGCCATTATTGCTGCATTTTTACCTTGATCCCCGCGATGTACCTGCAAAGAGTGCATCCAAGACGACAGTCAAATACCTGAAGTTCCAACAGTTTTCTTTTAACAATATGGGAACTAGGTTTCATACATTTGCATTACAATAGGACATAGCAAATTGCCAAAAATGAGGTCGTCTATACCCAGATTATTCTACCCTCCCAAATATTCTTTTTTTTTTCATAGTTTTCTATAGCAATATCTATAGATGTTGAGGACTCATTTTGCAATCTAAGCAATTGGTCTACTTAATGTTCCTGTCGACAGATGAGGAGGGGAACATAGCTCTCGTTGCCAACTTTCGTCCAGTAACCGCTCAGTTCCGTGACTTGATTAGCATTCCCAGTACCATCTTGGGGAAACCATACTTCGAGAGGCACACCCAGATTGCTTGAAGCACATAAGCCGAGCCCAAGCTGTAAACCAATTAAAAGGAAACTAAAGCGCTTCCCCATACTATATGGAGACCCCTACCTACATTTTACGCACATGCACACTATGCACGCTCCCCACAACAAAAGGTGACATGCTTAACCGCAACACCGGTTGAAAACGGTCCCTCAATTATTGTAACATTTCCCATTCTAAAAGTTAGTTTACTTCGTGAGAGCTTATTAGAGAATAAATACAAATCCACCCTCACCGTTATTTAGACTTAGCATTCTCCGAAATGTATGTGGACTTTTTGATAAAAAAAATATACTCAACAAATATGACATCAATGTCGTATAGGTAACATGACAAATATGACATCAATATCGTATAGATAACATGACAAATATGACATCAATGTCGTATCTATAGGTAACATGTTTCAATGATAAATGCACTTCATCTAAAGCTAGGCAGGGAAGCTTAGCGGAGCAAGACCATTTCAAACTTTAATGACACTGCGTGACCTAAGCTTCATCCCATAATATGTAATAAATTAGAGGTGTGTCGTGAGCTGCCGCAGCCGAGCAAGAATTAATAGGACCTTGGTGGAGATAAAAAGTTCGATGGCAATATCAGTAGTCGGCTGATCTCCAATTAATACCATAGGTCGGCCCCACCCAGCTCATCCCGAGTCTGTCACCCTGTATAATCTTAATCTCTATCCCCAATCTGCATATTAACGCTTTAACACGATGATCCAGACAAGGAAAGGGATCACAAGGTTAAAAAGGGTGAGCATAAAGTATGCGCCTGATAGCTTGGCACTATCAGCTGTCACTTAAGGAGGAGCAAAGTGGACTAGGAAAACAGATCAATGAACTAAAGCTGATGAGAAATCTGCAACATGCTCCCCTCGTGTAACCATTTGATCAGTAGCCACCCGATGAATTGATGGGCAGAATTGTTATTACACGATGCTTCATATGAAAGTCAATATACATTCCAAATCATTTGATTATTAAAGAATGATATTAATGACAATCCATGTATCGTCCATATGTTAGCTTTTTCGTTAATAGGATTTTGCTCATCCTTAATTGATTCCTCCAATATCCGCTTTAGAATGGTTTGACCCGGATGATTAAACTTCTTGAAAGACACCAATATAAAAGCGCCAACATAATATAATAGACCAGTAGGTTTGCAAGGTTTGCGTCCGCTGTCCTTTTAGAATACCATTTCCGTGTGAGTTTAGCATGAAGTACGCATCTTATTTGATTATAGAAAGTCTTTCCTCACAGACGACTGTATATAGCTGTCTGGTATGGCATTTCTACCGTTTTCAGGGTCCCACATACAGGAGATTCCGAAAATATTTTTATTTATATAATATATATTAAATATAATATTGTTGCTGCCGCGGCCAATTTGTCGTCCTCATCATCTCTTGACATCTCGTAAAGATAGGACCAATCACAGGAATCGCCATTATCAGAAGCCATAATATGTATAAGTTGCATTACTGGTTAAAGGATGCGGAGGTAACCTATCCTTAATGCTACTGATAACTCATCAATATCACTGGAAGAATGTAGAACATGTATGGTGTACGTTTCTGAGGTTTATTGGTCAAGGACCAAAGGAGAAGATATTTATTATTAACTGCTCGGCTATACATTTCATGCCAATGCTCAATACTATGTCTTTGATGTCTAATTTTTCGGACACAATTCGGAACCCCTTTACATTACATTATATTAAATGAACTTTGCACACTGCAACAATATATTATATATTCATATATGCGTGATGATAAGGAAAAACTCGGAAACAAGTAGATTGTCTCTCAAAGGTGATTGTGTGAACCCATTGGTGAAATTAAATGCATTATCTTCAGTTCAGTACCTAGATTGCCGTGTAAGGAATGGCACTTACAAATTAGGACTGGGTTGCTTACGGGCTCATGCACCTTCTTGAGTGTAGATGTAATACAGTGTCAATCACTTCAGTTGCATAAAATAGGCCTTCCTACCTGTTCCTGTAATAGTGTAAGGTAGGAGGTGATGGCCTGAAACCGAGGATACTGTAAGAAGTGTAACAACATGCCGTAGGTGATGTAGCACCAATGCATTGGTGGTGGTGGTGGGGGGGGGGGGGATTGGGGGGTTGGGGGGGTCTTAAATATTCCAAGGGAACAAGTGTCATATGTCATTGATTCTGCACCTGAAGTTCATGGAAAAACATATTCTTTTTTGAGGCAACATGAAGGTTCAATGTAGGTAGCCAGAAATGTGCCTAATTAAGTACCATGGAAGAGATGATCTGGTATCAGGAAATTGTTTTCGTAATTCCAACCCCCTTTGATCAGAGCGTTGATAGTCGAGCTGTGAATCAGCAAGCTAGGAAATGTCGAAGTAATGCAGTCTTCACAAAAGATAAGAAAGTACAGGTGAGAAATTGGAGCAAACATTCGTATTTCATGCTTTCACCTTTCTCGGGCGTTTTCACTTTCATCAAAATTGCAATGACGTCAAACATAAAACCACTCTCTTAAATTTCCATTGTCAGAATTCGACCACTAAGGAGAAGATATCAATTATTAACCTCCCGATTATTATACTGCTGTATAGGCAGAATATACTAAGAGGAACTGGATGTCCAATCCAATACTCTACCCCATGATCAATAAGGGAATACATCTTACATATTCTGGGGTCATCAAGTTCATTTGGCTGTCCAGACCCTATTTGTCTCATTCGCCAGGAGGAGCCACGCCTATCTGAGACAGGAGAAGGAGAAATACTTCCTGCTGGCGATATCCCAGAAATACACGCTCGGAAGATTGTTGGCTGCAACTGGCCGATTTTATTCCACGGTTTCTTACCCCATTTGGTACATTGCAGGCCTGTGAATGCTTTCTTTCTTTTTCAAGTGAAACCCTTTTCCCGATGCTTTAAAATTGAAATATAGATAAGAATAATAGAAATAAAGTTTTCTTTTAGAGGTTCCTACATCCCTGTGATAGTAATTATAGCTCAGTAATGTGGACTAAATCTTGTCAACAATAGGTAGAAACAACCTACCTCTATAATCGGCAGGTATGACACCGGGGTGGGTGATAAGGGAGAGTGGTATGAATGCTATAATTACCAGTTTAAAATAAAGTATCCACTGAGCCGATTATTCTAAGTGTGTGTGTGTTAGTGTGTGTTTGGGGGTGGGGGTGGGGGAGCGGAGTCGGGGGAGAAACAGCTAGAAGGCTGCCAAGCCAATGGAGATGTATGTACTGTCAGAATTCTATAATTACACAAATCCATATAATTTACAGAATTGGAAAATACACCTTTGCAATATATCCTGCACTCTAGATACATTCTTATACGTATCTTCCTGGGGGTTATTTATACGCAAATATCGTTTGATCAAGGGGTTCTGTGTCGGCTAATGTTGGCTGTGAAACTGGAGATTCTCCTCTTCGGATTTGTACCTGATCTATATCTAAATAAAGCTAGGCATATGATGGACTTCAGAGTTATGGAACCTGAATGACACAGGTCTTTTCTAGTTCTACACAACTATTTTAGATCCTCTCACCTTCAATATAGGCCTATTTGCATCCGAGAAAGTATTCAGCATTCTTGATAATGAACCACGTCAGGTTACTAATACTATTTAATTCCTTCTTGGCATGGTTTGAAGGTTTCCTCTGTTGAATGAAATGTGGTCAACGGGTCAAAGAAAGCAAGAGATTAGGTACTCATTTCCCCCTGTCCCCCCGACCATTACATCTAAATACCACCTGCACATGTCCACCCAACTCCCAACCAACGCCGACTGTCACGTCAGGCTGACGGAAGTTTGAAAAATGTGACCGGATGTGGCACCTAAAGCATGCGCACTCATGACATTCGGATGCTGCACTGGAGAGTCTACAATGTTCAGGGTAGAAATGCGCTGCTTTTATTCAACTGGGTATTAATCCTGTTGTATTCCTTTATCAGTGGTATTCCCCTTGCTATTATCAGTATTTTTGCACTGTTAAAGCTGCATTCTCTGTTGACATTGTTCCGTCCCTTTCCAACCCATCTAAAAGTCAATTAATCAAGATTTTGGAGGATTTTGTCTGGTTGTTTTTGCTTCATAAACGTCCACATTTATATTTCAGAGACTATCGAAATCTTTTTCTATAGTGGCTTCACCTATTATCGCTCATTTGCGGCCTTTTCCTCTCACCGATTCGACTTCAAATTTTTGGAGTGTCGTAGCATAATAATTAACCCTCTTTAGCCTATATTGTGACCTTATTTCTCTCCCTCACACGAAAGCAATTGTATGAAAGGACATACTTCCGAATGTCATCTTCTAATTTTCTTTATTTTACCATTAGGAATTCTGCATCAGTCGTGCTAACAAAAAATGGGAAAGAGCCAATAATAAATCGATATTTTCCGTTCACAAATACAATATCGATATTTATTTTGCACATGTGGACTTATTCGATATGAGATGATATCCATGAAGCTGTCTCTGAATATATCCAGTCAGTTCTTCTGCATTAGAATTCATCTGGTATATTCTCAGTATCAAATGAAAAAGTACAGTTATTTGGAACATGTTTCTCCTGGGAAAAAATATGTTTGACAATTTCTGGGTCATGAGCTAGGACCATGGTTGTGTAGTATCACGTTGGCCTTTACAAAACTGGCGACAACAATCAGAAACATTCCAAAGTGGGTATAAATAGTTCAGCCCGAGGCCTTGTGGAACACTGAATGACCAATACATGTTGTACTCGCCCTTCTTTATCGAATGCCCTTTACATCTAATGGGGATGTTCCACCATGCAATCGGTTTTACCCCTACGTCCTGATCGTTCTTTTACATACACTGATGTAAAATTGTATAAAAACCAGGGAGTTGGATCCAGATATCGGTAACATCAGCCCCCATCGGTCAAGTTTCTCTGGTTTTCTCGCCACATATTTTTTTAACGGTTAGGATGTTTCATATTCAGGTATGTGTATAATCTTATTTCTCAGATATATTCTTATTTCTCAGACATATAAATATTATTATATTCTTTGTTTTGTTTTAAAGGTTTTCTTAACCATAACCTGTCGCATATTATTATATTTGATAAGTCTTGGTGTATAATAATTATTGTAATATCGACGAACAACTGTGAAGAGCTTGAATGACTATTGTCAAGTGCTTTAATAACGATTGATGTGGATCGTGCATAGGTTATAATCAATAATTTAAATCAATGGTCAGATCTCCAGCTGTGATGACACACTACTGACTGGCTATTACGTAACTTATCCTCCGATATATTCTTATTTCTCAGATATACCTGTACTCTTATATTCTCAGATACATTCCTAATCATACGAGTGTAAAACAGCAGCAGTACGGGTAGGTCTGCTCACATTGGAAGGGTGGGGCTCCTGATGATCAGAAATCGCCCGTTCATGATCTCCGATTTTCAGAACAAGCAGGAGATAAAACAATAAGCATTGAAGTCCCAGTGGTGTAGGTTGATGCCGGGGATCATTGACATCCAGGTAGTCACACGAGGCGCTCGTTGCCAGGTTGATCCAGCCAGGGATCATCCGACGAGTAGATTAAACAGGATGAGAAGTCCCTAACCGGATTAATGCAGGCCCCCTGTGGAGGACCAGCTCACGTGACCTCGTGTTCAGTCACGCATGCGCATTGAGGCGCATTTTTAGCCAGCCCGAAATATGATTTTCTAGCCAACAATCAGATTGAGATAAGCCGGTTAATCCAAAGAGAAATGTTAATGACGATCCCATGAGTTGTCGCTTGATAACGCTGCGCTACCCCCTGGGATACATTTTCTGTGAGAGCAATTCCTTGTGTGACCTCAAATTTGGGTAATTTTGTGGCAAATGACAGTTTCGATGTCACCGCCTTGAGGTGAGATCAGTGTAGTACATTTGACATGTAAGTTGACACGCTGATGTATTCCCACATTATCATAGCGTTATTGAAGTGCACAGAGTAAAGGTATTGGAAAGATATGCCTGAAGAAAATTGTCGACTTAGTGGACTAGGCCCTTACTAGCGAATCCACAGCAATTCAATCGCCACTTGCAAGTCGCAATGAGCGCTGCGCGGGAAACCAACCTGCGACTGAGGATCGCAGGCCCTTGCAATTGAATTGCTTGGTCTTTGCCAACACGTGGAAGGATTGTAATAATTTATTTGAGATTTTGAGATTTAGAATTTCAAAGTTTTAAAATTTCAAAACAACCTTAGAAAAATTACCGAAAAGAACATCGCAACATTACCATCATTACACCTAATGGCGTGGTCTCTTTTGCTACAGACTGCAGGAAAAAGCAGTAGATGTGTCGACCAACCGGACAAAGTATATATCAGTGGTAAAAAAGCGAGGTAAAGGCTAAGCTCAGGTTGGCCTGGCCAAGTATCTAGGGCCTCGTTCTTGTTCCGTGTTGACCCCAAGTGGGTCTTGTTCATCCGCGGTTAGGTCATGCGGTTATAGCCCACGCCAGGGGAAGAGGAATTCCTGTCCGGGAACCATACGTTACCTGTCACGGGGCACCAGGGGGAATTGATAGGGGACCAGCAAACAGGCCGCCTGGCTCCGGGCTAATTGTGTTTCCCTACTGGTCACATGGCCACAACTAGACCAGATTAAAGTTTCTTGATGCCGGCTGGAACAAAGGAAAGCCAGCGAGCAGACTGGCTATATCCAGGGCTTCCAAGAAGTGCACAGCTTGGGTTCATTTGTAATCTAGTAATTTCCCCTCAGTTCCTTGTATTTTCACATCAGAAGTTCGAATTTAATTTGCCTCACGGGCGGATTTATTATATCCGGAGGAAAAATGCATTGATTGCTGTTGTAGTTGCCTAAAGAAAATAATAGTATTTCATTTCATAATTGAGGAAAGATGAATGCTCACTGCGGGTGGCGTATTCTCATTAAATATCACAACCGTGTATATACGGTATTTTTCTATATACTACTTGGCAATTTGAAGTTAGCAATCAACGTGTATTGGACATGGCCTGAGAATTATCGGCGCCTGATCTTTGTATGGAAAGAAGGCTGAGGAATGTCGACTGAAATTATGGACGACGAATGGATTATGTAGGAAGTAGAAGAAGATGAATGGGCGCAAAACATGGCCTAAGGTGACGAATTGATCAAGGAACAAGATAAAGAATGCTCGCCAACGAATAGGGGAAAAGGCTTGACACATTTATAGATACCTCCAGTCAGCATCTGGGCCTTTTGATAGGAAAAAAGTCTTCCTGAGTGATTAATTCAGCCGTTGAATGGATCGTGTTAATCTGAAATTCCCCTTAAAATCAGAAATCCCCCCATGCCATGCATGCGTTGCCTGACATGCGGTGACAGGATACAAATCTAGGGTAACCCATTGAGAAATTCTGAAACTGACGTAAATTAACCACAGGTCCTTTTTTCGTCACTGAAACTATATTAGTCAGGAATTAATGCCCTAAAAATGATTTCTGGCGACGGTATCTTCGCCCACATTGCTCTGGGGTTGCGACTGCGCGACATTTGGCGATCAGATTAAGGGGGAGTTTGTCCTTATAAACAAGGAGTTGATTATCAAATTAGAAGCAAGGAGCACCATTCGTGTGAGGAAAGGGTAATGAAAAAATAAAACTGGCTTTTGTTGAAAGGCCATTTGGAATCGCTGCTGCCTCTCTCCTGATCCCAGGTTCCCAGAGCTTCAAGCAGTCAAGCAATTACGTCTTTGAACAGGGATCTTTAATTAAATGATGTAATGTGGAGTGTATGGTTAACCTTCAATAGGCCAAGCAGTGAATCGTTTATCTTCGAACGCTTTGCCCCCCGTTTCGAATTTCAAACTGTAATGAATCATGTCGGTCTCGTAAAAAAGACATTGCGACATGTTTAAGGGCCCGAAGGAATGTGTCTTATTGTCATGAAACCTGAGTCAAAATTTGAGTTTTTAAACTAGGATAATGATTCAGATAAGGACGAACATATGTTATCTTTTATCTTCATGCAAGGGGAAATTCGATACACCACTCCCTGCACACTATCTATAGATATTTCATTATAAAATCAATGACAACAAATGGGAGGACACTAGTAATAATTTAATCTTTTCGGTTGTTCACTATTCCAAATCCTGACCATTGCCTATTATATAGATAGGTTGATTCTGAATGTATATCATGCACTAAAGGTAAGGTGTATAGCTTATAAAGCCTTCTGGCATCTGAACCGATTATCTAGACAGGGGGCAGTCGGAGGAGAAACAGAGGGCTGTCAGGTATAAGTGGAGGTGGAGGACGACATTAATAGACTGTCAGCAGTGACAGCCAACTGCCATCGGTCAATCGACAGGCCGTTTTTTCATCGGTCAGCCGACTGCCTCGCGTGAGAAAATCGGCTCAGTGGAATCAAGCCTTAAGAGTAATCAATGAAGCCACTTAAATAATGTAGAGTACATTCCCGTGTATGACCTTGGCCATTATGCCATTTCCCCACTTCGAACCTTGGTCAATATATGTCGACATAAATGATCTCATTGTCGGTGCGCGTCCACACGAAGATTTTGTTCCTAATTGGTCCAGGTGGGAGACATCAATTCCAAGACTCATCTTACACCCCGAACGCGATATTCTTGTGAATATTTCCAGGTGTGTTTACAGGCTTGTCACTGGGAAAAAGCCAACACGATCAGTAACAGTATGACGGCTTTCCACCAGAGTTAAAACATAACGTTACACCAATTAAACAAGAAATTGAAACTTAAGCGAAATCGATAATATAAACATAATTGAATTAGGGAACCATATCGAATCAGATGACCAAATCAAAAGTTTAAATTGTTTGCAGATCGAATTAAATTCGGCGTTATTCATTATTTAGTCCTCTTTCTGGAGCAACCTGATCTACGTCGGGTCTGATTAATGTCTCCTTTCTGATAACTTCGGAAATCGGGAGAAACCTCCTCTGTTTGCCTAAAAAGGAAAGTAGTTTTAATTGTTGGCCCTGGTACATGATTGAGCTAAAGCATTGCCCTCGCTCATCAGTCATTGAGGGTTAATTATTCAAGGCATACCACTTACCCAATTAATACAAGTTCCTGGCGATCCGGGAATTAATTACGATGTAAAAATTATATTTGATCAATGCGGTCTCCCTACAAAGCAACAATGAAGGTTGTCATTCACGAGGAAAACCTTGGATATAGTTCATATTTTAGCATACAAGACTTCCACTCACTTGGCAACAGCCATTATATGCCATTTTTCCCCCCTTCGGACGCTGACTGCAGGTGGAATTGTCAGGAAAAATTGCCATTTATGGTAAAACCAAAGCAAGCTACTCCAACTTGCCGCGTGCCACGATCGGTTACGTAGAAGTTGTCACGTGAAAGTTGCCCATCTTTTTCTACTTTGACCAAACATGCATTAGATCATCCACCGCGAGAGTGACGAAAGAAAAAAACATGTTCACCGTACGTACGTACGTACGTACGTACCCCTTGCATGGTTTTATTGCCCATCGATGGAGACAACTTTTATTAATGAAATTAGCTCTTACTGGCAAGCACTTTCACCTTGACATAGCACATGGAGCTGCTCTAGCCATTTCATGTCAAGCCACAATGGAGCGTGCTACTAACACCCCCTCCCAATTTAACGTATATAAAAATTCATCACCTAAATTGGATTGTGGAGGTGGCATTGATTGGATTATAGTGATTTGCCTGATAGAGTGAGGGGAGAGCAGATTATTGGAGGACCTGATGGTACTAGAGTTTCTCGATATTCCAGGCTGGGATGAACCTTGGGCTCCCCAGGGGGAATGCCTAAAGCCAGGCCGGTATACTGGCATGTAATAATTAATTAGTGTAATATAGCTGATGATACTATTGATTGACTAATAATTCCGTCATAATGGTATTCCGCAAGGCTATAGCACTTGATCATCAATCAAGCATTAATGTATTTTGCAGAAAATGTTGTTGCATACATGCAATATAATATTATATACATATATACCACAGAAGAATTACATAGTCAAATTTTAATGTTGAGATACATGTATACATACATCCGCCTATCTGAAATTTATGATACTTTGGCTATGCTGCTTGGAATTACTTGATTGACTGTACGTTCACGAATGGTTCTACTACTGTGTGCTGGTATGTTCGGAGGTCACCGACACCCTCTCACGCCCTTGTATGATGTACCGCTTACTAAATTAGTCTGGACTTATTTCATATCATTACATTATTGATTCATTGGCTATGATTGTACTGTATTAATGAGTTTGTAGTACTTTGATTGTTTAATTATCCATCCTAGCTCTCTCTGTAATTTTTGTCTAATTTCTTGTATTATCTCAGGGCACAACGAAAAACATCTACGGATGAGCGTGCTATAAATTGTGTTAATAATTTCCTGAATAAATAAATTTGTACAAAAAAAAATCCAGTAAATAGTAATTTATTTCCGCTCAATGAGTACAAACATATGGAGCCGAAAATGGCCTTCGTGGTGTCTTCCAGCTTGCCCCTGAAAACAATATAAAACCAATTTTGATATACAGCAGTTCCTAACAAGGTCCATGTTTTGGCGATTCTTTCTGTGTGTCTAGGCGTAGGTGTAGGCGTAGAGTGCGAAGGGTGTAGGCGTAGGGGTGGGGGGATCTTTTCCCCGAAGGCTTTTGTCCGGTTGTTTTTGCTACAGGGATTCATAAAAGTCCACATTTATAATTCCAGTGGTGGCTTCATTTGTTATCGCTCACCGGATTCGACTTCAAATTCTTGTATAAACATATAACAGCAGCAGAATATTGATAAGTTCATTCCTAGAAGCCATAATATGACTAAATTTGTCAGATTTTGTTTGCCATAATAGCTGAGAATGCAGTTTTAAGAGAATCTTGCTATGCATATTGTGTGTTCTTAGTTCAAGCTAGTAGACAGTAGTAGACACTCAGCATAGAAAAATGACATTTGTGATGTAAGCATTAATGAAATCAACACATTTTTCACGTGTAATATAAGACAAGATCATTCATCCCTCTCGAAAAAAGAATCAATATTAGTGTAATGATGGTCAGCCTATTACTTTTAAATCATTGATATTAGAGTCATATTGGGATATACTTGTAATACTAGCAAAGCACCCGTCCTCCGGACGGTCACCCTCTTCCTCTCACTCACTCTCCCCTCCTCCCCTTTCTATGCCTCTCCTCCTTTTCTCCCCATGCCTCTCCCCCCTCTCTCTCCCTGTCCCTACACTACCCCTCTTCTCTCTCCCCCTCTTCTCTGTATCCGCTTCTCTCCCTCCCTATCCAATTCCCCCCCTCACCCTCCCCTCTCCATGTGCTTCATTCATTCTCTCCCTCCCTCTCCCCCTTTCCTCTCCCCAATCCTCTCCCTCCCATCTTCTTCTCTCGCCCTCTTCTCCTTCTCCGTCTCTTCTTCCTCTCCTTATCTGATACCCCCCACCCTCTCCCTCTGCATCTTTGCTCTGCCCCTCCCCTTCTGATCTCTTTTTTCTCGCTCTCCCCCTCCCTGTCTGATCTCTCCCCTTTGCTCTCCCTGTTTTGTTCTTTGCCATCCCCCTCTGTGCTCTCTCCTTCCCCTTTTTTCTCTCCCCTTCCTCCTCTTCTCTCTTTCGCTCTCCCTCTCTCTTCTTCTCCCTCCCCTTTCCCATATGTACCCTCCCCTTGCATCTCTGGGTCACATGATCAATTGGCTCAAGGCCTCATTGAGCATTGCCTCTGGGTATAATGATCATTGGTTGACCATACCTTCTTCCCTGGCTGTAAATAGAATGTGGATATCCCGATTTAAAACAGGCTTCAAAATCACATTTTCACCCCAAATACCTTTATTGCTGGCGAGTTCCATTCTATATTTATTATATGTGCATAAAATTTGATCATCATCAGATATCACTGAAAAAGTATTAAAGAACTCTCAGAGAGCCCCAGCTGCCCCGCTGAGAGCACCTTCAGTAGGCTTGTTGTAGCTGTCAGGACTGTGTGAGTGAGCTGTCAGGACTGTGTGATCATGCAGTGTTTACTTACTGACTTGGTTGAACTAAAACGTTCATATCGTAGCCATTTCTTGAGCTACAATAATAAACCTTACATCATTTGATAGAGAATTTAATTCTCTATTTAATGGTGTGGTGTTTATTATGTATTTTTATAATCACAGGTGGATTACCGATCGCGGGGATCTCCGCGGGGATCTCCGCGGAGACAGCGGAAGTGCTGAGTCAGAGCTATTTTTAGACAACTACATTTTTATAGGACGTGTCCTATATGACTATTTTTATAGCACCCCACTTATAGCACCTCTCATATAGCATGCGCGTATAATAAATATATATATATAACACTACCCTTGTTATGGAATTACAAGTTAAGTAACAAATAGAGGACCTCGATAGGATGGAGATACAAAGAAATCTGGTGTCCTGAAAAACAGTTGAGATATTGGCTATTTGCTGAATCTCAATTGTTAGCTCATCAGTTGAAATAAAATTACTTAAAAACATAATAGTTTGACAGGAAAATATAACAGATTCGGCTCCTGTGGTAATTTTGCCTTAACACAACACTTTAAGGAATATATTGTTCATAATGAGAATTTGAAATGGCTTTCCTGACCCAGAAAGCAGTATAGAGTTTATATCATTGTGGAAATATATATTATATTTATGATATATATATAAACTTCTCCTGGAGCAATACCAAAATGAATTAAAATGTAGCAGGGTTATAAATCCACCCAAAAGTGATCTTTGTCATTCCAAGTGTTCTCAAATTTTTAATGGATTGAAAATAAGTACCCCAGTAACAGGGAGTTAATTTCTACATTAATGTTGAATGAAATGTATTTTTTATTCTTGGATTTACACATGACTTGTTGATGGCACGGATATGGATTAGGCAATTTGATGTGTGTGTGGGGGGGGGGAGGGGGGGGGCGTACTGCTAATGCACTTCTAATGCAGCAAGCAACATGATAGGTTATGCATAAATAATCACATAAATCTGAAACTTACGTAACGAAGTTAATTTGGGTTAATTTCCATTAGTGAATTATTTGATGCAGCCTTATTGTTAGACATTTGGGACGGAAGTAATTATCGCCAAGGAATACTGGTGAAAAACAAACACATTGCCTATCAAATACCTGGGGTCAATACCCTTCAATGTGCTTGCAGTGCACTGCATTAGGCTGCACTGCATTACTGGACAAACAAACTCAGCAAGGCAATTGGGAATTATATGATTTTGATATTGATAAAATTGATATTTGATTTTAATTTATTGATAAAATGGTGTAAAATTATTAGTATAATAAAGGATAAATGATAAAATACATTGATGATGATATGGAATAGTGTGAAGCCTTTGAAAGCAGACTGAGGCGGATGAGTGGGTGACCATGAGTGGGTTTTATAGTGGGTGACAGGTGGCGCAGGTGAATAGGTGAAAGGGTTTATGGGTACTGAGTCCCACCAATAATGAACCCGCCTTAGCGCGCGGCCAATGCGGAGACAACACGCTAACCCCTTTTAAAAGTTATATTTGTTTTCAGATGAACCACATTAATATGAAAGTGGATTAATGTACATAGTAATTCGAAATACAATGGATTTGTTATTGTTTCTCATACAAATCATTAATGTTGCAATGTAAATTAACATTGGTGTGACTTAACAATGGTAATAAAGAAAGGATCTGGTATATTTTGAATTGAATTGAAAGATCGTTTATTTGTCAATAATAGGGATGACAAAAGGGGTCGACAGACTTCTGGAATTAATCCAACTCTTCCAGTCGTTGCCTATAAAATTCCCTTACTTCCTGGTGAATGTAAATAAAGAATCACAGTAGTTTCTTCCATTGCCTGCTTGATGGATTTTCACTTTTATGTAAGACCTGATTTATTCCGAATACGAGCTACCAATTTCCATTCAGTGAAATAAAGAATTCAATCAAGCAATTTATGAAGAAGAGATTGTCGAACAGAAAGGTACAGTTTTCTCAGAAATGCCATTACAATTCACACCATAATTACAATGTAACTTTATAGTGTTGAAGACTGAATCAATTAATTCCATCGCTTGCTTATATCATAAATGTATAGTTTGTCAACAACGCTGTCCATCTGTCTGGTTAAACTGCCTCAAGTTGTCTCTATGTCAGAGTCACATCCTTCTTTCCTCCTCTCATATTATATTTATTCATTACCTATCCATATTGCTTTTACTCTTCTATCATTCATTTTGCAAACCACATTAGAGGTTAGTATATATCGTGCTTAATGAATATTGTATTGGATGCAGTAGCTCAGGCAATATAGCAATCGATTCATTCTATGATGAATAGTGAGCGAAATAAAAATATTTAATCTGGAAATACACAATTGAGAGTATGGATTCAAGAATTGTAAATGCGAGTCAATAATCTAGTAATGATATACGTAAATGGGGGATATGCAATAAAAGGCCAAATGAAAGTCAAGATATGGGACTTTCCGTGTGTAGAAATCCAAGTCAGATTAATTGACTTTTTTCACTGCTTGAAAGTGGTGAAATATTTACAAATGTGGCTTGAGGCGAGAGACTGGAGGAATCCTGACGTCCGCAAGGTAGAACAAGCATGTTTCTCCAGACCTATACATGACGCCAATAGTATAGAGGCTGAAGGACCGCCAAGCTTGGCGCTTGGAGGAATACTGAAGCAACTTGATTGATCACCGGAGGTAGAGAGCAATGAGAGCCTCATTTTACAGGCTGATTATTTTTTAACAGGGTTCGAAAAGCTCATATTGCAATTTATGATTCATCGCGTTGCTTTTCAGCTTTTTTCTGTCTCTCTCTCACTCACTCCCTTCTGTGCGCGAAGAAACATTACCATCTCCTCACGTGTAACGTGGGGAAGTTACCATATATTGAATATGCATGTGTCAGTTTTTGAACCAGGAAGGTAGTGTCAATACCATGAATGGCTAATATTTCAAGAAGCTTCTCAAGAAGTCTTCAGTTTTTATTGATCAATATATTTTTTCCACTGAGGAGGAATGTGCTTGCAGAGTCAGGAACTCAACCGGTGCGTAAAAAGAGCCAATTCACTGATATTTAAGGCATTGTTTTACTGTCTTGCCTTAGACCTTCCAGCTATCCTTCAATGTAGAATAACCTCCGCATTAATCTTAAAATAGAGGCGCGTATACTCGTTACTATCCATCATTTAAAAAATAAGCTTCGGTAGATTCAAGCTTGGAGGCATATAATTGATGAATGCGAGGGGATATCTAAGGTTGGCAGGTCGATAGCATGCGGGTTACTTTATTGGGAATAATAATAAATTAAATTGAAAATGGGGTTTACGACGCCACTTTTCATTCTCGTAAATTGGAAGTAGGTGGGGTTTTTTGGTGGTTCCTTGGAGGAGGCAAGAAAGGAAAAAGCTACCTTCCCCGGTGGTTAACAGCTAGGTCAAGGTTTTCTTTTTTTTTCATAATCCAATTTTATTTAAGAAACATGCACAAATTAATACTTAACATGTGTCATAAATATTATTGTTTTCGTCAGAATCAATGCTAGCAAGTTAGAACTTATATAATTTATTATTTTCTGAAATTATGACAGTTAACTACCGGAAGTTTTACATAAAGCAATCATCAAATAAATGGCTTCTATATCTTCAAAGACAGAACTATACATTTCGAAGAAAATTAAATAAAAATTATGTATTTGTCACTCTGCAAAAATGGTTCATATTATATTTTCTAAAAAAGGTTTTCAAGGTCTTCCAACATGTACCGTTTTCTAACGAGGAGAAAATAATAAAACAGAACACGAAGAGGAGCAGCTTGGAATTATTCTAGATACATAAGGCATACTCCATCATAAAGCAGCAGGCGATAAGGAATGTAGACATGTTCCTGATCACGTATCAGGCTAGTTAGTACACTTCATATTTAAGTTGTGGTTGAGTAAGGAGTACCAATCAATTATCTGTTAAACATGATATTAAGAAAATATCTGGTTTTAAATAATACAACAATACAATAACAGTTCCATTGCAGCGCTGGGTATGGACCATTAAAATTAAGGTTAAATAAGAGCCATTAAAGCTTTGAAGAATATGTATGACCTCTCTGCAGGATTGATATGTGCATATATGATAAGCTATAGTTTTGCGTTTTTGGTTCATATTATATTACATATGTCATGCATGTTTCAAGTTGAGAATGTGATTAGAGAAAGATATGTTATCTCCTAGCATATGTGCTTCAGTGTCTAAACCATTCCAGTGCCATTGAATTTTGCAGACAACTAAATTTGTAATTTTAGTAGATTTGGATATAAAGGTTTTAACCCCCCCCCCCCCCCCACACACACACACCAACCTTAGCATTCAACCGAGACGGACTTCAATGGTCTTAATAGGACGACAGTACTGATACACATTGTGTACAAGGTATCTTTATGGATCATGTCAATAACCTTTGTAAAAGTGTGAATCTATAATTCTAATTCTAACATACTTTGGAATTTTTGTACTAGCAATATATCCAGGATAGTTCTTTGTCACCTCTGAAGAAACTACATTCTTTTGTAAGGAGCGGTATAGCTATTCATCCTTATGAGTACTCTGGGAAAAGTTCCTTTTTAGAACATATGCTTGCATTTCCCTCTGTTTCAGGTGCTTTTGTCATCAATATTCTAACTAACTAAGCCCTTGACAGTAAACTTATGCATTGTTGATACATGTATAAAGGTTTCATGCCTAGAAACATGTAAGTGCGTCTGACGACACAAACCGATCAATCCATGCAGACGGGAAAAACAAATGTACATAGAACTGTTTCGGCTCCTGTTCTTGTCAAACCATGTGCAAGTATTGGTTAGATATACCTGTATATATTGATCTACATTTCCAAAAAGGCTCACCCAACATCTTCTAAACATGACAAGCACATACTAATTGATTGTTGGGGGACGCGTTGCCACAGATCATGACAGGGCACAAGGATAAAGGCTAACCTTGCATTCTGATGGTTTGATCCTGCAGAACAAAGATCCTTATAAAGCTACTTACTACCCCATGCGCACCGTCGTCACCCCACCCAGAGTCCAACCCCAACCCCACCCTTGCCTCCGGTGGCAAATGCTACACCTGTACCAGAAACAGTAAATCTGCTCCGAGCGATTAGCATCACACCGACCCATCTGTCACAACATTTTACATCACATGCTCGGTAATTAAGTTAATTATTTACCCGACATGGAAGCATGGGTAGCATGGGTTTTTTAATTAATTAAAAAATTAATCGCACTTCTTGTCTTCAATACCCAGAAAAATGTGTATTTGAATATGGAATTGCCTGCAGAACTTTCAGGACACATTATGGGGTTTATGGTATTGTTCAAAATATTAACTTACTTCAGACGTGGTTCATGTATGAGTGTAGAGACAGGAAAATCGATCTCCTCTAACTTCAAGATCAAAGGAACCTAGCAATACTACCTTCAAACTTCGTAAGTGTAGACGAACGAGTGCGTCTGTATACAGGTGCAATATGGCAAACATTTCCATACTAAGCACAATATTGAAACAAGTGAGACAAACGGCGCTGCTTTCTCTTTGCGCCATAAAGACCGAAAAGTGCCAGTTGTCCGTGATAAATATTTTCCCCGACGAAACTTTCAATATATACACACAACAATTAGTCAATAGAAAAATATTCTTGGTGAGATTTCATCATTTGAAAGTAAATATATTTTATTTATTTCATCTCAGACCAACCAGTCAATCAGTCCATCGGGAAATTACTGGTGCTGTGAATTAGAAATGTATTGCTTTACTGGATATTCATATACCTTTGTAGATAACTAAATTTAGATAATTATATACTTGATAATCTACTATTTTCACGAGGTCCCTTTGAAAGTGGAACATATTTCTTTAATTCAGGGAACATTATCCAGATACTGGGCTATTCGCAGTACACATGACTTAATGATAATTCACCAGATAGAGATTCCTTCTTAGCATTGAAATGGTTATATTGGCTCGGAGTAAGATACATAAAAGGAAGGGGGAGCAAGCGCTATTCGATGAAACCATGGTTAGTGGAAATCAGTCCACACCCGTTTGTTGTTAGGAAGTATTTTTGTATCATCTCTTATTGCAACCGATTGTAACCGGAAGACATCGTGTTCTTACATGTTGTAATTTTATTTCCAAATAATCATTGAATACATTTTTCCATGGAAAAGGATACATTCCTTCTGTAAACTTACATAACGGATCTTCCACGTTTTCGAACTCTGAGTGTTTGAGAAGTTTCGCTTTCAGTTCGAAGTGATTTTTAAAAAATATTAATTGGATGCACTTCCATCCTAATTGGCTTGGTTTAGCCAATGTCCGATACAAAGCTTTAGTCTAGATGTTCAGTTCTTCATGAGCAAATAAGACTTTTACATTTCTATTCAAAATATGAATGAAAGGAAGCCATAATATTATATTGAGAGAATGTTGCAAATAACAACTCTGGTACTTCTTATTAAGCAAATCAAAGGTTGATCAAGTCGACGTGAACGGAAAATCCGTCCACACCCATTTGTTATGAAGTATTGTGTTGGTGTCACCACAGAACTATAATCATAGTTCTGTGGTGTCATCATTGGAGTCATCTCTTACTGTCTCTGCGACACTTACTAGCTTTGATTACAGGGGCCTGTTGTATAAGCTAAGGAAAGGAAAATTGTATTTTTTCCTTCCTACGGGTAGCGGAAAATTCCTTTCTTTTGGCTTATACAACAGGCCCCAGGGGTTTAAGAAGTCGACAGGGGACCAATTATTATTTTTGTCCTATGCACATCCTGTTTATAAAACTTATATCTGCGTAGTTGGTGCTATCCGTATAATTTTAGATATTCCATGCATGCGTAATATTGATAAAGACGCCCATCGTTATCCATTGTCTATATATACAATCAGAATTATAAATAACATAAAAATAGTACGTACGTTCTAAACTGGTATCATGCCAACGAGATTTGCAAGTAACTGTATAGAAGAGGAAAAATAGTGAGTCGACATAGGAAATAAAATGACGCATACAAATACTGATCGATTAATCATCAATAATTCAAACCGGGCAGAAAAAACATGCAATGTGTATGTTATACTTGGTCAGTAAGTATATAATTTAACTACCCCCGGCATAGAATAACATGTTGTTTCACATGGATGGGGGATTTTGAATGGAAATTGTCCTGTTATGGGACAATCACGAACAGGTATTAGTCTTTGTTCAAAAGTAATCAAAGCAATTTAATGTTATTTACATAAAAGCTGCCTCATTTACCCGACATTAAGTGTATGTTCATAGGTGTAATTCTCCGGTCGGAACATCTGTATTGCCTAAAAATGCAGATTAGCCTAATATAGTATACCGGTCCATCATGCTAATATAGGAATAGCCTGTGGAGTCGCACCGCATGCCACTGCCCGACATAATCACTTCAGCTGACCGTTATACCGTTATAAATCCCATGATATACAATATATCAGAGACAATTGCCCGATAACTCAGTATCTGCCCTAATAATCGCCCCTGCCACGATAAAGCGACTGCGATATCGCTGCGCATCGCTCCATACTTGATGTATAGATGGCGTGACCATCGTTCTACCTGACTTCTCTTCCATCTGGCAATCCGGCGTCTCCCACAAAGAACCTCCACCAACCGCGCGTCTGTTGCGCCAGTGCCTTCTCCGCCCCTTTCTTTCGAAACTCTCTACAGATGGGCGCCCCATTACATTGGGTTTGCTCTCCGGCGCCCGTTTCTTTTATCTCGAGTTTGAAAACTATCGCTGAGGACTCTTTGGTCTCTCTCTCTTCCTCTCTCTCCCTCTAACTCTCTCTCTCTCTCTCTATCTCTTTCTCTCTCTAACTCTCTTTCTCTCTCTCTAACTCTCGCTCTCTCTCTCTCTCTCTCTCTCTCTCTCCCACAGGTCGATGTCATCGCACTAATTGGCAAGGGACACAACTTTCAGCAACGAGTCGGTCCTACTTTTCACCTGCATGGCTGGGCATTGGCATTGGACCGCACCCCTCCCCCCCCCCCCCCCCCCCAGCTCTCCATCGGCAATGGAAAGGCAGCTAGGGTGCTACAAATTTAATTAGCAAATGAGGGGGAGCGGACAGGTGTTGGAGTGGCATCGTAGCCGCTGGGTGGGCGATAATTAATACATGGCTGTACAGGAGCTCATCTGGGCGCACGAGATGAGCTGATGAATATCGTATGAAGGTTTGTGATTAAGATCGTGTGCGTGCGAAACCAGGTGAATTGGGCAGGTGAGGAGGAGAAGGAGGAGGAGTAGCAGTAGGTTGGGTGCCCCATCGGGTACATATATGCGTACATACTCATATGACAGAAACTAGGGTTTTTATTTCTCCATATGGGCTCAGTGTATAGTATAATAAAAAACTAAATTGGCTTCATCATCTTCAAGCTAGGTATTAGATAGATATTATGTAATGGGTGACATATTGGGTTCCTGGTAGGGTGTTGCATGGGTGAGCAGCAGATCGTTTGGGTTCCATGATTGTTTAGAGTCGGTGATGGGAATGAAAAATGAGCCATAAATCAGACCGGTATAGGTGGAGATCAATTGCATATGAAAGTTCCAATTACAAGTGAACTGGAAGCTGCATGCTTCATTGTTCCGAGCATGATAAATGTTGAGCGCGTGTCTGTCCGACTGTACCAGCCAGCCATGCGGTAATAATCGGCACAAAATTTGAATAAAAATATCTTTTCCATAACCTCTCTTTCCGTGAACTTGCAGGTATATATATATTTTTCTATTTGAGGCAGTTCTATTTTTCCACCCCTTCAAGCTGTGTAATGGGAAGACATATCACACCAACTAGAGATTATAGAATATATCATCCACAAACTGTATTGATTGCTAATAAAATCTTCATGGATTCACATTGACATATCATTTCGTGTAACAGATATCGTTCTGTTTCAATATTATACGCAATGATGTATATCATATATATATTCATATCATGCGTGCCTTCACCAGAAGTTCATTCGACAGAGCAATAGAAAAGTCCCATTTGTACCATCAGGACGTTTAAAAATACCAAATCCCCACTACATTCACCATTTATTTCACCATTCATTTTAAGGGTTGTGCAAATATAAATAACGCTGTATGCTTTCCTTTGGGGGCATATCATATCTATATGGATCTTATGATCTGCATTAAAGTCTGTATATCGTGATAACGTGGTATGAATCAGAGCATGTCCCTAAATCATACCTGTCCATTATTGCCTATGGGGGATTATCTCCGCGAGGTAAATTACTTGTTGTGCATGTGATATATACTTCAGGCTATAATATGATGCATTTTCTATCTGCATTATGCTTGATAGGCATCCGCACGCGAGCCATAGAATCTATTACGACTTTTAAAGCGTGCCATTCCATTTCTTCCCATCAAATCGTATTTATTGTGCGCACTTTAAAACACTTTCCAATACATTGCCCATTGCCGTTTTATAGGAGTCTTCACGAAAATCCTTCCTTTCCAAGTATGACATCCTTTCCGGGGGATTGCACGTGCATCCAAGTAAATGTATTGGTTGGTAGAAAAAATACTTTAATGGAAAATAACTGTTTTCTCGATCTTGAGTCAACAATCAAACACACCAGTATTCTGAAACAGCTAACCATGAGAATTAAAAGAATCATGATTGGATTCTTGCATACGTAACTGGTACCATTTGTATAAAAAGTATTACGCTATCCATGCGTGACATAGTATCCCAGTAATGGTATATTGTATCTATAGGCACACTTGATGCGAATTAGCATGTATACGATAGTTAGTGTTAGTACACGCAGTACTGACTGACTCAGTACATGTTAACATTTTCTATCGCTTTGTCAGCGAAATCTGAGAATAATTCTTAATTTTATAAAGTCACTGCTGTAATTGAATTCTTTAAACAAAAACAAACAATTCCTTCTCCATGATTTAAATTTAAATGATTCCAGATTTGATTTACCTCGTCAGATTTGACTATAGGATATTTTGACATTGATAACCAAAACCCTGTATTGATGTAATGTATGCATTAACAACAATCACACGTCATTTATTAATCAGTGGTAAAGCGAACCGTGACCGTGTTATTGTAACACCATATGTCCCAAAAAGGTAATTAGGCACCTCCATCATACGCAATAGAAACATCTTATCATCCTCAGAGCGATACCAGCAGAATGACATTCTTTTATCAGAGGGAAAATACTCCTTTGTGGCATTACGCCGGAATCGGGTTGTATCTTGCGACTGTAACCGAGGGGCAGTTGCGTGCCGAGCCGAACCAATCTTCTAATACAAACCAATCAAGATAAAGACATGAATATTTCATCACAGGTTGCTTTTTCTATGAAATGAGATTTGTATCGAGTCAGTCCACCATAAGAGGGGGAATTTGTGCTTACTGGTGGCAAAGGCAATTGTATTGAGTCAGTGACCTTCTTGAGTTTGGAAGCGACGAAAAAGAAGTTAAAATTAGGCTGTTTAATTTAATGAAGTGGAAGAGATGGGCAGCAGCCCTTGAATTCCCCCAAGGTTAATATTAGTGCAGCTCACTTCTAGGGAGTAATGTGAAAATTCATATTCGCTGAGTGGATTTGGTGGTCTGCTCAGGAGAAGGCAATATCTAGAAATAATATGAGCGCTATTTCCACGGAAATAAAGTATATTATTGGAGATATTTTAATATTCATTTAATATGTTAGTGAGTGTCTATAAACTCGATCAATTTATTAGTCAAATATAACATTTTATTAGTGTGGTATACAATGTCATGTGCATACATATTTCAAACATGGCTTTAAACTTTTAGCTTACATTCATAATTAATAATTATTTTCCATGCAATGTTTGATAATGTAGCCCACTTTTACATGAAAATTACACATTTCTGAGTGTACCTTTTCTCAACTAACCTCCTTAACATAAGATATTTATAACATGAACTCTTAAAAAAGGCCTTTCATAAATACTTTGATTTTTTCACCTTCATGATCATTCCACCCCAACGAAAAGCAAGCATGCATGTGTTTCAACATGCACACGTATTGGGCATCGGTGCACTTCTCTAGATATTGAACATGTGTTGGCCAATGAAATAATCATGTAGCTCTGTCGCAGGGCATGGTTGCTAGGAGCAAGGTCAGCGAATAAATACACTATGGTGCCTTTAAATATTCAAAAGATCATTATTTTTACATCGTGTCAAATATACGTGACCCTGGGCTTACTCGGGGATAAAAAGCCAGGTACATTTATAAAGGCACAAAAAGCAATGTTATGCTTTGACTCGGACCCTCCTTATGTGATGTCATAAAGAAAAGTGAGTCATAAGTTGCAACATTTATATTTTTCAAAGCGTTTTATTCACAAGAACTCTTTGTAGGAATGCTGCCATCTTTAGGTTGATTGGCCCTCATAGTCGCCTGAATATGTGTACTAAAATTCAAGACTGTGTATCGAATATAGATATATGCATTTCAAAGGACAATTATATTTCACTACTTTACTATCTGCACAGAAACATCGCTAACTATCTTTTTCAAACATAAAAAGATATAGAGTTACTTATTAGATATGATGTCCTAAAGTTTAACATCGTTGAAATTCGCTTGATCTCATCATTTTAGATATATGATGGTATCTCAAAATCCTTTTATTGCGACTAGAAACTCATTTTTCTGTAACACATCACATATTTTCTTAATCATCCTAACAATGGACTCCTTTAATAGAGGGGTTTTCTGATTCTGTCGCTTCTTATACATGGCACTTTAATTGGGAAAGTTCCCTGCTATATATTAACTGCCAAGATAGGCACTTAGAAAGAAGTCATTTCAATCCAAAAAAAATATCTCAAGAGGCAGATACACTCGGCAGATAATTCATTCGCTGTCAGTGTTAAACCACAGAGTACAAGTAGTGCTTTACAATCACATTTGGATATCCTTAAAGGCACGTGTCTAGATTTTTATATTTTAGCTCCAAGTATCGCATGCGATATGTCGTTTATTCGCACACTAAGAGCTTTATTGCTCTTCCCAGTGACATGTCTTTGCGTACACCTGATGTAAATAATGTGTGTTTGATTGATATTGTTTCGCCAAACTTGTACCCATTACAGACAATTGAAATATTATAGAATTAAACACAAATAGATTTTAACGGATGCAGTTTTATGTATGTAATAGTTGTATTTCCATATGGTATCACAGTTACAATAGTTGGAAAGAGGATATTTACTATACCTGCTGTGAAAATACAAAGGTCTTCTAGGATAGCCTTTTTGTACTTGTTGTCTTTATCTAAACATTTCTTGTTTCTTGTTGCTGATAAATTGGATTAAATTACTTCATAGGAACATTTTACATGGAGTAATCCGACTTTTCTAACAATATTCAAATAACATATGACATACAATACAAAACAGTTAAACATAATAATATACTTAATTCATAATACTTAGGTTGTTTCTTTTACTAACAATTCCTTCTTCAGCAGCTGGCAATGACATCATTAGGGAAAGAATAATAATGTTATATACACAATGCAATCTTCCCTATTCATACATAACATTGTAAGACCTTAAAGGGCCTTTCTGTCTCTCTTCTCTGTCTCTCTCTCCCTTCTTCTCTATCTCTATTTCCTGGGTATGATCATAAACTGCCTCCCTCTCAGCTCTCCCGCCCTTAATATAACACTTCAAAGTGTTGATAAGGGCGTAAAGCCACCAATCTCACTCACTCACTCACTCATAACATTGTTATACCAAGAAAAACAGCTATTCAAAGACAAAATTAAAGATGTAAGGGATTCTTATGAAATGGTTTCTCATGTACAGATATATATTAGGTCATTTTGCTATATATATATTATATTTACAGGTAAACTGCTAGTATATGTATCAGGTTTAGATATATCTTTGTAGATTATTTCAATTTAGTACCTATGCCATATGTGGTTAATCCCCACAACGGGTCCCTTTAATAGAGGGGTCTTGCGCGACAGACGGATGCCTTCATATATTCTAAACAAAAAACCAAAAAACCTAGACTATACTATGATGTCTCATATATATAGATGTCACCGAATAAACACCCGGTTCAGGTATACCCTTAGGGACTTGGTATACCTAGGATATGTGGTTAATTTCGCGAATCAGTGGTGGGTTGAGCGGAGAGAAGAAGCGAGGGGTTCAAAGGGCCACCATGGTGTCAAATTGCTGGCATGTGGCGAGGATCCAAGACTCGGTGCCTCAGCACCTCCATAACTGCCATGTCGCCCATGTCCTTTGCATTATTTAGTCACTGAGAAATGTACACACTTCTCCCAGTCCCCCAACAAAGCCCCTGGGTATAAGGATGGCCAGAGCATATTGATCCCATATCTCGTCCAAATACCCAGCCTTTAAACGTCTCCACTGAGTAATTTCCGATTTAGTCGGAGCAATAAATGTCTCCGTAACTGGCAGACACACAAAAACGTTTTCGGTGCTTTGTTTTGGGGAGGATGATGCATGGACATATTGCTGATTGTGACTGTCGCGAAAGCATGCAGTCATCATCGATATTCTAAAAGGATACAGTTAACAATAAGATTCAGGGATGGGTGGTGGCTGGTTGTGCTGCAGCATACCTGGGATTGTCCCCTTTCATGGTCAGGGAATATTTTGAGGTTGTTTATAAATACTGTGATAAAATCTCCCCCTTTGCGTCTCAGGTGCCCCTACTTCACTCCTATTCGTGGCCTCCGAATCATTTTCCCACCGAGCATGTCCAATTAAATCCCTCAATAATTTATTTTAAGTAATTTGACATTTAGGCATTTCTTATTCCAATTTATAGCAAATGTCACTCGTAATTGGTTTTCTCCCAAGGTGTAGGCCCGAAAGGTTTCATGTGTGATGAGGGAAAAGAAGAAGGGTGTGTATATATATATATATATATAAACAAAAAGTGAAGCAGATACTTGATGCATTGGCGAATACACCTCTTTTGAAGGGAAATTTTACTAGGGTAATGTAGGGGACTGGTTTTCTCGGTACAGAGATGTAACATCGCCCACCTGGCCAAGTACACCTCCATTCAGTCCAACACACTTCATGGAAAGTGTCCAAAAACAGTGTGTTCAAACAATGTGAAGGGTAGGCGACGTGGACGCGAAGAAATGCCACCTTCAGATCTTAAATCATCACACAATGAACCGATATCGGAATGTGACAAGAAGATGACGAATTGCACCATATATATTATTTTTTATACTTGAAAGACATAGTCACAATCCTAAATCCTTTAGATATAAATTATATTCAAACTGAGCTCGTTCGAAAGATATTACCTACTAGTAGTTACGACAACGCATTCATTTGCTCCCAATTTAAAACACCACAAACATCAGACAATAACATAACATCAGAAAATAGAACACTTGGAGTTTTAACTCCTTAGAATTAAAAGGAGCTGCCTATGAGAACAAGGAAGGAAGGGAAGATTATTTTTTAAAAAACTCCACTCCTACGCCATATTTTCTATCGATATAAGAGTAATTATCTAATCTATTCGAAGCAGCGGTTTGGGAGCAATCGGGTATATTAAGTCCCGGACGACGAGATGTTTGTGCTTCTACGCACGGAACCTCGACTCAATGCAGAGACAGTATCTTATTGATTCCTCGGCACCAAGCAAGACGTTAGCTTGAATTATTTATCATACGCACAGCCCCGGGCACAGGGAGAAGACGTCAACTCGTCAGAAGTTTTATTAGCGTCGATTGCTTATTGGAGTGATATTTTCTGCCAGATCTAATTCTATTTACGTTTTTTTCTCAGAGAGAAGGCTTCGCGTTTGCTCCTCGCAGAACAAGGAAACTGGAAAGGAAAGGGGTTGGGGTAGATTTGTGAAGCGATGGATCTTAAAGACCGACCTAGCATCTAGATTGTTCCAGTTTTCAAGGGGCGATTTTTATTTAAAATCGATATAAATGAATGTGATGAATCTCTCATTTTGTTATTATTATTTTATTTCATGATTGTAACAAGTACAAGTACAAAATAGGATGATCTAACAAATTCTACTTTCGCAGTTGTTAAACTAAAAGCAAATTTGAATAATACCCAAACCAAATTAACTACATTCCATGAATGCGGTTTAATAAAGATGAAAATTACTTTAGATTTTAGTCTTAATTATCTAATATTCAAGCACAACCCATATTTATATAAGTTACCCTTATTTACCCCAACGTACAATTGGATCTTTTACCGTCGGCTAATGCAAATAATTATATATAGTTTCAGCAAATGAAACGTTTTTGCATGCGTGAATAGATATAATTTCGAACCATATGATGACATTTTAACTTATTATCCTTGGTGTACACCAAATTCCTGATATAGTTGTCTTAAAAACTGAATATATATGATTCATGTACAGCTAATTTAATATGGGCCATCAGCTTATTGTAGGTAAAAAGCGATACGAGCATGCAGTATACGTTCCTGAACTGTTTCAGCAAAGGGAATTTGATAATGACTAAATTTGATCACACATGCAGTCTCATCATATCAAACAGAAATTAACTGAAACACTGATTATTCAGAGTTTTCACAAGGACTGACGGCTGTTTAGAGATATTCGGAGATACTGTATTAATTTCGGGAACATTTCTAACTGAAATTTGAATCTACATAAGGCCTTTAGGCTAGTACGTGGCTATACTCTATCTGAACCGAATTCCCTTTTGAGGATCTAACAATTTGTAAAGCACGAGTGCCTCGGTGGTGTAAAGGCACTTCCGAAAATACATGCCTGTATAGTTTAATAGTATATAGAGTCCCTGTGTTCCCTGGGTTTTAAGATGTCTCTGTGGCATTCACGTCTTTAAGGGGCCTTAATATGGCTTCAAAGGAAGGAAAGAATTGCACTCATCCGGTGCATACATATACAATTCCAAATTGGCGGGTGTGGCAGATCACTGGGACTTACCTTGATCTTGGGTTAGTGTTGGAGGGAGGGTGGGGTGGGGGTGGGGGCTAGTGGGGTATCATGTTCATGGGAGCCACGGGAGATGTTAAAAGAAGCACCCAGGGAAAGCCATCCTTAGCAAAACGGCAAAAGACTTGTGGAAAGTGGCCTTGGTAAGTACTTGTGTATGAATGTCATCACATGAGTTGCGTTTATGCTTCTGGCAACAGAAATGACACAATAACTGGCAAACTGACAAATTTCTGGATATTAACAAATGGCAGTCGCACTGACTTCCTATGGCGATACCCTAAATTGTATAATGAATTGTGAAACAAAAAGACGCCATATTCAACTCAATTTGTAAGATTGCCATAATGAGAGATAATACAGGGGCCCCAGCTGTCATAGCGGATATTTTACCTAATTGTTAAAACATGCAGGTGGATTTTAAAACTTCCAAATTGTGGAGAACCCCAACTCACGAAATTAATATTACCAATAAAGCATTATCTATCAATCAATCAATATCGACAAATTCACGGGGAAGTTGCATGAAAATTACAGTTCTTGCAATAACTCTATGATGGTGGTAGCTTCGATGAAGATTCCATTGGGTGTGTCATATTGCCTGTATAGACCCACGCATCACTTATGCTTTCGATGACAAGGAAGTATCATGTTCCATCCCCCAAATCCCTTATTCATCATTGCTATCCAATATAGAAATAAAATACTGATAAATGACCCACACGAGTCCAGAATGTCCATCTCACCACTTAGCGATAATGATTAATGAGTGGTAGAATCCTCGAATCAATATCTATCTCTGATGATACAAATCCGCATACCGGTACTTTTTTTTTTTTTTATTACAAAATGGCCAAACAGTTACATTCATTTTCATTTACAAAAAATACGCGTGTCCACCCGGTGGATGTTTTCCTGCGTTGCCTACAACCTTTATCGTTTACATCTGTAATTTAAACATTGTTATAATATTATACGTTATCCACTATAGTTACGTTTATACAATCATTCCTATATATTTACCTCAATACAAGTGACAAACATTCTTACTCGTTCTTCTCAATATATTCATTTTCATATCATGCCGTTATATATATATGCAACAAGACTGATCCAGGCTTTAACTCTATGCTGTTAGTAATTAATCGCCTAGCCCTTATGAGGGCTGTATCTAAAAATATGGGATTGATTAAAAACTGCTATTCGCAGCATCTAGACAATATTTTCTTCAAATCTCAACCAATACAGGTCCTTCAGTTTTTCACCAAAACCCCTTGCGTCCTCACAATTCCGAATTTGTTCCGGTAAATTATTCCAAATACCAATACCTCTATAGTAGCTACTCTTCTTCATCCTTTCAGACCTAGGTAAAAAGGTTTTAAATAAAATTCCTCTTTTCCCTCGCAGTTCTTTCACTCTTGGTCCAAGGTCAATATATTTTCTTTTCTTCCTATACAGGGTTTTTATGAGAGCGATTTCTCTACGATAACTTAGAGGTAGTATTTTCCCCTTTTTTTGTAGCTCTTTTTTTGACATATCCCATCCAAATGATAGTCTCAGGGCTCTAAAGATTGTTTTTTGTAACTTGTCCTGTATTCCCAGTCTACTATTCATTATTATAGGGCTTGCATATTCAGCCAAAGGTAGTACATACGTCTTACATAGTAGCCAGCAGATATCACTATTTAAAAATTTTCTTCGTTTACTTATTCCTGCTAAAGTCCACTTTGCCCTTGCGACCATATTACTTGCCTGAATATTCATACTCAACTTATCGTCGATTGTTACCCCTAAATATTTGAATGTATGGACGCGCTCTATGGTCTCGTTATCACATCTCAGAGTAATATTCTCATCATTCCTACTTTTGCTGAAAATCTGATATTTGGTCTTTTTTCTATTAAGAACCAACCCATTACGCTCGCACCATTTACTATATGTATTTATCGCAAACTGTGCTTTTGTGGTCAATTCTTCGATACCCTTCGCCATTACTGTAATTACAGCGTCATCAGCGAATAAAATTAGCTTACCACCGAAATCAATCTGACCCAGATCATTGCAAAAGATTAAAAACATTAGGGGCCCAAGAATACTTCCTTGGGGGACCCCGTTTGGTACATACTGATTCGATGAACATAACTTTTTTTGCTTCAAAAACTGTTGTCTGTCGCTAAGGAAATCCTTCAACAGCCCACACAAATGGTGAGGTTTAATTGAGATAGAATTCCCTTTGAAGAACTGGGCGTAAAGCAAAACGACACAAAACCAGATGCAAAATCCGATTGTTCTTTTCTGGTTCTTTTAAGCTGTTTCCAAGTACATGTACAAAATACACACGGGCCCACTTGGTGTCATGAAGCAGTTCGATCAATTGCTCAGAATTTCAGCAGCTTAAATAACATCTCAATGCTGGCAATTTATACATCATGTTAAGATCAACCCTTTTGTACCTGCTCCATTAGATACGGAACATGCATTCTTCTGTTCATTAATCCAAACAGTGCATGTGAAGCAGGAATGCGGTGCGAACGTCACTTCCGCCTGAGGGACTGCGCATGCCTAATATGTTGCCAGAATGAGGCTGACCTCCGGCAATGCCGGGGAGCCTTCATTATCTATATTGTCTTCATCACACTTTGCAGGGATCTTATCTGGCCCCATGAAGCCACATCAGTCAGCACAGGCAACCTCCCTACTCCACCATGTTTGCTTAGATGATAACTGTTTCATCAACTTGGCCAGATGCTTTCGATGATAACTGTTATACACCTGAACCCCCTTATTTTATTGAACTTCGCTGGCACAAATCCCAATAAAGATCTAATGCCTTGACCAATACCTAGAGCGTCAAAGCTTTTAGAGGCTTGTCGTTGTTGGTGATTTGATAAGGTTGGTAGTCGGGGATTTTTCATACATGACAACGGGTTGCCGGGGGAGATAATCTCAAGGATCAACAATCTAGGGCCACGAAGGTGGCTTCGTGATGGACATTTCGCGTGCTTGGGGCGGTTGATGCTGTCCTGGCTTTCTGTCCTTGACTCAGAGAAAGATTGCACTATGCTCTACGTAACCTTGACGTGACCTTCATGTGGCAAGGTATAGGATGGAGGCACTTCACCTGCGGCGAGGAGCTAAAGGAGATAGTGGCTTCCAACAAAATAGGTATTTCCCATCAATAGTTGCAATAATTCATGCAGTACATTATCCGGCCACAATTGCATTGAATATCAAGTGTATATATATAGGAAATGCATAAATAACCTGTTCTCGTCTGTAAGTTTCTATAAATCTGGTGTTTTGTCATTAATTGATTGCTCTATATGAAGTCTAAACTTTAAAATAATTATTTCATAATTTGATATGCTATAAACACGTTTGTAAAATCACAATCTGTCATCAATGATTGTCTGTTTTAGGATATTTGGCAATACTGAAATACAGCAGCAAAAAGCAATAATTATTTGATAATACTAAAATACAGCAGGGCTTATTGTAAAGGAACGCGGTACAAATTTCCTTCTTTCAACAATCCATTCAGTCTTGTTCATTAGCAGACCTACGTACGACGTACGTACAGAGTTGCATATTTATGTTGATAAACTGCTTTAATCGCTCGCCACCAACTCTTTGAGTTTATTTAATTTCTCTCTCACCAGTCAAATCAATTACCTTTCCCCGACTAAAGAAACTTTCAAGTAATTTGTCAACGCACGAAAAAACCCCAACTCACTCCTTTGGTCTGATTCAATCTATACTCGAAGGCATCAAGTCCATTTCTGATCCGAAGAGGTCAAGATAGTAAGTTATTCATGCCTTCCATCGATTTGTGCGATCAACAACGGCTGGTTGCCATTGCGACCAAGAACACAACTCAAGAGTTGATTTCTTTAGCTCCTTATATGAACTTTATACCTGGACCGGGGAGAATACGACGGTCCTTATAACCTTTATCTATTTTGAATACTTTTGCCGTTACAGCAATATAGAATACTGACCAAAGGTAACAGAGCATAATAGAATAACATTTATTTACTTACACATGCTTTCTATTATTAAAAGTAAGACATCAACTAGATGTATAATATTAATAAGAGAAATCTAACTATTCAATAAGCCGTTATAAATCGACTCAGTAATCTTTTTATTATTACCAGCTGTTTTTCTACTAAAACCATTCTTACTAAATGATATTTCACACATTACCTTAATTAAGTTAATCTTATATCCTGATTATTAATATGTCGATATTAATGTTTGCCCTCCGGGATTTCCTGTGTTAATTTCCACCAGTCCACCATTTTCTTAATAATGGGAATATTCTTCCGAAATGTTCAGGATGTACCCAGAGCCACTGTATCTACATACCATATGAATTAAACTGCATTCCAAGAAGATCGATCTGGGGCGAATTCTCCCTAACAATTGGATATATAAATAACGAGCTTGTCATTGTTACCAACGAGTGGCAGATTATCTCCCAACATTATTTGATTTTTGTCGACTTCTGTCAAGGCTATTTGCGGTTGAACATTTTCTCAAGAAACACTTTGTTGAAATGTGATGCCTCTAGCGTTATAATTTAAAACCTCATCCCTCTTTTTCTTGCCGCTTTCTCACGTTCTCTGAACAATAACTGGGAGCAACTTTTCTATAGTTAATTGAGGCCTCAAAAAACAAAAATAAAAAAAATGAAAAATGAGTAAACATTTCTTTCCCGATCTTGGAGGTATGATTGGAAACCAACGGTCAGACCGTCCTTTGGGTTATATATAAACATTCCGTTTAACTTGGTGCCATGAAAGAAATCAAAGAAGAGAGACAGGTGCATACAGCTCACATACAGTGTTAAGCCCTTACAGATAATATCGATTATATTTAAGATACTAGATTTTAGTTTCTAATACTAAAAAAGACAAATATAATATCTTAAATAGTGATAATAGCATAAATTCTTAGACCATATTGTGAAAACGAGGTCACATCTCTATGATAACAACATAGTTAATTGGTTTTTTTGTTTCTTACATTCGTATTAAAAACCCAGAGTGTAAATCTTATGATTGAAGAGGGAATTATCAAGGAATAGTCATGGCTGAATTCGGCCCAAAGGCTGGTGGCACAGTCTGAAATGTCAGGAAATGAGGCTAGGAAAACCCAGCAGGATCAAAGAGTTCGATGACAGTAGCCTCACCAAAGCGACCTGACAACCGACAGCTGGGGTAGCAGCAATTCGGGCCCTGAAGGACCAAGAATTCTCCTTTTATCACGTAAGGTCCATAGGGAAGGTTCAAATAGAAGTTATGGCTTTTTGACTGAAATACATCTTCGCAGCATAGTCATCCATATTTTCCATTTCTTATCCATTCCAAGTCTAATGGTAAAATGATAATGGGATTCGCTATTTTATAAATCTAAGAATTTCAGGTAAAGGTTAACAGTCGCAAGTCATTTAAAGGGAGTATTGGATTTTGTTTTCAATTGAAAATGTTATTCATATAGACATAATCCAGGTGAAATAGAGTATGAATAGGATCTAACAGAAGTCTGCGAAAGTTTCGAGAAAATTCACTTGAGAATATCTTTTGTAACTGTCTAGCTTGAACAGCAGGAAAACTTTAAGAGTATTATAAGAGATAATTCTATGTTATTCAATGCGACATAACGATTTAATTACCATGCACTCCAGGACCATAACCATCGAATCGCCAAAGGATACAATTAACGCCAGAAGAGGAAAGGAAAATCGGAAGTTAACATGCAAATGCTGAAACCCAATCAAGCACTCTATCGAATGTTTTTCTAATTTCGCGTTCATTGTTTGATCGCAGTCCCCAGCAAAATCCTTATCAAATTCAACTGGGTAGATTTTATGCAGCAAATACAACCCAATTGCCTTTCTAACATGTAAAAAGACTATATTTAGCAGGATGGTATTTTGCCTAAATATCAAACAGTTTTATTTCGAGATATCAGTCTGTAGAGCAATACTTTCTTTTTTCTAATATTATGACTACCTCGTTTTAAATTATGACTTTCTCATCTAAAAAAAACATAGTTTTGAAATTTTGTAAATGTAGATAAAGTATATTATATCTAGATGTATATCTTCGATATCATCATATCGGCAAAAGGCGAATTAGAAATATGCATTCCCCTATAATTTAGTTTTTTCGTCGGTTATGCACTAGAAGATATCAGCTGAATCACTCAGTATAAGCATGAATTCTTTTACTTTGTTTTGTTTTTTATCCACTGATGGTATACCCAGTGTTTATATATATATAATCAGAAGGGTAAGTCAGAAAACAAAATCGCTGACATATTTAAAAATAGGAGTATTGTTTTGGGGTTTATTTTTAACAGAAACCATCATTTAGTTCCTGGTGGCCTTCAACTACGCACGGTCGCTAATAGGATCCCATTCAGGAGTGCGATCATGTCTGGGAAAAAGTGTCAAAATGTGTCAGACTGTCTAAGGCTCATCCATCACCAGACACAAATGTGTGCCAATTAACACGGAGATCTGAGGGCGGAACCATCACCTGACGACGCTAGTCACTATATATGAGGACGACTTGATCCCAGTGTGGTGATAGTCTCTCAGCATTGGGACTGACACTTATAGAGGGGTGCAGACCCTTGGGCTGGAACCTCTCCTTCTTCTCTCCCAATCTCTGCCAGGAGCAGGCCTACATCTAGGCCATTAAGCCTGAATCTACACTTGGCTTTCTTGCTTCACAGATGGCAGTTATGGCAACGTCCGATCCTGCAGCTGTTGGCACTGCCTGGTTTCTTTGACAGTCTTTGAAGCTGAAGCTTGGGCTCGAGCAGAACACTCTGTACATACGTGAGCAACTCTTTGCCTCTGGGTTTGAAAGGTGAAAATGGTCTGCCACGTGGAGTAACACCAAATTTATGTGTATTTGGTCAATGCATTTGATATTCTTATTTCGATGCTGTTTTATTTTGATTATACACAAATTCACCGGAAAATATGCAAGCAATGGTGAGCGATAATAAGTGAAACCACTGCAGCGAAGACATAAATGTTGACCTGCAATAAAATAACAGTGTAAAAATCCTCCAAAACTTTGGTCAAAGGGAAAGAATGGATTAAAAAGTAGAAAATAGTTATTGATATAATAATTTATTTTGGCTGGGAATGCAGCTTTGAGGCATTGCGAATGGTGCTTTATAGAGATGAGAAGGTACTGGTATATATGTCTTCCAAGAGGTCCTGTGTTAGAAAAAATATATCATTAAGTCTCTCTGTACTGGAACTTTCTGCTTATTACTGTGAGAATTTAAGTGTGTACATCGGTACGAGTATTTATACACAAAATCATGACTTAATTTCCTGTTTAGTTGTGAACTTCATGACAGACTATAACAATTTTGTTTTCAGCAAGGTCAAGAGCGATTTGGGGATAAATATCAATTGTTCATTGGTCATAAAGTAATGAATGAAATATTAAATTTTTAATGACACAAATACTCATTGGCAAGCTTTCAGCGTTACTTTTGGCTAGTAGAGAACACTACTACTAGAGGTGTCTCAAAATGGCTACCTGTGTTCAACTACAGCTCATGTTCACAATTCCATCGATCAAAAATAGCAAAATTATTGATGGTGTTGCGTCGAGGATGTATTGCCAGCCAAGTCTAGCGTGGAACCTCATCTGCGAGAAGGGAATGCCATGACCGAAAAACTAGAGTTCAACAATCCTGAAAGGTGGAACCGTTTCTTCTACTTCTTCTACTTAAGAAAATAGCTCAATGGAAATACCTTTGGGTCCAATATCCATCAAATCATTTGTTAGGAAGTGCGGAGAAGGTTTAAAATCAACGAAAATATCTGAGACTAAGAAAAATAGCATATACATGACGAATTCAGGGCTTCAATCAAAATATTTTTTTTGTTGGCATGAAATAAAATCAGCACATACATATGATATATAATGATTTTGTTTGATGGCCTAAAATATATTAAACATAGTCGTATCTTATGGATTGTATTGATTGTATGGATTTTAGATCCTCAGCCAAGGTCTTCGCTATAAAGATAAAGGAGCCGTTTCAGTCAGGATCTAGAATAGCAAATTTCCTGACACCTCCTAACATGTTGCAGTCATTGGTTCTCTTTAGAACCTGACAACATTGAAGTTTCATCTCAGCGTGACTTCACTTTTAATTGGATATAAAGGCACATGTTAGGGGTGAACCGAGCCATATTTTCCTTGAATTAGCTCATGGATTATTGAACCTGATACATTATTCAAAAGCTGCCTTTCTCACAAATTCTGCCCAGAGCCATTTACTGGGAAATGCGGCTGCAAGGGAACTAGCAGTGACAGACTAGTAGTCTCCTTGCCAACTTCAAAAAGGCTAGATTTCTCGTTTTAAAACAATGAATGGTTTCTTAAGAACTATGTGTTCAAATAGATCTATCTTTATACCAACGACTAAAATTACGACCCTGCATTTAGAACACCTCTGGTAGTATCAATAAAATGGTCCCCACTGGGGGGACTTTCGACAAAACAGGGCAAACTCTCAGTTTAATATGCCCTTGCCAGATCAGTTATCTATTAGAATGAGCTTCCCCTCTAAAAGCAACATCCGCAGATATTAACAAAGAACATTTTTCCTAGTCTACATTGCTGACATTATTTCACAGGCATCAAGACCAGGCATTGATAACAATAAGTATTCCCATTCGAATACGAGCATATGTTAATGATAAACCATCATGTATGAAACTTGCAGGAGAGGTTATGATTTATTGAACATGTTTCCTGCCCCGAACCAGGGCTGCGGGGCCCCTAGACACTGGTCAAAGGCCAGTAACTATAGTCTGTGGACATAGAGGGGGCACTTATGTGTAGGTGTAAAAGGTCAGCCCGAGATTAATAGTGCCATGATGATAAGGTCATCCATATACTAAGAAAAGGTTTCCATCTTAGTTGATACCAACTCAGATTAAGCAGCTTGATGTGCATACTGATCACCTATTGTGTTAGTATTAAGCAATAAGACCAATGGCCGAATTCTACGATGTCACACCATTCTTCTCTTACTATTTATCATAGCATGCATACACTTCAAATATAGCCGAAATTGTTAATAATACTGCACAAGAGAGGAGTTGAGATACCTTTAAGGGGGTATACAGTTGTTCCCTTATATCCTAAACCATTTAGCAAATATCAGGTTCCTGTTAAGTATAATAGGGGACGTGCATGTCCGCCATCCTGAATCCTGATCCAGGTGTTCTAAAATCTATAGAAAACATGTCATGTTCAGCGTGGAATATTTATCAGTGCTCCAATGTCAATACCCATGTGTTATACATGTTTCCATAACACAAGCCTCCAACTTTCCCATCATGCAATTGGTTTTCATAGATCATGTATACAATTAAGCCATGGTATAGGTAAACAAATGTTCTTGCTATTTTCTATAAAAATGTTGCTAAATATTTGTATGTCAGAACTGAACTGACTATAACTGCACTGTAACATACATGCGCATACATGCGCAGCGACACATGCAAATCCCCTATTGAAAATTAATTTGATATAATATGATACCTTTAAAGAAATCAAATGTGCGCATTGTGTAAAGATAAGGACTAGACCATCAGTGTAGGTCCTGTTGACACTTGGAGAGGTAGGCACCACGATGAAACCATATACCGTGAATTCCAATATAATGTGTCACCTGACGAACCCCCGGCAGTGTACACTACCTCCCGTACATCATTTAATTGTGTGTTTTTACATCACAAAAAAGCGAAATTTAACCATATCAGTTTTCAATGTTCACTCTTGACATAAAGAAATTTGTGATGTAGGCCTATGCACTGTTAGGAAGATGTGTTAATATGGATTGCTTTAGCAAACGCAATTTGGAATATGATTGTTAGAAAACAATAATCGGTTCTTTGCATATTCACAAATGATGGGCAGTGTTTGTTATTAGACCCATGGCGGTCTTTGTAGAATACTGTTTGCAAAATACGAAAGAGTTTGGCAAACATACCAAGTCTCAAACCCTTTTAATTACTTACCCGCGGGGGTAATCAAGTCATGCACGACTAGACACATATATGAATCCATGTTCTTGGGTTTTGATCGGGCATTTTGAAAACAACTGCTCTTTTATGATAACCATGACGTAGAAAAATATGGTCGACGAGGACCGCTTTTGACTCAAAATAATATCATGGTATCTGACCCAGGGAGTCACCTATTCATTTTAGCGAGCTAAAGGAGTAGAGATGAAGAAGAATCGTTAAGGCAGACTTGGAAGATTTCGGTGTCCGAAGGCCTGCGCAGACCACCGATTCTGATCGGTCCCTTCTATCGCGCCTGCGCAGACAGACCTTTCATTTCCGCTCTGTCGGCAATGTCCCTTCATCCTTCAAAACCAAGCCAAAAGTAAGCCAAAGCTCTCCCTGGCTGCGTGTTGTTAGTGCCTCCTATCTTGAAAATTCCTGGGAATAAATTTACGCTTGTAAACATCGTCTTACTATCCGATCGTGTGTATACGTGCACACAGGATCCTGTTCATCAATAAAATAACGATGGAAGTGTCTAAATCGGTGTCAAACTATTAGACGACGGTTTCTTTGTAACTGGAGAATTCTGAATGCAGGATTGATTCCACGTTTAAAGCAAATCCTGGTTTCAGCACTCTGGTTAAATATCTCTGAAGTAAAACAAAATGAAGTACATTGTATCACCAAATGGATACTCACCAAGAAATATAATAATAACATAATAATATAGATGTAATGTGTTTCCTTAGCTTTGGGATGATTGATATGAAACGCTAATAGAAAAAAAATTAATATGATCGGATGGAATTTTGTGAAAACAAACGTTCAGGTACTGGAAAACCATGAAGGTACATGCATACGGCCTTAACATGTTAAATAAAGTTCCCCTCCTTTAACATCGACCAAAAACTAAAGATTTTCTGATTTTTTTACCCGTTCTTTTCCTACCCGTCTGGCGGCATTTGGTGGATTTCACCGTGTGGATTCTGCTGCAGTGCTTCATAAAAGTCCACATTTAGATTTCGGTGGTTTTACTTATTATTGCTCACTGGCGCTCTACTGTTCCATTCAGTCGATTCGACTTCAAATTCATATTCATGCATATAAAACAGCAGCAACCTATCGATAATTTCATTCCCAAGGTCAGATAACGAAGACAGTATTTTGCCGTAATAGCTGAGAATGCAGCTTTAACTATGAAACTGGAACACAGTATGTCATGGAGTTTTTTGTCTTTTCTTTAGAGTCTCCTGAACATGGTTTGACTTTTCCTTCATCCCATAGAATCCCAGAGAGAAAATCTAGACCGCATGGGGAGGCTTTTCTCTATACCCAGGCCTTCTTCGTGTCAATGCAGTTCTGTGGGGGGCTTCCCAGCAATAATGTGACAAAGCCATGGGAAAGGGAAGGCTATCTATCAAGAAAGAGTGGGTCATGTTTCCCCGGTTTCAGCTCTGAAATAAGGAGAGTGAAATTTATATCTCACCTGCCACGGTAGAGGATCGGACTACCAAGTGATAGAGGATAAAGGTAACTTAAGACGTGAGGTACCCCCCTGATTTCCTCGGCTGAACCTTACTTGTCATCCAGCGTGTCTCCAGTTGATCTCACTATTGGAGGGCCACAATAGGCGAGTCACCAGCGCACACGATGGGAGATGAAATGCATGTTGGAATCACTTATTACGTTTGATCGAGGTTGACCACACACACTGGAACCTTTTGGCAAATGCGTAGATGAATGAAGAATTGGAATATTATTAAGGACAAGAAAATAAACAATCAAATTATGAACTATGAATTTGATTGGTGGAGGATTGATTCATCCTAAAAGAAAGAAACTAATCTATGAATCAATATAATTATATTCTTTTAAGGGTGTCTTTAAGTTAAGTATCATCTACAAAAACCTTAATCACAAATGTGCAATCGTTCATATCTTAATTTATTGTGCCGATTGACGTGTATCTTACCACTCGCGCTAAGGAAAACGGTCAGATAAGTATAGGCAATGTGTTAAAAGAATAAATACATGTAATGGGTGTGACATGCATTTTGCTCTATGCCCTGACCGAGCTTCCCGTGCATATCGCGCGGTTTATCCGGATTCAAAATAATTATATTGATGTAACACGTGTGAACATCAAAGCATAGATGTGCATTCGTAATGAGTAGGACCAGTTAAAGAATATATACTACATTATTTCATATTGATCATCATATTTCATATTTCAGGTCCGTCCGCCATGTAGTCTAGGCTCAGAGTTGAAAGACCCTCCAAACTGAGGGAAAGCCACTCGATCGTTCCAAACCGAAAAATGCCATTAAAATCCCCTTAGGACGCCTGCTTCAGGGCCAGAAAGCCATTAGCGCAGTAGGCGTCCAATCACTGACATACCATTCTTATCTGATTTGAGAGGCTCTATATAGACTGGGGTCAGCATCTCCAAATAGGATACTAGGACACTTAAGTCCAACCTAAATCACTGTGCCTACACCTACTTATACATGATGAGGTCTACTTTTACATGATGAGGTAAAGTGGGATTCGGGGGTCTCAGTTCATAAACGTTTTCTAGATTTTAATACCTTTTTCATTTATATGGGTTGCTTATATATGTGTTTGTGGAGGTATACAACACCAAAAAATACTGTAATAACTTTAACTTCAGGCTGTGTGGATGTAAAGAGTGTGTAAATGCTTTTATTATTTTTAGGGAAGATGCCCGTAACGTGTTTGCGTGGTACAGAAATAATTCAGTCGCTTTACACTCATCATCACATTGGCTTTACCTCAGCACAATCAGATTTGGAAACTTTATAAAAAAAACACCATCATGATGACAATGATAATGAAATCCTTATGACCTAATATTGATTATGATCTCTGATAATTAGTTTCATACATGCCAGACGTACGGTATATAGTGAAACACACATGTAAGCAATGCCCCCCTTAATTGCATTCGCCATATGTGATGAGGTAAAGCGGATTTCTTGATTGGTGTTGCCACAGTGCTAAATGTAAATTATGTATCTTAAATTCGTCCCACCTAACAACTCTCAACTGACTAAGTATGGTGCAGAATCTTTCACGTGCGTAAATTCATATACAAATAATGGCTTATTTTGTTTTATTCTATTTTATTTTGTGCTTAGTTGATATTTATAGAATATCACCTGTAGCAAACGGACCAGGCGAAAAAACTCCCCATGCCAGAGCTTCTTTTTTAAAAAAATAAAGTCCAGTTACATGTTCATGTTATTCTCATGGAACCCATTTGGAACCCTTTTCCCTGTAGACATTCTATGTATCAATAGTCTAGGAAATACAATTATTATTATATTCATATATATCTGAAGAATGCCCGGTTAGTATATATGAAACACGAGAATGGAGTCATTCTATCAGGTTGATGGTTCATGCGGTAATCACACGACAGAAAAGGTATCTCAACCCACTTAGACCCAACAAGGGGACACATCAAGTAAATATAATTATCTGTGAGTACACCACTTGAAACACACAACTCAACTGGTCTTGAAGATAGGTTATCTAGTTCTTTCAAAGATAAGAATGAGGCGGAAATTATTCTTCAAATTCTCTGGGTCAGGACATTTCAGATCCAGGAGTCATGGCGCTGGTAGGATGTAATTTCACCCAAGCAACTCAATAATCTGATCGTCTGCTCGACGCTTCGGGTCTGGTTTTAAAATGTAAGTAGTATAAAGGAAAACCTCCCTTTCTATGGCACCTAATTACAGAGAAATAGTATTTAGAACGCTGTTGTCACATAGTCAACAATACAACTTTCGATTTGTGGTTAATGCCCATGCTGTATATAGGATAGGTGGGTAGGGCAATATAAATTACACTCTTAACTAGATTATCGAAAATCGCCGTCGGTGTCTGGGTTTTATTCCGACTTAAAACATGTAATTCGAGTGTGCTATGGTTTTCCAGGTTTTATCGCCAAGAACTTAAGTTCATTGTTTCATTCGAACTGTATCTATAGGGAAACTCACGAGCGATTTAAAAGCTTGCACTTTCAATGTAGGACTAGTGCTAGAAACATTCACTCGGGTTTACAAATCTAATATGTCACGAAGGACGTACGATAAAACATGCACTTCTACGTAATAATTGACTAAAGCATGCGCTTATTTCCATAAAAACATGGCGTTATTACATTATGAAAGTCTGAAATCGCCTGTCGCTGTTAAAGCTGCATTCTCAGCTATTACGACAAACAAAATCTCACTAAATTTGCTCATATTATGACATACAAGACTGGATTATCATTATTTTTCTGCTGTTATAGTGTTTATATAAGAATTTGAAGTCGAATCGGCGGGTCGCCGAAATATGAATGGGGACTATTATGAAGACCTGTAGCAAAAACAGTCAGATGAAATCCTCCAAAATGTTGGCCAAATGACTATTAGATGGGTTGGAAAAGAATGCAACAAAACGTAGAAAATCTTCAGTTTTTGACATATTAACTGAGAATGCAGCTTTAATGCAGGGCAGGGGGATCTGTCAACTTAGGTGGTCCCTCTCCTGAAGCTTAAAGCTCAGCTCTGGGACCTGTTTCATAACAAATTCTTACGTAAAACGGTTTTTGCTTAGCTATGTTTCCTTGTTAGGCCGCTGGTAAGGACGTTTTAGGGAAGGCATTTGACATACACACAATGCTTTTTTTAAAACCTGAAGTAGAAACGTCCTGCCAATTGAAAGGAAAATAACTCAGTCAGGGACATTTTAGGTCCAGAAACAGGCCCAAGACCTGCAGACGAAGACCACGTTTAAAAAAGTTGTTTACAAGACATTAGCTGAGGTCTGAGAATACACATGCACACAAACAAGAGTCCATAAACAGAGTCCCTGGAGAATTCATTGCAAAATCATGAATATTTTGCCAATGTCTCAGAGTTTGCTAACTTCGAAAGAGGAAGTTTTGATAGTTTTTGAAACGCCATCGATATACTTGTATATAAAATTAGGATTCAAACAATATGATATCTCATGAATCTGCATATCTATTAAATGATGAATCATCAAATACATGCGTGATTCAATTAATTATGGTGAATGTGCCCATCATATATTAGCTCACATATCAAAATCCTTCCGCAATTTGAAATATAATAGTAATAGCTTTCTGTCTTAAAAATAATAATAAAGAAGCCACTTTGATGGACTATTATATCACATATCACATTAATAGACTCTGTAGTGAGTTTTCATTGTAAATTGGTGCTGTATTAGCTTTAACTTGAAGACTAATGTATCCAGAAGTGGTGCTTTGTATTTTATTTTGTTATTCTGGAGATTGGAGTAGGTATATCCGATGGGCGGAACTGGAAGATCTGTTCGCAGAGGCTCCTGTCCATTTCATGTAACTGTACTCATCAACTTGAATAAAAATCTTTATATACATATCCAGTATCAAGCGCACCTGTGAATGATATCAAGACCAAGCAATCATTTGCAACGTACTCCTAAACGGTTGCACAACTTGAGGACTGAAATAGCCATGATGAAGTTGAGTCTTGGAACATGTTGGGTTAATGCCAAAAAGAAGGGGGCACTTCCAATACGTCTCATGCTTTCTGTCCTGAAGTCCCCGAAACTTAAAGCTTTGTCATGCATGGTTGTTTCAACGATTCATATGTTCAGCCAACAGCCAAGCATCGTTATCAAGATTACTTGTTGATGCAAATTCACGATCATGACGGTTGTCATTGTCTCATTAAACTACTTCCAATTATATAAAATGCTCTGCCGTTTGCAACAGAATATTTGATATCGTTATAAATAAGAACATTAGTGGAACATACTGAGTTATATATAGAGAGAGAATGGAACGAGGTGCTAGTAATTGTTAGTAATTACTTTATTATATTATATCATATTATATTATATATTATATAATATATCAATTACCGGTATATATTTTTATTATATTATATTCCATTACTTTATTTATCATATGCCCCTAGCATAGACACATATTGATATATTAACCTTTGTCTTAAAGTCATAAAGTATCTAAAAGCTAAAAGAAAACCCAATTCGAATTTTCATTGTACACATACAATAACAATATTTGTATTGCACCCCAATTATCGCACCTCTCAAATGGAATGCACATATAACTAACTCTTTAATCTAAATCCCTATTTGGAGGTAGACAAGGTGTGTTCTAACCATGTGTTATCAAGTGTATTGGCATTATATTGATAATGATTGTTATAAATATTACTCTGAGTAACTGAGGTGAATTGGGGGTGACTCGAGAGGTAAAGAAAAGGGGACAGTGGGTTTACAGTAACCGAGAGTGTAAGGTGTATAGGAAAGGGGTAAGGGGTATGGTTTGGTGAAAGGTGTGTGGAAATAGTAGTCAAATAGACCAACAATTAGGATCTTCCAAGAAAGTTACAACCAAATAGACCAATGTCTGCAAATTTCCAACATCTCTAATCTGTACGAACACGGAAAAAGAAGATAGGTACCGATTTCCGCGCAATTATATTTATAAATATATATCAACCCCATCACAGATTCCATGCATTATCCCCCATCACAGATTCCATGCAGTATACTGCCCCAAATCTAACTGCTGCAAGTGTCTGGTGCAGTATGGTGTATTGGTGCACTTCCTTGTGCCAAGGCTTGTGCCAGTTCTCGCATGGTCTCCAGCCCGTCAGGCCTGCCCCTACACGATTGGCATAATCGGATTGTTTCTGTTTTACGCCGTTGGAGATAGGATGAAAGACATGTGCAGCGAGACAATCATCCATCTGATTACTGCGCCATCGAAGGCCAATCCTTCATTGCACCCCTGTTATGCTCAGCCCTGTGTTTTCTCTATATACATTAGGCATTTGATATGGATGTCAACCGAATAAGATAACATCCTTTGAATTATTTAAGCAAGGCAACCATGGCCATGCCCAGTTCTAAGGTATCCACATTTGTCATATTGACAATGCTTTCATGGGGTCCCTGGTAATCACTTCATGACGATATTCTTTTAGGGGAAGAGATATGTTGTCCAAGAATGAGTTAAGAATCGCGGTAATTGAAAGATGACAAAGAACAATGTACCATAAATGAAATTTAACTTGTTGTTTAGTCTAGATAATAGATAGCAGCTGATGATATATTATAAAAATATATGAGATTTTATTACAAAACACCTAATAGTTAATCAATATTATCATGATCAACTCTGCTCTAAACGTTGGTATCGTTGCTGAATCCTACTATACAGTGACCTGTGCTACTATAGACAGACTGGATCCCATCGTGGACCAAGTTGCCACATAAGTTATTATTCTACATATATATGTCTGCGGAGAAGGTAGTTCCTTGCAGGATGTAACACTAATTATTTAGGATGAGTAACGATCATATACCGTACTTGTGTGTAGTGATATACCGTAAATAGCATGCCAAACTAGAACATACCGGTTAAGACAATCAATCTATTTTGGTCTTGGTCCTGGAAATGGTGTATATTAACACTATAAATACGCAGATCTTCCAGACAATCACCTTCCAATACATATATCTTGGAAGGCGAGCATCTTCAGAAATATACTCTCCTGATACTGATACATTTCCACATAACATATAATAACTTGTTTTGCAATTAGGTGGTGGGGGATGATACTCCCCTGAAAAAATGTGACTCAGGCCAAAGCAAAGTGATATTAGATCAAACATTTACAACATAGCCGGATTCACATTGCAGTAGACATAAAAGCACAAGGTCACACATAAGAGACCAACAATATTTCTAATTGCTATAAGAAATGAATAAACTCTCGATGTTAGTGTATGTTTGATATAAACAAGATGACTCTTAGTATCTGAGTTTTCCCCAATACACCCCCACCTATGAAAGTTGATTTTAGCCGAGATCCCATAGCTTTACCCCTGTGATCAAAGCTAGGGATTTAAATAGAGCTGCTGACTTCAAAGGAAAGGGGGCGAATCCTGAAGTCAATACTGCAGATGCAACCCCGAAGACTTTGCACATTGATTGGTTTAGAGCTCATAGATTCTCAATGTACATTTACTACATCAATTCGCTGAGTAACTGGGAAAAAAATCTATTTATGTATGAATGACAATTATCAAATGTCAATGAGAAAAACGTCACCCTTTTCAGGCGGAATTCTGATATAGGAACTTATAAGTATATATAGGGAAACTGATTATTAAAATGGGGGTTTCACTGAGATGTGCTGAGGATGTTTAATTTGACCATAGCAAGAAATGTGGATCTTTTCTTGCACGAAAGGACGATGAAGGAAAGTCACCCACAAATATATACATGAACATACAATTAGTAAAATTCTAGTTTCAAGAAAGCAGGGACTATCACTCCCTTAGAAGTCTTTTTAACCTTTCTCATTAATATATCTTTTGAATCAATGCTCGATCGTAGCGCCCATTATAAAATCATATATGTATCAATACAGTAACGATGGTCATTGCAATTGCTATACGAGGGGGGAAAAACCCTGCCACATGGATGTTGACAGTCCGGGGATCCACGGGAAACAATGTCGGCATTGATAGCCATAATACCCAAGCGGCTGAAGCTATGGCCCCATTAAGGTTAAGGGTAATGGCAGTATATGGGGCAATTAATCCAGGTGTAGGGCCAGGGGATGTGGGGCAGCTTTCCTTGCCTTTCTGATGGCTTCGCAGCTCAGTTCTCCTGTGTGCAGAAACCCCTGATGGTGACGATCTGGTAGCGACTAGACAGACAAGATATGGCTAAATAAGGGGATTATCATTTACCATGTATCCCTCCACGGTCCGATAGATCCAGGGATTGAAGGATCTCTTACAGGTTAAGGTAAAAGGGTGATCGGTCAAATGGCTTTGGCCGTTCTGCGAGTGGCTTCTTGCTGGGGCAAGGTGGCTTCTTGCCTATGTGCTTAAGGCTTCTGCAGGCCGTGCGTGGGGAGGCAGGCCCCGGCCGGTGGGCTCGGATCCGACGCCGGTCTGACGAAGGCGGCGAATCCATCAAGGCTGTGGCCGCTCTTAGGTCAGAGGAACAAAGATCAACATCATTAGTTTTAATAAGCTCAAATCGCTGCCTGAGGGTTGGGTTGGAAGGTGCGTGAGGTAATTGTGAGTGGAGGAGAGGCCGTGTATCCAGTAGGAAGATGCTGGAATCCTACATGGGATTAAACATGCTGTCATGTCGGCAGCAACAGAAATCAAACAGACTATGGCCAGCCCATGCTCCTGATGTCGACAGATCATGTATAATGTTAAACACAAAACAACCCACCGCATCTATCCATGCTGAGTCTAGTAGACATTACTCATGCAGCAGTCTAAATTTGAATCAACATTGTACTCAAATTACACTCTAACGAGACCTGATTCCCAGGTAATCTACCCCTGTTACATTTAATTGATATTCAGGGCGCCTACTTCATTAAGGTGCTTTTCTGCCTTTACAAATGTTACATATCAAAAAACGATAATATGTAGTTAATGATAGTTAAATATTATGTTAATGAGGGGAGATGATCATTGTGACACATACCATATACACAGATTTGTGACCAGGTCCTGGACAGTTAAAAAACTATTGAAATATAATATGCAATGAATGAACTCACCCATGATTGACTGGGTATAGGAAAATTATCAGTACATGATAACGTTAATTGTATTTTAATAATATCAATTGTATATATTTGGAATATGGGTTGATTCGGAGATCATTTGTGCATGATGTGGTTGAGATTTCACGATAATTTCATGGTCTACCTTCAAAGTGATTTCGCATATGATGTATGAAAGTAGGACCAACTGTACCCTCCGAACTAAACAATGGGATGTTTCCCCTGCTAAAGACCCCAACATCTAAGACCTAGATTCATTTATGCCAATATAATATTTCAAACGCCTCTGAAGCGTCTTGCCAGTACAAGTGGTATTCATGAATCATATCGGCTGATGCCGCATCATATATCTGTGCCGCACAGAGTTGCACTCCAACTCTGGCTAGTACAAACGCCAGATATGCCATTTTCAAATATCGGAAAATGTTATTAAATTCATCATATTCCAATCATTAATCATAGTCTATCAAATGTAATATTATCGATATAAGTATGCCAATTCCAGATATAGATTGATATATAATCTTTGTTGCACTATATATATTGTAGATATACATGTACAAACGGGAAATACTCGTCTGACTACTCGTCAGTTTTTCCAGTGTGTGTCGGATATATATGTCATTCTCAATTATATAACACCAATCGATTTTATTTTTATTAGATACCTTATATTTGAATTAATAGCCATAGTCTATTAACAAAAAGATATACAATGAATGTTACTATATGTATAGCGCATGTAATGTCAACTCTATGTAATTCTAAATTTGTTATGCTGAAGCTATTGCTTCAGGCACAATATAGAACTTTACATAACCCTGATCATATAGAGTATACTTTCTGTAACAATCTCTATCTGCAGTTGATACAATCCGTCTGCGTCAAATTTATTTTGGTATCAAATCGCTATCATGCCATTGCGTAAGCATGTAAGTCATACGCTTGAATATTGGACTCAGGGTCAATCGGATTAGGGTAGATTAAGCTCATCCAGCATATTACGAATATCGGGAGAGGCAATATATCGACATCTAAGCTTATTCCATATCTTTGTTGTGTATACTGAGATATGATGTCCCATTTAGGAGCATATAATATCTATATATTGAATCTGTTTTCAATATGACAACCTCATCAGCATAACGACAAAATGTAGACACTCTTGTCATAACATATTAACCCTGGTCAGCCCGTGTCCCAAGCAATACAAACTGACATTTGAACAGCACAGCTATCTCTATTTTCAAACATTTTATCCCAAAAGTGACATCGAACTCTTTTTATTGGTAAGAAGATGACGAAGAAGGCGTTAGTGAGATTAATATATGTACCGTTTTCACACTTAAGACATTAAATCCCCATTGCTGCAAGGATCTATCATATACAATACACGCCTCTCAATTTAGTCAAAGTATTCAACATATTTCATACAACCAACACCTTAGTATTCATGGGAAAACCTGCCATTAGGTGTAGGGATATCAAGGGACTACATCATTTCATTTTACCCCGGAGATCCTATCAAACCCCGATGAAGGGAGCAGGCATTATCATCCCGTTTCATTACAATGAAACCATTTTTCATCATCGGTTTGTGATGATATAGACTCAAAAACGTTGCTTCTTTCCGAGTCGGAGGGTGCTTTCCATTCCCTTGATTGTAGCCAATGGGGCGCTAAAGCAAGGCAGATGATTCGATCTCACCGAGGTTTAAATAATTCAGACAAGGGATTAACTGAAGATTGCTGGGATTGAGACTGATTGATAAAGGCTTATCTCTGATATAAGCTCGGTGCCTCCGTCTGCTGGTGCTGGCATATAAGATTGCCCTATCTGTATATGTAGGAGCCAGAATAAAACCCTGCACACGGCTAAATAGATTAATAATCAAAGAACATACATATGGGCATTGTTTACTCCTATCTGGGGCGTATCAGGGGGTCAATAATTAAACACATTCAATGCATCATTAAGGTGCACGCGACAGGGCAATTTGGCAGCTGGAGTTCATATGTATACAGGAGCTGGGGTAAACGCACAATCCGACTTGGTGCATGCGATTTGAAAATAAAACTCCACTTCGTTGGAAGTTTCACGGAAGGTTTATGAAATGCAAGGTCAATAAGACAAAGGTTACTGGCTTAGTTTTAAGAAATATAAAACCACTTAGTGTCTCGATTGGGTCACAGACGAAGCACGGTCAAGTTGTTGTTACAGGATGTTCAAACAGTTATGTTTTCCCCAGCTGCGGCATGGTAATATGCTGTTAATGTTGGTAGAATATGAAATTATAGGGGAAATTAGAATATCGATGGAGGTTAATTGATCGATTATTTCAATTTGATACAATTAACCATTGAATGGTAATATTTCCTCCTGTATTGTACGCACACAAAAAGTTAATCATACAAAAATCAATATCCCTTTATTGTCTACCTTCTTTTCAAAATTCGCAAATGTTCAATTTCACTTGCTTTATTTTAGTTTTTAACCTATGTTATGATAAACAATTTATTTCTTGTTTGTGTTGCGTACAAACCAATAAGGCATAAACGTATGCAGCGTATGAAGAATTATATAGCACCTATGCAGTTATAGAGACTCCTTCGTTTTGTTTTATATGAAGTTACATAGGAGATGTTTGGACGAGAAAGTTACGGTATGCAGTTGGCTGCATACTTTTATTATTTAGTTAAGTGCTCAATTTTGCTTTAAGTCATGAAAGTATCTAGCTCATGAAATAATGCTGCACAACATTACTTTATAACTGCTTAATGTCATAGCTGCAAGATTTAATGCCTAAAGGCATGAAATAATGGATCCAAGGTGTTATGATGCTCAACATCATTTACTTACTGTTTCTGACACAATTTATATATTTAATGTCAAAAGGTCAATTCAACGAGTGTTAATTATGTTTCAGGTGTTTCTGTTATGAAATAAGGCACAAAGAACATATATATGGTTACAAATGTTTTTATTGAAACTTTGGACTGAAGCAAATGTTTTCATCTACTGAATATAAAAATGTGGGTTCACTGTCTAGCTATAATGAACCCACACCTTGGTAGAGTGACATGGAGGTGTCAGAGGCATAACCTTTAACCTAGGCTGAGTTCAGCATTTGTAGAGGCCAGATCCTTAGTGTACCCACTATATTTTCTCAATCAAGTTTGGGTGACTCACCACATATATTTATTCATTGCTTGCCTAATGCTTTTTGTATTTTTCCCAACATTTTTTAATAATGATTATTCAGCTGCAACTGAGAATAATGTATCGATACATAATGTTTAGATGAAATACAAAGTTTTAATAACAAAAATAATGAACAAGATAATCCTAGATTACAGCTAATTTCTGTAAAAGATAAAATTGTCTATCTTGTGGTTTGTTCCCTCCCAACCAAAAAGGGTTTTGGTCTGTCCGTCTTGGTGTAAAACCAAATCACCTCCCAAATTATTTCGGTGCACACTGGAATCCCACTACTAGGGTTCTCTTTGATCCTCTTAAGCATAAGGGTAAGATTTTCAGAAAATGTACAATTGGCAGCTGTACACGTTTGATAAATTCTGCTAAATTAGGCTTTAATTTGGTCAATACTACGTAAATTGAAGTATATTTGGCATTGGCTTGAATCTAGCAATCTGTTTATTTAGGTTGAACTGTCTTTTGAACTTTATTTTCGTCTGAAATTTGGGTTATTTGAGAGGACTTGTGAAGGTAAATTGTACCTTTTCTGGCGATTTCACCCATAAGGTATCCTTGATGAAATTGAAAATGTTAGGACGGTACTGCCTATTAATCCTTTTACCCAGAACTGCAACTAACAGCAGAATACAAAAATATTGAAAATACCGAGGAAAAGCTATGAATTCATATTTAAATGAAGGAGAAAATATCACCTTTCATGCTGCTTCACCAGGGATCAAAGAAAGACAAAATTGGGTTAAATATTTTTGGGGTGTCGATTTACCAGGAAATGCATCTTTAGGTTTGGCCTGTATAACATGCGGCGTAATACCTCAGGTTGATTTAATTTTGATTTATTAAATGATATAATATTGGCATAACTGCATGATAACTGCATGATAACTGCATGATTATATATCATACCAGCGCATACAGGTTAAGCATTTTGTTCTTCATATCTGGATATGGCGGACAAGTGTTCTTCTTGTTATCTAGAACTTTGAGGAAGAGATGGTAGTGAGAGGGGATGAAAGATAGACAGTGGGCCGAGAGGCATTTTTTTGAGTTTTCGTGACCACCTCTTGGGGGTAAGTTTTTTTTTGCATACTAAAGCAGTATGACCCTAGAAATAACATACTATTTTTCACAAGCCCAACTCTTGCACGTTTTTCGGGAAATTGGCCTGCAATAAGACCATTGCTATAATTCAAAACCACCCTGAGAGGCACACAGATTGACGTGAAAATGGAGGGAACAATTTTTTACTTGGGGAGGAAATCCTTCAATTTACTGGAAATTGTGCACTTGGTGGTAGATTTTTGAAATTTAGCATGGTGTTAGAGCAGGCCATGGGATTTTCAAAAAATGCTGGCTACAAGTTGGCTGACCCCCCTGGTGGCCGGTAGCTGCAAAATTCAAAATGGCCGCCGCAAAACACAAAATGTGCTATATCTTTGCTTCTACTGACTAGATTTTCAAGTATAATACCTATTATTTGATGTTTTTGAGTATGAGGATTTCATTTTTTTAGTTCTTTTTATGTTTAAAGGTCATTTCAAGGTCATTTCAAGGTCAAATTAAAATATGGCCTCTGCCATGAACAGGCAATGTCTTATCTAGGCTCCTACTAGCACCATATGTTCATATGTCCAAGTCCCCATGTACAAAGATTTTTAGTTTGACATCTATGTTTGAAGTCATTTTCTATCAAAAAATGCTGCACAGGCCGATATAGCCAAGTAGAAATAGGGTTTCACTTATGAAAATTGCAACAGAAAGTTTCACAACAGTGTTGGGTAGTATTAGGGCCCTTTATTAAGGATGATCGCGGGTATTTCTCAGTTGCCGAAAACGGCGGGGATTTTACGACATTGACCATGTTGATATTTTTTATTTTTTTTATCATTTCTTTGAATAGTGATGTTCAGTAGTTAAAAAGAAACTCTTCTGACTTTTGAACAGATTAGTATACGTTTTTTTTCTTGTTTGTTATTGTTTTACGACACCGTAAGCCACCTTGTTTACATGAAATTCAAAGCTAGTCCAGCTCTCACTCACTGCACTCTCAAGTTCGGGGGCCTCCAGCTCCTAAAGTAATCTGGGGACCACCCGTTTTCTTGTTATTTTCAGAAAGTATATCCCTTAAACTATGATATACTAAAAAATTAGCCAACTCTAATTACAATTTATGGTTTAAAATGGATAAAACGTTTCAAAAACGCCATTTTCTCCATAGACGGACATATTAAATTAATTAAATAACTTTTTATTTTCAAACGGAAATAGCAAAAAATCTAGTTTGGGGACCCCCCTTAACAAAATTATATTTGAAATCAGCATGATTTGGAGTACAAAGTGTGAAAAAATCAGGCTGATCTATTTACTTTGGGAAATACCCGCGGTCATCCTTAATATATTTCTACAAAAACATAGGTGGGTGAAAATGCCCCGAATGGCAAAATGGCCACCAGTAAACCTCACAAACTCAGTGTTCCTGAAAAGACGTTGGCATGTAGGCAAAAGTGGACATAACATTTCAATGGCCAACCTCTGCTCCTTTCACATTGGCCAAGGTGGCCAACATCAATGTAATATTTGATTTGATTATTTAGTTGAACATTCATACAACTTAGCAAATACAAATGTTCTCAAATCAAATCAAATAAATACAATGTGCCATTAATGTTATCACAGTTATATTCATTTCATTTTGAGAAAAGATGTATAATGGTTTTGGATAATTCTATTGATATTAGGCCTATATTGCTGCTGCAATAACCAGCCTGTTACAAACCATGTCCACCTTCTTTTTAGTTGTATTTGATTGTTTTTTGGGGTACCATCTAAGAAGTTATTAATTATAGGTACAAATAGTCTACATCTGTGACAACTGGCCTGTGTGAGGCTTGTTCATGTCGGCGACATTGGCCTGCATCACAAAAATTGTTTTCGGGAACACTGCAAACTCTTTAAATAATTATACATACCACTACATAAAGACCATGATACCATTAGCCTAATTCATAATGTTGTCTTCTTGGCTGTCATCATTAGCACTGAATCTGTTTGCAGTCACCACCCCAAGAACACCTCAGACTACTGCAGTCACTCTGGCAGTTGCAGCAAGTAATTCTATCATAGCTGGTCAGGAGCATGGTACACATCAGTAGATACAGGTTAGAATTATTCATCGTGGAACGTCCATCACCAATTCTCAGGGAGAGGACTGAGGTGTAGGAAGGTGACAAAAGTATATGGCTGAGGTTTCTGTATATATATCTAGGTTACAGTGTGTGGTGTGCGAATTTGACACCAGTGATAATGGTCGCCCTCACCACTAGTCGGATGCAGTCAAAGAAGCTTCCTCTTTCAGTGCTAAAACTAAACATTTGTTAGACAATTGACTGCCGTTTCGTCAATTTCTAATCAATTGGAGAAATTCTAAGGCCTGTGTGTTGCTGACATCTTTGATTCTCCTGGTGTATAACATTAGTTTATACCTTGAATACATACTTTTCTGTAAGCATTGGAGTACGCAGAATCATAGTGCGGCACCGCCACCCTAACACTTGACCATAGCTGGATGTAGCAGAGGAACAATGCACTGCGTCCAGATTAGTTCCAAATTTAAACATTAGAAGGCGGCTAGATCAAATAGCAGTGTTTATAGTGACAATTAGTAGCAGTGGTTGTCGGTGATAGGAGCTGTAGATCTGTGGATTTCCAGTAAGTGTATCAGAGACACAAAGTACAGGTGGCATGTTGTAACATGTTTTCAGTGTGGTTTTTTACAAAATCAGTTCCAGCTGTTATGTCCATATATCCCTTTGGAAGCGGTATGACTAAAAGACGCACAGCACCGAAAACCCACACAGCATCCGCACAGCACCCACACAGCACCGTCGCTACTTGCGCTACTAATATCAGACGTACCTCTTCTCAGTTTTTCACATGAAATATTTAAGTTATAACCGGGAAATTTTAGGGCATCAATAATGATGGGTGGAACTCAAAAGCCAGTAAACATGGGATTGAATAGTTGAATAATCTTACTGTAATTAACTGTCGAACTTGCAAACACTTGATGTTTTAAAAAAAACAGGACAAGTAAATCGTCTGCCCAACAAAAATATTAATACCGGTACCATTGGTTCCCCATCGTTCTCCTGTTCTCCGTGGAATACTTGTTTCGGTTGTTTATTGAGGTAAATATAATTAAGTCATGTTTAGAGTATTTAGAGGAAAAATTAATAGGGAAAAAGTTAGACAACATAGTAATATTAATGTATTTATCAATGACAGCTAGACCCCCGTTATGGTGACATTTGTATTCCCGCCCACTTTTCTTAAATTCCTAACCACAGTGTAGAGCTAGCAGGAATCTGCTGGAGATTTCTTCATGGATACAATGGATATACTAATCATGGACAATATTAAAACTAACGTTGGTTTGGTTTTAAATCATTCAAGGCCTGTATATAACATATTAGAGCTGTCAAACTTGAGCTGTCAAACTAAAAAATATTCCCAAAATGATTGTTATGGCGACAGGTGTTTCCAATTAATTCAAACATACATTATTTCATAGAAAAAATAATTAAAAAGTTAACTAAAGTGATTTTTTAATCAAAACGACATGGTATTTCAGAATAATGAGTTTTTCACCGAAAAAACTGGTTAATATCTTTAAACAATGGTTTGGATATGATACCATTGGTTTTTTTGAGAGGTGCTGGCACGAAAATAAGGTTGGCCTCATGATCTTAAAAAATACAAGAAGCTTTGCAGGTTACCTTCCCCCTAGCCGATTTATCTCCCCTGGATCCAAAAATACCAAAGAAAATAATGTCAGATAAGTACTTTAGCCTCTGGATGAGCTGCTGTTTTTCAACCCAAATGGCGCACTTTTGGTGGAATTGCTCATATGTATATGTTATAAGACATTAATTTGCGTTGATTCTCCTTTTATTCAGAGTATCTAATGAAGTTGCCCATTCTTGCAAGCATAAATTAAATTTGCAGTAAAACTATTCTAGTTATAAAACCCATATTTACAGACTTTTGAGATCCCCAGTCAATAATTTGTATCCCCAAATATCATGGTGATCAGACGAATATTCCCTGTATACAATGGCAAAGTGGTGCATCTGATGTAAGTCGGACAAGTAGCGACGGTGCTGTGTGGGTGCTGTGCGGATGCTGTGCGGGTTTTCGGTGCTGTGCGTCTTTTAGTCAGACCCCTTTGGAAGGCTCTGTTCTTGGAACACACCTGATCATAGAACCTCCATCTATGACAGAAAGGACATCAGCTGTAAGTTGTGTACACAGTGACCAGCTGCCTATGTCCATATCAGTTCGTGCACCCTTTTACTCTAGGATATACTTCCTCTGTCATGGCTTGACCGTCGGCAATCGCTTTTCCCCAAGAAAAATGTTATTTCTATCCCGACATTACCATTGAGACCATTGCATCTGCCATCTGGGTTGTACGCTTTGTATCTTAGTACTGCCTATAATTATTGGCTTGTTCTCAGCATTTTTCCTGGTGAAAAAACGTCTAATTACCTACAATAGTCCATGTACCATTTCTGTACACTTTTGCTCAGGCAGATTTAGAAAATTGTTCTCACCCGATAAACAGTCTGTAAATTCATCGGCTAATTTTTACCTTGGCATCTTGATTCCACCATTGAGACCATCTTCCTCGAGCATCACAGTTCATATCCCTCACACCAGGACAACCTTAGTTCAGGCTAATACCACTAGGCACCGCCACCCAATTTCCGGGCTGCCGCCCGCGCCAAATGTGCGAGGAGGCAGTCATATTGATAGCAGGGTAGGTGGGTGGGTAGTCATTAAATGAGAAAAATAGTCCAACTCTCTGGATCTTTGCTAAAACAGCTGTTTTCCATGAGATAATGCAGCCATTCTTTGTCTCTCCATGTTCTCTTTATTCTGGCATGTTATATATTCTCACCTGGTTTACCAGAACCAAAGTGAAGAGAAGTAAGCTTCTACATAGAAAGATTAATTCAAACCAGGGCATGTATGCTCCAGAATCATGGCCTATAATTTTCTCTCAGTCATGAATTTTTCTCCTGTAATACCTTCATTTGATTTGAATCAGTAATTGAGGGTTTGCTCTAAATTAAATTAGCACATCCCTTTAATACTTCATTCAATGCCACATACACCCTCTTGGAACATATTATGAACAAGCTTATTCCATTCTTCTAATTCACATGTACTGGAGATGAAGGCGGTCAACAGTACTCTTTCCTATAGTGGTGTCTATATAACATTGCCAGGAAAGAAAGAAATTCTGGTGTGGATTGCAGGCAAAGATTCAAGTTTCCAAACATGTGCTAAAGATGCTAATGTGGTGCTGGCGTGAGACGGGCTGGTTCCGACTCATTCCAGCTCCACAGTTCTAGTGACCAAAGCAGAGCTGGGGTGGCATGGTTATATGGTGGTTGTATGTGATAGGAGCCTTGTTCACATGGGCTAAGAGGCATCACAGGTTGTAGTGTTTTAAACTTGTTGATTCTACATGGTATTTTAAAATTGTGTATGTTATCTCTTCATGACACCTTTACTCTTATGTTTCTAATTTCTTTGGTGTGAGACTCCCTTTTATGTAATGGTTAATTAACACTCTCTGAGCTACAACTGTGCCAGATGAGATTCGGTACTAAAAGATTTTGGCTGCCGAGGACCTGTAAGAGCCTGATTGCGATCTAGATTCATAGCCTCTGTGAACAGGTAGATATAATCTCGACACTGCAATTTGGTGCTGTGACCTTTGGGTCTGCTAGTTGGCCGGCATCTAGTGAGACATCCTCTACCAACATAGCTTCTAGCACTGAAAGCTCTGTATGCCTGTGAAGTAAAGGGCTTGCAGCAGTGAGACCTGATTGGTTGCCTGAACATTGTTATTGAACATTCTCATCAAGGACCGGTATTGGTCATGCAGGAGCAGCTGCACCAATCGCACCAGGGCAGGCTGGGCAGAATGCATTGGTAGCTGGGATGAGGTATTTGCCTGTTATAGAAGATGTGACAGATAGTGCGGGCAAAGAGGCTGCAGCCTGCTTCCCTACGTGCTGAACAAGGAAGAGACCTTGAAGTTGAATGGGAAAATATGGTTGGGAAAACAATTGACTGGGTTGGATATTTTCCCATTAATGAACCAGCACCAATACTACCAGCTGTGGGACTTCAGTTGGAGCAATCAATGGTTCAGAGGTAGCAACCTCAGGTATATGATGGGGCCCATGGAGAGTTGGTTTCACCAAATAGGCCAGCAACGGTAAGTATGCCTGGGCATGCCATGATGGTGCCGGCAAACCCACAGCTAAATGCAATGACCAATAGTGAGAAATGGGTGCCTATAAGACCCAGCAATAGCCAAGATGAAGAATCAGTATCCACAGGCACACTAGATACCTGCCGGAATTGGGAAATTTTGCTGACGAAGGCCAAATGCATACTTACTCAAGTGAAGAATGGGAGATGGATGTGACCAAGGGAGTCTAGGCCTGCAGCACCGACAGACTTAACAGCTGGACAAGGGCCTTCAGGTAACTGCTTTGCATGGCTGGGATGCATTGAGAGCTGCAGCTGATTTGGTGCTGGAACTAGCTGGATCAAGAGAGGAGGAAGATCTTCTGTAAACTAGGTTGCTAGTACAGGTAGATGAGATGGCTAGGTTGCGTCTGAGGGAAAAGGAACATAGACTGGCTAAAGAGAGAAGCGATGAGATCCAATTTATTGAGGGAATTGGAAAAAGTGCTGAAACCTAATTGTTAAGTCCAGACAAGTCTTAAAATAGTGTTGAATTATGTCTAAAACAAAGGCCTTGGCCCTTGCAGTCCTTGGCCTTTATTTCACCATAAACAGCTTCACCCACCAAACCTCTGGGAATTAATACCATACCATGCCCTGATGAAGGACTAATGTGATCCGAAACGTTGGCAACTAATGTGTAACCTATTTTGATTCATTAAACTCAGCAAACAAGAATTACTCTTGGGTTTTCATTCCGGTTAATGGCGCTTCCCTATATAAGAATTAATACCATAATTATTGGTTGTGTTTGGGGTATTTGACAGCTTTACAGAGGCAAAGTTCTGAGAGTGTTTCTTTCTTAAATATGGTCACTTTTCTTGCAATATCAAGTAAGTGTTGTTGATTTCAATGTCAGACATGTCATTACTTAGTTCCTGTTAGTGATATTGGAATAAAGATGAGAAAAAAAATACATTTGAACATAAGAGTAAACAAAATAAAATGAGTTATGCCATGATAGTTGTGCATATCCACAAAAAACATGGCCATATTAGACCATTGTATATGCATGCATAGATTTCATTAGTGTAATCCACATTTCAAATGCACCTAATTTACTATGCTATTTTGAATGGTCACATAAATCAAGTTGCACCAATCAATGATGCTCATTTCATGATGCTCAGTTCATGATGCAACGTTGTAGGTGCCTGCTTTTGCCAAGTCAGAGGACTGCGAGACATTAACTAAAGGTAAATATTGAGCAAACAATGCTTATATATATATCATGGCATGAAAATAGAACTAAACTTGAGCTGTATATGTGGCAAAGCATCCACAAAATGCTTGTGGCTTTTTGTGAATGTCTGTCACATGTGCCTTCAACATGGGCGAAAGATATTAGCCAATACCCAAGTCTACATATTTTGGAGATCTGAAGGAGGGAAGGGAGCTAATAAAAGAATTGAAACCATATGCTGACAATGGGTGAGTCTGGCATTGAAAACAGCGCAACAGGTGGGTGGAATTTTGCAGACCCCTCAGAAAAAGAGATTTTTAGGAGGTGTCCTAATGGGATTATAATGACATGTTATTGTTATGGTTTGGAGCAGGGCCTTGACTAATAATGATTATTAAACAAATGAAAAGTCTTTGAAGCTGCATTGGACTGATAGTGATACATCAGTTGAACCAGCTTATGCTAGTTTGACTGCTGGCTAATTTATAGTAGAAATGTTTTGATGACTTATTGGTATCATGTCTCTTAAATAGTGCATTGTTTTGTTGTTACTCAAAAGAGCAATGTCCAGTCCAAACAACCACAAGTGTGGTGTCATATTCTAGCATTAAGTTGGACAATGTTCTCAATGGGCCTTAACCAAATATATATTTTATGATCGGTGGAATATGTAAGAGTAACAAAATCACAATTAAAGGTAGGTGTTATGTAGGCCAAATATTTTAACAGGTCATACAAAAATACTGTGAAGACCAAGCCGTATGGAAAACTAATTTAAGGTTCCGAAGATCCTCAACAATGTAAAAAATCTTCACCATACCATGTAAATGTACGTCTGAAACAAGGCTACAGCTGTTACAATATAAACTATTGCATGGTGCAATAACAATGAACAAGTTGCTAAAAGAGATTGATATTAAAGACAAACCAAATTGTAATCATTGCCCTGAGGTTGACACTCTAAGTCATTTTTTCGTCAGCTGTGTAAAAACAAAAAGGGTTTGGATCTCAATCTTAGAATGGATACATGAAGTGGACTACATCAACGGAGAGACAATAATATGTAAAAAAGAAATAGGGTAACCCCCTCGGTTAGAGAGATTTTATTTGGCATAGAGGAAACAAATGCACAAACTGGATTTTTCTCCAAACAAAAGCCTACATTCATATGCAGAAATTATTCAATGGTGGCGATATGAGCCTGCTATCGACCATGCATGAGTTAAGAATAAGAGCTACTCTGGTAAAAATAAATATAGGTGGCAGTGAAAAAAGGACAGATGAAAGAAAAATGTGGATGTGCCTACTAGATGATATCTCTGAGTGTGTAGAAAAATTAAAAAGGTGAAACACGAGAAGGAAGCTATGGAATTAAGGGATAAAGCCCCATGAATGACCTAAAATCTGCAGGGTTGAACCCCTCTTTTTTTAGTTAAACTTAGTCATTCTTCCTTGATGGTATCTCTTTTTGTAATGAATGAAGCCTAAACTGCTTTTATCCTAGATGTAACAATACTTAACGGAACTTAAAGGAATAAAACGATGTCGCAAGAACAAAAAAAACAATGGATCTCTCTACAGAATGGTGAAGAAATGGTGAAGTCCCAAAGAAGACACATGTAGTCCAGATAGAGTTGATAAAAGGAGTGCCAGCCAAAGGCCTGACTCCTAGGCTTTATTACAGCAGGGTTTAGTTCCCATACCTTCCTCCAGGGTACCATTCTAGCTAGGGCCCCACCTGGTGTAACAGCCACTCCCTAAGGAGTAGTGACTCCTTTTGGGAGTACTGCCACCACCTGACGGTATAACATAAGGAAGAAATGCTCTGCTTGGTTAATGGATTACTGCTTATTCAGCGCACCTGGTAAAGTCTCCATTGCGAGTAAAAAACCATGTCAGGATAGAAATACCGGATGGGTAGAACTGTTCAGGCTCCATGACCTGGACATATCAAATGTTGAAATGAAAGAATGGTATGTTATCCCGTATAGATGTACACGGAATGTGAGGCAACAATCCTTCCAGTTTAGGAGCTAAACAGAATAGTTCTATGTAATGAATATTTAGAAAACATTCGCATCAAACCATCTGCGAAATGTAATTTTTGTGACAAAGATAATACAGTATTTCACTTCTTTATTGGCTGTGAGAAAGCCCACAAGTTCTGGTCAAGTTTTGTGAACTGGGCGAAAAGAGTAAATTTAAACATTAGGCGGCAGGTAGATCGAATAGCAGTATTTGGGATAGCGACAATTTGGGCAATACTAGGTAAATTTGAGTATATTTGGCACTGTATTGATTCTAGCAATCTCTTTGGTTAGGTTGAACTGTATTTTGAAATTCATTTTTGGCTGAAATTAGGGTTATTTGAGAGGATTATTGAAAATGAATTGTACATTTTCTGAAAATATGACCCTTATACAGTTATTTAAGTCTCATAAGGAACTACAGTATGAATGTGAAATGTACCACCATTTTCACATGACCCAATTTCCAGTAATAAAGGATGGGTTTATGCATTTTTTACCTGGAGAAAAGGCTTGAATCTTATTTTGGTGGATTATTACATTTTTAAAACATATCTATACCGCCAATAGTGCTGAAGGATGTACAAAGCTCATGGGGACTAGGAACTATTATCTTCTTTTTTTTGAAGATTTTATTTTCACTGGGTTGGCATTCTCCCTACTGGGTTCTTCTAATGCGCCCAGTTTACAAAATATATAGTCAAAGACATGTGGCAAGAGAAAAATGAATCAATACAAAGATACATAAGGGAATCAGAGTTAGATGGATTTTCAATGAAAGAGAGGTGTTCCATAGAATAACCGTAAATTAACCGTGATAGTCACTTTCAAAGAGTGTGCTCACGTTAGTTTTTAAGCAAGATACATAATAATCTGACAGCAGACAGTTTATAATAATTGGATCACTTGATCTTCAGAAACCTAAGACTAAATCCTTGTAGTGGGCTGTTCAGAAAATTGCTTCCACCTGGCCAGCAGAATGGGGGAAATGGGGGTGGGGTGAGAAATACAAAGTGAAAAAATTGACTAAATTCCTTGAGGTCACAGATAAATAGCTTGATTAACAATCTCTGATAGGCCATGGGTAGGGAGTTTAGTCACATCAGGGGGACAGTATGCAGCCATTATTTCATGAATATTTTTTATAATTATGGGAAATAATCGTTTTTATTCTGAAAATTGCTGAAATTCAGACAATTTCAACTAAATTTCATACTTTTTAGATATTGTCCTTTTAATTTCATTACATACAGGGCCAAACTATTCCATGCGACAGGGGGGGGGGGGGGGGGAGGGACAGAGGGGGGATGGGGGTGGTGAGAGGTCTCTTCATCATATTCAGCCACTTGAACATTTTGGTACTGGTCTTGGGCTGAGGGTATATACATTATGCATTTCAGATCATACAATGCTTTTTTATCATTTCATCATCTAAATTTCAAGAATCTCCTCATTTTAAATCTGCCAAGTATCACTCTGTCACCCTTGTGGAAATATAATTATAGGAGTTTTTTAAAAAAAGTTAAAAATATTAAATTTAATCAATAATAAATTATTTTGCTTGAAATATCCACTATTCCTATATAATATTGATTTAACATATTCCACTTTATGAGTGGAATTACTTTTATATAAAAAATTGAGAATTTATTGGACTGTTAAAGGTCATATTTAGAGGTCAACAGTCAAGGTCATTAGTAGATTTTGAGATCCAATTTTTTGCAAATTTTGCCATTTTAAAGGTATCTTTCATCTGCCTGTAATAATTAAACCAAATGCGATAATGGTTACAAAATCTTGAGGTTGACTACTAGGGCAGGCTATATGTCCACAAAATATCAAACATGAATGATAATTTGCATTTGCCATATGCAGGATTGTACCTTGAAACTGACTTCAAATAGAAAAATGACTTCAAACATATATAGATGTCCAACTAAAAATCTTTGTACATGGGGACTCATTTGTACATGGGGCCATTCGGGGCATTTTCACCCACCTATGTTTTTGTAGAAATATATTAATAAAGGGCCCTAATACTACCAAACACTGTTGTGAAACCTTCTGTTGCAATTTTCATAAGTGAAACCCTATTTCTACTGGGCTATATCGGCCTGTGCAGCATTTTTTGATAGAAAATGACTTCAAACATAGATGTCAAACTAAAAATCTTTGTACATGGGGACTTGGACATATGAACATATGGTGCTAGTAGGAGCCTAGATAAGACATTGCCTGTTCATGGCAGAGGCCATATTTTAATTTGACCTTGAAATGACCTTGAAATGACCTTTAAACATAAAAAGAACTAAAAAAATGAAATCCTCATACTCAAAAACATCAAATAATAGGTATTATACTTGAAAATCTAGTCAGTAGAAGCAAAGATATAGCACATTTTGTGTTTTGCGGCGGCCATTTTGAATTTTGCAGCTACCGGCCACCAGGGGGGTAAGCCAACTTGTAGCCAGCATTTTTTGAAAATCCCATGGCCTGCTCTAACACCATGCTAAATTTCAAAAATCTACCACCAAGTGCACAATTTCCAGTAAATTGAAGGATTTCCTCCCCAAGTAAAGAATTGTCCCCCCCATTTTCACGTCAATCTGTGTGCCTCTCAGGGTGGTTTTGAATTATAACAATGGTCTTATTGCAGGCCAATTTCCCAAAAAACGTGCAAGAGTTGAGCTTGTGAAAAATAGTATGTTATTTCTAGGGTCATACTGCTTTAGTATGCAAAAAAAAACTTACCCCCAAGAGGTGGTCACGAAAACTCAAAAAAATGCATCAATATCCCATATGGCCAACTGTCTAATAAGAACGAGACTTGCTGTGAATGGTCATTATGTTGAATGTTCAATATTATTATTCATATCTTTTAGTTTCACTTAGGAAATAGTGAATGAATTTGATTTCTGCTGAAGTAGATCTTACAATCGAATGGAACAATGAACAACTTACTGATAATAAGATTTTAAAATGACGTCGAGATCAACACGGCAAGTTACATATTATTACAATATCTTCTTGTGACCTTATGCTCCGATTGCCAAAGAGCAAATTACTTTTTCCTTGAATTAATGTTAAACATATTCATTTTTATCACTTTAACTATATAAAAATGATAACGTTGCTGAAATACTTTCGTTTTTCATGTTTTCCCGAGTTTCACAAGTTACGCTAGGCATTATGAGTACAAAAAATGAATTTAACTTGGTGGGGCTATACGTTGCAGGGTCAAAAGTCATAATCATGATTGCTTACTGACACAGTGTCCTTTTTTACATGGTGTCTATACTATACAAACATAGCATTTCAAATGTGTAATAAGTTTGCTAACGAAATAATGCCAAAATAGTACCATCCGTATATGGTTGTATGACAAAACTTGATACGATGCTACGTGTTGCTGCTCACTATATTAATCATGCCAAGACACACACACATTATGTATATAATGGACATAGCCTCATTACTTAAGACGATAAGAATTCAAGCACGACTAAGGGAAATCCATTGAGATAAATATGACAGAATGATGCATGACTTATCCTTAGGTCATCCTTGGATCACTTGGAACGCAACCTATTAACAGCCATCTCGTCTCTTTGTCATCATTTACCTCGTATCTTCAATGGCTATGATAACATACAAGGTGAAGTCGACAGAAAATGTACAATTCGCCTTCACCAATCCTCTCAAATAACCCTAATTTAAGATAAAAAACCTATGCTCAAAATACAATTCAACATAACCAAAGGGATCTTTTGAAACAACGCAATACCACATATAGTCAAACATACCTAGTATTTATCAATTTTATCTAATTTAGCAGAATTCACAGAAAGTGTAGAAGTCCCAATTGTACATTTTTAGGAAACCTGACCTATAAAAATATACTCGTGCTTGCAAATAGAAAACTCGCCTGTGTAGAAGAGGAAGACATACTAACCTATGCCGGATATCTTTTTGTCTGTGCAGAGTTAGAAGTGAAAGATGGGTTAAATCTTACACGGCATTCGCATTAGGCCTCCTATTGATAATTGGATAACCTAGACCAGACAGCCATGGGTGCAAGGTAAAGAAATGACGAGTATATCCAGGAAGAAAGGTGGGATGTCAAAGTTTCTCTGACACTCATTGCTGCGTGTTGTTTTGACAGACGTAACACTTGAACATGTGAGTTGAGTTTTAATGCATTTTTTAAGAAAGGCCTCCAACATACGTAACATAACCAATGCCTCTTTAAGATTCTGAAGTACGAAAACCATTCTAAAACGCATAGATTTAAACCACGTTACATGCAGATTCCATATTCACCACATTGCTGGTACTGTATAACACCACGAAGAACGTCTGTTTTAAAAGCATCTTTTCATTCAAAAGGGGTTGTATATAACTTTATTTAGAATGTTAAATGAAAATAAGTATATCGATGTGTAGAAATCTACTGTTTAATATAGGTTATTAGTACTGTATTCATAATCATCCTCCCACAGCAAGGCATCCTTCCTTTCTCAGGCGAGATTTAGACAATAGCTTGATTGTTCTTTTAGCTAATATACAAACTCCAAGAACTTGTACATACATCTTCTCGGTGATAAACAATGAATTAATCATAACAAGCTCACACACAATATGATGGACATAAGCTCATGGCAAAATCGGATCAATATGGAAGACCACCCGCCGTAAGGTAAACTAGTCCCGGTGACAATGTAAAAACAAAAAGAACTTGTAAACACACAGTGGGGACTGGAATCATGTACCAATGAGTTGTCTGCCATTATAACATGAATAACGCCAATCTCTGACAACACAATTCTTAATCTGGGAGGTACACCATACACAATACCTTCCAATAATAATGTTAATGTTCACTATTTACAGACAATTAAGGACGTAATTAACCCCTTCACCCCCACTGACAACAATTAAATCCACTTGACAATAACGAAATCAAGTCTATGATAAGTATGAGGGAGAGAAATGTCTCTCCCTTGTTCTTTAGAAATAAAATCAGGAAGTGTACTATGGTATGATTATAATGTAGGATCCATGCAAGGCAGGGGAAAATAGTTGGGGCATTTAAAACAGGACCGAGGGCAATCGGGTACAAGGACAAGGCGGATATAAGAGGGACGACTACAATGCTAATATACCCATGCCAGTAGGGTATATGTCATAGACTAGCACCAAGTCCCTAAGCCTGTCACAAGGAGCACATCGGGAGGGCCAATCTGGGCTAAGATCCTTCCAGTGGAGGCAAAAATGACTCTAATATGACAAACTTTTAAAAACAGAAATTTCGTTTTTTAAACTCTCAGTTAAAGTTGCATTCTCAGCTTTTACCACAAACAAAATATTGCCTAATTTACTCCTATTGTGACTTATAGGACTGAGCTTGTCAGTATTGTGCTGCTGTTATATGTTGATTTATTACATGCGCATTCCATTTGAGAGGTGCGATAAGTGGGGTGCAATAAAAAAATATTTTTATTGTATGTGTACAATAAAAATTCGAATTGGGTTTCCTTTTTGCTTTTAGATACTTTATGACGATTCAAAACCAAAAACAAAGGTTAGTATATCAATATTTGTCGATACTAGGAACATACATCTCGTCCAATAATATTCAATTACTAGCACCGAGTTCCATTCTCTTTATATACAAGAACTTGAAGTCGAATTGGCCGAGAGAACTGCCAGCGGTGAGCGATATTAAGTGAAGTCATCACAGGAAAGGATTTTGGCGGGTCCTCCTGATACAATTGAGGACGTTTTAGAAACCCTGTAGCAAACACAACTGGACAAAATCCTCCAAAGTTTTGGTCAAATGATTGTTAGAAGGGTTGGAAAAGAATGGAACAAATGGTAGAAAATCTTTAGTTTTTGACCGACATTATCTGAGAGTGCAGCTTTGACATTGGTCAAAAACTCAAGACTTCCTGTTTCTTCACTATTTCTCAAAGCCACCCAAAAGACTTTACTGCATGGTTTCATAAAAGTCCACATTTATATTTCGGTGACCGCCGAAATCCTTTACTGTGCTGGTTTCACTCATTAATGCACTTGTCAATGGCAACCCCCACACCCGGGGGTAAAGGGGAATGGTAGGGGGATGTCAGAAAACATATGCCCCCACACAGGCGGGGGGTGAAGGGGGGGGGGGGGCGATGATTGCAATTGACAAGTGTATAACGCTAACGGGTGCCCGTTTTTTCTCGGGCGATTCAACTTCAAATTCTTGTAAAAACCTATATTGAGACATCCAGTCCTATAGGTCAAACAACGAGTAAATTTGTTGAAATTTAGTTGGTCGTAATAGCTGAGAATGATGCACCTTTAAACAAGGAAAATCAAAGGCAGGCAGAGAGATCTAAGTAGTTACCCCTAGTTTGTATAGGCAGTTGTGCACAGCCGTCAGCCAGCCTCCTGTACCCGCTAGAGGTCAGCATCTTATCTGCCCACTGATGTCAATCAAAGCACAAATGTGATTACCGCCTTGTCTCTAGAACTGGGCTGACCCTGTCTCGGCCACCATGTTGCCGTATGTTATGAGAGGGAGGGACTTAGTGATGTAGGTAGAGGGGGAGCGCATGGCTCAAATGGCAAGGTAATCCAGTAGTTTGGCTAGATTCCTTGACAGGATTCTGAGTTGTGCTTTCGGTCCACATCCTGACCTTTTCCTTCTTCCCGATAGAAAATACAGTCACAGATTGGTATTCCACGTCAATTTCCTGCCAAGATGAAGGCGAAAATCGCTTTTTTTTTGGTATTGCCACTAGGGCCACATATTATAGACATATTCCAAATATTTTTATTTCAAATTTTCTATGATCCCAAGGCATGCATAGCCTCCTTCAGTTCCTTTCCTTTGTCGAAACAAAGGCTGTATATTGTGCGTATCCACTGCCCCAATTCATTTCCTATCCTCATACCCCCACGGGGGCATTTTGGGGAGGAAAAGACAAGCTGAATTATGACCGCCTTGTCAGATAGATGCTTACTCTGAAGGAAAGCGAGTAAGGTCCTGAGTATGACGTCCTGGGGCAAGGTCATTCAACCCCATGGCTAAAACTGTAGTCGTTCGTCGTCAAGGTGACGTCGCCTTGGGTACGTTACGTCAATCAAACTTCCAAAACGAGGCCAATTCGCTAGGAAATGTCATGGCAGTAGAGGAAGGCCACATGGCAATGGTTGCCTTATTGGTGATTAATTAGAATGGGTCCCGAATGATCCATGCTAGTTTTTAATCGAATAGTTTCACCTCTTCTCTACTTCCCACTCCTCATATTTTACGCAGCCCTTTCCTCCTTCCTCTTTTTAACCATTATTTTTATCGTCCCCTGCAACGTTCTCACATTTCATGCCGTTGCTCAGCGCCTGGGCCTGGGATTTTATTACCAACGCAGGCGATTGCGTTTCTTTCATTTTCCACGGTGGTATTGTCTCATTAATTTTGGCAGAACACAAACTATTGCTGTTCATAATCAAAGAGAATGCGCTTGAAAATTTCATTATCGCTATAATGCTTTTAGTCAACTCAATCCATTGGTATTGGTAGACTTTATTGACGCTTGTTTAATAATCATGTCCTTTAATTTTTGAGTCACTCCTCCGTCTCCCCTCAGCCATAGGTGGGCCTCCTCAGACGCGATTTCAATTCTCCTACAGCGGAGAAAAAACTCCTCCAAAGTGATAGCACCTTAAATAATCTCCTTTGACTGTTTTAGTCATTATGTAGCCGAACAATTTTCCCGAAATCAAAGAGGTTGGCCCCGGATGATAATACAGGAGTGGCATCATGCCGTTCTTTTGGCTACTCGATGACCCGAGAGCGCTTAACGGATCCTGGAACCCTATTTCCTAATTAAAATCGCATGTTGGGATGGTGAATTCTTTGTTGTTTTATTTCCCATTTCTTTCCGTGATTGGGCCTGGTCCGCAGTTTTGATTTCGCACAATTCTTCAATTTTATGCCATTTTCTTATCAAATAAATTTCAAATCAAATATTCTGCCTTCTGACAGATGTCTGGAGCCATGCTCTCAGAATAATCATTATGGGAGGCGGCGTTCGCTTACAAGTGTGTCAAAATGAAACACAGCACCTTGCTGATATGTGAGGCGATGTGGGCAATACTATTCCTCCAGGATATCATTGGAAACCAGGCCAATTGTAATCTCAATCAGAGTGGAAACATTTTAGATCCTGCATTGACAGGCTTGAAGACAACATTGGTAAAATGAACCCGCACGTGATACAATGCAGTTGTTCCCACGGCTAACCTACATTCACTGGCCATCTATTTATAGCGGTGTCCCCTTGCCCACCTATGTATTGACCACCCCCATGCCAAGTGACAGAGGTGGGGCGGCCCTTTCATGTCTCCCCTGCGGTGAGCAGCTAGGCTGATAGGGGGAGTGCCTGAGAGCAGATCACAGAATTCTGGGAGTACTTGGAGAAAAGCTTCGCATGACAACATATCCATACCTTCATGACATGATTCCCCCTGAATGGATTGGACAAGAAAAGACCCGTTGTCCATCATGTAATTGCAGATGGAACACCGATAGAGCTACAACTAGCATAACATAGAGCTATTTGAGTAAATTACGATCCATGGTAAAGGTATGTCAATACCTGGGTTTTCTACAGCCAACGAAGGAGACCTGCAACAATGAAGTTCTTCTACACCAGTACTCAAGGCCATGTGCTGAGAATATTATATGCTGAATGTGCTGAGGCCATGTGCAGAGAATATGAATTGAACGATTTCTTTATTTGAAAAATCAATATCTGATAAATATGTTATACGTATTAATGGCATGCCATGATTGTGTAGTAGATGGGGAACTATACCATGAGAAGGGGATGTGTTGGTTGATTGATTGCGTTTTGTATTCATCAATTTAAACATACACAAAAGGGGGATGTGTCTCTGCACGTCAGTTCTTCCGACACACCTGTGTGTCTTGAGATAATAGGGTTTGTTGAAATGCTTTTATTCGGGTACTTTTTGTAAAAGTAATAGTTCCCCATAGGCTGAATGCAATAATTGACATCTACATTAATCGTTAGACCTTTTCGCTTGAATCGATACGGTACAAGGATCCTCCATTTTAATATACTACATAATAAACCACTAAACCGCATGGCTCCACCAGACCACATACTTATTGCGGCCACTATGCGGTTTGATAATTATTGTCAAATATCAATTATTATAAAGAACCTATGTTGCATGAACTATCAAGCCCCCCCCCCCCACACACACACTCCCTCTGACTAGCTCCATTTCTTAACGCTGCAGATTGAAACCGCAATGACCGCAGAGGGGGGGAAAGTCAGTGGAGTCAAGCCTATATTATGATATTAACATCGCATTGAGTTATGACAAAATTATGACACGTTTATATTGAATGTTTTTGTCTGTCGGCGAGACTATATAACTAAAATACCACCACCCTCAGTACTACCCGCAAATATCATTCTTTAATCATTACCTACCCAATGCCAAAGGCTTTTCTGACCCTGTGGCGTAATGGTATTATAATGGCATTTTGCGGTTTGGAGCGTGAGGCATTCCCTCAGTTTGGAGGGACTCTCTCAACTGCGAGCCTAGACTGTATTAATTTTGTCCAAGCATCTTGTCAGTATAAGTCCTCCATCTGTTTGATTGGAAATAATAACTAACAAATAACATCTCTAGAGATATACTATATTTTTTAAAGATTCGATCAAATAACAAATCTTTATTTGAATAATAAACCTTTATTTGATCCAATTGAATTTAACACATCCAGTCTCCCCACACACTCAGCGACGATTGGGGATTTCCAATGATCGGCGACTGAGTCACCGATGTCGCCGACTGGAAAAGGGATTAGTGGATACCAGGCTTAATTATGGGGCTCATCTACAAGCTGCGACTAAACCAATTTGTCGGCAACTAGTTTTCTTTTAGTGCTCTACCACTTATGTAAGTAATTCCAAGTCAGCAGGAGACTGCATGTGAAGATTTCATAGTGGAAAACCAACATAAAGCCCGGATCCACCGAGCCGATTGTGTTTTTTTTACGTGGGGCAGTCGTAGGGGGAGCAGAAGACCAGTCAGGCCAGTGGAGATGCATGAAAGATGGATGTAGCTGACTGTGTAGCCGTCCGCCGTGTGCCCCCCGTCACGATTAGGCGAATCCAATCATCGGGTCGTTTTTCCCTCGTCAGCTAACGGCCCCCTGTGAGAAAATCGGCTCAGTGGACCCACACTTAATTAGGCAAGGCATGTCCGTACAGGCAGTATACATTTCATCTGTGCACTGCCCCTTCATTCCCATGCCTAGATCTGCTTGTCCACGAGTAAGTTTCTCCATCAGAGGCAGTAAGATAGAAATAAACCAATTCGGGCAATAGGGAAATATTAGAAAAACACACCTGATGAGCCAGCAGCAGTATAGATGGAGGGCATTAAGTATTTAACCACATTGAGAGCAGAGGATGAGTCATAGCATGCGTCAATATGCAAAATAAGCAAGAGGTCCCCTGCTATACTGGATCCCTTTTGTGCCCTGCAAACACAACTCTTGGCATGGGCACAAAGTATCCTTACCATTTCCTTATGCATTATGGAACATACCCATCATTCTCCAGGTCGGAGAATTCAATGCTTCCACAAGAGGGACGGTTCAATGGTTCTGGAATCTCATGCATTTCCATCGGGCGTTGACACCAATTGTGTGATTAATCATTTAATTCATTCTCCAGCGATCGATATATTGAAATCTACCTTCGAAAACAGGGAAGCAAGTTTTGCACAAGTAAACGTGGCCTTCGGTGCATGAAGTCGTTTGATTAATAATATGTAAGCCCTTTCTCACGAAACCACATAAATATGTATTATATGCATCAGAGCATCAATACGGTACACCATGTTTGGATGTTCGATACATTCATTGTGTGTACCTAGTACGTCTGAAAGAGCAAGAGGAATCGGGCGAGGAGGCCCTATGATGAATTACGCCTAAGCAAACTCATTTTTCGTCTGTGCACGTAGTGAGGGAACAGCTTTGGTGCCACTCTATCATGTAGATTGTAATGGACCCACATGGTCCCCCTTTAATACATGTACCTCACAGAAAGTCCGGAGAAGCGAGGTTAAAAACTAGCGATTGTCTTCTTTGGTCGCACAGGCACATTTTGATGGGCAATTGAGTGAGAAATAATCTAATTTAACAAGAGCAACATTCCAAAATAGTATGATGACTTCTCTCAACATTCTAAAATGTTCTGATAACTTCTCTCAATTGTTTGCATGGACAAACGTTGAATTCATAATATAATAGGTCTCATAATAGAATTCGGTGTTAAAAAGCTTCTGGGATTCTTTTTTTTTATTATGTCTGTTGTATAAGATTGTGCAACATATACTAGTTGCTCTTGTATAGCCTACATTGGGTAATCCATCAGCTTAGACTCTTGCTTTTCCATATTTCAATGATACCATTTCAAATTCCCATTGGGGTGTATAGGCAGAGACAATACATCTCTTGATTGATTGAATTTAAACCACAAAATAGGAAAGCCTATAGCTGCTCGAAGTACAAACAAAACCATCAAATAACCGTTAGAGTAGATCTCAAAAAGATCACACAGCCAATGTATTGATGGAACAATATAGGATAGGCAAAATGATATCACATTAAAATTACAAATTCTAGTATATGTATAATGTAGGTGCACTGACACTCGCAATATTGATGTCTGGAGATATGATCATTTGTGAGAGTACTTTTTCACAGGCAGTTTACAGACACATTAGATTCTAGTTTCCAGTTATCAATCTGTAGTCATTTCACCATCGACTGCAAACATGGGGAACGCCTCCCGCCGGTGAGATGCCTATCGACCAGCACCCTCATCAACACCGCCACGTGGCGTCCCTGTGTTGCTAGGGACGCGTAACCATGGGAACATCCAACGCTCGATCCGCATCCTGTCGCTAGGTGCCAGTGCAGCGGTGCCAAGTAATACTCTCGCAACACCACCAGCACAACACAGACACAAGCCGCTTGCCATATCCTCCATGAGAGGAGAAATAAGTTCTCCTGATCTACCCGATTCATCAATCACCCTGTGACATATCTAAACCGGGTGTTGATTATGTAAAGATGGAAACACAGAAACGCACTCCTTTGTGACATTAGTTGCTGCACGAAAATGGTATTTTATTGAGTTAAAACAAGTGTAGACTGAAGTAGCGATCATCATTAGCTCGGTGGTGGCCGCAAATTGAATTCATACGATTGCAATGAGTGGCTTCTAAGATATGATTATGAGAGCGTCACATCTGCCAAACGTCACATTGAACTTGGCAAGTTTAATTAACGATTATGACAGATATTCTCATATTTCACTCTTAGGCACAATAACACTATCCAGCCTACACGTGTGCCTGCTAGGCCTACTACTCCCATGGCACATTATGAAGCAAACCATCAGTTTGAAAAAAATCTTTTCTTTTTTTAATATCTATTCAAACTGCGTTGTAGGCTTTAGTAGCTGGAGAAGTCCCAAGTATAAACAGTCGATTAAAAACGAAAGTGAGGGAGAGATATTCTAGTGCATAATATAATCATTATGCCTAAAGATTGGTTTTCTTTGCCGACATTGAGCCAAAAGCCACATGCAGGTAGAGTCCCTAACACCCGTATTGGTACCACCATCGACCTATCATATGGATGTGTATTTGGTATATTGAACGTGGCACTAGGAGGGCCAAGCCCCCATACAGCGCCGAGGTCGCAGCTCAGGTAAGATTGGCCCAAGCTATAGATTTGCACCTGAAGATATTTCACAGTCAACAGATCATCTTTAGGCTTGAATAGGTTATTTCTTAGGAGAAAAACAGAGGCCGGGCCAAGACCGGAACCCTCCAGGGGGTCGGGGTGGGGGATGGGGGGTGAGGTTCAGGTTCAGGCAGCAAGAAATGCCGATAAAACGGCTCCATCGATCTGGACGTCTTTTAATTTTTAATAAACTTATCAACGATCGAAGGCGAGAGGAGAAAGGGCATGGGCGTACCTGGTGCCTATGGCCGGGGATGATTAAAAAAAGTCGATAATGACTTCACCTATAAGATGAACAGAATCAATTTCTTTGAAACATCTCGTTTGGTTTTTCTTTTCCGCATAATAGCTTGTTTCGATATTGGTTTTTTGTATCTGTTTTAATTCACATGCACACAAGTTCGCGTATTATTTCGGTTCCGTGGTGGTTTTCCAGTTCATTAGTAAATATAAAATTTAATTTGCAGATCATTTGGAAGTCCTTTGTACACAAGAAATATTAGTAACGCAAGGAATGTTGTGTCCATGCTTTCTAGGATTAATTATTTTGATTTTCTGTGTGTGAAGGGGTGGGAGTGGGGGGGGGGGGGGCGGTCTTGACACCATTATTCCTACACGAGAACAATTTCTTTTTACGACATACACATTTATTCCCTTATGCGATCTAAACTTAAACTGAAAATCTAGAATGTGCTGAATGCCAGGGATTATTATAATCTGCGGATCTGACCCGTGCTCCCTATGTGATAATTCCTCAACAAGTTGTGTGCCAGTAAACAATCGTTTACAACATTGTCGACCTACTCCTTGTTGAGATTGTGCAACAGCCTATGAAAATATTGTGAAAATATGCCTGATTAATTTGTAAGCTACAGAGTAGCTCTAAAAGGTTATGATTTAAACCGTATAAATGAGTTGAACTGAGTTGGAATGATGCCGTAAATAGCAGAAAATGGTCATTACAATGTCAGGTGGAGACCTACGAGTTACTGTGTTCTAATTTCACCTCGTACGTCATTATTATTTATTACTATTATTCACCTTTGCCCCTTATTCCTATATAGAAAACCAAAAATAGAATTCTGGTAAAAGTGTGGTTGTAATTCTCATCTAAACTTAAAATATCACTGCAGTCAGTTCAGGATTCAGATTGTTAGAAAATTGAATTAAAAGAACCCAGTGTGGCTCCACTAAAATTAAAGAACGACTGAATAGGTCGGATTTTTTTTGTTTCGCATTAAAGGGTGTTATCTGACACTCTCGGCCTCATTCGTAGACACTAATTATACATTATGCTGACAGGGTATTCTGCATACCTGCCACTGACAAGATTCTATGTATTATCAAAATAAATATATTTTGGCAGTTTCATATTAAGATATTATTTATGACCTCATCCAATATTTTTTGGATTGGATTTCTTTATTTCCTTAAACATCACATGTAATCATGCTAGTCTGAGCTTAAGATAAAAAAAAATGCAATATCTTATTAATTAGTATCTCGTGAGTTATATAATATTTACCAAAAAAAAGTTACATAGTAGTATTCAATATACAAACAATCAATTAAAAGGTTTTAGCAATTATCTACGGACCAATTCTGTTTGGCCATTTGACGTGTATAGGTAAAACACTAAGTGAGATATAGAGAAGAAAAATAATTGAAGATAATAACAACAATCCAAATGAATAATGAGGTTAACACCATCGCTTATACATAGATTCCTATTGAGTACTTGATATGTATAATTATATCAACAAAATCAAGGTTCCCCTCAAGGTCTACCAAGCCTATATTATGATATACGTGTATATGGCCATCTGAGACTGAGAATTATCCCCCCCCCCCCTAAGAAATACCTGAATATGTACAGATAAACTATGTGATTTCCACGGTTACTGACGGTTGATATGGTAATCGGTTGATCACACACACATAAATCAGAATAACTACATTTCCATTCTTCCTAATGTTGATAAAACTGTTGCCTGTCCTAACACCGTGCACACACACGTGTATAGTATTAACGAACCCAAGTGTACCAGAAAAAGCAACGCCTGACAAGATCCTAGTCGAGGGCATTTGTAAAAATCTTTTCCACAAACATGAGATATATGTGGACAGGGATATATATTTATTTAAGGTAAACATGCATGTTAAACAACGTACTGACAGCATGTGGCACATCTCGGATATGCCCATGCACGTTTGCCTTATCATCTTATGTAATCAATATCGGACTGGTTATACCTGTACGTTTGGCAGATGAGCTGAGTGTACGCCAATTTCCTCCGATGTCAGGCCTAGAAATTTCGATCGTTTTTCGTGAAAAATTCATAGCAAGGCATTAACCTTACATGGGTGCAATATAGAATCATTGAGTGAGCGTCCCGGTTCATGGAACAATTATGAGTGTTTCAGTGTGAAGTTGGCATGTATTTTTTATTATTTTTATTGCACTTTAGCCCAAAGAATTGGATAAATCATAAATACGCATATTTTGATGTGTTACCTTATAATATCATTGTAGTCAAATTTTATATTACCCCTTACACAAGAGGTTTTACAACCCGACCAGACAGAAAATATCATTATATTAATTTCCCTTTGATCAATGCATATTATACAACGGCATCTATTTCCCATGTTTTTGCACCTGAGATATTGTAGAGATAAGAAAGAGCATCGAGGCGCGTTACCTGTAGTATCTTGTATCTTACATAATGACTCTGCGATAAGAATACGAAGTGTTAGATGTCGCCGAGTCTATTTTGCCAAATACTGGGCTTGTTGTCAGTTACAACTAAATGTGTTATGCGACTAAATTCTGCTCTTAAAATATTTTCCGGTATATAATGCTATATAAATTCAATACGTATGATCATCCATTTAATTGTAATGGATATCCAACGATTTAATGGGAGAGCATAGTTTTTATTTAACCAGGTAAAAAAGACCAATGTATTGAACCACAATCTGACAGCATTTGAATTATAGGAAAGCTCACTTATAGGATGATCTTCTCGATCCGTACATTTAGTGGCAATCGTCGATATCATTGGCGCTAGTGTCGCCCCCTTCCAACTAACCTAAATCTCTTTTTTATTTTTAAAGGAGGAAAATACGTCGAAAACTGAATGGAAACAAACAGAAACCACTGCAGGAGTGACACGTTAGTGAGGCAGGGCACTGAGATAAGTCTCTAACACCAGTGTCAAGCGAAAGCAAGGACAATAAAAGCATTCTAATAATGGCATCATCGTGATGGTGATCCTCATCTCTCTCTCTCTGTCTGTCTCTCGATCCCTCCCTTCTCTGACGGACTCTCTCTCTCTCTCTCCTAGTGATCAGTTGCGTTTGTGGTAGTGTAGTGGTCGAGCTGTAGGAGTGTGACGTCACGGACCGGTGTGTCGATATTAGAATAACAAAATAAACTGCTGAGCGGAGGCGCGCGGAGTGGTGGTGTGCGTAAAAGAAGGCGGACGACCAACACACAGGCACTCAGTTGTACCGGTGTTCACGTGTTCAATGCTGAATGTAGCCATACAACAACAGACAACGAGTTTGCCTGCACTTCTCCCTCCATGCACATTACAACTTTCGCGCACAAGCACTGCACATAGTCCAGCACGGCGATTGTGAATCCTTCCTCGTTTTGTGGAAGACAGACAACATATACCAAAACGTGCGCACGACTGTCAGGCGGGCAGAGCACACCTACCTACTACTACCACCCCTACTACTACATTACTACTACTCCAACCATCTCCAACCATTCGGTGATAGTTGTCCGACAGCAAGACAGACCACCGAACACAGCAACTACTGCCACTCGTACTATATACCACTTCTAAAAACTACCCCTGCAAGGTGTTCTCTTTACTGGTGTGTGTGGTGAATTATTACCAAAACAGTGGAACTCTACTTTTAGTTTTTTTACCCTCAAACTTGGAGACACTATTAAATTAGATTGTCAATCATGACGACGATTAATAACACAGGGCTGAGTACAGAAGCAGCAATGACCCTCAGTCAAAGCATGGATTCTGTAAATACTACACCTGAGGAGGAGGTAAGTTGTTATTCACCTTCTTCTATTTTGTTGAGAAAAAAAATATATATCCTGTTTCTATTCAGTTCCTAGAGAGGTTTTATTTCAGTTCAAACTTCCAACAGAGGTATTTATGGAACTTATACCGAGCCCAACCAAGTTCATGGCACTCAGGGGATACGAACGTCCATCTCTGGGAGATAAAAATGTGCAGGCCGGTTGCCTAACTTTAGCGACGAGAGGGGTCAAAATTCAATGAGTGGCCATAGCTGGCCATAGCAAGGACTGACCAGTGAGATAGCCTATCACAAGCTCAAGGAGGGAATGTGTCTAAGCTGGACAAATTGGACATTCATTATATGATAGTTAGTCCATATATACATACATATACGACATCAATCCTTTTAATAGAATGAATGAAAAAGGCAGCATTGCCATTCATTGCAAGCAAGATATATAGATCTGCTCATGGCACTTCCAGGAGAAAAGAAAGCAATTATATTTATAATGAATCTCTCCACGACACACATATATGGATGCAAATACAGTTTGTCTATTGATAAATGTCTTAATTTAATGACAGAAAAAAGTAGAGTGAGGACATCAAGGTGACAGCGTTCTACGCCTCAGCGAGCTTCTGTGCTGACAGCAGTTTCGAGCAGACGACTTTTAAAGCGAACGCCCCTTCCACGTGTGTGTATTGGTGCGATTCTGATGCAGTGCTCTAAATACATTACTCAATGAAAGCACTCGGAGTCAATAGGGATTGGAACTAGGTCTGTTACGTAGCGTTTGATTGACCATTTAGTGTGCTATTTAGAACCCCTAGTCCAAATATTAGCCACGGCATTGAAAGCACGCCTTTGCTGTCAATATTTCTCTTGTCGACCAATAGTGAGGTGTCCCGGTAACCTCGCCAAATCCGCTCGTGGACAAGGGCTATTGTATAGAACATATATGTGACTCACGTGGGAAAGAGTGCTTGCTATCTGAATAATCCCAGTAATTTAGAGCACTCGGATTATTTACATTTTAAAAACAGTTAAAGACCTCTAACGTGTCAATCTCACTATGAGTGAAGGCAAGGTGGGCGTGGCACCCTTCGGAAGACGATACTCTTTCTTGTATTGGTACACCCTCAAATGAAGCACCATTTTGGGGGAGCTATTCTGACTTACCACAAAGGCATTCAATGCACATTCTATTCTATGTACTTCAATATCAAATGTCTCCCAAATGATATGCCATTAAATGGGTAAAAATAGTGTAAGCCCCGTGTGCTTTATAAATAGGCCTAGGCTTGCAGCGCTTGGGTTATAGTTGAGGTATTTGCAGAGAAGGGAACCATTGACAGGTTCTATTTGACCACGCACTGAGTCCATCGATCGCAACATGTCTACGATTGAATGTGATGGGGGACTCGGACCTCTGGTATTCACCTAGCTGCATTATCTTAAATCCACAGATGTGTAACCCTTGAACGGATAGTCCATTGCTAAGCACTATGAGCACTAAAATAGAACGCAAGGGCGATGGATGCATGGATTTGGCATTCATGGCCTTTTCTATTATCACTGGATGATTGCTTCCTAGGTGATACATACGTACCTGCCTTGTTATGTATGTTAATGTTGTCAGGTTCATTCCCATTTTAACGATTGCTAATGATATGAAGCTAACAGTCTCTGCATGGACAAAGATAATGAATTGTTTATCCCCTCTCCTGCACTCGACCTACTCCATGGTTATCGCAGTACAGCCCTGGTCCTCATTGAATTCCTTTATTCGGGCAAATTCCCATCGGGTATTGCTTCTCATTGAAAAAAATAGATGATAAAAATATGTGGCAGAAACTGGAACATACATATATTGCATGTTTTGTATGTATGTATATATGCCTATATATGTATGTATCAGTTAGATGGATTTAGAGTCTGATCTTTGGGTAGTGAAAGGATGGTTTAATTTTACCTGAACGTAAATCATCCCTCCAATTCATTTCTCCGCCAGTGAAATCTATTCCCCTTGGAAAATGATATTCGCAACCGCTCCTTTGCTGCAACCATGCCGATGATGAAAGACTTGCTCAAGATCTCTCAGCAATATCGATGTATCATATCACAGTGAGTCGGGTGATGAGTCGTGAAAGGAAATAATACTATAAAAACACACTCCCATGCGATTGTTTCTTTTATTTCATTCTGTAATTCAGGGTGCCTATAGTCTAGATGGGCGTTGTTCAGTGACAGTTTGTCTATGGCAACCACTGTAGTGACGATCGAGGCCGGCAGGTTCCTTGTATTGATGGAAATCCTGCGCCCGATCACCATGCCCCCATGGGACCCACCCTGTCCCACCCCTCCGACAATTCTCAGTGTATTTATACCCTTCAGTCTGCGACCAGTCGATGGCCTAGAATAGATAGTTGAACCTATCATACGTTTTTTTAAAAAAAGAACTTCGGTAGCACTGAAAAGTGAAGGTTTTAAAGCTGCCTTGTTTCCATATCGCCTGGCATTACTGAAATTGTATAAATTACATTAGGAGAGCGATTGCTTTCAGGCTTTTGACACGTGTGGTCAAATGGGTTGGGGGAGTGTAAAAGGGCTTATAGTGGTCGCGGATGCTGCCATCCAGCTCTCCAGCACTGAAATCAATTGATTATTATGGAATCGGTCGGCCATTGGAGACCAACCTCAGACTGCAGGGGTCTATGAAGGCTGATCTTTCCAAGTATATAATGAAGCGTAACCCAGCAACATAAGACTCGGTTCTCTGTGTTCCTTCCTAAAGATTGCTTTACCAAGGGCACGAGGCATTCTATCCATCTGTCAGGTCGATTTGTCTTATTCTGCGTTTGATATATAACCATGCTGCTATCTATATCAATCTATTGGTCCGAGGTTGATTTTATTTGCAGATATGGCTGCGATAAGGCAACAGCATCCCCGTCAATAATTTAACAAGATATTTCTATGTGTCACTTCCAGACTCTATTTTACGCTAGTTAAATAAATAAAGGATGATTACAGATAACCATCACTGTTGGAACTTTGTCCAGTGTATAGTGAAATATACGTATTTAAAGTTAAACGGGTTCCATCATGTATACGAGGTTGGTAGGCTTGGATCCCCGTACACAACTGGGAATCCGTGCATGAATTTTATAGCTTTAATAATTAATCAGCAATTATTGGCCTCAGTGTTGGCATATGTTGCTCTGGCGCTGAAAGAATTTTCCCGGTGGCCCCTTGGGAAATCAACAGAAAATATTTGATTATGTGCTTCAGGAAAAGAAACATGGAATGGAGATTAAAAGCGGTCTAGATTTGTCGTTGGCATGCGATTTTTGTGTCCATGTCGTGACTTTGGCTGCCAATTAGATGAAACGCCGGTGGAGGTAGGCGAGAATGCCAAAACGGTACGGACTACACAGAGAGGGAATAACTCAGTGAGAATAGCAGATAATGCAGATTAGAGGGAGCAAAACGTTTTCTGTTGTATACGTTGACAGCCTTTGCCACCAATAAAATATATCTCTTGCTATAGGGCAGCAGAATCCGCAGGCTACATTTAGAATTCCATTCCTCAAGGAAGAAAGGACTGCTGCTGAAGTCTCTTTCCTTTCTAATGGGACCGAGTGAAGGTATTCCAGTGCCTTTATCATCGCTGGAGCTTGAAACCTAATTATTCTTATCACTGAGAGTGATGACTTGTTACCAGGTGTGTTTGGAAGTTACCTGAGGAAGCAGACCATCACCCTTTGACTTGCTCTAAATGTATCATTATCTCACCTCCAGCCCCCATCTTAGATCATAGGTTAAGGGAAGAAAGGGTAAAAAGAACAGGTAGACCTTTGGTCGAGACACCTGAATATTTGTGGTTCCGAACGTTCTCGGTATATATCTTTATTCTATACTCGCTGCTGATACACAGTATCCATGCAAAGGCCACATACTTGAGACCTATGTGTGGACGTGGTAATTTGTCTCGACACATAGGTGTCAACATAGAAGACTCAGCAAGACCATCGTCTTTCCCATTAACAACTTGTGCAAATAGATACTTTGGCCTTAAATCAAGTCTAATTAGATTTTCCCACCGAGTAAAATATAAACGTTCGTATGCGAATATTCACTCTCATATAGACCATGTCTATGGTTTCCCAGTGATGTGCACTTGGGGTAAATATTTTATGTATGTTATGTTATCCTATTACTAGGGATGTGTCAAACAGAGTCGCAGTCGCTAACTCATCATCACATGTAGCTTTATTCACTGCCGACAATAAGAAAGCATTTTACACTTGGCCCGCAGACACAGGAAAAACCTGACCCCTTGTAATTGCCTGGGATGTTTATTTGCACTGGTTGATAACTAGAAGAACTCTCATAAATCAAAGACCAAGAGAGTGACTTATCAAAATTATGATATGACAGCCTTCATCCAGGTTCATATGTCACAGGTATAATGATGCATTTGGGACGAAGTAAAGGCAGCAGAGCACAGTGAACAACAGAACGAATATAATATACCATGTATTTCAAGATCAGCTGATGGCCTTTCAAGTAGTGACTGGAGCGGTCTGCTATGTTTGTTTTCCCCAAGGCTCTTTAGACACAGCAATGTGTATTCAACTGCAATGCCACAGGTGCATAACGGAGTAGAATAAATATAGTTTAAGCAGAACATAGGCTTTGAACGGTCGTTATTAACATGGGCTTTAGCGCCCATGATCTTTAGTGCAAAGCCTAGAATGGGTCCTGCTCGGTCAGTTTGAATCCCAATTAAATGTTTAGTCTGGTTCCCTCTTCCTGGCCTTGTTTATTGTATACCAACAGATCAGCTGTAGTGATGGCATAAGGCAAACGATTGGTAATCACAGATTGGGACTAATGTTGACACTATCTCTTCATTTATGTTGTGGTTAAACAAGCTCGCTTGTTTAAGGTGTCAATCTAAAGGCAATGATTTCTGGATCAGGTCAAAGCAAAGCTTATATAATAGGTTCTCTAAACATGGCTTAAAGGCCCCCTTTACTCGTTACAGCATTAGAAGTGCATGAACTTCATTTCCCACATTGCTGTCATGTCCGTTCATGCATAACTGTTAGTAAACCTTCCTCTACATTATAGGATCCCCGATATCCCATTAACAATGTAAGGTACATATGCCTGTCCGATATTTAATTTATCAAATTTATCGGAGCTGTTTATTCGTAACGCTTCGCTCGTTTTTATTTATTCTTAGACCGTGTCACACTTCAAAGGCACGGTGTGATGATTATTTTTCCTTGGCCTCGAGGCCGACCTATTAATGCTAATTAAAGGTACAAATGTCATTAGTATAGTTGACGATTACTGGATTTGGACATAGCTATGTTGAGAGGTTGTGGTTCAAGCCACTTCTGTCAGTGAGATTACATTGCTCGAGGAAGTCGAGCCCAAAAGACACCCATGGAGTTTTTGTTCGCTCTATAGTCGGACCGAGTTGGGATAGAGCCACTACTTTGTACTGGGAGACTATTCAGAAACACTTTATAGGCTTGAGTGAACACTGAACGAACCTAGTCGAGTTCTAAACTTAAGCGCAATACTTGCTATGGTGCTTTTTCAATCAGTCCCCTACAGACTTCATGGGGTAGGTGGAGGTATTGTCCAGGCTACCCTGCTTGTCACTCACAGCCTTTGCAGAAGTAGGCCACCAATGTCCCCCTCATAGAGGTAGAACAATGCTGGAGCTACCCTTAGCCCAGAGTCTCACCTGAGGAGAAAGTAAATCCTGCTTCTGCCCCTATGTATTAGCTATTTTAAGACATGCTATGGGTCTTAATTCTCCTACTAGGATCACTATTTATTTACAAGGCTGTGTGTCCCGAGTTTTATGGTAGAATAAACCTCAATCATTGATCAAGCAATAATTCCTGGCTTTATTGACCAGGATATATATGCATGCAATGCATGAGCCCTCTAAGTATATTATTGAAAAGCCCAGGTAGGGAGTTATCGTTCATTATTGATGATGCATTATTCTATAATAAATGTCCTTTTAAATGTGATATAAGTGGGAGATGTAAGGCAGGAAAATGGATCGACCATTAAAAATTCACAGTTTTCCTGTCAGTGGCAGGGGTGTTTTGCTGGCTAGCAATGGAACCGTGTACATGTAAATGTGCTCTAATGAGGCCAATTCCAACCATCCATAACTTGTTCCAAGCCAAGGCGTCACCTATGAATCACCCGTGTGTCATTACTGGAAAACAGTCTAGGCTTTTTGCCAGATTACCTGCGAAAAAGTAAAGCCTTGCATGGTGGTGACATCAACTATAATTTCCCCCATTCACTATACACATAAACCACATACAATATACGAGCCTATAATTGGATATAAGGTCCCACATCTCGTAGGATCGCGGCCATAGTGCATATAGGGGGGTATCTGTTCAGCGTGTACGGGCCCCCAGGAACCAATTTTCCTGTCAAATCTGGCAGCTCTAAATATTTTAAGATTCGAGCTATAAAACTGTGCGTATGTTATGAAAGAAAATATCCCCTAGGAGCTGGACAAATCGGGAGTATCCTACTGCGAACTGCGAACGTTCTTTGGTGTCTTTTCAAATTGCGAGGACATGCTATTCAAATGTGCGAGGTTATTAAAAATAGGCAATATGCGAAGTATACATAAAATTCAAAGGAAAGATGGCAGATCTGAACAATGTTCCATGTTCTTTCCCATTAAGTTATTGGAAATCATTTCTAAATTTTTCGGTGTTTTTCTCATGAGGCTCTACTGATTTCGACTAAGATCGAAAAAGAAATGAGGCTTGAAAAAGTGTAACGGAAAAAATCAAGATCTCCACTCAGAGATTGCCCGTGGGAATCAGGTAGCAAGAATTTCAGTCCAACTAGTTCATAAGACCATTTATGGCAGACGCAAGGGTACGACCATTGTTAACGACTAAAGGTTACAATATTTTGATCATTGACCATTAAGCAAGAATATCTAATTGAACTTTAAGCAAATGTATATTGGGTTATCCTCATCTTTTAATGATAAAGGCGTTATTATTTAGGAAGAAATAACTCGACAATTATCATTGATTAAATTTGTATTAATTAGCCGTAGATAAAACTTTGGACACCACCTTTACCTATGTCCTAATATATTCGCAACCTGTTAGCTTGTGTATGAACTTGTTTTAAAACAAATTTTACTCGGGAGTACAATATAACATATATATTTATATAATATGGGGCTCGGGTGGGTCCGGTCTTCCGCCCCATCATAAAGTGTTGAAATTACAATAACATACGAAAATAATCTCTAAGGTGATTTCATTTCAGTTAACTTACAGGTGTCAATTCTCAACTTATAACTCAATCTGTAGCTTACATTTGTAGCTTAAATATTATGTGCATTTTACGCATTCACTGTCCAGCTTTGACGGCTATTTTCTTAAGCTGTATAAGACAGGGTCCATTGGAGGATATTATCCACCCTCCCATCCTTGTAAAATATGATATTGGTGCATGATTGACATTGATACTTGCTTAGGCATCAATGTCTCGCGGTAAATTGGCTTCATTACGCAGCCATGGATGGGATTACCCTTGGCCATACAAGACAGTCTGCTAGGGGCAAATTTGTTCCATCAATTAGTCCCATGGTAAAGATTAGCTTTCAGTGCTCCTCGACATTCTAGTAGCCATACATGGTCCCCCATTGTGGCTCAGGCTTCAAATTGACAAAATATTAGTGCTAGCATTCTAATCACCAGTCCGCTGGTGTAGGTTTATACTGAAGGCTTCCTCGCGGGGGTATTTCGAGAGGGATCCATATACAGCATATATTTACGTGCATGTGTATACATATCCATGATAGATGGTATAACTATACACGTACGTCCGCAGAGAACACAAGGGTATTACATTGGCCGTGTAGAGTAAAATTGTCCGAGGCATTTCTCTGTTTGGACATGCTGTGTAATTCGATCCATCGTTAGATAAATGATTGTGCTGTGATATACAATCCGCTCGCAGGATGGAACATCCTTCCCGCAATGAAGCCACTTCCCAAACACAAATTGATCACGAGCCCATAAAATGTAGAGTTACGTAACACTGTGATTAATAGCATTAATGTTATTGGTTAAGTTACATCAGGTATTGTTATGGTCTTAGATTATGATATAAGGAGGAGTCAATTATGTGGAGATGATTTGGCCAATAATTGGCACGTAATGAACCACACGCGCAGTCGACCAGGGGAGATAATGAATTACTGTCTACCTTTTTTTGCTCGTCTGTCACAGAACTTAACCCTCCCTAATTGATTATAGCTCGAATTGGATTATAAACCAAGGATGTTATTCATGATTCGTGGACTCCCTTACTACATGGGAATCCCATCAGACCATCTATTTTCCTTCAACAGGATAGCTTGACTTTTCCGAGCTCGCCAAGGTCTCTATGTACGAGACTTCTTTTCTTATGGAGACGCACTCTAAAGATCTGTTGTTGAATAATAGCTTCCTTTCTTTTATATAAGAAACTCAGGTGAATTGTGCCCCACAGTGGATATCTCTGTATATTACATGTTATATATCATATAAATATACGGTCTAGGCTCAGAGTTGAGAGAGTCCCTCCAAACTGAGGGAAAGACACTCGCTCCCAACCGCAAAATGTCATTATAATCTCAGTAGGACGCCTACTCGTGGGCCATTAGCGCAGTAGGCGTCCAAACACTGACACACCATTCTTATCTGACATGAGAGACTTGTGTCTGAGCCTAGACTGATATAATATAATTATATAATCCTAAATACATGCATCTAAATAGAGAGAGATACATGGGACAATCCTCCGTAAGCTTTTGACATGTCTCGATGCTTAAAGACAAACGATATTGAACATAAAGCTGTGCCTCTATCTATACATTACGAGTAGGCAGGCCATGGGCCCCATACCTCCCATATGCCTCACACCTCGCTCTGAAGAATTTTATGGCAATTGGCCTCCTACCTACAGGGAAGCTCCTCCATCTCCTCACAAAGTCATATAGATTACACGGTTCATGCTATTGATAAGGCCCTCGGCCAGTCGGAAGTATATTTATTTGCATATGATTAGAGAATAGTAAGTAAAATCAGGACTGATTCACCCAAAGGTTGTAAGGAGCGCTCCCACTCACTATGGATGCAGGTAAATTAATCAAAGAACCCTCTGGGGCACCTACCTGGGCACCCCACAGATCTGCCCACATTGGACAGCATAAATCTGCCAGTTTTATCGGAGCTTGTCCACGCTTTGAATACGTATAAAGTACACAGTTGTGTGGCTTGATTTACAACAAGTATACCGCTACTGGCATGGGCATATCAATAACGAACGCATAAAAACTTTTATTAGAAGGATAGAAATGACAGAAATGTAATGAATTGGCCTGGGTTTCTGTTTAAAGGGACCGGCGAAAGAAGAGAAGGCTTCTTGAGTTCTTTCGCATTGCAGATTTCGCCTCGTTTTCCTCGGGATTTGGCAATTATTTTTGCAAGAATGTAGCCCAGCTGGTGAACACCCGCACATGGCCTCCCTTTCTCTGGCCTTTTCTTGGTGAACTGGCTGTGGAACCACCTTGTTCCATTTTCCAGGACATGGTCACTTTGAATGGGGTTTCAAGGTCTGGACTCTTCAAACGATTTAAGTATTTAGATGCAAGCGGGTAGCCCCTGTACGCATGAAATTGGGAACAGGGTGTGGGTCCCAAATGTGCTGTTCGTTCTCCTTACCCCAGACCATTTCGTAGACTCTGAGGCATATATCACGGAACAGGCTGGCAAGTACTGAATATATATACAAACGCATTTAAGCACATACGATAATGCTTAACAGTATGTTGGTTTATTTACGAGCATACTGCGGTGGTTTCATAAGAGATTAATCGCCGGCATTTGCCTGCACGCCTTTTTTTGTCCGACGCAATACTATTATTGGATTATCTCGCAGATTAAGAATATTATATGGGGATATAGATAGATGAGGCTCACTGTGGTTTCAGACTTGAGAAATTGAGATTTGACAGGAGGTCTGGAAGCATGGGCTGCTTATGAACCCCTGGTGCTCTCGGCGGGTTCTTGATCCAGGTTTGAGCTTGTTTAAACCATGGTTGTCATGGTATTAACACCATGGGAGATGGCACCCTCCAGGGGGAACAACCAAGACCTTTACCGATTATACTTAAGAGGCGCCCGACCTAAGACTTTCTGGCCCAGACCCTCACTGTGACCAAATATTATACTGGAAGTATCCACAGTTGGCATTGAACGAGGTCTGTAATTGATGCAAACTGGCCCATGGGTACATATACATTATATATATGGAACACACATGCAGCTATACTTATGTGCACCAGCATAATAACATTGCATATCATATTAATACAGGGTTCTTGGCAAGTTTATTTTTCCGCAGTTAATGTGGTGTGTAATACTCGTTGCTGTTTATCTTCTTGCGTACATAATTTCGGCAATAATCTAGAATGACGTTTGTCACCCTAGATTGAGGGGTAATGGGACATTTGTCATATACCGCATTGGATAATTGATAAATATGACATAAATGATAACGCTTCCTCTCTCCCCTAATGAAAAAGGCACCCTCCAAAGGGAAATTGTGATTTGATTATTGCAGTGATCTTGTATTTGTAAATACATATAGCCCGTTTGATGAGTGGGTGCGTATAGATTTCTATGTAGACTTTGAGATGCAAGCATCGCCTGGCATTTCTTGGGGGCACCACAAAGCAAGAATTATAACGGCTCTTCGTGTTGTAAATTTACACATGCAAAAAGCGGCCGTACACTTTTGCCAGCCCATAGAGATAGATATATTTGATAAATAACAATGTCACGATGCTGTGAGTTACATGTTAATTTCCCATGCATGTAATGTACATGTATATAAATCACACTTCTTTAAGGGCGGCCCTCTGCCAAACAATGGTAATTATTTTGGAGCTAAAAATGGCACTAGAGGGAAATGTAATATATGGATGTTAAGTATGGGGATTGTATACGCTACAAAAGAATGAGGATAAAATTAATTTTATCTGCGCTATCCTTTCTGAACTAGATAAAAACATGCTAAATCTGCTCTAGGGCCGCCCAGGATGCCTTTTTTGAAGGGTGGCCTGTCAACAGGAATGTTGGCTATGGCCCTCTTTCGCCCTTATCACCCTGGAATGCCTGTTCCCTGATGACTGTAATGGTGAGCCAGATGAGCTTCTAGTTGCCTTGGTGATATGTCTTTTGATTGTACAAATCGTGTGTGTTGAAGTTCATTACTCAAGGCTTCTTGCACATAGCATCCTTTTCTTTAGAGACTGCAAGAAATGAAGAGAAACACTTGAGATGTTCTCTAGCTCTAGCACCAAGATCATTCATCTGGAAAATATGTCCCCAGAGGCCAGTTGTTAAAGTTTATTTTACACAGTGACCTATCTATGTAGATTATTCGCCTTTGTTCATACTTAGGGTAAACATTTATACGTTTGATGGTGGGAATTTCGTTTTTCCACCGAGTCCGATCATTTGTGCAAATACACTCAACGCATAATCATTCGACGTATGTCAATAAATGATCCTATTCATATTTTGTTTTGGTAAACATAAACAGTTGTATCCTATTTTTGCAGTAAGGATAAGGATAATTAAAAAAGCAGAAGCTATATTTAAGTTTTAACGAGCGTTTTCCCAAATATTGACAGCAAATAAAACGAACTTCATAGCTAACATACAGATAGTGAATGTTGCCTAAATTCCTCCATTGTCTAACATCCCTTGGCATAGACACAACAAAGTAAAGAGCGATCATGTAATAATTTGATAAAAGGGTTCAGCGATATGAGTGCACCGAAGTCCCTATGGGCCTGGGCTTGTCCAGTGGTGACACAGGGAGATAAAAGGATTTAATGCGTTGGTAATAATGAGGAAAATGTCACAGAATGTAGAGCAGAAGCTGGGCCTATATCGATGAATTATCGCAAGAAAGCCAATCCAGACCTAGTCTACCTCGACCCTTGTCAGCTTTTTCACGATGTCATGATGTTATTTTACTCAGGTTTTTGTGCTGCGTACCAGTCCCCTCTGGAATGGTGGCACAATTAGCAACATTACGCTTGCGTGCTGACCGTCCGATCCTTTCCTCAAATTATATGTATGGATCAAGGCGTCAGAAAATGTATAATTGGGGTTAGCAAACCTCATGACTGACAGAATTATATTTATGAATAAAACTTGGGTTCAAAATTGCTTTTTGCCGTACTTATAACATGCACTCAGCGCTGTTAAGCAAAATAATATTACCATATGATTCTGCCTATATATTTCAAGTTCCTGATGCAATTTTTAAAAAATTGAAATGTCCCTTTAATTCAATAATTGAGCATAATTTAGTGACCTGGCCCATATAGCTGGCGGTGGGGGGTGTTGTATAATATTTAAATAACCTCTCCATGATTTGTTCTCTTCGCACTGAATCTACTTGATATTCAATCATGATCACGCGCCATTATGTGTCTATGATTGAGTTGACTTGAAATGTGTTGGTAGGAAATCGCAATGGACTGCATCAGAGTGGTTAGAAAGGGGCTAGATTTGAGGAACAACTTAACTGTTGGCAGCACCCTTGTTTTCCCGCATTTCCTCTAACTAGATCTACTGCCTGTGCTAGTTTTTCTAATGTTTTACGGCATCTCTAATAAATTATAGCCCTCGGCTCAGAGTTCTCCCAGCGTGCTGGTGGTCCAGTTAGAATTAATTCATTCACTTTCACGGAACATGTTGTAGGTCCTAAGTTATTAAATGATGTAGTAGGGGTGTAGCGAGATGGTATGGCATACCCTCCTCAGTGCGTTAGACTACTCGCAGTTTTCTTATTGAAAGACATATCTCAGTCTGGTAAATTACAATTACCCCCTCGAGTTAATGTCCAGATAAAATAAACATCAAATACATTTAATGTACATAGATGATGTGTATTATGTTGTAAATGCTATGTATCTGACACTGGTTGATTTTCATATACGAGCTAGAATAACACATGTGGGTCTTAAAACATCCTTCTACAAAGAGAAGGATCGAGGGGGTAATGTATCTATGCATACTTCTAGCCTAGTTCTAAACAAAGACAACACTCGTTTACTAGTGGAAAAACAGCCGACAATGGAACACCAATAAACATTGCAGAGACATCATTACAAAGTTGTGGAGCCAGACCAGGTGGTAGGTTCGCTAGGTGGAAAACGACTTCTGCCACATTGTGTGGCCGGTGAATTTGAAGATACCTTGGCCACAGGTATTCCCCTGGCTTGATCCAAAGGGATCTTGTGAATGCTTTCATTCAATGTAAAACTCATTTCATGCCGATGCACTTGAATCATCGGACTGCCTCAGAGTTCTTGTTTGGGTGAGATAGATGGATGGATTTCGTGAAATGCATTTACTCCGCAGATACCTGGCTCTCTCTATATATACACACTTATGTTTGGACCAACGATGAGTGGGACTTTTTCCCAGAGAGATGTTTGTTTGACAGGTAGAATGCCATGCTGCAGATGCAGGCCCCTCTCTTACCTCTCTCGAGTATCATTGTCAAAGAAATTCACAAAGGGATAGGGAGCCCAGGGCCTAGTGACGTCCCGAGAGCTATGAGCCTACAGAGGTAAACAAAAACATGGACACAAAAATACAAAGGGGCTGTAAAGTAAACAAGCAAGCCGGTAATGTACGGCGGCCTTGGAAAGAGAACGAGAGAGAGAGAGGGATCCTCTCTGTCCACCCACCACCAGGTATATATGCACCGAGAGATTGGCCCGGCGCAAAATGTTAAGTGAGGGAGTAGTTGTTGTAGTTGTTCAACTCGAAGCCGCGAGTTGCTCGGAGCAATAGGAAGCAATGGTTTTGAGTGGCTCGCACCTGGCTGCGCCGTTGTACTTAAGACACTTGGAAAGATGGTGGTGGTGGTGGTGGTGGTGGTGGTGGTGGTGGGGAAATATACACCCAACCTACAGGTCTTGGTGTCGGTTTGACCTTGATGGATGACGATGGGGGTGAGAAGGGAAGGATTCTGTTCTGATGTGATTGCAGTGGGGATAACATAAGGACCGAGAGCGTCTACTCTACATACATCTACAGGAGCCCCTCTCACACACACCATTGCCAAACCTTAGCTACTTTCCTATACCCGTGGCCTGACATTTGGCCTACCTGGCTAGACATTCTCAGTGTGCACCTTAGCAATGTTAAGGCATTCCTACGGCTTCTAGAATTATCAGAACTAGGGTTAAAAGTGCACTTTTTGCCAACCCTTCCCTCTTCCACCCTCTCCTCCTCCCACCACTCTCTTCCTTCCCACCCATGCTCCCTCCTCCTCCTCCTCTCTCTCTTTCTTCACAACTCCTCGCTCCCTATTTCTCCTCACGATCCTCCCCCGCCCCCTTCCACCACCACCAACGATCGAGAGCTGTTTTACCCATAAGCTAAAGGTTGGAAATAGAAAGCTTGATACTGGCACTTTGCGAGCGCAGTGAAGCAGAAAACCAACTCCAGCCATGCAGCCATCGGCATAATACACTTCACTAAGCAAAACTAGACAGAAAATAATCGCCGAGCTGTCAGAAAGCCATCTTTTCCTCGGGTCCAAAGGCGGTCAAACTGACTCCGTCTACGAGTGCGATCCGTCCTCATTTATTCCCAAGTAGCAATCCTTCACCGGCTGCATCAAACCTCCTTCGCATTGTTTGTTTCTCTATCCGGCAACTTGCAGGGCCAAGGCATCAGCTACATGCCTTGAATGAAATGTCAGGAGAGAAGGGAACAAAAGTGGAAATTAAAGTCGGGATGTATAGAAGAAAACGGGGCCCTCTAGCCATCTTAGATCCATCATTGCCTACCTCCGTGTATAAGATCGATCACCAGGAGGCCTATAGGTTTACTTGGGAGCAAAGGGAACATGGAAAACATCAGTCATATTCACCCTGGTGTAAAATTTGAATGAGTCTGTCAACATGGGTTACCATGAACGTCACCATTACCCGCCCGATATACCCCTGTCCTCATGTTTTACTATATTATATTGAATAATACTATTACAAATGACATTTCCCCTTCATTAATTTATACTTGTCTTGATATAACACCCTTTATATCTTTTATCTATTATCGATCGCGAATAGAAAAGAATGATAACAGTAATCTTCCTGTTTGTATAAATGTAAGGGAATTAATAACCTATGATTGAATCAGAAATTAAACAAGCCAGCGCATCTTGCTGGGAGGAAGGCATAATATAGATTAGAATTAATCCCATGGTATGTGGGAGCTGTCATAATACTGTATGACGATGGGACCATTAGCAGGCGTGTCTCTTGTCACTTTCCAGCACTGAATTAATCCGGCGAGTGAATCGCTAAAGAAGGTCAGAGATTTTAAATCCCTCGTAAAGGCCCTATAGCAGATGAAAGTCTAAATCAAGGCGCCCGACTGGTTTGATTGATGCAATGTCACTGGTATTACGATGGAAGAAAAATGCTTCCCATATAATTGAAAGGCGGAGTTTCTAAAATAGAAACTGGGGTGGGATGGAAACAGTGATGTGAGGTGATTATTACGGCATTGCGGATAGTGGTGGTGGAAGTCTAAATGGTTTAGATACCATCATGTTCCTCATTTTAACATTCATGTGTCGGGAAGTGGTAGAAAAAGTATTGAGTCCGATGGAGAAGTTGGCCTTTCAAGCAGTTCTTGAAATGTAGTGAAGCAGTTACGAGTAGCACCTTATCTAACAAGGCATAAGACGGACGCCAACAATGCTGGAGGCCATAGCACCTGGAGGAAAGACCCTGGAGGTGGTAGATGGATTGGAGGTTTGTGGGGGATATACAGAAAGGGAGGCGGGGGAAATGGAGGTGGAGGAGGAGGAGGAAGAGGAGCTATAGGAGGTGAAGGTGGCATAACCCAGGCATTTCTCATTCTCATCATCCAGCGTCGGAGCAGCCTTGACCTTGACGAAACCAGGTGAGAGAATGCATACTGGAGGACATGATATAAGGGTCGGGCAGGCGTCCGCCCAACTTCCGCCTACTCATATAGGCGTCTTCCACGCCTACTCTCCCCCTCCCTCCCCCTTCAACTCAGTCCTACTGGGCATTTTCCTTGGAGAATAAAAGATATCATATAGGCACTTTTTCTTTTTTATACTTTATCCAATCCACTCTGACTCTATGTTACGGCGATCGCTGGGTGATGATACATTACCTTGGGGTGCAGCATGATTGACTTGTGTTCCTCAACATCGCTACTTCAGACAGTCCGGGTGACGGGTGCTGAAACCTACCATCTGATGTGGTGTTTGAGTCAGTTAAAATTTGAAGGCTTATGGAGATAGCACAGTTGTAATAACATTCAGGCTAGTCTCCCGTTTCCCATGTAGAAGACTTTATTTATATAATATTATAAGTGTTTCCCCTACACTAGCCATAGATCAAACAAATATAAACCGAAGACTAGAATGTGACTACTACAGAGCATGTTCTGTGTAAATTACCTTGGGTTTATTTCTCTGGGGAAGGTACAGGGACCAAGCATGTGATATATGTAACAATAGCACGGTAATGATTACAGGCAGACTGATAGGGAAAAGATAGTTCTACACAGGTGGGAATGTATCCCAAAGGAGGAAAGTAATCCTGATAAAAACAAACAAGATGTATTCCCGGAACGCCTGAGCATCCAGATTTATTTCTTCCGGGGCAATCTCGGCGCTGGTATGGTGAGAATATGCTTAAAAACGCCGAGACCTCCATCCCAAAGGTGCTGGGAGGGAAAACGACAAAACCATGAGCCAAAAACCAAGACAGGCACCCTGTTTTGTCCAGATTTAAAAGGATTAAGGCGAGATCACGCGGATGTAAAATAGATTTCCCCCCGTTTGCAATCGTGCCTTGTCTGCTGAGCGCAGTATAAAAATGAAAGCCGATACCTGAAACATTTTATTTTATCAATTGGCCAGTAGCCTATCCGGAGTCTCCTGCTGGTATCTGAAACGCAATTAGTTGCTTGCACGTGGTTCAATGATGTTTAGACTCAATGTCCATGCCAAACTGTCAGCGATTATGGTTACATAAATAAGTCTGACCCTTTGCTTGATAACAACGCAGTTATCTTATTTTCAATGACGAATTGCGAGACCATAATTGTTTACATTCGCGAGATAGTTTGATACACGTTCTGAATGTTTCCACCAAAACAATCTGCACAGACTATGTTGCATCCAATAGCCCAGTCGAAAAACCAGACAGACGAGGACGTAGTAGATAGACTGAGAGCCCAGCCTAAAGCATCGGAGGGAGTAGAAGGAGGGAGTTGCTTGGCTTCTGAGCCAACATTCTCGACATTTCTTTCTGAAAGGACCACCCTCACCTGCTATCATTATTCCCTTCGATCCTCGGACGGTTTACTGGTCAGATATCACAGCTATTACACGTATGTAGCGCCCAGGGCTTGATGTATAGAGGAGGGAAAGGTCTGTGACAGGCATCCGTCACTTATCATATGCCTGCCCCTTGGTGTTGACTCCCCTCATACACTACAACTATATCATATTATTGACTACCCATCCAATTCCTCCTTCCCCCTTGCTGCCGACTCGTCCACCACCAATACATCGCTCCCGTCATTGAATTACTCATTCAATTTTTCATCCTGATATGGCAGCATTGAGATGTGACAACTGGGCTGAAATATGCCTCATTTATTTTATGGGCCAGGACTGGGCGTCAGTATGTACGGTGGTGTATACATATTGAGAAATGAATGTACTTGTGGGTGTTTGATCATAATGAGGCGTTATATCGGGGGGAACTGACTACATTCATGACCTGCACTGGGGTGAAAAGCCTCTGCTCAGTGTACCTCAGTGCATTTGAATATAACATAAACCCCAACTCAGGAATACAAGGGGAGATGGTGGAGTTGATCACTTTCGTTATATCATGGACACCTCCATGCGCCACTATCCCCACCGCCACCACCAAGCACTCCCTTGCAATAGCTATTGATTGGGGTTTCTTTCCCTTCAATGGTCTCGTTTGAATTAATGCTGTGTTGAGGACCCCTTGCATTAAAGCCTATGGAGATGGGATTGGGTTTTAACGGCGCTCTTCCTGAATATGTGTGTGGGGGACCGGTGGTCCGAGCGCGTGTGATCAGCGATCCTAGGCCGCCCCTATGTGTGATAACTGTCGTCGCGACAAAGACCACAGTGTCGCTTTTTATGTAGCGGATAATATGGATGACATCGCCAGCATGAAACGTAGCTTGCCCCACTGGAGGAATCTGGGAGGATTGGTCAGAAATAAATGTAACATTAAGTGGCCGGGCGTTAGGCATAAAGTCAATTTACAGTCATTCGATCCCGCCCGGGCGACGAGTCCCTTCAGCAGATAAATGAAATAGGCATACAGCTGATATTGGCCATGCCATTATAGGGCAATCTGCCGCGCATCAGGTGTTTGAATTTGATTTGATTTTATTCAATTATTTTTAATTGTGTGATCAAATCGATAGTGTATTGCATGCGCTATAAATTTTTAACATAATCAAATTACCGCAGAGTTTAATGTTGTTGGTTTTTATTCCCTTTTGGTGTGTTGAATGATTTGATGGAGCGATTATGGCCCTTCTGGTATACATGGAGAATTCGTCCCCTCGGACTTACTATAGCCCCGGGCTTGGCATGGCCCTATTACTTGCACATCGGTATGTACTGTCTTTCATAAGAGGAACGGGAGATATCCGTGCCGAGGGAGTCCCACCAGATTTATCGTCAAGGATTGAATAAATGCATCGGGGCTGAGTTGGGGGAGTTTGGGAGGTCGGGTCTAGAGGCCCTAGTTCAATGCAAGCGAGTATCATAGATAATTGAGGCTGCAACGCGCGGGGCGTGCTCGAGCAATGTTAAAATCAATTGGCGAGAACTTGCCACCAACAGGAAACCACGGTGATAATGAAGATATACAATGTCAAGCCGATTCTGAAACGATACATTTATATAGTTATTGAGAATGAGGCAGGAGGCAGGAGAGAAAGAGAGAGTGAGTTGTGGAGGGAGATGAAGGGAGGGGGGGGGTGAGGTAGGGGAGGGAGGAGGGATATAAGAGAGGTAGGTGGTATTGCTGGTGAACGGTGAGAAAGGGCGCAGTTGCGTTGATTGTATTGAATACCTCGACAGTCGGTGCAATCCAGAGAAATAATTGGAAATGCATTTGTATTATTGCACTGCGTTAAATACACGTATGGTGGCGAGAGGGAGAAAGGGTGACGATTTCAATGCACGGCAATAGTACAGCCGGCCTCGTCTGACTCCCCAAGTTTTTACTCCATTTCGAAATAGGAATCTCGTGCGTTAATTCTGACAATATTGAAGCGGTGAGGTTTCACTAATAGACAGTAATTCTACTGGGGGTAAAGTGTGATTAGGTTCCTCTCGTGGAATTGCACTGTATTGGCCCTGGTAATGTTAAGTAAAGCGATTAGGACCGGAATCGCAGCACTTTTCGCCTGTTGATGAATTGAAAGAGCCGATGGATGTTTGCTGTGGATGTTTATCTATAAAACTATGCATTCCGTCGCTGCAGTGTTAACCTGCGTCGGCACAATGAACCCACGGTGTTTATAGTCAATATTGGCTCGCGCCTTGTTGTGCCAATTATCATCAAAGGCTGGTTTACATAAAGTCTTAAGCAACATTTCATTTTTGGGCGCTAGGAGGTACAGGAATCGATTACTGACTTCATCGTGTGTTTGGAATTCGAACCCGAGGCCACAACATTTGCTTTGTGAGCTAGCACATGCTCTAGTCCTATTGGCTTAGTGGTGTGTAACCAGGATTAATCTCTTTAAACCCCGCATGTCTCTATCCCTTCAATTGGTCCTATGTATATAGAGCAAACATATTTAGCTTTTATACTGACAGGGCCTAATGGCCAGTCTGGGCGGATCCCCCCACTAAATAGGGGGAAATTATAAGAGCAAGGTGGAAGAGATTAAACTCTCTATATAAGCATGCAGGTATATAAGGTGCGCGTATACAGCAATTACGTTATTGCCATCGAGTTGATGCACTAATACCTGAAGTTTCTCAATACGTGCCCTTGGAATCTTGCCAATGAAAATAGATTAATTTTGCCATGAAAAACGTGAAACATTCATTCTCTGAAGCTGTTACAAAGACCTTGTGTTGCTGATAATAGAGAAAATGTCTAAAATCGGATAAAAATATCTTTTTTGATACTGTTACGTATGCTTTGAGAATTAAGATGCGAGTTTGAAGCAAATATTAGCATACTGGCCTAGTGAAACGCCCCTTTTAGTTCAAGATCATTTTACACAACCCATCAATACATAACTGAAACAACTGAAAAGGCTTTTAGCGTGGGATAGCGAGCATGATATCTCTAGGCATGATCCCTGTTGATCGAAAGTTTTGGTTGTCTTTGAAAAATGCCGACATGTAGTTCTTCACACGCACGTTCGCCTTCCCGAACACCATGTCCAAGATTGCCTTCCTCAAAATCTGCTTCGTTAGAGCAGCCATGTTGAGGATTTGAGGGAGCTTGAGATACCTTAAAGGTGGCAAGGGAGGGGGCGAAGGACTACCAGTTCATGGGTGGTGGCTGCTGCACACCCCACACTTGTCTCACGCTGGCTGAAACCGTAAGAAGGATGCGGAAAGAGTAAATATTTACTGGCGACATCGCCAGGGAGAAGAGATTAAGCATCCTTGACGCGCCCCAATAGCCTGTTATAGGTCTGCTGGTCATAAAAAAGGTAAACCTAGATTCAGATTCAGATGGGGGAGGGTGTGATTCCATGGTGGTATGGTGAACGGTTTGCCTGTTGTTTCATATGATAGGAATATACTTCAATGAATGCCGCTCGGTGTCTCAGTAGCTGGGTCGCATATTATTAGCTCTTGATTGCAGGGTTTGAATGAAATGAGGCCTGACATAAATCCCCCTGTCAATTAGCTGGAATCTCGACCTCTCCGGGGTAATTGTCCTCCACACCAATAAGGTCCCGGTAGCAACAAATGGCGCGCCTAATTACACATTCCTAGATATGCGATTGGCCGACCAAGTACTTTTCCTTCGGGCCTTATCGCGAATTCCATGACGTGGCAAATGTCACTATCTTGACAGGATCTTAAGCTCCGGCGAGTGCTGGAAGGGAAAATCACTTTTAACCACATAAAAAGTAAATATAGAAGTGATTTTTAATGGTTTCAAGGAAGTCAATAACTTGTGGTCAATGGATTTATTTTTCGCCACCCGATTGTGAACATTGCATTGAATAAACATACATATATATATGCAGTTTACATATACCTATTAAAAAGAGGGAACACAGTGAATCACCAACCAAAATGTAAACAACAATCCATGCTTAGTGCGATGGTTCAAGTATATGTATTGTTATACTCATATTGAAAATTGAAGATGTATGTATACGGTACTTAACCAAGAGACTGCTGATATTTAAAAACGCCTTGCCCAACTTTAAGTATGACAAAGGAGCTATACATGCATACAACCAGTAGGTCATTACCACAAGACAAAACTATTGATGCCAAATTGCATGGGTGGGTGGGTGGTGCTTCCTTGCTTGTATGTCTGTGTGTATATATATATATGGAGTGTTGGGGCCGTATTGCCCTCTCTTAAGCTGTGATCCTTTTCATCAATGGCGAGCGTTGTAATGGCCGCGGGAACTGTCAGCTTCCCATGCCGTTAGCAAAAGCATCAATCACCCATGTGTAACCATTACCCTTCCTGATCACCAACGTTTTATTTCGGCCTGACAGACGCAGGCACAGGACGGTTTGACCTACATAGCCACCGCGCAATCTATCATTATTCCCTCGTAGGATCACAACAATCTCTCATTTTTTAAGCCCGCCCACTGTCAATAATAGAGTGGGGAATATGCCAATTTTTCATTCGCGTTTTAACGCCCTGTTTGAAAGAGGATAGAAGAAATGATGCTAAATACTTTGTAAGCAGGGAGGGGTTTTACAGGTGGCATGATTCCTACACTACATACACCCATTGTAGGGAATCCATCGCTTTTGATTGATTTTCCCCGAGTATGAGAGACTTCAGATTGCCAAGATTTCTTCTCTCATTTTTCATCTCATTCTTTCTCTTCTTATTCGCCGCCACCTTCGCGCCGTGCTAAAGTGTTGAGATGAGATTGCCTTATACTTCTGTGATGAGGAAAAATCTATGTGTAAGCGATGCTAGGATTCCCTTGCAATTCTGGCCGTCAGAAGGGTGTAATAATGGAAATACATCTAAGGTTTTACATATGAGACTTCTTTTATTCAGGTATGCAATTATCTCCCCCCATCACCCTGTCTACTATATATGATTTCTCTGTAATCATTTGAATTAATGAGACCCCATACACTAGACACATCAATGCTTGTTGATTGGTCTCCCGCCACCCTTATTCTGATTGAAGTGCCAAGAAAAAGATGAGAATACATTTCACCGACTCTATTTCCTTCCCAGTATATTTTCTTGCTTGTCCATCTTTCGGTTGCCTCCACCTAACCCCTCCTTCTCCTCTCTATCCAATTTTCGCATTCCCTCTTTCAATAATTCGCCTTTACATAGACTGACTAAGCTTTGTCGCTTGATAGATATTAGGCCTATTTTTTACTCCACTACACCTGAATTAGATCAGTGTAATGACCCTGTTGAGGGCGGGTGTGAGGCACACTCTGTAGATCCCTTATCAGGGGGGCTACTGGAGGAAGCTGGAGGGGGTAAGGAGGGATATAGAGGTGTGGGGGTGGGGCGTTAGAGGGGTTAGGGGTGAACTGACAAACATGGGGGAGGTAGATGAGGAGGGTGTTGTATGTGTATGGTGGGTTGGGGGAGGATGGGGCGGTTTAGTCGGGGGCGAGAAGGAAAAGAAGAAGATCCAAGCTTCCCTAACATTACCCAGTCGGGAGATCGCTCGTTCGATGCAGCGAGTTGGAGGTCGTCCGTGGAGCGGTCCTGGTGGATTGAATTAACCAAGCCCTTGGTATTTAGAATCAGCCCTGCGCACTGGTCGGGGCTAACCAAAGGATTGACCTTGAATGGGGCGAGGATGTAGCCTCTGGAGTCGGGAGCAAGGGTTTGACAGTAATTGGAGGCTACAGATACAGGCACCAAGACATGAGGCGAATACTGGGGGCCAGGGTCCAGTGCGTCCAAGCGCCGGATCGCGCCTTATTTTGAGGGGTTAGTCTGATAATGGAGACTTAATGGACCAATAAACTCCAGTGCCATCCGCTTTATACTGCATAAATGTCCCCTACGCCAAGCAAATACATTATACAATCTAATTCATTTCCCCCAAAGAAAGGATGACATTCGACAATCTTGTTTCATCACTTTGATTTCGCTTGGATGTTTACACAGGTCGTGAGCCCTGTGTGAAAGTTTTAAGGACCTGGGGGATTGCTCGGCGCAGGGTGTTCATAATATAAAGGTGTGTGTGTATGTGTTGATACATAGGACTATATAAACGCTGGGCCTATTTTTCATTCAAATAAAATTTGACGTGGGAAGATTTTCACGCATGCAACCTCTTATATGACACACACACGATTCATTTCTCACATCCCCACCGCCTTTTAGATTGTATACATTTACAGATCCCTTCCTAGACAGGTTTTTTTGCATTTTTTATCCTCGCTACATGTCGTTAAGTGTCGACGCATTGTTCCATTTTTAGATTTAACGGCACGCCAGGGTAGATGTAAAAGCAAACCATGTATAAGAGATCCTCCGTGGGAAATCTTCCCCTTCTCTCATGAGCTCCTTGGCCTATTTGTAGAGTATACATACATTATGATGGACGTCCGTATGTATACATATATACCAGGTCGCTCGGTCAGGAAGGAAATTCTTGTTGGCACAGAATGTGTGCATCATATATTAGAAACCATTATTCTCAAGCAAACATGATTTGAAGATCCACTTAAAGCTGATTGTGTCAGACGCTGTATATTTTTCTATATGTATATAGAAAGAATCAGACTTGATTTAAAGAGTAAACTAAAGCGATCTGAATCAACATTTAATAGCATGCATGTACAGCTTGCACGATGATCACTGCTTGAAATCTATACATGATATCATTCGGTAGATATAATGACAAGGCTGTTCTGTAGTCATAATTGACTTGCCATAGGAACAATCGAAGCATTTATGCAATGGTAATAATATACACAAAGGGAGCGATGTACTTATTGTTTCTATGCGCTTGCATTTTCATTGTGTCCCTTTAAATCTTCTCCTATACTCCTCCTCCTCTTCCTCCCGCTCGTCCTCCTTTCAAGACAGTTCACTTTTCTAATGTCGAATCACGGAAAATTAGACAAAAGTGTAACAGTTCGTGCACGTTCATGAAGTTTCCTCTCTGAACAGACACACACGCGCCCTGGTTCTGAATAATAAAAACTTCTTTTTTTCGAATCAGGTATCTTATTATTGTCAAGCGACGAACAATGTGCGGGCTGCGTCCAATGTATGCTGGGCTGGCATACACCCATCGGAGAAGAAACGGTGTCAGTTAACCGGATGGAACACGGAGGAGATGTTTTTAATTGGTGCATTATTAGATTGATTGTTAAGTGGGGTAATTGTAGGATTTAAACGTAATTTAGAAGGAGGATATGAGGCCTCCGATGATGACTTCTCTATAGGACGGTGGTAGGCTTAGCGAGTGTGATTAAAGGGATGGAGAAGGAGGCCTTGGGCCCTGATGGCGAGGAAACAGGAGGACGTGTTAAGACCCATCATGATGAATAAATGGCAGAGGTAGGCTCAGTTTCGAGTGGTGTATTAGTCGTGAAATGATACAAAAAGTAATGTGAATAAAGCCGACCAGAGCCCTTATACTAGCGCTGTCATAGAGTACATGTCTCCGATTGGAAGATCATTGTCCTTGGGAGTTAGTTAGCTTTGGAAGCAGACACTTGTCGATACTGGAGCAGAATCTAAAGCAAGGCACTTACACATGTAAGGCTATGTAATATGTTTGGAGCAACTCTTGGCTCACTTAAGGGCTCGTATCCATTGAGTCGATTATACCCACGCAGGGGGCAATCGGGGGAGATACAGATCGGAGGTAGTTAGACCAGTGGAAATACATGCCATCTCTTACTTTAAGATGACACATGAAAAGAGTGCTTCCCATCAAGTTGGATTAATTGAATCGTGAGGCCATTTTTCCACCAGTCAGCCAACTGCCCCCGCCCTGGCCCAACACACACATGCTCACTGGGTAAACAATCGCCTCAGTGGATACGGTGTTTAATATGTGTGTGATATCGCAGCGGTAATAGGACGCAATGTTGGTGTATAGCTGTACATTGGAATCTGAGCCCAGCTGGATGTGGGTGGTAGATGGTGATTGATACACCCAGAGTGTAATGAGCCGGGTGGGGGTGAGACACTGCCTCCCAAGGCCCTCAAGTCACGTGATATGCTGCGCCAATTACTTAATGACAGGTAGAGTTTGCTCTTCGTTTAGGCTCCCTGCTAGCGCTGGGCAGATAAAAGACAAGGAGGTATTGGCAGCCCCATGCTGGCCCTCTAAGAGAATGTGTCTCCGAGTCAAGCCCTGTTTTCCCATGCCACAAATCTGCATCATTACCCACTTTGTGCCCATCCTCGCCAGTGACCTTTTTATTCAAGAGTCTCATGTAATCACCCCCTGCGATTGGGCCTCTTACGACTGTTGTCCTATTAGATTCTTCGGGACACATGCAAGGAACAGGGCCCAGCAAATGCTGGCTTCGTTCTCAGTGTATACTTATAGGTAACGGCCAAGGGGAAGCAGGTATTCTATGCCCTCTCTCAACTTCTAAAGGATAGGCAGATTCCAGCAATCTGGGGTCTGCACGCATGTCATCGCTCTTCGGTGTATGGTCCTTTGGCCTTCTTCCTCCAGGGTGTGTCTGGATGCTACACAGATGAATAGGTCCCTGGAGGAGAAGGGAGCATCAAACGGAGGGGGGCACCTGTCTTAAGGTCTTTCGCCTGCTCCTCCTGGTCGTCAGACTATGAATCCTTCGCCTATGTATACTGCTTAACGTGGCCTCCCCACCCGTATAGCCTCACTACCCATTACCTCCAGACCATGAGGGCCTTTTGCCCCTGGAGGAGGAGAAAAGAAGGCCCTCTCCCTTACTGCAGACCTGCATGCATTCTGGACACATCATCCATGCATGGTGCTCTTCAGATCGCAAATTTATAGACCATCATCATGAAATCTCCATTTGTCCCTTCCCCCTCAATAGCCTTGTTTCTTTCCTCCCTTCAAACTAGCTTTCTATAACGGCGACCAGGCTCCCTTTTTTGACCTCATGTTCCCCATGTTCATGTTATGTATATAATCATCCCACCCACCACCCACCACTTCCCTCTTCTCGTCCTCCATTACTACTTGTGAATGTCTGTTTTATTTATCCTTCCCATCCCCTTTCTCTCAGTTTATGACTGCCATCACTCTCCCCTTTCTCCCTGGCTCGTCCCCTTCCCCATCTCCGCCCCTTTGTCTTTTACCTTGTACACATATATACTCCTTGTCTACCATCATCCATTATACCTTTCCTCCCGCTAGGGGTAGGGAGGAAAGGAAGGATTGGGTCAGAGGCTCTAGAACTGTAATGGTCAGGAGTATATATGTAAAATGTGACCACCGAGTCTGGGAGAAGACATGTCAGGACGGGGGAGGCCGAGCATCCATCAGCTACGTCCTCTTGTATACTGTCCGCATGCCATATAAGAAAGAGACGTGGGAGGGGGTGGCAGTGTTGGTTGTGGTATATATAGGTGGTCGGGTATATCTAATATATGGGGTGAGGAGGGAGGAAGGAGGCATAGCAGTTATAGGTATCAATAGCATGGTATTTTGTTGGGGCAAATTGTGTCCTGCTCATTATTTCACAATTATTGCTTGGTTTCTGAAGCAACCCCACCCCCTCGACCACATCATCTACCACCACCACCCAAGGCCAGTCGCACATGGGCCAGTCGCACATGAGTGGGTATTATTTCATTTGTCTCTTGCATAGGTCTCCCATGCTATGGTCGCTAATCAGCATGCCATGATTTTTCATTTACACGAGTTTCTTCTACTGGGGGCCAGCACCTCGCCATGCTCCTGGCTCAGGTGTGCCTGGGAGTTCAGTTCACACCTTTCTGGGAAGGCGAGTCTCCTGGACCGCCTGATCCCTCTTTGGCTGTGTCATCTCCTGTCTCAGTTGGGCATGGATCACAGACAACAATTAGAGAAAACTTGGCAATATAATGCACCCATTCTTGTACAACTTTCTTTTAGTTTCTCTCTCTCTCTTTCTCACTTTCTCTCTTTCTCTCTTTCCCTCTTTCTCTCTCCTGTCTCTCTCCTTCTCTCTCCCCCTCTCTCGGTCTCTCTCCCCTTATCTCTCCCTCTCTCTCTCCCCCTCTCCCCCTCCCTCTCCCCGCTCTCTCTTCCTCCTTTCTCAACACTCGCCCTCTGGCCCTTTTCTCCGTCCCGTTTCCCCAAATGAACCTCGGCTCTTTGACACCTGTCGCATGCAGATCCAGACTAATCTGTCAGTTGTTTCCCGAGTTCTTAAATTGCCCTGATAAAAAAGTAGAGATTCCTTTTACTGGTGAAACGATTAAAAACTCGTGACGTGATATTGAGAAGGCTTGAGTAAAGAGTATGAATGGTCTGCACTGTGCCAACAGGCGCTACCGTATATAACCGAATAGCTCTCGTTAAGGTATAGGTTCAATATGAATAGTTTTCGATAAAAATATGTATATGACCGAATTCACTAACCGTATCGAAAAGTGCTGACATTGGGACGGCTAGTTCAATCAAGCCTTTCATTTTCAGTAGGAATTACCTACTACCATGGATCTATGGTTGTAGTCCAAAGAGCGACTTCCATCTATACTTTGACCAGGGACAGTTTGTTACGGATACCACAGATCTTTTCTGCTATGATAAATGGTACCTGGTTGCCTTGTCGGACGCGGCTGGGATAGGGGTGAATTATGTATTGTCTCCGTAAAAATGCACCGTTTCCTGAGCCGGGATCAGGCAACAAATGAATTCCATGTCAGAACAAGGGGTGGCCGGCGACATGATGATGCTGTGGTAATATTTCTATTATTAATACCTCGCATGCCGTGTGGCAATCTATAGCTTGCGGCCCTTGGAGACGACTAATGCAACGAGCACATTACCAAGATGTGCGTCTGTGGTGCGATGCCGTGCACGGTGAGAGAGGGAGAAAGGGAGAGAGGGAACAAGAGGCAGACAGACAGAGAGAGCGAGAGTGGGGAGAGAGGGATAGGGAGAGAGAGGGAGAGGCAGGCAAAGAAAGAGAAAGAGAAAAGAGAGGGGGAACGAGAGGCAGATAGAGAGAGGGATGGAGAGAGAGGGAAAGAGAGAGACATGAGAGAGAGAGGCAGAAAGAGATAGGGACAGGGAGACATCGAGAGGCCTCAGGGCCATGGCATAGTAGTATAAAAGGGCCCTGCAATGGGGCTTTGGCGCAGGCACTGGAGGAGGACTGGACTACTGGAGGAATGTCACGCAGACCTCCTCCCCCAGCAGTATTGGCCCCTCCAGTGTAAGGACCGCTTCACGGTTACACCGGCAGTTGTGGGTGCGAGGTCATGACAGCAGGGTCTGGAGATGGGCGGCCACATGAAAGGGCTGCTGTAATCTTGTGTTATCTCTAGACCAACAGGCCTCCACATAGACCCGATCATATCATCAGCTCCTCCGCCTTAATGATGACGGTCGTCAACTCGGCCTTTCCCCTATAAATGTGCCCACTACTGAATCTCCAGATTTGATGACCCCGTGGAGACCTCCTTGAAAACATTCAAAATTTGATTTCTCTCCCAGGAAGATCCATTTTCTATTATGCCAGCAGCTCTTAGATAGAACAATCAATGAATTGCTCGCAGTCACCAACTGTACCTATCTGTCCTCCGTACCTATCCTTGCTGTATAATTATACAAAGAAGGGATATGTGTGCTTATGCGATATACAACACATGTATGGAGAGAGTGTACTCCAATGTACACCCATACGTAGAAGTGAATGTTTATCCCTACTCGGAGGGTGTGTACAAATGGCTTCACATTGCGCCCAACATGTGTGCCCATAGTGATATTCCCGCGCTTCCTCAAACATGGGGAAAGATCCGCGGCCTGAGACACGGGGTATTTATTCTATCCTTTTATTGCGTACCTAGGTTTGTGTACACAGACGTTTAGGTACACTCCACCGGGGATTATTTAGAGCGCTATTGCTCCCCGAACCCCCTATATAACAACCCCTATCCTCTACCCCCTCCCCCTGCACCCGACCCAACAATCCTCAGACAGAACCAATACACACTATATGACCCACAGGATGGACTGCGTCTTGAGGCTGACCAAATCTTACTCAGGACGTCGGGGATATTGCTTCATCTCGGACAGCTAATTTCCCTTGAAAAATATGAACATGTTGGGCGTAAATACCCTGCTAGTTGGCTCTGGCTCGAGCTCAGTACACACGCCTGGTGACACAGACCAATTGAGGGGACTTCATTGAATTTGTGACTTTGCTTGCCATCTATTCAATTACTTTCATGGCGCTCGCCCTGCTTTGCGGGAATTCGTGCAAGTAGTGACCGATCTTCCCCAAGCGGCGATTTTGGTCGCCACTGTGAAGATAAACGGCCTCGCTGCCAACTGTTCAGACTGGCAATGCATGGAGAAAAATAGCTCGGAAAGGCAAGGTACCTTTTAGATGACCTCTTCTCTCTTTTGACGGGGTGGAGAATAACACTGCTGTGTCGTAGATTTACTGACATCTCTATGATATATGGATCATCCAAGGCCCATCTCTTTGCGGACGATGGATCAGTGGGAATGATGACGACCTTGAATTCCTGTGTTTTGCAACGTGGCGTATTTCCACCCGTTAAATTGTGAACAACACTGGATAAAAGTACAAAGATCACTGTGAAAGATGCGTCCATTACGCTGGCCTTTTTCTAATAAAAGCCACCAATGAAACAGGTTTTTATACCTGCCATTTCCATCTGATGGCCCTTAACTTAATTCCATTTGCTTAATCGAAATGGTCAGCGCCGAAAATGATTGAACTCCGTTTGAAGACCTGTAAATCTTTCAGAGCGAATTTTGGAAAGCGTAATTAATGTGGGTTATTTGATTTTCTCTTGATGCTCTCTAAACCCTGTAGTTGTTCGAGCGGATACAAGTGGTGGGGATTAAAAAAAGGATTACTGAAACATCAAGATACAGGGTGAAAAAAGGGGGGTTGGAAGTGGGTTGGGAGGGAGGGGGGGGGACTTGAGGTCAGGCCTACTAGTCTCACTCGAACTTGGAAGGATGTTTGTTGTGGAATCTCAAGTCCTGTACGTATATTCTAGATGAAACCTAGTCTCAATGGTTCCTCTAGAGTAAATAGAATCTGTTGGCGAGGTGATAAATGTAAATACATACAATAAATATTATGTGGTTCTCTACACTATGGTATGCAAAGCTGGGCCCAAGGATTGCTCCATGCATTACTTTACATGCTAGATCAAGAGTTAGACCATGTCTGCTAATATATAACCTCTTCCCAGGCATTGTTGCCTTGTTTTCTCAGCTTATGTTAACACCAGGCCAAAAACCCACTTGGGAGGACTCATTTTCGGCCCCATCTGCTCGGATCTCTTAGAGACTATAGGAAGAATTTGCCATCGGTGATGCTCTAAAGTGTTCCTACTCTATTTCACGGTGCACTGTGTATTGGTACAAATTGTGGCCCCTGTCGATAAAGGGTAGCTGGTTCCGATGTCAGCTTTCTGCATGGAAATATATTTAAACCTGTTCCTTTCACTGCATGGCTATCGCCTTTCTGCCAAATGCAGCAGTCTCTATTTTCTGCCAAGATGCTAATTATTGGCTTGTTTGAGCCCCAGTCACTGGAGTTGCCTGGAGGGGGTCCAGTAAAACGTGGCCGCTTAAAGAGTGCACTCCTGCCCTGCCTCTCATCTCATTCTCGGTTAAGACAAAATGATGTCCCTATGGAACGATTGAACAGCTCTATCATTGGGTGGCAGGCTTATTGAACTGATCAGACTGCTTCCATGCAGTCCTTCCAGAGGAACCCCCTTCCTTCGCCCCCCTCTCTCTCTGTCTCTCTCCTCTCCCCCACCATCTGTCTGTCTCTCCCTCTCCTTCTCCTCTCTCTCTCTGTATCTCTCTCCTCTCCATCTCTCCCTTCTCCCCTCTCCCTCTACCCCCACTATATCTCTCACCATTATTTCTATGAGTTGCATTCATGCTTTTGATTTTCCATGCCCTCTTCCAATGACCACGTGTTCTAAGTTTGCCCACAGGGTATGAGTTTGATCCCCTGCTCACCCCACCAGCAGAGAGATCTGCAGTTCTCCCTGCGATCAGAAATTAAAATACGGTACGATTCTTCACTCTGTCTGTCTGCCCCATTGGGCTGCATGAGTCCCACCGAAGTTGCCTTTGCTTATAGAGTGAATTCAGGGCATGACTATGTGTAATAATCATAGTCCTCCTCTTTCTCTTGATGTTTGATGCTCGTGACGGGCATTTCTTGATATATTAGGCAATACATTTGGCTGCGGACGGACCGGCTGTTGGGTCTTGGTAGCTGACGTATTGATGGAGATAAATCAAACGATGGGAAGCAGTAGATTGTTTGGTTACAATGGCAAGGCCCTCCTTGTTTGGTAATCCACCATAAACTCATCGTGCCTTGCTTTATTACACAAAGCTCAGGAGAGGGCCTATCTCTTTGCCTTCTTCCACATGATAACATAGCGTTTTGGAAAATGAATATGCCATGTATAAGTGCAGACGCCCATGATGTATTAGTTCTGGTGGTATTTAAAGAAGTTGTTTTGAGGCTAAAGACAAGTGGCATGCTAAGTCAAGAAACCACAGAGTAAATTCCCCCTGTTGAAAGGCATAGGATCTAGTACCTATATGTCAAATCCAGCTTTCTTCACCAGTGCCAACTCGCAAATCTGACATCTGGTAAATCACCAAGGCATGATAGTCATTGATTTATTGTCTTTTATTCGGTGTAAAGCATTACATCATTATACAGGATGCTATTTCTAACTTTGTCTAACAAAAAGTGAGGTAATGAAGATGGTTTACATTGTGATGGTTAATATTCTAAGAAGAAATGTATATTCAATGAATCATATCAAACACTTTGAAATCAAGCGTATGGTATAAAACTGAGTCAGAATTTCATTATGAACTGAATCGAGCACTGCATTGTCTATTTCTGTTTTAAGGGGATAAATCATACTATAATCGTTTTGCTCTAGTTCTCAGATTCGAGGTCGAGGGTTTTCTATATAAATCTTGAATAATTTATAGTTAAATATCGCTATTAAATCAAACTTATCCCACAATTATCCTAATTTTGCTACCGTTGTTTTGTTTTGAGAGTAAATTAAAAAAACTGTTATATTAATTGAATAACATACAAGAAATCTCTAAATTCTTGCCTTAATATCAACAACACACCGACCTGTACATATTCTCAGGCCGTCAGAATTGGCTGTATTTTAAGTGTCCCCCCTTTCCAGACAGTCTTGATTTAATAAGGATCGCAATGGATGTATTCGGAAACCCGACCCAACTAGGATTTGCAATACTTCAATTGGCCACAATCGGCCTGGCCGAGGTCAGAAAGGGTAACAAAACGACAATTGGGTTTGGCCAGCATAATTTGAGATCGGTGGTAATAGAATAATATATGCATGAAGCCCATCCGCAGAACGTCTGGAGGCGTTGACAAACATACACAAAAGCTCTATTATATTAGTTCAATGCTCTCTCATCATATTCGGATCGTACCCCCGAGATGTATGGTCACTTATTCTGACGGAACGAAACCTTCCGATGTACCCAGGGCGACTAAGGTGACAAATGGATTCATTTCATCCTATCGCCAGTGGTAATGTTGCTCTAGGGTGGCAAATAGCATCTGCCGACACTGTACACGCCCGAAGGGAACTGAAAGACCGAAGTGATAACAGCTTTTTTCTCTTTATTTATGGTTTCAATAACTGAGTGATAAGTTGGAATTAGTTGTTCGCGCCAACATATGAATTGTTCATCTAAAAGGCATCTTGATCGTTGGTGGCAATGCTGTGGAAAATTAACAACATTTTCGCAGCAGTCGTCGCCGTCAGCGAGCGGCGACGAGGGCAGTTATTAAGAAAATAAATTTAATTCAAATTTCATTTAATCTGGATTAAATCTTCACACCGTAAAAATGTGTGCTCCTCTGACTAATCTTTCAATTAGTATAAAAAGCCAGGAGGAAACTCATTAAACTCGAAGATAGCTTAGCATCCCGAGTGCCACGTGTACCCAATGCTCTCCTTCTGGCAGCCTTATGGGCCGCTTGCTAAGGCCTTGGAGGCTTTGTTGGCATGGTTTTGTGTAGAATCATAATGGAATGATCTTTTATCATACATTCTTATTTGTTAGGGCTACTCCTGTACCCACCGCAGTGCTGTGTATAGTGGCGGACTGTGTGGTGGAGGAAGGGGGGGGGGGGCTGGAGGGGGCTGAAGGGGGAATGATTGGTTTGACCTTTTAATAGGCTTGGGTATAAATCGCCATGTGTTCATAAACACACAGATACCAAATGGATATGAGATATTGTGCTGGGTCTATTTGAAACAACACTTTATAATGATTCTTAACAGGTTCTAATGAATTGATGAGAAACCCAAGGATGTGATGGGAGACATATAGGCCTAGGCCTAATAGTATATATACGACACTTTTGTCAGAGCAACATCTGAACTGTCTAGCTCACATCCTCTCAGATCAAATAAGAATGGTATGTCAGTGATTGGACGCCTACTGCGCCGCAAATGGTTCCTGGCCCTGGAGTAGGCGTCCTAATGGGATTATAATGACATTTTGTGGTTTGAATCCAGAGGCTTTCCCTGAGCTTCGAAAATTGAAATGAGCATGAGGTGTGTGTGTGAAGGTGGGGTGGGGGTGGGGTGAGTCCCATCATCCCCCCTCCCTTCCCCCTACCATCCCCACCACACACTTTCCTCTGGCCTCCGTCACTGTACTCACATAAGTAATGAGGCAAAGAGCAGCTCGTATCCTATGATGCTATATCAAGTGGGAGCTGTAGGGGGGGGGGGGGGGGGCTTGTCAGCAAGCCTTTTATCCGGCAGGTGTCTGGCCTGACAGACACCGCGTACAACTCTTTCTTCTTCTGTACGTTAGCTTTACTAACACTAATCAACACTACATAGTCATAAGAGCAGCGGGCGGTGCTAAAGACTGATTACCAACAGCCACATCTGAGGGATGTTCAATATTCTGGTCATTGCCAGATTGTACGACCAATTGCTGCAGTATGGGTGTTTATGATGGTGATAGATCGCCGCCGACGGGTCATGTCAATGTATACCAACCCACTCCAAATTGTTTATAAGCACTGGTTGATGAAAAGTACAAAATGCTGGAGTAGAGATAAACCAGCGTTATATCTCCACATCCGAGTGGATCGTGATAATGATGAATAGAACGAGATAAGATGGAGACCCTTCTTATCAGGTGCATGAAGAAGTGAGAACATTAAACTTATCACCGAGGGGCATCTGTTTCTCAGGAGCTGCTCGATGATTCCTTCTTCTTTCTCTACTAGGGAATTACTTTCTTCCAGTAGAAGTATTTTTATAACAGGGACTGGCAGCTGATAGAACAATAAAACAGTGCCAACAATTGGCAAGCTGTGGGCGAAGGGGGGTGGAGAAGGAATACAGGTATAAATACCGAACCACATGTTTGTTTGTATTGAGTGTATATGTGTATACATGAATATGGGGCAGCTGATGATGGTTTTAAGCGAAACTGGCCTCCTCCTTCTTCTCCCCTTGCTCCACCTTTTCTCTAGCTCCTCCTGTTTCTCCTTGAACGCCACCTGGCAGTTTTCCTCCATCCTTTGGAAATTTGGTCCCGAGTCCTGGAGTTTGCCCACTGGCCTGGTAATTTGACGGTGATAAGCCCTGCTGAGCATCAGCAACTGCTCCCTCCGAGCAGGTCGTCACCTGTCCCGAGTTGCGTTTCAGTAACACGCAATATTTTCTCCTCAGATTGCCGTCTGCCGCTGAAGTAGCGAGGAAATGAATGGGAAGAATTAAGAGAAAAAAACTCCGATGAAAAGGAAGAGAAGTGTTAAAGGCGGAAGGGTATAGAAGGGCGTGGGAGTTTCTGTGGAGCTATCAGAAGAAATGTACAAGGTGTAATAAGGTGAATCCCTCCGTCCAGGTTCCATTATTCTTATTGGTATGTAGTCGGCAGATCGGTGCTAATCTCATCTGAAGACGGGCAAAGTGTTAATCCAATATAGCCCTGGAATAGCCACATCTATTTTATATAATTATTATTATTATTATTGTCTATTGTCATGATTGAGATTGATGAACCTATCAGGGGAATTATGAAGTTTATGCCCTATACAGATTACTTCCTCCGTGACATTTGGGTGGAATGAACCCATACACTGGGAGAGCAGCAATGCGATCATATGCATTAATCAAACAGTTATGTCTCATCTCTTTCAATGGGTTGATCGCCCTGACGAGGTAATATATTAAAATGATTAGCAGGGGCATCTTCCCTCTTGCCTCTCACTGGGACTGTAAAAGGCTTCGTATATATGAGCAATGTCCTTTGCGATAGAAAAACGAGTGACAAAAGCTTGGAATGAGAGACAAAGGAAGCACTGCAGAATGATTGCTGAACACTTATACCTCGAAGATTCTGAGACATCTATGTGTGCATTTGAATGCCCTTGAATGGAGGCTAAATGAAGAAAGGACATGCCCGTGGATGCTCACTAACTAGTGAGGAGTATAACCCCCGAAGGATTGTTTTTTACTCGATCTCTGTTGTTCATCCAGGTGTACCAATATTCATATGCACTATCATGACATTTGAAATACAGCACAGTAGACTAGGCAACCAGGAGGAGGGATTTTATCAGTAAAATACCAAGCAGCATGTACTCTGTCACCCAGCCAGTGCGCACCATCGCACTTGCGAGTAACTCGAGTGTTTAACCCACTTAACGATGGAACAAGAGTAGATATTGCTAAGCACATCATAGAGATCCCATCTTATGGCAGATTTGTGCTGTTAAACGTCGGCATTTCCATTTCCTCCCCTCTCCCATTGCTCAGCAAGAATCTATCCACTCGCTCCTCTGTTATCGATTGGTGCCCTTGCTTTAGAAAGGAGGGGTGGGGTGGGGGGTCCTGGGAGTATAGGGGCGCTGTGTTGATTGGCTCCTTGGGGTTTTTCTTGGCCATACCTCAGTCAGAGTGGATCATTTCCCACATCTTGTATAGAACCTGATAAGGGCCCACCCTTAACACTATGCCCTAGTCAGAGGCCAGTGGTCACCCAATTACACCCGGTGCAATCCCGACCTGTCAACTGGTTCGGGCCTGATTTGTCTTTGTGAATATGATCGATTGTGGGTAGGAAGGAGGAGGCGTAGGAGGGGCCACGTGGGGCGGGTGCAGCTATTGTGATTGTGTATAGCTCCTGTGAGTCGAGGGCTTTGGGTCTGAGCAACTCGGACGATGAGAAGGAGCAAACAGTAGAGGAGAGGCAAGAGTGTTGGGGAAGTGGAGGAGAGACGACTAGAGGAGGGAGGGAGAGGTCTACTGAGGCTTTAGACATAACACTGAGCACCCCACTCTCTCTTGCTATAGCAGTACACGTGCTCGGAGGAGAGCAACTCAGAAACCGCCACCCAGTCGAGTGTTGGCTGTTGGGTGGAGAGGTGTACTGTTTTACGGAGCAGCTGGACTCAAGGTGAGAGGAGGATGATAAAATGAGGTGTTAGTTTGGAGAGAGGTGTGTGTGTGTTGGCACACCCGAGGTAAGCCTCCTCCAGTCCCGACGCTTCACAGGTGGACTTGGGTAATGATTTATACTCCAGCTGTTTCTAAAGTGACCACAAGTAAACTGGCGCCAACTGCTCGTTTGCTAGCTCGCTGAGAGAGAGAAGGGACCGAGCAGTTTGAGCATGCAGGAGAGTAGAGGCGATGTGTGGACTGTGATTACACTCAATCACCTGGGTCAAGCTGCCTATATTACTTTGGGATCTGAGCTTCAGTGACCGACTCACAATTGCTCGTGAACATCTCTATATCTGCGTATCGCTCCCGCTCTTGATGGAAGCCACTCCGCAGCCACAACATATCAAATCGAGTCGGAGACTCCCATCAAATGTCTATTTGGATACTCGCTGCCACAATCACCAATGGCCTTTTTATCCCATTTTCCTCCCCACTCGGGCCTTTTCCCTGGGACCCATCTGCCCGCGGGAAGGGACCAGTTTACAAGACAAATTGCTGGGTTGATGCAATCTTTGCTGGGCGAGATAAGCGTGTGTAGTACATGTTGGATCAACAGATCGGGAAATAAATGACCCAAGGTTTTGGCAAGGCACCCGCCGGAAGCCTGGGAAGATGGGGTCTGTCGTTGGTGCATTACGCATAGTAGTATATGGCATAAGGGGTAACTCGGATGGTGAAGGGAGTTTGATTAAGGGCCTACGAATGGGGATACCAACTGGTGAAACAAATTTATTCCTATCAACAGTAACAACAACATCCAAGTGGGGTGTCTGGATGAAAGAAAGGTAGCTGAGTTGAGAAACACCTGCAGCCAGGAGACTGTGGGTGTCCTACCAAAGTGTTAAGCCCATCTGTCGATAAGTTATCACCTTTATATCAGAGGAGTCGGTGTTGTAGTGAAGGTAACATGTTTCAGGATCTTTAGCAGGTCTATCTTCTCCAGCTGTGTTTCCAACCACCTTATATCTCTCTATGTATCGCTACAGTACCCCATCCTAGTTGTAGGAATGGAAAGAATACACAAGACCCATAAGTTTTTTGTGCCTAATACTAATGATTTACTTTCGCTTAGAATAACAGCACACGCTGGATCAACATCTACCTATATGTATGGGAGAGGAGGGCCGCAAGCAATGGCAGGGCTAATGTAGTGATCAGACAGTCAGAGCTGCAGTGGCTATACACGCTGGGAAAACATGATAAAGGCTCCCTTTTTACTCATCTCTGAGAACTGTGTGCGCAAAGCAGATAAGTTGGAACAGATGAGTTAGCGGTTAAATAATAGAAAAGCATAATCTTGAATTACTCAAGCACCCGTTCGAGGTACATAGCAACGAGGCAAGGGTGGATCTCTATAGATATTATATTTCATTTTTAGTTCCCTGAAGAAAAAAACTCCACATGGTTTTATCGCGGTAATATTTAGATAAACTGTAAGAGATAAGACCAGGGACTGCTAGATATTTCAGAACATCAAAGCTAATGGGTATATATCACTTGGTGACATAGTGAGGACCGTGGAGATTCCCTGGGGGCATTTAGTCAATCTGGCGGGGCTGTTATCTTAGTCCCTCAGATCCTTTATTGTTTCTCACGCTGAGATTAGCTTGTGACGGCCCTAGGACGGCCAGATATCTCCCCCAGGAGCTCCGATCTCTGATACAGGTAACTGATAGTGGTGCACCACCACCGGCGTAATATAACCATAAAGTGATGGCATCTTAAAAGAGAAGTCTCTCTGTAGGACATTTAGAGAGAGCAGGTTAGGAACAGGAGATGGGGGGGGGGGGATAAGGGCAAAGCTGTGACGTGAAGCAAGCATGAATCGGTCTGGTTGTGAATGAATGGCAAGGAGTGGGAGCTATATATAATAATAGGAGGGCGGACAACTTAGCGATCATAGGGAGGGAGAAATTAATGAGGCGTTGAATTCGGGGATGGGGAAAACAGCATAATAATGTTGGAAGGATGTTGCTACATGATTTGTGATCGGAAGCATTCTATTAGGTGGATAAGGGCAGGGTCAGAGGAAAGGGAAGAGTGTGGGGGAGGTCTATAGAACAAGGAGATAGGGAGGGTAGATTGTGCCAATCACCTGCTATTTATAGCAGGACTGACCTTGAAATTAGAAAAATAAAAAATAAAAAAAACAGCAGTTAGTAAAAGAGGAGAGACTATTTTCCAGAGTAAGAACCAAGGACATCATTGGCTGTTAAGAGGTTTACCCCAAGACAAGTGAGGGTGGAATGTAACAGAGAGGAGTGGCGAGAGCCGAAAATGTAGACCCGGGTGATGGTATTTGAGATAGGGCTGACATGGAAGGATGGTCTGGGAGATGGAGATCGGTGAATGGTTGCGGGGATAGTGACATGTCAGGCGACCAGAGCAGCTCATGGAAGAGTGTGATAATGGCTGGCAAGGGAGAAATGCTGAGTCACTCAATCGGTGTGGTCGTTCCGCCTCGAGATGCGCTCCACAAAGGAAATGTGACCTTATTGCTCCCCTCCACAAGCCACTGATTAATGTATCCTCCTTTTATCGCCCATTCTCCTCTGTTCTCCACGCGAGATCCCGCTCTCAAGGGGTGTGTGTAGCCAAGACCCCTTTCAAGACGACCTAACAGCGCTCAACGCACATAAGGTAGATAGATATAAGGTAGGCCCCTACTCTCTCCCCCTCCGGCCCTGGGGTTCCTTTCTTCAAGAGCACGTAAGGAGGAATCCTCGAATTCTATGGGAATTCCCATATAGAATCAGGTATACATGTGCACCCACAGGTTCCTCCCTACCTATACTTCTATACCTATAATAGAGAGCAGCTCTCACCCCTTTCTTCCTTCCTTCCAGGCTAGTATAGTCGTCTACTCGACCCAGGTCTCCTTGTATATTTTACATTAATTAGATTAGCATGGGGTGGGTCTGGGCCATGTCTAATAAGCGATAGACTAATCGCCTGGGACAAGGCTCCCGATTTGCGGCCTGACGGATGATGACCATATCCGTATGTGAGATGTGATAAAAGCTGACCGCTGGCTTGTGACCAATGAGCAACTGATATGAGATCATGTGATACGGGACAGCTAGCGCTCTGTCCTATATGGGGGAGGAATCGGACACAACAAGCGAGTAGGTTATGGAAATGGGGAATTAGAACCGAACCAGGAGCAGACACCATAATAGTCTACAAAGGATATTTTTGACAGCAGAATAAACAGAGACAGTCCCTGTTTAAACAACTGATTTTCCACCCCGTCTCATTTTACAAGGTTGTTACTATTTCTCTTGAGTTTATATCCGCGAGTTTGGTCTCCTAATTAAAACTTGTTTGAAGTGACCCGCATGGGAATAGATTACCCGATAATAGGTCTCCAGGAAGGGATCGGGTGTCGAGCTTAAGTTATAATGTATGCATAATGATGTAATTGCCACAATTAGCGACTTGATCATCTGGAACAACACATCAGTGAAATTAGAAATATTTTAAAGGCTGTCATACCACGATCTTGCAGTGTTTATACATGTATGTTGTCGCCAGTATCGTGTCAATCTCACATAAGTTTCCCATTCCCTCATAATATAATTATGTAGGTCTAGGTTACGGAAATTAATTTAATTGATGCACCAAAATAATGGAGTCGGTGGTGATGTTACGAAACTGCGATTTGGAAATGTCCATGTGCAGAATGCCAATGATGTTTGCTTCAAACAATGGGAGCTCTCTGGTGGCCTTATAATCTACACTGCACTGGAAAATTGGTGTTTTTTTGTCAAAAGACTTGGGAAACTGTCTTGTCGAGGTACCCTAACTGTAGAAATTAATGCAAAGTGCCTAATAAATATATGCGTTGACTTGTGTTTCTTAAATCTATATACAGAGAAAGATATGAGGCTAAGAGCCTGATATATGTACCAGTACATGGTCAGAGGACTCTGGCGATCGAGGTATTGCATCATGAGATACAATCACTGTATTTAACATAGTCCTTTTTTTTTATCAAAGACAAAATTATAAGAATTTGCCCCAATGAAATCGCTTGACCTGGATCCTATTTGACAAGCAGTAAGGGTGAGATGGTTAATGATGGCCAATTGTTCCTGGAATCAATAATGAGACTGTGGAAGCCAGTGGTAGATATATCGATCCTAAGAGCACACTGTTGTGTCATAATCGTGTCAATAATGCTACGTAGTCAAGGGATGTTTCTTGTTAGCACTAAGGCTAAATGCACTGTCCTTTATGCACTGTGCTTCCAATGTATCCCTGAACCTGCCCAATACCCCTAGGAATGCGGTGCATAAATGTGGACATAAAATGTGATATAAATGCTGACACAATAAGGAACCAGTTCATTCATGGTTTGCATTCCCTTGCGTTGGGTCAAAAGTCGTCACTCCATCCTATACGAATAATCTAATTGTGCCGAAAAAGACACCACATTTTGGTCCAACTTTTAACAATATAAGTCGACTGCCTTGAACGGGTGCTATAACCACCTTATGTAGATACTAACAGGATTAATAACTTCCTTTTCGTGCCTGCTGGTGCGCTGTTTCTGCATAATCCTGAGGCGAAGCCGATCGATTATGCGCTGTTTAGTTTGGTCCCTCAATTTCAGTCTTTAATCTTTTAATGATACTTGTTATTAGTCAGCATCGATTGACTATTATAATAGGGCATCATCTGCATACACGTTGTCAATATAATGGAATCAAGTCGTCCCAACCACACACGTTATTAGTTGCGTAATATTGTTAAAGAATTCGTTCTTATTTCACTCACTGATTCAACTCACATAGCTGCAGGTTCTGGATAATTTCAGACGTTCCCCAGTTTTATCATATTTGACATTTGCTATTCTAGAGTTTAAGCTGATTCTATTGTCTTTAAACAAGAGTTATGCTATGTTCTCACCCTCCTCTTTGCATAATAGATTAAATTGACCCTTGGTCGGTCTTTTCAATTAGAATAATTTGTATTGGGCCATGTGGGAATATGTTATATTGGTATAATCTATCATAAGGGTCGACTGATTTGATCTCTCCTATATTAGTCTAAAGTTGATAAATGAAGAAGGCTTTAGCTAGAGGTTAGAGCCATATCATGCCGCTCGTCAGCGCGATAATTTGCTATGAGATCCTATGAGTGCGGGCAAGGATCCCTTCTTCTATACGACCCAGAATTAATGATCCTTTACCTGCGCTCCATGATCCGTGTCCATTGAATCATTTTTGACGGCTGTCTGGTAACTGTCGATGTAAAGAATCTAAGTCAATCGGGCAGGCCTCGAATAGGAGCCAATAATTCATATGCAATCAGTGGGGATAATTAGGACTAATGTAATTTATGGTTTGATAGCACTCGATATTATGATCAGAGGCACATGCCGGAACAGTTTTCATTGACACACAAGCGTTCTAGGCTGGTGACTGTGGAGGAATTCATCATTGTTGTCTATGAGACATGGCAATGTGGTAACGCGGGGAATGATAGAATGAGCTCACCATGTGTGGTGAGGAGGGGGTGGGTGTGGAAGATGGGGGGGGGGGGGGCGAGTGGACCCCCGGTCTCACTCGATCTCATTCAGCCCACATACCGCCCAACTTGATCATAACATAACACATAGTCATCCCTCATTACTTCGCCCAATAGACCCCCGCCCCCACCCTATCCCACCCCCACCCACCGGCCTTGTATTCCATGTAGGCCATTCCAGGTCACCAATTAGGAATCCGGTATTTACAACAGCGGTATGTTGTGTGTAAAAGACGGAGTGGTGGAAGGAGCGGATGGGAGCAGCACTGGGACACAAACCAATTTGTGCAGGGACCTGTCGTTTGACAAGTTTGTAAATTATTTCCTCTAAATCATAGCATCAGAGCGGGACGAAGAAACGCCATAGACGATTCTTAGCGCAATGCAATCAACATAAACTCCTCCTTGGCGGTGGATGCCTTGCTATTGAATCGCATGTGCGACCATTATGCTGTCGGCGATTGCCATGAAGTGTTTATTGGTCGCTTGGGCCTCTCTCGGCAATAGAGATAGATGAACCCTCACTAATATACAGCAGACTGAGCCGATATACACAAGCTGGAAGACAGCTACTCTTTACCCTGTGTGTTCTAGTCGCAGCCATTCCAAGTGGCGGTTTTTAATCACCTTCCCTATTGCTCTCCTTCTTTTCTTTCTTTTCTTTTTTTTAATACTCCGAGTGAAATCTTCTTTCGGTAACCCCGGGCGTCTCCCGCACATTCTTAACAATCCCCATTTCTTTGCTTGCATAAGGCTTAGAACAAAGAAATAATATTATAAAAATGATGAATTGAATTATGACAAAATATTAATAAATAATATTAACAATATTAAAGTCTATCCACTTAATGAAGTGAGTACATCAGGGATCATTGGCAAACTGATCTCTTGACTAAAACTTATTACTTTAACAGGACAAAACTTGGCAATTTAAAAAAAAAACGCATTTTAAAATGTTTCAAATTGTTTGTCACGCAAATTTGTCTCGAGAGCATTGTAGTCAATGGATTGAAACATAATAAATTCCCAAGCAAGTCATCTCATTTGTGTGTTAAAATTGTCTTGAAAACTCCCTCTTTTACTATAATATATTATAATACCGAGGTAAACGCCGAGCCATTAGTTGGTATAATATATATCCCCACGACGACAGGGTAGTATATAATGGTCCAGCCCTCTCTTGACATTTGACCATTTAAATATATATTCTACTAGATGAAGATGCATTATTCAGGGAAGAGGTTTAGCAAATAATGATAGATGAAGGCTGGCAAGACTAGCTCTGGGGGCGGACTGCCTGGAGGTGGGGGGAAGGTTACTGTGTACCTTCAGGGTGCTGGAGGCGCCTGGATGGGGTCTGTGTGGGTCATTGATGGCCTCTAAAAGGTGGACATGCTTAGCATGGATGGCATCCCTGTATTGATGGGCATCCCCGCCCGAGCACATATGTACCTCATCCAGACCACGTTTCCAGCAGCCGCAGCTAAATTGTTCTACATATTCCCAGCCAATTCTCACCTGTCGGTACGAAGAGGCAGCTATATATATATACTGGAGAGTCCATGTCAATTCCCTGAAGGTTAATTTACCCAGAGGTGAAGTGTTTAAATCACCACTGTTTGTACCTCCCTCTCTTTGAATTTCACCTTGCATATTTAAAATGTTTTGATGCAGAGGCGTGGGGGCGATCTAGTTATTTGATATTAAAGTTTTAGTATCACTTGTCTCTGGTGCTAAATATTCGGTGTCTAACGTGTACACAGGCTGCGTCTGTATACCATTAAGCTTAGTTTGTTTGCATAAATACAAGGTATCAATGCCAAAGACTACAGACTAGACATTTATCATCAGATTTGAACCATGCAATAGTTCCAGAATATGCTTCAGTGTGCCCAATGGCGCTTTATAATCCATATGAAACAAACTAACCAGGTGGCTTTACTATTATATTTTATCTTTTTAAAAACATCATTTGTTGTCCACTATTTTAAACAAATATATATCTGGTTGTTTTCATGCGTTGTCATTTCAAGAATTAAACTATACAATAGAGCAATCTGAGTTTTTATAAATCACATTATGAGAAACATATAATTTGTATTTAGAACTTAACATTACATCATATCCAAGAGTATCCTTCATATATATATATGCACGTGTGCTTGGATGGCAAAAATATCAATAAGCATTAAACATTTATGTGTAAAATAATCTACCGTGAAATACGCACAATATCTTAAAAGCATGATCGGCCAAATGTAATTCCTGCTTTCTCCTATAGGGCTTTTTTCTCACTCCTCTTACCATGTTCCCCTCGATTAGACACTATCCCAGACACCACTCAGTTAGGGTCTACGAGGAATATGGTATGAGGCCCCGCCTACAATCCCTTTGATGTGCCAATCAGTCGCAGCCTCGGGTAAAGGGATCCATCTTTCTAAGAGCTCTAAGTCTAGTGACCTTCACCTTGCACCTAGTGACCCTTAAAATTATGTACCGGGTAAAGATAGAAAAATAGGTCTGCCACCTTGATGCAGTTGATGGAAGGTAGCCAAGGAATAATATATGGAGCTGATTACTTGTGAAAACCCGGCTATTCACTCTTTAAAAGCAAGGCCCCTTTAATATGCACGTTGGCATTACATCCTCTTTTGTCAAGGCGCCCATCACAGATACCCAGAATTTACTCCCAGGCGTAAAACGCGGTCAGTCAGTCATTGGATCAGATCTTGTTTCCCACATAGGAGGGTATTTATCACGAGTTAGCCCAGAGTTAAGCGATGAATATTAATAGGGGGTATCGACACACAGCCAACCAAACCTATTGTTATTCACCATGTGTTAACTTTAGTCAAATGACAGTGTTTATACTTTGCATGGCCCATGGGAATACAGTGTGGGGCCCTGGCAGTATCTTTACACAGGCGATCAATTTCATTCGTTATGACAACTTTTGCGAAGGTAAACCGAGGAGGTGTGACGTTTCGGAGCGAAAGATGAGCGCAAATGCTGGTGACACAATCTTGAAAAAATACTGGCTCGGTTATTGCTCATTCTAGGCAATTTGTTCCCTAAAATCGCTTATCAATTACTAAATGGTTGTATCCACGATGTGTTCAGACCCAAGCAGACAATGTATTATCAATTTACTACTTTGATATGATGAATTGTTTGTACTAATACTGAATACATATACTTGTCATAATACTAAAGACTGCTATAATATATATATATTGCCTGAACTGGGAATGTCATAACTTATGTTCGTAAACATTTCTCTCGTAATTGTGATAAATTTAAATGCTGTAAACTATCTACATAAAAAGACCCAGTTTGTATTGTCTAACAAGATAAATGTATACATGTAGTATATCTATCTTCCCTAGTCAGGTATATTGAGAATAGTACAGTATCGGTAGGCCTATAATGTTACCTGAAAAAAATGTCAAAAAAAAATTACAGCATAAGTTTTCCATTTAACTTACAAATGTTTTATTCTCTTTCCAGGTATGTACCCGTTTCATAATAGATTTTGGTGTGTAAATATAACCAAGCAGCACAAGGTTTCTTGAGGTAAGTGGGCTTGACCTCGCTGAGAAAACTATTTTTATTGGCATGAAAAGAGATTCATTTTCCTGACATTGATGAATGTATTCGAAGGTGTTATACGACTACATAAGAGCGGGGTTTGTGTATACCTTTATTCAAAGGCTGTCATTTAAACTATTTCAGAATAAAACATTTCTGACAATCGTCAAAAACGCTTCTCCCAGGTGCTGTGAGATCAGTCCTGTAATGGGATTGCGATTATTCATCCCTCTCGTGATAGTTCTCTACGCTCACAAGCTCTCAGATCAGATAAGAATGGTATGTCAGTGATTGGACGCCTACTGCGCTAATGGCTTTCCTGGCCCTAGAGTAGGCGTGCTAATGGGATTCAAATGGCATTTTGCGGTTTGGAGCGAGAGGCTTTTCCTTCAGTTTGAACTCTGAGCCTAGACTGAGTAAATCCTCCAGGTTTTTAAAAAGAGAATCTTGTGTAACTGAGCACACGGATATATTATATATATTACCATGTATCAATTATCATGATCTATACGAGGGGTGATATTGATAAGCAGGTCCCTAATATATTGTATTTATTTAAATGAGTAATGACCTGACAATGAAGCAGGTTTAGAGATACGTTCTCATTAGTAGGCCCATGCGAGGGGACCAAAGTCTAGCTTGTAACCCAATAAGTGAATGTGGACAAACTGTTCTAACCCCTAGGGTGTGTTCTGGTTTGAAACTAGAAATACAACACCATCAGCTACAGCAGTCTGACCTTTCAGTCCATGTGTCCAACTCTCCTCCATACCATCACTCCCGTAACCCAAGTCCTCAAGCCTGGGCTAGTGCATTAATGGTAGGATAACTCCTTATTATCGCTCGGTCTGACTCTGCAATTTTCAAAACTCGACCGAGTGGAAAAGGGGGAGAATCCGCAGCCCACTGATCGTCGCCGCCATTTATATTCTCGTAATCGCGTTTCATGGTGTGGTCGGCGGTCGGACATATGCTGTTTAGTTTTCATTTTTCAGAGGCTGAGCATGTTAGCGTCAGCCAGTGACATAGTTTCACACTTGGCTGAACTTGATTTCGCACAGATGCACAAACACAGGTTGTGCATGAGTGTCTTTTTCCCGGGATGGAAAAAATCATTCGCTATGACATGTTCAGGAATATATTAGTAAGTGGTAAACTGGCTCTAATATATTGCACAGTTGACCAACAAATTAGGTCGATTTCATGACTGCTTGCATACAAAATCACTGTGTTCTTCTCACAGGATTGTCAAGGCCTAAAAGGTTATCAAGTATGAGGCCAAAGGAAGGAACAAACATATGAGCCCTAGCCAGTTGTTGGTAAATTGCCTTTGTAAATACTGCTGCTAAATGATCTCCATGAATTTAGAGTCAAAATAAAAGTTTGGCTCAACGCTAGATTACCCATTTTTGTAGTGGGTCGGGGAGTTTGCAAGTTGTATTATATATATTTAAGCATCTTTGATGTATTTATATATATATATTATATATATAAGGATCTTTGAAGTATATAGAGTTCTTTGATCGTAGGACCTAGCATCATATAATGCCTAAAGAAAAGATGGGATTAAGTGTTATGGATTAAAACACTGGATCATTTATAGTCTGTGTATAGGGAGATTGGCGACATATCAGACGGACAAGACCCACTCCAGCTAAACCCAGGAGACATAGAAAGCCCATTAGGTGATAACAGCGAACGCCCCAACATCATCTATTGCCTGATTGAAATTCAAACAGATTTTCCACTTGACTAGTGTCGACTGTCTCTCTCCCAATAGTTATATAATTACTTTCCAGCAATATTTGTTTAGTGCTCTCATCCTTTTTGGCTGCATCTGTGGAGGAATATATGAAACAGCCAAGGGCTAAAATGTACTTATATATATGCAACACTTCAGAACCAGTACCTTGCGCTGGCTGCAATGTGCATCAACGGTAATGATGGACGCATCGAGACTGAAGGGAAAAACGCAACTGTTGTACTTTAAGAGATCATTCGAGTGTGCCATGTTCATGTAAACCAGCTCTAGCGGAGGAGAGGAGAGTGATATTTTACCGCAGTCACACTGAGACGTTTAGCTCACTGATTGATATTGAATTATGTCGCCAGTTGCCTTGGTGTGATGCTTATATTTCCAGAGTGGGGCTGTTTAAATTGTATAGAGAATTGCATTGTAGATTTAGGGAACGGGCTTGATTTCGCCTGGACTGACAATAAATTGGGTAAATAAGGATATATGTATATCTGGGTTGACGAAACTAATATGTATACCAATCAGTCAGCAAGAAATATATTTTGAACGAAGAAAAAGAAAGCTCGAAATTACATATGCCACATGTATCAATACATGTATACATATATTATACATACCCTCAACCCTTGGAGTAATATAATATTCCTCTTTGTTTCTCTAAGCTCAACCTTATGCGTATGGTAACATTGCCAAAGGACCTGTATCAACACAGGGTAATCTATCAATGTTACAAACACTTGTATATATATCCATATACATTGGGTATATGTTGATATTTACATAATACAGTATACATGTTTACATCTAAATGTATCCATACATCATTGTCATCAATATTACAGTGTCTAACTTGGAAGGGTGAGAAAGGGTTGTGGTATTCTAGTGTATAATAGGCCTCTGATATGTGGGGCATGTATGTAGCAATGGGCGCCCCTCCCTTCTCCTCCTGGCTGAATGGATTATCTCTACCTCTCCAGTTGGATCCGGGGAACCATCTTCCCAGGCTGTCTATTCAAGGGTTACATAATACTAGCTGACTGGGGCAAGCAACGACACACTGCCCACCCCCTCCTCCCCTTCCTCCTCCTGGCATCCCTCCCACTATTATACTTGCTCGCCCACTCTCGAGGCCCAGCAAGACACTGGAGCACACCATCCAGTGAGCCAACCCAAATATAGTATAGTGCATTACCCTCTTAGCCATGATTGACCTCTGAAAGAATAATTGGTCATAAATAATTCAGGCATTATGTACATTCGTGCTCATTGCTTTTGACATCCATGTTTTAGCGTATGCAACACGCAGTTGCACCAAGTGGGGTCTATAATATATGGTTTGTTGAGGAAAGGGCAATAATAATAGAAAAGCTTTCTCTAGGACCAGGGACCACATGTGAGCGCGAGCTGGACTGAGTCATAATACTAGTTATTGCATAATGGAAGCTAATGTCTTATTCATTTCATAGATCTATATAGTTTATACCCATCAGGGTCGGCTCCTCAGTCGTCCATCCATCACCATGCATCATCGTGTCAGCCACGATGACCATGCAGCAGAAGTAGGGAGCCCCTCTTGCCATTATCTATTGGTAATTCTATCCATAAGATCATTCGTGTCTGGCGATAAATTAGAGTCAGCGGTTATAGCCCTTTGTAAATATTGCTCATCATTGGTTATGTGTTTAAAAATCCAAATTATGAGACATAAAACAATATCATAGGCTCTATTCAATGGATACACCCTCTCTCTCTCGCTCTCTTGCTGAGTTCCTCTTTGTCTGTCTATTTGTCAGTCTAGACGGAGCAACAACTACACATCATAACAATCGCTCCCAGATTTCCCGAAAGATTTGTCATAGTGTTCCGGAATTCATGCACCTTTCAGTTCGGACTTCAATTGAACCTACTACAGACCCCACGTATAATTCATCAGTAAATATCCGTCAAAATATCCCATTGTCAAGCCATAAAAGCCGCATACGAGTAGGGCCTCATAATCCAGCATGGTTAAGGCTGCGAGTGTTATCAAATTATCGATTACATCAGCGAGGTCTGTTCCAAATTCCAGCCTGGATTAAGAGTTGGACTGGAGACCCTGGAGTGTTAATCCGGGCGTAGTGGAGCGTCAGACGCCCCCCGGGTGAGGGGTCAGTGCGCGCGATCAACCCCGGGTCACCCCGGCCCCTCTGCTGGCTGGCCCGAACCCTCTAGGTTGCTGACAGCTACATAAAAGGCCACTGACAGTCTCCGATATTAGAACAGGCTGATGGAATAGATATTGATATCATTCACATCGGAGAGAGCAAGTTTAGAGAGGAGATGTGGGCGGATAGGTCGTGTGTGGCTAGATCTGTGGATGGGCTGGAATCATTGCATGTGTGTTGGGGTGGGTAGGGCGGGGGGGGGGGGGGGTCGGGTATGGTTGGAAATGCTAAATGTTTTGTATGTATATCTGTATACACTAGATAGTGTGAATGGTACGGTACAACACAACTGTTAACATTCTAGATTGGTCCTTAGAGTCTAACACTATTTGGGGGGAGGTGTGTGTGTAGGGGGGGGGGGGGGGGCACATTATGACACATGCGAGGACGGAAACATGAATAATGTTTAGTTCTCACAGTTACTCGGCACACTGACATTGTCACGGTGTTTTGTAGGGTGACATCCGAATGCAAAATATTGAATTAAGAAAAACATGACCATTGACTCATTTGTGACATTCTCTGTTTAAACCCAGGAGGTGGGCAGTTAATATAAATTCAATTAACAATGCGTAACCGTTAAAGGATTCAAGACCAAAATCTGTTGCATGCATGGTTTCCGGCTACTGCAGTTTATTATGAAATCATTCGAGGGCTAGTTTCAATCCGTTCCTGCCATTCAATGAGCTTGATCTTTTGAAATACAATAGAGAACACATGCCCATGGTCGACACAGAGTCCGCGAAATAACAGCTATTCTATTCGCCTCGAATCAAACAGGAAAGTGTGAACAGGGGTAACAGGAGCGCGATGTGTTTGTATTGAAACCTTAGAGAAGCTAGTCAACACTTGTTTGGCGCACGCTTTATTGACAATAAAAGCAGAAGGTTCAAGCGTAGACAATAATGGACGAGTAACACAGACCAGATGTGACCCATGCTCCCAGTCGTTATTTTTATTTATCAGAGCTCTCCGTTTCTGGCCCTTCATTATATGAGCAATGGAATATTTAAGAGGAATTTATGTTACATTGCTGGTATTGTATGGCAAATATAACTTTTAACCCATCAAAGAAGTTTGACAACTCCATAATCGGGTTATGGCTGGTGGCATGGCTGTTACGGGGTCTACTGGATAGTTCCAGTGTGGATTTATGAGGTTATACAAACTGCGGGCTTATTTATGTTTATGTTAAGCTTCATCAGAAATACATAAAAAAAAAGTCATCGCTATCAACAGCTGCATAGAATAAGGCTCCGTAATAATTGGCTCGCGGGGAATGTCTTTTGTTGTTGTAACCTAACTGCCATTCTTCTATACTACTTATGCGATCGATCACCGCGCAGAGAAATGGGTTAAGCCGAGGGCATTTAGTTCATTCCTTTAATGTCTATGATTCATTTCACATCCACATGTTAAAAGCGCATTCGTATGAGGAACTATGAGGCACTTATCAACACAGTGCTCTAGTGGTATTGCTAGCTTAGATTAGTGGAAAAACATCCTGGATTGTAATCGTGGTATCGCTGATAACCTCGTAAGAAACGTACGACCTTTTGGTGGGAGATGACAAGGAAATTGTGTGATTCGAGTGAATCCTTATCGAATAATTATGATCCGATGAGTAGAAAGTAGTCTCGCCAAATTAGAGTGCTTGTTGCAGACATCTGAGCGTTGTCTTGTAAGGGGTCACGCTCGTGACAGTGTACTATAGTGTTTGCAATAGGTGAGACTCCAGATAAAGACTTATCAGCGGGGAGAGTTATAGAAGGCCCCTCGTTGCTACACTTGAGCGGCGAGAGAGGCCACTCTGCTCGACCTTAGTGTCACCCATCGTTCACCTTTCACGATCGCTGAGCCCCAGTCAGTGATAGTGAAAGGTGTTGTTAACATAGTACACACATGTGTGTGCTTTATGGAAAATTTCGATGTTTACATGGCATCCTTGTTTATTTAGATAAAAAAAGATAAAACCGCCTTACTTTCGCGGAGTCTATTGTGTCGCAAGCTTGCCCCGAGTATATATATACAATTCGTGTAATAAGATCCTATGCCCAAGGGTTGTGAACCCGATTGTTAAAATGAATAAGGTTCTGAGTAAATATGGGAAGAGATTACTCGAAGATTATGGGTCTGGAATGTAATAAATATTAATTGACCAACAAGATCCAGGGAGGTACAGGATATGGAACGTTTCTTTGCATTGGCCTCAAACGCACCCACATGAACGTATACATATATGCAGTAATTGAAAGATATGGGAACGCTCTCCCGCATATACGATTTCCAGTTTGTAAATGTGGCCTCATATAGAATATCATACAGTTAATTAGAGTAAGTAAATCAAGTGGGAAATCATTGAGCATCCTGCTCTTTATAATTATCCCAACAGGAAGGCATTCCACAGAGCATTGGATGGGTTACATAGCAACGGATATTTACACAATCTATATCCGAAACCATAATGGCTCATCACTTGCTTTGCAAGAAATCAAGGTCACGCTGGCAAAGAGAGATTCATTCATTTAATTCAGTTGTTCTCCGAGTGTGACATTTACCTGAAGTTGGCGGTGGCGGTTTGCTAAATTAATTGATGATAGCATCCTCGCCCGTTTCATCTATTATTCGTGCACTACATGTTCTGGGGTAATTGGATTACCTGTTTTGAGCAAGTAAAGCTCTGGTTCGCACCTGGTTGTAGTATGAAAGTAGAGGTGGGGGGGGGGGGGGGGGTAGGGGGGTATTATCAGCATTGAAAGAGATAACAGGTAGGATATCAAACAGTGATGATCCACTCTGACGGTCTACTTAAGGATCCAATGCCTAATATCATCTCATACCTGAATCGTGCCTCCTCCGGAAATGATTTTATAATGGCTCGTGTATTGAGTCTCTGTGCTGTTTCCCAGGCTCCCTATCTTCCATGTCAAATGTACAGAGAAAACTCATTTCACAAGAAGATGGGAAAACCTATTTGATACCCTGAAGGAACATGTCAGCATCTATACCTTCGAGTTCTCAGACTCATATGCCCTCTCGCCCTTCTCCCATCTCACAATGGTTCTTCCCTTTTTTAACCCGTTTATATAAGCTTGAACTCAAGAGCTCTCTGCTTCCCCGAGGCTATGTGGGATATACCCCAGCAAATGCCACTACCCTTCACCATGACACATAGTATATCTATTAAACTTGAAATGTCTGCTGTAGGTGTAGTAGTAAAAGGTGTGAAAACCAGAGTATATTAAGTGACTAGGGCCTCCGGAGGAGAACAGAAAACAGGATCTGCAACCCACCACCTCTTTATGTCAAAGATCAGATCTGATCTCTGCTTTCGGCTTCTCTCTCACTCGACTGGCAGGCACTCAGCTCTAATAAAATCCATGGTACGCCGTAAAGCCTATATGAAGATCCACGTCAGGTAAATTGTTATACCTGTGTTCGCCATATGTTTAATGTCATGTTTTGACAGCAACCTGAAGCTCGGGTATGTTATTTTCGCACCTTCGGGCTTGAATTTATTTTATTCGCTCGGCCCTCTTTTCTTTCAAGCTGTCAGAGAAATTTTCGTGGGAGGAGGGAAAGGGCGAGGGGAGGGAGGGAGGGGGAGTTAGCTGGTCTTTGTTCCTTGGTCATACAGACCTGTACAAGACTGGGGAGAACTGTTTCCGGCGAGTCTTTCGAGTGGCTCTGGCTAAAGTGGAATGGCAACAAGTGGCAGTTCTTGCCACCTCCCCATCTCGAGCTGTTAGACCTAACCTAATACACTAGCAGACCAGTTCTGACCCCAGACATCGGTGATGTGCAGAGTTTAATCTTCCGACTCACCCTTTTACTCACGCGCTCAAACGTCACATTGGCATTAGAGTATCAAGGCTTTGACATTTGAATTATCATGAATATTAGATCGGTCAAGCCATCGTGCGCGGTACAAGTCGCCGTGGCTGTGCTTCCAGACGGTCAACTTTGAAGGGGGAAAAATAGCCATTTTTTGCCTGGATCCTGGCTCCTGGCATCTCCTTCACAACCTCCTCCTCTCTTCCTGCGTCTCTTAAGCATTCTTTTTCCCGGGATCCAAGGCCTTCGCAGTGAGCCGGAGCTTAGAGAGTAAAAGGAGTGTATAGGAGCAGTGCGAGGAAAGATGGGCTTTGGGGAGTAGTAGTAGTGGCATGGGTACGTGGGGAAGACCTAGCTAGTGCATGGAATATTCTGGGAATAAACAAACCTTGGCAGCCCAGCCACCACGTGGGCTCAGTTACAATGGCAAAGGTGAAGCTGCGAGTGAGCTGCCTTTTATATACACGATCATTGCCCCGCATGTTTTATTTATTCAGCGAGGATCCAGGAGATTGTTCATGCGTTCGGGGTTTCCTACCAGATGCACGACTCTTTCATCTAAGAGGGAAGGCCATCTAAAATGAGATGATGGTGCATGACAGCAAAGCCTCCTGTTGGGTCTTGTAGATCTGAGAGCCCCACTTCCTGCACATAAATGTTAAAATATAATATAAATATGTATCCCCTTCAAACATGACTCAGGAACCCCTAGAATTACTATAGACATATGCCATGGGTCACTGGTTTTATTATTTTGTAAGGTGAATGACTGAAGACTAGAATAACTTCGGCTCGAAAGGGTCAAATGCAAGTTTACCGGCAGCAATAAATACGAAAATAAAACCCTACAAATGTGAAAAATTAGTTGTTCATCCTCTTCATTCCCCACTCAGATATTCCTTGATATATACAATACTTTGTATGATATATAATGGATTTTACTACATACTAGCTAAGCTATAAATCCATATATTATATACAATGTCATGTTGAATAGCATTTGAAACTCAAAATGGAATCTCAACCTGGTCTCGAGATCTTGTAGAATATGTATGCCCCACACATACTGACACCTGACTAGGAAGACACTGTTAACAGTTAGCTAAACAAAATTAATAGCTCTTGGTCCGGTCCCTTTGAACGTCTGTATGGTTCGCTTTTATAACTTGGCACAGAATGCGATGTCTTCGTGTCGCTGTTTATGCATCATAGTCATACACAAACAACTGTGTAATGACGATGTTATCAAAAACCAGGTTCAGTGGGTGCGATGGAGATAAATATTGAAAAAAAATCATTACAGCCCAGAAAATTCCCAGACATATCTGGCAACTATTTACAACACAATCATCCGCGTTTTATATTACACTGCATGTATGTTCCATTTCCACTATCTCCAGTACTAATGGTAGATATACCATCAGCAAAGGAGAAGAGACCTTTTCAATTTGGTTCTGGGAAGTGGGTGATGTGAAGGAATGGTCTTCGTGTTGTAATAATTATACATGTCACACAGTTATTTTCGGTCTTACCCCTACTAAAAGCAGTTTCCTCTGGCCGGGGATATTTTGCATATCTTGGAAGGATCAGGAAAGCATTTTGAGCCAGGACATGAAAGGTCCCAGTGTGGTGACCTCGCACGCGATATATCAAGCCTTCCACGACCTCCTGCGCCGAGTTTAAACTACCATGGGGGTTTTCCCTAGCCTTTCATGCCTCTCCTCTGCCTCTCTCTCCACCCACAGACCTGGTGATGAATGTATTTCACTTAAAACCATGGCAAAGACCCGCCTCCCATCCCCATGTACTCAACTCAGTTACATAATTAAAAATTGTCTTCAAAAGGTTGGGAGGAAAGTAGTATCATTGGCCATCTGTTGGGCCTTGAGTTAGATTAATGCCTCCGTTGATCAGTCATGTATATATAAAGGACTTTTGCCATATGATGGTAACAGTTTAAAGGCTCAGGTTCGAGTTGTATGCGCAACAAATCCCTATTCTCCCAGACCCGCCTTGTATATTATGCTTGTTTTAAGTACTGGGTACTTTCCCCTGACACCTTAAATTACTTCCCCTTTGAAGCCAGAATCTCGAATACCGGAACATGAAGGCAGAGGCATATGATATATGCTAGTAATCACTATTTATTCTCCACCTCGCCGGTACCTGACTTACTTCATTTGTCTTTTATTTCTTTGGAGGAAAGAGAAAGCTGTTTTTAAGTTATGCCTGAAAGGGGAAAACCGATTTAAAGAACGGTGCTCCTTTGGTATTTGAAGTTGAAACCAGTCGGACTTAAAGAATGGACTCCCCTTGTGTGGCGATAATTATTCTGAGATCACACGTTCCACACAATGGATGTTTTGACTGTGGATATAGAGAGAATGGTTTGGCCCTGCCAGTCACATCCTAGAGCAACTCGCCGACCCTTGATTAGCTCATGATGAATTACCTGACAACTGTTCCTTCTCTAGCCCAGGACAATCAAAAGAAAAGGTCATTTTCGCCAAAGTGGCATGCACGGCTTGTCGCTTGCTTGTAGTAATAGAAAATCCCCAACAATAAGTCCCTACAAATGCGATGAAAGTAGAATTAAATGAATGATAACCATCGAATTTCCTTTGGAATTAAAAGGTTCTTTTTTAAAGCTTTTATCAGCATTGGTGAATTCAACAACAAAAATGGGAAAGGAGATGGGAAAATGGGAAAAATGGGAAAAGAGATAATGTAATGTACTATAAAAGATGGTATTTGGATGCGAGAATTCCATATACATGGATTTCGCAATGAAACTTCTCATGACTGAAAGGTTGGCTATATATTTTATTTATTTAAAGGCATTTTGTCTAATAGCATCGCTGCTATTTACCGTCTTTGACTCATGGTCTATTTTGTCCTCATTATTGGACAAGCAAACACCACTACGCCATGAATTTTTTATTGGTCTTTTGGAAATGTATCGACCGACAGAATGTTATTTTGTCTGCTGAAGAGAATTTAGTGAAACCAAAAATGAAAAGAAAATAGTGTTGTTAGTTGTTTCCTTTTCAAAAATACACTGCGTCATTCATTATTCAACTGAATGATGATTGAGGTATATATATATAGCTAGACAAGACTGGAGATCTAGGCGGACCAAATTAACAAAGGCTATTTTGAAATGAAAAATGAAGCTGTATGAACTACATGTAGTTCATTTTTGTTAGAGCTCACAGAAGTACTCGACCGCGTGGTTCTTGAAAAGCAGGGCATAAAAATTACAAGCATAGTTGTACATACAGGCGGCAAGTTCCGTTCATTTGATTTAGAATCGCTTTTCTGACATTGACGTATGGTATACCAATGGTTGTTGGCCAGTTGTTTTTGGTGGGGTTTGGAAGTAAACACCATCATCGCCTGTGTTTTGTTGCTACTGCATTGGTAATAGTACTTTGTACTACTGTACGGTCTGCCCATTGGCCAGCATGAAAGACTGACCACTCCTTTCAATGCAGAGTTGATTATTTGGGTCAAGAATGTTTGAGCGAGAGAGAGAGAGATCGAGAGAGGGGGAAGAGGAGAAAAAAGACGGATAGAAAAAAAGGACCTCCACTCACTCTCCCTGCGCCTCCCCTGAAAAATCCCTTCCCATGGGGACGTGAGGAACTGTCACAGCTAAACAGATGCTTTCCAGGGAAAGCTCACCTATTTTAGCATTTGGTTTACAACTGAATGCAGCCACAATCAACAACCAACCAGGAGTCCATTCAGTCACCAGGCCCACTGCGGGGAAAGCCCTGATCTTAAAACGTCTATTGATCCTGATCTTTGTCCTTTAGTGTTGCGAAAATCTCCAGGTTATCAATAATTCGGCGCCAGATTAAATGTTCTTGTGTTAAAATGTATAGAAGGCCTTGGCAGGACATAGGAACACGCGATCGACTACCGCTCAGGGCTAACAGATAGATATCGGACCCAACTGGGGTCTGTAAAATATATCAAATATATAGATTTGGCAATAGTGCATATATTATGATATGGAAAAGGGACATACATGATACATACTTCCATCGTGTGGCTTGCTGTTATAATGGCACATAATGTATTAGATATGATACTATTTTATTATTACGAGGGTTCTAGAGGGTTGACCCACTTATTGAAAGGTTCTACCCTGGCTGCACCGTTTACTTGCCACCCATAGCAGGCTTCGATCAACCCATTGTATTGATTGAAAAGCACTCTGTCGCTGATTCATGTCTAATCGGTGTCAGTGTGCCCTGTGTGTGAGTGAGTGTGTGGATGTGTGGATGTGTAACAGTTCCACCATAATACATCCACTCACCACTAAGATACAGCAGTATATATGGACGTGCCAGATTAGATATGGCATTTAATAAAGGGTCATTATATTGCACCGCGTCCCATAACCCTGCCTCCGTAGAATATATATAGATATGTGTGCGTACAAAACAGCTCTTAAGTGCATTTATATGGGGCCATTACTCGATGAATTGTATTGATCAAAACAATGACATGAGTCCCTTATTGTGTTTAATCAGAGTAACCGACATGATTAGGCAATCATTGCTAGTTATGTATGCCTGTTACACAATCTAACTCTTTTTGGAGGCACCCAATTGCACCGATAAATTACTGAATACACATGCGCATGTGTTTAGCGGCGTTTTTATAGCATTTAGAAGGTTGCATCTGTCGACTGTATTAAATGCATGAAATTGATGATACCAGATGACCACGCCCTTACCATTAGAGAGATGAGTGGGGGTTAACTCTGCCTGTGACATACATCATCTAGTATAATAGCCTCAAGTATAGCAGACTCAAAATGAACTTCTGGTCTTTCGGTCTTATTCAGAAACGGCAAGCTTATTAGCAGACAATTAAACGGGGGTTAATCACAACCGTTAGATGTGGGGTGCCTTACTGAACAATTACAATAGCGGAACTTCATGCTTGAGAGGGATGGGTTATAGCGGTCAACTGACACTATCCAAAAAGAGTCAAGTGCTGTACCGACATTCGAACATATTTCGCCACCATCGCATATGACATGGTACAGATGGTGGTGGGGCCTCGAGGATTGGCGTAACGGGATTATATCCATTGAAGTGGACTCAGTGCCTTTGTTGGGTGGAAGTAAAACAATAGGTCGCTGGTCATGGGACGCAGATGGGCCGTACGGATTTACCTGGTCTGAGGGTGGAGCGAGGTGGGGGGTTGTGGTGTGGAGGTGGCGGGATGGGGGGTGGGGGTTATTAGTGGGGAAGTCTGGCCTTGTGTATAATAGTCAATGCATGATTGCATGGTCGTCTGTGGGTGTGTTGGCATGGCCATACCTGGTTGATTGGTGTTTTAGTGGGTGAAAATCAGCTGCTAGCAATCCAATAAGTGGGGGAAAGATGCTGTCAGGCGTGACGGGCGTATAATAGCTTTGGAGGGTCCATCTGTCCGGGTTGGCTTGCTTTTCTGCGGCAGTGTACAATTACTGGTCTTTTCTGACTGGGGACGAAAACTGGCAGCTAGAACTGTTAGCCTGTCCCACCAGGCGAGTCATTGGGGAGAAGGGGTGATACAATACAAGCTGCAGTTGCAAAAGCATTGGGGCTTATGGGCAGTGTGTGCTGTCAGTGCTTACAAGCTGCAAAAGAGCCTGAAATGCCAATGACGATTGCATGTGTGTGAGTGTGTGGGTGCGTTGAACTACAGGTCGACCAGCTGCTGTGGAACTACTGGAAGTAGAAGGGCCTTCTCTCTACCTCTCTATCCTCCTCCTCTTTGCCTTTGCTAGCACTACTACCATTACTAACAAGCGCCAAGAGGGCGCACTGCTATCGCGGTGCAACTCCACCTCCTCCTCCTCCTCCTCTCCACCACCACCACCATACAACCACCACCACCACCACTGCTTCCTCTCTCTCTCTCCTCGTCTATGTGCCGCCGCCAACCACTGTAGTTGCCTCCCCATAACCACCTACTACTACCAAGCACCACCACTGGCCGCCGCTTTGCCGCAGCCCCGTCAATACCTCTCCAGTGACGAACGCACCACAAGGCGAACTAACGCGAAGCGGACCACACGTATACCTTCGCCCTCTCTCATTCACTCACTGTTGTTATCCCCTAAGCACGGACGGACGGAGGGAGAGCCTAGTTGCAGTAACTACCAACTCTCTACTACTACCACGAGTACTCGGGTATAGGGCTTCTCTCCTCTCTCTCCCTTTTCATACAACTACAAGTGTTATCGTAGTCAACATCCAGCAGGATTCTACCTTCTTGTGACCATCGTTTGTCTGGAGACACGGACGTAACGGAGGCTTATATTCCCATTACATTCTCCGGGTTCATCTCTTCTCTTCTTCTCGTCATCTGTCTTCTTCTACCCGTCAGCAGTGCCCCTCCTAGTACAACCGCTACCAACAACTGCAGCCACTTCACCACCTCAGACAGCCAACCACCCAGCCGAGACATGTGGTCAGACTGCTAAGTTTATTTGGACGTCAATCAGTCAGTTAAAGTCTGCCTGCTTGCCACAGTATACACACATATATAATACACATATAATACCCAGTTGAAGCCGGGCAAAAGTTGCTTTTCTCTTCTTCTTCTGCACTTGTGCTGGATTTTTGCAGGCGCTGCTGTGGTTCTCTCAGCTGCTGCACCCACATCCACCACCACCACTTCTACTACTACCACCACTACCACTACCACCACTCAGAGCACCACAGCTCACTTTTGTTAGTCGCTTCTTCTTGTTGTTGTTGACCAGTACACTACAACACGCCATCACCAGCACCGCTCACATCGTCAGGCAGGGTCGTACACCATCTCACCATGAGTGTGTCCGACATCAGCAGCAACCTGGACGAGAACCCAGAGGTATATCATTTCACACCCAATACCACTCCTTTGATTTTGCTTTCCAGGTAATCACTACGACTACGAGAGAGCGGTCGCCACCGCCCCATCGTCCTCGTTGTCTCCCCTTCCTTTCTACTATCTATATCTAACCTTCTCTAACTATCTCTGCCTCCCCATCCGCTTCGTCAAAGCATGCTCCCCAAGCTGAAAAAAACATATACAGCTGTAATGTGCAGTGGTTCCGGTCTACGTCCCGGTCCGGGTTGCCTCCCCATTGCCTTCTATTTTTCAGCTGTCCATTGGGAGCTTTCATTCATTTTCAGACCCACCCAGTTTTGTAAGGTGTCCTAGGAGAGTTGTAGCAATGTATTGTTTGTATCATCTACTAACTCCGAATGGGCCATGTAACAGGTCTCTCTCTCTCTGCCTTTTACCTATCTATACTATAGAGCCACCTATATGTTACTAACCCCTTTTTGGCCGCCCATTGCTTCTTGTGTGTGTATTTTTCACCTTTTATCCTAACACTGATCCAGCTATGGAACTTTGTTTATAGTCCCGGTCTTTGGTTTCAAGTAATGCTTATAGTCTCAGGTAGTAGTATAGAAAACGGATCCTGAGGCAAAAAAAGGGGATGACCTCCGAAATGAAAATGTTTGTTTGGATGACAGGTAAGAGAACAACCTATTGGCCAGAGGTGGTGGTTGGCACCTGCCGATTGTTTGTTTATTCGGTTGACATAAAAGCGATGTACATGTAAACAGAATAATATGGGTTTATATATACCTACTTACTTTCTCATACAAGTTCGACCTGTCTCGGTGTCTATTTAAATACTCTATTATATTATATATTATCACATACTTATACACATATATATAATCCTTCTCTTTATTACATTAACTATGTGTATCTGGTGCTGTCAGTGAAAAAAGCCCACATCTTTGTAAAGTGCTTTGTTTACCGGCTTTAATGATAATATGTATGCCGCGACCCCCTTTAATCACAGACCTAATTGCAGGCTCACTTCATTGTTGTATGGTATATGTATACTCCATGGTCTATCGAACATAATTATAAGCATGGGATTATCAAATAAGCAGGCTGGATGACCAGGAACAATGCCCGGCGATCATGCTGGGCGCAGCTGGGAGGTGGCCTACGTTAATCATATGGGTCACTTGTTTGGGAGGGTTCTGTGAGGGCCTGGCAGGCACGGGCCCCACACTGGGCCCGCTCCCACCACAACAAATGCCCCCAGCAGTGGCCGGTCCAGGTAGCTTCGGTTTAGATGTGAAGGCATTTCATCCTGTCTTACTCTAATAAGATACACTGCAGGCAAACTGTGGTCATGTTTGCGGCTTGGCTAATTCATAGCGGCCACAGCTTTTTTTCTCCGCGTGTGTGTATGCATTGAAAGGTCATATCGTGTATGTCAACGTGTATGTATAGCACAGTTTAACTGTCTGATCATACTGGTTCCAATCGAGATGACAGTCTTGTAGATTGGTTCTATACAGGTGAACCAAACTTACAGACCCTGATAGCTAGACCTCATGTGGATTGCATTCCCAAACCTTCCACTAGTCCCAACAACCACCAAAGCCCCAGTTTCCCTTTATACATTGTTGTGTACGCTAACTGGTGCCAGGTCGGTGAGCTGCCGACTTCTAGAATTACTTCCCCGAATTCTGCCTGGATGCGAAAGGATCCCGATCTAGTCACATTTCAGGATTGGCTTTTGTTTATTGTAAACGCCGGGTCTTCCACGGCCAGGACACAGCTGCGCTCCAGTGCTAGGCCAGAGGGTAACAGACAACACCCCCGGCTAGCTATATTTTTGGCCAGTGATGTGGTGTTTATATACCTGAGCGCAGCTATAAATAACCCCTAGATGGGTATGAGAAGTGGGGTATTTGGGGGGTGGTGGGCGAACGAGGGTTGGTTTTGTAAGTGAGCTTAGACAGAACAGGGGGTTCCACACAATTGTCACCGAACCCTCGTCCTCTTCTCAGAGCCAGTCACGGACCACCGGGTCCAAATTGCTGCCCTTATTTCTGTTCGCTACATCCTATACATTTTTCAAGAGTTGGCAAAGCATTTTTGGCAGAGCTATAAAGAGACTCTTTGTCTGATGCCATGTGCGTGATATGCTACAGGGGAAGTCCTCTCTGATGAATGCCAGAAACTGAAAGGTTCTGGTCAGTTTTATCCCAGGTATGGCCTGTGTATGTTTTGTGAAAGGAGTTTTTTTTAAAGTCTGACGCGAGGACGTTTATATAATAAAAGCCAGTTGTTGGAGGCTGGCTGTGTTTTTTTACCCCCCATGTGGAAAGCCATCGACAAAAGCAAGGATTCAATATTACTGCGGTAACTGTAGGCCCTGTATATGATCCGATCATTCTCTAAGTCTATCCTCTGTTGATGGAGTCTACAGCCCGTTGCTTGTGTTCAAATTAGATCATGCCTATAAAAGATTCATGGCCTGCAAGTAGGTTGGAACTGATCAAAACGTTGGGTGTTGCTATCCAAGTCGCCTCGCCAGACCCACCTGAACCCCTTTCTCTTTACCACACCATTACGGTGCCACAGGTCCATCAAAAATGAACCGCATGGCGGGCATCATTTACATGGAAATATTGTCGTGAATAATTCACGAGGTGACGCGGAGCTAATGGGGATCAACTAGAAAGATCAGCACCCATCCGATCGCCATTAGAGACAATCTGATACATGGTTGTAATGATCCTGCTGGATTCATCCCCTCTCTTAACCAAACATCCTCTTGTTTTCTCACCTCCCCCCTCGATCAAATGTCCCCAACCCCAACGTCCCGACCACTCCCCTTTCCACTTCCACGCCCTCCCATTTCATACCAGTACCAGGCTTTCCATCGCATGAACGTTTAGTGGAAGTATTGTGTATATAAATTGTGTGGGCGTTGTTGCTGTTAAGAGTATTATATATAAGCATACACACTCGCATTATCTAACATCCCTCACTCTCTGTCTCTCGCTGTCTAAACAGGCACACGCATATTATGTACCGGTATGCATATACAGTATATCCATGTACGTGTATATTGAGAGAGAGAGAGAGGGAGAGAGAGAGAGAGAGAGTGGACGAGAGCGATGAAGAGAAAGAGGATATACACTATATTTGAATATACAAAAAAATATTGTCACGTATGAATGGAAACTGTAACGAGCCTGGCAAAACATTGAGGAGGTAGAATGATAAATATCTTTAATGTGAACACACAGTACTAGCATCCCCCCTGGATGGACCGCCTCCACTCTCCTCCATTGTGACTTGGATCCGGCGTACAATGGTATATGCACATCAACCTCCGGCACGCCACCAGCTGTTTCAAGGCAGGTATATTGTTCACAGAGTTATTAAACATCACATACATCATAAAACTAAGGAACGACCATTTCATACACATTGGTGCAACTGCTGAAAGGCCATTCAAAATTAATCAGATAGTCCCCCTTTTGAAATGTATGGCACCGTTTTATCTTTTGCATTGGATACATGCATGTATGTGGGGCAAGCTCGATCATGGTGGTTGGTGATTAATATTATGACGGACCAGTGCAGAAAAGTAGTGATCTAACATCTCTTTTCATAGACAGGGATGCCCTCGTACTTGTTGCTGCTTGCCCCATGCAAAATATGGCTTTCCTGCATGATGCATTTAGGTGAACTATTGCAGATTGAGTGTATTTATTAGGATCATTTTCACTCGAATCTGATATTGGTATCGTGACGCTAAAGTAAAAACTGGGCAAGGCCGAGCTGGTTGACATTTACACGAAGACAGTAACCATTGGCATGACAACCAGCCTCTAGTAGATATACTTTCACACGTCAGAAGTGCACTAGCCTCGATTTTAGTATCCATCTCAAATCTCCAACAAATACAAATTTATATTTCTGACTTCTTCCCAATATGTGCCTGTCCCATTTCGCCCATCGTGTATACATGGTTTGTAAAGGGACAAGCATATGGCTTATAGAATTGTACCTGATATAGTTTGTGACCTGTAGGGGGACGAGCTTGTTTGGCTTATTGAATGTACCTGATACAGTTTGTGACTTATATTTTTTGGGGTAACAGGGGTCGGAGTGCGTGGTATACGTAATGTTTATCCTTGTCATCTCGAGGGGGGATGGGGGAGCCAGAGTGTCGCCGGATAATAAGGTTTGAGGGCACTTACAGCACGGAGAGGTGTGCATGCTGTGCATGTTTAACATATTCAGTTTGCCAGGTCCGACCTGTTGTTGTTGTGGCAGTGGTCTTAGAGCCAGGTCTGGGGAGTTGGTCGTATGTATATTATGGAACTGAGAAGTGCTATGGTCGTCCCTTTTTAGCATGCCATGACAGCCCGTATTCTCAATCACACAACTCGGAACGTAGCCCTCTAATTTACACACAAAGCTCTCCCAGAACCAACCCCCTCCCCTCCTCGATTACCTTGTTATTTGATCTACATTGATAGATCCAGTCATTCGATTTCTTTCCTCGGCCCTTCGGATGATTTGCTTGCGTGTACAGAATACCTCATATCTATTTAGAGGCGAAAGGAACTGTACAATTGAGATTCCCACTTTCCGACGAAGAGTGGGAGAGTATTGGAAGTACCCAGCATTTGATCGTTTTTTTTTCATCTCCACTGACTCGATGTTAAAGGGCGCAATAGGAACCTTTCCTAGAGGGATTCGTTTGGGAATGTTTCAACATTTAGTGCAAAAAAATGTTAACTGGCGATGATGTATATGTACAGGGTCAGCATAAATAGAGAGGGAGTTGTGTTGCTAAGAGGTTTACAGAAGAAAGCCCGCTGCGCTACTTTAATATGGTTTGCTTTAAATAGAAAATCCCCGGTATTCATATATGCATTGGTCCTATATAAATACACATCAGCATTTAGCCTGGCCATCAAGACCCTCTCTCTATGAAGTGAGGTCACTCCCTCTCTGCATTGTTATACCTCGCCATTGGTGGTTATAATAAGAACCCTAAACCACCAATTACAATGGAGCATAGCCGAAATTTGGCCTACATTCAAATATGCTAAATAACTCTATACACCACCGTATTAAGCATGTTTCTTCATACGGTAGACTCATATATGGTTCTTCCTTGGGGTAGAAAAAGCACTGCAAATCCCAATAAATCATTCCTCATTATAACGAGCAGGTCCGACCTACCTTCCAGGAAAAGGATTCTTTTGGTCGATATCATATATATAGGGCGTGGGAAGGTTTCCAAGCATAATCAGAGGGAGAGGCAGAGTTTGCACAGGACTATGAAATGGGCTTGTCCTGATTGCATCATAGGTGCAATCATATGTTACCTGAATGACTAGCAGTCTCTCTCTCTCTACCTGGACTCTATACCAGTGCTTTACACCTGCAAAGCTTTTTCAACGGCCAGGCAAATTCAAAGGCCGACTCTCGTGTTGTGTTAGATGAGTACTGGGACCCTCCCCCCTCGTTATGTACCTCTACTCTCACGAGTTCTCTTCCCTATTCAAATGTCCACTGACAGACACGCTGGACAATGGCATCTCCTCATGGCCACTCTCCAGGCTTCTCTACCCTAGGATGCCATCACATCACTACACTCACACACACTCACACCTTCCTCCTTCCAACCTCTATTAGCTTACCTGTAATCATTTTACCTGAAACTTGATCATGGTACTTTCAGATTCGCCCAGCGCTAGGGGTTTTGTTGGGCGGATCTGTACAAAATACTAAGATCACGAATGGCAGTGATTTATCATAAAAGGAAGTTTTTTTTCGCAGTTGGGCTGGAATACATTTGCTGGAAACAAGCTAAAGTCCATTTCCATAAACACCTTCTCGTGTATAGTTGGTCCATCAGTGGGATTGTTGGTGGTTTAGATGACAGATCCACCCCGCTCGGGGTCATAACATTGTCATGTCGGCCACTCATGTGATGACATTGGATTCGGATATAAAGATCCTCAGTAGGGAAGCCTGCCGACCAAACTGAACATGTGAGAGTCATTGGATGCCTGGCCGGCTTGGTTGGAGGCCTGTTGTAGGATCACATTTAAGGAATGTGGTTCTCATACTCGTATGACATGCTGTGACCTTTGGTTCATCAGCCTTTGGCATGCTGATGTAGATCTGGCTGTATAGCTTGCAATGGGGCCTTTCTGTGACTTATCTCCATATTTCAGTTTGGCCGCGAGGAACATGATGAGATAATTCGGGCCCCCAATCACCCTAGATCATGTGAGATTCAGCTCAGGCTTATGCTCTATAGCTCCTTGCTTCTGGCATCATTGCCAGCGGGCAACTCAACTCATAGTGCCCACTACTACTACTACTCTCCTCTACCCCTTCCTTCTAGCTTCCCCCAAACCATGATGATGGCCCTCTACATGTCTTGTTTACATCACCACAAATGTGCTCGTAGAAGTAGAGCCAAGAGGTTCCATACTGCTAAAAGTTCAGACAGGGGGCACTAACTTTGACCCTCCTGCTCACACTACTCTCTCTTCATAGCGAGAGGTGATGACTTGCGAACATGTACATGGCTCACTTAGAAAGCACTGAAAAAAATATTCTCCCTCTCCTCATCGCCCCCAACAACTCCACTTCCTCGTATGATCACGTACCGGTTAACGCACCTTGCTGAAAAGCTATTCATATGGGGGGCAAAGAGACATAAGACATGGGGAGAAGTAAATCTTGTTGATTTATCCCCGATGGACTTTTTTGTAAGCAATTGTAAATATGTGTCGAGATGGTAATTTTGCTCAAGTTTCCTTCAGCAGGGCTTTGAGGTTAATTGGTCACCTGGCAAGTTCCCGGCATTTCTGGCTGAGCTTAGATCTCTGATGATGACCACCCAGGGACTCCTCCCCCATGGCAAAAATGATCTATAGTTATTTGTTATTCCAGAACTCTCTCAAGTACCCGTCCGGGCAGTGCCCTGGTTTGCCAAGAAAAGGATATGTAAGAACTGATTTGCTCAATAATATTGTATGAATACAGCGATATGAAAAAAACCCCAACTATATGGGAATAACATTATCTGCCATAGGAAAACGTCGGTGTGTTGTTATTCCAATTTAAAAAAGACAAACATAGAAACCTCTTAGTGCATTATAATAGCCCTGAGCTAAGTTTCATTGGCCCACTATCTTGCTGAGTAAACATTCCTGTCCTAACAATTTACCCATGGCATTATATTTTCATGGTTAGCCAGCTGGTTTCTGCGAGAATAATCATCCGAATAAATAAATGATGAAATTCCTAGGGAAAGAAATAGGAATAATGGAGCTAAAGAAGCGATGCCGCTCGTATTTTGATAAGCTGAGACAGTAACTTAAGAAATAACTCAGAAATCTTACTCCCATGTTCTTGCTATAGTATTGAATGATCTGGAACCCTCGTTAGATCCTGTAAAGCGCCTGGCATTTCCCATTCATCCGAATGTAGTCATTATTATAGCACATGGAGTGATGGATAAATTGATTATGAGCTTCTTTTTTGGAGAGGTGATAATCTGAAGTTTTTTCCCTGTCTCGGTGCAAGAGGAGAGCGTGTGTTTCATTGATATATTCCTAGAATTTCTCCAAGCTCTTCGGGTGATGGATGCTCCCAGCGTGGTGGCGTTCCAAGCATCTGGGTGTTCGTTTCATTAGGTGCTGTTTTCATAAAGACTGGGTTAGGTAAGGCCAGCCAGAACCAAGTGGGGTGAGGGTGTTAACCCCCCAGGGTTCAAAGGTGAAGAATAACGTTGCACATGTGAAGCTATGTCACCGGGGCGTCATCCCTTCTGTGCCTCAGAAGCTCGCATTTTCTGGTATTACCAGGAATTCCAACGTCCCAATATTTATATGTTATTCTAATTGGTAGGGCCAATAAATTTCGACGTATGTGCTCAGTTGAACCATGTCTGCTCTCTCTTCAAGACTCCATGTATTCTGGGTTCTAATTGGGTGTCCAAGGCCCTGAATACAATCCATCATTTGGTATAGTATTTGCCAAGCTCAAGTCTTACTTAGTTGTCCATTGCCCGCATGTGATGTAGCGATGTGTGCCCTAATAATGATAGCCAATTAGGCACTTGGCAATGGACCTTTGATGAGTAAGGGGAGGATGTATATGAACCAAATGTCTTCCATACATCATACGTTCTATTTCTTCCACACTTACACAGGAGAATAATCATAAATATAAGCCTAAAGTATTATGTAATACTTTATTATTATGTTCTAGGGGTTTCAGTAAGCCACGTGTTTTAAGGTGAAGGGGTATATATGCATATGCCATAGGCGCACGAGGTCATAATGCAATTATTGGGGGTTAATTATGATCTTACCCCTCGTGTCGGGTCTGACATTTTCACATCATTCAACTCAAGAGTTGCTCGTGGCTATACGTACACATGTGAGGTGTAAGTGGGATATGAAGTAGGGTGGTGCTGACTGACCCGGCCGTTTGGCTTGGGGAGGGGCGAAGAAGAAGAAGAGAGTGAGAGACTCAGAGAGAGATGTAAAGGCTATGGCATATATATAGGAGCTAGAGATCGTGTACTTGCTTTCTGCAGTCAGTTAGAATGGTTGGGGGATGGGGGAGAGAGAACCAGACGCTTCCAATTGACGGAGGTAGTAGTAGTTTACATTAGATCCATGTTCCCGATCAGACGAGGGAACTAAGAGGTTGGCGAGACCACTGGCTGCTGTAAGACATTCTATATTGAGGAAAGTCTTCGGATCACATGGCTCACTGGGGGCTAGAGACCCATGGGCTCCTGATGCGAAACAAATTGTACAATGATGTCAGTTTACCTCGAACCTTTGTCAGCCAAGTGCTGACATCTTCCAGGGCAAGTGTAAGAAAACACTTCGGCAAGTGAAGCGCGTGGAAAGCGGGCCCTAAGCCAGCTAAAAGACCTATGCAGTCAGTATGAAACTTTTTCTTCAGGTTTATTACCAGAAATCTTTACTTCACCCGGCCAGGACCTGTTAATATGATATATGAGAGCCCATATACCCATCACGACCAACTGTCGCTTCTACCAATTGGACATTGCGTAATGATGTATGCGGTCCCGATAACGTATCAGGATACTATGACAGGCGGACGAATACAATATCATTCTCGGGATGCCACTTCTATGGGTGAAATACCGGGATTTTTGTCATGGCATTCCTTGTTTTGACTTATGACCACTTTAGCCGTCGTGTGCCCACAGATGTGTTTGTACGAGTACAAATCTGTGGATGTATGCGATATAATAAGCATGCCTTTATAATAGCAGTGTGGCCGAACAAGTGGTGGGGAAAGCTCCTAGGGATGCCTTGTTCACGTAGAAGTGTAAGCACAATGGGGTGGCATATGGACACCCATCCCTAGGGCCTAGTGTCAAGTGGAGGAGAGGGAGGCAAGACAGTTATTCTTTGCCATGTATACTGTAGCCTTTGCAGCAACACTGTCTGTAGCCTGTTGGTTGGATGGGTCCGACAACCACCTGGCTTAAACATTGGTTTGCAACCGGTTGGGCGTAGTTTACTTTATAACGACTCACGCAACCCCCAATAAACCCTAGAGTGATCATTTGCTCCCCCCCCCCCCCATTCTTTCTCCCCCTTTCTGAATATGTAGCTCTTTGTTCTTGGTGATCACGAAAGATAAGTCAAAAGTTTCATTGTCTGCATGCAGCTTTTGTCTGTATTTTCTGTAACTATTTGCTCCCATCTCTCGAAAGGTATTGATATTACACTCGCCCTTATGAAAAATATACATTGTGCAAGAAAACTTGGAAAGTGTAGTATTTATGTATACTGCACATGACGACCTACATTAATACTTGCTGTATGGGATCCAAACTCATGTGAGTTCATGTCTCTTCGACATGCTATGGTTACTTGAGATGTATCACGCGATTATTCTTTGCCATATAGTTATTATTGTCAGAAGCTAGCCGAGTGGCTCGTGTTTGACGGCAGTAATTTATCATACATATATTCCAGCCTTTGTACGTTACAAGTATTTTTGACATGTTTTAGTACACCACAGATGCCATCATGTCGGGACTGGCTTGGCTCTTAGTCTCAGTCACCCCCCCCCCCCCCCATACCATACCTCTACCTCCTACTCCTCGTCTCTTCTCCAATAAGCCTCGCACATACCCTCATCATCCACCCATGCAAATGCCGGGCTCGTAAACCACGTAACGTAGAGGTAGAAATGAACGTTTAAAGATAAAGCCACGGACTGTATTAACGGTGGGACCTTTGTATTAATTTAGACTTGCCTTATTACTGGAGAAGGCAATGAGGGCTACTAATGATAAACAGTATTTATTAGCAGCAGGTGAAGCTTCTACTTTCGACTCATAATACTGTTCCTGTTTTTCCCCTACAACACCTGTCAAACATGTGACATTGTTGTCGGGCCTTGTGGGTGTGGTAGGTATGTCGAACGCCTCCTCCAGTACCTTCTCTCGGTAGCAAACACCTCCTTAGTATGCGACGTGGCCTTGGTCCGTTTGAAGGTCCTCCTGGGCATCTTAATAGTGACCAATGTTTGTACCGGACCGTAAGGTGATTAGGGGCGGAGACATCATCAATTCCACTTCTTCCCTGGCTGTAGTAAATATGAACTACTACTTCTTGGGGGAGTACACTGTGTGGAGTATGTTAACATCTTACCAAGCCTTATAACCAGCTCTGTGGGTAGTGTATTGGTCCAGGGGCTATACACAAGTTGGAACATAGTTCAGAGGAGGATTGGGAGAAAAGAGGAGATTGGGGGCTGTTGGAAATATTTTTTTCTCTGTTGGAAAGACTTACGGAAAGGGTGGGTCGGTATACATATAGAGGGGGTCCACTCCTAGAAACAGGTTTAATTTAATACCCTATCATTCATTTGAACATGCGAGTTGCTGTTGTTGTAGGTAGGGAGGCTAGGAGCTGTGGAACTAATTCTCGTGATAAGGTGCTAAGTGGTGTATTTTTCAGCGGTGATAATGAGCCTTTCTGCATGACAAATCTGAGGCCTTGCTGGGTGTGTAGCCAGCAGTGGGTTATAGCAGACCGCTTGCAAAAGGCCCCGGGGCTGTGGCGTACATTGATCCTCTCTTCTGAAGCATGGCGTGTGTTAAATCATTCATCACACTCTGCAGATGCTGCCTGTGAGTCCATGCCATACATTATAAATATACTATATTATGCTATACCATCTGGACGTATCTAATGATATCGCAACTACCAATGCTATTACAGACAAAGGTCGGCCACCTCATGTACTTATCATTTAGGAGAATGGTCACTGCTTCTGGCCGCCCTCTTTCTCTATCGGTTCCTAATACCCACCAAAACTTGAATGGCCCTTGAGATTGGCGCCAATCTAGGGCACCCCTCGAAGCAGGTTATTTGAAATGCAAGCGAAGGCTTTTGTTGTTTGTTAAATTGCGCCTATTAACGCAACTATTCATTACATGTATAACCATTGCTTTGCACCGTGACCAACATGCTGGGAACAATAGACCGTGCCCTCCCTTACCCCCTTTTCATCCCCTGCAGCTCCCGCGAAGACTTGTGTAGTAAGCAAGCAAGCCCTTCTTCTTCTTCTTCTTCTTCTTCTTCTTCTTCTTCTTCTTCCCCTTCAAATCTTATCGGTTTTAGATTTATTAGTGAGTAGAAGAAGGTAGGAGAAATGGGGCCCTTCACTATAGCTACAGAGCACTTCCCCCTACTGCCTATCTACCCACCTACCACACAGGCAGTCTATGTGGAAAATTTCCCCTCCAGTTTCCCTGGGGCCAATTGTTCCTTGATATCCCACATTGATTAGCAAAGATGGCGAGTTGTTACGCTCTAGCTTTGCTCAAGTCCCCTTTCATAGTGAACAGAGCACATGAACGCTTCATCGCCAGTACGTATACATAAGCGAGACCTGCTAAGTTGTGTATCCGACTCATAAAGATGGCATTCTGCCAGTAGAAATCGCTTAGAAATGAGGTGACTAAAGACGAGAGAGACAGGTAAAACTTCTCATCAGTAGTGGTCTGCGTTTAGTTTCATCCTCCCAATGCTACAGTGTTTGGTTGCAGACAAAGACTGCATTGGGCGTGTCTCTCCTGCTGATCACGCTAGGGCAAAGGTAGTAGAGCTGGAAGATAAAGAAATTCAGAATAATGCGCTTGTAACTATGGTAAAGAGAAAGGAAGAGTGAGGTGGTGGATGGATGGATGTAAACAAGGGGGTTACGAGGAAAGATAGACGTGAAGGATGGGGGGAGGGAGGATGGAGGAAGGGGGATAAAGGAGATTGGAGGAAAGGGGGAAAGCGTAGTCGACTGCTGCCTGACTGTTTTTCCTCCTTACTTATACTACTAACGGCGAGGGACCACCTCCCCACCCCCAGCCCCAACTACCGCTCTTCTAGATCCGGCGGACTTTGCATGTCTAACAACAGAAGCTGGCATCAACATGAAAACAATGTATGTAGTGGCACCGGTATGAAATAGATCCGTCAATACCGCGCAGCGTCCGAGTCCCCCACCCCCCTCCACTGGAGGGAAGGGTCGCCCCGAGGGTCGGGACAAATGGAATGGAAACAAAACCAGAAAGAAAAGATTAAAGCCCCGTCCGTGTGGCTATTCATCACAGCACATGTGAAGCAGTCTGTCCATTCAATACATTTCTCTGTCCCTCTCCCTCCCACCCCCTACAGCCTCGTACTAATGGTCTAGTATGGAAAAGAACAATGGTCTACCAACTTGATTTAAGGTCTGATGCTCTCTATACAATTATACACCATCGCGATCCTCCTCTTCTCTCTCTCTCTCCTCCTCCTGCTGTCTCATGGACCATATTGGAATTCACATTGTCTTAGATTCCATCAGAGATGCTCGTGAGCCACTCTTACGCTGAAACGGTACCCCACTGGTGTAAATGCAACTCGCACTCATTCCAAGAAGTAGAACGAAGTGGCATCTTTGTATAGATCTGCTTCACTTGAGCTACGACTGGAGGATGAATGAGTGTATTTAAAATCTATAGGTATACCCCGAGGTTTTCCTGAAGCGTCTTCATCCCGTCGTTCTCTACGTATCTATGTGTATGTATGGTAATCATTCTAATGAGTTTAAACATGGTCCTGCTGAAGGCATCGGATTACTTCATGTGTGATTCCTTCCTTCCTTGCACGATCGTTCTTCATGTAACTAACCTGATTAGACCGGGGATAATTTGTCGGTAATTAAACGCTGGGTCCAGCCCTTTTGAGTTCAATCGTTAATAATATATAGAAGAAGGCTTGTTCCTTGCTTCCCCCTGTTTTTTTATTTTTACACTGGCATTGGCTGCTTCTCCCTCGTCGTCTTCATCGTCATGCGCTTAGATGAGGGTTAGTTCATTAGTGTTATGGAATGCAGTGTAGGCCTACCATGCATTATATTCCCAGCGTCTGCACACGATACAGAAATGGCCGACGATAGTGCATGATGATATGGAGGAATGCCTCTTGGGGTTTGCACCTCGCCTGGTGCGATAGCAAGCCCCCGGCCATTGCCATCAACCTGTCTATATTACCTCACACCTCCAGGACATTACGAATTAATAAGGTCCCCCTAATTTGACTAATAAAAGGACACTTTCCGGCGAGAACAGACTGCGTATATAATGAGTGTCCCGGCTGTTCATATCACAAGGAACCCATGATTGGATCATAGAGCCGGTCTAATGCTGATTAGGTCCGACCTTGCCCAATAAGGACAGCGCGATTTAACACAAGGACATGGGTTAATAACTCATTGGCGATTCCAAAATCTAGTTACAGGAGCCAAGGGTTACCGAGAAAGGACAGGGCATGGGCCCCCTACTCGCAAGCAATTTTTCAACGTTTGACCCTTGGTTGTGAGACACAAGAAAAGAGGCATCGGGGAAAGTTTGTGCACCAGAATTGATAGGGATCGAGTCATGAATTACTCTTCATTTTATAACATAACGATTCTCATGCACATATATATCTGAGAGTGAATAGAGAAAAGTAGCGAATAACCCAGCAACGTTACATCGGTTACATGTATCTGTATCGTTTAAAGTCTGTTTTATGCTAGCAAACATGATATCAATAGATGGCTGATAAAAACATGTTTATCTCAGGCAATGGGTCGTGTACCCTCCCCAGGTGTACTCTCTGCCTGCCAATACGGCCAGGAATTATTTTAAGTGCATTAAGCAGGCCCGCCTGTGCATGTCCCCATCGCCGCCAAGCCTGCATGGTAGGTTGGTCAGAGACAATCGCAAGTATTTAATGATAGCTTTGTTTCCAGGGCAATATTGAGGGTCTAGCTAACGTTAACATTTATCCGGTCATCTGGAAGCATTTGGGTGGAAATTGCAGTTAAAATGATTGTTGCGACTAAGCTAGAGTCTTGCCTTGCGAATGTATGGATAGATAGAAAGATGGAGATGGAGATCGAGATAAGAGAGAGAGAGAGGAGATACAGATACAGAGAGAGAGAGAAGTCTAGATGGATGTTGAGTGTTTAGTTACACAAAAAGTGGCCATGAAAACAATAGTTTGACAGTAGGAGGGAAGTTGGGAGCTGGATGGGGAGGTTGCTGGGTAGGCATATAGATGGGAAATGAAAACATGAATAAATAGAGGCACGCAGTTGGTGAGTTTTAGAAGCGATATTGAGTCGGGTTTTGCCTGTATTGAGTTGGCATGAACGTCTCAGGTGCTCCAAGTTGGGACCTGGCCTACGTTTATAACTATCTACGGGCCATTCCACCTCTTTATCAACTCCCTACCATCAAGTTACAACATAAACATGGCATTAAAACGGGCGACTAGATATCGGATCCATTCTGTAAACCTGAGAGGGCGTGCCGCAAAATGAGGCGGAGAAGATTCACATTAATGACAACATGCTTACGAATTCCATTGCGAAGCGCTGCGATATTAAAGAGCTATCGTAATGGCATATTTAATCCCTGTAGAACACCACCAAATCATGCAGCGTTGACAGCTACCATCGAGGCTTGGGGACAGCGATGGGTTTTTGATGGGACAAGATGATGTTTTCTCATATCGCCATTATAGCCGCGATAACAACGTAGGTTTGTTTTTTAATCGCAGCGATTTTTAATCATCTGGAGACCATCCATTTTTCTTACCCCCGACTGCGGAATTTCGCTGCTACTCATTCATCCATACACCTACGCAAGAGAGCAAAAAGAAATATAGAGTCAAAAAATTATATTCATCATACACAAGAAAACTGAAGCCTATTGACACTAGAACTCATTTATCAGAGATGAAGTAAACCCTCCCCCCTTTAAAACAGCAGCTACTGTGATCGTTCTTGGACCAGATTTTTTTCAGGGAGTCAATAAAACATCACGTCTGGTTTTTATGTGGTTTGAAGCAAGACTCTTGGTTGACATGTCCGACAGGCTATGTTTTCAACATGTATACTACTACCTGTATGCTAAAACATCAAATACATTAAGTCCTATATGCGCTGCACGACATGAACGTCTGTATGTACTAAGCCAGCACAACTAATCTCTCTTTAATATTATAGCTCCCCACACCCCACTGTTTTATATAGATGATTGGGGCAGTTGTTTTGGTCATATAGGTCTTAACATAAAATTGAACCTTAAAGTTGGTACTATTAAATGCTGCACAGTGGCACCGTTTCATTGAAATTCAAAATAGGACACATGATACGACTAATGGTCTGTTTGCGTGCGATCTCAAATGTTTATTTTCATATACTACTTACAGAGACGCGCGTGATTTGAATCGAGTTGTGCGCTTTCACATTTATCCTTTCCTCGCAGAAATATTAATGGAGGACTTATGTAAGTCAAAATGGTGCACATAATTCTTTAATAATCGACCCTTTTAAAAATGGTTCTTACACCTTACATTAGAATACTTACTGCAACCATATGTGGATAACCTCATTGTACTGGTCTTGCATTTCAAAACACCTCTTCTACCGTTATGCCAACAATAGTATGCAAATTTTGCAATCTATAATTTACCAAACAATTGTCCATTTATAAATTGAACACCCTGTTCTCGAAAGGGAAAACAAGAGCAACTATCAAAAAAAAAGTTTGGATAAGCGGCGCTCCTGTTATTGCCTGACAAGAAGAACTTGTGTTTTTTTCCACCGATTGCGAAAAGCTTTGTAACCGAGAGCTTAGAATAATAGCACCTGATTCTGGGGACGAGCACCGGCCATTAATAGTCAACTAACGACAAGTATCAATAGAATAGTGGCTCCTACACCTCCCTGTATTCTTGCATTGGTAACAGGTCGAGCGGACGGGGCTGGAGAGCATTGTGACTCGCGCCGTGTGATGAATATTTGATAGAGCCAACGCTCTGGCGCCCACCTGTTTTCAGGCTCCGCTCCGGGGTCACGTGACACGGCTATTGTTGTGCCATCGCTGGAATGAGAGCCCCCTATAGGCGGTTGTCAAAGACATGTACCCATGACACCATGGCTGACCTGTGCGCGGGCATTTAGTGGTCAAAGTGGGTGTGCCCGAGGTCAGTGCAGCACGAACGGGCAAGTATACTGACCACTCGGACACACAATATGCCTTCCCCCCTACACACCTCCCTCCCCTCCCCTTCCCTCCCTCCCTCCATTAGCAAGTTGGGGATGGGGGGAGGTTTTGCTTTGATGGCCCAATGGAACAAGGGCAATAACAACTGCCGCCATGGAGTTTAATATCCCTTGATAAAACCTTGTTGCATTGTTAAAATTTGATCGGTGTCAGACACGCATTTTATCCCAGTGGATTTTTGAATATTGAAGGAACAGCAGATTTATGGTGCATACACAATTGCCTCGCGTGACTCCCTGTTTATGCTAGCATACATAGACTGCATGTATGGCCGAATCCAAGGCTGGAGTACTAGCATAGAAAAGGTACGAGAGGTTGTTAGTTTTAAAAGTCCTCATGTGCCAGTAGTACTTGTTGGGTCGCCAGGGTGCCATGATCAAGTCCTCTCCCCAACCAATGAGGTTTATGACAATAAAGCAGCTGGGTAACGAGCTTAGATTGCCCCTGCGAAGAATGTATTTGTGATTATTAAGATGCATAATTAATAGCTGCAACGACCCATCTGGGAATGTGGCTTCGATTGGAATTGTAGAAGACGCTTTTCTAGTTTTGACAGTGCTGCGTTAATGTTTCTTCAGGGAAAACCTGCTTTAAAATATGATGGCCACTTTGTGGTATAACGTATGCTTGTGAGAGGAGCCATCACAAGTGTACCACTGCAGGTCTCCGATGAATAATTCTGACAGGAGATTATATGAAAGAGCATGGCCCTCTCTCCCTATGACCCCCAATGTGGTTAAATGAGTAAATCAATACTGGCGACCAAGGGGTTAATGATGAACGGACTGCGGGGTCTAAGTGGTTAATCAGCCTGATCATGCAAACAGTGCGTTGAGAGGCATTGGAACAGTGGGTACTTGGGAGACAAATCAACATTACCCTTCTGGCCCCTGGTATTAGGGGGACAATTCCAGAGTAAGAAGCTGTTAAACTGCTGGCTCTTCAGGACCGATTGATGGCCGGTGAAAGAACCTGTCGAGACCGACCCCGGAGACAACTGTTAATTGCGTGTCTGAGATTCGTATGATGACTGCTGAAGTGCCAAGGTCAGATAGAGTTGACTGTTTAAAGTTTGCACAACATCAACATGCCTGTAATCTTCACCCTCAGAATAACATCGCGGCACATTCCATAGGCTTCGAACGGCCATAAATCGTCTCCCATAGACAATTCCTGAAATCAATTTGCAGGCGAATTGTATTTAGGGCCTCTCGCTCGATCATGTTTTAATGTTGGACAATTAGGAAATGGCGGCAATGAAGTTGTCAAGATCTTCCTGGTAGAGTCATTAGGAAAGAGGGATGCGGACTGGGGGCCGCTTTTAGCGGATACTTACAGAGAGACAAGCAGGGAGGTTTTGGTTTGCAAACAACTACTGGTGCCTCCCCTTCCTCCCACACCCTCCTCCCTTCCTTTCCTTTCCTCTCCTTTCTTCTCTTTTGTAATTCGCAAATTCCCATTCTTTTCCACTCCCCTGTCCTTACATCCTGTTCGTTACGTTCCTTCATTATGAATAACGTTCGCTCTTTCCCCAAATTTCATCCCTTCTTTCTTCTACTTCTTTCTCCACTCTTCAATTGCTTTATTCCTGAATCCAAGTTATGCTGAGGAAAGCTAATGTCAGTTCAGTGATCAACAACCTGGCGCGAGCAACTTCATGCTTTGCATTTGCTCGGAGCACCTCCCAAAAATTGTCCTCAATGAAACTGGGGGCAACAGGGAAAGTTCTCTCCCCCCTCTCTCTCTCCCTCTCTCTCGGATCTCCCCAAACCCTTGGCAGTGGTTCATGTACTGTAAATAGAACCATTGATTTTCTGTTTTCAATCTCTCCAGCAATGATGTATTGTGATAGTGATGTTATTGTGTCGATGACGGGCGAAATCCTGGTTCCCTTTTGTGGGCAGACCTCAGTTCTTGTCTTGCGGCCTTTTGTAGGCAGGGTCCGGACGAGCTGGGGCGCCTTCCACACCAGCTGACACCCGTCTCAGACGACCACGATTGTTAGTGTGATTACCTTCCCAGTTCGTGTCTCCTCGAATTGACAAGAAAAAGGTTTTCTGTCCGCGACGACAAGAAGTCGCATTGACGCCCATGTAATACGATGTGAATATGAAACTAGTAGGGTGGGAGAATTAACCGAAGACTGCATTGGATGAGTGGTTACATGGCTTTCCATCGCATATCTATCGCCTTTCTCCTCCCATCTCACTCCCACTCTGTTCCTTTACTTGCTCTCTCTCTCCCTCTCTCTCTCCCTCCCTCTCTCTTTCCCCCTCTCTCCCACTCTCTCTCCCAATCCCCCCCTCTCTCTTAAGGGAGTTTGGTTGTGGCGGTGAAAACCCTCACCACTACAATAATATTTCTTTTCGTGCTCGAGTATTACACTGTTTAAACGCGATAATAACAATATTTGCATTCCAATCTCGCTGTTATGATCTCGCTCCTGCTCGGCAAATATTTACTAAGCCATTGTGAAGGTAAAACCTAACACATCTGATTTGTTTGTAGGGTCATTGTTGATTTCCACTTACTGAAGGATATAAAGCGATTGATTATCTTGGGCATTTGGCGAGCGATTCGATCTTGCCTAGGCTTTTCCCCCATGTCCTGTCTTTGCAGATCTTGTAGGGGCGAGCTCAGCCTAAGGTCAGGACAGGGGAATGCTGTGTCCACTCCGAAGGAGCCTATACTTTTTCATTGTACTGGAGGCAAATGCCAACTGACATGTCCTTGCCCTCCCACAACATGCACCTGGGGGCTTACACTTTGCACTTTGTACATATGCACCACATGAAGGTCACCTAGAGGTCAGAGGTCAGGCAAGGACCCAGGTGTGAGCTTGTTTCCCGGCTGCTATTAGAACATCTCTTGGACAGAGCCCTGGAGAGAGTGGCAGAAAGGGGATGGGAGGAGGAGTGGGAGGGGGAGTTGTTGTTGGGGGAGTATACATGGACAATGAGACTGAAGAGGTGACGATATTGGAGGTAAACTGGAGGTGGAAGGGATTACTAGTGGCTGGTGCAAGGACACAGGAGGGAAGGGGAGGGAAGAGGAGGTGTTTTTACCCTGGAGGATGCTCATGTTGGATAGGTGTTGTAAGTATCACCCATGCCAGGACCTAGGCGTGACATGGTAGCCGTCTCCGTTCTCTACCATTGCATTACAGGATTGGGTTTAGAGGCTAGCCGAGGTAGGCTGCAACTTGATTGGATTATACGTGCTAGTGCCACCTCCGGGGAAATGTAAGCTGTCCTAGGCTCCCAGCTTGCTGATGCTTGTGGTCACCACTGGTCAGTCACTTTCTACTGGCGGAGAGAAAGAATGGTCACCCATAACACCCAATATTTCCTACAACCCAAAAGATATATATATATGTCTTGCCTATGTGCTCCCTCCCCTGCCTTCCCTCTCCCACACAAACCTATCTATAGATACAACTACCCATTCCCCCCTCCTTCCCCTCTCCCTCCCCTCCCCCACCCCTCCAGCCGCTGATCTCAAGGCTACTCAATATTAACCCAGGAGGATGTGGCTTCCTCCATGGGGGCTTTTTACATAAGACTTCCCCGGGTGTAAAAGCCTACAAGGCAGTGCAGCCAGATGAAGCATGGTGCACTGCACATGAATTGGGACACCAAGGCCAGTGAATGAGAGAATCATGTCTTGCTTGAAGACAAGTAGTAGGTGGGAGGTGGAGGTGGTGCAGGCAAAAGCTCATGATGATGATGGTGATGATATTGATGCGGGGTATGTGGCATTTTGGTGGCACTTACAATACCACCTAGATGGGGCCCCATCAAAAATATGATAAGCACCTGAGACGTCTCATCTTCGCCTCTATCTAAAATGTCAGCAGCGTTTATTGGAGAACATTGCAGCTGTCGGGGCGGGCCTGCCACCACCTGACCAGTCCAATGATCACATCCCGTGTGTCCATTTCCCAGACCACAGCCACCGCATGAATTGACCATTTGCGGCCATTTGAGAGCTATTTCCATCTTTCAGTCATCTTTCATAGGCGCAGCCTCTGCTTCTGCCCGCTCGGGTTCAGGGCCCAGAGCTGGGTCATGCCATTTGACTTGGTAATGTCCACCTGCCCATACGGCCACCGCGGGAAAACTTAACCTTTTATGACGGTCTGGATCCGTACTGTCCCCCGGACTCGTACATGACTGATACATACAGAGCTCTGGGCAAGCCTGTTGCAGGCAAAAAGCAACGCAAGCCAAGCCAACCCTCCTCTCGGCCTAACCTCTGTATATATATACCGCATAGGGTCCATCCAGTGATATAGCCACCAGGTAACAAAAATATGTCAATTGTCACTTGGAAGAAGCTGCGGCTAAATCATTATCAACCCCGCGCCGCAGTGTGTTAATATGGCCGTGAGCTGTGGGGCTTGGCCTTCTGGTTTACTGAGATACCATCCATGTCAGACAGGACCAGAACAGTATTAGTCTCATTGACCTTCAAAGGTGTATCTGGCGAGGATCGCAGCCTCCAGCTTCCTCCAGCCAATACACCAACTCACATCTGCGGCCCCTGCCAGTACACAATCCTCCAGTGCTTATGTCATACTCGTGCCAACATCTACTGGTAATCATAGCTGCGATTATATACATACATATATATATAAATACATGATACCCCTCTCTCCTCCTCCTCCAGGCTCAGATGTGTTGTCTAGGTACACCTATAATAACACCCTTTCCCAATCCCCAAGATATTATTCATAACCCTCTCCAGACTGTCGAGGGTGTTGTTGCCAATACCCTTCACTCAATATTTCAAACATTGGGTCTCACTTGAAAGGTCAAGACTATTTGGAGAAAAATGCCCAAATCTCAAAAGGCTTTAGGTCAGCTTTGTATTATTATACCTGTATATATGTACATGTACAGACATCACATACAGGTAGTCTTAATCTTAATAGCCTATACACATAATAACACACCTGACCAGTACAGTCAAGGTGTTCTCATTGACCAGTATTGGGGATAATATTGGCTCTCCTTTACATATAAATCTACATGCTTGTGTATAATCATGGAGTTGACAGCCTTGTGTTCTATACTCGTCCATCTTCTGACCTTACGAACAGACCTGCGGGGGCTTGTACTATTAGATTAGAAGACCCATTCATCTTATAGTTCGTGGACTGTGTATGGATCCAAATAGCCGTTTCTTTATGCCGTTTATATACACTGTGGTGGGAGAAGCCTGTATTTTTAGTAGTCTTTTGGAGGCGGTCTAGGCCACAAGAGCAGGTTGCACCTGAACCTTTGGGGGGTTAAATACCACCTGTGTAATGAAGTCAGAACTTAGTTAGCTCTTTGATGCATATGCTATTCGGTGGAAGGTAGGTTGCACCTGATGAAAAGGCCATGACGAAGCGCGGATCAAACTGGCATGAGATCGATTCATCGAGGCATATCAGTATCTGGTACTCGCTTCTGTGCTGAGATAAACAAGGTGTTTCTAATCCCTGGGTTTGATTAATTGAATCTTTATTTTTGGGACTATCAATAAAATTCTGGCACATCGATCCTTCAGCGTCTGAGAGATGATAAAAGCTTTCAACCTTCTAATCTCGGGCAAAGGGGGTGAGCGTATTTGATTATCTATTAGAGGGCTTGCTCTTTAATTTGGACATTATGTTATTTCAAACGAATGGAATGAGATACGGGACAGATTATGTGTTGGTAATGCAACGCCTATCTTCCTAGAGCCACACCATCTTCTTTACGCTCCTATTCTTATCGTCTGGCCTATCACTTTATTGTATAACGTGTTGTAGGCCTAATCCTCTTTGCATTGACAAATAAAAAAGATGGATATCAAAACAGACGGTGTCAGATTTAATTTAGATCGCATGATTAAGTTTTAATGGGCAAAGTGTTTATGACAAAAAGATGATTCTTCGACAGTTGCAGCGATTATGCCCGACGTAGTTGATATGTTAAGGGCCCTTCTGCTTGACGGTTCTTGGATGAAAAAAAATCACCGTCCGACTCGCTGTCAGCCCAGATGCTTGTCGTTTATATGATCATCAAGCGCTGGCAGGCCTGCCTCAACAATATTGGGTCATGGATAGAGGGGACCGCATTCAATAGCTTGTGATATGGGATATAAGTCGGATCAATGGTATATATGATGGTAGCGGTGAAAAGGGTAGAGAGGTTGATCTGGGCGTGTTGGAGGTTGGGTTGTTGGTTGGCCATGCAGCTAGCCATATAGGGGGAGGAAGGGGAGTGAGAGGGGGATGGGAAGAGGCAGGCTGTGTCGTGTGGGTTCTATGATAATGCCTTGTTAACGCTGGTTACATTGCCCGAGCACAAGGTGTCCGGGCCACAAAGAGCCATGTCAAATGCTACACCTGATGCTTTGCTTTGCACTTGATCTCAGCTCAATGTGTTTGGACAGAATCAACAAAGTCTCATCATAGGTCAACACTAATACCAGCACCCCCTTGGATAAATGCATATATATAGGAGGAGCGCGTGTGTGTGGATGTGTACATGCTTGTGTGGAGGGTGGAGGGTGGGTCTTGGGGGTAAAGGGTAATTCCCCATGCGTCTACATTACCCTCATTCATAGCTATGCACTCTTAAATTCAAATCTTTCAAGATTTCTTCTCCTTCATTGGGTATTCTGCGCGAGGCGCAATATTTATTGTCTGGCCCTCTTGGGAGATATATAGCATCGCCTTGAGATAAATTGAATCAGGAGCTAATATGCACCTTGTCATCGGATGCCCACGTCTGGCATGGGGCCCATTGAAGCACACCGCTTAGTGGGGCGTATTGGAGGTATCTTTCAGCCATTGGCCGGCCCAAGACCTTACATAGGCAAGTGTGGCATTCGTGTCCCATATACTGATCAATAGATCACCGACTGGAGCCCCTGACCCAGGGGACCGGACCTAATTGCCCCACAAAAACAATTACTGGCCATTGTTTCAAATCTGACCGGACACTGCAGATGGAGCAGCTATACAGTAAGTAGTATAGGGACTAAGTCCATTGGCACGGATGGCCCACGTGGGCAAAATATAGGTTCTCATTATTGGTCTTGTGTGAAGCATATGGCTTCGGGAGGTATACGGCAATCGCAGGTTTCATTCGTGCTGAAAATTGGTGCCAATTTTGCTTATTGTTCTCTGGGAATATGAATTTATTAACTTCCCCTGTTGAGGCCTACTCGCTCATGTGATCTGGTTTGCCGAGGAAACTGGTGCTGATATGTTTAATACACAGATGCAAATAGCCAGCAATTCCCACTGCGAAGAAAATTGAATACGATGTCATCTGCATCCGTACAAAAGACATTGAGTTATGGTGTGCGGGTGTGGTGGTTGGTGGTGTCGGGGTTGGTATAGGCACTGCGCTGGTATGCACTGCCTTTAAGAAGAGAAGAGGCCTTGTAGGAGGGAGTAGGAGGTGGTGGTGGTGGGAGGCTGGGGTTTGTGAATTGTGTTATAAATAAGAAACAGCAATGTTATGGAAGAAGTGGGCCAGCTTTGTGACTGGACCATTACACACTCCAGGCGGGGGATGTTGTACATCATCCGCTGACAGTGTCCATACATTCCTGTCCCACGACTGCCTTGTGTCAACATGTAAATATTTAATGGTTGTAGTCCAGTGTTCCCGGGGCCCCATTACCTGACACCTGGTCGAGTTACTCTAAGGGAGGAACAAATATCTATGCTTTACAATGCAAACATCATAACAGAAGCTTTAAACACATTGCCATTGGTGTGGAGCCATCGTTAGACGTGATTGCGCCGAGTAGGAGGGGAGGAGGAGGCAGTGGGCACAAATAGAGAAGAATATGATAGCTGTAGCGGCGGGAGACAGTCATTAATATCTGGAGATAGTTGTATTTAATGCTCTCATATTAAACTCAGTATTTTTGTACTGCTGGCATTATGACTGCAGGAGTCCCTCCAACGAGGAGTTGGTGGAGCAGGTTGAGGGGAGGGGGTAGGGAGCCAGTTGCCCAATGTTTAATCATTAATCGCTGACATAGGAGATTTAATGGCTGGTTGTGCACGCGATCTCTCCATTTTGCATGTTGCTGGAACCATCTAATTTGTTGCCACATCACATAAATGCATGAATAATCTCCTACCAATTCAACTAAAATGGTAGGATCCCTGGGCCGACTAGTGTGGGTTTTGCCTATGGACAACATGATCATTAAACACGAGATGACTTTTCAGTATACTTTAGTCGCTCGTGTGGCAAGCTCGAGTACAGTTTGTATGTTTTACATCCCTCTTTTATTCCCCCCTTATGGCTTTACAACCATTGCCATAAAAATGAAAGGTTAAAATAATTATTTTATGATTATAATTAAATGCACTCTCTCCTATGGATCACTCACTCAATGAATAAAATGACGATCAGGTTGTGTTTTCGCCCACATCTATATAGTAGGTACCATCTGTCTTACCATTGTTCATATGAAAAAAGGTATAAGATATCGTTTCCTATTATATCAATTGTGAATGATATACAGGCAAATCTATCAATGTCCAGGATATTGGATTTTTCATTTTTTATAATCGAATTTTCTTGTCCTATTGTTGATAGCATGGTGATCTCCCCTGGTTCATAAAGGTGGTTATATGTGGGGAGTAATAAATTATTTACTGGCATTACACATTGTTGATACCCTGTGTATACCATTGGCACAGGAGCAGGGAGTCGGAGAGGAGGAATAACCCCCTCAAGCCACAATCCAATTAACATGGATTTGGGGAATAGAAGCAGCGTTCTCCCGGGAATGGCATCAAACAGTGTGATCATTACGTGGAAGCTGCCTCTGTGCCAAATGTGTTGGCTGGTCAAAACAGCCACCACAAAACCCGATTAGTACCAGACAGCTCGACTCCTTAGGCCCTGTATGCAATTTATACAAACCTTTACAGCTTCCATAGCTTGAAGGCAGGGTGTCAAGGCACATGACCAGTTGAGGATTGGGAGTTGGATTGGTGGTAGAAAAACTTACCTAGAAGTTCTGGTCTTAGAGAGAGGGGGAAACAGAGAGAGAGAGAGTAGAGGGTTTTAAAGTCTTAAAGTCTTAAACGTGTATATATACGTCGGTGATACTTGGTAATCATTATGATTCAAATTTCCTGCTCGGGCATGTAGAACTTCGAGACCTATCTCAAGCTGTTCGTTAAGTGTCGGCTATTAAAACTGGAATGAACACGCTCAGCCCTCGATCCTGCAGCAGGGATGTATTATTTCTATAGAAGCTGTAGGCATTACACAAGGTGTCCGTTTATCACCGCCTACTTAGGGCTGTAAGTACTGTTTACGCTCTAACGAGAAACAGAAAATGCTCCAGATCAAGAAACCAGGAAATCCCCACCCCCTCCCCCCTCCTCCTTTGCCCTCTCTATCCTCGATAGAATACTTGGATAACAATCTACCTGGTGGACTATGTTCATGGTCATCGCTCGATCTGGGTTCCACTTAAGGGTTCAAGCCAATTTGGGTTTAGACTTCTGGAGCGGTTTGGGCTAAGCCTGGCCCTTACACCACTAAGCCGGCTTGTTGAGGGATTGGGCTTCAACTCGGAGAGTGGGCAATGAGTAAGTGTAGGTTAGTCCAGGATTGGCCGCATTGCCTTTGAAAAGAAGAAGGAGAGTAAGAGAAGGAGGAGAAGAGAGAGAGAGGGGGGCCTAGCCTGCCTGCATGGGAGATCTTGAGGGAAACACCTGTATATAATTCGCTGCTGGTTCACGCGGTGTGTGGAGGGCACTCGGTGTACCATTATAGCCGCCCATACAACCAGCGAGAGAGGGCCCCGTGGGAACGACCTGGCTGCATTATTTCTCCTACCTAGCAGTGTGGAAGGGGGTGGGTCAGGTGTAAAAGGCCTGCTTGTTGTAGCCGAGCATAGAGAGATATGCTCTGATAGATCTACGTGGATTCACCGTGTGTCTTCGACGACCCCCTCCACCTATAGTACAAGAATAAGATACGTCTATACATATGTACGTACACACTCTGACAACTGGGATCAACTGGACGCTCACTCTTGAGCTCGTACCTCTACTGTTAACAGTCGTCTCTGGATCGCTTGTTTAATCAGCAATCTTTTTCGAACCCATACGTCGGTCGGGGAGGGAGCTAGCCAGTATAGCTCTTTCACTACGCTAAATACCTGGATTGATTTCCTGGATTCGTATACCCTTATATTTATATATACACACATATATCATCATCCAACGGTTTGCTCAGGGATTAGTGGTGTCGTCCAAACACGGAGGGTCAGAGATTAGAGAGGTATAATAGGACGGTTATGTTGGTTTGTTCCTGATGGGAGGAACGCAGTTGGATTACAACGACTTAGACAATAGGCTGATGTACCCCCCTGCAATGAGCCCCGTAGAGGCTGGGGACTGCCCCCCAGGAAGCATGCGTGTAAGTGTTGTGCTTATCAGTGATCACCTTAACATGTGATGTCTTCTTCTAATTATTACACTCACGCTCACTAACGACCTCTCACTTCTGTCACTCTATGTGTAGGTGCTCATTCATCAATGATCCACCCCCCGAATGGCTTATATACTATAATTATATATATCTGTAGGCATTGCTTTTCTTTCTCTGTGGGACTTTGCATTCAATGGGATCATAGGCGGGTGTTTCGAGTGGAATATTACCCCCACTCGCTAATTATTATACATATAATATGTGTGTGTGTCCATCTCTTATTGAATACACGAATTAGTAGTTGCCCTTGCTTCTTCTACAAGTGGCAACAACATCGCTTACCGACCTGTCTTCCATGTAATCGAGCGATTGCTCTTTCTTAATGTAATCTGTACTAATTGGAATTTGAAGTTGCTGTAATTACATGTCAAACGATTGTAATCATAGCAAATCGTCGAGGCAATCTTCTTGATATAAATGTCTCTCCATTGCTTGCTTGTCTCTTCTCTAAATTCACCATGCATAATACAAACGCTACTTTAAAGCTCGGTTTTTAACGAATTTCTTTCTTTTCTTGCAGGTATGTATACATTTTCTGGATTCTTACTACTACAACTTCTAGTTGCGGTGAAGGTAGGGGTGTGACGTGACCTTCTATATATATCTCTATGTTCTCGCAGAGCTCTGACATTTGGAAACAAAAAGAAAATATATAGCCTTATCAAAAGGTGTGAGTCTTGAAAGGGGCCCCTGCGTGACTCAGTCCAATCTTATGGATAGTTACTGTTCTATCCTTTGTCCTGTTCGAGTCCAATTTAGATGGATGGCCTCTCTTCAAATAATAGATATGTGTTTGTATATACACTGCCATGGCGCAGCGATTTGATTTTATAACGGTACTATTTTCTATGCATTTACAAATAGTCGAGCGTATATCACCTGACAAAAAGGGATTTGTAAAAAAAGGGGTGTACAAAAGCAGACGTGTCTGGGCCAGTGGTGAGATAGATATTGTGTTCCTCAGGTGGCGACCTATTGGCCCAGTTATTCCCACATTATCATTTTCCATTACGTTTGTTCTGGTCACGAACAGATCTTCTCTTCTCATATTATTATACATATATACGTATACATATATACCAAGGAGGTGTGGGTTGGATTGCCTGGTCCTTTAAAGTCTTGATGTATGACCTCATAACAACCAGTGCCTTGTGTCCTGTTTGTATGCTTGGTGGACTCTCATGGGAAAAGAATCTTCTCTCCCAGACGTTGGGAGAGAGAGAGAGAGAGAGAGAGAGAGAGAGAGAGAGAGGAGAGAAAGCAGGCAGTTGGGGTATCGCTTAGTAATAAGGAAATTTTGGCACAGGTTTCCTTGTAGGATGTAGCCGCGTGAGTGGGGTGACGTACGGCTGGGTATATGCCAGGGTCAGAGAGGCCCAGTCTTTCATAGATAGCCAACCTCGAGATATATACACAAAGAAAAAAGCGACGGACAAGAATGTTGTCACCTCTGTTGCCTCTCCAACCATGACCAAGTGGCGCATTTAGGTTCCAGTACAGCCAAATCGGCCTTCGCTTCCTTTCAAATTCACATGTCAAGCATGTTGCCTGGGACATATTCCCAACAAGTGTCTGTACGCATATATGTATACTTAGATATCCATGGCAACCTTCTGTGTGTGCCACCGAAACAAAGGCAGTTTATATCAAAGCAGCACGTCAAGCATGTATGTATCTATGTGGAGCATATCAATTCCAGTTTCAAACAGGCCAGTGGTTCCAGAATTTCACATGTAATACTATTCCAAGACCGAGTCCTTAGCTCTCTGTAATTTTCAGTTCAGTGCTGTCCTCGATTTCAAGCGGCACTGACAATTTTTATTAATTCGCGTGTAAATGCAAACTAAATCGTGACGCCCTCGAAGCCAAAAAGTAAACGTTTAAAGACTTGTGTGCTGATGACACGGTTCTCCAAACGGAAAACACTCGGAGTGACTATTATTTTTTTCTTCTCAGAGTTGTAATCTATTTAGAGCTTGTTTTCCGTGGGATGTTACCTTGAATGAACTAACAGTTATTTAAGGGGGTATTCATTGAAGGAACACCCGCTTCACGATGGAATAGGCAGACACAAAAGACGACTCCGTCCTTCGATCCAATAAAGAGGCCCTTGCAGGGGTTATATTGGACGTGACGATTCTTAATAATAAGTAGGACTGTACAAAAATAAACCTGACCTTAAATGGGAAAGACTTTGTAAACCACAGTTCCCCCTGCCTTTGAATACATTGTGCTACATGCAAACTACCTTTTGTAAAGGGTCTACAGTTAGCCCTGATGTTGAGGAAATAACCCCTTTGGTGATATATTAACTTGCTAAGTGGGGCGCTTTGTTATTCGCCTGATATGTCCCAGTACACAATTTCTTACTCTAAGCATAATAATATATCGGCGCAAACCTGCGACATATGGGTCTATTCATGTGGGTTTCCTTTCTTGGGAAAGGCTATGGGAAGTTCCCAGAGTCCAAGCTTAGCAACATAGTTTAACTTAAACATACAAGTATATATATATTGGGGAGAAGGTCCCTATTGTGTGAGCCCTCAGCTCCAAGTTAAAGCGTGCATAATGAATTATCACGCTTCGTCTAGGCTAACTTCTCCTGTAGTGTGTTAAAGCGGAGGTAGTATTTTTGTAGTTCCGTTAATTGCTACCTTAAACAATTACCCCTTCAACCCCACGGAGAATAAATGAATAATTAGAGGAGGAGGAGGGTGCCTATAGGCCCCTCTTGCTGGGACGGAGAGGGGCGCCAGGTGGGCGCAGGTAAACTCTGCCACATTAAAGTGAGTGCGTCCCACCAACTTGAGTCACTGGCCAAGCATCAGATTGCATGACTGGTCCTTGTGGAGCATCACGCAAAGCAAGACGGCAATTACACGGAGCTACGGTCCTGTTTTGAGATAGAGAGAGGGAGAGTGGGGGGAAGAGAAAGCAGGGTTGCCATTCTGCTGGACTGTTGGCTTTCAATAGCCCTCCTAACTTGACATTCTTCTCCTCCTCGCTTTGCAGCTAGCTCAGGGCCCTTTTCCAACTCCGAACTGCTGCTCCACCGACTCTTTCGCCCTTCTTCTCGCTGTTCCTGCGATAACATCTCTTTCCCATGCCTCGGAGCGAAGAAAGTGTACCCAAAAATGTCCTTGTCACCTAGAGCTCGGTAACAAACCCCATATCTAGCCACTAATCCACTAAATAAGTGCCAGCGCCAGGTAATTAATTAAGCCCTAATACAATTAAGAACTTCTCTCTAGGCCCACCGGGCCGGCATTACAGAATTAATTTCATTGGAATCGAGATTGCGTTGGGTGTAGAAGCCCAAAATTAACTGCCTGTGTCATGCAAACATTGGCCAATTGGATCCAAATAAAATGATGCTTAGCTGATGACTTGGGTAAATCCATCAGCTCTGGACCCATCTGCTCGAGCGACTGATACCAGGGTAAAATCTATTGCTCGCATGCAAATAGGCTATAGGCAAACATGCTGCCTCCATTTCTCCAAGTGTATCCTGAGGGAAACTCATCTGTTTATGCGAAAATGACATTCAAACTGAACATTCCAGAACATCTCCAGCCAAAGAACTTCTGCCATCCATAAAATGTTTTAATGCTACTATCTGCATTGCGTTATGGACTAAAGGGGAAGTCGTTCTTCCTCCTCACGATAACCTCAACTTAGAATTACAAATTTTTGTTTTACTCATCCTGTAATCATTAAGATGGATTACTCTTAAGAGCTGGAGGAGAAGGTAGGGGGAGGAGGTGGTGGAGGAGAAGGTGGGGGGATTTGATCATGCACTTTACTTGTTGGCGCTTCTTAACTGATAACTTTACAGCAAGCGTCCCTCCCTCCTCCTCCCTCCTGGTCTGTTAAATTCCTCTACTACAGGTCTCTTCCACTCTAACTCTCTTAATCCTGCATATAAGCCATTGACAGGGCTGGTCTTAATGCATTGGTACGCACTCTCTCTGATTCTACCATGGTTCCCTTTTGCCTTCTCTATCTGCAGGATAACAAAAGCTGCTGTTACTGGCTATGGGAATCGTGAAACAATACTGAAAAATCCATTAACATTGCATTTCAATGCGAGTCGATGACGCCAGTCGTTTGTGTTATTTACCTGCGAGCGAGAGAGAGAGAGGGAGAGAGAGAACAGTCTAGAGTACAAAACCCAACAACTGGTGGCTCGAACAGCTTGCCTTCCGAATAAAACCCTCCCCCTAAAAGCAGGTTATCCCTGCAGCTTTGCTTCCAGAGTAAAATACTGGCGTCACGCAGTTCCTGCCTAGTGCACTGAATGTCCCCCTCACCCTGTAGTATGGGAGCCTGCAGTCAGACCGCCTAGACAATCAGCTAGGCCCCGATGCCTATGCTAGTCTGTTGGCGATCGTCCAGAACTGCACCTCCTCTGATTCTCTTTCCTCCCCCCCCCCCTCTCTCTCTCTTTCCTCTGATTATCTTTCTCTCCCTCCCTCTCTAAACTCTCTCCTCTCTCTCTTACTCCCTCTCTTTCCTCTCCCTCTCTCCTTTCTTTCTCTTTCCTCTCGCCCTCTCCTACCAACACCCCCCATCATTTCCCCTCTATTTCCTTTGATTGAGTGATCATCTCCATTCTCTATCTACACCATATCTCTCCCTGCCTTCTCTTCCTTACCCATTCCTCCCTCTTCTATTTCTACTCTCTTTTCTTTCCACTCTGTCCATCCACTCTGCCCTTCTATGCGTCTCTCCTTCCTCCTCTCCCATGCCTTCTCTCTAAACATCGCCCCCCCCCCCCTCACCTTCCATATTTTCACACTCAGTATTCCCTCTTTTCGTCCACTTTCCCTTTCATCTTCTCCCTCTCTTTTCCTGTTTCACCTCTCTCTCTCTTTCTCCCTCTCTCTCTGACATGCATTTTATTCCACCCCATCCGTACATTTAATGGCACTGAATCCATTTCTTTGCGGATAATAAGCGTTATTGTGCAAATGGGTTCGAAAATTCACCCGAGTCATTGGCAATTTTAAACATGATCGTCGTCTGGGGGAATCCCCAGTTAAGCGGGATAGAAAGTGTGCCAGTACCCTCCGAAGACACCAAGGTACTTAACTCCAACATTTGCTTGATTCTAGTGGCATTAGCATATTGGGAATAGAGGCTATTTTTCTGAGACAGGGTCTCTCCAAAGCTGCGACTGTTTAAAACCTTGGATGAGCCGCCCTACTGGATTTTTACTGCGCCGGTCGCTGCGTCAGGATATGGTTTGAATAATTGAAGAGGTTGAATTATATTGATTCCTGCGCCGAAGCCATATGGGGTGATTCAACAAGCTAGGAGTGGCGAGTGATTACACCCGCGCGATGAAGTCAGATTGTACAATGATCATCTGTCATCGAGTCATCAAGGCCTCCCATCTCGCCTTGAACAAACCGCGCCCACCGATTCCCTCAGTTTAAAGCAGCCACACTCGAAGAATTAATAATATTGGCCCAAGTCATTACCAGGGGGAAATCAAAATAAACATTCCTGTTATTATTTTTGGCTCTTTCTAGGGCGTGGTCGACCTAGGTCGCCCAGTAAGGGTTGGCAATGCTAGGGCCAGACACTCATCACAATGAGGTCGGCTGGAATAGGAACCGAGTCACACTTTCATCGCACGACAGACTGATCATTAAGGGCATTGTAGAAAGTATCAATTAATTACCCGAGTTCATTAGGTAGATAGCTTGCTCGGTCTAATATGTGGTTCTTGCCGACCCCTGTGTCTTTTGTTTATATTGCCACCGCAAGCTTTGTATTCATAATATCTAGCAAAGGAATCTCTCAAACTGTCACGATATGTCCGCTCTAGGCATAATTTGATTTGTGCTCTGATAAATTGGCACACACACATGTACTTACTACTCAGTAGAGTGGGGGACGTTAGGAGGTGGATGGAGGGCTGGGGGAGGGGGCTTTGCTGAATTTTAGGGTTATTTTGTGAGGCAGGTGAGGGTTATTTTGTGTGAGATTAAGAGTGGAATTTGGGGTGGGGGACTGGAAGGTTAAAGAGGCAAGGGGCCAGCGTGCAGTCAGCATAATTTCATCATGTGCCGTGGTTCACTGCATTTCTGGTGACTGCTGTGCCAGCATAGCGTGACAGGGAAACACACTACTCTCCCTACACCTGACGCCAATGCTCTATCCCCTTTCTTTCTTCTATATTTTTCTTTCTTTCCTTTCTTTCCTATTTTTTATTTCATTCTGCTTTTCCTTTCTTTTTTTTCTATTTTCTCTTCTACAATTTTACCTTTTTGTTTTCCCCTTCTTTTCCCCCTCTTTTCTTTCTCTCTTTAATTGTCTCTTTCTTTCTTCTCCTTTCTTTCTCTTTTCTTTTAACACTTCCCTTTCTTCTTTTCTTTTCTTTCTAATAATCTCATTTTCCCCTTTCGTTTTCCCTCCTGTTGCTTGCCATTTTTGAGATGTTCCTCCTCCCTTCCTTGCTCTCATTAATTGCCTTTGTCTTGGGTTGTGTGCCAAAACATACTAAACCTGTCGGGCAAAAACACCCCAATTGTGCATACCGCGGTATCACTATAAAAACATGAAATATACTCGTGTTTCAAATGATTGCTCATGTGGCAGAGAGTAGAATATAAAATAATGTACTTAAATAGACGCCTACAGTCCAGGCACCAAAGCCTTAAAATGCACTTCAGTGATTCTGGAGTAAACACCGAGTTTTATATCTATAGGTGATGCACAGTTCTGTAGCAAGTTTTATACCAGGGTGTTTTTTTAATGTTTTGATTAATTATGGTCCAATCTAATTTCAATAATTATGCTCTTTACCCAGACAGAAGAATCACTTCAAGAATGATGATCCTTAATTCACCAAATATTTGATTGATTAAGATATATTAACGCGCAGTACAGAACGCTTTTATGTAAGGATTAGCTTTGAAAAGGAAGGTAATTGGAACGAGAGGACCTGTGTAAACAAACAGATGTGAAATTTCCTCAGTCTGTTTACTGGGATCCAGAGTGGGAGGGGGTTGGCATGGGGTAGGGAAGGGTGGGTCGGGGGTGGTGGAGCTCCGTGCATGGTGTCAGAGAGATAGAGAGAAGAGGAAGGTATACGCTTTTAACCTCGTATAATGAAGCCATGAAATAGAGAAGATTGGCTTTGTTGATGAGGCCTGCAGTCTTTGACAGCTCACTCTAGTTTTCCCTAGGGCCTGCAGGGTAGTAGTAGTAGGAGTAGTAGTAGTAGTAGAGAGAGGGGGTGGGGCGGGGTGCCACACGCCACAGCCATTGGGGACAGCCTCACCGCTTTCTCGTGCATGCAGGCGAACCCCCCAGCCAACCAGGTAAGGCCGAGAATACAAAGAGGATAGTCGAACCACCCCCCTTTCTCACTTAGTCAGCCAAGCAGCTGAGTAAGGTGGAACAGTGCTTGCATCACAGACTGCCTGTTCAAGGTTTCACTCACTCACCCACCCACACTCAGTAGTATCGTTAGTTTCTGTGTGAGCCAAGGAGAGTGTGTAGATCGAAAGGTATACGTGTGTGTCTTGTGTGTGTATGTGTCGATGGCTCAGCGTTTATAGATACATCCACAGTCTCTCTCCTGTCGATTCAATCTCTCTCTCCCACACACACACACACACACATTAGTCGCCCACACACTACCAGCGTTACTACAGGTAGCAGCTTCCAGTGATGAAGATGGGCAAAATGGAACCAGAAGAGAGCCAGACGGCTCAGGTAAAAACCATTCTCTCTCTTTTACACGCATTGTTATTGGAGCCTTTAATGTTGTGTGTTGCGGGGCGTAACTCGTTGGGGGATTGTTGTTGTATTTGAGGGGTTTGCGTGTGTGTTGTTGACTGTTATTGTTGACATGTTTTGCGGGGTTTCTTTGTGACAGTCTACCTAGCGCTACTTGAAGACAAACCCATACGCATGGCGGTTGTGCTATGTACTGTGTAGCACCTGAGGAGCCATGATTGAGTTGAAAAACAGACATGACAGACAGGCCGTGGCGAGGCCTTGCGTTGTATCAGCATACGCCTGATCAATATTCTAGCAACAGACAAGCAGCAATGGCATTGTGTTGTGGGCTGTGTATTGAAACCACAGTCAGGTGAGTCCACATGGTTGTAGAGTAAGCTTTGCTTTGGAGGAAGAAGGGGAGCATGAGTGGGGATGAAGCGGAGTAGTGGGTAGATTTATGCGGAGGACGAGAATGAGAAAGAGAAGAGGTGGGAGGCATAACAGGAGGAGACTTGGGTACATGATCCAAAATGTGTTTTCTGCCCTCCATTCTCACTTTTCCCCCCACTCCGCAGTCATGAAAGATAATACCAGGATCCTTAAAAAGACTGAAACAGTATTCTGTTAGGGAGAATGAGCAGAGAAAAGAGCAGAGTTTATGACTGTCCTTCTCTCCCCTCCAGCACCAGTAGCAGAAGTGCCATACAGTCAGGCCATACGTATACATAAAGAAGGTTGAAGGCGATCATTCACCCAGCTACTGTTGATTAGATTACCTACCATTGATAGATGGTCTGTCAGTGGTCGTCGACAGACACACGACAAACATCTGACATCCAGGAGACCAGAAATATCAAACATGTCACTTAACATTGCCTTAACATATACACATCTCATACGTAATTCAGCCCAAATCCAATAATATTCCTCATCTATATATACTATATATGTGTATGTGTGTGTCTGTGCATATCACCATTCATAATATATGATCAATAGGCATACTACAGAAGATCATGCGCTACATCATCTATATTGATGTTTACATCGTGTTAGTAATTATTATGCCCCCAGTCTCTCTCACTATGTGTCAAGCTCGAAGTGCCATGGCCTTAATATAGTTGACCTACGACCCAGTTTATGCGCGTGTTTATAGAAGAAAAGCCAATTAAAGGGCAGGTAATTTAGTAAGCTGCCAGTTACAGGGACACTCCTCATGTGAGATAGGTGTTTGTAGTGGGGCGGCAAGCAACTGCTTGTGGTAATTGTGGGAATCCGACTACCTCCCTTTCCCACTTACTGTACACCTACTGGGAGGGAATATGCCTCCTCGCTCACAGCATGTAACACTACCCAGTAAGGTTTCCTCCTCTGTCTTCTGTTTACCAAAATAAGATGACATCATTGCTCATTACCTGGCAAATGACAAAGCCTGAGCGCATCACATAATACTCAGAGAGAAAATAATAGATTACCAGGAAGCTGTGGTTAACGACCCCATTGTTTGCCTTATTAACCATATCTGTTTTTTTCATTATGGCTGACCTTGCATATGACTATAGCAATTAACATGATGTGATTTTGGATAGTGGTATACATTATCTGCCTGAAATTAGTGGTCAATTTTGATTCTTTTCCTCTCCCATCTTTTGAAATGGGATGGGGTAGATACTTAACAATATTCTGATCACTTCCTTGAAAGTCTTGGGGCTATAACCACCTACAACAGTGATTAAAAGGATTAATAACCTTCAATTTGGGCCTTTGCCTCGGGATTATACACCAAACAGTGCACCAGCAGCCCCTTAATCTTGGCCATTAATCCTTTTATAAAGAAAAGCAACACAAATCATCGGCGATACAGATAGTGCAATGCAATCAGTTTTATGTAAGCCCAATGTTTACAATGTTATTATTTAGCTGTGTTGCCCTATAAAAATACAGTTTGTAGCTGGGATGATTGTCGTATTAGCACTCCACAGGCTTGGGGGAATACTCCTGTGCATATTACTTTGCTCCTTAGGGAATTTATCACCCGACAATTGGCTCCTTTTCTTAATGCCTTCAAACGTTTTTACGCTACGTTGGAAATATTCATTCTGGCCATTTTTAATTCGGCGAAAAGAAGCTCTGACAGCGAAGCTTTGCCTGGTAAGTGGAGGCGGCATGGAGGAAGCTGGTGGTGTTCCGTGTTATGCTGGAGGAGTTGAAGACGTCTGTAAACTGTTAAACCTCCAGTGAAGGAGTGGAGCTGTTAAGGGAGCGGGCAGTTCCTGGGGCGCAGAAAGTGGCGGATTATGGGTTGAGCCTCTGATCCGTCGTGGCATAACGATCTTGGCAAAATATGAAATATGACCTTTGATGCTTGGGCGAGAGCTGGGTGGGGAATCTCGCGTCAGCGTCTGGGCTAGCTTCCTAAAGGCTTGCATATCGCCAGTCTCTGAGCTAATGGAAGGTGACGGAGGGGAGGTCAGACCATGTGTGAGCTGTAGACACCCATAGAATCGCAGTTCAACGCCAAGCATGGCGTAGTTAGTTCGAATCCACATCATAATCAAAGCTGTGAATTGAGACGAGACCCCACGGCCATCTATCATTACTTGCTCCTATCGACAACGATGCGAGATATGAGGCACTCGTAAGAGAAGTTGGCTGAGCAGTTCTGGTCCAATCAGGATCGTACGAGGCGTTTTATTAACTCAATGGTGTCTGTTTGCCACGTGTTTCTCAAGACTTTGAGCGTGTGTGTTGAGGCAAGGCTGGAAAAGATGGTGAAGAGGAAGATTCCGCAATGAGGCGAGCCAGAGAATGAGAGAGGTAACTACAGGGGAAGGAAGCATGGGAGGGAGAGGAATGGGAATCCAAGTGATTAGGAGACATACATATTGGAGGACGAGGAAGAGCATTTAGGGAAAAGGCTCTGACATCTTGAGTAGCAAGCATTTCTCTCCACACTTCGTATTACCATAGCGATCACTGATCATTAGCCCTGCAGTAACAGCCTCCTAGGCGACCCGCAGCCGTAAAATGGCAATCGGCAAAGCCCCAGTGGCAGAGGTTAGAAGACTCTGACTCATTGCCCGAGAGTATTGGAATCTATCAGAAGTGTTTGGGGGGCTCTTGGTGAGGCTCAATGTCGACAGATTGAAGCTGTAAGCCGGGCTTAGATTACCTGGCCTCCCAGTGATAGACAGTGCCGTAACCACTGGTGTAAAGGGTCGACTGGGCTTAAAGAATCTCTTCTCACACGAGGTTAGGAGGCGTTGACTTGACTTGTTTTAGGATGGGAACACTGCGTTTTGGATTGCTTGTTATGTGTAAAGATGAATAGAGTTGTTGAAGGGTCGCTGACTTCTCAGACTATGATCAAAGCTGGCTGTATTTGCACAGAAACTAGGACTCGAGTGTATTCACTTGAAAAGGGACACGGAAAGGGCTGCCCTATGACTGTGCATGTTTGCTTTGGAACTTAGGAAGTCCGCCAACTAAATACTACTGTAGTCTAGTAAATATAAACATGTCGATTTTTCTCAGTGAAATACAGTTTACAGGCTGTGATAATTGTTTTGTAATGTGAAACACCCTGCTCGGGGCGCAACGTATCTTCCTATGTTTGAAGATTGATAACCTGGGATGATATGGCAATGTGTGTTCTTTTCCATACAGTCAAATATCTTAGTGGTTCGAGTAGGCCATCTACTTTGCCATGCTACAGATGTTATAGACAACAGAGTGAACATATGTTTGCGCGTACTGAAGGTAATAGATTTATACATAGCTTATGAAAAATAAGAACTGTTAATCATATATCTTAACTATCTCTATGATTGATTCACTGCAAAGGAGGTTTCCATTAGGATAGATAGAAAATAAATACTATTTAAGCAGCTATATAATCTTGGGGGCAAATTCAAGTACATTGGTCTTTGATATGCTCGTTGTATCCAAGTTTTATTGGATGCTTCTGACTGATGATGATATTAGATTAAATCGTGTGGCACGAATCACTTCATTCTGTTACAGAAGAATGCCTCTCTTGTATAAGTAGGACTTTACATAAGCTGCTTTCAAGCTCCATTTGACCTCGTCGATAGTAATTTTGCCAGAGGGTATGTGTCATATATGCTCTAATGTCTAATTGAGAAATTTACCACCTTTCTCTTGCCCAGGGGCCCGGCTGTGAGGAAGGCAAAGGCTTTACATACATATAGTGCATTGTAATGCGTGGCAGTCGGAGGCACTGGAATACTGTCTCCATTTTCATCTCGGGGCCTCCTTTCTAGTTGCTGCCTCCACTGCACCCTGTCACCTCTCTGAAATATGATGCACTTTTGATGTAGCAGCCGCTTGCCTCCTGAAGGATTTCCTAGGAACGGGTACAGTGGGCAAAGCAGTGAAATGAATGTGTGGAGGCCTCTCGCTCAATGCAAGTTCTGTGGCGGTTGGCTTGGCAGAGTGAATGGAACATTCCTACCACACCAGCTCTTCTTCTTCTCTCATGGTGTGGCAATGCAGCAAGGCCCCAGTAAGGGCAATGGGTGGCTTCTCTGGTCTGCTGGTCGATGCTTGCGCAGACTCCACCCTAGGTGAATTGGATGGGTTCCTATTCCCTTATTTGGAGCACACAATGTAGCCAGGCCTTTGTTGGCAGAATGTGCATTTAGACCTTGAGAATCTAGTCCTGACAGTGGTCCAGTAGTGTTCAGATACCCCCTACTACACTCCACCCCCTTGTTGACTCCCACCCCTACTCCCACCCCCACTTTGGCTGGAGACTCTATAGAAGGGATAGGGGTGATCTATTGCTCGGGGTACAGCTCTCACACACCACCTTGAGCAGCTCTGAGCAAATGTCATCTCACAGGCCCTGGCCTTCTAACGGTTAGAAGACATTGTGTGTTACTTTCCTTCGCCTTCCTCCCTCCTTTTCCTCTTCCTTGGTCTAAAAGGTGTATACCAGACAGGACTTCAAAGGAGGCTCTCACTGCTTTGCAGCAAACACTGTGGCACAGTGCTTCTCCTCGTTCTCCGGCAACTCCCCCTATAACAGATTCCCCTTCCTTCTCCCCTCTTTCCCCCTTCACTTTCTGTCTATCATACATCAACGTCAATTCAATTCCTGGGTCTTTGATAGGAGGTAGGGTCTGAGGGGCCCTAGGCATGGTAGTGGCGAGGTGGACTCGCCGCTTGACTGTGGTCATATTATCTGAGTTGGGCGTGAGCTTGCCTGAATGAGGCATCAACCCGAGAGTCTGTCATTGACTCATCACATTTCCATCGCCGTGCTGGGAGGTCAAGAAGATGGGAGCAGTTTGGCCGGTATCGGGGCTAATCGGGCCCTCGTTGTTACTTGTAAGATGACCTCAGCTACAATAGTCAAGGCTTCAGGTTGGCGTTGGCTGGGGAGAGGAGGTATTGTTGAGAGCAGGGGCCTGAGTGATGGGAATACTAGTGAGCCAAGATCCAGCTGGTCGCTTTGAAGCTTGGCCTGAAGCGGGACGGACAGTCTCTTCATCCTTATCGCTCGCTCACACGGCTCCACTCCAGGAACAGAACAAATACTGAAACTCAGATAGACACACAGAGAGGGGCGAGTAAAACCCGCCAACCAAGATGAGTCCTACTCCTCCACCTCCTTCTTCTCATCCTCTCCTTTCCCAGCGCGCAACGCTCCTCCTGTTTCTTCCTTCTACATCTCCCCCTCCTCCTCCTCCACCTCAGTCTAGGCTGCTTCATAAACTCGGACGTGGCCCCGTGGGAGGCCTCGTCAAATGAAAAATGTCTCTACCATTACCGCCAAATGGTAACCACCACCACGCTCACATATACAGAGGCTGGAGAAATCATTTTGTACTTTGCCCCTTCCCTTCTCTTTTAGTCATCGATATATAGTCCTGGGCGAATATAACCTTTCTTGTCAAGATACCACGAGGCACTATCCATAGCAATGTTGCAGGGGCCCAATGCTAATCCTTTGATTCCCAATGCGACCCCTGCATAGTAGTATAGACGAGCGGGGATTTGAACTATCAGTAGTATAGGGAATTGTGAGTTTGTCCCAGATGGACACCGCCGGCTTTTGTTGTTGGATCCCCTCTTGCATTCCTTTGTGTCTGACTGCTGTATGTTAATGGCAGGCTGGTCCCTGGAAAGGTTAATGACTTTAATTGTGCGAAAGTCAGCTTTGTGGTAGATGAAAGAGCGCCCGTGACAGTCTGACATGGCTTCTTGTGTCGGCAAGAGAGCGGGAGCCAGGGCCCGGCACATTTACCAACAATCTCTTTACACATACACAGCCTCCCATTATCCGTACCCGCGCACCAGTACACTGAAAATAAACATGGAACATAATTACTGAATCATCAGGTTATTTACCCACTTGCGTTAGGTGAGACGGAACAAATCCAATAGCTCCTCATTCGGGATGAATAATAGATGGAGAGGGAATTGAGGATGGGACATTTAAAACAATGTTTTAACACTGCTGATTGATGTGATTCGACATAATTCGGACTAAGGGTAATGTATTAAGATGAAGTAGGGAAATATCGCGTTTTAGGTGTGCTTTTTCTCTCTCGTGCTGAATGATGCCATTTTGTAAGGCAGAGAAGTTGTTAGAGGGTTCTCTTTTTTGTTATGCTCCGTCCCCCTCCTCCTCCTCCTCTTCAAGTCCACTCCAGTCCCTTCGCTCTCTCTCCCTCGCCGTTCGCTAGTCACAAATCATTGCGATTCCACTCCGTATCGCGCTCGGTAAGATATTAGCCTGGCCATAAGAGATTGTTTCTTGTTCTTGGTGCTGACGCTGAGCGGTAGATGACCGATCCTTTAAAGAAGACAAGGTCAAAGCGGGCGGGCTGCAGGCCCAGTCCCCATCACTGACAAATAGCAAACTGATTGTGCTGCGGGGCCTGTCCAAGACCCGCCTGACCTGCCTTACTGCCCCATCAACTTTGAACAGCACCATCTATCAACAAACACGCTTTGAAGCCACAAATCACACTATCAAGGTTTTTAACCTGCGCCTCGAGGCTTGCCGAAAATTCCCATGCCTCATGGCATAGGATTACACTGGCCTGGCCTTCAAAGATTTGTTTTATCAGAAATCAAATCCTCCAAATCCCTGTTGATTGTAGATAAAGATCACCCAGGCCGTAGCCATGAAAGCCATCTGATGTAAATGAAGTGCTATTGGGGAAAATACGGTAACGGCCGGGCGCCACTCTTTTGTCCAATAGTGTTGTTCTATTAAGTCTGGAAATTTCATCGACTTTTATGCCGGCGGATTGCTGTGGCTCGCCAGCGGACATAGATAGCCCTCTGGCATCGGTTGGTCAGGTAATGTTTAATATCAACTGGCCATCCTTTCTGGTCAATTCTCAATCACTCACCAGCGCGGCCGAGGGCCAAAGGCGTCGGCGACTGCTGTGAATTAGATTGGCACATTAGATAAAGAGGCAACATTTTGGTAAGATACACGCACACATTTGGACCATTTGCTCCAACTCACTGGCGAACGTTAGCGCGCCAAGTCGTGGTCAACTCAGAATTGTGTTTTGCTTCATTGGACTTAATTGCTTGACCTGTCAAGCAGGTCAAATGGATGGAGCACTAAACGCAGCGGCGAGACGACTGGTTCGGACGGGAAGCAGGTGTATTGTGACATATAGCCAATTACACGGGCATTATATATCATTAGCCTGGCGAGGAGATTCACGAGCCCGTAAGTCAAAGCGGAGCTGTCTTACCTTACCCCTCATGCAGAACGTCCGTTATGCTAGGTGACGATGGTGGTCAGCTATCCTGGCATTGATGGGGCCTTTCATACAATAACTGGACTCGATAAATCAATGGAGGCTGACCGCCGGAATGGAGACAAGGGTGCTGAAGAAATTGAGTAGGAGAAAAGGGCTTAACTCCATTTGCGCAGATCGCCACCACTCTTTTTCTCTGAATACTGAACTAAAAGAATCCACCCAAGGGGTGGCAATTATTTGAGCCACTCGTGGCAGACACACAAAAAATAGCAGCGTTCGCTGAAATCAGTTAGAACCTATGAATCGGGTAGCAAACACTCACATTGAGCTAATACAATATGATGATATTCACTTAAACCCTCCCTGATCTGATGGGTTGGTGGTTGGATGGTTCTTGTTGCCACTACAGGTGAAAATGGGTTAGACCAAAAATACTGAGCGTGTAATGGAGATTGGTGCGCTGCTGCTTCTACTGATGGCTGCGCAGTCAGCATATTGTGCTTTGGAGAAATTACTCGATAAATGGAAGTATTGGGATGATGCATTGATCGTCTCGGTAACAACTAGATCTGTGAGAGCCCTGCCACATGTCCCCACTGCAATACTAACTTTTTAAACCCTAACGTTTGTGACAGATTCCGATAATGAATGGAAGAACCCTTTTATCAGTTAATTGCGAAAGGCTTAGATATGCGTTACATGGCCAGCTGTATTTACTACTGGTCCGTCCTCTACGTGGTTATATAGAATTACACAATCTACCTTGATCTTATATAACAATATTATGTATATTATATTTACTCTTGTCCGTTTATAATTAGTAGTGAGGTTATTATATGAAGATATACGCTCGGCTTTTATGGTATGAAATTGTTACTAAACTGCTTACGGTAATGACGATAGGACTAAATAATTGATTACGCTGTATAACACGACCGCTGAGACGGACCCGTCTATTGGGCGTGGTTCCAGGTACCTGCAGGTGCATTCATCTAAGATTGATGAAGGTTGTAATTTGAGTCTAATACTTTCTGTTTCGCCATACGTTTGTTTCTAATATTCTCCAAACCTCATGCCTTAAAATCAAGAAATGTTACATAATATGCTCCTCACCGATACCTGGTCCATGCTGACTAATTATATTTAATATGGTTATTGTTTCTTGAGATAAATCCAGGCAGTTGCCAAAGCTCAACTCCTAATTATAATTGAAGAAGTACTTTAACATTGCCAAATGTAGATGGACATGTTTGCTATCATATAGGACAAAGAGCAGAGAACCAAATCCTATACATGTAGTATGTGAACCCTTGGTACCTCAGCTAGCCTACCTTTCCTGCCTTTTCTGACTCCAACAGGCATTCTCCCTACATGGCCCACTCGGACCAGTATATTGGAAGCGATACAAAATTAATGGTGTGGTGATGGTGCCGACGAATGGCTCTCTCTGACAGTGGTTTCTCTTTGAGTCTAATTACATTGATTAAGACCGTTCTTAATTAATTACAGAGCGACGTAGAGTTTCATTGGGGCTGAGAACGCTCTCTCCTGTCCCCTGCTTCAGGGTAAACGGTGGCAATAATCAAAATTGTCATTCGCTCTGATAGGAGGGAATGTTTCGAGCACAATTAAAAAGTTCATCTCTGGTAGTCGAGGCAATTAGCTATAATCTGAGGGTAATTTGTAGACGGTAAAGCTCCCTGCTGTCTCTTCATGTCGATTAGAGTTGAAAACTTAAATCGTTGTCAGTAAACTAAGATTACAATGTTTGTATGAATGATAGGTCGGAATGGGATCTGATTGTTATCGCTATTCTAAATGTTTTCGCTTTTTTGTTTCGTTGCAGGTATGTATGGAAAAGAATTCTAACTACTTCCATCCATACCAAAGACTCCAAGATGAGGTAGGCAATATGCAATTTATTTTAAAAGACTTTGTATCGCAACAGGGGCGACAGTTGCCTATGGAATCGAAATTCATCGTGGGTATGAGGATTAATCTATATATTAGTTGGCTTTTCCCATCAAAGGATATATCTACTGTTCGATAGAGTCAGTCAGTGTCAAACTGGTAGTTAATGTGTTGGGGGTTGCTTTTCAAAATCAGTTAACATCCGAACTAGGCCTTGTTTATTGTCTGAAGGGAGGTCACATTTTGATTTGACTTGCTACAGCGGGAGGTTGTGGCGGTAGATTATGATTAATGAAATGTCCAAGAGCCGTGCCCTCTCAACCTTTGCCCAGTGTCTCTCCGGGAGAAGCTGCATATGGTTACAGAGGTCTTTTTAGTGCGACGGCCCAGCTACTGTCAGCATGTCCGAGCCGCTGTGTCCTCCGGAATGATTGAGTAGTGGGCTTCATTGGTTAAAGGCTGATCACCCGTCAACAGAAGCCACTGTAAACACACAGAAAATATTGCATCTCATTGCTTAGTCCTTTCTCTATTTTCTGCCCCCCCCCCCCACACGACCACCACTAGTCCTCCTCCCTCCTTATCACCCTGCACCTATAGTATGGGGAGAATATATATATACACCCCCTCCCTCCCTTCTAGGACCCAGTATTCAGGAGAAATCCATTATGGGAGCAACGGCGGCCACGCAAGCAAGACCAATGATGATAGCACGCCTGTGTGGTTAAATGGGTCTTCTCAACTGAACTGGAGAAGCCCCACTTCAAAATTCGAACCTCACCGATGCTTTTATTGAGCTCCTTTCAAAAGGTTGCTCTGGTCGCTCTCATTGAGAACAACTGTAAAATTACGGTTAAATTTGTTTATCACATAAGCCTCTTTTTTACCAGAGAAACCTTGACAATTGACTTTCGATTGGGCACAAATTTGAAATCCCACAAGAGAACAAGGTGGTAAAAACGCAGCTGAGGATAATCCATCAAAATGGTTTATTTTTGGCCCTCTTTGAATTGCATTTCTGATAGATATGAGATGTGGTTGGAGTGGCACGCAACACGTTGTCTAAAGTGGGGTTGCAGCTCTGGGGGTGGGGGAGTGCAAAACGTCTGTGTCTACTAATTCAATTAATCACCGATACCTGCAGAATTAGACATGGCCACTGTGAGGGAATTGGATTAAAAACACTGCTGCCCATTGTAGAGCGAATCAAACCGTGGACCTCTCTCGTCCTGGGTACCTTTTATGAGTAAATGCAGTGCTTCTCCCTCACCCACATGTTCCAAGTAGTATAGGAAAGGGAGTCTGGCGCAGGCGATGCTATAGCATGCGACCCATAGCCACCATGTTGTGGAGTGGGACACGACCCTATATCGAGGTAGCACTATAGTAAATTTGGTATTTGACTGGAAGATTAATGAGTTAAGTGGATGGACTCTGCTAGTTGATCTCCCCTTCCACTCGCCACCCGATCATTGCCCACTAACCCTTTTCCATGAATTCTCTGGGGCTTGCACACACAGAAGAGTGTAGGCGGGGGAGGGTACGTGGTGATTGCACGGGGGGGGGGGGGGCTATATAGGTTTATAGTAGGAGATGAACCGGTTCGTGGACACACATGATGTGGTGAGTGTGTGGGAGGGGTACAGCAAGCAGCGTTGTTGAGTGGTGAATAAGCCAGATTAATTAATTACAATCGGTTACGGGATGGTGACGGCTATGCTGATTGAGGTGGACTGGTTCGGCCCTAGGTGAAAACGGGTGTCGGACAGCGAGCCCATAAAGCCGGGGCTCAGAGAGATACTGCTCTACATCGCCCGGGGACATGTGATAGCTCTGGCTGTGGGCCTCCGACCAGTTCCGTCACCAATGCTTAATGTTCAATCACATGGAAGACAACACTTGCTCCGGCGGAGAGAGGCTAGTCTACCAGAAGGGCCAGGGCCATCGGTAATTCAATGGGATCGCGATTGGGAGAAAGGACAATTCCTTATCTCGAAAGGTACTCTTGGATTGAGGACGGAATTCAATTAAGCTAAACAGTGGTGAAACTAATTGCATCAGAAAATTGAAGGTCATCTATTTGGTTATAAACTAACCAATTTTTCTCATGGCAATTTTAGTGTTTAGTGTTGTTTACAACAGATATCAATAACATAATAAAGTGGCTAGTTCCCAAAGCATATAAAATAGATATAAAAGGCTTCTTTGAAAGTACCTCGGAAACAGATGTCATTATTATTGATATCATTGTTTTGCCTCCATGTGGTCTCTGCGCAACTGGCGTGCTATAAAAAACCCCAGTGACTACACGCACTGGGGCGATGTGTATCTCTTAATGACATTTTATTATAAGCAAGCAGATGGGGACTGACGGTGATGATGCATTTCTGCCTTGTCTGGTCTCTGTCTCTTGTGTGTGTGTGTGGTTGGTTGGTGAGATAGATGGTTAGCTCGACGGAGGAGGTGAAGGAGGAGGAGGATGTGATGGTTAAATTCATCCTGAATTGGTCGCAGAAGCATGCATGGAAGAGCTCTGAGGTTTCCCAATGCGAGAGGAAGGAGGGAGGGTGTGGGAGGAGGAGGGATCGTGGTAGGGGTGGGGAGGTTTGATTGAGAGAGGCAATTGATTCCCGGATAAGGATTGCTGACAAGAACCTCTCATAGCCCCCGGAGCACAGGTCGCCCGTGGCTTCATTACTAATTGATGACTCTTTTATAAGGCAGTTCCAATTGTTTCAGCCGTGGCTGGGACTGATTGATTCATCTGCGGTACCGCTACGCTAGGCTGGATTGCTCAATGCAATCGTATAAAACAACTAACAGCTGGGCAAGCTGCATGCCTGCATGTATGACCTCGTTAAGATTGTGCCAAACCAGATGGCCAGGTACCGTGACAGGTAACAGACTTACAATTATCTCCCCCCTTTCTCACCTGACATCTGCTAGTAGGAGAAAGTGAGTAAGTTATTAGGGGGCCTACAGATGCAATCGCCTTCTGATGCCATCAATAGTTGCTTCCCTCATGAAAATAATGCCTTCATGTACATGTGAACTGGGCACGATAAGGTAAAATGAGCTGCCATGGGTTCTGCTTGATGGGAATTTATCATGTCGCTGATAGGCAGTGGTGTGTTTCATCTTAAATTACTTATCCTTATTTGTGGTCAGATTGAGCTGGCAGACTTATTGCTAATGATGGTCAAAATCAGTTCCTGCTCTCCCAAAGAGAAATCCGTCCACCTACCATACACTTGTATTTACATGTATTCCCATTGCAAACACTGAATGAAAGGGTGGCACAATGGGATAATCAATGGAGGGGAGAGTGAGTATATTATAACATTCCTAGGCTTCTGTAATTAGCTGGGGTCAGAGCCCTCTGATCATGGTACACATGTTGCCATGCCCAATTTCCACATTCTCCCAGCCCTCGGGGGCATAGTCTACGCATTGAGCCGTACGGCCAGCTGTCCCGTGCGGACCGTTTTATTGACCAGGTCCTGTTGATGTACCGCTTTGTAATGACAACTGCATTTGGTATATTAACACGCACATGCGTAGGCCGACACGGCCTCTGAACCAAAGCCCAAAAGGTTAGTCCCGACCTAATAGGCCCTATACTTGATTCAGGGTCATTGCTTCCAACAAGGGAGCTGACTACCTGAGAAACAATTTGGCGAAAGAGGACTGTTAAAAGCAAATGCAGCATTTCCTTGCCCCAGTCATTATTATACTCGATTGTAAAGAAGAGAGGGGAGGTCCTATTTATGTAAATAATCGGTGCAGAACACTCGAAGTTCTATTATGCCTTTGCTCTGCACCCCTATGTCTTTATCATTAGGAAATCACTATCCTAGTCCAGCAAGAACTTCTGATATGATGCATGGCCCTAAGCCATGCCTTCCCCTCCCTGGCGTAGATCTAGACAAGTTTAATTACACCAGCTATCATAGCCATCGCCGTAAATCGCTTTAATCGGCGGTAATTCCTAGAGGAACCTGTCTAATTGGTTGATGATAATCTATTAAATTCCATGCATATTCAATACAGCTTTTGCTTAAGTGTCTCGCGCGGACCCAGGTGGTGACTGGCAGGATGCCTCCCCAGAGACTTGGTTTATCTGTCCAAGATGGTGCCTTGTACTGTCTCTGGGAACTGAAGAAAACGTCGAGGCTCTGATTTCGTCCGACTGTATTGGAATAAAAGCTTCTCGGTGCTGAAAGGGGGATTGTTTAAGAAGTGAGGTAATGAGGTAGAAAGAGGCCCGACCTTGTTGTTCGCCGAGACAGGTAAGCTAGCCATTGATGTCGCTGGCGCCAGGAGGGGAAGGGGCGCGGGCAAGATGGCATTTTGGCACCAACCCAACTGCTTCCATTACCAAGCCTCTGTGTTGGGGACTTAGCAATGTGTTCCACTCTGAGAGGGTGGGTGGCACACCCAGTATCAGACCAACATCATAACCAGCACTCTGCTGATGATATGATGCCCCCATACCAACCCCCAATCATGATATTCAGGACCATTATTAACCCCCAATACCTGTATATACATGAATTGTTTAGATGGTTAGGTCTTTCATGCATTCTTCTGCAACTCCTCTAATGTGAATGTGTATAACTCTGAGTAACTCTGAGCATGTATACAGTCTAACTGATGGAAAGAGTGGAAGGGTGGGAAGGGGGTTAGATGGAATCTATTCTGCCACGGAAGGGAACTTTTCCATGTACTTTCCCTGTTCTTGAGTGAAGTATCGGACATTGCATATATACAATTCCTTTCATTCCAACCAGGTCTTGGATCCATCCATTCAGTCCATATGATGGAAAGCCCATGTTCGTAAATGGATGACAAAAGAGGCATGTGCGAAATGTTTAGTTGGCTCGTGTTGATGAGTGAGTAGCAGCAGATAGATTTCCACCGTTTAAACACAATGATAAATTTCACTTCGCTCAGCGCATGGCTTTGATGATTGGAAACAGAGATAATTATTACCGAGCTTGCCAAACGCAGTCTTCAAATTATGTCGAATTTCTGCTTCACCGGCCCGCCATTTTCATCCTCCACTCCTTGTGAGCTTTCTTTACAAAGAGTGGTGAAAAAGGGCTCCTGCCTAACATCATGATTGATTTTAGAAGAGTAGGCACTGCGCCGGCCGCCATTGTTGCCTCATTAAAACGGGGTCTGTTGTAGTCTAGGCTCGCTACCTTAATTATAGATATTGTTACGTTGTCAGGGAGGAGACTGACTGGTAGCAGTCAGAACTGAGTTGATGTTTGTCAATGAAAGCATTTCCAGTTTTGTTTCTAACTGTAATCTAGCCCTTTGACGCAGCATGGCGCATCTGTCGCGCGAGGCCCTAATAAAAATGGCATCATCGAAAAACGGCGCACAAAGTAAATGATGCTAGAACTGCCGTTCCAATATCGGTGGGAAGAGGAGGAGGGGGAGGGAAGAGAGGTGAGGGATGGAGAGAGGGAGGGAGGGGGGGGGGGCAGATGCCCATAGAGGGCGGGGGTATGTTGTTGAAGAAGGTCTGGTATCAAGCGATAAGCCTGTCTGATGGCATTGCACCTGTAATGAACTGGGGACTTTATCTTGGGGACATAAGGAAAGCCACGCCTGTACACTGACCAATTAGACCAAGGGGCACGATGCTCTTAGGGCTCGCCTCTCGGGGTCATCCTGCATAAGATGGCCTGCGGAAAATGAGAGCAAACAAGTAACTTGGATGTGATTTGACGCCGCTGGCAGCAAAAAGAGAATGCTTGACAAGCCCCCCAAGATGATCCATCCCCCCCACAACCCAACCCGCCATCAGAAGAAAGAAAGACATCGTACCAGACGACAATTGCCTTTGAATATCTGACTTAGTTGTTTACTTTGAGGCCCTCTCCATATCAGGATTTCCGAGAGCATTTTTATGGCTCGCATGCTAGGTTTGTACTGGGCCATAATAGACGAATTCGTCGGGAAATTTCATCCTACACGAAGAATAGCAAATGGAGATTAAGTAGCTCAAGTAGTTGATGTCTATTTCGGATTGCGTGACGTTTTCAGATTGTGAACACGCATCCGATCAAACACCTGGCAATGGGTTATCACCTGTATTTTGACGTTTATCTATCTAACCGACCTCTTTCTATAAATTACAGACTGAACATAACATTACTTACAGAATTCAAATATAGAATATAAATTTGGCAGGTGTATTTAGCCAGTGTATGTATACATACATGCAAGTATTGCAACCAGCCTTTAATTCTTGTCCCGAATATCACCTCCTAAACATCTACACTAATCTATAGGATGAAAAGTGAGATCACTGTAATTATAGATGTATAGATCTAGACAGTTTTTGCCTACACACCAGAGGTTTCTAAGCCTTGGAAAAACGCCTATACATACATTCAGAGGCGAAGTTTCATCTCTATTGCTGTGAGATTAGATATAAGCCCAATATGCTGCCTATAGATTAGGACTGCTGTGTGTGTGTGGGTGGTGGCAGGGAGGTGAGATTAGATTCAAATCCCCGCTAACCTATCCCCAAATCTAGCAACAATAAGGCAGGCCATGCTAGAGCAGGTAAAAATGTGAACTCGGATCAAAACCGATCTAACAAAGCAATACTCGGGGTCTAAGTAGGGATTAGGTACAAGTGAGGATCGGGAAGATGCTCCAGTGGATTTGTTATATGCGATCTTTCTCTCGTCCAGGATTAAAATGTGAAATTGAGTTTAGCCTCGGGGCAAAGGCACTAAGGCGCATTAACAACCTAGACCCCCCCCCCCCCCCCCCCCCCCCCAACCTTCACACACCTCCTGGTAGAAACAAACACAAAATCTCTAGTTTCCGAGACTCATACAATATCAGCAATGATTGTTTGTGGCTTGACGTGTTCGCATTTGCCATTGGAATGTGCATTCATCTCTATTTCGCTTATCTTTCATAGTGACAGATAAGGGCCTTCCTGTACGTACCAGGGTCCTCGTAAATCCATTGGTAACATGTAACTCTACATGACATAAGTTCTCGTGTTTTGCGAGTAAAGCAAATATACGACAGTGATTCACGATGTGGGTTCTAGGGGACCTTCAAGTGAACATGACGCCAATCGATGGCCTAAAGATGATTCATTACTATAAAAATGTCCGGCTTGAAGTAAATAGAATCAATTTTCATGAGTGACAACCCGGCCCCTGAACCCGTTCTGCGGGGTTTTCCTGTCTCAGTAATGCGAAAGCATGCCATCACTCAGATGGCCGAGAGTCGGTGTCAACTACAGGTTATTAGCTTTTGATAAAGCTGTCAGTGTGTTGGTACTGGGGCACTGCTAGCTTGCTTGAGTTATTAGTTGGTTTGTTCAGGTCCTCCCAAGTATGGCACTTGGCATAAGGAGTGTGGAATAGTGAGGAGGGCAGGGGGCGGTTGGGGGGGGGGGGGGGGGGTCGAAGAGGAGGGCAGTATAAGAAAAGAATGACAAGTAGGAAGAGGTAGGCAAGAGGAATTATTTTTAAAAACGAACACGGTATCTAAACAGATTGAGGATGGGACATATATAGAATGCGTGTAGGTATATGGCAAGAAAGGAAAAAGGAAGTATGGTGGAAGAGAGAGGAAAGGAGGGGGTTTGCAGCCGGAGGAGGAAGGGAAGGACCTTTGGCAATATAATGCTCATATATGTATTTACCCATTCTTTATACTTAGTCATGGCCAGGCGTTAAGGAGTGGTTTGGCAACATCCTATATCACTCAGGCTAAGTCCAAGATAAACTAGCTCTGAGGGATATCCTCGGTGGAGTTAGAGGTCGCCATGTATGTATGCATATGGGACTAACTCTGGGTGTTAGGACTGGCCTTGGAGATCAATAATAAAGCTGTTACTCGGATCCCCGAGTTGACACAAGTAACGAGTATAGTGCATATCAAATCCATCGCCAGTCTGCACAGGTGGCCTCCTAATAAATATTTGCACATGTTTAGAGATGGCTAAATATTTCTGTAGGAAAGGTGATCTGTAGTGTTTGGTCTATCGATGTTTTACAATGTGAACAACATTCATGTGAATGCATGTACACTGCACTACAGCTAGACAGTGGGAGGAGAGCATACCTGACTTTAATTGCTCCATTCGTCTGATTATTTATCAGATATAACACGAGTGTGAAGTGAGAGCCGATGGAGGGCTTGGAGTGTTTTGCTCGTGGTCTCCATAGCGCTTGTTCAGCGATTACAAGGATCCTTGTTCTAATCCTCGCATGCCTTTACGGCGCTTCCTAGAGTTCCCTCGCAACGTGCCCTTAATGATTCTCTCTGGCTTGATCAGAGTGATTAGCACTGTCCTCATTCATTTCGGATGAACATTGTTAATCGTGGCTGGCGGGTGGGGGAGGCCCATCATGTAGGCTTAGATATCGACATAGAGCCTGCCCACTTTACATATGGTCCTACATTGATTTGATTAATCGTGATAACCCTCGCTCCCTACAATCTATACATTACCTCAATATCGCATCAGGCCATTTTCACTCGCCTACGTCGCAGCCGGTGTTTGAAGCCCGGTCTCGTTTAAAGGCAGACAAAAGGTGCATTAAAATGACACTATCTGCTCGGCTGATCATTGTTATGAGAGCTAGAGTGACTATAGAACAAGTACATTTGTAGAGATGCTAGTTCACAGAAGCGTCGGATGTATCAATTACAGATAGTGAAATGTAAAAGCGTATTCCCCAATCTGATTGACTATCCCCTGAACCATCACCAACTGATATTTGTTATCACCTAGAATGAAAAAAACCCACTCCCCCTTATATAGTCGAGGGCAACATATCTTTCATTTCTTTTTACCTAATAGAGATATACCGGTTGAATCCCACGGCTCATATTCATAGCCTATACAAAGACATTTTCGCTCTACGAGGGCCATAGAAACTGCGGTAAAGAGGACACATGTATTTTTATCACAGGACTCGCTCTATACCATGCACTCTTTCATAGTGAATAGAGTAAAGGCGCTAAGGATGGATATATAACTTGAAAAGAGAGCCCCAGTCAAGTCCTCACCATTGACACTTTCATATCGGTTGAAAGACCATCCTTTATCCTTGGGATCCCCTGACAAGTTGAACAAACTGTAATGCAATTTCATAGAGGCGTGGAGCAATGCATAACGAGGAGTATATTCAAGAGGAAAACCAATCTTTTGACATTGTTGCTGTAGTCGATTATGCATGGCTGGGTGCTATTGCTATATAAGCTTTTTCCACGTGAGTGTTATTGATAACGAAGTGTAACATGTATATTTCTAGACAAGACATACTTCCACGTCAACCTATATTTTCTTAACAGTCTTCATCCAATGAAAGCCCTTCCCGTCTTGACTTTCTTTTTCGATAGGCCTATATCTCAACGAGAGGCAGTAGTAGCAATTCAAACGATCCCTTCAATAACTCATCTTCAATGCTTAGTTGACTTATGTGATACTTTGAAGTCGGTATGGGAAGGCCCCACTCGGCCCCTGGCTGAAGGTCATCAAAGGTGAACTTCATACCTGTGGGGTTATACTACAATGCATCATCTCTGTAAATGACCTTCAAGAGGCAGAGGGCCTGCCTGCGCGTTGGCGCCAATGTATTAGACCACGATCGTAGCCGCGGGTCCAGCCCTAATGAATTGTGGCCAGACTCCGCTAGGTCTGCTGAGGTCATCACTTGACGATGGGCCGTTCATGAAACCGCCAGCGCACCATGCTCCGTTCGGGAAAAGCATGGAGAAACACAATCTCTCGAAGGGAGCGGTCATTTCTCCAGGGGATCTTTACCACCGATCCCTGATGCCTCCCTGAACTTTACAGCTGCTCCCCTCGAGTGTGTAATGGAATACGGTCAAACACGCTCGCTTTTATACACCTAAGCTTATATGAAGGAAGTACTTTAAGGTCAATTCATCGAAGAAGGGCTTTTGGGGTATGGATGTGAGGTCCCATGGAATATCTTTAATAATTTGCAGCCACTTTCACTTAGGTATACAATACAGGGTTTGCGCTGTGGGCTTATTGTTGTCCGAAAAGGTTGGATATGCATGAAGACGCTGCATGCATACATTTGAGCTCGTTTTAATAGGCCTGTATTAGGCAGTGTCACGGAGGTACGGTAGGCCTATGTATAGGCCTATTACATCTCCCTGGTATTGTTAAAGCCTTTTGCGGCTGCTGCAATAATAATTCATTGGTTTGGATGTAGGGGATCAGTGTTTCATCCGAGCAATAAATCTACCTGGACTAGAAACCCTGGCGTGTATTGCCTCTCTAGAGAATCGAACCTACAATGTACTCTGTGCAATGGTCCCCGAGAGGTGGGTCATGTTAATCTGCTATGAAACCAGAAGCCAGGGGAGCAGGGGCAATTGTTGAGACCCACTGCGCCCTCCAGTCTTCATTAGGGGCAATCAGTGTACAATATGGATACTGACTGCCTTTGTCCATACGAGGTTCTCCCCATATATGCATTGTCCCGCTTCCTCATACATAAATTTGTGTCAGTGAAGATGGCTATATGGACTATGCATGTATATAGAAATGGGGGTTAAATAATCAGTAGCCACAGTCGATATGAATATGGGCGGATAATCATTTGCGAAAGTGATATTCCCTTACTCAAGTGTTTACTTAGCTGCAATGGGATGGCCCGCCTGCCGACACAATGTACACATAGTTTCGCACCCCTATAAATGGCTGTCTTTCCCACTTAACAAAACATGTATCATGGTCGTATTATCACGCCACATACATGGAGGGGCCGCCAGTATAAAAATAACGGAATAGGTAGTAATGAAGGCTTAGAAAATGGCCCTGGAAATCCATGTATATGGCCTATTTTCTATGTATGAACTGAGCTATGATCCCTGATGTATGGTGCGGTTAGTAATTTTGCTTTCCCATTTTCTTTATTTTTTCCTTTACTGCATCCTCCCCCCTTCCCTTCCCCACGTGCTCCTTTGCTTTGCCAGGGGGAAGCGTTTGATGCCTAAGTTGGAGGCTCAACCTGCCTAACTAGAGAGTTTGAACATCATAGGGGCTTGATGATCAGAGTATGTGTATTGATTTCGTATTAATCAAGCTTGGTCCTAATCAGTCATAATCACGTCGACGCCAGGTGGAATCTCTGTGAGCCTATACCCTAGTAACGTGTACATACATGGATTCCACACTCACACAAGCTCACTTCTACTAAACGAGCTGTTACTAGTGTTAGTGCTACTACAACAACTCCTCCTAGGCTCTCGATTGGAACAACTCCCTTGTGCTAATGATTCTTTTCTTTATTGACATCCACAACCCGGTATCTGTATTAAAATAAGGTGAAAATTGATGTAGACATAACGATTTTTGCCATTTCTTGAAAACATGGGCTACCAATGCCATCATTGCCATTGGTTTAACTGAAACGCCTTATTCACAAACAAAGCCGCAATATGCTATCGATTTTCCTCTTACGCTGATTCTTTGAAGGCCCTTTGTCATCAATTCACCACCTTCAATTTGTCTCAAGGCAGTTGATGTGGAACATCAAACGTGGTTTTAAGATGAAGAGATTTGAATCAATAACAAAATATGATTCCTCCCCGTGTCTCTCTCTCTAGTCCTGACGATGGGCGTTGGCAAATGAATTGATCTGATACATTGTTGAACACATTTTCGTTTAAGAATTTAAAACATAAAAAACGCGTCAAGGAAAGGACGTTGGATATCGATACTCCTGCCTAATTCCAATCCACTGCACAGACATGATCTAACCTGCACGGTTTTATCCCAATCAATCCTCACTGGGGTGCCGATATTGTGGCCGACATTATGTTAATCTCCACTGTTTATTTTATCCTAATCTCGCCCCTCACCACGCCAGATTATATATGTGTTGGGTAGGGATTGACCTGTGATTAGTCTACCTGGTGGTACGAGTTTAGAAGTGACGGGCACCCCCGATACTTAGACACCTAAACCGATGGCAGATAGGGTCCAGTCCCTGTCATTGGAATGAGGAGATTGGCTTGACAAACTTTGATGTCTTGGCTGTGGCTTAACATCAAGGCCGAATACACGTGTAGCAGGGGCCATGGAAGGGGAGGGGGGATTGACAGTCCATCAGCTATTGATTCTGCAGCATTATAGAGAGGATTTAGATAATTCCCTTGCCCATCATGGGTTGGCCATGGTACTAGGGCATTTATACCAACACGCACTAGCAATAGGTGCGTGAAGGATTTGTTTGCGAGGAGACGAATGAATATAAAGCGACCTTCCCCTTTCACTCTTTCTCTTTCTTGGTCGCCGATCTTTTCTCCTCCCCTGCCTCGCTCTGTTTTTGTTGAGCCAAAAAGCCTTTACATGCCCTGTAGAGGTTTATCTCAGGTGGCGGCGGTGTCACTTTTGTTTCACGGTATTAAACAACTGGAGCGGGAAGGGAAAGCTCTAATTTGTTGTCAAGACCAGGCGGTTGACTTTGATTGGGATCAGAAGACGCTTCACCTGTCCGCACTCGACAGATCTGAGAGGCCTCGGGTTTTGAAGGTGACCTCTGTCAGCGCTCGGCAGGTGTCGCGATGGTCACAGGCACGACACAGACGGTGTAACAGGGCATGCGAAGGATAAATATTAGATGGCAGCCAATCCGAGAGGAAGGCAGCAATGAATCATCCACCCTCCCGGATCCTCTAGCAAATACATCACAGAAAACGTTGCCCGTCCTTAGAACACTAGGATCTTTATTTCAATCAGGGCAGGGCTCTAGGGCTGCCCTGGCATTCACTTGGAGGAGGTAATTCATTATAGTCATGATTCCTTGGGAGGAACGAGGAGAGGAGGAGGAGGAGTAGGAGGAGGGGGACTATAGGGACTAGCAGGGGGAGGAAGAACCGTTTCTATTGTATGTTTCTTCCCCATCGTGATAACAATAAAGATCGTAACGGTGGTATCTAGGCGTTTTGACATGCACTGCAACATGATAATGGCAACTCGGATGGCACTGGTGGATTTTGGAAGAAAAAATTATACTTCTAATTAAAAACCAAAGCTTTACAGCAGAGCGACACACGCTCCTGATGTCTAATCGCAATATCATGCTGCTACAGCAAAAGCATCGGCAAGCTATCTTTTATCCGCGGGCTAGTTTAGTATAGCAGGCCTCTTTTGTTTCTACGACCAAGGCTTATACTGCCTGTAAAACTGTTGCCAGGGAGGAAATGCGTGTCCGCAGGTATCATTACGTGGCATGGTATTAAAACCTGGGTGGATGACGGCGACAGAGCCGATGGAGAGGCGCCAATCTCTCCATCTCCCTCTCTTCGCAGCCTGGGGCCATATGGAGGTATTGTTCCGCGTCGTTGGTTAAAATAATAGGCTGATAGTGCCACTGATGGCATTGCCATAGGATGCAGTGTCAAATTTTAATAATCTCTGTAACTGGCGGTGGCTCATTCGTGGAATAGATTCTCACCAGTCAGTCAGTGCGACTTTAATCTTGGCTGCGATAACCTGATTAAAATTTCACCTCCCATATTACAGTGGCTCTCGTGGAATGAATTGAGGAATCATTTGCCTCAGTTTAACACTTGTAACCCCCTCCCCTCTCCCACCCTCCCTCCCTCCCCCATTCCCACATCTTCCTACCTTTATCCAATTCATTCACTTCCGTTGCACCGAAAGATATTCCCACATTTTTTTTAAAATCGCACTTTGAGAAAATTGTTCGCCAATTGTTCGCGGACGCGTCATTATTGTGTGGCGAAATCGATGTTGAATCCATAGGTATGAATGTTTCTCAAACAGCGGAGAACTCGCTGGTTCAATACCTGCCAGTGGAATATAGAGTTGCGTCTGGCATGATATGGACATATCACTCAGAACGCTCTTGAATATATGTCTATATATCTATATATCAGTGCATTCTCCTCCAGTCTCTTGCTGTACACTGGAAAGGATGGTGTCATTAACACAAGACTGGTTATTACGGACAGCTATATGAATTATTGATGTCTCGCTGTGCTAATTTGAGTTAGGTAGGGGCAGGTGGCGAATGCTGATCCTGCATGGGTGTTGACAACTTCCACTTAACCTCTCCATAGCCCTCCCCACACCACGCCTGGCTAAGAATAAAAGACAGATGATGTTCATATTAATCTTCATATTATCGTCATTATCAAGATGGCTAACCTTAGATGAGATGAATGGCATAAACTGACCCCAATTGCGACCATTTCTGAAGCGCTCTGCAACATTAGGTCCTATCTTCACGCCCCCGTCTCTTTTAAGCCACAATGCCAATCATAACCAACGGCCGTTCTCGGTTGCCATGGAAGTGCCTGGACCAATTTCCACTTTGCCATTCACTCATTGATAGTGTTCTAAATATTGGGGCAAAAAAGCATAAAATGGTTAATAATTGATTGAATGGCTGTTTTTAAACGCCAGCTACTTTATCCCGTTGATCCATTTAGGTGTCATCATCGGTTCAATTTTTGTTGAGCTACTGCTGGCTGCTTTCGCCAGGCAAAAGGATTTTTCAGTCTGTGTTTGCTCGCTGAAGGCAGAGTAAAACACGTCCCAATGTAGATGACATAACTCTAATAAAGCCCTATGGCTCTCCCGTGGCCATTTTACCTGCTACTAATTGGTGGATGCTTGAGTGAAGTGCATTAAGTAAGCCCTCCTCCTTCCCATTACCGTTAGCGTCAAGAGGCGCCGAGACTCTCGCCACACCACAGCCAGTCTTGCTTGTTAGAAAATGTAAAAGGATCCTGACGTTTACCCGGCGATGCCTTACCAATTAACAGCCACTCCGCTTTATTATACCCCAAGTCGGGCACTACCACTGGCGTGTGTTATACTGAGCATGGCCCTGTATGTCCTCCAGATCCAGGGGGGCTTGTTACGCTTATAGCTGTCGAAGCCGGAGTGTGAGACCTTTCTTATAAGGGTCTGTCCAACCGAGCCCCTTACACCTGTGAACCCTTAATATTGCCGCAGATCCACCAATTGAGATCTGGATACATTTGAAGTGAAGAAGCTGGGGTGTTGTGGATGGTACTGGTGAGCTGTCGAGGGTTTAGTCTACGTGGCCAAGGATCGTGATGCAGTCCCTATACAATAGTACATGGCCGCCAATTAGGGCTTTAGCCAGGCTCAAGTAGGCCAACTCCAGTAAGCGCCATGGTTCGGACATGTTTAGGGTCATTTGGTGCCCCAGCATTGCCGGACTGCCTTCCATGGCCCTCCTCAGGAAGGCGAGGCCAGTAGTTCAACTTCTGGTTTCATGCCCGCCAACAACCTTCATGATAAGGTTTTGTAGTTCATTAAGGTAATGCCCCCGCTTCAATGGATCTTGTGCAAAATGGCTTTCATCTAGACGGCACATGAAAGCGGGTCCCTACCGAATGGACCAGTCATTTCATCCTGGCCATTAGTCCGCTGCCAAGAGAGGGTTAGCAGGAAATCGCTGTGTAAAATTACTCGTTTTTACAATATCCAGGTAGATGGGTAATCTGGTCGGGCCCATGATCATGAGGAGGAAAGCGAAAAACAATAGCCGAGGATCATTTGGAAATGGCATGGCAATATCAATACTCTTGATTTCATCTGGGCGTTGCACAGGGACTAACTACTATTGTGGTAGTCTGCGGCGAGGATCATAAGTAGTCTCGGTAATAAAAAGTGGGGTATTTATGACCAGGGAACATACATCTTGCATGACCCGACCGTTGCTATAATACTTAGTTTGGCATACTTTGCCTCTCTGTTCATAGGGGGTAAAGCCCTGAACTCTCTTGCACTGTTCTATGAATCATGTGACAGGAGCATGGTTCTGATCTTCTCGGTTGGGGGCTGGGGTGGGGGTAGAGGAGGGGGTGGGGGTAAGGGGTGTATGTGCCAAGGCTCGGCTAGATTCATAGACTCTATGAAAGGGACCTCTGCCCTGCAGGGGCCGGGCGGGCCCAGTTCTGGCTTTGGACTAAGGTGCAAAAAAAGTTAGTAAAAATGCCAGACTGGGGAAGAGATTTCGCTCCAGCGCGCCAGAGCGATCTCCAACCGTTTGCTCCCAGTCTAGTCGGGTATATAGTGTATATATATGCCTACAAGTATGTATAGACTATTCCACCTGTTAAAGCAGCATAACTACAGGTAAATTGACCAACCTTCCATGGATCTCAGCCAAGAGTACACTGCCAGTACATGACCTTTAGGGAAAAATGGTCTGTTGTCGAGATATGTAATAACTACCAAAATATACCTTATAACATTTTAGTATACATGTTCGTATAGGAAAAAAGAGGATCGATGCGCAATTCATTAGCCATGGGTTATTATCTTCTCATTAAATCCTTATTCAGAGTAATTCCATCCCACTTGGTTCCAATCTAGTGAATAAATGATGCCTGTGAATTAACCAAGATAATTCTGTTATAGCCTTGATAATATTTAAAGGGATGAGAACAGCAAGTGCTAATTGAATCAAGATCATCCTAAGAGTCGTGTAGATCGCTTTTAAAACGGCCCTGTTCCTTTTAACAACATAGCCGTCGCACAGGTAACCGACTTAGTCCCACTCGGATGGTCTGACCTGCATGTTTCTGTCCAGTTAAAGCTTTAACTTCAGTTGAATGGCAATTGTTCAAGGGGGGACAAAACCATTGCCTGTGTCTCGGCGAAGTCGTCGAGGTGAAATTCTCTTTCGCTTGGGCTACATGTGCATGGAATGTTGGCCCTTTGAGAAAGTTGGCTGTCACCGTGTACAGTACTTTGCTACGTTAATTCCATGTTGTTTTGACACAATTGACAATGACCCTGGAAGCATGGCCCTTTCCTCCACCTCTTCTCTCTCTGCTAGTCCGCTCCACATGCTCGGTATTTGCATTATTTACGAGTACTGATTTCATGTATGAGTATTTATTTTAGTTTTTTTATACATTTTATTGAGTACACTTTTGTAAAGTCAATGACATTTTCAGGAAGCCATCATTGCACAAGTTGACGATAAAATTATGCCGGCATACATTTAGTATTCATTTTTAACTCTAGTCTTTTAATGGCGTTGATTTTCAATATTGGTACAGCAATACAGAGTGTTTGTTACCTAAAACGCGAAGTACCCATCTGTCGAAACCAATATAGATAAAACTCAACAAATAAATCTATTCCTCTATTGGTGAAGAGCGGACCTAATTCCATGCATTGTCATCATTCATTGTTATTAGAACATAATGCCCTTTAACTGACATATTCATATTTTAGAACACATTAGGGATATGAATACATGGATTTATTACATCATTATCAACCTAACCTGAGTGATATGCTATGAACCCATTCTCTGGATGAATCGCTGATATATAATATATGAATTATTTCCCAACAACATGAACCCAAACGGCTTTCCTACCCCTGGACCTATTTAAAGCAAACAAAATTATTGGTTGGAATTTCCCTTTCCTCAGTTTATATATAGAGTGTATGCATCTCAAGCATACAACAGGTCACATAGAACTCCGAAAGATCACACCACAGTGTATTAACACTTGCACCTTTGTTTCTGTGCGCCTGAAGTAATACACTATAGTTGGAATTGATGAGGTACGGTGCAAAACAAGTTAGTACTACAGTTAACCTTCGTGATAAAGGATCCGCTGTAATTGCCACGATGTCTTATAGCCACATTAGTAAATCTCTTATATATCGGAATGTGGCAATGTTGTCGAAGACTTGGAGCACCTTTTGAGTATCCCCTAGACAGCCTAATTATAGTTTCGGCTCCCTGTGCCGCCCACTTATCATGAATGCTTTACACTCTTTTCCCTACCTGCATGCTTTGTGGTGTTAGGGGCCAACGCTATGTCATACAAGACTGAACAAGCTTCTTTTGTCTCAAGAGAAGGGGGTCAGTAGTAGCTGTGTCAATGCCCCTCTAAGTGTAAGCTTATTGAGCATCGCTGAGGGAATCTTCTCCGTGCTATTTTATCTCCCCAGCAGTGTCGGTGGGGGCCAATCACCCCTCGGCTCGCAGCCTCTCCTAACTGGCTTTATTTCTGTACTGTAGTTGAGGCTAATGGAAATGGTTCTGCCACCTCTTTATGTGTGTATAGTGCGGACTGCTTGTTGGAATATGCATGCACAGTGGTTATACGTTCTCATTTACTGTTAGAAGTTAAGCTACTGAAGGCAAATCAAAATGATTCTTTGATGAAACTGCTCCCACAGATTTATCATGTGGCGGAAGGCTGTGTGTGTGAGTGTGTGTGTGAGTGAGAGGGAAAGGGCTTCTGGCATGCAAGGAAAAAAGGGCCCCAGCCCCCGCGCCGAGCAAAATGCCCTAAGGTCCCTCACTCATCAAAGACTGCATGTTTGGTTCATTTCATGGGTTATGGATGTCCTGCGAACAGTGCTAATATCCAAATCAACACAGCATTGGACAGGCTGATATTTACTTAAACTGGCTGACTTGGCTTGCCATAGAACTGGGCCCGTTGTACCTCCCTAACTCAGCCATCATGCAAGCTCTTCCCTCCCTGACTGAGAGAGGATGCAATGCAAGCATCAGGGATGAGTGGGAGGTGGAGGATGGAGGGTGAGAGGAGGAGGAGGATGAGAGGGAGTCTGCTTGCATGGATATCTGCGATCCAATTCGAACAGGATAATTCACCAGCGAAATTATGCCGCATTTACCCTGACAAGATAGGCCACTACTACCCTACGTCAAAAACTCGCAATTAACCTTATTAAAAGAGCAATTGGTTTGTAATTAGGCTTTGATGTCGCCGGTGTGGGCTTTGGTATGCAGAGCGGCGTAATATTATTCCATAATGGAGAAAGCTTTCTGTTTTTAGCCAGGTATCTGGATGGGAAAGTATTGTTGGGAGCCCGGTGCGTGGTCACCTACAGGACCCAACCATTAAGCGATGGCAGCACCGCCCCTCTTGTCTTGTACTTCAGTGAGTAGCCTCAATATGCTCCACTATTGTCCCCTTGTCCCTTCCATCACAGTAGTCATCAGGGACAGATTACATCTGCCAGGGGTTCGGCCTCGTGGCCAAACCCAGTGCTCGGTGCACTAGTTTCCTGTGACGCTATTCTTGGCAAGTCTAGCATGGTATATATAGAGGGAAGGAGAGAAAGTGAAAGGGAGGGTGAGAGAGAGAGTGAGAGAGATTGAGAGAAAGAGAGTGAGTGAGTGAAAGACAGAGAGAGTGAGTGAGCGAGTGAAAGCGATAGAGAGTGAAACACAGGGAGAGAACGAGTGAGTGAAAGAGAGAGAGAAAAAGGGTGAGAACTAGAGCTAGAGGGAGAGGGTGAATGACATAGAGAGAGAGAGTGAAAGAGAGAGAGAGGTCGTTTGGCAATGTCCCCATCATGTAGGCAAAATGCGTGTCACATCCACAATACAGTTATGACATCTGTCTTAATTTCACTTCTACTAGTCGCGTATAGCATTGTTGGCTAGATTAACGTGACAGGATTAAATGTGGAGGCTCCCCCTTGCGGTGTATGTAATTGAATATGAATGAAGAAGGATCTTAATCCTCTTATAGGTATCACGGCTAGATGAACGCTAAAGCTGTACCACATTATAGTTCACTCGAACATTTATCATGAATTATCATAATTGGGCTTTAATTTGAAAAGTAAATTATTGAAATTTGATTTCTTTTTAAATCATGATCGATATTGCAATCATGATAATGGTTAGTAGTTTGTTTATTGTGGGCATTGTCATGATGAATAAGGTTGACTAGTAACTTTAGTGCAGAACTCTCATCTCCCCTTCTCTATCATCCAAACAATCTTCAGGCCCTGGGTTTATTGATTCCAGTGCATTGTAAAGCAGAACATCCCAGTTAGTGCACCAAGAATACATTGTATAGACCCTCTCGGAACATCTGTCTTTAAAGCAGTCGTGTCCTTGATAAACCCCCGTGCACTGTCGCTATTCACTTAAGTATCAAGCAGCAGCCAGAGGTCTAATTTGAAGCCAACCCCGAAGCCACTTTTCGAGGCCAGGCATCGGGAGAGTGTTTGGACATTCCATAAAGGTATTTGGCTTGTCTGTTCAGTGTTCTGCTGCCTAAATACACACTACCTTACAGTTAGGTATCGCGGCTTGCAATCCGACTATTGGAAATAAGATTGAATCGGGATTAATGAGGCTCTGACACAAGGAGATAATCTTTAATCTGCACTGTAAGAATATCATATTGCATTTGAAAATTAATTGGTGGTCGAATGGGGTGATGCAATCAACTATAGAGAGATCCTTCTGACTTCATTGAATAATAGATACGGTCTGGCGATGGAAATGAATTGCTTCAACCCCTTTAATTGTCATCGAGCCGCAATCCGAATTGACCGAGTAATAAGTGTTGGGGCTTTCTTATAAAATGTTCTCTAGCGGATCCACGCGGATAGAAGAAATTCCTCAGGGAAATGCTATTGGCATTTCATTAATTCCACTAATCTGATATCTGCCATGAGAAAGATGCATTGAAGTATTTTGTCTGAGGAGCTCTGGTATGGGTCTGTATTGTTGTTTAAACCCAGGAACATGAGGAAGAACACGATTGGAAACTGTACGACTGCATGGTCCCTTTTTTGAAAGACTCATTTTAACCATACTAGAATGTTTTGAGAGTTGCAGGAGAAAGATGAGCAGGAGGAGGATCGAGGATGGAGAGAGAGGCTTGGCATGATCAGCTCGCCTCTCCTCAGGTCCACTTTGTGCCACTAGTCCAAACTTGGGTGTTGTCAGGCTTATGTGCATGTATGTGAGGGGTTGGTATGGTGACCACCATGCACCACCACAACAGTTTCCAGTGACACTATATACCATCAATGTGTTATACTGGCGCACCACACCATCAGACATCGAACCGTATAAATTGTCTCAACATCAAGTGTTGATTGATGGCACACACGCATGCTCTCTGCAGGTTCCCTCCATGAATTATTCCTCAACTGGTCGGGAATTTGTTACTCACATATAAACAGTACGCAGGAGGATAATCGAACGCCTCCTCCTCCTCCACCACCTCCTCCACGTGAGCATTTATTTAACGAATGGCCCAGCCGCTCCCTCTCTCTCCTACCTTTCCCTTCCAACATTAATGATACTGTCTTTCGATCTATTTTTAGAATAGGCGGCCCGATTTAGAATCAATAAAATGTGTGTAGGGGGTCGGGGTGGGGGGCAGGGAAGGCTCTGTAGACACAGTTGTTGGGATAGGGGAAGGGAGGGAGCCGGTGACAGTTTGGTTCCGGAGCTGACTGTATATAACCGGGGACATGCTTGTGCGAAGTGACTATCATTGATCAGATAGTCTTGGAGGATTAATAAAGGCAAACAGATAGAGAGGTGTGCTTACGGCTCCATTGATCATGTGTGACTGGCTTTCAATGCTTGACTGCCTCCTTGTGTCTATTCCTATGTCTCATGGGCATTGGTGCATCTTTGAGAAGGCCGGAGAAATGGTGCAATATTAAACATCGCCTGTACCCGGCGCTAATTGTACCTAGCTTCAAAGCAATTTCCTCCAACGCTGGTCCTTTGGGTACACTTGAAAGGCGGCTTCTGTATAAAGGCCTGCATCCTCCTGGGCGTTCTCAAGCAGATCACGGTAAATAGGGCGCTGGGCGTCATATACTAGGACACGCCCACTTTTCTGGGGTGATTGACAGGCAGCGTGGATGCCAGTAGATGAGCCTAACGGAGTGAGGGGTAAAGGATCGATCAGATTTGAGATAAAACATAAGAAGATGTGGAAGATTTGCTGTATGAGGCACTGGCGGCCGAGCTTCTGCGCCAGAGATAATCCTGAGCTTTGGGTGTCCGTGGCCTGTCAGGCCCCCCTACAGGCCCCATGCTGAATGACAGTACATGGTTTCATCTGAGAGGAACAAGCACTGCGTTTTATTGTGGATCAGTCTGTCCCACCGCGGGCCACAATAAGACGCCTGCTATTGAAAGCAACTGTAGTCAGGGCAACCTATTTATGACAGTATTATTGTCCCCGCAAATCCTCGACAATAAATATCAGTCCCCTCAGTGCTTGTCTATTGTAGAAAACAAACCAACGCCACCCTTTACAAACTCCCTACTTTCCACGCCACAAATATATATATGCGGATCTATTGCTGTTACTTTTTTACGGCACACACTTGTTTTGCCTGCCTATGGCCTGTAATAGAGGAAAATTGCTGCAGGATTTTTCACTTCCTTTGCTTTTGGCTTATGTCTCTGGAAATGGCCCTCCCATTAGGGCGTCTCCAATTGGGGGTGGGAGCATTATATGGAAGGCAATGGGACTATATCGATGTATCATCCTAACATTATCAGTGGATATTTTACCATGCCGTCTGCCGACCGATAGAGGAGGCACTTCTACAACTTTATTGTCTAGCATAATGATGACATTTAAGTGACTCCTGAAAGGGTTGCTATGCATCAAATATAGGAGGTATCGTTCGTGTCACGACATTGGATCGGCAAGACTGCACGGGCCCGTACATCTACCATCGCTTGTAATGCTACCTTTGCATGCCTTCAGTTGCATGCATCCTTCCCTCTGCTTGCACAGGCAAAGCATGTTTTTTTCCACAAAGAGTCAATGGAGCCCGAGGCCAGGAACCTTGTAAAAAGACAGCAAACCAATACGATGAGCAACATGGTCTCGTAAATAGCGATAACAAACCTCTCCCTTATTTCCAGGCTGACGCCTCGTGGTCGCATATTCACCTGTATGTCTCTTTCCACTGTCTCTGTCGGTCTCTCTGTGTCTCTCCTCTCATCATCCTCTCATCCCCCTCTCCTCTCTCTATACCTCTTCCACCGTTTGTCTGCCTGTCTGCCACATCTCCGTATCATGCTTGGGTGACAAATTGAATCGGTAATTATTTTGATGGTGTTTTCTGGGATTCATTATGGGTGATCTGCGTCGGAGTAATCACAGATTAAGGCCTTGGCAATCCTCTAATTCACAATTACGTAAATAGCGAACAGATCGAACATTTTAGTCATAGATGTCGGGGGATGGTGCCTTGGAGTTACTTGTGATCATGGCATGCCATCGCTTTGCAACAATCCAGGTCGCTCTAATATTGAATGAGGTGCCTGCCTGGTAGCGGGTGTAACAGTATTGTCTATGTTGCGGCGACCGTTTTAAAAATACAAGGGCACACTTCAGACATACTAATAACGATGAAAGCATTCTACCCCGCCATGAGCTTTATGGGTCTATATAAGCCTCTAGGGTAAATACAGATCTTGAAGCTAGATGATCTGTTCTTTTTGCATGCAAAGTAAAATATTGATTCATAAAGTCTATGCGCGTAATGGTCCTCACATAGACCTGACACATGATGTGTGTAAACGTGAATATGATATAGCCCCTCTGTTCCTTCTCGTCATGTGTCATCATACTGCCACTCCAGTTTATATAACACCAGCATCGGCTCTGGGTCAGGATTTAGCCATTGATTTCATTTAGATAAGTAATTGATTTGTCCTGTGATATTGGTCCAATTAAGATGGACCACCGGGACCTTCCATCATTGATTTGCTGCGCACGCATCGGCCGGAAGTCCACATCAGCGTATCCAAACGTCCGCATCTTCTTCTGGTCGCCGAAGTACATTTGTGCATACAAAAACTCTGTAAATACATTATTGCGTGACCGGGGTCTGCTGCAAAAGGGGAGAGGGTGGGAGGGGTGGGTAGGTGGAGGGGGTTGCTTCCCCGCCTTCTTTGCCGAGCCCAGACTCGACTCTGAGGACCCCTTGCGTTTATATCATGCTGCGGAAGTCTTTAATCCGTTATTCATGGAGCTGGAGGGTGAGGTGAGAGTATTATCATGTCAGGTCTCCTGTACCTTGTCACCGGTAACAGCCCAACACAAAGCTCCTCCAGCAGGCTTTAGTGAGGCCCACATTTATCCTGCTCGCTCGAGAAGCAGTTGCTTGCAGCCTGATTAATTATAGCCACCATTATTCAGCCCAATCAATCGGAAGCTTATTAATTTCACCCGCAGTTCGCAAAGTCTCAGCCCGGCGGTGTTTCAGGAAATTAAGCCCAGATAAACACGATTATAACATTCCCTGAAAACATTTCCACAGTCAACATTCGGAAATACCCCTTTCTCTGTCTACTACTTCACTTTCCCCTTGTTTGAGATGCTAATATTGGGAAGGAGTAGGGTTTTCCCTCGCACATTTGCTGTGGAAATGTATCCTACGAGGGAACGAACTGGCAGTGGTGGCAGCTATTTGAAGCTATTTGACTGTGCGAGTGATTTGTAACTCACTAATATGAGTGAAGCCAGGGTTCTTCTAAACCAACATCTGCAGAATGGCGATAGCCCTTGGCCCTATTGTTCACTATTGATCACATAGCGCAGCCATGTGGGAGGTCCTCTTGCCTTGGGGTAGCACTACAATGAGAAGTATACTAAGGTTATGTCATCAAACCATGTTCTCATCTTAGGCGTCCTGGTCACCATGGAGCCATTGCCTGTCGTTACCTTGGCGACGACTCGCGTTAAGCCAATAGGAAGCCAAACAGGAAGCCACTTCCGAAGCCATTCACTATACTGACAAATCGCACAGCGGGGTACCCATGTGGCGTTCTTTATGATACAATTATATCTCCCAGTTTCACCGTATTTAGAATTATTTACTTCGCCTTAAGATAACAGGCAGTGTAGAAAGGCTTTGGTGGCAGCGTGTGAGCGAGGCAGAGTATCACTTACTATAGTAATTCTACAAGAGCGTGTAGATGACTTATGAATGAGGACCGGAGACGAGTCTTGTGTTTACCAGTCCGAAGGGAGTATCTAAGGTATTTGTGGCTTGAGCATACATTAGTCTTATCGACATCATGAAGCTCACTGAAGGATTTGTTATTAGGCAAGAATCACTCTACCCTGCATTCTTTATCCTCCCCAAAGCACAAACTTCCTTGAATTTAGGGCCTGTACAAAAACTTATCAGCTTTTTTCCTCAATGGAGGACTTCACTTGGGAGGAAATATTCATAAACCCCCGAATGTATATCATCACAAGGGTTGCAGCAAGTACTGAGCACGAATACTCCCGTTAATATTATGTTCGATGGTTTGTAAACACACACATGATCATAATGTTAGCTTTGATGAAGCAAGATTCGTGGATACAAGATCAGATGTTTTTCTCGATGCTGCGTATCTGTCTATCCCCCCTTTTTATACCTTCCGCCAAATTCTGCATGTCTGTCTGAGATTAGATAATAGACTTAGGCAGAGCTTTGAGTCAATGTCTTTCATGTGATGTTGGACAGGAAGCAGAGCCGGCGATGTACATATGGAGCCCGTGCATGGCCATTCGTCGACGACGACGACAGTCTAGATCTAGAGATGTGATGACGTAAGATGGATCAGTGCTGACCCCAGGCGGATCTGGCCGTCCAATCGGCTCACTAATAGCATTGTGTTTAGATTAGCGTCTTCTGATCTGTAGAAGGCAGCAGGGGTAGGAGAAGTTGTATGGCAGTGGTGGTGGCTGTGGTGGTGGTGGTCGTACTATAGAGGTGGCTCATGTTGAATATTTGGAGGTGGCAAAAGCTGGTATTACCTAGTATTAGCATCTTTGGTATTATAGGAGGGGGATGTCAGCCTCGAGCATCAGATGCTGGTAATCCACACACAGAGTCATCATTTATATGGCTGTCCTGGGTCTATGAATTAAGTATAGGGTCTGCACAGGTTCGATAATCCTATAATATGTAATTAAAACTCAATTCCCCGCTCTGGAATATGTTTGAAGGCTACAACCTGCTGAGTGCTTAGTAGATGAAGAGCTGTTTAAAAGACATCGCAGGGGTGTCTTTATCGGGGAGGTTCTTTTTAATGACATGTGTCTGATTAGGGTGGTCTGAATAATTATAGATGTATGCCATATCCTCCTCTGTTAGAAGTTTTTTTTTATTGAATGTCTATCATAGAGTCAGACCGGTGTGTTATGTTTACGTATTCCTGCCCCTCGCAGTTGTTACACGTTTCTAATAGCTCACTAATGAGCCAACGTTTCCCTACCGTGGCTCGGCAGATCAACCTCTGGCTTCATTATTATTCACTAATTAGGCTGGGGAGTAAATGGGTAAGCGAGCATCCACAATAGTCCCTCCATATCCCCCCCACCCGATCGTCCTCATTCTCCTCCAGTGCACTATCGTAACCCCCCCCCCCCCCAGCCCAATCCCTCCCCCACCCCCTCCTCCTCACCTCACTCGCCCCACGCATCCACCACATGAATGATCAATGTCTAAACGTTTACTTCCACAGCCCCCCTCGTTTAGCATGTAGGTCTGACATGAACATGGTGGAGCTAGTGGTTGTAGGGTAGGGTAGTAGTAGTAGAAGTAGTAGTAGTAGTAGTAGAAGCGTGGGTGCACGCGGCATCATAACCGGGCTTTAATATAAGCTGTTCTGTTCTTTGGGCTTTGATTAACTTCCCATACCGCCTATCGGGGGCTCCTCATTGCCCGGTCCTGAGTGCTGGAAACTCCTGTGGGTCCCGGTTATCCTGACTGACAGTCTATTGAACAGCCGACAACTACTGGTGGGGAGGCATAGCTCGGACTCTGGCTGACATCGCCAATATGCTCCCCATCAGTGGTTCCCTCCCAGGAGCTGCTCCCAAACCCAGCGCCCCACCTTGTCTACATGGCAGCAATGCCACCACACCACCACCACCACCACCGCCACCGCTACCACCATCATCACCACACGAGCCCCCATCATCCAATGCACCCAACCCTCGGCAATGAGCGAAAGAAAGGTGTTTGCCAAATTAAAGAGGCACTGATGAATCGTCCTCTGTCCCCTTTTTGCATTTAAGCAATCGATGAAACGGAAAAGACAGGAGTTTTGTAGGCATCCCATCTTGGGTTTTTTCCCTCTCGCCCCTTCGGATCTGCAACATCAGCGCCACACAAGGCTTTTGAATAACGATATATTTTGTTTTGTGGCAGCTCGAACTATTGGGACCACTATAATGCGCATTATTCGGATGCCATATGTACACGAAATGGGCTAAGCGAAAAAGCGTGTTAACCTGAAAAGGAGAGTTGCGATTTTCACTCTTATCCGGGGACTTGATTCCCTTGGCCATTAATACTGTCATCATCCCCCGATAATTAGGCAAGAAAAACGTAGGGCCTTAATCACCATAGAGAGAGAGAGGCGGTGGACTCGCCCGGGTGCAACTGCAAAAGGGGCCCAGCCTTTTGATGAAGAACGATGCTCAAACTCGTGTAGCAGCAATGCTAGCCTCAGAGAGGGCTGCAGAAGGTCATTCGATGGCATACATCCTCTCGATGCGCAGCCCATTCACTGCGCGCCGCCCATGAAATAACTCACTGTGCACTTATTGAGCAAAATGATTTTCGCCATAGGACTGTTCCCGAGACAATGTCCGCCCCCCATTCCTTCCTCCCGAGAGACTGTGATAATGAACAGTATCATCCCAATACAGGGTGCCCGCCGACAATACACACATTTTACTTTCTTTAGTCAATGCCATTTCTTAAAGATCCTTACGCTCTTAGAACCGCAAGTGATTAGGCTTTGTTGAAAGCTTGTTACGAGTTTTGCACGAATAAATCACATTCTAAAACGATACCAATTAACATTGATAATTAACCACCCTTTTCCCCTAAGCCGTGCTCATTTCATCCTGATTACAAGTGTAAATTATTAATGTGCGACTCTGGTGATATTTCAGGAAAGGGGTAGATGGTGTTTATTGACGTAATTGACAGGTAGCAGCTATCGAGGCCAATCTTTATCTGTGAAACATTGCGAATACTATATAGGGGTCCTTGAGGCGACCATAGCGTCAGGGGACGACTGCAGTGGGTGTGTTTCTACTTGGCTACCCTTTGCCAATGATCAAAACCTGCTGTCAAACATCCATAAGAATGGGAGCCTTTGATCTCAATCGCATCACACAAGTTGTGTGATCACTGTAGAATCTATACATACAGTGACAAGAGGCTTATTACATCTATGTATATTCTTCCTCTATGAATTACTCATTGCATTGGATCATTATGTTAGGTATAGACGCCGAAATCTTACAATGATCATTGCTTTTTTATTGGTATCACAGTGATTCTATATAATGAACTTGTCAACTAATTAATGTCAATGGAACAGTGCGATTAAGATGCATTTCATTGGGAACATAGATTTTTAGGTTTGCTCTGCCTAGAAGAAGTTCTTGTATTTGATCAAGAGCTTCTTTAACCTTTCGAGAAACCGTAAGTCAATGCCAGGTGTGGGACGTTTCCCTCGAGTCCCCGAGCAAAGGTAGGCTGAATGCGCATGCAGGATCCAGTCCCCTGAGGAAGGTTGGCCTAGCTTCATTTACCCACGTGGAATTGGCAGTGCAATGACCGGCATGTTTAGCACTGCTTACTGTCACCTCGCTGTCCAAGAGCTACTTTTCTCTGTGGTCACTAGGGCCTAAGACCACATCAGTTGTGTGGTCAGGGTAATGGATAGGTGCTCACCAGCAAGTGGTGTCTCCTTTTCCAGTGGTTATTGGACCTCCAGTCGCCCCCACCCTCCCTCAACCTCTCCGAGAAATTCACACTCGCCTGACTGCGAGCTGGAAAGTAATCTGGCGTATGGGTGCAACGGAGGAAAATTGGGAGTGGCATGCCAGTCCTGCAGACTGTATGCTTCGTAATAGTTTGGCTGTAGGGAGGGGGTTGGAGGTTGATGTAGCTATGGTGGTTGCTGTCACTGACTGAAGCTAGGCTCGGTGCTTGATGGATGGTAGGGTTGTCAGTGCTAGTCCCACTGAGAAGCCCCCAGGTTGACCCGACACTGCAGGTCTTGGTCCTCAAGTCTAGAGTCGATATTGCCCTATGGGGGCCCTGTAAATGACAGGGCAGGCCACCTGCCTCCACCTCAGCCACCCTTTCCCTGTCATCCATTCACAATCACAGAAGCACATGCCGTGTTTGCTACAATAACTCACTTCGATAGACCCCAACCTTCTCACACCTCCGTCGGTCAGTTGGGGCCAATCTTACAAGCTCCACTACCCAGCTGAAAGCTGTCTAACTGTGCCAATGCCCCCTCGCGCATCATCGGAGTGATAAAGATCCATCCTGGTGTTATATGAAAAATGTAAGTGACTCCCCATTACAACGACACCCCAATGATTAACAGTTTAAAGCCTGGGGCCGATGCCTTGGAAGATAACTGAGGAACGGCCGGCAGTACATTAACTATTCTGAGATCATTTTCTCAGGGGTATTTGACACAAACGGTGAAGGTAATTCCAATGATACCCTGGGTCTTATTTGTATTTTTTCGTCGAGACAAGAGCTTTAACCGAATGTTGGATGTCCTCGATGATCTATCATCTATAATTCCTCCATGTGGCAGCTCCAGTCCCCAACATGTCATCCAGGGCTTGGCGGATCGCCCTCTTCGGCTACCAGCTCAGACCTGTCTTTCTTTTCTTAATGACGAGAGACATCTGGCGTAATGGCCCCCAAACCCTCCACGCTTTGATCCCATTCTTCATCTGTCTACTGTCAATACTTTCCTTGCCCGTTCTGTTGCCCGTTCCTTGCCCGCTTTTTTCCATTATTGGAGGTCATGAAGATTGCACAACAGGTGACATTATTTTTACACCTCCGCTTCCCCCGAGTCCGGGAGACAATTCCCTATACTACTTACAGACAAAAACGCTAAGTAATATGCCATCCATTTTCACAGTCTCCCTCATTTTAACCGTTTTTTACGTAAAGGCATCGCAGATCAAACGGGATCAACGCCTGATTTATTAGATTTTTAATTAATGGCCGATTTCCTTTATGATCTCGAGGAATATGGATAAATCATTGCCGTGATTACATCAAAGCCTTTTAATTCCTTCCTTGTCAGGCGACTTTGATTTCAATAATGAAACATTGACTAAAGATAAAGCCCTCGCATCGGTGACATATTTCGGAACAATCATGACACACATAATACTGGATGATTTCTTTTTATCGGTTGCCACCCATCGTTCGCCTCTGTTTTATGCTGTTTTTGTCTGAAGGGAAACTTCCCCCAAGCAGTATGTTCGGCGCTTATCAGTTTGGTCGCATCTGGAAAAGGCTTGGGTTTGTGGGAATATGAACGTTCTATGTTGACATGTCCCAAGAGAGCGAGCACTCCACACCAACAGATATCAAGTTATCAGCACTTTAGCTCTATCGGAACCTGTGTTGCGATGGTGAGGTGTCCCCTTTTCTTTGTGTCTTTCTTATGCGAGAAAGCAAGTCATTGATAGAGGAAAAATGACACAGGGAAGGCTGGCAATAGGGAGCGTAATGAGAGTTGAGCATCTGTTATGCTGTGGAGATGAAATTGGTTTCAGGATGATTTACATTGTGCAATCAAATTATATTCATCAGACATGCTATATCTCTATGAGGACGGACGATTCCCTAATACTACTTTCTCATAAGCATTGCAGAATCAGTACCAAAGATTGTAATACACGTACTTAGTAATAATATATATCAAACATATAATGTTCTTTTCAGTTATATAAGATAGGCAGGGCTTTTGTTTCTTACGTATGTCCTGCATATATAAATGGGGCTCATATATAAATGGTTTGCCTCATATTTGCAATATGTAACTGTAGAATGGTTTCTTTAGTGCTAATTTCCGTAGCTACTAATATTTTATAACTTCCTTAGAAAGTATTTCTTTTTGAGGAGCTTGTAATAATTGTTATTGTGCCCCAACGAAGGATACATTGTAAGCGAGAGGTAAGTAATTTTAATGCTAATGAGCATACCATTGAAAGAATATATACGGTGGTACTTAAAGGGAGTGATAGACGGAAGCAGCTGCCTCGACCAAGAAAACGAGAGAACTTCTAACTGTATGTGTTGGTATTAGGAGGTCCTGGTGGTGAGGTGATGCTGGGATGGGGTGGAGGGCCAGGGTAGGAAGGTGAAACTGAAAGGGGACGGGAGAATGTAATACTTATGGATTTCCAGGCCAAGTACCTGAGGTGAAGGATGTTGGAGCTGGTCCATTAGTCTTCCCCAGACGGGCGCTCTGCCTCTCCACGTTGTCACGGTATTCGTCATGCTCAAATGAAAGTATAGTAATCGCCGGCCATCATCACTGGCTTGGACAGGGCCAAAGTCGACTGTTTGCTCGCATGTCACCCATCATTGCTTCCAAGACCTATTGCCCATTGTTGGTCTTCGCAATGTATGGTGCAGGTTTGCCATAAGCGAGACATAAAACTGGTCAAGTAAGTGACATCCGACAGGCAAGGGCTGATGGACCACCGACAGGGGCTGGCCACGTGACACACAATGACCCTTCAAGGTCGCAGCCCGCGGCTTAAACAGAAAATCAGGTCACTTTAATTTAACACTGGTCAGAATTATTCTTGCCTCGCTTGTTGGTTTTTTATCTCCGCGTGTAATCGCGCCCGTCCATATCTCTTCATTTCCCCCCACTTTGCTTCGCTTGTGTCGCCTTGTTCTTTTCCACAAGCTTCACCAAGGCTTAAATGATTTAGGGAAATAAAATGCTATGTTTGTCATTCCAATACCCATTTCTAGAATGATTGAAGTATTTAGAAAGAGATATCAAGGTAGAGTTGGTAAACGGCGGGCCATAATCGGATGCCATATAGGAAGCCATTTTTGAGGCAAAGGATAAAAGGGAACTTAAAGCCATTTCAAATGCTTCGGTGAAGGCAATTCTGGTGTCTTGTGTTGCGGCCTTAACGAGCACTGTCGCAGGGCAATGAAGACATATGGTTCAGTGTCATTAGTTGTCTCTCAGAAAGAAATGGACTGTCGATAAAAGAGACATAAAGGCAATTATTGGGCCTACAGTCCTACCAAAACCAGCCACTATCGTTTCTTACGAACGGTGAAGTTCATATTCATCTAGATTCTTCGTAGGATAAGAGGATAGAAAGTATTAATGGAATATTAGGGGGAGCTAATTCAGACATTTGTGTCGAAGGAGCCTTTGATGGTATTATAATTCCTCTCTGAGGTGTTCTACAATTCCTAAATAGTAATTGTAATGTCCCCTGTGAGACTGCATTTCTGCATCGTTCGTTCGTGGGAAAATGTAATAAAAGGTGTTTTAAAATCGTAAATTGAGTTGTAATAATCTAAATACCGATGTCAAGTGTTGTTCTCGACTGTTAGTATAATTATTTTTCCTTTTGTCTTTTAGGTTCGCACGTTATTCGTCAGCGGGCTACCCATGGATGCCAAGCCCAGGGAACTATATCTTCTATTCCGCGGTTATAAGGTAGGTGAACGTCCCTGAGAACCAAACTCCCAGAGTGGCCAGGATTTCTTACCATTAGACTTTCACCTCTGGTTGAAAACAAGGATTCACGAAATCACCTACTACTGATCAGAAATTCACTGAAATTGTACTGTAAGGCTTTGCATCACATGGTGTAGACCAATCGTTAGAGTTTGGACATACAACTAAACAAGTCACACTCTTATTGTGGACTTAAGCACAGTTATCACGAACTAATATACCATTACAATTGATAAGAAGTTCTTCGGAAAGTAAAGATTTGATTTCCAAACATGCACATATTCCATATTGATACAGTAATTCAATTTTATGATAACTATCACGAGAACTATTAAATTATATGTACAAAAGAAAATATTATATATTATTTAATTGGTTTGTATTATTGCCTTTCTTTCCCGGGACGGTATCTAGAAATTGGTTAAAAACACTGAAGGATGAGGACAGGGATAAGCTTTACACACGTCCTTTTCATAGCTAAATCACTTTACTACGTTCACAAGAGAATCTTTCTGCTGAGTCACAATTACAACAGTCTATCGCTTTGAATCGGCGCGGTGCTGGCTTTTGGTACTCTATTAAAAAGCCATCGTGAGAAATCGTCCGGTCGACACTGGAAACGTATTGGTAAATCGTACATGAGACCCATGAGAGCCGACCGTGTCAAACAAGTATTCGTGACAAGCTGTTGATGACCGATGCGATATTGTAGCACATAGTTCATACTAGAGGGAATCCTGGCTTTTCTATTCGATAAAGAAACGGTTACCAATCATAGGGGCAGACGTTGAGCTTCTGGGTTGGCCTGATGTCTGAGATGGGTCGTAAAAACATGATCAGGGGGCGTAGATCACCTCCCTGTTCCTTATAGCCCGTCCGTTGCGAGGATGGACCATCGCCATAAATAGGGTTTCGAGGCAATTAAGAGAAGGATTAATTGTCTGTATAAATCAGGGGAAGCCTGGGTATCCGACTAAGCGTGGAAGTAAGACAGCTGGGAGTCTCAAGCCAGGATCTATCTGCCTTCCTTTTGAGGTATTGAGTTATAATACCCAAGCTTTGCCTCTGTCTAACGATAGCGTCTTGTCATCGACCTGTCATATGCCGGATGGACGTGCCTTACATTAAAACATTATTCGGTCTAGCTGCCGGACATGTAATTGAATTTATATCTCATAAATGTCTCATTCCGAATGAGATTCACGTATTTTTATTGCTAACGCAGCTCGATTTTAGATGCTCCTCTGAATTATGAGAGCTTCCAGACTAAACAGACGTTACTGACATGAAACACTGGAGCTGGTTATTGTTAGTGTTTGTCCGCTTTCACAAATAAAACCCCCGCTAGTCTAGCTCGACTGTAGGCCTATGTAGCGCGGTGGTATTGCACTTGCGGAGGATGCAATCAGTCTCCTCCCCTTGGAATACATGACCAAGTGTATATAGGTTCGCCTGGCTTCCGGCAGGAGGACACTTAAAGGAAGTGACTGACTCTAACAGGTCCACTGCGTCGGCGCAAGGGCGAGGTCAAACTTTGCAGACCGGGCGTGGACCGGGCGTGAACCGGTAATCCACAACTAGAGAAAATGGTCTTTACTGAACATGTAATTTGGACAAGTCTCATGTTGTGTCGTTGCACAAGCTCGCATAGCATTGCAAAGGGGGGGGGGGGGGGGAGGGGGGGAAACGAACCAAAGAATAACATCTATTGAAACTGGTTGTGGTGGTATTGATTAGTGGCACGTGGTGGCGCCGTACAGGATGTGTGGCGACATCTACACCGATCATATGAAGACAGAAACCATCATTTCCCAGTCTACATGACCCTGTCCAAATCACCTGCAAAATGCAGTCCGGAAGGCGGCAAATTTCTTCTTAGAAGTGTATCCCATACCCACCAATGCTTCCATAGTTCTAGAGGAGGTTCCAAACTAGAAAAGGGATACGTTCTTGTGGAAATTGCTTGGCTAGTGACCAAAGCTATATTCATGATCATATCCGGTTGGTCCTATTTAGGATAAAGCTTTCAGATTCTCACTGGGAAAGGGATAATGGCCTCTGTATATATTTACAAATTACTTCTTTCTCGAGGGGGCGAAAGCCGGTTGATAAATGTAACGTGGTAAAGGGCCAATAGAGCTCCTGCAAAAAGGCCCGGCTAAATCGTTGCATACAGCTTACAGCGTGTAATGAAATAATGCCTGGACAAACTTTGTCCCATGAATAAATGAACTGAAAGCCGGGTATCCTAGGCCGAATTAGGAACTATTGATCGAACCCATTTCTAAAATAATAAAGCATCAAAATAACAAACACTGGTAATAAAAGATATCTCAGTTCATCAATTGTATTCCCTGGGCTATGCAATTGTCTGGCTCTTTACTCATAGAAAGCTCGTTAAAACGAGCTTGCTGCTTCGGAGGTGAAACGTATTTACGTTAGGTTGTTGGTTCGCCCATTCTTTTGAATGTTTTCCGCGCAGCAACGGTCTGAGTGTGCAACTGGTCTTTTTACGACCGTCGGCGCACAAAATCAATTCACAATGAAATGTTAATGAAGATTTCACATGGGAATCACTGTGCCGGATGCACCGTCCTTGGGCTAGTGTTGATTCACCAGTCGGGCGTCTGTTTGGTTTCTATATCAACGCCAAAACGCGGTCACCCTCAGTTTCAACCCCAACATGCCACATTCCCATCGCTAGATCCTCTTCCATGAGAAACACGAGAACTATCTCCGCTGGGACCCTAGTTGAGGCCGCAGGGTCGCTAAAAGTAGTTTTAAAAAATAGTATGGATCTTTTACTCTTTACTCTTCTTTTATGTAAGATGATATTTGAATTGAAATAGTCATTCTAATGCACCCACTAGAATACAGTGTAGTCTATATACGTTGCATTATTTTCCCTGTTTACAACAACCGACTACTAAATTTCGTATACGACGCAATAGAGGGTAGTAGTATAGGAAATGTGAGCTTCCATCATCCAATTGCAATAGTAGTATAGGAAAAGTGACCAACTATTCAGGCGATGATTTGTTTACGCCTGACACATTTACAGTTACACTGGCGCTACGCCCGAATATTTGCTTGTTTGCCGACCAGCACCCATATACATAGCCTACACACAGGTGCGACGTTCTGCGCCATGACGTCGTGTGTGACGTTGGGTCAATGTGGGAAACGTCACGGTCTGAAAGCAAGGCTGGACCTGCATGCTGGAGTTGCTGACAGGGGATACCTCCTCCTGCCACCCCATTCTCCTGTGTGCCAGCTTTTAATGCAGTGTCCAGTGGCTAGACGGTCATCCGAGTGAGGAGGCACATGTTAATAAAAGGTCAGCCCAGTGCATCCTCTCAATGGATTAATGGCAGTGGCCATGTCTGGCGTGTGTTGACGGTCAATAGAGCGCACAGGCCGGTCAATAAGAGGCACGGGAGCGGTCTGTGGGGAAGGGTCACGGGAGTTGCCCCTCCTGTATTGTGCCAGGAGGTAGTATGTAGACAGGCTGACCAGAAGCTGACCGCTAGGAAATCGTGACGGGATTATGACTGGTCAACTATTGCTGCTTTCTTACCTACATCCGCCTTGCTCGACTTCCATGTGCCTTTTCTCCGGTCACGTTATATTGGAAAGGCCAACAACATCCCCAGTCACCTGATCCTGATGATCTAATTGGGAAATTCTATCGACAGGCAGACAGATCGACAGGCCTTTTTTACATGATAATAATTGAAATGATTCCATGCTAAACTCTTTATATAAAAAACACCTCCATCTCCATGCTGGAGATCAAAGGAATCGGTTGCAGCTTGGTAACGCGTAGTCATAATGCCTACCAATTACTCTATCGCAACTCGAAAGGAAAAGTAATATATTCTGTGAAGAAGAAGACAATGTACATATTAGCTCCTGGAAACACAATACCAGCTCCCCCTGTGATTTACAAGTCCCCTGTGTAATTGAAAGGAGATTGACCTCAGTGCCAAAGACACAACAGAAAAACACTCACTCTTTGGTCTATACCTTCAAAGCCAGGAGCCTACCTCACTTGAGACTTGAGATATTGGCAGCCCTATTCTCTAGATTTCTGCCTATGGCAATGACTTAGGTATAGAAGTCTACAAGAGTCCATGATTTACTAGCATCTCCGTGTCTCTTGTGGCAGGCCAGGCGGTTTAAACTAAGTTGGAGGCCAATTGTTTAAGAGATAAACGCCTGTTTAATTATTAATGCCCGTCCTGCCCTCCCTCCTCTGTCTGCCACCTTCATGTATCTTCACATCCATCAAACAGTTCACTAGGAGAAAAACGCTCTGCAATTTCCCTTTGAAATATTTCATCGGGGTGTGCACGGAGGCAGCGACAATAGATTATGGCCCTGCAATCGAAACGATTAGTGCTAATGCGCGTACTGACTGCTTGGTATAGGAGCAAACTGTGGAGGGGGGAGGCATTGGTCGCTGGAACCATATAGAGAGAGCATCTCTGACGGGGGCGAGCGAGAGAGAGCAGTTGCTTTAAAGAAACGCGCGGGGGAAGAGTTATACTGACGAAAAAAGGGGCGGGGTAGGGGTCGATCAACCCCACTGTGTTTTGCATCAAAAGCTAGCTGGAGACTTAAGGAGGACCTCGATCAAAGCCCGAGGCCGCGCCGCCATACCCGAGCCCGTTTCTTTGTCGCGTCTCGCCCCACAACCGCCAGTCGTCTTGATATCAAACGCGCGGTCGCGGATCAGAAGCTCGCTGCCGCGGTAAATATGTACACTCAACTGATTTAATTGATGGTGTGCGCGTGCCCGCCGCTTTTTCTATCTACCACTAAGGTAGCAAGAAATGGTCTCACAGACTTGGATTAGCTTCGCCTGTCAGTCTACCTACCTACCTACCTACCTACCCGCACCCTCCTACCTCCTCATCCCCCTTCTTCCCTTCTACCCCCCTTCCCTTCTACCCCCCTTCCCACCTTCTATTATCTCCTGTATATATAAGGTTCGTTCTGTATATTGCCTTAACCCCAAATCGTCAGGATGTTGTGAGATCCACACAGGCAAATTTGTTTATTTATACCATTTAAAAATTGCAATGTTGACAGTGCTAATCAATCTTGAGAACTTAGTTGCGACGTTGTAGCGCGATATATTTACGTCAATAAGCGATGTGGAAAAGCACCATGTACGCGTATATGAATTATATAGGCCTATATAATTGCTCATATACATTATATACATGATATACAGTGCATATAGTGTATATTATTCGCCGTGCCCTGATCTGAGCCATGACTGTGCATGTTCAACTCAGCAGACTGTATTCATGTATTCTCAAAGTGAAGTAGAAGTGATGTAGTTAAGCCGATTGGGATCCTGTAAACTTACCTGTCGTCTTTGTAAGTCAATCGTTGGGCTGGACGGGAACGTGACTCAGCTAATCACGATTTAGTGGTGTCAGTGTCTATACGCCGCTCATAAACAGCAGGGTAATAAATGGTTTTGGTCTGGGGCCGCAGAAGCCATTCTAGCTGAGGTAGTCCACCTCCCCCAACCCCTTCTCTCTCATACCCCTACAGCACGTACACAGGTGATCACACACTGGCCAAATTATCTCTACCACACCCAAAGCAATCTGCTCGAGATAACCAAAATCGCCTCTGAGCAGCTCTGCCCGACAGAAGCCGGGCCACGTTGCTCAATGCCCTGGCAAGTGCCAGTCCTAATGGATGGACGGGAGAAGAATACTTTCTCAGGCCTGCCCGTAACTGACTGACCGAATTTGGGATAATGTACCTTTAGAAGCGATCACAATGTTAATATGATTATTCTGGTTTTATGGATACCAGATCGGTCTTTTCCTCTATAGAGCTTGCTCAAGTAAATACGTTTATTTTGAAGGATATATCTCGAAGTCATTTGGCCCTGTTACATTAGAATGCTATTACATAACTTTTCGAACTCATTCAAAAACTGATTTTATAAATTATGAGGAGGTTAAGAGATAAATTTCACATTTCAAATTCTGAGAATATTCACAAAATTGAGGTACATATGTACACTTCTTCTTTTGGGTTGTCTAATCGTGTGTGCGCTGTGCTACGGTAACATTCTGCTGATACACCAAGTCATGGTATCAAACAAACATTGTAGCGAGTAAGGCCTCGGGGTCAGATATGGCATAGCTCTTTTTGAATCTGCAAATGTTCTCTGCTTCGCTATGGCTTTTTGGCTTTTATACAACCAGCAACCAGGGTTGCCACACTTGTTCCCATCGACTCTACCTCGCTGGGGACAAGGCTTTCTTTCATAGGAAGCCAATGTTTGGCTCCTATGGATATTGCATTGTGTCTGCCTTGACGCTTGGTTATAGATTCTTTTACCATTACTAGAATGTGGCTTCCTGGGAAGTGGAGCAGAGGCTTTTTATCAGAAGTTCAAATACTTATTGCTAATGTCCTATATAATGACCCATTCAAAATTGCATCGAAAGTTGCTCAATTCTTATCATTCTGGCTTTCTCTAACACATGAGGCATTTGATACCATGTCTTGATATCTAGAAATGGGGGTAGTGGCTTCTTCATCCGCTAGTGGCTTCTCTGGCACAGGAGGTTATATCATGGAGGTCTGTGCCATTCAAGCTGACTGCATCGCCCTTTTCTCAAGTCCTATTATCTTATGGGAAACTTACATACATACCGTTATATTACCTATAATCTATCAATCTGAATTCGCTTTTGTTTTTGTATCATTCGGGAATAATATATATATTTAAGACTTTTTAAAGATGTTCATATTCGCTCACTTTTTGACGCTCTTGACCAATTTGTTTGAAACGTCGAGTTTGTGAAATTCACCCATGATTGCGGCATGTTTAACCGATCACAAATGTAGTTTTAGTCCTGGTGTCTCTCACTGGACGCATTAACTCTCACCCTAACCGTGTTGTCTAGCAGTTCACAGGTGCATGTCTTCCTTGATCACAACTCTATGTGTATTTCCTCTTGATGATCATGAAATGATTGTGATGACCAATACCATTGCTCGTTTACCTTGTTGAATATGTTCTGCTTCCGTTTTTAGGGGTATGAAAATTCCTTGTTAAAAGTGATGGGAAAGCAGGGCAAAAATACAAATGTAAGTAGTGTGGATATCCCGATTGAGAGTGCACTGCACTATGCCGCTCTCTGCTCACTATTTGCAGGGGTATGAAGGATCACTCTTGAAAGTCACTGGCAAAAATGGCAAAAGCACTTCAGTAAGTATCCCTTCACCTGCATGGTTCACGAGTGCTCCCCTCTGGTGACCAACCTGGGAACCGAACATCAGTGTCCCAAAAGTTTAATCCATCTTTGAGTACTGACATTTCAAGTGAAAGTAATTGATACCACCGTTTCTAAAATAAACAATGGAGCATTGTTTTTATGTTGCAATTCCCCCCTTGGGGAAACCGTAAGCATCCTTTATTGCACTGTTGATTTAATGCTAATCATTTTGACGATACTACACCTGGCTTCTGTTGTGTTGCACATTGAAAGGACTGTAACAGATCCTAATATGACATTAAACCACAAAGACTGACCTGGCGACGTGTTTATGGCTTTGCTGACCGATGGCAGCAATGTATAAATGTTGGTGTCAAGGCATTGCTCGTGAAATTTTGGCTGATCTGTCTGCATCCAGCTGGTCAAACCAGTTTCAAACGAGCTGAAACAGGGACTGAGAAGCAATGAAAAGTAGATTTCTTTTTTCCACAACTGCTGCAATATAAGGATGCTTTTTAAATGATAGTTATTTTTCGAAATTCAAATATTCCAAAACAACAAAAACAAAATTATGGTCAAGAAAAATAATGATAATTGATGTTGGTCAGTAGAAGGGAGCTACTAATCACTAAACTGATTGGAAAACTTCGGTTAATAAGCCCTTAGTTGGGTGTTATGGAATAGCAGCTATTGGGAGTGGTACATATATCTCTATCTCTATTATCCAATGAATGGTGATGTTGTTTGGTGTACGTAGAGGACAGATCACTAACATCATACCAGCCCTAGTCTGTGCTTGGGAAATTTTCACTCACAAATATGAAGGCACCCTGAAACGGATCACCCGCGCCATACGGCCAGACCTTTTTTTTAGCCGGCTCACACTCACTTGATATATAAATGATTTATGTATTATGAGTACACCTGGCTGTGTGGACATTCTATAATACACTGTAGGAAGTCAAACACACTTTTAAACACATCACTATTGAGGCACACAAAACTAAGACAAGCATTTTTTTGTGGGCCAACCCCCCACTCACTTGTTATCATATACCAGGAGGCGTTTTCCCAACACACAAGATTACCTGTCACTCAATTCACGAAGCCACGCCTCGTCTGCCAAGCAAGGAGTGGCAGGCAAACCAATTCACACCTAGCTTACATCAAGTATGCAGCATTTTACTGCTTCACAGCCAAATAAATCCACCTTTGACACACTACGATACCATAGGCAGACACCTCCAGTTGACAATCCTAACAAGTTATGCAGTTCCCGTTATCTTACATTTACTGTATAAGATGCACAAAATTACTGTGTCTTCTTCTTCACTGCAACGACTAATTAGTTCCAATTCAAAAGATATTTTTAAGTACCTTTTCAAACACTGTTTCCAGAGCAGAAGCATTAATTTTGTTCAGTATAATTAAATAGCAAATAGATGTTTATAATTATCTTATATATCGCTATATATCTATATCATTATCGATGCAATTATTATGCAAACAAGATCGCACTTCGGCCACGATATATATTGCAAAAGGGCACTTATAAGTTGTAATTTGTATCCGAGAAGGATGTCTTGAGAACGACACGCAAAAGTCTCACTTGTTTATATAGATCACAAAATTTTTCGCAAAGCAAAATAGTCACATCAGAACGATGTAAGTATTTAGACCTATTGCATTCTCCATTACCTTCGTCGCTGGAAGGATTGGTCCAAATGGTGATGTTTCTCTTGAAAGCATTGCAACGGTTGGCAAAGCGAACCACCCGGAGGCTGGAGCAGACCCGATCATTAAACACCCAAGGTATACTGCATTGTATAATACTGACATTGGATATTGTTTTCAGGAAATGCCCCCCAAAATCAGGAATGTACGTATTTTAAGCCATTTTACTGCCCCATGCGAGAATGCCCATGATCTATATATATAACCATCACACTTGTTTTTTTTATTTCACAAAATATTATTGAGTTGCTTTAGTTGGTGAGGGACAATTAGTTCCTTTCGGACACATTTTATATGATCACACAAAAATACACACAATCCATATATACGCACTAAAGAAGGCCATAAGGTCAACAATAGGTGACCTTGACAAAGCCTTGGCTATATATCTCCTTAACAAAACACAGCGCCTTGGCATCACGGCTGCAAAGGGCCCGGTAGAGGTAGGGGTAAGTGGGTGTGCTTCAAAAGGTCTTTTTAGAATTGAGGAAAAAACAAGTAGCCGGAAATGGGCTAGTAGATTTTGTATCCACAATAAGGGAAGGTATACATATAGATACATAGGTAGGTACTGTACTAAGAAAAGCCAAGACTCAGAAGTAGCCCTGCCCATTAATAAACATGCATCAATTCATCCTATCTGCCTAAAACAGCAGCCTTCACATGATCATCCCTTCACAAATATATGATATGATTTATGTTTTGTACAAAAAACATTATTATCATTACATCCGAATGAAACGAGGCTTTTTTTGTTTGTTTGTGTGCCACACGGAGGCTTTCTGGGAAGATATACATTCATTCAGTCATTCGTTTGGTCATGCTGTTTGAACATCATTTTGTTATGTTACACGAACATATTCATATATATATATATGTTACACGAACATATTCAGAACATACGGTTCCATGTTGTTTGATTCGTTTCTATGGTGACTGCCCAGGTCACGATTTGCCATGACATATAACATTGGGTTTTTACCGTAGACAGGGTGTGTACATCATGCTAGAATAATACAAAATTCGGCTGAGATTAACATAATAATTATCTTTGGAAATAAAAGAAGACATGTCAATTTCTAAATGAAAAATGTATCAGAGACAGAATTAAACACCAAATGTAACCTTTAAACCACATTCAAAAGTAAGACGTCGCTGTTACAAATTTGATGTACATACCATGAACGATTTTTGATATTGTATAGGGTGCATGGGTATTGACAGGAAGTGTGCATATGATCATGAAATCACAGAACCAAAATGTAAAACAAACACACTGCATGACATCCATCATGGGGAAAGTTCATTTCCTTAGAATCAAAGACATCACGAAGACTATAACATCATCTAATCAGTGTTAAAAAGAAGTCCGTCCCGTGATATCCAATTCAGAGCCGAAAGGGCTGTCATCACTTTTAATGTCTTAATTATCTCTGTGGCATTTCATGAGGAATCCCCCTTCATATTTTTTGTATTTTTGTGAAACTTTGAACTTTGGGTGGACGGATGCGTAAACCGTCTTTTTTTAACTTTGCTGATTAAATGAATTGGTCATCTTTCATCCATCCAAGAAGTTGTAGCCAACATTTCCCTGCTTTTGAAGGTGGAGGGGAGTTGTGCCTTTACCCCGTCTAATCCACTAACCATACGTTTTGCTTTTTAAAAACATGACTTTTGAGTTTCCAATTTCCCGCTATATTCAGTTCTAAGGTAACTCGATCAAGCTGGACATTCGCCTAGTTAATCTTTAATATCATTACATATACATGGCCACACTGCTCCCGTGCCAAAAAACATTCCTTACAACTTAAGGGGGACAAACATGTTAATCAAGACTAGACAATCCTCTAGGTGGTAACCAAAACAACTCGCCATTCAATGAAACCATATCTCGCCAAACTGGATTATAACATCGCTCGGAGAGTATTGGGGTTTTTCCTCCATGGCAAACCAAAAGAAATGGTTAAAATTTAAAATCCTAAGAGATATCAAGAAACAAAAAAAAAGCATAACCGCTCTAGGATAAATTTTGGTGTTTTTTAAGCGAAGTTATCTCAAGGAATCTTTTGGTTTGCCATGTGATACTGTATCTGTTTTAATCATTGGAAACTTGAATTTATTTTCAGCCTGTTGGCTTCGTAACGTTTAATTCGAGATGCGCTGCAGAAGCAGCTAAACAGGATCTTCAGGTGGGTAGCACGCTTTGCAGCCTAAGATAGTCCTCTGGCACTCCCCCAATATCACATCGGTGCCCAACATACAACCGAGAACCAAAAACCCTGTTTCAGAATATTAGCCTCACTAATCAAATTAAGAAAAGAAGTATCCATGGCATCATCATCCTTCTGCTAGTTCTCCTAGTTAATCACATTATTTCTACCAGACTGATGCCAAAACACAGCTCAGAAATTAGCAACTTACCTACACATACATGCCAGATCATTTGCATTCTAAATACTTGCGTTTCAACCAACCAACCAACCAATGTTATCAGCAGCTCAGCTCTCTCAAAACGAACACATGGTTTGCAATTTGTAGTTTACTATTACCAACATCTTCATAAGCATCAGCATCAGCATCACCCTTGGCTGCTGCAGTTATTTATCATTTTGTTGTCCTTCATCAAAGAGCGAAAGATCTTGAGTTGTGTTGAGAATGAATGTATTCTGAGAAAGAAAAAAACTATAATTAATACTACTGCGGTTGGAGTTTTGAATTGATCATGCCCCCTTAGCTGCTTGATATGACTTGTTTGATCTGGGCACGTGCACGTGTCACAATGAGAGCGATGACTGACGGGTGATTTCCCTAGCAGGGCGTGCGGTTTGACCCGGACCTTCCACAGACGCTGCGGCTAGAGTTTGCTAAGAGCAACACAAAGGTGACGAAGCCGAAACAGCAGTCCCCACAGCCTGCTGCCACTCACCCGACACTTGTACACCCCATCACTGGACGTAAGTACACACTCCCTGCACCCTTTATAAGGCTCCTCCACCTGATCGCAAGAAGCAAGCGATTCTTTGCGATTATGTTATGCGACCTAGTCCATGCTCCACTAGGTCGCTTCTAACTCCTAGGGACTGCGACAGCTTACGACTGGCAATTCAATCGCAAGAATATCAGTATATTTAGATATTCCTGTGATGAGCCGCTGGTCGCAAGCAATCGCTTGTTCCTTGCGACTTAGTGGAGGAGCCTTATTAGCCCCGCCCCCTGCAGTTTCTTAAGGCTCCGCCCATACACACCAACCACCACAGCCATGCCTACCGAACAACAAGAGTCCACGCCCACCCTGACACACTATCCACCACATCTCCACACTTGCTTAGAAGCCAGTTGAGATCCCACAGACACAGACACTTGTCTAATATTGACCGAACGCTATATATTTATAAATACAATAATCCGAGACAAAAACCCATGCCTGGGCTTTGGCCATGAACATTTTATACCTAGCATGTAATGCTTCTTTATTTTTCCAAATTGCATTGGTCAAGTATTTTGGATTTTATTTCTATTATTGCTTGGACTGAATTGACTTGTAAATAATACTATGTAGCAGATTTCCGGCGCGGAGACATCCACAGCAATTGGTCTCAAAATTTGTGACTGCTCCCTTCCAGAATTAATTTTGCTATAGCTCCAATTAAAATTGTAAATAGAGCTTCTTTCCCAATAAGGTGTGTGTGGGCAAGCGGCCCTGCGGGTAGACGAGGAGAAAACAATCCCCAATGTGCACATATTGTGCATAAACAGCTTCATATCTATTAATTCAATCCCCAATATTAAGTTTCATAGCTCTTTTATCAGTGAATGTTTTTGTATATAAGATCATTTCCTACACAAATCAATTTAAACTTTTATCGACTTCCAATTCGTTGTCCGATTCATATTATCATTAGTAGTATATATCATCCATGTTGCACAGATGGTCCCAAAGCATTTGCCATGTCCGCTCAGTCCGTTACATGCTATTCTATAGACTCAGTGGCTAAAAGTATAATATGACCCTTGGGGCTAAATTAATCAGGAGAAAGTCTTAAGGGGTTGTTAGAGTAGGCCTTTACTGGTGAAACCTCGGCTGGTGGGTCCCGGACGGACGGGGAAATGATGGCAGTACCCGGCTTGCTGTGTCACCGACCAACCATTAGGAAAGGTCAGAGTCTGATGAATGGTATCAAGCCACTCTGACACCCTCGATTCTCTTCTAAAACCGAAACAAAACAGCGCAAGAGAACCAGCCCAATGAATGTATGTTCGGGCCAGGAACAATGCAACGCGCCCGCTCTGAAAAGGTGTTCGGATAGGAAACATGGCGGCGACATCCGGGCCCTCCGAAGGTCACAGAATGTTTAACGAGTTGGCAAAGAATAACTAGTGTCAAAAGAGGAAAGGAAATAAAATTAAATGGGAAATATTTTGGTCCCAGTTAACAACCCTGCGGACATGGAAGTGCTTTGGAATCCTTTGACAGAAATGGTTACAAACATTTAGTACTGGGAAATTCTAACGAGGATATAAACAGTACTTTATGATCGATTAAGATTTCATTGTAGCTTCTTTCTCAGTTGATGCATTGCTTTAGAATTCTTGTAATGTTTTGAATGCCCCCGTCCTGCTATAAAGGCCTAAGTCATTAATAATTGGCTTGATTTACAAGTTGGCTTACTAGCATAGTTAAATTGCTTCTTAATCTAATAAAAGTACAATTCAAAAGGATTGATAATATACGCAATTAAAGCTACTAGGCGGAATGGGATATCGCTTGAGCCCTGCATCGCAAAACTAGCTTTAAACAAGCAAATTGTTATTCTATTATTAGGACTATGATTTCGATATTGAGCTCCAATTATTTACCTAGGCCTAGTGCGTCGTGCTGGAGGTGCTTTTCACAAAGGTGGCCTCGATATATATATAGAGTTAATTAAGCACTTTTCTTCTGGTTGCTGCTGTCCTAGCGCTCACCTCGACAGGTGTTCTTTAATATCGAGATGGTAACTGTTGGTAATCTGTTCCATATAGATGGTAATACTTCCTGCACTACCACTCAATAGCATAGTTTCAGTCGATGTAGTGGAATTTATAGGCATCGCCGTCGTTAAATGTGGTCCTCTTCCACACAAAACACGCCAACCTTCTTCTCAATTAAACAGGGCTTGGTATTGCGCAGTTAATTGGGATCCGCCTGAAACCTGCTGGTCATGATTTTACCAAATTAATTATTCTGTAAAAGTGTTCACGGAATTTCTAGATTAAAGGGCAAAATTGCCTTCATCTGTCGAGTTTTGTGATTGGTGGAATTTAAATTTAGGCCAGAACGGAAGTGCAACCATTTGTGTTTGACATCGCAAAGCAAACACTCTGAAACTTTTGGAATTCTGATCGGTAATCGGCTTAAGAAGCCATTGGCCGGGGACTTTTCTATAAAAGAGATAATATTTTGAAATGTTAACTAACCAAGTTATCTGAATTTGGTCAAATCCCATTCGTCAATATCGCTGGAACAGAAGGAATATCCGATTATCAGAACACGCCAAATTATCAAGATTAAATTGAAAGGAATTTATTCTTTATTTATTACACAATGTAAGGATAAGCACACCCAATTTGCAAATAATTTTCGCTCGATGACAGTTCCCTTCCCCTCCTTTGTCCCTCCTTGTGGTAATTCTCTCCTAACACTATTAAATTGAATAAGTGGAATTCAGATCTAATGGGATGGATTAACCCATCCTCCTCTTACTCCTTCTAGACCTTCTCCTCTTCAGCCTCCTCCTCCTTAATTGTGGTTATCCCCTCTAGCACTGACCATTTGAGTGTCTTTAACGTCGCTTCCCATCCGAGTACCGGCGACGTGAGGCGACGTTCTGCCGTCAGTAATAGCCTAATCGTCTACGAGTTGTATAGTGGTTTATGATTTGACTCCATATTCACCCTCTGACGTCGTGTGCCTCTCTCACCCTACTAGCGTGTTGACTGTGTGTGTTTTTTGCCCCTTTTTCCGACTTTCAGAAGAATTAGGTGCTGCCTTTTTCCCAGGTATGCCAGAGACGTGGACAACCCATCCCCTAGCGGCGTATACCGAGTTGAATCACCAGATGCACCACCCTCATCCAACGCTCATCCAGCATCCGGCGTTAGCGCAGGTACCGGTACGGGTTAGTTTTCATACTCTACCATTATTACACGAGTGCACAGCACCACCAGGCCTAAAAAGCCACCACCAAAAATCGATATTTATATATATTATACACTCTCTATCTCCCCCATTCCCTACCCCTACCCCCCACACCTTATTAAGCCATAAGGGAGCATAAGCAAATACATGTATTCAACCCCTGCTTTATGAGTACTAGAACCCAAAAGATCCCTAAAGGAAAGAATTGTAAATAGTATATAATTATTATATTATACATTGTGTACATGTGTGTTATATACTAAAGTTTTGGCACTAGCACACCCATTCAACCAGAAGTTCATAGCAAAAGGTGACCGTGCCAGAAAACCCGTATTTTCATCACATGGTCCCTACTGCCAATGGTATTCCTACTCCTTGTTCCCCATATGCTAGACAGTGGTCATGCAACATCTGTTGAACATTCGTAGTAAAGTATCTATCTTTATGCATTTCTCTCAGGCGCTCCCGATCTCTATCTCAAGTAATGATGAATCCCACACCGATTTGTTATGTTTTAAATGAACTCGCTCCTTTACTTACCGGCTCGGTATTCATGAGCTCATACTTGGAGGCCGCCATATATCTTGCAAATTTATGGAAGTTATACATTAATCATTCACCACTTGTTCTGGGTGATTGCATGATACCACGAAATCGCAATACCGACCCTCCCTCCCGACCCTCCCTGCTTCTACTAGGAGTCGGACCCCCCCCCCCCCCCAGCCCCCACCCAAACCCCCAACTCCCATGTTACATGTGCGCACTGGCACTCATTCATGTGAATTAGTGCTGTTTGTGCTCCTAACTGTATAATATTGCATAGAGAAAAAAATCCAATGAAATTCGGTTTAGGTGGCATACAAAATGACGTACGAAAACTAGCTCTGCACGACTGTAATAAGAACTGTGTGAAAGTCTATACAACTTGTCGCTATATGAGTAGATGTGTTGTGCCAAAACGTATCTTGACTGTAATAATAATATGCTCTTGTGGTAATATTAGGGTTAATGTAGGAGTTTTCTTATGTAAAAAAAAGCCCTGGCAAGCAGAACTTTGCATGTTAAGCCGTAAAAATCACCTGCGAATAAAATTCACCCTCGACAGTCGACTAGTGGCGAGCAATCTATATCTGTCAAGTACTTTTCAGTGCAGGGGAAGTGAACAATAAAATGGCCATTGTTTCCAGACATTTTTATAAATTGAAAATTTGAAATCGGTACTTGTTTCAATGCGAAGGAAATAGGGGCAGTGAAATGGGATTGTATCTGTTTAAATTGCTAGCAACGCTGAGTGGTGAAAGTTGGCAGTGGTTGGCTGTTGTTGCCCACCTTGCCAGGTTGCTATGTAGCTTGGCTGAATTCGTAATCAATAATTTGAACAGGGAATCAATAGGGAAATCATTTAAGTGTCTGGTCCATTCCTCAATACTGGCACGCCCAGTCTCTGTGGTCCTAATCTAAAGCCACTCCTCCGGGTATTAACGCTATATAGATAAACATCTGGTCCATGGATTATGTAGTTCTAAGCTTATAAATCCTCTGTTTTGATGGTTCCAGGAAAATTAGGAAATTACTAGTCGCGAATCGAGACTTAAGAGGTTTAGTTAATCATCATCCCATGTGGTGGATGAGGGTATACGATACCAAATAAAACCATGCTAATAGAATTCATCCTTAATTAATGCTAGTGAAAGCGTATTAGGAAGTATGTTTCAATTACTTGACAGATGGTTTGCTGCCCACTAATCTGAAAACTGAGGGTTTTGTGTGTTTAATCTAAAGGCATTTTAATCCGTAATATTATTGAAGATTCTTTAATCTCGAATGAGCATGACCTGGTAAATAGAACGACCTAGTTTAAAATATTTAGGATGTCTGGAAAAAGAGAGCTCTTGGGATAAGGCATTTAACAAGACTTAATCACCTGTGTACTGAATTTAAACCATAAATTTCAGTTCGGTTTGGTGACGTAAACTTTAAAATCTTGAATTATGAATGGAAAAGTGTCTAATTGCCTCCCGAAAGGTCTTAAATGTTGTTATTGCAACATGTTGTTATTGTATGATAACATGTTGCCTTCGTGTAAAAATGATTGTGACTTGTTCATTCCTTATAACTCATCTGAATTTTTTATCTCTTTTCATTAACAGCAAGCTATGTTGGGAAACCAGCCTGGAGTAAGTGTGCAAAGCCTTTTTATCACTAATACCTCCTCTGCCAAACGCTGGCACCTCTCACCACCAACTGTAGTAGATGTTAATGTCTGCATTTCCCGGTAGACGGTGCTGACGGCAGGATGCCTCTGCTGAAGCACTGCGCTGTGCTAAAACCATTCCTCATAACCTAAACAAGAAGCATATTTATACTTCACTACCCAGCAGAGGCATTCTTCCTCTAGCCTCCCCTCAACAGTATCAGATTCACAACCTGCACTCCTTGCATGATTGAAATCAAGGAACCTTTTGAATCAGTTGTCTCTCTCTCTCTCTTCCCTTTTCATTATAAAAAAAGACAATCATTATACCAAAAAAGCAAGAGATGGAAAAAAAACATGAAAGAAAAACAAACAAACATCGATATATTTTGCCTTGGAGTGTGTATCTTTTTTCGAGATACAGAAATTGCTTTTGTCTCCCGGACTCTACTACTACTACTAACAGACCACTTAATGTGTATTTACTATCTATAGATTATTTCTCATGAGTAAAACTACGACAAAATCCCCTGCTTTAAGAGGGCTTCCACTCCTTTTATCTAACAAGTAAGGGGTATCAGTCAAAACCCTATTCTGGCTCTCAGGCGAGACACAGCAGCGTTTATTAAGCGATTATAATACCCAAAATAAACATGACAGTAAATAAATGTGGTGGTCTAGCTTAGTTTGCACCTATGGCGAGTGCAAGTTCATGATTTTTTTTTACATTCACAAAAGCCAGCGAATCGTAAACATTGGCCTATCGAGTTCCCCCTTTGACTCGGGTGAAGAGTATACATCTATACATGTTAATAGTACTATTAAACTACGAAGTCGATCCTCCACCACCACTTGATAATTTCTATCGATATAATTATATAGATCTATATTCATGAAGCATATATAAGTGTGTCTCTCCTACTCCTGCTGCTGGCAAATGAAACTGAGCGCCAGGCATGGATGTTTTCACAGGTACACCCTCATTCTCCCATGCCCCACCACCACCCCGCTGCTGTGACCCCTGCCGTCATGCAACACCCCCACCTAGCGGCTGCCGCTGCCGCAGCTGCTGCTGCTGCCGCGGCGGTGCCCAGCCCGATGCTCGGCAGCCCGGTCAGCTGCGGCAGCCACAACACGTCCACAACCACCGCCACGTCAGCGACCAATGCACCTTGCTCCACACTATTTGTGGCCAACCTTGGCCCACTCTGCTCCGAGCAAGAACTGAAGGACTTATTTGCCAGGTACTACAAAGCCACACTTCTCACACTGACCCCAGTCATCATGAGGGCCGCAGGAGACAACATCACTCCCCCTCCCCCATCGACTCCTTCCGTCCCAGCCGCCTCTCACCCTCCTTCCTTCATTGCTTCCTACTTCACCAATCAATGCATTCTCCACAGAACTCAAACAAATCAGATATATTCTCAAAAAGAAAATAGTTTAAAAGCGATGAAATTGTAATTTGGAAGTGCTGCTACCAATTCTCTCTGCCTCTCTAATGTGATTTGAAACACTCGAAACAATAATATGAGGAACATTGATTATGAGTTTATAACCTTCATAACATCCCCATAATTCTGCTATTGAAACTACCTTTATCAACCCGACACAAAATAAGGGTTGCGAACATCAATAAAAACACAAATTACTTTTATCATGAATTCGGATCACTTTTAAGATACATTTGTATCAAATAAGTTAGAACAATATTTATGCATAATTGTTCCTGACAGAAAGAGGCAGCTCAGCGCTGACCCAAAATTCCACAACGACTCGGACGGGAGCATACCTTTTCTTAGGAATGCCTTCCATGTGTTGACACATGCATCCTCGATAAACATCCAGCAGAGACCACCGTGGAGACACCCAAAACAAATAAAACCAGAATTTTATCTTCAAAGCTATTTGTTTTATCACAAATATAAGTCTGAACTGTTGTGGATCTACCAAGATTGCACCCAGATGGGAGTTCGATTGGGAATATATTTCAGGACAAAATTGTTAAACATCTCACGATCTAAACATCACCAACAACAAAAAGATCTAAACGTCATATCGTATCAGCATCAACTAATTGGCTGTATAATAAGGCTCCCTCACTTAGTCGCAAGGAACGAGCGATTCCTTGCGAGTGACAACGACGATTGGATTGGAGGAATGTTTATACATTGTTTTTTTATATTCTTGCGATCGAATTCTTGCCACTCGCAAGCAATCGCCTTGCGTCCTAGCGTCGCAATGACTATAGCCTGGATGCATGATCGCAAGCAATCCCTGGGGTCTTGCGACGTAGTGGGAGAGGCCTTTAAGCCCCTGGACAAGGACAAAGGAAATGAGGATGATTAGGAAGAAGATGGTGATGAGAAGTAGGAGGTTGATCGCTCTGGTGATGATAATGATGATGGCTCTTTGATGTGTTAAAGAGATATTGGACTCTTTGTCTCCTGCGGTACCTACAGTACCTGCCCACACGCTCTCAAGGTCTCCTATATATACCTCCAAACTTATCAAAGCAATGATGCACCACCCCACTCAGCACTCTCTATTCCATGTAGAATATCTGTTCATGAACCCAACCACAACCTCAGACGAAATCTCAATTGGCATACCGCTGTGTTGTCAATTGATGCACTCTTTGAATGTTAAACGTATCTGAATTCTTTTCAAGGATGCTCCCAATTTTTGATTATATAGATATTTGCAAAACCGACCATTGCAACCAATTATTATTGTCTGCCTTTTTCGACTTTTTCGTATATATTCCACCAACACCAACACCAACACCACCTCCATGTGCTGTAAAAATCAAGAACAAATGGTTCCTATTGTGATATTTATATCCAAGGTTCTGAGAGTTTGTGGTCATGATGACTGGCGCTGCTAAATGTGCTCTGTATTGTTCGCCTAAACTGCTTCTCCTTACACCAATGGCAATAAAGCGCGCTCGGTTGCAAACAAAATGCTCGCAGGTGCTCCCCCATTCTTCTGTTAGTGTAGCTCTGGAGGAAAACTCCCAAACACTTGGAGACTTCACAGTCACACGCCCTTTTCACTCGCGCCCGAATAGTATCACTCTTAGATTTAGGCGGGCCGTAGAGTAGGAACTCAAAGGCTTCTCTTCACCATTAGCTTTTTCATGGTTTTCGTTCTGCCGAAATTGCCTCTGCACATGTTTGAATAAAAGCTTGTGTTTGTGTCCAATGGTGCCAGCCTGATGGTGTTTTGACATCGCTTACAAAACTAACTGACCACTAAAACTAACACTTTTCTTTAATTTAATTTGGTATGTATATATATATGGAATACGAATACTTAGATGTATTAATTCTTATCAAAACCGAAGTAGATCAAAATTGATTCTTGATGTGATTTTGAGAGAGGGACAAAAAGAATTTTTTTAAGGAATTTCTTCATGCGTTCATGCATTGACAATCTACACTAAAGCAAACAATCATTTTATCAGATGATATTAAGAAATATGATCAGCAGATTTTAACTTAAGATCCTAACATATCTGTGCACCTGAATAAAACTGATTCTTTAAAAAATAATCAGAGAACTTATCATCTATCTCTTCTTTGCTTGCAGTTTCCCTGGCTTTAGCAGACTCAGGATGCATAACAAGGGTGGGTCACCAGTCGCCTTCGTTGAATACCAGGTCAGTGAACTTTAACCGTGGAGTTGGCCTTTATGAATACTACAAAGAGTTCCCCCATGTATGTGTCAACTCGTATTGCAAAGGTGTTGAAGCAAAGGCCTCATACACTTACCACCTCTAAAGAAGGGTGACAGTCTCTTGGCTTTGAATATATAAGTACACAACGACAGACGTAGAGAATGAAACGAAATATAATTAAATTTATGATATATCGAAGAGATTTAAAATGTTAATTGATAACAACTAAACCCCAATATTTTCTAAACAAAATCTAAAAAGAAAATTAATAATGATAAATCCTAATATTTCCCATGTTTGATTTGATTTTCGTGAAAAATGTGTCATGTTTTTCTTTTATTATTTCTCTAGGATCTTCGTTCTGCCAGTGAGGCCATGAATCGTCTACATGGATTTGTTCTTCTGTCCTCTGAGCGAGGGGGCATTCGTATTGAGTATGCAAGGAATAAAATGGGTGAGGTGGGAACCCCTCAAGTGGGCCAGCCCTTGCCCCTCCAGGTGCCGTGTGGAGCCCTGATCCTGCCTTCCCTGCCACTCTCTAGCCAGTCTCCGACCATTATCACAGGAAACAGGCCCTGTCTCACCCCTTAGGTCAGCCCCAGGCCTAACATTTTACCCCCTGGCCTGTCCCTTCATCCACAACAACCTGCGCGCACCTCCCGCGCGCACCCTTCACACCATAGGATCCAACCAAATTTTGCCAGCGCCGAGAAAATAGAAGAAAAAAAATGAAGATTAGAAGACAATGAAGAAGATACTTATTTTATACTTTATAATGGTTAATTGGTCGTATAGATCTATGATAATGTTAATTAACAATTGTATCGGTCATTATAATGAGAACGTATGTTATCATGGTTGTACAACATCTGAACATGAACGACGGAAACTGAAAAAAAATATATATATTATATCTGAATATATGAATATATATATTCTTTGTATAGTCTAATATTGCATTTAAACTATGTACTTTAGGTAGATTTTTGTGAAAACATTTCTAGCGTCTATTGAGTACCTAGAAAATCAACTGTTAAGACAGTTGGTAGATCTTTCTCTTTTGTCATAAATGACATTTTACATACATTGTTTTTATTGCCAGGAGCTCTACTGTTAACTTTTGGCTCGCTAGATGATATTAAGATGATCCATGTTTGTACAAAGAAAAGTTATTTTGAGAATTGTGTCCCTGTCCTTCGCTCGGACGAACATGAAGAAAACATACTTGATCGGTGTGTATGGGTAGTCTGTAAGTTTGAGATTTTTTGGTAAAGAATTGAACTTTTATCCATGCTTTGTTTACATTATTATTATATTATTGCTAGTTACGAAGTCTATTGTGTTATTACTTGGAAAAGTCATCGAGGACTCCGTCTGTCTCACAAGTCACTTGCACATGATGTCGGATGATGTAAAACACACCACTATAGAATACTACCGTTGTTGTAAAGCAATCAAATTTGAAAATTATGATGATGATGATACACTTTTGTTGATGAAAAATATGCGCCACCTAAATGTCTTAAGTCCCCCTGGTGGAACTGCATATAAAGCTGGAGGGTTGGTGATAATGGTTTGCGCTAGGCTGAAAAATGTGGATTTTGAATATTATATATAGTCAATGCATATAATCTATATAAGTAAGGTGCCGTCCGGTTCGCACTCTTGTATACCTCCACCGACGGTTATAATACCCATAAGAGCACGGATGGCTGCCGAAAGACAGCGGCCGATGATAATAAGAAAACAGCAATAATATACTCCGACCCCCCCCCCCCCCCCCGTTGTACCCCTGCCCACCCACCCAGAGAATTTAGAAAAAAATCCCTTACGTACCCCCACCTTACCCGATCCCCCATTCGCGCCCCATTCATGGACTCACGACCCGAACAGCAGCGGCCTGGCTTGTTAACATTTCTTGGGACAAACTATCAAGGTTTAAATTATTATGTAAATTATTTGATGGAGACTCCCGCGTGTTTTTGTGTAGGGGACAGACTATTATGATATAATGTATAGATTAATTGAGGTCAGAAGTAATTAAGTTATATATATAAATAAATATATATGTATATGCTCTGTGTATTTGTATAAGGACTTCATATATAGACGAAGCAAATAATGCAATTAAGTCCCTGTAGCTAATATGCCTATCGTTCTGTAACTGTCTCTGTGTTGGCTATAGAAAATAGGGTTGAATATTTTGTGATTCTTGTGCAAAAAATCTCTGGACAGAAAAGAGCTCCGTCCGTCCAACTTGAGCACATATCTCTTTTTCACTGGGATTCAGCAAGTATGAATTTTGTACAGTTGGTTGCTTGGTGATGCCCCATGAGCTACATGCGCGCTGTATGTAGATGGCAACGGGCTGATTGTATCAATTGTCGATTTCTTAGATGTTTGAACATAATATTGATGATTAGAGGTAATAATATTGATGATGTTCGATGTGTTAATACTATGTAATCTATTGCATATCTGTTACATGTCTGTGACATAAGGATTTGTTATGAAATTATATTATTGCTAATAATGCAGGTGTACTGATCCGAATTTAATTTTTTTGTTTTGTACTATGGAAAGCAAGGACCTGCATTTGAAACTCTTTGTAGAAATGTAGATTTAGTTAAGCAGGGCTGATTACAACGACTATATCACTGGCAGCAAGGGCGGTTTATCCTACCAGGGAGCCCATGTAGCTTGGGCACGTTCATTTCTGTTGGGTTTAAATCATGTTTAAGTTGACAATCGCTTTGTTGCAAGAAGAATTTTTAGACGAAAAACACTCCCTGGTAGCGCTTGGAACATTCCAGTTATAAATACATTAGATAACTCTGATGAAGATTGACGAATATTTGTAAATGTGTGTAATATTTGTAGTAGACCATTTTTTGTTGTTGGTGTGTAGTCCCGATTCGGCAATATTATGCAAACAAATAATATGACAAAAAAGAAAGTAATGATGACGTTAATTATTCATCATTATTGGTGTTATCAATTACTGATCGTCAGCAGCGGTTGAATTTGGACATTAAAAAATTGAAAATGTAAAACAAAGAAATTCCCCACCGGATTCAGAGACATGAACATTTTACAGGGTATACAGTTCCCTATGTTACCCACCGGACTAGAACCATGTCACCAGACTTTGACCAAGTCATGTGGCATGGCTGTACTCTTGGAAATTAGGATATATAGAAAACTTTGGGTGCCCCAGCCCCCACGATTTTTGGGGGCGGGCCCAGTTTTTTTTGCAGCTTCAAAAAAAGGAAGCTGGATATATAGGCAAGGAACTCGAAGCTTTAGTACAGCCTCGTCTCTATGGAGCTACAAACAATAAAACTCTTGTGATGGCAAGGATTTTTCTATGCGTATGTTGAGATTATCTGTTGTATAAGAATGGCCTAATGATGTATACAGAGGTTTAATTATCCAGGGACGACACTTACATAATGACTGTAATTACCATAATCCGTATGAAGATGATGGTGATGAAGATGAACTGAATATAATCATAATGATTGAGACAATCGGCAGTAGCGACCATCCTATTTTATGTCTTCAAACTCGTGGAACATTGAAAAATTATCCTGATGTGGTACTTATGTATGATTATTATTATCCTAGACAATAGAATGAGAAAACAAATTGTTGATTCCTTTATTAGACGAAGATACAGGAGCCAGTCCCTGTCCATGCCTGTGTTTCTAATGCTCATACCTCCTTGGTTCGGCTTATTGGTGTACATGTACATATATACTCATTAGTCCGTAGTCAATGCTAGTTAATGAGGGTGTTTTCTGGTGCATGCCATATTTGCCTATGACGATTCCCCGACGTACAATGATGCCTCTTTTCTCCTAACGGTTTTCCAAGACAAAGCTGATATGTGATACGCCTCTCCCGATGATCTCGCGATCTTGGCTGTAGTTTTCTCAAAAACAAAACTTGCCAAGAATCAGACGATCAGTCATTGCATTCCAAACTCTATTGGATATCAATGGATCACGAGAAGTTAAAACACAAAGAAAAAAAACTGAGAAAAAAAATGATAGCTAAAACTAAACCAAAATATGAAACTGTTAACCGTGTATACCTTACTGTTTGGTAGGTAGAATTCTGTTCCTTCTGGCTAATATATGATGAAATCTTTTTTTCCTTTTGTAATGTTAATTGTAATAGGAATATATATTATAATGGTTACTACTGTCAAGTCACCACACTTTTTTGAACATTGCACGGAGCAACCATCTGTGAATATCATCAAATGATGAGTTTTGCGTTTTCATCACAAATATGGTATGCAAATTCCAAGCACCCATCGTGATAAGGGTCGTAGGGTATGGGCCCTGCTCTTCATACCGCCCCCTCTAGATCTGAAAGTTCTATTATTATTGCCATTGTGGTATGTGTAATGAAAAATAAATCACAAAAAGAGAGAATTTATTTAGGGAATTCACTGGTAAATCACCAATCTCTGCTGCCATCTGAGATTATTTCTTGCGATTTGTGTTTGTGTCAGGACTTGAATTTATATACATATAAAAAAATCAAATCGTTCTTCTTTAGGTGCAGGCATACATAATGCAAAATAACGACGTTATATTGCATAAGTACATATGGCTGACCAGAACTTGAATCCAATGGGTAGTTGACTGTGGTTTGCACATCTACTATAAGAATGATAATGATGATGTTGGTGACAATGATCATAAAGATGAAGATACTATTCCAGGTGATGATATTGATATCAATGATGATGATAATGATACTGATAATGATACTGATAGAAGATTGTAAAGAGTTGTGTGTTGCTGTGGTGCAAGTTGACGATGCATGTCATTGAACAGAGGAGAGATCGAGGGATCGGTGTGAAGGCAGGGACTACAACAGCTCCTGTATAGACCTATCTGCCATGAGATAACAGTGGAAAAGAAGTGCTAGGGCCTCCTGCGTACATGCTCATTGTTTGAAGCGAGTGTTTGTGTGCTTAGGTGGCCTTAAACAGTATCTTCTCCCTCAAGGGAAATGAAAATCTAAATTAGGATATATCCACAGAAGATAAAAACATAAAACAAACAATGAAAACAAATAGTTATAAAACATTGTTAGGTTAAATAATAACACTTTCGGAACTTTCGTTGTTCATTAAAACTCTAAATTAGTATTTGAAAAAATCTGGGTGTTCCCGTCATTATAATAATAAGGATACATAATGTCCTCTGATCAGAGGGGGGAATCTACAAGATTGTGGGATATGCATATCAAAAAGGATGCAGTTGTAAAGAAAGGACATTACTACCTGAAAAAGCTTAGGACCAGTCTTAGTGCGGTGCTGTGGTTGTGACAAGTTTCTACCAGAGAACCTGACTAAAAGGACCACTTGTGATAGCCGTGTTTTGTACAAACCTGGTATTTATCTTGAACGACGTATAAAATTGGCGTGCCGGCAAAAAGGTACCCCACATGCATAACATACATACATACTATAGCCGATATTCTAAGATATAGGGTTAGTGTTGTCTATAACAATATTATAACCAACCATTTTACATTTAATAATCGTACATATGTGTAATAACATATCAATCTTGTCATAGCTACTATATTGTAGTACCTATATTATAATATAATTGTACCTCCCTCGAGGTATACAGTTGTCACCCCTGAAGGGTCAGTGAAATCCACTATATGTGTATAATCAATACAAGGGCCTTAAATCGAGCAAACACGAGACGCTGTCTGTAGGGGATGGTTATAGTCACTCTTATTTTGATCTTAATCATGTACGCAAGCGGCCTTTGGCGCCCTAGCTCAGGATTCATGGCAGTGGGGTAGGGGAAGCGTTCGTAGGAATCTATAGAACTATTCAATATGTCATAACGATTTAAGTCAAGTTATGTCCGTACGTGGAAAAGGACGATAAAAATTCTTATTTCAAGAACTTATTTCTTGCCACAAGGATGATTGTGCAATCCAAAATTTTTGCTCAAAATGATGGTATTTGCTCATAGGTTTGTTCCTTGATGGTGTCACGGGCCAAATGGATGTAGCAATAATACAACAAATACGGTGTACTGCAATCGATCACTACTTGTACACAGTAAACCATAACCTGATCTAGAAAATGATAAAACACGTAGGGGGAAGGGCGGTGTGAGTTCATAAGAAACCACATCTCCTACCCTAACCAATTACGATATCATTAGGTACGGACGAGCTCCTACACATATATCTGGTCAGTTGTAACTACTTGGATGTATCGAATCTGTAGGTCTGGGCATCGTTTCAAATATGTGCAATGAATACTTGCGACAGACATCTATACAGAGATGTACAGAAGTAAATAGACTCTGCTAAACACACTATAGAGGTACGCCTGTGGATTGCCCCCCGCCCGTGACATGGTCGGGATCGCCTATAATTCTTTGACTGTATCCGAGGGTGAAACATTGGATTTTAAAATGAAATAGCTAGACAAATAGCAATTATTTTTATCTGGAATTTATTGTTCTTTATACTTTAATAAAGTGTAAAAAGTGATATAGTTACCGCGTGATGTTTTCATTTCTTAATTAGTTACGAACACGAGTCATGGAAATTGGAATTAATAAAGTTCGACTTCTTGGAATTCGCCGTGTCCTTATCCCATATATCATTGTTATTACCATAAAATGCCATCCCATTTCTTTCAAGTTAGCGTCCGCGATATCATCTCTACCGAAATTAGTAGAACCACTCGAAAAAGTTAATTCTAGTAAAAACGTTGTTTAAAAAAATAGATCACCACTAATTCCTTACTCCCATGTCTACGAGTAATTTCGAGTCGGTAGAAAAGCAATTGACATTGTAAAGTCCCGGAGGCATGAATCAACCACCTAAAGTAATCAAGAGCGTTCGACCCTTAAATCTCCGATCACTATTTCTAAAAAAGACCAACCGGTTCCTACCTACTTGTAACTTAGCTTAACAAAGAAGCTTAATTTTAGAAGAAGGACAATCTGAAGAAGACTAACCGCTTCAAAGCCTTTCCACATGGCCTCTTTCCATGAACTACTTACGGCCAAATGCCAAGTGGTATACGAAATGATCCATTGACGACGGACGCATTAAAAATGAAATAAAGCGATCGCATGCCCGGAACCGCTCAAAACGACGGAGAAAGACACAAAAACACTTAGCAACCGCGCGCCCTCTTCTTTAATCTGAGCCAGTGAATGATGTTAATGAAATATAAAAGTGGGAGGTTTTGACTTTAAATCAAGAACCGGAACTTCCACAAACGGGAGCGAGTTACCGAGGGCAAAACTTTGAAGGTCTCTCCACCTCAAGGTGACCAATATTAACTGTTCGTTTCCGCACGATTCAAAGGCAAAGGAGAGGAAGCACACAAATAATGACCACCAATATTTATGGCACATTTATTCTGGCCAATGTGCGGCAATCATTCTTGGTATTTGTAACGGAATACAGCACACTGTCTCTGAAAAATTCGAATATTACTCGCGCTCACAATAAAAACTTTAATTCATTGTAAAGGAGGCAGGAAACATGTTTAAAGCGGAAAATAACTTTTCAAGTACCAGTGGAACAAAGCACAAATGATGCCAAGGAACGATCACATGTTGGGCCGACTGATTGTTTCCTTTGTTGTTTTCCGCAACTAATCAAAACCATTGCTCCTGCGGTCAAAGATCAAGGGGTCGGAGGGCAAAAAGTTTACGTGAGAACTGCGGGCTCTTGATCATGCAGTTCAGCGAGGTCGGAGAATGAGGTCGAGACATGAGTCTTCCATCTTTGAGATAACTAGGCGAATGGATGAAAGAGAAATATATAATATTATTATGATAACGATTCCAATCCTTCCAGTACAAAGCCAAATGGAAATATGAAACAACAAAGCGTTGACAACAATGATATATGTGTATTTGAAAATCAAAGTGAGCTTAGACCTACATAGATTACTGCCATGGCTAAATTCAATATTTGGGAATAAAACTACCTGTTATTAAAACGAAATTAAAACGATTAGAAATTGTATTTAAAGGTTTTATTTTATACTAGGTATAACAAATTCTCCTGTTGGGGGTTTTCAACTGCCCCTACTTCTTTTTACATACTTCTCGTATTGCATAGGGGAGAGCGGGGTAAGTTGAGCCATGGGGTAAGTTGAGCCAGGCCTAGTTCTAACAATTCCCACCATATTATGCAAAAGTGACCCCATCTAGTGCTTACCATGTTGCCCTGCCTTACTTCTCTCCATGTAATATCGTGGATTGCCCAAATTCACTAGAAGTTACAGGCAATTTCTGGATTTTCACCTATCAAAGTGAATTTTGGGATAGTGGGTATGTTTGTTTCTCATGATTTCCCATTTAAGATTCTCATAAATTACATATGATGTATTGACAACAAGTTTATTTGTCTCTATTTAGAGCACAAAGTTATTTTCTTTGGTGCCAATCTTCTTTGCCATTTTTGTTCTTGATCGACTGAGGGACACATGGGGTAAGATGAGCCACTCTTCCTGGGGTAAGTTGAGCCTGGCTCAACTTACCCCAATTCATATTACAATTCATATTATAATTCAAATAAACATGTTGGTACTATGCTCAAATAGTGGAAAGGTTATCTTTCCATGTTATCATGTCATTTAAAGAAAGTGTCTATCAACCCTTCTGACTTTATAAAATACCTTGGCTCAACTTACCCCATATCTGGCTCAACTTACCCCAAATGCCCATTACCACTTACCCGAATACCCGGCTCAACTTACCCCAGTCATGGGGTAAGTTGAGCCAGAAGTAAAAAAATATTTCTTTGCAATTTGCAGATAACCTATTTAAGGAATTTATATAAAATGTTAACCCAACAAACTCCATCATAATAAGTTTCATCTCCACTATATTTCATTTTTCTATCATATATTTATACCCTCCAAACCTTGCATGGAAAAAAAATGGCTCAACTTGCCCCGCTCTCCCCTACATTTAATATCAACCCCCTCGCTTAAGAATATTCACTCACTTTTGCCTTACGAAGGGCATCACCGCCCCAAAACGTTAGAAATAAAAGTCAAACTGAATTACAACCAAACATCTCCAGTTGTTCTTCGGATTTTACTGATATTATTTCCCTCCACCATCCATTCAAACGAAGTAGGCCTACTTATAGATAGTTCCCTTACCAGGTGGATATTTCCACTGGTCCTTACCTTTAGATATCCTGTAATGGTAGCATTCCATGCAATACCAGCTCTGATTCGAGAATGACCATAATAAGTACAACGGATGTTTTGTGTGGAAGGCCTACTTAGATGTTTGTTTTATGTAATACGGGCAATGGATGTGATTCACAGGAAAGGAAATCTGAGGCTTCATTGTCCTTGCATGTTAAGTAATATTGGATCATATAATAGGATCCTTGCAGACGAGCTGGGTGTGGCACCTGCATCATATTGTGCTTTGATTCATCCAGGGGAACTCCAACCGTTAGCCTACCTGTCAGCTTGTTTGAAGTTGCAGCAAGATATCCATTGCAGTATTGGAAACACGATGTTGGAAAACAAGTGCGAAGAGTACATTTCGCTCTAAACGTTTTTACCCTTACCTTTGGTATTGCTTTTATCTATCAGATGTTCTTAGTTCCAAATCTTTGAAAGGGGTTCTTTATTAAAGCATTAACGCATGTGGAGTTTTTCTCAAAGTTTCTTGGTGCATGTACGTGTAAGAACTTGGAAACAATGACTGTACATTAGCCGATTTTCATTTTGGTAACATTGTATGGTTGAAAGGCATCATGTAAGTCGTTGATATGGATTCACTTGAAAGGACTATATTCACCATTCCTGGATGATGATGGAAATACTCCAATTACAAAAGCAGTTTTTCACCCCATCGGAACCTATGATAACACAATCCTGTTATTATTGGAAATGGAGAATCAAAGTAATGTGAACGTGCGTCAAATAACAGAATAGTCTCAGACAATATCAGTTGAAAGATGAATAGAAATTGATCTCGTCTCAGTTATTGGCGTGGAAATAGTAGCTTAAATTGCATATCTTGCATCATCCTAAGCACAAGTAAGAAAACAAGCCTGCCATCTATGAATGGAGGCAATTTTACAAACGGGGTCTACAGTCATCCTTTGCGCCATCTATGAAAAGTTGCTACAACCTTGTTTATGAATGTCGGGTCTCAAACGCTGAGTCCATTGTACCATAATGAATAAAGAGTTTGGCAGATACTACATATATTATATGTAACAAACCAGTGGCGTAATACTGATGTAATTAGTTTTCTGATAAATACAGAAAATAAATCTCAAGTAGGCCTAGGCTATTTTATAGATGAATCTCTCATTTGGAAGGCAGACCCATGGGCACCACCCAACCAATCCATTGAGACAGTCACAGAACCGAATAGCCTATTCCTCGATCTCCATGGAAAGAAAGGTTGGAATTAGGCCTACTGGCTACAACATTTATTTTAGAAATTGTGTCACATTATCATGGTATGCGACGCTTATATTCTTATAAATTTCTCATTTCAAATAAATCGCGTACTCCACGTAACCTCCGTACGCGTACACTTTCTATAGACTACTTACACGTGCTGTGGCGCTAGGTGGCCAAGTGTTGCATAGGTCCAGGGAGTTCTTTTGTTTTATGATGTCCAACTTCATATGGGAATCAATGGGGTCAACATGCAAAATATATTCGACAAGATTTATCTAAGAAAAATCCTAGAACATTATTGATTATAAAAAGCGGGGTCTGAAATGGACTTACATTAAATAAAATGTATACCAGATATTGATGGACTGTGATTTCATTGGCTATGGACAACGTTTCTCCTGACGCTATACTGCTTTTTTACATACATTCTAGATAAGAGCCAGTTTTTGGCGCCCTTCAGGGCGGGAATTGCTTTCACATTTGCATCATTATTTCCCTTTTCCCAGACCTGTAGATATCTTCCATTATGTAAATATCCACGATCCATTTTAGCTTGGTTTATAGATAGTATTCAGAAAGCATTGGGTTGATGACCAACTCCTATTCCGACAGTTGGATCTCCTTCTGACCTCTTGAACAATTAATTCCTTCAACTTTCTGAAGATGCACTTAGTTCTGTGGTAATCATGCAGTCAGGTTTTTATTTGCGAAATAACACCATTTCTGTGTGGGTGAGGTCAAACAAGTAGCAACTTGCACTACACGTTGGGTGGCACGCGCAAGATTAGTCTATACCGATATAGAGTAAATTGGTGGAGACAGCGAATACAGGAAAAACACCTAATTTATCTCACAGAAAATTAAAAATATCAACACAAACACTGAGACGTTGAATATTTCATCATGAGAACAATTTTATTGAATAGTTTCTCGAACAGTTTCTTGAATTGAAATGCACGTACGGTTTTACACACATTATGATGTGACAATAACATGTTAAAATAAAAATATGAAATATCCCCCAGGTAAAATATAGAAATAAGCAATATGTGTGTTATAAGTAGTAAATATGATGATTTGATTATAAGGACTTCGTTCACTTAATTTACCTTACTAGCCATTATGCACAAATTTCTTTCCGGGTTTCATTTACAAACAAACGATTATATTTTTTAAGGAGTATTTGAAATAAAGTGAACAGAATAAGATTAGGTGAATATCTATATTTTAAGCCTGTGTTCCATCAAATGAGATGTTTTCATCCGACCGATTTTAATCCCATGTTGGAAATCGTGCTCCAATCCGATGACATATCCCCTGTCCAGTCCCATTCATTACTATGGGATCGGATTGAAATCGGCTGACCATCGGATAATATAAAAATTGATATTATGTAAAATCCGGTCCACTTGATGACCATCTGATTCAAAACTCGGATTAGATGGAACACAGGCTTTAACCAGATTCAGATACATGTACAATCAACGCTGATATAAATATATCCCCCCCTTGTAGATCTCACTTCTGCATATCAGAATAGTCTTGCAGGACATCGCCCATGTGTTCGTTGTGGGATTTGACAGGACGTCTTTTGGATTTGCCCTTCTTCCTCTTCAAGTTGTGTACCTGAAGAAAAAGGCCAGAGAGAGAACACTGTATGAATTATATATATAATACATTTAAAATATTTGTATTGGCCATGATAAAATGCTAAATGCTTGCAATTCATAATTCATGGAAGTGATTGAAAATACACTTTAAAGTAATCAGGAATTATGAACTTATGATAGTGCGAGAAAAAATGAATTAGTTTTAGCTAGAGTAAATATAATATTCGTAAGTCTCGTACTAACATAATTTCGGAAGACCTGTTTTTCTAATAATTTCTTGAATTTTATTAACGATTCCCCCCCCCCCAAATAATGAACTTGGATATTGTAATTATAATTATCTTTTCAAGCTTTTGTCACTTTTATGTCACTGTAATTGCTTGCCATCGTTATGATTTAAATCTGAAAAAACTCTTCAGGTTGTGATGAAAACAACACTTTGTGTAATTCATACCCTGAATAAAATACTTTTCAAATCAAATAATTGTGCGTGATTCTATTTTCGTTGCCATCACTTAGTACAGTGAATGACTGATTCCCTCATGTTAAAATACTCTGAAACTTTCATCCAAGTACAATCAAGCAACATCCGAGAAACCTTTGTTCCTACAAAATGTATATTTGTTTCAGGGCATGAAGAAAACCATAATAGGAAATACGCGAGTTTGCCATGGAATTTACACACTTTTCGGAATAATAAAATCTTTATAAAAAATCTAGCTATTTCCATGTAAGTTTTCATCCCACCGATTTTTATCCCATCCATATTTATTAATATATCGATCAATTTGTGTTATGTAAATTAAATATATTTTCAAACCACCGCGGAGAATAATTTCCATATCATTGAAACTAATGAGGTTAAGAAAATCAATAGTAATGAATATATAATATGAATGAAAATATACTCACCACTTTCCGTGGTCCTGCATCTTGCATTGACGTGATACCTTGTCTCTCTAAATGATCTTCGATCTTGTTTTCGTCAACACCTTCTACCGTCGCTGCACGCCACAATTTCGTAAGATCTAGCAGAAAAGTATATCAGTTAATAATTATGCGGATACATCAATTTACAATGTACTGTAAATGAACCGTTCGTTGAAAGGAGGATTTTTCGCTTTTACAAGGGAGTATATACACATACTTGTCTGCAGTACTGATTTTTCAAATGTGAACATACATATTTTTAGAAATTTAGTCGCCCAATAGCTTATACATGGGAAAAATATCTAGTTTTCAATCGTTATGCAATCTTCAAATCACAGCAACCAATAATGTTGACAATGTGGGTGTGAATTTAAATGATGGATGTAATACTAAGTGAAAAGTTCATCGTCGAAAAACTATTATAAACTATCGTGAGTCACAACGGAGCTAATGTTATTTTCTTCTTAAGAGAGGGTGGGGGTGGGGGGTGACAAATAATAAACACGACAGAACCGGCCTTGGAGGATTAGAGAAAAGGGAAATGTTTACCTTCATCAACGGCGAATTGATAGCTTTTGTCGTTATAAAAAAGCACCTTCTTTTTGTCCTGGGCGCGTGTCACGTATACAATAGCATCACCTAAATTCTAGAGAAATATATATACTATAGCTAGCAATAATACAAGTCAATATTCTTATATGAATGGAGTTTCTATACATTCATTCAATGTGTCACATATTCACAATATATTCAATAGGCATTTATAAATTTGGAACAAAAAGACGTCCTAAAGTTTATAAGTTGGGGTTGAAAAGATGGTCGTTGAACTTGTGTAAGAGAAAATTCCATAAATCATATATCCAGATAGGTACGTTTGTCTATCTCCCTGATCCCAGACATTCACATCATTCCAATCGCTGTACTACACTTTTTATAGTGAATTATAAATGTTTTATATATTATCATTGAGGGCCTTAGCATATGATATATACCTCCCCGTTGATACTAACAAACAGCGGGTACGAGGGATACAGGGGGAGATAGAAAGGCCCGTCCTATATGCTTGAATTACTGTAAAGTTTATAAGGAAATAAAATACTTCATTATTAAAAAAGCTATAATTGACAATATAAATTATAGGGAGATATAATTGTCTCAATGAATACAACTACCTGGGGTCAATTTTGTTGTTATTTTGATTGAAGTAAATTCATGTCCTGACATGTTTCGAGTTACAGTTAAGTCTTTTCAGAGGATTGATTGATTGATTGATTGATTGATGTTGTTTATTACCAGAACATTATAGCTATAGGATATATAATGATAAACAAAAATCACGAAGATCTTACTTTCAAAGCTTTATCGCATTTTGGCAAGGCTTCCTCTACATCTTCCAGAAATATACCACCTAGACCGTCTCGGTCCTGTTTATCCAGTAAACGTAGCAACGCCCTCTTGTCCTTGATGGTGTAATTAGGTTTATACTTGAACTTGTGATCGTCTATCACATCGATCTTAGGATTGTTTTTCAGCGCCTGTGGGAAGGAATTGAAAACCAGAACTCTAGAGATTAGAAGCCAATAAGTAATGTATTCTTGAAGCACCTTTTGCCTTTCCACAGAAGGAACTAATTAGTGGGATGGTGCTTTCCACCTCGCTGACCCCAAGGGTCATTCCAATTTTAAAAAGGCAAAATAAAAATATACCTGGTGGGTATAATTATATTTATGCTAATATTAGGCTCATTATTTTTTCTACACGATGACATAATTACACCTATCGACTGGTTGAGGTTTTATCAATTGGAGTTTTGTTGGATTTTAGCCCATAATTTAAGGAAAAATGCGAATTTAGTTTGAATAATATTTACTTGGATGTTCAGTAAAGGACTCACCTCGGATGCAAGCCAATGTTTTATTCTAGTTCCAATATCAAGCTGATTTGTTTCGTCCAGAATCTCCTCGATTGTCAAACCATAGGTATCTCCTTGTTGATGTTTCATCTGCAAAGTCAACGTGAGAAAAGTATATTATTGTTAGGACAGTAGCGGGCAGCTATTGGCTTATTTCTAGTTAGAGTACATCTAAATATAACAACAGATACATAATTGATACCCACTGGCATTAGTGTAATCATTATAGAGATGATAATGGCGAGAGAAATTTACTTATTCTAGAAAATAGATACGCATTTTACCTTCATATACTTGACTATTTTTGCTAAGACACCGAATTTGTACTGCGAGCTTCCAGCAAGTGTCTTGTAATTGAACGGTGCCGAAGCTGAAGGTTGGGGTGCTGTAAAGTAGACAGAAACATAGGAAATATAACCATATCTAAGACAATGGACTCAATGGATGAAAGGGTTTGAACATTCATAGAAGACGAGAATAAGGTCGCAGTGGGGAACTGTGAGCCGATGACATACATTACTGAGTCTCCTTTGCATGTATATATTACGCACGGCCAAATGTGTAGAAATACTATTGTGGATTTAAAAGAATAGCCAACAGACAAATCAGTTCTTTGTGGTCGGATCCTTTTTAGGGTTAAATCATACGCATTTAAATAGTGAAGGTTACGGGACACATTCTACATTCCACGCTTACTGAGTTTATTTACCAAGGTGTAGTAAAGGGATTTCCCCCCACAAAGCCTAACATTCTGGGGAGGGAGTAAATGAATATGAATTTCTAAGAAAATAGTCTCGTTGATATATCTAACTCTGTTCGAATGTGGATCATAGGCACGACTCCAATCCCTGCGTCTTAAATCATTTATCAACTCTTCAGGTAGGGTTTGGGTATACAATACATACGTCTCGGAGGGACTTTCGCCTTTTTTGAAGCTTTGTTGTCATCTTCACGGATCTTCCTTTTCTCAACAGTGGGTTGTGCCAAAGCCCTTTTCCGAAAGGCTTCCCTCTCTTTCAACAATTTGGGATCCATTTTTATCTGCGATATGTCTTTTTATTGCAGTACCGTATCTGAAAAATAATGATTTTCGTTCTATGATTTGTTAATTGATGACATATCACAAACGTTTGCGAATCAAGTCATCACAGTTGAAGGCCATGGGTGACGAATCTTGTTTGGTCACAAAATGTCGGAGTCTCTGTACTTAGACTGAGGTCCTTTATACTGTTATACGATCCCGAGATGCACCCACAAACTGACCAACGTCATTCATTCTACCTCCCTGCTCATAGTATGCATACCGTACTATAGGAAGGATGAATTTTGCCAGTGAGAGATTAATGGTATTATACTTTCGATAATTGAATAGTGAATAGTATAAATTGTATCCTACATAGTAGTGCCGGGGATAAAAAGATCTTTCCCTATATTACTTATACACAAATGACACATGACTGCGAAAGTTTGCTAATGTTTATTGCAAGGGTTTCTCCACCAGATGGAACTGTCAGTGTGCGACATAGCGAATTTGGAAGCGGGAGACCATCGGTCTCTGCCAAATTATAACAGTGGAGACCGAATTTCTTTTTACAGAGACAAAAAAAATGTCTGGGTCATAGACAGGTGTTAAAATGAATGTTGTTTGAGTGACTTTAAGGGACATCTAAATTAGTTTTATAGTCACCATTAATATACAACTAAAGTGTTTTGATTCCATTCAATTATCGAAGAAATTAATGCAAATAAATGCAAAATCAAATGGTTTTTTTTTGCAAATATTTCCAGAATCGACAAGAATATATAGAAATAAACATGTCATCACCTGGATATATCATTGGCGACCATCGGGCCCAGACAAATATCAATCTCAGGGACCGACGAACATTCTGTGGAGACCTGGGCGTCAGTCTCTGGGTTATGTTGCACACTAAACTGTGTACCACTACCAGGGGCTAGTATTTACTACATTTCCATATTATACTCTTACCATGTCATTAATATCCATTGTATACACTATATATGTCTGACCGAAAGAGTCAGTAGGCCTACTTTCCTTATGCTTCATTAAAAACCAGAGTAATAATAGGTCTATTACTAGTATTAGCCGTTTGTCTTTGTTATCTATTCTCCTCCTCAAACAACCAAGGGTCATTACACATTCACATAATTATATCATAATCATTACTTCAAGATTTCTGAGGAATTATGGCATTATGGATAAGGAAGTTAGATGCATAGCCATAGCATAGCTAGTCTATGGATCAAGTAACTGAGGTCATACGTCTGTATACCAGGTATTATATTTATAATATAATTTTGTATGAAAAAACCACGGTGTAAAAGATAGGTTAAATTCGGGGACAGACATCGAAGTATTACTTTCCGGACGACTATAACTGTAGATAGATCCCTTATGCAGGTGTCCTGAATTATTGATTCTGTAAATTAATGATTTCGCCTGTAAATGAAATAAAAAATAAATCATGAATGGCCTTCAGGATTATATTTATGCTATAGAGAAACTATTGAAATGACTAGGGTACCGTAGTATTTTGATTACTGCCCTTATGCTTGTCCACTACATTGCAGAGGGAAACTGATCTTCATCAGCCATGACATCCCGTTTGAATATAACATACACCAAGAAGTCACAGCTAAGTAATTACCAATATAAAACGCAATTTGAACTGAAGTGAGGGCATTCATGATTCAGCCTTGCAAGTAGCATTACCACATAGAAATTTATATTGTATCTGAACGCTTATTTGAATAGATAGACGTGTTAAGCTGATAATTACAAATCCACTCCTTTTTCCCCCATCAAAATCGGTCAATTATTTTCAAAGTTTTGAAGGATTAATTAAATGCTAATGATGATTTTCTTAAGGATCAGGGTCATATAGCATTAGGCATACAATAATGGACCTGTAATTAGGTCATTATTAAGTGGAATTTGGACAAAAGATAACATTTCTTCCCTTATAATAAAGATTGTTTATAAAAAATCATAACTCAGGGGTTTTCGAATACAAGGAATCCATTTAAGGTATTTATTTTCATCTATTTTGCATATTTGATTGGCTAATTAGCATAAATCATCCGCCATCTTGGATTTTTTTCTAAGATTAAAAAAGAAGCCTATATGTTTTTGTCACTGTAAGGGCACATAATAAAGATTGTTTATTAAAAATCAAAACACAGGGGTTTTCAAATACAAGGAATCCATTTATAGTATCTATTTTTATCTAAAGAATTTTTTTATATATTTGATCGGCTAATTTGCATAAATTATCTGCCATATTGATTTTTTTTCTCTGACCTTGGTTGACAAACAATTCCATGCCATAAAAATCATAATCAACTTAATTCATGATGGATTCTAAGGGGTTTCGTTAAAAAAGAACTCATATTTCACAATAATTATAGCTTGCATAAATTGTTTTCCTGACATTTCTGGAAGTGAGCATTAATTGTCCAGAATATTGAATACCTTTCTTTCGAACCTTCATATCTATCATTGATAGATTACATGTACGATTAGAGTATTAAACATACACAAATCTTTAATTCTGATAGCAGAAATGGAATCTACGTGCAATGTTCTCCCTGGTTATGAAATTATATGACAATCCCTCAAGAACTTATTGTAATAGGTTACAATGCACTGGGTATATTTAGCTATATTTTTGCAGTGAGTAACCAGTGGGCGACGCCCACCTCGCATGGCCAGGTTCCCAGCTTGACCAGTTTTGACCAGTGGGAGCAAAGTTACTCCATTAGAATCTCTTTTCGCGGGTCAAAGCCTCATCAGAACACAACATATTTGGTATCACTTTAATCAGAAAACCCTCCCTGATATGAATCTGTTCTTACCCAATTGAACATAATCTTTTCAATTAGGGTAAAGTTGACTTGAAAAATTAAAACGTCCGTTCGACCACTTAAAAATGGAGTATCTCGTACAAACTGGTACCACATGAAAGAGGAGAATGCCTTCTGATTGGTCTGAAAATATTAGGATGCTCCGACCATATTTATTGCCGTGCAAACGTGGAAGAAGTAAACATCCTTTTCTAACAAAGAGCGCGAAATGTCGCGCAAAGCGTATGGGCGCCCACTCCCTTGCTTGGGGGTCAGCTTTCTCACGCCTGTGGTAATGCTATTGCAAGGCAGTCATTCCGGTACGAGGGAATGATTTCCTCGAAAATGTCTCGCAATACATCATGAACGCTTTTTAAAAACGATATTGTCGAAAACTTACAAGTTTTGGCTAATACCTTGCCAACAAAACAACCATATTAAAGTATGCTAGCCAATGGATTAGGGAAAAGTTGATAGACAAAGCAACTATGTTTACCTGCTCTTAGCCTGAACTGCTGTATTATCGCTCGTCACATTCGCGCTGCCACCTCGTGTTAGATTTTGTAATCTTATGAACTTTCTTTCCTCCTTCGAAAAGAGTTCCATGTAAACAAGAAATGTGTATTGGCACATCATTGCACAACACTGAAGATAATGGTGTTTTACCCTGTGACCGTGTTCTGTCAGTAGACTTTCTTTACAGAATGATACATTTAGGGACAGATTCTATCCTGTTTACTCTGTATTGCGTCACTATCAGCAACTGTTGACAGTTAAATCCGGAAATACAACCATTGGCACTGTCCCTGGCAGTCATTTTACTTTTAGTTTAGAATACGGTATAGGCCTATATATACGTACTGATACAGACAGTGAAGCTAGAGTCTCAGAGTCCCGAGACTGAGCAAGCAAGTATATATCTATCACTCTACTGACCACCACCAATTAACTGACAAGTAAAAAGTAAATTGGTGACGAAATGGAATTGGAAATGGAATGTGAGGATCATTACCCTATTTCGAGGTAAGTTTCTCACTTTCTGAAACATCACAGTAGGGAAGGGCTGGTACCGTACTGAAAACCCCAGACACTTTTTAAAATATAATTATATCCGTACCGGTATTTATAATATAATATAATTAATATATATAATGATATAATTTATTTACCTACCCTTAAATATTATAGCATCTATAGCTATACAATTTACCAGCATAATATTATTATGTAGGTACCGTATATACTTTATAATCATCAATATAACCCTGTCAAAGTGCCATGTATAGGCCTACAGATATTTTTATGATTAAACTTTTGACATAATAACAAACACAAATGGTATAAGCATTCTTGAGAAAAAAAAACACTTAACAGTTAAACAAGAAGCAAGCCATGTTATGTTGTCTAACTCAAAACCTTCTTGTGAAATCCAGACATTGTCGGTCCATGAAACAGAACATCGATGAATCTCTGGTGGAATCTGTCACAGACGTGTTGCAATCCCAGGAACGTTTAGTTTTTAATCTTAGGGATGCTTCAGATCACGAAGATGGTGAGTATAGGCCTACATACATATGTCACACATGAGACTGGATTATTTCTTTATCCCTTGGAGTAGGCTATATATATCCTGCAAATTCAGTTGTGATTAATTTTTCTCGCGACTTTTCCATGAATAGATAGGCCTTTCTATATTATGCCTCAAATTGGAATAACTTAAACACAATCATGATCCTGTGTTGTGAAACTATATATTATATGTACCGTAATTAAACGAGATGTATACTGATACACAAGCTCTCTTACTTTAGAATAGCGTAGGCCTATATACGATTAATATTGTTGTTTGACTCCTGTCTATAATAAGGATATGGCTAAAATTCTTAAAATATTTCTGAGAGGATTCTGTTTTCAATAATGGTTAATGTTTGCACTGTACTATTCTTCTGATTAATTGTTATAGTAATAATCGTAATAACTGAAGTCCATTTTAAGATATGTAACAACTTTTTGTCAATTTGTGATGAAACAAAGCATCAATCATTCAATCAATCAATCAATATTATTATATTTCATCTAGTCGCAGAGGAATGTTCCAAGGCTCTGGATCTGTCCAGGTCCATGAAAGCTAAACTAGAAGGCAATGAGATAAATCTTCCTGGTCCTGCACTAGACCAAGAAGCGCTGCAGAAGTTAAGGACGCTTATGTTAATGCATCTTCCTAGGACACTGACTCCAGAAGTCAAAGCAAAATTTAACACTTGTATAAAAGATGCATTTAAAGGTAGCTATCTTCGTTTTCTATTTACTCCCTATCCCCGGTACTTTTAGACAAATATTTAATTTCATTCAGACTGAGAAAATGACCAATATAAGCTTGTACATCTGAAATTACTACACTCCTCCCATTATTGGCTTTTTAGTAAAGAGTGCTTAGAAGATCTATTTATATCTATTTATTCTTGTGTTATGGATTGCAGTATTTTAATGACAAAATATCATCACAAGAGGATCACAATATATCCTTTATTATATGCATAATTATATATTAATATTCTGTACGAAGCATCCAATAAAGGGGTGGCAATACAAATATTTTGATTGTACACATAGAATAAAAATTCGAATTTGTTGATTTACTAAAGGCAGAATCATCGAGTCCAATTCATCTAGTTTCAATAACAATGTAACTTTTTAGAATATTTTGTTTACTTTGTAAGTATTAATGAACATAACAATTGTAATATAAAATAAAGCTAGTATGTTGACGAAAAATAATACACTTGTATTGAGTTTACATATATAGCGTTGAGCAATAAAACAAGTTAAATCACTCAATGATGCAATACATACTTTTGTCTTGTACTATAGGTACCATGTGTCGGGTCATTTATGCTCGTTTGTGTTGGTGTCCATGGTATGTGTCCACTCAGCCAGAGCTGGGGCAACAAGCCAAGCATAATACTATCTTCATTGTCTTCACTAATCCCGATCACTACACATTTACTGCCATCAGCCAACATAGCAGAGAACAGACCGAGATAATCGATTTAGTAAGTTGCTTTATAAAGTGACTTTGGTGAGAAAACTGATTTTTGCTCTAGCAATTTTTCTAACCACTATATAAGGTAAAATTCGTTGAAGTAAATTGAAAACTCAAGAATATTTATACAATCAGCGATTGACGACCAAGATAATGACTAGGAATGCTTTAGGGATGTTTGGGAACCTTTATAATATTTACTTATCGGTAGTCACACTTCATTTTTCGAGTATATTATACTAGCCTTCAAAGAAGTGAATTTTAAATTGTTTGAAACTTCTAACGGTCTGACGTGTAATAAAAACACTTTTATTTTTCAATGAATATGTATTCTTCCTTAATCTAAAGAATTGGTTTTCTTAGGAATGGATGTACGCAGTTGAAGTTTCGCATTTCGTCCGGCACCTTGCTAAGTCCAAGTCTCGTATGGTTGAATCAGTCTTTGCGGATGAAATTCCTACGTTCATCAAGGATGATACCTGGTCTTCACTTATGGAACATCTTAGTAAAGAAATGTTGATAGGTAATGCAAAAATAACTGATGAAATATACACAACAAAGGCAATGCTTTGTACATCGATGCCATTATACCAGCTTTGTCTGCTGATATATTTTGACCTAATACTAGACTATGCCGAGTCATTTTTTTGCTGTAGGGAGCTTCAAATAGTTGGCTTAAATATAAGTCAGTCGGTATACCGATAGGCCTGCATAGGCTCTGCATAGATTTGATACAGCATATGCATGGACCTTTTCACAGAAAAGTGAAGTATTTTACTTTCTTCTTCTTTAGGCCAACCACCGTTCCTAGAAATGTGTAGAGGGCAAGCTGTAGGGGGTGTGGCCAAGAAGAGCAAAGTTTCAGGGCAAATGAAGCTAAGACCTGAAGTTACATTGTATCAGTTCTGTGAGTCGTTTCGACTGCTTCAGTATGCCACTGATTCCCTGACAAAACGCGCGATAAATACTTCGGAGCTCGACTTGGAGAATCTTGGAGAGACAGGAAAGGCAGCACAACAACTGCTCTCACGAATTTATCAGGTGCATATAATATATTAATCTTTATAATAAAGTGTCCATTGAAAGAGTGGATGGCGATAATACCCAAATATTATACTGTAAAAGTTCTAAGAAAATTCTAGTTTACGGTATTTGTGAATGGTCTTATTTGACTTCCCCTATGCTTTGTGACGAGTGCAATATGACGGGTGCAATAATTCGAATTTGCTGCTCTTGTAATTTTTATATCCATTATGGAAAATCGAAATAGAAAAATAAAAATTTATTTTCAATATCCTACTTTGCTAATTAACGATATTTAATAAATATACGCTGAGGTAGTAATTGAATATTTATAGGACGAGATTTTGGAGGAACCGAGCCCAATAGATATTCAATTACTAGGTGTCTATGTATGATCGATGTAAAAGGTGAATTATGTTCGATCGATCCAATAAATAGATTTTCGTTGAAGGTTCCAGTTGTAAGCTCATTTTGCCACAACATTTTACTTTTTTAGTCTTAAAATTTGTTCACATGACCTTTTTCTAGCACGAAGGAGATGGGCGGACTAAAGAGGATTTATTCGATCTATTAATGAAGATGAAAACAGAAGTTGATGATCTCATGAAAAATTCGAAACGTCTGCGTTATCCTGATTTGCCCGAACAACTTGGAAAATGGGTGAAACAAGTCAGAGTTGGAGATAGAAATCCCGTTGCAAACACAGGTTGGTATTTAATTTTCTAAAATCAGATAGTATTATATAATAAATGAACATGATTTTGTAACATGTTTAAGATATCAAAATCATTTCTTGGATCGATAGGAGATACTGTGACAAATCACGAGTAAAACATTTGATTTGGGACGATATTAGGCGCTACTAAAGTGCATTTAGTTGAGTAAAATTTATGTTTTCTTCACTTGGTAGAATGATAATCATGACATTCATGGACTACACGTACAAGTTATTTAAGTTACCTTGATCGAAAGACTTTCGGCTGACTGAAAAGCTAATGTTATCAGCTGAAAGGAACCCACTGAATGACCTGGAACTCACTTTCAGATGCGGGTCTCCTTTTTGTACACCTTTAATGTATAAATAAAAAATATTTTGAATTGAATTAATGGAGTTGAAAGTCTTTCGATCAAGGTAACTTAATAAATAAAATACACTTGTAGACTAAATAATTTCTTACGATTACCTTTAGTTAAGTTATCTCCTAAATAGACCCTTTTAATTTCGTATCCTTTCACCTGAGCAAATGTATGCTATCAACTAAATGTCTATATGTCTCAACAGGTCTAACATCGGAGCAGCGTGAGGGACTCGTTGAACTTATGCAGAAAGTCGGAGGGCCAGTTTCTCACATGGAACCTGAAAACATTGTCATGATTATTCGAGCTGGAAGTTACCTCTACAATTTAGCTACTCCGGAGAGTGACGTTGACTACCTCGTGGTCTATGCGAGACCAACAATAGTACGTTTCTTTTGTTTTGGATGTCATTTCCTTCAGTCAAAAAAGTACTTGATTGATTTGATTATATTTGTTGTATTTAAAGTTTTTTATTCAGCAAGAACATTATATAGTATATATACACTATTCTCGGCCGCGCTGGTGTGTGGCGCAGTGGTCTAAGGTGCTAGCTTTGGACGTTACTGTCACAGTGTGTGTAGTACCTGAATAAATAATGTTTAAAGAAATAGAGGCATGGAAGTGTTGTGGATTCGAACCCCGTGCGGGGCAGCTGTGCTATTTCTCCTCCACCTATTGACTGGGTTATCAATAAGGCGGGCCATGTGTATGACTGTCTGTGGAACTATGATTACTAATATATAAAAAATGTAGGGTATAACACTCGTTTGCGTGTTTCCTCTCAGGAATAGATCCTAAAGGGTGACCAGCTATATAGGAGCTGAACTTAACAACTCGGTAAATCACAATTTAAAGAAAAAAACAAGAAAACGGCATATTCTACTACATATGCTATTTTTATTTTTTCGTAGGAATGCTTGTCCAAAGTATCTGCTCCGAAAGAATGTACGGAGAACAGGGGGCCTAGTTTGCAGATCGAATATGGTGCCTACGAAATCAGATTGTTTGCCGAAATGTTACTTAAAGGCAGTGTTGTCACATCGGAGGTAGACTATTCATACATATTTATTTGTGTATCAAGAATTGCAAGTCATCTTACAATTATTTTACCTCGAACGTCGATAATTGTTGGTGCTCATCGGATTTTCATATTACAGTAAATATTAATAAGCATAACACTTACAAAAGAATTACTGCACTGTCTGCACAATAAAAGTATAATTCTGCCTCATACTACATTTTAATATAACGTTTCTCTCTGATTTAATCTTCCGAAAGGCTGTCTTCATTGGGGATGCAGAATTTGTCACTCCAGCCTGGAAGGTATGTTTTAAGGTCGCATCTCGAATTGAAAAGTTCAAAAAATACCCATCTGGAATCACTGCATGAGTTGAAAAATTTCAACTAGTTGTTAATCAGGAATTTAGTTTCCAATTTAAGCATTCATCCTATTAATCGGTAGCTGAAGGAACGATTTAATTATTATTTTTTTCAGGCATTATGTTCTCGTAGTCAACTCTTCGTGACCGAGCATGTTATATTGCAATACTTGGGGTTGATTGGTAATAATATGCATAACATTGAATCTGGCAAGTACAAGAACGAACCCAAGGAGAAGAAACTCTTCTATCAGGTCATTATCAACACTACTTTGGTCTAATGCTGCTCAGTTAGATATTTACCATTTAAACAAATACATCCAGCATCATTTCTAAGTGATTGGAGCGATTAACGACAACTGGTACAATGCGCAATAGTCCCAGTGGCAACTTTGTAACTAGGATGAACATTGAATTTACATTGGGATTTGTTCCACGTTTTCGTAGAAATTACCCAAATATTATTCATCAAAAATCAGTAAAATTAAGCTGAATACCATGTTAGATTCTTTTCTGAATGTTCAAAGTTTTTCATAGCATTAACTCAAATATTATTCATCAAAAATCAGTAAAAATTACGCTGAATACCACGTTGGATTCTTTTCTGAAATTTTCTTTTGAATAAACATTTAAGGCATTCTTAATATTTCTCTTTAGATTTTCCATAAACTTTGGACGCTGGAATTTCTGCTCGAGGGCAAAGTTCCTGCAGTGAAAACAAGTGGCGAAATTCATGATTTCATTATGAGCGTCAGGAGAGGACCATTAGAGGTAAGTATTTTATTTAAAGATTTTTATTCAGCCAAGACATTATGCAATATTACACCATTCTCAGTCATAGCTATTGATATATGCCACGGGTTCGATAATTCTATAGGAATTCAGTGTTTGAATAACCAAGTGGAATTTAGTGGATTTAGATCTGTTACTATAATTTAATGATCTCATTGTTGTGATTAACAGGGGGATTTGAGTCGTGACAACTTGCACGCTCGGGCCAGAAGTCAGTTACAGAGCCTTAAGAAGCGACTGGGCGAACGGAAAAGGCGACTACCGGAGCATGCGGACTTAGCATTCCTCACAGACTGGTTACTAACTGTCAGGGGTTTATATCATTAGCTTTAACTATGCCAAAATATCGGGTTCTAATTATATGTACATATATCAGTAGGAACTGGTTATTCAAGCTTCATGCCTGTAAAGTTATTTGTGGTCAGTCATATCATAGTAGATTGGTGCTGTCTGTTTAAACAACACTGAATACTTTTACCATTTATTTATCATTTTTTATACTAAAAGGAATTAATTAATTAGTTTTTAAATCAAAAGCATGATATCGTTTTCTGTATTCATGATTTATGATGTATGACAAAAAAGAGTTCATGTCTTCCCAGCGCAAGCCTTTGGGTCTGGCTAGGCTATGGATTTATTATGGTAAAAGGCGACTAAAAGTGTTGATAAATGAGAAAAGGGAAATCTTTGCACTATGATACATTACAGAGAAAATGTTTATGTAAGGGAAGCTATGTAAGAAGTCTTATCTAACAACATATCCAAAGAGAAAAAGAAAAGCTGTACTGAATGATAATACCCGTTAGAGAAAATGCTTTATGTAAGGGGTTATATCAACCACCCGAGCGTTCATAGAGCTCTAGGCAGGGCTATTCTATATCGTGTTCAAAAGGTTATATGCGAGTAATTTATTTATGATTGATTTGTTAAAAATCAAATAAAGATCACTAGGTTACAAATGATTGTCATTTTATTACAATTTATTCAAAATAATGTACAAACCAGCACCGTACATACTCAGGTGATTTTCAACGTATAAAATCCGAATGTATATAATATTTCTATAGACGGTGTAAATTGGACGGATGAAATCCGACAGTAAAACCCTAAACAACGTACATATCCCTAAAGTTCTTGAGATATGAACTACTTTTTTTCTTTTAATAATATTAGCCATTCTGTTCGTAGAAAAGTACCAATTTCGATTTTCATTTGAGTCAGTATAATATATGAATAACTCAAGCAAATTTACAACTCGTTGTTACAGCAATTGTATCATCTCACCAACTGGAATTCCATCGATAAAATAAGTACACATTTACAAATGAATATTGCATCTACAGTACTTAATTTGGACACGAGTACTATTATCTATTGAACGCCTATTTCATGATTTGACAACTACGAATAGAATTCTACGAATGAACGCATGAAAAAATAAAATGTTGCGAATGAAAATGCTCCATTATTACCGACCATACCTCGCATGAGCTGACTTTCACACCGATGTAAATGAACCACGAGCGAACGCTACCATACACGAGTATTTTGAAATAAAGTGAGATAAATTCGAGTATATATCTCTATATGTTCAATGAGTGAGCTAAAACAACTTAAATGTGAGTGTATCATTCAGTTGAGATTCTATAGAAAACAATAGCAACATCTGCAACAATCTTCTCAAGGTAGAGGGAAATATAGAAATGGCTACTTAAAATCTCATAGGCAAGATTGTTTTCCATATAATATCAAATAAGATAATTAACAATGACCACACACCCTCAACAAAAAATACTCTCATAAGACTTGAGTAAAAAGCATCTAAAACGGAGCTTTTATGATGGTCGATCCTCCGTATCCCCAATAAAATAACAGATTTTTGTTGATAGTTGCCTGGGAACAGACGGCCAGATCGTATTAATTGAACATTTGGAAAGTTCATGCACTAAAATAAGTCCCCTGAACTTGTATGGAATGTACAAAAATGAGTATAATATAAACAGTGGGTTCACGAATGAGTATATAAATAGAGAGTAAGGAATTACACTGTAAATAACCTGTATCTAGTCTTAGCAATGTTTGTACATGAAAAATGGACTAGAAAATTGTCAGTAGCAAAGTTACGAAGGGCCGAAACTGCGAAATGAAATGACAGGTACAAATTGCATGAATGAAGAAATAATTGAACAAATCATCGCAGATAAGCACCTGAGCGTTTGTTTCCTTAGTTGTTTTTTTCTCAAATGACATAAGAATATTGTCGTCACCAACAATTGCTGACAAATGCAATGTTAAAAACCTTTGGCGAACTATAATGTTAATTTAAGAAACCACCATAATTTTTAATACAGTCACACGGAAAATTGATTTCAATCTCAGATCGGAGGACATGAGGTGGGCGAGTAATACATTTTGAATGTGTATACCAAAATGCATATCAAAGTTAATTCTGATTTAAAAAAGTAGATCAGTGGTAGAAATTATTATTTTTTCTATTAATTGACCAGGGAATAAAGTGAAGTCTATGGCTAAAAGAACCGTTTATGAGTCACTTTTCATGACTAAACTTCTGTTTCAACCTTTTCAAGCTCCTGGGCCGGGGTGGTTGGCCGGGACCGCACTATTTCAAGCTCACGGGCCGGAGTAGTCGGCCTGGACCTGGGCTTGGGCACAGGTTTCTCCACTGCTCTTGGCGTTTGCATTTGTGGCGGTTGGCTGGGGGACGGAGAAGGGATAGGCTTGATTTCTATAGTCGGTCTGTTGTGAGGAATCTCAGGACGGTGCATAGGTTGGGGTGGTTGTTCTTGTTGCTGCTGGTCTTCAGGCCTTCTGTACGTGGGGTCCGGTAAAGCCTCGCGCTGAGGACTTGCCTGAGGTGTAGAGACATGGGGATGAGGGGGAGAAAAGCCTACCATGCTTGGCGCAGGAGTGCTCGTCTCCATAGGAGCAACAAAGCCTACACCACTACTTGCTCCGGCATCAGACATGGCAGGCTTCACACCGGGAGGAGGTCCACCTACTCCAGGCGGTCGGTTAAGCTCCATGACAGGCTTGCGCTCACTTATGTACTCTTCTCCAGGCACACCTATCGCATTGACAAGGGACAGCTCGCTCCATGGAACGCACATTCTGATTCTCCTGTGTCTGTGGCGGTTGGACCAGTGGTTAGGATGCGCCCAGAGGTAGTAGGCGATCTGGAATACGATACCAAGCAGAAAGCCACCGAGGATGGTGGCCAAAGCGGGCATCTGTATCCAGCCTGAGTATCCCAGGGTGGAGCCAAAGAAGTTCCAGCACATGATGAGGGTAAGGTTCTCACAGTAGACCACTATATAGTAGACCAGGCACCGGAGTCTGGTGTGGCCTTCCAGAAGGTTGAAGAAGCAGAATATGTGCACAAATGCTGCCATTGCTCTGAAGCAGAACTCGAGGAATTTGGAATGTTGTACCTTGCGATTGCCTTCTTCGTCCTCAATCTAGAAATATGAGATAAAAGATGTCAGCTCCAAACACAAACCTCAATAATGTACTGAATATATCAGTAATGCATTTCTATTCACTACAGTTCATTGAGTGTGAGTGACCATGGATTAGGGCTATGGGTGATTGATTGCTTGATTTTTTTATTTATTATGTTTATACAGCAAGAAGACCATTTTATTCAAATGTATCAATATATTCTGAGTTACTATTTTATACAATATAGTAAATAAATACATGTTACCAGTATTCAAGCAATAAGTTTCAACATAAATATATGAGATGCATTAGATAAGTTTCAGGTCAAGTCAAATGAATGTTAAAGTACATTTTAAGGCTGCAGGGTTGGGGGACAGGCCAGTTTGTTTCTCTTCAACCATCACTACATTAATTTCACTACTTATATTATTTAGCTTCATACTAATATAGATTTAATCTATTTTCATTGCAACACTTATTGCTAGTAATAATCTTTCTAAACGATTTGTACAATTTTATGATGGGTCAATAAAAAATGGGACTCATATTTCAAAATAAAAAGCAATCAACTCACCTGAATCATACAGTAAGTGGTATTCTGCTTTGCCATCCAGATAAACATGACGATGTAATGAACTCCAAGGAATATGAAAACGTAGAAGGTGAAGTAGGAGGCAAAGAGGGCGATGGCTACTACCCTGGCGGAGATGGTCAACACTCTCCATAGGAGCATTAGACACTTGCCAACCCAGTTCATTTCAGCCTTATCAGGCAGGGAAGACCTCAGGGCAGCCTGGAAGCTGACCAATGACCATGCCATGGTCAGCAGCGATACAACAAGCCCGACTATTTGGAGGATAACTGAAATGGAGAAATATATGGATAGTAAATAGTGGGTTAATCAATATCAAAGGGAGAAATCCATGTGGTAATGTTGCCATTACCACATGGCCTGTATGTACAATTAAGAAATGAATAGGAAGAAATATATAGAAAGATCGTACCCAAAGTTCAACAAGAATCTAAATTAGTATATTAGGATAATAATATATTAGGATAATATGATATTAGACCGATAATACAAATAAATAAATAAATAAATAAATGAATTTATAAGGCCGAGAGAGTTCTATCTCAACAACAAATGGATTTTGGCGTTTAACTGATTTTAATCAAGATATTTAAGTTGTTGGAGACTCGAGTTTCAAGTTTTAAGTTTTAAATTTCGAGTTTTACATTTCTCTTTCTCTCCAGTCCCTTTGCTTAAATGGCATCAGACGACTTGGGATGAAGCTTAAGATTGAAATAAAGATGGATTTACATTTATTCAGGGACATCTCTATGTGTATTATTTAGATGTCGAGTGGCTATGGTGTCATGATTTCTTCATGTCCTTCATTTCTTCATTTCTTCATTTCTTCATGTCCTTCATTTCTTCATGTCCCCATTTCTTCATGTCCCCATAGTGGCTATGGTTATCATTTGTACCTCTTATTGTATGTGGCAAATTTGACACGTACTGACATACCCAGTCTTGGCTCAGAGCCTCTCAGAACAGATAAGAATGGTAAGTCAGTGATTGGAAGCCTGCTGCGCTAATGGCTTTCCTGGCCTGGAATAGGGGTCATAATGGGACTTTAATGATATTTTGCGATTTGGAGCGAGAGGGTCTCTCAACTCTGAGCCTAGACTGTACAAGGGTAGATCAGAATATTGATCTGACAGTTGAGATTCTTCAAATTAAACTTCTGAGAGAACCATACCTATAAGCGATCCACTGTCGGACCCAAGGGTTGTTAGAACATAAAGCTGTAGAACCAATTGTGGAGCATTTTCCAGGAATGTTTCAAACAATCTGACCAAGTTGGAGTCTGTATCTTCGTCTCTCATTCTATCCAGGTTCCGTTTCCTTTCGCGCCAATCGTCAGCACTACGCGATCTCACACCATAGTGAATCGTGTCTATGATTCTGAATAAGAAAAATAATATTATATTGGAATTTATCATACACTTTCATGAAAACAATGACATTTTCAGGTATCAATTACAGAAAAATATGATCAAATGGGGCGATCAAATTATGTTGTTATACAGAGTATTGGCATTTCACATCTATCAATTTTTAAATCAGTGTTTTAACGGGGTTGATTTTCAATATTGGGGCATCAATACAGAGTCCCTGTGGATACCTCTTTGTTACTAACGCAGAGTACGTTTTGTTTGACATTTTTGAAGTTGCTGTTTTGAATGGAAGAAATAAAAAAAAAAGTAAGTCTGAATGGACAGATACGATCGACACCTTTTCACTGATAACAGAAGCACTTATTTTGCTTTTAAAAGAAGAGAATGTTTTTTTATAACGAATGGAATTTCTTGTAAATTTAAAACAAAAATCACTAATGACAATCACTTGAAGTATATCAAGGTAATGAACTTTACCAACATCAAGGCAATTACTCCACATCTATCAAACTTACGGGAGAAACAACAATATCTCACGATATCCATATCAAAATATATAAACAAAACATTATTTTCTTATATTGTTTCATCATCTTTGTAAATACTATAGTTTGTAAATGTCTTTCCAAATATCTTCATGCCATTTCATTTCTTTCTCAACAACGAAATTAAAAATAAATGTTTACCTCATTACTGGGGCCATAAGAAATATTAGAAAGACAGCTCGTAGGGTCCATCGGCCGCAACCCACATTTTCCTTCAACACTTTCTGATCTTGTACATAAAGAACAAGACTGAAGATGGTCATAGCTAAGGCTGGCAACACGATAAAGAGTAACGTTAACGAGAACCATACATAATGTCCATATCTAATATATTCAAAGGCAAGCCACGCATCAGCACCTATATTAAGTAAATATCCAAACAGGGTAAGGAGCATACATAGGATGTCCCAAGTGCTGGCTTTTTCTTTGAAATGTTCTTGTTGTATCATGGACTCGTCAACTTCTCTGATGGTATCCAGGCCATAGAGGTAATTCAGAGTATGCTGGTATTGTCCTGGTATGTAGTTGCCATAGGAAGGGTGATGGGGCTCATCACCGAACACCACCTCCGGCACAGTTTTGTCATAAAACACATCATCTTCCTCGTCCTCCTCTTCTCCGGGGGACGTGAAGGTTTTCCTCTGAGGAGGAGGGGTTCTGCCCGGGGGTCCGAGCACCGGAGTGTTGTCTGTACCATCTTCATTCTGGGCTTTTTGTATTTGGATCCAGGGCCGAGGTTCGCCATTGTCCACGGAGTCTTTGAGGGGCACTCTGTTGGTGCTGAAAGTGCTTCCAGTGAGGGCACCCTTCTGGTTGTTGTTGCCCACGTGGACGTCAGGCTCTGAGCTCTCAGAGGAGTAGTCACCAGTGGCTGAGGAGGAGTTGGTCCTCTCTGGCAGGTCGAAGGTCACGTTGTGCTGGGGAGGCGGGGGCATCGGGTACTGAGGCATGGACAGTTCATCATACGTGCGAGGCGGGTAGTGTCCAGGAGGGTACTGCAAATATAATAACACATTTTAGAATTTTGAGAGACTTGCATCTTAAGCAGTGGCTCAGCATGATTTTTTCGAGGCAACTCGAGGGGTTCCAGAACGTTTTAAAGCTGGATTATAAGTTAATTTCCGTCAAGAATGATCTTTTTCTATTTTGTGGTCTTTTTATTCCCAACCTATCCAAAAGTCACCAAGATAAGACGATTAAGGGAGTTTGGCCTGTTCTTCTTGGTGCAAACTAAATCGTCTCCCATATAATTAATTTTGGTGAACACCAGCATCCCTTATTAAATATTAAATATGACTGTCAGACTCTCTTTCATCTTCTGAAACTCTGAAGGGATTGCTCAATGAAATTGGAAATATTAGGGTAGTACTGCCTAGACAGGTACATCATCAAGAGGTACATTATCAAACCTGCTTATTTTAAATTGATATTGTAGAACAGAAAAATACAAAATTAATGAAATTTTCGGGGAAAAGCCAAAAATTCATGGCACTCATGAAATCTTGGTGGGCAGGTCTATATACAGTATACCCTATACAGACATCTTATATAACATCCCTCTTTACATTAAGCATTTCCCCTGTCAGGTATGTCAGTACAGTGATTCCCACTTCTCATTTATCAACTATTTTGGTCACCTTCGTTTACAATTCTCTTGAATACACGTTTATAGATCTATATAGACTGGTCCAAACCCAAGGCATCTCCTGCCATAAGGAATTGTAGTAAAATAATAAATACAGATATATGCTAGGCCACCCCACGCGAACTTGATTTCATTATTATTCATACTTACATCATAACCATTTTATTAATCATCTTTTGGCATATACAAGACTACTACAAAGGTGTATTAGAACCTGGCAATCTATGGCACTATGATTCACATACCTTCTCATTTTGGCATAGGATCACAAAGTGCCTATGACTATATTGTACGACCTCTGTCCTTTGTGTGTGTATATATAAGTGTGTGTATCCTGTCAATAAACCTAAGATGACCCAAGACAACTCCCTAGAAGGAATCTTAGGTGACATCGAGGAGATTCAGATCAGAGACCCCCTGGCCTGGTAATGTAAGGGTCCCCTGGGCAATGGAAAGAGATAGTTAACCATGGCAGGAACATATTTAAAAACTTTTGAATTCATAATTTAGAGCTATTATTTATAAGAGAGAATCATTCATAATAAAGATCTCATTGCAGTAATCGTTACAAAGACGAATATGTTTACGCTTTTCCTGACTGACTGGTATTTAGTGAATTTTACACACCTATGGAATTGATACTAAGAACCAAGATATAAGTGTACAAATTAATCTATAGATTCCCGACTTCTTTACCAGAATAAAACTTAAGTTAAATGGAAGAATCCCTGCTGCAGATCAGCCAAACATAGCAGAGACTTATTTATGAACACACATGAAAGGAATCAACGTCAGTCTGTATGAGAGACACACCCCAAATTTGAATACAAACTCGGGGATACTCAGTTTGCTGCCTTTAACTGATCATTTAAGCTACATTTAAGATGTACTGATTAGTCAAAACAATTATGATATCTAACTGAAATATACGGAGATCGACAAACGATCAGAGATAAAGTGAATCTAAGGATTTAATTCTCTACACATATTGATTATTTCGTTCCAGTAATTGTTATTGAACAAGTTCAGTGATCGATATTTGCCAATGGTGCTTTGTTCAGGAGATAAAATGGCATGCACTTGCTATAGTCAAAATGTCGTATTACCAACACGAGTATTGATCAATGACTTCGTTCAATACTTTTAACGTTTGTCTTGGGAGAACCAATATTATTGGAGTAGGCCTATCTGATGTCAAAATAAGTTGATTACACCATTTTGTTTATCCATGAATAATAATAAAATATAAACTGAAAATTTCGATAAAACAACTGATCTGCGTTCATAGTACTATTGCCCTCATGCATACATAATTATAAATGTTCGGTTCGAATTTGAGGAAATACGGTAGTACATACATAACACCCCAAGGATTTACGGTATAATAGTGGAATAGGGGACCCTCTGCAACCATGGACTCGTTAGTCTACCTGATACGAATACCTAACCCTCTGCAATCCATCCATCACAGGCTGAGCTCTAGACCTAATATAATAACACAGGCTAATAAAGGCTGATTATCGCACAATGCACACCAATATTGTGTGCCAACTGATAATAGCGAGCGCTACATTCCAGCAGTATCCACTTGAGTTCAATGCAGTGCTGTAACATTCACTAACAATCAGTGCCTTGACTGCCTGTAGACACACGATAGAGAACCAGGTTATAATGCAATAGTGAAAATCTTATCGGGCAGTGGTTGGTCAAAAGATGAATTATAATTCAATATTCATTAGAAATAACTTGGGAAAATGGAAAATATTTATTTCAACAAAGATTGAATACTCATCGTTGAATGGTCAGCTTAGAATTGTAACTTAATTTCTCTTCAAATCCCTTAGTCATGAATCAATCCAGAACATGTGATTCACTTGTCGTAACCACAAACTTATATTTTTTTGATGCCGACTGCACCTGTTTAAATCTCTCTTCCAATTTATTGGATTGCTTGTGTTATCTATCCGATTATCTCATGTACGGTACTCATATTGATACTAGTAGTTTTCTTTATTTTTATAAGCACATGTATCTGTATTCTTATTAGCACATCTGTCCACTTAAGTGACAGCTGGACTAATATAAAGAATTTTCTAATCTAATCGAATGGCGAATACAGAATTTTCTAATCTGATCTATATCTAAAATTGTTCAAAAATTAGTAGGAGAGAGTATGCATCGCTTCATGGATTTTTTATACCATATACAAAGTTTCAGACCTAGCTGGTATATTATATTGCTGTAATATGTTTTACCAGGCTGTTTAGTTCAACTTATTTATTATACCACTAACTGCAAGGATAGAATACTATTGCCATTACTTACAGGTTGTATTGATCTTCTTAATTATACTTATAGATCTCCAATTTTACTCTGAGATTGTATATACACATTATAAACATTGATCATCTTATATCATTAGTTATAGGCCAAGATCTCCATTTTAATTAAAAGATTTTGAATAACCATTGTAACCAGAAATGTCCATAAAATAGCTCCCTGATAAAATTAGGTCAATGAAATTTAAATGCTGACAGATGGCGGAAAATAATGGTTCCCCAATAATGGTTTACAAAATCTTATATAATTATATAAAATAGTCATAGAGGAGACACAGTTTAACCTCTCGATGGTTGACTATGGCCGTGCGGTGACACAATAATATTATGAGTCAGTGATGGAGAATTTGTGATGAGGAATCTACCTGGGAATTTCCCCAACTCAAAGGGGGAACGAGCCAACAGGTAAACCACAGGACGATCGATCAACCAGGATCCCACCCTACCAACACATGTCTAGGCTTACCCAAACCATTTGCCTGTCCTGAACCACAGCTAATTATGTATACACATTTTTTTACATCTCATAGGCTGAAACAACATAATATATATACCCTGTACCGGTAATATAGATGTATACAAAGCTAATATTATGTTGGGGGTTCAACTTCAGGTGAAATGAGTTCATTAGCATTAGCAAGCCCTACCTCCAGCACCAGTATGAATTCTTTATAATGATTTATAATTATATGATTGTGAGAGTCAAATGTTAGCAGTGAGTATGATAATTAAAGTATGTAATTATGTAGAGCCTATGTGATACAAAATAACTAGACAGAGGATCCATATCTAGTCTACTGTCTCAGGTAGATGGAAGGGCTGGTACGTTACACAACTGGCTAAAAAATAATGTGCTCAATGAAAAATATGCCAATTTCTCAGACAATAACACCACCTGGATGCATAATTACTAGCCTTGCATGTCTAGTTCAGTGCGTGTGCACCCACCTAACTTTGAAGCATCAGCGGTTCATAAGATTCCACAAATACCAAGCTATATCGACTATAATATGGACACTAAATTCTCTATCCCCTGTGACTGCCCAACCCACCAATGTTTACACTGAGTTGACTAACGTAACAATCCACAGCTAACGCAACGCCATTTTATGTATTTGGGGCAACTATGAGCACTGAGGTCATAATGTCACCAGCACTAATTTCCCATCTGGTCCGGGTCCATTTACTATCTGGTCCGGGTGTTGCCATAGCCCATACCTGTATCGTTTAGTATTTATAACTTACTTGTAGCCCCACGCCATCGAGCTCTGTCCCACTTTCGTAAAGTTTCCCATCTTCTCGGAAGCGATCGCGCCTGGTCCGAGGAAATTTCATGCGCCGAGTCGTGCCATCAGGGCCCGTATTCATTCCCAAGTTGGCCATGATGGAAGTGGGAGACAATAATCCAAACTTTGTGAAGGTAACTTCACGTGTGGCATCGCATTGTGTGCGCTTCACAGGTGTGGAGGGACGAACCAGCGGCTTCCCCTTGTTGATTCACCTTTATTGATTGGTGTCGTCACCTTGTGGCCAATTTTGGGGACTCCGTGAAAGTAAGAAGTTCATCATAAAGACACTGCATGTCGTTGCTTACATACCGGACGGGATTCGCGCCCTATACATTGTATAGTAGGCCTATAGGCTGTGTTGACAAAATCATGAAAAGACAATTAGGAATCAAATTGGGGGAAAATGATTGATTTTGCCAACCAACACTTTGACATATTCAAAGCTATAAGTACCATAGCCCACCGGTGATAACAGTCCCCCCATCTCCCCCCCCCCCCCCCCCCCCCCCACACACCTCGCCCCCTTCAAGTAGGCCATAGACGTTAAAACGTCTATGAGTAACGTTAGGCCTACATGAGAAAAAAATACTCTCCTATTTTAAAGCAGCAACTTAAAGATCGAAAATCGAGCTAGTAAGCCTTGGTAGAATGATATTTTACAGTTGTATGCCTATCATCAAGTTATTAAGAGATGACAAATTAAAAGGCAAATTGTAAATGCAAATTGCAATGTATATCATTTGTTAATTGGACTACTTGGGTACAATAATAATAACTATAGAAGAGGTCAAATTGACTTGACCGAAACAATGTATTTTTTTGAATAAGCATGTTGTATTTGAGCATATGATTCTTGTCTTCAGGCACTATTGAAAGACCTGTGTTCCACACAGAAATTCTGTCCTTTTCCTCTAATTTAAATCACTGTGTAACTGTTTATAGAGGAAATAAAATCTGTTAATAATACAAATGCAGAATTAAGTGGGGTTGTATTCACTGGTACCGTACCATAAATCAGGGAGGTATATAGAGGAGTAGTCACGGCACACTGAGTCAAAGCTAGTCAAGCAGTACCAGTAGGCCTACTAGCTATGAATCCAAAGGGGCCATTAGTGATAAGGATAGATTCTGACAGGCCGTACTATAAGGATAAGTGGAGGACTTCCGGTTTGCCTTCCAGAGAGAACAGTGTGCTTGGGACTCGATCCCGTCTTAACCCGTTCTTTTTTTCAGGCAAAAACCAGTGACACCTCGCAAATAATACTGTGGGCATTTATAACCTCGTCTAGAACAAGCAGAAAACTCAAAGTGACTCAAAATCCAAACATAGGAGGAATTACCGAACTTTTTCTAAGCGACCACGCCGTGTGTGATGTAGGCAGCCATTTTAGCCACCTGCCTCCTCATCATCGCTCACACAACGCTTCGAAGGAGCACATACCTCACCCCAGAATTTGAGAAGGAGCAACTCAAAGACTCTATCTAAAAAAAGTGTGTACAAGCAAAAGGGACTTATATCACAAGGAGAACGGTTCTAACGTCACAAAATACAACAAGGCTCATTTTCTATCTTCCCGCCCTGGAGGAAAATGGCGGCCTGAGCATTGCTGACCCAAGCGTAACCTCATACCTAGTGAACGCACGTGGACGACAAATGTGAAATATTCACAAAGTGAACTAAATGACTTGAAGTATCGGAGTAAGTACATAGAAAGAAAATACCAAAACTGTTGTGAGAGGTTAATTCATCAATTGTAACTTTTTACACGTCTCCGTGTGTGTACGCCATAGTGCGGTATAGTCTAGACGTGGGCCTATAGTTGACCTACTTCGGTGGAATCAGCGCTAAGCTTAGCCGTACCCAGTAACAACCCAGAAAACAGTCGTAAAAGGCAGGGAAACGTCTCAAATCCTTAACAATAAGAGGAAACATATATTAATTCACCCTCGAACTGATAAACACTCTTGAAAGCCATTATTTAAATAATAAAAACACAAGTTAGAAAATCAGTCTGTCGCAGAACAGCGGACCGGAAGTATTGGTCCTCCATTTTAAAGTGGTGAAACACTAGTAGTTATCTATAAGGGAACACCTGAAGTACCCGCTGCAACGCTGGCTTCGCGCCAACGACTATGTCAACAGCACAGAGTACGATAAAAAGGGCCCGCTCGGAATCTCCGGATCACTCCTTGAAGAAAGTAGCTAAAATCGGAGACATGACGAACGAAAAGAACAATAAAGTCAACACTCAGGGTGAGAATACTAAACAAAAGCCAATGGAGGAAAAGAAAGACCCACCCAAAATTGATAATAAGGATGCACAGAAAGTCCAAAAAGCTGAAAAAGGACTAAAAGCGTTAGTTCAAGAGATGGCTAGAGAAAGAATCGAGAGCAATGAAAGGGTTGACAAAAACTTTGATGACTTATTCGCCAGAATTGACGAGTTGGAGGCTCTCCAGGATGAAGTGGAACAAAACACTAAAGGCGTTGAACTTCTAAAAGAAGACAATATCCTCAGAGATGAGGATTTGGATAATGTTAAACTAAGACTGACCGTACAAGAGGAAGAAATGGCCGCGGTCAGAGAAGCCATGGCCCATAACATTCCAAGGGACACGGACTACCTAGACCAGGCATGGAGAGAAAGGGACAGAGACAGACAATTAATCGAAAGAGAAACCCAGAAACTAGAAAAGAACCTTCTTTTCATGGGCCTCAGATCGGAGGAATCTGATCCCCCTGAAGTATTAGCAGGTAGAATCAGATACGTGATGGAAGACTGCCTGGTCGTGTCTGACGCGAAAATCAGAAACATATCCAGAGTTGGTGGGAAACAAGACGCACCCATTAAAGTCGAGTTTGAAACCTTGGAACACGCCATGAAGGTATGGCTTGTAAGGTCCAGACTCAAACAGTATAACGAAACTAGCAAAGATGGTAAAACAATGGCCATAAGGAGGGACACACCTGCCATTGTCCGACAGAGACAAGCTAAAATCCGTACAATAGCTGCAGCCGCGAATAAAGAGAGATACAAGGTGGAAATCTTCGGAACAAGCATAAAAATAAATGGTATATTCTACAGGCACGACCAGTTGAATGCTGTGCCCCAAGAGCTACTACTATCATCGATCTCCAAAAGACAAGACGAGCACGCCATGGTTTTTTTCACAGCCAATAACCCTCTGTCGAACCATTTCCGTGCCCCCTTCTCCCTGGAAAGACACCAATTCGAGAACATTGAACAGTACTTATATTACAGTAAGGCAAAGATCTTAGCAGACCCCGAGAAAGTCACCATGGCACTAGTAACAAAAGACCCCATGGCATGCAAAAGGTTCATGTCACAAATCTTTGAAAGAGATGATACGTGGGCCAAACACAGGGAAGAAGTGATCCTCACAGCTGTGAGAGCCAAGGTTAGACACCACGAGTTCATTCGAGAGTACCTCATTCTCACTGGAAACAGACAAATAGGCGAAGCATCCCCAAAAGATAAAATTTGGGGCATTGGCCGAGGGCTACATGATCCTGACGTACTAGAAACCAACACCTGGCCTGCCAAGGGTAATCTACTTGGAAAGACGTGGATGAAGGTTAGAGGCGAAATCAGTCCTATAACCGCTGCCGACACAGACAATCCTGCCCAACAGATCGCCGCCGACACTGATAATCCTGCCCAACAGGTCGACGACAACACAATTGCCCAACAGATCGACGACAACACAACCGACAACGCCCAACAAAATACCCCGCCTCAGACCATCGACAATGACACCAAAACAGAAGACACAGAAGAGGAGAAAATGGAAGTCGCTGCTCCATAAATCACCACGATGTATAGGTTTAACAAATAACTTGTGAATTATGAACGAACAATGGATCCAGACAACTTTCCAAATTCAAAAAAAGTAACAAAATTTATTTCACTTAACATAAATGGACTAAATAACGTCGAAAAGAGGAAAATAATACTTGATCAGTTCTCTAAATATCCAGAAGCAATTATTGGTCTCCAAGAGACGCATTCGATCAAATCTAAAGAAAAGATATGGTGTTCCCAATGGTCTGGAAATATATTTTTTTCACATGGAACTTCAGCTTCCAGGGGTGTCTTAATACTAGTTAGCAAAGCGTTAATGCACAGTGTTATTTGTTCAGGTACTGACTCAATGGGTCGATGGCAATATATAATTATAAGTGTTGAAAACAGAAATATATGCGTGTTCAATATATATGCCCCAACGGCAGACAAGCCAAAAGAGCAAATCAAACTATATGAAGATTTGGAAGAATGTATAGAAGAGTTAGAGTATGATCAATTGTTAGTTATGGGTGACCTAAATGCTGACATATCATATAAAACAGATTCTGTACCCAGCAAAACCTTGTTAGATTATATTGACAAACGAGATCTATGTGATGTGATTGATGTAAAAACACCGAGTATTCCCCCCTTCTCCTGGTCACGACTTGAGCAAAGATCCAGGCTAGACTATATACTTGTATCGAATAATGTAGTTAATAATGTGATAGATTGCAACACTGTCACCAATATCCACTCTGACCATAGAGAAATCCATGCCAATATCCACATAGGGGGCTCACTTAGGGGAAGGGGATACTGGAAATTCAACGCACGTTTGTTACATGATGAATCCTTCTCTGAAGGAGTAGAAAGGTTATCCCAAGAGTGTATGGAAACGTCCCTAAATCCCAAAGTAAGATGGGAGTTCTTTAAGATGAACGTCAGGGAACTAGCAATTACAATATCCGCCCAGAGGGCAAGAGCTAGAAAGAAAACCCTAGAAAAGCAAAAATCAAAACTCTTAGAGCTAGATAGTAAAAAAAGATTAAACACCAACGAAGTCGAAGAGAGAAATACATTAATACATGAAATTAGAGAAGCAGAAATAAGAAAAGCAGAAGGCGCCCTTGTTAGGTCTAAAGCGAGATGGGTGGTAGAAGGGGAAAAACCCTCAAAATATTTCTGCGCACTCGAAAAATACAAAGCAGAGAAAAAAGTGATCTCGATGTTAAATATTGATGGTAACCTAACTACAAACCAAGTCGAAATTTTGCAAGAAGGTAAATCCTTCTATGAGAATTTATATAAATATGTACCCCTAGACGAAAGTGCTGCTGATGAATTTGTGTTGAAAGATCACACAACTCAGTTAGATGAAACTGATAATAACCTATTATGTAGAGCCTTTACTGAAGAGGAAATCGAGAAGGTTATCAAGTCAATGAAGAAAAATAAGTCCCCAGGGTGTGACGGTTATACCGCCGAGTTTTATCAGTATTATTGGTATACCTTGAAAAACCTGTTTATGTCAATGTTCGAATATTGTTTAATAGATGGTCAAATGACTGAGAACCAAAAGCGAGGGATTATCAATGTAATACCAAAAAAAGAAAATGATTTAACATTTATAAAAAATTGGAGACCTATCACGTTACTCAACGTTGATTATAAAATAATTTCTAAATCTCTGTCAAACAGACTCTCATTTTTCTTACCAAATATTATTAAGGAAGAACAATTTGGCTTTGTAAAAGGTAGGAATATTAGTACGGCTGTGAGACAAATCGATGACGTTATATCCTTTTTAGAATCTTCTAAGGGCCAAGGCCTTGTCACATCCCTTGATTTCGTGAAAGCTTACGATTCGATCGGCTGGACCTTCTTAAGAAAAGCTTTAGAGGCCCATAATATTCACCAAGACTTTATATCTTGGGTAGAAACCTTGTTGTACGATTCTAAGGCCACCTTCTGTAATAACGGAACATCTTCAGAATGGTTTAGCGTTGGTAAAGGCATGAAACAAGGCGATCCTATGTCATCGTTAATGTTCACCATAGTCGTAGAGAAACTTGCAGAGCAAATTAGAAGAGATGAGAAAACAAAAGGTATTATGCTGAATGAACATGAAGCGAAACTGACTCAGTTCGCCGATGACATTACAATATTCTCGCAAGATGAATTTTCTTTGTTATCCACTTTCAGAATAATTGATAGGTTCTCTAATGCCTCTGGATTGAAATTAAATCCCTCTAAATCAAAGGGTTTTCAAATCGGTAATATCATGTTAACAAACAGAGAAGTGTTAAGTGTTGACTGGACTGATAAAATGAGAGTACTGGGCGTAACTTTGATGTATCCGCGTGACGAAACAAAAATGTACAAACTAAATAGCGAAGACTTAATACGTAAGATCAAATCCACAATAAACGAATGGAACAACAGGTTTCTCACGATAAAGGGTCGTGTTTTAATATGTAATGTATTTCTACTACCCATACTCCAACACTCTATGTCGTGTATATCCTTTGAACAACCTTTACTAAAAGAGATTAACAAAATAATGATGGAGTTCGTGTGGAAAAACAAAAAACCAAAAATAAGTCAAGAATTCTTGGCCCAAAAGCATGAAAACGGTGGATTAGGTTTAAGAGTTATATATGATATCTATGAAACTAACAGAATCATGTGGGTTAAAAAATTATTACTTGGTTATCGTACAAACTGGTTTAAAGCCCTCGAGGCTTTCCATAAAAGAAATGTAGTAGACATATTACTGTGTAGATATAAACCTTCATGTAGCTTAAATAAGTTCTACCACGACATCTTCAAGTATTGGAACAGGTATTATTATAGTGATAAACCAGACAACATAAATCAAATCATGAAAGAGAGACTCTGGCTGAATAGACTGGTGAAGTATAAGGGGAAAATGCTCAACTGGGAACTTTGGAAAGAAAATGGCATTACAGCTATAGGTGATTTATTCAATGAAAAGGGCCATCTTATGTCAATGTATGAAATAATGGAGAATTACAAGTTTTACCCTCCATTTGAACAAAGAAAACAATTGCGAAAAGCCCTACCTCAGGAGTGGGTATCGAGTATGAAAAATTGTGAACCATCCCAAATAGACAACTCTGTAATTCTAAAAATCCGAGGCAAACCTTTTAATATTTTAGATTGTTTTTCGAACACTATTCATCAAGAACTTGTTCTAAAAAGAGTTCCCAAGAGGGAGAAACTTGACAGGTGGCAGGAATTACTTGCAATGAGTGAAAATGATTTCGAAATGGTGAACTGGAACACTGCTTTTTCTAACCCTTATAAGATAACACCGGAAACAAGGTTACACGTACTACAGTACAGAATCTTACACAACTCGATTACCTGCAATGAATGGTTAAAAAATGCCCAACAGAGAAATGACCCAATATGTAGCTATTGTAAAAGGGTGGATAACGTGGTTCATTTTTTTATTGAATGCAAAAACGCATTGTCCTTATGGAAATTCATACTTCAGTGGATCTACGATAGTGGATACCTCAATAACAATGGTGCCAACAAAAAAATCATCCATAGACAGGGCAACAGTGTAGTGGTCAATAAGAAGGGAATAATGTTCGGCTACGAAATCTCCAATTTAAATTCCAGAATAATAAACTGGATCGTATTAACGGTTAAGGCTTTCATACATCGCCAGAAACTATTCATGGAGAATAAAATTGACCCTTTATTAACAATGTACGAGCTGCGTATGAGAACCAAAGTCGTAATTAATTCGCATAGCTTGAAGAAAACACCAAATGACACAAAAAAGTTATGGAGAAGAATGTACGATGACATACAAGAAGCCATCGACAGGTTAAAAGTAAACAGGGCATAGACTTCCCCCTTTCTATATCAGTGATGTCCCTAAATTAGCTGTGAAAATATCATGTGATAACGTCTTAGCCGAAACAGGCTCCAATCCATGTTATTGTATGATAATGTTGAAACATCTTGGTTATTATTATTCATGCATACTTGTATTGAAATGTTTAGCATTGTAGGAGCCCAGATGGCAGTCTAAATATTGAATAAAACGATGTCGCAAAAACAAAAAAAAAAGGATAAGTGGATCTTTCATCGTGAATTAGGATTGAATCTCACATCAGATTAGCAAATTAACGAAATAATTATAGGTTAATGTTATGTAGGCCTACTGGCAAACTCCCAAGGTGCACTGAACGCACTGATTTTGACCTGTTGCATGGAGGAAATACATACTCATATTGTGGCCAATAAAAATATTTAAAAAAAAATTAGGTTAGATCAAATTTATGTCCGATGTTTGTACAGGTAAGATCCACACTGATCGAGGCTTCATGAAAGGAAGCATTTGGGTCACATCCAATTTTAATTACGACTATCTTTTTAGCAGCTAAAAGGAAAAACTAGATGAATCAGTCCTACCACAAGTCATGATAATCCTAATATAATGTCAGATAGGATACCTTTGTGCTGAAGCCCACACAATTGTAGATGAATGCGAGTTCGCAACATTTTCAAAGAAACTCATAGAAGGTGAATGGTCAAAATCGAAATGAAATATAAAATGTGTCCTAAAAAATCCCTTACACTATAATCAAGGTCGTAAGCAACCATTCTGTCCATTTGTAGGCGCTCTGCTTTACCTCGTTCGTGGTTTATTAATGGATTCCGTTTCTTCTTCTCGCTCTATTTTTGTCCATATGATTTTATTATTATTACATGTTGTCCTTTAGTCGTTGCTACTTTGTTTGTGTGTGGGCCATTCTCAGAAAAGTCTTGCATTTCAGGGTTGGAAATCGAAAAAAAGGAATTAAGATGAGAGGTTTGGGTGTATATTTCCTAAAAATATATATATATATTCTCCTCTACATAATCCTAAAAAATTGACACTCGGACTAAAATATTAAGGAATCTAGAGCTCTCTAGACGTGAGGAAAGGCCATTTTTGCAATTTTTGCAATTTTTGCAATTTTTGCATAGGAATAGAACACCATAAAATGTATATCATTTTATTTTATTCCAATTTCTAACCGCCCATAGAGTTCAATTTATTTTTTATCAAGAACAGTTAAAGTTGACAAGTGAACCTCAGTGTTTATTTAAACCAAACGTATAGGCTAAATAACGTCGAGTCCTTAACATGTCGAGTCCTTAACATGTAGGCCTCAAAATCAAAACCAATGTGCTCATCATGATGTAATAGACATTATAATTGTAAACTGTCAACCGAAATTAGCTAAGATTTGAATTTACATAGTCTGTAGTATGCCACATTGTATTGGTTGAACCCTTAACATCATTTTTGTATTATTACTGCAACTTGAAAGCTTTAAAGCCAGGGCTAGAGCTGGAAGACCTGTTTCACAGGAGAATAAACGCTGAATGTAATCTTTCCTATGTGATGTAACTGACTAGAATTGTTGGAAAAGAAAAGAAAACCTTTCAGGACTCATATTAGAATTGTTTACTTGGATACAATTAATGCATAATTCTATTATGCATTTAAAACTACTAAACTGTTATTGTTCCAGAGCGCAATTACATTGAGGTGTCGTAGGATGTATTTATTTATTTAAAAAAAACAAACCCAACAGTAACAGTTCAGCTTACACAGCTGGCCTTTCACTATATAGTACATGTAGTGGAGGGAGTCGCGCTAGGGTTCCCAAAACATTCTGATCCCACTGAGTTAATTCAGCCAGCTCGACCACTAATCCTAAAATTGGAATAATTATGCACATAATTAATATGTGATGTCTTACAGAAAAATGAGTCATAAGTCCCAAATTAATTCTTTAAAGTGTATTATTCCCAAGATCTCTTTGTATGATTGTTCTCATTTTGGGGTTTAAGTCCTTTCGATACATGTAACACATTTCAGGACAGTATATTAAATACATCATTGCGTTTCTAAGGTCAATCTATGGAGTATATTTAACTACTTTACTAGTAATTGTCCACCCATAAACATTGCAAACTTTCTTTAAATAAAAAAAAATAGAAATTATATTTCTGAAATTAATGTTAACATCGTTGTTGTTATCTATTTAATCTCATCCTTTCAAATCTCATCCAGTCAAATATGATGGTATCTCAATATCATTTTTTCGACTTATCGACTTATGACTTATGGTGTTTCTGTGACACATCACATAAAGTTTTGTTTTGTTTTTATATCAATTGTAATAGTGATTATTGAATTATTGAAGGGCATACCCATATCAGAATAATTATCACTTAGAATAAGTATCATCTAGGCTAAAATAATCAACATCATATTCTACAAAGCTTAAAAGCTGTTGAAGAGACAGCCATAGGCGTGAGTATTTATTAAGAAAATATCTTGACACAAAAAGAAAATTAAACGTTTGAACACCGAGTCAATAATTCAATAAATTATAGTAGCAAAATTAAGAAATTTTCCCGCACAAATACCCAGTAGAATAATCTTGTAACGGTAATTATGTTGTATTGCGTACCCAGTCATCTACACTCCTATGACGCAGCTTAGAAAAAAATGCTTTGTCAACTGGATGATTTCCTTGCGTTGGGGAAATAAGCACTGTGCTTTAATAAACTAGGCTTAGAAGAAAATGAAACATTAGTGTACTAATGAACTAATATTATTGCGTATCATATGAGAAGTTGGCCATAAACACCTGTAAACAGGTCTATAGATTATACTAAATAGCCTTCATGTTCACGCAACAGTAGTTATTAACAAGTGATATCAGTTTTGATCTAACAAACATATAATGTATGCCACATTAAACTTCAAAGGTACCCACGTGCCATATACCACACGTGCTTTAAAGGGAGAGGAAGCGTGTTATTACATGGATATAATTTGATCTGGTTGTTCAGCACTGCAGCAACTAAAGAGCGTTTGAGTCGATTATGTCCCCGTTGGAATTATAATACCGCATGGTCACTAAACCATAATAAACTATCTCTCCATGCCAGAAAAACGCACATGTATATCAGCGATTGGACCGAAACAATCTTCCCATAAAAATACGATCTTTTTAACAGTATAGTCTATCTATCCAACAGAAATACATTTTGCAAATACTCCTCTCATATTGTCAGAGTGGTGTTTTGATTTCTTTGTCAGTCTTATATGGTCACGATCTATACTTGCATGTGCGAGGGTTATAATTTGGAACTAGCTGGTGCGCGAAATTAGAGAACAATCCTTGGTAGCCATGTTATTAAGTATTGCTTATGAAGTGTTACTTACATTATGCTGATATATAAGTATAATATGCTCAGTTAGTGGTCTCACAGTTTCAACTTAGATACATTGCTTTCAGGACTAGTGCACTGATTACACATACTTCAAAATTGATACAACCGGGATAGCTATATTGCGTGAATAACGGTAAGTGAAATCAATTATAGTATCAGATAATCAAAGGTTTGGAAAGACATCGGTAATTTGGGCTTGCTATGTCATGATTCTATTAGACAGACGAGTCTTGCCATGCACACGAATCACATTAAATTTGAAGCTAAACCAGTTCATGCAAAAATATTGCCCGTTTATTCAGACACACACAGTGTCTTCAATCATTGGAATTTCGAGGTGATCAGCTAAAAATTTTCATATATGAACATTCGTATTTGCCACATAACATACTTTGAAGGTAACTGCATGAGATACCATGTGGCAGGTTTATTTTCAAAGTGACCACTAACAATAGTATGTTAAATGTAGAAGTATATACTTGTGTATGTGACTGTAATACATATATATTAGCCTAATGTGAAACCTTATAATTTATTATTGTAGATGGCATCCCCGGTGACTCGAGAACTAGAGGAGAGAATTTCGTGCAAGATATGTTATACTCTCTTCAAGGATCCACGACAGCTTTCGTGTCAGCACACATTCTGTCTGGACTGTATAGGCCAATTGTTGGTAGACAATTGTGGTGATATCAAGGTATCGTGTCCGCTGTGCAAGAGCTACACAATACTACCAAAAAGTGGCATTAAATGTTTCCCCTGCGACCACAAAGTGAACAGACTGATCGAGAAGTTCAAGAAGATCCCCAAAGACATTGTTACAAGGACTAAAGAAAGTTTGCCAGACTTAAGCTTGACAAAAAAGATTTTACCTGAATGCAGCAAGTGTCCATCCGGGGCCAAGTACTTATGCATCGATTGTGAGATGCCCTTGTGCCAGAAATGTAAAGAAGAACATGAAAGTGAAAATCTAAGAAACTATGATGATCACCATATACTGGCATTGAGAAAAGATCTTCATTGTGCTATACACACGGGTAACTTCGTCTCAGGTGTTTGTGCAGACTGCAAAAAATCTCTATGTCCAGTGTGTACAAATAAGCATAAATCCGGGCATGATGTGCTGAGACTTAAAATGCACAACCGCTACCGAGAAAAGTTAAAGGTTGAAATTGACGCACTTTCCAACAGAATACATCTATTCGAGATATCGGTAGCAGAAACCCAAAAGATGCTGGCATACTATACTGATATTATTGGAAACGTAAGAAGCACTTTCTCGGACATATCTACGAAGGTAATGTCAACAATAATAGCTCTGGAAGAACAGTGCTTGAGCAACGTTCAAAAGGCCTGTAAGAGAAATGCTGAACAGATGAACCTTAATTTTTTGGACGACCTAACGAGTAGTAAAATGCAACATCTCATGTCAGATCTAAGGGTTGCATTGGCAAGTCCTCCGGACCAATGTCTAATGGCTTTCACAGACTTATGTACGAGCTCACAAGCGCTTAGATCTCAGGAGGTCCCTGATACAAAAATGGATAAAATGTTGGATAAATTAAAGCGGGAGGATGTTGTTCAACCAACACTTAACTATTTTCTGGGAGAATTCGATGTCCTATGCGATAGCGTAAAATCCAGGATAGAGAAGCTCTCAGGACATGCAAAACAAAGGCTAGAAGAGTTGGATATGTGGCACATTGAGAACACAGAGTTTTCTGAATTAGATTTGGATGATATTGGCACCACAGATTCGGCCTCAGATTTATGTCAGTCGAGCCCGATGACTCAGTCCGATGGCGATAATGATGACCAGGTGGTATGCACAACCACAGAGGAAGGAGAAGGGAAACCTGAATTGGAGGCAGATACAGGTACACCCTGCCGAGAACATTTGGATGATTGATCAGAATATAATTATGAGCAATTCCACCAATTGGTCGTCATTTGGCTGAAAATTCTTATTTTTCAAAAATTGCTTCTATTGATTTATTATTTTTCGTACATAAACCAGACATATTGCTGATAATATAGACGAAATTGGGAAAGGTTATAATAAATATTTCAGTCAGGGCAGCTTGGGAGAGACTGACTAGAATTCTACTGGAATGGGTACAGAGGAATGTTACATATTTCAACATAAATGACTAGATTATCTAAACTATTTTTAGTTTGTGAAAATGCTCCAACTAGAAGAAAAGTTACAGCCCAAAACCGATTCAGTAATGGTAGTGATAATGGCAGCGGTTAGGATCACAGGGCATTGACCCTCTATCCATACACATATAATCCATAACATATAATACACATACACTCCATAATATTTAGAATTTATACAACAATATATCACATTATCCCCCCCGTTTTCCTGTTAAGATGACTGAATACTTATATTGGTTGTTTATGAAGGTAAATATAAATTCTGTTAAAGTATTTAGAGAAAAAGGTTCCCTGTATGTCTAGACGTTACATGTATAAATAATGTCACATACTTATTATGTCACTCAATTCATTGTAACGAACACCGGCACGTTACAGTGACATCATGTTTTAGCACTCTTGATGTGCAATAATGCACAGCAGGGGTATAATGTGACTGTTTATGTTTGAGCTATACAATGCCTTACTATCAACTAAAATGTCCGGCACGTTATGGTGACATTACCTTCCCAAATATATATTCTATGCTCTAATTCCGAAGAAAATTATAACATTCAACTAGTTTCATTATTTATATGGGCGAATACATTGAAACCTATCTAAAACATCAGATTCTCTACTTTACCCATCTTTAAGTTTTAAATCTATTCTTGTTCTAGGTTTAAACAGGCATGTTATGGTGACATACCCGACTCCCCAGCCATTTTTGCCTTGCATATCAACCAACAGATTATTAGAAATAATTTATTTTTTTCAAATTATTCGGTAGCCAAGGAAACATGTAACACCGATTTGACAATTTCTTTTATGTTTAGGCAATAAGCGTTTTTTCCACCTAGAACTAAAATATTTATGCTAGATATATGCAAAAGTGTTGTATTTCTATGCATTTTCCTTCGGGCAAACTGACAGAATTGATTAAAATACTTCCAGACCAAGATTTCTCGTTAAAAACGGCTCCTATCCTTGGGTTGACTGGTAGAATTATGAGCTTAAGTGTGGATTCAAGAATGATAGTGATCAATCCGTTTGACCCAGGCAGGTAACTGATTGCACTGAGGAAGATTTTTATATGACCTTGGGAATGAGCATTTAGATTTTGAATTCATCAGCTGAGATATTTCTATTATTTACAGTCATGCATTGAGGGGCAATAGGTCGTGATCATATTGCATCGAAAGTTACTTCCTTATAAGCAATTTCAACATAATATGGATTTGGGTTGGCCAGTATATAATTGTAAGCTCATATTCACATGACAAAACAAATAAAATGATTTGTTTTGTACCTCTTTATTGGAGTCTTGCAATTGAATAAATAGGTATATAGCACACATTTGCAAATGAATAAATAAGGTATATAGCACACATTTGTAATTACATAGCAGCTATGCATCATTCACTTCAAATAACATGTATTCCATTCAAATGCCGCTGCAAGCATCAAACTAAGCAATTAAGTGAAGCAATTATATAAGCACCTTAAGACTCAGTGTGTAAGTTATACTTGGGTGGAGGACTCTTGACAATGGGGCTTCCCTCATAAGAATAAGCCCGGGTGTAACGAACATCCCTCGTGGTGATCATCATACGACAACAGAGGTACACAGAGAGGACAGTGAGGCCAATGACGAAGGCCAGACACACACAAAGGCCAACCAAGAGTCCAATAACCATGGGTTGCTGCATCAGGGTAGAGGTAGACAAGGAGGAAGTCAACATCCTGGTTTGAGGCATCATTTTCAGGAGTTCCTCAAATTGTTGTCTTTGAGTGTGAGTTGATACAGCAGGATTGGTTTGGTATGGATTGACTTGGGCTACATGTGGAGATGGGATGAAGTTGGGTGCTGGATGAGACCAATCGGTAAGTGCTGAAAAATAGGCATTCATTTAGACTTCAGGTGCACATCTTACTTCACTCCCAGTTAATTCTTAGCGGTTGTCTAGCCAGGGTAAAAGTATGAATTCACTCAGAAAATACTGAACATGTATATATTTAGGATATTAAGATTAATTGAAAAAATAGGCATCACTATATATTTGATAAACCTTTAGTGAGAGAAAGTGGATAAAGCTCATGATTGACTGCAGTGTAGATGAGCAACTAACTATCATGACACATAATATATCAATGAGAAGAGTCTAATTGTAATTTTGACACTTGGACAGTTCTAAGTAAAGAGAACTTACTATTTTCAGCTACTTGGGTAGAGGATGGGATGATGTAAATGGTTGGAGAGAGAGCCATAGCCAGAGAAGTGTCATCCATTGCCTGTGTCTCCTCAGGAGAAGAGCGCTTCTGCCTCACAATCTGCTCATTCATGTCTTCATCAATGGAACGCTTCCTCCTGGTTAATCCAAACCTTGGAGACTTGGAACAGGAAGCCTTGAGAAAATGGTGAAGAGAGAAGATATCACATCAACTTTCTTTAATCATATCAATGTTAATGACATTAACTTCCCATGGCTCATAAAAAGTTAAGTAAAAAATGCATGCATGGTCCAAGTCTAGAACACTGTTGCCTACCCAATTATATAAGATTGAGATGTTCAGTTAGCCCACCTGCACCTAGCTCACCTTTTACTTTGACTATACTTACACCAAGGGCAGTTGCATCAGACCTGACAACATAGGTACATTCAAATTGTATGCTCAAGGAGTTGGGAAGAGAGAATGCCCTGAAGAATACGCTCTTGGACTCTGCCTCTTGAATGTGAGTGTTGTTGCCCCCAGACACCTCAGTGAGGAAACCTCGGTCCCTCTTCATGACCTTTCCATCACCACAGCCCTGGAGCAAAAACCAGTGAACATGTTCTTGGCCGTTCCCGTCATTAGCGAAAGCTTTGCAGTTCCATGGCCTGAATGACTCCTCTGAACCAGGAACTGTAAATTGAATAGCATCACTTTCTAGAGTAAGGGATTTCTTTAAAATTCACCCATTGATTATTAAATTCAGTTAATTATTATCATCTAGCTGCTGTGCATTTCAGTAAAACATCAACCATTGAGCACTTACTAGCCGTCATCTTCATTCTTATTTGAAGGTAGCTGCCAACAAATGCAGAATTAACAACTCTGTGTTTGGCATCATAGATAGTCATGGTCATAGCAGCTGAAGAATTCCCAGAACCAGAATGTGCCTGTCTGTAAACTGCCACCCGTTCGATGTCCCTGAAAAGGATCATAGAATTTTTAAAATAACAGAACTGGATACATCACTGGGATACATTCACATACTTTGTAAGATCAGCTAAACACAAATCTATTGGCCTTATGAGTTATGGCCACAGTGTGACACTCACTGTTCATGCATATTTTCAATCTAGATATCAATATATTAGATATCCTCAATCAATTCCAGACACATTTTCAATCTAACAAACTCTACCATAAAGATATAGTTACAGACACCCCAAAAACTTGCTATGGAAAGTAGAATATTCCATCTAAGGGGTGACTTGGGAACATTATCACCTGCTCTCTAAAGACACCTGCTTGCAGCACTAATTTCAAATATTAATTTATCAATCCTCATATTGTACCAAACATATTTGTTAGTAATAGAATATAACCTAAATTTGATGTTAGGCTATCCTTTAAATCTCATTTCCACCGACTGACTGAATACTGAAATGAAGTTCTGCCAAGCAAAAGCAGATAACCCAGGTATCTGGGTTAGCTAGATTCTCACCTGTCATCTGTGCCCTGGGTGTCACTGGTCTTCTTACCACCCATTTCATAGTTACAGGTAATGACATGGGTTGGGTCATCATACTGTCGGACAAGGCCCTTTTGAATGACCAGCTCCAATGTATAGAGCTCCAGATTCAGATTTTTCTGCAACAAAAAGGCAAAACATTAACTGGGTTGACACTTCCCATGGCTATGGGATGGGGGTGGCATTTCTGGTGTACTCAGCTTCTAAAGGCAATTATATTAAACTTATCACATCTTTCACTCTAATTATACTGAAAAAATATTTAGGTGAAAGACAATAGCAGGTTAACTCATGTGTTGTATGAGAATTCATGTATGCCTTTACTTTTAGGTTATATGATGCAAAAATAATCATAAGTGGAAGCAATACATACCACTGGGGTACAAGCTTCCTCAGTCATGGCATCTTCTATGATGAAATGTCCAGGTTCCTTTTCCAAAGCAGCACAGGAGGCATTCTTTGAAGCAAACACCTGGTAGGCATCGCCACGGAACACTACCCTCATGACCTTGTGGGTTTCATTGCCACAGGTTGCGTGAACTGAGGAGAAATTAACCAAGTTGTGTGGATTATATATTAGCCAGATGGATTTTAGAGAAACATCACAAGATGCACCAAAGACTGCATTGCATAATAAGAAGTCCTCGCCATATATTGAAATATCTGTGTTGCTAAGAGTAAATGCTTGCCAAAATGCTGTATTTATCTTTTACAATCCAATTAAGATTAATTAAAAAAATTTATGCAATAAACTGGGATGAGAATTCTGTGAGTATAAAAAGAAACTCACAGCTATTGTCTAGTTGGTAAGGATCCACATAATCTGCATAATCCTGGCTCAACACGATCTGATGGAAAAATTGGTGGTGTTATTTAAATATTAATAAATCAGTACCTTTAGAAGAATGATATCTAAAGTATATCAAATTTGAAGAATATTGGTGATATTAGAATACCATTGAGGTGTAACACTTTATATGTGATGGTCAATGCCAACAGAATTTCGTTTCAAGACATTCCATTTTAAGACATTCACACAAATACTTACCTCAGAAAGAGTGCCTAGTGTCACCACCAGGATCGCGTATGCGCGTGCAGAAATCTTCAAATAAAGTTAGATAATGTTTTAATGAATGAACACGTTTCTGAATATATATCCTTAATATTTCAAGCACATTTCTAATTTTAGAACTAGAATTGTTCTTATTCTAGCTTATTCTGGAGCAGGCCTTTTACCTTGTTATAACCTTGGCCTCGCACGATGCCTAGGAAAGGATAATTCCGGTTAAATCTGCATTGGGTTTCGACTTAGGCAATGACATCGTAATATTTTCTAGTTAACTATTCATCGAGAATCGTATAAATATCCTCTTCAATAATCATTTTGTAATTCTTCCAACTGGGAAGAACTTTCAAATGCATGTCCTAAACGCATAAAGTCAAATTTTCACGCAAGTTTGCATGTGACGTTAACAATTTTTTCGGTCAACAAAGTTAGGTGGGAAGCTGGTGCACCAACACAATATAGCGCAAGCACCAACACTTTTATCTGCCCTTTCCGGCTTGTGATATCAGGCATATTGGTGGCTAAGTATCCCACTAAAATTCAATACATCCGTCTATTTACTGATCTTTTGTCCCGTATTGATTTGAACTTAGTGTTTCGTACCCATATGACTAGTTAGAATGATCCTTACCCAAGATACACCACGATGTACTAAATGAACTCTTTCATCATTTGTTTTAGAACAATTGAAAAGAACCATTAAAATGTAAAAGCGCACAAGGAAAGTACAAGAATGGTTCTCGTCTGAGCGAGTGTAAACTCTGATGCAGGCAGGATCCAGTTTGAACTACCCGCACCAATGGCCTATCAAGACATGGCAATCAAAGAGTAGTGAATATAGTCGTGATTACATTATGCTAGACGCAGGTGGAATTGGATGAGTGCAATTATGAACTAAAACGTCAAGGCATGCACTTTTCATTCACAGAATGTTCGAAATTAAGTTTTTAATATAGCGCAAGCACCCACGCATGTGTTCAACAGGCCAGGAGAGTTTCGAGGTTACCTGCAAGACGCGAACCTAAATTTTGATCTTCCAATTCTATAGTTCTCGTCTCAGTATCACAAAAACCCAACTTAGTTATAACTGGCAGTTCTCCCTGAATGAATGGATAGGTACGGCCTTGTCTTATAACTCATTGCGAATAAGAATAGGACACGAAATTAGCCTGAAAACAGTTAGGTGTGAATGTCTTTGCAATGGAAATAACATTTCAATGAAAGTCCATGTCCTGGAAATAAAGTGTTTCAATGAAAGTTCCAACTTACCATCCTAGAGGAAATATCCCGTCCACTGATGAATTCACACAACGAAAGACCCAATCGTATGAGACCACGACCAAAAGCAAAGACAATGCTTAGACGTCGACGAAGCTCTGCTCACTGTGGTGAACAGCCACATTTCCCCCGCCTTATATAGGCGAATCTCCCGCCCTTAAAAGCTATTGGTTCTCCCCTCAAGTTACAGACTTTTGTTACCAACTTTTGTTTAACAAACACACACAGTAATTCAGACCTGATACTGCAATTTCAGCTGTGTATTACCATTTTTCTCTGTTTAAATGATAAATAATTTATCAATCAAACAACCAGGGTTTGTTTAGCCCATTTTCGTTCATTTATTTACCAATGTAATAATTTAATATAATAAAGAAGGGACAGGACACCAAAGCCAGAATAATAACATTGAGGAGGGTTGTTGAGTACATAGGTGTTTATCAAAAATGTTAATTCAATAAAATTCTGTAAATAATGATTTCCCCGTTATACATCTTTATGAGAAAAGATTACAACCTCCTAAAATAAATTGAAAAGATGACGAGGACTTATGTGATTATATGCTAATTGTCAAATCATATTACTCTAGCTCTTATGCCTTTAGCGGCAAAGAATTCAAACCATACAAATTAATTATATTGTTAACATTAATTTTCGTTTGAGATCCAACATACTGTTTAGGTCTATAAATCAAGGTCATTAGTTAAGTGTACCGTTACGTAACAAAAAGCCTTGAACGGGTGCAAGAATATTGTCCCAAAGTTCAACTGTCTTTCAAACTGGTCACCCGACCTTCTCGCACTTGGCTTGATTGGATATGGACACATCTCTGGCAGTGTAAGCAGTTTTTACGCGAGTTGCCCGAAATATTCAGACCAGTTCGTGATAAAGATTTGAATGCCCTTTCATTGTTTAAAGGCAACATGGACATACATTGAAACACATATTTAATCAGTGATTTCATTACACTTAATATTACAAATATTATCAGATCATTGATAATAATTACAGCTAGATTGATAAACACATAGTAATAATAATATCGCATTCAAGCTTAAATAAGGTAACCTCAGGTAAGAACTATAGATGCCTATATATATGTAGTAAATCATCCAACCCATCGATGCTGGCAGCTAATTCTCCGATTATAAATTTCCTAATGGAAACGAAAATATTATTTTACAAGAGGAACCCTTGGTGTGCAAACCAAATCTTTCTACCCTGAAATTCTAAATTATCTTCCTTGAGCTAGATACATATACATACATGGCACATATTTATAAGTTATAGATTGTGATGACCAATGAAAGGTTTTCCAAGGGAAGGATTTTGAGGGTATATGTACATGTGCCCTTGAAAAAGATCCAGATCCGTAAACGTATGCATATATCATTATATTCATTTGAGGAAGGGTGAGATAAGGGTAGAAATCATATATATAGCACCAGCTGCTATATACTATATAGTTCTAACCAGTGTATGATAATCTAATAAATCATTATGTATATAATAAATCATTGGGGAATCATTTCCACTTCGTGAACTACCGTCAATTTCTTTTTTTGGAGTCACGACAGCGTGTGTCTCTAACACGTTACGTTCATCTTACATAACAAAAAGCTTGGAACGGGCGAGAACGCAATTGTACCAAAGTTCAACCGTGTTTCGAGCGTCTCTGAATTTATACGGACGCGTTTTAGGACAGCGACTGGTCGACTTTCAGGAGGCAATCAATGTATCGTACGTGCTTTATAGAAGTCCTTCATTCATTTCATTGATTGCTGCTCGTGACCGTGATGACCCTCACGGACACATACATTTACAGAAACATACCCTATTATATATCACGTATTCATTTATATTTGTACAGTTCTTTTGATTCACCTGTGTTGAAAGAGAGCTAAAGAGCCGTTACCTATATCCACACTAATTAGAAACTCTGTGTTACGTATACAGAAGTGAGAACGCTCGGAACAAGTTGTCTCCAAGAAATAGAAGCATTGGAACAATTGAAACTTTTAAATCGAAGCAAAGGATTTGGCAAATTAGTACTCTGTATGAATAATAGTGAGGCAGATATGTAACAATATTAATAACAATCGTGCATTTTATCATAAAAGCATGAAACTTGGTAGAGTTGTAGATTAGGGTCACAGGATTAATTTCAGATATGGCGCCATCTTGAATTATTATTATTACGGCCATGGCGGCCATTTTAAAAATGGCTGCCACCAAATAGTCTGACAATGGGGAAACCTAACTAAAAAATCCCAGAAAAGTCTTTTTCTCTCTTGGTTTATTATCTATTGGGTCACTAAATAACATTACTGTGCAGTCTAAGGTTTCTGGCATTGAATGACACGAGATATTCAAAATGGCCGCCGCTGAACCCTGTAAATCTACAAATAGATATATCTCTGCTTCTAATAGGACTAGAATCATGTTCTACATGTCTAAATATATGTTTATCTAGTCTAGGAATTCGATGAAGACATTCAATAACTCATTGGAGAATAATTTCTAGTAAAAAATCCATTTTATTATGAAATAATTCAAGATGGCTGCACCACAGAGCCCTGCAAATCTTTATACCAGCATATCTCAGCTAGCTCCTCATGGAGCTAGAAATACATTCCAGATGTCTACATATATGTTTCTGGAGCCTAGAAATTCGATGGAGCCATTAGATAAGTCATTGGACCAACATTTCCCAGTGAAAATAGTTTCCTGGTATAAAATAATATATCATTTGTATCAGGTTACCTTATACCATTTCTCCTTCTGGTTATCTACATGTCACAGTCCCTACCACTGCATTCACATAATGCAGTGCATTTCATTCCACTCTTCTTGCATTTACAACATCCTCTGTATCTCTTTTTGCATCCACAGCGTACAAGCTCGTGGCCGTGCAAAAACCGTTTTTGCCGAAAATAAACACAAACTTATGATTGCCACCCAAACCTCAAACCTATATATGACCAACCCCATCCAACAGACTTTTCTTCCTTAATTCGATCTTAGACTCTCTAATTCTTTCACTAATTGCATATAAACACTAGCCGTACCCTTTGATTCATAGCATTTAAGGTGCACTTTAATCCCCCATTCTACTCATGTTGATCGAGGAGAATGGGGAAAATGAATCATCTATGATGTTTCCTGTGTTAACCATAGGTGATTTAATGATTCAAATTATCACAAAATTTGATATTTTATTTGCAATTTATTTATATAGTTTGCAGGACTGTCTAGGTATGCACAGTTCTCTGGATGAAGTGGTAGCCTCAGGCAAAGCTGTCCAAAATGGCTTCCAGTCACTAGGGTATATCCATCCCCAGTCTCCTGGAGATGGTAAATCTGGAAATGCTTCAAGAGCTTTTCCCCAACAATGTCCTCCTTGGTACACAGCCGTCTTGATATGCTGCAACAATGCTGCCTGAGTTGGAGGGATAGTTTCGATAGAATGCCCTTTCTTGGCAAACAACTCTTGCCTAGCCTCACTGATGTCCTTCTTACTACTTGTATGGTCATAGAGCAGGAATGTGAACTGCTCCAGCACAGCCACTTGAGCATCCAATATATGAGATGGTCCAGTTGACAAAGCAAGAAATGTTGAGGTCACCTCATCAAATGCCAAATGTCTTTTCCCCCTTGTGCTGAAGAACAATACTGTATCACATCCAGTAAAGGCATGAAAGACTGGAAGGGCCTTGGATTTGTCTGGTCCAAGAGAAGCAGAGGTCTCATGTGCAGCTATATATCAAAAGTGCTGACCCGTTCCAAAGGCGACGCAAAGCTCCTTTACTCTTGTCTTGGCTACTGCTGCCACTGCCAGGACAACAACATCAGTATCAACTGTCCTGAGGGAATCTTTTGGAAGCCTTGGTGGACTGCATCTGCCAGGTGCAGGATCATTCTTGTATCAGCCCATGATTGCAAGGAGCTAGTAGGCTGGAATCTTGTGAGGGATGGCAGAGGACCTGTGCTCCATATGTGGTAACAACCTGCTTGTCAGTCTCCATCTGCGAAATATGCTCTGCCAAGAAAGCAAAAAACTCTGTTTTGTTGGCATCAACACATAGGAACTGCTGCCAGTTTCCTGGGAGACTGTTGGGTCCTTCTACTCTCCTGATGCCCTTGCCATGCTTACTTCTGGCCTGGGCCTTCAGACTATTTTCCTGATAGTGATCCCATATTACATCTTTCCGATCAGCATGCAAAAGTTGACCTTGTATGTGTGGGCATACAACATTCCTGACGTATTCACTGAATGTTTTAGCAGCCATTTGTTTGAGAAAGTTCACAAGTGCAGCAGCATCAATGATAGTCACATTTGTTTCTGGAAAATCACCTTTGTTTACTGTGGAATGACCTTCCAAACACAAAAGGAGGTTAGACTTTGTTCCAGATCTCAGCTTACCTTGCTGGGATAGTGAAGGGGGGCATGCTTGGTTTTCATGATTTTCCAGGTTGCCATCTCAGGACTGGCAGGCAATGTACAGGTGTGAGAACAGGGAACAATCATTCTTAAGGGAGGAAACTTGCAAATTAGTCTCTGATTTCTCCCTGGTATGTGGCCTACTGAACAAAGCCAGCTTGTTTCTTTTCATGGGCTCCATGATAGGAATTTGTTGTTCTACTAATCTATCATGGAGATATGACTCATATTGTTGCTGACCTATCTTCTCTACTGAGCTGACCAGAGATGTTACTACAGGGTCCACAATGTCTCCTGTGTCTAGTCTCAGGAGGTCATTTTTCTCCTCCAGGAATGGGTTGCCCATTTCCTTCATGACTCCAACTGAGTGGACTGTGAGACAATCTTGGTCAAATAATCCATTGAAAATACCTTGCATTGCAAAAATGTCTCTGTGCACAATCTTTGCAGCCTTTGCCATGCAGATGGCTTCATTGTCATAGTTGTCCTCACAAACCTTGTGCAGAGCTGGCCCTATGTCTTTTTTTAATGCAAGAGGCACATCACGCCCTTCCTTGTGTGCACTTAAGTCTGGGTTGTGAGCAAGAATCCGATTTTTAAGCCTAGTACTATGGATGTGCATATTTTCAAGGCTTTTTCAATTTTTTAAAATGCACAATATTCTCAGCAAATGTTGAATATGCTTGGCCAGTGTCATGACGTTTTGATGCTGCTGGATATTGTAATGTTTCAGTGGTCACTGTTTGACAGAGAACACACCTCATCCAATCCGTTTTAGGTGCATCTTTGGATAGCCCAAGTTGGCCCTGCTCAAGTAGCTGATACGCTTGGGACATAGGCAGTCACTTTTACTCCAGTAAAATAATGACATAAATACACTTTCAGTTATATCCATGAATCATCTGCATTATATATTATATTTGCAATAGAGTAACAGAGCTGCCAACTTCTACAATTTTGCTGCAGTAACTACGTTTTCAGTGTCAAAATACGATGCTATGATCTGTATGACCCAATCTATGATTTGGGGGGAAATCTAGTTCACTCCATGGATTCCTTGATATTTTCATATTCACTTGTTCTTTGATAATCAAACTATTATTGGTTATCTTTACAAGTAAATATGTTCAAGGATTACCTGGAAATGATCTGAAGAAGGATGTTGAAATTGAATGCTGCCAACTTTCTTTCAGTGCAGTTTTGGTGGGAAATGTGTATCCTATGGAAAGCAGGATGTATAAAAAATAAATAAGGTGTAAAAAGTAAATTCAGATGCAGGAAAGCCATATAAGTCGAAAATGATAACTCAATGTTGGAATTGTATTTGGTCATGTATTTTATTCATAAATTTGAAGAATACTCACTTTTGATTGGTGGTGGCCATCTTGATTTATTTTACAGCAAATGCTATTTTCACAGGGAAATGTTGGTCTAATGACTTATTTAATGACTCCATCGGATTTCTAGGCTCCAGAAACATATATGTAGACATCTGGAATGTAGTCTAGTTGCTTATGTCAAAAAAATGGCTCCCGTGTGGAATTCATGTTAATTTTTGCAGACAAACTTTTTTTTATAGTATTCAATGAGTAGAATTCAAAAATCGATGTCTGCAATTTTTTCAAACAATTTATCATGCCTAAATCCAAGATGGCGTCCAAGATGGCCGCCCAGACTATAAATGCACATAACTCTGGTTCTAATTAACATAAATGAATGATTTTGGTGTCCATTTCTATGTTTTCCATGTCAGGGAATCCAATGAAATAAAAATAAAATCCATGGCACATGATGCCTTTCCACTAGGGGGCGTTATAAGTCATATTTCACATATTTTCCTAAAAAACGATAAGAAATACTTCTAACATCTTTCAATTCGTATACACAAAACCTTTAGTCATTTTATGCTTTAATTTAATCTCTTGGTAGTTAATACAACATTGGTAAATGATTTTCTATGATTTTTTTCAATAATACAATATTATATTTCCAGGGAATTCAGCCACAAATATGCTTTTTTCCAACAGTAGTCCATTAAACATAGAGTTTGACCTAAGACAAATTGCAACAGGTTTCTCAATGGTTTTGGCTAGTATGAGTGCTCGTTATTAACATACTAAAAGTCTAGAAAAATCTGGATGGGGGAACATGCCAAAAATCTCAAAAAACAAAATGACCGCCTCTAAAACTTTGAAATACCATAACTCAGTATAAAATCAACATATATTCAAGTGTCAATACACTTTATTAATGTTTCCAGACATGGGGGATCCAACAAAACAATAAGGAAATCCATATAATCAATATTTATCAAGTTGGTATACTGATACATGAAAGAAATGACCAGAAAAATGCCCTGCAAATATATCCTGTGAAGTGAAAAATCTAAGTCACATTTAGTGAGATTGTACAAACCCAGGTAACAAATTGACGTTAACTTTACGGCAATTCACGTCAATATTTAGAGCAACTTTACGTCAATGGTTTACGTTAATATATACGTAAATGTGTGGACTCAATTTAACGTTAATCTTAACATCAATATTAACGTTATCTTAACATTGATATTAATGTAAGGTCAACGTTAATATTGACATTGATATTGACATTAAGATTAACCTCAATTTTAACGTTAAGATTAATGTTATGATTAAGGTTAAGATGGAGGTTAAATTAACGTTAACATATCCGTTGAGGTATCAACGTTAACTTAACGCCAAATAATTCATGTAAAACCTAGGTGAATCTTATTGACATTAACTTAACCTGCCTATTTTTACTCTAGTTTAATGTTGATCTAATGCTAACAGTGGGCAAACATATTCATATTATTTGGGATGTCGATTCCATTCATTTTATTAACATTAATGTTTGGTTCATCATTGGGTTCATCATTTGGTTCATCATTTTCTTGATAGTGTACTGCTTCTTCAATTCATCTACTGTAAAGGCTTCATCATTTTCTTGTTGGTGTACTTCTTCATACCAGCTTCTGTAAAGAATATATACACGTGAAAAAGAATACATTGTGAGATTACAGCTATATATTGAATCAATCCTTAAGCCCTCTCTTTTATAGAGGGAATTTAACAGCTAGGTTCCATAGAGATGTATGAAAGTAAATGGGAAGAGCCAGAACAATACCTATATATGTACATAAGTATACCATGACATTTTGAGGGAAGTTGTACTAATGATAATATAAAACCTATTAACGTCCTGGGAGAATTAAATATGGCTCTGAATCCCTTTCCAGAATCGTGTATATAGGCCCTTTTAAATCCTGAATCCTAATATACACCCCAATACCGTCTCCTGAAAAGGGTATTCTCTACTCTGAGTATAGGGTTAGCTCAAGGGTTATCTCAGCTCTAAAGTACAGATAATTCGATATAGGCACACAATATACCACAATAAACTTAGAATAATCATGAGTAGATGCCCAATCCTCTAGGCTAGCAAAATCCATTGGGACAAATGCGAATTTCCTACCCTAATACTCACAGACAGTCATTGGAAGACCTGGTTGTCAGGGATATCACTTTCTGTAACCAGACATCGAATCACCTCTGTAAAACAAGACCTACAAATAAAGAATCTTTGAATTGAATTGACTCACACATTCTCAGCGATTTCAAAACCTAACACACCATTCAATTTAGTCAGAACACACTTACCTTTTGCATCCTAAATGTCTTAGTCCAACCTCATGAATATTTATCGCTTTAATCCAGTAGAATATAATGCAGTTGGATGAGGTAAACTTTCATCCCAAGAAGCACAAGTTCACAATATGAAAGCACACCCGGAACTGACTCACATTTGGAGGAATGCATGGGAGAGAGACTTACAGTTTACACGTGTTGCATAGGGCCCAGAGAAGTACATTTGTCATGGCTTTGTCAACAGCTAATATTATACGATTAATTATGGTAGCCTTTAATGAGTATCCCCTGTTCAAGTATAACCGTTGTCTCATTTATTTTATTGATTCGTAGTTGGTATGGTGTGTATGGTTTGAAGATTGTATAGAATTTAGCATGAAGGAACACAGCTAGGCCCCGACATCTAGACACAATTTCAATGTTCTTTCATGTAGGAACAAATAACATATTGTATTATGAGAGCCATGTAGCTACTACGTTATAGTGATGTACAATATGTACATTATATATATCTTCTGATATACATGTATTCAATATTAACCCAACCTTATGGTTGAGATTCGAGAAAAGGAAAGGGAAATTGCCTAATCTAGAGACTTGAACAAGTCTAATATTCCTCTGGAGGGATGTCGGGCCATATGTGACTCATCAGTTTGCACCGACTTGGAACTTCTTGGAAGTTGCACTTGATTGAGTTCAGTACAAGTTGACATTACTGAAAACGCATCGTCTCATCTTAGAGGTCTATTGGAGACTTTTAATAAAAATGCATGGCCTATTACAGATGATAGGTTTTAATAGATTATTGAGTTTAAATTAAAATGGTAATATTTCCTCCTGTCTTTATGCGTCTATAACTTATGTCCATAATTTCATATGATTATGATTCCGTTTTGAAGTGTGATTATTTAACCAAGTTCTAATTTCATATTTGGAGTGAATCCCTCGTGAACATGTGGATGTTCAACTGTAATTAAGCATTAATTATCCTATTGGTTTGCATTACAAACACCTAATAATCCACATATTTATGTTTACTCCAAATTGCATTTCAGGGTTGGAAATCGAAAAAAATTAAGATGTGAGGTTTGGGCTAAAATATTAAGGAATCTAGAGCCCAAAACGTGAGGAAAGGTCATGATTGCATAGGAATACCATACATAAAATATATCACAAATAAATATGCGATAATAATCACTATTAAATATGTAATAAAAATAAACATATATTTAGTAAAATGTCTGTAGTTTTGCGAGATCTTCACAGATTTGAATCATTTAAAGGTCTACATGATACTGTGAGTTTTGCGGTTTTTTCTATGTACACGATTATGTTGTAGCCTAAAATACTTCTCCTCTGTGAGCGTCAACGCGATGCATAACATTTCCGAAAATTCCATCGCGTATCGTGACCAAAGTGTATCGTGACATTTTTAACCATTTCTTCAATGACAGGCACAATAAAATAGGCAGAATATATTTTAATACCTATATTATCTTGGCTTTGATAGGTCTATAAATCCACATAATTAAGATATTTGCATATTTAATAATAAACCCTGGAGGGCCGTTGCATATTGTGACATGCTTAAAAAATCGGTACTTGTGTCCCGCCTTCAATCCCCTGCCAGTCCTGTGATAATACAATGATCATTTTATATTTCCATAAGAATACATTGATATGAGGGCAATTAATGTCCATATTTGTTATAAATAGATATCACTAAATACTGCCAAGAGGTCCCCTGAAGACCGTTGGCATGTTTTGTGACATAAAATTAGTGGGCACTAGGTTATGGCTTATTCCAGTGGAAATCAAATATCAAGAAAAAAAATCATTTTTTTCAAGAGTTAAGAATCTATTTCATTGGTTTATGGTGATTTTTTATATCATTTTATTTTTTTCTACATATCTTTACGGCTGTAAATATTGAATATTGTGTTACAGACTATTTATAGGGGGGTTTGATGTGACCTTCACAGATATTCCAAACTGTACATTAAAAAATGCTCATGTCTCATAGAGATATTATCTAATCACAGAAAATCAATTACTATATTTTCCTCAGCCTCAGAGATCCATAAAGAACAAAGACACCATTTGCAAGACTTTTCTGAGAATGGCCCATGAATGAAATTATGGAAAACATGAGCTAAGTTTATAGTCCAGTAAAAATAGGGTTTGACCTAGGAAAAATTGCAACAGAAGGTTTCTCAACGGTTTTGGGTAGTATGAGTGCCCCTTATCATCATACTAAAAGTCTAGAAAAATCTAGGTAGGGGAACATGCCCAAAATCTCAAAAAACAAAATGGCCGCCTCTCAAACTTTGAAACGCCATAACTCAGTGTAAAATCAATATATATTCAAGTGTGAATACACTTTTTCATGGTTTTCGGGCATTGGGAATCCAATGAAACAATAATGAAATCCATAGAAACAATATTTTTCAAGTTAGTGTACTGATACAGAGAAGAAATTGGAAAATATGTCCAGCAAATGCATCCTGTGAAGAGAAAAAAATCTAACTCAATTTGATTGAAAACATTCATGATCAAGGGCACTAGGAAATGAGTTTCTGTAATCCAAACTATTATACAAGAATATTGAACAGTGCATATAAGGAGAATAGTATTTGTATTACTCTGTTACTTCAAGAAATATCAATTCACCTCCTGCATAAGGCACTTCATATATTGTCCTTAAATTAACTCAGTGTAAGACCAACTTATATTCAAGTGTGAATACATCTTTCCAATGTTTTCAGGCATGGAGAATCCAATGAAACAATAATAAAATCCATATAATCATTATTTATCAGGTTAGTCTTCTGATACATGAAAAATGTCCAGCAAATGCATCCTGTGAAGGGAAAAAACTCATTTAGTCAGATTGTACAAAGGCATTCATAACCAAGGATATATATATGGTAACATTGTTCCACTGAACAAACTGTCATAAGTATTGCTGTAATACCTGTCAATATGGCAGCTGACATATCAGCCTGACTTCATCAGTCTGGTACATATAGTGCCTCAGCTGTTTGAACATTCACCATCATGGCCACATGCAGCAGTGCATTCCATGATAATCTGTCATGAACACTTCAGACTGCAACAGTTTCTCTTACATCTGCAGCAAAATTAATGATCTGTAGTAGTTGCATTAGGGAGGTCAGTTGACTTCCATCCCCAAATCTATGGATGGAATTGAACTTCCTTCCAAGTTTAAATTTGGTAGCATACTCTCTGGCTGTGGTACTTATTAGCAGCAGATATAGATGGGAGGATCTGTGGATGGACATGCTTGAGGAGGCCAGGGAGCCTTTTTTTATAATGCAGTAATTTACAGAACTAAAATATCCCATTCTTCACCTTTCTCTATATATCCAATAAGGATACTCTGTTATCAGGGGACACCTCAGCTTGTATTTGGAGCATAAACATGCTGGCAAACATCTAAATGCAGAAGCAGATACTGATATGCTTATGTTGCAAATAGCAGTTGAATCTCATAGACCAAAAGAATTTAATTTTATATCACATCATGCTATTTGCATTAAGAAGAGCAGTGTTCTGCATTCCTGGTATCCTAGATTCTTTTCACACATTTGATGCTCCAAACGCTTTGCTCTTTTGCACTCTTTCCCTCTTTGAGTCATGGAAAGATGTTGTAATCAAGTGTGTGTTTTCACCGATGGGAATAGTGCCACATTCCTTAGCAAATTCAACTGCTGTTTGCAATATAAGCATATCTGCATCTGCTTTGGCATGCAATGATATAATTTGCCCTCAGATGTTCATAGATTTCAACTTATACTTTCTTTTCTATGTCATGCATGGTTGCTGGAAAAGAAAACAGTCCTTCTGTAGCACCCTTGTATCTCCACAAGGAGGTCATTTATTTGATCATACCTTTTCCCCTTGATTTGAAAGTGCACAGATATGGGTGATTACTGACCAGTTCTGTTGACAGTCAAGTCAGTCAATAATTTTGTGCAACTACATGGAAACCCTCTTATAGCCTACCATACACATATTCATTCCAGATTACTTGCAGCTAAAGTTTTCAAAGTTTCCGGTTACCAATCATTACAGCATATTCACACCACATCTTTGCATTTAGAGAACAAAGTTCCACTTTCTTGGTAGGGATAAAAAGACTCTGCTATCTGTGGATTCTCAGAATACACTTATCTAGTAGTTCTACAATGTAGAATATGAATCTTTAGTGTTAAAAGGGGCTTAAAGCGACCAATCCCTTCAATCAAATGGAATTTATAACCATATGATATGATATAATGAATTAGAGATCATTCCTTTTTCGTGACTGAGAACAACTTCCAGTGGTATTTTTCCAAATGATCAAGAATCTTCCTGGACCTTGTTGCTCATATATAGATCATTGAGGCTGGTATTTTCAGAGCATCATGTTTTATTGAGAACTATGCCAGTGAGAAGGGGGAATTGAGGCTGTTCCTCCTCCCATCATATGTTCAAAAGACGTTTGTGTATCAAATGCTATTAGAGAATTCTAGGATAGCAAATGTGCACAGCACTCTTATTGAAATAACAGGATATGATACAACATAGGGTATTTTTGCGTCTATGATGCAGCATACCTGAATCCCAAAGGTAAGCTGAGATATATATAGACTAATACCACTAGATTCAAACTTGGAATGATGTTCCATTATAGATGTTCACAATTCCCATCTGTATCTACCAAGTGAACTCCTGCTCCTGATGAACAACTACAAATTATGCTAGAATGACTGCAACAGTCAGAGGTATTCCTTCCGAAGATTAAACTTGGAATGTATTTCAGATGTGGCCTGGCAATGGTGACTGTTCAAACAGTTGAGGTGCTAATGATCAAATTAAGGACAACATGAGAGGTGCCTTATGCAGGAGGAGAATTGAGATTTCTTGAAGTATATCAGAGTAATACAAATACTATTTTCTTAAAGTGGCTAAGATAGTTAAAATGAGTAGTCACAGAATCACATGAAACTTAGTCAGTGTAAACATATAGTACATGTATGACAATATCTTAAGTATATAGAGCACCAACATTGTTTCCTCATTCAATAATCATTGAATCAGTGTAATGAATAGACCAGATTTCAAATCACAGAATAGTAGCCGTCAAGTGGTGCCCCCACTCTCTTAAGTGACCAGGGATGTAACTAGCTTTAACCTAGGAGTCTATGAGTGACCTTTGGTCAAGGCTGGCATTATGTAACTCCAGATGCCAGAACCCAACTGCCATTCTGACATAACTGGACATCTCTGTATGGTATATGAAAACAATTTTGCTCACTATTGTACCAAATATCTGATATAATATGAATGTTAGAGTTTTGATATCCACAGGAGTTAGTTAGGTAGGGTAAGGTGAATCAAATACTAGAAAAGGACATAAGATAATCTGGCCCACAACAGTGAGAAGTGTCACTTTAATATGCACTGTTCAATATGCTTGTATAACAGTTTGGATTACAGAAACTCTTTTCCTACTTTCCATGGTCATGAATGTTTTCAATCAAAATGAGTTAGATTTTTTTCCCCTCACAGGATGGATTTGCTGGACATCTTTTCCAATTTCTTCTCTGTATCAATACACTAACTTGATAAATATTGTTTCTATGGATTTTATGATTGTTTCATTGGATTCCCCATGTCTGAAAACCTTAAAAAAGTATGTTTACACTTGAATATATATTGATTTTACACTGAGTTATGGCGTTTCAAAGTTTGAGAGGCGGCCATTTTGTTTTTTGAGATTTTGGGCATGTTCCCCTACCTAGATTTTTCTAGACTTTTAGTATGATGATAAGGGGCACTCATACTACCCAAAACCGTTGAGAAACCTTCTGTTGCAATTTTTCCTAGGTTCAGCCCTTTTTTGAGCTAGATTGCCTGGACTATTAGTATGAAGTGTTTACGTCAAAATTATCAACGTTGATTTATTAATAAGTTAATGTTAAAAAATTGATGTAAAAAATATTAACATTGATTTATCAGTAACTTAATGTAAAAAAGTTGACGTCAAAATTTTCACCGTTGATTTATCAGTAACTTAATGTTAAAAAATTGACATCAAAGTTATCAACGTTGATTTATCAGTAAGTTAATATTAAAAAATTGACCTCAAAATATCAACGTTGATGTATTATTAAGTTGACGTTAAAGTATTGACGTGAAAACTGTTAATGTTAAGTCACCATTGACTTGATGTTGAGAAGTTAATGTTAAGAAAATTAACGTTCAGTTAACATTAAGTTGACGGAAATATTTTAAAGTTAACAACATTAACGTGAAATTGAGGTTAAATTCACGTCAAAACGTTTACGTTAATAAATTCACCTTTGATTGACGTAAATCAACGTTAATTTAACGTGAATTGTTACCTGGGAAGGCATACATGTATGACCAAGGATATCTGATAACATCTTTCCACTAAACAAACTGTCATAAGCATTGCTGTGATACCTGAAATAAAAAACCTACCACAGGAAAAAACAATTAACCATGCACTGTGTATATGGAACCTGACATGACATTCTGATTTCACCAGTCTGGTAAATAGGGCCTGACCTGTTTGCAGTCACCATTATGGCCACATGCAGCAGTGCATAACCTGTGTTAGGAACACTTAAGATTGCTGCAGTAGCTCTTACAGCTGCAGCAAATGATCTGTAGTAGTTGGTCAGGGGCAGGTTAGTAGACTTTCATCCACAATTATCTGTTACTCCCTTCCAAATTTGAATTTGGTAGCATACGCTTAGGCTGGGGTACTTATTAGCAGCTGATATAGATGGCAGGACCTGTGGATGGACATGCATGATGAGGAGAGGGAACCTTTTTTATACCGCAGTAATTTACAGAAGTAGAATATAGCATTCTCCACCTTTCTCTACATATCAAGTAGGGGTTATTTGAACGATGCGACTACACGACCCTCCCCTTTGAATGCTACCATGCAACTGAAAAAAAAAAAAAAATAAATAAATATCAAGTAGGGGTGCTTTGTTATCAGAGAACACTTCAGCTTGTCTTAGGAGCATTGGCAGAAGCAGATATAGATCCACCTATGTTGCACATAGCAGTTCACAAGCTTAAAGAATTTAATGTTATATCACATTCTGCTATTGCATGGATAGCAGCAGTGTTCTGCACTCCCAGTATTCTAGATTTGTCCTCATACATTATATGCTCCAAATGCTTTGCTCTTTTGCCTTTTTTGAGACATGGAAAGATGAAAACAAACCACCTTCAAATCTGAACGTCTACAATGATTCTGAGGTGTTGAAACCAAAGTTGTTGGTCAATTGACACCAAGTGACCTTCTAGTTCTGGCTATAGGGTTCCTGTTCATGAGAATGTGGATTCAGGGATTCTATAGTCTGAAATAGGAAAGTTTTGATATGGAATAGTTAATCTCAGCTTAAGGTATACACAGGAGACAGGTGTTATGCTGCTAGTAGGGAGTTTCGACACCCCTCACCTATCCGCAACCGTATCCGTATCCTTATTACTTTAGGGATGCGTGAGCCGGGTGTACCAGAGCCTCCACATTTAGTTTCAGCAGAAGACCCTACGCACGCAAGACCGTCACCTTCCCCTTGGTGTGCCTACCGAGAAAAACTCAGGGAGGGCCGGTCAGGTCAGCACCAAAGATGGCGGTCTCTGACCGGGTCTCCGACCCTATAGTAGTGTTTTTTTTAACCATGCTTCCTGCGATAAAAGAGTTAAATATCACCAAACTTGCTAGGCAAGGACATCAACACCATGTTTAATATTGTTCCCAAACCTTTTTTTAACATGTAAAATGGCTAGATAGTTCGTCATATACTTAGGTATAATGCCCGCAACAAGTGGCTTTCTTACGTATATTCCTCAGTGGAGGCCGCTATCAACCCTCATTACCTATGCACAACCTGACATAGTGACCTAGTTCCACGCTGATAGGTACGGGTTTGCTCCTGAGGAGCGTCTGTCGAAACTCCCTATTGGGTCATGCCCTTTACCCTTGATTTCAAAGTACCACACATGTGCATGTTTACTGACCAGTTCAGGTAACAGTCAAGCAAGGCAGGATGGATAATTTTGTGTAACTACATTGAAACCCTGTTATAACTTATCTGAAGTTATCATACAAGCATATTTATTCCAGATTCATGATATTACTTGCAGCAAAAGTTTTCAAAGTTTCCAGTTACCAATCATTGCATTATATTCTGACCACATCTTTGCATTTAGAGAACAAAGCCCCTAATCTTGGTAGAGTAAAAAACCTCTTCTTTCTGTGGATCCTCTAGTAGATTTATTGTGTAGAATATGAATTTATAGTGTTAAAAGGGGCTTAGAATCACCAATCCCTTCAATTAAATGTTTGGAGAATTTATATCATATAATATTATATATATGAATTATCATTCCCTTCTCACAGCTTAGAACTATTTCCAAGGGTAATTTCCCAAACTGGGCAGGAATCTTCATTGATCTTGTTGCTCATATTTAGATTATTGAGGCTATTATATTCAAAGCATCACACATTAGTTGTGTATTGTGAACTATGTCAGTGAGAAGGGGCAACTAACCGGTATTGCGGCTGTTCCTCCTCCGATCATATACCCCAAAGATTTTGTGCATCAAATGCTATTAGAGAAAATGATACAACATACAACAATGTTGAATCTATGATGCAGTACACCTGTATGCCTAAGACAAGCTGAGGTTTACACAGACTAATATCACTAGATTTAAACTTGGAAGAGGGTTCAATTGTAGTTCACAATTCCCTCATGTATCTACCTAGTGCCCTCTGGCTCTTACTACAAATTGTTTACTTCCTTCAAAGGATTAAACTTGGAATGTACTCCAGTTGTGACCCTGTAAGCTGCCTTATGCAGGAGGGAAATTGGTATTTCTTGAAGTATAAGAGAAATACATTATACTATTCTTTTTACATACACCATTCAAAAGGCTTGTCTAACCAGTTTTTATTACAGAAACTCATTTCCTAGTGTGCTTGATCATAAATGCTTTCATACAAAATGAGGTGAATTTCATTTTCACTTCACGGGATGCATTTGCTGGATACATGTCTTCTCTGTAGCAGTATACTAACTTGATAAATATTATCTATATGGACTTAACTATTGTTCCATTGGATTCCCAGTGCCTGGAAACATTAAAAAAGGGTATTCAGACTTGAATATATGTCAATACTACACTTATAGTTATAGTGTTTATAAGTATAGAGGCGGCCATTTTGTTTTTGAGATTTTGGGCATGGTCCCCCACCTAGATTTTTCGACTTTAAGTATGTTAATAACAGGCACTCATACTACCCAAAATTGTTGAGAAACCTGTTGCAATTTGCCCTAGGTTTAGCCTATTTTGAGCTAGATTGCCTGGACCAAATTACTATGCAGAAGGACCCAAATTTGTGGCTGAATTCCCATTAACCAACTATTCTAATAGTAAAAAAACATAAATAGTGAACTGCTAATGTTATATCAACTAACAAGACTGAATATTTTGCTTTAATGAAATGAATAAAGGATTTGTGTATAAGAATTAAAAGATATTTGAAGTATTTCTAGTCATTTTTCAGGGAAATATGTGAAAAATGACCTATAACTCCCCCTAGTGGAAAGGCATCATGTGCTTTGGATTTTATTTTTATTTCATTGGATTCCCTGACATGGAAAACATAGAAATGCACACCAAAATCACTCATTTATGTTAACTAGAACCAAAGTTATGTGCATTTATTGTCTCAGCGGCCATCTTGGACGCCATCTTGAATTTCGGTATGATAAAATGTTTGAAAAAATTGCAGACATCGATTTTTGAATTCTACTCATTGAATACTACAAAAAAAGGTTTGTCTGCAAAAATTAACATGAATTCCACACGGGAGCCATTTTTTTGACATAAGCAAATAGACTAATGTATTTCTAGCTCCATGAAGAGCTGAGATATGCTGGTATAAAGATTTGCAGGGCTCTGTGGTGCGGACATCTTGAATTATTTCATAATAAAATGGATTTTTTACTAGAAATTATTGCTCCAATGAGTTATTGAATGTCTTCATCGAATTTCTAGACTAGATAAACATATATTTAGACATGTGGAACATGATTCTAGTCCCATTAGAAGCAGAGATATGTCCATTTGTAGATTTACGGGGTTCAGCGGCGGCCATTTTGAATATCTCGTGTCATTCAATGCCAGGAACTTTAGACTGCACAGTAATGTTATTTAGTGACCCAATAGATAATAAATCAAGAGAGAAAAAGACTTTTCTGGGATATTTTAGTTAGGTTTCCCCATTGCCAGACTATTTGGTGGCAGCCATTTTTAAAATGGCCGCCACGGCCGTAATAATAATAATTCAAGATGGCGCCATATCTGAAATTAATCCTGGGAGCCTAATCTACAACTCTACCAAGTTTCATGCTTTTATGACAAAATGCATGATTGTTATACATATCTGCCTCACTATAAATCACTATTAACACTATTATGTTTTCACACTATTGGTAACAATCCTACATCGATGACATTTTACATCCGTGGCTCGATAATCAGACTGCAAATGTAGTTGATAATATGATTATTGTTTTTTAAAACATCTTTGACTATTTAGCTATGTCATCTTAAATCTAGTTACAAGTTACATGTAGTGACCTCATACTTAAATTATGCATTTGTCCTTAACCAGGATATTATATCTATTACGCTCTATGGTAAAGCTTGTATTATGCACCCCCCCCTCATCCCCCACGGGCTATGTAAACAATATCAACCGAAAATATATATGTAAATCCAGTTTAAATAAAATAGATGAAGGGCCAAACCCGGCCCGAAACATGTAAGGTCGAGTAATCTTCAAATAAATCAACAAATTCAAATAAAATCTGATGGACTTGTGCTTATTTGAGAATTTTGTCACTTACTCACCAACCTAGAATAAATAAAATAGAAACATTTTCTCCCTCAAAACAAGAAAATGTATAAAATAGATTAATTGCTCCCGCCTCCGTCAGCCCGTGATAGCTCAGTTGGTAGAGCGGAGGACTGTAGTGGATAAAGGGAACAGCAATCCTTAGGTCACCGGTTCGACTCCGGTTCGCGGGAGCGGCATGAGCCTTTTTTTCATACAGTTATGTCGACAGGACCCAGTGCCTATTTAGGGGTCATTAATACAAACAAGTATCTGCTTCTAAATTTGTTCTGCGGTCTCAGCATGAACTCCGAATTTTTCTTTCATTTAGTTTTTTTTTAAAATTTAGGTTTTTTATATAGCAAATGTTCTGAAAATGACAGTTGGGTTAATGCCAGTTATTTTGAGATGCAATGGGCTGAGGAGTAAAATCATATTATATAAGTAGTGTAGACTCTATATTCACTGGTATCTTAAAGTAAGATCCGTTGTTAGCGTGTAAACACATAATTATTCCCAATACATTTATACAAATAACCGGTTTGCCCATTTTGTGTCTGCGCATAGCTAAATATAATATGATGGGGATGCATGCTGCTTCCTTTTCATTTGAGGGTTTTTCGAGCAGTTTTCAGCTGTAGAGTCTATGGATTCAGTACAAAACAATTTAGAAATATTGCCTATTCTCTAGAAATCGAACTGTGTACAAAAAGTGATAATTTACTCTGTTTGCTTTTATTTGCTTTTATAAATTAATAAAGAATCCATACTCAATCACAGATACCTTTGTTTGAAGAACATACAATTCTTTAGGTGCCTAGTTGAATTCTTTATTTTTTCTGGGACCAATATTTGCAGTGCATTGTCATATTTAGAAACAAAGTGACGATACAAATATTAAGTGATGATATCTTTCAAAATAGATTTATTTCCAACTAATGCCAGACTGGGAGCATAATGGTAAAATATAAAATTGTTCTACACATCAGTAGGGTCTAAATTTATGAAGGTGGGGTAAAAAACATTGGAATTATAATGATACAAATGTAACATTTTGACTACTTCCCCCTTCATAATATTGTTAGGAGCTCTTCATAAACCCTTTATATAACAGCATTGAATTTGATAATATTAAAACATCCAAATGAGCCTGAACATAGATAGATGGCGGTACAAAATACAGTGACGATACAAAGCGCATTTTAAATATGGACCTCCTGTTTCAGGAATATCATTTTGCACCTGCTGGTAGAATACAAGAGTCAAGAAAATTAAAAGTATAATAATTGGGAAAATAATAAAATGGGATGATTTGCGCATGTATAGTTCCTTTCCCTGGCCACACACAGTCTACTGGTCCACTCAGCCTTTACCTCAATTGTCAAAAGTGTACAGCCAGCCAAGTAGTGAGAAGAATATAATACATATCTTCTCACTACTTGGCTGGCTGACATATTATGTCTCTATCCCCATTTTCTTTCATAGCGAATGGTAGTAAACATCAAACTAATATACAAAATAATATGGTAACATCCTATTGTTTCATAGAGGAGGCCCACCCCCATTTTCGGTGTTTTTTTAACCTATTTTTTTGGCTTTTATTATTCAACCAACCATACGCTGAGAATTGTTTAATTGACTCACCAACTGTTTGTCACGGTTCGAAAACAACACTAAATTTTTGCTAACATTCTGAAGATAACGCTATATGAATCTATAGTATGGCGATACGCTCCAAATCCATGTTCCTCGTTATTATTTGTTAACACAATTTTACTTAAATAAAGAGAGTTATAGCAATTGCTATAAATTTATTAAGCAGTTACCAAGATGACATTGATTTGATAAATCTCATGAAATTCTGTTAAATAAGTATATGCAGAATGAGCTATGCATGGTCCATTATCAAGGACAGGATAGTTAATAGCTCCCATGAACGTTTGAAGTAGGCCATTCTACTGTTTATGACCTGCACTCATTTCCAAATTTTCTTTTCACTGGAGAATGTCTACGTGATCTAAAGTATAGGCGTTCGCTGTCCATATGGGATGCCTATATCTTGATACTGATCCGAGCATCATTTGTCTGCGTTTTGGACGGGTAGAAAGGTATGTAATATTGCATTAATTAACCTAAACTAATTAGAACGTTGTAGATTCGGAAACATGTTAATGTGATACTTTTATTTCTGCAAAGACTTATATAACAAATGCAGAAAGCGGACATTATTCCTCCACTGCCTCTATTTATTATCAATACTACTTTATATTTCATTACTCCAACAATTTACCCTGACACGTAGCAAATATGATTGATTTCCCTCATGTTGAGGGAATTGTAAGATGTTAAGCTTGGTTTTATATATTGTTGCGGATTTCCTTTTCCATATTTTCTATATTTAGAGAACGCCATATCTCTAGATTGCTTACTCACTCAATCTTAAAGCCGAAACTTCATAGGATATCATGTATAAATTTTCTGGGCGGGGAAATCGTATCCAACAACCTCATCTATATATTTTATGTAATTCTCACCTATTAAAGAAGTGGGGAGCTATTTTACATGGAATTAATTATAGCAGACAACTTGTATGGAGGCCGCCATTGCTGTAAGTCATGTGACCTCTGATGACGTATCTGAACCACAACTCAGAACGAGGCACAGGCCTTTACCCCTGTCTTGGACATATCAGGAACTAATGCATGAAAAATAAGGATTGACAGTAATTTTTCCAAACTTTGTCTTGAGAAAGTACATGGTTGGAGGATAACAAAAAGCAAAAAAAAATGGATCTCAGCATATTTTTTTTCTTTCTAGAGACCAGCAAAGTTTAGTATTGAAGTATGTGGGAAAAATGGATATTTTCTCAGTTTTTCCAAGATTTCAGACAGACAAATAACATTTTTCAATTGAAATGTCTTCTAAACATAACCACTATAGATGTTTGCCCTCATGTATGAAAGAACAGGGTATCAACATATTTTGAAATATATTATTTAGCATTGAAAATCTTCAATATTCCTGTTTTTAACTCACCGCCATGCAGATTCAGTTGAATAACTTTTTTAAAAGGTCGGTGACCCCCATTTTTTATTGCTTGAAAGGGTAAAGCAATATGTTAGCTATGTTTATAGAGATTTTTAGGAGAAAGTTATTTTCAATTTTTTTTTTATACTGAAAAAACGAAAAAATTGTCCTTTTCTCATAGACTTCTATAGTGAACAACCATAAATTTTGAGGCTCCCTAAAATGAAAACTAACCCGGTGACATATTGTTTTTATTGGCTTTTTGAATTCACATAACCTTGTTCTTTCATGAGGCAAAGTTTAAACAAAATGTTATTTTCAGTTTTTTTCCCAGTTGAACTGTGGTTTATCTCCTTAAGTCAGTTTTTTGTATAAATGAATGACAAGCATTGCACAACAGGTTGCCTTTGAGTCTGAATAACCCATAAACAAATGCTGGGGAAGGTGTTAAAGCTACTGGGGGTAAGGGTGAGGCAGGGGTGAGGAGTTTGTCACCCCAATGTTTGTTTGTTTGAGTAGAGTGACCAGTCACACCTAGTGGTTCAGTGACGTCATCAATAACATAAATTAACACCAGTGGCGCTGTTGGTCACCAACATGTCTGCCTCCTTGTAAGAGAGGAGGTGACTTCTTTTCTTATGGTTTTGTTGGTAAATAATGATAACGATCACTAAAATATGCTGCACAAGTACTCCTATGACCATAATGTTTCTGTTATTTGCAAAAAAAAATCTTTGGATTCCTATATTGTGTTTCGGCTTTAAGTTTTCAACTCGTGGAATAATAGAAGCTGCTTAATGCTTAATAAGATGGAAGGAATGGCCCAGACATATCATATTAATTCCGATGCAGGGTTCATATTAAAAAGATATATTTTAGTTTCTAGATTTATAATCACGTGATCGCAACTCATGGAACCATGGAAGCTAACAACACTGATGAAAGGAATGGCCCAGTTATATCATATTCCAATGCTAGACTAGGATCAAAATGAGCTTTAAAACTTTCTAGGGGCATTTTAGAGTAAAATTTGGTAAGAGACATTTTTAGGTCAATTTTTAGATGTAGATTTCAAAAAATAATCTTACCAAGCTGAAAAATTCGTTTTTACCCTTCTAAAAGCCCAAAAACAAAATGGCCGCCATTATGTATGAGGAAAACCAAGAATCAAGTCTAAAATCCTTATTTATTCATCAATATCATTGTGTAATAGCTCAAATTAAAGGTCTAACCGAGATGCATCACATTACACTAATTTTGCAGTTGCCTTGGTAATTTGGTTACCATGGCAACCAAAATAAGAGAAAAAATCACTAATTACCAAATCACGTCTAGAATCTTTAATTACAGTCAGTTGATAGCTAAAATTTAATGCTCAACTGAGATGCATCAAATGTTCAAAGTTCCATAGTTGTTATAGCAATATGGTTACCATGGTAACCAAAAGTAAACAAAATAGCAAATGACCAAGTTGTGTCTAGAATCCTTATTTCTTCATTGAAATGGTCATTTAATAGCTCAAATTGAAGGTCTCACTGGGAAGCATCCTTATGTACTAGTGCTGCAATTGCTATGAAAATCTGCTGATCATAACAACCAAAAATTAACATTTTAAACTGGGTTCATAGTTGGTATGGCACTCTAGTTACCATGGCAACCAAAACAAACAATAACATGGCTAATTTATCACCAAATCTGGTCTAGAATAGTTATTTATTCATTGATATGGTCATTCGATAGCTCACATTAAAGATCCAATTGAGATACATCATCCTATACTCTTCCCATGGTTGCTATGACAGTATAGTCACCATAGTAACCATAAATGAACAAAGAATGAACTATTTTACCACAAATTAATATATTTTATATGTGAACATGATCCCAAAACATGCTTATGATGCATTTATTTCACCTCTGGAATGGAGTGCCCATAGACTTTGTATAGGCTTGTTATATACGAGTGAGCGGGAAGAAATATGTTTCATTCGTCCCTAGGGAAGAAACAGATGACCCAGTTTATCCTTCTGTGTTTTCATTGGTTATTGCGAAAGTAGGCAGGGTTGTCATGGCGTCGTCAACGTCACGCCCGACGTCACGACGGCCGTCATAAACTCAAGCGCCACTGGAACGATGTCGCTCCCTTGCCGTGTTTCTCTCGCATCAAGTTACGTAATTTAAACCATTCCAACACATTTAAAATCATTCGTAAGAGGTCAAATAAATCTAGAACTAACCTTATTTATGTATTTCCGATCGTTCTTCACCTCGTTGGAGGCAGGAGGGGTCCCTCGGGTCTACGCTACGCTCCGACCCTCAGGAACCCTCCCGCCTCCAACTCGGTGAAGAACGATCGGAAATACATAACTGCGGTCAGTTCCATCTATATACTTTGATATATATAAATTTATCCATAAGATTTACCCCTTGTTTATGCCTTTCCTATATTAATTTGTTTGTAACCATGGAAACATATTCTAATATTCTATTCAGTGGTTCAGAAAGGTTTGTAACAGAAGATGGCTAAGAGGGTGAGCTTCACAAATTGGTTCAGTCTGACCATTCCCTGAGTACTGGGCAGGACATAATCACTGTCGACGGTTCCAATTCTGGATGACAAAATTGTGTTGCTAACCACACACAGATGTGTGGAGTGTGAGGCTCTCTATGAGAAGTGAGTGAGTGAGTGAGATTGGTGGCTTTACACCCTTATCAACACTTTGAAGTGTTATATCAAGGGTGGGAGAGCTGAGAGGGAGGCAGTTTATGATCATACCCAGGAACCAGAGATAGAGAAGATGGGAGAGAGAAACAGAGAAAAGAGACAGAAAGGCACTTTAAGGTCCCACCCAGGACCAGGCACTTTAAGGTCTTATCCAGGACCTCTCTCTATGAGGAACTATCAAATGTTCTTGATATTGATAATGATTTGTAAAAATGTATAAATCCTATTTCAAGTTTTACATCAATACCAACCAATTGTGAGGCAGCATTTATTCAAATTCAATGTTGCCTGTCTAGTGTCTCTATGAGGAATTGACACAGGTCTGGCTGAGTATGTGCTGAAGTCCATGAATGATGATGGTTTTGTGTTGCACCCAAACCTAGTTGAAGGGTTGAAGGAGTGTTTACCCATTTCTCAGCTGACAACCTGGACATCCTGGACGCATCACTTGATGGAAAGGACACTTGTCATTTAACACAGATTGCAGCATGGCAATCAGGTACAGGCAATGAAATCAATATTGAGAAAATCAAACCAGCAAAGAACAAGACCTTGAAGCCCCAGTTGTCATGGATAAACTGTCATATACAAATGTATTTCTTGGTAAAGGTAGCCCTACATATGAAAATGGGACTTGGACATGTTTTGAAGCATGCCAGACATTACAAACAATGGCACAGCAAAGGGTTTGGCATTTCTGATAAAGAGACAAAAGCAGGAGTTAAAAGTAGGGAATGAAAACAGTCGGATATATGCCAATCCTTCAAGCACCAGTGTATGAAATCAACACATTGAATACAGTTATCCAAAGATGCTTGTATGTGTCTGAACAGTTGGGACAAGATTACACTGTATCAACAGTTGATCAGGCGCTGTTCTGCCTTTTAATGAAAACTAAATGGCAGACCCCTGAATATGGTTCCATTTTTAGTGAGATATATGACCATACCAACTACTCCAAGTGGAGCCCTATATATATTGCAGAGATGAACCATCTACATCAACCAATTCTCAGGGAGTTCCTGCAAGGCAATTTTGTCATCAAACGATCAGAGTGGCATAATTGAAATAACTAAGACATGCAGGGCCCTCAACAGGTGGGCACTATCATACAACTTGTGAACACACATTGCTCAAGCAATATTGCATGTCTATGCCACAGGTGAAAAGGAAATCCTCCTAAATGAGAGTCAACCGAAAAAAAAACAACAGGATAATGCTGATGAGGACAAACTTGTTCAACAACTAGTTAACATCAAAGTCTTTGCCCAAACTGAACTGCTTCACAACATCGCAAGTAAAGACTTAGCAACTTCTGAAATTCAGCTGTCACTCCCATAATCCCCAGCAGAAGGATAATCTCAGTTGGAGCACTTCCTGACAAAAAGCTTTATAGACAAATCAGAACCCTTCTATAGTCAAAAAACTTAACTGGCCATTCACTTTGTTGACCTGTATAAGGTGGAAAAGCAAGGTAGAAACAGTCATACTAAAGACTCATACTAAAGATGTAATGCAGCGCATTGCAACATTATATGCAGCTGGCAGGGCAGTTGATCTTCAAAATGTCTTAAACTATGAATTGATGCCTGTACCCCTGTCCCTTGCCAAAGCAAATGGGAGATTAAGGACTGGTGACAAGTCAATTCTGATAGCAGCCTCCCAAAGAACATCATCTGTCCACCCAATATCTCCATAGACTGTTTCGGATAGGGTGGAGTCACCATCAGTAAAATTCTGAACTAACTTGTAAGGTTAGAAAGTCCCCAGATCTATACTTATACATGGGGGAAGTCAAGTTTTCAAGACATCAGTAAGGTTGTTTTTCCAGAAATGAATCAGGATTTCTGCGAGTTAATGGCCAAGTGTTCTTGGTCCATAATGTTAAAATATATTAGCATATCACATCAGTAAAAACCTGAAATATTTGATTAAATTCTATGTAAGAAATAGTGTCTGAAGCATGATTGGGGAGTGCACCTCAGGTGCAAGTGATACCCAGTGGATTGGGTTCCACTGGGACACTGGAAGACATGCACAGACAAGTCATTCCCACTAACATGGGGAAATACCAACCAAATATTCCAATATTTTTCCATTTCTAAAACAGGGTATATGAGGGAAAATTACTTTGAAAACACTAGATAAATCCAGGGTTCCCTCAATCTGTGGCATTTTATGCAACAAACAGAAACCCTGCTTCTGCCTGTGTATAACCATAACCCATCCCTAGTTATAGTGACTGGGTGACACCCTTAAACCATGCTTGCCCACTTGCTCCATGCAAGGGGACTCAAGGAAAGTGCACAAACCAGCAGCATGCCAATGCAGCAAATTCAAACTCATCTAAATTCTTTATTAAGGAATTTAAAAATAGTTTATTTGACCTGATTGATAGTTGAGATATCTCTTTTGGGTATATGACAAGAAGAATTACTTGTCCTTCCCTGATATATATGAGTTTTCTGAGCAAATGTGATGTGGTGCGTGCGAGCTTCAGGCTTAAACCTATGAACGGTCACTGTGATCTAGTTTATTATAACTTATGTCTACTTCTGCCAGTCAAGCGAAGGTCACTGTCCATGCTCACCAAAACAGTGTATAACTGAAAACTCAGCAATCATCATCGATGCCTGAGGAGTAATAAATGTATAGGGAAGCCAGAGGAAGCAAAGAATTTTGATGACTTAGTAACTATCTCATACAATGTATCGGTAAACAAGGGAAACAGTACAAATGTATTGACATTGTAAGTAATATATACCAAGAGCTGAGTATCAAATCTGAGACAAGAAAGTGATGGAAGAACAAGCAAGTTCCAATGAGAAAGTTCAATGGGAAGGTTCAATGGGAAGGTTCCACTCTCTGTTGATTTGGGGAACTATCTTGCTCATCAAGAGAATAAAACTTAGCTTGAGCACTGCCTCCAACATCAGATGCTTTTCATTTATACTAGATGCGTGTTCAATTGCAGACCCTCATTTGGAACCTTCCATACATCCCCAAGCCCATAATCCCAGATCCGACAACCATATGAAGCTGCAGAAGAACAAGCTAGTACCATTATGGATGATGAAAGAGGCCATACCTGATGCATGCCTTTCCCTTATCGCATGCCAAAGCAAGACAGGGTGCTGCAATAATTAACTGCCATCTCCAAGTTGGCTCCACCCCTGGCAGTAATGTCAACCTCTAAATTGTTCTCATGCTTTATCTCATTCTCAACATGAGTTGTCCATATCTCTATGCTATAATTCACAGTTAGTAGGAAGTATTTAAGAGTGTGTCTGAACTTCTTTAGGCAGGCACTTTCTAGAGGAGAATGGCAACCCCTGACTACAGTGATGTAGACAATGACTGAGTAATATTGTCTCCACCCTGAACTGGAGGAATAGATAAGACTGAGGATCAAAATTCTGAATACCATTGAATGCCATGAACTGAAACTGTATACTAAAACAGCTAATTGTGTAGAATAAGGGCAAGGCACTCTAAAATAGCTTCTTTTCTGACCCTAACCCCAGTGTACACCACATTTATGAATTTAAAGTAATTAATTAAGAGAAGTAGTAAAACTGGGACTATACAAAATAATGAACCAAGGTCAGGTCAGAAATATGATATAAATGTTATATGAATTACTTACTAGTAGCTACATTTTTTTGGTTTATTTTTGGTTGTTATGATCAGCAGATTTTTATAGCAATTGCAGCTTTAGGACATAAGGATGCTTCCCAGTGAGACCTTCAATTTGAGCTATTAAATGACCATTTCAATGAAGAAATAAGGATTCTAGACACAACTTGGTCATTTGCTATTTTGTTTACTTTTGGTTACCATGGTAACCACATTGCTATAACAACCATGGAACTTTGAACATTTGGTGCATCTCAGTTGGGCATTAAATTTTAGCTATCAACTGACCGTAATTGAAGATTCTAGACGTGATTTGGTAATTAGTGATTTTTTCTCTTTTTTGGTTGCCATGGTAACCAAATTGCCAAGGCAACTGCAAAATTAGTGTAATGTGACGCATCTTGGTTAGACCTTTAATTTGAGCTATTACACAATGATATTGATGAATAAATAAGGATTTTAGACATGATTCTTGGTTTTCCTCATACATAATGGCGGCCATTTTGTTTTTGGGCTTTTAGAAGGGTAAAAACGAATTTTTCAGCTTGGTAAGATTATTTTTTGAAATCTACACCCAAAATTTGACCTCAAAATGTTTCTTACCAAATTTTACTCTAAAATGCCCCTAGAAAGTTTCAAACGTGTTTTTATAATGATCTGATTCCAGTCTATGCAGGGTTCATGTCCAAAATTTCCTTCTGGTAGGCGCCTTTATTTCCTGCTCATTTCAATGCAAATTGAATGCAAGGTTCTCTTTGTTCAATGTTCTCTTTTTAGGCAATCAGCATGTCTTATTATTTTGAGTGAAGTAGAGACAACTCAACTGAGAATAAACCTTGGAGTGGATTTAAGTTGCATTTTCATTGCCAAGCCTAGATTCGTCTTGCCATGTCAAAGGATGAATTTCCATAGGTAAATGAGGGGGTACATTAAAAAAATATTATTTTATAAATGTATTTCATATTTCCCACTCCCACCTACAGGTGGCTAAGGGGTATTTTCAAGAAGGCCTACAGAGAGACATTAAAAGATGAAGATGTGTGCGAACAAATTGAATTCCTTTCTAGTAGGAAAAATGCAGCAGCTTTTGAGAAGTAAGTGTTTTGGCTTTTGAAACTTCAGATTTTAATTTTGATTAAGATGTAGTAAAAAGTATCTGGAGACAAACTTTTCTTACTTTTCAAACGGTAAACTCCTAGTGTTTGTGTTATTGTCCCCAAATAATGTACTCTTTTTTGTAATTTTGATACACCATGATTCAACACATTATCTAAAAATATCCTAGCTAGCTTCTCAATATTCCAAATCAACTATATCACTTTTTTGTCTTTGCCTACAATTGGACACTTTCAGAACATGGCAGAGCAAGAATGCAATGGAAAATGTCAAACGCAACATCTTCTGGGTTCTTTTTCGTATTAGTGGACTGCAAGTATTTCTGGCATACATGTTGATATTTTCTGCAGTTAGTGTTATTTTTTCCCAATTTGGTTATGATGTGGATTGAAATGAATTAATGCAAGCTAGATATAAAAACTTAAACTTCTCGTTTCCATAGCTTTATAAAATTGCTACAATAAAAGCTGCATTCTCAGCTAAAATCAATCAAAAACTAGAGATTTTCTACTTTTAGTTCTTTCTTTGCCTACGAATCTAGATGTCATTAAATTTAAGCATTTTATAATGCGTATGTATGTATGTATTTGGTAAGATTATTTTTGTTGTAATAACTGCGACTGCAGCTTTAAGTGATTAACAGTGCATTGTTCCGTGTCCTTATTCCTATGATTTGTTTTAGGAAATCTGTCGCTTTGGAGCATTGATACTTCTGAGATACATAGCTGAGTTTCTCTATGGGAGTTTAAACATATCTTATTCAACCTGTTGGTGGCTGATGTTTGCTAGTATAGTATTGCTTCTTTTATATGGGATGGTTATGCTGAATGCAGTTAGGATAACATTTTATGCTGACCTTAAAATGAGACTCATCCTTACAACAGTCATTTACAAAAAGGTGAGTTATGGTGGTTCGATTGTGATGACATTTCCAGAATACATTAATCTTTTCCATTATGGAATGTAAAATCTTACATAATGACCATTACATAGCTCATTCCCTACATCATGTTTTGTTAGAATAAAACACTTCATAATTATCTGAACTATCTGTTGATTATCATAATTGTCTATCGATAAATTCCCATTGGTTGATTAGACAGTATTATTTTATTGTTCATGGATATTAACTCCAGAAGAAACATCTTCCCTTTAAACCTAATTTTCAGATACTGAAATTAAAATCTTGTTCCTTCAACCAAATTCCTCCTGGACATATTATTAGCCTGGTCACATCAGATGTGGAGATGATCGACACAGTAAGTTGATTCATTTTATGATTTTATGGTGCTAGTGCAAAGGCAAGGCTACTTAGCTTTTCCTTCATTTGCTACCAACAGCTTCTTTTGGTGCTAGATTTGGTACAGATCTTCATCGATCTCTTGCTTGAATTTGGAAGCGCTTTTTCTGATAAAGGAGAGGATTTTTCTCTTCATGCAGCTACACTGGTCATTAGTTCTTGCCAGGTAAATGTATATCCACGCCTACTGTTGTGGTCTTAAGTATTGGTCTATCAATGTCGTACTTTGGGTTGTGCATTCTATCCATGGTGACCAGCTTCTTTTTGTTGTGTCCTACTACTTCTTTATTTCATTTTGTTTACAATTAACAATGTTGGAACTGTACACAAGTACTACATCCTTGTAGAGGAATGTGTTTTCAGAAGTCAGCTGATATAGGCATGTGCGGTATTAGGAGAAAGGTTAAGACGGGGAAAATTCAGAAATATAATTCATTTTTAAATTGGTATAGATTTGTTACCATGGCAACCAAAAGCTTCTGGATTTCAAAGTCGAAAATTTCTGGATTCCAAAACCATATGAGGAGGCAAGGCAGGCAGTAGAGCAGAAGTGAAAAAATAAATAATCCTTGGAAGCTTCCACTTGGCGGAGGGTTACTTACATCTTCGTCTCCTTGCCCAGTTCCTTGTACAGTTTATTTTAGCACTTTCTCCAAAATCTCTTCCTGTCTTTCTATCTAGAGCGACAGGATCCTGCTTTTCCCATGATCTCTTTCCCTATATTTGTTTTCCATGCTGACATTTGTATTTTGGTACTTTCTTTTGCTTTGAATCGGTCTTAAGTCTAGTTGCTCTGACCATTTAGGCAATGACATATCATATGGGCTTGCTTTACTGAGATACAAATAATTATGGTCTTGGGGTCACCTTTGATGTGATTGACCACTCTATTGGCATCCTCAAAATTGAGCTGCTTCAGTCTCCCAGTGTTTTTATTATCTTGGGTAATGGTAATCTATCTGGGCATTGATACATTATCTTGGTGCTAGTTGTATCTAGTGGTTCGGCATCCTCTGGATGATATCTGGGGGGAGGATTTCTAGGTCCTGTTTCCAGCTTTGGTTATAAATCTTGACATTATCTTCTGGTCTTTATGGATTGCCACACATTTGTTGCCCTGTTAGTGAAGCAGCATTGAGGTATACTGGTCCACGTGGAGATGTTGAAATTTACAAACATTATTTTCATTATACATTGTATATAATGTATATTCAAATTGGTAACACAACAAATGATACCTTTGATGATTCCTTTCAGATAAATTTGTTTTTATACAGCTGGTTCATAGGACCCTTGCAACTGGCTATGGTCTTTATTTTTGAGGGTTTTGATATCGGTTATTCAATACTTGTGGGTGTAGCCTCATTCGTAATGATAATTATGGTGCAAATTTGTTTAGGCCTAATTGGGAACAAAATAAGGTAAAGTCTTTAGCATGTCTTTTGTATCTTATGATTACAATAAGAGAATAATTCAAATACATATCATTAGTATGGGAAATTTAAATCATTATGTAATAGATTTAAAGTTGATTAGCCTCTTTTTGTGTGAGAAAAATTTGAAATTTGATATTTTTTCCTGGATTAAAGTATCTTTGTATTTTTTTGAATTGTGATAATGCATGAATAGTAAGTATAGAAAATACCATATTCTAATGGTTTTTTTTCTTGCAGGCACAAGCAAGCTGAATTGACAGACAAGCGAATTCAACTTCTAAATGAAATTATCAAGGCTATGAAAGTCATCAAAATGTATTGTTGGGAAAAAGCATTTGCCGAAGTTGCCAACAGACTGAGAAGGTCAGGCTTTAACTACAGCGTCTTTAATTCTACTATCAAATTTGATATATTAAATAATCTATCCATCACTTCCAAACTTCTAAACTATTTTATTACTTTACAGGGCTGAGATGGGTGTCCAATTATGGAGAAGTGCCTTAGCAGTCATTGCAGGAAGTATGGGCTTCCCACTCCTAAAATCTATTACCTTCCTCATATCAGCCGTTTACATATTATCAGGGAACACATTCACTATAGGGGTAATTATTTGATTAATGGATGTATTATTGTTCTAATATAATATTCATTTTCATATTCATATTCATATTCATTTTCTCATGAAATACAGATTTCCAAACTATATATATGATATAGAACATCGTTATCCCTCCCTTTTGAATATGAATAGACTGCAAGTATTACAAGAGTTGAGAGTCATTATAATAATGATAGAATAACATGAAAAAATCAATTAATTCTGAGCCCAAAAGAAAACTGGACAATTTTGAGGGTTTTTGAGAATTACAGAATGATATTGGATTTTGACAAATTAAAAAACCAAAGACACGAATAAGCTCCTAATCACCAATCTGTTGGAAGCAGTCATGTTTTTCTTGCAGGCATTTTATTGATTTTCTATTAATATCCTGTCCAGAACACAAATTGTTGCTCAAGATGCTGTACAAATTAACTTGATCTTTAAATCAAGACCACAATCATTTATTTTTTTTTTATCATTTTCAAACATTAGTTCTTTATTGGACCACAATAATTAACTATATTGCTGTTATGTTCTGCTATACACTTGATGGTCTTCTTTCTTCATTTCCCTCTTCCTACCTTCTAGCAAAGGATATCCCTATTAGGCAATATCAAATTTCAAATGCACCTCATGTCAATGGCTGGTCCTTCGTATTTAACGTATCAGGAAATAGTGGCCAACTTACAGAGGATAAAGGTATGATGTTTTGAATTCATCTACATCACACATGTACAAGAAATACCATGTGCCACAGAAAAATGAGTCATTAAATGGATTTTGAGATACTATCCTATTTACAGATTAAGATGAGATAAAGTGAATTCCAGCGATGTTAACATTTAGGAAAATTGAAAAGTATTTCTATATTTAATATTGGCTTTGTTTATGTTTTCAACAAAAGTTTGCAATATTTCTGTATTGAGAATTACTAGTAAAGTATCTAAATATAGTCCAAAGGATGACCTTAGAAACACAAGCATACATTTAATACACTCCCTTGAAAATTGGTACATGTATTTATATCACAACTTAGCTTGTTACCAATCCCACAACTAATAAACAGTATGTGTACTGTTTTGGAAAACAACATGTGATTTTCTCGATGATACATACAAAAAGTGACATTGTGATTAAAACACTTTGAAAAATATCAATTTTGCGGCTCATGACCCATCTTTCTCTGACACATCACATAATTATGTGAAGAAAAAATATGCATTGATGCATACCCTTTATCCTAAGGATTTCCTACTACTTGAAGAGAGGAGTGAAGATGAAGATGACATAGGAGACGTTGGTCTAAGCTTTAAAGATGTAAACATGTCATGGCCTGTAAGTGAGAAGGTATGTATGAAGTGGCACAAAAAAGATAATTAAATGGGATATTGATTATTATAATATGAGTACTGGCACTACTCGGAGCTGTGCACAATGTTAAATAACATATTTATTATATATGCATTGCTCTGAAAAAAACCCCGTATCTAGAGTGAGTTATGCACAGCTTCAGGTGTCGCACCAGTAATGGGAGAAACTACCTTGTGTTCTTACAAAGTATCTTTTTTTCCCATTACAAATTCATTTTTATTCCAATCCAGTTATAGATGAAAATACAAAACACATGATTATAATAAGTTTGATAAGTGGTACTTAGGGACTGGAGCACATATCGGGTGCCTTGGGTGTGTTATGGGAGTTTCCTGGGCGGAACACACCCCTACACAAGTCAGATCTAGCATCATTAATATTATGTGATTGATATGTCACAAAGATATGGAAGTGGTGTGTGATGTTGGATTAGTAAACAACAACTGAGATTCTTAAATACAAACCCACTCTCTCTCCTGCTCCTCTGGCCTGACAAACTTTAGTGGTTAGTATATTATGCCAGTATGATCTAAGATATGAAAATATTAAGTATAATTATAACATACTTCCCTTTGGTATCAACATAATGCAATATACAAAAATATGCTGAGCTAAATAGCATTAAATTGATAAGTAACATGCAGTTAAGGCACTGGGTGTTCTGTCTATGTTTAAGTATTTTAATACCTAGGGGAGAACCACAGAGAGGTGCCGGTAAGACCTGAGTCCGCTGGTAACTTTTTAAAAAGAATTATTTTAACATCACTACCCTCTCGTTTTGAGAGAAACCAAAAAGAATGAATCCGAACAACAAACAATCGGTGCCCGTATACACTCTAGCAAGCCTGGTCATTAATATACGCCGATGAGTGGACATTTTTCATTCAAATTGTAATACAAGCAGATCATACAATGAAATGGTGCCGTACAGTAGAGGAAGCTGCCCCGCAGATAAATTAGAAAGCCTATTGTAATTCCTGCAGTGAAAAAGCTCAGCATACATCCCGCTATTAGAAAACTGCTGATCGCCCGTCACGCTGTGGTGATTTTCACTAAAGTCAGTACCCATAGCAGGATGGGGGTGGGGGATTATCCCTATTCTTTTAGGCCTGCACTGGCCCACGAAAATACTGCTCAATCATTTATTTGTTTGTTCATTCATTGAGTTTGGGGAGGACAGATTCATTATTCCGCTAAGCTCATCGTTTCATAATTTTGGCACAACATTATATATTTCTATTTCTTGCTCATGCCAGCTTCCTTCTGTAAAGAGAAAAATACAGGTATATATCAAATATATATGCCATTCCGTTGTATATCAACGATGATTTGTTCGTCTCAAAAAACATTACATAACCCCCAATTGTTTTGTGGTTTTCTTATTCCATGTCGAGTGTTGAACCTTGGTTGTATCATCTACTTGAGCACTTGTTAGATCACTACAGAAGCCAAATTGAGGTTTGTTTGAAACTTATTATTTACAGAACCAGGAACCATTTAACCTGAAATATGTAAACATTGATATAGAGAAGGTAAGTTATAATTATGTATGTTCTATTTATCGGTTGATTTTTAAATACTTCTATCTGATGTATCAGGTTAATAAGTTTAATGTATTAAATTGCTTATATTGTGTATTGCGTTTCAATATAGAATGGCTTCATTGCGATAGTGGGAGCAGTTGGATCAGGAAAGGTAGTATTTTGTTAACGTTTTTATTTTCGTACTGGAAACAGGAAAATTCTTGCAGAAATAACCTCCGCTGACAAAAAGCTTTTTTATAGGTTATCTGCATACGTATCTTTACATATTTCAACATAATTTACAAAAAGATGATTATAATTCCATATAAATTAATGTACTGTTGTCTAAGGTACATAATTGATCATTAGGATCGGACAGATGATTAGAGAAAATTTAATGATGAAAGATGATGTATTCATATCTATGTCATATACAATTCTTGAGGAGTGGGAGTGAAAGTGAGAGTAGCTGAGCAAGTGGTTTATTTCAGACTCTGTCTAAATAATATTTTTTAATCTGAATTTTGAACATATTAATATCTTGTATATTACGCAATCTGATGGGTAATTGGTTCCAGATTGATGGTACTTGATAGTGAAGTGATTGCTTATCTGAATCTCTTTTAGGAATAAATTAGAGAGTGTATATATCATTTGTTGGTGTCCGAGGAGGACATCCTATTGTGTGTCAAATCCAAAGATTAACCCACACATCATTCTAGGTCTTCGTACATTGCACTAAAATTAAATGTAAATAATAATAATGTGTATGTTTAGGGTTGCTTTTTGGATTCTATGAGTTTCAACAACTAATAAGAATACTACTACAACGTCTGATAATTAGAATGTAAGCAACTGACTCTGGACTAATTAATTCATAAATGTGTATCATTAAGCTATTGTTGCATCGCATTGTGGTTTTCCATCCAAATATAAGTTGGATTATTGATTCACTCATTACTTTTATTGAGCTGTGATTCTTGATTTGTAACATCCTGACAAATGTTTCAAGGGAGATGTGATGTCTCAATATTATGTTGAACTATCTACAGGATAAATTTTAAAAAAAATATTTTCTAAATTACAGAGTATGTTTTTGCAAGCCTGCCTGAAAGAGATTAAAATCCTATGTGGCAATTGTGAAATCAATGGAAAGATCGCCTATGCCCCTCAGGAACCATGGATACTTTCACAAAGTGTGAGAGATAATATACTCCTTGGTAGTTCCTTTGACAAGGAACGATACCAAAGCGTCATCACAGCATGTGCACTTGTGGAGGTAAATATGTTGGGTGACTAGTTGGATGGCTTGTATATTAGGACAAATTATCATTTTTTGACAAATAAAGCCACGCACCGCTTTAAAAGAAAAAAATATTAATTTCCTTGTGCTACAAAGTACCAGCCTCCAACACAGAGCTTTCTTCCTTGAGTTTCCCTAGTCATGCTAGATTAGTAGAATCTGCCCTGCCTTGGAAGGTTGTAAATTACAGGATATATAATAGTTACCGACTATAGATGAAAGATGTTTGGGAATGATATTTTAAAACCTAAAGGATCATTCTGGTTATCTTAAATCCTAATCTGAGTTTCCCCAATGGAATTCCCAGGGTTGATATTAACCAATTTACCATTTTCAAAGAACACAATTTGGGGAAAATTCTCCCCAATGGCGGAAATGACCATTATGTGCATTAACATCTTTTATTCATCCTCTTGATTCAATTTTGATTTAAGGACATACAGCAGTTTCCTGATGGTGACCTTACTGTGGTTGGAGAACGTGGATTGACATTAAGCGGGGGACAAAAAGCAAGAATTGGCCTTGCCAGGTTGTTTGAATTATATATAATAATAAAATGTACGTGTACCAGCAAATACCTGCGCTAAGTGGGTTGGTGGACCCACACCATCCTTTCTCCTTCCCTCTCCTGCCATGTTTCCATTTCAACTTATCTAACTTATTACCCTTTCATGTTCAAGCCTCAATTGGTTCCAAGCAGTTTAAGACAATATCTTTGGTCACAGTTGTGCAACAGAGAAACGGAAACAGATTCACAGGCAATGTGAGATAGATACAGAGTTATTGAGACACAGGAACAGAGAGATTGATCATTGTTTAGGTCCACATAAAAGATTATGCATATAAATTCCATCTTGAGATCTGAAAGTGTCACACAGAAATACAAGGAGGAGATATGGATAATCACACATTTGGGCTTACAAGTTATATTAATATCTAATGTATGGGGAATTAACAATTTATTTTTAATGCATTTTAAACAAACCAAATCCCTCTCCTTGGCCGTTAGCCTGAAGGTTGACTTTGTTCCAGTTTATACTGGTTAGAACTGGGGCCCCTGATCCCCAGTCCCCCACCCAGGACCGGGTAAAACTTTTGAATTCAGCCAATAGTAGTGGAGCAACTCCCAACTGACCGGTGTCTGGCACCGTTTGAATTCACTCACTTAGCAGCAAGCAGCAAGCAGCAAGCAGCAAACATATGTGCAGCAAAAGGGAAAAATATCTCTCCCACCACCATCTCCAGCCCCACCTGGGACAAGTTACAGCATGAGGCCCAGATCTGTTTAAATCAATTTTAAAGCCAGGGACAGTGTACTGGTCCACTGACCCAATTAAGGCGACCTGGCCTCTGACCGTCTTTAAAAATAGAAAAAATAAACTTTTTCTTCTGCGAGCATTTTATACCAGGCTTAGGCTGTGTCATAGGACATTAAAGTGACACTCCTCACTCACTGTTGTTGGCTAGATTATCGAGTAACAAAATTTCTACTTCTTTTCTAATATTTGGTTCACCTTACCCTACCTAACTAACTCCTGTGGATATCAAATCAATTATTCTTTTCAATTTCCCATGAAAGCCCTTTGAGGTAGGATTCTTTATCTTTCCACAGATCAATAGTAATTTATCTGCTATTTATGCAGAAACTCAGTGACAACCATTTTTTTTTCACTAGAGCAGTGTATGAGAAAGCTGACATTTACCTGTTGGATGATCCTCTGGCTGCTGTGGATGAAAAGGTCGCCAACAGATTATTCTTTGAGTAGGTATAAAGTCTTTTGACATAACAAATGGGTAATCGCTAAGATTGTGGTCAACCTCTAGCCTATTCACTTGTTTCTCCCTCTCCTTATTACAGATGCTTTCAAGGATTTCTAGCAGGAAAGCTACGAGTTTTGGTCACACATTCAATACAATACTTATCTCATGTGGACAAGGTTGCCCTGCTACATCAGGTTTGGATCTACCTAAATGAAATCAATATCTTCAGTTGGTACTAGCTACAACTAATGTTGATTAAATATTGTCCAATTTACTTGAATTCCTGGCTTCTTCGATTAAGCTTTTGGAAAAACAATATATGGGTGCAAATAGATTCTTTTCTTTAGGGAGAAATGATATCATGTGGTCCATTCCGGCAAACAAAGGAACTGATCTTACAATACACAGGATCTGACAATACAAAAAATACCAGTGCGATGTCCCTAACATTATTCAAAGATGAGGCATATGACAACATACACATGGTAGATATGGATATATAATCTAAAATCTTTACATCACTACATTTCTATTGGTTCCCTTCCATCTATACATATGATGTATACTTTTTTTTAAGGCTACTTCTTTAACGAAGGAAAGAAGGGATGTGAATGAGAGGAATGCTGTGAACTATAAGGTTTACCAAAAATATATAAAGGCAGGAAGAGGTTATATAATGGCTCCACTGTTCGTGTTGTTTTTGTCCTTAGGCATGGTAGGTCATCTTAAGATTTATGATATATCTAAGGAGGAAATTTGATTTTAATATGAAGATATTATATTAATAAATTTAATTATATTTAATGTGAGATATAAAAATCTTTTGTCTTCTTACAAGTGGAAGTTCTGATGACTCTAAATTGCATAATGCTAGAGAAACACTTTATTTCAGACATGTATGAGCTAATTCAAACTATTGAAAGACTGAATTTTTATTTCACTGCTTTCAGGTATCTGGCATACTGCATGATTCAGTTTACATTCATTGGTATGTGTCTTGTTATTTACCTCCATTCATTTAGCTCAATTCATCATTTCTCTTAGTTATACAAATAAATAATCATTTATGTTGGAATAGCGTGTATAGCTAGTAAGCAAATCAAAATATTATTCATGACGCCTCCTAGCTCTGAGAAGCCTTTCCACCCTTATGTATTTGCAGGACGGATAGAAGAACACATTCTGGTAACAAAACAACTAATTTTGAAAATTCAAAATGGATGCAAGCGGCATCAGAATTGAACCAAGAATGGTTTGTGACTGTACTAGGACTTCTGCTTGCTGCGATGTTTTTCTTTTTCTTTGTTGCATACATGTTTCTCACATATATCTACAAGACAGCAAATCACAAGCTATATGACAAAATGTTTGCAAGAATGCTGAAGGCCCCATCTTACTTCTTTGAGACAAATCCTGTAGGTATGCTGAGCTCATGATCCAGTAGTTACTAAGATAACATTTGCAACACTGCTTTATAGCAAAACTGCTACCATTTAATCGATTATATATAATGTGTGAGATGTGCTGATAAATGAAATTCTTCCAAACCAGGACAGGTTCTGAACCGGTTCTCCAGGGATACCGCCTTTATGGATATTAATCTGCTGGGATCACTTATTATTTCGATTAGTGTGAGATTTGCTTTCCTGTTTAATTCTCAAATTATACATGCCTTTACGTTTCACTGTTCTCTTAATTGCCATAGTTCTGATGTAAAATGTACTTAGGCATGACTGTAGGAATTATTTCCCTTCTCTTAACTGCATAGTTTGGGGTTCCCTGCATTGCTGAAGTGATTTATACATGTGTTATAAGTCCATGGTGCATCATTCCTACAACGTTATATGTAGCCTTTTTGGTTGGCGTAGGCAAGTACATGTTACCCGCATTGAGGGATATGAAACGACTTGAAGCTGGTTGTAAGTAGGCCTATACATGTATGAACTCATTGGGGTACACCTGTGGACAAATAAGTAGAAGGCAGCCTTGGAGAAATGTTATTTAAAGAATAATATTACATAATTATAGAATATATGATTCTGAGGAGTAATGCAATCAATTAATTAAAGAGATTGTTATTATGAAATTAGAATTAAAGTTTTGAATAATTGTGAATAAGATCAAATAAAGTGATAGGGGTGTTAGTTGAGTGGGGGCTGGAGAAAAAAACAAATTTGCATGACATATATCATGCGAGGTGGAGGTGGAGGTGAGGAATGAGGTAGAGGTAGAGGAGATACAGATTAATTTTAAGATTTTTTTTTATTCAGGGCTGGCGCTCATAAAAAAATGTAAAACTCTCGTGCTAAATTCGTGTCCATAAAGTCCTAAAACTCAAATTAGGTGAGTTTTAGCTATCCCAGTTTTAGCGCTAAAACTCTCGTGCCAGAGAATTCCCGTCCCAAATTCCCGTGCCGAATTTCGCGTTCTAACTTACCCGTTCCAAAATTTCCCGTGCCCAAATTCTCGTGCTAGCCAATTTTTGTAATCAAATTTAAACATCTCCCTTTTACAGTCTATACCGTTAGGAGGAGAGGGAGAGGGAGGGGGAGAGGGAGCGGTAGAGAGAGTGAGTGGGGGAGGTATAAGAGAGTGATTGGACGCCTACTGCGCCAATGTGTTTCCCGGCACTGGAGTAGTCAAATTAATATTTTCAGATATATTCCAAAAATCAGTTTCCAAAAGTCATTTTTTTATATCGGTGATTAGACACCTACTGCGCCAATGGCTGTTCTGGCCACAGTAGCATTCGGATAGCATATGGCCCACCTATATGTTTATCAATATAGACATATGATAATGAAATCGGGCAATCTTTGAAAGATAACTTCTGGCAATGTATTCTTAGATGATTTAGTACACTGATGAACTGACTTTGTTTCATAATTATTCACCCTACCCCCCCCCCCCCAAACACCCCCCACCCCCCGGCTCCCCTGTGCACACCCTGACACCTGACCTACATCCCTCAATTCTACGGAGCCGGGACCGGGTTCTTATCTTCATAAATAAGATAAGATGGTCAGCCTAACAGGAGGCCCTATCTGGACATTATGTGGTCAAGTCTCTTTTACCATGCACCACAACCTGTATTGTTTGGTGGCGTCGGGGTTCTGGCGTTTATATATGCTTCAATATTAAAATAGACTCAGAATTTCGGGTTGTTTTTCCTTCATAGGCAATTACTTGTTTCTAAAGTTAGGAAACATGTAGTAGCGGTTTTATTGTTATAATGATAATAATAATCTCTCACATTTTAACCATTTACAAGAATTATTTCTGGCAGGTTGATGAAATAACAGCTAGAAGTATCAGGGTAAATTAGGGAAATTCATAACTTATGTGATTTCTACGTATTACTAACGTTTGATTAAATGTCTTAGGGACATCTACTAAGAGTAATATTTATTGGGCTACGGTTGGTGTTCATGTATAACTAGCAAAGTAGCCATCCTCTGGACGGTCAGCCCCTTCCTCTCACTCTCTCCCCCTCCCCCTCTAATGCTGCCTCCCCTTCTTTTCTCTCCCTGCCTCTCTCTCCCCCTGTTCCTACCCTCCCCCTCTCTTCTCTCCTGCCCTATTCTCTATGTATCCTCCTCTCCCTCTCCTATCCAATTTCCCCCACCCTCTCCCCTCCCCATTCCTCTCCCCCATCTTCTCCCTCCCGACTGTTGCTCCCTCCCCCCCATCTTCTCTGTGTCCTCTTCTCTCTCTCTTCCTATCTGATTCCTCCCACCCTCTCCTTCTGCATCTCTGCTCTCCCCTTCCCGCTCTGATCTCTCTCCCCTCATCTCCCCCTCTCTCTATTCCTCGATCTCCCCCTATGAAATACCTTCTGAGGATTAACTTGTTTACTGAACATGTCTGGTTACAATTATTTGACAGAATTCGATTATAATAATACCTCATTGAGCAATCATACAGGTGTACCTTACACATATTGCCAAGCTAAATGAAATCAAGTCTCTACCACCTACCTAGGTATATATTCTCGTGATATTTCTCCTGAACGAATACATAATATTTTGAATGTACATGTATGTATACATACATGTATGTATGCACATACATACATGTGTCTTATAGGAGGAGGTACTGGAGAAAGCATTGGAAGGGATACAGGAAGAGGTACTGAAGGTGGTAGAAAGCATGGGAAGGGTACAGAAGGGGTACTGGAGTGGTTACTGGAGGTTACTGGGGGAGGTACTGGAGAAGTTATTAGAGGAAGTACTGGAGGAGGTTACTGGAAGAGGGTAGTGGAGGAGGTTACTGAAGGGTGTACTGGAGGAGGCATTGGAGAAGGTATTGGAGGGAGTACTAGAGGAGATATTGGAGGAGGTACTAGAGGAGACCTGCTCCTGTACTGGAGGAGGTATGTAAGGGGTACTGAAGGAGGTAATGGAGGAGGTACTGGAGGACATACTGTAAGGGGTACTGGAGGACATACTGTAAGGGGTACTGGAGGAGGTACTGTAAGGGGTACTGGAGGAGGTACTGTAAGGGGTACTGGAGGAGGTACTGTAAGGGGTACTGGAGGAAGTACTGTAGGGGGTACTAGAGGAGGTACTGTAATGGGTACTGGAGGAAGTACTGTAAGGATACTGGAGGACGTACTGGAGGGGGTACTGGGGGAGGCACTGGATGGTTTACTGGAGGAGGTACTGTAAGGGGTACAGGAGGAGGTACTGTAAGGGGTACTGGAGGAAGTACTCTAAGGGGTACTGGAGGACATACTGGTGGGGGTACTGGAGGAGGTTACTGGAGGAAGTTACTGGAGGAGGTACTGGAGAATTGGTGGATATGTGGGTACTGGAGGAGGTACTGGAGGAGGTTATTGGAGGAGGTACTGGAAACTACCCCCTCCACCAGTAACCTCCAATACCCTCCTCCAGTAACCTCCTCTGGTACCTTCAGTAACCTCCTCCTATATCTTCTCCAGTAACCTCCTCCAGTATTTTCTAAAGGATCGCCTCCTCCAGCATTTCCTCCTCCAGAATCCCCTGTTCCAGTATCCTTCCTCCAGAATCTCCTACAATATCTACTCCAGTACCTGCCTCCTTCAGTACCTCCTATAGTATCTCCTAAAGTCTCTTCCCCAGTACCCCTCCTCCAGTAGCCCCTTCTCCACTATCTCCTCCAGTACCCCATCCTCCAGTACATCCTCTAGTATCTCCTACAGTATCTCATCATACAGTATCTCCTCCAGTAGCTGCTCCTCCAGTATCTCCTCGAGTACCCTTCCTCCACTATCTCTGACAGTATCTCCTCCAGAACCCCCTCTTCAATTACCTCCTCTTGTATCTCCTATAATATCTATTCCAGAACCCCCTCCTCCAGTATCTCCTACAGTATGTCCCCCAAGACCCCTCCTCCAGTATCCCCTACAGTATATCCTCTAGGACATGCCTCCTTTAATCTCCTTGCCTCCTCTAATCTCCTCTCCTCTAATCTCCTCTCCTCTAATCTCTTCTCCTCTAATTTCCTCTCCTTATCTCTTATCTCCTACAGTACCTTCTCCAGTACCCCCCTCCTGTACCTCCTCTATTACCTCCTTCAGTACCCTGTTCCTGTATCTGTTGCAGTACCCCCTCCTCCAGTACCTCCTCTTCCTACATTCCTATGTAATTCCTCCTGTACATCCCCCTATATGTCCTAGATACGTCCTTCTGTACCTCGCCCTATGCATCACCCTATACCTCCTCCGCCTATTTCCCCTGTACCTCCTCCTGTATACACATGTCCCCTGTATGTCCTCCTGTACATCCCCTTTATGTCCTCCTGTACCCCTTCCCGTACATTCCCCTGCATGTCCTCTTTGAACCCTATAATTAGCATTTAAAACATTGGTAGGTCTACATTAAAGATTACTCTTGAGATGAAGCAATTGTTACATCATGTGATGTAGTTATGATGTAACAGGCTGTAAGCATTTTATGATTATCAATTAGCAGTAATTATCATGACTATTATCAAAATACTAAATCAGCAGCATGCATGTACTTGTACAAAAAAAGTGATGCAGTAATGTATTGCAATGATTACGGTAGCATGTGAAGGCTCAAGTATACACAAATATGCTTGTTATATCCATTCCAATCCTAATATTGATATAAGCTAACATGATAGTGTACATATATGTACATGTGTCAATGACAGAACCATATGAAACATTCTATGAAAATATTGAAAAAGAACTGTGGAATTATAACTAAACGTATGGACCAGAGAACAATAATTATAAAGAGCTTCAAGCATACATGTTTACATGCTCATTGCGCTTCTCAGACGCTATATAATTGCCGGATAACTTCCGGTAAAATTGGTTGTATTCAATTACAACCCATTACACATGTATAATACATGTATTATGTATGCAATTATATGTGTGCATACAATATACATATACAGTAATCAGTATGTGTATATGTGCACATGTATATATACAGGTGTGTGCATGTATGTACACATGCATGTGTGTATAGGTGAGTGAGTTAGTAAGATTGGTTGCAATATGCCCTTATCAACACATTGAAAATTATATCAAGGGCAGGAGAGCTGAGCGGGAGGCAGTTTATGATCTTACCCAGGAAATAGAGATAGAGAAGAAGGGAGAGAGAGAGAGAGACAGAGAAAAAGAGACAAAAAAGCACTTTATGGTCTTACCCAGGACCATGTGTGTATAGGTATATATATGATATATTATATAGGTAATATACATATTATATGTATGAATATGTGTATGTATGTGCACATTGGGCCCATTGTATAACAAAACGCATGTAAGTGGTTTGCATCTCCTCGTTTCATATCGCATAGGTTTGCCTTACGAGAGACTTACGAGATATGACAGACATGCGAGGGGTGGCTTGCATAAGGATCGTCGCAGCAATTTCGTAACTTGTATTTATAATAAACTCATCTCCTTGTATCTTCTCCTATCTGATGTTTTGATAGTGTAACTACTAGCAAAGTACCCGTCCTCTCCCCTACCCCTCTCTCCCTGCCTCTCCTCCTTTTCTCCCCCTGCTTCTGCCCCTCTCTCCCTGTCCCTACACTATACCCCTCTCCTCTCCCCCTGTCCTCTTCTCTCTCCTCTTCTCTCTCTATCCGCTTCTCCCTATACAAATTCCCCCACCCTCTCACCTCCACTTCTCTCTTTTTCCTCGCTCTTCCCCTCCCCATCTGATCTCTCTCCCTCGATCTCTCTCCCCTACCTCCCCCTCCCTGATTTTCCTTCTTTGCCATCCCCCTCTGCGCTCTCCTCTTCCTCTCTTTTTCTCCCCTTCCTCTTCTTCCCTCTTTCCCTGTCCCTTAAATACTATTATACAATTATATATATGTGCATATAATATACATATACCACATGTGTGTATAGATATATTCACCCATCTAGGTAAGATTACTTGATAGAATAATGCGAGAGAAACGTGTTGGCGTACTTGACTGAATTTGTACAAAAACATTGTAATTATATCTATGAATATCAATTTGTATATTATATGCTTTTGTGTGTGTGTGGGGGGGGGGGGGAGGGGACGGCTAGAAGGATCAGGGTAAATTAGGGAAATGTGTACAATTGTGCAATTTGGATTTAAAAAAATGATTGCGAATGGAGGGATATACTGGAGGGATTACAGGATCATGAACCAGAAGAGGCACCAGAGAAGGTACTGGAGGAGGTAGTGAAGAAGGAGATAATGGAGGAGGTACTCTGAAGGTGGAGGTACTGGAAGAAGTACATGAGGTGGTATGGAATGAAGTACAGAAGGAGGCAGTGGAATAGGTACTGGAGAAAGCACTGGAGGGGGTACTGGAGGGAGTACCCTTCCAGTGCCTCCTCCAGTACCTCCTCCAGTATCTCAGTACCCCATCCAGCTCCCCATTCAGTGCCTCCTCCAGTAACCTTCAAAACTCCCTCCAGTACCTCCTCCGGTAACTTCCTCCAGTAACCTCCTCCAGTACCTCATCCAGTAGCTGCCTCCAATAACCTCCTCCAATAACCTCCTCCAATAACCTCCTCCAGTAACCTCCTACAGTAACCTCTTCCAGTACCTCCTCCAGTACCCTCCATCAGTAAGCTTCTCCAGTAACTTCCTCCAGTAACCTCCTTCAAAACCCCCTCAAAAACCTCATCCAGTACCCCCTCCAGTAAGTTCCCCCTCCAGTTCTCCTTCCAGTCCCCCTCCAGTACCCCCCTCAAGTACCTCCTCCTGTACCCCCTTCCAGTAACCTCTTCCTGTAACCTCTTCCAGTAACCTCTTCCAGTAACCTCTTCCAGTAACCTCTTCCAGTAACCTCTTCCAGTAACCTCTTCCAGTAACCTCCTCCAGTAACCTTCTCCAGTAACCTTCTTCAGAACCTCCTCCAGCAACCTTCTTCAGAACCCCCTCCAGTACCTCCTCCAGTACCCTCCTCCAGTACCCAGTCCAGTACCCTCCTCACAGTTAAGCACAGTAGGCGTCCAATCACCAATACAATTTGAGTTTGGTAAAATGTTGACAACTTCTGTGCCGGGAAAGCCATTAGCAGTGTAAGTGACTAATCACCTATTTATGAAATATAGGTTTAGGAAAATTTAACCATTTTAGGGTCAGGAAAGCCATAAGCACAGTAGGTGTCCAATCAGCAACACAGAACTTGAGTTTCAGAAAAATCTGACTACTTCAGACTCCCACCACATCCACACTATGACCACCCATTATCGGATGTTAATTCCTGTCAAATTGTATCATGTTGAACTTGAAATAAACAATATACACACATACATACGTGCATACATCATACACACATACATATATATGCATGCATACACACATATATACATCAGTAATATGTTAGTTTCATCTAAACTCAGCTGAAATTGATAGATTTATACCCTATTTTGTTTCCTACGGTACAAAACAATGCAGAACTGCCAGCTAATGTTGCAGTTTTGCTGATTCGGAAAAAACTCAAAATCAGTTCTCCGATAAAATAAAGAAAAAATAAAAAAGTATTATATTTCTACATAAAATAATGAGTTAGAAGCTGTTGCCAGTGCAAACATACTAACAAATCAAAAAATACACACATACACATATACATGCAATTGTAATAGATGTATGTACACGTGTATGTATGCATGCGTATGAGAGAGGAAGAGAAGGTGAGGGGAGAGAGTGAGAGAGAGACAAACTGGTGGAGAGAGAGAGGACAGGGTAAGGAGAATGAGTGACTGACATAGGTCGGGGAGAGAGGGGAGAGAGCCAGAGATTACAGAGGGCGGGGATAGAGCGGGAGAGGGAGGGAGGAGGGAGAGAGATAACAGTGGTAACATTTCTAAGGGAGAATAAGCGGGATAGAGTATGGGGAGAGGAGCAATTAATTAATTAGAACATTAGATTAAAGATACATTATCAGCTGTGGAAGATCCTGAAATATAATGACTAGCTTTGAGATAAAGACTCTAAAGCTAACATACATGTACTGGAGAAACGATTCAAATGAAGAAAAACTGATTCAAAATAACAAATTCGGCAACAATTTTTGCTCTGCATTATGACTGCACCCGGCTTATTTTCTTCAATATTGATATGTTTTTTATTTTACAATACATCACTCTCCAAGGGACGATAACACCTCTGCTATGGTTGAAATGCAGGGGGTATATAATGAACATATATGCATCCATTTAGCAGGACATTAGAAATGCAGGTGGTTTATATTACTCCGTCTATTAATAGCGCTCGGCAATGGACATGCACTCTAGTCCATGACTGCGGGACTACACAGTTAGCAGACATACACTGAGCTATTCTATGCTCTGAGTGAGGGTCAGTTTGAATCTGCCGCTCTCCCCGTCCTACATGCTAGACTTGCACAGACATACACACATACCAGTATACTTATTGTGAACAGAAATAAGGACGTCCAGACCAACATATCACCATATCTTTACGTCTAGGTAGATACATACATATATACATGTATGAACAATACATACTTACACACATCCATACCATTAAGTCTTAGAATAATATACATGCATGCATGTGTGTGCGCATGTTGATGAGTATGTGTAGTTGATACCTATTAAGTATTTATAGTTTACATGTACCATCTAATTACTTCTTCTTTTCAGACAACTAGCATACACTTATTACATACAACGACACAGATATATAAAAAGTAACATATTAAATAGCACACAGAGAAGAGGAAGATAAGTGAGACACTAATTAAGGCACTGGGCAAGTCGACAAGGAAGACTGGAGCACATGAGAACTGTCCTCCACTGAGCCATCCTCCCTCCCTCCATACTAGTATGTAGAAACTGGTTGCGGATTATAAGATTTAGGGCCTGCCTAAGGAAGAATGCCACTGTAATTTAGCAGAATTTCCTAAAGGTGTAGAGCTGCTAATTGTAATTTTTCTGAAAATCTGACCCAGTAATATAATCAAGAGTTTTGAAGTAAATAAACACTTAAATAAGCATATATAATGTATGCCAATCATTGGTGTTTGTTCACGGGTGATATATAATATCAAAATTATGACTGTGTTCCTTCAATTCCACTGCATCGGTGATGTGACTCGTATACCACTTGAGGCCTAAAGGCCTCTCAAGGGTAGATATTAAGTGCCATCACCTCTCATTCCTTTCCTTTCCAAAACTGTCAGGAGAGAAAGGGTAATCCCCGTTTCCCTCAATAGCTGGCGAAAACATAAACCATACAAATTATTTAGAAACTATATCCGAATGTAAGGAGATATAGGGAATAGCAATTTCAAAAATTCATTACAACCTTATGAATGAGAGAGACAGTGATGGAGAGAGATGGATAGGTAGAGTGAGGAAACAAGGAGGAATACATTCACACTATTTGAATCAGTAAAAGTCTGAAGTCGCCAGTAAATGTACAAGTAAATGTACAATTCACTTTGACGATTCAACGAAAATATTTTTTTTTTTTTTTTTAAATTTCCGTGCCAAAGTTTCACTAAAAATCCGTGCCAAAATGTCCGTCCCCCAAATTCTCGTGCCATAGAACTCTCGTGCCAGTTTGGCACGAGAGTTCTATGGCACGAGAGTGCTAACTTTATGGACACCCCTGCTAAAACTGGTTTAGTCAACGGCACTGGTTCCCTGGCACCAGTTCCCTGGCACCGACTTTTTATGAACGCCAGCCCAGGAAAGACATTACATCATAGATGCTATTCTCGGTAAATTCTGTTCGAATTTGGTTGTTATCAGTCACATACATTGTGTTATAACCTAGGTACAATTACCACTATAGGTTGTGGCACAAATGACAATGCCCGAAGCTTTTCTTCAGTCATTTAAATTTAGATAATGCAATTTTCTGCCTCAAAAAGCTAAATATGAATTCAAATTGTTTTTGTTAGTGAGAAGTCCAGTGCTGTCTCATGTAAGTGCAACAATAGAAGGATTTATGGTCCTTCGCTCCATGAAGAAGCAAGACAAATTCATCTCGAAAGCTTATGACTGTATTGACCAGCATTCTTCTGCAACATTCGTTTACATATCCACTTGGAGATGCATGGGCACACTGGTTGATATATCTGCAACAATTGCCATAGGCATATCGCTTGTCATATTACTTTTGACAGTTGATGAAGGTGCGTTGAATATAAGGCTAAACATAAAAGTATTTATCATGAATCGTGCACTAGGACCTGCCAATATAATATTATTATATAAAAACTAATGAGTCTCAATTTCTTTCTCTGGTTTGAACTGGCAGCCATGATTAAAGGATTAAACTACCGTCGTATGAACTGCCACAGCAGAGTTCAAGGAACTGATTGGGATTTTGTATTCATTCATTTTTCATTGAACGCTTGTTAACCCCTTTGAAGCCAATACATCATGTGATATCATATATACATTTTCCATGACGAAAAATCGTATCCAATGACCTCACATAGGTATTTTATATAATCCTCATCTAACAAAGAAGTGGGGAGGTATTTTAGATGGACTCAACTTATAGCAGATTATTAGATTTCTACAAAGGAGAGGATAAGAATATGATGTTTTACTATGCAAATGAATCAAAGTAAAATATAGTATAAAACATGGGCACCGCCATATTGCTATAAATCATGTGGTCGTTGGTGATGTATCATATGCACAACCACAATGAGGCACAGGCCTTGCCCCTGCCTTGCCTGAGAGAACACATATCTTTTTGCAATTTATTTGAGCTATAGTTTTGTATAAACGAATGATGGGCATTATACAACTGGCTGCCTTTGAGCCTAAATATGCCAGGAACAAATGCAGGGGAAGGTTTTAAATCTATTGAGGGTTTGGGTGAGCCAGGGGAGAGGAGTGAAAGTGTCAAAACATTGCCACTGCTGCCGCCATATTATGATATATGGCATTTTGTTTCGGATTAGCAGGGGAAGATTTGTAGACTAAAATCGGGGGTTCTTGGGTGAGTAAGGACGTATTTACAATTTGGTTATAAGAGTATGTATATCCAAAACTTCTCACAGTAAATACATTGTATATTTATGTATATATAACAATGCTTCAAACTAAACTGCTGTAAGTTCGATACGTATATATGTCCTGAGTCGGGTGACCAATCAGACATAGTGGGTCATCAGTTAACATAAATCACCACCAGTACCACTGTTGTTCACCAATATGTCTGCCTCCTTGTAAGCGAGAAGCTGACTGTCTTTCCTATGCCTTTGCTGGTAAATGATGATATTGATCACTATAATGCCTCAGAAGTAGTCTAAAGACTATAATGTTTCTGCTATTTTCAAAAAATATCTTTAGCTTTCTATATGTAGTGTTTTGGCTTTACTGGATGAGTAAGGCAATAAAGTGGAACTGGATTTAAGAAAAGAGAGCTCTTCCTGACGTTTTCAAATAATTGTTATTGAGAGATGTTCCCACAATGCTTCAGAAAGTTAAGAGGTGATCTATTCCTTCAGCTGCATCCAAAATAAAAATGATATGCAATATCTTACTGATTTACTGATACATGTATATATCTAATTTATGTGGTGTAGGAAACACAGGCACAGTTAGTCTAGCCTTCATTTATCTACCATCAATTATCGCCCATGCATCCTTGAGTTTTATGTTTGCTACGCAGATGGAAACTGCAGTAAGTTCCTGGATTCTGTGATTTTGTATTCAACAATCTTGAATATAGTTTTGTTTACAAAAAATATTGTTTTTTCAAATTTCAATGAATGAATTCATCCCTATTCTGGATTTTGATTAATTATATTTGTGATATTATGTGTAGACGGGGCAAAGTTCACCATACCTCTACATGTATATTTGTGATATTAATTTTATAGTTGCTATTTATTTTGAGAAAGTGTAACTGTTCTAATTTTTAGATGACATCTGTTGAACGTATTCTGCAATACTCAAAATTAGAACAGGAGGAGCTTGAACAACAAAATCAGTCTGTGCATGATGCTTGGCCCCAAAATGGAAGGATATCTTGTAATAACACACATCTGAAATATCGAGGACAAGAAAACCCAGCTCTTGGTCCATTAAACATAACCATCAGACCTGGTGAAAAAGCAAGTTCCACACTAAATATCCTTTAACTCTTTATAGATTTCCTTTAGCAGAAACTGAGATTACATGTATCATTAATTCAAAACCTGATTTTGAAGCTTGTCAACTACTGTGTATTAATTAAAATGTTATAATATAATATTAAAATTTATCTTATCTTATCTTATATAGCACTCAAAAACCAATTTGTATTTTCAGATTGGAGTGGTTGGTAGGACAGGGGCTGGGAAGTCTTCTTTGATTGTTGCACTACTTCGAATGGTGGAACCTGAAGGGGACATCTTCATTGATGATGTCAATATTAAACATATTGGACTCACTCGACTTCGAAGTTCCTTCTCTGTAATACCACAGGTATCAATTCTTCGATTGGGATTCATAATTTAAATGTTTTGATAAGACAATACAAAATATTAATGTGTATGCTGGTACATGAGATATATACCTATAATTATAAGTTGCCTGACTAAAGTGATCAAGCTCCTAATTTGGTATTTTCTTTCACCCTGGATATGCATACCCCATTCAAAGTATAGGCTCTGCCGTCTGAGTATTCCATCTTTTTGTAAGCAGTGGTGAAAGTGTTTTGATCAGATCCACTTGTGAAATAAACTAAAGCAATCATCATATTTCAGGACCCGGTGCTTTTTAATCGGTCCCTCAGATTTAATTTGGACCCGTTTAATGGACTCAGAGATGAGGACATATGGCATGCCTTGGGACAGGTAAGGCGAAGTGGTTAACCTCATCAGCCCCATGACATTAAAACTTTAGCATCAATACTGGAATATATTATTATCAAACATAGTCAACTTGTCAATACATATCTATTTCTAGGTCCAACTGAGGGAGAAAGTTCAAAGCTTGCCGATGAGTTTATCAACAGAAATGGGCAGAGGTGGAAATGATTTCAGTGTGGGGGAGAAACAGTTGCTATGTTTGGCCAGAGCCATTATGCGAAAGAATAAAATTGTGGTGATTGACGAAGCAACAGCTAATGTTGATAGCAGGTATGGAACATATACAATCAAAATGATTAGTTATTGATGAAATATTAGTGCTTAAAGGAAGGATATATTTAGTGCTTAGATTGTTTTTGTTTTTATTCTTGACTCCTTAACCAGAGACATATAACATATGATAATAATGATAACAATTTACGCCATAAATGGGTAGCCCGCATCTATGATAATCTTAGGTCTTTCAGAGGGTCCCTGAGTTGACTTTCTTCATTTTTTGAATAATATATCAACTTGAGATTTTTCATTGAAATTACAGAACTGATTCTATCATCCAAAAGGCCTTACAAAATGTTCTGGCCTATGCAACTGTCATCACAATTGCTCATCGAATAAACTCTCTTGTAGCTGCCGATAGAATTCTGGTAAGATCCAACAAAATAACAATTAATGGTAGCATAAAAGTGAATCATAATAAAAACAAAATATATGTATATATAACTGTAATAAATTAAGAGTTTACATGGTTTTAACTGTGTGGGCGTTAGAAGTCAGAAATGCTTAGTTTGATTGTGGTGTAAGGATTTGTTCTATGTACAGTGGAACCTCACATAAAGACTACCCCTCTATAGAGATCAACCCTTTATTAAGACCAGTTTTTCTCAGTCCCGAATCTTTACCCTCTATTAGATGTTTAAAAAACGCCCTCTATTGAGACAACCTCTTTATAGAGACCACCTCACATTGTGACCACCATTTCTCAGTCCCAAACTGCCAAATACTCCCTGAATTAAGACCAGTTTCGTCCCACCCATCCTGAGGTGACACAAGATGAATCCACATCGATAGAAAAGCTAGGCTGTCAGTCAGTGAGTGTTTTCACTCAGTGAGTGTGAAGGCGTCAGTAGCCATGCAACCACTTCTCTCCAGACACATGCCTCTTTATTAAGCTTGGAAGTTTCGCGTTGCTTTTGTCTTTCATGAACAATTTTATTTCAAATAAAATTTTCACTATGCGACCACAAATTCTCAGTCCCAAGGGTAGTCTTAATAGCAGGGTTTCACTGTACATGATAAACTATGTATGAGTGTGTGAGCAAGAGGAACACGATTCGGTGGCAGCATAGTTGCCTTTGTGTAATTTTACTAAAAGATATTATAAAGTTTTCATGTTTAGAGACAACAGCATTTTCTATTTATTTATCTATCCATCAATCTATCTATCTGTCTGTCAGGTGCTGCAGCAAGGGCAGATAGCTGAGATGGGTCATCCATATGACCTCTTAGGAAATAGGCAAGGAATATTCTATGAGATGTTGAGCCCCCTCGGCAAAGAGAACCTGTTATCCTTCAAAGAGGCTGCTAGACTGCATCAAAAGATGAAATGGAAGGGACAAGGAAGGAGCATGGTTGACACAGAAATGATCCGATGTTCCAGGCTTTGAATTTTGATGTGGCAATCAGTAATCTATGAGCTAATATCTCTTCCCCACAATATAGGATTGTTAAAGAATAAGAAAAAAATAATCGATGCAATATCTATATAAAAATTCTGTTAGTCCTATTTGTTGCAATATATAGATTACACATCTATATAGAGAGGACAATTTCCAAACCTTCCATGTAGGATTGTAGCTGGGTCCAAACCCACAACATGTTACTCATGCAACTGGGCTGACCCAGCACATTAGACCACTCGGCCACCCCACATATCGCCATATATTCTCAGCTATGACAAGTTCCATTCTCACTATAACAACAAAACAGATCTTACCAAATTCACTCATTTATTATGACTTATAAAATGGGATTCATCAATATTATGCTGCTGGTATAATTATGATTATTATTCCAAATACAAATGAGGACGCTTTAGAGACTCTTTAGTAAAAGCAACTGAACAAAATGTTTAGTTTTTGAGAGATGTTAGCTGAGAGTTCCGTTTTAAAGGATATTTTGGAGAGTCAGCCTCAAATGAAATAAAGTGGAATATGGTCAAGATAGAGTCAAGTTTCAAATGAATATGATTTACACAAGCAGTTACTATGGTGTGGCCTTATTCGTAGAGAAAATGGTACTACTTACATATATAGTACAAAGGGAGTCGTCAAAATCTAATGAAAAACTGAAAATTAATTCTCAAAACACATGCAGGCATCATGGTCTATAGGCCTACACAAGACATGACTACTGCTTTTTCCATGAAAAAGCTGACTGGCTACTTCCTCAGCACCAATAACGTCATAGACGATACATTGAAGAATGCAATAGGAAGAGAAACGCCATTTATTGCCCACTTTTCAACATCATTGTATAGGAATTGGCAATGAAACCCACTGCAATAACATCTACAGACATTTTCCTCTCAATTTCATCAGGAATCGATGCATCATTAATGCACACAAACTATACTAGAGTCAGGTTTAGGCATCAGAAATATGTGCAGAACTTTTGAACAAAGCCATAAGCGGTCCGGCCACTGTCGACCAAACCAAGTCGATGCAAAGACGATGCAAAGTCAATGTAATTGCCGGCGATGCACACCGAGGCTTACCGGTGGCTGCATTGTCTTTGCATCGACAACCAGAAAAAGATCAGCAACTATAGAACTAATTCTCTTACTTTTACATATGTAATCGCATCGACTAGACATCGCCAACACATTGCTATGGACATTTATTTCCTCCATTGACAATGCACAGATGCAAAATCACATCGCCGGGAAATATCAAACGTTTGATGTTCATCGCTACCCTAACCGATGCAATTTTTAAATCACCCACTCATCGCCGGTCATTGCTGGCTATATAGCGATGACAAGTCGATGCAATAAATTTGACAAAAATCTTATCGACTACCTCATCGCCAACGCATCGCCAATGATTTTGTCGACAGTAGCTGGACCGCTATATTCTCCCACACAAGCACAACAAAGCCACATTTGTGTGGGACTGCATGGACATGTATAGGGCCAATTAGACACAAAACGATAATGTATTTCAAGGTCAGAGGTAGGGGGGCAGGGCGGGAGGTGAACAGTGTCATTGAAAATGAGAAAAACAATCCATATGTATACAAAATAATAGCCTAAGACCACTCCAAATTGCCATCTAATCTCGCGGTTTTGCTTCTGGACATTTTTAGCCTAAAACATTGCCCTAGTAAATTTGTGTGAATTCTTTTGACAATTATTAATATTAACCAATACAGTATAAACCCTTCATCTAATAACATGACATTGATACATTGAATAGAATTGAATTGAAAAATCGTTCATTTGTCAAATAAAATACATAGGTACAAAGGTTAACAAAGAGGTCAACATGCTTCTGGGATAGTATGGGATAATCTCAGCTCTTCCAGCGATTACCTTACGTGGCATTATACATGATACCTTATCTGCTGTTCAATCATAAACAAAATTAAGGATGCAATAAATCGCTTGAAATTAAAAATGGAACATTTCATGAAGAGTTATTAAGGGATTATAGACTGGCAGTGAGCAGAAGTTTGGGTGTATGGTAATGGTGGACGTTTTGGCCACAACCAAGTCAGGACCCAGGTTGTGATCAAAACCGCAATTATATCCTCAAACTAAAGCTCTCTGCCAATCTAAAATCCCATTAGAATCGTTTTGGAAAGATCCTGTGTCACTTATCAACTCCACAATATTTACTTTAATTTCACCATAAAACCTAGTTTGTTTTGGTGTCATCACTCCTGTCGGTTCTCTATGTCTACTCTTTACCCAACTTCCACTGATATGAGGAGTGATTGGCTTGTTTACTACAACTGTTTACTAACAGTAACACTGAGCAAAAGTGACATAATACTGACCTAATTATCTCACCATTTGTCGGGGAACATCGGGTCACTATTTCTCCCTCCTCTCAAGTCTAGGCTGACAGCCTCTCAGATTAGACATGCAAGTAGAGGCTTCTGCTTTCTATTTCTTTCTCTCTCACTCACTCTCTGGGTCTTCCACATACAAGGCAAACGACCGACAAAAGACGACCGACAAAAGGGGCACAGGGGGACCGACAGAGGTGACCTTTATAAATGAAAGAATACTTTTAGATGCTTGAAATGGCTGTTTAACATAGATTTTTCAAAGTATTTTCTTGTTAGTATTTATGATATATGCCATGGCAGGTCTACCTGACGTGACCCAATTAGTTCAGTTACAAATTTTCTGATTTACCTTTACAAGAACACTAAGCGATGCGAACTTATTTTTGTCCGGACCATTATCAATTTGAACGAGGTATAGTAGCCATATTGTGTACATACATATGTATTACCCGGAGGCTTAGCGCAGGGGTAAGGCTAATTCTTTAGCACCTTTATGCATGGAATTACATATTGTACCATTGGTAAAATAACAATATAAATTATCAATTACCGTTTTATTTCATAACCCATAAAAGTATTAAAATATAGAATAGAAATGATACTCGTCTAAGCTATTTCTCAGACAACATAACTCGATATTCATGGCCTAATATCCGTATGCAGAAATGACCTTTCCTCACGTCTTGGGCTCTAGATTCCTTAATATCTGAGAAAGAATTCATAATATGGACATTGTTAAAATATTTCTTGGTAGAAATAAACCTAATGAGTGTCTGAATGATTTTATAGTGATACTAGCAAAGTACCCGTCCTCTGGACGGTCACCCTCTCTCCCCATACTTCTCTTTCTCCCTCTCCCCCCCTCTTCTCTGTCTTTCATACCTGTTTTTCTCTCTCAACCCCATCTCCGATTTCCCCCTCCCCTCATCCTCATGCTCCCCCTCCCCGCTTTCTCTCTCTCCCTCTCTCCCTTCCCCTACATCCTCTCCCTCCTCTCTCCCCCACCCTCTTCTTTTCCTCTCCTCCTCTTCTTCTATTTCTACATCCTCTTCTTCACTCTCCCACTCCTCTGCATGTAGTTAGGTCCCCCTGGACGTAGCTTGTTATTATATACTTTTATTTCTTATTAAGCATACAGTTACATAAAGGAGAAAAAGGGGATAGCATATGATCTGTCAGCACTACTCTGAGGTGTGTTGATCTTTCCAGATTTCCTGATATATTTTGGATTACATTTGCTAATGACGTAGTATCTCACAGGGGCTTTCCCAGGCTATAAATAGAGTGTGGGTATCCCGATTTAAAAAAGGCTTCAAAATCACATTTCCACCCCAAATACCTTCACAAACCGCATACGACATAGACTATACTAAACATGGGTCACACAGTGCCCAAATGATGGACTATACTAAACATGGGTCACACAGTGGCTATATCGGGGTCTCTACTAAACATAGGTCATACAGTGCCCATATATGGGGGACTATACTGAACATATGTCACACAGTGCCCAAATGAGGGACTATACTAAATATAGGTCACACAGTGCCCAAATGGGGTTCTGTAGTGAACATAGGTCACACAGCACCCAAATGGGGGACTGGTCTAAACATAGGTCACACATTGCCCAAATAGGGAACTATTCTAAACATAGGTCACACAGTGCCCAAATGAGGGACCATATTAAGCATAGGTCACACAGTGCCCAAAAGGGGGGCTATTCTAAACATAGGTCACAGTGCCTATATTGTAATCCCCCTCCCTCCCCTCTTCTCTTTCCCTCTCTCTCTTCCTCTCATCCCCATTCACTCCCCACCTGACTGCCCAACCCCACCACATTCCCTCCGCTGCCCCACCTCCCCTTCTCTACCTTCCTCTCCACTCTTCCACATTCCTTGCATATTCCCTTCCTTCCCCTGCCTTTCCCCCTTCCTCTCACACCCAACTTCCCTTTCTTCCCTTCCTGCTGCCCCCCCCCCCCTTCCTGCTGTCCCCCTTCCCCTACCCCACTACCCCCTACCCGCCTCTGCCTTTCCCCTGTATCCTATACTATTGTCTCCGTTCCTCTCCCCCATTCACCGGCCTATTCCTCTCACCCTCTCTTTTCTCACACTCTACCCTCATCCCCCCGGGTCTCCCTCCTGCATATATTCATGGATAATTATTAGGAGAAACAGATTATTTTGAAATAAGGAAGTACCAGACAGACATACACGATTAAAGCTCAGAAAGAACCTGTCATTGAAAATAAATTTGTGAAGTTTTGAATTAAATAATATACAGCCCTCCCCCCACCCCACCGCCTTTAACTCAACAGTCTCATACTTAAGATTATTGAGCAATTTCTTGGATGATACTGTATCAGGCATTGTTATCATACCCCCTATCAGATGGGATATGATCTGTATGCCAATGGCTTTTCGGCCCAGGGGTAGGCCCACCACAACGGTCCCTAATAGGTATTAATGGATTTGCAAGTTAAAATTCATAAGGTGTGTCTGTTGGGTGGGGGGACAATAGGAGAACGCTAGCTTGATTATGAGTTATGGGGAGTGACATAAATAACATAATGTAACCAAGCTTATTGTATTATATTATAAGTTAAGCCCACGGGCCCGTGAGCGGTAGGCCCATGAGCCCAGCTCGTGTTTTCACATGTTTATTGTCCTGAGTTTTGATGGCCTACAGTACATATAATGGCCGCCATAAAAGATATAGTCCCCATTTGGTCACGGTGTATAGAGCCCCTGTGTGACCTATGTTCAGTACAGACCCTAATTATTTGAATACCAGGAATATGACAGAAGGGCATCCTCTAAGCCAAAGAATTAATAATTATGGGAACTAATATGAATGAGGGTGCTTATTTGATGTTATATGGTAACTGTTGATTGGCAGCATTGCTATGTGAATTTAAAGAACATTTTTGGTATAAATCAACTAGAAAATAAACGAAAGAATCATGAAGTAATATTTGTTTAGAATATTCTACTTAAAAGAATGTGGGAATTTGATATAAGTTATACAGTAACTGGGTGGGTGGGCAGTATTGGTAAGTGAACTTACAACAAGACATTCTGGTATAAATCAAGGGACAATAAGGAAAGAAGCAAGACATAGTTATTAGAATAATAAGGGCCACCTTCATGTCATTGATGTGCTGGTGGATTGTTACCCTTACATTCATATGTTCCTTGAAATCCTCCCTAATGCTGGGAGCTTAGACCTGCCAATATTATCATTGAATAAATAAAACTACCAACAACAACAACAGTTCCCATGACTAAATAGATGTTCACATATATGGGCACTTCTCATGAACCATCGACAGAGTTCCTACACATCTATTTCATGATAATGAGTCATTTAGAAAAAGAAATGCTATTGCCTACTTCATAACACTATTTGTTGTAATCTGTATTTAAAAGAAATAATGATTAAAAATAATGATGTATGCTCCTTCTGAAATGGAAAAGATGACACAGACACACATTTGTAAATAGCCAAAAAACTTTTGGAATAAATTATCTCTTGAGTTTAACAAGAATGATATTTTAAGACATTCAGTAAGAGGTCTGAGTGAAGGTGCCATTTTTGTTGGGATATTTGGGTAAAAGTAAATATGGATGGTTATAAATTGGATTATTCAAATGGCTAAGAATTATATTCATCGACAGAAATTATTCCATGAAAATAAAATTAAATTTAAGGCCTTCTTAAATGAAATTAAGAAAAAATATTTTGCGATATCAAAAAATGAATTAGAGATATGTGGCCCCAGAAGTTTCAAGTTTCTTTTTCATTGAATGAATGATATCTCTAAATGATTCATTGATATCACTGAATGATTTATTGATATCACTGAATCATTTAGAGATATCTCTAAATGTCGTAGTGATATCAATAAATATTGAATAAATGTCCCAATGGCTTTTTATATATTTATGTGGTAGAGGGTTGATAGGTAGTTATTCGGTACTATTCGGAATACACCATGAGAAGGTACGGGTAAACACCTTTTTGGTTCTTTTTTAAATAAGGCTGTATGAAACATTTCATTCTGTCCAAGTTGTAGAGCAATATCGTTTATGTAAATAGACAGTGATAATAGTGTAGTTTTACGGGGAAAATACATTGGAAAATGCAGATCCCCTTGATGGGCCCTTGTATTATACGAGAGACCCAATTTACGGGCATCATTTGAAATGTTCTATGTTATAGCTACGCTATGTAAACATAGGTGAATGGATGCCGGCCGTCAAGGTACATTTGGGTGAAAGGGACTGAGAATAACATAAGACAGTGGATATTCCAAAAAGTAAAGGACATTACAAAAAGGAAAAGGAGATTGCAAAAAGAAAAAGTATATTCCCGAAAGAAAAGTCTTGGATATTTGGAATTTTGGGGATTTTTCCTATTTCACATAGATATCCGATTGGGGACAAAACAACGGCCTAGGAGGGAGTCCAATCTCCGACAATCTTAGCAAACAATTGTAACTAAAAAATAACAGCCTGAAAAGACAACCAACCTAGAAAAAGGGGAAAATAACATTTGGCGAAATATTGGGAGGATCCTGAACGATACCAAGCAAGATATGATTAGATATTAGTAGGCCTGAAATGATAATTCCATGATAACTATAATGTTATCCACATTCACGTTATAAGATTGCAGGTAAAATTACTAAAGAATGCAACACTTTTGCATATTTCGACACTGTGCTAGTGCTATAAGATAAGCCTACCACAATGCCTCATCCCTACGTCCGCTCACGGCCAAATCATGGGATAAAGCCTTCATATGGTGGCCTAAATCATGGAATATAATATAAGGTGATGGAGAAATATCGTCATGGTCTAGTTACACCTCAAAGATTGGCAGAACACACCAGTCGTTAGATCACTGGTAAGAAATTCACTTGTTGATGCCAAAGAGGGGATGTTACTTTTCCTCCCAATTAACCCCGGCCCCAATCTTAAACAGGAAGTTTAAAACAGTTGTTCTGTGTGCTTCAGTTTCTGCAGGTATGTATATGTATTTAATTAGATTTTATTTGCAGTGTTTAGCCAGTTTTCCTCATTGCAACAACGTTAATATTTTCTAGCAAAATCCTCGTGAATCTCCAGCTAGTATTAGTTACTTCTACTTAATTTACAAAGTCGGATTAGCATCAGCTATGAAGTCTTGGAAGAACCATGGTAGCTATCTTGGCGACTCTATTACTATTGTACGTCTTTTGTGTTTTAGAGTGGCAATGGTTTTTCCACGAGAGTAAATTACTCCAAGAACAAAAATTCAGCTAAATCATATAGGATAGGTATGGCAATATTAGAATTACAGAGTGAAAATATTATGTTTTTATTATATATATATGCATTGGCGTTGAAACAACATATCTGTGGGTATTCGTTGAAGTAAATCATATTCATTTCTGGCGACATTTCATGATCAAGGTAACAAGCATATAATTAACTGAAAATCTACACATGCAAATCTATATAGTTCATACAGCACATACATAGTGCCAAGTTTACGCGTAGCAACAGTTGATTTTGTTTTTATTCTAGACGGAGCGCGACTCAGTTGTGGCCCCAAAGGGTGCCGCAGGTACCAATCAAAGCCCACAGGTGTCACCGCAGTCTTTCTATTTCAGAGAAAAGATACTTGCTCAAAACGGCACCCAAACACCTTATTACCTTGAAATCACAGAACACCCTCTCAACATCTCTAAATTGAAGTTTTACTAGTAACAGTGTCTTCATAGCATGAATAAAGGAGTAATGAACGTTTTTCCTTCCTCTGCCATGCATTGGCCCCTCTCATATCACTAGCAAAGTTCAGCCTTTCTGCTCCACCCAAGGCTCATAATGAGCTCAGCGGTTAGAGCACTGGCATTCAGAGCAAAGGTTTGCAGGTTCGAGCCTCGGCTGGGGCTTAAAGCTTTATTTTTTCATCCTCTACTTGTTCGGCTGCGTAGAGCTGTCACTCACATGGCCGGGATGGTGGGTGGGTTTGCACTGGGTGGGGCTGGAGAAGGCTGGCAATTTTGAAAAACAAAATAATCATAATAATGTTTCATTGTGTGCCAACAATAATATTAAGGCATGTTCTTGGAATCTGTGATGTTACCACCCGTTTTTGTGAAGGTGAAAACGTCACCGATTATATTGGAGAAGTCACGCCCCTATCTACGCCGCCTAGGTAACCACGCCCCCCTTGGTCCCGCTTATGACGTCGACCCTGTGTTTACCTATGACGTCACAGTCCCAATCCTTCCACGCCCACCTTATCCTTCCACTCTCAACCGCTCCTCCGCCCACGCCACACGTATACATTTTTTCTTTATATATGTATCTGTTTATGGTGAAAATAAAACCTCCTGATGAAGGTTTCAAGGCCATTCCTCCGTTGTGTCTTCATTCCAGCGTAGTGCGGGCGTCCAAGCCATATATCTGCTCTGTACAGTTTCGTTGAACCTTCCTGGAGAACAATATACATGTGGTTTGTGAAGACATATATCTGGGGTGAAAATGTGATTTTGAAGCCTTTTTTACATTGGGATATCCACACTATTCATAGCCTGGGAAGCAAGTATGGTCAAACCAATGATCATATGACCCACAGGCAATGATCTATGAGCCCTTGAGCCAATTGATCATGTGACCCAGTGATGTAAGGGGAGGGTATGTATGGGAGAGGGGAGAGGAGGGAGAGGAAGGGAGAGACGAAGAGGAAGGGGAGAGAAAAAGAGGAGAAGGAGAGATTGCAGAAGGGGATAGCAAAGAAGAAAAAAAGGGAGGGAGAGGGGGAGAGATCAGACGGGAAGGGGAAGAGCAAGGAAAAAGAGAGAGGGGCGGTGAGGGAAGAGAGATCATGCAGGGAGGGGGAGAGCAAAGATGGGGGAGAGGAAAGGGGGAGGGAGGAAGAGAGTGAAAGAAGCACAGGAAATCGGATAGGTAGAGGGAGAAGAGGATACAGAGAGAAGAGGGCAGGGGAGAGAGGAGAGGGGTAGTGTAGGGACAGGGAAAGAGAGAGGGAGAGAGGCATGGGGAGAAAAGTAGGAAAGGCAGGGACAGAGGAGGAGGGGAGAAAGAGGAAGAGGAAGAGGGTGACTGTCCAGAGGACGAGTACTTTGCTAGTACAGTATATAAACTATATTATCAAAACTTGTATTACCCTATAATATCAAAACTATCTCCTTTTATCTTGGGAATTTCCTGTACTTATCTGGAAAATGTCTGAATTCCTCAGTAAAATTCCCAAATACCTCAGTAAAATTCCTGAGTAGGGACTACTTTGGGATTTTTCCCAATGAAATTGAACATTTTCCCGAATTTTTCAGGAAAATTACTAACAATTACGGGGAGGATTTTGTCCGTACACCCATGTATGTATGTATCAGAAAAGAGAGAGTGACGAGATTAGAGAGGGGAAAGAGAAAAACATGGGTCAAGGTGAGGAGAGGAGAAGAGGGAGAGGATAGAGGGAGGATAGAGAGTGAAAGAGGGAGGAGAGGGG